>CM062816.1:993960921-999345563 GCA_031772625.1 Pinus tabuliformis
ATTGGCAAGAATTACCACTCCTCAAACTCTCAAGATAGAAGGACATATCAAAAATAAAAAGGTAACGATGTTGATTGATTCGGGTAGTACTCATAATTTTATTCGTTGTAAGATAGCCAAAGAATTGAATTTCTTCCTACATCTAGCACCAAAGTGTCAAGTGCCATAAATTTCTCTACAAAGTGCCATAATATCAAGCTATCCATGGGAAAATATGTATTGAATAGTCCAATGCTTTCCATTCCAATGGGTGGTGTTGATGTTGTACTAGGAGTCCAATGGTTACAATCTTTAGGTACGATAGCTTTTAATTTTCAAGAAAATTTCTTGAAATTTTTTTGGGAAGGAAAGGAAGTTAAATTAATGGGTATTGCAGGGAAATCGAGAAATATAATCAACTCTATTGGCATAACAAAGCTTCTAAAGAAAGAACAACATGGCGTAATTGTACAATTATATTCTCTAGAGGTTAAAACATTGAAATAATCTATTTCTCCAAACCCCCAAAAAGTCTTGGATAATCATTCTAAGGTTCAAGCATCACATTGAGCATCAACAACAAGTTCTCCAACTTTTAAAGGATAACCTCACTTTGGCATAGAAAAGAATGAAACAACAGGCATATCAACATTGCAGCGAAATAAGTTTTGATGTAGGTGACTGGGTATTTTTACAACTACAACCATATAAACAAATGTCCCTCAAGCAAGCTAAGAAGGATAATAAATTATCACCAAATTATTGTGGTCCTTACAAGGTGTTGCAAAATATTTTCACTATCGCATACAAATTGGAGCTTCTTGCATCTTCCCGAGTGCACCTAGTTTTCCATGTTTCATGCTTAAAGATGGTTATAGGTGACAACCTCCCAGTTCAAACAATATTTCCAGAATTTGGTGAGGAAGGAAAAATCATATTGGAACGTGAAGCATTCATGGAAACAAGAACTTGACAACTACGAAATTGATCAATTTTAAAGTATCTCATAAAGTGGAATAACTTACTCACTGAATATTCCACATGGGAGGAAGAGAATTTTATACAAAAGAATCCAGAACTACTTAAGCATTGAGGACAAAACGTTTTTGAAGGAGAGGAGCATGTTAGGTCCCCATAATACTAGTGTATTCCTTCATTTTTATTGTCAGTGTATCCCCCTTATTGTTATTTTTGTGCCCATGTAGTCCCCATATTGATATTATTGTGCCCCATAAAAGCCCACTATTGTTATTGTTGTGTCCTTACATTATTATTGTTATGTCGACTCTGATTATATTATGACCCCTTAGACTCTTATATATAGAAAGGAATTTTTTCATTTGAATCATCGAAGAATTTTTCATTTGTGTAATGTAAAGGAGGTTTCCCCTTCGAAGAGGCTAATTTTGAAGTCGTTGATCTATCTCTTCTTCTATTTTGTGAGATGGTTGCATAACATGTCTATATAGGGTGGGAATCTATGTTCTGGTAGGGGTATAATGTTACAAAGACCTCATTTTTTCTTCTTGGATGAGGTTGTCTTCTGGTGTTTGCATTGAGCTTATGTTGGGTGTGAGGCCTCTTTTGGGTAACGAGTGGGTGAGTGGGTTTTGGTTCCCTTTTCCACCTCTTACCATGGAAAGCAGTGTATACAATGTCAAAGAGAAACTGGGTGGGGTTTGTTGAGTTGTGTTATATTCTTTCCATGACTAGCCCACATAGTTAACTGGGGGGTTAGAGGTTGCACCGATTGTGTAGCAGACCCACCTATGGTTTTGTGCATGATTTTCACACATGTTTTTGGACGCAATGGTTTTCAGTCCATGGTATTGGATGCTTCGACATGTATAAATATATATTATAACATTGAAAGGAACATAATGAAAAATCAAGCTGGTAGTCTCCGTTTTGGGATCCAGGGGAAAATCTCTGTGTATATGTGTTTTATATGTTATACTCTCGCATTGTTTATTTTCTGTGTTTTAGAATTCGTATGCAGGTAATTTTTGTACGGGGTTAAAACCTACATTTGGTATCAGAGCAATTTTGGCTTCAAGGGGACGCCTTTGTTGTTGAGGGGTTTTGCTCGGGCCTATGGTAGAGCCTGTTCGATGGGAGATCTTTGAGATAGATTTTGGTGGTAAAAGAAGATGGCAAGCAGTGGAAAGATAGAGGTCGATAAATTTAATGGTCAGAGTTTTGAGTTTCGGAAACTCAAGATGGAGGATTTGTTGGTGGATAAAGATCAGTGGATTGCGGTAGATCCAGGTACTAAACCAACGAGAGTGTCTGATGAAGAATGGAAGAAGTTGGATCGGAATGCAAAGAGCATAATACAATTGTGTGTCTCAGGTTTAGTATTGCTGAATGTATCAAGGGAAGCTATGGTGAAGGCTTTGTGGGACAAGTTAGGGACACTGTACCAATCTAAGTCTTTGGTGAATAAACTGTTCCTACAAAAAAAGCTGTATAACTTGAGGATGAAAGATGGAGAGTCGATGACAGAGCATCTGAACGCATTTAATACTGTGGTAAGTCAGTTAGCATCTGTTGATATTAAAATTTCAGATGAAGATAAGTGCGTCAGTTTGTTGTGTTCTCTACCAGATTCATGGGATAGTCTAGTTATTGCAATAGGTAGCAATGCAACTACCTTGCAGTTTGATGAAATAGTCTCATCCTTGCTGACGGAGGAGATGAGACGGAAAAATATGGAGAGCCAGAATGGTGATGCCTTGTCTGTACGAGGATGGTCCTAGAACAGAAACAAAAATAAGTCATCGAATGGGAGATCTAAATCTAGAGGGAGATCTAAATCTCCAGGAAAACTTGTAAAGGTGATGTGCTGGAAATGCGGAAAGGAAGGGCACTACAAAAGGGACTGTAAATATAAAGCTCTTAGTAAAGGAAAGGGATCTGATGATGCTCCTTCTGCAAAGGTGAAAACCACCTCAGATGAAGGTGGGGATGTGTACTTGGCTTCTTCAAGTACACATGTAGAACATGAGGCATGGTTGATTGACTCAGGTGCATCCTTTCACTTCACTCCCCATAGAGAGTGGTTCTGTGAGTATGAAAAATACCATGGTGGTGATGTCTTCTTAGGGGATGATAGGAAGGCTAGAATCATTGGTCATGGAAAAGTAAAGTTGAAGTTGCAAGGTGGAAGGGTTAGAACACTTCCGGGTGTTCTGCATATTCCTGCATTGGCTAGAAATCTGATTTTTGTAAGCAAGCTGGATGATGTAGGTGTAAAAACAGTGTTCGAGAAGGATACCTACAAAATGGTTCGGGGAGCACTGGTATTGATGCAGGGAGTTCGAATTGGAACTCTGTACAAGCTGCAAGGTAGCACTGTTATTGATGGGTGCAACTATTCTGTGGTTCCTGAAAGTGGAGTAGAAAATCTAGTGGTCTCTGGAGAGAAGACCATGTTGTGGGATCAAAGGCTTGGAAATATTGGAGAGAAGGGCCTTCGAATACTTCATGGTAAAGGTATGGTAGAAGGTATAAGTAATAGCTCTCTAGATTTTGATTTCTGTGAAAATTGTGTATATGGGAAGCCGAATCGAGTGAGAGTTTCCCCTCTCGTAGTAAGAGGGCGAAACAAACATTAAAACTTGTGCACTGTGATGTGTTTGGACCTGTGAAGGTTCCATCACTGGGTAAGTCTGTGTACTATGTATCATTTATAGATGACTTCTCCAGGAATACATGGATATATTTCCTTAAGAAGAAATCTGAAGCCTTTGACAAGTTTAAATAATTTAAGGCTCTCGTGGAAAATCAGACAGAGAAGAAGATAAAGGTGCTAAGGGCAGATAATGGTGGAGAGTTTTGTAGCAAGGAATTTGAAGAATTCTATAAGAAGTGTGGTATAGCACGATAGAAGACTACTCCATATACACCTCAGCAAAATGGAGTTGTAGAAAGAATGAATAAGACGTCAATGGAAATGGCAAGAAGTATGCTCAGTGGTGCCGGGTTAGGACAAGAATTTTGGGCAGAGGCGGTGGATACTGCATGTTACCTGGTTAACGAGTCACCTTCATTAGCATTGGAGGATAAGACTCCACAAGAGGTATGGACTGGTAAGAAACCCTCTCTTTCACATTTGAGGGTTTTTGGATGTGATGCATATGTACATGTTCCAAAGGAGAAACGAACCAAGTTGGATAGTAAATCTGAAAAGTGCATATTTATTGGGTATAAGGATGGTTTAAAGGGTTATAATCTTTGGAACCCAGTCACACGGAAGGTTGTGTACAACCGAGATGTGGTGTTCAGAGAGGTAAAAGATTGTTATTAAACATGAATCCCAACCAAAGGAACTTGAGAAGATAGAGTTTGAGCTTAAGGAGGAAGAATCAGAATCTACAGCAAAGAAGGAATCAGAAGATGAAGAGCCACAAACTTCAGGTCTGAGAACATCAGTTCGAGGAAGAAGGTAGCTAGAAAGGTATAGTCCATCTACTTTCTGTTCAAATTTTGCTTTATCTATTATTGACGATGATCCCATAACTATGAAGGAAGCAATAGATTCAGAGGATGGCAAACACTGGAAAGAGGCCATGGATGATGAAATGGCATCTTTGCACAAAAATGAGGCTTGGGATCTAGTGGAGTTTCCAGCTGGAAGGAAACCCATTGGCAGCAAATGGGTGTTCAAGAAGAAGATAAATGCAGAAGGAAAGGTGGAGAAATACAAAGCTTGGTTGGTAGCAAAATGTTATTCCTAGGTGCCGGAAATTGATTTTGGTGATATTTTTTCTCCTGTTGCCAAGGTAACTTCTATTAGATTACTTTTATCTGTTGCTGCTGCTTTTGATTTTGAGGTAGAATAGATGGATGTGAAGACAACATTTCTTCACGGGGATCTGGAAGAGGAAATATACATGAAGAAACCTGAAGGCTTTGCGGTGAAGGGTAAGAAAGAACTAGTATGCAAGTTAAAGAAGTCTCTGTATGGGTTAAAATAGTCACCAAGGATGTGGTATCAGAAATTTGATACATTTATACGGGGACTTGGCTTCACCAGAAACAAAGTAGATCAATGTGTGTATTTTAAATTAATTGGTGACCATGTTATTTATCTGGTCTTGTATGTGGATGATATGTTGCTAGTTGGAAATGACAAAGAAATTATCCAATATTTGAAGACCCAATTGTCCTCCAAATTCGACATGAAAGATCTTGGTGCTGCAAACTATATTTTGGGCATGGAAATTAAAAGAGATCGAGCAAAGAGGAAGCTCTGGTTAAACCAGAGGAAGTATGTCGAGACAATACTGTAGAGGTTTAATATGCAGGATAGTAAATCGGTGAAGGTTCCTATTCCTATAGGTGTGAGGTTATCTTCTGAACAGTGTCCCAAGACACAAGAAGAGGAAGAGGACATGTCCCGTGTTCCATATGCAAGTGCAGTGGGTAGCCTGATGTATGCAATGGTCTGTACTAGACCATACATTGCACATGCAATGGGAGTATTGAGCAAGTTTATGTCAAAACCAGGGAAGGAGCACTGGACATCAGTGAAGCGGGTTTTCAGGTATTTGGGTGGCACTAGTGATTATGGTTTGTGCTACTAAGGAAGATCAGGATTGGGCAAAATGTTGGATATTCGTGGCTTTGTTGATGCAGACTAGGTTGGAGATCTGGATCAGAGAAGATCTACAAGTGGGTATGTGTTTAACCTATTTGGAGGTGCAGTCACTTGGATGAGTAAGAAATAATCTGTAGTGGCATTATCAACTACAGAGGTAGAATACATGGCAGCCATTCATTGCAAGCAAGGAAGCAGTTTGGTTGTAGAGATTGTGTTCAAGTATAGGGTTAGTATAGGGAGCTATAAGGATAGACTGTGATAGCCAAAGTGAAATTTTCTTGGCAATGAACCCCGCATATCATTCAAAGACAAAGCACATTGATGTTCAGTATCACTTGGTAAGAGATATCATAGAAGACAAAAAGGTGTTGCTAGTAAAGTTGGACACTTTGAAGAATACTGCAGATGCATTGACAAAATCTATGAGTTCTGAGAAGTTCTCTTGGTGTAGAGAGACAATGGGTGTTTTAGGGCTGGAAAAATGACTAACCTCTCTTGTGGTCCCCTGTGGAAAGAAAACAACAAGTGGGGGAATGTTGGGTTGTGTTATATTCTTTCCACGACTAGCCCACATAGTTAACCAGGGGGTTAGAGGGGGGGCGAAGCCCCTCCTCGTTGTGCTGATTGTGTAGCGGGGGTGGGGGGTGGGTCACAGGGGGTTTGAGGCGTACCCATAACTCCACTTTATTGGGTTCGGGGCAGAGCCCCAGAAAATTTTGGTTTTGGACCCTATGTTAGGATGGGTAGACCCACCTATGGTTTTGTGCATGATTTTCGCACATGTTTTTAGACGTGATGGTTTTCGATCCATGGTATTTGATGCTTAGACATGTATAAATATATATTATAACATTGAAAGGAACATAATGAAAATCAAGTTGGTAGTCCCAGTTTTGGGATCTAGGGGAAAATATCTATGTATATGTGTTTTATGTGTTATGCACTCGCATTGTTTATTTTTTGTGTTTTAGAATTCGTATGCAGGTAATTTCTATACGGGGTTAAAACCTATAGGGTTTTCGTAATTATGCTAATAGGCTTAGTGTTAAACCCTTGACCCCCCTTTCATTTTTATCCTTTCTCTCAGAAGAACACTTCCAACCACCTTCCTTAACTCCCTCTCACTCACAAGGTAACCTTAGATCACACTCCCCCCTCTCATCTGAGACCTACATTTCCTCCAGGGTCTTCACTCCAAAACTTGCTCGCGAGATTGGTTTGTTTAAAGAACAATGTGCTCATGGACCTAGACAAGGGAAAAAATCCTACATATCAATTGCTATGAAACATGCCTCTTACGAAGTCAAACTAGGGAAAAAAATTTCTATGCTTAGGGATTTTAGAGTATCTTCCCTTGCAAAGGGGTCAGAATGAGGGTCTTGTCTCTAAATATCAAGGGTTTGGCCAACCCCACAAAAAAATTGTCCATTAAGAGAATGATATATACTCTTTATCCTCCAATTATTTTCTTACAATAAATAATGATTGATGGTCATAGGGAAACCTCCATGCTGTCCTCTTTGTTCCCCTCCTCATATTTTTGCCACATGGATGCCATGTGTTGTGGCCAGCAACACCCCCCCTTATTCAATTAAGTATCAACCATGATACTTAATGAATGGGGACCCTTAGTTAATTTTTAGGAAAAGCAAGAGTTTCTTTTTGAAGTCACAATCATACGCTTAGAAAAAGCCTCTTGGATATTTTAATCCTGAGTCTATGATAAAAGAGAAAACCTTTAAGGTCGCATTGCAAAAGGATAGGAAACACCTTCATTTCCCTTTTATGCGCACCATCCTCGTGTTAATAATGACATCGCATCGCAAAATAGTAATACTCATAAAGAAAAACTTAAAGATTCGCCGATCTGCGATAACGCCGATCGCTAGATCGCATATCGCAGAAATGAGCCAGGCAAGATTTGGTAAACATCAAATTTCTGCGATCTGCGATATTGCGATCGCTGTGATGCCACATCCATGCGATTTGCGATGATGCGATTAGCGATCGCGCGACATGCGAGATTACTTCAGCAAATCATAAATCACTTCGGTACAAATCCTTCGGGCGCGCCATTCAAAGAAAAAACCACTTACTATAATCTGACCCGAAATCATGCGCTTTTAATGATAGTAAATGAATTAGTTGTCAGTTATTAAATGGATTAAAGACACGTGCCTTGGTAGAGATTTGCTTCACGTAAGGTGTCATATTTGATTTATCTGTTGCATTTAAAACTCTCCCATCACCTTTCTGGATCAGTCATTTCCATTTCACTCGTAATCTGCAGGAACAAAACGCTAAGACGACTCAGACAGAAACGCAAAGAGAAATTGGAAAGAAAAATAAAGCTCAAAGCTCCGAAGCGAGGGAGAAGACCAAGGAGATGGCGCCCCTGTACACAGACATAGCCTGTAACAAAGACGCAGGGATATCGACATGGGAAGGCATGTACAGGCTGCTAGAGGAAGAAAAGCCTAGAATAATGAAGGTGACTGCTGTCGCGGGTGCACCACGCTCTTCTGAGGTGTCCTTGGAGGACCTAGCATGTTCATTCCTTCACAGAATAGCGGCAAGACCCAAAATTCTAACATACACAGATATGATCAAGTAGATACTGGATGATGCAGAATTAAAAAACAGACAATTCGAAGTTCATGGACATGGGCTCGTGGGATCGTTTGCTGCGCAAGATTTGAAGCTTATGTATCATCTTCCTGAACCGCAAGCGACCTATAATGCACAATTTGTTAAGAAGTTCGCGACCGAGAATCCAGATCTATCGGACACCACTAAAGAATGGTCTAGAAGAGACGAGCCGGTAAAAAAGGATAAAAACGGTATGTACAACACTGGTTCCCTCACCTCTCCATATTGTTTTGCTGCGGCCATGCTCTGTAGGTTATTTGGGATGCCGGATATCAGAAAGTTTTCATCTGAATGGCTGCCATTAATTGATGCTGCCACTAACGCCGACATCCTAGATTGGGCCAAAATCCTTTCTGATACTCTATACACGGCTGTTCTCAATTACCGGTCTAAGAGATCCTTGTCTCAAAGGGTCTATCCTCCTTTTTATCTGTTTGCCTATATTATGGATTCTGTTTGTCTTGTATCTGAATTCCCTATTATGGGTTGGAAATGGACTACCCAAGACCCATTGCCCATCCATGTTTATCATAAGGTCTTATGGGATTCCCAGTTTACCCCTCACTTTTACCAGATTTGCCATGGGCTTATTTTGCCCCTATATAGAATGATATATGATAAGGACCCCCCAAGGTGCTCTCCCGAGGCCCAAATTGACATCATCCCCATCGCGAGATGGTTTGGGGAAGAATGGTTTACTTACATTAGAGTTTTTGGAAGCACTGTACCTCCACATGTCCTACCCCTATATGTCCCTGATAAACTTTTGGCTCGGGAAATCGCTTATCAAACCTGTTCTGAAGGCGGCCTGACCAAAGACCTAAAGGACAAGAAGAAGGCCATATGGCCTCAATTTCCCGTAACTTGTGGGGCCTTCTCTTTGTTCGATGTAGGACACGCTTTTGGCGAAGTGGAGAATGTGACGTGTCTTCAATTATTTAAGTTCCCAGCGAGGCCATTCGACCCAAATGATGTGGCCCAAGAATTCACAACGAACGTCAAGATAAGAGTGTTCTTTGGAAAGAAAGATCCGTTTGATGATCTGTTTCAGAGTAAAAGTTCACTCAAAGAAATTTTGCGGGAAGCTCAGTCGAGGTTGTCTCCGGATGACCTCCAAAAATTCACGTTATACAGAGAAAGAAGGCTGGCCAGTATTCCACTAGAGAGGCTGCGACTACCTACTAGAGAACCAACTCCAAGCATCAGCCTCAGTGAAAACTCCAGCACTTCCAGATCTAAGTCCAACGCCGCGCAAGAAGTATCTGAGCATCCTGAAGAGTCTGTTCACGACCAAGGAAAAAACGAAGAAACAACCAAAGACACAGCTCAGTCAAGTGCAATGTCTCAGCAGCAAGTTATCGCCTCACCACCAAGAGATGTCCCCCCTCCTGTCATCGAAGCACCACTTGTCACGACAGAGCTAGATAAAGAGTGGGAAACCTTCAATGAATTGATCAATCTTGAAGGGCAAGTCCCGAAAACACCTGTGAATAATACACAGGTGGTGCAAGAAGTCGTTTCGACCATGGTCAGTAGTGCCACAGAAGCTGAACACCTTCCTATCGCTCCAAACTCAGAACTTCTACTTAATGTAGAAGAAATTCCCCCACTGGATGTATTCTATAGTCCCCAACACAAAGCAGTTGTAAGAAGACAGAGAAAGAAAAGAAAGCTTGAAAATACACTGTCTCAAGAGGCTGAACATTTGGACGTCTTATGGAAAGACCCCAATAATAATCCGACTGAAAATCTTACGAAGCTGTCTCAGATTGCAGGAGCGTATGCTTCTGCAACTATTGATAAGGCCTCTGAAGTTCAGCAACTATTAAAGTAACAAGAAAATCATATACAACTGCTACAACAACAGTTGCAACAAGCCAATGCGAACACTGAAGCTTCCAGACAGCTTGAAAAGCTACAGGAAGACTTTCAACGGATGCAGATAGGCTATCAAAGGAGTCTCGAAGAAAAAGAAAAACAATTGCAGACTTTGCAAGAAACGCATAAAGATGAGCCTAAGCTAGCAGAGTTTATCTTAGAATCTATCGGCTTGAACGAGAAACTACTGCAGCAACAGGAAGAGTTGGGACGTAAAATATCACAGTGGAGTCACTATTGTGCGCTGAGCGACAAAATCACCAGTCAAGTGGTGGATTTGCGGAGCGACTATGATCAGAACGACAAGAGGGTGACAGAATATTTGACTTGGCAAGATGATGAGGAAGGGAAAAGAGCAGGTGCACCCAGGATTAATGAAAATCATAAAGAGTTGCTCTTTAATAAATGGGACGATCAAATCACGCGGGCGGAGCAAGCAGCAGAGACAGCAGCGACACAGGCAAGCATTCTTATCGACTGTGTAAATGATAATTTAGATAGGGAAAATTTAATTGCAGAGACCACCCCGAGGTACCTACCAAACAAGTTGCAACTGGAAACAGAATGGAGGCAGAAAGCACAGGCAAAAGGGAAGGCAATCCAAGCATTGGTCAAGCTGAATTGGGAATGTTACTGGACGTATTTGGTTAAACCGCACAGCCAATGGATGACGGTGAAATGCATTACAAATGCAGCCGAGAAGTTAGCGCCAGCTCTCATAGATGCCGTTTTCGCAGCCCAGCTCAGCGCAGAAATCAGTCAGCCGACTCTTCTCAAGCCTATGCTGGACACTTGCAACTTTAAAGACCAAGCTCATAAGTGATTTCATTTAGAATGCTGTTTTTTCTCTTTTTACTAGATTAGAAAAAGGACGGTCATTTGAAAACCGTATCCTAAAATTTTGTAATGATACTATTATTAGAATTAGGAAGTAGTATTTTAACCCTTCTCATTGCATTGGAGAAGGGTCCAGAAATTTGTCAAAAACTTGTCCTCGGAACATGCACTTCTGCACCCTCAAAGGAGGTTTTGATGAATGGAAGGATCGAAATTTATTTATGTTTGCATTTTAATGTCTGCTACTGATGTTGCACTTCTGTACTCTTAGTAGGCGTTAGAAGTAAGTAGAGATAAAACATTATTGCTTGAGGTTTATGAGTGAAAATCAGTCATAAATGGTACTTTTATCTCTTGAAGAATTTTTGCTTATATTCTTAGAGTGATATGCAGTTTTAGTTGTTTATATGTTGATGTATGAATGTCTGGGTTACCATTTGGCACTTCTGTACGGTGGAATCATTTGTTTGTGTTTGACATATGAATAACTTATTATGCGATATGCTGTTCACAACTGTTTTGCCTAACTTTTTATGCAGAATGGTTCATCTTAATTGGTTTATATTCTTATGATAGCTGAATGATCTTTATTACCAGTTATTGTTCGAAATCTTTTTAAATCGCATAATAAAAGAGATATATCCCGGGTTAGCGTAGATTAGATGTGTTGTTTTCATTAGATTACAATAGCATAGAGTCAATTTACAAGTTAGATTTGAGTTAGCTCTAAAATACTTCTAGAATCAGCATAATCAAACTCTACACACACACATCCTTTAGATTGGGAAGCTGGTCCCATTATCCTCAGTCGGACTCGCTACACCAAACGGGTAAGGAGCCGCCAACCAGGTTCCGGACCGGGTGGGTATCCCCCTTGTTGTTGACCCGATTTCCGAGCCCTCAACACCATGGAACACTCAAGTGGACTTCTTATGAGGTGGAAGGATTCTATGCTACATTGTACATTGATAGGTTCCTCCTGGTCTTGCATTTCAACATATTTTACCTCCAAAGACAATGACTTCTCCTTCCTTGGATTGAACATATATGGACCATATAAGGGAAGGAATTTTTTCTAGAAAAATATTTTTGATCTCCCTTGTTTTGATATGAAAAAAATCATATTAGGAGGGGACATAAAAATAATAGTGGGACAATATGAGATACATGGATTTGATGCACACTTAGACCCTTTGGTAGATTATTTTGTGGATAGTATAAATACCATAGGGGTTGTGGATGTCCTTCCTGCAAATATTCTCCCCACATGGTTGAAAAATTGGAAGAGGAATTCCTACATAGCCAAGAGACTAGATCAGTTCCTATTTTCTAAAAAATTATTGGGTCTAAACTTGCAAATCCATTAGTGGGTATCATTTGGGGTAGATTCAGATCATAAGTCAATTATTCTTGATTTGGATCCCTTGGCTTCAAAACCAATTGGGAATTTCAAGTTAAATCTAGGTTGGCTCAAAGCATCCCTGCCTCATTGAAAAAAGTAAAGATGTTTGGAGTTTTTATAATCCCACTCTTGGAACTTCCCCTTTGATCCAATTTCAGGAAAACTTAAAAAAAGTTAAGAAAATTATCTCTCAATGTGAAAAGGGAAAAAAATGTCAATTTGAAAGGCTCTTAAATGGAATTGAAACAATATTATAGGATCCTCTCACCTTATCAGATCCCTCCACTTTCTCTAATGAGACAAAATAGCTCTAAAAGCCTTAGAAGAGAAACAAATATCCCTTTTGCTGGAAAAAGAAAAGGAATGACATTTAAAAGGTAGGGCTTTATGGTTCAAGGCAAGGGATGGAAAAACAAAGTATTTTTATTTATTTCCAACCACACGAAATCTATCAACACCATATGCGAAATAAAAAAATATGATGGTTCCAAAGCCATAAAATTTAAGGATATTATAGAGGAAGGCTACTCATACTTCAAATCAATCTTTAGAAAATTCGACAAAGCAAACAATGACAAAATTCTCCAAATAACAACTTTCTTCCCTATATTTATTTAAGAAGGAATTGAGGACCCGATGGAAAAAATAAAAAAAGATGAACTAGAAACTATCTTACACAGTTTTCAAAAAGACAAAACCCCCAATCGGGACAAATTTCCCATAGATTTTTTTTTTTAAAACAAAAGTGAGTAGCTATTTGTATTAAATTTGTGCCCGGATGAAAAAAATACCTGGGTAGTCAATACATTTCAGTAATTTTAGAGGGTTCTTTGAGAGAGAACAACCTATCAAGACTAAGTAACTATGGACCGAAAACACTACAATATCGTTGCGACAGACATAGATTCTAAAATATTACGATAGCAAAAAAAACAAATGTATAAAAGGATCCCATCATATAAGAGATTAGGGGTCTTCATCTGCTGGATGATTTTGTCGGGCTCTAAATATGCCATATGGTTCAATATATAAAATCTCTTTTCATGAGCCATATTCTCACATTTATGATACTTTTCGTAGCCATTATACCATCAACTTATGATAAATGAACCTCTTCTACCCTATGGTTAATTATGACATAGATATTATCGTTTTAATGATTAAACATGTCTTTAATATGGTTTTATCAATGATGGGTTACTAATGTGATTATGTGGCCAAGGAAAATTTTCAACTATGAAAATTTATATCTTTGTATCGGTTGGTACTAGTTCAGTCTAGTTTGGCAGTTCAGTACTAGTTTAGCAGTTCGGTACCAGTTCAACAATTCGGTACCAGTTCAATAGTTCGATACCTAATTATGCACCTATGCATTAATAGGTACAAGAAGTTACGTCCAAGATTTGTATTTATGTCTAAACTTGGAATAAAGTCAAACTAATGCCAAGTGGAATTTTTCCCATCTCCAATGAAAGACCCAATATGATCTTAAATCATAACAAATTTATTTAAAATCACATTTGATATTTTACTTTAGTGCAGTGTTAGATTTTCATGGAAGTCAATATGATACCATTTGAACATCACTTCCTCTACTCTATGATGTTATAAAATAAATAGATCTGCATGGAAGCAAAAGAGGAGAGGACGTAGAGAGGAATTTTATCATTATTTTGAGTTGATCTTTTGTAATAGATTTGAACTTTTGTTTGCAAGTTGAAGTTTAGATTCTTGTAATGAAGATTTAATTGTTGAATCTCTATGCATTATTCTGATCTAAGTCTCTAGGCACGTTTCTAGGTCAAGAAGGGCCCCTAAACTCAGGTAATGTCCTAGTTTTTCTATTCGTAGAATAGTATTCATAAATATTCAATTTTCTTGATTACAAATTTTGTTTAATATTTAATTTTAGTTTTTCATTAAATTCATGTTCAATCTAATATATTTCTAAACTTCACCATCTCTATTTTCAAATATGTTAATAGGACATGTGATTATTAAATTCAAATTGATTTTTCTCAAGCTTAAGAGTCAAACAAACTTAAAATTGGTTTCTTAACCCGTTATGGTACCCAAAATTTTAATTTCCAAAATTTTGGTACTCGGTTCGATAACAATGTTCAAAATTTCAGTACTCGGTTCGATACCAATGTTCAAAATTTCAATTTCTAGATTTTCAGTACTTAATTCAGTACCAAAAACCAGATTCTACATATGAATACTGAATAATATGTGATTTTCATTTTAGGATTCTTTAATTGATTAAGAGCTTTGAAGTCATTTGAATAATATAATAAGAACCCCATACACTAATCCATATGCAGGACAAGAATTATGAACCAACAAAGCAATATTCAAGGATGACCAAGAGTTTGGAAGAAATCTTTCAAATCCTAGCAGTGGTTGGGATCTCTGCTTCTCAGGAAGAAGAAATATTAACAGTAGCCAAGAAATTATTTGCCTTCCCAAAAGCAATAGAAGAAGAACAACTCCTTGAATCACATCCACAAGAAGATCTTCACTCTTGCAAACTTGTTGAGGAAACTAGAGAATTAGGGACCACATCCAATGGAGAGAAACCATTAGAACTTGAGATTGAAGAATTTTTGACATGCCTACCTATGAATCCTCTAAGAACACAAGAGGATAATCATCTAATAATAGAAGATCTGCATGACACGACAAGGGAGGATATGCTAAGTGAACCAAATAAAGAGGTAAACCAAGAGCATTTTGATTTTATTGAAAGTTGGTTTCAAGCAACTATAAGACCATACCACTCCTTTATTCTTCATTACTTCTTGACATCATCACCAAAATTGTTGGTTCTTCGTACTCAAGTATACATTAAACATTATATTCTAAACTTGAGTATGAATGCATTTTTATACCTGTTATGCACATGGTTACATTGGAAATACTCCTATACTTGAGGAGAGGAATTTATTTTTCTCAAGTAGAGTAGGATAATAAATAAATAAATAAATAAATGTTGCATATAGTAGTTAGTTCAGTTATAAAATATAGTGCAAAATATTTCTAATTTGTTTTGTATAAGCAGGGATTTTAACAACTAAAAATCAACTAGTTGAAAATGGGAGATTTATGTTCCTATAGCAAATTTTTGTTGAGGTATCTTTTAGCTGCATATTTTTTTAATGAAGTGTTATCACCAAAAAATTGATCATCTAGCCTAATTTACTAGATAAATAATTAATTATCTTATTTTTCTCCAAGAATAATTAATTAGTCACTAATTAATTATTATTCTTTGTCAAATTTGACTAAATCCCTTAGGAATAATTAAATAAATCCTTATTTGTTTATTATTTCTTAACTAATTCCTTGAGATGATAAATAAATCATTTATTTATTTATTATTTCTAAAGAAAAGTTTAAATACTTTTTCCATCCTAACCAAATATAATAAAATATTCCAAGTGGTTATTCCAAGAATGGGGTTAATAATATTTTATTATTGCTCATTATTTGATGATAACTCAATATTTTGTTATAAATAGAAGGGTTTTCCATTCATTATTCACTTTTGAGTATTTTCATTGTTGCACTCACTGTTGTAACTCTGATTACTGTACACCATATTTTTGTTGGGTTTACACATTATAGATGAGAGAGACTCTGCAGAAGCTGAAGACATTTGAGGATAGCCACGAACCCATCCCATAGAGGGGGATTGGTAATTTTTATTTGTTCCCTTCACAGGTGTTATAATAAAAACTATTCTTTGTATATCTGGTTTCCATTAGATGATTGGAGTTATTACTATTTCTTTTTGTTGTTTAACTATGATTGTGGCATAGATAAGAATTTTGGCAGGTTTTGTTTCTATCAGTTGCTGCAGATCTACAATATTTAGCAGCCATTTATATTGTTGAGATTGTTTGTCATCCACAATCTTAAGTGGGTTTTTTTAGTACATCTTTGAGAAGAAAACACTACAAAAAATGGGCAACTCCACTGGGGAATTTTCTGATTGTTGCCAATCACAAAATTGGTGACTCCACTGGTTTTATACTTCAGATCCAGAAACCTGGGTGACATTCGGTTTTCAGCTTAGGGTTTCTTCTTTTTTCAATTCTCTTAATTTTTCTTAGTTTTTTAACCCTAGATCTCTTAAATTTCTGACGTCTACAAGATTTATGGTCTTTTCCGTAGGTCACAGAAACCAGCCACGAAAAAGGCGACAATATATATATATATATATATTTTTTTTTTTTTTTAAATTTTTTTTAAATTTTTTTATTTTTGAGATTTGACGACCAAGATCCACGGAGCAGAAATCACACTTTTATCCCAAAAAGTGCGATTTGGAGGCCATAACACACTTATCAGACCAAAAACTGTGATCCCACCTGAAAAATAGGTCAGTACCTGCGATTTCTGGGTTTTATGGTTTTTCTCAGATCTATTTCTAGGTTTTGCAAAGAGCTGTCTGCTGGGTTGTCTGACCTCTGCCTCATCCCGCTTAGGCCTTGATCTACTCTGATTTACTCGTCAAAGTCGAATTTAGCCCCCCTAGGGTTTTTAGTACACTTCCACCTTTATAGGAGGAGTTTTTGTTGTTGCTGCACCATTTTCTAGTAGCTTAGTGTCACTTAATCCCAGCCACCCCGAAATTTACATCTCTTGACTGTTTTAGTGTATTTTCTGTCGATTTAGCCACCAATCAGCACAGTGTTTGCAAACCCAGTTTGGGTGGGGTTTAGTTAATTGTTTTGCTATTCATTTTTTGTTGTTAATTTCAGTTTATTTTCAACAAGTTTTTTTCTTTTTTACAAACACGATCTGGGCTTAGTCAATAAATACACTTACACACACAAGCACACCTTAAGCAAAGGGCACTTGGTTTACACCACCAAGCCAAGACTTTACATAATAAATTTATCTCCCTTCATCAAGACAAAGGCATATTATTGATCTTCCTTCACCATTTTCGTGTCATGTGTGTCTTACCACCATTGCACCACTAAGGAATTTATCGCAGAGAATATTAGGCCTTCACCCCTAGTTTCTGGTTGGGCATATTACCCCTCCTCATCGGGTTCGAGTTCATAGCCCTGAGATTCCACACATCGACTCTTCTCCTGGTTCATCTGATTCCTCATCTAATTCCGAGCCTCCTTCACCACATATCGTCACCATGTCTGGACCCACAGCTGACATAGGAACCCAACCTAGTGTTGGCTCTGGTTCTATCCTAGTGGTCACATCAAGCTTGAACAATCTCAGGAACCGTTCCGACAACCCCCATGCTCCCCTTTATGGTTGGGTTAAGTCTACCGAATTTTAACTAGTTGATAAACGACCTCATACACCATGATGTTGGTTGGCCTTTTATGCCGACTAAGCTTCCCTCTGACATCCCAAAGTTTGAGGGTAATTTTGGAGAGGATCCTACCAACCATGTCCGATCCTTCCACATGTGGTGTAAATCTAACTCCATTACCAATGACTCCATTCATCTTCTGCTATTCCATCACACGCTCACTAGAGACGCTGCAAAATGGTATGTAGACCAGCCTGCTGCATCTCATTCCATTTTCGCGATGCTTGCTAAAGAGTTCCTCTCATATTTCTGGTTACCTCTCTGATACGATACTAGTACAGAGCTATTGACCTCATTATGTCAGTCCTCCGCCACTCACCTTTCCTACCATGTTTAAGAGTGGCATTGAAGGAGGAGCACATTTTGTGCCTTGCCCTTTGAATATCATGTTTTTCTAGATTGGTTTGTTAGGATCCTTTTATCTTCCATTAGAAAATATGTCGCGTCCCATTTCCCTCAGACCGAGGAAGAAGATCTCCAAACCGCTCTGAGATATGACCTGATTTATGCGCAATTCGGTTAGGTCTATACCATCATTCCAGACCTCCCTTGTCTTGGAAGTGACAATGCACTAGGGGCATATTACGCCACCAACGGTATCGTTGGAACCCTTTCACATCCTTTGCCATATACTCAAATAAGTTATGGCTATCCGCAGGGGGGCACTAGTTCCTCCAACACTTATGACCCTCTTGCTAGCAACATGTTTTCAGGGTCCCAACTTTTCTACTGAACCATTGCTCCTCCTTATGCACAACCTAGTGCTCTAGCCCCTCAAGCATTAGCGCCGCAACCTCCCATGAATCCTCAGCCCCAGAAGCCATCGCCCCCTCAGGTTCAAGTGTTTGTGTAGTAGAATGTGACCAATCCCCAAAATTCGAAGAAAAAGAATAAGGGGAAGGGTAGCAAGGGTAACTAGGGTAATCAAGGTAGTCAACCTAGTGAACCTCAAGGGAACTAGCCTAACACCAACAACCAGAAACAAAGCACCCAAACCAAGAAAAACAAGGCTATTCATACGAACAAGCCTTGTGCATGTTGTGGTGACAAGGCCATTATACACATGAGTGTTCTCTCTTACCCCAGATGCACCAAATGTGGGAAGCTCAAACAACTTCTAGAGGTCAACAATTGCCTCAGAATCCTGTGCCATCTCAACTACTAGTTTTCACAAATCCTTTCCCTTAACAAGGATTTGTTGCTACTCAACCTCAACCAGGTCAAGTAGCCCATACCCTCCAACCTTTTGGTCCTGGTGAATACCAGATCCTTATGATGAACTCTAATGAGGTTAATCCCTCTGATATCAACCTGCAAACTTGGTCGTGTCAATATGACAAGCCATCGACTTCATCTGCCACTGATTCCAAAACAAAAGCATCTTCTGAGCCTCTTACGACACCAAATGGTCCGTTACAAATCCCTAAACCTAAAGTCGAGACCATTCACAAGATCCCAAAGGGACCATTACATCGTAATGTGGCTTCTAATTGAGCTGCCCATACATACAATATAGTAGACAACTTAGTGCAATCACCTGCTTCCATGTCGACGTTGGAAGTCCTCCAATTGTGCCCAACTCAAAAGAAATATCTAATAACTTCCTTGGGTGTAGTAGATCCTTCTGATGATCGTTTGATTGTCTTCCTAGTTGATACATCAGAACATCCCCCATTGCCTTCATCTGTGGCTTTCCAGATAACAGTTAGAGTCCGTAATGCCATCATCTACCGATGTATTATTGTCGAAGGTGCATCCACCTGTGTGATGTTCTTTGTTGTTTGGAAACAACTTAAGTCACCTGAGTTTTCCCCCTCCACCATCACTTTGCATGCTTGGGACAGACACTCCTCCCAGCCTCTTGGCATGTACCACAACTGTCTAGTGACCCTTGCAGGCAAGACTGTCCATGTCGTCATTGAAGTCTTTGATGTCCCTTTGGATTACAACATTCACTTAGGTCATAGTTACACACATGCCATGTCAGTTGTCACATTGGCAGTTTTCCGCAAGATGTGATTCCCCCATGAAGGGAAGATCGTTACCGTCGATCAGTTGACTTACTACGAGCCGGCATCCGTGACCTCCCCCGAGTCCATTATCTTGTCAATGTCAGATCAACAATCCTCAACTCCTCTCACCGTTGTTTCACCCAGATTCCATAAATATTCCTCATTATTGGGTGCTTTCCCTGGTCCTCCCCCTCCCATCTCAGAGCCTAACTCTATGAGTGTTTGCATGTTACAAGTGTCACGGGTTGCCCTTAAGTAGTCTGGTACATCCGATCAACATCCAACTCCTCAACGCCCTGTTGTTTCCATCCCAGTTGAGCCCTATGGATCCACCACCCTAGGACCTCCTCCGGTTGTGGATGCCTCTCCTATGTTTCCACCAAGAACTGTTCCTCCAGGTCTCAACCATCTAGGAGCTATTCCACCTAGGCATTACCTTGTAGGCCAGATACCTTTGTTATTCCCCCCTTTGGGAGTATTTTTTGTCCCTGTCATGGCTTCACTGGTCCTTCCTAACATGACTTTGGGGATCCCAGTATGGTACATATATCCCCCTGCAATCATTCCACCTAGTCAACTAAGAACTTATCATTCTTTGACCCCAGTCCAATTGGTCCCTACGGTCCCTGTCATTGCTTCAGTTCCATCACAACCTTAACAGGAACCCACTCCTGTTGTAAAAGCATCTAGAAAAGGGGGAAAAGCTAAGAGGAAAGAACTAAAAGACAAGGCTCCCCAAGATCCTCCAGCCCCTAAGGCCCCAAAGTCGTCAACTCCATGTGCTTTGTAAAGTTGTTGGGCACGCCACTAATAATTGTCTCGATATTCCTCATCTCAAACCTTTGGTTCATGAAACGTTCCCTAAGTCAAATATCCCTGAAGTCCATGTTAACTTATTGGGTCCACCCAAGAAACTCAGAACGTTGGCACAAATCACCCTCGTGCCTTGTGTGATCATCATGGTCACTATTCCCATTGTTGCCCTCGTCTCGATCAATTTCACAATTGCCTTGAAGCACTTCACGAATTTGAGGTCACTCGTAGTGGAACCCCTACTTCTCTACTAGTGGATTTTGGTACCCCTAGTCAACAAGAATAGGGGGACTTTGGTCCCACCATTGTGATCCCTCCCCCCGATGTCGATATGATGGACACCAAAGGCCATATCCTTTACCTGTCGTCATCCTTGCATTCCTCATAGGAAAACCTTTCTGAGGTTTCTGTGCACGCTTCTATCGAACCTCTTTCGACAGAATCCCAAGTCTCAACATCCGTAGATCCTCCGTCTACCATCTCGTCATCTACCATTCAAGATGATGCGTATGTGAACCGTATTTCTTAGGCTGATGCACCAGGTAACGCCGCCGCATCATGTAGCCAGTATTCCTCCCATCTGCCCATTTTCCAATCTAATGAGGACATCATGGAAGCTATGGTATGAGGAATATGCATGATTAATTGACAAACTGATCCAAAAATGGATCTTGGATAAACCTCTATGTCCAAAAGACTTCATGCAAGATGTAAAAGGTGCCAAATGGCACAAATCCTTTGTAAATCAGAGGAAAATCAAAATCGCAGGTTGCTCTCAGAAATAGTCTCATTTCAGATATCTCTTCGTTCTGAACCCAACGCAATTTGAATGGGTGAAAACGGACTCCGGATGAAGGAGTTATTGTAAAATGAAAATTACCCAATGTCCTTAGAAAAGGAGGCAATTTCATTAAAATTTGAACTATATTGAAAATTTTGATTTTAGTATAGGCTCATGGGCCAATCCACAATTGACACATGGCAGGCCAGGATTGGGCCACGTGGCCCTGTTTGATTGGCCAAAGAGGAAATTATCGCATCGCAATTATTTCAAAAGGAAGGACTTGGGCCATCAGCGATTGCCGCTTTATCGCATCGCACAGATCCATGGGAGAAGGACCAGTGCCCCGAGGCCTTAAGATGTGTGATGGGCTGATTACGATGAGTGCATTACAGCCGTCAGATCGGCAAAGGGAAGCAACAGTCAAGATCTGATTGCTGATCAGTGATCGGGGAAGCTTAAGGGCTGCAGGCCATGGAACTGCCGATATGCCAAAATACCGATGGGTCGATACACCGAGATGTGATAGTGCTGATCAGAGTGATCAGAGATCGGAGATCGGATCGAAGCAAAGCCAAAAGGGAGCATTGGGCCTTTAGACCGTGCGACATTGCGATTTGCGATGGATGTGCGGACCCGATAATACTATAAACCATATTGTATGGATCTTGAGATCCGCCAAATGCCATTTTTCAATGTATTCATGCATATTTCGTTATTTAACAAAATACAAAGGGGCAGGCCAATTGCGACTTATGATAGCGACCTACGGGTGGACTTGATAGGAAAATAAAGCATAGTTATGGGAATTTCAAGTCCGGAATTGTGTTTTATGCGAATTTCCCGTGTTTTTACGGCATTCTCTATGTAAACAGAGAATGACTATTCCAGAAGAATTTAAAGTGACGATTGCCCTTCTGTGCAAAACAAATGGCCACCATACCTTGGGACGTTATCAATGACTATTAAACGATCCAAAAGGAAGGTGAAGGGATAGCGACCGAGAGCCAGAGAGCCCGCGAGCTGAAACGAATAGACAAGCGCCGATGGGCTTAAAAATCCGTTCCATGACAGAAACAGGGTTGGCTAAGTCTGAGAGCACGATTAAGAGGCATAAGCAGGCAGCGCAGAGACAAAGTAAGATCCAAAAGCTCAGAGAGGCTTGAACACTGAGAATTTTCCAGGAGGGAAATCCACAACGTGAAGTGAATGCGTGAGTAGAGTTAGAGCATTGAGGAACCCATTGTGAAACTTGGTGTGCCAGAGCACTGGATAGGAGAAGCCACTAGAGGTTGGAGGCAGCACATAAATACTTCAGTGAAGTATCAGATAGCAAAGAGACCGAATGCTCGAGATGTTGTTGGTGTCGTTTGAGTTGAAGACAGAAGAAGGATTAAAGAGACAATAAACAATTCCGAGGGAGTCAGAGAAGCCAGAAGCTCAAAGGAGCTCACAACACTGACTAAGAGAATTAGTCCAGAGAAGCCTAGAACTATTTGCAGCTAAAGGACAGCCAGGGGTAAGATGGTATTCTGAGCCCATTGGTTCATTTGTAAACCATGTGGAGTTGAATCAAGGACTTGTAAAAAGAATTCAGCCATAATTCCAAAGAGCCTAATCAAGTTGATTAGAGCTCAAGGAGATGTAGCCCAAGATATCAGGGTGAACTCCATATTACATTGTTGTCTCATGTGTTTGCTTCTTTGTTGCATTATTCACTATTATATATATATATATATATGTATGTATGTATGTATGTATGTATGCATACATACATACATACATACATCTATCTATCTATCTATCTATATATATATATGTTCGAGCACATTTAAATATCAGCATACACAACAGATTTTAAAGCAAATGGTCAGCTGAAACAACAAGCATACACCTATATTTTCAAGCATTTCTTAATTCCACATTGGTTAATCATTAAAGACTTGGGAATAGTCAAGCTTTGAAGTGGGAGAGGTTCTTGTACGCTAGACAAGAAGCCTAAGAGCCCCATTTTCAGATCACAAACAGATTTAGGATTCATGGAACCTGGGAATGGAAATAATACAGTGATTTCATAACATCCAAATAAAATCAATATGTTTTTTAATATAAAACTATTCAACTTTAATGGGATAATATCTCCTCCATATTAAATTTAATATTATCTCTCAATACTATAAAAAACGAAGAAATAAAAATGAAAAAACTAAATCACATATTCTACTTTGTCATCTAATAAGCATTAAATAATAAATAATGTGTGGTTTACGAATGCTTTAAATCACAACATTTATGAAAAGGTGACACACACACACACCATATGTGATATGGTTAGATTTAAATTAGGATAATTTATTTAAAATTGTAAAACAAATATTATTTGTTGCACAAAGAAAATTCAGTGGTTGTGTGTGTGTCATGACATGGTTTAATAGCTTCCTGATGATCCTGAAATTTGGTGATGCATCTATTTACCAACACTTGCGGGTTTTGGTGTAATGGAAATCGTGATTCCAACAAGTGGAATCAGAGCTCAGGTCATGGGTTTGATGCAAACCCAACTTGTGTTAGCGACTCTCCCTGTGTGTTGTGACATGGTTTAACAACAACTTGATGATCCTTAAATATAGCGATGGGTTTGTTTACCAACACCTACAAGTTTTTGTGTAATGTAAATCATGATTCAAACATTATTATCCATTATTTTGTTGGTGTGGATAACTATTGCACAATGATTGTTACGTGGATATTAGATTTTTTGCTATATAATGTACATGTGTGTTTTTAAGCACTTTCGTATTTAAAAAAAATGTTGTGTTTTGTTGTAATCTATTTATATAATTGTGTAAATTACAATTATTGTATATATATATATATATATATATATATATATATAGATATATATATCTCTGTTATGTTCTTTGAAGATAAATTTGGTATTTTACTATGAATCCATCTAGATAACATTTAAAAGATTTATTGTATGTTATAGTGTGTTTAATGATTAAGAATATATATTTTTGAAAATCATAAATTCAAATATAAAGTAATTAGACTATATACACTTCCATAAATTTTGAACCTTAAAGATAGAGATAAAGACCCTACATGAAATTTGTGCTTAACAATAAGCAAATGTTGGAAGATCTAAAGGAGAAGGTCAATTTAGTTAAAGAAGATTCTTTCTAGTGTGTAATTAAGTAGGGTCCTATGTCGCCAATAATTCAAGAATGGTATGAAATGTTGATGTGCCTTTTCCACAAAGAATGTGAAATGGTGCATCATTACAAAAACGTGTGCATAAAACATAGTAAATTAAATGTTTTTGGTTGTCATCAAAGGAGCAAAAAAATTTCCGATTTAATTTTAATTATTGAGGGACATCTAGAATTGGTTCCTCTAATTCAGTTGGATAACATTATTAAGATAAAAGTAGTCCTCCACCACCATCACCATGATCTAGTGTCTTTTTTGGCGCAATTGTAAACATAATCCTCTTTGTGATTATTGATGAGGGCATAACCACTGCATCAATGATAATTTTTTCATGTATTAAGATGTTGTATAACTTCAAAAAAAATTACTCTTTCTGAGATCTGGTAGGGAATGTTGATCATATCATCAAGGGGATCCTAAGAGGGATCTAACAATATACCATTGCAAGCAACTAGCTTGACACGATGAATGATATTGTTGGAAGGGCGAAATAAATATTAAATGAACCACAAATGCCAATCTAGAAAAATATGGGATGATGTTTTGATTTTGACAAATGTTGGTGTTTTCCATTCTAACACATCCAACATCCAAATCAACCATCACAAAAGAAGATTTCAATCATACCAAATCTTTAAATCCTAAAATCCATGCATGCATCAAATCAAATTACATGATTATTTTTCTGGACACTTAGTGGTATGACATTCTTTTTTAAAACAAATTTTATTTCTGATAATTTGATTAAAAAAAACATAAAATTTTTCAATCAATGTGCAACAACCAATTAGAAAAAAAAATTACACATTAATATATATATATATATATATATATATATATATATATATATATATATATCAAAATATTCAGTTTAATATTTTTTCTTTCAAAACTTTAATAAATTTGATACAATTTTTTTAAAAATTTCAAATCTAACTAAATTCAAATATTTTTAACCTAAAAGAAAAAACAATATAACATGTCTTTGACGGGTATAAAAATCATTCCCGATATTGATTAACAATGGCAAATTATAAGTAGATGTGAATCATTGGAGAGAAAAAGTTACCCTTATTGATTGTTTATTCCAATTGTCTTTCGATGTTTTGGTACAATCCAAACACTATTCTTGAACTTTACTCTCCATAAAAAAAAAATATCCTTTATTCCTTTTCTTCTGCAATAATTCAATTGATTTATATTCTCCCCCCATTATCTATTCTTAGGGTAAGAATTTTCAAACCACTCTGTTTTCAACCATTTCATTAAACTCAAGGAAGTAAGAAAACACCTCATATTTTTCCTACAAAAAATTCATTGGAGTCTTCCTCAAATAATCATCAATAAAGGCAAGAAAATATTGTGCCTTTCCAAAGGACATTATCTCTATTAGAACACATAAATTTGAATGTATCAACACCAGATGTTCTCTAGCCATGCATGTTCTATTCGAAAAACTTTCCCTATGTTGCTTCCCAAATATGTATCCTTCACATACTTCATCATCCACTTTGATATTAGGGAGAGCATTCACCATGTTATTCTTCCTTAACAAAATAAAAGTTCGAAAATTCAAGTGTCCCACTATTTACTTCCTTCATAGCATTCAAACTATGTGAGTTACTTGAATCAAATGAGTGCTTGAAAATTCTATCTTTAGTCATTTGTCCTCTTGTTAAAACTACATTTTTATTCAACTTATCCACAATTAAACATTCTTTATCATCAAATACTAACTTATAGTTTTTCTCCATCATTTGTCCCAGAGAAAGTAGATTCTTCCTCAATGTTGGTGTTAGCAATGTGTCATCATTAAACTTATTTTTCCCATGCAATGTTGGAATTGCAATTGCACCTTTCCCTTTCACTTTGAAAACACAATCATAGCCAAATGTGATTTTACTAGAACAAGTATCATTTATTATAGTAAATAACTCTTCCAGAGACATCATATGAGTTGAAAATCCTAAATTTGTATACCATGAATCAGTTTCCTCAATGTGTGCCATCAAACTGGATATGAGTAACTTATGATTTTGTTTTTCTTCAAAAATTGCATTGGAACCTTTACTTTCCATATCTCTTAATTTTGCATAAAGATGTTTATCAAGATCAAATTTGTGACAATAATGTGGTCCTTGTCTTTCTCAATATCCATCTATTCCTCTTCCTCTTCCTCAAGATCCTTCTTTGCTTCTACCTCTTAATTGAATTGGACTTCTTCTTCTGTATATTAAAGTGAATACACTTCCTTGAGAATTCTATTAATTTCTATTATAATTATAAAAACATTGATTATGAAATTGTTCTTTGCTTCTTCCTTGTCTGTATACTTTGTGAAAAATCAAGCTTCCATGTGTTCATTTGAAGAAATCTCTTCAACAACTAATACTTATCTACTTAATTCATAAATTCTCATTACAATGAGATCTTTAGAAACCATGATACTTGTGATGACCATTTCAATTTTTTTACTAGACTCCTTAATATATTCACAATCATCCTTCTTTTTGGACCTTCTTCATCTAATGTCCTCGCCTTATTCACAAGATACTAAGTTCCTTTGATATAATCGTTCATTGGTTCATTACTTTGCATATTTACATTTTCAAACTTAGTTCTTAATGTTTGTAGTTTAACAACTATTTTTGTTTCTCCTTAATTTTTGTTTCCATCAATATCTAGTACTTTATATTCATCATCAAAAGTCATATCATAACCTTCAATTACCGTTTCCCATAGATCTTTACTGTTAAATATTGATTGCATTATTTTTCTCTAGTAAAGTAATTAATACTTGCGAGTTTTGGAAGCACTATATTGCTTGTCACTATTTGAAGAATGTGAGCAAGAAACCAAGAAAAAATAGAGAAAAAACATGTCCCACTTCAACACAAGATGTGAACATCTATCCCAAAAATCAGGACTCAAGCACCACCCCCCAAAAATATTTTTATTAAATTGAGAGTAAAATTGATGTGTAACTCACAATTCAAATAAGCGATAAACCATTTGACAAATACACAAATTCCCTTAATGAGATATGAGAGGTAATATATACTTGGGTAATACATTTTAAAAATAAACTTTTCAACAATATTTCCACAGAGATTCTAAAATTTTACATAAAAATAAAAAACATATTCCTTTAACAATTTTCACATGTCGTTTTTAATTAAATGATCATTTTTAAAAAAAAATATACCTCTCATATAATTGTATACACCCAATTTAAATAGCTCACTATTTTTTTTTTTTTTCTTTTTGAACTTACTTCACACAAATTACAATTCATCTATACTTAATTTGTAAGTCCATCTAGATTTTTTAACATCTCCACACAACATGCCACTTGATCTCTAGAAAGAAGTTCAACTCACATTTCTATGCAAGCTCCATAGAAAAATTAATGAAAGTGAGTGCACAAAGCCCATATAGCAATGTGAGGCATAGGCAACGAAGGAAATGTATGTAAATTAGTTTTGACATTGGAAGAGCTTTTGGATTGTAATGATTCCTCACAAGTTCTATTACAGTGTAAATTGTTTCTAGTACCATAACATAAAAAAAGAAATAACTTCTTCAAAATATGTAAATTTTTTATGTGAACATACTTGCTTTAAGAAGCCTACCAAAACACAACACATAGTGCTCCATGCAACATTCCACTTGATCTCCACTTGGGCCATGCTTTTACACTTTCACACATAGGTCACCCACTCAGGGTATTCTGTCACACTTTATTATTTCCATATGCTCTACTCAAGTGATGGAAACGATTTATGGGGTCTGTTTTTCAATATTTTTACTGGTTTGATCTTGGGACCTGTGGGTTATGATTCCACAAACTCAGCTCATTCACGCTTCCAATGCAAAAACAGAACAACCCTGTGGTCTACATGTAACATTAATTCATTAAATAAAATCAATAGATATATGCATCAAGCCATCAGTGTACTAAATCACCATGCACAAAAATAAAATTATATAAACTAGGCCTTCAAATTAATTTAATTTCTATGCTATCACATGGCGCCTTAACGGGTCTAATATTCATTCAATTGAACACGTCTTTTCAATGCCAAAAGGCTACGTTTTATAGAGGAAATTACAATATTATGGATCATTTTAAGATCCATGATCTTCTCCATAAACTTGTCAACATGATCCTCTCCACAAAGCTCTCAACATGGATTTTTTTCACAAAGCTCTCAACAAATTTCTAAGATCCCTCATGGATTTGATTTTTCAATCTTTTTAACAAATCCCTTTCCTTTTGATGTTATTTTTCTCATTTTTTCCTTATAGAAGTGGCTATTGCTAATTTTTCATTAGATGGGTTTATGCTCCTGCATCAAACTCCCAAGGTACGAAAATTTATGACCTCCTAGTCATATTTTTTCTGGTCTTCTCGTAACAGCTTCAAGTCATGAGCTGCAACATGCCTCTACAGTAACAAGTCTCCACCTTGCTACACGATACCTCACCAAACTTTCTCTTGAGTTTGGGCTCTTGGCATCTCCCTAGTTCTTTCCTCTAGAACCAATTGAGCACTCTTTGCTCTAGGTTGCTACAAATATTCTCACCTTCCTTTGTTGTCACCTGCACAAAGAAAAAAAAATCTCTTACTAGATCTTCAATCAACTTGTACCTTCTTCCATTGCTTCTCCTCCACACTATGCACAAGAATATTCTGTGCTATGATACCACTTTGATGAAAACAATTTGTGGGGTATTTCGTTTTCAATATTTTTATTGGTTTGATCTTGGGACCTATGGGTTATGATTCCACAAACTAAACTCATTCTGGCTTCCACTGCAAAAACTGAACAACCCTGTGATCTACATGTAACGTTAATTCATCAAATAAAATCAACGGATCTATGCATCAAGCCATAAATGTATTAAATCACCATGCACACAAACAAAATTACATAAACTAGGCCTTAAAATTAATTTAATTTCTATGCTATTACATGGCCCCTTGGCGGGTCTAATATTCATTTAATTGACCACATATTTTCAATGCCCAAAGGCTACAATTTTATAGAGGAAATTACAATATTGTGGGTCATTTCAAGATCCATGATCCTCTCCACAAAGCTCTCAAAAAATTTCTAAGATCATTGATGGATTTGATTTTTCAAGTTTTTCAACAAATCCCTTGCCTTTTGATGTGATTTTTCTTATTTTTGCCTTCTAGAAGTGGTTCTTGTTGATTTTTCATTAGATGGGTCGATGCTGGCACTTGATGCAAGAAAATTTGACTTTTCCTGGAGATTCACCTTCTTTAGATCACATGACAAATCACTTCATCATCAAGCTCTTAATTTTTTCTGCAAAAAGTATTTCATATAGAAATTCTAGTTCACTTACAATGAATTCTAGAGCATGCACAAATTAAAACTCTTCCATTCATATAAAGACAATCGGTGCACACCACAAATATATGAAACTATATTTCATTAAATCAAATATGTACATACACATACAATCAAAATACTCTCATTTCTCTCCATTCACTCTCTATGGTATGATACTACATATGTTTGGCCATTAGTTTTCCCCTCATGCTTACAATGATTAAATACAAAGTTACAAGAAAATTAGATTTTAGTAAATCCATAAATCACTCTGTGATTTATTCCTTAAAGCTCTCATGATTTATTCCTTAAAGCTCTCATGATTTATTCCATAAATATCTCATTATTTTCAAGGCAACTTTTCTTTTTCCTTATGGAAAAAATATCTCTTATCCATATCTTTTCTAAAACTATTCTATAATAATTAAAAGAAACTAAGAATATTTACAATTAAGGAATTATAATTCCTTTACAATATTGAAACCCCTTTTGTAGCTTTTCTTCAAAAATCTTGATGGCTTGGAAGCTCTAATGCGCCTACATCGCTATCATTATACATTTCATGACTAATATATACAAAGAATACATTCAATGGACCTCCTTTTTCCAACCTCATCTGGAACTTGCAAAGGTTCTTTGCCACAATCCTTTCTTCACTTACTTTCTTTGGCTTCTACCTGTAAACATCAATTCCTCTGCAAAAATCAATTCAGAAATATAAAGACTAGTTTACCTATTGCACTATTGCAATTCTCCAACCTTCTTCTGCTGCGCAACTCTAATGTTTGTATAATCAACTATCCTTATTTCAATCCCAAAGAGTATAGACATCTCTGACTCTCTTCTCTAAAGAGCTAACTAGCCCCGATACCAAAAAATGATGCAAGTTGCACTTGCTTGTGAATTCCAATCCACAAATTTAAAAACCCTCAAAACAATTACACTGAAAACTCAGATATAATTCATCAAATACCAAAATATTTACAATATAATATTGGCCATATAACAACACAAGGCATAAGCAACGAAGGAAATGTATGCAAATTAGTTTTGACATTGGAAGAGCTTTTGGATTGTAATGATTCCTCACAAGTTCTATTACAGTGTAAATTGTTTCTAGTACCATAACATAAAATAGTAATAACTTCTTCAAAAATATGTAAAGATGTTATGGAAACATACTTGCTTCATGAATTCTACCAAAACACAACACATAGTGCTCCATGCATCCTTCCACTTGATCTCCACTTGGGCCATGATTTTACACTTTCACACATAGGTCACCCACTTAGGGTATGATTTCACACTTTATTGTTTCCACAAGCTCTACTCAAACCATGTAGATCTTCCACTTCCACGCAACCTTTACTCACACAAACGTCCTCCATGCAGGTACTTCCACGATGGTGGTCCTCCATGAACAACATCATATGTGGGTTCAAACACATTGATCCTCCACGTAAATACTTCCACGATGCTCGTCCTCCATGAATAACATCATACAGAAGTTCACATTGTCAAAATGCATCATTCATTTGTAACACAACCCTCAACACAACAGGTCTTGAAGGACTCCACAAGGCATAGAAATTTCATTCTTTTCATGCAACAAAAAAAATCAAACTCCACGCTCAACCAAATTTATGGAATTTCAAACTCACACATAAAATATCTCATGGGTTTAACAAATTTCTCAATTCTAGCTCTAATACCAACTAAAGATTATTACACCAGCAAAATATGGAGCAATACAATAATAATATAAGTTCAATTCAATTTCAATAAGAAAAAAATTATTTAATATGCGTGTTCATGAGCAAACACTCGATTTAATCATGTCCTACAATATCTTAATAATTTATGTATAATCTCTCCAAAAATATCTCAGCGAATAATTCACCATCTAAAATAAAACCTTCAAAACATAACAATAATGATTCTAGAAAATGACAAGTGATCATTATTTTAATAATTTCTCTTCCACATGTCCATGCATTTTCCGAATATTTTAATTGAATGTGATGATCATGTCTTGCTCACTACCATGGTCCATCAACTTCCCTTTACTGCCTTGGGAAATTTAAATATTGAAGGGCATTTGAGGTAAGTAAAAACAAACTTGTCCCAAATAGTGCTTAACGATGGAATTATGAATGGTCTTCTTATAGCAATATTGGGTGTAAGGGAAATTTTCATCTTTATGTGTAATAAACATAATAAACCTAGAAATAACAATAACAACAACAACAACAATAATAATAATAATAATAAAATAATTTAATGAAAAACTAAATGATACAAAGATTTTCACCTCATAACTTATCAATATATATTTATACATTTTCACAAAACTCATTCTATCATTAATTCATATTAGTAAATTATTATTCAATATTCTAATATATAGTAAAAAAAAAAAACTTTATCAATCTCAATAATATATTCCATTTATTATAAAACCAATCATTTGCAAAATTATAAATACAAATCATACCAACATTCAAATTGTATTCGAGTGTTAATCTCTACAGTCAATTTATACATCCCACCATCATGCTCTAAAATATGCCAAAGTTTTGTATAGTGTAGTCATCCATTCTTGATTTGCACACTAATTTAGCACAATAATATGACCCAATTTTTCTTTGCAATTATGTATTAATAAAAAATTATATTCATTGCATATAACCCACTTTTTCTTTGAAATTATGTATTCATCAAGTTGTAATCATTCCACATGACTCAATTTTTTTTGCAATTATGTACCTATATTATTGATTGTTTATTTCAAACATTTTCTCACTTTTTGGGTATAACTCATACACTTCTCTCGAAAGTTACTCGTCTTTAAAAAGTTATCTTTAAATTATGTATTCATCAAAAGTTGTAATCATTCCACATGACCCAATTCTTTTTGCAATTATGTACCTATATTATTGATTGTTTATTTCAAACATTTTTTCACTTTTTGGGTATAACTCATACACTTTTCTTGAAAGTTACTCTTCTTTAAAAAGTTTTTAAATTTATTAACCTTGGAATTTTCATATAGTGAAAAACCTTATTTTATTAAATTATTAATATAAATTACGCATACAAGTTAAATTTAAAAAGTGAAATCCATATTTAAAAATAATTCTATACCTTAATTAATAATGACAAGTTATAAGTAGATGTGAATCAGTGGACAAAAAAAGTTACCCTTATTATTTCTTTATTCCAATTGTTATTTGACTTTTTGGTACAATCCATACACTTTTCTTGAAATTTACTCTCCATAAAAAAAAAATATCTTTATTCTATTTCTTCTACCATAATTCAGTTCATCTATATTCTCCCGTATTATATGTTCTTAGGGTATGAATTTTCAAGTCACTTTTCTTTTAAACCATTTCTTTCAACTTAAGGAAATAAAAAAACACTTTATATTTTTTCGGGATAAAATACACCTAGGTCTTCCTCAAATAATCATCCATGAAGGTAAGAAATATAGGGCCTTTCCAAAGGACATTGTCTGTGTTTAAACACAAAAATTTGGATGTTTCAACAATAGACATTCTCTAGCCTTACATGTTTTATCTGAAAAAGTTTCCCGATGTTGCTTCCAAATATGTATCCTTCAGTGGTCACATACTTTATCATCCACTTTGATATGAGGAAAACCATTCACCATGTTCTTTTTCCTTAGTAAAATCAAACTTTGAAAATTCAAGTGTCCCGACCTTAAATGCTTAAGCCTACTATTTACTTCCTTCGTAGCATTCAAACTATGTGATTTGTTTGAATCAAATGAGAGATTGAACATTATTTTCAACCATTTCTCCTCTTACTAAATCTATAGTTTTATTCAACTTATCCATAATTAAACATTATTTATTACAAAATATTAACTTATAGTTTTTCTCCATCATTTGTCCCAGAGAAAGTAGATTCTCCCTCAATATTGGCATTAGCAATGTGTCGTCAATAAACTTATTTTTTCCATGAAATGTTGGAATTGCAGTTGTACCATTCCCTTTCACTTTAAAAACACTATCATCACCAAATACAACTTTACTAGAAAAAGTATCATTTATTATAGTAAAATACTCTTCCAGAGATGTCATATGAGTTGAAAATCCTAAATTAATATACCATGCATTAGTTTCCTCATTATGTGTCATCAAACTTGATATGAATAACTTATCATTTTTTGTTGCTTCAACAATTGTATTGACACCTTCAATTTCCATATCTCTCACTTTTGCATAATGATATTTATTAAGATGACCAGATTTATTCATGCTCTTGTTCCTCAAGATCCTTCTATGCTTATATCTCTGAGCTGGCTTGGACTTCTTCCTCTGCCTCTTGAAGTGAATATATTTCCTTGTGAAATCTATTTATTTTTATTCTATTTCTAAAAATATTGATTATGAAATTTTCCTCTGCTTCTTCCTTGTCCCATATACTTTGTCGAGAATGAATTTTCCATGTGTTTACTTAAAGAACTCTCTTCAACAACTACTAGTTATCCACTTACTTCATCAATCATCATTACATTGATATATTTAGAAACTGTGATACTTGTGGCAACCATTTCAATTTTTTTACTAGTTTCCTTAATATATTCTCAATCATCCTTCTTTATGGATCTTCTTCACCTAATGCCTCCATCTGATTTACAAGATCTTGACTTTTTGTGATATAATCCATTACTGATTCATTACTTTGCATCTTTTCATTTTCAAACTTAGTTCTTAAAGTTTGTAGTTTAGTGACTGTTGTTGTTGTTCCTTAATTTTTGTTTTCCATCAGTATCCAATACTTTATATTCATCAAAAAAAGGCATATCATAATCATCAATTACCATTTCCCACAGATCTTTATTGATAAATATTGGTTGCAGTTTTTTTTTCTCCAATGAAGTAATTAGTAATTGTAAGTTTTGGAAGCACTATATTTCTTATCACCATATAAATAATGTGAGCAAGAAACCAAAAAAAGAAGAGAAGAAACAATTTCTCCCAAATTAACCCAAGATGCGAATATCTATCCCAAAAATCATGACTCAGACACTAACATTGAAAATAATTTTATTAAATTGAAAGTACATAACTACACCAGATAAACCAATTTATAAATAATAAAAAACCCCTTAATACGAGATGAGTTATATTTTTTAAATCAGCTTTTCCGCAAACTTTCCACAAAGATCTTAAACTTTTACATAAAAAGGAAATTCCTTTGAAATTTTACATAAAAAGGAAATTCCTTTAATAATTTTCACTTGTCATTTTTAATGCAATAAATTTTATTTTTTTAATTTACCTCTCATATAATTTTATACACCCATTTTAAATAGCTCACTTTTTTTCATTTTTTTCTTCTCTTTTATTTAAACTTACTTCAATCAAATAACTGGTCTACACTTAGTTTTCAAGTCCATCTAGATTATTTAACATCTCCACATAGCATGCCATTTGATCTCCAGGTAGAAGTTCAATGCACATTTATCTGCAAGCTCCACAAAGAAGGTAACGAAAGTGAGCACACAAAGCTCATATAGCAATACAAGGCACATAAAACGAAGGAAATGTACGTAAATTGGTTTTGGCATTGGAAGAGATCTTGGATTTCAATTATTTCTTGCATGTTTTTCTATAGAGTGTAAATTGTTCCTAGAAAATAATATAAACCAGCAATAACTTCATCAGAATCTGTAACAACGTTATAGGAACACACATCCTACAAAAATGCAACACATATTGCTCTACAAAACATTCCACTAGGTCTCCCTTAGGCCACGCTTTTACACTTTCACACACATGTCTCCACTCAAGGTATGCTTTCACACTTTGTTGTTTCCACTGGCTCTACTCAAGCCACATAGATTTTCCACTTCCACACAACCTTTACTCAGATAAAGGTCCTCCATGCAAGTAATTCCATGATGCTGGTGCTCCATGAACAAAAACATATGGAGGTTCAAACACATTGGCCCTCCATGCAGACTCTTCCACAATGCTATTCCTCCATGAATAACATCTTAAGAAAGTTCAAATTGTCACAATGCATCATTCATTTGTAACATATCACTCAACATAGCAAGTCTTAAAGTACTCCACAAGGAATATAATTCTCATGCATTTCACACAACAACAACACAAAACAAACTCCACGCTCAACCAAATTTATGGAATTTCAAACTCACACATCAAAGGTATCACATGTTTCACAAATTTCTTAACTCTAGCTCTAATACCAACTAAAGATTATTACACAAACAAAATATGGAGCAACACAAGTTTAACAATAATAATATAAGCTCCACTCAATTTCAATAAGAAAACCAATATTCATACATGTTCATGAGAAAACACTCTATTCAATCATGTCCTAGAATATCTTAATAATTTCTCTACGATCTCTCCACAAATATCTCAACTAATAATTCACCATCTAAAATAAAACCTTCCAAACATAACAATAATAATTCTACAATATGACAAGTGAACATTATTTTAACAATTGTTTTTCTACATGTCCATGCATTTTCTTAGTCTTTTAATTGAATTTGATGATCATGTCTTGCTCACTACCATGGCTCATCAACTTCCCTTTAATGTCTTGGGAAGTTTAAATATTGAAAGGCATCTGAGGTAAGAAAACACAAGCCTGTCCCAAATAATGCTTAGTGATGGAATTAAGAATGATATTCTTATAAAAATGTTGGATGTAGGAGAAATTTTCATATATATTATAAACATAATAAAAATTTGAAAATTTATAATAAAAATTTGAAAATAATAATAATAATAATAATAATAAATAACTTAATGAAAAACTAAATACTATATACATTTTCACCTCAAACTTATCAATATACATTTATTCATTATCACAAGACTCATTATATTGTCAATTCGTATTAGTTAATTATTATTCAATATTCTACTCTATAATGACAAAAAATCTTTATCAATCTCAATAATAAATTTCACTTATTATCAAAACCAATTATTTGCAAAATTGTTGATACAACCCATAATTATTACAAATCATACCAACATTCAAGTTGTATTCAAGTGTTAATCTCTACGATCGATTTATACATCCCACCATCATATTCTAAAATATGCCAAGTTTTGTATAGTGTGGTCATCCACTCTTGATTTGCACACTAATTTAGCAATAATATGACACACTTTTTCTTTGCAATTATGTATTAATTAACAATGGTATTCATGGATATAACCCACTTTTTCTTTGAAATTATGTATTCACAAAAAGTTGTAATTATTCCACATGACCCAATTTTTCTGCAATTATGTACATATATTATTAAGTGTTTATTCCAAACATATTTTCACTTTTTTTGGTACAACCCATACATGTTTTCTGAAAATTACCCCTGGTCAAAAGGTTATCTTTAAATTTATTAACCTTTGGAATTTTCATCTAGTGAGTCAACTTACCTTATTAAATTATTAATATAAGTTACCATTACAAGTCAAATCAAATTTAAAAAGTGAATTCCATATTTAGAAAACATTCCCCACATTGATTAACAATGACAATTTATAAGTAGATGTGAATCACTAGAGATAAAAAGTTACCTTTACTGTTTGTTTATTCCAATTGTTTTTTGACTTTTTGATACAATCCATTCATTTTTCCTAAACTTTACTCTCCATTCAAAAAAAAAATTCTTTTTTCCCATTTTTTTTTTACAATAATTCATCTTATTTATACTCTCCCTCATTATATGTTCTTAAGGTAAGAATTTTCAAATCACCTTGCTTTTCAGTGATTTCCTTGAACTCAATGAAGTAAGAAAACAACTCATATTTTTTTCTGGAGAAAATACACCTGAGTCTTTCTCGAATAATCATCCATGAAGGTAAGAAAATATTGTACTTTTAAAGGACATTGTCTTTGTTTAAACAAAAAAAATTGAATGTTTCAACACTAGATATTCTCTAGCCTTGCATGTTACATTAGAAAATTTTCCCCTGTGTTTCTTCCCAAATATGCATCCTTTAGTATTCACATACTTCATCATCCACTTTGATATGAGAAAAACCATTCACCATGTTATTCTTCCCTAACAAAATCAAACTTAGAAAAATGAAGTGTCCAACCTTAAATTCTTAAGCCTAATATTTACTTCCTTTGTAGCATTCAAACTATGTGAGCTCCTGGAAGGAAATGAGAGCTTTAACATTCTATTTTCAATCATTTCTCCTCTTACTAAAACTACAATTTTATTCAACTTATCCATAATTAAACATCTGTTATTGCAAAATACTAACTTATAGTTTTTCTCCATCATTTGTCCCAGAGAAAGTAGCTTCTTCTTCAGTACCAGTGTTAGCAACGTGTGATCAATAAAATTATTTTTCCCATGCAATGTTGGAATTGCAATTGTACCTTTCCCTTTCACTTAAAAAACATTATCATCACCAAATATGAATTTACTAGAAAAAAGTATCATTTATTCTAGTAAAAGGCTCTTCTAGAGATGCAATATGAGTTGAACAACCTAAATCAGTATACCATGCATCATTTTCCCCATTGTGTGCCATCAAACTTGATATGGATAACTTATCATTTTTTTGTTCTTCAACAATTGTATTGGCACCTTCACTTTCCATATCTCTCGATTTTGCATAATGATCTTCATCAAGATGACCAAATTTGTGACAATACATTGTGGTCCTTGTCTTTGTCGATATCCATCTCTTCCTCTTCCTCTTCCTCAAGATTCTTCTTTGATTCTACCTTTGAAATGACTTAGACTTCCTCCTCTACCTCTTGAAATGAATACATTTCCTAAAATCTATTGATTTTTATTCTAATTCTAAAAACATTAATAATGAAATTATTCTTTGCTTCTTATTTATCCCATATGCTTTATGGAGAATGAATTTTCCATGTGTTCACTTGAAGAACTCTCTTCAACAACTAATAAATATCCACTTAATTCATTAATCCTCATTACATTGAGATCTTTAGAAACCATGATACTTGTGGCGACCATTTCAAAATTTTTACTAGACTTCTTAATATCTTCTCAATCATCCTTCTTTCTGGACCTTCTTCACCTAATGTCCCCATCTGATTTACAAGATCTTGAATTTTTTGTTGGGTTGTGTTATATTCTTTCCACGTAGTTAATAGGGGTTTGAAGGGCACCCGTAACCCCACTTTATGGGGTCCAGGGCAGCGCCCCGGAAAATTTTGGTTTTGGACCATATGTTAGGTTGGGCGGACCCACCTATGGTTTTGTGCATGATTTTCGCACATGTTTTTTGGATGCGATGGTTTTCGGTCCATGGTATTGGATGCTTCGGCATGTATAAATATGTATTGTAACATTGAAAGGAACATATTGAAAAATCAAGCTGGTAGTCCTGGTTTTGGGATCCAGGGAAAAATATCTGTGCATATGTGTTTTATGGGTTATGCTCTCGCATTGTTTATTTTCTTTGTTTAAGAATTCATATGCAGGTAATTTCTGTACAGGGTTAAAACCTACATTTGGTATCAGAGCTGTTTTGGCTTCAAGGGGACGCCTTTGTTGCTGAGGGGTTTCGCTTGGGCCTGTGGTAGACCCTGTTTAGTAGGAGATCTGCGAGATCGATTCTGTTGGTGAAAGAAGATGGCGAGCAGTGGAAAGATAGAGATTGAGAAGTTCAATGGTCAGAATTTTGAGTTGTGGAAACTCAAGATGGAGGATCTGTTGGTGGATAAAGATCAGTGGATCGCAGTAGATCCAGGTACTAAACCATCGGGAGTGACCGATGAAGAATGGAAGAAGTTGGATCGGAAGGCAAAGAGCACAATACGATTGTGTGTCTCGGATTCAATATTTCTGAATGTATCAGGGGAAGCTACGGCAAAGGCTTTGTGGGTCAAGTTAGGGACTTTGTACCAATCTAAGTCTCTGGTGAATAAATTGTTCCTGCGGAAAAAGCTGTATAACCTGAGGATGAAAGATGGAGACTCGGTGACAGAGCATCTGAATGCGTTTAATACTGTGGTAAGTCAGTTATTATTTGTTGATATTAAAATTTCAGATGAAGATAAGTGCATCAGTCTGTTGTGTTCTCTACTAGATTCGTGGGATAGTCTAGTTATTGCAATAGGTAGCAATGCAACTGCTTTGCAGTTTGATGAAATAGTCTCAGCCTTGCTGATGGAGGAGATGAGACGGAAAAATATGGACAACCAGAATGGTGATGCCTTGTCTGTACGAGGACGGTCCCAGAACAGAAACAAAAATAAGTCATTGAGTGGGAGATATAAATCTAGAGGGAGATCTAAATCTCCAGGAAAATCTACAAAGATGGTGTGCTGGAAATGCGGAAAGGAAGGGCACTTCAGAAGGGATTGTAAATCTAAAGCTCCTGATAAAGGAAAGGGATCTGATGATGCTCCTTCTGCAGAGGCGAAAACCACCTCAGGTGAAGGTGGGGATGTGTACTTGGCTTCTTCAAGTACACATGTAGATCATGAGGCACGGTTGATTGACTCAGGTGCATCCTTTCACTTCACTCCCCATAGAGAGTGGTTCTACGAGTATGAGAAATACGATAGTGGTGATGTCTTCTTAGGAGATGATAGGAAGGCTAGAATCATTGGGCGGGGAAAAGTAAAGTTGAAGTTGCAAGGTGGAAGGGTTAGAACACTTCCGGGTGTTCTACATATTCCTGCATTGGCCAGAAATCTGATTTTTGTAAGCAAGTTGGATGATGCAGGTGTAAAGACGGTGTTCGAGAAAGATACCTGCAAGATGGTTCGAGGAGCACTGATATTAATGCCGGGAGTTCGGATTGGAACTCTGTACAAGCTGCAAGGTAGCACTATTGTTGATGGGTGCAATAGTTTTATGGTTCCTGAAAATGGAGTAGAGAATCTAGTGGTCTCTGGAGAGAAGACCATGTTGTGGCATCAAAGGCTTGGACATATTGGAGAGAAGGGCCTTCGAATACTTCATGGTAAAGGTATGGTAGAAGGTATGAATAATAGCTCTCTGGATTTTGATTTCTGTGAAAATTGTGTATATGGGAAGCAGAATCGGGTGAGTTTCCCCTCTGGTGGTAAGAGGACGAAACAGATATTAGAGCTTGTGCACAGTGATGTGTTTGGACCTGTGAAGGTTCCATCACTGGGTAAGTCTGTGTACTATGTATCATTCATAGATGACTTCTCAAGGAATACATGGATATATTTTCTTAAGAAGAAATCTGAAGTCTTTGACAGGTTTAAAGAATTTAAGGCTCTGGTGGAAAATCAGACAGAGAAGAAGATAAAGGTGCTGAGGACAGATAATGGTGGAGAATTTTGCAGCAAGGAATTTGAAGAATTTTGTAAGAAGTGTGGTATAGCACGGCAGAAGACTAATCCATATACACCTCAGCGAAATGGAGTCGCAAAAAGAATGAACAAGACGATGATGGAAAGGGCAAGAAGCATGCTTAGTGGTGCCGGGTTAGGACAGGAATTCTGGGCAGAGGCGGTGGATATTGCATGTTACCTGATCAACAGATCACCTTCATCAGCGTTGGAGGATAAGACTCCACAAGAAGTATGGACTGGTAAGAAACCCTCTCTTTCACATCCAAGGGTATTTAGATGTGATGCATATGTACATGTTCCAAAGGAGAAATGAACCAAGTTGGATAGTAAATCTGAAAAGTGCATCTTTATTGGATATAAGGATGGTTTAAAGGGTTATAAGCTTTGGAACCCAGTCACACGGAAGGTTGTGTACAGCCGAGATGTATTGTTCAGAGAGGTAAAAGATGTTATTCAACATGAATTCCAACCAAAGGAACCTGAGAAGATAGAGTTTGAGCCAAAGGAGGAAGAATCAGACTCTGTAGTAGAGGAGGAATAAGAAGATGAAGAGCCACAAACTCCGGCTGTGAGAAGATCAGTTCGAGAAAGAAGGCAGCCAGAAAGGTATAGTCCATCTGCTTTCAGTTCAAATTTTGCTTTGTCTGTTACTGATAATGATCCCAGAACTATGAAGGAAGCAGTGGATTCAGAGGATGGAAAACTCTGGAAAGAGGCCATGGTCGATGAAATGGCATCTTTGCACAAAAATGAGGCTTGGGATTTGGTGGAGTTGCCGGCTGGAAGGAAACCCATTGGCAGCAAATGGGTGTTCAAGAAGAAGACAAATGCAGAAGGAAAGGTGGAGAAATACAAAGCTCGGTTGGTAGCAAAAGGTTATTCCCAGGTGCCGGGAATTGATTTTGGTGATATTTTTTCTCCTGTTGCCAAGGTAACTTCTATTAGATTACTTTTATCTGTTGCTGCTGCTTTTGATTTTGAGGTAGAACAGATGGATGTGAAGACAACATTTCTTCATGGGGATTTGGAAGAGGAAATCTACATGAAGCAACCTGAAGGCTTTGCGGTGAAGGGTAGGAAAGAACTGGTATGCAAGTTAAAGAAGTCTCTGTATGGGTTAAAACAGTCACCAAGGATGTGGTATCAGAAATTTGATACATTTATACGGGGACTTGGCTTCACCAGAAGCAAAGCAGATCATTGTGTGTATTTTAAATTAATTGGTGACCGTATTATTTATCTGGTCTTGTATGTGGATGATATGTTGCTGGTTGGAAATGACAAAGAAATTATCCAGGATTTGAAGACCCAATAGTCCTCCAAATTTGACATGAAAGATATTGGTGCTGCAAACTATATTTTGGGCATGGAAATTAAAAGAGATCGGTCAAAGAGGAAGCTCTGGTTAAACCAGAGGAAGTATGTCGAGACAATACTCCAGAGGTTTAATATGCAGGATAGTAAACCGGTGAAGGTTCCTATTCCTGTAGGTGTGAGGTTATCTGCTGAACAGTGTCCCAAGACACACGAAGAGGAAGAGGACATGTCCCGTGTTCCATATGCAAGTGCAGTGGGTAGCCTGATGTATGCAATGGTCTGTACTAGACCAGACATTGCACATGCAGTGGGAGTATTGAGCAGGTTTATGTCAAAACCTGGGAAGGAGCACTGGACAGCAGTGAAGCGGGTTTTCAGGTATTTGCGTGGCACTAGTGATTATGGTTTGTGCTACCAAGGAAGACCAGGATTGGACAGAGTGTTGGGTATTCATGGCTTTGTTGATGCAGACTGGGTTGGAAATCTGGATCAGAGAAGATATACAACTGGGTATGTGTTTAACCTATTTGGAGGTGCAGTCAGTTGGATGAGTAAGAAACAATCTGTAGTGGCACTATCAACTACAGAGGCAGAATACATGGCAGCCACTCATGCAAGCAAGGAAGCAGTTTGGTTGCAGAGATTGTGTTCAAGTATGGGGTTAGTACAGGGAGCTATAAGAATAGATTGTGACAGCCAAAGTGCAATTTTCTTGGCAAAGAACCCTGCTTATCATTCAAAGACAAAGCACATTGATGTTCAGTATCACTTTGTGAGGGATATGATAGAAGACAGAAAGGTGTTGCTGGTAAAGGTGGACACTTTGAAGAATAATGCAGATGCATTGACAAAATCTGTGAGCTCTGAGAAGTTCTCTTGGTGTAGAGAAGCAATGGGAATCTCAGGGCTGAAAAATGACTAAGCTCTCCTGTGGCCCCCTGTGGAAAGAAAACAACAAGTGGGAGATTTTTGGGTTGTGTTATATTCTTTCCACGTAGTTAATAGGGGTTTGAAGGGCACCCGTAACCCCACTTTATGGGGTCCGGGGCAGCGCCCCGGAAAATTTTGGTTTTGGACCATATGTTAGGTTGGGCGGACCCACCTATGGTTTTGTGCATGATTTTCGCACATGTTTTTTGGACGCAATGGTTTTCGGTCCATGGTATTGGATGTGATGGTTTTCGGTCCATGGTATTGGATGCTTCAGCATGTATAAATATGTATTGTAACATTGAAAGAAACATAATGAAAATCAAGCTGGTAGTCCCGCTTTTGGGATCCAGGGAAAAATCTCTGTGCATATGTGTTTTATGGGTTATGCTCTCGCATTGTTTATTTTCTTTGTTTAAGAATTCGTATGCAGGTAATTTCTGAATAGGGTTAAAACCTACATTTTTATGATATAATCATTCATTGATTCATTACTTTGCATCTTCACATTTTCAAACTTAATTCTTAAAGTTTGTAGTTTAGTGATTGTTTTTGTTTCCCCTTACTTTTTTTTTCCCATCATTATACAATTCTTTTAATTGATCATCAAAATGCATAAACCATCAATTACCATTTCCCATATATCTTTATTGATAAATATTGGTTGCATTATTTTTCTCCAGTGAAGTAATTAGTACTTGTGAGTTTTTGAAGCATTATATTTATTGTCACCATTTGAAGAATCTGAGCAAGAAACCAAAAAAAAGAGAGAACAAACATGTTGTCTCACTTTCACCCAAGATGTGAACATTTGCCCAAGCATCAGGACTCAAGCACCACCAACAAAAAAATATTTCTATAAAATTGAATGTACAAATGATACATAAATACACAATTCAAATAAAGGATAAACCAATTTATAAATAAACAAACTCCCTTAATGGGAGATGAGAGGTATTATACACTTGAGTAATATATTTTTAAAATTAATGTTTCCACAAACTTCCCACAAAAATCTAAAACACTTACATAAAAAAGAAATTCCTTTAATAGTTTTCACTTTTCTTTTTTAATGAAATGAACCTTTTATTAAAAATTCACCTCTCATATAATTGCTATATACGCCCATTTTAAATAGATCACTTTTTTTTTTTCTTTAAACTTACTTCACACAAATCGCAAATCATCTACACTTAGTTTGCAAGTCCATCTATATTTTTTAACAACTCCACATAGCATGCCACTTGATCTCCAGGTAGAAGTTCAATGCACATTTATAAGCAAGCTTCACAAAGAAGGTAATAAAAGTGAGCACACAAAGCTCATATAACAACACAAGGCAAGTGCAACGAAGGAAATGTATGCAAAATGGTTTTGGTGTTGGAAGAGCTCTTGTATTCCAATTAGTTTTCGCAAGTTCTGCTATAGAGTGTAAATTGTTCCTAGCGCCATAACATAAACCAGTAATAATTTCATCAAAATCTATAACACCATTAAAAGAATGCATTGCCTACAAAAATGCAACACATAGTGTTACATGAAACATTCCACCAGGTCTCCCTCAGGCCACACTTTTACACTTCACACACAAGTCTCCACTTAGGGTATGCTTTCACACTTTCATGGTTCCATAGGATCTACTCAATCCATGTAGATCTTCCACTTCCGCACAACCTTTACTCACACACAGGTCCTCCATGCAAATACTTCCACAATGTTGACCCTCCATGAACAACATCATATGCAAGTTCAAAGAGACTGGTCCTCCACAGATATATTTAGATGATATCAGTCCTCCACGGATAACATCATATGAAAGTTAAAACAATCGCAATGCATCATCAATTTGACTAACACAACACTTGACAACATAACAGGTCTTGAAGGACTCCAGAAGGGATAGAATTGTCACACTTTTCATGCAACAAAAGCACAACACAAACTCCATGGTTAACCAATTTATGGAATTTCAAACTCACACATCAAAGATATCAATGGTTTCACAAATTTCTTAGCTTTAACTCTAACGCCAATTAAAGATTATTACACCAAAAAAATATGGAGCAACACAAGTTTAGCAATAATAAGATAAGCTCAACTCAATTTCAATAATAAAACGAATATTTATACATGTTCATGAGCAAACATTTGATTCAATCACGTCCTACAATATCCCAATAATTTCTCTACAATCTCTCCACAAATTTCTCAATTAATAATTCACTATCTAAAATAAAACCTTTGAAGCTTAACAAATACATAACAATATAATTCTAGAATATGGAAAGTGACCATTATTCTAACATTTTCACATGTCTATGCATTCACCCAACCTTTTAATTGAATTTGATGATCATGTCTTTCTCATTGCCATGACCTGTCAACTTCCCTTCAATGTCTTGGGAAACTTAAAAATTGAAAGGTATCCAAGGTAAGAAAAAAGAAACTTGACCCAAATAGTGATGCATGATCAAATTATGAATGATTTATGTTATATCAATGTTGGATATAGGGAATGTTTTCATTTGATATGTCATAAACATAATAAACCTAGAAATAATACTAATAAATATCCTAATGAAAGGTTAAATTCCACATAAATTTTCACCTCATAACTTAACAATATATATTTATACATTATCACAAGGTTCATTCTATCATCAATTTATATTAGTTAATCATTATTTAATATTCTAATATATAGTTGCAAAAAAACTTTATCAATCTCAATATTAAATTCCATTTATTATCAAAACTAATGATTTGTGAAATTGTGGATTACAACCCTTTGTTATCACAAACCATATCAACATTTAAGTTGTATTCAGTTATTAATTCGTATAGTTGATTAATACATCCCACCATCATCTTCTAGAATATGTCACATTTTGTACATTGTTGTCTTTTGTTTTTCATTTCCACACTAATTTAGTAGTAATATAACCCACTTTTTCTTTGATATTTTTTTTATGTGGTTCATAATCCCGGGAGATTGGTTACCACTATGTCCATGGAATAATTGTACCATGCAGATCTATCTGAAAAGATCACTTCTTATCGTCTAAAACATGGAGCCTAACCTCAAGAGTGTTGACAAAATTACAACGGGGACTCGACCAACTAAACTAACCCTCAGAACTTTCTTTGCAATTAAATATCAATCAACAATAATAACCATTCCATATAACCCACTTTTTCTTTGAAATTATGTATTCATGAATAATTGTAATTATGCCACATGACCCAAATTTTATTTGCAATTATGTACATATATTATTAATGGTTGATCTTTTTATTTTTTGGTACAACCCATACACTTTAGTCCTCGGTAAAAAAATTATCCTTCATATAGTGAGTCAACATATTTTTTAAATTATTAACATAAATTACGCTTTAAAATAAAAAAAGTCAATTTAAATTACTATTTAAAAAAGTCAATTCCATTCGAAAAAATTCCATATGTTGATTAACACTGACAAGTTATAAGTAGATGTGAATCATTGGAGCGAAAAAGTTAACCTTATTAATGGTTTATTTCGATTGCCTTTTGACTTTTTAAGTTTTTGGTACACTCCATACACTTTTCGAGAAATTTACTCTCCATCAAATAAATTATCTTTAAAAATTTTAACCTTAGAATTTTCACATAGTAAGTTAACTTGCCTTACTAAATTATTAACATAAATTACATGTGTAGGATTACACGTGGAGTCGTTTCCTTTAAATTGCATACTCTAGTTTAATTTTGGAGTGTGAAGAGGTGAGTGTGAGGGTAGGCCCTCGACCTCCATCTGTCTGTTGTTTCCCAGTCGCTCTGCTAGCATGTATTCTCTATTGATATGAAGAGTAGTTGTTAAAGAATAATATGTTGATATTTGCATCCAAGTGTGCGCTTTTAATATTTTTTCTATATCGATGTGCGGCCTCAGTGTTTATATTATTTGGTGAGAAAATTATCGCTTGTTACTTGTATGGTTTTCCAATTTATGGTCTTGAGTCACAGGTTTAGTATCTCAACTCAATTTTTATGTATGTTTGTGCTATCGTGGGTAATTTTCTAGTCCTCAGGGGTTATTATTTTTCTGGCATCTTTGAGTCCTAATGGTTCTAAGATCCTGAATTGTTTATATTTTGTTGGTATGAGTTCGATTAATTTTTTCTATTGCAATACTGTAAAATTTTTCTAGGTTTGGTATTTGTTGGTGGAACTGTGCTAACAAGGCTTTGTATCTGCCTCTTTGTGTTATGTCAAAGCATAGGTAATTTTTTTGTTTGTCAAAGTATTGTAGAGTCTTATGTGTCATGGTTATGGACTGTAGTGATTTTGAGAATTTGGTGGAATTTACACCTAGGGAAAATTTTAAGAACCACCCTAAATTTATATGTATAATAAATGGGCTAATCCCCATGATACATAGGAAAAATGGGAGGCGATTTTATCAATAATATAATATGTATATATAATTTTTGTGGCGAATCTCTCACCAGATTATATTATCTTGTACAGTGATGGGGAATCTTTACTGAATTATAAAATCTTGTAAGATCTTGGCAAGTCTTTTACTGAATAATAAAACAATGTGAAGTCTTGGCGAATGTTTTGTTAAAGTATGAAACCATATATGATAATAAGAAAACATATTCATTAAACTGTAATATACTAACATACATGTTTGGAAAAAAGAAACATAATTTTCTCTTCCTACAAACAATGTTCCAAGTTTCAGTGTCCGTGTTTGTCAAGGTTCTTACAATACACTCTTTCACATCCTTCTATTAGTTTTGATAATATTCCACAACAAAGTTCTTGTAGGTGTTGATATTGACAACAAGTTTTATCAAGGTAGGAGAGATTAATCTTTTCTCTACAACTTTTGTCAAGCTACCATTTTTTTCAAGTTATCAAATTTCTTTCTTATTCCATAGACTTCAATTGCAAGATAAAAAAACAAATCAAGTTTGTTTACCCCAACACGCCAACAAGTAGCAAGCCCCAACTATATTATATAAGAAAGTATTATGTATCCCAAAGGCTTGAAGGGGATCTAATTGAAAGAAGTGACCATTGTGAGAATCCTTCCAATCAATATATGAATATATAAATGTAGATTTATTATTATTTTAATTGGAAATCTTCAATTAAATAATAAAATTTAACTACGTCTCTCCCAATCTAAATTGCTTATTAGCATAATTCACTACCCTCATAGATCTTGCATTTTTTAACAGCGTTGTAACATGTAGATTAATTTCCTTTTTGGTGAACAATCTCCACCTTTTAGGAGAATATGATGCAATGGCTTCAACCCCTACAGATCATTAGGACAAACTAAGAATAGCACAAAAGATGAAAGGTTGTACAAACCAGCTTATTTTTCAAACAACTAATTCAACATCAGTACCTAAACTTTTTCATGAAGATATCATATTGAGAATGTTTGAAAAATGGTGATAAATCTTGTGCGAGGGTGACGCGGAAAGAGTGATAAGGTTTCATTGTTTTGATTTTTTTTTGTTAAATCAGAAAAAGTTAAAAACCAATATTAATGGAGATATTGGTATTTTTTACTACATTTTGTGAAGTGACTAAATGCAGCTTTAACCATTTACCTTAAGATGTTTTTACAATATAATTTCCTAAGTCTATTTGATATGTTCATTATCATAAAAACCAACCTATATCCATCTTAACTCCACATCTACCACTCTTAGGGGGATGAAATTTATTTATTCCTCTTAGCACTTGGTAGACCCAGAATTAAGATGGATCTAAGATGATAGAATTTCCCCTTTAAAGAGTCTATGCTCACATGAATACCATGGTATTACCATGGGTTATCATAAACCTGGAGCTTAAAAATTACTATTAGTAATTTATAAAAATTAATAAAATTAATTGATTTTTATTTTATTTTTTATTTTAACCAAGTTAAAATGTTTAACATACATTAAATTACAACATCCATTTTTACTCTTGATCCACCAAGCCCCGGGAGGGATCAAATATTTTTTCACTCTATGCTAGTTTGCATATCACGATATTTGATCCCTCTCGGGACTTAGTAGATCCAGAGTAAAGATGGATCTATGCTGGTTTAATTCCCCCATTTAAATAGGCTACATTCCATGTGAATACCATGGGTCAATACCACGTGCCATTTTTATTTTTATTAATACTAATATTAGGGTTAATAATGTTTTTATGCATGGTATTAATAATAATCTAGCCCATGGTATTTGGCCCATAGTATTTTGCCCATAGGTTTCACCTAAATATAACACATTTTTTGAGTGTTCGTAAATATAAGGTGACTTATGGAGTAAATATAAAAACTTGTTTTATTTGTTTACCATACCTCTCGTTTATTTATATTTTTATTAATTTACCATACATCTTTTACAAATATGGTATTTGGCCCATAGGATTCACTTAAATAAAACCTCTTTTTTGAGCCTTCATAAATAGAAAGACGGGTATGGACTAAATATAAAAAGAGGTTTTATTTATTTACCATACCTCCACTTTATTTATATTTTTATTTGTTTACATGCTTGCATGTATATAAGGTGACTTATGGAGTAAATATAAAAAATGTTTTATTTATTTACCATACCTCTCATTTATTTATATTTTTATTAATTTACCATACCTCTTTTATAAATATGGTATTTTGCCCATAGGATTCACTTAAATAAAACCTATTTTTGAAAATTAGGGCGAATGGAAGGTTGTAACTCCTAATTTCAAGGGCTAAATTTACCTTTTTTACTCTCCCTTAAAATAAGGTGGACTATTTGAGGCGATTTGTAAAAATGTACTATGATACAAAATATTGGCCCACTAAAAATTTAAAAGCCCTTAATTTTGCCAAAGGGCAAACATTCGCCCCTAAAATTTTCCATACTTTTGGATCAGTTTCAACAATATAGAGAATAAAGGAATCCATATCAGAATGTACTGAGTAAATGGGAAAGTTTTGAGGCTTCTCCTGACTACTCACTACATATTTCATTAAAGTTTCTCTATATAACTTCTTTGGTTGTCCAAAAACAGATATGGTAGCGTATGACATGTCTAATTGTAGAGACCCTTGAAGTTTGGCACCCCAGGATCTGGACAACAACATGCCATACTTGGGTGGAATATCTGCTACCACTATGTCCATAAGTATAGTTTTGGTAGGGTATTGAACCAATGAAACACATAAGTCTTTTATAAGACCTAAACATCTCACTTGACTGGAATCAAAGGAAAATAAATCCCTATAGGGTCTAGTGATGTCTAAGTTGAGTTTCTCCATTACAGAATTGGGCATGAGGTTGTGAGAAGCACCAGAGTCAAACATGGTATTATGCAAAATCTTATCATGGATATTGAGGCTGATATAGAAAGATGGTATCCCTCCTTCCAGTGGTTTCCCATTTACTTCAGGGCCAAAAATCAACTCGGGCTGGTGATCAAAGAGATTTACAAAATCTTCATTTTCAATGATATTTAATGATTTTTTTATTTGAGACTTGTAAACATCATGTTTTGCCAGTTTTGTCAAAGGAACCGAAATTTTAAGCTTTGCTACTTCTGCTCCTATATTAAAGGGCAGAATTGTTTTGTTAGTTTGAAGTTTTGGGTTTCTGGCAGAAATGTTTTCTATGTTTTCTTCTATTTCAGGATTTGAAACATCCTTTGTTGATGTGATCTTTTGAGGTTCTTCCACTGTTTCCTTGGAGGGAATTGAAGTGGAAGATTGTTTATTGCTGGGCTAGTTATCAGACACATATTCTATGGTAGGGCTGGAAGGGTTTTGATTTGTTCTTGAAAGGATCTGAAGCATTTTTGTCACTGGGTCTGTTTTTCCTTTTTTGGGTTGGTTAGGAGTTGTTTTTTGGTTTGTTTCGGGGTTATCAACACTTTTTCTACTCCTCAGATTATACTGCTTATGCACTTCAAAAATGGCAGAGTCATACCCCTATCTGAAATCAAATGATTCTCCTGTTTGAGTCTGAAATTGTTGGAGTATATGAGACTCTTGGTCATCCTAAGTTAGAAATACATCTTCCTCCCCCTCTAGACCCATTAAATTTATCTAAGTGTCTTGCTCAGGGTCTTCTGATTGAGAGGCTTCTGCATAGTTTTCTTGGAAAGGTGGTCTGATATTCTGGTCAGGAATATTCTTACCAGTGTTTTGATTATGATTTTTCCTAAAATTAGGATTTCTCCCTGAATTGGCCTGCTGGCCATCCCAAGGAGATTTCCTTTCAATTGTATCAACTTTGTCAAACAATTTGTCCATTCCTTTAACAATAGCATCAAGCTTTTGTTCAAAGGGTGAACTTTCATCTTTTGTAGGTATTCTTCTCTCATTTCTAGCTTTAGCTCTTTTGGAGAGCAGGTTGGCTTCAACACTTACAACTACGCTTTGCATTTCTTCCAGAGTGGGGGGATTTCTTTCTCTCAGCTGAAAAGCCATGTTTGAATCAAATCCATCAGGAAATTTGATCATCGCTAAACCAGGAGGGGGTTTAAGGTCGAGTGGAATGGCACTATAAACACTATTGAATCTAGTGTAATAGTCCTGGACAGTTTCATGGGGTCCCCTTCTAAAGTTCTCGTCTTCAGATAAAATCTGAAGGGGGTCTTTCCTTTTTTCCCACCTGTTCAAAAATTGTTGATAGAGAGTTCTTAGGCTATCTATACTATTGGGTGTTAAGGCTCTAAACCAGGTTCTAACTTCTCCAGACAAACTTTGAACAAAAATTCTCATTTGAGCATCAGCAGTGTCTATCTCATATATCTCAAAATAGTCGGTCATCTTCTTAGTGTGTTGTTGAGCAGTGTAGGTTCCAGTGCCATCAAAGGTGGTAATCTTACTCTGATAGTCTTGAGGCATTGCACCTAGGTTAGCAGGTAGCACTAGGGGAGCATATCTGTTGGCCATTGTTCTGGGTTGGGTGAGAGTAGAACCAGGAGTTGGGGTAATGGGAGGTGTTTGTGTTGTAGAGGAGGAACTAGAAGTGGTGGTGGGATGTTGAGTGATGATAGATTGAAGAGGGAGTGAAGGGATGAAAGGAGGAGTGGAATGGATTTCAGAAAAGGGAGGGAATAATGATGAAATAGCAAAAAGTGAGGCGGTTTCAGAAAGTTCAGGTATGCTCTCTGTGGTAAGAGATGACTGAGAAGAGTTCTACAAATATTGATTAATTGACAAATTGGCTCTTTGGATTTCAAGTTCTCTGAGGAATTCTAGATCTTGAACTAGATCTAATAATTCGTTGTCAGATGAGTTTCTAAACAAAGAGAGTTCGAATTGTTCATCAAAAGGAAGATCTTCTAGGGAAATCCATTTAACAGGACATGAGTGTGATTTGAACAAAGGTCTGGGACTTACTGAGCTTTCTTGTCTTCTGATGATTCTAGGAATCAAGTTAGGATTCTCAAACATAGGTGGTGGATTGGGATCAGGATTAGCCCTAGTGTAATGAGTCCTTTCTGAAGCCAGATTTCAAATTTTTATGAATTTTATTATATAAACTTTTTCAAAATAACTTCTAAAATAATCTAAGATGCTTTAAATCAAACTTTTCGGTTTCTTAAAGGTTTATTTCAACTGAGGAATTGTTCATTCCCCAGTATGATCGCCACTATGTTATCACTCAGATTTTCCTTAGAAATTATTGAAAGAAAGGGGTCCGAGGTAACCACAAACCAATATTTTAAGTATAGAATCTAGCCAAGCTGTACTCAGAGAGGGCTCTCTCTTTATGATTTAGCTTTATTTGAAAATATTTTAGGCTAGTTATAAATGTTCAAGGTTGTTTTGTTTGAGATTGGTGGAATTCTGAAACAAATGGGCAAACTAGGCTTCAGGCCATTGGGCTATGGAGTCAATCTGGGAGAATTCATTGGATCAAGTCAAATTGCTGAGGTGGGATTTCAACAGGTAGGATAACAGAGTAAAAACAAATTCAAGGTTTAAATGGATGATATTTCTGTTCAAAACAAGAGGGAAATTAAGAATCCTCAAGTTAGGATTAGAAAGAAGAGGGGAGGATAGGTCAACCAACATAAGGAAATTAAGAATCCTATAACAGGGACTTATTAAAGAAAACTACAGGGATAGAGGAGCAACTAATAATTCCTTTACCGAAATAGTTTAGAAGAAAACATGTAAATGGAATACTGTTGATAGCAGAGAGAAATGAAGCTAATTCTGATATACTTTGACTAGTTTACCATTTAGTTTTGAGATGCATGAAACATAGAAACATGTAGAAAACAAATAAATCACAAGGATAGAATTCTTATTTGCAATTAGACTGCACATGAATATGATGAAATGTCCTCAACTTTTATTCCTTTTCCAACAAAAAATCCAGACTTGAGTATAAAGCTTTCTTCGCTTGATAGTGTAGAGTTACAGAAATGTTATAGAATCCACCCTCTAATACTTCGAATAAAGAAGTATTTATACAAAATTTACATCAAAATATCTCATAACTAAATGAGATTTATTCTAGGAATATAGAAGATCTTTACACACAAATATAGAGACAGATGGTCTCGAATATAGAAACAGATAGTGAACTGATTGTTGCTGTCCCTGTTTTTGTTGAAGGAGCTGGAGGCATGCTCTACGAATGTGCATCTTGCTGTTGCCCTAGTAACTCTGTGTTGGACATCTGATTTGACCTTTTCAACTGATACTCTTTCACCTGTATCTGATACACTTTACCTGTTTACCAACATTCATCCTTTTTACCAAAATTTACTGTGGTAAATATTTCTATTTACCTCACTTTTGTCATGGAAATTTATAGGATGTCAGTCATGTTGGTCCACCACTCATCCTTTGGTATTTTTGTTCTTATCAGCTTCCTGTAAATTTCATCTACCTCTGTATACTTCACAAAATTGGGTTGTACTGGGAATAAGTGCTTTACTTCATGTTCAATAAAAAATAGGTTCTCTAAACCGTCGTACAACACTTTTCCTATTGGTAATGCCTTGGCTGAAGATGAACTAGCCTGACTGTCAGCCTACTGATGTAATTTATCAATGTAATCAATCTGAACCATTAGCCTATCATTGATGACTAAAGGGCTTGGGAGTCCTTTAATTCTTAGGATGTCAAATTTTCTCATGAACTCATCTATGTCATCCTGAATACTTTGACATCTTCACTCCAGGCCTTGCATTAAGTTCCTTTTTGTCAGAACTTTCTTCAGTTCAAGGGTGGTAGTAGTCCTATCCTCAATATCTAATTGTTCTAACTGTTGCCTGCTTTTACTATTTAGGAAATTGATTAATCTGATTGCTTCCTCAGGTTTTCTACCCAGCTCTTCTCTGGTCTTCTGAATTGCCTCAAGAGCAAGCTTAACCAAATCAATTTGTTCAAAAATAATTTGAATGGATGACCAAATATCATTGATGGAATCAATAATATTGGTCCATAATATCTTCCTAATGTCTGTCAAAGGCCCTTCAAAAGTCGAGTCCTTCTCCAATGAATTCTTCCTCCGAATGAGGATCCAACCTTTTCCTCTTAGCAAAGGGTTGATCTGTGGGTCTATTAGAAGGGGTAGCTACTTCCCTTTCTCTTTTCAAGTTTCTTTCCTCATTTAGAGGAGTCTATAGCACTGGAGGATTACCCATGTTTTTTTGAGCTGGTAGTGGCTGTGGTGGAGCTAACTCTACAGAGATTTCAGTCTATTCTGATCTCTCTAGTTGTTTTGATGTTTGTGGTTGCCCTGATGTAGGGGCACTTGTTTCCTGTGTTTGCTTATGAGAATGCTCTGTTGTGGGAGCACTAGGTTCCTGAGTTGGCCTTTGGGAAGACTCTGCAGGCACTTGTACAAAGGAGTCCAGGTCAAGTCTCTTCTCCAAATATTTCATCACATTCTCAACTTCAACTTTATCACTATCTTGTTCTACCAATGTCCCTTCCCTCCATTCATTTAAATTGGCATATTGTTCTATTTCAGGGATTCTGTGATGGATGTAAGGTGACAACTTATGTTTTATCCTCCTATCACAGATGAAACCATGAGGGTCATAAGCCCAAACAAAACTTTTCTTTAAATGCATCTTTGTTTCTATGATTTCTTCTGCTTCTTGCCCTGCTTTTCTGTTGTTGCACACAAATGGGCCTAGGTGATCTTTGATCCTCAGTTGGGCTTTCTTTTTTGCTTTCATGAAATGGATTTGATCAGAGTTGATTATTTGTCTGTAGTACTCCAGGGCAAATAATCTCATGGGGACATACTTGGGCAATTTGTAGGGAGGTAGTTCACACCCATAAACTCTGATCTCAGTATGATTCTAGTATAAGTACTAGTCACCTATCCTATACTGCTTTGACAACTGAAGGATTATTTTGATGTCATCACTGATTCTAGGAGGAGGGCTTCCTATCAGCATGGTAGTTATAGGATGGACAAACTGATCAATGAAATATATATATGAATAGGGAGAAGAGGGTGAGTAGTGAAAAATAGAGGTCCAAAAAATGACTGACCTAGGGTTCCCTTTGGTATCAAGCTTATGCACAGAGAAGGGGAATTTTTCAGTTTGGTAGTAAAGGAAGAGGTGATACAAGATTGTAGAATACTTGAACACTCTCTCATTCTCTAGCCTCATGAATTGGTCGTGGATTTTGTCTGCAATGAAGGTGGAAAAATCATATTTGGTTGCAGGAGGCTGACCAGGGGTGTAAATAGTCATGAAAGCTAGGGTCAATTCATCAACAAACTCACTAGTATTGAAACCCATAATGCCAACAACCATATTAACAATATCTTTTCCCATATCAGTGAAGAAACATGTTAGGTAGGGAGGGGGATCTTTGGGTATATGATTCTTATCCATGAAAGTATGGCAAATATGGTTGAGTTCAGAATCAGACATTTTGGTGGATTTTTCTAGTAATTCTGCAATGGAAATGGGGGTGAGGTTCTGGCCGGGCTGAAGCTGCAACATTTCATTAATTGAATCAACAGTAATTGTAAACAGGACTGACTGGTCGGGGGACATTACGGCTCTGAGGTTAGGATGACATTGATGGATAATGTCTGGGAAAATGTGCACAGAAGGGAATAGGTACTTTGGGAGATTTGATTCCCAAAGTCCTATGGTATCAGAATTGTTCAGGTAATTATCTCGGCATCAGAAATATACTTTCAGGGGGCAATTATCAGGTTGAAGGTCTTTTATTTGGAAGTCTTTATCTGCTAAGGGAAGGTAGTCCAAGTCCCTGTGAGGAGTAGTGATTGGAGCTATATTTAGGGCCACAGGGTTTCCATTCCTGGTTCTTGTGTTTTCAGGGATGAAACTGGGATTTTTCAATGAAATTTGTTTAAAACAAAGGTGCCTGGGAAGTTTTGGACTAAGCTAACAACTCAATTGAACTGAAAACTTTGGGTTTTAAAGCAATTTCAGAGGAATTTCAGTATACAACAGGGTTTTCGGGAGAAAATCTAGTAAATACCTATTCCTGGGCAACTGGCTATGATTTTCACATTCGCAGGATGCACACAGTGGACTGGAGCAGCGTTGAAAGGCAACGTTCAAGGTGGTTGATAGTTGGGGGACGAGCTGGTTGATTTTGGACGTGCTGCGTGCATGCATGGGATTGTTCTGAATAAAGGACGAAGAATAGATTACACTTGTTTTTTATGCAAAGTCAATGTTTTGGCGGGTTAGCGACAAGGACAGATGGCGTCAACTTGATGATGTGACATTTTGTCGTTTATGGGAGGTGGTAAGCGGGTTTCATCGCACCGCTTATGGGAGGTTGGTGGTATTGAGGGAGGGTTGCACGATTCCATTTATCAATTGACACGTAGCATCGACGATTTTTGGAAAACCGCTCATATCACGTGCTTAACGTCCGACCAAAGGGCCTGCGCGATATGAGCGGTAGCCATCGGATCTAAGAGATTTGATTGGATGGTGGTCGGGGATTGGGAAGTGACTGATGGTTAATGGAGGGGGCCTGATGTTAATTAAAAGGCTTTAATTACATCAGGGGCGATGTGATTGGTCAAAAGTTATTAATTAATCCAGATGATTTAATTAATCCTTTATTGTCATGGCAGGGGGTGGGGTTCTTAATTAGTCACGGGTTGACTAATTAATCCCATTTATCAAAGTTATTAAGGTTATTTTGCAACTGCAGGGCGAGATATATATTTATTGGGATTTTAATAATAATACGGGCAATGGGTGATTTTTCGGGAGTTAAATAATAATACAAGTTAATGGTTAATATGACTTAGTAGGATATGAATATGCACTAAGTTAAAATGTTTCTGAAAGCATTTCATCATACAACATTCATGACTTAGGCTAGTAGAATATGAGGGTTTTGAGATAAAATGTTTTAATTTCCCTAAGTAAAATAGGATTTTACTTAGGAAAAGCTTTATAAAGGGAATGAATGACTTTATGGAGGGGTAATATTGATGAAGGGGATTTAAGTACTTTAGGTATTTCAAATTATTGGGCTGAGGGTCCGGTCCCTCCAAAAGTCAGAGAAATGCTCTGAGCCCCTCTAACTTGTTATAGGTGCCTTTAGTACTTAGGGGAAATTAGTAAAAATTAGGGAAAAAAGAGTGAGGAAGTTAATTAATTTGACTTTGAATTCTTGATATGTTGTCTTCATTGTGGTCCATGCTTTGTCCCAAGTGATGAAAGAAAGAGATTTGAGCATTTAACTTAACCATTCATCACACCTTTGTTCTGTAACCAATCATCTACTTATCCTACCTACTTAACTTAGCATTTTTACTTCTTTATTTGGGTGCACTTAAATTGGTAAACCCTTATCACACTCTCTTTTCTTTTACATATAACAATCTATCTATATCTACGCTTATTACATCCAAGGGCTCAGATTAAACTGTTGAGCTCCTTTTATTCACTCTACCTATCTACTCATCTGCCAAGATTAAACAATTTGGTCATATTTTATTCTCTATCTCTATAAACATGAAATTGAAAACATGGACTAACCAAGATTAAACTATTTGGTTACCATGGATTGTGGCATAAGTAACAAGTTTCACACAATATTTATTATACAAAAATTAAAATAGCAGTGGCATTTGGACTTGCTCACTTTCATGGTCTTTTTTTTTTTTCCTTGGGGTTCATTTTCTTTCATTTTTTTACCTTTTCTTTATTCTTTTTTCCCTTTGATTTTTCTTTTAGGGCATACCCTCTTTACATTTTTTAATTTTTTGATTTTTTACCAATATGGAAAGCAATTGTAACAAGCAAATGTATGAACATATTTCAGAGTTAAACCAAGTCAATCATGATATATGACACCTATTGGTATAGGAGCATAATAGGATGGATGTAGTTTTTCCATCCTCCTTAGGAGTTCCAGTCATGAAGATCATTCAAGAAGTGCAAGCTGAACCCAATGATGTACATAGAAGGATTAATCAAACTATCTAGTTGCAGCAGTCCAGGGCGCAAGTATACCACAGGACCCAAGTTATTCAAGAAAATGTTAAAAAGATTTTTGACATAAGAACAGAAGTTGATGATTTTAACATTAGAGACCAAGTTTTGAGATGGGGTTCAAGGAGAGAAGACAAGGGAAAAAATGGCAATGCTGATAATCTTTGGAATGGGCATTATATTGTTCATGCTTTCAGGGGAAATAACACATTCTATCTTAAAGACTTGGATGGAGCAGACATACCTGGAAGTCCTGTCAATGGTAGGATGCTGAAGCACTACATTTCCTAGCCTATAGATTTTATTTTCATCATTGTAAATATCATAATCTTTATGGTTTTGATTGGGTAACTTATTAACAGATGTTGAAGCCTGCAGTGAAGGACCTAAGCCTAGATTAATGAGCTACCAATAGTATCCTAAAAAACAAAGAAATCAAATGAAGACATTACAGACATGGAGTACTGTAGTGACCAATCCAGGGGTCTAGATTAGACTAAATTTAATGTCAACCAAGGTAGGTAAACTTAGAGGCACGTGTCTACAATCTATAGACCTAAAAGGATCTCATCTACCTAGATAAGTGTCTACTGTAACAGGCTACAACACTATTTTACAAGAGATTGGAATATTTTTCCTTTCACAATTAAAACACTTATATCACCTAATTTAATCAACTGTTCTAAGAAAGCAAAGTGTTACTAGTCTGAGTTTTCAATCCTCTTACAAGGATATCATTCACAAAAACTCTTTCCAACTAACACACTAAGAATTCATGAAAACCAAAAACTCTTTTAAGCATACTAAGACTCAAATGCATGAAAACGGAGTCCACAGAGATACTTCGAAATTCAGTGCTCAATTAAATCTTTTACAAGATCTTGTTCAATAATTTAGCAATTGAAGTTTCAAGCTATCACCATGAATCATACAATAACCCAAGAACTTCTAATCGAATTAATTAATTCACAAGCAAAGAAATGGCATCAAACGCTATTCAGATCTGAAGTCTAAATGCTATGAAAATAAAATGGAAGTATACCAGTCCCCACGTAGGGCCCGTCCACGCGTTGATGGTACACTTAGGAAACTTCAGATGTCGAAACCGTTAACACATAAAACACTAGAATGATAAAACGCTGCCTGTGATTAAAGTCTGGAAATCAATTACATGCAAGAGTTCTGGTAACAATACAATACAATATGATACGCAGTCTTAAGTCTGCTCATGTCTCTTATCACGCAGTCCTATTTGCAATCGAATGTACATACATTATCACGCAGATGTTTCTGCTTTTACAGTCAAAAAGGCGATTTTTGTTTTTTTCTAATCTTAACTGATTTCCAAAACAAAACGAAATCAGTTTAGGTAACTCTGGCTTTTTGCTGCTTTTATGACCAAAAAGGCTGGGTTTGACCAGCATTGACCATGTATCCAGGAGCTCCAGATGCGATGCTGAATAGATCCTTCGCCATGTATGTACATCTGTGATCACGTCCCTATCCTTGCTTTTGATTTTCTTGCCATGCCACTTGTCACAACATAATCCAATTACAGGAAGTCATGACATCCCGTAATTTTGTTGAAAATTTCTATTTTTTAACATAAAAAATCCACAAATTAAATTTAATGTAAAATAACAATTATAATGCTTAATTGATCAATTTCAATGGACTATGAGGGGTTTATGGGAGAAAATGATGGATGAATGATGGATTTTTAGAAGAAAAGGATGGCAATAAAATAGTACCAACATCTCCCCAAAGCTCAATGATTTAGCATGTCCTCATGCTAATCCTAATGTGCTCCTGATGTGCTTCCTTTATATTCTGTTCCTGCTTGTGCCTCTGCCGCTTGTAGCAAGACATCTATACTCCTTTGAACTTGGGCATCCTTTTGAACTTGGAACTCATGTTTCGGTTTCTTATATTTTTCTTTGAGAGATTTTTTCTGAGCGTACCATTTTGTTGCCCATTTGCACGTTTCAGTTTGATCAACCTTAATTTCTTTGATTTGCTTCTTCAGTTTCTCATTTTTTTTTTCTGAATCTTCTTGCTCTGAGCTCTCAACATTTCATTTTCATTCTTTATGACCTTCTCCAGCATGTTTGCTTCCATCAATTCCTCTTTTAGCTCTTCAATTTGTTTCTCTAACCTTCTCTGTTTCTTGTTTGTAGGTACTGGCTCTTTCCTTTCTCCCTTGCTACTCTCGATTTCCATTTCTGCTTCCTGTTCTGGCTGTGAATGAGCACTGCTTTCAATGTCCATTGGTGCATTTGCATTTGATTCCAGTTGATCATCTTGTGTTTGGTTCTTTTGTATTCTCCTTGATCTTCTTGTCTAAGTAGTGAATATTTTGTCTTGTTCAATTTTCTTGGCAGTTTCTTGTCTCATCTTTCTTGTTTTTACACCACTGCTGGGTTGAGGAACATTTCTTGACTTACGCTCAGGGATTTCCTCATCAATATCAAGCACAAACTCCGTGCGTTCTTGCTGTTGTTCCTGTTCATCTTCTTTAATTTGGTTGGAAATTAAGAATTCTTTCCATGTTTTTCCTCTCCTCTGCAACTCAAATTCAATTAGAATTTTGATCAACCCAAAATGACATAAACTCTTATCTTCATTACCCTTTCGTTTCTGAATGGTCTTCGCCATTTTAGTCAAACTTTGTAAGAGGAAGTAGGGTAAACTGATGGTGCATTGACCTTTTAAGTGCAACAGAAGTTTGATGTGATATAGGTATACTATACTATAATGCCCTTCACATGTAACAAATTTATGAATAATGTATACCATTTCGTCCCAAGGGTGAATTAGCCAACTTCTGGGAACACCCTTTTTCCAATTGATAGAGGAAACCCTTGACCTAGACATAAAATGAGTCCATGATTTTTCCTTAAATTGTTTGGTCTTGAAATAATTTTCCCCTTCTGGACTGATTCCCAATGTTTGTGCTATGGTATCTTTTGAAATTCTAAAAGAAAAGTTTCCTATTAATGCTTTCTCTCCATTGAATGTGAATGCAAACTGCTTTGTCACTTCTTCATTGTTTCCATTGAATTTCTCTAGAAAGGGTAACCAGTGTTTTTCCCTTAAAATTGTGACACAGTCATGATGATATTGTGAACTATCAAATGTTTCAGGCTCTGCTCTATTTGTCATTTTTTTTAAAATCTCTGTTCTAACCCTTTTTTTATGCTTAGCAATTCAATCAGGGTTTTGCAATGTGTTACCTCTTTTCTTGCGTTCCACTTAGCCGACCTGGTAACGCCCTCGATTCTCAGGGTTTCCTTCTTTAATTGCTTGGGCGGCGATAGAAACTTGTGGTAAGCTTGTGCTATGCTCTCCCTTTGTAGCGCCTGCTGTCTCGGCCCTCTTTGAAAACTCAGAGTTTAAACACTCACATGGTAACGCTCGGCCTCTTTGAAAACTCAGAGTTTAAACACTCACATGGTAACGCACTTTTATGAGCTGATGTTTTATAAAATGAAAACTTAACAGCCGACCTTCACCCAATTGCTATAATGATAATGTAGAGTTGAAGGCGCATTCACATCATAAAGACAGAGGAGCGGTACTGATTTGCATAGGTACAATCATGAGAACACCATATACATGTAAAGAGTGCTGTGGTGATGATAACGGATATATGTTTCATGAGCCGACTTGGGTCAAAAGACTATTTATAACTCCCACATTAAAAAATGAACGAAATCATTTAACACTTGTCTTTCCAATGGTTTACCACTTGTCTACTACGTGTTGGTACTTGGCCGATTGAAAAATGATGGATCGATGACAAGGTTTGATGGCCGATTTTAAAAAATGAGGAGTTGATGACAAGGTTTGAAGAGTGGTGTAAGAAAAGGTTTGAAAATCATAGTAGGAATATGGCAATAGGCTATGATAGCAGAGTGATAGCAGAGTTGAGTAGTTAGGAATGTTACAAGGGTGATGGGTATAGGGGTTTTTGAAATTGATAACAAGCAATCATAATCATCATTTTTAACACTAAAATAATTCAAGAATTTTAAATCTTAAAAATAAAAACTTCACCAATACATTACACTTGTTGGTCGACAATGGCTGAGTTGGCGTGCACAGGTAGGACTGATTTTCATTGTCCAAATATGACTGGTCTTCACTGTCCAAAACAGGTCCCTTTGAAATGAAATTGAATATAACAGGTCCCTTTAAAATATAAAGAACTCTAAAGAACTCTGAAGAACTATGTTTGTGAAGCTTCTTTTATCCTTGTTGTTGATGTAGCCTTGATGATAAGCATCCTTTGAAAACTTTGTTGAAGTAGCCTGATGTATCTTGAATGCAATCTTTAACAGGTCCCTCTGATATTTGTTGAACAGGTCCCTCTAATATTGGTACTGGTAACATAGTCTTCTGAACAGGTCCCACTGCATATTGCTTGAACAGGTCCCTCTGATTAGAACAAAAAAACAAGAACAACTCTTTTATTGGAATACTGAAGTACTGAAACAAATTCTTTGAAGATTTACAAATGAGGAGATGAGATAGGGAAAACAAAATGCTGATTCTTCTGATTCTTCTCCCCCACTAAAGCTTTGACTTGTCCTCAAGTCATTATTGAAGTGATGAACAAAACAGTAAATAAGAAGAACAAGGAATTCTTACCAGCCAAATGAATGGTTTTCTAGTAAGAATTCTGGGTTAGAGTGTGCCAGAGTCTGGTTTTCACATCTAAACCATTATTGTTTTTATTTTTATTTTTTATTTTTTTATTTTTATATTTACATTTTTATATTTTATTTTATTTTATTATATATATATATATATATATATATATATATATATATATATATATATATATATATATATATATATTTATATTTAAATGAAGTTGAATGAACTAAGGTAGAGATATCACAGCTAAAGGCTGCAATATCTCAACCTCTCTTTGCTGAGATACAGTGTGAATAAAATCCTCCTTGTGAATGGGCTTATGATAGAGTTTCAACCGATGACCATTGACAAGAAAGGTGTTGCCTTCTCCATCAATGGTAGTAAGCTTGATTGATCCATTTTCATATACTTGAACTATTTCATATGGGCCCATCCAATGTGTGGTAAATTTGGCTTTATGATCTCTGAATTTAGAATCAAACAGTAAAGCCCAGTCTCCTTCTTTGAACTGTTTCTTTTTGATGTGTGCATCATGCCACTGCTTCCTTTGTTTCTGCATTAGGATTACTGTCTCCTCTGCTTGCTGCCTCATTTCATCTAACTGGTTCAATTGCATAATTCTCGCTTTTTGTGCTTCATTGAGATCAATTCGTAAATCTGCAGCCATTTTATAAGTATGTATTTGAAATTCAATAGGAAGCATTACCTCTTTTCCATACACCAACTGATATGGTGTAAATCCTGTAGTGTTTTTCCACGTGATTCTGTAAGCCTAGAGTGCATCTTTGAGCTTCTCTTCCCACTTTATGTTCATTGCTACTGTCTTAGTGATAATTCCTTCCAATGTTTTATTGGTAGATTCCACCTGGCCATTGGCCTGTGGATGGTAAGGTGTACTTTTCCTGTGCTTGATTTTATATTTTTCTGTGATGTCTTTGACCATCTTTGAGTTAAACTGTGTACCTTGATCTGTCACTATCTCCCTTGGTACTCCATACCTTACAAAAATTTCTTCAGAAAGGAAGTTTACCACTGTTTGTTCAGTTGCCCGGACTAGTGCTTTGGCTTCAGCCCATTTTGTCACGTAATCAGTACATATTAGGATGTACTTTTACCTTTTGAAGTTGGATTGATGGGTCCGATAAAATCTATAACCCATTTTTCAAATGGCTCTAAATGTACTTGAGGCTGAACTGGCATTTCATCTGTAGCTGTTGGTCTGCCCATTCTTTGACAGCTATCACAACTTTTCACATATTTCTTGGAATCCTTAAAAATAGATGGCCAATAGTATCCAATACTGAGAATCTTGAATGCTGTTCTTTTGGCTGCAAAATGCCCACAACACGATTCATCATGGCAAGATTTTAAAATATCAATTATTTCATCATTTCTTACACATCGTCTAATAATCATATCATAACTAGTGTAAAATAAATCGCCATTAACCCATGCGTATCTAGCACTTTGTTTGATCAGCCTCTTCTTTTCCTTTGGAGTAAAATATGGAGGTGTTCTTCCTGTGGATAAATAATTGGCTAAGTCAGCATACCAAGGATTCACTATTGAAATTGCAAATAAATTTTCATCTGGAAAAGAATCTTCAACCGAAACAACCTCACTTGAATTTTGAATCTAGAAAGAAAATCTGCCACCTGATTCTCCTTACCTGGTCTATCTAGCACTGTAATATTAATTTCCTGTAATAATAACAACCATCTGGTAACTCTGCCATTAGTGATTGGTTTATTCATTAAATACTTAATGGCAGAGTGATCAGTATGTACAAAAACCTCATAACCAGTGATGTAATGTCGGAATTTATTCACAGCATGTATGATGGCAAGCATTTTTTTTTCAGTGACTGTGTAGTTTAATTCTGCAGGTGTTAGATTTTTGCTAATGAAATAGATGGCATAATTGAAAGAATCTTCTTTTTGGCCTAATGAGGCACCTACCACAGTATCAGATGCATCTATAAAGATGTGAAATGGTAGGGTCTAGTTAGGTCCTTTTAAGATTGGTGTGGTTGATAACTTTTCTTTGAGTGTTTCAAAAGCTTGCTGACAATTCCCCGACAACAGCACCAAAATGTAGTGACCAATCCAGGGGTCTAGATTAGACTAAATTTAATGTCAACCAAGGTAGGTGTCGCACGGAATGTGTCGATCTTGCGGACAAGATAGACCTTCCTAGAATCTAAAGAAGACCTAACGACAAGCAAACCAACCAGACACTATCTTTCTCTAAATATGCTTCAATAAACAATAGCAAACAAGGGTTTTTAGGGCCTACCTTTGGTCCAACACAAGCTTGTGGATGCCCTCGCTCTTTTGATCCAAATGAGCTCCTCTTCGCGAATCTGCAAACAAAAACAAGGCAAACAAATTAAATAGCACCTGAAAAACCAATTGCATTTAACATGAAAGTCAAGGAGTCCATGAAACAAATAACATAAGATACTTGTTGAGAAAAATGAGTTTGATTGTATTAATTCAAAAGAAGAAGAACTTTACAACCTTTGCCTTGACACTGTACAAGCTCCTCCCAGGGTCCAACAAGATGTCTCCTCTACTTTGACAAGTTTCACTCACTCTCCAATGGAACCAAGAGGTATGTGATCTCTCCTCTCAAGCTCAACCAAAGAGTCTTAATTCACCAGCATTTACCCTCAAAATCTTCAGCTTCTAACCTCCCTAGTCCTCACCCCAATGCCTGTTTATAGTGCAATGGAGGGAAGTTACTAGGTCCTCCTTCAAAGGGATAAAGCCCTCCTTCAAAGGGATAGCTCCTTTAGTCAAGGGATTAGCTCCTCTTTTGGGATGCATGAACCACCTCAGAGCGAACAATACACGTCAAAATTCCTTGTAGAAAACTCTAGAATTAATCCAAAGTGAGTTTTTTAAGATAAAACTTGCTCCTTTTGACTTTCACAGGGGTCCGCACCTACACCGTTAGAGACAGAGCGGGTAGGTACGCAGCTTTTGTACACAGAATGTGCGGGACCGCAAGTCACCATGAGGGAAAGTGCGGAACCAGAGTTACATTGATTTTTAATATCTTTCTCCCACTTCCAAAGCTTGATTTGAAGAGCTGAGGTCTTAGACTTGCTTAGGAGGACAGTACAAGTGATGATAGACCCATACTGACTGCAAATAATCATGGTGATGATATTTTAGTGTAACAGATTGCCCCCTAAAGTGCGAAGTCTGTAGTAGATGAGGATTTCATTTATCATATAGGAAGAGTGAAGTACTTTATCATTTCGAGGATCATCTTGTGGAGAGCCTGGTCGGAACCTGTAAAAAAATTCAATGCAAGATATATATATGAGATCATATCATCGCTGAGGTAGGCATTCCCATACTCAGATCAAAACTAACTAGAAAACTATCTACTGCTCTGATATAGGAATGATCTTGTAAAACATCACAAGTATGGACTCATGTGAACACAGTATGGACGCAGCCATATGTTTATAAAGAGTCCACAATACCATGAATACAAAATTCCCCGCAGCCTGGATGGTAGGAACTAGATCCAGGGTCTTCATTTCTACTTCCCGAAAAAGTACGATTCTATCCATGCGAATAAATGTGTTGATGTCGAACATGGTAGAAACCACTTGATTACCGGTCAATGATGTAAACTGTTAACAAGTGTGAGAGAAACCACCAGTGATGTCAATGGCTCTCAAAGTACCCAGTACAATCCATGAGATGTGAGTAAATGTGTTGATGTCGAACATATCACGGAATCCTTCGATCGAAAGTCAATGATGTAAACTGTCGTCGAAGGCGAGAAAACTGCCATTGAGGCATGCAGATTTCAAGGTACTGACGATTTCTAGATCATCTTTCTAGATAATGAGCTGATGTCGATAGAAAGCGATCCGTCATAGGCAAGCCCACCACACGAAATCATAGATCAAGTTTGAAGAAATTTAGTTGCAAGGACTGACTCAGGGATGGTCAGGATGGATGACAGATATTTTTACATATGAATGGCTTACTAGCAGTGACCTCTTGAACACATAACGACACGACAGATGGCTTGGTGACAATTGACCCAAAGTTAATACCCAGAAGCCGGCTGAAGACTTTCAATGTGGTTTGATCAACTGTTAGGCAAAGGATTTACCAAACCAGGTGAATAAAAGTGTCGTGTTCAAGAGTGGTTGCAAAGTATGACAAACAGGCTCATTTTCCTCTCTTTTCCCCCACCATTTCTGGCAAGTACCTCTTTATTTTTGACAAGCTTGAGGAGGATAACATTTGCTTGATTATAAGCTCATCCTTCGGATGAGTCCAACTTAGTTTAAATTCGAACCCTAAGAAGGAGTGGTTCGTTCCTGTTTGTAATTGAACAGGTCCTTTACTGTGGAATTTTAATGAGTCCAGTATAGGAGAAACTCGGCTTTTTTCAATTTTAGAGAGTCTGAAAAACTTAAAAAGACTCCAAGGTTGAACTTTTTCATAAATTTGTGTCTCCCAAGCCCGAAAAAGTATAAAATAATACTTGAGAGAACCGCTTGATCTTTTAAGACCAAGGAGTACTTTTCGTTATTAGTGTCACTGATCCGAACAAGTAAAAAGTGATCAACGACACGTCGTTTTATAACCAATATCGAATTTGAAACGACAAAAATCCGGCAATCTTTTCATGTTTTTACGGTCAGAAAAGAGCAGTAAGTGGACCGTCTTTTAATTCCATTTTAACGAGTGTAAAAGAAACGCTCGGCAATCTTTTCATGTTTTAGGAGTCAGAAAAGGGCTTAAAGATGACTCTACTTGTTTTTCGTTGAAAATGATAGATTTCGCCTGAATAATCCTTTATTCTTCACAAAAACACAAACATTACTCATACCTGTTTGAAATGGATAAAAGCGTTGCAAAATACCTTTTCAAAGTGAAACATAAACAAATTTGTGATTTATTTACTCAAAAAACTTATAAAAAGGGCCTTTGTCAATTCATTTTTACCGTTCGAGTTTGGGTGAGAAAATAGTGCTTTTGCTTAGAAAACTTCCCGTGAAGATTGTGGAAAATCCAACCGTCGGAATCGAGCGCCGCCTTCTCCAGGTAATCCACATCATCCTACTCTTCATTTTTAACCGTTTAGTTTTTTGATTTAGTTCCTCATGTCATTTTTTGGGAGGGTTTTTAGGCGCAAAACCCGCGCGGGGGTCCGCATGTTTACCATTGCGGACCCGCGGACCCCGACTTTTTCTCCATTGGGAAAAAGCTCGGGGTCCGCACCTTCTGTGTAGACAAAGTGCGGACCCACGCACTGTGTCTAACGCGGAGGGTGTGTACCCCATAGCAAGGGTTTTGAACCCAAAATTTCTCAAAAATGGACCAATCAAAATGTTTTCTAGCAATCTAATTAATCTTTATACTTGATGCAGAGAGTATATCATGCTAGATTGGCGTGAACGGGAGCATGAGGACGTGGATACTGCCACATGGGATCATCAGCCTTCACTTGATGCTTTGAGGGCATGCGGACTGTACAAATTCTGGACCATTCCTGGCATGAGGGCTCAGGTAGATTTCTTGCAGTGGCTGGTTGACAGATGGAGCATACAGGACCAGTGCTTTTTCATTGGCGGGCACCGGCTCGAAATCGAGCCGGAGGACATTTATTTCTTGACTGGTTTGCCTAAGAGAGGCGAAGACTTGACTCTATTCGGGACTAGGCCAGGTGGCCAGTCTATCGATAGCCTCCGGCTAGAGTACTGCAACAGCCAGGCTAAAGACAAAGGGATAGACATAAAGACCATATCCCGTCCTGAGCTCATGGTGATTGCGTTTACTGTCACCAGAATTTGCGGAGTTTCCGCATTACATATTGCCACCGGATCCCAGATGCGTATGGCAGTTGATTGCTTTCGAGGCACCATCTTCAACTGGTGCAATGCTGTGCTGGCCAATGTGAAAGGCCAACTGACCAGGGCCAAGAGCGGACGACTAAAGACCTTTGGTTATGGGGCTTTGGTCGTGAGTTTTGGCCTGGAGAGAGTTCCTATGCTGATCCCACAACACCTTACTGTTGGAGCTGGGCTTCCTCGAGAGCCCAAACTGATGCGATGGGTCGCAGTCATGGCCCGTCACCTGGACGAGAGGACAGAGGTTGCTCGGTTCAAACCTGAGTATTTCCAATGGTTGGAAAGTCAGGTTTTTTCCATTCAGGACTTCCCTTACGCTGGGATGGATTTTCGTGGTGACCCAGACATGGTTCTTCCGCCAGGAGAGCAGTGGGATGAGTCAGGTAAAATCTTTTTCAACTTTTCCTATTTAATTTTTATTTTATTTTTCCATCGTCTCAAAGCTGATAGTAAAAATTTCAAATGCAGACGTGGGTCCACAGCGACCAGCCGCTCTCCGGCCTTTCGAGAGGAGACAACCAGTTGCACCCACACCAGCCCCATAGGACGAATCAGCAGAGGTTTTGGCCGAGTTGGAGAGTCATCTTGAGCGCTTGACAGGGGATATTCCTGAGACCACTATAGACGACATTCCTCGTCGACTTCAGCGCTATGTGATTGGAGTCCCGGGACCTTTTAGGAGGTTCCTTTACAAGGTGGCCCGGGCAGTGGTTTCTTATAGAGATCATCACCAGTGATAGGATGATCGCCTTTTGTGGGCACATGTGACATTTTTGTTTTTGTACTTATCATTTTTGCCGATCATAAGGTGTTTTTCAACCTATGATCGAAGACGATGTATTTTTTGACACACTCCTATATATATATCACTATTACCAGCTGATCTTGTAAATAATGTTATGGAATAGTTTTAAATTTACATGTATGATTATTGCAAATGTCTATTTAACATTCGAGAAGCAATTGCATCTGCTAATGTATTTAAAGACCTTGGAATATGCTGATATTCAATATAATCAAACTCACATTCCAAGAGACGCACTCTCAAAAATAATCTTAATAACACTGGATTTCTAATGGCATACACTCTATTAAGCTGTAACACAACGAGTTCAGAATCTAACCTCATTATCAAACTTCGAATCCCAAATGAAATAGATTCAGACGATAACTCAATCACTGCACTGTACTCTGCAATGTTGTTCGTTGTTTGACCGAGGCTTACCCCATGCATAGAAACTAACTCGTCAGAGGGCGAATAGATAACCCAAGCTGCGGAAGAGATGTTCCGTGTATTACGACAAGAAACATCAGCAAACCCAATGTATGTTTGGAGAGGCATCGACATCTGCAATATCAAGAGTAAAACCAAGATAAGCAGGAAAAATGACGGAAAAACACTCTCTAAGCTAAGCACACTTTTGTTTTTAAACTAAAACACACCAGCTAGAAAGAAAAAACTATCCTAACTAAAAATCTCCATACCCCATTCTTTCAAGCATAGTACCTCTTCAAGTAAAGGCCATTTCTGGGTTTACCCAAAGAGTCCCCATCAAAGTCCACCAATTCATAGGCCCCTTTTGCTAGCTTTCGCTTAACAATATAGGGACCATGCCACATAGGAACAAATTTCCCAGCGCCTAATTTATCATTAGCTTGATCATACAATAACACTAGGTCTCCTTCCGAAAAATTTCGAGGGGTCACATTCTAATCATACTGAGCTTTCATACGTTTTGCGTGAGTCTCGATCGCCAATGCAGCATCACGTCGATTCTCATCTAATTGAGCTAAGTATAACAAACGCTTTTCCTCTTCGGAAGTAGCTGGAAGTAACTCGATGGCCATCTGCAGTGACGAGATTTCGCACTCAATGGGTAACACAGCTTCCAAACCATAGACTAGTTGGAAAGGAGTGAACCCTGTTGATGTTTTTACTGAAGTTCGGTATGCCCAAAGCGCTGAAAATAGCATGTTGTGCCAATTTGACCAATGAATCCCAATGATTCATCGGATCATGATAATTAAAACTTTGTTGATGGATTCAACCAGACCATTTGCTTGTGGATAATAAGGAGTTGAACTATCGTGACGTAAACCAAGCTGGCCTGTAAGTTCGGTCATCATAACGTTTCGAAAATGACGCCCATGATCAGTGATTATCGCTTGTGGGACACCAAACCTAGCAATTATATGATTGAACACGAAAATTGCAGCTGTCTTGCCGTCTGCCTCGAATGTAGGCATCGCCTCGGCCCACTTAGTAAAATAATCTACCGCAAGGATGATTTACGCATGCCCCCCGGCCGAGTGAGGGTTACATGTAATAAAATCGATACCCCATTTGGCAAAAGGACCAACGACAATTATAGGGTGGAGAGGAGTAGGTGGAGCGTGCATCTTACGATAAAAAATCTGGCAGTTGTGGCATTTTCGGACCGCCGTAATACAATCTTTAAACAAGGACGACGAGAAATAGCCAGCGCGCAATATCTTTTGGGCTGTGGCATACCCAGACATATGACCGCCACATGCTCCAGAGTGACAGTCATTTAGAACCCTCTCAGCCTCTTCGTGAGTTAAGCAATGTCGAAAAATAGAGTCCGCCCCACGGCGATAAAGAGTATCTCCAATAATTTTGAATTGTTGGGACTGGAATCGAATTTTCTGACGTTCCGACCTTGAAATTTCTGGCCGAAAGGATTGGGTCTGGAGATAGGTGTTAATATCCCCATACCACGGATCTAAAGTGCTGATTAGAAACAAAGATTCGTCTGCAATGAGCTCCTCTGCCACAGTTTCCGTGTCAGCACGCGGGAAGTCACACATTAACTATGCAAAAACTAAAGATTTCTTAGACTTAGATTTCTCAAACTCCAAGTCGAACTCCTGCGGGATAACAATTCATTTAGAGTACTTGCCCCCTAGCAATTGTTTGGTCAAAATGTAGATCATAGGGTTGCAATCTGAAATTACCGTAGTTTTACGTAGTAAAATGTAGTGACAAAAACGTTGGACAGCTTGAACGGCTTCCAATGCCAATTTCTCCACATGTGAGTATTTTAGCTCAGTTGGATTTAACGTCCGACTAAGATAATATATCACATGTTCTGTTCCGAATTTATCTTCCTGAACTAAGACCATTCCAATGGTGGAATGGGAGGCGGCGAGATACAAGAAGTAATCCTAGTTGTAGTTGGGAGGATGCAACAACGGTGCATGGGTCAACGCGTGTTTGAGTGCATCAAAAGATTTCTGAGCTATCTCATCCCAAGAAAATTGAGTGTTTTGTTTCAACAACCGTGTAAAACCCTTTGTAACCTCGGCGTAGTTAGGAATGAATTGTCGTAAAAAGTTTGCTTTCCCCTGCAAACTTTGGAGTTGGCGAAGACTCGAAGGAGGAGGCAAATTGATAATAGCTTCGACCTTCGAGGGATCAACGCGAATGCCGACTTTCGAAACTACAAATCCCAGAAATCGACCCATTTCTATACAGAAGACACATTTGTGTGGGTTCAACCGAATACGATAATGCCTACACCTCATAAAGATTGCTCGTAAATGGACGAGGTGATCAGCTCGATGTAGTGAATGAGCAGGCAAGTCATCGAGATAGGGTTGCACAATGTGCTTGATGTCATGAAACGCATAAGACATCGCCCTCTGAAAAGTTGCTCCGACATTCTTAAGCCCAAAAGGTAATTTGCAATAAGCAAATGTCCCCCATGGACAAATGAAAGCCGTTTTTGGTTGATCGACAGGTAGAATGTTGATTTGATTGTATCCGAAAAAACCGTCCATAAAGGAAAATATTTCGCTGTCGGCACAATCATCAATGATCTGATCGATATAGGGAGTTGGGTAGTTGTCCTTCGGACAGGCTCGATTAATGTCCCTATAGTCGATGCATATTCTTATTGTTCCCTGTTTTTTGTTAACCGGAACAATATTCGATACCCAATCCGTTAGCGGGATCGGATAAATGAAACCTGCTTTCAACAGTTTTTCAACTTCTGCTTTAATTGCAGCAACTTTTCGTGGGTGAATCTGACGCAAACGTTGCCGGACAGGTTTAGCGTCCGGGTAAGTCTTGATCTCATGAACAACAATCGCGGGATCAATTCCTGGAATTTCCTCATAGGACCAGGCAAACACGTCGCATAATTCTTGAAATAGGACCTTATATAATTGAATTTCGTCATCTGTACACGAGGCACCTATATGAATGTTCTCAACAATTCCGGGCTTAACCGAAATGTCAATGGGAATAGTTCGAGAGATGTTTCCCAAATTTAACTCTGAATCAGGATGTTTCATTGGATTCTAAGGTTCCTTGACATATTCAGTCGTAAAGATTGATGAGAAATCATTTTCAAAACGATCATCCTCAGGTAAAAACGAAGATCTGTGATGGAGATCTTCCCATGGTAAATCATCTACACATAGGATTTCACGAATTTGCTCATCAGAGTGAACAAGTTCAGAAAACGCAGTTAAATCCGAGGTTGATGTGAAAAGTGATTCCTCACGGACCACATTCATTAAGTCATTTACAGTTGAACACGGGTCGACAAAAGACTGCACGGATTTATAGGCAATTTCATATGGACTCAAAGGCATGGAATTACCAAATGAGTCTATTTCAGATTCAGAAGGAACGATCCAAGGATCGTCATAAAAAATAGTGTCTGATGTAATCATATGAATAGTTGCAAATGAAGACGATGCGTTGATTGGAGTAAAAGGAAAAGTTCCCAGTAAACCGACATCTTTAACTAATCCTACTCCAATATCCTTATATGGGATAGTCATTTTACCGACATGCTGAATACTTTTCGAAGAGGCTGGGTCGGATGAAAAGTAAGCCAGCTGGTCTATTGTTACGATCTTTCCATTATGTGGAAACTTTATGACTCTAAAGTCTGATGAAACGACTGTTGTCATAGCGTAAGACCAACTGCGACCCAAGAGAAGGTTGTAGTCTAGAGGGGCATCAACCACCTCCACATCTAGACTAACGGTTTTTCCTTCAACCCCTATAGGCAAATCCTGTAGAATGCCAAAAGGATGAAACCCACGGCCATCAAAGGCCTTAAGAATTGTCGGGGATTGATTTAGTGAAGGAGAACCAAGCGATCTCCAACACTGTATCGACATAATACACGTTGAAGCTCCTTCATCAATTACAGTCCAATGAATAGGCCTATTTTTGACTATCACTGGAATCTGGAAAGCCATTTGATGAGGCAAACATGGTGTACTATTTTCTAGATCAAAGATTATTAGGTTCGGGTCCTAAATATCAACAGCTCCTATAGCCGACAAAATTAATTTGCGATGTGCTGGGCATGATTGCAGCACTTCCAAAGCCGACATTGCTGAGGGTGAAACAGCTAAATCCTCAACAATGTTATAATTCTGAGCCGCTCTCGCATGTGGATTGAAAGCTGACTTTCGAAGTATACCCTTGGCGGGCAGTTTGATTACTAAGTCTAGATTAGGTTTCTCGATCTGTAGTGGATCAGAACCGAGAGCTGAGGTTGATGGATTAGAATGAGAAGGTTCTGCTCCTTTACCATCAACAGGACCTTTACTGCCATAATCTTGCGATCGAGTCGCAATCCTTACATGGGACATCATCAATATGGGTTCTTCATTGGCACTCGAGGAAGAACCTATCATCTTGCTATCTTGACTCGGAAATGGATCCTTCAAAACAATAGGAGTTTGGGAACCTTTGACGATCTTTGCAACCTCTGCTCGATGAGGGCAGTCTCTTGTGAAATGTTCTTCATCACAAATGAGACATGGATAACGAGGTTTGCGCTTTTTATCATTGGATTTCGCCTTTTCAGATTTCTCTTTTGAACTTTTGTCCGTTTTATTCTTCTTCTTTCCTTTCTTCTTCCCACCGGATTTTGATTTAGCCGTAGATGACTCTACAACGTGGATATCGGTGGAAACCTCTGTAGAAGAATCTCTTGTCGGGGAATCAGGCAAGGTTATGATAGGAGAATAATTCTTGGAAGACTTATTCTTACTTTTAGTGTTAACCGTACCAATCATACCGTCAGCGGCATGAGATCCCGAAGGAACTGCAGTGATTTGATTTGACTTGGGAAGATCGTGGATCTTTTCGTGTAACGTACCTGACTGAGTATAGACCAAGTCAAGGTACTGTGCTTGAGCAATCGCTTGCTGCTCAGTAACAACTCCGGCTTTAGAAACATCTTCAGTGATCATTGGCAACAAAGATTTTACAAACCACTCAGCTAAGATTTGATCTGGAATAAATACCTTCACTAAACGTCGTCGACGTCTCCACTCATGAATATGATATGAAATGTATGTGGATGTCGATTGTTTTAGCGAAGTTAACAATTCTGTGCCATTGTCATATCTGACTGGCAACTGAAAATGAGTTAAAAACAAGGTAGCTAACTGACTAAAATTATAAAAAGTTCCTCGCGGTAACTCAATGTACCACTTGGCCGCGAGACCAATTAGAGTGCGCTGGAAAAGTGTAAGACGAATCGAATCATCTGTGATGGAGTTAGACGCACACCAGAGGTGGTAAGTCATCACATGGTTCGATGGGTCCTCTCCAGATTTACCTTCGAACTTGGGAATGTCATTGAGCAACTTATTCGGCATTGGCGGCCAAAACGGAAGATAATTAATTGGATCATTCGTTAGGCGCGACAAATTAGGTAAGTCCAAAGTTGCGATAAATGGTAACTGCCGATTAGGATCCCTAAAACTCTGGGTCATGATACCAGCCCCAGGAGGAGGATATTCAGGATAACTAAGAATAGGAATCGCGTTCGGGATATTGTATCCTCCCGGAAAACCAGGATTAACCGGACCGTACTGGGGTTGTTGAGGTTGTTGATAAGTGTACCCAGGATACGGTTGATACTGATAAACTGGCTGCTGGACAGCAGGACCGAATTTGTACTGTCCCTAGTATGGTTGATAGGTGAATTGAGGTTGACTTGTGATAACCGTACTTAAACCAGGTTGTCATACAGGCATCTGAACCGTAGTTTGAATCGTGGATCCAGACGGTGGTAAAGATGTCTGAGGAGTAGATACAGGAACAATAGAAACCGGAGCTGTCGATACTCCAGAAGTAGGTGGGGTAGATTGAACAGACGTTGCGGCAGTTGCAGTAGTTGTTTGAGATGGAGTACGAGGCACAGTAGGCCCAGACTGTGAAACTACCGAAGGTACAGAAGTTTGAATGTTTGACTGGACTGGTTGCTGGAGTGAACTAGAAACTAAGGGTTGTCCAGTTTGAGATGACAATCGTACACTTGGCTGCAACACATGTTGAGTTTGCAATGGATCCGACACTATGTTCATTCCGGGGTACTGACCCATAACAGGTTGAGAATATTGAGGACTATAACCGGGTTGAGGGTAGGATTGATAATTGAAAGGTATATTTCCTATTCCTTGAACATAAGATTGACCTTAGGGTGGTTGGAAACCTTGGTTCGAGTACTGACCTTGGGGTAGATACCCCTGAGGCACGTACTGATACTGGGGTTGACCTTGAGGTATAAATTGATACTGGGGTTGACCTTGGGGTACATATTGAGTCTGGGGTTGACCTTGAGGAACGTATTGTACCGTAGGAACGTACTGTCCTTGAGGTTGCCCCCTAGATTCAAATTGTGTACCTTGAGGTTGCCCCCCAGGCATTAATTGAGGCTGCCCCCAGGTGGTAACTGGCCACCTTGAGGTTAAGAAATGGGAATAGAACCTGACATCATAAGAATGTCTTCTACGCTCAACGGCTTTGCACCATTGCTTCCAGTGAATAACCCTTGTTCAATAGGTTGAGGAGATGCTCCTGAAAAAGTACCAGAAAGTGACTGATACCCAGAGGGAACAGAAGGACCGCCGTACAAAAAAGATTCAAGCGATTGAGTAAACATGGACGACTGACCTAACATATTTACGGGAGTATAAAAACCTCTAGGGTGATAAGGAGCACGAGATGGTGAAAAACTTAACACTGGGTTTTCCAAATAATTAGTCAAAGAAAGATACCAAGTAGTACTTCTAGGTGGACTGTAAAAAATTGATTCACACTCCCTTAGATCAATAACAGGTTGATTTTCAGGGATATGGATGCCTACTTCTTCTTTCGGAGCAAGTTCTTCAATAGCTATCAAACCAGAAGGAAGATTTTCGGTGATTACTCTTTCTACCCTAGGTGAATTAGGACCACTAGAAGTTGGAGAGACAAACCCCGATGTTGGAGTAACATGTTCATATATCTCAGGTTCTTCACCTATATCACTAGTAGATGGAAAGCTACCAGCAAGTTCGGAAACCGAAATAGATTCAGGATTATAACCTGTTACTAGAGTTTGGTAATCAGGATGTACAACCAACGAAGACTCTCCTTCTCCAGGTGACCCAACTTTACTGCCACTAGGAGTTACGAGGACTTTCAAGCCTTCAAGATGGCTCGAGACTTCTTCAGGAGGTGGGCCTCGAAGTCTACGGGACTTCCTCAATAAATCAGCCACGGTTACAAACTCAGGAGACTGGCCCCGAAGTCTACGGGATTGTCTTGGTAATTCAGCCACAGTTAAAAACTTTTAACTACTTCACACGCAAACAAAGTAAAATCTCAATGAAAAATACCTAAAGCCTCTAAAGAACCAAACAAATTTGAATCACACGCCTAAAGAATCTAGAGATCAAACACACACAAACAGTAACTTTCCGGATCGAAAACACTAGTTGGTGATGAAATCCAACGTCGCAGAATTCAGTACAGAAATGGTGGTTGGAACACTTACCCCGGAAACCTGCTTAATGAATAGACTGGACCAAGTTCCTCCACTTACTCGAGTGAAGTGAACCCCCCCGGAAAATCCAAGTGAGTCTAGCTGACGTCTGCTCCAGGTACAGTGGGATCTTCCCACCACTGTCACCTTTGGAAGAATCCTAAAAATATGGCCACTAAGGTTACCAACTGAGAAAAATACACCTGGGGGAACAGTCTACGATCCGATACGCACGCAAGGGCAGAGTAGCAAGCTTAATCCCCTTGAAGGCTCCTTGACATAATCCAAGGTTTACCAACAAGTGACCCCAGGCTCCTCGACAATGGTTAATTCGAGGTTTACCATTTTTAATACGTGAATATCTAGCGTCGTTCCCAATGAAGAAGGATTGATTCCCACACTGGTTCAGACACGATCTCGTGCTTCTCCTTTAAGAGGAGCTTTCCCAGAGCATAAATGCAACAATTGGATTTCTTCCTACCACAAGATACAACTACTTGTTTGTTTTTACTGTCTTGGAGAGTTAATTACTCTCCTACTCCAAGACACTAGCCTAAGCTAAGTTGGTGTATCAGAGCCCTAGAAATAAAATGTTACTAGGTGAATTTTACTTTAAGCATTAATTTTAGTGGTTGTTGTTTAAGTCAAGAGGTGGTGGAGATGAAACTCATGGTGTAAAGACTCGACTCGAAATCACTAAAAAGATGCACCTAAGATGATTTAAACAATCTTTTCTCTTCGATGAACTTCTAAACTAAGAAAGAGTTTGAGAATGCAAATACTTTGTAAACACAAATCTTTCTCAATTAAACAAATTAAAAGAAGAGATTTTCCTTTCCAAAGCACTCAAGATGAGACAACTAGCTATTTCACACAATTTTCCCTTTTCTTTTCAAAGTGCTCAATCACTACAAAAGACAAACTTTTCCAAAAGAGATTTTGTTTTTTATATTTTGTAAATAAAACACTCAAAACTAATGAAAATGACTAACTTTGAGAGCTACAAACTGTAAAAAACTACTTGAAGTCAAAGCCTACTAAAAGTCTTTTTGAGGATGCTTTACTTAGCTAAACGTGAGATAAGGACTAATTTATGCAGAATCACAATTAGTCAAGAAACAACCAATCTTTCATTTTCTTTTTTAAAAGATGAAAATTCCAAACTTTCAACTACAAGCTTTTCGAAATTTTGAAATGAGAAAACTCAAAGCGAATTTCTCAACAAGGGGAGATTTCATCAATGGTTAGACTCATAAGAAGACTGGTAGACACCAAGGTAATCTGAGGTCCCTAGGGCTTCTAAGCTCAGAGCCACTACACAACCAAAAACGAAAAACAAACCCAACAAGCAAAATTCCTAGGAATTCCACCTAAAACCCTAATGCTAATGAAATTAAACCAAGGAAAGTTTTTGACAAGGAACAAGCAGGTCTGGGCAATGGCTAAAACCTATAAACAAATTCTAAACTGATAAAAAAGAGAAAAATTAAAATTTTCAAATTTTTGACAGGGTACGCAGGCAACCTGTTTACACAGGTGCGTCCACGCTCTGCGCACAAAGCAAAAGTGCGTACAAGTACACACTGTGCTTAACTCAGAGGGTGCTTACCTCTCCCAAAACTATGAAAAATGAAAACTAACTCAAAATTAACTAAATTCATCCAATCCCACAATCATCAGGTCAAAGTATAGACAAAGAAAACAATCAAGTCCCCAGTGTGGTTGCCATTTTGTTGCACGGAATGTGTCGATATTGCAGACAAGATAGACCTTCCTAGAATCTAAAGAAGACCTAATGACAAGCAAACCAACCAGAAACTATCTTTCTCTAAATATGCTTCAATAAACAATAGCAAACAAGGGTTTTTAGGGCCTACCTTTGGTCCAACGCAAGCTTGTGGATGCCCTCGCTCTTTTGATCCAAATGAGCTCCTCTTCGCGAATCTGCAAACACAAACAAGGCAAACAAATTAAATAGCACCTGAAAAACCAATTGCATAAAACATATTTAACATGAAAGTCAAGGAGTCCATGAAACAAATAACATAAGATACTTGTTGAGAAAAATGAGTTTGATTGTATTAATTCAAAAGAAGAACTTTACAACCTTTGCCTTGACGTTGTACAAGCTCCTCCCAGGGTCCAACAATATGTCTCCTCTACTTTGACAAGTTTCACTCACTCTCCAATGGAACCAAGAGGTATGTGATCTCTCCTCTCAAGCTCAACCAAAGAGTCTTAATTTCACCAGCATTTACCCTCAAAATGTTCAGCTTCTAACCTCCCTAGTCCTCACCCTAATGCCTGTATTTATAGTGCAATGGAGGGAAGTTACTAGGTCCTCCTTCAAAGGGATAAAGCCCTCCTTCAAAGGGATAGATCCTTTAGTCAAGGGATTAGCTCCTTCTCTTTTGGGATGCATGAACCACCTCAGAGCGAACAATCCACGTCAAAATTCCTTCTAGAAAACTCTAGAATTAATCCAAAGTGAGTTTTTTAAGATAAAACTTGCACCTTTTGACTTTCACAGGGGTCTGCACCTACACCGTTAGAGACAGAACGGGTAGGTACGCAGCTTTTGTACACAGAAGGTGCGGGACCGCAGGTGACCATGAGAGAAAGTGTGGAACCAGAGTTACATTGATTTTTAATATCTTTCTCCCACTTCCAAAGCTTGATTTGAAGAGCTGAGGTCTTAGACTTGCTTAGGAGGACAGTACAAGTGATGATAGACCCATACTGACTGCAAATAATCATGGTGACGATATTTTAGTGTAACAGTAGGTAAACTTAGAGGCACGTGTCTAGAATCTATAGACCTAAAAAGATCTCATCTACCTAGATAAGTGTCTACTGTAACAGGCTACAACACTCTTTTACAAGAGATTGGAATATGTTTCCTTTCACAATTCAAACACTTATATCACCTAATTTAATCAACTGTTCTAAGAAAACAAAGTGTTACTAGTCTGAGTTTTCAATCCTCTTACAAGGATATCGTTCACAAAAACTCTTTCCAACTAACACACTAAGCATTCATGAAAACCAAAAACTCTTTTAAGCATACTAAGACTCGCATGAAAACAAAGTCCACAAAGATACTTCGAAATTCAGTGCTCAATTAAATCTTTTATAAGATCTTGTTCAATAATTTAGCAATTGAAGTTTCAAGCTATCACCATGAATCATACAATAACCCAAGAACTTCTAATCGAATTAATTAATTCACAAGCAAAGAAATGGCATGAAACGCTATTCAGATCTGAAGTCTAAATGCTATGAAAATAAAATGGAAGTATATCAGTCCCCATGTAGGGCCCGTCCATACGTTGATGGTACACTTAGGAAACTTCAGATGTCAAAACCATTAACACATAAAACACTAGAATGATAAAAAGCTGCCTGTGATTAAAGTCTAGAAATCAATTACATGCAAGAGTTCTGGTAACAATACAATACAATATGATACGCAATCTTAAGTCTGCTCATGTCTCTTATCACGCAGTCCTATTTGCAATCGAATGTACATACATTATCACACAGATGTTTCTGCTTTTACAGTCAAAAAGGCGATTTTTGTTTTTTCTAATCTTCACTGATTTCAAAAACAAAATGAAATCAGTTTAGGTAACTCGGGCTTTTTGCTGCTTCTATGACCAAAAAGGCTGGGTTTGACCAGCATTGACCATGTATCTAGGAGCTCCAGATGCGATGCTGAATAGATCCTTCGCCATGTATGCACATCTGTGATCACGTCCCTATCCTCGGTTTTGATTTTCCTGCCATGCCACTTGTCACAACATAAACCAATTACAGGAAGTCATGACATCCCATAATTTTGTTGAAAATTTCTAATTTTTAACATAAAAAATCCACAAATTAAATTTAATGTAAAATAACAATTATAATGCTTAATTGATCAATTTCAATGGACTATGAGGGGTTTATGGGAGAAAATGATGGATGAATGATGGATTTTTAGAAGAAAAGGATGGCAATAAAATAGTACCAACAAGTACTCAAGGCTACTAGTCATATGTTTTTGACACTTCACTTGGAGAAGTGCCATCCCCAGTTGGAGCCACTGTTAGAGTCCTATAAATTATAAGATCTCAAGGTGAATGAGTGTTGTTTATTTGTGATTTCATATTGTATATAAATTTCAATATTCAAATGATTTCCAAAATAAAAAATAAAAAAATAAATTAAATTAAAAATTAAAAAAAAATGAAAAGAGGGTTTGTTAAAAAAATAAAAATAAATAAAATATGAACCCCACAAAAGAAAAAATAGAAAATAAGATTGAAAGTGCTACAAGTCCAAGTGCCACTACTGATAAGTTAGATCTTTTATTCCATTTTCAAATAAGGATTGTGTGCAAATTTCTCTTGAATGCCACAATGTTTGAAATCATGTTCAGGTCATACATTTTAATCATGACTTAACTCATTTAAATTTATGTTAAACAGATTAGTGAATGAAGGTTTACCAAACAGTTTAATCATGGTAAATCAGTAGCTAGGTAAAAAATAAAATTGACTCAACCGTTTAAGTTGAGTCAATGGTGAAATAAGTGATAGGATAAGGTAGATGTACATAAACAAAAAATGATTCAGGTCTATTAGAAGAGAAAATGTTAGCTTAGAAAAATGGAATGGAAAAGGATAGGTAGAAGCACTATGGTGGTTAGAGGAAAAACATGGAGATTTTATCCTAAAGTCAAATTTCAAGTATTATTTTCATGTGCAGAAGAAAAGGCAAAGGAGTAAAGGTTTTACTCTAAAAATTAATATATCAATCAATTTTGGTGTATTAATCCCTATTCCTAAGTTCTAATACCCAAACTCACCCCTCTGCTCATATTTTTGTCCATCTCCCTATTCCTAAGTTTTATTACCCCGCCATATACTCCAAATATTCCCCACTATGTAGTAAATTAATTCCCGTCGACCCCACCAAGTGCCCTGTCACGTCACGTTAACTCTATGCCACCTCTCCCCTCATCTGCGCCCACCTCCCAAGATTCGATGACCCACGTTGTATTTTGGTCCCCCCTCACCATCTAAAATTTACCATCGAGTGTGGGAGGGGCGGGGGGGGGGGGGGGTCCGAAATGGGTGGTATTCGAAACTGCGCCCGCCCTACGTGTCAACACTACAATATTTTGGATCCCCCTCTGGAAAAACCATTGACACTTCTCCCCCCCCCTGAAAAGAAGTTTCTCTAACTCTCAATACTACTCTTCTACCCATTTCACTCCCGCCACGAAATGGACACGTGCCACCCTCAACGGAAAAACCAACTATTATATAGTTCTCCCTTTCAATCATTAACCGGTTACTGAATTCACACACTGCTACTATTATTGCTTTGTTACATGTTTGTTGGACCAAACTCTGACATTTTCACCCACCAGTGACACTGTCCGCTCACTTGCTTTCAGCCTATTACCTCTGTTCTTGTCCTCAAATCCTAAGTCCTCTCTATTTATTGAAGCCTGTAATCCAATTTTCACTACTATCCTTAGCCTTATCCCAAGATGCCTCCAAAGGACAAGGGACTAGAAGAACCTGTCAATCCTCTGATCTATCCTCCCATTGATTTTCACCACATCCCTTTGGCTAATAGAGACCATAAAATCCACGAAACTCTCTGCAAATTTGAACTTTTTGAGATGTATTGTTGGCTGGAGGAAAAATACATAGACAAATCCGATGACATTCAATTGTGGCAATCTAATTTGCCCCACTATATTTTTCCCCATACCCATAGCACCCTAGAATTTATTAAGAAGTTTCATGCATGTTATTTGCCAAGCCAAAGATCCATCATTTCCCCCACTGGAGAAACTTTGTTTACTATCACTCCTCAAGCCATAGACTAGATGATGCAAGCCCCTACAGTAGAGAATGCCACCCCATTTTCCTATGAAGCACTCGTTGAATTGTACCAAAAATTGTACTTTTCCAAGAGGGCCAAAACCATCGAACGTTTCTTGACAAAAGATGCCCCCTTGCCAAAGAAAAATCCTTCCTACCCCTCCTCTGTTTTCCCTGAGAGAGCCAAGAAAATTATCACAATCATCTCTTACCTTTTTGGCTACTACTCATATCAGTGGGTAGGTGAGGCCATCATAGGATTTAGGTCCATTTTCTCTGCTAATTCTAAGCCCTCCATCATGTTTAACTTTAGCCAATTTCTTGCTGATTCAATTCATGAGCATTTTATCATATTCCAAACTGAGGAGGTGTTCGAGTGTGCTTTTGTGTTAGTCTATATGTTCTTATATTTTCATGGAAACAACATCAAGCTTGCTTTACAAAATCTGGATGTAGAAGGGAACCAACAGTCAATCATCTTTTGGACTACTCTAGCAATGAAGGAACAAAAGGAATACACATACAAATAGTTCATAGAAATGTTTGTACATCCAACAATCAGTCTCGTAGGAAGCATAACATAATCAAGGATTAGTAAGGAAATTATAAAGGTGTTGTAGCCATCAGACCAAGTTTAGATAGGGGATTGGTACCTCTATCAGAATTATACATAATTGATAATATTTGGGTGTGATATTTCCCCTTACAAGCTACCTAAATTCCTCCCAATGAGGATTTTTTTCTCTAGAGTACATAAGACATATGCTTAATATGGATGAGATCTACTTTGTAGCTGCCAAGAAGAAGTCCCAATTCAAAATTAAAACACAGATAGGGCCTTTCATTTGCAACAGCATGGCAGCAGGGGAAGAAGTAGATAAGCTACTAAAAGAAATGTAGTTCAGCCTTAGTTTCACCTGGTCATATGATCCATTGGGGTTCATTTCTAAATTAAGAGTGAAAAACAAATCCACTACCTATTTTCACATAGCCAGACCAGAGATAGAGAAGTATAAAAAGCAGATAGAATGGTTTGAGAATACCCTACAAGAGGCACAAGAGGAGTTGGTATCATCCTCCACAGTACAGACTCCAATCATGCAGGAGAAAAAAGCTAAGGGAAGCAGAGAAGAGGAGTCCCCTCCAAGGACTTAAATATTTAGTGAAAGATTCAAAATTATGTATAGGAAGAAGGTCAAGCTTAGTTCCAAACTAAGCCTCAGCAAGGATTAAAAACAGGAGAAAATTATCACCACTAATGAGCCACTTGTTTCCTCATTAGTGGGTGATCAAAGCACACTGTCTCCCACTACCTCCATGGCTTCACAAGATCAACAACAAATTATGTAGACCAACACATTTACTACAGGGGAGAAAGAGAAAAGTATAATGGATATTTTTAAGGAGATAAAAGTAAGGAATGAGGCCTTGAATATTAACACCTACAATCAATTATGTAAGTATACTTTTGGTTCTCAAAGTAGACTGGTGTCAGCCTTTGATTCAGGAAAAGGTAAAATTCAAATGACATTCCTCTAGGCACAGGTTCCCCAGCCCAAGGCAGCATCAAACTACAAGAATACAACATTCAAGTTTGATGTAAAAGACATGCATCCTGTTTACCAAATGGAGATGCACAAGAAGACTTGGGAAACGATTTTTTCCAATGTCACCAACACTGCTATGAGTTTTTCAAAACTGTAGGTTACATTAGCCAATGCTCAATCACAACTGAAGATGGAGAAGGTCTCTACACTTGTGAAGGACATCGGGATCAAAACTTTGGAGGACTTGGTGATCAAAGTGGTTTATGACCTTGCAAACATCAATGTTGCAGAAGAGCTTGTAAAGAAAATGAATTTAGACATAGCAACATTAAGGAAGCAATTGAAATTACTAGCTACAGAAGATCCTCTGGCCAAGGATATTGAAGAAACAAAGACACAAAAGGCAGACATGATGAAACTCATCATGGAGCAGAATGCACAATTGAAGTGAAGGGAGACAGAGATGGAAAAGATGATTAAAGAAAAGGGGCAAGCTACCAAAACGAATGTTGTCCCTTTGGAAGCACTCCCTATCATAGCCATTCCTATAGCCACATCTTCTACAACAAGCACAGGGGATGCTGCAGATATGTTGGAAAATGCAGTATAGAAAATGTCTCTCCAGACTTAAGAGATCAAAAGATTTCAAGCTCAAATCAATCTTCTACAAGATCATGAAACAAAGACTGATACTTTTCATGCAGTAGAGCTATAGAGAGCTCAAAATCAGATAGAGGTATGGAAGAAGTCAGCAACTGAGTTCTCTATTGGCTACACACTGGCCCATGTTAAAGAAATCATACGGAACAATATCGTTGAAGAAATAGATGAAATTTGGCTAGGTATCCAAATTATATTCGAGTAGAAGGAATTGATGGAGAAAGCCAAGCAAACCATTTCCACTATCAATGTTGAATTGGGAGAAATGCTTGCTACAGCCAACAACATCATAAAGTTATTCCAAAAATAAATATGAGTTGGACAATATAGGAGTAGATGACAGAATAGAAACCACCCTGGAAGTAAAGAAAGTTATAACAAAGAAGAACTTGGTTGTACAGCTAATAGAGAAATGTCACACTTTGGAGGTAGTAGTTAACAGGTTTTTCACTAGAATAAATGCATTGAACAAGAAAGGTATGCCTTCTCTATTTGTGATCAATGACAAATTAATGACCAAGGAAGATTACAAGAAGAAGCTTCAAGACATTGCAAAGGATACAGCTAAGTCTTCCCACATCAAAGGTACTATGACAGGGAGATATTTTTATGAAGCTATCAACAACATCAATTTTATCCAACATGAGATAAAACACATTTTTGCAGTAAAACCCACATTTTCTCAGTATACTGAGGTAGATGAGATCTACCGCAAGGTAACAAATATTTCTATTCTAGATTAAGAGTCGTGGGATAAGTTGTGTGAATTCCAAGATTAAAAAGACAGGTCAGCTTCACCAGCACAACACCCGAATAGTGGCCACTCAACAACTATTCTCCTCTAAAGCAGTGCCATATGTCCAGATCACTTCACGAGATTCATTCCTTTTGATCACATTATTTCATTTATGTTAGTTCAAATTAAATAATAGAATGTCGTGTCACTGAGGCATTAATTGTAATATTTTGTAAATTTTATTTAAATACTTCATTTTGTCGAAGTATTGAGGGTTGGTCCCTGAGCATTGTAACTCTTTCTATTAATCATTGTACCTTTTTCACGTTGTTGGAGCACCATTAATGAAAATAATTTTCATAGGATACTTGTGTTACGAAATACTGGTGATGTTTTTCCTACTATAATTGTGTTTTCATTGTTATTCTTCTTATGTTATTCATCTGAAATCTAATTGTGAAATAGGAGATGTGAAAAATAGGATATGTTTTTTAACACCTTATTTGGACTACGTTTACAATCTGTATGTTTTCTTCTGAAAGTTTGATTGAGAAATTCTTAGATTATTCTCAATCCCTGTTGAATCACACCTTTTCTCCATTCCATAACTTAATTTAAAGATCCAGTAAATCTAGCTAGCTTTCCCTGTGATTACTCCTTTGAACTTTTGGTGTAGCGTTCCAGTTTTATTTGACTCCATAGCCCAATGGAAAGAAAATAATTTGACCATAACAACCAACCAATCAATCAAATTCAAACAAACAACCAAGAACAATCATAACTAGCCTAAAATGAACCTAAAAATCAAGTTAAATCATAAAGAGAGAGCCCTCTCTGAAAGCTGGTAGGGCTAGATCACAGCATTCAAAAGTGGTTTGATGTTGTCCAATGTATTTACTCCTGCAACCTCAAAAATACAGAATGATAACACAACCCAGAATGATAACACAACCCATCACTAGGCTTTCTCTAAAATTTTTTGCAGATATGGCTGACAACCTTGGATTTAGTTCAAAAATTTTGTAGAGCTTGAGGGGCAGCCAGAGCCACTCAGCCCAAACACTACACAGAAGTCATCCAGAGACTTGCAGTCTATTGCATGTGCTCACAAGATGGCCAGTTCCCTATAGGACTGGCCAATATTGCTTTATATGCATGGGATGATTCCCCGAAAAAACAAAAAGAAAAAAGAAAAAATCATACCTAGATTTTAGGAATCTATTTTTAGCTGTTAGGGGTTACATGCAAAAGTCGTTTTAGAAACTTGCCGCCAAGTGTCACTTTTTCCTATATTTCTAGCATGCAGATCATAAGCCTCAATCTTATCAAAACTATTTATTCAATGCTTCAAATCTCATTCTTCACTTCGACCTTGGAGCTCTGGCATCCCCCATCGAATCTAGGAGCATTCGGCACACTCAGCTCAGCTTTTCCTGGGTAAGTCCTCTTTTCATGTATTTTGTTGCTTTTCTATCTCTTTTTGTATTTTGGTTTGTGTGAGTGTTGTTTTCTTGGTTTTTTTGAATGCTTTTTGTCGTTTTAATGTATGTTAGCATGTAGAATCATTGTTTCACATTTTCATTGCATCTCCTTGTTATCACATGCATGACATTGTTTCTGCACTAATGGTCATCGCTATGGCGAATTGCTTCACATACTTACTTTTTGTCCCATTTATTAAATATTGCACTCACTAATTGCATGCATTTTCATTCACTCATGTCTGCACTTAGCTTTACACATGCATTCAGCCTTTTCTATTTTTTGGTCACCCGTCGGCAGGTATGGGCTACCTTTGGCCCGGACCCTACCTTTCCCAACTTGCACTATGCATTCCTAGGAAGAAAGACATGTCTTCCACCCAGGAATTACACAAATCTTTCCCAACAATGGCCTCTCAGGCTTGCTCTACGCAATTCATAGAGGCAGTGCCCCGTTGGCCCCTAGATTTGCGCAATGCAGTTTCACTGGGTTGCAGTCAAGCTGACTAAAACTGCGTATTGAGTGGTTTTAGTCCTCAACATGCCAATATGGACTATGCTCTACACATTTTCAGTAGTCATTCAGCTCACTGATAGTCCAAACTGTGTTCTACACAGATATGGTAGTCAGACCCCCAGCCTCTCGATGTAAATTGCACAAATCATCAAGTCAGTCACCCAGGTATGTTGCATGTTAGTCCTCAAGTTGCTTTTGGTTTTCAATTGATAGTTTTCTTGCCATAATTGTTTCTTTATCTCCAGGTATCACAGGTTTTCGTCCATCTCTCAGTAGTACAAGTACAATGGCTTCCAAGAGAGCAAGGTCAAAGGACACAGTTGAGAGTGCAATTGGAGATGTGGTCGAGCAAGTGTCTATGAGATTGCCCATCTATGAAGACACTAAGTTTCTAATAGACAAGGAGATCAAGATGAAATGGCACATGACATTTTTTCAGGCACATGTGAGGAGAATTTGGAGGACCGTAGAGTCTATGTCAACATACATAAGTCTGGCTTGTACCAGATTACATGCAGGTATCCCGCATTTTCATGCGTAGACATGATCCACTGGATTGTCTCGCACATTGATCTAGAGACAATGGTGTTGAGCAGTGTCAGTGGAATAGAACTTGCTACCTTCAGGGCAAAGTACTTTTAGGTGATGTATCACTTTCTGCAGCCAATGATCACAATGGATGCACCCTTCACCAGGCCCAGCAGTAGTCAAAACTCAAGATACATCTTGAAGAGTTGGGTGAAAGAGCCATCTAATTTCAGGATAACAACCAACCAAAAGTACAAGACAAGGATACTACAGAAGGCATATCAAATCTTGGTCATCTTCACATGTCGCTTATATGGCAAAAAGAGTACAGAAACATGGCCGCAGAGTTGGGTGATTATGTTAAATCAGTTGGTGAATGAAGGAAGACCTTTCAACTGGTCCGACATGTTCGCTCTCCAGTTGAAGGAACAAGTAACAGAAGCCCGACATCCACCCAAGGGCTAATAAGAAAATATTTTCATGCCCGCATACATACTTGATGAAATTTTTGCCTGTCAGTAGTTATCAGGCTTGGGTTGGCATTTACACCTTCAGAAAACATATGTGCACACTTATTGCAGGTTGTTCTCCGAATGCAGCTTCCGTGGAGTTATCATATAGCTATCAAACCACTTTGTCTCCTTGTATACGGTATGATCTTTGAGCAGGATCTACCTTGCATGTCGTAGGCATCAAAGGAGGCATTGATTGACATAAAAGATTGGTATGCCTCATCCCTTGGCACCTTCATCTAGATGTACAGTGCAGAGAAGACTCTGCTTGTTTTACCGAAGTTTGTCATGGATAAGATGGTCATGCAAGAAGTTGCATATCACATCTCAATAGGGTTGTCAGTGAGACTACATAGGAATAAGAAGGCACCTTGGCTTGCTCTTCCTTTATGGATTGGGTTGTATGAGATCTAGAATCTCAAGCATGCTAAGGCTGAGACGGAGGAATTCAAGAGGTTCACCTTCAACAACATAAGTTTCAATCCATATGACCCACATTTCTTAGTGAAGGACCATTGTGCGAGAGTGTATCATCCTTGGATCCACGGGGTGTGTCATTGGCATGAGGAAGACCCATGGAGATATTGTTATAACTTCTCAAGGCTCAATGAACCAGTCAGAATGGTTTTAGAGCGATTAGAAGTGTATAAGGAAACAACATCTCAGAGAGAAACATCATCATCAGCAGTAGAGGGCAATAGACCTGTGCTTGACAAATGCAAGAGGAAGTTTGCTGACAGTGTAGAGGCAGAGCAAAGCTGCAAGTTCAAAGAAGATCCACTTGTGTTAAGAGAAGCTTTGGAAAGTGAGGTGAAGAGGCTACAACGTGACAAAAAGATTGCGCAAAGGTAAAGGGAGAAGTAGAAGCTAGAGGAAGCAGAAAAGGAGTTGAAGCAACAACTCGGGGAAGAAAAAGAGTTGCACAGAAGAGAGAAGGAAGCGTAGCAAGAATACAAATAGTAGGAGGCACAACATGTACATATTGATGAAACTGTACCCATACAGGTTATTGATTCATTCGAACAACTGACACATAGCAGATAGGATGAGCAGTCGCAGGAGCAGAACTTTTCTCATGAGATTGAACAGATGTTGGAATAGATGGACACATATGTGGTTCATCCAGAGTTAGATCAGGACAATGACCTCATGCCTCAAAACCAAGATGTCACTCCACCGGCTTCACCAGATCCAGGAGTAGAGCAAGTCCCAAGAAATCATGGAGGCACTGAGATCCTTGAGGACAATCTGGAAGCGGATGTGCACAACATAACTTTCGACGGATCACAACACATGTTCGATGTGCGCAGACATCCAGTGGCATTGGCCGATGCTACCAAGGCATATGCTGAAGCCACCAGCTTGAGTGTTAGATTCTTGATAGCTGAGAATGAGTGCACGGCTATGGAGTTACAAACGGCTAAGCAGGGGGAAGAGAAAGTTATAGCATCCGCCATAGCAGAGTTGAGGAAAGTGATACTTGATGAAATATTATCTCTCGAAACATTGATGCGAAAGTTGTACTTCAGGTTCATCACCGTGCATAATTCATTTGTCCATCTTAACGGTTGGCAGCAACACTATGCTAGGAGAGAATGCATCTTGTCAATCATACACACTATTGTCGATCACATGAAGATATGGACAATGAGGTACAAGGGAGCCCCATTGCACTTGCCAAAGATGATGAAGCCAAAGGTAGTGGAGTTGAAGGCACGCATCCAGATTCAAATCTGGAACTATGAGGAACTCCCACAACTCATCACCAGCTTACAGGCTTCACATGCATGAGTGTTCAAGATCATGGATGCCATTGTGTGCATGCATGTGATCCCATCCATTGGCACACTCACCAAGGCGAAGACAAAGAACCAAGTCCGACTGGAGCTGGACATGTACTTTGATTAGTTGATGTGCATAGCCACCAGCACAGACTTGCAGATGAGCGCAGACACTATGCACCAGTATGTTGTTAGTATGGTTGCACTCAAGACCATGATGTGCATGTTATCTGACAAGTTGGATAGAGGTGCCAAATCAGTGCACCCGAATACAATAGAAGCAAGAGTTTGCTTTTATAAGGATGTCACCACAAAGTATGCAGACACCATAACGGACTACCAAGCTTGGAATTAGTTCGCCACCATCAATCATCGAGAGGATGTCGAAGAGTTAGTCTTCCCATAGCTGTTTGAGTCTTAGTGATGTCTTGCATGGCTTACTCAAACCCATTTTTGTCTCACATGGGTACATGTGGAGATTGTATTGTAAACATGTTGTAAAGTGAAAGACCAAGTGTCAATAGTAGAATGTAACATCCATGTGTAAGTTGAAGAGTCATGATGGTAGTCGAAGAGTCACAAAGGGGAATGTCAAAGATCACCCCACCCTTTGATATTTATAGAACCTCATAGCTCATTATAAAGGCTTTTGGGAGCCAAGCTTCCTAGGGATAACTTAGAGAAATATTGGAGTGTATTGTAATGAGCTTTGGCTTATCCACATTGCAGAGCTAATACATCTCTTTGGAGGAGAAGGCACCAGTGACTGTAATTTTCTGCTATTGGGGTTAGTGGTTGTCATGGTTGTATGTATGATTGGATCTTTCACTCCTTTAATATAACAGAGCTAGTGCGTTTCATGCATATGTTGTTATTGTAGTTCGACTATCTTGGTTACTCTAATGATGTATGTAGTTGTAATTTACACATGTATGTATGGACTATTCTGTATGTGTTTGTATGAATCTTATTGAAGTGTCTTGTTGGTATAACCCATCACTTTGGATCATTAGCTATCCTACTTTCCATCTCGTGATGTCTTTCTTCTCATGTGTTCCCTTTCAAGCTGCGTGCTATCATAGGTTTCTAAGGGGCACACTCCTCCCCCCTTTTGTGTGTTAGAGCCTTTCATGCACCTTCCTTAACTTGTTGCGAGGTCACACCCTTACTTCAAAAAAAGACATATTACTTACCTCTACGTGAAACTGTACTCAAGGCGATACCGTACTACCCACTGCTGAGACTTCTACCCCAAATGGTCTAAGGTCTAGTTGGGACTTCTTACCGGGGATAACCCCTAACATGTTGGCAGGTCAAACACCATCAACACTCGCTCATAATAATAATACACAGTCGCAATGCAATTCTATCAAATAAACCGATGGTTTCTTTATAAGGAAAAAAACCCTAAATTAACAATACTTATACTGCCATATCATTCACCTAATGAACAACTCTCATTGACTATGAAATTACAATATTTTAAAAGGTATTTTTTCATCTATTTTTATCTTCAGGGGTGATTCCCCAAACCTTTGTCGAGGGGGACTCATAAAATTTGTCTTCACCCCCTCTAGACCCCCCTGATGGTGATTAAACGGGTGGCGTTGTCACCCCATTAGGAATAGGGATCCAACGGGAATGAAACAAAAAACCTCTAAACAATTAGGAAGATAATCAGGCTCCACACCCAACAATTTATCATGTGGAGACCGATTATATAAACTCCAACGTTGCTTCACTTTTTGGACAACGACTCCACTTGGACCTGGTTATTTCTCATTTTCACCATCATACTTGAAGACCAATTGAAACTTAGCATAATCTCAGTTTCTCTTTGGTTACAACTATTGTTAACATATTTGTAGGATTCTGGCTAGTGTATACCTTTTCCAACTTCAACTATCCATCTTTCAACACCAACCGTACGAAATGGTACTTGAGTTGTATATGTTTAGTCTTGGAATGAAATGTTGAGTTCTTTACAAGATGAATGGCACTCTGGATGTCACTGTATAACCTTCCCATTTCCTACTTCTTGCCCAATTCATCCATAAACCTTTGTAACCAAATCATTTCTTTACTAGCCTCTATAACAACAACATACTATGCTTTTGTTGTTGAAAGTGAAAAAATATTTTGCAATTTTGAAACCCAACTGACAGTTGTTCCACCTACAGTAAAAACATACCCTGTGGTGCACCTCCTGCTATCTTTATCACCTACCATATCTACATCAACATATCCCTGTCTAGTAATGTTTGAACCACTAAAGCATAATTTTTTATTTGTGGTACCTCTCAAACACCTGAGAATCCACTTCACTGCCATCCAATTCTCTTTTCCTAGATTGTTCATATACTTGCTTACAACTACCACTACATGTGCAATATCAAGACTTGTGCAGACCATTGCATACATTAAGCTTCCAACTACTAATGCATATGGAACTTTACACATATAATCCATCTCTTCCTATGCCTTGGGACACATCTCCTTACTTAGTTTAAAATGGATATACAAAGGTGTACTAACTGGTTTTTCATTCTGCATATTAAATATTTCCAACACCTTTCGTACGTAATCACTCTGCGACAACATTAATTTGCAATTTTTTCAGTCTCTAGTAATTCTCATACCAAGGATTTGTTTTGTAGCACCAAAATCCTTCATTGCAAATGAATTTTCCAATTTTCCTTTGAGCACATGTATTTCCTACATGTTAACCCTACAACAAGCATGTCATCTACATAAAATAACAACATAATATAGTTGTCATAATTATTATTTTTTAAGATAAACACAATGGTTAGAGTGACATCTAGTATAACCATGTTCAGACATAAACCTGTCAAATTTTAGATACCACTTTCTTGGAGCTTGTTTTAGGCCATACAAGATCTTCTTCAAATTGCACACTAATTTATCCTTCCCTTTGACCCCATATGCTTGTGGTTGTTTCATATATATCTCTTCCTCCAAATTCCCATGGAGAAAGGTTGTCTTTACATCTAACTACTCAAGATGAAAATCTTCTGCTTCCACAATACTTAAAATAGTTATGATTGAAGTCATTTTAAAAACAAGAGAAAATGTTTCATCAAAGTATATACCTTTCTTGTGTGAAAAACCCTTCATAACAAGTTTAGCCTTGTGCCTCTGTTTACCTCCATATTCTTCCTTCAACTTGTAAACCAATTTATTCTACAATGTTGTTTTACCTGCAGGCAACTTGACTAAGTCCCAAATCTAGTTATGTATCAAGGATTCCATCTCTTATTTCATTGCTAGCTCCCACTTCTTCCTAGTTTATAATTGGATTGCTTCTTCATAACATTATGGTTTGCCATAATAGTCAACAATACATAATCTAATAAAGGAGAGTGTCGTTCAAGGGGTCTACTTAACCTGGTAGATCTTCTAACCCCACTTTCAAGTGTTTGAGGTGTCTATTGTTGTGGTTGCTAATCATTATAATTTTTAGGCACCTTCACTTTTCCTGTGATCTCATCAAGCATTGTGTATTCTTTGTTTTCATTTTCTTGTTTATTTTCTTGCATCTAATCCTTATACAAGAACTTTTCATTGAATATGACATATCTTCTCCTAACAATTTTTTGATTTTCATAATCATATAAGTGATAACTAAAATCATTAACACCATCTCCAATAAAGGTACATTTATTTGATTTTTCCTCAAGTTTTGTTTTGTTCTCTTTATTAATGTGGACACAGGCTTCAAAACCAAAAGTCTTTAAAAATTAGTAGTTTACCTTTTTACTTGTCCATGCCTCCTCTGGAATACCACCATCCAAGGAAATTGAAGGCACTCTGTTTATTAGATAAAAAGTAGTATCTACAACATTTGCCCAAAATTGTAAGGGCAATCCTACATGCAATATCATGCACCTTGCACGCTCCATGATTGTCCTGTTCATCCTTTCTGAAACTCCTGTGGTGTTCCCAGAATTGTCTTCCATCTATGAATTACATGCTATGAACAATATTTATCAAACTCTTTGCTACAGTATTCACCTCCATTATCTGATTTGAGACACTTCAAATTCTTTCCTGTCTCATTCTCAACCAAAGCTTTCCATTTCTTAAAATTATCAAATACATCATATTTATTTCGAATAAAATAAATCTGTGTTTTCCTAGTTGCATCATCAATAAAAGTAACATAATAGTGAGATCCACCAAGAGATGATACATGTGTAGGTCCCCATACATCTGCACAAGCGATAATTTTTCACTCCTTTTTTTTCCCAACTTTGATAAATTTGAATCTCTTCTACTTTCCATAAACACAATTTTCACAGAAATTCAAATCAACATTCTTCAAACCTGGCAACAAATTTCTCGAGTGAAGAATTTGCATCCCCTTCTCACTCATGTGCCCGAGCCTATAATGCCACAATGTCATATATGATCCTATGGAGATGAATGCATTAACATAATTAGAAATATCATTACATAAATACAACGCACCAACCTTTTCTCCTTTTTCTATTACTAGGGCTCCTTTAGTGACCTTCCAGGTTATGCCTGTGAATGTAGTTAGACATCCTTCACCACCTAACTACTCTGTTGAAATTAGATTTTTCTTCAGATCTGGAACATGCCTTACCACCTTCAATAGTGATTTGTTTCCATTTTGTTGCTTTATAAAAACCTTACCCATTCCAATTATTTTATAGGGTTTATCATCACCCAAATGAACATATCCAAAATCTCCTTGAACATAGTCATTAAAATGTTTCCTATTAGGTGTGTTATGGAATGATACCCCTAAATCTACCACATAGGCATCAATAATATTCTATAATAAAAGAATCAAAACATCTTGCAACACATCATTTGTCACATTCGTTTCATGATTTTTCTCTTGTTTCCCATCTCCTTCTTTTCCCTTCCAAGATTGCAATCTTTCTTCAAGTGTTCTTTCTTCCCTCATTTCCAGCACACTATCCCTGATCTATATTTGGATTGCCTTTTCTTGACTTACTGTGATTTCTTGGGATCCTTTCCCTTTCGATTTTTCTTCCCCTAGTCTCTGAATTCAAAGCATTACCTAATGTCTCATCGAATCTTTTCCTTCGCATTTCCTCGCTAAGGATGGCACCAACAACATCATCAAACTTTAAAGTACTAGATACAGAGATAGAGTTACTAATAGTCATAACTAATCCATTCCAACTTTTTGGAAATGAGCACAGAAATAAAAAAATCCCTAACTTCATCATCAAAATTTACCCCTACAAAACTTAAATAACATGTAACCATGTTAAATTCATTTAAATGATCAGCAACAGGTCCACCTTCTGACATCTTCATATTAAATAGATGCTTCAAAAGAAATACCTTATTTGAGGCTGAGGGTTTTTCATATGGTTTGTCCAATGTTATCATTAAATATTATGTTTTTTTTCCCTTGAAATGTTGAATGCCATTGACACTGCCAAACATAGTCGTATTGTTCCTAGTGCCTTTCTATTGAGAATCTCCCATTATGCGTCTGTCATACTCATTGGCTCCTATGATTTTCCACTCAATGGTAGGTACAAATCTTTATGATACATATAATCTTTCATTTGCATCTTCCATAGTTGGTATTTTTGGTTGTTAAATATCTTGACTTTAAACCTACCATATTCTGCCATTACTCACACTCGAACTAGGAACCCTTCTCTCTTGGGAGTTTATTAGCCAAATAAACCTTCGGCTTTGATACTAGTTGTTTGAAAATTATATATTACATAGCAATGAAACACCTAAAATATTGTGGAAACATAAACACGGAAATGCATAAAATAATATAGACGTAGATATGTGTGGTTCACCCAATTTGGGCTACGTCCACATAGAAACAGTCGATCCTTCCTTTTATATTATCTAGCAAAATGAAGAGATACAATCTACAACAAATCCTATGTAATTTCCTCTTTGCTCTTGCACAGTCCCCTCTTCTTTTCTCACTCAGAATGATAATACACAGCTATAATACAATTCCATCATATAAACTGAGGGTTGCCTTCTAAGGAAAAAAAACTCTAAATTAACATAACTTTTACCATCAAATCATCCGTCTGATGAACAGCCCAGATTGACTACGAAATTACAATATTTTACAAGGAAATTTTCAACTATTTTTATCTTCTAGGGCGCTGCCCCCAGGGGGCCTCGTGAAATTCGTCGTCTCCCCCCCTGATAGCGATTAAACAGGCAGTGTTTCCTCCCCGTTAGGAATAGGGATCCAATGTGGTTGAAACAAAAAACCTCTAAACAATCAGTAAAATAATCAAGCTCCACCCCCAACATTATTAGAGCATAGGAAAGCCAAGTAGAAGTGAATACGATCATATTACATATCCTTTCATACTTACAAATAGAAAGGAAGCATGAGTTTGGATTTATCCATAGGGACAGGCATATCCCCTTAGAACAAGAGGAAAGAACAAATGGGGGAGATGAGAGTAGATCTAGAAAAAAACCTAGGATTCTAAGTGAAGATACAGTAAAGGGAGGTACCTTGTTGGACACTTGAAAGAGAAGGACAAACACCCATGAGTAGCAACATGAGGACACTCATAGAAGATATCATCACCATCATCATCATCACAACAAGAGGGGAAAAGAATATGTACCATAGGAATTCAATAAGGAAACACCTCCTACATTCAACAGTGAGGTAAAGAAAGCAGAGGATGTTGAAGCATGGTTGTTTGGGATGAAATAGTTCTTAAAAGTTCATCACTACTTGAGAATATGAAGACAAAGGTTGCTACCTTCAGCTTGAAAGGAGAATATTACATCTGGTGGGGAGACTTAAAGAATGTAAAAGGCATAAGAGAAGAATAACTGTCGTGGGGTGAGTTCGAGGGACATTTCATAAGCAAATATATATATATATATATATATATATATATGTGTGTGTGTGTGTGTGTGTGTGAAAGGTATTATGATAGCAAAGCCAAGGAGTTCTATGAGCTTAGAATGGGGCAGATGTCTAATGAGGAGTATATAACTAAATTCCTGGAGCTACTATGGTATGTGCCTTACCTTAAGGAGGAAAAGGAAAAGGTTCAAATATTCTTTAGTGGATTGCCACAGTCCTTCAAGGAAATAATTGAATTTAATGAGTTGTAGACAATATAAGATGTAATCTGAAAATTGAAGCACCGTTATGAATTATCAAAATGAAAGCCAGATTTAAAGAGTGATTGGAAGGTGAGAGTTGTTCTGAAATACAAAGGAAAATGGCATAAGAAGGAGTGGAGGCTGCAAATTATAAACAAAAGGGAAAGCATGACTCCAATGAACTAAGGCTGACCCTATAATGTTAAAACCATGAGAAAAGAGGCCAAGAGTTATGGGGGAGGACCATATAATGTTGGAATTGTAGCAAAAATCCCCTGAGGAAGGATTTCCCACAACATAAAAATTATGGGTCGAAGTTGTACAATATCTGAGAGGCCAAAACAGTGCAGGAAGTGGCCCAGAGCACACCTGGAATCTATGCAATGTTATATAATAGATAGGTTGACCACTAGGCATCCATAATTGATATGGAAGGTAATATTTGTGACTGAACTATCCTTTTTTTAGTTGATTTGGTATCTAATTATAATTATGTTAGCCAAGAAATCAAGTACCAGTTTTGACTGGCCAAGGAAGCACATGAGAAATCGTGGTTGGTCCAATTGTCCATAAGGATGACGAAAAGAGTGGAGCATAGGGTGAGAGTGTGCCCATTAGAGATAAATAGCATGCCAATTGTTTCCAATTTAAATGTTTTACCACTCGGGGCATACAATGCATTGATGGGAATGAACCAATTGCATATGCATCGCACTAATGTAGATTCCTTTGAGAAATCCATTGAACGCCTCGATGAGACTGGGGAGCAAAGAGTGTTGTGGGGAAAATTGAAACATACCATGGTCAGATTAATTACAACCATGCAATCCAAAAAGGGTTGCAATAATGGGTGTATTTTATTTGTTGTTCAAATTAATAACACCAATGAAACTAATGTCAACGCTAAAGGTGATGACCATGACATTCTAATGAAGCATCCAATTTTAAACTAGCTTTAAGATGTATTTCTTGAAGAAATTCATGGGTTTCCTCCTCACAAAGAAGTGGACTTTTCCATTGAATTAATGACAAGGGCAGCTCCAAAATCCAAGGTTCCATACAGAATGAGCAATCCAAAGCTAATTGAGCTAAAGCTACATCTCAAAGAAATGTTGAAAAAAGGATACATAAGGTCACATTTGTTTCCATGGGAAGCACCGACCTTATCTGTGAAAAAGAAATATGGCACACTCAGGTTGTGCATTGACTATAGATGGTTGAATAAGGTAACCATTAAGAACAGATACCCCCTTCGATGGATTGATGACTTATTTGATCAACTAAGGGGAGCAATAGTCTTCTCCAATATTGATTTAAGTCTTGGACACCATCAAGTGTGCATTAAAGATGAAGACCTTCATAAGGCAACATTCCGGACTAGGTATGGCCATTATGAGTTTTTGCTAGTGCCCTTTGGGCTTACCAATGCACCTGCAACTTTTATGTTCTTAATGAACAACATGTTGTTCCCTTACCTAGATAAATTTGTTGAGTTTTTTGTGGATAACATATTGGTCTATTCAAATACCAAGGAGAAGCATGAAGAACATTTAGATATAGTGTTACAACTATTAAGAGAGCACAAAATTTATGTAAATCTTGGTAAATGTTACTTCTTCTAGTTACAAATTCATTATTTTAGACACAATTTCTCAAAGGAGGGAGTAGTTGTCTATCTATATAAGATCAAGGCCATCGTGGAGTGGCCAACACCAAATAATGCGGTTGAGATTAGATCATTCCTAGGATTGGAAAAGTATTACACGAGGTTCATTAAGAACTTTTCCAACATTAGTTATCCAATAATTATTTTACAAAAGAAGGGGAAGACGTTTGAATGGACAGTTGAATGTGTTACAATATTTGACCAGCTGAAGCAAAAACTCACTAACACACCAATGCTAAGAATAACAAACCCAAACAAAGATTTTATAGTTTGAATAGATTCCTACTAAGAGGGACTTGGTGGAGTCTTGGTGTAGGAAGGACAAGTGGTACGTTATGAGTCAATAAAGTTGAATGAGCATGAGAATAAAAATGTAACCCACGAATTAGATTTGGTTTCCATCATACACACATTAAAAATGTGGGTGCATTATCTCCTCGATAGGAGATTCATTTTAATGATTGATCATAGATGGATGAAGTATTTGTTTGAGCAACCTAAATTAAATGTCAGGAAAGTGATATGGATTACCACACTTAGCAAGCTCGATTTTGAAATCAAGTATATAAAAGGAAAAGAAAACTAAATTTTTGATGCACTCAGTAGAAGAGTGAAAATGTGCCATGTTGCAGCAATAAGTTCGTATGGAACTAACTTGGAAGAAAGAATTAAAATGCAAGACAACAATATGAAAAATATAAACAATTAAATGAAAATCTATAGAAAGATCCAAAGGGTAAAAAGGACAAGGAATATCTCCTCACAAAGGATGGGCTAATTCGATTCGAAAAGAGAATTTATGTGCCAAATGAAGATAATTTAAAGAAGCTTAAATTAAAAGAGTTTCACGTAAAGCCATATTCTGGCCACCCAGGCTACTAAAAGACTCTAACAACCATCAAGTTATTTTCTTATTGGCCTAATTTGAAAATAGAGGTGATTTATTTTATTTCGAAGTCCATGGAATACCAAGAATTCAAAGTATAATGCAAGCACCCAGCCAGTTTATTGCATCCTATCCCCATTCCGGAATGGAAATGGAAAGTGATCCCCATGGATTTTATTACAAGGTTTCCAAGAATTTCCAGACAGCATGATGCAATCATGGTCGTGGTTGACAAATTGAGCAAAGTGGCTCACTTTGTAGCTGTAAAATCTACTAATTTAGCTAGTGATGTGGATCAAGTTTTCATAAAGGAAATCGTAAGATTGCATGGAATTCCAAAGAATATTATCTCTAATAAAGATTCAAAATTAACATTCAAGTTTTGGAAAGAACTATTTTTAGGCTTGGGGACAAAATTGGCATTTAGCATAGGTTATCATTCATAAACAGATCAGAAACAGAGAGGACAAATCAAATCCTTGAGGATGTATGTAATGCACCAACCAAGGAAGTGAGAAGAATGCCTTCCACTTGTGGAGTCTGCATACAACAATGGGTATCAAGAATCACTAAAAATGAGCCCATTTGAAGCACCTTACGAGAGGAGCTTCAACACTCCTATCAGCTGGAGTGATCTAGTGAATAGGGTCCTCATTAGTCCTGATATGTTAAAAGAAATGGAGCAAGAAATGGAAACTATTAGAAGGAATCTAAAGGTGGCACAAGATATACAAAAATTTTATACATACTAGCATAGGACACATAAAGTGTTCAAACTTAGAGAGCATTTATACTTGTGAGTTAGACTGTTAATTTTAGATAACAGTGGTATATTCTATGTTTGCAACAATTACTTCAACGTCCTTTTATTATCCCAATGAAAATTTCCAATTTAGTTTCCAATTGCAATAACATAAACCGTTAATCACATTGACAGTAATTGTAGATAGAACACAATAATTGCAGAAAACAAGCCAAGACAAAAGAACACAAGTATTTGGCAAATGACAAGGAAAAAACCCCAAGGTGGGGAAAACCCTTTGATCAATTATTCTTATTATTATGTCAAATGAGAGAGTACAATAATAGAGTCAAAGTCAAAATTGACTTGTCAAAACACTATTAAATAGCCCTACCAAATATGCAATTATGTCCCTGGTCAACTACAGTCAAATTAGCAGCAGTGCATGCACTAACTAGTCAACATGCAAGGGTCAAAACAATCCCTTAGAATCTCGATCAAATTTCATCCAACTCGTCCTCCTCGATTGGTCAAAGTCAGCCTAAAACAGTCAACTTTAGACCAGTCAAACAAAAGTAAACACAGGTCAAACTACCTAGAAAATATTGGTTTTTGTGCCAATGAATGCGGCAAGGCCAAACTGAAAATTTCCCACAAAAATCGCAGTCAAAGGAGGTCAAATAGCCCTTGGTAAACACTAGTCAAACCCTACATCAAATCTGAAATACGGCCTCCTAAAAATCATCCTCTTTCAGCCACACATGTGAGAAGAAGAGTTGCCCAATGAGTTGTACGAACCAATCAGATGAGTAGAGAGAAGAATAAGTTGAGTTGATGGGGTTCCACATGAGTTTGGAGGTCTCTCTTATTTATACAAGTCGTTGAGGGTCAAGATACAAGTCCATTGGGCTTCATGAGCCTACATGATGATGTGGTTGACCTTGGAAATTTACACGTGTTGGCTTAACCTCAAAAATATATTTCTCCTTATCCAAATTTGATTATATTTACGTCGATTTTGGTCCTCTAGAAAAGAGTAATTCAATGAAATAATCATCTCCATCAAATGAGTTTTCCAAAGTGGAGTTTCAACCTAGTTGCAAATATTAACACTCCCTCTCAACTAGGGATAATTCCACCTTCCAATCCATCATGCCAACCTGTCATAATGATCCATCTCTACATCTCGTCTCAACTCTATTGAACACTAATATAGATAATGAAGAAGAATCGATTAAGAGTGAGTCACAAGACCTTACCACTCTCCAATGAAAAAATTTAGTCCACATAACCAGTGGTAGAACCCCAATTAGAATTGATCCCAAGTGATTAAGTTTTTGAACACCATGCATCCTAGACATAGGGAGTATGGTAGTGCACGATCTACCCATCAATAGTTCTATGGTCCCTATCCACTTTTCCCAACTCATTAGCCAGATAAGAGGTAGTTCCCATGAGTCTCAGACTACATGGGTAGGATTTTTGTTGGGTCATTTGCAGGAGAAGGTGACCCACTCATCTTTCTCATATGCCATAGGAGAAGGTGAACCACTTATCTTATGCATATATCATCAGCGATAGGGGAACTTGAACCACTCACCATATGGTTTCTCATAACTCCAAGGATTACCCCAAGCTCCCAAAGTTCAATGTCCAACTCAAGTGGCACTCTCATGGGAGGTTCCTTCCACGACTCCAACTTTCTCTTAGAACGCTAATAATTTTACCTTCCCCAAGGGCTTCGTGAGGATGTCAATAACCCGCTCATTGATTCTGATGTGTTGGAGCCTATTTATCCCCATTATACCATATCTTGGATAAAGTGGTACCTGATATCAATGTGCTTGGAGCAGTCATGGAACAAAAGATTCTCTAAAAGGCGAATCCCACTCTGGTTATCACAATAGATAACAGTGGTGTCCAGCACATGCTCAAATAGGTCATTGAAGGGCTTCCTCAACCAAATTTCTTCACAACAAACCATACTAGATGCAATATATTCGACTCGGTAGTGCTTAAAGCAACCGATTTCTACTTCTTTCTCATCCAAGAAATTGAAGAAGATCCCAATGAGAAGCAACATCCATATGTGCTCTTTCTATCCACCACACTGCTAGCCCAGTTAGCATCAATACATCGATGTAGCCTCAAATTCCCAACAGTATATCTCATCCCACACTTGATTATATCTCAAGGGATTCTTAGTGCCAACCAAATGTATGTGATGAGTCTCAACCATAAACTGAGTCAAAGTATTCACAACAAAGCATATGTCCAGTTGGGAGTTTACCAAGAACATCAGGGCCCCCACAAGTTGACTATATTCAAAATGGTTTGTCAATTTGGGCCCAGCAGCACTTCGACATAGCTTCTTGAAGTTAAGTTCCATATGGCTAGACATAGACTTGCACTCCACCATTCCACATCTCTCTAGCAGCTTCACAGTCTATTTTCCTTGAGAAAGGAAAATTTCACCTAGATTTTGCTAAAATTCCAGGCCTAGGAAGTAATGCATTAATCCTAGGTCCTTCATCTTGAACTTGGAAGTCAACTCCCTCTTGCATTTATAAATGAGAGGGTCTGCACTTGTTAGGAAGAGATCATCAACATAAAGGACCAAAATAAGAGGCATGTCCTTTTCAACCTTAAAGTATAGGTTAGGATCAACGTAGATCCTTGTAAATCCCAGCTTCATAAGATAATTGTGAATTCTTTTGTACCAAAACCTAGGGGTATGCTTCAACCCATGGAGGATTTTATTCAATCGGAAATCATGTGTCCTTTTATCTTGAACTTCAAACCCCTGAGGTTGTTACAAGTAGACTTCCTCCTTAATTGGGCCATGCAAGAAAGTAGTTTTGATGTCCATTTGATGTAGGCTCCATTGTTGATTGGCAGCAAGAGAAATAATAGATAAGATAGTGGTATATTGAGCAACCAATGCAAATTTTTCATCACATTCCAGTCCTTCCTTTTGAGAGAAGCCACGAGCTACAAACATGGCCTTATGTTTTTCATCACTCCCATCAGCTCCATGTTTAATTTTGTAAATCCATTTAGAGGTGACCATGAACTTGTCCTTAGGTTCAGGCACCATGTATCATACATCATTCTTCATGATCGATTCATATTCCTCATTCATTGCATATTTTCATATTAAGTGCTTTGCAACTTCTTCGAACATGGATGGTTTAGCTTGAACAATAGTACTCATGGCATCCAAGTACCCTTGATACCTGTTTGGCTTCTTACTTCCGTGAAATGTCCCTCTTGGAGAAATATGTCTTTCATCATCTTTGAGAGTATATTTGAGCCATAGTGGTTGTTTCCTTAAGGTAGAGGGATCACTAGGAGGTGGATCAATAGGATCCACCAGGAAATCAACATCGAACATAGCCTCATCCATCAGGGTTTCACCTTTTTTTTTCCATAGCATCATTATCGTCCTTCCTTGAGATGGGGAGATCTGTGGATTTCCCAAGGGTGTTGTCTTCATTAAAGGTGACATCATTACTTACTTTCACATCTCTTTGACCATGTATATAGATTTTATATGATTTTGAATTTTTACTGTAGCCGACGAATATACCTTTCTTCCTAGAGGCTTCCAACTTATTCCTTTTCTCTTTAGGCAAAAGAAAGTATATCGGACAACCAAATATTCTAAAATGAGAAACATCAGGCTTCTTACCAGTGAAGACTTCCTTGGGTGTCATGAAATACAAATCTTGATGTGGGCTACTATTTTTAACATATATGGTAGTGTTGGAAGCTTCTCCCCATAAGAACTTCACTAGACCTTGATCATAGATCATTGCACATGTGGCTTCCATAATTGTTCGATTCTTCCTTTCAACAATGCCATTCTTCTAAGGAATGTATGGAACATTTGTTTCCCTCTTAATGTTGGAATCTCTGCAAAATTCATTGAATTCATTTGATTCATATTCGGTTTAATTGTCAATCCTCAACATCTTGATCTTCTTCCTTGTTTTATTTTCCACCAATTCCTTGAAATAACGAAACCATTTGAATACTTCATCCTTCCTCTTCAATAAATAGATCCGTATTTTACGTGATAAGTCATCCACAAATATTTCATAGTATATGTATCCTCCCAATGAGGTTATGGGCGGGGCACAATATAGGTCATAAAGGACCAGTTAAATAATATTGATTGTCTTGATTTTACTAGAAGGGAATGGTCCCTTGTATGTTTCCCAGTTGCACAACCCTGAAAAACTCCTTCATGGTTCATATTAAAGTCAGACATCCATATGACCATATTCCTTACCCTAGGTGAGGATTTTTAATGTAAATGAGAAAATCTCCAGTGCCATAATTCACATTGAAGAGAAGTATCACTCACCAAGGCTCCCAAAGGACTTCCACCAACTTGATAGAGACCATCAACCCTAAATCCAATAGTAAATCCATTTTGAGGATTTCTTTTCCAAATACATACCTTTCCATCAATGAATGTTACCTTAAATCTTTTTTCTTCCATCACAGAAATAGATACTAGGTTCTTGTTCAAATTGAGCACATACAACACATCTTGTAGATGAATGGTTTGACCTTCATTTAAGTGAAGAGTGACAATACCTATCCTTTTCAAGGGGTAGGTGGCATTGTCTCTAACTATAATCTCTATATTAGTCTTATTATTAACCAAATTTGAGAGGGCCTCCTTCTATCCAATGAATTTCCTTGAGGCTCCACTTCAATCAACCAATGATCCAAAGTATCTGGAGGAGAGGCAGTAGATAGAGTAGAAATAAGATATAATTCGTATTGTTTTTCTACAACATTACTTTCATCATACCTAGCATTTCTTGTCATTTTAGTAGGTCGACCATTTCCATTTCGAGTAGTGGGAGAATTTCTCTTTCCTTTGTTGTTTAACCGGTAGTTCCTTTGATTTCCATTACCTTTGAAATTGTTGTTGTTGTTGTCATCATCTCTTGGAGTATTCTTCTTTTGAGGGTACTCTCTATCATAGTGGCCAAACTTTTTGCAATTGTATCACCTTCATTTTCTTCCTTATTTGAATCCCTTCTTAGATCCTTGATCCTATCTCCTTGGACCAGCATTATTCTTCCCTTTTGCATGAGCGCTGAAGAAATTAGGTTCACTTTTGTTGGAGGGATTATCTCTCTCCATCATCCTAGTCTCCTCTTGAGTGCATCTATCCAATAACTCATCAACACCATGTATCCTTTCATTATTAGGAATGTTGGTGGTAAATACATCCTATGGTCTTGAAAGGCCTCCATGTGCAATGAGAGTGAGTTCCCTATCAGCAATAACTTCTCCAATAGATAGTAGGTAATTCTTGATTTTTGTTATTCTCATGAAGTAGGATTGGATAGACTACTCTTTATCCATATTGATATCCTTCAACTTATTTTTGATAAAAAAGGATTTGGTTTGCATTGCTCACTTTGAACATCCCAACCAAATTATCATAAAATATAGGCAACCAAATTATTTTGAATGGCTTCAATCGGAATTTTCTTTGCTTTGACCTCACATTTTCTATACTTTGTCTTAGGAGCAGCTAGTGCATTTGAAGGAGGTTCCATCATTTTTCCCTGCACATAGTCCAATACTTCATGCTCCTCCAAAGTCAGGTCAAAATTCATCTTCCATGTATGATAGTCATATTTTTCATTGAGCTTGTCCTCGGTCTTGAAGTAAGATGTATAGGCCATTAAGACTTGTCTGATAATCTTTGCAACAAATCTCTTAGTGATTTATTTTCTCTCTTACTTGAGATTTTTTTTCACTTGGGCTTGATATCATGTTAATTTTAGATAACGATGGTATGTTCTATGCTTGCAACTATTAATTCAATGTCCTTTTATCAGCCCAATGACAATTTCCAAATTAGTTTCCAATAGAAATCACATAAACAACTAATCACATTTACAGTAATGGTAGATAGAACATAATAAATGCAGAAGACAAACCAAGACAAGAGAACACCAATATTTGGTGAATGTCAGAGAAAAAACCCCAAGATAGGGAAAACCCTTTGATCAATTATTCTTATTATTAGATAAAATGAGAGAGTATAATAATAGATTCAAAGTCAAAATTGACTTGTCAAAACACTATTAAATATCCCTATTAAATCTACAATTATGTCCCAGGTCAACAGTAGTCAAATCAGCAGCAATGTGTGCCCTAACCAATCAATGGTCAAGGGTCAAAATAGTCCCTTAGTAGCTCAGTAAAATTTTATCCAACTCGGACTCCTCAGTTGGTCAAAGTCATCCCAAAACAATTAACTTTAGATGGGTCACACACAGTCAAGCAAAATTCAACCCTGCGTCGACACAAGTCAAACAACCCAGAAAATCTTTGTTTTTTGTGCTAATGAATGCAGCCTAACAAAACATAAAATTTCTCACAAAATTCACAATCAAAGGTGGTCAAATAGACCTTGGTCAAACCCTGCATCAGATCTAAAATTCAGCCTCTTGAAAATCGTGCTCTTTTAGCAAAACATGTGAGAAGAAGAGTTTCCCAATGAGTTGTACAAACCAACCAGATGAGGATAGAGAATATTGAGTTGAGTTGGTGAGGTGTCAAATGAGGTTGTAGGTATCTCTTATTTATGAAAGTCGTTGAGGGTCAAGAGACATCTACATTGGGCTTCATGAGCCTACATGATGATGTGGTTGACCTTGAAAATTTGCACATGTGGACTTGACCTCCAAAACATAGTTCTCCTTGTCCAAATTTGATGATATTTAGGTCGATTTTGGTCCTCTCGAAAAGAGGAATTAAATAAAATAATCATCACCATAAAATGAGTTGCCAAAAGTGGAATTTGGCCCTAGTTTCCAATTTTAACATAGACCCAAGAAAATCTCCTTGAAAATTGGGTCATGTTCCAAGCTAGAACCATGATTTTGTGGGCCATTTCAAGTGCTTGGAAAGATAGGACCAATAGAATATAAGTTAGACTTGCCTACATCAATAAAATTTCATGATGTTTTTCATATTTCTTTGCTTAAAAGATATGTGTTGGATATTAATCATGTGATTGATTGGTCTATGCTATAGGTAGAACCAAGGGGGGAATTCCAATCGAAACCTCTCTGCATCCTGGATTGAAGGAATCTCATGCTCCAGAATCAAGTAATAGAGTAAATCAAGGTGTAGTGGAGGCACTTTGCACCTGAGGAAGCCACATGGGAAATTGTTGATTAGATGCATGCAACTTATCCTTTTGTGTTTGCAGAAAGAAGTAAATATAAATAAATTGTACATAGCTACGTATATAAATCTCCAGATCAATTGTGTGTTTGGATTAAAGCCTATTTTACTTTGTGTTTGGTTATAGAACACCGAAGATGGTGTTCCTCCAATGGGGAGGGCTTTGTGACAATCCTGGCTAATTCCCTATTGTTGTAAACATTATATCTATTTTTGTTAAAATTAAAATGACAGAGAAATTGGGACACAGATTCAAGAGTTTGGGGAATGAGATTTGCTTAAGGAGAGATGGTTGATATTAATGCCAGATTGTGTGCTTTAATGAACTAGTTGCACAATAAATTTGACTAAAAAAGGAATGGTTGATAACCATATTAAATCTTTGGAAAAATATGCAAGAGAGAGAATCAAAATTAACTAGAAGGATGGTTGTGTTAACAGATTGATAGGGAAGAAGAAGAGGGTGTTCTTACGCAACCATAAATGGTGGCTATAGCATTTAGTGGGAGGAATTAATGATAAAAGAATGGAATTTGTGCACAAGGGAGGAGGAAATCATCTCTATGCACCCAAAAAATCCACAACTCCATGCAGCAAAAAAGGGAGAGCATCGGAATTGGAAGGTGCGATAAGATAGTTATTTAAGAGATCAATGGTAGGAATGAAGGGGTTTTGTTCATCCGAGACTAGACAAAAAAAATAATTCTAATAGAGAGATTTCACTATGTAGTACAGCAGCTGATGAAAACACTGTGTGTGGTTTGTTGGATGAGAAAAAAAAATTATAGAGTAGTGGCTTTCCTTGAGGCTGATGAAACCATTTTGAGTGGCTTTCCCATGTTATGAAAAACCCAATGGGAAATTTTTAGATTGATGAACCTACTGGTCAAGAGGTAGAGACACCCAAGTGCTTATGAGGCTAACGAACCACTAGGTGTGGCCCTGAGCTAGGAAAATTGGTGTTTGCACTCACTGAAGAACTACCTACAAGGGTGATTCCCACACTCCCATGGTAGCTTGTCTATTGAGGAACATATCCCATATTTTAAAGGAACTCTACTCTTGATTGAGCTATAAGACTCTATGCCAGAAAGAACCTCTAAATTGAGGCTAATTGAGATAGTAATCTCTAATATTTAATAGTTGGGAGATGTTGAGAAGCCTAAGGAAGTATATTCCTCTTCCTTGTATGACTTATGATTTAGCTAGTGGGTAAAGGTGATTCAGCCTTGTGAGACCCTATTCCAATTGTAATGATGATGCACCCCTAAGTACTCCTCCTCAAGCATTGGAATCTAGAATAGGGGTGATTGCTACAAGAAAGAACATAATGCATCCCAATGAAAGGTTGGGAGGAGAGTTAAAGCCCTAATCTCAGTTGTTAGACCTATTTTATAAGAAAAGTTTTTCCCTCAAGCTATTGTATATCTACATGTTATGCATATGTTTAAGGTGTTGATGACATGCCTTGTTAATGCTAACTCTTTTGTGAATGGATAATGCCAAATCCTGTACAATTGTTGAATAAGGTTCAATTCCTGAATGGTGAAAATGTGAATGCATGTTTTTGCTCCCTTAACTTGAATATCATAGTCTAGGCTTGGTATTAATAAGAAATTTATCTCAACATCAAGGAATGTTTTTTATTGTGTGTTTTCATGAAATGATGGGTGAAATATGGTATATGATGTTGATCTTTGTTTATGTTAATTTCCCATTCCGAATGACATAAGAAATTATGGTTGTTAAGAGCTAGTAAATGGTCTGAATGGATTGAAAGAAATGACTAAATTCTTTTTTAAAATAAATGTTATATAAATATGATATGAAATAATTTGGTGTACCAAGTATTGGTATCATTGTACGGGCCTTGGTATCATTTCTTATAAGCTCAAGAAGGATAGATTAAGGGCGAACTACAGGCCTAATTATTTACTTTACAAAAATTTACCATTGCGGGCAAAAGCTTAGAAGACATAGCATAATTGTCCATAAACATGCATAGGCATATATATATATATATGTGTGTGTGTGTGTGTGTGTGTGTGTGTGTGTGTGTGTGTGTGTGTGTGTGTGTGTGTGTGTGTGTGTGTGTGTGTGTGTGTGTGTGTGTGTGTGTGTGTGTGTGTGTGTGTGTATGTATGTATGTATGTATATATATATATATATATATATATATATATATATATATATATATATATATATATATATATATAATCGACGATGGAGGTCTATTGAGGAATAGACGGTGGGTATGTGAATGTGTGCCCCCCCCCCAACCCTTCTTCATACCTAGATCAGGTAGGGCCTGTGCAATTTTTCGATCTAACAATGATCGATATTGGCCATCAAATGAGATATGTGGAACCCTATGAAGGAACCATGAATGTGGACCCCCCTTAGGGGCGTCATCCATGGGGGGGGGGGGGTCATGTAATTGAATCTATATCATTGACCCGATGGTGGGAAAATAGCCATTGGATGGGTCGGATCTTGTCATGATATTCTTAGGAAGTGAAATGGTCGAGGGGCCAATAGACATTGGCTGATAGATGGGAAAATGTTCCTGATAGTGAGTGAAAACATTTTCGTGTCGATCCATTGAACCCTCAGGCCTAGAGCATAATAGTATGGTATGAAGGGAGCTAGAGATATGGTGTTGATGACCTCCAATAGATGAAGATCCCTACGTCGAGTAACGTGATAGTCATCATCCCATAATTCCTAGACTATTAACAGGACATAGGTGAAAAATATATTATAACAGAAATGGGTCGTTTACATGTTATGGAGAAGTATGGTGGGGACCACCTTATAGGACATGGAATGTGCCACCTATACCAACCACATAATGAGTAGGATGACATGGATGCACCTTTGGATGACATGGCACTAAAATGGAGGGCCACGTGGGCTCCACATACGTGCCAAATGGCAGCGCATGATGATGTGGTCAGGGGTTGCTGGGAAAAACTTTAACTGACCATAAATTTTGATTTGTAAGTCAAATTGAGCTAAAAATTATATTGCCAGAAAGGCCTCGATGAGACAAACACAATGGCAGGGTTTATTTTGGGTTTTGAAAAAGTTGAAGAATGACGAAAGATTTGGACCCCATTTCATTAATAGGACATTGAAATTTGGCTCATCATAGTAAATTCTTCCTTCCACTTTATTGTGGTATATGGGTGGTAAGGGGATGTGTTACAATGACAATACCATGCTATGAAATTAGCATCTTGGTCACACCAATTATGGATCTTTGTGACCTATGAGTATAGTTTACTAGATATGTCTTCCAAAGATTAATTCATCTAATGGTTTCTATAAGGGGTGTGTAATAGCAAAACATCATCAAGATTGCTTTATTAAATATAAAGAAAAGTGAGTTTCTCAGCCTCTTGCATTATTTCCTAGTGATATAGGTGGGATTGTCGCTACACCTTCCATTGAGGGATATAAATGCTTCATTTTCCTTAACTGATTATATTTCCTTCTTTCTTTGGCTATACATCATTAAATCTAATTGTGAGGTGTTTGGAAATTTCAAGGAATTCAAATCTCTTGTGGAAAATTAAAGAAATAGGAAGATCACGTGTCTCGGTACTGATGGTAGAGATGAATTTATTATCAATGCTTTCTATTCATTTATCTTTTCTCAGGGCATTTATTGGAATAAATAGAAAAATAAATTAGCATACTAGAAGAGTAAGGCTATCCTAAATATGGCTTTTTGCATAATTCATTCCAAAAAATGAAACTTTCATTCTAAGGAGAGGCAGTTGTTTGTGTAACCTATATCCTCAATAGGAAACATACTTGTCTTGTCATAAGTATGACACCTTATGAGAAATAGTATGGAAACATACCCTTATATTTCACATTGAAGAATTTTTTAACATAGTGCATGCTCCCACGATTTCACATTTAAGAGTTTTTTTAATATAGTGTATGGTCCCATGCTCCTAATTAAGGTAAAGAAGATAAACATCTCTAGAATCTTGTTACATTTTGGTTGGATATAGTGAAATTTTTCATGGTTAATGTCTCTATGACCCCACCAATCATAGGGTGGTTCAATATAGAGGTACTAACTTTGATGAAGTTATTGTCATGGTTGAATAAGATCCCTCCATTTTTTTTTCAAAATAGCTTGTCAAGTGATGACTTGATTCCATGGATTATGACTCCTCATATTATGATGTTGATCATCTTTTGGATTATTCTTGTCATCTATTAGTGGATATCTCATCTTCATAGTGTGATGTTCCTACTTCTCAGCGTGATTCTCCAAGTATTCCCTTTTTAGTAACTAAACACGTAATTGGCCCTAATGATATTGATAATTCATATAACTTCACCCAAAACATCATTTCTTCTCAGGTTTGTTTAGTGCTTCTTCATGAGATTAGCATCTAAGCGATCACACCCCTCCAATTAATGCACAAGATTATAACATAACACCTTATCCAAATGAGATAATACGGAATGGTGATAATGATGGTGATGGTGATTATCACTTATTGGGAGGCATATCTACTCCAAATACTCTCCCTCCAATATTCCTAAATCATTTGCCTAACTAGGATCTCAAGAATTGTTGATGTAGCTAAGTTTCTCATTGGTCCTTTAAAGAATTATCAAGGTACTTTTCCACCTCCACCTTGAGCCCTTATTTCTTAGGTTTTTTATATTCCTACATAATTGTAAGGTATTTCCCCCAAGTCACTTAGGAATGTGGCTCTATCTCTTTGGGATCTTGATGGATTCTTTATGGAGGAGCAATATTGAGTTCAGGGGTGTGATATCTTATTCAACATTAAGGCAGGAGGAAGTAGTAAATAGTGTGATACAAAAAAGTCTCTTTTTGGCAACTATTTAACTTAAGGTAGGGTATTATAATTATGGTATAATATTCACATGTGGCCATAATGCACTCATATGTATCATTAATGCATTTGTAATCATGTCTAAGACCATTACTTGATTATTTATTAATAGTAGTTCTAATACTAGGGAGTGGTTAAGGCTGACCTAGTCAAACTTGTACATGTGGGATCAGTAAAGCTTCTTGGTGATCGTGGCCTACTTGAGTTGTGTATAATAAAAAAATTTCATTTATATAATATTATCTTATAATCTTCTCGATCTCTCTTATAAAGTGTTTTGTATCTAAGGGTTCCTTTATCCTTGGTGTTCTCTTGAGATTCACATTTCTTTATTTTATGAAAACTTTTTCATCTCTATGTAGCCCAATTGATCTCTCTCTCTCTGTCTCTTTGGATACCTCTCTTAGGGACACTTCTCACTAGATTAATGTAGAATTTTGGTTTGTCATTGGCGTTGAAGAATCTAGGGCAATTAGTATTAGTAGGATTGTTCTAGACTTGATAACGATTTTTGAAGTGATTTTACAATTTATCTTAGCTTGATCTTCTTCTTATTATTAGTGTGTTTGTTTGCTTCATCAAATTGCTACCAAAACAAAGAGACAAGAACACAAGATGTTTGGCTTTCTTCCAGGGCCAAAACCTCTCCCTCTTGGAGAGGAAAACCCGCACAAAACCCTTCTTATAGAGATTCCAATTGATGAATACCAAGACCTTGACCCTTGACATACTATGGCACTCCAAGACCAAGATACCAATCCTCTTTGAAGTCACTTCTAAGATTATCATCATAGTTGTACCAAAATTGCTTCTACATTTAGATAATTGTTGCACCATGAGTGCTCCTTCATCTAGATCACTATTGCACTTACTGAGAACATCATTGTTGCATTTCCATAGAAGTTTTCAATGTATATACAAGGTCATCATATCGTTCTTCATTATGACCTATCTTCGGAGGGTTTATGATCATGACTATGTAAAATATGTTGATAGAGTATTGCACCGAGACAATTTGTATGTTGAGATAGTGTACATATTTGTGGCAGTTGTTCATAAGGGATGTTGAGATTATGATTGTATTCTAAAATAGATATTTGAGACCTTCTTTCTTTCACCCATGTCTGGACTTATACTTATGTGGTATACATTTGTAATGTCTTCACTTTTTGTCATCCTAACTATGAGGGTCCCATCTGTAAACATCCAACAGTCATGGTGAATTCAAGTCTTTGTCCTTATCCAAGCTCGTAGATGGGTTTGAATTGATACCTTCGTGTAATGAAGATTGCAGTCCGTTTTCTTTACCAAATCATCTCTAAAAATGTGAGTTATGTACTTCACTTTTGCGGTGACCCTAACTGGGTATATATAGTGTTTATGCCTCCATTTTTTAGCTGACTTGAATAAGTGAAGCGTTGTGTCATTTATATGAGCCGACATGTCATATTTTAGTTGTTTAATTCATTTTTCCAGGCCAACATGTCATATTTTAGTTGTTTGATTCATTTTTGCTTGTTCTCTTCATTGTTTTTCTTGTAGTCTTCTTTGTTGAAGAATGGTGATTGTCTTGGAGGGATTCTTGGCGCTAGGTTGACCCATGTACATTACATAAATGCTCATAAAGAGATATTTAACATAATCTTGACTCTTTGACTTTCCTAGACCTATGGAATGAGCAAGAAACTCATTCATATAATTTTATAAAGATAATATTTATTTTTCTTGACAAGTACAAAGATCAAAATTACATTGACAAATACGAACCTAGTTACACTTTTCCTCGACACTCCCTATTAACTAGGGAGGTATTTACAATGGTACTTGGTTATTCTCAATCTAAATAATTTCTCATAAGAAGAATCAGATTGTAATCCCATATGTATATCATCATATCAATCAGCATTGTCATAGTGCAAGGCCTTCATTAACAACTCCATCTCTCCATGAGACCATGACCTACAATGTTGGCAAGACCAATGATTTATAAACACCTTCATCATTGTCTCCCAAGGTACATACCCACCCGGGTGTTCACTGAGTATGACATTCTAGGAATATTCCTATCTTGGGTTCCATGCCCTCAAAGAATATTGATCCTCTTACCTACTCTTATCTTGGATGCCCTACACATCCTCAAAGAGTATCGGATGCCAGATGATTACCCAACCCTCCCATTCTTTCTTCCCAAGAGAAGAAAATAATGTTGTGTCTATAATGTGTCCACATTTCCATTCATGGCCTTCATCTAGACTTACAATTGTTAGTCCTAGTGTTGTGGGGAAAAATGCCTATGCAGGACGATCCTATCCACCTAAGGTGTGACAGTGCCTTAGCAACAAACGAGTACAGCTATGCTGGTTTCTTCCTTTATGAAATGTGAAAGAAGAGAGATCAATAGACTTACCGGTGTCTTCCGCTTGTCCCTCGATCCGGTCTCTCTTCTCTTTGGGTGTTCACAGCTACTTGCCTTTTTGCTTATCCAGCTTCAACTTCCTGCAAGATCACAAGAGAACAGCTACTTGCGACAAGAGAACAGCTACTTGAGACAAGAGAAGAACACTACACAAAGATAGATGTTCACATTCATAACTAGTTTAGGATTAGAAATAAACCAAATACACTAATACATTCATACATCAAAATACATCAGCATATAGGAGAAACCAAGATAGCTTTATTGATGAATAACAAGGTTCAGGAAGAGATACAACCCAGAGGGCTCCAATCCAGCATCTCCTTCCCAGCAAATGGAATTCCTATCTTCAGCCCCTTCAAAGCATTAAGCACCCAATGATTCCAGTCTAAAACCAACAACAATTCTTTGCAATAACAAAATTCCAGCCTTTAGATCTCATGGAGGAGAGATCCATATATAGATGTTTGGAGAGAGGATGAGTCAGCTTGAGATCTGACTAGTGTCCTCTCCCTTTGTTAGTTCTTGAGTCCACTTGGAGGTTCTTGCTTCCACTTGGAGATTTGGAACCTCTTACTCATCACCAGTCGAATTCCCTGAGGCAAGTGTCATTTTAGAAGCTTCCTGGGTTTTGACACCTTGAGAAATGAGCCTGCCACTTGTCCATTCTCGTTCAGCGCAGGTAGCTAGTGTTCCAGTTGACATTCAACGTAGGTAGCCAGTGTTGGCTTTGACATTCAGCGCAAACAGCTAGTGTAGCCACTGAAATGATCTTGAATTGACTTGTTTTTGAGCAGCTTCTGGTGGAGAACTTCTGTGAATTGCTGTGGTTTGTTAGCCTTGTTCCTCTAGGGGTAGAAACAACATGTTTAGGGACTTTGGATCCCTTAGATTATGGACATTTCATGCTCAATGCTGTAAGGCACAAAAATGTCTATAACAGTTGCCCCCTAAAGTATGAGGCTGTTTATCGGGCGAAATGATTTATCAGGGGGATCCGAAGTTCATCCAATGCTGAGAGGAGACCTGTAATAAGATACAATACAATACATTATTTTTCATTCTGCTTTCATGATCTAGCTGAGGCGGGCATTCCCATGCTCAGCTTTATAAATTCATTTTTCTGTACATAGAACAGACAACCGTCTGATGGTAGACTGATAATTTTGATGAAATTATCATCCTTTGAGTAGGATGATTATCTGCTGCAATGATGTACATGTCAATGTCTTTATCTTTTCTGAATATATATCGCAGCCCGGATGGATGAAACTAGATCCGGGGTCTTCAAACTCGTTCGATCTTCACTCTAAGTACAAGTCGATCCATGTGAGAAATGTTCTGAAGTCGAACATGGAAAGACATCGCTTGATTACCGGTCAATGATGTAAACCGTTAACAAGCGCGAGAGGAATCACCGATAATGATAATGACCCTCAAGGTACTGCAGTACAATTCACGTGGTGTGAATAAAGGACTTGGCGTCGAACACCACGCAAAATCTTTCGGTCGAAGGTCATTAATGTATACCTGTCGCCGGAAGTGAGAAACTTGCCATTGTGGCATGCAAGCTTCAAAGTACTGAAGGGGTTGTTCCTAGATCAACTTCTTGGATAATGAGCTGATGTCGACAAGAAGCGATCCGTCATAGGAGGGCCTTAATGAATCCCACATCAGTGACACGGAACGGAGCTAATGATTTTAATGGAGGTGAAAACGATCTGTGACATATGATTCAGGGTGGCGGTCATGAAAGGATGAAGGATAATGTATGGCAGTGGATGGGACACGGTTGACTTTTTCTGAACGACTTCTCTTGAACATATGGCGACACTGATATGATGGATCGGTAGCATTACCCCAAATATGGATGGTATGGCGAGACCATGGATGTGACCGGTGAATGAAACTACCCAACCCGATTGTGGTACGGAGGAAAAGTGTCATGTTCAAGAGCGACTTGTTACCATCAAAGTTTTCTTTAGTTTCTCCCAATTTTTCCCCAGTCATTGCTGACCAGTACCTCTTTATTTTTGTCAAGCTTGAGGAGGATAACATATGCTTGTTCTATAACTTGCCCTTCGGGCAAGCCCATCGCTATGTTTTAACGAGCCTAACAATAGGGAAACTCGTTCTCGTCTAAAGACAAGTTTGTCGCTATTTAATGATTTTAACGAGTCTAACGACAAGGATAACTCGGTCCTTTTCATTTTTAGAGAGTCTGAAAAGGTACATAAAGTTAACTCCAAAAGTCCTTTTTCGTCATCTAATCCCTTAAGTCCGAAAAAGTATAAAACAATATAGAATGGATGAGTTTTCGATAGTTTTAACGAGCCGAATAAAACAAGCGCTCGATCTTTTTGTGCAATAATCCCTCAGGTCCAAAAAGATTAAAATCTAGGGGAGGGATAGCTCTTCCTGTCCCTTTAACGAGCTGGAAGGCCAAGGACTCGGCAATCTTTTCATATTTTACGAGTCAGTTGAAAAGAGCTTAAAGAAGACTCGTCTTTTGAGGAACGAGTGATAAACAGGGTTAGCAGCTGATTCCAGGTACAGGTTGGAATTTTCCAATCACAGCAGTGTCACAAGGATGGCTAGGTGTAATCACTCCTCGCAGCTGTTCCTCAAAATGGGTAAACAATCATATGGAGGTAAACGATCGACCAATGGAAAAGTAGAGGTGATGGTGCAAACATGACCAAGGCTTTAACACCTGATGATATTACATTCACAGTGGTTATTTACCGGGATAGTTCATTTTTTAACGAGCTTAAACGCGGGTGGAAACATTTGCTCGATCTTATGTTTATTTTTTAAGGAGCATGAACTATGTGCTAAAACTGCTCGGATCTTGCGTTTATTTTTTAACGAGCATGAACTTTATGCTAAAACTGCTCGATTAACCCAGTCATATGATAAGAATGTCTCATGTAAGATTCCATTTTTTATGGAGCTTGCGCCTTACCAAAGCTATGCCCCGCATCCTTTCTTTATGCAAGTTAGGAAACGGCTAACCCAAAAAAACAGATAAATAACCGCTCTTTACTTGCACTCCAAAAGGTTTGCATGCCCCCAGGTATAAAGTATGATTTCAAGGTTACCTCTACTTCTCTTCCTTTAAAACAATCGTTTTAAAGAGAGAGACTTCACCTCTTTTAGGTTACCCAAAGATTGTCTCGTTAGTCTTTCAAACAAAACACTTCCTCAGCAATGTCTACCGAAATAGACAAAGGTGAGCGACGATTCCCGCAAACTCACATAACTTTGACAAAAGAATCTTATTCTAGAACAACCCTTCTTCCAATCATGGACGGGGTACGGACTAGTCATATTCTCCCGCGGAAACCTACCCTATACCCAAAGTTTCCCTGCCGAAGCAGACCAGGACGCATGCCCCCTGGTTTCCAGTCATATCCTCCCGGATTACTCGCACTCATCAGGAGGACGGACCGTGGGTTGAGACACTTCTTGCGTGAATAGACCATTTAGGGATGGTAAATGACTATTTGCGATGCGTGATCCGGGAAATTAAAGTTGGTCCACGAGCTTGACCATTCTTCCTTCATGCGGAAAACACATTACTCTAAAGAGTGAGGAGACTATAGCTCCCATGCAATATATATAGTCTCGTCCAAGGAGTAGGTTATAATCCAAGGGTCCTTGAACGACCATCACGTTCATCTGAACAGTCTTCCCTTTCAATGTTATGGGCACATTGGGGAGGATCCCTAAAGGTCGACTGGTTCCTTTATCAAAGCCTGATAGATTTCTCATTTCATGCAAAAGCGCTGGCGAACCAAGCGATTTCCAAGCAATAGAGGAAAGGATACTCACAGATGCCCCCTCATCAATGATAGTGCCAGCCATTACCATTCTGTATATTTGAACGATAATTCTGAATGGTATGCTTGCTGGAAACCGGGGTCTGCCTAGTTGGTTCCAGTCAAAGGACACAACCAGGTTGCTTGGTGGTGGGACCGAAAAAACGGCCGGATATCGCTCTGACGAACTTCCTTCCTACGATAAAGGAATGGGGGCATTGCCCCCTTGTTCATCAGAGTCAGTGTCGATGAAGAGAATTTGGACGGTGTCGTCTTTATTCTCCTTTGTGATGGTATCATTCGAAGATAGAGCCTCTAAAGGCAAAACCGGGTCAACTGCCGTATCAACCTTTTGACTTTTGTCAGGCATGGATCCAGATGGTTCATCTTCAATGATAGGTGCTTCGGTTGACCACCTGGGCGGGCCAGCTGGGTTCTCAACTAGCGAAGGACTTTGCAGGAGTTTTTGATATCCAGGAGGAAGTTGCGCTCGTAAAATCGGGCGATCTTCCAGAACTCTTTTAGCCTCGTCTAAGAAGGGAAAACGGTGGATGGCGTGATTGCCTTCACACAGTTTGCAGGGAAATTTAGCTTTCCCTCTCTGTCCTGGGACTTCACTTTCACTAGTCGACGGTGAGCAGTCAACATGGCTATCAGAGGTTGATGCTACCGAATTGTGCAAACAGGGAGACCAGTCCCTTAGTATTCGAGGGATACAGGGACAATCTCTGTGGAAATGGTATCCCTTGCATATGACACATGGCGATTTAGGCCTGGTCAGTGCTGTGTGTGGATTTTTGTCAGACGACCCTTGTTTGCCCCCAGTCGCCTTTGGCTCCTTCTTCTTCTTCTCCTTCTTCTTCTTTTCCTTCTTCTCCTTAGGAACTTGGTTTTTGGCTTTACCAGTTCCGTCAAGCGAAGAGAAAGGAGGAGAGGAAGATGAAGTAGAAGGCTGGTGGGCAACTCTGGTCTGGTCTAACTGTTGACTCGACTATTCAGGAATGGTGGTGCTCTGAACGACATTGGTTGAAAAGAGCCAGACTGGCAGGCCAATTGTCAGTCCTGGAAGCGACAATGTGGCCATGTGGGGTGCACGAGGAGAAGGGACTAGGATTTCCACCAAGGGGAATTCCTTGGTTGGTGTGCTCCATTTTTTCAACCTAAAGATCAACGCAGGAATTAAAGGGTGATTGTTCCGTTTAAAATAAATTTTAATGACGCTTTAGACACAACTTGCTTTTTCAGTTTTAAAGAGTCGAGAAAAAGCTAAAGATGACTCTAGTCTCCTTCGATGTTTTAACAAGCCCGAAGTGACAAATTCTCGGATGGACTTTTTCTGTTATAGAGTCTGAAAAAGGCCAAAAGGAACTGCTCTGGAGTTCTAGGCAGAGGGTGTGCCAAACTTTTCGCAAAACCGCAGAATACTTTTTAGGGTACGGGCGGTCGATCTTCCTGAATGCTGTGTTCAGTGCTTTGCGATCAGTAGGGCGGCCGACACGGCTTCCTAAGGATAAAGATCAACGCAGGAATTAAAGGGTGATTGTTCCGTTTAAAATAAATTTTAACGACGCTTTAGACACAACTTGCTTTTTCAGTTTTAAAGAGTCGAGAAAAAGCTAAAGATGACTCTAGTCTCCTTCGATGTTTTAACAAGCCCGAAGTGACAAATGCTCGGATGGACTTTTTCTGTTATAGAGTCTGAAAAAGGCCAAAAGGAACTGCTCTGGAGTTCTAGGCAGAGGGTGTGCCAAACTTTTCGCAAAACCACAGAATACTTTTTAGGGTACGGGCGGTCGATCTTCCTGAATGCTGTGTTCAGTGCATTGCGATCAGTAGGGCGGCCGACACGGCTTCCTAAGGATAAAGGTTTTATGCCTATAGGGGTCTCCCAATATATACGCGACGGTACGTGGGAGCATAATCCGTACTGGCGCTATCGTCCCTCAAGATGAATCACCCACCATCCACGAGATCGACAGTCACCAGGCTTAACGACGCCGGAACACATCTCTAGCCTAGACCTCTATGTTGTGTGTTATGTTGCAAAGCGTTGTTACGTTCATTCAATTTATTTTAGGTTGATCTTTTTAAAGTTTGCCTTTCAAGGTTCACCACGAGATGTATGATACAAATTCCTAAATGCAGTCTAAAGATGATAAGCAAGCTTTATATCTTTTCAACTTTGAAAATCCTAGCTACTAAGGGAAAAGAAAGACACCATCTTTTCTCAAAGAGCAATTAGCACACTCTAATGCACTTTTCCTAAATCCAACATGCAAACTATCAAATGCAAATGCACAATGCAGGTGTTTGTTTTCCGCTTTCTTAGTATTGATGCCTACAAAGAAAGCTTTTTGTACAACTTTGAATTTGCTTTTAAATGATCAATACAAACAAGTTTACTTTTTCGAAATCAGAGAGGGTAGAAGAGATTACAACACTTAACGATTTTCGAAATGAAGACTTGTTTTGACACTTAAAAGAGACAAATTCAAACCAATAAGCAAAAGTAAATGTATAATCAATCTGCAAACAGCCAATGAACTCTCTTCTAAGATCACAATCAACAGATCTGAATCAAGGGCTACAGGATGACTATTTCACTCATGCAAAGGAAAACTGTAAATGACGCCACAAACACATAAAAACACTCACAGTATTTTTGTACAAAAGGAGGTGGAATCTAAGCAGAGAAAAGGAGTTATCAGACTGGTACCTATGCTGGTTACAGGCTGCAAAAATCAGAGATCAAAACAAGGCAAAACAGAGCAGAGAACCCCAGCTGCACAAGGACAAACTGGTTCAGCGCAACCTCAACACAGGGGTTTTGACATTCAGTGCAGGTAGCCTTCACGGGACCTGCGTTGAAATGAAAAATCCCTTCACTGGGTCTGCGCTGAAGGAGAAACTCTCGTTTCCCTCAGGTTCTGGGTCACAGATTGCTATTTAATTCACTGTTTTAGGCCAAATAAAAGCAACAAGCAAGGTGTAATCAAAGGGATGCTTTGAAGGGTTACTAAGATCTATCACAAGGATCATCAAATCATTTGTGAATCCATTGTTCAGATCATAGACAAGTCCAACAATTGGATCAAAGCAGCAACTGTCTACTTTGCATCCGGGAAAGATGCAGTTCGATTGTTGCTGTCAAGTCTATGAAACAAACAATGATAGAAACACAAATAAAATGACTAAACAAATCTCCCCAGTGGAGTCGCCAATTTGTTGTGGGGAAAAATGCCTATGCAGGACGATCCTATCCACCTAAGGTGTGGCAGTGCCTTAGCAACAAACGAGTACAACTATGCTGGTTTCTTCCTTTATGAAATGTGAAAGAAGAGAGATCAATAGACTTACCGGTGTCTTCCGTTTGTCCCTCGATCTGGTCTCTCTTCTCTTTGGGTGTTCACAGCTACTTGCCTTTTTGCTTATCCAGCTTCAACTTCCTGCAAGATCACAAGAGAACAGCTACTTGCGACAAGAGAACAGCTACTTGAGACAAGAGAAGAACACTACACAAAGACATATGTTCACATTCATAACTAGTTTAGGATTAGAAATAAACCAAATACACTAATACATTCATACATCAAAATACATCAGCATATGGGAGAAACCAAGATAGCTTTATTGATGAATAACAAGGTTCAAGAAGAGATACAACCCAGAGGGCTCCAATCCAGCATCTCCTTCCCAACAAATGGAATTCCTATCTTCAGCCCCTTCAAAGCATTAAGCACCCAATGATCCCAGTCTAAAACCAACAACAATTCTTTGCAATAACAAAATTCCAGCCTTTAGATCTCATGGAGGAGAGATCCATATATAAATGTTTGGAGAGAGGATGAGTCAGCTTGAGATCTGACTAGTGTCCTCTCCCTCTGTTAGTTCTTGAGTCCACTTGGAGGTTCTTTCTTCCACTTGGAGATTTGGAACCTCTTACTCATCACCAGTCGAATTCCCTGAGGCAAGTGTCATTTTGGAAGCTTCCTGGGTTTTGACACCTTGAGAAATGAGCCTGCCACTTGTCCATTCTCGTTCAACGCAGGTAGCTAGTGTTCCAGTTGAAATTCAACGCAGGTAGCCAGTGTTGGCTTTGACATTCAGTGCAAACAGCTAGTGTAGCCACTGAAATGATCCTGAATTGACTTGTTTTTGAGCAGTTTCTGGTGGAGAACTTCTGTGAATTGCTGTGTTTTGTTAGCCTTGTTCCTCTAGGGGTAGAAACAACATGTTTAGGGACTTTGGATCCCTTAGATTATGGACATTTCATGCTCAATGTTGTAAGGCACAAAAATGTCTATAACACCTAGTCTAGTACATGACACATGACATGGAAAAAACACAATTGTCACTCCTTTGTAATCGGGGGTGATCTTAATTCAAACTCCCTCTTGATCAGGGACTTGTAAAAGCTCCCTCTTAGCTAAGGACTCTTTTATATATCAGGAAATTTTTCTTTGTGGGTCCTTTAGCCGCTTGATCAATTTCTCTCCTTGATATCATGAAATTTAGTTGAGCTTCTTCCTTGTAGGGAAACAACCATCGATCACTTTCCTTCTTATTCCATCATGTCTGTCATTTCTTCATGGAAACTAACCTTCTTTGTACATATCTAGAACCTTCTTCATATGGCTAATTCTTTTCTCTCCATGCTTCTTTCAGAAGTTTCCATCCATCGCATGAATGACGGTTGCACTTGTACTTACAAGTCTTGTTCTAGTAGCCCTGTATGAACTCACCCAGATATTATTCAAGAATTAAAACATTATCTTAAAATAAATCATACCTTACGAGATGGATCTTCATCATGACATCTTCTTGTAGGTATCAACATCATGCACACATATTGTCACATCTCCCAAATATATCCATTATCAAGGGTCTTCATTATTTTCAAACTTTCATCAAAGTCTTCATATCTTTCTGGGAGATTTCCTAGTCAAATCTTCTTGGTCTTTTGGATGTTGATTGCCTTCATCATGGTTGCATATCTCACGATATCTTCCTTCCTCACACATTCCATATCTTTCAATTAGAGTTTCTTTATTGTAGTCAATCACCTCATACTTCATATGAGGACATATTATGTCGATTTCATCTAGTGTGACTTATGCCTTCCTGCATATTTTCAAAGGAGGAGACCCTTTTTCTCTTGATAAGTTCTTAAGATAGCAACAAAGATCCATATTACCTGCAACCATATGACATGACATTATAATATTAAACACAAGAATACATACCTTATTTTACCTTTAGGTCATCGAGGCTTCTTCCAGCAACTACCTTGATTGAAAATATCTTCAATTTGTTGATCGAATTCATGTCATATCATCATCTCATGGATTTCATACGTTGCAGTTATTGTCGAAACACTTTATTCCTCTCTCGATTAGTGAACCCTACGATGAGGATTCCGTCGGATAATTTTTTTAGGATCTTGTATATCCCTAAATGGCATATGTTTCCTTTTTGACTTGATGTATGATGAGCCTTAGATGACTCCTTTCTTTCCTTCAATATCCACGGAGGTTCCCAAGAGATATATATCCTACGTGTTGTCTGCCATGGATTTTTGTCCTTCGTGATCCTTATGGAGATGTTATGAGCTCTTGTTTCTAATGATGCCATGATGAATCTTATTATAATTTTCATATCTTATAACACAATATTTAGGAGCTTATGATAGGACCCTTTTTTGAGGGATACTATCTTACCCATATGAGAGATTTGTTACTCCCTCTTTCCTTGGCCCTTTTCTTCAACTTCCTCCATCTTTCAGTGATATGAACTTCCAAAATATTTCTATAGCATTGAATCTTAACTATACTTATTTTTTGTCTTTGCTTGAGGACCAACCTTTCCTTTCCTTTCTACACAATATTGAATTCTTTTATCCTTTAATACAATAGACTGCAACTTGTCTTTCTCTATCTAGCATAGAGACCAAAAAATGTTGGGTGAGGTAACCTTCTTTGTTCATTGATATTTGTTACCTTGCTCATCAATGATTACTACCTTTTTATCATATTTCCTATATCTTCATGAAGTTATTCCTTCATTCTTTGATACCTTCACTCTTGTATAGGTCTAAGTGACCTTCTTTACGCTAATTTTCAAGAGTATTTTTAGCATTTCATATATCTCTCTTTATGTCTCCTCTTCTTCTATTTAGGTATGAGAGGAATTTTGAGTGGTATCATATGAATCATATGAATCTCTTGATGGATTCAAACAATGCTTGATATTCATAGACCTTTTCATAGATATCAATGATTTCTCTTTTCTATGAGTATTATGATGATCCTCCTTATTCTATGCAAGGACTTTTGATTATCTAACCAATTTATAAATCCCCTTGCAATAATGAAATCATTTAACCAAATATGATTGTAAAATTGAATGATACTTACTTGGTGTGTGAAGAGAAGATCTTCACCTTGATGCTTCTTTTTCTTGAGCTACCCATCATTAGTATCCTTTCAGCACAACTTCCTTGGATGCCTTCTAGCACCATGACATCAATGATCTTGACATCACCGAGACTGCTTCACAACCTTCCCAATTCATTTTGAGGTACTTTTGACTTCAACATATTGTTGACATGTTAGTGATACTATCTTCTGATCCAAGCACCATGCTATTGAGATCATAATCATAGATAGAATTTGAGGCTGTGACAAGTATATTGGTATGGCACTGCACAGTGATGTTTGTGTGTGTTTTGTAGAGAGGCAATGTATTGAGAGCCCAAACTTGTCAATGAATAACATAACTAGACTGTGGGTGGCATTGTATACATGGATTGTCTCATCACCAACACTGCTTTGACGTAATGATTATACAAAGACAGTGATGTAATCATGGATTGTGAGAGGTATTCCTTGGATTACTTCTGAAATATATATATATATATATATACACACACACACACACACCTGAGACTATCTTTTATGGCATGGAGAAAGTTCAGTGATCAAGAAGTGAGGATCATTGATATACTCCATCAAATTGAGCATGAGTTGAGTGCATGACTGTGATTACTGAAGTTGATACTCCATGATTGTTCTTGACCTACTTTGATTGTTCTTGACCTACTTGTTTTATACTTGCTCCTTTAATTTTTTCAACCTATTTTGATATCCTTGAAGATAGATCCTTGTATGTCTCTTTTGTTGCCCTTCACTTGAATTTAGCACCTTAGATCCGACACCATGTTGAAGAATCTAGGGCACATGTAGTTAATGAGATTCTTCTTGACTTGATAACTATTTGTGAGGCCTTTTTAATTTTCTTATTAGCACAATATTCTCATTAACATTATTAGAGTGTGTATTTCTTATTTCATCAAATAGTTATAAAAAACAAAGAGACAAGAACACAAGATGTTAGCATTCTGCCAGGGCCAAAACCTCTCCCTCTTGGAGAGGAAAACCCGACGCACATAATTCTTCTTATAGAGATTCCAAGTGAAGAACACCAAGACCATGACCCTTGATTATCTATGCCACTCCAACACCAAGACACCAATCCTCTTCTTTGTCACTGTTGAAATCATCTTCATCATTGTTTCTTCACTAAGGTCGTCATTACAATAGTACCATTTTTGCTCCTTCATCTAGATGATTGTTTCACTTTTACTGAGATCATCACCATGTCAAGTAGATTTTTATATTGGCCTTGTCTTCATCGAGGTCATGATAATGTTTACATGATTACTTCCATGAGCGTATAGTTGTTACTTAGAATGTATGCCAAGATAGAGAAAATTATTGTAGGATCACTGAAGTTCTTATCATAATTGTTATGTCAAGAACATGGTTGAGTCTCTTACTGATGTCTTCACCGAGATTGTAACTATATTCTTCTTGCACCGAGATCACAGTTATGCCAATACTGTGAGAGAGTGTATCCCATGTCATACCCATCCAAAAGTCATGGTATATTACTCCAACCGAGACATTGTAATATTCCTTCATTCGAGATTCTTATAATACTAAACTTGACCGAGATTTCTGAGAGGTATGCGAGATCTTTGAGACTATGATTACCTACTGTAATCACCACCGAAACTTTAGAGATATCCGCAAGGTTTTTCTTCATGTAATGTGGATACTTTCCATGCCTATATATAGTAGTTAGGTTCTATAAATAAGCCAACATGAACACTAAAATGGTGTGTCATCTTTTAAGAGCTAACTTGACAATATTTTAATTTGATTTCCAAGCCGACATGACAAAGAGGATGGTGATTGTCATTTGGAGGGCTGCTAGACACAAGGTTGACCCATTTCCATTACATAGATGCTCAAGTAGAGCTATTCAATATAATCTTTTCTCTTTTACTTTCCTAGACCTATGGAATGATCAAGAAACTCATTCATATTAATTATAAAAATAATTCTTTTCCTTGACAAGTACAAAGATCAAAATTACATTGACAAATATCGAACCTAGTTATCCTTTTCTTCAACACATTTCTCAATAAAAAATTAACCTTCAACTATCTTAAAAATGACACCAATTACTTCATAAACATAAAATTTAGGAATATATTTTATTCAAAAACACTCCCCCCACCCCTCCCATCATCTATTAGTTAGTACAACTCTTACGAGATTCAAGAGGTAGAATTGTCTCTACACACCTGTAATTGTAGCTTCTAAAACCCCAAACACAGTTTGAAGTTTCACATAATTAGTTATTCTCGATGGTTTCATAAAGATAGTAGACTTATGTCTTGCGACAAACAAGATATGTAATTTTTTACTCTACCAGTTGTCTCAAATAATGTGCTTAAAGCTCCATGTACTTCATTTTACTACAAACGACAACGTTATCAACACCTCGTATTACACTATCAAAATGCATTACAATCAACTCATTGAAAGGAAATTCGAGCTCATCCATTAGGTTATGTCAATTTTCACTATGCATGTGCCAACATTATTCACGCCTCTATATTCAACATCTATGGTTGATAAACAAATAGTCTTCTACTTCTTGTTATAGAAATTTTGAAAATATTCCTAATTTGAAAATCCACCTCACTTCAATGAGGTCATAAATTTATCACATAGAACTTTTAGCCTTGGGGCTAATGTGAAATATTTAAAAATACACATGCACATATCTCAATCATGTCCACCACTAGTCAAATTAAGTACAAGTAAATAAACATCATGAAGTAATTCAACATTATATCAGTGCAATAGCCCTTAGGCCATGGTTTAATCAAGTATAAAATATAATAGCACATTTCTTCTCTAAATTTTCATTTGGAGCATGCCAAATCACTTAACATTTCATCCTTATTGTTCCAATATATCATCATATCAAAGAAACCATGAAATTGCCCAAAACACATCAAAACCAAAGATGGAGACTATATCTATAAAAATGTAACTTAGGATAGTAGTGGTACAACTCTTTTTTATCATAATACGAAGATAAAGGAATGAAATATCAAATTTGTGAAAGTTGCTCCATCAAGTTCTTCTTCTTTATCGCAAGAAAGGACTTCTTCGAAGCTTCCCAAACTCGATCTAGGGCATTCACAATGATTGAAAACCATAACTAACAATAAAAATGCCTAGCCAAATATCCCACAAAACTATACTAGCCTCTCCAAGAGATCAACAATAAGATAACATCGCACAAGTTTTCCAATCTTAGATCCACACTTGCTTCTCACGAGTTTACTCTTCATTTGCATCACACAAGACAAGAAACCCTAGTGCATGCCTTTCACAAGCATTATTCATGTTACAAGAGTAAGTAATTATTCATCCAAGATCCCCCAATAGCTAACATCACATCAATAATCACATATCTAAGATAGAATACAAATTGTAACAAAGATACTCTCATCCCTTTTTATTAACTGAGGTTGGGAAATATAAAAATAAAACATGAACCTTGAAGTCTAAAAGTAAACCCTAGGTTAAGTTGACCAAAAATCCCTAAGTGGAGCATTATTCATGGATGACACCCAACACAATAGGGTTTATACAACCCCTAAAGGGGTGTGCCCTCCAAGTCTAGGTGTCCACGTATCAATCATTCCTCTAGGAAAGATAGTGTGTCATCAAATAGTGGCTTGTCCACCCAAGTATTGCTCCTTACCATATATACAAGGTGGCCTAATACTCCTAGGGATTTGTGTCTGTCCTCCATGTGCATATCACACAAACAATTATTCTCCTCAACAAATGCACCATTTTTGAATATGTCAACCCACTACATGTGATAACTACCAAATCAAGAAATGTGCCTCCCTAACACTAATACCAAGGTAAGCATACATCTTCTAATCTCTCCAATTGTAAGTTAACTAGAATACAATGAATGGGATAGTGTAACAAAAGTCCTCTAAATCACATGAATTTCTCCCCTCACTAAATGAAGACACTTTAAGAGCAACCAAAATATAACACTTACAAGAAAATAATTACATGGGTGTTGATCCAAGATGAAACACATAACCTGAAGTCAATTTCCTATCATTTCTATTACCAAACCAAACAAAGTCAACATAACCAAAAAACTAGTCCATATCCTTGTTACAATACGTTATACCAAGATAATATGTACCCTTGATATAATGAGAAATCCTATCTATGTGTACCCTTAATATAATGAGAAATCCTCTCTATGAATTTAAAGTTTTTCTCTTTTAGAGTTTATATGAACCTAGATAATACACTAACAACAAAAGAGAAAATCAAGTCATGTGAGACAAAAAAAAATTAGCCTACCAACAAGTTGGCTATAGAAAGTAACATGTAATCTTGGGGAATCACATTCCTTAGGAAACTTCACTCCCGAATAATATGGAGCAGAACAAGGCTTACAGTGGCCCACTTTTAATCCCTTCAATAGTTCTAAGGGATATTTGGGTTGAGAATGAAGATAATGGAATCCATCTACAAGACTTTGACACTTATAAATAAATGTAACAATCAAAGGTCAATCATTTTAAATGTATTTATCAATGTCTCCTTAATAATATCACCATGTAAGAAAGCATACTCAATACCAATCAAATGTACCTCCCATCTAAAACAAGCAATCGGTGATATAATAAGTTGAACGAAATGCATCTTTGTAATTGGGGCAAAGATCTTAATGGAGTTGATGTTGGCATTATGATACTAGTGTTGTCCTTGATGGAAAATCACTCACAGTGTAACAGGTCTATTAAGAGGTAACGGGGCATTGGTACAGAATAACAGGAATATGGAACTGAAGACTACTAATCAGAATGAAGAAGTTGGAGATAAATGATAGTGTAAAGCCGTTTAAGATGTATACATGGTTCCACTTAGTCAAAATAGCTAATACACGCTGGTTTACAGAACAAAAAGAGCGTATACATATACATGCACTTTCACAAGAATAAAAGCGTGCATATGTTGGAAATTCAAAGAAATTCAAGAGGAGACAATACCAAGGGTCAATACCATGGCACTAGCCCACAATATTGAGTGTAGTAACGTCTATTTGATCTCGTCCAAGAATACCACGGATCCTAAGTGGTTTTGGTCCGATGATCCGAATTGGATCCTAGAACGCTCTCTAAGTTTTCATGTCTGTTTCAAATTATGCTAAAAGATTCAAGTCCTAGAAAAATCAAAGCTATCAGAAGGAATCCTCGTAACAGTTGCAGTTGTGGCAAGAGCGGAACAACGAGGACCCTCGGTCAAGCGCGCAGACCATTGGCCCATGGTAATGCACATTTGCACAAACTGGAAAAACTGGAGGCCAAATCAAGAAACGGGGGTGGTTTAAAGTGCTAATCACATATCACAGGGCATCCCCCCAGTGAAGGAAAGCCCCAAAGCGCCCAGACCCGAAATTGCTATAAAATTCAGAAAAGTAACACATTCGGTTCCGTAGCGTGGGATTCCACAAATTGGCAGGATATCGGAAGGCCTTGAGGTGGTAAGCAGTTTTGACTGAGTCTCGACCGATGCCAAACATCGAGCGACACGTGTCCAGTGGATGAGAAAGAAAACCACCCACATCGGATGGGTAAACATCGTGCGACTTGTCCACCCGATATGAAGGACGGTTGTAGGATTTGGGAGGCCCAGATCAATGATATTGGAGATACGTCCCAATGACTGACCAGATTTAACAGGTCAAAAAGCAAGCTGACAGGGGATTTGAAGTCCGACGTGGATGATGAGTTGGAAAATGATTCATGATTCATGGGTGATCTTGAAGCAAATAGAATTAACGGCCATTCAAAAATGATTCAAGGAATCTTACACCCAATTCGTTGGGAAACAGGTGGCCACCTCCCTGTGAGGCATTACTGAGTGATGATGACGCAGAGCAAAGGAATTTGAACAGACAAAGGTAAGGAAACTAGAAGGCTGGGAAGTGGAAACGAACAGTCAAAAGAACAGACTGGCTTTAAAGCCATGACCTGACAGAAGCAAAAAAAAATAGACAGAGAGGCAGACAAGAGTTAGCTAGATGCCGATAGCTAATAGCAAAGAATAGAGAGTAGAAGCCAAGCTGACATGAAGGCAACATCGAGCCAGATAGAGCCAGAGAGAGTCAGAGAGTCTGTGTACTCCATTGAAGGCTTGAGAGGTTCAAGCACACTCCTCGGCATAGGCCTGTCATACTACTGTGACCCTCGGAGGTCTAATTTCAGTAACGAGAGTCTATGCACTCCATTCCTATTGACTTCATTTTGTTTAATGAGTCTCGAATCGAGCTCACTGTTGTAAAAGCTCGGCTTGAAAACATAATAGAGAGGCCACCACTAAAAGGTTAGATCAGGAGACGTAGCCCAGGGGCATTGGGTGAACTCCTTATTAAACTTGTTTGACTGTTATGTTTTCTCTAACTGCCTCAGTGTCTATGTATTTCACAATCTTGTCGATCCATTGCATAAAGTAACATAGGCACATCCATGCACATGAGTCTGTAATACCTTTAATTCTTTGTCCTGGATAAATTCCAGATCAAGTGGTATCAGAGCTCTAGGTTACTAAGGTTAGACAAGCTTGTGCTGGATCTTGTTGTTGAATGCTAACTAGATCAAAGCTTAAATTAGGAGAAGGAGAGTTGGCTGAAACTAACCCAGAAATTGGAAGAGTTTATTCTAAGAGGAAAATGTCAGAAGAAAATCCCTTGGAATCAGACCCCCAGTTCATGGATAGTTTTATGACCATGAGATCCATGGTGGAGGAAATGTATAGGGAATTTAAGAAAAATAGAGATGAATATTCATCAAACTCCAAACAAGACAAAGGAGTAGAAGAATCTCTTTTCCATGACCACTCTAAAGGCAAAGGGAAAGAAGAAAAAATTCTCATGCCTCCTAATAGCCCTGAAAATAAAAAGAAGACATCTTTGATTAAATTAGATGTTAAATTTGATTTACCAATATATGATGGAGAGTTGAATGCAGAGAAGCTGGATAATTGGATCAGACAGATTGATGTTTATTGCAGAGTGCAGAGCATTGACTCAGACAAGAGTAAGATTCAGCTGGCCAGCCTATGCCTTGGAGGCACTGCCTTGGTATGGTGGGAAGGCAGGACACAAGCTGACAAGAAGAAACATGGCAAGATTCTTTCTATCTTGACTGATTTTGTTTCTGCAATTAAAAAGAAATTCTATCCACTAGCCTACATGTAGCAAGCCATGATGAGCTAGCAAACTCTTCGACAACTAAAAGGGAAAAGTGTACAAGGTTACACCCAAGAATTTAGGAAAAGAGCTTTGATTCTAGGAATTTCTTTAGACTCACCTCAGACTCTATTGAAGTATATAGGTGGTCTACATAGCTACATGAGGCACACTATCCTCATGTTTAATCCCACTAGCATATATGAGGTATCCGTTCAGGCTACGCATCCAGAAGCTAGAGGTAAGAATGGGAACCCAAAAGTTGGGGGATCATCCAAACCCACTGCAAGCAAAAATAAGGAGAAAAGAAAACATAAATCGAAAGAGAGGAAGATAAAAACTATATAGAAAAGCAAGTCTTCATGCACTCACTGTAAGAAGGATGGGCATGATGATGAACACTATTGGATTCTACATCTGGAGTTGAAACCTAAGTAGTTCAAGGGCATAGGAGATGAAGCAACAATCATAGCCATAGGTATAAAAGGTAAAAATTCTGAAGCATCTACTAGTAATTCTGCACAATCTACTGATAATGAAGAAAATGAGAGAAAAAGACATGAGCTTTTTCATAATCGAGTTATTTCCAATCATCAAAATATTGATATTTTGTTTGATAGTGGCTCACAAGTAAATTTAATTTCTGAAGAAATTGTAAAGAAGTTGGGATTACTAACCACACCTCACAAGAAACCATATCCATTAGGTTGGTTATGTGAAAAAGCAAACCTACAAGTGACTAGACAATGTAAACTTAAGTTTTCTTTTGGGTCAGCATTTGTAGATGAGGTTGAGTTAGATATAGTTCTTTTGGATATATGTGGAATTGTTTTAGGAATTCCTTACTTGTATGATAGAAAAGAGATTTTCTATAGAGCTGAGAACAAGTATCTACTCGTTAAAGATGGAATCGAATATATTGTAAGAGCTCATAAGCTCAAGAATAATTATACTCTCATAAACTCAGGGCATATGAAACGAATTGTAAATTAAGGCAAACAATTTTTACTGATGATTGTAAAGGAAAAGAAACCTGATAAAACTAATGTATTTGAGGGTTGTGATGCTAAACAGCGAGCTGATTTAGAAAAACTTGTTTCAGAATATGATATATTGTGTCAAGAACCTAAAGGTCTGCCGCCCAAAAAGGAAATAGTGCATGATACTAATTTGCAGCAAGATGCTCCATTGCCTAACATTGGAATGTACAGGTTGTCCGCTTTAGAGAATGCAGAAATCAAGAAGCAGGTATAGGAGCTGCTTGAGAAGGGGTTCATCAGACCTAGCACATCACCATGCGGGTCTCCAATTGTTCTGGTGAGAAAGAAAGATGGCTTGTGGAGAATATGCATTGATTACCGAGCATTGAATAAGATAATGATCAAAAAGCGTTATCCCCTTCCTCGCATAGATGATTTATTATATCAGTTGAAATAAGTTGTTTATTTTTCCAAGTTAGACTTGCATAGTGGTTATCATTAGGTCAAACTTGCAAAGCAAGATGCATGGAAGACTGCTTTCAAAACAAAACAGGGACTGTATGAGTGGCTGGTTTGCCTTTTGGCTTAACTAATTCTCCCACTACTTTCATGAGAGTAATGAATGATGTACTCAGACCTTTTCTTGATGATTTTGTTATTGTATATCTGGATGACATTCTTATATTTAGCAAAATGTCGGAAGAACATTTAAAGCATGTTAAGCAGACTCTAGATGTTTTGAAAAGAGAAAATATTTATGTTAAACTCTCAAAATGTTAATTTGGCAAAACATCCTTGAATTATTTGGGATATATAGTAGGGGGTGGTGAATTGAAGATAGATCCCTCTAAGGTTGCAGTGATTGTAAATTGGCCTAAACCCAAATTTGCTACAGAAGTTAGACGCTTCTTAGGAGCAGCATAATATTGGAGAAAGTTTATTTCTAACTTTTCCTTAATTGCAGCTCCCTTACATGCTTTAACAGGATTGAACAAGGTGTTTCAGTGGGGAGGCAAACAGTAGAAAGCCTTCGACACCTTGAAAGAAAAGATTAGTACAGCACTAGTACTAGCACTGTCCGATCTTCAAAGACCATTTGAGATTGAAACAAATGCCAGTGACTATGCCATGGGAGTAGTGTTTATGCAGCGCGGTAAACCCATATGTTATCATTCTGAGACACTTAATTATGCAGTTGTTAACTATCCCACATATGATAAAGAATTGTATGCATTAGTACAGAGTGTGAAAAAATGGAAACATTACTTAATGGGCAAAGAGACAGTTATACATATTGATCATCAACCACTTCAATATCTACACTCCCAAACTAAGTTGCAGCAATCAAGACACTATAGATGGATGGGTTTTCTACAACAATTTCATTTAGTCATCAGATATAAAAAGGGCATACATAATAAAGTTGTAGATATGTTGTCCAACCCAGTTATAAATGCACCTACTATACTTGAGCATAATTCAATATTGCATGAGAGCTACATTGAACAATATGCTCAAGATATAGATTTTAAAGATGTATATGCAACTTTAAGTCAAGGCAAACGAGTAGAGGAATTGGATTATCATGTTAAGGACCAACTCTTGTATCATTTTGGGAAGCTATGCATTCCATAATCTAAAAGAGTAAAGATAATTCGAGAAGCACACACTTCTCTAATATCAGGTCATTTTGGTGTAAGTAAAACCGTTGCACAACTGCAAAGATTTTGTTATTGGCCAAAAATGAATGAGACAGATTCTAGATATGTAAGAGGGTGTACCATGTGTGCTAAAAGCAAGCCCAACAATAGAAAACCAGGCTTGTACACTCCACTACCAGTTCCTTCTCATCCTTGGGAAAGTGTTTCCATGGACTTTGTTGGAGGACTGCCTAAATCTAGGAAAGGTCATGACTATTTATATGTTGTTGTGGATAGGTTCAACAAAATGTGTATTTTAATACCTTGTAACAAACAGATTACAACTGAACAAACTACAAAGTTGTTCTTCCATCATGTATGGGTCCATTTTGGATTACCCACTTCCATAATATCATATCGAGATACCCGATTTGTTGGGAAATTTTGGTCAAGGTTGTGGGAATTGATGGACACCAGGATGAAGAAGAGCACAACTTTTCATCCACAAACAAATGGCCAAACTGAAGTGGTCAACAAGACAGTGATCCAGTTGCTCAAAGGTTATTGCAGCAAGCATCCCAAACTTTGGGATGAACATTTATGTTATGTGCAGCATGCTTACAACTAAGCTAAACATTCTCCTATACAAAGATCTCCTTTTGAGACCTGTTTTGGTTGCACACCGAGGTCTCCCGTGGACTTTGTCTTTGGTAAAGACATAGCAGTTGATGGACACAGTGATGTGGACAAGGCAACCAAATTCTTTAAACAAATCCAAGAGATTCACCAGGCAGTATAGGAATAGTTGGAAAAGAGCCAAGCCAAGTACAAGGCAAGGCATGACAAGCATCGAATGGAGCATAGTTTCCAAGTTGGTGATCAAGTATAGTTGTATATCAACAAAGATAGAATGTAAATTGAAGGTAAGAAGCTGAAGCCAATAAGGTATAGACCTTTCAAGACACTTGAGAAAATTGGTGATAATACTTTTCGCCTTGATCTACCAGCTTACATGCACATCTACTCAGTCGTTAATGCAGACAGCTTGAGACTATTTGAACCTTCATTAATCGAAGATCCCGAAGAGTAGAGTCAATTGCCTTCTATTGATGATCTATTGCCTGAATATCTTAATGAATTGCAGGAAGATACAATTCTGGACAGGAAGGTAAGAACTACGCACAAAGGGGATGTTGAATACCTCAGGATTGGACTCAAAGGTTCAAAACCAAGCAGTGCGAAATGGATAGAAATTGAGCAAGCGAGGAAGCAATACCCTCACTTGATTGATGCTTAAAAGAAAACCAACTTTTGGTGGTCCAAAATCTTTTTCAGTGGGAAGGCTGTGATCCGAATTGGATCCTAGAACACTCTCTAAGTTTTCATGACTGTTTCAAATTATGCTAAAAGATTCAAGTCCTACAAAAAACAAAGCTATCAGAAGGAATCCTCATAATAGTTGTAGTTGTGGCTAGAGCGGAGCAATGAGGACCCTCGGTCAAGCGCGGCGACCGTTGGCCCATGGTAACATGCACTGGCGCAAACTGGAGGCCAAATCAAGAAATAGGGGTGGTTTCTGATACGTGATTAGTGCTAAAGAGCTAATCGTGTATCATAGGGCGTCCCTCTCAATGAAGGAAATCCCCAAAGCGCCCAGACCCGAAATCGCTATAAAATTCCAAAAAGTAATGCATTCGATTCCGTAGCATGGGATTTCACAAACCGGCAGGATATCAGAAGGCCTCGAGGTGGTAAGCAGTTTTGACTGAGTCCCGCCCGATGCCACACACCAAACAACATGCATCCGGCGGATGAGAGAGAAAACCACCCGCATTCGACAGGTAAACATCGTGCAACTTGTCTGCCCGATATGAAGGACGATTGTAGGATCTGGGAGGCCCAAATCAACGGTGGAGATACGTCCCGATGACTGACCGGGTTTGACAAGTCAAAAAGCAAGATGACAGGGAATTTGATGTCTGGCATGGATGATGAGTTGGCAAACGATTCATGATTCGTAGGCGATCTTGAAGCAAACGGAATTAACAGCCATTCAAAAATGATTCAAGGAATCTGACACCCAGTTCATTGGGAAACAGGTGGCCACCTCCCTGCGAGGTGTTACCTAGTGATGATGACGCAGAGCAGAGGAATTCAAACGGACAAAGGTAAGGAAACCAGAAGATGAGGAAGTGGAAAGAAACAGTCAAAAGAACAGATTGCCTTTAAAGCCATGACTTGACATAAGGAGAAAAAACAGACAGATAGGCAAACAAGATTTAGCTAGACGTTGATAGCTAATAGCAGAGAACAAAGAGTAGAAGCTGAGCTGACCTGAAGGTAGAATCAACCTGGACAAAGCCAAAGAGAGTCAGAGAGTCTGTGTACTCCATTGAAGGCTTGAGAGGTTCAAGCAAACTCCTCGGCATAGGCCTTTCATACTACTGTGACCCTCAGAGGTCGAGTTTCAATAAGGATATTCTGTGCACTCCATTCCTACTGATTTCATTATGTTTAGTGAGTCTCGAATCGAGCTCACTGTTGTAAAAAATCTGCTTGAAAACATAATAGAGAGGCCACCTCTAAAGGGCTAGACCAGGAGACGTAGCCCAGGGGCATTGAGTGAACTCCTTATTAAACTTGTTTTGTTTACATGTTTGACTGTTATGTTTTCTCTAACTGCCTCAGTGTCTATGTATTTTGCAATCTTTTCGATCCATTGCATAAAGTAACATAGGCACATCCATGCACATGAGTTTGTAATACCTTTAATTCTTTGTCCTGGATAAATTCCAGATCATACGAGGTACTGAGAAAAGCATAAAACTATATAACGAGGAGAAGATCATAAGGAAAGAGTGTACAAGTGAAAGGGTTTCTAAGGAATACTTCTATTTGAACTATATTTTATGTTGTTGGGGCTATGTTTGTGATTTGATATGAAATATTTTGTGCACCTTGAATTCAATGTTGGATCGGGATCATGAGACCTGAAATGAATTATCATTGAATGATCTGATTTGATGGTATACACCTATTTTATTATTTAAATGTCATGATTTGGGTTTGTCTGAAGTTTGGAATAGCAACAGAGTTATGAGTTAATATTTGCAGATCTATATGCTGGTGAATCTCGGTAAAAACACATGTACATGCAGGTTCTACTCTTCCAAGTAGCGTATAAAAAGGAAAAGCATTTTCTTCATATATGACTGATCTATCTAATCAGTTATGTTGTTTTACTGTTGTCTGTCAATGAAGTCTTCTTAGATCTGAATGTAAAACTGAATGCAAAAGGAGTTTGGTATCTGATTGATTGATTGTATAAGTGAGAAGGGTGATCTCTGCTATTGCCTATGTAAAGATCTATAAATTGATAGTAGTTGTTCAGTATATTGCTGGTTGGTATAGACTTGATTCAGAAGTTTTGAAGTTTTGAAGGTATATGCAGATTTGATTAAAGGAAGTAGCATATACATGCAATTTGGGTTTAGTAAAGTAGCGTATACATTTTGATGCATGATTTTTGAGGTTGCAGCTGGTTTTGAATGATGATGCAGGTTTCTGGGTTCAGCACAATGTTTTGGTGATATTGATCTAATTGTTCAAATTAATTGATTATTGGTTGATGCAGTTTGAAAGTTTTGATGGGTCCAATATGAAAATTTGATGAAACAAGGCCTTCATGTGTATTGTTGTGTGCCAAGAGCATCCAGTCTAAAAATTTATGAAACGTGGTCCCTGGAAGAAGAGAGAAGGTCGTAGCTTTCTATAGGTCGGCGCCTACGTACTAGTAAACACATTGGCTAGTACAAGAGCTAGGGTGTTCCAGCTCCCTTCTAGTAGAAGCTAGAAAACAAGAGAAGGTTGTAGCCTTATGCAGGTGGCTGCCTACATACTAGTATGAGTCTGCACTAGTACAAGATTGTAAACAGATTTTCTTTTTATTAAAAGAAGACAGAGATGACAGCAGCAGGTGGTTTTTCTCCCGCATTGGGCTTCCACCTTAAATCTTGGTGTTCATGTGTGTTTCTTATGTGAGATTGTTTATTATGGTTTTACGACACTGTTTAACAAGTTATTGATGCACTGATTAAATATCAACACATGATAAACTGATTAAATCATAAGTTCTCTAGGTATACACTGGTTTCCCTCATAACAGTAGCGTGTACACACTAGTTCACTTCACAGAAGTGACATATATAAATATGTTTAGGAAATGAAAAAGTATTGAACTGATAATACTGATTCACCCCCCGTATTATTTCCAACATTTGATTCCTTTATACTGAAAATAATAATAATAATAATAATTAAATAAAAAATAAAAAATAAATAAATAAATAAATAAAAAATAAAAATAAAAATAAAATAATAAAATAATAATAATAATAAATAAATAAAAAATAAAATAAAAATAAAAATAAAAATAAAAATAAAAATAAATAAATAAATAATTAAAAATAAAAATAAAAAATAAAAAATAAAATTAATAATTAAATTTTTTTAATGATAATAATAACAATAAATTTTAAAAGAAAATATTGGATTCTATAGGAGACATAAATTATATGCAACTATAAGTATTTATTGAAGAAGCTCATTACTATTAAACACACCTTATTTCCCTCAACAACATCTTTTGATGTAAATTTAATCTTATAAACACAGCGACATTTAGTTACATTCTTTCCTTCTAGTTGTGGAACCAATTCTAAAGTTTTATTTTCATTAAGGAATTTCAATATTTAGCCATAGCATTCTCCAATTCAGGTTGACCATGTGCCACTGACATGCTTACAATCAAGGAAACATAATCATGTTGTTTATTTCCTCTAGTATTTATTCAATCATTTAAATTATTGCATCAACACTAGCAACTACAATTGTCTTAGTCACCCACTAAGGAAAGCTAATATCCTTTGCAGATGGGATTCTTATGTCATATTCGCCATGATAAGCCATAGTCAAATAGTCCAACCATGATTGTTTCTAGTCAACTTTGTTAAATAGATAAACTGTAATTCAAGACGATTATGAAATTCAACTATTCATAGCACACACTAGTCTCCATGCCAATCAATGCAATATATAAATCAATGGATCATTGCTCAAGGTGTCAAAAGAGGAGTTCAACAAGGTAATATCTAAATTATATTGATTATTAAATACAACATCCATCCTAAGAATAACATATGTGTAATAGGATCAAATATCATGTAACTTTTCAAATCATGAAGTAGCCCACCATAATACAAGCATGATTGTTTGCATCCAACTTCTTTCTTTATCACCTTGAATGTGAGACCAAGCTATACTCAGAAACCTCTTGAAATGTCCAAACAATGTTTTCTTCTCCTCCATGTTTTAAGAGCAGGCATATATCACATAACATTTGTGGAATCACGTCAAGAATATAACATGTTTGTTATGACTTGACTGTATTTGGTCTAGTTAAAATATAACAATAGATTGCAACCCTTTGAGAAGTGGGCAATAGATTTTGTAGGACCCATTCAGCCACAAGGGAAGACAAGAGCAAGGTACATTATCACTGCGACGGAGTATTTGACTCGTTGGGCAGAAGTGCAACCAATGAAGGATTGCACGAGCGCGATGGTCACGAAGTTCTTATTTGAGCATATACTGACGCGATTTGGATGTCCAGGGATCTTGATGAGTGATCGTGGTACGCACTTCCTGAATGAGACGATCAGTGCACTAATGGAGGAGTTTCAGGCATATCCCCAGAAGAGCACACCTTATCACCCGCAAGCTAACGGGAGAGTGGAGGCGTTCAACAAAGTTCTTGAAAATGCATTGACCAAGGTTTGCAATGCTTAGCGAAGTGATTGGGACCTACGCATACCTGCAGTATTGTGGGCTTATCGAATGACATGCAAGAAGTTGATGGGACAAACCCCTTTTAGGATTTTCTATGGCGTGGAAGCTATAATGCCTATGGAATATACCATACCTAGTTTGTGCATAGCAGCGCTCATAGGTATGACAAATCGCGGAGTCCTGGAAGAGAGCCTCGCAGCTAGATGAGCTCAAAGAAGAAATATTGTTGGTTGGATTTCACCAGCAGGTCTAAAAGTAACGTGAAAAGGCATGGCATGATCGACACATCATGCACATTTAAGGTAAATGATCTGGTTTTGTTGTATGATAGTAAGTTTGATAAATTCCCTAGAAAATTTAGGATGCACTGGTTAGGGCCTTATGTTATTAAGGGGATTACTGACGGAGGAGTGGTACAGCTGGTCAAGTTAAATGGAGAACCCTCCCTAGGAAAGGTGAATGGTAGTCGCTTGAAGCCATACACCGGTGGTTCAGCCAGGTGACTAAATGAAAGTAGCACAGTCTTAGTGCTCCAGGCATCTGAAAGGAGGCGTGGGACTATAAACTATAATGCCCAAGTTGGGGAGCTACGCTATTGGAAAATGGTGCAAAGCAAGGATGTGTCACTGGGTCCGTGACAACGTGGAGGGAGTAGCACTACCCAGGGAGAAATCGTGTAGGTCAATTGGAAAGTGACCGTTAAAGTCATTGTTCATGAAAAGGCAGCAAAAGTGAGGCCAAATGGAGCAGGCGGCCAGATTTTAAGATGAAATTTATGTCATAGATCCTTGAAAATCTACCGCCAATCCGACATTAATGAATCGATTTTGGGGGGAACAGTTGGATTTGAATTCAAATTGTCCTACAAATTACAAGTGGTTGTCCAGCAAGAAACACTTGCCATCTTTAGTATTTAGTTGTTGAGCTCTCAGACGCCTATGGACCCAGAGTTTTTCATAGCTCTCAAATAGACCCCCGCATTTGCGAACTTGCCTGAGATGTTGTGAGTATTGATAGAGAGTGTTATGTTATCACCCCCAGAAGTTATGAATACACAACAAGTGGTAGAATATCTGGCACAAGAGATGGAGAAACAGGATGAAGAAGCTGCCCCAGAGTAGCCAAAGTACTGGCGGAGGTCCCTAAATCTCCAAGAACGCCGAGACCGAAGCCAACCCCAACCAAGGATACCATGAAAGATAAGAAGGGCAAGCAGCCTGTCGTCCTAGTGCGCGCATTGCCGAGATGAAACCCAACCAAGCCCACTACCCAGGAGAAAGGCAAGGCTATAAACCTAGAGCCAAAAGAGGAGAATATCGAAGACATCCCCATGGACGACGAGGATGTGGGAGTGGAAATAGAGGAGGTTGAAGCCCAGGGTGCAGACCCTATTACACGGTTGTCGGAGTATGTCCCTCTGTGCAAGCCTAAGTCCAAGGTCCCCAAGGACATTGATGAAAGTAAGACTCCCCTGAAAACCCCATTGCTACCAGATGAGATCACTTTTGACAGTCCACATTTGGCATGGGTGCCAATTTTGAAGCTTGAAGACTGGGACTTAGTGGACCATGAGAATTTCCCACACCTTGTGGCCAAATAGTTGATGCGCCACATCATAGACACAAAGATGGGGATGACTACACTAGAGCCACAGAAGTGGCTCATAGGAGTAGAGAAGGTGGGATTACTCAACCTTCTTTGGGTGTCACACTATAACCACACCCCTGTGACAGTTTTAGTCATCAAGCAGTTGTTGTGCTTGGTGCATGATGGGTGTCTATGGCTAGAGGAGACGATACCCATCACCGATATGTTGATTCACTACATCACACCCCTGCCATGTACAGGCGAAAATCCAGCGATGATTTTTGGTGGCAAGGGTGGCGAGTTGGCGCTCGCAGAATCGATGAAAGAGAAGTTTAAATTGTTGAAGAAGTCGTGCGGGTACGCAATCTCCAACATCTGTGACCCCACTGTGAAGGTGGCAACACAAATCCTTGTAGGGGAGGTGATGTGTAAGTTCCGTGCCAATGAGGTGTCGGCGCCTATCGTCACGCTCACACAGCAGTGCGCGGAAGGAGTCCCGTTTAATTGGTCAGACTACCTTCACGGTGAGTTCTTGGCCAACTGCCGCAAAGCGCAGGAGTAGAGCAAGATGTTCCACTACGTGTGGCTCTTGATCTCAATTGTTCTTGTAGCATGGGAGCTACAAGAAGAAAGCCAATTTCCCTCAGTCGTTCCAGACATTCCTGAAGCAGCGAAGTATGCTTTTCTGTGGACGACCAAGGACGCGGAGCGCGTTCAAGACAAAAAAATCTTCTGGATCCTAATGGAAATCGATATCAGGATGGCTATCAATTTAAAACCATGATTTTTTCAAACATCATATGCTAACCTATAGAGCTATGTTGAATTCAAAGTTGATTTCCATCGGATCTCAATCAAGGCAAGGAAGGACCCTGCACAGAAGTGGTACGATCTACCGTACCTAGCCACGGATGATGCCATTGATGTAGTGTTGGATAAATGGTTGGCGCAGTGGCGCACCTCCACAGACTTGGCGGTGGGTGGAAGTAAGTCCACCACACAAAAGAAGAAGGACAAGCAAAGTTGAAGATGGCACAACTGGTCGAGAAGAGGAAGAAGGAGGCCGCTAAGAAGGCCAAGGCAGATCAGATAGGAAAGGAAGCAGGAAAACAAACAGGAAGCACAGATCGGGGCTCTGACAAAGGTACACAGTCACCTTCACTTGTAATGGAAGAAGACGACACATAGCATCACGGCACAGACCCTTAGGAGACGTCCGGCCATATTAAGGACCCGAAAGAGCCGAAAAAGGGAGGGTACAGAAAGAAGTCCAAGGTGACCAAGACCTCACTAGACCCCATCACACTAACGGAGGGAGACTTATATGACATCGGTGACATAGTCAGAGATGTCACCATAGAGGCCCTGCATAAATTTGAAAAGCTGTGGCAGATCGTCCTAGGGGCCATCCAGATTGGACTGCAGGAGTTGCAGGCCCACATGTCGCAAGTTGGTATTGGAATCTGCCAGCTTGGCTATCGGCACATCAGAGGCTATCGATATGCTGCGCACGAAGGCTTCCAGTGCGCTAGTGTTACCAGATGGAGCACTGACAATAGAAAATGAGGCTGACAGGCCCACTGTCAGGGCCTTGAAGGGAGTAGGATTTAACCTGCCAGCGCTCCTGCGCAAAGCACTCCACTCCTTGCAGGATGGAGTAATTTCCGAGCTGAGGGCCTGTGAACACTGCACCTTCCAAGTGAGCAGAGAGCAGAGAATAAACAATGAGAAAATGGCCTTATAGAGGAATGTTTCCATCGCCGCAGAGGCCAAGGTGACCAGCCAAAGTATGAAGATCATACAGGTTGTAGAGGAGCACACACAAATGGCCTTACAGAGGAATGCTACCATCACCGTGGACACCGAGGCGACCAGCCAAAGTACGAAGATCATACAGGTCATAGAGGAGGACCTGCAAATGGCCTTATAGAGGAATGTTCCCATCACCGCAGAGGCTGAGGCGATCAGCCAGAGTACGCTTTTTTGTAGGCAACCACCGAGCATGTTCGAGAGAGCAAAATCTTCTAGATCCTGATGGAAATGAATATCAAGATGGCTATTAATCGCAAACCGCGATTTTCACCAACAGTATATTCTAACCTGTAGAGCTATTCTGAATTCAAAGATGATTTCCATCTGATCTCAATCAGGGCAAGTAAGGACGGTGCGCAGAAGTGGTACGATCTACCGTACATATGTGGTATCGATGTGGTGTTGGATAAATGGTCGATGGAGTGGTGCACCTCCACAGACTTGGTGGTGGGTGGAAGAAGTCCACCACACAAAAGAAGAAGGGTGAGGCCAAGCTAAAGATTGCACAACTGGTCAAGAAGAGGAAGAAGGAGGCCACTGAGAAGGCCAAGGCAAAGAAGACAGGAAAGGAGGCAGGAAAACAAACAGGAGGCATAGAGCAGGGCTCTAAAAAAGGTGCGTGGTCACCTTCACCTGTAATGGAAGAAGAGGACACATAGCATCACGGCATGGACCCTTAGGAGACGTCCGGCTGTATTAAGCGCTCGAGAGAGTTAGAAAAGGGAGGGTCCATAAAGAATTCCAAGGCAACCAAGACCTTGCTAGACCCCATTACACTAATGGAGGGAGACTTATACAACATCGATGACACAGTAAGAGATGTCACCATGGATGCCCTACATCAATTTGAAAAGCAGCAGCAGATCGTCCTAGGGGCCATCCAGACTAGACTGCAGGAGTTGTAGGCCCGCGCATCGCAAGTTGGTACGGTGTCTACCAGCGTTGATATCATCACATCAAAGGTTACCGATATGCTGCGCACGAAGGCTTCCAGTGCGCTAGTGCTACTAGATGGAGCACTAACAATAGAAAATGAGGTTTACAGGCCCACTGTCAGCGCCTTGAAGGGAGTAGGATTGAACCTGGCAATGCTCCCACGCAAAGCACTCCACTCCTTGTATGATGGAGTAATTATCGAGCTGAGGGCCCTCTAAGTGATCAGTGAGCAGAGAATAAACAATGATAAAATGGCCTTACAGAGGAATGTTGCCATTGTCATAGAGGCTGATGTGACCAGCCAAAGTACGAAGATCATACAGGTCGAAGAGGAGACCTGCAGACTGGTCCCGGAATCGGCCATTCCAGAGGAGGAGCCAGTCAAGGTCCGCATCCGTAAATTGGCCACAAGGGTGCGCGACATTTGAACAGAGATGGAGCGGGTACAATTGGAGTTGAACTTGCATATTAGGGAGCTCCATTTGATGGCTCAGCCTTCAACACCACCAGAGGTCAAGGAACAACAGGTGGTCATTGTCACAGAAGTAGTCACGGCAGTGGAGAGTTCAGTAGCAGACTGCACACAGTTGTTTGAATAGTCATTTGAGGTCTTGATCGGTTTGCAAGAGGACCCAAAAATCCAGAGGCTCAAGAGGGAAGCGTGCAAACTCCAAAAACGCTATCATGAATTTTAGGGCATAGCGTGAACCGTCGTGCTGACACAGAGGTTAGCCAAGCTGCAGGAAGCCAAGCAGCTGAAGGAATAGGTGGACGCAGTGCTGCACAAGGAAACAATGTTGAAGGCACAACTCAAGCCATGGTTGGAGGAAGTTTATGTAGTTACAGGAAACATTGAAGGCAAGCTTACGACTCTGCAAGCGGTGCAACAACAGCTTCAGGCCGACAACGCAGGGACAACAACTGAGAATATAGTTGAAGATGTGAAGTAGGCAACATCTTAGTGCACAACCGAAGTTGCGGTCATCAAGGTCGAGCTAGACAAGCTTCGTGCAAATATCTTCGCGCCTACCGAGTGACTCAAGGGAGAGTCACAATGTTTGTGTTGGGGGCCTGTTAGGAGCGGAATCCCCCAAGGGTAGTTTTGGGGCTAAAAACCCATGTTTTTGTAATATTATTGTAAATGCTCTGCATTTTGTGGTTGCGGAGCACGAAGGTATTATGTGTCACAAAGGGTAGTCTGCCCTTAGTTTTGTAAAGTAAGGTCAGGTGTAAGAGATCTACCCATGGTTCGCAGACCATGGGATTGTATAAAAAGAGCTAAGCTCTAAGTAGTTAATAGCATAAAATAAGGAAAAGAGTCACCTTTAGAGCAAGAAGTCTAAGTATTGTGTTTTAGTGTAGCTAGAGGTTCTACAGCTGAGTGCGCAGAGGCCTAGGGTAGAAGTTCACAGCTAAGTGCGCAGACCCCTGCAGCTATGTGCATAGGGTGAATAGAGTTTGTAATACTTAGAAGATATTAATAAAAGGAGTTATTCTGCAATTTCTGTGTATTTTTTCTGTTAATGGGTTTGGATATTTTGTGTATGAATTTCCTTTGTTTTTCTTATATGATGCGCGAATTAATGCAATTACATTGAATAATTGAACGCAATCACGAATATATGCTTACGCGGTGATAACATTAAGTATTTGACAGGATAAGAAAATCACTTAGGATAATTGACGAATCTACACGGCACACTGCTATAGCAGCGAGAAAGTACCTGAGCTATAGGTTAGAGCTACGCAAAGGTCGATCGTGTACTTTTGCGAAGGTATTGAAAGTCGGAATAGAGGTTTGTCTTACAAGACCTAGAGTGAGATCACCTGCACGAAGGCAGGGATAGAAGAGATCAAACGACATCACAACCATCTCAAAGGTGCGGAAACTTGGTTCCAGCATCCCCCCATACTGCTTCGGGTCAGACTTCAGTCCGCACTCTGCAGGCTTATGCCAAAAGGGCCAGTAGTGTAGGGATTTGTTTAGCTAAATAACATTGAACCTGGGTCAAACCCCCTCAAGCCATCAATGTTCTCAAGATACAGTTCACCTATTTGGCCTGAATCAACAAGCATGCCATTTTAACCAAATTCATTCTTCCTTTCTATGAAATCATTCTAGTAGGATTTGTAAGGTATATATCTCTACCAAGAAACACCATGTTGTGAAAAATGTCTCTCAAATGTGTTATATACATGTTCCCTCCCATTTTCAAATCATTCCACATGTGAACCACATTACTTCTCAATGAATGCCTTAAATTCATTTTTTTCCAAGACATGATCCTTACTCTTTAAGACAAATTCCCTATTATACTCGAAACGATAATCAATAAATGTTAAATCATAGCTTGCACTAACTAATAATGGTTAGTTCTTTGTACAAATGTCAATGTGGTAGGAACTCAATGAAATTTTGGTCTCATTGACTTTCTTGTCTCAAATGCAATGTGGTGATTCTTTTTAAGTACACACATTTCACATATACCATGAAGAGGAACCATCTTAAGGATTCCATTAGCCATATTAAACTTGACCATTAATATTATACTTCAAAAACTCATAAATGCAATATTTTCATGCAAAATTTCACTTTGATCATTGGTCTTGGCTATGATTTTAGTTGATACTAGAACTTTCTTTATGTAGCAACAAAACTTATACAAATTGTCCTTAGGATCAAGAATATCCTATGCAACAACAACAATATCATTGTTAATATCCTTCATAACAACCTATATTGCGAGAATTCAACATTCTTAACAATTTTGGTTAGTTGGGGTAGAAACAAAGAATTGGCACTCAAGCTTGGTACATGATACATAACAAATATTATGTCATTCTCACATTCAACCCTATCACGACAAACAACAAAAAGTGCCTAATCATTAGCAGTAAATATTTTTTATTCTTTAGCCTTATTTAATGAATAAAATAAAGAATCATCCTTAGGCATATGATGAATACAACCAAAATTGAATATCCCCTCACTTTTATAAGTATAAGTATGTCATACCTGAGAAGTACAAATAGAAAAGTGTAATTATCTATCTTTATTTACAAAAAATGATGTTGTAGGTCACCAATCGATTAGTTGGCACTTCACCTTCAACCCTTTTCACCTTTTCCTTAAGATCAACAATTTTCTTTCATCAATTCTTCTCAACATGCCTCATGTTTCCATGGTATCAATAGGGTTTCTTCGCACATTTTGCAATCAATTTTTTTATCACCATACCTTTTCTTGTCAATTTGGTCAAGTCAATCCTTATCATGACAAGCTCCATGACATTTCTCCCAGTTACATTCAAAACCGCTTTATCAATAGTTTTCTCAACATTTTCCCTTAAGCAGATGGAATTATTTATTCTTAAGTTTTCCCTCATAATTTTTTTTTGTGCCCTAATTAGAAAACCATATAAAGAATGAAAGGTATTTTCCTTACCATACTCATTTATAAGAGCCCAACTAGCACATGTTGAACAAAAAATATCATCAATTTTCTTTTGCAACATCAAAATGGATGTTATACACTAATTATCCTTCAAAAAATCCATTCCAATTCATCCAATTTCAATTCTAACTCCTTCAAATAAGAAAGGGTTAAGACAAATTCTATCATTTTCATCCCTAAAATTGTTGAAAATCGTGTAGCATGGGAGGTACTCCCACAAGTCATGGGTACTTGACTTGTCAATATTTGACCCACTTTGTGGGCAATGTACCCAAGCCAGTGAGCTTTGGACCCAAGGTCGTGGGCTTAGAACCCAAGCTTATTATCTGTTTATTCTAATTGTTGTGGAGGACACCTAAATGGATCTAAGGTCTCCTAAGACAACTAAATAGAGATTTATATATTGAAGAGACCTATGGAGAGGTCATTCACTACATGAGGAAGATCAATTCTTGTGAGAGATCAAGCCTAAGGAGATGAATAATCTAAAGAGATAGTTGTAACAAGGGAAGATCTACCTTCAAGAGGACCAAAAATATTTTGAAGAGGACATTGGACTATTTCTTGGTCAAGGAAGGATGAATTTGTGTGTTTCATGGTTAATAGTTCATCTACATCCTAGAAGAAGACCCCTCTAAAATTTTGGTTATCTATCTAAAGAAGTGTTGTAGTGTTTTATGGTTTGATCTATGGTATCAGGGTAGCCACAAAGTCAAGTTAGAGTTGGTCACAGACTACTCCAGCCTTAGTTGCAAAGATGAAAATTAGCCCAGGTAGGCTAAGCCTTTAAGAAGGAAAAACAAGGCTAAAATAAGGAGTTTTGTGGAGGGTCGAATACTATAGACCCAACAAAAGTTTGCTAGAAGGTTAAAGCAAGGATAGTTGTGTGCTGAAAATTGGGACTATTGGTAAAAGGCTTAGTAAGAAGTTTGTTGGAAGAATACGGACTCAAAGTAAAGGGTAAATGTTGATTTGTGCAGTGATTTGAAGGACTAAATTCACTGTGAGAAGCTAGGTATGCAAAGAAGTTAAAGGATATATTTCTTTGTGGTATTTGGAGGTAGAAGAAAACCAAGTTCACAAAGAGAAAGAGGACAAAAAGGGTTGGAATCAAGGGACTACTATTGCAAGTAAGTCAAGTATGTTCTTTGTTGTTTTGGGCAATTTGAAGGTCAAAGGGAGTTGACCTCTATTGGAAAATGAAGTGTAATGTAGATCAATACTTGCTTCTCCTTTCTTGATAACTACTTGTGAATTTTAGATATCTTCTTATTACTTCTTATGTCTTCTTCGTTAAGAAATTATGCAAATGTTCAATATTTTAGGAAAATATAAAGATCACAAGAATACAAGGGACACCAAAATTAGGTTACTATCCAGGGGAAAACCCAACAATTCTTATCTTATAGAATCAGATCAAATGAGATATCCAAAACCAAGACCAAGACCAAAATACCACCAAGAGACCAAGTCCGAGGGCCCTTCTCCAAGTCACCCCAACATTCAAAGTCAAGACAAGTCAATATGCCCCAATTCTAGTCAAGCCTCATAAATTTAGTTCTGCAACAAAAGGCCGAAATTTGACCTATGTTAACCTCAAAAAAATTTAGGATTTTTTATAGAAATTATAGTCCACACGTGTGAGCTACTTCAAACATAAAATTTTGGTCAATGAAGAATATTCTTATTGCCTTTTTACTTTGTTTTTCTCTTTCCTTTTACTCGATTTCTCTTGCTCCTTCGCTTGCTTCAAATGTTTTTCTTGTTGGTCTAATGAATGAAATCCATAAAGGTCAAACTTGCCTCTTATATATAGATGTCTAGAAGGTTGAATAGGCGTCTTTTGGAGGACTAAGCTGACTTTTCCAAGGAGGGCCGACTTGGTCAACATGTAGGCTTATGACTCAACATAAAATTCAATTTATTTCTCTTTACAAATTTCCAAATGGAACATGACTTAAGTACATTTTCTTTTGACTCGTAATAAATTATTTTTGACTCTTTTTTACTTCCTAAGCATGAAGAACATGCTTTGACAAAAATATGATAAATATAATGAATACATTAATGATAAATTTACATTATGAACACAAAAACTAGTTACATTCTCCAACACTCCTTAACTAGGGAGCTATTTATAATGACTCAACAATATATTCTCAAGTTAAAATATTCATATAATAAAGGATCTAGATTGATAAGCATAAAAATCATAACTAGTCACATTACCAAGGCCTTGATAGTTAAGCTCAATCTCTCCACTAAATCAAATCATAATGCTAGGAGGCATTCCATAAGACACCATACTGCCTCTCTGAGGCGCATACTCCACCCAAGATCACCGGAGTATGTCCTCCATAGGACCATTCTTTATCCAATTCCATGTACTTGAATTAGAGTTTTAATCCTAATCTGCCATAATACATCACTCAAGAATGTTTCTCCACGATGTTTATCCAATCCACCATTCTCCTTATCCATGTCCATGTACTTGACTTATGGTTGTTAGTCCTAGTCACAATACATGACACAAGGAGAACTATGTGTCCAACCTCACTCCCTCTCAACTTGGGAGGGGAAATCCATAAGCCCAAGCTTGTCTTGGAAGTACTCATACTTTCATACATCAGCTACTTGTTCAATCATGGAGATCGATTATAGCTTCTTGGCTCCTATCTACACTATGCTCTTCAAATCATAAAGTGCTTCGACCTTCCATATAAGATATCAAAAAAATGGGTTATTGTAAATCTTCATACAAATTTGATCATTAGAAGGTATCATGGTCGAATCCAACATGTCATCAAACAGTCCATCAAGCATGTTATGGAGTCAAAAATGCTTGACAACTAATTGCACAAACTGCCAAATATTTTCCTTTTCCAATAATTAGTGCAACAAAATCATGCTTTATGTTCCTAAAAGAAACCATACCAAATATCAAGCAAAAATAACCATCAATAGTGGGCTTCTCTCATCATTAGCATTGGCAATTCAATCAATACAACCTTGAATCAAATGTATTAAGGAACAAGTCAGATTTTGGTACATTGATGGATCAACAAGATCAGAATTTGTAGCTTCTTCAAATTTTTCTAAAATTCAATATTCCAAACTTCTATAGAAACTTGATCACAAGATTCATTTGATCAAGGAAGATTGCATCATTTTTCTACCAAACATCAGGCCCCAATTAGTGGTGTATTGCTCCAAGACCCTTTATGTCTTCCATCTCCCTCTAAAGGAAATATCTTATAATATCAGAAAACAAATTAATAAGATCATTTTTTATCCACCAAACTTAGCTATGAGATCTACTACAATCATGAGGTTATCCCAAAAATCCATGGGAAATCTTTCAACTGAGAGAAGCGCCTTATCATGATTTTCTCCCTCTTACTTAGAGGACCTTTTTGCTTTTATGTTGTCATATATTACATGTCATATTTAAATCTTCTTGGATAATGAATAGTTTATATTGTATGCAACTCCTTGAATCCAAACTTAGAATGTCTCTTTACTTTTCTACATACATTCAAATTCCTTCATTTGTTGTCAAGGCCTATATATGGACCACTTTTTAACTCTTATGTTCGAATCATGTTTACTGGAATTTGAAGTAGATGTCTTATCAAAAATTAATTCCATTTTTCTTAGAAGAATCTTGATAAGTCTTGCTTTGGAATTTTGTCTTGCTACAAGCTATATATTTTCTTCAAAAACAAATAGAAACATTTTTGTTCTTGTACTATTTTCAAATCCTTGACTACCTTCATTATATACTTGTAGCCCTTACTTCTTTGAAAGAAATGTTAGCTTCTTTATGGAAATATAGTCTTCCTACAAAGGTTTTTACCAAGAAACTTCTCTCCTTGATATTTCTACTAGACCTTTCCATATTAACAAGGCTATTATAGATGGCCAAGAACTCCTTAACTTTTAATCTCCTTGAACCAATCTAGACAACGTCTATTTGAAAATCCCAAATATTTTAGATTTTGTATCTTATCTTGTCATCATTAGATTCTATTTTGACTATCAAAAACTATTCATGAATGAAAAAGTAAAACTTATTACTTCAAACATAGTGCAAGGATGGATGCAAATTGCATTAGCTATATTCTTGATTCTCTTCAATAGTAGATATGTTTGGTATTTTATTCCATTGGTTTCTTTGAAGCTCCTTCATCCATGTTTTTCCTTCCTCTTATTGTTCTTAGGGTTCTTAGTGTTGAAAAGTGTAACTAGGTTCGGTCTTCATAATTATCATTTTACTTGTATCATTATGTATTTTATGTAAAATATATCTATATATATTACTAATTAAGCATGTTCTTCAGGCTTCTAGGATTTGTTGAGTTAAAGAGTCAAAGTCCTATTTAAACTTCTTGTAAAGAAAAAGGAAAAAATAATTTTCAAAAATGTAATTTGGGTCAATTCACTTCAAGAAGCCAAGTTGGCCCTCCTAGATGACAAGTTGGCTCACTCAAAAGATGTTTGTTTTTGCATATGAAAACAACTATATATTGGCATATATCATCCATCAAATGGCAAGAAATTCAATGCTTTTTGGTGATGAGTTCTGAGGCAGAGTTATGTGAAGTTTAGAAGTGATATCCTTGTGAAGACATGTGAGTTCCCTGTGGAAGAAGATCTAAAACAATGTGATTTCTCTATGGAAAATGATCTAATATAATGTGAAGTTCCCTATGGAAGATAGTGTTGAAGAATTTAGGGAAAAATTAAGTTAATGAGATTCTTTTAGTCATGATAACTATTTGTGAGGTATTTTAAATGTTTTCTTCTTAGCACAATCTTCACTTTTTATTATTAGAGTGTGTATTCTTATATTCATCAAATAGTTACCAAAACAAAAGACACAAGAACAAAATATGTTGGGTTTCAACCAAGGCCAAAACCTCTCACTCTTTGAGAGAAAAGCCCGCAAAAATTCTTATGAAAAAGATTCCAATTGATGAATATCAAGACCATGACCCTTGACCTATTAGGCCACTTCAATACCAAGACACCAATCCTCTTCTTTGTCACTATTGAGATCATCATCATCATTGTAGCTTCACTGAGGTCATCATTATTGCACCTTCACTGAGACATTCATCATAACAACAAGATCATTGATGTTGCACCATAGCTCCACCTTCACTTAGATCATTATTGCACTCACACTAAGATCATCACCATGTCAACGAGGTCTCTATATTGAGATATGTATATGTATACATATGAGAGCTGCACCAATATCTTCATCATGACCTTGTTTTCACCAAGATTATGACCAAGACCATGATCACTACTATATTGAGATCATGACTGAGTTCAAAATGTATGCCGATACATGTATACCGAGACAGAGTGTCATTATGGGATCACCAAGATCCTCATCATCTGAGACTGTGATTGTGTCTGTCGAGAGTGTACTACTTAAATATCTTCATCACACATGTGCCAAGACTATTACTACAGTTTTCCTTGCACTGAGATATGTACCATCGAGGAGGAGATTGTAATTACTAATGAAGTTTCAGAGGTATTCGAGATTGTACCCTACTATACCCATCTAAAATTTATAGTGATGATCGAGATTTGTACTCATATGAAGTTGCAGAGATGTTTGAATTGTATTCTCCTATAATGTTGATATTACACACCTATTTATAGTGGTTAGTCACCATAATAAGTTTACATGACATAGTGAAGTGTTGTGTCTCCTTATTTGAGCCGACATGACTTTTTTTATTATTCATTTTGCAGGTTGATATCACGAAGAGGATTGTGCTTGTCATTTGGAGGACTTCTTGACATTGTTTATGACTCAAATACATTTGATACATGCCCAAGAAGGATTGTTCATGACATTGACTCTTTTACCTTTAAATATAAATCCTAAGTCTCTCAATGGGAGCCATCTATACATAAAAATTCTTTCTCATGAAACCCATGAAGCAAACATAATAAAAATTCATTTTCTTGTTTACAAAAATCATAATTACAAAGCCTTTATGAAGACTGAACCTAGTTACCCTTTCTTCAACACTCCCTCTTAACTAGGGAGGTATTCACAATGGTAATTGGTCATTATCAATTTGAAGAATTTCTCTTAAATCGGATTGGTAATCCCATCTGTATAGCCTCATAGTAACGAACATTGTTTCCACAGAAAGGCCTTGACTGACAGCTATATCTCTCATCAGATAAGAGCACAATGCTGGCGAGACCAATGACTATAGACACCTTCATCATTGTCTCTCAAGGTACATACCCACTCGGGTGGTCACTGATTATGACCTTCTTGGACTATTCTTATCTTGGCTTCCCAAACCTCAAAGAATATTGGTTCTCTTGCCTACTCTTATCTTGGATGCCCTACACATCCTCGAAGAGCATCAGATGCCAAATGATTACCCAATCCTCCATCCTCTCTTCCCAAATGAAGACAAGAATGTTGTGTCTACCTCTCCCTCTCAACTAGGGAAGATATGCCCATTCCTATAACGGAATGTACCCAAGTTCCCTCTGACCAAGAACTTGCTCAAGCTCCCTCTCATTTAGGGACTTGTCATAGCTCCTTCTTAACTAGGGACTTTCCTTTTCATCAACATCTTATTCAACATGGGTCCTTCAGCTACTTGATCAATTTCTTTCCTTGATGTCATGAAATTGAGTTGAGCTTCTTCCTTATAGGGCATTAGCCATCCATGACTTTCCTTCTTGGTTCGTCATGTCATTATTTTCTTCATGGAAAGTTGCCTTCTTGATACATATCTGCAACCTTCATCATATGGCTACTTCTTCCTCGTCATGTTTCTTTCAAGAATTTCCATCCACCACATGAATGCTAGTTGTACTTGTACATATAACCCTTGTGCCAATAGCCCTGCATGAACTCATCTAGATATAATTCAAGAAATCAAATCATAAAATTAAATCAAATTGTACCTTTCGAGATGGAACTTCATCATGACATATTCCTCTAGGTATCAGTATCCTGCATACATGTTGACACATCTCCCAAAGATATCCATTGTTAAGGGTCTCCATCTTTTTCAGACTTTCATCGGAGCCTTCGTATCTTTTCCGTGAGATTTCCTAGTCAAATCTTCTTGGTCTTTTGGATGTTGATTGCCTTCATCATGGTTGCATATATCACAATCTCTTTCTTCCTCACACATTCCATTCCCATGAGCTTTCAATCAGAGTTTCTTAATTGTATTCAACCACCTCATACTTCATATGAGGACATATTATGTTGATTTCATCTTAGTGTGACTTTATGCCTTCCTGCATCCTTTCATAGGAGGAGATCGTTTTCCCTTGATCATGCTTCTCAAGATAGAAGTAATAATCCATGTTACCTACAACCATATGAGATGAAATTATAATATTAAATACAATCATACATACCTCATTTTACCTTTAGGTCATCTAGGCTTCTTCCAACAGCTTCCTTGATTGAAAAGATATTCAATCCCTTGATCTACTTCATTTCTCATATTATCATACCATCATCTCATTAATCCCATAAGTTGTATTTCCTGATGAAACACTTGCTTCATCTCTAAATTAGTGAACCTTCGATGAGGATTCCTTCAAAGAATCTTGAGGATCTTGCATATCCCCATCTGGAAAAATTTTCCTTTTTGACTTGATGTATGATGAGCCTTGTCCTAGATGACTTCTTCCTTTCCTGCAATGTCCAATTAGGTTCCCAAGAGTTATATCCTTCATTTTTGACTTCCATGGATTTTGTCCTTCATGATTCCCACGGTGATATCGCGAGCTCTTGCATCCAATTCTTTCATGATGTCGCAATGCATCTTATGGTCATATATATAGCATAAGATTTAGGAGCTTATGATAGAACCCTTTTGTGAGGGATACCATCTCAATCATAGTATAGATCTATTACTCCCTCTTTCCTTGGCCCTTTTCTTCATCTTCCTCCATCTTTCCAGTGATATGAGCTTCTTTCTATAATCTTTCCATAGCATTGATTCTTAGCTATACTATTCTGCCTTGTTTGAGGACCAAACTTATATTTCCTTTCTACACATGTTTGATTCCATTCACATTCAACACTTTTTCCCACAAGTTTTCCTTTTTCCATCTTTCATAGATACCACAAGTTTTTAAATGAGGTAATTTCCTTGTCCCAAGGACACTTGTCACCTTGTTCATTAAGAACATAGATGATTATCTTCTTATCATATTTCTCAGATCTCCCAATTGAGATCTTATAAAGATATCTTTTGATTCTTTGATACCTTCAATAAAGTCTAAATGATATGACCTTCTTCACTGATTAGCATTTCATATATCTCTTTTACGTCTCCTCTCTAACTACATAGGGATGAGAGGACCTTTGGAGGATTTCATAAGAATCTTGTGAGTCCCTTGATCCTTTTTCCATGCATTCAAACAATTCTTTACCTTCAAAGACTTTTGCATAGATTTCAATGACTTCTCTTCCAGGGACTATATCTATCCTCCTTTCTTATGCAAGGAATCTTGATGACCCAACCGATTTAGTGATCTCCTTGCAAATACGAATTCATTTAACCAAACTTGATTATAAAATGAAAGACACTTACTTGACAAGTGAAGATGAACTCTTCGACTTAATCGCTTTGATGATGGTTGAATAAGATGTATTAGGGCTTCTTCTTGGATGATCTTATTTCAAATGAGAGAGCATTTCCTCAATAGAAAAGGTTGCTCCTTTTGATGAGGATGATTTGTTGCTTCTTTGGATGATCTTCTTCTAGGGCAAGGAGAGTATCCTTTCTTGAAGATGACCATGCCTTATTTCCTTCAATATGCTTTGCCTTCTTTTTTAGTGTAGATCAAGACTACTCCAAGATGATGTGATCTTCGATTTTGATGTCTTTTGAGCTACCTTTCTTGTAGACAACTTGATGAGGGTCTTGGTGGCTTTTTGATGATGAATTTGGAAACAAAAGCTCTTTCTATTGTAGATTGCTTTTTCAGACTTTATCCTTGAATGTCTCTTCTTGAAACTTGATCCTTGAATGTTTCGTCTTGAAACTTGATCCTTGAATGTCTCTTTGTTGCCCTTCCTTTGACTTTAGCACCTTAGCTTTGATACCATGCTGAAGAATCTAGGGAAAATGAAATTAATGAGATTATTCTAGTCATGATAACTATTTGTGAGGTATTTCTAACTTTTTCTTCTTAGCACAATATTCACTTGTTATTATTAGAGTGTATCTTCTTGTATCCATCAAATAGTTACCAAAAAAAAAGTGACAATAACATAATATGTTGGCTTTCTTCCAAGGCCAAAACCTCTCACTCTTTGAGAGGAAAACCCGCACAAAATTCTTCTTATAGATATTCCAATTGACGAATATCAAGACCATGACCCTTGATCTATTAGGCCACTCCAAGACCAAGACACCAATCCTCTTATTTGTCACTGTTGAGATCATCATCATCATTGTAGCTTCACCAAGGTCATCATTAATGCAACTTCATCAAGGTCATCATTACTGTAGCTTCATTGAGACATTCATCATAACAACGATATCATTGTTTCTGCACCATAGCTCCACCTTCACTTAGATCGTTTTTGCACTCTCACTGAGATCATCACCATGTCAACGAGGTCTCTATACCAAGATATGTATATGTATACATATGAGAGTTGCACCGAGATCTTCATCATGACCTTTTCTTCACCAAGATTATGGCCGAGACAATGATCACTACTATATTGATATCATGACAAAGTCCAGAATGTATGTCGAGACAGAGTGTCATTATGGGATCACCGAGATCCTCATCATCTGAGACTATGACTGTGTCCGTGGAGAGTGTATTACTTAAAGATCTTCATCATGCATGTGCCAAGACTATGACTATGTTTTTCCTTGCACTGAGATATGTACCACCGAGGAGGAGACTCTAATCACCCACTATATTTACTAACAATGTTTTTGAGGTGTCTGAGATTGTACCCTATTGTACCCATCTGAAAGTTACAGTGATGACCAAGATCTGTACTCATCCGAAGTTGTAGAGATGTCTGAACTGTATGTTCTTGTAATGTTGATCTTACACATCTATTTATAGTGGTTAGTCACCATAATAAGCCGACATGATATAGTGAAGTGTTGTGTCTCCTTATTTGAGCTGACATCATTATTTTTTTATTCATTTTGCAGTTCGACATGACAAAGAGGATTGTGCTTGTCATTTGGAGGGCTTCTTGACATTGTTTATGACTCAAATACGTTTGATACATGACCAAGAAGGGTTCTTCATGACATTTACTCTTTGACCTTTAAAAATAAATCCTAAGGCTCTCAATGGGAGCCATTTATACATAAAAATTCTTGCTCATGAAACCCATGAAGCAAGCATAATAATAAATTCATTTTCTTGTTTACAAAAATCATAATTATAATGTCTTTATGAAGATCAAACCTAGTTACCCTTTCTTCAACAGATAGTCTGAAGAAAAAGCAAGTTTATTTGTGGAAAATGGCCTGAAGGAAATGCGAGCACTATGTGGAAAATGGTCTTATAGAAATGTGAATTATGTGGCTGAGATAAAGGTGAAATCCCTGTGGCATATGAGTTGATATTGATGCAAGTTACTGTGACTAAGACTGATGTTATTTCTTATGACTAAGATGACTAATTTGGAGGGATTGACTTGGAATCCTGGAGGTTGGATTCTTGTATTAGTCTTGGCTCTTGGATTTCTCACTTTGATCTAATTCTATCAAAAGAGAATTTGGTTGGTTTTTCCCGCTTGTGGGGTTTTGCCATCACTTGAGCCTATATCCTTGTGTTCTTTGTCTCTTGTGATATTCATGTTTTATTCTTTTGTTAATTTATTAATAAAAGAAGAGAACATAAAACTTTAATAAAGAATCCAACACATTCACAAGTAATTATCATGACAGAGAAATCAATCCTAATTTATTGCCCTATTGGTTTCTCAACATGGTATCAGAGCTAAGGTTTAGGAGAAGTAGTTTGAAGATCACACTATGTTGGCATATTGAAAAAATAATATTCTCTCTCTCACTCAAATAATATGAAAGGACAAGTCCAATTAAAAGTATAAGTCGGAGTTATCATGTAAAATCACAAGTCATCATCTTTGTGGAACTGAAAGTTATATCTCTGTGACATATAATATTTTGAAGCTCCATTCTTGAAGTTCGAGAATCTTATATCTATGATTAATTGTAACCAAAATTCTTAGCATTAAAATCTCCTGGGATTATCTACCATTAACTATATTACAAGCCACTGAATTCTAAAAATTATACATACCATGAAGCAACCATAGTTTACTCAAGGTGTTGATCTCGAGTTCGTAAGAAGTTCCAAATTTCATATATTAACCAAATTGCTATGAAGTCTAAAATATTATGAGGGCATACATCTCTAATTCATCAAAGGTCTTATGAATTAATGAAAATCATACATATGGTTATGATACAAGTTACAATTTTGCAATGCAAGACTTAATGATCCAAGCCTTGTGGACATTTTCTATGTTATAAAGTCTTGTAATATGTGAAACCTTTATATCCTTGTGATATAAAAATAATCTATGAAAAACTCTAGGTAGAAAAATCTTAACCCGTGAATAATTTATGGTGATGGAAAATTACAAGAGTTTTTTATTGAGGAATCTAGACTAAGATCTAGAAAAGAGATTTATATTATGATATCAAAAGAAAAAATGAAGTAACTCATCTCTAAAAAAGGTATCTGAATCATCTAATATGGTTGAAGTACCAAGAAAGTTTGTTTAAAAAATGCATCTCTAAAGAATTCAAATAATAAAATAAAGAATCATTCAAAGGAAAATTGCAATACAAGTCACAAGAGAAGACATTGTGATGCTAAAAGACAATGCAAGGAACCAAACAACTACAGTTACCAACATTTGAACATCAATATAGTCTACTCACAGTGGCAACATTCCTTTTAAATAATGAAGAACATGAATTCATATGTATTATATACAAGGGACAACATAAGATCTGAAATACTTTCACGCCCCGAGGCATGATCTAGAGGATCAGTACAAGAACAAAAGTTTGTCATCAAAAGTTGAAAAACTCACAAGTCATGCTAAAGTTGACTTCATCACAAATCTTCATGAAGGACAAAAATATAACATTTTTCTTTGATTGAAGGATCACTTTATCTGTGGTATGGTAGTGGTGACTAAAACTTTGAAGAATAAATAAAAATCATCTCCAAGATCTAAAATATTTGAAGCACATATATGAGGCACAAATGAATGAAGCAGATGTATATGTAGAAGAAATAAAGTTGACCTATTTGAAAGGAATTTTTTGAAAGAACCAAGACAAAGTTATCAGCTCAACAAAGGTTCTATAGTATAATTTAAGACACCTTTTGTTAAATAAACTTGACACTTGGCAATTGACGATAAGACAAAGGACCAAATATTTGCCTAGAAGAGGGAAGTTGTAATGGCCTTTGGTTGATTTTCTATGTAAACAAAATAAAACCAAGGTCATGGGACATGTATTCCAAGTTGAATGTTGGGTAAACATTATAGTGGGCATCACTTGTGGTTAAATGATGGCTATGGAAATTGTCAAATGCATTGGAAAAAGCAAAGAGGTAATAATTGGCATTTAATTATGAAAATAAAGGAAAATAGGAGAAAATGAAGGTGAAGGGACATAAATTTACATGTAAGGGAAATTAGAGGAAAATGAAAGAAAAATGTGACATCAAAGATAAAAAGGAACCAGAGAAATAGATCACATCTTTGGTCAGTTTAGTTTTGGCTCTCTTCTTCCATACTCTTACACTCTTGACACTTAGAGAATTCTAGCATTCACTTGGACTTGGAGAAAGCAAGAAAAGAACAAGTAAGGAATTGGACGATAGTAGAAAGGAAGGTTGTATCAGTAGCTAAAATAGGGATACTTTGTAGGTAACAAGTTGCATGCGTGATTTCCTTGTTGGTTTATAGATGCATGGTACTTTCACATGGTTCTTTAGTTCTGTGTTGTCATTGACATGGATATTTTCCTGGATTGACAGTGGTTTCAACCTTGCCTTTCCATTTCCTTGATAACCATGGTGTTGTGAGTGTCTTGTGTTGGTTTAAGTTTTGGATGGCTGGTAGACTTGGATCCTAGTTGAGATGATCTCGGGAAAAATACCAAGGGTCTCTTGAAGAATCTAGGGCAAATAGGTGTAGTGTGATTCTTCGTTACTTGATAACAATTTGTGGAGTCTTTTTACTTTTCTTGTTAGCTTAATCTTCTTAATAAGAACACAAGATGTTGGCTCTCTACCAGGGCCAAAACATCTCTTCTCTCGAGAGGAAAACCCTTTAGTAAGCTTCTCTTATTAAAGCTTCTTATTGATCAATGCCAAACCCTAGACCCCTGACTTGAATATCCTCCAAGCACAAGTCAAGTCCTTCCTCCTTTCTGCACGTTGTTCCCCAGCACTTAGTCTTCCTTCCTCTAGCACTTTTTCTCCCTGGCACTTCGTCCTCCTTCTTCATTATTTGACTGGAGATACACCTAGCTTATGTGAGATCTATATGAGATGCTTCTCTTATATACTTAGTGATATTCTTTACTCATGTAGGCACCTCCCTTCTTTCAACCAACTGAGATCCTTCTTGAGAGGTAGATGTAGACTTGGTGTGACTATACAGTAGTCCTATTTCTTCGCACATGTGGATGGTTTACTTGTATATTATGCTCCTTTGATCTTCGTTTATATGGGTCTTTCCTTCACTTGAGTAAAAGGCCTTATAGGCCTAACTTACTAGCCAAAACAATGATAGATATGAGATTTTTATATTACTATTGTTATGACCACAAAGATGACTCTGTTTCTCACACGTGTGACTATTTTTCACCCTAAAAATAGTCCCTTTGACTTCGGTCTTGACTTCTTCTCCTTCGTTGCACTAGAGGCTCCTCAAACTTGTCTTCTCTTCACCTTTTCTCGGTTATCCTTCTTCGCTGATTTTAGAGGTAAGTGAGTGTGTTTTGGTGGAGTGGAAAACCTCTATATATAGAGTACTGTCCCTCCTTTTAGGCCGACTAGAAGGCCGACTTGAGGACAGTTTGCATGGCGACTTGTTGTGCTTGCTTCGAATGGCTTCTTTAGTGGTGTAACATGCTTGAAGGAGCCTCTTTGATGGTTCCTTTGCATAGGAGGGGACTTTACTTTGCTCAGAGGTATTCTCATGACTCTAATACATAATCATACATGATGTAACATGCCTTTAAGGCCTTCAACATTTTCTTTTAACTATTTGGCTCACCTATAGCACTTAACATGTCCTAGACCTATTTCAATAAGCAAGAAACTCATTGATATATATTATAAAATAATTTTTTTTTCTTTAATAAATAAAAATATCAAAAGTACATTTATGAATACAGAACCTAGTTACATTTCCTTCAACACTCCCTCTTAACTAGGGAGGTATTCATACAACATTACAAGGTGTTTGGCTATTATCAATCATTAAGAATTCACATATGAGAAACCAGATTTGCAATCCATCTGTTATAGCATCATATCAATCAGCATTGTCATAATGCAAGTCCTTGACTAACAACTCCATCTCTTCATGAGATCATGAGCTACAATCCTGGAAAGATCAATGATTTATGGACACCTTCATCATTGTCTCTCAAGGTACATACCCACCTGGGTGTTCTCTGAGTATGACCTTCTAGGACTATTCTTGTCTTGGGTTCCCAGTCCTCAAAGAATATCAGTCCTCTTTCCTACACTTGTCTTGGATGCCCTACACATCATCAGAGAGTATCAGATGCCAGATGATTACCTAATCCCCCCATTCTTTCTTCCCAAGTAAAGACAATAATGTTGTGTCTATCTTGTGTCTATCTTTCCATTCATGGCCTTCATCTAGACTTACGGTTGTTAGTCCTGGTCTAGTGCATGACCCATGAGATGGAAAAACACAAATGTCACTCCTTTGTAATCAAGGGTAATCCAAAACTCCCTCTTGATTAGGGACTTGTCAGAGCTCCCAACTAGGGACTCGTTCATTCATAAGAAACTTCTTCTTCGTGGGTCATTCAACTGCTTGATCTCCTTTATTGCTTGATGTCATGAATTCTTTGTTCGAACTTCTTCTAGGTAGGGCACCATCCATTATTCACCTTCCTTCCTGGTTTGTCATGTCATTGCTTCCTTCGTGGAAAGTGTCTTTCTTGCCATACATCATGTTTTCTTGTCATTTGGCTACTCCATTGTTATTTGTCCACGCTTCAGAATACTCTTCTCATGGATGCTTCATTGTACTTTCTTGTTTACATGCTTCAACCTAGTAGCCCATCATGACTTCATCATGATATTGCTTCAATATTTCTTTTTCTTTTGCTGGATGGATTCTTCATCACGACATATTTATAGAGTAGAATTGGTTATCTGCATCTTATATATATCCAAGGCCTTCATAGGTGTCAAGGTTCCTTCCTTCCTTTGTCAGAGTTTTCCTGCCTTCTTTCGGGAGATATCTTCAGAGTATCTTGTCAGATAGTGATTCTCAGTGATCATGGTGTTCTTCACATGCTTGATCTCTTTCTTCATTCACTTCTTCTTAGATAGATAGGTCAACCATCTTATGCTTCTTGTGAGAGAATTTCTTCATTGCTTACTTCCTGGAATAGTGATCATTTCTTATTTCTTCGTAGTCAGCAATCTTATACTTCTTATGTGAGCATATTATTTTGTTGACCTTCATTGCATTGTAGTACATGCCTTCAAGCATGCCCTTGGTGAAAGAGATTCTTTCATACTTGATCATGTTATATAACTATTCCCATGACTCAATAATATACATATGATAACATGACTAAAATTTGATGCATACATACCTCATCTTGATTCTGCTTTAATAATCTTAGCTTCATTTGGTTGTCCTTGGTGTGGCCCTTCTTGCTTCATCTTAGCTTGCCTGCATATCATCATTTTCTTGAATCCCATGAAATGGTTTCCTGATGAGACATCTTCTTTGGTTCATGAACCTTCTTTTGAAGATTCCATTATAGAATATTAAAGACCCTTTACTTGCAAATGTTTCTTTCCTTTTGATGATGGAGGTATTATAAGATTCTTAATCATGATCAATATTCTTTTATCATGGACGAGGTCCTATACTAGGTATTCTCCTTCTATATGAATATCTTGAGCTATATCTACCATGCTCCTATATTCTAGAAGATATTTCTACCCATGCATTTTTATTCTCATTATAAATGCTACATATTCATGAGTATCTAGAACACTATGTACTTCATGCTTCTAGATTCTAGAAGATGTTTCTAGTCATGCAATTTTATTTTATTCCTACATGCTCCTATCCTACTTAAAACCTTGAAAGAATACTTGAAGTAAAGAGTTTGACCTAGTCATAGTAGAGATCCAGAGGATCTTCCTTCTTTTTCTTCTTTTCTTATTCTTTCACCTCTTGAGTCATGTGAGCTTCTTCCCTCTTTCTTTGTTGTTGTTGTCCTTCTTAAGCTTTAGAAAATTCCTTTTGTAGTGTCCATATTCTTGGCATCCAAAATATTGGATTTTGGACATGTCTTTGTTGTTTATTCTTCGTGGAAAGAATTTTCCAAATTTTCCCTTTCTCATGGCCATGGTAGAAAATTCTTGCTCCTTTGATCCTGCATCTTCATTTGCTTTAAGTCTAGTTTCTTGTTTCCTGCATAGGGACCACATTTCACTCAGTGTGGTTTCTTCCTCCTTGGCATATATGCTTGATGTGAAGTTTCCCCAATCCTCAGGTAGAGCATTGAGTAATACAGTTTTCATCTCTCTGTCAGACATGGCTTCCCCAAGCTCTTGAATTTTATCTCCCATTTCGGAGATTTTCATGAAGTAGGGAGTTATTCCTTCCTTTTTTATCTTCATCATGTACAATTCATTCCTTATATATACTACTTCTCCAGTTGTGGATACCAAGAATAGCTCTACTAGCTTACCATAAATTTATTTTGATGTTTCAAATTTGGATACGTAAGGACTGAGAGAGTCTTTGATTGATTTTATTAGAATCCTTTGTGCTCTTATCTCATCCTTATTGTACTTAGCTAAGGCTTGAGTTTGTTCATTAGCAGAGATAGTGATATTCCCTTTGATATGTTCTAGAAGTTCATTTTGCTTGAGAAGTAGATTAGTCCTCTTCTTCCATGCAAGAAAGTTTTTGGTACCTATCAATTTGTTGCTTTCCTTGCAAAAAGACATTGATGTATATTTTGAAGGGGACATATACTTACATGATATATTTTTGAGATGTAATGGATTTGCTTCCTCCTTGAAGACTTGATGGCTTGCCTTCCTTGGATATTGATGTTCTTCAACTTTCCTTCTCCAAGTGAACTTTCTTGATGATGAAATTTGCTTGATGACTTGTAGCTTGATGTAGGTACTACTTTGATCTGATCTTCTTTGTAGGTGCCTTTATGTAAGTCTCTTCTTCTTGCTATGTAAACTTCCTTGATGAATGATGGATTGGAGACATCTTGTCCTTGAAGTGATTGAGACTTCTAGTCTTGATGCTTCAACCTTGTAGATGACTTTCCTTGATGAGTGTTCTTGAGTTTCCCTTACCTTGATGTGTCACCTTAGCTCTGATACCATGTTGAAGAATCTAGGGCAAATAGGTGTAGTGTGATTCTTCGTTACTTGATAACAATTTGTGGAGTATTTCTACTTTTCTTGTTAGCTTAATCTTCTTCTTATTCTTATTAATGCATGTGTGTGTACTTCATCAAACTGCTACCAAAACATAAGAACAAGAACACAAGATGTTGGCTTTCTTCCAGGGCCAAAACCTCTCTTCTCTTGAGAGGAAAACTCTTTAGTAATTTTCTCTTATTGAAGATTCTTCTTTATCAATTCCAAACCCTAAACCCCCGAATTGAATATCCTCCAAGAAAAAGTCAAGTCCTTCCTCCTTTCTGCACTTTGTTCCCTGGTACTTAGGCTTCCTTCCTCAGACACTTTTTCTCCCCTCACTTTGTCCTCCTTCTTTGTTCTTTGACTGGATATAGACCTAGCTTATGTGAGATCGAGAGGAGATTCTTCTCTTCTATACTTAGTGATATTATTTACTCATGTAGGCAACTCCCTTATTTCAAATAAATGAGATCCTTCTTGAGATGTATATGTAGACTTGTTGTGACTATATAGCGGTCCTAGTTCTTCACACGTGTGGATGGTTTACTTGTATATTATGCTCCTTTGATCTTTTCTTAGATGGGTCTTTCCTTCGCTTGAGTTGAAGGCCTTAGAGGCCTAACTTAATAGCCCAAACAATGATAGATATGAGATTATTATATTACTGCTATTATGACCACAAAGATGACTCAATTTCTCACACGTGTGACTATTTTTCACCCTAAAAACAATCCCTTTGACTTCGGTCTTGACTTCTTCTCCTTTGCTGCACTAGAGGCTCCTCAAACTTGTATTCTCTTCACCTTTTCTTGGCTATCCTTATTCGCCGATTTTAGAGGTAAGTGAATGTGTTTTGGTGGAGTGGACAACATCTATATATAGAGGATTGTCCCTCCTTTTAGGCCAACTAGAAGGCTGACTTGAGGACAGTTTGCAGACTGACTTGTTGTGCTTGGTTCAAATGGATTTTTTGGTGGTGTAACATGCTTGAAGGAGCTTCTTTGATGGTGCCATTGCAAAGGAGAGGACTTGAATTTTCTCGGAGGTATTTTGTTGAATCTAATACATAATCATACATGATGTAACATGCCTTTAAGGCCTTCAACATTTCCTTTTGACCATTTGACTCACCTATAATATTTAACATGTGCTAGACCTATTTCAATGAGAAAGAAACTCATTGATATATATTTTTAAAATAATATTCTTTTCTTGAATAAATATAAATATCAAAAGGACATTTATGAAGGTCGAACGTAGTTACATTTCCTTCAACAAGGTCAAGGGTGGAGATGGGATTTATACTAGAACTCTTGATGGATGGGTGGAGACAGGAAAATTCCTCTGGAGCTGGGAAGGAAGTCAAAGGCATCCATGCTTGTTTTGATGTTAGTAATTTCGAGACCAATTTAGGTGAAATCATCCTTGTAGAGGGTGGAGGTGGTTAGGCCTCTAGAAGCCCTGGTTAGTTCTATTTTGGTTTAACCCATATGATCCCACATTCATGCTTGGAATATAATGCCGGGGTGATTGGTTGAAAGAGAGATTTGGTTCAGCTCAACCTATGGTCAGGTGGTACATGGAATTCCTTGAATTGGTTGGATTTTTCATATGTTAATATGATTTATTTCTCCATTGTGATCTATGAGCATAAGTACTAGTTATTATATTGATTTTATGGTTGATTGTCATGAATTCTATTCTAGTTATATGTTGGTTATAAGTTTGACTAGATGATGTACTCTTACTATGGATCTTGTTCATGATTCGATAAGTTATTGAATGATTGATGTATTCATGGGCTAACAGGTCTTGTTGCAACTAGATTGAGAGGACATAGAGACTTCTTTTTGATTCTCATATGCAGTCTAGAATTTTATGATCAGATATGAATTCATGACCTATAGCTTCTATGTTTTTCATATGTTTGACAAAATGTCTATCATGTATTAGGAATTTTAGGTCAAGATCTTGCTCAAGTTTTGAATGGTTGGAATTTTTATCATCTTAGTTATGGTTCTGGAAAGTTACAAGCAATTAAAAGTGGCATTGATCTCACCACTCCATGCACAAAACTAGGGATTTTGGGTGATAACTGCATGCAGACAAGCTTATCGGTGCGATTGGAGCATCATAACTAAATTCACAGTGTGTCAAGGGTGTGTTTTGGAGGTTAAGTTAGTGGAAATGAGTTCTAGCTCAGGGATTGACCGCCTAGGGTTGTTAGGCTCCTGAGTGGTATGTAGTCTAGATAGTCTTCGGCAAAATCACATAACCAGACGCGTTTCGAACCAGCCAGTGTGGTTCATCGTCAGGACAAGTTGAAGAACCAATCCGGCTTAGCTGATTAAATAGAGTGTGTAGAGATTCCAACGGCTATATTACTAACGGCTAATTTTGACCTAATGATCTTAGTCAACACTAATTTAATTATAAACATTCCTATAAATAGCAAAAACAGGTAAATAAATGTATATGAATACCTAAAATTAAAATTCCTTTGATAATACTATAATATCCATATTTATTATGGTCATTATATCTCGTATAATAGTTCATATTTACCAAATAATCTATAAATACTATTTAAATGGTATTAAATTACTATTACTCTTAGAATTTAGTTACCTTAGGTAATTTCGAGTTTATATAATTATTTAATGGTCCAAGGTAAGTTAGACTTACTCTATTTGTTCTTTAAAATATATCATTATTATTTATTATTTAAAATAATAATTTATTAATTTAATTAATAATTTAGGGTTAAATTAATAATACTAAATTATTATTTTAAATAATAAAAATATAATATATTATTTTAAATATATCATTATTAATTATTATTATTCTAATATTATTTAAATGGTATTGTATTACTATTACTCTTAGGTAATTGTATGTTTATATAATTACTTAATGGTCCAATGGTAAGTTAGACCTTCTCTATTTGTTCTTTAAAAATATATCAATATTATTTATTATTTAATTATAATGGTCATTTGAAATTAAAATAATAGGTTATATGATTATTAAAAAAAAATCTATATTTACTTAATAATTTTATAATTCCACTATTATTAAAAACAAACAAATAGTGTTCATGTTAAATCATTATTATTCTAGTAGTATAACTAATATTATTGTCATATCATATATTTATTCATAATACTTTCTTAATTTGGTAAACTAGATCTCTTCTCATAATTAAATTAATAATTTATATTAAATAATCAATATTTATTCAATAATCTGTTATTCTAATAAAATTAAGACATTAGGTCAATATATTATTACTTATAAGGTATAAAAGGGTTTTTTTAGACATTAGTTAAAGGTATAGTAGAATTAAATATAAGCATAACTAATTGAAATTATGGAAACAAAAAATCTCATCTAATAATAATATACCCAATAGTGTCATAAACGGGATACAATAATTAGCTCGAAATAACCTAATAATAAATCAAACACTCCATAATACTGGGACTAATCCGCCAAAAATGAAACTTAAGGAGGGGAAGACAGAAACCCTAAGACCTACCAAAGGGGGAAAGAGGAGGCTAGGAAGACAAGGCTGGGACCCAGCAGCTGCTAATCTTCCAGCCATCATCCCTATTAAGATTGTTCGGTCTTTTCTCAATCTCTAGAGCCTCTCTAAACTTACGATGGTGAAACTGCGCAACTTTGGCAATGACTTGAGCCTCCTCTATACATACATGATGCATAGTCTTCCCTGCATGCTCAGCCAGGGCTGAGGACTTGGTCCTACCATGTCTTAAGTCAGCCGAATGCTCGCTAATCCGTTGATTGATAGAGCGACCAGTCTCACCAATATAAGGGGTCCCACAGGAACAGGGAATGACATAGACGCCCTTCATGTCCTTAGGGTCAATCGGGTCTTTCACCGACCTGAGGGAGCCACGGATAGTGTTGAGAGGTCTAAAAGTTGCGGGCACATCGTACTTCCTCAGAATCCTCGCAATCCTGTCCGTGGTCCCCTGGATGTAAGGAAGGTTCACACCCATGATATGATCTTTAGGAACCCTTCGGATTGAAGGCTCCTTCTTGGCCCTGAGGAAGGCTCTTTGACCGAGGTGCCTATTGTAACCATTCTTCTCAAAGACATCTAGGAGATGAGCCTTTTCCGTTTCCAGGCTCTCCTCATCCGAAATTCTAACAGCACGGGTGGCAAGCGTGCTAAGAACCCCTAACTTCTGAGCGGGGAAATGATGTGAAGAAGCATGCAAGTATTGCTCAGTATGCATCTTCTTTCTAAACACCTGATGAGAAAAGGAACCATCCACCTTCTTAGAGATGAGAACATCCAAGAACGGAAGACAGCCATTATCTTCTTTTTCCATCGTGAATTTAATGGCTGCGGATTGGTTATTGAGGTGACTAAAGAAACGATCCAGCTCGTCAGGACCATGAGACCAGACAACACCTGTGTCATCAACGAATCTTTTCCAAAGCTTCAGTAAGAGACGAGAGGAGGCCAAAGCCTTAGACTCAAACTCCTCCATAAAGAGATTAGCGACGACAGGGGACAAGGGGGAGCCCATGGCAACTCCGCAAGTCAGCTCATAGAATTCTCCCTCGAAGCTGAAAAAGGTAGAGGTAAGGCAAAGCTCAACTAACTTAGTCGTGAGCTTTGCCTTACCTCTACCTTTTTCAGCTTCGAGGGAGAATTCTATGAGCAGACTTGCGGAGTTGCCATGGGCTCCCCCTTGTCCCCTGTCGTCGCTAATCTCTTTATGGAGGAGTTTGAGTCTAAGGCTTTGGCCTCCTCTCGTCTCTTACTGAAGCTTTGGAAAAGATTCGTTGATGACACAGGTGTTGTCTGGTCTCATGGTCCTGACGAGCTGGATCGTTTCTTTAGTCACCTCAATAACCAATCCGCAGCCATTAAATTCACGATGGAAAAAGAAGATAATGGCTGTCTTCCGTTCTTGGATGTTCTCATCTCTAAGAAGGTGGATGGTTCCTTTTCTCATCAGGTGTTTAGAAAGAAGACGCATACTGAGCAATACTTGCATACTTCTTCACATCATTTCCCCGCTCAGAAGTTAGGGGTTCTTAGCACGCTTGCCACCCGTGCTGTTAGAATTTCGGATGAGGAGAGCCTGGAAACGGAAAAGGCTCATCTCCTAGATGTCTTTGAGAAGAATGGTTACAATAGGCACCTCGGTCAAAGAGCCTTCCTCAGGGCCAAGAAGGAGCCTTCAATCCGAAGGGTTCCTAAAGATCATATCATGGGTGTGAACCTTCCTTACATCCAGGGGACCACGGACAGGATTGCGAGGATTCTGAGGAAGTACGATGTGCCCGCAACTTTTAGACCTCTCAACACTATCCGTGGCTCCCTCAGGTCGGTGAAAGACCCGATTGACCCTAAGGACATGAAGGGAGTCTATGTCATTCCCTGTTCCTGTGGGACCCCTTATATTGGTGAGACTGGTCGCTCTATCAATCAACGGATTAGCGAGCATTCGGCTGACTTAAGACATGGTAGGACCAAGTCCTCAGCCCTGGCTGAGCATGCAAGGAAGACTATGCATCATGTATGTATAGAGGAGGCTCAAGTCATTGCCAAAGTTGCGCAGTTTCACCATCGTAAGTTTAGAGAGGCTCTGGAGATTGAGAAAAGACCGAACAATCTTAATAGGGATGATGGCTGGAAGATTAGCAGCTGTTGGGTCCCAGCCTTGTCTTCCTAGCCTCCTCTTTCCCCCTTTGGTAGGTCTTAGGGTTTCTGTCTTCCCCTCCTTAAGTTTCATTTTTGGCGGATTAGTCCCAGTATTATGGAGTGTTTGATTTATTATTAGGTTATTTCGAGCTAATTATTGTATCCCGTTTATGACACTATTGGGTATATTATTATTAGATGAGATTTTTTGTTTCCATAATTTCAATTAGTTATGCTTATATTTAATTCTACTATACCTTTAACTAATGTCTAAAAAAACCCTTTTATACCTTATAAGTAATAATATATTGACCTAATGTCTTAATTTTATTAGAATAACAGATTATTGAATAAATATTGATTATTTAATATAAATTATTAATTTAATTATGAGAAGAGATCTAGTTTACCAAATTAAGAAAGTATTATGAATAAATATATGATATGACAATAATATTAGTTATACTACTAGAATAATAATGATTTAACATGAACACTATTTGTTTGTTTTTAATAATAGTGGAATTATAAAATTATTAAGTAAATATAGATTTTTTTTTAATAATCATATAACCTATTATTTTAATTTCAAATGACCATTATAATTAAATAATAAATAATATTGATATATTTTTAAAGAACAAATAGAGAAGGTCTAACTTACCATTGGACCATTAAGTAATTATATAAACATACAATTACCTAAGAGTAATAGTAATACAATACCATTTAAATAATATTAGAATAATAATAATTAATAATGATATATTTAAAATAATATATTATATTTTTATTATTTAAAATAATAATTTAGTATTATTAATTTAACCCTAAATTATTAATTAAATTAATAAATTATTATTTTAAATAATAAATAATAATGATATATTTTAAAGAACAAATAGAGTAAGTCTAACTTACCTTGGACCATTAAATAATTATATAAACTCGAAATTACCTAAGGTAACTAAATTCTAAGAGTAATAGTAATTTAATACCATTTAAATAGTATTTATAGATTATTTGGTAAATATGAACTATTATACGAGATATAATGACCATAATAAATATGGATATTATAGTATTATCAAAGGAATTTTAATTTTAGGTATTCATATACATTTATTTACCTGTTTTTGCTATTTATAGGAATGTTTATAATTAAATTAGTGTTGACTAAGATCATTAGGTCAAAATTAGCCGTTAGTAATATAGCCGTTGGAATCTCTACACACTCTATTTAATCAGCTAAGCCGGATTGGTTCTTCAACTTGTCCTGACGATGAACCACACTGGCTGGTTCGAAACGCATCTGGTTATGTGATTTTGCCGAAGACTATCTAAACAATGTTATGGATCACAGAAGTCTAAATTCCTTGGTATGTAGTCTCTCGGGCATGTGAGTATGTGTTCTAGTTCATAGTTCCCACTTCCATAACTGGAACTTGGAGGTAGGGTAATATCATAGTGACACTTAGCTCATGTTTACTCTACAAAGCTTGTAAAAGTGGGTAAATGTGAGAGGAGGCGTTACGGGATGGTAGCAGTGCATGGAAAATTTTAGGGGCGAATTTTCGCCCTTAGGTGAAATTAAGGGGTTTTAAATTTTTAGTGGGCGAATATTTTGTATCATAGTACATTTTTACAAATTGCCTCAAATTTATTTTATAAAAAAATTAGGTATGGAGGTTAGCCCACCTTATTTTAAGAGAGAGGGTAAAAAGGGTAAATTTAGCCCTTGAAATTAGGAGTTACAACCATCCAATCGCCCTAATTTTCAAGAATAGGTTTTATTTAAGTGAATCCTATGGGCCAAATACCATATTTATACAAGAGGTATGGTAAATTAATAAAATTATAAATAAATGAGAGGTATGGTAAATAAATAAAACATTTTTTATATTTACTCCATAAGTCACCTTATATACATGCAAGGGTGTAAACAAATAAAAATATAAATAAAGTGGAGGTATGGTAAATAAATAAAACCTCTTTTTATACTTACTCAAAAGGTATGGTAAATAAATAAAGATATAAATAAACTAGAGGTATGGTAAATAAATAAAACTTCTTTTTATATTTAGTCCATAACCCTCTTTCTATTTATGAAGGCTCAAAAAAGAGGTTTTATTTAAGTGAATCCTATGGGCCAAATACCATATTTGTAAAAGAGGTATGGTAAATTAATAATAAATAAACTATGGTAAATAAATAAAACATTATATTTACTCCATAAGTCACCTTATATTTACGAACACTCAAAAAATATATTTAGGTGAAACCTATGGGAAAAATACTATGGGCCAAATACCATGGGCTAGATTATTATTAATACCATGAAAAATAACATTATTAACCCTAATATTAGTATTAATAAAAATAAAAATAGAACATGGTATTGACCCATGGTATTCACATGGAATGTAGCCTATTTAAAGGGGCAATTAAACTAGCATAGATCCATCTTTACTCTGAATCTACTAAGCCCCGGGAGGGATCAAATATCGTGATATGCAAACTAGCATAGAGTGAAAAAATATTTGATCCCTCTCGGGGCTTGGTGGATCAAGAGTAAAAATGGATGTTGTAATTTAATGTATGTTAAACATTTTAACTTGGTTAAAATAAAAAATAAAATAAAAATCAATTATTAATTTTATTATTTTTTATAAATTAGCAATAGTAATTTTTAAGCTCCAGGTTTAGGATAACCCATGGTATTGACCCATGGTAATACCATGGTATTCATGTGAGCATAGAATATTTAAAGGAGAAATTCTATCATCTTAGATCCATCTTAATTTGGTTTACCAAATGCTCAGAGGGATAAATAGATTTCATCCCTCTAAGAGTGGTAGACGTGGAGTTAAGATGGATATAGGTTGGTTTTTATGATAATGAAGATATTAAATAGACTTAGGAAATTATATTGTAAAAACATCTTAAGGTGAATGGTTAAAGTTACATTTAGTCACTTCACAAAATTTAGTAAAAAATAATTCTGGTCTACCAAATGCTCAGAGGGATAAATAGATTTCATCCCTCTAAGAGTGGTAGACGTGGAGTTAAGATGGATATAGGTTGGTTTTTATGATAATGAAGATATTAAATAGACTTAGGAAATTATATTGTAAAAACATTTTAAGGTGAATGGTTAAAGTTACATTTAGTCACTTCACAAAATTTAGTAAAAAATACCAATATCTCCACTAATATTGGTTTTTCTGATTTAACAAAAAAATTCAAAACAGTAAAACCTTATCACTCTTTCCGCATCACCCTCGCAGAATATTTCCCACAATTTTTCAAAAATTCTCAATATGATATCTTCATGAAAAAATTTAGGTACTGATGTTGGATTATTTGTTTGAAAAATAAGCCAGTTTGTACAACTTTTCATCTTCTATGCTATTCTTAGTTTGTCCTAATGATCTGTAGGGGTTGGAGCCACTGCACCATATTTTCCTAAAAGGTGGAGATTGTTAACCAAAAAGGAAATTAATCTACATGTTACAACGCTGTTAAAAAATGCGAGACATATGAGGGTAGTGAATTATGCTAATAATCAATTTAGATTGGGAGAGACGTAATTAAATTTTATTATTTAATTGAAGATTTCCAATTAAAATAATAATAAATCTACATTTATATATTCATATATTGATTGGAAGGCTTCTCACAATGGTCACTTCTTTCAATTAGATCCCCTTCAAGCCTTTGGGATACCTAATACTTTCTTATATAATATAGTTGGGGTAAACAAACTTGATGTGTTTTCTTTTATCTCGCAGTTGGAGTCTATGGAATAAGAAAGAAATTTGATAACTCGAAAAATGTGGTAGCCTGACAAAAGTTGTAGAGAAAATATTAATCTCTCCTACCTTGACAAAACTCTTGGTCAATATCAACACCTATAAGAACTTTGTTATGGAATATTATCAAAAATAATAGAAGGATATAAAAGAGTGTATTGTAAGAACCTTGACAAACACGGCCATTGAAACTTGGAACATTGTTTGTAGGAAGAGAAAATTATGTTTCTTTTTTCCAAACATGTATGTTAGTATATTGCAATTTAATGAATATGTTTTCTTATTATCATATATGGTTTCATACTTTAACAAAACATTCGCCAAGACTTCACAATGTTTTATCATTCAGTAAAAGATTTTCCAAGATCTTACAAGATTTTATAATTCAGTGAAAGATTCTCCATCACTATACAAGATAATATAGTCTGGTGAGAGATTCGCTAAAAAAATTATATATACATATTATATTATTGATAAAATCGCCTCCCATTTTTCCTATGTATCATGGGGATTAGCCCATTTATTATACATATAAATTTAGGGTGGTTCTTAAAATTTTCCCTGTAGCAGAGCTTCCAGGTTCAAACACTTGGATTGGATGGGCTAAATGTGATTGTTATGCATGCATGTTAGTTGTCAATGTGTTTGTTATGCATGCATTGTTATGGTTATGGTTATGATATTTATGTAAGAATTGATATGCTTGTGATGTTGTATCATGCTAATTTGGATTGGCATGTGCAGATGCAATAGCCTCCCCTGAAATACACTAAGGTGTGATTTCATTATGTATTCTATTTGGTTTCTCTGACATGATATGTTTGCAAGAAATAGGATATCAGAGATGAAGAGTGGAGTGGTGGAATATATTTTGCATGAATCCCCTTACAGGCATGATGCGAGATCAGTGGAATGGGAAAGGTCAGTTGAGAAGCAAGGAGAAGAGTTCTCTCCCGATTTAGCAGATACATTAAGGAGTTTTAGGGCAGAGATTCAAAGTTTCAAGGTAGATAATGACAAGTCGATTGAGGCATAGGAAAAGCTTGCTAGAGCTTAAGAAAAACAAGAAGAAGGCAATGAAGTCATTCTTCAGAGTCTTTCATATTTGCATAAGCAGGGACAATTGGTGATCCCCAAAAAGATCTTTAATTGAAATTGTGATTTATTCGTTGTTAGAAAGTGTTAATGCATGATTTAAAAACACCATTAAATACATAAGCATGGAGAACTGAATAATAATATTGCAACAAATTAGAATAGCAAACCATAAGAAGAAAAGTGACGCAAGAGATTGATAACGGAGTTCGGCTATCTCAAAGCCTACATCTCTGAGCCTAGTCTTCAACGGGGAGGCCTTTATATTAGAAACTCAAAGCCAAAAAAATACATTAAATTGGCATCAACAAGATCCCTATCTGGTCTAATTATGTTCTGCTCGACCTCAGAAATCCGCCGCAAATGACGGCACTGAAAAAGACCCCCTACAACTCCCGGAATAAACCTGCAAAGTTTTGCCTCCAAATCTTCAAAGCTACACAAAAATTCTTCTTTGTTGTACAAAATGTCACAACTCTCCTCTTTTCTTTGGAATTACATTACCATATTTATAAATCTTTTGACTTAACCAAATATAGCAAATGAATTAAATTACATATCACCTTTGTAACCATATAACAATATGGCTCTATAGTTAACATATTGTATAGAACCGCACCATAAAATATTACATTTGGTGCAATGGAAATTATACACATAATAGCCACATAATACATTAAACCCTGGCACAATCCAATGTTATACATTGCATACGATATTGTCAAGCCAGGCAGTAACTCCACAAAACAAACAACTGATTCATTTTTTATTCCATAGGTAACCCATTGTTATATACAATAGGGAGTGATTGTTTAGTTCATCTCCCGATGACTGTTCACCTTCCCAATTTATTTATTTACATAAAATTCCCAATCATGAAGATTAGGTGTCAACATTCCCCCCTTTAATCTGAAGGGATGTTGGTGATTCCAAGCATCATTCTGAATCGTTCAAGTTTTTCCCTTCCAAGTGCTTTGGTGAAGATGTCTGCAATTTTCTCATTTGTGGAACAATGACGGAGATGGATTGTTTTGGCCTCAACATGATGTCGAATCAGATGATATTTAGTATTGATATGCTTTGTTCGATCATGGAACTTTGGTTCTTGGCCAACTTTATTGCAGAGGTGTTATCAATCATGAGTGGAGTTGATTGTACTTGTTTTACCTGCAAATATTCAAGAATTTTCCTGAGCCACATAATTTCTTTCGTTGCTTCAGTTGCTGCCACGTATTCTGCTTCTGTTGTGGAATCTGTTGGAACTGATTGTTTGCATGATCTCCAGGAGACAGCTCCTGATCCAAGACTCATAGCATATCCTGAAGTAGATACCCCAGTTTCTTTGTCTCCATCGAAGTCTGAATCAGAGTATCCAATCAAGCTGAAGTCGTCCACCTATGTATACTTGATTCCAAGGTCCTGAGTTCCCTTCAAGTACCTCAGAACTCTTTTTGCAGCAGACCAATTTCCCTCACAAGGCTTTTGCATGAACCTGGAGAGGATTCCAACAGTAAATGAAATGTCTGGTCTGGTAGTAGTGAGGTAGATGAGACTTCCTACAAGCTGTCTATACTTTGTTGCATCCTCAAATTCCTTTCCTTCAATAGATGTGAGCCTTAAGTTTTGTTCCATTGGAGTAGAAATAGGATTGCACTCTATCATGCCAAATCTATTTAACAAATCTCCAATGTATTTCTTTTGAGAAAGAAATATGGATTTTGGATGTTGGGTTACTTCAATGCCAAGATAGTAATGAACATAGCCCAAATCAGTCATTTCAAAACTTTTCCCCAATTCCTTCTTTATGGATGCAATGTAGCTTTCATTGTTCCCTGTCATTAAAAGATCATCTACATATACCACAAGATACACAACTGTTTTGCCAACTTTCTTGACAAATAAAGTTGCATCATCAAGATCAAAATGATTGAAGTTGAGTTTCAGAAGATGCTCAGTTAGTTTTTCATACCAGGCTCGTGGTGCTTGTTTGAGGCCATACAAGGACTTCACAAGTTTGCATACTTTATGTTCATGTCCTTTCATAGCAAATCCTTTAGGCTGGGACATAAAAACATTCTGTTTTAGATCTCCATTCGAGAATGCAGTTTTTACATCCATTTGATGGACTTTCCAACCGTTCTGAGCTGCTAGTGCAAAGAGTGTCCGGATGGTGGCCCATTTTGTTGTGGGGGCAAAAGTTTCCTCATAATTGACCCCTTCCTTCTGTGAAAAACCTTTTGCCACAAGCCTAGCTTTGTGCTTGTCAAGTGAGCCATCAGCTTTGTATTTGTTCTTGTAGACCCACTTGCAGCCAATTGGTTTGGTTCCAAATGGAGGATCAACCAGCTTCCAAGTGCCATTCTTTATGAGGGCATCATACTCCTTTTTCATCGCTTCTTTCCATTCATCATGAGAAGCAGCTTCTTTGAAGGAAGTTGGTTCAAAATCTGTAGACAAGTTCAATTCACAATCATAAGTAACATCCATATCAACAGGTGAATTAGAGTCATCTACATCACCTCCATCTTGTCGGTTTGAATTTCTGGTTCCTGTTTTTCCAATTTCATCAGGATGAAAACTTTCAAGTGTCTTTGTCAGCCACTTTGGGGGACCTTTCTAAGATGGTCCAGGCTGCTCTGTTGATTGAGTTGGGACTGAATCAAGATTGAGTCTCCCAATTCTATCAATTACATCACTTAAAACATCATCCGTTGTTGGAGTTTCATGCAGAGGAGATTGTTCTTCAGAAGAAGATTCCACATGTTGTTCTAGTATAGGAATCCCCCCTTCAAGATGTGGAATCTGATTATCAAATTCTTGAAATGATTTCGTTTTTGCGAATCTATCCAAGCGATCAAGTTGCCGCTCAACAACATTGTCAGATTTGGATGATTCAAGAAAAATTACATCTCTAGATACAACAAACTTTTTATTTACTTCATCATAGAGGCGGTATGCTTTGGAGGTGTTTGAATACCCCAGGAAGATACACTTACGAATTCTAGCACCAAGTTTGTTTCTATGTACCTTTGGTATCAAAGCATAACAGGTGGAACCAAAGATCCTAAGATGTTTTACCGAAGGAACATGTCCATACCACAATTCATAAGGAGTCTTGTTTCTTATAGCATTAGATGGACATCTATTATTTATATATGCAGCACATAGAACAGAATCAGCCCAAAACATTATCTTTACATTTTTGAAGAAAAGCATGGATCGTACCATATTCAAGATTGTTCTATTCATTCTTTCAACTACACCATTCTGTTGGGGATTATAAGGCACAGTTGTTTGATGTTTGATCCCATGTTGGCGAAGATAGTTTTCAAATTCATTTGATGTATATTCTTTTCCATTATCAGTGCGAATAGACCCAATATGAGATTGTGAATATTTTTCAATCCATTTATGAAAATTCTTGAATGTTTGAAAGGCATCAAATTTGTTCTTCAATAAATAAACCCAACACATTCTGGTGTAATCATCAATAAATGTCATGATATATTTATTTCCATTTGCAGAAGGAACAGGCATTGGACCACATAAATCTGAATGAATGAGTTCAAGCTTCCTATGTGCTCTTGAATGTGAATCATGAAAAGACTGTTTGCTATGCTTTCCTAGAATGCAAGCATCACATTGCTTATGTTTCCTAGGAATTGTAGGCAAACCAGCAACACCATTTTTCTTCAATAAGCGGAACTGTCATAGTTTAAATGTCCAAATCTAGCATGCCATAATAAACTTGATGGAAGTGTACCTTCTTCATGATGAGAAATATATGAGAAATGTTGTGCATGAGCAGAGGTTCCTTGCAGTTTGAGAAGCCTTTCTTCTTCTATTCCCCTCATGACAAGTGAGTGGTCAGATGCTTTTCTTACCTCAAGCTTGCCATCAAACATATGAATGGAGTGACCTTGCTGGCGGATGTGGACCAAGGACAACAAGTTTCTCTTGAGCTGTGGGAGATATAGAACATGATCCAGAAGAAAGTCTGGAAGACCAGGCAATTTAAGCCTGATTGTGCCAAGCCCTGATGGCTTGATTTTTGACTGATCTGCAAAGTATACTGCTCCATCAACATTGTTAGTGAAATCTTCAAAAAAATCTTTTCTATGAGTGATATGATAGGTTGCTCCTGAATCAAGCAACCAATCATTTTTCGAAGAAGTAAGTGAAGCATTAAACAAATCTTCATTTACTCCAATGTTACATTGTGCCTCAATATAGTGAGTGGATTCAAGTGCTTTACCTTTATCTGTATCATGAGTTTTACCTTTCTGTTGGTTTCTTTTCTGCTCAATTTTGTCCCATGGTAGCTTGCATGTAGAGGCATCATGTGATCCATTTCTTTTGCAGCGAATGCAATGTAAGTCTGCCTTTTCTCCTTGAGAATGTTTGCCCCCCCTGCCTCTGAAGTATCTTCCTCTTCCTCTTTGTCCACCTCTTCCTCTTGTAGAATCTTGAGCAGGATACTTTTCTTTATGAGCAAGGCACACAGTCTCTTCAAAAGATTCAGGAGTTGTCTTCTTTCCAAAGGCTTTCTCTCTTTCAGCAAACTTTTTCACAAGAGAGTCAAAGGTTATATCTTTAAGATTTCCATTTGCTTGTAAAGACTCAAGATAATTGGAGTAGGTAGGTTAGAGTGCCTTGAGAAAAGCAATAAGAGGGATATCCAACTCAACCTTAGTGGATTTAATATCATGCATTATAGACTTTACTTCAGATGCAAGAGCAAGAGGATCATTATTTTTCAGTTCAAGAGTGAAGAGTTTAATCATGAGCTGAACAACTTCAAGTGCAGAATGTGAGTTATAGAGTTCTTTCAGCTTTTGTAAAGCTTCAAAGGCAGTTGAATATGATGAAATATGGCGACTTACTTCTTCATTTACAGATGCTGCGATTAATGCATAGGCTTTGCTATTCTTGTTTTCCCAAATGACGAGCTCTTTGTCTGATGTAGGCTGCACTGAGTCATTGTCTCCTTCTCCGACACACACTCCCTTCCACAACTCATTGAAGATGAGGGTGTGTTTTATCATCCGGGACCATTCAGGATAGTTCTCCTTGCCAGTGAGAACTATTCCTACCATACAGATGATTGAATGCATTCTGTAAAAAAAATACTTCTGCTGATAAAAAAAACTTTCTGCTGATATACAGTGAAGTTGTACTCAAAAAATTTATGTGGGAAACAATTTTGGTTGTTTAGAAATAATCAGTCATTCACCGCGATCTCTACAAAGTTGGAGCAGCAACGGTATTACAACCACCATAAATCCCTTTGATTTTCTAGACCAGTAATAAAAATATGGCAGTGTTAAAGTTTAGACATTCTCTCTAGATTTCACAAGAAAGGATGACAGGCGGGAGCTCTATTTTCTTGACTAATTGCTGCTATTAAATGATAAAATCTATGTTCAAAGAGTTTGAAGAGTATTTCATTCGGAAAAGAAACCAATCGATACCAGAAACCAATCGATCAGCACATCCATTATTCAAAAATTTGATTTTGCAATGGCAGAAGCATGTCGCCCTTGGCAGAAAGATCACAATAAAAAAAACTTTTCACAATGCACACAACTATTATCAATTCTGTCTGCAAGATGTAATTGTTTACTACCCAAAGATCTACTTGAATCTCATGAATACTCTCAGCTGCTCCATAGCTAAATTCATGGTGCCAGAACTGTACGTAGTCAGAGACAAAGGAAAGAATTGATCACACAAAAACAAAAACTAGAATATCCCTGCTCGGGTTCGTGCTTCTGATCTCCACAAGTTTAGTTTCAAAGTCTCAAAAAGCTATACTCAGCTCACAAGTCCGAATGTGAATTCACCTCAACTCCAAAATATCTATCAAAAAAATTTTGCAATTAAAGCTACAGGACTGAATTTGGTAAATAACGCACGTCTGGACAACTTTTCACACGCATTTACATATATAAACAGTTATATATGGGACAGAGACTACCACGCTTCGATACCAAGGCACAGGACAGCAGCAAACTGGAGAATAAGAAGCCTGCAAAGAACCACGGGTACCCAAAACCACCAAAGTCTCGGCAAAATGAGGGTGGAGGTTGTCCCTAAGAAACCACGATGCGCTTCTGTGGAGCCATACCTGACACTGAATCAAGAGTTGAGGGATGGCTCTTGGCTAACATAAACCGAGGTAAAAACCTCTAGCTCATTCATGTTCGCAGTTTTGGCATGATGACACACACAGTATCAAGACTTAAAACAACCAAATCGCCATATATAGTAGAAGGCTAGAGATGGAGCAGAAATGTTGGCTAGCTGAGAGACCAAACCCATGAACGTGTGCCGAACGAATGGAGTCTTGTGAACAAACAAAAGTCTATTCGGATGAGAAAACCAGAGGATATTACTACAGATGCGTTAATACAGATGACAAATGTGTTAGTTGACAGAGGCGTTAATACAGATGACAGATGCGTTAATGGACAGAGGCGCTAATACAGATGACAGATGCGTTAATGGAGAGAGCCCAGTGGCGCAAGAATATGGAACGATTTTGGATTCTGAGTGTCAGGAACCATGTCAGGGCAGCGCAAAGACAGAACGTAGGTAGGCAGATAGAATTATAGAAAGAGAAATGGAGCAGATCAGGAGTTACAAAGACATAAAGGGTAAACAGAGAGTTGGCTCTGATACCATGTCAGACCAGACAGTAACTCAACAAAACAAACAACTGATTCATTTTTTATTCCATAGGTAACCCATTGTTATATACAATAGGGAGTGATTGTTCAGTTAATCTCCCAATGACTTTTCACCTTCCCAATTTATTTATTTACATAAAATTCCCAATCATGAAGATTAGGTGTCAATAGATATTATGCAACCAACCTTATAAATATAACATAAATATGACGGCTGCATAAACTATCGACCCGTGGCATAAATCGTTACAACCACATATCAAATATAGTATGTCATATGTGAATGGTGGTTTCAAGACGATGCCAAATCCTTTGTGGTCATGGTGGAGCAGTGGCTCCAGTGGCATAAAATAGTTTACATCCATAGCATATATTCCTCCGACTGTGATGCCACATTCGTTGTTGTCGCACCATAAACTATATTGTTATACCATAACTTCGCAGAATATTATATGCATTCAACCATATTAATGTACCCACCTTATATATGCGTTCAACCATGTAATGTACCCACCTTATATATGGGTTTAACCATATTAATGTACGTTCACCATTTTGTAATGTGTATACTTGCGCTTAAGAAACTTTATTAACATGGCTTATGTTTTAATATATGGTGCGTGGTTTAAACTTTAATACCATAACATATTTTAATATATGTTTTCTTTACACCACATGTTATATATTTCATAAAACATGTTGGTGCTATGAGACTTGATACCTTAATGAAGACTTGCACCCAAACTGAAGATGTTGCACCTATAACTGTAAATGTCATGTGTTGAGCAGTAAAAATGTGACGTGCACTAATTCATCACAAACTTCAACAAGTATTTTCCGATTCATTCGGAGGCCAAATGCACCCATTCAAGTTGTGTTGGAGTTGTTTCAGTGTGCTCTACGTAATGACGCTTCTTCCACTTGAATGCAATAAATTTGATTTTTAGGCTTTTTCTAGATCCTTGATCAATTTTGGATCATTTCCTCCCCGCTTAGACCTTTTGGACCACCAAAAAGCTTAAGTTCCATAAAACAAGTGTGGGTTCCATTTTCCCACTTGGCCGGTATTTGTCCACTCTATTCTAAACATGTACACTTTACTCATCCATGCAATCGTCAGCAAAACACACAAACTGAAAAATATATCAAGTCCTTTTTCATCCATATCCACATTCATATTTGCTGTTAATATCTAGGCACCACTAAACAGTAATAAACCCATTAACAACATTGAAAGTATCGACATAGTTGAAACCATACCCTGCTTTCCTTTCACAGCTGAAACAAAACTCAATTTATCATGTTGCAACTCTTGTTGATGTACAATTTTGGATTCCTTAAGCAAATATATCTATTTGTAATTAACTTTAATGATCTCTTGCTTAGGTTATTTAGATTGTACAACAACATCTTTATTATCATAAGCCTCTTTTTTTAACTGTTCAACTATAAAAAGAGATTTATCTGCTTTTGTGTGATGAGAATGTAGAACATATTCAATTCCTTTTTTGAACAAGTTATATTGATTGTGTTCCATGTAAAAGATTGCTTTTCTATCATATAAATACGGGCTACCCAAGACCATCCCACATGTATCTGGCTTTACCACATCACACATCACCTTATCCTTAAATTGAGAAGTTATTGCAAACGATAACATGCATTGCTCAATTACTCGTAATTTATGATTTCTTCTCATCCAAATTAAAGTATACGGTTTACGATGCTTTATTGTTTTCAATCCCAATTACTTAACCACTTTTTATGAAATTAAATTAACTTGAGATCCACTATCTAAAAATGTGTCGATCTTTGTATGTTTCATAACAACCCTTATATGAAATAACTTTCCTCTGGAACTGCTAGAATCATTACCTTCATCGAATTTACTAGTCATAATCAATTATGTGATATGCGTCTCATTACCTGAATCTGACCCTAGGTCAAACGGTTTCATTGTTGCTGCAACCTTTTCCTTCCATTTTTTGATCCACTTTGATTTCATTTCGGGATGCAATTGCTAACATTGATCCTTGTCGTGGCCCTCTTTCTTACAATGCTTACAAGAGAGATTTTCAACCTCCTTCTTGTCGAAGTTTACTTTCTTCACTTTCCCTTTTCCCTTGCTCTCTATTCTGGCTATCAATTCTGATGATGCCCCAACTCACAACTTACCTGCTTCAATGTAAGTCACTTGTACTACCACTTCATCCAGGTTAGTAGGACTGAACATAAATATAGTATTACGAACATACTCAGGTAATCCTCCTATGTATTTCATTAGAGTTTCTTGAGTATACAAAGGAATATCTAACATCAATGCCTTCTTACGAAACTCATCTGTATATTCCTGCACTGATTGACCTTTCCTAACTTTTAGTCCTTACCATTTTGTTAAATCGTTTTCCTTATATCCCAATGGATAAAATTGCTTTCTAAGTGCAGTAATAAAATCAAACCATGATGGAAAAATCTTATCGATATGCTCAGTACCTTTCTGTAACTTACTCTGCCACCAGATCAATATTATGTCCATTAAACGAAGTGATGCTAGTCTGATTTTGACTTCATCTTCAGTTGATTTGTTGCACGCTACAATATACCTCCATTTGCCTAAACCAATTGTCAAGCTTCTTGGCATCAACTTCTCCATTGTACATGGGTAACTCAAACTTAACATCGAGTTTCAATAGCAGTTTCAAATTTTTAGATGGATTCAAGAGAGAAGTGATAAGGTCTTTTTGATTGCTTTCATCTTCTTTTCCAGATTTTGATGGTTGCCCCTCTTTGTCTTTAGACATTGTTGTCTTAAACTCTCGATGCATTTCTTCGACCATGGCTCCCAAGGTCATAAAATAATCTACGAAACCTGCATCAGATCTAAACGGATGATCACCGCTTCCTTCTTCAGCCATTTCGTCTCCTTGAGTTGTCCTTCTTCTCGAGCCAATTTCTGGATCTCCTACAACAAGTTCTCCTTCACCAAGCTTATATTTTCTCCTGGTGATCATGCACACTCCAAATCATAGTTAACAATAACCTACTCTAATACCAAATGATCCCCAAAAAGACCTTTAATTGAAATTGTGATTTATTCGTTGTTAGAAAGTGTTAATGCATGATTTAAAAACACCATTAAATACATAAGAATGGAGAACTAAATAATAATATTGTAGAAAATTAGAGTAGCAAACCATAAGAAGAAAATCGCAAGAGATTGATAACAGAGTTCGGCTATCTCAAAGCCTACATCTCCGGGCCTAGTCTTCAACAGAGAGGCCTTTATATTAGAAAATAAAAGCCCAAAAAATACATTAAAGTTACATCAACAATATCCCTAGCTGGTCCAGTTGTGTTCTGCTCGACCTCAGAAATCTGACGCAACTAATGGAGCTGAAAAATACCCCCTACAACTCCCGAAATAAACCTGCAAAATTCTGCCTCCAAATATTCAAAGCTACACAAAAATCCTTCTCTGTTGTACAAATTGTCACAACTCTCCTCTTTTAAATTACATTACCCTATTTATAAAGCTTTTCGCTTAACCAAAATAGTAAATGAATAAAATTACATATCACCTTTGTAACCATATAACAATATGGCTCTATAGTTAACATATTTTTTAGAACTGCACCATAAAATATTACATTCGGTGAAATGGAAATTACACACATAACAACCACATAATACATTAAACCTTGGTGCAATCCAATGTTATACATGGCATACGATATTATGAAACCAACCTTATAAATATAACATAAATATGATGGCCGCATAAATGATCAACCCATGGCATAAATCGTTATAACCACATATCAAATATAGTATGTCACATGTGAATGGTGGTTTCAAGATGATGCCAAATCCTTTGTGGTCATGGTGGAGAGGTGGCTCCTGTGGCATTAAATGGTTTACATCCACAGCGTATATTCCTCCGACAGTGATGCCACATTCGTTGTTGTCACACCATAAACTATATCGTTATACCATAACTCCGCACCATATTATATGCATTCAACCATATTAATGTACCCACCTTATATATGTGTTCAACCATGTAATGTACCCACCTTATATATGGGTTTAACCATATTAATGTACGTTCACCATTTTGTAATGTGTATACTTGCGCTTAAGAAACTTTATTAGCATAGCTTATGTTTTAATATATGGTGTGTGGTTTAAACTTTAATACCATAACATGTTTTAATATATGTTTTCTTTACACCACATGTTATATATTTCATAAACCATGTTTGTGATATGATACTTGATACTTTAATGAAGACCTGCACCCAAACTGAATATGTTGCACCTTGTGGTGAAGTAAAATTATAAGTGCGGACACGAACGAAATCCTCTAGCCCTATAATGGGTCTAGCCACAACAGATACATTCTATGGAAGATTTCCTTAGGTTAGAATCAATCAAGAGGGCCTACCTCTTGGTCGCTGATCCTACTTGATGATGTACTCACTTGCTTGCTCCAACAATCTCTCGCTTCCTTCTTCAAGCTCCTGAAACAAGTAAACAGCAACACACAAACATAATAATAGACAAATTGTAATTCAACATACTTAACAAGTCAAAAAACATTAAGACATGAATATATAATATTACAAAACATGTAGGAAATCAATCAATAGTTGTATATATTAATATTCAAAGAGAGATTACAACCATTCGTCTTGACATTGTAGTCTTCCTATGACAAGACCAGGTTCCCACACACTTCTGCTAGCACTTCATGATGGCTTCAAACAATAATAGTTAAAGACTCTTTCCTTTAGGCTTCACTCCAAACCAAACACACTTCTCCCTCACACAACTAGATGGCTACAACTAGTAATATCTTGCTTGTCTAAAATAGTATATTCACACTGAGCCAAAACTCTAACTGTGACTTTCACACTAGTCTGTGCTTGGGAAGAAGGGAGATTTATATAGGAAATATGGATGGGAGATTGATCCTCTTCTCGTGGGATAAAGACTTATCCCTTGAGGTAGTTCCATAATTATAGGGGAAAGAAGCCCAAAATATCATCCTCGACCCCGTCCAGCCAAACCACTTACCAAAATTCTGTTACAGAGCTTCTAGATATGGAAGCTTCAGCTCTAATTTAAAAAAAAATCCATAACAGGACCGGCGTGACTGGAACATATCTCAGTCGCACTAATTGGCATAGGGAATAGTGCTAGTCTCTGCACATCGGGGCGGGGGAAACAAAGTTCATTAGCGTCGATCTTCTAAATTGGGCAAAAAACAAGTTTCAGGGGAAATGGTGCAAAAGAGAATTTATCTGCTCATTAAGAGGGACACAATGAGAGTTTCTTCATGAAGGCAAAGCATGTGGGGTTCACTGTAAAGCTCCTCTAGGATCAAGGAACATGGAGTACAGGGATAGTGACAAAGTGTTGTGTAACAGATGCCCCCAAAAGTGTGAAGGCTGAGCCGGAGTGAGGGATGAAATGCTTTATAAATCAGTGCGAGGAACCGGTCTGCCATCGGAAAACCTGAAAGCAAGTACAGATACATATACATAAACTGAGATCTCTATCAAATGATACATGAATCATGGCATGGATGCATCCATCCAGAGAATGATCATGTAAATGGGTCCAAGCATGGGCGCAACCATCCGTCCAAGAGGATCATAATGAAACCAAGGTATGGTCGCAGCCATCCGATAATGAGAAGTATCACATATGATAACTCATTGTTTGGTTGCAGCCAACCATCTGATAGAGACATGCATATCATCATAACCATGTCACACCACTTCGCAACCTGGACCTTTCGTAATCCGAGTCCAGGGTCTTGCGCTCCAACATGACCTGATCAAAGTACATATTTTAGCATGCGAATAGATGTGTTGACATCGAACATGCTAGAAAGTTGTTTGATTACCAGTCAATGATGTAAACTGTTAACAAGTGCGAGAGAAACCACCAATAATGACAATAGCCCTCAAGGTACTATCAACACAATTCATAAAATGTGAATACAGGAACTGAAGTCGAACAGCCATGAAATCACTCAATCGAAAGCCAACGATGTGAACTTGTCGTCGAGTGCGAAGAAATTGCTATTAGGGCATGCAAGCTCTAAGGTACTGGAAGGGAGTCTCTCAGTTAAATTTTTGGTTAATGAGTTGAAGTCAATAGAAAGAAACCATGTCAAAGGAGGGCCATAATGAATCCCACATCATAAACGCAAGACGAGAGGATGCAAAATGATTTTGGATGACACAGAGAATCAGAGGTAAGTGTAACTGCAGAAAGATAACTCTTGAACATATCGGCGACACAACTGGAAGTTTGGCAGCTTTTGGATCCAAGGGATCAGTGGTCATAATGACGTTGCAGAGATCAAATGGAAGGAAAAAATGAACGGCCCAAACCCAGGAAGGTCAATGATATAAAGGAGGATATCCCAACTCGACAAGAAACAAAGAGTGTTATTATTGTGCCCTTATATTATTATTGTTATGTCGGCTCTGATTATGTTATAAACCCTTAGACTCCTATATATAGAAAGGGGTATTTTCATTTTTATCATCCAAGAATTGTTCATTTATGTAATGTAAAGGAGGTTTCCCCCTCGAAGAGGCTGAATTCTAAGGCGTTGATCTATCTTTTCCATCTTTTCTTGAGCTGGTTTCATAACATTTGGTATCAGAGCTTTGGATTCTAGGGTTTCTTTGCTCCAAACAGGTCATCGTTGCATTTTTGCTATAACGTTTTTTCTGTGATGTTTCAAAAGTCGCAAAAAAAACCCATTTGAGGAGAAATCGTTCTGAACCTTGGGTACGAATTACAGAGCTTTTCGCGCAATATTTGCGGAGATATGATCTGAGGAAATTGGTCTTTTTGCAGACTCCTGAATTACATTCAAAACAGGTGACCTGGGGAAAATCGTCATAACTTTCTCTCTGGGGATCAGATTGAAATTTCGTAAAAAGCTACAGAAAGAGGACAGACTGTAGTTTCTTGTATGCATGTTTTAGATCCAACGGTTGAAACAGGGACTCATGGCAGGTCGTACAAGTTCGCTCTACTGAATTAGTCTATATGCAAGTCACTGTGGGAGATTTCACATAACTCTTCCTTGGAGAATCCAATTTGGATCAGACTTGTGGAATTGGAAAGAGGACACAGAGGGCTACTACAACTCACAAATTCAGAACTATATGATTGGAAAGTACAGAGTTACAGTCGTTTCAAGGTCGAGCTCCTAAAATCAAGAAAAAGCAAGATGAGGAAGTTTGATGGCAAGGATCCGGTAAATTGGATACTTCAGATGGAGCAATATTTTGATCTACATGGTGTACAACTATTACAAAAGGTATGTATTGCATCGTCATATTTAGAACCAGGTCAATTTTTATGGTACAAATGGCTTTGTTCTCATAAACAACTTGTTACGTGGTCAATTTTCACGGAGGAAATGATAGCACATTATGAGGATACAAAGAGCAACACCTTCTTTAGAGCAACACCACAACAATTGGAAAGAGTAAAAGGGCTTTGTGACATAGTGGAAAGCAAAATTATGGAAACCAGGAAGTGTACCCCTCACAACTATAAAGATGGAAGTGTTGTTTCTCCTAGCCTTCCACAACCTACAAGGGTTACACCACAACAATTGGAAGAAAAAAGAGAAAAAGGGCTTTGTTACAATTGTGATAGCAAATGCACTAAAGGTCATAAGTGTGCTGAGAAGAAATTATTTTACATAGAATATGAAGAGGATCAAGAAAAGGATCAAGAAACATCAAAAGAAGAAGATATACGCCAGGACCCCACCCCAGAGAAAGAAGAAATAAATCAGACCATATCTTGTAAAGCATTGGCAAGAATTACCACTCCTCAAACTCTCAAGATAGGACATATCAAGAAGAAAAAGGTGCAAGAAGTGAAAGATCACATTGAGAAAGAAGAAATGAATCCTACCATATCTTGTAATTCATTGTTCGAAATTACCACTCCTCAAATTATCAATATAGAAGGACGTATCAAGAAGAAAAATGTTCAAGAAGTGAAAGATCACATCAAGCATCAAGAAATGAATCCGACCATATCTTGTAAAGGATTGGAAGAAATTACCACTCCTCAAACACTATAGATAGAAGGACATATCAAGAAGAAAAAGGTTCAAGCAGTGAAGATCACATCGAGCATCAACAACAAGTTCTCCAACTTTTAAAGGATAACACCACTTCGGTGCAAAATCAAACGAAACAACAGGTAGATCAACATCGTAGTGAAAAATGTTTTGATGTAGGTGATTGGGTATTTTTACTATTACATCTCAAGCAAGCTATTTATGAGAAGGAAATGTTGGCAATACTACATGCACTTAAAAAATGGCGACCTTACCGAATGGGAAGACTCTTCAAGGATGAGGATGTGGAAGCATTGTTTTGTGCTATTTATATTATCCAACTAGATTGGATAAACGAAGCAAGGGATGAATGGAAGAAGGACGAAGAAGTATGGCCACTTATTCAAAAGTTGCAAAAGATCCCAATTCAAACAATATTGCCAGAAATTGAAGAGGAAGGAAAAATCATATTGGAACCTGGAGCAGTCACAGAAATAAGAACCCGATAGCTACGAAATCGATCAATTTCAGAGTATCTCATCAAGTGGAAGAACTTACCCGATGAATATTCCGCATGGGAGGACAAGAATTTTATACAAAAGCATCAAGAACTACTCAAGCGTTGAGGACAATGCTTTTTGAAGGAGAGGGGCATGTTAGGCCCCTATACTACTAGTGTAACCCCTTATTGTTATTAGTATAACCCACTTATTATATTGATGTACCCATGTAGTGCCCATAGTGTTACTATTGTGCCCCATAGAAGCCCACTATTGTTATTATTGTGCCCTTACATTATTATTGTTATGTCGGCTCTGATTATGTTATAACCCCTTAGACTCCTATATATAGAAAGGAGGTCTTTTCATTTGTATCATCCAAGAATTGTTCATTTATGTAATGTAAAGGAGGTTGCCCCCTCGAAGAGGCTGAATTCTAAGGCGTTGATCTATCTTTTCCATCTTTTCTTGAGCTGGTTTCATAACAAAGAGTGAGCTGGCGACACAAATTGATAGATTTCCAAATTTTCCCCCACCAATTCTGGCGAGTACCCCAATTATTTTTTAAATTGCAAGCTTGAAGAGGATAGCATATTCTTGCACTATAATTTCATCCTTTGGATGAATCCAACCTAGTAAGTTTAACAAGCCCTAGGAAGGAGAAGCTCGTGTTCGTCATGGTGACGAATCCCATGTCGTTCAATAGTTTAACAAGTCTGACAAAGGTGTAACTCGATCTCTTTTTCATGTTTAAAGAGTTTGAAAAAGACACGTAAAAGAAAACTCCACATGGTCCATTTTCGTACGTTTGTGTCTCTCAAGCTCGAAAAGGTAGAAAACAATACTTGAGAGAACCACTTGACCATTTCAGTCAAGGAGTACCTTTTTCATAAATAGTGCCACCCAACCCGAAAAAGGGGTAAAATTATACAGGGTGCACGACATTTCGCATCCATTAACGAGTTTGAAACAATAAGGGATCGACCATCTCTTCACTTTTAAAGGGTCGGAAAAGAGTTGAAAGTAGACCCCGCATTTTTATTCTTTTTAACGAGTCAAAAAGGAAAAAAATACTCAGCAATCTTTTCATTTTTTACGAGTCAGAAAAGAGCTTAAAGTAGACTCGTCCTAGAGGAACGAGTGGTATAAAGGGTAGAAATTGGTTCCAGGAATGGTGGAACTGCTCAAAACATGTAATGGTCAAGAGGCTGGCTAATAAAACCACTCATCGATGCAATTCCTTAGGAAAGGAAAAACAACCAAGTGAAAGCATATGATTGGCCAAAGAGATAGTGGCAATGGAATAAAACAACCAAGGCTCATCTAGCAGAAATCAGCTGATAAAATGACAATCACGAGATGAAAAGTGAGTTCATTTTTACACAAGCTTGAACCATGGAGAACTTTTCTTGGAGTCGGTTTCATGTTTACGCAAGCGTGAAATGAAAAAATATGCTTGTTATAAGTTTGCATGCCCCCAACATAATGACTCAATCGAGGTACATGCCCCCCAAGCTTCATGTCAATCAACTAGATGGATGGAATGAAGGTTCACTTTTGAGATGTAGGAAGACTCGACTGGGATTTTATGAGATCTTAATCAAAGACTCGATTTGGAAATGGGAGGTGTTTCATTTTTTAATGAGGTTGACAGAGTAAAAGAACTATCCTCAGAATCTGTTTCATTTTTTAATGAGGTTGACATAGGAAGAAACTATCTTAAGGACTCCTTGATTCATTTTTTGATGAGCTTGACAGAAGACAAGAAACTATGCTCACACCCTTTGTTTCATTTTTTAACGAGGTTGACACAAGACCAGGAACTATCCTCATGACTCCTTGTTTCATTTTTTAATGAGGTTGACACAAGAACAGGAACTATCCTCATGACTCCTTGTTTCATTTTTTAACGAGGTTGACACAATACCAAGAACTATCCTCATACAATTGATCATGGACCATATGAGAACATGGCCCCCAAGAGGTCCTGATTGGACGGGAGAACTACGCTTTGGGAGGAATACATGTCAACTGGTACCAATGACAGATCAGGTTCCAATGCTCCCAGTACATAATGTACTATACCATCTGCATGATCATCAGTGGAGGAGGAGATGGAAAGAGTGTTATGGGCAATTTTAGTGTTTCTTCAAACGATTAACCCCTAAACCTAGTAGCTAGTCTAGAACAACAGCCAAAGTAATTCCAATGCTTTTCCTATAGCTAACATATAAAAGAAAGAGGAACAAAAGAACCAACCTGTATCTCTCAGTCAATCCCTCTTCCCTTTGACCACTTTCACCGCTCCCTTCCGTACTTAACTCGCTTGGAAGGTACCTGGACACAAGCCAAGACAGAAAACCATCAAAGCATACATATCGATCTGTTAACTAAACATATTATAGAATCGAAAGTACAATATACATCATATAAACACATGAATGGTAAAAAGCATAGAACTCTTTATTGATAAAGGAAAGATTACAACCCTTGAAGCCATGTTCGATTCAGCGTCTTCCTTCCAGTTTCAAACCCTTCTCTCCTCATGATGCAACAATTTGACATGATAACATTACTCTCTTTCAAGTTGCACTCAAACAGTATTTCCTTAACTCAAGAAGTTCCAACCTCTCCAAGCCTTTGAATGCTTGGTCCATTTATAGTTTAATGGAGGAGTTTAAGCCATTAATGGCCCTCATGAATTCTTTTCCAAAATTGGGAAGTGGTTCCATGGAGGAAGGGATAATGGATTAAGGTTCATTCATCCTCTTCCTCATCCAAAAGCGAGCTGCATCCATCCGGAAACTTCCAAAAGGATCCATTGGATGAGGAATCCAATGGATTCATTTAAAAAATTCGATGAATCTCGCTCAACACAAGTGAAACAAGGGGTAGGAGTGATGCATAATAGTCAAATAGTGTAGTTCCTGCAATGAATTGCAGCCTGATAAAGGGCCATCTACATTGATCTCTCTAGGGGCATTTTTTGGATGAATGGTGACATGAAACTCTTGGGAGGCAAGCATGATGTAGGTTAACTTCATTAGGGAATGAAAACAACTAAATTAGGGGTTGATGGACCCTAATAATATGGATCTGTAAGTCAAAGTTGATGTGCCCAAATTTTCCTATAACAGTTTCCCCCTAAAGCATGAAGTCGAAAATAAACATGTCGAGTGGGATGCTTTACCACTTGGAAAGAAGGTTTCGAAACTAAAGGAGGCCTGCATCAGTTACAATACAAATATCATGATACTTTGATTTTTTCTCACAATTTTTAGCTGAGGGAAGGCATACCCATGCTTAGATTTATAAACTTTCATTACATGTACAAATATAGTCGTCTACAGATATAGAACCATGAGTGGATGACCATGAATGTTAGGCCATTGTACATTTGATTTAGTACTCTTGAATATATCGCAGCCCAGATGGATGAAACTAGATCCGGGATCTTCAATTTCATCCAATCTTTCACTCAAGTACAAGTCTAACCATGTGAATAAATTATCTGAAGTCAAACATGGAGAGACATCGTCTGATTACCAGCAAATGATGTAAGTCACTAACAAACGCGAGAAGAATCACCGATAATGATAATGACTCTCAAGGTATTGCAGTGCATTTCGCATGGTGTGAATAAATGATTTGATGTTGAACACCATACAAACTCTTTCAGTCGAAGGCCATTGATGTCAACCTATCACCGGAAGTGAGAAACCTGCCATTGATGTATGCAAGCCTCAAGGTACTGAAGGGGTGTTTCTAAGTCAACTTCTTGGATGATGTGTTGATGTCGACAAGAAGCGACTGGTCACAGGAGGGCCTTAATGTATCCCACATCAACGACACGAAATGAAGTAAATGATTTTGGAGATGAAACATAGACCGATGACACAAGGTTCAGGAATGGCAGACATGAAAATGAAGGTTTATAGTATTGCAAAGGATAAAGTTTTGAACTGAAGGACTTCTCTTGAACATATTGGCGACACTAAAGTGAATTGGTAGCATTGACCCAAAACAAAGCAATGGATGGTATGATAGACCAACGGTGTGATAACCATCAAGCTAAATAACCCAACCCACATAGTCACGGTGATGAAGTGAAAGTTTCATGTTCAAGAGCGACCTGCTACCATAAACTATTCCCAGCCTTTTCCCATTTTCCCTAGTCATTTCTAACCAATACCTCTTTATTTTTAATCAAGCTTGAGGAGGATAACATATGCTTGTTATATAATTCCACCCTTCGGGTGAATCCATCGCTATTTGATGTTTTAATGAGTCTAGCGAAGGTGAAACTCGATCTTGTCTAGATGGAAAAGTTTGTTGCTATTTAATGTTTTTAACGAGTTTAATGACAAAGATAACTCGGTCCTTTTCACATTTAGAGAGTCTGAAAATGGACTAAAAGGAAACTCCAAAAGTTCTTTTTCGTACATTTGTCTCTCAAGTTTGAAAAAGCATAAAACAATACAAGAGATAACCTATTGATCATGTTTGATCGACGAGTACCTTTTTCATAGTTAATCTATCTCAGCCCAAAGAAGGAGTAAAACTATACTGAGTAGATATTGATTCTAATCCGTTAATGAGCTAGAAATGACAAGCGCTCGGTAATCTTTTCATATTTAGAGAGTCTAAAAAGAGCTTAAAGAGGACTCCATTTTGAGGAACAAGTGGTGTCTAGGATAGAAATTGGTTCCGCTGATGTGGGAACTTCTCAAAACATGTTGATTTATGTGAAGAGGTTGGCTAATAAGACCACTCATTTCAACTGTTCGTCAAAAAGGGTAAAAAAACCAAGTGAAAGCGTATGATCGGCCAAAGAGATGGTGGCAATGGGATGAAAACAACCAAGGCTCATTTGACGAAAAGGCTAATAGAATGGCATTCATGAGGGTTAAACTGGAAATGGGTTCATTTTTAGACATTCTTGAACCATAGGGAACTGTGCTTGGATTCAGTTTCTTATCTACACAATCTTGAAACGAAAAACTATGCTTAGATTCAATTTCTTTTTTACACAAGCTTAAAATGAAAAACTATGCTTTAATTGGTTTACATGCCCCCAGCATGATGAAAAGGAGAGTCTCTGGTAACCAGATGGAAGTCGTTGCGGTGAAGCAGGATGGTTATCCAACACCTTTTTGGCTTCATCCATATAGGGAAAAAGGTGAATGGGGTGATTCCTTTCACATAACCTACAGGAAAACTTAACTTTACCATTCGGTGCATGGTCCCCAAGATTCATTACATTCACCTAAGTAGACTACTCATGGCTATCAAGTGGATGGAATGAAGGTTCTTTAACGAGATCAAGTGAAAGACACGACTGGGATTTTATGAGATCTAATCAAAGACTCGACTTGGAACTTTTCTCCAAGGGACCTTGTTTCAATTTTTAATGAGCTTGACTCAAGACAAGGAACTATGCTCATACCCTTAGTTTCATTTTTTAACAAGGTTGATACAAGACCAGGAACTGTCCTCGGATTTCTTGGTTTCATTTTTTAACAAGGTTGACACAAGACAACGAACTATCCTCAGACCCTTGTTTCATTTTTTAATGCGGTTGACACAAGACAACGACTATCCTCATGGACCTGTTTCATTTAACAAGGTTGACATAGTAAAATAACTATCCTCATGAAGAAACAATTTGACATGATAACATTACTCTCTTTCAAGTCTCACTCAAACAACATTTCCTTAACTCAAGAAGTTCCAACCTCTCCAAGCCTTTGAATTCTTGGTCCATTGATAGCTGAATGGAGGAGGTTAAGCCATTAATGGCCCTCATGAATGCTTTGCCAAAATTGGGAAGTGGTTCCATGGAGGAAGGGATAATGGATTAAGGTTCGTTCATCCTCTGCCTCATCCAAAAGCGAGCTCCATCCATCTGGAAACTTCCAGAAGGATCCATTGGATGAGGAATCCAATGGATTCATTTAAAAAATTCGATGAATATCGCTCAGCGCAGGTGAAACAAGGGTTAGGTGTGATGCATAGCAGTTAGACAATGTAGTTCCTTCAATGCATTGCAGCCGGATAAAGGGCCATCTGCGCTGATCTCTCTAGGGGCATTTTTTGGATGAATGGTGACATTGAACTCTTGGGAGGAAAGCATTATGTAGGTTAACTTCATTAGGGAATGAAAACAACTGAATTAGGGGTTGATGGACCCTAATAATATAGATCTAGATGTCGGGGTTGATGTGCCCAAATTTTCTTGTAACAACAAGTAACCACATAATTAAAATGTCGTGGGGAAGGTACTGCTTATAAACAAGATTTGATAGGGGATGATGGTTGCAAAGGAGGCACCTGGTGACCAATGAATGACAATTGATCAATATTCACAATTCTCCCTTCATGCGGAAAACAAACCACACAGAAATGTGAAGAAACAAGAGCTCCCATGACATAAACATAGTCGCGTCCAAGGAGAAGATTGAAATCTAAGGGACCTTGGAATACCATCATGTCTATATAGATGATCTTTCCTCCCAAAGTAATAGGGAACTTCGAAAGGATCCCTAAGAGCTGACTCGTTCCTCCATTGAAGGCCAACATATTCTGAGTGACAGGCACAAGCTATGGGGAACCCAAAGCTTGCCAAGTAGTAGAAGACATGATGCTAACAAACGTGCCTTCATCTAATATAGTGCCATGTACTACCATATTATAGTCTTTTACTATGATCTAGAAAGGCACATAAGATGGGAGGCAGAAAGCAGTCAAGTGACTCCAATAAAAAAAAACAATAGAACTACTTGGTGGGAGCATCATACGGTTGCCCCCATGCTCTGCAGGAATAGAAGAAGGACTCTCCTGAACAGCTAGGATGGGCGGATCACTCTTCGATTCATAAGAATCTGAGGAGACTAGAAGAACATGGGCAGTATGATCACCACTCTCTCTTAGAACAAAGTGAGCAACTGGTGGCGGAGCCAAGTTGACACTCTTTTCGACCAATGGCTGGTTAGGAACAGACATAAGAGAGTCTCGCTCAGGAAGAGCAATACAGACACGAGATGAATCCAAGTCAATCTCTTTACCAGCCGGGAGAGGGTCAGAAGAAAGCCTTCGATAACCAATAGGAAGTTGGGGTTGAGGAGCTGCAAGGTTTTCGAAAACTTTGGAAGCTTTATCCATAAGAGGACAAAGGTGAAGAAGACGCTCTCCTTCACATAACCTACAAGGGATTCTAATCTTCCCTTTCTTGTTACCATCACTAACTGAGGATGCGGCATCAACGTGATCTCCAGAGGTCGATGGGGATGGTCGATCCAAATTTTGAGACCATGCCTCTAAGACTCTAGGGACACCAAAACAATCTCGAAGAAGATGGTCACCCTTACACAACCTGCAAGGGAATATAACCTTCCGTGGAGGATCAGAAGGTTTGTCTACGAGAGGTGCATTTGGAACAATAGTTGTATGGTTAGTCTTTCACTTATCTGACTTCTTCTTCTTTGTCTTCTTCTTCTTCTTCTTAGCCTCCTGGTTACTAGATTTGAAACTTTCACCAGGCGACGTAGAAGAGGAGGATGAAGAAATGGGGGAAGAAGGTGAGGAGTCAACCTTAGAATCATCGTGACATGATTCGAATGAAGGATATGTTTGGACAGGATTTGGGATGCTTTGGACCACTGAGGTTGAAAACAACTAGACAGGTAAACCAATGGTTAACCCAGGAAGGGACAACCTCACCATATAAGGAGCATCGGCATTTCCAAAAGAAGGAAAAGGACCAGGATTCCCATCCGAGGGGAACCCTTGACTGTTAGACTCTGGGAATGTTGCCATTGGAATCGACCCTAAAGAATCACTAAGGAAAATAACTTTAACCATGAAAATTTCATGGGCAGTTAATTTTAAGACACTGAAACAAAACTTTGCCTTTTCATATTTTAAGAGTCAATAAAATGACGAAAGGTGACTCTAGTCGCTTTCAAAATTAACAAGCTCAAAAGGAAAAGTGCTTGAATGATATTTTAAGTTTTAAAGAGTCAAAAATATCAAATGACTGCTCTGGATGGTCTAGGTAAAAAGGATTACTAGGCAACCATGAACTGCAGAATACCTCACGAAGAACCGAGAAGTATAGGCAGGCAATCTCCCCGAATGGTGTGTTCGGTGTATCACGTTTGCAAGGCGGCCGACTCGGCTTCCTATGGATAAAGGATTGCAACCTATAGGGTTCTCTCGTTATATACTTGACGGTATGGGGAGCACAAATCTGTACTAGCGTTGTCTAATGCCGAAACTAACGACAGCTACTAGGTTTAAAGACGTCAGAACATGTCTCTAGCCTAGACCACTAAATGTGAGCGTTAAGTTTCAATGCTTCCTTAGGTTAATTCAATAAATTTTAAGCTTGAATTAGGTTTCAATTACAAGGCCCTACCACTGTCATCTAAAAACTCCTATATGCAACTATATGAGAAAATAGATCTTTGTCTTCAATGAAAGTTTTCACTAATTGAGAGATAGAGAACACAAAATTAATGCAACAACCGAAGAATGAAATCTTTCAGTAATAAATCTCCTAAATGCACTTAATCTTCCTATAACAACAAAATAAGTTTCATTTAATTTCCAATGCTTATGATGATGCAATTCTAGCTTCTCAATAATGCTACTAATGCAATATTTTCGCTTAAGTAAACTAGAATGATGTTCTCCTTTTCATAAAATGAAAAATGAATCTTTCACATAAAGTACTTTAAATGAAAATTTTCACAATTCCGGAAAAACAAGCATCAATAAAATCCAAATCATGATAAATGAAACTAAAACAACTTTCGTCCTTTAATCAAACCAACCAAACACATAATGCTTCAATCGAGAACCAAGCAAGCACACAAACCAAACAAAAAATAGCCTTCTAATCAGGGAGAAAACAGTCAAAAGGCTCACAGGGTCAAAAACACAAGACCAGAACACACTAGCCAAGATTGGGGTCTAGCCCTAATCTTCACTTACAGGCATCAATGTGACTGTCTAACTTAAAACAAGCGCTACAAGCTGGTCAGCGCGACTGTTCCTCTGAAATTCGCACTGATCGGCGTGACTGTCAGCTGATTAAATGCGTTGTCCGAGGGAACTATGGAAAAATAACAATAAAAAATCAAAACAGGGACCATATCTACTACTATGGATTTTAGACTTAGACCAGTAAACAGGAGAAAAGCAACAGAACAAAAGGGAAAACGTGAAACTAGCAAAGTTCTCACGAAATCATGAAATCCAAAACAAAAAAAAAAGGATGGGATCTCCCCAATATGTTCTCCAATTTGTGGTGAAGTAAAATTATAAGTGCGGACACGAACGAATTCCTCTAGCCCAATAATGGGTCTAGCCACAAACAATACATTCTATGGAAGATTTCCTTACGTTAGAATCAATCAAGAGGGCCCGCTTATCCTGCTTGATGATGTCCTCACTTTCTCCAAAAATCTCTCGCCTCCTTCTTCAAGCTCCTGAAACAAGTAAGCAACAACAACACATAAACATAATAGAAAATTTTCAAAAAAAACCTACTTAACAAGTCAAGAAACATTAAGACACGAATATGTAATATTACAAAACACGTAGGAAATCAATCGATAGTTGTATATATTAATATTCAGAGAGAGATTACAACCATTCATCTTGACGTCGCAGTCTTCCTCTGATAAGACCAGATTCCCACACACTTCTGCTAGCACTTCATGATGGCTTCAAACAAAAATAGTTTAAAATAATCTTCCCTTTGGGCTTCACTCCAAACCAAACACACTTCTCCCTCACACAACTAGATGGATACAACTAGTAATAGCTTGCTTGTCTAAAATAGTATATTCACACTCAACCAAAACTCTAACTGTGACTTTCACACTAATTTGTGCTTGGGAAGAAGGTAGGTTTATATAGGAAATATGGATGGGAGATGGATTCTCTTCTCACGGGAGAAGGACTTATCCCTTGAGGTAGTTCCATCATTATAGAGGAAAGGAGCCCAAACTGTCATCCTTGACCCCATCTAGCCAAACCATTTACCATACTTCCGTTACAGAGCTTCTAAAGACGGAAGCTTCGGCTCTAATTTAAAAAACTTTCCATAACAGGACTAGAGCGACTGGAACACAGCTCAGTCACACCGATTGGTGCAGGGAATAGTGCTAGTCTCTACACATCAGCACGAGGGAGACAAAGGTCATTAGCGCCGGTCTTGTAAATTGGGAAAAACAGAAGTTTCAAGGGAAATGGTGAAAAAGGGAATTTATTTGCTCATGAAGAGGGACACAATGGGAGTTTCTTAATGAAGGAAAATCATGTGGGGTTCACTTTAGAGGTCCTCCAGGATCAAGGAATAGGGAGTACATGGACAGTGACAAAATTTTGTGTAACACACCTATAACTATAAATGCCATGTGTCGAGCAGTAAAAATGCGACGTGCACTGATTCATCACAAACTTCAACAAGTAGTTTCTCATTCATCCGGAGGCCAAATGCGCATGTTCAAGTTGTGTTGGAGTCGTTTCTGTGTGCTCTATGCAATGATGTTGCTTCCACTTGAATCCAGTAACTTTGACTTTAGGCTTTTTCTAAATCCTTGATCAATTTTGGATCAGTTGGGGAATAGTCATGGAGATAGATCATAGGAGAAGACAAATGGGTCATATGGTAGCAGGTCTCAGAAGAGATACATGATGGATATATATGATATAGTCAGAGGTGGAATATATTTGGATACACTTGACAGTGAGGCTAGCACTCATGTATTTTATTCTAGCTCTAGTTTTTAGATACATCATCATCATTACCGCCAGCATCCTTATGATAGGAGTGAGAGCGGGTACTTTCCAGATGAGTTTAGGAAATCCAAGCCTCCTACTTTTGATAGGGAAGTGAAGAATTCAAAATACATAGAAGCATGGTTGCTTGGGATGAAGAATTTCTTCAGATTGCATGATTATTCAAAGAATATGAAAGCCAAGATAGTTATCTTCAGTCTCAAAGGGAAAGCATATATTTGGTGGGAAGATATTAGGTGAGTCAGAGGCATCAGGGAGGAGGAGATAATTTGGCATGAGTTTAAAAGACTCTTCAAGAGGAAGTACCTTTCAGAGAAATATTGTGATGGGAAGGCCAAGGAGTTATATGATTTGAAGATGGGTTCCATGACAGATGAAGGGTACATGACTAATTTTATGGAGTTGTTGAGGTATGTGCCCTACCTCAAGGATGAGAAGACAAAGGCTCAAATGTTCATCAATGGACCGCCATTATCATTTAAACATCAGATTGAGTATGAAGAGCCTTGGTCATTGGAGGAAGTCATCAGGAAGCTGAAGCATTGTTATGAGCAGTAAAAGTGCAAGTTTGAGCCTAATAGCAGAAATAATAAAATAAGACTAGATTACATCATCAAATTTTAGAGGGAAAAAAAAGAAAAACCTACTTTTTCAACTCCTATTTTCAGCTTATCTCCCTATGAGTTCACTCAAATTTCGAGTGGGAACACTTGTTGGATGCAGAATTTGATTCCTCATACAAGAAGTACTCATGTTGCATACTTTTGATGCATCCTACTACACGAAAAATGAGAAATACATGAAAAACAAGATTGCAATCACGATTTTCATGTATTTCTCATTTTTCATGTAGTAGGGTCCATCAAAAGTATGCAGCATGGGTACTCCTTGGATGAGGAATTAAATTGTGCATCCAACAAGTACTCCTACTCAAAATTTGAGTAAAACCTTAGGGAGATAAGTTGAAAAGTTAGTTTTATTATTTTATTATTTTTTAATATTTTTACTTTTTTACCCCAAAAATCGTGAATCATCTCCCATGGTTGGCATCATCATCTTGAATCCTATTGGTTCTTATAAATTTTATTTTGGTTGTACATTTTTCTTAGGAGGCCCATTTTAGACCTCAAAAGTTCTCTAATGAATGGCCTCAGAAGCGGGGAAGACATTAGGATGCAGGTGATAAGGAGAATTTGGGAACTCATAAGAAGTTCAATGTAGTTGAGAAAGGAAATTGGTCTTATCCTGAGGGGTAGAACAAGGAAGATGGTAGGAATCCTTTGAGGTGTTGAACTTATGGTGGAGAGCATCACAGGAGAGATTTCTCATCGCACCAGGGTGGAAGGCCACAGATTTACAATGCTCAAGAGGCAGAGACAACTAGAGATGTTGGTCAGAGTATTCTAAATTTATGCAGTGGTCAATAACAGGAAGCCAAATCATCAAGCATCCATTATTGAGATGGAAGGTAAGCTTTGTGATCAAGTTGTTTCTATTTTGATTGATCATAGATCGAATTATAGTTATATCAGTCTTGACCTGGTGGATAAGTGTTGCTTGAGTAAAGAAGTACATGTAGAATCTTGGTTGGTGTAGTTGGTTATAGGGACCAAGAGAAATTTCATCATTGGGTGAGATTGTTTGAATTTGAGCTTAATGGTATGCCTACATCAACACATCTTAATGGTATGCTTCCCTTGGGTTCATATAGTATTCTTTAGGGCATGGACTAGTAGTTCATTCATAGGACCAAGGTAAACAACTATGATAAGGCTATTGAGTGCCTGAATGATGATGGGGAAAGGAAAATTTTGTAGGGAAAGAATAATCCTACATTAGTGAGAATTATTACAGCTTTGCATGTTGAGTGTAGTTACAGGAAGGGATGTGTAATGTTTGTAGTTCATATTTCCAATGAAAAAGGGAAGGATGTTGAGGATGATGAAGTCTTGAAAATGTATCATGTGTTGCAGTAGTTTCTGGATGTGTTTCCTGCAGATATTTTAGAGTTGTCTCCTCATAGGGAAGTGGATTTCTCTATTGATTTGATACCATAAGTAGCACCAACATCTAAGGAACCGTACCAAATGAGTACTCTATAGTTTGTGGAATTGAAGTTGCATCTTAAGGAGATGATTGAAAAAGGATACATAAGGCCAATTTTGTCACCTTGGGGTGCACCAGTATTGTTTGTAAATAAGAAGGATGGTACTCTCAGATTGAAAATTGATTACTGGAAGTTGAATAAAGTGACTGTCAAGAATAGGTATCCATTATCATGCATTGATGACTTGTTTAATCGGTCGAAGGGAGCAGTAGTGTTCTCAAAGATTGATCTGAGATTAGGATATCATTAGGTGTGCATCAAAGAAGAAAACATCTTCAAGACTGCATTTCGCACGAGGTATGGACATTATGATTTTTTGGTGGTTCCTTTTGGTTTTACTAACTCTCCAACCACCTTCATGTGTTTGATTAATAGTCGATTGCATCCTTTGCTAGACAAGTTTGTGATAACCTTTGTTGATGATATTGGTATATTCAAAGAATGAGAAGGAGCATACATAGCACCTGGTAGCAGCGTTGATATTGTTGACAGAGCATCAATTGTATGCCAATCTCAACAAGTGTAGTTTCTTTAGGTCTCAGATCCATTACTTGGAACATGTTGTCTCCAAGGAAGGTATAGTAGTGGACCCATAAGAGATTAAATCTATCATGGAATGGCTAAATCCTATGAATGTGGATGAGGTCAGATCATTCATGGAACTAGAGGGTTGTTACAAGAGGTTCATCAGGAACTTCTCTCAGATAGGCTATCCTATTACATATTTGTAGAGAAAAAGGAAAAAAAAATTATTGGACTGAGTGTGCAGCTAGTTTCAATCAGTTGAAGAATTTTCTCACAAATGCTCCAATTTTGATGATTGCATATCCTGATAAGGAGATTTTGGTTTGTACATATGCTTGTAAGGATGGACTAGGTGGGTTCTTGATCCAAGAAGGGAAATTGGTATGCTATGAGTCAAGGAAGTGGAATGAGCATGAGAAGAACTATGTGACCCATGATCTTGAGTTGGTAGTTATCATTCATGAATTAAAGATGTGCATGCATTATCTCCTTGGAAAGAGTTTTATTCTGTTGAGTGATCATAATGTAATGAGGTATATGTTTGATCAACCTAATATGAGTGCCAATAAATATAGATGGTGGACTTCCTTCGGTGATTTTGACTTTGAGATTAGGTACAAAAGGGCAAGGAGAACAAGGTTGCAGATGATCTCAGTAGGAGAGTGTAGGTGAATCATATTTTAGTTGTGAGCTCTTATGGGACATATTTGCAGGAGTGGATATTGTATGTAGGGCAACATAATGAGAGGTATCAATATTTGAAGCAGAGGTTGCGGCAAGGTGATGAAGATGAGGAGTATCACCTCACAACAAATAACTTGGTTAGATTTAAAAAAATATCTATGTGCCTAATAGTGGTGAGCTCAAAAATCTTATCTTAAGTGAGTTTCATGTCAAACCACACTCAGGCCACCCAGGATACCAGAAGAATTTTACAGTTGTTAATAAGTTCTACCATTGGCGAAACTTGAAGAAAGAGGTGGTTGATTTTGTTATTAGATGTTTGGATTTTCAGCAGGTGAAAGTAGAATGAAAGCATCCAACTGGTTTGTTGTAGCCTATTCTAATTCCAGAATGGAAATGGGAGGTCATTTCCATGGACTTCATTAAAGGATTGTCGAGGACATCGAGACAGCATGATTCCATCATGTTTTTGGTTGACAGGATGAGCAAGGTATCTGACTTCATTGTAGTGAAGTCTACTAATTTAACTAGTGAGGTAGCTCAGATATTTATCAATGAGATAGTGAGGTTGCATGGAGTTCCCAAGAAGATTGTATCATACATAGATGCTAAGTTCACTTCCAAGTTTTTGAAGGAGTTGTTTGGATGCTTGGGGATAGAGTTAGCCTTTAGTACAACTTATCATCCATAGATGGATAGACAAGGAGAGAGGGTTAACAGGATTTTTTAGGACATGTTGAGGATGTATATCATGTATCAATAGAGGAAGTGGGAGGAGTATCTTACGCTAGTAGATTTTGCATATAGTAATGGGTATTAGAAATTCGTGAAGATGAGTCAATTTGAGGCTTTTATTGGCAGAACTGTAATAATCCTATCAACTGGAGTGACCCAGTGAACATTGTACTAATTGGACCGAAATATGTTGGCTGAGATGGAGCAGGAGATGCAAGTTATTAAGAGGAATTTAAAGGCAACACAAGACAGGAATAAGAGTTATGCAGATCGGCATAGAGCACTCAAGGGGTTTCAGGTTGGAGAGCATGTGTGCTTGTGCATCAATCCCAACAGGATCTCCTTAAGGATAGGGTCGCTCCAAGCTAACACCTCTGTATTGTGGGCCTTTTGAGATCCTTGAGAGGATTAGACTAGTGGCCTACCGACTTTCACTACCACCAACGGTTGAATTCCATGATGTTTTCCATGTTTCATTGCTTAAGAGATACATGAAGGATGTTGATCATATGATTGATTTGTCTATATTACAAGTGGAACTAGAGAGAGAGTTCCATCTAGAGCCACAATGCATATTACAGCAGAAATAGTGCATCCTCGAGAACAAAGAAATAGAGCATGTTAAAGTGTTGTGGAAGCACTTTGGGCCCAATGAAGCTGCATGGGAGATGGTTAATCAAATGCATACTTTATATCCTTATTTATTTATTGGTTGAATAAAATGAGTTTTTGATATGTGTGTGTATATATATATATATATATTATTTATTTTTATTTTTATTTTTTTGGTGTGGTTCACGGACACCCTGGTCATTGGGTGGCCACTACGTCCACGGAAATATCTGAGCTGATCAACCCCAAAGGGAATCAAGCCTGCGGCTAATAACTAGGCCTAACCCCAAGGGCTTGAATTGACCCTGTGAGCTCTCAATTGGCAAGGCACTAATTTGACTAGTTGGGCTAACCCTTGGGGCTATATATATATATATGTGTGTGTGTGTGTGTGTGTGTGTGTGTGTGTGTGTGTGTGTGTGTGTGTGTGTGTGTGTGTGTGTGTGTGTGTGTGTGTGTCATTGTAAATACTACATCGAGTTTTGTTATAAAGCTCCAATAATAAATATGCTTATCATGTTTTTCATGTTGGTCATGGTTGCAGTAATTGTTTATTGTAAATACTACATTGAGTTGTGTTATAAATCTCCATGGGCAGTATGTTTTTCTAGTCATAAGAATCATCAAACACTGAGGATGATGTTCCCCCAAGGAGGCGGGGTTTTTAATAGCCCTTGGTTGATTTTCCATGTAAATAAAATCAAACCAAGGTCACGTGACACGTATTCCAAGTTGATCATGGGCTGCAGCTTAAGCTGTAACTCTGAAAGTTGCAGGTGCAACTCGAACCGAACTCTACCGATTTCATCCTTTGACTCCTTCACCGCAGCAGCCATCTTTTGAAACTTCACTGGAGAGGCCACTTTTGTCAGGATTTTGAGCTCTGGAAGCTCGTTGCAAGACTGTGCAATAGCTGCTTCCAATTGTTGGCTTTGCATTGTGATCTCTTATTTTTATTTAAGGGTCTGCGCCTTCTCCTCAAAGATATATTGGTTATTGGTCTTGACTTCACTAATTACTAGTAATGCACGTTGCTCCTGAATCCTCAATTCATCTGACACCCCTTGGTGTAGTTCATGGAGAGTCTGGATGGGAAGCGTCACAAGATTCAAGCTCATTTTCTTCATCTGCAGCAGTTGTGCCCTTTCTTCTTCTTTGTCAGTGCACAGAGATCCTTCCGGTAGTTGAATGGCATGGATATCCAAAGTCATCTATGTGTCCAACACTGACCCGCTCTCTTGACTCTGGCCCGCTTTCTTCCCACTCGCCTGTCCCACACTCACCTATAAAATACATGTTTGGACTTGCAACTCTCGCAGGTCCTGTTGTAACTTTCCCAGCGCCTGTTGGTACTATTCCTCAAAGTGGCCTCAAAGATCTGTTGTAGTGTCATAGACTGCATCTCCAATTTCATCCAAGTCCCCTTCTATGAGGACCAAAGGGGTCACGCTCACTGACCTATCGGGCTTTTGTTTCTTGCGTGGCCTTGTGGAGGAATGCTTCTTCCTTTTCTTGACAACAAAGGGGGATTCCAACTCCACGACCCCTTCATATTATGCCTCTATCTCTTCCTCCACCTGTGTTCTCTCCATTTCTGACTCGTCGACATCGATTATGGCCTGCGATGTAGTCCTCTCCTAAGTTGTTTCTTTTTCTTTGGTCACCGCTTCTTTTTCTCTTGCAACAGCGTGCTTCTTCTACGCAGCCTTTTCCCGAGCGGAAGCCTTTTGTACTTCCTTTTTCTTTTCTATTTCCATGGTTTGATCCCTCAATGACCTCATTGGTACCTGCGTCGGCATCTAAAGGGGTGAGCCAATCACTTGGCCACTTGCTGACAACCCCTGTTATATCCTCTTCGGCCACAAATAAGGCAACGTATGCCATATACGCATGACATCCTTCTTCGTGCGTATGTGCATATTATGGAAATCTACTTTAAAGTCAACAATGTTGGCATACTACACGTGCAATGTTGGCGACAACCTCGATCGCTAGTTTATTACCATCCTCAATTCTGTTTCAAATGGAACCCAAAATATTTGTGTATTTGTTATTTGTGTGGGGTATTTGGTGGCCCATAGTGAAGCGAACTATGTAGCTACCGAGAGGTATGAGTCATGCTAAGAAAAGTCACTGTCCTCGGGTGTCCTCCAGGCCACCAATTCTATCAATAGCAACAACCAGGGGTAATGGAACACCTTGCCCTCATCCTGGGCCTCCTTGCAATTCTCCAAAAACTCCTTGCACAAATAATGAGCCCAGATGTACTGGACTCCTTTCGCGAATTGCACGGCCAAAGACACAATAGGTGCATGTACTTCATCTGCGCAGCACTTTCTCATTATCTTCCCTGCTAAAATTTGCGCAGCAAACTGTACTGCGATGTCTAAGATAGACCGGATGGAGTATCCTTGCGACTTCTTCACCAGACCAAAATCACTCTTCATTTGGTCTGTGAGCTTCTTTTCCTGCGATTTTCCCCCAAATGCCTTCGTAAGGTCCACTCCGAAACAGTGTAATCTGGTGGATTAACATGTCAATTATGGGGATGGGTTCTCCCAGCCAGAGACACCCATCATGGACCAATGTTAGCAATTGGCGCATGTATATGGTGTTTATATTGGTGCGACTAAAGTGCAGCACCCACAGCATATTTAGGATCCCCACATCCCCAACACCAGCTACCCATTTCATCGGCTCCAATCGTGTGACATATGATTCTTCATAATATATCTTGGACAGGTATTTGTTCGGTGCCAAATTGAGGGAACTTCTCATGGTTCCCTAAGTCCCAATCCTCCAACTTTAGTGTCAATATACGAGCCAGAAAAGCGCCCTCAAACACCATTCTCCGACAATAGTGGCGTGGAAACCATGAACTTCTCATTGTCCAAATCTTTCAGTACCTTAGCCATGGCCTTTCTAGGCAGGATATACTTTGCCAGCCAAGCCATAGACTCAACCTCCTCGGCATCAATTTCTTCTATGCCTCCATGCAATTCTTCCTCATCCAAATCCATCGGATCTTTCGACTATTGTGACCAATCCATCTTCCCCTTCTGGCAGAGTTCTGTGGGATTTTTCCGTGGTGACTGTCTCACTAGTACATGTTGAGGCTTCTTGTACTTCTTATCTCCTACCATGGAAGCAGAAGACTTAGGTCTGGGAGACCTAGGCATTGTAGTTGGAAATCCTGTAGGCATAGATGGGTATGGCTCCATCTCAGGGGGAGTTGCAGTCATTCTGTCCAGAAAGCGCTTACGGTAATAATTAGGAAAGTGTGTCTTAATTTATGGTATGTTCTATGCTTATAATAGTTTACTTCTTTTTCTTATTATATTCCACCGATTAGCAATCACATGTACATAAAGTAAAGTGCAGATAGAACATTAAACGATCGACAGAAAACAAGCCAAGACAAGAGACACAAGATGTGGCGGCTAGCCAGGGACAAACCCCACAATGTGTGGGGAAACCCTTTGATCAAATCTTCTTTTACCTTCAATAATTCAGCAGAGAGAAATAGTACAATAAATCTGATTCATATCAGCAGTAGCAAACCCTAGATCAATAGCATCAGCATTAGCGGCTTCATTATCAAACTAGGGCAGACCATATCTCACAAACTGACAGTCGGATTGACTTCATTCCACCACCAAAAGTTTCGGCTTCCAGAGGAGGCTCAGATGAACCTACAGCGCATTTCAAATGAGGAGATCTTCTAGGCCACGCAAGTCAATCTTTACTTTTGCAGTTGCAGCTCCAGTTTCAGCAGTTTCTGGCTTCAAACTAGGGCAGTCGATATCTTGCAAACCGTTCGTCGGATTGACTTCATTCCACCACCAAAAGTTGCGGCTTCCAGAGGAGGTTCAGATGAACCTACAATGCAGTTCAGATGAGGAGATCTTCTAGGCCACGCAAGTAAATCTTTACTTCTGCAGTTGCAGCTTCAGTTTCAGCAGTTTCTGGCTTCAAACTAGGGCAGTCGATATCTTGCAAACCGTTCGTAGGATTGACTTCATTCCACCACCAAAAGTTGTGGCTTTCAAAGGAGGTTCAGATGAACCTACAGCGCAGTTCCAAAGAGGAGATCTTCTAGGCCACGCAAGTCAATCTTTACTTCTGTAGTTGCAGCTTCAAATTCAACAGCTTCCAACTTCACATGTGTGAGAGAGAGAGACCCATTTCAGCGCAGTAGAGAAGAGACTCATATCTGCGCAGTGGAGAGAGATGTGATGAGATGAGTGAGTCCAAATGAGGAAAAGTCCTCTTATATTTATACACAACGTTGGTGGGTGAATAGATGCGACTGTTGGGCTTCTGAGCCTACATGAGTTGTAGGTCGGCTTGAAAATAATTCCATAATCAAAATAAATTCATATCTCCATGAATACTTATCGAAATTGGATGATATTTATATCAACCCTACACCTCTCGACGAGAGGAATCTAATAAAAATATTATTAGCCATGAATAAGATGACCCACATGAAGTTTTGCCCTGGTTTCCAATTTTAACACTCCCTCTCAACCATGGAGAACTTCATCTGCAATCTGTCTATCGGTCGTTACTATTCATCCATCAAATTCACTGCCTTGTACAGCCTGACCCTTGCCCTGCTCTGCTCTATTTTTCCTGTTCTGCTTTGTCTTGTTCTACCCTGCACTGATATGTACTTTTTTGTTCTGTTCTGCTATGCTCTTGCATTGTTCTGTTCTACTCTGCTTTTGTCCGAATTATGAAGAAGAAGAATGATCGAGGATGTATCATACTGACTCAAAGTCAGTCTCAGAGTATGTACCACTGGTCCCAGACTAGTCTCAACCAACCCAAAGTTAGCGTCATAGTGAGTACAACTCCAATGGTCCCAGACCAATATCATCCTCCACTGAATCAAAGTCAGTCTCAGAGTATGTACCACTGATCCCAGACCAGTCTCAACCGACCCAAAGTTAGCGTCATAGTATGGTACAACTCCTACCATTGGTCCCAGACCAATATCATTGATCCCAGATCAATGGAGGTCATCCTAGCATAGGGAGTACGGTAGTTACAACGATGCATCCATCGGTACTACTATGGTCCCTAACTTCATTTCCCTGCTCATTGATCAGATGAGAGGTACTTCCCATGAGTCCCAGACTGCATGGGTAGGATGCCTCGACAGGAGAACTAATCAATCCTGTCCTCACAGGAGAACACATCAATCCTGCTACAATCGCCATGGAGAACACATCAATCCAGGCCGCCATGGAGAGCACATCAATCCAGGCCTCACAGGAGAACACATCAATCTTGCTACAATCGCCATGGAGAACACATCAATCTAGGCCTCACAGGAGAACTAATCATCCTGCTACACAGGAGAGCGAATCATCCTGTTCCACAAGAGAGCGAATCATCTTGTCCCACAAGAGAGCGAATCATCTTTTCCCACACGAGAGCGAATCATCTTGTTCCACAAGAGAGCGAATCATCTTGTTCCACAAGAGAGCGAATCATCTTGTTCCAGTGCGCACCACCAAGGGAGGGTGAGTCACCCTGTGGTCGTATGTTGCTCCAGTAATAACCACAAGCCCTCAAAGCTCCCAGAGCTCAATGTATGCAACATGCAGGACCCTTGTACAAGGGTTTCTTGATGACTCCAAGTCGTTTGGGAAAATCACAAATTAGATCTTTCCTCAGGGCTTTGACAAGATGTATCAACATGTACATCATCTTAATGCGATGGAGCCTCCTTGCTCATCAACTTACCATATCCCATATGATGTCTATCTACTGGAGCAATCGACGAATACGGGATTCCTCAATAATCGAATCCCACCTCTGGTTGTTATAGAGAATCACAATGGTATCCAATGTAAATCCAAACAGCTCACTGAAGAGCTTTCGCAACCAGACTGCCTCACACGAGGTCATGCTAGCAATAGTATATCCTGCTTCAGCGGTGCTCAAAATCACCGACTTCTGCTTCCTGCTCATCTAGGATATCGAAGCAGATCCCAAGGTGAAACGGCACTCGGAAGTGCTCTTATGGTACACCACACTGCCTGCCCAATCAGCATCAGTATATCCAAGTAGTCTCACATCTCCGACAATGTATCTTAATCCATGAGAGATTGTGTCCTGAAGACATCTCAGAAGATTCCTAGCATCAATCCAGTGAGGCTCAAACAAATATGAGCTCACAATGCTAACTGCAAAACATATGTTCAGACGGAGGTTCACCAAGAACATCAATGCGAATGAGTTTTTGAAACTCAGAGGCATTTCCCAAGTCTGGTCTGACATCAATACCATATAACTTCTAAAAGTTAAGATCCTCGAGGTAGTCACAGGCTTGCAGTCCATCATACCGAATCTTTCCAATATATTTACCACATATTTTCCTTGAGATAGGAAAATTTCCCTTGGCTTCTGCCACACTTCAAGTCCTTGGTCCTTCATTTCAAATTCAAAAGCCATCTCCCTCTTACATTTGTGAATGAGAGGGTTTTCACTTGTAGAAAGAGTTCATCCACATGCAACACCAGTATGATAGGCTTTTCATCTTCAACCTTAAAGTAAAGGTTAGGATCGGCTTCACTCCTAGTGAATCCCAACTTCATCAAGTAGCTATCGATCCTCTCATACCATGCTCGGGGTGTTTGCTTCAGCCCATAGAGAGCCTTCTTCAACCTGTATACATGAGATTTTCAATCATAAATCTCAAATCCTTCGGGTTGCTCCACGTAGACCTCTTCTTTGATCAAACCGTGCAAGAACGCAGCCTTGACATCCATCTGATGTAGGTTCCATCCTTGTGAAGTCACAAAGGCTATGATCAAGCGGATGGTCGTATATCTGGCAACAGGTGAAAATATCATAGTCTATACCTCCCTTCTGGGATAAAACACGAGCAACAAAATGAACCTTATACTTTTCCATACTTCCATTTGTTGCATGCTTTATCTTGTAAAGCCATTTTGAAGTAACAATTGTCTTGTCCAGGGTCTGGGAACTACTTCCCAGACATAATTCTCCATAATAGACTCATATTCTATGGTCATAACATCCTTCCATAGTTAATGCTTGATGACATCTGAGAATGATGAAGGTTCATTTTGTATGATTGTGCTCATGATGGTCAGGTATCCCTGATACCTGTTAAGTTTATTACTTTGACGGAAGTTTCCTCAGGGTGCAGCATGTCCTTCAGCATCATCAATTATCCCCCTAAGCCATGAAGGCCTCTTCCTAGAAGAGGAAGGCTCATGTGGATGAGAATCAATCAGATCCATGGGTTCTTCTGCATCAGGCATTTATTCATCATCCTTTTCTTTCGGTTCCCCGGTGTTGGCTTCTTGAGAGCTCCTCAAAGTCAGCAGATTGTTCACCTTGCTGAGAGCCATATCTTTGTCAAAGGTGACATCATGACTAATCACAACTTCCCTTTGACCGGTGGTGAACATTTCTTCAGGAGTTTAGGAACCCAATGCTTGATGAGGGCATCGATTTTGTACATATACGGCGGTGATTGTAGTTTCAACCCATAGAAACATAGGAAGTCTTTGATCATGTAGCATGGCCCGAACAACTTCCATCATCATGCGGTTCTTCCGTCCCACCACACCATTCTGCTCAGGAGTATGTGGTGTAGTAGTCTCCCTCTTAATGCCAACCTCAGGTATGCCTGAGTGAACCAATTGTAATATATCGGAGGTCTTGCTTTGGCTTGAGGGGAATGGTCCCCTTTTGAGCTTTCCTTCGGCACATCCTGGACATACACCTTCTTTCTCTACTCAAAATTCGGGCATCCCTGTCACCATTTGTCTTACATCGGGTAGAGCTTTGTAATGAAGGTGGGAAAACCTCCGATGCCAAAGTTCGGACTAAAGAGTTGTGTCACAAGACATGACACCTAGCGGACTTCCATCGACCTGATATAATGAATCAACACTAAACCCAAGAGTAAAGGAATCTTTATCATTATTTTTCCATATACATACCTTGCCATTGCTGAAGGTTACCTTGTAGCCTTTGTCTTCCATTATCGAGATGGAATCTAGGTTCTTTTTGAGGTCATGTGCATTTAATACATCCTGGACTTTCTAGCCTTCTTGAATGGTTGTCCTCTTCCTTGATCCCCAGCTCTCCTCTTACCTTTGTTGTTGAATTTGTCATTCCTTTGATTTGCCATCAGAGGGATTTTGATCATCATCCCGATGTGAGTCCTTTCTTCTCTTTGCATGAGAAGAAAAGGCAACAGGAGGACCTTTAGGCATGGGCATTTCTTGCACTTCTTCCCTTGTTTCTTCTTGAATGCATCTAGCCATTAATTCCTCGAAACTAGGAATTACATTATTGTCAGAAGAGTAGTCCTGAACACATACCATTCAGATGGTAATCCTCTGAGAGTTGTGAGTGCCATTTCTTTGTCAGTAATGGTTTCCCCAATAGATAGGAGATCATTCTTGATCTCGGTGATTCTTAAGAAGTATGCTTGCATACTTTCATCTTTACCCTTCTTGATTTCCCTCAACTTATTTCTAAGAAACAAAACTTGATTTGCATCATTAACTTTAAATAAACTCACCAGTCTGTCGTAGATTTCCTTGGAGGTGTCTAGATCAGAGATGTAGGCCACCAAGCGCTTGTCGATAGAGTCCTGGATGATCTTCTTTGTTTTGACTTCTCAATTTTTCCATTTGTTCCAGGCAGCAGCAGATGCATTTGATGAAGGCTCAACAATATTGCCTCTTACATGGTCCATCACTCCTTGATCTTCAAGGGTTAGATCGATAGACATCTTCCATCCGTGATAGTCAGCTTTCTCACGGAGCTTGTCTTCGGCAGGAAAGAGTGTTGAGGACCCCATAGTTCTTTTAGGATAGCCTTGCCAATCTTCTCTTCAATGATTGCTCTTGCTCTTGCTCGGGCTTTGTCTTCACCTCAGCTCTGATACCATGTTAAGTTATGGTATGTTCTATGCTTATAATAGTTTACTTCTTTTTCTTATTATATTCCACTGATTAGCAATCACATGTACATAAAGTAAAGTGCAGATAGAACATTAAACGATCGACAGAAAACAAGCCAAGACAAGAGACACAAGATGTGGCGGCTAGCCAGGGACAAACCCCACAATGTGTGGGGAAACCCTTTGATCAAATCTTCTTTTATCTTCAATAATTCAGCAGAGAGAAACAGTACAATAAATCTGATTGATATCAGTAGTAGCAAACCCTAGATCAGTAGCATTAACATTAGCGGCTTCATTATCAAACTAGAGCAGACCATATCTCACAAACCGACAGTCGGATTGACTTCATTCCACCACCAAAAGTTTCGGCTTCCAGAGGAGGTTCAGATGAACCTACAGCGTAGTTTAGATGAGGAGATCTTCTAGGCCACGCAAGTCAATCTTTACTTCTGCAGTTCCAGCCTCAGTTTCAACAGTTTCCAGCTTCAAACTAGGGCAGTCGATATCTTGCAAACCGTTCGTCGGATTGACTTCATTCCACCACCAAAAGTTGTGGCTTCTAGAGGATGTTCAGATTAACCTACAACACAGTTCAGATGAGGAGATCTTCTAGGCCACGCAAGTCAATCTTTACTTCTGTAGTTGCAGCTTCAGTTTCAGCAGTTTCTGGCTTCAAACTAGGGCAGTCGATATCTTGCAAACCGTTCGTCGGATTGACTTCATTCCACCACCAAAAGTTGCGGATTTCAAAGGAGGTTCAGATGAACCTACAACGCAGTTCCAAAGAGGATATCTTCTAGGCCACGCAAGTCAATCTTTACTTCTGCAGTTGCAGCTTCAAATTCAACAGCTTCCGGCTTCACATGTGTGAGAGAGAGAGACCCATTTCAACGCAGTAGAGAAGAGACTCATGTCTTCGCAGTGGAGAGAGATGTGATGAGATGAGTGAGTCCAAATGAGGAAAAGTCCTCTTATATTTATACACAATGTTGGTGGGTGAATAGATGCGACTGTTGGGCTTCTGAGCCTACATGAGTTGTAGGTCGGCTTGAAAATAATTCCATAATCAAAATAAATTCATATCTCCATGAATACTTATCGGAATTGGATGATCTTTATATCAATCCTACACCTCTCGATGAGAGGAATCTAATAAAAATATTATTAGCCATGAATAATATTATCCACATGAATTTTTTCCCTGGTTGCCAATTTTAACAATTTGCAAACATTGCTCGTGAAAAAAGTTCCTCCCAATTTGGATCAAAAATACAGTCATGTACGTGGCACAAATCAAGGTGAAAAATCTTAAGGAAAACTCTAAGGAAGAAAAGAGTTTGAATGTGGAGTGGCATGCCATATTTATAGACGAATTTGAATTCAAATCCAACCGTTCTTTCCAATTCCCGATTATTAATGCATCTTTGGCAGACCATATCTCACAAATCGATAGTCGGATTGACTTCATTCCACCACCAAAAGTTTCGGCTTCCAGAGAAGGCTCAGATGAACCTACAGCGTAGTTCAGATGAGGAGATCTTCTAGGCCACGCAAGTCAATCTTTACTTCTGCAGTTGCAGCTTCAGTTTCAGCAGTTTCCGGCTTCAAACTAGGGCAGTCGATATCTTGCAAACCGTTCGTCGGATTGACTTCATTCCACCACCAAAAGTTGCGGCTTCCAGAGGAGGTTCAGATTAACCTACAGCGCAGTTCAGATGAGGAGATCTTCTAGGCCACGCAAGTCAATCTTTACTTCTGCAGTTGCAGCTTCAGTTTCAGCAGTTTCCGGCTTCAAACTAGGGCAGTCGATATCTTGCAAACCGTTCGTCGGATTGACTTCATTCCATCACCAAAAGTTGCGGCTTTCAAAGGAGGTTCAGATGAACCTACAACGCAGTTCCAAAGAGGATATCTTCTAGGCCACGCAATTCAATATTTACTTCTGCAGTTGCAGCTTCAAATTCAACAGCTTCCGGCTTCACATGTGTGAGAGAGAGAGACCCATTTCAACGCAGTAGAGAAGAGACTCATATCTGCGCAGTGGAGAGAGATGTGATGAGATGAGTGAGTCCAAATGAGGAAAAGTCCTCTTATATTTATACACAACGTTGGTGGGTGAATAGATGCGACTGTTGGGCTTCTGAGCCTACATGAGTTGTAGGTCGGCTTGAAAATAATTCCATAATCAAAATAAATTCATATCTCCATGAATACTTATCGGAATTGGATGATCTTTATATCAATCCTACACCTCTCGACGAGAGGAATCTAATAAAAATATTATTAGCCATGAATAAGATGACCCACATGAAGTTTTTCCCTGGTTTCCAATTTTAACAGTTTGCAAACATTGATCGTGAGAAAAGTTCCTCCCAATTTGGATCAAAAAAATACAGTCATGTACGTGGCACAAATCAAGGTGAAAAATCTTAAGGAAAACTCTAAGGAAGAAAAGAGTTTGAATGTGGAGTGGCATGCCATATTTATAGACGAATTTGAATTCAAATCCAACCGTTCTTTCCAATTCCCGATTATTAATGCATCTTTGGCAGCATATTTCCAAAGATATGCTCCATAAATGGGTTTCCCCCACTCCTTTCAACGAAAATTTTTCCATCCAAACAGCTACAGTTCTTCCAACGGTCACTTTTTGGCCAGGCTGTGTGGCCCCCAACCTTGTTGCACAGCTCACCTCGGCACCTTACTTCAATTCGTCACACAGCCCTCCTCTTTGGCTTTCTAACTTTCGGGTAATGTATTTTATAGTCCCATACTTCCTTGCAGTTGTCTGGAGTATTAAGACTATCTCAAAATCATATATTCATTGTGCAGGGGTGGGATCACCCCTTTATAGCTTCAACTAACTGCCATTTAATTTTCCCCAGAATATTTCCCCATTCAACTTGGCGAGTTGAATTGCGCCACCATCTTTAATTTCCTTAACAAGATAAGGTCCCAGCCAATGCATTTGAAATTTTCTGGGGAATTTTGGAAACTTGTTGTCATAAAGAAACACTAAGTCATCATTCTTGAAGATGCGTTGTTTGATATGGCGATCATGCCACGCCTTTTCACAATCCTTCTGCACCTGTTGATGAAACCATGCCAAGAAGCGACCCTCTTCCAATTCGATGATTTGCGTGAGTCGTTCCTCCATGGTATCGCAATCATCCATGTTTGTAACTGTTTCAATCCGCAAAATTGGCACAATATATTCCATGGGAATTACAGCCTCCTGCCCATACACCAATCTGAATGGGGTTTGGCCTGTCAACTTCTTGCAAGTAGTCTTGTACGCCCAAAGGACCGTCGGTATGCGCACATCCCAGTCATTCATCTTCGCGTTGCAACTATTTGTCAAGGTACTCTCCAGAATTTTTTGGAGGCTTCTACCATGCCATTCGCTTAAGGGGGTTAGAAAGAGGACTCAAAGGGCTACTGCAGGACATGATTTCAGATATTCAATATCCGCAGCTACAGAGATACAATAGATTTAATATCAAGCCCTTACAAAGTAAAAAAACGGTGTGTAGTTTTTTTTAAAATTTTGCATAAGATTGGTTTGAAAAATTAGTTTGAAGGAATTCAAATGGAATAGTGAAGAATTATTACCATTAATTGATGCCCCAAAGAAAGAAAATGGAAACACCTAGTAAGCAACCTGAAAGCTCTAGCATGACTCATGAAGAAGAGGCAGAAATGCAACATGATATATCAAAATTACAAGACCAAGTACAACAAATTTCACTCTCACAAAAGGTAACTGAAGCCAAGATGAGTGGTGTGGAAGCTAATATGAATGTCGTGCAAGTTAAGATGGTTATCGTGGAAGCTAAGATGAATGGCATGGAAGCTAAGATGAATGACATGGATGCTAAGATGAATGGCATGGACGCTAAGATGGAAGAATTGAAGATAAATTTGAATACGTTGCTACAAGAAATGGTTACTAATGGTGAAAGGGTAGTAAAGGAAACTCATGAACAGAACAAAAGAAATGTTAATCATGATTTCATAGACTCTAATGTTGGATTGAAGACCCACCATGTTCCAAAAATCGATATGAGGAAGTTTGATGGCAAGGATCCCGGAACATGGATACTACAGATGGAGCAATTTTTCGATCTCCATAATGTGCAAAACACACAAAAGGTATGTATTGCAACTTTATATTTGGAACCAAATCAGTTTGTATGGTATTGATGGCTTTGCTCTCGTAAAAAAATTGTCACTTGGGAAATTTTTACAGAAGAAATGATAGCACATTATGAGGATACAAAAAACAAAACCTTTTTTAGCCAATTGATAAATCTCAAACAAAAGGGTTCAATGATGGAGCACATTGAGGACTTCCAAAAATTGAACATAAGGGTAAAATATATTCCAAAGGAGAATAGGATTGATGTGTTCATAGGGACTTTAAAAGATAATATCGAACATGAGGTTTGCCTTTGGGAACCTGATTCATTAGAGAAGGCATTCAGGCTAGCAAGAAAAATCGAAAGAAAAATTATGGCAACCAGGAAGCCTACCACTCACAACTATAAAGATGGAAGTGTTGTTGCCCCTAGCCTTCCACAACCTACAAAGTTGACACCACAACAATTGGAAGAAAAAAGAGCAAAAGGGATTTGTTACAGTTGTGATAGAAAATACACTAAAGGTCATAAGTGTGCTGAGAAGAAATTATTCTACATAGATTGTGAAGAGGAGGAAGAAAATGAACAAGAAATTTCAAAAGAAGAGGATATACTCTAGGAACAAACCTAGATAAAGAAGAAATGAATCCGGCCATATCTTGTAATGCATTGGCTGGAATTACCACTCCTCAAACTATCAAGATAGAAGGACATATCAAGAAGAAAAATGTAATAATGTTGATTGATTCGGGAAGTACCCATAATTTTATTCATTGTAAGATAGCCAAGGAATTGAATTGCTTCCTATATCCAGCACCAGAGTGTCAAGTGATGGTTGCAAGTGGAGAAACTATAAATTGCTCTGGGAAAGTGCCATAATATCAAGCTATCCATGGGAGAATATGTATTGAATAGCCCAATGCTTTCCATTCCAATGGGTGGTGCTGATGATGTACTAGGAGTCCAATGGCTACAATATTTGGGTACAATAACTTTTATTTTTCAAGAAATTTTCATGAAATTTTGTGCGGAAGGAAAGGAAGCTGAATTAATGGGTACTGCAAGGAAATTGGGAAAGATAATCAACTCTAACGGTATGACAAAGCTTCTAAAGAAGGAACAATGAGGTGTAATTGCACAATTATGTTCGCTAGAGGTTCCCACATCGAAATCATTTATTTCTCTAGATCTCCAAAAAGTCTTGGACAAGCATTCCAAGGTATTTGAGACTCCTAAATGCCTCCCCCCTATTCGTGATCATGATCATGCTATTCATTTGATTCCAGGAAGTGTTCCTCCAAACATCAAGCCGTACAGATATCCCTATGCCCAAAAGAGTGAAATTGAATGTATGGTTGCAAAAATGCTAGAGGCTGGTATAATTCAACCTAGTCAAAGTTCTTTCTCTACTCCAGTAGTATTGGTGCACAAGAAGGATGGATCATGGCGCATGTGTCTAGATTATAGGGAGCTAAACAAGCTCACGATTAAAGATAAATTTTCCCATTCATGTCATTGATGAATTATTGGATGAATTGCATGGATCAGTTTACTTCACCAAGTTGGATCTTTGTTCAGGATATTATCAAATCAGAATGAAGACTGAAGACATTCTGAAAACAACATTTAGAACTCATGAGGGTCATTATGAATTTTTTGTCATGCCTTTTCGCCTTATCAATGCACCTTCTACATTTCAAGGTTTGGTGAATTCCATTTTCAAACTCTTCCTTAGAAAATTTGTGTTAGTATTTTTTGATGATATACTAATCTACAACAAGTCTTGGAAGGATCATGTTCAACATGTTGACAGGGTGCTCAAACTATTGGAGGAGAAACCATTATATGCAAAAAGCTCCAAATGTTTCTTTGGAGTACAAGAGGTGGAATATCTGGGTCATATTGTATCTCATGAAGGTGTTAAGGTAGACCCTAGCAAAATTAAATCCATTAAGGAATGGAAAATCCCCACATCTATAAAGCATCTACAAGGATTTCTCGGGTTGACAAGGTATTATCGCAAGTTTTTTAAGAATTATGGGAGAATAGCAACACCTATAACAACATTATTGAAGAAAGATGAATTTTCATGGACTCTAGAAGCAACAAAGGCCTTCGAACATCTTAAAGAGGCAATGTGCCAAGCACCGGTCTTAGCTAAGCCCGACTTCACAAAAACCTTTATTGTGGAATGTGATGCTTCAGGAAATGTAATTGGTGTTGTTTCAATGTAAGATGAAAGACCTATTGCTTTCGAAAGTCATCCAATCAAAGGAAAGGATTTACACAAAGCTATTTATGAGAAGGAAATGTTGGCAATACTACATGCACTTAAGAAATGGCAGCCCTACTTAATGGGAAGACACTTCAAGGTAAAAACGAATCATGATAGTCTTAAATATTTTTTAGAACAAAGATTATCCTCTGAAGAGCAACAAAAATGGGTCACAAATATGTTGGGTTATGACTTTGAAATCATCTACAAAAAATGGAATCAAAATGTTGTTGTAGATGCACTCTCAAGAAAGGATGAGGATGTGGAACCATTGTTTTCTGCTATTTCTATTATCCAACCAGATTGGATAAACGAAGTAAGGGATGAATGGAAGAAGGATGAAGAATTGTGGCCACTCATTCAGAAGTTGCAGAAGATCCCATTTCAAATAATATTTCTAAAACTTGATGAGGAAGGAAAAATAATATTAGAGCATGGAGCAGTGAAGAACTTACCCGTTGAATATTCCACATGGGAGGACAATAATTTTATACATAAGCATCAAGAACTACTCAAGCGTTGAGAACAACACTTTTTGAAGGAGAGGGGCATGTTAGGTCCCTATAATACTAGTGTAACCCCTTACTGTTATTAGTGCAATCCCCTTATTATATTTTCGTGCCCATGTAGTCCCCATATTGTTATTATTGTGTCCCATAGAAGCCCACTATGGTTATTATTGTGCCCTTACATTATTATTGTTATGTTGGCTCTAATTATATTATGACCCCTTAGACTCATATATATAGAAAGGAGGTCTTGTCATTTGTATCATCCAATAATTGTTCATTTGTGTAATATAAAAGAGGTTTCCCCCTCGAAGAGGCTTATTTTGAAGGCATTTATCTATGTTTTCTATATTTTTGTGAGTTGGTTTCATAACACATTCTTTGGGGCCTCCAAATTAACGATGACTGCAATCTTGGTGGGGTCTACCATCAATCCCTGCTTTCAAGCCACATGGTCCAAGAGTATCCCATAAGGTACGTAGAATATGCATTTCTTCAAGTTAATGGCTATCTAATGTTTCTGATAGGTATACAACATGAGGCGAAAACTAGCAACATGGCACTTTACCAATCCAAACATTGTCCAAGCATCAAAGTAGACCTCCAAAAATTTGTGGATAAACTCTTTGAAGGCCACAATTACCACTCGCGAGAATATTTTGGGTGCATTCTTTAGCCCAAAAGGCATTACTATATATTGGAAACAACCCCACTCAGTTGCGAAGGTGGTTTTACTACAATCGGCCGGCGCGATCTTAATCGGTGGTACCCTAAGAACCCAGTTGTGAATGAGTAGGCGTCCTACCCTCCAACATTCTCTAGTACCTCCTTTGTGAATGGTATAGAGAATGGGTCATGGACACATGCGTCATTCAACTTCCTCAAGTCTACGCATATCTGAATTTCACCCTGCTTCTTCTTTTCTTGAACCACCATGGGACTAACCCACTCTGATTCCTCCACAGGTTCAATGATTCCAGCTTCAAGCATCTTATCCAATTCCTTGCGCACATTCTCCTTATACTATGGATTTAATCGGTAGGGGCACTGCTTTACTGGCTTCGCATCTGGCTTTAAATTGATATTCATGACACCCAAATCCCCTACTATCCCTTTTAGATCAGAGAAATTGGTGGGAAACAAGTCCTGATACTCGTGCAACAGATCTGCAACTTTATCAACTGTATCTTCGTCCCAATAGTCACATATCTTTGCAAATTTCGGCTGCGCTTATGATCCAATATTCACTTGCTTGGTCTTTAGAGGCTCTGATATATCAGGGATTTTCGCCTTAGGTCCTTCGACTTCACGTTGTCTTTTAGACTCGGGGATATTGATGTTTCTGGGATCTTCTTCACCATCCTCTATGGCCACATTATAACATTCAAGCGCATGGCACATCTGCGTACTCCAATCTGGTTGTACCCACTTAATCGTCTCTTCGGAAATTTGGAATATCGAAAATTTTATTGCTTGGAGCGCTTCATCTATACACTCAAACCCATCTTCAAAGCTAAAAGTTAACAGGAAAATTTCTTTCTGAACATCCCATTATGCGTTCCCATGTCACGGTTCAGTTTCTAAATACCAGTTCATCGGGATGGTATCTAAAGTATGAAAAAATATATGAACCCACTCCAGTTGCGGTTCTTGTCCCCATGCTTTCATCCATTGCGCCAAATTCTCACATGGATTTTCCTTCCCTATGTATTTCTCCACCATGCCAGTATTGGCGTACCCAAACTTCAACTTCATTATTCTTTGATACTCTTTCCAATCGATGAAGCTATCCTTATGCATACCCCACCATCAGGCAGGCATAGCACAATATCTAGAACTTGGAAATTATGCTCCTCCGGGACAACCCTTCCAAAATTATCCAGAAACAAAATAACATCTTCTAACCATCATAATAAGGTAAATTTTATACCTCAAAGGATATAAATCTAAGCGACTTTGAACCCTATTGTAGCACAGCAATGAAACCTCATGTAATCAATTTTGCCAATGCTCAAGCTCTTCATCAGAATCTAAAGTGCAGGAACTATCCCTATCCCACGTGATCCGTCCATTAGCAATAGGGTTAATCTAGTCCTCATCTTGTGCAGTGATCTTGTAGATCTGAATAATGTCATCCTCTTCTTCATAATCTCAAATCGGTTCAGTGTATCGCACCTTCAGTCAGATCCAATGGAACAATAACCCTGAGCTCCTTCCTTTCTAATGTCATTCTGCACTTTTTGAGATTGATGACTGCATCCATATCAAAAGCCCAATCAATGCCAAGTAGCGTTGGGTAAGGCTTACTATCATCGACTATCTCAATCACTTCAAAATCAACTAGGGCACTTGCTCCTTCAATATCTATCGTTACCCCATATAGGCACCCCATAGGAATGATCTTCTATTGGTTCAACATTCATAGCCGGATCGAAGACTACTATAGCATGAGTCTCCCCATTCTCTACCAAGTTTTCTTTGGCAAAACTTTCACATCAGTCCCTAAATCGATAATTACCTGATCCATCTCATATTCTCTGATTTGCACAGTTAGTCACATCTCGTGACCAGTTCACTTCTTGCTTTTTCCCACCTTATGTACCACACGTTGTTCGAGCAGAGGTTTATTTTTTCCATTGCAGTTATCTATCAGGTCATGTAGCCCGTCTACTGCCTTCTTATCTCTTAGAAGCTTCACGCAAGTCTTTGAAAACGACGCTCATAATGAAGGTTATATTTCCTGTGCAATATTTCTTCCTCCATACTTCTCCTGGCTTCCTGAGGTAGAAGGTTTCACAAAGATATTTTTAGCCTCCATAAAGGTTTCCTTTGATTTACTTAAATCAAACCCAAATTCCTTCTCAGTAGCCTTGCATACCCATCCATCTGCTTCTGGCTTCTTTCCCTTGTCTTCGTCGATAGCTATACCACTTCGTGTAACAATATTAACACTAGGCTCCTCTTCACGAGGCTCCAACCTCATCATTTGGATATTCTGTGTAGGTTGTTGGGTCTAAGTCTTCTTTTCTTACTTCTTCGCTATAAGAATTGGGCAATATTCTATGACATGGTCAAACTGCCTACAATACTAACAAGAGGGGTGTGTCAGATTCTGACAATCATGTGCAAAATGACCTTCTTCTCCATAGTTGTAACATACAACTTGTCCACAACCCCTTCCAGCTCCTCCTCCTCACCCTCTTCCTCAGCCTTGGAATCCCCTGTGCGCCATAGTTGCACCCTAATATTGAGGCTGATTCTCTACCTGCATCCTATACATAAGGGTCATCTCCATCATCAATTCATAACTTTGGCAGTTGCAATCATCATGACCTACCGATTTGCAGAAAGTGAAAAACAATTGTCTATACAAATTTATGTAGAAGATGACAATTATATGTGATGTGTTATCCATAAATTTGATAACTAGCGCACCATAATGCTACTCCTGCACCTGGCCCAGTGGTATTTTCTAGTTTCAAGGGGACAGGGCCTCCTCCGATAAGATAATTCTAATAGACCATGCAATGGTCCTTATCGTGAACATGGCCCTTGCGTTTCAAGCACCAGACTTCTACGTGTACCTCTATCTAGACTTCCTTTCCCTTTTTGAGGCTCTATAACTCCATGTGCAAGCTAGCCAACTATGATTGAATCTATTGTACTCCCAAATTCGTATCCTGAATGGGCGAAGCCTCCAATATCATAGCAATCTCTAAGGCTTTAGCTTGCGTCCCTATTTCTGTTGTGACAGCAGAAATCTCAGATGAGGCAATAGCAAAGTAATATACCAATCTCTGTGTTGATCATCCATGATCCTCATATTAGCCTATTGGAGCAAACACTTCGACTTCTGATCAAAGCCCCACGCGAACTCATTCACCTTCGGTTAGATCTCTTTAAACTTTGTCATTGACTAGGCTTGCGATTTAGGCTTCTTAAACTCATTGTTCAGCACTTCTTGTGTTTCCTGCATAGTTTCATTTGGTTTAGTCGAACAAAACTTGATATACCAGCTCAGCGATCTGTCCTGTAGCGTTGTAACCAGCTACACTTTCCTCATGGTATCATTTGTAATATGTTGTGCCTTCCATAAAACATCTACTACAAACCATAATTGTTCAGGGTCTTCAGTCCCCAGACCCATAAACATCGGCATCTTCATTGCATTTGCCATGTTGAATGGTGGACGTGGAGGTGGAGAAGGAGATATATGTGTGTGAGGTGGAGGTGGAGTGGATGGATGTGGTATTCCGGCGATACCCTGACTTATAGTCTGCAACACACATCGTGGTGTCTTCATAATACTACTTTCATCATCACTATCAGACGATCCCAACAAAGGGCTATATTCAGCACTGGAATCTAGGTTCCTTCTGAACGTTCTTCCATTTCGCTTAGTCCCAAACATCAATTCAAGGGCATCACCTGTTCTTCACACAATAACATTTTAATCCAGGTTTTCAAGGATTTCAGATACTTACCTCTTGGTCACTTGAAAAATTGATGCTCAACTTCGCTATAACTCATAGATGTATTGATCACGAACTTGGTGATGAATTCTCCTCATATACTATCGATATAGTAATCGACAACCCGCGTGATTTTATTTTCTAAAGCCTCCAAGCACTTTACCAGTTCAGGGGTCCACACAATAGAGTTGTCTATCTTCCACCTACCTTGATTGTCTACCAATTTAGACAACCACTCGTGCAATTCACATGGAAAAGAGCAGAAGAATATCTCATGTTCACCTATGAATAAGAATCTATTCAACCACTCTTCTTTTAACAAGTGAAGATTCTTGTTTTCTTGGCCTGCAAACTCATGCAGTTTCCAATCTATCCACTTTTCAATCTCTTTCTTAGTGGGGAACCACTTATTTGACATCACACATTCCTCAGATAGATCCTAGCAATGGAACCATTTTTTGGCTTGAGGGGTCCTGACCCAGGTTCAGAGTTAGTTGCACCAACCAACAAAACCCTAAACTACTGGCCCTTTTGACAACAACTCGTGTAGTGCAGGCTAAAGCCTCACCTGAAGCAGTGTTGGGGGATGAAAGAACTAGGTTTATGCATCCAAAGGTTAGTGTGATGGGTTGTGGCTTCTAGGGCTTATTTTCGACCTTCACGAACTCTAACCCTTAAAATAAAAATAATTGCAATAACTTGCAGAAACAAAATCTAACCCTTCACGAAGCACTTAAACGTTCATAACATCAAGTAAATGAGCATATCTACTACTTTCACACATCAATTAAACAGTTCTTCGTATAAATTCAAATAACCAAGCGAATATATATAAATTGCAAGTAAACACAAATGCACATATACACAATTATGGCTCCAAAACAGTATTTATTAGATTTATTTCTTTCTGTTACAAAGTATTCTTCCCTACGCACACAGCTGTAGAGGTCTGCACACTCAGCTTGTGGACTTACCAAGGTCTTCACACACTCAGCAGTAGAAGACTTCCCCTTCGCCTAAGTACAAGAAACATACTTTCATGTCTCAGACTACTTGCTCATACAATGATCTTCAATTCTTGACTGACTTCAAAGGCTCACTATGATTCCTTTATATAATTTTCTCTTTTACAACACTATGGTTCACGGACCATGGGCGGGTCACAAAACTCCCTATCTTCTAACAAATAAGGGACTAAAGCCCCTTTTGACTCTGTCGTAGAGGCTACAAACACCCTCCAAAATTTTTCCTTAGCTTCATTTTGGAGCCTCCTTACCAACCATCCTTAGTAGCATGTCTTGCACCGTCAAGCATATAGGTTTTAGTTGTTTCACATAGTCTTGTTAGCCTGTACATGTAAGTTTGTTTCATTCTCTTCACAAGTTGCCTTTCCAGACTTTGATCAGTTTCTGGTTGAGCAGCTCCCTCTAGGAATTGTGTAAATCTGGAGGGGAAGTAGCATTCCCTCTAGAAATTGCACAGACCTAGCTAGGCAGCCAGCTGGGCTCCATAATTGCGCAAAACTGCCTGTTAGTCTTCCCTCATAAAATTGCACATTCATCCCAAGACAGTTGCTCAGCCCATAAATTGTGTAATTCTAGGTAGCAGTCACCTGCTTCTCAATGAAATTACGAAATCCCTCTAGGAAATCCATCCCAGCAGCTAGCATAAATTGCGCAAATCAGCCAGGCAGCCTACTGGGCTTAGAAATTGCGGAATGCAGTCAGACAGGCTTCCTTGTTAAAATTGTGCAATCTGACCCAGCACAGCTGCTCAGCCCAAGAATTGCATAATCCTAGGAGACAGTCACCTGTTCCTCCTAGAACTTACGCAATCCCTCTGGGACAACCAACCCAACTCAGCCTAGAACTGCACAAATCCTTCTCCCAGGCTTGTAGATTGTTGCATGTGCCTTCAGGTTGACCAATCCCCTCAAGGACCGAGCGGAACTAATTTGCATGCATGGAATATTGTTCCTAAAATAGCACAAGGCAACATGCAAAGCAATCCCTAGATACTAGGGATCCATTTTTAGCAGTTGGAGGTCACATATGAAGATCATTTTAGAAACCTCCTACCAAGTGTCGTTTTTTCCTAGATTTGTGGCATGTGCGTCATGACCTCAATCTTATCAAAACTTATGTATTGAACGCTCCAAAACTCATTCCTCACATTGATCTTGCAGCTCTGACATCCCACATCACATCTAGCAGTCGTCGGCACATTCAGCTCATTTGTTTCGGGGTAACCCTGCTTTTCATGTCTTATGTTGTGTTTCTATCGCTTTTGGTTTTTCTCTTTGTGTGAGTGTTGTCTGCTTGATTTCTGTGAACGCTTGTTGTCATTTTCATGCATGTTAGCTTGTACAAGCACCGTTTAGTTTTCGTTTGCATCTCACTGTTGTCACATGCATGACACTGTTTTGCACTAACGGTCGTCGTTGCAGCAACCTATTTCACACACATGCATGTTTTCCCATTTTATGAATCTTGCACTTGTTGTTTGCATGCATGATCATTCACTCTTGTTTACACCCAGTATCACCATGAATTCAGAATTCTCATGTTTTCAGTCGCCCGTCGGTGAGTCTAGGCTACCTTGGCCTGGACCTTGTCCTTCCCAGCTAGCACTATGCATTTTGGAAGTGAAGGTTGTGCCTTCCCTCCAGAAATTGTGCAAGTCTAGCCCAGCACTGACATCCAAGCTTGCATTGTGCAATTCTTGGAGGCAATGTCCTGTTGGCCCCAGAAACTGCACAATGTAGTTTGCTAGTTGCATGTCACTACTGACTAAAATTGCGCATTGCTCAGTTTCAGTCCTTAGTAGGCCAGGCTAGACTGTGAATTGCGCAGTTCTAGTAGTCGGTCAATCTCCTGATAGCCTGGACTGTGCCTTGCATAGTTTTGACAGTGAGTCTCCCAACCTCCCCACAGAAATTGCGCAACCTTCATGATCAATCACACAAGTATGTTGCAAGTGAGCCCTCAAATTTGTTTTGGTTTTTTACTGATAGATTGCTTTCCATGAGTGTTGCTATGTCTCCAAGTATCACAGGTGTTCGTCTGCCTCTCGGCAGCATAGGTACAATGGCTTCCAAGAGAGCATAGTCGAAGACACCGTTGGGAGAACAACGGCGGTTTCAGCCAAGCAAGAGTTTATGAGCTTGCCTACCTATGAAGACATCAAGTTGTTCGTAGACAAGGACATCAAGAGGATATGGTAACAATGTCACAGTGAGCAACACCATCAGCAGCAACAGAAGGTAGCACACCTACATGCGACAAATGCAAGAGGAAGGTTGTTGACAACGCAAAGGCGAAACAAAGTTGCAAGCTCAAGCAGATCAACTTGTGATGAAAGAAACTTTGGGGATTGAGGCTATGAGGTGACATTATGAGAAGAGTATCACACGAATATAGAGAGATAAATAGAGAAGGAGTTACATGTGTTGAAGCGACAACAGAAGGAGTTGCAGCAGGAACAGGCACAGCAGGAGGCACAACATGCATAGATTGATGAAATTGCACCCATACAGGTTATAGATATATTCAGCAGTCGGCATGGAGCAGACAGGGTGAGTTGTCTCACGGATCGCATGCAAGGGTGTTCAGCAGCATGGATGTCATTATGTGCATGCATGCGATCCCACCCATTGGCACACTCACCGAGGCAAAGACAAGAAGCAAGTCTGACTAGAGCTGAACATGTATTTTTACAAGTTGATGTGCATGGTCACCATCACACACTCGAAGATCAGCACAGACACTATGCATCAGTATGTTGTTGGTCCAGTTGCACTCAATATGATTATGCACATGTTGTTAGATGAGTTAGACAAAGGAGCCATATTAGTGTACCCGGATGCAACGGAGGCAAGAGTTCGCTTTCATGAGGATGTCACCATTGAGCGCATGGACGACCAAGCTTGGCATCAGTTCGCCATCATTGACCATCAAAAGGATGTCGAAGAGTTGGTCTTACCACGACAATCCGAGTGTTAGTGATGTCTTTCATGGCTTTCTCAAGCTATTTTGTCTCACATGGGTACATGTGCAGATTGTATGTAAAGCCTTGTCAAATGGAAGTTCAAGTGTCAATAGTGGAATGTAACATTCATAGAGTATTTGAAGAGTCATGAGGGTAGATGAACGGTCACAAAGGGGAATGTCAAGGGTCACCCCACCCTTTGCTATAAATAGTCCCTCATAACTCATTGTAGAGGCTTTTAGTCAGCCAAGCTTTCAATAGGAGTATCTTATAGAAATCTTGGAGAGTATTGTAATGAACCTTGGCTTCTCCACTGTGTAGAGCTAGTATATCTCTTTGGAGGAGCAGGCAGTAGTGACTGTAATGTTCCGCAGTCAGAACTAGTGGTTGTTCATGGTTGTATGTATGATTGGAACTTTCACTTCTTAATATAACAGATCCAACACGTTGCATGCATATGTTGTATTGTATTTCATCTATCTTGTGTACTCTAAATGATATATGTATATGTTTTCTTACGCGTGCATGTATATATTTCCTATATAAGCATATATGAATCTTAATTAAATTTTTTATTGGTTTAACCATCACTTTGGATTGCTAGCTTACTTTTCTTCCAGTTTTTGATAAATCTTCGCTCATGTGTTCCCTTCTTAACTCCGTGCTTTCATAGGTTTCCAATGGGTGCACTCACCTCACCCTCTGTGTGTTGGAACCGCTCATGTGCCTTCCTTGACTTTCTACATATGTCACACCCTTGCTACCAACAGGGACATCTTACTTGCCTTTATGCGCAACCATGGTCAAGGCAACACTGTACAACCCATTGTTGTGACTCCTACACCAAACAGTCTGAGGTCTAGTTGGGACTTCTTACTAGGGAGATCCCCTAACATGCTGGCGAGTCCAGCATTGTCAATAGACTCCTATGACCTTCGCACTCTGCTCCCTTAAAACATGAAGACTTTACAAGTATAAAAAAATTAATTACAAAATTTACCCCAATGGACCTTGTCCCAATAGTGGGTAAACATTATAGTGGGCATCACTTGTGGTTTAATGATGACTATGGAAATTAGAAAAGGCATTGGCAAAATAAAAGAGGCAATAATTGGCATTTAATTATGAAGATAAAGTAAACTAGGAGAAAAGGAAGGTGAAGTGACACAAGTTTGCATGTAAGGGAAATTAGAGGAAAATGAAAGAAAAAAGAGACATCAATGATAAAAAGGTACCAGAGAAATAGTTCACAACTTTCATTAATTTAGTTTTGGCTCTCTTCTTCGATACTCTTACACTCTTGCACACTTAGAGAATTCTTGGAGCATTCTAGCATTCACTTAGACTTGGAGAAAGTAAGCAAAGAACAAGCAAGGAATTGGTGGACAGTGGAAAAGAAGATTCGATTAGTAGCTACAGTAGGGATACTTTGCAGGTAACAGGTTGCACGTGTGATTTCCTTATTGGTTTCTCGATGCATGGTACTTGCATGTGGTTCTTTGGTTATGTGTTGTAATTGGCATGGATATTTTCTTGGATTGACAGTGGTTTCAACCTTGCCTTTCCATTTCCTAGATAATCATGGTTTTGTGGGTGTCTTGTGTTGGTTTAACCATTATATGGCCAGTATACTTGGATCTTGGTTGAGGTGGTCTCAGGAAAATTCCCAAAGGTCAAGAGTGGAGATGGTATTTCTCCTAGAATTCTTGACAGATGGGTGGAGACAAGAAAATTCCTCTAGATATGGGAAGGAATTTGGAGGCATCCATGCTCATTTTGATGTTAATGATTTCTACACAGGTTTAGGTGAAATCACTATGGTAGAAGGTGGAGGTGGTTTGGCCTCTGGAAGCCCTAGTTAGTTCTATTTTGGTTTAACCTATATTATCCCACATTCATGCTTGGAATATGGTTTGGGGGTGATTGGATGAAAGAGAAATTTGATTCATCCCAACCTATGGTCAGGTGGAATGTGGAAGTCCCTGATTTAGTTGGGTTTTGCATATGTTAATATGAGTTATTTTTCCATTGTGATCTACAATCATAAGTATTGGTTATTATGTTGATTTTATGGATAATTGTTATGGATTCTATTCTGGTTATATGTTGGTTATATGTTTGGATATATGATGTGCTCTTACTATGGATCTTATTCATGATTTGATATGTTATTGAACGATTGATGTATTCATGGGCTAACAAGTGTTGTTTCATCTAGCTTGAGAGAGAATAGAGCCTTCTTGGTGATTCTTAAATGTAGTTTAGAAGTTTATCATCATATATGCATTCATGACCTATAGCTTCTATGTTTATCATATGTTTGAAGAAATTTATATTGTATTAAGCATGTATAGGTTAATAACTTGCTTAAGTTTTGAATGGTTGGCATTGTTATCATCATAATTATGGTTCTGGAAAAGTATAGGCAGTTCAGGGAAATGGTTTGGAGGTTATCCTTAAAAAGTGGCATAGATATTTCCACTGCATGCATAGAATTGGGGATTTTAGGTCATAACTGCATGCAAGCAGGCTTATGGGTGTGGTTGGAGCCTCATAACCACATGTGTAATGTGTCAAGGGTTCGGTTGGGAGGTTAAGTTAGAGAAAATGAGTTCCAACTTAAGGATTGACCATATGGGGTGGTTTTCAAGCTCCTGAGTGGTATGTAGTCTCTGAGGGATGTCAATATGTGTTTTGGTTAGTAGGCCCCACTTCCATAATTGGAAATTTGAGGTTCAGTCATATCGTAGTGACACTTAGCTCATGTTTACCCAATAGAGCTTGTAAAAGTTGGTAAATGTGTGAGAGGATGTGTTACAAAAGGTAAGGTTGTAGAGGTATGTACTATTTTTGTGTACATTCCATTTACTGGTTCATGATGATAATTATTTGATAGATATCATAAGGGTCTACATAAATATATATTATAGACCATGACATACAAGAGATGGTCGATATATTAGCCCATTGAGTAGTTCATTGCATATGAAAGCTATAATAAAAGGCATGTCAATAGTTCAGGTTTTCTAGCATGCATGTATAATTTTGCAATTTTTGAATGACAAGTCTTGATAACTGTGGAGGATTTAGGGTTTGTAAACAATAGCAAAAAATTGAAAACCCTGGAAATAGAAACCGTAACCAATTGTTTTTTATGTAAAAAGAAAAACCTAGCTCTTGAGAATGACAGGAATGACATTATGTTGATGTGAGAACAAGGTTGATGAACATGTCCATGATTAAGAGGGAGTTAATCCCTCTCAAAATATAAGTAATTTATATCTCTTTGTTTAATATCTTTGTGCTTCCTCATTTTTGTTTTTTCATGATCTTCTAATAAAAGTTGCATGTTAAGACAATATTTATCTAAAACTTGACTAGCAAAAGGAAGAAGTATAAGAACATGGCAAAGCATGAAGATGAAAAAGAAGGGAGAAATTTGTAGCCTGCATCAAAGAAGTTGATTAGAGAGAAAGAAGATGAAGAGTTCTTATGTTGGGGTACGAGCAGTTGATTGGTTCGTTCCAGGAACACATTGATTAATGATTGAAAAGCATGAAGCAAAACTTTGTTACAATATGAAGATAGGACATGCAAAGGAATGTTGACCTCTGATCCAGGTCTGGGTGTGACAAAGGACCCTTCCAATACCTTTTACTTCCGTGATGTGTTAAATTTCATTTTTTAAATAACATAAATGAATACATCTGCATGTTGTAAATAAGAGGAACATGACATTCATCAACACATGAAAACATAAGTCATTGATAACTGAGTTCGTCCAGGAGGGACTACGTCTCTGAGCCCTGATGTTAAGATGGTGCAGGCCACTGCATTAAGTGTTGTCAATAGCAATGATGTACATAAGGGGTCATGTCATTATCATACAAGGAAAATGTCCTCACGCAGGAGTGGCTCCAAGAGATGTTCCACTATAGGAACTCTCAGTCAAAGGACTCCTATCAGTATGACACAAACTCATGCATGATGATCATCCCACCAACATGGCATAAAATGGATCTCAATGCAAACATACATGGTGACAACATGAGTATCGCATCAACATGATGAAAAAGGGATCTCAAACAAAACATGACGAATCATGAAAACAAGTATATCACACAGTTGATTTCGCATCATATCAAGCAGGAATCATGAGACAAGTAAGAAACAGGATCCCACATCAAACATCAAACAGGGACCTGTGTAGCACAATGCATCGCAAAAAGAAGTACATGAACACACTGCATGTACCTCACATCATGGGGCCATCTAAAGAAGAGGATGTCAAACTACTGAAGCTATTTGCACCATCGATCTCACAATGTCGAATCGCATGGAAATGACTTCTCGCACATGAATGCTAACACATGCACCCCACTTAAAAGAGTGGCCGAAAAATGAAATGAGAAAATGGAAAATCTGAACACACCATCAGATTTGTGGCATCAAATAGTGCAAAATCGACTGTCAAATTTCTGAATTCTAAGAAAGTGGAAATATGGGGCTTAAGGAATCTTTTGGATTCCCCCTAGATTCCTCAAAGATTCCCTCATCCGGGTCCTCTACAAATCGGTTGCCTAGATCAGGAAACTAACTGTGCCATCAGGTTCGTGTCGCTAAGAGGTGTAAGACCGACATAAAATTTGTCCAATTTGGACACTGCAAAAATTTCATCCTCCTGAGAACTTCGCTCAATCATGGGTCCACCTGCAATAAATTGATTAAAAAATATCGCCTCGATTTTCGTGCCTACTCCTGGTCCTCCATGCTTGGGTTCACTGATGAAATGACGGGTTTATATCAATTTACAGATGGAGTTTACAAAAAGCACCGTTGGTGCATTGGTAATAATAGTAGTTTGTTGAGGAGGGGTCGAGTGGTCAATCCCCGCCCCTCCCATTTTAATATATTATCGTTTTCAAAAACCTACAAACATTATTATTTTGGGGGGGTCGGGTCCGCATTGGGCGGCCCACCCCCATAACCTCCATAGCGCATTTATGTTTTGGGTGGCACGTTTATATTTATGGCATGAGGTGTTAACGTTTCGTTGTTGGGTTGTTGGTACATCATATGAGGACGCCCAGTGGGGGCCGGCGCACGTGGCTGAGTAGGTTCGATCCCTGCCAGCCTCACCTTTAAGATATGGTGTATAATGGAGAGGCGTGGGGTGGTGGCCCACCACCTACCTTACATATATTTTTTAAATTTTTAATAATGATAAGGCCAATTTCGAAATTTCCAAAATTTTACCGAAGGAGTCAAATGAAACAGGCCACAAATTCGCGTGGAATCTAGCCTAGGTTGGCCAGAATCCGGTGGTCAGATTTTGTCCAAATTGATGCCTCCTTAAGCCTGCCCAGTCAGTGAAATTCAACCAAACTTTGTCTAGCGCGTTCTCCCTCATACGATCTCAGATTGACGAATCGTTCACACCATTGCGATCAGGACGACGAGATCTACACTCTGGTCTTGGTTCAAAAGCATTCTGATCACTTTGATTTTCAAGCTTTCATAAGCCCTCTTTGTCATGTGTGCATCTCTAGGGCCACTTGGAACAATCCTCCCACTGAGGAGCTTTTGGTCCTCCAAAAGCATGAAAAATAATTTGCAACTTCTATGTACCTTGTCTGCATCACAAGCATCCTGAAAGGTCTCGCTTCCATCTCCTTCACCTTTGTTCTTCGAAGCCTTAAGTGATGAGACGACACCTGCAACCTTTGCAACTTGTAGTACATTGTTTTGCAAATTACATGCTTGACTTTCATGACCAACTAATGACCCAAGCATCCCACACTTGCCATGATTTTATAACACATACTCGATGGTCAAGCTTACATCAAGATGGACACCATACCCCAGCTACGAAAACAAGGCCAACATATCATTGTTGCTTCAACAAGTGATGAAAAACACTTCATCACTGCAACACATGATTTAAAAGTATAAGGCCAAACACTATTGTTTCTTTGACAAGTGATGGAAACATGACATCACTTTCACAGTTTAAAACGCAACTCAAAATAATACCAGACATCATTGTTGCTAAAAAAGTGATGGAAAACACATCATCACTTTTACATTTTAAAATGCAACAAATGATTTACAAAAGCACAACCATGACAAGCTAACATATCTAGAAACCATTTTTCACTTATCAATGTGAATGGGTCGTCCCCCTGTGGTGGTTTTTGTTGTCGAACAATCATCTCATCTGGTTCATGCACCGACACTTTGTCTTTAAGGTGCTGCCCTGGATGGAGCCTCCAACAAGTGGCTCTTTGATGGCCATTTCTGTCACAATGACTGGAATACATCTTCTTTCTCCAAATTTGTTTAATCTGTTGTTGAGAGGGTCTTTCATGCCTCATCCTTTTGTGTGCTACCATTCTTTTCCAACACTTAGAAAATGTATGGTTATGCAATCCACAAAAGGTACATGTTTTTCGATGCCATGTTTTACGCTCATCATTAAAAACATGATTATAATCGAAATAGACATTGGAATTTTAAGAGTGGTCATACCTTTCCTTGTTGTCTCTGGTGTAAGTATGGCGATGAGAGCTTGCCTCAGCTCTCTCCCTGCAATGGGCACTTCCATGGGATGATGGGGATGGGTTCCTATCATTCTCTTTCCTCGATGATTTTGACGATGTCTCGGAAGCATATGACACCTTCAAGCATTCTCCTTTGGTGTATCCCAAGCCTACAAATTGAGGTCTTTGCACAACCTCCAGTGGTTGAGTTATGCGTTGGTTATTATCACCAAGTTCTTTTTCCTCCTCGTGCCTCGTCCTGGTAAGGAGCCTCATGTTCGTTCCTGTAAATAGGATCTCCAAATATCCAACAGAGATCATACTATGTGAAGACGAAACCGAAAGGAAATCAACATATTTTACCTCCACTGTCGATTTGGAAAGAACTGATGAGGGATTCTCATCATCTATTGTTGGTGGTTTGCTAGTTGTCTCAGCGCATTCCCCAGCTTCCTTTCTGACATACCCAAGTCCTGTTCAATAGGGTAATTCCTCTACTCTGATGGGGTTGACAATGCATTTTCCATTAACGCCCAAGACCTTTCCTTCATACCCCATTATCTTCCACAGTTTGGAGCCAATTTCTATGGTATGATTTTCAAAAACAGTGAAATCATCATCAAGAAACATACATGAATTTAGAGAATTTTTACCTCACATGGGTCACACTACAGCTTTTCCAAGACCTCGTCCTTAGCTTGTAGCTGTCATAGCAAACTTTGTTTTTCCTCTTTATCTTCATGTAGAAGCATCTTCAATTGAGTGTTCTCTATTTGAAGATTATGTTTGTTGTGCTTCAGTTCTTCCAGGGCCTCTTTTGTGGCTCGCAACTGAAGCTACAATCGCTCCTTTTCCTCTGTCTCCTTTTGTAGAGTTTCATACATTATTTCCACACTTTTGGAAATTTTGAACATGGTCTCGTACATCGCTTTTTCATCCTCTATCGTTGCACGTTCCATTGTTCATGCTTGCAATTCACATCCACGCAAAGACCACTCTGATACCACTTGATTTAGGTCCGACTGTGACAAGGGACCCTTCCAAGACCTTTTACTTTCATGATGTGTTAAATTTCATTTTTTTAAGAACATAAATGAATACATATGCATGTTGTAAAGAAGAGGAACATGACATTCATCATCACATGAAAACATAAGTCGTTGATAACAGAGTTCGTACAGGAGGGACTACGTCTCTGGGCCCCGATTTCAAGATGGTGTAGGCCGCTACATTAAGTGTTGTCAATAGTGATGATGTACATATGAGATGATGTCGTTATCATACAAGGAAGATTCCCTCACGCAGGAGTGGATCCAAGAGATGTTCTGCTATAGGAACTCTCAGTCAAAAGGATTCCTATCAGTATGACACAAAATCATGCTTCTAGGATTTATTGAGTCAAAGAGTCAAAGTCCTATTTGGAATTATTGTAAAGAAAAAGGAAAAAGAATTTTCAAAAATGTAATTTGGAATAATTCACCTCAAGAATCCAAGTTGGCCCTCCTGGATGACAAGTCGACTCACTCAAAAGACATGTTTTCACATATGAAAACAACTATATATTAGCATACATCCTCCATCAAATGGAAAGAAATTTGGTGCTTTTCTATGACAAGTTTTGAGGCCGAGATATGCGAATTTTAGAATTTATATCCTTATGAAGACATGTGGCTTCCCTCTGGAAGAAGATATGAAACAATGTGAGTTCTTAGTGGAAAATGATCTCAGATAATTCAAATTTCTTTGTGCCATATAGTCTGAATAAAATGTGAGTTTATCTATGGAAAATGGTCTGAAGGAAATGTTAGCACTTTGTGGAAAATGGTATGAAAGAAATGTGAATTATCTATGGCAGAGATAAAGGTGAATTCCCCGTGTCATATGAGATGATATTGATGCAAGTTATTGTGACTGATACTAATGTTATTTTCTATGACTAAGATGATGAATTTGGAGGGTTTGACTTGGCATCTTGGAGTTTGTATTCTTGTATTAGTCTTGGGCCTTGGATTTCTCACTTTGATCTAATTCTATAAGAAAAGAACTTGGTTGGGTTTTCCCCCTTGTGGGTTTTTTCCCTGGCTTGGAGCCTATATCATTGTGTTTTTTGTCTCTTTTGATCTCCATGTTTTATGCTTTTAAAATTGCTTGATGATAGAAGAGAACATAAAATTAATAAAGAATCCAACACATTCACAAGTAATTATCATGACAGAGAAATCAGTCCTAATTTACTTCCCTATTTGTTTCTCAACACTTAGGACAATATTTATTGTAGAGCCCATATTCATGACAACCATAGCATTGGATTTTGGACATGTCTTTATTTCCTTGATATTTGTTACAACCATGTTTATTTTACTTCTTTCCAAATTTCTTCTTTGATCTAGTTGCAAAAGCTTGAGAATCTTCATTAAGAGGTTAATTGTTGCCTCTTTCCTTTATTCTTGATTCCTCTAGAGAGAAAGATTCCCATAAATCTTCAAAAATAGGAGTTTCATTTCTAGCATAAATGCGTCCAGAAAAACTATCACATTCTATAGGGAAAGCATTGATTACAACAGTAATAATTTCTTAATGAAATATGTTTTCACCAACCCCTTGAAGTTGGTCTTTAATCCTTGATATATTCATAAAATATGAAGTCACAATGTCATATTTTGTCATCGTTGTTTGATAGATTTGATTTCATAAAGATATCTTGTGACCTATTGTGTTGATGGAGTACAAATTCACCAAAGTATCATAAACTTCTTTGGATGTAGATAATTCTGAAACAAAGGTGATGAGATGATTTTTGATGGATTCAAATAGAATCCTTTGAGGTCTGACTTCTCCCTTATTATACTTGGCTACTTCTTGAGCATTGTTTTTATCTGGTGCTAGAACTTTTCCTTCAACAAATTGCATGACCTCATTTTTTATAAGAACTAATCAATCCTTTTCTTCCAAGCTTTAAAATTGGATACACCTTCAATTTAGTTTCCCTCTTTGCAGAAAGATGTCATTTGATCAGAAGTGTTAGGAATACTTATTTGGAGGAGCACTTACTAGAAAGATAGTTGTTACAAGAGTATATTTAAGAAAGAGAGAGTTTCTACTTCAAGTAAGAGAAAGTTTCTACTGCAATGGTGTCTTCAAGAGTGTGATCTTCAAGCCTTTCTTCCTTCACCTTGGCTCTAATACCATGTTGGAAAATCAAGTGTAATGTAGATCAATAATTACATCTCCTTTCTCGATAATTACTTGTGAATGTTAGATATCTTCTTATTAGTACTTATGTCTTCTTCATCAAGTAATTATAAAAATGTTCAATATTTTAGGAAAATATAGAGATCAAAACAACACAAGAGACACCAAAATTAGGCTACTAGTAAGGGAAAAACCAACAAGGGGAAAACCCAAAAATAATTCTCTTATAGAATCAAATCAGATGAGATATCCAAGACCAAGACCAAGACCAAACTGCCACCAAGAGACCAAGTCCAAACCATCCTCCAAGTCACCTCCAAAAGTCAAAGTCAATGCAGAGAAATCTGCCCCAATTTCGGTCAAACCTCAGAAATTCAAACCTACAGCAAAGGGTTGAAATTCAAACTGTGGTAACCTAAAAAAGAATCAGCCTATTTCATGAAAATTATAGTCCACATGTGCAAGTTTCTTCAAAGGTTAAATTTCAGTCAACATAGAATATTCTTCTTATCTTTTTAGTTCATTGTTCTCTTTCCTTTGGCTCAATTTCTCTTTCTACTTCACTTGCTTTAGATGTTCTTCTTGTTTTTAGAATGAATGAGCTCCAATAAGGTCAAACATTCCTTTTATATATAGTTTCCTAGAAATTCAAATAGGTGTCTTTTGGAGGATTGGGTCAACTTTTTCAAGGAGGACCGACTTGGTCAACATGTCGACTTATGACTCAACATAAAATTCAGTTTCTTTCTCTTTACAAATGTTCAAATGGGACATGACTGAAGTACATTTTCTTTTGACTCATAATAATTTATTTTTCTCTTTTTAACTTCTAGGCATGAAGAACATGCTTTGACAAAAATATGATAACTATAATAAATACATTAATGATAAATTTACATTATGGAGACCGAAACTAGTTACATTTTCCAACAACCTCAAACCCTACTTGTACATTACTCTTGTATCAAGTTTCATAAAGGGCCATGATCCCTAGTACGAGAACCCTATGTTTATTTTATTAATGGACTAATAACAAGAAGTTTTGGGCCTACAAAATTTGTGTACTTCATTGCTTCACTGTTGTTACATTTTCATTATGATAAGTGCTTGTGGTTGAGTATATTTAGTGTGTTTATGAACTAGTATAGACATAGACTAGACCTAGGATATAAGAAAAATTCAACATGGTATCAGAGGTACTTTGAAGGGATAGTTGAATCAGAGTGTGCATAGTGTTGAAAAATGTAACTAGTTTTGGTCTTCATAATTGTTGTACTCATTTCAATATGTATCCTATGTAACAAACAAGAAAAGAAAATAAAAGTTATTTTTATTAAAGCATGGGTTCCATGATCATTACTGATGGTATTCTAGGTAATATCATGTTCTTTTTGCTTCTAGGGTTTTTTAGGTCTTATGATTCATTTTCATGAGTCAAAGGAGTCAACGTCATGTTTAGAAGACCCTCCCGAGAAAAATATATTTGTAAAAACAATTATTTTTGAGTCTATAAAGTCCTAGAAGCTCCAAATATTACAAGTCGGCCTTGGCAGCATCAAGTCAGCATAAAGGAGGTAATTCGACCCCTTGCGAAGGCTATATAAATAAGCAGTTTGACCTCATTTGGACATACATTCCACGAGTTTGATATCACAATAATAAGTTTGATCTATATCTGGGAGAAGCAGAAATGGAGAGTGAAGGTCTATGAGAAGAAATAAGGATGAAAATATCTTGTTTTGGGCTCTCTCTCTCTCTCACACATGCAAAATCATAGGGTGCAGGAAAAGGCTGAAATTGCAAGAAAGAGTTGCAGTAGGATGGAGTGAAACATCTTGAAATTGGCAGGAAGTATACTCTATCTAAACCTCATTGACCTTAGGATGAGTCATCTTGCTCCAAGAAGGTATCAAGAGGATTCTAATCTAGGCTTTCCTTGGAAGCTGCAAGACCAAAATTGCAGGATCGAAGTTGCAGGACAAGTTGCAATATTGAAGTTGGCAGGTCAAAGTTGCGGTATTGACGCGGGTTGGCGCAGAATCAAGGAAGCACTTTAGGAAGGGTTGACTTTGTACTAGGAAAATGACTTGTTCTAGGTTTTGGGTCATTGTATCTCATTTGAAGTAGATTCTAAGAAGAGAATATTTTTCGGGTTTTCCCCATGGAGGGGTTTTCCCTACTTGAGAGCCTAATATATGTGTCCTTTCTTGTTGCTATTATTTTTCTTGATATTGTTTGAAGAAAATATCTAACTAAAGAACATAAATAAGATTCATAAAAAAAATATCAAGGTTAAGGAAAATAAGATTAATAGTTTCCACTTTCCATTTTCCAACATGATATCAGAGCTAAGGTGAACAAGGAAGGTAGTTGGAAGGACAATAGAAGGAGTTGCTTGTTAAGGGGAAGGGAAAAGGAAACTCTTAAGAAAAGACTGAAGAAGAAGAATTCAAAAAGGATTGAAGACTTATTGGTAGAAGACCTAGAATTAGGGTTTCTACTGAAGAAGATCAAGACTACATCAAAGTAAAAAAAAAAAGAGTGATGATCTCTCTCTAGAACAAGATCAATTTGGAAGGCATCTTTGAAGGAAGCATCAATGGTCTTCGGAAGTTGTTATCAAGGACACTTCAAAGATCTTGAAGACATCATCAAGAAGAATATTGGTCTCAAGTAACTATAATATTATTACATCATGTCTAGATCTTCAAGTCATATGGGCTCTTTCAGCAAGGAGAGAAATAAGCTCGTTTGGGCATTAAACTATCTAGCATGGAAGAAAATAATTGACTTAATACTCACAGAACAAGAAGTGATGGAATATGGTACTAGGGGAATTACTGAACCTAAGAAATATAAGACACAAGAACTAGCAAAATAAAATAAAGGGGAAGTAAGGGCACAGAGGATCATAGTGGAATCATTCTCTTATTCCATTCATTGAAAATTTGAAGACTTCCAGGGCTATGTATCACAAGCTAGTAAATTTATACTCGATAAGTGAAACAGGACAAAAGATGTTGTTGAGGAACAAGTTGTATATAATGAAGAAATAAAATCGGATGAGGATGTGGCATCCTTTCTCATGAAAGTATCTCAACTAAGAGACCATCTGTAAGGACTTGGGGAACTGGTTATTGATTCTAAAGTAACCACATATGTACTAAATGCATTTCCACCAAAATGGAGCAGCTTTGCAGCAAGCATCCACTCTAAGAAGGATTATTGATGAGTTATGGGCTCAGTGCATATTGGAAGAATCAAGGATCAAGGTAAAAGATGATATTGGATCAAATGAGCAATCTCAATCATTTCTATCCCGAGTCAAGAAGTTGAAGAATGGAAAGTTTGCTAAGTCTAAGAAGAAATACATGTCCAGGGTTCAATGCTTCAATTCCAATGAGTTTGGACACTTTAAAAGGTACTATCCAAACCAAAAAAATAACAAGAGAAAGGAAATGAGTGAAGTTCACGCAAACAAAGTAGTGGGAGAACCTGAGAAGAAGGAAAAGAAGGAAGAAGTGAAGGATATTTACTACTGAAGAAGGTTCACTGACCTTCAAGTTCTTTATAGGGATTAATCTTTATTTTAGGATAGTATGTTTTTCATAGCATCATAGAAAGAAGCATATGATAGTGGCATGTCTATAATTTACATGATTAAGTTGCTTTGTAGAGATCATATAGATAGATAGATAGATATACCTTTTTTCATATTGATCATCAAGGCATTATCTAACATTATGTTAGAATAAATCATCTTTCTTAGGTGGATCATCATGATCTTGGAAGAACCATAATTATGAAAGGTTCTTGGAAGAAGCACTATGACAAAGGTTAGTAGGCATTCCATGTAATGTGGAATTAATATCAGTAAAGGGATGAAAGAATGCAATGGGTCAAGATGCAGGTTGTTTGTAAGATATATGGATAGCTAGATGATCGAATGAAAGCATAGAAATGCATGTTGGATATAAGAGCTTTGGATGAGATTCATGTGAAGAATCTTGTGGAAGTAAATTTGGTCATAAAATATGCTTAGGTATATGGATATATGATGCTTGAAAGGAATAGAGTTTGACTTACTTAAGGATGTGTAAATAATTCCATACTTTCTCTAGAATATATGTATAATAATGATTAACATCCAGTATAGTCTCCGAAAGAAAAGTTGTAACTTGGTAATAAAGTTTGATCCTTGCACACTTTGATGCATGAAGGAATATTCATATGGAGATGGACCGTGAAGATGTTGATGAAATGAGAAGGTCATTATGATGAGGTAAGTCTGATACTCATTATTTTTTGTTATCTAGTTAACATATTATTTTTCTACATGGAAGAATGTTGTAGGAATATATGATGGTAGTTGAGGCAAGTTAAATTGCAGGGATTAATGATATTGAGGGAAACTTGATATTTGGTACCTAGCAACTATGAAGTTAAGATATGGAAATATTGGGATGAAAAGGTAGTGGTGCAAGAATATATATTGTATGTCAAAGGAAGAGCACTTTCAAGAAGAAGCTATGATCAGCTTGAAGTTTGGGAAGGCTCAATATAATGCCTTCATATCAAATAAGAAAGTGATGAGCAAGAATATTGGCCTGGAACCTATCACAAGATTGAAGAGAGAAGTTGGCTCCAAGATACTTTGAAAGAAAGAAATATCAATTATGCAAAGGAAAGAGGGAGCCAAGCAGCATGAAGAACTGGTAGTTGATATTCTTACGAAGACAAGTTTTAAGGCTTGTGATGATGACTTCCCAAATAAAAAGGAAGTCTAGATCTCCCCTGATTTTGAGAGGGATTAAAGGAGTCTCCTTGTATAGGATCAAGGTTATATTCTCAAGATTAAAGGAGAATAAGGATATCCTATATAGTTGAGAGGGAATAGTGTTGGAAATCACATGTGCATTCTCCTCTTCAAGAGATGAAGAGAGAATGACACAGGATTGGATAAGAATTTGTGGTTTCCTTGAGGATAAAACTTCCAAGAATGGAAAGGTACCAACAGTCTTTGAGGATGTGACAGGTATCCAAGAGAATAGTGGTTGAAGAGGACCGATATTCTTTGAGGACTCGAGATTGGAGATCCAAGATAAGAATAGTCCTTAAAGGATATAACTTGTATACATTTGGATGGGGTATGTACCTTTTATAGGTAGTGCAATATCACACGTAAAGCCTCCCAGAATAACGATCTTAATTAAAGTAGATCTTGTCTAGTTAGGCCTCAGAGACAGTGTTGGTCATGATGATGATGCTTACAGTATGGCTTATCAATCTAACTCTTCTTTTCAGAACTCTTTAGTTGAGATATGAGGTTGTACTAGTTTTACAATTATGAATACCTCCCTAGTTAGGAGGGAGTGTTGAGAAATGTAACTAGTTTTAGTCTTCATAATTGTTGTACTCATTTCAATATGTATCCTATGTAACAAACAAGAAAATAAAAGAAAATATATTATTATTAAAGCATGGGTTTCATGCTCATTATTGATGGTCTTCTAGGTAAAAGCATGGTCTTCGTGCTTTTAGGGTTTGTTAGGTCTTAGGATTTATTGTCATGAGTCAAAGGATTCAACATCATGTTTATAAGACACTTCCGAGAAAAATATATTTTTAAAAAGAATTATTTTTTAGTCTAGAAAGTCCTAGAAGCTCCAAAAGTACAAGTCGGCCCTAGCAACATCAATTCATCCTAAAGGATGGAATTCAACCACTTGAGTAGGCTATATAAAGAAGCAATTCGAGCTCATTTCAATATACATCCCACAAGTTTGATATCACAAGAAGAAGTTCAACCTATAGCTAGGACAAGCAAAAAAGGAGAGTGAAGGTCTAGGAGAAGAAAGAAGGACGAAAATATCTCATTTTTGGCTTTTCTCTCTCACACGTGTGAAATTATAGGATGCGGGAAAATGCCAAAATTACAAGACCAACTTGCAGTAGGATGAAGTGCAGCATATTGTAACTTGAAGGAAGGATACTCAATCTAGACATCGTTGACCTTAGGAGGAGTTGTCTTGCTCCAGGAAGATCTTAAGACGAGTCTAATCTAGGGTTTACTTGGAAGCCTGCAAGACCAAGATTGTATGATCGAAGTTGCAGGATGAGTTGCAATATTGAAGATGGAAGGTCGAAGTCGCATTATTGAAGCTAGTTGGTGGATAATCAAGGAAGGACTTGAGGAAGGGATGACATGGTACTAGGAGAAGGACTTGATCTGGGGTTTGGGTCATTGTATCTCATTTGAAGAAGATTCTAAGAAGAGAAGAGTTTTTGGTTTTTCCCCTAGGAGAGGTTTTTCCCTAGATGAGAGCCTAATATTTGTGTCCTCTATTATTTCTATTATTGTTATTGATATTTTTTTATGAAAATATCTAACTAAAGAACATAAAGAAGATAAATAAGATTCAAAAGAAAATATCAAGGTTAAGGAATATAATATTAATAGCTGCCACTTTCCATTTTCCAACACACAGGAAACATCCTAAGAGGGAGTTGATTGATTTTTTTTGAATGACTAACAACATGTCGAAAATAATTGCTTGCCTGAGATATGAAGACACGTTGGATGGGCTATCCAACTATAGTCCTTGGAAAGAAAGTATTAGGCTGGTCTTGTTGGTGAACAAGATATGGGAGTTTGCTAACAAGGAGATTGTTAAGCCAACAACTCCTAAAGAGTTGGTTAAGTTTGAAGAGTTGGATGTAAAGGCCAAGCTAATCATCCTAGATGGAGTAAAGGATCACTTGATACCTCATCTTACTGGGAAGAACATTGCACATGATATGTGGAAGGTTCTTCAAGATTTGTTACAGAATAAGAACAAGAATTGGTTGATGGTATTGAGAGAGAAGCAAAAGAGCACCAATATGTTGGATGGTGAGGGTGTGGCTTCTTATCTCACGAGGGTTTCTCAAGTTCGTGATGACGTAGTTTTCATTGGTGATAACCTTCCAGAATCTAAATTTGTGAGGATTTATTTGAAGGGCTTCACCAAGGAATGGAAGCCATTTATCAAAGGAATTGTCACTCGACACAAGTTGTAAGATTGGAACAGTTAAAAAAATTGAGAGGGGGGAGTGAACTAGTATTTCATTACAATGAATATTCAAATGCACATTTAGAAACTCATATGCTAATTTCCTTCAATAAATACACGTGTGTACGCACTTTTAGTTAATACAAACAACATATATGCATGTTACTTATCTTTTCATGATTTTCATCAATTATTTGTCGATTTAGCAGAGTGATTGTGTATTATAAGCAACATGTAATAAATCCAAAGAAAAAACAATAATCAAATAACACATAAGGACACTAAATGTTTAGGTGGAAACCCAATTTGAGAGAAAACCATTATTGTTGTTGTTTGCTTCATCTTCTTATTATTATAAAAAATATTTACATATTGCATTGGTGCAGGTTTTTTCCAGTGCACAGGCCCCTACCTGCTGGAGGCTACTACCTCTAATATATTTTCCTACTGCTACTAGAAGTAAGCTACTACTCCCTCAGCTTTCTTGTGATCCACTGTTCACAATCCTTCAAACTATGACTATATAACAGTCACTGATCTGGTAGGCCACTTTTCAAAAATTTTCAAACCAGACCCGCATACAATTGAGCACCAATAAACTCTCTGAAACAAATCATTAAACCCTTGCACTCTGCAATAGAATTCTGCTTAAAAACTAAATAACAAGATATCAATTTTTTCTGTAGAACTATCAGTCTCAATATCCAATATAATCTTGAACTTTGTTTAGAATCAACTCAGAATATATATGTGATTGTTATTAAATGGATATGCGTATATACACGCTACTTATACATAACAACAGCGTATATATTTCACGTCACTATGATTGATCATTGAATAAATAAATACCAAATATTTTCGTAGTCTTTTAGACCTTGCAATCGCAAGTGTTAGCGTGCATTCTCAATATCTTCCAGACATATTTATTCATAAAGCATTATTGTGCTCAAACATCTATCATTTTTTCATTCAAAGCACACATTGATCTTTGCACACAATAATAAAATTATGCCTATAATATAAGCAACACCATTAGCAGATTCTGTCAAAATCATTGATCTTTGCACATACATTCAGACTTAGCCACTTAAAAAATTAATCAATAGATTCATTTTCCCACAATTACACCTACAATAAGAAAACCAAACAAGCACATTCATTAGATCTCTAATACATCTTCAAATTTCTCAATTTTAGCCTCCTCCTTGCGCCTTGGTGCACACCTATTCCAGATCAAATCACAAAGGAATAACCCATCTAATGCTCACATCGGCTAACCCAATTCATTTCTATTTTATATCCATTTTTCTTTGACAACACTACTATAAATTCCATGGAATTGATTGTTGGTAATCGTTGACGGGATCAAATAGACATTGTCAACTAAAAACCTTGGGAAAATACCATGGAAAATGCTCATGGTTTTTTTGTTTTTGATGTGCAGGGTTATGTATGTGACTCTTATTCCTGACATCTCCATATGTACATGACTTTATCTCATAGAAGCAGTGTATGCATCACAAACTACAAATTATTCAATCTACTGCAAATGAATCATGTGACTAAGTTGTCAATGCACTTCCTCATCCTCTGCAAAAATTGAACATTCATATTACCTGCAACACTTCAACAAACCGTTGTAGCTCCTCTGTAATCATCAAGACTCTTGCAGACACCTTTATAATCATTAACATTCACAATCCATGATCTAGATAGGTACATCAGTTCTTCACTCAATCATAATGTGACAAGAGTGTGACAAAACCAAGATGCAATAAGTTGACAATTTGACATCCAAGTTGACATTAAGGACAACACATTAGACATAATTCCAATAATATTCCCCTTTATACTTGATGTCAACCTCCTACAAAACACCAAGTCCTTCTCTCCCCATTTGACATCAAGAGAAAAGGGCGACCCAAGCTGGGAGAGGTATTCCCCTAAAGTGATAAACATTATAAATCATCTACAAGATATGATTTTAATCATACTATAACCTCTCATACTAACCATGCTCCCCTTGAGCATATATTGTGTCTTCTAGTGATATAAAACACAAGGACATGGCTTTATGAAGGTATTACATGGTTGTTTCATAATCATGTATGACTAATATATACCTCTTCCAATGACTCTATGAACCCAAGGGTGCATCAATCATCAAAAACAATGACATGGCTTTGATATGCTAGACAACTTGGGTCTCTTCATGACTATTACAGCAACGATGAGATAATTATTATCATTCAAATGCATAGACATGTTCCCTCCTCTATGAGATACAACAACAGATGTATAATACAAGGATCCTAGTAGCAACACATGTGGAGTTATCATCAACATATAAATGAAGACCATTTGCAGCACCACAAGCCATTGATTATAGGATCAAGATAAGATTGATCAACAACATGTCATGTAATGAATACTTCATAGAAGAAACCCAAATAGTATGATAATGAAGATGCTAGTGACAATTAAAACAAAGTGACATATCAACAGCAACAATAAGATAAATTTTTGCAATGAGGTATCAACAATAGCTCATAAACTCATCATGGATTAACACCCTCTCATATATTCCTAAGAAACATATAGGCATCATCAATAGATTGAAAAATTCTTGCAACAAACCAATGCCAGAACCATAATGCCAAAAATGAATTATTGGAAGCACATGAGAAGCTCCCCCTGAATTTATGCTACTCCTTCATCACCATAGAAGATAATACGCGATTGTAAGATAAGAAAAACGTACATACGTGTATCTCATTCATAATAAGTGTGTATAAAATGTAAAATGATAGCTTTTTCTCAACCACATATCCTCCTGAGCTCACACTTCCCTGTTTTTCTAAAGAGATTGGGAGAGGGAAGAAGTTAAGAATATCCCCAACTGTTGTCGAATATATTAAAATGAATAACTGGGAAGAGGTTTGGTGAATATATTTTCAATTTTTTCTTTTGAAGGAATATATTCCATCTTTACTTTCTGCTCCAAGACTTTCTCTCTAAGGAAATGGTACTTTATTGGAATGTGTTTAGTCTTTGAATGTATAACCGGGTTTTTAGAAATACTAATGGCACTAGTGTTGTCACAAAGAATAGGCACAAGTTGTGGAAACTTGACATGGATATCTTGTATTATTTGAATCATCCATAGAAGTTGAGTACAAAAATCTATAACTGCAACATATTCAGCTTCAGCAATTGATAAGGCTATAGAATTATGTTTTTTGTTGAACCAAGTGACTAAACATTGTCCCAAGAAGAAGGCTCCTCAACTTTTACTTTTGTGATTGTCAATGTTATCGGCCTGTTAACGATGTTGGATGTCACCAACATTTTAATGGGATCTCCCCGAGGTGAAGTCCCAATTTTACCGCACACTGTTTGGTGTAGGAGTCTTGTCCAATCATATGGTCCGACCACTATTGGAAAGGTTTTGCAAATATACCTTGGTTACGATTACACACAAGAGAACGCAACACCTCATTGGGGTAGCAAGTATGTGAGATTTGTGAGACACCCAATGTAAGGTGAACAAGGGAACATCCATGACTGGTAGAGGGAAAACAAGCCTCTAGTTAGAAAAGTAATAGTATTATCCTAAAGGGTGACCCGGGAAAGAAGAGAAAGACATGTTGGATACATGCAGATTAGTCCACATGATAAACAACAATTGTTAAAACATAACAACACTCATTCAATAATAACCATATCTAAGCAACAAATTCGTTCATTAATCTAATATGTAATTAAAGAAACACATATCATAAACATAACCAGAATAGTCCAACTATATCTATGACACATGTATGAAGAAGTGTTGGATCAAATAGATTCTGATTAACAGTGAAAGATCCTAAGTACGGCGTTACATGAATGAAACACTATTCCAATAGTGGAACATGAAGCCACAACTTGCTTCTCCAAAGAATGATCTATATATTATGTGATACAAGAGAAGCCAAGGTAAGACTCCTTAAATTCAAGCCCTTTCATTGAGTTATGAGGAGCTATTTAAAATAAATATCAATGAACTTTGAGCTTCCTTGTGACTCTTTGACTTCTATGACTATTCATATTCTATTCATGACTCATTACTTCCCATATGTGAATATTCTCATTCCACATGTGTTCCTTGGACTTCATTACATACTATTTATTACATAATAAAAATTACAAATGAGACGGTGGCCTAATAAGACAAAATTGATAAAGGGACAAATGCTAAAAAAATTGATAAATCATTGGCTTCCTCATGGATTTCACTTGTAATGTAAGTATGCCATGCTCTGAACTCCATTGAGATGGCTTTGACCTAAACTGGCAAGTCCCCTATTGATGAGCCTAGGTATTGCAACAATAATGTTGCAACTCCTAGGGATACCAGCTTTACTTATCAACCTGGGGTTCGTACAAACTTGGAGGTGACTGTGCTATATGCACAAGTAGAAGTGAAGGTCCTACCTGTTGTCACTGTTTGTCTGGCAAGAGACCCCAGGGGTTCCAAGCCAAAATTCTATAGGGTCATAAGAAGCTTAATTCTTTGATGGAAGGAGAGAAAACATATTCTAAGAGAGAGCTACTCTACTGCAGTAATGAAGAAAACAGCATGAAATGCTAAACTTACACCATAACCTAACTAACCAATTAAACAGCTATGCTAAGCAGAATTGCTAAATTAACACTAACCTAATGCTAATTATCTAAGTTGCAGAAGTAAAGAGCATCAAAACTAGACTAAGGTGTAACAAAGAAAATTAGGCTAAATCAGGTTTCAAGTGGAAAAAGAAATCAGAGGTCGAAATCAGTGAAAGGAGGACGTGAGGGAGAAACAATGCATAAGAACTGTTGGATCAGTCAGGTGAAAGGCAAATGAACGGTGGAGATTGGATCTCAAGAGGTTACGAATATAGATGGGCTAATAGGGTTAACTAATAGGATGAACGGTGGAGATCTTATCGCGAAGGCTTAAGTGAATGGATGGATGAACAAGGGAACAAAGAAGATGAATGTCAGAGATCATGTCGCAAGGGATTAGGTGAGTGGATGGACGAACGAGGTTAACAGGAGACAAATGGCCGAGATCGAATCACGTGAGTGAAGTCAAGAGATGGACGGACGAGGCTAATAGGAGCGATGAACGGCTAAGATCTTATCGCGCGGGTGAAGTCAAGAGATGGACGGCAGAGATCATATCGCGGGGTAAAGAAACGTGTGTAAATGAGGGAACAGGTTTCTAAGGCGGTAAGTAGTTTCTCGCACACCCTTCAAGATGTAAGCAGTATTTGGAAATTTCATGCGATTAGCCTTACTACATGACACGTAGCACGAGAAAACCACTTTTCTCGCTTGCTCTCAGACAGATAACGTCCATGCACTAATCCACACAAGATTATGTGATAGTCGTTGGATCAGGCAGGGCTGATTAATGGTGGAGATCGACCAAGATAGTTGGCGATTGGGTAAAGCGAAAGTCGTCGGATCAGGCAAGGCAGATTGACGATGGGGACTTAAAGTTCATAAAGTAAGTGGTGAACTCCACGCAAGGCAGCAGTTGGAGAAAATAGTGAATTGGATGGTGATTGTGAAGGTTTGTTGGTGATCAGACGACGAGGAATCGATGCATGAGGAATGTACTGGAGGTGGTTTCAAATGAAAATGACAAAGAAAACCAATGTGGGTGAAAAAATAAATGCATTAAACAGCGAACTCCATAGCCCATGCGAGAACTAGAGACCCGTGTTTTTGAGGCTACTGAAGGGTCTCTTCCTCAAGTCATGGTCCCAGAGGGAAGAGATGAGGTCGAGACACCTGCACACAACCTGCTAGTGATCTTTTTCGCATAGCTAACCTGTAAACTGAAAGAAGGCACAAATGGAAGTAAACTACACCACAATCGATCTATTGTATGCCATTGTAATGAAAATGCAACTACCTAAGAAAATAACCAGAAAAACCATGAATCCTACTTAAGCAACTTAACAGAACCAGAAAGCTATTTAAACAAATAAACAGAACCACGAAGCTATTTAAGCAAATGAACAATGAAAACCAAGAAACTATGCTAGCATACATGTACAGTAAAGAGGAGTTGTGGCTGCTTAGGTCGGGCCCTAACCCAAGAGCTTCAGCCCTCGGAGTTAACTCAGAGCTAGCTTAAACAAAACACATTCTTATTATAAAAACCATGGATTACAGAGCAAACTGTCACAAGTCTTTGCAGCTCATAAATAAAACAAATATTTCCAATAGAAGTTTTGAATCCTACTGAGGTCCTAAGCCTCTCTATTTATACATTTGAAGTCTCTAACAAATTTCTTCCCATTAGGGAGGCTTGGCCTATAACTCAAGAAAAATTGGTTTCTGTCCCTTTCCCTTGCTCGACTGTCTTTTATTCTTCAAAGTGATGGTTGTGTGCACTCCGAGCTGATGGTGGAATGCTCGAATGGAGGGGTAGTAAATGAGGAGGATTTACCTCCTATAGTTACTCTCCCTTGTCCCATTTGAGTTTTGACCACGGTCTTTGCCATAGTTCCTTGCATTTATCCTTTATACCCGCATTTTTCTTTGCTTTTATCCTTTATTCCTACATTACATGCACATTAGACCACAAAGCAAATATCCAACTCTAACTCATTTCATAAACAAAATATAATCAAAAGTATGCAATAAGTTGTGAGAATAGTTGGTTTGACTAAGTTAGGAGGTGAATTAAGGCCAATTAAGGCCCCTATAATTACTCAATGATGAGGCTCATCATCACCCCCCTACTAAAAGTGTTGCTCATCCTCTGAGCAACTTAGTCAATGTCCATTTCCTTCATGGCTCTGGTAGCCTCTCTAACATCCCATGCTTCTATTGTGGTCTCTTCTTCTTGTTCATAGAAGCCTGCTTTCCTTTCTACTTCTTCCCACTGCCTCTTTTCCTCTTCTTCTTTTCTCCCTTCTAGCATTCCTAGGAGTAGTGGTGGACTGAGTTTTAGGCCTATCCAATTGTCCTTCAACCTTTGCATTGATTGATTATACATAGGTTTCCTATTGAGTGCTTCTCTCAACCTTTGAGGGGAGTGATATTTTCCGATCTTCAAGCTGTGTAGCAGTGTTTTCCATCTCCTTTAGCAGGCATGTACATTATCATCTCTTAGCAGCCTAAACATATCCTCAAAATGTGAAATTGCTTGCTCTTGGGCAGCAAGATATCTAAGTGCCAACTGAGGATAATTTTCAATTAGATTATGGGTGTTGATAAGGGCCATGGGATTTCATTGTTCAGCTCTAATAAAAAGAGGTTTATTTTGCTCTCTGGCCAATATTCTTTTCATCTTTGCAGCCCTTGACTTCTCATGGTTCATCGATGATGCCAAAGGCATTAATTATCGATCTCCTAACTCTGCATTAAGATCCCCAATATTCATGTCTGTGAGGGACATGTTGTGCAAGTAAACTCAGCCATTTTGGCCCTATCCTCTCATGTATTTTGACCACAAAGCTCAATAAACTGCCTGTAGTCCTGAAATGGCATGGTGCCCCTTTGTGCTAGTGTCTTAATCTGAAATTGCAGTTATTGTTCTCTGAGGTAAGAAACATAAGATTTAGCTAGCATCCTACACTCGATGCCCTCTTGTTGTTCTTTCTCCTTTGTTTCAATTCCTTCTCCCTCTTGTTGTTCTTTCTCATCTCCATCGTTTCTTCCTCTGTTTCAGCATCATCCTCCTTGTGTTTCAGCATGTCCCTCTGTATTAGTTTCTTCTTCATCCATCTCATCCCATCGAGCTCTATATCTTCTTCTTATTTTGCCTCCTCCTCACTAACAGAAGGACTAGCATCATAGATGGGGGTTTTGATGTCATCCTCTATTGGTAAGTCTCTAAAGGCTGACCATTTTATAGGGATCCTGAGGTTTTGGAGGGCACCCTCAACGAGGATCCTGATCAAACCATGGTGAGCCAACTGTTGGGAATTCCCTTTCTTTACTTTTTTGCTGGAGTCTATGAGTGATTGCATCAAAAAATAGGGTATGTTGAGTCTTTGGTGAACTAGGGTTTCTACCCCAAGTCTTAATTCTTCAAGTCTTCTCAAATGGTTTCCATAACAATACTGTATCTATTGACTCTTGCATTCTCTTTTGAATTATTAAAGAATTTCCTTTTTTCCACCTTTTCACTTATAAACCAACTACCTCTTAACCTTTACAACTTTTAGTCAAATGATACATATGAGTGAATGAGTGGGATACTTACCTGTGGTCTTGATGTCATGTTGCAGTTGTCAAAGATCAGAGGTGTTGTTGATGGTCATTCTTCTTCCTCCTCTGCTGTCTGCTAATGGTTTCTTGGCTTTTGGAGGTGTCTGTGACTAGAGATCTGATGTTGATGTTGTTGTGGAGCTCCTGGATTTGATGTTGTTGTTGTTGTGGAGCTCCTAGATTACCACTTGGCAATTTTTGGTGCCTCCCTTAGAATTTCTTGATCATGTTGTTGGCTGGTGCTGTGAGGATGCTGTAATGAATGGACAGAGGGAGTGGGGGTATATGTGGATGCAGGGATGATGGTAATGGTTGAGGTGATTCTGTAGAAAACACAATCTTCACCTGAATTGAAGAAATGAAGTGAAAAACAATGGAATTAATGGAGAGATGCATGGTAAGGAGTGGAGGACATGAATATATGTGAGGAAGGGTTCCCTTTGGATCTTCTCTTTGGTCCTTTCTTGTCTTTTTCACCCACCTGCAAATAACAATTATGTTTTTTTTTCTTTTATTATATATATATATATATAAACATCTAGGTTGCCTCAAAGAGGTTTTCACCCTAGATATCTGCCCTGGGCGCCTCAAGGAAGGTTCTCACCCAGGTATATTCTTACTCTTTTTCATTCTTTCTCATCCTTGGGCCGCCTCACAATGTTTTCAACACAAAGATGGGACTCAGGCACCTCATGGAGGTTTTCACCTGAATCCTTATTCTCTTTTTCTTTTTCAGTGTCCTGATGAGGGAGGAGATAGAACTTGCTCCACCATCATCATTGTCTTATTGATATTTTCTATGAACTCTTGTTTTGATAAAGGCCTCTTGTACATTTTCAATCGATGTCCATTAACTAGAAATGGAATGGCTTCTTCATCAATAGTTCTGATTTGCACTGAACCATTGTCATGGAATCTTTCCACCACATAAGGTCTGAGCCATCTTGTCATTAGCTTTCTCTTGAAGTCTTTATACCTTGAATCATATAACAATGCCCAGTCTCCCTTTTGAAATTGCTTCTCCTTAATGTGTTTGTCATGCCAGATCTTCCTCTAAAGCTGAACTATCTTTGTTTGTAGTAGGGCCTGCATTCTGAATTCATCCAAGCCATTCAAATATAATAATCTTTCTTTTTTTGCATGACTAAGATCCAAATATAATTGGGCTTCCATCCTCAATGTGTTATATTCAAACTCAATGGGAAGCATAACCTTTTTCCCATAGACCAGCTCATAGGGTGTAAATCCAGTGGTGGTCTTCCATGTTGTGTTATAGACCCAGATGGCCTCAACTAGTCTCTCTGCCCAATCCTTCCTTCTCCTGCTCACTGCCTTGGTTAAGATGTGATCCAATGCGTCATTGGTCACCTCCACTTGCCCATTAGCTTGTGGATGATAGTAGTGGAGGTCATATGCTTGATTTTGTGATGGCTGAGCAGTCTTTCAATCATGTTGGAGGTAAACTGGCTACCTTGGTCTGTGACTAACTCTCTAGGGTACCCAAATTTGTAGAATATATTCTCCCTTAGGAACTCAACCACCTTCTCTTCTGTTGCTGCCTTAATTGCTTTGGTTTCAGCCCACTTAGTCAAGTGATCAGTGCACACAATGATGTGATGTTTTTGCTTTGAAGGAGGGTTGATATGCCCAATGAATTCCATGCCCCACTTGTCAAATGGCTCGAAATTCACTTGAGGTTGTAGGGGAATTTCATCTCTTGGAGTAGGCTTTCCCATCCTCTGGCATTGATCACACTGACTAATATACTTTTTCACATCATGATGAAGAGTAGGCCAATAATAGCCTACTTGCAACACTTTGAATGATGTCCTCTTTGCTGCAAAGTGACCTCCACAAGGCCCATCATGACAGGTCAGAAGGGTGTCAAAGACTTACTCTTCCCTTACACACCTTCTTAAGATTTGATATGGGCCAAGTTTGAACAGGCTACCCCCAATCCAGGTGAAGGGGCGCTCTTTCTAACTATCTTTATCTTTTCTTTGGAGGGCAAGTTTGGTGGAAATTGTGTTGATACCAAATAGTTTGCTATATCAGCAAACCATGGGAAGAAAACTGAAATAGCAAACAAATTCTCATCTGGTAAATGGTCATCCACCATTCCTTCTTCACCTGCAGGCAGATTCATTCTGGATAGAAAGTCAGCAACAACATTTTCCTTACCAAGATTATCAACAATAGTTAGATAAAATTGTTGTAATAAAAGCAACCATCTTATAATTCTAGCATTCACATCTAGTTTGTTCATTAAATATTTGATTGCAGCATGATCAGTATGCACAAATGTTTGATAGTCTGTAATGTAATGCCTAAATTTGTTCAAAGAATGCACAACATCCAGGAGTTCCTTTTCGGTCACAGTATAATTTAGCTCAACCTTTGATAGGTTCTTACTGGTAAATAGATGGCATAGGTCAATTTCTCCTCTTCCTGACCTAAGGCTGCTCCTATGGCTTTGTGTGAGGCATCAACATGAATATGAAAAGGGAGGGCTCGGTTTGGGCCTCTAAGGATTGGTGCAGTGGTTAACTTACCCTTTAGAATGTCTAAGGCCTCTTGACAGCTCTTTGACCATATAAACTCAAAATATTTGGCCAACAACCTAGATAAAGGAAATGCCAACTTGCTGAAGTATTTTATGAACCTTCGGTAGTATCCAACTAACCCTAAGAAACTCCTGACATCTCTATGCTTTTGTGGAGGTGGGACCCTTTAAACGATTGCTATTTTGTTTGGGTCCACCTGCAGTCCTTGCTGAGATATGGAATGACCTAGCACAGTCCCTTTAGTCATTAAGAATTCACATTTTTCTGGACTGAGAGATAGCTTCATTTCAATTCATTTGTGTAATACTTTGCCTAGGTCAGTCAGGGCTTCTTGAAAATCATAGCCATAAGGTGTAAAGTCATCCTTATAGATTTCCACAGCATCATGTACTAATTCAGCAAAAAGACTCAAGACTGCTCTCTGGAAAGTTGCAAGAGCATTGCATAGGCCAAAAGGAAGGACCCTATAGGTAAAAGTACCCCAAGGACAGGCGAATTTAGTCTTATCCTGGTCTTCTAGGAAGATTTGGATTTGGTTGTACCCACTGAATCCATCTAGGAATGAATATAAATTCTTCCCTCCCACGCCATATAACACTTATTCAATGAAGGGTAGGGGGAAATGATCCCTCTTTGTGGCTTTGTTCAACTCCCTATAATTAACACAAATCCTCCACTTACCATTTTTATTGGGAACTAACACTAAAGGAGAGACCCACTCACTATCTGAAATAGGGTAAATGAATCCTGCATCGAGCAGTTTTTGTAGTTCTTCTTTGACTATGTCTTTAAGAGCTGGATTCATCCTCCTTATGGTTTCCTGACTAGCTTGCAACCTTCTTTGATGTATATGTCATGAGTACACACTGAGGGGCGTACTCGCTTCATTTCCTTATAACTCCAAGCGAAGGCTTCTGGGTTTTCTCTCAACATGTTGCATAAATTTTCCTCTTCTAAAGCAGAAAGAGATGGATTAATTTTCAAAGTTTTCTCTGGGCCAAATTCTATGGTTTTGACACGAAGTGGGTTGGAATTGGCCAAGCATAATTCAATTGGATGATTGTTCTGGGTTTCCCTTACTTCTTCTTCTAATGGTAGTGAACTAGGAGTTGGACTTTGGAGCAGGTGTTCAATTAATTCATCCTCATCTTGTTGTCCTCCTCCTATGGTTGCTTCCAAAGCATAAAGTTGGGCAGAATAAACCTCATCTTCTTCCTCCTCCTCTAACCATAAAGGTAAATCATGCTCTAGGGAAGGTTGAGCAGGAGGGTATAGGACTAACTGTTTGGACATATGCCCATTCTTGATGGTCATATTCCGAACTCTGGAGCTAATGTAAGCATCATTTGTGGCCAACCATGGCCTCCAAAGGATGAGAAGGTAACTAGTAAGCTTAGCCTTAGGCTGGAGAACTAGGAAATCTGGAAGGTACTCCTAGGAGTCAATGGAGACCATCACATCCTCCACAATTCCCTTAGGGGTGACTATTGAATGGTCTGCAAGTTACAGAATTGTTGTGGTCTTCCTTAATGACCCTTGGAGGTTGAGCTTGAGCATGGTGTCCTTGGTCATCACATTAATGGCAGCCCCAAGGTCAATCAAAGCGTGTGGGGCAATGGTGCTATTGATGTGCACATCTACTACAGGGCTTCGAGGGTCCAAATATTTTGGACATATTACCTGCCCCAGCATTAAGTCAAACAACTTCCCAATGACATTAATGGTAGGGGCATCCCTTTTTCTTCTTCCTGTATGCTTGAAGCACTTCTCCTTAATCAACTTATTGTAAATGGGAACATCCTTGATTTCCTGGAGAAGGGGGATCTTTACACATAGATTTTTCAATTCTCCCAAAAGTTTAGTTTCTTCTAGGGTAGGCTAGAGTGGTTGGGTTAATCTCTCAGGAAAGGGTGGATTTACTTTAAGGTTGCTTTCCTCTCTTTCCTCCTCAACCTCCCTATGTGGAGAGGGAGGTTGGTTGTCTGGGATAATTCTCCTAGATCTTAGGTTGATCTCCTGAATTTCTACAGCATAAGCTAGGTATGATGTCTCTCCATTGTATGCTTGTTGACCCTGCCTATTGTTTGGGTTCAAATTTGGCTGGGCGGACATCTAGGGTTGTTTAGGTGGATCAGAGTGCAGGATTTGTGGTTGGGTATGTGGTGGAGGCAATAGGGCTGAAACATTGTTGAATTGGGGCCTCCACCCTTGGGGTGGGGTATTCCACTGAGGTTGTGGTTGAACATAAAGTTTAAATGACTGGATGGCTGGCTGGGAATGATACTAAGATGCATAGGACCAAGGAGGGGGTGTAGACCAGGAAGGATGAGCAGGGGGTACCTAAGAAGGTATATTTGTGGTTTGGTTGGGGTTGTAATATGCATGGGATGACCCTTGCATACCCTGCTGGTATGGTTTAGGCCCAAGAGGTCTCCTTTGGTTGATGTAGCGAAGTTGCTCAGTGACCCCTTTAGCTCCTTGATATACAACTTTGAGTCCAGATAAACAAGGGCACTTGTTTGTGGAGTGGTTTTCTTCACAGATTGAGCAAATCTTAATACAGTTCAATGGACATTCGTTCCTAAGATGCCTCCTGGTGCATCTAGGAAAAAAGATGGCCAAGCCTCACTCTACTTCCTCTTGATTCCTTTTGATGTACATGGTGTCCAATTGCAAGGCAAGGGTTTGCAGCATATCACTTTTGAAATCTTCCAGCATATTTCCAATTTCACCCTTGATGGATAAGTTGGAGGATGATGTATTGGCCATAGGTTGACTACCCCTACCCTTTTTCCTAGCTGCCCTAGAATGGTTTCTAAATATAGTCATAATATCCTCATAGGGTAATTGGTAGACATCTCCTCCTACTATCATATGTAAGGTATCCATAAGATCCTCCCTTACTCCGCTAAGAAGGACCAGTTTTAGTGACTCAATGTCAAGTGTACACCTGGCCCTTTTGTAACTAAGCTAGAATCTTTCTTCATAGTCTTCTAGGGATTCATCCTGTCGTATGGTCATCCTAAAAATATCTTCTTTAGTATCCTTTGACCTACAGTAGTCCCTATATTTGTTGTTAAAAGTTTGTTGCATCTGAGCCCAAGTTGTGATGCTATCTCCGGGTAAACCCATGAACCAGTGCAATGTTGCATCCTTGAGGGTAGATGGAAACAATTTTAACTTTTTCTTATCATCTGTATAGTCATAGGTTCGGAATATAATATCAAACTCAAATAGGAAAGTGTCAGGTTCCTCTGTGGTTAGGCCATAGAAATGAGGTAGGGAAGAGAGGCTTATATTCTTCAGCTTAGTGTCCCCATTGGTTTCCCTGATGGGGAAGACACCCTCAATTCTCTCTCTATCTCCCCTGTCATTTTAGTTTCTAGCCATTGGTTCAGTAGGAATGGGTTCTTCCTCTTCTTATTCCTCTATAGGTTCCTCAAATATGTAAGGTTTCTCACCTAAAGGGTCTTCCAATTCACCGTCACTGAAGAAGAAAGAAGGTTGATTGTTGGATGCAATGGGGGTTTTTGAAAAAAAAAATCCTGAATTGTCCCTATTCCTACGAGGTATGAAAGGAAATGTTTTTGGGTTGATTTTTGTAAGATTTTCTTTAAAGCTAGAAAGTACTTGCAGAATGGAAAGGAAAGCAAATAATGACAAATGAAAGAAATAAAGAAACTAGATTACTTTTGCAGAAATAAACTAATGGAAGAATATTGAGGATAAGAAGTAGAAGAAAAGAAAGTTGAAGACTAGAAATAGAAGAAATCGGTAATCACATTCTACTTAGACACCTCCCTAGAAACAGCAGCAAAAAGTGATGAGCCTAGGTATTGCAACAATAATGTTGCAACTCCCAGGGCTACCAGCTTTACTTATCAACTCGAGGTTCGTACAAACTTGGAGGTGGCAGTGCTATAAGCACAAGTAGAAGTGAAGGTCCTACCTGTTGCCACTGTTTGTCTGGCAAGAGACCCTAGGGGTTCCAGGCCAAACTTCTATAGGGTCAGAAGAAGCTTAATTCCTTGATGGAAGGAGAGAAAACATATTCTAAGAGAGAGCTACTCTACTGAAGTAATGAAGAAAACAACATGAAATGCTAAACTTACACCATAACCTAACTAACCAATTAAACAACTAAGCTAAGCAAAATTTCTAAATTTACACAAACCTAATGATAATTATCTAAGTTGCAGAAGTAAAGAGCATCAAAACTAGTCTAAGGTGTAACAAAGAAACTTAGGCTAAATTGGGTTTCAATCGGAAAGAGCAATCGGAGATCGAAATCAATGAAAGGAGGACGTGAGGGAGCAACAATGCATAAGAATCGTTGGATCAGTTGAGTGAAAGGAAAATGAATGGAGGAGATTTGATCGCAGGAGGTTACGTAGATAGATTGTTAAGTTATGGTATGTTCTATGCTTATAACAGTTTACTTCTTTTTCTTATTATATTCCACAGATTAGCAATCACATGTACATAAAGTAAAGTGCATATAGAACATTAAATGATCGACAGAAAACAAGCCAAGATAAGAGACACAAGATGCGGCGGCTAGCCAGGGACAAACCCCACAATGTGTGGGGAAACCCTTTGATCAAATCTTCTTTTATCTTCAATAATTCAGTAGAGAGAAATATTACAATAAATCTGATTCATATCAATAGTAGCAAACGCTAGATCAGCAGCATCAGCATTAGCGGCTTCATTATCAAACTAGGGCAGACGATATCTCACAAACCGACCCTCAGATTGACTTCATTCCACCACCAAAAGTTGTGGCTTCCAGAGGAGGTTCAGATGAACCTACAGTGCAGTTCAGATGAGGAGATCTTCTAGGCCACACAAGTCAATATTTACTTCTGCAATTGCAGCTTCAATTTCAGCAGTTTCCAGCTTCAAACTAGGGCAGTCGATATCTTGCAAACCGTTCGTCGGATTGACTTCATTCCCCCACCAAAAGTTGCAGCTTTCAGAGGAGGTTCAGATGAACCTACAATGTAGTTCCAAGGAGGAGATCTTCTAGGCCACGTAGGTCAATCTTTACTTCTGTAGTTGCAGCTTCAGGTTCAATAGCTTCTGGCTTCACATGTGTGAGAGAGAGACCCATTTCTGCGCAGTAGAGAAGAGACTCATTTCTGCGCAGTAGAGAGATAGAGATGTGATGAGAAGAGTGAGTGCAAAGGAGGAAAATTCCTCCAATATTTATACACAACGTTGGTGTTTGAATAGATGCAACTGTTGGGCTTCTGACCCTACATGAATTGTAGGTAAGCTTGATAATAATTCCACAATCAAAATAAATTCATCTCCATGAATACTTATCGGAATCGAATGATCTTTATATCAATCCTACACCTCTCGACGAGAGGAATCTAATAAAAATATTATCAGCCATGAATAAGATGACCAACATGAATTTTTGCCCTGGTTGCCAATTTTAACACTCCCTCTCAACCAGGGATAACTTCATCTGCAATCTGTCTATCGGTCGTTACTATTCATCCATCAAATGCACTGCCCTGTACAGCCTGATGCTTGCCCTACTCTGCTCTATTTTGCCTGTTCTGCTTTGTCTTGTTCTGCCCTGTACTGATCGGTATTGTTTTGCTTTGTTCTACTCTGCTCTTACATTGTTCTTGTTCTGCTCTGCTTTTGTCTGAATTATGAAGAAGAAGAAATGATTGAGGATGTATCATACTGACTCAAAAGTCAATCTCAGAGTATGTACCACTGGTCCCAGACTAGTCTCAACCAACCCGAAGTCAGCATCATAGTGAGTACAACTCCATTGGTCCCAGACCAGTATCATCCTCCACTGAATCAAATTTAGTCTCAGAGTGCGTACTACTAGTCCTAGACCAGTCTCAACCGACCCGTAGTCAGCTTCATAGTAAGTACCACTGCTACCACTGGTCCCAGACCAGTATCGAAGTCTCAGAGAGTGTACCACTAGTCCCAGACTAGTCTCAACTGACCCAAAGTCAGCGTCATAGTAGTACCAATCTCACTGGTCCCAGACCAGTACTGCACTGACACGAAGTCAGTCTCGGAGTATGTACCACTGGTCCCAGACCAGTCTCAACCGACCTGAATTCAGCGTCATAGTATGGTACAACTCCTACCACTGGTCCTAGACCAGTATCATTGATCCCAGATCAATGGAGGTCATCCTAGCGTAGGGAGTATGGTAGATACAACGATGCGTCCATCGGTACTACTATGGTCCCTAACTTCATTTCCCTACTCATTGATCAGATGAGAGGTACTTCCCATGAGTCCCGGACTGCATGGGTAGGATTCCTCGACAGGAGAACTAATCAATCCTGTCCTCACAGGAGAACACATCAATCCTGCTACAATCACCATGGAGAACACATCAATCCAGGCCGCCATGGAGAACACACCAATCCAGGCCTCACAGGAGAACTAATCATCCTGCTACACAGGAGAGTGAATCATCCTGTTCCATAAGAGAGCGAATCATCTTGTCCCACAAGAGAGCGAATCATCTTGTTCCATTGCGCACCACTAGGGGAGGGTGAGTCACCCTGTGGTCATATGTTGTTCCAGTAAGAATTGCAAGCCCTCAGAGATCCCAGAGCTTAATGTATGCAGGACCCTTTTACAAGGGTTTCTTGCCGACTCCAAGTCGTTTGGGAAAATCACTGATTAGATCTTTCCTTAGGGCTTTGACAAGGTGTATCGACCTGTACATCATCTTAATGCGATGGAGCCTCCTTGCTCATTGACTTGTGATATCCCAGATGATGTTTATCTGCTGGAGCAATCGAAGAATACGGGATTCCTCAATAATCGTATCCCACCTCTGGTTGTTATAGAGAATCACAGTGGTATCCAATGTACATCCAAACATCTCACTGAAGAGCTTTCACAACTAGACTTCCTCACACGAGGTCATGCTAACAAAAATATATCCTGCTTCGGCGGTGCTCAAAGCCACCGAATTTTGCTTCCTGCTCATCCAAGATATCGAAACAGATCCCAATGTGAAACAACACCCGAAAATGCTCTTACAGTCCACCACACTGCCTGCCCAATCAGCATCAGTATATCCAAGTAGTCTCACATCTCCGGCAGTGTATCTTAACCCATTGTACCACGAAGATATCTCATAATATTCTTGGCATCAATACAGTGAGGCTCAACCAAATATGAGCTCATAATGATAACTGCAAAACATATGTTCAAATGGAGGTTCACCAAGAACATCAATGCGAATGAGTTTATGAAACTCATAGGCATTTCCAAAATCTGGTCCGACATCACTACCATATAACTTCTAAAAGTTAAGATCCTCGAGGTAGTCACAGGCTTGCAGTTCATCATACCGAATCTTACCAATATCTTTACCACATATTTTTCTTGAGATAGGAAAATTTCCCTTGGATTCTGCCACACTTCAAGTCCTTGGTCCTTCATTTCAAATTCAGAAGCCAACTCCCTCTTACATTTTTGAATGAGAGGGTCTGCACCTATTAGAAAAGGTCATCCACATAAAGCGCCAATATGAGAGGCTTGTCATCTTCAACCTTATAGTAAAGGTTAGGATCAGCTTCACTCCTAGTGAATCCCAACTTCATCAAGTAGCTGTCGATCCTCTCATACCATGCTTGGGGTGCTTGCTTCAGCCCATAGAGAGCCTTCTTCAACCTGCATACATGAGATTTTCGATCATAAATTTCAAATCCTTCGGGTTGCTCCACATAGACCTCTTCTTTGATCGAGTCGTGTAAGAATGCAGTCTTGAAATCCATATGATGTAGGTTCCATCCTTGTGAAGCGACAAGGGCTATGATCAAGCGGATGGTCGTATATCTGGAAACAGGTGCAAATATCACATCATAGTCTATACCTTCCTTCTGGGAGAAACCACGAGCAACAAAATGAGCCTTATACTTTTCTGTACTTCCATCTGCTGCATGCTTTATCTTGTAAAGCCATTTGGAAGTAACAACTGTCTTGTCCTGGGGTCTGGGATCCTGGGGTATGGGAACTACTTCCCAGACATCATTCTTCATGATAAACTCATATTCTTCGGTCATAGCATCCTTCCATACTTGATGCTTGACAGCATCTAAGAATGATGAAGGCTTATTTTGTATGATCGTGCTCATGATGGTCAGGTATCCTTGATACCTATTAGGTTTCTTACTTTCACGAAAGGTTCCTCGGGGTGCAGCATGTCCTTCAGCATCATCAAGTAGCCCCCTAAGCCATGAAGGCCTCTTTCTAGAAGAGGAAGGCTCATGTGGAGGAGGATCAATCAGATCCATGGGTTCTTCTACATCAGGCATTGATTCATCATCCTTTTCTTTCGGTTCCCTGGTGTCAACTTCTTGAGAGCTCGTCAAAGTCAGAAGATTGTTCACCTTGCTGAGAGCCATATATTTTTCAAAGGTGACATCATGACTAATTACGACTTCCATTTGACCGGCTACATAGATTCTATAGCCTTTAGTATTTTTACCATAGCCCACGAAAATTCCCTTCTTTCCAAATGCACCCAATTTATTTCTTTTCTCTTTCAGCACATGAAAATATACAGAGCTTCAAAAAATTCTAAAATGAGAAACATTAGGTTTCTTACCGATGAACTTTTCTTCAGGAGTCTTGGAACCCAATGCTATATGGCAGTGTTTGTAGTTTCAGCCCATAGAAAATTCGGAAGTCTTTGATCATGTAGCATGGCCCAGACAGCTTCCACAATCGTATGGTTCTTCCTTTGTTGGAAATAATACTGAGGGGGGGGTGAATCAGTATTATTAAGTCAAATATTTTTTATTTCACACCCAAATCATATACACTATTTCAGTTAGATAAAACCGCGTATATATGCAACTTCAAATAAGGAAACCAGCGTATACCATGCAGACTTATAATTTAATGTATCCTACAGATGTTGATCATTAACCTGTGCATGAGATTCATATAAACAGTAACCAGGAATATTAAAAACACAGTAGAAGACAATCACACACAAGAACACAAGATATGAGGTGGAAACCCAATGTGGGTGAAAACCACCTGCTGCAATTCATCTCTATCTTATTTTAATTAGAAACTTCTTTTTACAATGATTCTGTACTGGTGCATACTTATACCAGTACGCATCCTGCAACCTGCAGAGAGCTACAACCCTCTGTCGTTCTCCAGCTTCTCCTGGAAGGGAGCTACAACCCCCTTAGCTCTTGTATTAGCTGAGATACTAGTACGTAGGTGCTGACCTACAGGAGGCTACAACCTTCTCTTCTCTTCCAGGGACCACGTTTCATCAATTTTCAGATTGGATCCATGAATACCAAACAAACATCAAGTATATGTGCTTCAACCAATCTCCTTTCCACAAACAACTAGTGATCAACCAATAACTTCTCATAATGTTGTAACCAGAAAACAATACTAGTAACCAGACACCAATGTTGAACCCAGAACACTGCAGTAATCCACAGAAGTAGCTAAAACATCTTTGAAGAGACGTACGCTACTTCACTATGTATAAACCTGCGTACATATGCAGCTGAATCAAGGTAAACCAGCGTATACGCTTTCTTCTCTTGCTGAACCTGCGTGTATACGCACCTTTGCAGAGCCGAACCTGCATATAGATCTATAAACGACAATTCACCCTTTACACTTAAACAGACTTCAGTTATACTCAAATTATCATATTTATAGATCTAATTATGTGCTGATTATAACAGATCAAATCACAAAAAGATATTACTATTCAAGCCTTTTAGATCTCGACCTGCCAATAGAACTTATCTATCTTGTAATGCTCAGGTTCCTCCTTGATTCAAATCCATCCACACAAACCAATCACTTGCATGTCTTCAGATATTCAATACATCAGATGATCCTTGCCTAATGATCTCCTTCCTCTTTTATAGTCTTATGACTTTCATAATACCATGGTCCAAATCCATAACAAACCAATACCATGGACCCAATACTTGGGATCAACACATCTGATGAGATACTATGGTCCAAAACCATAGGTTCAAATACCAAGCACTAAATACCACGGAACAAAATTAAGTTCTCCCATATGTACATGCTTTTCCTTGCGTGAAAGTGCGTTTATATGCATACGCGTCTTTGTAAAGTCTAACCCGCGTGTATACGCGGCTTGGTCAAGGTGAACCTGCATATATATCTTTTTCCTTCATTCTGAGAGCCTGAACTGAGATCTGTCATCAGAGTGAGTTGCCATCAAGGACAACACTTGTGCCATAGTGCCAAACCGGAGTAATAATGCCAACAATATCCCCCTTTGGACTTGATGGCAACTCCAAGATCCTCAAAGTCATTCTCTCCCTTTGTCATCAAGGGAAAAGGGTTATGCTCCCCCTGAGTACATGCTGAAATCTCTGCTCTGTTGTGTTGGCCATGCTCCCCCTGACGGTAGGCAAGATCTGCAAACAAATGTTCTTCAAGAAGAAAAATGATTTATACATCATAAAATACCTTTGTATCACCAAAAGACTCTGTACAAACATCCTTCGCCCAACCAAGTGGGGATCATCCACCCAACCAAGTGGGGATACATCAGAAGTTTACATATGACAGCCAAGTACAATACATCATTCATCCTAGGCATAGTGGGGAAACCAAAAATAGGCCGTTACATGACCTTGATAATAACAAATATACATGACATAGAGACGAAAAATTTAGAGCAAGACTATGAAGGTCACCAATAACTAATATCAGCAGCACTATTCAGATCAGCAACCATGTTCTCCTTCTGCAACTAATCCACCTGAACCCAAAACAGCTTATGTACTCGATCCAAGAGCTTATAATGTAATGCCAACAATGCATTATTAGAAGATTATCTGCTCCCCCAGAACCTGTGCCAGATGGTCTCTTGTCAGACCCATATCAGACTCTCTTCAACCAGAGTCTGTCCCCACTGATTTCCTTCACACCACCATATACGCAACTGTATCTGCATAAATCGACGTATGTACGCAGATCCTCCTCATGTAACTCGTGTACAACCACATTTCTCTGAAACAGACAGGTTTCAACAGCAAGATGATGTATCAACTACCCCCAGCTTTTGTCTATGGTATTCAAATGTCTCCCTGGGCAGAGGTTTGGTGAGAATATCAACAACTTGTTCCTTAGAGGGAACATACTCCAACTTGACCTTTTGTTCAAGCACTTGTTCCTGAAGAAAATGGTATTTGATAGGTATGTGCTTGGTCTTTGAATGCATGACAGGATTCTTTGAAATGATGATTGCACTTGTATTATCACAAAAAATGGAAATAGGTGGAGTATAAGTGATTTGAAGATCTTGCAATGTTTGCATCATCCAAAGGAGTTGTGTGTAGCAAGATGCAGTAGCTACATACTCTGCTTTAGCTGTAGATAATGCAATGGAACTTTGTTTCTTGTTGAACCATGATACTAATCTAGGACCCATGAAGAATTCACCACCACTAGTGCTTTTCCTGTCATCCATGCTACCTACCCAATCTGCATCTATATATGCATGAAGTGTGATATCTGTATTTCTAGGATACTATAAACAATAGTTTTGAGTTCCTTGAAGGTATTTGAAAATTCTCTTGACTGCCTGAAGATGAGTTTCCTTTGGATTTGCCTGAAACCTTCCAACTATCCCTACTACATGCATAATGTCTGGTAGGGTACCTGTTAGATAGAGTAGACTACCAACCATGGATCTATAGGTAGGTTGATGTACATCTGCTGATTCATCATTTATGTTGAGACTGCACCCTGTAACCATAGGAGTACATACTGGTTTCGAATCCTCCATCCCATATTTCTTCAAGATCTGCTTGAGATACTTGGTTTGTGATAGAAAAATGTCGTCTTTGTTTTGTTGGACTTGTAAACCAAGAAAATATGTGAGCTCACCAAGCATGTGTTGGAATTATGATGCATGTGTTGTACTTGATGGCAAACAATTCATAGAAGATCAACTCACTTATATATATCTAGATGAATCTACGAAAGAGATATCAGATGACAATTCTCAGTATGACAAGTCCAAAGGGGGAGATTGTTGGCATTATGAGACAAGTGTTTTCCTTGATGGCAAATCACACAAATGATAAATTATAGTGCAGCAAATTTATTTGATAAATTATAGTGCAACAAATTTTCTTTCATGTAGAGAAAAGTTCATGCACTTTTATGCAGAGAAAAGTTTATTCCATGTTCACGCACTTTTATGCAGTGAAAAGTTTATTTCATGTAGAGAAAAGTTCACGCACTTTTATGCAGAGAAAAGTTTATTTCATGTAGAGAAAAGTTTACGCACTTTCATGCAGAGAAAAGTTCCCTTCATGCAAGAGAAAAGTTCACACACTTTCATGGTTGGTTCATGGTATTAGTCCGACAGTTTTTGATCCTATGGTTTTGGTCTGTGGTATTGCATCCAAAAGTGTTGATCTCACGCACTTTCATGGTTGGTTCATGGTATTAGTCCGACAGTTTTTGATCCTATGGTTTTGGTCCGTGGTATTGCATCCAAAAGTGTTGATCTCACGCACTTTCATGGTTGGTTCATGGTATTAGTCCGACAGTTTTTGATCCTGTGGTTTTGGTCCGTGGTATTGCATCCAAAAGCGTTGATCTCACGCACTTTCATGGTTGGTTCATGGTATTAGTCCAACAGTTTTTTGATCCTATGGTTTTGGACCGTGGTATTGAGAAAGGACTAAGGCTATAAAAGAGGAAGGAGATCATTTGGCAAAGTATCTTATGAATTATTGAATATCTGATAAAGTGCTAGATCTGGAATATGGTGATTGAGTTATGGTGCAGATCTGGATCTAAATGAAGAAGGAACCTGAGCGTAAGGAGAAGGATAAGTTCTATTGATGGGTCAAAATCTTAAGGCTGGAATAGTGGTATCTCTATATGATTTTGATCTGTGATATGTGGCACACACTTGATCTATAAATCTAATAATCTGGGTCTGAATTATTGATGCATGTTTTATTGTACACATGTTATGATCTGGGTATGTCTGATGTATGGAACAACTGCAAAGTTATAAGGAAATATTTGCATATCTGTATGCGGGTTGGCTTTGGTGAAATCAGAGATTGATGATGCAAGTGTAGTTGATGGGTTTTTGATGTTCTTGGATCCAGTCTGAAAATTAATGAAAAGTGGTCCTTGAAAGAAAAGAAGTAGGGGGTTGTAGCTCCCTTCCAGGAGAGACTGGAAAACGAGAGAGAGAGTTGTAGCTCTCTGGAGGTTGTAGCCTGTGTACTGGTAAAGGACTGCACCAGTACAAAATCATTGTAAAAGGAGTTTCTTATTAAAAGAAGATAGAGACATATTGCAGCAGGTGGTTTTCACCCACATTGGGTTTCCACCTTATATCTGGTGTTCTTTTGTGTGACTATTTTCTTTTCTTGTTCCTGCTCATTATTTTATGATACTGACATACAAAGTAATGATCAATATTTGAAGAATTATTCAAAGTATAAATAAGGAAGATATATTGAAAAGAATTTGATAATACTGATTCACACCCCCTCTCAGTATTATTTCCAACAATTGGTATCAGAGCAAGTCCTTCTGAAGAAGCTTGATCGCTTGAAGGAAGATCTAACATCATGAGCAACTACGAGAGGGAAGCATCAATCAGGCCACCGATTTTTGATGGGACAAACTTCGTATATTGGAAGGTAAGAGTTACTGCCTATCTTCAATCTCTGGGTACAGAAGTATGGGACATTATAGAAACAGGGTATACTTTTCCATCAGCTACTCCTACAGATTCAGCTGAGAAGAAGAAATATGAAACAAATGCAAAGGCAGTTAATACTCTTCTAGGATGTCTATCTCAATCTGAATTCGTGAAGGTTATGCAATATAAATCCACAAAAGAAATATGGGACAAGATTGTTTTGAGCTACAAAGGAGATGAACAGGTAAAACGTGCAAAACTTCAAACCCACAGGATTCAGTATGAGAATCTCAGAATGTATAATGATGAAAGTGTGGCTAACTATTTCCTTCGGGTAGATGAGATTGTTAATTGTATGAAAAACTTGGGTGAAGAAATAAAAGAGGTTGTTGTGGTTGAAAAAGTCCTAAGATCATTGTCCCCCAAGTTTGAATCTAAAGTATCTACAATAGAAGAAAAGGAAAATCTACGAACTCTTACTATGTCTCAACTACACGAAATTCTAACTGCTTATGAAATGAGAAAAGGAGGTCCATCAGACAGGAGAGAAGCTGCTTTTAAGGCTTCAGGAAAAGGAGACTACTATGAATCAAGTCACGTGCCAGAAGAAGAAGAAGAATCAAATTTTGTCAGAAATCTTCAACAGGGTACTGGAAGGTTCAGAGGTAAGCTACCTTTTAAATGTTTTGCTTGTGGAAGAGTAGTTCATTATGCTGCCAAATGTCCTCATAAGGATAAGATTGACAAAGGAAAGAAACCTGCTAGATGGAACAAGAAACAGAATGCAAATAAGAAAAGCTACTACACTCATGAAGACAGTGATGGTCTATCAAATAGTGATGAAGATGAACCAGGTAATGACTATAAACTTTTAATGGCATTTGAAGATGATGATTACATGGATGCTATAGATGTGGATAGTTTTTATGAAGAGATTTCTAGACTTAAGACATGTATAGAAGAAAAGAATATGATCATTGATACTCTACAATTTCAAATTGATGAAAAAGAAAAATATCTTGAAAAGTTAGAAGTTGAAATTGTTGACATTAGAAAAGAAATTGAGAAAACAAAGGCTATTAATCTTAAGTTTGTCAAAGGATCTGAAACTCTGGATGAGATCATCAATGTACAGTGTTCTCCGCTAAACAAGACAGGTCTGGGGTATAATGGAGAAACATCTCAAGCATCCACCTCAAAGAGTTATCTTGATGCAGCAAGAAGGAATGAGCAAAAGCACAATGGAGATCACCAGGTAAAGCAGGGACGAATTACATCAAGAACGAACAAAGACTATCAGGTAAACTAGGGGCAATCTGTCTTAAGGATGAACAAAAGCTACAACCAGCCACATGTAAAATCTTCTCAATTTGCTTCAAGAATGAATGACAATAGAAATTACAATCATTTGGCTGGTAGATTTGATAATCACAGAAGTTTCTTCAATGGGCAATGTTTCTCTTGCCATAACTTCGTTAACAAAGCAGCTCAATGTGTTGCATATAAAACAATCATGACTAGAGAAGCTCAAAAACAAAGAAGTATGATCGGGATTACAAAAAGGACCTATAACAAATTTTCGGCTCTTGAAAATGAAGTTGAATGTTCTATTTGCAATAACTTTGGTCATGAAGATTCTGAATGCAGGAGCAGGTTTCAGCAGACAAAGGAACAAGCCTCAAGCACCAGAACATGGAGAATAAAGGAACCACAAACAGAAAGATGTGGGATAGCATTTTATGCAGAAGGACAAGAAAATCTATGGTACATTGACAGTGGATGTTCGAAACATATGACAGGTGATAGAGAAAAACTTGAATCATATTCTGCTTTAGAAAAGGGAAAGAAAGTTTCTTTTGGAAATGATACTCCTGCAGCTATAAAAGGAAAAGGCAATACTCAGTTAAAAGAAAAGGTCAAAGCTGGAAATGTTTTGTACGTTGATGGATTGAAGCATAATCTTCTAAGTGTCAGCCAGATGTGTGATCAAGGAACCGAGGTGATATTTAGATCAAACGGATGTCGTGTTCGTGATCTTAATATAGGTGAAACAGTGATCAAAGGTAGAATAACTCCAAATAATCTATACATATTTGAAGCAGGACAACAACAATGCTATTTGAGCAAGGATGATGAACACTGGTTATGGCACCGGAGGTTGGGGCATCTAAGCTTTTCACAAATAAGGAAAGCATGCAAATATCAGGCAGTTCGTGGTCTTCCAGATATCAAAATTCCAGACAACACCATATGCAAATCATGTCAGTTTGGAAAGCAAACCAGAACTAACTTTCCAGAGAAGGAAGGATCAGCTAACATGCCTCTTGAGCTAGTCCATACAAATGTATGTGGTCCATTTAGGAAAAGGACACCTCGAGGAGAAGAATACTTGATATTATTCATTGACGATTTCTCCAGGTTTGTTTGGTTAGGACTTATGAAGCACAAAGACGAAGCATTCGAGAAATTCAAATCCTTCAAAGCCTTGGTTGAAAATGAATCAGGTTACAAAATTAAGTGCCTCAGGTCTGACAGAGGTGGGGAGTTTACCTCAAATGAATTTTTCGATTTCTGTGAAGAACATGGGATAAGAAGAGAATTCTCTACAGCTAGAACTCCTCAGCAAAATGGAGTGGTGGAAAGGATGAACAGAACAGTCCAACAAATGGCTCGTGCTATGCTGGATGAGTCTGGAACTCCCGCAACTTTCTGGGGTGAAGCCGCATATGTTGCGGTTGTTATTCTCAACAAAACAAATGTCCGAGTGAATAGCACTCAAACTCCTCATGAGCTCTGGTATGGTGAGACTCCTTCGGTAAAGCACTTCAAAATCTTTGGGAGCAAATGCTATATTAAGAATACTGATGAGCAACTTGGCAAACTTGAACCTAGAGCAGATGAAGGCATTCTTCTTGGTTATTCTCCACATAGCAAAGCATATAAGTGCTACAATAAAAGACTTGGAAGAATTGTTGACAGCATTGATGTAGTGGTTGATGAAAAGGGATACATTCCTAGGCAAGTAAATCATGAAAATATCGAAGAAGATGAAGACTACCCTCAAAGACAGAATGATGAAGAAGAAGAACCTCAAGGAGCACCAGAGGAACAGATAAGAATAGAAGAGAAGACTCCATCCCGGTACGTTCAGAAGAATCATCCAGAATCTCAGATTTTGGGGCAGAAAGAAGCAAGTGTACAAACAAGAAGAACAATTGCAGAAGCTTCAAGCTATTTGGCATTACTCTCCTCCACTGAACCACAAAATGTAAAATAGGCATGCAAAGATGAATGTTGGGTCAAAGCAATGGATGAAGAACTTGAGCAGATCGAAAAGAACAACACTTGGGAGTTGGTTCCTAGACCAAAGGATAAGAATGTTATAGGGACAAAATGGGTCTTCAAAAATAAGTTGAATGAAAATGGGGAAGTAATTAGAAACAAGGCAAGACTTGTTTGTAAAGGGTATGCGCAGCAAGAAGGAATAGATTTTGAGGAAACTTTTGCTCCTGTTGCAAGACTTGAGGCCATCTGAATGTTCCTTGCTCTCTCAAGCTTTCAAAAGTTAAAAGTATTTCAAATGGACATGAAATCAGCCTTTCTGAATGGAGACTTAGAAGAAGAAGTATACATTGAGCAGCCAGATGGGTTCATTCTTGGAAATGATCCAAATCTTGTATGCAGACTGAAAAAGGCTCTCTATGGTCTTAAACAAGCTCCAAGGGCTTGGTACTATCGTTTGGATAAATATCTTCATCAACAAGGTTTTTCAAAAGGTTCAGCAGATAGCAATCTTTATATAAAAATTGAAAATGACAAATTGCTAATACTTGTTGTGTATGTAGATGACATTATCTTTGGCAGCAATGAAGAATCTATGAGTCAAAGCTTTGCCTTGGTGATGCAGAAAGAATTCGAAATGTCCTTGCTTGGAGAATTGACATATTTTCTTGGCCTGCAAATCCAACAAAAGGAAGGAGGGATCTTCTTGTCTCAAACCAAGTATCTCAAGCAGATTTTGAAGAAATATGGCATGGAAGATGCAAAACCAGTATGTACACCCATGGTCACAGGATGTAGCCTCAGTGCAAATGATGAATCAGCAGCAGTACATCAACCAACCTACAAATCTATGATTGGAAGTCTACTTTACTGACAGGTACCCAACCAGACATCATGCATGCAGTGGGAATAGTTGGAAGATTTCAAGAAAATCCAAAGGAAACTCATCTTCAGGCAGTAAAGAGAATCTTCAAATATCTTCAAGGGACTCAAAATTATGGCTTATGGTATACTAGAGATACAGATCTCACACTTCATGCTTATACTGATGCAGATTGGGCCGGAAGCATGGATGACAGGAAGAGCACAAGTGGTGGTGCATTCTTTATGGGTTCCATATTAGTATCTTGGTTCAGCAAGAAACAGAGTTCGATTGCCTTGTCTACAGCAGAAGCAGAATATGTTGCTGCTGCATCTTGCTGCACTCAACTCCTTTGGATGATGCAGACCCTGCAGGATTTTCAAATCACTTGTACACCACCTATCTCCATCTTATGTGATAATACAAGTGCAATCAGCATTTCAAAGAACCCAGTCATGCACTCAAAAACCAAGCACATACCAATCAAGTATCACTTTCTCCGGGAACAAGTGCTTGAACAAAAGTTCAAGTTGGAGTATGTTCCTTCTAAGGCACAGGTTGCTGATATACTCACCAAACCATTTCCTAGGGAGACCTTTGAAAACCTCAGGCAAAAGCTGGGGGTTGTTGATGTATCATCTTGTTGTTGAATCTCTTCTGATTGTTGGTTGTACGCAAGGTTCATCTGAAGTATATGCGTACATTGGTCGAAGATCGAATGGCACAGGTTCAGGGGGAGCATATCATGCATTGTTGGCATTATGGAGGAAGTACGGAAGGAGATCATGGATGCTGGTCTGAATATTGTTGCAATACGTCTCTATCTCTTTCATGATATATAAGTCTTGGTTCTTCTTGAAGAACATCTTTTGCAGATCTTTCCTACAGTCAGGGGGAGCATGAATAGCACAATTCAGAAAGAGCAGAGCTTTCAGCATGTAGCATGAACATATTGGTACACCTTGGCATATACAAAGGGGGAGCTCATTCAGAGATTTCAACAGGTACTCAGGGGGAGTATGAACAGCGGAATGCATTTCTAGGAAAGAGAATATCTTGGTTCGCCCTTTGCCCTTGATGTCAAAGGGGGAGAGTGATTTGGTATTGTTTCCATCAAGTCCAAAGGGGGAGATTGTTGGCATTATGATGCATGTGTTGTACTTGATGGCAAACAACTCATAGAAGATCAACTCACTTATATATATCTAGATGAATCTACGGAAGAGATATCAGATGACAATTCTCAGTATGACAAGTCCAAAGGGGGAGATTGTTGGCATTATGAGACAAGTGTTGTCCTTGATGGCAAATCACACAAATGATAAATTATAGTGCAGCAAATTTATTTGATAAATTATAGTGCAACAAAGTTTCCTTCATGTAGAGAAAAGTTCACGCACTTTTATGCAAAGAAAAGTTTATTCCATGTAGAGAAAAGTTCACGCACTTTTATGCAGAGAAAAGTTTATTCCATGTTCACGCACTTTTATGCAGAGAAAAGTTTATTTCATGTAGAGAAAAGTTCACGCACTTTTATGTAGAGAAGAGTTTATTTCATGTAGAGAAATGTTCACGCACTTTTATGCAGAGAAAAGTTTATTTCATGTAGAGAAAATTTTACGTACTTTCATGCAGAGAAAAGTTCCCTTCATGCAAGAGAAAAGTTCACACACTTTCATGGTTGGTTCATGGTATTAGTCCGACAGTTTTTGATCCTATGGTTTTGGTCTGTGGTATTGCATCCAAAAGTGTTGATCTCACGCACTTTCATGGTTGGTTCATGGTATTAGTCCGACAGTTTTTGATCCTATGGTTTTGGTCCATGGTATTGCATCCAAAAGTGTTGATCTCATGCACTTTCATGGTTGATTCATGGTATTAGTCCGACAGTTTTTGATCCTATGGTTTTGGTCCGTGGTATTGCATCCAAAAGTGTTGATCTCACGCACTTTCATGGTTGGTTCATGGTATTAGTCCAACAGTTTTTTGATCCTATGGTTTTGGACCGTGGTATTGAGAAAGGACTAAGGCTATAAAAGAGGAAGGAGATCATTTGGCAAAGTATCTTCTGAATTATTGAATATCTGATAAAGTGCTAGATCTGGAATATGGTGATTGGGTTATGGTGCAGATCTGGATCTGAATGAAGAAGGAACCTGAGCGTAAGGAGAAGAATAAGTTCTACTGATGGGTCAAAATCTTAAGGCTGGAATAGTGGTATCTCTATATGATTTTGATCTGTGATATGTGGCACACGCTTGATCTATAAATCTAATAATCTGGGTTTGAATTATTGATGCATGTTTTATTGTACACATGTTATGATCTAGGTATGTCTGATGTATGGAACAACTGCAAAGTTATAAGGAAATATTTGCAGATATGTATGCGGGTTGGCTTTGGTGAAATCAGAGATTGATGATGCAAGTGTAGTTGATGGGTTTTTGATGTTCTTGGATCCAGTCTGAAAATTAATGAAAAGTGATCCTTGAAAGAAAAGAAGTAGGGGGTTGTAGCTCCCTTCCAGGAGAGACTAGAAAACGAGAGAGAGAGTTGTAGCTCTCTGCAGGTTGTAGCCTGCGTACTGGTAAAGGACTGCACCAGTACAAAATCATTGTAAAAGGAGTTTCTTATTAAAAGAAGATAGAGACATATTGCAGCAGGTGGTTTTCACCCACATTGGGTTTCCACCTTATATCTGGTGTTCTTTTGTGTGACTATTTGCTTTTCTTGTTCCTGCTCATTATTTTATGATACTGACATACAAAGTAATGATCAATATTTGAAGAATTATTCAAAGTATAAATAAGGAAGATATATTGAAAAGAATTTGATAATACTGATTCACCCCCCCTCTCAGTATTATTTCCAACAGCATGGACATTTCAAACTCCTTTTGCATTACCAAGGCAAAATTTTGACTCATGTCTTCTTCATTGCTGCCAAATATGATATCATCAACATACACAACAAGTATTAGCAACTTTTCATTGTCAACCTTTATATATAGATTGTTGTCTGTTGATCCTTTTGCAAAACCTTGTTGATGAAGGTACTCATCCAACGGGAAATACCAAGCCCTTGGAGCTTGTTTAAGACCATAGAGAGCCTTTTTGAGTCTGCATACAAGATTTGGATCATTTCCAAGGATGAACCCATCTGGTTGTTCAATGTATACTTCTTCATTCAAGTCTCCATTCAGAAAGGCAGATTTTACTTCCATCTAAAATACTTTGAACTTTTGAAAGCTAGAGAGAGCAAGGAACATTCTTATAGCCTCAAGTCTAGCCACTTGTGCAAAGGTTTCTTCAAATTCTATGCCTTCTTGTTGCGCATATCCTTTACAAAGAAGTCTTGCCTTATTTCTAACCACATCTCCATTTTCATTCAGCTTATTTTCGAAAATCCACTTTGTCCCTATGACATTCTTATCTTTTGGTCTAGGAACCAACTCCCAAGTGTTATTCCTTTCAATCTGCTCAAGTTCTTCATTCATTTCCTTGACCCAGCATTCATCTTTGCATGCTTCTCGTGCATTTTGTGGTTCGGTGGAGGAGAGCAATGCTAGATAGCTTGAAGCTTCTGAAATGGTTCTCCTTGTTTGTACACCTACCTCTTTCTACTCCAAAATTTGAGATTCTGGATGATTTTTCTGAACGTATCTGGATGGAGTCTTTTCTTCTATTCTTATTTGTTCTTATGGTGCCTCATGGGTTTCTTTATCATGAATCTGATTTTACGTTGAGGGATAGTCCTCATCATCTTCGAAAACTTCAAATCTTTCCTGCCTAGAGGTATTTCCTTCTTCATCAATCACTACATCAATACTTTCAATAATTTTTCCAAGTCTTTTATTGTAACACTTATATGCTTTCCTATGGGAGAGTAACCAAGGAGAATGCCTTCATCTGCTCTAGGTTCAAACTTTCCAAGATTTTCATCAGTCCTTTTAATGTAGCACTTGCTTCCAAAAATTTTGAAGTATTTCACTGTGGGAGTCTTACCATACCAAATTTCATGAGGAGTCTGAGTGCCATTTACCCCGACATTTGTCTTATTAAGAATAGTTACTACAGCAAATGCGGCTTCACCCCAGAAGGTTGCGGGAGTTCCAGATTCATCGAGCATAGCATGAGCCATTTGTTGAACCGTTCCGTTCATCCTTTCCACTACTCCATTTTGTTGAGGTGTCCTTGTAGCAGAAAATTCCCTTCTTATGCCATGTTCTTCAAAAAAATCGAAAAATTCATCTGAGATAAATTCTCCTCCTCGATCAGATCTGAGACATTTGATTCCTCGATCTAATTCATTTTCAACCAAGGCTTTGAATGATTTGAACTTTTTGAAAGCTTCATATTTATACTTCATGAGTCCTAACCAACACATCCTTGAAAAGTCGTCAATAAACAATATGAAGTACTCTTCACCTCGAGGTGACTTCTTCCTAGTTGGACCACATATATCAGTATGGACAAGTTCAAGTGGCCTGCTAGCTGATACTTCCTTCTCCGGGAAATTAGTTCTGGTTTGCTTACCAAACTGACATGATTTGCATATTGTATTGTCTAGAATTATGATGTCAGGAAGATCACGAACCGCCTGATATTTGCATGCTTTCCTTATCTGAGAGAAGCTAATATGCCCCAATCTTCTATGCCATAGCCAATGTTCATCATTCTTGCTCAGATAGCATTGATGTTGTCCTTCTTTGAATATGTATAAATTATTTGGAGTTCTTATGCCTTTGATCACTGTTTTTCCTGTATCAAGATCACGAACACTACATCCATTTGATCGAAATATTACCTTAGTTCCTTGATCGCACATCTGACTGACACTCAATAGATTATGCTTTAAGCTATCAACATACATAACATTTCCAGCTTTGACCTTTTCTTTCAACTGAACAGAACCTTTACCTTTTATGAACGCAGGGGTGTCATTTCCAAATGAGACCTTCTTTTCCTTTTCTAAGGCACTATATGAGTGAAGTTTTTCTTTATCACCTGTCATATGTTTCGAACATCCACTGTCGATATACCATTGATTTTCCTGTCCTTCTGCATATAAGGCTATCCCACATCTTTCCGGTTGCGGTTCTTTCATTCTCCATGTTTTGGCACTTGAGACTTGTTCCTTCTGAGTTGTCTGCCGAAACCTGCTCCTGCATTCAGAATCTTCATGACTAAAGTTGTTAAAAATAGAACATTCTGTTTCATTTTCAAGAGCAAAAAAGTTATTGTAGGTCCTTTTCATGATCCCAGACATACTTCTTTGTTTTTGAGCTTCTCTACTCATGATTGTCTTATAGGCAACACATTGAGCCGCTTTGTGACCAAAGTTATGACAAGAGAAACACTGGCCTTTGAAGAAACTCCTGCAATTATCAAATCTACCAACTGAATGATTGTAGTTTCTATTGACATCCATTCTTGAGGCAAATTGAGAATGTTTTACCTATGGCTGGTTGTAACTTCTGTTTATCCTTAAAGTAGATTGCCCCCGATTTACCTGGTAGTCTCTATTCATTCTTGAGGTAAATTCTCCCTGATTTTCCTGGTGATCTCCATTGTGCCTTTGTTGTCGATTGTCAATTTGTTCACTCCTCCTTGCTGCATCAAGATAACTTTTGGAGGTGGATGGCTCCTGTGCTTGAGACGTGTCTTCATTATATCCCAGACCTATCTTGATTAGTGGAGAATGTTGCACTTTGATAATCTCATCTAAAGTTTCAGATCCTTTAGCAAATCTGAGATTAAGGGCTTTTGTTTTCTCAATTTCTTTTCTAAGTCCCACAATTTCACATTCTAACTTTTCATTGTATTTATCTTTTTCGGCAAGTTGGAATGTTAGAGTATCTATAATCATATTCTTTTCCTCTAAACAAACTTTAAGTCTAGAAATTTCTTCATAAAGACCTTCTTCATTTATAGCATCCAAGAAATCCTCATCTTCAAAAGTCTATCATCATTACCTCGTTCATCTTCATCACTATTTGTGGGGAAAAACTCCACAGTTAAGCGTGCTTGAGCCAGAGGAGTTTTGGGATGGGTGACCTCCTGGGAAGTCCTGGTTACCGGGTGCAAGCCCCGGAAGTGATGATTGATGCTATGTGATTCGTTCTCCACATTTCACTAGTTTCAATCCCACTTCTTCACCCCTGTGAGCATCACCCGATGCAATGAGTGCTAAGTGAACTATTCAAAAATCATGAGATATTAGTCACTTTACGACTACCTCTCATGGAAATGGTCATACTTTGAATGACTTACTTAACGCAGTTGAATCCCAAAAAAAATAAAATATAATGCACTACGTAATTCCCCCATACTTAAATTCAAAAAGAGTCAAGGGATCTCTACCTGAATGGTTCATGAGGCACAATTCTTGCTAAGGTTTTGCAAATGGGGTAGCAAGCTAAGTGGGCTTGATTGTGGGGAAAAACTCCACAGTTAAGCGCGCTTGAGCCAGAGGAGTTCTGGGATGGGTGACCTCCTGGGAAGTCCTGGTTACCGGGTGCAAGCCCCGAAAGTGATGATTGATGCTATGTGATTCGTTCTCCACATTTCACTAGTTTCAATCCCACTTCTTCACCCCTGTGAGCATCACCCGATGCAATGAGTGCTAAGTGAACTATTCAAAAATCATGAGATATTAGTCACTTTACGACTACCTCTCATGGAAATGGTCATACTTTGAATGACTTACTTAACGCAGTTGAATCCCAAAAAAAATCTAATATAATGCACTGCGTAAATCCCCCATACTTAAATCCATCACTGTCTTCATGCGTGTAATAGCTCTTCTTATTCTGCTTTTTGTTCCATCTGACAGGTTCGTTACCTTTGTCTAGTTTATCTTTATGAGGACATTTTGCAGCATAATGACTGACTCTTCCACAAGCAAAGCATTTGAAAGGCAGCTTACCTCTGAATCTTCCAGTTCCCCGTTGGAGGTTCTTGACAAAATTTTCGTTCTTCCTCTTCTTCTTACATATGTCCTGACTCATAGTAATCTTCTTTGCCTGAAGCCTTGAGTGCAGCTTCTCTCCTGTCTGATGGTCCTCCTTTTCTCATGTCATAAGCAGTTAGAATTTCGTGCAGCTGTGACATGGTAAGGATCTGTAGGTTCTGTTTTTCTTCTATCGCAGAAACTTTTGACTCAAACTTAGAAGACAAAGATCTTAGCACCTTTTCAACCAAGACAACTTCTTTTATTTCTTCACCCAAGTTTTTCATACAATTAACAATCTCATCTATACAAAGGAAATAGTTAGCCACACTTTCTTCATTGTGCATTCTGAGATTTTCATACTGAATTCTGAGGGTTTGAAGTTTTGCTCTTTTTACCTGTTCATCTCCTTCATAGCTCAGAAAGATCTTGTCCCATATTTCTTTTGCGGTTTTGAGCTGCATAACCCTGACGAATTTTGTTTGAGATAGACTCCCTAGTAGAGTATTGACAGCCTTTGCATTTGTTTCATATTGCTTCTTCCCAGCCGGATCTGTAGGAGTTACTGATGGAAAAGTGTACCCTGTATCTATGATATCCCAGACTTTTGTACCAAGAGATTGATAATAGGCTATAATTCTTACCTTCCAATAGACAAAGTTGGTCCCATCAAAAATTGGTGGCCTGATCGAGGCTTCTCTCTTGTAGTTGTTCATGATGATAGATCTTCTTTCAAGTGATCAAGCTTCTTCTGAAGGACCTGCTTTGATACCAATTGTTGGAAATAATACTGAGGGGGGGGTGAATTAGTATTATTAAGTCAAATATTTTTTATTTCACACCCAGATCATATACGCTACTTTAGTTAAATAAAACCGCATATATACGCAACTTCAAATAAGGAAACCAGTGTATACCATGTAGACTTATAATTTAATGTATTCTACAAATGTTGATCATTAATATGTGCATCAGATTCATATAAACAATAACAAGGAACGGTAAAAACACAGTAGAAGACAATCAAACACAAGAACACAAGATATAAGGTGGAAACCCAATGTGGGTGAAAACCACCTGCTGCAATTTGTCTCTACCTTATTTTAATTAGAAACTTCTTTTTACAATGATTCTGTACTGGTGCAGACTTATACCAGTATGCAGCCTGCAGAGAGCTACAACCCTCTCTCATTCTCCAGCTTCTCCTGGAAGGGAGCTACAACCCCCTTAACTCTTGTATTAGCTGAGATACTAGTACGTAGGTGCTGACCTACAGAAGGCTACAACCTTCTCTTCTCTTCCAGGGACCACGTTTCATCAATTTTCAGACTGGATCCATGAATATCAAACAAACATCAAGTATATGTGCATCAACCAATCTCCTTTCCACAAACAACTACTGAATCAACCAATAACTTCTCAGAATGTTGTAACCAGAAAACAATACTAGTAACCAGACACCAATGCTGAACCCAGAACATTGCAGTAATCCACAGAAGCAGCTAAAACATATTTCAAGAGATGTACGCTACTTCACTATGTATAAACCTGTGTACATACGCAGCTGAATCAAGGTCAACCAGCGTATACGCTTTCTTCTCTTGCTGAAACTGCGTGTATACGTGCCTTTGCATAGCCGAACCTGTGTACAGATCTATAAACGACAATTCACCCTTTACACTTAAACAAGCTTCAGTTACACTCAGATTATCAGATTTATAGATCTAATTATGTACCGATTATAACATATCAAATCACAAAAAGATATTACTATTCAAGCCTTTGAGATCTCGACCCACCAATGGAACTTATCTATCTTGTAATGCTCAAGTTCCTCCTTGATTCAGATCCAGCCACACAAACCAATCAATTTCACGCCTTCAGATATTCAATACATCAGATGATCCTTGCCTGATGATCTCCTTCCTCTTTTATAGTCTTAGGCCTTTCACAATACCATGGTCCAAATCCATAACAAACCAATACCATGGACCCAATACTTGGGATCAACACATCTGACGAGATACTATGGTCCAAAACCATAGGTTCAAACACCAAGGACTAAATAACACGAACCAAAAATAAGTTCTCCCATATGTACGTGCTTTTCCTTGCGTGAAAGTGCGTGTATACGCATACGCGTCTTTGTAACATCTAACCCGCGTGTATACGTGGCTTGGTCAAGGTGAACCTACGTATATATCTTTTTCCTTCATTCTGAGAGCCTGAACTGAGATCTGTCATCAGAGTGAGTTGCCATCAAGAACAACACCTGTTCCATAGTGCCAAACCTGAGTCATAATGCCAACATCCTTCCCACCACACCATTCTGCTTAGGAGTACGTGGTGTAGTAGTCTCCCTCTTAATGCTAGCCTCAGATATGCCTGAGTGAACCAACTGTAATATATCGGAGGTCTTACTTTGGCTTGAGGGGAATGGTCCCCTTTTGAGCTTTCCTTTGACACATCCCAGACATACACCTTCTTTCTCTACATGGAATTCGAGCATCCCTGTTACCATCTGTCTTACATCGGGTAGAGCTTTGTAATGAAGGTGGGAAAATCTCCGATGCCAAAGTTCGGACTGAAGAGATGTGTCACAAGACATGACACCTAGAGGAATTCCATCAACCTGATATAATGAATCAACACTAAACCCAAGAGTAAAGGCATCTTTAACATTATTTTTCCATATACATACCCTGCCATTGCTGAAGGTTACCTTGTAGCCTTTGTCTACCATTGCCGAGATGGACATTACGTTCTTTTTGAGGTCAAGTGCATTTAATACATCCTGGACTTTCTAGCCTTCTTGAATGGTTGTCCTCTTCCTTGATTCCCAGCTCTCCTCTTACCTTTGCTATTAAATTTGTCATTCCTTTGATTGCCATCAGAGGGATTTTGATCATCATCCCAGTGTGAGTCCTTTCTACCAGGGCACTCCCTTGCACAGTGTCCTGCTTCATCGTAGATGAAACATCGTCCTTTTCTTCCACCCTTAGATCCAGCCTTTCCTTTTGATTTAGACCCAGAATTATTTCTTCTCTTAGCATGAGAAGAAAAAGCAGTAAGAGGACCTTTAGGCATGGGAATTTCTTGCTATTCTTCCCTTGTTTCTTCTTGAATGCATCTAGCCATTAATTCCTCGAAACCAGGAATTACATTATAGTTCAGAAGAGTAGTCCTGAACACGTACCATTCAGATGGTAATCCTCCAAGAGTCGTGAGTGCCATTTCCTAGTCTATCGTAGATTTCCTTGGAGGTGTCCAGTTCAGAGATGTAGGCCACCAAGTGCTTGTCGATAGAGTCCCGGATGATCTTCTATTTTGACTTCTTCAGTTTTCCATTTGTTCCATGCAGCAGCGGATGCATTTGATGGAGGCTCAACAATATTGCCTCTTACATAGTCCAACACTCCTAGGTCTTCTAGGGTTAGATTAATAGACATATTCCATGCGTGATAGTCATCTTTCTCACAGAGCTTGTCTTCAGCAGGAAAGAGTGTTGAGGACCCCATAGTTCTTTTAGGATAGCCTTGCCAATATTCTCTTCAGTGATTGCTCTTGCTCTTGCTCGGGCTTTGTCTTCACCTCAGCTCTGATACCATGTTAAGTTATGGTATGTTCTATGCTTATAACAGTTTACTTCTTTTTCTTATTATATTCCACAGATTAGCAATCACATGTATATAAAGTAAAGTGCAAATAGAACATTAAACGATTGACAGAAAACAAGCCAAGACAAGAGACACAAGATGTGGCGGCTAGCCAGGGACGAACCCCACAATGTGTGGGGAAACCCTTTGATCAAATATTCTTTTATCTTCAATAATTCAGCAGAGAGAAATAGTACAATAAATCTGATTCATATCAGCAATAGCAAACCCTAAATCAGCAGCATCAGCATTAGCGGCTTCATTATCAAACTAGGGCAGACGATATCTCACAAACCAACCGTCGGATTGACTTCATTCCACCACCAAAAGTTGTGGCTTCTAGAGGAGGTTTAGATGAACCTATAGCACAATTCAGATGAGGAGATCTTCTAGGCCACACAGGTCAATCTTTACTTCTGCAGTTGCAGCTTCAGTTTCAACAATTTCCGGCTTCAAACTAGGGTAGTCGATATCTTGCAAACCGTTCGTCGGATTGACTTCATTCCACCATCAAAAGTTGTGGCTTTCAGAGGAGGTTCAGATGAACCTACAACGCAGTTCCAAAGAGGAGATATTCTATGCCACGCAGGTCAATCTTTACTTCTGCAGTTGCAACTTCAGGTTCAATAGCTTCCGGCTTCACATGTGTGAGAGAGAGACCCATTTTTGCACAATAGAGAAGAGACTCATTTCTGCGTAGTAGAGAGAGAGAGAGATGTGATGAGAAGAGTGAGTGAAAATGAGGAAAATTCCTCCAATATTTATACACAACGTTGGTGTTTGAATAGATGCGACTGTTGGGCTTCTGAGCCTACATGAATTGTAGGTCAGCTTGATAATAATTCCATAATCAAAATAAATTCATATCTCCATGAATACTTCTCGGAATCGGATGATCTTTATATCAATCCTACACCTCTCGACTATAGGAATCTAATAAAAATATTATTAGCCATGAATAAGATGACCCACATGAATTTTTTCCCTGGTTGCCAATTTTAACATAGATGGGCGAACAGGGTTAACTAACAGGATGAACAGTGGAGATATTATCGCGAAGGCTTAACTGAATGGATGGACGAACAAGGGAACAAAGCAGATGAATGGTGGAGATCGTGTCATGAGGGATTAGGTGAGTGGATGGATGAACAAGGTTAACATGAGATGAATGGCCGAGATCTAATCGCGCGGGTGAATTTAAGAGATGGACGGACGAGGCTAACAGGAGCGATGAATGGCTACGATCTTATCATGTGGGTGAAGTTAAGAGATGGACGGCAGAGATCATATTGCGGGGAAAAGAAATGTGAAGAAATGAGAGATCAAGTTTCTAAGGCGGTAAGTAGTTTCTCATGCGCCCTTCAGGCTGTAAGCAGAATTTGGAAACTTCACGCGATTAGCCTTTCTGCACGACACTTAGCATGAGAAACCAATTTTCTCACATGCTCTCAAGCGGATAACATTCGTGCACTAATCCGCGCGAAATTACGTGATAGTCGTTGGATCAGGAAGGGTTGATCAACGATGGAGATCAGCCAAGCTAGTTGGCGATCGGGTGAAGTGAGAGTTGTTGAATCAAGCAAGGCAAATCGATGGTGGGGGTTTAAAGCGCCTAAAGTGATCGGGTGACGCAATAGTCGTTGGATCAGGCGAGGCAGATCGATGGTGGGGATTTAAAGTTCATAAAGTAAGTGGTGGACACCACGCGAGGCAACAGTTGGAGAAAATAGTGAATCGGACAGTGATTGTGAAGGTTTGTTGGTGATCGGACGGCAAGGAAGCGATGCATGAGGAATGTATAGAGAAAACCAGTGTGGGTGAACAAATAATTGCATTAAACATCGAACTCCATAGCCCATGCGAGAACCATAGACCTGTGTTTTTGGGGTTTTTGAAGGGTCTCTTCCTCAAGTCATGGTCTCAGAGGGAGGAGATGAGGCCGAGACACCTGTGCACAACCTGCTAGTGATCTTTTTGGCCTAGCTAAACTGTAAACTAAAAGAAGGCACAAATGGAAGTAAACTACAGCACAATCGATCTATTCTATGCTATTGTAATGAAAATGCAAGTACCTAAGAAAATAACCAAAAAAACCATGAATCCTACTTAAGCAACTGAACAGAACTAGAAAGCTATTACACAAATAAATAGAACCAGGAATCTATTTAAGCAAATGAACAATGAAAACCAGGAAACTATGCTATCATACATGTATAGTAAAGAGGAGTTGTGGCTGCTTAGGTCGGGCCCTAACCCAAGAGCTTTAGCCCTCAGAGTTAACTCAAAGCTGGCCTAAACAGAATGCATTCTTATTATAAAAACCATGGATTATAGAGCAAACTGTCACAAGTATTTGCAGCTCAGAAATAAAACAGAGTTTCACAATAGAAGTATGAATCCTACTGAGGTCCTAAGCCTCTCTATTTATACATTTGAAGTCTCTAACGAATTTCTTCCCATTAGGGAGGCTTGGCCTATAACTCAAGAAAAAATAGTTTTTGTCCCTTTCCCTTGCTCGGTTGTCTTTTAGTCTTCAAAGTGATGGTTGTGTGCACTCCGAGCTGATGGTGGAATATTCAAATGGAGGGGTAGTAAATAAGGAGGATTTACCTCCTATAGTTACTCTCCCTTGTCCCATTCTAGTTTTGACCAAGGTCTTTGCCATATTTCCTTTCATTTATCCTTTATACCTGCATTTTTCTTTGCTTTTATCCTTTATTCCTGCATTACATGCACATTAGACCAGAAAGCCAAACATCCAACTCTAACTCATTTCATAAACAAAATATAATCAAAAGTATGCAATAAGTTGTGAGAATAGTTGGTTTGACTAAGCTAGGAGGTGAAATAAGGCCAATTAAGGTCCCTATAATTACTCAATGATGAGGCTTATCACCTATACAGGCATCTTCACCTCCAATGCCTCTGTCTGTATGTTCTTGGAGCTTGACTGTACATTATTCTATAGCCATGAAAGTTTCATATGAGCTTTGACTAGTACGATGGTGTACTGTAGAATAATGTATTTAGTAACCTCCAAGCCTTCATGTTTTCTTTCCTATTTGTTCTGTTCAATATATTTCCTAATCTCTTGGAAGATGACATCTTTGTCTCTAATTTTCTCCAGTGGTCCTATTGCAGGTATCCCATGCTTATGTGTTAGAGACTCGAAACCATTATGCATTCAGTTATAGGAAGAAATAGTACTAATCGAATGTTCTCCAAGGTGCATGAAGTTCTAATCGTGGAGTCTAAACTGAACTTTTTCTATCTCAACAATAATCTTGTCTTTATTTTCCAAATGTTTTGGAGCATCTGGATACTTGGGAGCCCACTCCTAAATTTGCTTAACTACTTTGTTTGTCACTTTCAGGATTTTTACCACTTCATGTGCTTTCCTCTAAATTCCAACAAGAGGAGCCACCACATATTATATAAGTATCATCTTGTCATATAGTTGTTCCATGGTGTCCTCCATTGGCCCCAGTTCTTCCTACATGGATGACTACCATTCTGTGACGTTGAAACACTATGAAGATAATTGTTGATTCTCCTCTGCAATATGTTCTTCCTATTGCTTCACTATAGCAAGATATTTCCTCAATCTAGAATTATCACTCAATAGATATTCGGAGTTATCCTGTGTTGTTGTGGCAAAAGCAACATTTGTCGCCATGACTTCCCTAAGATTCCTTCTGGTGTTGGCAATAATCACTTTCCCTATAGCAACAGAGAATGGATTCTAAGGATCCTTCAAAAAGTATATATGTCTATGTTGTATCATCCTCTTCTTAAGCTTATCAAACATTACACTGCATACATCCATGAATATGTTTGTCGGTGGAGGTGTGATCCCCATCTCCCCAAATGGAAGATGACCACCTGTGAGAGGATGTTCTTCTGGAGTATCTGGTTCATCCTCCAATGGTTGGATGGTATCCTCTTCCTCCAATTGTTCATCTTCTAGCTCTTAAGTCAAGTGTTCTTCTTCCAGCATTTATGTCGCTTATTCCTCTTGGGACTACCTCTATTGTTATTCTTCTATCCTTATCCTCTCTTATTCTTCTACTTTTTGCTTTGCTAGCAACTCATCCTGCTTCCTCTTCTCATCTTTTTCTTATTCTTCTCTCCTCTCTTGTTTTTTTTAATAGCTCCTATGTTCAAAGAATCAACTTTCCACTTCTTTTTGCTCTCACTTGTTGAATCATATATGATCCTCTTCTTAGGAGCTACTTTCCTTACTTGAGGGGTTATCTGTTCTTCCTCCTGTACCTGCAAGTCTTGAGCTGGTGGATCTTAGGGTGAACTAGTTTCCATCCTTGGATGTACCTTCATGTTTGCATTGTACTAGTTCTTTACCTTCTCATCTTCTACTGTAGATATCGAAGAATACCCCGTATTGTGACCGATCCTTTCACAATGTTGCCTACACACTCTCCTGGGTCATATCCATGAAATTATTTAGTGGCGAAGTGCAAGCAATCCCGCTCTTGTGTTTCTATTGTTTTCACCTTATGGCTCTTGAATTTGTATAGTCTGATCCTCAAAGGGAAGGTAGTCTGAGGGGCTTTCTTCCTCATGAGAAGAAATCTTGATAATCCCTTGTCCAACTGATTTTCTAATTCTTGCATGACCACTTTATTGGTCACATATCATGGCACAACATGAGGGGATGTATGACAACCAAAACGTATGATATGTTCCCTCACGCACTGCAAACCAATATGCAATACCCCATAGTGACTCCTTCAATTTCTCGATCATGCAAGGAGGATTGATCTCAAATATAATATGAAAGATCACTACAAATAAGTGCTTGACCAATTTTTCGTATGTGCCTCTGAAACTTGATTTTGATAACACTTTACAGTGTAAGTAAACTGGTAACTTCTTCTCAAGAGTCTAGTTCCAGTAATATGTTGGGAAAACATATGATGCACAGATTCCATCCAGAATAAATGTAGACACGTAAAATTCAGGTGCCTAGTTCGCCCTCAAAGATGCTTTTGTATGCTTGATATGATGTTGCAACTCAAATGATAATATGTCTGCCCAATTGAAATCTTTACCCCGGGTGACCACCACATTGAGCATATATATCCAATTCTCCTCAAACGCCTTAGCATTCTTTCACCCATGCAACTGACAACACATGGATATCATATACTGATATACATCTCTAAGAATCATATTTTGATAGACTAGAATGGGTGATGGAAAAACTTGGCATGTTCTTGACACCATGATCTGATAATGTCGCTTGTATCGAGGTTGGACCATCTCATGTAGAAATCATCGTTTGCATATTCGTTGGGCATGGGAGTCTTATAATACATTTGCATGGCTTCTCCATAATAACTGGGAAGTTGACCACCACTCTCACTTCGAAGCATAATATGGGATTCATCCATATGTGTAATGATCCACTCAATTACTTCTACATAGGGGATGACTAGGAATTTTCATGTGATCATATGCATCTTGGACCTCTTGATATTTATGTACACAGGTAAGTCCTCCAAGTCCTCAGGAAACTATTTTTTCATGAATGTGTCATATATGTTGCTCCATGTGACCTCAGTAGACTTATCAATGAAGCATTGAGTGTCTACATATATAGGAATGGTTGGCTTGGTCACTTCAATAGGTTCCTCAGTGCTTGCCTCTGAAACTTCTTTGGAGGCCACTTTACGAGGAGGCATGGCTCCAACAGATGATGAAAGGGTGACAATACTTGCAGCATGAACACATGTTTTTGGAAGCACACTCATAATGACAAGATTAGCTTAAAGAAACCTAATTATGCAGCGATACTTGTAAATCATCTATAAAGATCCATCAAATGTAACTAAACAACTAAATATATTTACGACAACACAAAATCACTTTCATGTAAGAGAAAATGAGCATGCAAACTAGAAGGGTGCACTTTCAAAGCATGAAGGAAGGTCAAGGGTCATTCATGGCTTTGCAGTGCACTCATGTGCTTAAGCAAATGAAAGGGAACTTCAAGGATGCACTGGCACACTTTTAAGGGTTGAAGATGGTTTTTTGGGCCTTCAGGCCTTCACAGTGCACTCATATGCTGAAGGAGACAGGGAGGGCACACTAACGCACTCTCAAGGGATTAAGGAACATGCTTCCAAGCCTTCAGGTCTTTAGGGTGCGCTCATGCACTCAAGGAGAAGTAGGGTGCACTAGCGCTTGCTAAAGGGATGAAGGGAAGTGATTTGAGTCTTTGTGGTGCACTCAAGGGAGGGCACAGTTCTTCATTGTGAAGAAGTGTGCTCAAGAGAAAACCTTGGTTGTTTTCGGCGCAATTTTTCAAGATTCATCAGGCTTCAAGATCCATAAGTGCACTCTACTTGTTGAAACCTCATAAACAAGTTTAACAGCCAGATTTCATGATAAGAATGAGAAGAAGGATCTGTAAGTTTATATGGACCCTGTCGTAATAATGGTAGAATATGAAAGGTCAAAGAATATGAAGAGTTTCTCCATGCTACAACAAATTAACAATTGCACAATTAAGATTAAACAAAAATGCTAGTAGTCAAACTGAAAAACAAGGAAATGGCAGCAAGAAAAGAAAGAACGACAGTGAAATCATGAAAGACAATGAAAATATTTGACATACAAAACCTACTTGTGAAGCAGGTTGATGAAGAGTTCTTGATCTCCAGTTGTGCACTCAACTCAGATGAGAATGATTATGCAAAAGAATGATTAACTGGGTTGACGTAAAATAGTTTACATCCAAAACTAATTCATGCATGATCGCCAATTATCGATAAATGAAAGGATTAGTTAAGGGAAGTTAAGTGGGGCTCCTATTTTCTAGGAGTGCACCCACATGCAACAATATGCTCATGCATGCACCCAGGAATATCACGTCTTCAGCGAGAAGGAGTGCATTCAGGTATGACGCACTTGCTCAGCATGAAAGAGTGTGCCCTTCATCCTGAAGGAGTATGCTCTACTCAAGTGCATGTCTTCACCAACTTTAAGTGTTATTTTTCCTTTAAATTTGATTTTATTTATTTTGTTTCCTTTGCTTGTGCTTTTGAGTGTTTTTCTAGTGTGTGCATGGAAAAAAGGCAAGTTTCTAAGTCAAGATAAGTCATGAGTTCACCTAACCATGGACCTGATAACTTAAGCACTTCTGAGAGTTAGATGACGACACTTAGGAGACATTGACTTAGGAAGATGAGACACTAGGAGAAAACACACAAATAAAAAATCAAACAACATGACAACACTAAGGGGCTTGAAACGACAACTAATGTAGGTTCGAAAATTGACTTAGGAAAAAAAATTGGAGGGTTGTTATCGCATAAACAACACGACCTAATCATCATCAATATAGGCTTGAAGTGAAAAATATATGTTCTTGGGATACCATAGTCCAAGATCTTGAGTTCCCTGCAAATACTTGAATATTCTTTTGAGAAATTTGAGATTAGTCTCTTTAGTATTTTCTTGGAATCATCTGACTATCCCATTTGCATACATAATATTTGGTCTAGTACCTGTAAGATAGAGTAAATTTCCAATCATAGACCTATATTCCTATTGATTAATAGTTGGGGAGTTATCATCTTGGCTAAGATTACATCTATTACCATCAGTGCGCACACAGGTTTATAATCTTCTAATCCATACTTATTCATGATATCTTTGAGATATTTAGCTTGAGAAAGAAAATATCATCCTTAGTTTGATGTACTTGTAAACCAAGAAAAAATGTTAGCTCACCAAGTAGAGACAATTAAAATTATTGTTGCATGGTTGATGCAAACCCTTAACTCATTAAGTCCATATTTCTACCAAATATGATATCATTGACATAAACCACTACCACCAAAATTTTGTCTTTGTTTATTTTTAGGTATAAGTTTTTATTTGTTGATCCTTTCTTGAAGCCTTGTTCCAGAAGATATTTGTCAAGACAATAATACAAAGCTAGGGGAACTTGTTTTAATCCATATATTTTTGAGTTTGCAAACAAGATTATTAGCATTTCCAGATAAAAACCTTTAGGTCGTTCAATGTAGAAATCTTCTTCTATATCCCCATTTAAAAGTGTTGATTTAACATGCATCCGATATACTTTAAAATTACGAAAGTTGGCAAATTCTAGGAACATTCTAATGGATTCAAAGGCAAGCCACTCATGCAAATGTTTCTTCAAAATCTATTCCTTCTTGTTGAGAATATCCTTTGTAGACTAGTCATGTTATATTCTTGACTACTACTCCATTTTCTTTTAATTTGTTTTTAAACACCCATTTGGTCCCATTTACATTTTTATTTTTTGGCCTTGGAACTAGTTCCCATGTATGATTCTTTTGTATTTGTTCAAGTTCTTCATTCATAGCCTTAATCCAACATTCGTCTTTTATTGCTTGACGCACATTTTGAGGTTCAATTGTAGACAACAAAGCTAAGTGGATAAAGGATCAAGTAAATTTTCTTCAAGTATGTACCCCAACCTCTTTATCACCAAGTATACTAGTTTCAGGATTATTTTTCTGTACATACTTGGATGGGGTCTTTTTTGGTTTGCTTACCTCTTAGTTTTCTTCCTTTGATGCATCTCCTTCTTCACCTATAATTTATTTGATGTCAGTGTTGGGTTTTTCATCATCGAATTGTATTTTTTTTTGGGCACAGATCCTTCATCAACCATTGCATCTATACATTCAACAATCTTATGAAGCCTCTTATTATAACATTTATACCTTTACTTTTGGAATAATTCCTTCATCGACCCTTGGTTCAAAATTTATAAGTTTATCATCATTTATTTTTATAAAACATTTGCTTCCAAATATCTTAAAATATTTAACAGTTGCGGGTTTTCCATACCATAGTTCATGTGTTGTTTTCTCACCGTTAACTCTTACATGGGATTTGTTGGGAATATCAATTGTTGTTTGTATTTCTTCTCCCCAAAAGGTGTGAGATACTCCAAATTCATCGTGCATTGCACATGCCATTTGTTCAGTTGTTATGTTCATTATTTCCGCAACTATGTTTTGTTGAAGAGTTTTGGCTATGGAGAATTGTCTTTTGATACCATGTTGATAACAGAAACCAAAGAATTAATTTGATATGAATTTAGCCCCTCTATTAGATATAAGACATTTGATTTTTACGTCCACTTCATTTCAAACATAGCTTTTGATATTTTAAATTTCTCAAAACCTTCATCTTTAAATTTTAGCAAACCAACCCAGCGCATTGTAGCGTAGTCATCAATTAACATCATAAAATATTGCTCACCTCATGGAGATGTCTTCTTCGTTGTTCCACATAAATTTGTATGAATTAGTTCAAGAGAATTACCTAAAGATAATTATTTAGCCTTGAATATAAACTTTAATTTCTTACCAAATTTACAGGATTTGTAGATGTTATTCTCAGGTGGTATGTGTTAGAGTCGGTCTTTTCATCCCTCCGTCAGCGACCAAAATCTCTTTTGTTGCATTTCATTTTTAGGTGTCTCGTTCAGTCCAGTCATTTGCATTCCATTAAGAGCATTGATTTTCTGATGGAAGGGTCTTGTCACTATCTCCCTCATGTCTTGTACCTGCTGGTCCGTGTCTGCTCATCAAATTCAATTTTAAAGTCATGTACAGTCTTGTTTGGTCTCGTGGTCAGCAAAGAGTCGTTTTAGTCATTAGGTCTAGGGTTTCGCAAGTTTAGTCTTCAAAATGGCTAATAATGCCAGCAGGCACATGAGGGAGGTTCGAAATAATTTTTCGTTGCAAAATTTCATCGTAATAATGCTCAATCATGACTTTTCTTCAAAACTCTGTTTTGAAGAAAAATCGTCAAATTTCGTCTTTTGTAATAAATACCATGTGATTTTCAAAGTTGTTTTAGTTGTAAAGTCCTTCAGGCACAGCCCCAGTCACCTTCTCCAAATCCAATGACATCCATCCCTGCAGAATAGACAAAGAGATTCATCATCAGTTCAAAAAATCACAAGGAAACAAAAACAGAATTCTTTTGTAAAAGTGCCAAAGTTTTCAAACAGTGGTTTTTCTTCAAATAAAAAATCAAAGTTCATGCCATAAGAGATATGTTTGTGTTTCAATAATCCAATTACATGCCAAAGACATCAGTGAAACAAACAAAAATCATGGAGGAAGCAAAATTCAGTGTGAAAAGCCGAAACTGTGTTGAAGCCAGCTTGCGCGGCGCATACAGCCTGCGCGGATCACTAGGTTGTGCGCTCGGCGCACAGGGCCGACAAGCAAAAATTTCATCACTGCTTCCAAAAATTTCAAACCAACTCAGTTTTCCTCGCACCAAGTAAATTTGTAAGGCTGTGAATTGCTATTAGCTTGTGTTTGGTGTTGTTTGGAGGGAAGAATATGAAAGTTTAAAAGTTGAACACATAAACCCTCTCATTTTGATAAAAACTGCCTCTTAGGGTTTGAATTTGAGTGTTAAAATTTGACGTTGGTGCCAAGTATTTCAAATCTCATTCCTTTCCTATGGTTCCTTTCCCCTTCACTGTCATATTATCATTTGTCAATCCCTTATTCCCTAACATCCCAAATCACTTATTCCTAAGTTCTATTATCCCTATTCCTAAACCCTACCATTCCCTATCACTCTCCTTCTCTCATTTCACTTATAAAATCCTCAAGTCCCCTAGCAGTCAAGTGACCATCCTCACACCTTAAATCTCACTTGAAAAACTCCATCATTCTCACTGCCCATTTTTTCCCACAGTCCCTCATTTGACTTTGACACATTTGGAAAAATAAAATAAAGCACCAAACCCTTCATTTTCACCTCAGGCGACATAGATGAAGAAGGCATTGAGGAGGCGTGAAAAGACATGATCTTGGCCGAAGCTTCTTTGGCTGAGAATAATACTTGATGATGGACCTTCGGTCCAAATTTCAGCAAATTTGGAGAAAATTTTGTCAATTTTGAAAATATTGGTCTAAAACAGGTTTTTCCGCCCAACGCGTAGCGCCACTTGGCGCGCGCTTATAATTGGCAGCTCTGCAGGAGGAAAAATTTACATTTCTGGATTTGTCATCAAAATTTATGCATGCTCATGGATTACCTAAGGATTTCATCATGTTTTGGGTTGCCTAAAGGGTCAAAAACACACAAAAAAAGACCTCACTGCCACCTTTTGCACCCACAGGAAGCAGTGTTGCGAGATTGGATGTTTGGAAGGGAAAATGGACACCAAATCCAGAAATTACACTTGGGTTGGAAAGTAGATAGGCAAGGCTTTCCAACGAGATATCATGAGCTCAATTTGGACTTCGGGAAGACCCTCAAAATCAGCCTCAAAGTTGGGCTACGCATACAAGTTTCAGGCGTGGCACATAGGGGAATTTGGCCTATTTTTCACTCAACAGCTTAGAATTTCGCCCAGTTTTGATTAGTTTCACTTTTCATGTAACTTTTGACTTATCTTGATGTAAATTCATGACTTTGATGTAATTTTGGCACATTGATACTCATCCATGTAGATTCATTCACTAAAAAGTGAAAATATAGTGAATGAATCAGTTTCCTTTCATATAGGGACAAGTTGTTTCATTGCCTTTTTTTCAGTTCCTTGTTTAGATATGATTGAAACAGCTCCTAGAATGATGAGCTTGACCCCTAGAGGCATGGGAAGGAGTTAGGCTTGCCTATATCTTGTGATCTTTCAGTCACTAGCAAGGTTGGACACTTGGGATTGCTTGGCACTCCATTGTACATCTGATTTCTGCATTTTTGGCAAAGGAAAGACCTGGGTTTGCAGCACTTTTTGGGATTCCTGTGGCTCTGTGTTTTGATGGTGTTCCTCTCTATGTAATTTTTGAGTTCACTAAAATTTATGTGCATCATTTTCTTTTCTCTTCGCTTCTGAAATTAAACAAATGAGTGATAAAGGTAGAATTCATTAGCTTGATGTGCTCTACCTGTTAGTTTTGTTTAATTTTCAATGTTTTCTTCAGTTTGAAGAGGATTCTTGGTACCCTCTTTCCCTCTTCATCTTCTCACCAGTCTGAAACCTCCACCTTTATAAATCAAAGCATCAAAATGATTGCCTTTCTTGCCCCAATCAGAACTCTGCAAAACTGGCCTTCATCCCCAGACCCAAAATTGCCTTTCCCTTGATTCCAACAAAACCCTCAAAAAATCAAATCAAATCCTTGCACTTCATACCTAACCTAAAAACAGAATATATTTCAGTCATCTCAAGCCCAATTGATCATATTTTGCTGAGATTGACCCGGAGAGAGCCCTCTCTTGTCCTCGTAGGGCTAGCTACGAGGCTGAGCGTAGTTTGATGTTGGCCCTGGATCCTACATTTTCAGCCTGAGGTAATCTAGGCACTAACAGTATGATGGCTGGCATGTCACGAACAGCTCCCTTCTTTCTTAGTTTATATAATTGAATGAAACTAAGATGTCCCAACATCTTGTGGCATAGCCATCTTTCTTCAGTTTTGCTCAAGAAAGAGTGTTCACTATCACCTTCTAACATGTATACATTATCTCGAGTTTTGGTTCCTTTGATTATGGTCTTCCTTATGCCCAATTATTTGACTAAGAAATTATTAGATCTGAAAATGACTTCATGCCCCTGGTCGCACATTTGACTGACACTCAACAAGTTATGTTTTAAGTCATCTACAAACAATACATTCTCATTTTTGGTTTTATCTTTTAAGATCACAAATCCTTTTCCTTTAATAGTAGCAAGAAAATTATTACCAAAGGAGACATCCTTTTCTTTCTTAGCTTCATTAAAAGAAACAAACATATCTATTTCACTTTTCATGTGTTCTGAGCAGTCGTTGTCAATATACCATAGATTCTCTTGATCTCTTGCATATAGGGCTAAACTGCATTTTTCAGACGGAGAAGTGATCTTTCTTTTCCAAATTTTGGGAGTTTTTGTCTTTTGTTCATGTTGATAAGAAAGACTCATGCTACTTTTGCATTCACCCTCCTCATTCCCAAACTTATTGCAAATAGTACATTCAATGTCATTCATAAGAGGAGTGAAAACATTATTTGAGAACTTCCTTGATTTTATTAAATTGTGATTGGGTCTTACTTCTTTAGTCTTGATAGTTTTGTAAGCTACACAGTGAATTGTCTTGTGACCAAAGTTGTGACATGCAAAGTAGTAACCATAAAAATAAGAGTACCTTGGAGCAAAGAAATTTCTTTCGTAACTTGTTTCTTGATTATCAGAAGAATACCTTGGTTGCTTCCAATTCTTTAGATTTTCATGGTTTGATCCTTCCTGCTTTTGAGTCTTGTTTTGTTATGCTCTTAACCCGTAAAATAATATTCAAATACAGAATATGCGAAGAAAAGATACCCAGAACACAGAATAGCAATGATTTTATTATTCAGAGAGCAATGTTCACATGCCTCTTCGAGGGGGCAACCTCCAATAGAGCAAAGCTCGATTACAAAAACAATACACAATGCTCCTCGCAGGGAGTCTCTATCCTTTATATATGACTCATACATGCAATACCACGGGCCAATATCGTGGGTTTTATTAATACCATCTATCTAATACTACGGCCCATTTGCAACTAACTGTGGTCCCGTCATTAATTGCGGGTTAACCACTTACAATTATTAATATGGGCTTTATTGACTCTTGACTATGACGTGATCCCATGACATAAATAAGGGGGTTAGGGTGGGACCCTAACATGCCCTCCCCCTTAAGACTAGCCTTGTCCTCAAGGCTGAAGCTACGGAAACTGCTGAAGAATAGTGGTTGGTTCCCAAGTTGCATCTTCCGGAGAGGTGTCTTTCCATTTGACGAGGACTTCCTTAATCATGCGTCCACGCAGGTGCTTGTCTCTTGTATCTAGAACCTGTTCGGGTTGAAGCAAGATTGACCCTTCTTCGTCCAATTCCGGTAGACTTGTTTGGACTCGGAAATTGTTCCCAATCACTTTCTTGAGGCACGATACATGGAAAACTGGATGGATTTTTGCCGTAGGTGGAAAATACAACTTGTAAGCCACTTCTCCAATGCGCTGAAGTACTTGGAATGGTCCGTAGAATTTTGGAGAGAGATTTTGACAACCCTTGTCTTTGAGTGATGTTTGCTTATATGGTTGCAGACTCAAAAAGACTTGATCCCCTTCTTGAAATTGGCGCTCTGAGTGATGTTGGTCGGCCTGTTGCTTCATACGGTTTTGAGCTTGATGAAGATTCTCTCTAAGATGGGCGAGCATGGTTGCGCGGTGTTGTAGGAGTTGATCCACTGCTTGTACTTTGGAGCACCCCTTGAGATAAGAAGTAGGGGAAGGCGGAAGTTGACCATAGACTGCTTCATAGGGAGTCATTTTGGTGGTGGCATGATAGTTGGTGTTATACCACCATTCAGCCAGAGGTAACCACTGTACCCAAAGGTGTTTCTTTTCTGAAGTGAAACACCTAAGGTAGGTTTCTAGACATTTGTTGACGGCTTCGGTTTGACCATCTATTTGCGGATGATATGAAGTACTGAGTTTGAGTTGAGTGCCTTGTATTCTGAAGAGTTCCTGCCAAAAATTATTGGTGAAGATCGGGTCGCGGTCGGACACAATAGAAGTGGGCATGCCATGTAATTTGAAGATCTTATCCATGAAAGTTTGAGCAACCAAAGTTGGTGTAAACGGGTGGGGTAGGGTGCAGAAATGAGCATACTTCGACAGTCGGTCCACAACCACCATGATGACTGACTTGTTCCCTGACTTTGGAAGACCTGTAATGAAATCCATAGAAACCTCCGTCCAAATTGATGCCGGAATGGGCAATGGTTGTAATGAGCCTGGTGTGTTGATGGTTTCCCCTTTGTGGCGTTGATAGACATCACATTCTGCTACGAAAGTAAGGATGTCATGTTTCATGCCTGTCCAAAAAAATGATCTTCTGGTGCGAGCATACGTCTTCTGAAATCCTGAATGTCCTGCAATGGGAGATGAGTGAAATTTTGCCAAAATGCGACTTTTGAGGGTGGATGTTGGTGATATTACAACTTTGTCCTTGTAGCGAAGAATATCATTCTGCCACGAGTAGCCCTTGCTGGAATTAGGATCGACCTGCAATTGAGAAATGAGTTGGGAGAGCCCGGGGTGTGAAAACCATTCCCTGCGAGCCTCTTCAATCCAATCTGGAATGGGGAGGGAAATTGCGAGCAGAGTAATTTCCTCCTCAAATTGGCGAGATAATGCATCTGCTACACTGTTGTCTTTCCCTTTCTTGTAAATGATCTCATAATCATATCCCAGCATTTTGGCTAACCATTTATTTTGTTGTGGGGAGGATAGGCGTTGCTCCAAAAAATATTTAAGACTATGATGATCTGTGCGGATTTGGAAACGTCGCCCCAATAAGTAAGGTCGCCAGGTCTCGACTGCATGTAAGATGGCCATCATTTCCTTCTCGTAGGTAGATTGGCCCAGATTCCTCCCACTGAGTTGTTGGCTTGTGAAGTCCAATGGTCACCCTTCCTGCATTAAGACCGCCCCAATACCTGTACCCGAAGCATCACATTCAATGACAAAGGATTTGGTGAAGTCAAGTAGGGCTAAGACTGGAGTGGAACACATGGCGTTTTTGAGAGCAGTAAATGCCTGTTGTGCTTCGTCGTTCCAGAAGAAGGAATTTTTCTTGAGGAGTTGAGTGAGGGGCTTCGCTATGCGGCCATAGTTGCGGACAAATTTACGATAATAGCCTGTGAGACCCAAAAATCCTCTCAAGCTCTTCAAGGTCTTAGGTTGAGGCCATTCTTGCATTGCCTAGATCTTTTTGGGGTCCACCTTGACACCTTCACGCCCCACAATGTGGCCCAAATACTCAACTTCTTCCATGCCAAACGAACACTTAGACATCTTGACAAATAATTTATGCTTGCGGAGCAGTTGCAAGAGTAGATCTACATGCTGAAGATGTGCCGCCCAAGTGCCACTATAGATGAGGATGTCATCGAAGAAGACAAGGAAAAATTTTCTGAGATATGGTTTGAGAATGTGATTCATAAGGCTCTGAAAAGTAGAGGGGGCATTACAGAGACCAAATGGCATGACCAGGAACTCATAATGGCCTTCATGAGTTCTTAAAGTCGTCTTGGGAATGTCGACTTCCTTCATGCGAATTTGGTGGTAGCCTGAGCGAAGATCCAACTTAGTGAAGAATTGAGCCCCATTGAGTTCGTCCAGCAAATCGTCAACCACCGGGATGGGAAATTTATCTTTGACTGTCAACTTATTGAGGGCTCTGAAGTCTGGACACATCCGCCACTCCCCATCTTTCTTGAGGACCATGACCACTGGGGATGAATAAGGACTAATGTTGGGACGAATGACACCTGCTTCCAACAATTCCTTGATTATTTTTTCTATTTCATTCTTTTGGGTGAACGGATATCTGTATGGCCGCACATTTGGGGGTTGGGCCCCTAGAACCAAGGTGATGCTATGATCATGTTCCCCTCGCGAGGGTGGAAGCTCATGAGGCTTGTCAAAGACCCTCCTATGGTTATTTAAAATCTGTTGCATCTCAGGATGAATTGGCTGAGACAGGGTTTCGACTACCTGGATGGCATTAAATTGAGCGACCACTCCATGATGGCCCTTTTTTAACAATTTTTCCATCCTATGCGAGCTGATGATTGAGGGGGCTCCCGCCTGGAGTCCACGGAGGGTATGTGTGGAGTTGTTCTGCTTAAAACTCATATATAACTCCTGGAAATCCATTGTGATTGGCCCAAGAGTGCGGAGCCATTCAGCGCCTAGGACAATGTCGCAACCCCCCATGTGTATGGCAAACATGTGGGTTTTCAACTGATAATCCCCCATTTGAAGTTTGACATTTTCACAGCGGCCTTCACATTTCATTGTGCCCCCATCTGCAATTTGGACTTGGAAGTTAGAGACTGCTCGTACAAAATAATGCACTGCTTCTGCGATTTTTTGATGGATGAAATTATGGGTACTTCCACTATCAATCAAGACTACTACTGGGCGATGTTTAAGAAAACCCCTGATTTTGAGAGTTTGAGGGGAAGAAATTCCTGCCAACGCATTTAGCGAAATAACTAGTTCGTCAGATACAATCTCCTTTTGGTTGTCTTCTTCGATCGCCTCTGATTCCTCAAGTGGTGGATCTTCCTCGGTGGAGCTGTAGTCAGTGGCATCGATTTGAAAAAACTTGGACTCCTTGCATTTATGACCCGGGGAATATTTTTCATCACAGTAGTAACATAGTCCTTGCTTCCTTCTTTCGGCCATTTCCGCAGGTGACACCTTTTGAATCTTAAGTGTCTGAGTCGTGTTGGGAGCCTGTGGGGGACGACCTTTAGCGGGGAAATTGGGGCGGCTGTATTGGGCTGCTAATGCACGTTCCACCTTACGAGCTACCTGGCAAGCCTCTGTCCACGTGGGAGGGTGGTGGAGTAGAACTTGAGCTTTGATGGCTTCTTTAAGACCGCTGATAAAACATTCTGTGTAGAACTCATCTGTGAGACCCTTAGTGCGGAAGGCTAAGGCTTCAAAAGCGGTAATATATTCATCCACTGTACCCGTCTGTCGGAGCTTAGTGAGACACCCCAAAAAAGAGTCTTCCTGTTCAAAGAGATTTCGAAGAGCTTTGGTAAATTGGTCCCAATTCTGAAAAGGTCCATTGCAACGCTGATGCCATTCCCCCCATTGCCATCGTTCATTGTCCAAGTACATGGTCCCCACCATAAGCTTAGTCCAATCATCTAGGATATGATTCAATTTGAAATACTGCTCCATTTATGCTAGCCATGTTGACGTGTGAGAACCGTCAAATTTATGCATATCCAACTTGGGAGGTCGCTGACTGGTTGGTGGATGGTGTGCCAGACGTGAGGAGAGTGGCTCGACTCACCCTCATGGTATTCATGGCCCTTATACGCCTCCTCGTGGGCTGGTTCCTTGCCCTTCGAGAGTGCTTCCTGTACCTGGAGACTTAGTCCGCTAATCTCACGTTGGAGGGAGTTCATCGCAGTGTGGATGGTGTTCACAGTGCCTTCAAGTTTGTCCATCCTTTCATTGGCCATCGCTTGAGCTCTAGTTTCTACCATACACCAACCGGATGAAAAATTGGGGCCGCCTAAAAAAAAAATTCTAATAAATTGAATGGTACCACCTTGCTCAGCTCGCCGTCCTGATTCTCATGGGCTAGATCACCAATAAGCACCCTGGAAGATCTAAGACTTTTTTTTTTTTTTTTTTGGAAAACTCCTAACGGAGTTTTACTCCTTCTTTATCAATACTACAGTCGCCAAATCCTCAAAATGTCAATGCTGCCAAAAGACCTGCGAAAAGTAAACCCCGGTATAAGAACCCTTCACAACAACTCTGATCTGGTGGATCTGAGAGATCTGAATGGTGGAACAACTGCTGCTGCGGATCTGATGGAGCTGCGGGACTGATGTCTGCTACTGCGGCACGTCTTTGCACACGCGGATCTGGAATAGATGATGTGTGATCCCCCGATAGAAAAGGGAACTATGGTCTAGAGGAGTGTCAGGTGCTACAGATCACAATATACATAAGGGTCTGACAGTAGTACTCGGCCCAATGTTTCAGGGCTCTAACTAAGGAGGATCGACCGTACCCTTAGCCGTACAACCCGACTACCCTATCGTACGGGCGAGTAATCTCTCCGAGTGCTGTTCTCGGTGTACTGTAGCCACAAGACGGCCGAAGGTTTATCTATGGCGAGGTTTCAAGGGAGCCTAGGGGGCTTCCTATATACCCAGAGGGTACGTGGAAAACAGTCTGTGCGCGGTTCTATCTAATGCGCTACTACTCGAAGGGGTACCCACAGGGGTTACAAGGGAGTCCAACAGACGTGACCACCTCTTGTATTTCCTGTGTGCATGCCTCCCCAAATCCGCAGGTTTATGCGCTTAACGACAGATCCCGTGGTTTAAAGACGTCGGAACACGTCTCTAGCCAAAAAAAAAATTGCTAAAAATTGGAGATCCCACCGAGCCCTGGAAAGTGCTCTGATACCACTTGTTATGCTCTTAACCTGCAAAATAATACCCAAATACAGAATATGCGAAGAAAAGATACCCAGAACACAGAATAGCAATGATTTTCTTATTCAGAGAGCAATGTTCACATGCCTCTTCGAGGGGGCAACCTCCAATAGAGCAGAGCTCGATTACAAAAACAAGACACAATGCTCCTCGCAGGGAGTCTCTATCCTTTATATATGACTCATACATGCAATGCCACGGGCCAATACCGTGGGTTTTATTAATACCATCTATCTAATACTACGGCCCATTTGCAACTAACTGTGGTCCCGTCATTAATTGTGGGTTAACCACTTACAATTATTAATATGGGCTTTATTGACTCTTGGCTATGACGTGATCCCATGACATAAATAAGGGGGTTAGGGTGGGACCCTAACATGTTTCCCTAATCACTTCCACCCTTTACATCCTTGACATAACTCTTTGTACCTGTATCAGTAGATATCAAGGATTTTGATGTTTTGTTGTTTTGATCTACATATCCAAGACTTGTCTTGATTGATGGGGAACACTGAACCTTAATAATCTCTTCTAAACCTTTTGTAAACTTGATATTTAGATTCAACTGAGATTTTGTTTTCTCGAGTTATTTCCTTAGCCCCACAATTTCATATTCTAATTGATCACAATGTTTTTCTTTTTCATGGAATTGTTTCCTTAGAACTTCCTCTACTCTTTTAGACTCCTCTAGACAAACTTTTAATTGAGTCATTTCTTCCACTAGGTTATTGATTTCCTTTTCTTGAGTTTTGTTGATATTCCTAAGTCTATCAATCTCTCTTAATGCATACATTAAATCATCACAGTTAACTCATTCAATTGCAAACTAATCTTCAAGGGCCATGATAATTTTATATTCTTAGATAGAGTCGAAGTAAACATCTTCATTATCAGAAGAACATTCACTATCTTCATGAGTATAAGATCTCTTCCTTTTCATTAAATTCCTTTTAATATTATTCTTATATGTATTCTTTCCTTTTGCAATACTCTCTTTGTATGGACATTTAGCAACATAATGTCCTACCCTCCCACAAGCTAAGCATTTAAATGGTAGTTTACCTTTGAATTTTCTAGTACATGCATGTAACTTCCTAATAAAGTTTGCCTCTTCCTCATCTAAAATGTAGTATCCATCATCTAGTTCTTGCTTTTGTTTGCCTTTGCTTGTAGCTTTAAACGCAGCTTCTCTTATTTTTGATTGGCCTCCTTTTGTCCTCATTTTGTAAGCTAACAAGATTCCATGGAGCCTTTCTATGGATAACTGACTCAAATCCTACATTTCCTCAATTTTCGAAACTTTTACATTGAACCTAGGAGTTAGTGGTCTTAATATATTTTCAATAATCATAGAATATTCAATCTTATCATCAAGACCCTTCATAGTGTTTACAAATTCGTCTACTCTATGGAAAAAGTTTCCAATACTTTCATCTTTGTGCATTTTAAGAGACTCATATTGCATTCTATAATATTGTTGCTTAGCACTTTTTACCTTCTTATCACCTTCATAGTTGTTGACTAGAGTGTCCCACATTGCTTCCATGCTGTTGATGTAGGTTGTAACCCTGTACAGAAAGTACCTACAAATGAATTCTTAAAACAAAAGTACACAATGGTGAGAACATAAAACAAATATAAATAGAGATTTTACCCTAGATCCCAAAATCGAGACTACCAGAGTGATTTTTCATTATGTTCCTTTCAATGTTACAATACATATATATACATGTCAAAGAATTAATAAACCCCAATCCATTAACCCTGGATTAGAACACAATTGTAGTTCCATTGATAGGATCTACAAAATACCATGGGCAGAAAACCATCATGCCCAAAACAATGTGCAAAACCCATGCACAAAACCATAGGTAGGTCCACCCACCGCACGTGTGACTAGTTGTGGAAAGAATATAACACACACCCAACAGTTGAGATACATTACTTTCATGAATTTGTATTCTATGAGGCCTCATGTCTTGACATCTTTGGCATTACTCTCATATTGTTTCTTGCTTGCTTCATCTATAGGTATAGATCTTAGATATTGATATCTTTTTTTGACTGTTGCACAAATATCTACTCCAAGCGATTGCAAGTAGGATCTCATTTTGATCTTCTAATATATGAAGTTTGTTCCATTCAAAAAATGTGGCTTTGATGAAAGTACTTCATTATGCACACTCATTTCCTATTGGATCTACCTTCTAGTGATCAAACTACTCTTTGAAGGACATATTCTCTAATACCAATTGTTAGAAATATTGAGAGGGGAGGGGGTGAATCAGTGTTTCATTTCAATCAATCTTCAAATGTGCATTCAAAAATTTATACGCTACTTTCCTTTAGGCAATATGAGTGTGTACGCGCTTTTAGTGAATACAAACAATGTGTATGCGAGTTACTTATCGTTTCACATTTTTCAACAATTATTAGTTGATTTAGCAAAGTGATTGTGTATTATAACCAACATGTAATGAAGACAAAGAAAAATACATCAACAGATAACACATAAGGACACCAGATGTTTAGGTGGAAACCCAAATTGGGATAAAACCACCATTGATTGTGTCTGCTTTGTCTTCTTATTATTATAAAAAATATTTACCTATTGCATTGATGCAGGCATTTTCCAATGCACAAGCTCCTACCTATTGGAGGTTACTACCTCTACTATATTTTCCATCTACTACTAAAAGGAAGTTACTACTCCTTCAGCTTTCTTGGGATCCATGTTTCACAATCTTTCAGAGTGGGACAACTTTTAACAACCAATGATCTAGTAGGCCACTTTTCGAAATGCTTCAAACTAGACCCACATACAACTGAGAACCAATAATCTCTCTAAAACAAATCATTAAACCCACACACTCTGCAATAGAACTCTGCTGAAAAATTGAATAACAAGATATCAAAATTTTCTACACGACTATTAACAAACTTTCTCTGCAATAACAAATCAGTGGATGGATTAATACATAATCAGTCTCAATATCCAATTTATTGTCAAACTTTGTCCATAATCAAATCATAATATATACATGATTGTTATTAAAAGGATATGCATATATACACACTACTTATACATAACAACAGTGTATATATTTCATATCACTATGCTTAATCACTTAATAATTGAATACCAAAGCTTTTACCGATTAACAAGTTCATTAAGATGCCAAATGCCAAGCCATTCTATCTGCGCAAAACATAATCTCATCTATCATCAACATATACATCAATCAGAAGTAGAAAAACTATAGACAAAGCCAAACCCTCTCATGCATCATAGTGACAATAATCAACCAAAACCAACAACAAGCAACAATACTAGTCAAAATCTCATTTACTGAGAAGGTATGTGCAAAAACCATGTAGAGATCTAATCATTCAACACATAAAACCTTAAACTCTGTTCGTATTCTTCTGGACCCTGCAATTACCATTCTTAACGTGTATTCTCAATCTCTGCCAAACATATTTCTTCATAAAGCATCACTATGCTCAAACATATATCATTATTTCATTCAAAGCGGACATTGTTGTCTGCACACAATAAAAAAAATTTGCCTATAATATAAGCAACAAAATTAACATATTATGTCAAAATCATTGATCTCTGCATATACATGCATATCATAGATATATTGTAACCCTTGATCCTGCATCTGTTAGCAACTTAAAAAAATAATCATTAGATTCATTTGCCCACAATTACACATGCAATAAGTAAATCAAACAAGCATATCCATTAAATCTCCAATACATCTTCAAATTTCTCAATTTTAAGCCTCCTCCTTGCGCCCTGGTGCACACTTGTTCCAAATCAAATCACAAATGAATAAGCCATCTAATGCACACATTAGATGATCTAATTTGTTTCTCTTTTATAGCCATTTTTCTTTAACAATACCACTATAAATTCCATTGGATTTGTTGTCAGTAATTGTTGATAGGATCAAATAGATATTATTGTTGGAAAATCAAAAAGGCAGTAAAGATTTTCTTGATCTTGATAATTACTTGTGATGTTTCTTATTATTACGATTCTTTATATCTTCTTTCTTTAGTTCATCAAGAAATTACCAAAAGCAGTAGCACATAAAACAATGGACACAAGATGTAGGCACATAAAAGGGAAAAACCCCTCTCGAGGGGAAAACCCAGTTAAAGTAATTCTTCCTTTCAATAGTATTCTTTGAGACTCTTCACCCTAGACCAAGACCAGACCTTCCCTCCACACCAAGTCAACGTCCAGAAGTTTGACATCTTCCCAGCAACTTCGACTATCCAGCAAAATGCAGTAACTAACAGCTTCAGGCAGCAATCCAACTTTGAAGACCTCGATCTCCCAATCTAGAGCACGAATCAGAGAGAGACCACCACCAAAATTTATATTTTCCTTGTCTCCTTAGGCTCACCCAAACTCGCATTCACTTTGGCTTCCCAGCAACAGACTTTCCCAGCAACAAGAGAACTTTGCACTTCTACCTAGCAACAAGAGATTTTTGCACTTCTGCCCAATAAAGAGAATTCGAACTTGATGAGAAATGGTGCTCCAAATGAATTCATTGTCCTTCTGTTTATAGGCTTCTTGTGGGGTTGAATAGGGTCTTATGCCAACTTGATCTTCCCTTAGGCCAACACGGTGTGGAGGTTACACAATTCATATTTGACTCTGTGAAAATTCCTAATCCTCAAGGAACCCCTACTACAGCAAATTTGGATCTACTTCACCTACTTGATTTTTAAATTACATTCATCAAGTTATTCTTCTGAATACTGAAGCAAATAACTTCTGCAGTCCGTTATCACTTAGGTTTTTCCCAAAATTTGTAAGAAAGGGAATATTGTCGAGGTAACCACAGACCAATATTTTAGATACAGAATCTAGCCAATATGTATCCAGAGAGGGCTCTCTCTTTATGATTTAGCTTTGTTTCTTCAAGGTATTAGGCTAGTTATGAGGTTCGAGGGTTTTGTTTTGAGTTTGGGTGGTGAGATTCAATAGAACAATGAGATAAAACTAAGTAGTTCAGTCCATTGGGCATGATGGAGTCAAAGAAGATGGCTTTCAGGATTAGGTTTCTTAATAGAGGATGGCTTCACAAAGCAAGGTAGTCAAACATGGAACAATTATAGGCTGGAATCAGATGGAACGGACTCAAATGGATGAAGGGCAGTTAAGAATCCTTCAGCATATTGAAAGAGGGAATGTTGGGCCTCAAAATAGTCCCTATTTTCACTCCATTATTCACCAATATTTTCACATTTTACCTTCATGTCACCTCCATTCCACCTCCATATCATTACATTTACCTCATTATTGGGTTCTAACAATACTTTTCCAAAGTTTATTAATTCTTAACATTTCTAAGTGAATTTATGGCTAAAACTTAGAAAATAATATGCTTAAACTTATACCTAACAATTAGCATGAGTTTGTTGACATGTGTAGGCACAAAGGAAGCTTCCAAGGCATCTTTATGTGGCCTTGAATGATCAAATTCGAATTTGATAAGATAAGCTTCATGGAGAAGATCATGGACCTCATGGAGGAGATCATGGAGGATAGGGTTATGTGTCATCATTGGTTGAGAAATATGTGGGTCAAAGGAGAGAATAGTGGGTCTACATTTATGAGGTTGTTATCTTAGTTTTTGTATAAATAGGAGCACCTCCTCCATTCCAAAAGGGAGGACTCTTAGAGCATTGTATCCAATTGATGATGGAATAGAATAAGGCCTCATTTTTCATATATTTCCATTATGTAGTTTTAGATTTAGTTTTCTTAATGTAGTATATGGAATAATTTGTCTTGTTCTTAAGAGAATTGAGCTCACTCTAAAAGGATGAGAGAAACATTTTATTTCATATTAGATCTTGTTTCATTTCATTGTTTATATGTTTAAGGATTTGATTGATGAATGGGTTTTAAATTAGAATCTTATCAGCATGTGAGAGGATACCCAAGGGTCTAAGTTAGGCTCTCTCTCTATTTGATTTGCATGATAATTAAAATTCATTCTTTTGCTTTTATGTTTCAAGTATCATATGAGGAGATACCAAGAGTCTAAGTTAGGCTCTCTCTCCAATGATTTATATGGTAATTGAAATTTATTCTTTTGTTTCAAGTCATTTCATTTCTTATGCTCATGAATGACTCTTAGTTTAGTTTGGATTAGTACATGAGAGGACAATCAAGAGACTAAGTTAGTCTCTCTCTCTACTTGAATCTAAACAATAACTAAGTTCATTCTCTCGTTTTCATTTTAAGTTTTTAGTTTTAGGAATGATTTCTCTATGATACTGCAAGGAAGGACAACCAGGACCTCCTTAGTTAGGAGCCTCTTCCCTTGCATATTATATTGAATCATAAATAATTTAGTTAGACATAGGTTAGTTGCCTACTCCTGCATATATTGTGTTGGCATCATCACAAGCTTACGAGTTTCCCTGGTCGATAATTTATGCAGCAATTTAAGTCCAATAAATTGCCCAACATTTTGGCGCCGTTGCCGGTGATGGTGCTAAGGGATTAGGCATTAGAATTTTATTCAGTACTAGTAATTTTCTTTAGACAATAATTTGTGAGACCTGGTGACAGCAGGATCTTCACAAAGAAGTTTAAGTTTGAGTTTTTTTTTAGTGTTTAGATAGTTTTAAATTTTGTCTTTTCAAAAACACCCCCCCTGCATGAATAAACACAAATCAAGCGATGAGTATGCTCTCTTCCTGCGCTTCGTGCGATCAGGAAGATCAGAAAGTCCATTGATTTGGTTCAAATAAAAAAAACTCCATGCTGAAGAGACTAATTCTTATAGCGAAAAACTTAGAACGAAGGCCACAATCTCTTCGCTGCAATCTCAGAAAGTGACGACAAGTGGGCAAGGTAGCTGGAATCGGAGTCTGATAATTGAAGGACCAGAAAGAAGTGGGGGACAACAAACATTGACTGGTCAAGCTCTGAAGCATCCCTCGCATTTCTCAGCTCAAGTTAACTCCTCCCAGGATATTGAATCTACGTCAACTGGAGATTCTGATGATATTTCTGGAAAATACCATACGCCGGTACCAATGCAGCAGAGTATGACATCAACCGAGGTCATGTAGGTCCTGCAGGTTTGCAAGGATCAGCGGTGCATTGAAATTGGCCCAAGGCTGCACATTTGATCTTACATAGTATGATGATATCTTCATCCTTGTCAGTTCCTGCTCCGCTTTTGTCAGTTGGTGCATCATCTCAGTCATCTCTAATAGGGTCTCCAGCCAGTTTTGACCGCGTTCTGGATAGGCGGCATAGGATTCAATTATGCAAATCCTCGATGTTTGGATCCAGAAATCTTCGCCCGGATCCAGGTGGAGGTTATCTAGTTCCGGTGATGGCTTCGTTTGTTTCCAACGGCAGTGGCCTTCAACCGAAAAATGACGTTTGCACGCTCATCCTCTGGTGCCAGCTCGTCAAAGAAAGTGAGAGATATAAAAATTTCGATAATGACAGAGTTATGAGATGCAAAGAAGCCGATCCAAACGCAGAAGTCGATCTTGGCTTTCTTGGTTGCGTAGGGATCCTCCTGGATCGAGGGCATAAACGAAGACAATCAGATCCATCCTTACTGCCGGCGGCTTAGGAGCTCGGTGATTTGCTGCATAAAAATTGGTATGAATCCTTAATGGATCAGGTTTCATTTAAATGTGACGGGTTTGCATGGTTAACACGTAGATTTTAGCAATAAATATGGAATTGTATGACTGTGCCGTGTCAAACATAGCCCATAAACAGTGCAGTCTTGTTGAATGTTGAATGGCGGTCATTGGTATTGGCGGTCATTTTGGTAACTGCTGTTGGAGAACAATCTAACGCAAACTCATTTATTTTCTTCGGGGCAGTGTATTCTTATTTTTCCGTGAATTCCTTGGTAATTCTCGGAATTAGATAAGATATCCCATAGATCAAGGCCTTTGTTTCCTGTTAAATTGGATTTTCTTTTACATCTATGCTATTATTTTCTCAGCATCTGCAACACTCCCTGGCTTTCAACATCATTTTCCCTGCACCTTTGTGTTAGTTTGGGATTCTCCTCCCTAGCCTCATAATTTCCTTTCCGGAATTTTTAGTTGGGTGACCAGGAGATATGGCTGAGCAATTCGTTAGATCTGCTGGTGTCTGCAAATACCTGCTTTTTACTTTGACATTGTTGCTCTCAGTGCTCCGTTTGATGCAATGCAGAAATGTGGCCGATTTATCAACACCTGAAGTGGCTGGTGTGAGACTGCCTCACAAACGCCATGTTGGATTCGGCACTCTCTCCAATAAGTCCGGGAGAAGGAGAATTTCTGTTCGCGGCGAAGATTGGCATGCCATCCCAGTCCTTTCTTGGAATCCTGGACTCGGGCAGTGACTTGATATGGGCGCAGTGCTTGCCCTGCACTGAATGCTATAAGCAGACAGATCCAATCTACGATCCCTCCAAGTCTTCCACTCACGGATCTTCCGACGTTTACGTGCGATGCACCCAACCAATGCCGCTACACGTACGAGAACGGTGACAGTTCCATAACAAAAGGGATCCTTGCGTACGAGACGTTGTCTCTTTCTTCTACAAAACTTCGCCGTATTGCGTTTGGTTACTCGGATAACAGCACGGGAGCTAGCTTCGGTGGCGCCGATTATTTTCAGGGTTTGAAAGTCGGGGCCGAGCTTTGTTACCTACTGTAGTTCTCCAATCCCTGCAGGGAGCGTCAGGATCCAAAGCTGAAACAAATTCTTTGAATTCTTATTTTATTGAAAAATTCTTTTTGGCTTTCAATTCTTAACGAAGAACGATTCTTTAGATAAGCAAATGAGCCTAAAGATCAGGATTTGTTTGGCATAATGGTGAAAGTCTGTGTGGAGGCTTAAAGATCTAAGCTGTTGCAGGTTTAGAACTGGAGAAGATTAAGCGGAGAAGATTACGGCACGTAGAGCCCTGTGAAAGCATTCGGGGCATCCTTGATCTCTGGTAAGAATTTTACTTGTGGCCGACGTTGTTTCATTTGTTCTTGCATGGACTGATGGCGAGGCGGTGAAATGGATATCACTGCCTTCGTCGAACTGCTGATTTTGATTGCCAGGGCTACCGGCATTTGGCAAGAGAGCAATGCTTCGCTGCTCAGAGGAAATGCAGCCGGAACATAAGTATTGAAGACTTGACAAGTGAAGTTCCGGGTTGATATAGAATTTCAGCGTTAGCGTGTCATAAGTATTGCTACATAAATCCTTTATCGTTCATCTTTAAATGATAACGGCCATCGATTCTATGAATTAGAGCGATTGGGTCACTTCTTTGATCGTAACTTTGTTGGTTACTCATCGGGATTGAGGCTTTTCATTTACATATCTAAATTTCAATTTTTGTACAGCATTAGAAAAAAAACAAAATAATTTTTATTTTTAATTAAAAAAAAAAAAAAAAAAAATTTTTTTTTTTTTTTTTTTTATTTGTTTTGTATTTAAAAAAGAAAAGAAAAAGAAAGGCTAACTTTATTTTAGTAATAGATTTTTATTAGGTTTTACATTTAAAAATAAATAAATAAATAAATTTGTGTGTTATTTTTTTTAATTTGTTATTTGCATAAAAATAAAAAAAATTATTTTGTAGGGTTGTTTTTTTTATTTAAATAAAAATAAAAAATATTTTGTGTAATATTTTGGATAAAAAAAAAAAAAAAAAAATCACAACCACACAAAATAATTTTTATTTTTATTTAAAATAAATTTTTCCTTATTTTTATTTTTTATTTTTAATTAAAAAAAAAAAAAAAAAAAAAAAAAAAAATTAACTTCATTTTAGTGATAGTTTTTCTTTATTAGGTTTTGATACATAAAATTTTGTTGATTTTTAAAAAATATTTCAACTTAAATAATAAATTAAAACATTTATGTTTTTAATTTATTGTTTAAAGGAAAATCTAAATAAATAAATAAAATCAACATAAAAAAATTAAAAAAAATATGTTTTCATTTTACTTATTACTTTTAATATTTTCTTTTTAAATTTGTTGTTTAAAGATTAAAAACAATAAAAAATAAAAATAAAAAATAAAAACAAAAATTCACAAAATTCACACAGATTTGAAAATAAAAAAACGGATACTTGGAAACACATTTCGAAAATCGATTGGAGGATTTTTACGACGATAACTTGTATGCTTTACAATGCACTAATATGCAGGACACAACAGATCATTCAAATGACCATCTTTTCGCCAAACACATTTCAGAAGTTATCTGACAGGGAGTATTATTTTTCACAGTTGTTTTTAAGATTGGATTGAAAATTGATATCATGAATTGAGTTACTTTCAACGCTTTGATTTTTCCTAAATCTTTTTATTTGGTACGAAATTTTTGCGTAAGAATCATGAAGGATATGCGCAATTCTTCTTGAGCACACTTATGTTTTCTTTGTACCAAGTTTTTTTACAGGTTACAGGATAATCAAAGTGATCATTCAGGAGATTACATTGTGACGACAATTAGTCTTCCAAAGACTAAATTCATGAAAAATTCTGAAGACAAATCCATCTCCACAACCACTACCTTCCACCTCCCTTTCTGAAAAGATTTTGAATCCCACCAATTGTACATCCATAAAGCATGACACTTCCATATCCATTTTTCACAGCAAGAGTTCTTATTCATCCAACATGCATTTTCCTTACATCCATCCATTTTCTTTGTCATTATCATTCCCCTTCATTTCCGCCAATAAAACCCTGCTTGAGTCAAAGTCTTAGAGTCTATGTATCATTGAAAAACACCTAGAGGCTTGCATGCCTTAATGGCAAGTACTCTTGCCAATGAACAATGGGAGTACATTAATATCCCTTGTTCGTTGGATCTTGTAGGTGACTCGACTACGACAAATTTATTCGTACCTACAAAGATGTGTTAGACATCCTGACTCCCATTGGAATTAATGGTGGGAGCTCTTGTGTTGGCTAGGGGCATTCATTAACGGCCACTAAGTCAACAACTTCTTGCTATGTTCGACATCGACACATTTAATCACATAGTAAGATTTGTGCCATCGAGCGTTGAAGACTTGAAGACCCATATTTTGTAGTAGATGAAGTCAATTTCCATTCACTGTATTTCCATTCATTGTATACATTGTATTTCACTTGAGGACAAGTGAATAAATAAGGCTGGGAGGAAAATGTAACTTCTATATTTTGTATACCTTCCAAGCCTTATATATTTTCAACCATATTCAGCAAGACTCATCAGATTCATCATCCAGCAGCAGATACAACTTTCAGCCATGTTCAGCAGACTCCTCAGATTTTTCATCCAGCAGCAGAGGATCCAGCAGCCGATACAATAACACAGATTCATCTTTCCTCCACGGCTTGAAGAAGCAGATTTAGAGCAGAATTGTGGCAGCTGCACATGCATGATTCATGCATGATTTTTCCAACCAAGTAAAGAAGACCATGAACAAAAGTTCTTGCAGCCACAAGTGCACAGTTCTCATCCATTTTGGAAGGGTAAGTTAAGGTATGGTATTTTCTAACTTTTAACCATTAAATTCCTTGAAAAGTTAGAATAATAATTTTTGGAAAAACTTCACTTCCTTTTTCCTTGCTTTCCCCATTTCACATAATTTCCCAAATCATCCGTTTAAGGGGAAGGATACATCCACATTCATATATCACATTCATATAACATCCACATTCATATATCACATTCTTAACCCCACTTACCTTCAAGCTATATTCACTATTACATGAGCATACAAATAGCTTTGTCAAAAGTATTTAAAAGTTAATTGGATGCTAACAGAATCATGGTTGTTACACAAGAACCAACCATGGTGCATTCCAACAAAATGCCAACACAAGCATGGTTGTTACACAAGAACCAACCATGATGCATTCCAACAAAAATACTTTGCAATAAAAAGCACATTATCATTATGCAAAGGTCATACATTGAATGCAACAAACAAAATATGGTTGAAACACAAGAACCAACCAAGTTGTAATTCATCAAAAATGCTTTGCAAAAGTTAAGTAAATGATATCATGCAGAGTTCGAGCCAAAGCTCAAGTACCAAAACGTAATGTAATAGATTGCATGAGGACATGTAATACCATTGATTGCATGAGGACATGCAATATCTTGAGTTTGGGGGAGATGTTGGGCCTCAAAATAGTCCCTATTTTCACTCCATTATTCACCAATATTTTCACATTTTACCTTCATGTCACCTCCATTCCACCTCCATATCATTACATTTACCTCATTATTGGGTTCTAACAATACTTTTCCAAAGTTTATTAATTCTTAACATTTCTAAGTGAATTTATGGCTAAAACTTAGAAAATAATATGCTTAAACTTATACCTAACAATTAGCATGAGTTTGTTGACATGTGTAGGCACAAAGGAAGCTTCCAAGGCATCTTTATGTGGCCTTGAATGATCAAATTCGAATTTGATAAGATAAGCTTCATGGAGAAGATCATGGACCTCATGGAGGAGATCATGGAGGATAGGGTTATGTGTCATCATTGGTTGAGAAATATGTGGGTCAAAGGAGAGAATAGTGGGTCTACATTTATGAGGTTGTTATCTTAGTTTTTGTATAAATAGGAGCACCTCCTCCATTCCAAAAGGGAGGACTCTTAGAGCATTGTATCCAATTGATGATGGAATAGAATAAGGCCTCATTTTTCATATATTTCCATTATGTAGTTTTAGATTTAGTTTTCTTAATGTAGTATATGGAATAATTTGTCTTGTTCTTAAGAGAATTGAGCTCACTCTAAAAGGATGAGAGAAACATTTTATTTCATATTAGATCTTGTTTCATTTCATTGTTTATATGTTTAAGGATTTGATTGATGAATGGGTTTTAAATTAGAATCTTATCAGCATGTGAGAGGATACCCAAGGGTCTAAGTTAGGCTCTCTCTCTATTTGATTTGCATGATAATTAAAATTCATTCTTTTGCTTTTATGTTTCAAGTATCATATGAGGAGATACCAAGAGTCTAAGTTAGGCTCTCTCTCCAATGATTTATATGGTAATTGAAATTCATTCTTTTGTTTCAAGTCATTTCATTTCTTATGCTCATGAATGACTCTTAGTTTAGTTTGGATTAGTACATGAGAGGACAATCAAGAGACTAAGTTAGTCTCTCTCTCTACTTGAATCTAAACAATAACTAAGTTCATTCTCTCGTTTTCATTTTAAGTTTTTAGTTTTAGGAATGATTTCTCTATGATACTGCAAGGAAGGACAACCAGGACCTCCTTAGTTAGGAGCCTCTTCCCTTGCATATTATATTGAATCATAAATAATTTAGTTAGACATAGGTTAGTTGCCTACTCCTGCATATATTGTGTTGGCATCATCACAAGCTTACGAGTTTCCCTGGTCGATAATTTATGCAGCAATTTAAGTCCAATAAATTGCCCAACAGGGAAAATGGATGGTTACTGAGAAGGAGCAGTTACGAATTCCTTAGCAAATAATCAACATGAAAGAATCAGGAAATAGGAGCGATTAAGAGTTCACTGTTTATTCTAATTCTGAAGAAAACACAGAGAATAATAAAGACTGAAAACAGAGTACAATCAAGAAAATTCTGAATTAACCATTTTCTTTATCATTCGGATTATGAAACACAGATGATATAGTAAACCAGAAAACTGTAAAACACAAGATATAGGGGACTTATTGATCCGAAGTTTGATTCAAGAACTCTGTGACAAGTCCTCTGCTTCAATTCTTCATCCAGTAGGCCAGACAACAGTTGGTTCCAACAGCTTTGTATTCCAAAATATTCAGTATTACAGCAAAGTCTAAGAATCCACACAGTACCCAACCTCTCCAAAACTCTACTGGAGGGGGCATATATACAACAAAATATGTACAACAAATATCTCATAACAGCTGTGAGATAATATCTAGTTTTAACCTAAAATACTTTACAAGTAACATAGAAGCGGCTCGAGAAAGATAACTGATGTTGTGCTGGAGGCAGGCCTTTAGGGTTTGGGTTGCAGGTATCTTCTATAGTAGCTATGAGCCGACATGCTTGTCTTATCTATGCATTAATTCTGATCTGATAGTCTTTAACTCTTATCTCCGGCCTTTATTTCTGATCTGCTTTGCCTATAATTCTGCACTGATACACTTTAATTCTTGAACTGATACTCTTTGACTTGTTTTGATGCTCTTAAATGCTGAACTGAACCCTGCTCACCGTTGTCTGGCATTTCTCCCAAAATTTCATTTTCCAAGGGTAATGGTGTAACTGTGGATGAACACCTATTTTTGGGACACTGGAGATTGTTCTGTGCTCTTTGATCCATGACATTGAGATTTTTCTGTGGTTGGTATGCTAACTTTTTGCGGAGATTGCTAAGAAATCCTAGTAATCAATGCACTGATAGCCGATTGTTGGAGAAAAATTATAATTACCTGCGTCAAAAAAGGAGGAAACCGTACACTGGAGGGTCGATTGACAGGCAGCGGAGCTCGTCAATGGAGCTTTTTCTAGTCTAGAGGCGGTCTAGGAGCTGGAACATTTGATTTCGGTCGATTTTATCTTGCAGGAGAGCGTGGGGCGCTATATGCAGAAAAACATAGAAAAAATGACCTTTTCCCTTTTATTTGACAAAAATGAAGCTTGGCGGGAATTTTTTTATTTGACGGACGGGTGACATAAGCAGGAGTCTAGGGACAGGTGACGTGGTGGGTGATGTGGCAGTGACGTCAGCACAGGGCGGAGGATGTCAGCAGATGACGTCAGCAAAGGATCGGCGGGAGGGTAGTAAGATGTTTTGGCCGCACCACTTTTGGGGCTGGGCCGTATTGATCGGAGGGCGAGCGAACAAACGGGATGGGCGACGCGTGGCGGGTGTACGGAAGCAAAACCGCTGGTTCCCCGCGGGTTAATATTCGACGATGGAGGGGGCCGCGAAATGGTTAACAACCGTTGGATGGTCAAGCCCAGATCGGATGACGGGCGCTGCATGGAGATGGCAGGAGATTAACTGCGACGGGCCCGGTACGATAAACCACGTTTTAATGGTTTCGGGCACGTTTTGATTGGTCGGCGGGTTAGTTATTAATTAACCCAGGTGGTTAATTAATCCTTTGTATGCGCGGGGAGGGCTATTAATAGGTTCCAAATGAACCATTAATTCCCGACAAACAGTGTTATGGTTTATAATTTAACCAGGGGCGGGATATATATTACATCGGGTTTTTTGTTATATATACATAATATGGGGATTGGGAAACAAAGTGGGATTTATATAATAATCATGTTAATTGTTAATATGAACTTTGTGAAATGGAAAGCGCTAAGCTATATGGCTAGAAAATTAGGCTAAAAAAAGGGGAAAAGTGGTTTTGTATGAGAAATATGGCTATTTTCCTAAGTAAAACAGATTTTCACTTATGCAATTGATAAAATGGAATGAGTGGCTTCTTAGGGATATTAAGAAAATCTTAATACCTTTGGGGAATTTTAGTAAGTGTTTTGGGAAAAAATATGAAGGAGAGTTAGTTATGAAATCTGCCTCACTTGAGTTGCATCAAAAGATATCTACCATGGCACTTGTGATAAAAGTAAAAGTTAACAGATTGAGAGACATGATATATCACAAGTATCATTCTGCAACACCAATCTACCTACCCAGCCTACTTCGTCTAACATTTTTTCTTCTTTCTTTGGGTGCACTTAGACTAGCAAACCCTCATCAACATTTTCTTTTCTTTTCATGGTAAGCCTACCTAAGTCTGCACTTATTGCTTCCAAGGGCTCAGATTAAACTGTTGAGCTCCTTTGCTTCTCTACCTATCTACTTATCTGCAAAGATTAAACAGTTTGGTCAGATTTTATTCTCTATCTCTAAAATAGGAAATTTAAACATGAACTAGCCAAGATTAATCTGTTTGGCCATTCATCAATTGTGGCATAAAGTTTCACAAGCTGCACACAATGCTTTATTTCCAGAAAATGAAAAAGTAGTGGCAATTTGGACTTGCACACTTTCCTGGTCTTTCTTTATTTGGGGTTCATTTCTTCTCATTTTTTCTTTTTACCATTTTAATCTTTTTACCCTTTGATTTTTCTTTTAGGGTATACCCTCTTTACATTTTTTAAACTTTCTGATTTTTTGATTTTTTATGATAATATGGAAACCTTTACAGCAAGGAAAGGATGAACATATTACAGAGCTCAACCAATCAATCATGAAATATGACACCTATTGCTATAGGAGTATAACATAGCCTACACTAATTAAATATTTGATCTCATGAAACAGAAAACAAAGCAAAGAAAAAGATACATAGGACACACTTATTTTTGGATACAATATTCCCCGGAAAAACCCAATGCAGGAAAACCAGTGCAGTAGTTCTGAGGGTTTATTATTATGCAAGATAAATATTTGAATAAAAGTCTAGGATGTTCATCTAGCAATCCTTTACAAAGAAAATACTGGCAGAAAATCTAAGTGAGTTTTACCTCACTACACCTGGTAGAATTCCAATTGATCCGACACAAGACTAACCCTGATTATTTTTGTGCTGGCCCTACGTAGGCCTTGTGTCAGCCTTTCAGGCCCTGCGTCACCTCTTATGCCCTCTACGTCAGCTATCCCAGTTGTTCCGAACAGTTCTGGTTGTTCCTAGCAGTTATGGATTCTGCGTGACAGACAGCTTTTCTGCTATGTGCTAGCCCTTCTGGCTCTGCGTCAAGGCTACGTGGGCCTAGACTAGCCAAGTGTAAGCTCTCTCGGCTACTGCGCTGCCTATATGCAAGCCCTCTCCACCTCTCTTTCAGTATTCTCCGGAAAGTCAACCTGGATTATCACTGCCCCTCTGTTGTTGAATGATCACTTAGTTCGAATTTCTCAGCTTCCTAGCCCCAGAAATCAAACTCCAGATTAATTCTCTCTCTCTCTCTCTCTCTGTGTGTGTTTTCAAATGAACCCCAAGCCTCCATTTATACTTTTCCTATTGACTCTTCAACAGCCGAGATTAAGTCTCTAATCAATGGTTAAGATTAAAACATGACTTGATCCGCCTTCTAGATCATTCTCACCCATATTTTGATTAATACCCATTAATATTTTAATTAACTCCATTAAAAATATCAATTATTTTAATAAAATACAATCTAGGTGGAATTTCACTAAACAATTTATGGGTTCTTTATAACTCATGTGCCTTAGCCTCTCCCCCAATTTTCAAGTCTAGAGCACTTTCGATGCTACGAAAAACTAACACTCCCTCTTAGCGAGGAAAGTGCTCTAGCAACAATGTCCACGTGCATGTTGCTCTGTCTCTGAAGCATCTCCTCCCTGCATTGTTGCTACCACCAACACTGTGTTGTTGCTTCTACTGTACTACTTCCCATGACACTGCCATTGTTGCATTTGTACTACAAATCCCTCTCAAATGTTGCATCTATTATGCTGCTAGCACTACCACTGCTAAGACTACATCTGTACTACAACTCAGTGGCTAAGAGAAGCAACTGAAAAACATCCAAAAGTAATTAACTTAATTGTATTCAGCATAATACCATGAATGTTGGAATCTGACTGCTACTAGTCTCTGACCCTCTGAATCTTCTACGTTGTTGCTGACTTTAGCACTGTGCCATCTGCATTGTTGCCAACCTTGCTTTGCATTGATCAGTCTCTATTCTTAGGCTACTGCATCTGTCTCTCCAAACAATCATCTCCATTATCTAATACTAATTCCATCTTGCCACTGCTGAATATTTGGCTACCTTAGCAAGGAATTGATCCAAGAGGTGGACTCCTCAAGGATCCTGCCCACATGTAGTCCTCCCGACTACAGCTCAGTATCGCCCCATCTCCCTCCTGGAGATGCATGGGCACTCATGGAAAACTCATCCTCATCAATCTTTGTTGAAGCATCCTTAGAATCATGTTTCTCATCCTTATCATTTTTCTTCAAAGGACATTGGGATGCATAGTGGCCCATTTCGCCACAACTGAAACATTTCACCTTTGAAATGTCCTTCTTTCACTTCGGCTTTTGTTGTCCCTTCGAGGCTAGAGTTGCATTCTCCTCCTCCTCCTCGTCTTTGTGTTAATCCCACTACTACCACTAAGGTTGACCTTCACTAGGTCCCTCCTTAACTCCTCTTATTGAAGAGTCGCCCACATCTCCTCCAATGAAGGTAGTTTTTCTCTATCCAATATGCTTTGGACGAAAACTTGCCATTAATCTGAGACTCCATTCAGGGCTATCCTCACCATCGCGGTTGGTTGAGGAGTGGAACCCACTATAGAAAGATGGTATCTAGTGTCCTAAAGACAATGAACATAGAGGTTCACCCCTTCTCCTTTCTGCATCAAAGTCTGCTGCAAATTCTACTCCAAATACATCTTCCGATGTTCGAAAGATCCTTCATACAAAGAAGACAAGGCTTCCCACATCTCTCGGGTTGTATCCTTTCCCTTCAAGTGTGAGACCACATGATCTCAAACTCCATCGAGAATGATCCTATTTGCCTTCCCCTGCTCGGACTTATACTTCTTCTTTTGATTTTTATCAGCAGGAACATCTACAACAGTATTGACGTAGGCCTCGAGATCATATTCCTCAAGAACAGTTAAGATTCTCGTCTTCCATATGACATAGTTGGAAGCACCTTCCAACCTGTCCTGATCTCTGAGCCCATGCGGTGCCATCTCTCCCAACTGTCGAACTGATTCCTCTAGTCACTGCTTAGCACTGTTTAACTACTCAGCAAGTGACAAATTTGAACTTTCTTGCAGAAAGTTATATGAGGATAAAAATCCCCTTCTACGTGTCTCCGTTCTTTTCCAGTGGATTTTTGTCCCGGCAGAAACTGCGCCCTTCAAGCACTGTGTTGAAGCTCTGTGCCACTCCCTCTGCCTCTGCAAACTCACGAATTGGAAATCTTACCTGTCTTTCGTCTCATTGAGAGAGAGATTTCCTCGGATCTACTTCCTGGCAAGGACTGTGAAATCCCTTCAAGGGGATTTTAATTGCTGCCAAGTGCATCTTTCAACCTCACTGCTCAACACTTGATTTGCTCTTCTTGTTTCAAAATCAACGCTCTGATACCATGTGAAAATTCCTGATCCTCAAGGAACCCATACTGCAGCAAATCTGAATCTACTTCACCTACTTTATTTTTAAATTACATTCATCAAGATATTCTTTTGAATACTAAAGCAAATTACTTCTGCAACCTACATAAATTAAATATTTGATCTCATGAAACATAAAACAAAATAAAGAAAAAGATACATAGGACACACTTATTTTTGGACACAATAGGCCCGGAAAAACCTAATGCAGGAAAATCGGTGCAACAGTTCTGAGGGTTTATTATTATGCAGGAGAAATATTTGAATACAATTCTAGGATACTCATCTAGAAATCCTTTACAGAGAAAATATTGGCAGAAAATCTGAGTGAGTTTTAGCTCACTTCACCTTGCAAAATTTCGGTTGATCCGGCACAAGATTAACCCTGTTTATTTTTTCATTAGCCATGCGTAGGCCCTGCGTTAGCCTTTCAGCCTTTGCATCAACCCTGCGTCACCTCTTCTTCCCTCTACATCAGTTATCCCGGCTGTTCCGGCAGTTCCCAACAGTTCCAATTATTCCCGGCAGTTCTGGATTCTGCATGACAGACAACTTTTCTACTATTCGTTGGCCCTTCTAGCTCTACATCAAGGCTACGTGGGCCCAGACTGGCCTAGTGTCAACTCTCTCAGATACTGCGTTGCCTCTCTGCAAGATCTCTCTACCTCTCTGTCAGTATTCTCCGAAAAGTCCTCTAGGATTCTCACTACCCCTTTGTTGCTGAATGATCACTTAGTTCGAATTTCTCAGCTTCCTAGCCCCAGAAATCAAAATCCAGACCAATTCTCTCTCTCTCTCTCTCTATTTTCAAATGAACCCCAAGCCTCCATTTTATACTTTTCCTGTTGAGTCTTCAATGGTTGAGATTAAGTCTCTAATCAACGGCTAAGATTAAAACATGACTTGATCCGCCTTCTAGATCATTCTCACCCATATTTTGATTAATACCCATTAATATTTTAATTTCCCTAAGTTTAGACTTAGGAACTCCATTAAAAATATTAATTATTTTAATAAAATACAATCCGGGTGGAATTTCACCAAACGATTTTTGGGTTCTTTAGAACTCATGTGCCTTAGCCTCTCCACCAATTTGCAAGGCTAGAGCACTTTTGATGCTACCAAAAACTAACAGACTCAATACTAAACCTTTGTACATGATTCAAAATCCCAAGAAGGGTCTCTTTAAATGTACAATAATTCTATAGACTCAAAATAAATCCTAGAAGTCCTCAATGGGGACTTTGAACTAAAACATGGTGACCCAAGCATGAAACCCATGCTTTAATAAGTCACAATAATAATAATAATAATAATAATTCTTTTCTTTATTCTTTTGACAAGTACATTACATAATGACTCAAGTACATTATTGAAGACCGAACATAGTTACATTTTCCAACACTCCCTCTTAACTAGGGAGGTATTCATAATGTACAATGGAAGATCTCAAACTATATGAACCATGAAGAAATTTAGGCACCGCAATGCCATGGATAAGATTCTTTACCTGGGCAATCTATCCAAACAGACACTCAATAGTTTAGGCACCATAATTCCAAGGACTAGATTCCTGACCAAGGAAATCTACCCAAGTGGGACTAATATGGACTCAAGCTTTTATCCCTTTTAGGTACCCGCAAGCTTATTTTCTAACCATCAACCCAAAAATCCAAGTGTGTATCAAAAACAGAGCTCAATAATCAACACAACCTTTCCAACTTCGGGACTCAAATATCAACACAAAGTGTCAACCAGATGTCTTCCCAGGCAATGCTTCACTCGCAAAGCCTCAACACCCCTTGATCTAGCAAATCAAGAATGACCAATCTCTCCCAATAAAATTGATTGGTAACCAGCATGCTATCGAAATCCTTCGAGAGATTCACCTGTGCAAACACAACCCCAATCAATAATATACTTTCACATGTACATAACCAAAAACCTTCGGGGTCTTTCAGACAACTTGATGTTGCTTCTCAACTTTCCATAGTATGAATATCAACCGAATCTTTGACAGAATATTCATCAATCATATGTTTTTCTTCCTACTTCTCATGCAGCAACATATCCTCTAAAATTCATTCTTCAGTTAATACCAAGTTATGCCCTCTCTCTCAAACAGGAAGCACCTTTTTATCCGAACTCCCTCTTAATCTTAGGGAGATCTCTTTTATTCATGCTTCCTCTGGGAGATCAGCTTCTTCCTCATGAAATAATCTTTCGTGGCTTCCAACCTTTTCATTAGAGTTATCATCAATCTCATCATGCTTATCATATCAATAAATATCTTCATTAAATTGAAGATTGTGTACCTGCACAACTTCAATAGAAAGTACAACCAAATCTATAGAAACATGATGTTAGCCATATCAAAAACACTGAATCATTTCAACTTTATTCATATCATATACCCAGACCTAATATAAACAAGAGACATACACTCTTCAACATCTTGCTAGGGACTTTGTCATACACCCTAGACTACTTCATAACAACATTCATTCCATCTAGGGCTTCAATGTGTCTTCCAAACATATGACATGCCTTACTTCAACATATAGCAAACCCTAGAAACAATTCAAAACACATATAGATCTACAAAGAATCTAAAAACATTTCAAAATACATATGTTAGACTTATCACTAGGGATTCATACAAATCTTAGATTTCATACAAAATTAATCAAAGTCAATCACAGCTTAGTCATTAACTTGACCAGCTTCCATTAGGGTTAGTTCCAAACCCCTTGATTTTTCAATCAACCATCAATCAATCACTAACATGACCAGATACTACTAGGGTTAGTTGAAAACCCTATATTTCCGAGCAATCATCAATCTCAACCAAAAATTCAAATTTCTCACACATCTCAGGTTATCACATAGTTAAAATTCATCAAATATTTTTACTTCAACTAAGGTTCAATTCCAAAACCCTAGAATTCACAGATTCACCAAACTTTATACAAATCTCAAATCATCATATTCCAGAGATTTTACTTTGACCAAGGTTTAATTCCAAAACCTTAGAATTCCATTTTCACAATCTTAACTATCATTACATGCATAGATCTCAGATTGTTACATTTCACACTAGACAATGTCACTACTAGGATTTAACTGTTAAACCCTAGATTTTTCAATTTCAACAATCATCTAATAGATCTTGGATTGTTACATCATGCATACTAGACAATTTTAACTTCACTAGGGTTTAGCTATAACACCATAGATTTTCAGATATCATCATCCTAGAATCTCAAACAAGGACTTCCATTAAATCCTAAAAATCATGACCATAACTGACTAGGTCAACACATATGTAGGAATTCATAACCATACATAAACATTACCTAGACCAACCTAGGATTTCAACCAAAAGGACACACACACACACATATATGCCTAGATTTCATCATCATGCAAATATATTTCATAACATGTGTTAGTCAAACCCATCTTCACAAAAATATCAAATAATAGTTAGACACACAATCATTTTGATTACATTAGGGTTTGATCATACAAACACACACCTAACAAGGAAAACATTTTAAGACAATATAAGGGCCTTGCTCACACATTCTACCAAACCCCAATGAGCTAGGGTTCAAATGTAGAAACATAGCAAACCCTACATTACCAAAACTTCAAAGGTTCCAAGATTTTAAACCTTATCACTCAACCCTAACAAGTTAGGATTTCCTGATCATACAAAAAACCCAAATATGACATCATCAATAAAACTTCAACTAGCATTTCACAATATCCCTAAGTAGTTTAGGGTTTCAGACATTCACACTAGCAAACCCTTTGCTTAGGGTTTTCCACAACCTATCTAGAGTTCTACAAAAATTAGATAAGAGTGGGGTGGGTAGGTTTATCAAGAGATGAATCACCTAAACAAGAATCACTAAGATTCAATACAACTAGTCATAACATATTTAGTAATATATCATCAAATAAATAATCCTTTCACTCAAAGTATTCAAATCATACCTTTGTTTCTTGACCAACCTTGTCTTAAGAGATCCTCCTTCTTTCAGATATTTTCCCTAGTCAAGACAACATAGGGAGAAAGGTGATTAGTATAATCACAACTAAATGAGTACATGAACCCAAAACTGAAAAGACATGAGATACTTATCTTTGAGAGTTATTGGGAGCTCCCTCCAAAGCTTGAGGGAAACCTACAAACTTAAAGAAATACAAAAATGTATTTTCCAGAGATATGTTAAAAACCTATAAATTCTAAAACATATAAAACAACTTATGTAAAGAAAATGACTTAATAGTGTAAGTCCCTAATGTCGGATTCTTCAGATTTGATTTTCTTTGAGTCTCCTTCTTCAACAAAGTTGGTTTGATCTCTTCCTCTCTTCTTATTCCTTGGATTCTTCGGACATTCACTCTTGTAGTGATGTTTCTTATGACATTGATAGAACTCTATCTTAGACATGTCAATTTTCTTCCTTGGTCCCTTCGATCTCTTTCCTCATAAGCATTTGATACACCTTCAGGATTGGCAACCATTGAGATCCTTAATTCTTCTTGACTACATGCAGTCCATAATTCTTCAAAGGTGGGAGCTACCTTCCAACTGTTGAGACCTGAAGAAAATGCACCCCAAGAGGATGGAAATCCTAATATAGCAGTGGTCACCAATTCTTTGTCTAGAAAAATCTCATCGATGGACAAAAGATCATCCCTGAGTCTAGATATATTCATAAATAAGGTTGTCACAATATATTCTTTAGTCATTTTCGTATTCCTCAGCTCATTCTTCAAACTTGCTACTTGACCAATGTTCTTAATAGTGAACAGCTTTGATATGGATTTATACATCTCTTGAGCATGATCAATGTTAGCTATGAATGGGACAAGATTTTCTTTTATCCCTTATACCATTAGAATCATAGCCACCAATTTAAAATCCCTTAATTTCGCTTTATCATCATCACTGGCATCTTCTGTAGGTTTCTTTACATTTCCTTTTACTAAATCCAGTACCTTCTTCTTGAGGATTAGGTCAATCATCTTCTTCCAGGATCTGAAGTTGGATGCTCCTTAAAGTTTGTTCTCACCCTTGATTGAGTTAGACATCTTCCTTGAATAGATTATTTCCCTGAGATAGTGCCTATGAATGGATCTGCCTTTCTCTTCTTTCTTCACCAAATCTCTGATACCATGTTGGAAAATCAGAAAGGCAATAAATATTTTCTTAATCTTGATAATTACTTGTGATGTTTCTTATTATTACTATTCTTTATATCTTATTTCTTTAGTTCATTAAGAAATTAACAAAAGCAGTAGCACATAAAACAATGGACACAAGATGTAGGCACGTGTCAGGGAAAAATACCCCTCAAGGGGAAAACCCAATCAAAGTAATTCATCCTTTCAATAGTATTCTTTGAGACTCTTCACCCTAGACCAAGACCAAACCTTCCCTCCACACTAAGTTAGCCTCCAGAAGTTTGACCTCTTCCTAGCAATGTTGACTATGCAGCAACTTGCAGTAACTAACAGCTTCAGACAATAGTCTAACTTGGAAGACTTCGATCTCCCAATCAAGAGCACGAAACGGAGAGAGACCACCACCAAAAATTCAATTTTCCTTGTCCCCTTAGACTCACCCAAACTCGCATTGCATTCACTTCGGCTTCCCAGCAACAGCCTTTCCCAGCAACAAGAGAACTTCTCACTTCTGCCTAGCAACAAGAGATTTCTGCACTTTTGTCGAGTAAAGAGAATTTGAAGTTGATGAAAAGTGATGCTCCAAATGAATTCGATGTTCTTCCTTTTATAGGCTTCTTGTGGGGTCGAATAGGGTCTTAGGCCGACTTGATCTTCCCTTAGGCCGACATGTTGTGGAGGTTCCATAATTCATATTTGACTCAATACTAAACCTTTTTACATGAATCAAAATCCCAAGAAGGGTCTCTTTAAATGTACAATAATTCTATAGACTAAGAATAAATCCTAGAAGTCCTCAATGGGGACTTTGACCTAAAACATGGTGACCCAATCATGAAACCTGTGCTTTAATAAGTCAGAATAATAATAATAATAATTCTTTTCTTTATTCTTTTGACAAGTACATTACATAATGACTCAAGTACATTATTGAAGACTGAACATAGTTACATTTTTCAACAATTATCAACTCAAAACCTTGGGAAAATACCATGGAAAATGCTGACAGTTTTTTATTTTCCATGTGTGTGACTCTTATTCCTGACATTTGTATATGTATCTGACTTTATCTCATAGCAGTAGTGTATGCATCACAAACTACAAATTCTTCAATCTACTACAAATGAAACTTATGACTAAGTTTTCAATACACTTCCTCATCCTCTGCAACACCTAAACATTCATATTATCTACAACACTTCAACAAAATGTTACGTATGGTGCCATTCATGATGGAGGCAGGAGGGCCGCTATGAATCCAGGATGTACTATGGGTACCAGAGCTCAAGTGCAGCATGTCGTTTGTCCCAGTGATTGATGCTAAGGGTTTGAAATATCATTCCAAGATGGAAAGGTGATGCTCAAGCCCAAAGGCTCTAACTCCACAAGAGCAATTATTGGAGTTAGGCAGAGTGATCTATACAATATGAAGGGAAAGCCTATAGATCAAGGGAAGAAGAAGGTTTATGAGACTCTGAGTGAGTCAAGTTTGAGTGAGAGTTTTTAGGGTCAGAGGGAGAATTTACAACCCAGTAAAATCGCATGGTTAATGGGAAGTAAGGAGACCTCTACAACTGGAAAGAAGGAACCTTGGAATGGCTTGAAAGCTTATCAAGAGAAAAAGTGAGAGGATTTTGGCGACAAGGACACTTCTGAGGAAGGTGTTGTTCATTCTATAGGGCATGCTGCAGTGATGGATGCCAAATATTGGGATTGTGTTCCTAATGAGTTACTTCCAATGAATGGAAGTACCTCCCTCGTTAAGAGGGACTGTTGAAAATCGTATAGTCATGGGTACTTGACTTGTGAGGATTCGACCCACTTTGTGGGAAAAATACCCAAGCCAATGGGTTTTGGACCCAAATTCATGGGCTTAGAACCCAATTTTCTTATTTGTTTATGCTAATTATTGTGGAGGAAATCTTAAATGCATCTAAGGGCTCCTAACACAACTAATAAGAGAACTATATATTGAAGAGACCTATGGAAAGGTCATTCAACACATGAAAAAGATCAATTCTTGTGAGAGATCAAGCCTAAGGAGCTGCATACCCTAAGGAGATAGATGCAACAAAGGAAGATCTACCTTTAGGAGGACTGAGCATTTGTTCAAAAGGACGTTGGTGTTAATTTTCCACTGTTCTATGTTGTAAGAATCACTTTAGCCCAATTCGTATTTTCAATTAGCAATCTCAAAACAATCTAATCTTCCAATTATCAATAGAAATGTAGATAGAACAGTAAATGCAATGACAGTAGAAGACAATCAATAGCAATAACAAGAGATAATAGGATTGGTCAAAGACCAAGGAAATACCCCACAAGGGGGAAAACCCTTTCAAATTTTTCTTCTTATTAGATTGTCATGAAATGTTCACCAAAGAGAATACGATGATCCAATTCACCAATCAAGAGTTAAGGTCAATCCTTTAACTATCCAACAAAACCAACTAGACAATATCCAAGAGATGAGCCCAATACACAAATCTAATCAAAGTCAAAAGTCTCCAAAACTGAACCAATTTTGTGATCAAAATTCAACAATATTCTAGGTCATAGTTGCAGGGACCTAGTGACAGATCATGTGGCTCTAGTCCTCTAGCCGCAAAGAGCACCCTATCAACCCAGCAATTGTAGCTGAATTTTCCTCAATCCAACCCTGCAGCTCCAACTTAATTTCTTCTCCTCGCACGTGTGAGCTTGGACCCTGCAATTTCAAACTTGTACGAACCAATCCGAAGAAGAGAGAGATCGAACCTCCAAAAGAAGAAGAATGAATGTGTGAGTGATGTGTCCAAATGAGGATGACTTGTCTTGTATTTATATGCTTCCAAGGAGTGCCCAATTTCTCTTTGAAGTCGACCTTTACTTTTGTGCACATGTGGGTTTTCACCTTAAAAATAAATTTTTCCTTAACCAAATTAAATTCTTCCAAGGGTTAGGAGAGGTCTTTCTTGATGATGAAGGTTGTCCAAAGGACGGAATTTGTCACTGAGCTATCAAATTAACACTCCCTCTCAGATAGGGAGAAATTACCGACTGCAACATATGTCCCATCTCAAATATCTCGTCATCATCAAGTCAAATGTCACCACTACTCATCTTTGTTGAACCCTCTCGAATCTAAAAGAAAAATAAATTGACATCATAGGGGAGCTAAAGTGTAGAAATTTCTTGTAGATTCAAACTACTAATTGTAATTTACTAAAACAATAGACTTAAATCTACTCGACCAACGGCATAAATAATTAATGATCGCGAAATCATGAAGCATACAAGAAAAAGAATTCAATCAACACATTACACAATGATTTCCTGGGGAAAGCCACAACTAAAAACCCTTTCTATTTGTATATTTCATTAGTCAAAAAAATATGAGATTATTACAATACTTTTCTCAAGCCTGAGTAACCTCTACATTATCTCTATCTATCTCATTGCTTCCTAGACAAGCTTAAGACAATACTTAACCAATTTTTTGCTTTCCTAAGTCCCTATTTCATTAATTTGTTTCCTTGGGAGTTAGCCCTTAAAAACCCTTTCTATTTGTATATTTCATTAGTCAAAAAAATATGAGATTATTACAATACTTTTCTCAAGCCTGAGTAACCTCTGCATAATCTCTATCTATCTCATTGCTTCCTAGACAAGCTTAAGACAATACTTAACCAATTTTTTTCTTGCCTAAGTCCCTATTTCCTTAATTTGTGTCCTTGGGAGTTAGCCCTTATTAATTAGGGAAATTCCTCGTCCATAACTGTGCAATCCATCATAGGCCTTCCTCTGACTGCATGCACTACCTATACAATTTGGATGATTATACAACTGATAGTACACTGCCCTTGAACTCTAATCTCATTTGGGTAACGCGTAGATCACACATGAACGAGTTATTTATGGCTAAATTATCAGTTAACTAGTTGAACACTAAAGCTACACCCCATTGCTAGACCTCCTACTAGTTCCTCCAATAGTTGGAACTAGTTTAACTAACTTTAACTCAATTAAACTGAATTAACTAATTACAACTCAAAATAAACTCAACTAGGGCTCCTAAAAAGTATGAGCCACTCTGCATGACTCAAGTTAGACCCTCAACTCGAATTAATTGAGTCAACTAAGTGAAATTAACTTAGTTAACTCTTACAAGTTGTCTTGTGATGTGGAATTACAATTTTTCTCCTAATTTAATTCAAGGGAAAATTAAAACAGGATTTTCTTGTTTCATATTCAAGACTCCCTCTCAACAAGAAAGGGATTATCAGATACACCAATCTTGCCTATATGGAACTTGAATTTTCCTCTTCATAATGCCTTAGTCAATTTGTCTACATCATGTTCCTCTGTAGGAATGTACCTAATATGAATAGTAGGAAATAGATTCATTTACATTAAAGAAGTGGTTCTGTCTCCCTGAAAGTCCTCTAGCAACATGATCTGCCTCTGCACACAATCTCTGAGATGGTCATACCGAATGTCGATATGCTTGGATCGATCATGAAAAAATGGATTCTCAAAGACTCTGATTAAACTCTGATTGTCACATTAAATCATTATAGGATCCATCTTCTGACCAAATAACCCAACAAGGATCTTCATGTTGGAAACTGGATAAACCAATGCTCCCCGTGTGTTTCACGACATGGACTAACTCCCTCCCATTGATCTTTATCTTTGGCAATGTGAACGTTGACTAACACCTGCGGGTTTTGGTCTAATGACAATCGTGATTCCCAACAAGTGGTATCAAAGCGTAGGTCATGAGTTTGATACACACCCATCTCACGTTGGGGGGAGATTGTTGGACATTGGATAAACCAACACTCCCCTTGTGTTTCGTGACATGGACTAACCACCTCTCCTTGATCCTTATCTTTGGTGATGCGAACGTTGACTAACACCTGCAGGTTTTGGTCTAACGGAAATCATGATTCCCAACACATCCTCATCCAGATAGCCTCACAAGTTACTTGAATAGCAGCCATGTATTATGTTTATGTTGAACTAAGTGCAACTGATATTTTCTTCCTTTTGTACCAAGAAACTGTTGATGACCCAATACTGAAGATGCCTCCTGATGTGCTCTTCATGTCTGATGGACTTCCTGCCCAATCTGCATATTTGAAGCCTTGTAGCTTCACTCCCTCTATTTGTCTGTACCAAATACCAAACTGAGTGGTGCCTCTAAGGTATCTCAACACATGTTTAGTTGCCTTCCAATATAGTTTGGTTGGCTTAACCATTGCTTAACTAAGTTGGTTAATTGCATAACACACGTCTGGTCATGTGTTCACCAAATACATAAGTGAACCCATAAGTTGCTTGTAAATGGTAGCCTCTACCACTTCACCTGAAGTAGCATCTTTCTTCCTCCAATTCCCTACTAGAGGAGTCTCCATGGATTTGCTTCTCTCCATGTGGAATTGCTTCAGCATCTCGTTGGCATACTTGCCCTGAGAGACAAGCAGTGCTTCATCTCCTTTTCATAATTCCATACCAAGGAAATAATGCATAAGCTTCAAGTCCTTCATCTCGAATTCTCTTGCAAGATCCTCTTTCCAAAATTTGACCAGCTTCTCATCACCTATTAGAATTAAATCATCGACATATAATACTATAATCAATAATTTACCTTCAACCACAATATGGTAAAGGTTTTCATCTATTTCACTTTTGGTGAAGCCCAACCTAGTGAAATAGTTTTCGATCCTAGTGTACCAAGCACGGGATGCTTCTTTCAATCCACACAGTGCTCGCTTGATTTTTCACACATGTGACTCTTTTTCGAAGGTATCAAATCCTTCTGAATGCTCTATGTACACCTTTTCCTCAATCACTCTCTTGAGGAATGTTTTCCTCACATCCATCTAATGTATCTCCGATCCCATTTGTGCTAAAAGTGCTAGAATAGATCTTATTGAAGAGTACATTGCTACTAGAGCAAACGTCTCCTCGTAATCAATTCCCTCCACCTGAGAACCCTTTGGCCACAAATTTGGCCTTGTGTTCCTTGACACTCCCATCTACTACTTTCTTCACCTTGTAGATCCACCTCGAACCTACCACTGACTTGTTCTCTAGTCTTGGGACAACTTCCCAAACATTGTTTCTGACTATGGAATCATATTCCTCTACCATGGCATCAACCCATACTGGATTTTTCACTGCTTCCTCGAATGAGGATGGTTTTGTCTCAACTATCTCACTCATTAGATCCATGTACCCAATGTACTGATCTAGAGACCTCCTCTGCTTGCGTTGTGATGTGGGTCCTTCCATATTCTCTCTAGCATCATGCAATAATTTTTCAGCTTCCCTGGTGCACTTCCTTCCATCTCTAGATATCTCTGCATGAGTGGTTACTTCCACTCTCTGCTCCTCTGCTTGTGGCTACTCCACAACATCCTAAGGTTCTTTCTTTGGAGCCAAAATCTCCTCATCTGCATGCAACTGAAGCTCCCTCTCAAGGGAACATCTCATGGCCTTCTCTTCATCGAACTTCACATCTCTACGAACAACTGTCATCTTGTGAGATGGCAGGTACACCCAATAGTTGTGAGGTGTATCATTATACCCACAAATATGGCCAACTTTGTTGTCAATTCTAGCTTTTTTCTTGCATCCTTGGAAGCATGACAGTAAACTGATGAACCAAAGATCCTGAAGTATGCCACATCTAGTTTTTTACCTGAAAAATCTTCTTTTGGTGTACTCATCTTGATAATATGATGAGGACTCTTGTTCTTCACATATACCATTTTGTTGCATGCTTCATCCCACAAGTGCAACAGTAGGCCCTAATCATGCAACTTTTCTCATGCAACTCCCACAATAATTTTTTTCTTCCTTTTAGCAACCCCATTTTTTGTGGGTTATGGAGTGTTATTAACTCTCGTTGAATGCCTTCTGATCCAAAAAAGGTTTTGAACTTATTTGACACATATTCTCCACCGTTATCGCTCCTGAGAGCCTTCACATTCCTTTCTATGTCTTTCTCAACAAGTGCTTTAAATTCACAAAATTTTGAGAATGTCTGGTCTTTATTTTGCATGAAGAATATACAACACTTACGTGAGAAATCATCTACAAATATCACATAATACCTGTGCTAAGGTCGTGGAGGTTGTCGAGAACATTCCAAACACATCTAAGTGAACTCTTTCAATGATAGCTTGCATCTTATTGTCCTTATCATGAAAGGTATATTTGGTGTACTTCCCCAATGTACACCCTTTGCATGTATCTCGCTGCTCTAGTCCACCATTGGGAAGTCTTGTAGAAATTTGGTGCATGATCTTCAAAGCTCCATGGTGCAAATGGCTAAGTCTTCTATGCCATAATTCACCAATGTATCAACTTTGCACATGCTCTGCTTTTGTGCTCAAAGCAGCACAATCTTCTACATCCAATTTGTAGAGGTTCTTCACCTGAACCTTGATCCGCTTCACTTGTCCCGTGGTTATGTGACAAAGGAAAGCCTTTCATTTTCTAAATATCACATTGTAGCCATGATATTCCAACATAGCAACTAAAACTAAATTCTTCTTCAAACCCATAACATACATGATGTCTTTTAATGTGAGAGGAGAACTAGACTCTCTCTGAAAAGTAATTGTACCGATATCAGTTGCGTTATACCTTCCATCATCTCCATCTCGATGTGCATCTAGAGGTCCTTCTCCTCTAAGTCACTGAAAAATTCTTTGTTTCCCGTTATATGGAATGAGGCTCCACTATCCAGATACCACACACTACCCATCACCAATGTCACCATGCATGCAATGAGGGTGAAATCCAAATCGAATTGCGAATTTAGAACTTCACATGTCACTCCTCCTTAGGGCCTCTTGTCAGCCTTCTTGTGTGGACACTTCGTGGCATAGTGTCCGAGCTCATGAAAGTGAAAGCATTTAACATTCAATAAGTCCTTCTTGCCTGCATGACCAGAATATCCTTTGGATTTGGAATTCTTCCCTTTCTCTTTCTTTTCCTTTCCATCCAAAGCACAGTTCTCCTCATCCTCATGTTTGTATGAGGTTCCATCTCTAGGGTTTCGCCTTATCTCTTCTTGCACCAAGTCAGACCACATTCGCTCCTAATTTGGTAGCTTCTCCCTCCCATTCACTGAATCCTGGTATTTGTGCCAGCTCTTGCGAAGACCTAGAAGTGTTAGGCTTACCAAATCATCTTCAACAATTTTAATACCAACACTCCAAAGTTCATCTCAACATTGGGTGAACCTGCTCAGGTACTGTGGTATTGTGTCCCCCTTCTCCATCTTGAGTTTCTAAAGCTTGTCCTTCAGTGCCAACTTATTGTGGTCATTGTTGTTCTAAACCAAGTCTATCAAGGCTTTCCATATTGCATATAGGATATCCTTCCCGTGGATATTTGAGACAATATGATCTCGATCTCCTCCTAGTATGATCCTCCTTGACTTTGCCACATATTTCTTCCACTCTGCCAGATCTTGAGCATCAGTTTTTGGAGGATTATGAATATCATTGTCTATGAATTCCTTCAGCCCATTATCTTCAAAATTTTCCTCAATCTTGTCCTTCCAAGCAATATAATTCGAGCTACCCTCAAGGGCATACTCGAGTCTCAATCCATAGAACGACATCCTACTGGCTCTGAAGAATGATCATGAAAATTCGATTTACCTGCAAATACAAACTTGAAATCTTCTCTTATATTGTGATTCCTGCTCTGATATCATTTATAAATTCCTTGTAGATTCAAACTGCTAATTGTAATTTATTAAAACTGATATGAAATGATCATATGTTAAACTAAAGTAGAATTGATTAATGTCTTCGGTGAACTGAATGTTAACTTAGAGTGACTTAACCATGGGAACTGATTGAAAAGGAATGAATTGACAATAGAATTAAAACAGAAGTGAAAATCAGCAAAAACACAGTGATACCAAACAGCAAGATTGATTACAGAGTTCGTCCCTGATGGACTACGTCTTCGGGTCCGCTTTCAAGATGAGCGTCCGCTTTATTAGGATTGAATCCGAGGAGGTCAATTACATAGAAAATTAACAAGAATTATTGTGCACGCAAGCACTTCTGGTCACTACCACAAGAAATCTCTTTGAATTAGCTTTCCCAATTCCGACTCCGGATGCTCCCATAACACTAAAAAAAATAATTGCCTATGTCCTCTAGAATCTGCACACAAAACTCTAAAAACCAGTCCCTTTTTTTCTTCAAAGCACAAAACTGCGTTTATAACCCTCCAGATGCGTTCAAACTCCTTCATGCTGAGGTTAGGAATGAACAAGCTGACTTCTAGGGTTATTTTAGGGTTTTTAGTTAATGAGTTAATGTTAAATAGTGACATTTTGGATTAGGTGTATTAAAAATATTTAAAATATGCATGAAAACCCACTATGAAACCTTATACTAACCTAAAAGTTGTTAGCAGTTAGCTAACCGGGCGGAGGATGCTGACAGCGCATGTGTGCGCGCAGGTAATCCCGCGGTTAGATCTACGGCGGTTCCGTGGACTCACCTACTAACGGTTGGAAGATGTGGTTATTCCGGCGCTCACATTCAACGGCTACCCACCTTACCATGACTATCCACCAAACTGTAGAGATAACCCCATACTGAGAGGTTTGTTGCATTGTGTTCACATGAACTGTCTACTCCTCTGTGGTTCCCGCTCACTGTTAACTGTAACTGCTAATCATCCGCTCACGTGCGGTCACTACGGTCTTCTCTGATGCGGTTAGAGGCCAGCAGTTTAAGGACATTTATATGTTTTATTACAAAGTTTATATGGTTTGCAATGTAATTACTATAGCCTGAGAGGTTTGTAGATTAGGTTTAATGCATTTGAATACATGGTGTAGTTTATAGGTTAGGTTTTTAGGTGTTAGGGCTAGGACTTAGGTTATGCATTAGGGTTTTAATATGATGTCTTTAGAGTTTAGCCTTTTGGATTTTGTCAAATGAACAAAAGAACTCATTTTACAACAATTGTCACAATGTGACATAAAAACCCCACAAGATGACCTATTCCATCCCTGACAACCAAACCCCGGTGGAACTGACGACAATCATATGTCGACAACTAGGTACATATCCTTCGAACACCATGAAAACAATTGACATCACTGGACAACTTGAACCATAAACATCACTATCGAAGCTGAAGATACCGGACACTGCATGCTGATGACGAATACTGGCGAAGTTGATAAAGTTCAAGACCTCATCGACCATGATCATTTGAAGATCACTTCATCTTTGAACCATTGACGACTCTGCTTATGTTGGACTAACAAGATCCTCTTGGATCAATCCTCTCCACTCGAAATATTTTGGACCACAAAATTTTGACTAGACAGATAGCAGACGAAGGTAGAGCTCCCTCACTCTCCACCTTGCCCTGATGATGTACCAATACATTTGATCAACAACCTGAAAGTGATGACCCTAATGATGTTGATCATGGTGCATTTTGAATCTGTGAATTGTTCCATCCATCTGTAGTATGCATAACTTGCGAAGATGGTTAAACAACCTGTTATGAACATGGCAATTGACTTCTTTCCACGAAGTACCATGAATTAGTGATTCATAAACATCTTTGAAAATAGTCTCTGCAGAATATTGTTCAATACTATTGACATGTACTAACAATCTATTTTATGGAATAACATAAACATTCAAAGACATTCTTGACATCATACCAACTACTTGACTTGATGTACTTTCCTGATTCCTGATTACTAAGTGAACTTGCTGCAATAAACCCATCAAACTGTAATGTGAAAACTGTTGCAACTTAGTTTGATTTTGAAAGTATTGAAGTGGTTGTTGATTTGTTTGAATCACAATTTCCTCATTCATTAAATGGTGTTTCCATTGATTAACACTTTCCCTTAATGCATAAGTTTCCATTTTATGTACTGGATACTTTGACATTGCTTTAGAAAAGGCTTTGACATGAAAATAAATTTGCTTCCTCTCCACTTGAAAAGAGGCTTCAAATATGTTTGAAACATGAAATGGTGATACAATACAAGAGAAATGTAACACTGACTTTCCCCAATACTGACCTGCATCCTTGGAACTTATAACTCCCAAACTTGGACTGAAATGATACATTCTGACATCAAGAAGAGGAGCTTTGGACATCAACTGGAACTCATGTTGTATTCCCTGCTTATGAGTAAGATGTTTGAGTTTTTTAAATAGAACTGGAAAAGTTTCTACCTTTTTTACCAACTATCTTTAAACTGAGACTCACAACCTGAACAAACATCATGTCGATTCTTATGTTGTTCTTTTACACACATGAGTAAAAATCTCTTATTTGAACTTATTAATCGCTTCATATGATTAGAAACAACTAAATTCAATTGAGTTTTACTTTTGTGTGCCCTAACAATAAATTCAACCCCATCTTTCTTAAGTTGATATTTATGCTCTCTCCTATAAAACATTTCATCACGATCATAATGATAAGGACTTCCTAAGACAACTCCACATATGTCTACTGGAACCACATATAATTCCACTTCATCAATGTAATTAGTTGTAATGGAAAATTTTAACCGACACTACTTTGTGACATTTATCTGAGTTGATTTATTTAGCCATCCTAATGGGTAAGGTCTTGGATGATTCCGTGTCTCCAAACCCAAGTTCTTAACTAAATATTCAGATATCAAATTTGCATGTGATCCACTGTCAAACATTGTATCTATCTTTGTGTGCTTAGAAGTTATCCTTACGTTAAATAGTTCAACTCTTTTATCCTCATTTGAAGGATTTATGTTTGATGAATATGCAATAGTATTTGAACTTGAACCAGTGTAAAAAGTTTTACCTGTCAAAACTATGGCAGTTATCATCCTTTCATCACTTGAATCGGAGCCTAGATTTTGCTAGATTGTTGCAATTGCTTTATTTTCATCCTTCTCTTTAAGGAACTTTTTGGGCTTAAGTTCGGGATAAAGTTTCCAACACCTAGATTCATCATGACTGATTCTCTAGCAATGAGAACAAGTAAGTCTTTCCTTTTGAGTTGTCGTTGATTTCTTTCTCTTCGAATTGTTCTTCCCCTTACTATCATTGGAATCCTTGATTTCCAACTCTTTTGATGATTGCAGTGAAAACTTGAATGGTCTGCCACCTAATTCAATATGTATGGCTTGAACACACACTTCATCAAAATCATCAGGATTAAACATCAATAATGTATGTTGCAAATATGAATGTAAATTGTTGATGTATTTTAATAAAGTTTCACGTGTATCCAATGAAATACAAGTGCCAATGATTTCTTTCTCAACTCCTAAGTAAACTCCTGAACACTCTGCCCTTTTCCTTGCCTCAAGAGCTGCCAATCAATAACACCTTGTTTCATGTATCCTAAAGGATAGAATTGTTTCCTAAGAGCTTTTAAAAACTTAGAACATGAAGAGATGACTTTACCTTTTTGCTTTACATCTATCTGAGTTTTACTTTCCCACCAGATTAAAGTTGTTCCCCCCATTCTAAGTGTAGCTAACTGAATTTTCGTTTTATTGTCAGAAATGTTCTGAATACGAAAATACACTTCTAACTGCTTAATACAGTTATCTAACTTTTCAGGATTCATTTCGCCATCATAAATAGGTAACTAAAATTTTACATCAAGTTTCAAAAGATATGTTTTCTTAGGTTTCTTTTTTGTTTTAGATTCTGCACTGGTAGAAGAAGAAGAAGATGATGATGATGATGATGGAGATGACAGAGGTGAAGGAGGTTTATCAGCCTTGCCTTTACCTTTGTCCTTCTTCGATGTCTTTGAAGAAGAATTTGCATATCTCGCTTTCTTATATTTGTATAGTTCTCCCAACATCTGTTGCATACTCAAGAATTCTTGTTGAAACTGTTCCTCGCACATCTTAGTTCTGGACTTTCACCTGTATCAGATCCTGTCATAGTTGACTTATGAGCAACTCTTCGCTTTCTAATCTCTAGATCGATCTCCTCGAGGGTTCCTTCTCCACGTTGTGACTTCAACCTGGTTAACATTCACAAGAAAAATTCTACAACCGCAACCTGCTCTGATACCAAATTATATGATCTGAAATGATCATATGTTAAACTGAAGTAGAATTGATTAATGCCTTCGGTGAACTGAATGTTAACTTAGAGTGATTGAACAGTGAGAACTGATTGAAAAGGAATGAATTGACGACTAATTAAAACATAAGAAAGATGTAAATAGAATTGAAAAGAAGCAAAAGAATAGTGATACCAGACAGCAAGATTGATTACGGAGTTCGTCCCTGATGGATAATGTCTCCGGGACTGCTTTCAAGATGGGCGTCCGCTTTATTAGGATTGAATCTGAGGAGTTCAATTACACAGCAAATTAACTAGATTTATTGTGCACACAAGCACTTCTGGTCACTACCACAAGAAATCTCTTTGAATTAGCTTTCCAACGCCTATCATGGTTCTCAATTCCGACTCTAGATGCTCCCGTAACACTGAAAATAAAATTGCCTATGTCCTCTAGAATATGCACACAAAACTCTAAAAACCACTCCCTTTTCTTCTTCAAAGCACCAAACTGCCTTTATAACCCTCCAGATGCATTCAAACTCCTTCATGTTGAGGTTAGGAATGAACAAGCTGACTTCTAGGGTTATTTTAGGGTTTTTGGTTAATGAGTTAATGTTAAATAGTGACATTTTGGCTTAGGTGTATTAAAAATATTAAAAATTTGCATGAAAACCCACTATGAAACCTTATAATAACCCGCAAGTCGTTAGCAGTTAGCTAACCGAGCGGAGGATGCTGACAACGCATGTGTGCGTGTAGGTAATCCCGTGGTTAGAGCTTCGGCGATTCCATGGACTCACCTACTAGCGATTGGCAGATGTAGTTACTCTGGCGCTCACATTCAACGGCCACCCACCTGATTGTGACTATCCACAAAACCGTGGAGATAACCCCATACTACAAGGTCTGTTGCATTGCGTTCACATGAACCGGTGACTCCTCTGTGGTTCCCGCTGACTGTTAACTATAACTGCTAATCATCCGCTCACATGCGCCTGTTGCGGTCTTCTCCGATGTAGTTAGAGGCCAGCGGTTTAGGGACAGTTATAGGTTTTATTACAAAGTTTATATGGTTTGCAATGTAATTACCATAGCCCGAGAGGTTTGTAGATTAGGTTTAATGCATTTGAATACATGGTGTAGTTTATAGGTTAGGTTTTTAGGTGTTAGGGCTAGGACTTAGGTTATGAATTAGGGTTTTAATATGATGTCTTTAGAGTTTAGCCTTTTGGATTTTCTCAAATGAACAAAATAACTCATTTTACAACAATTGTCACATTGTGACATAATAACCCCACAAGATGACTTGTTCCTTCCCTGACAATCAAACCCCAGCGGAACTGTCGACAACCAAGTACATATCCTTCGAACACCATGAAAACCATTGACATCACCGGATAACCTGAACCATAATCATCACTATCGAAGTTGAAGATATCAATCTCTGGATGTTGATGACGAATACTGGTGAAGTTGATAAATTTCAAGACCTCATCGACCATGATCATTTGAAGATCACTTTGTCTTTAAACCACTAAAGACTTCGCTTATGCTCGACTGACAAGATCCTCCTAGATCAATCCTCTCCACTTGAAATCTTTTGGACCACAAAAGTTTGACTAGACAGATAGCAGATGAGGGTAGAGCTCCCTCACTCTCCACCTTGCCCTGATGTTGTACCAATACATTCAATCAACAACTTGAAAGTGATGACCCTAATGATGTTGACCATGGTGCATTTTGAATCTGTGAACTGTTCCATCCATCTGCAGTATGCATAACTTGCGAAGATGGTTAAACAACCTGTTATGAACATGGCAATTGTCTTCTTTCCACGAAGTACCATGAATTAGTGATTCATAAACATCTTTGAAAATAGTCTCTGTGGAATATTATTCAATACTATTGACATGTACTAAAAATCTATTTTGTGGAATAATAGAAACATTCAAAGACATTCTTAACATCATACCAGCTACTTGACTTTATGTGCTTTCGTGATTCCTGATTACTAAGTGAACTTGCTGCAATAAACCCATCAAACTGTAATGTGAAAACTGTTGCAACTTAGTTTTAGTTTGAAGTATTGAAGTGGTTGTTGATTTGTTTGAATCGTTGTTTCCTCATTCATTAAATGGTGTCTCCATTGATTAACACTTTCCCTTAATGCATAAGTTTCCCTTTTATGTACTAGATACTTTGACATTGCTTTAGAAAAGGCTTTGACATGAAAATAAATTTTCTTCCTCTCCACTTGAAAAGAGGCTTCAAAGATGTTTGAAACAGGAAATGGTGATACAATACAAGAGAAATGTAACACTGACTTTCCCCAATACTGACCTGCATCCCTGGAACTTATAACTCCCAAACTTGGACTGAAATGATACATTCTGACATTAGGAAGAGGAGCTTTGGACATCAACTATAACTCATGTTGTATTCCCTACTTATGAGTAAGATGTTTGAGTTCTTTAAATATAACTGGAAAAGTTTCTACCTTTTTGACCAAACTATCTTTAAACTAAGACTCACAACCCGAACAAACATCATGTCGATTCTTATGTTGTTCTTTTACACACGAGTATAAATCTCTTATTTGAACTTATTAATTGCTTCATATGATTAGCAACAACTAAATTGAATTGAATTTTACTTTTATGTGCCCTGACAATAAAACAATAGACTTGAATCTACTCTACCAATTGCAGAAACAATTAATGATCGTGAAATCATGAATCATACAAGAGAAAGAATTCAATCAACACATTACACAATGATTTCCTGGGGAAAGCCACGGCTAAAAACACCTGATATTTGTATATTGCATTAGTCAAAAAAAATAGGAGAATATTACAATGCTTTTCTCAAGCCCGAGCAACCTTTGCACTATCTCTATCTGTCTCACTACTTCCTAGACAAGCCTTGGTCAATACTTAACCAATTTTTTGCTTGCCCAAGTCCCTATTTCCTTGTGTTGTTTCCTTGGAAATTAGCTCCTATTAATTAGGGAAATTACATAACTATGCAATCCATCATAGGGCTTCCTCAGACCGCATGCACCACTTGTACAATTTGAATGATTATACAATTCATAGTACACTACCCTTGAATTATCAGTTCACTAGTTGAAAATTGAAGTCTCACCCCGCTGTTATACCTCTTACTAGTTCCTCCAATAGTTGGAACTAGTTTAACCGACTTTAACTCAGTTAAACTGAATTAATTAATTACAACTCAAAATAAACTCAATCAGGGCTCCTAAAAAGTAGGAGCCACTCTACAAGACTCAAGTTAGACTGTCAAATCGAATTAACTAAGTCAACTAAGTGAAATTAACTTAGTTAACTCTTACAAGTTGTCTTATGATGTGGAATGCCAATTTTTCTCCTAATTTAATTCAAGGAATAATTAAATCAAGAATTTCTTGTTGCATTTTCAACATAAAGCTACCATGTTAAAATTGGAAACCAGGGAAAAAATTCATGTGGGTCATCTTATTCATGTTTAATAATATTTTTATTAGATTCCTCTCGTCGAGAGGTGTAGGATTGATATAAAGATCATCCAATTCCGATAAGTATTCATGGAGATATGAATTTATTTTGATTATGGAATTATTATCAAGCCGACCTACAACTCATGTAGGCTCAGAAGCCTAACAGTCACATCTATTCACCCACCAACGTTGTGTATAAATAGAAGAGGACTTTTCCTCATTTGGACTCACTCATCTCATCACATCTCTCTCTCTCTACTGCGCAGATATGAGTCTCTTCTCTACTGCGTTGAAATGGGTCTCTCTCTCTCACACATGTGAAGCCGGAAGCTGTTGAATTTGAAGCTGCAACTGCAGAAGTAAAGATTGAATTGCGTGGCCTAGAAGATCTCCTCTTTGGAACTGCGTTGTAGGTTCATCTGAACCTCATCTGAAAGCCGCAACTTTTGGTGGTGGAATGAAGTCAATCCGATGAACGGTTTGCAAGATATCGACTGCCCTAGTTTGAAGCCGGAAACTGCTGAAACTCAAGCTGCAACTGCAGAAGTAAAGATTGACTTGTGTGGCCTAGAAGATCTCCTCATTTGAACTGCGTTGTAGGTTCATCTGAACCTCCTCTAGAAGCTGAAACTTTTGGTGGTGGAATGAAGTCAATCCGACGGTCGGTTTGTGAGATATGGTCTGCCCTAGTTTGATAATGAAGCCGCTAATGCTGATGCTGCTGATCTAGGGTTTGCTACTGCTGATATGAATCAGATTTATTGTACTATTTCTCTTTGCTGAATTATTGAAGATAAAAGAAGATTTGATCAAAGGGTTTCCCCACACATTGTGGGGTTTGTCCCTGGCTAGCCGCCACATCTTGTGTCTCTTGTCTTGGCTTGTTTTCTGTCGATCGTTTAATGTTCTATCTGCACTTTACTTTATGTACATGTGATTGCTAATCGGTGGAATATAATAAGAAAAAGAAGTAAATTGTTATAAGCATAGAACATACCATAACTTAACATACCACCCTCTATTGATAGGTGAGATCTACTACTTACCGCAAGGGCAAGTATTGCACTCTTTCCTATTGACCTGGGACAATAGGCGAGATCTACTCAAGGATCACACTCTATCCTATCATCTAGTGACAATAAGCGAGATCGACTTGGGGATCACACTGTTCTATTATTCGTTGATCCGCCATCGAGGCCCTTAAGATTCAAGTTGTAGAACACGTGCATCCAATACTTGAGCAAGATAGAATTACCACATGGGTAAGGATACACACCCTATCTCAAGTCACCTCAAACCTATTGACCAGATGGGGAGGTCCAATCCCAACAAGCCCAGCTTGTGGGTAGGATGCCAACTGGGGTATACTTTTTCAAAGCAACAATAGGCATTAGAGGAAATTTCAACCTAAAAGTGCCCATGAAATTTTCATGTACGTAATATGTCAACCATTCAAAATCCGTTAAATTTAAAAAGAGATACATGTAAATATTTTGAAGGGAAAATAAAATAAAATAACAATTTTTTTAATTGTATTTTTGGGTTATCTTCTTATAGGTTTAGGTAAATTTCAAGTGTAGACTCTCGTTAGATGCAAAATTAAAATATGCATCCAATGAGTACCCATTATGCATACTTTTGAGAAGACCCAAATTGATAAAAATTGAAGATACATTAAAAAAACATGTTGAACATGCATTTTTAATGTATCTTCAATTTTTATCGACGTGGGTCTTCTCAAAAGTATGTATAATGGGTACTCGTTGGATGCAGAATAATTTAATTCTGCATCCAATGGAAATTTGAGAAAACCTACAAGGAGATAAGCCAAAAATACAATATATATATATATATTCATTCTCTTTTCCCTCCAAAATATATAACTCTTATTTTATTATTTTCCTATTATCTTATTATTTTTCCTTAGGAGGCCACTTTTAAGCTAAACTTTCCTCTAATGCGAGATCGACTTACCATAAGGATAAGGATACACACCCTATACTATTTTCCATAGGTCCCTCAACCCAAAGATCCCTTACTACTACATTCCCACCCTAGGAGCTCAATAGGGGGGAAGAGTACGCTCAGTGTTCTCGATCAGTCAAGAACCTTACCCTGGAGGGTCACATCTATCATTCCAAGCAGCTCCTTGAAGTCCAAGAACTTCCCTTTCGGCAAAGCCTTGGTGAGTATATATGTTATTTGTTCATCAGTCGAAATATGATGGAGCCTCACCGCTCCTCTTTGTACCATGTCTCGCATATGCTTGGACTTATCATGAAATAAAAGACTATTTTCCAATCGGATCCCACTCTTGTTGTCGTAGTGTATCACGATCATATCCAGGACCTACTCAAACAACTCTCCAAAGATCTTGCTCAACCAAACTTCCTCACAGCTAGTCATGCTAGCAACAATATATTATGTCTCGGTCATGATCAACACTACAAACCCTTTTTCCTACTCATCCAAGGTATCATGGCAGAACCCAAACTAAAGCAGCACCTTGATGTGTTTTTCCTATCAATAGCATTTCTAGCCCATTCAGCATCAGTGTTCCATGAAGTCGTACATCACCGGTAGTGTATCTCAAACCAAGTTTAATCATCCCATGAAAATATCGTAGTACGTGCTTGGCAGCAATCCAATGTGCATGAAGGATCTCAATCATGAATTGACTCAAAGTGTTCACTGCAAAGCATATGTCCGAACAGGTGTTCACAAGGAACATCAAGGCCCCAATCAATTGTCATTACTAAGAAGGATTCACCAAATTAGGTCCAACAACATCTCTGCATAGCTTCTTGAAGTTCATCTCCATCGATGTGGCCAAGGACTTGCATTCTACCATTCCAAATATTTTCAACAGCTTCACGACATAGTTTCCTTGGGAAAGGAAATTTTCTCCAAGTCTCTGCCACACCTATAGTCCCATAAAGTAATGCATCATACCAAGATCCTTCATCTCGAACTCAAAGGCTAGCTCCCTCTTACACTCGAGCATCAGGAGCTCACTACATGTCAAGAACGAATCATCAACATATCAAACCAAAATCAAAGGCATACCTTGGACCACTTTGAAGTAGAGGTTTTGATCAACACTGCTTCTCATGAATCCAAGTTTCACCAGGTAACTATCAATGCGAGCATACCAGGCTCTAGGGGCATGCTTCAAGCCATATAGAGCTTTCTTCAACTTGCAAGCATGAGTCTTCATGTCCTTCACTTCAAATACCTGATATTGGTCAACATATACTTCTTCCTATAGTATGCCATGAAGAAATGTTGTCTTTACATCCATCTGGTGAAGGGTCCATCCTTGACAAGCAGTAGGGGCAGCAATTGATCTAAAGGTAGTGTAACAGACAACAAGAGAAAATATATCATCATAGTCTTCTCCCTTTTTTTTGGAGAAATCTCAGGTCACAAACCTTGCTTTGTACTTCTCAATGTTTCCATTAGCTCCATGCTTGATCTTGTATAGCCATTTTGAATTTACAACAGACTTTCCTTTAGGCCTTGTAACAACATCCCATACATCATTCTTCATAATCAATTCATATTTTTCGGCCATGGAATCCTTCCAAACTTGTTCTTTCACAATTTCTTCAAAGGTGGGAGGCTCTACTTGTATGATAATGCTCATAGCTACAACATATTCTTGGTATCGGCATGGCTTCTTGCTTTCTCTAAAGGTCCTTTTGGCATAAACATATCTCCCAACATCCTATAATGTGCCATGAAGCCACAATGGTCTCTTCCTAGTAGTGGGATCCACTTGGAGGAGCATCCAAGGAGTCCATAGGCTCCATGGGACCATCAACAATGTCCTTCTCAAATTCTTGTACAGAAGGACCTTCCAGTAGGTCCATGTCATCATCTCTCTTTTCAACAGGAGGAGGTGGAGGAAGGTCCCTTGCTTTTACAAGGGAAGCACCTTCATCAAAAGTTACATCCCTACTAAACTCGATGTTCCTTTGGCCAGATATATATATTCTAAATGCTTTAGAATTTTCACAATATCCAACAATCGTACCTTTGTTTTTCAATGGCTCACAGCTTGTTCCTCTTGTCCTTCGACTCATGGAAATATACAGAACAACCAAATATCCTGAGATGTCCAATATTGGGCTTCAAACCTGTGAATACTTCTTCGAGAGTCTTGTTGTCCAAAGCTTGATGAGGAACCCTATTTTGAACATAAACTGTTGTATTTGTAGCTTCTCCCTAGAGGAACTTTGGAAACTTTTGATGATGTAGCATAGATCAAGCAGCTTCCATGATGGACTTGTTATTTCTTTTAGCCACACCATTCTACTCGGGATTATAAGGTACAATAGTTTCCTTCTTGATTCCAGCCTGCTTGCAAAAGTCAACAAACTCATTTGATGTATACTCTCCACCATTGTCAGACCCGAAGACCTTGATCTTCTTCCTTGTTTGATTTTCTATCAATGCCTTGAAGTCCTTGAACATAATGAAAGCCACGTCCTTATGCTCCAAGTAGTATATCCATGTCCTCTTGGAGAAGTCATCAATAAAGATTATGTAATAGAGATGTCCACCAATAGAGTGCATTGGCATGGATCCACATAAATCAAAATGAATGAGTTGACGAATTTCATTGGTTTTGTTCCTGCAAGATGGAATGGTCACCTAGTCTTCTTTCCACTAGCACATCCCAGACATACTCCATCATGACTAGCTTGAACATCAGGTATCTTGAGACCAACTTCTTCAATTTCGGTAGAGCTTCATAATGTAGATGTGTCAACCATCGGTGCCATAACTCACTTTGATGATTAGTGTCGTGGACCATTGCTAGTAGAGGTCTTCCACTGACTCTATAGAGTCCCTCAACTCAAGATCCCAAGGTAAAAGCATCCCTCATGCAATATTCCATAGGCCATTTGAGGAATTTTCCTCGTATGAAGGTTTCTCTCATCCCTTTGTCTTCCAAGGAAGATATGGATACCAAGTCCTTATTTAGTCCTGAAACATACATAACATCATGAAGAAGAATGTATTCACCAAAGTCCAAATGAAATTCGACGAAACCAAAACCCTTCAAAAGATGAGTAGAGTTATCTCCAAGGATGATTTTCAAATCAGTCTCCCTCCCAACCAGGTTTGAGAGGACTTCCCATATCCAAAGAAATGTATATAATCCCCACTATCTACAAACCAACTATCATACGAATCCAGAGGGGAAGAACTACAAAGAGCATAAATAAGAATATATTCAGATTGACTAGCAGTTGCATTATTTTCATACCTGGAGTTCCTTGACCTTTTTTAAGGGCGACCACCTTCTTCTTGATCATCTGGAGTATCTCTTCTTCTTCTATCATCCCTTTTTCTTATATCATATCTTCTTCTACTATAATCTCCTCTTCTTTGATCATTAAACCTATTATTGTTGAAGCCTCGATTGTTATTGTAGTTGGATCTTGAATAATTTCTCTTTTTCGGGCATTCTTGAGCATAATGACCATGTTTGTGGCAGTTAAAGCATTTAATTCTACTTCCTCTTCTCTTGGATTCCTTTGATTAAGGGGGAGGCCTTCTTGAACTAGATGGTATTCCTTTTCCTTTCCTCTTCTTTTGTTGAGCAACGAATGCAGAGGGATCTCCTTCTTCATGCTTTTGAATCCTTCCTATGGAAATCATCCTGGTCTCCTCTTGAATGCATTTACGAGTGAGCTCATCAAATTTTGGAAAAAAATTATTGTTTCTTAGAGTAGTAATGAAATTTTCCCAAATAGGAGGAAGAAGTTGAAGACTCACCACCACCAGCTCTCTGTCAAATATTTTATCACCAGCAAATTGCAATTGATCCCTTAGGCGGGATACTCTCATGATATAGGATTGCACAGATTCCCCCTTGTTCATATTCATATCTTAGAATTGATTTTTCAAGGAGAGAATGTGATTCAAGTTGTGGACTTCATACATATCAACCATCTTGTCATAAGTATCCTTAGACTTATTCAAGCTACCAACATAAATAAGTAAATGATCTTGCAAACCATCAATGATAATTTTCTTGGCTTTGAGCTCACCATTCTTGTACTTGGATTTGGCAGCAGCAGTAGCATTTTCCGGATGTACAGGAACCTTTCCTTCCACATATTCCAAAAAATAATTTTCATCCAATATCACTTCCAACCTGATCTTCCAAGTTGTAAAGTTTGATGAGTCACCTAGCTTCTCAAAATCCTTAAAGTTAGAGGTAGACATGTTGACTAAATAAAATAGGCTTCTTCGGCTTCATTCAAGAATGATTTCTCTTGTCTCTTGACTCCTTGGGCTTGTCTTCACCTTAGCTCTAATATCCTATTAGTTTTCCACTGTTCTATGTTGTAACAATCACTTTATCCCAATTATTATCTTCAATTAGCAATCTTTCAAAACAATTTAATCTTCCAATGATCAATAGCAATTGTAGATAGAACAATAAATGCAATGATAGTAGAAGACAATCAAGATAAATAACAAGAGACACCAAGATTAGTCAAAGACCAGGGAAAAACCCTGCAAGGGCATAAACTCTTTCAAATTCTTCTTCTTATTAGATTGTCATAAAATGTTTAGCAAAGAGAGTATAATGATCCAATTCACCAATCAAGATTTAAGGTCGATCCTTTGACTATCCAATAAAACCAACTAGACAGTATCCAAGAGATGAGCCCAATAGACAAATATGATCAAAGTCAAAGTTTCCAAAACTGATCCAGGTTTGCAGTCAACGATCAACAATATTCTAGGTCACTGTCACAGGGACCTAGTGAAGATCGTGCAATTGTAGCCCTTCAACTACAAGGAGCACCCTATCAACCCAACAATTGCAGCCAAATTTTCCTCAATCAAACCATGTGGCTCCATCTTAATTTCTTCTCCTCACACATGTGAGCTCATACCCTGCACTTTCAAACCTATATGAACCAATCTGAAGGAGAGATCGAACCTCCAAAAGAAGAATAATGAATGTCAATTATGTGTCCAAATGACGATGACTTGTCTAGCATTTATATGCTTCCAAGGGGTTCCCAATTTCTCGTTAAATTCACAACTTGTACTTTTGTGCACATGTGGGTTTTCACCTTAAAAATACATTTTTCCTTAACCAAATTAAATTCTTCCAAGGGCTAGGAGGGGTCTTTCTTGATGAGAAAGGTTGTCCAAAGGAGGGAATTTTTCCCTAAGCTGTCAAATTAACAATTGGATTGTTTCATGGTCAAGGAAGGACAAATCTATTTGTTTGTTGGTTGAAATTCTATCTGCAGCATAGAAGAAGACCCCTTCGACATTTTGGTTATCTATCTGAAGAAGGATCACGGTGTTTGATGGTCATATTTGTGGTATTAAGGCAGTTGAAAATCCTAGTTAGGGTTGGCCACAAACCACCCCAACGCTAGTTGCAACGCTAAAAAGTAGCCCAAGCAAGTTGAGCCCTTAAGAATGCAAAACAAGGTTGAAAGAAGGAGCTTTATGGAGGGACGAGTACCCTAAACCCAACAGAAGTTTGATAGAGGGTTAAAACAAGGTTGGTTGTGTGGTGACAACTGGGACTGTTGGTAGAAGTCTTAATAAGAAGTTTGTTAGAAGAATAAGGACTCAACAAAAAGGGTAAAGGTTGATGTGTGCAATTATTTGAAGGGCTAAATTCATTGTGATCCACTGGGGTATGTAGAGGAGTCAAAGGAGCTATTTTTTTGTGGTATTTGGAGGCAAAGAACATCCAGGTACATCAAGGGCAAGAGTACAGTAAGGGATGGAAGCGAGGCACTGCTACAGCAAGTCAAGTATTAGTTCTTTGTTGTTTTGGGCAGATTGAATGTTAAGGGGAGTTGACCTCAAGCCCTACTTGTGTTAGAAAATATAAAAAAAATAGAAAGATTTTTTTATCTTGATAGTTACTTGTGATTTCTTTGAATTCTTATTATCTTCATTTATGTCTTCTTTTATTTCCTTATCATCAAGCAGCTACCAAAAACATAAGTACATGAAGATTAACATAACAAAGGCACAAGATGTAGGCACTCAGCTAGGGAAAAACCCCTCTCTTAGGGGAAACCTCGAAAATTATCTTCTCTTCTTTAGAACCAAATCAAATAAGACAACCAAGACCTTTTGAATAAGACAAATAGCTCCTCCAATCCACCGAGTTAGCCTCCGGAGATGATTAGCCAAACTACAAAATTCAACTCAAGTCAAATTGCTTCACTCCTGCTTCATATTTTTAGCCCTACTGCAACCATGCAACTTCGACCCTTCTGCAACTTCAGATTCTTCGCACGTGTGAGGGAAAGAGAGATAAAAATGGTCTTCAATTTCTTCGCTAGGGTTCCTCCTTCTTCGCTTAGGGTTTCTTCTTCTTCTTCAAGCTTTTGACACCTTGTTTCTTGCCTTCGCACCACTTTTTCTATTTCAGATCAAAATTCTTGAGATGGATGCTCAAATAGGTCGAGTAACACTTCTATTTATAGTGGTTTCAAGGTGATCAAATCCCTTCATGAGACCGACTTGTCTTCTCTTGAGGTCGACTTGGTGGAGGAGGCTAAGCTTACAATTTTGACTCGATTACAAATTCATTTCTGATATACAAAGCCCAAGAAGGGTCTATTACGTGATGACAAGGACTATAACTTATGACACAAACCCTAGAAGCACTCAATGGGTGTTTTGACCTAGAATAAAGGTAAATAAAGCATGAAACCCATGCTCATAAATAATTTTTATTGTTTTTCTTTTGACAAATACATTACATCATGACTTACACAATTATGAAGACCGATACTAGTTACATTTCTCAACACTCCCTCTTAACTAGGGAGGTATTCATAATTTTTCAATTGGTACAAGGTTGACCTCAATTTGAAGGGTTCAAGAAGAGTACAACAGCGTACACAATGCTAGGGATACCCTTACTACTAAGGTATCCTCCCAACAAGGACTAAGATGTCATCAAGGCAACTTCCTCTATAGGTACCATCAGGCTACAGCCCTAGTATCAATCCAATAGGATATAGATACCATCTAGGCCTCCATGCCCTAACACCAACCCTCACAGGGATCCAAATATCAACACTAAATCGGAGCTCCACAAGCACAAGATACCCTCCCACACCAGGATCCAAACATCATAACATGAGATCTCAATACAAACCAGGCCAAGATGTCCTCCCAAGTACCATTACACAGGCAATTTTATGGTACTCATTTCTCCCTCTCAACCAAAACAGAGATATCCAATTACGCAAACTTCTCAGGGAGAGATCAACGACCCTAATCACTTCCAATATACTAGTTCTTATTATCGATATGCTAGCATAATCTTCGGGGTCCTCAACCACTCTGATTTTTCTTAGGTCATCGTAGTATTCAAACAAATCTCGACGAAATCTTATTTCTCTAATCTTCTTCAGCAGCACCAAACTCAGCTTCAGCGCTTCCTCAAAACATCCAAGCTTGTTCATGACACATCAATATCATCTACCAAAAATGCTTTAGCTATTCTCTGATCTCAATCATCCTCATGGCCTTCACATCATGTTATCAACTATGGAGAAGATTCACTTCCCTTTATCCAAGCTTATTCTCAATTCAACAACTTTATTCTTTCATCCATAGAAGCTCTTCCTCTCGCATCATTATATCATCGGAGAGCTTCGACCTTCCAAAACTTCATCATCATTCTTTATATAGTAACAAGGTCATATTATTAATTAGTAATGTAAACTTCAATGTCTTTAGGGTTCTTACAGCTCCCTCTTTTCATCATGCTCATCATCATCATCATCAAGTATGAAGTACGTAAGCATCTTCAACATCTTAAAGACTATGTACCTTCAAATATTTGACAACAAGTACAACCAAGCACAAATATAGAAGAGCATGAAGTTAACTTTATCAATATAGGGTTAGCATGTCATCACAGCAGGAGAATCTAGGTTATCAAATAAGAAATCAATCTTTAGATATCCAAAACCTAAACCTAGTTATGTTTATGATTAACAAGGGTTACACTTTTCATGCCTTGCACTATCACAACAATCTTTGCTAGGGTTTTGTCACAAACTCTAGATTTCATTATCAAAACTAAACATTAGAATCAACAAAATATTTTCAATCATAGCGAAAGCATTTTTCATCTAGGGTTTCTAGAACCTTATATCAATCTCTACTAGGGTTTTTGTCGAAAACCCTAGATATAAACATCAAAAATTTAATATTAGATATACAACAATTAGACCAAGTTAGGGTTTCAACCATATAGAAATGTATACACCTAGGGTTTCATTCCTAGGATAATGTATTGACTATTACAAGGGTTTCATCATAAACCCTAATTTATCCAACCCTAAGGAGCTAGGGTTTTATCAACAAACCATATACATTAAAAAGACTGGGGATTTTATAGTGAACCCCAAAGTTTAGGGTTTTACCAAAGTGAACAAAAGATAGATAGAATGATAAGGCTTGATTTAATCTAAAGATTAATCACCCTAAATAAAAATCTTTATGATTCAAAACCCTAGACATAAGAGAGTTAGTAATATAAAGAAAATTTCAAAAATGATCGTAGCTTTTTATATGAAGAAGACTAGCTACAAGTCTCGTAATCTTACACATACCTTCAGTTGCTCCTTTTACAAACCTTGTCGGGTTTGCTATTGAAGGGCTCCCTCTGCAATAAAGCTTCTTTCTTCTTTTGAAATCTTCCTTTGAATCTAGCCATAATCCTTACGCATTCTTTAGAGTATACCTGCAATCATTCCTTTCAAGGAAAACACAAGAGAAAGGATTATAAGCAAGCAACAAAAATGAATCTAGATATATAGAGGAAATCAACAACATAAAGGTAATAAAGAACAGGATACTTATCTTTTGTAAAAATGGTGGCAAGCTCCCTTTTGATCTTACATCAATCTTGTCTTCTGAGGGATTCCTTTAACTTATCAAAACCACTCAAGAACAAAACGTATTAAATCTATGAACCCTAGAAATCAAAAAGAAGGATTGATCCTAGAGACAAACATAAGAGAAATTCTACAAGAACTAAATCAATAACCTATAATATAAGTAAAGGATATATGAGACTTAATAGAATAAGTCTTTGACATCAAAATCCTCATTTTTAGAGTTCTTTGGAGGATTATCATCAATAGCAACTGTAGCTTGGTCCCTTTCTCTATTCTTGTTCTTAGGATTATTGAGGCATTGATTCTTATAATGTCCCATCTTGTGACAATGATAACATTATATTTTAGAAAGATCAATCTTCCGATGATTTTTCTTTGGTCCCTTATACTTCTTATTTCCTCATTTCTTCTTGACATGAGCAGAGTAGGCATTTTCGGCATTTTCTTGCTTACCTTCCACCAAGGAGAGACGAGCTTATTCTTGTATATAGGCAAACCACATTTCTTCAAAGGATGGAGAATTCTTCCAACTACTAATTCCAGCTGCAAAGGCATTCCAAGACTTTGGTAGTCCTAGAAGGGCAGCAATCACAAGTTCTTTTTCAGGAACTACTTTATCAATTGCTTTTAGTTCATCTCTAATACGAGCAATCCTTACAAAATAGGAATATATTGTATCAACTTCTGTCATTTTTATTGTTCGAAGTTCATTCTTTAGACTTGCCACTTGTCCGATATTTTTTATTGTAAACAACTTGGAGAGAGTCTCAAACATTTTTATTAAAGAATCTAGCATGGATATGCAGGGAATTAAATTATCTTTAACTCCATCCACAATTAAGTACATGGCAATAATGTAAGTTTCTTTGTACCTCTCCTTTCCAACATCATTTGCAGGTTCCTTGATTTTTCCTTGTAAAAATTCCAATACCTTATTCTTTGCAAAGATGAGTTCCATCCTTGTTTTCCATGCTCTAAAATTAGAGTCTCCTTGAAGTTTGTTCTCAAACTTCATTGATGAGGCCATAGATAAACTTGTCAATGTTACCCTTGGTATAGATTTTCACCTTCCAGGTAGCTCATGACTTTCTTCCTTCTTGAAAACTTCTCTTGAATCCTTCCTTAAGACGATGGGAGCTATTGATCTTCAAGTTGCCTTTTTTCGTCTTCACCTTAGCTTTGGTACTATGTTAGAAAATCAAAAAGGAAGAAATATTTTCTTATCTTGATATTTACTTGTGATTTCTTTGAATTCTTATGATCTTCTGTTATATCTTCTTTTATTTCCTTATCATCAATCAACTACCAAAAACACAAGTTCATTAAGATTAACATAACAAAGCCACAAGATGTAGGCTCTCAGCCAGGGAAAATCCCCTCTTTTAGGGAAAACCCAAAAATTTTGTTCTCTTCTTTAGAACCAAATCAAATGAGACAACCAAGACCTTTTGACTAAGACAAAAACCTCCTCTAATACACCAAGTCAACCTCCCAAGATGATTAGTCAAACTCCAAAAGTCAACTCAAGTCAAATTGCTTCTTTCCTGCATCAAACTCAAATTTCGGCCCTCCTGCTTAAAATTTTCAACCCTACTACAAACCTGAAACTTAGGCCCTTCTGCAGCTTCAGATGCTTTGCACGTGTGAGGGAAAGAGAGAGACAAATGATCTTCAATTTCTTCGCTAGGGTTCCTCCTCCTTCACTTATCATTTCATCTTCTTCTTCAAGTCTTTGACACCTCTTTTCTTGCCTTCGCACTCCTTTTTCTATTTCAGATCGAATTTCTTGTATAGATGCTTAAATAGGTTGAGTAGAACTTCTATTTATATTGGTTTCAAGGTGGTTGAATCCCTTCATGAGGCCGACTTGGTGGAGGAAGCTAAAATTACAATTTTGACTCAATTACAAATTCATTTCTTGATATACAAAGCCCAAGAAGGGTCCATTACATGATGACAATGACTATAACTTATGATACAAACCCTAGAAGCACTCAATGGGTGCTTTGACCTAGAACAAAAATAAATAAAGCATGAAACCCATGCTTATAAATAATTTTTCGTTTATAATATTTTTTCTTTCTTTCTTTTCATAAATACATTACATCATGACTCAAACACAATTATGAAGATTGATGCTAGTTACATTTCTCAACTACTTGTACATTAGTCTTGTATAAGGTTTCATAAAGGGCCATGATCCCTGGTGTAGAAGCCTTATGTTTGTTTTATTAATGGACTAATAACAAGTTTTGGGCCTACAAAATTTGTGTACTTCATTGTTTCACTATTGTTACATTTCCACTATGCAAAGTGCTTGTAGTTGAGTATCTTCAATGTGTTATAAGGAAAATTTAACAAAATTTCATCAATCTTATTAAACAAAATCTTCCAACTTCTACCACACTTGATTTGGAAAGCAAATCCTACATGTATGATATCAAAACTCCTTGGAGATGTAGGCCACCATAACTTCTACAATCTCATCATTCTTCCCAATAATAACAAACTTCAATGTGTTCATCCTTAGGGTCTATAACCATAGTATTTGTACATTACCAAAGTTTGTCTTTAATAGTGCTTCCATATCTTGGGCCCTCATGCCCTTATTGTGGCTATTTAAAACCACTAGTTCTTGCTTATAACTCATAATCACTCTATAAACCATGTGCCAATGTGCAAGTCTAAAGATCAAAGTCAAACATGAGTGCATATTAATAACCCACATTGTCCAAAGTGACTTGTAGATGAGTTGGCCAAATCGCAAGCCGCTAACTCCAATACCATTTTGCAAAACTAGGAAATTATAGAGTGGTGGTGCAAATAGATGATAGTTACAACACTAAAGCACAAGTGATCATAGCTCCATTATACCATAGTCTCTCCAAATAAGTTTAACCTAGATAATCTACTATGTTCCAACTCACTTAGAAAGCTTGGGAGTTCATGATATCTTTTTTTAAATATCGCAAACCGCTAACTCCAATACCATGTTGGCCAAATCGCAAATCACAAACCACTAACTCCAATACCATGTTACAAAACTAGGAAATTGTAGAGTGGTGGTGCAAATAAACGATAGTTACAACACTAAAGCGGAAGTGATCATAGCTCCATTATACCATAGTCTCTCCAAATAAGTTCAACCTAGATAATCTACTATGTTCCAACTCACTTAGAAAGCTTGGGAGTTCATGATATCTTTTTTTAAATATACAATGAATGCCAAATTGTGTCTAATCCTAAAAATGATTTAAGGGCTTTGGTTGACAGTTTGATCAATTGCAAAATAACTCAAATGTGCATACTAATAAACTACAAAATATCAAATTAGGATGGAATAGAATCACGTTGTGCCAAGTCATATGTTGATCAATGAAACACTGGTTAATTTAATTATTAATTAAGCATGTGTATTATTAGTAATTGAATTAAGGCAAAAGGCCAAAAATAGGGAAACATTTTTGTATTTTGGGAGGGAAACAATTGGAGCAAAGTGAGACATTAATCCTAAAGCAGACTAAAAGATCGATTAATCTGCCAAAAATAAAAACATAGAGTTATGTTTATCAACATAAAAAATCTATTCAAAAACAAAGTCCTTATATTTAATTGTATATTTTCATTGAATGATCTTAAATTACTTCATCACAATAAAGAATTTCTCCCATAAGTTTAGAAGAAAAAAAAACATATTTTCAAATTACTCTTAATGTAAGAGTTCCTACTTGTGTTTCCTAGATATGCAATGTCTCATATTGATATGTTAATATTAAAAAATAAAAATAGTGCTCCTTTATGATGCAAATCCAATTTAACATATTGTAAAAAGATTTAATGAAAACATTAAATAAATAAATAAATGTCTCATATTGATATGTTAATATTAAAAAATAAAAAGTGCAAATCCAATTTAACATAATGAAAACATTAAATAAATAAATAAATCTCGTATGTGTGTTTGTATTTCAGTATCCCACCTAGTGGCATGTGCCATAAGACAAATCTCATAAAAAAATAATTGAATATTGCACTTCTGTATATGCCACAAACTTCGAATATTGCACTTCTGTATATGCCACAAACTTCTCATTTTCGAAATGATGTGGCGAACAGAGAAAATAAACTCAATGCCTCCATTAAGAACCCATAAAATATTGTAATGAATGTTATGTTATGGAGTAATAAATCATGAGTTTTTTTTACATACCCAATCAACTGTGTAGGGATGGTAGGATGGGTTTTTAAATAACCTGGCAATATTGCTTATGCGTCGCTGAGATGGAAGACTCCAAACTATTTTTTGGGTAGCATCGGATATGCTCTAGCTTCGAAATTTTGGAAGGGGCTAAAAAACATGAAATCTCCAGAACCCATAAATTGTTTGGAAAAATTCCACCCGGATGAGGAGTTATTAAAATAATTAATATTTTTAATGGGTTCCTAAGTCTAAAATTAGGAAAATAAAAATATTAATGTGTATTAATAAAAATTGACGATGATCAAGCTTGTTTTAATCTTAGTTGTGGATTAAGGATTAGATCACGGCCATTGATTCATCAACAGGAAAAGTATAATAGGAGGCTTGCGGGTCAGCTGAATATACACTGAAGAGATCAAAGAGTTCGATTTTTCTGGGGCATGGTTTGCTGAGAAAATCGAGCTTGTGATCTGAGTTACAGTGAGGAGTAGTTCAACAGAGGGACTTTAATCCAAGGCCGAAGAAGACATAGCAGAGAGGTAGAGCAGCAACAGGAGAGGCAACGCAACTCCAGAGAGGCTGACACAGAGGTCAGAGAGGCTGACGCAGGTGATGTAGAAGCTGGAGGGGCTGGCGCATGCCCTTAGAGGCAGCACTGGGATTTGTCTATGGGACAGAGAGAGAGAGAGAGAGAGAGAGCAAATCAACATATCGACTTTCTGAGAAATGGAGGTTCATTAAGAGGGTGACGCAGTTCCAACACAGAGCTTGGATCAGCGATTAGTGCCCAACATTGGGGACAACATTTGTCAACTATGGGGTTTGATCATCCAATTGTTGGATTTGTCGAAATATCTATCTCCAGATAGAGGTACTTCTGCCAATGTTATTCTCTGTTGGGTGAGCCACATTTGGCACCCTAGTTGTATTCAAAAATATGTTTAATAATACAAACCCTCTATATGATGCACTGGTTTTCCCGAATTGGGTTTTTCCGGGGACGATTGTCCAAAAATAACAGTGTCCCTTGTGTGATTGTCTCAATCTATTTCAGTTCATGATCTGTATGTATGTGTAGGCTACAATAGTGTTTTTCATCAATGTTAATGTAATTAAATAACTTGTTAAATGCAAAGAACAAGTAGGAGATGATAAACCAATGATTACAATAAAGGTTTTTGATGTGTAGATTCGGAAATTTTCACATGGTATCAAAGCATTCCAGATCATAGGAGATTGAAGACACCAACCAAGAAATCTGGAGAATTTGTAGCAGAAAAGTAGTTGTCTCGAGTGACAGCGTTGTTCCAGAGCCGAAGACACAAAAGGAGGAGTGACGCAGTGCAGAAAAGGTGACGCAGAGGCTCACGCATTGTCTGCATCATCACTCTGAGCCAGGTGAGGGTGACGCAATCACTGGGAGGAGCCAATGAAGTAGTTGCGTCAGCGATCTAGGCCAGTGCAGACGCAAACGAGGGTAGATCAAGCTCACATAGTGTCACGTCATCGTTCTAAGCCAGGAAGGATTGACGTAGTGGCCAGGAGGAGCTAATCTAGCTCACGCAGTGATTGTGCAGAGCCAAAGCGGCTCAGATTCTTTAGTTGTCGGGGCTAAGGGAGCAGAGCAAATTTCAATTTGAGGAGCTTGTGGGATGTTCTTTCTATTGGTGCAGAACAATGTCTATGGAGACAGAGCCAAGGTAAAGGGAATCACTGCCTTGACAGATTTCTAGCCACGAAATCTAGATCTAGGTTGCAGCGACAAAGGAGGATTGGAGAGTAGCGATTCGACAGTTGGCTGAAGGATTTCCGAGAGGGAAAGCAGGACTCAAAGGGAGTCTAGTGATGAGCTTGTTCCTTAGAGGATTTCTTGCGCCAAAGGAATCCAGATCCAAGTCCTAAATTGACGGCAGGAGAGGGAGAAGAGAACTAGTTTATTTTTTAGTTGAGATGGCAACGAATGGGTTGAGGAATCAGAACAAATTGGACAGAGCATCCAATTTTGTCATCTGGAAGGCCAGGATCCTGGCAATCCTAGATAAACATCGCATCAAGGACTATGCCTTGAAAGTGGTTGTTGTTCCAGTTGACGTTGATGCAGCAAAAAAGTACAAGGAGACCCAAGCGAAGGAAAAGTGCATGATCCTAAACGGGCTCAAAGATCATGTAGTACCACACATTGCTGAGAAGGAAACAGCAAGGGAGATGTGGGAGACCCTGACCACCATGTATCAAGGCTCTTCCGTGCAACGGAAGATGCTATTAGAAAATCAGCTGACATAGTACCAGATGCAGAAAGGAGAGGAGATAGATCCCTTCCTTCTCATGTTGCAAAGGATTCGCGACCAGTTGACTTCCGTGGGGTCTACACCAGATCTTGAGTTAATGGTCAGGACTGCCCTAAATGCAACCACTGAGCATTGGGAGACTTTTGTCCAAAGTATTTTGGGCAAAGTGACTCTCCCCAGTTGGGAGGAGATGTGGGTAGCTCTTTGACAAGAAGAGCTCAGGAGATTGACCAAAGCAGGGAGAGAGGCAAGGGAACCCAGGTCAAGAAGGAGGAGGAGGATGCAGCGCTCGCATCAGCGGGACAGCAAGTGCGGCAAAAGAGGAAGAAGAAAGACATCACCAAGGCCAGATGCTTCAACTGTGGGGAGCTAGGACATTATGCCACTCAGTGTCCCCGGAAGAAGGGCAAGGGGGAGGCTTCTTAATCAAAGGTTGCTCCAGCGAAAGTGGACAAGGAAGGTGATGATGACGATTGTTCCATGAATGCTCATGCGCCTCCGAAGAAGAGGTGGGGCGATATTGAGTTGTAGTCAAGAGGACTACATGAAGGAAGCATGATCCTTGAGGTGCCCAAACTCTTGGATCACATACGACTACGGGAGCCCTTAACAACAGTAGCAAAGTGACGGGTGTCTGGTGGAGCGAGGTGTGATGGAGCGACAGTGGCATTACTAGAGTGCCAAAGTCTGAGGCATCACAGTGGATGTTGTGGCAGTGTGATAGGCACAGCGCAGTGGCAGTAGAGGGTCATCACATATTAGCAGTAGAGGTAGCTTCAGGATCACGAAGCATCCATACTGACCAGGATGTCCATGTTTGGTGAAGTTTCAGTTACTTCTCAGTAACTGAGTTGCAGTGCAGCAGTTAGCAGTGGCAATGCAGCAGTTAGCAGTGGCAGTGCTATGGGAAGCATGATGCAGCATTTTGAGAGGGAGTTGTAGTACAGATGCAAAGTGGCAGTGGCAGAGTCATGTGCAACAGTACAAGAAGTAGTAATGCAATGGATGAAGGGCAGTAGGCCAAGCATCAGCAACACAGAGGACCGATGCAGTGGATCAGTGTAGTATTCTGTTGAGAATTGTTACTAGAGCACATTCCTCGCTAAGAGGGAGTGTTGATTTTGGGAAGCATCAGATGTGCTCTAGCTCCAAAATTTTGTGGAGGGGCTAGAACACATGATATCTACAGAACCTAGAAATCCTTTGGAGAAATTCCACCTGAATGAGGAGTTATTAAAATAATTAACATTTTTAATGGGTTCCTACGTCTAAACTTAGGAAAATAAAAATATTAATGTGTATTAATAAAAATATGGGTGAGAAAGATCTAAGTGACAAGGATCAATCATGTTTTAATCTTATCCGTTGATTAGAGATTAAATCACGGTCGTTGATTCATCAACAGGAAAATTATAAGAGGAGGCTTGAGGGTCAGCTAGAGATACACTGAAGAGATCAAAGAGTTTGATTTTTCTAGGGCATGGTTTGTTGAGAAAATCGAGCTAGTGATCTGAGTTGCAGTGAGGGGCAATTCGATAGAGGTACTTCAGTCCAAGGTCGAAGAATACATATCATAGAAGTAGAGCAGTACCAAGAGAGACAGCACAGCTCTAGAGAGGGTGACGCAGAGGCTAGAGAGGCTGACGCAGGTGATATAGAACCTGGAGGGGCTGACGCATGCCTTAAAGGTAGCACTGGGGTTTGTCTGTGGGACAGAGAGAGAGAGAGAGAGAGAGAGAGCAGATCAGCATATCGACTTTCTGAGCAATGGAGGCTCATTAAGATGGTGACGCAGTTCCAACACAGAGTTTCGATCAGCGATCAGTGCCCAACATTGGGGACAACATTTGTCAACTATGGGGTTTGATCGTCCAGTTGCTGGATTTGCCGAAATATCTGTCTCTAGATAGAGGTACTTCTGCCAAGGTTATTCTCTGTTGGGTGAGTTCCATTTGGCACCCTAGTTGTATTCAAGAATCTACTTAATAATACAAACCCTCTAGATGTTGCACCAGTTTTCTCGAATTGGGTTTTTCCGAGGACGATTATCCAAAAAAACTGTGTCCCTTGTGTGATTGTCTCAGTTTATTTCAGTCCATGATCTGTATGTATGTGTAGGCTGCAATAATGTTTTTCATTGATGTTTATGTAATTAAATAACTTGTTAAATGCAAAGAACGAGTAGGAGATGATAAACCAATGATTGCAGTAGGGGTTTCTGATGTGTAGATTCAGAACTTTCCACACATACATGCATTAACATATAGAGGATACATTTTGATGCCCATATCACAAACTTATCCAAAGATTACTGCAAAGTTAATCATGCGATTGAAGATGGAAAATATTCCTACACTTTGAACTCCTTGTCCACTCTATGTTCTATGTGTCCATGCCACTAACAACTTCTTGTCCACTCTCTCTTCTATGTATCCATGTCACTTCTTGTTGGAAAATGTAACTAGGTTCAATCTTCATTAATGTATTTGAGTCATCATGTAATGTACTTGTCAAAAGAATAAAAAAAGAATTTATTATTATTATTATTATGACTTATTAAAGCATGGGTTTCATGTTTGTGTCATCATGTTTTAGGTCAAAGTCCCCATTGAGGATTTCTAGGATTTACTCTGAGTCAATAAAGTCATTGTCCTTTTAAAGAGACCCTTCTTGGGCTTTTGAATCAAGAAAAAAAGTGAAGTATTGAGTCAAATATGAATTATGTTACCTCCATGCCAAGTTGGTCTTAAGATGATCAAGACGGCCTCAAGGAAGGTTATTCGACCTCACCCAAAGGCTAAATATGAAGCAGTTCGAATTCCGTTTGAAGCACACTCACAAAAAGAAAGTTCAATATCTCCTTGAAGCTGGAAAAAGTGCGAAATAGAGCAAGGAAGAAAAAGAAGTGTGAGTTTGGTCTAGGAGATGGAAGGAAGGAAGATCGAAGTTTTGGTGCATCTATCTCTCTCTCTCTTGTGCCCTAGTTGGGAAGATCGAATTTCTCTTGTTGATGTCGTAGCCAGTGGTTGCATATTGTTGTTGTCAGATCAAAGCATAGGTCGAAGTTGTTGTTACTAGGAAATGCTGCCTCTAAAAGTTGTATGGGAACCAAGATCGAAGTTTCCAAGTGAAGATTGAAGCATTCTAGTGAAGATCAAAGTCTCCAAGACAAGGTCAAAGAAAATGTTGCTACTATTGTTGCTGCTACCAGGGCAAGTAGGTTCATTTGTAAGAGAAAAGGAAGGTTGACTTGGTGTGGAGGAAAGTTTGTGACAAGGTCTAAAGTCTTGGAACATCTCCGGAAAACTATTGAAGGAAGAATTATTGATTGGGTTTTCCCTTAGAGAGGGGTTTTGCCTGGTTGTGAGCCTATATCTCGTGTCCATTGTTTTATGTGCTAGTGCTTTGGTAGTTGCTTGATGAACTAAAAGAAAGAAGACATAAAGAAACCTACTAAGAAATCAAGAACATCGCAAGTAATTATCAAATATAAGAAAATATTTTTGTCTCTCTGATTTTCCAACACTTCTATCCATGCCACTAACAACTTAACAAGCTAGTTGTTTATGCATATATGGGATGGAAAACTCAAAGCATGCATTAACATCCAAAGGATGCATTTTATTGCTCATATCACAAACTTATCAAGAGATTATTGCAAACTTGACCAGGAGATTGAAGATGCAAAAGCTTCCTACACTTCAGTACTTCTTGTCCACCCTGTTTTCTATGTATCCGTGTCTTCAGAACTTCTTGTCCACCCTGTTTTATATGTATCCATGGCTTCAGAAATTCTTGTCCACACTGTTTTCTATGTATCCATGTCACTACCAACTTAATAAGCTAATTTGGATCAGATTGTTTTAAGATTATATAGGATCATCCAGATCTAAATCAGTTGCAACTTACATTAGTTACATGCTTATATGCTCAGTCTGTCCATGAGAAGTTAAAAAGTATTACGCCTCTTGCATGTCAAATAGTTTAGATCACCTTTTAACTTCACTTGCTATGAGGAATTTAAGAATTTGATGTGCAGCTCACGCCCATTTATGAAAACATAATATAATGTTCATCCTTTGATTCTTTCACAAAAAATATTAGATATCCCTGTTGTATTAATACCTTATTTTTTTAGAATATGCCACTAACATCAGGCTTTAAAAAAGGAAACCCAAATATCGCCGATATTTTAAAATAACGCTGGATTGCATACTCCTAGTGTTTTCTGAGGTAGCCTCTTGAATCCCTTGCACCTTCACCAACTCTCACTGTCTAAAGAGTTCAGACAATTTATGATCTAGTACTTATTCAATGAGTTTGCATCACTTCATAAAAACATTATGCAAGGTAGATTAAAATGACTGACAAGCTTTAGAATAAATCTTGTTACCTACCACTAGCTTCTGGAATATTGGATTTCTCACAACATTCGTAGTCTTAACAAAATTAACAAGCATATGCTCTTTATGCATCTTGAAATAACTTCATATGTATGAAATAACTTCATATATATTATTGCTTTTTATATGTTCCATACTTTTCTTCAATTGTTTTTGTACGTTCCATACTTTTCCTCTTTGTGATTGGATGAAAGGTTACCTATTTCGGCATCACATACAGTTGTTTGCAACAAGGCAATAATGGAGCAACTTAAAAAAGGATCTTTCACAGTCGAACAATAAATCTAGTCTTTGAACATATAAAGCTGTAGGAATAGATACTAAAACTTACATCTAACAAAGCTTACTAAAACAGTTAACTGTTGCTCCTGTTTATGGTTCTCAAAAATGCATATCCTCACAATTATACTATAATTCTTCAAAAAAGCAACATGGTGGAGATGCAATAGTTATTTTTCCCTGACATATTCCAATCCTTACCCAACCATGACGTCGGTTTACTAAAGAGCTCCATACAGGAGTTTATTTTACCACAGCTTTCTGCAATATTGAAAAATGGCTTCTGTCCCACCAACTGGCATACCAGTTATTTTAAATTATTAAAGGACATATATTATAAAATATCAGACAGCTCTTCCAGCGCATCATCTACAAAAATTCATGTTTCTACAAATCAAATAAACTTAGAGACTCCTCACCATGTAAATTTGAGACTTACTTGGTGAATACAGAAAACCGGGATGGATATGTTGTATTTAGATGTTATAGGTGCATCAGTATTTAATTCCTCATGGAAATTTGATATTATCTCCCTGACATGGATCAAATATTTTTAAAAACATATATGATCACCCGTACAAATAATTTCACTGCTAGAAAAATAGTGCAAAACATAGAAATGGTCTGGATCTGATGCTAGACAGATCTAAGATCATAAATGGTAAGAAAAGAACTCTTCTCAACATCTATCAGGCAACATTCGAATCAATCTGCTGAATGTTAGGAAAACTACGCCGCAATATGTTAATATAAGAAGGATCCTTGGCCTGCACAAAACCATTTCCACTCAAGTAATGAGATTGCAAATAAATGGACTCCTAAACTTTAGATCTCATGCAAAATCAAGAGCTAAATTGTGTGACCAAAACAAGCACACAAATATGTAAGCATAATATATCAGCCATAAGACTCTGCATCAATGTTAACAGAACTAGACCGGAACCGGTAGAACCAGCAGGTTCGGCCATTTTTGGCCCAAAACTGGTCCGAACCAGCCAGTTCTGTACCGAACCGGCCAGTTCTGTACTGGAACCGGCCAGTTCGGTACCAAACCAGCCTATTCCACCAAACCGGCCGGTTCAGGACCAGTTTTGTGCAGTTTGTACCTTCCTAGCTCAGCATAAAAAATTTGCCTTTTTTTTAATTTTTTTATTTTTTCATTTGGTTGGGCAACTTCTAATTCTCCCTAGGCCAACCTAATATTCAAGCCTATGGTCCTCAGCCTAATATTCAAGCCTATAGTCCTATTATTGCTATGCATTTCATGGTAATGTTAAACTCCTTAATCTTTAATTTCCATCCTTTTACTTAAATTTTTAACATTACCATGAAATGACTCAAGATGTTTGAGAGTAGTTCCAACCTCATTGGATTTCATATAGAGAAAGTAGAATTTTAGATTTCACTCAAAATCCAGCAGACTTAACAATTTTTCAGGATATCAGGATTGCGGGGATTGCAACATTTCCATTGGATTTTGTCATGTACAAGGGTAAGGAACTAGTATTTAATAAAGAGCACCAATCCCTCTATGTACTTTGATGTTAGTGGCAATGGTTGTTGAACTCCTCTATCATGACTCTACTAAAAATGTACCCATCACTCAAACAAAATCTTGACTTGACATGCTACGCTTTTTCTATCTTATTTTAATGCTTAGAGGGTTATATTGATGACGAATATCCCAATATAGGCAATGATTGCAGACTTGGATGCTACTCATTCTTCAAATGAGGATGAGGAGGATGATCAGGATGATGATTCTGATGATGACATTGACAATTAGCACTTGTAGGCTGTAGCTGTAGTATTGTAGACTGTAGTATCATACTATCATGTTATTTTGGACTATAAAGGCCTTTTAGAGCCTGCTTCTTGATGTTTTCGGTTCAGCGATGTTTTGCACTAAGTCCTATTTTGGTTATATGCACTATTATAGTATTACTTGCTATATAAATGAGAGCTTTTGCATATTTGTGTATAAATGGTTTGGATTCATATGGTTGCACATGATTATATATGTTTTTCTTTAAAATATGAATATTTTATGTGTTTTTGGTAAACTGGTTTTTTTCTAGTTTTTTACCGATTCCAGTTTGGTTCCGACCAGTTCCCGGTCCACAAGGTTTTTCGGTTCGATCACCAGTTCGGTTCTGATAACATTGTTCTGCGTAAACATTGTGAATTTCTCTCTCACAAATTCCTTGAAGCTCTACTGTTGAATTTCTTATAACCAGTTTAGTGTAAATTGAATAAATCTTCAACCAAGCAATGCATAAATAAAGGTATTTGCTTTAGTCTTCAACTAAAGAAAGAGTCTAGAGACATACACAAGGATTATGTTCAAGGTAAATTGTTGTAAGTGTCCCCTTTGAACCAGCAACAATAGCATCAATGCCATCTAATGATGCTATTTGATTGTCATTTAGCCACAAGTCCTCCAGCCTGCAGGGCAAAGAGTACATAAGTTTTAGGACATCAAATGATGACAAAACAGAGATAATATTCAATACTATCAAAACACCAAAGACCCTTTAGGTTCAAACTTCATAGTACATACCTTGCTAGATTTTCGATACCACTTATAGCAGTAAGCTTATTTGATGATACATCTAGAACTTTGAGATTGACTAGAGTAGACAGCCCTTCCATCTTTGAGATGCCATTATGACTCAAATATAGCTCTTCTAAGTTGATGCATTCCTGCGATAAGTACCATCCCCACATTCTAAGCTCCCAAAGAAAAGCTATTGATAATATTTAAATATTTATTATAAACCTGAAGAGATGCATAGATCCCTACACAATTTTCTTACTAAATGTTTCTCTAGGATATATAACCTTATTTTCATGAGACAACAGAAAAGCAGAAGCATACTTGAAAACCAAGCATAGATGTGAGCCGATTGCTTTGCAAGCTTATTTTAACAAGGGATTTCAACCCACACAGCTCTACAGTACGGATACGGTTGCGACCCAGCCAGAGCTCTTGAAGGATTGTCATATTCCGCAAACCCTCCATCACCTGATCTTACCAAACTGTCACTTTGTCATGTCATCTATAGAGATGTAAAAAGAATAGAGAAAATGTGGCTTTTATATTAAAGAAAATATCTTTTAAAAATTAAAATCAAAATGAACAATCTGCAATGCCAGTCACACAAGAGGATCACTGCTAAAATAGTTTAGCAGAATAACACCATAACTGTAACAGTCTTTAAATATTCTCTCCCCAAACCTCGTGTAGTCAAATCTTTCTTGACAAATCTCATGATAAAAATCCGTCATGCTCATAAAAAGGAAAATGCCTTTTATTTGAGACATATACATTGTACAATTATGATTTAAGTATAGAATGTAGCATACACACCTTATGACACATCAACAACACATTGAGTGATAGATTGCCTATAACATTAGGGTGTAAGAGGCTTACACGTAATCTGTTTGAGCCAAGTTCCAGTATACGTAATTCATGGAGGTGATCCAGTTCCTCGATCTTTGTCAGCTCATTCTTAGAAACATAAAATTCCTTCAGTGTGGGGGAAACCTCTGACATGCCCTTAAGTGAAGTGATCTCATTGAAGGAAACATCAAAGACCACAAGATTCTTAAAAGTATTTACACGAGGAATCTTTGTGAGCTTGTTGTCTCTAAGCACTAAATCCTACAAAAGCGAAATATCCCACATCAGAAAAATGGAAGCATAAAACTTCAAATAAGGAAAATTGCTTTGGTAAATAATTATGACCGAGTTAACAGAGAACATTCTGAATGTGACATTAATGTGTAACTATAATCAACGGCTTAAACTTGCATATATCAAGATACAATCTTAGGCAGCCTTAAAAAGAAATTCATCAAGGAAAAAACATTAAATCACAATAATTCCTTATAATATATATTCAGATGTTTATATAGAAAGACAATTTGCATTTGTTTTAAGACAACACTAGGCAGCTTTCGTTATAAGAAGTACAGACATACCATTACTATTTACCCTAAAATATATGGTGCTTAACCTATTAGAGTATTATATATGGTTCATTGTCATATCTACTACTTAGGTTAGAAAATGCATTTGCAATCAAAAGGTTGACTCCAGTTTAGCTAAATTTCTAATTAAGGGATTGCGAGGAGTCGTCTCTTCATGTATGCACATACATTGTATTTTTCAAAATGGCATTAATGCTTCTCTCTTTCATTCTGCTACTCTGCAATTTCTGTTATTGTTGTGTGCATAATCATGGTATCAGAACCATGATAGAAAAGTGGCATCCAGAACACAGTAAAGGTCAAAGCAGCAAGACTGAAGCACTGTGGTAGAACATCAACACAAAACGAGGCCAAAGGAATTTGGCTCCCGTTGGATTAGATTCGAGGATGGAAGTGAAACAAAAGAGCACCAACATAGACAAAAGTTGGCTTAGGAGTATTAAAGGATAAGTTATCTCAGCCAGTTTTTACCCAGCAGGGAAGGCAATCAACCCACAGCAACTTTGTTCGCCTCAGTAAGGAACCATCCAAGTTACTTTCAGCAAAGGGAAATAAACAAAGAAGCAACCTCACATAAGATAAAGTATAAATAAACAAGACCATATTCAAAATGGTCCACTAATTCTCATTAAGATGCATATTGATTACATATACAAGGTCTAGAATATATCAAGCTTTCACAATCCATTCAACCTCTCCTCACGGTCTCGTCTCCTTCTACAGATCAAGCACCCTACACGTATTCATCCACTACATTAAATATGTACTCATGGACTCTTCTACTCAGCTCTGACATCCACAATGTCCATAAATGGTCTCACTCCTTTGTACTTCTCTTGCTCTTGCATCCAATCACTCCAGTGGTAGTTTACCCTTATCAAGACCTCTTTCTCTGGCTTGATGCCTTTTCTTACTTCTCTTTCCTCAAGAACAACCTCATCCTTGCATCTCAAGAAGGCAACTTCTTGATGAGGATCAATTATCTAGAGAGCAACTCCTGTTGATATGTGGTTGCCATTGATGTCAACCCCAAGTAGCACCAAGAGATGCCCCACATTTTGTCGGCCAAAATGACATGGCAGTTCATGATTTCTCGAGACCAGACCATCCTTGTTGGATTATCCTCGTTGAGCTGATTCTGGAAATATATGGCACGCCACGTGGTTCTTCACGGTTTGTGAGTTATGCCTATTAGAAGACAAAGGACCCAATTGTGGGTAAAACCCCAAAGGGTATTGATGTGGCAGTTCCTCTTTAGTCAAATCAAATGGTCAAGGAATGTGGCACTTCTCCATCAAATTAAAAAAATGCAAAGGATTATTCTTGAGGGCTTTCAAACCTATTTTAAATCTAAAAAAAGGGTTTGTGGTTTCCCTCCAGAATGTGCATACGAATGCCTCTTTGGAAGCCCCTTTTCATGTCTAGAACCATCTGAAATAACCTCAGCGCCTGTGGAGACATTGATACATCTGACAAGAAGGGTAGGGTTTGTGTTATGAACAAAGTTCATAACCGCAACAAAATATTCAAAAGATCTAAAATATGTAAATATCCATAATAGGACAAATATATTTATATAAGGAATGTAAAGAAGATATGAGATTATTTGATTACAACTAAGGGGTATATATAGCTAGGCAGGTACCCTTTCATGAACGGTCATGTCCATAGAGACATGCTTCTTCAATATTAATTATTAGTTAATTAATCATTATTCATTATTATTATTGTTTATATTATTTGTATAATTTTATATATATATTTTATTCATAACATTGCCTTCCTCTTCAAAAAGATTTGTCCTCAAAGCTTATTGTTGACAAGGCGTGTTATCTATTTTTTTGTCTTGTAATCTATTCACATCTTTTGGAATCCTTCGATTTGTCATCTTCGTTGATACGAAATGATAGGATCCTTTGAGTGACAAACAAAATTGTCGAACTGAGAAGGGATCTAACCATCCTAAATCAATCTTCTGTAGAATCTTGCAGTTACTGGAAACTTGTGATGAATTGTTATCACAAGGTTGGATTGTGCAAACTTTAGTTTTCTTCAGAACATAAGTTTGTTGTTTATGTTTTGAGTGATACAAATACACGGATTGATTGAGATGTTTGCTCTTGTGATTCGGATGTCGATAAGGAATTCTCATTATATGATCTTCCCTTAACTTGTTTGTGGCAATTTCTTGGTTTATTGGAGGTATATGATTCCCTTCAGGTACAAAAGGCGTTTGTTTGAACTACAGAATCTGAATATGTCTTCACTTCAATTGGATTTGAATATGTCAGAATTGTGAGATTAATGGGATCTATGTTGGTTCCCCTTTCTTCAACTTGGACTGCGATGTCTAAGGACTTTGATGCTTCTTTTGTGATAAGTTATTCGAATTTGTTCTTCAATGAATTCTTAACATTTTTAAGTTTTTTAATTTGAGTAGACTTTGATTATGCTTTTTGAGGCGTAAAAATTTTTTAGCTTTTGATTCATTGATCTTATTTTCAATATTTTGATGTTTAAGTTTCTCGTATTTTAAATCTCCGATTTGTTCTAATAACCTTTGATTAAGATTTCTTAAATGCAAATTTTCATCTTCCTTTTCTAATAGATTCTCGTTGAATTTCTTCTCGAGACATTCATTTCCTTCTTATAATTTTTTCCTTGTATCTTTGGACTTCTTGACCTTCGAAAGTAATTTTTGACAATGGTCCCTTAGACGCAAAATCCCCTAATCCTTTTCTTTTGACTTGTTATAAAACATGTTTTCGAGAGATTTATATTTCTTTTCTAATACAGTTTTTTTTTTCAAGCTTTGCGAGTTCTTCCTCTAATCTTTTTATTTGTCTCTGTGTATTACCTGTAATTTTTGACAATGGTCCCTTAGACGCAAAATCCCCTAATCCTTTTCTTTTGACTTGTTATAAAACATGTTTTCGAGAGATTTATATTTCTTTTCTAATACATTGTTTTTTTGTTCAAGCTTTGCGAGTTCTTCCTCTAATCTTTTTATTTGTCTCTATGTATTACCTTCATGTTCTTCAGTACTAAATAATCTCCCACATGTTGGACAAAATAACTTGCAATATATCTATATATATATATATATATATATATATATCCAATTTCCGTTAAACAAAATGGACATTTAGTCCAAAATGACGACTTACATGTGGAAGTCATCTTGACTTCTTCCTTTTTCTCTTTTATGAGCTTTGAAAATATAAGAATATACTCTTTTTACTTCCATTCTTTCTTGACTTCTTGAAATATATTTCTTTGCAATTTATAATTTATTTATTTATTTAATTTTGGTAATAATACTTCTTTTGGTAAAATAATATTTTAAAGTTTAAACCCTTTCTCTTTACTTCGAATAGAACCTTTTTTTTATACTTAATAATCTTCTTTGGTAGTTTTAACCTTCACCTATTCTTTTTTAAAATAATACTTTAACCTTCACTTTTTTTTGGTTGACCTTTTAATAATTTTGAATTAAATTTTCACCAACTTTTCAATTGAACTTGAAAACATATCCCTACCATTAATTACTGTAAGGATTCTAATCTTTTCTTGGTATTTGTTATGAAAAGTTGCACCACTAGGGAATGACAGCGTCTTCACCTTTCAATGGTTTGCTACTCCTTCGTTGCCCTTGAATTAATTTGATTATATGAATGATAATATTTATTGTTATCTGTTATCAGGGGTCATAGCAATACATTAAAAGTGTGGCAACGTACCCACTCACAAATAACCTCTATGAAACTGAGCTATGGAATGGCCCTGCTGAACAAACATAAAGCTGAAACAATAAGTGGTGAACAGTATGAAATATGAATTGATCTGTACGGTGGTGGCAAGAATAAAATTGAATAGTCCGTAGTGTACGATACTGCAATAATTCATTGGTTAGAACCAACACAGCAATTTCTACAGGGAAACGTAGAGTCGCTACTGTACAGCAAGTTGGTCATTTAGTGACCAAACAGTGGCGACGAAAAGGTCAGAACAGAATTTACGCGGGACTGCAGGGAGACAAGGGCTCCGTTGGCGGCAGCGTGGATGGCTCCAACGGCTGTAGATTCGCTGCCAACTTTTGGAATTCTTTTCTTTCTTTTTTTTATTTTTTGACATATATATTATATATAAATTTCTTTTATAATTTTTTGTTTGAACTTTCTTTTTTAAATGGCCAAAGGCCTAACAACAAAATGGAGAATCTCCAAAGTTGTGTAGCGAAATGCTTCGATCACAAGAGCAATGAAGTTGACGAAGAATTGGTGGCCAAAGGCTGAAGCAGACTGGCTCTGTACAGCGGTTGTGCAGCCAGAGAATCGAATAGCTCTGATACCTATGTTATCAACGAAGTTCATAACCGCAGCAGAATACTCAAAAGATCTGAAATATGTAAATATCCATGATAGGACAAATATATTTATATAAGAAATGTACAGATGATATGAGATGATTTGATTACCACTGAGGGTCCCGTATATATAGTCAGGCAGGTACCCTTTCACGAATGGTCATATGTCCATAGAGAAATGCCTCTTCAATACTAATTATTAATTTATTAGTTAATTAATCATTATTATTATTATTATTATTATTATTAGTTGTATAATTTTTATATATATTTTATTCATAACAGTTTGGTATATGTTGGCTCAGGGTTTCGTTGATTTCCTTCAGGCAAGGAATTTTCTGTGATTCATCTAAAAGGACCAGCAAAGACTATTTTTGGCAGTTTGGATGTCTTTTCTGATATTTATTTGAAAGGGAAGGCAAAGATCATTTGGCAATTTAGATGTCCTTCTATGAACTTGATTCAGTGGTAAGAAGCTCCATTGCAGAAGTGTTTTGGGCCTTGGCCCTCATTATTGAGCTTATACACCAGTAATCATTAGAGATAGCAACAGATCAGACGCAAGGCACTTGAATTTCCTTATTCGATTTGGTTTATGCTTTGGGCTCACATCTATCAAAGGTTCGTTTGAAACTTGAAGAAATAGCATACCTATTCGACCTTTATTATACAGTGATGAAACCTCTGTGGATTGGTTACTTGAGACTGGCTGCGGATCCTAGACAAACCTAAACTCTGCGATTTGAAGTTTGGAAGGTGATACATCCGCAGCTTGGTCATGGTGAAGGGCAAAAGTTACAACTGAAATCAGTTGAAACTATCAAGACTTATTTCATTTTACCTCCAAGTATATGCAAATCAAGCCTATCATTTTTATTGTTTGGGTCTCAAAACAGCAAAATTTTATGTGATCTAAGGGACAAGCACTTTTTGTTTGGCCTTCTTCAGCAAGGTTTCAAGTTCTGGGCTCGAATATTTTGTTTCAGTGGTATCTCAGACTAGTGAGGGTCTGTGATTTATTTGTATGCTCAGTATACATCTCTTGATAAATATTATGACAAAGTTTGGCACTTTTTAAAACTAGCAAAGAGTATCCTTGACAAGAAGTGTCTTCAGTCCTCATTAAGGCATCATATTCTGAAGTCAAACATCAATTCTGGAGTCAGAAAAGGTAAAATTTCCTAATCTATTGGTTCTAGACCGAGGGCTGCATATATGATGAGCCTTATCCTTAAAAAGGCCTAAAATACAGTTTCGTCTTGAAACCTTATACCAATGTTGCATTAATCGTTACCGGGATAATATCGGCACAAAGAAAAAATCAGAAAAAACCGTAATTATCGGGAAATAATCGGAAATAATCGGGAAAAAATTGTTTGGTACAAAAATATTCATTTTTTTTTCATTTTTTTTTCATTTTTTTCAATTTTTTTAATATCTAAACCATCTACAACATAAAATAAATACATTGACACATAAATATGATAAAATAACTAATATATAAGATGTTTAATATCATTTATAGTGCTAAAATCACACATAACATTGAATCATGTCCTAAATAGTAAGTCCTGACTCCTGAGTCCCAACTCAGCCTCAAAATATCAACAAAAAATATAATAATGTATCTCATCATGTCATAATGTCATATACAATAAAATGAAGAAAATAACTAAATTCTAATCCTATTGATTTCCTCTGTCCCTCTTGCGAGAAAATGCCACAGCGTTCCCTTTCCCTCTGGATGTAGATGTTGGTGCTGGTGGAGTTGGCAATGGAGTCTGCTATGCTCTCGAAGCTGAAAAATTAGAAGTAGGAGCTATAGGAGGTAGACCACGTCCTCTACTGGTGGCAGGGGTAGCCTGCGCAGGTGGTGTCACCTGGAAACATTGCAATCTCCCAATCCTGAAATCCTGAAAAACTGATAAGTCTGCTGGATTTTGAATGAAATCTAAAATTCTACTTTCTCCATATGAAATCCAATGAGGCCGGAACCACTCTCAAACATCCCGAGTCATTTCATGGTAATGTTAAAAATTTAAGTAAAAGGATGAAAATGAAGATTAATATTACCATGAATAGCATATCAATACTAGGGCCTAGACTTGATCATTAAGCTGCCCCGCTCAAAAATTATTTGTTTCTTTCAAAAAAATTTACATTTCCCGTGATAAAAACGGAAAAAATCGCATTTTTTTCAAAAAATCGCGATTTTTTCCAAAAAATCGGGTATAAAAAAACTGGCGATAATTTTGGATATTACTCGCGATAATATCGGAAGCAGGAAATTATCGCGATATTATCGCGATTTTAACAACACTGCCTTATACACTCTAAGCATGCGATGACTTAAAATTAAAAGCAGCAAAATTTTGAAGCAACACTTCGTCCTGAAAGGAGGCCTCTTCTCATTGAAGCTTGCGGACTATAATTAATATTTTTGAAGCATCACCTTGATATACATGTGTATGGACATCTACAAGAGCCGACTTATGTGGATAATCTGAGCAGTCCAAGATTCAAATCTTGTATATACCTATGACCTGTCACCTGGAGACTTGAAGTAGCAAAAAGATCAGTGCATTACAGGTGGCGTTTTGTCCAAAAAGGAGGCTAAACTAAGTCAACAATATAACATAGGTATGCAAGTTTTCTTTTAGTCACATTGATCATCTAACTCTTGGACAGTCTTGCATACAAATCTTTGTTGTCATTAAAAGAGAACAGAAGTATTGGAATAACCATCAGTTTGCAATAAGAGCTACAAAAGTAGAACGCATTGACATCACTACAATTTGTCGAGAAGCAAAGATTCATTCAGGATTTGATCAACATTGATCTGTGCAGTTAAGTAGCATGTGTACAGTATGATCGGGCAGTAAGGGACTTGTTGAGCAATCATCAACTTCAAGGAGAAACATCAACACATTTGGCTACAATAAACAAGTAAGTTTTTTGAGTAAGACTTTTCATCATACTCTGGAGTTAGGGTTTTGCAGAGATTATATTGTTGGGTTTTTAGTGTTATTTGCAGCAGTCTATCATTCTAAGCGGGACATTATCCCTAGTACGAGAGCCCACAATTTTTGCAGAAGTATACTCATTGTAAGTGGGTCATTATCCCTAGTACAGGAGCCCACAATTGTTGTCAAGTTCATTATCTATCTTCAGGGAGGTTGGGTGCTATTAGGCAAGTGGTTATAATCACCTTCAGGCTGGACCCTGAAAACACTTCAGGGAGGTAGGGTGGTGCTAGGGCAAGTTGGAGCTTGCTAGGGCGTTGGAGCATCCTTCCAGTTGGAACTGGAAAATTCAACGCTTTTCTAGAGTTCTAGGGAGTTGGGGCTTCCCTTTTCAATTGGAGTTGAAGCATTTGATGTACTCATAAAATCATTAGAAAAGCGTTCGGTGGTTTTTGGTCCCGAAAGAGCTTTTCCACTTAAAAAGTCTTATGTCTAATATCTACTACTTATTTATGTTTTGAAAAGATGTTGAAGATTAATTAATGCTCTGAAAAAGATTAATAAATTACCAACTGGTAAGAAACATTAATTCACCCCCCTCTCAGTGTTTCTAAGTTTCTAACAACTCTTTGGTAACCAGCCCAATCAGCTTCAAGTTGCACTCTTTTATCCGTCTTTGCCATGACCCTCGGGCTTTTAACAACCTCAACTGCCCTACGCCAATAACTCATATTCTCATTTACTTAACTCCACCTTATCACCACCTTAGGATCCTTTTAGTGTCGTATGCCTAACCTTACATCTCTTGTGCTCACAATTGTCTTTCAAAGTGCACACTTTTTGGCATTACTTGCTAATCCAATTGGATATTGGTTGCCATCCACCTACTCCACTAGCTCAAAGTACAGTGCTCCATCTTGGCAATTTTTCTATAGTTTTTCAGGTCTTGAACTTCTAGGGCTGTTTTGAGGCCCTAAACGACATTTTTTTGATGTGGTCGAGGCCCAAATGATGGCCATAGGCTCTAGCCTAGGCCCCAACCAAAATGTGTAATTCTCGGCTAGACCTTTCCAACAGGCTACTAAGCACGCCAAACAAAGATCATATGCAAAAGTTACAACCCCGAGAAGTTGGTGTAGCAATTAACCCCAATGGAACCACAAACCTTCTAGCATTTCATCTTCTAGGGTTAGGTTTTCGGACCTCTAGTGTTCTTGTTTTATGTTAAAAGGCCATCCTCTCGACCTCTTGTAATTGCTTTTACAAATGCATGTAGTCGTCGTCTCTTTCTGAATCTGTTCAGAGATAACTACCACAATTTTAGCCAGCCTATGTTCTACAGTCTTATGTATTTCATTTATTAATAGAAGTTGGGTTTTCACCACATTATTGTAATACCTGCTACATTTCTCTGTGTGTTCGATTTATTTTCCTACATTTCATTTCATTCCTTGTATGAACTGGATCAATGGTATCAAAGCAATTTGCTCCTTATTGTTTCTCAGTGCATGTCCCCAACGAGGTCAAGGTATAGAGAGTTGGGTCTCAAGCTAGTTTCATTTGGGAACAATCACTCTTGCAAACCCAAGTAGCCTCCCATGGCAGAAGAAAAGATAGATGACGAAGCAAGAGATCCTATCAAGTTGTTGCTCAAGGAAGCACTCGCACATCAGAGGAATGAGATGATGGACAATTTTTCTCAGATCCTTTGACAACTGCTAAGAGTGGCTGAGGCACCTTCAACAAGCGGCAATTTTGGAAGCGCAACACCCTTCAAGGTACAAATTAACTTTGATATCCCATTATTTGAAGGTCAAACAAATGCAAATGCCTTGGATAAATGGTTAAATTTGCTAGAGCGCTACTACTCCATCCAAAAATTTTCTAACAATGAGAAGGTTACTAGGAGAGACACAACGAAGATGAGTCTGCAATGCTCAATGTAGGATCAACTTGGGCCACTTTTGTTGATGCCTTTAAGGAGGAATTCTACCTTGTAGGGAACTTTGATGACCAGTACATGAGGTAGAAAACCCTACAAGGGGAGAGAGACTAGATGGTACCAGAGTACACCAATAATTTATATACCTTGTGGTCAAATTTGGATATCAGAGACTCCAAGTTGTGCCTATTCTTTAAGTACCACAGTGGCCTACACAGGTACATTCAAACGGAGATGGATTTCCTTGGCATCTCCTCACTGGGAGCCGCTTACCAATATGCTATCAAAATAGAGCAGAAATTGAAGCAGCAAAATAAGCAGTGGTTCAGGCTTGCAAATCCACCGCAACAAAAGCCTAGTAAAGGCAAATCCTAACTCCCAAAACAAGGGACAAAGTAAGGAAAGCCAACCTCAAGACAACCAGCCCAGGTCGGAGGCAAAGAAGGGTGATGGGAAGTCAAAAAAGGCATTGGAAAGTGGTGTGAGTTCCACAAAAGCCCCTAGCACAACATTGATGAATGTCACTCGAAACAATCATTGTTAGCGGAGCTAAAAGAAAAGGAAATAGACTCTAGCTTTGATTCCAATTTAAAATAGGATAAAGGGAAGCGGATCTAACGCAGAAGCATCCTAATCAAAATGTGTATTTAATTTTCTAAGTGTAGGAAGTCTCTAGAATTTCTAGATTATGTAAAAAATCTAGAAACAATATGTAGTTTAAAAAAATAATAATAGTAATAATAATCTGCTTTATTTAGGAAAAAGTTATGATAGGTTCCTAAAAAGAGGATTTTTTCTCAACTTCTTCCAAAATTCTAGGAGAGGAATTACCTCTTGAGAATTTTATATCTCTTAGGAATGTAATGTATTTGTTGGGCCAAGCAAGAAGGGGGAAAGGTCCAAAGCTCCTTAATGAATAAAATTGTGAATAATTTGGGGTTTTTAGTCTAAATTGTGGTTTATTATGATTTTATGTCTAAATATCGGTTTGTAGGGCATTATTTTTAGTATCGGAAGTTCTAAATATTAATATTATTCATGCCATTTTTTTTTGTTTATAGTCGTATCATTTAGTTGTTACTTGTGTGTAGTTTCTGTTGTGGCACTCTGCCATCATGATCATCAATGTAGAACCTAGTGCCACCATCGCAACCACAAAGATCCGACCAAACAAGCCAAAGGAGATTGAAGAGGGGGAGCGCCTCTTCCACTCACAAATGTGGATGAAGGGGACCCTACTCCATTTCATCGTTGATAGCAAGAACAAAAAGAACCTAATATCAGCCGATGTCATCAAGAGATTGACGTTGTCAACAATGCCACACTCCCAACCATACACCATTGGTTGGTTGAGCCATGGACAAGATATTTGTGTCGATGAGCATTGTCGCCTATCCTACAACACCAAGGCCTTCAAATATGAGGTATTGTGTGTTGTTGCCCCACTTGAAGTTTGTGATGTTCTTTTAGGACAACCTTATAAGTGGAAATGTCATGTTGTTTAGGAGTCTTGTCCTCATAGTCATTATTACTCTCAAAGGTTAACCCTACAGGAAACCAAAGGTAGTCCCAACTACCACAATTTCATTGATCTAAAAAAAACAGTGCCAAAAGGTAATCGCTCAAACTACAAAGCTTGTTCTCTTCATGGTTCAATCAGAAGATGAAAGCAAGGTCACTGCAACCACCACAACCTCTGCACGAGGCCTCCCTCCACAAAAAAAGCATGTAAACACGATTGTAGAGACATACAAATATATATTCGCTCGACCTGTGGGGGTGCCTCTACACTGCTAAGTCAAACACTCAATTAACTTGATATTTGGTGCATCTTTACCTAATGGCCCAAAACATAGACACTCTCTCTTGGAGAATGAAGAAATAAAACGTCAAATTCACGAGCTCGTCCAAAAGGGCCATAGTCGATCGAGATCCTCACTTTGCAGGAGTCCAATGTATTGGTGTAGAAGAAGGATGGGGCATGGAGACTCTGTTTTGATTATCAAAACGTGAACAAAATCACTCTAGAGAGCAGATACCCGATCCCCAGAATTGACGATCTTCTTGACCAGCTTAAGGGTGCCAAGTTCTTTAGTAAGATTGAGATGAAGTTGGGCTACTAATAGGTTCCAATTAAACAAACTTATGTATGCAAGACAACATTCAAATTTAAAGGCCTTTTCAAGTGGTTGGTCAAGCCCTTCAACTTGACTAATGCTCCAGCGACATTCATAAGGATGATGGATGAATCCAACATCCATTAGCAAACTTTTTTGCGGTTGTATACATCCTCATCTTTAGCAAAACTTGGGCAAAACATTTGCAGCACATTTAGCAAGTCTTGAGCACCATACGACAACACAAGTTGTATGCCAATTTAGAGAAATGTTCATTTGGCATGCAGAGAATTCAATACTTGGGCTAAATTGTGGATGAACATAGGGTGCATGTGGACCTGACCAAGATCCAAGTCATTCGAGATTGGCCAACCCCGACGACTCTAACAGAGCTTCATAACTTCTTGGACCTTGCAAACTTCTATCAAAGATTCGTGTTCGGGCTCTCTTATATAGATTGATGTTTGATTCAAGTGACCAAAGGAGGAGCAAAAGCAAAGTATTTATGGTCTTCAGTGACAGCAGAAGGCATTCGAGGATCTAAAACATTGCCTTTGCTCTACACCAATCCTCACCCTACCAGACTTGCAACAACCATTTGAGATTGAGACAAATGTCTTTGACTATGCTATTGGTGCAATCCTCACTCATCAAGGACATTTGGTGGCCTATCACAGTGAAACACTCTCAGATATTGTCCAGAGATGCCCCACCTATGATAAGGAGATGTGCTTCATCATGCACACCTGTCGACAATGGAAGCATCATATTATGGGGAAGTAAATGATCATCCACACTAATCACAGGCCTTTGAAATTTATGCAGACACAAGAAAAGTTACAAAATGACCGCCATCAAAAATGGTCCACATATCTACAACAATTCCATTTGAACATCAAATACAAGAAGGGTAGCACCAATCATGTTACAGATTGTCTCAGTAGACCCCCAACTGTAGCGCTAACCATAGTTCTTAACTCTTGTGGGCACGAGACCTCTAGGTGGCCACAAATTACAATTATACAACGGTGACTCTAACTTCGGTGCCACATACCAAATGTCGATGGAAGGCAAGCAAGTTCTTGACTTCCACCACCAGCATGCACTCTTGTGCTACCTAAGCCACCTTTCTGTTCCTTCAAGCAAGCGTGCCAAGCTGATATCGGAGGCACATTACAGTCGAGTGGAAGGGCACTTTGGTGTGGAGAAGAGAGTAGCAGTACTTCAACAATATTTTTATTGACCAAAGCTTCGTCAAGATGTCTAGCGGTATATCAAATCATGCACTGTCTATGCCATTACTAAACCAACCATCAAGAAGAAGGGGTTTTACACTCCTCTACCTACCCCAAACCAGTGTTTTAAAATTCGGCTGTACCGAATCGGATTCGGCCAAGCCGACCGAGCTGGACCCTTGGCCGAATCGGCTCGGTAGAAAAACCAGTTCGGTGGCTGGTGTGTTACCGAATCAGTCGAGCCGACAGAGCCGACCGAACCGAGCCAACTGAGTCGCCCCTGGTCGGTTCCGAACCCGAGTCAGAGTTTTAAAACACTGCCCCAAACAAGCTCTGGGAGTCAATCTCCATGGATTACAAGTTAGGTTTTCCACCCACCAAGCATGGTAATGATTGTGTGTTTGTCGTTGTCAATTGATTCTCTAAAATGGCCACTCTAGCACCTTGCATGAAGAGTATCACAGTTGAAGTCATTACTGAACTCTTCTTGGAGCATGTTTGGGTTCATTTTGGGTTACCACTTACCATTATTTTGGATAGGGATAGCAAGTTCCTCAGCGTATTTTGGTCCAGCCTATGGTGTCTCATGGAAACCAAGTTGACCAAATTGATTTCCTTTCATTCCCAATCAAATGGATAAACAAAGGTGGTCAACAGAATGATTGTGCATATCATGTGCATGTACAACTCCAAGCACTTGCGTACATGGGACAAAAGCCTTCCATATGTTCAACATAAATAAAACAGATCCCTCCACAGATCTATTGGCCACAATCCTTTTCAGGTGTGCCTAGGGTTCCAACCATTGGCTCCAATTGATATAGTTATGCCCATTGCATCTGCACTGACAGAGTCCTCCCATGCTCAAGTTGAGGCAGACAAGGCAGCCAAATTTGTTGAGTGGATCCAACATCTCCAACAAGTCCATGATATCCTGCAAAAAGCCAATGCCAAGTACAAGCAGTGACATGACAAGCATAGGGTTCCACATAACCTTCAGGTTGGTGAGAAGGTGTGGTTACATTTACAAAAGGAGTGCCTCACAGGCCCCAATAGGAAGCTCAGAGTCTTAGAACACTTCGATATGGTCCTTACACAATCACAAAGGTGGTGAGTGACAATGCTTTTGAGATAAGCATTCCCCCTTTCCTTGGCTTGCACCGAGTGTTTAATGTGGAGTTGCTTCGACCATATTTTCCACCTCTATTGGACACCACGGAAGTTGTCGAGTAATTGGCCCCCACAGAATGCAAACCTAACTGCATTAAACAATCTACAGTGGAAGAGATCATGGACACCAAGATAAAAGATACCTGTCAACAACACATACAACTCTATTGAGTTGTGAACGCAGGGCAACTTCTTCACTAAGGCAAGTGGCCCACCAAGAGCCAAATACAACAGAAGTTTTCCCATTTGATGGATGCACTCAATGCAAATGATACCATTGCTCCCTAAGGGGGGAGGACTGATCTAGGTGGATATCGGTTGCCATCCACCTACTCCAGTGGCTCAAAGCACAGTTCTCCATCTTGGCAGTTTTTCTATAGTTTTTCTAGTCCTGAACTTCCAGGGCCACTTTGAGGCCTTAAACGACATTTTTTTGACACGGCAAGGGCCTAGGCAATAATCGTAGACTTTGGCCTAGGCCTTAGACAGAATGTGTAATTCTCGGCTAGACCTTTCCAATGAGCTACCAAGCGTCCCAAATGGAGATCGTATGCAAAAGTTATGACCCCAAGAAGTTGGTGTACCAACTAACCTATTGAGGCCTGCCAATCTTTTGGTGTTTCATCTTTTGGGGTCGGGTTAGGTTTTTGGACCTCAGGGTTCTTGCTTTATGTTAAAAGGCCATCCTCTCAGTCTCTTGTAATAGCTTTTACGAATGTGTGTAGTCGTCATCTCTTTTTATTCAAATATAGCTACCACCATTCTAGCCAGTGTATGTCCTATAGTATTTTGTATTTCATTTACTAATAGAACTTGGGTTTTCACCACATGATTGTAATGCCTGCTATATTTCTCTGTGTGTTGCATTTATTCTCCTGCGTTTCATTTCATTCCTTGCATGACCTAGATCGATTGATGTTTGTAGCTCAGGAAAGTATTTCTGCAGAGGCCTAAGTGTTTAGGTGTGCAGAAGTCGCCCAAAATCTTCTTAGACATTTGCTCTAGTGTGAGCAAGTTGCATTTGTAACTTAGCCTAACTTAGCAAAAGAACATAATTATTATGATAGTTAATTAAGCTAAAGAAACATTAGATAAAGTAAATTAATTTAATCATTATGTTTTTATCTCAGCCCTTCATTTCAAATGAGGCGAGATCTAATCTTGATTGTCAACCACTTTGGAGATTAGAGTTAGGGATTTAGCTCAATGTAAAGTTATAAAAGTAAGGCTAAGGAGAGGGAGAAGACACACCATACAGCAACACAAGATTGAGAGAGGCATCTCAGTGAATGTGGTGGGTCCAAGGAAGGGGGCAACAAGGAGAAGTCCAAGGAAGGGGGCAACAAGGAGATCTAGATCAGCCAACAAGGGCTTGAACAGTCAAATAAGATCCAGTTGTATGTATTCCCTTAGTTGGCCATTTTCCTAGGACAAGAGCCCAAGTTCGTTCAAAAAGTTAATGAAGAACTGTGATTGGGTAGAATCCATATGAAGAACTATGATTGGGTAGAATCTATTTTGTCGTTTATTTCGTAATTAAAATTGGTATATTTGCTTCCGTTGAATTTGTGTTAATGAACCTACTTGTGCAATTAATCATTGGATCTGTAATCTGCTAGGAATTAAGTGTTGGGTGCTAGGTTTCTAGTAAAAACTAACATGATATCAGAGCATAAACTGTAAGGTACTAGTCTTTGAATCACAAGTGCTAGGTTCGTATGGGATCATTGGGGCTAGGTTCAACCATGATTATATGAGTAGAAAAAAAAAATTAAAATGGGGCCCAAAGGAAATCGGTGATACGATCAAAGGAAAAAAATGAACGTCGAATTCAAATAGTTTTGACTGAGTTAAAGAAATATTAAAAAAAAAGAGAGAGAGGTTGGACTATTGAGCTGCTAGTTGTAGTGGCTAATAGCCATAGGCTATCAAACCTGTCAATAGGACCAACAGGATCACAGGGAAGCCCGCGACACAAGACAACACGCGAGCAGTCAATGGTAGTTCGACAATCGGAGGTGCGGATTAAGGGAGCAAATTAGGGACCAGCAAGGGTAGCGACGTAGGTACATCGTGAGGTCGGCAATCACTGTAGAGGAAAGAAGTCGTCGAGGGAGTTGCCAGCGACCAAGGAACACAAATTGGTAGCTACAAAATGGTCAAGGTGTAGGAAGAGCGATGGTCAGTAGCCGAGTAAAGACAGATCGCAAGGATCAAATCTGTCAAGCCATGGAGAGAGGCGCAAGAGGTCAACGAGTTCAATGTTGCAACCGCTGACACAAACACCAGCGGCCAGACTGGACAACAGGGCTAGAGTATGCAAACCACCAAGGGAGAACGATAGTGTTGGGAGGCTTGACGGGGCAACAATGGCAGGACATTTGATGCGACAAGACCGCAAATGCGATGGCAAGACAATCAACGTAGCAAGAGCCCAAACACGAGGGGACTAGATGTAATGTACAAAGGCCCATCCAAAAATTAAGCCACATGCACAGGATGCAAGGTCGCAGGCAAGACTCCATAATCGCGAGCAGGTGTTTTATAGCCACGGGTGGGGATTTGTAGAAGCAGGAAACCATCTAGTAGCTCAGGCTGAGTTTGCAAAGTGCAAACAATGGGTTGTAAGGCACAGACAAGCCAGTTGTAGGCTAGGCCAGGGAACAGGAAAAGCTAGGCAGGAGTTAAAGTTGTTGGGAATTGGTTGTGGTGGATTTGTGGGAGAAAGAACAGCAACCAAAAATATAGGGTAGGAAGTTACAAGAGTGTAGCCAAACGTAGAAGCTGTAATCACCGAGAAACAACCAGTCCAAGACCATCAACCAACCAATAGGAACCCACAAGCAACAAGTAAAGCTATTGGGAAACCATTAGAAAGTAGTCAGCTATGGACGAGCCAGTCACAAAGGGAGCAACAGGGCCTATTACAGGTGGTGCCACAGAGTAGAGATAGCGCGGAGGATCGTGCCACAAGCAAACCATCGCAATGGGCATGATCGAGTAGTTGCGGGATGAAGTGGATAGTAAGAAGTCGTTAGGCAGAGGCTCTGCCGCAACATGCATGAGCTAGTAATGGCTAGTAGAGCAAGGTATGAAGGATAGTACCAAGTCTACCAACAAGATTGGTGAAGGTCAGCCCTCAGAGGAAAAGAGGGAGATCGTATCAGTGGAGGGATCAGGCAACATACTAAGATTTTAGTAGATGTCTCAAAGGACCAATACAAATCCACGAGGAAGATATTTGCAAATCTATAAACTAGCAGAAAATAGAGAAGTGATAGAGGAAAAGTGTTAAAATTGGCAACCAGGGCAAAACTTCATGTGGGTCATCTTATTCATGGCTGATAATATTTTTATTAGATTCCTCTCGTTGAGAGGTGTAGGATTGATATAAAGATCATCCATTTCCGATAAGTATTCATGGAGATATGAATTTATTTTGATCATGGAATTAGTATCAAACCGATCTACAACTCATGTGGGCTCAGAAGCCCAACAGTCGCATCTATTCAAACACCAACATTGTGTATAAATATAAGAGGACTTTTCCTCATTTGCACTCACTCTTCTTATCACATCTCTCTCTATCTACTACACAGAAATGAGTCTCTTCTCTACTGTGTAGAAATGGGTCTCTCTCTCACACATGTGAAGCCGGAAGCTGTTGAACCTGAAGCTGCCACTGCAGATCCAAAGATTGACCTGCGTGGCCTAGAAGATCTCCTCATCTGAACTGCGCTATAGGTTCATCTGAACCTCCTCTGGAAGCCGCAACTTTTGGTGGTGGAATGAAGTCAATCCGACGAACGGTTTGCAAGATATCGACTGCCCTAGTTTGAAGCCAAAAACTGCTGAAACTGAAGTTGCAACTTCAGAAGTAAAGATTGACCTGCGTGGCCTAGAAGATCTCCTCATCTGAACTGCGTTGTAGGTTCATCTGAACCTCCTCTGGAAGCCGCAACTTTTGGTGGTGGAATGAAGTCAATCCGACGAACGGTTTGCAAGATATCGACTGCCCTAGATTGAAGCCGGAAACTGCTGAAACTAAAGCTGCAACTGCAGAAGTAAAGATTGACCTGCGTGGCCTAGAAGATCTCCTCATCTGAACTGCGTTGTAGGTTCATCTAAACCTCCTCTGGAAGCCGCAACTTTTGGTGGTGGAATGAAGTCAATCCAACGGTCGGTTTTGTGAGATATCGTCTGCCCTAGTTTGATAATGAAGCCGCTAATGCTGATGCTGCTGATCTAGGGTTTTCTACTGCTGATATGAATCAGAATTATTGTACTATTTCTCTTTGCTGAATTATTGAAGATAAAAGAAGATTTGATCAAAGGGTTTCCCCACACATTGTGGGGTTTGTCCCTGGCTAGCCGCGACATCTTGTGTCTCTTGTCTTGGCTTGTTTTCTGTCGATCATTTAATGTTCTATCTGCACTTTACTTTATGTACATGTGATTGCTAATCTGTGGAATATAATAAGAAAAAGAAGTAAACTTTTATATGCATAGAACATACCATAACTTAACATGGTATCAGAGCTGAGGTGAAGACAAAGCCCGAGCAAGAGCAAGAGCAATCACCGAAGAGAAGATTGGCAAGGCTATCCTAAAAGAACTATGGGGTCCTCAACACTCTTTCCTGCCGAAGTCAAGCTCCGTGAGAAAGATGACTATCACGCATGGAAGATGTCTATCGATCTAACCATAGAAGATCCAAGAGTGCTGGACCATGTAAGAGGCAATATTGTTGAGCCTCCATCGAATGCATCCGCTGCTGCATGGAACAAATGGAAAACTGAAGAAGTCAAAATAGAAGATCATCCGGGACTTCTATCGACAAGCAATTGGTGGCCTACATCTCTAAACTGGACACCTCCAAGGAAATCTACAATAGACTGGGAAATGGCACTCACGACTCTTGAAGGATTACCATCCGAATGGTACGTGTTCAAGACTACTCTTCTGAACTATAATGTAATTCCTGGTTTCGAGGGATTAATGGCTAGATGCATTCAAGAAGAAACAAGGGAAGAAGAGCAAGAAATGCCCATGCCTAAAGGTCCTCCTGCTGCCTTTTCTTCTCATGCTAAGAAAAGAAATAATTCCGGGACTAAATCAAAAGGAAACGTTGAACCTAAGGGTGGAAGAAAACGATGATGTTACATCTGCGATAAAGCAGGTCACTATGCAAGGGAGTGCCCTGATAGAAAGGACTCACACCGGGACGATGATCAAAATCCCTCTGATGGAAAATCAAAGGAATGACAAATTCAACAGCAAAGGTAAGAGGAGAGCTGGGGATCGAGGAAGAGGACAACCATTCAAAAAGGCTAGAAAGTCCAGGATGTATTAAATGCACCTGACCTCAAAAAGAACCTAGTGTCCATCTCGGCAATGGAAGACAAAGGCTATAAGGTAACCTTTAGCAATGGCAAGGTATGTATATGGAAAAATAATGTTAAAGATGCCTTTACTCATGGGTTTAGTGTTAATTCATTATATCAGGTCGATGGAAGTCCACTAGGTGTCATGTCTTGTGACACAACTCTTCAGTCCGAACTTTGGCATCGGAGGTTTGCCCACCTTCATTACAAAGCTCTACCCGATGTAAGATAGATGGTAAAAGTGATGCCCGAATTCCAAGTAGAGAAAGAAGGTGTATGTCTGGGATGTGCTGAAGGAAAGCTCAAAAGGGGACCATTCCCCTCAAGCCAAAGCAAGACCTCCAATATATTACAGTTGGTTCACTCATGCATATCTGAGGCTGGCATTAAGAGGGAGACTACTACACCACGTACTCCTGAGCAGAATGGTGTAGCGAGAAGGAAGAACCGCACGATTGTGGAAGCTGTCCGGGCCATGCTACATGATCAAAGACTCCCGAAGTTTCTATGGGCTGAACCTACAAACACTGCCGTATATGTACAAAATCAATGCCCTCATCAAGCATTGGGTTCCAAGACTCCTGAAGAAAAGTTCATCGGTAAGAAACCTGATGTTTCTCATTTTAGAATTTTTGGAAGCCCTGTATATTTTCATGTGGCGAAAGAGAAAAGAAACAAATTGGGTGCATCTGGAAAGAAGGGAATTTTTGTGGGCTATGGTGAAAATACTAAAGGCTATAGAATCTATGTAGCTGGTCAAAGGGAAGTCATAATTAGTCATGATGTCACCTTTGACGAAAATATGGCTCTCAGAAAGGTGAACAATCTTCCGACTTTGAGGAGCTCTCAAGAAGCCGACACTAGGGAACCGAAAGAAAATGATGATGAATCAATGCCTGATGTAGAAGAACCCATGGATCCGATTGATCCTCCTCCACATGAGCCTTCCTCTTCTAGGAAGAGGCCTTCATGGCTTAGGGGGCTACTTGATGATGCTGAAGGACATGCTACACCCGGAGGAACCTTTCGTGAAAGTAAGAAACCTAATAGGTATCAGGCATACTTGACCATCATGAGCACGATCATACAAAATAAGCCTTCATCATTCTCAGACGTTGTCAAGCATCAAGTATGGAAGGATGCTATGACCGAAGAATATGAGTCTATCATGAAGAATGATGTTTGGGAAGTAGTTCCCAAACCCCAGGACAAGACAGTTGTTACTTCCAAATGGCTTTACAATATAAAGCATGCAGCAGATGGAAGTACGGAAAAGTATAAGGCTCGTTTTGTTGCTCGTGGTTTCTCCCAGAAGGAAGGTATAGACTATGATGTGATATTTGCACCTGTTGCCAGATATACGACCATCCGCTCAATCATAGCCCTTGCCGCTTCACAAGGATGGAACCTACATCAAATGGATGTCAAGACTGTGTTCTTACATGGCTCGATCAAAGAAGAGGTCTACGTGGAACAACCCAAAGGATTTGAAATTTATGATCGAAAATCTCATGAATGCAAGTTGAAGAAGGCTCTCTATGGGCTGAAGCAAGCACCCCGAGCATGGTATGAGAGGATCGACAGCTACTTGATGAAGCTGGGATTCACTAGGAGTGAAGCTGATCCTAACCTTTACTTTAAGGTTGAAGATGACAAGCCTCTCATACTGATGTTGTATGTGGATGACCTCTTTCTAACAGGTGCAGACCCTCTCATTCACAAATGTAAGAGGGAGTTGGCTTCTGAATTTGAAATGAAGGACCAAGGACTTGAAGTATGGCAGAAGCCAAGGGAAATTTTCCTATCTCAAGGAAAATATGTGGTAAAGATATTGGAAAGATTTGGTATGATGGACTGCAAGCCTGTGACTACCTCGAGGATCTTAACTTTTAGAAGTTATATGGTAGTGATGTCGGACCAGATTTGGGAAATGCCTCTGAGTTTCAAAAACTCATTCGTGTTGATGTTCTTGGTGAACCTCCGTCCGAACATATGTTTTGCAGTTAGCACTGTGAGCTCATATTTGGTTGAGCCTCACTGCATTGATGCCAAGAATCTTCTAAGATATCTTCATGACACAATTACTAATGGATTGAGATACACTACCAGAAATATGAAACTGCATGATTATTTGAATGTTGATTAGGCAGGTAGTGTGGAGGATCACTGGAGCACTTTTTAGTGTTGTTTCTCTTTGGATTCTGCTTCGATATAATGGATGAGCAGGAAGCAGAAGTCAGTTGCCATAAGCACCACCGAGACCGGATACATATCTACGAGTATGATCTCGTATGAAGCTGCCTGGTTGGGGAAGCTCTTCAGTGAGCTGTTTGAACACATACCATTGTGATTCTCTGTAACAACCAGAGGTGGGATTCGATTATTGAGGAATCCCATATTCTTCGATTGCTCCAGCAGATAGACATCATCTGAGATATGGTAAGTCGATGAGCAAGGAGGCTCCATCGCATTAGGATGATGTACAGGTCGATACACCTTGTCAAATCCCCGAGGAAAGATCTAATTTGTGATTTTCCCAAACGATTTGGAGTCGTCAAGAAACCCTTGTACAAGGATCTTGCATGTTGCATACATTGAGCTCTGGGAGCTCTAAGGGCTTGCGGTTCTTACTGGAGCAACATACGACCACAGGGTGCTCACCCTCCCCTGGTGGTGCACACTGGAACAAGATGACTCGCTCTCTTGTGGTACAAGATGATTCGCTCTCTTGTGGAACAAGATGATTCGCTCTCCTGTGTAGCAAGATTGATGTGTTCTCTTGTGAGGCCTGGATTGATGTGTTCTCCATGGCGATTGTAGCAGTATTGATGTGTTCTCCTGTGAGGCCTGGATTGATGTGTTCTCCATGGCAGCCTGGATTGATATATTCTCCATGGCGATTGTAGCAAGATTGATGTGTTCTCCTGTGAGGACAGGATTGATTAGTTCTCCTGTCGAGGCATCCTACCCATGCAGTCTGGGACTCATAGGAAGTACCTCTCATCTGATCAATGAGCAAGGAAATAAAGTTAGGGACCATAGTAGTACCGATGGACGCATCGTTGTATCTACTGTACTCCCTACGCTAGGATGACCTCCATTGATCTGGGATCAATGATACTGGTCTGGGACCAGTGGTAGGAGTTGTACCATACTATGGCGCTGACTTCGGGCCAGTTGAGACTGGTCTGGGACCAGTGGTACATACTCCGAGACTGACTTCGTGTCAGTGCAGTACTAGTTTGGGACCAATGAGAGTGGTACATACTATGACGCTGACTTCGGGTCGGTTGAGACTGCTCTGGGACCAGTGGTACACTCTCTGAGACTATGATACTGGTCTGGGACTAGTGGTAGGAGTGGTACTTACTATGACGCTGACTTCGGGTCGGCTGAGACTGGTCTGGGACCAGTGGTACGCACTGTGAGACTGACTTTGAGTCAGTGGAGGATGACACTGGTCTAGGACCAGTGGAGTTGTACTCACTATGACGTTGACTTCGGGTTGGTTGAGACTGGTCTAGGACCAATGGTACATACTCTAAGACTGACTTTGAGTCAGTATGATACATCCTCGATCATTTCTTCTTCTTCATAATTCGGACAAAAGCAAAGCAGAACAGAGCAAAAGAGTACCGATCAGTATAGGGCAGAACAAGACAACGCAAAACAGGCAGAATAGAACAGAGCAGGGCAGGGGTCAGGCTATACAGGGCAGTGCATTTGATGGATGAATAGTAACGACCAATAGACAGATTGCAGATGAAGTTCTCCCTGGTTGAGAGGGAGTGTTAAAATTGGCAACCAGGGCAAAACTTCATGTGGGTCATCTTATTCATGGCTGATAATATTTTTATTAGATTCCTCTCATCGAGCGGTGTAGGGTTGATATAAAGATCATCCGATTCCGATAAGTATTCATGGAGATATGAATTTATTTTGATTATGGAATTATTATCAAACCGACCTACAACTCATGTAGGCTCAGGAGCCCAACAGTTGCATCTATTCAAACACCAACGTTGTGTATAAATATAAGAGGACTTTTCCTCATTTGCACTCACTCTTCTTATCACATCTCTCTCTATCTACTACGCAGAAATGAGTCTCTTCTCTACTGCATAGAAATGGGTCTCTCTCTCACACATGTGAAGCCAGAAGCTATTGAACCTGAAGCTGCAACTGCAGATCCAAAGATTGACCTGCGTGGCCTAGAAGATCTCCTCATCTAAATTGCGTTATAGGTTCATCTGAACCTCCTCTGGAAGCCGCAAATTTTGGTGGTGGAATGAATTCAATCCGACGAACGGTTTGCAAGATATCGACTGCCCTAGTTTGAAGCCGGAAACTGCTGAAACTGAAACTGTAATTGCAGAAGTAAAGATTGACCTGCGTGGCCTAGAAGATCTCCTCATCTGAATTGTGTTGTAGGTTCATCTGAACCTCCTCTGGAAGCTGCAACTTTTAGTGGTGGAATGAAGTCAATCCGACGAACGGTTTGCAAGATATCGACTGCCCTAGTTTGACGCCAGAAATTGCTGAAACTGAAGCTGCGACTGCAGAAGTAAAGATTGACCTGTGTGGCCTAGAAGATCTCCTCATTTGAACTGCGTTGTAGGTTCATCTGAACCTCCTCAAGAAGCCGCAACTTTTGGTGGCAGAATGAAGTCAATCCGACGGTCGGTTCGTGAGATATCGTCTCCCCTAGCTTGATAATGAAGCCGCTAATGTTGATGTTGTTGATCTAGGGTTTGCTACTGCTGATATGAATCAGATTTATTGTACTATTTCTCTCTGCTGAATTATTGAAGATAAAAGAAGATTTGATCAAAGGGTTTCCCCACACATTGTGGGGTTTGTCCCTGGCTAAAGCCGCTAATGTTGACGCTGTTGATCTAGGGTTTGCTACTGCTGATATGAATCAGATTTATTGTACTATTTCTCTCTGCTGAATTATTGAAGATAAAAGAAGATTTGATCAAAGGGTTTCCCCACACATTGTGGGGTTTGTCCCTGGCTAGCCGCCACATCTTGTGTCTCTTGTCTTGGCTTGTTTTCTGTCGATCGTTTAATGTTCTATCTGCACTTTACTTTATGTACATGTGATTGCTAATCTGTGGAATATAATAAGAAAAAGAAGTAAACTGTTATATGCATAGAACATACCATAACTTAACAAAAAGGAGCGGAAAGTTCCAAAGGTTGAGCAGCTTAGACGAAGTCAACCTTCAAGTTCAAGAAGGTAGGATCATTTGATAGATTCCTCAAAGTATGTCAAGAAGGTCCCTTCATACGAGATGACCATATAGGATGTTCAGGAGCAGAAGGCTTCTAGGAACCAGGCCAAGTTAAGCAGGACTTCAAGAATAAGATGCTAGTTTTAGAGGGAGTATCCACAGTAGCAGATGCAGTTCCAAGATCGAAGTCAATTCCTAGTGGCAAAAGTACCTCCCTTGCTAACAGGGAGTGTTGATGTTTGTAGCTCGAGTAGGTACTTCTGCATAGGCCTAAGGGTCTAGGCATGCAAAAGTCACTTTTGCATGGGCCTAAGTGTCTAGGCATGGAAAAGTCACTTCTGCATGGGCCTATGTGTCTAGGCATGTAGAAGTCACTCAAAATTTGCTTAGACACTTGCTTTAGTGTAAGCAAGTTGCATCTGTAACTAACCTGAGTCTAACTTAGCAAAAGCATATAATTATTATGTTGGCTAATTGAGCTAAAGAAACATTAGATAAAGTAAATTACTTTTAGTCATTATGTTTTAATCTCAGACCTTGATCTCAACTGAGGAGAGATCTAATCTTGTTTGTCAATCACTATGGAGATTAGGGTTGGAGATTTAGCTCAATGTCAAGTATAAAAACAAGGCTAAGGAGAGGGAGAAGACACGCCATACAGCAACACAAGATTGAGAGAGGCATCTCACGAAGTGTGTTGGGACCGAGGAAGGCAGAAACAAGGAGATCTAGATCAACCAAGGAGGACTTGATCAACTGGATTAGATCTAGTTATTGTATGTATTTCCTCAGTTGTGCCATTTCCCCAAGGTGAGAACCCAAGTTCAGAAAGTTAATGAAACACTATGATTGGGTAGAATCTGTTGTGTCATTATTTTGTGATTAAGATTGGTATATTCTTCTTCTACTAAACTTTTGTGTTAATGAATCTAGTTATGCATATAATCAGTAGATTTGTAATTTGTTAGGAATTATGTGCCAGGGGCTCGGTTTGCAGGAAAAACTCACACATTCTCCTCGCATCTCCAAACCTACCTCACATTTTGTGTGCTCACCTTGTCAATCATCCTAATAGCTTTCCACCTCATTATCATCTACTTCCTCTGCCAAAATTTTTCCTTTAGAAATCCTCTAATACTCATGCTTGGAATATCTATACTTTCAGCATCCAGTTTATTCCTCCACGCTATTATAAATAGAATATTCTCTACACCATGTATCTTACATACCTTTTCTGTAAATACTCTCATAGTTTTTGGTTTCTCCTTCTTCAACATATGTTCTATTTATTGAGATCACAAACAAAGACATGGGATCAAATCAAACAAAAATGTCAACCCAAAATCTTGTAGTAAAAAGAGGGAAGACTTAACTAAAAGCGCATTGAATAGAGAAATATGTGCAAGCATGAGTACGTTATACATAAAATACACGAATGCACATGAAAGAAAAAATTTGCCAACCACAAGAGAATACCAAGATGTAATGCCCGTAAGCTTACAACACTTTTATTAGACAACCTTAACACGATTGTTTAAAAATTTGATTTACAAATGAGGTTTGAGATTGTTTACAAATTTGATTTACAAATGAGATTTGAGTTGCATGTTTCTACACAACTTAAATAGGGCATCTTCCCATCAAGAGTTATGGACCCACACAAGTGAGGTACAGTTCCTAATAGTGTTATTGGACCTAACATATCAAAGTTGACTAGGATAGCCTTGGCCCTTAACCACACCTAGTAATACAAAGAAAGTATAAAGTATGGCCTTAACCATGATTAAAAGTACACTAATGATACATATGAACGGGTCATGGCCACATGAACAAACTATACCAATAATTCCAACACCCCCCTTGAGTTGAATGGTGGGCCATGGAGAGAATTCATTACAAAACAAGATTTATTTCCTTCCTTAATGTTAAGTGCGGAGCCACATTACCAAACCTTGAACATCATATTGCCACACCAACACAATTCCACAACATAATGAAGGTGGCCTTCAATAAAGTAAGTGAAATCAATGTCAGTGAGCTAGACTACTAAAAAGTGGCCAAGTGTAGAACATCCAAAGTAAGCCAACATCATAAAGAGGAAGATCCATTGTAATATGTTGATTAATGGAAAGTAAAACAGTGGTTCAAGATATCCCTAAGGCTAAAGTGGTTGAAAGTAGTACACCCAATAAAGACCAACACCATAATGTTGAAGGACGAGATTCACTAAAATATGTCGAGAATCATTTGTGGGATCATCTATAAAATATAGTGGGGATTCCATATTCTTGTGAATAGAGACTACATCAAAGAATATGAGAAAGGACTTAGTTCTTGTTGCCGCTAAATCTAGCAAGCCTAGTGCAAAGCCTCACTATGCAAATTCTAGACTTTAGGGCAACAAGAGATAGGCTGCCACCATCACTTCAACGAACTTTATCCAGTTGTTTAGTGGTATTCAACCACAAGGAAGGCTTCTTTAAAGAACCGCCAAAACGATATTCAATGATAATGACCTAAGGTGATTGGATGAGGTCTAACGACTGGGATATAGTACCAGCAAAGCCAAGAAGGTCTAAATAGTATTTGCCAAAGTGTAGGTAATTTATTCATAGGGTTGTTATAAGTTAGGGTTTTTCAGATTTTCAATGATGAGGCAAGCAATGTCATATAACAGTTGGAAGAAAAGTTCTTTCAATGATAAGTCAAAAAAATGAAAGACCTTCAATTAGATTTCAAGGATATAGGGTTTGCAAAGGAGTTTCTAGTGTTGAAACATGCATAAAACAGCGAAAGAATGATGACGCCAGCCCTAAAGATAGGGGTTAACATGCAAATAACGTCATATTTTGCTTTGTGTAATTATTTAATGCATTTCCTACCTTAACAGCGATGATACATCAACATAACACCCACATTGGGTGATTAACACGCACGCATCACCCATGACCATCAATAAGATAGATGGTTTGTCCACCCGATGGATAGCAAAGGAGAAGTTAATCGGAAGTAGGTTTTGGAGCTCATCGGGTGATGAGGGCTCGTGTGGCACTACAGAAGGTCTGGGAGTTGTATGGCTCAAGCTTGCATTGACCAAGACAGTCACACTCTGGCATTATATTGCGCCATTATGGAATGGGTAGAAGCTAGTACGGAGTTCAGGTGCCACCACCTCAACCATCGTTTTGATACATGGTCGATGATGGTTATATGCATGGATATGTGGTGTGTTCCTACCATCTGGTTAAATTAGGCTTTATTCCATAGAAATCAATGGCAGCAAGGAAAGTTGATGAGCTCGACAGTTACATGTGATGGTAATGTTGTCAGGTTTTTTGGTTTTCTCAGTTTGATTTTGAAGTTTCAATATTGTAGTGTTGTGGTCGCACCTAGGTGCTAAGGTGTCGTAGTCATTTTATTTGTGGCTCTAGTTACCCTCAAGTGGTTTCTGTGTGATGGTAAAATTGTCAAGCTATTGGTTTTCTCAGTTAACTTTTTAAGTTTCAATGTTGTAGTGTTGTGGTCGCACCTAGGTGTTAAAGTGTCGTAGTCGTTTTATTTGTGGCTCTAGTTACCCTCAAGCAGGGCTACTGGTCTATTTTCGTGTGTGGCCCCTGGGATATCCAAGCGGAAAACTAGCTAGAGTCCACCATTACAAGTTGGATCAACCACTTTGTTAAGTGTTTTTTCAATCAAGCTTGGGTTGTTCTCTTTGAAGAAATAGGAGAGGTTTTTTGGAATGAAATTCAACCCTTTCTTGTGCATGAATTGAGAAGGTTTTATGGGGTAAGCAACCCAGTCCACTATTGGGCCTCCTTTAACCTCTCCTCAATCTGGAAAAACTGTAATATAGAGGCAAAAAGGCCTGGCATGGGCATTCAATGATATCAGTAGGCAAGAGGACACACTCTCAACCCTTACGCATTTTCGTTTCAGATGATTCACAGTTCGTCTAGTAGCACAGATCGTAGGGTTCATGCTTACTTGTAGGCCTTGAGAACTTACTTTGGATTGTTGTAGAATGCAAGTCCAACAAGGAAAAACCCTCTCCACCTGTAGATTTGCAGCCAATTGGCTAGATACAAGTGTAAGAATATGGGAGCTGAAGCTTGCATCTAAGTGGGAGCTTGGATCCTACAAATTTGACACTTCTTCCCACTAAATAGCTTGTTGTGAATGATCTAACAATGATAACCAGCAAGGAAAATGCTACCCTAATGCAGAAAATAAAAGAGAATTTGAATATTTTTTAAGATTTTTTTGTTGTTGGAATCCCTGTGCCTTAAGAACGAACTTCTTGTTGGGATGTGAAGTCAAAGCTCTTCAAAGTCGCTTAGCCCGACTTGTATCAAGGAAGTAACTTTGGTCCCGAATGAAATAACCACCACTGCTGCTTAATTTACCCTGCAGTAATTTCGGCCCTCCTTAGGAGCAGCCTATCTTTGGTGTCTCTAACCTGTTGAAGACTGTAACTAGGTTCGGTCTTCATAATTGTATTTGAGTCATAATGAAATGTATTTATCAAAAGAAAGAAAGAAATTTTTATTATTATCATTATCACTTCTTAAAGCATGGATTTCATGCTTGGGTCATCATGTTTTAGGTCAAAGTCCCCATTGAGGACTTATAGGTTTTGTCTTGAGTCATTAGTGTCATTGTCCATTTAATGAGACGCTTCTTAGGCTTTTGAATCATGTAAAAAGAATTAATATTGAGTAAAATAAGTCATTTGTCACCTCCACACCAAGTCAACCCTTACCTGATCAAGTTGGCCTACATGAGGGTAATTCGACCTCCAGAAAAGGGTATGTATACAAGCAGTTCGATTCATTTGGAAGACACTCACTCAAGTTCGATATACAAGAAGAAGAAGCAGAAAAAATGTGAAATTCCAGAAGAAGAGAAGATTTGCTGGAGAAGGAAAGTCGAAGTTTTCTAGGTTGTCTCTCTCTCACTCGTGTGGATTTACTGGGCTATTTACTAGAAAACCAAAGTGTTGTTGGGTCGAAGTTCCACTGCAAGTCGAAAATCTGCTACCGGGTCGAAGTTTTGTTGTTGGGTCGAAGTGTTGCTGCAGAGGTCAAATTTTCTGTTGTTGCTATTGGATCGAAGTTTCTAGGTCAAAGTTTCTGTTGTGTTAAAAGGTTGTTGCTGCAAGATCGTAGTGCTAGGTCAAAATTGTTGCTAGAAGGTTATCATCTGCAGAAGAAAGGACGGAATGACTTGGTGATTGGAGGAAGTATGTGTCTAGGTCAAGGAGTCTTGGGTCATCTCGTGAAATTATTAAAGGAAGAGTTGTTGACTGGGTTTTCCCCTAGATAGGGGTTTTGCCCGGGCCGTCCGCCTACATCTGGTGTCTATAATCTTCATGTTATTGTTTTGGCAATTTCCTAATGAACTAAAGTATAAGAAGAAGATAAGAAAACATAAGAATATCACAAGTAATTATCAATATAAAGAAAATATTTTTTCCTTTCTAATTTTCTAACATGGTATCAGAGCTGAGGTGAAGAAGAAGGAAAAAGGCAACTTGAAATTCTATTAAAAGGAAAATTAAGGAGTTTTAAGAAGCTTGAATAAAGGGTCATCAAGGAAAGGTGCATATAAGAAGTCAAACCTTTAATCTTCAAGAACAATTTCTAAATGAAGGGAGAAACCAAATTCGGAGCATCCAATTACAGGGCCTGGAAAAAGAGGATAGATCTCATCCTCGAGAAGAATAAAGTCTTGGATTTAGTCAAAGGAAAAGTAAAGAAGCCAACAAATTGTTGAAAAATGTAACTAGGTTCGGTCTTCATAAATATATTTGAGTCATTATGTAATGTACTTGTCAAAAAAATTAAAAAGAAAATTTTTATTATTATCACAATGACTTATTAAAGCATGGGTTTCATGCTTGGGTCATCATGTTTTAGGTCAAAGTCCCCACTGAGGACTTCTAGGATTTATTCTGAATCATTAGAGCCATTGTCCATTTAAAGAGACCCTTCTTGGGCTTTTGAATCATGTAAAAAGATTTATTATTGAGTCAAATTAAGTATTTGACACCTCCACACCAAGTTGGCCTCAAGGAGATCAAGTCGGCCTCAAACAGGGCAATTCGACCTCACCTCAAGCCTATATATACAGGGAGATCAAATTCATTTGGAGCACTCTCTCACTCACTCATAAGTTTGATATCTAGAAGAAAGTTCTGGAAAAGTGTGAAGAAGGAAAGGAAGCTGAAAGAAGTGTGAAGAAGGAAAGGAGGCTGAAAGAAGTGCGAAGTTGGAGAAAGAGGAAGGAAAAGAGAAAATTGAAGCTTTGGGCTATCTCTCTCTCTCTCTCGTTTGGATTCCTCTAGGAGATTGAATTTTTCCTTGTCTAGTCGAAGTTGTTGTTGCTGCTACTGCTGCCATCTGCTGGGTCGAAGTGTTGCTACTTCAAGGTTGAAATTCTGGGTCAAAGTTGCTAGAAGAGGAGGTTGACTTGGTGGTTGGAGGAGGTTTGTGTCTAGGTTGAAGAGTCTCAAGAAAACTATTGAAGGAAGATATTTTCACTGGGTTTCCCCTAGATAGGGGTTTTTCCCTGGCAGAGTGCCTACATCTTGTGTCTTGTGTTTTTGTGATCTTCATACACACATAATTTGGTAATTGCTTGATGAAAGATAATATAACAAATAAGTAAAAGAAGCCAACATAATTCACAAGTAATTATCAAGAAAGAGAAATCTAACCCTAATTCTACTAGCATTGATTTCTCAACATGGTATCAGAGCTAAGGTCAAAGAAGATTGAAGATCATTTCGTTGGCTTGAAGGAAATGATTACTCCCTCTATGATAAGAATGGGATTCATACTGCAGGAATTTTGATCAAGAAGATCTTCTACAACTTATTCAACAAGGTCAAAATTCAAGGGTTCTTAGTTGCACTTACAAGTTCACTTAATGATGGTAATGCATGGATCATTGACAATGGAGCATCAAGGCATATGACAAGGGAAAGTAAACAACTTCGAACTCTATCAAAGGAACCATCTTCTCATGCAGTGGAATTGGGAGACAACCAATGCTATGTTGTTAGAGGCCTATTGTTAGAGGCCTGGGATCAACATCTTTGAAGCTGGAGAATGGAACTAATCTACATCTCAACAAAATACTATATGTTCCAAGTTTGAAAAAGAAGTTGCTTTCGATTTCTTGCTTAGAAGATAAAGGGGATAGAGTTGCTTTTGTAGATGGAAAGGTATTGGTTTGGGGAAAAGAGTCAAGTAATGATAAAGCTAGGGTTATTGGAGTTCGTGAAGGAAGCTTATATAAAGTTATTACATCACCTCCTCAAGCCCTAGTTCGTATGGAAATCAAACCCATCGAATTATGGCATAGAAGATATGGTCATCATCACTAGAAGGTCATTCCCACTCTTAATCAACTAGTTCATGGCATCCCCAATATCAAAGAAGATCGTGAAGGAGTTCGCAAGGGATGCTCTTTGGCTAAAAATACACGAAAACCATTTTCAAATAGTGAAATAAGGTCTAAAGAAATATTAGAGCTCATTCATTTTGATGTGTAGTTCATTTTGATGTGTGTGGGCAAATCACTTGGAGGTCATCTTTACTATGTGACATTCATTGATGATCACTCTACAAAGACATGGCTCTACTTTCTCAAGAAAAAGGATTAAGTATTTGAAAAATTCAAGGAGTTTAGATCTGAAGTGGAAACCCTAACCGAAAGAAAAATAAAGACTTTGAGATACGACAATGGTGGGGAAGACACTTCTAAAGAATTGATTGCATATTGTAAACAAGCAAGAATTAAGAGGGAGCTTATTGTTCCCTACTATCCCGAACAAAATGGAGTGGTTAAAAGAAAGAATAGGACAATTGAAGAAGGTATACGAACAATGCTCCTTGATCAAGACTTACCAAAATTTCTATGGGGAGAAGCAACAATGACAGTGGTATATATTCAAAATAGAAATCCTCATAGAATTCTTGAAAATATGACACCTGAGGAAGCATTCACAGGGAAGAAGCCAAGTGTGGACCATCTCCAAATCTTTGGCTTGGTAGAAAAACCGATTAGGTGGCTGGTTTGTTACCGAATCGGTCGAGCCAGCCGAACCGAGCCAACCGAGTTGACCGAGCCAGACCCTTGTCCAGTTTATTAAGGTGTTGCAGTTGGTGGATGGGGAAAGATTGGCTATGGGCTTCATTTATGAGGCTATGGATAAAGCAAAGGAGCAAATAAAGGCAACATACAAGGATAAAGTGGCTAACTATGGGCCCATTTAGGAAATCATTGATCAAAGATGGAACAATCAACTCCATCGCCCTATACATGCAGCTGGGTTTTTTCTAAACCCAAGGTATCACTATAAAGCTTTGGAGGCAGAACTTAGAAGCTTCACTGGGGAGGTTAGCAGTAGCCAGTAGTACTAGTGCCTAGTGATGTTTTACAGTTTACTTTTGTTGTAGAGGCCATTTAGAGCCTCCTTGGTTATGTGTTTTTGTTTTGATCTCTATATCATGTATGTATTGGACAGTGAACTGGGTGCCATTTTGATATAATGGATAGAATCATGAGCCCACTTTGATCATATGTTGTCTTTTCTCTATACTCTAATGCATTGTGTTTCGAAACATGAATGAAATTCTTTAAAATTATGTTTTTTTCATAAAAAAATTAATATTTAATGTATTTTTTACAACGACCAACTCATTGAAATCAAATCAGCGGAGTCGATACCGAGTCGAAGTCGGAGTCGGCGTCGACCCTCGACCGGTTTCAAACCCGCGTCGGAGTTTTAAAATACTGATGTCTGTCGACTCAAGAAGGCCTTATATGGTTTGAAGCAAGCTCCTAGGGCATGGTATGCAAGAATGAATGCATACCTTCTAAGAATTAGGTTCGTGAAGAGTTCTATTGATCCAAATCTCTACATCAAGGTTGTGGATAATGAACCAGTCATTATTCTACTATATATGGATGATCTATTCATCACAGGTGTGGAACGAAGGATACAAGAATGTAAGAAGATGTTGGCAACCGAATTTGAGATGAAGGATCTAGGACTAATGCACTATTACCTAAGTCTCGAAGTATGGCAAAAGCCTGGAGAGATATATTTGGGGCAAGGAAAGTATATCATCAAGTTGTTGCAGAAATTTGGGATGATGGATTCCAAGCCCATGACTACTATGATCACCAATCTCAAGAAGTTGAGGACCTCTGACTCAAGTCTCGTAAATCCTAACTCCTATCGTCAATCGGTGTGTTCTCTGATGTATCTGGTAAATACTAGGTCGGATATATGCTTTGTTGTGAGCATTCTTAGTCAGTTTCAATTGGAGCCTCGTCATGAGCACTGGATAGCTGCCAAGCATATATTGAGATATCTTTGTGGCACTATACATCACTGCCTAAATTACGATAGCAAGGAAGTCAAGCTGATTGGCTTCACAGAATCTGATTGGGATGGCTGTGAGCCGATGGAAGAAGCACTACAAGTGGATGCTTTAGTTTGGGATCTGCCATGATCTCATGGATGAGTAGAAAGCAAGATCTCATTGTTTTAAGTAGTGTTGAAGCAGAGTACGTGGTTGCATGTGAAGTAGGAAAGGAGGTTGTATGGTTGAAGAAGCTTCAGACAGATTTGTTCGAGAAGCCTCTGGATCCTACTGTGATAAAATGTGATAATAAAGTTGCATCAAAATGTCTCGAGATCCCGTTTTTCGCGCTAAGACAAAGCATATCAACAATAAGTTCCACTACACATTAGGAACTTTATGCAGAATGGGATCATGAAGCTACAATATGTCCCGAAAAATGATCAGGTAGTTGATATACTAACAAAGTCTCTTCCTAATAATAAGTTTGAATATCTTAGAAGCATTCTTGGTTTAGTTAATATTGTTGATCTTTCTGATGATGATAAAAGTTTGGAAGAGATTTGTTGAGGCTTTGTGTGTGAGACACATTGTCTAGGAGGACATCTGGTCGGCACTATGTGTTGACGCTTGGATCCCAAAGTAGGGAGGGTGGCGTTGGTCATAGAGCTCTGACCTCAGATACGCACCTAGATCCCTGGGTTGATGATTAGCAAGTAAACCTGATGGTACCTAGACTGGTTGAAAGCTTTAGTCCATCTTAGTCCCACCCAGATAGATTGCCCTGGTTAGGAATCTAGTCCATAGCATCGTGAGTACCTAAATTGTTGGAGGACCTTAGATAGATTGCCTTGGTCAGGAATCTAGTCCATGGCATTGCGGTGCCTAAACTCTTCATAGTTCATATGGTTTGAGATCTTCCTTGTACTTGTATATGTTATTATGAATACCTCCCTAGTTAAGAGGGAGTGTTGAAAAATGTAACTAGGTTCGGTCTTCATAAATGTATTTGAGTCATTATGTAATGTACTTGTCAAAAGAATGAAAAAGAATATTTTTATTATTATCACAATGACTTATTAAAGCATGGGTTTCATGCTTGGGTCATCATGTTTTAGGTCAAAGTCCCCATTGAGGACTTCTAGGATTTATTCTGAGTCATTAGAGTCATTGTCCATTTAAAGAGACCCTTCTTGGGCTTTTGAATCATGTAAAAAGATTTATTATTGAGTCAAATTAGGTATTTGACACCTCCACACCAAGTCGGCCTCAAACAAGGCAATTTGACCTCACCTCAAGCCTATGTATACAAGGAGATCAAATTCATTTGGAACACTCTCACTCGCTCATAAGTTCGATATCCAGAAGCAAGAGCTGGAAAATGCTAAGAAGGAAAGGAGGCTAAAAGAAGTGTGAAGTTGGAGAAAGAGTAAGGAAAAGAGAAAATTGAAGGCATTCAATTTTGACTATTCATGGATTTTGACTGCTACTGATTATTTCACTAATGGGTTGAAGCCATTCCTGCTAAGAATGCCAATGAAAAGGTTATTATGGATTTCATTGAAAATAATATGATTACTAGATTTGGTGTCCCTGCTAAGATCACTATTGATAATGCCAAGGCTTTTAGTTCCTCAAAGTTTTCGTCTATGGCATTGTCTTATCTCATTCATCAAACTACTATCCTTAGGGTAATCGTCTGGCTGAATCGAGTAACAAGAATCTCATAACCATTATCAAGAAGATAGTAGGAGATAATAAGAGATCATGGGATAGCAAAATCAAGTATGCTTTATGGGCAGATAGGATCACTAAGAAGAAAGCTATTGGTAAATCTCCCTTTGAATTGGTTTATGGCTTGGATGTAACCTTACCTGTGCACCTGAAATTGCCAGCTTATCAGCCCCTTCAGCATTTTTCCACTAATAAAGATGTTGTTCAAAATAGAATAGATCAGATTGTGGAGTTAGATGAAGCTCGTAGGACAGCTTTTGATGCTATATGTAAAAATCAATCTAACATTAAGAAAAGCTTTGATAAATCCTCTCGATCTAGATCTTTGCAAGTTGGAGATATGGTACTTTTTTGGGATCGCAAGAATGAAAAACCAAGAAAGCATAAGAAGTTCGACAGTTTGTGGCTGGGACCATACATCATCCGAGACATTGCTGGACCAAACTCATTCCACTCGAGCAGATTGAATGGCGAACCACTTGATTTACCTACAAATGGCCAAATGCTCAAGCTGTTTTTCAAAGATGATATCTGATGCCATGGGACATCCTCTGTATTGTATTTCTAACCTCACTCCTTATCATTTCAGCGTTTTATTTTTGTTTTAGGATTAGATTTACTTTTCATGTTACTAGATAGTTAATAAATGAAGAGCTTATATCTTTCATGTGCTTAATGTTATATGATGATTTTTGGATGGACGTTACTTATTTATTGTTGTGTGTTGCGTGGATGCAGATTCTGGATTCTCACATTCCTACAGCGCAGCAACGTGTCCCCAAGTAGAGCCAGATGTTGACCACTACGTGTCAACTACCCATAGCAGTACACCCCTTTTTTTGCAAAAGGGATAACGCTTGATCGACGTGTCTGTGCCATTCGACTATCATCATCAGCCCGATCATGTTATGTTGTAAACCCAGTCTACATGTGTAAATTGTTAATAATCTTAGCAGTTCTGTGTCATGTATGTATTTGCCTAGGTAAACCTAATCTTCTAGTGATGATCTACATTCCGGAAGGTTTTTTGTCTCACCGATCCATGATCGGCAGAGTTTTCCTTCAGCCTAACCCCAAAGCTGGAATGGATTTTGTCATTAGAATCTTAGGGGAATCCTAGTGTGCTTCGAGTCTATGTAAAGGTAATTTGGAAATAATCCTAACTATTTGGTTAGGTTATTACAAATTGCTTGATCTGCTAGATTATATTTGTGTTGCAGAACTTGGTGGTCTATGAGGGTCTATGAGGGTCTATGTCAAATGGGTTTTCCCCCTTGAGATGTAAAATTGTAAAAGTCATGATGTAAAGTGTCTTGAGGGTTAGAAAATGTTTTATCCCCTCATAAGTCCTAGGTCCTAGGTGTTTTTTCCAAAGGCTAAGTTCGAGGGTCCAAAAATAAAAAATTTGTGGCTCGCTACGTCTACTTTCTTTCCTTTGCTCCACGCTGTCTCTCCTTTGCGGCATTTCAACTCCAATCCATGCAGCTATCCCTGTCCTCGCCCAGCTCTGCGTTCCAGCTCCCTTACGCAACTCCAACGCTGCCAATTCCTCTGCGTATCCATTTCAGCTCCATGCAAACCCGCAGCCTCCATCTCCTTATCTGCTGGCAACGAAGTTGCCCATCTACTGGTCGTCCCACGCTATCCTCATTTCTCTGGCCCGCATTTCCCTTCACGCTGTCCTCCATTTCCATGCTTCTCCTTCACGTCCATCCTCCTCTCCGTCCATCACTGCGGGTCTAGCTCGATCCACCACCCCTCTGCGGCTCCACTTGCATTGCTCCACTCAGCTCCATCCACGCAAACCTGCAAAAGGAAAACGTTGTCTTCTCTGCCCACGTGCCCCTCACAGCTATCTCCTCCACGCAATCATCCTTCGATCGTTGCCCTGTTGAATCGCTTTCCAAAACCCCTCCTCTGTCGAAACCTACACACGCACAACATAAACCCGTGAACCCATTCAATTTTGTTATTCAGTTTAGCTTAGGATTGTAGTTATATGCGTTGGATGTATGTTATCATAGTCAGGACTTAGGGCTAGTGTTTTTAGATTTAAGTTTTAGAAATTAAATTTTTTGTTTTAGTTTTAGTTTTAGTTTTAGTTTTAGTTTTGATTTTAGTTTGGTTTGATTTATTTTCACTTTATATCAAAAAAAATATAGAAAAAAAAAAAAAATATATATATATATATATAAGGCACCAAAAAATTCCTTTCAGGTTTTTATTTAAGTCTTGTTTCAATTTATATTTAAATTAAAAAAAAGAAAAAGAAAAAAAAAACCCAAAAACATAAAAAGTTAGTCCTTAGGCTTTTATTTAGAATTTTGTTCTATAGTTTAGATTTTTAGACTTTAGTTTTGTTTTATTTTAAACTTAGAATTTTTATAAAAATTGAAAAAGATTAACTAAAAAATTGAAAATTCATTTTTGTGTTTTTTATGGTATTTATGTTCCACTTCTCTATAGTTAAATACGCTTAAATGTTTATTTAAAGATTCACTATTGAAAAGTGGTGAATCTTTTTGTGAACTGATCAACATCTAAATTTTATGGTCATTTAAAGCATTTGATTTTTTGAAGTTTAATTGCTGGAGCATTGTTAAAGCATTGTGCATTTACTGTCTTGCATTGCTTGGATTATTTGATGGTAAATGATTGTTAATCTTGGAATTACAAATTTCATATTTTTGCAGCAGTTGATAAACAATTATTTAATCATTAACTCCATAAGGCACTGGTACTAAGCATAACAAGATCTAATCAAGTTTTAATCAATCAAGTGCTTGTTTCCCTCGTTGTGTCTCCCAAGCCAACTGGCTGCCAGTTGGTCTTCTTTTATCCCAAAGGGTCTACCCCCCTTAACCTAGAGAGACAGCTTAAACAGAGAGATCGGGGATCAAGGTGACAGCCCCCGGTCTGAGCATTGTCGCGCTACCCTGACAATCTGTGCGACAACAGGGCTATCTCTCTCTCTCGTTTGGATTCCTCCAGGAGATCAAAGTTTTCCTTGTCTAGGCGAAGTTGTTGTTGTTGTTGTTGCTGCCATTTGTTGGGTCGTATTGTTGCTGCTTCAAGGTCGAAATTATGGGTCGAAGTTGCTGGAAGAGGGGGTTGACTTGGTGGTTGGAGGAGGTCTATGTCTAGGTTGAAAAGTCTCAATAAAACTATTGAAGAAAGGGACTTTGACTAGGTTTTCCCCTAAATAGCCGTTTTGCCCTAGCAGAGTGCCTACATCTTGTGTCGTGTTTTTGTGATCTTCATACACACACAATTTGGTAATTGTTGAAAAATATAACTAGGTTCAGTCTTCATAATGACGTGTAATTGTGATTTTATGTAATTGATGCAAAGAAGAAAAATAAATTTATTATTGTAATGCTTGTCTCATGGGTTTCATGAGCAAGGAATTTTATTTTTAGGTAAGGCTCCCATTGTGAGCCCTTAAGATTGGTTATAAAGTCAAATTGAGTCAATGTCATGTATAAAGGACCCTTCTTGGGCATGTTACATATTTGTATGAATCATTAAAAGAATAAAAAGGCCCTCCAAGACCAAGCTAAAGCATCTCCTTCAAGTCGGCTTCAAGATGGAGTAATGGATCTACACCAAAAGACATGTCGGCTCACCCAAAGTCAGGTCAACTTATTTGATGGGCAAACCACTATAAATAGGGCAGCTCGGCCTCATTTCAGAGACAAAATTTTAGTCAAGAAGAAGTCTACAATAGGAAGTGTGAGAATCACTAAGAAAGGAGTCTCATAGCCAGCAAAAAGAACGAAGGAAGAGCGAAGTTGTTTGGGTCTATTTTTAGGGCTGATATCACTCCACACGTGCGAGATTGCAAGACTGTCTACTACAAAAAAAGGGTCGAGGCATTTCAGTCATCTAGGTAGCCGAATTGGGAGAAGGACAAGTCAAAAGAGAAGTCGAGTCAAGCAAGAAGAAGCTTCTATCCTAAGCGAAGGTGTCAAGGGCATTATCTAGAAGGTGACACTTTCCAAGTGCTGCAACTAGGGTTTCTGAATTAGGGCTGAAAGTTGTAGGTTTGTTCTAGGAGCCAAAACACTGCAAGGTAGCCAAGAAGAAGGAAGAAACAAGGAGTTTGACTATCGTTGACTCAAGGAAGAAAAGGAAGCTTTGTGACTTAGTCTTGGAGAGGTCAAATAGGTCAAGGGTCTTGGTCTTGGTATTCGTCAATTTAAGTCTCTATAAGAAGAAGAATTTGTTTGGGTTTTCCTCTCATGTGGGAGAGGTTTTGGCCCTGGCTAATAGCCTACATTCTGTGTCTCTTGTCTATTTATTGTTTATGCTTTGGTAGTTGTTTGATGAAGAAGAACACTATAATAATCTAACTAAAGAAAATATCATAATCTTTTGAAGTAAAAGGCATTCACAAACAATTACCACTAATAGAGAAATCACCTGATATTGATGCCCTAGATTTCTCAACATGGAACCAGAGCTAAGGTGACAAAGTCAAGGAAGGGCGTCTTATCAAGGGACACTCAAGGATCAAATCTCGAGGAAGACATCAAAGTAAATCAAAAGATCATCTTGAAGTCAAGGTCTACAAAAGAAGCATCAAAAACCCTATAACAAAGAAAGAAGCCTTGGAATCCTCAAGTCATCTCAAGAGACCTCAAAGACCCTACTCAAGTTGAAGGACTTATACATCAATTTCCTTTCTAGAGAAGCAAGACCAAAGACGTTGTCATCAAGATTCTAAGGTGATCATTGAAGCAAGGTCCTTACCATTGAAGACATCATCAAGAAGTCATCATTGATCATCATCAACAAGGACATCACCATCAAAATATCTAAAGTGATCTCCTTCTTTGTGGAGTCGAGGATCACTCTTGAAGAGATCTATCTTCATCAAGGAGAAGTTCTCTATCATCTTTACTATCATCAAATTTAAGGAGGCATCAAGTGGAAGAATCATCTTCTCAAGTAAGTATATTTATGTCTGAATCTGTCAAAATGTCTTTTTGCAAGGAAAGCAACAAATTGGTTGGGGCTTCAAACTATCTTGCATGGAAGAAGAGGACAGATCTAAATCTCATTGAAAATGAGGTTATGGAACATGTCAAAGGATGTATCACCAAAACAGCGAAAGAAGATGCTCAAGCACTTGCAAAGTTTATGAAAGGGGAAGTGAGGGCTCAAAGGATTCTCATAGAATCCATCAAAGATCCCCTCATTCCATATGTATCTAAACTAGACACCTCAAAAGAAATATATGACAAATTGGTAGAGTTGTATTTTGTAAGCACTAAAGAAGAAGTTATCTCTCTAAGGCAAGAACTCTACAAGCTAAGGATATCGAAAGAAGAGGGATTAGCCTCATACTTTATAAGGAGATCCAAAATAACGGATCAACTTCAAGATCTAGGAGAAGTAATGTATGACAAGGAAATGACCACTATAGTACTAAATGCACTACCAGAGGAATGGGGTAACTTTACTTCAAGTATTTATGGAAGAAAGAAGTTACTCCATTCCAAGATCTATGCAAAATTGAAGAAACCAGGGTGAAGGCTAAAACTGATGTGGGAACCAATGAGCAAAATCAAGCATATGCTGCTATGACAAAGAGGAGGAAAGTATGGAAAATTTGGTTGGCTAAGATTCAATGCTATGGATGTCAAGAATATCGGAATTACAAAAGAGATTGTCCTAAGCTCAAGAAGGACAATAATAAAAGAGGTAGAGAAGAAGCCCATATCACCAAAGAAGTGGAGGAAGCCCCATATCACCAAACAAGTGGAGGAAGCTAAAAAGAAGAAGTCCAACAAAGAGGAAGTAAGAGATCTCTACTATCACTGAGATAGACTTCCTCACCTACGTTCTTTTCAAGTCCCTGTTCTTAATTCTTCCGTTGTAAGATATGGCTATTATGATTCACTAAGAAAAATGATGGGATGCATCATGGCATCATAGAAGCATTGAAAGAAAGAGCTCATGACATCATCATAGAGAAGCATGAAAGATGGTTGAAATTGAAGTCCATGGCAGTCACCCATGGAAGGATATAGCTCTTGGAAACCTCATTAGTAACATAAGTGGTAATTATGGGAAAAGGAAAAAGTCATCTAGTACAAAGCTCATCATACATTAGTCAAAAGAAAAAGAAAAAAATTGTTGGATGAGGATACTCAAGATCCTCTATTGGAATCTTCGACGGAAGGTTCACCAATCAAAAGGAAGCAAGGGTTTCATCAAGAATTCCAACTTGTGGAATTCATGGGATGATGGTATGATGACAAAAGAGGTGAAGCAGATCAAGGGATTGAAGTTCTTTCAATCAAGGAAGTTGCTAAAAGGAAGTCTGGATGACATAAAGGAAAATGAGGTATGTATGCTTACATTCGATATTGTAGAGTCATGTCATATGGTTGCAGGTAAACATGGATAAATTCTCTATCTCGAGAGCATGATCAAAAGAAAGGATCTCCTCCTTTGAAAGGATGCAGGAAGGCATGAGTCACACATTGTCTAGATGAAATCAACATAATATGTCCTCATATGAAATATGAGGTGGTTGACCGTGATTGGAGGAACTCTGATTAAAAGTTCCTAGGAAGAAAATGTGTGAAGAAAGAAGGAAAGAGATCGTGGAATGTGCAACCATGAAGAAGGCAATCAACATTCGAGGACTAAGAGATTTGACTAGGATATCTCCATGAAAGATATGAGGACTCTGATGAAGTCTAAAAAAGAAAGAGACCCTTGACAATATATATCTTTGGGAGATGTGTCAATGTGTATGCAGGATGTTGATGCAAACTAGAAGATGTCATGATGAAAGACCATCACAAAGGTAATTTTGATTTAATGTTCATTCCTTTATTTTTGAATGATATCTGGATGGGCTTGTGCAGGGATGCCAAGGGAAGATATATGGATATCTTCCACCCATGATGTCCATGTAGTAGGATGAAAGATCCTTAAGGAAACATGACATGAAGAAGGCAACATGGCATGAAGGAAGGACAGATATGAACTGATGGATCACTTTCCAATGAAAGGAATAATGGCATGACTGACTCATGGATGAAAGTGATAGATGGTCTGTGCCCTACGGAGAAGTCCCAAAACATGACAACTCCTAAATAAAGAAGAGAAGTTCATGACATCGTGAGGAGGAGATCTCCAAGAAGTTGGTTGTCTCATCATCTCCACCTGAGGAGCTGCTATAGGTCACTAATTAAGAAGGAGCCTAGAAACAAGTTTCTTACTTGGTAGAAACTTGGAAGCAAATTCCTAAGCCAAGAGGGTGCTTAGGTACATTCCTTCCATAGGAATGAATACATTCCTTCATTAGAATAGATCCATCCTCCCTAATTAAGAGGGAGAGATAGACACATCATTCTTGTCTTCACTTGGGAAGATAGAAAGGAGGATTGGGTAAACATCTGGCATTCGATGCTCTTTGAGGATGAGTTAGGGCATCCACGATAAGGGTAGTCATAGAAGACCGATATTCTTTGAGGAATGGGAATCCAAGATAAGAATAGTCCTGGTGGAACACACCTTGAGAACCTGAGTGAGGTATGTTCTGAGAGAGACAATGATGAGGGTGTCTATACATCATTGGTCTCGCCAACATTGAGCTCAGGTCTTGTGGAGAGATAGAGTTGTTAGTCAAGGCCTTGCTATGTGACAATGTTGGTTGATATGATGCTAAACAAATGGGTTACCAATCCGACCCTTCTTATGAGATTTCTTCAGATTGAGAATGACCAAGTACCATTATGAATACCTCCCTAGTAAAGAGGGAGTGTTGAAAAGTGTAACTAAGTTCGGTCTTCATAAAAACATGTAATTGTGATTTTATGTAATTGATGCAAAGAAGAAAAATAAAATTATTATTGTAATGCTTGTCTCATGGGTTTCATGAGCAAGGAATTATATTTTTAGGTAAGGCTTCCATTGTGAGCTCTTAGGATTGGTCATAAAGTCAAATTGAGTCAATGTCATGTAGAAGGACCCTTCTTGGGCATGTTACATATTTGTATGTCATTAAAAGAATAAAAAGGCCCTCAAGACCAGGCTAAAGCATCTCCTTCAAGTCGGCTTCAAGATGGAGTAATGGATCTACACGAAAGACATGTCGAATCACCCACAGTTCAAGTCAATGTATTTGATGGGCAAACCACTATAAATAGGGCAGCTTGGCCTCATTTCAAAGACAAAATTTCGATCAAGAAGAAGTTTGCAATAGGAAGTGCAAGAATCACTAAGAAAGGAGTCTCATAGCCAGCAAAAAGAAGGAAGGAAGAACGAAGTTGTTTGGGTCTGTTTTTAGGGTTGATATCACTCCACATGTGCGAGATTGCAGGACTGTCTACTATAGAAAAAGGGTCGAGGCATTTCAGTCATCTAGGTAGTCGAATTGGGAGAAGGACAAGTCAAAAGAGAAGTTGAGTCAAGCAAGAAGAAGCTTCTATCCTAAGTGTTAATTTTAGGTATGTTCTATGCTAGAGCAATTTATTTAAATTTTCACAGTTAGCAATCACATCAGCATTAAGATAAACTGCAGATAGAACATAAATATAAATCGCAAAAGACAAGCCAACACAAGAGGACACAAGATGTGGCGCTAGCCAGGGACAAACCCCACAATGTGTGGGGAAACCCTTGATCAATTCTTCTTTTATGTTCTTCAAAGTTCAGCAGAGAAAGAGAGAAAGAGAGATAGTACATTTACAACAGAAGTCAACACTTTGATTTGCATAGATCATTTCGTATAACGATGAGATCAGTTGAAGACATTTTGCTTCAACTGATTCTCCAAGGTGACTCCTTCACCTATCATCGTGTTGCATCTCGTCCATTTGTTGTACCTGACCGTGTAGCACCATCATGTTGCATCATGCATTATCATGCTGCTCATGATCTCATACATCACGCTGCCCATACATCATGTTGCCCATGAGCTGTATCATACTCCATGCATCATTGTGTTGCCCATGCACATGATCACATTTACCATGATGCTCATGATCTCATACATCATGCATCATGTTGCTCATACTACTGCCCATCATGCAACTCATCATGCTGCTCATAATGCCCTTCTGTTGCTTGATTCTGGAGGTCATATACATATCAGCCATAGCTGCCTGCTATGGCTTGCAAACTAGCAAAGCAGCTAGGCAGTTCTGGTATTCCTCCAATACCATGACTGCGTTTACCTCTTCATCACTGCGGCTTGATGACAGTGGCACCCTTGACTACCTGACCAGCGTATTTATAACCATCACTGCCCAGCATATATACATGACTGTCCAGTGTATATTTATAACCATGACTGCAGTGTATGATTGTCCAGTGTTTACATATAATCGTTACTGTAGCGTATGACTGTGCATACCTTGTATGGACCTGTGCGTACCTAGTATGGACTGCATATGACTGTGCGTGTTATATATTGTCATGACTGCGTGTAGAGTATAGGGTTTCCAGCATATAAGGTCTCAGCATATAGGTGTTGTGCACATTAGGGCATCATTGTTTCATTGTTGTGCGAGTAAGTATGTTCAGTGTGTAATATCATGACTGCGTTCACCGTTGACTGTGTATGAGTCTTCATGTCCTTAAACCACGCTACCAGACCCTACGTATATATATATGTCTCCACTGCGCTACCAAAATGCCTGCGTATATATATCTCCACGTATCTCTTAAACTACCCTGCCAGATCTAGGGCCTGCGTGATATGGTTATTGACTTGCAGCTAGGTCTTTGATAAGCAGCGTATTTTATTCCTTTACGACTGCATATAGATGAATGAGTGTGGCTTCATAGTCCTTTATGACATACGTACGTGGTTCCATATTCCTTTATCGATGAGCGTATACATGAACGTGGCTTCAGATTTAGGGCAAGCATATCAGACTTTAGGACAACATAAATCATCCTTATATGTCAGTGTTGTTATGACTGCGTTCTCCATTAGGTCATCATCTTAGGGCATCCTTCATTAGTGTCTCTCCTTCTCCAAAAACCCAAGACGTGGAGAGGAGAGCACATGAAGAATGTATATCCAAGTGACCTCAAGCCCTCTTCAATTTATACTAAAACGTAGGAGATGAATAGGAATGTCTTTTGGGCTTCTGAGCCTACTCAAGTTGCTGGTCAACTAGATGATAAATCCATAATCAAAATAAATTCATATCTCCATAAATACTTATCGGAATCGGATGATCTTTAGATCAATCCTACACCTCTCGACGAGAGGGATCCAATAAAAATATCAGCTGCCATAAATAAGCTAACCCACATGGAGTTTGGCCCTAGTTGCCAATTTAACACTAAGCAAAGTTTTCAAGGGCATTATCTAGAAGGTGACACTTTCCAAGTGTTGCAACTAGGGTTTCTGAATTAGGGCCGACAGTTGAAGGTTTGTTCTAGGAGCTGAAACACTGCAAAGTAGCCGAGAAGATGGAAGAAACAAGGAGTTTGACTATCGTTGACTCAAGGAAGAAAAAGAAGCTTTGTCACTTGGTCTTGGAGAGGTCAAATAGGTCAAGGGTCTTGGTTTTGGTATTCGTCAATTTAAGTCTCTATAAGAAGAAGAATTCGTTTGGGTTTTCCTCTCAAGTGGGAGTGGGAGAGGTTTTGGCCCTGGCTAATAGCCTATATTCAATGTCTCTTGTCTCTTTATTGTTTATGCTTTGGTAGTTGTTTGACGAAGAAGAACACTATAATAATATAACTAACGAAAAGATCCTAATCTATTGAAGTAAAAGGAATTCACAAGCAGTTAACATTAATAGAGAAATCACCTAACCTTGATGCCCTAGATTTCTCAACAGTAATTGCTTGATGAAAGATAATATAACAAATAAGTAAAAGAAGCCAACAATAATTCACAAGTAATTATCAAGAAAGAGAAATCTAACCCTAATTCTACTAGCATTGATTTCTCAACACAAATGAGTCGAGTGATGTAGGAAAGGCAAAGTTCAAAGAAACAAAGTTATTGGTCATGACACTAATGGTGGATGGAATAAAGGATAACCTCATCCCATACATATCCAACATAGATTTTGCTCACGAAATGTATGAGGCATTATCCAAATTATTCACAATCAAGAATCTTGGTCAAATAGCATGTCTTAAGAATGAACTGAGATCTATAAAGATGACAAAGGAAGACATTTGACATCTTTCTTTTTTAGAATAGCTAGAATCAAAGATGAACTCTAGGCAATCGATGAGATAGTACCTGAGAAGGAGCTTGTAATCACTGCACTTCTAGGATTACCAACCTCTTGGAGTTCCTTTCCATCAAGTCTCAACAATTGGAAGGAAACTCCCACATTCGAACAATTATGGAATGCATGCAGTCAAGAAGAAGTCATAATTTCATTAGTGAGCAACAAAGAGAATGAAGAGGAGAAAGTTTCAAATGCCTATTCTGTTCATCACAAGAACAAAGGAACTTTCAAGAAGTCTAAGGGACCTAGAAGGAAGATAGACCTATCCAAAATCAAATGCTACAATTGTCACAAGATGGGTCACTATAGAAGCGATTGTCCTGAAAATCCGAGGAATAGAAAAAGAAATAGGGATCAAGCAAATGTTGTTGAAGAAGGATGTCCAAAGAAGAACAAAACCAAAGAATTGGAAATAAAGGACGTACACTACTAAGTCCCTCTACTCAAGTTTTTGAATTGTTTTGTATTTTGATTTTTATTACTTATAGATTTAACATACTTTGAAAAAACATTGTTGAATTGTTTTGTTAAAAGTATCCCTCGAAATTGGATAAAGAGGGAGCCCTCACCACTTTTCCAAAGATAAGTATCTTACTCCTTGTATTATCTTTTATATTTGGTTTTCCTTTACCTATCTAAATGTGTTTGTATTAGATTCTAATAACATTTATTTTCATATTTTCCTTCGTTAGGAAAAGCCTGTTGCTATGCTCAAGCGTTATGGAGAAGATCTCACAAGACAAAGCATTGGAATTTGATTTCCTATAAGGTTTGTCTAGAAAACAACTCAAACATATGCTTTAAATCATAAGTTTTGTTCTCTTCGTGATAAAGGTATATTGATTCATTCTAAATGAATATGCTTTACATTACTAACAAGTGTTATGTCTAGGACCTTTGAATCTTAAAGATCCTTGTTTGGGTGATTAATCATTAGATTATATCTATCCTCGTTAAAATCATTGTGTGTGTCGAACACTAAAAGGTTCTCTGTAAAAACCCTAACCTAAGGGTATGCTAATGTGAAAACCCCTTAGTCTACTTAGGGGTACTGATGAAATCTAGAAAATACTATTATTTTGATGTTTGGGGTTTTGATGGTTTTGTCATGTTTGGAGTTTTTGTCGTGTTTGGAGTTTTCGTCGTGTTTGGAAACCCTAGTCCTTTAGGGTTGGATGGTAATGTGTTCCTAGACCTTGAGGTTTTGGTAAATTAGGATTTATGAGTAAAACCTTTACGTATCGAGAGTAAGCTCCTAGGAATGAAACCCTAGATGTTGTTAGTTTTTGGTAGCGTTGGATGTGCTCTAACCATGAAAATTGATGGAGAGGCTAAGGCACATGAGTTCTAAAGAACCCAGAAACCGTTTGGTGAAATTCCACCCAGATTGTATTTTATTAAAATAATTAATATTTTTAATGGGGTTCCTAAGTCTAAACTTAGGAAAATTAAAATATTAATGGGTATTAATCAAAATATGGGTGAGAATGATCTAAAAGGCAGATCAAGTCATGTTTAAATCTTAACCGTTGATTAGAGACTTAATCTCGTCCGTTGAAGTCTCAACAAGAAAAGTATAAGAAGGAAGCTTGGGGTTGTTAAAATTGGCAACTAGGGCCAAACTTCATGTGGGTCATCTTATTCATGGCTAATAATATGTTCATTAGATTCCTCTCGTCGAGAGGTGTAGGATTGATCTAAAGATCATCCGATTCCGATAAGTATTCATGGAGATATGAATTTATTTTGATTATGGAATTATTATCAAGCCGACCTACACTCATGTAGGCTCAGAAGCCCAACAGTCGCATCTATTCAAACATCATCAGTTGTGTATAAATACAGGAGGACTTTTCCTCATTTGCACTCACTCATCTCATCACATCTCTCTCTCTCTCTCTCCTGCGCAGAAAAGAGGCTCTTCTCTACTGCGCAGAAAAGAGACCTTTCTCACACATGTGGAGGAGCAGTTGCAGATTTTAGGGCAGCAACTGCAGAAGTGAAGTTTGACCTGCGTGGACCAGAAGATCTCCTCATCAAAACTGCGTTGTAGGTTCATCTAAACCTCCTCTGAAGGCTGCAACTTTTGGTGGTGGAATCAAGCCAATCCGACGGACGGTTTGCGAGATATCGACTGCCCTAGTTTGAAGGAAGTTGCTGAAACTGACGCTGCAACTGCAGATCCAAACTTTGACCAACGTGGACCATCAAACCTCCTCTTCTGAACTGTAATGTGGGTTCATCAGGACCTCCTTTGAAGGCCGCAACTTTTGGTGGTGGAATCAAGTCAATCCGACGGTCGGTTTGCGAGATATCGACTGCCCTAGTTTTGATGATGAAGCCGCTAATGCTGATGCCGCTGATTTGGGGTTTGCTACTGTTGATATAAATCAGATTTATTGTACTATTTCTCTCTGCTGAATTATTGAAGATAAAAGAAGATTTGATCAAAGGGTTTCCTCACACATTGTGGGGCTTGTCCCTAGCTAGCCGCCAGATCTTGTGTCTCTTGTCTTGGCTTGTTTTCTGTCGATCGTTTAATGTTCTATCTGCACTTTACTTTATGTACATGTGATTGCTAATCTATGGAATATAATAAGAAAGAGAAGTAAATTGTTATAAGCATAGAACATACCATAACTTAACATGGTATTAGCGCTGAGGTGAAGACAAAGCCCGAGCAAGAGCAAGAGAAATCACCGAAGAAAAGATTGACAAGGCTATCCTAAAAGAACTATGGGGTCCTCATCACTCTTTCTAGCCGAGGACAAGCTCCGTGAGAAAGTCGACTATCACGGATGGAAGTTGTCTATCGATCTAACCCTAGAAGATCAAGGAGTGTTGGACCATGTGAGGGGCAATATTGTTGAGCCTCCATCAAATGCATCCGCTGCTGCTCGGAACAAATGGAAAACCGGAGAAGTCAAAGCAAAGAAGATCATCTAAGACTCTATTGACAAGCACTTGGTGGCCTACATCTCCAACCTGGACACCTCCAAGGAAATCTACGATAAGACTGATGAGTTTATTTAAAGTTAATGATGCAAATCAAGTCTTGTTTCTTAGAAATAAGCTGGAGAAAATTAAGAAGGGCAAAGATGAGAGTATGCAAGCATACTTCTTACGAATCACCGAGATCAGGAACGATCTCCTATCTGTTGGGGAGACTATTACTGATAGGGAAATGGCACTCACGACTCTTGGAGGATTACCATCCGAATGGTATGTGTTCAGGACTACTCTTCTGAACAATATTGTAATCCCTGGTTTCGAGGAATTAATGGCTAGATGCATTCAAGAAGAAAAGGATGATGTTACATTTGCGATAAAGTAGGTCACTATGCAAGGGAGTGCCCTGATAGAAGGGACTCACACCGGGACGATGATCAAAATCCCTCTCATGGCAATCAAAGGAATGGCAAATCTAATAGCAGAGGGTAAAAGGAGTTCTGGAAATCAAGGAAGAGGACAGCCATTCAAGAAGGCTAGAAATTCGGATGTATTATATGTACCTGACCTCAAAAAGAACCTGGTGTCCATCTCGGCAATGGAAGACAAGGTAACCTTCAGGGATGGCAAGAGGCTGGATTTAAGAGGGAGACGACTATACTCCTGAATAGAATGGTGGCAGAAAGGAAGAACCGTACGATTGTCGAAAATGTCCATGCCATTCTCCATGATCAAAGACTTTCGAAGCTTCTATGGACTGTCGCTGCAAAATCCGCCGTATATGTACAAAACCAATGCCCTCATCAAGCATTGGGTTCCAAGACTCCTGAAGAAATGTTCACCGGTAAGAAACCTGACGTATCTCATTTTAGAATTTTTGGAAGCCCTGTATATTTTCATGTGCCGAAAGACAAAAGGATCAATGGGTTCCACATCTCTCTTCTAAGTTCACAAAGGGTGAAGTCGAAGCAGAGCATATTATCATAATGGCGTAGTGGAAGTTTTTGATGACCCATCTAAACATCACTTCATTGGGAAGTTCGGATCTAAGGGTGGAAGGAAAGGCGGATGCCTTGGTTGCAATAAGTTCAACCATTATGAGAAGGAGTGTCCAAATGGCAGGGACACATCACTTGATGATCATTCCTGGGACATCTTCCAAAGAATGACAGGTAATGTAGTTCATCAAGGAAAAATGGTCGACTCTTCAAAGAAAGCAAGGAACCCTAGGTATGAAGAATCAAATATTGTTTCTGATAAGATAAAGAAGTGTTATCTTGTATTGGCCCTCTCCTTCAGATTCTTTGGGAATCTGGCATATTGATTGTTGTGCTTCAAGGCACTTCATCAGATAGAAGGGTGCACTCTTTAATTTGGTAGAGATGGAAACAATCGTGGGACTACACTTGGAGTCGATGCCACCTATCCCGAAAAGGGAATGGAATTCAAAGGTTTTATGGTGGCATTCGTCAATGGAAAGGTACGTGTTTGAAAATTGAATTTTCAAAGATGTTTTTGAGTTCAAGGTTGTAGAAAGTCCACTGGGGGCCATGTCCATTAACACATAGCACCAGAGGTCTATGAGTCAGATGGTGACTGGGAAGCCTAAATTCAAAAGGAGAATGAAAGTACATGTCTGAGATGTACCAAAGGAAAATCTTATAAGGGGACCATTCCCCTCAGGTAGCAGGGCCACAGGGTTGGAACAACCCGTGGAATTTGAGATTCATGAACGGGAATCTCATGTATATAGGTGGAAGAAAGCCGCCTATGGCTTGAAACAAAACACTCCGGGCATAGTATGAGAGGATTGGCTGTTTGATGAAGCTGAGATTCACTAGGAGTGAAACCGATCCAAACCATTACTCGAAGGTTGTGGATGATAGACTTCTCATATCAGCGCCTTATGTGGACGAACTATTTCTGACAAGTGCAGACCCTCTCATTTGCAGAAGTAAGAGAGAGTTGGATTCCGGACATATGTTTTACAGTCAGCATGGTGAGCTCATATTTGATTGAGTCTCACTAGATTGGTGCCAAGAATCTTCTGAGATATCTTCGGGGCACAATCTATCATGGATCGAGATACACTGCCGGAAATATGAAAACTGCATGATTATTCGAATGCTAACTGGGCAGGCAGTGTGAAGGATCACTAGAGCACTTCTCAGTGCTGGTTCTCTTTGGATTCAACTTCGATATCATGGGTGAGTAGGAAGCAGAAATCAGTTGTTATAAGTACCACCGAAACCGGATACATAACTACGAGTATGACCTCGTATGAAGTTGTCTGGTTGTAGAAACTCTCCAGTGAACACACATGATGAATACCACTGTGATTCTCTATGACAACCACAGATGGGATTCGAGTATTGAGGAATCCTGTATTCAATGATTGCTCCAACAGATAGACATTAGATGCTGCCTTATCTAGGATATGGTAATTCGATGAGCAAGGAGGCTCCATCACACTGAGATGATGTACAGGTCGCTACACTTTGTCAGAGCCCCGAGGAAAGATCATATTTGTGATTTTCCTGAACGACTTGGAGTCGTCGAGAGACTCTTGTAAAAGGGCCCTGCATGTGCATACATTGAGTGGGGGCTTGCGGTTCTTACTGGAGCAACATACGACCATAGGGTGACTCACCCTCCCCTGGTGGTGCTCACTATGGACAAGATGATTCGCTCTCTTGTGGGACAAGATGATTCGCTCTCCTGTGGACAGGATGATTCGCTCTCCTGTGGACAGGATGATTCGCTCTCTTCTGGGACAAGATGATTTGCTCTCTTGTGGGACATGATGATTCGCTCTCCTGTGGACAAGATGATTTGCTCTCTTGTGGGACAAGATGATTCGCTCTCTTGTGAGACAGGATGATTCGCTCTCTTGTGGACAGGATGATTCTCTCTCCTGTGGATAGGATGATTCGCTCTCCTGTGGACAAGATGATTCGCTCTCTTGTGGGACAAGATGACTCGCTCTCTTGTGAGACAAGATGACTCGCTCTCCTGTGGACAGGATGATTCGCTCTCCTATGGACAAGATGATTCGCTCTCTTATGGGACAAGATGATTCGCTCTCTTGTGGGACAGAATGATTTGTTGTCCTATGTAACAGGATTGATGTGTTCTCCTATGAGACCTAGATTGATGTGTTCTCCATGGCAATTGTAGCAAGATTGATGTGTTCTCCTGTGAGGCCTGGATTGATGTGTTCTCCATGGCCATTGTAGTAGGATTGATGTGTTCTCCTGTGAGACCTGGATTGATGTGTTCTCCATGGCGATTGTAGCAGGATTGATGTGTTCTCCTGTGAGGACAGGATTGATTAGTTCTCATGTCGAGGCATCCTACCCATTCAGTCTGGGACTCATGGGAAGTACTTCTCATCTAATTAATGAGCAGGGAAATGAAGTTAGGGACCATAGTAGTACCAATGGATGCATCGTTGTATCTACCGTACTCCCTACGCTAGGATGACCTTCATTGATCTAGGATCAATGATACTGGTCTGGGACCAGTGGTAGGAGTTGTACATACTATGACACTGACTCCGGGTCGGCTGAGACTGGTCTAGGACCAATGGTACATACTCTGAGACTGACTTCGTGTCAATGCAAGATTGGTCTGGGACCAGTGAGAGTGGTACATACAATGACGTTGACTTCAGGTTGGTTGAGACTGATCTGGGACCAATGGTACACTCTCTGAGCCTGCGATACTAGTCTGGGACCAGTGGTAGGAGTGGTACATACGATGACACTGACTTCGGGTCAGTTGAGACTGGTCTGGGACCAGTGGTACACACTCTGACACTGACTTTAAGTCAAGGGAGGATGTTACTAGTCTGGGACTAGTGGTAGGAGTTGTACTCACTATGACGCTGACTTTGGGTTGGTTGAGACTGGTCTCGGACCAGTGGTACATACTCTGAGGCTAACTTTAAGTCAGTATGATACAACCTCAATCATTTCTTCTTCTTCATACTCCGGACAAAAGCAGAGCAGAGCCGTACAGATTAGTACAAGGCAAAACAAGACAAAGCAGAATTGGCAGAATAGAGCAGAGCAGGGCAAGGGTCAGGCTGTACAGGGCATTGCATTTGATGGATGAATAGTAGCGACTGACAGATAGATTGCAAATGAAGTTCTCCCTAGTTGAGAGGGAGTGTTAAAATTGGCAACTAGGACCAAACTTCATGTGGGTCATCTTATTCATGGGTGATAATATGTTCATTAGATTCCTCTCGTTGAAAGGTGTAGGATTGATCTAAAGATCATCCGATTCCGATAAGTATTCATGGAGATATGAATTTATTTTGATTATGGAATTATTATCAAGCCAATCTACACTCATGTAGGCTCAAAAGCCCAACAGTCGCATCTATTCAAACATCACCAGTTGTGTATAAATACAGGAGGACTTTTCCTCTTTTGCACTCACTCATCGCATCACATCTATCTCTCTCTCTCCTGTGCAGAAAAGAGGCTCTTCTCTACTACGCAAAAAAGAGACATTTCTCACACGTGGAGGAGTAGTTGCATATTTTAGGGCAGCAACTGCAGAAGTGAAGTTTGACCTGCGTGGACCAGAAGATCTCATCAAAACTGCGTTGTAGGTTCATCTGAACCTCCTCTGAAGGCTGCAACTTTTGGTGGTGGAATCAAGTCAATCCGACGGACGGTTTGCGAGATATAGACTGCCCTAGTTTGAAGGAAGCTACTGAAACTGAAGCTGCAACTGCAGATCCAAACTTTGACCAGCGTGGACCATCAAACCTCCTCTTCTGAACTGCACTGTAGGTTCATCTGGACCTCCTTTGAAGGCCGCAACTTTTGGTGGTGGAATCAAGCCGATCCGACGGTCGGTTTGCGAGATATCAACTGTCCTAGATTTGATGATGAAGCCACTAATGCTGATGTCGCTGATCTAGGGTTTGCTACTACTGATATAAATCAGATTTATTGTACTATTTCTCTCTGCTGAATTATTGAAGATAAAAGAAGATTTGATCAAAGGGTTTCCCACACATTGTGGAGTTTGTCCCTAGCTAGCCGCCAGATCTTGTGTCTCTTGTCTTGGCTTGTTTTCTGTCGATCGTTTAATGTTCTATCTGCACTTTACTTTATGTACATGTGATTGCTAATCTGTGGAATATAATAAGAAAGAGAAGTAAATCGTTACAAGCATAGAACATACCATAACTTAACAGGGGTTCATTTAGAAACACACAGAGAGATTGAGGAAATCGATTTTCTGAGGTGAGAAGTTCTCAGGAGAAAAATTGATTAGGGAGATCTTGCAACAAAGGTGCAGTGAGAATCCGAGATAACTTTCCGAAGAATACAAGGCAGAGAGAGGACAGAAAGATGTCCAAAAGAGGGCTAACGCTGGCCTACGCAACGCTGACGCAGAAGCAGTGCAGTCAATGAGGGTGTTGACCATTACCGGTCAACTGCCCATAGCAGTACCCCCCCCCCTTTTCTTTACAAAAAGGGGTAGCGCTTGATCGACATGACCGTGCCATCCTGCAGTCATCAACAGCTTGATCGATTTATGTTGTAAACCCAGTCTGCATATATGAAATGTAAATAATCTTAGCAGATATGAGTCGTGTATGTAAATTGCCTGGGTGGACCTAATTTTCTAATGATAATCTACGTCCCGGAAGGTTTTTCGTCTCACCAATCCATGATCGACAGAGTTTTCCTTCAGCGTGACCCCAAAGTTGGGATTGATTTTGTCATTAAAATTTTAGGAGAATCCTAGTGTGTTAATCTGCTAGATTATAGTTGTGTCGCAGAACTGGGTGGTTTATGACGGTCTGTGTTAAGTGGGTTTGTCCCCTTAAGATGTAAATTGTAAAAGTCATGATGTAAAGTGTCTTGAGGGTTGGAAAATATTTTAAATCCCCTCATGAGTCCTAAGTCCTAGGTCCTAGGTGATTTTTCCAAAGGCTATGTTCGAGGATCCATTTAGAAAATGAATTAAAAATTAAAAAATTAAAAATAAATAAAAAAATAACTGAAAAATACAAAAATAAAAATAAAAATAATAAAAAATTATAAAATAAAGCAAAAACCCTAAAAAATAATAAAATAATAATATTTTGAGTAAATACATGCAAAATTTCATTTTTTAATGAATTAATAATTTCGATGGATGAGATTAAGAGATGTCTTGATCCTCATCGACGGTCGAGATCATTTCGACATGGATCACTCGAACTAGCCGTTGGGATCTTTTCCTTTAAATAGGGTGCTAGGAGTCATTTGAGATCATTCGATCTGTGAGTCTTGTGCTGAAGAAACTCTCTTGTAATCTGTTTCTGGTTAATAAAAGAAGACTTTGGGGTTCAAATCTTGCTAGTGTTACTCTCTGGAAGTGCTGTGAGCTATTCTATTTTCTGCATATTTTGTTTTTCAGCCATTAATAACAGCTTATTATAGAGTATTGTGAGCACAGGTATCTTGTTCACTTGCTAGGGTTTGAGTGGTGTTAGGATTTCTGAAGTAATGGCAGGTATCTCCATTACTTTTTGAGATCTAGCATCATTTTTGCTCTCTTTACTGATGGTTGATTTAAGGTGTGCAGAAAACCCTTACTGAAGAAGATTTGGTGGGCGTTTGGGGAAGTTCTAGGCTGAACCAACCAACTCCCACAGGCTCTTCCTTGCAGAGCCCAGCTAATTTTTACCCTGGGTTAATCATTTAAATTCACTTTTCTGGTTTGCATGAGAGATTTTTCGAGCCTTTCCACAGCAAAGTTGAAGTTTCTAATATTCTGAAAATATTACTGCTATTATTGCTAAATCTGGCTGTTAAAGGGCCAAAAATCTGCAATTTTGCTTAACCGATCTGGGATTTTACATTTTGGTTCTGTGCCCCTTTTTCTTATGTCGATTTTCTAAAAAAAAATTGTTTTACTGTTCAAGTTTTGTTCTCATTTGCAGAAAGAGGTTCTCGAAACCACGCGAGCATTTTCTAATCCTCAAGCTGATCGCTGTTCACATTTGAGTGGCCCCTGTCTGCTCAAATTTCCATTATTCAAGGGTTAATGCAATTTATCTGAATCAAACGGGCCATCTGCAAGCTCATGTGGGTTTCTTTTCTTCACGTTGCGCAATCTCATGATACCAGCAGTATCTACGCCATCCTGCATGTACCCAAAGAAAGCGCTCAGCGAAAAATTTTAAGCAGGGTTAATGTATGTTTTGGATTTGATGGGCCACCAACGAAGGACCCATTTCTCCACCGAGTTTTTGCATATCATATGGCCCTGATTTGAAAACTGCAAATCACACAAGTTGAGCCCGTGGCTTTGGCAACATTTCCATTATCGCAGTTGATGCTCATCGCTCTCCAAATCACTCAAAGATCCGTCGTCACAGATCCCTGAACTCGAGCCTGTCAACACGCCGCCGTCTGAGCACTAGAAACTGCAGGCTCTCAAACGATTATCATCAGCCGTCGAAGAAGCACCCTGCCATCAGAAATCAGCAGGTAACAAACAACGTGAGCCTTGCCAGGTAATCTTCAAGCCAATTTCAAATTTTTTTTATTCCGTCGCCATCAGCTGTGCCCTGGTCGAAAGTTTCTTGTTTACACGTTCATATCTTTCACAGTTCAGTTCCTTAAAACTTTGACACAGGTTTTACTTGTTAAATCTTTCGATTACGTTTAGCTGCAATTGTTTTGTTTGAATGCAATAAGCGTGTAGAGCATAGTAGGCGCAGGGTCCGTCATCCACCTGGGCAGCGACCTTGGTGACTCGACTTCAAAATCGACCTGCAGGCGTTTGGATGACCCTCGCACTAGGTCAGCAACGTCGGCCTCAAACCTGAAATACCCACACTTTTTTTATCGCCGCCCTCTGATTGCTGGAAGCCGCAGACTCTCAAACAGCCTTCATCCGCCATCAAAAAGGTATTTGTTGTGATCGCATTTTTTTTGCAGGCTGCGGAGTGTTTTACATGACGTTCCTTCCTCCCTGCGTACGAGGAATCGTATTCATCCTTCAGACTTCATGCGTATGGTAAGTTTCATTGTTTTTTTTATTTTTATTTTCTTTTTTTTAGGTTTTTTTTTGTTTCAGATTTACTTAGGGTATTAAATTTTTTTAGATTTAATTGTTTTATAAATTAGAATTTTATGCGTTCTAGTTTTGTTTCGTTTTATGTCATAAGGAAATAGATATAAATAAAAAAAAAGGGAGAGATTCGATATCGTAGTATTTGTTTTGATTTATATTAGATTTTAGGTTTTGTTTATTAAATTTTAGATTTAGGTTTTATTTAATTTATAGTTTAATATTTGTCTTTTAATTTAGTTTAGTTTAAATTTCTTTTGAATCATAATAAAAAATTAAATTAAAAAATAAAAATAAAAATAAAGTATAGATTTAGATTTTATTCAGCTTTAGCTTAAAAAATTTTGTCATATTTGCCAGATTCAGTTTTCTTGGGAAATTGACATGTCATTTTACTTTTCCTGCTGAGATTCAAATTTGTTGATGAGAAATGAATGTTTATCATTTTTAGACAAGTCTGCACATGAATGACCATCTTAAAGATTAGCTGCATATGATATCTGGTTAATGATTTATAACTGCGTGGTTGTTCAATGCATTGATCTTTTCGAAAAATTTTAATTGCTGGATATTTGGACTTTGTGGTTTCAACAGATATCTTGCACTGTTCTAAAGTTATTTGATGACAAATGATTGTTGTTCACGGTTTATATTTCTAAATCATCTAGCAAGTAATCGTTTAAACATAAATCTTACAAGGCACTGGTCTCTTAATTTAACTAAATCAATTTAGTGCTCATTTCTTCATGTCTCCCAACCCAACTGTTTCACAGTTGGTCGCTCATTTTCCCATAGGGTCCACCCCCCTTAGCCGCGGGAGACAGGCTTAAACGGAGAGATCGAGGATCAGAGTGACAGCCCTCGGTCTGAGCGTTGTCGTGACAATCTGTGCGACAACAGAGGGGAAGTCAAGTTTCTGCAGAGAGAATTCGAAGTTCAGTTATCGGAAGCCAGGGTGTGAGACTAGAGGCACGAAAGTCGATTTCTCAGCGAGCAGAAGATCCAAAGCAGAGAGGCAGCATAATACCTAAGAGGGGTGACGCAGAAACTGCCCAGGGTGACGAAGTTTGACGCAGGGGCCATCAGAAGGTGACGCAGAGCTTCCCAGAGCTAAGGATCAGCCATTGATTCTCCAGTGACAGGGTGAGATCATTTGACCAGTCTTTTGTCCAATATTTTCTCTGTAAAATATTGCTAGTTGAGCATCCTAAATTTGTATTCAGAATTTTCTCCTGTATAATAAATAAACCCTCAAAGTTGTTGCATCGGTTTTCCCGCATTGGGTTTTTCCGGGGACTATTGTGTCCTATGTATCTTGTTCTTTGCTCGGTTTTTTGTTTCATGTAATCAAACTTAACTAGTGTAGGCTACAGAAGTAATTTGCTTCAATATTCAGAGGAATAACTTGATGAATGTAATTAAAATTAAGTAGGTGAAGTAGATTTGGATTTGTTGCAGTAAGGGTTCCTTGAGGATAACGAATTTTCTCATGGTATCAGAGCATTGATTTTGAAACAGGAAGAGCAGATCCAACGCTGAGCAGAGAGGCCAAAAGTTGCACTTGGCAACAATTCGAATCCCCTTGAAGGGATTGCGTAGTCCTTGTCAAGAAGCAGAGATTCCGAGGAAATCCCTCTCTGAGAGAGTCGACAGAGAGGTACGATCTCCAGTTCGTGAGTTTGCAAAGGCAGAGGGAGTGATGCAGTGCTTGAAGGGCGCAGTTTCAGCTAGGGCAGAAATCCATCGGAAAAGAACGAAGACACATAGAAGGGGAATTTTCTCTTCAGAGAACTTTTTGCCAAAAGTTCCAATTTCTCACTTATTGAGCAGTTGAGCAGTGACTAGAGGAGTCAGTTCGACAGTTGGGTCAGATGGCATCGCATGGGCTCAAAGATCAGGACAAGTTGGAAGAAGCTTCCAACTATGTCATATGGAAGACCAGAATCTTAGCTATTCTGGAGGAGTATGATCTCGAAGCCTACGTCAAAAGTGTTGTAGTTGTTCCCGCTGACAATGATCAGAAGAAGAAGTACAAGCCTGAGCAGGGGAAGGCAAAGAGGCTCATTCTCGATGGAGTTCGAAATCATGTGGTCTCACACTTGCAGGGCAAGGATACAGCACAAGAGATGTGGGAAGCCTTTTCTTCTCTATATGAAGGCTCTTCCGAACAGCGGAAGATGTACCTAGAACAAAGTTGCAACGAACATTGATGTAGAAGGGAGGAGTCAACTCCTATCTTCAACGTCTTCAAGACACAAGAGACCAGCTTGCTGCAGTGGGGTCCACTCCTCAGTCTACCACGATGGTAAGGATAGCCCTGAATGGAGTCTCGAATGAATGGCAAGTCTTCATCCAAAGTATATTGGGCAGGGAAAGACTACCTTCATGGGAGGAGATGTGCGCAGCCCTTCAACAAGAGGAATTAAGGAGGGACCTAGCAAAGGTCCACCTCAATGGCAGTAGTGGGAGTGGCATGAAGACCAAGGAGGAGGAGGAGAACACAACTCTAGAATCAAAGGGACAGTAGAAGTAGAAGCGAAAAGACATTTCGAAGGTGAAATGTTTAAGTTGTGGCAAGATGGGCCACTTTGCATCCCAATGTCCTTTGAAGCAAAAGGATAAGGATGAGAAACATCATCCTAAGGCTGCTCCAGCAAAGATTGCCACGAGTGCCCACACATCTCCAGGAGGGAAATGGGGTGATATTGAGCTGTAGTCGAGAGGACTACATGTGGGCAGGATCCTTGAGGAGTCCACCTCTTGGATCAAATCCTTGCCATGGAGCCCGAGATTCAGTAGTAGCGAGATGGACTTAATGTCAGATGATGCAGTGGATTGTTTGGAGAGATAGATGCAGTAGCCCAAGACCAGGCGCTGATCAACGCAGAGCAAGGTTGGCAGCAGTTCAGATGGCATAGTGCAGAAGTCAGCAACAACGCAGAAGATTCAGAGGGTCAAAGACTAGAGCAGTCAAATTCCAATTTCCACCATTCATGGTATTATGCTGAACACAATTAAGTTCAATTAATTTTGGATGTTTTTCAGTGGCTTCTCTCGGCAACTGAGTTGCAATACGAATGCAGTGTTAGCAGCGACAGTGCTAGCAGCACAGCAGATGCAGCATTTGAGAGGGAGTTGTAGTATAGATGTAGCAATGGCAGTGTCAGTGTCATGGGTAGTAATACAGTAGCAGCAACAACATAGTGTTGGTGGTAGCAACAGTGCGGAAAGGAGATGCTTCAGAGACAGAGCAGCATGCAGTTGGACATTGTTGCTAGAGCACTTTCCTCGCTAAGAGGGAGTGTTAGCTTTTGGTAGCATCGGATGTGCTCTAGCCATGAAAATTGGTGGAGAGGCTAAGGCACATGAGTTCTAAAGAACCCAAAAACCGTTTGGTGAAATTCACACAGATTATATTTTATTAAAATAATTAATATTTTAAAGGGGGTTCCTAAGTCTAAACTTAGGAAAATTAAAATATTAATGGGTAATAATCAAAATATGGGTGAGAATGATCTAGAAGGCGGATCAAGTCATGTTTTAATCTTAGCCATTGATTAGAGACTTAATCTCGGCCGTTGAAGTCTCAACAGAAAAAGTATAAGAAGGAGGCTTGGGGTTCATTTAGAAACACACAGAGAGATTGAGGAAATTGATTTTCTAAGGTGAGAAGTTCTCGGAAGGAAAATCGATTGGATAGATCTTGCAGCAGAAAGGCAATGAGAATCTGGGAGAAGGACTTTCCAGAGAATACAAGGCCGAGAGAGGACAGAAAGACGTCCAAAAGAGGGCTAATGCTGGCCGACGCAGTGTTGACGCAGAGGCAGCGCAGTCAATGAGGGGAAGTTGAGTTTCTGCTCAGGGAATTCTAAGTTTAGTTGTCGAAAGCCAAGGTGTGAGACTAGAGGCAGAAAAGTCGATTTCTCAGCAAGCAGAAGGTCCAAGGCAGAGAGGCAACGTAATACCCAAGAGGGGTGACGCAGAAACTACCCAGGGTGACGAAGTTTAACGCAGAGGCCATCAGAAAGTGACGCAAAGCCTCCCAAAGCTGAGGATCAGTCATTGATTCTCTAGTGACAGGGTGAGATTATTTCACCAATCTTTTTTCCAGTATTTTCTCTATAGAGGATTGCTAGTTGAGCATCCTAGATTTGTATTCAGAATTTTCTCCTGCATAACAAATAAACCCTCAAGAGCTGTTGCACCGGTTATCCCACATTGGATTTTTCCGGGGACTATTGTGTCCTATGTATCTTGTTCTTTGCTCAGTTTTTTGTTTCATGTAATCAAACTTAAATAGCGTAGGCTGCAGAAGTAATTTGCTTTAGTATTCAGAAGAATAACTTGATGAATGTAATTAAAATCAAGTAGGTGAAGTAGATTCAGATTTGCTGCAGTAGGGGTTCCTTGAGGATATGGAATTTTCACATGGTATCAAAGCATTGATTTTGAAAGAGGAAGAGCAGATCTAGCGTTGAGCAGAGAGGCCAAAAGCTGCACTTGGCAGTAATTCGAATCCCCTTGAAGGGATTGCGCAATCCTTGCCAGGAAGCTGAGATTTCGAGGAAATCTCTGTCTGAGAGAGTCGACAAAGAGGTACAATTTCCAGTTCGTGAGTTTGTAGAGGCAGAGGGAGTGACGCAGAGCCTCAGCACAATGCTTGAAGGGCGCAGTTTCTGCCAGGGCAAAAATCCGTCGGAAAAGAGCGAAGACACATAGAAGGGGAATTTTCTCCTCAAAGAACTTTTTGCCAAAAAGTTCGAATTTCTCACTTGCTGAGCAACTGAGCAATGACTAGAGGAGTCAGTTCGACAGTTGGGTGAGATGGCATCGCATGGGCTCAAAGATCAGGACAGGTTGGAAGGAGCTTCCAACTATGTCATATGGAAGACCAGAATCTTAGTTGTTTTGGAGGAGTACGATCTCGAAGCCTACATCAAAAGTGTTGTAGTTGTTCCCATTGACAATGGTCAAAAGAAGAAGTACCAGGCTGAGCAGGGGAAGGCAAAGAGGCTCATTCTTGATGAAGTTCGAGATCATGTGGTCTCACACTTGCAGGGCAAGGATACAGCCCAAGAGATGTGGGAAGCCTTGTCTTCTCTATATGAAGGCTCTTCCGAATAGCGGAAGATGTACCTAGAACAAAAGTTGCAGCGAACATTGATGCAGAAGGGAGAAGGACTCAACTCCTATCTTCAACGTCTTCAGGACACCAAAGACCAGCTTGCTGCAGTGAGGTCCACTCCTCAGTCTACCGTGATGGTAAGGAATCAGGATAGCCCTGAATGGAGTCTCGGATGAAGGGCAAGTCTTTGTCCAGAGTATACTGGGCAGGGAAAGACCACCTTCATGGGAGAAGATGTGGGCAGCCCTTCAACAAGAGGAGGAATTAAGGAGGGACCTAGTACAAGTCAACCACAAAGGCAATAGTGGGAGTGGCACGAAGACCAAGGAGGAGGAGAACGCAAATCCAACATCAAAGGGACAGCAGAAACAGAAGCGGAAGGACATTTCGAAGGTGAAATGTTTTAGTTGTGGCGATATGGGCCACTTTGCATCCCAATGTCCTTTGAAGCAAAAGGATAAGGATGAGAAACATCATCCTAAGGCTGCTCCAGCAAAGATTGACAAAGATGAGATTTCCATGAGTACGCACACATCTCTCGGAGGGAAATGGGGCGATATTCAGTTGTAGTCAGGAGGACTACATGTGGCCAAAATCCTTGAGGAGTCCACCTCTTGGATCAAATCCTTGCTATGGGAGCCCGAGATTCAGCAATAGCGAGATGGACTTATGTCAAATGATGCAGTTGATTGTTTGGTGAGACAGATGCAATAGCCCGAGACCAGGAGTTGATCAGCGCAGAGCAAGGTTGGCAGTGGTGCAGATGGCACAGTGCAGAAGTCAGCAGCAGCACAGAAAATTCAGAGGGTCAGAGACTAGAGCAATTAGATTCCAACATTCATGGTATTATGTTGAACACAATTAAGTCCAGTTAATTTTGGATGTTTTTCAGTTGCTTCTCTCAATAACTGAGTTGCAGTACGAATGCAGTGTTAGCAGCGACAGTGCTAGCAGCATAGCAGATGCAGCAATTGAAAGGGAGTTGTAGCACAGATTCAACAGTGGCAATGGCAGTGTCATGGGTAGCATTACAGTAGCAGTAGCAGCACAGTGTTGGTGGCAGCAACAGTGCGGAAAGAAGATGTTTCAGAAACAGAGCAGCATGCAGTTGGACATTGTTGCTATAGCACTTTCCTCGCTAAGAGGGAGTGTTAGTTTTTGGTAGCATTGGATGTACTCTAGCCATGAAAATTGGTGGAGAGGCTAAGGCACATGAGTTCTAAAAAATCCAAAAAATGTTTGGTGAAATTCCACCCGGATTGTATTTTATTAAAATAATTAATATTTTTAATGGGGTTCCTAAGTCTAAACTTAGGAAAATTAAAATATTAATGGGTATTAATCAAAATATGGGTGAGAATGATCTAGAAGGCGGATCAAGTCATGTTTTAATCTTAGTCGTTGATTAGAGACTTAATCTCAGTTGTTGAAGTCTCAACAGGAAAAGTATAAGGAGGCTTGGGATTCATTTAGAAACACACAGAGAGATTGAGGAAATCGATTATCTGAGTTGAGAAGTTCTCAGGAGGAAAATTGATTGGGGAGATCTTGCAACAGAGGGGCAGTGAAAATCTAGGAGGACTTTCCGAAGAATACAAGGCAGAGAGAGGCCAGAAAGACATCTAGAAGAGGGCTAACGCTGGCCTACGCAATGCTAACGCAGAAGCAGCGCAGTCAGTGAGGGGAAGTCGAGTTTTTGCTGAGGGAATTCGAAGCTCAATTGCTGGAAACCAGGGTGTGAGACTGGAGGCAGGAAAATCGATTTCTCAGCCAACAGAAGATCTAAAGCAGAGAGGCAGTGCAATACCCAGGAATGTTGATGCAGAAATTGCTCAGGGTGACACAGTTTGATGTAGAAGCCATCAAAAGGTGACGCAGAACCTCCCAGAGCTGAGGATCAGTCACTGATTCTCCAGTGACAGGGCGAGATCATTTCACAAGTCTTTTGGCCAGTGTTTTCTCTATAAAGGATTGCTAGTTGAGCATCCTAGATTTGTATTCAGAATTTTCTCTTGCATAATAAATAAACCCTCAGAGTTGTTGCATTGGGTTTCCCGCATTGGGTTTCTCCAGGGACTATTGTGTCCTATGTATCTTGTTCTTTGTTCAGTTTTTTGTTTCATGTAATCAAACTTATTTAGTGTAGGTTGCAGAAGTAATTCGCTTCAGTATTTAGAAGAATAACTTGATGAATGTAATTAAAATCAAGTAGGTGAAGCAGATTCAGATTTGCTGCAGTAGGGGTTCCTTGAGAATAAGGAATTTCACAAGTGTGTGTTTTTCCGTCTGATCAAAACCCTAACCTAATCAAGAGCATTATATGTATGACTTTAAATGTACTGACATTTGTGTCTTGGGTTTGTCCTATATATGTTATGATATGCTTGTGCATGATTATCCTAGATATGTATATATGTTAACCAAATGGTTGATGTTTATTGTATGCAAAGTCTAGGGTTTGCAACTAAGCCTCAATGGAAGTTTGATATTCTAGGATATGATGTGATGATATTGTTTCCATTATGATGATAAAATCTAGGGATTACAACAAGCCCTAGTAGAAGTTGGTCATTTAGTTGAGAACTTTGATTGTGTTGTAGTATCTCGAAGATGAAATCTAGGGTTTGCAATAAATGCTAGTAGAAGTCTAACATATGAATTCTAAAGTTGTTGGATGCGTTGTAGAAATGTACTTGTTTAAATTGCTTCTAGGGTTTACAATATATTATAGTAAAGTGTGTCATATCTCTAAAAGAAATATTGAGACCCTAGATATAATGAAGATTGTTATCGTGATTGAGTTGCTCGAAGTCTTGATGATGAAGTCTAAGATTTATGACAAAACCCTAGCAAGAAGTTGAAGTATAAAAGTATGTCTCTTGATGATTATGAACCTAACTAAGTTTAGGTATTTGATGTCTAAAGTCTAATGCTTCCATGATTCTGATATAGTTAAGTTCATGCTTCTATATATGTATCTGGTTGTACTTGCTATCTAAGTTGTGCATGTACATACTCTTCAAGATGCTGAAGATATTCATAAGGAAAGTTGATTTGGTTGATAAGCATGAGGAAGTTATTTATATGAATAATGATGATCAAGATGACTCTAATATGAAGGATGGAAGCCATGAAAGATTCTTCGATGTCATAGAAAGAAGTTGATCTCCTTAAGTTAATAGGGAGCCTGGATAAAAGAAAGAGTATAACTCCCAAAGTTGAGAGGGAGGGCATATTATAGTCATGATGAAATTGGAGAATATTGAGGTGCTTCTAAAAGAAGGAAAGCAGAATTTGGTTGTTGCATGTGAAGTAGGAAAGGATGTTGAATGATTGAGGAAACCTTTGTCAAAATTTGTTTGGGAAGCCTCTAAGTCCTATTGTGATGGACTGTGAAGCAACATCAAGATGTCTGAAGACCCCGGAGGTTTGTGTTTACGCATGAGTATTTGAAATATTATCACTGATTGGGGTTGTGATTGTTCAGGTAACTCTCTCGATGTTTTTGAAAAGCATGCTTGAGGTTATGTTGATGGGCTAGAATTCTCTGCCAACAGCAAAGGGGATCTCCCTGGTGTAGCATCCCAACTAGATCCTGCACCGTTTGATTTAGGGATCCCATCTGGTATGTAGGCCCGGCTGCCGTTCAAATGTGTTGAGCTTGCTTCGGATGAAAGAAAAATGCGGGCTCAATTAAACGCATGAACTTCAATAAACACAAGGAAATAATCAACAAATATCTTATAACGTGCATACCATGAATAGCTAGATTATAAACAACATAAACCTTACGTAAAGTAACTGTCAACAGACTTCAAATAAGACTCATGTTCATAAGATAAAGTGCTTAACAACTGTAAAGCAGTTCACAGAAATCAAACATCTATAAGCATAAGTAAACATACAGTCAATGATAGATTATGCCAATATCAACGAAACAGTTCACCAATACAAGCATAGAGTTAGAAAATCATATACCATCCACGTGTAGCAAAACAAGGTTTGTAGTACAAGATAGCACATGAACAGATTGTACATCAAAGAACTCTTAGGAACGTCCGATCCATCAAGCGAAAATACTCATGGCATTACGACATAAAAGATTTGAGGAATCCAATAGTGGAACATGACAATTACTCCTTGCATCAATTAGAAGAGCATAAGTTCTCTCAAACAATATGTCCCAAAAAGTCCTCAGCTAAAAGTCCTTTACAATGTGTCATGAGGGTGTATTTATAGAATGAGGGTGACTCTTGGCCTACCCATAACTCTTAGACTTCCTCATGACCTTTCACATTCCAAAAATGTCTTACCCTATCTAATTACAAAAATCACAAAATAAGTTGCTAATCTAATCTTTCAATTTAACAATAGTAAGTTCAGGGATGTCCAGGTTGAGTTGCTTCATTAGGTATGTACGCCACAGTTTGTACTCGGCTGCAATGGGGGGGATCTGCAATTGTTCTTCACCATGTATGTGCAGGCATTCGAGTGCATCTGGTATGAGGGTGGTCCTTTTGGCGTTCACCCCATTATCAAGGTTACCAGTTTGGTGTACATCCTTACTAGTTCCACCACATAGCGTGTGATATTTTCTTTAGTAACGGGCAGATCTGCATGGGATGCCTATTTATATGTCTCAACGAAGGCATGCACTTCCCTTGAGATATCCTCTTGCTTCCTTACGTGTCCGACTTCTCTGATGGATGGAACCCCATGAATTTGGATCATAGACTCTAGACCACTGAAAAGGTGTTTGTATGAAGCCAACACCCTGTCCACATCTTTGGCTAGTTTGTCTTTTGACTGGATCTTGATGTGGAGTTGAACCTTGGCGTTTTGCATGGTGATCCAATTCTTCTTGGGGACTATCGCTAGTGCTCCTGGGTACTTAACGGACCAATCATGCATGCTATCTAGAGCGACTACAGCTTCCTTCAACATCGCAACTCTTTCTTTTGTGTGAGCTTGTATAGCCAAGATTGGGGCCACTATGTGGTGTAGCTTTGACATCTCCTCGTAGACCATCACCATGGCTTCCCCGAGGGTCTCTGCCTCTCCTTTGATTGTTGCCTGGAATTTTGTTGTGCTTGAGTGAATTAAACAGAGGGTTGCATTCTCTTCTTCTGCTCTCCTTCTCTCCTGCTCTGCTCTAGTGGCCCTTTGTTCTGATGCATAAAGCCTATTCTGAAGGTCCGTAATCTGTTTGCTCATCCGGGCCACATTATGTTCTGTGGCGGTTACGAAAGTCGTCCCATCTCAGGCAATCATCTCTGGATTCACAGTCTCCTTGGCTATGGTGAACGATAAGGGCTCTGCTAGGTTTCTAGCATAATACTTTTTTCTTTCCTGCATGATTTTGGGGCTGACTTGGTCGAAGGTGAGCTTAGTGAGATCTAGGACTTCCTCTTCTTGCTCTTCCGAGAAACCCAGCTCTTGTAATGGAAGGTGCCCTCCAGTGAGGGGAGTAGAAGGAGGAACATCTAATGGGGGTAGCTCATCTTGTTCTGTGTCCATCTCAAATGTCTTACTGGTCTCTCCCTGTTCTACTCTCTTGCTTTCCTCCTCCTTACTCTTCCTTAGTTCTTCCTCCTACCGCTTCCTCTCTTGTTCTGCCAATGCCTGTTGCCTCTTGAGTTCTTCATCCTGCTTAATTTTTTCTTCCTTCTCCTTTAGCTCTTGTTCTAGCCTCTTCTTCTCTTCCTCCTCTTTGGCCTTCTACTCTCCTTGCTGTCTTTTCTTCTCTGCGTCATCCTGGGCCCTTCATTCCTCTTGTGGATTTTCTTCTAGATGTTTCTTCTTTTCCTCCTCTTCATGTCGCCTCTTCTTTTCGAGCTAGCCTTGGTCACTGGAATCTTGAGATTTCTTGAGCTCTTGTTCCCTTTTTCTCTTGAGCTCTTGCTTCTTCTTTGTCAGGGCGTTGTTCCTTTGTTCTAGTGTTTCATTATTGTCTTCCTCTTCTGGGTCACTCGGAATATCTTCGACCTCTTTCTCTTTCTGCTTCTTATATTTCCCGGTGGCTTTTTGTGTCTCCTGTTGTTTCTTCTTAAGGGTGGAGGCTCTCTCTTGAAGACTGACATTTTCCTGGGAGTGCTCGAGGAGCTCCTCATCTCTAGCTTGTTGCTCACTAGGGTTGAGTTCCCTAGTGGCGTTATACCAATTCTTTACCCCGTCTTCATGATCCTATCTGGCGTGTGAATATGACCATTTGAATTTTGCTTTCTTGCAGTGGGCAGCCACAACTTTCTTAGGATCGTACGTCCGATAGTTGAGGTTTACAAAGTGACTACCTTTCAAAGCTTTAGCTTCTGCTTCCACTTGTTTGAAGTTCTCAACTACATATGCTCCGATGACGAGCGGGAAGGTCGGCCATGGTTTCTTCTTGCCTTTGCTTAGTACCTTTGAAAAACCTGTGTCATATAGTAGCAAACTTCTCACTGGAGCACTTTGTCTGTGACAAACCTGGGCAGAGCATGAGGGGCCTTATGGGTACTGAAAACTCTAATGAATGTACCCTCCTGGATGGGAAACCAATGCACCACCTTGACCATGGTTTCCATAGCCCTCCTCGACATGCACGGTGGCTCCTCCCCGAATAGCTATTGGTATAGTGGGGCGATAAAAGATTCGGAAATAACATCTATCATACCCTTATAGGCAGTGTCCCAGAAGACCCTGTAGTGGTGGTGCACGGGGTTGGCCACTGATGTATCCCAGTTATAGCTCCAGTTATCAAACTAGCATCTTGCACAGACAGCATCTAAGAGGTATGAAGCCATGTAGAATTATGGTGGTTGCATTGGCTCTGGATGCTTGGCTGCAATTATGTTTGTCCTCAAGGACGATGTCAAAATGCTCGCCCAGTTTAAGATTGTTCCACGGGTGGCAATAGCGTGCATGAGAGGGACCCAAGTACCATGGAATACATCACAGTCTGCTTTGCCATAAAAGCGGCACATCAAGGCGGCAATCAGTTGATAAACTTTCCTTAGCCCTTCTATCTTGTATGCCTGATTTGCTCTAACCCAGAATTTAGACGAGTCCTACCACCATTCCCTCTGAATGTCTTTAATCAGTATTACAAAGTCGGAGAGCCACCAGGTATTGAAGGTCTCCTGCCTCTCAGGGAGTCTGTAGTAAGAGGCAATATCTGTAGGAGAGATCACTGCTAAGGGTGCTCCAGTGTTGTCCCTCACCGTCCATGGATTTGTATGTGTTCTGTAGGAAACAATCGATAGTTTCAACACAAAGAAAGATCGGAGGGTGTAACGTTACCTTGTGGAGTTTAAACCTCTTGACATTTAGGTATACTGGGAAATCCTCCTGGGTTTCTGGTATGTCTGGCTTGGCAAACTCTTCATAGATGTTGTACCAAGAGAGCCTTGTAGTTTTATTGATATTGCAGGTTGTGTCCCCATAGATGGGTGGTTCCTCATACTAGTAGATTTCCAATGAACTACTTCCCGAGCTTCTACGAGCGGCCTTTGTAGTTGGGGGCACCATCTCGTCTTCAAAAGAGGAGATGGAGATGCACTCGAGGTCCATGTCACCTGGCATGTCGAACAAACAATGCCACAATGAGAGCGGCAGCATGAAATAATAACAAAGACTGCTTAAATAAAATCATTTCTAGGAAGTTGTAAGGAGGTCTTTAGGCAAGTTGCAATGGAAAGCAGGTCGTAGGGGTCGCAAAGGTAGGAGCGCGACTTAGCGACTAAGCTTACGAGTCGTAGGTTGCGGGGGTCTCACCGGTCGCACTGATCACGAGGTCGCAGGGTCGCACCGATCACGAGGTCGCAGGGTCGCACCAATCGCGAAGGTCGCAAGATTTAGGCTATCGCAATTGTGGGTCGTGCGACCTGTGCTTTAGGCGAGCTAAAAGGGCAGCTTGAGACGCAGGGGATGCCTAGAAATCCTCAAGGCCAAATGGTCAGGCTCACCGGCGAAAAGAGGGGTGGCTAAGGGCGAGGAAGGGTTGTGAGGGGGGCAAAAGAGATTACACGAGGCCAGAGTGATTGATTTGAGGTTTGAGGTGAAGACTTAGGCCAAAATGGAGATAAAACCCCCCAGGGTAGAATGTGCAGGATCGGGATGGAAGAGGACGACATTTGGACGGAGAAAATGATTACAGGGAAGGTGAAGGGTCGCCTACCTGGAGAAATCGTGCGCGCACCCAAGTCACAAGTCGCCCTCGTCTTTCGAGCGACCAAAGGAGTCGTTACAAATGAGTCGGGGCGACCTGCTATTTATAGTTTTGGTCGCACGTGCGCGGGTCGCATGGGTTGCAAGTCCCTTAGTGGGGGAGGAGTGCGACCTCGCGACCTATGCAGTCGCAAAGGTCGCGATGGACGCAAATTGCGACCTATGCGACCTTGCGACTCAACGACCTGTTGCTTGCATGGTCACAAGGGTCGCAAGTTTTCGAGATCCAACCTATGCGACTTAAGCGACTTAGGTTGCTTGGGTCGCATAGGTCGCACTAGTCGCATGTGAAGCAAAAGGTCGCATTATGAAGTTGCGACTGCCTTACTTGGGCTAGATCGCGACTTAAGCTTGACATAGAAGAAACCTTGGGTTCTTGCAGGGCTTTTCTAGTCTAGTGAGCTCTTGAACAAATTCTTAAGATGCAAAAAACTCTTGCACGGTAAAAGGGGCTCCTAATATTTTAAGAGCTTGAAATTTTTGGATGGGTTGTTGTAGCAGATACAACATGTTATCAATATGTTTGTGATCAAGAGAGATTTGATGTGTCGAGGCATTGTGTGTGTAAAATTCCTAGAAGGACATCTAGCCGACATATGTGTTGATGTCTAGTTCCCAAACTAGGGAGGGTGACGTTGGTCATAGAGCTCTCACCTTGCATTACGCATCTAGTTCCCTGGTTTGATGGTTAGCCAGTAAGCCTAATGGTACCAAGAGTGGCTGAAAGCTTTAGTCCATCTTAGTCACACCTAGACAGATTGCCCTGGTCAGGAATCTAGTCCATGGCATTGTGAGTGCCTAAACTCTTCATGGTTCATGTGTTTTGAGATCTTCCATGTACTTGTATATGCATGAATGAATACCTCCCTAGTTAAGAGGGGGTGTTGAAGAATGTAACTAGGTTCGGTCTTTATAATTATATTTGAGTCATAATGAAATGTATTTATCAAAAGAAAGAAAAAGAAATTATTATTATTATGACTTGTTAAAGCATGGGTTTCATGCTTGGGTCATCATGTTTTAGGTCAAAGTCCCCATTAAGGACTTCTAGGTTTTGTCTTGAGTCATTAGAGTCAGTGTCCATTCAATGAGACCCTTCTTAGGTTTTCGAATCATGTAAAAATAATTAATATTGAGTAAAATAAGTCATATGTCACCTCCACACCAAGTCGGCCCTTACCTGATCAAGTCGGCCTACATGAGGGTAATTCAACTTCCAGAAAAGGGTATATATACAAGCAGTTTGATTCATTTGGAGGACACTCACTCAAGTTCAATATCCAAGAAGAAGAAGCAGAAAAAGTGTGAAATTGTAGAAGGAGGAGAAGATTTGTTGGAGAAGGAAAGTCGAAGTTTTCTTGTTGTCTCTCTCTCACTCATGTGGATTTACTAGGCTATTTACTAGAAGATCGAAGTGTTGTTGGGTCGAAGTTCCACTGCAGGTCGAAATTCTGCTACTGGGTCGAAGTTTTGTTGTTGGGTAGAAGTTCTACTGGAGAGGTCGAAGTTTCTGTTGTTGCTATTAGATCGAAGTTTCTAGGTCGAAGTTTCTGTTGGGTTAAAAGTTTGCTCCTGCAAGATCGGAGTGCTAGGTCGAAATTGTTGTTGGAAGGTTATCATCTACAGAAGAAAGGAGGGGATGACTTGGTGATTGGAGGAACTCTGTGTCTACGTCAAGGAGTCTTGGATCATCTCGTGAAATTATCAAAGGAAGAGTTGCTGACTGGGTTTTCCCCTAGATAGGGGTTTTGCTATGGTTGTCCGCCTACATCTAGTGTCTATAATCTTCGTGTTATTGTTTTGGTAATTGCTTGATCAACTAAAGTAAAAGAAGAACATAAGAAAACATAAGAATATCACAAGTAATTATCAATATAAAGAAAATCTTTCTAGCTTTCTGATTTTCTAACACGGCCTTTATTCTTTGTGTCTGGTGAAATACAAAATCCTTGGAATAACGAAGCCTTCTTTCAAAGCAGTCCAAAGCCCTTGGATCAATTCACCTACAAGCAAGATCAAACAAGTAGAAGAAACCCTAGTGGTTTGTCCCCTTGTAGCATATTAGCTCCTCAATGGCAGAGATTACTAGTCTTTGGATAGATTTACTTATATGCAAAAATAAATTAGAATTTTTTATAAATTATACCTAATGACCATAACCATAACAAGAAAAAGGACAAAGACGAAAACCATCCCACAGTTGTAAAGAATTACAAGAGTTTGCAAAAATGAGCTCTTTATTTGTGATAGCACTTATCTCAAATGATCAACAAAAACTACAATGAAGGAGAGTTTGGCCTATTATAGAAAATATTTGCTAGGACATTGCCACATCATCACTTTGATTGTGACATCAAATTGCCCCTGTGTCCGATCTCCAACAATACTGCCAATCTCAAAATTCTGACGCCTAGGTTTTCTTCGTCTTGTCAAGCTAATCAATTTTGAGGTAATGCATGCATGATTCTACCCAACACTTTGCTTAAAAATACCTAGGAAACATATCTTGTATTATTGACCAAATTTGACCAGACTGTAACTAGCCACCATATGCTATGATTGAAAAAACTCCACATGGCATGGAATCCTCCAGTCATGCTCTACAATCTAAGCCTAGTTTGAATTTGAACCACTGGATCATTTTGCATTGGGAAACATGAATTGCCTTAGGTTGCATGAAAATGCCAAATGAGACTGGTATGTTGTGAATCTGTGATAGCTATAATAAGCAATACTACAACAAGACCAAGGTCACCTACAGAGTCTATAAACACGAAACCATGAGGAAAGACATAGGTGCACCTTAACGCAGGCTAGACTAGCCAATACACCATTGATCACCTCTACAAAGACAAGGATCCCATAGAACCATGAGTCCTCATGAAAAACCTCCCAAGGTCCTCCAATCCAATTAAGGGACGAGATCACCAAGATGAAGCTCTCAAGGGACAAGGCATGACCCAACCAATCATAATGAATACAGATTCAAAAGACAAGACACAAGGTCTAGGATGCCTAATCATGGCCTCCCGTGGCTTTTCACAAGGCTTGACTTGTGACCTTGGGCTTACAATGGTGGTGAATGATTTGCTTGAAAAAATCTATGTACCCCCAATGATAGAGGGGTAACAACTACTAGCTCCAACTCCGTGACACATTCTTGACTCATGAGGATGTGAGAACCACAGTATCTTCCACCTCTTACCTGAAACAATCTCACAATATACACATCAAATAAAGGAAAGGAATTGGACTGAAATCCTATTCAATCCTAATGTAACAAAAATCTAAAATGAAATAACATAACCAAAGAAAAAATTTAAATAATTGAAATGGCAATGCATGAAAATAAGATATTAAAAATAAAATGCAAGTGCAAATGTAAAAACATAAATTAACATGCAAACGCAATGCAAGAGACTAATCACCTACCCTAATCTAATTTAAGATATATGAAGCATGTTTAGTAAAATCATATAACCAATGCAACCAACAAATAGATTCATTCTTACCTTGGGATTTACCTTTGTGCTTGGTTGCTAAGCAAAATAATGAAATGTCAAACCTAAGATAAGTATATTTGGGAACTTCATTCACGGCTTCAATAGACTTTGTAAGTAGTTCTACATCATGTGGAAGAAAGTTGAAGAAGCACCAAGGTTTTGTTGAGAAATCTAGGCCATTAGCATTAGGTGATTTGTCTTCTATTAGTGATTGCTTATGAATGTTTTTACTTCTTTAGATTCAAATCTTCTTCTTGTTAGATTATTAGTGTTCTTCTTCATCAAACAATAACTAATACATGAACATAAATAGACAAGAGACACAACATGTAGCCTATGAGCCAGAGCCAAAACCTCTCACTCTTTGAGAGGAAAAACCAGCACAAATTCTTCTTATAGAGATTCCAATTGACGAATACCAAGACCAAGACCCTTGACCTATTAGCCACTCCAAGACCAAGAGACATGTTCTCTAGTTGATCCTCTTCTTGACTCTTCTTCCACCGAGATCTTCATTATTGCCTTGATACCGAGATCTTCATCATTGTCTTCATATCGAGATTCCCTTTCTATGAGACCTCCTTGTTGTCATGGCATCGATCTCTTTCCCTTGAGATAGTATTGATATCCTTCCTTAGCACCGAGACCTTAAACTAAGGTTTCACTGTAATATGTTGCAGCTCCTCCATGACATCGAACTGTACTTCGCATTATTGTAGTCTTCTGGTCACTGTGCTTTGGTTACCCAAATTCAGAGGGATCTGAATTCCCTTGACTATAATGACATTCGAACTTTCTTGTTGTATCTATCCACCCAAAACAGAGATCCGAACTTACTTGATGACTGTAATAGAGGTCTGAACTTATCACTGTTACATCCATCCACAAATCTCAAAAGTATCCAAATTTATTTTTGTTCCATCTATCTGAAATCTCAGGGAGAGAGACATCCGAACTTCATTCTGCTGCTACCCATCTGAGACCACACAGAGATCTGTGAAATTCTCACTATCCTAATGCGAGGACCCTTCACGTTTATTTATAGTTGTTGGTTCATATAAATAAGTTGTCATATCATTTCGAATAGGTGTGTCTCCATAGGGTCAATTGACATGACTTTGTCACCTTATCTTGAAGCCGACATGAAGAGAAGATTGTGTGCTTGTCGTTGGAGGGCTACATAAACTTATATACAATTTACACATGCTCAAGAAGAGCTCTTCATACATGACATTGACTCTTTGACATATCCTAAGGCTCTCAATGGGAGCCATCTAAAATAAACCTCTTGCTCATGAAACCCATGAAGCTAGGCATTATAAAAACAATTTTATTGTCTTCTTTGCATCATTTACAAAGATCATAATTACTCATTGTGAAGATCGAAACTAGTTACATTTTACAACATGTTTGTCTGTGCTACTACAAGCTACTTCAATCCATTAATCAATCAGGTTGATATAATCATATTTCTCATTGTAAACATAAGCTCACTCATCATTGTTATTCATTAAATTGGTAGGAAAGGAAGGCTTAGATGGTGGCTCCAACTGGAACCTGTATTTACACATGCTTAAGAAGAGCTCTTCATACATAACATTGACTCTTTGACAAATCCTAAGGCTCTCAATGGGAGCCATCTAAAATAAACCTCTTGCTCATGAAACCCATGAAGCAAGGCATTATAAAAATAATTTTATTCTCTTCTTTTCATCATTTACAAAGATCATAATTACTTGTCATTATGAAGACCGAACCTAGTTACATTTTACAACAGGTTTGTCTGTGCTACTACAAGCTACTTCAATCCATTAATCGATCAAGTTGATATAATCATATTTCTCATTGTAAACATAAGCCCACTCATCATTGTTGTTTGTTAAATTGGTAGGAAAGGAAGGCTTGGATAGCGGCTCCAACTGGAACCTGCATAGTGATTGTTGTCCTCCTTGGCTGCCCCTAATCACATGCATACAATAATGATAAGAAAATTTGCAAAGGTCAAAAAATATTTTGAAAACAATCACTTAGAATTAGTTGCTTCGAAAAGGATGTTGGAAGTTTTTGAAGCACGTTTGGATCTGAAGATGTTGCAACTTTCCCACTACCACCCAATTGAGATCTTCCTTGTCAAATGGATCCTTGTACACACTTGTGAACCATATATCAAGGACATCAATTGCTAACGAATTTCTATTGGAAGCTGAATGCAAAAGCCCTCTTTCCACACCTGTACATATGTTTGTTTTTGAATCACTTGATATGGCTATTCTATGGAATGACTTGGTTGATCATGTGGCCAAAAATATGTGACCAGGCATCCCTCAGTGTTTGTGTCATAGATAATATCACCAGTGAATAGAGAAAAACTCAAGACCCATTTACATTTGTCCACTTTAAGGAATGCATCAATAGAGTCCATCTCTTCATGGTCACCATCCCCTTGAAAAGTATGCATGTTTACTAACTCATCCTATTCCAAATCACTAGTAGATGTGTCATATAGTTCAATTGCTTGGAAAGGAGTACAACTTGTCTAAATTGTGCTTTCATATGGAGGAGCATGGGTGGGTCCTTAAATGATCTTGTCATCAAGCTCCTCTTCATTTACCTATTGCTTAGATGTCCCTTCACTTTCATTGTATATTTCTTTGACATCTTCCATAGTGGACTCCCTTTCTTCATCATTCCCCACAATGTTTATCAACAATGGCTCATGGTAGGGAGGGCAGAGATGACCCTCTTCTTGATCCTTCTTTTCAGTATTCAGCGCAAGAGGCTCACCATATTTCTCTTTCCATTAGAGTATAATAGATGCATTTTCCCTTTTTCCTAATTCTTGACAAAAACCATTGGTATTGAAAAGTGTAGCTTGGGAGTTACTCCCACAAGTCTAAGGTACTTGACTTGAGATAAATCCTCTTTGTGGGCAAAATATCCAAGGTCATGGGCTTGAGACCCCAAGATATTCATTGTTTATTCTAATTATTGTAGTGGAGATGCTTTAATGAATCTAAGGGCTCCTAAGACACAAATTAGAGAGCTATAAATTAAAAAGATCAAGGAGAGGTCATTCACCACAAGTGCAAGATCAATTCTTGTGAGAATTCAAGCCTAAAGGAGTCGCAGACCCTAGGAGATAACCACAACAAGGGAAGATTTAGCCTCAAGAGGACTGAGCATCTATTCTAGAAGAAGTTGGATTGTTTCCTGGTCAAGGAAGGACGACTTTGAGTGTTTGTTGGACGGAAAGTCCATCCTCAACCTAGAAGAAGGCTTCTCCAAGTTTTTTTGTGACCACAAGGGCCACAGCTAGAGTAGGATTTTGTACGGATTTTTGTGTTATGGTCTTAAGTGATAGGGCAATCGCAAAGACTAATTTGGATTGGTCACAGGCTACCCCAACCCTAGGAGTAGGGTCAAAGCTAACTCAAGTAGACTGAGTCCCTCAAGGAAGCAGAAAGGGCTGATAAAGATGTCTTTTATGGAGGGTCAAGTAACCTAGATTGAACAGAAGTTGTTGTTCAATGATATAAGGGTGGCAATTTTTGTGACAAGGTGGGATTGCTGGTAGTAGGCTGATACTTGAAGTTTGTTCATTAAAGGAAGTTTGGACAGCAAAGTTATGGATGAGTATACAATGAATTGAAGGACGAATTTACCGTGAATAGTTATTGGATTTTGAGTTGGTTATGTAGTATATTTGAAGGGCTAAACATATTTCGAGCAGCTGCATGGGCAGAGGAGTTTTAGGAGTTATTTCTCTGTGGTTATTGGAGGCAAAGGACAGCTAGGTACATCAAGGACAAGAGGACAAAAAGCGTCAGTAGTGAAGGTCACCTACAGCAAACAAGTCAAGTATTTGTTCCTTCTTGTTTTGGGAAGATTGAAGGTCAAAGGGAGTTTACCTCTTTCTTCAAGGATAATGAGAAGTTGGGTGATTCATCTAACTTTGTTGCTTGGAAGATCAGATTGGAAGTCATACTTGATGACAACAATGTTTTGGAATGTGGAAGGAAAAGTACCTGAACCTCAAGAAAATGCTCTCGTTGCTACCAAGTCCAAATATAAGAAAGGTGAGCTCAAAGCTAGGTAAATTCTTATTGATTCATTATTTGCTTACTTACGTTGGAAAGTTAAAGAAGTCCAAAGATATCTATGATAAGTTGGTTGGGATGTATGAGGCCAACAATTTGAATCATATCCTCTCCTTGAAGAATCAACTCAAGGATATTATGATGAACAAGGGGGAATCCATGCAATCCTATGTTATGAGGATATCCCAACTAAGGGATCAATTGCAGACTCTTGGTAAGCCTATGTCTAACTGAGAGCTAGTGTTGGTCACTCTTCAAGGTCTTCGTCCTATTTGGGAAACCTTCATCACTACCATAAGCAACAATGACAAGTTCCCAAATATACTCAAGAAGAAACCAGGATGATCTCCAAAGGGAGGATTCAAAAGCATGAAGAAGGAGATCCCTTTTCATTTGCTACCCAAGGCAAGAACAAAAAAGGAAGAGGGAGACCATCAAAAAGGCCTTGTCCAAATTTCAGGGATTCCAATAGAAGATTCACAAGGGAATTATCAAAAGTTGAATGTTAAAACTGCCATAAGCATGGTCACTATGCTCAAGAATGCCCGAAAAAGAGAGATGTTCCATGGTCCAATCGTGGCTTCAACGACAACAGTTTCAATGAGAGAAAAAGATGTGATGATAGAAGAAGAGGCGATGAAAGAAGAAGAAGAGATGATAAAAGGAGAAATGCCCCTGATGATCGTGAAGAAGGCCATCATCCGCAAAAGATGTCAAGGAACTCTAGGTATGAAAACAATGTTGCTGCTCCACAATCTGAATATATTCTTATTTCTGCTCTTTCTAGTTACTCTCCTTTGGACTCGTATGATAGTTGGTTGGTAGATAGTGGGGATTCTAGACATTTCTCTAGATACAAGGAAGTCCTCTCAAATCTAGTTGAGATGGAGTCTAATCTAAAGATCATCCTTGGGGAAAACTTTGCATATCCTGTGAAGTGCTTTGGTTTTGTTAAATTTCATTTGGACTCTGGGGAATTCGTTCTTCTTCATGATGTGATGTATGTTCTGAGACTAAAGAAAAACTTGGTATCTATATCTATCTTGGAAGACAAAGGGATGAGGGTTGCCTTCATAAGAGGAAAGGTCCTCTCCTCACCTATGGAGTCTCGCATGAGAGATGTTTTCACCTTGGGATCTAGAATTGAAGGACTCTATAGAGTCAATGCAAGCTATGGTCCATGATATCAATCATCAAAGTGAGTTATGGCGTCGAAGGTTGGCACATCTACATTATGAAGCCCTACCTAAAGTAAGAAAATTGGTTTCTAGGATGCCTAATGTTCAATCTAGTCATTATGGTGTGTGTCCGGGATGTGCTAGTGGAAAGAAGACAAGAGGAACATTCCCCTCCAGCAAAAACAAGACTAATGATATTCTACAACTCATCCACTTCGACCTATGTGGACCCATTCCTGTGCACTCCTTTAGTGGCTACCTCTATTATAATATCTTTATTGATGACTTCTCCAGAAAACATGGATATTTTATTTGAAGCACAAGGACGAAGCTGACATGTTCAAGGACATCAAGGCGTTGATAAAGAATCATACATGGAAGAGAATCAAAGTTTTCAGGTCCAACAATGGTGGAGAATATACCTCAAATGAGTTCGTTGACTTTTGCAAGGAGGTTGAAATCAAGAAAGAGACTATTGTACCATATAATCTCGAGCAAAATGGTGTGGCTGAAAGAAAGAATAGGTCTATCATGGAAGCTACCTAAGCCATGTTACATGATCAAAAGTTGTTGAAATTCCTTTAGGGAGAAGCTACAGATACAGTGGTCTATGTTCAAAATAGGGTTCCTCATCAAGCCCTGACGAACAAAACTCCCAAAGAAGTGTTTACAAGTGTGAAGCCATCTAAGGATATTTGGTTGCCCTGTGTATTTTCATGTGTCGAAGGACAAAAGGAACAAGATGGAAGCCACTGGAAAGAGAGGTGTGTTTGTTGGATATTGTGAAAATTCTAAAGCCTTTAGAATATATATATTTGCTCAAAGGAAAATCAAGTTTAGCAGGGATGTAACCTTTGATGAAGATGTTGCTTTTGGAAAAGCAAGGGACCTTCCTCTACCTCCTGTTGAGAAGAAAGATGATGACATGGACCTACTAGAAGGTCCTTCTATGGCAAAATCTAAGAAGGATATTGTTGATGATCCGATGGAGCTTATGGACCCCTTGGATCCCCCTCCAAGTGATCACCCTACCAAGAAGAGGCCTCTTTGGCTTCGTGATACATTACAGGATGTCGAGAGACATGTTCCTACCAAAGGAACCTTTAGAGAAAGAAAGAGACCATGTTAGTATTACTAATATAAGGAGAAGATTTTGAATTGTCCATAACACCAAATTCAAGAAATTGATCTCTTTTATTCCTTTTTGGAGGGTATAGCCATGACCAGTCATTGGAGCGTGCCTTTGTCCTTGTTTCAGCTTCTCTTATACTTTGTTTTTTCATCTTAGGCTTACCATCAATATCACTTGAATTGTCTTTCCTACAGCTAGCCCAAAAATCATTGCAATTCCTTGTGCCTGCTATCTTCTACGCGCTCTTACCATCATGTTCAAGAGATTGATTTCTTTTATTGTTTTTAGAAGGGAATAGCCATGTACATTGACCAGGGTGCGCCTTCTCCTCCTCAAACACGTGTTTTATGGTTGGATGCTTATGAAGATCATTGATAGGACTAGACCAAAATTCCTTCCAATCCTTCATCACTCCTTTAGAAGAGATCACCCCTGTAATTTGAAATAGTGTTGGTCACTTACCCAACAAACTAGATTTCATCGTAATCCCTCAGGCTAGCAAGAGGCATTGCTCTGATACCACTATGATATTCTAGTGAACAAAAAAAAAAAATTGCTAGGGTTTCTATCAAAATTCCTTTTTTTGTCAACAATGTTATGGACTATTTCAATACAAATATAGTCTTCAACAAACCCTACTACTCTTTCTACACACAATAAACCATACAGTGCAAAACTATATTCAAACCATTCATCAATTTTACATAGCCCAAATTCAATAGTCTAGTGCAATTCCAATCAGTTCCAATTTAATTTTGAATTCAGAAGAGTTGGTTTATTAATCAAATACGATATTGAACCAGACTATACTAAGTTGCCTAACTGGCTACAAGACCAAACCCTAATCTTGTTACAGAGTTGTATGAAATACAGCTAAACTCAAGAATGCAACCTGAATTGCCTCAGGAAGATAGCGAATATCTGAGTGGATGATCGAACTCGATTTGCCTCGGAAATCTTCCAAAATTTGTCTCAATGTTTTCTATGCTTACTTCAGAAACTTCTACCTGATCCAGACCTCCAACTAGCCTTAATGTGAGCTCAGATTACTATGTGCCTCAAGAAACTCACCAGTCCATCAATTACACTCAAGGGGATCTCGATTTCTTTTTGAACGGATTTTATTTGTGCCCAAGATAATTCGGATTGCTTCAAAAGGGGGTCCTCGTTGATCTGTTTCAAATAACTTCGTATTATTTCACCATAGAGTGTCCACAGAAAATCCGACTAGTCTGCCTCAGGGATCTTCAACTACCTCAGGGTTTCGGCCTACTGGCCTCGGAGGTTTTGGCTACCTCAGGAATGCGGCCTCTTGCTTAGAGAAAGATCGGCCTGCTTTAGAGGCTCTTTTCCCTCTGCCACAAAGTGAACCCGCGATAATTAGACCTAAAAAAACTTCGGTTTGTCCAGGGGTTGACCTCAGAGAAAACTCATTTAGCTTCAGGGTGACTAGATATTGCCTTGCCACGAATCTTTCGAAAAATACTTCGTTGGTCCTACAAATAGATAAATCCACGTTGCCAAAACAAAGAAAAGTGACTAGGTAGGGTGGGATCACCTCCACTAAAACTAGCCATGGAGAAAATGGGGTCTCCTTCGACTCAACAAAATAGAGACAAATGATCCAATCCAAGTGTTGCCTCAAATGAATCCAACCTTCTTGTATTTATAGATTCCTTGGGAGGATTTTTCTCCTTAATTAATTGAGTGAGGTTCACATCAAACCCCAACTTTGGGCTTTTTACACCACTGTAATATTCTAGGGAATTTTTTTTGCCCTAGGGTTTCTTAAGCAACTAGGGTTTCCATCAAATTTCATTTTTTTGTCATCAATGTTATAGACTATTTAATACAAATATAGTCTTCAACAAACCCTGCTGCTCTTTCTATACATAATAAACCATACAGTGCAAAATTATATTCAAACCATTCATCAATTCAACAATACTTACATAACCCAAATTCAACAGCGTAGTGCAATTCCAATCAGTTCCAATTTAATTCTGAATTCAATAGAGTTTGTTTATTAATCAAATATATCCTATCTTTGAACCAGACTATATTAAGATACTTGAATGGCAGCAAGACCAAACCCTAATCTTGTTACAAAGTTGTCCAGAATGCAATTAAACTCAGGAATGCAACCCGAATTGCCTCAGGAAGATAGTGAATCTCTGAGTGGGTGATCGAACTCTATTTGCCTTAGAACTCTTCCAAAATCTATCTCAGTGTTTCCTGTGCTTACTTCAAAAACTTCTGCCTAATCCAGACCTCTAACTAGCCTTCATGCGGGCTCAAATTACTATGTGCCTCAGGAAACTCACCAGTCCATCAATTAGCCTCAAGGGGATCTCGATTTCTTTCTAAACAGATTCTATTTGTGCCTAAGACACTTCGGAACGCTTCAGAAGGAGGTCCTCATTGATCTATTTCAGATAATTGTGTATTATTCACCATAGAGTGCCCATATGAAATTTGACTAGTCTGCCTCAGGGATCTTCAGTTACCTCAAGGTTTAAGCTTGCTAGCCTTAGAGGTTTTGGTTGCCTCAACAATGCGGTCTCTTGCTCAAAGAAGGTTCGACTTGCTTCAGAGGGTCTTTTCCTTATGCCACAGAGTGAACCCACAATAATTAGACCTAAGGAAACTTTGATCTTTCCAGTAATTAACCTCAGAGAAAACTCGTTCAGCTTCAAGGTGATTAGTTATTGCCTTACCACAGATCTTCCCCAAAATACTTCACTACTCCTACAGATCAATAAATCCTTGTTACAAGAACAAAGAAAACTGACTAGGTGGTGTGGGATCATCTCCACCGAAACTAGTCCAAGGAGAGAATGTGGTCTCCTTAGGCTCAATAAAACAGAGACAAATGATCCAATCCAAGTGATGCCTCAAATGAATCCAACCCTCTTGTATCTATAGATTTCCTTGAGGGGATTTTTCTCCGTAATTAATTGAATGAGGTTCACATCAAACCCCAACTTTGGGATTTTTTGTACCACTGTAATATTCTATGGAAATTTTTTTGCCCTGGGGTTTCTTAAGCAACTAGGGTTTCTATCGAAATTCATTTTTTTGTCAGCAATATTATATAGACTATTTCAATACAAATATAGCCTTCAACAAACCCTACTACACTTTTTGCACATAATAAACCATATAGTGCAAAATTATATTCAAACCATTCATCAATTCAACAGTACTTACATAGCCCAAATGTAATAGTCCAACGCAATTCCAATCAGCTCTAATTTAATTTTGAATTCAACAAGTTTGTTCATTAATCAAATATATCCTATCTTTGAACCAGACTATACTAAGTTGCCTCACTAGCTACAAGACCAAACCCTATCTTGTTACTGAGTTGTGCGAAATGCAACTAAACTCAGGATCGCAACCCAAATTGCCTCAGGAAGATAGCAAATATCTAAGTGGGTGATCAAACTATGTTTGCCTCAGAACTCTTCCAAAATTTGTCTCAGTGTTTCCTGTGCTTACTTCAGAAACCTCTACTTGCTCCAAACTTCCAACTAGCCTTAATGTGCACTCAAATTACTGTGTGCCTCAGGAAGCTCACCAATCTATCAATTAGCCTCAAGGGAATCTTAATTTCTTTCTGAACGGCTTATGTTTGTGCCCAGGACACTTCGAATTGCTTCAAAAGGGGGTCCACGTTGATCGCTTTCAGGCAACTTCATATTATTTCACCACAGAGTGTCCACAGGAAATTTGACTAGTCTACCTCAGGGATCTTCGACTTCCTCAGGGTTTCAACCTGCTAGCCTTAGAGGTTTTAGTTGCCTCAGGAATGCCACCTCTTGCTCAAATAAGCTTCGTCCTGCTTCAGAGGGCCTTTTCCTTCTGCCACAGTGAACCTGCAATAATTAGACCTGAGAAAACTTATATCTGTCTAGGAGTTGACCTCAGAGAAAACTCGTTCAGCTTCAGGGCGACTAGATATTGCCTTGCCACAAATCTTTCCCAAATACTTCATTGCTCCTACAGATAGATAAATCCTTGTTTCCAAAACAAAGAAAAGTGACAAGGTAGGCTGGGATCACCTCCACCAAAACTAGTCCAAGGAGGAAATGGGGTCTTAAACCCTCAGAGCCTTAGGCTCCACAAAACAGAGACAAATGATCCAATCCAAATGATTCCTCAAATGAATCCAACCCTATTGTATTTATAGATTTCCTTGACAGGATTTTTCCCCTTAATTAATTGAGTGAGGTTCACATCAAACCCCAACTTTGGGCTTTTTTGCTCCAGCTGCCCCAAAACTTGCCCTTCACTGCCCAACATTCTGCATTTTAGGGGTTTTGCCCTTTATCGAGGACTATAGCCTACAGGGATCGATAGAATACTTCGTCTACTAGGCCAACTAATCCCTCAGGGACATTACAGATGGCAAGCAAAACATTTTACTTTGTTGATGTCTAACTTCTTTTCCCTGCTCTGTGAGGTAGCTCCTTCAGTGGAGCCTTTCTTGGCCTTCCCTTGGTCTTGGATGTTAAAGCCGGGTTCTCTTCCTTCTCGCCCTCCTTCTTTTGGTCTCCACGCTGAGACCCTTCTCAGATTTCTTTCTATATTTAATCATCCCACAGCCTTTCCCATGTGGGAAGATACTCTCGTTCATGTTGGCACATGCTAGAATTAATTTTTTCTTCAACATATAACTACTTCCAATGATCAGTTAGCATTAGTTCCACATTGCATTCAATCCATATCATTAAGCAGTTATATAGAAGAAAAATATCAACCAATAAACATGAAAGAGCGGTAGAAATAAACATGGGACAATGAGACAAAAGACAGAGATTAGACCTCAAGCTAGGGTAAATCCCACAAGGGGAAAACTTAGAAATTCTCCCTTATGGGAGAGAGAGTTCAAGATTCATTAATACATCAAAAACACCATCAAGGTAATAGCCAAACCAATAACCAAGAACAAGAGAGATCCTAATACAAGTGCCAAGCCCTCCTTCAGATTTCGGCCCTCTTTTTCTCCTTATGAAATTCATTGGATCAGAGATGACTAAGATAAAATTGATGTGCCTAATGATGGAGGAAGGCTCTCCTTGATATAGACTTTGAAGGGGGTCGAATGGGTGCCTCTTTGGGGCCCAGCTGACCCAAACAATATGAGGTCGAATTAACATATTTGGAGGCAAAATTTTAAAAATTCAAATTTCCAATTTCTTTCCAAGATGAAAATACCGACCATGGCTAACATATTTCCAACACTCCCTCTTAGTCAGGGAGGTACTTTTCATTGTCTCTTTCAAGATCAATCTCCCCGACCAATCCATATGTCTCCTAGCCCACAGCCTAAGGGATCACAAGTACAAGTCTCTCTCTCTATCAAGATCAATCACCCCGACCGGTCCATAGGTCTTCCGGCTCACAACCTAAGGGAGAGATCATCAATCTCATCATAAGGAAAGGTACATAGCATCCAACACATCCCAAAAGCCACAACCCCACTATATCAAGTCAGTACCCCATTGACCAGTGGGACCAAACCAATCATATGCACAAAGTACATCTCCCCAACCATAAACAATGTCACTCAACCCACGGCCTAAGGGAGGAATCCCTATCTCAATCCCCGACAATATAGTCTCCTAGTCCACAACCGAGGGAAGAGAACTCAAGATCAATCTCCTGACCAATTCATAGGTCTCTCGGCTCATAGCCCAGGGAGAGATCAAAAACTCAATGCCTCAGAACCAAGCTTCTCAACCAAACTCACTAGTCTCTCCACGCACAACCTAAGGGAGTGGCAATCTTCTCGACCAATCCATAGGTCTCTCAACACATAGCCTAAGGAAGATTCATGATGTTATCAGTGAATGCTACCTCTTCAACAAGATTCTCAATCATTCACATAATCATCAACAACCAGCTCAACAGTAGAAAAGTAGCCATGGTGGTTTCCAGCACTTTATCAAACATTTCAACAGACAACAACATCCAGTTATTCATTCAACTTCAGTTGGGGCTTCTCACAAAAGCAAACATCAACAACCTGCTCATCAACGGAAAAGTGTACCATAGTCGAATCCATCAAAAGATCAAATAGATTAGTAACCAAGTTCACAAATCAGCTTCAATCGTGCTATATGCAGTAAGACTATACATGTCATACAGCGCACCTAATATATCTAGTTCAGATAGAGTTAGCAATTTCATGCATCAAGTGGTTCAATGAGACAATCAGAGGGATTCATCAAATCAACAGCAGATTCTCGCATCCTTTTCAAATTTTTCCTCAAGCAAATGTTCATGGACTCACAATCCATTATTCCACAACCTCAGCAGAGATTTGATCAGGCTCATGTGATACATTTAATCTTACAATTCCTTAATCAATTCCCTCTTACACTAAATGAAGAGGACCTCGATCATTGTCTATTAATTTTAGGTATGTTCTATGCTAGAGCAATTTATTTCAATTTTCACAGTTAGCTCAATATCTTTTCTAGATTAGCAATCACATCAACATTAAAGTAAACTGCAGATAGAACATAAATATAAATCGCATGAGGCAAGCCAAGACAAGAGGACACAAGATGTGGCGCTAGCCAAGGACAAACCCCATAGTGGGGAAACCCTTGATCAATTCTTCTTATATGTTCTTCAATAGTTTAGCAAAGAGAGAGAGATAGTACGTTTACAACAGAAGTCAACACTTTGACTTATCTAGATAAGAGCATAGATCATCTCTAAGAAGATGATACATGAGATCAATTGAAGACATGTTGCTTCAACTAATTCTCCAAGGTGACTCCTTCACCTATCGTTGTGTTGCATTTCGTCATCATGCTGCACCTCACCGTGCTGCACCATACTGCACCCATCATCACTATGATGCATCTCATCATGCTTCATTAATCATGACTGTACCCATCATTGTACTGCATTATGTGCCATTGTTGTACCATGTTGCCACACTGACCTACGTGTCGGTTGCATCTTGCTTGCTTGTTGTCCCTTGCTTTCTTGTTGCCCCTAGCATGCTTGTTGTCCTTAGCATGCTTGCTGTTGCATGTTAGTTTTCGCTTGCATGCTAGTTGTAACATTGCATGCTTGGTGTATTTGCTGCTAAGTACCATACAACTATCCCAATGTTAGTTAGATGTCCCTTGCATGCTGCTCTCCTTCGGAGACAGATGCTCCGACTGTTCCTGTAGTTCCCGGAAGTTCTGGCAGTTCCGACTGTTCCCAGCGGTCTCAGCAGTTCCCGGCAGTTCCAGTAGTTCTGGTAGCTCCGGCAGTTCCCAACAATTCCGGCTGTTTCCGACAATCCCTGCTATTCCCGATAGTTCCAGCAATTCCCAGCAATTCCAGCTGTTCCCGGTTGTTCCCGGTAGTTCCGGCTGTTCCAACAGTTCCCGCTGTTCCTAGCAATTCCCAGCAGTCCCGGCAGTTCCTACAGTTCCCAGCAGTTCTGGCAGTTCCCGACAGTTCCAGCAGTTCCCGGCAGTTCCCGACATTTCCAACAGTTCTCGGCAATTCCGGCAGTTCCCGACAGTTCTCGGCAGTTCTGGTTGTTCCCGACAGTTCCCGGCAGTTCCTACAGTCCCGGCTATTCCCAGCAGTTCTGACAGTTCCCGATAGTTCCGGTTGTTCCCCACAATTCCGCAATTCCAACAGTTCCCGGCAATTCCGGTAGTTCCAGCTTCTGCCCTCTGCATTAGGGCAGCGTTATCCCTTAGGATCTCTCCTCCTACTAAAACCCAAAGACAAGTAGAGAGGAAGAGATCCCAAGTGTTTTGAAATGACTTGAAGGCCACCTCTATTTATACTAAAACATTGAGCACAAGTGGGGTTTATTTGGTTTCTGGCCGACCTTGACGATTGTCCCATAACACAAATAAATTCATATCTCCATGGATACTTATCGAAATCGGATGATCTTTAGATCAATCCTAAACCTCTCCATGAGAGGGATCCAAGAAAAATATCAGCTTATATTAATAAGATGACCCACACAGAGTTTGGCCCTAGTTGCCAATTTTAAAACTCCCTCTCAACTAGGGAGAACTCCATCCGCTAATCCATATGTCCGACTGTACTATCTCTGCCATCAGTGCCCTACACTGCTCTGCTCTGCTCTGTTGAGCTCTGATTTGCTCTGCTCTGATTTGCTCTGCTCTGCTTTGCTCTGCTCTGCTAAACCATGAAGAAGAAGAATTGATCGAGAATGTCTCATACCATTCTCTACTGACCCGAAGTCAATTTCATCTGAAGAGAGTGTGTCACATCACTCTTACTGACCCAAAGTCAGTTTTATTGATCCCAGATCAATATCACAAGAGTGTCTAAAACCACTCGTACTAATCCCGGATCAATTTCATTGATCCCAGATCAATGGAGGTCATCCTAGTATAGGGAGTACGGTAGATACATCGATGCGTCCATCGATACTACTACTATGGTCCCTAACCCCATTTCCCTGCTCATTGATCAGATGAGAGGTACTTCCCATGAGTCCCAGACTGCATGGGTAGGATGCCTCGACAGGAGAACTAATCATCATGTCCACAGGAGAACAAATCATCCTGCCCCACAGTCACCACGGGAAAACTAATCATCCCGGCCCACAGGAGAACTAATTATCCTATTTCACAGTTGCCACGGGAGAACTAATCATCCCGGCCCACAAGAGAACTAATCATCATGTTCCACAGTTGCCACGGGAGAACTAATCATCCCAGCCCACGGGAGAACTAATCATCCTGTTTCACAGTTTCCACGGGAGAACTAATCATCCCGGCCCACAAGGGAACTAATCATCCTGTTCCACAGTTGCCACAGGAGAACTAATCATCCTGTTCCACAGTTGCCACGGGAGAACTAATCATCCCGACCCACAGGAGAACTAATCATCCTGTTCCATAGTTGCCACGGGAGAACTAATCATCCCGACCCACAGGAGAACTAATCATCTTGTTCCACAGTCGCCACGGGGTATCACAGGGAAAGGTTGAACCTATCATCCTGTACATAGCACACCACCAGGGGAGGGTGAGTCACCTTGTGGTCGTATGTTGCTCCAGTAAGTACCCTAAGCCCTCCAAAGCTCCCAGAGCTCAATGCATGCAACATGCAGGACCCTTATAAGAAGGTCTCTCAACGACTCCAAGTCATTCAGGAAAGTCACAGATTTGACCTTTCCCGAGGCTTTGACAAAATGTATGCAACCTGTACATCAGTCTCAATGCGATGGAGCCTCCTTGCTCATCAACTTACCATATCCCATATAAGGCAGTATCTGATGTCTATCTGCTGGAGCAATCATCGAATACGGGATTCCTCAATAAGTGAATCCCCCCCTAGTTGTCACAGAGGATCACGGTGGTTTTCATCATGTGTACAAACAGCTCACTGAAGAGATTCCACAACCAGGCAGCTTCATACGAGATCATACTCGTAGCTATGTATTCGGTGTTGATCGTGCTTATAGCAAACAACTTTTGCTTCCTGCTCATCCATGATATCGAAGCAAAACCCAAAGAGAATCAGCACTGAGAAGTGCTCTTGAGATCCTCCACACTGCCTGCCTAGTCAACGTTCGAAGAATCATACAACTTCATATTTTCGGCAGTGTATCTCAATCCATAAGAGATTGTGACCCGAAGACATCTCAAAGGATTCTTGGCACCAATCCAGTGAGGCTCAATCAAATATGAGCTCACCATGTTAACTGCAAAACATATATCCGGACGGAAGTTCACCAAGAACATCAATGCAAATGAGTTTATGAAACTTAGATGCATTTCCCAAGTCTGGTCCACATCACTACCATATAACTTCTAAAAGTTAAGATCCACGAGGTAGTCGCGGGCTTGCAGTTTTACCTTTCCACATCCGGAATTCAACTCCCTCTTACTTTTGCAAATGAGAGGGTCTGCACCTGTTAGAAATAGGTCGTCCTTAGAAGGTGCTGGTATGAGAGGTCTATCATCCACAACCTTCAAACAATGTTTTGGATCAACTTCACTCTTAGTGAATCTCAGCTTCATCTGACAACTATCAATCCTCTCACACTATGCCTGGGGAATTTTGCTTCAAGCCATAGAGGGCTTTCTTCCCCAACCCCTCGGGTTGTTCCAAACTTGTGGACCTGCTACATGAGGGGAATGGTCCCCTTGTAAGATTTTCCTTCGATACATCTCAGACATGTACTTTCATGCTCTTTTTGAATTCAAGCATCCCTGTCACCATCTGACTCACGGACCTTTGATGCTATGTGTCAATGGACATGGTCCCTAGTGGACTTCCTGCAACTTGATACAACCCTAAACTCAGAAACATCTTTGAAAATTCTATTTTCAAACACGTACCTTTCCATCGATGAGTGCCAGCCTGTAACGTTTGACTTCCATTGTCGAAATGGACACCAGGTTCTGCTTGCGATCAAGTACATAAAAGAGATTCTGTAAATGAATTGAGTTACCCTCATTCAATTGAGGGGTAACATTCCCTACACCCTTTCTGGGATAGGTGTCATCGGCTCCAAGCATAATCCCACGATTGTTTCCATCTCTACCAAATTAGAGAGTGCACCCTTCTATCCGATGAAGTGCCTTGAAGCACTACAATCAACAAGCCAGCTTCCCAAAGAGTTTGAAGGAGAGGGCCGATACAAGATAACACTTCTTTATCTTATCAGAAACAACATTTGATTCTTCATACCTGGGGTTCCTTGCTTTCTCTGAAGAGTCGGTCGTTTCCTTGATGACCTGCATTACCTGTCATTCCTTTGATCATTGAAGATGTCCCTGGAATGATTGTTATCATCATCAAATGATGTGTCCCTACCTCAGACACTCCTTCGCATAATGGCCGAACTTATTACAACCAAGGCATCTGTCTTTCCTTCCACCCTTAGATCCAAACTTCCCATTGAAATGATCTTTAGGTAGGCCATCAGAAACTTCTGTTGCGCCATTCTAATAATATTCTCTGCTTCAGCTTCACCCTTGGTGAATTTGAAGAGGGATGAGGAATCCATTAATCCTTTTTTCCTTTCCCAACTATCTTCGGTGATTGCTCTTTCACTCTTGCTTGGGCATTGTCTTCACCTCAGCTCTGATACCATGTTAATTTTAGGTATGTTCTATGTTAGAGCAATTTATTTCAATTTTCACAGTTAGCTCTATATCTTTTCCAAATTAGCAATCACATCAGCATTAAAGTAAACTGCAGATAGAACATAAATATAAATCACAGAAGACAAGCCAAGACAAGAGGACACAAGATGTGGCGCTAGCTAGGGACAAACCCCAATGTGGGGAAACCCTTGATCAATTCTTCTTATATGTTCTTCAATAGTTCAGCAGAGAGAGAGAGAGATAGTACGTTTACAACAGAAGTCAACACTTTGACTTATCTACATAAGAGCATAGATCATCTCTAAGAAGATGATACATGAGATCTGTTGAAGACATGCTGCTTCAATCGATTCTCCAAGGTGACTCCTTCACCTATCGTTGTGTTGCATTTCGTCATCATGCTGCACCATACTGCACCCATCATCACTATGCGGCAGCTCATCATGCTTCATTAATCATGACTGTACCCATCACTGTACTGCATTATGTGCCATTGTTGCACCATGTTGCCATACTGACCTATGTGTTGGTTGCATCTTGCTTGTTTGTTGTCCCTTGCTTGCTTGTTGCCCCTAACATGCTTTTTGTCCTTAGCATGCTTGTTGTTGCATGTTAGTTGTCCCTTGCATGCTAGCTGTAACATTGCATGCTTGGTGTATTTGCTGCTTAAGTACCATACAATTGTCCCAATGTTAGTTAGATGTCCCTTGCATGCTGCTCTCCTTTGGAGACACTCTCGCTGTTCTGGTAGTTCCCGGCAATTCTGGCAGTTCCCAGCAATTCTGGCTGTTCCTGGCAGTCCCGACAATTCCTGGCAGTCCCGGCAGTTCCCGGTAGTTTCGGCAATTCCGATAGTTCCAGCAGTTCCCGACAATTCTGACAGTTCCAGTTTCGGTTGTTCCCGGCAGTTCCCGCAGTCCCGACAATTCCGGGCAGTTCCGGCAGTTCTAACAGTTTCGGCAGTTCCCGTTGTTCCCGCAGTTCCGGCAGTTCCCAGCAATCCCGGCAGTTCTGGCAGTTCTGATAGTTCTTGGCAGTTTCGGCTGTTTCCAGCAGTTTCAGTTGTTGCCGACAGTTCAAGGCAGTTCCCACTGTTCCCGGCAATTCCGACTGTTCTGACAGTTCCGGGCAGTGCCGGCTGTTCCGGCAGTTCTGGCTATTTCGACAATTCCCGACAGTTCCAGCAATTCTGGCTTCTGCCCTCTGCATTAGGGTAGCGTTATCCCTTAGGATCTCTCCTCCTACTAAAACCCAAAGACAAGTACAGAGGAAGAGATCCCAGGTGTTTTGAAATGACTTGAAGGCCACCTCTATTTATACTAAAACATTGAGCACAAGTGGGGTTTATTTGGTTGCTGGCCGACCTTGACGATTGTCCCATAACACAAATAAATTCATATCTCCATGAATACTTATCAGAATTGAATGATCTTTAAATCAATCCTAAACCTCTCGATGAGAGGGATCCAAGAAAAATATCAGCTTCCATTAATAAGATGACCCACATAGAGTTTGGCCCTAGTTGCCAATTTTAACATTGTCAGAATCACATCATCATCATATAGCAAAAAAGTCACAGGCTCTTCTTTAGCCATCTCCTCAACTGACTTCTTTACATCATGAATTAAAACATGCTTCAATCAAGTTGATCTTGTTTGCTCCCTTTGAGTCCAAAGCCCATCCAATCACAAGTCTTCTTGTCATTTTGTTCTTCCATCTTTTCAACAATTGCCACACCTTGGCAGTCTTCATTATGTTCATGCAATCCTCATTAGGAGGCCATGGAAGAACAAATACAGCCAAGCAAGATATACAAACTTACAAAGACAAGAGACTCATAATGAAATAATAGAAACAATTAAGAATGTACTTATCTCTCAAGAATGTGTCAACTCCCTCTTGATCATAGTCTTCCTGGGTCCACTCAACCTTGTTCAATTCATCAAGAAATTAATCTCGTCCACATCATTAAAAAGTCCATATCATCATCAAGAAGATGCTTGTCCATATCATCAACAAGGAGCCCATATCATCCATATCACTAAGGAGTTAGGGTTTCTTTTTTCACAGAGAGATAATCAGTTCTAGGATTTGGCCCATAACCCTTACATTTTTCTTCTCCAAGCCTTACCTAGGATTTACAACCATAAACAATCCAATGTCAGTAATAATTAGAACAATAAAAGAAATACAAGATAATTATCTTTTGAGATCATGACAACTCCCTCTTGATCTTCAGTCTTCTTGAATTCAACTTGCAAATCAACCTCATCATCAAGATGTCAAATCTTTTAAGAGCTAGGGTTTCTTCTTCTAAGGCTTACTCAAGCTCTTTGACTAGGGTTTTCAATTAGTGTTTTGACTTCAAACCCTAATCAATCTAGGGTTTACCAACCTACTCAGCCTAGCAATCATTTTCCAACTTCATCATTCTTAGAGATTTGTCCATAAGCCTTAGGACAAACATTTCAATCTTCCAGACCCTAGGTTTCTCAAGAAATTTCAAATCTGTCAACAATAAATTTAATCAAACTTTGAGTTTTGAAGGGGAGCCTTGACTTCTGTTTATCAAAGCTACATGCTCAAATTCCAAAGTAGTGACCTGATGCTAATCCTTTCATTCACGGACTTACAACTTGATTTACCTTTAACCCATTAAAAAATTTAAAGATCATTTGTGAAATTATAACCATTACAATAGCCTTGATCACCTTCTCGAAAATTTACCAAGGAACATGGATCCTATAGGCTTCTTGCTTCTAGATCAACTAGGTTGGCCCATTTGCAGTATGATATCATCCGTCTTTTATGTATAGGACAAAGCTCAGTAACCAAGTCAACGTCTCAGATTTCTCTTGGTTCGGATCATGCTTCATAGTTATCTTTAACAATATCACTGTACATACTTTCCTCAAATTCGAAACCAAGTTCTAGGAAATCATCATTACCAACCCTAATGGCGTAAATGCTTCTCAAACTGGTAGCATTGCTTCTTTTGACACTTTTGTTGCAATGGACACAATAGAGGATGTCCACATGAAATATAATATCATGGGGGACACTGGTCATGTTTACAATGGGAAAACCAATCCAACAGACATATACGAGGCATCTTTGATAAGCCCTATACCCATACAATTTACTAAAATGCCTCAAACATTTTACTTCTGCAGATATAGACTATGGAACACCAAGACAAAAGTTGATCGCATGTTAGAATGCCTCAGAGATATTGACGAAAATTTGATTGCCTCAATTGCATACCCCTATGCATGGTAGCACAAATGTATGTAGCCTCACCAATTCCAGTGGTCATGTGATATATTTAAAATTCACTGTTGGCTTCAGAAACAGAACTTCATCTCACAATGAATTGTCACCTTAGACCATTGCAGACCAAGATAAAAACAAGGGATGGATCCACAGCTCAGGATCGCATAGATTTCCACAGAAAATCAATGTCTCGGGAGTTCAAAAACAGAGATATGATGCCTCAGATCCTATATAAGAGATTTCACAGGGGTCGCACATATAAAGCCATAGAACTTATATAAAGCACAGAGAGAGCTCGAATGCCTACGAAGATTCGATGCCTTACCACAGAGAGAACTTGCATAGTATCAGTCATGCATATATATAGCTCTAGACTCTGTATCATTTACATTTTAATTTGTAGCTTGAAGCTTCAGACTTCGATCAAAACAAATTCTTCTATCTATTTCTAAACATGATTCATATGACCAGAATAGTCTTAATTTGTGCTTAGACAAATTGAGCCACAAAATTTTGCATGAGATGCCACAGAGAGGCTTGCATAAAGAGGCCTAGTGACTCGCATACCATAGAAGAACAGTGCTACAAGGATGCTTGCATGAAGTTGCCACAGAACTTGCAATTCAGCTTTGGATGCCACAGAGGTGAGTTTTTAATTTCTTTAATTCCACTGAGATTCGAATGACCGGATTCAGCCTTCTTACTAATATATATGTACAATGGTAATTCCACAGAGCTACAATAATTTGGTCAAAGAAGCTCACAGATAATGGAGCCATAGAAAAGATCGCATATTACATAGATAGGTCCGCATTTTTCTTACTTAGCAAGAGCACACTGAGATTTCCAAAGAGAGAAGAACAACACAACTCGGATGACCTGAATGCAAATTATCAACTTAGAATAGATCATAAGGGCTTGGATTGTTAGGAGAGGAATTTGGATCGTCACAAAACTTGGATCATCAAAAGTTCAATCCAGAATTGATATCACAAAACTTGGATCTTAGATTGCACCACAGAGTTAGGAATCACAGTGTTCGGACTAGATTACTGTATTCGAATCATTCTATTGTGCGGGAGTCTCAGATAGCAGTACTGGAGCTCGCACAATATAAAAGCTCGTGATCGCCATTATAGGACTATATTAAGACAGATCACAGAGCTTGGATCCTATGATAGCTTGCATAAGAATTGCCAGAGAGTTCACAAATTTTCACATGTAAAAATATCACAAAAAATAGAGTAATAGTCACAGGTCCGCGAAAGCTCAGAGAATTAGGTGCCATATCATAGGAGGACAAAAGCTCGCTTACATAAACAGAAAATAGTATCTTGCATACCTCAGTGGATACTCAGTCCTCTATCACAGGTTCGTATCTTTAAATTCAATAATCATGACAGGTATGGCCTCAGGTATGCAGACTACTTCCAACATGGTTTCCAAGGAGAACTTTGGCCCATGCAAAGCCTCAAACTTTATGTATATCACAGAGATAACGAATCATAAGCCTTTGCATGTATCACAGAGCTTCACATATATCCGAGTGCCTCAAAACTTCACATATACATTCCATGGGTACAAGCCACAGAACAAAGATTAGATGTTGCTCAGTAACTCGCATGTCTAAGGAAGAATTCGACTGACCAGGAAAGAATTCGGCTGATTTGTCTTCTTTTGTGCTTGTATTCTTCAACCTACTCTTCAACCCGCTCTAATACCATGTTGATTTTTTAGGGCACATGCTAAAATTAAACTTTTATTCAACAGATAACTACTTCTAATGATCAGTTAGCATTAGTTCCACATTGCATTCAATGCATATAATTAAGCAGTTATACAGAAGAAAAATATCAACCAATAAACATGAAAGAGTGGTAGAAATAAACATGAGACAATGAGACAAGAGACACAGAGATTAGGCCTAAGGCCAGGGCAAAACCCGCAAGGGGAAAACCCAAAAATTCTTCCTTATGAGAGAGAGAGAGTTCAAGATTTATTAATAGATCAGAAACACCATCAAGATAATAGCCAAACCAATGACCAAGAACAACAGAGATCCCAAGCAAAGTGCCTGTTGAAGAAAATGTAACTAGGTTCGGTTTTCATTATGACTTGTAGTTATAATATTATGTAAAAGAAAAATTATTATTCCTTGCGTCATGGGTTTCATGAGCAAGATGTCTTTACCATAGGTCAATGACTTCTTCTTGATGTCTTTAGGATTTTATGTCTCATTAGAAGTATTATAAAAGTCATAAGGTCAAATGATTACACTCCAAGAACAAGTGTCACTATCCTCGTGCAAGTCGGCTCAACAAAAAGACAGTGATCTCATTGATGATATGTCATCCTACCTTTAAGGCACTCATGTCGGCCTAATGTATCATAGATGATCTATATATGTAAGAAGTGGCGTTGTGTCAATGAACAGGTCTTCGGATCATTCAATATAGTCAACAAAGATTGTACGCATACACAGTGATATCTCGGTGAAGTGATCAAGGGTAATATCAACCTCTCGGAAGTCTATCTCGGAGGTCTATATCTATACAGTGATAACTCTCGGAAGTCTGGACATTACTATTGAAGGACTATATATATATACAGTGACTGTATTCAGTATAGCCCTCAATGGTGGGTTGTCTCATCATTATCTTAAACGAAGAGCATGAAGGACTGTCTCAAAGACAGTGACATAAATGAAGCAACTTATTTCTAAGCGAAGATCTGGGGCAGTCGAAGAAAGAAGGAGCCAAGGACTGTGACTAGACAGCAAAGAAACAAGGAGACCGAGAATTGAAGGAGGACAGTGATATCAAGACTGTGGATTGCAGGCCAAACAGTGTAGAGGATAGTGACAAACATCTTGGAGGTAATCTTGTGTCAATTTTGTCAAGGGTCTTGGTATTCGTCAACTAAACATCTATAAGAAGAGATTGAAGGGTTTTCCTCTCAAGAGGAAAGGTTTTAGCCCTGGCTTGAAAGCCTAAACATTGTGTCACTGTCTTATTGTTTTGATTTCTATTTGATGTACTGAACACACACAATAATCAGGATCTAAGACAATATAAGAAGATGTACACAAGTAGTAATCAAGTAAGAGAATTTGTAATAAATAAAATGCCCTTAAATTCTCAACATGGTATTAGAGCTATGGTTCAGTCAAGGGCAGTCAATACAGTGATATTAGGACACCTAATGTAAGGATCAGTCCTCTTGTGGCATTATCATCTCGGCATACATTTCACAAAGACGGTCAACCCTCGAATCAAGTCATAGAAAGGAATTTGGTGCTAATTCAGGCGATATGATCTCGCTGTGAAATCACAGTCTCCCTCTTGACACTATTTCAAGATTATAGTGAAGATCTCGGTCTGATAATCTCAGCAATACTACATGATCTCGTGACTACAATGCAGACCTTTATAACTGGATGACATATCTTAGTGCGGACCTAACAAGGTGAAGGAGGAGAATACACTGTCTCAGCATTCCTGTGATCACGGTCTCAACGCAATCACAGTCTCGGCTTCCTCGTGATCACAGTCATATAAAACACAGACACTGTAATTGTGGATGGAGAAATACACCCTCGGCATATGTACAATCTCTAGATCTCACTTCTTCGATAGGTAATACAATAAGGATCTCTGAGCAGGCAGAAAACACAACGGATGATCTAAGTGATGTCGCAGTGCTCTTTCAATGTACTCAACGCAATCTAAATGATCTCACAAGTGCTCTCTTGACAAACTAAACGCAGTGATCTCGCAGTGTACCCTCGACATAACCTATACTTTCAGGAACTTGGGAAAAGAAGGCAGCCAGTCTCTCTACACAAAGACATCACTGTCTCGGTACAGTGTCATAACAATATACTTGTCACAATCTCGGATCTTGAACAGCATGATGCTCAGATTAGAACATAAGTCTTCCTATATCACTATCTTAGTTTGGATAATGCTCGATGTAGGTGTTTGTTGATGCAATCCGAGGAATACTGAGTGTGATAAATTCCACTTGTGATAGCAGTCTCACTAGCATGACAACAATATTCTCAAATACCTTAAAGATCAATTAGTAGTCAAAATGATCTCAAGGTCACAAAGCAAGTTCAAGATCACTAATGTCATGGTGCTAGAAGGTCTCCAAGGAAGTCTTTATAAAAGGATACTAGTGATGGGCACCTCAAGCAAAGGAAGCATCAAGGTGAAGACCTCCTCTTCACATGCCAAGTAAGTATCTTTCATGGTTAATCAATTTTTGGTTTAATGACTTTGTTCTGCAAGGAAATAGAAATACTGGAGGAAAGTCATAGTCCTCATGAAAAAGGTCCTTGCATATAATAAGGATGATTGTCATAATCCTCATAGAAAAGAGAAGTCATTGATGTATATAGGTCAAGCAGTGCTTGAATGCATCAAGAGACTCATAGGATTCACATGAAATCACTCAAAGGTCCTCCCATGCCTATGTAGCAGAAGAGGAGACATAAAGAGATATATGAAATGCTAGAAGATATATTCTCTGAAATTGTATCATCGCCCTTTTATGGACCATGCAATATAGGCTCAACTGGAGCCTGTTTTTTATGATATGCTTATTTATATACTACGGGATTAGTATTATCAAGTTTATATATTTACCAGTTGCAACTACAGACATATACTCTCTGCGCAGAGTATTTTTATATTTTGAAAACAATTCATGAACACATCTGAAGACAAAGTCTCCCTGCATGGAGAACTTATATATTATGTTTTTTTCTTTTCTTGACAGGCATACAGCGTCATTTTCTGCATATGAGAACAACATTTACAACATGTAATTTTCCTTAATATAATGAAAATTACGATTTTTTCCAAGGGGAAAAAAATTTCTCTGAAATTGTAGTAAAGAAGGTCACATCATTTAGACCTATACAAAAGCAATGGTATCTAAGAACAGAGGAATATCTTCATGAGATATCAATTGGGAGATCTAGGAAAGATGATAAGAAGAAGGTTACCTCATTCAACAATCTGTGGTCTCTATGCTACATAGAGAAAGACAGTATAAGACTCAATTCTACAGAAAAAATGTGTATAGAAGCTCATATCGCTGGACAGATGGAGGAAGCTGAAGAAAAAGGGCCAAAGAAAGAAGAAGCAACAAATCTCTCACAAAAAGGGGTCCTACCATAACTTCCTAAATCTTTAGATATGACCATAAGATTAAGATGCATCGTAGCATCATGAAAGCATTAGGAGCAAGAGCTCGTGGCATAACCATGGGAATCATGAAGAACAAAATCCATGGCAGACAAAACATGAAGGACATAGCTCTTGGAAACCTCAGTGGACATTAAAGGAAAAGAAGAAGTCATAAGTCATCTAGGACAAGGCTCATCATGCATCAAGTCAAAAAGGAAACATCTTCCAGTTGGGGATATACAAGATCCTCAAAATTCTCTAATAGAATCCTCATCATAGGGTTCACTAATCTAGAGAGGAAGCAAGTGTTTCAACAGGAACTCCAACTTATGGAATCCACAAAATGATGATGTGATGGCATGAAGCAGATCAAGGGATTGAATATCTCTTCAATCAAGGAAGCTGCTAGAAGAAGCCTCGATGATCTGAAGGTAACATAGATCATTACTTCTATCTCGAGAAGCATGATCAAGAGAAAAAGGATCTCCTCCTCTGAAAGGATGCAAAAAGACATAAGACTCACTAGATGAAATCAACATAATATGTCCTCATATCAAGTATGAGGTGGCTAGTCACAACTAAGAAACTCTGATTAAAAGCACCCGGGAATGGAATGTGTAAGGAAGAAAGAGATCGTGAGATATGCAACTCTGATGAAGGAAATCAACATCTAAAAGATCAAGAAGACTTGACTAGAAAATTTCTCGGAAAGATATGAAGACTCTGATGGAAAAGATGAATATCCTAGACAATGAATATCTTTGGGAGATGTGTCAGCATGAATCCAAGATGTTGATACCTACAGAAAGATGTCATGATGAAGAGCCACCTAGTAAGGTGCGATTTGATTTAATGATATATTTTGATTTCTTAAATAATATCTGGATAAGTTCATGCAGGGCTACTTACAAATACAACTAGCATTCATGTAAAGAATGGAAGAAGCATGATGAGAAAGAAGTAGTCATATGACGAAGGTTTCAGATATGAATAAGGCCACTTTCCATGAAGAAAGGAATGACATGACGAACTAAGGAGGAAAGTGATCGATAGTTGTTGCCCTACAAGGAAGAAGCTCAACTAATTTTCATGACATCAAGGAGAGAAGCTAATCAAGCAACTGAAGGACCCACGAAGAAGAAGTTGCTGACATACAGAAGAATCCCTAGCTAAGAGGGAGCCCTAACAGGTCCCTGATCAAGAGGGAGCTTGGATTAGATCACCCCTGATTAAAAAGGAGTGACAGTTGTGTTTTTCTATTTCATGTGTCAAGCACTAGACCAGGACTAACAGCTGTAAGTCGAGGTGAAGGCCATGAAGAGAAATATAAACACGTGATATCCTCCCTAGTTGAGAGGGGGAGATAGACACAACATTCTTGTCTTCACTTTGGAAGAAAGAATGGAGGATTGGGTAATCATCTGCCATCCGATGCTCTATGAGGATGTGTAGTCTGTAGAGCATCCAAGGCAAGAGTAAGCAAGAGGACCGATATTCTTTGAGGGCTGCGAACCCAAGATAAGAATAGTCCTAGAAGGTCATACTTGAAGAACACCCGGGTGGGTATGTACCTTGAGAGACAATGATAAAAGTGTCTATAATCATTGGTCTCGCCAGCATTGTGCTCTGATCTATTGAGAGATAGAGTTGTTAGTCAAGGCCTTGCTATGTGACAATGTTGGTTATAATTATGCTATACAGATGAATTACTAGTCTGACTCTTCTTATGAGGTCTCTTTAGTATTGAGAATAGCCATGTACCATTTAGTGAATACCTCCCTAGTTAAGAGGGAGTGTTGAAGAAAATGTAACTAGGTTCGGTTTTCATTATGACTTGTAATTATAATATTATGTAAAAGAAAAATTATTATTCCTTACATCATGGGTTTCGTGAGCAAGATGTGTTTACCATAGATCAAAGACTTCATCTTGATGTCTTTAGGATTTTATGTCTCATCATAAGTATTATAAAAGTCATAAAGTCAAAAGATTACGCTCCAAGATAAGTGTCACTATCCTCGTGCAAGTCGGCTTTACAAAAACACAGTGATCTCCTTGATGACAAGTCGGCCTACCTTTAAGGCACTCATGTCGGCCTAATGTATCATATATAATCTATATATATATATATATATATATATATATATATATATATATATATAAAGAGGTGACGTTGAGTCAATGAACAAGTCTTCAAATCATTCAATATAGTCAATGAAGATTGTACGCATACACAGTGATATCTTGGTGAAGTGATCAAGGGTAATATCAAGCTCTCGAAAGTCTACCTCGGAGGTCTATATCTATATAGTGATAACTCTCGAAAGTCTGGACATTACTATTGAAGGAATGTATATATATATATATATATATATATATATATAATACAGCGACTGCGTTCAGTATAGCCCTCGATGGTGGATTGTCTCATCATTATCTTAAATGAAGAGCATGAAGGATTGTCTCAAAGACAGTAACATAAATGAAGTAACTTATTTCTAAGCAATGATCTAGCTCAGCCAAAGAAAGGAGGAGCTAAGGACTATGACTAGACAGCAAAGAAACAAGGAGACCAAGAACTGAAGGAGGGTAGTGATATCAAGACTGTGGATTGCAGACCAAACAGTGCAGAGGATAGTGACAAACATCTTGGAGGTAATCTTGTGTCAATTTTGTCAAGGGTCTTGGTATTCGTCAACTAAACATCTATAAGAAGAGATTGAAGGGTTTTCCTCTCAAGAGGAGAGGTTTTAGCCTTGGCTTGAAAGCCTAAACATTGTGTCATTGTCTTATTGTTTTGATTGCTATTTGATGTACTGAACACACACAATAATTAGGATCTAAGACAATATAAGAAGATGTACACAAGTAGTAATCAAGTAAGAGAATTTGTAACAAATAAAATGCACTTAAATTCTCAACAGTGCCAACCCCTCCTTCAGATTTCGGCCCTCCTTTTCTCCCTCTGAAATTCATTGGAACAGAGATGATCAAGACAAAATTAATGTGCCTAATGATAGAGGAAGGATCTCCTTTATATAGACTTTGAAGGGGGTCAAATGGGTGCCTCTTGGGGCCCAACTGACCCAATCAATGAGGCCAACTTAAAATATTTGGAGGCAAAATTTTATTTATTTCCAAGATGAAAATACCGACCATGGCTACCATATTTCCAACAGTCCAATGATGCATTTAACAAACACATCCCAGTGCTTCGCAAAGACATTCAAGGCTATACGCACCAGTTCTGAATTAGGGATTGTCTCCCCTACTATTGCCATTTCATCTCGCACCTGCATGAGCCTAGAAAATTAAGAAGTCACGCTCTCTCCCTCGGACATCCTAGTGTTGTAGAGCTTGTCCCTTAGTGCTATCTTCCAGTTCTGGTTGTCACTCTGTACAATTTTGCGAGTGCATCCAACATATCTCCTTCACTATTTTCTTCTGGACAAATGGGGAATTAGGTGTTCTTTTACCCCGTCCAAGATGGTCCTTAGTGCTCTAGCTTCTTTCACCTCATGGAAGTCTAAGGCAATAAGATCTGATGTAGGCACAACCATTGTGGAGCTAGCAAATGTTGAAGTGAGTGGTAGCTTCAAAAATTCTTCTACATAGGCTTGGTGTCATAGCACGTGGAAGACATGATTTGCCTCTTCTAGGTGCTTGCTTGGTGGAGTAAGTGATTTATGTCTTCTTTCCCGAATCTAACTGAGGAAAAGAATAATGATTAAAGTAAATTAATTATTGTGGACTATTGAGTCATTTTCTAAGGATAAATAATTTAATTATTTAAGTGACTTAGAAATAATCTCAAATGTTGATCTCCAAGATGGCTCTATAAGGGAGACTGGGGTTAGGGATTTGGACTCAATGAAAAATATAAAGGAAGCCTAGCGAGGAGGTGAAGACACAAGTTGTGTGAGGGAGTCATCATTTAGAGAAAGCAATTTTCTCTAAGTGTGAGTGGCTCTGTGGACCACGTGCGCAGAGAAGGAGAAGTGCAAGTGGATTGGGGCGAATCCAGGAGGGCCAAGTAAGAAATGATTGCAAGGTTGAGATGCCAGAAGGAGATCGATTTTATCTGAAGGAGGTTGAGTTATGGGAGGGCTGAGTGTTCCCTAATGCGCATCAGTGGCACACAAGGAGGGCACATGTCAAGTTGTTGGATGAGTATTTGGGCCGAGTTCTCCAGGTCGATTTCATCCAGAGGCTAATTTCCTAGAGGTCGAATTCCTTAGGCCGAGTTCATTCTGAGGGAGTCATGTTATAGGTTTTGGGGTTTTGTATTTTTTCATTGTATCTTTATGGGTGGGTCAAGGAACCCAGATTTTCCAGATAATTAAATGACGGAGAATTGTTATGGGTGATTTTATTTTGCAATATGTGATTGATCTCTGTTGTTTATTTCTGCAACATATATTTAATTCTAGAAGTTAAAAATACCAGTGATTTTATTTTTCGATGATTTAGTGTTTATTTGGGTAAATAAATAAATTGTTGGGGATAAAATAAATTGTCGTGAGAATATAAATCTAGCTGTTACTAGAAATTTAACAGCAAAGCTCCACAACTTGTTCTCCTTGAGAACAGTTGTAATCTGGACTTTTCACTAGAGATAATTTGAGGTTCTTTCTAACCCGTCTTTATACTTGACACTGGTTGCCATTGTAGATCAAACCTTGATTGACTAATACTGAAGACCACAAACCCCTTTTAGCATCAATATGTGCAACGCTTGAATTTCTTTCAGAGGCTTGGCTCTGATACCATGTTAGTTTTTCCTAAACCCAACAAAACGATTTAATGTGCCAATAAATTTTTATACCCAAATTTTAATTTTGTTGAAGAATGTAACTAGGTTTGGTCTTCATAAATATGAAACGGACTCTTGATTCTTGTATATTGTAAAAAGAAACAAAAATTATTATTATTTGTAGCATGGGTTTCATGCCCAAGACCAATTTATTTGTAGGTCAAGCACCCATTAAGTGTTTAAAGGGTTTTTTATAGAGTCAAGAAGTCAATTGAGTCATTGTCATATGTAAAAGGCCCCATTGGGCATATTGTATCCTGTCAAAAGAATGTTTTGTAAGTCAAAAATAGTCAAAAGACTCCCTCCAAGACCAAGTCGGCCTACAAAGAGACTAGTTGGCCTAGGTTGTGACAAGTTAGCCTAATTAGGATTACTAGACCCCACTTGAAGTAGGTATCAATCAAGTTCGATCAAGGACAAGAAAAGGAGACCTAGAAGAAGCAAAGAACAAGAGAACAAAACTAGAAGTAAAAATCAAAGTTTTGGAACTGTTTTTGGGCAAACATCCTCCACACATGCGAAGATTAGAGCATCTTTGTTATTACAGCAGGACCGAATTGCAGACATATCATAAGCAGCTGAAGTTTGGGACAAGAGATCAAGAAGGGAAGCTGAGTTAGCAAGGAAAGGAAACCAAGTCAAGCGAAGGAGAGAAAGATCTGATTTTTGCCCTAAATCAGTGACACATGCCAAATTAGGGTGTCTGCAGTAGAGGCCAAAAATTACAATCCTGAAGCAGCAAGCCGAAATTCTGAAAAGAAGCTGAAATCTCAAGTCTTGGAGAAGCAGCAAGCCGAAATTCTGAAAAGTAGCTGAAATCTCAAGTCCTGGAGTAAGTTTGACTAGCGTTGACTTCGTGAGAAGCAAGTTCATCACGAAGAGGTTTGACTTGGTCTTAGAGGAGCCTTAGTTCTTGGAATTCATCATTTGAAGATTATATAAGAGAAGAATTCTTGTGGGTTTTTCCTCTCGAGAGGAGAGGTTTTGGCCCTGACTTGCAGCCTACATTTTGTGTCCACTTGTCTCATTGATCTTCATTGTTTGGTAGTTGTTTGACGATTCAAAAATCATGAGAAATTAGTCAGTTACGACTACCTCTCATGGAAATGGTCATAGATGAATGACTTACTTAATGCAGCTGAATCCCAAAATGATATCTAATATAATGCACTGCGAAAACCCCCAATACTTAATTCAAAAAGAGTGAAGGAAACTCTACTTGAATGGTTCATGAGGGACAATACTTGCTAAGGTTTTGCAAATGGTGTAGCAAGCTAAGTGGGCTCGATTGTGGGGAAAACTCCACAGTTAAGCGCGCTTGAGCCAGAGGCGATCTGGGATGGGTGACCTCCCGGGAAGTCCTGGTTATCGAGTGCAAGCCCCAGAAGTGATGATTGACGCTATGTGATTCATTTCACTAGTTTCAATCCCACTTCTTCACTCCTGTGAGCATCACCCGATGCAATGAGTGTTGAGTGGACTATTCAAAAATCATGAGAAATTATTCAGTTACGACTACCTCTCATGGAAATGGTCATAGATGAATGACTTACTTAACGTAGTTGAATCCCAAAATGATATCTAATATAATAATAATCAGGTGAAAGAAGAAGCTAATCAAAACTATATCAAGTTAAGTAAAAGAACATCACAAACAGTTATCAAAGTAAGAGAAATCACTCTAATCTAGTTGCCCTTGATTTCTCAACATGGTATCAGAGTTAAGGTGACAACATCAAGAAGAAGAGGCAACTTGAAGATCACTCCATTGAAAAAGGATACATAAATGCCAAGCACAAGAAGAGCATCAAGGAGAGTTAAGCACATCAAGGAGGACTAGTCTACACATCATCTTGAAGGAAGGAACTCTTGGAAGAAGAAGAAGACCTCAAGGACCCCACCTACACTCAGGGACTCAACTCACTTAAAGCACCTTAAGAAGTCTCCACATTCTACATTCTACATCCAAAGGAAGCAAGAAGAAACACTTCATCATCATCAAAGAAATCAAGGTGATCTCCCTCTCATTGAAGAAAGGATCACATCTCAAGCATACTTGAAGAAAGAAGGTCATCAAGGAAGTGATCAACCTCAAGAAGACATCTTCAATCATCATCATCATCAAGAAGGCATCTTCAATTGTCAAAATCATCAAGAACACATCAAGTTGAAGATATCATCATCAAAGGAGCATCTTCACTTAACAAGTAAGTATTCTATATTTTATGTCTCAAGCTACAATGACTTCTTTCTGCAAGGAGAACAACAAACTTGTTAGGTCATCGAATTACCTTGCGTGGAAGAAGAGAATGGATTTGATCCTCATTGAAAATGAAGTTAGTGAATATGTCACAGGCTCTATCAACAAACCTTCTCAAGAGAAATCTCAAGCACTATCAAAGTACATGAAAGGAGAAGTAAGAGCTCAAAGAATCCTTATTGAGTCAATCAAGGATTCCCTCATTCCCTGTGTGGCAAAGTTGAAAACAAAGAAAGAAATCTAAGAAAAATTGGTGGAATTGTTCTCTATAAGCACCGCAGGAGAAATTATATCATTAAGAACCAAACTATACAAGATGAAGGTATCAAAGGAAAAAGGGGTAGCCACATACCTTATAAGGGTATCTCAAATAAAAGAACTACTACAAGGGCTAGAAGAAGTAATGTCTGATCGAGAGATGACCACCATAGTGCTCAATGCACTGCCAGATGAATGGGGCAACTTTGTGTCAAGCATTTATGGAAAAGACGGAAACTACCCGATTCAATGATTTATGGTCATTATGCAAAATTGAAGAAACCGGATTGAAGAAGAAGAACGATGTTGGATCGAATGAACAAACTCAAGCATTTGCAGTTATGGCAAGGAAGAAAGGGATTTTTGGAAAGTTTGAGCCTCAAAAGAAGTTTCAAAAGAAAATCGACATGTCAAAGATCCAAAGCTATAAATGCAATAAATATGGGCATTTCAAAAGAAATTGTCCTAAACTTAAGAAGGACAACAAGAAGAGAAAGGAAAGAAATGAAGCCCATGTCACCGAAGAAGCGGAAGAACCAAAAAAGAAGAAGTCAAGGAAGGAAGAAATGATAGACCTCCACTATTAGAAGGCCTCTCACACACTTAATCTATTTTCAAGTACATTGAAGTTGGCAAGTAAAAGTAAGAAGCATCATAGTTATGATAAGATGCATTATCATAGAGGCATGGAAAGATAGTTGAAGTAGAAGTCTATATGGTTGAAGCATTCATGGTACATAATAGAAAGGAAGAAGCTCATGGCATCTTCATTGGAAGCATACAAGGACAACTGAAGTAGCAGTCTATATGGTTGGAAAAAGTCATCTAGCAAAATAAAAGATAAAGAGATCATCATACATCATCATCATTACAAAGAAGCATTTGCAGAATGAGGATCATCAAGATCCTCCACTGGAATCTTTGTTAGAAGAAGCAAGTGCCTCACAGATAGTCTACATTCCACATAGTGTGCGATCCACAGTTTAGAAGAATGATGATAGGATGACAAAGATGTGCAGCATGTCAAGTTGGTTGAAGTATTTTTCATCTTTAGCAAGGAAAGAATGTTGCTAGAAGGAAGTCTAGATGACCAAAAGAAGGAAGAGGTATGTATATATTTGATAGATAAAGTCATGTCATCATATAGTTACAAATAGAATGGTTGAATGCTTTATCTCATGAGCATGAATGAAGAAGAAGGAACTCTTCCACATATTGACAAGATGAAATCAACATAATGTGACCTCATGAAGAATATGAGGCGGTTGGCAACTATGGTTCCTATGATAAAGGAACTATCAATAGAAAATTATGAGGAAGCCATATGCGAAGAAGGTGAAAGAAGAGTTCATGAAAGATAAATCTATAGCCACGTAACATAAGATAGGTGATCAACATCTGATAACAAGAAGGATTAGTTATGACATCTCCATGGAGAAGGTATGAGGACCCTGATATGTATAGTGGAAAAAGAGAACCTTGGTAATGTATGTCTTGGAGATGGATTCATACATCTGTAGGATGTTGATGCCATGACAAAATCATAAAGAGGTAACTTTGATTTAATGTTCAATTTCATTTTTGAGAAAGCATCTAGTTGGGTTGTATCAAGGCTACCAAAAGAGGGTTGTGAAAGTTCATCTACAACTAAGATTCGATGGAAGATCCTGAAAGTAGTGTGAAGGATAGCCAAACGATGACTAGAAGATCACTTCCTGATGAAGAGAAGGACAACATGACTATTGGTTCAACACTATGTTTCGTTGAAAGGAAGTGATGAAGAAGATGGTTGATGCCCTACAAAGAAGAAGGCTCCATGATGAAGAAATTGAAGTTCATGACAAGATACCGAAAAGAGGAGCCCTACAAGCAGCTGATAGTACGATAATCTCCACTAAAGAGCAAATAGTTGTTGTTGGTAACAAGTCCCTAGTTAAGAGGGAGCTTGGGTATTTTCCTTTTATAGGAATGAGTAGAACCTCCCTAGTTGAGAGGGAAAGATAGAAACATCATTCTTGTCTTCGTGTTATGAAGAAAGAATGGAGGATTGGGAAAGCATCTAAGACTAATATTGATACTCTTTGAGGATGAGGTAGGGCATCCAATATGTAAGAGTAGTCGAAGAGGAAATTCTGAGGATGTGCAAATCTAAAATGGGAATGGTCCTAGAAGGACATACCTTGTGAACATCAGGATGGGATATGTGCCTTGAGAGACAATGATGAAGGTATCTATTAGTCATTGTCTCCCTAGCATTGTGCTCTATTCTTGTGGAGAGATAGAGTTGTTAGTCAAGCCCTTGCTATATGACAGTGTTGATTGATATGATGAGATGCACTAATAGAAGCTGATAAGATAGCTTATGAGATGGCTTACCAATCCAACTCTTCTTCTGAGAATTCTTCAGTATGAGAATGTCCAAGTACCTTGTATGTATTATGAATACCTCCCTAGTTAAGAGGGAGTGTTGAAGAATGTAACTAGGTATGATCTTCATAAATATGAAATGTACTCTTGATTCTTGTATATTGTAAAAAGAAAGAAAAAATATTAATATTATTTTTTGTAACATGGGTTTCATACTCAAGGTCAATTTATTTGTAGGTGTTAAATTGGCAACTAGGGCCAAACTCCATGTGGGTCGGCTTATTTATGGTAGCTGATATTTTTATTGGATCCCTCTCATCGAGAGGTGTAGGATTGATCCAAAGATCATCCGATTCCGATAAGTATTTATGGAGATATGAATTTATTTTGTTTATGTAATTATTATCAAGCCGACCAGCTCTTATGTAGGCTCTAGAAGCCCAACCGACGTGTCTATTCATCATCCTCGTTGTGGTATAAATAGATGAGGATTTGGAGTCATTAGTACAACACATTCTCCATGTGAACTCCTCCTCTCCACGTCTTGGGTTTTTGGAGAAGGAGAAGACACAAAATAGAATACGTTGGATGCCCTAGCTGCAGTAGAAAGAGCCGCAGTCAATAAAGGTTGTAATGTTCTCGGATGCATAAAGATTAATATGCAGGTCAGAAGATCTATCTGTCACCTAGCCGCAGTAAGGGAAGATATTTATATGATATAATAGAATACGCTGGAACATATGTTGTCCAAAATTCATAGGCCCTAATCTATGCAGTCAAGATCGCTCCCATATACGCGGAACATGATGGAGACTTACACGTTGTACATGAGAGGAATGCAACACCGTTCACAAATGGATTACACGCTGTCATGAAAACAATATATACACACTATGGAAACCCTATACGTTGTGCAGGCAATGAACGCATCAATGCAGTGCAGTCAATGATAAATGTTGCTCGTGGAATACATCATCGCAATCAACGTGTGGATGTGTTACACTGTATTCACGCATTCATATATGAGACACAGTCAACGTGTGATACGCTGTTATACGTTGTCATATTCACACAGTCAACGTGATGCCATAATCACTGTCAAAATGAGGTAGCTGCAGACCATACACTCCTGTGTGTATCCTCGAATGAAGAAAACGAACTCCTGTGTGTATCACATATGATATACGCAGTCAACGTGTGGATTATACGTTGTTAACATAGGTCAACGTGTGAATGTGTTACACTATATTTCTCGAATGAAGAAAGCTGGATGTATGTGATCTGGGCACATCTAGTCTTGATGGGCTAAGATCGCAACAGCTATAAACGTTGAACAATGATCTCAATTTTAGTTGGATAAAGAAGATCTCATTGACATACAGCAGCCTGAAGTATTAGATAATGTTTCTATATGCTGTAGTGATCACCTCTGAAGAAGGTAAGAGACAAGGATCATAATCTTACAGTACAACGCAGTTATGATCTCAAGGTTCAAAGATCATCTCAGCCTCTAGGAACAATCATGGTTTGTAATCACTCATCAGAGCAGAGATGAGATCATTAGCATGAGTAACATAATGAAGCATGATGTAGATCATGGGCAGCATGATATATGGGCGACATGATGCATGAAGCATGGGCAGCTTGATGATGTATGAGACCATGGACATAAAGGGCAGCATGATATATGAGCGACATGATGCATGAAGCATGGGCAGCTTGATGATGTATGAGTCCATGGACATAAAGGGCAACATGAGATCATGATCATGGGCAGCATGATATATGAGCGACATGATGCATGAAGCATGGGCAGCTTGATGATGTATGAGATCATGGACATAAAGGGCAACATGAGATCATGATCATGGGCAGTATGATGATGATTAGTGCAGCATGGTGCAGTGGTGCAGCTAGAGGATCAAATGCAGCACAATGATAGGTGAAGGAGTCACCTTGAGAATCAGTTGAAGCAGAATGTCTTCAACTGATCTCATCATTATACGAAATGATCTATGCTTAGATCTAGACAAGTCAAAGTGTTGACTTCTGTCGTAATTGTACTATCTCTCTCTCTCTCTCTTTCTCTGCTGAACTTTGAAGATAAAAGAAGATTTGATCAAAGGGTTTCCCCACACACTGTGGGGTTTGTCCCTGGCTTGCGCCACATCCTGTGTCCTCTTGTCTTGGCTTGTCTTCTGCGTTTTATATTTATATTCTATCTGCAGTTTATCGTAATGTTGATGTGATTGCTAACTGTGAAAATTTAAATAAATTGCTCTAGCATAGAACATACCTAATTTTAACAGTAGGCCAAGCACCCATTGAGTACTTCTACGGTTTGTCATATAGTCAAGAAGTCAATTGAGTCATTGTCATGTGTAAAAGACACCATTGGGCATATTGTATCTTGTCAAAAGAATTTTTTGTTAGTCAAAAAGAGTCAAAAGACTCCTCCAAAACCAAGTCGGCCTACAAAGAGACTAGTCGGCCTAAGTTGTGACAAGTCGACCTCATTAGGGCTACTCGACCTTCTCAAGAAACCTATATATAAGAGCTCGACCTCATTTGAAGTAGGTACCAATCAAGTTCGATCAAGGACAAGAAAAGGAGACCTAGAAGAAGCGAAGAAAAAGAGAATAAAAGGAGAAGCAAAAATCAGAGTTTTGGAACTATTTTTGGGCTACCATCCTCCACCTGTGCGAAGCTTAGGGCATCTTTGTTATTATAACAGGACCGAATTGCAGACATATCATAAGCAGTCAAAGTCTGGGACAAAAGATCAAGAAGGGAAGCTGAGTTAGCAAGGAAAGGAAACCAAGGCAAGCGAAGGAGAGAAAGATCCAATTTCTGCCCTAAATCTGTCACACGTGCCAAATTAGGGTTTTTGCAGTAGAGGCTAAAAATTGCAGTCCTCAAGCAAAACGCCAAAATTTTTAAAAGAAGTTGAAATCTGAAGTATTGGAGCAAGTTTGACTAGTGTTGACTTTGTGAGAAGCAAGTTCATCAAGAAGAGGGTTGACTTGGTCTAGGAGGAGTCTTTGTCAAGGACATTAGGTCTTGGAATTCATCATTTGAAGATTCTATAAGAAGAGAAGAATTCTTGTGGGTTTTTCATCTCAAGAGGAGAGGTTTTGGCCCTGACTTGTAGCCTACATTTTGTGTCCTCTTGTCTCATCGATCTTCATTGTTTGGTAGTTGTTTGATGATTAAAGAATATAATAATAATCAAGTGAAAGAAGAAGCTAATCAGAAGTATATCAAGTTAAGTAAAAGAACATCACAAACAAATATAAAAGTAAGAGAAATCACTCTAATCTAGTTGCCCTTGATTTCTCAACATGGTATCAATGCTAAGGTGACAAAATTAAGAAGAAGAGGAAACTTGAAGATCACTCCATTGAAAAAGGATACATAAAGGTCGAGCACAAGAAGAGCATCAAGGAGAGTTAAGCACATCAAGGAGGGCTAGTCTACACATCATCTTGAAGGAAGGAACTCTTAGAAGAATAAGAAGACCTCAAGGACCCCACCTACACTCAAGGACTCAACTCACTTAAAGCACCTTAAGAAGTCTCCACATTCTACATTCTACATCCAAAGGAAGCAAGAAGAAACACTTCATCATCATCAAAGAAATCAAGGTGATCTCCCTCTCATTGAAGAAAGGATCACATCTCCAACATACTTGAAGAAAGAAGGTCATCAAGGAAGTGATCATCATCAAGAAGGCATCCTCAATTGTCATCATCATCAAGAAGGCATCTTCAATTGTCAATATCATCAAGAAGGCATCAAGTTGAAGATATCATCATCAAAGGAGCATCTTCAGTTGACAAATAAGTATTCTATATTTTATGTCTCAATCTACAATGACTTCTTTCCGCAAGGAGAACAACAAACTTGTTGGGTCATCAAATTACCTTGCAAGGAAGAAGAGAATGGATTTGATCCTCATAGAAAATGAAGTTAGTGAATATGTCACGGGCTCTATCACCAAACCTCCTTGAGAGCAATCTCAAGCACTAGCAAAGTACATGAAAGGAGAAGTAAGAGCTCAAAGAATCCTTATTGAGTCAATCAAGGATTCCCTCATTCCCTATGTGGCAAAGTTGAAAACAGCAAAAGAAATCTATGAAAAATTGTGAAATTGTTCTCTATAAGCACCGTAGGAGATATTATATTGTTAAGAACCAAACTATACAAGATGAAGGTATCAAAGGAAGAACGGGTACCCCATACCTCATAAGGGCATCTCAAATAAAAGACCTACTACAAGGGTTAGGAGAAGTAATGTTTGATCGAGAGATGACCACCATTGTGCTCAATGCACTACCAGGTGAATGGGGCTACTTTGTGTCAAGTATTTATGTAAAGAAGGAAACTACCTAATTCAACGATTTATGGTCACTATGCAAAATTGAAGAATCCAGATTGAAGGCAAAGAACGACATTGGATCAAATGAACAAAATCAAGCATTTGCAGTTATGGCAAGGAAGAAAGCGATTTTTGGAAAGTTTGAGCCTCGAAAAAAGTTTCAAAAGAAAATCGACATGTCAAAGATCCAATGCTATGAATGTAATGAATATGGGCATTTGAAAAGAAATTGTCCTAAATTTAAGAAGGGCAACAAGAAGAGAAAAGAAATAAATGAAACCCATGTCACTGAAGAAGTGGAAGAACCAGAAAAGAAGAAGTCAAGGAAGGAAGAAGTGACAGACCTCCACTATTAGAAGATCCCTCACACACTTTATATATTTTCAAGTACATTGAAGTTGGCAAGTAAAAGTAAGAAGCATCATAGTCGTGATAATATGCATCATCATAGAGGCATGGAAAGATAGCTGAAGTAGAATTCTATATGGTTGAAGCAGTGATAGTACATAACAAAAAGGAAAAAGCTCATGGCATCTTCATTGGAAGCATATAAGGACAACACAAGTTGCAGTCTATATGGTTGGAAAAAGTCATCTAGCAAAATAAAAGATAAAGAGAACATCATACATCGCCAACATTACAAAGGAGCATTTGCAGAAATGAAGATCATCAAGATCATCCATTGGAATCTTTGTTAGAAGATTCACCTCTACTTGGAAGTAGCAAGTGCCTCGCAGATAGTCTACATTCCACATAGTGTGGAATCCACAATTTGGAAGAATGACGATAGGATGACAAAGATGTGTAGCACGTCAACTTGGTTGAAGTACTTTTCATCTTCAGCAAGGAAAGAATGTTGCTAGAAGGAAGTCTAGATGACCAAAAGAAGGAAGAGGTATGTATATATTTGATAGATAAAGTCATGTCATCATATAGTTACAAATAGAATGGTTGAATGCTTTATCTCATGGGCATGAGTAAAGAAGAAGGAACTCTTCTTATGAATGATACGTGCAGGTATGAAATCAATGTACCTTGAATTCTTCCACATTGACAAGATGAAATCAACGTAATATGACCTCATGAAGAATATGAGGTGGTTGGCAACTATGGTTCCTATGATAAAGGAACTATATATAGAAAATCATTAGGGAGCCATATGCGAAGAAGGTGAAAGAAGAGTTTATGAAAGATAAATCTATAGTCACGTAACATTAGATAGGTGATCAACATCTATCTGATAACAAGAAGGATCAGCTATGACATCTCCATGGAGAAGGTATGAAGACCCTAATATGTATACTGGAAAACGAGAACCTTGGTAATGTATGTCTTGGAGATGGATTCATACATGTACAGGATGTTGATATTGCAAGAAGTTGATGTCATGACAAAAGGCCATCATAAAGAGGTAACTTTGATTTAATGTTCATTTTGATTTTTGAGAAAGCATCTGGTTGGATTGTTACAGGGCTACTACAACTAGGATTGGATGGAAGATCCTGAAAGAATGATGACTTGGAAGAGGCAGCAGTATGAAGGATAGCCAGATGATGACTAGAAGATCACTTCCCGATGAAGAGAAGGATGACATGACTATTGGTTCAATTCTATGTTTCACTAAAAGGATGTGATGAAGAAGATGGTCAATGCCCTACAAAGAAGAAGAAGGCTCCATGATGAAGAAATTGAAGTTCATGATATGATACCGAAAGGAGGAGCCCTACAAGCAGCTAATAGTACGATAATCTCCACTAAAGAGCAGATAGTTGTTATTGGTAACAAGTCCCTAGTTAAGAGGGAGCTTGGGTACATTCCTTTTATAGGAATGAGTAGATCCTCCCTAGTTGAGAGGGAGAGATAGACACATCATTCTTGTCTTCATGTTATGAAGAAAGAATAGAGGATTGGGAAAGCATCTAAGACTAATACTGATACTCTTTGAGGATGAGGTAGGGCATCCAATAGGTAAGAGTAGTCGAAGAGGAAATTCCATGAGGATGTGCAAATCTAAGATGGTAATGGTCCTAGAAGGACATACCTTGTGAACATCTAGATGGGGTATGTGCCTTGAGAGAGACAATGATGAAGGTGTCTATTAGTCACTGTATCCTAGCATTGTGCTCTAGTCTTGTGGAGAGATAGAATTGTTAGTCAAGGCCTTGCTATATGAGTCTATGACAATGTTGGTTGATATGATGAGATGCACTGATATAAGTTGATAAGATAGCTTATGAGATGGCTTACCAATCTGACTCTTCTTGTGAGAATTCTTCAGTATGAAAATGTCCAAGTCCCTTGTACGCATTATGAAGACCTCCCTAGTTAAGAGGGAGTGTTGAAGAATGTAACTAGATTTGATCTTCATAAATATGAAATGTACTCTTGATTCTTGTATATTGTAAAAAGAAAGAAAAATTATTATTACTATTATTTGTAGCATGGGTTTCATGCTCAAGGTCAATTTGTTTATAGGTCAAGCACCCATTGAGTGCTTCTAGGGTTTGTCACATAGTCAAGAAGTCAATTGAGTCATTGTCATATGTAAAAGGCCCCATTGGGCATATTGTATCTTGTCAAAAGAATTTTTTTTAAGTCAAAAGACTCCCTCCAAGACCAGGTCGGCCTAAGTTGTGAGAAGTCAGCATCATTAGGGCTACTCGACCTACTCAAGAAGCCTATATATAAGGGCTTGACCTCATTTGAAGTTGGTATCCATCAACTTCTATCAAGCACAAGAAAAGAAGACTTGGAAGAAGCGAAGAAGAAGAGAACAAAAGGAGAAGCAAAAATCAGAGTTTTAGAACTATTTTTAAGCTACCATCCTCCACATGTGCGAAGATTAGGGCATCTTTGTTATTATAGCAGGACCGAATTGCAGACATATCATTAGCAGTCAAAGTTTGGGACAAAACATCACGAAGGTAAGCCGAGTTACCAAGGAAAGGAAACCAAGTCAAGCGAAGGAGAGAAAGATGCGATTTCTGCCCTAAATTAGTCACACTTGCCAAATTAGGGTTTCTGCAGTGGAGGCTGAAAATTGCAGACCTGAAGCAGTAAGCCAAAATTTTGAAAAAAGCTGAAATTTGAAGTATTGGAGCAAGTTTGACTAGCGTTGACTTTGTGAGAAGTAAGTTCGTCAAGAAGAGGGTTGACTTGGTCTTGGAAGAGTCTTTGTCAAGGGTCTTAGGTCTTGGAATTCATCATTTGAATATTCTATAAGAAGAGGAAATCTTGTGGGTTTTTCCTCTCAATAGGAGAGGTTTTGGCCCTGGCTTGCAACCTACATTTTGTGTCCTCTTGTCTCATTGATCTTCATTGTTTGGTAGTTGTTTGATGATTAAACAACATAATAATAAAGTGAAAAAAGAAGTTAATCACAAGTATATCAATTTAAGTAAAAGAACATCACAAACAGTTATCAAAGTAAGGGAAACCACTAGCCCACAGGGCTTTGGATTAACGGTGAATGGGTGCACTGTTAAGGAACTCCTTGCTATAGGTCACTGGTTCAAATCCACGTGGATGCTTACCTACCAAAAAAAAACCAAAACAAAGTAAGGGAAACCACTCTAATCTAGTTGCCATTGATTTCTCAACAAATTTTAGCAGAAAACTCAAATCTGAATTCATGCACAAAAGAATTTGTTTAGCTTCTAACAGATCTACACAGCAGAAACAGAAATCAAACACATCAAATTTTGACATGGCTTTTTACCCTGGCAACCCAACTTGGGAAAACCAACATTCATGTTTTGTTTTATTTCAGCTTGCAAAGGAAAATAAAACGTTTTATTACAACAACAAAACCTATTCCATCACCCTAGAAATTCGAACCAGATAGATTTGTCTAGATTTGTGTGCCAAGCGATGATTTGCTACCTCAATATATGTGCCAACAGTGAGATCTGCATGCCAAACTGTTGCCTCGATCTGCATTCCAACAATGCCTAGATCGCATGCTTATAGTTCCTCGATCTACATGTTGTTGTACGCTCCTCGATATCTATGAGCAAATCCCCGTGCTACCCTCTCACACATGCGACTTACCTTGGTATGTATGCCTGGTTGCCTAGATTTGCATGTTAGCTTTCTCCTCTCCTTTTCCTCACTTGTTGCTCCTAGGTGATGCAGGAGCATCTGGACTTAGCCAACAATGTGATTGTATGTTCACAAGTTGTGGCTAACAAGAGATGTTTTTCATTGACCTGAGTGGTCAAAATCAGTTTTAGTAGAGAGGGTTGGATCTCTCGAATTAATATTTATCTCAATTATTGTAATAATTAGAATATTGTATTATTTTTAGATTAAGAGATAAGTTTTTAGTATAGGTGTGTCTCAGAGCTTGGAAATGGGGATTTGATTGTTAGACTGATAAAAATAGGGATCGAGTTGTCAATGCAATTAGGATAGGATTTGATTCATAAAAGAAAAAAGAATGTAATGACAAAGAGATCAGATGATTGAGAATAGAGTGTGTAAGCGAGAGTTTGTGTGACAGAGATAGGGTTTGAGATTGAACAGAGGTCAAAAAACTGTTGTAATCGAGCCAAGAGGACCAAGACAATGTAATTTACATTTTGTTGAATAAATGATTAAGTGTGGTGTTGTGTGTTAATCCTAGTGCGGAAATTCATTCGTATTTGTGTATCAGCGTTCAGGACTTAATCGGTTATTTTCCTCTGTTTAAATACTTTATTCATAAATCACAATTAATTTGTGTTAAGTTTTAATATTGAGCTTAAAGCGCTAAACCTTTCCTTAAGCGCTTTTCCTTAAAGTATGAATTAAACACGTGGGTTGTATTTGATAAGCAGGAAGCGGTAACTCGCACACCCGAAAGGAGGTAAATGATATAGGGAAATTTCACGCAATTACCTTTAGCGGTCGACACGTAGCACGAGAAAACCACTTTTCTCGCGTGCTCTCGACCTGATAATGTCCGTGCAAGAATCCGCGCGAGATTGCATGACAGTCGTTTGATTGGACAAGTCACATCGTCAGCGGAGATCGTCTGGGCAAGTTGATAGGCGGACAACGCAATATCCACTGGATCTGGAGAAGTGAGATCAACGGTGCAAATTGAAGTGCTCAATCAAAAGGAGAAGTCAACGAGAGACCGACAGTGATTGGTTAGATAAGAGGGACCCTCAGGGGGAAAATCCACGTACAGAATCTGTTTGCGCGCAGCTGATTGGCTCTAAAGCTAAACAATAGACGAATTATAGACTACCACCTCATTTTCGTCAACCTCGTGCGTCACTAGGCTTGCATGTCAACTTCCTTGAAGTGTGTGTTCCCTGTTGTTAAATGTAGTAGGGCAGCTATTAATTCAATTTCCCCTTAACCTTAATAATTGTTTGTGAACTTGATTTATCTTCTTGTGTTTCTTTATTAATTTTTTCATCAAACAATTATGAAGTGCAAAAACATTAATGACAATGGACACAAGATATAGGCTCCAAGCCAGGGAAAAACCCCTCCAAGGGGAAAACCCAGAAAGAATATCTTCTCTTCTTATAGAATTTGCTTCAAATGAGAAAACCAAGGCCCAAAACCCTAGACCAAGTCCTCCTCCAAGCACCAAGACAGCCCTCCAAAAAGCCCTTCCAATGATGTCAAAGATCGACCTAGACAACAAGAGTCAATACTGCTTCAACCAGTTTTTAGCTTCAACTTTGGCCCCCAGCTTCGACCTGCAAATTCGGCCTTGTAGTAGCTGCAGAAACCCTAACTTTGGCACGTGTCAATTCTTCAAGAAGTCTTCCTTCAACCAGGCCAAAGTCTCCAAAGTCAAACTAAACCAAATCAAAATATTCGGCTCTGCTGCAACTTGGATCTGTAATTCAGACCTGCAATTTTCGGCCTTCCTTGAAGCTGCAAAAGCCCTAACCTTCGGATGTGTGAGAGAATAAGGCCCAAAAAAAAACTTTTTTCTTTCTTCTTGAGTTTTTCTTGCCTTCTAGACCTTCTCTCTTCCTTCCTTGATGCTTCTTGCTTCAGGTCGAACTTCTTGATGAGAGAGATCGAATTGATGATGAAATGAGGTCAATGTTGCTTTTGTTTATAGTATATACACATGTGTGGGATTCGAATTCCTTCATTTAGGCCGACTTCTCATTTCTTGAGCCGACTTGTGCTTGGAGGTTTCTAGGACTTTCTAGACTCAAAATCAGTATCTTTTACATGTTACATCTTGCCCGATAGGGTCTTATACAAATGATAATGGTTTTCTTGACTCAAGAAAAATATTCTTTTGACATGACAAACCCTAGAAGCATGAAGAACATGCTTTACCTAGAAGACCATCAAAATGGAGCATGAAACTTCTTGTCTACCATATGATCTATATCTTTACTAGACCACTTTGACTTTAATTGTGTCAGGTTCATTGATCTTCAACCAGGATCGTTTGGTGATTTTTTTCAAAATCAAATTCCTTTGGTTTCTTGAAACAAATTTTGCAATCATTTAACACATCTTGATCTAGATATTGACAATGAAAAATTGCTTCTTAGCACATTCCTACTAATGTTCGCATCAATATGCCAATAATGTCATTTGTTCATTCACATACCCTCCTTGTAGATGTTTTCACTGTTGTAGCTCATTTATTAGCTTGCAAATAGATGGCATTATATATGCAATGCTAGAACATTTCTTCTCAAGGTGTTTCTACTAATCAATGAATGAATTGAATTGATTTTCCATGAGCAAATGAAGCTCAATAAATAATACAGAGATATTTACAAAAATGGAAACAGCAAGTTTCTATTAGGAAATAGAAACAACAAGTTTCTTCTAAGAAACTGCTAATACGATAAAATAGAAACAGCTAATAAGATCACAAATGATCTTTTCTGAATGAGCATTAAACACTAAATAGCATTATTCTAATACCCTCCCTTAATGCTCAATCTATTTACAACACCAATAGACCCTCTGAATTTTACAAACTTATCAAGACCAAGGGGCTTGGTGAAGATGTCTGCAAGCTGCTCCATTGTGTGAACATATCACAATTGAACGGATCCGCCTTCAACAAGCTGGCGAATGTAGTGGCAATGGGTTTCCACATGCGTTGTTCGTTCATGGAAGACTGGATTCTTGGCAAGTTTGAGCACTCCCTGATTATCACAAAACAAGGGAGTAGGACCTGTCTGGAAAACATGCATATCCGCAAGCATACGTCGAAGCCAAACTACCTCACAAGATGCCTTAACTGCTCCCCGATACTCTGCTTCTGTTGAGGAGAGAGCCACTGCCTGCTGCTTCTTACTAGTCTAGGTGACAGCACCAGATCCTAGACTAAACACATATCCAGCTATAAATTTACAGTCATCAACCAAACCGGCCTAATCAGAATCTGTGTAACCACTGAGTGTAGGATCGGAACTCCGAGTGTACAGAAGTCCATAATCAGGAGTGCCACGCACATAACGTAGCACACACTTTGTTGTTATCCAGTGATTAGCCTTAGGAGCTGACATGAAGCAGGAAATGTAGCTCACTGCAAAACTGATGTCGGTCTAGTGGCAATAAGGTAGATGAGGCTGCCCACTAATTGCCTAAATAAAGTTTCATCCACAAGGGGTGAGGATGACTAAGTTGAAAGTTTGAGTCCTAGTTCCATAGGAGTCGTGGCAGGTTTGCAATCCTGCATTCTGAACCTATCCACAAGATTTCTGGCATACTTGGACTGAGAGAGAAAGATGTTGTTCTTAGTCTGCCAGACTTCAACCCCCAAACAGTAATGAAGGAGTCCCAAATCTGTCATATCAAAAGTGTTGCACAAATCTTGTTTGATCCCATGGATCAAATGTGTTGAACTGCCAGTAATGATAAGGTCATCCACATAGACAATCACAAACAAAATATCATCACCAGTATGCTTGATATACATATTTGCATCAGATGGGCTCCGTTGAAAGCCATGATCTATTAGGTACTTATCAATTTTCATGTACCAAGCCCGAGGAGCTTGTTTCAGACCACAGAGTGCTTTGACTAATCTACAGACTTTCTGTTATTGACCAGCAATTTTGAATCCTAGAGGTTGCGTCATGTAGACTTCTTCCTGTAAGTCACCATTCATAAAAGTACTCTTTATATTCATCTGATGGACTTTCCAACTGAACTGAGTTGCTAAGGCAAGGACGAGCCATATGGTACTCATCTTGGCTGTAGGAGCAAAAGTCTCCTCATAGTTGATGCCTTCCTTCTGTGAGAACCCTCAAGCAAAAAGGCAAGCCTTATACTAGTCTAAGGTTCCGTCAGCTTTGTATTTCACTTTATACACCCATTTGCAGCTAATGAGCTTCTTCTCTGTGGGAAGATCAGAAAGGGTCCAAGTGTGATTCTTCTGACGACTCTGGAATTCAGCTTCCATAGCCTGTTCCCACTCACCCTTAGCCTCTGAATAGGTTTGAGGCTCAAAGATACTGTGTAGGTTAGCCATAAGAGCAAAATTTAATGTAGATTGTTGAGTGCTCTTATTTCTGGAAGTCCTACCTTCAAGGAGTTGATTATCCCAAAGATCACCAATAGTTTTAGCCCACCATTTAGGGCGGAGAGTAGAGGAACCAATATCAGGGGGAGGTGGAGGATGCTCGGGAGCAAGAGGAACAGCAAGAGGAGGATTATGTTCTGGACGAAGCTCAGGTAGTGCAACATCAAATACTGATGTTGCATCATCCCTCTCATCAGTGGACCTAACGGAAGAAGAACACTGTGAGACGGATCCTCAGAACACTGCTCAGAAGAAAGAGACTGAAAGAACCCTTTGTCTTCATCAAATACTACGTCGCGACTGAAGCTAAGACGACCAATGTCTATATCTATCAGCCTATAGGCCTTGTGGTGATCACTGTACCCTGTCATCATGAGTTTTTGGCTTTTGGAATCCAACTTAGAACGCTTAGCAGCTGGAATCCAAACATATGCAACCGAGCCAAACACTTTGAGGTGACTGATCTTAGGCTTACGGCAAGACCAAACCTCTCCTGGAGTCTTCCCCTTAATAGCCTGAGTAGGTGATCGGTTAAGAAGATAGACAGCAGTAAACACTGCTTCAGCTCAAAAAAAAAATCGGAACACTCTTGTGTTGTAACATGGAACGAGCCATTTCAACAACCGTACAGTTGCGACATTCAACAACATTGTTCTACTGAGGAGTGTAGGGTGTAGTTAACTGGCGTTTGATGCCATGGATATCACAGAAGTTGGAGAAAGCAAAAGAACAAAATTCCCCCCTATTATCTGCCTAAGAGTTACAATATTACAGCCAGACTCTTTTATAATTAAGGATTTAAACTTCTGAAAGATACTAAATACATCAGATTTATTTTTTAGAAAATACACCCACATCTTTCTAATGAAATCATCTACAATTAGCAAAAAATATTTGCAACCAGTAATAGAAGATGTATTCATAGGACCACAAATATCAGCATGAATTAACTAGAGTACCTTAGATGCGCGCCAAGATTCTCCATCCTTGAATGAAGACCGATGTTGCTTGCCAGCTTGACAGGCGCCACACACTCCCAACTGCTGAGTCTGAATATCAAGTAACCCTGACACAAGTCCCTCCCGAGATAGCTGAGAGAGATACTGAATGTTGAGATGCCCATATCTCTGATGCCACAGAGTGCTGATTGGAGAAACACGAGCTGCTAGAGCCACTTCTCGAGAATCACTGGTGTCAAGAACCCTGTATAGACCATGATCTTCTAGGCCAACAGCAACCTTAAGACAAGTGTCCTTGTCAATAATGGAACACTCGTGTGCACTGAACACCACATCGAGCTGAGGAGAGTTCCTCATAATTTGGCTGACAGGCAACAGATTAATCTCCATACCAAGAACATAGTACACATTCAGGAAGATGAGTGTGCGCCCACCAGACTGGATCTTAACTGTACCTCGACCAACTACTGTGTACTCCTCACCTCCACCGAATACCACAGAATCATTGAAAGATGCAAAGTCAATAAACCAGTCACGCTTGTGAGAGAAATGGCGGGATGCACCAGAGTCAATGTACCAGGCAGAAGACGGAACATGATCTGATGACCTCTTAGCCATAAAGGCGTAAAAGGCAGATTCTGTTTGCTCGGAATGTTCTGCAACATTTGTTGTCTGATGGGACCCTCCCTCTCTCTTCTGTTCAGAAGCAATCCTTTGTCGGCAATCTTTCTTCATGTGACCGAACTTGTGACAGTAATTACACTGTACATTTTTCTTTTTAGTGAGGTCAAAAGGTTGAGAAGAACCTTTCTGCTAAAAAAAACTGAGAAGACTGATATTTGGCAACAAAAGCATTTTCTGAGGAGGCTGATGAAGCAACACTACCAAACTATTGTTTCCAACGATCCTGCTGCATGAGTTTGGTGCGCAATTCTGGAAACTTCAGATCAACGTTAGTGGAGGTAATGTTGAGTGTTTCTATGAAATGCTCATAAGGTTTTGGTAGACTTTTCAGAGTAATGACTACCATATCTTCTTCCTCCATGGTCCGACCAATGGCTTCGAGCTGATCTCAAATGTCTTTAATCTTGTTAAGATGTTCCTGTAAAGACATATGTTCTTCCATCATGATGGAGAACAACTAATTCTTGAGAAAAACGCCCTGCTCTTGTCGGATGTCTCATGCAATTCCTTCAAATGTTGCCAAATGTCGGTAGCTGTCTTGCCAGAAGGGATTTGTGGTAACTGATCATCAGTCACGGAGAGTTTGAGAAGTATAACAGCTTCTCGATTTCGATCATCAAACTTATCTTGATCTGCACCAGGTGTACCAGGACTGAGTTCTTTTCCCAGAACAAGTTGGTCAAGACGCCTATACTCAAAAATGGTCAACATTCTTTGTTTCCAGATGTTATAATTTGTGCCATTAAAGCGCTATCTGCCTTCCAACATCAGATTGGTTAGTGAAGCCATCTACACGTTTTCCAAGGCACAGAAAGCAATGAAGGAGTTCCGGTTGATCCAGACAAAATCTGACAGATGCTGGTGTAAAAATAGAACCAAAACTCGTTCTAAGAAGCTTAGGCAGGAAGAAATGCCAAATGCAAGATAGAATACTGAGAAGCACGATTTACTTAAATAATTACAACATTGGAATTTCTGAGGTTGCACCACCAATTCTGGTTAATTTGGAAGTGAACAATGGTCACAAGAACTAATATCTCGTTTCCTGGTAGCTGTCCATCTCCACGAGCTTCTGGAAAAGATACCACAGTACTAGAAAGAAGTAACACAACCCACCATACAAATCTGGAAATGAGTTACACCCAAAAAAAATCTGGAAATGAGTCTGTGTGGCCCTCTTGACGAGAACTCAGACCCACCTGTGGGTGAAAACTTACTGCTAGAAACTTTGGTCCGGGTGCAATAAGCAATGAATGCGGCCAAGAAGAAAACTTTAATTTTAAATACGACAAAAATGAACCAGAGAACAGCGTGCAGACTAACCTTTGAATCTACGATAAAAACAAATTCTTTCACACAGAAAAGAATTCTGCGTCCCTGGCATTAATCGGACTGTAGAATAACTCTTCTTCTCAAGGTGTTCAACAAACAATCTTCTTTTACATAACCTGCACATCCACATCGTTTGTGACATCTCCATCTTCACTCCTACTACGGATTTTTTTTCACGGGTTGCTCCTGTGTTAAAGGCCTAGTTTCTTATCAGTTTGTCCAAGCTGTCTTCTAAGGATTGAGTCCTTTTAGATCCCTAATAATGGTTACTTAGATTGATTTAGTGGATCTCTCCATCAAGGGTTTCTTTTGCAACCTATTATTTGCAGTAATAGTACTTCTACAGTTTGGATGTCAACATTTCTAGCTCTTTTTGTATTACCATACACAATCTACAAATATAATTTAGACAACTTTCAAGTTCTTCACCAATAAATTCCCAGACAAATAGTTTACTACTTGAATTCTTGGATATATGCTTTAGCGGTCTGACCCTGCTTCAATGGAAGGTACTATTAGTTCTCAATCTGCATTAGACAGATCTACCAAATTCAACATAATCCCTAAGAAGCAGTGCTCCTCGAAAGGGGAAAGGGAAGGTCAAGGACTCGAGAATAGTTTTTATCATGCATTTCTGTACGTGTCGGGTCGGATCTTGGATGCATGAGGAGTCAGGACTAAAGAAAAAACAAGCTGATTTAATGTTTTGCTTATATTTCACCAAACTCTTATCATCAGTTTTTTTTAAATAACACGAAAAAATAAATAAATAAACATTGGCCCTAAACCAACTCCAGGTTTTAATGTGTTTTTCATTATATGCCTACCCCTACCTGTTGTTCAAAACACAAAATCAGAAAAGCAAGCTCGTGGGCAGCCTTGAAGAGAATCGAGAAGCATTAGAGTCATATTTTCTGAATTTTCAAGGCCGGGAAACAATAATTTTCAGTAGGGTTGAAGCTTCAAATGGAGCTGGGTTGGAGCAATATTGAACACCAATATGATCATTGTTTAAGAATCACTAGTTATTTGCACTTGAATTTTTTCATTTACTTTGTGCATTAACATTTTTATTGTTATTTAACTCCTATGAATGTTGAATCCTTTCTAATATTCTTCTTCTGCTGTCCTAACCTCCACCCCACCCTGGAAATTGGGGTAACTTCCAGCCAACCCTGGAACCTGTAACCCCATTCCCAAAATTCAATGTAACATAAGTAATAAGTATCCTAACCTATGTTGAAAAAAGAGTTCAAGACCCCAACTTCGTGCAACAATATCCTGACCATGCCCTTTTTCAATCCGACGAAACGAAACATTAAAAATTTAAGATTTTGAAATCCAAAAATTACCGGATTGCGGGTCAAAAAAATATATTCCGGGCGAACTTGTCGCCTCGGTAGACAACACCCATTTCATATGCCTGCTTGTTGGACCCAGTTAAGTATTTATATTAGTCTTTCCAGAAACCACAGTCTACTGGCAATATAGCACAGTTATTAGTTGTTGTTTGATGCATTTAAGGACTGTAGTATGTGTTAGTTCCATTTAAGAAACTCAGGCCCACTAGCATCATTTTGGCACTGAAAAACTTAATGAAATTTGTACAGTAGTCAGACATTGAAGAAACACGGTAAATTGGCTGAAATTGTCAAGGCCTGAAATTTTCAGAAGCCAACGAAAAGATATTCTGGAATGCTGGACTCTGAAAATAAAATTCAACTTGTTCTTCCAAAAATCAAAATGTTTTTCCAAATATCATTTTCTTTTCAAACCCCCACCCAAAATGTTAATTCATATGAAAAAGGGTAGAAAAGTTGTATAAGGGTTTGAGATGTTATACACGTACCCGAAGGCCTGAAATAGAAGGCCAATGGGACAAAGGTTCCAATGCCTCGTCGGTGAAGAGGTTCTGCCTCAGAGAGAGCTTTTGCAGCCTTGTAAGATGCCCTATTCTTGGGTCCAACACAGTGAGCCTATTTGCAGTCAAATCCAAATCCATCAAATGGGGAGGAAGCTCAACATCCTCTAAATCATGAAGCTGCCAACTTGTGAGATCAAGGAAATTTTCTGTCATACCATCGTTCACCTCCTCCTTTTCTTCTACTTGTCCTGTCATTGCTACTTCTGTTGCTGCTACTGCAAACTGATCGCTCACAGAGTTCGATTTATCAAGAGGTAAATCAAGGAAATTTTTTGCCATACCATCCTTCAACCCCTCATTTTCTTCTACTTGTCCTGCCATTGCCAGTTCTGGTGCTGCTACTGAAAACCGATCGCCCACAGAGAGCAATTTATCAGGTGGTAAACCTGAGTTCAGACCATCTATTTCCATTGTATCTTGGGGCTTTTCTTTTGATTCTGCCATCTCAATTCGCTTGTTTGGATATGTATTCAAATCCTTGTGGCGGGATCCCAGTTTGGCCGTTTAAAGGAGCCTTGGAAGAATTTCCATGAGACAGTTAGATGGTTCCTCCTATTCTGATGGTAATGGAAAAACCAGAGAAATCGAGAAGGGCAAAATTTTGTTAAAGTTAAAAAGGCTAAGGAATTTTGTATTTGGGGATCACCACTGAGAATGTGAGTCAGAGTATCTTTACTTGAGTATGGACGTGGAATTATTTGATGGGATGATGAAAGCCACTTGGTGAATAAGAGTGTGACTAAGGGAATATTTGTGCATTAAAATTATGCAGAAAATAATGGAAATTGTACCATTAGTAAAGTAAGATTTTATTTGAGTAGTTTAGTTCAATTATTTGAATTGTTTTAGTATATGTTTGAATGAGAAAATGATATTTTAATTTTGTGAAGGGTATACATGTTTTGAAAATGAGGGTTAAATTTTTGTGAACATATGGTTCGCTTTGTACTAATGAGTTTTAAGATATATGCATATAAATTGGATAAACACTTTTATAAAAGCTATTCGTTATATTTTATATTTTATATTTTATATTATTAATTTAATAAATTATGTTTGTTATAATTATATGAAGTAATCTTTTTTTTAAATAAGAATTTAAAGTGTAGCATTAGGCTTTATATATGGTAATAAGGTTATATATGATTTTAAATATATAAATTTAATGGTGTAATGGTTGAATTTTGTAATTATGATGGGTTTTTATAATGTATATTTTGGTCTTTATGTATTTGTATTGATTATTGTAAAGCATGTTTTTTATGTTAGAGTCAAAATAAATTTATATTTTTGAGTCATGTTTATTTGGACTTTTAAAAGAATAAAATTTGAAATTTTTAATATGCAATTTTGGTGTCAAAGTGAGTTAAGTTGGTCTCCTTCCAAGTCAAGTCGGTCTCCTTTCAGGTCAAATCGCCCCAAGCAGAGTCACACATGTTCGACCCAAGCAAATCTCTATATAAAGGTAGCTTGACCTCCTCCATAAGGCACAAATCCGCACTCCTTCAAGCAACCATCATTTGGTCATTCAAGCAAAGGACGAGAAGGACAAGGAGGATGAAAAGAAGGATGAAATTCATCTCTTCCTCTCTCTATCTAGTTCGCACGTGTGAAAAGAGACTCTCTCTCATAGTTCGCGTCTTTTCTAGGCAGTTGCAGTTATTGGGGCCGAAATTCTGGGATTATGGCAGTTTCTATGAGGTCAAAATTTGGCCTATGGCAAATTAGGAAAGTGAGTTGTTGGATCACATTAGAAGACTTGATTCAAAGGGCTTGACCAAGTTTTATCATAGATTTGTTGAAGGTCAGTTTGACCTAATTGTTGACTAGAGGTCTAGGTGTGACTCTTGTTGAACAGAAGAATTTCTCTATTGAAAATGTTGTTGGGTTTTTTTCCCTTAGTGGGTTTTTCCAAGGTAAATCTTGTGCTCTCTTCATGCATTATGATATATATTGTTCTATTGCTTTTGTGTGGTTGAATTTTTGAAGTATAATTACTTAATGAAATACTAGAAAAGTCAAAAGAAGATCAACATCATTAGAATTATCAGTTTTTAGAAATATTGTGCTTTTATCTATTGCACTTTAAAAATCAACATGGTATCAGAGCTTTGTTGAAGGAAGGAACACTGAGATCACTCTTGATGAAACCCTACATATAGATCACTATTGTTGAGTCCTTCTTGTTGTTCTGCATCCATTGCTTATTCTATGAAATCAAAAACAAGTTAGAAGGGGCTTCAAATTTCAAAGCTTGGAAGACAATGATTGATTTTATTCTTGCAAAGAACAAAGTTTTGGATATTATGAAGGGCAAGGTTGTAGAACAAGCAGATTATGCAGGAAAGGAGAAGTTTAAGGAAGTTGACATCATTGCGAGGACTCTTATTGTTGATTCCACTAGATATCACTTGATTCCTTATATTGCAAAGCTTGAATCTTCAAAGGCAATATATGATGCCCTAACCAAGCTATTTACAATCAACAAGATTGGCCAAGTCATGAGTTTGAAAAATGTGCTTAGTAATGTAAGGATGACAAATGACGACACTATGGCTTCATATTTTGTAAGAAACTCTCAAATAAGTGACCAAATTCAGGAAATTGAGGAAATTGTTCATGAGAAGGAATTTGTGACTACATTACTCAATGGACTACCAAATCATGGGATGCATTCGCAACAAGTATAAGTAGCAGGAAGGAAATTCTCTCTTTTGAAGAACTATGGACCACTTGTGCTCAAGAAGTATCAAGGTTTATATCAAGAGATAGAAAGGAAGAATACTATCAAGCATTTGCAGTATGTTTTAGGAAGAAAATGGAGGAAAGAAGTTTGGTTTCCATAATAGAAAACCAAAGGGAAGATTTGCTCCACAAGGAAAGAAAGATATGTCAGAGATTCAATATTGTCGTTATCGTAGATTTGGTCACTATATGAACCAATGTCCTAAAGGAGAGAATGATAGAAAGAGAAAATAAAAATAGCATGCTTCCGCAGTCAACATTGAAGATGAACATCCAAAGAAATCTAAAGGTGACAAAGATTTCTTTTACTTTTCTACTCTAACAACTTCTGTTGCAGATGATGATGATATGTGGCTAGTAGATAATGGTGCTTCAAGACATATGATAAGAGATCATGGCATCTCACTAGCATGATGGAAAGAAGATTATCTCAAAGGGTAGAGCTTGGAGACAACCACATTTATGCAGTCAAAGGAATTGGAAAGGCATCCATTGAGCTGGAATCTAGTAACAATGTTCATCTCAACAATGTGTTATATGTGCCAGGTTTGAGAAAGAACTTAGTCTCTATTTCATGTTTGGAAGATAAAGGAGATAGAGTAGCATTTGTTGATGGAAAACTACTTGTATGGCACAAAGGCTCTAGTATAGATTATGCTATAGTTATTGGAATTCATGATGGAAGATTGCATAGACTCTTGGGCCAACCAGCTTAAGCTTTAGTACATGATGAAATCAATTCACGTGAACTATGGCATAGGAGATATGGTCACCTTCGTTATAAAGCATTTCCTACTTTGAATTAATTGGTGTCAGGTGTTCCCAAATTGCAGATAGAACAAAAAGGTGTGTGTAAAGGTTATGCACTTGGAAAGAATATCAATAAATCATTTCCAATTACAGTGATAGTAAATCCAAAGAAATTTTGGATTTGATTCACTTACAATGTATGTGGTCCTATGTCAGTGAAAACACTTGGAGGATCTTTATACTATGTAACCTTGATATATGAATCCTCTCATAAGACGTGGATTTGTCTCATGAAGATCAAGGATGAAGTCCTCACCAAGTTTCAAGAATTCAAAGCTAAAGTAGAGAACTTGAAAGGAAAGAATATTATAATTTTAAGATCTGGCAATGGACAAGAATACACTTCAAAAGAACTTGTTTCCTTCTATGAGGAAACTAGGATTAAGAGGGAGTTCATTGTTCCCCATAGTCCGAAACAGAATGGAGTGACGAAAAGAAAGAACATATCCATTCAATAATTTGTCAAGGCTATGATATATGATATAGATTTGCCTATATTCTTATGGGAGGAAACATCCTTAACATTTGTATACATTTAGGATAGAAGTCCTCGTTGAATTCTAGAATATATGACTCCTGAAGAAGCGTTCACTGGACAAAAGCTAGAGGTTGGGCATTTGAGAATCTTTGGTTTCCCAATTTACATTCATGTTCCTCGGGATAAGAGGAAGAAGTTAAAACCTTTAGGAAAGAAAGGAATATTTTTTGGTTACAGTGAATCATCAAAGGCCTATAGAATCTACAATCTAGAGAAGCAAAAGGTTGAGGTTAGTTAAGACATTACCTTTGATGAGAAGGTTGCATATTATAAATCTAAGGAATTTTCCATGAATTCATACGATGAAGTAAAGCATGGGGATTCTAAGGAAGAAATTTCAAGTTCTTCAAAACATCCTAAAGAGCCAGAAGGGCCTTGTGAACCTATTGAACTAGTTATTTCTGAGATCGGGAAGAGGCCAGCATGGCTTGGATCTACATTGGAAGAAGTAGAAGGACATGCAACTCCACATGGCACATCTGGAGAAAATAAGAAACCTAAAAGGTTCTCTAGTTATGCAGCTCTTATGACTAATCATATTGATGCAGAACTTTCCACTTATGAAGAAGCAGCTAGCCAACAAGTATGGAAGGAGGTTATGTATGAAGAATACCAATCCATCATGAAGGATGATGTATGGGAGATTGTGCCAAGACATGAAGGGAATTCAATGGTGACTTGCAAGTGGATATACAAGATCAAGCATGTTGCATATGGAAGTATTGACAAATACAAGGTGCAATTTGTGGCTAGAAGGTTATCCCAGAAAGAGGGAGAAGACTATGATGAGGCCTTTGCTCGAGTTGCCAGGTACACTTCCATTAGATCTATTATTTCTCTTGTTGCTTCGTTGGGTTAGAATTTACATCATTTGGATGTAAAGACTACATTCCTCAATGGTGTAATTGAGGAAGAGGTGTACATAGAGCAACCTTAAGGTTTTGAGGTGCATGGAAAGGAATCTCATATTTGCAGGTTGAAGAAGGCCTTGTATGGACTCAAGCAAGCTACAAGAGCTTGGTATGCAAATCTGAAGCCCAAAGGACAAAGCCAAGGTGAGGTGACCCAAGACAACCCCTCGAAGCCGCAAGAAAAGAACACCACCACGAATCCGAAGAAGGACACAGGAAAGTGGTGTGAGTTCCACAAGAGTCCCACTCATAACACAAGTGAGTGTCAGACCAAGCAGTGGCTGGTGGCCGAGTTGAAGGCTTCTGAATCAGATGCATGTTCCGACCCTGAGCCAAAACCTGACAAGGGGAATGGCAAAGGGAAGAAGATCATTGATGCGGAGCCCAGCGCCACTGTTGCCACCGCCAAGATCCAGAAAAATGAGCCCGAAGATCTAGAGGAGGGGGAACGTCTTTTCCACTCACAGATGTGGGTGAAGGGTTCACCGCTGTAATTCATTGTCGACAGTGGTAGCCAAAAGAACCTCATTTTAGTAGAGGTCATGAAGCGGTTGGACCTACCAACTACACCACACCCACAGCCGTACAGTATCGGGTGGCTTCACGAAGGACGAGATCTCAAAGTTCGTCAGCAGTGCCGCCTTCCCTACAGCATCAAGCCCTTCACAAACGAGGTATTGTGTGATGTTACACCTCTGGATGTTTGTGATGTACTATTAGGCCAGCCATACTTGTGGAGGCGACATGTTGTGTATGAGTCAAGGCCTCACGCTGTAATTATTTCTTTGGATAATTCATTATACAGGATACTAGAGGTAGCCCCACCTACCACCACCTCTTTGATCACTGCTAAGAAAGGCAGCAAGCTCATCTCACAGACTAGGAAATTTATTTTCTATCTCGTTCGCTCCCAAAGTAAGGGGAAGATCGTTGCTACATCCATGACCCCTGCGAAGGGTTCCTCCACGCAGCAGCAGCAACAGAGGGATACAGTCATGACAGAACACAGGAACAACTTCTCCTTACCCAGAGGGGTACCACACAAGTTTCAGGTGGGCGACGAAGTTTGGTTACATCTGCAGAAAGAACGCCTTACCAAAACCCATCAGAAACTCAGACCACTTCGACATGGTCCTTACACCGGTAACAAGGCTACGGGCAACAATGCTTTGAAGCACAACATTCCTCCATTCCTTTGCTTGCACCGAGTGTTCAATGTGGACCGTCGCCGACCATGCTTCCCACCATTTCTGGACACATCAAAGATTGCAGAACAGCTCACCAGAGACCCAGCTCAGCAGAAGCTTCCTCATCTCAGGGAGGAACTCAAAGCAATGGGGACCATTGCTTCCTAAGGGGGGGAGGAATGATCCAGGTGGATGTTGGTGGCCACCCACCTATCCCATTTGGACCCCCACAACTGTCCCTTTCAGTTTTTTCAGTTTCCTTAATTATAGCACAGTTTACTATTTTTAGCAGTTTTTCGGGTCCTAAACTTCCGGAGCCATTTTAAGGCCCTAAACGACGTTTTTTGGGAAATCTACCACAACGAATTTTTTTGTCAAAAAATCGTCTTTTCCGTCGTAGTCCTCGGAGAGATCTTTCCAATAGGCTATCATGCGCATCAAACGGAGATAATATGACCAATTCGCGACCCCGGGAAGTTGATGTACCAACTTACCCAGAAACGGGGCCCACAATTTGGCGTTTCATCTTCTAGGGTTAGGTTTTGGAATGTGAAGGGTTTTCCATTGTTTCTCAACAATAAATAGGCCTTCCAGCCTCACTGTAACATAGTTCAGAGGCATGTAGCCGTCACATCTCTTCTCGGAGATAAGCTACCATCGCCCTAGCTGGTTTATTTCCATTTCTATTTGTAAGCATATTTTAGTATTTTACAGTAATGAAATGAAGTATTATTTCCGCTGCATATCTGTCTTTATGGTTATCTCTGTATTTTATTGCGTTCCTGTTTAAATCCGGATCAGATGAGGCCTTTGCTCCAGTTGCCAGGTACACTTCCATTAGATCTATTATTTCTCTTGTTGCTTCGTTGGATTAGAATTTACATCATTTGGATGTAAAGACTACATTCCTCAATGGTGTAATTGAGGAAGAGGTGTACATAGAGCAACCTTAAGGTTTTGAGGTGCATGGAAAGGAATCTCATATTTGCAGGTTGAAGAAGGCCTTGTATGGACTCAAGCAAGCTACAAGAGCTTGGTATGCTTGAATTAATAGCTACCTGGCAAGACTTGAATTCTCAAAGAGTGATGTTGATCCAAACCTCTATTTCAAGGTTGTGAAGAATGCACCTATTATTCTATTGTTATATGTTGATGACTTATTTCTGACATGTGTTGGCCCTCTCATCATTCAGTGTAAGAGGCAGTTGGCCTCTGAGTTTGACATGAAGCATCTTGGCTTGATGCATTATTATTTAGGAATGGAAGTATGGCATAATCCTAGTGAAATCCTCCTTGGTCAAAGAGAGTATCTTATTGAGATCCTTTAGAAGGTTGGCATAATGGACTGTAAAGCCATGACAACTCCTATGGTCACTAATTTGAAGAAGTTGAGAGACTATGAATCCAACTTGCTAGATCCATCCATGTATCAGCGATTGATTGGCTCATTGATGTATTTAGTGAATACAAGGCTAGATATTTGCTTTGCAATGAACATGTTGAGTCGATTCCAGGTAGAATCGAGACATAAGCATTGGATTACAGCAAAGCACATATTGAGATATCTACGTGGTATTGTAAATTATGGCTTGAGATATGTCTCAAACAATTATGTACAGCTGCAGGGATATACAAATTTTGATTGGGCAAGGAATGCAGATGACAGGAAGAGTACTTCAGGAGTATGGTTCAGTTTGGGCTCCGCTATGATATCTTGGATCAATAGGAAGTTGAAATTTGTCACACTCAGTATTCTAGAAGCAGAGTATATCACATCCAATGAAGCGTGTACCGAAGTAGTGTGGCTTCAGAAGATGTTTGCGGGATTGTTCAACCAAGAGCTAGAACCAACGGTGATATATTGTGATAATCAAAGTTGTGTGAAGCTTTTATAGAATCGTGTGTTTCATGACAGGTTGAAACACATTGAAATCAAGTACTATTACATCCATGACATGGTGTAGAAGAGAGGAGTAAGGCTCGAGTGCATCTCCATTGATGAGCAGACAACTAATATTCTGATGAAGCCTTTATCCAAAGAGAAGTTCATATACTTTAGGGACAAGCTGGGGCTTGTGGACATTACCCCTATTTTTTAGAGTGAGTGGTGATATCATAACATCAGGGACAATTATTCTTCCTGTGTCAAATATGTTGACCAATTGGGGAGAAATATCCTAAAATCCGAGGTTCTCTCAGTTGAGTGTGTCGCTTTCAACATCAAGTTCAATATCTCTAGATTGGATGAGGAGCTTATTTAGCATCGATCCCAGTTGCTCAGATAGAGTGTGGCCTTTGGAGTTTCACTGCGAGTCAAAGAGATTGACCATGATAGCCTATCAAGATTAGTCTAGGTCAAGGGTACTGACCAGTGTGGGTCAGTGGTACCGACCATAATTATGATGACTAGTTGATGCTAAATGTTGTGCCACATGTTAGGAGTATTGACTAGTATGGGTCAATGGTATCAACCAATTTTGGCAACTAGTTGATGTTGATAATGTCAGAGATTTCAACTAGTTTATGTTAATATTGATGATGTCAAATATGTTGACAAGATGTTGATTATGTCAAAGATGTTGACTAGATGATGATAATTTTGTTATAACCTTTCCATAGATAAAATTGTTAGACATAATGAGAGGGGGGTGAATTAGTATTTCCTTATTTTTTCACAATTGGTTAGTTTTCTTAAGCATTCATAGCATTAAAACAAACATATGAATCATCATCACATCAATGAATAGTACACAAGAATTTTGTCTCAACCAAATGTTGTGTTATGTATGATGTACATACAAATTTACCAGATAAATCTAGAAGGAAGTACAAGACCCCCAAGGGTTTTACCAAAAAGCTAGAAGGAAGCAAATGCCCCCTGAGTGGTTTGGGATCTCGTGCCAAGGATATTGGCCCAACAACAATCAAGATGTAGCCCCTTCTGCTGCACTTCGCTGCCACTATTGTCCATTGCTACTATCGCCACCACTATTGTTTCCACTGCTTTTGTTGTTGTTGTACCACCATTATCCACTGCTTCTGCTTGTTGCTACCTCTGCTACTACCGTTTCCATTTCCACTGACAACCCACTACCATTGTTGTCTATCTTTCCTATGTTACCATTGTTGTTGTGCATGCATTACACTGCTACTCTTATGCATCAAACCCTAGGTTGTAATCAACACCTTGTTATAAGCCGAGTCAAAACATATCCCACACAACATCACATTGTTAACTAGGAACACAAGTTACAATCATAGGTTTACTACCATTATTGTCTTAGAATGTTGTCATACAAGAATGATGGGTGTGAAAAGAGCTTTGGAAACACTCTACTAAAGGTAACTTCTGCAATTCAAATTTGCAGTATTCAGACCTGGAGGATCTTCTATCAAGTTCATTATTCAACATAACTAAGAAGCTATTGTCATAATGTCATCACTGTCATTATCATACACAATAGTATTGTTGTTGACTATCATCAAGGTAACAGTTATTGTGAAGAGAGTCAACAAGTTCATTGCAGTATCATGTCATGTCCGCCATATGATATCATGTCCCTCACAACACTGTTGTCATATTTTCACAATATCACATTCATCAATATGCCATAGAAAGGTCAAGGCATGCAACGTTGTCATATCACTACAATATCCAAAGAACCATATCATTGTTGTGCAACAATGTCTCAACCTTATGCACAGGTATACTCAATTTGGCCCTTAAGTGTTTTGTGTATATCTTATGCTCAAACAATGTTCAAATCATATTTCCAGTACTTAATTACTCCATTATGATCATCCATAAAACGTAATGATCCCATATTCATTACAAACCATCCAACCTCTACCTCAAGGCTGTGAATAAGACGCTAGGTCATGGAATGCTCTAGATGTAGATTTTTTTGTAGATTCAACAGGTCATGCAATGTACTAAAACATAAGACAAGAATCTACTATACTCTCAGCAGCGGAAACCAATAATGATAGATGAAAACAGTAACCAGAAAGAGGAAGAATATCAATGGCACATAACACAATATTTCTCTAGGGAAAGCAACTACTCAAACCCTTGACTATCGTATTGCATTAACCAAGAGATCCAAGAAGAAAATACAATGCTTGTTCCTCCTGAACAATTTAGGCACATGTATAATCTAACTCACTGCTCACAAGCTAGCTCAAGCCAACACTTAGCCTATTCTACTGCCTACCAAGCCCTTACTTCCTTATTCAGTTCCTAGAGAAATTAGCCTGTATTTAATGAGGAAATCCTTCTTCCATAACTGCACAATCCAAACTTAGGTCCTCAACTGATTGCATGCACCATCTGCACAACTCGAAAAAGTATACAACTGATAATAAATTGTCCCTGCACTCTAGTCTCAACTGGGTCTTCCTCTGAATTGACATGTATGAGTTATTCTTGAGTGAATCTGCAGTTAACTGGTGTGGTACTGGTTGATGCACTAGTGCACTAATCCACTACTAGACCTCTACTAGTTCCTCCAATAGTTATAACTAGTTTAACTGACTATAACTCACTTAGACTCAATTATCTAATTACAACTCAAAATAACTCAAGCTAGGCCCCTAAAATTTAGGGATCACTCTACATGATTCTACATAGACTTGCAACTCGAATTTCCTAAGTCAATTAGGTCAATTTAACTTAATTAACTATTACAAGTTGCTATGATAATAGAATTACAATTTAACTCAAGGACAAATTAAATTGGAATTTCTAGATGCTATTTTTAACATTTCTTGTTGCAAATTTCAACACTCCCTCTCAACAAGAAATGGATTCAACTCTATCTCGATCTGGTACCATTGGAATGTTTTGCATGCAACACTTCTCTCTAGTGTTGTTGTTACTACAACTTCTGAAACTTCAAAAAGTGAAAAAAAAAAAAAAACAAAAACAAAACAAAACAAAACACAAACAAACAAACAAACAAACAAAAACATCCAACATGAATCAGTATGATGCATCTATCACCAGAGTCTCTGACTGCTACTAGCTCTGCCTCCGTCGACAGAAAACTCTGTGCTTCTGCTGACTTTGCCTTCCTGCACTATTGTTAACTCTGCTCTGCGCTCTCTAGTATCTGACCGCTCTAGCCTCTGTCACTCTGATCTCTGACTGCATCAACTGCCACTGATCCATCTTGTTATTATGTACTTTGGGCTCCCGTAGCAAGGTATGATCCATGAGACAAAACCTCTCAATGGATCCTACCCAATTTCTGCCCTCTTGGGACTATCACTTCACATTGCCCCACCTCTCACCTGGAGGTATGGCTGCATGTGCTCCCTCTACCCACCTGGCTCGAAATTCCCCCCTACTGGAGGTCTCCGCATGAGTGGATGTCTCCACTCAGTCTTCTCTCTGCTTCTCCAATTGTAGCTACTCCACAGTTGTTTGAGATTGCTTCTTTGATGCTTGAGTGGATCTCTCCACTTGGTCTCCTCTCTACTTCTCCAATTTTGGCTACTCCACAATTGTCTGAGATTGCTTCTTAGGCTTCTTATGGGGATGCATGTTGAGAGGTAATTCACTCTCCCTCTCAACCACCAAGTCTCCAACCTTTTCCTTGCTCCTCGAGGCTTTGCATGTATCTTGTACCTCAAAAGCATACAGGTTCTTGACTCATACATCGATCTGTTTCACTTGTCCCATGGTGATGTGTTTAAGGAAAACCTTTCCCTTACTAAAAATCACATCATAGCTACGATCTTCCAGTACCGCTATGGAAACAATATCTTCTTTAGTCTTGGAGCATACATCACATTTGTGATCCTGAGAGGGGATCCAGACTCCCTCTGAAAGATAATTGTACCGATCCTAGTAGCGTTATACCTCCTGTCATCTCCAAACTCTATGTTCTGCTTGATGTCTTTCTCCTCAAAGTCACTAAAGAAATCTATGTTCCCTATTATATGGAACGAGGAACTGTTGTCAAGATACCACACTCCTCCCATTACAGTGCTTGCCATGCATGAAATGAGAGTGAAATCAAGTTTGAACTGTGAAGCTAGAGCTTCACTTGTTGCAGCTATTGCAGGCTCCTTCTTGCTTGATTTCTTTTGTGGGAAATTAGTGGCATAGTGCCCATGCTCGTGACAGTGATAACACTTGACTTTCGACAAGTCCATCTTCTTGTTGCCCACATTGCCTTGGGACTTCTTTCCCTCGTCTTTATTTTCCTTACTCACTAAGGCAAAGTCCTCTTCCACTTCTTTAGAAGAGGTCCCATCTCTGGTGCTCCGTCGAAACCCTTCTTCTACCAAATCCGATCGCAGTCATTCCAAATTTGGTAGCTTCTCCCTCCCATTGACAGAGTCTTGATAATTATCCTAACTCTTGGGGAGACCTACAAGAGTTAGGCTCACCATATCATCCTTAGAAACAGTAATCCCAACACTTCCAAGCTCATCTCGACAATGAGTGAACTTGTTCAAGTATTTCGGAATTGAGTCACCCTTCTCCATCTTGATCTTTCTGAGTTTTTCCTTTAGTTCCAACTTCCTATGGTCACTGCTATTATGAAATAGATTTGTCAATGCTTTCCACATTGAGTATGGAGTATCCTTGCCATGGAGAATTGAGACAATGTGATCTCGAACTCCCTCAAGGATAATCCACCTCACCCTTGCCACACACTTGCTCCATTCAGCCAAATCTTTAGCATCTGATGCTAGAGGCTTAGGAATGTCTTGATCAATGAATTCCTTGAGGCCATTGTCTTCCAACACTTCCTTCATCTTGTCCTTCAAGGCTATGTAATTTGAGTTGCCATCCAAGGCATACTCAAGTCTTGAACCGTAGAAATCCATTTACCGACTTTGACGTATGAACTGCAAATTTGAATTTCACTTGCACAACCAAACTCAAAATCTCCTCTTCTATATTGTCTTCAATTATGATACCATATAGATTTTTCTGTAGATTCAACAACTCATGCAATGTACTAAAACATAAGACAAGAATCTACTCTACTATCAACAACAAAAATTAATAATGATCGATGAAAACAATAATCAGAAAGAGGAAGAATATCAATGATGCATAACACAATATTTCTCTAGGGAAAGCAACTACTCAAAACCTCAACTATCTACATTGAATGAACCAGAAGACCTTAGAAGAAAATACAATGCTTGTTCCTCCTAAAAAATTCTTGCACAAGTATAATCTAACTCTCTGCTCACAAGCTAGCTCAAGCCAACACTTATTCTATTTTGTTGCCTACCAAGCCCCTAATTCCTTTCGCAATTCCTAGACGAATTAGCATCTATTCAATGAGGAAATCCTTCTTCCATAATTGTGCAATCCAAACTTATGTCCTAAATTGATTGCATGCACCATTTGTACAACTCGAAAAATTATACAATTCATAGTACACTGTCCCTACACTCTAGTCTCAGCTTGTTCTTCCTCTGAACTGACATGCATGAGTTATTCTTGAGTGAATCTTTTGTTAATTAGTGTGGCACTGGTTGATGCACTGGTGCACTAATCCAATACTAGACCTCTACTAGTTCCTCCAACAATTAGAACTAGTTTAACTGACTATAACTTAATTAGACTGAGTTATCTAATTACAACTCAAAAGAACTCAACCTGGGCCCCTAAAATTTAGGGATCGCTCTACATGAATCTAGATAGACTTCCAACTCAAATTTCCTAAGTCAATTAATTCAATTTCACTTAATTAACTATTACAAGTTGCTATGAGAATAGAATCACAATCTAATTCACAATTTAATTCAAGGACAAATTAAATTGGAATTTCTAGATGTTATTTTTAACATTTCCTATTGCAAATTTCAACACTAGATAGGAATACATAGATTGCTAGTTATGCCAAGCTTATAGCCCTATCAAAACACTATTGCCATCCTATCAAACATCATATGCATACTAGAGACTTGTTTATTCACTGTCATACATTTTTGTTATGAAGCCACTGTCACACATTTCTGCACTATCTAATTATGTCTAACAATGATAACAATACCAACTTTCGTCACATGCAACAATAATCACAATAGTCAAGAACCCTAACAAGTGTGCTCAACACACAACAATCGTATACAAAGTATCATGTGTTGAAAATAGCAACAAGAAATGCTAAATATAGAAGTGCTAAATTTAGTACGGCTATAAATAGCGTTTCGGGATACCTTCCTATTTTAGTTAGTCCCTGAACTAAAATAGAGAAGTAAAATTCGAATTTGATCTTAGCAGCTGTTTGTAAAATAATTAATTAATTCATCTTGAGTTAATTAGTTGTAGAAAATAAAATATAAAGTCTATGTGGGGACATGCAACAGTTTCTCCATTAATTGAGGAATTTATCCATCAGTTAAAGAGATAAGGATGAGTTGTAATATTGATTTATAATTAGTTGGTTCAATTAACTGAGTCAAGTCCAGTTAGATTAGTTCAAATAGTTTGTTGAATTAATTGTGAGTTCAGTTAGTTAATGCATGCATGCATGTAACTGTTGCACTTCAGATAGCTGAATATTCTCTCATAAATAACTCATGCATGTCAGTTTAGACAGAGACCCAGTTGAGATTAGATGGAGGGACAGTGTACTATCAGTTGCAGGAATATTCTGTTGTGAATATCTCTTGCATGCAGAAGGAATTCATTCCTTGGGGATTGCACAATTACTTCTTCAGTTTAGTGAGTGTGTGGTGAGGCCAATCACACAGGTGGCATCATTGGACCCCAAGAAAAACTGCACAAGGAAATAGGAGGCTTGGAGGGCTGAGAAAAGGCATATCTTGTGTCTACTCAGTCTGTGAGTTGTATTGTTTGATTGCAGAGAGAGCAGGATAGCTTGTGAGCTGATTCTTTTTGTAACTTGAACATATTTCCACTTGTATGATAATACAAAGATTGGGGTTTTAGGCTGAGGCTTTCCCCGGGTTATTCTTCTGTGTTCATGTGTGATTGATTTCTCATTCTCAATTATATGTGTTCTAATTGATCTTGCTCATATTTGATTAAGCTTCAGCAAAGTTTGTTGTAGAAGTAGATCTTGTATTTTGCTTTAGTATATTACATAATTTGTTGATCTACAGTGGGAATTTCTACATGGTATCAGAGCAAAGGTGATCAAAGCAAAGAACAATATACAAGAAGGGAGAAGTTCGAAGTTTCAAGTTCCTGAATATAGAAATCGAGTTCTTATCACATCTCAATTTCACCAATGGCGTTCAACGGTTTAAGACTCGAGTATGCCCTTGATGGCAACTCGAATTATATAGCCTGGAAGGATCACATGGAAGCAGTATTAGAGGATAACAATCTAAAGGACTTCATTGATCAAGAAGTCCCCAAGTTTACTGATGCTACAGAATGGAAGAAATGTGTGGCTAGAGCAAGGAGAATCTTCCTGGAGGGAGTTCGAGACCACATTGTCTTGAGCCTCCATGGGAAGGAGACACCGTTTTCGATGTGGAAAACATTGAAATATCTATATCAGAACAAAAACAATCAGAGGAAGCTGGCACTGAAAGACAAGCTTCGGAAAATCAAGTGTGAAAAGGGAGACACGATCTCTACATATCTGAAAAAGCTCACCACCTGTAGGGATGAGCTTGGAAGTGTTGGGATCACAACTGCTGATGATGACATGGTGAGTCTTGCACTCCTTAGTCTTCCTAAGAGTTGGCATAGCTACTAAGACTTGGTTAATGGAAGAGAAAAACTGCTAGATTGGGAACGACTTTGGTCGGATCTGATGCAGGAGGAGATAAGAAGAAGCACCAGAGATGGATCCTCATCAAAGCAAGATGATGAGGAAAATCTAGCCTTAGCGAGTAAGGCGAGGAAAGGGAAAGGGAAGGTGTCCCATCCCAAATCCAGTTCTTCCCATGGTGGGAAGAAGTTTGACAAATCGAAAGTGCGATGCTTTCATTGTCATGAAGTGGGCCATTATGCTACGAATTGTCCACAGAAGAAATCCAAGAAGGGATCCTCGAAGGGATCTGATGGTGAGGCACTGGCCTCACAGTTTGAGTTGGATTTCTCTCTTATTGCATGCATGGTTTCATCCATGGTGGGATGTGTGTGGTACCTGGACAGTGGAGCTTCATTCCACATGTCAGGTGACAAGAATCTTTTCAGTACCTTGGAGGAGAAGGATCTCCAGATGCGGATCAAGATGGGCGATGATGGAAAGTATCGTGTTTCAGGTGAAGGTACGGTTGTGTTTTAGAGGGAGCATGGAGCTCCCCTCACCTTGACTGATGTAAAGTATGTACTAGGTCTGAAGAAGAATCTTGTGTCCGTTGCTATGCTAGAAGATAAAGGTTATGATGTAGTCTTTAGTAAAGGAAAAGTATTCCTGAGGCATATTGGCACTGGACATACCAAGCGAATCGAGATTTGAGTAAAGAATCTCTACAAGCTTGAGGTAGACGACTGTGCTCCATTGAGTTCTAAAGTTGAGATGGTGCAGAGCCAATATGTTGGCCAGTTATGGCATAGAAGATTGGGCCACTTGCACCATGGAGCCCTGAAGATCATGCAACAGATTTATATTGGACTTCCCAAGGGAAAATTGGAGCAGACGAATACATGTAAAGGTTGTACCTTGGGTAAGTATGTGAAATCTTCCTTTCCGAATCGAGACAGTAGAGCTGGAGCAATCCTGGAGCGAGTTCACTCAGATGTTTGTGGACCATTCTCTACAGCCTCCACCGCTAAACAAAGGTACTATGTTATTTTTATTGATGATTTTTCTCATAGATGCTGGATCTACTTTATGCAAAAGAAGGGTGAGACCTTCTTAAGGTTTTGTGAGTTTAAAGCCTTGGCAGAGAAAGAATCTGGAAAGAAAATAAAAGCCTTGCGTAGCGACAATGGTGGAGAGTATGTCTCCCAACAGTTTAAAAACTTCTGCACTACAGAAGGAATTAAACGGGAATTGACGGCACCCCATAATCCACAACAGAATGGGGTGGCCGAAAGGAAGAATAGATCGATTGTGGGAGCAGCTCGAGCGATGTTGCATGACTAAAGCCTACCACTGCATTTGTGGGCTGAGGTATGCAATACAACAATATACTTGCAGAACAGAAACCTGCACCGTATACTGGGAATGAAGACACCTATAGAGGCTTTTTTCGTGAAGCGGCCAGATGTGAGACACTTTCGAATCTTTGGATCATCAGTTTACTCTCATGTGACCAAAGATGCTTGGAAGAAGCTAGATCCAACAACTGAGTTGGGAATACTTGTGGGGTACACAGATACACCTCACAACTATCAGGTGTACCTGCCTACTAGTCAAAGGACAGTGGTATGCAGGGATCTGAAGTTCGACGAGCAGAAAGCCATGCTAGTATCACTTGAGAGGGAGCTCAAGTTGCATGCAGAGGAGGAAATTTCAGTTCCTAAGGAGGAGGAGCCTTAGATTGATGCGAAGTAGCCACATGCAGAGGATCCAGGATTGGAGACATCTACTCAGGCTGAGACATCCAGAGATGGGCGGAAACGCTCAAGGGAAGCTAACAGGTTGATGCTGGATGCGTTGGAAAATGTTGGACAACCATCTTCTCAGTCAGACAGAGGAGCGGTACACTGGGTACATGGCCCTGGTTGGGGAGTGTGTAGATACCGAACTTTCTTCATTCAAGGAGGCAGTGCAGCAACCAGTCTGGGTTGATGCAATGGAAGAGGAGTACGACTCTATCATTCGGAATAGTGTGTGGGGTGTTGTCCCAACACCTAAGGGCAAGCCAGTGGTTAGTTTGGATGGCTTTACAAGGTAAAGTAGGTAGCTGATGGCAGTGTTGAGAAACATAAGGCAAGGTTTGTTGCCTGTGGTTTCTCACAGGTCGAGGGGGTCGACTATGATGAGACCTTTGCTCCTATAGCAAGGTACTCATATATTAGATCGATGTTGGCACTATCGGCTCAGATGGGTTGGAAGATCCATCAGATGGATGTGAAGACAACATTCCTCAATGGGAAGATTGAGGAGGAGGTGTACATTGAGTAGCCAGAGGGTTTTGAGACCTTCGATCGTGAGTCGCATGTGTGCCGACTCAAGAGGGCTTTGTATGGGCTGAAGCAAGCACCCCGTGCTTGGTACACCAGGATCGACAGCTATTTCATCGGGTTGGGCTTCACCAAGAGTGAAGCAGCCAAAGGGTTTTGAGACATTCGATCGTGAGTCGCATGTGTGCCGACTCAATAGGGCTTTGTATGGGCTGAAGCAAGCACCCCGTGCTTGGTACACCAAGATCGACAGCTATTTCACCAGGTTGGGCTTCACCAAGAGTGAAGCAGATGCGAACCTTTACCACATCATGGTAGAAGGTAAACCATTGATCATTGTTCTTTATGTCGATGATCTGATTTTGACAGGTGATGATCAACTGATACAGTCTTGCAAGGAGGACCTTGCAAGAGAGTTCGAAATGAAAGACATGGGTCTTATGCACTACTTTCTAGGCATGGAGGTGTGGCAGAAAGATGGTGAAGTATTTGTGTCTCAAGGCAAGTATGCCAATGAGATACTCAGGCGCTTTCACATGGAGAAGCGCAAGCCCATGCAGACTCCTCTAGCTAGGAACTGGAGGAAGGAGGATGCTACTTCAAGTGAGGTAGTAGCTGCTACTGTTTATCGACAATTGGTGGGTTCACTTATGTATCTAGTGAACACACAACCAAACTTATGCTTTGCAGTGAACCAGCTGAGTCAAGCTATGGTTCAACCTACCAAGTTATTTTGGAAGGCAACGAAGCATGTGCTGAGATACCTCAGAGGCACATCTCAGTTTAGATTGTGGTACAGACGGACAGAGGGAGTGAAGCTTCAGGGCTTCACAGATGCTAATTGGGAAGGGAGTCCATAAGACCGGAAGAGCACTTCTGGAGGAATCTTCAACCTTGGTTTAGCTGCAGTTTACTAGTACAGCAGGAAACAGAGGTCAGTTGCACTTAGCTCAACAGAGGCTGAATACATGGCTGCTAGTTAAGTTGCATGTGAGGCCATTTGGATGCGGAAGCTTCTAGTGGGATTGTTTGGTTAGAGGATGGATCCAACCATGATCTACTGCGATAATCAGAGTTGTATCAAACTCTCTGAGAATCCAGATTTTCATGACAGGTCCAAGCACATTGATATCCGATATCACCATCTTCGAGACTGTGTGGTCAAGAGGATCATGTTGTTGCTGTATGTTTCGACCGAGGAACAAGATGCAAATATTTTGACGAAGGAATTGTCAAAATGCAAGTTCAAATTCCGCAAAGACAGGATTGGGGTTACTGATAATCCCTTTCTTGTTGAGAGGGAGTGTTGAAAATAGCAACAAGAAATACTAAATATAGAAGTGCTAAATTTAGTACTGCTATAAATAGCATTTCGGGATACCTTCCTATTTTAGTTAGTCCCTGAACTAAAATAGAGAAGTAAAATTCGAATTTGATCTTAGCAGTTGTTTGTAAAATAATTAATTAATTCATCTTGAGTTAATTAGTTGTAGAAAATCAAACATGAAGTCTATGTGGGGACATGCAACAATTTATCCATTAATTGAGGAATTTATCCATCAGTTAAAGAGATAAGGATGAGTTGTAATTAGTTGGTTCAGTTAACTGAGTCAAGTCCAGTTAGATTAGTTCAAACAGTTTGTTGAATTAATTGTGAGTTCAGTTAGTTAATGCATGCATGCATGCATGTAACTGTTGCACTTTAGATAACTAAATATTCTCTCATAAATAACTCATGCATGTCAGTTTAGACAGAGACCTAGTTGAGATCGGATGGAGGGACAACGTACTATCAGTTGTAGGAATATTCTATTGTGAATATCTCATGCATGCAGAAGGAATTCATTCCTTGGAGATTGCGCAGTTACTTCTTTAGTTTAGTGAGTGTGTGATGAGGCCAATCACACAGGTGGCATCATTGGACCCCAAGAAAAACTGCGCAAGGAAATAGGAGACTTGGAGGGTTGAGGAAAGGCATATCTTGTGTCTACTCAGTCAGTGAGTTGTATTATTTGATTGCAGAGAGAGAAGGATAGCTTGTGAGCTTATTCTTTTTGTAAATTGAACATATTTCCACTTGTATGATAATAAAGAGATTGGGGTTTTAGGCTGAGGCTTTCCGCGGGTTATTCTTTTGTGTTCATGTGTGATTGATTTCTCATTCTCAGTTATATGTGTTCTAATTGATCTTGCTCATATTCGATTAAGCTTCCGCAAAGTTTGTTATAAAAGTAGATCTTGTATTTTGCTTTAGTATATTGCATAATCTATTGATCTACAGTGGGAAACATCAGGGAGCATTGTGCTAGAGACAAACTCTGGACCAACTTCACTCAACAGGATATTTTTAGTCCACTGTAGTTCGGGCCTTTACTTGAACAGTACCAAAGACGGTATTCTAGAATAGGAACCCTTCAGATTTGGGCTACAATAAGTGGAAGGCTAATGGCGTGTCGATATACATGATTAGAATTTCCAACTTCAACACAACTTGTCCCGAATACTCAATCGCTAAGATGAATCTAGGTGAGGCTACAAGAATAAATCTTTCAAAATTTCAAACAGATTGGTCTTCTTCAGATCAGGTTTGAAAGAGCACAAGGAGGTCGATGTAAAATAAAAGACATTCTAGTACTTCAGTGTTTTCACTAAGTCGTAGGCATCGAAGATAATAGGGTTGCATGTTGTCACAAAACATCAATGTGAAAGCTCAAAATGGTAGCACAGTGTGACCCATTTACTCAGAGTTTTAGTCTCCAAAGAGGACAATAGGTATAGAAGTTTTGGGCCAGAAAAATTTAATATATGGATGTCCAATCTACTTCAAATAGGCTACTTCACTTTGAAGTTTTCAAAGGCTTAGAAAAAAACATTTGCAATAGGCCAACCATACCCTAGTCAACCAGGTTGTAGAGAATAGGTGTTTGAGAATGCCCACATGGCTGCTTCAAAAATGTAATATGAGTGAAATGTGTCATATTCGTAGGGAATATATGTTCCATAATGTTTTCTCCAGGATACATGATTCTTGTTTTATAGCAAAATTGACCTCCAAAAATATAAAAGGAACCAATGAATCCCAATAACCACAAAACCAAAGACCCTTTTCAAACAATTCAAATCATAATTGAAGGCCGCAAATAAGATGAGTCAATATGGCCACAGGGAATGAGTTAATTTGATCGCAGAGGATGAATAAGAAGGATACCACTCGCACAGAAAAATTTAGAGCCCAACAAATCCCAAATGGTGTGGTCTAGAAACCCTTGCAAGGCCCTTTCAATCTTCATTTCAGAAAATATGGAGAACTCGACTACTTCTGAGTTTTTCTCCACTACACTTGGCCACTACATGAGGATGATAAGGCTCACAACATATTTAAGCATCCACCTACAAAATACAAAGAGCCTAGCAAAAGCCCATGCAAGCAAATCACGAACAAAAAACTTTTCAACCTCTTGGTCGTAAGCAACTTCAGAGAAAGAGCTTAATCCATTTGATGTACTTGAGAATCATAATACCTTCATTTATATATATTTATGAAGGTCACTTTATGTTAGGTCGACCTCCACTAGGAAGGAAAACACATTTTATTTTCTGAAGGTAATATTGAGAATTTGAATTTTCATTTTTTTTTTTGTGTGCCAAAAACCCCACTCATTTAATTTTAATATTCGAAGGATATGAACCTTTCCAATTGTGACTTTTTTCCATAATAAATTATTTAATTTAATGAAGAGTTTCCACATCATTGAATTGTTTCCACACATCATCCTTGGAGCCAAAGAGAATCTACCACATTACCAACCCTTAGGGTTTTGGACCATTGGATGGGGACACTAACTTTGACTGGGTTTTTCTCTCAAATCATGAAGGCCCATGAGATGCTCCACATATAAATGGAATGAAAATGACAAGGGTCACGAAGGTAAACTCATTGATATGCTACTTCAAAAACTTCAACAAATGCATAGTATGACCATTGTCCAAAGAATCCAAAGCCTAGAACTAGGCTTAGCTAGGGTTTTATCATTGCATCCTCTCATCCATGACAACCAGGATACCGAGGACATCAATGATGACATCCTGCACTTGTTGCACCCACTTTGACGTCAATGACAACATACCCAACAAAAAATTTAAACTTGAGAACACCTATGACAATAATTATGAATACCTCCCTGGTTAAGAGGGAGTGTTTAATTTTGTAACTATGGTCGGTTTTCATAATGTATAGTTTTTCCCTTGATGTATTTATATAGATTATTGTAAAGCATGTTCTCCATGCGAGAGTCAAAATAAAATTATATTTTCGAGTCATGTCCATTCAAACTTTTAAAAGAAGAAAATTTGAAATTTTGGCTCCAAAGTTAGTCAAGTCAGCCTCCCTCCAAGTCAAGTTGGCCCAGAAAATGTCACACCCATTCAACTTGAGCAGGTATCTATATAAAGGTAGCTGGACCTCCTCCACAAGGCACAAATTTGCACTCACTCAAGCAAGCATCTTCTGGGCATTCAAGCGAAGGAAATGAAGGACAAGGAGGACAAAAAGAAGGACAAAATCCATCTCTTTCTCTGTCTATATAGCACACATATGAAAAGATTATCTCTCTCACAGTTTGCATCTTTTTTGGGCAGTTGAAATTGTTGGGGAGCGAAATTTTTGGATAGTTGCAGGGGATCGAAATTCTGGGAAATTCATGTCTTTTCTGGGCAGTTGCAGTTATTGGGGTCGAAATTCTGGGATTATGGCAGTTTCTAGGAGGTTGAAATTTCGCATATGACAAATTAGAAAAGTGAGTTGTTGGATCATATTAGAAGACTTGACTTAGAGGGTTTGACTAGGTTTGACCATAGATTTTTTGAAGGTCAATTTTACCTAATTGTTGACTAAAGGTCTAAGTTTGACTCTTGTTGATTATCGAAAAGATTGTTGGATTTTTCCCCTTAGTGGGTTTTCCCAAGGTAAATCTTGTGCTCTCTTCGTGCATTATGATCTATATTATTCTATTGCTTTTGTGTGGTTGAATTTTTGAAGTATAATTACTTAATGAAATACTAGAAAAGTTAAAAGAAGATCAACACCATTAGAATTATCAGTTTTCATAAATATTGTGTTTGTATCTATTGCACTTGAAAAATCAACATGGTATCAGAGCTTTGGTGAAGGAAGGAAAACTGAGATCACTCTTGATGAAACCCTACATAGAGATCACTATTGTTGAGTCCTTGTTGATCTACATCCATTGCTTCTTCTATGAAATCAAAAAACAAGTTAGAAGGGGCTTCAAATTTCAAAGCTTGGAAGACAAGGATTGATTTTATTCTTGCAAAGAACAAAGTTTTGGATATTATGAAGGGAAAGGTTGTAGAACAAGAAGATTATGCAGGAAAGGAGAAGTTTAAGGAAGTTGACATCACAGCTAAGAGTCTTATTGTTGATTCCACTAGAGATCACTTGATTCCATATATTGCAAAGCTTGAACCTTCAAAGGCAATATATGATGCCCTAACCAATCTATTTACAATCAACAACATTGACCAAGTCATGAGTTTGAAAAATGAGCTTAGTAATGTAAGGATGGCATATGAGGACACTATGGCTTCATATTTTATAATAATCTCTCAAATAAGAGACCAAATTCAAGCAATTGATGAAACCATTTATGAGAAGGAATTTGTGACTACATTACTCAATGGACTACCTAGATCATGGGATGCATTCGCAACAAGTATAAGTAGCAGGAAGGAAATTCTCTCTTTTGAAGAACTATGGACCACTTCTACTCAAGAAGTATCAAGGCTTATATCAAGAGATAGAAAGGAAGGCGATTATCAAGCATTTGCAGTATGTTTCAAGAAGAAGAATGGAGGAAAGAAGAAGTTTAGTTTCCATAATAGAAAACCAAAAGGAAGATATTCTCCGCAAGGAAAGAAAGATATGTCAGAGATACAATAATTTTGTTATCACATATTTGGTCACTATATGAACCAATGTACTAAAGGAGAGAATGATAGAAAGAGAAAATGAAAACATCATGCTTCTTTAGTCGACATTGAAGATGAACATCCAAAGAAATCTAAAGGTGACAAATATTTCTTTTACTTTCTACTCTAACAACTTCTATTGCAGATGATGATGATATGTGGCTGGTAGATAATGGTGCTTCAAGACATATGACAAGAGATCATGGCATCTTACTAGCATGATGGAAAGAAAATTATCTCAAAGGGTGAAGCTTAGAGACAACCACATTTATGTAGTCAAAGGGATTGGAAAGGCATCCATTGAGCTTGAATCTAGTAACAATGTTCATCTCAACAATGTGTTATATGTGCCAGGTTTGAGAAAGAACTTAGTCTCTATTTCATGTTTGGAAGATAAAGTAGCATTTGTTGATGGCAAAGTACTTGTATGGCCCAAGGTCTCTAGTATAGATTATGCTAGAGTTATTGGAATTCATGATAGAAGATTGTATAGACTCTTGGGCCAACCAAATCAAGCTTTAGTACATGATGAAATCAATCCATGTGAACTATGGCATAGGAGATATGGTCACCTTCGTTATAGATCATTTCCTACTTTGAATTATGTTATGCAACCAACTCACAAAATAGAAGAAAAGAGAGATAAACATCTTCAAAATCAGCCTCTTCGAGGGGGAAACCTCCTTTACATTACATAAATGAACAATTATTAGATGATACAAATGACAAGACCTCCTTTCTATATATAGGAGTCTAAGGGGTCACAATATAATCAGAGCCGACATAACAATAATAATGTAAGGGCGCAACAACAACAATAGTGGGATTCTATGGGACACAATAATAACAATATGGGGACAACATGGGCACAACAATAACAATAAGGGGTACAATGACAATAATAATAAGGGAATACACTAGTATTATAGGGACCTAACAAATTAATTGCTTTCAGATGTTTCCAAATTGCAGATAGAACATGAAGGTGTATGTAAAGGTTGTGCAATTGGAAAGAATATCAATAAATCATTTCCAACTAAAGTGATACTAGATCCAAAGAAATTTTGGATCTGATTCACTTATAATCTATGTGGTCCTACATTAGTGAAAACACTTGGAGGATATTTATACTATGTAACCTTCATTAATGAATACTCTTGTAAGACGTGGATCTGTCTCATGAAGATCAAGGATGAAGTCCTCACCAAGTTTCAAGAATTCAAAGCTGAAGTAGAGAAATTGAAAGGAAAGAAGATTATAATTTTAAGATCTAATAATGGACAAGAATACACTTCAAAAGAGTTTGTTTCATTCTATGAGGAAACTAGGATTAAGAGGGAGTTGATTGTGCCCTATAGTCTGAAACAAAACGAAGTGATGAAAAGAAAGAACATATATATTCAAGAATTTGTCAAGGCTATGATGCATGATCTAGATTTGCCTATGTTCTTATGGGAGGAAGCATCCTTAACAATTGTATACATTTATGATAGAAGTCCTCATTGAATTCTAGAAGATATGACTCCTTAAGAAGCGTTCACTGGACAAAAGCTAGAGGTTGGGCATTTGAGAATCTTTGGTTGCCTAATTTACATTCATGCTCCTAAGGATAAGAGGAAGAAGTTAGAACCTTTAGGAAAGAAAGGAATATTTTTTTGTTACAATGAATCATCAAAGGATTATAGAATCTACATTCCAAACAAGCAAAAGGTTGAGGTCAGTTGAGACGTTACCTTTGATGAGAAGGTTGCATATTAGAAGTCTAAGGAAGTTTCCATGAATTCATATGATGAAGTAAAGTGTGAGGATTCTAAGGAAGAAATTTCAATTTCTTCAAAACATCCTAAAGAGCTAGAAGGGCCTTTTGAACCTATTGAACTAGTTATTCTTGAGATCGGGAAGAGACCAACATGGCTTGGATCTACATTGGAATAAGTAGAAGGACATGCAACTCCACATGGCACATCTAGAGAAAGTAAGAAACCTAAAAGGTTCTCTAGTTATGCATCTCTTATGACTAATCTTATTGATGCAGAACCTTCCACTTATGAAGAAGCAGGTAACCAACAAGTATGGAAGGAAGCTATGAATTAAGAATACCAATCCATCATGAAGAATGATATATGGGAGATTGTGCCAAGACCTGAAGGGAATTCAATGGTGACTTCCAAGTGGATATACAAGATCAAGCATGTTTTAGATGGAAGTATTAACATATACAAGGTGTAATTTGTGGCTAGAAGGTTATCCCAGAAAGAGGGAGAAGACTATGATGAGGCCTTTTCTCCAGTTTCCAGGTACACTTCCATTAGATCTATTATTTCTCTTGTTGCTTTGTTGGGTTGGAATTTACATTAGATGGATGTAAAGACTACACTCCTCAATGGTGTAATTGATGAATAGGTGTACATAGAGCAACCTTAAGGTTTTGAGGTGCATGGAAAGGAGTCTTGTCTTTGCAGGTTGAAGAAGGCCTTATATGGACTCAAGAAAGCTACTAGAGCTTGGTATGCTAGAATTAATAGCTACCCGGCGAGACTTGGATTCTTAAAGAGTGATGTTGATCCAAACCTCTATTTCAAGGTTGTGAAGAATGAAACCTATGATTCTATTGTTATATGTTGATGACTTATTTCTGACAGGTGTTGAGCCTCTCATCATTCAGTGAAAGAGTCAGATGGCCTCTAAGTTTGACATGAAGCATATTCGTTTGATGCATTATTATTTAGGATTGGAAGTATCGTAGAATCCTGGCAAAATCTTCCTTGGTTAAACAAATTATCTTATTGAGATCCTTTAGAAGTTTGGCATAATGGACTATAAAGCCATGGCAACTCCTATGGTGACTAATTCGAAGAAGTTAAGAGACTATGAATCCAACTTGGTAGATCCATCCATGTATCAACGATTAATTGGCTCATTGATGTATTTAGTGAATACAAGGCCAGACGTTTGCTTTGTAGTGAACATGTTGAGTCAGTTCCAGGTAGAATCGAGACATAAGCACTGGATTGCAACAATGCACATATTGAGATATATATGTTGGCATTATGGCATAGGTGTGGCGCTATGGTACAGGTGTTGTCCTTGATGGCAACTCACTTTGGTGACAGATCTCAGTGCAGGCTCTCAGGATGAAGGAAATCTTGTATACACAGGTTCACCTTGCCGAAGACGCATATACACGCGGGTTAGATGTTCAAAAGTCGCATATGCGTATACACGCACTTTCACGCACATAAAAGCGCGTACATGGTGGGAAACTTATTTTTTGGTCCGTGGTCGTTAGTCCTTGGAATTTGAACCTATGGTTTTGGACCATGGTATCTCGTCAGAAGTGTTGACCCCAGGTATTGGGCCCTTGGTATTGTTTATTATGGTTTTGGACCGTGGTATTGTGGAAGGCCTAAAACTATAAAAGAGGAAGGAGATCATGTGGCAAAACACTGATCTGATTTATTGAATATCTGATATTGTTCTAGATCTGGAATACTGGTGATTGGGTTATGGTGCAGATCTAGATCTGAATGAAGGAGGCACCTGAGCGCAAGAAGGATAAGGACTATTGATGGATCAAAATCTCAAGGCTTGAACATTGGTATCTCTGTATGATTTTGATCAGTTATATGTGGCGCTCTCTTGATCTATAAATCTGATAATCTGGGTTAACTAATGACTGAATGTTTAAAAGAATGAATTATCCTTTATAGATCTGTACGCAGGTTCAGTGAAGTGCAGGCGCGTATACATGCTTTTTCTGTGAATGAAAGAAGCGTATACGCATGTTGGTTGTGGTACAGAAGCGTATACACGCAGGTTGCTAAATAGCGAAGTAGCGTACATATCTTGATTTATGTTCTAGTTGCTTCTGTTTTATTGCTGCAGTGTTTTGGGTTCAGAATTGGTGTTTGATTACAGTTACTGTGTTTTAGGTACATCGGACAAAGAAGTGTTTATTTGATTCAGTTTTTGATTGGTGAAAAGGAGTTTGGTTGATGCAGAAATCATTGATGTTTGATTGATGCTATCTGTGGATCCAGTCTGAAAATTAATGAAACGAGGTCCCTGAAAGCAAAGAGAAGGTTGCAGCCTTCTACAGGTAGAAGCCTGCGTACTAGTATCTCAAGCTAGTACAAGAACTAAGGGGGTTGGAGCTCCCTTCCAGGAAAGCTGGAGAACGAGAGAGAGTTGTAGCTCTCTGCAGGTTGCAGCCTACGTACTGGTAAAGACTGCACCAGTACAAAACATTGTAAAGAGAAGTTTTTAATTAAAAAGAAGATAGAGACGAATTGCAGCAGGGGGTTTTCACCCACATTGGGTTTCCTCCTTATATCTTGTGTTCTTATGTGTGATTGTCTTCTGCTCTGTTTCACTGTTTCTGGTACTATTTATTTACTTCTGATTCACAGATTAATAACTAACATCTGAAAGATAAATCTAATTATAAGTCTGCTCTATATACGTGGGTTCCTTTATCTGTAGTTGCGTATATATGTAGTTTTTATTAACTGAAGTAGTGTATATTATCTGGAGTTGAAAAATGAAATATTTGACTTGATAATACTGATTCACCCCCCCTCTCAGTATTATTTCCAACAATATACGTAGTACTATAAATTATTGGTTAAGATATGTCTCAAACAATTATGTACAACTGCATGGATATACAGATTTTGATTGGGCAGGGAATGCAGATGACAAGAAGAGTACTTCAGGAGTATGCTTTAGTTTGGGCTCCGCTATGATATCTTGGATCAGTAGGAAGTTGAAATTTGTCGCACTCAGTACTGTAGAAGCAGAGTATATCACATCCAATGAAGCTTGTACCGAAGCAGTGTGGCTTCAGAAGGTGTTTGCGAGATTGTTCAACGAGGAGTTGGAACCAACAATGATATATTGTGATAATCAAAGTTGTGTGAAGCTTTTAGAGAATCTTGTGTTCCATGACAGGTTGAAGCACATTGAAATCAAGTATTGCTACATCCATGACATGGTGCAAAAGGGAGGAGTAAGGCTCGAGTGCATCTCCACTAACGAGAAAACAACTAATATTTTGACGAAGACTTTATCGAGAGAGAAGTTCATATACTTCAGGGACAAGCTAGGGCTTGTGGACATTACCCCTATTTTTTAGAGTGAGTGGTGATATCATAACATCATGGATAATCATTATTCATGTGTCAAATATGTTGACCAACTGGGGAGAATAATCCTAAAATCCCAAGTTCTCTCAGTTAAGTGTGTGGATTTCAGCATCAAGCTCAATATCTCTAGATTGTATGAGGAGCTTATTTAGCATCGAGCCCAGTTGCTCAGATAGAGTGCGACCTTTGGAGTTTCACCACAAGTGAGAGAGATTGGCTAGGATGGCTAACCAAGACTAGTCTGGGTCAGGGGTACCGACCAGTGTGGGTCAATGGTACCGACCAACGTGGGTCAGTGGTACCAACCATAATTATGATGACTAGTTGATGCTAAATTCTGTGCCACGTGTTAGGAGTATCGACTAGTATGGTTCAATGGTATCGACCAATTAAGGTAACTAGTTGATGTTGACAATGTGAGAGATTCCAACTAGTTGATGTTAATATTGATGATGTCAAATATGTTGACGAGTTGTTGATGATGTCAAAATGCTGATGAGATGATGATAATTTTGTTTTAACCTTTCCATAGATAAAATTGTTGGAAATACTTAGAGGGGGATGAATTAGTATTTTCTTATTTTTTTCACAATTGGTTAGTTTTCTTAAACATTCATAACATTAAAAAAAACATATGAATCATCATCACATCAATGAATAGTACACAATTTTTTGTTCTCAACCAATGTTATGTTATGTATGATGTACATACAAATTTACCAGATAAATTTGGAAGGAAGTACAAGACCCCCAAGGGTTTTACCAACAAGTTGGAAGGAAGAAAATGTCCCCTGAGTGGTTTGGGATATTGTACCGGGGATATTGGCCCAACTACAATCAAGATGTAACCCCTGTTGTTGAACTACAATGCCATTATTGTCCATTACTACTATCACCATCACTACTATTCCCATTGCTTTTATTGTTGTTGTACCACCACTGTCCATTACTTCTGCCTATTGCTACCTCTGCTGCTACAGTTGCCATTTCCACTGACCACTTACTACCATTGTTGTTTATCTTTCCTACGTTACCGTTGCTTACTCTCACTATATTGTTGTTGTGCCTGCACTACATTGCTACTCTTTTGCATCAAACCCTAGGTTGTAATCAACACCTTGTTATAAACTGAGTCAAAACATATCCCACACAACATCACACTATTAACTAGGAACACAAGTTACAATCATAGGTTTACTACCATTATTGTCTTAGAATGTTATCATACAAGAATGATGGGTGTGAAAAGAGTTTTGCCAATCAGACCTAGAGCATACCCTATCAAGTTCATTAGTCAACATAACTAAGAATCTATTGTCATAATGTCATCACTGTCATTATCATACATAAGAGTATTGTTGTTGACTATCATCAAGGTAACGTTATTGTCAAGAGAGTCAACAAGTTCACTATAGAGTATTGCTGTTGACTATCATCAAGGTAACATTATTGTCAAGAGAGTCAACAAGTTCACTGTAGTATCATGTCATGTCTAACATATGATATCATGTCCCTCGCAATACTACTATCATACTGTTACAATATCACATTCATCAATATGCCATATAAAGGTCATGTCATGAAACATTTTCATTTCACTGCAATATCCAAACAGCCATATCATTTTTGTGCAAAAGTGTCTCAACCTTATGCACAAGTATACTCAATTTGGCCCTTAATTGTTCTATGTGTATATCTTATGCTCAAACAATGTCCAAATCATATTTCCAGTACTTAATTACTCCATTATGATCATCCACAAAACATAATGATCCCATATTCATTACATACAATCCAACCTCTACCTCAACACTATGAATAAGGCACTAGGTCATGGAATGCTCTAGATGTAGATTTTTCTATAGATTCAACAGCTCATGCAAATGTACTAAAACATAAGACAATAATTTACTCTACTCTCAACAACGGAAACCAATAATGATCGATGAAAACAATAATCAGAAAGAGGAAGAATATCAATGGAACATAACACTATATTTCTCTGGGGAAAGCAACTGCTCAAAACCCCGACTATATATATTGCATTAACTAGAAGATCTGAGAAGAAAATACAATGCTTGTTCCTCCTAAACAATTCCTGCACAAGTATAATCTAACTCTCTGCTCACAAGCTAGTTCAAGCCAAAACTTAGCCTATTCTGTTGCCTACTAATTCACTACTTCCTTGCGCAATTCCTAGAGGAATTAGCCTCTATTTAATAGGAAATCCTTCTTCCATAACTGCGCAATCCAAACTTAGGTCCTCAACTAATTGCATGCACGATCTATACAACTTGGAAAAGTATACAACTTATAGTACATTGTCCCTGCACTCTAGTCTCAACTGGGTCTTCCTATGAACTGACATGCATGAGTTATTATTGAGTGAATCTTCATTTAACTGGTGTGGTACTATTTGATGCACTGGTGCACTAATCCACTGCTAGACCTCTACTAGTTCCTCCAATAGTTAGAACTAGTTTAACTGACTATAACTCAGTTAGACTGAGTTATCTAGTTACAACTCAAAAGAACTCAACCTGGGCCCCTAAAATTTAGGGATCACTTTACATGACTCTAGATAAACTTCCAGCTCAAATTTTGTGAGTCAATTAAATCAATTTAACTTAATTAACTATTACAAGTTGCTATGATAATAGAATTATAATTTAATTCAAGGACAAATTAAATTGGAATTTCTAGATGCTATTTTTAACATTTCTTATTGAAAATTTCAACACTCCCTCTCAACAAGAAAGGAATTCAACTCTATCTCAATCCGGTACCTTTTGGAATGTTTTGTTTTGCAACACTTGTCTCTAGTGTTGTTCTAAAAAAAAAAAAATCCAACTTGAATCGGTATGATGCATCTGTCACAAGAGTCTCTGACTACTACTAGCTCTGCCTCTGTCGACTAAAAACTTTGTGTTGCTGCCTTTCTGCACTATTGTCAACTCTGCTATGTACTCTTAAGTATTTGACTGCTCTAGCCTCCATCACTATGATCTCTGACTGCATCAACTGCCACTGAGCCATCCCGCTTCTATCTACTTTGGGCTCCCATAGAAATGTATGATCCATGAGACAAAACCTCTCAATGGATCCTGCCCAATTTCACCTATCTTGCAACTATCACTTCACATCGCCCCACCTCTCACCTGGAGGTATAGAAGCATCTGCTCCCTCTGCCCACCTGACTTGAAATTTCTCACTACTGGAGGTCTCTCCATGAGTGGACGCATCCACTTGGTCTCCTCTCTGCTTCTCCAATTTTGGTTGCTCCACAATTGTCTAAGACTGCTTCTTCTTTGCTTGAGTGGATCTCTCCACTCAATCTAGGGAAAATTTTAAGAACCACCCTAAATTTATATGTATAATAAATGGGCGAATCCCCATGATACATAGGAAAAATGGGAGGTGATTTTATCAATAATATAATATGTATATATAATTTTTTTGGAAAATCTCTCACCGGATTATATTATCTTGTAAAGTCATGGCGAATCTATCACTGAATTATAAAATCTTGTAAGATCTTGGCAAATCTTTCACTGAATAATAAAAAGTGAAGTCTTGGCGAATGTTTTGTTAAAGTATGAAACCATATATGATAATAGGAAAACATATTCATTAAATTGTAATATACTAACATACATGTTTGGAAAAAAGAAACATAATTTTCTCTTCCTACAAACAATGTTGCAAGTTTCAGTGGCTATGTTTGTCAAGGTTCTCACTGTACACTCTTTCATATCCTTCTATTAGTTTTGATAATATTCCACAACAAAGTTATTGTAGGTGTTGATCTTGACCACCAGCTATGTCAAGGTAGGAGAGATTAATCTTTTATCTACCACTTTTGTCAAACTATCAAATTTCTTTCTTATTCCATAGAGTTCAACTACGAGATAAAAAAACAAAAACAAAAAAAAAAAAAAAAGAAAAAAAGAAAAAAAAAAAAAAAAAAAAGGAAAAAACAAACAAACAAACAAACAAACATATTTTGTACCACTTTTTTCAAGCTATCAAATTTCTTTCTTATTCCATAGACTCCAATTGCGAGATTAAAAAAACACATTTTGTTTACCCCAACACGCCAACAAGTAGCAAGCCCCAACTATATAATATAAGAAAGTAGTAGGTATCCCAAAGGCCTGAAGGGGATCTAATGGAAAGAAGTGACCGTTGTCAGAAGCCTTCCAATCAATATATTAATATATACATATAGATTTATTATTATTTTAATTGGAAATCTTCAATTAAATAATAAAATTTAATTACGTCTCTCCCAATCTAAATTGCTTATTAGCATAATTCACTACCTTCATACGTCTTGCATTTTTTAACAATGTTGTAACATGTGGATTAATTTCCTTTTTGGTGCACAATCTCCGCCTTTTAGGACAATATGGTGCACTGGCCCAACCCCTACAGATCATTACGACAAATTAAGAAAAACAAAGAAGATGAAAGGTTGTACAAACCAACATATTTTTCAAGCACTGGCCCAACCCCTACAGATCATTACGACAAATTAAGAATAACAGAGAAGATGAAAGGTTGTACAAACCAGCATATTTTTCAAACAACTAATCCAACATCAGTACCTTAACTTTTTCATGAAGATATCATATTGAGAACGTTTGAAAAATGGTGGGAAATCTGGGCACTGACTATCTCTCTTCTGCAAGGGTGATGCGGAAAGAGTGATAAGATTTCACTGTTTTGATTTTTTTTTTTTGTTAAATCAGAAAAACCAATATTAATGGAGATATTGGTAATTTTTACTAAATTTTGTGAAGTGACTAAATGTAGCTTTAACCATTCACCTTAAGATGTTTTTTATAATATAATTTCCTAAGTCTATTTAATATCTTCATTATCATAAAAACCAACCTATATCCATCTTAACTCCACTTCTACCACTCTTGAAGGGATGAAATCTATTTATCCCTCTCAGCACTTGGTAGACCTGGAATTAAGATGGATCTAAGCTGATAGAATTCCCCCTTTAAATAGTTTATGCTCACATGAATACCATGATATTTCCATGGGTCAATACCAAGGGTTATCATAAACCTGGAGCTTAAAAACTACTATTAGTAATTTATAAAAATTAATAAAACTAATAATTGATTTTTTTTTAAAACCAAATTAAAATGTTTAAGTGACATTAAATTACAAGATCCATTTTACCCTTGATCTACCCAGCCTCAGGATCAAATATTTTTTCACTCTATGCTAGTTTGCATATCACAATATTTGATGCCTCCCGAGGCTTAGTAGATCCAGAGTAAAGATGGATCTATGCTGGTTTAATTCCCCCCTTTAAATAGCCTACATTCCACGTGAATACCATGGGTCAATACCATGTGTCATTTTTTTTTAATACTAATATTAGAGTTAATAATGGGTTAATAATGTTTTTTTGCATGGTATTAATAATAATTTGGCCCATGGTATTTGACCCATAGGCTTCACCTAAATATAACACATTTTTTTAGCGTTCTTAAATATAATGTGACTTCTGGAGTAAATATAAAAAAAATGTTTTATTTATTTACCATACCTCTCGTTTATTTATATTTTTATTAATTTACCATACCTCTTTTATAAATATGGTATTTGGCCCATAGGATTCACTTAAATAAAACCTCTTTTTTAAGCCTTCTTAAATAGAAAGAGGGTTATTGAATAAATATAAAAAGAGGTTTTATTTATTTACCATACCTCTAGTTTATTTATATTTATATTTATTTACCATACCTTTGGAGTAAGTATAAAAAGAGGTTTTATTTATTTACCATACTCCACTTTATTTTTATTTATATTTATATTTATTTACACGTAAATATAAGGTGACTTATGGAGTAAATATAAAAAAATGTTTTCCATTATTCTTTATATGATTATGACTAAACAGATGCAAACTTGGAATATGGCAAGAACATTATTCAATATCTAAATAAACATGAAAATAAGAGACTTGAATTTTTAAATAAAATGAATTATTCTTTTGTGACCATTTGTTCCAAAAAATAATCATTTTCTCGAAATTAATCCCAATACCATGAAATAGGGGAAAATGAAAGAAAAAAAAAACCTTTTTACCTATTCTTGAAAATTAGGGCGAATGGAAGGTTGTAACTCCTAAATTCAAGGGCTAAATTTACTTTTTTTACTCTCTCCCTTAAAATAAGGTGGGTAACCTCCATACCTAATTTTTTTATAAAATAAATTTGAGGCAATTTGTAACAATGTACTGTGATACAAAATATTGACCTAATAAAAATATAAAACCCCTTAATTTTGCCCAAGGGCGAAAATTCGCCCCTAAAATTTTCCATGGCTCGGTCTCCTCTTTGCTTCTCCAATTGTGGCTACTCCACAATTGTTTGAGACTGCTTCTGTGGCTTCTTCTAGGGCTGCATGTTGAGAGGTAATTCACTCTCCCTCTCAGCCACCAAGTCTTTAACCTTTTCCTTTCTCCACAAGTATTTGCATGCATATTGTACTTCAAAAGCATACAGGTTCTTGACTCGCACACCGATCTATTTCACCTGTCCCATGGCGATGTGTCTAAGGAAAACCTTTCCCTTACTAAAAATCAAATCATAGAGACAATCTTCCAATACCACAACGGAAGCAAGATTCTTCTTCAGTCCTGGAACATACATCACATTTGTGATCCTGAGAGGGGAGACAGACTCCGTCTGAAAGGTAACTATATCGATCCTGGTAGCGCTATACCTCCCGTCATCTGCAAACTCTATGTTCTTCTTGAGGTCTTTCTCCTTAAAATCACTAAAGAAATCTCTGTTCTTGTCACATGGAATGAGGCAACGTTGTCAAGATACCACACGCCTCCCATTACAGTGTTGGCCATGCATGTAATGAGAGTGAAACCAAGTTCAAATTGTGAATCTAGAGCTTCACCTGCTGCAGCTACTGTAGGCTCCTTCTTGCTTGATTTCTTCTGTGGGCAATTTGTGGCATAATGCCCGTGCTCGTGACAGTGAAAACACTTCACTTTCAACAAGTCCATCATCTTTCCACCCACCTTGCCTTGGGACTTCTTTCCCTTGGCTTTATTTGCCTCACTCACTAAGACAAAGTCCTCTTCCACTTCTTTAGAAGAGGTCCCATCTCTAGTGTTCCGTCGAAACTCTTCTTGTACCAAATCTGACCACAGTCGTTCCCAATCTGGCAGCTTCTCCCTCCCATTGACAAAGTCTTAATAACTATGCCAACTCTTTCAGAGTCCTAGAAGAGATAGGCTCACCATATCATCCTCGACAACAGTAATCCCGAGACTTCCAACCTCATCTAGAAAATGAGTGAACTTGGTCAAGTATTTCAGAATTGAGTCGCCCTTCTCCATCTTGATCTTTCTGAGTTTTTCCTTCAGTGCCACCTTCGTATGTTCACTGCTATTATGAAAAAGGTCTGTAAATGCCTTCCACATTGAGTATGAAGTATCCTTGCCATGGAGACTCGAGATAATGTGATCTCGAACTCCCTCAAGGATAATCCACCTCACCCTTACCACACACTTGATCCATTCAGCTAGATCTTTAGCATGCAATGCTAGAGGCTTAGGAATGGCTTGATCAATGAATTCCTTGAGGCCATTGTCTTCCAACACTTCTTCCATCCTGTCCTTCTAGGCTATGTAATTCGAGCTGCCATCCAAGGCATACTCAAGTCTCGAACCGTAGAAAGCCATTTACCGACTCTAACGTATAAAATGCAAATTTGAATTTCACCTGCACAACCAAACTCAAAATCTCCTCTTCTATATTGTCTTCAATTCTGATACCATGTGGGATTTTCTGTAGATTCAACAACTCATGCAATGTACTAAAACATAAGACAAGAATCTACTCTGCTCTCAACAACAGAAACTAATAATGATCGATGAAAACAATAATTAGAAAGGGGAAGAATATCAATGTCACATAACACAATATTTCTTTGGGGAAAAAAACTGCTCAAAACCCCGACTATCTATATTGCATTAACCAGAAGATCTGATAAGAAAATTCAATGCTTGTTCCTCCTGAACGATTCTTGCACAAGTATAATCTAACTCTCTGCTCACAAGCTAGCTCAAGCCAACACTTAGCCTACTTTGTTGCCTACCAAGCCCGTACTTCCTTGCGCAATTCATAGAGGAATTAGCCTCTATTTAAGGAGGAAATCCTTCTTCCATAACTACGCAGTCCAAACTTAGGTCCTGAACTAATTGCATGCACCACTTGTACAACTCAGAATATTATACAATTCATAATACACTGTCTCTGCACTCTAGTCTCAACTGGGTCTTCCTCTGAGCTGACATGCATGAGTTATTCTTGAGTGAATCTTCAGTTTACTGGTGTGGTACTAGTTGATGCACTAGTGCACTAATCCACTACTAGACCTCTTCTAGTTCCTCCAACAATTAGAACTAGTTTAACTGACTATAACTCAGTTAAACTGAGTTATCTAATTTCAACTCAAAAGAACTCAACTTCGGCCCCTAAAATTTAGGGATCACTCTACATGACTCTAGATAGACTTCCATCTTGAATTTCCTATGTCAATTAAGTCAATTTAACTTAATTAACTATTACAAGTTGCTATGAAAATAGAATTATAATTTAATTCAAGGACAAATTAAATTGGAATTTCTAGATGCTATTTTTAACATTTCTTGTTGCAAATTTCAACGCTAGATAGGAATACATATATTGCTAGTTATGCCAAGCTTATAGCCCTATCAAAACACTACCGCTATACTATCAAACATCATACGCATAACATAGAGTTGTCTATTCACTATCATATATTTTTGTTACGAAGGCGCTGTCACACATTTATGCACTATCCAATTCTGTCTAAGAATGGTAGCAATACAAACTTTCGCCATATGCAACAATAATCACAATAGTCAAGAACCCTAACAAGTGTTCTCAACACATAGAAATCATATACAAAGTATCAGTGAGCATTGCACTAGAGACAAAATCTGGACCAACTTCACTCAACAGGATATTTTTAGTCCACTATAGTTCGGGCCTTTACTTGAACAGTGGCAAACACTGTATTCAGAATAGGAACCCTTCATATTTGGGCTACAATAATTGGAAGGATAATGGTGTGTTGATATGCATGATTAGAATTTCCAACTTCAACGCAACTAGTCCCAAATACTCAGTCGCTAAGATGAATCTAGGTGAGATTGCAAGAATAAATCTTTCAAAATTTCACACAGATTGGTCTTCTTCGGATCGGTTTTGAAAGAGCACAAGGAGGTTAATGTAAAATGAAAGACATGCCACTACTTCAGTGTTTTCACTAAGTCATAGGCATCAAAGATAATAGGGTTGCATGCTATCACAGAACATCAATGCGAAAGCTCAAAATGGTAGCCCAGTGTGACCCATTTGCTCAGGGTTTTAGTCTCCAAAGTGGACAATATGTATAGAAGTTCTGGGCAGAAAATTTTTAGTAGATGGATTTCAGATCTACTTCAAATAGGCTACTTCAAATTGAAGTTTTCAAAGGAGGGAAGAAAACATTTGCAATAGGTCAGCAATACCCTAGTCAACAGGGTTGTAGAGAATATATGTTTCTCGAATGCTCGCATGGCTTCTTCAGATATGTAATATGAGTGCAATTTGTCATATTCGTAGGGAATATATGTTCCATAGTGGTTGCTCCAGGATACACGATACTTTTTTAATAACCAAATTGACTTGCAAAAATATAAAAGGAACCAACAAATCCCAATAACCCATAAAACCAAAGACCCTTTTCAAACAATTCAAATCATAATTGTAGGTCGTAGATAAGATGAGTCAATTTGGCCACAGGGAATGAGTTAATTTTGTCGCAGAGGATGAATAAGAAGGAGACCACCCGCATAAATTTTTTTAAAGCCCATGTAATCCTAAATGGTATGGTCTAGAAACCCTTGCAAGGCCCTTTCAATCTTCGTTTCAGAAAATATAAAGAACTCGACTACTTTTAAGTTTTTCTCCGCTACACTTGGCCGCTACATGAGGATGAAAAGGCTCACAACATATTTAAGCATCCACTTACAAAATACAAAGAGCCTAGCAAAACCCTATCCAAGCAAATCAGAAAACAATTTTTTTTTCAACCTCTTAGTCGTAGGCAACTTCAGAGAAAGAATTTAATCCATTTGACGCACTTGAGAATCATAATACCTTCATTTATATATCTTTATGAAGGTCAATTTATATTAGGCCAACCTCCACTAGGAAGGAATGAACATTTCATTTTCTGAAGGTAATATTGAGAATTTGAATTTTCATTATTATAATTTTTTTTGGTGCCAAAAACCCCACTCATTTAATTTTAATATTTGAAGGATATGAACCTTTCAAAATGTGACCTTTTTCCATAAGAAATTATTTAATTTAATGAAGAGTTTCCACATCATCGAATTGTTTCCACACGTCATCCTTGGAGCCAAAGAGAATCTACCACATTACCAACCCTTAGGGTTTTGGACCACTGGATGGGGTCACTAACTTTGACTGGGTTTTTCTCTTAAATCGTGAAGGTCCATGAGGTGCTCCACATATCAACATAATCAACATGACAAGGAGAATCTGATGGCGAGGGTCACGAAGGTAAACTCACTGATATGCTACTTCAAAAACTTGCATAGTGTGACCATTGTCCAAAGAATCCAAACCCTAAAACTAGGGTTAGCTAGGGTTTCATCATTGCATCCTCTCATCCATGAAAATCAAGATACTGAGGACATCAATGATGACATCCTGCACTTGTTACACCCACTTTGTCATCAATGACAACATACTCAACAAAAAATTTCAACTTGAGAACACCTATGACAATAATTATGAATACCTCCCTCGTTAAGAGAGAGTGTTTAATTTTGGTAACTATGGTCGATTGTCATAATGTATATTTTGGCCCTTGAGGTATTTATATAGATTATTGTGAAGCATGTTCTTCATGCTAGAGTCAAAATAAAATCAGATTTTCAAGTCATGTCCATTCAGACTTTTAAAAGAAGAAAATTTGAAATTTGAAATTTTGGCTCCAAAGTTAGTCAAGTTGGCCTCCCTCCAAGTCAAGTTGGCCCAGAAAATGTCACACCCATTCAACCTAAGCAGATATATATATATAAAAGGGAACTCGACCTCCTCGAGAAGGCACAAATTTGCACTCACTCAAGCAAGCATCTTCTGGGCATTCAAGCGAAGGAAAAGAAGGACAAGGAGGACAAAAACAAGGACATAATTCATCTCTTTCTCTCTCTGTATAGCTCGCACATATGAAAATATTATCTCTCTCACAGTTCACATATTTTTTGTGTAGTAGCAATTGTTGGGGGCAAAATTTTTAGACAGTTGCAGGAGACCAAAATTTTGGGAGGCTAAAATTTGGCCTATGGCAAATCAGAAGAGCAAGTTGTTGGATCATATTAGAAGGCTTGACCTAAAGGGTTTGACTATATTTGACCATAGATTTGTTAAAGGTTAGTTTGACCTAGTTTTTGACTAGAGGTCTAGGTGTGTCTCTTGTTGAACAAAAGAATTTCTCTATTTAAAAGGTTATTGGGTTTTTCCCCTTAGTGGGTTTTCCCAGAGTAAATATTGTGCTCCCTTTGTGTATTGTGATCTCTACCGTTCTGCTGCTTTTGTATGGTTGAATTTCTGAAGTATAATTTCTTAATGATATACTAGAGAAGTTAAAAGAAGATCAACATCATTAGAAGTAGTTATCATATTTTAGAAATATTGTGCTTGTATCTATTGCACTTGAAAAATCAATTGTAATTTTAGTGAATATGTTGTAGGACATTTATTTTATTAAAAACAATATTTAGATTGAAATCACTTTTATTCTTGGATAATACTTAAAACTATTTTAAATTGGTTAAGAGTTTGTCTTCTTCAAGCATAAAGAAATAGGTTAATAGCCCAAGAGCCAGTGTAATTTGCATGGCCATAGTTTCTCAATATTTCTGGTGCTCCCCTCACAAGTTGTATCATTTCTTGTAGATACCACAAATGATCAAGATCAACATTGGCCTTATACTTTTCGAGAATCACTACTTGAATCCCTCTTGATTCAAACTCTCATTTTTCATTGCTTACTCTTTCATTGCTCAACTTCTTTGCTTTGTCCCATTAGCTTCATCAAGAGTAATCTCTGTAAGGACATCTTCAAGAATATTATCTATTGAAAACCTCTTTATTTGCACACTCTCTTCCTCTTTAAAAAGGTTAAGGAATTTTGTATTTGGGACAAACACTGACAAAAATTTCTACCCCCTCATCAATGTCATTGCGGCTAACATTATCCCTCTCTGATTAATTCAAGAAAGAGCATTGTCTTTTCTTAGAATCATGTAGACATGCGATGTAACACTTGGAAACTAGCGAAAGGTAGCACATATGCATCACTACATTCTATCTAGTTCATCTCATTCAAAAGAGAATGTTTGATAGTTATGGTATGGATCTCGTGTGTGTTTGAGCCATTTGGCCTCTCGATGGACAATATTGTTGATATGTTGGTTTAATAGTGTTATTGAGATGAAATAAGAGATGGTATCAACATGTAAAAACATTGTGAGAATGTAAGTGAGGGTTGTCGACTCTTATTATATTTTATATTATTGATAGGTTTTTTCAATCATGCTATTGGAAGTTAGCACCACATATTAGTACGAGTCTTGACAAATTTCGTGGGCATCAACAAGATTTTGAAGGTATCCTTGGTTTGTTTCTAACTCACAAACAATACAAGGGTTTGTGAATGTAGGCTCTTATAGTTTTTGCTTGAACCATACGATACAAGCTCCCAATCTCATAGTGAACCTATTAATCAACTTAGAACTCTATTCAAAATGCATTCCTCATATCCATTGTTGGCGTGGTGTTGACTAGAGAGGATAACTACAAATAATGGTCTAGAAAGATCAAGCACACTATCATTTTTAACAAATTGTGGAATGGAATATATGAAGGAGAAGTTGCCATTGGAAAATGAGAGGAGGACAATTCATCTACCAAGCCTACATCAGATATGAAACTAACCATATGGGAACAAAGACAATAAATCCTATGCGCTGATTGTTGCATTAGTAAGTGAAGAGGTGAGTCATCATATTGTTTGCATTGCATATTATTATGGTGCTTTAAATAAGTTAAAAGATATATATGACTCACCCTCATAATTGGAGTTAGTACAACTAATGGTCAAACTCTTCAACCTTGAGTTGAAAGATGTTGATCCCTTACCTCTAGCTTCTAATATTAGAGCCATCATGCATGACATAGAAGTAGCTAAAATAAAGATATGCATTCCTCTCATGTTGATCCCTACAAGCTAGCGACCAATTGAATTCCATTACATTTGCCTCTCTGGTGGAGAAAGTTGCATAATGAAAAACTTTTGGGAAGAGTGATCAGGATTGGATCGTGGTATTGCTTGTCACCCATATCAATGTTTTCATAACAAAAAACATGGAGGAATCAACTCACACGACCATTTTTACCGATGGGACCTAATTTGGTAAATTGGGGTTTAAAACATTTCAAGAGCATTTTGAGGCATCAAATGACATTTTTTTGGGGTAAAACTTTGTCACTTTAGTGCAACATATTTCTTTCCTATTATACACACAAGGAACTTTCCAACAACATAATAATTGCCTCAATTAGAGTCCTATGAAAAATTCATGCCACTCGAAAGTTGACCTTCCTGTTTTGTCCACCATAATTCGAGAGGATGCCACGTCATCCCCCATTACTAGAGGAAAAGAGGCTAGTCATGTGATCATAATGAAGAAGACTTTTGAAGAGTCCATATTATAACTCTGATTAAGAGTTGATGGTGTTAAACCTAACTAATAGTAGCCTCTCGAGCTGTGTTATAACGGGGCAATTAGGAGGAAAAGGGGCTCCATTCTTTTCAAGGGAATTTGTTCCATAGACGAGCCGAGTAGATGAGATGGATATGGAGAGAGCAGATAGAGAGGATTGGTGCATTGTAGTAGCCCATGAGTCACTTCCCTTACTTCTTTGTAATCACAACCATTTTTTATTTAGAGAAAGAGAGTAGAGCAACCTCACCTTCCAGTTGGGTTTTCTACCTAAAGGATTTCCCAGGAGATATCTTATGTCAATCGTGGTTTGTCACTTGTGAGTTTTTATTTCAGTTTTCTCTATTTTCTACATAATTATAATTTGCATGCATATGACGACCCTCAGTATTGTAGAAAAAATGTTGCAACTTCCAGGGGTCTCAACTTCAATTATTAACCCACAGTTCATTAAAAATTAAGAGGCATTGACACTATATGTGCAACATGCGTTATCTTCTTCTTTTTTATCTTTTTTTATGCAAGTGGGAAATATTGGCATGAAGGTTAAACACATAGAGACCCATTTAAGTTGCTAACTAGTTATGCTAGAGGAAAATGGATTTTCTTGCGCAGGAGGAAATGGCACACACATATATTCTACCTACAATGAATGAAAAAGAACACTTGTTAGAAATAAAGAACTAAGAATTAAGACCCTAAATTGAAGAAAGCAATAACAATAATAGTAATAATAATAATAATAAAATAAAAATAAAAATTTGACAAAGGCATTTAAGGACAACTTTGTGAGGTCTCTATGCTTCTAAGTTTCACTATCAACATCCTATAGGTGTTGTAAAACATCAAGGAGGTCAAACCAAGTGTTTATTGTAAAGTTGAATAAGAAAAGAGGACTGGTTATAGTTTGCTACGAAAGTCTATGTTTTGATACAAGAGTTAGTTCAACAAGCTTGTAAACTAATTAGAACGTGAATCTAAGATGGGGAAAGAGGCGGAAATTCAGGGAAATGATATCATTCAACTAATCAAATATTAAGGAAAGTTGATTTAAGCTCAATCCTTATGAAACCAATTCCTGTCTATCTCCTGAAGCTGCGAAACCAGTTGTATAAGAAAACAATGAACCACTGAATCTATAAAAACAAGAGAAATGGAATAGAAAAAGACTTGAAATCGCATTAGTAAGTGCTACAATTGCTAACAATTGCATAAATAACTTATAATGAAGTTTTGTTCAAAGAACCTCCTACTTAACCATGCACAAAAACCATGAAAATGTAACTTCCATAGTTGCTAATGCTAGAAACTGAGCAAGTGAAAAGCATAATACCAGTACAAGTATAAGAGGGATCTAAAGCTCCTAGGGTGGGCCCAACACAAGGACGCTTAGAGTCCTTAAAGAAGAACCAAGCTAAGAGTGGAAATAAAACACTGCTTCGTTAATTGAAAATTTGTTCTTCCATTACAAGACTGCAAAACTTGCTTGAGAACACAAAAAGCCTAATCTTGCTTTCTATTTTTTCCTTTCTTCTCTATCTTATATTTGGCTAACTCATGCCTAATTTATAAATAAAGTGGGAAGAAACCTCCTTAAAAGGAGGGCTACATTTCCCTCCAAAAATTCCTTAAAAAAGGGATCTTATTCCTAGTCTACCTTGCAGTAACAAGAGGGGGCAATAAATGCCTTGAGCCAGCCAAGTTTAAGCCTTCTTGTTGCAGGAAACAAGTCCCTAAAATCTTATTAGTGTTGAATCTCTTGGAATCCGGTCAATATCTCTATAAATCCTACACAATAAACATGTTAAGGCACATAAAATATGAAAAGCACATTGAACTCTTTTAGGAACCCATTAAGGTAGGAAAGTATACGATTAAGTGCAAAAGGTGGGTTCAAACACAATTTTATGTGCTTATGAGTGTATTGATGGGCCTTATAATTTACCTATTTTGAAGGCCCATAAGCGTATGCAATAAACAATAAATTATAGATCCATAAATCTAAAGAGAAATAAACTCTCACAGTGTAGATTTTTAATTTTAAAGTAATTTACTAGATCTATTGTGACAAAATGTCTAGTGAAATGTCCATGGCAATTTATGGATCATATTAGTATAATGACATGTTTCTTTTGGTATATTGTGGATATTTGTAGGGGATGTATATTGGTGAAGCCAAAAGTCATAAAACCCTAATCATGGTTGATGAATATGTGAATAACCCTCATGATCACGTAGAGGAGATGTTTTTGTGGTTGGAAGAATAAGTTGCAAATATAAATTGTAGCGTGAATCTCCTCATGGAAACCCTTATCAATAAGCTTGGGTTATTTGACAAAGATGGGGGTTCTAACAAAGAGGTATGCTTAGAGGGGAGATCAGGAGATCATGACAAATAGAGAATGAGCTGAAGAAAGGACCCGAAAAAGATCTACCTAGTTTGAGTGTCATGAACCATTCACAGTTCGTATTGAAAATGGAAATGAAGATCGACATCGAGCCACACCAAGGTGAGATTGGCGCTTTGAAGCTAAACCCCTGATTGTAGAAATTAGAGTTTTATTTCAGTGTTCATCATATAGAGGAAGAACAAAATATTTAATTTTCATGACTGAAACTAGAGGGCCATGCCCTTACCTCGGGGGGAATCCATACAGATACCTTGAGGTTGGAGGGATATCCTCCAAATACCAAGTGGGAGAACTTTAAAACCATTATAAAGTCACAATTTTACCCTATTGGATATATAGAGGACCAGTGGATCCAGTGACACTTCTTCAAGCAGAAGTAGGGGCAAAGTGTACAAGAGTACACAATAGAGTTTAGAAATATGGCCATAATGATGGGTATCTCCCCAAAAAAGGCAGACACACTCCTTAGGTATTTGGGGGCTCTGCACAACCATATGTGGAAGCAAGTGATGTTGTTTAAGTTTGTATTGATGGACAAGGCTTGTGTACAAGCACAATAACTAGATAACATAGGCTAGAAGAAAGGGAAATTCAGTGGATCGAACCAAAAGCAGCAATAGGACACTTCTAAGGAGGGGAATAAATAGTGGAAAGGGGGGAATAAAAAAGGTGGAAGCCATAACACACTAGCATAGGGATCGAAACAACCACTGCAACCACTATAATATTGACGATCATACAAAGGAGAAGTGGTGGAAGTTGCATCTAGAGCTTAACCCAAAGAACAAGTAGAAAGATAATAAGAAAAAGAATCTCATGGGCACTAGTTGGAGCAACTAGATTGAAAGAAGCTTATAGGTGGCTAAGAATATAGTTTGTATGTCAATGTAGAAGGAGGTGCCTGAGAAGCCTTCAACAACAAGAAGAGAAAAAAATGGCCGAACTTTTCCACATCAAGATATAGGTCGAGACGACAAAGATTGATGCTACATTTGACTCATAATTACAGGTGAATCTCATTGTAGTAGAGATGGTTAACATATTGGGATTGGAAGTTCATCATCATCCAAGACGATATCCATTGAGGTGGGTAAATAAGGATGCAAATTTAAATGTAACAAAACAGTGCAAAATTAGATTTGCTATAAGTGTTGATTTTATTGATGAAATATAATTAAATGTATTTCCCTTTGATGTATGTGGAGTGGTGTTTGGAATTCAATACATGTACACGTGAGATGCAATCTTCATGCAAAGATCCAACCAATACTATCTCATAAAGGATGGAAAATTGTTCAACATCAACATGCATAAAGGCAAGTCAAAAATTCTATTGGTAAGTGCCAACCAAGCCAAGAAAATGATTAGTTATAGCAAGATGTTTATTCTATCATCTCGTAGTGTCTTAGAATGTTTGATATCTTATCCTGTCTTAGAAACAAATTGTGTTTCGCTCTCCTTGTAGAACCGTTCTTCATTGAAAGAAAATTTAAAGAGCATTATCTGCATGGTTTGAGTAAGAGTCGTCACAAATTTCATAAGTCTGCAACCTTATCAAATACTTCTAAAAAGTACCCTAAAAGCAATCATGTTAACTAAAATTGATTAGCAACTCTTTTAGCAGGGAAAACACATAGTAGTTTATGCTAGGGCCTTGGGTTAGGCTGTGAAGTCAACTCCCCAAGGCCACAAACTATACTAGAGTCATTAGAGAGTGAAAATGTTACTGCACCCTCATTGATCGGGACAACTCCTCTCACATAGGAGTCAAACGCGAGGAAACATTAGGTATATGAGAAGGTAGTTCGCCTTCATGTACATTTTAATGGAAATTCCTTGTAATGGGGATTCCTTCAGGAATTTTAGGGTTTATTCGGGGACTTAAATGCCCTTCCCACATGGTATGTTTCCCATGACTGTACCCCCCGCGGTCATGACAATGATTTGTAGGTAAAGCGTAGTGGCCAAACTCTTAAGGAACATACATAAGGTGACTGGGATGAGCTGGGATGGGCTTCCTTGGTACTTGAAGACATATGAACTTACTCCATCTTCCGTTTGTTGGGAGGGAACTTGTCCCCACGAGAGTGCTTGCAACCTTCATAGGAGTACTCGTAACTGCCTTTGTACCAACTTTGTGGCTTTTCTCACAATCTTTCGATACTATGTTTCATCTCCAACTAGTTTGACTATTTGGGGAAAGTCTTGACTGCTTGTTGATCTCTTAGGTCTTTTTTCCTTTTAGGAGTGTGGTGTATGTCACTAAGAATATACATAAACATTTAATAAATGTATGAAACACATATATTTAACCATGGCCACTATAGGACCTTGTCGGTCTACACTTCCATAAGGCCTCCCCCCATTCACTGTGGAGGAACATACAAGTCACCTAGATTCCCCCTTTGCTTAGGGGAGATTGTCTCGAGTTTGAAACCCTGAATTGAACCTTACTGACCTAGATTCTCTCTTGCCAGAGGATCCTTTTAATGAAGGATTTGTACCTCCCTATAATCCTCCCATCACTGACCCTGTTGGGCCTGTATTGATCCAAGTTGCTCCTTTTACTTCTGTGTTTTCCCAAATTTCCCATCTAAACGTCTCTATGACTGCTAGTGAATCATGGTCCTTTGTGTAAATCTTTACTCCACCTCTACCCGATCACTCACTGGACCCACATGTACTAAGTTCCACACCTCTTGTAACTTGTTAGTTATCCCACTATATAACCTATGGTTAGTCCAAGAATCCCAACTACACCCACTTTAGGTGGTGCTCAACAATTCATTATTTCCACCACTCCAACTCTTTTCATGTCAGCTCTTGTTCCCTCGTCCCCCAACCCATCATGTGTACCCAACTTGACAAACTTCAATAACCCTTTTGTATGTAATTCATTTCTTAGCTCATCTCTCGCTCCGTTACAAAGTGGTGGGGGGGGGGGGGGGATGTTTCTAGCATCCATCTTCCTATTGGAGGCATTCTTACGCCCATGCATCCATTGGTCACAACTAGGTAGTTCTTTGGTTGATGCCTTTCCCACTTGTGGTTGTGTCGTCAGTTGTGATCCTTTACCTAGTCCATCTTATTTGGGTAGTGGTGTTCCATTTCCTATACCTATTGCACCTCCCCGAGGCCTCTCAACAGAACCATCATTACCTACTAAGGGAAACTTCTATACTAGGGGAAACTAGTTCGATGGTATCCTTTCTCAAGATGGGGGTATGCCTTATGGACCATAATTCTATTCGTCTCCACCACCACCTCAAGGGCCTTACTATCATTCACAACCTATGTACCCTGTTGGAAACCCACTGATGGGAGGACCTCCTTGTCCCTCTAATCATTCAACTCTTCGATGGTTTGATCCAGTGACACCTACTCCATTATCGTTCCTAGCTACTCTTTATATACCAAATATATACAAGTGGCCAATCATCCCATCAATCATAACTCACTTTGGCCTCTAATCCTGCATAAAATTCTTGTAAACATTTCCAAGTTCGAGGGGAATAGAGAGATGATCTAGCTATGCACACCACCACTTACCATGTTTGGTGTGTTTCTAACTCAATGATTTATGATAGTATCTCGTTTCAACTCTTCGCACACACCTTGACTGGAAACACAACCAAACGGTGCATGGGAATAACTCATACTTTTATTAATAAATTCAATAACCTCGTTATGGAGTTTTTTAAGAACTTCCAACTACTAATCCTTAATGAAACAAGAACAAAACCTTAACTACCTTACAACAAAATACTTCCACTCACATCTCTAATCACATCCATGAATGGAGATGGAGACGGAGGTTAGTAAAGGCCCCCATTTTGGATTAATTGCGAGTTGATTAGTTCTGTAAATCTCTCCTACCTCCCATTGTGAAAGATGTTGCCTTGCCTGAAGTTGCCACTGAAGACCAAGTCATTCATCAGGCCCAACACTTAGATCTCATTTATTCTCAATGAGGTACGCTTTATGACCGTATCCCCAATTCTCCTTATACTTCCAATTCTTCTGTTACACAACAACCTAGTCCTCACGCCAATAGTCTCATTGATTCTACCTCTGCAGCCGCTGTCAAAAAATTGAGTGAACAAATTGTTAATTTATCTATTACTTCTATCCTCGCCTCAATTCTGCATGTTCACACTACTCCTCCTCCATCCATTGTAATTAACTATGTGCAGTCTTCACAACAACCCGGTGGAAAGAAACATAAGAACAAGAAAAATACCTCTCCTTCTTAGTAACAACCACCTATTCAGAACACTCAAGCGCAAATAGCCCTTATCATTACTAATTCTGGCCCATGGAAATAGAGAAATGTGAAGTTTCCCAACAATATTTTCTCACAACAAACAAAATACTTCAACAAGTTGGACTTAAAGTATGGATATTCTCACGTTCGAGTCAAAGAAGAAGATACTTGGAAAACCACCTTCAAAACTAGGTAAGGTTTTTATGAGTGGTTATTTATGCCATTCGGCCTATGAAATGCACCAACGACATTTACGAGGTTAATGAATGGTTTATTTATTCATTAAAAATAAAATTTGTTTAGAATTTCCCTTAACCTTTGTATTTTTAATTCTGTATTCATTCATATATATTTAAATAAAAATAATCATATTATTATTAATGTATAAATTTATGTTTTTAAAACCATCACTTTTGAGTCCTCTTTTTGGTAAATTTCCATTTTTAATAGTTTTTTATTTATTTATTGTTATTCTCATTAATTCTTGGTTTTATTGTTTTTTTTTTTGAACGATTCTTTTATTTATTCTCTAACGTTTTGCGTGAATATAATATTATTTATTTGTTATGATCTAACCATTGCATCTATATAATATTTATTTGTTCCTTGGGTCAGGGTATCCATCTTTATCTGGATGATGAACCAAAATTAGTTGTTCGAAACATGTCTAGCTTGAAATTTCTATGTGTTTTATCCAAGAGAAAATTGGTATAAGATTCATTTTTTATTATCTATTTGGATGATTTACTAGTATATAATGCTACCTCAGAGGAGAAGATCTCATATTTGACATAGTTGTTAGAGACATCAAAGAAGCACCAACTCCTAGCAAATCTCAAGAAATGTGAGTTTGTACAACAGTCTTTGGTGTATCTAGGGAATGTGATAGGCGGAGGAGAGTTGAAGATGAAGGAAGTCATGAAATGGTCGGTGCCTACTAATGCTTCTAAGGTTATGAGTTTTGTTGGGGCGACACTGTATCTAAGGAAATTCATAGCCTCATTTTTAATAGTAGCAACACCACTACACGTCATAACAACAAGTGGAACGATTTTCTAGTGGGGAAAGGGTCAGCAGAGGGCCTTTGAGGAGTTATATAAGAATATAAGCCAAACACTGGTTATGGAATTACCAAACGTGGAACAACCCTTCAAAGTGGAGATAGATGTTAGTGGGTATGTTATGGGAGCAGTCTTGATGCAGGGAGGAAGACTTGTATGCTATCAATATGAAGTATTTCATGGGGCAGTTCTTAACTACCCTACCGCGACAAGGATATCTATGCCCTGGTGCATGCTATGAAGAAGTGGAAGCATTAACTATTGGGAAAGGAGACAATAATCCATATAGATCATCAACGACTACACTACCTATAGGCCCAAAGTAAGCTATAATAGACCAGGAATTACAAATGAATGGGATTTCTACAACAATTTCATTTAGTGATCAAGTATAAGAAGGGCAACATAAACAAGTTGGATGACATGCTTTAAAGGCCACCCACATCAAAGATCACAAATTTTGGAACTATAATGCACATGTAGCTATTTACCTATGATGCATATAGAGAGGCATAATCAGAGGATGAGAACTTTAAGGACGTGTTTTAACAATTGCAGAGTCAAGAGTCATGTGCACGATGGTGACAATACCTTTCACAGCCATCTCTATGATGGGTTTCTCTACAGGGTGGATAAGTTATGTGTTCATGAAAGTGAGTGATCACAGTTGATTAGAGAGGCTCACACCTTCAACGTTTCAGGGAACTTTGGTGTAGGGAAGACAATGGACAACTTGGAGTGGTATGTGTATTGGTCCAAGATGCAAGAATATGTAGCTAGGTTCATAAGAGGATGCATGCTTTGTTATACTAGAAAGCCTAGTAACAAGAAACAAGGTCTATATCATCCCATACCAGTACCAACTTGTCCTTGGGAAAGCATTTCCATATACTATGTGGGAGGTTTACCAACAACTATGAAGGGAAAGGTTCAACAAGATGTGCATTTTGATGCCCTGTAAAAAGGCCATCGACGGGAAAGAAGCAACGAAATTGTTGTTTGCACATGTTTGGTGCACTTTGGGATACCAAGGCACATTGTCTCAGACAGGGACACAATATTTCTTGGTGCATTTTAGACTACATTGTGGGAGAAGATGGACACGAAATTGAAGAGGTATACCACATTCAATTCATAGACATGTGGGAAAACATAAGTAATCAACATTACTTTGGTGTAGCTTTTGAGGGTTATAATCAGAAGTGTCCAAAGACTTAGGATAAAAATCAGGTATATATACAACACTCTTATAATAAAGTAATCCACACTTTTACTGGTAATTCCCCATTTGAAACATGTTTTGGATATTTTCCACCTTCACCTTTGGATATTGCATATGGGTAGCAAGGAGGAGTAAGGAAGGGATGCCTTGGGGGATGAAAAAATTGTAGTATTAGGGAAATCCATATATAATTACAAGAGATACTACAAAAGTCATAAGAAAATACAAGGCCAGACATGATTAACATTGAACAAATAAGTTGTTCAAGGTGGGAGACAGAGTACGGTTACAATTGAAAAAGGAGAGGCTATAGGGTTTTGGTAATAAAATCAAGGGTCAATGATATGGCCCATTTGGGATATTGGAAAAGGTGGGAGATAATTCTTATATACTCATTATACCCTCGTACATGCACATTTACTCAGTTGTGAATGTATAGAATCTGAAACTCTATGAGCTGTCCATGCTAGATTAAGAAGAGGAGTAGGTCCTATCTTCTGTAGAGTATTTGGCACAAGATGCTTAGGAAAAGTTGACAGAAGATACCATTTTGTAGAATAGGTCCATAATTATAAGACAAGGGAAACATGTCCTTTCGTAGATTAGGTTTCAAGGACAACTTCCAGGAAAGGCTAAATGGTACACTCGAGAAAAGGTGGAGGAAAAAATTATTCCTCACCTCATTTGGTAGAAGCTTTTCAGGACCAAAATCCTTCCAAAATGGGGAGGTGTGATCTAGAATAAATAATGCTATTGTTTTTCATCCATATTAATGGTTTCAGAGTGGAAACATGGAGGAATCAACTCATAAGACCATTTTTACTTGTGGGACCCAGTTTCGCAAATTGGGGTCTGAAATCTTCTAGGAGCATTTTGAGGCATCAAATGATGTTTTTTGGGGGTGAAATTTTTTTATTTTTATTTTTATTTTATATATACATTTTAATTTTTTTTGCCTATTTTTGATAGTCTAACACATAGATTCCTTTCCAACGATGCAAGAATCGCTTGAACTAGAGTCTATATGCAAAATTTGTGGCACTTAGAAGTTGCTCTTCTTGTTTTATCCACCATAATTTGAGAGGATGCCATGTCAGCCCCCATTAATCAAGGAAAAGGGGTTAGCCACGTTATCACGATGAAGAAGAATCTAGAGGAGTCCATATTGTAACTTTGGTTAAGAGTTGATGGAGTCAAAACTAACCACTAGTAGGCTATCGGTCTGTGTTATAACAGAGCCACTAGGAGGAAAATGGGTTCCATTCTTTTTAAGTGCATTTGTTCTAAAGACAAGTAGAGTAATCAAGAGGGATAACGAGAGAGCATACAAAGAGGATTTGTGCATTGTAGTAGCACACATGCCATAGTCCTTGCCTCTTTGTACTCACATCCATTTTCTATTAAGATAAAGAGAGCAAAGCAACCTCACCTTCCAATTTGGTATTCTCTTGAAAGGTTTTTCTAGGATATATCTTGTGTAAACCATGGTTTATGAGTTTTATTTCACTTTTCTCTATTTTCTACATAATTATAATTTGCATACACAATAAACAATAAATTACATATCCATAAATCTATAGAGAAATAAACTTTCATAGTGTAGATTTTGGATTTTAAAATATAATTTATGATATCTATTTTGACGAATTGTCCATTGGAATATCCATAAGGTTTAGGGATCAAAGAGGAAGTTAACAAATCATCCCCTTTTAGAAGCAATGTTCCTTGCTTAGAAAGGGAAGAATTAGTCACATGATCCCCTTGGAGGAATTGGCAGTAAAAGAGGTTGTGGAAGAAATAACTTTAAAGGTGAGAGGTGGGGAGGGTGTGGGGTAAACACCATCAAGGAGAGAGATCTAATATTCATTGCATTTGTTGCGAAAGAAATGGACATGATGCATCAACATGCAAAATCCCTTGGGAGAGGATCAATGACAAACAATATTAGAAAAAAGATAAAGATAAAATATCAGATCGAACAAATGGTAAAGAACTTGAATATGCTCATTATATTGTTTCCCATTGTAATATTAGAGTAACTAAAAATTTGTTGCACACTTCATTCGCTTCTCAGAGATATGTGTGGCTACTTGACACAGGTGCAACATGCCACATGACATTTTGGAGAGACTTATTTGAAGAAATCAATGACAATGTATATGGAATAACGTATTTTGTAAATAATTCAATTCTCAAACCCTCAAGGCTTGGCACCATCAATCTTAAACTACATGGATTTGTTGATTTTCTTCAGCATGATGTACGCTATCTTCATAGCTACTAGAAAATATACCATCCCTTGTGCACATTCGCCAACAAGGCCACCCTTTCCATATCTTAGATGGTAAATTAGAAACAAGGAAGGATTTTGACAACATGGTTGTCATGATTGCAGTGAAGGGTGAACAATCGTTGGAACTAGAGGGGATATCTTCGTGTACACAAAATTTTGCATATCTCTCTCATCATTTAGTCTTCTATGTCATGCTAGATTTGGACATATTAATTTTGATAACCTTCATTTACTAAAAATATTGGTCGTAGGAAATTGAAGCAATGTCATGCCTGTATCCTTGGAAAGCATAAAAACAACCCTTTCTTCAATCCACTTCCATAACATGTAGAAAAATATAGATGATTCATTATAATTTGTGTGGTCGTGTGCCTATTCTATCTGCTAATGGCAATAGATATATGATGAATTTTATTGATGATTGAACAAGGATGTGTTAGGTGTACTTGTTGAAAGATAAATATCAAGTTCTAAAACTTTTAGAAATTTTTAGATGTGGATTCAAACAAATCACAATCATGTATTGACTCTCTTTGTATTGATAATGGAAAAGAATATACATATAATGAATTTTAAAACTATCTCCGTCGACATGGGATTCAACATCAGAGCATAGTTCCATATAATCCTAAATAAAGTGGTGCTGCTGAAAGAATGAAAAAAACTATCTTAAATATGGTTCGTTCTATGATGTTTTAATTTTTTTTTTATAAAGTTGATGAATTTCGAGTAATGTGGTTCTATGTGCAATATATGTGAAAAACAAATCTCTCTCATACTCTCATAAATAAAACTCCTTATGAAATGTGGTATGTCCACATTCCTTCAAAAATGAATCACAAGGTCTTTGGTTCCACCTACTATGCCTTGATTCCTAAGGAGCAAAGAAAGAAGCTTGATGCAAGGAGTCGAAAGTGCATCTTATTGGGGTTTTCAAATACCACCAAGGCATCATCTTTATGATGAGGTGGACAAGAAATTTACTCTCTCTAGAGATGTGATTTTTTATTGAATCTTCCAAGATTGACAATACTGTTGAGCAACAACTTAGTCATTTGGATATATTCACTCATGTAAATACATATCATGAATTTGATAATGTAATTTCACATCTTGAAGGGGTGCTCCCTATCTTGGGTTAATCTCCATAATATCCTTTTCAAGCACCATCTCTCCTTCAAGAAGTTTCAACCGCTTCATCATATGAGGAAGACTCTTTGAATGATGTGATTGAGAGGATTGGAAGGTTGAATCTTGGTGTATCCTTATCTCAATCTGTGGAGAGACCTAGACCATCTTAGGAAGGTCCCCAAAAAATGGCTCATCAACACACTTGAATGTGTTCATCCTTATGAATTTGGAAAGATAGGAACCAAAGGTTCCACTAGACAAAATGGAGCCAATCTATATAATTTTGATTTAGTTGATGTAGATGATATCGATGTTTCATATGATTGTGAATTGAATTTATCTACTAACTTTGAATCAACCTCCTTTCAAACAAGTTTCTTCTCATGATGAGGAAAGAAGCAACCTGATTTCTTTAAAATATCTCAAATATGTAATTAGTTGGATTTGTAGTTGTCCTAGGTCTTGTACAATTTATAAACCCTACAATATTTCTAGAAGATTTTGGCCTTCCATCAATATATTTAGTCACTTCAATATTATAATCTCCTCCCTTCTACTAGATGTTTTTACCTTGAGGGGACCTCAAGGTCATCTTTTGTATCACTATCATAACAACATATCCTTCCTTCAACATGAAAAAATTCCACACATCTATAAAAAAATTATTTTTACCTTTTGACTTATAGTTTATCTCACCCTATTACATCCATTTGGCATCTCACTTTTGCTTATTCCTCTTTGAAAATAGCTTTTACATATGCCTATTCAGTGCTACCAATATCGATGTTTCATATGATTGTGAATTGAATTTATCTACTGTTGGGTCCCTATAATACTAGTGATTACCCCATTACTATTGTAGTTATACCCCTTATTAATATTGTTGTGCCCCTATTGCCCCCATATTGTTATTACTGTGCCCCATAGAATCCCTCTATTGTTATTTTTGTGGCTTTATATTATTATTGTTAGGTCGGCTAGATTATATTGTGACTCCTTAGACTCCTATATATAGAAAGGAGGTTTTGTCATTTGAATCATCCAAGAATTGTTCATTTATGTAATGTAAAGGAGGTTGCCCCCTCGAAGAGGTTGAATTCTAAGGCGTTGATCTATCTTTTCTTGAGCTGGTTTCATAACATTTGGTATCGGAGCAGCGAAACCCTCTCAACCTCCTTTCAAACAAGTTGCTTCTGATGATGAGTGGAAAGAAGCAACCTGATTTCTTTAACATCTCTCAAATATGAAATTAGTTGGATTTGTAGTTGTCCTAGGTCTTGTAAAATTTATATAACCTACAATATTTCTAGAAGATTTTGGCCTTCCATCAATATATTTAGTCACTTCAATATTATGATCCCCTCCCTTCTACTAGATGTTTTTACCTTGAGGGGACCTCATGGTCATCTTTTGTCTCATTATCATAACGACATATCCTTCCTTCAACGTGAAAAAATTCCACGCATATATAAAAAAATAATTTTGACCTTTTGACTTATAGTTTATCTCACTCTATTACATCCATTTGGCATCTCACTTTTTCTTATTCCTCTTGAATTATCATTACTCTTTGAAAATAGATTTTACATATGCCTATTCAGTGCTACCAATATTGATGTTTCATATGATTGTGAATTGAATTTATCTACTAACTTTGAATCAACCTCCTTTCAAACAAGTTGCTTCTCATGATGAGTGGAAAGAAGCAACCTGATTTCTTTAACATCTCTCAAATATGAAATTATTTGGATTTGTAGTTTTCCTAGGTCTTGTAAAATTTATAAACCCTACAATATTTCTAGAAGATTTTGGCCTTCCATCAATATATTTAGTCACTTCAATATTATGATCCCCTCCCTTCTACTAGATGTTTTTACCTTGAGGGGACCTCAAGGTCAACTTTTGTTTCATTATCATAACAAGATATCCTTCTTTCAACATGAAAAAATTCCACGCATCTATAAAAAAGTTATTTTGACTTTTTGACTTATAGTTTATCTCACCCTATTACATCTGTTTGGCATCTCACTTTTTCTTATTCCTCTTGAATTATCATTACTCTTTGAAAATATATTTTACATATGCCTATTCAGTGTTATCAATAATTAGTCCAAATTGAATATAGATCAAATTCTATGTACGACACCGCTTCCCTTGTTAAGCCTTAAAAAAATATAGTTTATCAAGGTAATTGTTACACAATTAGTGTTTCTTTCAAATCTCTTTTACTAGATCTAAAAGGCATTGATAGTTGGAAGAAATATATATTTTTTCATTCATTCTCTTATATAACTACAATCTCAACATTGCAAAAACACTTGTAAAGATCCAAAATTATTTATTGACAACATGTAATCATATTGATGATGATTATGATGAGAGGAATTGTTCCAAATCACAGTGATGATGATAATTATGGGATTATTTATCACCAACATGTAGCCATAGTGATTATGGTTGTGATGAGACGAATCATTCTGAATCACAGAGGTGATGATTATCATGAGATGAATTGTGTTGAATCACAATGATGATGATTGTGATGAGATGAATTTTTCTAAATCACAGATATGATAAATGATCTATATTGGATCATTATATTAGTTGTCATCTACATTGATTCTTTTGGAGTGGAAAAATTGTTGGATTCATCTTGGAGGGTCATTTTAATGGTGGGCCCTAGTTTGGAAAATTGGGGTTTGAAACCATGTGGAACCATTTTGAGGAATTCCATGACATTTTTTGGGGTCATAAACTCCCACTTATGTTGAATCCTCTAGCACTATTCTACACTAAGACACCTTTCCAACAATTCAATAGTCACATCAATAAGTTGACCTACCGTGGACCACCATGGTATGATTAGATGCCACACCAACCCATGATACTCATACATGTGGGGCTATCCATGTGAAAATTTCAAGAAGACTCTAGAATATCTAAAACTATAACTCTAGGGTAGAAGGAGTCAAATCTTACCCACAATTGGCTATTGGGGTATGTTAAATATGGGGTTGCAAGGAGGAGTAGGGGTTCCATTATATGCTATTGTATTTGATTCCAAAGTTTAGTATAGAAATTGGGAGTAGGAAGTTATATATGATAATAGAGAGGGTTAAAGTTATATAACAACCTTATAGGCCACAGGGAGTCATGTAATTCCATGGAGACTCTCTCTTCCTTTGCACTTTCATATTTCCATACCAAAGAGAAGAGAGAAGGGAAACCTCACCTTCTAGCTGTTAATTTGGTAGTTCAGTGACAAATTACAATCATTGCATTGAATTCGTCCTTTCGAGAGGACCAAAATTGAATTTTGAAGCACTCAATTTGGATAAGGGAAAGTGGACTTTTGAGGTCAAGCCCACAATTGTACAATTTATCAAGGTTGAATTGGGGAAAATTAGAACAAATTAACCCTCCTCCATCTCCTATAAATACAAGTCCTCCTCATTTGGAACCTCATCAACTTACAACATATCTTCTCTCTCCTCTTTCTATTGTTTTGTACAACTCAGAATTGTAGGGTATCTCTCACATGTGTGAAGGACAAAAGTCATTTTTTGATTGGGTCGAATTGCAAGACTGTTTCTAGGCATTGACCAACATTGGCCAAGGACTATTTGACCATCTTTGAACGTGTTTTTGGGTGGAATATATCTATTTCTCTAGGTTGCATTGGAGGGCACACAATTCAAGGAAATCTGGGTAGGTTGATTGACATTGACTTCAAGGTCGACCACATGTTTGACCGGAAAAACAAGTGCAGACTTTGACTGGCTGTTTTGAGACTATTTTGGGCTGACTTTGACCATCATTCTAGGCTGCATTTATTACTGCCTTGACTGAGCTTTTTTGGAAGGTTGACCATTGAATTTGTGGATTGGTTAGGGTTGACTTGGACATAATTACAATTGACTTTTGTTGACTCTCTCTCTTGTCTCTAAATTGATAAATAACATGTCATTTTGACTTGATTGAATGCTGGATATTAGTTGTGGATATTGGCTAGTTAAAGTTTGACTTTGACTCTTGGATGATGTACTCTCTCTGTTGTTGAACACTTGAAGACAATCTAATAGAAGAAGAATTGCAAAAGGTTCCCCCCATAGTGGGGTTTTTCCCTAGTCATTGACCAAATATTGTGTCTCTTGTCTCTTGGTTGTCTTTCATTGTGCAATTGTATAATTATTCTATCTACTATTGCTCTATTGTCATTGGTTAATTGAAGAAGTGGAAATTGTTAATTTCGATGCTATTGGATATCGCTGAAGTAATAGTTGCAACATAGAACTATTGATGAAAAATTAACATGGTCTCAAAGCTGAGGTAAAGACAAACCCAAGAGAGATAGAGCAAGAACATCCATCTTCTAAGTAGTTGATTGAAAGAGGAAAATCTTTTGGTAAAAACGTTTACCTATTATTTCAAGGATAATGAAAATCTAGTTGAATCATCTAAATTTGCAGCATGTAAGACTAAGATCAATGTCACCTTAGATGAGTATGATGCCTTGGAGTACACGGAAGGAAATTTTTCACCACCACCAAAAAATGCTCCTCAAGCTACCAAATCCAAGTATTAGAAATGTGAGATTAAATCTAAGAAGATCATTACTGATTCCTTAAGAGATCATCTACTTGTTTATATTTCATCCTTGAATACTTCCAAAGAAATTTAAGATAATATTGTTGGCATGTATGAGGTAAACAATTTGAGCCACATAATGGAATTGAAAAATCAATTCAAGGAGTCTAAGTTGAATAAGGGAGAAATTGTGCAATCATTCTTCATAAGAATCACTCAGATCAAGGTCCAAATATGGACTATTCAAGAAATTATACCTGACAAGGAATTGGTGAAGACTACCCTTAGTGGTCTTCCTTCTTCATGGGACATGTTCATTACTTCTATCAAGAATAAGGAAATTATCCCTTCTTTTTATGAGCTACTTTCTATGTAATTAAGAGGAGATATTGATGATATCTAGAGGAAGAATTCAAATGACAAATGAAGGAGAGCCCATTGCCTTCATTGGTCAAGGGAAGAAGAAGAATGTGAAGAAAGGAAAGGGAAAGCCATCTAAATCAAGATGAACTCCTCCATCCAATCGAGATTCCAAGGATTCAGGAAGGCGAGATAGAGATGTTGAATGTTACAATTGTCATCAAAAGGGTCACTCTGCTCGAGATTATTCCAAAAAGAGAGATGCTCTAAGAAGAAACTCTTCAAGGTCCTACAATAATAATTGTGGCTTCAATAGAAATAGGTCATATGAAAGAATAGATGATAGAAGAGATGGAACGATAAATGAAAGAAGAAGGGACTCTCCCGATGATTGTGAAGATAACTATTGTCCACCAAAGACGTCAAGAAACTCCAGGTATGAAAGTAATGTTACTAATCAATCTAAACATATTCTTATTTACACATTATCTAGTTCATCTCCTCTAGATACTTGGGATAGTTTCCTGGTTGATAGTGGGGCCTCTCATCACTTCTCTGGATGTAAGGAGTTTCTCTGTAATTTGGTAGAGAAGGAGACATATTTGAAGATTATTCTTGGTGACAACACCACTCATCCTGTAAAGGGCTTTGGTTCTATCAAATTTCATTTGGACTCTGGGGAATTTGTTTTGCGTCATGGTGCGATGTATGTGCCAGGATTGAAGAAGAATTCAGTATCAATATCTACTTTGGAGGATAAATGAATGAGGGTTGCATTCATCAAAGGAAAAGTACTTACTTGACATGTTGGATCCTATATGAGAAATGTATTCACATTGAGATCTAGGTTTGAAGGACTTTATAGAGTCACTAGAAGACCCCTTCTAACTATGCTCTATAATACAAATCATTAGGGCGAGCAATGGAACCGAACGCTGGCCCATCTACATTATGATGCTCTTCTAAAATTGAAGAAGTTGGTCTCTGGGATCTTCGACGTTCAAGCTCAACATGATGGAGTATGCCCTGGGTGTGCCAATGGAAAGAAGACAAGGGGACCATTCACCTCTAGTGAAAACAAGACGAAAGACATCCCTCATCTCATTCATTCTGATATATGTGGTCCAATTCCAGTGCATTCACTTGGGGTTCATATCTATTACATTACCTTCATCAACAATTTATTAAGGAAGACATGGATATATTATTTGAAGCACAATGATGAGGCATTTGAAATATTCAAGGAGTTCAAGGCTTTGGTTGAAAATAATATAGGGAAGAATACAAAGATCTTCAGTTCTAACAACGCTAGGGAATACATCTCAAATGAATTTATAGACTTTTTCAAGAAGGAAGGAAATAAGAAGGAGACTATTGTGCACTACACTCCCGAACAAAATGGAGTGGCTGAGAGAAACAACAGGTCCATTGTGGAAGCTACCCTCTACCAAAGTTCCTTTAGGTTGAAGCAACAAACACAACTCTAAATGTTAAAAACAGGCTGCCTCATCAAGCTTTGGACAACAAGACCTTGTTGACGGTGTTGGATCCCACAACATTAGAGGATCACCCTAGTATGAAGTCCCAACTAGACCTCACACCATTTGGTGTGGGAGTCCAATTCGATATGATGGCCCGGTTGCCATTATCTTAAGGATTTTCCTCAACTCTTTCTTGTCAACACATGAGAGTGGTTTGCTTTGTCTTTGAGAAGTGAGATTTGTGTGCCTAGTGAGTGTAAGTGTCACTTGTGTCAATGGTTCTTTCGCCGTAGAGGGAGAGGGTGGGAGTGAGTCCCAAGTCGGTTGGGAGAAGTCCAAACTCTGTTAGGAACACACAACACAACAGGACATGCGCAGCTTCTGGCAGAGCAGTCCACATGGATACGACAGTCATAACACACAAGGGAAGATAACACGTATAACACTCAACAGAATAGTCCACACGAGTGTAATGGTTGTTACAATAAGTTTTATGTGAAATGTCTGTTTGATGTATGGGAGAGTAGTATGCATGAGCGAGACAACGTTAACAACATATACAACACATTTCCATTAATAGATTATGTATTACAACAAGTGAAATAGTTCAAATGTAGAACACATGTTAAAGCAACATGCATCACAAGTGTTAAATATTAGTCTTACAACAATTACAATACATGTGTGAAAAACGTGCTGGCCGGTTGGCAGGCTTCTGAATTAAGCGAAAGTTCCAAGACACATCATTACACCATACATCACTAACCCCGAGTGTAGGGCGTTGGAGCCACTACTTACTCCTCAAAGAAAAGATTATAGACTCTCTTGGCTATGTGGGAGGAGTTGAGGTGAAAAAGTCCTTTGCATGTACAAATGAGGGGGTATTTATAGCCAAGGGTGAAAACTGACCCTTGTGGCTGTTCGACTACCCTCATGACTGTTTGACTTCCATGACTTTTTGACTTTACATGACTCTTTGTACAACAAGTGGGTCTCTTGGACTTCCACGTTACATTACATTGATTGACAACATAGCCCATAGTGGAGATGTGGGTGACATGACTCATGACATGACTCAACATGACAGTGCTGGTACATTCATGCTGCTGCTGGAGTGCATGTCGAGCTACAGTGCTGTTGGGTGATGGATGTCTTCATGGTGTATCACAACTTCACCTCCGCATGGCAAAGTGCGTGAAGTCTTCGATGGTCTTTGGTTCGCTTGATGATGCTTAGGCATGTTGCTCCTTGCTTGCATGTTGGAAGGATTGATAGGCTCATCTGTTCGCGAAAGGTGCATGCTCGTCCGTTTGTGAGCACATCTTGCATGTTTGCTTGTCTGTCCATCCGTGAGCATATCTTTGCATGATCATCTGTTTGCAAGCACATATCTTCGCATGCATCGATCGTTCGTCCATTGGTGTACCTGTCCTTCTGTATGTGCTCCCTTCGTTCATCCCATTCGTCGTCTTGCCATGTTTGTTGGTGTACCTATACTTGCAGTCACTCGTGATGAGACGACATCAAATCCAAAAGCTCCTAGTCTACCATGACACATGATCATTTCAGATGCAGGTGACTAGGAGAAGCAACAAGGTTGTGAAGCGGGATGATGGCTTCGGGCACTACTAATGAAAACTGCACAAGAGTCATTGGGTGATGAAGATGGGAAATCCAAGTTGACAGTGACTGTCTGTGAGGTCTAGCTCGGCTGGAAGGCAAAATTGTGCAAATTTTGGGAGGGTCAGTTCGGGCTGCAGGAAGGCAAGGTAGGCAGGTGTTTAGTCAATTTAGTATGTCCTAAATTGCTACATTAATTATCAATCCGGGAGTCGTAAACTGATGAAGTGTGGCACACTATATGTGCAAGACAACCTCTTTCTTACTTTTTATCAATCTTATCTTGTTTTTGGGGGTTTTATCTTGGTTTGTCTCCTAATGCAAATGATAATACTATTCCTAAGTTTTAAGAATACTTTTAGAAGGCAAGTTTGGGTATAGATTTTAAGGCAATTATGTCCTCTATAATGATTTCCAGAACTTAACACTTCAGAAGGTCTTAAAACATACTAGTGATGAAATTAATACTTGAACAAGAATGGAAATGTGCAGCTAAACAAGAATGTAAATGTGCAGCTACTTGCATCAAACAAATGATGAACTACTTGATCATGAAATCTCTATCTCTGCTGCTCATCTAAATACAGAAATAAAAGTTAAGCTATTGCACTCAAACAAATCAAAACTACAAACGAATAAAAGTAAAATCAATTCACTTCATTTATAGTCCGATAGCTCGCCAAGTAGTCTTTTCGGGGTTAAGCTATGGCTCTGGAGATAACATCAATAATATGAGGAATTGATATCTAATTGCAAAAAAATAATGCTAAAATCAAATCACATCATTCATAGTTTGATAGCTCACCAAGTAGTCTAAGCTATGGCTCTGGAGATAATGTCAATGATATGAGGAATTTGATATCTAATTGCAGAAAAATAAAGCTAAAATCAAATCACATCATTCATAGTCTGATAGCTCGTCAAGTAGTCTAAGCTATGGCTATGGAGATAACGTCAATGATATGAGGAATTTGATATCTAAACTGACTGACAAAGCAAATGAATTAAACTGGAAAGCATAACTGAAATTGAAAAGCTAAGAAAAGCAAAGTCAGTAGAGAGGCTAATCTCATGTCACTAGTTATCATAAAAATTGTATGAAAATGCCTGGGCCTAGCCTATCCTAAAACACACACTGATCAGTGTTATCAACAATATATAATACTTGAAAAATCATGTACAGGACTGTAACATTAGCATCATAACTATCTGATGAAATATACACAGGTGAACAAATTATGAAAGATGTACAATGGAAACAAGGAAACAATACGTAAAAAATTTACAACAATAAAGAAAACAAAACCTCAGCGTGCAGGGACCCTCTGGCCTTGGTCAACACGCTATCAGTCTAGAATTACATTCACACAGTCATATGAAACAGAGTCTTGTTATATTGCAAAACAGAGGAAGACTCCTCTCGTTACAACAACAGGACCAGTTCACGGCACAGTACAATGATTAACAACAAAACGACATCAAAACTAACTAGCTCTATGCATTTGCAAACGCGTTATTTATAAGAGAATCTACATAACTGTTTTCTTATGAAACACCTTCAACAGAGGACACGTAAAAAGACAACATCCGTGAGTTTAACATGATGGTTGCCGAGATCATTCAATCTTTCAAAAGATGGTTGTTGGATTTGCGTCATGGAGGCAGTGTACAGCTGTCAAAATGAACCTAGGGATCTAGGAACGGCCTCAGACCCTTCACGTGTTGAAAAACAGAGACCTGTTGCTGTAGGACTCCTTCGTTTGACCACCGTTTGACCACGACTTTCCTTTATGAATCTGGCTAAACCAATAGGACCTGATCCATGTCCAGATCATTCCCGAACTGCCCACGTGCCTCGTTTTTCTTGATGACACATGCAACCTAGAGATTAACAAAAACAGCTACGGAAAGTCGAATCAGATGCGGAAAGTGGCCGCATTCCGCAGCTAATGAGCAAAATCTAATTCAAATAGCAAACACAAAAACATAGTTATGAAACCACTTAAATGCTCTTTTAGAATCAATATGTAATGATCTTTGATAGCTTACGAGGTACTGGTGAGGGGAAAAAGTCTAGGAAAATGTGTAGGAGAGATGTAGTTTCAGGGCTCAACAGCAGGATCTGTGCAGTTTCCGGAATGAGCGGGCAACACGGGCTGGAAGGCTAAATTTGCGCAATTTGATAGAGGAACATGCCCGGCTGCAAGGAGGGTCAGTAGGAAGAGATTGCGTAGTTTTTGGGAGGAATTACTTGGGAGCGTGGTAGCCAAAACTGTGTAATTCCCAGAGGGAACTGGCATTTGGCTACTGGGGTCACTAGCAATTGGTTGTTGGGGTCACTAGCAGCCAAAACTACTCAATTCATATAGGAACTAACAGTTGGCTACTGGGGTCACTAGCATCTAAAAATACGCAATTCCTAGAGGGAACTAGCAATTGGCTGCTGGGTCACTAGCAGTAGAAACTGCGCAATTCCTGGAGGGAACTGGAAATCTACTGCTAGTAGTTGCTGGTAGAGGAAACTGCACTGAGGCTGGGAGGTTGACTTGCTGATCATCTCTGTGCAATTTATGAGCTAAGCAGACTGCTGGGTAGTAGAAGGCTGTTGAAAATAGCAACAAGAAATGCTAAAAATAGAAATGCTAAAAATAACATTTCGGGATATATTCCAATTTTGATTTGTCCTTGAATCAAAATTGAGAATTAAAATTCGAATTTAGTCTCACTAGCTGTTTGAAAAATAATTAATTAAATCATCTTAAGTTAATTAGTTGGAGAAAATCAAACATGAAGTCTTTGTGAAGACATGCAATAGTTATCCCTTTGATTGAGGAAGTTATCCCTTAATTAAGGAGATAAGTATGAGTTGTAATTATTTAGCTCAGTTAACTGAGTTAAGTCCAGTTAAATTAGTTCCAAACGGTTTGTGGAACTAATTGTGAGTTCAATCAGTTATTGCATGCATGCATGCAACTAATGTTCTCCAGATAACTGAATATTCTCTCATAAAAAACTCATGCATGTCAGTTCAGACAAAGAGCCAGTTGATATTAAAGGAAGGGACAATGTACTATCAGTTGCTAGAATATCCCCATGTGAATATCTCTTACATGCAGAAGGAATTCATTCCTTTAGGATTGCGCAGTTATTACAGAGGTCAGAGCAGTGTGTGAGGTGAGAATCACACAGGTGGTAGCTGGAGGACCTAGGAGAAATTTCACAAGGAAATATGAGGCTTGGAGGACTGAAGGAAGGCATATGTGTTGTCTATTCTATCCATGAGCAGCAGTTAGGGATTGTACTGAGAGCTAGATAGATTGAGAGCTAAAGCTTTGTGTAATCCTGAGATATTTCCACTTGTATGATAATACAGATAGCAGGGTTTTTAACTGAGGCTTTCCCCTAGGTATTCTTCTGTGTTTCATGTGTGATTGAATCTTCTTTTCTGTTATATGTGTTCTGTTTGATCTTGCTCAAAATCGATTAAGCTTCTGCAAGTTTGATTGTAGAAGTAGATTAAGTATTTTGCTTTAGTACATTGCATAATCAGTTTAATCTACAGTGATAATTTCTACATGGTATCGTAGCAAAGGTGATCAAAGCGGAGAACAATATGCAAAGAAGGGAGAAGTTCGAAGTTTTGAAGTTTTTGATTGTAGGTACAAAATCGATTTCTTATCACATCTCAAAGTTCACCAATGGCGTTCAATGGCTTGAGACTCGAGTATGCCTTAGATGGCAGCTCGAATTACATAACCTGGAAGGATAGCATGGAAACGATATTAGAGGAAAATGGTTTGAAGGACTTCATTGATCAAGAAGTCCCCAAGCCAACAATAGCTAATGCCCAAGAATTGGCGGAATGGAAGAAATGTGTGGTGAGAGCGAGGAGGATTCTTCTGGAGGGAGTTCAAGACCATATTGTCTCGAGTCTCCATGGGAAGGAGACTCCGTTTTCAATGTGGAAGACATTGAAGGATCTATATCAGAACAACAACGACTAGAGGAAGTTGGTGCTGAAGGACAAGCTTCAGAAAATCAAGTGTGAAAAGGGCGACACGATCTCTACATATCTGAACAAGCTCACCACTTGCAGAGATGAGCTTGGAAGTGTAGGAATCATGACAGCCGATGATGACATGGTGAGTCTTGCTCTCCTCGGTCTTCCTAAGAGCTGGCATAGTTACCAGGACTCAGTAAATGGAAGAGAGAAACTGCCAGATTGGGAATGACTGTGGTCGGATTTGACGTAGGAGGAGATCAGGAGAAGCACTAGAGATGGTTCTTCATCAAAGCATGATGATGAAGAAAATCTAGCCTTAGCAAGTAAGGCGCGGAAAGGGAAAGGGAAGGCTTCCCATTCCAAATCGAGTTCTTCCCATGGTGGGAAGAAGATTGACAAATCTAAAGTGCGATGCTTTAATTTTCACGAGGTGGGCCATTATGCAACAAATTGTCCATTGAAGAAATCCAAGAAGGGATTCTGGAAAGGATCATATGGTGAGGCACTGGCCTCACAGTTCGAATTGGATTTTACCCTCATCGCATGCATGGTTTCATCGATGGTGGGTTGTGTTCGGTACCTGGACAGCGGAGCCTCATTCCACATGACCGGCGATAAGAGTTTATTCAGTACCTTGGAGGAGAAGGACCTCCAGATGCGCATAGAGATGGGCGATGATGGAAAGTACCGTGTTTCAGATGAAGGTACGCAGAGGGAGCATGGAGCTCCTCTCACCCTGACTGATGTAAAGTATGTGCCTGGACTGAAGAAAAACTTGGTATCAGTCACGATGTTGGAAGATAAAGGTTATGTTGTAGTCTTCAGTAAAGGAAAGGCATTCATGAGACACATAGCCACGGGTCAGACCAAGAGGATTTGGATTCGAGTGAAGAATCTATATAAGCTAGAGGTAGATGACTGTGCTGCATTAAGTTCCAAAGCAGAATTGGTGCAAAGCCAAGATATTGGTGAGTTATGGCATAGAAGGTTGGGCCACTTGCATCATGAGGCCTTGAAGATAATGCAACAGATTTCTATCAGACTTCCCAAAGGTAAACTTGAGCAAGTGGACACATGTACAGGTTGTACCTTGGGTGAGTATGCAAAATCTTCCTTTCAGGATCGAGACAGTCGAGCTGGAGCAATCTTGGAGCGAGTTCATATAGATGTGTGTGGACCATTCTCGACAGCCTCCACCACTAAACAAAGGTACTATGTTATTTTCATTGATGATTTTTCTCGTAGATGCTATATCTATTTAATGTAGAAGAAGGATCAAACCTTCTCAAGTTTTTGTGAGTTCAAAGCCTTGGTTGTGAAAGAATCAGGAAAGAATATTAGGGCCTTGCGAAGCGACAATGGTGGAGAGTATGTCTCTCAAGAGTTTAAGGACTTCTGTGTAGTTGAAGGAATTAAACGGGAGTTGATGACACCCCATAACCCAAAATAGAATGGGGTGGCCGAAAGGAATAACATAATGATTGTGGGAGTAGATCGGGCGATGCTGCATGACCAAGGCCTACCACTTCATTTGTGGGTTGAGGCATGCAACACAGTAGTTTACTTGCAGAATAGAAGCCCGCATCACATACTTGGGATGAAGGCACTAGAGGAAGCTTTCTCCAGGAAGAGACCAGATGTGAGTCACTTCAGGATCTTTGGCTCATCGGTTTATTGCCATATGACCAAGGATGCCTGGAAGAAGCTAGAGACTACAGCTGAGTTGGGGATACTTGTGGGGTACACTGATACTCCCCACAACTATCGAGTGTATTTGCCTACCAATCAGAGGACAATGGTTCGCATAGATCTTAAGTTCGACGAGCTGAAGGCCATGCGAGTTTCCCTTGAGAGGGAGCTCAAGATCAGGCAGAGGAGGAACTTTTGGTTCCTAAGGAGGAGGAGCCTCCAACTGATGCAGAGCATCCGCATGCAGAGGGTTCAGGAGTGGAGACATCCACTCATGGAGAGTCTTCTAGAGATGGGCAAAAGCGCATGAGAGAAGCTGACATATTGTTTTCGGATGCGAGAGAGAATTGGGAGAACCATCTTCTCAACGCAGATAGAGGAGGTCACGTGAGCGGTACACTGGTTACAAGGCCCTTGTTGGGGAATGTGTAGAGACCGAGCCATCTTCCTTTGAGGAAGCAGTGCAACAGCCAATTTGGGTTGATGCTATGGTGGAGGAGTATGACTCCATAGTTTAGAACAATGTTTGGGATGTTGTTCCAAGACCAAAGAACAAGTTAGATGTGAGTTCCTGTTGGCTTTACAAGGTAAAGCATGTTGCTGATGGTAGTGTGGAGAAACATAAGGCAAGATTTGTTGCTCGTGGTTTCTCACAGGTTGAGGGGATCGACTATGATGAGACTTTTGCTCTTGTAGCAAGGTAATTTTCTATCAGATCGATGTTGGCACTATCAACACAGATGGGTTGGAAGATCCATCAGATGGATGTGAAGACTGCATTCCTCAATGGCAAGATTGAGGAAGAGGTGTACATAGAGCAGCCAAAAGTATTTGAGACCTTCGATCATGAGTCGCATGTGTGCTGACTCAAGAGAGATTTGTATAGACTGAAGCAAGCACCTTATGCTTGGTACACCAGAATCGAAACTACTCGTCGGGTTGGGCTTCACAAAGAGTGAAGCGGATGCGAACTTGTACCACATCATGGTGGAAGGTAATCAGTTGATCATTGTTCTTTATGTTGATGATATGATATTGACAGGTGATGATCAGTTGATCATGTCTTGCAAGGAGGACCTTACACGAGAGTTCGAGATGAAAGACATGGGTCTCATGCACTACTTTTTAGGCATGGAAGTGTGGTAGAAGGACGAGGAAGTGTTTGTGTCTCAAGGCAAGCATGCAAATGAGATACTCAGAAGATTCCACATGGAGAAGTGCAAGCCCATGCAGACTCCTCTAGCAGGTAACTGGAGGAAGGAGGATGCTACTTCAGGTGAGGTAGTAGAGGCTATTGTATATCAGTAGCTTATGGGTTCATTGATGTATTTAGTGAACACACGACCAAATTTGTGCTTTGCGGTGAACCAGCTAAGTCAAGCTATGGTTAAGCCTACCAAGCTATTTTGGAAGGAAACAAAGCATGTTTTGAGATACCTCAGAGGCACATCTCAGTTTGGATTATGGTACAGACGATCAGAGGGAGTGAAGCTACAAGGCTTCACAGATGCAGATTGGGCAGGGAGTCCATCAGATCGGAAGAGCACATCAGGAGGAATTTTCAACCTTGGTTCAGCTTTAGTTTCTTGGTACAATAAGAAACAGAGGTCAGTTGCACTTAGCTTAGTAGAGGTTGAATACATGGCTGCAAGTCAGGCAGCATGTGAGGCCATTGGGATGCGGAAAATTCTAGTTGGTTTGTTTGATCAGAGGATGGATCCAACTGTGATCTATTGTGATATTCAGAGTTGTATCAAACTCTTTGAGAATCAAGTATTTGATGACAGGTCCAAGCATATCGACATTCGATATCATCATCTCAGAGATTGTGTGGCAAGGAGGATCATGTTGTTGCAGTATGTTTCGATCGAGGAGCAAGACGCTGACATTTTGAATAAGGCATTGTCAAAGTGTAAATTCGAGTTCCATAGAGACAGGGTTGGGGTGATAGATAATCCCTCTCTTGTTGAGAGGGAGCGTTGAAAATAACAACAAGAAATGATAAAAATAGCATTTCGTGATATATTCCAATTTTGATTTGTCCTTGAATCAAAATTGAGAATTAAAATTTGAATTTAGTCTCACTAGCTGTTTGAAAAATAATTAATTAATTCATCTTGAGTTAATTAGTTGGAGAAAATCAAACATGAAGTCTTTGTGAAGATATGCAATAGTTATCCCTTGAATTGAGGAAGTTATCCCTTAATGAAGGAGATAAGGATGAGTTGTAATTAGTTAGCTTAGTTAACTGAGTTAAGTCTAGTTAAATTAGTTCCAAACAGTTTGTGGAACTAATTGTGAGTTCAGTCAGTTATTGCATGCATGCATACAACTAGTGTTCTCCAGATAACTGAATATTCCCTCATAAAAAACTCATGCATGTCAGTTAAGACAAAGATCCAGTCGAGATTAAAGGAAGGGACTGTGTACTATCAGTTGCTAGAATATTCCCAATTGAATATCTCTTGCATGCAGAAGGAATTCATTCCTTTAGGATTGCGCAGTTATTACAGAGGTCAGAGCAGTGTGTGATGTGAGAATCACACAGGTGGCAGCTAGAGGACCCAGGAGAAACTGCGCAAGGAAATAGGAGGCTTGGAGGTCTGAAGGAAGGCATATGTGTTATCTATTCTATCTATGAGCAGCAGTGAGGGATTGTACTGAGAGCTGGATAGCTTGAGAGCCAAAGCTTTGTGTAATCCTGAGATATTTCCACTTGTATGATAATACATATAGCAGGGTTTTTAACTAAGGCTTTCCCCAGAGTATTCTTCTGTGTTTCATGTGTGATTGAATCTTCTTCTCTGTTATATGTGTTTTTTTTATCTTGCTCAAAATCTATTAAGCTTCCGCAAGTTTGATTGTAGAAGTAGATTAAGTATTTTACTTTAGTACATTGCATAATCAATTTAATCTACAGTGAGAATTTCTACAAAGGCCTGCTCATGAAATTTGCACAATTTCTTGGATGAGTATCCACTCGACTGCTAGGATGAATGACTGGGAAAACTACGCAATTTTCTGAGGGAGACAAGGATGAACACTTGGTGTCTATCTGTACTGTCTATGAAATTTTCTCAGTCAACTGAGCGAGTAAGGTCAGTGGCCTCTGCGTAATTTTTGAGGGGAGTCAGTATCGGGGTGACTGTCGGGTTCGACTGTCCAGGTGGTCAGTATGAAAGAGGATTGAATTGCTTGCAGGCAACACAACCTGAAAAGAATTGCTTGATGCTTCCACACTGTTCTGGTTGACAGTTGATCGACTCGATGGCAAGGTGATGGTACAACTGTTAGAGGGGAGTCTATTTGTCAGAACTTCAACAACAATGACTAAGTGTGTGAATGATCAAAAGATGCATATGTGATCATGCAAACACACACTCTCATGACTCGACGACGAAACAAATCAAACCATCCAGGCACACATGTTCAACATGACTGACCAACGGTGCAAGTGACAAGCGTGACACTCGTGATTGACCATTCATTGATTGAGATGAAGCTTACGCGACAGTGAATGTGATTCTGTGTGTAAGTGCAACAGATGCTTTCATAGTGAACACAACAAGCACATACGAAGCGAAGACTTTGAGCATAACCAGAACATGGTCACAAGCATGACTTAGACACCAACATGTAGAAAATTGAATGAAATGAACAAGCAAGGTGGATGCAAGGACTCACACGAGCTCACGGAGTGAACCCGAGTGTGTGTAGTCATCAAGTGAAACTCTCAAGGGAGGCTCCGAAATTGGGTGCAGGCCAAAATTTTGGAGGGTGGTTGTAGCTGCTACAACACTTGGCGACACACTAGTAGAACTCCAACTTCTCTGTTTCAGTTCATTACTAGCATAGGGCCTTAGTCTTTCAGGGAGTATTGAATCACTGTGTGGGTTACTTCAGCTTCCCCACTTGCCCCATGGACATACACGGTCCACCCTTTGACAACTCAACCAAACACAATCAAAAGTTCAGCTTGATCTCAGTGTTTCGAATTCAGGAGGGGTAGTTTAGCTTGCGAGTTGAATATTTTCAAAGTATAAGTTTTCATCTCTGGTGTTGCTCCGCTACCAGTAGGCCTGGATAGTACCTTGACGGAGTCATGCAGGAACACACACATTGCTCCACTACCAGCAAGCCTCGACAGTACCCCAGTGGAGTTGCATGCTTCACCTCTTTGCACAAGAAGCCTTTCTCTTCTTTTGCCTAAGTATTTTTCAAGAGGACTGTGCATGGGCACTTATTTATCTTTGGGGTGGAAGAGGGATAAAGAATTATTGAAAGTAGAAGAGGTTATTCCTTCAGAGAAGCATGTAAGACCTTTGACATAGGTTTTCTCATTTAGATTTTCCCCTTCTTCGTTTCTACTAGTTGGATTAGCTTGAACACACATAGCAGAAGGCTAAGTATAGGCATGAGGCTTCCCAGTGTGGACACAGGTTCATGGTTGGACAAAAACTTCCCTTGCAGATGGTTCGTATTTTCCATCAAGACTTCATCGGCTGAAGGTTATAACCAAGCACAGAGAAGACGGACACAAGACTGGCCAAGTGCTGCAGTGTCACAAGTCTCTTCAAATTTCAGCCACATACTCTATTCAAAAGCCAGAACGTAGTAGTTGGCAGCACTTATTTCTGGAAACAAAAATAGTAATACACCAAGAAAATAAAACAAACGTAAACAAAATAGTAAGCAAAACAAACAAAGTGAAAACAATAACAAGCAAGCAAAGCAACCAAGTCAGCAAGCAAACAATCATGCAAACCAGAAACCAAAGACAAGTGAAAAAGAAAACACTATTCCTACTCCTACGTTAAATGGTTGGGGCTACATGAAATTAAATTTCCAATGAAGCCACCGTAGGTGTACCTGACATGCAGTCACAAAGATACGAGTGATTAAAACAGATAAAAAATAGTGTGCAACAGAAAATGAAAAAACTTGAAAAACTTGCACACAAGAGAGAAGGTCTCGCTTGTGGGTAGAAGAATGTGTCACAACCACCCAACACACATGCTTACCTCTTCCATGACTACCATTTTTCAACAAACCTCGGAGGCCTCTTGCGAGTGTGTGTTGTTCTGCACCAAGTTTCTCAGCGAGTGCGAGGAAGGATTGAAGCTTGTTACCTGCAACATGACTCGCCAAGTAAGATTGTTCCAGCCATTCAGCGATTGGATCATAAAATTCGTGATGGTTGTTCTAAAAGATTCATGATCTTTGAGTAGATAGATTCCTGATTCGAGAGAGGGGATCATAATGGGAATCTGATACAGATAGATATATTTGGTCATTCTCATTAGTCATGTCAAGACAGTGAGGGCCTGCCATAGCCATAAGTGCCTCACTTGCTTGACAGAAGTCTAAGAAGAAAGATGTTACATGGTGAACATCATAGTGCACGAAGCAACTGTTATTGGATGTATTGTTGGGAAAATGATAAACTACATGACAACCACTCGAGATAGAAGAGAAACCAGACCAGTCGGTCGAGATGCCAGATTCCCAGTTTTACATGAACAAATAAACCTTTTGAACAATTGTACGAACACTCTAAATGAGGGAACCAAGTTCATTGTGCACTAGGAATGATAGAACACTCACCTGCAACTAGTGAAAATGTGCACAGGCATCATGGTCATCATCGAAATGTAGAAAGGATGCCAACATTGTGAATGTGTGAAACCGGTAGGGGTGTGGTGAAATGAGAGTAACTGGATTCACACGATAGGTTGTGCACTTGTCATCACATAGGGAGATTGCTGGTGTGATGAGTGGGAAGATTTGACATGAAAAATTTGCAAAAATACCAAGGAGTTGATTACGAGAGAGAAAATTTAATAAGTGTGATTCTAGATAGAGATGATCAACTTTGTTGTCCCATGATTGGATGAGAGACGGACACTCCCAACCCGAACTGGATGTAAGAGAGGTGCATGAAGACATACATGTTGTAACGGACTCGTGGATTCGATCATTAGCGAAAATCTGAAATTTTGAAATATCATACCCTGAATAGTAAATATTCTTTACACAAGGATCCACGTCGAGTGCAACCATGCAGATAGATGGATTGTGCGTGAGAAACGAGATCTGATTTGGTTTGACGGGCTTACTAGAGTCGCGAGGTCCTGACATAACCATCAATGGACATTGAAGTGCCTCGACTCCCTGGCATGTCTGGGAACTTTCCAGAATTGAAATTTGGGTTGTGAACCAGATCATGCATGGCTTGAGGATGGATGTTGTTACTAATTTCAAAACTTCTCTTAGGATGACAACCATCTTTGTCACAGGCTTCATCAAAATCTTCAGCACGCTGACTTGACAAGCTATCTTCATGCAACACACAAGATGATGACGAGTGGGAAGAGTCCTGTGTGTTGAGACTATTTTCATCGTCGACAACCTCATTGCCTTATGTCGATTGAGGAGATAGCTCAAAAGATGAAGAAGTAAGAGAATGCGGAGTGTCTCCGATGCATGTTGATGCATTGTGAATGATAGGACACACAGGTAAGTGAAGCGCATAGGAAGCTTCGATATGGTTGTATGCTTTGACCGGTGCGCATTCCATATCTGAGTTAGAGTGTACATGAGATGACAATAGATCATATGATGTGCTTGGGCGTTCATCATAATATACAGAAGCATGGGAGTGATAACAACCCAAGACTAAAGGTTGATTGAACGAAATGATTGTGCATGATGTTTCACCAAGATTCGCGGATTGTGGATCGTTCAAGAATTGAAGTTCAATGTTTTGAGAGGAATTGATTGTGTCTTCACCATCCTTCTCCTCCGCTTGTATGATGAGACTGCCTTGCTCATGAATGCAACTTGAGCCAGCAGTTCGAGAATCAAGAGAGTTTGTGCAACTAGCTTGTGAAGTAGATCACTCAAGAGGGTCATGATGTAAGGAGTCATGGCTTGTAGATTATGGAGGATGGCAGAGATGTAGATTAGACTCAAAACTTGGGTTAGGAATGGTGATGTCCTCTTGTAGAATGGAGGGATGAGTTTTTTCCATAGCCTTTCCTAACCATTATGGAATTTCTTCCGTTGGGGTGGGAGGCAGCTGAGTAGATGGATTGGGAACATGCTGCGCAGATTTATCAGCTTCACAACCGCTGCGAGGGGGTACTCGCTGCACAAATTTCTTAGTTTTGTGGTTGCTGCGAGGGGGCACCCTCTTTGAGACATGAGGTGTCTCATGATCTGCGAGAGTTGAGGAAGCAAGGAAATAGGGAAGTTCACTATTTCGGGAGACATGAACCGAGCGTTTCAACTCTTCGCTCATGAAGTCAAGGTCCACAAACTGCTTAGAAATTTTGTGACATAGGTGAAGGAAGCAAATAACAAAGCCCTCAACTGATTTGCCAAGCTTCATTCTTAAATGAGAGATTCTTTCATAGACATCTTGGTGGTCACACTCATCGAAGGCTTGATGGAAATCCGTGATGAAAGTGAGAAGGGAATGGACGAAAGTAGGTGGAAGGGTATGGCACCATCGATTAACATGACCTTCAAGGGTGAAGAAGAAGAGTACGCAAATCTCACTGTTATCGATTTCATGAGATTCACATAAATGAAGAAAATCATAAATGTGCTCGGTTACAGACGTTCTGTCCTCACTATCAAACTTTAATAAGGACAAGTGATTGAGAAGCTCATCGGGGATTGATAACTGATTAAGAGAGAAATGAGAGAAACACCCCGGAGCACGAATCGTGTATTATTCATTGGGGAAGAGATTTAACCTAGATGTATGGGCTCAACTTGTCATCTGGCCCTCCTTCTAGTGCCAAAATGTTGATGGTACTAGATCCGCCAACATCAGGGGATCACCCCGATATGAAATACCAACTAGACCTCACATTGTTTGGTGTGGGAGTCCCATCAGGTACGATGGCTTGGTTTCCATTATCCTAAGGATTTGCCTCAACTCTTGCTTGTCAGCATAGGAGAGTGGTTTGCTTTGTCTTCAAGAAGTGAGGTTCGCGTCCTTGGTGAGTGTAAGTGTCACTTGTGTCAATGGTTCTTTCACCGTAGAGGGAGAGGGTGGGAGTGAGTCCCAAGTTGGTTGGGAGAAGTCCCAACTTTGTTAGGAACACACAACACAACAGGATATGCACAACTTCCGGCGGAGCAGGCCACATGGATGCGACAATCACAACACACAAGGGAAGATAACACGTATAACACTCAACAGATTAGTCCACACAAGTGCAACAATTGTTACAACAAGTTTTATGTGAAATGTCTGTCTGATGTATGGGAGAGTAGTCTGCATGAGCAAGACAATGTTATCAACATATACAACACATTTCCATTAATAGATTATGTATTACAACAAGTGAAATAGTTTAGATGTAGAACACAGGTTAAAGAAACAAGCATCACAAGTGTTAAATATTAGTCTTACAACAATTACAATACATGTGTGAAAAAAGTGCTAGCCTGTTGGTAGGCTTCTGAATTAAGCAAAAGTTCCAAGACGCATTGTTACACCATACATCACTAACCCTGAATGCGAGGCGTTGGAGCCACTACTTACTCCTCAAAGAAAATATTACAGACTCTCTTGGCTATGTGGGAGGAGCTGAGGGGTAAAAGTCCTTTGCATGTACAAATGAGGGGGTATTTATAGCCAAGGATGAAAACTGACCCTTGTGGTTGTTCGACTACCCTCATGACTATTGACTTCCATGACTTTTCGACTTTACATGACTCTTTGTACAACAAATGGGTCTCTTGGACTTCCACATTACATTACATTGATTGACAACATAGCCCATAGTGGAGATGTGGGCGACATGACTCATGACATGAATCGACATGATAGTGCTGGTACATTTGTGCTACTACTGGAGTGCATGTCGAGCTATAGTGTCACTGGGTGATGGAGGTCTTCATGGTGTATCACAACTTCACCTTCGCATGGCAAAGTGCGTGGAGTCTTCAATGGTCTTTGGTTCACTTGGTGATGCTTAGGCATGTTGCTCCTTGCTTGCATGTTGGAAGGCTTGACAGGCTCATATGTTCGCGAAAGGTGGATGTTCATCCATTCGTGAGCACTTCTTGCATGTTTTCTCGTCTGCCCATCTGTGAACATATCTTTGCATGATCATCTGTTCCCGAACACATCTCTTCGCATGCATCATTCATTTGTCCGTTGGTGAACCTGTCCTTCTGCATGTGTTCCCTTCATTCATCCAATTCATCGTCTTGCCATGTTTGTTAGTGTACCTATACCTGTAGTCACTCATGACGAGATGACATCAAATCCAAAAGCTCCTAGTCTACCATGGCACATGATCATTACAGATGCAGGTGACCGGGAGAGGCAACAAGGTTGTGAAGCGGGATGATCGCTTTGGGCATTGCTGATGAAAACCGTGCAAGAGTCACTAAGTGATGAAGATGGGCAATCCAAGTTGACATTGACTATCTGCGAGTTCTGGCTCGGCTGGAAGGAAAAATTGAGCAAATTTGGGAGGGACATTCTGGGTTGCAGGAAGGCAAGGTAGGCAGGATCTACGCAGTTTTCAGAACAAGTGGGCAACAGGGGCTGGAAGGCCAAATTTGTGCAATTTTATGGAGGAATAGGTCCGGCTACAAGGAGGGTCAACAAGCAGAGATTGCGCAGTTTTTGGGAGGAACTGCCCGGGATCCTGGCAGCCAAAACTGCGCAATTCCTAGAGGGAACTAGAAGTTGGCTGCTAAGGTCACTGGTAGCCAAAACTGCGCAATTCCCAGAGGGAACTGGCAGTTGGCTGCTGGGGTCACTGGCAACCAAAACTATGTAATTCCCAAAGGGAAATGGCAGTTGGCTATTGGGTCACTCGCAGCAGAAACTGCGCAAGTTCTGGAGGGAACTGGTAGTCTGCTGTTAGGAACTACTAGTAGGGGAAACTGCATTGAGGCTGGGAGATCAGCCTGCTGATCATCTCTGCACAATTTTTGAGCTGAGCAGACTGCTGGGCAACAAAAGACCTGCTCATGAAATCTGCGCAATTTCTTGTATGAGAAGCCAGTCGATTGCTAGGATGATTGACTAGGAAAGATGCACAATTTTCTGAGGGAGACATGGATAGGCACTTAGTGTTTTCCTGACCTATCTGCGCAATTTCCTCAGTCAGCTAAGTGAATAAGGTCAGTGGCCTCTACGCAATTTTTGAGGGGAGTCAGTCCTAGGGTGACTGTCGGGTCCCACTGTCTGGGTGGTTAGTATGAAAGTGGATTGAATTGCTTGCGGGCAGCGCAACCTAAAACTACTTGCTTGATGCTTCGGTGCTGTTCTAGTTGATATTCGATCGATTCGATGGTGGGGTGATGGTTCGACTGTCAAAGGGGAGTCTGGTCATCAGAACTTCAGCAAAAATGACTAAGTGTGTGAACAATCGAAATATGCATAGGTGATCATGCAAACACACACTCTCATGACTCGATGACGAAACGACTCAAACCATCCAGACACACATGTTCAACATGACTGATTGACGGTGCAAGTGACAAGCACGACACTCGCGATTGACCGTTCATTGATCGAGATGACACTTGCGTGATAGTGAATGTGACTTCGTGTGTGAGTGCGACAGATGCTTTCATAACGAACACAACAAGCACATACAAAGCGAAGATTTTGAGCATAACCAAAACATGGTTGTAAGCATGAATTAGACACCAGCATGCAGAAACTTGAATGAAATGAACAAGCAAGGCGGATGCAAGGACTCACACGAACTCACGGAGTGAACCCGAGTGTGTGCAGTCATCAAGTGAAACTCTGAAGGGAGGCTCCGAAATTGGGTGCAGGCCAAAATTTTGGAGGGTGGTTGTAGCTGCTACAACAGACCCCCAAGGAAACATTCACATGTATCAAGCCAGATATTTGTAATCTCTGGATTTGTGGTTGCCTCGTATACTTCCATGTGTTGAAGGACAAAAGAAACAAGCTAGATCCAAATGAAGAGAAGGTACATTTGTTTGATATAATGAAGATTCTAAACCATTTATAATATACATTTTTGGTCAAAGGAAGGTTGAAATTAGCAGGGATGTAACATTCAGTGAAGATGTTGTGCTTAGAAAAGAAAGGGACCTCCCTTCACCTCCTCCTCTTGAAGACAACAGTGATGATTTGGATATTCTAGAAGGTCCTTTCGTGCCTCAGTCTGAGAAGGAAATCATTGGTGATCCCATGGAGCTGTGGACCCCTTGAATCCTCCTCCATGCGATCCCCCTATGAGGAATAAACCACTTTGGATTAAGGAAATACTACAGGATGTTGAGAATCATGCCACTACTCATGGAACTTTCAGGGAAAGCAAGAAGCCATGTAGGTACCAAGCATATGTTGTTTCTATGACTAATATGATTCAAGTTAAGCCTTATACATTTGAATAAGATGTGAAGGGAAAAGTATAGAAGGATGCCATGACCGAAGAATATGAGTCTATTATGAAAAATGATGTATGGGATGTTGTGTCGAGACCGAAGGAAAGATCAATGGTGACATCCAAATGGTTTTATAAGATCAAGCATGGGGTTGATGGAAGCATTTAAAAATAAAAATCAAGGTTTGTAGCCCATGGATTCTCCCAAAAAAAAGGGAGAATATTATGATGATATGTTTTCTCCTGCGGCTTGATATACTACCATTCATTCGATAGTATCCATTGGTGCAAGTCAGGGATGGAATATTCATCAAATGGATGTGAAGACTTCTTTCCTACATGGTTTGCTGTAAGAAGAAGTGTATGTGAACAACCTCCAGGATTTTAAGTTCATGACATGAAGACCCATGTATCTCGATTAAAGAAAGGCCTCTATGGATTGAAGCAAACGCCTCATGCTTGGTATGCTTGCATCAACAGTTACTTGATGAAGCTGGGATTTACAAGGAGCAGTTTTGATCCAAACTTGTACTTCAAAACCATCCAAGTTATGCCTCTCATTTTGGTATTATATCTTGATGACTTATTCTTAACAGGTGCATACCCTCTCATTCTAGAATGTAAGAGGGATTTGGCTTCTGAATTTGAAATGAAATATCTTGGTTTGATGCACTATTTCCTAGGACTTGAGGTTTGGAAAATAGCAAGAGATATTTTCCTTTCACAAGGAAAATATGTTGTAAAATTTCTCTAAAGATTTGACATGGTTGAGTGAAAATCCTTGGCTACACCTATGGAGATGAATTTCAAGAAGCTGTGTGCAGAGGCTGCTAGATCAGACCTAGAAAACCCCTCAAAGTATAGACAATTGTTTGGTGCTCTAATGTTCCTTGTGAACACTCTCCCCGACATATGCTTTGTAGTTAACACCTTGAGCTAGAGTATAACCGAGCCTCACCATGCACATTGGGTTGCTACCAAGCATGTATTGAGATATCTACATGGGAATATTAGCCTTGGACTGAGATATGTCGTAGGAGACATTAGGCTACATGGATATGTAGTTGCAGATTGGGCTAGTAGTGTTGTCAATCAGAAGAGTACCTCTAGATGTTGTTTTATTTTGGGATCTGTCATGATATCGTGGATGAGCAGGAAGCAAAAAGCCGTAGCACTTAATACTGTTTAGAGTGAGTATATTGCAACCAACTTGGCAAGTTGTGAAGAAATTTGGTTGAGGAAGCTCTCAGGAGAGCTATTTGAGTAGGTTCTAGACACGATAATCATCTGTTGCAACAACAAGAGTGGGATTCGTTTGTCATAGAATCTTGTGTTTCACGATAAGTCTAAGCATATTGAGATCAAATATCATTAAATCCATGACATGGTGCAGAGAGGACCTATGAGACTCGTCTACATTTAGGTAGATGAGAAGATAACCTATATCCTCACCAAGGCTTTGTCGAAATGGAAGTTCTTAGTCTTTAGAGATCAACTTGGAATGGTTGAGACGACTCTTTCAAATAAGGGTTTGGGTTGAGCAAGAACACTGAGCAGTGCTCTTCCCACCTAGTTGAGCTCCCAGGGTTAGGAATGGAGCTATAGGGCTCCTGGGGATGAGAGACCTCTAATAGATAAGATGTTGAGACTTGAGATCTCCCCTAGTCAGAGTATGCCCCAGTTAGCATCCTTCCCACTCCGTGGGATAACCTATCCCATCTTGCCAATGGGTTGAGGGACTTAGGGTAGATTGTGACCCTTACACCTTATAGTGGGTGGATCTCGCCCAAGTTGGTGGATGCTTGTGTTCTACCATCTAACTCTTTAGGGTTAGGATGGATGACTAGGGATAATCGGGTAGAGTGTGATCCTTACCTTCGGTAAGTTGATCACCTATTGTCAGGGACTTTAGGATAGAGTTTGATCCCTACGCATTGGGGTAGGTTGGTCTCGTCCATAGTCTTTGGTTCTGGGTGGTAGCCATGGCTCCCCAATGATGAAGATGACAATGATGATGATGATGATGATTCCGGGTGGTAGCAGAATCTCCCTGATGGTGATAGAGACATGGTCGTAGATGGAGCTCCCTTGTAGAAATTCTTCTTCTTTAGATTCGAGAATGTTTAGCATGAGATGAGAAGAGACAAGCAGAGATGAGCAGGGATGCACATGACATGATGACAAGACACATATGATGATCACATGATTTAGTTGGAATTTATCCCAAGTTGAGAGGGAGTGTGAATTTGGTAGCTCAATGACAAATTCCAACCATTGCATTGAATTACTCTTTTCAAGAGGACCAAAATTGACTTTTGAAGCACTCAATTCGGATAAGGGAAAGGGGATTTTGAGGTCAATCCCAGAGTTTCACAATTTATCAAGGTCAACTTGCAATCAATTAGAACAAATTAACCCTCCTCCATCTCATATAAATACAAGACAAGACCTCCTCATTTGGCACCTCATCAACTCACAACATATATTCTCTCTCCTTATTCTATTGGTTCATACAACTCAAAATTGCAAAGTATCTCTCAAACATGCAAAAGACAAAAGTCATCTTTTGATTGGGCCGAATTGCAAGACTATTTCTGGGCATTGATCAACATTGAACAAGGTCTGTTTGACCATATTTGACTGTGTTTTTGGGTGGAATATCTTTGTTTCTCTATGCCGCATTGGAGGGCACGCAGAGCACAAAAATTTGGGTAGGTTGACTAACATTGACTTCAGCGCTGATCGTAGGTGTGACCGCAAAAGCAAGTGAAAACTTTGACCGAGTTTGACTAGCTATTTTGAGGTTTTTTGGGTTAACTTTGACCATCATTCCTGGCCACATTTATTGTTGCCTTGGCTGAGCTCTTTTGGAAGGTTGACCGTTTACTTTGTGGACTGGTTAGTGCTAACTTCACTGTTGTTGACTTGGACATAATTACAATTGACTTTTGTTGACTCTCTCTCTTGTCTCTAAATTTACAAATAGCATGTCGTTTTGACAGGATTGAATGTTGGATATTGGTTGTAGATATTGACTAGTCAAAGTTTAACTTTGACTCTTGGATGATGTACTCTCTCTATTGCTGAACATTTGAAGGCAATCTAATAGAAGAAGAATTGCAAAGGGTTTCCCCCATAGTGGGGTTTTTCCTTGGTCATTGACCAAATATTATGTCTCTTGTCTCTTGTTTGTCTTTCATTGTGCAATTATTTAATTGTTCTATCTATTTTCTATCTACAATCATTGGTTAATTGAAGAAGTGGAAATTGTTAAATTGGCTGCTATTGGATATTGTTGAAGTAGTAGTTGTGGCATAGAACAATTGATGAAAAGTTAACACTAGCTGGGTTTTCTCTTGTAATGGTTTCCTAAGGAAAATGTTGTGTCTATTGTGGATGGTTCATGTATTTATTTTTGTTTTATATTTCTCACATTTTAATTGATTTATCCATTTAAGCATACAACTGATAAATAAAGAATCTAAAATCTAAAGGGAAGTAACATTCGTAGTAAAGATTTCAATATTTTATCAAATTTGTTGTAATGAACTATTCTATTAGAATATCCATGGAATTTTACATATCAATGATAATGATTAGAGGTAATTATAGTGACCTTTGTGACCTTATGGATGTTGCTTTATTTTAAATATTCCTTGATGGTTCTAACAGAGAGAGTTGGCTTTATCTTTATTGCGTTTTTATTGGAAACTATAAACTTCTCTTTAGGTATATAGGAAGAAGAATTTAACCTCAAAAGTCAATTTTTGAAGTAATCGGTGCCAAATAGTCCCTTGATCTTGTTCTTTTACATGTATTTACTCATACTCATGGGATAACTACTAAACTAATTATTATCTCTTTATGTGTAAGACGCAAAAGCCACATTCATTCATGGGATATAATTGATAATGGAGCTTTTGGACATATTGTTATGATCCTAGCATGACTTTTGTTAAATTATTTAGGACAAATGAGATTGTGTGGAAGTAACCTTCATATGGAACTATCAGGCACAACAATTGAAAGATTTTGGTCTAAGCAAAGTTTTATGCATTTGTTGTGAACTTTGATGATTGGGTTCTAATGTGAGGTACTGGGAAGCAAATTTTAGATGGAAGTCTTATGGTTTTTACATTCCTTTGTAGAGAGAAACTAATTTTCATGTTACTTGAAGGGATGCATAAATTTCAAACCATAATAAAATATTTAGTATTGTTGTAGGAGCTCACCTAGAAAGAAAAACACAAAATGGAATCAATTTTGAACCAACATGATCCAATGCTATAAGGATTTGTGCATTATATGACATTTAATAGGATGGCCAATAAGAAATTGGTTAGAGTTCGTGAATAAAAGAGAGAAATTGTGAAAGGTTATGCTATATAAACAATAAACATCTAAACAATGCACATCGTTGAAGAACAATGGTAATGTTGGGATGGTTTTAAATGAGATTTAGAAAATTAAATTTATAAGGAAAGTTGAAATATATTTCACAATGAGTCAATTTGAAAAGACGATAAACTTATTGTCCAAGTTTTTTTGTTTTCTTTTGTTTTTGTTTGTTTTTTTTTTTTTAAGGATAGACAAAGTATTGAAGAATCCCACTAAGAATTCATAGTACTAGTGACTTAATGTCTTGGCAACTATTTACTTTTGGTATTTTAGGGTCTTGTTGTTTTAAATTACAAAATTCTGATTTTAATTTACAATGGATTATTCCTTAGAAAAGGTGTAAGTTTCCATCCCGAGAGATTCTCATGCTTGATTATCAAGGACACAATGAAACTGGTCAATTTACTAGACTATAGGCCTAACTTTTTGGAAATTTGTTAATAATCATAATAAATTATAGGATTTCGTGTTCTACTTATGTACTCAATCACTTTATTCACTATTCCACCCACAATAAGTTGATTGAAACATGTTATAATGTTATGAAACCAGCTCAAAAAAAGATAGAAAAGAGAGATCAACGCCTTAGAATTCAACCTCTTCAAGGGGGCAACCTCCTTTACATTACATAAATGAACAATTCTTGGATGATACAAATGAAAAGACCTCCTTTCTATATATAGGAGTCTAAGGGGTCATAACATAATCAGAGCCGACATAACAATAATAATGTAAGGGCACAATAATAAAATAGTGGGCTTCTATGAGGCACAATAGTAACAATATGGGCACTACATGGGTACATCAATATAATAAGTGGGTTGTACTAATAACAATAAGGGGTTACACTAGTAGTATAGGGGCTTAACATGCCCCTCTCCTTCAAAAAGCGTTGTCCTCAACGCTTGAGTAGTTCTTGATGCTTCTGTATAAAATTCTTGTCCTCCCATGTGGAATCTTCAGCGGGTAAGTTCTTCCACTTGATGAGATACTATGAAATTGATCGATTTCGTAGCTGTCGGGTTCTTGTTTCTGTGACTGCTCCAGGTTCCAATATGATTTTTCCTTCCTCTTCAATTTCTGGCAATATTGTTTGAATTGGGATCTTTTGCAACTTTTCAATAAGTGGCCATACTTCTTTGTCCTTCTTCCATTCATCCCTTGCTTTGTTTATCCAATCTGGTTAGATAATAGAAATAGCACAAAACAATGCTTCCACATCCTCATCCTTGAAGAGTCTTCCCATTTGGTAAGGTCGCCATTTTTTAAGTGCATGTAGTATTGCCAACATTTCCTTCTCATAAATAGCTTGCTTGAGATGTAGCAGTAAAAATAACCAATCACCTACATCAAAACATTTTTCACTACAATTTTGATCTACCTGTTGTTTCGTTTGATTTTGCACCAAAGTGGCGTTATCCTTTAAAAGTTGGAGAACTTGTTGTTGATGCTCGATGTGATATTTCACTACTTGAACCTTTTTCTTCTTGATATGTCCTTCTATCTCTAGAGTTTGAGGAGTGGTAATTTCTTCCAATCCTTTACAAGATATGGTCGGATTCATTTCTTGATGCTCGATGTGATCTTTCACTTCTTGAACATTTTTCTTCTTGATATGTCCTTCTATCTTGATAGTTTGAGGAGTGGTAATTTCGACCAATGAATTACAAGATATGGTTGGATTCATTTCTTCTTTCTCAATGTGATCTTTCACTTCTTGCACCTTTTTCTTCTTCATATGTCCTTCTATCTTGAGAGTTTGAGGAGTGGTAATTCTTGCCAATGCTTTACAAGATATGGTCTGATTCATTTCTTCTTTCTCCGGGGTGGGGTCCTGGCGTATATCTTCTTCTTTTGATGTTTCTTGATCCTTTTCTTCCTCCTCTTCATATTCTATGTAAAATAATTTCTTCTCAGCACACTTATGACCTTTAGTGCATTTTCTATCACAATTGTAAGAAAGCCCTTTTTCTCTTTTTTCTTCCAATTGTTGTGGTGTAACCCTTGTAGGTTGTGGAAGGCTAGGAGAAACAACACTCCCATATTTATAGTTGTGAGGGGTATGCTTCCTGGTTTCCATAATTTTTCTTTCCACTATGTCACAAAGCCCTTTTACTCTTTCCAATTGTTGTGGTGTTGCTCTAAAGAAGGTGTTGCTCTTTGTATCCTCATAATGTGCTATCATTTCCTCCGTGAAAATTGACCACGTAACAAGTTTTTTACGAGAACAAAGCCCTTCATACCAAAAAAATTGATCCGGTTCTAAATATGAAGATGCAATACATACCTTTTGTAATAGTGGTACACCATGTAGATCAAAATATTGCTCCATCTGAAGTATCCAATTTACCGGATCCTTGCCATCAAACTTCCTCATCTTGCTTTTTCTTGATTTTAGGAGCTCGATCTTGAAACGACTGTAACTCTGTACTTTCGGATCTTTAAGTTCTAAAATTGTGACCTATAGTAGCCCTCTGTGTCCTCTTTCCAATGCCACCAGTCTAATCCAAATTGGATTCTCCAAGAAAGAGTTATGCACAATCTCCCAAGATGACCTGATTATAGACCTTTCCAGAAGAGCGAACTTGTATGAAGTGCCACGTGTCACTGTTTCGACCTTTGGCTCTAAAAAATATATACAAGAAACTACAGTCCGTCCTCTTTCTGTACCTTCTGATGAGATTTCAATCTAATGCTCAGAGAAAAAGTTATGATGATTTTCCCTAGGTCACCTGTTTGGAATGTAATTCAGGTGTCTGCAAAAGGACCAAGTTCCTCAGATCATATCTCCGCAAATATAGCGCAAAAATCTCTGAAATTCGGACCCGAGATTCAGCGCTAATTCTTCTCAAATGGGTTTTTTTTAGCTTCTGAAACGTTGCAGAAAAAATGTTATAGTGAAAATGCCACAATGACCTGTTTGGAGCAGCGAAACCCTAGAATCCAAAGCTCTGATACCAAATGTTATGAAACCAGCTCACAAAAAGATAGAAAAGAGAGATCAACGCCTTAGAATTCAGCCTCTTCGAGGGGGCAACCCACTTTACATTACATAAATGAACGATTCTTGGATGATACAAATGAAAAGACCTCCTTTCTATATATAGGAGTTTAAGGGGTCATAACATAATCAGAGCCGACATAACAATAATAATGTAAGGTCACAATAATAACAATAGTGGGCTTCTATGGGGCACAATAGTAACAATATGGGCACTACATGGGTACATCAATATAATAAGTGGGTTGTACTAATAACAATAAGGGGTTACACTAGTAGTATAGGGGCTTAACATATAATATAAGGAACCTACACAGTTGTAAGACAAGATAGAATTGTTTCATAGAAATATCATGAATTCATGGAAGATTCTTGCGAAATTCTCATGTGGCATGAAATGTCTATGGGTTCAACTTCTTGCTAACAAATTTACTAGCATAGATGGTTCAAGATTATGGTAAAATGCAATAGTAGATCTTGAAAATAAATATCAAAATTTCTATTGTTGTTTATGTTGCTTTAGTAATGAATTCTCAATGAAATTGATCTTTTGAAAATGAACGATTGGGTGTGAACTCAATTAGGCATTAGTTTATTTATTTAATTCCATTTTCTTATTAACTTTTATAGACAACTAAATTTGCAATTAGAAATATCTGGATCCTCTATATCTGCATGTTTAGTGTTATTATAAAGACTAAATTGGGTTTTCTAGATTTAAATCAAGTTTTCTTCTTGTGACCCAAATTGAGGATCACAAATATATGAATGGCCAAGTAAGAAAAGTAAGAAACTATGGCGTAATGAACATTATGGTACATTAAAAAACATAGCCAAAATCCAAATCTTGAAAGTTGAAATAGAAACATGTAGTCCTTTCCGAAGAAAATTAGAGGACTAATTCAAATTTTGAAAAGGAAATGGGGTTTTTGAGTTTTCTAAATTTGAAAAACCACTTTAGCATTATCCAAAATTTATAACTATAATCTAGGTTCATAAACTACTCAAATTAGAATAAAGGTAAACTTAATTGCAATTGTTGTCCTAGAAATAGCATTAACTTTGCAAGTGACACAAATTCATTTTGGGGGTGGAGGGATGGCAAGATCGAAATAAAAGCTTCACAACTTGGCGACTTCTTACTAGGTATTATATAGAAGGCTTCTCTTATAGGGGATGACACCTAAAACTAGAGTCGTTAGAAATTTTAATTTATAATCCACCTCAAGAAACACAAGGACCTATTGACCCCAAACTTGCTTTTGAAAATGGAGGGTTAAGATGTTGTGGTTATCAAGAATTCCTTGGTGGTGTGGTAAGATTTTTTTTGTCGGTGAAGAGTGATGAGTAAAGAGTAGAGAATAGATGGATTGTTTTATAGGGTGACACATGGTACCTATTTGAGGGTTTCTACTTGCAGGAGGTTCTAATTTTCTTATGACTGTTGATCCTTGAGATGTGCTTGGCTAGAGAACTATGCCAAGGCACCAATTCACTTAGATCATTGATTTGATTTGAACAATGTAAAATTTGAAATGGGAACTGTACCGGGTACCATTTTTTTTGGGTAGCAAAAAATCATCTGCTTTTGAGAAGTGTTGATTCATAATACACCTCTATTTTTTTAGCATATTTTTGACACTTTAAATTTCATATGTATCAAGTATGAACATTATTTTTAAAATGTTAGTGATTTTTAGCAGATTTTGGAAAGTGTTGATGTAAACATCAACCCATTTTTTTAAAAGACTTAATTTCATCACTTTAAATTTTCTAATGTATTAAGTGTGGATAATTATTTTTTAAATATAACAATTTTTGAAGTAGTCTTCTTCTTCTTCTTCTTCCTTGATATATTTATTTTGAATTGTTTTTCAAGTTTGTGTTGTTTTGTTTTTCTTTTCATTTTTTTTAGTGAGATCTTTGTTTTCTTGCATAGTATATTTTAAAATTGCAATTTTCTATATATTTATGTATCGTTAATTAATATTTCAATGCACATCAAATAATTGTCACTAAAATAACAATAATTTTTAACATTTCACATAAAAAAACACATTTTGGATACATATACAAAAAATATACACATTTTGAGACTTCTTTGCTAACAATGACATGTCAAATAAATGATTTTTATGAGATAATTTTAACAAAAAAAGTTTTAAAAATAGCAATTTTTATGAATTTTATGTCAAAAAATAATAATAATCCGAGTTTTTTTTAATGATTCACATAAAAATTTAAGTGAAAATCACATAATACAAATATTAAACATATATTTTTTGGCGTTGAGCGATCCGAGATCCGAGATCCCCGCTAAGCTCCTGCTCGCGCTCTCGGCCCTTCTCGGCCCCTTGGACTGCCTTGTACGAAGCCTGTCTTTCCTGATCTGGTGCGGGTCTGTCCGGCGATCCTCCTCTGCGATCTGCCAGGCCATGGGTGTTCGCCTTCCTTGAGCATCCCGCTAGCCTGACCTCCATGGCGGCGGTGGCCCCCCCCAGGCTCCTCCCTCTCCTCCGTCGAAGATCTCTGTAGCTGAGGCGTTCAGCCGTCTTCTGGAAGGGCTGCCAAAGAAGAAACCAGCTGAAGCGGCGAAATTCGTAAATAGGATCGACGAAATCCCCGAGATCTCACTCCCTCCGAAAACTCCGATACAGGTTGCTTTGTCCTTATCCGAACGAGCTCTCATAGGCCAGTTTACCGGTCTATGGCCATCCCCCAAGTCCACAGAGAGCTGGGTCAAAAGAAACTGGGCGCCATTGATCAAAGAAAGCGTGACCTCTTATTTCCTGGGGTGAGGATTCTTCCTTTTTGAATTTAATTCCAAAGAAGACAAAGATATGATCTTTCGAAACGGTCCTTACTTCATGGGCCCCCAGGGCCTATACCTGAATAAATGGACTCCTGATTTTGATCCAGAAGTGGACGTCCCCAAAGCTGTTCCGGTCTGGGTAAGGCTCCCAAACCTCCCAGTTCACTGCTGGAACTGGGATTCTCTGATGCATATCGGAAATGCTCTGGGGAAATTCATAGACCGAGCAAACAGCAAGGACCAATATGACTGTGCCAGGATCTGCGTTGAGGTGGATCTTGAGGAGGGGCTCCCGGAGGCAATCAAAATCAAAGTAGGAAACTGGATGCATGTTCAGAAGCTAGACTACGAACAGTTGCCCTTCAAATGTCGGAAATGCCAGGTTTATGGTCACTTTGCCAGGAACTGCCCATCGGCGAATGAATCAACTCAAGGTAAGGAGGCCGGTTGGAACCAAGTCAAATGATCCAAAATGCCGTCCAAGGCTCAGAAGCCGGGAGGAACTACATGCAAAGGGATCCATCAAGACCCAGTTCAGCAGATCCAGCAAAACCAACCCAAGTCTACCCCAGAGAACAGGTTTGAACTTTTCAGCTCCCAACCAGAGGATCCACATGAAGAAGCAAATCAAAAGTCAGTGTCCCCAGACAAAGACTCTCCATATCATATCTTTAAAGACATGGGAGTTCCAGAAAGCTCAAAAGGAACTCCTGAAGTACCCGAGGAGGAGGACCAAGAATCAGAAGACTCGGAGGAGAAAGGAGAAATAGGAGAGTCCCAATCCTCTGTAAGGAGATCTACAAGAGGGCGCAAAACGGATCGGGAAAAAAGAGAGCAAGAAACGTACAAGGACAAGCTACAGGACAGCCAACCAACACTGGAGAAGCTGCTAGCAAAAAAGCCGAAGATAGCAAGAAACCAGCACCAAGGCTCCAAGGGAGCCCAACCGAGAAAAGGTAAATAATGAAAATAATCTCCTGGAACTGTAGGGGTATGGACAACAAGATCAAAGAAGATGCTATTCGAAATCTAATTAGAATAGAGGTTCCGGACATACTCCTCCTCCAGGAGACTAAAATGGAGGAATCTGATTTCCTTCAGGTAAGCGAAAAACTCTGGAAAAAAAGAAACGTAACAACAGTCTCAGCCCGAGGAGCATCCGGAGGGTTGGGTACTCTCTGGAATGAAAGTAGGTTTTCATTGGTGTCACAGGTATCAAATATCCATTGGGTGATGGTAAAGATGCAGCACATAATCACAAAAGAAATCTTTTGTCTTATTAATGTTTATGTACCAGTCAACGCCGGAGAAAAAAAGGACTGCTGGGATTCATTAAGACAGCAAGCAGAGCTGGGTAATCTGGATAAAGTCATCATAGCAGGTGACCTGAACATCACGTTGCACTCTTCAGAAAAGCGAGGAGGCTGTATCGTGCGAGATCCGGCAAGGGAATGGGCAGAGGATCTCCTCTTAGATTGGGATCTGATCGATATCAAGCCCGTCTCAGGTAAGTTCACTTGGACCAATAAAATATTAGGCCCCGGGCATATCGCTGCTAGGTTGGATAGATTCTTTGTTCATAGCTCGTTCCTCTTGCTTGGTTTAGATGCAAGCATGCACATCCTTCCTTGTATTACCTCTGATCATAATCCTATTATGCTAACTCTTAGAGCTCACTCTGACCTTGGCCCCATTCCCTTCAAGTTCAGTCCTTTATGGATCAAGGAATCAAGCTTTATGCAGATTGTCAAAGAATGTTGGTCCCTGCCTGTAAGTGGATCTCCATTCTATATATGGGAGGAAAAGATCAGAAGATTGAAGTTAAAGCTAAAGGGCTGGGCCAAATCCCTGGCCAACCCGGCAACTGAAAGAAAAAATGCTCATAACTAGCTAGAAGCCCATTACTTGCAAACAGAAGAGGCATATATCACCAGAGACATATTAGACAAAGAGGCTCAGCTCCAACAGCAATATCATAAATCATGCCTGGCTGAAGAGGAAGCGTGGAGGATCAAATCACGCTGCCTATGGCTAAAGGCAGGCGACAGAAATACCAGTTTCTTTCACAAACAAGCTGAATCCAGGAAATGCTTTAACTCTATAACAGAAATTAGAGAAGGAGATATCACGCACAAATATTTTACAAACATTAAACAAGCAGCCCATCAACATTTCAAAAGGCTGTACAACGCAAAGGAGAATACTCAACATAATTTGCAATTGCTGGACAGGGTTCCCAAACTCGTTTCTAATGAGGAGATTCATCATCTAGAGAAAAATATCACAATGGAAGAAGTCAAAAATGTCCTGGCTGCTATGAACCCCGATAAATCACCAGGTCCAGATGGGTTCTCCGCCTCCTTCCTTCAATCCTGCTGGCACATAGTGGGGAAAGATTTGTGCAAAATGGTTCAAAAATCGCAGATTTGTCAGAAATTAGGAGGAGGAACCAACTCTTCATTCCTTGCCCTCATCCCCAAGGAAAAGGGAGCTAATGCTTTCAATAGGTTTCGGCACATATCCCTTTGTAATATTGGCTACAAGGTGATCACAAAAATCATTGCTAACAGGTTGAAGCAAATCCTACCTAGAATCATTCCTGAGAACCAAGGGGGATTTATTCAAGGGAAATATCTGGTGGAAAACTTTCTTCTTGTCCAAGAGGCTATCCTGTCAAGTCAGAAGCGCAAAGAACAAGGTATGGCTATAAAACTAGATTTAGCAAACGCCTTTGACCGAGTTAATCATTGTTTTCTATTTAAGGTTTTGGAAAAATTTGGGTTTGGAGCAAGGTTTATTAATTGGATTTGGGCCTGCATATCGGAACCTTGGATCGCTCCTCTAGTTAATGGTAGATCTGCAGGTTTTTTCAAAGCTACAAGAGGGTTAAGACAGGGCTGCCCTCTGTCCCCTTTGCTGTTCGTTATTCAAGCTTCAATTCTCAGCTTTCATCTAAACAAAAAATTGCAAGAGCAAGAGATCCCAGGGATATCCATAGCAAGGGGAGTCCAGCATATAAACCATGCCCTTTTCGCAGATGACACTCTGCTTCTTGGAGCAGCTTCGATCCACTCAGCTAGAAAATTCAAAGAGGCCCTTGACGAGTACTGCATCGAATCTGGAAGCAGTCTCAACAAGGGTAAGTGTCACATTTACTGTTGGAACACCCCCCCATCTCTGATAGCTTCCATCTCGAGATGTCTTGGATTTTTCGCCACCAAATATTGGACCTCTTTTAAGTATCTGGGTTTGCCAATATTTCTCAAGCGCCCCTACAGCAGAGATTGGCTGCCTCAGGTAGAGAAATTTAAAATCAGGCTTCAGGTATGGGGGATCAACTGGTTAAATATGGCAGGAAAGACTATACTCATAAAATATGTACTTAGCAGCCTCCCTCTTTTTCAATTCTCAGTGCTTCTTGCGCCCAATGGCATTCTACAAAAAATGGAGAAGTATATCAGATACTTTTTTTGGAAAGGGGGTAAAAACAATGAAAGGAGATTCCCGTTGGTAAAATGGGAGACGATCCTCAAACCCATGATGGAAGGAGGGCTCAATATTAAAAAACTTCAGTTGCAGAATATAGCAATGTGTGGCAAGCAACTCTGGAGACTAATAGCGCCCAAACCTGGCTGGGAACAGTTAGCAATCTGGAGAAAATACTTCCAAGGCAAACGTATGAGATGTTTAGATGGGCCTCTTCCGCAAGGAACCTTGCCTTTCAACACGCTCTGCTCAAAAGCAGCCCCACTAGTGCGATCCAAAGCCTATTGGATTCCTGAGAATGGAAAAAAATTTAACCTATGGACAGATCGAATCATGGATAGAGATCCAATCGAAGACTGCCCAAACGTGACTGCTATAAAAATCTGGATGAAGGCTAAAGGGATAAACAAATTATGGGATATTACAGCGTGGAATGGGGTGCAATGGGCGGGCTGGCAGCTGTCGAACGTGCCGTCAAACCTCCAGCATGAAGTCAACCATCTCCGCGTCCTGCTAAATGGCATTGCTCCCCTGCACTGCCGCAAGAAAGACAGACGAGGATGGGGTGATCGGGCTGCAGGTTACTCGATCGCCCAGGCCTATGCGCAACTAGATTCTATCCCCAACGTGACACCCGATCCAGGCCCGTGGAAAGCCATTTGGGATATCAAATCGCAGCCCAAAATCGATATCCTCTGTTGGCTGTTATGCCATAGGAAAATATTGACAGAGGATAAACTCCAGAGGCATGGTTACTGTGGACCTTCCAGATGCTCCTTGTGCCAAGAATAAGAAGAAAACGCCACGCATCTTATACTCAGCTGTAAATTCTCCATTCAGGTATGGAGAGAATTAATGGATGATTGGAATCCAAGATTCGAGTTACCTACCACAATAACAGTCCTATTTGCAACTTGGAAAAACAGTTATCCTGGTCCCTCTCCTAAAAACAAATTGATCAAAGTGGCCTGGGCATCACTTCTCAAAATCTGCTGCTGGCAAATTTGGTTAGAGCGAAATGGCAGAATCTTCAGAAGTACTTAGCACAATCCCAAGAAAGTTGCAGCCAAGGTAAAGAGCCAATTAAAAGAGCTTGGGAGAACAAAAAGACGACTCGAATCTCAGCCAGATAGACATAGATTGGGGGTCCTCCCTGAACCTGCAATTCCGCCAAAAAATTAGAAGCATGGACCACCCTGAGGAATGGCAAATCAGGGGAAAAAACAGCGAGGAGTTTCAAAACTGGGTCCCCAAACAAAAGGCTCACTCTCTATTCTTTGACGGGGCATCAAAAGGGAATCCGGGCAAGGCTGGAGCAGGAGGAGTTATTAAAAACATTGATGGAGTACCGATTCTTCAGTTTGCCTGGGGTCTGGGAATCAACTCCAGTATTCAAGCCGAGGCATTAGCCCTCTTCCAAGGACTTAATCTACTTTTGAAGCTGGGAATCAAGGAGGCAATAATTTTTGGGGACTCTGAAGTGATCATAAAAACCATGGTGACCAACTCTAGTCCGCGGGATCTAAGGTTAGCAAGGTTGATCCAAAGAATTAGAAGCATGGCGAAGCTGTTCCAAAACCTGAGATACTATCACGTGATGAGAGACAACAACAAAGAAGCAGATCTTGAAGCCAATAAAGCAGCACAACTCATCGACGGGGCAATGAAAAGCAATGAGGAAGAAACATGGGTCCCAATCCCTTAAATCTGTTCAACAACTATGTTCTTTTGTTTGATTCTAAAACAATTTGTCTGTATATTTAAACTTGGGCAAATTGCAGAAACAATCTCTGTAGATGACCGCAAAAGGAACTGGAAGTGGAATTCAAGCTCCACAATTACTCAGAAGGACGAATCCTACTGGATCAGGCCTATTGTAATATGAAAATTGGTATTCAGACCGACTCAATAATATATTCCATAACTGTTCTTGTGAAAAAAAAATAAAAAATTAAACATATAACAACAATAATTGAATACATATTCTTCTCATAAAATCTCCAAGTCAAAATATTACAAGTATAACTAATGAATAGTTCCAAAAAATGAGTTTGATTTGCAAGCATAACTTAAATTTAATCAATAATATCATGTAATCCATACTCATCATCTTCTAGAGTTCCATTGTTATCTTTTTCCATAATATTTTCTGCTTCAATTTGGTCATTTTCCTCTTCTGACGAATCTTTGGTGTTTCCAAATCTGCCAAAGTATCCTTGTCCAATCATTCCATCCAATGGTGGTTGAGGTTCGTTTGCTTTTTTGCCACACATGATTCATTATAATCCCCTTTCCTCAAACCAACTTCTTGCATTGCATTTGGAAGAAATTGAATAGCATTAATACTTTGCTGAATACAATTGCATTGTAGTGAGTCTTTTTCAATGGCAATGGAATTTCTTCCTTTTTGTAGGCAACATGCTAGTGTTGTACCTAATCATCAAGTACAAAAGAAATAATTAAGTAAATAGGCATAAACACATTAAACTTAAGAAAGAAAATATTGAAATTCATTTTTATATAATAAAACTTACATGAACCTGAGAATAAATCCAAAACCTAATCTCCTTTATTTGAACATAAATCTATACGATAGTTAATCAATGAATGTTGTTTTTGATAAATATTAACTATATCTCCTTTTGCTTCTTTATCTTCGTATATTAGTTTTTTTACAACAACATCATGAACCAATACTTGGCTATGACTATTTCCATCTACCTGATTCAGAAGCATAGGCTTATAACTATCATATTTTGTTCAACATTCAACATGAATGAACTCAAAATCACTTATAATTGGTTGATCTCCGCAATCAATAAGATTTGACTTTTGCATGTAACGTGAAATAATAAAATTTTAGTTAACTTGTACATATAATTTTTTTTTTTAACATTAATAAAACATACAATTTCAATGTCTTACCATGTATGTTGCATCCTTGAGTTTGCTTTTCCCTTGAAGCTTATTAAAAACATTCCAAATTGTGTGTCTGAATGAAATATCACAAATCCCCAAAATGGTGATGATGTGACTTCCAGAAATCCCGTAACCACTTTACTAAAAGCTTGATAAGTATAAGGCTCACTATCATATTTAATGTTTGGGATATTGAAACCATGAGGAAATCTACAATAACTAGGGAATAATCCCTTTTAGGTATGAGTTTTACATTGTCTTCACAATCACCTTGTATTATTTGATATTTGATCGTGTCGAGCCAATTTCAATGAAATGAGTAAGACTAGGATCAAGTTCAACATTCCTAAGATGTTGTTTTTTTAGCCTTTCCAACTTAATTTTTTCAATAAAGCTTTTGAAACTATCTGATACTCCATTTGCATCCTTCTTCGACATCTATAATGAAATAAACAAATATATGTATAACTTATAAAATAAAAATAATATACATATGAATAAAATTGAAGGAATAAATCAATATACCTTTTTAAATGCAAGATAAAAATCTTTTAGTGTTGATGTAGAACTTGAATCTAGGTAGTTGTGTACAACATCATCCCAACTATCTTCATTCAACAATTTAACCATCTATTCTTGTATTTTCATATAAACTTTGTGACTGAATAAATAAAGTAAAAAATGTTAATATAGTGATATGTATAACAAATACTATGAACAACAATATGTTATATTTAAAAGAAAATTGTAATCCAAAAATAAGTTCAAATAATTCAGCAAACTTACCTTTGAAATTCCTTGCACATTTCGTCCAATGATAATTCACCCGACTTCACGCATGATAATATTGATTTGACAAGTTTTTCATCCTTCACTCCTTGCATTGTTCTCCAAGCTGTGATAGTCATATCATCTGGAAGGTGCTTCATTTTAGGACCTGATTTACTGCTGGTACATATCACTGGTTTAGACTTTTTAACCTTCTGGTTTTTTATGGCAATGTTCTCCCACATGTCAAAAATATCATTAATAAATTCCCATATCTCTCCAGTTTTAAATGTCAATTGGAAAATGTTATCCATACCTCTGAATATCTATGAATTTACTTTGCCACCTTTTGATTTGATTTTTTTTTTCAATTTGATAACCTATTTCCACACAACATTCCTTCCGAAATGATAGACTAACCTTTGTCTTATCCCCACCACATTTTTCTTCAAATTCACTATGAATAAATCTAACCCTTTAGATGAAATTCATAGACATCTTATACTCATTATCTGTATTATGATCCCATGCCAATAACTTTGCTTTTGTATATGTTAAACCAACATAAATGATACATCTCACTATTTCAAAACACGAGTTATTGGGATATTCCTCCATCAATTGTCTTCTAGCCTTTGCAGAATGGTTCCACCCAATTACATAATATTTGTATTCAAAAAATTTTGACTTCTCAAATGCATCTTTGTTAGGAACTTGAATTCGATCAACAAGAACCACATAAGCAACCACATGTACATATGGATTGTACCTGAACAATGTTTTCAAGTCATGAACATGCAGGTGGCATGGCTTTCTAATTTGATATTTAGAATGTCCTTCATTTGGCTTATAGAATTGGTTGAAATTAAGTTGAAATGTACGACCACACTCAACTAAATTTGTCTTTGTCAACTGACTTTGAATGCCTTTTTGTTTGTTTTCATAATGTCATCCTCTAAATCAACACTTGATGTTATGATTTCCCTGATTCCCTTTGAGCTTTCACTTTGATCTTCACTGTTGGCCACAATTTTTTCACAATGAAAAACTTTTGATTTCTTCCTCCTATGGGTTATCATATTTTTTCTACATAAGAAATCTCCTCATCATTAACTCAAAGAGAGATATTACTAGGCATTTTTTTTGGTATTTTATGGCTTTTCTGCTTTCCAACATCATCTCTATTCTCATTCTCAGTAATGACAACGTATTTTCCAACTTCATCTTCCTCATATTCAAAAGTAAAATGTTTACCTTTACTAGATTGATCCACCATAGGCATTCTTCGTTGATCCCCTGTATGTAGTCTGCTAGCATCATGGAGTATTTTTTTTTGCTTCTTTCTCATATCTTGTTTTGACTTTGTGTGGAAACCATTGACCACATCCATAATATTTCGCTCTATAAAATAAATGTCCCCAACATAATTGAGAGACAATCAAAAAAATTCTGTCAAACAAAATATAATATGTCAACAATAAGTAAGTTATAAAGAATATAATGATACAGTTACAATAATGCAAAACACATAAATATAAATAAGCAAACTTACTTTTTTTGTGCAATGTCGTTTACGATTTGTTTACATATCTTTGTAGAATTTTCATCCGTGTCATACATCAACAATGCAAAACGATATCTAATCTTCTCATGTGACTTGGGCAGTTTTGTAAGTACATAAACAACTTCTGTATCCAACACCAAACATATGTCTAGTAATTTTCCAACACCTCATAACTTCCACCATCATAAATCATACAAGCATATAAATATATTTACAGATCTTCTTCGCCTTCTCTATCTTTCACATACCATGCAATTTTTTTACAACTCATTTATGGTGATTTCATCCAATATGAAATCATCTTCTTTTCCTTTGAGGAGCCACTTGCTGAATTTTTACCATGTGACACAGATCGACTTCATTTAATTGTATTCATTGAGGGTCCACTTGCAAATTTAGATGATTTAAATGCTGCATTTGGTCCAGAAAGATTCATAGAGACCTTCCTTGAATACATATTCATGCAAAACTATATATATAAATTAGAAAAAAATCCATATCTTAAGAACAAAAAAATTAAAAGAAAAAACACAAGATTTTAAAATTTTAAACTTTAAAAAAATATATTTTAATTTTAATTTTATTTGTTAAATTGAAAAAAAAAACTTTTAACTTTTATAATTTGTGCACCAGGTCCAAGCTCGTCCTCCCGTGGGCATGCCCATGGCACAATGACCCCTTTCTTGGAATCGGCCTTCCAGGGGGCTGTTGTGCCGTGGGGACACCCTAGTGGTCATGCTTGCAGGCGGGTGTGCCTGTGGCACAATGATCCTGTTGTCGTTGTGCGAGAAAGCATGCATGCGACACCCTCCCATGGCACAACAACTCCCTTGAAGGCAGGGGGTCGTTGTGTCATAGGAAGGCTCCAGAAAAGATCACTATGCAGAAGGGCGTGCCCATAGCGGGCGAGCGTGCCTGTGGCACCCGTAGATGACACAACGGTCCCTTGACAGGCGGCAACCCCCTGGAAAGTAGGGGGCTGTTGTTCCAGGGGCGCGACCTGCTCACCTCACCCATGGCACAACACCCCCCTAAGAAGAAGGTGGTCAATTCTCGGCTAAGGAGCCACTATACAGTGGGTGGGCATCCACTCGCGGCACAACGACCCCCTGGTAGGTAGGGGGCCGTTGTGTGGGCGGGCGTGTCCGCAGCACCCGTCCATGGCACAACGACCCCTTGACAGGTAGGGGCCGATTCTTGAGGCAAGCAAGGGGTTGTTGTGTTGTGGCCTTACCCGCCTGCGAGCGTGCACACGACACACTGACCTGCTAGGGGGGGTATCGTTCGGGCGAGTGTGCTCACGTCACCTGCCCATGGTACAACAACACCCTAGCAGGAAGGGGGTGGCACAGAATCGACCCCCTATTTTCCAGGGCGACACTATGTAGGTGGGTGTGCCTGCAATACTCGCCCATGGAAAAATTACCCTCTGCATGCCAGGGGTCGTTGTGCCATGGGAGACCTGTGCCCATGGCACAACGCCCCCTGCAGGCAGGGGGTCGTTGTGCTGTGGGCGAGCGTCGGGTGTGCACATGGCACAGAGGCCTGTTAGGGGGGCCACTGTTCTGCGAGCACACTAACCTGTGCCACAACGACCTGTCAAGGGGCCGCTGTGCCATGGGTGCTAGCCCGTGGCACAACGACATGCCCGCCCACACAATGACCACTTGGTGGCACAACAACTTTCTAAGGGTGGTCTGCGGTTGTGCCCGTGGCACAACAAATTGCAATGGGGTCACTGTGTGAGAAAAAGTGCCTGCGACACCTGCCTATGGTACATTGGCTCCCTAGCGTGCACGCCCTCACACAACAACCCCCTCGCGTGGGGGCAAGTGAGCCTAGCCCAGGTGCAAAATATTTTTTATTTTGAAAAAAAAATTCTATTTCTTTAAATTTAAATATATACAAAATTTTTATGGAATAGGTTTTTTTTGGTATCTTGGAGGAACTTAGCAGCCTTCCTAAAACATAACTACTAGTAAATCTCTGGAGGTTTATGACTTGTACTTAGTGGGATTTGAACTTAGGTTTGCCTTGTTTCAACAATTTCCTAAATTTGGAACTAATGAATTGATATGCCCCCCAAGACAAAGAAAAAAAGGTTTTGTTAGCATAAAACAACCTATTTTCCCCAAATTCCACTTTAAATGGTCAAAATAGAAGGGAAACTAACCTTTGAAATTCAAAAATATCCCTTTGAATGTCTTATCGATGGCAATGTAGCTCCTTCACAAAATCGCTCCAAAATTTTTAATGAAACCTCCAGAAGCCTTGATGTGATGTAAAGAATAGTAACAACGAAAGTTATTATATAACAAATATTATGGGATTACTTTCTTGCTTTTTGAATATGGGATTAAAATTAAAATTAGAAAAAATAATATATAGTTAATATTAAGATGATATACTAACTTTTGTTAAATGTGGGATAAAAAATATAATATAAATTATAAAATTTAACATAATTATTTAGTAAATGTTAAATGTTTTAAGTAAAATATTTATTTTAATTTTGAAGGAACGTGTTAAATGAACATTTGAATGAAAAGTAGGGTAAAAAATTTCAAGAATTTTTTTTAGTAGAATGTTTTCAAATAAATTTTAGAAGGAGATTTTGTAGGGAAATATTTGGAACGAAATTTTTGGAGTGGAAATTTTTGGCGAATATTTTTTGGGGGAAACTTTGGAGGGAAATTTCATTCTTTAAACTATAAATTGTCATCGGGAGAGAGTGCATTTGTATCATTCAACATGTTTTGTTTGAAAGTCATGGATTCTTCTGATAGTGAACTTTATCTTTTTGGAGCAGCAACATCTTTGTCGCGTAAAAATTCTATTCATATTGATGAATACAATAAGAATTCTTTCATTTTGAATATAGAGTCAAATTTTCCACTTAGTCCTAATCCTAAGGACTATGAGAGTAACACTGACGAAGGGCAGGATGAAGAATTTCCAATAAATATAGAGTCACATTTTCCACTTAGTCCTAATCATAAGGACTATGAGAACAGTAGTGATGAAGGGAAGGATGAATGATTTACGGTAAATAAAAAGTCTCATTTTCCACTTAGTCATAATCTTAAGGACTATGAGAGAAACAATGACAAAGGGCAGGATGAAGACTTTCCAAATAGAGAGTCACATTTTCCACTTATTCCTAATCCTAAGGACTATGAGAGCAACAATGATGAAGGGAAAGATAAATAATTTCCAGTAAATAGAGAGTCATATTTTCCACTTAGTCATAATCTTAAGGACTATGAGAGCAACAATGACGAAGGGAAGGATGAAGAATTTCCAGTGAATAGAGAGTCACATTTTCCACTTAGTCCCAATCCTAAGGACTATGAGAGCAGCAGTGACGAAGGGCGGGATGAAGAATTTCCAATAAATAGAGAGTCAAATTTTCCACTTAATCCTAATTATACGGACTATCAGGGTAGCACTGTCGGAGGGCAGGATGAAGATGATGACAAATATCCTCCAAGTCAGAATTTCAAAAGAACAGATGATGATAGTGAATAATTTCCTGTAGGTGAGGATGGTAATGAATATTTTCCAAGCAATGATGGTGATGAATTTCCTAACTATGTTCAGAATGATCGTAGTTTTTAGCACTCTGTGATTTCCCTAGGTCGAGAAAGGAATCCCAGAGGTAACCACAAACCACTTCTAGGTTAGAATCTAGCCCTTCTGACCTGGAGAGGGATCTCTCACTTAGGTCACTCAACAAATAGGATATTAGGCTAGGTAAATAGGCTCAATAAAGTTTGATTTTCAACGTTCTGTTGATGAGGAAAGGGGTAGATCCATTGGGCATGGAGTCATGTCAAATCAACTTTTTGGTCCTGTGATATGAGGGAAAAAAGAGGATTGTTTCCACAGGGGCACAGTGGGAAACTTTGATGATGTTTTTAGATTAAATTGTTGTGGAAGGTGAAGGAATAAAAAGTGAAGGACAAGCACATTAGAGCATCAAACAATAGATGAATTCTAAAATGTTGTTCTAAAGCTGAAAACATTAATAACTTGGAAAACTAATCAAAGCATCATTAAGGATGAATTCTGAATCAATCATCTGGTTTTTTCCAAGCAAGAAATATGTACATTAAAGGGATGAAAAACACATAATATAACTCACAAGTCAAAGGAGCACAAGCCACCAAAATTCTGACACAAGAATCCCTGCAAATCACCTGCTATTCCATTCATTCACTGGCAAAATGTCTTCAAAATTACAGTGCACAAAAATTCCTCTCTAAACTCAACCAAAAAACCCATTACAATGATTTACATCTTTCTATATACACCATAAGGTTCATTCTCCCACCCAAGGTAGTCGAATTCATTGATAGTAACCAACTTCTAACAAAAGAAATCAAAATTTAGCTCATATGCTTAAAACTAGGAGTAGTTTTACCTACTACCAATCACAACTTAATACATCATTGTTTTGGAATATTCTATAGCCATTAAGCCTTAACTACATCTCCTAAAATAGTATGCCACCTATCCATAATGATCTAACTACTTCTAGGAGCCAAAATTCGAATTTTGAAGCAAATTTGAAGTGACTGTCCATATTTGCAGTGCATGGAAGTGGAGTTTGTGCTCTGTATGGTTGCAACACCTTTCAGACTAAACAAAGAAAATGGGTATGATCCAAATACTCCCATGATGGTGAGGGACCTCCTCAAAAAGTTTAAAAACTGCTGCAACCAACCCCATGACTTGTTCCCCACTTTCACAACTCAACTGTCTACTTTTGTAACGCCTTGAGTAGCAGCTTGTATTTTGTGAATATCTCCCAAATGGTGAATCCAAATGGGCTGAAACTTTTAAAGAAATTTAATATCATCATAACGCATCTCGTAAAACAAATTGAGCCAAACCTGATTCATGTATTTCGATAAAATCCAAAAATGGCTGTAGGTGACAGTAGCTTGTTTCTCGAAAACCGTGAAGTATTTTGGGCTGAAACTAATTGAGTTTACCATGCATCTACTATAAAAAATTTAGGGAAAATGGGTACATGGTTTAAGAGATATGATGGAAATATGTTTGCGCAACGCACTTTCGCAGCGCCAAGGGAAATTGAATTTTCAAACAGTTTCAAGCATAAAAAATTGAGGTAGAAGCTCTGATTTGAATTTAAACCCAAGGTACCATTTGCATGTAGAGGTTCATACAACAAAAATATGAAATGGCAGCGAAAAACAAGAAATAGAATGCACTGTGTGGATTTGCAGCAAACTAGGAGAAAACTCAGCGAAATGTAGTGATAACAATTTTGTCCTTTTTGAAAGTTCTAGACGGTTTGCACCAGCTTTTAAATGCAATCTCAGAGTACTATCATCATTGAAATACAAAAGGAAAACCAATTTTTTTCACTTGTGAGAGGATTTGGATCATCGAGATGCGAGAAATTGAACCCTGTGTGGATTTGCAACGTCCTTGCCTCCCATTCACAGGGAAAGAACTAGACTTCTTGGGCTGTCTGATGTCGATAAGGAAAAGCTGAGCTCTAAGAGATAATAACGCAGGTTCAAATGATCACTCTAAATGGCTTGGAGCGAGGGTGATCGTGCAAATTATGATTTAGGGAGAAGCATCATGAATGTGCAACGTTTTTCCCAGATTTGTAGCACATTAGGAATTTCAAACACTGTCCTCCGACCGTTATCCTCAATTGAGCTCACATGTTGTCCTTGTTGAAATGACATCCAAACCGTTGTAAGGACACCTCCAAAACTTTTTCACGATCATTGCATGATTGCTTTGATGAAGACCCCATTAAAATGGGACTAAACCACTCATACTAACTAAAGACTTGTGACATGAGTTTGGTACCTTTTACAAGTGACCAAAGACTTTTCATGATTGCCCTTTGTAAGGAGAAACATAATTTTAGACATTAGCCTCTTAATCAAAATGACAAGCCTTACAAAATACCAAATTCTATTCCTAGACCCTTTAGACAATAATAATCAGTTTGATTTGTGACTAATATTCACAATTTTGACCTTAGATACATTGCAAGACTAACAAGGCTCAGATTCCTAGACATAGGATACTAACAATAATGAGGATAATATTCCTTCTAATGATAATGAAAATGCTTATAGAGAGAATGATGAAACGATGGAGATGTTGCCAACAAATATTGTATCTAGGAGTAGGAGTAGACCTTTTCATATCAATCCAAAATATTCCAGTTATACAAGAAGTAGGAAAAAATATCTCACGAGAAGAAGTTCTATCAGTAAGATGATTTCCAGTGAATGTTGTCAAAATGATTGCTTGAAACATATGGATTTCAAGTTTGCATTAGAGAAAAGGAAGAGATATTTGTCAATGAATCAAATAATGAAAAATCATATTTAGTGGGGTGCATGCAATCTACATTGTCAGGTTATGATTACCATATTGGGTCTTTATTGCTCTGTAGAAAGGCTTTCAAAACGTTTCATTCAATTGGTAATTTTCGTCTGTCAAGAATCTAAGCAAATTTGGAAAAATATCCCACATTTTATTTAGAAGTACATCATAAACGATAGTTTGTGCCATTAACAAATATTGCACTGTCATGGATGCAAGACTTCTTTTCAAAGCATGGAGAGTGTATGCCAAATAGAGACACAATACATATTCCAAATAATTTCTCAAGATGAGAAATCTACAACTTATACAAATAATATGTAGAAGGTGTTGAAGGAGATGGTAACTTTATTACATATCAATATTTTATGAAGTTATGAAAGAGACAATTCAACAATGTCACTATTCCTAAGAAGACAAGGATGGGGGTTTTCAATACATGTGCTTCTCTTAAATAAAAAAGGGATAAATGCCAAGGGGCAGAAAGAGGTACGAATTCATAACATTATTTTAAAAAATTGTATAGTTATCAGCTATGAAAATGTATTTATTAATAGGTTTCTTTTATGTTATGTGAAAATTCCATTGTCAAAGCACTTCAAGAGCACTACGACCAGCAAACAAGTGAAAGGAAAAAAGTTGTACAAGAATTGAAAGAAGTGTTATGATAATCCAGATAAATATTTGGGTTTGATAATTGATGGTATGGACCACAAGAAAACACTTCTACCACATTTTTTCCGCACACCAAAAAATTTACATGGAGGACAATTTTATTCAGTTTCACTTGGTCGGTTGTATGGTCTTTAATGGTAAAATGTCGCCAAGGGTTTACTTCACAACTCCAAATATTCATAATGATGCAAATCTATCAATAACCATAATTCATGATGTGCTTTCTCATTGGTCTGGTAATATTCCAAAAGTTTGGTATCTGCAATTGGACAACACTTGTCATGAAAACAAAAATTAGATTGTTTTCAGACATCTAAACATGCTTGTTGAATTGAGAAATTTTTAGAAGGTGAAGTTTGGTTTCCTTCTTGTTGGGCACACTCATGACCATATTGATCAAATGTTCAGTCATTTTTCAGTAACATTGAGGAGGAAAGATGTTGGGAGCCTACCATCAGTAATTGAATGTATTAGGAAATCATACATTCCAGAACCTATTTTTCATGTGTTGGAAGAAACTATTAACATGCGAAAGGTTTATTCTGGGATCTCGTGGTGAGGAGAAATGCATTGAACGACTTAATGAAATTAGCTTCCAACATCAATTTCATATCAAAAAATTCATGGAAAAACACTTATATGGGGCAAGAAGTATTCAACTATTGCAGAATTGGGGTCGTCATTAGGTTTGAAATTTTTGAAGTTCATTCTAGATCATCCAATATTTGCATCAAAAATATTTTTATTACAATCAATTGCTGAAATTCATAATGCACAAAGGCAGAAGAGAGATATAAATTATTTTGAATGCCTGGAAGAAATTAAAAAAATATTAGATATATATATGAGTACTTTGATGTTGCTGATTCTATTTGGCGGGAGTCTTTTTTCAATAATCAAAGTGATATCATTTCAAGATCAAAAAATGAAGGTACACTTTTGAAGACTCCATTTATTTGGCCACAAAATGTTTCAAATGAACATGAGGAGAGAAACATTGTTGAACAACAACAATCTCAAGGTACTATCAATTCTTCACAGGTAGAGGAAAGAGAAATGTATATTGGTTCTAGAAGATCTCATGCACAACGTGAAGCCATGGAAGACCTTTACAGGGGTTATGTATAGGATATTGTTGCATGATCACAATGTTAGCAAGTGGAGATCCAAATGGCTATCCATTCAAGGTTTCCAAAATTATAAAGGTCATTAAATAAAATGAAGATGTTGCAAGTGTTGAAGTACATTGGTATGCCAAAAATATACACCCATTCAATGGTGTGTACAAGCCAAAGATGGTAGTTGATAAAAAAATTGGCAAAAAGAGAAAAAGAAAGGGTACAAATATAAATTGTTGCCACACAGATCTCTTAAAATTAGAGGATGTTTACATACTTGTTTATGACTTCAATTGAACAAAGAGAGGAACTCTTTGCATTAGGACAATAAAGGTTCAGAAGAGGTTTCTACCAGAAGAAACAATGTTGAGATGCAAGTCTGCTGAACCCAGTCATAGATCTAGAAGACTTTTAAAACCTGAAATGTTGGGCATGCATGTTGACTCAGATGGGGCACTAGTTGATGAAATATAAGAATATGGGTCTTCATTTGCATCCAGTCATTCATCTAAAGATGTTGTAAATTTTACTGGTGTGTGTAACACCCTCCTCCAAAATTTACCTAAGTTAACCGATCCATTGGGGTAAACATGTAACGAGAGGCTACTATGATCTGATTCAACTCCCCATGTACAGTTAAGGAAGTGGAACTGACAAAACATAACCAACCTGACCTTCTACACATTCTACAGAACCTCCAAGAACTAACCAAGCTTCCCAGGTCATCAACCCCTGAGGTGACTTAACATCTTACTGACCTAGAGCCTCAGTCGCTCTCATGACATGGGCATGCATGCGACTGGGGCCCTCCAATATCTCTCACAACAAGGGCATGCAAGCGACTAGGGTACTTTTAAGCTAGTTTAGAGCCAGCGACCCCAAATTTTGTGCCAATTTTTTAGGGCCAAGTCTCAGGTCATTGCCTCGAACTTCATGAAACTTATAGAAATGGAAATTAACATTGAAACAATGATACAAATGCAACTACTTGAAGAAATACTTGAGTGGACCCCGAGTAGCCACGAATTTTTTTTTGTCAAACATGTCACAAATATGCATTCTACAGGTCATAACAACATATCTGAGCATAAAAGTATCATACTTATTTGAGAATCTCTAAGAAGCATTGATGCCTTATCAAATTATTTGCATTATCATATATTAGGTCATATATTAATTGTTCATTTATTTGAAAATCAAAACATGATGAGAGCCATATATCATCACTTTCATAAAACATACTCATAAACAACATATAAACAACATAAATAGTAAGGATACAAAAACCATAAAATCCACATATAAATTGGTACATTTATACATAAAATACCAAGGACAAGGAACTCTTATTAATGAATGCAAAAGTGAACTAGGTTTGGGACTTCCACGAACCACCTGACCATAGATTGGCTGAACCAAATATTTCTTTTAGCCAATCACCCATGTGCCATATCCCAAGCATGAATGTGGGACTCATAACCAAAAGAAATACTCGAATGAACATGGATACCACTGGATTTTTCCACCTACACCGTGAGGAATTTTACTATCTCCTAGTCCCTAGGCTTTACCACAATCCACAATCTGATTCAAGGATCACTAGGCCATAATCAAGACACCACCCTCCAAGCTTTACCATATATCATGCCATTCAACGACCAAGTATTCTTAGGCCTGATCAAGGGCACCCACCTCTAGGCTTTATCGTATATCTTTTTTGTAATTGTTCAATGTTGTATCAATTACTTTAGCCTAATTTATCATTTTCATTAACAATGCATCCAACTATTAGGAGTATAATCAATTATAAATGTAACTGAATAATGAAAAATATAAGTAGTAATAGAGAAGATAACGACACACAACCATAAGAGACAACAGATTGGTCCAAGACCAGGGAAAAACCCCATAAGGCGGAAACCCTTTCAAATCTTCTTCTTCTTTAGTAGATCGTCATAAAAATTTATAACAATGAGTACAATAAGCCCAATACATATAATCAACAACAGGTAACAATAAACCAGATCTACAAATCTGTTATAATCGCAGAGAAATTCAGATCTATCGATCTGCTACAAAGAAACTCAGATCTACAGATCACTGATGCCGAGATGCCAAAACCCCCGATCTGAACTAGGTCGCTATCATCAACTCTGTATTTGTGCGACTGAAAACTTCAGGGTCACACTCATGAAGATAGCATGGGGGCGAATGTAACAATAAAGTCGCTCCAAAGAGGTCTCTGTGCCTGCGACTATGGATCTGAACAACAAATACCCAAAGTCGCTCTCTTGCGACGTTGTCCGAGAGACCAGTCAAATAAAATTCACACTCTTGTAGTGCTATCCGATTGACTGACAATGCAAAGTTGCACATTGGGCTACCTAAAGCGAGTGACCGAAGACCAGAACCTTCTGAAGGCAAAGTCGCTCCCTCTGAACTGCCTCCCAGCGACCAGAGAGCCAAAGTCACTCTCTTACCCACTTTGTGCCAGTGACTATGGACAAAAAACTTCATAGCTGTGCTAGCGAACGAGATCCACAATACCCTAACTTGGAGCGAAGCTTTCTCCTATGATCTTGGACCTAATGAATACTTTGGCCAATGAACCTATGCGAGCCAAGACAAAGTAGAAGAATAAAAACATAACTTGAGTGTGTCCAAATGAACTTGAGGTTGCTTCCTTTTATAGGCTGTCTTGAGTGTTTACTTGGGGTTAAGAATAACCCAAGCAGTTACCCAAGTGGTTACGGCTGACCCATTCCATAATGAATGAACTAATAAAATAATTTAAAACTTAACTTCTGCTTGACTGAATCAAGTGATCCTTAGGTCCATATTGGTCCTATCGAAAAGGGGAATTTAATGCAAGCATAATCTTGGTCATCTTAGCTGTCTAATGTGTAATTTTATCACAATTGCAAAAATTAGAGGACTCATAACCGAAAAAAATAACCGAATGGGCATGGATACCACTGGATTTCTTCACCTACACTGTGAGGAATTTTACTGTCTCCTAGTCCCTAGGCTTTACCGCAATCCACAGTCCGATTCAAGGATCACTAGGCCATAATCGAGACAACACCCTCCAAGCTTTACTGTATATCCTGTCATTCAATGACTAGGGATTCATAGACCTGATCAAGGGCACCCACCTCTAGGATTTACCATATATCCTGCCATTCAACAGTCAAGGATTGCTAGACCCACCGAGGCAACAAAAAGTCTAGCTTTACCGCAATCCACAATTTGGTTAAGGGGTTATTAGGCCAAGGATTTACAACAATCCACTATCCAATTCAGGGATCACTAGGCCATGTGTTATTCCTTTTGGAGATCCACCTCACTCAACCTCGAATCCATCGGGAAATCCAACTCCACCAAAACATGAGAACCCATCAGCTCAAGGCTATATGGAAATGGAAAGGCTAGGTTGAAAAACACTATCACACCTAGCAAAACCCATGCCAATGACAGCAAGAGAACCAAGAACAGACATGCATAACCATGCATGATAAAACTAGCAAGGAAATCACACATGCAAATCGACACCTACAAATAACCCCACTGTGGGTGCTAGATATTGCTCTTCCTTGCTTGATCCTAGCTTTCATTCACCTTCTTTTATTTTCTTGATTGAATGATGAAGTGCTCCAAGAAAAATCTAAGTGTCCAAGAGTGAGAGAGAGAGAGAATAGAGAGAGAGCTCCAAAATTGAGCTAACAAAAGTCTCTGAAATGATCCTCAGTAGCCTTTTTATCAATGAGGCCTATATTTTCTTTATTTTCCATTATTTTCCTCCTCACATGCAACATGTGACCTTTCACCTTCCTTTTCTCCTAATTTGCATTATTTTCATAAATAAAATGGCAATTAATGCCTCATGCATTTTCCTTTAACCATAATAACCGAAATGAACACCCACACTAGGATTTTTTTCCCAACATTCAGCTTGGAATAAGTATCCCATATCTGTGGTTATTATTTTTCCTTTATTAACTTTATTACATGGAATTTTGACTAGGGTTGTTACAGAAACCTCCCCCTTGGGTGCACACCATCCTTGGTGTTCAATGACACCTACAACCAACAAAACCACTAAAATACAAAAGATACTTGCTATGGAGCTTTATAACACATCCCATTCAGTATTTATGATGGACACAATTGAAAACATGACAATCATAACATTTACTGGAGCTTTATAACACAACTCATTACGACATTTACAATAACAACCACATATACTCTTATACACATTTGCTTCAACCAACAAATAATCATACTGTCTATGGAGCTTTTTAAATCCATCTCGATGCAATATTTACAATAATATACATATATGCATATATGCACACTTACTCAGCCAAAAAACAAAAGGATATGATGTTTGCATCCACAACAAGGGAATCCAAAGGTTCACACCTCCACCCTCAAAGTACTACTAAGATTCACCTCCTTCCCAAGAAGCCCATAATCCATTGCCAAAGTCAAAGTTGAATCCAATGTCCAACGCTACAATCTAGTGTCACTTGTCCTCTCAATGAACAATTACTAGCTCATTGTTCCAGGGCACACTCTCAATGTGCATTTAATTCCATCTGGCAATCCTAATGACCAAAACAAATCCATCATTGGCCTTCCCTTTTTCGCTACACAGTCCCTTGGGAAATCCGGTCACCCCCTTTTGTGTAGTCACACACCTTCTAAGTTCCGTGGGCATCCCTTTCTCTGCTACACAGTCCCTCAGGTGACCCCTCCCTTGGCAAGGTTTCCTCGAATCGAAAGGTCCAAAAACCAAGACATATCCCTGCCTCAAAACCATCATACTGGTCATAGCATGATCATGGCAATCAATGGAAACTATTAGGTACCAATGTCCCACAATGACCCTGCTCCCGAAGTGCTTTACCAAGATACTATTGCATTTCCAATTCCTTTTTCTGCTTCTGCTAATTCTTATAGTCAGTTTGAACCACCCAACCAAACATTTTGCATGCTTTCCTGTACCAAGCACATAATTACCATTATATTCAAAACGTTGAAATAAATCCAAATCATACCTCATTGGTAGCTCGTTAATAAGGTACACTTGCAATTCTATTCACTTCCTGTCACAATAAGACAAACAAACTCTTGATCAAATCATCACGTATAAACATATAACATCAGGTTAGCTCAAAATGCAATCATCATAATCAAAATCCTGAATCACATGCAATCATCATAAACTGGAATCATAGATCACATGTAACTATCATAAATCAGAATCATTGATCACATGCATAATGAAACTGAAATAAAATACTGATACTTATCCTTTAATCGGTCCTTACTTCTACCTTTGTTCTTTCTGCACACACACCGAATTAGTTGCCACACCCGACAAGCACCCAATGCCTTTGCTTCCCTTCAATCACGTACACATACACATAGTGTACATCACAACACATACATCCACACATGACATACAACACCATACAATACATACACCCACATCTGACACACAAAACAACACATACACCTACACCTGATGTACAACAGAACATAACACCTACATCCGATGTACAACAAAATACATATACGTACGCAGAGTACAACACAACAAATACACATGTCACGATACCACAACTACATAATGCATATATATAGTATTGCATGCCCGCAACACAACATGTATGACATGCACACAGTACCACATGTACACTAGTACCATACGTCCAACATGTACACAGTACCACCTATACTCAACACCACCAACACAATGTGTGCACAACATCAAATGTACACAACACCACCTGCACAATGTGTACACAATGCCACATGTACAATGTGTACACAATACCACATGTACACAACACCACATGCATGAAATGTACACATCGCCATATGCATGACATATACACAATACCACCTGCACACAACACCACATGTACATCATGTATACAACACCACATGCACACAACACCACATATACAATCATGCACACAACACCATATGTACATAACACCACATGTACAACATGCACACAACACCATATGTACATGGAACTACATATACAACATGTACATAGTACCGTATGTACACAACGCCACATTTCCAACATGTGCACAACACCATATGCACACAACACCACATATCCAACATGTATATCCAACATGTACATAGCACCATCTATACCCAACACTGCATATGCAATATGCACACAACAACATATATACAACAAACACACAACACCATAGGTACAATCACTGAATGTAAAATATGCACAACATATACATAACAATAACACTGCACATCCAAAACCACACTGTCTCTACCAAGCAACCTTGCTTCCAGTGTCTCTTTTCCATCCATGCCTATCCTAGCATGTCGTCGATCACGTTGTTTTCATTCTACTGATGTATCCCTCAACATTACCTGTCCATAACATAAGCACAGTACAAGCATATAATATCAATTCATTTCCACATGATACTGACATTGTAGATTTTCTAGTGTTACTATTTCCACTTGATTCCTCATAAACTAGGAACCTCTTCATGCTATTCACCTGTATAAGCAATCATTCCTCAACAAAAATGATCCCCGACGACCCTGTTAGACGACGACATAGATTCATACATATAAACATCAACATAAAATAATCATGATCCCTGACGACCCTGCCAGACAACTGCATACATAAATATATAGACATCGACACAATCATGATCACAACATGATTACCAAATAACATAAGGTCAAGGTTAAGAGAACTCCCTTTTATCCTTGCAAAACATGCACAACATTGAGAACAAGAGTTCCCAACATAGCCAAGGAATCCTAACATTCATTCACTTTACCTTTCTTGTTAGCTTTCTCACGATTTTCCTGCCATCATCCATTTACCTCAATGGACCCAACCAATCCAACTATTTGTCATACTATTGCCTTCAATTTCCCTTTACTCATGCACCGAGCTTCATTCAGGTCTTACATTATCTGTTGGACTTCATTCAACTCTCCCAGAGATCCATCAACTTTCCTCTTTCCCAAACCAATTCCCAATACCCTCAAACATAAAAGGAAATAACAAAAAACAAACAAGAAGAAACCATGAAAAACCCATAACAATACAACACCACAAAAAAGGTCGTATGGCCATACTCTAGACTTAAACAAAACTACAAATCACAAAAGACTGAAAGCACAAAACTCCCAACAAACACCATTAATCAACCCCATGGGTTCCTAATTCCTCCAAGGGAAAGCTCAACCTGAGCCTTCTTCAAGACTTCATGTAAGTCTCTTTTGCCATGCAATTCCCTATATCATACTTCCATAAACACATAACTGTCAGTGCATAAATAAACATAACAATATACCAGTTACCTTATCTTGTTATGCCAAGCACGTTGCCTTATAACTGAACACGTACACCTCTCAAGGAACTCCATTGCCTCGATGAATCTAACCATAGCTGGAAACTAGCTAATATACTTGTCAATTACATGTTCATGAATATAGCACATATCCACACAATTTCAGACAAATTAGGGTTAAGAAGACTTCCTGTATGAAAAGCACTCATTCGTTTAGAATTTTGGTTCCAAACATAGCCCAAAGGAATTCTCGCCCAATTCCTTTCTTTTACCTTTTTACCTTGTGGTAATCGAATCTTACTATGTATTGTCACATCACCCAACTGTTAGCCATATAAACAAATCAACTGTTACCTTGTCACGCTAATACCAAGCATGTTGTCCTACCACTGTTCACACATTTCGGTCACATGTTCCAAATATCAAGGCAACATATCTATTAATTGGAAATCAACCTTCACCAAGTATACCAACCTCATAATCAAAATAAGCTCACATTCATAAGCCATAATACATAATGCTACAACCACCACTTACTTACACTCAAGTACATATTAGTTGTCTCAACACATATGTGTTAGTAAAACCATCACTTACTTACACTCAAGTACATATTAGTTGTCTCAACACATATGTGTTAGTAAAACCATCACTTACTTACACTCAAGTACATATTAGTTGTCTCAACATATATGTGTTAGTAAAACCATCACTTACTTACACTCAAGTACATATTAGTTGTCTCAACACATGTGTTAGTACAACCATCTTAAAACAATATCATTTCTTCATGAAATCTTATAGACACATACTCATATCATTCAATTAATCAAACATTCAAACAACCGACAGATGACATAATAGACACCAAACACTCAGCACCAAATAGACGACATAATCAAACATTAAAGCACCAAGTAGACGACATAAGAAAAATCACACCTTAATGTATCTCAAGGGAGGCTATCACATCTGCACACTCAATCTATATTAACAAGATATAACTTCACAACATATCAACTCAAACATAAATAAGGTCATGATATCCATAATAATAACTAGCTAACATGTTCACATCATAAACTCATAAACAATTGTCATTCATGCATAACAATCACATATGCACAGTCAGTCTAGATTAGTACAACACAATATCACAAATAGGTCGACTCATACCTGAATGTCATAACCCTAACCATCTGCATAGGCCAATCCAAATTAGCATGATACATATAACATCAAGATCTTAGTTGCAATGACAATAACCATCAAGTTAACTAACATATAACAACAACATGTTAACATATAACATAATCATCAACAAAATATAACATAATAATCAAGTTAACTAACATATAACATCAACAACAATGCATATAGAAATAATTTACTATCTTACATGACTATCTAACACATGTGCATATGACTGCACTTAACTAACATCTACCATGCATGTAACCACAACAACAATAGAATGAAAAGTATATAAGTAACCCTAATTATTATAACAACCATTAACTACATACCTGCATGCCAAACATACAAACTTATATGACGATCTGCTCTTACCCCGAAGTCTAGTGTCGCAATCTCGTTATGGTGATATACATCCCCTACTCTATTTCAACCAACATATTAGAATCATAACATACCAATAGCATCATGATGACCTAATTGCATACAATGACCTCACAATGCATGTTTGACCTACTATACATGCATAACTATAACCATGAAAATGCATGCATAACAACACATAGACATTGACATGCATAAAAAATGCATATACATTCGACATGCATTCATGACCACCACATCCCAACAACAACATCATCAACTCCTACATGGGAACACAAATGTAACAATGACTACTACCATGCATACATAACCAACACATATACAACCTACATGCATGCATGAAAAACACATTCTTCCCATCTAGTCCAAGTGTTGAACCATGCTCTGATTGGTCTCTATAACACCCTCCACCCACATTTACCCAAGTTACTAGATCTGCTAGGGTAAACAAGTGACAAGAGGCTACTATGATCTTATTCAACTCCCCATGTACAGTTAAGGAAGTGGAACTGACAAAACACAACCAACCTGACCTTCTACAAATGCTACAGAACCTCCAGGAGCTAACTAACCTTCCCAGGTGACCAACCCCTGAGGCAACCCAACATCTTACTAACCTAGAGCCTCATTCACTCCCATGAAATGGGCATGCATGTGACTAGGGCCCTCCAGTCACTCTCACAACAAGGGCATGCAAGCGACTAGGGTCCTTTTCAACTAGTTCAGAGCTAGTGGCCCCGAATTCTGTGCCACTTTTTCAAGGCCAGGTTTCAGGTCACTGCCTAAAACTTCATGATACTTCCAAAAATAAAAAGTAACATTGAAACAATGATAAAAATGCAAATAATTGAACAAAGACTTGACTAGAACGCTACTAGCCATGATAAACATTTTGTCAAACATGTCACAAATATGCATTCTACAAGTCATAACAACAAATCTGAGCATACGATTCTCATACTTATCTGAGAATCGCTAAGAAGCATTGATTCCTTATCACATTAGTTGCATTATCAGCTATTAGTTCATATATTCATTGTTCATTCATTTACAAATCAAAACATGATGAGAGCCATACATCATCACTGTCATAAAACATACTCATAACGAGCATATAAACAACATAAATAATAAAGATACAATAGCCATAGAATCCACATATAAACCGGTATATTTACACATGAAATACCAAGGAGAAGGAACTCTTATTAATGAATGCAAAAGCCAAGCAGGTTTGGGACGTCCACGAACCCCCTGACCATATATTAACCGAACCAAATCTTTCTTTCAGCCAATCATCCCCGTTCCATATGCCAAGCATGAATGTGGGATTCATAACCAAAAAAAGGAACTGAATGAGCATGGATACCACTAGATTTCTCCACCTACACCATGAGGAATTTTACTGTCTCCTAGTCCCTAGGCTTTACTGCAATCCACAGTCCGATTCAGGGATCACTAGGCCATAATAGAGACACCACCCTCAAGGATTTATCGTATATCCTGTCATTTATTGATCAAGGATTCCTAGGCCTGATCAAGGGCAACCACATCTAGGCTCTATCGTATATCCCGCCATTCACTAGTCGAGGATTCCTAGGCCCACCGAGGTAACACAAAATCCGGATTTACTGCAACTTATAGTATGGTTCAACGATTACTAGGCTAAGGCTTTACCACAATCCACAATCCAGTTCAAGGATCACTAGGCCATGTGTTCTTCCTATCAGAGATCCACCTCACTCAACTTCAAATTCATCCAACAATCCATTTCCACCAAAACATGAGAATCCATCACCTCAAGGCTATTTGGAAATGGCAAGGCTAGGCTGAAAAACACTGTCACACCTGGAAAAACCCATGCCAATGACAACAAGAGAACCAAGAACACACATGCATAACCATGCATGCCAAAACTTGCAAGGAAATTACACATGCAAATCGATACTTGCAAATAATCTTGTTGTAGCTACTAGATCCTTATCTTCCTTACTTGACCCTTGCTTTCCTTTGCCTTCTTTGATTTTCTCGATCCAATGATGAAGTGCTCTAAGAAAACTCTAAGTGTCCAAGAGTGTGTGAGAGAGAGAATAGAGAGAGAGCTCCAAAACTGAACTGACAAAAGTCTCTGAACTAATCGTTAGAAGCCTTTTTATCAATGAGGCCTCTATTTTTTTCATTTTCCATTATTTTCCTTCATTTTCCTCCTCACATGCAACCTGTGACCTTTCATCTTCCTTTTCTCCTAATTTCCATTATTTTCATAAATAAAATGCTAATTAATGCCTCATGCCTTTCCAAAGTAAAAGCCTTTGCCTTTTCCATTTTCCTTTAGCCATAATAACCAAAATAAACACCCACACTAGGATGTTTTGCCCAACATTAAACTTGGAATCAGTGTCCCATAACTGTGGTTATTATTTTACCTTTATAGACTTTATTACATGGAATTTTGACCAGGGTTATTACATTGTGCCATAACATATGAGTGATTTTAAATAATTGTCTAAGACATTTTATGTAAATAATGTTTGCATGCTAAATTGAAATAAATATTTTAACTTCCATATGATCTTACATGAAGTTATGAGTGATTTCTATGTTTTAATTATGTTGAATTCATTTGTTTAGAATATCCACAATGCAACAATAACTTAGAGAAATAATTTATGTTTCATTCCATCTACATGTATTGATATTTTGATTAAAAGTAAAAAAAATATTAGAAATTAATGTTGAATTTTTAAATTATACAGTGATATTGCCATGATATTATTTATTATTATCATTTGATTAATACCATAGTTAAAAAATTGTTGCAATTTTAATGCCTCATTAAAAGTGGATTCTTCATTTGGATGGTTGATTTTTTTGTTGCAATGGGATAAGTTGTCTTAGGCTAAGATTTGAAAAAAACAATAGTTTTAGACTTTAAAATAAAAATTACTCTTGCTATAATGACTCTTTCATTTAGGTGTTCATTTTTAAAGTTTTTTTTAGTTAGTCATGGTTGAAATATGTTGAAAACTTAAGGTTTTTTAATTCCATGGTTGAAAAATTGTCAAAATTTTAAGGTTTTTTCAGAGTCATGATATTTTTTCTTTAATGTTATGGTTGAAAACAATTAGAATTTTAGGGTTTTTTAAAGTCATTATATTTCATCTTTAACAACATGGATTAAAATTGTTGGAATTTTAAGGTTTTTTCGGGTCCCATTATTTATCTTTAACACTACTCCTAAAAAATGTTGAAATTGTACCCCGTTTTTTTTTAGCATTAACATTTTTAGTTTTCAATGTGTTTTCTTCATCTTTTTTGCACAAAAAAATGGTTTTTACTACCATCTTTAAAAAATGTTGAAAATTTACCCTTAAAAAACATCGTTCTAGGACACAATTTTCGTTTTTGGGTTATTTTTTCATGTTTTTTGGGGGTTTTTTGGCTAGAGTTCTTGTTTTGAGTTTACAGTTCCCGTTTCAAACTTTACATTGTTTTTTGATTTATATTATTTTCTCAATAATATTAAAGACAATAAAACCATAATTATTAGTCTTCAGATGATCTTTCAATTGTGACTGCCAAAAATAAAATAAATGGAAGACGAGAGGAACAAAAGATAACAAAACCAAAGGATCTAGAACATTAAACAAATACTCAAAACACTTGTGTTGGAATATGTGCTAAGAATATGAATTTAGTAGTTACATATCATACTTAATCTTTGTATATGAATTTCGCTTCAATAACTCAATGAAAAGGGGAGGTATGTTGGATCCAAATTGAATACTTCATAAAAAATATCAGTTTTTTCATAACATCATGTAGACATATGAGAAGGGGGAAGTAATACCCATTAGTCACCCTTAAAATTTGTTCATATAGAAGAAATAAGTGTATAGGGGAAAAGTTATTTTAATCAATATGATATTTTTTTACAAAACTTTTAGAATAGATTGTCACTACAAGAAGGATTGAATCTAACAGACTAATAAAATCATATTTTCCAATATTACAATATTTAACAAACAAAAAACTCTTGATCCCTTGGTATCAAGTATACCCTCATCTTTATATAAAAGTAAACTCTAACAACAATTAGTTTCAAGTAACAACTTTCTAGGACTAGAATTACAAAAATGAACGTCAATGCGAAAATAAATTATACTATTGCCCAATGTTGATTTTTTCATGCTTCTATTGACCAATTGTTGGATGAGTTATCATATTGAAAACTGAAATCAGATCCAATTCTTCACCCACATGATAATTGTATCTATCCATCTTTATGTATGGAATGTCTAATTATATATATTTTTCATAAGTTGGAACTATCGAAAATAGTTTTTTATTTTCCATAAAAGGTAAAAAATCATCAATCAATTTATCTAGATGTTGGCTTGATGGGCCCTGACCTAGGTTTAGCATTAGGCATTCAAGAAAATCCCTACACTACTGGCCCTTTCGGCATCAATCCGCGGAGCGTGGACTGAAGTCTCACCAGAAGCAGTATGGGGGGATGCAGGAACCAAGTTTCTGCACCCTGAGATGGTTGTGATGTCGGTTTTCTATCTTAATCCCTACCTTCGTGTATATCGATAAGGCTTTTGAGGGCTTATCAATGTATTTCCTCTTCCATCTTTCAGAACCTCTGCGAAAGTATCTGACTATCCTTCGCACAACCCTAAACAATGATTCAGGCACTTCCGCGCCTCTGTGACTATGTTACTATCTCGTTCCCTAATTATCTTAGTGCTTAGCCAACTTTATCATGCAATTAAGATTACCCTCGCGTAAACATACTTGCATTCAAATAACAGATAGAAATAGATACATTTGCGCATCAATTTGACATTATAATGTAAACCCAAAACTGAACATATCATAATCACATGTAATAATATGAGACAGAAAACATAGTGATTCTAGAATACTTCTCTTTATTTATGATTCAAGTTCCCAGTACAGACTCTATCTGCCCTGTGCACACAGCTGCAGGGGTTCGCACACTTAGCTGCAGACTTCCACCCTAGGCCTCTGCGCACTCAACTGCAGAACCTATTCCTATGCTAAGACTCTCGCTCTTAGATCACCCAAACTTACCAATGACTCATGACTTCTAAATTACTTACTTTACTTTTAGATCTTCTAAGACTTCCCTTTTTATACAATCCCATGGATATCTAAAACCGACACAACTTATCTAGACTAAGGGTGAAAAACCATTTTAAATTTAGACATCTTCACACTCCGCGACCACAAAATGCGGAGACTTTACATTTCTTTACAAAACATTCAGGCCTTCTGCCCTAAAACTTGGGTGTTTAACCCCAAAATTGAACCCCAGGGGACCCGTTCCCAACATGCCCCCAACACAAACATAGTGACTCACCCTCGAGTCACTTGACTAGCATGGAGATCTTGTCGTGAAAACTCCTAGCTCAACCTAGACAACTACTACCTCGGCGGCGCACTGCGTTGCCACCTACTTTAGCTCCTTGACCAACAGTTCTGTCACTGGCCCTGCACTATCAGCCTGTAGCTTCTGCTGAGTCTCTTGCAGACTGGCCAACTTCCCTTCAATGGAGGCAGTGATTACATAGGCTTCCTCTAGCCAAGGCCCCAATTTGGCCTTTAGTACTGCTTCCTTGTGCTGAGCTGCGTCTACCTGTTCTTGCAGTGCCTTGGCCTCCTACAGCTTCACGAGCCTCTGCGTGATGGCAACAGTCCGCGTTGTTTCCTTAACCTCATCATAGCACTGCTGTAGTTCCTGTGCTTCTGTCTCCATCCTCTATACATTGGGGTCCTCTTGTAGGCTGGTGAGGACCTCGAGCGACTGCTGAAAAAGTGTCATGTAGTTCGTCACTGCACTTGCTACCGCTTCTACCTCATCTGCCACAGCAGTCGCAAGCTGCTCCTTGACTTCCGACGGATTTGAAGGCTAGGCCTTCAACTGCAACTCCGTGATCTTGAGATTCAGCTCTAGCTGAACCTTGGTCAACTCTGTGTGTGCGTTGCGCACTCCCGCAATGAGTTTTGAACCCGCACATTAATTGGCTCAGCCTCAAGGATGTCCAGCTCCGGGACAGTCCAACATGCTTCATCGACAACCTTAGTGAGGTGTTGATTCTTATCTATGAGGTTAGTCATAAGGTTGATGGTGGAGTCACGCTGTACATCCATCTGAGATTTATTGACCTTTTGCTCGCTGATCACCTACAAAGTGCGGTGTTCATGGGCCCGAAGTTCGATGATCACACCATCCTGCAAAAGTTAAAGCAATTCTCTAGGAAGCACTGCCAGATTAAGTCCGACGCCCTTGAGGGCACTAACAGCGGGTCTATCAACATCAGTTGTCATCGTCAATGCTCCGTTTGGCAGCACTATGGCTTAGGGGTCCATAACATGGAACATCTCCGCGACTTCTGAGGTGCCAATGGCTACACTGGTGGGCGCCACGCTGGTCTGCATGTGTTAGGTGCGGATCTGCAACTCGTGAAGACCCGTCTGAATATCGCCCAACGCCTGATGTTGTTGCCGCTCGAACTGCTGCAATAGTTCTGCGGTGGCATCACACACAATATCCCCTATATCATTCAGATCCCCGTCTGTCAGGGTGATCGGATCCAAAGACGTCTTGCTCACTTTGGACTTCTTTCGCGACCCTATCTTTTCTGGACCCCTGGTGCACTTTATACAAAACAGAGTGTCTCCGGGTCCAATCCTCCCTGCTTTGTCTATTTGTCCGCTTCTTCCTCTGTCTCTGGTGAGGACGATTTCTCTTTTTCAAATTCATGCTCCTCTCCTCCTACCTGTCCACCTGTCTCCTACGTGACAATGCTCTCTGCCTTAGCCTTAGCATCGACCTCCTTTCTCCATTTCACAGCTAGCTTCTCCATCTTGAACTTGGCCTCTTCCTTCTTCCGCTGCGTGGCGGTCTTGCTAGATCCTATAGCCAAGTTCGAGGCAATGCGCTATTTTGCCAGCCAACTGTCAAGGACCGTGTCAATCGCGTCATTTGTCACCAAGTAGGGCAAGTCGTGCCACTTCTGCTCGGGGTCCTTCCGGGCCCTTATTAAGACGTGGTGGAAATCAGCCTTAAATTCCACGTACTCCTGCAACCTGTCAAAATTGGTAGGTGACAACCACGGCTTGTGGTTGATGGCCATGTGCATGTTCATCTCCATCAACGTCTAAAAGATTTTGCTATCTTTTATCATATGAGGATCCTTAGTCGCCCACAGTGAAGCTTACTTCGCAGCCTCTAGTAGGTTCGGTGCAACTGAAGGAAACTGATTGTCTTCGGGTAGCTCCCATGGTACCAGCGCTATGGACAGCAAGAGCCATGCATAATGAAATGTCTTGCTGAGATCTTGCACCTTGCGACAGTTCGTGAGGAACTCATTGCAGAGGTAGCGTGCCCAATTAAATTAAACTCCCTCTATGCATTGGACCTCCAAAGCTATGACTGGTGCCGACACTTCATCTGCACGACACTTCCGCATGACCTTCCCTGCTAAGAGTTGTGTGGCTACTTTGACCGTAGGGTCAAAGATGCTCAAAATGGCATAGTCGCACGACTTCTTCACTAACTTGAACTTTTCCCTCATGGCCTTCGCGAGGACATGTTCACCAGCCTTTTCGCCAAACGCCATGGCTGAATTGTCCCCTGTGTATGGCAGCCATGTGATCCTATGGATCAATCTATCAATGATGGGTATTAGCTTCTCCAGCCATAAACACCCATCATGTACCAAGCATAGTAGCTGCTTGAATACCACCATTGTGATGGACGCGCGGTTGTATTGTGACAACCATAGCAGGTTGAGTAGTGCTGCCTTATCCATGCCTCTCAGCCACTTCTACGGCTCCAACGCGGTTACTCCAGTGGTTTTTTGGAACACGTGGTGCATGAGTTGATCTATTGCTAGGTGAGGAAATCGCTCTGTGTCCGCTAAATCCCAGTCTTCTAATTTCAAAAGGGGAACATTCCCCAAGTGCCGTCCTTCAAACATAATTTGGTCTGGCAAGAGGGGTGTATGCAGGGTGGACTTACTCTCGTCAATGTCTTTCAACACCTTGGTCTTTCCCTTGCATGGAGGAATGTACTCAGGCAACTTAGTGATGGGGTCAGACCCCTCAATTTCGACATCCTCCATTTCCACCCCAACATCCTCATCATCCATTGGGATATCCTCAAACTCCTCTTCTTTTGGTTCTAGGTTAATCGTCTTGCCCTTTTCCTATGTAGTGGGCTTAACCTTCTGGGGGTGTTTCCTGGGAGATGCGAGCATCAGCTGCAGTGGCGCGACTTGCTTGCCCTTCTTGATCTTCGGACCCTCCGTGGTCGGGGTAGGCCTTTGCCTAGGCGTCCATGGAGACTTTGGTACTTCAACTGGTATTTCTACAAGCGCACCCTATGGGGAAGCTCCTTCTGCTACCATAGCCACCTCTGGGATAGCTCTCTTGGCTGTCATTACTTCCGTGCTCATAACTTTAGTGGGCGTCGACATAATGCTACGTAATAACTCCTGATTTGCCTGTGGCAATGTCTCAAACATAGAATTTGCTAGCAAAAGCTCAAAGGTTTCACGGTTCATGTGCGCCTAAGAGCTCAAAAACTCAATTCTCAAAATGGCAAGTGTTTTTTGCTGGGAAACCACATGTAATTTATAGGCACTTTCAAATTCAAATCCGATCGTTCCCCCCAAAATCGGTTCATTAATGCTAAATTGGCGGCAGATTTTCAGAGATCCGGTCCATAAAGTCCAACTTAAATGTCGCCCCCCTACTCCATTTGGCCGATTTTTCATCGTCAAATCATGAACAATGAATTTAACGATCGTTTTTCGACTGCTCTGCGCGGTTGCTTCCTTGGTAGTGCAACCCTCTGCGCGCTTCCGTGGGCATTGTGACATATCTTCGTTCCACGCAGTTCCTTGATCACGTAGTTCTCCGACCCGGGAAATGTAGTTTTAGTCCCGCACTTCCTTTCAGCTACCTGAAGCTCTAAGACTGTGCTTCCCTCATATAGTCACGTAGCTAGATGACTGGTGTATGGCTTCAACCGGCTGCCATTCACCTTCCCTGGGAAGGGTTCTCCATTCAAATTGACCAACTGAACTGCTCCACCATCGGTAATCTCCTTCATAACATATGGCCCTAGCCAGTGCATCCTAAATTTCCCTGGAAATTTATCAAATTTACTGTCATATAATAAGATCAGATCATTTACCTTGAAGGTGCGTAGTTTGATGTACCGATCGAGCCATGCCTTTTCGTTCTCCTTTTGACCTTATTGATGAAATCCAGCTAAAAATTGGTCCTCCTCAAGCTCTGCTATCTGCACGAGCCTCTCCTCCAGGGCTTTGCGGTCCGCCATTACTGTGAGTGCTGCTATGCGTAGAATAGGTACAATGTATTCCATTGGAATCACAGCTTCTATGCCATACACAAGTCTGAAAGGCATTTGCCTAGTCAACTTCTTGCAAGTCGTTATGTAGGCCCATAGCACCGCTGGTATGCACACATCCCAGTCACTTCTCTGAGCATTGTAGACCTTCGTCAGTGCATTCTCCAGTATCTTATTGAATGCTTCCACCATCCCATTGGCCTACAGGTGATAAGGCATGCTCTTCTAATGATACACCTGAAATTCTTCTGTCAACGCGCTGATTGTTTCGTTAAGAAAGTGCGTACTGCGATCGCTCATCAAGATCTTTGGATAGCCAAATATTTTCAATACATATTCAAAAATAAACTTTGCTACTATCGCGCCTGTACAGTCCTTCACAGGCTGCGCCTCTGCCCATCTGGTCAAGTACTCAGTCGCAGGGATGATGTACTGCGCACCTGTCTTCTTTCCTGGAGGATGAATTGGACCCACAAAGTAAATTGCCCATTTCTCGAATGGTTGTAATGTCACCTGTGACATCAAAGGAAGTTCATCCCTCCATGATGGCTTTTCAGTCCTTTGACATGTGTCATAGGCCCTATAGTATGCTTTCACATCCTTATGCAAAGTTCGCCACCACAACCCAACACGCAGAACCTTCTGCGCTGTTGCTTTTCCCATATAATGTCCTCCTGCAGCTCGTCCATGAGCCTCTGTGAGAATTCTGCTTTGTTCAAAGTCAGGTACATAACAACGCAAGATTTCTTCTGACTCCATTTTGTACAAGTGCCTTACAATGACGGAGAAGTTTGTCACGCTAATTACTATATCCTTCTTTTGCTGGCTTGTAAACCCTTCTGGAGCAGTTCCCGTCATTAGGAAATGTATGATATCCTCAAAGTGACTGCCCGCGATGCGTACTGCAAAGAGCTGTGTGTCAAGCAACCCCTCCTCCAAGTTAGTAAGTTCCTCTCCCGTTTCAATTCGTGGCATATGATCAGATCCCACATTCAATCGTCCTGGCTTCATATTAACTTGAAAGTCATACTCCTGGAACAACAACAACCATCTGCAAATATTCCCCCCCAACATAGGCTTATTTACCAGGTATTTCAATGCAGAATGATCCGTATACATCTTAAAATGTCCACCTAGCAAATAGTGCATGAACTTTTGGAGCGCGTACAGAATGGCTAGTCCTTCGCGCTCTGTAGTGGAATAGTTCTTCTCAGCCTTAGACAACTTCCTGCTCGTGAATGCTATAGGATGGTCCAATTCCCCCTCACCCGCCTGTGTTAGCATGACCCCCAACACAATACATGAGGTGTCCACGTGCACATGAAATTCCTTCTTCTAATCCGGGAAGACTAGGATTGGCAAGGTGACCATTTTCTCTTTCAACACATCCAAGCTCTTCTAGCATTCATCACTCCAATAGAACGTAGCATCATTTTTCAACAATTTCTCCATGGGCGTGGTGATCTGGGCATAACTATTGATGAACTTCCTATAGTATTTGATATGCCCTAGAGTTGCGCGTCGCTGTTTCACATTCCTTGGCACCTCCAAGTTGATTATCATCGCGATCTTCGCGAGGTCTACCATCAATCCTTGTCTGCATACCACATGACCCAGCAACATCCTAAAAGGGACACAAAACATACACTTCTTTATATTGAGCACGATTTGGCATCTCCGACATGTATCTAACATCAAGCGCAAACTTGCCACATGATGCTTGACCAATCCAAACACTATCCAATTGTCAAAGTATACCTCCAGAAACTTATGAATGAAGTTTTTGAATGTCGCAATGACTATGTGTGAAAAGATTGTTGGTGCATTCTTAGGCCCAAAAGGCATTACGGTGTATTGAAAACATCCCCATTCAGCCACGAAGGTCGTCTTTCTTCTATCCTCAGGCGTGATTTTTATCTGATGGTACCCAAAGAACCCATCAGTGAAAGAGTATGCTTCTTGGTTGCCCACATTATCTAGGACCTCATCAGTGAACAGGGTTGGGAAAGAATCATGCACACAAGCGTCATTCAGCTTCCAGAGATCCACGCATATCCTTATTTCTTCTTTCTATTTCTCTCCTTGAACCACTAACGGTCTTACCCAATCAAATTCTTCCACTGGTTCAATAATTCCTGCCGTGAGCATCTTATCTAACTTAGTGCGAACCCTTTCCTTATACTTAGGATTATGGCGGTAAGGTCTCCTATTATCCCTTTTAAATCATAAAACTTCATGGGGAACAAATCCTGATATTCGCGGAGGAGCTCAGTGACCTTGTCCACTGCCGCATCATCATAATAGTCCCCAATCTTTGCAAATTTTAGTTTCACCTCTGTGCCAATGTTGACATGCCTAGTTTTCAACAACGTGGTTATGTCTGGATCCTCTATCTATGGACCTTCAACCTCGCGGTGACATTCAATTTCTAGAATATTAATCTTTCGGGATCCTCGTCTTCTTCTTCAGCAGTCACGTTATAGCATTCCAGCGTGTGACTCAGCTGGGTAGTCCAACCAGGTTGGACCAGGTCCAAAGGATTGTGCGGTATCCTAAATATCACTGCTTTAACCTCCCGTAGCACTGCGCCAATACAATCAAACCCATCCTCAAAGCTGGACGTCATTATAAATCCCTAGCGCAAGATGTCCCACTCTTCAGTGCCATGGTAGAGCTCTGTTTCCAAGTACCAATTCATTGGTATGACATCTCGGGGATGACAAAACAGATGCACCCATTCAAGCTGGGGCTTCGCTCCATAAGCCTTAGTCCATTTGGCTAAGTGATCACGCGAATCATCCCTTCCATTATACTTATCTGTCATCCACACTTTTGGCTGCCCAAAATGTATTCTCATCATCCTCCTATAGTCGTGCCAATCACCGAAATTATCCTTGTGCGTACCCCACCATCTTGCGGGCGTAGCGCGTAGTACCCAGTCCATGGCCTGGAAGTGAGGTTTCTCCGGTACTTCTCTTTCAAATGCATCCAAAAAGCAATCAACATCAGTTAGCCCATCACAATGAGGCAGATCCCTGACTTCGGATGACATGCAATGCAATGACTTGATCATCATATTTCAACGCAGCGTAGATACTTCATGCAGCCGGTTCTGCCAATGCTTTAATTCTTCATACGAATCTGACATGTTCCCATGCAATATGTCTGTTCGCTGTTGGATTTACCCAATCCTGGTCTTGCGTCATTATATTGTAAATCTGGTCCAGATCGTCATCACTTTCATAATATTGGACGAGTTCTGTATAGCGCGGTCCTTCCGCAAGATCCAACGGCACCACCACGTGGAGCGACTTCTTTTCAAATATCATCTTTCACTTCTTCAGGTTGATTACCTCATTCATGTCAGTGTCCCAATTGATTCCAAGGAGCACAGGGTAGGGATTTCTATCATCCACAATTTCTATTACTTCAAAATCCGCCAGTGCGCTTGCGCCCTCGATGTCAATTGTTACCCCTTGCAGCCTTTCCATTGGAATAATTTTCTGTTGATTCACCATTCTTAACTGGATTAGAGACCACTGGAGCGTAAGTCTTCCCATTCTTTCCCAAGTCTATTTTGGCAAAAAAATTTCATCAGAACCCAGATCCAGGATAACTTGGTCCATTTCATATTCCCCTATTTGCACGGTGAGTCTCATCTCACACCTGGTTCTTACCTTGTTCTTGCCAAGCTTCCTGACCATGCGCAGTTGACCAGCAACACCATCCTTACCATCGCACCGATTGATCAGTTCCTGCAAGCCCTTTACAGCCTTACTATCACGGAGTAGTTTCATGCAGGTCTCCAAGAACGTGGTAATCATGGATGGGTCCATTTCTTCAAATGGTTTCTCTTGACTCTCTGAGGTAGAGGCCTAAAAGAAGCCTTTCTTTGCTTCCATAAATGTTTCTTTTGTGTGCTCTATATGAAACCTTGTCTCTTTTTTTGGTGCTTTGTAGACCCATTTGCCTTCTGTAGGCTGCTTTCCTTTATCCTCCCCCGTCGTAGTTCCGCTTCGAAGCATAATGTTTACCTTAGGTTCTTCCTCGCGAGGCTTAGTCCTCATCATCTGGAGGTTCTGCATCGGATGTGAACATTGTGCCCCATTTTCACGAATCTTAACCAATAATATTGGGCAATCCTCAGTTGCATGGTCAAACTGAGTATAGTAGCGGCATGACAATCATGTCGGATTTAGATAGTCCCTTGCGTAGTGTCCTGGGCCTCCACAATTGCAACAAATCTGTTCTCCTCGGCCTCTACTAGACCCTCCTCCACCTTGACCTTAGCCACACCCCTGATACTCACCTCACGTTCTCCCAACACCTTGGTCTAGAGGTCGTGTTTCTGCCTGCACCCTGTATGCAGGTGTCCTGTCCATCATTAATTCGTAACTACGAAAATTGCGCTCATTGTGACCTACTGATTGAAAAAAATTGCGAAAGAGCTGTTTTGGTGTCTGCACCAATTTTTGCAACAAATGGCAATTGTCGGTCGCATGTTTCCCATCCACCTGGCATATAGCGCACCACAGCATGAACCCTTCACTTGGCCCTGCTGCAACCCCCGTTCGTAGAGGCATTGGTCCCCTTGCTGCAACATAGTTCATGAAGATTGGGCAGTGATCCTTGTCATGCCCCTGACCCTTGCATTTTAGGCACCAAACTTCTTCGCGCACCTCTGGCCGAGCTGTTCTGTCCTTCTTCAGGCTTTGCATTTCGAGACAAAGGTTTTGCAACTGCACATGAATCTGCTGAACCCCCAGATTAGCGTTCTGCATTGATGTTTCATGCAGCCTCATCATGATTTCCAGAGCTTTCGCTTGGGTCAGAATCTTCTGTTGTGATAATGCAACCCTTAGGTTGGGTAGGAGTGAGGATACAAGCCATTCGCGGTGTTGCCCGTTAGTTAGGTTCATGTTGGCTTCATGGATCGTACACTTCAATCTTTGATCCAAATCCCAGGGTGTCTCCCCAGGCTTCATCATGATCTCCTTGAATCCCACAATCGATTGTGCTTGAGACTTAGGTCTACTGAATTCTCTATTTAGTGCAGCTTGGATATCTACGAACGCAGAAGTTGGGTTATCAGTATTGTACTTAATGTACCACATTAATTTACGGTCCTGCAGAGCACTGACCAGCGTGGCTTTCTTCATTTGGTCATCCATGATACCCTGGGCTTCCCATACAACCTTTGCGATGAACCAGAACTGGTCTGGATCTTCATTCCCTACGCCCTTGAATACAGGTAGTTTTGCGAAGTTCGCCATATTGAATAGTGGTGGAGGTGGTGGTGGTGTGGGTGATGGCGTGAGCGGTGGAGGCGAGGATGGAGGCAGTGTAGATGGATGGGATGAGGCTGGAGACGGTCTAGGTATTTGCAGGAACCCTTGTCTTATCAACTGACTAGCGCTCAGGGGAGAAGTCTGCGATGCTCGTTCATCGTCACTCAAAGGAGGCCCGATCAAAAGGCTATACTCAGGACCTTTTCTTCCTCCGTCCCTAAAAGACTTTCTGCTTCGCATAGCTCCAAACATCAAGGTAACCGCATAACCCGCTGTTCACACAAGAGCATATGAATCCAAGTATTTAGTGACTTTAAATACTTACCTCACGGTACTTTAAAGAAGCGGCGCTTTGCTTCGCTATAACTAACAAAAGTTTCGACCACGAATTTTGTCACAAATCCTCCTATGATGCAGTTGAGCCAATGGTCGACGACATGCGCAATGTTATCTTCAGACGCTTCCAATCTCCTTACTAACTCCGGTGTCCAAACAATCAGATTGTCAAGCCTCCACCTTCCTTGACCGTCTTCCAACTTCGCAATCCACTCGTATAACTCAATCGGGAAGGAACAAAAGAATATTTCGTGTATTTTTGTGTACAGGTATCTATCCAACCATTATTCTTAAGTCAATCACAGATTCTTGTTTTCTTGTGCCGCAAATTTGTTGATCTTTCTATCCAACTAGCTTTCGATCTCTTTCTTAGTTGGATTCCAATGATATGACATCACACATCTCGTTATGCAGATCCTAGTCCCGACAATGAAACCATTTTTTGGCTTGATGGGCCCTGATCCAGGTTCAGCATTAGGCAACCAAGAAAATCCCTACACTACTGGCCCTTTCGACATCAGTCCACGGAGTGCTGACCAAATTTTCACCTGAAGCAGTATGGGGGGATGCAGGAACCAAGTTTCTGCACCCTGAGATGGTTGTGATGTCAGTTTTCTATCTTAATCCCTACCTTCGCGTAGATCGATAAGCATTTTAGGGCTTATCGATGTATTTCCTCTTTCGTCTTTCAGAACCTCCGCGAAGGTATCCGACTGTCCTTCGCGCAACCCTAAATAATGATTCAAGCACTTATGCGCCTCTGTGACTATGTTACTGTCTCATTCCCTAATTATCTTAGTGGTTAGCCAACTTTATCATGCAATTAAGATTACCCTCATGTAAACATACATTATTACTTGCGTTCAAATAACAGATAGAAATAGATACATTCGTGCATCAATTTGACATTATAATGTAAACCCAGAACTTAACATATCATAATCGCATGCAATAATCAGAGACAAAAAACACAGTGATTCCAGAATACTTCTCTTTATTTATGATTCAAGTTCCCAGTACAAACTCTATCCACCTTGTGCACACAGCTGCAGGGGTCTGTGCACTCAGTTGTGGACTTCCACCCTAGGCCTCTACGCACTTAGCTACAGAGCCTCTTCCTATGCTAAGACTCTCGCTCTTAGCTCACCCAAACTTACCAATGACTCATGACTTCTAACTTACTTACTGTACTCTTAGATCTTCTAAGACTTCCCTTTTTATACAATCCCATGGTCCGTGGACCATGGGTAGATCTCCAAAACTGACACAACTTATCTAGACTAAGGGCGGAAAACCCTTTTAACTTTAGACATCTTCGCGCTCCGCGACCACAAAATGCAGAGACTTTACATTTCTTTACACAAAATTCGAGCCTTCTGCCCCAAAACTTGGGTGTTTAACCCCAAAATTGACCCCCAGGGGACCCGTTCCCAACATTAGAAAAATTAGACCGTTCAACCTTCCTGTCATATATCAAAACTTATCAACCTTATTTCTCTCCTTTAACATTAGTTCTCTCTGAGTTTTTTGTGGAAGTAAATTACCTTTCTTCTCCCAGCATATGGTTAAATCCATTTTCGACAAATTGTTAAACATGTTCATAAATTGCTAAACATTTCTTTCTATTATATTGTATTTATGTCGAGCCTATAGAGTTAGATTTTTCTTTGTCAAAAGTTTATTTGTCTCCTTTATTAATGATGTCCTCTTAGTGACACCAAATGCATTGAATTCTTCACAAATATTTGAATTGAGTAATTTCATAATTCAATTGGCCCAAAAGGTTTATTTTCTAATTCATTCCATGTTTGCTAAATAGTATGTTGTGTTTGATAAGTTAGTATAGACTCGTCACCAATCAACCTATAAGAATTCCAAAGCATCATTATTTTTGCTATGATATGGTCCTATAAGATATTCTTAGCTTCAATTAAATATGCTTTTCTTGTCAACCTATTCCTCATTTGCTCCAAATCCTATTGAAACTTAGCCTTAAGTTCTTTATAGATTGTAATGGTACCATCCTTCCCTGCATTTTGATCCTTCAAAATATACAAGTCCTCATATTTAACTATGATAATTATTTTAATATTTTCTACTTCAACTTCCCTTAAACTCAAATCAGAAAGAGTCTTTTCTAACTCTTCTGGTGGATCTAACAATGTTACTTACACAGATGGAGTTCCTTGAAAAGTATGTCATATTCTCTCTTTAGTTAATGCTTAAATTTGTTGTTCATAATTTTCCACCAGTTTGTTTAACTATATATTTTAATCAACAATTGATACTTTTTTTTGTTGCACTGTTAATAATTTTTGAGTCTGCACATGCTCTAAATTTGAAACCTTGAGGCTCTTCTTCAATGCAAGGATATTAGTATCCTTTGACTTCACTAACGTTTGGATAGACTTAGCATCAAGAGGGTTTTCTCCCAACGCTACTGTCTATTTCTCCAACTCATCGATCCTCGTCCACTTTGTTCTATTGAGCAATTTATTCTATTTGACCTGACTATCCATTTTGGATTCCGTAGTTTGCACTTTAGATACACTTAATGAGTTTTTATTAGATCTCTAAAGATCACAACTCTTGTTTGTATTTGCATAACCATCTTATTTTTTTGTCATTCAAAATGGAGTTAATTATATTTTCAGAATATCATAGCGTACAAAAATGCTCTCAACATCCCCCGCTCCCTCGGACCCTGCTCCCTCTTTCCGACCAGACTTTTTAACATTGGGGGTTGGAGAATACCAGGATAGACAACTTACATACATTATTTCCGGAGGGCCCTGTGGCCTTAGCATACTATGTGAGACACAAAAACATACCTGAACTGGTATCAAAATATCAAGGAGGGGGATGAGGGGGCATTACAGGGGGAGCTGCAAAGTAGCCAACACGATCATGTATGTGGAAATCAATATGTTCCACCTGTGCCTCTAGGCTGCAGAGATGGTTGTTAGTGTAGCATTGACTGCACTGGAGATTGTCCAATCATTTAAGAATGAAATTCTAACTGTATTGAATGTCAGTAATATACGAAACAATTTCATTGTGGTATTCATACTTGTGGTCCATTAGAATATCAATGTCAATTTGTATGTGCCGCAACTGCTCAACAATAGATTCCATAGAGGTAGGAGCCATTAGGCGGCTTGGAGAATTAGATGGAGATATGGCCTTGACATCCTTTGTTTCCTGGCTGGAAGAGGTGGCTGAGGATGAGTGATAACCTAGCTCGAGACACCCATCTTGGTGTTGCTACCCCCGCCCATGACGAGGGCGACCGTATTGTCGTGATATCATGCTAGTCACTGAGGTTAACAACTCGTAGTAGGGGGAGCCCGCAGAGAATGCTTGAGAGAAACTACGTAGGAGACGAAACAATCCAGAGCCACAAAATCGCTTACTAGAACAAATATGAACCGCTAGCCCGACCCTCTTAGCAAAAAGGTGAGTTGGCCTCATGTTTACCCAATTCAGGTGATGGAGTAGAACAATTCCCAAAAAACACCCAAAATATTCACACAAACATAACCCACAATCATGAGTGCCAACCAAGAAGTTGTGTAAACCTTTAGGCCAAAGGAAAAACACGAACCTAGAGCACAAAATACCAAATAGTAGATGAAATCCCACACGCTTGAGAAGGCTAGCAAGGGTCTTGGTGAGCGGGTGTGAAGTCATAAATAGGTGCAGGAGCAAAAGAGACGTGTAGCCAGTGGAGGTGATGGAGCAGAACCAAACACAAATGTCCGTGTACCGGGGTCCCAAGGGCAGATAATGAGACTTATACCAATCCATGCCAAGCAATAGTAAACGTCGCCTTCCCTCCTCACCCAAGGCCAGAGGCACAATGAGGCGCCATAGACACAGACTCGGTCACTTCCTTTCTCCTTAACACCCAAATTCTTTTCCCAAACATTAGAATTGAAACAATTTTCATGCCAAGCATAACATTTATCTGTAGAGCTCACGAGGAGGATTATCATATAGACAGAGTAAATGTCGAATCAGTTCAGTGACAGGGAGTTAATATTCATGTGGATGGGGAGCAGGCCCGGAAGGTCTGTCACGTGCCACATGTACACCCGCATGTGCACCCCCATCGAGGGAATATGCATATCCATCTTATCCACCATATTAATCTGATTTAAATTCATTAAAAACTTTAATGCGTTATAACCAATGGTTGATTTTATAATGTATGCTTTTCACTCTAACATGGCCATATTTGATTGTTCTTTCTCAAAGTTAAGGGTTGACAACAATTTAGTCTAAGAAGTTCCTTATTTCTATAGTTGTGAATATAAATCTTTTTTAATTTAAATTTTTTGTTCTTGATTTCCAAATATTGGGAAAACAAGTTTTTCTACTTTGTTAGCCCCGATGATGATGTAGTTGATGGGTTGTCTAGATCACTAGATTAGGTATGAATGTTGATGTCACATGCTTCAAAGAAAAACTAGGCTCACTTTAAGAAGCATTTTCTACACTGTGAACTTACACCTCTCTATCTCCTTCATGTTCTTCTATCCTTTGCCTTTTTCCTGCCCGTTGATTGTCTTCATCTATCTATGAAACATGTTTGAGAAGTTTCTTCACAGGTCATTTTATGAATTTTATCTTCATGATTTTTCTTTGTGTAGTTCCATCAGATGACTAGATGTAGCTCATCCCTATTTTATTATTTTATTTGAAATAATCATATAAGGGTCATAAGCCTAAGATTATCCTTGTGAAAAATTAATGTCCTTTAACATTATTTCTGCCTCCTATAAAGTTTTTATGGAATTATCAATTATGGCACAACCCTCTTCTTTAACTTAATGGTAGATTGTTTCTTTTTGGATACAAAATGCACATGATCAGAATCCAATATTTTCCTAATATTCTCTAAGGAAAATCTTCTCATAGTTTGAAAATTTGGTAGCTGCTAATGAGGAGATTCAAAACCATCAATCTTGATTTTAGTGTGGTGTTGGAAAAGATACTAATCACCAACCTTAGTGTCTAGAATTAATTGAAGGATCTTTTTTTTTTTAATTTTTGGAAAAACCTTAAGGGGAGGCTCTTCATGAATAACAAAGTATATAATTGACATGAAATTATTGATAAACTCATAAAACATAACATTTTGGGGTTTCTTCTTAACTATAGAAGTCAAATGAATGGATGAGGAAAGGTTGATAGTCTCCTCTTTCTATTTTATACGTAAGCTTGGAAACTTTTCAACTTTAAAATAAAAAAATAAATAGACAAGATGGGACTAAAACCTAAAATACCTAGTTGCGTGAAACATGGTCAATTGAAAATTTATTACATATGTTAAATATTGGCTATAATGAAATTTGATTAAGGATTTATCCATGGGACAAAGAGAAGACATAAAACCCAATATTGTTTCATTGATTGTCATAGAAATTAATTGCTTTGAGATGTACAAGAAAATGTTGCCACTATAAGGTGGTGGGTTGTCCATAATAGTAGCATTCAAAGCAATAAATGACTGGACGAAGATTTATTTTTCTTTTGTTGATAACTCATGAAATGAAGAAATTAGAGTTTTTTATTATGGAATTTGGGTTTCGTGAGGTACAATAACTTTTCACATTTTAAGAATGGAGTCAAGATTTATTATGAAAAGAATGGCACCATTTTTAGAAATTATAACCTTTTTTCCTAGGACATAGTTTTGAGCACTCCACATTATGAACTTTGTAAAAGGGTAGATTTGTGGGACAATAAACCTATCCAAATGGGATTTCTAGGCTAGAAATAGTCATGGAGGTCACAGAAGTGGGAGAAAGATTATTTGTGTAACTCATATAAGTCATATTAAGAAGGGACCATATGGAAAATGTCACTGTCATGGTCTACTCGACTCATTTCTTGAAGAGTGAGAGGATGGGTGGTTTAAGAGGTTGCAGGGTTTAGGTTCTTCATATTGATTTTATGAAAAACAAAGGAAAAGGTAGCACAAATACACAAAAAATGATGATTCATGATTGGACTAGTCTATTGACTTTTTCAGTGAAAACCTGTTCACAAAGTACCTTTTCCTTTTTCTCCGGTAGTCTTTAGTCTTTTGTAAACTACAAATGTGATTTTTCACCTGTCTCTTTTACCTTTTAACCTTAAATTGGCAAAATTTGGATATGTGTTAGGCTCTTATTTGGATAAAAAATTAGTTGGAGACCATTTTCTTGAAATTTTGAGGGTGATGTTGAAATACATGATGCTGACATCACAAGCCCATCATCTACCACTCCAACTACCGCATCACTTGGTGTAGCAATGTGTATGATCTATCATCAAACTTATTGACTGCCAAATCACTTGTCATATTTTCTGATCATTCTCATCACCCATCATTGTACTGGTTTTTGACATTAGGATGTATGCCAACAAAGAGGTTTTCCTTGGTGGGGGTTCCCCTAGTGGTTTTAAATTATTTTTGGGTTAGGGGGGTGGGTGTGGGGAAGGTGGGTAGACCTAATAGTATGCCGACATGTATGGACAATGGTATACCACTCAATATTATTTTCAAACCACTTCCCCTCCCTAAATCGTATCCAGTAAGCACGTTTGGTGGGGGGGGGGAGGTAGGGGGATGAATATTAACCGTCTATTTGGTGCACCATCCATTAGATTTTTGTGCCGTTTAACAAAAAAGTTATTTACCATTAAATGCATATGATTATATATTTTTAATCCATTTTTTTGGATTTTAAAAACCTTTTTCAAGAAAATTAATGGTTAAACCCATACTTTTTGAATTATGAGCTTTATTATCCACAAAAAAACCATTAAAAATCCCCATGCTACAACATTGGTTGGATTTGGGGATAGTGTCTCCTTGTGAGATACTAAGAACCATAGACCAATGCCTTTACCTTGGGTTATGCAGTCATAGCTTACAACATACTAATTGCACACTTAGCAATGTCAATCCTTACCAATATAAACAACGAGGATGAAATAGCCATCAATTTCAAAATTAAATAAAATGTTTTAAATATTACCCATTCATAGACATTTCAAGAAATTTATCTTCTAGATTCCAAACAATAAAAACATTGTTACCTTTTGCTATTGCAATTTTGAATGGCCCAAACCATAAATTATAAAAAATTCCATGTTTTCCTTTATCTTCTTGTATGACATCCCATCTTACTACCAAATCACCTAGATTAAGATATTTGTCCTTAGCTCTTTAATCAAATATATTTTTCATTTTAACATAATATTGTTGCAACTTTTCATCAACCCGTTCTTTGTTCTATTGCAATTCAATAATTTGATTTACTCTTCTAGTGAAATCATTTGGCTCTTCATAAGGATCCTACAAAATTTTCATGATAGGAGGAGCAAGTTGAATAGGAAAACAACATCAACACCATATACAAACTGGAAAGGATATTTACCTGTAGATGTTTTAGTAGCAGTTCTATCTTCCTAGAGGGCATATTTAAGATTTGAATCCTAAGCCTTTTTGTAATGTGCCAAAATCTTCTTAACATTTTTTATAAAATTTCGCTAGATTATTTTGCTAGTCTATTACCCTAAGGGTAATATGTTGTAGAATTCCTAAGAATAAATTACTAAATCCTCAGAATTAAAAAGGATTGAGCATGATCTGTTATAATCTTTTTGGAGCATCCAAACCTTGATAAAAGGTTTTCTTCAAGGAATTGATTACAATAACATCTAATGCAACTCTTGTAGGGACAACCTCCACCCACTTTATAAAATAGTTTGTAGCTGTGTATATCCACCAATGTTATCCATTGGAAGGTGGATGAATTTCATTGACAAAATCAAAATCCCATTACACAAAAGGAGCCTCAATTTGAATTGGTGTAAGTGGTAAAGGATATTTTTTTTGCTAGCAAACAAATGATACTCAATATATGCTTGACCTTGGAACTTACTTATGAAAATAATTGAGGCCAATAAGACCATTCCCTTAGGATTTTATCTACTGTTGATCTCCATGCATAATTTCCTTCACAAACTCATTTATGGACTTCATCAACTATTCCCATTGTTTCTTCTTCAACCACACATAAAAATAAGATTCCCATAGGATATTTCTAATACAATTTATCATCAACTATACAATATGTGATTGATTGAAGTTTTAAAGATCTCACTTTTGCTTTACCTAGATTAGCTGGAAATTCCAAAATTTGCAAATAAAAGATAATATCTTTGTACCACATGGATGAAGAAATATTTTTATCTACCCTTAATAAAGGTTCTTGTGGATTCTTCTATTTGGTTCTTTTGAAGAAGGTTCTCATGGATTCTTCTCAATTATCTAATCTGAGAAAGTTTTTGAAACTTGTAACATGAAATTAATTCCCAACACTTTGCAATTTGAATGTGCAAGTAGTTTAGGCATTCCTTTACCCTTGATTAATTTAGTTGGTTTGGTTTCAAGGTTAAACTCATGTGTTTTGGTTATGCTTTTTCCCCTTTTACCATCACTGTCTAATTAGTTGAATATGGTTTTGAAAATTTTATTGGATACATATGTAATTATTTTAGAATGTAATAGATAAATCATAAAATATATTAAATCCTTTACCATTGTATATGTATGCTTCTCCAAAATATTATATTTTAGTTCTACATCTCTAAGAATTTTTCTAAAGAAACCTATAGATTGTTCATAACCAACTTCATTCTTTTGTATTAGTACAATTGGAATAGTACTTTTAGAAGAAAAAGAAAATATAATGAAAAGCTTACTATAATATAGAGTAGCCAACACATGTGATTCTCCTAAAGATTTTTTGATTTGATCAAAGACGAATATAGCTTGAAAAGACCGCTTCATGTCTTGATTATTCTTTAACTTATCAATTATATCTTTAATTATAGCTACATAGTTAGGAATAAACTTCCTTAAGAAAATGGTCTTACCTAGGAAAGTGCATTTATTTTTATTTCCTGGTATACCAATGACTTTGATTGCTTCAACTCTATCAAGACGAATCTTCAATCCCTTTTTGGAAACAATATGACATAACAACTTTCCTTCCTTCACAACAAAATGAAAATTCATAAGATTCAATGAAAGACCAAATCTTCTGCATTTTTAAAAAGTATGATGTAGGTGTCTTAAATGCTCCAAATCCAAATTAGAAAACACTACCAAATCATCTAAATAAATTACTGATTGGATTTATCCTTTTCTCCTACCAAAGCAAGATCTACCACCCTTTGAAATATTACCCCTACATTCATCAAACCAAACTGCATTTTGGCATACATAAAAGTGCCCCATGGTGTGGTAAATGCAACTTTTATTTGGTCATTTGCATGAACCACTAGTTGGTTGTACCTTGAAAGGCTGCCAATTATTGAAATTATGGCTACTCCAACTACCCTTTGCAAAATATGGCCCATTTTTGGTAAAGGATAATTGTCTTTTAAAGAAAATCTATTCAAATTTTTTAAGTCCACACATAGCCTAATATCCCCATTCTTTTTCCTAACTCAGACTAGATTAGATACCCATTATGAGTATCTAATAGGAACTATAATCTTTGCATCTAGAAACTTTTTTTTTTTCCTTTCATTCATAGTTAAAAGAACAATATTGATTGATATTAATTTATACTTGAATGATTTGATCTTGGATTTAAAGATATCTCGTGTTGAATATTGGTAGTATCATAGGTCTTCAGGCATTCATACTTCCAAGCAAAAACACATACATACTATTTCAATAGATCAACATACCTTTTCTTTATATCAATAGAAAAAGACTTGGAAAGTTTGATGAACTTTGGTTCTAATTCATTCCCAATATTAAGATCTTCCACTTTGTTTATATGCAATTTAGCCATTGGATTAACAACTACATCATTATGATCAAATGACCTTTCCAAAGGTACCAATCCCTTTGTGATAAAATTGTTTTTCTTTTTTTGTTGATTATAGTGGAATCGGCAATAGGGGCAGCCTCGCGACTCGCGTTACACGGGGTCGATTCTGACCGCTACCTCTATAACCACTGGGAGCTGCGCCCGCCCCTCTATACAGCTCCAGGGTAAGTCCGAGGGATTTGAACTCATGACCTTTAGTATGGAGCCCGCATTTCTAACGAACTTCACCACATTGTGATTACCAACTCGCCTACCCTCGTGGGGTTGTGATAAAATTGTTTTTCAATAACATAATTTTATTGTATTTTATCACATCAATCCATTCAAGCTTGGAATTTTCTAACTCTATACAATCTTCTTCTTATAATTATTGATCAATATGGGTAATAGGAAATTCATTGTTGATTTCAATAAATAATTTAATATGCTGGTCATCCTAAACAACTTGCCAATGTTTGGCATTGTCAAGAATCGAAGGTTTGCACCTCATCTCTATCTCATATCTCAGTTGTGACTTAGCATGTGGTTTAAATGTACTTGTTGATACTATGAGGGAGTCTACTTGTTTATTTTGGTATCTTAGAATTGAACTAATATTGAATGCCTAAAATAAATTCTCAACTAAATACCATACCTTGTTTTGATATGATTGCAATTTGGGACATTTAGTTTGGCAATAATTTTTTACTTGTCAAACCACCAACTTAGAATCTCCAAAGTCAACAAGATTAAGAAATTTCATTTTCTTTGTAGCATCAAGTCCTAGACTTAATTTTGAAGGAGAAACTAATAAATTTCCAAAACTATAACCATCTTTTGAAGATTCCCCATCAAAATACATCTTTCTTCATTTCCTGAATATCTATATTCTGCCCCAAAGGGGTTGAATCTAATGGTGGAAAGTTAGAAGTTTTTCACAATTGGACAAGGTTCAATTCCCATGAGGGCTTCCTTGGAGCCATGGGGTCACCTTGAAGTATTGGCCGAACGTGTAGTTGCAGCTAGAGATACCATAGTAAATGGTTTTGTGAAAATGCAGACAAAAGTGGATCAAAGCACACCCCCATGTCCTCCTTTTTAAAGTGAAGTCAAGGGATCTTAGCTCGAGTGCTTTGGTGAACAATTTGTTTCCCCAATTGTGCGGGTTAAGTCCCCAAAGACATGTAATTGACTCGTTTGTGACATTTATGAAATAGTTGTATCTTGTGTGACAGTGGCAACTGATCTTTCAAAGTTACCGATTCTCCAAAAAATCTTGTTTCAATTAAAATAGAAGAAGAATAAATATCTATATTCTAAATAGTAGACAAATTATCAATAACAATAGATGTTTTTTATGTTGAAAAATGTGTAACTAAGTTCAATATTCATAAATATGAAATGTACTTTTGTGTCTGGTATATTGTAAAATGAAAGAAAAATTATTATTGTTATTTTTGTAGCATGGGTTTCATGCTCAAGGTCTTTTATTTTAGAGGTCAAATACCGATTGAGTGGTTATAGGGTTTGTTATAGGGTCAAAAAGTCGAAAGAGTCATTATTATATGAATAAGATCCCATCAGGCACATTGTAACTTGTAAAAAGGATTATCTTTGTATTTGTAATTGTCAAAATAGCTTACAAGGTCAAGTCGGCCTGGTAGCTAAGAAGTTGGCCTCAATTAGGGCATTTTTTCCACCTTGGAATCCTATGTATAGGAAGGAACTCGATCTTATATGGATATCATTCATTCTATCATCATTCAAGTGAAGGAGAAGAAGAAAAAGGCTAAAAAAGAAAGAATAAGGACAAAGGACAAGTGTTTGGGTTATTATCTCTGTCTCTTTTCACATGTGCAAAGGAAGGAGGCTAGGGTTTTGCTGCTCCATAATTGAACTTGGAGAAATTGTAGAAAGACGGTCAAAGGAAGGTCTATTAGGTCATCCTCAAGCCCTAAAATAAGGAGAAACTCAAGCAAAGGTCAAAGGAAGCCTTGGAATCCTTTAAATCTGCTCACACGTGTGGAGGAAACAACTGTAGAGGACGAAATTTTGTAGCTTGGGGTTGAAGTTGTGTAGCTAGAAGAGATTCGTCTCAGTTTGACTTGGAAAAAGGAAGCACATCATCAATAAGGCCAGACTTGGTCTTCGAAGGGTATTGGTATTGGTCTAGAGGTCTTGGAATTCGTCATTTGAAGAATCTATAAGAAAAGAAGAGATTTGTGGGTTTTCCTCTCAAGTGGAGAGGTTTTGGACTTGCCTTGCAACCTATATCTTTTGTTCCTATTTACTATTGATATTCTTGCTTTTGTAGTTGTTTGATGATAATAATAACATAATAATAAGATAAGAAGCTAATCAGTAACAAAAGGTAAAAACACATCACAAGTAGTTATCAAGTTTAAGAGAAATCATCCTAACCATAACCCTATAGATTTCTCAACATGGTTTCAGAGCTAAGGTTGGCAAAGGGAATGGTGTAGATCACTACATCCTTGAATAAGTGTTCTATGGTAGCAAGTCATCTCAAGGAATGTATCAAGTCATTGTGGAATGTCATATTATCCATCAAGCACAATATAACCAAGACTTCTAAAAGGACAGAGGGTTATTCTCAGGACTTACTGGAACATTTGAAGATGAAAATATTTGGGTAATTGACAGTGGAGCATCAAGACATATGATAGGTGAACACAAGAAACTAAAGACCTTATAAAGAGGAAAATATTCTTACTGCATTGAGCTTTGTGACAAGAAGATCTATCCTATAAAAGGAATTGGATCAACCTCGTTGGAGCTAGAAAATGGAGGAAATATTCATCCCAAAAACATTCTATTTGTTCTAGGTTTGCAAAAGAATCTAATTTATATTTCATGTCTAGAAGATAAGGGAGATAGAGTTGCTTTAATAGATGGAAAGGTTGTATTATGGGATCAAAACTCTAGCATCGAAAATTCAAATATCATTGGGATTTGTGAAAGAAGACTCTTCATATTTTTGACTCCTCTCTCTCAAGATTTGGTTCACATTGAAGTAAGCCCATGTGAAATTTTTCATAGAAGGTTTGGTCACCTTCATTAAAAAATCTTACCAACTCTAAATTCAATGGTGAATGGCATCCCTGAGCTCAAGGAGGATCATGAAGGAGTATGTAAGGGATGTGGATTAGGTAAAAATGTTAAGAGACCATTTGGAAGTAGTGCTTCAAGGTAAAAAGAAATCATGTATCTCGTTCATTCTGATGTCTGTGGTCCTATTTCTATGAAGTCTCTTTGAGGTCATCTATATTATGTAACGCTCATTGATGACCACTCAAGAAAAACTTGGATATATTTGTTGAAATCCAAGGATGAAGTATTCAATAAATTTCAAGAATTCAAAGCTGAAGTATAAAACCTTACAGAAAGGAGAATAAAGATTCTAAGATCCAACAATGGAGGAGAATACGCTTCAAGGAACTCATAGCTTCCCATAAGGAGGTTGGGATTATGAGGGAGTTGATAGTCCCATATAATCCTGAACAAAATGGATTTGTTGAATGAAATAATTGATCTATTGAAGAAAGTGTAAGATCCATGTTATATAATCAAGACTTGCCAAAATTTCTGTGGGGATAATCAACAAAGACTGCGGTATATGTTAAAAATCAAAGTCCTCACAGATCACTAGACAACATGAATCCTGAAGAAGCATTCACTGGGAAGAAAACAAGCATGGACCATTTCCAAATATTTGGTTGTCTCGTCTATATTCACATTCTGAAGGATAAAATAAAGAAATTGGATCCTACAAGCCTGAAAGGAATATTTTATGGCTATAGTAATACTTCAAAGGCATATAATATATACATAAAGGAAGGACATTGAATAGAAGTAAGCCAAGATGTGATCTTTGATGAAATTATTGCATTCAAAAAATCAAAGGACTCCTGATGGACTCCGATGATAAATAAATTCCAATATTTGAAGAAGAATGTACCAGGGAGGAAGAAAACTCAAATCATGAATATGAAGGTCCAATGAACTTATGCAACATGTGACCATCCCTAAAAGCAGAAAAAGACCTCATTGGTTGAAGTATACCCTTCTAAATGTAAAAGGACATGGAGCAGCCCAAGGGGCATTCAAGGAAAGTAAGAGGCACAAAATATATTCAGGGCATGTAACTTATATGCCGAAGTTAATGGAAGTTGAACCATCCACCTTTAAAGACGTTGTCAAACATCAAGAATGGAAAGATGCCATGAATGAAGAGTATCAATCAATAATGAAAAATGGAGTTTGGGAGATCGTACCTAGGCCTAAAGACAAATTTGTGGTAACTTCCAAGTGTCTCTACAAGATTAAACATGTAATAGATGGAAGTATTAATAATTATAAGGCAAGATTTGTGGCTAGGGGCTTCTCTCAATAGGAAGGCATTGATTATGAAGAGACATTTGAACCAACAATAAGGTATACGACTATACGTTCATTGGTTACTTTGGTAGCATCGATGGGATGGAACATCCATCAAATGGATGTCAAGGCAACATTCCTGAATGACACTATCGATGAAGAAGTCTATATAGAACAACCCTTGGGATTTGAAGTAAAATATATAGAGAGACTTGTGTCTACATGTTGAAGAAGGCATTGTATGGCCTTAAGCATGCACCAAGGGCATGGTATGCAAGGATGGATGCATATGTACAAAGATTGGGCTTCTCGAAGAGTTCTGCTAATACGAACCTCTACAACAAGGTTGTGAAGGATGAGCCTGTCATCATTCTTCTATGTGTGGATGATATTCTCATGATAGGTGTGGAAGGTTGTATTCAAAAGTGTAAGAAGAAAATGGAAACAGAATTTGATATGAAGGATCTAGGGTTGATGCACTATTAGTTGGGGTTGGAAGTTTGACAAGGACCTGATGAGATTTATCTGGGTCAGAGAAAGTATGTGATCGAAATGTTGAAAAGGTTTGACATGATGGATTGCAAGCCTATGACAACCCCTATGATCACTAACTTGAAAAGGCTACAAAGTTCTGAATCAATCCCGGTGGATCCGACAAGGTATAGACAATTGATTGGCTCACTGATGTACTTGGTAAATAATCGACCAAACATTTGTTTTGTAGTGGATATTCTTAGTAAATTCCATATAGATCCCAACATGATCATTGGATAACAACCAAGCACATACTAAGATATCTGCGATGAACAATCCACTACTTCCTGAAGTATGATAAGAGGAATGAGGTCCACTTGATTGGATATACAGATTCCGACTAGGGATGTAGTGAGATGGATAGGAGAAGAAGTATTGGAGGATGTTTTAGTTTGAGATCCTCCATGATCTCCTGTATGATTAGAAAGAAATAATCAATTGCTTTAAGTAGTGCTGAGGCTGAATACATTACAACCTGTGAAGTAAGCAGAGAAGTTGTCTAGCTGAGGAAGCTATTGTCTGACTTGTTTGAAGGATCGATGGACCCTACAGTGATACATTGTGACAAAACCAGTTATATAAGGTTTTCTGAAGACCCAGTCTTTCATGGAAGGATAAAGCACATAAATAACAAGTGCCACTACATTCGAAAGTTGGTGCAATACAGAGTGTTGTAGCTATGATATATCTCCAATGATGAACAGGTAGCTCACATCTTGAAAAAATATCTTCTTAATAAGAAGCTTATGTATTTGAGAGACAATCTTGGACTGGTTAATATATCCTCCCTAGTTGAGAGGGAGAGATAGACACATCATTCTTGCCTTCACTTCGTGAAGAAAGAATGGAGGATTGGGTAAGCATCTAGCATCTAATACTCTTTGAGGATGAGGTAGGACATCCAAGATAAGAGTAGTTGAAGAGGAAATTCCTTGAGGATGTGTCATTCCAAGATAGGAATTGTCCTAAAAAGACATACCTTGTGAACACCCGGGTGGGGTATGTTCCTTGAGAGACAATGATGATGGTGTCTATCAATCATTGCTCTCACCAACATTGTGCTCTGATCTTGTGGAGAGATAGACTATTAGTCAATGCCTTTTTATGTGACAATTCTTCTTGGTATGATGCAAATAGATGACTTACCAATCCAATCTTCTTATGAGATCTCTTCAGTTTTAGAATGCCGATGTACCATTTATGAATACCTCCCTAGATAAGAGGGTGTGTTGAAACATGTGTAACTAGGTTCGGTCTTCATAGATATGAAATGTATTTTTTGAGTCTTGTATATTGTAAAATGAAAGAAAAATTATTATTGTTACTTTTGTAGCATGGGTTCCATGCTTAAGGTAGTTTATTTTAGAGGTCAAGCACCCATTGAGTGTTTCTAAGGTTTGTTCTAGGGTCAAGAAGTCAAAAGAGTCATTGTCATATGAAGAAGACCCCGTCGAGCACATTATAAGTTGTAAAAATAATTATCTTTCTAATTAAAAGTTTCAAAATACCCTTCAAGACCAAGTCGGCTTAGAAACTAAGAAGTTGGCCTCAATTAGGGAATTTCATCCACCTTGGAAAGCTATATATAGGAAGGAACCTGATCTTCTATGGATATCGTTCATTTTCTCATCATTCAAGCGAAGGAGAATAAGAAGAAGGCTAGAAAATAAAGAAGAAGGACGAAGGACAAGTGTTTGGGTTATTTTGTCTCTCTCTTTTCACACGTGCAAAGGAAGGAGGCTAGAGTTTTGCTTCTACAAGATCGAACTTGGATAAATTGTAGAAAGAAGGTCGAAGGAAGGTCTATGAAGTCATCATCAAGCCCTAGAAGAAGGAGAAACTCAAGTGAAGGTCAAAGGAATTCTTTGAAGCCCTAAATATTCTCACATGTGTGGAGGAAACAACTATTGCAAGGGCCAAAAAATTTAGTCCTGTAGTAGAGGCTGAAATTTTGTAGTTGGGGGTCGAAGTTGTGCAACTGGAAGAGGTTTGACTGGGTTTGACTTGGATAAAGGAAGCACATCATCAATAAGGTCTGACTTGGTCTTGGAATTCGTCATTTGAAGAATCTATAAGAAGTGAAGAGATTTGTGGGTTTTTCCTCTCAAGTGTATAGGTTTTGGCCCTGAATTTCAACCTATATCCCATGTTCCTGTGTATTGGTGATCTTCTGTTTTTGGTAGTAACTGTTTGATGATAAGAATAACATAATAATAAGAGAAGAAGCTAATACATAACAAAAAGTAAAAAGACATCACAAGAAATTATCAAGTTTAAGAGAAATCATCCTAACCATAGCCCTATAGATTTCTCAACATTTGAATCACTATTTATGGATAATGCACAAATTCCAAAATCTTGATCTATGCTATATACATGAAAATTGTTAGTTTGTTTTGATGACTAGATAGGAAAATTTTACCTCTCTGTACAATCTCCTATTCTCACCCCAAACACCAGGACAATAGCATATGTCATGTCCATTTGTAATGTCCCACCAAGCTTCATGCCCCAAGATATTGATAACAACATTCCAAAATTTCGAGGAATATCAATAACAACTACATCCATAACACTATTCTTTACAGGAAATTGGGCCAAAATTAGCATCATGTCCTTAATCGTGTCGATGCATTTAACCTTTCTTGAATCAAGGGAATACAAGTAATAATAGGACTTATTTGTATGTAATCCTAGTTTCTCCATAATAACCCAAGGTGTTAAATTATGAGAAGCTCCCAAATCAAGCATGTAATTGTGCAACATATATTTGTGAACATTAAGAGTTATAAAGAAAGGTGTTGTTGCATCTCCTATTTCTCCCACATGTGGTCCAAACATAAGTGCAGGCTGCTCATCCTATAATTCTAGTGTGTCTTGCTGAACTATTGCAATTGGAGACTAGATAGCCTTAGACATTGGTTGATGATAAATCGAGATCCTAACTAATTCAATAAGAGGAACAAAAATCTTTATTTTTTCTAGTTTTCTTTCGAAACTGAAAGAACTTGTTGTTTTATCCATATTCATTTGATCCTCATTATCCTTAGTCACATATTGATTTCCTTTGAAAAAAAAGATTCTTGTTATTTTCCTTTACTTTTTTATTGTTCAGCACAAGTTTTTTTGGGCTCATCTACTTGTTTAGCTACATTGGTACTAGGTCCTATTCATATTATTTTATGTAACTTTTCTTGAAGAAATTTTGAAAAAGGATTATATTGAGAAGATAGTTCAACATCATAAGCACTTTTTTGTTTAATATTTTGATTTAACATTGATGGTTGTTCATAATATGCTTGAGTAATAAAAACTAATGAAAGACTATATTCTATCCAATTAATCTCTTCTTTTGGTTGAATAAATTCTTCGTCTATAATATCATCAACTGTCAATGGAGGTTGAATAGGTTTGTGAACAATTTTCTTATCCCTTTTCAAAATTTGCTGGTTTAAAGACATTTTGAATTGATTAAGATTGTTGTTAGTTGGTTCTTCAGCTAGTCTAGGTGGACTTCTTCCCTAAACTATTTTGGCCTATTTATTTGACAATTTCCTAATCATTCTTGACATTTCATTAATATTTTTCTCTTGTGCATCTTTATTCAAGGTTGAAGGAATTGATTCTTCATTTTTGTTTGTTTTTATCCACATGATATGCTCTGAATCTACTCTTTCTAGAAGCAACACTATTTTCTTCTATTTCAAGAGCATAATATTGCATTCCCACCAAAATTATAGATCTTATCTTTCTTGGCATGAGTGAAAAGTGAGAATCAAATGCAACAACATATGTCACCTTTGAAATTGGTTGTGAAGGCTCAATATCTACAATAATTTTACTATAGATTTTATTAAAACTTTCAATGAATTCAAGCATTGATTCTCCATTCTTCTTCTTCAAGGCATCAAGCTGTGTAAGGTAATACAAATGATCTCACTTTTCACCCCATTGTCTCATAAAAGTAGCTTCAAGAACTTGCCATGAAGGGATTGAATTTGCAGGTAATTGTCTAAATCATTTACTCACATCCCCTTCCGAAGATGGAACATATATTCTCATATAAACATCTTCTCTATATACCATATTATCAACAAAATTGTGATAAGATGACATATGAACTTCTATTTCCCCATTAAAACTAGGAAAATTTTTAAAGTAATCTTCAAGGAAATCATGCAAATTAGTGAAGAAATTTTACCATGAGATTAGGTAAAATATTTACAAGAAAATTAAACAACCAACAACAAACATGAAACATAATGTAATGCACACATTTTATGCAGGGAAACCCCAACTCTAAGGAAAAACCTAGACTAATGAAATTTCATTAGATCCCTTGGCCAAAAACCTTGCCAAGTCAGCCAAGTGAGCCTTCACCGCTCACCTCCATGACCACATTACAATAAAGTTCTTCCCGACATTTTAAAGGTTCCATCACATGAATTCCATAAGAAAATTACCATGGGCAGCCAAAAAACCATTGTTGTTAGCTAAGTCAACTTTGACTCTATTGCCTAGTCAAGTTTACGTAATAATGCCCCCTTAAACCTTGGCTTGGGATCTCCCTTGAACAAATCTGGCCAAACCAAACAAGTGAGCCAACAACCCTCACTCTAGCCCTTAAGCCCCTCAAAGTTTATACCTGAGGTATCTGTTAACCTGGCATGCCCCACTATCACCTAGGTCTAAATTCTAGAGTTACCAACAATTTCCTAGTTGTGCACATGCCTTACCAAGTCTTACAGTAGTATGCCCATTTACATGTAATAAATATTTAAACTCCATTATATATATAGGCATAGTCTAACTTATAGACGAACTCACCTTTTTACCGGTGATACAATGTCAAGCAAGATTGTGATTTTTTATTGTTTGAAATTGATTTTAAATGCATAAATGGATTCAACACCATTAAAATCCCATGGGGCACTTGAATTTTATAAATTAAACAAATTAAACTCAAGTTTTTAAGAATCTTTACGAGATTTTAATTAAAATTAACTAAAATTCTCTCCTTGACATGCTCCTCCTATAGTATGTCGAAGTCCATTAGTTCTCAATTGTAGAGTGCTAATTTAAAAACTATATCTATCTCCAAGTTATTCTAATTCCATGGAATGGTGAAAATTAAAGGCTTCTTTCTCTCTCTTTGTTTCTTCTAGATATCACATCATATCGATAGAAAAAAGTTATTTATTATCTTCGATCTACTTGCTTGGTTAATGACGTTTCAATCGCGTGGTTCCGGATTTGAGTTGTGTGAAGGGTAGAAAGCGACGAGATTTCTCATAAATGGTTGGCTATGTTCTCATTCTTCACCACCGACACCCATCTCCTATCTCCCACAACCTGTTTTCCCTCTTATATGAAGCTTTTCTTCCGCTGTGTCTAGTGGATGTAGGTTAATGCACCCACTATGCCTCTTGCACAGGCCTCGATCATTGCTTTTTTTCTTGCAAATGTAGCAACCTTCAACCCGACCTTCCAAGCTCCCGATGGTGTTCTCATCATGGCTATCATGTATTTGTTATACTTGCTTATCCATGACTAAGCTTTGATTTAATACCAACTTCCAACATGACTTCCTATGATGGTGGACCACTCACCCACATTGCATTCCGAGTCTCTTTTGCCTAGGATCCTCTATCAAGACAGACTCTAAAGCTATGCCCACTACGCTGACAACATCAATAATTCTTTGATGACTGGAATGGAGTTCGACTACCATAAAAAAGAGACCAAAGTGTAAGTTGGATTTCAGATCCATAGTCTAGATTTAGATTTGTTGTCTCGTAATCAAATATCTCCTCACAAACAGGTTCTAACACTATGTAGCGAACCTCAAAAGCATTTCACATGGCTAGGGTGCTATAGACTACAACTAACTCATCAAGTTTACCTAGTAATTAATAAGTAGCTGAAGATGGGCATACCTAGCAGCTACAAAAACATTTATTGGTATTGGATTAATCAGAGGAGGATTTACAACACTAGCCATTATATAGTTCATTCAAATAATTGTGCTAAGCACAGAACATACCATTGTTAACTAAAATTAACATGGGATCGGAGCCTAGGTGAAGACAAAGCCCAAATAAGAGAGAGAACAACAATCACTAAGAGAGATATATTGGACAAGGCTATTGGACAAGTCTCCATGGCATATACATATTACTTCAAGTCTGAGGACAAGCTCAATGACAAATATGACTATCATGCATGGAAAATGACTTTTGACTTGACTTTGGAAGAGAATGATGCAATGGACTATGTGCAGGAAATAGTGGTGGAGCCTCCTTCAAATGCACCGACTACTACTAAGACAAAGTATAAAAAAGGTGAGGTCAAAGCTAAGAAAATCATCATTGACTCCATTCAAAACATCTAATTGCCTATATTTATGATTTGGGAGCATCTAAGGAGATTTATGATAAGCTGGTTGGGATGTTCAAAGTGAATAATTCACATCAAATCCCCTCTCTCAAGAACAAGTTGAAGGATATCAAGATGAACAAAGGGGAGTCTATCCAATCCTACTTCGTGAGAATAACACAAATCAAGAATGATCTACTATCTATTGGAGAAGTTATCGCTAACAGGGAGCTCACTCTCATTGCACTTGGAGATTTTACAAGACCTTGGGATGTATTTGTCACCACTATTCTCAACAATGAAAAGGTACCTAGTTTCGATGAGTTATTGGCTAGATCTACTCAAGTGGAAATAAGGATGATGGAGAGAGACAAGCCCTCAAATGGAAATGAACCTACTGCTTTCTCCACTCATGCAAAGATGAAAAATAATGTTGGTCCAAGGACTCAGGGTCAAGGGTTCAAGGAAGGAAGAAAAGTAAGGTGCAACAATTGCAACAAGTTTGACCACTATGCTAGGGAGTGTCCTCACAAGAAGAATACTCCAAGGGATGTTGACACAAAAACAACAACAACAATTTAAAAGGTAATGGGAATCAAAGGAACAACAACTTCAATAACAAAGGATAGAGGAATGCTCCCGTTGCTCGAAATGGAAATGGTCGACCTCCCAAGAGGACAAGAAATGCCAGGTAATGATGAAAGTAATATTGTAGAGAAGCAAGATGAGTTTTATATTATTTCCACTCTATCTACTGCCTCCACTCCAGACACATTGGATCATTGGTTGTGTTATCACTCAGGTTTTTCCCCAAAGTTGTAAGAAAGGGAATACTGCCGAGGTAACCATAGACCAATCTTTTAGATATAGAATCTAGCCAATCTGTATCCAGAGAGGGCTCTCTCTTTATGATTTAGCTTTGTTTTTAAAGGTATTAGGCTAGTTATGAAGTTCAAGGGTTTTGTTTTGAGTTTGGGTGGTGAGATTCAATAGAACAGAGAGGTAAAACTGAGTAGTTCAGTCCATTGGGCATGATGGAGTCAAAGAAGATGGCTTTCTGGATTTGGTTTCTTAACAGAGGATGGCTTCACAGAGAAAGGTAGTCAAACATGGAACAAATGAAGGATTGAAACAGATGGAATGGGCTCAAATGGGTGAAGGGCAGTTAAGAATCCTTCAACATATTGAAAGAGGGAAAATGGATGATTACTGATAAGGAGCAGTTAAGAATTCTTTAGCAAATAATCAACATGTGAGAATCAAGAAACATGAGCAATTAAGGGTTCACTGTTTATTCTAATTCTGAAGAAAACACAGAGAATAATAAAGACTGAAAACAGAGTGCAATCAAGCAAATTTTGAATTAACCATTTTCTTTATCATTCAGATTATGAAACACAGATGATATAGTAAACTAGAAAACTGTAAAACACAAGATATAGGGGACTTATTGATCCAGAGTTTGATTCAAGAATTCTGTGACAAGTCCTCTGCTTAAATTCTTCATCCAGTAGGCCGAACAATAGTTGGTTCCAACAGCTTTGTATTCCAAAATATTCAGTATTACAACAGAGTCTAAGAATCCACAGAGTACCCAACTCTTTTAAAACTCTAATGGAGGGGGTATTTATACAACAAAATATCTCATTACAGTTTGTGAGATAATATCTAGTTTTAACCTAATAAGAGTTTTACAAGTAAAAATAGAAGCAGTTGACTGATGTTGTGTTGGAAGCAGGCCTTTAGGGTTCGACTTGCAGCTGTCTTCTGAAGTAGCTCTGCGCCGACTGCCTGTCTTAACTGGGCTCTTTAATTCTACTCTGCCCTCTTTAATTCTTATCTCCTGCCTTTAATTCTGCTCTGACATCTTCAATGTTGATCTGATAAACTTTAATGCTTGAAATGATACTCTTTGACTTGTTTTGATGCTCTTTAAATGCTGAACTGACCCCTACTCACCGCTGTCTGGCATTTCACCCAAAATTTCCTTTCTCTAAGGGTAACAGTGTAACTATGGAAAACACCTATTTTTGGGGCACTGGAGGTCGTTCTGTGCCTCTTTAATCCATGACATTGAGATCTTTCTGTGGAGATTGCTGAGAAGTTTCTGGCAATTGATGCACTGATTCATGGCTTCCGAGATAGCTGAAAAGATACCTGTAATTGAGGAGGAAAACCGTACACTGGAGGGTCAGTTGACAGGTGGAGGGGCTCGTCGATGGATCCTTTTCTGGTCAGGGGCCGGTCTAAAACTAACACATTTGATTTCAGTCGATTTTATACCTAGAGCGCGCAGGGCGCTGTATGCAAAAAAACCAAGAAAAAATGACTTTTCCCTTTTTATTCGACGAAAAATTTTTGGTGGGAAATTTTTATAAGCAGGATAGATGACGTAAGCAGGAGTACGGGCAGATGACATGGCAGTGACATCAGCAAAGGACAACTGACGTCAGCGGATGACGTCAGCAGAGGGGGGCGGTAAGCAGTTTGGCTCACTCCGCTTTCGGGGCTGGGCGGTTTTGGGCTGGGGAGGAGCGATCATTGCGGGAGCGCGACACGTGTCCTTGGTACGGCAACAAAACCACCAGTTCCCCATGAGTTAACGCTCGGCGATGGAGGGGGTCGCGATACAATCGTCGACCGTCGGATGAACGGGTGCAAATCTAATGGCGGATGCACATGCAGCATGGCAGGGGGTTTAATGTATGCAGGCCCAGTTTTTTTAACTATTTTTAATGGTATCGGGCGTGATTTTATTGGTCGTGGGGTTGGTTTAGTTATTAATCAACCAGGGGTTAATTAATCCTTTGAGCGCGCGGGGAGGTTATTAATAAATTCCGAATAAATATATTAATCCCTGATTCAAACAGTGAATATGGTTATAGTTAACCGGGGCGGGATATTAATTATTTGGCCTTTTTAAGGTATTTACATAATACGAGATGGGAAAAAAATTATAGGGAGTTAAATATAATAAGTGTTAAAGTTAATATGACTCATGAAAATGAACCAGCGCTAAGTTAAAATGTTAGGATTTACACTTAAAACTTAGGCTGTAGCTGAAAAAAGGGTCTTTATGGAGAATATTTCCCATTTTCTTAAGTACAACAGGGTTTTACTCAGGCAAATGTTTATGAAATGAAATAAGTGATTTTAGTGAGTGATATTAAGCAGATCTTAATACCTTAGGGGGGGAATTAGTAAATGATTGGGGAAAAGTGTGAAGGGGAGTTAGTTATGTAATCTGCTTCGCTTGAGCTGCTTCCAAGAGTAATGTCCGCCACGACACTTGTGATAGAAGTGTAAGTTAACCCATTTTTAGAGACAAAACCTATCACAAGTCTCATTCTGCAACACCATTCTACCTACCCTGCCTACTTTGCCTAGCATTTTTTCCTTCTTTCTTTGGGTGCATTTAGACTGGCAAACCCTCATCAACTTTTCTTTTCTTTTTCATGGTAAGCCTATCTAAGTTTGCACTTATTACATCCAAGGGCTTAGATTAAACTGTTGAGCTCCTTTGCTTCTCTACCTATCTACATATCTGCCAAGATTAAACAATTTGGTCAGATTTTTATTCTCTATCTCTAAAACATGAAATTCAAACATGAACTGGCCAAGATTAAGCTGTTTGGCCATTCATTAATTGTGGCATGAATTTAACAAGCTGCACACAATGCTTTATTTACAGAAAATGAAATAGTAGTGGCATTTGGACTTGCACACTTTCCTGGTCTTTCTTTATTTTGGGTTCAATTTTTTTCTCATTTTTTCTTTTTGACCATTTTATTCTATTTACCCTTTGATTATTCTTTTAGGGCATACCCTCTTTACATTTTTTACATTTTTTGATAATATGGAAACCTTTACAGCAAGGAAAGGAATGAACATATTACAGAGCCCAACTAGTCAATCATGACATATGACACCTATTGGTATAGGAGTATAACAGGTTGATTGATAGTGTAGCCTCAAGGCACTTCACTAGGTACAAGGAGGCCCTCTTAAATTTGGTTGAAAAAAAGACTAATCTAGAGATCATACTTGCAGATAATTCCACGTACCCTGTGAAAGGGATACGTATTGTCACTCTTCACTTGAATCACGGTCAAACCATTCATCTACAAGAAGTATTATATGTGCCTGATTTAAACAAGAAATTGGTGTCTATTTATTCGATTGAAGATAAAGGCTTCAAGGTAGCATTCGTTGATGGAAAGGTACGTATTTGGAAAAGAAAACCTAAAGATGCATTTACTCTTGGATTTAGGGTTGATGGTCTCTATCAAGTTGGAGGAAGTCCTTTTGGAGCTTTGGCAAGTGATACTTCACTTCAGTATGAGATATGGCACCGAATATTTTCCCACTTACATTATAAAGCCTTACCTTGGATAAGGAAGATGGTCATAGGTATGACCGAGTTCAACATGAATCATGAAGGTGTTTGTCAGGGTTGTGAAACTAGGAAACTTACAAAGGGACAATTCCCTTCTAGTGAAAGCAAGACAACCGATATTCTTCATTTAGTCCATTCCGATATGTCTGGTATGTTTCCCATAACATCATTGGGAGGATACTTATATTATGCAATCTTTGTGGATGACTACTCTCGCAAAAGATGGATCTATTTATTAAAAAGGAAGGATGAAGTGTTCAAATGGTTATATTCTTTCAAAGCATCAGTGGAAAATAAAACAAGGAAGGAGGTAAAGATATTGAGGATCGACAAAGAAACTGAATATAAGTAAAATGAATTCAATGACTTTTGCAGAGAGGTTGGAATCAAGAGGGAGACAACTATTCCATACACTCCTGAGAAAAATGGAGTTGTTGAAAGAAATAATCAAACAATCATGGAATCCACACGTGCAATGCTCCATGATCAAGGTCTACCGAAGTTATCATGGGGAGAAGCTTCCAACACTTCCTTCTATGTTCAAAATAGGACCCCACATCAAGCATTGGATTTTAAGACACCCAAGGAAGTTTTCATTGGTAAGAAACCTGATGTTTCTCATTTCAGAATTTTTAGTTGTCATGTATATTTTCATGTGCCTAAAGAGAAAAGAAACAGGCTGGAAGCATATAGGAAGAAAGGTATATTCATTGGATAAATGAAAATTTGAAAGCATATAGGATCTATGTACCTAGTCAAAGAGATGTGGAAGTAAGCTGTGATGTAACCTTTGATGAAGATACTACCCTTGGGAAAGCCAGAGATCTCCCCATCCCAAGGAAGGACAATGGTGATGTTTCTACATAAAAACAGGATGAATCTCTGACAAATGAGCCTATTGCCGATGTTGAAGGCTCGATGGATCCTATTGATCCACCTCTTGGTAATCCCTCTACCTCAAGAAAATGTCCAATATGGATCAGAGATAGTCTATAAGATGCTGAAAGACATATTGCTCCAAGAGGGACATTTTGTGAAAGTAAGAAGCCAAACAAGTATCAAGGGTACTTAGTTGCCATGGGAACCATCATTCAAGGTGAATCATGCACATTCAAATAAGTTGTAAAACACAAATTATGGAAGGATGTGATGAATGGGGAATATGAATATATCATGAAGAATGATGTCTAGGACGTGTTTCCTAGACCAAAATAAAAGTCTATGGTGGCCTCAAAATAGATTTACAAAATCAAACATGGAGCTTATGGGAGTGCTGAAAAATATAAGGCCAAGTTCGTTGCTCGAGGCTTCTTTCAAAAGGAAGGAGTGGACCATGACGAGATTTTTCACCAGTTGCTTGATATACCACTATTTGATCTATTATTTCTCTCACTTCCAACTAAGGTTGGATCCTACATCAAATGGACATCAATATTTCTTTCTTGCATGGCTCGCTTAAGGAGGAAGTCTACTTGGAGCAACCTTAGGGGTTTGAAGTACAAGATCGGAGGACACATGTATGCAGGTTGAAGAAAACCCTCTATGGGTTGAATCAAGCCCGTAGGGCTTGGTATAAGAGGATTGATAACTATCTTATGAAGCCGATATTTACGAGGAGCTATGCTAATCCAAACATATACTTCAAGGTTTAAAAGGGCATTCCTCTCGTTTTGGTCCTTTATGTAGATGATCTATTTCTGACTGGTGCAAACCCTCTCATTTATCAATGCAAGAGGGAGTTGACTTCTGAGTTTGATATGAAGGACCTAGGACTGATGCACTACTTCTTAGGGCTAGAAGTCTGGCAAAAGCAAGGTGATATTTTCCTTTCTCAAGGAAAATACATTATGAAGCTGCTAGAGAGATGTGGGATGGTGGATTGCAAGTTTGTGTCTACTCCTATGGAACTCAACTTCAAGAAACTATGTGGAAGTGTCGTTGGGCCCGATTGAAAAACCCTTCTGAATATAGACAACTTGTGGGGAACTTGATGTTCTTAGTAAACTCTTGACCAGACATATGCTTCACTATGAATACGTTGAGTCAATTTATGGTTGAGCCTCATCACATACATTGGGTTGCTACTAAGAATCTCTTGAGATATCTCCATGGCACAATCAATTATGGGCTGAGATACACTACCATAAATTTGAGGCTACATGGATATATTGATGTTGACTGGGTTGGTAGTGTGGTGGATAGAAGGATCACATCAAGATGTTTCTTCTCATTATGATTTTCTTCGATTTCTTGGATGATCAGGAAGCAAAAATAAGTTGCTCTAAGCATCACCGAGGCTGAATACATTGTAGCTAGTATGGCCTGTTTTGAAGCTATATTGTTGATGAGCTATTTGAGCACGTGCCGGATACCATCGTGATCTATTACGACAACTAGAGTGGGATTTTCCTCTCAGAGAATCTCGTGTTCCACGACCGATCCAAGCAAATTGATATCAAATACCAGTTTATCCAAGATATGGTACAACAGGGAGCAATAAGGCTCCAAAACATTGGGACTGATGAGAAGATTACTGACATTCTCGTGAATCCCTTGTGGAAGGTCAAATTCTTAGCCTTTCGAGGGAGACTTGGAGTCATGGAAGGACCCTCCCATGAGGGTTTCGCTTGAGTTGGACATTGTGCTTTGGGAGCTCATGGGGGCTTGTTGTACTTCTTGGAGCTATGAAGTGACCATAGGGTGAGTGGTTCACCTTCCCCTATAGGTGTGTTGTATACAAGGTGAGTGGTTCACCTTCCCCTGTGATACCCCATGATGGTTGACATGTTTGTAGGGTGAGTGGTTCACCTTCCCCTATGATTGATGACACATGTGTGTAGGGTGAGTGGTTCACCTTCCCTTACAATTGATGATATATGCATGGGATGGGTGGTTCACCTTCTCCCATGGAATATGAGCAGGATGAGTGGTTCACCTTCTCCTATGAAATATGAGAAGGATGAGTGGTTCACCTTCTCCTGTAGGTTCCCTAGCATACATCCTATCCATGTAGTCTGAGACTCATGGGAAGTACCTCTCATTTGGCTAATGAGTTGGGAAAAGTGGATATGGACCATAACACTACATATGGACACATCGTTTACTATTATACTCCCTATGTCTAGGATGCATGGTGTTTAACAACTTGATCTAGGACCAAGTCTGATTGGGATTCTACCCTTGGATTGAGTGGTAAGGTCTTGTGACTCACTCTCGATCTATTCTTCTTCATTATCTATATCAGTGTTCAACAAAGTTGAGATGAGATGCAAAGATGGTACATGATGACAGGATGGCATGATGATGAATGGATTGGCAGATGGAATTCTCCCTAGTTGAGAGGGAGTGTTAAAATTGGCAACTAGGGCCAAATTCCACTTTAGAAAAATTATTTGATGGATATGCTTATTGCATTGAATTCCTCTTTTCAAGAGGACCAAAATTGACCTAAATATCATCAAATTTGGACAAGCATAAATGTGTTTTTGAATTTATGCCCACACATGTGCAAATTGTCAAGGTCGGCCACATCATCATGTAGGCTCATGAAGCCTAAGGGACATGTCACTTCACCCTCAATGACTTGTATAAATATAAGAGACCTCAAACTTCATTTGGTGTACAAATTGTTGGGTATATATTTTCTCTCACGCGTGTGGGAAGAAGAAGGACAAATTTTAGGGCTGAATTTCAGAGTTCTATTGCAGGTTTGACCAGCGTTGAACAAACACTTTGACCAACAATTTGACTGTGATATTTGGGTCAAAATTTTGGTTTTGGAGAGCTGTTTCAGCTGACACAAAAATCGAGGTATTCTAAGCATATTGATTGAGGCTGACTGTAGACTTGAAGTGTAAAATTTGACCAAGTTTGATTGCCTTTGATTGAGCTCCAAAGAGGATTGTTTGTTGCTGATTTGATAAGTGTTGACTTTTTGGTTAGGGTTGTTGACTACTGCAAAAAATTAGAGATTTGGCTGGGTTGCTTTGATCATCATTTCGCATGTCAATTTTGACTTTATTGTACTCTCTCTCTTCGTTGAACATTGGATATAATAATAAAAAGAATTTATCATAGTGTTTTCCCCATCTTGGGGTTTTCTCTGGTATTTGCCAAATTTGGTGTTCTCTTGTCTTGGTTTGTCTTCTACATTTTACTATTCATGTTCTATCTGCAATTACTGTCAATGTGATTGTTATTGGAAATTAATTTGGAAATTGTCATTGGGTTGCTAAAAGTACATTAAATTAATTGTGCTAAGCGTAGAACATACCATTGTTAACTAAAATTAACACTATAGAACTATGCCAAGGCACCAATTCACTTAGATGATTGATTTAATCTAGATTTATATTACTTTCTCAATAATCTTAAAGATAATACAACTATAACTATCGTTCTTTATGTAACCACTCAATTGTTATAGAGTAATCAAATAAATGGAAAACAAGAGGAATATAAGATAACAAAAACATACGATCTAGAACATTAAACACATACTAAAAAAACCCTAAACATAGGAATTTAGCATTAACATAACATAATTAATATATGTATATAAAATTTTCTTCAGTAACTCAATGAGAAAGGGAGGTATGGTGTAAACAAATTGAATCCTTCATTAAAAAAAATTCACTTTTTCATTAACATTATGTAGACATACGTGAAAGAGGAAGTAGTGCCTAGTATTCAACCTTAAAATTGATTCATATATAAGAAATAAATATATAGAGAAAAAAAAATGATTAACATGAAATTTTTTTATAGAGATTCCATAATAATTTGTCATTACAAGGATTGAATTTAATAGAAAGATAAAATATTATTTCCTAAAATTACAATATTTAGCAAATACAAAATTCTCAATCTCCTGGTATAGAGTCTTTCCTTATCTTTAAAAAAAAAAGAAGAAAAAAACAAAAAAACTCTAACAACAATTAGTTGCTAATAACTACTTTCTAGGACTGGAATTACAAAAATAAACTTTAATAGATAAATAAATTACTCTAGTGCCAAGTGTTAATTGTTGTGTGCTTATGTGGACTAGTTGTTGGATGAGTCATCATATTGCAATTTGGGAAATAAAACCCCAATCTTCATCCACATGATAGTTGTAAGTAGCCATATTTCTTATGCAATATCTAATTTTGTATATTTTTCATAAGTTAGAACTATAGAAAATAAGATTTTTATTTGTCATAAAAGTTAAAAATCATCAAGCAATTTATCCACGACAGTTTGAACCTTCAACATTCCTATCATATTTGAAAAATTATCAACCATATTTCTCTCCTTTAGCAACCATTCTTTGTAAGTTTCTTATGCAAGTAAATTACCTTTCTTACCTGAACAAGTGGGTAAACCCATTTCCAACAAATTATTGAAATTCCCATAAATTGTTCAACATTTCTTTCTATTACATTACATTTACTGTAAGCTTGTTGAGATAGATTTTTCTTGGATAAAAACTTATTTATCTCCAATACTAATGATGTCATGTTAGTGATTCCCAATGCATTTAGTTCTTCCCAAGTTTTAGAATTGAGAATTTTTATAATTATGTTGGCCAATTGGGGTTCATTTTGTAATTCATTCCATGTTTGTTGGATAGTCTGTTGTGTTTGATATTCCAACGTAGACGTATCACCAATCAATCTAAAATAATTCCATAACCTCATTATTTTCACTATGATATGATCCCATAAGATACACTTAGTCCCAATTAAATATGTTTTTCTTGTCAACCTATGCGACATTTGCTCCAAATATCATTGAAGCTTAACCTTAAATTCTATAATGCTACCAACTTTCTCTACAATTTTCTCCCTAAAAATATGCAATTGATCATCTTTAACTATAACAATTCTCTTAATAATTTCTACTTCAACTTCCCTTAAAATCAAATAAGAAAGAGTCTTTGCTAACTCTTCTGATAGATATAACGGTAGTGTTGACACATATGAATTCCCTTAATAGATGTGTTATGTTCTTTCTTTAGTTAACGCTTCATTTTGATGTCCATAATTTTCCATTTGCTTATTTTAACTATATAATTTGACTCAACAATTGATCGTTTTCCTTTTGCACTGCTAATAATTCATGAGTCTACACATGCTCTAAATTTGGAACCTTGAGTTGCTTCTTCAATGCAAAGATATCAATATCCTTTGACTTGACTAATTCTTGAATAGACTTAGCATCATGGTGATTTTCTCCCAATATTACTATCCATTTCTCAAACTCATCTATCCTCGTTTGATCTATTTTATTAAGTAAATTCTCTTGTTGAAGCCGACTATCCATTTTGGATACCATAGTTTTCACTTTAGATGCACTTAATGAAGTTTTTATTACGTGTCTAAAGACCCGTCATGGCTTAACCCCAACCCCAACCGCCCCGCCACCTCCCCCCCTCCCTCCACCCCCCCCTCCCCTCCAAAATTCCTCTCAATGCATTGTCCTTGGAGGGAATTTAGGGTCCCCACCTTTCCATTGAGTCTAGAGGTCACCCCATCAAGTCTATCCAACACTTGAGGTCTATGATCAACCCTATAATGACATACAAAAGTGGAGGAGAACTTACTTTTCAGAGGAAACAGTCGAGGAAGGCCTTAAATTAAGGTCTCTTATAATTTTTATGATTTCATGTCTTGCGTAGTGCTACAATAAGGCTCTTTCTATTGCTTTAGTGCACCACTAGTCCTCAATGCAATGCTACAAGTCCATACTTAGTCAAAATTTATTTATTTTTCCTCAACTTTTTTTCCTTATCCAACCTCTATAGCACTATGTTAACCACTTAGATAGAAATATAGTGCTACAATGTGCCTCAAGGATACACTATAGAGTTTTCTTGTCCTCCTCAACTTTGTAGAACTGTCTTGTCCATCTTCTCAACGTTATAGGATATTCCTAGGCCAAATTTGGTGTTTTCTTCCTCAAGTTTTGACCTCTTTGAGAACCATAAAATATGATTGATCGTCAAGGCAACATATAGTGCAACACTAAGCCTTGAGGATGTGCTATAGGGTCCCATTTAACTTTTCCCCAACTCCATAGCATTGCATTGTCCATCTTCTTAACACTACATAGTCAGAATGCCACTTAAAACTAAGTTTTAGACCTCCCAAAGCTACTGTAGTGCAATGTTAATCATTTTTACAACACTATAGTGTACATTGGTCAATAGTGTAGTGATACATCATCTACTTAAGCTTCTAGACTGAGCCATGGTGATTCCCTTAGAGTTATCCCTAAGTTATGATGCCTTTTCCTGGGCTTTCTTGGTGTAAAATTTGTATAAATTGGAGGTGAAATGCACGGTAAAAGGAATGATTTAATAAGTAACCAAAAATTCATGAAAAATAGCATATTATGTCTCTAATAGCTTCAAGATACTTTCGCATTGAGTTTCCCTAGGTTTCATAATCCAGAGCCATCTTAATGCTCTTACTCAACTTTTTGGATTGAGTCTTGACCCACCTTTTGTGTTCAAGAATGGGTAAATATACAAGTATTATCATTCCCAAAAAACATAGTTCCTCTCCTAGAAGCAAAAAAAAAGGTCCTCCATGGGACAATGCATAACCATATGGTTAGAATTTTTAATATGCAGTTGTAATGGGTAGGAGTGCATTCTAGGTTGATTTTGTTAGTTTCATTGTCTTATTACCATTGAAAATGGATACTTTTGGAGAGACATGGCCATGAATTGGAAAATAGGTCCATCAATCTCATCATGATAGGATAATCTATATAATCGATGCATGTTGTTTTCCTTGATTGTGCAGAAGATTTCAATATCGAGACTACCACTTTGAAATCTAACCAAGAAGTGAAGCCCTCAGTTGTAAGAATTACTATATACTATTAATTAGTTAGAACAATGACACATTAGTAGATTGAACACTTCCATAAATTGGGATCTAGGGGAAAGCCAAACCCAATGAAGAGGAGTATGCAAAGAGTTTAAATAACTGTTGAATATAAGGGATCTATTCTCTAATACATTTATTGGTGTACCTGTTAGGAGCCAACCAAAAAGCAAAGCACCCATCTACAAAGAGTATTGTGTGCTATAGATTAGTAGTAATATAAGCCTAAATAATATATTTAGATCTCAATGGAACCCCCTGAATTAACACAGGAATAGACACATGCCTCTATCATTGTTATCTTATGCTTTGAAGTTATAGTAGAAACTAAAGAAGGATGAGGTTCAATCAATGGAACAATGTCAATAGAAAATAACCTTGTACTTACCCTAGTCCCACTAAAGAAGAATGTGTCAACACTCTCATAAGGCACAAAAAAGTGTTACACAATCATGGAAACTTAGCCATCCAGAAAAGACAAAATGATTACGTCACACTATGAAGTCCAAGTGGCATAACTTCAAGACATCATGATGTTCTCAAGTAAAGATTCCTTTAGAATGTTGTAGATGTTAGTCTCATTCCTGAGAGTTTCAAAATATTTTCATTTATTATAATTGTAAATTATGAGAAGTTAAAAAGTTGTAATTGGCTTGACAAGAACATGAACAGTAAAAAAGACAGTCACTAACTCAAGTCTATAATTAATGTAAAGTTATATGTAAGAAGGGACTTTTTGATATTTCATTTTGAAATATCCTATAAGAGTTCCCATTTTAGGGTTCCTTCTTCTTCTTTGAAATCACTAAAGACCAAAGATTGGAAGTTGTTGACTCTAGATTTTTGGCAAATAATGTGGGGAAGCCTAGAAAGGCCATTGCTGGAACTATACGATCACATGCAACTTGTCCATGTTTTTGACTATTCATTAATTATTCATGTGTGTTTTGTGGGATGTATATTGCTAAGATTATGGACTATTTTGTATGGTTTCTCTCACATTCTTGTTGTTTTTGTAGCTTCATTTTTGAGTAATTGTTATATCTAAATGCTAACTATTCTTCATTTGTTCTATCAAGTTGAATACTTATTATTATCCTAGATTACAACTAACTATTTCATTGTCTATGTAGTTGAGTGTTCCCTAGATCATCACTTCATGTTTCTTATCTATATTTTTCTACTTTCAGTGTAGTTCATACCATTTTCATCATAGTGCATTAGTTAACTAAGATTAGAATTTGCATACCCTGTGTCGTGACAATCCATCATATGTCATAACAATTTTTTAGACCAAGAATGGTTACTGAGCTAGAATCTGAATGGGTATCTTACACCAAACGGTCTAAGGTCTAGTTGGGACCTCATATTCAAGAGAAGACCTATCATTGTGACATTTTCCCCTGTAATAATTTTTGTCGCCAAAAGGAGGGCCTCATGGTGCATGGATAGTAGAAATCCTTATTTTGACCCATCACACACTTTAGGCGAACAAAGTCCCACCCAACCACTCCATATCTAGTTTAATCATTCTTAGCATTATAGGGGAGAGACAAGCTTCGAAGACTTTGTCTTTGATCCTAAAACCCTAGAATCTTCCCAATGAGCTTTATTTTCCATTTCTCCTATTAAGGTGAATGCCCCCAGCGTATTACTCTCTCTTATGATAAACAACTTGATAAAATTCTTGTAGCCCCTCATCTCCCTAGAAAGAAAGTAGTTAGAATACTTGTCACCTAGGTCAGTGTCTTAGTTGATTCCACCAAGGTTTTGGTTGAGCATGCCCTTGAAGGTATTTATGGTACTCTTAATTAGATAAATAAAATTCCTTTTGGTTCTTCGCCATCCATTCACGCACCCTTTGATATTGATGATGAAAGGGGTTGTGTTCAAAATACTGATTCCTGCTTAGATTCTAAAGAAGAGTTTCATTAGGGAGGCATACCATTTTTAATGGAAAACCAAAATCAAGCTCGATGGATGTCACAGGGAGCCTTAAACCTTACAGGACTAATGCATGATCTTCCCAAGTGACCACAAAGGTTTCTTTCCAAATTCGATTATTACAAGGTTGCCTCACTTGAAGATCACATATAAAAATTTTATTTAGCCTTACCACAAATGAATGTAAAATATGAAGATGTTGTTTATCAAATATTCTCGTACACCTTTGAGAATAAGGCCTCACCTAGTCAATTAATTTTCTTGTTGCTTCCATAACTAGCTAGGATTTCTATTAAAGGAACTTTCTCAACAAATTTGGTGAAGAGAAAACACCCACTTCTCTTTTGAAAGAGTCGATTTCCATCAAATTGAGAAAGAAAGAGAAAGAAATACTTCAATCAACACTTCACCACAATGTTATCTAAAATCCTTATGATTCTCACCCTGCAGATCTTATGACTATCTAGTACTACACTTCAACTCTAAACCCATCCATATTCATGGTAGTTAAGAGGGTAGAGAAGAACACCCTGGCCTTGAAATTTGAAGAGGCTATTAAAGTTGAAAAGGAAATTCTTTCCCTAGCTAGAAACACCCCTATAGAAGAACCTAAGGCTAGCATAAAGAATCTTATAACCTTCAATAAGCATGTTGAGAAGGAACATGTCAATATGGATAACATGTTGAAACTCATCAAGAATCTCTATAATGAAGTAATCGACCTGAAGAAGAATTCATGAGAAAGCTTGTCTTAGTATAATTCATTCCACCCATTCCAGAAGAGGAATAATAACATGTCCAAACCCGTTGATACCTCAAATTTTAACTTGAACCATGATGACTATACCATCAAGCTAATAATTTAAACAAGGCATGCCTGCAATGGGTCCACTCAATGGCTCAAGTTATTAATAAACTTGTGGACTAGTAATCCTTGTTCGATAACTTTACCAAAGAAGCAAAAGAGGAGATCAACCAATCTGAAGAAGAGACCAATGAAATCTCTGCCATGTTCCTTTGGTATTGGGTTGTAGACACAAATACACAAAATATAGGAGAAGTACCAGTTGGGGGAAAACCAACCACTCAGGAAGACCCACAAAATTATAATCTTCGCAGCAAAGGACTTGCACCTAAAGCCACTCAACCTACCAAGGGTAAACCCCTTTTAAGATAGTTACTTCCTCCTCCATCCTCTGTTAAATATGCTGCCTCAACTCCCAATGTTACTTTTGGTTCTGCATTGAATGATAAGTCTAATAACACTCCAATGCAAAAAGCTAAGCCTCCCTCCCCTCTTAAGGATACCGCTTCATTACTTTCTTGAGGAAAGGCCCTGGCATACTTGAAGACTTGGAGAAAACTAAGGCTAATATTCCATTGTATGATCTCTTCAATATCCCATATCATTGAAGACTTGGAGAAAACTAAGGCTAATATTCCATTGTATGATCTCTTCAATATCCCACACCATAGGGTACTTATTCTTAAATAATTTCATCCCTCTCATGCTCAATCTCAAACCCCAACAATCCACAATCTTCTACTACAGTTCCTGCTACTATAAAAAACTCTAACAATGTTAAGCCCACTGTAAATGCATCAAGCATTGTATCACATTCTAATTCATAGACCCCACCTTTTATTTTGACATTAGAAATTTTAAATTATAATGTACACAATTGTTTGGTAGACTCTGGAGATTCTTCCAATGTCATCCCCTAGTATGTGTGCAAAAATATCAATGTGATCCCTGAGAAGACCAACACGAAGATCATTTAGTTAGACAAATCATAAGTGAAGGTAATTGGTGAAATAAAAGATGTAAAAATATGATTTTCTTATGATCCATGAGTCCATCAAGCATTCAACAACATAGTCGTGGACATACCATAGGCATATGACCTACCACTGAGTAGGGACTGATCCCAGAAATTGGAGAGGTTCTTTTCTACTGGTTGGTCTCACCTCTACTTACCCTATAAAGGAAAAAAAATCAAATTTGGGTGAAAAAATAGCCCCATATGAAGCATACCATAACTCAACTTGAGGGGCCTAATGAGCCAATTAGCTTTATGGGAAATACATTGGGGAACTATTTTCATGAGACTATATTTGGAGATCATTTAGGTCAGTTGACTCGAACCACATAAAAAACACAACCTAATCTCCTTCAAGTATTGCAGGTAGAGATAAGGAAATTTGTATTTTATCTATAAATAGTGATAATTGTACTAATGTAGATGTAAATATTGATATTTTTACTGCATTTGAATTTTGTTCTAACATTTGCACATTTTTTTTTATAATTCTAAAACACATGACAAAGTTAGTGCAAGATGTACTCTGATTGATGAACATGAATATAAAACCTCGATGTCTAAGAAATTGGAATAAACATGTACTAATAATTCGGAGATGAACATACCCCTAGTATTAAATATTAATCATGGTTTATCTACTCAACCAAAGAATCACCTTAAATAGGTATGGATGCCTATGTTGTCTTTTAAAGCATTGAAATCTATGTCCATTCCTCATTCCTTTAGTCTTGTTGCTCATGTTCTTGTGACTACAGATTCCACTTCACCTCCCCTGTGTTGTAATGTTTCTATTGAATTGATTCTAAAAGAATATATCCCAACCAACACCCCTAACTAGCAAAAATTATGTGATAATTGGAAAACACTTGAAACTCGTATCATCTACCTTGTAATTCTAGTCATAATAAGTGTTGAGTTTTTCCAACACAAACTACACCAAGTGCACCCTGCACTAGACCCATTAGTCCATAGAGAACTGAGAAAGGCGATGGATGCATTGATATATTTCCAATTCAAATGCCTTGCATTTGTTTTGAGGCCTACATTGGGAAGGGAAGGCTAATAGTCACTGAGCTTCTCCTGGTGGACAATCATGTTCTCAAATACTATCCACATGACAGTGGTGGTTGTTGTTACATGTACATCAATAAAATTGTTCTTTTACTTTCATTTTTAGTCAGTATCTTCACCTTTTCTTAGATTTTTGTTCTTTCAATTATCCTTCTTACTCTTTCCCTTGTACATAAATAAAATCTATTTTGTTTTGATGATGAATTCCATATAGTGACTTGATAGGTGATGTATTTACCTAGCTACTTCTTCTGGGCATGGCATAGGTCATATTGTGGATTTGTGTGTGATGCGTGGGATCATTTCACAAAATATCACAATCACAATCTTTCCTATGGAACACTCTTTGAACAATGATAAAGCTGAGTAGATATAGATTTAACTATTGACCTGGTTGAGAAGCTGCAATCATCTTATGAATTCTTAATCATGGCCTTATCCTAATCAAAAGTCTCAAACTTGAGCAGTGGTGTCAGGTAGACAACCTTTTAATAAGCAATTTTTAAATTCTCCCAAGGCATCACCCTATATGTCATTCAAGATCCACTCATCCACCTTGTGGCGAACTAATCCCAATAAAGAAAAGCATATAAAATGAAAAAAAATGTAATTGAATGAAAGGTAAATGCTTGACACACTCACTAACAACAATGTAATGTTTGTGATTTCTAGGAGACTCCATTGAGGCTATGGATGCTTGCTGGAAGTAAATCTAATTCCACAAACTCATATTTAATGCTTGATTTTTCAATCTCCTGAAACATCACTATTCACTACACCAAAGTATAAGTGAAGAGGCAAGATCTTGGTAAACTTACACTAGTCCTTCCCTAAGCTGCAACTAAAATCAAGAAAAGAGAAGTCATGTAACACATCATTCCATAGTTCTCAGCAGTGGTACCCTAATGGAAATAAAATACATCTTAAAGGAAGATCAATCACATATTATTCTAACAAATTCTCATTTGTTGTGGCTTCTATAACTGTAACAACCCTCAAGAGACATACCTTTTTTATTATTATTCAAAAGAGATGATAGTATGTTGTGACATCATTGTTAATATTGTATACAACTTAATAAGACATTTAATGATAACTTATCTTGAAATCCACACACATTATAGTCATTTTATAAATCCACATTCTTTTATATTTATTCCCTTAACTATTTCCATATTTTATTATATTCAATCCCTTGGTAAAACTCCACCTATTTTTATTATATACACATATTTTAATAATATTCCCCAAAGTAGAACATTCCAAAAGTGGCATATCATTTCAACATGTATTACTTTTATAAATCTTTATATTTCAAACCTATTATTTAGATTTAACATTGTCCTCATGTCTCTTCATTTATTAAAAAGATTGGTGCCCCTTATACCAATTCAGGCTCTAGCACTATCGAATAAGGTTTACCTAAGTGATAGGCTCACGAAGGTTCACTTCCATTATAAACACTTGAGTGATTCATACATTACAAAAAATTTATGCCAATTCATATCATTATGTGTTGTTTTATCTATTGCTCGATTTCTTTGTAAATATTCCTCAGAAGTCCTTATTATAATGATTATCAACTTTTTTCATTAGCTCCATGTGGTATATTACAAATGTAAAGGTTCTAGACTATTCCAAATACGTGGCCCACATAAACATGCACACTTGTATCTCCAGGATAATGACACAAAGGTTCAAATCAACCCTACCATCGATGATTGAGATTAATCCTTAATAGAACTACAATGTTCATTGATTAGGGTTTCTCATTGTAACAATGTCTATGTCTACCATTGTTTTGTCCATTCATTCATTCATTTGCTATCTGAACAGAGCTCTGATGCTTTGCAAGTAAACCTAAGAATTCTAGCCTCTGCAAGCTCTCCTTCATCCATTCTCCTAGGGCAGAATGTTGTGCTACAATTTCTTCAAATCTTTTATGAAGTTTCACTAGAGAAAATTTCTTTCATTTTCATTGAAAGGTTTTACATTTATAATCAATCTAACTTATAGTTCCTCGCAACTAATTTCTTCAATATTAACTTGTTTCTTTCATCATTGTGTTTTCCATGTTTGACAGGGGTTCTAGACCTAGCTTTGGTCCAATTTCTAGTTTAGACCATTGGTCATAGGAAGTTTGTGAGAGTTTTTAAGGTTTCCTTTGCCATTAGCAAGATCGAATCAGTTTTGCAACAAAAGTTTTGATGGGTAATGAAGGCTTTCATTGTTCAAAAGGCTCTATTACTATTTTATTTTCTCAAACTTAAAATACCAAGGTTTAACCCTAGTTTCAATTTAGGAGATTCCAAATTCTATTGGTCGCTTCCATAGCTGGTCTTAGCTTACATTTTCGAGAGGATGTTTCTTTCTCGACTTTCTTGGAGAACAACTTATCCTTTTTTTAGGTAAAATTTCCCTTAATTTTATGTATATCTATTACCAAGTTCAATTTTTCAAATAGTTTTACTTTCCCTCTTGCATTATTAAGGTTAGGGTTTTTAACATATTAACCCTAACCCTATAGAGTGTATATTTTATTTTTAATTCATTCATACCCCATTAAAGGTCTCGACCACTCACATATACATATGTGAATAACCGTGCAATTTTCTCTACTTAGCAAATATTTATGTAGGGCTATGTTATTTTTCGATTGGGGTTTTAACCCTACATGAATGTTTATGTACATAATTTTTTTATTCATTTTTATTTGAAAGTTGATATAGGGTTATTGCAGAGTTATAAACCCTAGCCAATATTCAGTTGATTTTCCAAAGTTTCCTTTTTTGTATTTTCTAGGTTTTAAACAAAACTATGAATTTTGATTCCTACTAAAATAGAGCTATTTTCAATTTGTAGGCTTATGGCATGACGTTCTATTTCAAAGGACTCTCATCATGTTAAAATCCTTCATAATTATTTCTTTACTTCTTGCATTAGGACTCTCGTCATTAAAATCCTTCATAATTATTTCTTTACTTCTTGCATTTCTTTAATTCACTTATACTCTAAAATATATAATGACATCTATGCGTGATTTGAATTCGTAGGAAACTTATATCTTTAGGATTATTTTATATGTTTGGATGGTGTAATTTGAAACCTTCTCATTACTCATGGAGATTTATGCTTCCTCAGTCCAGGTCAGATTGTTTTCTCTGCATGTGCGTGATTCCATGTTTGTGGCAAGATACCATGGCCATCTATCACTTGTTTTCAGTTCTTAAACTGATATTTTCAATTATTCTTCCTTTTAGGAAGATTTACAGTCTACAGGATTTTATGCCTGGAAATGTATATTACCTAAGGGTATTTTTTTACCCAAAAAATTTGATATCTGTACATACTATGGTCCTTTTTGACCTCATTTTAATTGTAGAAAAATATTTACTATAATTGAAAATTATTGTGTGTTTAACTTTTCAATTACAAGACTGTATTTGTTCTTTTTATATATTCATATACTTTTGTCTTTGTACTCGTAAATTTGAAGAAATAACTATTCTTCAATTGGTAATGTAGAATTAGTTAAGTCTTTACATCTAGTAATTATTTTTCTAGAGAAACAGTACAGGTCTATTGATTCTCAGTTTTTGTTTAACATTAAATTGTTTAGGTATGCTCATGTAATACAATATTATCTTCTTTTCCTTCACTTGACCATCTTAAGGAGTGAATATATTTTTGAACCTAAATACCTAAAAATTATGGTGTAGGTTTACACTATTGCAGGTGTTTTTCACACACACACACACACATATATGTTTTCATCATATACTGCTTGAGTTTTCCTCAAGAATGATTCTTCCCGAGTTTGAATACTAATGGTCTTACAATATTATTTAAACTACACTATTACAGTGTATACTTACTATTCACTAGGTTCTAAACTATTTAGTTTATTAAACTAGCATAATCATTATAACTATATTGCAAATACAAATGTTTGAGAACCTAATCAAATCAGAATTCATTCAACAATAAATCAATTGTTCTTTCTATACATAATCACAACCTAAATCTTGAAAAAAAATCATTAACTATTTTTATTTCAAGGAATAACTATTTTAAAAAACTACTAAATATTTTTGTACTAAACAATTCGAATATGAATATATATGCATGTTTATGGTAAAAAATTTAAGATAAGAACTGAAAAAATCTTTGTGCCTCTTATTAGCCCGCTCTTTTCGAATTATTATGCTATTGCATAGATTTACAAAAGCTAGACTTCATAATATATCACTTCATTAAAAATTCACATATTTCAAGGTATTGACTTGAAATGATGAGTTTGGAAATTAAAACTGGAGCTAACCAGCTCCTCTTAAACTTGACACTTTTTCACCAAAAAGGGTCCCCCCAAGCACATGTCAGCAAGTTCTTTCTGTCGCTATTTTTGTCCTTTTCGTGCTTCTCACAAGTTCAACATTGCATGAATCATTTTTCTAGCCAGAAAGACAAAATAGGTTACCCACCTACCAACTTAATTGGTAATTGGTAACTTCTCTACCTCACCCAACAGGTGGCAGGTAGTTACTAGCTCATTTATGATCTCTACTTCCTACTCTCAAAGACAACATCATGTCTTTAAGGGAAGTTATGGATCAATCATTTCCATAATCATAAATAATTTAATCATTTAGATTAGATTCCTAGAACTTAATGAATAGGGTAATTAATGTCCAATCATTAACTTGCAACCTTATCTATTTCAACCAGGGGTATCTTCAACATTAATTTACAGATTTCTTTAATTCATTAACAACATAATAATTACAATTTCACATTTAATATTTATCAACATTAAAATATTGATAAACTAGTTTTCAAATAGGTTCTCAAAATAAAAGCAACGTTCACACTTAACCATATACAAATTTACATTATAAACTCCAAGCCATGGGATATCACAACAACAACCCCCCTCAATTCCTCTCAATGCTTTATACTTGGAGGAAATTGAAGGGCCATATCTTTCCATTGAGTCTAGAGGTCGCCCCACGAACTTTATCTAGCACTTCAGGTCTATGATCAACCTTATAATGACTTGAGAAAGTGGAATGTAACCTATGAGTTTTACTAGAGTTTACTAGGCAAATTCATCAGCACAAACCCCCCCTCCAACCCTTAGTTTTTCTGAGGAAACCCTTGGGGAGGGACTTAAATTAATCTCTATTGCAAATTTTGGTTATTTTAGCCTTTTTATAGTGTTACAGTAAGCCTCTTCCTGACATTATAGCACACCATTAACCCTTAGTGCAACACTTAGTCAAAATTTGGTGTTTTTCCTCAATTTTTTTGCCTTCTCCAGCCTTTGTAACACTATTTTGATCACATAACTAGTGTAATATTGCTACATTTTACCTCAAGTATGTGTTATAGAATCTCATTTCCTCCTCATTAGCTCTATAGTAGTATATTTTCCATCTTCTTAGCGCTATAGGGTTTCCCCCGACCAAGTTGGTGGTTTTTTTCCTCAAATTTTGACCTCTCTTAGCCCCATAGTGCATCATCAATCATCAGTATAGTGATATGAAGCATTATAGTAGTGCTACATCATATCCTTAAGTTTCCATACTGAGCCATGGTGATTCCGTCAGATATTTCCCTCAGTCATGATGTCTTTTCCCTAGCTTTCTTGGTGTAAAATTGACCTAAATTAGAGGTGAAATTCAAGGTAAAAGGTACAATTGCGTAAGTAACAAAAAATCATGAAATATCTCATGTTATGTCTCTAATATCTTCAAGATAATTTCCCCTTGAGTTTCTCAGTGTTTCCCCTCATCAAAACCCCTAGGGTTTCATGATCTACAACCATCTCAATACTCTTACTCAAGTTTTTGGATTGAGTTTTGACCCACCTTTTGCCTTCAAGAATGGGAACATAAAAAAGTATTATCACAGGAAAATGCATATCCATCTGGGTCATAATTTTAAATATGCAATTGTAATGGGTAGGAGTGCTTTATGGGTTGCTTTTTCTAGTTTCAATGTCTCGTCACCATTGAAAATGAATAATTTTGCATAGACATAGCCATGCCTTGGAAACCAAGTACCTCAATTCTCAACATTTGGATGATAGGCTAATCGATATAATGGCTGGATGTTGTTTTCGTTGATTATGCAGAAGATTTCAATATGGATACAACCAGTTAGAAAGTTGGCTGACAAGTGAAGCTCTTAATTGTCAAAATTACTATATACTATTAATTAGTTGGTACAATGGCACGTATTAGTAGAATGAATACTTCCATCAATTGAGACCTAGGAAGTCAGCTCTAGCGAAGAAGTGCAAGCAAAGAGTTTAAATAATTGCTAAATGCAAGGGAGTTTTTCTCCAATATATTCATTGTTGTACCTATTAGGATTCAACCAACGAGAAAAGCACCTAACTATAAGGAGTACTATGTGTTGTATATTAGTAGTAACAAAATCCCATATAATATCTTCAAACCTAAATGGGAACCCATTATCAACACATGAATAGACAAATGCCTCCATCATTGTTATCTTATGCTTTGAAGTTATAGGAGAAACTGGAGAAGGATGAGGCTTAATTAGTGGAACAATGTCAACAAAAAAGCCTTGTACTCACCCTAGTCCCATTGAACAAGAATGTGTTAACACTCTTCCAAGTCACAATATAATACTACACAGTAATGGAAAGTTAGCCATCTAAACAATACAAAATGATTACATCACATTGTGAATTTGTTGTAGCTACTACAACACCCTCCAAAATTTTCTCTTATACTCAATTTCAGAACCTTCCTTGGTCTTGCATATTGTATACACAAACACCAGAAATCATTTCATGAGATTTATTGAAGTATTTTTCTCCCTTTTGCTAGTTGGGTTAACTTTTGTCTTTCAGCATGATTGGTTGTTGCACAATGTGTAGAAGCCTGTTCTGATGGTTTTGAGGGTCTGATTGTGTGTATATGAGTTTTTCTAACTATGTAAACATATGTCACACACATTCACAAAGTTTTGAGCACTATCACACAAGTGTCGTCTTGGTTGTCCCAAAGTCCATCTTAAGTGTCACACCTATCATAAATGGTCATAAAGTGGTCACACAAAGGGAAATACATTGTTCTTGTGCCTTGGGCGATCTATGATGATGTGTCGTCAAGTATTATAGGTGTGAGATCCCAGTCGAAGTCTTATCACCATTCACATTAGTCTAACCAGTCTTACACTTAGCCATTTCTGAGAAGGATTCCCCACTAAGCAACTTAGCATCACCTGACCTCCATGAACTGCACACTACACAGTTCCAACTCTTTAGCTGAGACCTTGCCCCTTGACATTGCACAATGCGCAGTTCCTGTCTCCCAAGACTACTGCACTACGCAGTTCTTGTGCTCAAGTTCGACCTTGGCCTCCAGAATTGCGTAATTGTTCCTCCCAACCCATCTTTCACTGCAAAATCACAAGCCTCAAGCTCATCCCATGAGCCTCTAAAATGCACAACCGTGCAGTACCCATGCCTCCCTTTCCTCCCAAAACTATGTGTGTTCACTCAGTGTTCATCCCCTCAGCTTGTCCCATTGGCTCTCAAAACTGCGCAATTTTTCCGTGAATCCTACCTAAACTGCACACTACGCAGTCTCAGAGCTCAAGCATGACCCCTGACTACTAGAACTACGCACTGCATAGTCACTGAGCCTTCTCTCTGGAACTGTCACCTGGTTTCGGCTCAGTTAATGGATCAAAATGCACTATCTTAGACTAGGGGGTTTTCAGAATGATGTAGTCTCATCATGAGTGAATTGCAGATGCAAGTACTCTATCAAACCATGGCAAGATAATGAAGAAGGAGATGAAGGAGGGAACCATGCTAAAGGACACACTTGTAGCTGAACACACAAGCCAACCAATCGAGAAATGCAAAAGCGACACCAATTTGCAATCGCAACTCAAGACTCAAGATTACCGAAGATTCCTTATCACCAAGTCATACGATGGTGAAAAGAAGAGCATTCTCAAGTAGCCAGTCAACACATAGTAGCAACAGTGGCTTAACAGTACCATGTCATCAAGTAGTCCATGTCAGCAGTGTCATGTCATGAGTTGTCGTATGCCACATCGTCATTGTGCATCATGTAAATGGTATTCAAAATGTATTGTAAAGTGGAAGCCCAAAGGACACACATGGAATATAAAGAGTCATGTAACTTGAAAAGTCATAGGAAGTCAAACAATCATGAGGGCAGTCAAAGAGTCACAAGGAAGGGGAAGCATCACCCCTTGGTTATATATACTCCCTCATTGTATAAGCAAAGGACTTTTTCTCCTTGGCTCCTCCTGAAAGGCATTAGAGAGACAGATCAGTTATTTTTAGGAGCAAGGCATGGCTCCAATGCTCCACTATTGGAGCTAGTGATGTTCATTGTATAAATGTCTCTTGGAACTTTACTTAATAACAAAAGCCTTCAAGTCTAGCACGTTCTTCATGCATGGATTATGTACATTTGTAAGACTATTTTGTGATTGTCTGTAATTCATGTTTGGCTTCACCTGTGCTAAAGTAGTTGAACCATTTCGGTTATTTTGGTACTTATTATATTGAGAATGTGTTGTAATTGCTATTATCATTGTCACATCCTTGTGGACTATTCCGCTGGATCTTAGACGAATCTTCTTCATTATATTGGTTTCAATGGTTGTCACATCTTTGTGGATTATTTCGCTTGATGTTGCACATACCCTTCTTGTTCATGTGTGTCTCTACTAGGGTGGTACTACTACCTCTCTCTTAGAGGCTCACTTCTCCTCCCATCTGCAGTGAAATAAATTTGACACACATACGATCGAACACTCACCAGGCACACCCCCCTTGCTTTTCGAAGGTGCATGTCTACTCCTCTCTCTTGCTAACAGTTAGAGCCAAGGCATATCTCTAAGATACATGGAAATCAAGCCGATATTATGAATGGGGCTCCTACTCCAAATGGTGTGAGGTCTAATTGGGACTTCACATCGGGGAGACCCCTTGCTTGATAGATTTCCAATACCATCAACATAATTCCAAGTGGCATAACTTCAAGACATCATGATGTTTTCAACTGAAGATTTCATCAGAATGTGACAAATGTCATCCTCACTCTTTCATTTATTATATTTTTAAATTATGAGAAGTTTAAAAGTCATAACTGACTTGACAAGAACCTGAACTATCAAAAAATAAATTGTTGCCTCAAGTCTATGAATAATGTCTATATACCTCCATATACCACCGCTCCATTCTAGAAAATGAAGAGATCAAGCAACATGTCTAGGAATTGCTGCAAAAATGGCACATCCGACCAAGTTCCTCACACTTTGGGAGCCTGATTGTACTTGTAAAGAAGAAGGATGGGACATGGAGGCTCTGCATTGATTATTTGGCGCTAAAAAAATCACTATCAGGAATAGGCATCCAATCCCACGGATTGATGACCTTTTGGACCAGCTCAAGGGGAAACGTATTTCAGTAAGGTCGATCTGAAGTATGGTTATGAACATATTCCAAGAAAGCCCACAGATGTATGGAATACCACCTTCAAATCCGAGGAAGGCCTTTTTGAACGGTTGGTCTTGCCCTTCAGGTTGACCAATTCCCCTACTACTTGTATGAGGCCTTTGGATGACATCTTGCGATTGTTCATCAACTCATTGGTGGTTTTTTATCTCAACTACATCCTCATATTCAACATGAGTTGGGAAAAGAACTTGAAACACATTCAATAGGTCCTTCAAACCCTGCGGCAACACAAACTATGTGCCAACTTGGAGAAATGCAAGTTTAACATGGGCCAGGTCCAATATCTAGGCTACATCATTGATGAGCAAGGTGTGCATGTGGATTTGACAAAGATCCAAGTTATTCCGGATTGGCTAGCCCTAACCATTATAACAAAGCTTCACAACTTTTTGGGCCTCACAAATTTTTATCAAAGGTTCATGTTGGGATTCTCCCATATTACTTGGCCTTTATGTCAGGTCACCAAGGGTGGAGCGAACACAATTTTTTGCCAGTCTGAGTCCCAACAAAAGGTGTTCATTGAGCTAAGGCACTACCTCTGCTCTGCACCTGCACTCACATTTCCATACTTGTACCAACCATTTGAAATTGAGATAGACGCCTTTGACTATGCTATTGCTGCAGTCCTCACCCTACACGGGCATCTAGTGGCCTATCATAGTGAGACACTTCCCGATACAATTCAAAAGTACCCTGCCTATGATAAAGAGATGTATTTTATCGTGCAGACTTGCTGACAATGGAAACATTAAGGTGACGATCATCCACACTGATCATCGACCTCTTCAGTTTATACAGACACAAGGGAAGTTATAGAATGATCGCTATCAAAAGCGGTCTACATATCTGCAAAAATTCCACTTGAACATTTAATACAAAAAGGGAAACACAAATCATGTTGTAGATTGCCTCAAGCAACCCCTAGTTTCAACATTGACTATCTTTCTCAACTCTTGTGACCACGAGACCTCTGAATGGCCACAACTATACAAAAATGATCCAGAGTTCACCACCACATACCAGATGCTAGTGGATGGAAAGAAAGTTCTCGATTTCCACCTCCAGGATGCATTATTATGCTACCTGGGCCACCTTTATGTTCCTTCAAGCGAGCATGCCAAGCTGATTTTGGAGGCGCACTACAATTGGGTCACAAAACATGTTGGTGTGGAGAGAACTGTGGTCGTACTACAAAAGTACTTTTATTGGCCAAAACTAAGACAGGATGTTAGAAAATATGTCAAATCTTGCACTGCCTGTGCCATTGCCAAGCCAACCATCAAGAAGCAAGGCTTGTACACTCCTCTGCCTACTCCCAGCCAGCCTTGGGAATCCATCTCCATGGACTATCTCTCTGGCCTCCCTTCTACTAAGCATGGTAATCACTGTGTATTTGTGGTCGTGGGCAATTTTTTTAAGATAGTTATATTGGTGGCCCGCAAGAAGAGTATCACAGTAGAGAACACTACCAAACTCTTCTTTGAATGAATGTGGTTACATTTTAGGATCCCGCAAACCATTATATTAGATCGAGATAGCAGGTTCCTAAGAACATTTTGATCGAGCCTCTGGGAACTATTGGACACCAAGCTCACCAATTCAATTGCATTCCATCCCCAGACTAATGGCTAGAGATAGGTTGTCAACATGATGATAGTGCACATACTCCGCATGTGCAACTCCAAACATCCACGAACCTGGGATGAGAGCCTTCCCTATGTGCAACACAACTATAACAAAGCTCTTCATAGCTCGACTCATCGCAATCCCTTTCAAGTGGGACTATGATTTCAACCATTATGTCTGATTAATGTCGTCATGCCTCATGCGACTACACAAACAAAATACACACATGTATAGTTTGAAGATGATAAATCAATCAGGTTTATTGAACGCATCTAGCACATCCTCCAGCAGGTTCATGAAATCTTGGAGAATTCCAATGCCAAGTACAAGCAACTACATGATCAACATCGTGTGCCACACAAGTTTCAGGTGGGCGACAAAGTTTGGTTGCATTTGCAGAAAGAACGCCTTACCGAAGCTCATCGAAAGCTCATACCACTCCAATATGGGCCTTACACCATCACCAAGGTTGTGGGAGACAATGCTTTTGAGCTCAACATTCCTCCATTCCTTGGCCTACACCCAATGTTCAATGTGGATCGCCTTTGGCCATACTTACCACTAATGCTAAACACATTAGACATAATTTACAGAACAACTCACCAACGGAGATAAACCCAGACTACATGGAACAGGACACAACTGGTCGGATCATGGACATGTAGATCAATAACAATCGCCAGCAAAAGATCCAACTGTATTGGGTTTTCAAAGCTAACCAACTCCTGCACCAAGGCAAGTGGCTCACCAGGGACCAAGTTCAGTAGAAAATTCCATATCTCATAGAGGCACTCAACGCATTGCGGACCATTTCTTCCTAAGGAGGGAGGAATGATCTAGGTGGATATTGGTGACCATCCACCTATTCCACTTGGACCGCCACCATTGTTTCTTTTAGTAGCACAGTTTACTATTTTTGGCAATTTTTGAGGTCCCGACTTCTTGAGTCATTTTGAGGCCCTACATGAAGTTTTTTTTGGGAAAACAGGAAAACTAATAGCATGTGGTAGGGGTTTATAGTTGAAATTTGTAGTCCTCGGATAGATATTTCTAACGAGGTATTGTACGCATCAAATGAAGATCATATTCCAAAGTTACGACTCTGGAAAATTGACGTACCAATTTACCCCAACGGGGCCCACATACTTTTGACACTTCATATCCTAGGGTTATGTTTTTGGATGTTTAGGGTTTTCCATTGTTTCTAAATAATAAATAGGCCTTTGATCCTCATTGTAACACAGTTTAGAAGACATGTAGCTGCCACATCTCTTCTCAAAGATAAGCTACCGTCACCTGAGCTAGTTTATTTACATTTTGCATGTAAACAATTTTCAATGCTATGTTGTTAATAAATTTAATATTTGTTTTCATTGTATCTTTGTGTTTCTGTTTATACCTATATTTCATTTCTTTCCTTCATAAATTTGGATCACTCACCTTTCTACGGATCTTCGAGCTCACTTTGCTGGACCTTGGTGGTGGCAATAGTGGCATTGGATTCCACATCAATGATTTGTTTCCCCTTTTCTAGGTCTAGTTCAGAGTTGAATATGGCATTTAACTCTGAGGCTTTTAGCTCAGCCACTAACAAATTGCTTGAGCGACATTCATTATTGTTATAAGTGGGGCTCTTGTGGAACTCACACCACTTTCTCGACTTTCCCTTGTCTTTCTTTGTCTTCCCATTACCATTCTTTATTTGTGGCTTAGATGGGTTGTATTTGTGTGTCCCAACCTCACTATGTCCTTTGTTCTATGATTTGGGGATGCCCTGTCCTTGCTTTTGTTGTGAAGGATTCACAAATCCAAAGTCTCACTTCTCTTATTTAGATTTTTGCTTGAATTTGATAGCATATCAATATGTTGTGCCAAGTGAGGAGATGTCTAGGAACTCCATTTATGTATAGATGTATTTGTGCAAACAACCACGATAATTGAGCACTAAATGTCACTCAGAGTCTTGATACCCAACTTGGTGCATAAGGTATGAAAGATATTTGTGAACTCTGGCACTGCTTAGTTGCTTTCTTGTTGTAGTGTGCTCCATTAGATGTATTAGCCTTCCTAGTTTCCAACATGGTAATATTGTTTCTTAACAACATCCCTAAAAGATTCCCAAGTGGGTGTGACTGAAAATATTGTGAATTCCTCTATGGCCCTTTGTTCACAGTAAGTTTCCCACCAATCCTTGACATGGGGTGTGACCTTAAGGAATGAAAAGGTAATCTTTTCTCTATCGGAAGAGCATTTGCATCTATTTGGCTTTCAAATATGGGTCTATACATGAAGCTAAGTTACACTTTTTGGAAAGCGAGGGCACGTTTTGGGTGGAAAAAAACAATTTGATCAAGCCATTTTAAGCACTTGATCAAGCAATATTTGAGCTCTCGATTGAGTTGTTTTAGGGCTTAAAGATAGCTCAATCGAGTGTTAAAACAAACCCCTGATCGAGCTCCTATGTAACCCGAGGTTATCTAGGAGCTCGATTGAGCTAGTGGCTTGATCAAGCAGTGGGCTCGATCGAGCCATGTTTTTGAAATTTCCCACCAATATAACTTAGGTGTGAATTAAAAAAAATGGCTCGATAATCTCAAGCACTCAATCGAGCTATTTTAAAATTTATCTCAAGCGTTTGATTGAGCATCTTGAGCGCTCAATCGAGTTGTTGAGGGCCTAAAAAACAAAGGTTTAGCTCCCCTTCTACAGATTTCTCTGCAAAACCATTTTGTACCCTAACGGATTTAAGGTGGAATTTGTCCTTAAGTGGCGGAGTTGATCATGTTGGATTCATGAAAGAATCCTCTATCCAATGGCATATGAATTTGACACTTTCAAATTCATATGATATTTTTCATCTAATTTCTTTTAAACATAATGCTTGAAATATTTTTGGACAGTTTCAAAGGGGTTGAATAAAAAATCAATAACATAAAATATACAAAATGAAAAATTTCAAAAATGACCATTATCTTCATCTACTAATCCTCTTCAAAAGGGTACTCTTGGGTTTTCAATTTCTTTAAATACTTGAAAAAAAATCTTACGCGAACACGTGTCTGCAAAATGCAATTGAAATATTACTTCACCAACTTTGAAAAAAATAAAAAGTATAATTTTGCATAAAAAAATAAATGTTTAATATGAAAAACTTAACTCTCTTCGTGTAGTTCATGCTCATATATATATATATATAGATATATATATATATATATATATATATATATATATATATATATATATATATTAAATTACACATTTTAGACTAAGTTATGCTACACGAACACACACATTCCTCTTAAGGCGAGTGAAAGTTTGCAAGGACAATCATTTCATTTAATGGAAAATTGAAAAATTATACAACATTAAATTTTTTTGTAAAAAAAATCGTTAGGACAACAACATAATTCACCACAAATTTTATTTTTACTCCGAATCAAAATTCACAATGCTTATATGAATTTTGAGGGCTTCAATTCGATAAAAGAGTAAAATTTTGAAATTTCATCGCCACATTTGGCCCAAAAGTGTAACCCATCTTCATGCATTCACACATAGGAACATCAAAATTAACTTGTACCTTAAAAGGGGGTGGCACCTCCAAAGTGGTTGCTTGATGAAGATGCGTTTCCTATTGACATATGTCGAAGGATCTAGGAAAAATTATCCATCATCTCATTCCTTTGTCGCTTAAGGGCTTCTTCAAGCAATAGTTTAATAGGATTTCCTACTCCCTCATCTTTCTTTTCTTCCACCATGGGGCCACATCAAGAAGATGCATCGTATATTGGTATCCATTGAAGGATCTAAAAAAAAATTATCCATCATCTCGTTCCTTTGTCGCTCTAGGGCTTATTCGAGCAACAATTTAATATGATTTCCTGCTCTTTTCTTCCACCATGGGAGGTTTTTGGGGTTAACGAGGGCTAGTATTGCAAGGCTCAAGCAGTTTGAGTCCCAACTCCTTATACCCCTACCTCATTGGGAACATGCACATAAAAACATATAAAGAGTAGATTGTTCTGATACCATTGATCTGAATTTATGAAGGGAAGGAAATGAGATGTAGATTTATAACCAAAACATAGAGATATAGTGAAACTTGACTTCTATTAATAAATGGAAGATGTTGAAACTATACAAATACGGGCTAAAAACAAATTAGCTCGAATGGTGGTAGCTTATCTATGAGAAGAGATGTGACGGCTACACACCTTTGTCAAACTGTGTTACAATGAGGTTCAAAGGCCTTTTTTATCATAAAGAAGCAATGAGAAACCCTAAAATAAAATAAAAACTAACCCTGAGAGATGAAGCGCCAAAGGCTTTTGGGCCCTAATGGGGTAAGTTGGAATGCCAACTTCTCGAGTCATAACTTTGGCATATGATCTATGTTTAGAGTGCACGATAACCTGTTGAAAAGGTCTATTCGAGAAATACATGTTCTGACTATTAACAGTCTATGACTATTGTTGATCTATTTCCCAGAAAAATGTTGTTTAGGGCCTCAAATGGCTCCGGAAATTCAGGGCCTAAAAAATGCCAAAAGAGAAAATTGTGTTGTGAGCTAGTGGAATAGGTGGGTGGCCATTGATATCCACCTGGATCATCATTTTTCATGACCAATAGTTTTTGGTTTACCACAAACCAATCAAAAATTAAACTATGGGCATATACTTGCCTTATCACAACTTTTATCCATCATTGTTTGTCTCAAGTACATGCAATTTCAAATGCATTTTCATTTGAGGCTAATCTAGACCTTTTACAACATAAAACCATGGTCATCTTCTTTCCATCATTAAAAAACCATTACTATAATGAGGATCATTAAACTTCTTAGGAATTTTATTTTTTATGGAATATTTTTAGGTGCTTTTGCATCTCAATTATTAAACACATGGTATTATTTTTTCCTTACATCATTGCTTCATTCCTTTTGTTGTTTCAAACTTTCCTCCTTGTCCTTTTTTTTCCACTGGAAAAATCGTAATCTTTCATTAATTTTGAAAAATTACATGTTGTAGATGCTATTAGCATATGTTGTATCCTTCTTGCCACTAAAGGCTCAGTCAAAATTTATAGTTTGCCAAAAACTTGTGCTATTGTGAGCTTTCATCACCACGCAAGGTGTTCAGTCATTTTATGTTATGGAGAAAATATATAAAAAGACTCTATTAATATGGCTGAAACCCGGATGCGGGTGTCAATAAATGATATTTATGAGGGGCTGCACAACGCAGGCAGCTGGCCCTGCACCTGGCTGGCGGACGACCTCCATAGCATGCGCATCTGGCTGGCGGACAATTTCAATGGCATGCGCATTTAATCATCTGCAGAACGGAATGTTGGTCGCACAAATCGACATTTATGAGCACCTGGTTCAAGAGCTCTTGCTTAAGGTTTTATGTATGGATCCATATCTGATTCACGCCATTTTCACTGGTTCGTTTTACCTCCGCTCGGCGTTCTTCCCGCACCCCTGCCTGGCTCAACTTGTTTGGAAGCTCGCCTGGTGTTGAGTGGCCCGAGGTCGGGTCAACAACAAGGGGGATACCCACCCGGTCCGGAACCTGGTTGGCGGCTCCTTGCCCGTTTGGAGTAGCGGGTCCGACTGGGGATAACGGGACCAGCTTCCCGATGCATGGGATGTGTATGTGTGTGTGTGTGGAATTTTGGTTAGGTTACTTCTAAGAAACGTTCTAAAGACTACTGTAAATCTATCTTACAAACTTGAGCCTAAATTACTATAATCAAATGAAAACAACACACAGAATTTACATTAACCCGGGATGTTTCTTTTATCATGCGATCTAGAAAGATTTCTAACAGCAGCTGGTGATAAAGATCATTCAACCGATATCAGAATATAAATCAATAAAGATAAACCATTCTGCATAAGAAGTTAGACAGAGCGGTTGTGAACAACACATCGCATAATCAAATCATTCGCATATTAAACATGAATAGACAAATCCACCGTACAGAAGTGCCAAATGATAACTTATATATTCATACATTAACATGCAAACAATATCAGCTGTATATCGTTTTAAGAATACAAGCAGAAATTAATCAAGAGATAAAAGTACCATTGATGACTAATTCTTACCCATAGACTTCAGACAATAACGATCTACTTCTACTTGCTTCTAACATCTACCAAGAGTACAGAAGTGCAACATCAGTAGCAGACATAAGAATGCAAACATAAATAAATCACGATCCTTCCATTCATCAAAACCTCCTCTGAGGGTGCAGAAGTGCATGTTCTGAGGACAAGTTTTTGACAAATATCTGGACCCCTCTCCAATGCAATGAGAAGGGTATAAATACTACTATCTAATCCTAATAATAGTATTATTACAAAATTTTAGGATACGGCTCTCAAATGACCGTCCTTTTTCTAATTCTGTAAAACAAAAAGAAAAACAACTTTCTAAATTGAAATTACTTCTTAATCTGGTCTCTGATATTGCAGTTTTCAAGCATGGGCTTGAGAAGAGTCGGTTGGCCGACTTCCGTGCTTAGTTGGGCTGCGAAAAAAGCGTCCATAAGAGCTGGCGCTACTTTCTCGGCCGCGTTCATGATGCACCTTACTGTCATGCATTGGCTGTGGGGCTTAACTAAGTAAGTCCAGTAACTTTCCCAGTTTAGCCTCGATAATGCTCGGATTGTCTCCCCATTTGCCTGTGCTTTCTGCTTCCATTCAGCCTCCAGTTGCGATGCGATTGGTAGGTACCCCGGAGTGGATTCTGAAACTAAGTTGGCCCTGTGTAAATTTTCATTTACACAATCGATAAGTATGGTCGCCTGTGTTGCCGCTGACTCTGCCGCCTGCTCTGCCTGTGTTATTTGCTCGTCCCACTTGTTAAAGAGCAGTTCTTTATGATTTTCATTAATCTTGGGTGCCCCTGCTCTTTTCCCTTCCTCGTCATTTTGCCAAGCCAGGTATTCTGTTATTCTTTTGTTGGCCTGGTCATAGTCATTCCGTAGTTCCACTACTTGGCTGGTGATCCTGTCGCTTATTTCACAAAACTCCCTCCACTGTGATATTTTGCGTATCATTTCCTCCTGTTGCTGTGACAACTGGTCGTTCAAGCCGATGGACTCTGAAATAAACTCTGTCAGCTTGGGTTCATCCTTATGCATTTCTTGCACCGTCTGCAGCTGTTTTTCTTTTTCTTCAATACTTCTTTGGTGGCTCACCTGCATCTGGCGAAAGCTTTCTTGTAACTCTTCAAGCTGCTTGGAGGCTTCAGCGTTCTCATTGGCTTGTCGCAACTGTTGTTGCAGCAGTTGTATTTGACTTTCACGTTCTTTTAGAAGTTGTTGAACTTCAGAGGTCTTGTCGATAGTTGCAGAAGCATATGCTACCGCAATTTGAGACAATTTCGTGAGATTTTCTGTTGGATTGTTATTCGGGTCTTTCCACAAGACATCTAGGTGTTCAGCATTCTGAGCCAGTGCATTTTCAAGCTTCCTTTTCTTTCTTTGTCTTCTCACAACTGCCTTGTGCTGTGGACTGTAAAATACGTCTAGTGGAGGGATTTCTTCCACGCCGAGTAGAAGTTCTGAGGATGGAGCTATAGGGAGATGCTCCGTCTCTACGGTACCACTGACTATGGTTGAGAAGACCTCTTGCACCACCTGAGTATTGCTCACAGGTGTTTGCGGGACTTGGCCTTCAAGATTTATCAGTTCATTGAAGGTCTCCCATTCTTTATCTAGTTCTGCTGTAACCAGAGGTGCTTCAGTGACGGGAGGGGGGATTCCTCTTGGTGGCGAGATGGCAACTTGCTGCTGAGCCATCGAACTTGACTGAGCCGTGTCTTTGATTGTTTCTTCGTTCTTGTCTTCTTTGTGGACAGACTCTTCAGGATCTGGAGATATTTCTTTTACGGCACTGGAATCAGATTTGGAGGCGTTGGAGTGTTCACTGAGGCTGACGCTTGGAGTCGGTTCTCTGGCAGCTATCCGCAGCACTTCCAGTGGAATGTTAGCCAGCCTTATTTCTCTATACAACTTGAATTTCCGGAGGTTGTCTGGGGACAACCTTGACTGAGCTTCTTGCAAAACTTCTTTGATCGAGTTCTTATTCTGAAAGAGGTCGTCAAACGGATCTTTATGTCCAGAGAACACACTTATCCTGACGCTAGTTGTAAATTCTTGGGCGACTTTATTTGGGTCGAATGGCCTTGGTGGGAGTTTAAATAGTTAGAGACACGTCACATTCTCCACCTCACCAAAAGCGTGTCCCACATCAAATAAAGAGAAGGCCCCACATGTGACAGGGAATGGAGGCCAAATGGCCTTCTTTTTGTTTTTTAGGTCCTTAGTTAAACCACCTTCAGAACAAGTCTGATAAGCGATCTCTCGGGCCAACAATTTATCTGGGATGTACAAGGGTAGGACATGAGGAGGTATTGTGCTTCCAAAAACTCGAATGTAGGTAAACCATTCTTCTCCAAACCATCTTGCTATGGAGGTGATGTCGTTTTGTGCTTCGGGAGAGCATCTCGGAGGGTCTTTATCATATATCATTCTATGGATGGGCAGTATGAGCCCGTGGAAAATCTGGTAAAAATGGGGGGCAAACTGAGAATCCCACAAGACTTTATGGTAGACATGAATGGGCAATGGGTCCTGGGTAGTCCATTGCCAGCCCATAGTGGGGAATTTAGACACATAACAGATAGAGTCCATTATGTAGGCAGACATATAAAAAGGGGGATAAAACCTTTGGGAGAAGGATCTTTTAGAACGATAGTGAAGAATGGCCGTGTATAGAGTGTCAGAAAGGATTTTGGCCCAATCTATTACCTCGGAGTTAGTCGCAGCATCAATTAACGGTAGCCATTCAGATGGAAATTTATTGATATCAGGCTTACTGAATAGCCTACAGAGCATGGCTGCAGCAAAACAATACGGAGAAGTAAGGGAACCGGTGCTATACATACCGTTCTTATCTTTCTTCAGTGGTTCATCCCTTTTCGACCATTCTTTGGTAGTGTCTGATAGGTCCGGATTCTCTGCTGCGAACTTCCTAACAAAATCTGCATTGTAGGTCGTTTGAGGTTCGGGAAGGTGATACATGAGCTTCAGGTCTTGAGCCGCGAACGATCCTACGAGCCCATGTCCTTTGACTTTGAATTGCCTATGATGCAGCTCTGCATCATCTAAAACCCACTTGATCATGTCCGTATACGGTAGGATCTTCGGCCTTGATGCTATTCTGTGGAGGAAAGAGCACGCTAGATCTTCCAGGGATGCTTCTGAAGAGCGTGGTGCATCTGCGACAGCAGCAGTTGCATTGATTATTCTAGGGTTCTCTTCCTCCAACAGTCTATACATGCTTTCCCATGTGGAAATTCCTGCATCTTTATTGCATGCGGTATCTGTGTAAAGGGGCGCCATCTCCTTGGTCTTTTCTCTTGTTTCTGAGCTCTGAGCTTTGTTCTTCTTCCCCATCTTGCTTATCGTTTCTGTTTGATTTTTGCCTTCGCACTTCGCTCCTGCAGGTTATGAGAGAAATGGAAAGATTGATTAAAAAGGTGATGGGAGAGTTTTGAATGCAAGAGCTAAATCAGATACGCCACCTTACGTGAAGTAAATCCGCATTAAGGCACGCGTCTTTATGCCACTTAATAACTGACAACTAATTCATTACTAACATTAAAAGCGCAATAATTTCCAAGTCAGGTTATAGTAAGTGGATTTTCTTTGGGTGGTGTGCCCGAAGGAGTCGTATCAAGGTGCTTTTATGAACTGCCAACGCATCCTGCATGCCGCGCGATCGCAAACGGTAGCGATCGCAATATCGCATATCGCAGCATCGCAACATCGCGAATCGCAATGGTTCAATGTTTGCTAACGTACCCCGCCTCATTTCTGCGATGTGCGATCGCGCCATCGCAATATCGCAAATCAGCGGACTCGTAAGCTTTTGTCTATGGATGTTAACGTATTGCGATGCGACGTGGTTTATTAATGCCAAGATGATGTGCATATTGGCCTTTAGAAGGGAAATGCGGGCGTTTCTTACCCTTTCGTGCTGCGACCTTGAAGATTTGCTTTTATGAACACAGGTTTAGGCTTAAGTTGTCCAAGAAACCTTTCCTAAGCTGATGCTTGCAATTTCAAAAGAAATCTTTATTATTATTATTTTTCTTTTTTGAAATGTAACTAAGGGTCCCCATTCATTCTAGCATCGTGGTCGATACTAGTTTGAACAAAGGGGGGGGGGGGGGGTTGTTGCTGGCCACAACACCTGGTTAACTGGTGTTGTTGGGCTCCTCTGCGCTCAGATTCTCTCCCGTTAGTTTCGCCATCTTCCCTCTCTCAGTTGGTCTGTCATTCTGAGAATGCCTCGCCGTCGAGGAGTCCCGTGCCGAGGAAGTAACACTGGGAACAGAGGAAGAACCTCTCGGCCTGCTCCGCAGAATGTCATACCCCTTGCGTCGGCCTCCCCATCCTCACCGCCCTCGGGTCAAGCTGGGCCTCTTCCGCACAATTCCTTTCAGACTACCAGGTTCACCTTCCACAGCAGGCTCAACAGGCCTGTGTTGTCTACTAGCATCACAGTCATTCTTGCTGAGGAAGAGAGTAATCCAACCAGCTCGGCCCACACTACCTCCTCTCAATCTCAGGAAGATAGTGTCCTTCAGGGGGGAATGGCCGGGGTGGTGTCTAAAGCTGACAATATGCAGGATGACACCCCTATTTCTGAAGAGCCTCTGCATCCGGCCGACACAACACAGAACGAGATTCTTGCCTGTGGACCAACTCATCGTGCAGGCAGCATTCTCAACCTGGTAACTACTCCTGAAGGCGGCATTGAAGGAATTGATGACAATGGTTTCGTCACCTGGGTCGCTTCGTCTAGCCAGGTGGATAAGGACATGCCCGACTCTCCGCAGCATGCAGACTAAGGCTGGTTCATCACCGACGGGTGGCACTCTTGCCTTCGCTCTGTGTTTTTCTTGCTATGTGTCTTCGTTTCTAAGTCTCTGGTCCTGTGTCTGGTTTAAGTTCTTGTTTAGGCTCGTGGCGCTAGCCAACCTGCTCTCTGTTTGCAGTTACAACTATGGGTTTGATGGGTACTATTTTGTCATTTGTGTTCATGGCGGGCATGATAGCATGCGTCTTAGTAAAACCTTTGAAGGTGTTAGCTATGTCATGTTAGAATCAGAACAGAAATATTTCAATGGGTCATGGTCTAACACAAAATCTTTTGAAGTCTGTAATCTGGAAACGGAAGAAAGCATGAAATGTATGTCTCTGAATATCTGGCTGAGGGCTAGCATCTGCCCCCTCTGAGGTCTCGACCTCTATGTACATAATTTTCTCTTTTTAATAGAATTAGTATTTACGCAAAAAAAAAATATGGCTGAACATATGCTACGCAGGGCAATAACACATATATATACACATAGTTGTCAACGCATGTTTCTCAAAAAATTACATAAAAACAGTAATCAAGGGCTCTCTGCCCTGTGGTAGATCTGATCAATGTATGGCCGGTAGTAGTAGCGATATTCATTTGCCCCACGTTGTTCCTGGATCATCCACTGTCCTCGGGGAAGTGTCGTGGCCTCCTTGGATAGCCCGTCAGCACAGCTGTTATGTTCCCTGTAAATGTGATTGCATGAGATGATGTTAAACTGTGCCTTAAATATGTTTACTTCATCCAAAATATTACTGAGTGTGTGAGAGTGAAAAACAATAATCTTATTGAACCAATTCACAATGATCTTTGAGTCCCAAAATATATTTAGACTTATACAATTATTACCCAATGAGAAATGCAGAAGATGACGAAGAGTAATGAGTTCTGCAAAATTGTTAGTTCCAACTCCTAGTTCCATCTTTACTTTGAAGAAATGCTGATCATTTAGGTAAAGAATAAAACCACCCCCGCAACCATGGTGTTGTGCCGCACCTTCGAAGAATTCCCAAGGTGTATTTTTATTAATAGGTGCAGGGTCATGTGGCCTCCAGGGACGAGGTTGATGAGGTTCAAGCAGCTCGTTATAAGCAGATATAATGCGGGCTATGATGTGAGGCCAGCACACAGGTCTGTTGTCAAATATAACACGGTTCCGAGCCAGCCAAATATGCTAGCTGATGATAAGAGGAAGATTTTGTAATTTTGAACCCTGATGCAGATTACACCAGCTTTCCCATGCACGACCAATGTCTTCTCCTTCCCAATGCCCGAAAAAATGAATGGAAGTGCAAATATTTTGCCAAAGATTGATTAGAGATGAGCATTTCAGAAATAAATGGAGGGTCAATTCAGATGAATTCTTGCATAAGACACACCAATGTGGACCATGAAAAGATCGATGGGTGAGAGTCTGTCCTATGGGAACTTTGTCTCTGAGAATACACCAAAAGAACAGTCTAGTCCTTAGAGGCGATGTTAATTTCCAAATACTCTTCACCAGAAAGTAGTCTGCTCCGGCAATTTGTGTGAGATCAGGTTAAGGTATCTAGTCTTTGGGGAGTATATGCCATTCTCAGCAAGACACCAGACAAGTTCATCAGGTCCCTCTTTTATCCTGATATGAGATTCACATAATGCAGAGATGTATTCTTGCCATTCCCGATGCCAACGAGGGGGTATATCAAGCTGCGGGGCTGATTTCCATCCTTGGGAGAAGATGTTGGTATTCTGTGGGTCCACAATGTGTGCTATCACCTTGATCTCCTGGGAGTGAAGATGATGTATGAGATCTCGAGACCGCTGATACCTACCACCACATCCAATCCATGGATCCAATCCTATGCAGGCTAATGTTACTTTCCTCCTAGTCCTTGTTTCTTTGTCTTGTAATATTATCTTGCCTCTTTCTTATTTCTTTCATAGTAGTCCATCTTTTTAAACTTTATTTCACCATCCTCTTATGTCTTCTATCATATTTTGTCTTCTTTTGCCTTCTTTTATGGTCTTGGTGTCTACTTCTTTTGTTATAATTTTCTTTTGTGCATGCAAAATATATGTTTATTGTAAGAGGGACATCTCCATCTAGCAAAACACCTATAAAACTTAATTGATACACCAATGCCATGATTTTACACAATATAAACTTGACTTGATATTTGACTTTAACTCCTTGTGACTTTACAAAGACTTCATTTCATAACTAGGATCTTTTGACTTACACTTGTAATTGCCTTTCAATTTATTCTACCTATACAACTTCAACTTAACTTTGACTTCAATTTCAATTTCAATTAGATTTTACTTATCTCCAAAAACTACCTTTAACATAATTTTCCAAAATAGACAAATTTATAAATACACTTTAATTCGGTTTTCCAAAATAAACAAATTTATTGATATGAGATATCTGATATTGCCAAATATACATGCCAAAAAGACCAAACCAAACCAATTGACATTTTTATAAATTTACCCAAAAAAATCCATTATCATGTTTTCAAATAACTCACTTGATTAACTAAATTCTTATAATAAAATTTTATTAACCATCTTTCCATTAAATAATAATAATGATGTAATAATTTCCATTAAATAATAATAATGATGTAATAATCTTGTGAGTAAAAAATCAATTTCAATTGCAATTGCAATTTAATCTTTAAATTCTTTAATGTGATGATCTTATTGAGAAAAATCCAAATTCAGTTACAATTGAACTCTTAAAATCACTTTTTGTCATCAAACTACTCATACATTTTGTTTACAATGACACTGATATCTTAAACCAAAAAAATTTAAGACATTTTTATTTTAAATGACAATGACATGTTAAACCCAAAAAAAACTCAGCACCATCTTGGTCCTTTTACAGTGAATTTTATCTGTTACTCGTGTGTAGGTTTAGTTCACTGCTCCAATGAGATGTGTAGGTTGATAGAGATTAATAAGTTTTAATTATGCCAATAGTTGCTTTTATATCAGCGAGTTAAAAGATTTTATATGCTTTAGTTAAAAGATTTTATATGTTTTAATTATGTCATATATTTAGTTTAGAATATATTTTTAAATTTTAAATTTAAATAATAATTAAGAAATAGATAGTGGAGATTTAATTTTGATTGAGATATATTTTAAAAATAGTTATATATATTTTTTATTTAATTAGATAATTTTATAAATTAAGTGATTACTAAATATTAATATGTATCAATTTAGTATAAATAGTATGACATTTATCTCAAAATAATCTCACATTACTAAGATTTAAAAAAAATCATAAAAATTAATTACATTATAACTTTATTTTATTTTAAATAGTTATAATTTAGTTAATATCTATGGTTACTTTTTAAATCTTGGCAACATAAAATGTATCATGTGATAACTGCTTTGATGTCTCTTGACATTTACCACTTTTTTCTTTTCTTTTTTTATAAGTGGTTTATGAACCTCACTACATCCACTAAATATTTGAATAAAGCAAATTCACCCTAAAGGATCACTACCTATAGCTCTGTAGGCTCAACCACAGAGTCTGAATTAAACCCATGATCTCTTAATAGCAAAAATACTTTAACCATTACCACCTATTTATATGATTATGCTAATTTTAAATATAATTTAATTATATAAATATTTTTTCTATATTTTAAATTATTTAAAAAAAAATTATAACCCTTTTATTATTTAAAATATATTTAAAGTAAATAAATAAATTTAACTTCCTAAAAATTCAACTACACATATTTCATATTTCAGAAATTAATTAGAAAAATATATCCATCAAAAATAACATATTTATGCTCTTTTACTGTAAATTCTTGGTAACAATCAAGTGTAGTTTTGGTATCACTTCAGATCAAACCATAATTCTCTGCTCCACACGAACTGCACAAGCCACCACCTCTACCATAGTGACCAGCCCACTCCAAATCTCAATGTTCATAACAGTGGCCAACAAAATCTATTCAATAGCATTTCTTTACACAGCCCTAAAGAAAAAACAATGATCTGCTAATAATCTTGTGCAATCTGACATCTCCTGAAAATTATCGTCTTTCTCGTTTTTTTCCCTCTTTTTTTTTTCAGATAGTAAATCATCGTGTGGATCTGGTATATTCCCCAGCTAAAGCCATATCTCAACAATAATAACCAAAAAAAAAAATCTTCAATAAAATTATATTACATCTATAATATATAAAATCTTCAATAAAATTATATTACATCTCTAATATATAAAATTTTCTGGTATAATTAGATTATACCTATAATATATAAAAATAAAAATCAATTGTATTCAATAAACTAGATTCGCCTTGGCATTAGAGTTTAGTAACTTTAAAAACAATTAATGTCTACTATTAATATTATACAATTAGTAATTGTCCTAAAAAGTGTTAAGAGAGGCAGATAGGTTTTTTAAATTGGAAAAATGGTATAAAAATTAGAAAAATGATATGAAGAATACATTCGTAGATATGTATGTATATGTATTGGCAAATTTAAATTTTATATTAAAAGATGATATTTTAATTTTATGGATCTTTATTATACATAATAAGTTGTACACACATATATATCGGTTGTTGGAAATCACCATTTAAATTCAATTAAAATAATTGGATTATTAAATCTAAAAATTAATTAAAATTTATTTATAGTGTATTTTAATTTACATATGAATATTAAGTGATGTTATCTTAATTTCATATATAATCCAAATTAAAATACGGAATGATGAGATTTTGTAATGAAGATTAAACCTTGGATGAACAAAGGCCATAAAAAGGCTTTTCAAAAGGAAATTTTGTGTACATTTTTTCCACTGAAAGCAATAGATTATCTTAAACTGTGGATAGACGAAAACGCAAATAGCAACAATAGAGTTTGTCAAAAACTGACAATTACCTGGGAAAGTTGAAACTAAGCCCTTGAATAGGTTGCAAAAGGAATATCCAACCAATCCACAAAACTAAACAAAATTGGTAAAATCTTAACAAAACCTTTCCACCAGTGCATAGTCTAAAGATCTCACAAATTAGCTCAGAAAATAATAGAAATTTTGGCAAGATTATGACAAAATCTGGCAGAAATGTTGGAAAAGTTGAAAACTAAGCCCTTGAATAGGCTGCAAAAGGAATATCCAACCAATCCACAAAACTAAACAAATTGGTAAAATCTTAACAAAACTTTTCCACCAGTACATAGTCTAAAGATCTCAAAAACTAGCTTAGAAAATAATGGAAATTCTAGCAAGATTATGACAAAATCTGACAGAAATGTTTGAAAATCTGGGTTACAGCTGTCAAACTTCAAGGTTTTGGGTGCCCCAGGGGTTCTTGAATCCATTTCCACCATTCAAACACTCCAACATTCTATTTTTTTTTACTAGAAATCCCTCATCCAGCCAAATTTGCAAGGTCGAAGATGTTTCATGAATAGGTTCTCAATTTAACTCTTGCATATGTGTTTTAAACATTTCCCAAAATTCTAAGACTACACAAAAGTTTTGTTACTAATTTCAACACTAATAAGCTTTGAACCAAACAAATCAGAGAGAAGGCCTTGATAATCTCCATTTTGGTTGAAAAACCTCCTTGGATATGCACCAGCCATTTTGACCTCAAAGTAAAGTTTTTCTCAAGTAGTGCCCATAACTGGAGTGATCCTCCAAATCACATAGACACTTCTCAATGTGCTTCTATCAACACCTTGTCAATATAAATAACCTAGTCTAGTTACGCCGTAAGGCATTCCCTTTTGAAATCAACTTTCCTCTTGGGTTACGTGTACATTTCTGAGCCTTTGATTTAAGTGTTAGACGATGAAAATAATCTGAGCCTTTGATTTAAGTGTTAGACGATGAAAATAATCTTACCTATCCATTAGAGCGGTATACGATGCGACCTAGCGGATCGACACTTGCCCTCGCCTACTTCCAGGTCTCCGTCTCCATCTGGAGACCTTGCACTTGCCCTCGCTCGGCGATACCAGATGCCCATCCCACTTCCTGGCATTGCCTCTTGCGCTGCCAGCCCCAGCAGCATGCCCCGAGTTCTTGGTAAAACAGCTGGATTCCTTGATCACGTGGAAGGAAGCGCTGAACACAGCGGTGTCCTCCACCAGATAACCCATCTCAGGAGCCAGAAAGTCCGACATCTTCATGTAGTCATTCCACCCAAGACTAGTATTATCGCCATTCTTGTTGTCCGTCGCAAAGCGGCCGTAGGAATCCCTGTGCATATGATTCATCCCGGCCCGCTGATTCAGAATAGGAATCCCTGTGCATATGATTCATCCCGGCCCGCTGATTCAGAATTGACATCCGAAAGAGGCACCAACAACTACGCTCTGGAAGTGTAGACATGGACTTCTCTGTGTCCTTGCTTTCCAAGCACATGGAAATATAATCAGCCCCATTGACAGTAGATTGATACACGCTGAGCCGCAGATTGCATTCTCCAGCCGGGAAGACTGGGCTCATGATCTTCTGTGTCTTGATCATTTCTTTGAAAAGGGAGAAGTTGCGTATCTTCCAGGTGAATTTGCCGCTGATGGCATCAGGTACAGGTGCAACGACCGCAGCGAGCTGCTGCAACTGGAGCTCATTGTCCCTTGAAAAGGACACCGACTCGTACAGGACCAGTATCTCCGCCGTGATTAGCACTGCATCGTTTGCCAAGAATCCCGACCTGGAATCCAAGACGGCGGAGCTCGGTGTAAAGTCACACCAGCCATGGGACTTCTTCTTGCCGGAGAAACGGTGCCAGGAATCCCGCTGTATCGACTTCGCCTCATCGCGCTGGTTCGTTACACACAGCCGATAGCTGGCAAAGCAATCCCACTTGGAAGCCCGGGGTTCCATGACCTGCAAATAGATGGACAGATACCCTCGGAGAGCCTGAGTATCGCCACGGGGATACACCAACTGTGGGATGGGCAATTACAGATTTTTTCTTCGTTCTCCTCCCCACCTGCTGTGGGATGGGCAATTACGGATTTTATGTGTGGTTTTATAGACCTCGTCACCCGCGAAAAATATATATAGAGCCATCATTTCAGCCCGATAATGATAATGATATTTAATTTCTTCAATTTCCTGTCTTTTTATTATATTAAAATACCTAATATTCCATCGCTGTCGTCACCTCTCAGTGTATTCCATAAACAAGGCTGCATAGTTAGCGTCACTATGTCTAATTTAATTATTGAAATTTTTGATTTGTTGAAGTATATAGTTAAATTGGAGTAAAAAACAATGAACAATGAAAGCATGCATAAAGAGATAGAAAAATATCATCTCTCCAGTGATAAAATAATATATTTTTATGAAAAAATTTATTCAAGTGAGAAATTGTATGAATAATGGTTACAATATATTTTTAGGAAAAATTTTATTCAAGTGAGAATTTGTATGAATAATGATTGAGCATCCTTTTACTCTAATATTTCCAATATTTTTGGAAAAATATTAAGAATGATTTGGGCTTATATTTTTAGAAGTTATAGTTGAACTTTTTAATCATTGAAAAGTAAAGAAATAATTTTATAAAAATTAATATCCCTTTTATTGGTGATGAATTGTACTTTTTCTTTTTTTATAAATTGATGTAACATATTGTATTTTTTTGAAAAAAAATTCTGGTCAAAAGAATTCTACTATATAAATTGATTTTAGGAATTCCACTATATAAATTGATTTTAGTTGATTATCACGCAATTTTATTATAATATATGAAAGAACAACAATAACAAGCTAGAACCAGTTTCTACATTTACAATGGCTACAACTAATTTTACTTAATTTATATATAATTAAATTATAAATTTTAATAATATGAAATTTTAATTAATTTTTTTAATTCAAATTACATTTACCTAAACTAAAATTAAAATTACTAATAACTATAAATGCAATATTTTAAAATTGAAATGTTATCAGTATATTAGTTTATAATCAAAAATAAAATTGTTATAAATAAATAATAAACATTAAATGAATAAAAAACTAACATTATTATAATCATATTTACGCCGTAAGGCGTTTCCCTTTGAAATCAACTTTCATCTTGGGTTACATGTACATTTATGAGCCTTTGATTTAAGTGTTAGACGATGAAAATAATCTTACCCATCCAATTGATTAGACCGGTATACGATGCGACCCAGCAGATCGACGCTTGCCCTCACTCGACGCTACGCTACTTCCAAGTGCTTCTCCGTCTGGAGTCCTTGCACTTGCCCTCGCTCGGTGATACTATATTCTAGGACCCTGGATCTATGGAAATCGACTTCAGGAAACCCTTCATATCAATCATAAGGTAGCAAATGATATTCTGACCCTCAGAACATACCCAGTCTGCTACAGGACCCATGAGATGATTCCAGGAGGTCTCGCTCAGCCTTAAAAGGGCTTGGATTATCACCACTAGATGCCTTGGACTGTCACAGGTCCACTTCTGGACTTCGGTCTATCGCGGGATGGCTACAGGAATTGCGATCTGTTACAGAATGGTTGCTCGGCATCAGGGTATGTATTTCCATTTTAGTTTGTCTCAGAGTATCAAGGATTTTGAAGCAGAAGCTAAAGCAATCGGTAGGGTTAAACATCCCAACATTGTTCGCCTCCGAGCTTTCTATTGGGGTATAGAGGAAAAACTGTTGGTTTATGACTACATTCCACATGGAATCTTGTCAAATGCCTATTATGGTGGGTTCTCTTGTTCTCTTTTTTCCATTTCATGTATATCTGCAGGAAATCTCGTTCAATTTGTTTCTGCATGGTTGTTTTTTATTTTTTTTTACAAAGATAGCCCTTTTTTTTCTGAATTTAGACTAATTCTATTGAGTAAAATATAGTACAATCAAGAGAAACAAGAGACCGACAGACCGGAAATGATGAAACCATCAACCTCGGTCCCGGAGAAAAAGAGAATCAATCTCGGAGCTACAACAAATAACTTGAGAGCAAAGACTGACTAACTGACTTTTACCCCACAGGGGCATAAACTTCAACACAATGTTTTTTCCCTTTCTTTTTAATGACTTTTGTCCAGCCATCATGGGGAGTATGAGCTAAAACAACTTGTAGACTGGAATTCTCTATCTTCGGGATCTCCTTTTCTGATTCAGAGGAGGAAGTCTCATGGGCGCGTTTCTGGGAGATTGCTGTGACAGAGGCGTGCCCCTGAGCAACTGTGGACGGATCCATCGGCTGAGGCGCCTGGTCCGGTTCTGAATCGCTTTCCTCATCCTCCGAGCTTGGGGAGTCAGAGCTCCCTGCTGGCGGCGGAGAACAGGGGGTCCAACGCTTGGGTTTGGATTTTGCAAAGTTGCCTTTTTTTGTTCTTGCAGTCAGCGATGGGCAGGAGTTCTGCAGGTGCCCTGTTAGGTGACAGTGACGGCATCGGAAGGCAGTGTTTTCGTAATCTAGGATCTGGGTCCAAACAGTGTCATTGATCTTGAGATTGATTTGCTCTGGCAGTCCCTTGCTTAAATCTAGCTCCACACAAAGATAGCCCTTCAATCGCTTGCATATTATGAGTTTCTTATGGATTCCACAATCTCCCTTGTTTAGCTATTGTACCTTCAGCTAATACATAGTCATTTGAAAAAGATGTACCTTCAGCTCCTGTATCTATTTTTTCGCCATCTTTATGACTGCAGTCAGATTAGATAAACATTGAATAGCTCTAATTTTCAATTTTAGTCACCCTGTCTTGGGCCAAACTTTTGAACATTATGGCACCTCTTTCATTACAAGCATTAGGGGAATTGACATTATTACAAAGATTTTGGTTGATGTTGTATGTATCAGGTCCCGTCCCCGTATATTGGTTCATGTAACAAAGGTGGATCTGAGTACCACTGTGTTGGGATTCAAGATATCAATGCCTATTATGATTGCTCCAACTGCCATGCAAAAGATGGCTCATCCCGAAGGTATGCATTAGATTATTGTATTACAGTTAACATCCTATTTTGATGCATATATTTTTTGAAAGTGAATCCATCATCTTTTACAGGAGAGTATGCTACTGCAAGAGCTGCTGGAACGATAATGGTTTGGGCATCGGTCTTCTCTTTGTGGGATCGATCTTCTGAATGTTTTAATTTCCTTCTAGCTATTAAGGATTTAAGAAATTATAATGATTTTGGATTTTGAAATAGTTGGTTGTGTTGATAAAAATTGAGGATTAGACATATTTGTTGTATACGCTTTCTTCATGGGCTACATCAAGTGTTGAAGAGGTTGCTTCAACTGGACCAGGCATTCGCTTTTTTCAACTTTATGTAAGTTTATCATTTCCACCCATATGATTGTCTTCCCATGTTTTCTGAGATGTAATTGAGTTCATATCCATCCAATTGTATTATAGGCTCCTAAACCAATGGTAAGATCAGTTATATTGTGTTAGGTTTACTAAATGTGGATGTATGAGTGGTGTTAAAATTTAGATGTCATTGCTAGCAGGTTTACAAGAATAGGAATGTTGTTGCACAACTTGTTAGAAGAGTGGAGAGGGCTGGTTTTAAGGCAATTGCACTGACTGTGGACACACCTCGACTTGGGCAAAGGGAGTCTGACATTAGAAATAGGTAGTGAAAATTAATTCTATTTTAGATTTGCTGACAAACTCAAAGAATCCCAAATAATTTGACACCTCATAGAAAGTTGATTCCTATTCCTAAACTTCTCGTTTTCACTTTCAAAGTTATATTTCTTGAAGTTGGAATCAAACTCTATATTCTAGCTCTCCTTGCTTATGTAGAGATGGGGATCTTGTATAATCGCTCTTTAGTTCTTTGATGTAACAACCTTTGTTCACATCTATGATGCTTCTGCCAAAAAAAACCTGCAACTTTCACTTTCCTTCATTTTCTTATTCCTGGTGTTTGTATCCTTCAGAAAATATAGAAAAGACTTTCAAGGTCTACAGTTTCATACACGGTCATTCTAAAAGGCATGGAGAAATCAGCCTCACTGGTGATGGCTTCAATTTCAGGGACTTGAGCAATTACCAAGTCAGTGGGATACTTCTGAATAAGCCTGCGGACTATTTGGAATAATAGCAAATGAAAATTCACTATAATATGAAATGCCACCAAGGTTAGTTGATAACAATCTAGCTCTCAATAAAAATCAGAACATTGTGGAATTCTTTTAGGATCAGAAGCGACACTAGGGTTAGAAAAAGCATTTAGCACCTATAATGTATCAAACTTAAAATAAGTCAGAAGTCTCCATTTTATCTAGGATTCCTCTTTGTTCATCCCTTGTCTGACACTGAGGTATCTAATGTTCTGAAAAGTCTCATTGTGATATCCACTCATACATGCTAGACAGTAAGGCACACCTCTGTGTTGAGATTCAATTCTGGATCCATAATTGTTTTTGACTTCTATTGATTTTTCTTTGTCAAAAATGTAGATTCGCATTGCCTCCATATCTTGCCTTAAAGAATTTCGAAGGTTTGGATCTTGGGAAAATGGAGAAGGTATGTGTTCCATTTTATGAGTTCTTTAAATAGAAGGATGCTATTTTTAGTTCTTCCTATATTCAAGGTCCATTCTTCTTCCTTAAGTTGGTTTTTTCTTGCAGACAACGGATTTTGGACTGGCATCATATGTTGCAGGTCAAATTGACAGATCATTGAGTTGGAAGGTTTGTAATAGTCCTGGTAGAGGGATATTTCAAATAATTCTTCAGTATTGTGTTTGAATAGAATGAAAATGGATAGAGAAGCACCTGGAGAAATCTTGGGGTTGAGTTCCTGCCTTTGCTTGTAACCTTCTGAATCTCAGAAAAATTATTTGTGATGAGTCATATTATGATTTACATCTTCAAGAAATACTTCGTATCTTTTTTCAAGAAATACTTTGTATCCTTTTTCCAATTATTTTGGTTGTGGCATCGGATGGGTCGTGTTGTGGTTACTCTCTGATGCCCTGTCATTGCGTTTCGGTGGTTGTTCTCTCTGATCTCGATGTGATTAATTGGTTGAAAAGGAAAAGACCAGCTGTGGGCAGCTTCTTGGCTATTCACAAGTTCATCTGATCTTAGTACTTTTATATCAATACAAATATGAGGTCTCCATTTGCTTTTAAAAATATGAAATTGTTATGGTGGCAACCAATGACTATATGGTATTGTTTGTTGCTTGCAGTCCTGCCTACTGTGCTAGACGTCACAGTGAACACTCCAGATGATTCTCAAGTTATTTTAGAGGTACGCTATCTCATAAAAAATATTATCTAGTGCTTATGACGGTAGGTGGTAACATAAGTCTTGTCATAGATGTTCGATCCAACTTTAAGAATTATAATGAATATAATCTAATCTTGCAGCATCCAGACCTATGGATAGTTATGTTTGGTTCGACAGTAGATTTTAATATATGTTTGTTTTATGGAAACAGGGAATTTCCACAGACCGTATTCTTGATTTATGCCGATTATTAGCTGTGAATGTGGAGACATGCCATCTAACCAACTATTCGTTATCCCATGAGGTAAGAAAATCAGTAGTTCAGAAGCTCATTAAATAATGGGATTGTTTGACAGGCTGCTGGATTGCAATTGACTGGTTCTGTTCAAGATATCATGTGGTATGACCCTACTTGCATTAACAACCTAGGTGTTCGTGTCAAGATAGAAATAGCCATGTACAGTGAAACTGGTTCTATTATTAGTTTGTAAAGCTTAAGTGTGACCATGGCAACATTGGCCATCTTAGTTTTCTTGAAGTATCCATGACTTGGTAAAAACTTGAATTATACCATGTTCGTGGCAACAGGTTGAGGGATTCATCAGATGTTGCAACCTTGAAGCCCTATGCCCTTACTATTGTAGAAGGTAACCAATAACTCTGCTCCCCCATCTGAACAAGTCAGGGGAGATAGCTAGAAATTTTGTCTTGCCTTTCTTTAAAATATAAATGTTTTTATCTTGAAAAGGGGTCAAAAATAATGTTAAATCATAATATTAGAAAATTGTTCTCTTGTTTCTTGAAGTGATCTAAACTGAATATCTACTTGCATATGTGCTTCAAATATATATGCAAAGAAGAATATGCATTGTTTATACTCAAAGTTTGCATAATACTCTATATATGATTTTCATTTATTTTTCCTTTGCAGAGGACTACACTGAAGAGCATGCAGTTGCACACATTAGAAGATTACTGGACATTTTTGCCTGTACAAGATGCTTTGGTTCTTCAGGAAAGCAAGGGGAACCTCGGTCTGGGCAGGGAGGTGGAAAAGAATCAGCTCACTCAATGACAAAGAATGTGGCTGAACAAAACAACGATGTTGCTCTAAAGAAATCTTACCTAGCAATAAAGAAAGAAAAGAAGCAAACAAGGATGGAAAAGACAATAAACCAGAGACCTTTGAAAAAGTTGAAGGTAAGGTTGAGGCTAGTGAAAAAGAAAATGACGGAGAGGAGAACTCAAACCAACATTCTTCTAAGGGTGAAGGAAGAAAGAAATCCTCGAAAGAGGGGAAATCTGAGGCCATTGTAGCTATGGCTGCTGCCAAAGAGGCCACAGATAAAGGGGATATGACAGGAATGTGTCCTCCCTCTAAAATTGGCCAGTTCTATGAATTCTTCTCGTTCTCACATCTCTTGCCTCCTATCCAATGTTAGTATATTGTTCCCTGCAATTTTTTATAATTTGAAAGTAGTAGTTTTCAATCTTGTGTATAATAGAAATATTATGAGAATGCATATATCCCATACAAATATGGATATGATGTTGAAAGATTTTCCATGTACTCTTCAAGCCATCAAACTATGGTTCTTTATTTGATTGTAATGCAAAGATTCCAAAAAATTTTGAACTGTGAAGCATGGCAAACAATGTGCACATTGCCAAATTTAATTTGTTGATTTTCTTTGGAGCTTATGAGTTAGAACTTTGAAGGGAAAAAAAGTGAATTACGAATAGTATTTTAGTGACTAATGACATTGGGATGTACAGTCATAAGGAAGTCCACAAGGCAATCTGTTGAAGACAAACTTCCTGGAGATTTTTTTCTATAGACGTGAGCGCTTCTTATCCAATCTTGCACTAATTTTGAGCTTCACCTCCATAATGGCTAGGAACTGAATTGTTTCTTCTGTAGATTTCTTATATTTGTTATGCCATTTCCCCTGATATACAGGTGAAGCTTTGCAATGGAAAGTTGGTGACTGTAACAGCATCCACCAAAGGTTTTTATAGTGTTGGAAAGCAGCTTGTTCAAAGTCATGCACTTGTCAACTTGCTACAACAGTTGAGCAGGGCTTTTGCAAATTTCTATAGACGTGAGCACTTCTTATCCAATCTTGCACTAATTTTGAGCTTCACCTCCATAATGGCTAGGAACTGAATTGTTTCTTCTGTAGATTTCTTATATTTCTCATGCCATTTCCCCTGAGGTGAAGCTTTGCAATGGAAAGTTGGTCACTGTAACAGCATCCACCAAAGGTTTTTATAGTGTTGGAAAGCAGCTTTTTCAAAGTCATGCACTTGTTAACTTGCTACAGAAGTTGAGCAGGGCTTTTGCAAATGTGAGTATCTTTAAGGTCCAAACTATACTTCTATTGCACCTTATATTATTTAATTGCTTACAAGATGCCTTCTCTCATGTTTAAGAAATTGACATCAGTGTTTAATGTTTGGGCATCGATCTTCTCTTTGTGGGGTCGATCTTCTGAATGTTTTAATTTCCTTCTAGCTATTAAGGATTTAAGAAATTATAATGATTATGGATTTTGAAATAGTTTGTTGTGTTGATAAAAATTGAGGCTTGGACATATTTGTTGTAGACGCTTTCTTCATGGGCTACATCAAGTGTTGAAGAGGTTGCTTCAACTGGACCAGGCATTCGCTTTTTTCAACTTTATGTAAGTTTATCATTTCCACCCATATGATTGTCTTCCCATGTTTTCTGAGATGTAATTGAGTTCATATCCATCCAATTGTATTATAGGCTCCTAAACCAATGGTAAGATCAGTTATATTGCGTTGGGTTTACTAAATGTGGATGTATGAGTGGTGTTAAAATTTAGATGTCATAGGAATGTTGTTGCACAACTTGTTAGAAGAGCGGAGAGGCTGGTTTTAAGGCAATTGCACTGACTGTGGACACACCTCGACTTGGGCAGAGGGAGTCTGACATTAGAAATAGGTAGTGAAAATTCATTCTATTTTAGATTTGCTGACAGGACTAGGTAGACACGTGGGATAAATCTTATATTCAGAGTATACTCCTCTTTAACTTTATGAGTTTGTACCCATGTTTTAACACTTTCTCAGCTCTCAACAAAAATCAGAACATTGTGGAATTATTTTAGGATCAGAAGCGATGCTAGGGTTAGAAAAAGCATTTAGCACCTATAATGTATCAAACTTAAAATAAGTCAGAAGTCTCCATTTTAACTGGGATTCCTCTTTGTTCATCCCTTGTCTGACACTGAGGTATCTAATGTTCTGAAAAGTCTCATTGTGATATCCACTAACAGAAGGCATAGGTCTAAAAATTGTTTAGTTTGAGTTTGTGAGCAGGATGTGAAATGGTTCAATTTGTTTCTGCATGGTTGTTTTTTATTTTTTTTACAAAGATAGCCCTTCAATTGCTTGCATATTATGAGTTTCTTATGGATTCCACAATCTCCCCTGTTTAGCTACTGTACCTTCAGCTAATACATAGTCATTTGAAAAAGACGTACCTTCAGCGCCCATATCTATTTTTTCACCAACTTTATGACTGCAATCAGATTAGATAAACATTGAATAGCTATAATTTTCAATTTTAGTCACCCTGTCTTGGGCAAAACTTTTGAACATTATGGCACCTATTTCATTACAAGCATCAGGGGAATTGACATTATTACAAAGATTTTGGTTGATGTTGTATGTATCAGGTTCCATCCCTGTATATTGGTTGATGTAACAAAGGTGGATCTGAGTACCACTGTGTTGGGATTCAAGATATCAATGCCTATTATGATTGCTCCAACTGCCATGCAAAAGATGGCTCATCCTGAAGGTATGCATTAGATTATTGTATTACAGTTAACATCCTATTTTGATGCATATATTTTCTGAAAGTGAATCCATCATCTTTTACAGGAGAGTATGCTACTGCAAGAGCTGCTGGAATTATAATGGTTTGGGCATCGGTCTTCTCTTTGTGGCATTGATCTTCTGAATGTTTTAATTTCCTTCTAGCTATTAAGGATTTAAGAAATTATAATGATTTTGGATGTTGAAATATTTTGTTGTGTTGATAAAAATTGAGGCTTGGACATATTTGTTGTAGACGCTTTCTTCATGGTCTACATCAAGTGTTGAAGAGGTTGCTTCAACTGGACCAGGCATTCGCTTTTTTCAACTTTATGTAAGTTTATCATTTCTACCCATATGATTGTCTTCCCATGTTTTCTGAGATGTAATTGAGTTCATATCCATCCAATTGTATTATAGGCTCCTAAACCAATGGTAAGATCAGTTATTTTAGATTTGCTGACAGGACTAGATAGACACGTGGGATAAATCTTATATTCATAGTATACTCCTCTTTAACGTTATGAGTTTGTACCCATGTTTTAACACTTTCTCAACTCTCAATAAAAATCAGAACATTGTGGAATTCTTTTAGGATCAGAAGCGACGCTAGGGTTAGAAAAAGCATTTAGCACCTATAATGTATCAAACTTAAAATAAGTCAGAAGTTTATCTGGGATTCCTCTTTGTTCATCCCTTGTCTGACACTGAGGTATCTAATGTTCTGAAAAGTCTCATTGTGATATCCACTAACAGAAGGCACGAGTCTAAAAATTGTTTAGTTTGAGTTTGTGAGCAGGATGTGAAATGGTTCAATTTGTTTCTGCATGGTTGTTTTTTATTTTTTTACAAAGATAGCCCTTCAATTGCTTGCATATTATGAGTTTCTTATGGATTCCACAATCTCCCCTGTTTAGCTACTGTACCTTCAGCTAATACATAGTCATTTGAAAAAGATGTACCTTCAGCTCCCGTATCTATTTTTTCACCAACTTTATGACTGCAATCAGATTAGATAAACATTGAATAGCTATAATTTTCAATTTTAGTCACCCTGTCTTGGGCAATACTTTTGAACATTATGGCTCCTATTTCATTACAAGCATCAGGGGAATTGACATTATTACAAAGATTTTGGTTGATGTTGTATTTATCAGGTTCCATCCCTGTATATTGGTTGATGTAACAAAGGTGGATCTGAGTACCACTGTGTTGGGATTCAAGATATCAATGCCTATTATGATTGCTCCAACTTCCATGCAAAAGATGGCTCATCTCGAAGGTATGCATTAGATTATTGTATTACAGTTAACATCCTATTTTGATGCATATATTTTCTGAAAGTGAATCCATCATCTTTTACAGGAGAGTATGCTACTGCAAGAGCTGCTGGAACTATAATGGTTTGGGCATCGGTCTTCTCTTTGTGGGATCGATCTTCTGAATGTTTTAATTTCCTTCTAGCTATTAAGGATTTAAGAAATTATAATGATTTTGGATGTTGAAATAGTTTGTTGTGTTGATAAAAATTGAGGCTTGGACATACTTGTTGTAGACGCTTTCTTCATGGGCTACATCAAGTGTTGAAGAGGTTGCTTCAACTGGACCAGGCATTCGTTTTTTTCAACTTTATGTAAGTTTATCATTTCCACCCATATGATTGCGTTCCCATGTTTTCTGAGATGTAATTGAGTTCATATCCATCCAATTGTATTATAGGCTCCTAAACCAATGGTAAGATCAATTATTTTAGATTTGCTGACAGGACTAGATAGACACGTGGGATAAATCTTATATTCACAGTATACTCCTCTTTAACGTTATGAGTTTGTACCCATGTTTTAACACTTTCTCAGCTCTCAATAAAAATCAGAACATTGTGGAATTCTTTTAGGATTGGAAGCGACGCTAGGGTTAGAAAAAGCATTTAGCACCTATAATGTATCAAACTTAAAATAAGTCAGAAGTCTCCATTTTATCTGGGATTCCTCTTTGTTCATCCCTTGTCTGACACTGAGGTATCTAATGTTCTGAAAAGTCTCATTGTGATATCCACTCATACATGCTAGACAGTAAGGCACACCTCTGTGTTGAGATTTAATTCTGGATCCATAATTGTTTTTGACTTCTATTGATTTTCTTTGTCAAAAATGTAGATTCGCATTGCCTCGAATTGTGCTTGTGCTTCCCCTCAAAAGAGACCATCAATGAAGGAGGTATTGCATTTTCTAGAAAAAAAGCCATCATCCACAACCGATTAACCAATTCTTTCTTCCTATGTAGCATCCTTGCTTTGACATAAGTTGGACAGAGATGAGGACTTGCACCCACATTCCGTATTCAACAGCTCTACTTAGACATTGACATAACTGATATAGACACCTCTATGATTGGGACTCAGACAAACTCTGCTGTCAACTCAGCTGCTTATGAAATCTCCAGAGTCTTCTTAAAAATTTCAATATTTCTACAGTTGAGGATTGTAGCAAAACTCAGGGATCAAACTTAACTCCATGCTTATGAGGCATCCACGTTCTCACAGTTTACTTGCAGCTCATTCTCAGTTTTAATGGGAAGGTGATATATGGTGTATTATTGTTGCAGTGGCAGGGGATGGATTTTAATTGCTGGTTGGACCAAAAGAAATTGATGCAAATCAATATTGAAAATTAGATTTATTGGTTCAGCTATAGTTTGCATATACAAAGAAGAAACTGCTCCTTTTTCAGGTTAGAATATTTATATATACATGTTCATCTCAGCAACAAATGATAATTTATCAAAACCATGAGAATGCTACACAACTTCCTTCATAAGCCTTCTTAGGAAGACCATGAAATAAGACAAGTGACCCTGTGCTTGTATTTGTATCTTATTCTACATAACATCTTCTTACTTAGCTGGAGAACAATTGGTTGCAGTATTTATATCAGTTTCTATGGAATGTTTCTGCTGTTATATATTGAACAGGTCCATTATACCATATTACTGGATTCTCCAGAGTCTATCCCTGTTTTCTCTTCTTTAGAATATATATCAACCCTGTTGTTTTGTTTCAAGGATATGTTGCAGTTTATTTCATTTCTCTTTTATCTTTAAGATGGATATTTATCTTTTTTATCACCACGTTCTCTGTGGTTCATTTAAATTGGATATTTGTCATTTTGTTCACTGGGTTCTCTGTATTTTGTTATAACTAGTTATTGATAATTTTTCCCACTGAGTTCCCTGAGGTCGAGTATAATGCTTTCCTTGCTTATCAAAGAGTATTTATTCCTTTTCAATTTCAACATTATGGATAACCAAATCCAGTTCTCTGTAATCATTGCAAAAGGGGGTCCATTATCATGTAGGGTTTGAATTGTTATTCTCCTCTTGTTGCATGCTAATCTTGATCATCTTGTTCAGCTTCTAAGGTTCTTAGTGGCCTATCCTTTTCAGATCCTTTGACTAACACTATATCTCTCTAATCTTGCAGGATGGTCATCAAACTCTTCCTTTTATCTGCCATGGTTGGCCAGGATTAAAATTGCAAAGGGAGTAGCCAGAGGCCTAGCTTATTTACATGAAAGGAAGTTTGTTCATGCAAATATTAAGCCAAGCAACATCCTTCTGGGCTTTGACATGGAGCCATACATAGCAGATTTTGGGCTAGAAAAACTACTGGATACTGCCAATGTCAAGTATAGTAGCTCTGCTATCCACCTAAGGAACCTTGAAGGTATATTTTCAGGGAGCAAACGCTCGGCTCCCGCGATAGCCTGCAAACAACGTTTTAATTTAAAAGAGAATTATCATGGTAAATTGGTATAAGAATATTAGTAGAAAAAATCACCTAGTTATAAGCCTAAATATTGACAAAGGCTAATTCTTCATGTGGCATAATCAATTAGCCATGTTATCTTGCTACATGATGCAAAAAAATGACCCATGGATCCTAATACTTTTTAGGGTTCTTTTTCAATTCAATAGGCTTTTCTTCTTCTTCTTCTTCCTGAGATGGTAAAGATAATGACTTAAGAATGACTCTAAGCTTACTAGATAACCAAATTCTCAACATACCTTGCAATTTCCACACTAGGCACTTACGGATTTTCAAACATCAATGTTTAGATAATAAATAATGGATGGGCATAAAAAAAACATAAACATTAACACCAAAAATAATAATAATCACATGAACCTACTGAGAAAGCGGAAACACATAAGATATCATCTTCACATTTGATACTTTGGAGAAAGGCAATCTTGAGTACCATGATCAAATAAAGAAACACCGAACTGCAGGAGAAGTGAGTGTTAATTTTTAAAATTTTGATATAAACATTGGCTTTCAAGAGAAATTGCAATTAACAATGTACAAATTACTGAATAAATAATTACCAATTAAACTTTTAAGTCACGTTTTAATGGGTTATATGCTTAAAATTCTAGGATTTCAATGCATATTTGTTACACCTCTATTATAGACCAAGACAAATGTAACAAATCAATGTACACTAGTGGATCAATATGATTGTTTTCACATCAGGCTTGATCATTAAAAGGACATTAAGGTTTGTACCTTTTGGGACAATTGCTAGTATAGTCAACATCAGAGAAAATACAAACGACCCAGAACATGAGAGAAAATACAAATGACCTAGATCCATTAAAACCTTGAATGTTTGTTCATGAACTCTCCGAATTTGGTATAAAATGTGTACTGTATTTGAAACTTCAATTTGCCATTAAATTAATGGGACATGAATTCCCACAAAGGAGTTTAGAAATGTGCAATTAAGTTGAGCTTTCATCTTGTCATTCAATTGATGGACACTCAATATTAAATATAAGATAAATATATAGGAGTAGCATGTGAGTGTCAGTTTTATAAAGAAGATTCTTTTTATTATTAATAAAAATATAGATAGTTAGTTTCATTTTAAAGGGTTATAAATATGAGTTATAAATACAAGACTTAAAAGGTTGTAAATATGAGTTATTAATTGTTTTTACTCAAAACCTGATAAATAGAAATTTAGCAATTTCTTTTTAATTGAGTGACTCTAATTCATGTTTCTTTAGGTTGAAGGTAAACCCACTAAAGTGGAAAAAAATGTGATGCCAATAATTAGAGGGATTGTCATCATGGGGTGATAAGAAATTTAATATTCCAACAAGAGGAGGTAGTAGACATACTAGAAAAAGAGGTGTTTAAGAATTGATATCCAAATTTATCAAACATTATAAAAGGTGGTGAAAAAGTTAATTAGTTGCCAACTTACCAAAGCAATGGTTCATTCTTAAAAGAAACATCATGAAGTTTGGAGAAAGTTGAAATCCAAAATGCCCTCTTTCTCAAGGCCACTTCTCTAATCCCTTTTTTCCATCAAATGGAAGATATTACATTTATAGAGTAATACATATTCAGATATCTTTGTTTTAGAAATGCCATACGCAACATAGAACTTGAGCTAAATGGTCCCTCGGTTTTGGTAAGCATAGAATCAAGGCAGTAGAGCAAAAAAATGGATTTTCTTTAAGCTAGAGAAGGGGGACATTGACCCTTGAGCAAAAGTAACCTATTTTTCATGTTGTTCAATTAGCATAAGCAAGTTGTAGCCTGCGATTCACTACAAGAAACGAGAGTTTAAAAAACCTGAGAGACAACAATCAAAAGTCTGCTTGAATGAAAAGGAAAATTGTATAAACTGAAGCTCTTTATGATGATAGAGATGAAGTTCCTATTGTCAATTATAAGTATTCTGAGCTTGTTATCAACAAGAAATATGATTTCATAGGGATCAAATACTTGACACTCAAATCACAATTAATGTTTCTTAACCACAAGACTAAGGAACAACAATAAACGCTTCTTAACCACGGGACTAAGGAACAATAATAAGTTTGGCCTATAGTCCAAGTTTTTAGTATCATTCTGAATTGTCGTCCTTTAATATGAATATGATTATTAAAATTTTATATTTATGTTAAAATAACTAAAACTATATACTAAAAAAAATACATCTTAATATTTATATGATTATAAAAATGTTTCATATTTGATCCCAAAAAAATTATTGAAACAATTTTTTAATATTTATATTCTCATGAGTTTTAATGGATGAAACATACTGAACATGAGTTGATATATATTTTTTGTTGATATATATTTTTTTTTCATAATAGGTTTTTCCGTTGATAAGTTTTTCTCGGCTATGTTATAATATTTATGAGGGAAACTATACTTTTTTTTAAAGATTATTGCACATCTCAAGTCATAGTAAATATTGTTTTTATTTTATTTCATGTTATTATCAATTTCAAGCACATTGAATCTTGAAACACAATATCTAATCTTACTTTGAATCTTGAATTTTGAACACAATATTTAACCTTAAGCTAGGTTGTTGAAGATGGCAATGATGAATCTTCTCTACAAACCTCTCATATATTTTTTTATTCACATTAATCACAACTTCCTTCATCAAATTCTGCTTTTCAGCTTTTGTATACACTATGAATTTTATTTAAAATGTGAAAATTCATATTTTATTTACAGTAAAATTATGACTTGTGAATTTTGAAATTTCAAACCTTTTTAAAAATCATAAAAAGACATTTAGAATTCTAATTCTTGGAATGAAATTTTGAATTCTATACAGTAAAGTGATAAATCTGAATTTCCAAATATTTTCTAATACTAAATTGCAACACATTACAACTCATATCCTAAATGACATCATAATTTGGCAACTGACATTTAAGTATTTACAATCTTTCAAATTTATTTTCCGTGAAATTTATAGTTTTTTTGCATATGAATACATATTTATATAAAAAAATAAGGTGTCACACCCACAATTCTATAGAAATTTTGAATAATTTAACACATATTCACAGAGATTATCCTGATCATACAATTATAAGCGGAACATGTATAATACATAATCTCCTCTACGTTGATCATCAATTTACAGAAGCAGAAACATTCACAGGCACACATAGAAGCATCAATCAAACTCATAAACACAGTATGTATCCCGGGAAAGCATCTCGCTAAAAACCCCACACTATCTGTATATTATATTGATTGAATCATGTAACATTACAAAGTATAATGCTTATCACAAGCAATCCAGTACCAGCTCCACCTGTTACACACAATACAGCTCAGATCTGATCTCCAAATCTATTCCACTGCTTGCCTGCCTCTCCAGCTCAATACCTGCTCAAGAATTGATGAGAATGGTTTACCAAACTCATATTTGACCTGCAAATAATCACTCACACTCTGTTGGACGTGAGCACAGGCTACAATTCTTGATATTGGCCAATTCATTGGCGTACTCAATCCCTCTGATTGTGCAAATCATCATGCACAGTTATAGTCACAACTGATAGCATTCTGATCCTCTAACACCTGTCCCTGCTGAACTGAACATGCACTGACATGCAACTGAGTTAACTGATGTATTCTATAGTTGCATTATGAGTTAATAACTTGTGAATTAATTAATAACTAATTCACCCAACTCATCTCTAGTCTATTGATCAGTTAGACTAAATACAACTAGTTTAACAAAGCTAAACTGAACACAACTCCATCAACTGCACCTCCAGTCCACTAAACTCAACTCACTTGAGTTCTAATTGAAGTCCTGCATGCAAATATTAGTCATCCCATAGGTAACCACGTATTTCCCTCTGGGATCTACATGTATCACATCCGTAGCTCATCCTGAAGTGCTCCAAGAGAATAAGATCAAGTTTATAGTCCAAATATTATTATGAGACAATAATATTTGACTTTTCTATTTTTGACAGCCAGTCTAAAAATAGACTTTGATCACTCACACTGTGGTCACCCACATTGTGATCATCCACACTGTGATCAAAAATAGAACTTGCGCCATAATTTACCTGCGGGCCCATTTAGTTAAGGCGACTTTTTTCACTAAGCTCCATCATCTTGTTGCATTCTCAACAAGCATTTCTTGTTGCACACTTTTCAACACTCCCTCTCAACAAGAAAGGCTTCCTCTCAAACCTGATCCTGAAACTCTGGAATGTTCTCCATGCAACACATCTGGCTGGTCCACTTGCTCTGTCATCAAAGTCTTTGACTGCTATTGCCTCTGTCGACTGAAGACTCTGCATCTTTGTGCTCTTCAGTATCTGACTGCTCTAGCCTCTATCACTTTGATCTCTGACTGCATCCGTGCTGCTGCTGGTTCTATCTCCCAGAAGTGCATCCGCACTACGCCTCCCAACTGACCTCCCTGTTGGGCTAGAAACACCCTCTGATGCTGAAGCTCTACCTGCTGCTGACAAGTGCTCCCTCTCTGACATCTGCGCTACTGCAACATCTCCATGCATCTCGCACCATTGCACACCTCTTTGTGCCACCTAGCACTGTGCAAAACACTTGTGCCTCTCGCATTGCTGCAGCCTGCTAGCTATGCGCTGTCCTGGGATTCCCTGCACTGTCGCTCTCTCTGCCGCTCCATCCGCATCTGTCTCTACCCAATCAGTCAGTTCCTGCTACTACACATTTGGGGCTCCCGTAGCAAGGTCTCATCCAAGAGGTTGGGTACCTCAAGGATCCTACCCCTCCTCCTTGGGACAATCAATCCACATCACCCCACCTCCTACCTGGAGGTATGGCTGCATGCAATCCCTCAGCCCACCTGGCTCGAAGTTTCCCCCTACTGGAGGTCTCTAGATGAGTAGATGTCTCTACTCGATCTCCTCTCAGCGTCCCTTGTTGTGGCTCCTCCACAACCTCCTGAAGCTGCTGCACCAATCGTGGCTCCTCCAAAATCGTCTGAGACTTCTTCTGGCTCTGCATGTTGAGAGGTAATATACGCTCCCTCTCAACCACCAAGTCTCCATCAGTTGCCTCACTACTCAAGGCTTTGCACGCATCTTGAACCTCAAGAACATACAGGTTCCTGACCCATGAACCAATCTCATGACAACGAAAGAATCTCACCTTCAACTTGTCAACCTTCTTCCCATCATTGGAAGAACTGGATTTGGAAAGAGAAACCTTCCCCTTTCCCTTCTTCGCCTTACTCGCTAAGGCACAGTTCTCCTCATCATGCATAGATGAAGAACTGTCTCTGGTGCTCCGTCTGATCTCCTCCTGCATCAAATCCGACCATGGTCGTTCCCAATTTGGCAGTTTCTCCCTTCCATTCACCGAGTCCTGGTAGCTATGCCAACTCTTAGGAAGGTTAAGGAGTGCTAGACTCACCATCCTCATCTGACAGTCACCCCCACACTTCCCAGCTCATCCCGGCATTGGGTGAACTTCGTGAGATACTGGGGCATACTATCTCCATTCTCACACTGAATGTTTCTGAGTTTTATCTCTTGCTTTGGAATTAAATTCAAATTCCACCAGCTCAAAACTCAACCGCTTCCGATCTAGAATTCGTGAGAACAAAGTATTTCTTGTACAGAGATCGACTGTATGGGCATTCACCGGATATCTCACCTTCCAAAAGAAGGATGAATCCAGAGGCTACCTGGCCCGATTACAGACTCTGCCTGAAGAAATAAAATGTAAACACTTTCTGAATAATAGATCTGATGATCAATACAACACTGATATCATGTAGAACTTCTTCTACAAATCAGCTCGCTTTGATACCATGTAGAAATTTTGAATAATTTAACACATATTCACAGAGATTATCCTGATCATACAATTATAAGCGGAACATGTATAATACATAATCTCCTCTACGTTGATCATCAATTTACAGAAACAGAAACATTCACAGGCACACATAGAAGCATCAATCAAACTCATAAACACAGTATGTATCCCGGGGAAAGCATCTCGCTAAAAACCCCACACTATCTGTATATTATATTGATTGAATCATGTAACATTACAAAGTACAATGCTTATCACAAGCAATCTTGTACCAGCTCCACCTGTTACACACAATACAGCTCAGATCTGATCTCCAAATCTATTCCACTGCTTGCCTGCCTCTCCAGCTCAATACCTGCTCAAGAATTGATGAGAATGGTTTACCAAACTCATATTTGACCTGCAAATAATCACTCACACTCTGTTGGACGTGAGCACAGGCTACAATTCTTGATATTGGCCAATTCATTGGCATACTCAATACCTCTGATTGTGCAAATCATCATGCACAGCTAGAGTCACAACTGATAGCAATCTGATCCTCTAACACCTGTCCCTGCTGAACTGAACATGCACTGACATGCAACTGAGTTAACTGATGTATTCTATAGTTGCATTATGAGTTAATAACTAGTGAATTAATTAATAACTAATTCACCCAACTCATCTCTAGTCTATTGATCAGTTAGACTAAATTCAACTAGTTTAACAAAGTTAAACTGAACACAACTCCATCAACTGCACCTCCAGTCCACTAAACTCAACTCACTTGAGTTCTAACTGAAGTCCCGCATGCAAATATTAGTCATCCCATAGGTAACCACGTATTTCCCTCTGGGATCTGCATGTACCACATCCGTAGCTCATCCTGAAGTGCTCCAAGAGAATAAGATCAAGTTTATAGTCCAAATATTATTATGAGACAATAATATTTTACTTTTCTATTTTTGACAGCCAGTCTAAAAATAAACTTTGATCACTCACACTGTGATCACTCACACTGTGGTCACCCACATTGTGATCATCCACACTGTGATAAAAAATAGAACTTGCGCCATAATTTGCCTGCGGGCCCACTTAATGAAGGCGACTCTTTTCACTAAGCTCCATCATCTTGTTGCATTCTCAACAAGCATTTCTTGTTGCACACTTTTCAACAAATTCTTAAATTTGAAATCGTCGATGCACCCACGTGAGAACTTTTGTCAATTCCAAACTGCAGCCACAATGCTGGTAATTTTGGTTATAAGGGATTAATCACTTGAGTATAGTGGCCACGAGTATAGTCTCAACCTAAGTTTCAAATGAAATGTCAAAGACCATCTTCTGAATTTATTGTTAGCTTACATGAGTGTCAATCCCAAACTGCAGCCACAGTCCTGGTAATTTTGGTTATAAGGGATCAACCACTTGAGTATAGTGGCCACAAGTATAGTCTCAACCTAAGTTTCAAAAGAAAATGTCAAAGACCATCTTCTGAATTTATTTTTAGCTTACATGAGAGCAGATAGGATGTAATATAGTATATCCATAAAGGATGTACAAATCTTAATTGGGCAGATAAATAAAATTCAAGTAAAACAAGAAAAAATAGCATGAAAAGTGATCACCAAAATATAATGTTAACCTAATATACACTACAAAATTGTGGATTGCCACTGATAATGGAGTAACAATTATTGTTTTAATCCAAAGGATTAGAGTTATATTTAGCCTTGAATGTTCAAAAGTTGGACATAACATGATACTCCCTCTATGTTATATATCTTACGAAGAACAATTGGACTAATAACAGATAAAATCCAAGAGCTTATGGAAGGAAACAAGGTTTCGATTTGATATCCAATATACTTGAACAACATCACATCTGAATTTAAAGAAGCAAATTAAGCTGTGAACCTCAAAATTTCCTGGAAAACTAAGGCATGTCCAATAAAATTTTATGAGCATGAAACAAGGAAGAAGAGTTGGTTTGATATAAATCTATTATTAGTAAATCAGTTAAGAACTGAAGCAGTGGGATGGATTCACTGATGCATGAGAAGCTCATTGTCTTTATGAGACACTACAAACTACTTATTCAAAACAAGTGTGAACAAAACTACTTATTAAAAACAAATATGACGATTGCCTAAACTTATCACATCTACAATTAAGCTTTTTTTATATTTAACTAATAAATCAGTACAACATCGAATGATCTATAACTACTGCTACCAGAAGAATTTATTGTAGAGTTAAACTATATTTAACTAAAAAATATTATTTATTAGCAACATATATCTATTGTTCCATAAACCATTAATACGTGTAAAATATTAATGCCATACAATACTTTTTCCATGGAAACCGGTGGGTCCAACCACTAATTCTTCTTCCTCTCAGATTTAATAATTGATGTGCTTGGAAGGAGACAATGCTTGTTAATTGAAGTACATAGAATCCCATTCTATTTTCATCTCATGCTAACCTTACCGAATGCTATGGGAAGAGATTTTATATTGATGCTAGTCGTTAAAATGACCCATCGATTCTTGTTTTTTGAATGCATATCTTAATTGCAATTTGTCCTCATCAAACTCCTCCATCACAAAATTGTAGTACCTCGGCCTTACATTATTTGGTACCTTAACTATGTAGTCTAGATAACAACATTGAAGGATTTTACTCTGCAATACAAATACATAACAATCTACATTGATTTGTTCAAGCTGAATAGATGCCTCTTAGCCCTTGGACCAAAACTGGTATGAATACATAGAAAAGAAGCCTTGTTCATTAAAACTGGGGCCAAAACAGGTTATAACATTTTTAGCCAAATGATATATCTTGTACAAAATTCATAAAGACAAGGTTGGTCATGTTAATTGTTCATAAGCCATCATATATAGCCACATGGAAAAGAAGCCCTCTGATAGGGTTACATAGAACTACTTGGGTCATGCAATCTCTATGGAAAATAGCTCACTATCAATATGCAAACTCTGGTAAAACCGATGTTGGGGGCAAACAACCTTTTTAAGAGAGGTGGTGACAAAGAAATCACTCTGCCAACTATGTGGTAAAATTGAGGCGCAACATGGAATATATTGAGGTATTTAAGAAAGAAATTTAGAGAGTGTGCATGTTGGGCCAAGTATATGCCCAAAAATTAAGGCCTTGTGGATTTGGATGAGAAAATAGACATGATAACCAGTAGGACCTTGGTTAGCTGGTAAAACAGGAACGTCTCAAACCTACCAAAGGTTTCAATCTCCAAAACACAAGTTTTCCAAGTCATGAACCGTGTTACTTGAACATAGACTGGGCCAAGTGAAAATTTGGGCGAACTTACTACTTCTCAATCACAGGGATCTTTTGATTTGAGATAGGATGGAAATCTTTGTGCAAACAACCAAGGTTTCATCTTCCATCAGTTAGTGCCAGATACAGAGATACAAATCCTACACAATGCAAATAATAGGTAAATTTGGCAGAATACATACCAAGTACAAATCCAAAGAAAATTTGGTTGAATAGATACCCCACCTGTAGCTTCTCGATTGCAGGATATTTCCTAGAGGCAGAGATCTGGTTCTTTCAATTTGAAATAAAATGGGGATCAGTTGAAGGGATCTAACATAGTTACATGGATCTGGATCTTTCTATTTGTGATAGGATGGGGATCTCTGAGTTCGCAAATAAGTATGATACCGACATCCCGAGGCATAAAAAATAACTAAACATCGAGTTAATTTCAACTAAGCCTCTATCAGGGACAGCGAGGTAGACAAAGATTGTGGAAGACATGAAAGCATAATCTTGGGTGTGTCTAAAAGAGTTAAGAATATGTATTCTCTCATGGTGATAGGTTTGAATCCACTAGTTAAGTGGAGAGGTATTTTGTCCCAGGAAGAGTGCCTTCCATTAGGGCTAGTTTGTGACTTAAAACCATTCAAATTACTGTTTTCTGGCTCAAAACCAAAATAAAAATATAAATCATTATGAGATTGGAGAGCAACACTCTCCTTGACTTTGATTGTAAATGCTTTTAAATGCAAGCAATAAAAAAAGTCAACATATACACTTGGGTAACACATGTGACCAAACAACTAATTAACATAAGAGAATACAAGGGAAATAAGAAACATTTGTCCCAAAGAAGTTGCATTCTATTATTGGATTAAAAAAATACCACAATGGTTTCTCCCAGTATATCCTTAAAATTCTTCTTGAAACTCCTCATGTAATCAGCAAAGCATTGAACAAGTGTTCTTACCTTCAAAACTGGGAGATTATCACATACCAACGAAATATACTCATAGTTTCACCTACCCCACTGATCTGTGTAGGCCAGATCATTATCATGGTTTATTTATTCCACAACCCATTTAGGCAATGGAATACTGCACGATCACAAACCACATAAACATTCAAGTCTTGAAAAAATCTAAGGCACGAAGAAGTTATATTTTCACATAAACAAAATGAACTTTCATAGAGAAAATATTAAAGTTTTATAGGGAAATTTAGCATTCATACTTGACAGAAAGATGGGCAACTCCTTTTTGATCCCTTTTCCAAGAACTTATTCCTCGAAAATCAAACATTTCATAGAAATCAATGGGAAAGCAACTTCCAACATTGAATTGTTTTGAAACAAGAGGGCAAACCCATCCACACTGTTATCACGAAGCCTCTTTTCAACCAAATCCATGTACTTTCCCTCTAGAGCCCTCAGCATGGCCCACGTCGGGAAAAAACAAAGTCGGGGATCGGTCGCAGAGGGGTCAAAGTTCTTCCACCCAGACACCAACTCCAACAAAATCATCCCGAAGTTGTAGACGTCGCATTTCTTGGTAGCGAAGGAGTGCCGAAGCCACTCAAGCGCTAGGTAACCAGGGGTCTCTCGCACCACTGTCACGACCTGTGTCATGTCGTCATTCAGGAGCTTCGACATGCCAAAGTCGGAGACCTTGGGATTAAATTTTGTGTGGATGTTCTGAGTCTTTATATATAAATGCCATGGGTTCTCTGCACTGCGCGTGCAAATAAGCTAGACCTTGAGCAGTTCCTACTGCCACATTATAGCATTATTCCCATGTCAAACATCTTATGTCTCTGTCCTTGTCGTTGCCGCCTTGATCCGGATGCAAGAATAACCATTTATCCAAAGAGTTGTTGTCCATGAGCTCGTAAATTAGGAGCCTCTGGTAGGCATTGTTCCCCCCCTCCTTGAAGAGTTGAAGAGTGAGCTATTATACAAAGAGACCTATTCAGAATGCTTGAAATTGGAGTAAAATCATAGGACGGAACAGGTGGAGGGTGCTAGGGTACAAAACCTCTGTTGAATGTTCATATGAGATTTCTGAGCTCTTCTTGCAGCGATTCTCTCCTTCTTGTGAGCATTCTAGTGTCCTCCATGTTCAGTGCGATAAACTCCATGAAGAATTCAAATGGACTCTCTTGGAACTCTAGCGTAAAAATGGTGCATGCAGATGTCAAGTGGAAAGCAAAAGGGTGACATAAAAAGTCAAACAAACAAGAGAAATGTAAATGAAAATAAAAATAAAAAGCTAACTGATTCAAAAAAAAACTATCAACCTACATATATATTTTTAAATTTTTCCACTTATAAACTATTTTAAAAAACATAATTTTATATCTTAAATTCTAAAACCCTAAATTTTAGATAACTAAAATATTAGTTGCAAGACTAGATTCCAAGATGATTATGTGTGTACACTTCTATAATTACAAAATATGATTGACCAACGTCATGGCAAAGGCCTTTACAACACTTTTATAAAAAGCTCCGTTTCCTTTTTGCTATTTTAGCGTTATTTATATTTTTTAAATTTATTTATCCATCATCTTGTTATAACAAAATATTACTTCAACAAAAATATATGTGTTTGTTTTGAAAAATGTAAATGCATTTCTTGGAATTAGATGAATTATATATATATATATATACATATATATTAAATATTATTTAAATGTTATGTTTTTAATGTATTAATTTTTTTGTAAGTTTAGCAGTGTTTTTCCATTCATTCATTTCAATAATTAGGTAGGTTACAATCATATAAATTGTTCGATAGTTTCAATCTACTTAGTGGGAAACCAAGCCTGTTGACCACCAAGCTGCATTATAATCCATCCAAAACATAAATAGTATGAGTCTGTCTATCTAAGCTTTATAAGACTTATAGTCTCTAAACCATCTAGTAAGCATAAAACTATAAACATAAATTCTACCCGACATATACATCAAAATATAAGCAAAAAATGATCAAACATGACTTCCAGCAACTAGTCATCTGACGATTCCATCGGAACATAATCTTTTGCACTTGAACCTGACAATTCATATTGAGGCAAACATGTAATATGGCGCTCAATGCGGCCAAGGTGGGCATTTTGGTGCTGCAGTTGGAGTTGAATTACCTAGATTTCTTTCTGAATGTCTCTGAGATCCATATTAGAATCCACATTTGCAGCTATGTTGAGAGAGGAAGCCATTGCTTTAGCCACAATACATTTCATAAGCCAAAAAAGTTGAACAGGCTATTTATACAAAGTGAGGTGGCCGCGAGTATAACCAGGGTCAGGGACCAAATCAATCCAATCCTCTGTCAATGGCTCAATCTTAGGTTTCAAGTTTAATTCTGCCTCCTAGGTCGAAATCATATGCTTCACCTAGGTTGGGGTCCCTACACAATAGGCTTGGACCGTATTTTGTAAGATCTCAGCATTTGTTTTCCTGCCACATTGGCGCAAAGTCTTTCCAAACGTCGAGCATGTTTCCTTTCCCTTGCCACCCTGATTCTTGTGACCACGGCCTCCACGCCCAGAGGCACCACCACGAGGAGTCTTTGCCATTATGAGCAGAACCTAACCACCCTTCATCAACCTTCTCTCACCTTCCCAAACTCGAGACACAATCCACTCTGCATAGGCCAGAGAGAGAAGCGACTTAGGCAGACCTAGAGTAACAACAATACAGAAAACCACCCAAAAATCAAAGATAAACTTAATGGAAGGGCAGAAGAACAAAGGTAGCGTCGGTGCACCACACCATAAATCCATTGCCCCAACCAATACGCAGAGACAAACAAGAACCCTCACACAGAGTGTGAGGCACCTTCTAAATGAGAACATCGGCCCCCGTGCACCCCTGACACCAAAGTCCGTAGACTCGGCCCTTACCAGAAATCTAAACCCTTACTCTCCACAGGGTTTTCCAGTGCAGTTCTGAATTGAAACGGAAAGGCCCATATTCAACATGCAAAGGAGACAATATAAAAAAGGACCTGAAAACCAATAATCATGCCCATACGAGATAGTAAATTGCCAAAAAATATGGATATCAACATAACATAATAAACAAAGCCAAAGCTTTTAGTCACAAAAACTTCCAAATTAACCATTGGTCATTTTCCCCTCCAAACATGAGGGAATCATGAATTGCAGTGCCCAACCTAGGGTATAGGATAAGCATGGAAGCATACCAAACTATATGCGCCAACCATGAGAAGAGACAGACTGCTATCGAGTGTTCTCCCCGCATTCCAAGCACCACAAACTAGCAAACAATTTCCTTAGGCTCCCTAAGATACCAGTGACACCAATTTGATGGTCGGACAAATGTTCTCAAATAGACCTCTACTCCCACAACCTGTGATCGTAGTTTTCTGCCAAACTTCACGTCGTGGATCTGCTTTGATCTATGACCCTTCATATCATTAAGACAGGTGAGCGTGTGAGGGTGTGGGAGAGACCGTCCACCGTCCCAATCATTTAAGCCATCAATCATGTCGATGATCCCCAAATGGATCTCTAGCTATCTCGCACCCCAATCGGGGGTATTAATTTTTTAATATTAAATGATAACAAAGTTACATTTTAAGAAATTTGATTTTTTTTTTTTATATAGGTTCAGAGTTCAATTATTTATTTGTTTTTTTTTCATATATTAGTTTTTTAATAATAAACGATAACAAAATTACATTTTAAGAAATTTGATTTTTGTTTTCATAAGTTTAGACTTCAAATATTTATTTGTTATTTTTTTCATATATTAATTTTTTATTTATTAAATGATAATAAAATTATATTTTAAGAAATTTGATCTTTCTCACTTTTTAATAGATCTAGATTTAAGATGGATTTGTATTAATTTATATGATAAATATGGATTTATACCAATTTCTTTTTTTTTTTACATGTCATATAAATATATAGATTTAATCAATTTTTTTGGTATTTTTTTTTTTTGATAATATAACTTTATGTAACAACATCTCCCCATACTAAGTTGTAAAACATTGCCCAATCAATTATATATACAGTTTAATATTTTTGTTCCGACTAATTAAAAACAATAAATTTTTATTTCATTTATAACTTATGAACATAAATAATTATTCAATTACTTTTATTGTTACAAACAAATAAAATAAAGAGCCTTATAATTAAAATTAATTTTTTATTATTATTATTACAATTGACATATTTAACTATTTTTGTTTGTTAGATTATGTGAATTCTAAAAAGACTCACATGTCTAATTTGTGGGTTTACCGATAATACAGGATCATCTAAGCCATTCAAATTACCAGGGACGCCTCTTAGCTTGGATGACCTTTAGGATCATCTAACCCATTCAAATTACTAGGGATGTCTTTTAGCATGGATGACCTTTTCATAAGAGTGCGCACCCTATCACCATCTATTCTATGTTCCATTAGCTCTTTAATTTAAAAACATAAATTACATTACTTTAAAATTAAATTTCATTTTTAAATGTAATTTTAAAAATAATTTATATTTTTTATTAAAAATATATAAGTAATTGTTATTATTTATTAATATAATATTATCTAATTAACATGACAACATCTCTCTAACTTAAACAACATTCTTTTAATATATATATATATATATATATATATGATGAAAAATATAAGTACATACATCATATATCTCTTTTTAACAAAAGATCACTTTAAAACAAAAATACGTCTTTGTAGGGGTGGCGCTCAAGTGGCAAGTGACTGTGAAATGAAATCTCACCCAACCGAAAGTCTTGTGTTCAAATCTTTAGTTACCCTCCCCTTAGCGGGATGAATAAACATATAAACACGAAAATCAAAATATTTCCAAACTTACAAAAAAAACATATTTTTTATTTTAATATAAAAATATAAATTAAATTTACTTTAAAATTGAATTATAATTTGTAATATATTTTTAAAAATATTTATTTTTTGTTTTTAAAAATAAATAATATTTATTATACATTAACATAATAATACCTCCTTAACTTAAACAATATATATATATATATATATATATATATATATATATATATATATATATATATAAAACAAAAGATCATTTCAACAAAACCAAATTTGCTAAATAAAAATTTGCTTACATATAAATGAATGTCATAAATAATAATGAGGAACTTATTAGAATTGGAATAATCTCAAATCCCTATGAAATTGGTGGGTAGAGAACTCCTTCTACACCTTAAGTTGAAATAAGAAGCCTTGGGTAAATATAATTGAAAATCAAATAACTTGACAAGAAGGAAGCAAAGGACTTAAAAGATTAAACTTAAAGGAATGACAATAACACAATAAAATCTAATTGAAAATCTAATAACTAGTACAACCACATTAAAAATATCAATGTGGCTGATATAACCAAAGGCTTCATAAATATTAATGTGGTTGATACAACCGAAGGTTTAATAAATATTAATGTGGTTGATATAGCCAAAGACTTCATAAATATAACAAAAAAAACCTATTGCAACAAGAAGAATGTCTTACCAATGCACACATTTGTTTGATTAATCATGTATAAAAAGATTATGGATCAACTTCAACTTGAGAAAAAAGGAATTACATATCTTATTGTAAAATGGACCATTTAGCTAAAAGTAATTTTCTTATATATAAACGAATATTATAAATAATAAAAGGAACTTATTAGAATTGGAATAATCTTAAATCCCTAAGAAATTGGTGGGTGGGAAGTCATTTAGCACAAATCTAACTTTTTAAATTTATTAAAAATAATGGATTTAATAATGGACCATTTTGTTAAATAGAATTTGCTTATATATAAATGAATATTATAAATAATAATGAAGAGCTTATTAGAATTGGCATAATCTCAAATCCTTAAGAAATTGGTGGGCGAGCAGGCATTTTGGCACGAATCTAATTTTTTAAATTTATTTAAAGTCAATACAACCTAAAAATTTTGTAACACTACAAGTAGTATTTAGACTAAATATATGTTGAACATACTCATCAATTTAACCAAACCAAAAAAAATCAACATATCCTCATCCCCTTAAGTTGAAATAAGAAATCTTTGGCAACAAAATTCTAGACCAAAAAAAAACTTAAAACATTTGATATCAATGAAAATTCAGTATAAACAAGATTAATTATAAAAAGAAAAAATTCAAATCTTGAAAATTGATGATAAAAATATGAATAACTAAATTCTCATTTACAAAAATTTTACATATAAATTTCATCATATACTTTTTAGAATAATCTAATACATTTTCATGAAAAATACATTTTATAAAAAAATATAATTATATATAATTTATGAAAAGGAAAATAAATCCAAAATTAAAAAAAATATATATATATAATACACCAAAAAAAACATAATTAAATTTCTCTGTATAATGATCTCACATATAAGCCTTGTCAAGTCGTATCTTTATAGGTTTGAAGCATTTTCAAAAAATAGATAATTGATATAAACCCTGTTCATGATAAAAGATGTCATTTCTGTAAACCACGAGATTTGGCCCTACATAAAGTAAAAGAGGTCATTTGAAGCATTTTCAAAAAATAGATAATTGATATAAACCCTGTTCATGATATAAGATGTCATTTCTGTAAACCTTACAGATTTGGCCCTACATAAAGTAAAAGAGGTCATTTGTATAAATGACAAGATTTGGTCCTAAATGAAGTGTATCTAAATATTTATTATTCAGAAAATATTATTATGTTTCTTTGCATGTATATCAATAATTGACACTCTTATTCTATTAAAATAATTCTTTTCTTTCTTAACAGTTGCAACAAAGTACAGTGATGTGTGGTTTGCCAGTAAGTTTACTTGAGTGAAGCTAGGGAAACCGCAGTTCAAATCTCATTGAGTACACTGGCCTGATGTGGTGATAGCTAAAGGGGCAGATTCCCCAATCCTGTCTTGGCAGATTGACATTTTCATAAATTTACCCAAAAAAATCCATTATCATGTTTTCAAATAACTCACTTGATTAACTAAATTCTTATAATAAAATTTTATTAACCATCTTTCCATTAAATAATAATAATGATATAATAATTTCCATTAAATAATAATAATGTAATAATCTTGTGAGTAAAAAATCAATTTCAATTGCAATTGCAATTTAATCTTTAAATTCTTTAATGTGATGATCTTATTGAGAAAAATCCAAATTCAGTTACAATTGAACTCTTAAAATCACTTTTTGTCATCAAACTACTCATACATTTTGTTTACAATGACACTGATATCTTAAACCAAAAAACTTTAAGACATTTTTATTTTAAATGACAATGACATGTTAAACCAAAAAAAACTCAGCACCATCTTGGTCCTTTTACAGTGAATTTTATCTGTTACTCGTGTGTAGGTTTAGTTCACTGCTCCAATGAGATGTGTAGGTTGAGAGAGATTAATAAGTTTTAATTATGCCAATAGTTGCTTTTATATCAGCGAGTTAAAAGATTTTATAGGCTTTAGTTAAAAGATTTTATATGCTTTGATTATGTCATATATTTTGTCATATATTTAGTTTAGAATATATTTTTAAATTTTAAATTTAAATAATAATTAAGAAATAGATAGTGGAGATTTAATTTTGATTGAGATATATTTTAAAAATAGTTATATATATTTTTTATTTAATTATATAATTTTATAAATTAAGTGATTAATAAATATCAATATGTATCAATTTAGTATAAATATTATGATATTTATCTCAAAATAATCTCACATTACTAAGATTTAAAAAAATCATAAAACTTAATTACATTATAATTTTATTTTATTTTAAATAGTTATAATTTAGTTAATATTTATAGTTGTTTTTTAAATCTTGGCAACATGAAATGTATCATGTGATAACTGCTTTGATGTCTCTTGACATTTACCACTTTTTTCTTTTCTTTTTTTTATAAGTGGTTTATGAACCTCACTACATCCACTAAATATTTGAATAAAGCAAATTCACCCTAAGGGATCACTACCTATAGCTCTGTAGGCTCAACCACAGAGTCTGAATTAAACCCACGATCTCTTAAAAGCAAAGATACTTTAACCATTACCACTTATTTAATTTATATGATTATGCTAATTTTAAATATAATTTAATTGTTTAAATATTTTTCCTATATTTTAAATTATTTTTTAAGAAAATTATAATAAATATATTTTAAGTACATAAATAAATTTAACTTCCTAAATTCAACTCCACATATTTCATATTTCATATTTCATATTTCATATTTCAAAATTATAAATAAATTTAACTTCCTAAAAATTCAACTACACATATTTAACAAAATTAATTAGAAAAATATATCCATTAAAAATAACATATTTATGCTCTTTCACTGTAAATTCTTGGCCAAAATCAAGTGTATTTTTGGTATCACTTCCGATCAAACCATAATTCTCTGCTCCACTCGAACTGCACAAGCCACCACCTCTACCATAGTGACCAGCCCACTCCAAATCTCAATGTTCATAACAGTGGCCAACAAAATCTATTCAATAGCATTTCTTTACACAGCCCTAAAGAAAAAACAATGATCTGCTAGTAATCTTGTGCAATCTGACATCTCCTGAAAATTATCACCTTTGTCGTTTTTTGGGCCCTTTTTTTTTCAGATAGTAAATCATCGTGTGGATCTGGTATATTACCCGCTAAAGCCATATCTCAACGATTATAACAAAAAAATCATAATCTTCAAATAAAATTATATTACATCTATAATATATAAAATCTTCAAATAAAATTATATTACATCTCTAACATATAAAATTTTCTGGTATAATTAGATTATACCTATAATATATATAAAAATAAAAATCAATTGTATATTAATGTCTACTATTAATATTAATATTATACAACTAGTAATTGTCCCAAAGAGTGTTAAGAGAAGTAGATAGGTTTTTTAAATTGGAAAAATGGTATAAAAATTAGAAAAATGATATGAAGAATACATTTGTAGATATGTATGCCATATATCATATGTATTGGCAAATTTAAATTTTATATTAAAAGATGATATTTTAATTTTATGGATTTTTATTATACATAATAAGTTGTACACACACATATATAACGGTTGTTGGAAATCACCATTTAAATTCAATTTATAATAATTGGATTATTAAATCTAAAAATTTATTAAAATTTATTTACAGTGTATTTTAATTTACGTATGAATATTAAGTGATGTTATTTTAATTTCATATATAATCCAAATTAAAATACAGAATAATGAGATTTTGTAATGAAGATTAAACCTTGGATGAACAAAGGCCATAAAAAGGCTTTTCAAAAGGAAATTTTGTGTACATTTCTTCCACTAAAAGCAAGAGATTATCTTAAACTGTGACATACACGAAAACGCAAATGGCAACAATAGAGTTTGTCAAAAACTGACAATTACCTGGAAAAGTTGAAACTAAGCCCTTGAATAGGTTGCAAAAGGAATATCCAACCAATCCACAAAACTAAACAAAATTGGTAAAATCTTAACAAAACTTTTCCACCAATGCATAGTCTAAAGATCTCACAAATTAGCTCAGAAAATAATGGAAATTCTGGCAAAATTATGACAAAATCTGGCAGAAATGTTGGAAAAGTTGAAAACTAAGCCCTTGAATAGGCTGCAAAAGGAATATCCAACCAATCCACAAAACTAAACAAATTGGTAAAATCTTAACAAAACTTTTCCACCAGTACATAGTCTAAAGATCTCACAAATTAGCTTAGAAAATAATGGAAATTCTGGCAAGATTATGACAAAATCTGGCAGAAATGTTTGAAAATCTGGGTTACAGCTGTCAAACTTCAAGGTTTTGGGTGCCCCAGGGTTTCTTGAATCCATTTCCACCATTCAAACACTCCAACATTCTGCTTTTTTTTACTAGAAATCCCTCATCCAACCAAATTTGCAGGGTCGAAGATGTTTCATGAATAGGTTCTCAATTTAACTCTTGCATATGTGTTTTAAACATTTCCCAAAATTCTAAGACTACGCAAAAGTTTTGTTACTAATTTCAACACTAATAAGCTTTGAACAAAACAAATCAGAGAGAAGGCCTTGATAATCTCCAGTTTGGTTGAAAAACCTCCTTGGATATGCACCAGCCATTTTGACCTCAAAGTAAAGTTTTTCTCAAGTAGTGCCCATAACTGGAGTGATTCTCCAAATCACATAGACACTTCTCGATGTGCTTCTATCAACACCTTGTCAATAGAAATAACCTCGTCTAGTATGTCTAACTTTTTCATGCTCTAAGATAAGGCAGACCCTATCTATAAAGGCATACAATTATTGGATGCACTACTATACCAAGACTATATAGTTCAATGATATTATATATGCCATAACCTCAAAAGAGACAAGTTGAAAAATCCAAAGTAGACATACTGGGAAAAGAGGTGTTTAAGAATTGATATCCAAATTTATCAAACATTATAAAAGGTAGTGAAAAAGTTAATTAGTTGCCAACTTACCAAAGCAATGGTTCATTCTTAAAAGAAACATCATGAAGTTTGGAGAAAGTTGAAATCCAAAATGTCCTCTTTCTCAAGGCCACTTCTCTAATCCCTTTTTTCCATCAAATGGAAGATATTACATTTATAGAGTAATCCATATTCAGATATCTTTGTTTTAGAAATGCCATACGCAACATAGAACTTGAGCTAAATGGTCCCTCAGTTTTGGTAAGCATAGAATCAAGGCACTAGAGCAAAAAAATGGATTTTCTTTAAGCTAGAGAAGGGGGACATTAACCCTTGAGCAAAAGTAACCTATTTTTCATGTTGTTCAATCAGCATAAGCAAGTTGTAGCCTGCGATTCACTACAAGAAACGAGAGTTTAAAAATACCTGAGAGACAACAATCAAAAGTCTGCTTGAATGAAAAGGAATGTATAAACTGAAGCTCTTTATGATGATAGAGATGAAGTTCCTATTGTCAATTATAAGTATTCTAAGCTTGTTATCAACAATAAATATGATTTGATAGGGATCAAATACTTGACACTCAAATCACAATTAATGTTTCTTAACCACAAGACTAAGGAACAACAATAAATGCTTCTTAACCACGGGACTAAGGAACAACAATAAGTTTGGCCTATAGTCCAAGTTTTTAATATCAATCTGAATTGTCGTCTTTTAATATGAATATGATTATTAAAATTTTATCTTTATGTTAAAATAACTAAAAATATATACCAAAAAAAATACATCTTAATATTTATATGATTATAAAAATGTTTCATATTTGATCCCAAAAGAATTACTGAAACAATTTTTTAATATTTATATTCTCATGGGCTTTAATGGATGAAACATACTGAACATGAATTGATATATTTATTTTTTTCCTAGAAATTACTAATAGGTTTTTCCGTTGATAAGTTTTTCAGGGCTGTGTTATAATATTTATGAGGGAAACTATACCTTTTTTTTTAAGATTATTGCACATCTCAAGTCATAGTAAATATTGTTTTTATTTTATTTCATGTTATTATCAATTTCAAGCACATTGAATCTTGGACTTTAAACACAATATCTAATCTTACTTTGAATCTTGAATTTTGAACACAATATTTAACCTTAAGCTAGGTTGTTGAAGATGGCAATGATGAATCTTCTCTACAAACCTCTCATATATTTTTTTATTCACATTCATCACAACTTCCTTCATCAAATTCTGCTTTTCAGCTTTTGTATACACTATGAATTTTATTTAAAATGTGAAAATTCATATTTTATTTACAGTAAAATTATGACTTGTGAATTTTGAAATTTCAAACCTTTTTAAAAATCATAAAAAGACATTTAGAATTCTAATTCTTGGAATGAAATTTTGAATTCTATACAGTAAGGTGATAAATCTGAATTTCCAAATATTTTCTAATACTAAATTGCAACACATTATAACTCATATCCTAAATGACATCATAATTTGGCAACTGACATCTAAGTATTTACAATCTTTCAAATTTATTTTCCATGAAATTTATAGTTTTTTCGCATATGAATACATATTTATATAAAAAAATAAGGTGTCACACCCACAATTCTTAAATTTGAAATCGTGGATGCACCCACGTGAGAACTTTTGTCAATTCCAAATTGCAGCCACAGTGCTGGTAATTTTGGTTATAAGGGATTAATCACTTGAGTATAGTGGCCACGAGTATAGTCTCAACCTAAGTTTCAAAAGAAATGTCAAAGACCATCTTCTAAATTTATTGTTAGCTTACATGTGTCAATCCCAAACTGCAGCCACAGTCTTGGTAATTTTGGTTATAAGGGATCAACCACTTGAGTATAGTGGCCACGAGTATAGTCTCAACCTAAGTTTCAAAAGAAAATGTCAAAGACCATCTTCTGAATTTATTTTTAGCTTACATGAGAGCAGATAGAATGTATTATAGTATATCCATAAAGGATGTACAAATCTTAATTGGGTAGATAAATAAAATTCAAGTAAAACAAGAAAAAATAGCATGAAAAGTGATCACCAAAATATAATGTTAACCTACTCTACAAAATTGTGGATTGCCACTGATAATGGAGTAACAATTATTGCTTTAATCCAAAGGATTAGAGTTATATTTAGCCTTGAATGTTCAAAAGTTGCACATAACATGATACTCCCTCTATGTTATATATCTTACGAAGAACAATTGGACTAATAACAGATAAAATCCAAGAGCTTATGGAAGGCAACAAGGTTTCGATTTGATATCCAATATACTTGAACAACATCACATCTGAATTTAAAGAAGCAAATTAAGCTGTGAACCTCAAAATTTCCTGGAAAACTAAGGCATGTCCAAATAAAATTTTATGAGCATGAAACAAGGAAGAAGAGTTGGTTTGCTATAAATCTATTATTAGTAAATCAGTTAAGAACTGAAGCAGTGGGATGGATTAACTGATGCATGAGAAGCTCATTGTCTTTATGAGACATTACAAACTACTTATTCAAAACAAGCGTGAACAAAACTACTTATTAAAAACAAATATGATGATTGCCTAAACTTATCACATCTACAATTAAGCTTTTTTATATTTAACTAATAAATCAGTACAACATCGAAGGATCTATAACTACTGCTACCAGAAGAATTTATTGTAGAGTTAAACTATATTTAACTAAAAAATATTATTTATTAGCAACTTTAACATATCTATTGTTCCATAAACCATTAATACGTGTAAAATATTAATGCCATACAATACTTTTTCCATGGAAACCAGTGGGCCCAGCCGCTAATTCTTCTTCCTCTCAGATTTAATAATTGATGTGCTTGGAAGGAGACAATGCTTGTTAATTGAAGTACATAGAATCCCGATCTATTTTCATCTCATGCTAACCTTACCGAATGTTATGGGAAGAGATTTTGTATTGATGCTAGTAGTTAAAATGACCCATCGATTCTTGTTTTTTGAATGCATATCTTAATTGCAATTTGTCCTCATCAAACTCCTCCATCACAAAATTGTAGTACCTCGGCCTTACATTATTTGGTACCTTAACTATGTAGTCTAGATAACAACATTGAAGGATTTTACTCTGCAATACAAATACATAACAATCTACATTGATTTGTTCAAGTTGAATAGATGCCTCTTCATATTCTCAGAACTGGATATATATAAAAAAAGAGATCGAAGAAAATTACTCTTAGCCATTGGACCAAAATGAATACATAGAAAAGAAGCCTTGTTTATTAAAACTGGGGCCAAAACAAGTTATAACATTTTTAGCCAAATGATCTATCTTGTACAAAATTTATAAAGACAAGGTTGGTCATGTTTTTTTTTTCCCCTAGGAAAAAATCGTAATTTTATTCATAAATGATAAAATTACATTTTGTAGATGCCATAGGCATATGCAGATGGCTGATCCTGTAATAACAGGCAGCAGAACAAGAAAAACACTGAATAGCAAATGAATAATTCCTGTAGGGACAGGATCCAACAGTAACAGTAAAAGTAAATAAAATAAGTACCAGCAAGCCTATTCTTTTCTTCCCTTCTTCTTCTCCACCCGACGCCATCCTCCCGAATCAACTGTGGGTGTAATTGTAGCTAGCTGGTTTCCCATGGTGATCATTTTTTGTTCTTTGTCTGATTTTGAGCCCTCCGAGCTATGGGTTCTCTTTATGCCACTTACTTCCATTTGCAACTCTTGATGTAGATCTGTAATGATCAGCCCCGTATGAGTGGCAAGGTTATTTGCTTCCTGAGTTTGTTTCCGTCCCGTTTGTGGTTCTGGTTCCCTCTGGTTCTCTGTCAAGGTTGGTCATGTTAATTGTTCATAAGCCATCATATATAGCCACATGGAAAATGAGCCCTCTGATGGGGTTACATAGAACTACTCGGGTCATGCAATCTCTATGGGAAATAGCTCACTATCAATATGCAAACTTTGGTAAAACCGATGTTAGGGGCAAACAACTTTTTTAAGAGACGTGGTGGCACATAAATCACTCTGCCAACTATGTGGTAAAATTGAGGCGCAACATGGAATATATTGAGGTATTTAAGAAAGAAATTTAGAGAGTGTGCATGTTGGGCCAAGTATATGTCCAAAAATTAAGGCCTTGTGGATTTGGATGAGAAAATAGACATGATAACCAGTAGGACCTTGGTTAGTTGGTAAAACAGGAACGTCTCAAACCTACCAAAGGTTTCAATCTCCAAAACACAAGTTTTCCAAGTCATGAACCATGTTACTTGAACATAGACTGGGCCAAGTGAAAATTTGGGCGAACTTACTACTTCTCAATCACAGGGATCTTTTGATTTGAGATAGGATGGAAATCTTTGTGCAAACAACCAAGGTTTCATCTTCCATCAGTTAGTGCCAGATACAGAGATACAAATCCTACACAATGCAAATAATAGGTAAATTTGGCAGAATACATACCAAGTACAAATCCCAGGAAAATTTGGTTGAATAGATACCCCACCTGTAGCTTCTCGGTTGCAGGATATTTCCTGGTGGCAGGGATCTGGTTCTTTCAATTTGAAATAAGATGGGGATCAGTTGAAGGGATCTTACCTAGTTACAGGGATCTGGATCTTTCTATTTGTGATAGGATGGGCATCTATGAGTTCGCAAATAAGTATGATACCGACATCCCGAGGCATAAAAAATAACTAAACATCGAGTTAATTTCAACTAAGCCTCTATCAGGGACAGCGAGGTAGACAAAGATTGTGGAAGACATGCAAGCATAATCTTGGGTGGGTCTAAAAGAGTTAAGAATATGTATTCTCTCATTGTGATAGGTTTGAATCCACTAGTTAAGTGGAGAGGTATTTTGTCCCAGGAAGAGTGCCTTCCATTAGGGCTAGTCTGTGACTTAAAACCATTCAAACTACTGTTTTCTAGCTCAAAACCAAAATAAAAATATAAACCATTATGAGATTGGAGAGCAACACTCTCCTTGACTTTGATTGTAAATGCTTTTAAATGCAAGCAATAAAAAAAGTCAACATATACACTTGGGTAACACATGTGACCAAACAACTAATTAACATAAGAGAATACAAGGGAAATAAGAAACATTTGTCCCAAAGAAGTTGTATTCTATTATTGGATAAAAAAAAATTACCACAATGGTTTCTCCCAGTATATCCTTGAAATTCTTCTTGAAACTCCTCATGTAATCAGCAAAGCATTGAACAAGTGTTCTTCCCTTCAAAACTGGGAGATTATCACATCCCAACGAAATATACTCATAGTTTCACCTGCCCCACTAATCTGTGTAGGCCAAATCATTATCACGGTTTATTTATTCCACAACCCATTTAGGCAATGGAATACTGCACGATCACAAACCACATAAGCATTCAAGTCCTGAAAAAATCTAAGGCGCGAAGAAGGTATATTTTCACATAAACAAAATGAACTTTCATAGAGAAAATATTAAAGTTTTATAGGGAAATTTAGCATTCATACTTGACAGAAAGATGGGAAACTCCTTTTTGATCCCTTTTCCAAGAAGAACTTATTAGTCGAAAATCAAACATTTCATAGAAATCAATGGGAAAGCAAATTCCAACATTGAATTGATTTGAAACAAGAGGGCAAACCCATTCACACTGTTATCACGAAGCCTCTTTTCAACCAAATCCATGTACTTTCCCTCTAGAGCCCTTAGCATGGCCCACGTCGGGAAAAAACAAAGTCGGGGATCGGTCGCAGAGGGGTCGAAGTTCTTCCACCCAGACACCAACTCCAACAACACCACCCCGAAGTTGTAGACATCGCATTTCTTGGTGGCGGAGTGCCGAAGCCACTTAAGCGCTAGGTAACCAGGTGTCCCTCGCACCACTGTCACGACCTGTGTCATGTCGTCATTCAGGAGCTTCGACATGCCAAAGTCGGAGACCTTGGGATTAAATTTTGTGTTGATGTTCTGAGTCTTTATATATAGATGCATCATGGGTTCTCTGCACTGCTCGTGCAGATAAGCTAGACCTCGAGCAGTTCCTACTGCCACATTATAGCATTATTCCCATGTCAAACATCTTATGTCTCTGTCCTTGTCGATGCCGCCCTGATCCGGATGCAAGAATAACCATTTTTCCAGAGAGTTGTTGTCCATGAGCTCGTAAACCAGGAGCCTCTGGCAGGCATTATTTTCCCCCTCCTTGAAGAGTTGAAGAGTGAGCTATTATACGAAGAGACCTATTCAGAATGCTTGAAATTGGAGTAAAATCATAGGACGGAACAGGTGGTGAGGGTGCTAGGGTACAAAACCTCTGTTGAATGTTCGTATGAGATTTCTGAGCTCTTCTTGCAGCAATTCTCTCCTCCTTGTGAGCATTTTAGTGTCCTCAATATTCTGTGCGATAAACTCCATGAAGAATTCAAATGGACTCTCTTGAAACTCTAGCGTAAAAATGGTGCATGTAGATGTCAAGATGTAAATGAAAATAAAAAAACTATTTCAAAAAAACTATCAACCTAAATATATATTTTAACTTTTTCCACTTATAAACTATTTTAAAAAACATAATTTTATATCTTAAATTCTAAAACCCTAAATTTTAGATAACTAAAATATTAGTTGCAAGACTAGATTCCAAGATGATTATGTGGGTACACTTTTATAATTACAAAATATGATTGACCAACATCATGGCAAAGGCCTTTACAACACTTTTATAAAAAGCTCCGTTTCCTTTTTGCTATTTTAGCGTATTTATATTTTTTAAAATTTATTTATCCATAATCTTGTTATAACAAAACATTACTTCAACAAAAATATATGTGTTTGTTTTGAAAAATGTAAATGCATTTCTTGGAATTAGATGAATTATATATATGAAATATTATTTAAGTGTTATGTTTTTAATGTATTAATTTTTTTTGGTAAGTTTAGCAGTGTTTTTCCATTCATTCATTTCAATAATTAGGTAGGTTACAATCATATAAATTGTTCGATAGTCTCAATCTATTTAGTGGGAAACCAAGTCCATTGCCACCAAACTGTATTATAATCCATCCAAAACATAAATAGTATGAGTTTGTCTATCTAAGCCTTATAAGACTTATAGTCTCTAAACCATCTAGTAAGCATAAAACTATAAACATAAATTCTACCCGACATATACATCAAAATATAAGCCAAAAATGATCAAACATGACTTCCAGCAACTAGTCATTTGACGATTCCATCGGAGCAGAATATTTTGCACTTGAATCTGACAATTCATATTGAGGCAAACATGTAATATGGCGCTCAATGCGGCCAAGGTGGGCATTCTGGTGCTGCAGTTGGAGTTGAATTACCTGGAGTTCTTTCTGAATGTCTTTGAGATCCATATTAGAATCCACATTTGCAGTTATGTTGAAAGAGGAAGTCGTTGCTTTAGCCACAATACATTTCATAAGCAAAAAAGTTGAACAGGCTATTTATACAAAGTGAGGTGGCCGCGAGTATAACCAGGGCCAGGGATCAAATCAATCCAATCCTCTGTCAATGGCTCAATCTCAGGTTTCAAGTTTAATTCTGCCTCCTAGGTCGAAATCATATGCTTCACCTAGGTTGGGGTCCCTACACAATAGGCCTGGACCGTATTTTGTAAGATCTCAGCATTTGTTTTCCTGCCACATTGGCGCAAAGTCTTTCCAAATGTCGAGCATGTTTCCTTTCCCTTGCCACCCCGATTCTTATGACCACAGCCTCCACGGCCAGAGGCACCACCACGAGGAGTCTTTGCCATTATGAGCAGAACCTAACCACCCTTCATCAACCTTCTCTCACCTTCCCAAACTCGAGACACAATCCACTCTGCATAGCCCAGAGAGAGAAGCGACTTACGCAGACCTGGAGTAACAACAATACAGAAAACCACCCAAAAATCAAAGATAAACTTGATGGGAGGGCAGAAGAACAGAGGTAGCATCGGTGCACCACACCATAAATCCATTGCCCCAGCCAATACACAGAGACAAACAAGAACCCTCACAGAGTGTGAGGCACCTTCTAAATGAGAACATCGGCCCCCGTGCACCCCTGACACCAAAGTCCGTAGACTCGGCCCTTACCAGAAATCTAAACCCTTACTCTCCACAGGGTTTTCAAGCGTAGTTTTGAATTGAAATGGAAAGGCCCATATTCAACATGCAGAGGAGACAATATAAAAAAGGACCTGAAAACCAATAATCATGCCCATACGAGATAGTAAATTTCCAAAAGATATGGATATCAACATAACATAATAGACAAAGCCAAAGCTTTTAGTCACAAAAACTTCCAAATTAACCATTGGTCATTTCCGCCTCCAAACATGAGGCAATCATGAATTGCAGCGCCCAACCTAGGGTATAGGATAAGCATGGAAACATACCAAACTATATGCGCCAACCACGAGAAGAGACAGACTGCTATCGAGTGTTCTCCCCGCATTCCAAGCACCACAAACTAGCAAACAATTTCCTTAGGCTCCCTAAGCTATCGGTGACACCAATTTGATGGTCGGACAAATGTTCTCAAATAGACCTCTGCTCCCACAACCTATGATCGTAGTTTTCTGCCAAACTTCACGTCGTGGATCTGCTTTGATCTATGACCCTTCATATCATTAAGATAGGTGAGCGTGTGAGGGTGTGGGAGAGACCGTCCACCGTCCCAATCATTTAAGCCATCAATCATGTCGATGATCCCCAAACGGGTCTCTAGCTATCTCGCACCCCGATAGGGGGTATTAATTTTTTAATATTAAATGATAACAAAATTACATTTTAAGAAATTTGAATTTTTTTTTTTATAGGTTCAGAGTTCAGTTATTTATTTGGTTTTTTTCATATATTAATTTTTTAATAATAAACAATAACAAAATTACATTTTAAGAAAGTTACCTGCATGCGGATTCCCACCATCACCCAGCCCAAAAGCTTGGCGTTCTGAACACTCTTGCCATTAGAGCCCTCCGGATTTCTGACTCAGAACATATAAACGAGGAGAAGAGGCATTTAATCTCAACCTTCAAAAATATAGGCTACAAGGATCATGAGATAAGAAAAGCTATAAAGAAAGCTGAAAGGAGGTTGTCATCTCCCAAACCTAAAGAGCAGGATCAACCTCAAGGTGGTAAAGTTTTTCTTCCTTATATCCATGGAGTCACAGATAAAATGGCAAGAATCCTAAGAAAGAAAAACATTATAACTCAATTCTCAGCTCCCGGTACCATCAGGAAAAGCTTAAAATCTGTTAAGGATGATATCGACAAGCAGCAACTTAATGGAGTCTATAAAATAGACTGTTCGTGTGGAAAAAGCTACATAGGTGAAACTGGTCGCTCCCTCCAGACAAGACTGAAAGAACATGGCGCTGACATCAAGAATGGAAGATCTCGTACCTCAGCCTTGGCAGAGCACTCCTCGAAGACTAATCACCACATCTGCTTAGAAAGCGCATCAATTATCGCAAGAGAAGAGCAGCATCAGAGACGGAAAATAAGAGAAGCCCTCGAAATCTTGAAGCATCCTTGTAATCTGAACAGAGACAGCGGTTTGGAGATTAGTGGAAGTTGGCTTCCCCTGATCAGTGATATCAAGAAGCGTCAGCCCAGCTCCAGGTAAGTTGTCTAACAGGTCAGTTTTTTTCCACCCCTTCCCCCTTTTCTATTATGATTAGTCAGTATTTTGTTTCTTAGTAGCATTATTTCCATCAAATCCCTTTAGTATATTAATTTTCTTCATATTGATCCATTAATATAAAAATTATTAGATTAATTATTTATAAATATTAATTATAGAATAATAAAGCATTATATTAAACTATACTAATCTTATTTATATAGACATTAATTTTGATATTATTTAACCTAGACATTAAGACAATTAGTATTAGTGATATTAATATAAGTTTTCATTCTAATATAAATATCTTTATAGGTATTAGCATAGTTTTGACTTTAATTCAAAACACGTTATATATATTCTATTAAAGCTCTAGTTATTAACATAATTACAAACATGTTTTTAATATAATTTAGACATTAATGTTTGTTTTAATATAGTTTAGATTTTAATATAGAATTTTATTTAGAATTTAGGTTATATTAATAAAAAAAAATTTATAGATATTGATATAGATATTAGTAAAGAGTTTAGGTTTTATAGATATTATTACTATTATATATATTAAGTTTTATAGATATTAATATTAATAAAGTTCTTAGGTTATATAAATATTAATAAAGTTTTTAGGTTATTATTACTATTATATATATTAAGTTTTTATAGATATTAATATTAACTAAGTTTTTAGGTTATATAAAGTTTTTAGCTTTATGGATATTAATTAAATGATTTTAATAAAAATTAAAATTAAATGTATGTTTCATTAAATTGATATTAATATTAAGATCAAGTTTTATAAATATTAAGTTTTATAAACATTAGGTTATATAAATATGATTGTTTTATAGATTATAGGTTTTATGTTTTTAATATTAATATATATATTAGGTTTTTAGATATTTATTTTAGATTTTAGGTTATATAAAGATTATGTGTTATAGATATTAATTAAATGATATTAATATAAAAAATTAAAATTAGATATAAGTTTCATCAAATGATATTAATAAAAAATTAATAAAAATTAAAATTAAATAATATTTATATTAAAATTATAAATAAAAATTATAATTAAATATAAGCTTCATGATAAATCTTTCTGGCCGACATGTGCTGTTCCGTTAATATTCATTCCCTCATGAGTATTTATTTCTTCCATCTTGCTCTTCTTTTATCATCTTTCTCTTAACCCTGATGATGGATCCCATTTGGGATTTGAAACGTTGGTGTAAAAATTCCTTACTGTGGATTCTCCGGTCAAAAATTCAAAAAGAAATTTGATTTTTGTTTTCATAAGTTTAGACTTCAGATATTTATTTGTTATTTTTTTCATATATTAATTTTTTTATTTATTGAATGATAATAAAATTATATTTTAAGAAATTTGATCTTTCTCACTTTTTAACAGATCTAGATTTAAGATGGATTTGTATTAATTTATATGATAAATATGGATTTATACCATTTTTTTTTTTTACATGTTGTCATATAAATATATAGATTTAATCAATTTTTTTGGTAATTTTTTTTTTGGTAATATAACTTTATGTAACGACGTCTCCCCATACTAAGTTGTAAAACATTGTCCAATCAATTATATACAGTTTAATATTTTTTGTTCCGACTAATTAAAAACACTAAATTTTTATTTCATTTATAACTTATGAACATAAATAATTATTCAATTACTTTTATTGTTACAAACAAATAAAATAAGTGTGTTTCTCTATATATAGAGCCTTATAATTAAAATTAATTTATTATTATTATTACAATTGACGTATTTAACTATTTTTGTATTTAACTATTTTTGTTTGCTAGGTTATGTGAATTCTAAAAAGACTCACATGTCTAATTTGTGGGTTTAGCGATAATATAGGATCATCTAAGCCATTCAAATTACCAGGGACGCCTCTTAGCTTGGATGACCTTTAGGGTCATCTAACCCATTCAAATTACTAGGGATGCCTTTTAGCATGGCCTTTTCATACGAGTGCGCACCCTATCACCATCTATTCTATGTTCCATTAGCTATTTAATTTAAAAACACAAATTAATTTGAAAACATAAATTAAATTACTTTAAAATTAAATTTCATTTTTAAATGTAATTTTAAAAATAATTTATATTTTTTATTTAAAATATATAAGTAATATTAATATAATATTATCTAATTAACATGACAACATCTCGCTAACTTAAACAACATTCTTTTAATATATATATATATATATATATATGATGAAAAATTTAAGTACATACATCATATATCTTTTTAACAAAAGATCACTTTAACAAAAATAGGTCTTTGTAGGGTAACGCTCAAGTGGCAAGTGACTCTGAAATGAAATCTCACCCAACCGAAAGTCTTGTGTTCAAATTTTGTGTTACCCTCCCCTTAGCTGGATGAATAAACATATAAACAAGAAAATCAAAATCTTTCCAAACTTACCAAAAAAAATATTTTTTATTTTAATATAAAAATATAAATTAAATCTACTTTAAAATTGAATTATAATTTGTAATATTTTTTTTTAAAAAATATTTTTTATTTTTAAAAATAAATAACATTTATTATACATTAACAGGATAATACCTCCTTAACTTAAACTATATATATATATATATATAAAACAAAAGATCATTTCAACAAAACGAAATTTGCTAAATAAAAATTTGCTTATATATAAATGAATGTCATAAATAATAATGAGGAACTTATTAGAATTGGAATAATCTCAAATCCCTATGAAATTGGTGGGTAGAGAATTCTTGTACATCTTAAGTTGACATAAGAAGCCTTGGGTAAATATAATTGAAAGTCAAATAACTTGACAACAAGGAAGCAAAGTACTTAAAAGATTAAACTTAAAGGAATGACAATAACACAATAAAATCTAATTGAAAATCTAATAACTAGTACAACCACATTAAAAATATCAATGTGGTTGATATAACCAAAGGCTTCATAAATATTAATGTGGCTGATACAACCGAAGATTTAATAAATATTAATGTGGTTGATATAGCCAAAGACTTCATAAATATAACAAAAAAAACCTATTGCAACAAGAAGAATGTCTTACCAATGCCCACATTTGTTTGATTAATCATGTATAAAAAGATTATGGGTCAACTTTAATTTGAGAAAAAAAGGAATTACATATCTTATTGTAAAATGGACCATTTAGCTAAAAGTAATTTTCTTATATATAAATGAATATTATAAATAATAAAAAGAACTTATTAGAATTGGAATAATCTTAAATCCCTTAGGAATTGGTGGGTGGAAAGTCATTTAGCACAAATCTAATTTTTTAAATTTATTAAAAAATAATGGACCATTTTGTTAAATAGAATTTGCTTATATATAAATGAATATTATAAATAATAATGAAGAGCTTATTAGAATTGGCATAATCTCAAATCCCTAGGAAATTGGTGGGCGAAGAGCCACTTGGCACGAAACTAATTTTTTAAATTTATTTAAAGTCAATGCAACCTAAAAATTTTGTAACACATTACAAGTAGTATTAGACTAAATATATGCTGAGCATACTCATCAATTTAACCAAACCAAAAAAAAAATCAACATATCCTCATCCCCTTAAGTTGAAATAGAAATCTTCAACATTCTAGACCCAAAAAAAAAAAAAAAAAACTTAAAACATTTGATATCAATGAAAATTCAGTATAAACAAGATTAATTATAAAAAAGAAGATTAATTAAAAAAAAATTCAACTCTTGAAAATTGATGATAAAAATATAAATAACTAAATTCTCATTTACAAAAATTTTACATATAAATTTCATCATATACTTTTTAGAATAATACATTTTCATGAAAAATACATTTTATAAAAAATATAATTAATTATATATAATTTATGATTCAACTCTTGAAAATTGATGATAAAAAATATAAATATCTAAATTCTCATTTACAAACATTTTACATATAAATTTCATCATATACTTTTTAGAATAATACATTTTCAGAATAATACATTTTCATGAAAAATACATTTTATAAAAAAAAAAAATTTATATATAATTTATGAAAAGGAAAATAAATCCAAAATTAAAAAATATATATAAAAAATAAAAAAAAAAAAACATAATTAAATTTCTCTGTATAATGATCTCACATATAAGCCTTATCAAGTCGTATCTTTATAGGTTTGAAGCATTTTCAAAAAATAGATAATCGATATAAACCCTGTTCATGATAAAAGATGTCATTTCTGTAAACCAAGATATTTGGCCCTACATAAAGTAAAAGAGGTCATTTGAAGCATTTTCAAAAAATAGATAATCGATGTAAACCCTGTTCATGATAAAAGATGTCATTTCTGTAAACCAGATTTGGCCCTACATAAAGCAAAAGAGGTCATTTGTATAAATGACAAGATTTGGTCCTATAAATGAAGTGTATCTAAATATTTATTATTCAAAAAAATATTATTATGTTTCTTTGCATGTATATCAATAATTGACATTCTTACCCTATTAAAATATTTTTTTTTCTTTCTTAACAGTTGCAACACAGTACAGTGATGTGTTGTTTGACGGTAAGTTTACGGAAAGAGCTAACCAGCCATATATTGGGTATTTAATGCCCTCAGAGCAGCACGCGACTTAACGCGATAACACGGGAGCGGGCAAATTCGGCATTAAATAATATTTGCCCGCTCCCGTGTTATCGGGCTAAGTGGCGTGCTGCTCTGAAGACATTAAATACCCAATATATGGCTGGTTAGCTCCAGCTGTAAGTTTACTTGGGTGAAGCCTAGGAGACCGCAGTTCAAATCTCATTGAGTACACTGGCTTGATGTGGTGATAGCTAAAGGGGCAGATTCCCCAATCCCGTCTTGGCGGCTAGATGTGAGTCTAGCTCTTGCTAAAATCATAGGATCTTAGTATATCAACTTGCAGGTAGTTTGATGTACTCCTGATGTTCCCCAATCCCGTCTTGGCGGCTAGACGTGAGTCTAGCTCTTGCTAAAATCATAGGATCTTAGTATATCGACTTGCAGGTAGTTAGATGTACTCTTGATGTTATAAAGGCAGCTACGAGTATTGATCCTGGGTCTCCTATAGATTAAGACTAACAGTTACCAATTCACCATATAGTTAAAAAAAAAAAAGTTACAACACAACATGGCCCAATTTGGCCCAATTTGAACTTTATATAGAAATGTGCCGACCTATAATATGGATGCAAAAGCATTTGATATCTAGACATCATACTTGGATTATAAATATTTGCATTTACGATATTAAGAAGCCAAAAATATACTAATTCCACCTCCTATCACCTCCTACACGGATAACTTCTACGTAACATGAACTTAAAAAACTATATTAATTCGAAATAACGTGAATTTAAAAGTTTTGGTCTCCAACCATAACTAAAACATGGTGTACGCATCTATCCATAAATATGAATGCACGCTCAATATCAATCAAATCTCAATATTGTATAAATATATAATGCCTTCTGAATAGTGTCTAGAGATCATCATAATTCAACTTTACACATCTCACAAATTTGCTAATATTTCCATAGCACAAGGTTGTCATAGAAGTACTTATACAACACATACTTGTACATTACTTTTTAATTGCTTCAATATTGCTTTACAGTGAAATATGGAGGAGACTTGACATAATATTACTTTATATGAAAATAATTCTAATAATAAATAAATCAGTGCAAATTTATCTTAATTTTAGATTTACAGAGTGTTAAGAGGGATCAAATCTCTAAAAATGTAAAGTTTTTTTGAAATACAAAACATGAAAAGAGGTATACACCTTGAGGAATTTGATTGCCCTCAATGCTTAGTAAATCTAGAGTTAAAATAAATCTAAATTGATGTCAAAATTAATTCAAGTAAAATCACAAAATTCTAGATATACATTAAAGACTGTACTCCAATACAAAACCCAGAGTGTAGTATATGAGAGGGATAATGATATTTAAAAATCTTAATCCAAAAGACATGTCCTATGCTTGTCAATTGGGTCTAACTTGAATAGTGGGTTAATGAGTGTTATCTTCTCCATATAAATTATACTCCCAGAAGTGACAATTTCCAGGTTTGCTTGGAATTCCCATGAATACAGTAAAAAAAAACAGAAAAGAGCAAAGGCGTGTCCTATTTCCCATGTCCTATGCTTCATCAACAAGTATAAATAAAATCTAACTATAACATCTAGACATTATATTCTTCATTAAATATTAATTTAATTTATTTATTATTGATCTTTTCTTATTGAAATTTAAAACTAACGTTGAGTTGGGAACTGCATGTGTGCAGCATATACATTCCTCAACATGTTAACGAAAAGGCATTCCGATTATAATGCTAAGAGATAAGATATACACATACTTTTCAGATAGCAACATGATCTTGTTTTAATAATACAGGGATATACATATGGTGATAGTAATTTGTTTCCAATTTTACCATACGGTTTCCTTGTTGACAAGCTTCAGCATTACTCCCTAGCCAATCGATTTATCGCTTTTATTCAGCATCCCTTATCATATGACACCAAACCTTGCAACTCAGGGCCCTTCAACCTTGGATTGTTCTCAAAACTGCAATAAAGAAATAAAATTACCCAAATATTTTTGGCAACCGTACACAAGCAAATTTGAAGAAAAATAAGAAGAACTTAATTCATGATAACCAAAAAGAGGCAACAAGCAAACCATCTCACAAATCAATGGAATTACTTGCATATACCATCTATTTTGCTATGACTAGTTTCTTGAGAGAAGAAAATTCCAATTACCACATATCTATATAAACAAGACAAAAGCTACAACTTGTGATATGGTGAATGCTGCATCTTTTGCTTGTATGATAATAGTTCATCTTAGATCTTTCATTTAGGTGGGTTTTTGCTTACATGTATTATGAAATTGAGAAAAAAGATTTAAAAAAATGGTTTACTACAAAGAAGCCACTAACCATAAATTAGAAGACTAAACTATCTCTTTACTATAGCTAACTTCAAAAAAATAAAGAAAAATTAAAAATAAGGACAAACTCACATGAACTTCAAAGTGACACTACGAGGTGGACACGACCTAAGACACCTTGGAAAGAAAGGATTTGTAAAAGTTTGCATTTCTAACAAAGTGAAGATGTAAAGCATTTTCTTTTATAATGCACAACATATGCAGAGATTAGATCTCATTTTCAAAACATTTTTAACACCACTAATATTTATATTGTGTTAACCCATGAAAACCAAAGTGAGCTCAGTGATCTTATTTGCAATCTATTAGAGTTTAAAAACAAGCTAATAGAACAAAACAATTAACTTTCAAATTAAGTACGATAAATCAATTTTGGTCTCAATGGATGGTAACATTATCTTTATCATTGTCAAGACGAAGGAATTTATCTCTTTTAAAAATGGGGCTAGTATGCTCATTATTATGCTTCTACTCACCAGGTGCAATGATGTGAGGCATAGATGTCAAAGCAATACGACGATAACTAAACAAAAATACTCAACATCAACCTATAAACACAATAACTTGCTCAGAAAACACAAACATGTATCTCCTCAATTTTGGACCTAGACATACAATGAAAATAATAAATGGTTGCTTCAATGATATTGAACAATAATAAAATATAATGTTATATGGGGCATAAATGTTAAAATACAAGTGAGATATACTTTCTTTTATAGAGAAAAATAGCCCTTACACCTTACATAACTCCTAGGGATACTAATCTCGTACTTGCGTTATGATTCATCTTAATAGTTACAATCTGACTTGGATCGACAAAAGACAGAATGTAATTATAATTAAAAATCCACATTAGATGGGAATTACAGTCACTTGAGGTGAGTGACATGTGCTATAACATGAAATAACTTACTAAGTTACTAGTGCACTAAAAGGGATTATAAAATGAAATAGAATTACTATTTCGATGGTCTCATAGAAACCAACCTCAACTTATGAATGGTGTCTGAACTGATTCATACTTGACATTTTGTCAAAAAAGAGCCATGTACTTCTAGGTGCATACTAGGACTTTTCCAGCTTAAAAATAGTACTTCTGGGAGCTTAGGAGAAACTGACCAGAATTATTAGATAGCTTGTGGAACTCCTACTTGACTGTTGGTGTCGAAAGGACCTTGAATAAGCCATCCAAAGTATAATACATATGCATTGGATATCCCTCCTACTTGACAATAGTGTTGGCAGATTGAACTAAGAGCTATTTGGGGTAGGTCTCCATATTTTGTGGTACGATTGGGGGCAGAAACCATTGGTTTTGGAATTGGTGGCCATGTTGACCACTAGTGTTGTTGGGAATAGAAATAAGCCTTATTATCGTATTGCTTTTGAGAGCAGAGATGACTTGTGTAGGTAGTGTTGTCTGCTACCAGTGCTACCAAGAACAGATATGAAAGGTGTGCTAAACCTGTTGTCCACTAAACACACAATCGAATTGTATTCATACCCTTGTTCGCTATTAAGGCCATTGAAAGCAGAGATGTCGCTGTTAACAATCCTGTTGGCTTTCAGTGTTGTTAAGAGCAATGTTATCAGAACCGAACCAGAAAACCTTGTGGACCGGGAACCAGTAAAAAAACCAGACTATAATACCGGTCAACCAAAAACACACAAAATAGTAAATACTCAAATTTTAAAGAAAAACATATATATTCATGTGCATCCATATGAATTCAAACCATTTATGCACAAATAAGCAAAAGTTTTCATTTATATAGCATATAAGGGTGCACATAACCAAAATAACATTGAGTGCAATCCATCTCTGAACCAAAAATACATCAACAAACAGGCTCTATATGGCCTCTAGCACCCAAAAAAACTCGTGCTACTGCCTACCTATCATCAAAATTATTGCCTATATTGAGATATTCGTCATCAATATCACCCTCTAAGCATTAAAATAAGATAGAAAAAACGTAGCATGTCAAGTAAAGATTCTGTTTGAGCGATGGGTACATTTTTAGTAGGGTCATGATAGAGGAGTTAGACAACCAATGCCACTAACATCAAGGTAAATAGAGGGTTTGGTGCTCTTGATTAAATAATAGTTCTGTACCCTCGTACATGACAAAATCTGATGGAAACACTGCAATATCCCTGGATTTTGAGTGAGATCTAAAATTCTACATTCTCCATATGAAATCCAATGAGGTCGGAACCACTCTCAAACATCCCGAGCCATTTTCATCCTTTTACTTTAAGAATTTAACATTACCATGAATTGCATAGCAATACGAGGGCCATAGGCTTGAATATTAGGCTCCCCCACTAAAATTCTTCTTTTTTCTTATAAAAATTGCATTTGGAACATCTTTGGTTGAATTGTCAAGAACCATCTGGTTCGGTACAAAACTGACCGGTTTGGCATCAAACCGGCCATTTCTAGTTCCGAACCTCCAACCGGACCGGTTTGGTCCCCAAACTGGTCAGACCGGCCGGTTCCACTGGTTCCGGTCTAGTTAACACTGGTTAAGACTCAAGAGCACAAATGAATGGTCAATTCAACCACTAAAAAGACAAATGAGTTGTATGAGTAGCCTTGTTGGCCGTGAATGTTGTTGAGTGGAAAGATGAACCACAGTGGTAGTCGTGTTGGCCAGTTGTGTCGTTGGGAGAAGATATGAACTATTTTGATAGCCTTATTCTGAAAATGAGCAAGACGGATATGGACACACCTCAACTGCAGAGATACAAGACTTTCCCTGATATGTGCAAATGTGCCCAAGAAGATAGAGCTATCACATATCAACCTAAAACAGTAGATATCTTGGCTACATGTGTTCTTGATGGCAATCGAGCAAAGATGAGTTGCTTTGGTGGTTTTTTTGTGTCAGGGTGACAGAAAAATGGAAGTCGGCACTCTTCAGCTGTTTGAAACTGATGGCTTGACTCTTAAGATTGTCTTATACAACGAGATTAAGGAAGGTGATGGATCCTATGATGAAAAGGAAGTTGTGCTAATGAGAAAAAACTTGAGGGTACTAAATGCTAACAATCTATTATAATTGTAGGTAGAGAGCAGAACTCCTTTACTAAATTACATTCAATGTAAAGCTTATGCAAAAGACATGCAAACTCATTGAAATAAAATCTAGGTGTAGGGTATGGAGCTACAAGAAAGGCAGCGACATATATGGAGAATGGCAAGAACAGGAAAGTTTAACTTTCTAGTCCCTAATGAGGCTCTGATACCGATTAATATAAACCAAATATGGAGCAAGATGAGAATAACAACTCAAAAATATAACGTCACAACTAACAAACACAAGGACTTGTAAAACACAAAAAAATATTTCCATAACTCTGGGCTTGGATGTACAATCCAGGAAATAATTCCTGCTTCAATGACATTAAACACTGAAAGAATATGATATGATATTACACGTATGATACTACACAAGATTATTAGAATGCAGAATTTAAATAAAGGTCATATTGCTGTACATTAGTTTTTAACTTTTTAATATTAGAGAGTGTTACTGTTACTGTTAAAACTTAGAGACAAAGACCATTAATAAAGTTAACGCATGAGATATACTCAAAAAGACATTAGTTATGTCTTCATTGCAACAACACGTGTGTTCTCTCTCATCTCTACAACTTTGTGCATATATCTATTTTTTGTTGAATTTCAACATAGTATCAGATATAAGACTACTGACATCTAGGAGTCATTGAGTTTGGATTTGCATTCAAAAAGCCATTTTTTATTGAGTAAAGAGTGTGTGCCTTGGAGTTTGTTAGGAGATGAAACTAAATATTTTATTAAATGAAATGCTAGAAATAGTAATTTAAAATGAATGTGGCAATTGGCCATGTCAACATTTATGCATGCTTTTACCGATGTTGCACTTTGTTTGCTCTAAATCTTTTGGGCCTTGTGCATTTAGTTTTATGTCCATAATTGGGCCCTTCCAACCAGATTTCTTTTTAGGGCTGGGGGGAGGAGTTCAGAGTGGCCGATACTCCAAAAGTTGGCCATAATGCCATAAGCTACTTTGGAGGATAATGGCACCCAAGAAGGTCCACAAGGTCTTCCACGAGGTAATGAGTCCAATACTCTTCCTGAACCTCAAATTAAAGTATCTGTTGATAAATGTAAGAAAGCTTGTCATGATTGCAATAGCCATCCTATAGTTGGATAATTTGTTGGCCATATCCCATTTGAAAACATGATCTCTACTTGACTTCAGGAATCATGGGAGCCCTTTGGTTAGCATATCACAAGTATTAGGAACAAGTACAAGGGTTCTTTATGCCTAGATTTAGGAATGCTTCGAGCCGTTTGGGCATCATATAGTGCAAGCCTTGATTTATAGGAATATGAGGTTTTGACCTAACAAAACTTCCTAGTCTGGTTTGAATTACTATGCTTATTGGTTCAATATTGGCATTTTCTACAAAGGTTAGCATATCCTTGGGGAAAATCATATGCCATGAGCCTACTAGGTTTTTTTGCCCTTTGCCAATAAGAGAATCTATGTTCATGTTAACCTCTCTAAGGTCCTCAAAGAATCAATTAAAATTTATGTTCAAGATACGTTTCACCACCAACTTGAGAATTTTTTTAGGATTGTTGAATTTTGAGCCTCAAGGTTGAATTTTGGTGAATCTTGGGATATAAGTAGCACAAGGAACTAGTGAGCTTAAGAGATGTGTGAGTCTGTGTAATCTAAAGGGGTTGTTGTTGGTAAGAGAAGGCATCAATTGATTTGAAGGGATATTCCATTATTGTAGAGTGAGTTGAGAGACTAAGAAACCTAAAAACCCATTACCCACATTGTCTAAGATCATCGTTTACTGTATATGAGCCAAGGTCTACTGCTCCAAAGTCCCATAGGACAATCAATAGACCATACTCTCCTTTCTTGCATTGGCACATTGGAGGTAACAAATTTCATGAGGGATTGCATAGCAAAGAAGAGGAAGTCTCGACTTTGTGTTGTCCATGACTGAGAGGGAGGATTTCATGGCTGATTGAAGGTCCGATATGCTTGGAGCAGTTTTCACTAAGAGAAAACGTAGTAGGTGTTTGGCACTAACTTAATTCTAAGTATTGTGGGTTGGGTTGGGTGAAAAGCAAAACCTGGTAGCTTCCTTTGCCTTTGTCGTCTCATGACCCATTTTGGGGGTAGCATGTACAATGTATTCCTACAAATGGGAAGTGAATTGCTCCTCTACAACTAGTTTGTGTTATCTTTGTATGGTTCATTAACTATGTTGCACAAGTTTCTATAACAGGGGAGGGGAACGTTGGGAACTTGGGTATGGGTGTCCAAAACAGCTAGAAGTTTCCCCAAAATTTACAGGGGATCGGGAGCGACAATATTATATAATAAAAAATTAACATATATAAATATAAAAAAAAAATTTAAGTATATAATTTTAAAATTATTATATTTTTTAGACTTCTAAATTAACTTTTAATATAATAATATTAAAGATATTAATAATATTCATTCAATAATCAAAATTAGTTTAGCATAACATTAGAGATTCAATGAAACATGTTTTATAATGCCTTTAATTAAAACTAACCAAATATGTGTACTTATTTTTGTTTTTTAATTATAGTATGCATTGTTTTTTTATTTAATAAACATTTTATTTTTATTATAAAAGGATACATGTCAACTTCAAATTGAACATAAAAAGAATTACAAATCTTCCTTACATTAAGTTATAGAATACACCTCTGGACATTTTATATATGTCACAGTATTTCCTAGAAGAAAGATTGACAAAACAAAAATTTTAATTTTTATATTTGATATAAAATCATTTTAATAATAAAAAAATTAATTTATTATTAAATAAATATTTTAAAATCAATTTGTAAATATTTAAGCAACCAATTTAATATGGGTTATTGGAGTTAAAGAGACCAAATAGGCATTTAATATAAATATGCCTAATCAAGAAACAAATTGATGATACGAATGATGAACGGTAAAAGTTTCATCTATAGAGTAAAGTAAAAAAGATGTATTTGGTGAGGAAATGAATTTGAAACCCAAATATGATGAATGACATGATCTTCATCCTTGGGGTGGGGTGGTGAGTTAGAACACACAAGGCATAAGAGAGTGCCATCCTCCACCTATTGTTTTTCTATTAAAATAGCATCTAGCATCTAATAGTCACATTTGTCCTTGCTCTGCCCTTAGATACATTGGATTCAACATTTCATAGTTGACACCACAACATACAAGTTTATGATCAACACTGACTGTTGATAGAGGGAAAACACACACAATACAAAGACGTAAATGTAAGCATTCGATTGTGTACATAATCAATAAGATTTGATGACTTGGAGAACTAATTCAGTCAAGGAGAGCCCAAACTTTCTAAGAATAAGAAAGTTTGCTCATAGTTGTGTCCATACTAAATATTATCAATTATGCTCCTCCGAAAGAATCCATTTCAGCTGAAAAATGGATCGTTGGAAATGTTGTCGTACTTATTTTCTTTGGGAAACATGGGCAAAGCCCACTTTGATATCTAAAACTAATATGAAATGGAATAAATTGAAAAAGACCAAGTCGTCCAGGTTCGACTAGCAACCTCTTTTATTTTTCCCAATAAAGAGTAGGGGGGGCCAACTATATGGCAACTTGAATGCAGTACTAGCCAAAGCAGATAACGTTCCAAAATCGTCGTCTATCACACAAGGAAGAAAGAAGCAACCCCCCCCCCCCACGTAAGCCAAACTAATATAGTGTACCAACTCATTGCAGTGACCAAGAAATAGTTAGGTGGTAAGACTGGCGTACCACTTACTACTCATATAAATTATGGTTTCTCATTATATTATTTAATGGTCTATAATATGTAATTACGTTGCTACCTGGTAAATAGACCTAATTGAAATCTGATACAAAAAGGCTTAGTCGCATACTTCCAAGAGTATATTTACATAGCCAATAGTAGTTTACTCTTTTATAAAGCTTAGTTGTACTGCGTAAGTGCAATAGTTTACTTCGTAAGATACTATTGTATGCTTCTTCGCAGTAGTTTTCTCCTTTATCCAATTTTATAGGAGGAAACGTGTGGTCCTTCCCATAGTTGGGAACGCCGAAAACACCGCTCCCACATTCCCCAATCAGAGTCTTCCATGTGCAAAAAATGTCCCTAGGCTCCCGTTGTTGTTCAACAGGAAAACGGAACGTTCCACTCCCGTTCCAAAGCTCCTAGGAACGCAGGAATCACTGGAACATGTTCCCTACATGTCAGGAGTGGTTCCCCAAAGCTCCTAGGAACGCAAGAACCGTTGGAACGAGTTCTCTACATGTCGGGAGCAGTTCTCGTGTAACTAAGTTTATCAGCGTGTTTTATATTTATGCCAAATGATTCCTTGAATTTTGTTATTCATGAAATTTGTTCATGGGATGGTTTAATTGATGGGAATCTTGTTATTTGTAAATGTAAATGAGTTTTGATTTGGCTTCCCTTATTACATTTATGTAGTGTAATTTATGTTGTGTTTTTCATATTAAGTTCCCCATGTTCTATTGAAGGCAAAGATGGTTTCTAGCTGGGAAATCTAATTGCAAATTAAAAGGAAATTTTCTCACGGGAATGCCCTATTAAAATGTCCAACCCTAGATGATTGAAATCCTTATGAGCTCAAAGCAAACAAATCAAAATAAATTTATTTCACAGTTGAATTTTAATTTCTAAATGTAGCATCAATCACACAATAGTTGGAAAAGCAAATAGCGGAAACAAAATCTAGATAGAGACATGCACAAATGGTTTCTCCTTCAAATCAGCTTCTCATTACTTAGATCAAAGCTTACAAGGTGACCTCTTCAACCTGTTAAACAAGAAATTGTATGGTCCAAAAAACCACCACGAACAAAATATGTATGGGCTATTGAAAATGTGTACATCCTATAGAGAAAACAGGGAAGAAATAGCAACACAAGCGTGCCTTGTAGAACTTGTGGTATAGTTATTGTTAAACAGTCAATGAGAGGCCTACTACTATAAGGCCTGTTATACGACTTGCTAAACTATGATTTACCTCTTATATATTCTCTTATTTATGCTTTGTTGAAAAACCTTAATGTCATCTTGAAATATATAGTCTAGATTAAATCTAGATCATTAATGTGTTAAATACACTTTGTTAGACTCCTTAGACTAAGTCAACTGCAAAACATAAGATATTTCACTTTTTCCTTAGTGAATCATAAAATAAAATTAATTAGCAACTTTTCCTAAGTGGTTACTCTTGAAATGTCTCAAACCACTTCATGCACCTTCACACTAAAAACCTGTGCAAGTTCTTGCCCAAGCTACATTTCTTAGCACTCCCTTTTAGCAAGGAAGGAATTTTGCACCAATCCAAGTTGGTCTCTAAATGCTTCAAACTTCACTTTTGCTAAGGGTTTGGTTAGAATATTAGCTACCTAATTATCTGTACGAACATTTTGGTGCTTTATTGCTCCCTTCTTAATCTTCTCTCACATGAAGTGATACTTGATCTCTATTTGTTTAGACATATCATGAAACACTAGATTCTTAGAGAGTTTAAAACAATTTATTATCACATTATATCATTTTAGGATCCATCTCCTGATTCTTGATGATTGTGGCATTAATGAGGAACTTTCGCATGAGTCTATGTCTAAACATGTGGAAGTCGACCAAAGCCGTGAACCTTACCAAATTCACTTTAATTAAATGATTAATTAAAGTAAAGTGCTTTTTATAAAAAAAAATGAGTTTAATCTAATGAAATGCAAATGTTTCTGAATTAGCGAATTAGATGAATCTTAACCATTGATCTCAAGTGAGGTGAGATCTACTCTCAACAGTCAATCACTTTGGAGATTAGGATTATGGATTTGGTCAACAACTCAAGTTTATAAAAGCAAGCCTAAGTGAAGGAGAAAGACACATAAGAGATATTGAGTGTTTGAATCACGAAGGATAGTGATTCAAGGAGATCTCGACAAGGGTGAAGAAGGACTTTCATCTAGAGATCAAGTCCAAAGGAGGAGGAGGGAAAAGGACTAGCAAAGATAGAAAACTCAGTCACTAGACTTTGAAGGACAATTTTGGGTAGTCATACAACAAGAAAAGAGTGCCAAGGATCAGCCAAACATGAGCCAAGTTGCAGGGATGTATATGGTTTGTGTTGTTGGGTTGTACAACAAGCAAATAGCATTCGTACATGTCCTATTTTTCTACAAGCCATGTCGTACAGATTGCAGGCCATGCCATACAGTATAGTTGAGTGCTATACAACAGTCGCACAAACCTAGAATAGGGCCACAGGTAGTACAATAGCCACAAGAAGCAAGGTACAGGGCATAGGTAGTAGCAAGAAGTCATGGGCAGAGTCGTACAAGTTATATGGACTATAGAGATAGGGTTTTCCTCAACCAAAATATTTTCAGGTTTTGTTGTAACTGTATTTTTCCTCAGTGTGCAACTCATTTCCCGGGTTGGGAAATCCCTTTAATGCTATAAAATTTAATTTGATGAACATATTTGAAGGGTAGTAAATTTTGTGTCCATATGGGTAGTCATACAACAAGAAAAGAGTGCCAAGGATCAGCCAAACATGAGCCAAGTTGCAGGAATGTATAGGGTTTGTGTTGTTGGGTTGTACAACAAGCAAATAACATTCATACATGTCCTATTTTTCTACAAGCCACGTCGTACAGATTGCAAGCCATGCCATACAGTATAGTTGAGTGCTATACAACAATCGCACAAACCTAGAATAGGGCCATAGGCAGTACAATAGCCACAAGAAGCAAGGTACAGGGCACTAGTAGTAGCAAGAAGTCATGGGCAGAGTCATACAAGTTATATGGACTATAGAGATAAGGTTTTCCTCAACCAAAATATTTCAGTTTTTGTTGTAATTGTATTTTTCCTCAGTGTGCAACTCATTTCCCGGGTTGGGAAATCCCTTGTGTGCTATAAAATTTAATTTAATAAACAACATATTTGAAGGGTAGTAAATTTTGTGTCCATATGTGAAGTTCGCTTCTAATTTGTTTCCAATGAAATTTATTTTATTTACGTGTTAAAATCCCTATACTGCATTGCTTCAGTAAATTATTGTTTAACTAAATTTACAACAAGTAATTCACTAGGAAATAATCTGTCAGTTGTAGGGGTTGAGGAAACTTCACATTGATGAAATAACTCTACAAGCAACTTATGAAGCCTTATGACCTCACAGTTAACAATAATAGTTGCCATGTATCATGCCTCTGCTGAGCTAAATGTTGTGAAAGAGCTAAATGTTGTGAAATTCTACTTCCTATTAAACCAAGATATCATCATTGATCCCATGCTAAATAAGCACCCTAAGGCGCTCTTCCCATCTATTGCATTTCCTACCCAATTTGAGTTTGTATAACCTTGCAATTTCCCTTCACCATCTCCAAGATATCTTAGACCATACTCCATTGTGCCCCTCAAGTATCTGAGCACATATTTTGTTGCTACCTAATGCTCTTGCCTTTGCGCCACCATGAACTAGCTCAAGGTGTTCATTGCAAAACATATGTCTAGTTTGGCGCTGACATATATAAAGGAACCTATCAGCCACTTGTAAAACACAAGGTCCACCAACTCTGAATCTAAAGTTGTCGCCTTCTTCAAATTAATGATCATGGGTGTGGCCATAGATTTGTAGCCCTCCATTCAAAAATCCTTTAGGATCTCAACTACATATTTACCTTGCCCAAGGAAAATCTCCCCTAATTTCTATCAAACATCCAAACCCAAGAAATAATGCATCATGTCGATGTCCTTCATCTCAAATTCAAATGCTATATCTACTTTGCACCTTGTAATGAACTTCTTTGTACCTATAAGAAACAATTCATCTACATAGCACCAAAATAAGCAAATTAGTCCCAATAAATATATAATATATATTCAGATCTGCTTCACTTTTAGTGAAACCCATACCATGCTCTTTGTGCTTGCTTGAGTCCAAACAAAGGCTTCTTAAGCCTGCAAACATGGGACTCCTTCACATTTACTTCAAATCCTTGAGGTTGCTCTATGTACACTGATTCCTCAATTATTCCATTAAGGAGGTTGTTTTCACATCCATCTAATGTATCTTCCATCCCATAAATAAAATTAAAGACATAATTGCTCTAATGGAAGTGTGCCTAGTGCAAATGTATCCTCATAATCCACTCCCTTGCTCTAGGAGAAACCTCTCACCACAAACCTCACCTTGAACTTCTCGATGTTGCCATTTACAACAAGTAAAATTTGGTAGACACCCAAAACTCTCTATTGTCTCCCCCTCAAGCTTTGACAAGCTTTGACACTATGTTCCACACATCATTCTCCATGATGGAGGTGCACTCCACAATGGCATCACACCAAACTTGTCAATTTGCTACTTGTTGAGAAATGGAAGGCTCTAAATCTATGATGTTTCTCATTAATGCCATCTAGTTTGGAAACTTCTTTGAAGGTCTACTCTCTTTAAATGTGCTCCTAGGATTCTTAGCATACTCCTAAGCATCCCACAATGTTTAAGTGAACCATCAAGGTCTCCCAATAAAAATGGAAGGTGGCAATGTCTCCTCCTCCCCATTTGAGGATTGTTGTTGTTTTCCTATACTAGAACCTGTTGATATCTGTGGCGAACCTAGCTCAACCTTCTAAGCTTCCTGCACCTCATCTTGTGTCACTGAAATAAGATCATGGGACTTCCTAGGTGCAAATGTTCTCCTCAAGCCTTACACCCCTATTTACCAATATCTTCCTAAGGTTTAGAACATAGGCCTTTGAGGTCTCAATATAACCTACAAATAAATCCTTCCTACTAAAGGGCCCAAACTTGGTCCTTTTCTCTATAAGTATGTGGATATAAACTAGAAAACCAAAGATACCAAAATGACTCGCCTCTTGCTTCACATTAATGAATGCCTCCACTAGTGCCTTGTCCTCCAAGATCATGTGGGGACAAATGTTTTCGATGTAGACTATTGTGTTGCATGCTTCTACCCAAAGAAACATCAAGTTAGTCCTAGTCATGAATCATGACCTTAACAACCCCTATGATGGATAGATTATTTTCCTCTACAACCCCTTTCTATTGTGGGTTGTATGGATTAGTTAGCTACCTCTTCATTCCTACTTTCTTGCAGAAACACTCTAGCTCCTTAGAGGTATACTCACCCCCATTGTCTAATCTCAAGATATTGTTCCTCTTCCCTATCTAGTAGTCAACCAGAGCTTTGAACTCAACCTACTAAAAATCTCATGTTTGGTCTTTAAGAAGTAGATCCAAGTCTTGTGAGAGAATTCATCAATAATAGAAACATAATACATGCTCCCTAATATTGATGTTGCTAACATTGATCCACGGACATTTGAATGCATTAGGTCTAGAATCTCCTTAAACCTATGCCACTATTTAGGAAAGAAGCCATTGCATGCTCGCCAAGTGTGCACCCTTTGCATACTCCTTTGTTCACTGCTAAACTCTTGAAGGTTCACGACTATCTTCCTCAAAATAGGCAATGCTTTATGATGGGGGTACCCCATATTCTTGTGCCACAACTCACACAAGCTATCACCATTAGGCATTAGGGTTCGAACAAGTTCACCCTACAACTTGTATGGATTGCCTTCCCTAAAACTCTACCACATATGTTGCTTTTGGGCTAGAGTTCTCCACCCTAATGAGGACATGTTGGTTTTTAAGCTCCAATGCACAGACCTTATCATCTATAACATGAACTGAAAGCAAGTTATTCCTGAGACTTGGAACAAATGGAACATCATCAAAGTCTAGTTATTCGATTGCAACTAAAAGGACATGGTACCAACTCTTGTTATCGGGTACTTCACATCATCACTAAGATCTACTTGAACCCCTAAGTTGTGCTCCTTTATACTTGAAAAACGTTATCGAGCTAATGTCAATTATTGAGATACCCCACTACCCACATACCAAGCATCACTCAGAACCCTATAGGTAGAAAGGAAAGATACTATTGAGAAGTCCTTCTTGAATGTGGTAGAAAACTCATTAATTTGAGCTTTTGTAGAGGCTCCCACATATTTCTGTTGTTGCTTCCCCTTGCCTTTCTTCTTATTTGGACATTGAGTTTTTGCGAAGGATGCCGAGATGCCCCAATTTCCAAATACCAACCATCCCTTAGAACCGTGCTAGTATACATGCAAGATATTATCAAGAAATCCTTCTTGAAGTCCATAGCAAACTCATTCATTTGAGTTTCTAGAGAGGTTGCCACTTGTTTTTGTTGTCGTTTCCATTGCCCTTATTGTTGTTTGGACATTATGATGTATAATGCCCTGCTTATGACAAATGAAGGCATTGAGCATGCTCAAGTATTTCTTCTTTAGCTATAAGGTTGACTCCTCATTCTTTCCCTTGCCCTTGTTAGGTCATTATCCTCTGTCGTTCTTCGTTTGTCCAAATAGGGTTAGGCTCAATTACCTCTTCCTTAGCTGTGAGGTTGACTCATAATTCTTTCCCTTGCCCTTGTTGAGTCAATTTCCTCTGCCCTTTTTTGTTTGTCCAAATAGGGCTAGTTTATCATCACTACCCTTCTTGTCAACCTTTGATTCCATTTGAATCTCCTCTTTAATACAATCATTCCATAGCCTCTCAAAAGAGAGAAGATTCTCACAAACACAAGTGTCCTTGACAAATGTTTCTCATGAAATTGAGAATCCATTCAATGCCATGTTCACTAGCTCTACTTCTTTGATCTTTTCTCCAACTATTGCAAGTTGATTGGGAATCCACATGACCTTCATCAAGTAACTATGTATGATCTGATTATCTCTATACTATATAGGTTTGAGTTTATTTTGCAATATCATGTTTATGTTTATGTTCTTGCGTGGAGGCCAACTAGGGCATCAAACATCTCTCTTGCAGTCTTCTTCTAGTATATATGAGGAATCAAAAGATCCTTTACAACATCCATCATTATTAATCATCCATTTGGCCTTCACTTCTTCTTGTGAGCTACCAACCTGTATCACCACATTTGCTGCATTTGAAGCAAAACATTAAAATTCGCCGAATTTGAAGGAGAGCCTAATTAATTCAGAACAATTTCGCCGAACTCAAAATCAAATTTTGTTTTGGAATTCCAACTCGATTTCTGGGCCAATTTGGAGTCGTTGTGATGAAATTAAGTTGTGGTGTTGAATTTGCCAAAGGGCAAAGGCAGTAGTATTAGGCGCGTGGGTTTTTTTTTAGTTTTTGGTGGTTTTATGCGATCTGTGTGGTTTTATATTTAAGTGATGAAATTCATCTGTGCATGATGAATAGACTTAAATATACTTACTTACAGAGTTTGGTAAATATATATATTTTTTATTTTCATTATAGACATATATATATATATATATATATATATATATATAGTATGTCAAACTTTTTTCTCACAAATTTTTGTCGAACTTTCAGGTCGTCGAACTCAAATTCGAATTCCAACTAGGTGACATAGCTAACAACTACTGTGGATTTGTAGGCTTAGCTACAACATCCAAGAGATTATTCTCTCCCAATAACAACATTATCCTGATTTTCCAAGGCAAGAAATTTGAGGCACCTTCCAATCTATCCTCATATCTAAGGCTAACTGGTCCATCTCTAAGACACAAACTCTGAGATCTAATTAAGACAAACAAAAACCTATTTTGTAAACCCTTGAAAATATCAATCAAAGTCAATTCTCTCATACCGTTTTAAAATCTCCAACCCTGGATTATTGATATCCTTGTGGTCTCAAAGCAAGCAAATCAAACTAAATTTATTTCACTGCTGAATTTTAAATTTTGAATATAGCATCAATCACGCAATAGCTGGAAAGGTAAATGGGAGAAGCATGAATTAAATACACACATGCATAGATGATTTCTCCTTCAAATCAGCTTCTCATTCCTCAAAGCAAAGCTTACAAGGTGACCTCTGCACTTGCTAAACCAGCAGTTGTACAGTTCACAAAATCACCAACAAAACAGATTTGTAGACCTGCCGAAAAGTTGTATGGTCTATGCAGAAAACAAGGTAAAAAACAGCAGCACAACCTGTACAGCACCATAGAATTGCCACTGTATGGCTTCCTGCTGTACAGCCTGCTGAACTGTGATTTACCCCTTCATCTTGTCTTACTTATGCTTGCTGAAAAACCTTTGCAAGAAGTTACTGTCCAAGCCACATTTCTCAACATGCCCCAATGACCAAGGGCAGATTACAGGCACATGCAAGAAGGCCGGCAAAAGGTGGATTTCATGAGCCAAAGGCCAAATTTGGTTGCCTAGAATCTTTGAAAACCTGTATAGGGCCTAATGGAAGTCAAAGAGCGTGGGGCACATTTGGCAAAGGAAGAATTTTGAAACAGAACCAACACTTTCTTAATCTAGTTGGAGAGTCAAAGCCACTGGTAGCCATAAGGCACAACAGAACAAAGTCAGTGATTGCCCGAGTAGGCATGAAGCAGCAAAGAACAAACCTCTAAATGGGGAGAAGCCCTAGATTGGCCAACAGCCACAGTACATCATGCAGAAAGGGAGAAATTTTACTAGCTACCAAACTTCAAAATCAAGAAGTCGGTACCCTAAGAACAGACAATAAAGAATAAACAGGTGAATCTCAAAAGCAAATAAAATTTCACAATGTGTTTCACCTTGAAAAAATCCACCGCGGGGAAATCAGAAACTTGTAACCAGCTTAGAAACCCAGGGGAACCAAAATCCAAGCCTCAAAATTTCACTGATTGATGGGCATTGAGCGACTGCATTTATGGGATTTGGGATGTCAGGATTTGGTAGCAAAAGGCTGAGACTAACAAAACAGAAAATGTAGCAAGGGGATTCATGACTCTGCAGTAACTGAGCTTGTCTATGAAATAGATTTTGTATACCCCAACTAAGTGAACGTGTGGGTATGCCACATCTATCATTTATGCATAGAGAATCATTTTATAAATTGTCTATTGCTTTATGGGACAATGAAGCATTACCATTTGAAAGTTTTCTTCTTTTTCATGCAAAAGATGCTATTTTTTAAAGAAGGTTTATTTCTAACTCCCTCTCCATTTCCTAGTGTGCCTCATTTCCTATTGTTTCCTAATGATGTCTACCTCGGTTTCCTACCCATGGTAGACCCCATCTGCTCCCATTTCTGAAAAGCTACTTCCGATTTCCCATTTCCCATTTCTGATTAATGAAAACACACAAGCATCAACAGACTATCCATGCAACCTTATGTACTGCCTTTGCAAAATACATGGACATACATACAATGAGGGAAACATGAGTCACAGTAAGAAAGACAATTAACCAATAGTAAAACCAAGAAGCCAATTTCAAGATCATACAGATTAGTAACCAAATGGCAACTGCTAGAACAATACTAGCAGACTGAGTCATCAAGAAACTATTTTCCTAACAGATGCACAATAGAAAAATAACTTCGAATATAGACATTAAGAACGTGTGCAATCAAGTTTAGATATGCTGACAAAGTAGATACGTGTAATTGCAGACAGGCAAGTGGGCAGTCAGAGAAGAGTACTCTTATTTAGCCAAAATCAGAAAATAATTCTTACTTCTTTAGAGAAAAACGCGGAAATGCACCAAAAGTTGGAATTGGAATAGTCCCACACAAGTCATTGCTTGAAATATCCCTGCAAACATAAGATGAATGAAAGAAAAACTACTAAGAACTGTGGACGATGGTCATTTAGAGCATATCAAGTTTGATACAAAACAAAACCAGCAATAAACAAATAACTTGACACTTACAGAACTTTAAGGTTTGGAAGTGATGTTAGCTCTCGTGGAATTTGTCCAGTCAACCTATTGTTGTTGAGACGACTGTTCAACCAATGAATCAGTTATGCAATTGCCATGAAGCATTCATTAACAGACCTCAAGTAACAATAGAAAGGCAATCAAGAATTCTAAAGTAAATCTGTGAGGACTTCAGGACATAAAAGTGTATTTAGATAGTTAAAGGAAATGCCAGTGCTTAAAGAACATACAGGAACACAAGTGACTTCAAATTCCCCAGTGACCGAGGAATTTCACCATTTAAATTATTGCTATACAAATCCAGGCTAATAAGATTCTTTAGATTGCCAAGCTCCTCCAGAATGTTTCCCGTGATGCTATTTTTGTAAAGCTCCCTGCAGTACATATGTGAAGCAAGAAATCATAAAAGCACAATCTTCAATGGGCATTAAATATGTGTTTGTTCTTGATAGAATTCAGTGCAAATGAACAGCCTCTTATCAATCAGAACCAGAATTTTTTAAAGTTATTTTTCCCTCTCAACTTAAATAACGGGAATATTTCTCAAGCAGTATGGCAAGGAAGATGAACATTATCTTATTACCAACCGTATGGAATGTCTTAAATTTTTCTAAGAGAAAGGGAATTTAAAAGACTGACAAAATCAGTGAAAAAAAATTCCAAAGTGTCAAACTATGCCATGTTGATTAAGTTCACTTACAAGTTACTAGATAGATTCCCTGCAAAATGATATTAAGACCATAATACACATAAGAATGACCTAAACAATCTCAAATTCTTCTGCCTGTATATACGTTAAACAAAGAAAGATTGCACACAGGTACAAAATCTACTACCATCGTTCCCTTGGGGCCTGATCATGTTGTCCTTTAAAAACAGTAGACATAAATTGCAGACTGCAATGATGAAGTACTCCTTAAAAGAATCTACTCAGCAAACAGCATTGATGTTTAAGCAGGTGGGATAAATCTAAAGCTGAAAATACATATTTCAACATATACTCTCTTTATTCTTGGGGCAATTTCCTTGGTAATGTTCATCTCAACTCATCACCATTCTCTGCCTATTTTTGGGGGGATAAGTCTTTGAAAGGATTTGAGATGGGTATGGTAGCTCTGGAATATGAAAAGGTGAAAAATAAGTGATCTGCAACTGAGGTATGCGAATAGTGCGGCTGTAAGTATCAGCATCATTTTTATGTCTTGTTGCTGTGAGGAGGAGGCTAATCAATCTAGAGAAGTGGTCACCCATGTGTGATATGAACTGGAATTACAACATCAGTAGCACTTTGTAGTCTGCTGTGTTCTATCCCAAATATGAGTTTGAAGTCAAACAGGTTAGTGAACTAGAAGCCTGATCCTAGAACTTCCATTCTGCTTTTTCTGATCTTGAATCTAAACAAAATAAATATTTAAATGCCAAATGGACAATGGACAACAAACAAATGCCAAATTGAACACAACAGACTTACAAATACTGTAAATGTTCAAGCATTCCAAGCTCAGGCACCAGACGACCAGAGAGATTTGAGTTGCCCAAGTCCCTGCACACATAACAAAATTAGGATGGTGTAAAATAAAAGGCAGCCCAAGATGCTTCTCTGAACCACTACACAGATATAGGAAAATAAGCTTACACTCTTATAACACGGTTATTCCGGTCACAGGTGACATGGAACCAGGTACAAGGATTAACAAGAGTAGGATCCCAGCTTTGCAATACATTGTCAGGATCTAACAAGCTTCTCCTGAATGCATGAAGGGCGTCACCTGTCAAAAAGACCTTAAATCATTTCAACAATCTAAGAGTTGGATTCTAAGGAAAGCTGAAACTACACTCAGGGTAAGGGGTCCTTAAAAGCCACGGTGAAAATTACTCACGGAGAGTTTGGCTTCTCTCCAGGTAAAATTGTAGATTGTAGTTTCCTTTACACAACCAGAATGTTGAAAGACATGGACTTTCTCCAAATTACAGCCCATATTAAAAACATCATCCACTCTTTCAAAATTCTGATTCGAATATTGCAATGGACTCTAGCGAGACTCACCTTCAGAATTAGAAGAGACACATATGGCTGAAAAGAAGCTTGCCACCGCTGCAAGAACAAGGATTTTCCACGGAGAGGCCATTGTCATCCTTGCCAGTGAACCTTCTAGCACTGTATCTGAATAGTACAAGGGCCAATTTCTGCAGCTTGTTTTGTTTGTTATAAACCCAATTGCAGATACAAGAATATTCCTGAACGCAGTTGTTGAGAAGTTAATGAATAAACCTGAGCACAAAATAAATGACTTGCGTGCGGATGAGGTGAGGTACTGTGCAGGCAGTGGAAGTCCTGTCACACATAACACATGATTCTTGCCTGCTTTTCAAGGGATACCCACCCAAATCATAATGCTACTGAAAACCACAGCAGAGTAGAAACATTATAATGATGTCACCAATGTTGTAGTCAAGACAAATATAATGTAAAAGGAAGCCCCCTAGTTCAGGGAGAGCCAGTTGGTTTCGTTGCACAGTTTGCTGGTCAAAAAAGGAGGCTAATGTTTCAAAAACAGCTTAAATACAGTGGGATTGCTAGTCAAAAAAGGAGGCTAATGTTTCAAAAACAGCTTAAATACAGTGGGATTGCTAGTCAAAAAAGGATGTTTCAAAAACAGCTTAAATACGGTGGGAATGGCCACATGACAAAGTTGGCCTGAGTTGTTTTTTCCCACCTACTGCCAACCGAACCTTGAAAGGAAGGCACATCGTATTTAACCAAATAAAGACACGCAGTCCTAGAAATGTTAATCATGGTCAAATATTCTGGTTTGAACATAGTTTTGGCGCACACGTGTGCTGCATTGGATTCAAAAACTTTTTATTCATCTGCAGTATAAAACACTGTTCAGTTATTTGTACGGGAAATATAATAAAGTGGAGTGGGCCCTTATTGAGTTGGAGGGTCAACTACTTTTATTTTACTCATCTTCGAAGGTTCTAGTTTGATATATATGATATGTTTTTAAGGTTTTGGAGGGTGGTAAATAAAAGAGGGGAATAATAGATATCAAAATCTTTATTTTATTTTAAATCCAATTAAATTATAAAAATCAAAAATTAAATTAATGTTATATTATAATTATAAAAATTATATGGAGACAAAAGCATAGTTTAATTTATAAAGAAATAGTTTTTTCATATGAATGGTTATTTAATTTCAAATAAGATTGTGATTTTTTTGTTGTTTAAAATATATTTTTGAATGAATAAATGAATATAGCACATTGAAAAACTATTTCTAGGTTTCGAAAATTAAATATATGACCTCTCAATAACAAAAATACTTTAACTATATGGACTCAACCAAACTAAGCTAACCGTCAAGGTTGAAAAAAAAGAAATAATATATGAGTTAAACATCTATGAATTAAAAAAATTATGTAACAAGATTTTTAACCATAGAGATTCACTACTTTTAATATAAATATCATTTTTTTATTTATGCTTATTACTAAGAATATTTTGTGGAAGTTAAATCTCTATCATCCACTTAATAATTATTGATAATTAAATTAAAATTCAAGAAGCCTTATTCCTAAATAGAAAGACCTATGACTATATATATGAAAAAAGAATATATAAAGTGATTATGAAGAAAAAGTGAAAAACACTATCAACAAAATGATGATAAAAGGATAGAGAAAGATATAAAAGGAAATTTAATAAAAAGTCTATAAAAAAGGGTGGGAAGAGAGTTGATCCCATGAATTTATATTTTGAGTAAAGTTTGTATTAAATGATGTTTTATGCATATTTCTCTTTTAAAATTCAAGAGGTGTTTTTTTTTTTTTTGGATAATGAGGTGGTAATGTAAAGAGTTTCAAAAATGGATAAGGTTTTGTTTTTTGTTTTTTTTGTTTTGTTTTTTTTTTAATTTCTTTGGATAATGAGGTGGTAATGTAAAGAGTTTCAAAAATAGATAAATTTAAAGGTTATAGCAACTTTGGATTTGATGATGCATTGCTTATATCATAAGATAACCTTCCCCATTCAATTTAGTATTTAGATTCAATCTTAAATTATTATAAATTATTAATTTCTCATGATAAACAAAAAAATGTAGTCAAAAACATTAATGCTATATTAGATACCAATATTGATTTTGAAAGTGTAATAAAGGTTTGTCAACATAGATATTAGTGCTATATTAAATATCAATATTAATTTTGAAAATGTAATAAAAGTTTCTCAACACAGTAATATATTAAATGTTAATATTGATTTTGAAAATGTAATAAAAGTTTCTCAACACATTAATATATTAAATGTTAATATTGATTTTGAAAATGTAATAAAAATTTGTCAACACAAAAAAGGTATAAAAAGAATAGTATTAGAAAGAAAACAAAAAATAAAATATTATTAACAATATTAAATTATGAAGTAACAATTATTTAAGATTATGATAAACTTAAAAATGAGTGAAAAATATTAGAAAACATATTTCGTTGGGTCACAAATACAAAATGATTACTAGCTGACCTAAAACTTAAGTAGATTGAATCACGAGGTTTAGTTAGAAATGTTAAATAAACTTAATATTTTCTCAAATAAATTGGACTAAATGACTTTTAATCTTTCCAATAAAACCCATTCTCATATATTACAATGCTCCATAACATATGTACTTAAACCTAAACATTATAAAATCAATACTTTTGTAAACAAACATGGGATAATTCCTAAGCCAAGGTTAAGTTGATTAGTGTGAACATATATCCGAGAGTGTAGAATAAGTTAATTAGGTGAATATATAGTTTAGGTAAAAAGGTGATGGTTGATGGCATCAAATGAGAGGAATAAATAAATTCAACGTGGCTAACGATGGTTTTTGGTATCCATTATAAAGTGGTGGGTCTATGGCTGTTCAAGAGCTTTATTGAGAATATATATATATATGAATGATTTAGAAGAATCATCATTCATCTCGAGGTGACACGAATGGGTTTTATCTACTTGTTCTGACATGACAAAAACACTCATTACATTGGGAGCATATGCCTCACATGGATTTCGGCTTTTAATTTAATGCTGTACATTGTAGAATATTCCTTGTATTTCTTATGGAGTTACATTAATTTTTAAGGATTAAAAATTTACAGATTTTAGTAACGTTACATAGTATCTCATCCAGCATTGTACTCTTGCTCAACATTTCTATATTAAAATATAAAATATAAAAGAAAATGTTTGAAATAATAACAATATGAACCCGTGAAAGGAATCCTTGGCATAAGGCATGTTCTTGTTCGTGCCATGATTTGCATTATTTATGAGGATGTTGCGAGACCATGAAAGATATTATATTAAAATTTTGTCATATTTATATTATAAATATATAATAAAATAGTGTAGTGTAAAATTTAAGATAATATATATTTTAATTAAAATTAATAATTTATTTGTTTTTATAGTTTTAATTTAAATTTATTTAGAAAGGTAAATGTTACGGTGGAGTTTAAATACTTTATGTTTTGGTTTTTTTTATTAAAATTTGATCATATAATTTTTTGTGTAACACATTTAACTTTTTTGTTGGACCATATTATTACTAAAAACAAAAGTTATATGGTGGTATGTCATTTTTTTATATACATGAATTTTGTGTTTATTTAGTTGAAATGATGATAATCACATTTGTCTTTTTTTATTTAGAATACTTATCCACTGATCAAAAATATTTTGTACTTATTTAATTCAAATGATGATAGTCATTGAAGGTTACCAGGCAGAAATCTTAAAAATTGGAGGTCTTGTCTTCATCTCCCACATTCACAAGCTTTTCAATCAAGCGGTCAAGCAAGGGTTCCCTAAACCATGGACTCAAAGCCTCATTATCCCTATTTTTTAAAGTGGGGATACAAATAACCCCTCTAATTATCAGACAATTATGATCAACCCTCTTCTAGCCAAGTTATATGGTATTATTTTGGAAAGGAAGTTGAGCATATGGCTTGAAAGTGAAGGTAAGCGGGCTAAAGGCCAAGCGGGTTTTAGAAAGCAACACTCAACAATAGACGACCTCGTTACGCTTAGGATCATTGTGGAGGAATGTCGCAATGATAAATCCAATCCCTTTTGTTGCTTTGTGGACTTTAGAAAGGCTTTCGATACAGTTCCTAGAAACAACCTTTGGAACAGATTAGAAGAGCTAAAGGTTCCTTTTGAGTTGAGAGTTGCCGCTATAAGGTTATACGAGAATGTAATTGCCAAGTTAAAGAGCAATGAGGGGTGGTCGAAACATATTAAGTGTAACATCGGAGTTAAACAAGGTTGCCTCCTCTCCCCTACCCTATTTGGCATTTACATTGACAAGCTAGAAGGTTGTTTAGAGGAAGCAGGATGTGCTAGCACGATCTTAGCTGGGATAGTCATCATCCTTCTTCTCTACACTGACGATATTGTTCTTCTCGCAAGGCGTCCATCTGATCTTGATAAGCAACTTATACTTCTTAAGGATTTCTGCTCTACCATGGGTATGCTTGTTAACATTGACAAAACAAAAGTTATGATTATCAAATCCAAGAAGGACACTTACGTTAATTTTATGTATGACAGTAGTAACTTGGAGGAAGTGTCTTTCTACAAGTACTTAGGAATTGATATTCATCACAAGCTCAACTAGAACTATAACATTGAGAAAAGGATTAATGGGGGATGGAAAGCTTATTTTGGTCTTGAAAATAATTGTAAAACATAAAACCTCATAATGTGGGATAGAAAGAAGTTCCTCTTTGAAACTTTAGTCACTCCTGTTATCTTATATGGATGTGAGGTTTGGGGTTGTAGCATCTCTAGAGAATCTTGGAGAAAGATTGAGCAAATCCATAAGCTTTTTATAACGTATAACCTCAAAATTAAAAGCAACACACCCTGTCCTATTCTCCTTATAGAAGTGGGTCTTTCCCCTATCGAGAGCCTAGCTATGACTAGGCTTCTGTTGTACAAGCACAAACTCAATAACATAGGAGACCATCGACTTCCTAAGCTAGCTTCAAATTCCAGCCAAAACCACCTAAGGCTCAAACGAGGTTGGTATAAAGACAACAGGGCCTGGTTAAACCATTGGGAGATCAATAAGAATGTTGCATTACAAAACATTAAAAATATTGTTACTTCTAAGTTCAAAGAAAAAATGTGGCATGAGAAAGATTTAGCAGCTAAAAGAAAATTAAGATATTATTAGGAGGTCATCAACCCCACCCTAGAAGATCAAAAGTATCTCTCTGTTTTATCTAGCTCAAAGAAGAAAATTAATATAGCCAAGATTAGAACGAACTCTCATAAGCTCCATAGTGAAACGGGTCGTTGGGCATTTCCTAAAACACCATGGATGGAAAGGTTCTGCCATCTCTGTAAGAATACGAACATCGAGGATGAAAATCACTTCCTCTTAGAGTGCCCCGCGTACAACCACATTAGATCTCAGTTTCAAAATCTTTGTTGCAATACTGACCTTCCTAGCCTTTTACGTTGTCAAAATTACAATGAGCTCGAGAGGCTTCTCTCCAAGCTTTTTGAGCATAGGAATAAAATCTTAAATCAAGCTAAATAATTTGTTTCTTTAGATTCGATAGACCAAATTTTGGTCTCAGTGGACGTTAACCACCACCACCATCATCATCATATGTCTTTTTTTATTATCTAGAATAACTATCCAACCAAAAAATATTATTAGTGTAACATGATTTTAATTATATTTACAAAAAATGTTATAATCCCTAATCCTAATCATGAAAACCCAAGATAAAGGAAAAAACGAACAATTTAAAATTCAGTTTCAATAAAAAGATTTCGTTCTTAGATTTTTCCACATAAAACTTTAACTTTTGAACCATTTATAACCCCATATACATATATATATATATATATATATATAAACTTATTTTAATTTTTATAATTTCACATAATTCAAATATTTATATTCATATTAATATCTAAATTTTATTTTTTAATTTTTTAAATATCTTAAAAATTTAGAGATTTCTACACTTCTATGAAAAAGAAATATTAATTTTTTAAAATTAAAATAACTTTTTTATTCAAAATAAATAAAATATTTATTTAAAATAAAAAATAAAAAAAATACAATACTCCAATGATGAATGATGTTCTAAGCATTATCCACTCCGCACATATTTCCACACATAATGATTAATTAATAAAATATTAGTCGCTTCCCTTATATTTCCACAAGTAATGATTAATTATTAAAATGTTTAAACTTTAAATGTGTTATAACTTACTACTCTCGTATACTTTTCATACCTCAAAACGAGAAAGATGTGAACGAAACGAAGAGACATGTTTAGAGATCATTGTTATCCATCTCGTTTGACTTTGTGTTCGCACGTCTGCCGTTTGGTGGGTCTGATAACAATGTTTGATTCAGAGCTCCATGTCGTCGCTTTAGAGTAACGTCATTCAAATTGCACATTACACAATAAATATAAAACATGGGATGATGGTCATTCTCGAAAACCGTAGTTGGGGATGTGGTGGTAGTATGATGTTATTAGTTAGAAAAATATCAAAATCAATGCTTAATTTAGCAAATTTGTAAAAATTTTACAGTATAGTCTAGACTAATAGGCAAGAGGTGATATTAGATGTCACTGTTGCAGACAGCGACATAACAATCGTTGGATCATATTACTACTAAAAACAAACTCTAATAACAATTTTGTTGTAAGAATATGCACATCATGACATCTTGCAATGATTTATAAAATTGTAAAAGTAATTGGCCAAATATGATTAAAGTATCAAATGCACAAAATAAAATTCAAACATAACATTTGCACAATAAACAAGACAAACAATATATCGTTTGTCTTTTAAATAATTTACACATCTAGCTAGAGATGTCAGATGTTTCACCCAATTGTAGAATTTGTTGCTCTGATTCTCTTAGTAGCAAGTCACCCTCAAGTTGAGGTTGTGATTCCATAAGGATGATCAAGCTCCTAGGTTGTCATTGTCCACTCTCACGGCCTAATACCTAGGAAAACATAGCGACATGACTCCTACAACTATTCCAACCACCCAACCCTATTCCCCATCAGTTTGCACAACCCAAGGGATGAGATTTGCTTCTCTGCACCATAGTCCCTCAAATAATTCCCATCCCTTCAAGGGCTCCAACACAAGATCAATAAGGAACTTCTTAGTTATGGGCTCCATGAAATCCAATTGTTACAAAAGTGCTCACACAACCTTTATCCAAACCCTTTGGGTATTTTTCTCAAATGAGAGCCCCTCGTAGGCATACGAGCCTATTTCTCAGCGTAATTACCGTCTTCACAAGTTGTCCCCCACATACATTCATCGTTTCTTAACTTTTTTCAAACACTCTCCTATGTTCTCCTCCCTTCTTATTGTTGTAAAAATTGCCTCCACACCCCACTCAAATTTTCCTTTTCTCGTGTATGGTTGCTTGACCCTCACTCTCCCCAAGGATGATTATACTTGGCCCATGTTGTCACAACTAAGTGAGTTGACCCTCTCACCTACCTCTTACATGAGTGTACTCATCCCTATGATTTAATAACTAGCTAAGATGACACTTATACCAACCTCACATGTGCATTTAATGTTTGGCTTCAATAAGTCAAATGAGGATTACATTGTAATGACAATTAACTTATGAAAATGGCTTGGAATTATAAGGATGTGGATTTCCTCTTTTAACCCATCTTCTTGTGGAATCATAGCCCCCTATCACTTTGACCATGTCTGTGAGGCCCCTTACATGGGGCATCAAGATTGTAACATGTTTCTTGAATAAAATAAAATAAAAATACTTGCGGATAATCATATTCGAGCTACATCTATATTTTGCATATGTTATTATTTATTTATTTACTTTGTAAAATTGAACATCATAGTAAATTATATCTTAACAACAACATTGCAGATCATATCTAATTTTTTCTTCAACAACATACAATTATGAACTAGATAAGATAAATTCACAATTAGTAAGAAGAGTACCTCGGGATTTGTAGAGCGCTTAGCTAGGATTGAAGTTGCTTTCCTTTGTCTGCTCCTCGAAACAAACCAACTAAATTTGCCAACCTAGCTTGTATGGCTTCCTAGCCCCATGGAACCTCTATAGATTCCCTAGCTCTCCATGTCCAAGCCCTAGAACCGCATCCTGTAGTGTGTGCGTCAAACCTCCAGTGCCAAGCACCTTCCAAATTTCCCCGAGCTTGTAACAACTCCAACACACAAAAAATCCAACTCCCATGTTCCAAAACTCTTTCCCCCACTCTCCAAAGTTTCCCTAAAGAAAAAACCAAGAGAAGAAAACTCCTTCAACTTCTAATCACCGTCTCCTTATCCCCCACTCTCCAGAATATCTTAAGCCCATTAATGTTCCATCTAACTCCATTCGATAAAACCTCCAAACAAATATCTCTTCATTTTTAAAATTATCTACCTATTCCATTATTTTATTGTCAAGGTATCGAGTTTTTCCCCTCTTACAAGATAAGACAAGACAATCAAATACACCAAAATAAAAACTTCACAAAAAAACAAATAATCTTAGTGGTCTAGTCAATAACCAATGAGTCATGTAAGAACTCAATTACCATACTAATTAATTTATTCATCCATATTAAATAATCATTAATAAGCATAAGGATTAAGTAGATTTATCTTAACGTAAAGTCCCACTTAAGATCTAGCCACAATAATTAGTCATTAATAAAGCAAAGGGATTAGTTATCATTAATTTAACATAAGCTCCATTTAAGAGTCAGTTAGCGTAGTATATCATAGAAATATTAGCATATTCGTGCAATGTGTGGGTGTGGATGTGTAGCTAACATGCACATGCCTTGTATGCATACTAATAACACCAACAAGAAATTAACAAAATAATCAATCTTTTTATAGGTAGGCTATTTTAAGGCTAATAACTAGCATACCATAATAGGATTAGGGAGTGAGCATTACATACATTGTCCTTTGGAAAAATTCATCTTGAAGTTAGAGTCAAGAGGATACAAGTAGTCAAGGAGTAATATGACAATCCAACATAACAAAATGGTGAGAAAGAAGTAGTAACCATAATTAAGTAAAAGCATATGAAGAAATCACTTCCCACTTGGGGTTCACAACTAGCTTATATCCTTCCTTCCTCCCTAACTTAAATTCCACTCCCATCTTACCTACCCTTTGCTGTAATATAATATGATATGAACTATACCAACCTAACCATTGATAGAAACCGTAACATCACCGAGTAAACCTCGTATAAAAACACATAGGATTAGAAATTTTTTACGAAATTACCAACATGTAACTTTCCAAATTACTATTCCATAATCTTTATTATCAGATCAAATCTTCATCATCATATAGAGTAACTTTAGTAAGTTACATTAACATTAAAAACCATTGTTGTAGCATACCATCATAGACTTTTTGATGTACCCTTGCATCATTTCTGGGATTCCTTAACCAGATTAGTTAATCACATACTTTATAATATGAACACCACGTCATGCAAGGAATCAATATCATAAGAATGACACAATAAGAAATAACATCATTAAACATCGATATGCCTTGGAAACACCGTAGGATGAAAACCAACAAATGTTTTTATTAAACGCTTGTGAGGATGTTTACCCCTCACTCAATGGCTTGTAAGAGGGTCCATCCATTGAGCATTGTCATAAAATCTTACATAAAAATATTATCTTATATACATCATATCTAGCTAGAAGTTATTACAAGCATCGTGATATCATTTACCCACAAATCCACAATCTCTAAGTCTTTGTGGCCTGGTTGTTCTGTAATGTTCCGAAATAAGAAAAATAGTGATATGCAAAGCAAAAACAATTCTCAAAACAGAAAATTTTAATAAACAGCACATGCTCATAAAAACTCTAGAATTAGAACCAACTGAGCCATTTTATTAATCAATGGAGCAGTGAAATAGTATGGATGAATGCACCTGGGCTTGCCTCAATGACAAGCATGACATAATCTAGGTGATAAGACAATGATGTCAAGTACTGGAAAATGTTTGCTTCTCTAATGATATGTGCTGCCTAGTAAACTACACTGTTAGTTGGAAAGGAACTGCAAGAAACTCCATTTCCGCTGCTCGTAAAATGCTACAAATTTAGGCCCAATATCTGTTAGGGTCCAACCCTAACCCCCTTATTTATGTAATAGGATCGAGTCATAGTTATAGTTAAGTAAAGAGTCAATAAAGCCCATATTGATAATTGTAAGTGGTTGACCGCATTTAAAGAAGGGACCACAGTTAGTTGCAAATGGGCCATGGTATTAGAGAGATGGTATTAATAAGAACCATGGTATTGACCCATGGTATTGCATGTATGAATCCTATATAAAGGATAGAGACTCCCCTCAAGGAGCATCGTGTCTTATTTTGTAATTGAGCCCAGCTCTATTGGAGGTTGCCCCCTTGAAGAGGCAAGTGAACATTGCTTTCTTTTCTAAATAATAAAATACTTGCTGTTATTTCTTATTGTTTTGTGTTCTGGGTATATTTCTTCACATATTCGGTATTTGGTATCTTCTTGCAGGTCAAGAGCATAACAAATGGTATCAGAGCACTTTCCAGGGCACGTGTTCCGACGTCTTTAAACCACGGATCTGTCGTTGAGCGCATAAACCTGCGGATTTGGGGAGGCATGCACGCAGGAAATACAAGAGGTGGTCACGCTTGTTGGACTCCCTTGTAACCCTTGTGGGTACCCCTTCTAGTAGTAGCACATTAGACAGAATCGTGCACGGACTGTCTTCCAAGTACCCTCTGGGTATATCAGAAACCCCCTAGGCTCTCTTGAAACCTCGCCATAGATAAACTGTCGGTCGTCTTGCTGCTATAGTACACCGAGAACAACACTCGGGGAGATTACTCGCGCGTACAATAGGGTAGTCAGGTTGTACGGCTAAGGGTACGGTTGATCCTCCTTGGTTAGTGCCCTGAAAGATTGGGCCGAGTACTACTGTCAGACCCTTATGTATATTGCGATCTATAGCACCTGACACTCCTTGAGCCCATAGTTCCCAGGTCTCTCTTTAGATCACACATCATCTTTGCTAGATCAGATCTAGCAGGTGGGGTTCTGTCGCAGCCACAACAATCAGTTCCACCATTCAGATCTATCAGATCTGCCAATCAGATTTATCAGATCCACCATTTAGATCTAGCCGTTGGGTTCGGTAGCAGTCGCCACAATCAGATCTGTCATTCAGATCTAGTAGTGGGGGTTCGATCACTGCCACATTCCTACTCACACTCTACAGTTGAGGGTTATCCAACAGCTCAGACTATTTGTGTGGGCCCCTATACCTGGGCGTGATTCTCGCTGGACATTGGGCAGAATTGACTTTTCTGTGATTCGGCTACTGCAGTATTCCTAAGCGAGGAGTAAAACTCCCGAGATGCTTATAGGAGACTTAGCCCATAAGAATCAGGTCGATGAGCTAAGCAAGGTGGTACCATTCACTTGTTAGCGTCAAAAATTTTGGGCGGTCCCAAATTTTAAGTGCACCGGATCGGTGCATGGTACAAACTAGAGCTCAAGCTATGGCCAATGAGAAGATCGACACCCTTGAAACAAAGTTGGACGTAGTATTGACGTCGCTCAAGACCTTAGCTGACACACTCACAAAGGGCAAGTCGGAGAAACACTCAGAGCCATATGCTTTCAATGAAAACATTGAGGGCGAGTCTAGCCATTCTCTTCACCTCTTTGGCAACCACCAACAGTCCCAGACGCGACCACCCAAGTTGGACATGTATAAATTTGATGGCTCTCATCCGGCCACATGGCTAGCACAAATGGAGCAATATTTCACACTAAATCACATCAAAGATGATGCGACTCAGCTTAGTGTGGGTAGCATGTACTTGGACAATGAAAGATGGCAATGGTGGCAGTGGCATCAATGTTGCTATGGGAGGCCCGTGACTTGGCAGACATTCGCAAAAGCTCTTACGAATTGCTTTGACCATGAATCTAACTTTTTGGGTCGTCTCACTAAGATTCAACAGACAGGAACAGTGAACGAATATATTAAAGCCTTTAAAGCCTTAGCCTTCCGCACAGGAGGTCTACACGATTAGTTCTACTTGGAATGTTTTGTCAGTGGTCTCAAAGAAGCCATACAAGCCCACGTCTCATTGCAACACCCAACCTCATGGTTGGATGCTTGCAAGATAGCTCGTGAAGTAGAACGTGCATTAATGGCCTATCCCAATCGCCCAAATTTCATAGCCAAGGGTCGCCCCACCCAGGCTCAAAGCACTACCCAAACACTCAAGGTTCAAAAGGTGTCACCAGCGGAAATGGCAGAAAGAAGAAAGCAAGGATTGTGTTACTACTGTGATGAGAAATACTCCCCTGGGCATAAATGCAAGGAGCCCAAATTCTTTCAAATTGATGCTACTGATCACAGTTCATCGGAGGAAGCCCCATCACTTGAGGAACTAGAGGGGGAAGATGAGTACAACCAGCCGGACAATGTACCTGAAGAACCAATTATCTCACTTCATGCTTTGGTAGGGATTTCTTCTCCCCAAACTCTCAAAATCAGAGGTTTTATTAAGCATCGCCTTGTAGCAGTCTTGATTGATAGTGGCAGTATGCACAACTTTATCCATCAAAGAGTCGCGAAAGCAGTGCATTGTTTTGTCAGAGAAGTCTCTAACTTCCAGATCCAAATTGCTGATGGGGGGACAATGAAATGTGAAGGCCGCTGTGAAAATGTCAAACTTCAAATGGGGGATTATCAGTTAAAGACCCACATGTTTTCCATACACATGGGAGGGTGTGACACTATCTTGGGTGCTGAATGGCTCCGCACACTCGGCCCAATCACAATGGATTTCCAGGTGTTATATATGAGCTTTAAGCAGAACAACCACACACATACCCTCCGCAAACTCCAGGCAGGTGATCCCTCTAACATCAGCTCACATAGGATGGAAAAATTATTAAAGAAGGGCCACCATGGAGTTATAGCCCAATTTAATGTCATCCAGGCCTTCGAACCCACTTCTCTTCATATTCATCTTGAGATGCAACAGATCTTAAACAACCATCTACCAGTCCTTGACAAGCCTCATGAGCTTCCATCCTCGAGAGGGGAACATGATCATAGCATTAATTTGGTCCTAGGGGCCCAACCACCAAATGTGCACCCATATAGATATCCGTTCGCCCAAAAGAATGAAATTGAAAAAATCATCAAGGAACTCTTGGAAGCAGGCATCATTCGTCCTAGCATTAGTCCTTATTCATCGCCGGTGGTCATGGTGCTCAAGAAAGATGGGGAATGGCGTATGTGTCCAGACTTCAGGGCCCTCAACAAGTTGACGGTCAAAGATAAATTTCCCATCCCGGTTGTCGATGATTTGTTGGATGAACTAAATGGGGCTCAATTCTTTACTAAGCTTGACCTTCGCTCGGGCTATCACCAAATTCGCATGAAAGAAGTAGACATTCCAAAGACTGCTTTCTGAACTCATGAAGGCCATTATGAGTTCCTGGTCATGCCATTTGGTCTTTGTAATGCCCCATCCACTTTTCAGAGCCTCATGAACCACCTGCTCAAACCATATCTCAGAAAATTTGTCCTTGTTTTCTTTGATGACATCCTCATCTACAGCCGCACCTGGGCCACACATCTTCAGCATGTAGATCTGCTCTTGCAACTGCTCCGGAAGCATAAATTATTTGTCAAGATGTCTAAGTGCTCTTTTGGCATGGAAGAAGTTGAGTATTTGGGCCACATTGTGGGGTATGAAGGTGTTAAGGTGGACCCCAAAAAGATCCAGGCAATGCAGGATTGGCCTCAACCAAAGACCTTGAAGAGCTTGAGAGGATTTTTGGGTCTCACGGGCTACTATCGCAAATTTGTCCGCAATTATGGTCACATTGCTAGACCCCTCACTCACCTCCTCAAGAAAAATTCATTTCTCTGGAATGATGAAGCACAACAGGCATTTATAGCTCTCAAACATGCCATGTGTTCCACTCCCGTATTAGCACTACCCGACTTCACCAAATATTTTGTGATTGAATGTGATGCTTCAGGTACGGGTATTGGGGTAGTCTTAATGCAGGAAGGTCGACCCTTAGCCTTCACTAGCCAACAACTAAGTCGGACAAATTTGGGACAATCTACCTATGAGAAGGAGATTATGGCCATCTTACATGCAGTAGATACCTGGCGACCATACTTATTGGGGCGACATTTCCAAATCTGCACAGACCATCAAAGCCTTAAATATTTTTTGGAGCAACGCCTATCCTCGCCACAACAAAATAAATGGCTCACCAAAATGATGGGATACGATTATGAGATAATTTACAAGAAATGGCGCGAAAATGTCATAGCAGATGCGTTATCACGCCAATTTGTGGAGGAAAGCACCCTGCTCGCAATCTCCCTTCCCAATCCAGAATGGATTGAAGAGGCTCGCAAGGAATGGTTTTCACATCCTTTACTCTCCCAACTCATTAATAAATTGCAGGCAGATCCAAATTCCACAGCGAGCTACTCTTGGCGGGATGAGATTCTTCGCTACAAGGACAGAGTCATGATATCACCAACATCCACCCTCAAAAGTCGCATTTTGGCAGAGTTGCACTCATCTCCCACTACAGGCCATTCAGGCTTTCAAAAGACTTATGCTCGCACTCGTCGTTCATTCCTTTGGACAGGCATAAAAAAGGACATTCTTACTTTTGTAGCTGAGTGCGACATATGTCAGTGCCACAAAGGAGAAACAGTTAAATCCCCAGGCACATTACAACCATTGCCCATCCCGGCCTCAACCTAGACGGAGGTTTCTATGGACTTCATTACGGGTCTTCTGAAGTTAGGCAACAAGTCAGTCATCATGGTGGTTGTGGACAGACTTTCTAAGTATGCTCATTTTTGCGCCCTACCCCACCCTTTTACACCGACTTTGGTAGCTCAATCTTTCATGGACTAGATCTTCAAATTGCATGGCATGCCCACTTCCATTGTCTCTGATCATGACTTGATCTTCTCCAGTAACTTTTGGCAGGAACTCTTCAAGCTACAAGGCACCCAACTACAACTCAGTACTTCTTATCATCCCCAAACTGATGGTCAAACTGAAGCAGTCAACAAATGTTTGGAGACCTAGCTTAGGTGTTTCACTTCAGAAAAGCAACATCTATGGGTACAATGGTTACCTCTAGCTGAATGGTGGTATAACACCAACTATCATGCCACCACCAAAATGACTCCATATGAAGTTGTTTATGGTCAACTCCCTCTTACACCTGCTTCTTATATCAAGGGATGCTCGAAGGTACAAGCAGTGGATCAACTCCTACAGACCCGCATAACCATGCTGGCCCACCTCAGAGAGAATCTCCATCAAGCTCAAAACCACATGAAGCAACAAGCAGATCAACATCGTTCAGAACGACAATTTCAAGAAGGAAATCAGGTATTTTTGAGGCTACAACCATATAAGCAAACATCACTCAAAGACAAGGGTTGTCAAAAATTATCTCCAAAATTCTACGGACCGTATCAAGTACTTCAGCGCATTGGAGAAGTCACCTACAAGCTAGATTTTCCACCCACTGCAAAAATCCATCAAGTCTTCCATGTCTAGTGCCTCAAGAAAGTGATTGAGAATCATTGCCGAATTCAAACTAGTCTACCTGAATTGGATGAATAAGGGTCAATCTGGCTCCAACCTGAACAGGTTCTTGACACACAAGAATGACACCTGCGCGGCCGCAAGATCAAGGAAGTCCTCGTCAAATGGAAAGATACCTCTCCGGAAGATGCGACCTGGGAACCAACCACTGTCCTTCAGCAGTTTCCGCAGCTTCAGCCTTGAGGAAAAGGCTATTCTTATGGGGGAGGGCATGTTAGGGTCCAACCCTAACCCCCTTATTTATGTAATAGGATCGAGTCATAGTTATAGTTAAGTAAAGAGTCAATAAAGCCCATATTAATAATTGTAAGTGGTTGACCCGCATTTAAAGAAGGGATCACAGTTAGTTGCAAATGGGCCATGGTATTAGATAGTTGGTATTAATAAGAACCATGGTATTGACCCATGGTATTGCATGTATGAATCCTATATAAAGGATAGAGACTCCCCTCGAGGAGCATCGTGTCTTATTTTGTAATTGAACCCAACTCTATTAGAGGTTGCCCCCTCGAAGAGGCAAGTGAACATTGCTTTCTTTTCTGAATAATAAAATACTTGCTGTTATTTCTTATTGTTCTATGTTCTGGGTATATTTCTTTGCATATTCAGTATTCTGGTATCTTCTTGCAGGTCAAGAGAATAAAAATCTCCTTGACCAAAACCCACAAAACCCAGAAATGGTTTGGCTCAATTTTGACCTCCCAAAATCGACCCCTAAAGGCAGTGTGCAATCCCCAGTAATTCTACACCATCTGCTGCAAATATGTGGCTGGAAAACCCACTTCCAATGCTCAGAAAATTCTAAAAATATATATCGGGGATCCTTGTCAAAAACCTAGGAAAACCCAGAAATGGTTTGGCTGGATTTTGACCTTCCAAATTCGGTCTCCAATAGGCTCTACGCCCTCCAAACTGCTCAAGGAATACGGTCTGCAAGGAACACGAACGAAATCCTCCTCCAAGCTCCAAAAATGCAGCAATCACCTCTCCAAATATTTCCCTTAACCTCCACTATGAAGTTCAACCTCAAATATGTATACTCTACCCTCCATGTGAGCACCCAGTGCTACCTCTGCGCTAGCCCAAGAAGTGCGAAAGTCACCCTGCACATTCCTCCACCTCCAAAATTCTCCCAACTGCCAACAATCCTTTGATGCCTCCTCTCCAAAAAATCTCTCACCCAAAATCCACTGCAAGACACCGCAAGCAAAATCAACATCCTCTTCACTGTGCCCTCCAGTATATACACCACCCAGAGATGAATGTAATCACTAGAAATCACAATGAGATCCTCCTCCTGAAGAAACGAAGAAAAACCTTCTTAGGGTGGCACTCGAAGTCCCCCGAAGAAAGGGTGAGCTCTTCGCCTGAAGAACTTGTGCTAAACAACGAGTGACTCAGCTAAGCAGCTCGAGCAACCAAAGAGAAATCGATATACTCCAATATGACAAATTAAATGATGAGAGCTACCTTCCTTATATAGATTTAGTGGAGCACTTTTTCCCTCCATTTTCCCTCCTTGATGGGTCTGTCACTAAGCCATCGATTTTCCCCTCTCATGCAATTCGAACTATTGGCTTAGGAAGTGCTTATTTTCCTTGTGTGAACAAAACCAAAATAACTTACTTCTAACTCCTAAGTCTCCTAATAAAATCGAATGGGCCCCATCTCCTCCAAAATTGGCCCCATAATGTAGAAATAAATCATGTTCCAAAATAGTTTAGGAAGGGACATTACATGTTCCCATCAGTGGATCATTTGGCAGCTAACATTCCTCAATCTACATGGATCATTATTTGTTTACCCACCATAATGTTATACATAATATATCATTTGCATAAGTCACCATCCTTCCCTGCCATTGGCGTCGTTAGCAAACTTTGATACCATGATTAGATGAAATATTAATCAACCAATATCAATCTTATTAGTGATGCTTCAACATTTATTTGTGTGCATACATAAAACATAAACAAAATGTCATAAGATGCCTTCTTTAATATCATTGCACATGCATCATTAAAAATATACAACTATCAAGCATGTCTCTAGATAAATATCACATTAACTAATATTCCCCTTGCACAAGCACACATTCTTTTCCAAAGGCAAACCAATACAACTATCTATATTCTTTTAAAGGGTACTAGCCTCTTCGCTTTGATCTTAATGCATATAATTATTTAAACTTTATTCGAAAGAAACTAGCCCTCAACTATTTATTTATATATGTAATTGTGTAAAAAGAACCAATATAATAGATATTGTTCTTACGCATGCGAATGTATGTTCTTTTCCAAAAGAAAACTAACATAATAGATGTTATTATTGTGCATGCAACTACATGTTCTTTCCAACATCATCTTTTCCAAAAACAAGCTATTCACAATAGCTAATGTAAATGAAAAACACATGCTCTAATTCAACACAAAACTAACATAATAATTATGATTTCTTGCATGATAACACATCTTTCTTTCGAAAGGAGACTAACTAAATCTTGCATGCAAAAACATATTTCTTTTCCAAGGAATCAAATGCATAACAATCATTCATTTCATGCATGCAAACACACATTTCTCTTTTCAAGATGGTAGCAAAATAAACAAATATTCTTTCTAAGAGAAATTAACACGTTGGTTATTGTTTTGTGCATCGCACACATGTTATTTTCCAAAACTTAGCATTATACTGTTATTTATGTGTATATAAGTACATGTTCTTACTTTCAAGATACTAATAAAAATAATCACATTTATTCTTTAAAAGAAGCTAGCTCAGTAGCTCCTCTATCCATGCATGCAAAAACACTTTTTTTTTTTTAAGAGAGCTAACTCAATAACTCTACTTTTCATGCATGCAAATAGCATCTCTTTTCAAGAATCAAACACAATAGTTCTACTTTTTGTGCATGTAAAGAACGTATTCCTTGTATGAGAAATCCTAACACAATAGTTGTTTTTTTTTTGTGCATGATACATGAGTTCTTTCTAACACAATCACCATTCCTTCTATGCATACGAACACACAATCTTTTCCAAAAACAAACATGGGTTCTTATCTCTATATGCACATGATTCATAAGCAAGTTTCCAAGAAAATAATCACAGTTCTTAGCATTTAATTTATTTAATTCATGTGCTTTAATGCATACATATTCTTTTCAAGAACTCTAACTCATCATCCATTTTTTTCCATGCAATGCAACTACTTATTCTTTTTCCAATAGAATGTTATTCTTACTAGCTACTCTTTCATGCATGCAACTGCATATAATATATTTCCTTTCAAGTAAAATTAGTGCAACATCTGAGTACTCTTATATAATAAAATCAGATAAAATACTTATCTTTGTTTCTTGGTGTAGTCTGACCTCACGTAAAGAAACCATATGCATTGCAGATTGGTATTTAGCGACAACATACACCCATCCAAGCCCAACTTCTCCATATATCCTTTTGAAGGTCGCAATGTCTACGAGCACAATACCATCACATTGAATAACATGTATGTGACCCATCAATACCTTATAATCGAGACACATTCTGCTCTAATATGGACCTCTTGCAAAGCTCTAGAACAAAATCCAAAAGAAGAAAAGATGACATTGGGGCGTGCAAAGACGTTATGAAAAATTCTAATTGAATCTTGGGTGGAAACGTAAGGGATCAAAGCTCCACCAAGCCTTGCTACGACAGAATAGAGACACAAACATCTCACTGGCAAGAAGAAGCCATTGCTTATGTTACATAATGAATTTGGAGCTCATTAAAGCTCTAGACCCTTTTTAAAAACAAAGTTGTTGAATAGCTCTTATACATATGGTTGGGATAGTGTGTCTCATCGTAGGCCAGAGGATGTAAATTAATCCACCGCCCTCCTACCCCACACAAGGGTTCTTTTTCTTTATTATAATATCTCACCTCTTCATTGTTCCTGCACCCCCAATAACACCCCCCCGTACCCCCCCGTGCATTGATCCATGGCAAGAATGAATACATGGTTATCAAGAGTTTGTTTTACATCTAACCAAATCTTGATTCTAATTGTAACTCTTTAAGAGGATACCTTGACGTTAACCAATTAAGACAATAATATTTCCATATTATGCAAATGTTACTCGGTGGTTTTGGAAAGAGTTATTTTAACATAACAATTCATAATATTGTGGTTGTTATTTATGGTTACTCTGCCATTCTCGCCACCAAATAAAAATTGCTTATTGATGTTAAATGTGTAGAAAATTAATAATATTTATGAGCTTCGAATGTTGGAATGTAGTTATAGGGGTATTACACACTTCCCCCTTAAAGAGAACAACATCCTCAGTGTTCATCTCTCGCTGGAATTTTAACTTTCACTTATGCTATAACAATCTACAAAGCCAAAAGGGAATCGTTTCCCTTCAAAATCCAAGAATTTTTATGTTCAATAAGTAAAATCAATAATGTTTATCAATCATCATAAGCATTTATAGCTACAAGAATAAGTAATTTATACTTTTTATCACTTAGCCATTATTCAATTTCATAGAAACAAAACAAAATCTCTATACCAACTTACCATTACTTACCAATTACTTTTGAAAATCATGGTTACCTTATGCAATAATTCCATTTGCAGGTGGTTTCACAACCTCCATGGCAAGCACCTTATAATATATGATCAACAAATTCAACATAGTCACATTAGTCACAACATTTTCAATCAAATGAAATACTTTTAACTATCAATCATTCATGTAATGTCAAGTGATATTTTAACCACAATACTTCCACAAGTACTCAGAGAGCACCAACCCTCTAATCATCAAAATGATAAATCACTGCACCACATGCACACTGTCTTAGCCCCTACTGAGACATCTACACAATACGTTTACGAGCACTCAGAGAGAACCTAGCTCTCCAATCATCGAAATGATCAATAACTGCACCAAGTGCATATTGTCTTATCCCTTGCTAAGACATTCACAAGATTGGTAATACAATAAAGGCATTTACCCTTCTAGTAATTCCCTAAGCTCCTTTCCTGCCAAGATGTACATAAAATTCTTACACAATTATATAAAAAATTCATTTTTAACACAATGCATAACTGATTAGTTAATTTTTTATGTTATGAGAACTGCAATAGGCTAAATAATGCTCCTCCCAACCTATGGGAACTGGTTTCCACAACCATATTGAGCCATTTTCACATCCATATAGTTCTCTAATAGAGACTATACTAGGTCTAGTCTGGAATTCCACTGGCCAACCAGTTCAAGAATTCCTCTTGTCAATGTCCTGCCTACTTCTCCGACAACATCCCATCTATGAGGAATTTTGGGCCTCCTCCAATAGGCTCCAAAATCAACAGAGTTGCCTCAGGATTTTTCCCCTCTTCACCATCTTGGTCAACTCTTTTCCCTTACTGAGATCATTTATCTCTAAGGAGAGGAAATCCAGGCATGCAACCACCATCAACCCCTCTGGGCAAGCACGCACCATAAACCCAAGGCCTTCTGGCCTTTCACAACTATCCATAATTGTCTGGCACGGGAAATTCTCTTTAGCACCTTTTCCCACTGTAATTTACATGACTAACCATTTTCATATTATCATTAAAGCAATGGAACATTTATGTACATCATGCATCATACTTGACCCTTAACTTAGGTCCCATGATCTATAAAAGTAAGTCGACAAGGAATCATAACTAACATCACATGTCATACAGGTAATATTCATTTCAAAATAACCGTCATGCAATTTAGAAAAATATTACCATATTTTGTATATCATGAAATTATATTTTTTAATTTCCAACCATATTTTGTATATCATAACATTATACTTTTTAATTTCCAGTTTCAAATTGCATTGCAAAGTTTCATGTTATGTAACCAACTCACAAAAAGATAGCTCAACAAATTAAAAATTATCCTCTTTGAGGGGGAAACCCCCTTTACATTACATAAATGAACAATTCTTGGATGATACAAATGATAAGACCTCCTTGGTAAATATAGTTGTCTAAGGGGTCACAATATAATTAGAGCCTACATAACAATAATAATGTAAGGGCACAACAATAACAAAATGGGGGTACATGGGCACAATAATAACAATATGGGGCTATAATGGCAATAACATAAGGGGAATATACTAGTATTATAGGGACTTAACATGACCCTCTCCTTCAAAAAAGTGATGTCCTCAATGCTTGAGTAGTTCTGGATGCTTCTGTATAAAATTCTCATCCTCCCATGTGGAATCTTCAGCATATAAGTTCTTCCACTTAATGAGATATTTTGAAATTAATCGGTTATGTAGTTGTCGAGTTCTTGTTTCCGTGACTGCTTCAGGCTCAAATAAGATTTTTCCTTCTTCGTCAAGTTCTGGCAACACTATTTGAATTGAGAGATTGTCAACAATTACCTTTCTTAAGCATGAAACATGGAAAATTGGGTGTACTCGGGAAGCTGAAGGCAACTCCAATTTGTATGCCATAGTACCAATCTTTTGCAACACCTTGTAAGGACCATAATACTTGGGTGATAATTTATTGTCCTTCTTAGCTTGCTTGAGGGACATCTGTTTGTATGGTTGTAGCCATAAAAATACCCAGTCGCCTACATCAAAATATCTTTCACTGTGATGTTGATCTGTGATCTAAGTGGATATTGGTCGCCACCCGCCTATTCCACTCGGACCCCCACCATTATTTCTTTCATTTTTTTAGTTTCCTTAATTGCAACACAATTTACTATTTTTTGGCTGTTTTTCGGGTCTTGAACTTCCCAAACCATTTTGAGGCCCTAAACGACGTTTTTTTGGAAAATGGGAAAAATGTGGATGAGTGTTTATAGTTGAAAGTTGTAGTCCTCAAATAGATATTTCTAATGAGGTATCATGCACGTCAAACGAAGATCGTATGCCAATGTTATGACCCCGAGAATTTGATGTACCAATTTAACCCAACGGGGCCCACAGTTTTGGCGCTTCATCTCCTAGGGTTAGGTTTTGGATGTTTAGGACCACAGGTCTAGGTCTTTCGGTGGTAAGGTGGGTAACTATGCCTACTTTGAAACTGTCAGTTGGACGGTCAATAATAAATAGTCCTTTGAGCTTCATTGTAACACAATTTAGAGGCATGTATCCGCGAGATCTCTTCTCAGAGATACGTTGCCATCACCCGAGATAACTTATTTCCATTCTATATGTAAGCATATTTTAGTTCTTTGATGTCAATGAAATGAAGTTTTATTTCTGTTTCATCTCTATGTTTATGTTTATATATGTGTTATGTTGTGTTCCTGCATAAGTCTGGATCAGTGGTATCAAAACAATCCGCTCTTTCTCTATTTTCTTTGCATGTCCCCAATGAGGTCAGGCTATAAGGAGTTAGGGCTCAAACTGGTTGAACCTTTGCAAGACCAACCTCGCAAACCCCAATGACCTCCCATGGCAAAAGAAAATAAAGACGAGGGAGCAGGAGATCCTTTCAAAATATTGCTCGAGGAAGCCCTCGAGCGATAAAGGAACGTGATGATGGACAACTTTGCTCAGATCCTTGGGTGACTACCCACATGTGACACATCTTTATTTAGCAACCATTCTGGAGGCGTCACTCCCTTTTGAGATACAAGTCAACTTTGACAGTCCCATATTTGAAGGCCAGATATATGTAGACGTCATAGATAGATGGTTAAATTTGTTGGAAGGATATTTTTCAGTACATGAATTTTCCAATCCGGAAAATATTACTTTTGCACTCCTCAAAGCTGCTCCCCATGTCAAAGACTAGTGGGAAACCTATTGTGAAAAAAAGAATGAGTGGGAACCCTCACTGTTTTCAACCACACCCACTTGGAATTCTTTTTGAGATTCCATCAAGGAACAATTTTATCCTGTCGAAAGCTATGAAGATAAATACATAAAGTGGACCACGTTGTGGCAAAGAAGGGACCAAGACGTGTCAGAGTTCAAAAATATTTTTCATACCCTTCGCACGAAGTTGGGTATCAAGGATTCTGAGCAGCATTTGGTACTCAAGTACTATGACTATCTACACAATTACATCTAGAACCAGATGGAGTTCTTGGGCATATCCTCTCTTGGAATTGCGTATCGATACACTGTTAATATTGAGTATAATTTTAAACAGAAGAAGCGAGATTTTGGATCTGCGAATCCAAAGCAAGGGAAAGGCGCCCCCAAACTACAGAACAAAGGACAAAGCCAAGGTGGGGTGACCTATGAAAACCCGCCAAGGCCGCAAGAAAAGAACAACACCATGGAGAGAAAGAAGGATACAAGAAAATGGTGTGAGTTCCATAAGAGCCCCACTCACAATACAAAGTGAGTGTCGAGCCAAGAAGTCACTGGTGGCCGAGCATAAGTCTTTCGAATCAGATGCACGTTCTGACTCTAAGTTAGAACTAGACAAGGGGAATGACAAACGAAGGAAAATTATTGATGCGCAGCCCAGTGCCACTGTTCCCACCAACAAGGTCCATAAGATTGAGCCCGAATATCTAGAGGAGGGGGAGCGACTCTTCCACTCACAGATGTGGGTGAAGGGTTCTTCACTGCAGTTCATTGTCGATAGAAGAAACCAAGATAACCTCATTCAGCAGAGGTGATGAAGTGGTTGGGCCTACCAACCACACCACACCCACAGTTGTATACCATCGGGTGACTTCACCAAGGATGAGATGTTCATGTTAGCCAGCAGTGTTGCTTTACCTACAACATCGAGCCCTTCACAAATTAGGCACTGTGTGATGTTGCTCCTCTTGAAGTTTTTGATGTATTATTAGGCCAACCATACATGTGGAAGCTTCATGTTGTGTATGAGTTTAGACCTCACACTGTTATTATTACTTTGGGCAATAATTTATACAATATATCAAATGTAGCACTACCTACTGTCATTTCTTTGATCTCTTCGAAGAAATGCAGTAAGATCATTTCCCAGACTGGAAAATTTGTCTTCATTATGATTCACCCTCATGGAAAGAATAATATTTTGGCCACATTCACGACCTCTAGACAAGGCTCCTTCGCACAATAGGAACACATGTACAAGGTCATGGAGGAGTATAGGGACATCTTCACCTCACCCACAAGGGTACCCCTACACTGTCAGGTTAAGCACTCCATTGATCTAACCCTAGGCGTGTCGCAACCCAAAGGACTGATCTATCGATGCTCTGTCCTAGAGAAGGATGAAATCAAGAGGCAGATTAAGGAGTTGTTACATAAAAGGCACATCAGGCCAAGTTCATCACCCTGTGGGAGTCCGATCATGTTGGTACAAAAGAAATACGGGACCTGGAGACTTTGTATTGACTATCGGGTTTTGAATAAGATCACTGTCTGGAATAGATATCCAATCCTACAGATTGATGACCTTCTGGACCAACTCAAGGGGGCCAAATATTTCAGCAAGATTGACTTGCATTAAGGTAATTTTGAGGTCTAAAATGAGCCTCCTAAGGAAATAATAAAATAATAGCTAAACCGATAAAATAATATTTATGAATTTGCAATTCACTTTTTGCACCACAATCCATGTAACCATGGGTAAATTCATTTGAAAAGTTGTACCAAAATAAAATTAATAAAATGATTATATTAATGTTATGCAACCATCTCACAAAATAGAAGAAAAGATAGATCAAAGACTTCAAAATTAGCCTCTTTGAGGGGGCAACCTTCTTTACATTAGACAAATGAACAATTCTTGGATGATACAAATGACAAGACCTCCTTTCTATATATAGGAGTGTAAGGGATCCCAATACAATTAGAGCCTACATAACAATAATATTGTAGGGGCACAACAATAACAATAGTGGGCTTTTATGGGGCACAATAATAACAACGTGGGGACTATATGGGCACAATAATACAATAAGGGGGTTGCACTAATAACAATAAGGGGTTACACTAGTAGTATAGGGACCTAACATGCCCCACTCTTTCAAAAAGTGTTGTTCTCAACGCTTGAGTAGTTCTGGATGCTTCTGTATAAAATTCTCATCCTCCCATGTGGAATCTTCAGCGGGTAAGTCCTTCCACTTGATGAGATACTCTGAATTTGATCGATTTCGTAGTTGTTGATTTTTTTTTTTTTACTGCTTCATGTTCCAATATGATTTTTCCTTCCTCGTCAAGTTCTGGCACTATTGTTTGAACTGGTATCTTCTCACCTATAACCTTCTTTAAGCATGAAACATGGAAAACTGGGTGCACTCGGGAAGATGCAGGAAGCTCCAATTTGTATGCCATAGTACTAATATTTTGTAACACCTTGTACGGACCATAATACATTGGTATAATTTATTATCATTCTTAGCTTGCTTGGGGGACATTTGTTTGCATGGTTGTAGTCGTAGAAATACCCAGTCACCTACATCAAAACTTCTTTCGATGCAATGTTGATCTACCTGTTGTTTCATTCTATTCTGCGCTAAAGTGAGGTTATCCTCTAAGAGTTTGAGAACTTGTTGTTGATGCTCGATGTGATCTTCCACTGCTTGAGCTTTAGAATTTTCTTTTAAAGATGATGTGATGGACGGTGGACGATATCCATAAAGTGCCATAAATTGGGTCATTTTTGCTGCAGTATGGAAGGAAGTGTTATACCACCATTCAACTAGAGGCAACCACTAGACCCATTGTGTCTGTTTATCAGATACAAAGCAACGAAGATATCCTTCCAAACATTTATTCACTATCTCAGTTTTCCCATCAGATTGAGGATGAAAAGATGAGTTATGAGCTAACTGAGTACCCAGACAAGAAAATAATTCTGTCCAAAAATTTCTAGTGAAAATGGGATCTCTGTCGCTTACAATAATATTTGGGTTTCCATGTAGCTTTTGAATTGTCTCCATAAACGCAATAGCAACTGTACTAGACTTAAATGGATGAGATAATGCACAAAAGTGTGCATACTTGGTGAGTCTATCAACTACTACCATGATGACACTCTTTCTTGCGGACTTGGGTAAACTTGTGATAAAATACATTGAAACCTCCTCCGAATGTTGACTTGGAATGGATAAAGGTTATAACAGACTCGGGGCCTTAATTGTCTCAACTTTATTTTGTTGGCAAACTAAACATTATGCCACAAACTTTTGAATATCAAATTTAAGGCCATCCCAAAAAAATCTCTCTTAACCCCGTGGTAAGTTTTTAAAAATCCTAAGTGCTCTCCTAAGGGAGAGGTGTGCAATTATAGAAGAATATTTTGTTTGAGTTGGGAATTCTTACAGAGGTATAAGCGATATTTGTACCATAACGAATAACTTTTCCAGCTAAATGTATCAGATGTACTGGGATCTTGTTGCAACTTTTGAATGAGTGCCCACACTTCTTCATCATTCTTCCATTCATCCCTTGCTTCGTTTATCCAATCTGGTTGGATAATAGAAATGGCACAAAACAATGCTTCCACATCCTCATGCTTTCTTGAGAGTGCTTTTGCAACAACATTTGTTTCCCTTTTTTATAGATTATCTTCAGAAGAAAGATTATCTTTCTTCTGAAGACAATCTTTGTCCTTAAAAGTATTTAAGACCATCATGATCCGTTTTTACCTTGAAGTGTCTTCCCATTAGGTAAGGTCGTCATTTCTTAAGTGTATGTAGTATTTCCAACATTTCCTTCTCATAAATAGCTTTGTGTAAATACTTTCCTTTGATTGGACAACTTTCGAAAGTAATGGGTGTTTCTTCTTGCGTTAAAACAACACCAATTAAATTTCCCGAGGCATCACATTCCACAATAAAGGTTTTTGTGAAGTTTGGCGTAGCTAAGACCGATGCTTGGCACATTGCCTCTTTAAGATATTCAAAGGCCTTCGTTGCTTCTGGAGTCCAAGAAAATGCATATTTCTTTAGTAATGTTGTTAGAGATACTGCTAGTCTCCCATAATTCTTAACAAACTCGCGATAATACCCTGTCAACCCGAGAAATACTCACAGATGCTTTATGGATGTGGGAATTTTCCATTCCTTCATCGATTTAATTTTGCTAGGGTCTATCTTAACACCTTCATGAGATACAATATGACCCAAATATTCCACTCTTGTACTCCAAAGAAACATTTGGAGCTTTTTGTATATAATTGTTTCTCCTCCAATAGTTTGGGCACCCTGTCAACATGTTGAACATGATCCTTCCAAGACTTGCTGTGGATTAGTATATCATCAAAAAATACTAACACAAATTTTCTAAGGAAGGGTTTGAAAATGGAATTCATCAAATCTTGAAATGTTGAAGGTGCATTTCTAAGGCCGAAAGGCATGACCAAAAATTCATAATGACCCTCATGAGTTCTAAATACTATTTTTGGAATGTCCTCAGTCTTCATTCTGATTTGATGATAAGCTGAACGAAAATCCAACTTGGTGAAGTAAATTGCTCCATGTAATTCATCTAATAATTCATCAATGACATGAATGAGAAATTTATCTTTAATAGTAAGCTTTTTGATCTCCCTATAATCTAGAAACATGCACCATGATCCATCCTTCTTGTGTACCAATACCACTGGAGCAGAGAAAGTGTTGAGAATGCAACAAGATGATGGAGCTTAGTGGAAAGAAGTCGCCTTCACTAAGTGGGCCCGCAGGCTATTTTTGGCGCAAAGTCTATTTTTAGACTATGTCTATTTTTAGACATATGGATCATGGTATATGAGTTGCAGGATGCTATTTGTGGATGATTGGTCATGTCGGTAAAAATAGATGGACTTCTATTTTTAGACATATGGGCGGTTTCTATTTTTAGACGGCCAGGCTAAAAATAGAACAGTGGAATATTATTGTCTCATAATAATATTTGGACTATAAACATTATCTTATCCTCTTGGAGCACTTCAGTTTGAGCTACAGATGTGGCACATGCAGCTGTCAGAAGGAAATACGCTTTCTTTGTGGGTCAGTTGAGCTATTGCATGCAGGACTTCAGTTAGAACTCATGTGGTTGAGTTTGGTGGAGTTGATTGTGGAGTTGATGGAGTTGTGTTCAGTTTGACTTGGTTGAACTAGTTGTATTTTAGTCTAACTAAAGAATACTCTAGTGATGAGTTGTGTGAATTAATTATTAATTAATTCACTAATTATTAACTCATAAAGCAACTGAAGAATACATCAGTTGACTCAGTGCATGTACAGTTCAGTGGAGACAGGTGTTAGAGGTTGAGATTGCTATCAGTTGTGACTATAGTTGTGCATGAGATTTGCACATGCATGGATGGAGATTGCCCATGAGGCTTGCATAGTATAACCAAAGGAATTCGATTTCACAGAGTGATTGATTCTCTTGCAGGATTGTGCAGTGGAGGCAGGCAAAGCAGTGGAGGAGATTTGAGCTGTGATTGATAAGATCTGAGCTAGTTTTGTGTGTAACAGGTGGAGATAGTACTGAGTACTTGTGAGGAGTATTGTACTATGTATTGTTACATGTTCTATATCATTATAATGTACAGATAGTGTGGGGTTTTCAGCTGTATTCTTTCCCCGGGTTACATACTGTGTTAATGTGCGCATGCCATTGATGTTTCATTGTTTTTGATGCTGCTAAATTGATGATCAACGTAGAGGAGGTTATGTATTGTGCATGTATTCCGCAATAGTGTATAATCGGGATAATCTTTGTGAATAAGTATCAAATTATTCAAAATTTCTACATGGTATCAGAGCTGTTGATCATCAGATCTATTATTCAGAAAGTGTTTACTTTTTATTTCTTCAGGCAGAGTCTGTAATCGGGCCAAGTAGCCTCTGGATTCATCCTTCCTTTGGAAGGTGAGATATCCGGTAAAAGCCCATACAGTCAATCTCTATACGAGAAATACTTTGTTCTCACCAATTCTAGATCATAGGCGGTTGAGTTTTGAGCTGGTGGAATTCGAATTTGCAGTAGTGTTTTCTTGGTATCAACGTGGCAATGTCTTTCAACGGATTGCAATTGGAGTATGCCCTTGAGGGCAGCTCGAACTATATTGCATGGAAGGACAGGATGGAGGCGGTGTTAGATGATAATGGGCTGAAGGAGTTCATAGAGGCTGAGGTCCCAAAGCCTACTCATACTGCGCAAGTTGATGCTTGGCAAAAGAAGACAACAAAGTGTCGAAGGATTCTGTTGGAGGGTGTGAAGGATCACATTGTGTCCAGCCTGCATGGAAAGGCTTCTCCATACTTGATGTGGAAGGCGTTGACAGATCTATTCCAAAGCAAGAGCGATCAGAGGAAGCTGGCACTCAAGGATAAACTCAGAAACATTAAATGCGAGAAGGGAGACAGTATGCCCAAGTATCTCACGAAGTTCACTCAGTGCGAGGATGAGCTGGGAAGTGTGGGGGTGACTGTCGATGATGATGACTTGGTAAGCTTGGCTCTCCTTGGTCTTCCGAAGAGTTGGCATTCCTATCAGGACTTTGTTAATGGTCGGGAGAAATTGCCAGGATGGGAGAGACTTTGGTCAGATCTTGTGCAGGAGGAGATCAGGCGGAATACCAGGGACAGATCTTCATCAAAGGGACCTGATGAAGAAAATTGTGCTTTGGCTGCCAAAGAAAAGAAGGGGAAGAACAAGAAAGCTTCTCATTCCGGTGCGAAAGGCAAGAAGCAGGACATGTCCAAGGTGAAGTGCTTTCACTGTCACCAGCATGGACACTATGCCACTAATTGTCCGCAGAAGAAGAAGAACAAGCAAGCTGCTAGATCTGCAGCGGGAGAGGCCTTAGCCTCACAGTTTGAGCTTGATTTTTCATTGATCGCATGCTTGGTATCAAGTGTGATGGGATCGGTATGGTTCTTGGACAGTGGTGCGTCTTTTCACATGACAGGAGATCGAGATTTGTTTTCTGATCTGGAGGAGAAAGATCTTGGAGTGCACATTGAGATGGGCGATGATGGTAGATACAGTGTGACCGGTATCGGTACCATTTCCTTTGAGAGGGAGTCTGGTAAACCCTTCGTATTGAAGGAAGTGATGCATGTTCTAGGATTGAAGAAAAATCTTATCTCTGTGGTGATGTTAGAAGACAAGGGATATGATGTTGTTTTCAGCGAGGGAAAGGCTTTCCTGCGCAGTAAGACAACTGGAGAAACCCGGAAGATAGGGGTTCGAGTGAGGAACCTTTATCAGTTGCATGTAGATGGCTGCGCAGCAATGGCATGCAAGGTAGAAGGATTGGTGAGCCGGGATGATGGCGAGCTGTGGCACAAGAGATTGGGTCACCTTCACCATGGAGCCTTGAAGATACTGCAGGAGATCACTACTGGGCTTCCTAAAGGCACTCTTGCATAGTCAGATCAGTGTAAGGGGTGTACTTTTGGAAAGTTTGTGAAAGCCACCTTTCATGAGAAGGATAGTCGCGCCACGACGATCCTTGAGAGAATTCAAACAGACGTGTGTGGACCTTTCTCAGTTGCTTCGACAACAAAACACAGGTATTATGTGATCTTTGTTGATGATTTCTCTCGAAAGTGTTGGATCTTCTTCATGCAGAAGAAGAGTGAGACATACTCTAAGTTCTATGAGTTCAAAGCACTGGCCGAGAAGGAGTCGGGGAAGAAGGTGAAGGCTCTTAGGAGCGACAATGGTGGTGGATACATCTTTGGCGAGTTCAAGGATTTCTGCAATGCATAAGGGATTTGAAGAGAGCTCATAGCTCCCCATAACCCACAGCAGAACGTGGTTGTTGAGCGGAAGAACAGAACGATCGTGGGTGTTACACGGGCGATGTTGCATGATCAGGGCCTACCCGTTCACTTGTGGGCAGAAGCATTCAATACTGCAGTATATGTGCAGGACCGTTGTCCTCACAGGACACTTGGCATGAGTACACCCGAGGAGGCTTATTCTGGTAAGAAGCCCGATCTTTCTCATTTGAGGATTTTTGGTGCTAACGTTTACATGCATGTGATGAAGGATGCCAGGGAGAAGTTGGAGTCGACCGCAGAGGTTGGGATATTTGTGGGGTACACTGATACGCCCCACAACTATCGTGTGTATTTTCCAGACAGTGGCAAGACTGTTGTGCGATGGGATATAAAATTTCAGGAGGAGAAAGCCATGAAGTCTTCGCTTGAGAGGGAGCCACACTTGCATGCAGATGAGGAGCTATTAGTTCCTAAAGATGAGATTCAGGACGAAGTTCATGGAGTGGAAGAGACCACTCATGCAGCGCCAACCATCAGAGGGCGAAAGCGCTTGACAGAAGCTGAGTGACTGGCTCAAGATGCAGAGAAGGTTGTAGGACCACTTACAACTCAACGTAGACAGAGACAGTCACCTGATCGGTACACTAGATACATGGCTCTTGTGAGCAAATGTGTTGAGACTGAGCCATCCTCTTTCGAGGAAGTTGTGGAGGATCCCGCATGGGTAGATGCCATGGTGGAAGAGTATGATTCGATTTTTAGAAACAGTGCATGGGAGATTGTCCCAAGACCGGAAGGGAAATCAGTGGTGGGTTCGAGATGGATCTACAAAGTTAAGCAGGCAGCTGACAGGAGTGTGGAGAAGTACAAAGCAAGATTTGTTGCCTGAGGCTTTTCACAGATAGAGGGGATCGATTATGAGGAGACCTTTGCACCTGTCGCAAGGTATTCTTCCATACAGACGATTCTTGCTCTCTCAGCGCAGATGGGATGGCACATTCATCAGATGGATGTGAAGACTGCGTTCCTCAACGGAGTCATTGAGGAGGAGGTGTACATTGAGCAGCCCGAAGGTTTCGAGATCTTCAGCAATGAGTCGCATGTGTGTAGGCTCAAGAGACCACTGTATAGGTTGAAACAGGCACCACGTGCTTGGTACACACGGATAGACAGTTGTTTAACTGGACTTGGATTCTCCAAGAGTGAGGCGGATCCAAACCTATACCAGATTGTGGTGGAGGGTAAGTTGCTTATCATTGTACTTTATGTAGATTATTTGATTCTAACAGGTGATGAGCTGTTGATACTTTCATGCAAGGATGATCTTGCTAAGGAGTTTGAGATGAAGGACTTGGGCCTCCTTCATTATTTCCTGGGATTGGAAATTTGGCAGCGCAGTGATGGACTATTTGTTTCTCAGGGTAAGTATGCTCGGGAGATACTGGAGAAGTTCAACATGCATGGCTGCAAGCCTGTTGATACTTCTCTTCTTGGAGGTTGGAGGAAGGAGGATGCTACTTTGGCAGAGGTAGTGGATGCCACTATCTATCGACAGTTGGTGGGGTCGCTTATGTATCTGGTCAATACACGACCCAATATATGCTATGCTGTTAACCAGCTTTCACAAGCTATGGTTAAGCCAACCAAGCTCTTCTAGAAGGCAGGCAAGCATGTATTGCATTATTTGAGAGGCACATCGGGATATGGTTTGTGGTACAGACAGGAGGATGAGGTGAAGCTATGTGGCTTCAAGGATGCAGATTGGGCAGGGAGCCCAACGGACAGAAAGAGCACATCAGGAGGGGTCTTCAGTATTGAGTCGACAACAGTTTCTTGGTACAGCAGGAAGCAGAGATCCGTGGCACTCAGTTCAGTAGAGGCCGAGTATATGGCAGCAAGTTTGGTTGCATGCGAGGCTATATGGATGAGGAAGATCCTGGTCGGGTTGTTCGGTTCTCACTTGGAGCCTACAGTGATTTATTGTGATAACCAGAGTTGCATTAAACTCTCGGCTAATCCAATATTTCATGATAGATCCAAGCACATTGACATCAGGTACCATCATATCAGAGATTGTGTGCAGCGGAGAATCATGTTACTTTCATACATTCCAACGGAGGATCAGGATGCTGATATCTTGACGAAGGCGCTCACCAGGAGCAAGTTCGAATACCACTGAGGCAGGATAGGGGTTGCTGATAATCCATATCTTGTTGAGAGGGAGTGTTGAGAATGCAACAAGATGATGGAGCTTAATGGAAAGAAGTCGCCTTCACTAAGTGGGCCCGTAGGCTATTTTTGGCGCAAAGTCTATTTTTAGACTATGTCTATTTTTAGACATATGGATCATGGTCTATGAGTTGCAGGATGCTATTTGTGGATGATTGGTCATGTCAGTAAAAATAGATGGACTTCTATTTTTAGACATATGGGCGGTTTCTATTTTTAGACTGCCATGCTAAAAATAGAACAGTGGAATATTATTGTCTCATAATAATATTTGGACTATAAACATTATCTTATCCTCTTGGAGCACTTCAGTTTGAGCTACAGATGTGGCACATGCAGCTGTCAGAAGGAAATACGCTTTCTTTGTGGGTCAGTTGAGCTATTGCATGCAGGACTTCAGTTAGAACTCATGTGGTTGAGTTTGGTGGAGTTGATTGTGGAGTTAATGGAGTTGTGTTCAGTTTGACTTGGTTGAACTAGTTGTATTTTAGTCTAACTAAAGAATACTCTACTGATGAGTTGTGTGAATTAATTATTAATTAATTCACTAATTATTAACTCATAAAGCAACTGAAGAATACATCAGTTGACTCAGTGCATGTACAGTTCAGTGGAGACAAGTGTTAGAGGTTGAGATTGCTATCAGTTGTGACTATAGTTGTGCATGAGATTTGCACATGCATGGATGGAGATTGCCCATTGGCTTGCATAGTATAACCAAAGGAATTCGATTTAACAGAGTGATTGATTCTCTTGCAGGATTGCGCAGTGGAGGCAGGCAAAGCAGTGGAGGAGATTTGAGCCGTGATTGATAAGATCTGAGCTATTTTTGTGTGTAACAGGTGGAGATAGTACTGAGTACTTGTGAGGAGTATTGTACTATGTATTGTTACATGTTCTCTATCATTATAATATACAGATAGTGTGGGGTTTTCAGCTGTATTCTTTCCCCGGGTTACATACTGTGTTAATGTGCGCATGCGATTGATGTTTCATTGTTTTTTATGCTGCTAAATTGATGATCAACATAGAGGAGGTTATGTATTGTGCATGTATTCCGCAATAGTGTATAATCGGGATAATCTCTGTGAATAAATGTCAAATTATTCAAAATTTCTACAAAAAGAACTTTGACTAGGTTGAATTATACCAACCTCTAGCATTTCTGCAACCATACATTCAATTTCACTCTTTTGGGCATATGGATATCTGTAAGGCCTGATGTTTGTGGGAAGACTTCTTGTAATAAAATGAATAGCATGATCATGATCATAGATAGGTCGGAGGCCTTTGGGAGTCTCAAGTACCTTGGAATGATTGTCCAAAACGTTTTGGAGTTCTGGAGAAATAGATGATTTCAATGCGGGAACCTCTAGTGAACATAATTGTGAAATTACACCCCATTGTTCTTTCTTTAGAAGCTTTGTCATGTTTTTAGAGCTTATTATCTTTCCCAGTTTCCCTGCGATACCCCTTAATTCAACTTCCTTTCCTTCCCAAAAAAATTTCAAGAAAAGTTCTTGAAAATTAAAAGCTATCGTACCCAAAGATTGTATCCATTGGACTCCTAGTACAACATCAACACCACCCATCAGAATGGAAAGCATTAAACTATTCATTACATATTCTCCCATGGATAACTTGATATTATGGCACTTTCTAGAGCAATTTATGGTTCTTCCATTTGCAACCATCACTTGACACTCGGTGCTGGATATAGGAAGCAATTCAATTCCTTGGTTATCTTACAATGAATCAAATGATGGGTACTACCCGAATCAATCAACACTATTACCTTTTTCTTCTTGATATGTCCTTCTATCTTGAGAGTTTGAGGAGTGGTAATTCCTGCCAATGCATTACAAGATATGGTCAGATTAATTTCTTCTTTCTCTAGGGTTGGTTCCTGGTGTATATCCTCTTCTTTTGACGTTTCTTGTTCCTTTTCTTCCTCCTCTTCACAATCTATGTAAAATAACCTATTCTCAACACACTTATGACCTTTAGTGCATTTACTATCACAATTATAACAAAGCCCTTTTTCTCTTTTTTCTTCCAATTGTTGTGGTGTCAACCTTGTAGGTTGTAGAAGGCTAGAGGAAGCAACACTTCCATCTTTATAGTTGTGAGTGGTAGGCTTCCTTGTTGCCATAATTTTGTTTTCAATTTTTCTTGCCAACTTGAATTCCTTCTCCAATGAATCAGGTTCCCAAAGACGAACCTCATGTTGGATGTTATCCTTTAAAGTCCCTATGAACACATCAATTCTATGCTCCTCTGGAATATCTTTTACCCTCATATTCAATTTTTGGAATTCCTCAATGTGCTCCACCATTGAACCCTTTTGTTTGAGAATTATCAACTAGCTAAAGAAGGTGTTGCTTTTTGTATCCTCATAATGTGCTATCATTTCCTCCAAAAAAATTGGCCAAGTGATAATTTGTTTACGAGAGAAAATCCATCGATATCATACAAACTGATTGGGTTCTAAATATAAAGTTGCAATGCGTACCTTTTGTGTGTTTTGCACATTATGGATATCGAAATATTGCTCTATCTGTAGTATCCATGCTATGGGATCCTTGTCATCAAACTTCCTCATATCGATCTTTGGAATATGGTGGGTCTTGAATCCAACATTAGATTCTATGGAATCATGATTAACGTTTTTTTTATTCTCATCATGAGTTTCCTATACTACCTTTTTGCTATTAGGAAGCATTTCTTGAAGCAACTTTTCCAAACCTCCTTTCAAACCTTCCATGTCTTTCTTCACATCTTCAATGTTTACTTCTAAACCATCCATCTTAGATTCCACACCATCAATATTAGCTTCCATGCCATTCATCTTAGCTTCCACGTATTTCTTTAAACCATCCATGTTAGCTTCTATTACTTTTTGTGAGAGTGAAATTTGTTGCATTTGGTCTCGTAATTTTGATATATCATGTTGCATTTCTTCCTCTTCTTCATGAGTCATGGTAGAAATCTCAGGTTGCTTACTAGGTGTTTCCATTTTCTTTCTTCGGCGCATCAATTAATGATAATTATGTTTCACTATGCCCTTTGAATTACTTCAAGCTATTTTTTCAAACCAAACTTATGCAAAATTTTAAAAATACTACACACCTCTTTTTCGCTTTGTAGGAGCTCGATATTGAATCTGTTGTATCTTTGTAATGTCAAATATCCAAGGTCTGAAATTGCGTCCTATGGTATACCTCTGAGTCCTTTTTCCAACCCCACAAGTAGGATCAAGATTGGATTCTCCAAGAAAGAGTTATTCCAAATATCCCACCATGGCCTGATTATAGACTAGTTTAGTGTGGTGAACTTGTACGAAGTGCCACGTATCACTGTTTTGACCTTCGGACCTAGAAATGATACACCGAAAACTACAATCCGTCCTCTTTCTGTAAATTTTTAGGAAATTTCAATCTGATGCTTAGAGAGAAAGTTATGACTATTTTCCCCAGGTCACCTGTTTGAGATATAATTTGGGAGTCTGCAAAAACCCTAACTTCCTTGGATGATATCTCCGAAAATATATTGAGAAAAGATCTGAAATTCAAACCCGAGGTCATCAATATTTTGGATAAATTGGGTTTTAATTTCAGCTTCTAAAACTTCATAGAAAAAACGTTATAGCGAAAATGACGTGATGATCTGTTTGAGGCAGCGAAAACCTAGAATCCAAAGCTTTGATACCAAATGTTATGCAACCAGTGCACAAAATAGAAGAAAAGATAGTTCAACGACTTCAAAATCAACCACTTCGAGGGGGTAACCTCCTTAAATTACACAAATAAACAATTCTTGGATGATACAAATGACAAAACCTTTTTTCTATTTATAAGAGTCTAAGAGGTCCTAATACAATCAGAGCCTACATAACAATAATATTGTGGGGGCGCAACAATAACAATAGTGAGATTCTATGGGGCACAATAATAACAACATGGGGACTATATGGGCATAATAATACAATATAGAGGGTTGCACTAATAACAATAAGGGGTTACACTAGTAGTATAAAGACCTAACAATTAATGTGACTAAAAATAAAAAATGAGGTTTAAAAAAAAAATCATTACCATTGAACAACTAATACATTTGTCCTTTGTACTTAAATAACTTAAAGTAAATTATAAATATAAATTCATAAATTCTCAATTGTATAATATACTATTAATTAAAGTTTATATTATTTAAATGATATAATTAAATTATATAATACCATGTAATTAAGATACTATATAAAACTCAAATAATGTAATAAGTGTAATATATTATTTTATGTTTTCATTTTATATTACATGTTGATTTGATTTGATTTATAATAGAAGAAGAGTAATATAGTATTAAAAATAATATAATATATGTTCTATTACATTTAGATTATTTTTCATAATATTATATATAATATTAATATAATCATGAATTGAGTTGTATTTAAAATTAAAGAAAAAAATATTGAAATAGATTTAATTTATATTTATGAGTAGGTATTTATTTATATATGTATAGATGTTAACTTATAATTAATTTGAAATTGTAATATTAAATCAAATGAAATGAATATATAATTTAAAAATAAATATATGAAAATGTACAAATATAATTTTTATTGAAAAGTGTGTAAAAACATGAAGATTGTATATGGATATTGTATAGGGATATGCATTATTTCTTTAAAAAAATGAAATGCCAATAATAATATTTTATTCAAAAAGTGTGAAATGACTTTTATTATGAGTACTTTACTTTATGACTTTAAAAGTACTTAGAATGCTACCATGGTTAACCATGTGTTTTTATCCACCATTGAGAATGTGATAAGTGAGTACCTTTAACTCAAACAATGCCACCTCAACCATGAGAGATGATGGCATCCCCTAAAATGTGATTCGTTCTCATGAAGTGAATTTTGGTTGTACATTTTTCTTTAGGAGGGCCATTTTTGACCTCAAAATTCTTCTAATGAAGTGTGGTTATCACCAAGTACCAATCGAACCCTCCAATGTATGGAAGGCTGCCTTCAAATCCAAGGAGGGTCTTTTTGAATGGTTGATCATGCCTTTCTGGTTAACAAATGCCCTTGCAACCATCATGAGGTTGATGTACGAAATCTTGTGGCGCTTTACTAACTCATTCATGGTAGTGTATTTGGATGACATCCCGATTTTCAACTAGAGTTGAGAATGACACGTTCACCATATTCGACAGGTCCTCCACACCCTGTGTCAAAACAAATTATGTGTCAATTTAGAGAAATGGACTTTTGGTATGACCCAGGTTCAATATCCGGGGTACATTATTGATGAGTAGGGTGTGCATGTGAACCCAACCAAGATACAAGTTATTCGTCATTGGTCAACCCCATCCACTCTAATAGAGCTCCACAAATTTCTGGGTTTTTCCAATTTCTACTGCAGGTTTGTGTTGGGTTTCTCTCATATCACTTGACCTTTGAGTCAAGTCACCAAGGGCAGAGTGAAAGCAAAGTTCTTTTGGTCTGAATCTCAACAAAAGACATTTGTTGAGTTGAAGCATTGCCTTTGATTTGCACCAATGCTGACATTGAGATTGAGACAAATGCCTCCAACTATGTTATTGGTGAAATTGTTACTTAGTAGGGGCATCTGGTGGCATATCAGTAAGACACTTTCAGAGACAGTCCAAAAGTATCCCACCTATGACAAAGAGATGTGTTCCATTATGTAGGCCTACCGACAATGGAAGCATTACATTATGGGGAAGGAAACGATCATCCGCACAGTGCACTCTTATGGGCTCACACATGAACTGACTCATAGTGTTAACGGAAAAACATATATTTGGTCGAGTGTTGACTAAATACATCAAACAACTGATCAACTGTATGTATAGAGTAGGATCCACCAACTCGGAATCAGAAGCATAAAGATTCTTCCAGCTATTGATCATAGGTGTAGACATGGGTTTGCAGTCCTCCATGTGAAATCTGCTAAGAATATCCACAATGTACTTCCCTTGTCCCAGGAAGAAATGCCCCTCCTCCTTCCACACCTCTAATCCCAGAAAATAATGCATCAAGTCGATATGCTTCATCTCAAACTTTGAAGCAAGATCTCTCTTGTAGCCCTCAATGAGTCTCTCTGCACCAGTGATGATCAATTCATCAACATACAACACCAGAATGAGAGGCTCCTCACCCACCACAATGAAGTATAGGTTCGGATCAGCCTCACTCTTTGTGAAACCCAACTGCTGCAAGTATGTATCAATCCTCGAGTACCAAGCTCTAGGAGCTTGCTTCAAGCCATAGAGTGCCTTTTTCAATCTGCATACATGGGACTCCTTCCCATGCACCTCAAAGCCCTCCGATTGCCCAATATAGACCTCCTCCTGAATGAAGCCATTGAGAAATGCGGTCTTCACATCCATATGGTGGATCTTCCAACCTATCTCTGCTGCAATAGATATAATGGAGTGAATAGATGTATACCGAGCTACGGGAGCAAAGGTCTCCTCATAGTCAACTCCCTCTACCTGTGAGAACCCTCTCACCACAAATCGAGCCTTGAACTTCTCGATGCTGCCATCTGCAGCATGCTTTATCTTGTAGAGCCATCTGGAAGTAACAATTGATTTACCTTTAGGCCTCGGCACTACCTCCCAAACATTGTTCTTCATAATAGAAGAATACTCCTCCATCATGGCCTCTCTCTAGACTTGCTGGCTGGCTGCCTCCTCATAACTAGAAGGCTCGGAGTCAAAAATGCTTGTTACCAATGCCATGTAACTACAAAACCGCTTAGGTGGTTTACTCTCTCTAACCTATCTCTTTGGCCCAGCAACTGATGTGGCCTCGCGCAAGGTATCTTGAAGCCACTTGGGCTTCCTCTTCCCTGAGCATACTTCTCCCACTAGAGTGAAAGAATCCTCACCATCATCAGAAGCCTGAACTCCTGAACGCCTGTCAACTGACCTCATGCCTGAACCTGTGCCTGTAGATGCTGAAGTATCGTGCGAACTGTCTGTTAGTGGACTACCCTATGAACTGCTTTGCGAACTGCCCTACATGCTGCCCGAAGAACCACCCACCTGACTCTGGGAGCCACTGCTTACTGATGGACCTGACACTGCAATCGACATACCTCCTGATCCCTGACCACTGGATCCCTGTGACTGACTCAGCTGCTCCTGAGGGTCTGGTGACTCTGGATATTCTAACTCCTGTGACCTCCTAAAAGCTCTCTCCTCCTCGAACTTCACATCCTACCTGACAACCACTTTCCTCTATGCAGGAATATAAATCCGATAAGCTTTCGAGGTCTCGCTATAACCCACAAAGATTCCCTTGTCTGCAGTGGGCTCTAGCTTGGTCCTGTTCTCCTTGGGGACATAGGAATATGTAAGGCACCCAAAGATACGAAAGTGCCCAACATCATGCTTCTTCCCAGAAAAAGCCTCCAATGGAGTCACATTCCCCAAGGCACGATGTGGACTCCTGTTCTGCAAGTACACAACAGTGTTGCAGGCCTCTTCCCACAAAAAAAAGGTAACCCCTAATCATGAAACATGGCTTTGGAAGCCCCTACAATGGATCTGTTCTACCTCTTTGCGACCCCATTTTGCAGGGGGTAGTAAGGAACTGTGAACTCCCTCCTAATGCCTGCCTCGGCACAAAAATCAACAAACTCACCAAGGGTATACTCCCCTCCATAGTCTGACCTAAGGACCTTGATCTTCCTCCCTGTCTGGGTCTCCATGAGAGATTTGAACTCTTGAAACTGCTTGAAGACCTCACTCTTGGTCTTCAAGAAATAAATCCAGGTCTTCCTGGAGTGGTCATCAATGAATAAAACATAGTACTCATAGCCACTCAATGATACATGAGACATCCGACCACCCACATCGGTATGTATCAAGTCAATCATCCCAGTCGCTCTGCTGTCACTGCTGGGAAAAGGGGATCTGGAAAACTTCCCCATAGCACATCCTTTGCATACATCAAGGTGATCAGAACTGAAATCTGGCACACCAATAGTGATCTCCCGCAATGTACTCAAGGCCCCATGATACATGTGCCCCATCTTGCAGTGCCAAATCTCACACAACTCTGAACTACTAGATCTGCTTTCGGTCTTGTCTTGGGTGCTGCTACTCAATGCCATCAAGGGCTGGAATGAGAACTTGTACACCTTGGCATGGCGCACACCAATCTCTCTAGTTGAAGATGCTGGAGTTCCCCTTTGATATATAAGCACTTGCCCTCTCTTGAACAACACATCATACCCTCTATCCTCAAGTGCTGAGACAGATATCAGGTTCTTCTTCATTCCAGGCAGATATAGAAAATCTGACACTTTCAAGGGAGGTTTGGGTCCCCTATCAAATGTCAATGTCCCCACACCGATTTCTCTAACAATGTTGTTATCACCAAGTACTACCTCCATATCAGTATCACCCTCTAAAAGCTCTAAGAAGTACTCTCTAACTCCTGTCATGTGGCGGGAGGTGCCACTGTCAACATACCAAATGTTAGAAGATGCTCCGCTAGTAGCGGGGAATGCACACTCCCTCTGAACCTGTATGGCAGGTGATCCTGCACTAGTGGCCTCACAAGCTATGAACCCAAACTCTCGATCAAATCTCTCTGAGAATCTCTCTATCTATACAAAAGCTGCCATGGGTTTGTCTTTCCCTTTATTGTTCTTCTTTTGTGGACACACAACATAATAGTGTCCCAACTTTTGACAATTCCAACATTTGACTTTGGAATAGTCCTTCTCCTTGTTCTCCTGCTTGCCTTTACCTTTGCTTTTGCCTCCGATGTTGGAAGCTTGCTTCTTTTCTCTTCCCTTCTTGCCTCTTGCTAACAATGCCACATTGTCATCCTCCTCCACCTATTTGGCTGCCCCAAGATGGTTCTTTTTGATCTCATCCTGAATACAATCATCCCACGACCTCTCCCAATCGGGAAGGTTTTCCCGTGTAACAATGCCATCCACAAAATTCTCCCAAGTCTTGGGAAGACCATTCAAAGCAATTCTCACCAATTTAGTGGGTGCAATGATCTCACGTATGACTACCAACTCATCTCTCATTGAAGTGATCTTTGTGAGGTATGCTGTAGCATTGTCAGTCTTAGCCATTTTAATGGCCTTCAGTTTCTCCTATAGGACCATTTTTCTGTTCTCATTTGAGCTTTGGTAAAGACTCGTCAAGGTTGTCCACATCTCATGTGCATAAGTCTTTCCTCTCACATGAGCAATGACATGGTCTTTGATTCCTTCCAGAATCAATCATTTTGCCTTAGTATTCTTTTTGTTAAACTCTGCCAACTGTACAGGGTCCGCAAGTACTACTACTAGGTTCTGTGTGGTATTTACCATAATGCCCCAGACTTCTGCTTCCTCAAAGATGCTCTGAATTCTCTCCTTCCATGCATTGTAGTTGTTCTGCCCATCCAACCTATCTTCAGCTCTCAAACCCAAAGACATGTTTCACTGTCCTACCAAATTGAAAATTTCAAATCTGTGGTAAAGGTTTTTGTTTTTTGTGTAAAAATCAGCTTGCTGTAATTTTCACTTTGTTGTCCCAAACTGCACTTTTTAGCCAACCAAGCTCCGATACCATGAAGAAATTTCAACCCCCACTCCGGTTATCAGTTTTCCTTATCACTCCATGCATTTAGTTTTAAATCCAAGCATGATAAAAATTCTAAAATCTGGAAATGATAATATTTTTCTAAAAACACAAATTTAGAGATTTCACAACTGCTGAAATTGCAGAAATAAAACACAACAAAATTATGACAGCCACACATAGAAAATAACACAGTGATTTTTGGTCAATGTGACCCTGGAAAAACCCCCTACAACTCTTGGGGAAAACCAGTTTGAGAGCTCTTCTTTATTTTTGAGAATGATTTTACAGAGAAACTAAAATGCACAGTAAAAATTCCAGCAACCACAAATTACAACTTATCTCAATTTTTGTGCTTAAACTCCACCTCGAAAATCGTGCCAATCAGAAAATAGCCAAAACATAATTTTTTACAGCAATAAAACAACATTAAACGTTGTACGGCCAGCCTCGAAAAATGTGCCCTGAACTTGCTGTCCCTCTTCCTCGATTTCTGTGCCTTTCTGCTCCTGTACAATTTTTCCTTGGGATGCGTGCTAATAAATGTTGCAGCCCATATTTGTTGAAATGTCATTTTGCTGCTCTCCTTCACTTCCTCACTGCTTAGAAATTTTCTCCTTGCTCTCTCTTCTCTTTCTCTCAAATGCTCATGAAAGAATGAATTGATTTTTTCCTCCTCTTCTCCTTTTATTCTCTAAATGACCTTTTGGGTTACTCTAAGATCTAATGGCTGAGATTCATTTAGATCTAGGGTTGAGAATAAATGTGCATTTAATTCTCACTTTCTATTTTTAACTCACCCCCTTAAATAAAGACCCACTTAGTCTTTTATTTCCATAGTCACATTTTCACTTTCTAATTCTTCATTCACTTTAATAAAGTCACCTTTAAAGTAGAACGTAACTTTACCACTTATAAAGTCACTTTAGGAGAAAAGTAAAAAATAAATTTGGACACTTTTCCCTAGGCCAAAGATCAAAGCCTTAGGAAACCACTTGTCCTCTAGTACCCAAATTTTAACAATAAATAGAAGTTGTTTCTCCTACAACCAAATCAATCAATTTCAATAGGTATTGGAAACGACTAAGCTTGTTGAATCAATTAAAGAGTAGGCTACAGAGTTTTAGGGGGAGCTTATTTCATTGGGTGCATCCTTTGCCATTGATGTCAAAGGGGGAGAAGAATTTTTTGAGTGGAATAATTATTGATGATAGGGGGAATATAGAGGCAAATAGAACCCTACTTGATTTTAGCAGGATCTGCTACTATGGAACTGTTGCCATCAATGCCAAAGGGGGATATTGTTGGACAATTGACACTATTAGGATGTCAAGTGGCATCATGTGTGTTTGAATTGATAGCAAACAGGCTAGCACTAAAGTTAAATGGGCAAGGATAACAGATGCATGGTGTGTTCAACTCAAGGGGAGTCCTATGGTGGCTACAATATTTAGTAGAGAACCATCATAGTAGCAGGACATGCAAAAATGTACAATCTTATTACTATGATGGGTGGATGACCGATACTTCGATAGCATTTATTCCTTAGGAGACCATCTCAGATGTATCTATAAATGACATAGTTGGATAGTGCTTTGAAAGATATTTTGAATGATATGTTGAAATATGGAAAAGGCCTTCTATATCAAGAGTTATGGATGATCAGTGTTTACAGATTAAAAGTTCAACATGCCCTTCCATGACTTGATGTGCCTCTCCCTTATGTTTTGTTCGAAATTTCTTTGACTCCAGACTTAGGCGATTTTTGGAGGAGGGTCGGGACTTAGGTGATTCATGCCTAGTTAGAGGTTAGGCTATGCAGTAGAAGTTCACAAGGGAAATCCTCCCTGATCCCCAACATACAGTGTGGGGCCAACTCGTAGTCAAGTCCATGGACTAGTCGATAGTCGGTCAAGTCGAGAGGTTTTGACAAGAGCTGATATGATTAAACCCGGCCTCCGACCTATGTGGGACCTGGTGTAGGTAGACAACTGGAAAAGGTGATGCGTGGAGCATAGATTTTGGCCAAGGTGGCAGATGGTGTCAGCACAACGTAACCGGATGATGTGGCAAGGCCTCAAAGTTTGTGCGAGGGGGTATTTTTGTGAAGTTTTTCTATGTATTTGGTTTTCAACATGGAATGAATAAAACACGCCAAAACAATGGAAATGAACCCAAATTGGGCCTCCAAGTCTAGTGTGACAGTCAAATGTAAACATTGGTGCATAACAGGTGAAGCATGTTGATTCACAACCTTCCAACCTTCTGACCTATATTGGAAGGTGCCAGGTCTTGGTTATGTGGTGCTTTTGCATGTTATATGACTAAGGGATTTCGTGTCAGATACAACATTTGATGGGGACTTTGTAGAAAATCCTCATATGAATTCCAAGAGGACTTGTGGGATTACTGCATGTTAGAGTTGGTCTTGTCAGTCCTCCGTTAGAGATTAAACATGCTCTTACAAGGTGATTTTAAGGTGTCAAGGTCAAATTTTATCATTTCAGTGAGTCTTCAAGTAAAATTTGGTCACTAGGCATTAGGTCTAGGGTTTGCTTTCACTACTTTCAAAGTTGTCCAAATGTCGGTCTATGTCACTATTCAGCTGAGTCTACCATCATTCAGAGGGTTTTCATCATCATGTCAGGTTCCAATGGGTCATTTTACACCTTGTTCATGCTTCAGTTGCGCCTAGCTATGGTCATTTCTCTCTCCTAGGGTTTTGAAGGCAATTTCTTTTGGACAGTCAAATCATCGGTAAAACTTGTATCCTGATGTTCATACACCTTCCCCTATCCTTAAAGTACCTTATCAAACACTTCCCATCACTGAGATCCCCCAAATTCCTCGTTTTCACGCAAACCCTAGTTTCTTGCTACAACTTGGCAATTTTCTAGGTTGGACCTGTGTTTTGCCTTTTTGGACCCCTTCCCCTCACTCAATATTTTAAATTCCACTTTCCTTTGCTTCTTAACATCCCTCCCTACTTCCAAGAATTTTCCCAAGAATTTAGAAGCCGCTTATCCCCTTCATTTCGCTTTCTTTCGACAAATCTCTTGTTCCACACATCGGGATAGGTTTTACTCCAATGATGTTTCTAAGCAATAAAAGATGAATTTGGGAAAAATGAGAGAGGTTTTTGTCCAAAATAAGCCAAGGAAGAAAAAAATCCTTCACTTTTTACACAGGTGTCATGGTTTTAGAGAAATGTCAAAAATACAATTGCCTCGGGAGAATTGATGCAGCTCTGAAGTGACCTTGGTAAAATCAAGTTTTCTCCTATCTCAGTTGGCAAAATGACTTGCTTGATGAGTCAAATGATAACTAGACATAAATATATTTCCAATGAGCTATCATGAGCTCAATTTGGAGTTGAGAAAGGCATTCAAAAGTTGACTGTAACAGCACTCTGCCTTGAGGCAGCCTCATTTGGCACATTTTGACCAGTCTTGGGAGATTTGATTTTTGACAGGGAAAATGAACTCCAAATTGAAAAATTCCAGTTGGGTTGGAAAGTATACTCAAATACCTTTCTAACAAGCTATCTTGCACCCAATTGGACACCGGTAAGGCCTCCAAAAGTCACCTGGAAAAAGGCGCGACGCATAGGGGAGGCGCGGCGCACTGGGAGAAAATTTCCAGTGTAAATTTACACTGGCGCGGCGCACTGGGAAGGCGCGGCGCATAGAGCTGCCAAGGCTGATTTTTTTTAAAAATTTGCTCCAAGATTTCCCCAAAATGCATGGATTGCCATTGGTACAAGTAGGTTGAACTTCTCGCATGGTTTTTCATCCAAGATTGATAGTTGTTGATGGTGTTTGATGAATGGTGAAGTGTGTTAAAGAAAACAAACCCTATCTCTTCAAAATTTGCCAAGGAGATTGCTGCTAGGGTTTTGCGTTGCAACTAATTATCCCCTCACCTCATCACTCCCTAATCCCATACTCTCCTTACTTCCCTTATTCCCCAAGTTAACATACCCCCAAAATTCACTAAGCCCATGCTCCCAATTCCCAAATCACTTATTCCTAAGTTCTATTATGCCTATTCCTAAACCCTACCATTACCTATCACTCTCCTTCTCTCATTTCACTTGTAAAATCCTCAAATCCCAATTCCCAAACATAGTCAAGTGACTGTCCTCACCTTCACTTGATTGAACCACATTTTTCCCACACTCCACTATACCCATTGTCCCTATTCATTACAGTTCCTTCCTACTTGGAACATATTTGGCATTGAAATAAAGGGTACCAAATTCTCTTTTTCAACAAGTTGCTAAACATACACCTTGCATGGACATTATGGAGACACACACTAAAACATCATATGAACAAGATAGTCATTTCCACCACTGAACTGCATGCACCAAGAAGGCATCAAAAAGGCAAAAGAGGAAAAAAGAGCATGATTGACTCCGAATATTGGCCGAGGCAATCCTTGGCCCACCATAACACTTATTGAAGAAGCTCCATCCCAAATTTCAAGAAATTTGGGGCAGTTTTGGTATTTTTGTGCAAAAAACAGGGTTTTTCTCCCTGTGCGCCGCGCCACGTGGCGCGTGCTTACGATAGGAGGCTCCAAATGCAAAAAAGTTTATAGTTTTGGATTTGTCATGAAAAATTATGATTGTTGGTGCATGGCAAAGAAGTTTGGGCAAGTTTTGAGTCCTCAGGAGGTCAAAAACACCCTAAAAATGACCTCTCTGCCCTAATTCCACACACAGAAAGCAGTCTTGGGAGATTGAGGTTTTGGAGGGGCAAATGGGCACCAAATTCAGAAATTCTGTTGGGTATACGACCAAAGTCCCACATTGACTAGAAGTGGGGAGGATCATGGATATATAAGGATGGACAAATATCTCCATTGGTATGAGGCCTTTTGGGGTAAAGCCCAAAAACAAATCCATGAGGGCTTAGGCCCAAAGTGGACAATATCATACCATTGTGGAGATATGTGGTGTCCAGATTCCTAACAAGTGGTATCAGAGCCATGCCCCGAAGTTAGCCAAGTGGATGAATCCTCGGAATGCTGAACAAAGGTGGTGGGCCCCGGTAATATCACGATGGGATCCGTGGATGAGCTCGGTTAGACAGGCGGTGTGCTCCGGATTCTTCATGGACGTGTCCTAGTCCCAACACGGTGAAGAGGAGTTGACCTGGGATAGAGCAAGCTCTCGAGGCAGGTGGTGCTTCCATGTAAGGCGTGTGCTTCCAACGCATTGGAGCGGACAATCCTGGGTTGTAGAGAGTGGACGGATGGATAATCGTTTGAGGGGAGGCTCGATGGTCCTTTGTTCGAGGGGAGGATTGTTGGGTATACGACCAAAGTCCCACATTGACTAGAAGTGGGGAGGATCATGGATATATAAGGATGGACAAATATCTCCATTGGTATGAGGCCTTTTGGGGTAAAGCCCAAAAACAAATCCATGAGGGCTTAGGCCCAAAGTGGACAATATCATACCATTGTGGAGATATGTGGTGTCCAGAGTCCTAACAAATTCCACTTGGGTTGGAAAGTAGACAGGCAAGGCTTTCCAACAAGCACACTTGGGCTCAATGTGGACTTCAGAAAGTGCCTCAAAACTAGCTCCAAAGTAGTGCGACGCATACATTTTTTGGCGCGGCGCACAGAGACCCAAAGGCCAAAATCATTCCCGCTTCGCGAAATTTCGATTCGCAATTTTCTCCAAGTGGGCCTGCTCATTTACAATACATTTTTCCCGGCATCAAAGGCAAAGTTTAAAAAGCATTTTTGGCTTCTATCCAAGTGGCCAAATGAAGGCGAACAACCACCCAAAAAATCTACGCTCATATTTGCTTTTTTCTAATTGGTCCTCATGGAACATTAAATGTAACTGCTGATGGTTGGCTCTTCATCTCCTGGGTGGATCGAATTTCTCATGGCAAAGCTTATTTATTGTATTGAGAGTCATTTTGTAAAGGGTTGGAATTTCTGGGAATAGCGTGGAGAAAAAACTCAGCTATTCATTGTACAACTTGGCCTGGAGATTAATGAAAAATGATGCAGCTCTAATTTATGAGATTCCTGTGGCGTGAGTTTTAGCAATATGTTTCTTCTCTGTTTCATATGTAACTTGTAATGTTTTGCCATTCATTCATAGTCATTTCCAGTTGAATGTTTTTTAAGTAGGAAAGGTAGAATCCAAATTTATTGCTTTGCCTTGGAAAACATTCATCCTCTGTGTTTCTTCTTCTGTCTGAAAAGGATTCATGTGTATGCCCTTCTCAGCTTTTTCAGCAGTCTTTCCACTCCATATTATTTAAATCTGATTGCTAAACTTCCTGCCTATCTTGCCTCACGAACTATTCTGTGTCTTCGATTTAATTTCTCAGCTCATGCGGTCCTTTGGTCCCACACATCCCAGAAAATTCAGTCATTCAAAAAATCGCCTTTTTCATATCTATTTACTAGCCTAAAATCAATATCCATTTTAAGTCATTCTCAGACCCTATTTGTTTATTCTTCACTGAGCGTGACCCGGAGAGAGCCCTCTCCTGTTCTGGTAGGGCTAGCTACCAGACTGAGCGTGGTTTGTGGTTACCCTGAATTTTGCCTTTCTTCCGCCTAAGGCAGATTTAGGCTCTAACACTGCACAACATCATATGGTCAAAACCTTGAACGAGCTAGAAGTCTAGATAATGAGCCTCTATATTTGACAACTCGGCTACATCTGAAGGGTCGCTAGAGTTGATAGAAGCTCCGATAAAACCTTATGTTGGAATTAATGGTGTCCACAATGATTTGGGATGCAAGGAAACGAGGACCATGAAAGCTTAGAAAATTAATGGCGCAACATCTACATTAAAGAGAGCCATGCTGAGAATTAAATATCTCTGATAGCATGCTAACAAACCAAGATAAGTGTTACAAAGTGGAAATGGAGGCTATTTCGGTGTCAGGTGGTTGAGTAAATTGATCCCATATGCATGTTCTTAATTGAATACCAGAGAGCCATACTATGTTTTGAATGCAGTAGTTAATGAGATGATAGTGTGCAACATTCACTGTGTTGTTAGTGGACAAAAAGCTCAGAAAACACTGAATTAGTGTGTGGGGAAAGCATTATAGTATGATGTGTGAAGAGTGTGGATTGTTGTAAGAGACTGAATGTGTGCATAAGGTATATGGTGGCCAATAGATGAGAATTATATTTTCTTGTTGAGGGCTGAGGGTAGATCTAATGGAGAAGTGAAGCATGCAAATTAAAGAAGGTTTGCAAAGCAGAGAGGAATGAGATGCGTGTGACAAAAAATCAGGTTTTTATATTTATGTGTAACTCTAGTAGGCCTACATTACTCAGTTTGAAATTGTATGAAAAGTATAACTGTTGGTTGAAGCAGGTTGTGGCCTACATTTATAATAGGTTGGTGCCTCTTGGAAAGTCGTGGCTTGCTAAATTACAGAAGAAGATATCAAATATTTGATGAAAGTCTTTTAAAACATCGGATATAATAAGAGGGACATCGTCAAGACCATAAAAAGAGCTAGATCCATAAATATAGACAAACAAACTATAACAAGCACCCAAGTTGCAAGCAAGAGAGCATACCTACCATACATTCAAGGAGTCATAGACAAACTCGCCAAGGTTCTAAAAAAGAAGGATATTGAAACCTCTTTCAAGCCCATGTTAACCATCAGACAAAGAATGAAATCGGTTAAAGACAAACTTGATCACCTCCAGCAAAAAGGTGTCTACAAGGTCTTATGTTCATGTGGAAGTTGTTATATTGGTGAAACTGGAAGATCATTCAAAATTAGACTAAAAGAACATGGTGCAGACATAAAAAATGGAAGAGTAAAATCCTCAGCCCTGGTAGAGCATTCATCAAAGACCTGTCACCATATTTGCCTTGAAGACTTGATCAGAAATGGGGGTTTGATTACTTGTTATGCTTACAAGAACCTCCCACTTAGTTAAACAAATGATCTAGCTTATATATGAAATTTGCAGAATTAAATACTTGAAACAGATGTATGTTTTCTTTTAACTATTTAAGTGCTTTAAGTCCATTTGTTTATGTTGATATTAAACACATATAATAGTCATATAATGCAGCAAATAAACAACCACACATAACAACAAATTTAATCTAGGAGTTCACCCGAATATCGTGGGCTACGTCTCCTTGAGCTTTTGTCATCTTGACTTGGATCTTTGGGATTATGGCAAAGTTTCTTTTACAAGTTCCACACTTAACTCCAAAGGTTACTGAACTAAACCAATGGGCTTAGAATACCATCTATATCCCTGTCATGGCTGTCATCACTCTGCAAACAGATCTAAGCTCCCTTAGACTTGATTCCTTCAATCAGTGCTCTGAGCTACCCTGAGCTTCTTGATGGCACTAACTCCTTCAGAATTCTTTAACTGTCACTGAAACCTCATTCACTGTCTCCAACACATATCAGACACCAAAATAGATTGATCATTTGCTCATAATGAGCACTGCATCCCCAAGCTAGGCCTTCCTCCACGATTGACACTAGGCTGCTTGACTTCCCTATAGCATCTCAACCTTTAGAAGTCTTCAAATGCTTATGCTAATCCCTGCAATGGATTCAGAAGGCTCATTACAGTTAGGAATGACTGTTGGTTCTGTGAGAACGAGTACTGGTAGCTCCTACAACTGCTTCCAACTCTTAGTGGCCCTGAGCTCCAAAATCTCTATGGAGATGATTTCTTCAGCTTCTCTGGACCATTCCATCGGCTTTAGTAGGCTACAGTTAGCCTAGCTAGCCTCTTGTTTCAGTCTCTCTCTCCCTCTGCCTCTGGTCGAAAACTGCTCCTGGAGTGCATTTAATCAATATCCCCCCTAGGGATACTCCGCCACATTTGGTGAACTGCACCTAACTCCAGTTAAACTTAGCATATCCGCCTAAGTTTGTCTGCTCCACCAGGCTGACTTTCGAAGGTGAGTCGTTACCGTAACTGTTGGGCGCACACATGAGGGTGGTATATCCCTGGCAGTTAGGGATAATGCTACAGTGGTATTAACCTTCAACCGCTGGGAATCGCGATACCACTTTGATATAGAAAAGTTGCATATTTACACAATTCACGCATGGACCTGTGGGTTATGGGCCCACGTATACCAAATAGCAGAATCTCCACCGTCGATCTATCCCGTGTGATCCAACGACTGTCGCGTCGTCTGATCGCCAACTGGCCCGGATGATCTCCACTGTCGATCCATCCTGCGTGATCCAACGGCTATCGCGCAATCTCACATGAATTCTTGCACGACCGATATCAGATCAAGAGCATGCGATAAAAGTGGTTTTCTCGTGCTACGTGTCACATGCTAAGGTTAGTTGCATGAATTTTAGAAATACCATTTCCAGCCTTTAGGGCGCGTGAGAAACCATTTCCCACTTTCCGAATATTGCCCACGTGCTCAATACAGAACTTAAAGAAAGATGTTTAAGGAAAGGTTTAACGCTTAATCTTGGTCAAATGTCCACAATTTGCAGTTTATTGGACTCTTTCAAATTGCGATAACTTCTTCATACGGTATCAGTTTTTTGAACCATTTGTGGCATCGGAATCGAAAAGACGAGATCTATCCGATTGCTCAGGTTTGAAACTCTTTCGAACATTTTGAAATTTGATCAATCCTTAGGGTCATGGATCAATATCTAATCAAGACACGAAGGTCATCACTAATGAAAACCACAAATATAAACAAGAAATGCAGGAGGCCCTTGAATAATCTCAATAGGTATGGGGGATTAGAAATAAGTAGAAATTGGGTTCCCCTGCTCTCTCAAAAACCCAACCCATCACTCGCCTACCCCCAATAATATCTCCTCTCTCTCGTCTCCTGCCCTTTTTCCCTACCCTCCTTCTTTCTCATATCCCCATCTCATTAAATTATCTCTCATCTAACCCACCATTCCCCCCCGACTAGGCTTCTCATTTTCATTTTTTTCCCATCAACCCTTTTCATTCCTTATATTCCCTCCAGTATAACCTCCCATATCAATTCATTAGTCTTTAGTTTTAGAAACCCCTATTTAATATTATTAATATCTTATTATTTTATTATTAGTTGTATTAATTATATTATTAATAGCAATAAGTGCATTATTACTATTAATATTATAATTAAAACTAATAAGTGAAATACATATTAAATGTATTATAGGTTAAATAAAATAAATTGAAATTAATTAAAATAAAAACCAATTATATATAATTACATATATTATCATTATCCTTCACTTGTTATCTTAATATATATATATATATATATCAAAATATAATGAAAATCAATTTAATATAAGTTTATTTAGAACATAATTGAAATAAATTAAAATATAAAATAATGTATATACATTCATTTTTTTTCCTTGTAAGACTAAATCTATTAATGGAAACATAATTTACAATGAGGCCCCGGTCTCTGCGGGTCTAGAACAACCAAATAACTAGTTTAAACATCAAGAGTAAAGCGAGACTGCCCCGGGAGGGGAAACCAGTTTGAAGACGAGAAAAAAAACCAACTGCCCGCGCAGGGGTTACAACTCCAAAACTTGGAATTAACTGTCATGGTGAATTTCCAAATTGTCCAAATATTTTGAAATAAACAACAGTAAAAAACAAACATCTAAAAAACCGAGCTGGGCAGGTGACCTGTCTGCTTGAGAGTGCTAGGTGTCTTATGACGGTGGCTTCTCCTCCACTATCAGACACCTATACTCGCCTGAATCAGTATCCTCTGCCTACTTGCCACCCGTATTGTCGTGTCTCTCTGGCTTCATCCTGAGCTCCTTTAGCTTTGCTGGTGGCCTTGCCGCCTGGAGCCTTCGGTCTGCTAGTGGTCGAATGAGCCTGGGCCTCCTGCTGATTGTTGGTGCTCGGCACCTTCTGTGCAGTGTTGGGGGGCGGATGAACCAGGTTCTTCGCTGGGCTGTGTTCTGGGTCGCTGTGCATGCCAGCTTCCTCCCTGAATTCCACCGAAACTGTGGCTATAATGACAGGTCTGTCCATGGAGCAAAGGAAGCGAAATTGAGCAGACTGGGTGGCAACACTTAGATTGGGTGTCTGGGTGGCCTCATCGACCTGACAAGCCGCACAGGGATGAGCTCGTCCCCTTCCGCTTCCGGTAACCGGATGAATACCATGGAAACGGGGTGTGGACGGGGTGGAGGGCGGGGAGGACAAAGGGGAAGTCGATGCAGAGGGAGATGGCGGAGGGGGGCGGATGGCTCGTCCGCGGCTGCCGCCTCGCCTGCAGCGCATGCGGTGACGAAGTCGTGGCATATTGCTCTGAGCGGGGTGCTGCAGCGAGGAGTGAGCCGAAATGGTCAAGTTACAGACTGGGAGTGGGACGAGGGCAGCAGAGTTAACACTGTAAATGATAGGGGGATTCAATTCAGGGACAGAGGCAGGGGCCAGGGCATCAAATTGCAAGGTGGAGTGAATAGAGTGGGAGAAGTGAATACCATTTCCCAGGTCGACACAACTGAGAAGCTTGCGACGCCACCCTATTGCGGTGCGAGAGCTTGGCTCTGCTGCAGCAGGGTGGCAAGAGTAGTTCAGAGGCGGAATGGAGGTCTGCCGATGGCGCAGAGCCATGATTTTAAGATTATAGGGAAGGTCTCGACCTGCACATCAGATTAATGGTGCTGGCCGAGTGATAGAGGCATGCCTTAAATTCCCACAGGTGAGAGCGCGAAAGACCATGTGGCTTGGTCACCTGCCATACCGGTGTCGCATCCGCAATAAATCAACTTCAACCACCTGCATCGGGGGGTGCTGCATCGTTTTTCACCAGTGCAATACAGTCCTGTTGATGAATGTCATATTTTACAATGTCGAGCAAACATGAGTATAGTGTTCGATCCCTGTCCACCCCTAAAATTTCCAAGAGGTCGGCCACTTTGTTGCCATCTCTCTTGATGTGTTTGAAGGTGATTGCTCTATTGGTTGCAAGCCATTGTTCAATGTGTTGTAAGAGTGCTGCTAGTCTCCAATTGCAGGACAATTTGTGTACTGGAGTCCCCTGTAGAATTTGATTAGCCATATTGATGAGAATTTGAGAGTCTCCTTCAATTATTAAGGGAAGGAAGCCATGCTGCTGAGCTAGATGAAGACCTCGCCACAATCCTTCCAGTTCAGTCGAATTGTTCATGTCCCATCCTGTTGTTCCCAGGAAAATCAGCAGAGGTTTTCCATTGTGATCCCTGAAAATTCCTCCATGTCCAGCCTTGCAAGGATTGCCTTTAGAAGCGCCATCAAAATTTACTTGGGTGATTCCTGGTGGCGGAGGGAGCCATTAATTGGAAGTTTGGTGAAGTGGGAGGGATCTACTGGGATGCTTCTGATTCTGGTTGATCCTAAGATTCCAATTCTGCTAGATGATCCACTCTTGTGGAGAGGAGGGAAAATCATCACCGTGCCAAGTTTGGAGCGCTAGTGTTTCTTGAAGGTTGTTGCAGAGATTGCTCCAGATGATCTCTATGGGAGTGGTTTGATTCTTGAAGATGCGCCAATTCCTTTCCTTCCATATAGTCCAGATGAGGAGGCCTGGAACGATTCTCCACAAGGAGTTTAGCAGGTGGCTCTTGTACGGGTTTTTAGCCCAATTGCGGATGGTTTTGGTAATGTCTTCTTTAACTCTGCCATCTTTTTGACATCTGAAACTTGTTTTTTCCCAAAGTTTGTTTTCCAAGTAACATGAGTCCATGAGATGCTGTATGGTTTCCTCTTGTTGCTTGTAGTTGGGGCACATTGAGGGTCCGTGGAAACCTTTTTTCCTTAGGTTGTCCCATGTGAGAATTCTTGCGTGACATAACAACCATAGGAAAGTGGAAATCTTGGGCCATATTTTAGGAGACCAGACTTTGTCCTAGAGAGCGTCCTTGTTATTATGAGTACCAATCAGAAGGTTGTACGCCTCTTGAGTGGTGAAAGTCCCACGTGGTTTGTATCCCCAACATAGGATGTCCTTTTTTCCAGAGAACCTGATTTTCCTGTTGGTAAGTTTTGTGTCCAACTCCTTGTACATTAACTCTGTTCCTTGCCTATTGATGTGCTCTGCTCTTTTCCATTGTCTATAACCCTGATCAAGGGTGGGAGTCCAGTACTGCTTGACCGTTTTCCATTGATGAGCATCCCCGTCCTCTGTTTGTGGTAGTGTGATTATGTTGTTGAACCTGGGTCTTTGCTGCCAAGAATCCATCCAGAAGCGGGCATTGTTGTCATCTCTTATTTCCCAGAAACTGTGCTGATGGATCATGTTTTTGTGTTGTCTAGCTGCATTCCAGATAAGGAGCTCTTTTCCGTTTCTGTGAGTCTGATCAAGTCGTCTGGCGGTCTATTGTTAGCATATTTGGCAGTCCATAGGATCGCCCAGGGTGTGTGCGGAGCTAAAAGCCATTTCCACCAGATTCTAGCTCCCATGACTGCATTACTGTGTTGCGGGTCTCGAAGACCAATACCCCCAAGGTATTTTGGGAGGCATACTATTGCCCATTTGACCAGTGCCCATTTGACCAGTGCCCATTTGTGATTATGACCAGAAGATACCCATAAAAAGTTCCTTTGAAGATCTTTGACTTTTTTTTGCACCCATTTAGGCGCTGCCAGAACAGAGAAGAGATAAAGAGGCATAGACTGCAGGACAACCTTGATTAGAGTTAGACAACTTGCCATGTTGAGGGCTCTAAAAGTCCAGGAGGAGAGGCAAGCTTCAAGCTTGTCTAGGAGCGATTGCCAAGAGGTGTGCTTAAGAGCAGAATCAGTTAAGGGGGAACCGAGGTACTTGGAGGGGAGAGAGGCGACAGAGAATCCAAGAATGTGGGCTATAGAGTTTTGCGTTATAGGGGGAGTGTGAAAAAAGAAGATTTGGGATTTAACAGTGTTGATGCTAGCTCCAGAGGCTGCCGAGAAATCATCTAGAAGGGACTTGAATTTTTGGGCTTCTTGGACCAAAGGATGCCCAAATAACATGTTATCGTCCACAAATTGTTGGTGGGTGATGGCAGGGGAATTATGAAGAGATATTCCTCTAAGCTGATGCTCATGGAGAGTATTCTTGATGATACAACCCAACCCTTCATCCATGAGAAAAGGGAGAAAGGGGGAGAGGGGATCACCTTGATGGATGTCTCTAGTTTGTTGAAAAGGGGTTGAAGGTATTCCATTAACAAGAATGGAGAAGAAAGTATAGGAGATTAAGCTCATTACCCATCGTACCCAAGAAGGAGAGAAACCAAAGGTTGTCAACATTTTTTGAATGTACATCCAACTCAGCTTATCAAAAGCTTTTGAGAGGTCGATTTTAAGAATCATACTTGCCTTTTTGTGGTGCTTGAGGGAGTTGATGATCTCATGGGTTAGGATGATGCCGTCTATGATTTGCCTTCCTTCCACATAGCCCGATTGTTCTGACAAGATGAGCAGGGGAAGCAACGACTTCAATTGGGAAGCAATAACTTTAGATATGATTTTGTAGATGACATTGCAAAGGGCTATAGGCCTGAATTTGTCTGGAGTATTAGAATGCTCCTCTTTGGGGATGAGAGCAATGAATGTTGCATTTAAAGAGGGGAGCATCCAGTGGAGGGTTCTTGATTCTTCCACTACCTGCCAGACTTCATCTTTGATAAGATCCCAGAATCTATGAAAGAAGTTGGAGGTAAAACCATCTGGACCAGGTGCTTTTCCTTCCTTGAGCTGTTTCATAGCTGATTCAACTTCCGGTAAAGAGACTGGACGTAGGAGCAATTGATTGTGTTCATCTGTTATCACTTTCGGGATGTGTGGGAGAATCTTTTCAATTGCTGGTTGTCTGTTGATTTGAGGTTCTTGATGGACTGTTTTGAAGTGCTTGAGGAGTTCTTTTTCAATATCCTCATGTTCTTCCAATCGGTCTCCCTGCTGATTTTGAATTTGGGTAATGTTGTTATGCATTCGCCTTTGTATGGTGGTGCAGTGAAAGAATTTTGTATTCCTCTCGCCCTCTTTTAACCATATTATTCAAGATTTTTGTTTCCATAGGATTTCCTCTTGCTTTTCTCTTTCTACAATCTATGTTTGAAGGTTCTTTTCTTGTTCTGAGAGTTCTTCATTCCTTCCTTCAGTTATGATGGTTTACTGGATTTTCTCCATTTCCTGAGCTAGAGCTCTTTGAGCTTGGAAAATGTTTCCAAAGGTGTTTTGGTTCCACTGCTTGATGTGCGCTTTGAGGAATTTAAGCTTTTGCTGCGATTGAAACATTTTTGATCCTGCTGGGGGATGGAAACTTTTCCACGCAGACTGAACTAGATTGTTGAAATTTGGATGTGTCAGCGAACATGATTCAAAGTGGAAGGGTCTTCGAGTGGAATTTCCGGGTCTTTGCCATTGAAGCGAAATGGGCCAATGGTCCAATCCAACAAGTGGCAAAATAGAGGATGAAAGGTCTCCTCCCAGGTGGATAGCATTATCTGAAATCAGGAATCTGTCTAACCGAGAAGCAATCTGTTGGTTACCGGATCTTTTGTTATTCCAAGTATAGATTCCATTGTTGAAAGGCAGGTCAATTAGCCAGTTGCTTTGAATGAACTCCTTGAAGTGCTTACTTTCATTATCTAGTCTGATTCGACCTCCTCTTTTTTCCTTTAATTTAGTGATCATATTGAGGTCGCCCCCCGTTATCCAGAGTGGATGAATCCAGGTGGAATTGAGCAGCGTTAGCGTGTCCAGAATTGTTGACTTGTTCACAACTTCCTGTGGAAAATATACATTGGTGAGGTGACCATGCACATTGATCCCTATGATATGGAAGGTAGCATGTATGAAGTGATGGGTCACATGAAAGTCCGTGAGCGCAATGGCCTGTGCATTCCATGCTATTGCAATTCCTCCAGAGGCTCCTATAGAATCCACAGCTATTGTGTGGCTACCTGGCCAGGCTTTTGAGAGAATGGTGCTGAGAAAAGTACTGTTACATTTCGTTTCTTGCATGAAGAAAATATGAGGTTTCTCCTGCTGTATCATGTTTTTAATCATTCTATATTTCCCAGGGTTGTTTAACCATCTTAATTTCCAGGATGTGAGCTTCATGGTTCAGGATTGGGGAGTGGCCTGTAGTACTTTGTTAATTTGGAATATCTACCAGATTCCACCAACATTTCCTCGATGAGGATGGTTCTTTGTAGATCTGTCTTTCACCCCATTTTCTTGGTATCTTTGGGCAGATTCTTCCCATCCCACTGACTTCTTGGTTGAATTCCTAAAGATCATGGCTGATGTGTTCTAGATAGAATGACCTCTAGACTTTCTAGCTGTCTTGCCGGGATTTTATCAAATTCTTTCTTCTTGTAGGCTTGCTCAAGGAAAAATATGTCCAGATCTCCTAAGTCGATACTTTCAGGCTCTTCTTCCATCTGCTTGGGTTCACTGCTCTCTGCTAGGAAATCAGCTGAATGCTTGGGATCAAGCAGAAAGGTATTGATGTCCATACCGTTAGGTTTCCAGGCCGATTCTTTAATGGAAGAGGAGATGGGGAGATCTTGGGTTCGCTCGGGGATTTGGGCAGGAATTGAATCAGTATGAAGGGTGGTGGAGGGCGTTTTGGGAAGCTCATCAGAGTGCATGGTGGGTTCAGAGACCATTGAAGCGGGTTGAGCTAGGATGTCGAAGCTGTTGCTAGTAGAGGGAGTAGAATTGCGGCAGGGTGATTTTTGGGTTGTGAAGCAGGTTTTTTATGGTTCCTTTTTTGAGTGTTCACTTTTGTAAAGCCATCTGGATCAGGATGCCCTGAGGAGGCGTTGGAAGAGGGCTTTGCATTTAGCGGGCAGTCACGGAAAAGATGTCCATGAGCGTGACATTTCCTACACCTGAAGGGGACATGTTCATAATATATGGTTTGAATCCACTCAAAATCATCATGAAATAGACTTACCGAGTCTGGAAGAGCATTGTTCAGATGCATGTAGACACAGATGCGGGCGTAGGAGGTGTATCTTCTGAGTTTTGTTTCTTCTGCAATTTTAATGAACTCTCCCAGGCCATTTCCAATGTCTCTTAGTGATTCTTCATCCCAATATTCCAACGACAGGGAATATAACCGGATCCAGACTGGTGCCGAGCTCAGATCTTCTTTGTCCGGATTGAATCTTTCGATCCAATCACACAAATACAGACCTGCAACATTGAAGAAATAAGGGCCACCGTCGATAACCCTATTTCAGTCTTCGATACAGTTGAATACCGCTGTAAAAATCCCCTTTGGTCCCAGCTGCAGATTGATGTGCCCTTTTGGTTTCCATTTGGCTGCAATCCATCCCTGTAAGGCTTTCTCTGTTGGCCAGAACCCAATAAATTTCCCAATGAGTGCATGATCTTTCATGAACTAGATTTGGGTGTTGATTCGTTGACTGGGCAGTTCAATCTTTGGTTGTTCTACTGCTACAGGTTTGCAGGTCGTAGAGGTTACTTTGGGCACCTCATCATTTCCTGCAGTGTTATGCAGCCCGTCCTGGGGTGTTGCCTCTGTTTCCTGTGGTCCGTTCTGTATATCATGATTGTTCTGATTTGCCTGCGTCTTCGAGGCGGAGGCCTTGTCAGATCTATTCTTGGCCTGTAGCGCAGTGTTCACCTTGGGGGGAGGCTCAGAGTCCTCCCCCGACAGGGTCACCATTGAGGTTGTACTAATGACTGGCGTGTGCAGTCGTCAGGGGTTTCAGAGTCGATGGTTCAGGGGCGCCGTGCTCAGAGCAGAGCTCCATTGCAGTGTCAAAATAAACCCTAGGTCGCCATGTTGAAAGCTCCACATCTATATGATGATATCATCCTATATACATTCATTACCTTTGCTTCATTAGTTAATTTAATAATGTTTCCGAAATAACCCTTAATATATCAATTAACATATAAATTTAATTTCAACAATTTTTTTATAATTAAACTTTATCTAGATTAATAAAACTTCATGTTATTTAGTTCTCTCTTTTTATTAACTTTAGAGTAATACAAAATTGGCTATAATTGTTCATTAATTATGTTAATTATTACTAAGATATTAAAAATTAAAATTAAAAAATATAAATAATGTAACAAAGTATATTCCCAAATATTTTTTATTTTCTGGCTTTCTCCTATTGAAATGTTAGTTGGATCCCTCATTTCTCTCTCCTATTAACTCTATTTATTTCTTCTCTCTCCTTCTCTCAGTGACAAATTTTTTCTTGATGATGGGGTCATGATATTGAATTGAAACGTCGAAAATAAAAATGAATATTGTGGTTGCTACGAGGCCTAATAATCTATGTTTGAAGGGGGTTGGGGCCTCCTGTGAGTGGGTGCTCACAAAAACAATAACGCACAACTTGGTGGTTTTTCCCATTCGTGTTTCCATGTTAAATCTTTGTGTCTATGTGTGTATGTTATTTATGCTGATGATGTATGTTCGTCAGAACAATTTACCCTACTGCTTAAACATTTGATTATAACTGTTCATATTGGTGATTTCTACGTAAAAAGAGATTAATCGTTAAAATTATATCCCTTACTTATTCAACCCCCCCCCCCCCCCGACCACCACCAGTGATTCCTTATCCCAACAATCCTTTTGTTGATGCTCTTATCTCAAATAAAGGTGATCGTTCAATTTCTCACCAGGTTTTTCGCAAGAAGATTCACACAAAACAATATATTCATGTCAGTTCTCATCATTATCTGACACAAGAATTGTAGGTTTTAACCCCGTATAGAAATTACCTACATACGAATTCTAAAACACAAAAAATAAACAATGTGAGAGCATAACACATAAAATACATATACACAGAGATTTTCCCTTTGGATCCAAAAACCAAGACTACCAGCTTGATTTTTCATTATATTCCTTTCAATGTTATAATACATATTTATACATGCTAAAGCATCCAATACCATGGACCGAAAACCATCGCTTCCAATACCATGGACCCAAAAACCATCGCGTCCAAAACCATGTGTGAAAACCATGCACAAAACCATAGGTAGGTCCACCCAACCTAATATAGGGTCTAAAAAAAATTTCCCTGGGGTGCTGCCCTGGACCTTGTAGAGAGCGGTTGCCCGCCTCGCTCAAAACCCCCAGACAGCGGGGGCTACCGCCCCCCTGTGACCCCCCTGGTTGCATAATCGGCACAACGAGAGGGGGCTTCGCCCCCCCTCTAACCACGGTTAACTACGTAGGCTAGTTGTGGAAAGAATATAAGACAACCCAACATTCTCCCACTTGTTGTTTTCTTTGCATAGGAGGCCACAGGAGAGCTTAGTCATTTATCCAGCCCTGCAACGCCCATTGTTTCTCTACACCAAGAGAACTTCTCAGAGCTCACAGATTTTGTCAATGCATCTGCAGTATTCTTCAAATTGTCCACCTTTACCAACAACACCCTTTTGTCTTCTATCATACCCCTCACAAAGTGATACTGAACATCAATGTGCTTTGTCTTTGAATGGTAAGCAAGGTTCTTTTCCAATAAAATTGAACTTTGGCTGTCACAGTCTATCATTATATCTCCCTGTATTAACCCCATACTTGAACACAACCTCTGTAACCAAACTGCTTCCTTGCTTACATGAGTGGCTTCCATGTATTCTGCCTTTGTAGTTGATAGTGCCACTACAAATTGTTTCTTACTCATCCAACTGACTGCACCTCCAAATAGGTTAAACACATACCCACTTGTAGATCTTCTCCGATCCAGATCTCCAGCCTAGTCTGCATCAACAAAGCCACGGATAGCCAAAACTCTGTCTAATCCTGACCTTCCTTGGTAGAACAAACCATAATCACTAGTGCCACGCAAATACCTGAAATCTCGCTTCACTGTTGTCCAGTGCTCCTTCCTTTGTTTTGACATAAACCTGCTCAATACTCCCATTACATGTGCAATGTCTAGTCTAGTACATACCATTGCATACATTAGGCTACCGACTGCACTTGCATATGGAACACGAACATGTCCTCTTCCTCTTCTTGTGTCTTGGGACACTGTTCAACAGATAAATTCACACCTATAGGAGTAGGAACCTTCACCGGTTTACTATCCTGCATATTAAACCTCTGTAGTATTGTCTCGACATACTTCCTCTGGTTTAACCAGAGCTTCCTCTTTGCCAGATCTCTTTTAATTTCCATGCCCAAATATAGTTTGCAGCACCAATATCTTTCATGTCGAATTTGAGGACAATTGGGTCTTCAAATCCTGGATAATTTCTTTGTCATTTCCAACCAACAACATATCATCCACATATAAGACCAAATAAATAACACGGTCACCAATTGATTTAAAATACACACAATGATCTGCTTTGCTTCTGGTGAAGCAAGTCCCCACATAAATGTATCAAATTGCTGATACCACATCCTTGGTGACTGTTTTAACCCATACAGAGACTTCTTTAACTTGCATACCAGTTATTTCTTACCCTTCACCCCAAAGCCTTCAGGTTGCTTCATGTAGATCTCCTCTTCTAGATCCCCGTGAAGAAATGATGTCTTCACATCCATCTATTCTACCTTAAAATCAAAAGTAGCAGCAACAAATAAAAGTAATCTAATAGAAGCTACCTTGGCAACATGAGAAAAGATATCACCAAATTCAATTTCCGGCACCTGGGAATAACCTTTTGCTACCAACCGAGATTTTTATTTCTCCACCTTTTCTTCTGCACTTGTCTTCTTCTTGAACACCCATTTGCTGCCATTGGGTTTCCTTCTAGCTGGAAACTCCACCAGATACCAAGCCTCATTTTTGTGCAAAGATGCCATTTCATCAACCATGGCCTCTTTCAAGAGTTTGCCATCCTTTGAATCTACTACTTCCTTCACAGTTCTAGGATCATCATCAGTAATAGGTAAAGCAAAATTTGAATAGAAAGCAGATGGACTATACCTTTCGGGCTACCTTCTTTCTCGAACTGAGCTTCTCACACCTGGAGTTTGTGGCTCTTCATCTTTTGATTCCTCCTCTACTGTAGAGTCTGATTCTTCCTCCTTAAGCTCAAAATCTATCTTCTCAGGTTCCTTTGGTTGGACTTCATGTTTAATAACATCTTTCGCCTCTCTGAACACCACATCTCGGCTGTACACAGCCTTCCTTGTTACTGGGTTCCAAAGCTTATAACCCTTTAAACCATCCTTATACCCAATAAAGATGCACTTTTCAGATTTAATGTCCAACTTGGTTCTTTTCTCCTTTGGAACATGTACATATGCATCACATCCAAATACCCTCAGATGTGAAACAGAGGGTTTCTTACCAGTCCATACCTCTTGTGGAGTCTTATCCTCCAATGCTGATGAAGGTGATCAATTGACCAGGTAACATGCTGTCTCCACCGCCTTTGCCCAGAATTCCTGTCCTAACCCGACACCATTGAGCATGCTTCTTGCCCTTTCCATCAACGTCTTGTTCATTCTTTCTGCAACTCCATTTTGCTCAGGTGTGTATAGAGTAGTCTTCTGCCATGCTATACCACACTTCTTACATAATTCTTCAAATTCCTTACTGCAAAAATCTCCACCGTTATCTATCCTCAACACCTTTATCTTCTTCTATGTCTGGTTTTCCACCAGAGCCTTAAATTCTTTAAACTTGTCAAAGACTTCAGATTTCTTCTTAAGGAAATATATCCATGTATTCCTTGAGAAGTCATCTATAAATGATACATAGTACACAAAGTTACCCAGTGATGGAACCTTCACAGGTCCAAACACATCACTGTGCATAAGTTTTAATATATGTTTCACCATCTTACCACCATAGGGGAAACTCACCCGATTTTGCTTCCCATATACACAATTTTCACAGAAATCAAAATCCAGAGAGCTATTACTCATACCTTCTACCATACCTTTACCATGAAGTATTCGAAGGCCCTTCTCTCCAATATGTCCAAGCCTTTGATGCCACAACATGGTCTTCTCTCGAGAGACCACTAGATTTTCTGCTCCACATTCAGGAACCACAGAACTGTTGCACCCATCAACAACAGTGCTACCTTGTAGCTTGTATAGAGTTCCAATTCGAACTCCCCACATCAATACCAGTGCTCCCCGAACCATCTTGCAGGTATCCTTCTTGAACACTGTTTTTACACCTACACCATCCAGCTTGCTTACAGAAATCAAATTTCTGGCTAATGCAGGAATATGCAGAACACTCAGAAGTGTTCTAACACTTCCACCTTGCAACTTCAACTTTAATTTTCCGCGACCAATGATTCTAGCCTTCCTGTCATCCCCCAAGAAGACATCACCACCATCATATTTCTCATACTCGCAGAACCACTCTCTATGGGGAGTGAAGTGAAAGGATTCACCTGAGTCAATCAACCATGCCTCATGATCTACATGTGTACTTGAAGAAGCCAAGTACACATCCCCACCTTCATCTGAGGTGGTTTTCGCCTCTGCAGAAGGAGCATCATCAAATCCCTTTCCTTTGTCAGGAGCTTTAGATTTACAATCCCTTTTGTAGTGCCCTTCCTTTCCGCATTTCCAGTACACCACCTTTACAAGTTTTCCTAGAGATTTAGATCTCCCACTCGGTGACTTATTTTTGTTTCTGTTCTGGGACTGTCCTCGTACAGACAAGGCATCACCATTCTGGCTCTCCATATTTTTCCGTCTCATCTCCTCCATCAGCAAGGATGAGACTATTTCATCAAACTGCAAGGCAGTTGCATTGCTACCTATTGCAATAACCAGACTATCCCACGAATCTGGTACAAAACACAACAAATTGATGCACTTATCTTCATCTGAAATTTTAATATCAGCAGATAATAACTGACTTACCACTGTATTAAATGTGTTCAGATGTTCTGTAACCGAGTATCCATCTTTCATCCCTAGGTTATACAGCTTTTTCCGTAGGAACAATTTATTCACCAGAGACTTAGATTGGTACAAAGTCCCTAACTTTTCCCACAAAGCCTTCACCGTAGCTTTCCCTAATACATTCAACAATATTGAATCTGAGACACACAATCGTATTGTGTTCTTTGCCTTCCGATCCAACTTCTTCCATTCTTCATCGGACACTCTCGTTGGTTTAGTACCCGGATCTACCGCGATCCATTGATCTTTATCCACCAACAGATCCTCCATATTGAGTTTCCACAACTGAAAATTCTAACCATTAAATTTCTCGATCTCTATCTTTCCACTACTCGCCATCTTCTTTCACCACCAGAATCGATCCCGCAGATCTCCCACTAAATAGGGTTTACCACAGGCCCGAGCGAAACCCCTCAGCAACAAAAGCGTCCCCTTGAAGCCAAAACTAACTCCGATACCAAATTAGGTTTTAACCCCGTACAGAAATTACCTGCATATGAATCCCAAAACATAGAAAATAAACAATGCGAGAGCATAACACATAAAACACATAAAACACATATACATAGAGATTTTCCCCTGGATCCCAAAACCGGGACTACCAGCTTGATTTTTCATTATATTCCTTTCAATGTTACAATACATATTTATACATGCCGAAGCATCCAATACCATGGACCAAAAACCATCGCGTCCAATATCATGGACCAAAAAACCATCGCGTCCAAAACCATGTGCAAAAACCATGCACAAAACCATAGGTAGGTCCGCCCAACCTAATATAGGGTCAAAAAAACTATAACACAACCCAACAAGAATTTGGTTCCGTTAACAAACTAGCTACCCACGCTCTAAGGATTTCCGATGAGAGTTATTTAGAAGAAGAAAAAACCCATCTCCTAAAAGTCTTTGAAAATAATGGCTACAACAAACACCAAGGTCTCAGAGCTTTCCAAAAGACCAATAAAGGACCAAAGTTAAGGAAGGAGCCCATTAATTATGTTAATTGTGTGCATCTTCCCTTCATTATGGGAACCACAAACAAGAATGGCCGCATCTTAAAAAGTATAATGCCTATGCCACCTTAAACCACTTAACACTATCTGTAGCTCACTTAGATCGGTCAAAGAACTGTGGACCCTAATTGACATGAAAAGTGTTTACTTGATCCCATGCTCCTACGGGAAAACCTATATTGGGTAGACTAGTCTCTCCATCAATCAGATAATTTAGGAGCATGCAACCGACATCAAACATAATAGGTCCAACTCATCTGCCCTAGCCAATCATGTAAAGAAAACTAAACACCACATCTGTATTGAGGAGTCACAAGTCATTATCAAGATTAAACACTTCCATCATAGAAAGTTTAAAAAAGCTATCGAAATTGAAAAGTGAATTAGCAATCTCAACAAAAACAAAAAGTGAAAAATAAGTAGCACTTAGATTCCTGCCCCTTTTACCACAATATTTTAAGTTATAACCTCTTTTTTTTTCCATTTATTTTTGTTCTTGACATAAACTATTTATATATATATATATATATAATTTATTAAATTCAAACAATATTTTAAGTTATAACCTCCTTTTTTTTTCCATTTATTTTTGTTCTTGACATAAAATATTTATACACTATTTATATATATATATATATATATATATATATATATATATAATTTATTAAATTAATTAAATTCAACTAACACAGAAATATTTATACACAATTAATACATATATAAAATTTATTAAATTAATTAAATTTAACTAACACAAAATTATTAATTTTATTTTATGTAATTTACATATAATTTTTTTGTAAGCTTGGTAGGACCTTCTCATTTTTGAGTTTTTACATGTCCGTTATTCACCCCATTTCTGGGGAGGGTAGCACAAGAATCGAACCCAAGATCTCCGGTTCAGTGAGACTTCATTTCCACAGCCATTGCCACTTGAGCTACCCCATATGGACATATAATTTACATATAATTATTACAAAATTTTTAATTAAATTTAACTAATTATTAGTTTAAAATTTAAAATTAATAACATATAACATTTTGTTACTCATCTAATTTAACTATCTTGGAAAATATCATATATTAATTAGACATATTTAACTAACGTATAATAATTATATTTATTATCTAACTCACAATGAATACAATTAAAATATTTATACAATTTGTACATCTAAAATATTTATAGAATTTGTACATTGTATTATAATAATATAATATCTGGTTATAATATTGATATTGATATTAATATATTGATTTTAATTTTTAGGTTTTGGTTAACATATATTCACTTATTAATCATATATATATGATTAATAGTATTATATTATTTCTTAATAAATTATTCATTATATTTATTTATTTTTTATGATTTTATTTATTTTTATTAATTTTTTATTTTGTATTTATCTATTAATAATATTATTGATTATTATGTTTAATTTTGTATACATTATTATTAACTCCATAATAATATTATTTAAAATTCTTTTTAGATTATTTAATTTCATTAGTTATTAACCATTAATATGATTATATAATAAAAATAAATATTAGTTATTAACCATTAATATGATTATATAATAAAAATAAATATATGTTGATTTTTTAACTTAATTATATTATATTATTTTGATTTTGATTTTTTTAATAGTTTTTAATTTTAATTTTATTTTTAATATTTATTAATTTTCTTTTAATAATTACTTCGGTTGATTTTTGATCTTTTTTGTTTTGTTTTCAAGACTCTTCTCTAATTATATTTCTTGTTTAATCAGATTTTTTTAATCTTTCTATCTCGATGATGGATCATACTGGTTGGTTTGAAACATGACCCCAAAATATGCATGTGATTGATCTGGAAGAGTTATTTCTCTAAGGAAGTGGATTCCTTGGCTAAAGAATGATTGTGACAGTTTGTTGATAATTCTCTACAAGAATAGCTTTTTCCCATATTCATTTAAGGACATTTCAGATAACCAGAATTTTGATGAAGGCTATGCTTGAATCCTTACGGGAGTTGAACTTCTAGAGAATACTAAGAATGAATGGTGTTTAAAAGTTATGTATCTATTTCTAATTTTTAGACAATGAAAAGGTAAGAGAATATTTTTAATAAATTTGTAAACAATTTTTTTGCGGTCTTAGGTTTATTTTCAAGGTGGCATGAATATTTTTTTATCCTCATTAGATGTAATTGATTGATAATGTTGTTTGAATAATGAAAGTAGGTAAGGGACTCTTTTTAATAAATGCATAAATATTTTTTGTGAATTTATATTTCTAGGCAAGGTGGCATGAACATTTTTTTTATCCTCTCAATATGAGAGATCTCAAATATTTGAGGGATAATGAGTAGAGCATATCCAACATGCATATTTCTTTTAGGAGCGTAGACTTTCACACTTTGAATTCATATATTAATGTTTTCAGATAAATTGTGGAATGTGAATGAAATGATTAATGTTTTGAGTGGATATTCCACTAATCACTAGTCCTTAATGATGACTAAAGCATCTAGTCGAAACATTAACCACAATTTATCTAGAAGCATTAATATATAAAGAAATATATTTCTTTCACAAAAAAAATTTATATGTTTTTTTCTTATATTCATATAATATTTTGAATATTAAATTATTTAGTAAAAATATGTAAAATTTAGTTTTTCTAATTTAATATACCATTTTTACTATTTATTTATTTATTTCAAAACAAAACAAATATGATACATTTTGAAACTCAATATTTTATTAATTTTCTCTATTTGTGAAATTCAATATAATTGTAATATATTCATATATCAATATTTTATACTAATTTCAATTTTCAAGATATTTTTTTTTTCAGTAAGAAAAATCAGGATATATTATATTGAGAAAATATAAGGATCTTGGTTACAATGAAGACACATAGTCTTAATCTGAAGATCAGAATGGAAGGCGCATGGCCGCAGCCAGAATCCGAACTAGGGATGTAACATGATGTTCATATAATGAGCCGATTGAGCGCATATGACTGCGCAGTATAGACTGTAATATGGAGTTCAAATAGAGAGCCAAAAGAGCGCATATGACTGCGCAATATAGAGTGTGAAATCATAAAAAGAAACGAATACAGGCATAATAACACAGCCAATAAATAAAAAAAAAATGTTCGGTGCCAGATGAGAAAAAACAAGCTCCATAGCTGGATGAGACGGTCGATACAAAAATGAACGAGGCTCGGGTTGAGAAACATATAGAGCCAATTAAATCTGAGAGGGCATAGTCCCCATTATGGATGGCAGAATGGAAACAAGCGGCAGGCAGGAGGCCTGGAAGATGCGCCTGTTCCTCCACGTCCAGATATTCCAGCATGTGAGACAGAAAAGAGCCTGCCTTGTGGAACTTTGATCGCCCCACCAAGAAAAAGCATCCTGGACAGAGGAGAAAAAACAGTGAGGAAAACCAAAAAGCACAGAGAGATCATACCAGATTGCTTGAGAGGCGGGACATTGGAAAAACATGTGGGAGTTGGATTCAATCGCCTGTAGGCAGAGTTGACATCTGCCAGGACCGTGCCAACCTTTTCTCTGTAATACATCCCAGGAGAGGTTCTTATCATTGAAGAGAAGCCAAGAGAATAGGATGGTTTTGAGGGGGCAAGGGGCCTTCCAGAACTTAAACGGAAAAACAACGGGAGAGGGAGGGAGATCGGCGATTAAGACAGAGTAAATTTTCCGGACAGAGATGGGATGGATGGTGGAGTCAGTGGACCAAATGAGAGAGTCTTTTGTGCCTAGTTGTAAAATCCCGTGGTGGGAGAAGCGGGAAGAGAAGGAAAGCCATAGGGGACGGAGGAGGGGAGGTATGGCCAGCTGAAGGTCGGTTTTCCATATTGGTTGAAGAGAGGACCAGGAGTCTATGAGAGAGTTCCAGGTAAAGAAACCTCTAGAATGAAAGAAAGAGAGTAAAGAGTGGGGAATCATGGATTCCAGATTGTATAGAGTTGGATCTATACCAATAAGGACACTGGAGCCCGAGAAGAGAGTCCACTTGAGGTACTTCCTGAAGAAGGGTTGGATCTTTTTGAAGCTGTTCCAAATGGGAGATCCATTTCGGATTCCAAGCGAAGATCTGTTGAACCAGTAAACCAACAAAATGTGTTGTTTTTAATAATTATTTTATTATTTTGAAAGTAAACCAACAAAATGTGTTGTTAAAATCATATTTTCTTACATTCTTTATCTGACAAATACTACAAGTTCGATGCATTATTATGACCACACTTTAGGTTAAATCCATGATATCATTCAATATATTATCGAGAAAATACATTTTAAAACCCAATATTTTATTAATTTTCTCTATGGGTGAAATTGAATATAATTATAATATATTCATATGACAATACTTTACACTAATTTCAATTTTCAAGATAATGTACACTTTTTAATAATATTGAAAGTAAACCAACAAAATGTGTTGTTAAAATCATATTTTCTTACATTCCTTACCTGACGAATACTACAAGTTCAATGCATTACTATGAACACACTTTATGTTAAATCCATGATATCATTCAATATGTTATCCAGAAAATACATTTGCGTTTTTTATATCAACAAAATCTCACTTTATCAATTGTGTTAACAGGTACAATAATGGATTTATATCAACAAAATCTCACTTTATCAATTGCGTTAACAAGTACAATAATGGACTTAGAAGAAACATCTTGTCAAGTTGATTTGTTAAAACTATTCGAATATCCAATTAACATTCCTTTTAATATAATATGTTCAAACACTTCACGAATAAGTAATGGAAATTAGTAATAAATCCAGTGGAAATTAGTAATAAGTGGGTATCTTCTTTTCTTTTTCTTATTTGAAAATATAAATTTATTTAATTTTTCTTAAATATAAATTTATTCAATTTAATTGATTTTTAGTGTAGCACACGTAACACTCTATTAAATTTGGATAAACAGTTCCAATAATACAAAAAAATATTACCTGGACTTAGTTTATTAAAATTATATTTGATATAAAAATAACATTGATAACATCATCTATACTAGATATATATTTCAAATCATATGCATTTTTATAGATGTATTTCTTATCAACATGTATTCTAAGTTCATATTCAAGGCATAAAAGTCTAAATATTGTTATCAATTTTGTGATGATATTATCATTTCATTGAATACAATTTTAAGAGCAATATTATCATTTGACCGAATTTATTTTGTAGTAACTTTGGATACATCTACTATTTCCACTATTGTTAGATAAGTATATTTCCTACTTAAGAGCTACTGCACAAGATTGATATAATTTTCAGGACATCATCTGATTTCTTCAGAAACCGGGTTAGCTTAGAGCCTTGGAACCTTAGACCATCGACAAATAGTGCATTGAACACATCGATATCAAGATCAAGTGGAGGAGGCAAAGGGTCAATTCCACTAGAACCTGAAACCATCAACGAGTTAGCCAGGGTTTCTTCTATTCTTTCCTTGATCACTCTTCACTAAGGTAGAAATTAAAAATACATAACTTCACCTTAAATTTGAGCTAGTATTAAATCTATTCACAACATCTTGCTATATTAATTAGGAGCTGAATGCACATAGTTAATAATTCCTAATATTTTAAATTACTTTATTTATTTTGATATGCATTATTTAATTCACTCGTATTCTTCCTTGCTATCTTTTGACTTGATATGTGTGTGTTGTTAAATTTATTTAATAATCAAATTTTTATTCTTGTCTTGATGTGCCAAGGAAAAATTTCCATTACATTTAATTATTATCAAAATCATACCTAGCATAATGAGCTAGTCTTATATATATATATAATCCATATGTGTTTTTCTGGATATGTGTAATCACAAATTTGAGGCATTAACCATTGTATGAAATAACATGTTTGTTATGGAAAAATTAGGCATAATATTTGGATTAAAGTTCTTTTGTACAAAGAAACCACATGATTTTAGTAGATAATGTTTGGTGTTACCTGACATGGTAATATTGGATACATCAATTGGTTATCATGTGTCCATTACCTAAACTCCTCTCTTCGTGAGAGGAGGTATACATACAAGTTCCACATCGATATACTTCCCATGATTTACATATTAAGTACCATGATTTAGTGTTGAACTCACAACATGCATGAACAATCAACATGGCACTATGTTTACAACTTACGGTTCCAATATATAAGTAGATTCATACATAGTTTTTTTAATTTTTATTTTCCTTTCAAAAGAACCATAACTTTATTTCAAAAAAGAGAAATAAATATTACATTTAGTATATGCTAATAAAGAATTCAGAAAGAGCAGCCAAAATGGATTTGAAGAGAAACATAAACTTTAATGAAAAAAATACAAATACAATGGGGAAGATTAGGTAATGTATAAATCACTTATATTCCCCTTGTTTCCTTTACTTTTCTAGACTTGTTGCCATTCCCTAGATTTGGGGCCCAATGGAACTAGAACCATATCGCTCATTGATGTCTCTGGATGTTGTTGTCTATTTGAATTTGATCTTTTTGAAATTTGGACATGCTTTGTACCCCATATTCCATCCTCCATATGTGTCGTTGTTGGCTGAATTTTTGATTCCTAGATTAATATTGAATCTCTCCCATAATGATTAGAAGAAGCGTTGACATTTTTATCCTCTTCTTCTTCTTGTCGAATAAATGTGGAACTAAGATCTATCATCCTTTTGGCTTATGTGCCCTTTTCTTTTTTGGGTTATTTTTTTGTCTGTGGGCATGTGTTATGCAAATGTCCTGTTTGGAAACAATTTCAACATCTAAATGTTGTGTTCTTGTAGTATAGACCTTGGGACCAATAAAGATATTTTTATTTTAATATAAAATGATATGGTAAACCATTTTTAAGGTCAATCTCCATGTATATTCTAGCAAAGGTAAAAACACATTTCTCTGTTCATTTAAAGTCCCTCTTTTTGAACTTAACTAGTGTGTTTCCAATGTCCTTTAGGACCTTATGGTGCCAAAAAGGAAGAGGTAGGTTTGGGAGTCTTACCCATACCAACATTTTTGAGACCACCATATTTATTGCATCAAAATGTCACACTTTTGATGTCCAAGAGGAAAAAACCCATTGATGTAATGCTTTAGGTTTAGGCCAGAAGGCATTTAACCTACAGATAACCACCTTGGATTGAAGGGAAGTAAAGAGGGAATTTACCTCTAGAAGATTAACTTCCATGGCTAGAGGATGCTCCATTTTATCTACAATGTAGGGACCAAGAGTATTTTCAATCTACTTTTCTAAGGTGGAATATTTATCTTTCACTGCATCTTTGAAGGAGATAGTTGTTCCATTTTATATCTTGGGTCCTAGAGCTCCACCCTGCAATGTCAGGTTAAGGAATAATGATGAGTTCCTTTGGATGTAATAGTCTTCGATCTGGGATGAGCGTTTTAACAACCTCTCCTCATATTTCATACTTTGGAAAATGATAAGAATGACCCACTTAACCCCTATGCTTTATTTTAGAGAGTTGATAGAGTACAAAATCCTTAATCAAAGGGTAGAGGTCTTCCCATTTAAACGTTTACAAATATCTCAAATGAGATTTGAGCCATCTCAAATTGTAGAACATACAACCAAGATCTAGAAGAAATGAAGGGTGTTTTATGAGAATAAATCACCTGTATATGCTAAAATTTCTTTCAAACCTAAAAGAATCAAAATATGGCACACACAATATGCTAGCAACGGGGGGAGAGGGGGCGTACACAACATACCTATAGAGACCCACGCATCATGGTTTTCTTGTGCATGATAAACACCAGGCATAGTAGCCAAAGAGAGAAAGCACTAGTTTTTGTCACATCATGAGCCCCAAAGCCATTAGCACCTAGTCTATTCCCAAGCATTATAAAAGCCAATAAAACAAGATCTGTTGAAATAAAATACCGATGGGATGCAAATCTAACATCTCCACCATGCCCACTCTGGAACATAAGAGGGCCATCATCATATTGGATTTTCCTTACACCTTAGGTTTTTTTTATGGCTAACCAAGCACACGATCGCACTAGGAATGTACAACCAAAAATATTTGCAAAGTGGAAATGTAACAGAAGTGAATTAATGAAAGTACATAAGACAGATATGTAGACCAAACTTTTTCTTATTAATCCATCAACAAGAAAATCATAGGGCTATTGTACCAGGGATCATGACCCTTACAAAACCCTGATACAAGACCACTAGGGCTTGAGTTTATTTCCCTTTGGCCTTCAATATTCCCAAAAATAAGAAGGAAGAAATGCTTGACTTACTTGCTATAGATTTTCTTCATTACAACCTTTTTTTTCCTCGTCATTACTGTGCATGGTTTTCCTTTGCCTCTAATAACTGCAGAGAAATAGATCCTTTCACTTCTATTTCCAAGCAACTTCTCACATCGTGTTTAACCCTTCAAATACATTGCATATCATCCTTCAAAACATCAACTACTCACACTGAACTTATCCTTCAATCACCTATATAAATAAACCTCCAATATCAGTTATTTAGTAGTCCTTCACCAAACATACTTAAAAAACACTCAGTAATCCAACTTCCTTCATAGAATACTAATTTCCATTGCCTCCTTCTCATAATGAGACACCTCAGCCCTGCTCCTAGGGTTTCTGTGGTTACTTGGCCTCTCCTTAACTTGGTCTGATGCCTTCTGTAATTAACACAGAGGCCTATGGTACAATTTGAAGGCTTTGACACACTTTCTTCTCCTTGTAGCCTTCTCTAGTATTCCCACAACCTATGCAATATTCCCCTGCTAGGAAACCTAAGGCCCGAGCCCTCCTTTTAGGGCTTCAACCTCGCTTCTCCTAAACAAAATCTCGACCTTTAGTAGAAATCTTACTCCAATGTTTCCTCTTAAACAAATAACTCAACATTTCTCAACAAACTAGGCTTTCCTTCATACAAAAATCAAACCTCTTCATTTCACCTCTTTTATTAGCCACAACTCTTCTCTTGGCTTAATAATCACATAAGGATGGATTGCTATGATGTGAATGACCTCTCCTAGGTATTTGATATAAATAGCTCTTGAACTATTAACTATTATAAATAGTCAATAATAATAGTTAACTTAAATTTGAATTCTTACAATAATTAGAATAAATAATGAATATATTTGGGTCTCAAGCCCACGAATTTGGGTTCAAAACCCACTACTTGGGTTCTTTCCCCACAAAATTCCATTTTTCGTGGGTTTTCTCCATGCAAACATAGTACCCAAGGTTTGTGGGAGTACCTCCAAAGCTACACATTTCAACACTCCCTCTTAGCGAGGGTGTTACTTCCATTTCTCATAATTGAATCATCAAAAACACAATCCCAATCTCTATTGTCCATCACTACAACATACCCTGAAGAATGAACAACATGTTCCTTGGAAGTTTCCCTGCCCCCAAAAACATCTTGTTTCTTATTTTCTTAATAGGCCTTCTAGACATTCCAAAGTTCCTTTTTATCGGTTATACAAGTCTCTTTGCCTCCCATTGACCATGTGCTCTTCCTAGGTTGCATATTCTCCATTTGAACCTACAAAATCTCACTTGAAATCAACTCCCTCTGAGTCTCAAGAACTTGCTTCTTCCCTTGATCTATAATGTTTACCTTTAGCTTGTATATACCACTCTCTATAACTTCAATGAATTCTCTAGTGGAGTTAGAACCTCTGGACCTGAGTATCACCTTACCATCTCAAAATATCACCTAAAACCCCTTTTCCTCAATTACAAAGTTAAAAAACATGCCACACTTAAGCTATCGTACCCATAATACATCCTAGACTCATAGAAGCCCTCCTGACTCCATCTTGAATAGCACCACACCTGACCCTATGACAATCTTATAACTCTTATCAATGATTCCCATTTGGTTAGATTCTCGAATACTTCCCATGATCTTGTCATATGCTTCAATGCTCCGTTATCAATGAACCATATACCTTCATCAATGGTTCCCTAAGAGAAATGAGAGAATACAGAAAAGTCCTCCTCAAAATTTCTTGAGAATTCATCCTGCTCGATTGTAGAAGTAGCAACCATTTTCTATCTCCTTCTTCTTCTCCTTATCTCCCTTCTTCTCACATGAAAACTTACTCACGTAATGAACATGCTCACCACATGTGAAAGAATTCACCTTACTCAAGCCCTTATTTGCTTTTCCTTTCATCTTAATAGCAAGACCCACATTATCTCCATCATACTTCTTCTTATGAAGATCCTTGTCCTACAATTCCTCTTGGATGACGTTGTCCCATAACTTATTCCAATCTGGTAGCTTATCTTGAGCAACTGTACCTTTGATAGATGGCTTCCATTCCTTAGAGAAGCCCTTAAAAATAGTCCTCACTAATTCATAAATATAGAATGTTATCACTAATGGAAGTTAGCTCATCACAAACTTGAGAAACTCTAGTTAGAAATGAATCCAAAATCTCTTCATCCAACATCTTGGTGTTCTTGAGCTTCTCTCTCAGTACCAGCAACTAGTTCTCATCCTTATTTTGGAACAAGTCCTAAAGAGCCTTCTAGATATCATGTGCAATATTATTCATGGTAAGATGAGGTATCAAGTGATCCTTTACACCATATAGGATGATTAGCTTGGCCATCTCATCCAAATCTTCAAACTTAGCCAATTCTTTAGGAGTTATTGGATTTTTATTTTCCTTGTGAGCAAAATCCCATATATTTTTCACTAACAAGACAAATTCGATACTTTCTTTCCAAGGAATATAGTTGGACATGCCATCCAACCTATCCTCAAACCTTAGACTAGAAACCAACTTTTCCATGTTGTTATCCTTCAACAACACAATCCCAATCTTTATTGTCCATCACTACAACATACCTTGAAGAATGAAAAACATGTTCCTTGGAAGTTTCCTTGCCCCCAAAAACATCTTGTTTCTTATTTTCCTAATAGGCCTTCTAGACATTCCAAGGTTCCTTCTTGTCGGTTATACAAGTCTCTTTGCCTCCCACTGACCATGTGCTCTTCCTAGGTTGCATATTCTCCATTTGAACCTAAAAAATCTCACTTGAAATCAACTCCCTCTGAGTCTCAAGAACTTGCTTCTTCCCTTGATCTATAATGTTTACCTTCAGCTTGTATATACCACTCTCCCTAACCTTAATGAATTCTCTAGTGGAGTTAGAACCTCTCGGCCTGAGTATCACCTTACCATCTCAAAATGTCACCTAAAACCCCTTTTCCTCAATTACGAAGATAAAACACATGCCACACTTAAGCTATCGTACCCATAATACATCCTAGAATCATAGAAGCCCTCCTGACTCCATCTTGAATAGCACCACACGTGACCCTATGAAAATCTTCTAACTCTTATTAATGATTCCCATTTGGTTAGATTCTCAAATACTTCCCATGATCTTGTCATATTCTTCAATGCTCCGTTATCAATGAACCATATACCTTCATTAATGGTTCCCTCAGAGAAATGAGAGAATACAGAAAAGTCCTCCTCAAAGTTTCTTGAGAATTCATCCTGCTCGATTGTAGAAGTAGCAACCATTTGCTATCTCCTTATTCTTCTCCTTATCTCCCTTCTTCTCACGTGAACACTTACATAATTAACATGCTCACCACATGTGAAAGACTTCACCTTACTCAAGCCCTTCTTTGCTTTTCCTTTCATCTTAATAGCAAGAGCCACATTATCTCCATCATACTTCTTCTTATGAAGATCCTTGTCCTACAATTCCTCTTGGACGACGTTGTCCCATAACTTATTCCAATCTGGTAGCTTATCTTGAGCAACTGTACCTTTGATAGATGGCTTCCATTCCTTAGAGAAGCCCTTAAAAATAGTCCTCACTAATTCATAAATATAGAATGTTATCACTAATGGAAGCTAGCTCATCACAAACTTGAGAAACTCTAGTTAGAAATGAATCCACAACCTTTCCATCCAACATCTTGGTGTTCTTGAGCTTCTCTCTCAGTACCAGCAACTAGTTCTCATCCTTATTTTGGAACAAGTCCTAAAGAGCCTCCTAGATATCATGTGCAATATTATTCATGGTAAGATGAGGTATCAAGTGATCCTTTACACCATATAGGATGATTAGCTTGGCCATCTTATCCAAATCTTCAAACTTAGCCAATTCTTTAGGAGTTATTGGATTTTTATAAATTTCCTTATGAGAAAAATCCCATATATTTTTCACTAACAAGACAAACTCGATACTTTCTTTCCAAGGACTATAGTTGGACATGCCATCCAACCTATCCTAAAAACTTGGACTAGAAACCAACTTTTCCATGTTGTTATCCTTCAATAACACAATCCCAATCTCTATTGTCCATCACTACAACATACCCTGAAGAATGAACATGATGTTCCTTGGAAGTTTCCCTGCCCCCAAAAACATCTTGTTTCTTATTTTCTTAATAGGCCTTCTAGACATTCCAAGGTTCCTTCTTGTCGGTTATACAAGTCTCTTTGCCTCCCACTGACCATGTGCTCTTCCTAGGTTGCATATTCTCCATTTGAACCTACAAAATCTCACTTGAAATCAACTCCCTCTGAGTCTCAAGAACTTGCTTCTTCCCTTGATCTATAATGTTTACCTTTAGCTTGTATATACCACTCTCCCTAACTTTAATGAATTCTCTAGTGGAGTTAGAACCTCTCAGCCTGATTATCACCTTACCATCTCAAAATATCACCTAAAACCCCTTTTCCTCAATTACAAAGATAAAACACATGCCACACTTAAGCTATCATACCCATAATACATCCTAGACTCATAGAAGCCCTCCTGACTCCATCTTGAATAGCACCACACATGACCCTATGACAGTCTTCTAACTCTTATCAATGATTCCCATTTGGTTAGATTCTCGAATACTTCCCATGATCTTGTCATATGCTTCAATGCTCCGTTATCAATGAACCATATACCTTCATCAATGGTTCCCTAAGAGAAATGAGAGAATACAGAAAAGTCCTCCTCAAAATTTCTTGAGAATTCACCCTGCTCGATTGTAGAAGTAGCAACCATTTGCTATCTCCTTCTTCTTCTCCTTATCTCCCTTCTTCTCCCGTGAACACTTACTCACATAATGAATATGCTCACCACATGTGAAAGACTTCACCTTACTCAAGCCCTTCTTTGCTTTTCCCTTCATCTTAATAGCAAGAGCCACATTATCTCCATCATACTTCTTCTTATGAAGATCCTTGTCCTACAATTCCTCTTGGATGACGTTGTCCCATAACTTATTCCAATCTGGTAGCTTATCTTGAGCAACTGTACCTTTGATAGATGGCTTCCATTCCTTAGAGAAGCCCTTAAAATAGTCCTCACTAATTCATAAATATAGAATGTTATCACTAATGGAAGCTAGCTCATCACAAACTTGAGAAACTCTAGTTAGAAATGAATCCACACCCTTTCCATCCAACATCTTGGTGTTCTTGAGCTTCTCTCTCAGTACCAGCAACTAGTTCTCATCCTTATTTTGGAACAAGTCCTAAAGAGCCTTCTAGATATCATGTGCAATATTATTCATGGTAATATGAGGTATCAAGTGATCCTTTACGCCATATAGGATGATTAGCTTGGCCATCTCATCCAAATCTTCAAACTTAGCCAATTCTTTAGGAGTTATTGGATTTTTAATTTCCTTATGAGCAAAATCCCATATATTTTTCACTAACAAGACAAACTTGATACTTTCTTTCCAAGGACTATAGTTGGACATGCCATCCAACCTATCCTCAAACCTTAGACTAGAAACCAACTTTTCCATGTTGTTATCCTTCAACGAAAATCAATCAACTCCCTCTTAAGCTTCTTTTTGTGCACAATTTTATTCATTTTCCCCTTCAAGATATCTCTAATACCATGTTGAATTTTCCTTACACCCTAGGATTGGTCTATGGCTAACCAAGCACACAAACACACTAGGAATTCACAACCAAAACACTTTGCACAATGGAAATGTAATAATAGTGAATCAATGAAAGTACAAAAGGAAAATATGTGGTCCAAAACCTTTCTTATTAATCCATCAAAAAGAAAATCACATGACTCCCAAACCTAGGATCATGGCCCTTACAAAATCCAAATACAAGACTACTAGGGCTTTGGTCAACTCCCTTTGACCTTAAATCTTCCGAACAAAACAACAAGGAACAAATGATTTACTTGTTGGAGACGTCCTTCACTACCAACCCTTTCTATCCTCTTGTCATTGTTGTGCTTGGCTTTCCTTTGCATTCAATAACCACAAAGAAATAACTCCTTTAACTCCTATGTCCAAGTAGATATTCACAATGTGTTTAACCCTTCAAATGCATAGCATAACAACTTTCAAAACATCAGTTATTCACAATGAACTTATCCTTCAATCCACTATTTAAATCAACCTTCAATATCAGTTGTTCAATAGTTCTTCATCAAAAATACTTCAAAAAGACTCAACAATTCAACTTCCTTCACAAAATACTAGTTCCCCTTGCATCTTTCTTAGGCTGAGACACCTCGGCTTTGATACTATGGCTTATGAGGTTAATCAACCTCTCATTAACTTGGCCCGAGGTCACCCATAATTAACATAAAGGCTTATGGCCTAGTTCTAGCGCTTTGACCCACTTTCTTTTCCTACAACCTTCTCTAATATTCCCACAGCTTGTGCAATATGCCCCTACTCAGGAAACCTAAGGCTTGAGGCCTCCTTTGAAGGCTTTGATCCCCCTTATCCTAAAAATAATCTCAGCCTTCAGTAGATAAATTACTTTAACCTTTCCTCTTAAATAGATAAATCAACCTTGCTACATTCATCCTCCTCTATTAGTTGTGACTCTGGTCTTATATTAGTATTCACACAAGGATGGATTGCTATGATGAGAATGACCTCTCCTAAGTATCTCATATAAATAGCTCTCAAACTATTGAATTAGGAGCCCTTTGATCCATTAAATATGTCCTCTTACAACAATTAGGATAAAAAATGAATATATTTGTGTCTCAATCCCAAAACCTTGGGTTCAAAACCCATTGCTTGGGAACTTTTCCCACAAAATTCTGTTATCATGGATTTTTGATTCGGACTTGATCCAGGATCTTTTAAAGTGACCTGGCTTGTAAAAATGTTCAAGAATGAATGATAAAGCTTAAACCATCAATTAACTTAAACCAAACATTGAATACTTTAAATGAAGCTACAATTAAAAATTAAATGTAGAAGATTGATACAAGAAGAAAATTGGAACAAAATCAATTGATAAAGGAGTTCATCCAATGTGGACTACGTCTCTGATTTCTACCTCCAAGGGAGTTTCATATTTATTAATACGATGCTAAGCCTCAAATGCTTTGTTACATCACCAAATATGCCTCCAAAATATTGCCAAAAAACTGAGTTTTCTGCTACTAAACTGATATTTTTTCTACCAAAACTCCTTTGGTTTCTACAAAATCAATCTCTCAAAAAATCCACTAACTTACAAAAATATGCAGGCTCAAAACTAATATTGAATGCTCTCAACACTTCAAAAGCTTCACACCCAAATCTCTCTGTAAAAATCCATGTATCACAATGATAAGTATTTTGGTTTATACAACGTAGGGGGTCTGCATCCTCGGGGTCGAACCGTGATAGGTTGCACCCTACATTATAAAAATATGTTTTAATATGGCATATCATTTACACCAAGCCACATTGGTTATATTATATTTAACCATTTTTTGTAACAACCATAACCATTTGGTATATGTTGTAACTGTGCAACCAAACTTATTAACATACCATATTATATATATCATATAGCCTTATCAAACCAAATCTCTCGTTAGATGTTAATATCATATCATGGGCCAAAATATTTTTTAAACGTGCACATTTAAAGTTTGTAACCATATTAAATTTTGGTTATAACCAATCCATGTTATACCATTCAAACCCACGATGTGTTATACAACTGTCTACTATAACCATTCTGATGATGTTCAAACACCTTGGCCCACATGCTATCATATGTTGCCACATATGATCGATAGTTGGATGATTCACCAAGTATTGTGGATTTGTCAATGTGTTTGGCAGAGCATATAATGTGGATCTGATATATGGGTTCGTGGAGCCTCCAAATTTGGTGGGCTCCACCACCCTCCCTTTTCCATCCGTACGTTAATAACACATAAATAAAAAGAATGCCACTATGTTTAACAAGGAACAAATGTATTCTATCAATAAGGCATTGGAGTTGTATTTTAGAGGTATTATGTTCAAGCTTTGCTAGAGCTGGTTTGGTGCATCTAGCTTTTGACCAATCAAGCAGGGCCATGTGGCACCTTTACATAGGGCCACATGGTACTCATTCATTGGGCCATATGGAACCACGTCGGCTACCACCAAGTCACCTAGTTAACGAGTCAAATTAGTAGTTAATGGTGAACCCTGCCATGTGTCACTTTCTCATGATGCCACGTCATCATTCCATTCTGCCACATATCATTCTCAAAGCATGCCACATCAACATTGACTTCGAATTTTTGCTTGCTTTGACCTAAATTTCAAGCTATGATAACTTTCACATATGGACTCGAATCAATGTAATTCAAGTTGCATTGGAATTGTCTCATAAATCTCTTCGAAATGGCTCTACTTCCATCAAATTTTGGAGTCTTTGAATTTTAGTCCTTTTTTGGATCCTCTAAAATCAATCCTCCCCACTGAGAAGATTTTGGACCTCCAAAAGATTATTAATCAAACACCAAGTGTGGTAACTGCCTTACCACTTTTCTAATGTTTGTCCACCCTATTCTCTGTACCTAGGTCATCACAAAAAGTTGCAGAATAATTACGACAACAAAAACCATATTGTTAGTTATATGCACATTCCTACATCCTTCTGCGTTTGTTACTTCAACCATTGTCCATGTACAACATATTAGCAACATTAAAAAATACAAATATGCTAATAACAATGAACTAACGCGTTTGATCCTCTTGACAAGTTCTCATGACAAATTCCCATGCTCCAAAACATCTGCTTTGTTCACCTTTGCAGATATGAGGGAAAAAGCCTTGCTTGACTTCACAAGCCTCTTTCACTGCCCTGCGATTACCAATGAAGAATCATCCTTCATTTGATGAGATTATATGATATATTCTATATTGTCTTTGAAAATGCAATATATGTTTTCCTTCTTGTAGTAGAAAGCCTTCCTATTGAAAAAATAAGGTCTTCCAAGCACCATTCCACAAATATGAAATGGAACCACTTTTAGTTCAACTTCGTCCACAAATCTAGATGTAATGGTAAACCTAAGATTACACTTTTTAGTTACCTACAACTTAGTGTTGTTACATAACCATCTAAGTGGATAATGTTTACGATGTGGGGTTGTTACCAAATTCAACTTCTTAACAACTACCTCAGATATCATATTAGCTTGATATCTAGTATCAAACAAAGTATCTAATTTGACATGCTTAGCTACCACCATGATGTGAAAGAGTTCATTTCTCTTTCTTGCAGAAATAGAAGACACAATAGATGAACCAAAACCAAAATTGGAAGACCATCTACATTTCAAACCCATAGCCACAATTTGTGCCTCATCGCTAGAGTCTAATCCCAGATCCTGTTGGAATGTTGTTTCCAGCTTATCTTTTACCTTCATATCTTGAAACCACTTAGGCCTCAAATCTTGATGTAACTTCCAACAATGATCATCAGTGTGTCCCTATTTCTTGTATTGGGTACAAGATAGTTTTTCATCACTCTTTTTCAAAAAAATTGTTCTCTTTGGATTTTCCTTGCCTTTGCCTTTATCATCTTTCTACCAAATGTCTTCCACAAAGACCCCACCACCATTTTTACCTGATTCAATATAGGTTTCTTGTACAAAAACCTCATCTAGGTTATATGGTTTCAACAAGAAAATAATGTTGCGTATATACCCATGCAAACTATCAATATATTTCAAAAGAGACTGTTGTGTATTAAGTGAAATATTTAAAGCCAACACATTTTTCATAAACTCCTCTGTAATTTTTTTCACACTTTGGCCTTTATGCTGCCACATAGATTTCCATTCTATTATTTCCTTCTGGTCATGTGCCAAATGACATAATTTTTTTTTCAAATATGACATAAATTCAAACCATGAGGAAAGAGGTTTGCCTTCCAAAAGTCTAGTCTTCGACCATATAAGCGAAATACCTTCCAATCAAAAAGAGGTTAACTGAATTTTTACCTTGTCTTCAACAATCTACTACAAAGCAGTAATAAACTTCCATCCGGCGAATCCAATTGTCAAGATTTTCAACATTAAGCTCTCCATCATAGTCTCGAAAGTCAAATTTAATATTTGTTGGGTTCCTACTGTGACAATATTTTTTTTTCTGAACTACCCAAATTTCCTCCATAAAACCTTATCATTTTCACTCCTAATCTATCCAAACCCTATATTTTATCACATGTATACTTATGTTTATTTTTACACCTTTTCTCTTCTATTTAGAATTAAATAACTAAAACGATTGACTGAAAGTAGAATATCGGTGTGTTTAGTTTAAAATAAGATTACATTATATATAATGGTGTGGTTTATAATAAGTGGTTTGGGCTACTAATTCATGATTGAAGTGTTTTGATTATAGGATTGTAAATGGTCTTATATTCCTCAGTTGTGTATCAATAGGATGCCACTTGTGAGCTTCTTATGAATGGTCATTTTAACCAAAGACCTCGGGCTTGGCTATAGCCAACAACCAATTAGATATATTCATAAGCTTATTCAAATGCCAAAGGACGAGCTTAAAAATTCAATCACGTTTGCAAGTTTAAAGGAAACAATCATGGTTTAGAAGCAATCCTATTGATTGACCTACGAAGATTTTAGGTGGTAATATTGTTATCATACCTTGTAAAGATTCCTAGGAAGTGGTTATCCGGAGAATGGGTGAAGTGCCCCGACAATTGGTGACCATCTCAGACTATAACTTTGGAAGTAAGTTTGGTTACAGTCGAGATCCTTATTCTCGATCATTCATAGGTTACAGAGATCAGTTGTTCCAAAATTATAAGTATATAATCTATAAGTTTGCCAAAACTATCTACAATTCATATCTTACAAGGATGAAATTAGTATGGGTTGGTTGAGCCATGATTAAAACTGATGCATGACTATAAAAATTTACTTTATTTGTTTTTAAATCAGTTATCATATATAAGGCCAAACCCTTGGCGTGCCCATTTTTTCATTTGGTAAGCTTTATATAAAGGAGAAAACACTCAGAGCGCAGACACTGTTGTTTTTATCCTTTATATCTGAGATATAATAATACATTTGCTGTGTTTGGGTGACCGACAAAGGTTCAATCTGATATGTGCTCGGGTATGTGCTAATATTTTGTTTATTTTTCATCACTCTGTGCTGAATCTTTGAAGAACGAAGGCACATACTGAGCCTTGAGTTGGGCTTGCTCAAGGCGCGGTCATGTGCCATAGTCATTTTTGTTTGATTCACTTAGTTGTTTCTATATCATATGCATGGTTGTTTACTTGCATAGTGATTGTTTGTTCATAGCTTGAACGAGAGTTGAATAACTCTCGACTGTCGTTGTTTATGATAGGCTTGTGATATTCAAATCTTGAATTATATGGATATTGTGCATATTTTCAACAATTGTATTAGTTTCATGATTTTCAATGTGTTTCATATGATAGTGTATTTTAATTTTATGCAAAGTCTTTCTATAATTCTCTTATGGCTTGTTACGAAGGGTTTGGTGATCGGTTTTGTTCTAAAAGGAATTATAAAATATTGAATCGCTACAACATCAATAATTAAAATGGTATATACTACTTTCATAAATTTTAAGCTACATTTTCCTATGGTTTTGTTCTAAAAGGAATTATAAAATATTGAATCGCTACAACATCAATAATTAAAATGGTATATACTACTTTCATAAATTTTAAGCTACATTTTCCTATTAAAGATTTTTGGGTAATTAAGGAGCCACCAAGCTAAATCTTAAGAGGTAGGGCATTTTTAACGAAACTACCATTTCTATGTATTTAGTGTAGGTCATTTCATAAGTGAAAAGTCTTGTCATTTGTGCATACTACACCGAGGGCCTCACGAATATACTAATCCGGTTGAAAATTAAAAGACAATCTATAATTATAATATTTAAAACCAATAAAAACACTCGTCATTTTTGACACTGTTTATGTGGAGGCGCTCAAGGAGTAAATACCTTTTGCATAAATAATACAAAGGATATAGGGCTAGAGTGACCAAAGGAGTTCGAATTGATCCTTTCACTAACCTGGACACCCTCTTCCTTTGCATTATATCATGATAGATGCATTTAAAACATCATATGTAGGAAAATTAAAAAGTCTTTTAAAACCCCAACATGTGGTACAGTGGGGACCACTCCTAATAACATGCTGGTAAGCCCAAAATGGAATCTTCTAAAGGTCTCCTTTTCCCATAGTATAGTGAGGCTAACATTAGAAGTGGAGACACCAAAAAGGGAGGAAACCCCCTTTGAAGAGGAATTTGAAAGTTCTTTAGGATATAATAAGGTCAGGACTCTGAGAGTCTAAGAGGATAAAAGATGGTTGAGGAGGAAGTCAATGGACCTAAACAACAACAAAAACTAGTCACTTTTGAATTTCCCATTCAAGATCCAAATGATATAATACAAATAAAAAATATTCCTCTTTCTACCCTCCAAAACTTTGATGGCTTATCCAAGGAAGATCCTAACACTTTTCTTTTTGAATTTGATATTCTCCGTCGAAGTTATGTTTACTCAAAATATGCCCAAAAGTTAAAACTTTTTCCTACCACATTGAAAGATGCAACCTTCTGATGGTTATGGGATTAGGGGGGAACAATATCTGATCTTCGGATGATATGAGAAAAATATTTTTGTGTAAATACTAAGATTATTGCAAAGTTAGGGACAGTAAGGAAGAAATTTTTAAAATGTCTCAGTCAGGTGACGAAAGTTTGGAAGACTATGTGGAGAGACTCCAATATAGTTCACAAAGAACTAAATAAAACTCCCTAGATCCTGAAACTTTACGTATTCTCTTTCTTAAGGGAATACGAGAGGAATATTTAGAGACATTGGATTTAATGGGTTCAGGAGATGTTTCTCAATTAACATATGAGGAAAGTTGTGAATTATGTAAATGATATTCTAGAGGAAGTGTAAAATATGGGAAAAATTATCGAGATGTCATATCTTAGATTAGTAGATTAGATGGAACAAGGATGACTAAGGCTGAACTAGGAACCTTTTAGAAAATTTTAAAATTGATATTTTAAGTACACTTAGTTCTCAATTTGACACCTTGCAAGTTAAAAGGAAGAAGGAAGAAGATGAGCTAGCTTTACCTATATTTTGTTCCAAATGTTGGAAAAATCATCTGCTTAGAGAATGTCGCTTAAATAATGTAGAGGTGTGTGACATTTGTGAACAAAATCATTCCACTCAGGAATGGCCTTCTTTGTCTGGACTCAAAGCAATGTTTCAAGAGGTAGATGGGGAGATTGAGAAAATTTGTTTTGTAGCCTAGAAGAAACCCTGGCCTCCTTGAACATATGCACCTCCTGATCCTTCCTTTCATTTTACTTTCCCTTTTGGATGGTACCACCCTATGCCATGTCCCTCCTCTCGTGCAGGGCCAAGGGTGGACCCTAGGATGGAGAGGGCCCTCATCCTTTGGGAATATGATGCCTTGACGAAGTTGGCAAGTAGGGCCAAATTCCACTTTGTACAACTCATTTGATGAAGATAATTATGCATTGAATTCCTCTTTTCGAGAGGACCCAAATCAACCTAAAGATCACTAAATTTGGACAAGGAGAAATTTGTTTTTGAAGTGAATCCCACACATGTGAAAATTGTCAAGGTCGGCCACATAATCATGTAGGCTCATGAAGCCCAAGGGGCATGTCTTTTGACCCACATCGACTCATATAAATAAGAGTGACCTCCAACCTCATTTGGCGCCTCATTAACTCAACAAATCTTCTCTCTCCTCATCTAATTGGGTCGTACAAATTTCAGGGAACTATACTTCTCTCACATGTGTGGATTTCAGGAGGCATCTTTTGACTGTGTTGACTTTTATATTTCAGCTAAAGTTTGACCAGTGTTGGCCAAGGTGATTTTGACTAGGTTTTACTACAATTTTGTGGGAGAATCTCTCTTCCAGCATACCACATTTATTGGCATAAAAACCGAGGATTTCTGGGCACTTTGACTTGCATTGACTGTAATACTGTTTGACCAAAGGGATGACTACAATTTTGTCAAATTTGACTGCTATTTTTCTAACTGTTTTGGGTTGAATTTGACGAGCAAGGAAGGGCGAATTTGATTGGTTTTGACTGAGCTATAAGAGGACTATTTGCTGCTGCATTGACTCTCTATTTAGGGTTGTTTGATTGATGTTGACTGGAAGCAGAATACTGCTATTTTGATAGGGCTATTTTGGATAGTGATTTGGCGATTCAATTTTGACTTCGACTTATACTATAGGACTCTCTCTCTCTACTAAAAATTTGATATTTATAATAAGAAGAATTGATCAAGGGTTTTTCCTATCTTAGGGTTTTTCCATGGCTTGAGCCAAATTATTATGTTCTCTTGTCTTGGCTTGTCTTCTTTGTTTTATTGTTCATGTTTTGTCTACAATTACTATCAATGTGAATGGTTAATGTGATTTTGATTAGAAATTAAATTGAAAATTATGATTAGGCTAATAATAAGATATTGAAGTAATTGTGGCAAGCATAGAACATACCATTGTTATCTAAAATTAACATGCCTCCTCAACCACACCCATAACTACTTCGCTTGCCTTCCAATCAACCAACTCAAACTCAACATAGACCTTAACTTCCTGCCCAACCTATTCTAAATCTAAACAATAATAAGACGGTTCAATTCACTTATAATACTAAATTGTCTCCTTTTCCTACCTATCCCTTTTTGGTTGTTGATTGAAAATACATCCATTTTCATTCTAGGAAATCCATACAAAATCAAACCTCTCCCATCATTCAAGAACAAGATGAGGAAGATAACTTACTCGAGCCAATAATACCTTCTCCTGATTGTGAACAACCTCCTGAAAATGAATCCAAATCTATTCCTTATCCAAAGAGACTATTCCTTGAAAAACCCCTTACACAACTTGAATTTGAATTTTTATGGGAATTGAGAAATGTTTGTGTAAAGATTCCATTGTTTCAAGCTATCAAGGATGTTCCTATTTATGAAAAGGTTATTTGAGAACTTTGTTTTAAAAAACTAGGAAGAAAGAGAAAAGACCCCAAAATTGTACAAGTAGTTGGGAAATTGGTTGATTTAAAGTCTTTACAACAAAATATGGTGATCCAGGAACTCTTGTCATTACCTTATATATAAATAACACTCCTATATCTAACACCTTGATAGATTTAGGGGCAACTTTTAATGTTATGACCAATGAAACCTTGGATAAACTAGAGCTACCTAGTCTTCGGCCTACCCCAACTGTCCTCCAAATGGCTAAAAGATCCATTGTAAAACCAAAGGTGGTGTTAGAAGATATTGTTGTCTCAATAGATTCATGGGAATATCGAGCTGATTTCATGATTCTCCAATCGAAGGCAACGCCTGGAGGCCACCCACTAATTCTTGGAAGGCCTTGGTTAGCCATAGTAGACGCCTACATCAGCTATAGGTATGGGGACATGACCATCTTCCATGGAAATTCTACTAAGAGACTGTCTGTCTAACGTCCAGCCAAACCTTTCTCAGACACATAAAATCATTTGTGGTTTGAAGATAACGATGAAGAATATGCTCAACTTCTTTTGACCATTGATCAATTTCTATTTTTTAAAGAACATAATGAGGATTACCTAATTTTCACTCTTCTGATACATCCACACATTAACAACAATCCACCAATTATGATTATACAGAAGAAATCCCAGGAAAAATGTTCACCTATTGAATTAACCAAACAAATGAAACTAAAGTTCTATCTAATTCCTTAGAAGATCAAACCAAAACTATTGAAATTTATACTAGGAAGGCCTTGCCAATATTAATGATGGATTGGAACCCTCTTAGTAGGAGATATTGGTGGAAATGCTTAAAAGAAATAGTAAAGCTTTTGCATGGGATTACGCTGACATGAATGAGATTTCTCCCAACCTATGTACTCATCATATTTATATAAAGGAGGATTCTCAACCTATGAGGCAGCCCCAACGGAGAATGAACCCAAATCTCAAAGATATAGTTAAAGAAGAGTTGTAGAAATTATTGAGTGTTGATACGGATTTAAATAGAAACACAACAAATTACAGATATAACCATAAATAGAAAGATGCAGTAGAAATAACACTTCATTTCATTAATATCAAATTCTGAAATAAGACTAGCTCGGGCGAAGGTATCTTATCTCTGAGAAGAGATGTGGCGGCTACATGCCTATGGATTATGTTAAAATGAGGCTCAAAGGCCTATTTATTATTGAGAAACAATGGAAAACCCTAAACATCCAAAAACCTAACCCTAGGAGATGAAGCACCAAACTATGGGCCCCGTTTGGGTAAGTTGGTACATCAACTTCTTGGGGTCATAACTTTGGCATATGATCTTTGTTTGACGTGCTCAATAGCTCTTTAGAAAGATATATCCGAGGAATACAACTTTTGAATGACCGGTTTTCCCCAAAAACATTGTTTTGGGCCTCAAAACGGCTCCAGAAGTTCAAGACCCGAAAAATTTCCATAAATAGAAAATTGTGCTACAAATAACGAAACTGAAAAACTGAAAGAAACAATGGTGGGGGTCTAAGTGGAATAGGTTGGTGGAAAAAAATATCCACTTGTATCATTCCTCCCCCCTTAGGAAGCAATAGTCCCCATTGCGTTGATTTCCTCCGTGAGATGAGGAAACTTCTGCTGAACTTGGTCATTGGTGAGCCACTTGCCATGGTGAAGGAGTTGGCATGCTTTGAAAACTCGATATAGTTGGATCCTTTGTTTTCCGGTGTTCTTGATCTGCATGTCCATGATCTGATCAGTTGTGGCTTGTTCCATGCAATCTAGATTTAACTCTATGGGTGTGAGCTATTTTGCAATGTCTGATGTGTCTAACAATGGTGGGAAGTATGGTCAAAGGTGGTCCACATTGAACATTGGGTGCAGGCCAAGGAATGGGGGAATGCTGAGCTCAAATGCATTGTCTCCCAAAACCTTGGTGATGGTGTAAGGATAATATCATAGTGGTCTAAGTTTCCTATAGGCTTCGATTAGGCGTTCCTTCTGCAAATGCAACCAAATTTTGTTGCTGAACTGAAACTTGTGTGGCACCCGATGTTGATCATGTCACTGCTTGTACTTGGCATTTGATTTCTCCAGAATGTCATGGATCTTTTGGTAGATATGTTGTTTGTGCTCAATGAAGTTGTTTGCCTTATTGGCTTTGGACTGGGCATGAGGCAAATCTGCCTGAGTAGCTGCAAATGGTATGGCCACATCAATGGGGCATAGTGGCTGGAATCCCAAGCCTACCTAAAAGGGGTTGTGGATAGTTAAGTTATGAAGAGCCCAGTTATAACTGTGCTGGACAAAGGGGAACCTCTCATCCCATGTGTGAGGATTCTTTGAGTTTTACATGTACAAAATGTGTACGATCATCCTGTTGATGACCTCTGTTTGGCCATCAGTTTGGGGATGGAAAGATGTGGACTTAGTGAGCTTGGTGTCTAGCATCGACCAAAGACTGGACAAAAAATGTACTGAGGAACCTGCTATCCCGATATGAGATGATAGAATGTGGGATCCCAAAGTGTACCCACACTCATTCAAAGAAGAGTTTAGCAATGGCTTCTGATGTGATATTCTTCTTGTAGGCCGCCATAATGGCCATCTTCGAGAATCTGTTGACAACCACAAAAATACAGTTGTTGCCATGCTTAGTAGAAGGAAGGCTTGACATGTAATCCATGGAGATGGATTCCCAAGGTTGACTAGGGGTAGGAAACATAGTATAGAGGCCTTGATTCTTGGTGGTCGGTTTGGAAATGGCACAGACAGTGCAGGATCTGATGTACTTCCCGACATTCTTTCATATATTCAGCCAATAGAAATACTTCTGTAGTACTGCCACCTTTTTCTCGACCCCAAAATTCCTAGTGACTCGAATGTAGTGTGCTTCCCAAATCATTTTGGCACGCTCACTTGAAAGAACACAAAGGTGTACTAGGTGGCATAACAGCGCATTCTGGAGGTGAAAATATGGAACTTGTTGACCCTCCAAGAGCGTCTAGTATGTGTGGCTGAATTCTAGGTCGCTTTTGTAGAGAAGTGGCCAATCAAAAGTCTCGTGCCCACAAGATTTGAGAACAGTGGTTAACGCCATGATCGGTGGTTGGTTGAGGCAGTCTGCAACATTATTGGCATTGCCCTTCATATACTTGATATTCAAATGGAATCGTTGCAGGTATGTGGACCACTTCTGATGGCGATCATTCTGTAACTTCCCTTATGTTTGTATGAACTACAGGGGTCAGTGGTCTGTGTGGATGACCGTTTCCTTCCCCAAAATGTAATACTGATCCAGGTGGATATTCGTGGCCACCTACCAAATCCACTTGGACCTCCAACATTGTCTCTCTCATCTTTTTCAGTTTCCTTAATTTTAGCACAACTTACTATTTTTAGCAGTTTTTCAGGTCTTGAACTTCTGGAGCCATTTTGAGACCCTAAACATTGTTTTTTGGGAAAACTGGGAGCAACATGGGTCCATGGATCAATGTTTCTCTTCCCAAAGTTGTAGTTCTCGAATAGATCTTTCTAATGAGATATTGTGCACGTCAAACAGAGATCATATGCCAAAGTTACAACCCCGGGAAGTTGATGTACCGATTTACCCAAACAGGGCCCACAGTTTGGCGTTTCATCTTCTAGGGTTAGGTTTTTGGATGTTTAGGGTTTTCCATTGTTTCTCAACAACAAATAGGCCTTCGAGTCTCATTGTAACACAGTTCAAAGGCATGTAGCCGCCACATCTCTTCTCAGAGATAAGATACCATCACCGTAGCTGGTTTATTTCCATTTTTGTTTGTAAGCATATTTTAGTATTTTACATTAATGAAATGAAGTATTATTTCCGCTACATCTATGTGTTTATGGTTATCTCTATAATTTGTTGTGTTCCTGTTTAAATCCAGATTAGTGGTATCAGACTGGTCTTTTTTTCTTCTCTGTTTTTCTTTGCATGTCGCCAGTGAAGTCGGGATATAAGGAGTTAGGGATTGAACTAGTTGACCCTTTTCAAGACTAGCCCCACAAATCCCGACGGCCTCCCATGGTGGATGAAAAGAAAGACAAGGGGGCAGGAGATCCTATCAAAATCTTGCTCGAAGAAGCCCTCGAGCGACAAAGGAACGCGATGATGGAGAGTTCTGCCCAGATCCTTCAGCGGCTACCCAGAGGTGACACATCGGCTTCCAACAGCTCCTGTGGAAACGCCACGCCCTTTAAGGTACAAGTTAATTTGGAAATTCCCATATTCGAGGGTCAAATAGACGCAGATGCCGTAGATAAATGGTTAAATCTGCTAGAGGGTTATTTTTATGTTCATGATTTTTCCAGTCGGGAAAAGATTATTTTCGCTCTTCTCAAAGTAGCCCCCCATGTCAAGGACTGGTGGGAAACCTACTTCGAGCTGAAGGATGAAAGTACAGGCTCACTATTTTTAGCCGCACCCACTTGGGGTTCATTCTGGGATGCCATCAAGGAGCAGTACTACCTTGTTGGAAGCTATGAGGATCAATACATAAAGTGGACCACACTGTGGCAAGGAAGGGACCAAGATGTACTGGAGTTTACCAATATTTTCCATACCCTTTGCACAAAGTTGGGTATCAAAGATTTGGAGCAACATTTGGTACTCAAATACCGCAGCTAACTGCACAAGTACATCCAGGAAGAAATAGAATTCCTGAACATCCCCTCGCTTGGGACGGCATACCGATATGTCGTCAAGGTCGAGCAAAAGTTTAAACAGAAGAAGCGAGACTTTGGATCTGCGAATTTGAAGCAAGGGAAAGGTGCCCCCAAACTGTAGAACAAAGGAAAAAGCCAAGGTGGGACAACCCAAGACAACTTGCCAAAGCTGCAAGCAAAGAGCAACGCCGTGAAGCCGAAAAAGGACACAGGAAAGTGGTGTGAGTTCCATAAGAGCTCCACTCACAACACAAGTGAGTGTCGGGCCAAGCAATCATTGGTGGCCAAGCTAAAGGTTTCAGAATCAGATGCATGTTCCGACTTTGAGTCAGAACCTAACAAGGGGAATGACAAAGGGAAGCAGATTATCGATGCGAAGCCCAACGCCACCGTTGCCACCACAAAGATACAGAAGGAGGAACCCGAAGATCTAGAGGAGGAGGAGCATCTCTTCCACTCCCAGATGTGGGTAAAGGGCTCCCCGCTACAGTTCATTGTTGATAGTGGGAGCCAAAAGAACCTCATTTCGGTAGAGGTCATGAAGCGGTTTGGTCTTACTGACCATAGCACATCCACAACCGTACACCAACAGGTGGCTTCACCAAGGACAGGATCTTCATGTGAGCTAGCAGTGTCGCCTTCCATGTAACATCAAGCCCTTCACGGATGAGGTATTGTGTGACATTGCTCCCCTTGAAGTTTGTGATGTATTATTAGGACAACCATACTTGTGGAAGTGACATGTTGTGTATGAATCAAGGCCCCATGTTGTTATTGTTACATTGGGAAATAAATTGTATAGGATACCGGAGGTAGCACCGCCTACCGCCATCTCTTTGGTTACTGAAAAACAATGTAGTAAGCTCATTTCCAAAATCGGGAAATTTGTTTTCCTGATGATACGCCCTCAAGGAAAGAAGAATACGGTGGCCACGACCTCTAGACAAGGCCCATCCGCACAACAACTACAGATGGACAAGGTCGTGGAGGAGTATGAGGACATCTTCACCTCCCCCGCAGGGGTTCCTCTGCACTGTCAGGTCAAGCACTCCATCGATCTGACCCTAGGTGCGCCACTGCCCAATGGACCAATATATCGGCGCTCTATTCTGGAGAATGATGAAATCAAGAGGCAGATTTAGGAGCTGTTGCAGAAAGGTCACGTCCGTCTGAGTTCATCACCCTGTGGGAGCCCGATCGTGTTGGTACAGAAGAAGGATGGGACTTGGTGACTTTGTATTGACTATCGGGTGATGAACAAGATCACTGTCGGTAATAAGTACCCGATCCTACGGATTGATGACCTCCTGGACCAACTAAAGGAGGCAAAATATTTTAGCAAGATCGATCTGAAGTTAGGATATCACCAGGTACCAATCGAACCCTCTAATTTGTGGAAGACAACCTTCAAATCCAAGGAGGGCCTTTTTGAATGGTTGGTTATGCCTTTTGGATTGACGAATGCTCCTACAACCTTCATGAGGCTAATGGATAACATCTTGCGGCCATTCACCAACTCATTTGTAGTGGTATACTTGGATGACATCCTGATCTTCAGCTAGAGTTGGGAAGAGCACCTCCACCACATCCGACAACTTCTCCAAACACTGCAGCAACACAAGCTATGTGCCAATTTGGAGAAATGCACTTTTGGCATGACCCAGGTTTAGTATCTGGGATGCATTATTGATGAACAGGGGGTGCATGTGGATCTAGCTAAGATCCAAGTCATTCAAGATTGGCCATCTCCAACCACTCTGACAGAGCTCCGCAGCTTTCTAGGTCTTGCCAACTTCTACCATAGGTTCATGTTGGGGTTTTCTCATATCACTTGGCCCTTGAGTCAAGTCACCAAGGGAGGAGCAAAAACAAAATTCTTTTGGTCTGAATCTCACCAGAAGGCATTCATAGAGTTGAAATATCACCTATGCACGACACTAGTGCTCGCTTTACTAGATTTGCAACAACCATTTGAGGTTGAGACAGATGCCTCTGACTATGCTATTGGCGCAGTCCTTACTCAACACGGGCATCCAGTGGCATATCATAGTGGGACACTTTCAGACACAGTCCGCAAATATCCCACTTATGACAAAGAAATGTATTCCGTTGTGTAGGCTTGCCAACAATGGAAGCATTACATTTTGGGGAAGGAAACGATCATCCACACAGACCACCGACCCCTGCAGTTCATACAGACCCAAGGGAAATTGTAGAATGATCGCCATCAAAAGTGGTCTACATACTCACAATAATTCCATTTGAATATCAAGTATAAGAAGGGCAACACCAATAATATTGCAGATTGCCTCAGTCGACCACCGATCATGGCATTAACCACCATTCTCAACTCTTGTGGGCACGAGACTTTTAATTAACCACTTCTCTACAAAAGCAACCCAGAATTCAGCCACACATACCAGACACTATTGGAGGGTCGGCATGTTCCATATTTTCACCTCTAGGATGCCCTGTTATGCCACCTGGGTCACCTTTGTGTTCCTTCAAGCGGGCGTGCTAAGATGATTTGGGAAGGACACTATAGTCGGGTTGCTGGGAATTTCGGGGTCGAGAAAATGGTGGCAGTACTGCAAAAGTATTTCTATTGGCCGAATCTTCGACAGGATGTTGGGAAGTACATTAGATCATGCACTGCTTGTGCCATTGCCAAACCGACCATCAAGAAGCAAGGCCTCTATACCCCGCTGCCTACCCCTAGTCGACCTTGGGAATCCATCTCCATGGATTACATGTTAGGCCTTCCTTCCACTAAGCATGGAAACGACTGTGCTTTTGTGGTCGTCGATAGGTTCTCGAAGATGGCCATTATGGCGGCCTGTAAGAAGAATATCATAGCAGAAGCCACTGCTAAACTCTTCTTTGAACGAGTGTGGGTGCACTTTGGGATCCCACAGTCTATCATCTTAGATTGGGACAGTCGGTTCCTCAGTACATTTTGGTCCAGTCTCTGGTTGATGCTGGACACCAAACTCACTAAGTCCACAACCTTCTATCCTCAAACTAATGGCCAGACAGAGGTTGTCAACAGGATGATTGTACACATTCTGCGCATGTACAAATCAAAGCATCCATGCACATGGGACGAGAGCCTCCCCTATGTTCAGCACAGCTACAACTGAGCTGTTCACAGCTCGACTGGCCATAGCCCTTTTCAGGTGGGCTTTGGATTCCAGCCACTATGTCCCATTGATGTGGCCATGCCATTTGCAGCTACTCACACGGATTCGGCTCATGTCTAGTCTGAAACAGATAAGGCAACCAGCTTCATTGAGCACATCCAACATATTCACCAGCAGGTCCATGACATTCTAGAGAAATCAAATGCCAAGTACAAGCAACGACATGATCAACATCGGGTGCCACACAAGTTTCAGGTGGGCGACAAAGTCTGGTTGCATTTGCAAAAGGAACGCCTTACCAGAGCCTATCGGAAACTGAGACCACTTCGATATGGTCCTTACACCATTACCAAGGCTATGGGAGATAATACATTTGAGCTCAACATTCCCCCATTCTTTGGCCTGCACCCAATGTTCAATGTGGACTGCCTTCGGCCATACTTTCCACCATTCCTAGACACATCCGACATTGCAGAATAGCTCACACCCATAGAATTAAATCCAGATTGAATTGAAAAAGCTGCAATGGATCAGATCATGGACACATAGATCAAGCACACTTGCCAACAGAATATCCAACTGTATCGAGTTGTCAAAGCAGGCCAACTCCTTCACCAGGGCAAGTGGCTCACCAGGGACCAAGTTCAGTAGAAGTTTCCTCATCTCATGGAGGAACTCAACGCAATGGGGACCATTGATTCCTAAGGGGGGAGGAATGATCCAGGTGGATATTGGTGGCCATCTGCCAAATCCACTTGGACCCCCACCATTGTTTCTCTCAGCTTTTTCAGTCTCCTTAATTGTAGCACAACTTACTATTTTTAGCAGTTTTTTGGGTCCTGAACTTCCGATGCCATTTTGAGGCCCTAAACGACGTTTTTTGGGAAAACTTGGAGCAACATGGGTCCATGGACCTATGTTTCTCCTCCCAAAGTTGTAGTTCTCGGATAGATCTTTCTAGCGAGATATAGTGCGCGTCAAACGGAGATCATATGCAAAGTTACGACCCCGGGAAGTTGATGTACCAATTTACCCAAACGGGGCCCACATTTTGGCATTTCATCTTCTAGGGATATGTTTTTGGATGTTTAGGGTTTTCCATTGTTTCTTAATAATAAATAGGCCTTCGAGCCTCATTGTAACACAGTTCAGAGGCATGTAGCCACTACATCTCTTCTCAGAGATAAGCTACCATCACCCTAACTGGTTTATGTCCATCTCTGTTTGTAAGCATATTTCAATATTTTACATTAATGAAATGAAGTATTATTTCCACTACATCTCTGTGTTTATGGTTATCTTTGTAATTTGTTGTGTTCCTGTTTAAATCTGGATCAAATGCTTCCATTGTCGGCAGGCCTGCACAATGGAATACATCTCGTTGTCATAAGTGGGATACTTTCAGACTGTATATGAAAGTGTCTCACTGTGATATGCCACTGGATGCCCTTATTGAGTAAGGACTGCCCCAATAGCATAGTCAGAGCCATCTGTCTCGATCTCAAATGGTTGTTGCAAGTCTGGTAATGTGAGCACTAGTGTAGAGCAGAGGTGATGTTTCAACTCTACGAATGCCTTCTGTTGAGATTCAGACCAAAAGAATTTTACTTTCGCTCCTCCCATGGTGACTTGAGTTAAGGTCCAAGTGATACGAGAGAATCCCAACACGAACTTGCGGTAGAAATTGGAAAGACCCAGAAAGTTGCGGAGCTCTGTCAGAGTGGTTGGGGTTGGCCAATCTCGAATGAATTGGATCTTGGCTGGATCCACATGTAGCCCTCGTTCATCAATAATGTATCCCAGATACTAAACTTGGGTCATGCCAAAAGTTCATTTCTCCAAATTGACTCACAAATTTCATTGCGCAGTGTTTGGAGAACCTGTCGGATGTGGTGGAGGTGCTCTTCCAAACTCTGGCTGAAGATCAGGATGTCATCCAAGTATACCACTACAAAAGAGTTGGTGAATGGTTGCAAGATGTCATCCATCAACCTCACGAAGGTTGCAGGAGCATTTGTCAACCCAAAAGGCATAACCAACCATTCAAAAAGGCCCTCCTTGGCTTTGAAGGTAGCCTTCCACACATAGGAGGGTTTGATTGGTACCTGGTGATATTCGAACTTCAAGTCAATCTTGCTAAAATACTCCCCCCCTCTTGAGTTGGTCTAGAAGGCCATCAATCCATGGGATCAGGTACCTATTCCAGACAATGATCTTGTTCAGTGCCCGATAGTCAATACATAGTCTCCAAGTCCCATCATTATTCTGTACCCACTCGATCAGGCTCCCACAGGGCGATGAACTCGGCCGGATGTGACCTTTCTACAACAACTCCTGAATCTGACTCTTAATTTCATCATTCTCTAGAATGGAGCATCGACAGATTGGTCCATTGGGAAACAACGCCCCTGGGGTCATATTGATGGAGTGCTTGACCTGACAGTGAAGTGGCACCCCTGCGAGCGAGGTGAAGATGTCCTCGTACTCCTCCATGACCTTGTCCATCTATTTTTTTCGTGCAGAGGGTCCCTGTCGGGAGGTCGTGGCCACCGTCTTCTTCTTTCCTTGAGGCCATATCATCAGGAAAACAAATTTTCCGGTTTTGAAAATGAGCTTACTGCATTGTTTTGTAGTAATCAAAGAGATGGAGGTAGGCGGTGCTACCTCTAGTATCCTGTACAACTTATTTCCCAAAGTAGCAATAACAGCGTGAGGCCTTGACACATACACAACATGTTGCTTCCAGAAGTATGGTTGGCCTAATAATACATCACAAACATCAAGGGGAGAAACATCACATAATACCTCATCCGTGAAGGGCTTGATGTTGTATGGAAGGTGACATTGCTGGCTCACACAAAGATCTCATCCTTGGTGAAACCACCCGATGGTGTATGGTTGTGGGTGAGCTGTGGTCAGTAAGCCCAACTGCTTCACGACCTCTGCCGAAATGAGGTTCTTTTGGCTCCCGTTGTCGACAATGAACTGTAGCGAGGAACCCTTTACCCACATCTGGGATTGAAAGAGGTGCTCCTCCTCCTTTGGATCTCTGGGTTCCTCCTTCTGAATCTTCATGGTGGTAATGGTGGTGTTGGGATCTGCATCGATAATCTGCTTCCCTTTTTCATTCCCCTAGTCGAGTTCTGACTCAGAGTTGGAACATGCATATGATTCTGAAGCCTTCAACTCGGCCACTAGTGACTGCTTGGCTCGACACTCACTTGTGTTGTGAGTGGAGCTCTTATGGAACTCACACCACTTTCCCATGTCCTTCTTCAACTTCGTGGTGTTTTTCTTTGCTTGCAGATTTGGCAGGTTGTCCTGGACTGCCCCGCCTTGGATTTGTCCTTTGTTCTGCGGTTTGGGGGCACCTTTCTTTTGCTTCAGATTCATAGATCCAAAGTCTCGCTTCTTTTGTTTAAACTTCTACTCGATCTTGATGGCGTATCGGTATGCTGTGCTGAGCGAGGAGATGTCCAGGAACTCCATCTCGTCTTGGATGTACATGTGTAGGCAGCCACGGTACTTGAGTACCAAATGTTTCTCAGAATCCTTGATACCAAACTTCGTGTGAAGTGTATGAAAAACATTGGTAAACTTCAGCACATTTTGGTCCCTTCCCTACCGCAATGTTGTGCACTTTATGTATTTATCCTCATAGCTCCCGAAAGGGTAGTACTGCTCCTTGATGGCACCCCAGAACAAATTCCAAGTGGGTGCGGCTGAAAATAGTGAGGTCGTACTTTCATCCTTATGCTCTTTGAGAAGAGCAAAAGCAATTTTTCTCGACTAGAAAAATCATGAACATAAAAATATCCTTCTAGAAGATTTAACCATTTGTCTACGACGTCTGCATCTATTTTTCCCTCAAATATGGGAATGTCAAAGTTTACTTGTGCCTTACAAGGAGTGGAGCCTCCAGAGTGGCTGCTGGATGTGGACGCGTCGCCGGTGGGCAACCGTTGAAGGATCTGGGAAAAGTTATCCATCATCGCGTTCCTTTGTTTCTCGAGGGCCTCCTTGAGCAATATTTTGATAGGATATCCTGCCCCCTCATCTTTATTTTTCCCCCCCATGGGCGGCCGTTGGGGTTTGTGAGGCTGATCTTGCAAAGATTCAACCAGATCAAGCCCTAACTCCTTATATCCCGACCTTGTTGGGGATATGCGAAGAAAAATAGAGAAAGAGAAGACCGCTTTGATACCTGATCTGGATTTAAACATGAACGCAACAAATTATAGATATAACCATAAATACAAAGATGCGGTAGAAATAACACTTCATTTCATTAATATCAAATACTGAAATATGCTTACAAACAAAATGAAAATAAGACTAGCTCGGGCGATGGTAGCTTATCTCTGAGAAGAGATGTGGCGGCTACATGCCTCTGAATTGTGTTATAATGAGGCTAAAAATCCTATTTATTATTGAGAAGCAATGGAAAACCCTAAACATCCAAAAACCTAACCCTAGGAGGTGAAGCGCTAAACTATGGGCCCCATTTGGGTAAATTGGTACATCAATTTCCTAGGGTCATAACTTTGGCATACAATCTCCGTTTGACGCACACAATAGCTCGTTAGAAAGATCTATCCATGGAAAACCCTAAACATCCAAAAACCTAACCCTAGGAGATGAAGCACCAAACTATGGGCCCCATTTGGGTAAATTGGTACATCAACTTCCTAGGGTCATAACTTTGGCATACGATCTCCGTTTGACGCACACGATAGCTCGTTAGAAATATTTATCCAAGGAATAAAAATTTTGAATGAACAAATTAGGTAAATGACCCATGGCGGTCTTGATTTTCCCAAAAAGCGTTTTTTAGGGCCTCAAAATGACTCCAAAAGTTTAGGACCCGAAAAACTTCCAAAAATAGTAAATTGTGCTACAAATAAGGAAATTTAAAAACTAAAAGAAACATTGGTGGGGGTCCAAGTTGAATAGGTGGGTGGCCACTAATATACACCTTGATCATGTGTACTCTTATTTTCCCTATTTCTTAGAGTAAGTGGGTTTCTCCCCTAGTAATTGTTCCAAAGAAAAATGGAAAATGGCAAGTATGTGTTGATTATTAAGAATTAAACAAAGCTACCTTAAAATACTATTTCCCTCTTGCCTTTGTCGACCAAGAACTCGACACCTTGGTAAGAAATAATATTTTCAATTTTCTTAATGGGTTTAGTGGCTATAACCAAATTCAAATATCCCCTGAAGATACAGAGAAAACAACATTTACCTGTCCATGGGGGACTTCTGTCTATCAAGTATTTCCATTTGGATTGGGTAATGCTCCAACAACATTTCAACGAGTTGTTGTTTGAATCTTCTTTGAGTTAAAAAATGATTGCGTTGAAGTATATATGGATGACTTCACAGTGTATTGGGAAACCTTTGAAGAAGCTCTAAATAATCTTGAGAAGGAACTGGTTCGATGCCAAGAAACTAACCTTTCCCTTAGTAATGAAAAATGTAAAATTCTTTTTACAGAGGGAATTGTATTAGGGCACCATATTTCATCCAAGGGGATTCAAGTGGACCCTGTTAAAATTGAAGTAATCCTTAAATTATCTACTCTAGATACCCAAAAGGATGTATGTAGCTTCTTGGGATATGTAAGATATTACAGAATAGTCATAGAAAACTTCACAAAGGTGGTTTCCCCATTGTTTCACCTCTTCACAAAAATGTTGAATTTCATTGGGGCAATCAATGTCAATTAACATTTAACACCATGAAGGAAAAACTATATTTTTCTCCTATTCTTTGAGGCCCTAATTGGTCCTCGCCTTTCCAAATACATAGTGGTGCCTTAGATACAATGATTGGGGTTGTCTTGGGTAAGAAGGAAGAACAAAATCCTTATTCTATTTACTATATCAATAAAAACTCAACTCCAACCAAATTAAAATATATAGTAATTGAAAAATAATTTCTTGCCATGGTCCATGCCATAAATAAATCTCGATATTATATTATAGGCAACCATGATTTTGTACATATTAATCACTCTACCATCTGTTATCTTATGAATAAGCTAGTTACACATGGCAGAGTTGCCAGGTGGCTTTTCCTCCTCCAGGATTTTGATATTACAATTATTGATAGACTTGGAAAGGAGAATTTTGTTGCATATTTCTATCTTGACTTCATCATAGTAATGAGTCTGTTCTGATAGAAGATGATTTTCCTGATGAACATTTGTGTGCATTATCTACAAATACACCTTGATTCGTAGATATTGCTAACTACTTAGCTACATGAAAACTTCCACAACACTTGTTGCCCAGAGAGTGACAAAAGGTCATAAAAAATAGTGCTATGTACTCTTGGATACAAGGGTACGTATTCAAAACCAGACCAAATCATGTGATTCAATGACGTTTTTGGGAAGATGAAATTTATGATATCTTGAAGGAATTTCATGATGAACCTTGTGGGGGTCATTTTGCAGAAAAAAGAACTGCAAATAAATTTATATGACAAGGTTATTATTTTTAATTTTGTGGAAAAACCTGTGAACAGTTTTGAAACCAACGTTTCAGACTAGCTTAGTGAGTCCATCATCAGGGCAATGAGATTTGTATTTGAGAAGAGAGAGCGTGAAATTACGAAGCTTATTAATAGTTATTTGAAGAATATTTCTGATGTCTTTATTTGTAGTCGACTTATAAATGATAAATTAATTAATAATTATTTAATTTATTTATTTAGATAAGTATTTATTTTATTTATTATTTATTATTATTATTTATATATTTAGTTTTAATTTAATTATGTTATTGTTTATATATATATATATATATATATATATATATTTTTATTTATTTATTTATTTATATATATATTTTTATTATTTATTTATTTATTATTATTATTATTTATTTATTTATATTATTTGTAAAATAATAATAATAATAATAATAAATAAATAAATATTAATAATAATAATAATAAAAATAAATTAATAAATAAATAAATAATTAAATAAATAATATATATATATATATATATAAACAATAATATAATTAAATTAAAACTAAATATATAAATAATAATAATAAATAAAATAAATACTTATCTAAATAAATAAATTAAATAATTATTAATTAATTTATCATTTATAAGCCGACTACAAATGAAGACATCAGAAATATTTTTCAAATAACTATTAATAAGCTCCGTAATTTCACGCTCTCTCTTCTCAAATACAAATCTCATTGCCCTGATGATGGACTCACTAAGCTAGTCCGAAACGTTGGTTTCAAAACTGTTCACAGGTTTTTCCACAAAATTAAAAATTCTAACAACCTGTATGGACTCCCTCTTTAACAAGGTTATTATTGGCCACAATCTTTCGGGATGCTAATAAGTATTGTCGAAGTTGTGAAAAGTGTGAGAAAATGGGGAAATTAACAAAAATAGATGAGATTCCACTATAACCCCACTTCCTAATCAAACCATTCCACAAGTGGGAACTTGAGTTTGTAGGGCCTATCAACCCACCATCAAGACAAAAAACATATGTTTTAGTATGTAATGATTATGTAACTAAGTGGGTTGAGGCTAAAGCCCTAGCAGAAGAAACATAATATGTAGTGGCTGAAATTTTGTATGAAGAAATATTTGTTTGGTTTGGTGTACCTCGAGAAATTTTTACTAATCAAGGAACCCAATTCACCTCTAAATTGATTCAATCCATTACTAAGAAATTTAATATTAAACACCAGATGGCCACTCCATTAAATCCTCAAGAAAATGGACAGGTGGAAGTTACTAACAAGGTTTTGGAAGCCATCTTGACAAAGGCAATCCAATATCATCACAAATATTGGGCCTAGAAGCTTCCAGAAGCCTTTTGGGCCTAGAGTTACTTGGAAAATCACTACTGGATTCACGCCATATGAGCTAGTATATGGTAAACAAGTTGTCCTTCCTATTGAATTTGAAGTAAAAACATTAAGGATTTCCTTGCAAGATGGAATGGACCTCTTAGAGGCTCAGAAGCATCGGTTGGACCAAATTAATGAGCTTGATGAAATGTGCCAAGAAGCTATCCAACAAATGACTATTGTCCAATAACAACGGGAAAAATGGCACGAAAAGTTCATAAAAAAAAATATTTTAAAGAAGGTGATTGGGCCATTTTATTTGATTCAAGGCATAAGGATTTTAAAGGAAAATTCCATACATGATGGTTAGGACCTTATGAGATCGAGACTATGTTTGACAATGGATCTATGAGACTACGTACAATTGGTGATGCACTAATTCCATTGATGGCCAATGTACATTGATTGAGACTATACTGAAAGCCTAAATGTAAGGAATAAATTTTCAAAGAATTGAAGAAGATAACCTTCTTATTGTGAAAACCTCTTTAGATTCACAATAAGACTGACTCACTGGAAAACTAGGAAACTGGTTGGCATAGTCTGAAACAAAAAAAAGGGAAAAAAAGAAAAAAAAGAAGGAGGAAAATACACAAAAATAATTAATAAATAAAAATCTCATTTGGCTATTCATGCTTACTTTTGTAGAAGACACTTGAAGATATGAAGACTATATTTCTTTTTAGGAAAAATCACGGGATCACATTCAACAACATCGGCATAAGAATTTTTTGCAACCACATTCTTATTGCAATTTTTCCAACCACCAAGTGTTCTCTTTCTCAATCTTTTAGTTTTTATTTTTAAGCAAAAAGTCCAAGGTTAATTATAAAGATGGAATGTATACCTAAAATGCCCAAACTCTTCCCTATATTTATCCAAGATTTGAAAGCCTTGTTGTCCTCAGTTCTTTGCCTACATTACCAAAAATCTACTTAAATTATAAGGGTCTCATACTCTTATGATTAACCTATTGGGTTGTGTTATATTATTTCCATGACTACCCCATGTACGAGGGGTCACAAGGTGTATGCAGGAGGGTGGTAGCCCCCTTGCACGGGATCCTGGGCAACGCCCCATAATTTTCTTTTTGACCCTATATTAGGTGGGCAGACCTACCTATGGTTTTATGCATGGATTTCACACATGGGTTTGGGCATGATGGTTTACTGTCCATGGTATTTTTTAGATCCGGTTAGGGGAACTACGATTATGTTCTAATGCAGGGTTAATGGATTGGGGTTTATGGATGCTTCGACATGTATATATATGTATTGTAACATTGAAAGGAACATAATGAAAAACCAATCTGTTAGTCCCGGTTTTGGGATATAGGGGAAAATATCTGTGTATATCTATTTTATGTTTTATGCTCTCGCCATTGTTTATTTTCTATTTTTAGAATTCATATGTAGGTAATTTTTGTACAGGGTTAAAACCTACATTTGGTATCATAACTGTTTTGGCTTCAAAGGAATGCCTTTGTTTCTAAGAGGTTTTTTCTCTGGCATGTGGTAGACCCTGTTCAATGGGAGATCTGCAAGATCTATTCTTGTGGAGAAAGAAGATGGTGAGCAGTGGAAAGATAGAGATTGAGAAATTTAATGGTCATAATTTTGAGTTGTGGAAACTCAAGATGGAGGATCTGCTGGTGGATAAAGATCAGTGGATCGCGGTAGATCTGGGTACTAAACCAACAACCATGTCAGCTGAAGTCTGGGTGAAGTTGGATTAGAAGGAAAAGAGCACAATACAATTCTGTGTCTCAGATTAAGTATTGTTGAATGTATCAGGGAAGCTTGAGCGAAGGATTTGTGGGACAAGTTAGGGACTTTGTACGCATCTAAGTCTCTGGTGAATAAACTGTTCCTATGGAAAAAACTGTATAACTTGAGGATGCAAGATGGAGAATCAGTGACAAAGCATTTGAATGAATTTAATACTGTGGTAAGACAATTATTATCTGTTGATACTAAAATTTCAGATGAAGATAAGTGCATCAGTTTGTTGTGTTCTCTACCCGATTTGTGGGGTAGTATGGTTGTTGCAATAGGTAGCAATGAAGCTTCCTTGTATTTTGATGAAATAGTCTCATCCTTTCCATCGGAGGAGATGAGATGGAAAAATATGGACGGCAAAAATGGTGATGCCTTGTCTATACGACAACGGTCCCATAACATAAACAAAAATAAGTCCTCGAGTGGGAGATCTAAATCTAGAGAGAGATCTAAATCTCGAGGAAAACATGTAAAGGTGTGCTGGAAATGCGAAAAGGAAGGGCACTTCAAAAGGGACTGCAAATCTAAAGTTGCTAAGAAAGGAAAGGGATCTGATGATGCTCCTTCTGATGGAATACATGGATATATTTCCTTAGGAAGAAATATGAATTCTTTGACAGGTTTAAAGAATTTAAGGTTCTGGTGGAAAACCAGTCAGAGAAGAAGATAAAGGTGTTGAGGACAGATAATAGTGGAGAGTGTTATGAAACCAGCTCACAAAAAGATAGAAAAGATATATGAACGCCTTAGAAATAAGCCTCTTTCAGGGGGAAACCTCCTTTACAATACACAAATGAAAAATTCTTGAATGATACAAATGAAAATACCTCCTTTCCATATATAGGAGTCTAATGGGTCATAATATAATCATAGCCGACATAACAATAATAATGTAAGGGCACAATGATAACAATAGTGAGCTTCTATGGGGTACAATAGTGACAATATGGGCACTACATGGGTACATCAATATAATAAGGGGGTTGTGCTAATAAAAATAAGGGGTTACACTAGTAGTATAGGGGCCTAACATGCCCCTCTCCTTCAAAAAGTGTTGTCCTCAACGCTTGAGTAGTTATTGATGCTTTTGTATAAAATTCTTGTCCTCCCATGTGGAATCTTCAGCGGGTAATTTCTTCCACTTGGTGAGATACTTAGAAATTGATCGATTTCGTAGCTGTCGGGTTCTTGTTTCTGTGACTGCTCCAGGTTCCAATATGATTTTTCCTTCCTCTTCAATTTTTGGAAATATTGTTTGAATTTGGATCTTTTGCAACTTTTGAATAAGTGGCCATACTTCTTCATCCTTCTTCCATTCATCCCTTGCTTCGTTTATCCAATTTGGTTGGATACAAGAAATAGCACAAAACAATGCTTCCACATCCTCGTCCTTTCTTGAGAGTGCATCTGCAACAAAATTTTGTTTCCATTTTCTATAGATGATGTCAAAGTCATAACCCAACATATTTGTGACACATTTTTTCTGTTCTTCTAAAGATAATAGTTTTTCTAAAAAGTATTTAAGACTATCATGATCCATTTTTACCTTGAAGTGTCTTCCCATTCGGTAAGGTCACCATTTCTTAAGTGCATGTAGTATTGCCAACATTTCCTTCTCATAAATAGCTTGCTTGAGATGTAGCAGTAAAAATACCCAATCACCTACATCAAAACATTGTTCACTACGATGTTGATCTATTGTTTCATTCGATTTTGCACCAAAGTGATGCTATCCTTTAAAAGTTGAAGAACTTGTTGTTTATGCTCGATGTGATCTTTCATTGCTTGAACCTTTTTCTTCTTGATATGTCCTTCTATCCTTAGAGTTTGAGGAGTGGTAATTTCTTCCAATCCTTTACAAGATATGGTCGGATTCATTTCTTGATGCTCGATGTGATCTTTCACTTCTTGAACATTTTTCTTCTTGATATGTCCTTCTATATTGATAGTTTGAGGAGTGGTAATTTCGATCAATGAATTACAAGATATGGTTGGATTCATTTCTTCTTTCTCAATGTGATCTTTCACTTCTTGCACATTTTTCTTCTTGATATGTCCTTCTATCTTGGGAGTTTGAGGAGTGGTAATTCTTGCCAATGCTTTACAAGATATGGTATGATTCATTTCTTCTTTCTCTGGGGTTGGATCCTGACATATATCCTCTTATTTTGATGTTTCTTGATCATTTTCTTCCTCCTCTTCATACTCTATGTGAAATAATTTCTTCTCAGCACACTTATGACCTTTAGTGCATTTGCTATCACAATTGTAACAAAGCCCCTTTTCTCTTTTTTCTTCCAATTGTTGTGGTGTAACCCTTGTAGGTTGTGGAAGGCTAGGAGAAACAACACTTCCATCTTTATAGTTGTGAGGGGTAGACTTCCTTGTTTCCATAATTTTACTTTCCACTATGTAACAAAGCCCTTTTACTCTTTCCAATTGTTGTGGTGTTGCTCTTTGTATCCTCATAATGTGCTATCATTTCCTCCATGAAAATTGACCATGTAACAAGTTGTTTACGAGAACAAAGCCCTTTATACCATAAAAATTGATCCAATTCTAAATATGAAGATGCAATACATACCTTTTGTAATAGTGGTACACCATGTAGATCAAAATATTGCTCCATCTGAAGTATCCAATTTACGGATCCTTGCCATCAAACTTCTTCATATCGCCTTTTCTTGATTTTAGGAGCTCGATATTGAAATGACTATAACTCTATAATTCTAGTTCTTCCAGTTTTGAAATTGCGCAGTAGCCCTCTGCGTCCTCTTTCCAATGCCACCAGTCTGATCAAATTTAGATTCTCCAAGAAAGAGTTATGAACAATCTCACAAGATGACCTGATTATATACCTTTTCAAAAGATCGAACTTGTATGAAGTGCCACGTGTCACAGTGTTAACCTTAGGATCTGAAAGATATACACAGGAAACTACAGTCTGTCCTATTTCTATAACTTCTTACGAAATTTCAATATGATGCTCAAAACAAAAGTTATGTTGATTTTTCCAAGGTCACCTGTTTGGAATGTAATTCAGGAGTCTGCAAAAAGACCAAATTTCTCAGATCATATCTCCGCAAATATAGCGCGAAAAGCTCTAAAATTCGGACCCGAGGTTCAATGCGATTTCGTCTCAAATGGGTTTTTTTTTTTCACTTCTGAAATGACGCAGGAAAAGAGTTATAGTGAAAATTCCATGATGACCTATTTGGAACAGCGAAACCCTAGAATCCAAAGCTCTGATACCAAATGTTATGAAACCAACTCACAAAAAGATAGCAAAGATAGATGAACGCCTTAGAAATAAGCCTCTTCGAGGGGGCAACCTCCTTTACATTACACAAATGAAAAATTCTTGAATGATACAAATGAAAAGACCTCCTTTCTATATATAGGAGTCTAAGGGGTCATAATATAATCAGAGCCGACATAACAATAATAATGTAAGGGCACAACAATAACAATAGTGGGTTTCTATGGGGCACAATATTAACAATATGGGCACTACATGGGTACATCAATATAATAAGGGGGTTGTACTAATAACAATAAGGGGTTACACTAGTAGTATAGGGGCCTAACAGAGAGTTTTTCAAGAAGGAATTTGAAGAGTTCTGTATGAATTGTGGTATAACACAACAGAAGACTACTCCATACACTCCTGAGAAAAATGGAGTTGCATAAATAATGAACAAGACATTGATGGAAAGGGTAAGAAGCAAGCTCAATGGTGAGGGGTTAGGAAAAGAATTATGGTAGAGGAAGTAGAGACTACATGTTACCTGGTTAATAGATCACCTTCATCAACATTGGAGGATAAGACTCCACAAGCGGTATGGATTGGTAAGAAACCTTCTCTTTCACATTTGAGGGTATTTGGATGTGATGCATATGTACATGTTTCAAAGGAGAAAAGAACAAATTTGGATAGTAAATCTGAAAAGTGCATCTTTGTTGGTTATAAGGATAGTTTAAAAGGTTATAAGATTTGGAACCCAGAAACAAGGAAGGTTGTGTACAATCGAGATGTGGTGTTTAGAGAGGTGATATATGTTATTAAACATGAAGTCCTACCAAAGGAACCTAAGAAGATAGAGTGTGAGCTAAAGGAGGAAGAACTAGACTCTACAACAGAAGAGGAATAAGAAGATGAAGAGCCACAAACTCTGGTTGTGAGAAGATTAGTGCGAGAAAGAAGGAAACCAGAAAGATATAGTCCATCTGTTTTCTCTTCAAATTTTTCTTTATCTATTACTGATGATGATTCCAAAACTATGAGGGAAGCAGTAGATTCAGAGGATGGAAAACTCTGGAAAGAGGCCATGGTTGATGAAATGACATCTTTGCACAAAAATGAGGCTTGGGATCTGGTGGAGTTGCCAGCTGGAAGGAAACCCATTGGAAGAAAATGGGTGTTCAAGAAGACGATGAATGCAGAAGGAAATGTGGAGAAATACAAAGCTCAGTTAGTAGCAAAAGGTTATTCCCAAGTGTTAGGAATTGATTTTGGTGATATTTTTTCTCCTGTTTCCAAGGTAGATTATATTAGAATACTTTATTTTTTGCTGCTGATTTTGTTTTTGAGGTAGAACAGATGGATGTGAAGACAACATTTCTTCACGAGGATCTCGAAGAAGAGATCTACATGAAGAAACCTGAAGGCTTTGTGGTGAAGGGTAAGAAAGAACTGGTATGCAAGTTTAAAAAGTCTCTTTATGGGTTAAAACAATCACCAAGGATGTGGTATCAGAAATTTGATAAATTTATACGGGGACTTGGCTTCACGAGAAGCAAAGTAGATCATTGTGTGTATTTTAAATCAGTTGATGACAGTTTTATTTATCTAGTCTTGTATGTGGATGATATGTTTCTGGTTGGAAATGACAAAGAAATTATCCAGGATTTGAAGACCTAATTGTCGTCCAAATTCGACATGAAAGATCTTGGTGCTGCAAAATATATTTTTGGCATGGAAATTAAATGAGATCTGGAAAACAGGAAGCTCTAGTTAAACCAAATGAAGTATGTTGAGACAATACTGTAGAGGTTTAATATGAAGGATAGTAAATCGGTGAAGGCTCCTATTCCTATAGGTGTAAAGTTAACTACTGAACAGTGTCCCAATACACAAGAAGAGGAAGAGGACATGTCCCATGTTCCGTATGCAAGTGCAATCGGTAGCCTAAAGTATGCAATGGTCTGTACTAGACCAGTCATTGCACATGTAGTGGGAGTATTGAGCAGGTTTATGTCAAAACCAGGGAAAGAGCATTGGACAATAGTGAAGTGGGTTTTTAGGTATTTATGTGGCACTAGTGATTATGGTTTGTGCTACCAAGGAAGACCAGGATTGGAAAGAGTTTTGGACATCTGTGGCTTTGTTGATGCAGACTGAGCTGTAGATCTAGATCATATAAGATCTACAAGTGGGTATGTGTTTAATCTATTTGTAGGTGCAACCAGTTGGATGAGTAAGAGACAATCTGTAGTGGCATATTTAACTATAGAGGCATAATACATGGTAGCCACTCATGCAAGCAAGGAAGTAGTTTGGTTGTAGAGATTGTGTTCAAATATAGGGTTAGTACAATGAGCAATAAGGATAAACTGTGATAGCCAAAGTGCAATTTTCTTGGCAAAGAACCCTTCTTATCATTAAAAGACAAAGCACATTGATGTTTAGTATCACTTTGTGAGGGATATGGTTGAGGAAAAAAAGGTGTTGTTGGTAAAGTTGGACACTTTGAAGAATAATGCAGATGCATTGACAAAGTTTGTGAGCATTGGGAAGTTCTCTTTGGTGTAGAGAAATAATAGGCACTGCAGTGCTGGATCATTGACTAAGCTCTCCTGTGGAAAAAACAACAAGTGGGAGAATGTTGGGTTGTGTTATATTCTTTCCATGACTACCCCACACATGGGGGGTTGTAGCCCCCCCTGGATGGTCTAGGACAATGCCTCAATTTTTTTTTTGGACCCTATATTAGGTGGGCAGACCTACCTATGGTTTTGTGCATGGATTTCGCACATGGCTTTGGGAATGATGATTTACTATCCATGGTATTTTGTAGATTTGTTCAAAGGAACTATGGTTATGTTCTAATCCAGGGTTAATGGATTGGGGTTAATCAATCTGGTAGTCTTGGTTTTGGGATCCAGGGGAAAATCTCTGTGTATATCTGTTTTATGTTTTATGCTCTCGTCATGTTTATTTTTTGTTTTTAGAATTTGTATGCAGGTAATTTCTGTACAAGGTTAAAACCTACATAACCCCTTTTTATCTTAAACAATCCTTGATAATTCCTTGCATCATATAAAAACCTGAAACAAAGAGCCTCCTTGACTACCCTATACACCCAACACCCTTTTTCCCCTCTAAATTATCCATCCCTTGCATTCTATACTTTGAAAAAAACACCAATTCAAAAATCATTTTTAACTACCCTCTATATTCAAAACTTGACTCTTATCTATACCGATTCCTTGTTACATATATGTGTTGTTATCGACATATATATACACCCTCATGACTTATATTATAAAACTATAAGACATACATGTTAATTACCTAAAACTACCATTACAAGGGATGATTTGAATGGTACAAGCTGTCAAAGTGGCCCATCATTATTCTACTTAGCCGATGTCACTCGTTACTAGTCAAGGTGGCATCCTGCATCATACCAAACAATGAGCTAATTAATTTCTATCATTTTGTAGCGTGCAGAGCCATGGTTCCGTAACTCAAGAAATTTTCAATTATTTCATTCAGTGCACCATTTCATTCAAAAATGCAGTTACAGATGGGGTAAACAGAGGTAGTCGTAAGGGTTTCGATTGAGAAGGAAAGCATGGGAGGCTCTATGAATAGAGAAGAACCTGATAATGTCCATGACATCGAGATTAAGTCGAAAGTTTGGAATGTTTTTGAAAACATAGGTTGGGCTAAATTCTTGGGTCAATTTTAGGGCCATAATAGAGAATTTACATAGGATTTCGATGGAATGAAAGCCACAGTGAAGAAACTTACCATTGAAATCAATGAGCAGATGGTTGTAGAAGTTGCCTGACTCGCACACGAAGGAGATACCTAGTCTAAATTTTTTAAATTTGATGGAGCCTATTGGGTATCGTTCTTACAAGAACCATCTCCATTACCTGATTTGAGGAAAGGGATAAATCAGGAGGATTTATTCCTGCTTTGGAAGGACATGGTATACATAGTCATGAAATTTGTTATGTGTGAAGGAAGGTTTAGCCTCATTTATCACTATCATATCCAGATCCTCTTGCATCTCACTGGGTGAAAGTCACTTAATATGACTTACTTCCTTCTTAAAAGTTTAAAAATGATGGCCACTTTATTTTAGAGGAAAAGGGACCCTGATCACAATCTACACCATTAGGGTTTGATTAAAATTCTTATAGTTGTAGAGCTCCACCGATTATGAATTCCATGGAGTGTTTTTCTTCAAGGGATCAAAAGGAAACCTTGGACTAGGGTTTTGATTAAGAAGGGACCGTCTAAGTCAACAATCCCCTCAACTACTCAATGACGATATTCCATTTGACTCTCATTTCAGGTTGAAAAAAGAAAGGAACCAATCTCATGATATGAGGTCTTTGGGTTAGATGATGAAATCCTAGCTTCCCTAACGGCATGTTCTGAAGAAATTATTAAAGAACTCAAAGGTAATTTCATCGAAAGCGTTGAAGTGATTGATTTGGAAGAAAATATGGGTGGAGGAAAATGTTGTGGATGAAAATTTTATGGAAGAAACTGGTGAGCACCAGTATTGCAACAATAATGCTGCAACTCCTGGGCTGCCTACTTTACTCTTATCAACCCGGTAGTTCGTAACAAACTTGGAAGCGTCGGTGTTGTATGCACAAGTACTAGTTCTCACTGCAGGTTGTCACTTGGTCAGCCGACACAAGATCACTAGGAGCTCAAGCCAACTTCTATGGATTCCAGAAGAAGCTCTATATGTGATGAAAGGAGAGAAATATTACTCTACATATGCTAATCTAATTGCAAAAAGGAGAAAGATTGAAATGTAAAGAAAACCTAGTGAACCCTAATTAACCAACTAATTCTACTTTTGCAGAAAGCACTATGAAAACCATGAAAGGAATGCCATTACCTACTCAAGGAAGTAAACAACATCTAACTAAGCTATTTCTGGAAGTAAATAAGAAAAAAAACATAGTTTTAGATTTTTATGTATTTTTAGGTGGATTTGACATGTATGTAATTTATTGTGTGTTAATGTGGCAGCGAATAGGTGGCACTGAAGGGTGGTTTTGGGACTTGGGAGGATGTAGGATGGTGTGGATGGGTCCTAGGAGGTCTCAGGTAGCCTTATGGAGGCTTTTCCCAGACTTGGTTTTCAAAAGAAAGTTTACAGGAAAATCTACAGGAGGACACAGGAAATCTACAGGAGGAAAATAGGGCAACTACAGGAGGCCTACAGGAGGAGGCCGAGAGCAGTTTTCACTGTTTTGAGGGTGTGAGAGTGTGTGAAAATGGTGGATGAAGGTTGGAATGAGGTGTTAGGGTGCCTAAGGTCTACTATGAATCACCAGGAGAGAGGAAGATGATTGGGTTTGCTCAAGGAGAGAGGAAGAAGTTCTATGGAAAAATGCAGGAAACTAGGGTAGAATTGAGGTGAGATTTGGGAGACCTATAGGGCATGGATCAGATAGAGGGTGTGATTGCTGATAATCTGGCCTACTACTGGAAGATATCTGCTACAAAGGAACTGACATTCAACCACAAAGATCAAGCAAACAATGAAATGAGTGCATCTAGAAAAATAGAGTTTTGCATCAAATAGTCTAAAATATGATCTATGGAAGGAAATGCTGAGAAATGTTGTAGGAAAGGAAAGCATGAAAGAAGAATATTGCAAATGAGGAAGTAAGCATGATGAAGAAGATCCGAAGCAAAGCAGAACTAGATTATTATCCTACCAAAAAGCTGCAAACACTAGTAATCCTATGAATGAGGAAAATCTGTGTTTTTGGGGCAGCAATAGAGTCTTTACCTCAAATCATGGTCCCAGAGGGAGGAAGAGAGGCCAAGACACTATTGCTAGCATTTTGAATCTTTTCTTTATCCTTGCTTAACCTGCTACAGAAATCACAAATGGAAGCAAACTACCAAATCATCAAAAGAAATCTATTCTTAACCATAAGAGAAATACATCTACTAGCAAACTAATCTACAAACTGAAACAAGGCATACAAATACAAGTAAAGAGGAGCCTGGCTGCTTGTATTTGGCCCTAACCCAAGAGCTTTAACCCTTTGAGGTATCTCAGTGCTAGCTCAAAATGGATTCCATCTATATTTTCAAAACAATAGCAAGGTTACATGAAACTGTCACAAAAATAATAAGCTCGAAGTTTGAGCAGAGTTTACATAAGAAAAAATCCAACCGTAGTGAGGCCCTAGGCCTCTCTAATTATACAAATGAAGCTACCAACAGCTTCCTTAAAATCATGGAGGCTTGGCTCCCAAAAATCGAGATAATCATCAGTCATCCTCCACTTGCTCGGCTGACTTCTAGTGCATGACTTGGCTGCTTGTACTCCGAGCTAAATGAAGGGTAATGCGAAGTGAGGAGTAATAAATGAGGGGGATTCCCTCCTATAAGTCCTCTCTTCTATCCACTTCGAGTTATTGCTGCCATTTGTCCACTAGATCCTTGAATTTGACCTCAAAATCCATCAATGATCTGCATTAAATGCATGTTAGACCACATGGCACAATAACTAACTCAACTCATTCTATAAGCATAAATATAATCAGAAAATCATACAATAAGCTAAGAGAATGGTTGATTTGACTAGGTTAGGAGGTAAAATGAACCCATATAATTACCCATTTATGAGGCTCATAAAAAACTATCGTGGAAGATATCATTGTAGAAGAGAACAATGCAAAGAGAAATGTCATGGAAGAGGCACCATCAATTTTCGAAGTAGGAGCAAGGAACGAAAATTCTAAGAAACCCAAGTAGAAGGAAGGTAAGGCCATTGATCCTAAGCCTTTCCAGTTTTGTAGCCCAAGTTATCAAGTGTTGCTTAAACAAACTTTGAAGAAGACAAAAGACTTGGGGCTAAATTGAAGAAATGAGGACCTAAATTAGGTAATCTAGGGGCTTTGTTAAGGGCCATAAAACAAGAGGAGAAGTCTGGAAACAAAGTCGAAACCTTGGTAGAAGGGTACATTAAAGAGTCTCAACTGTTCATAAATGCCATTCTAAATGGTATTTAATAAACACATATGCATTTCTCCAATTGAAGTCGGACATGCCACAATGGCAGTCCAACGATGATTTGTTTAATCTAAGAATCATTAACGAGGAGAGTCATCGCCAAGTAACCAATAAAATGAAGCAGTGTTGGTTTTCTATTTATCTTAGCCAACATGATAAGTGGAAGAATCAGATAATAAAATTGAAGGACCTCTATCATGAAGAGTAGAATTTAAAGGAAGCAACATGTGAAATAAGGTAAGAAATTTTTTATGGTTGTGTTCCATCTAGGGTTTACCCGATTTTCTTACATGACCTCTGGTATTTTTTTCGGTTGAGGCAGATATGAGATGGCCAACCTTATGAGATAACATGACTAGATACCTCTATAGAGGTATACCAACACCATTAAGAAGCTTTAGACCAACATTTTCTATGTGAGCTCTATTTGTTTAACTTCATCCTTCCAGATAATTCCAGGTGGAACCCTAACCCTTTCGTTGGGGACGTTCAACTTCGCATGTTGATATCCTATAGAACCAACCTTATCAAATGGAAAAGGGCTTCACAATTCTATTGTAAGACAAAGATAAAGGCTCATATAATGGTGAGAGAAGAACATCCCCTGCCTAGGTTGGTAATCAATGATCTGGAAAGACAAAGGGAAGATGCTAGATACTCTTCTACAATCATAACTAATCAACAATACGCGATTACTAAATACCACGAAATATCCCAAACCTATTCAATGGACACACTCATGATCTAGGAAGGTTTACCTACAGTTATTCAAGAAAAGTATCCAATGTGTTATCTATATTTCTGTTTAGCATTGAAGCATGCCTCCTTTTATACATATTCATTTCTCAAGCATGAAAGTAAGTGGGCATGACTCTCGTTTCAATTTTCCCTACTCTAGTTCCCAACAAGATTTTACAGATCTCCCACTCATTGGAACAAATATGAGGGATCAAATTAGACGACCATGGATAAGACCTTAGGGTTTTACAATATGGGTGAATTTGGTCACCCACATTTCAACTGGGGCAACCTTCATGCTGGCATCCATGAATCAAAATGAGGTTGCGTGGGGATATGCAACCAAACAGGATGGGGGGAGATGTTGGATTCCTCCAATGACAATATTTTTGTTATTGATCTAAAGCTTCTGTGATTTGTGGTGTGAATTAGTTTATGGATCAGTCACATTGATATTCGTTAATGTATCGATGTTTTGAACCATCTTATGTGGTTCATATCGGTTAATATTTTTGTTCTTGAACTACCTAATTTTTCCCATAAAACCTTATCATTTTTACTCATAATTTATCCAAACCTTATATTTTATCACATGTATAATTCTATTTTTTTTACACAATGTCTTGCCTGTTTATAATTAAATAACTAAAAATATTGACTGAAAGTAGCATATGGGTGTGTTTGGTTTAAAATAATATTACATTATATATGATGAATGTGGTTTATAAAAAGTGGTTCAGGTTACTAATTCAGGATTGAAGTGTTTTGATTACATGATTGTATATGATATTATATGCCTGGGTTGTGTATCTATAGGATGCCACTTGTGAGTTTCTTATGAACTGCCATTTTGACAAAAGACTGCAGGCCTTGGCTATAGTCAGTTATCAATTGGATATATTCATAAACATGTTTGAATCCAAACGAATGAGCTTACAACTTCAATCACGTGGACAAGTTGTAAAGGAAAAAGTTATAGTTTAGAAGAAATCTTATTAATTGATCTACAAGGATTTTGGGTTGCAATATTGTTATAGACCTCATAAAGTTCCCTTGTGCAATCCACAATCTATCCACAATCTATCCTAGGGGCTTATTTAGCGAATGGATGAAGTGCCTTGACATCCCAATAATTAGCGACCATCTCATACTATTATAACTATGAAAGTAAATTTGGTTACAGTCAAGATCCTTATCCTAAATCATTCATAGGTTGTAGAGATCAGTTATTCCAAAGTGCTAACTCTAGAATCCAGAAGTTTGTCAAAACTGTCTACAGTTCGTATCATTCAAGGATGAAATTAGTAAGGGTTGGTTGAGTCATGACTAAAACTAATGCATGACTATAACAATTTACTTTATTTGTTTTTAAATCAGTTAGCATATATAAGGCCAAACCCCTGGTGTGAATATTTTTGATTTTGTAAACTTTATATAGAGGATAATTCACTCAGAATGTAGACTCTATTGTTTCTATCCTTAACCTCTGAGATATAATAATAAATTTTTTGTGTTTGGGTGACTGATGAATGTTTAATCCGATAACTGTGCTTTGAGTTAAGGTATGGCTTATATTTCTTTTTTTTTTTGTCATTGCTCTGTGCTAAATCATTGAAGAACAAAGGCACAAACCAAACCTTGAGTTGGGCCTTCTCAAGGCACGGTCATGTGCCATAGTCGGTTTTTTTATTCGCTTAGTTATTTATGTCTCATTTGCGTATTTGTCTACTTACATAGTGATTGTTTATTCGTATCTTAAACAAGAGTTGAATAACTCTTGAATGTCGCCCTTTAAGAATAGGCTCGTGCTATTCAACTCTCAACTTATATGGATATTGTGTATATTTATAATCACTGTATTGCTTTTATTTTCAATGTGTTTCATGTGATAGTGTAGTTTGATTTTTATGCAAAGTTTTTTTAGTAATTCTCTTTTGGTTTGTTATGAAGGGTTTGGTAATTGGTTTTGTTTTAAAAATAATTATGAAATATTAAATTGCTACAAAATAAATATTTAAAATAGTATATACTAATTTCATAATTTTTAATTTACATTGATCTTTCTCATTAAAGTTTTTTGGGTAGTTAAGGACCCACCAAGCTAAAAGTTAAGAGATAGGACCTTTTTAATGAAACCATTATTTCTATGTATTTAGTATAGTTCATTTAATAAGCAAAAAGTCTTGTCATTTGTTCATATTACAGTGAGGGGCTCACAAGTTTACTAATCAGGTTGATAATTAAAAGACAATGTATAATTAATAATATTTAAAACCAATAAAAATACTCGTCAATATCCAACTTCAACAACAACATCTTTGACACAAACTTTTCCATGAGGAGATGGAGGAAAAGAATGAGGAGGAATTAAAGGAGGAGAAGAAGGAGCTGAAGGAGGAGGATTATTTTTCAAATCACCATCATTTCCTTCATCTTTGAATTCTTTCTTTGACGAGATTCCCTCTCTGACTTGCTTCCATTCCTAATACATTTTGTCAACCATGGCTTTCATCGCCATGGAAGCTTCATGAAACTCTTTCTCGGAACCAAAAGGATTCTTCTCTCCCTCTTGTGACAACATTTCTCTTCTTCAAGTGAAACTTCTTGATCCACTTTATGATTTTCCTTCAATAAGTATTCCTTCACCTTGCTTGAATTTTCTCCTAGTTATCATGCACACTCATAAACGACCATTAAACTTGCTCTAATACCACATGATCGAGACTTTATCTAGGACCTTTAAAAGGGAATTGGCATGTAAAAACGTTCAAGTGTGAATGATAAAAATTAAACCAAAAATTAACTTAAATCAAACATGCAATAATTTAAATGAAGCTTCAATTAAAAATAATATGTAGAATATTGAGACTAGTAGAAAATTGGAACAAAACCAATTGAAAATAAAGTTCGTCTAGTGTGGACTATGTCGCTGAGTCCTGACTCCAAGGGAGTGGCCTCTTTATTAATATGATGCTAAGCCTCAACTGATTTATTACATCACCAAATATTCCTCTAAAATCCTACCACAACACTAAGATTTCTACTACTAAACTAATATTTTTGCTACCAAAAATCCTTTGGTTGCTACAAAATCAACCTCTCAAAATATTCACTAACTTATAAAAATATGCAGGCTCAAAACCAAGCTTAAATTATCTCAACATTTCAAAAGCTTCACATGAAAATCTCTCTGCAAAATCCCCTTTATCTCAATGGAAATATTTTAGGTTTATATAATGTAGTGGGGTCAGTAGCCACAGGGTCGAACCTGCAGAGGTTACGCCCTATGTTATAAAAATATGCTTTAATATGGCATATCGTTTACACCAACCCGTGTTGGTTATATTATATTTAACCATTTGTTAACAACCATAACCATATGATATATGTTATACCTGCACAACCAAACTTATTAACATACCATACAATATATATCATATAGTCTTATCAAACCAAATCTCCCATCTGCGGGCCAAAATAATTTTTAAATTGGCAATTTAAAGTTTGTAACTATATTCAATTTTGGTTATAACCAATCCACAATATACCATTCAAACCCATGGTGCATTATAAAATGGTCCGTTATAACCATTTTTATGATGTTCGAATATCTTGGCCCACATGCTATATTATGTTGCCACATATGGTCATTTGTTGGACGAATCTCCAAGTATGGAATATTTTTTAATGTGTTTGGCAGAGCATATAATGTAGATATATGGGTTGGTAGAGGCATCGAATTTTGCGAACTTCGCTACCCTGCCTTCCTAACCATATTCCAATAACACAAATAAAAAAAATACCACTATGTTTAACAAGGAACAAATGTTTTCTATTGGTAAGGCATTGGATTTGTAGTTCAAAGGTCTTATGTTCAACTTTCTCTAGCACGGGTTTGGTGCATCCAACTTTTGACAACTCAACCAGAGCCACATGGCACCATGCCATACGGTCGTGTGATGCTCATTCAATGGGCCATTTGGTGCCACCAAGTCTACCAATTGACCAGTCAAGTCAGTAGTCAATGGTCAAATAAACCACGTGTCAATTTTGAATGATTCTATCCCATCATTTCGTACTACCATGCGTCATTCTCAGAGCATGCCAAATTAACATTGACTTTTACTATTTACTTAATTTGAGTTTGCTTAATTTGAGCTAAACTTCAAATTGCGATAACTTTTTCATATAGACTCAAATCAATGAAATTCAAGTTGCATTGGAATCACCTCATTGAGCTCTTTGACATGGTGCTACTTTCATTAAAATTTTGGAGACTTTGAATCTTAGGCCTTTTTTGGATTCTCCCGGATCAACATTTTCCACACAAACCTAGTACCCAAGGCTTGTGGGAGTATCTCCCAAGCTACAATTTTCAACACAGCATGAATCAACAGACTCTCTGTGCCAATTTTGTTACAGTAATCAATCTTGGAGCAAATTCTAGCAATGGAGTCATCCACATGGACGAACCTTCCTCTGCCCTTCATCTCCCTATACACACAGCGTTGAAAATCCTGTCGAATCTTGACAAGAAAGGGGAAAAATTGACCTCATACAAAGCTGTGAGCAAACCAAATCATGAATTCCCCTTGATGTGGGACGCTAAGAGGACCAAAGAAGAAATCAAACCTTTCAGTGACATCATGCTCATTGCAACATGAATACAAAACCCTCGCTTGTGATTTGCCATTCGTCATGTTCTATATATATATATCAACTAAAAATAATACTATAATATTCTCTCAAAAATAAAACTCCACAATTATAATGTAAACCACCCTCACACCTAATTACATTAGGGAGATATGTGCTCATCCCATAAACATAGTTAATGGTTACATGTTAGCGAATCAACGAAACATGTAGAATATTAGTAAAGAAATTTTCTATTAGAGGTAGGGTATTTGAAGTTATGATTATAACCTAATCATTAAGATAGGTCACTCAAGGGATGTATTCCACCATTAGGGTAGAGTTTCACGATTACTATCATTATGAGACAACAATGGCGACATCATGCTTGTTGCAACATGAATACAAAACCCTCGCTTGTGATTTCCGATTCTTCGTGTTCTATATATATATATATATAAACTAAAAATAATACTATAATATTCCCTCAAAACTAAAACTCCACAATTGTAATGTAAACCACCCTCACACGTAATTACATAAGGGAGATATGTTCTCATCCCATTAACATAGTTAATGGTTACATGTTAGCAAATCATTGGGACATGTAGAATATTAGTAAGGAAATTTTCTATTAGAGGTAGGGTATTTGAAGTTATGATTAGAACCTAATCATTAATATAGGTCACTCAAGGGATATATTCCACCATTAGGGTGGAGTTTCACGATTACTATCACTATGAGACAACAATGGTTACATCATGCTCATTGCAACATGAATACAAAACCCTCGCTTGTGATTTCCCATTCTTCATGTTCTCTCTCTCTCTCTCTCTCTCTCTATATATATATATATATATATTGTTGGAAATACTAAGGGGGGGGGTGTGAATCAATATTTCTTTTTTTTTTAATTGTTCTAGTGATTACCAAAAGCATATATAGATATGTATATGTATACAAAGAACAAAAAAATCAACAGCTGGAATTAATGCTTTTATTAAAACTCAAGACAGTGCAATGAAATAAATACAATATAAGTATATATCTGATTGTGAATAGTTGCCAAGGTCCAACTTGGACTTTAGTGAGGCTCCAACCTCCAGAGCACCAACTATGTTTTGCAGTGGTTCTGCACTTAGGAGCACCTACCCCCAATGACTTTAGTCCTGTTCAGTTCTGAGGCTCCAACCTTCGGGCTCCAACCCAACCTTGGTATAAATTGGTATGCTGCTACACTCTGTTCAGCTGAGATTCTCTCACTCCTACTCTCCTGCCTCTGCTGCTTCTGCTGCCTCTATAGCCTCCGCTACTTCTGCGGCCTCACACTCTAGTTCTTCACCACAACAACAACAACTGCAGTTCTCTATTTTTACTATTTTCATTCATTCCCCATGCCCCTGTCTCTTCGTTTCCACTTACCACTGCCTCTTTGTCTTCCTCCTCGGTCGTTGTGGCTTCCTCTGTGCTGCGCAAGTTTACCGACTCTCTGAGGAAACATAGATTCATTTGAGAGGTCCAAAACTCCACGGAGAACACATCTTCCTGGTTATGATTGTAACAACGCTCCTTTGACAATGATTGTGGGCATGCACAAAGTTTTGTCTTTGGTTTAAATGGAGGCGTTATGCCCCAATCACACTCTCCATCGCTCTGATACACCCTCCTGAATCATCGGACTAGTTACGGACTAGTTATCATAGGCCTTTCGGCCTAAGAACCCTGCGTAGGCCAAAAACACGATTACACAGATAAACACGGGCAAAACAGTGGAAATGACTAAAGGGCGGACTTCAGGGTGTGTTATACCCGTGTTTATTTCTACATCGGGTCTGTGATTAAATCGTAATCGGTGATTCATGACTCCCAGGGATCCTTTATATTTTTGACCCATGACTCCGCCGATGGTCGACAACCGATCCTCCACTGCTCCAATGGACCAGATGTGATATGGTATTAAACCATGGTTTATATGCCCGTCGGGTCCACAGCCTTATCGCAATTAGCGCTTTCATGTGGCAAGGCTTCACGGCTTGTGATCTGCGACGGATGCGATGACAGGTTAAGTCATATTGTAATGTAGTGGCGGGTCCGCATGCGCTCATTGCAATCGGGTGTTGGGTATGTATCACAATCGGGGGTTGCCCTTGGTGGAGGTCTGAAGTGATATTTCTATCGGTGATCGCACATTGCAAAGGTCCAGGTCTAGACCTTAACGTAAACCACTCCTTTATAGTGATGCGATATGAGGTATCGGACCCGATATGTCTCAGTGCTCCCGTGTATAAGGTTTTAAGTCTGCAATCTGCCTCCGATAGTGTATTTTCCCGTATATGCATAGTTCTGCCCGTCGATAGTGTTAAGGCATATATACCCAAGTCTTTCTGCCTCCGTTTGCATTAGATGCATATACATATGGTTTTTGGCTGCAGATGGGTAAATACATATATACACACGTCTTGCTGCCTTCGATAGTATGAATGCACATATATACATGTTTTTGCATCCATCTGCTTCCTTCATTTCTCCGATGGCTCTATTTGCATCCATTGCTCCTCTGATGGCTCCCGATAGCTGTTAATTGCATGCATATAAGCTCTTTGATGACCCTGTTTCTCTGCTTGCTCTGTTTGCTCTGTGTGCTCCTCTTCTTTGGCATATATATATGACATATACATATATGGCTCCTCTGTAGCTCTTATAGCTCTATTTTGGCATATCTCTTAGTTCTGCTCCGCTTGGCTTCATCTGCTCCTCTTGACTCCGTCTGCTCCTCTTGGCTCCGTTTTCTCCTCGAATATTGCCATATTGACATCAATGACAAACTGTGTCCAACAATCTCCCCCTTTGTTATTGATGGCAATATCTTCTGCTCTCCCCCTTTGACATCAATGGCAAAGGAATGCATACAGAATCCCCCTGTCAAACTGCTCCCCCTGTCCTGTTACATCCTTATGAATGAATTTAAGGACGATATATTTCAGGACGATGTTTCATTCAGCTACTTGTTCACGGAGGAAATGATACTTGATTGGTATGTGTTTGGTTCTTGAGTGCATCACTAGATTTTTGCTAAGACTGCTAGCACTTGTGTTGTCACAATAGACGGTAATTGGTTGATCAGTACATATGTCGACATCTTTTAGAGATTCCTTCATCAATAATATCTGAGTACAATAGTCTACTGCAACAATATACTTGGCTTCGACTGTGGATAATGATATGGATGATTTTTTTTTGCTGAGTCAGGATACTAAACAGTCTCCTAGGAAGAATGCATTTCCACCAGTACTTTTCTGATCATCTATACTTCCAGCCCAATCAACATCGGTGTATGCAGTTACAGTCAGTGTTAAGCTCTTTGGGTACTAAAGGCTGAAATCAGAAGTTCCTTTCAGGTATCTGAGAATTCTTTTTACAACTAATAAGTGGGATTGTTTGGGAGCAGATTGAAATATTCCCACCATTCCTACTGCCTGCATTATGTCTGATCTTGTAGTTGTTAAGTATAGAAGGGCTCCAATCATTGACCTGTAATGAGTTGCATCTACTGGAGGGGAGTCATCATCTTTGCTCGGTTTGTAGTTTGTGGTCATAGGTGTGCTCATGGGTGCACAGTGCTCCATTCCATAATTTTTGAGCATGTCTTTTAGATATTTGGTTTGCGATATACACAATCCTACTCTGGTTTGAGATACTTGAAGTCCAAGGAAGTGGGACAACTCTCCTAGCATTGGCATCTAAAACTCTTTTGACATGCTTTGAGAAAATTCATGGCTCATTTCATCATTGTTACTAGCAAAAATCAGATCATCGACATAAACAAGAGCAACTAGTAACTTACCTTCATCTATCTTTATGTATAGATTACTTCTAGCCACTCCCTTTTTGAAGTCTTGTTGTTGTAGGTAGTGATCCAATCTTGCATACCAAGCTCTAGGAGCTTGTTTCAACCCATATAAATCCTTTTTCAACTTACATAGTAAGTCCTTTCCTGCTGTTAGATCAAAACCTTTTGGCTGCTCCATGTAGACTTCCTCCTTGAGTTCCCCATTTTGAAATTCCGATTTCACATCCATTTGGTAGATTTTGAATCCTTTTGAGCAAGCAAATGCCAAGAACATCCTGATAGCTTCCATACGGGCCACTGGTGCAAATGTCTCTTCAAAGTCAATTCCTTCAATTTGTGAATAGCCTTTGCAGACAAGTCTTGCCTTGTTTCTGATAACCTGTCCTTCCTCATTCATTTTATTTTTGAACACCCATTTGGTTCCTATTATGTTTTTGTCCTTTGGATGAGGTACCAGCTCCCATGTCTTGTTCTTCTCAATTTGGGACATTTCTTCTTCCATGGCTTTTACCCAATGAGGATCCTTACTTGCTTCTGCAAATGTTTATGGTTCTATCATAGATAGAAGGGCAATGATTTTTCTCTTGGGTGTGATTGTTATCCTTCGTCGGGTCTGCACACCTTCATCTCTATCGCCAATGATCTGCTCTTCTGGATGATATCTTTGGATATACTTCATCTTTGAAGGGGTATTAGGTGGTTCTCTTTCCTCTTCTTCTTCTTCTTCTTCCTCATCTATTTCTTCTTCTTTAGGTTCCTCTTCTTCAATGAGAAAGCCATATTCATGTTCTTCAATTTCCTTTTCTGGAAGATCTTCATCAACCTTTACATCAATGCTTTCCATTATTTTCTTTAGTCGATAATTGTAGCACTTGTAAGCCTTGCTGCATGTAGAGTATCCAAGAAATATCCCTTCATCAACCGAGAATCAAACTTTCCTGGTGAGCCATCATTTATTTTTATGAAGCACTTGCTTCCAAAGATCTTGAAGTACTTCACCGAAGCAGGTCTTCCTTTCCATAGCTCATAAGGAGTTTTTTCACATTTTGGACTTAATTGAGTTCGATTCAATGTATAGACAGCGGTCACTACTGCTTCTCTCCAGAATCTAGGATGTAAGTCTGCTGTGTTGAAAATGCAACAAGATGATGGAGCTTAGTGGAAAGGAGTCGCCTTCACTAAGTGGGCCTGCAGGCTATTTTTGGCGCAAAGTCTATTTCTAGACTATGTCTATTTTTAGACATATGGATCATGGTCTATGAGTTGCAGGATGTTGTTTATGGATGATTGGTCATGTTGGGAAAAATAGATGGACTTCTATTTTTGGTTCATAGCAGAGTGATCAGAGTATATTTTTAGACTGCCAGGCTAAAAATAGAAACAGTCAAATATTATTAGCCCTTAGTAATATTTGGACTCTAAACATTATCTTATTATCTTGGAGCACTTTAGTTTGAGCTACGGATGTGGCACATGCAGCTGAAAAAAGGAATCACGTGGTTTCTTATGTGTTAGTTGAGCTATTGCATGGAGGACTTCAGTTAGAACTCATGCATGTGAGTTCTGTGGAGTTGGATGTGGAGTTGTGTTCAGTTTGACTTAGTTGAACTAGTTGTATTTAGTCTAACTAAAGAATACACTAGTGATGAGTTGTGTGAATTAAATATTAATTAATTCACTAATTATTAACTCGTAAAGCAACTAAAGAATACATCAGTTAACTTAGTGCATGGACAGTTCAACAGAGACAGGTGTTAGAGGTAAGTGAAAGGGTGAGTTGTGACTATTAGTTGTGCATGAGATTTTTACACATGCATGGGATTGAGTTATGCCAATGAGGACTGCGCAGTGTGGGCCAATACCAAGGAATTATAGCATGTGCTCACGTGATTCTCATGTAGGATTGTGCAGTGGAGGCAGGCAAAGCAGTGGAGAAGATTTGAACCTGTGACTTGTTCGGATCTGAGCTAGTTTTGTGTGTAACACGTGGAGATAGTACTGAGTACTTGTGAGGAGTATTGTACTATGTATTGTTACATGTTCTTAATCATTATAATATACAGATAGTGTGGGGTTTTCAGCTGTATGATTTCCCCAGGTTACATACTGTGTTAATGTGTGCATGCGATTGATGTTTCATTGTTTTTAATGCTGCTAAATTGATGATCAACGTAGAGGAGATTATGTATTGTGCATGTATTCCGCAATAGTGTATAATCGGGATAATCTCTGTGAATAAGTGTTTATTATTCAAAATTTCTACATGTTGCTAATAACATTGTTCTTGCCATTTCTTGGACTGTTTGATTTCTTCTTTCAACTGCCTCATTTTTCTGAGGTGTTATGGCAGCAAAGAATTCCCTTTTAATTCCATGAATATTACAGAACTCACTAAATTCATTTGATGTGAATTCTCCCCCTCGGTCTGTTTTGAGGCATTTAATTTTTGAATCTTTTTCATTTTCTACAAGGGCTTTTAGATTCTTAAAACACTCAAAATTTTTCGATTTATACTTTATAAAATATATCCACATCATTCTAGTATAATCATCAGCAAATAACACAAAGTACCTTTCTCCTTGGAGTCCCTAATTTCTAGTTGGCCCACACACATCAGCATGGATGATCTCCAAGGGGTTCGATGTAGAGAGATCCTTTGTCTTGTGGTTGATTCTAGTCTGCTTTCCATGTTGACATGGACCACACACTCCTTGATTTAGTTTGAACAGCCTTGGGATGTCTCGTACAGCTTTGATCTTGTTGATATTCATTAGATTTTCGAAGCTTGTATGTCCAAGTCGCTTGTGCCACAGCCAACTCTCATCTGTCTGACTCAAGTAGCATTTATTGTCTTGAATCTTGTTCAGAATGTAAATGTTGTTTGGTGTTCTCACCCCTTTGCCACAAGTTCCCCTAAGGTAGAGTTCCTTATTTCACAATATTTAGTGTTGAAGACAACCTTATGTCCTTGATCACAGATTTGGCTAACACTCAGGAGGTTGTGTTTGAGTCCATCAACTAGCAGAGCATCTTGAGCTTTTCCTTTTCCATTCAAAGTAACTGTTCCTTTTCCTACAATTCTGCCAGATCCACTTCCAAAGGACACATTCCCTTCCTTTTGCTCAGTGAGACAAACTTCCTTCTGTCTCCTGTCATGTGTCTGGAGCACCCACTATCTAAAAACCAATGGTTTCCATTATTTTGAGCATATAGAGCTAGGCCGCATTTATCCATGCTAGAGTTCTTGCTAGTCGTCTTTCTTCCTTTAAGTGGGCAGTCTTGTTCATAGTGTCCATTATTGTAGCAGAAAGAGCAAATCAGATAAAATTTGGTCAAGGGATCAAATGAATTGAAGGTTTTCATTTGTCCTTTCCTTTTGGGGGCATGTGAGTTGATTATTTGGTCCTTTAGCTTCGTCTTTTCACTTCTGCGAGCCATACAATGTCTGGCTTGATGATCAAAGTTTTTACAGTGAAAGCAGTGTCCAAGAAAGATGGTTCTGTACCTGTTGAAGCAACCACGGTTTGAGTCAATTTCCTTCCTGGGAATTACTCCTCCCTCGTTCTTTGGATTTACGATGGGCCCTTGGTGGAGTATAGGTTTGTATTTGCTGTAGTGTCCATGATTCGACTACACATTCTTCTTTGGAGTGATTCCCTCTTCATTCTTGGGATATGGGATGCACTTTTGATAACATACTTTTTCATCTTTTTGATTGCAGGAAAGTGCATCAACATAGCTTTTCGCACTATTCTGAGTGCTTGAGTATTCTCCTTTGAAACCTATTCTAGACTTGTCATGTTGAGGTTTTTGATTTTTCAGAATAGTCTCAAGTATTTGAGAGCTTTTACAACCCTTTTTAACTTGCTCCAACTCCTTTCTCAGAGACACTATTTCGGCCTCACGTTCTTCACAAGTCTCTTCTTTTTCTTTAAGCTTTGCTTCCAAGAGATCTTCTCTCCTTCTTGTTTCCTCATTTTCCAATTTGAGAGAAATGATTTTGTCCCGTAGTTTCTCATTTTCTTCCATGGTGCTTATTAACAGTTCATCTACATTTCCTTCCAGCCTTGAGTCATCATCATTTGTGAGTGCCATGAATAATGTTTCTTGGCTTTCATCATGATCACTTTCCTCATTTGATTTCTTTTTTATGACCATAAACTCATCCTCATCAGACTCATCTTGCTTGGAGAAGAAGTTTTTCTTATTGAACCCTTTATTTTTGTGTCCTTCATCATCACTATCATGTTTATGAGGACATTTTGCTGCATAATGACCTATTTTACCATGTTTAAAACAGATAAGAGGATACTTTCATTTAAGCTTAGATCCTCTCTTCAGCTTTCGTACAAATTGAACCAATTCGGATTCCACATCTGACTCATCACTACAGTCATTCCTTTCTTTCCCCTTCTTTGACTTTGAGGCCTTGAATGCTGCATCTTTGGAGCTTGGGCCACCTTTCCTCATTTCATAGGCAGTGAGAATTCCATGGAGTTCATCCATTTTGAGGGTATCTATATCCTTTGCTTCTTCTGTAGTGCTTATTTTGGAGTCAAATCTATTTGGAAGAGACCTTAATACCTTTTGAACAATGGTACTTTCTTCAATTTTTTCGTCCAATCCTTTCAGGGAATTTACCACTTCAGCTACTTGGAGGAGGTATGCTGCAATATCTTCTTCATCTTCCATCCTCAGACTTTCAAATTGTCTTCTGTGAGTTTGAAGCTTTGCCTTTTTGACTTTTGAGTCTCCATCGCACAAGCCAACTAGATTCTCCCACATTTCTTTGGCAGAGGTATAGTGCATGACTTTTGTAAACTCAGAATCAGTGATTCCACTAGTGATGGAGTTCAAGGCCTTTGCATTTGTGATGTAGGCTTTCCTCTCGTCTGGGTCTGTTGGAAGAGTGGAAGTCATTTGGTATTCATTTTGAACAAAATGCTAGACTTCAGGTCCAAGGGACATTAAGTAGTAGGTCATTCTTTTCTTCTAGAAACCAAAGTTAGTGCCATCGAACAAAGGAGGTCTTCCTAATTCTTCGTGATTTCTCATCATGGCTGCGGATCCTTCTTCAAGATGTTAGGATAGTATGAAGAAGCCTGCTCTGATACCAATTGTTGGAAATACTGGGGGGGTGAATCAACATTTTTTTTTTTAATTGTTCTAGTGATTACCAAAATCATATATAGATATGTATATGTATACACAGAAGACAGAAATCAACAGTTGGAATTAATGCTTTTATTAAAACTCAAGAAGTGCAATGAAATAAATACAATATAAGTAAATATCTGATTGTGAATAGTTACCAAGCTCCAACTTAGACTTTAGTGAGGCTCCAACCTCCAGAGCACCAACTCTGTTTTGCAGTGGTTCTGCACTTAGGAGCACCTACCCCCAATGACTTCAGTCTTGTTCAGTTCTGAGGCTCCAACCCAACCTTGGTATAAACTAGTATGCTGCTACACTCTGTTCAGCTGAGGTTCTCTCACTCCTACTCTCCTGCCTCTGCTGCTTCTGCTGCCTCTACAACCTCCACTGCTTCTGTTGCCTCACACTCTAGTTCTTCACCAAAACAACACCAACTGCAGTTCTCTATTTTTACTATTTTTATTCATTCCCCATGCCTCTGTCTCTTCGTTTCTACTTACCACCACCTCTTTGTCTTCCTCCTCGGTTGCTGTGGCTTCCTTTGTGTTGTGCAAGTTTACCGACTCTCTAAGGACACGTAGATTCATTTGAGAGGTCCAAAACTCCATGGAGAACACATCTTCCCGGTTACGACTGTAACAACGCTCCTTTGATAATGATTGTGGGCATGCACAGAGTTTTGTATTTGGTTTAAACGGAGGCATTATGCCCCAATCGCACTCTCCATCGCTCTGATACACCCTCCTAAATCATCGGACCAGTTACAGACCAGTTATCATAGGCCTTTTGGCCTAGGAACCCTGTGCATGCCAAAAACACAATTACACAAGAAGACATGGGCAAAACAGTGGAAATGACTGAAGGACAGACTTCAGGGTGTGTTACACCCATGTTTATTTCTACATCGAGTCCGCGATTAAATCGCAATCGACGGTTCGTGACTCCCAGGGATCCTTTATATTTTGGACCCATGACTTCGCCGATGGTCAACGGCCGATCCTCCACTGCTCCGATGGACCAGATGTGATATCGTATTAAACCATGGTTTATATGGCCGTCAGGTCCACATCCTTATCGCAATCAACACTTTCATGTGGCAAGGCTTCACGACTTACGATCTGCGATGGATGCGATGACAGGTTAAGTCATATTGTAATGTAGCAGCGGGTTTGCATGTGTTCATCGCAATCGGGGGTTGGGTATGTATCAAAATCGGGAGTTTCCCTTGGTGGAGGTCCGATGCGATATTGCTATCGGTGATTTTACATCGCAAAGGTCCAGGTCTAGACCTTAACGTAGACCACTCCTTTATAGCAATGTGATATGAGGCACCAGACCCGATATGTCTCAGCATTCCTATGTATAAGGTTTCAAGTCCGCAATCCGCCTCTGATAGTGTATTTGCTCGTATATGCATAGTTTTTCCCGCCGATAGTGTTAAAGCATATATACCCAAGTCTTTCTTCCTCCATTTGCGTTAGATGCATATGCATATGGTTTTTGGCCGCCGATGGGTAAATACATATATATACACATCTTTCTGCCTTCGATAGTATGAATGCACATATATATATGTTTTTGCATCCATATGCTTCCTTCATTTCTTCCATGGCTTTGTTTGCATCCATTTCTCCTCCGATGGCTCCCGATAGCTGTTAATTGCATGCATATAAGCTCTCCGATGACCCTGTTTCTCTGCTTCCTCCGTTTGCTCTGTGTGCTCCTCTTCTTTGGCATATATATATGACATATACATATATGGATCCTCTGTAGCTCCGATAGCTCTATTTTGGCATATCTCTGAGTTCTGCTCTGCTTGGCTTTGTCTGCTCCTCTTGACTCCGTATGCTCCTCTTGGCTCTGTTTTCTCCTCGAATATTGCCATATTGACATCAATGACAAACTGTGCCCAACATATCTATCTATCTATCTATCTATATATATATATATATATATATATCAACTAAAAATAATACTATAATATTCTCTCAAAAATAAAACTCCACAATTCTAATGTAAACCACCCTCACACCTAATTACATAAGGGAGATATGTTCTCATCCCATTAACACAGTTAATTGTTACATATTAGCGAATCACGGGGACATGTAGAATATTAGTAAGGAAATTTTCTATGAGAGGTGGGGTATTTGAAGTTATGATTAGAACCTAATTATTAATATAGGTCACTCAAGGGATAGATTCCACCATTAGGGTAGGGTATCGTGATTACTATCATTATGATAAAACAATGGCGACTTTGGAGCATTAGTTTAGGGTGACAACAACCATCAAAATCCCTCACTTAGTGCATAGTTACTAAGACATCAAGTGCTCCACATTATCTATCCAATACTAGCTACTAGTGGAAGTTATCCAAATGTTAAAATATTATCTCTGGTTAACCAATAATTGTTGAGAATATCTATCTACCACCACCACCATTATTATTACATACCCTTACAACCAATCCAATGAAATGTTAATATCTTTATATACCTACCATTTCCACCCTATAATAATACATGCCATTACACTCGATCCTATGAAAGGTTCAAATCTATGAACAAAATGTTGAATATATGGTTATAACCTGAAATTACAAATGTGGTTTAATCCTAACTCAAATGCTATCATAAATCTACACTTAAGTTGATGTTTTATTAAATTTCTATTTGAATCCAAATTTGTGAGCAGTTTCATTAAAATTCCAACCTTATGGCTAAGTAGAAGTATCACTTCAAGCCCGCAGAGGGTTTAAAGGCCCAACACACTTTACAGAGTTAATACACAATCAGAGAGAACAATAATTGATTTGAATTTATGTGCCAACATGATTTCAAAAAATATAATGAAAAAATTGAAGCGATTGGGAAATTAATATAGAATCAACTAACTGCTAGGGTGGTTTGTATAATAGATGAAGAGATCACTAGATATGGAATTTCTTTATTCTGTAATTGGTAAGAATAAAAATGAAAATTGAGGCAGGAGTGACTAAAGACACCAATATCCTATTACTGGTATTTCACTATCATAGGAGATGAAATAGAAGGTTCGGTGATCATGAAGAGATGGTTTGGTTGAGATTGAGTGAGAGTTAGGAATTTTTTGTAAGCCTAGTACCATACTAGACTTATGCCAACCATCACCAAAGAAATCTATATTTAGCATGGTCATACTATGGATTCACTTAGTTGACTATGCATACATACAAACTTGTATATATATACATACATACATACATACATACATACATAACTTATATATATATATATATATATATATATATATATATATATATATATATATATATATAGAGAGAGAGAGAGAGAGAGAGAGAGAGAGAGAGAGAGAGATCCATTATGATTCATTCATATAAGGTTAAATAGTTCATGTTGTAGGTTAATTAACTATATATATTGAAGATATAAGGACATATTTAGCATAATTTATATATCTTATCTAATGTACACCATGAGATGTATATTAAGATCCTTGAACATACCCTTCACATTGCTATGATGACATTAGATGGTCACACTATCAAATGGGATGTCAATGAGAGTTAATGGATAAAATGGATCAACTTACACCAAGCTTTGAATGTTAATGGATTGTCTCGGGCGCGGAATCCCCCAAGGGAATTTTTGGGGCTTAGAGCTCAGATTTTGGTCAAAAGTTGTAACCCTGATGTAAAGACTCCACATTTTGTGGGTGTGGAGCGCGTAGTTTGTAAAAGAGTCATAGGGTTGTCCACCCTCAATTTTGTAATGTAATGTCGGCTGTAGAGATCTACCCATGGTCCGCGGACCATGGGATTATATAAATAGAGCGAGGCTCTAAGTAATCAATAGATCATGGAAGAATGATAAGGATGAATAGTTGAGTCATATATGAAGTGTAAGGTCTAGTTTTGGGTCATAGAGTAGGAGAAGGCTCTGCAGCTGAGTGCGCAGAGGCCTAGTAGTCCGCAGTTGAGTGCGCGGACCCCTGCAGCTGAGTGCGTAGGGTGAGTCGAGTTTGTAACAGTTGAAGCATTAATAAAGAGAAGTTTTAGATCCATTTGCATGTTTATTTCCTATTTTATGCATCTGTTACATTTAATATACATTGTGGTAGTCCTTACAATCTCCTAGGCTAAAGAGGAAATCGACAAGGGTAACCTCAAACCACTTCAGCTCAGTAGCTAGCCCTACTGAGCATGAGATGGATCTCTCTAAGTCTCTTATCAGTGATATGAATCTAAAGAAAATTAATTTTAGGTTAGATATGTGTATTTTTTTGTTTGTTTGTGATAATTTGTTTTTTAAGGATTTGCTGAACGTAGTGTTTGGAGCCACAAGTAGGTCTAGGTTGTGGGAATGTAGGAGCAAACATAAGAAGGAGCTAGATGTCAGAATCCATGGTGTAATTTGAGTATTTGTCAGTGTAGTATAGAGGATATATTGTGGAAGGAACTAATGAGCATAAATAAACATGATTTCATTAGCTTAGGAAGACAAAACACATAACTATGAAAACTAGATAACAGAGCTTGAAAAACAAGAATTTTGAGTATTTTATCACAAGGAATTCATAGAAAGAAGAGATATAATGTAGATAAATACGTTTAGACCATGAGAAAAAAGAAAGAATGAAGTAAAGCACCATGAACTCACTGGGCTAGAGTTCCTTGAAAATAGCTGCAACCTATATCTGTATTAACTTAAAGATGATTACAACGCAAGCCTCCTTCACAAAAAGTTCCACACTCGTCTCCTGAGGAGAAATGACACTTATAGACTCTTCTAGATCAGTTGCCCACCTTCAGGAGTCGAATTTCTTGGTGGAGGAATTGACTCCAAGATTCTCTCAACTAACAGGTGAGAGTGAGAAGTTGAAACTCAAACACTTCATGAAGAGTTTGTTTAGGAATTTGGTTCTTTTATGAGGCCTAATAAACACAAAAAAATACCTATGATGTACATTTACTCATGCCTACATCACCTAGCCTCGTAACTAGTGCCATTACATAGAGAATCTTGACTTTGACCAAGTCAGACAAGAAACAAGAAATTTTACATAGTGAATTTTTCCAAATAAAAACACAAAAAGTGTAGAAGCGCAGCACCGACTTTGCGCTAATTTTCAAGTGCTTTCTAGGGGTAAAAATGAAAATCTGAGAGAACGGTCAACTATCCCTTCAAGTCTAGTTTCTAGAATAGTTTGAATTTATGAATTTTGAGCACGGGAAGACCTTAAAAAATCCATTCTCCCAAGGTCGCTCCAGAATCACAACGCCTATCCAAAAATGGTCTAGAATGCTAGTTTTTGCCACTTTTTTGCATTTTTCTCCAAAACTAAGCCACCTCTGCAAAATCTGGGCAAATGGGTTTTTAGAGGATGGCAAGACCTTTCCAAAATTGTAGAACTTTCCTCAAATGGAGGCATGAGGAAAAAGCACAGCGCCAAGGCGCTGCACTTCTGGAGCAGCTGAATTTCTGAACTTAGACCAAAATTTGTCAAAAAATTCAAAATGCTCAAAATTTTCTCAAAATTGGAGGGAAGGTGTAAAAATTGGTTTTTTATAGCTTCATGGATGCTTTAGCAAGCATCTCCAAGTTTCCCTAATCCTTTTGGTCTTTTTTGGCCTCCTCGAGCTTGTTTTCAAGTTGTTTTACCTTGACATTGGCGATCATGTTTTGAGCTTGATAGTGATGCGCCATGTGTCTAAGCAATTGATTGTATTTGTTTGCCTTCTCAAGGAGCTTCTCCAAGTGTTCATTCACCCTATTAAGCCAACATTATTTATCTTGATGAACCTCTAGGGCAATCCTTTCTTCTAGGTCAAGGTCCTCACAGAATTTGTTCTTGTTCCTCTTGCAAAGCTTCCTTAAGGCCTCTTGTTCTTGGTTTTTTCCTTTTTCCTCTCACCTCTGATGCTTCAGGCTCGCTTGATGTCATGATCTCCTTACCTTTGCCGATTTGCTGCATTAACTTGGCTTTTTCCTTTTCCAGTATCAACTCCTTTGCTTTGAGTTGACTGTTTTCTTGTTCAAGGAATGATATAACATACTTTTCCCTTTCCAAATTGATTTCCAGCTCCTTGATTTGGTAGTCCTTATCCTTCATAGTTTGTCTCATGTTTGTGGTTTGATCTTTAGTCTCTAGATCAATTGGTTCAAACTCCTATTCTACTGTATCTTTACCCTTTGCTGCCGATTCCTGCTTTTTCGATGAAGAAGGTTTGACCCCTTTCTCTTTGTGAGAAGAAAACACAAGCCTCTGCCCTTTCTTATAGACTTTAGTCACCTCAGGTTTGGATAGCTGAGTCTTCTCCATTATTTTGTTAGAAGACCCCACCTTTGTTTGTTGTTTTGGTGCACTTGGAGATTGAGATGCTGCATGTTCCTCACACCATTTTAAGGCTGCTTCCAAAAAGGCTTCCCAAGCCATACCTCTCTCTGCCAGCTGGTGAAGGACAATGGTTTTGATGAGACTGTGATGGAACAAGCTTGGGAGTGTTCCTTGTCCTTTAATTGTATATTTTCAGACATTTTGGAAATGCTCCTAAATAGATAATTACACATCTTGATTGGATTTTGAGATGTGAAATGCATCAGGAGGCGAATATGATAGGCGTACAGCCTGGAGAATCTACCTTAATAAGTGAATAACCTCATGACAATTTTCATTCAAGGGGTGTATTTCTCCAATAAATATCTGAAAGGAAAGAGGTGAGTATGTGTATCTCTGTATGGCGTATTTAGGAAAGGTTTGTAGTTTTCAAGATCTAGGTTCATTCCTTTGAACCAATATTCGCCATTGTCTAGTAACCCAGTTTCTATTGAAATGGAGGCCACTAAGAAACTGAACTCAATACCAGTAATGATAACAATCTCTCCTTTCAGTTGTGGTTCTACCCAATCTATTAGTTGCTCATAAAACCCTACCTCGCTCACCCTTTTGCAAAATTCCAAGCAGTGGACATCCTCAAAGCACTATTTGATGAAAGGATATGAGTTGATTGTGTTGCAGTTTGATGGTTCATATCTGAGGATCGTCCCTCCTTTATGTTGTCTCTTTCTTTCTGGTGAAGATTCTACCTCCATGATGACACAAAGTCCTAGCAGCAGGAAGTGAAAATAAGATGTGAGGTGTGAATGGAAATGAAGTGATATGTAGGTGATTTTGACAAAATGATGGGAGGGGTCTTAGGAAAGGTGAGATGAATTTGAAAGCTGATGAAAATGAGTGGAAAAATAGTGGAAAGATGTTATTTCTTGCAGGTGAAAACAAGAGTGTTTATGATAAAATTTGCCAAAAAACCTCTAGGAATGAGCTAGGGTTTTGCTTTTTGAGTGTTTAAACTTTGTTTTGAGGTGGGAAAAATTGTTTAAATGGCTCATTAAACATGTATGCAGGTGTAGGATATCATTTTACATGTTTTGTAAATTAAAAATAATGATGGCCATTTTCACCCTAACGTTTCCCATGGAAATTTTGCTACAAACCCTAACTTGAAGAATCATTGACATGAGATGAAATTAGGAAAGAAAAAGATGGAGGATGATGGTGCACTTGTTTGTTCCTTAGCTTAGAAGTCATTAAAATCAAGCTTGCAAGTGAAAAAATGAAGTTTGGGAGAGTTTTGATGGATTTGGGGCACTTTGTCCTGCGCGCAGCACAATGTTCTTACGCGCAACACCAAAGCATAGTGCAGTTCACAGAAGCGCAACACCATCTTCCAAACCACTTTTGGAGGCCTTAAACTGCTCCAAATTGAGATCTTGATAGCTCATTGGAAATATCTTGAAGTCTTCTATAATATGGATATCTCAAGAATGTAATTTGGACACTCAATGAGGGAGAAAAATTGATTTTCCCAAGGTCACTCCAAAAACTCAGGGTTTCTATGACAAGAGCGTAGCACCAACTTGCAGATTACTTTTGGATGCCTTCCACTAATTCAAATCACAAGATGAAGGTACCATTGGAAAGCTTAGGATGCCTGCTACATAATAGAGTCCTCAAGAACTGCCAAAACCTGCTCCAAACTCCTGAAAAACTGTCTTGAAGTCAAGATGTCCAGAAGTACAACAACTCTCTCATAACAATTGTATTTTGGGCATTTCTTTCAAATCATAACACCTGTGCATAAACGAAATGAGGTTTTTGTTTGTTGGACTATGATGGACAAAAACATCTTTTAATTTTATAAAATTATTCTCCATTTTGTCAAAAACATATTTTGAAGCAAACATGTTCCTATGAGGAATGATGAGGTGAGGTAGTGTACTGCAACATTGTCTTATTTGAAATTAAATATTACCTTTACCTTTATTTTGATTTCCCTAAGATGCTAACTCTATTTATCCACTGAATTAACTAATGGGCATGTTTTGTTTTGACATATGGTATCATGACGACACATGCAGTGAAATCCTAGACCATGACCTAAAATGGGGAATTTAACCATTTCATGACCCAAGACATTTAAAAGAAGATATGATACATTGAAGAATACAATGACCATGATGAGTGATGAAGACCACGAGTAAGTGAAGGGAGTAGCAGTTACCTAGACACAACAACTAATGACCAAATTTTTATTTGAAGACTCACTGAAATGACAAAAAATTGACTTGACACTCTAACAACACCTTGTAAGAGCATATTTGATCACTGGTGATAGGCTGAACTGACTGACACTAACACATTGCACTTTTAGTTCTTATATGATGTGTGAATATACATGAATGTGTTGATTACGTGAATACAAGATAGAATATTTATTTATGCAAAGTTATTTAAGATCTTTAAGAAGATAAGTAATATACGTGCTGTAGTTTGGGGAAGTAGCACAGGATGCTGCCATAGCAGCGCGAAAGCATCACAGCCCTTGGTTAGGGCTGCGCGAAGGTGATTATAACAGATCACGAAGGTATTGAAGGTTAGGACAGTGCGTGAAGTGACCTGCGTGAAGGTAGGCACAGTTGGACTAGATCGACACCTCAGACATCTCAAGGGTGCAGAAACTTGGTTCCAGCATCCCCCCATACTGCTTCGGGGGAGACTTCAGTTCGCGCTTTGCGGGCTGATGCCGAAAGGGCCAGTAGTGTAGGGATTTGTTTGACTAAATAAATCCGAACTTGGGTCAGGCCCCATCAAGCCAACAAATGGTTTTGTTGCTGGGATTGGAATCTGCATAGAGATGTCTGATGTCGTATCATTGGAATCCAACTAAGAAGGAAATTGAAGGCTGGTTGGACAGAAGAATTCACGAGTTCGCGGTGCGGGAGAATAGTAATATGTGATTGTCAAAAGAAGAGTGGTTAGACTGCCACTTGTACATGGAGATCGATGAAATCTTCTTCGCGTCCTTCCCAACTGAGCTGTACGAGTGGATCGTGAAGCTAGTAGATAGCCAAGGAAGGTGGAAAATCGACAATCCTATTGTGTGGACCCCAGAGTTAGTGCGAAGGTTGAAAGCATTGGAGGATAAGATCGTGCACGCCATTGATCATTGGCTCGATCACATTATAGGATAATTCATTACTGAGTCCGCGGTTGACACCTCAGTTAGCTACAGCGAGGTAGAGCGACGCTTTCTCAAGGGACCGCGAGGTAAGTACGTAAAGTCTTTGAATACTTGGATTAAAACGCTATAGGGTGAAAAGAGGGTTATGTAGTTACCTTGATGTTCAGGGCTACATGAAGTGGAAAAGCTTACATGAACAGAGGGAATAAGGGACTAGAAACTAGCCCCTTGATTTCATCTCTACGAGGGGACGAGGAAGAGCTCATGAAGGTATCACTGCGAAGTGTGATCCATCTGATAAGGCAAAGAATTCTGCGAATACCACCCCCACCCAGACCGCCACCAGCTTCATTGCCATCACCTCCATCTTCACCCGTACCACCTCCTCCACCACTACGATTCAATATGGAAAGCACAATGAAGTTGCCTGTGTTCAAGGGTTTGGGAAATGAGGATTCAGACCAATTTTGGTTCGTGGTAAGGGCTATATGGGAAGCGCAAAGAGTTACAGATTAAAATATAAAGAAAGCAACACTGGTTAGCACCCTACAGGAGCGCACACTGACCTAGTATATTAAGCACTCCAATGATAATCCAAATGCGAGAATCGCGGATATCCAAGCAGTGCTAAACAATGAATTTAGCAGGCTGAAGTATGAAGCACAGTTGATCATTGGATTCAAAGAGATCACAATGCTACCAGGCGAGACTCCTCGGGAGCTAGATCAGAGGCTAAAATGTACATTTTTGAAGCTAATATGAATCTGACGGATGTAAAACACCGCGAGTGGTTTGTAGCGTCACTAACGCCACATCTGAGGAGTGTGCTATTGCAATAGAAATTAATGACTCAGGTAGAGGCCTTAGAGATCTCAATGAGGCTACATGAGACCCCAATGCAGGATCCTAACTTAGGAGTTCGACAGATCCATGCACAACTAAAGAATTTATGCCTTGAGATGCAGAGTCTGAAACATGATAGGAAAACTCGACCAGAAGTGCGCGAAGTGACCTGCACAAAGGTAGGCACAATTGGACTAAATCGACACCTCAGACATCTCAAGGGTGTGGAAACTTGGTTCCAACATCCCCCCATACTGCTTCGGGTGAGACTTCAGTCCGTGCTCCGTGGGCTGATGCTGAAAGGGCCAGTAGTGTAGGGATTTGTTTGGCTAAATAACTCCGAACCTGGGTCAGGCCCCACCAAGCCAACAGATTGGTTTGCAAGACAACTTGAATTGCACCAATATTTGAAGGTTATTCTCGTTGTTGTCACTAATATAATGAAAAAATGTTGTGGCAATAGATCTATAATGATTTCTATTGGAAACATAATTGGTAGAAATTTCATTATAGGGTTTAGGAAAACAAATATCCCATATGTAATCTAATATTCAAATGAATTTATATTCAATATTATACAATATTGTGAATCATTATTAATCAAACTTGAATATTTGTGTTACATTATAAATTTATTCTTATCATTAGGTATTTTCATAAAAAATATACATATACACATATATACCATAAATCCCACAACAACACACATACAAATTAAAATTCAAATAGTTTATTATGGGACAACATGTAACCAATGTTTCATAACCATATGTACATATGGCCAGTGCCTTTTCTCTTTATATCAAAGTTAAATTAATAATCCACTTGCATAAACAAATTAGCATTTCACTTTTACAGTAACTCTAACCAATTTAACATGAAAACATTATCCTTGAAAGAATAACTGAATCAAACTTCAAAAGTAACAACACCAGACCTATGCAACACCGATTTCATATTTTTTTGACATGGACTAATAATTATTGAACTCCCAACTTCTACTTTCAGCTAAGTGTACACACTTTAATGACTTACTGATTAACCCCTAGCCTTCTCCTTGTGTACTCTTCTTCCCTCAATAGCTTGGGATACCACACATTTGGATTCACTTAGTTGATTACACACACACACACACACACACACGTGCGCACACACACATGTACACATGCATGCATGCACACATGCACGCACACACGCATTCGCGCATGAACGCACGCACATACGCACACACAAACACATGCAAGCAGGTAGGCACACAGCCATGCACACACACATAGACACACAGACACACACACACACACACACACATATATAGAGATATATCCATTATGATTCATTCACATAAGGTGAAATAGATTCATGTTGCAGGTTAATTAACTAGACATGTTGAAGATATAAGGATATATTTAACATAATTCGTATAAATTATCTAATGTACACCATGAGATGTATACTAATATCCTTGAGCACACCCTTCACATTGTGATGATAGCATTAGATGGTCACTCTATCAATTGGGATGTCAATAAGAGTTAATGGATATGTCTGCAAAATGGCTTGACTTACACAAAACTTTGGATATTAATGGATTGGTTTGGAAGACAACTTGACTCGCACCAAACTTTGAAGGTTATTCTCTTTCTTCTCATTGATATAATGACTCAATGTTGTGGCAATAAATCTATAATGATTTCTATTGGAAACATAATTGGTAGAAGTTTCATCATAGGGCTCAGGAAAAAATATATCACATATGTAATCTAATATTCAAATGAATTTATATTCAATATTATGCAATATTCTGAATGGTATTAATTAGACTCGAATATCTGTGTTACATTATACTTTATGCCTATCATTAGGTATTGATAAAAAATATACATATACACATATATATCATAAATCCTGCAATAACACATAAAAATCAAAATGCAACTAGTTTATTATAGAACAACATGTAACAAGTGTTTCATAACCATATGTACATAAGGGCTGTGCCTTTTCTCTTTACTATTAAATTTAAATTAGTAATCCATTTGCATAAGCAAATTAACATTTTACTTTAATACTAACTCTAACATATTGAAAATGAAAAAATTATCCTTGAAGGAATAATTGAATCAAACTTCAAAAGTACCAACACCAGACCTATCCAACATTGGTTTCATATTTTTTTGAAATGGACTAGCAACTCTTGAATTCCAAACTTCTACTTTCACCTAATTGCATGCACTTCAATGACTCACTAATTAACCTCCTAGCCTTCTCCTTGTGTACTCTTTTTCCTTGTGAATCCCCAAGCTACGATGGGGTTGTATGGAAGATGAATCCACTATCAGTGTGGAGGTGTGTTCTCAACTTAGTAGGTTCACTCTAGGAAGACTCCATGCACACAAAAAACACAACAGATTTGTAAAAGTCACTTCATAAACAAGATGGCATTAGGACATCTGTCTAGAAATAAGGTGCAAAAAGTGTGCTCCTCATAGCATGTTCTTCCTTTGATAAAATGTTTAATTAACACCACTTGGCTTATCATGCAAAAAATATTTTGTTTAATTCTAATTTTTGATTATTCACCCATCTAAATGTCAAAATTTTATCAGGGCTCTCGTGAAATTCGTTTTCTTATTTTCTTTTAAAATGGATAATTTTCCTCACCCACACATATTTCCCTATTTCTTATATTATTTGTCTCTTTATTCCAACTTGGATTTCTTATTTTGGTGGTCAATTATTTTATTAACTAGAGTCATCACTTAGGTATCAAATTCTTGTTCCCAATTAGCCCTTATTTTTTATCAAGTTAAACCTTAGTTGGATATTTATAATTTATTCTTTAGCCACATGGAGACTCTCCCATGAATTTTTTTCTCCATTTTTGAATTAGTCCTTTTTATTTTCATGCACATTTCCCCTTTATTATTGCAAATATGTATCACCCATTTCTTTGGTACTATTTTCTAATTCAAAGTTCGTTCCTCCCCCATATTTTAGGATATTTTAAATTTTCTAATGGTTTGTTTTATTATGAACATTTTCCTAAATGTTATGGTGATTACAAGGAATATTTAATTTATCTTTAAGTTTGGCTCTAGAAGTGTAACTTTATTTCCCCATCCACATAATTTAACATTTCAATTAACATTTGATTTAAATATCCCCTTTATTGGTCTCATTTATTTTTTAATTTTTTAATTCATCAACATGACCATTAATTACCTTTAATTTCCTAATGTCAAGGGTGACAAGTCACTTGTTCCCTTCAACAACTCCCCCATGAAGCTCCAACATTGCCACACTGCTTTCCCTTGAGATATCTATGAATAAAAGTGGGGAGCATCAAAATGACAATGGAGGTCATTGTTGACTCCTAAGTCATTCTCTATTGTGAGATTAATGGTGTTGAAGATCAAGGATTCCACATTGATGCATGCCCCTTAGTAATGCCTCGTGAGTGATTGAATCCATGGTGCATCCTCACGACATCATTAACTTCAAAGTGAAGGTTTTTCAACACCATCCAACACACGTCATGGTGGGAACATTAGAGGGTGGAATCAAGGATTATATCCCACCCCTCCCATGAATGTCTAATCTTATTTGTATAACCCATCACCCATGTGTGCGTCATTCGTCTAAGAACTTGACTTGTGCCTTTAGGACACCAACATGTCACCAAAAATCATAATATTATATAATATTCACAAATTAAATTATAGCATAAACAAGAATCAAAATAGCCAAACTATAATTATTGACTAATTAATAACATACATGCGTGTCTGTGTGTCGAGGTGGTCTCCTACAACACTCAAATAACCATCAGTAACCTTTGATTACAATGAAAATCAACAATATATATAAACATGATAGTACATCATAAAATCATCAACAACCACATACACCATAACCATCAACATAGTCTACTAAAATAAGAATAAGTACAACATAGGCCCTTATTGGCACTCAGTGGGGGAAAAGACCCAGGGTTCAAGAATTTTTTTAAAAAAACCCCATGGATACAGACATTGTCAATGTCCATAAGAAGACAAGGTATAAGGCAAGCTATGATATGGGTTTGCAAAACCTGTGTGGGTTTATGCAAGAAGACAGGGGCATAAGAGGCAATTCTAATTTTCAATGATGCAACCAAGGCTATTGCAACTATTATCAATAAAAAACAATATTGTTATTCAAAAATGGAATCCCAACCCTTACTTGCACATTAAAACATTAAAATATTATATTCAACACTTGTCACGCATAACACACAATTTATATATACAATTCTTTCCTCAATAGTTCTCCATATCCTATGCACAATAGTAGCTTTGACAAGAAATAACAAAAACAAGGCTCATTCATTATACACTAACAGAGTTATATACAACAAATGAAGTAATTATATTAAAAAAAACCAAACTTCACTTAAACTCGGATACCATCCATGGAATTCACCATAGACACAAATTAATTAAACAAAAAAGCCATAAGTCTGATATAAATCTCCTGAATAGCACATATTGATATTAACCAATAGTAGAAAAATATACATCTAGTTCAAGTCTTTGACAATATACTTGGGAAGAAAATATCTAGTTTATACCTTTGGCCAACACCATAAAATCTAGACCCATACAATATTTACAAAATGATATCAAGTTAGAGATCCACCATATAATTCCTCATTAGACCAAAGTACTCATTAAAAAGTACATAGAATAGGACAAAGTACACAGTACTCGAATAAAACAACAACAACGACGATACAATATGGAAAATAATAGAGAACTAAATAGATAACCCATGATCAACAACAATTATTCCTTTTACAGTGGATGTCATCCCTATCTAGGCTGGGGAATCTTCTACCAACTCACTTATTTGATTTTTCATCGTTCGTGCTACTTCAACTATGATTTGTGCCATCTCTTGTTGAATCTTCCACCTCAACCCATATCTAACTACCTTGTATTGCTTGTATTTACTCTGCGAAATGGAGAATAAAATAGTTAACTCATAGTATTTGTCACACATCCCTATCGAGTATATGTCTTTCGAGCCTCTACATGGTATTTTAATCATGGTATCCATCCCCTCCTGCTCAACTCTTCCATTCGAAGGCAAAATTTTAAAAATTTCCCCTTTTCCCTTCTTCACCCCAATATTTCCCCAACACAATTTGTGCCTTATTCTCGAGTCACTCAATTTTTGTTGTGTACAAAGGGAAAGGAGGACCTCTGTAGTCTTGGCAACAAAATATTGGAACACTTTCTTGGATTAATGTGCAATGGTCTCAATTTTAGTCAATGTTGTGACAATACCTGTGGCAGGGTTATTTGCGCCAAGGGAGATTGGAAAAAGGGTTCTGTTGATAGTGCTAGATACCTCCAACATACAGGGGGTCTCGTCGATGTGAAGTCCCAATTAGAGCTCACATCGTTTGGAGTAAGAGCCGCATCCAGAGTATCGACCCGATCACCATAACTTAAGGTTCACCTTGTTTTCACTAGATAACATATGATATTATACAAATAACATTTGAATAGGCAAGTAAGTTGACATTGTGAAGCACTAATTGCAATGTGTAAAAGGAGGCCTTCACGAGAGGAGACAAAAGTGAATCTCTAGGAGGAAAATAATAGTATTATCCTAGGAAAGACACATGAGAGAAAGGAAATATTCGTTAGTTATATAGGGAAATAGTTCACATAGACATAACGATCATTAAAGCACATGCAACACACATTAAATAAGATCAATACCAAAGACAATGAAGTAGTTCAATTTCCTTAGTACATTTGGATAAGACACATAATGAAAACATATAAATAATAGTCTTACTACATTTATGATACATGCATGAAAGTGTGTTTTCTCATTGAGCTTTAATTATTAGGTGAAATATCCAAGTACACAGCTACAAAGGTGAGCCACTAGCTCCAGTAGTGGAACATTGAGTCACTTCTTGCTTCTACAAAGAATAGTATTCTCTCCTATGCCAAGTTGAAGAAGCCAAAGCTAGATCTCCAAAGCCTAAGCCTCCAAAATAACTTTGCTTGAGTTATGAGGTTGTGTTTATAATAAGACGAATGACCTTTCATATCCCCATGACTCTTGAACTACCCTCATGACTCTTAGAATTCTATGTGACCTTTGAATTTTCGTAATACTTTTGGACATTTATTAATGAATTTTTAACTTCTATTTGACTCATTTGTCCACATGTGACTTTTTGTTGGCTTGAGGGGGCTTGGAACCAGGTTCAAAGTTAGATGTGCTAACCAACAAAAGCCTACACTACTGGCCCTTTTAGCAAAAAACCATGTAGCATAGGTTGCAGTCTCACCTGAGGTAATATTAGGGGATGCTAGAACTATGCTTCTGAATCCAGAAGGTTATGTGATGTGGTTTAAGGCGCTTTCTACAGTTTTAGTTCTTCTCAGACCTTCGCTAAACCGTATTCATGGAACTCAAATGATTTTCAGTTAAATAGAGTTATAAGCTTCACGTAACCATCTAATCATGCATAAAATAACATCTAACAATTGATCCAGATCTTCACTGAGTAATTAAGATAAAATATAGATAAATATCATTCAGTTGCGTGTAAGTATAGAAAATACATAAGTGCATAAAAATAGACACATAATTGTTTCAAGTATCTTACATTACTTTAGAGCTTCCTTATACAACTTTCCATACCCTGCGCACACAACTGTAGGGTCCCGCACACTCAACAACGGACTTACCAAGGTCTTGACGCACTCAGCTGTAGGAGCCTTCCCCTTTGCCCAAAAACACAAAAAGATATACAATTACAGACTCAAAAACATATCATCATCCATCTCATTGTCTTAGACTTGCTAAGGCATCCCTTTATATATCCTTTACCCTTAAAATACCATGGTCCGCAAACCATGGGAAGATCTCAAAACAATACCAAAATATAAGGGGTTTTGACCTTCCTAAAACCCTTTCACTCCTATTTGACCTACACTACTCGCGCTCCACTCCTCAAAATGCGGAGGCTTACAATATTTTAACAAAATTGACCTAGGCGACCCTGTCCCAACAGGGCCCCAACACAATTATGTGACTCGTCCTTGAGTCATTCCGCTGGTACACTCTAGATATTTTCTTTGAGGCTGGTGAATGAATACTTCACTGAGTGAAGTGCCTCCGTGCATTGAACGATTGTATTTCACACTTCTTCCACCAAATTTTGCGTAGTTGGCCCATCTGCTGCTAAGCCAATGGTTCGCTATGTCTGTTGCATACTCTTGAGCGTGTCTTCCACAGTTTGTGAGAGTTTCCCTGCTTCTTCCTCCCATGGATACATTTGTGCAATGATTATTTGCATCTTCTTTCGCAGCTCCTTGATTTGTCCTTTTAGGGATGGCCCCTCTTTCAACTGGGCGAACCATTGCGCAGGGGATAAGGTGTGCGCCATTGCCTTGATCTCGTCATACTGTAGCTGCTTATCCCGAATGACAACTTCAATCTTATTCACATGTGCAAACAAGAGTTTCTTCAAAAAATTGGGTACACTACTTAACTGCAACATTGAGCTTCACCCTGTCTGTTATGATGGCAACCTCACGCCACTCTTGGACCTCTAGTGATGTGCTGGGCTGCAACTTCAATTGAAGCTCAGTACTTTGGAGCTGCAGATCGAAACGAACTTTATCCACCTGCACCTTTGATTCTCTAAACGTATCTACCAGCTGCTACACTTTGTCTTTAGAAGTGGCCTCTAAGTGAATCTGGAGCTTGAGGAGCTCACTGCATACTCTTGAAATGGCCTACTCCAGCTACACCCTCCTTCCAGCTATGTCATCACGGTCTTGGAGAGCTTTGTGCTTTTCATCGTACGTCTGTTGACTGGTGATCTGCGCATCCTTGATCAACATGAGAGCCCGTTTCTCTCACACCTTTAGCTCATCTACTACACCCTGGTGTATCTCATGCAATGTGGATAGGGGGAGTGTCGCGAGGTTAATACTTACGTCTTTGCATAGATGGGCACTCTCTCATTCTGCAACATTCTTTAAATGTAAATATCCATTAGGCAAGGGTACAATAGAGATCTCTTAGGTGAGGGCCAACTGCACACTACCCGATTACGTTGACTTTGTACTCGCTTGAGACTGACTCGCTTGAAGCACGCTCGCTTAAACATGGCTCGCCTGAACCTACAACTCTTTGAGGCCCGCCTGGACCTTTGTCAAAATGGACTGATACTGATCTTCAAGATGGCCCCGAATTTCTTCTGTCGTGTTCCTAACAATATCTCTAATTTCATCAAGGTCCCCCTTAGTGAGGACCATGGCCTTCGCACTGATGGACTTATCAGACTTGTGCTTCTTGCATGCACCTCCTGCATTTGACTTTTGTCTCCATTTAAGAATAATGGGAGAATCAACATTCTCTGGGTCTACAAAGGGGCCTTCGGTACCTTGATCCAGTTCTTTGGTATGTGGCTCTTTGTTGTGCTCACCCTCTAGTTCCTGCACGGTATTTTTCTCTAGATCAATGGCCACCTTCTTCTTTTCCTTCTGCACCACATTACTGGTGCTTGCTATGCCTTCGGCACTAGTCCTTGTGATACATTCAACAATATCTATTGGAAGGAGATAGTAAGTCGGCCACTTAAGGACTAGTCTTCGGTGACCAAAATTGGAAGCGCCGTCCATTTCTTCATCATGTTGTGCCTCACACAGATGTATAAATGATGGAAATCGGCCTTAAAATATACAATAAGCCGATATTTATTGAACAGAGTAGGTGACAATCGTGGTTTCTGGTTAATCACCATACAAAATTCTGTTTCAATCAATACCTAGAACATCTTGTTTTCAATGACACAGTCAGGGTCCTTCGTTGCCCATAATGAGGAAAATTTCACAGCCTCGCACAACTTTGAATCAGTGGTTGCGAACTGGGAATCCTCTGGAATCCTCTAAGCTATCAATGTGATCAATAATAGCAACCATACGTAGTGGAAGTCTTTTCCTTCCTCTTGGGTGCGACAATAATATAAGAATTATTGGCAGAGGTACTTTTTCCAATTAAATTGGACCCCCTGGCTACACTATGTGGCCAAGGATACTACTGGTGCTAGTACTTCATCGGCACGAAACTTTCTCATGATTTTTCCTGCCAAGATCTGTGCAAAAAACTGTACAACTTCATTCGAGATAGAACTAATGTCATATCCCCGCGACTTCTTCACCAACCTGAAGTTACTCTTCATTTGGTCCACGAGATTTTTCTCTTGTGATTTCCCCAGAAAATCATCTGCAGGGTTCATGCCCTGATATGGTAGCGCTTTGATTTTGCAGATCAACATATCATCAATTGGGATGGGCCCTCCCAACCAGAGGCACCTATCATGAACTAGTGCCAACAAATAGTGCACACAAATGGTATTAATAATACTACAGCTAAAATGTGGAACATAAAACATATTTAGCAACCCTGTGTGCTCAATACCAGCCACCCACTTCATCGACTCAAGTCTTGTAATGCCCATCTCCTCATAGTAGATTGTTTTCAAGTATTTAATAGGTTCCAATTGCAGAAATTTCTCATAATCGCCCAAATTCCAATCCTCCATCTTATGAAATGGTACTCAGGCCAACAAGTCGCCCTAAATAGGTACTTCCTCTAGCAGTAATGGCGTGAATACCTTGAATTTCAAAGAATCAGGGTCCTTATTTACTTTGGCGGTTGGTTTTCGCGGGGGTATATACGACAACAATCGAGAAATTGGCTTCGTGCCTTCTGCACTGATCTGCTTAATCCTCACATTCATCTCTTCTTCGTCCAAGTCTTGGGGTTCCAAAGGATACTTATTCTTATCCATATGATCCTTATTTCTCTGCTTAGTTGGGATTTTTCACGGCAATTGCCGAACCGGGGGCTGTTGTGACGTTTTCTACTTTTTCTCCCCTACCGCAGAGGCACTAGGTTTTGGCCTTGACGACCTGGGTGCTGTAGCAGAGACTGGCGGTGTTGTAGTCATGATGTTTCCTACCCCTGCCTTCAAGAAATCTTTCTCAAATTCTTCCCAACTCAGGTAACCAGACATAGAGCAATACACTCGGCTCTTTAAGCGCAACAACACATAAAAAATTCTCAAGAAGCAAAGTGGCCAAGTGTGGAGTGGGTGTGATATTTATAATTATAACTTGATTTGAATTCAAACTATCCTTTGCCCCGTAAATCTTTCCCATAAATGTGATTTTGGCGATAGATTCTCCCAGATTTGCGCCTTAAAAATACTTGCCACGCTCCTTTTAATGGCAAAATAGTTGTCAAATCAATTGTAGTTGCTCCAACGATCACTTTTTGGGTAGGCTGCACGGAAATCCACCTTGTGGTGCAGCTACCTCGTCATAGCTGCCATCTGTGCACTCTTCCAACACATCATGTAGCCATCCTCCTTTGATAAAATGTTTCCTTGGCAGCGTAGTTTATAGTCCTGTGCTTTCTTTCAACTGCTAGAAGCACTAAGACTTTCCTACGTTCATGTAGTCATTGCGTAGGGGTGGGATCATCCCTATAAAATTTAAACTAGCTCCCATTAATCCTGCCCGGAAATACTTCCCCATTCAGCTTCGCGAGTTGAACTGCGCTCCCATCCAAAATTTCCTTAATTATATAAGGTCTCATCTAGTGCATCTAAAACTTACCCGTAAACTTGATAAACTTGCTATCATACCTTAGTACCAAATCACCATTTTTGAATATGCATTGCTTGATGTGTCAATCACGCCATGCCTTTTCTCGAGCTTTTTGCACTTGTTGATGAAATACAACAAAAAATAGTCTTCCTCTAATGCCAACAACTACGCGAGGCATTCCTCTATGATGTCATGATCTACCATCTCAGTCACTGTTGTGATTCTTAGGCTGGGCACTATATATTCCATCAGCATTACGACTTCTTGTTTGTAAACCAGTCGAAAGGATGTTTTACTCGTCAATTTCTTACAGGTAGTCCTATAGGTCCATAAGACCACTAGTATGCACACATCCCAGTCGATCCTATTAACATTGCAGAATTTTGTTAGGTCATTCTCCAAGATCTTGTTGAATGCTTCAACTGTGCCATTCACCTAGGGGTGATATGATGTACTCTTATGATGGTATGTCTGCAACTCTTCTGTTAAAGCCATGATTGTCTCATTTAGGAAGTGTGACCCTCTGTCACTCATCAGAATTTGTAGGCATCCAAACCTTGATAAAATAAACTCAAATATGAACTTCGTAGCAGTGTCCGTGCTACAATCCTTCACAGGCTATGCCTCAACCACCCTGGTTAAGTATTCCATCACAGTGATAATATAACGCGCTCCCATATTTTTTTTTCGCATGGCTAAATAGGTCCAACAAACTCAATTTCCCATTTATCAAATGTTGGTAACGTGACCTATGCATTTAATGGAAGTTCATCCTTTCGTGATGGTCTCCTAGTTCTTTGACATAGATCACACACAATGTAGTATTCCTTGGAATATTTATGTACGGTTGGCCACCATAATCCTGCACTTAGGATCTTCTGCGCAATAGTATTACGTGCATAGAGTCCTTTAGTGACACCACCATGTGCTTCAGTTAGAATACCGTATCTTTCAGATTCAGGCACATATTGGCATAGAACTTCATCCGATCCCACCTTATATAGTTGTCCTGCTGTCATAGAAAAATCAGCAGCCCTAACGACTAGTTCCTTCTTTTGCTACGTCATATAACCTTCAGGAGGTTTTCCAGTAGATAAAAACTAAATGATGTCTACAAAATGATCGTCTGCAACCTTGACAACAAAGAGTTGAGCGCCAGGTAATCCTTCCTTAATATTTGTAGTTTCTTCGCCATTTTCGATCTGAGAGAGGTGGTCTGGCCCAACATCCATTCTTCTAGGCTCCACTATGAACTCAAAATCATATTCTTGGAAAAGGAGAAACCATCTATAGATTCCCCCACTCCCCCAACACAGGCTTATTGACCAAGTACTTCAAAGCAGAATGATCCATGTACATCATAAAGTGTGCACCTAATAGATAATGCCTGAAGTTATGTAGTGCATAAACCATGGGCAAACCTTCGTGCTCTGTGGTTGAGTAGTTTCTTTCAGCCTTAGATAGTTTCTGACTGTTGAAGGCAATCGGGTGATCGATATCTCCTGCCCTTGGTTGTGTTAAGATGACACCCAACACTATTATAGATGCATCCACATGCACATGAAACTATTTCTTCCAATCTGGGAATACTAGGAATCTGGTTTTGACATTCCTAAAACCCCTTAACTCCTATTTGACCTGCGCTACTCATGCTTCTCTCCTCAAAATGCGGAGGCTTACAATATTTTAACAAAATTGACTCAAGGGACACCATCCCAACACTTTTCATACTTCACATGTTACTCTTGGACTTCCAAAAATTTATATTTTGCCATTTTGCCATTTTCCATTTAATAATTTATTAACGGTGCTGGAAATCCATCACCCACAAGATTCTTCCTGATGTGAAGTCCCAATTATACCTCACACTATTTGGAGTAGGAGCCCCATCTGAAGTATCAACCCGACCACCATAACTTAAAGGTTTGCCTCAATTGCAATGAAAAACATAAAAGAGTATGCACATAACCTTTGAAACCAACAAGTAAGTCAACACTATGAAACACTAATTCTAATGTGTAAAAGGAAACTTTCATAAGAGGGAAATAAAGAGTGAACCTTTAGAAGGAAAGTAATAGTACTATCCTAAGAGAGATACATGAGAGCAAGGAAATGTTCGTTATCTATCTAGCGAAATAGTTCACATAGACACAACAAACATTAAAGAAAATGCAACACACATTCAACAAGACAAGTACCAAAGCCAATGAAGTAGTTCAATTTCCTTAGTACATATGAACAAAACATATACCACAAACATCTAAAGAATAGTCTTACAATATTCATGATATATGCATGAAAATGTCTTGGCTCGATGAGATTCTGGCTATTAGGTGAAAGATTCAATTACACAGTTACAATGGTGAGCCATTAGCTCCAATAGTGGAACATTAAGTCACTTCTTACCTGTCTTGATAATCATTTTCTCTCCTATGATAAGCTAGAGAAGCCAAGGCTAGCTCCCCAAAGGCTAAAGCCTCCAAAATCTATTTGCTTGAGTTATGCGGGCGTATTTATAGTAAGAGGAATTACCTTTCATATCCCCATGACTCTTGAGCTTCCCTCATGACCCTTAGACTTCTAACATGACCTCTGGACTTCTACATGACTTTTGGACTTTTCCTAAAGACTGTTTGTCCATATATGACTATGTGACTTTTCATATTCCACATATGACACTTAGACTTCCACACATTACATTTTGTCCTTTCCTTTTGATAGTTACATGATTACATCCACAAATGATGTGGCGAGACACATGGACACACATGACATTGTGATGGAACTAGTACAAGTCGCAACTTGACAATGATGACATGGACTCCATGATGAAGTGGTAATTCCAAGTTGTTCCTCTTGCTGCTTTGTCTTCAATCTTTTTGAGAGGTCTATTTAGTACTTCATCTTCATGAAATATCAAATTCATTCTTCATCTTCACCCTCTAGGAGGCCAAAAATAGGGAGTCTTCACTGTGATCTTGATCTTCCAACTTATGTCACATCTTCTTGTTCAATGGTCAACTTGTCTTTTAACTTCGTAGGTATCTTTTAGCATGGCCTCCTTCTTCTTCTTCTCCATCATCATCATATCATGTGAAAATATAGTACCTGTCACTAAAACTCACCCATGACAAGACGACATCAATATGAAAAAATCCTAGTCTAACATGCTTCATGAAAAACATTGATTGAGATGGATCTGGGTGCTAGAACGAGAAACAAACTTAGGGATTTCACAGTGCACAGTTCCAGAGGTCACAAGTGGAGGATTATGGCTTGAGCCTACATAGTGCATATTTCTAGAGGCTTAGGCAAGATGGCTATGAAATTGAGGAGTTCAGTGAGGCAGTATTGAGCCTTGAAGTTTCCCAATGCATAGTACATGATAGAGAGGCATAACGATTCCGATTTCACAACTTAAGGAGGCAGGATGACAACTTTAGGCTTACCACTATGCAATGCACAAAAGGAGGCTGACTGGAAGGATGAACTACATAGTTGAGGAGGTCAAGGGGTTAGGGTTGAGCATTGATATTGTGCAATACACAGTCATTGGAGGACAAAAATGTGAATTGTGCAGTTCCAGGAGGCAAGGAATAAGCTTGCGGGTTGACACTATGCAATGCATAGTTTTTGGGGGCTGACTGAAGTCAAGTTGATTAGGCAAAAACTTTCCAAAATTTGAACTAAGTGTGGAATAAGTGAAACCAAGTTAAGATCGGACATGATCACACACTCAAAACAAATAATGACACAACATTGAAAACTCAACACCTAAAATTATCATTATCCCTTGGGTGCGACCACCAAACAATACTCACTTAGGTCGAAGCCTACCCCTGCCAGAGAAACCCAAACAGTTAAACTGAAAAAGGATAAGCAGAAAAAGCCAGTACTCGTGCGTGAGTCCCCCAAGAAGCATTCTACAACGTGGAAACAAAAGAAAGACAAGTAGTCGGAGAATGTCATGGACCTGGAGGCAGAAGAAGGCCAAGAACGGAAGATATTGATGCCGAGGGAGTGGAACCTATTGTTATAGACATTTTTGTGCCCTACAACTCCAAGCATGAAATGTCCATAAACCAAGGGCTCCTAAGTCCCTAAAAGTGTTGTTCTAACCCCTAAAGGAACAAGGTCAACAGATTACAGCTTCTCCGAGAAGTTCTCCACCAGAAATTGCTCAGAATTGGTCAAAACAAGATCATTGCAGCTGCTCCACTGGCTAGGTGCGTTGCATCTCACCCAAATGCACTGTGAGGGTGTGTTGCATTTCAAAACTCCCTTCTGTGGGGTGCGATGGGCGAGAAATGACAAGTGGCAGTGTCATTCCGCGAGGTGGAGAGGCAATGGAAGCTTCCAGAATCTTCTCCTGTGACACTTGCCTCACTGAATTCGACCAAGGATGAGTAAGAGGCCCTCAGTCTCCAAGTGGAAGCAAGAACTAACAGAGAGAAGACACTAATCAAATCACAAGCTGACTCATCCTCCTTACAGATATCTATATATGGATCCCTCATCCTAGAGATCCAGAGGTTGGAATTTTGCATATTGTAAGGAATTGCTGTTGGTTTCTAGAGACAAACATCAGATTGTTGGGTGATCTAAGCTTTGTTTGAGGTGAAGAGGGGCTTCTTTGCTGGGAGGTTGATGCTGGGTCGGAACCACTGGTTGTAACTCCTCCTAGATCTTTTCTTGTTTATCAATAAAAGCTATTTTAGTTCTCCTCCATGCTTTTGTATCATTGATGCTTGTTACATTTGTATGGTCAACTTAAATATGATCCTAAGTTGTTTATGGATATAGATCCATGTCTTTGTATAGTGCTATGCTTCTGTGATCTTACAGGTACTTTGTGAAGCTGGGCGTGCTAGTGAGCAGGTAACTGGAGACTATCAAAGAAGAGAGGGATCGAATCAAAGGATTAGCGCAAGACACAGGTTGGTTCTTTCTATTCCTATCTATCTATAATTCATAAAGGAAATACAAAAGTAACTTTTCTCTGTTTGTTTCTAAGGTAGCTGTCACACCTTAGTGGGATAGAGCAGTTCTAAATAGACACTTTTCCCTGTAACACCTATATCGAAGCTACCCAAATATATCCCTCTACGAAAGGGAAAGGCGAAGATCACAAATGACCCAGACTCGAAGAAGTTTACCATTTACATGCCCCTGCTACCTGAGTAGGTTCCCTATGAAGGTTCATGGCTCGCATGGATCCCACTGTTAAAAATGGAGGATTGGGACCTTGCAGATCATGCTAGGTTTCCATACATAGTGATATATAAGTACATGAAGCCTCTCTACTACGCAGAGTCATGTGTTATCTCCTTAGAGGTAGTGGAATGGGTTCGCGGTGTGGAGAACTCGTGGTTACTTAATCTGTTGTGGGTGCCCCATTATCACCGCACCCCAATTAACACAATTTGTGTACGCCAGTTGCTTACATTGGTGCACGATGGGTGCCTATGCCTAGGAGGGACTATACCCATCACAGATATGATGATTCATAGAATAATGCACCTACCATATGAAGGCCTGAAACCAGGCAAGGAGTTTTTTGGAAAGATGAGGGAAAAGGACCTTGCAGAAAGAATGAAGAAAGATTTCGACCTCTTGAAGAATTCGTTAGGGTATTCAATTCTATCGATATCAAACCCTGCAGTTCAAATAACCACGCAAATCCTAGTAGGGAAGGTGATGAGGAAATGTTGCATGTATGAAGTTTCGACGACTTCAATTTCCATGGCTTCCCAGTCTGCGAAGGGAATATAATTCAACTGGTCCAGGTACCTCTGTCAAGAGTTCCTGGAAAACTGCTGTGAAGCCTAGGATGAAACCAATTCGTTTCACTACACTTGGTTGCTACTATCCATTGTACTAGTCACGTGGGAATTGCCAGAGGACAGCTAGTTTCCTTCGCTTAAGGAAGGATTTCAAGAGGCAGCACAATTCGCTTCTTGATGGGCTACAAAGGACACCGTGCAGATCAAAGAGATGAAAACATTTTGGGCCCTTATGGAATTGAGTCTCCGCATGGCTACTAACTAGTGCCCAAGGTTGTCCCCAACCTTGTACATGTAGCTCTCATCCTACGCAACATTCAAGGTTGACTTGCATAGAGTATACATTCAAGCGTGGAAGGATCCACAACAGAAATGGCATGACTTTCCATATTTGGTTGCAGAGACAGATGTGCAGGAGGTGATAGTGAGATGGCTTGTAGATGTTGAAAAGTGTGCAACAAGAAATGCTTGTTGAGAATGCAACAAGATGATGGAGCTTAGTGGAAAGGAGTCGCCTTCACTAAGTGGGCTCGCAGGCTATTTTTGGCGCAAAGTCTATATTTAGACTATGTCTATTTTTAGACATATGGATCATGGTCTATGAGTTGCAGGATGCTATTTATGGATGATTGGTCATGTTGGGAAAAATAGATGGACTTCTATTATTGGTTCATAGCAGAGTGATCAGAGTCTATTTTTAGACTGCCAGGCTAAAAATAGAAACAGTCAAATATTATTAGCCCTTAGTAATATTTGGACTATAAAATTTATCTTATTCTCTTGGAGCACTTCAGTTTGAGCTACGGATATGGCACATACAACTAACAAAAGGAATCACATGGTTTCTTATGTGTTAGTTGAGCTATTGCATGGAGGACTTCAGTTAGAACTCATGCATGTGAGTTCTGTGGAGTTGGATGTGGAGTTGATGGAATTGTGTTCAGTTTGACTTGGTTGAACTAGTTGTATTCAGTCTAACTAAAGAATACTCTAGTAATGAGTTGTGTGAATTAAATATTAATTAATTCACTAATTATTAACTCATAAAGAAACTAAAGAATACATCAGTTAACTCAGTGCATGGACAGTTCAACAGAGACAGGTGTTAGAGGTAAGTGAAAGGGTGAGTTGTGACTATCAGTTGTGCATGAGATTGCACAGGCATGGATTGAGTTATGCCAATGAGGACTGCGTAGTGTGGGCCAATACCAAGTAAATTATAGCTTGTGCTCACGTGATTTTGGATCAGCCAAGGTAAATAGGAGTTTGGATAAGCCATTCATCATTCATTCTCTTGTAGGATTGCGCAGTGGAGGCAGGCAGACAGTGGAGGAGATTTGAGGCATCAGATCTGAGCTAGTTTGTGTGTAACAGGTGGAGATAGTACTTAGTACTTGTGAGGAGTATTGTACTATGTATTGTTACATTTTCTCAATCATTAATATACAGATAGTGTGGGGTTTTCAACTGTAAGCTTTCCCCGGGTTACATATTGTGTTAATGTGTGCATGCAATTGATGTTTCATTGTTTTTGATGCTGCTAAATTGATGATCAACCTAGAGGAGATTATGTATTATGCATGTATTCCGCAATAGTGTATAATCGGGATAATCTCTGTGAATAAGTGTCATATCATTCAAAATTTCTGCATGGTATCAGAGCGAGCTGTTTTGTAGAAGAAGTTCTACATGATATCAGTGCTGTATTGATCATCAGATCTATTATTCAGAAAGTGTTTAAATTTTATTTCTTCAGGTAGAGTCTGTGATCGGGCCAGGTAGCCTCTGGATTCATCCTTCTTTTGGAAGGTGAGATATCCGGTGAATGCCCATACAGTCGATCTCTGTACGAGAAATACTTTGTTCTCACGAATTTTAGATCAGAAGCGGTTGAGTTTTTTGAGCTGGTGGAATTCGAATTTGCAGCAGTGTTTTCTTGGTGTCAAAGTTGAAATGTCTTTCAACGGATTGGGATTGGAGTACGCCCTTGAGGGTAGCTCGAACTATATTGCATGGAAGCATAGGATGGAGGTGGTGTTAGATGATAATGGGTTGAAGGATTTCATAGATGCAGATGTCCCAAAACCTACTGATGCTGCTCAAGTCGGGGATTGGCAAAAGAAGACAACAAAGTGTTGAAGGATTCTGTTGGAGGGTGTGAGGGATCACATTGTGTCTAGCCTCCATGGAAAGGCTTCTCCATATTTGATGTGGAAAACATTGACATAATTATTCCAAAGCAAGAGCGACCAGAGGAAGTTGGCGCTCAAGGATAAACTTAGAAACATTAGGTGTGAGAATGGAGACAGTATGCCCCAGTATCTCACAAAGTTCACCCAATGCCGGGATGAGCTGGGAAGTGTGGGGGTAACTGTTGAGGATGAGGATATGGTGAGTCTAGCACTCCTTGGCCTTCCTAAGAGTTGGCATAGCTACTAGGACTCAGTGAATGGAAGGGAGAAATTGCCAGGATGGGAGAGACTTTGGTCGGATCTTGTGCAAGAGGAGATTAGACGGTGCACCAGAGACAATTCTTCATCTATGCATGATGAGGAGAACTGTGCCTTAACGAGTAAGGCAAAGAAGGGGAAGGGGAAGTTTTCTCTTTCCGAATCCAGTTCTTCCAATGATGGGAAGAAGGTTGACAAGTCGAAGGTGCGATGCTTTCGTTGTCATGAGTTGGGCCATTATGCTACTAATTGCCCAAAGAAGAAGTCCAATAAGGGATCCGGGGAAGGATCTGAAGGTGAGGCAACCTCACTTGCTTCACAGTTTGAGTTGGACTTCACACTCTTCACATGCATGGTTTCATCCATGGTGGGAAGTGGTTGGTTTCTTGACAGTGGAGCTTCTTTCCACATGACCGGTGACAAAAGTTTGTTCAGTACTTTGGAGGAGAAAGATCTCTAGATACTCATAGCGATGGGTAATGATGAGAAGTATAGTGTCTCAGGTGTAGGCACGGTTATTTTTCATAGGGAGCATGGAGCTCGCCTTACCTTGACCAATGTCAAGTATGTACCAGGACCAAAGAGAAACTTGGTGTCGATCACGATACTGGAAGATAGAGGCTATGGTGTAGTCTTTAGTAAGGGAAAGGTTTTCCTTACACACATCATCACTAGACAGGTGAAGCGGATTGGTTCACGGGTCAAGAACCTGCATGCTCTTAAGGTTCAAGATGCATGCAAAGCCTTGAGAAGCGAGGCAACTGATGGAGACTTGGTGGTTGAGAGGGAGCGTATATTACCGCTCAACATGCAGAGCCAGAAGAAGTCTCAGACGATTGTGGAGGAGCCACGATTGGAGCAGCAGCTTCAGGAGGTTGTGGAGCAGCCACAACAAGGGAAGCTGAGAGGAGATTGAGTAGAGACATCTACTCATGCAGAGACCTCCAGTAGGGGGAAACTTCGAGCCAGGTGGGCTGAGGGATCACATGCAGCCATACCTACAGGTAGGAGGTGGGGCGATATAGAGTGATTGTTCCAAGGAGGAGGGGAAGGATCCTTGAGGTACCCAACCTCTTGGATGAGACCTTGCTACGGGAGCCCCAATGTGTAGTAGCAGGAACTGACTGATTGGGTAGAGACAGATGCGGATGGAGCGGCAAAGAGAGCGATAGTGTAGGGAATCCCAGGACAGTGCATAGCATGCAGGCTGCAACAATGCGAGAGGCCCAAGTGTTTTGCACAGTGCTAGGTGGCACAGAGAGGTGTGAAATGGTGCAAGATGCATGGAGATGTTGCAGTAGCATAGATGTCAGAGAGGGAGCACTTGTCAGCAGCAGGTAGAGCTTCAACATCAGAGTATGTTCCTAGCCCAACAAGTGGTCAGTTGGGAGTGTTTTTGTTCTAAGTGTTGTTGGAGCAAAGTGGATCGGGCAGATGTGTTGCATGCAGAACATTCCAGAGTTACAGGATCAGGTTTGAGAGGAAGCCTTTATTGTTGAGAGGGAGTGTTGAAAAGTGTGCAACAAGAAATGCTTGTTGATAATGCAACAAGATGATGGAGCTTAGTGGAAAGGAGTCGCCTTCACTAAGTGGGCCCGCAGGCTATTTTTGGCGCAAAGTCTATTTTTAGACTATGTCTATTTTTAGACATATGGATCATGGTCTATGAGTTGCAGGATGCTATTTATGGATGATTGGTCATGTTGGGAAAAATAGATGGACTTCTATTTTTGGTTCACAGCGGAGTGATCAGAGTCTCTTTTTAGACTGCCAGGCTAAAAATAGAAACAATCAAATATTATTAGCCCTTAGTAATATTTGGACTGTAAACTTTATCTTATTCTCTTGGAGCACTTCAGTTCAAGCTATGGATGTGGCACATGCAGCTGACAAAAGGAATCACGTGGTTTCTTATGTGTTAGTTGAGCTATTGCATGGAGGACTTCAGTTAGAACTCATGCATGTGAGTTCTGTGGAGTTGGATGTGGAGTTGATGGAGTTGTGTTCAGTTTGACTTGGTTGAACTAGTTGTATTCAATCTAACTAAAGAATACTCTAGTAATGAGTTGTGTGAATTAAATATTAATTAATTCACTAATTATTAACTCATAAAGAAACTAAAGAATACATTAGTTAACTCATTGCATGGACAATTCAACAGAGACAGGCGTTAGAGGTAAGTGAAAGGGTGAGTTGTGACTATCAATTGTGCATGAGATTTTGCACATGCATGGATTGAGTTATGCCAATGAGGACTGCGCAGTGTGGGCCAATACCAAGTAAATTATAGCTTGTGCTGACGTGATTTTGGATCAGCCATTCATCATTCATTCTCTTATAGGATTGCGCAGTGGAGGAAGGCAGACAGTGGAGGAGATTTGAGGCATCAGAACTGAGCTAGTTTGTGTGTAACAAGTGGAGATAGTACTGAGTATTTGTGAGGATTATTGTACTATGTATTGTTACATTTTCTCAATCATTAATATATAGATAGTGTGGGGTTTTCAGCTGTAAGCTTTCCCCGGGTTACATACTGTGTTAATATGTGCATGCGATTGACGTTTCATTATTTTTGATGTTGCTAAATTGATGATCAACATAGAGGAGATTATGTATTATGCATGTATTCCGCAATAGTGTATAATCGGGATAATCTCTGTGAATAAGTGTCATATTATTCAAAATTTCTACAGTAGAGTGGTGCGTCCCCTCAGACTTAGATGCTGGAACAAGCAAGGGCAAGGGAAGTTCTGCAACACAGAAGGGAAAGGAGGTAGCCAAGCAAGTTGTGCGTATACTCGTAGAGAAAAAAAAGAAGGAAGCTGCAAAGAAGGCTTGAGTGGAGAAAGAGCGAGCTACTAAGAAACATGCAGAATAGGAGTAGCACGCTGCAAAGAAGCAGGTGTGACCATTGTAACTTAGGATTTCTGATACATTCCCAAGTTTGCTTCGGTAGTAAATTAACATCGGAGCCCAAGTCTAGGATTACCTAATCCATTTGGAAATCATTGATCTGTGCAGTCAACTGATTATCGCTACGAGGTCTTTTCTTACTTTGGTTTACCTTATTGACTGCGCGATGTCTTGGTAACGAATTATCCTTGCTGGTGTAGTTATATATCAGTTCTTGCAATCCCTCTACTGCCTTCTGATCTCGTAGTAACTTCATACAGGTCTGCAGAAATGATTTCAATAGGTGGGATCTGAATCTGGGGTTGTAGTAACATCTTCAGGTTTCTCCTTTCGCGAGACTACCGACATCGGGTTCTGAGATGTAGAAGCACCTAGACTCATAAAATTCTTTCTTGCCTCCATGAATGTCTCTTTTTCTTTATGTAAATCAAACCCAACATTCTTCTCACCAGATTTTTGGAACCATGACTCTGATTTTGGTTGTTTGCCTTCAATCTTGTCTTCACCAGTGGCTACACTGCTTCATGTGACTATGTTGATATTGGGATCGTCTTTGTGTGACTTAAATCTCATCAATTGAATATTTTATGTTGGCTTCTCAGTCTTCTTATCCCGCATTTTCACTATTAAGATTGGGCAATCTTCTATAACATGATCAAATTGATGACAATATTGACATGAAGGGTGTGTTGGATTCTGAGAGTCATGCGCAAAGTGGCCTGGTTCTTCGCAATTATAACAAATAATCTGGCCTTGACATCTTCTAGGTCCTCCTCCTCATCCTCTTCCTTGTCCTTGAAATCCTCCACTAGTTGTAGGTGAGCCCTAGTTGTTTTGTGCACGGTTTTCAACCTGCATCCTATACAATGAATTTTTGTCGATCATTAGTTCATAGCTTCAACAATTCCTCTTGTCATAACCAACTGATTTAAAAAAGTTACAAAAAAGTTTCTTTGGAGACTGTATAAACTTCTGTAATAGGGAGAAATTATTGGTTGAATATTGTCCTGAAACTTGGAAAATACTACACCGGGTACTTGCATTGGTGCTTGACCCAATGGAAGACTCTGGTTTTAGTGGGTTAGGATCTCCCGCAACTATATACTCCCAGAATATAGGTCATTGATCCTTATGATGACCTTCAACCTTGCAATTTTGTGCACCCAACTTGAGAGTGTGTATCTGACTTAACCTTCTTTCCCTTCTTCAGATCCTACAACTCCATATCCAGGCTTGCTACTTGTTGGCCCTCGATTTTGATCAAATTTTGCTTATTAAAATCCACCTAATTTCCCTAATTTTCCACTTTATACCGTCCAAATATGACCTATTTTTACCTTAGTATGCATATTCAGGCAAATAAATTATGTTTTTCAATTTTTAGATACTTTTGGAAAAAAAAAAATTTTAAGTGCATCTTTGGACACGATCAGAAATTCTCGTAATGGATCCATTGAGGTCATACTTGCAGGACACTTGGGCACGAGCTGAGCACATTTATGGAAAGCTTGGGAACTAAGATTGAACAAATTCCTATTACTTCGGTCAAACTGAGCTTAAACAGGCCCGGTCAAAGATGGTCAAACAGGACCAGTCATTCAGGAAATCCCTAGGAAATAGGCCAAAATTAGTGATTTTTGGGATTTTTCCAAATTTTGTGTAACTGAATGGGTGGATTCGACCAGGATAGATGGGATTATGATAGATAAGGTTGTTAGAGACTTTTTAGTCAAGTTTTTTTATTGTTTCTCTATTTAAGCCAAGACTATTGAAGAATTAAGCATGTAGAATTTAAGTAATCTGATTTTGAGACTCTTTGAAGACTGAAAGTTAATTAAAGAACCTGTTTCATTTCAATTTGCTGTTCATGCTTGGTTTATTTACTGAAGTTGTTATAGCTGAGATTTCTTCAAGTGTACAAGGCAAGGGTGGAGGGCCCCCACACCAAGCTAAGTGCACTTCTTGGTTAAATTTTCATAGTTTTCATAAATTAGTTCTTGTTTCAAATATATTTAGATGTGTGATGATTACTGAATGGATATTGGTTTAATTCTAATCTAAATATGAAGGGAAACACAGGAATGTAAGTTAAATTCACCTTCTATTTGATCTTGAACTAAAATTGAATTTCATTCTCCTTTTCTTATTTTAAGTTAGTTCTGCATTTCTGGTTTGAAGCAAGAATTGTGAAGAAGGACAACCTGGTCCTCCTTAGTTAGGAGCCTCTTCTTTTACATCTTCTGCATCATAAACCATTGTTAATTAGTGCTTTTGGATTTCTCTTCATGGAAATAGTATCGTAGGGAAGGACAACTAGGTTCTCCTAAGTTAGGAGCCTCATCCCACATATTATTTAAGTGAATTAGAAATTACTTAATTAGAGTTTATATTTGTAATATGCATTTCTTTCAATCTTTATATTTCATCTTCTAAAATTGACTACAACTGAAATCCATATATTTTGGACATGCTTCCAAGCTTACAAGCCCGGATTGATAATTAAATACTTGTGTTAATTTACTCAATAAATTGACCCAACACTACCTGTGCCTAGATCTGCTGAACTCCTACATTCATATCCTAGATTGGCGAAGCTTCTAGCTTCATTGTTATTTCTAATGCTTCATCCCGAGACCCAATCTTCTGCTGAAATAATGGTAATCTTAAGTGAAGTAATAGCGAAGATATGTACAAGTCCCTAGGTTATTCATTTGAGATCTGAAGGTTAGCTTGACTTAGCAAGAACTTTAGTCGTTGATCTATATCCCACACAGATTCATTAACCCTATGCTTAATTGCCTTGATCTCAATCACACACTTAGCTTTCGACTTTGGCTTCGTAAACTCCACGTTCAATGCATCCTTCTTATTAGCCAAAGAAGCGGCTAGGTGTGTCATGTTGTATTTGATATACTAGGTAAGCACCATGTCCTATAGCACAGTAACCAGTTGCGCTTTCTTCATATTGTCATCATTGATCTGCTGTGCTTTCCACTCAATTTCTGGGATGAACCAAAACTGTTCGGGATCCTCTGATCCCTGACCCTTGAATACAAACATTTTGATTGTATTTGGCATATTGAATAGTAGAGGTGGAGGTGAAGGTGTATGAGGTGGAGTGGTCAGATGCTGAATTCTAGAAGTACCCTGATCTATAGTTTGCACCGCACCTCTGGGCGTACTAGGGTACTTCATTCTTCTTCACTTTCATACTCTCCCAATAAGGGACTGTATTCACTTTCAACAAATTTGTCTTGATCTATTCTGAATCATTTTCAACTTCATGTAGATCCAGTTAGAAACCTCTTAAACATTAAGGTAAAGGCATAACCCTCTTTTCACACAAAAACCATTTTAATCCAGGATTTTAGTGATTTCAGTTACTTACCTCTCAGACCCTTGAAGAATCGTCGATCGGCTTCGATATAAGAAACAAATGTATCTATTGAAAATTCAGTGATGAAACCGCCCAAGATACTATGAATCTAGTAATCAACAAGCATTGCAATATTATAATCAGGTCTTTCAAGATGTTTGATTGATTCTGGAGTCCATAAAATAGGATCGTCGCGCTTATAAGTAGGTTATCTATTTGTTAATTTGTACAACCACTTGTATAACTCATAGGGAAACGATGAAAAGAAAACTTCATGTACTTCTGTGTAAAAATACTTTTGTAACCACTTTTCTTTTGATAAGTGTGGATTCATATTCTCTAGGTCTGCAAACTCATGCAACTTCTGACCTATCCACTTCTCGATTTTCTTCTTAGTTGGTATCCACTTATGCCACATCACACATCCCTCAGATAGATCCCAGTCCTGACAATGAAACCATTTGTTGGATTGAGGGGCTTGGAACCAAGTTTAGAGTTAGCTTCGCTAACCAACAAAACCCTACACTATCGGCCCTTTCGGCAACAACCTGCGTAGGAAAGTTTAGCCTCACCTGAGGCAGTATTGGGGGTGCTAGAACCAGGCTTTTGCATCTAGAAGGCTATGTGATGTGGTTTAAGGTGATTTCTATAGTTTTAGTTTTGATCTGACCTTTGCGAACCCTTATTCATGGAACTCAAATTATTTTTATAATAGAGGAGGAATGACCTATTCTAGAGTTTAAGAACCCAACGTTTTAGGCTACTAAGTGATTCCATCATCAGGGGATGCGTCAATAGATTTTAAGATATTAGTGATGTATCCAGGAGCTGTATTTTAGTGTATATATATGGGCTATATAAAGAAAAATTTCTGCCCAATCACAGAGGATGTTTGCAGGTAGCGAATTTCGGAATGAGATTGTTATCTCTACAATTTTTAAGAAAATTTAAATTCGAAATTAGTTTTGCCCTAGATAATCTTAGTTTCTCAAATTCTGATGTGCCATCCATCATGTCCCTTCCATGGTAGGACTTGATATTATTAAATAATGAATCCATACAGGTGAGGGTAATTTTTATAATAGAGGAGGAATGACTTGTTCTAGAGTTTGAGAACCCAAACATCCTCTGCGATTGGGCATAAATTTTTCTTTGTATAACCCATATATATACACTAAAATATAGCTCCTGGATACATCACTAATATCTTAAAATCTATTGACGCATCTCCTAATGATGGACTCACTTACTAGTCTAAAACGTTGGGTTCTCAAACTCTAGAACAGGTCATTCCTCCTCTATTATAAAAATTACCCTCACCTGTATGGATTCATTATTTAATAATATAAAGTCCTACTATGGAAGGGACATGATGGACAACACATCAGAATTTGAGAAACTAAGATTATCCAGAGCAAAACTAATTTCCAATTTAAATTTTCTTAAAAATTGCAGAGATAACAATCTGATTCTGAAATTCGCTACCTGCAAACATCCTCCGCGATTGGGCAGAAATTTTTCTTTGTATAACCCATATATATACACTAAAATAGAACTCCTAGATACATCACTAATATCTTAAAATCTATTGATGCATCCCCTGATGATGGACTCACTTAGTAGTCTGAAACGTTGGGTTCTCAAACTCTAGAACAAGTCATTCCTCCTCTATTATAAAAATTACCCTCACCTGTATGGATTCATTATTTAATAACTCAAATGATTTTCAGTTAAAGAAAGTTATAAGCTTCGCGTAACCATATAATCATACATAAAATAACATCTAACAGTTGATCTGGATCTTCGCAGAGTAATTAAGATAAAATACAGATACATATCATTCAGTTGCGCATAAGTACAGAAAATACATAAGTGCATAAAAATAGACACAAAATTGCTTCAAATATATTATATTACTTCAGATCTTCCTTACATAACTTTCTAGACCCTGCGCACATAGGTGTAGGGGCCTGTGCACTTAGCTGTAGACTTACCAAGCTCTCGCGCACCCAACTGTAGGAGCCTTCCCCTTCACCCAAGAACACATAAAGATCTACAATTATAGACTCAAAAACATATCATCAGCCATATCATTGTCTTAGACTTTCTAAGACATGCCTTTATATATCCTTTACCCTTATAATACCATGATCCGCAAACCATGGGCGGATCTCAAAATAATACCAAAATATAAGGGGTTTTGACCTTCCTAAAACCCCTTGACTCCTATTTGACCGGTGCTACTTGTGCTCCGCTCCTAAAAATGTGGAGGCTTACAATATTTTAACAAAATTGACTCAGGGGACACCGTCCCAATACTTTTCATACTCCACATGTTACTCTTGGACTTCCAAACAATTATATTTTGTCATTTTCCTTTTAATAATTTATTAACAGTGCTGGAAATCCACCACCCAAAGGATTCTCCTTGATGTGAAGTCCCAATTAGACCTCACCCTGTTTGGAGTAGGAGCTCCATATAGAGTATCAACCTGACCACCATAACTTAAAGGTTTGCCTCAATTGCAATGAAAAAAATAAAAGAGTATGCACATAACTTTTGAAATCAACAAGTAAGTCGACACTGTGAAACACTATTTCTAATGTGTAAAAGGAGACTTTCATAAGAGGGAAATAAAGAGTGAGCCTCTAGAAGGAAAGTAATAGTACTATCCTAAGAGAGATACATGAGAACAAGGAAACTTTCATCATCTATCTAGCGAAATAATTTGCATAGACAAAACAAACATTAAAGCAAATGAAACACACATTCAACAAGATAAGTACCAAAGCCAATGAAGTAGTTCAATTTCCTTAGTACTTGTGAAAAAAACATATACCACAAGCATCTAAAGAATAATCTTACAATATTCATGATATATACATGAAAATGTGTTGGCTCGATGAGATTCTGACTATTAGGTGAAAGATCCAATTACACAGTTACAATGGTTAGCCATTAGCTCCAATAATGGAACATTAAGTCGCTTCTTGCTTGTCTAGATAATCAACTTCTCTCCTATGCCAAGCTAGAGAAGCCAAGGCTAGCTCTCCAAAGGCTAAAGCCTCCAAAATCCATTTGCTTGAGTTATGGGGGTGTATTTATAATAAGAGGAATTACCTTTCATATCCCCATGACTCTTGAGATTCCCTCATGACCCTTAGACTTCTAACATGACCTTTTGAATTCTAAATGACTTTTGGACTTTTCCTAAACAATGTTTTGTCCATATATGACTATGTGACTTTTCATATTCCACATATGACACTAAGACTTCCACACATTACATTTTGTATTTTCCTTTTGATAGTTACATCATTACATCCACAAATTATGTGGCAAGACACAATTACACACATGACATTTTGATGGAACTAGTACAAGTCACAACTTGACAATGATGACATGGTCTCCATGATGAAGTGGCAATTCCAAGTTGTTCCTCTTGTTGCTTTGTCTTCAATCTTCATGAGAGGCCTATTCAGTACTTCATCTTCATGAAATATATACTTTATTCTTCATCTTCCCCATCTATAAGGCTGAAAATAGGGAGTCTTCACTGTGATCTTGATCTTCCAACTTATGTCACATCTTCTTGTTCAATGGTCAACTTGTCTTTCAACTTTGTAGGTATCTTTTAGAATGGTCTCCTTCTTCTTCTTCTCCATCTTCATCATATCGTGTGAAAATATAGTAACTGTCACTAAAACTCACTCATGACAAGAGGATATCATTATGAAAAAATCCTAGTCTAACATGCTTCATGAAAAACATTGATTGAGATGGATCTGGGTGCTAGAATGAGAAACAAACTTAGGGATTTCACAGTGCACAGTTCCAGAGGTCACGAGTGGAGGACTATGGATTGATCCTACATAGTGCGTAGTTCTAGAGGCCTGGGCAAGATGACTACGCAATTGAGGAGTTCAGTGAGGCATTATTGAGCCTTGAAGTTGCCCAATGCGTAGTACATGAGAGAGAGGCATAGGGATTGTGCGATTTCACAGCTTAAGGAGGTAGGATGACAACTTTAGGCTTACCATTGTGCAATGCGCAAAAGGAGGCTGACAGGAAGGATGAACTACAAATTTTAGAAGCTCGAGGGGCTAGGGTTGAGCACTGAGACTGTGCAATACACAGTCATTGGAGGAAAAAAATGTGAATTGTGTAGTTCCAGGAGGCAAGGAATGAGATTGAGGGTTGACATTGTGCAATGCGTGGGGGCCAAATGAATTCAAGTTGATCAGGCATAAGCTTTCCAAAATTTTGACTAAGTGTGGGATAAGTGAAGTAGATATGAAACCAAGTTAAGACTTGAACATGATCACACACTCAAAAAAATCAACGACACAACATTGAAAAATAAACACCTAAAAATATCATGTTTCGTTTGGTGTGACCACCAAACAATACTCTCCTCCAGGTGCAACACTTAGGGTACACTTTGTAATGGTAGTGAAGAAACTTGTACGAAAATGCATGAAACTTTAGGAATGGATCTAATACATGTCTATATGATAAATATGACTCATCGACACCAAAGTTGACCCTTGAGATGAATCATAATGCCGCCTTTTGTGATGTGCGGCACTTCCCATGCTGAACGATGACACTTGTGAAAGTAAGCAGAAAGTGAAAACAACACTTGCAAAAGCTTAAATAAAGTGGAGGTGAAACATGAAAGACTAAAGATATCATGAAAATGACACTTATAAAAAATAATACAAGAAAAAACGACAATTATGAACATGAAAGTGACACTTGATAAAATAAAGGTGCATGAGAGTGACAGTTGAGAAAACTCACTGAAATGAAAGGGCAATTGTAATCAGAGTGAGGGAGACTATCATTGGAGAGTGTGCACTAACTATCAATATGTATTGCATAATACACTGTGCTTAGGGATTGCGCAATCACTATCATTAGTGATTGCGCGAGACTTACTTCCAAAAGTAGTGCACTGTCTATGTAAGCTTGCATAAATAGAAGTGCACTTGTGAATTCTTCAAGAACTAGGCATGCATAAGAAAGTGACTTTGTCACTTATTATTTGAGAGAACACCAACTGACCATGAAGAAAATATGAACAATCAAGGAACAATAGATCCTCAGATCACAAGTAGGCTCCAAAATTTAAGTGTAACTATAATTTTGGAGGGTGTTTGTCACAACGACAACACTTTGCAACACACCGGTAGAACTCCAACTCATATTCTCAGGTTTCAACCTTTAGTGAAAGGTATTAGTCTTTTGGGAAGTATTGATTCATCACATGGATTACCTTGGCTTCCCAATTTGACTTGGTCATGGATATAGTTTCCTCTATTCCTTTTCTTGGCTAAACACATTTACAAAGCTTGCGAAATCTCAATTGTTTCGATCCAAGAGAGGGTAATATAGAATTGTGAGATTAAGATAATTAGAGTCTTAGTTTTCCTCTCTAGTGTTACTCTGTTTTCAGTAGGCCTTGGAAAGTACCCCGGCAGAGTCACTACATGAACACAACCATTGCTTCACTGCCAGTGAGCCTGAATAGTACCCTAGTGAAGTTACTTGCTTCACCTCTCTATGTGGGAATCCTTTCTCTTCTTTCACCATTTATTTATTTATTTATACGAATTTTCTTAGGCACTTATTCATTTCACTAGGGTGGAAGAGGGATCCTCGCTTATTGAGAGCATAAGAGGTTTTTCCGTGAGAGAAGCTAATATATACATATGCAATTGGTTTTCTCATTATTGATTTTCCCCTTTCCTTTCTCTACTCGATTGTATTAGCATGAAAAACACCATTTAATTACAATACTGAGTTAAGAAATGAAGCTCCTAGAATAGATACATGTGTCATGGTTCTAGTCAAAGCTTTCCATTCGAATGGATTATATTTTCTGTTCAAACATCATTGAATTTTAAAGATATGTAAACCCAATATAGAGAAGAGGATGAAAAATAAGAAGAGCATTGTTCATCGTCACAATTGCCCTTTTCGAGTTTTGCCATATTTCCTTTTGACCCAAACTTAGAGCGTCTTTCATGAAAAGAAAAATACAGAATGTAATCCGGATTTAAACAGGAACACAAAAAATAACGATAAATATAAAGATGCAGTAGAAATAACACTTCATTTCATTAATATCAAATACTGAAATATGCTTATAAATAGAATGGAAATAAGACTAGCTCAAGCGATCGTAGGTTATCTCATAGAAGAGATGTGGCGGCTACATGCCTCTGAACTATGTTACAATGAGGCTCAAAGGCTTATTTATTATTGAGAAACAATGGAAAACCCTAAACATCCAAAAACCTAACCCTAGGAGATGAAGCGCCAAACTATGGGCCTCGTTTGGGTAAATTGGTACATCAAATTCCTGGGGTCGTAACTTTGGCATACAATCTCTGTTTGACATGCACAATACCTTGTTAGAAATATCTATTCGGAGGCTACAACTTTTGAATGACCACCATGGGTCGAAGAGCCATGTTGTTCCCAGTTTTCCCAAAAAACGTCGTTTAGGGTCTCAAAACAGGTCTAGAAGTTCAGCACCTGAAAAACTCATGGGGGCTTCACTCAATGAACCTCTAACATAGCACATGCATTCATAGCATACTAAACAATATCCTTAATTTGACTACATATTGGAAAATTCCTCTAAAAATCACTTTATTTAACCCCCTACCAATACTAACCCAATACACCTTCCCAATTTAAAAATCCCCTACTTTCACTAGATATTGTAGGTATTCATTTTTTCATAAACATTTTTTATACCCCTTTATATTTATATCCCTTTATTTTCATTAACAATGGTAAGTAGATTCTGCACCTAGAAAGAATAACTTAAATACTAGGTAGCTGAAAACTTGAAAGTTTTAATAAAAAAGAGGAAGATATAAGTTGGTTGATTTACAAATACATATTGTGGAAAATTTGAATGGAAAATACATAGATTTGAACTCTCAATTGCATCTATCTTCTATTGAATACTGAAAAAGATACACTACAACAGTTCAAAATAAAACCTCAATAACCAAAACAATGGTGTGCCTTTCATCTTGCTTATAGAATAGGAAGAGGAGAGAAAGTACAATGAATATGGACACATGAAAAATCCTATTTGGTTGGAATTTAACAAATCATATCCCTAACATGATCACCTAGTGCACCATAGTTTCATGCTAATAGTGCCAAGTAAGTGTCTCTCCATAAAAAATGAACCAGAGCATGCAATCATGCATCCCTTCGTTGAGATCTTTGTTCTTTACCTAATATGGCAATTTCTCATGCATAAGTGTTATAATTGACTAAGGATTTGCAATTGTAACAACCCCGAAATTAAAACATGCAACTAATTAGATTAATCATGAGATTTATAATCAACACGCAATTCATCAACTATTTAACATCGAAATTTGGAAATATGAGCAGAGACAACTTACCTGTGGCGATGATATTCCTTACTTGTGATTTCGGAGTTGAATGTTATTTGAATCCTGCTAATTGAAACAAAGTTTTGGGGATGACTCTCCACCCAACCGTAGGCTCAGTTGCACAAAATATTGCTACAACTAGCCACCCCTGAGCCCTCAATCAACTTACTACTGCCATGGAATCCTTTGTCTCACAACACTTTTCTCCCAAGAGAATGGGTGATGGAATCATGGAATGCCTCTCATGTTCCTCACCGTCTATTAAATAGAGCAAACATTGGAAGGGGAACCGCATGCACACACTCCATATGTCAACATGCAACTTTTATTTCTTTATTTTAAGGTTAACTTATTTTAGCAATTCTCTTAATATAATTCTTTCTTGTTTTATTCCTTTTTACTTTTTGATAACTTTACTTATTTTTATAGTTTATTTATATTTATATTTATTTAGAACTCTAGTATTGTTATTTATTATTATTATTATTATATTTTATTCATTATTTATTATTTATTTACTATTATTATATTTTATTTATTGTTTATCATTTATTTTCTTATATTTTAATATTATATTATATTATTTATTATTTTTATTATTATTAGGGGACATTACATACTCCCCCTCTTTAAGGAACTTCGTCCCGAAGTTAAATTGAATCATTTAACATTTTATTTATTTAGTTATTTATTACTTCATGTTTGCCCTACACCCTCTGCTGAACTAGTATAACCAGCAGGCATCGAAAGTTTTCACAACACCTAAGAAATCTCAAGGAATCTCTATCCTTTTTCCCACTTTTGGAACCAGGCATAAGCCTCGCTAGTCTATATCCTAGTCCAAGGCTGGCCCCAAGGCTCGTGCCTGACTCAGACCTCATCTGCCCCAAGGCAGGCATCTAGTATGGTACTCAATGACTTCGGGAATCTCGCAAGGTTGGCCCACTCCCTCCACAACTACTAAGGTGCACAACCCCAAGCACCAAAGTCCTTACACCCCTACCAGACTTCGGCATCCCAATCCAATACTAGGCACCTACCCTAGAACATCAGGCACTTGGCCTCCTCAAGATGGTCCCATAGCCCTTCAAGAGCTATCCATCAAGAGCTACACACGACAAAGGAACACTAGCATATGTAGTGTTCATTGATTTTGTCCCCGGCCCATATGGTGTTACATATTCTCCCTCACAGGTATGGGCTCCTATGAGATCATCAAATAAACCGGCCCTCTCAGCCCATTTGTGGAGTTCCTTTCAGTCGTCACACCTCAACATGCAACCAATGCATTAGCTATACCATCATAGTATCATAGAAAATAATCCACATGCCAAGTCTTGCATGTCATCATGAGAACATACCTCATTGTTAATCACAACATTATGAATAATAATGAACTGCATGCTCGTGCATGTCATAAATTTGCATGCAACTATCACATGCTTCACCTCATGAAATACCATCATAAGTTATAACATCAACATATTTTCATCAAGGACATATCATGACATCACATAATAAATGAACCACATGTCAATGTACCTCATATCATAGCATCATAATTCCTATGCCACATTATGCCTATCATATCCATCATGAGCATACAACATCATTATCATAACAAAATAACAAAAATATGCGTCATTAACCTCTATTTACTACATACCATCACATCATGAAACATCATTAATATGAGAATCATCTCAATACTTATAAGATATAGACCAATAATACATTATAAGCATCCTTATCATGATTCATTAGAAAAGAAACAATGAATACCAACTATAAAGTAAGATTATTCAACATCCATCTAGGATCTAGGTTATCTCATGAATATTATTAATAGTCATTATATCATTCATTGTTATACCATATCTTTTGCAAAATGAGTACCCCCCAGATCTAAGGTTTTGAGCTTGATTTGAGTTGTAGAAAAGACTAATCTTTATAATTACTATTATGTCATGTTTTCATTAAGATACCAATTACTTATCAATAATAATTCCCTATTCCTTCAACTAGGAACTAATGATTACACATCATTAAAATTCAAATGGTCCTCATCATCTTGAGCCTTAATCTCTAGTCATGTATTCTTCCTTCCCCAAGGGAATTTAGTGAAATTCGCCATTAAGGTATTAATGGTCGTACAATCATTCCTTAAATTGTTAATATCAAATTTAATATCCTTTGGTTTAACATCAATTTACACCCTTAGATTACTCATTCCAATTATGTTGTACATTATGTCATCATGGTTTAATTTTCTATCATGTTTAATTCACTTGCACATATGGTCAATCAGTCATTAGTGATTTATTCATCGTTGGATAATTATCCTAGTTCGTCCTCAAAAGATTCCTTATTTCATCCAATTCCCATCTCAATACTACTTAATCTCATTACTTCATAGGGTTTATTTCCTCATCATCATATCGATAACATAACCTGTAAACAATTTCCCTTGTCTTTCCTTAGCTAGTTGTGAGTGTTTTTAGTTCACCATTCCTTATCTTGAACCTTAAAATTAAAGGGAACATTCATATGACCTTCACTATTCATTGTTATTCATCATTCATGTTATCTAATCCATTTATCAAAATCATTGAAGAAGCTTGTCACCCCTTCGCTTTCTCATACTGGAGAATAATTTTTTTTCCTATAGTAGTTTCAAATTCTTAAAATTCCATATCTACTAACTTCATAGTTTGAACTTCCTCAACCTTTTGAATTAGTGTACTTATTATCATATTAACTTTGAATTCTTACCCCTAGTGAAGGTGGTTTCTTTCTCTTCTCTCTTATTTTCACAAAGTTGTTTGAAAATTGGGAATGTTGATACTACTTCCCATCTTTATCATCACCATACTTTGACTTTTATCACTATCATGATCAACTAACTTCATCCATTGATTTGCAATATTTTCTTCTTAGTAGGCATCATTCTCATTTAGACTTCATAGTGATCCTTATCATGCTCTTATATGAAATACTTATGTAACTCCATAACTATTTTCCACCAAGTGACACCTCACGATTATTCCATCCCATTTTTCTCTAGGGTAGGCTAGTTCCTCTTGTTGATTATTTACATTCAATCATAAAACTTCATCCACTCATTTTTAAGTGTTTATCCATTACTCATTTCTATTCATCTCCTCATTCTATGTCAGTCACAGTTTTAAGGGCGACAGTGGGTGAAGTTTGTAAATTCATTCTTTTTCCCTTCCTCCCCAAACAACTTTATCCAAATATCAGTGCTAACATTCACCTAATTGACTAAAAATGGAAAAATTACAAATAAGTTGAATTCTTTAAGGTCATCAACATGGTTATGTTGTTCTTCCAAGATTTTCAATCCACTCTCATTTATAATAAAATACAATCACCCTTATGGTTATCCTCGAAACATTCATTAGGTAAGTTGATAATAATTACTATTCCAATTCTAAATATTAGTGTTTCTTGAGTTATTGCAATAATTTAAAATCGTATTTCTCCTTAGTTCTTCCCACACCTCAGTAGTATAACATAACATATTGCATTCTTACTTGATTATGATCATTGACATGCTATGAAAATAATATCAAAAGGATGTCATCACAACATTATACCTCAACATTTCCATGTTAACATAAATAAATAACTAAAATTAGAACCTTATAAGTAGTATACTAGTGTATCAATAAAATTCAAGCAATTAAACATGATTCAAATGTGATAAAAAAGATACTAATCCCTCCATTAAGTCAAATGAATAGTAATACTAAACCAATTCAAATATAACCAAATGAAACTATTATATTTCATTACAATATTGTTCTTTGTTAAGTGGTTCAAATCAATTTGATTGAAGTGCCTCAAATTCCTTTGATGATAGCTAATATGATAATAATAAATGGTTTCCTATGTTAAAGAGTTATAGATTAAATTTAAATAAATCATTATAGTATTTCTATAAATTTAATTAATATATAATTCAAAAATAAAATATGTGTTAATTTTAAAAAATTGTGTTTAAAAAAAACACACTTAATTTAAGTCTCTAAGCTCACAGCTAGTTTCTGTACCTTTCGATTAGTTAATTATGTATATGCCAAAAATTTAGAACTGGAATACCGACACTAAGTTTCACTTACCCACTTATGATTATTTCCTCTTACATATAAATCATGCTTTAACTTCTGGGCATAATTATATTTAATAAATAAATATGATATATGGAATCAAGTTTATTTAAGTTATTTATTATGAGTATATTTATATTTATTAAATGTAAATTATATTTATATATATATATATATATATATATTCCCCGGTTATATAAGCACATTGGTCGTCGGAAAATGTTTTTTTTAATTAATTATTATTATTATTTAAAATAAAAAATAAAAAGTAAAAACCAATCCATATATTTTTCTCGGTTTTTTAGTGTTAAATAAAATTTCTGTTCGTACACTCCAAAAGAATATTATAACGGATATGGCTGAAGGCCGGATTAACTCAAAATATACAAACTACGAAAAAAACGTAATTATTATTTCATTTAAAAAGTATTATTTTAAAAATATCGAATTATTATTTCATTTAAAAATATTTGATATATATAAACTTAATTATTATTTCATTTAAAAAGTATTATTTTAAAAATATCGAATTATTATTTCATTTAAAAATATTTGATATATATAAACTATCTATAAAAAAAAATTATCACTAATATTTTCCAAAAAAATAATTCAAACTATCACACGTAATAACTTAATTACTTACTAGTTGATTTGCATGTACCTTTCTTAACGACGTACGAGCTTATTTGCATGTATTGCATGTATTTTTATATTAACTTGTAAAATATTGATTTCGAATATGTTATAAAAAGTGAATTAATATATAATATTTTAGTCAATTGAGAAAGTTTATTATATCTTTTCACAACCAGATATATTTAAATATCTTAATTGCTTTAGATTTCAAATATAGGGATAGATAAACAATATATTTGCATGTTATAGAAATAGAATTAATATATAATATTTTAGTCAATTGAGAAAGTTTATTATATCTTTTCACAACCAAATATATTTAAATATCTTAATTGCTTTAGATTTCAAATATAGGGATAGATAAACAATATATTTGCATGTTATAGAAATATATTGAAAAGTATTAGTATAAGTTTTTCAAAAAAGTGTGAGTTTTCGCTAGAAACCAAGAATATATATATATGAAAATTTGTAATAAGACTTTAAAGTTTCATTAATATGTTTGAAGACTTTTTTTTTTTTAATATTCAAATAAATTATCGATTTTTTATTTTTATTTTTTTAAATATTATTTATTAATAAATGAAAATATGAACTTGTTCTGATACTATATGTAACAACCCCGAAATTAAAACATGCAACTAATTAGATTAATCATGAGATTTATAATCAACACGCAATTCATTAACTATTTAACATCGAAATTCGGAAATATGAGCATAGACAACTTACCTGTGGCGATGATATTCCTTACTTGTGATTTCGGAATTGAACGTTATTTGAATCCTGCTAACTGCAACAAAGTTTTGAGGATGAATCTCCACCCAACCGTAGGCTCAGTTGCACAAAATCTTGCTACAACTAGCCACCCCTGAGCCCTTAATCAACGTACTACTGCTAGGGAATCCTTTGTCTCACAACACTTTTCTCCCAAGAGAATGGGAAATGGAATCATGGAATGTCTCTCATGTTCCTCACCGTCTATTAAATAGAGCAAACATTGGAAGGGGAACCGCATGTACACACTCCATGTGTAACATGCAACTTTTATTTTTTTATTTTAAGTTTAACTTATTTTAGTAATTCTCTTAATGTAATTCTTTCTTATTTTATTCCTTTTTACTTTTTGATAACTTTACTTATTTTTACTATTTTTATAGTTTTCTTAATTTAACTCTTTCTTATTTTATTTTACGTTTGGTTAACTTTACTTATTTTTACTATTTTTATAGTTTATTTATATTTATATTTATTTAGAACTCTAGTGTTGTTATTTATTATTATTATATTTTCTTCATTATTTATTATTTATTTACTATTATTATATTATATTTATTGTTTATTATTTATTTTCTTATATTTTAATATTATATTATATTATTTATTATTTTTATTATTATTAGGGGACATTACAACAACCTCTTAGTAATAATATGTCATGCATGCTAAAAATAACAAAATAAAAGCTCTAATAATAGAAAAACTCTATCCAAAACTGAAATCTCTAAATTCAAACAACATCTAAACTAGGATTAATTGAAGGTGTGGCATGCGTGCCTTTAGCATGCATGCACTCTCTTCCAAACAATAGTCTATTTCACTATATCCTATGGTATGCATGTGCCCTCTACCAATCAATCATTCGTATCACTATCTCCACTTTCATTCAACTTATTCATCACTAATGTAAGGAAAGGGTGAATGTGCCATATCTATTGTCTTCTCTACTGCCCCATCATTGGGAGGATCACTAGCGTAGAAATAGGTAAAACATATTAACACACACATTGGATATAGATTATAGAGGTATTAGTAATGTGATGCATGTATGTTCCAGAGAAAGGCTTTTTGGGGGTGGGGGAAGAAACATGAAGCAAGAGTAGAATCGGGAAGTGGCAGTGGAAGTAGGAGTGAGGAGTGACATTTTCAAAATCTCCTAGGTTGGGAGCGATTTTGGGAGTGAATTTTATATAATATATATTTTTATTCATATATGTCAACCGTAAATCTTTTATAATGATGAATTTGTGATAAAAACATTAAAGCATGGATTACACCATATAACATCATTCATCTAGTAGTTATAACCTTCATCAACCATAGGTCCACAAATTAGAAGTTCTAATATATATATCATGTAAGGGTGCACATAACCATAATAACATCAAGTGAAATCCATATCTTAACCGAAAATACATCAACAAATAGGCTTTGGATGGCCTCTAGCATCCAAACAAAGCATGCTACAATAAATAGCTACATATCATCAAAATCATTGCCCATATTGGGATCTTTGGCATTAATATCACGCTCTAAGCATTAAAATAAGATAAAAAAATGTAGCATGTGAATTCAAGGTTCCGTTTGAGTAACAGGTACATTTTTAGGAGGGTCATGACAAAGGAGTTTGACAACCAATGTCACTATCATCAAGGCACATAGAGGGCTTGGTTCTTTTAATTAAATATGAGTTCCATACCCTAGTACATGACAAAATCCAATGGAAACATTATGATCCCCCCAATCCCGAAATCCTGAAAAACTAATAAGTCTGTTGGATTTTAAGTGACATCTAAAATTCTACTTTCTCTATATGAGATCTAATGAGGTTAGAACCACTCTCAAACATCCTAAGTCATTTCATGGTAATGTAAAAAATTTCAGTAAAATGATGAAAATGAAAGATAAAGGAGAATATCACTTTTACTTTAAGAATTTAACATTACCATGAATTGCATGTCAATGCTAGGGCCATAGGTTTGAATATTAGGCTATTGTGGACCTAATAATACCATAGTTTTATCTTTCTCCCTCCCACAATACTCTAGAACCTCTATTTCTCGAACCCACTTATTTTTTGCCTCTGCGTGGCCAATTTATTGTATAAACAATACCTTATAATACACATATTACTATACAACATATAAAAGCCCTTTAACCCCTTATTATATGCTCAATATATTATTTCATTTTAACTCATTTTTTATCCCCCAATATGAACGCACGTGATATGGTATTGATTTTTCAGTGAAGCCCATGTGGAAAAACTACCAAAAATAGTAAATTGTGCTACAAATATGGAAACTGAAAAACTGAAAGAAATAATGGTGGAGGTCCAAGTGGAATAGGCAGGTGGCCACCAATATCCACCTGAATCATTCCTCCCCCCTTAGGAAGCAATGGTCCCCATTGCATTGACTTCCTCCATGAGATGAGAAAACTTCTGTTGAACTTGGTCCCTAGTGAGCCACTTGCCCTGTTGAAGGAGTTGGCTTGCTTTGACAACTCAATATAGTTGGATCCTTTGGTGTTGGGTGTTCTTGATTTGTGTGTCCATGATCTGATCAATTGTGGCTTGTTCCATCCAATTTGGATCTAACTATGTAGGTGTGAGCTGTTCTGCAATGTATGATGTGTCTAGCAATGGTGGGAAGTATGGTCATAGGTGGTCCACCTTGAACACTTGGTGTAAGCCAAGGAATGGGGGAATGGTGAGCTCAAATGCATTGTCTCCCACAACCTTGGTAATGGTGTAAGGACCATATCAGAGTGGTATGAGTTTCCAATAGGCTTCGGTAAGGTGTTCCTTCTGAAAATGCAACCAAACTTTGTTGCCCACCTAAAACTTGTGTGGCACCCTATGTTGATCATGTCACTGCTTTTACTTGGCATTTGATTTCTCCAGAATGTCACGGACCTACTGGAAGGTATGTTGGATGTGCTCAATGAAGTTTTTTCCTTATAGACTTTCGATTGGTAATGAGCCAAATCTGCTTGAGTGGTTGCAAATGGTATGGCCACATCAATGGGACATAGTGGTTGGAATCCCAAACCCACTTGAAAAGGGTTGTGGCCATGTCGAGCTGTGGAGAGCTCGATTATAGCTGTGCTGGACATAGGGGAGGCTCTCATCCCACATGCGTGGATGATTTGAGCTTTACATCCACAAAATGTGTACTATCATCCTCTTAATGACCTCTGTTTGGCCATCAGTTTGGGGATGGAACGTTGTGGAATTAGTGAGCTTGATGTCTAGCATTTACCAAAGACTAGACCAAAATGTATTGAGGAACTTGCTATCCCGATCTGAGATGATAGACTATGGGATCCCAAAGTGTACCCACACTCGTTCAAAGAAGAGTTTAGTAGCGGCTTCTTCTGTGATATTCTTCTTGTAGGCCACCAAAATGGCCATATTCGAGAATCTGTCGACAGCTACAAAAACACAGTTGTTGCCATGCTTAGTAGAAGGAAGGACCAACATGTAATCCATGGAGATGAATTCCCAAGGTCGACTAGGGGTAGGCAATGGAGTATAGAGGCCTTGCTTCTTGATGGTTGGTTTGGCAATGGTGCAGGCATTGCAGGATCTGATGTACTTCCCAACATCCTGTCAAAGATTCGGCCAATAGAAATACTTCTGCTATACTGCCACCATTTTCTCAACCCCAAAATTCCCAGCGGCTCGACTGTAGTGCGCTTCCCAAATCATCTTGGCACACTCTCTTGAAGGAACACAAAGGTGTCCCGAGTGGCATAGCAAGGCAACCTGGAGGTGAAATCTGGAACTTGGTGACCCTCCAAGAGCATCAGGTATGTCTGGCCGAATTCTGGGTTGCTTTTGTAGAGAAGTGGCTAATTAGAAGTCTCGTGCCCACAAGAGTTGAGCACGGTGGTTAATACCATGATCGGTGGCCGGCTGAGGCAGTTTGCAACATTATTGGTGTTGCCCTTCTTATACTTGATATTTAAATGGAACTGTTGTAGGTATGTGGACCACTTCTGATGGCGGTCATTATAAAATTGCCCTTGCGTTTGTATGAACTACAGGGGTCGGTGGTTTGTGTGGATGACCTTTTCCTTCCCCAAAATGTAATGCTTCCATTGTTAGCAAGCCTACACAAAGGAATACATCTTTTTGTGATAAGTGGGATACTTCTGGATTGTGTCTGAAAGTGTATCACTGTGATATGCCATTGGATACCCCTGTTGAGTAAGGACTTCCCCAATAGCATAGTCAGAGGCATTTGTCTCAATCTCAAATGGCTGTTGCAAGTCTAGTAAAGTGAGCACTGGTGTAGAGCAGAGGTGATGTTTCAACTCTGCAAATGCTTTCTGTTGAGATTCATAGCAAAAGAAATTTTCTTTTGCTCCTTTCTTGGTGACTTGACTCAAGGGCCAATTGATATGAAGGAATCCCAACACGAACCTATGTTAGAAATTGTCAGGAACCAGAAAGCTATGGAGCTCTGTCAGAGTGGTTGGGGCTAGCCAATCTCGAATGACTTGGATCTTGGCTGGATCCACATGCACCCCCCATTCATCAATAATGTATCCCAGATACTGAACCTGGGTCATGCCAAAAGTGCATTTCTCCAAATTGGCACACAACTTGTGTTGTTGCAATGTTTGGAGAACCTGTCAGATGTGGTGTAGGTGCTCTTCCCAGATCTGCCTAAAGATCAGGATGTCATCCAAGTATACCACTACAAATGAGTTAGTGAATGGCCACAAGATGTCATCCATGAGCCTCATGAAGGTTGCAGGAGCATTCGCCAACCCGAAAGGCATAACCAACCACTCGAAAAGGCCCTCCTAGGCTTTGAAGGCAATCTTCCACACATCAGAGAGTTTGATTGGTACCTGGTGATATCTAGACTTCATGTCAATCTTGCTGAAATATTTTAATCCCTTGAGTTGGTCCAGAAGGTCATCAATCCATGGGATCGGGTACCTATTCCGAACAGTGATCATGTTCAGCACCCAATAGTCAATAAGAGTCTCCAAGTCACATCCTTCTTCTGTACCAACACGATCGGGCTCCCACAAGGCGATGAACTCGACCGAATGTGACCTTTCTGCAACAACTCCTGAATCTACCTCTTTATTTCGTCGTTCTCCATAACGAAGCACTGATAGATTGGTCCATTGGGAAACGACACACCTGGGGTCATATCAATGGAGTGCTTAACCTGACAGTGCTGAGGCACCCCTGCGGGGGAGGTGAAGATGTCCTCTTACTCCACCATGACCTTGTCCATATGTTTTTGTCATGCAGAGGGTCCCCATCTAGAGGTCGTGGCCATCATCTTCATCTTTCCCTAAGGGCGTAGCATTAGGAAAACAAATTTCTTGGTTTTGGAAATGAGCTTATTGCATTGTTTTGCAGTAAACAAAGAGATGGCTGTAGGTAGCGCTACCTCCGGTATCCTATACAACTTATTTCCCAAAGTAACAATCTTTGACTCATACACAACATGTCTCTTCCACAAGTATGGTTGGCCTAATAATACATCAAAAACATCAAGGGAAGCAACGTCACATAAAACCTCATCTATGAAGGGCTTGATGCTGTATGGAAGGTGGCGCTGCTGGCTCACGCGAAGATCCTTTCCTTGGTGCAGCCACCCAATTGTGTACGATTGTGGGTTTGCTGTGGTCGGTGTTAGGTTCCTATACCAATAGGAGTCATAATTTTGATCGACTAAGGTTAAGCCTTGTAATATTGTACATATCTTTGCTTTTTGCAAATGTTTTCCATATTAAAAAATAAAAAAACTGTAAAGAGGGTATGTCCTAAAAGAATAATCAAAGGACAAAAAGAATAAAAACATGTCAAAAAAATGAAATATATGAACCCCAAAAGACAAAAAGAGACCATGAAAGTGTGAAATTCAAAATGCCACTACTATTTACTTTTTATGCATAATAAATGATTGTGTGCAGCTTGTTACTTATGCCACAATCCACGATAGTCAAAATGTTTAAACATGGCTATTTCATGCTTTGAATTTTATGTTCATAGGTAGTGAATAAATATGACCAAATAGTGAAATCTTGGCAGATCATTAGATAGGTAGAGTGAATAAAAGGAGCTCATCAGTTTAATCTGAGCCCTTGGAGGATATAAGGTCAGAATTAGATAGTTTATTTTGTAAACAAAAGAAAAATATTGATAAGGGTTTGCTAGCCTAAATGCACCCAAATAAAGTGAAGAAAAAATGGTAGGATGAGTAAGTGGGTAAGTAGTAGAAAGGTTACAAAAATATCATGTCATTGGATACAAAAAGCACTTATGTCATTGTTCTAAATGAATCATTTAAATATGCATAAGTGGTAAACAAAACAAAAGCAATGGTTCACAAGTTGGTTTACTTAACATCCCCTCATTCGTTTTAACCCCCATGACACTCACTAACTTCCCTTCCATAATAAAAATGTTAATACCTATAGTTTTTATGTAAAAAAGGCTTAGAGCATTTCTCTGACTTCTGGTGGGACCAGACCCTCGGCTTGATGACTTAAGAAGGAAAGGTGGTAAATTCCCTTATAATTCATTCATCCCCCTCACAAAAACCCTTTTCCTAAGGTTAAGTTCTTTTGCCTAGGAAAACCCCTTTATAAACATGTTTTATGTAAAAAAACCCACCAAATACATTTATCCTAAAGTATTAAGGGTATGGAACGCGCATAACGTTTCATACACCTAGGCACAATACCCCTTCTGCTCATTTCATTTCATATTAAATTTTTTAATTAAATATATAAAAAAATCCCAAAAGATTACCGCGTATATATTTAACTCCCTTATATAAATTAACCCCACCCCTTAGTTTACTTATAAACCATGTTACTACGCCTTATCTCGCAAAAAACATTAAAACCCCACTCTCAGTCCCTAATCCCTCATTACAGTCTAGCCCAATCCCCTAAACATGGATTAGTCCTTAAACTAATCCCAAAACCGCCGCAATTATATCCCTGGGCCCCCCGTTAAGTCCCATCATTCACCCCCGCGCAAATTCCATCTCCCGACCACTGTTGATCGTCCCTCCTCCACATCCAACACCTCACAAGCATATCGGGCCAGCCCGACATCCGCCCTTTACTCGCCTGATAAGGCGGTTTTCCCCCTGGCCCTGGACGCTACATGTCGAATGCTGAATGGAATCGAGCGACCCCTCACGAATACTGCCCGCACCGCAAAAGCGGTACGATGGATCTCCCAAACCACTTCCCCTTTCCAACCGAGAATTGTCACTATTCATCAATTAGTGAACACGCCAAAATTAACCTTTTTCCCTATAAAATCCCATTCCCCCTTTTCACTTTTTTTGCGCATTTTGCCTTTGAGAGCTCAGAAAGTCATTGTGACCACTACAAATAGCCTAATTGCTCAAAAACTTCCGCCATTTCTCCATAGACACTGCAGACAGTCCAGCTCATTCATCAGTCCATACCAGTGTCGTACGAACCTCTGTAGCCACCTTCAACCACCAGTTACAGTCAATTCCAACCTATTCCAGGTATTTAATAGTGGAATTCCAACTCCATTATCAAATTTGGAGTCAATTCACCCTCGTGATACTGTTAGTTAAGGAAAAAAGATCAAATTTACTTAAATTTTAACATTGTGAGCCATAAACAACTACAGAACCTTCATTGCCCTAAGAACTCTGAATTACCCCCCACACTCAAATCCACAAGAACTGAGTATGGCTGCCCCAATTTCTATGGATGTAAGGCCCATCACTACACCTCATTTAGACCTGGACCACCTTCCTTTGGTGGATAAAGATTTCCAAATAAAAGATACCACTATCTTAGAACCCCTGCTCAAAGTACATTGCCAAAGTAAGGACAAGTTCTTGAAACATGCTGATGAAATTGGCCTTTGGGAATCAAATTTTCCCAAGTACCAGTTCCCCCAAGTCCACATTTTTCTTGACATTGTGCATATTTGCTATGCTTGCTACGTCCCCAGTCATAGAACTATCATGTATCATGACCATAAGGTCCTTTTCACCATCACTGCTGAGTTTATAAATGAAATGCTGCAACTCCAACCATGACCATGCTTAACCCCACTCTCAATTGGAGACTTGTTGGGCTTGTATCCCAAGCTTAGCTCTGCAAAGTTGGCCCAACTATTCCAAACCTTCATCAGAGAAGAGAAACACATCCCTAAGGACTCCCCTCCATATGTATCAGTCATTTTCTCTCCATGGGGCCAGAATATTGTGGCCATGATATCTTCTATTTTGGGTTACTCCACTAGTGAGTACATTGATGAAATAATCCTTGCCTTCATGTCCATCTACACTCCAGGGTAGCCTCCTGCTGTCATTTATGACTATGCCCAATTTATAGCTGATAGGATGCATGAGCAATTCCTTAGAATGAACAATGAAAGGGTTTTTAAGTACTCCTCAGTTTTATACCATATGTTCTTATATTATCAATCAGAGAAGTTCCCATTCACCCTTCAAAAGCTTGACACCAAGGGTCAGCCCAGGTCAGTCATTTTTTGGACCCCATTGATCCACCAATACCAGTCTCCATACTCTTACTCTGATTTCATTGATTTATTTGTACATCTAGTCATGGCAATGTTGACTGGAAGCCCTCCTCCTAGAATCAGTCCAGAAATAAAGAGAGTCCTTCAATTTTCTAAATAGACCAAAGTTGGTGACTGGTACCTTTACCAAAACCATACAAAAATCAGGATTTATGGTTGCATGCTGGCACCATACAAGCTATCAAGATACCTCCCAATGAGGTTGTTTGCATTAGAATACTGTAGGCAAATTATCAATGCAGATGAAGTAAACTTCGTCCATTCTAAGAAGAAGGTAAATTTCAAAATAAAAGACCAACTAGTCCCCTTCATATGCAACTCTAGAGAGGTTGGCAAAGAGGCAGATTTAATATTACAAAATATGAAGTTCCAAAGAAGTTTTGTCTGGAGATATGATCCTTTGGAATTCATCACAAAGAAGATACAAAAGGTCAAGCTAGGACCTTTCATTCACCATCCCATACCCGAAATAGAAGCATATGAAAATAAGACGGAATGGGTGGAGGGTACCCTAGTAGACCAGGACAACACCAGAGTAGATGTAGAGAATGCTATAATTGATTTAGAAAAGAAGCTTGATGACAACTCTTTTCTGTAGGTACCAGAAGAACTAGAAAGAACCATGAGTACCCCTACAGTTATGCAGACTCCTCAGAATGATGAGAAGATCCCAAAAAGAAACAAAGAAGGGGCTTCCACTTCAGGAATGGCCACCTTTGATTTGCAACAAGAACCAAACAAGAGGCAAAGGCTAAATCCAGCCTCTGAACAATAGTATACCGAAGACTCAGCTGAGGTCACAAATACAGGAGTAGAAAGTAGGCCTACCACTCCATCTGCAGGCATGCAAGAGCCTTCCACATCACAAACTCAGATGTTGGAAAGGCAGCTCAATGTTGAAGTATCTTCCTTTAGAATGCCTACTGACAAAGACTAAGGTATCAAGGAAAGATAGAAAGAAATCAAAGCTAGAAATGAGAGGCTTAAGGCCCAAACATATGCTCAATACCTAAAGCTGACTCCTACCAATCAAACAAGGCTAATGTAAGCCTTTGACATTAAAGAGGGGAAGCTACAGATGACCCTTGTGAAGCCTATAACCTAGTAGCCAAAAACAACATTAGATTTCAAAAGGGTAGATTTCGAAGTGTTCGCAAGGGATATTCATCCCATAGACCAGATTGAACTACACAAATAGGATGGAGAGATGATATACTCCACCTTGACAGGTAAAGCCATTGCTTCCCATCAACTACAAAACTCTTTGAACAATATCTCAGTTCAATTCCAGTTAGAGAAGGCCTCCTCACAGGCCAAGGATATAAGGATCAAGTCCTTAGAGGACTTAGTGATTGAATTGGGACACGATCCCAAGGATATAAAAGCTACAGAGCATCTTATTAAGAAGAAAAATGATGATATCGCTGCACTTAAGAGGCATTTGAAAATACCCTAGATGCAACATCCTCAAACTCTAGAAGTCGTAGAAAATCAAACCAGACATGAGGAGTTGATGGACTTGGTTCTGAAACTAAATGACCAACTAAAAGAGATAGAAAATGAATTCGATGATTCTATCCAATTAAAACAAGCAGATATGTCTACTTCTTCAATAAATGTTATCCCCATAGTCTCCACAATAGTGCCATCCACACTAGCAGCATCTTTGGCACCTACAACTCCATTTGCAACAACCTTGCTAGCAACAATGGAGTCTACATCAACAACGAGTACATGAGGAGAGAAAGCAACAAAACTAGTCAAAGCCATGGAAGAGATGTCCATCCAGGGTAATGAAATGAAAAAGATAAGAGAAAAGGTTGCAAGTTTGGAAACAAACTACAAACTTGCCCAGATGAAGCAAAAAGAAGAAGCACAAAAGGCCCAGAGAATGGGTGAGAGAATCAAAATCCTAGAGAAGGATTTAACACTGGAGAGACCACTTGGACAAACCCAGGAAATGTTGTGGGCCAATATCATTGACTCTGTTAATGATATTTGGCCATCAATCCAAGTTATTTTTTAACAAACAGAGTTGGTAAAGATAGCTACCGAAGCTATCTAGAAAGTGAAGGAGGAGTTGGGAAATAAGCCAGAGGATGCAAATAGACTCATCCACTTCCTCAACAACAAGAATAGATATGAGCTCCAAGAGTTAAATATGTAAGATAGCACTGCTACCATTTTAGAAATAAGGAAGGTCCTTTCCAAAAGGAACCTTATGATTAAATTAGAAGAAAAATGTCACAATATGCAGGTAGCCATTGATAGGTTCATGGAAAAATTCTACATTTTAAGAGAGAAAGGTCTTCCCAATCCTATGGTTATCAATGACAAGCTCATGACACAGTTGGACTATGGTGATAGACTCAAAAAATTGGCTAAGGAACAAGCTAGTTCTTCATCCATAAAAGTCTCGCTAATAGGAAAAGTGTTATATGACACATTTGAGGACTTGTTTTTCCTTGAGCATGAGGTAAAACATTTGTTCCTCACCAAGCCCAATTTTTCCAAGTATACTGAAGTAGATGAAATCTACAGGAGAATGGTGAATGTGAAATTACCAGATGTAGAATGGTGGGAGAAAATGATAGATTTATTGTGATAAATTTACAACAAAATGTTACTGCACAGTAAAAGTCAAGGCAACCAGATAAAACAGGTAAAAACAGGACATCAGGGTCAAAGAGTATCAAAGTTAAAGAGTATCAGTTGAAAGATGAAAGTAAAGAAGACTCCAGCGTGAAGCTCTACAACAACAAGCCAGAATAAAGGGCTACACTTAAACAATAAATGCCAGCACAACCATAATTAAAGGGACATCATGAAAGAGTTCATTAGCTGCCTCTATCTTCTTGCAAGAAGATATTTGTATTTCCTAGATTAAATCTCAAGTTGTTTTGAGATATTTTGTAATATTTTTTTGTATAAATACTTCACAATTCGAAGTATGTAGGGTGGATTCTTAGAAATTTCTATAGTTTTCTTGATCAAAGACTGTAAGCTATTGTATCACTATTGGACCAGCAAGTTGGATTATTGAATAAAGCAAAGATATTTCACTGGATTCATGTGTAGTGTGAAATACAGACAAGTATCTTCTTTTGTGTTGTCACTTTTCTTTAAAAGTTTTTCCATAATCTTAAATGTATCTGAAATCTAAATGCTATAATATGGAATGATATCTCAGAACTTGCTTCACTGCACTCTGTTTTAACTATTATGCATTTTTTATGTTTTCTGCTAAATTATCTAAGTTAAGGAATTCTTGATTGCTCCTTAGTTCAGGTAGTTTCCCTCTGGTCTATAGTAAAGGATTCTTAACTGCCCTTTGCTTGTGATCATCCTCTATTTCCTCCTTTTAATCCTGGTTTGAGGATTCTTAAGTGCTCTCTCACCCTGGTTGAGGTCATTTCACCCATTCGACCTTAAAACCTGTGCTTCACTCTGCTAGCTTGCCCATTGAACACTCCCTTTAATGATTTAATATTAGTTCTACTGCCCTTCTTTGACTCCATAGCCCAATAGCCAGAGACATCATTCTATCCATCTGTTTAAGGATTCCACCATCCAACTTCCAATACAAATCCAAAACCCCCTGAACTTTAAGAACTAGCCTAAAATCTCAGTAAACAAAGCTAAAACATATATAGGGAGCCCTCTCTGAGTCATAGGTTGGCTAGAGCCTATACTTAAAAGATTGGTTTGTAGTTACCTCGGTCTTTTCATTCTTTTGATAACTTCTAGGGAAAAAATACTGAGTGATAACAGTCGGTAAGCCTAACTGCTTCACAACATTTTCCGAAATGAGGTCCTTTGGCTCCTGCTATCGACAATTAACTGTAGAGGGGAACACTTTACCCACATTTGGGAGTGGAATAGGTGCTCCTCCTCCTTTGGATCTTTGGGTTCCTCCTTCTGGATCTTCGTGGTGGCAATGGTGGCGTTGGGCTCCACATTGATAATCTGCTTCCCTTCATCATTCCCCTTGTCAGGTCCTGACTCAGAGTTGAAACATGCATCTGATTATGAAGCCTTCAACTTGGCCACTAATGACTTCTTGGCCCGACACTCACTTGTGTTGTGAGTGGAGCTCTTATGGAACTCACACCACTTTCCCGTGTCCTTCTTCGGCTTTGCGGTGTTGTTCTTTTCTTGTGGCTTTGGTGGGTTGTCCTGGGCCACCCCACCTTGGCTTTGTCCTTTATTCTGCAGTTTGGGGGCACCTTTCCCTTACTTCATATTCACAGATCCAAAGTCTCGCTTCTTTTTTTTAGAATTCTGCTCGATCTTGACGGTGTATCAGCACACCATGCCGAGCGAGGAGATGTCCAGGAATTCCATTTCATCTTGGATGTACCTGTGTAGGCAGTTGTGATACTTGAATACAAAATGTTTCTAAGAATCCTTGATACCCAACTTCGTGCAAAGGGTATGAAAAAAATTGGTAAACTCCGACACATCTTGGTCCCTTCTCTTCCACAACATTGTCCACTTTATGTATTTATCCTCATAGCTCATGATATGGTAGTACTGCTCCTTGATGGCATCCCAGAACAAATTCCAAGTGGGTGCGACTAAAAAAAGTGAGGTCGTACTTTCATCCTTCTGCTCACAGTAGGTTTCCCACCAGTCCTTGACGTGGGGGGCGGATTTGAGAAGAGAAAAAGTAATCTTTTCTCAGCTGGAAAAATCATGAAAAACAATATCCTTCTAGCAGATTTAACCATTTATCTATGGAATCTGCATATATTTGGCCCTCAGATATGGGAATGTCAAAGTTTACTTGTACCTTAAAAGGAGTCGAGCCTCCAGAGTGGCTGCTGGATGTGGATGCGCCACCGGTGGGCAACCGTTGAAGGATATGGACAAAGTTATCCATCATCGCATTCCTTTGTTTCTCGAGGGCCTCCTCGAGCAATATTTTGGTAGGATATTCTACCCCTCATCTTTCTTTTCTTACCCCATGGGCAACCGATGGGGTTTCCGAGGCTGATCTTGCAAGGGTTCAACGAGATCGACCCCTAACTCCTTATATCCCGACCTCGTTGGGGACATGCAAAGAAAAATAGAGAAAAAGCAGATTGCTTTGATACGACTGATCCAGATTCAAACAGGAACACAAAAAATAACCATAAATGCAAAGATGCAGTAAAAATAACACTTCATTTCATTAATATCAAATACTGAAATATGCCTACAAACATAATGGAAATAAGACTAGCTTAGGCAATGGTAGCTTATCTTTGAGAAGAGATGTGGCGTCTACATACCTCCAAACTGTGTTACAATGAGGCTCAAAGGCCTATTTATTATTGAGAAACAATGGAAAACCCTAAAAATCTAAAAACCTAACCCTAGGAGATGAAGCGCCAAACTATGGGCCCTGTTTGGGTATATTGGTACATCAACTTTCTGGGGTTGTAACTTTGGCATATGATCTCCGTTTGACGCGAAAAATACCTCGTTAGAAAGATCTATCTGATGAATACAACTTTTGAATGACCAACATGGGCTTATCACATGCCCAAAAAATGTTGTTTATGGTCTCAAAATGGCTACGGAAGTTCAGGACTCGAAAAACTGCCAAAAATAGTAAATTGTGCTACAAATACAGAAACTGAAAAATTGAAAGAAACAATGGTGGGGGTCCAAGTGGAATAGGAGGGTGGCCACCAATTTCCACCTGGATCAGAAGGAAAAAAAGACAAAACAAAGAAATAAGAGAAAAAGGCAAGCAAATGAGGTTGAACATAAAGAAACCTACAAACAGAAGTAAGAAAACAAAAGAAATGTAGAAACTAGATGGAGAGAAAACACAGGATAAGTACGAAAGAGAAACTAGAATACAACTAGATGTACTCCTAACCTAACCAGCTAGAAGTTTAGGGTCAAGTGTAATGATATTTCAAATGTAATCACTGTAACTACTCTTGACCTACAAACACAAAGATACCAACAATCAAAATCGATATATAATGATGTGAAAAAGAGAAGATAAGAACGTGATTAGCTTGCACAAAATATTTAAGGTCTTGCCAAATGGCAGAAAGTTGTGTCATAACGACTAACCTTAGCCATCATGAAACCTTACCTTTTTGATTAGCACAACAATCAAACAAACCTTGAGAACTTCTTGTGAATGCACCTGCATCTATGTTGTCCTACTTAGCAAACATCCAAAAATATCAGAACTTATTTTTCGCATAAGGGCTTGCCATGTAAGACGCTTCCATCGAATCATAAATTTGGTCATGAAATCCAAAACAATTCTCTTGAAAACCATGAAACTCTTTCAAAAATGAACTTTCCATCAATGTCCTCAAGTTATGAGGAAAATTGATGGGATCAACCGATGTAGGGTAGCTATCATTAGATGTATTAATGGGAAAATGATTCATTGAATGATAGTTGTTATGACCACTGTTAAGACCCAAATGATGAACCAAAATATTGAATTCTCAATTCTTGATTGGATACTAGACCAATAATATGAAAGCTTGCATAATTAAAAGAAATTGTTGGCCTTGCAAATCAGGGAAAATGATTAAAACAACATGCTGACAAAAGGTTAGAGGAATATGTCAAATCAAATCTAGAATCCATATCAACGTGGGGGTTTTTATCCACTAAATGATTCAATACTTGAATGTTTCTCAAAAGGATTGATTGGGCTAGAAAAAAGATGATTAGTTCAATGAAATTCACAATGAAGGTCATGAGATGATTGTTCACCATAGAATTCAACAGATATAATTTCTTCGGCCATAGATAATCTTTAAATTGATCAGATTCACAATTTTTTGCATTCACGAAAGGCAAACATTCCAATCCTAAGTTATTTACAATAGGTCTAGATGAATATGAATTCATTATAGTGGTATCCTCGATTTGATCAGAAACCTAATATTGAGAGATAGAAAAATTATTATGAGAAATCCCAAAATCCATCAAGGACGAGTTTACATATAGTGAAACAATACGAAATAAAGATTTTGTGAGCAAATCCAGATTTGACATGGTTCACAGATCTTACCAAGATTGCAAGAACCTAACATAACCATCAACGAAAGTTGAAGTGCCTTAACTCCGTGACAAATTCCAAAACTTTGAAAAGATAGGTAACAACATTTTGAGAAATGAGTTAGATCACAAATTCCACGTGGATAGAAACTATTATTTAAATTAACAAAATCATCATTATTTGGATGGAAACCATCTACTTCACTGGCTGGATCATATTTTACAACTTCAACAAACATATTACTTAAGTCATAATATTCTTCTAATTCAAAATCTAGAGATGTATGAATCAAAGAAATCTCATGAGAAAACTGATTTGAAGAGTTGTCCTGATGCAAAATAGGAGGTGATAAGGGATTGAACATATGTTCTGTGGTTTGATTGCTTCCTTATTCTTCATGGATCTCACTATCTTGTGTCATTTCAAGATTCAACTCATTAGAATGTAATTGCACAACGCATGACATATTTTCATTACAAGCAATAGGACACAAGCAATAGTTAGCTAAAGAGGAAGAAGCATTAATAAGATAATGTTCTTTGACCAAATCAGTTTTAAGATCTAAATCTTTTGAAACAAAATATTCTTGAGAGACCGAAAGATTATTTGGTTCACTTGGGATTCCATCATCATATACATCAACGTAGTCATCCTCATCAAAATGATGACTTCCCAAGGCTTACGATTGATTAAGCAATTTGGTTTCATTTCATTGACTATCAAATTCAATATTAGCCAAGAATAAGGAAACACCATATTCACACAGAGGACTTTGAAAAAGAGAAGAAAGATTGAAAGAATACTCACCTTCTTGCTCCTCTACCCATGAAATGTGACTACCTTGAACTTGTTCATTACTTGGATTTAGAAGAGATTGATCAGGTAGATTAAGGGACAAGGGGTCATGAGAAATATATGTAAGAGGATGAAAGGTATCCAAATCAGATTTAGGACTGAATTTATGAGTGTTAATAGGTTCTTGCAGAATGGAGGTATTATTCTTGAACTTAGGATCTATAAACCATTCCAAGGTTTCCTCCATCGGATCTGGATCATGAGAAATGGATGAAGGTTGAAGAGAGGGATAAACCATTTGATTTCTAGATTTCCCATCTTTGACATCATTACAAGGAGGCACCCACATCGGAACTGAAAAATGAGGAGGACAAGGAACAAAATAAATAATAGGTTCCTCCTCTAAAATTAACAGTGTCTCACGATTTACAAAAGTTATGGAAACATAAACATTAGGGGGTTTAGACTCACCATGTAAAGAGATATTAACTAAATGCTCAAACTTTTGCTTAAATAAATCCCAATCTGTATCTTGTTTAGGAATTTCATCACAAAGGTGAAGGAATCAATTAGAAAAAACCTCAATTGATTCACGAGGGTTCATTATTAGTTGATTAATCCATTTAAGGACATCCTCGTAATCATACTTTTTGAAAGCTAAATGAATCTCCTTGATGAAGTATCAAAAGAATGAATGGAAGTGAGTGGTAGGGTATGACACTATCAATTAACTCAACCTTCAAGGGTGAGGAAGAAAAATACACAGGCCACATCTTCACAATAAATTCCATAATATTCAAACAATTTAAGAAAAAGAGATCCATGCTTGAAAATAGATGTATCACCCTCACAATCAAACTTGAATTGAGATAGGTCATCAAACTATTCCACGTAGATGAAATGTTTACCAAGGGATAGGTTAGAAAATCATTTCGGGATTATGATTTGGGAATGCACCATTTAAGATAAGAGATTCAATACAGACTCAAATGTAAAAAAATTTCATTTGGCCCTACTTCTAGTGTTGAATATTGATGGTGCTAGAAATATGTCAACTAAGGGGGTCTCCCGATCTAAAGTCCCAATTAGACCTCACACTGTTTGGAGTAGGATCCCCATATGGAGTATTGTCTTGACCACTATAACTTAAAGGTTTTCCTCAGTTTCAATGAATAACATAAGAGAGTATACACACAACCTTTGAAATCCACAAGTTGACACTGTGAAACACCAATTGAAATGTGTAAAAGGAGACTTTCACAAAAGGTAAACAAAGAGTGAGCCTCTAGAAGGAAAGTAATAGTACTATCTGTTAGTGTCGGTATCTTCATCCCTCCATCAGTGATCAAAATTCTCTTTTTGCATACATTTTAGGTGTCTCATCTGATCAACTACATTCCATTAGGTCATGGATCATCTGATGACAGTGGTATATTATCAATTTTCCCTCATGGTCTTTACCTGTTGGCATATTTTTACAAATTCAGGTCATTTACAGTCATTTTCTGTCTTTACATTTGTAAAAGCCATTTTTAGGGTTTTTTAGTCTCATTAGGTTTAGGGTTTGTCATCATAGTCTTGTAAAAGATCAATAATGATTAGTAGGCACATGAGGAGGTCAAATAAGTTCTCACCATCAAAAATTTCAATAATCACATGTTCAGTGATTGATTTTTCCTCAAAACTCTGTTTTGAGGGAAAACAGAGTTTTTCTTCTATGTATATAAATTTCATGTAATTTTATTTTTCCTATATGTAGTAAGTCCAGAAATGCAGCCCTGGTCACCTTACCAAACTCAAGCACTATAGCTCCTGCAAAAGAGACAATAAAATCCAATCATCAGTTCCTCATACCAAGTCTTGAAAATAAGAGAAAATCTCTCAAAAGTTTTTAAAACTCTGGTTCCACACTTTCTCTTTGTCTTACCTATGGTCCCGCACCTAATTGTCATGTCTTCAACGCACCTAACCGCACTTTCTATGTGTTAAAGATGCGGACCCTTGTAAAAGTTAAAAAGGCGCTATGCACTGGGGTAGTGGCACGACGCACCTGTGTGTGGGCGTGGCGCACCGGTCTGCCTAACCATAATTTCACTCAAACGATCTTGCCAAGCTTCAAAGTCTTGCAAACTTCATTCCTCCAAGTAAGTAAAGATTTCTAAGTGCCATTGCAAGACATTTGATCATCCTTAATGGTGTTCTAATAGGTGAAAAATAAAACCCGAACTGCTGCACAGTGTATGACAAAAAACTGTCTAGGGTTTTGAAAATTGTTATTCTTGCTGTTTTTCTCCCCTGCATAATTTTCACATTCCTCTCTACTGAAATTTCACTCATTTCATTTCCCTTTCCCTCTATCATTCACATTCATCCTACCCCCCTATCCCCAAAACCCTAAAACCGTAGCACCTAATTCCCACTATTCCCCAAACCCTAGTTTGCATTCCAAAACCCTATCACTCCCTAAAAACCCTATAGCTAACATCAAAACCTCCTCTCATAAGTCCCAGTCATCAGTCCTATTCATCAAGCAACAGTCACCTATTCTTGACTTAAAATCTCTTCATACTCATCATTTTACACCATACAATGGAAAATATGGAAACAGATTCAGCTTATGAAAGAAATGAGGAAACTGTGAGTGATTCGTCCCAAGAAATTCATGCACCAAGAAAACCACATAAGGGGAAACATGCAAGCATCAAAAAGGAGGAAAGTCAAGTTGACACTGCTTGAGCAAGAGATTGATGCTGACCGGGAATCTTGGCTAGAGAGGGCAAATATGCACTTGGAAAAGCTGCTTGAGAAAGAAAATAGGGAAAAAAAGATGTTGAGGCACATGGCTTATCACTATTTGGCACGAAACAAAAGTTGCAAAGCAAGAATAAGGACCTTAAAGGCCAAGTTGAGGAAAACTTTGAGGAGGAGGAAAGAGCAAGATAAGCTCAAGATTTTGGTTGAGGCTTCCTTAGCCCAACATAGTACTTGATGCAGTTCACTCAGCCAAATTTTCAAGAAATTTGGTACACTTTTTGTCAAGTTTGAATTTTTGAAGGAAAAAATAGGTTTTTCCGCTTAGTGCGTCGCGCCACCTGGCGCTCACTTTTGCTAGAGACCTCATCTGGAGGAAAACTCTACATTTTTGGATTCCTCATGCAAAATTATGAATGCCCAAAAATGGCTAGAAAGTTTTGTCAAGTTTTGAGCTTCCAAAAGGGTCAAAAACACCTCAAAAATGCCCTTTCTGCCCCTTTTTGGCCACATAGGAAGCAGTGTTGGGAGAACTCACTTTTGGAGGGGAAAATGGACACCAAAATCGAAAATTCCACTTGTTCGGGAAAGTAGATAGATAGACCTTTCCAAAAAGTGCACTTGGAGCAAATTTGGTGAACGAGAAGGCCTCCAAAATCAATTGCAAAAATGCACTACACATAGGGAAAGTGGCGCGACGTACAAGATTGAAAATTGCTATTTTTGCCCAAAAGCAATGTTTTTTGCCTAGTTTTTTCTCAGTTTGACTTTTTTCTCTCTCATGGTCAAACTCATGATGTAAATTGATGTAACTTGGTGGAATTTGATGTAAGAATGGTAAAAATTCACTCATGGAGGTAGATACATCATGAATAGGTGGTTTTCAACTAAATGAATCAGTTTCCTAGATTTTAGAGGCAAGCTGTTCCACTGCCTACTTTTTAGTTCTTAGTTTAGATCTTGTTGAAATAGCTCCTAAACTCATGAATTCGAACCCTAAAGGCTAGCATGAGTTGTTTTTTGCCTATATCTAGTACATTTTCAGTCATTTGTAAAGGTTGGACTCTTGTGAATGCTTTGAGCATTATTGTACATTCATCTCTGCAGTTTGGGAACGAAATAGACCAGCATTTGCAGCATTTTGTGGGATTCTTGTGGAAAGTTGATTTGGTATTGTTTCTTCTTCTGTAATTCAAGTTTTACATGTGTTTATGTATTCCATTATCTCTCTCTTTCAACTGAACTAAATGAATCAAGGATAAAGGTAGACATCATTGATGTTGCAGTGCCCTACCTAGGTTTTGTTAGTTTTCTATGTTTTCAGTAGTTTGAAGAGGACCCCTGAGACTTTCATGCCCTTTCCAACTCGTCACCAGTCTTAAGATTCTCCATCTCACTTATTTCAAAGTACTAAAGCATTTGCCTACCTCGCCCCACAGAAACCTCTGCAAGACTGAGTTCATTCCCTGGACCCAAAACTACCTTTCACATTTGATCCAGCAAACCAACATAAAAGTCAATCAAACTCCTCTGAGATATACCTAGCCTAAAATTAGTCTTTATATCAGTCATCTCAAGCCTCATTTGCTATATTTTCCTGATATTGACAAGGAGAGAGCCCTCTCCTGACCTAGTAGGGCTAGCTACCAGGTTAAGCATGGTTTGATGTTACCCTATACCTGCCTTTCTCAGCCTGAGGTAGATTTAGGCCCTAACATAGTGACGACCATACTGGAGAAGAAAGTTTTATTTGTTTGTTAGTGTTCTTTGCTTTATAAACTATAGACGGATCCTGAAGTTAGCCAGGTAGCCTTCGAATTGCACTTGCTTTGCAAGTGCATAAGTATATGAATGTTGCTTCAGTCAATCTTCGGTTTAGTTTTATAAACGGAACATCTGACTTGAAAATTTCCCCAGTACATGTATCAAGTTAGATTTGATTGTTGATGGTGGACAATGATCAGACACAGGAAGGCTGAAATCATTCACCTGGCGACTCCAGTGTCGAAGAATCCCAAGGTTCAGAATTTTTATGGCGACTCTACTCTTCAAGAAATAGTAGTGTGAAGAATTTCTTGGTGAATTCATTGTTATCAAATGGATTTGTTTGCTTGAAGGTATGCTCCCATGAGCTGAGATCACATTCCATGTTTCCCAAATAAAATTTCTAAGGTAGATAGGCAAAGGAATTTGCATATGTTTAAAGATGATAATATGAATGATGCTGCTTTACATCTGGTGAGATTCCACATACATATTCGCAAGTTGAAGGTTGATTTTCCTGAAGACTGCTTGATGAAGATATTCATGGCCACTTTGGAAGGTGAAGCCCGATCTTGGTATGAAAGTTTGCCACCTGCTTGTATTTATTGTTTAAAATATTTTCATACCATGTTCTTTGAAAGGTATAAAGAATCTTATCCATCATTAATATTAGTTCAGAACTATTGCAAACATGTTTATAGTTTTATTGAAAATCTTGAGAGAATTTACGAAGATGTTAACTTCATGGATGATGAGATCATGGAGGCTCTGTGCAAAAATCCATTTTAGCAGCATAAAGAGAGCTTAGAGGATATTTGTCGAGATGCTCAGGAAAATTTGCAGCAGGTTCAAGATCTTAGTACAATGGAAAATGATGAAAGAAAAGGTCTTACTTCCGATCTGCTCATAGCAGAAGATAGTGTGCAAGGAAATCAAGTTTCAATTTCACATTGTGATAAAGCCAAGTTGGCCAATTCAGATCTAGATTCAGTTCGTGGTGATGAAGACAACCTTGTTCTGAATCCCATGGAGGAGAGCTCTGTTGTTGAGATCATCTGGAATGAATAAGACATAGTTATTGACCCAAGTGTTCTCATTTCATTTGAACAAAGCCTTCATGAGGAGGCAGTCCAATAATTTTTTGAAAAACAAGATGAGATCTTTGTCCAATTAAGTGAAAATATTCTTTCGATAACTCAGTGGTAAATGATAATTTGATTGCCATGTGATATGAAGATGATCAACAATATTTTCAAATTTCAAAAGATCAGGGAATTGAGGACTGTCATTCAGGTTTTTCATGTTTTGAAAAGTTATTTCAAGAAGACAATAATTGCTTGAGGAAAAGAAAACAAAAAGTATTATCTCCTCTATCTGAAGATGAGATAGATCGACTCCTAAAAGGCCAGGTTACAGCCCAATCTAATGCAGGTCTGCAGTGTGCACATGGTTAAGAAGGTGTAGGTGAAACTTCTTCTTCTTTTGAAAATGATGACAATCTTGAAATTAGTTTTATAGATTAGCGAACAGATAATATTTTCTTTCATGAAAATGATAAGGCTGCCATGTTTGATAATTTTGAAGATAGTTTTCTGTTAAAGAATGACCTAGACCATGAAATTAAGGAATACGAGCTTGAGAGAGACAATATGCCAAAATTTCTCATGCTGAAGGAATTTACAGCTGACATTCAGATAGCAGAAGCTAATACCTCTCTATGCCTTCCCATCACTTGGCAACCAGTTGTTCTTTCAGATTAGAATGAAGGGAGTACTTGTGTTTTTGCTGCTGGATCTCAAGACAAGCTAGTCCTTCAGGATTTTCAAGATCCCTTCGACATTCTTTTGCAAGCATTATAGAAGATAGAGGTTGGCTGGTTCATTAGCATAATCCTTGGTTTCAGTTGTTATTGTGAGTTGCCTACATGTACATCGTTCTACCTGCTCGGGGAAAGTGAGAGAAAAATTTTAGTATGTAACCATCTGCTGGATTGGTTACATTGGAAGGCCCACTTCACATGATTGTACATATTTCATCAGTAGGCTGGTGGTTGTCATCATGATTTGAAGCCCTCAAATCTTGATGGTCTGCTTGCATTAAAAAGCTTTGTAAGTACTTATTTCAGTTAAGTAAGTATTGAGTCATTTTTGTTTTAGTTAATTTCAAAATAGTTTCAGAGTCAGTTTGTACTGTCATCATTCATTCAGTTTGGGGCCCAAAGTGAAGGCTATAAAACTAAAGGTCTGATTTCAGTTTTAGTGTGGATTGTTTGAGTTAGTTTTGAGTCAAGATATTGGTTTTGGTTTTTTGAAGTTATTGACTCCATAGCCCAATGGAAAAGGAACTGTCTGCTTTCCCGGAGATCTGTAGTTCTTGGCACTTCCAAAGAGCTACCATCCCCATTGGAGCCAATGTTAGTGTCGGTATCTTCATCCGATCAGCTGCATTCCATTGGGTCATGGATCATTTGATGGCAGTGGTATATTATCAATTTTCCCTCATGGTCTTTACCTGCTGGCCTATTTTTACAAATTTAGGTCATTTACAGTCATTTTCTATCTTTACATTTGTAAAATCCATTTTTAGGGTTTTTAGGTCTCATTAGGTTTAGGGTTTGTCATCATAGTCTTGTAAAAGCTCAATAATGATCAGCAGAAACATGAGGAGGTCAAATAAGTTCTCAACATAAAAAATTTCAATATTCACATGTTTAGTGATTGATTTTTCCTCAAAACTTTGTTTTGAGGAAAAATAGAGTTTTTCTTCTATGTATATAAATTTCATGTAATTTTATTTTTCTTATATGTAATAAGTCTGGAAAGGAAAAATAGAGTTTTTCTTCTATGTATATAAATTTCATGTAATTTTATTTTTCCTATATGTAATAAGTCTGGAAATGCAGCCCTGGTCACCTTGCCAAACTCAAGCACTCCAGCTCCTGCAAAAGAGACAAGAAAATCCAATCATTAGTTCCTCATACCAAGTCTTGAAAATAAGAGAACAGCTATCAAAAGTTTTTAAAACTCTGGTTCCACACTTTCTCTTTGTCTTACCTGCGGTCCCGCACCTAATGGTCATGTCTTCAACGCACCTGACCGCACTTTCTATGTGTTAAAGATGCGGACCCTTGTAAAAGTTAAAAATGAGCTATGCACCAGGGTAGTGGCGCGGCACACCTGTGTGTGGGCACACCGCATCGGTTTGCCTTGCCATAATTTCACTCAAACGATCTTGTCAAGCTTCAATATATTGCAAACTTCATTCCTCCAAGTAAGTAAAGATTACTAAGTGCCATTGCAAGACATTTGATCATCCTTAATGGTGTTCTAATAGGTGAAAGATAAAACCCTAACTGCTGCAAGTGTATTACAAAAAATTGTCTAGGGTTTTGAAAATTTTCATTCTTGTTGTTTTTCTCCCCTGCATCATTTTCACATTCCTCTCTACTAAAATTTGACTCATTTCATTTCCCTTTCCCTCTCTCATTCGCATTCATCCTACCCCCTATCCCCAAAACCCTAAAACCATAGCACCTAATTCCCACTATTCCCCAAACCCTAGTTTTCATTCCAAAAACCTATCACTCCCTAAAAACCCTACAGCTAGCATCAAAACCTCCTCTCATCAGTCCCACTCATCAGTCCTATTCATCAAACAACAGTCACCTATCCTTGACTTAAAATCTCTTCATACTCATCATTTTACACCATACAGTGGCAAATATGGAAACATATTCAGCTTATGAAAGAGATGAGGAAACTGTGAGTGATTCGTCCCAAGAAATTCATGCACCAAGAAAACCACATAAGCGGAAATAGGCAAGCAACAAAAAGGAGGAAAGTCAAGTTGACACTACTTGAGCAAGCGATTGATGCTGACTGTGAATCTTGGCTAGAGAGGGCAAATATGCACTTGGAAAAGCTCCTTGAGAAAAAAAATAAGGAAAAAAAGATGTTGAGGCACATGGCTTATCACTATTTGGCATGAACAAGAGTTGCAAAGCGAGAATAAGGACCTTAAAGGCCAAGTTGAGGAAAACTTTGAGGAGGAGGAAAGAGCAAGATAAGCTCAAGATTTTGGCTGAGGCTTCCTTAGCCCAACATAGTACTTAATGTAGGTCACTCAGCCCAAATTTCAAGAAATTTGGTACACTTTTTTTCAATTTTGAATTTTTGAAGGAAAAAACAGGTTTTTCTGCGTGGTGCGCCGCGCCACCTAGCGCTCGCTTTTGCTACAGACCTCCTCTGGAGGAAAACTCTACATTTTTGGACTCCTCATGCAAAATTATGAATGCCCAAAAATGGCTAGAAAGGTTTGTCAAGTTTTGAGCTTCAAAAAGGGTCAAAAACACCTCAAAAATGCCCTTTCTACCCCTTTTTGGCCACACATGAAGCAGTGTTGGGAGAACTCACTTTTGGAGGGGAAATGGACACCAAACATAGAAATTCCACTTGTTCTAGAAAGTAGACAGACAAGCCATTCCAATAAGCCCACTTGGAGAAAATTTGGTGCATGGGAAGGCCTCCAAAATCAGCTGCAAAAAGGCGCTACGCACAGGGAAAGTGGCGCGACGCACAGGTTGGAAAATTGCTATTTTTCCCAAAAACTCTGTTTTTCGCCTAGTTTTTTCTCAATTTGAATTTTTTCTCTCTCATGGTCAAAATCATGATATAAATTGATTTAAATTGATGCACTTTGATGTAAAAATGATAAAAAATCACTCATGGAGGTATATACATCATGAATAGGTGGTTTTCAACTAAATGAATCAGTTTCCTAGATTTTAGAGGCAAGCTGTTCCACTGCCTACTTTTCAGTTCTTAGTTTAGATCTTGTTGAAACAGCTCCTAAAATCATGAATTAGACCCCTAAAGGCTAGCATGAGTTGTTTTTTGCCTATATCTAGTACTTTTTTCAGTCATTTGTAAAGGTTGGACTCTTGTGAATGCTTTGAGCGTTATTGTACATTCATCTCTGCATTTGGCAAGGAAATAGACCAGGGTTTGCAGCATTTTGTGGGATTCTTGTGGCAAGTTGATTTGGTATTGTTTATTCTTCTGTAATTCAAGTTTTACATGTTATTATGTATGCCATTATCTCTCTCTTTCAACTGAACTAAATAAATCAAGGATAAAGGTATAATTCATTGATGTTGCAATGCTATACCTAGGGTTTGTTTTTTCTATGTTTTCAGCAATTTGAAGAGGATCCCTGAGACTTTCATGCACTCTCCAACTCCTCACTAATCTTAATACTCTCCATCTCACTTATTTTAAAGTACTAAAGTATTTTCCTACCTCGCCCCACAGAAACCTTTGCAAGACTGAGTTCATTCCCTGGACCCAAAACTGTGTTTCACATTTGATCCAGAAAACCAACATAAAACTGAATCAAACTCCTCTGAGCATATACCTAGCCTAAAATTAGTCTTTATATCAGTCATCTCAAGCCTCATTTGCTATATTTTCCTGAGATTGACAAGGAGAGAGCCCTCTCTCGACCTGGTAGGGCTAGCTACTAGGTTAAGCATGGTTTGATGTTACCCTAGACCTGCCTTTCTCAGCCTGAGGTAGATTTAGGCCCTAACATAGTGGCGACCATACTGGGGAAGAAAAGTTTATTTTTTTGTTAGTGTTCTTTGCTTTATAAACTACAGACAGAGCCTGAAGTTAGCCAGGTAGCCTTCGAACTGCACTTGCTTTGCGAGTGCATAAGTAGATGAATGTTGCTTCAGTCAATCTCTGGTTTAGTTTTATAAACTGAACATCTGACTTGAAAATTGCCCCAGTACATGTATCAAGTTAGATCTGATTGTTGATGGTGGACAACGATCAGACACAGGAAGGCTGAAATCATTCACCTGGCGACTCCAGTGTCGAAGAATCCCAAGGTTCAGAATTTTTATGGCGACTTTACTCTTCAAGAAACAGTAGCCAAAAGAATTTCTTGGTTAATTCATTGTTATAAAAATGGATTTTTTGCTCGAAGGTATGCTCCCATGAGCCGAGATCACATTCCAGGTTTCCCAAATAAAATTTCTAAGGTAGATTGGCAAAGGAATTTTCCTATGTTTAAAGATGATAATAGGAATGATGCTGCTTTACATCTGGTTAGATTTCACATACATATTCGCAAGTTGAAGGTTGATTTTCCTGAAGATTGCTTGATGAAGAAATTCATGGCCACTCTGGAAGGTGAGGCCCGATCTTGATATGAAAGTTTGCCGCCTACTTGTATTTAATGTTTAAAAGATTTTCATACCATGTTCTTTGAAAGGTATAGAGAATCTTATCCATCATTAATATTAGTTCAAAACTGTTACAAACATGTTTATAGTTTTATTGAAAATCTTGAGAGAATTTACAAAGATGATAACTACATGGATGATGAGATCATGGAGGCTCTGTACGAAAATCCATTTCAGCAGCATAAAGAGAGATTAAAGAATATTTGTCGAGATGCTCAGGAAAATTTGCAACAGGTTCAAGATCTTAGTACAATGGAAAATGATTAAAGAAAAGGTCTTACTTCCGATCTGCTCATAGTAGAAGACAGTATGCAATGAAATCAAGTTTCAATTTCAGATTGTGATAAAGCCAAGTTGGCCAATTTAGATCTAGATTTAGATCGTGATGATGAAGACAACCTTGTTCTGAATCCCATGGAGGAGAGCTCTGCTGTTGAGATCATATGGAATGAAGAAGACAGAGTTATTGACCCAAGTGTTCTCATTTCATTAGAACAAAGCCTTCATGAGGAGGTAGTTCAGTCATTTTATGAAAAACAAGATGAGATCTTTTTCCAAGTAAGTGAAAAATATTCTTTCGATAACTTAGTGGTAAATGATAATTTGATTGCCATGTGATATGAAGATGATCAACAATATTTTCAAATTTCAGAAGATCAGGGAATTGAGGACTGTCATTCAGGTTTTTCATGTTTTGAAAAGTTATTTCAAGAAGACAATAATTGCTTGAGCAAAAGAAAACAAAAAGTATTATCTCCTCTGTCTGAAGATGAGATAGATCGACTCCTGAAAGGTCAGGTTATAGCCCAAGCTAATGCAGGTCTGCAGTGTGCACATGGTCAAGAAGGTGTTGGTGAAACTTCTTCTTCTTTTGAAAATGATGACAGTCTTGAAATTAGATTTATAGATCAGCGAACAGATAATATTTTCTTTCATGAAAATGATAAGGCTGTCATGTTTGATAATCTTGAAGATTGTTTTCTATTTAAGAATGACTCTGACCATGAAATTGAGGAATACAAGCTTGAGAGAGACAATATGCCAGAATTTCTCATGCTCAAGGAATTTACAGCTGACACTCAGATAGCAGAAGCTAATACCTCTCTATGCCTTCCCATCACTCGGCAACCAGTTGTTCTTTCAGATCAGAATGAAGGGAGTACTTATATTTTTGCTGCTGGATCTCAAGACAAGCTAGTGCTTCGGGATTTTCAAGATCCCTTCGGAATTCTTTTGCAAGCATTAGAGAAGATAGAGGTTGCTTGGTTCATTAGCATAATCCTTGGTTTCAGTTGTTATTGTGAGTTGCCTACATGTACATCGTTCTACCTGCTGAGGGAAAGTGAGAGCAGAATTTCAGTATGTAGCCATTTGTTGGATTGGTTACATTGGAAGGCCCACTTCACATGATTGTACATATTTCATCAATAGGATGGTGGTTGTCATCATGATTTGAAGCCCTCAAATCTTGATGGTCTGCTTGCATTAAAAAGCTTTGTAAGTACTTATTTCAGTTAAGTAAGTCTTGAGTCATTTTTGTTTTAGTCTGTTTCAAAATAGTTTCAGAGTCAGTTTGTACTGTCATCATTCATTCAGTTTGGGGCCCGAAGTGAAGGCTATAAAACTGAAGGTCTAATTTCAGTTTTAGTGTGGATCGTTTGAGTCAGTTTTGAGTCAAGATATTCGTTTTGGTTTGTTGAAGTTATTAACTCCATAGCCCAATGGAAGAGGCACAGTCTGCTTTCCTAGAGATCTGTAGTTCTTGGCACCTGCAAAGAGCTACCATCCCCATTGGAGCCAATGTTAGTGTTGGTATCTTCATCCCTCCATCAGTGATCAAAATTCTCTTTTTGCATGCATTTTAGGTGTCTCATCCAATCAGTGGCATTCAATTAAGTCATGGATCATCTGATGGCAGTGGTATATTATCAATTTTCCCTCATGGTCTTTACCTGTTGGCCTATTTTTACAAATTCAGGTCATTTACAATCATTTTCTGTCTTTATATTTGTAAAAGCCATTTTTAGGGTTTTTAGGTCTCATTAGGTTTAGGGTTTGTCATCATAGTCTTGTAAAAGCTCAATAATGATCAGAAGACACATGAGGAGGTCAAATAAGTTCTCAACATCAAAAATTTCAATAATCACATGTTCAGTGATTGATTTTTCCTCAAAATTCTGTTTTGAGGAAAAACAAATTTTTTCTTCTATGTATATAAATTTCATGTAATTTTATTTTTCCTATATGTAATAAGTCCGGAAATTTTTTGGGAAAAACAAAGCTTTTCTTCTATGTATATAAATTTCATGTAATTTTATTTTTCCTATATGTAATAAGTCTAGAAATGCAGCCCTGGTCACCTTGCCAAACTCAAGCACTCTAGCTCCTGCAAAAGAGACAAGAAAATTCAATCATCAGTTCCTCATACCAAGTCTTGAAAATAAGAGAAAAGCTCTAAAAAGTTTTTAAAACTCTGGTTCCACACTTTCTCTTTGTCTTACCTACGGTCCCGCACCTATGGTCATGTATTCAATGCACCTGACCACACTTTCTATGTGTTAAAGAAGCAGACCCTTGTAAAATTTAAAAAGGCGCTATGCACTAGGGTAGTGGCGCAGCGCACCTGTGTGTGGGCGCGGCGCACTGGTTTGCCTAGCCATAATTTCACTCAAACGATCTTGCCAAGCTTCAAAATCTTGCAAACCTCATTCCTCCAAGTAAGTAAAGATTCCTAAGTGCCATTTCAAGAAATTTGATCATCCTTAATGGTGTTCTAATAGGTGAAAGATAAAACCCTAACTGCTGCACAGTGTATTACAAAAAACTGTCTAGGGTTTTGAAAATTGTCATTCTTGCTGTTTTTCTCCCCTGCATCATTTTCACATTCCTCTCTACTGAAATTTCACTCATTTCATTTCCCTTTCCCTCTCTCATTCACATTCATTCTACCCCTCTATCCCCAAAACCATAAAACCCTAGCACCTAATTCCCACTATTCCCCAAACCCTAATTTGCATTCCAAAACCCTATCACTCCCTAAAAACCCTACAGCCAGCATCAAAACCTCCTCTCATCAGTCCCACTCATCAGTCCTATTCATCAAACAATAGTCACCTATTCTTGACTTAAAATCTCTTCATACTCATCATTTTACACAATACAGTGGCAAATATGGAAACAGATTCAGCTTATGAAAGAGATGAGGAAACTGTGAGTGATTCATCCCAAGAAATTCATGCATCGAGAAAACCACATAAGGGGAAACATGCAAGCAACAAAAAGGAGGAAAGTCAAGTTGACACTGCTTGAGCAAGAGAGTGATACTGACCCGGAATCTTGGCTAGCGAGGGAAAATATTCACTTGGAAAAGCTGATTGAGAAAGCAAATAAGGAAAAAAGATGTTGAGGCACATGGCTTATCACTGTTTGGCACGAAACAAGAGTTGCAAATCGAGAATAAGGACCTTAAAGGCCAAGTTGAGGAAAACTTTGAGGAGGAGGAAAGAGTAAAATAAGCTCAAGATTTTGGCTGAGGCTTCCTTATCCCAACATAGTACTTGATGCAGGTCACTTGGCCAAAATTTCAAGAAATTTGGTACACTTTTTTTCAATTTTGAAATTTTGAAGGAAAAAACAGGTTTTTTTGCCTGGTGCGTTGCGCCACCTGGCGCTCACTTTTGATAGAGACCTCCTCTGGAGGAAAACTCTACATTTTTTCATTCCTCATGCAAAATTATGAATGCTCAAAAATGGCTAGAAAGTTTTGTCAAGTTTTGAGCTTCCAAAAGGGTCAAGAACACCTCAAAAATGCCCTTTCTACCCCTTTTTGGCCACACAGGAAGTAGTGTTGGGAGAACTCACTTTTTGAGGGGAAAATGGACACCAAACTCCAAAATTCCACTTGTTCTGGTAAGTAGACAGACAAGCCTTTCCAACAAGCCCACTTGGAGAAAATTTGGTGCATCGAAAGGCCTCCAAAATCAGCTGCAAAAAGGTGCTACGCACAGGGAAAGTGGTGCGACGCACAGGATGGAAAATTGCTATTTTTGCCCAAAAACTCTGTTTTTCGCCTAGTTTTTTCTCAGTTTGAATTTTTTTCTCTGTCATGGTCAAACTCATGATGTAAATTGATGCACTTTTATTTAAAAATGATAAAATTTCACTCATGGAGGTAGATACATCATTAATAGGTGATTTTCAACTGAATGAATCAGTTTCCTAGATTTTAGAGGCAAGTTGTTCCACTACCTACTTTTCAGTTCTTAGTTTAGATCTTGTTGAAACAGCTCCTAAACTCATGAATTCAACCCCTAAAGGCTAGCATGAGTTGTTTGTTGCCTATATCTAGTACTTTTTATGTCATTTGTAAGGTTTAGACTCTTGTGAATGCTTTGAGCATTATTGTACATTCATCTTTGCAGTTTGGCAAGGAAATAGACCAGGGTTTGCAGCATTTTGTGGGATTCTTGTGGCAAGTTGATTTGGTATTATTTCTTCTTCTGTAATTCAAGTTTTACATGTTTTTATGTATTCCATTATCTCTCTCTTTCAACTGAACTAAATGAATCAGGGATAAAGGTAGAATTCATTGATGTTGCAATGCTCTACCTAGGGTTTGTTTAGTTTTCTATGTTTTCAGCAGTTTGAAGAGGATCTCTGAGACTTTCATGCCCTCTCCAACTCCTCACCAATCTTAAGACTCTCCATATCACTTATTTCAAAGTACTAAAGCATTTTCCTACCTCGCACCACAGAAACCTCTATAAGACTGAGTTCATTCCCCCGACCCAAAACTGCCTTTCACATTTGATCTAGCAAACCAACATAAAAGTCAATCAAACTGCTCTGAGCATATACCTAGCCTAAAATTAGTCTTTATATCAGTCATCTCAAGCCTCATTTGCTATATTTTCTTGAGATTGACAAGGAGAGATCCCTCTCCCAACCTAGTAGGGCTAGCTACCAGGTTAAGCATGGTTTGATGTTACCCTAGACTTGCCTTTCTTAGCCTGAGGTAGATTTATGCCCTAACACTATCCTAAGAGAGACATATCAAGGAAATGTTCATTAGCTATATAGAAAATAATTCGCATAGGCACAATGAACATTAAAGAAAATACAACACACATTCAACAATATAAGTACCAAATCCAATGAAGTAGTTCAATTTCCTTAGTACATATGAACAAAACATATATCGTAAACATCTAAAGAATAATCTTACAATATTCATGATACATGCATGAAAATGTATTGGCTTGGCGAGCTTCTGATTATTAGGTGAAAGATCCAAGTACATAGTTACAATGGGGAGTCACTGTCTCTAATAATGGAACATTAAGTCACTTCTTGCTTCTCCAAAGAATGTTCTTCTCTCCTATGCTAAGCTAGAAAAGCCAAGGCTAGCTCTCCAAAGGCTAATCCTCCAAAATCCATTTGCTTGAGTTATGAGGGTGTATTTATAAAAAGAGTAATGAAATTTCATATCCCCATGACTCTTGAGCTTCCCTCATCACCCTTAGACTTCTAATGTGACCCTTAGACTTCTAAATGAATTTTGGACTTTTCCTAAAGACTATTTTTTCCATATATGACTATGTGACTTTTCATATTCCACATATGACTCGTAGAATTCTACACATTACATTTTTTCTTTTCCTTTTGATAGTTACATCATTACATCCACAAATGATGTGGCAAGACACATGGACACACATGACATTGTGATGGCATAGGTAAAAGTCACAACTTGATATTGATGACATGGACTCCATGATGAAGTGGTAATGCCAAGATGTTCATCTTGATGCTTTGACTTCAATCTCATGAGAGGTATATTCAGTACTTCATCTTCATGAAATATTTGCTATATTCTTCATCTTCACCCTCTAAGAGGTCAAAAATAGGGAGTCTTCATTGCGATCTTGATTTTCCAACTTCTGTCGCATCTTCTTGTTCAATGGTCTACTTATAGTTAAGCTTTATAGTTATCTGGTAGCATGGTGTCCTTCATCTTCTCCTCCATCATCCTGTCATGTGAAAATATAGTACCTACAACTAAAACTCACTCATGACAAGACGTCATCAGTCCAAAAACTCCTAGTATAACATGCTTCATGAAAAACATTGATTGATATGTAACTAGGATTTGGATTGAGAGACAGACTTAGGGATTACACAGTGCACATTTCCATAGGTCAGGAGTGGAGGACTGAGGCTTGAGACTATGTAGTGCGGAGTTATAGAGGTCTGGGAAAGATGACTGTGCAGTTGAGGAGTTAAGTGAGGTAGTCTTGAGCCTTGAAGTTTCACACTACGTACTACATGAGAGAGAGGCATAGGGATTTCACAATTGCACAACTCAAGGAGGCAATATGAAAACTTGAAGCTTGCCACAATGTAGTGCACAAAATAAGGCTCACTGGGAGGATAAACTACATAGTTGAGGAGCTCAAGGGGCTAGGGTTGAGTATTGAGGCTATGCAATGTGTAGTCCTTGGAGTCAAGGACTATGCATTACACAGTTCCAAGAGGAAAGGAATGAGATTGAGGGTTGACACTGCACAATGCACAGTTCTAGGGGGTTGAGTGAAGTCAAGTTGATTGGGTAGGAACTTTCCAGAATTTTGACTAAGTGTTTGAAAAATGAAGCATATATGAAACCAAGGTAATAATTGAACATGATCACACACTCAAAAGAATTAACAACACAAAATTAAACACTTAACACCTAAAAAAAATATGATCCCTTTGGTGCGATGGCAAAACAATACTCTCCTCCAAGTGTGACACTTAGGGTACACTTTGTGACGAAAATGATGACACTTGTACAATAATACATGTCTATTTGATAAATAAGACTCATCAAAACCAAATTTGCCCCTTGAAATGAACCATAACTCCACATTTTTCAATGTGTGACACTTCCCATGCTGAAAGATGACACTTGTGAACGTAAGAAAAAGGTGCAAATGACACTTGAAAAACCTTAGGGAAAGTGGAAGTGACACATGCCAGAGAGAATATATTATAAAATTGACACTTATCAACGAGAATGCAAGCTAAAACAACATTTGTAAACGTGACAAGGAGACAAAGGGGACAAAGGGTCTTTGTTCTCACAAAGTGTGCTCAAAGGGTCCTTGTTCTCCCAAAGTGTTCTCAAGGGTCCTTGTTCTTCCAAAGTGCACCTTTTTTCCCGAAGTACACTTTTGAAGGGAGAGAAGGCCCTTGCTCTTCCAAAGTGTTATTTTGAAGGGAAAAACTTCTGTTGGGAGCCGTTTTCTTGAATGATGGATGATTGTTCACTAAAGATGCACTCTTTGCCTAGGAGAGCTTACTAGAATATGGAATTATGTAGTTCACAGAGGGAGGCATCACAAATTTAGGTCACTTAGCTTATAGGGTTCTAAATGCATAGTGAAGGGAGGAGGGCCTTATATGGTGAAATTTTCTTCAATAGAGGGCCATTTTTTCTAGAAGTGTTCTATGAAATGCATATGTGATCTAAAATTAGTGCAGTGAGTGGGTGCAAGCCAGAACAATTAGGTGACCATGCCTTGAAAGTCCTAAATGTACAACCATAGGAGATGACCTTAAGAAAGACTTAGCGCATAATTATAGGAGGGAGTGATCTCATCAATAAGGCTCATGAATAGTCAGTGCTCATCACCTATGGAAGGATTGTAGCTTTCATAACTTTCACTGGGCAGTAGGATCAAGCAGAGCTCCAAAATGGCTAAGTGTGGGATCAATAGAGGAAGAAATGGAAAATCATCCGAACAAGACTCAAACATGGATCACACACATAAATTCCATAAATATAAGCTATAGGAATGCATAGGAATCATGAACATCAATCACATCTTGAAATGATAACAAAGTGACACTTATTTCTAAGTGTGATAGTTGAAATGACACATTATGACACAGAATAAAAGTTGTCGCACAAGCGTTAACTGTGACTAGAAAGTGCGCTAACTTGTAGGAATATTTCTACCACATATCCTTATGATATATATGACCATCTAATGTACAATAATTCACTAGAAATTATTCTAGTGATGTGCAAAGGTGCATCACATATAAGAGTAAAAATAATTAGAAGTGACACCTATGACTGCAAGAAAACACAAAAACGAGACTTGAAAAAATCTAAATAAATTTAAGGAGACACATTCCGGAGTGAAGATAACATGAAATTGACACTTGTTAAAGTGAAAGGAAGCAAAAATTACAGTCGTGAACGTGAAAGTGACAACTGTGTAAACAAAGGTGCAAAAAAGCGACAGGTTGGAAATCTCACTAGAATGAAGTACAATTGAAACCAAAGAGAAGGGGACTATCAGTGGAAAGTGCACACTGACTGTCAACAGTCTAGGTTTGCATAAGAAATATGTGCTCATGCATTTATCAAAGACTAAGGATGCGAGGGAAAGTGACTTTGACACTTATAATCTGAGAAGAAGACTTAAACAACTTTACAAAACATCAATCGACCATGAAGTGCATGAGAGAAATCAAGGAATGATAGATCATAAGATCCTCAGTAAGCTCCAAAATTCAAGTGTAGGAAATTTTTTGGAGGGTGTTGATCATAACATCATTAGGTTCACTTTCAATTGTAATTTTGTGCACCAAACTCTTAATGATAGCAAGGTCTTCAATGATTTTCATGGCCTTATTGTGTAATTTCTCCACTTTCTATGCCAATTGTTAGTGATCCATTCTCCATTGATTGATATTTCAGCTTAGTGTTGTACTCTCAAGCATTGTGGCACACTATTATGATGTGGGAAAGGATATAAAACTACTATGAATCGTTTCATTGTGTTGTTTGGCAACTTGAACCTAAACACTAATATATTTAAGTTCAACATTATCTTGTAATATTTTCCATAGCCCAACACCTACCTCATATAGTTAGGTACATTCTTTCTCAAGCTCTCGAGATATTTCAAGAGTCATGGATTGATCCTCTTATCTCCTTTCAATTTCCTTAGGTGAAGTTGTTGGCTTGATTTGGAGCTGTAATTCCTCCACCTTTTCGTCCAAGTCATGAATGACCTATACTGTCTTGGAAAAATTTTCTTCTTGTTGAAGATCCACCTCCATGGGCATGCTGGGAATTTTACTATATAGAACTTTGGCAACTTGTCAAATTGATCCTTCTCATTCCTCATCCAGTTGTTCGACATCTTCTAATTAATTCTATGTTTTTTGTAGTGCTTGATGTTATGTAGTTAGCTAGACTAGGTTTGTTGTTGCTTCTTGTGCTCTAAAATAAATATATTGAGCAAAAGAATGAAGTAAATGATTGAGAATAGATATGTGTAATCAAGAGATTATTAATTCTACTTGTGGTAAGAATTGTACTCGCTGCTATACTTCGAGATCAAAAAAAATGTATGCAACTAGTGGCAGGGTGTGAGGCTTTGAGGATCTCACTGAGGGTTGCCATGGTTTCAACCAGGTCTCTGTTGCAAGGTGCATGCTAGTTTCTTCTGCGACTACCACCAGATCTGATGTGTTGGGAATATGATTTTTCACTCTTGATGCCTCTATCATCAAGCACATCTATTCTAGTTGTTATGGTGTGTGATCCCACATTTTCCTTTTCTCCTAGGTTGCATTTTATATGGTCATGAAAAGGAGTAAAATTCATTGTTCTGTCACCTCTTTGAGTTGAATAGCCAATCTCTCTAGGTAATATTTTGATAGACATGGGTCAACCCTTATCGACTTAGTCATCTTCATCCTTTTCCACATGTCTTTTTGTTGGCTTGGTGTTATCGCAAAAAAATGATCACCTAGCTATTTCTCAATAGGTGGATCGAAATGCACCATGTAGATTTAATTTTACCATAGTAAAATCACTTTCACTGTGGAAAATAATTTAGTAAACCACTTTTATTAAATTATTTTATGATTTAAATAGAAAAACCCCATGAGAATAATTAGATAAATCACTATTTATTTAATTTTCTCTAGGAATAATTATTAAATAATTATTTAAGTAATTATTCCCTGACACATTTGACTAAATCCATTAGGAATCTTTAAATAAATCATTATTTATTTAAATTTCCTTATTTCTGTTATTAGAATAATTATTAAATCACTATTTAATAATTATTTTGATTTCACAGCTTTCTTGTTTCTCATGAAATAATTAATAAATCATTTTATTTGTTAATTATTTCTAAATAAAGGTATTTAACCATTTTAAATATCTTTTCCCTCACCAATAAATATAATAAAGTATTCCAAGTAGTTAGTTTCGAATTTGGTTAATAATATTTTATTATTCTCCATTTTTGAGATTAACTCCATACTTTGCTATATAATGGAGGGTTTTTCATTCATTCTTCACCATGATCATTATCGTCGTCAACATTATCGTCATTTTTCTTGAGCTCCCATTTTGAGTTCTTCACTTTTGTTTGGGATTTTCAATTTCTGAAGCATCAAGGATATCAAAGGACCCATCCCATGGAGGGGGACTTACAAACCAATCTATAGATATCATTCACCATGTGTTATCAATAAAAGATTTATTCATTTAAAATTGTGTTTCCAATTGGGTTATTATACTAGATACTTTATATTTTTGCTTTCTGTTTTGGATTATATCTTCTTTTACTGCAGGTTTTCTATTTGTGTTGCAGATCTAAGACGACAACAACCATCAACTTGTTGTTAGGGTCACTTGTCACCTAGTGACTTAAGTGAAGTATTTTTGGTACACCTTCCAAGAATTTTCACACTAACACTTGGTACTGTCCTCTTTTGTCTTTTTGGTTTTGTCTCCTCTTCCTCCGGATCTTGCGGTGGTGTGATGAGATGCTCTTGCTCTATATTGTTTATATAGGACTTCAGATGAGCCTCTATTTGGGGCGCAATATTCCTTCTTGGTTGCCATTTTTCTATATGACCTTGGCACATGTATTTGTCTCAAATTCAACATCCTCAACATCTAACTGTGTATCTGGCACTGATACTTTAGGCACTGATACCCTGAGTAATGGAATTCTTCATTCTTCTATTAATTCCTTGATGAGTTGTGACACAGTCTCCCCATTAAGATTGTATCTACACCATAACCATGTGCCATCTGGATTAACCTTCACCTGGATATACATGGAGTGTGGAGAGGCTCGAAAACGCATCATAGGGCCATAGTCTATTACTATATACATTGCAATACATGATATTTTCCTAATCACATTATTGATGGATTCTTCCCATATATAGGAAACCCCATTATTTCCTTGTTATCTATTCTTATCAGAAGTAAGCAACAAAACTCCAAATTTTGGTGTGACAAAGTCAGGCTTGTTTGAGTTAAGAAAAATGATGTCATTCGGGAGTTTCCACATAGTAAGTGTGATAAAAATAAGCAACCACAAGTAGTGGCGATCTATATTATTCTCTTGTGAAGTAAGGAAATACTACATGAATTGGTTTAGTAGGAAGGTGGCCCATTTCATCTCCACTCCTTCCATGCACTTTGCAGCAACTGCGACTACACTAGCCAGGCATTGATTTTTGTTCACTTACAGAATAGCTTGCATGGCATCAACTTGGTGGAAAATTGTACACCCTCATTCTCAATGTTGGATATGTGTACGTTGTGCTTCCCACACTTTGCCTTGAATTTATCCTCCACTTCTTTGGATACCTTTTTGTCATGCTTCTACTCAAATAGTGGCTTTGGGTTCTTGCCATCTGTTGGGAGCCCTATAATTCTAGAAATTAGTTTTGTATCAATTTATATGGGCTCATTGAGCCACAAAAAATTCTCTATGCACACAACCGAGTGATATATTTACAAAAATTTTCACTTCATTACTTTATATGATGTGAGGGATGTTGAGTAGGTTCAAAATTTCTAACTTCTCTAACATGGCTTGCCATTCGTGTACCTCAACCATTACTGATTGTCTCGACTGTTCAATTCTCTATGTGCAAAAATTATATGAAAACTCTAGGAACTTCTTGAGGTCACACACATCATGGCCATTTTATTTAATCTTAACGAAAATGATGATGCCAAATATTTATCACTCCTTGATGATCCCATCCAAAATCAAAGTTGTAACCAATTCATACTTCGTTTCCTTAGGCATGGAAAATTTTGGCTTATATGTTGTATAGGAGATAAGCACACTACAAGTAGCCTTAGACAATGATTTAATTCATACCAATGAGGATGCCATAATGAGATTACTATGGAAACGAGAATGTGGCTCTATAATTTATAGTCTAGGCTATGGTATACACTCAACTTTCTATGCTAGCTCATCTCTCTACTCTTAGTTTAACTCTACACTTGAAAATTGTGTGAGAATGAAATGGAAATCAAAATAAAAGCTAACAACTTACATGACTAGAATGCATCTCTATTCACATTAAATGATGGGTGATCATGGCAGTCGCCCACCATAATTTCGTTGAACTTCTCACACTGTGGACTATGGGTGGGAATGCCATTTGTGGTTCTCACCAAGTTGGAAGTCATGTCAGCAACCTTTCTAACATAGCCTACAACTTGGATCAAATTTTCATTAATTGGTTTTATTAATTTTTTGTCATTGAGCACCAAGGTGCTCAGTCCATGTGGGTGGCACATGCTTATGCTTGCACTATCTTCTACACTCTTCCATTCTTTGTTAAAATTTTCAGTTTCCAGCTTTATTCCATGTTTCCTATCTTTGTTAATATTATGTGCTTTTTCGACTATTAGTTCCATTACTATGAAATGTTATAGCTCATGGTGCACAAATACTGTACTGTGACAAAAAATATTTAATGTGCCAAGTCTTTCACATTGTTTCCTCATTTTATTTGCTATGAAACTTCTAAAAGTTTTGATATGAAACACAAAAAACATTATAAAATAAAGTTTTTTACCCTAAGCACATTTCATCCTAGTTTAGAGGACTGGATGTCTCTATAAACCTTTAGCCTGCTCCCATATATAATTTAATTGAGGGGATCTCCATTTAACTTCTCTAATTGAGCTTCCCTTGTCTCTGTGACATAATGTATAATATAAGGTCCTAACTAGTGCATTTGAAACTTTCTAGGGTGCTTCAAAAACTTGCTATTATACATCTTGGAATTGCTACTTCCTGATATGGTGATTGTTCCATGCCTTTTCCTTGTGTTTTTGTACATTATGTTGACATCCTACAATAAAGTGGTCTTCTTCTAACTACATTAGCTCTACTAGTATTTTCTTGACTATGATGGAATTCACTAGCCTCATCACTAAAATAATACAAAGATTTGGAACTATATACTCCATTGACATGACCACTTCCTATCCATAAACTAGCCAAAAAAGTCTCTGACCAGTGAGTTTTTTTTATGTGGTCTGGCACACCTATAAAATTGTAGCAATTCTTAAGTCCCAATCATCCCTATTTACATTACAAACCTTTGTTAGTGCAATTTCCAATATTTTTTTTAAAGGCCTCCACAATTTTGTTTGCTTGTGGATGATAAGGTGTACTGTTTTGATGGTATATATGGAACTCCTCTGTTATATTTTCAATAGTTTGGTTGAGGAAAGGAGTACCTTGATAAGTCATCAAAATATTCGGACATCCAAAGCATGTAATGGAATTTTCAAATAAAAACTTGGCAACAGTCTCCACACTACAATTGCAAACAGGTTCAACTTTGGCTCACCTATGAAATAATTTGTCATGATAATTATGTACATGTTCCACTCCTCTTTGTTGGTAGATTAATTGGACCTATTAAATCAATGAGCCATTTTTCGAATGACTGCATGGTCAACTATGGGTTAAGTGGAATCTTGTCTCGTCATGAAAGTCTACCTACCCTTTGACATACATAGTACCAACAACAAAATTGCTTCACATCATTACAAATAATTGGCCACCATAAAATTGTGCACAAGGCCTTATGCATAGTTTCCTTCCATATGTAATGCCCTCCAACAACACCTTTATGTTTCTCCATTAGTATCAAGAGCCTCTCATGCTCTAGTATACATCTTCAGAGTATTCCATCTTACACCTAGTTTATACAAACATCCCAAGATGAGTTTATAGTATGCAACCTTAACAACTAGATGCTTCTTCTACACCACTATATACCTTTGTTGTGTCATCATTGTAGTGAGAAATTGGATGATTTCAACATAGTGATTGTCCACGTTCTCCATGCGAAAAAATTGTGTGTCTAGTATGTTGTCGTTGATATTCCCTATAGCATAGATGAAGCTTATCCACAACAAGTGATCTAACCTTGCATTTAGCTTACTAGGATTGGTAATTACTTCAAAATCATATTATTGAAATAAAAACAACCATTTACATATCCTTACCCAAACATTAGCTTGTTAACGAGGTATCATAACATATATTGGTTTGTGTATAACTTGAAGTGGGAATCCAAGAGACAATGCTTAAAATTTTTTAGTGCATATACCATGGCCAAACCTTCTTGCTTTGTAGTAGTGTAGTTTTGCTATGATGTAAACAAATTTATTTGGAAAATTTAATAGGATGGTCTACTTTTTCTTTCCTTGGTTGTACAAGTATTGCACCTGATGCCCTTGGTTTGGAATTGACATGAACATGAAAATCCTTGCTCCAATTTGAGAACATTAGGATAAATGCGGATGCTAATTTTCCTTTCAGTGTATCCAATTCTTATTGACACTCCTCAGTCCATTCAAATTGAACATCCTTCTTGAGAAACCTCTTCAATGATGTAGTAATATGGACATATCCACGAATGAAATTTATATATATCCCATATGTCCCAGTGTTTTGTGAAATTATCACACTGCCATTGGAGGTGACAAGTTCATTATCACCGTAATCTTCACCAAATCTATTAGAAATACTTTATTACAAAGTACATTCCTGAGTAGGATTCTCATCGATAAACAAAAAAAAGCACTTCTTCAAGTTGAGGGAAACCTGCATCCTCTTTCACCTATCTAGCATAAGTCACAAAACTTCGATATGCTTCTTAAGAAGGTTGAACACATTCTAGTTGTGAATGTAGAATTACAAAATATTATGAATGAGTTCTTTAACATTTTCCACTACACTAAGGAAAATATCATTCATGAATTATTTAGCCAAATGGCAGGATAATGTACTGGAACAAGCCCCAATCTATCACAAATATGGTCTTTTGTTGATAATCAGAAATTCTAATTTGGTGACATCCTAATAACACATTTATAAATGAATAAGATTGTTTCCCTCCAACATTCTCCAATACCTCGTTTGTAAATAGGGCGGGAAATGGATCATGGACACAAGCATCGTTGAACTCCAAAAATTGACACAGATCTGAATTTCACTTGTATTTTTCAATTGCACCACCATTGGACTAATCCAATTAGACTCTTTGACTATTTCAATGATCCCCACTTTTAGCATCCAATTGAGCTCATCCCTCAATTTTTGGTTATAAATGGGATTAAGGAAGTAGGGTCTTTGATGAACTAGCTTCGCACCTTGATTCCGACTGATTCACATCTCCCCTAGTTCGTCCACTATCCCCTTCATCTTTGAAAAAGTATTGGGGGAAATACTTTTTCTTTATCCCAATTATTTCTAATCACTTCAAAAATGGGACTATCCTTGGTTCCAATCTTTACCTTGCATGTTTAGATATGATTCATGTAATTTGGTGTAGCGGAGTCTAGTTGTGGTCAATTAACCTATATTTACCCTTTATACTCTAGAATATTTATATCCCTAGGATATTTTTACTATTTAGCTTCCTTTACGACACCATAACACTTTTCTAACTTCCTGGTATTATGGTAGTTATTGTGAAACAGCAGAGTGGAACCTCATAAACCACAGGCTTTGGTTACAGGGTGACATTATTCCCATTGATATTATACAGAGCCTCATCTAGTAGTGGATTCTCCAACTCAAATTGAAAGGTTTATTACAAATATTTCTACCATTTGTATCTAAACTTTCGTGCCTCATGGCAGCTCTAGATTGGTGCACCAATTCAAAGGTATGTCATCCAACATGTGCACAAAATGGTGGATCCATTCCACCTTCATAATAGCTTAATATCTCCACTCCATGACACACTTATCCAAATGAACAATTGGGGATTCTTCACCATTGTATCACTCTAAATATTCCCCAACATCCAAATCAAATCTAATTTATAGTAGGTTCCTTTACTATTCCCACCTCTCAGTATGTGCCTTGTGCATTTCCCACCAATACACATAAGTAGATTTAAGGGAAACATCTAACATGGACAACATAACATGTGTATTTCAAACTCCTTAACCAAAGTAACTATGTATGTCAATCCATTGAGTTGAGAGGGCTCCCATATCTTTGTGCTAATGCATTTCAAAAACCTTGTAATATGGGCACATCTTTGAGTGGAAACTTCGTGGGGTCACTGCTACAGATTATCCAAAGTCTCTTCTAAGTTTGACAAATATGAGTTCTTGCTTTTCCTGCTCAATGTATTTGCAATAGTCGGGTTGAAATAATCATTTTTTCGAGTTGTTATATTATAAATATTATTGAGGTCAACTACATTGAGGTCTTTTCTCATCGTTTCAACATAGATATCCCACTCCTTAGGTTCCACTAATACATTGTGTTGATGGTGTTGGACCCGCCAACATATAAGTGGATCTCCCCGGTAAGAAGTCCCAATCAGACCTCATACCATTTGGTGTAGGAGTCTCAACAGTGGGTCGTATGGTAATGCCTTGACCGCGATTTTGCACAGAGGAAAGTAAGATGTCTCTGTTGGTAGCAAGGGTGTGACAACTGTATCAAGCCAAGGAAGTTGCATGAGAGGTTCTAACACGCCGAAAGTGAGGTGAGTGCACCCATTGGAAACCTATACTAGTATGTGGCTTGGAAGGGAACACACAAGCAAAGATGCATCACAAGATGGAAAGCAAGTTAGCGAGCAATCCAAAGTGATGGTAAAACCAACAACACATTTTAGAAAGATTCATACATACTTATACAAAATAGTCCATACATGCATGCATAAGAAAACAAATACATATATCATTTAGAGTAAACCAGATAGCATAGAATACAATACAACATATGCATGAAACGTGCTGGATTTGTTATATTAAGTGTAAGTTCCAGTCATGCAATACATCCATGTCCAACCACTTGTTCCAATAGTGGAATGTTACAGCCACAACTGCCTGCTCCTCCAAATAGATGTACTAGCTCTGCGTAGTGGAGAAGCTAAGGCTCATTATAATACTGTCCAATCTTTCTCTAAGATACTCCTATCAAAGCTTGGCCGACCAAAAGCCTTTAGAATGAGTTATGAGGGACTATTTATAGCAAAGGGTGGGGTGACCCTTGACATTCCCCTTTGTGATAGTTCATCTGCCCTCACGACTCTTCATCTACTCTATGACTGTTACATCCAACTATCGACACTTGACTTAAACTTGATAAGACATTACATTACAATGCACATGTGCTCATGTGAGACAAAATGGCTTGAGAAAGCCATGCAAGACATCACTAACACTCGGTCTGTTGTGGTGAGACCAACTCTTTAACATTCTTGTGATGGTGAAGGTGGTGAACTGATGCCAAGCTTGGTCATCCGTGATGGTGTGTAGGCACCCCATGGTGGCATCTTGTTGAAGCGAACTCTTGCCTCCGTTGCATCGGCGTGCATTGGTGTGGCTCCTTCATCCAACTCGTCTACTAGAATGCGCATGGACTTCTTGGTGCAACCGAACTGGCAACACACTGATGCATAGTGTCCGTGTTGATCTTCTTGTGTGTGTCAGTGGTCATGCACATCAACTGTCAACTACATGCTCAACTCCAGTCAAACTTGCTTCTTGTCTTCACCTTGGTGAGTGTGTTGGATGGGTTGGATCGCATGCGTGTGCACAATGAAATGCATGATGCTGAGTCCCTTGTATGTGATCAACAACACTGCTCACCATGTTTACTCCGTGCCAGCTGCTGGGATAGATCTATAACTTATACGAGCGCAGTTTCATCCATAAGTACATGTTGTGACCCCTTCTATTCCTATTCTTGCTGCAACTCATTCAGTTGTATGTGCAACTCATGTTCTTCCTTGAGTTGTTGCTTCAACACATGCAACTCCTTCTTTATTCCATTCTCTGTCATAGTGTGATCACGCCGTCACCTCATAGCCCGAGTCTCCAAAGTTGCTTTCATCATCAGTGGATCTGCTTGAGCTTGCAACTTTGTTCCTCCTCTGTGTTGTCAACAACCTTCCTCTTGCATTTGTTACATCTGGTATGATGTGTTCAGCTGCTGTTCATGATGCTGCTCACTATGATTCTGTTGCCGTCATATGTTGATGTCCTTGTCTACAAACAACTTTATGTCTTTGTGAGTAGGCAAGCTCATAGAAACTTGATCAACTGCATCCCCAAGTGTGATATGAACGGTGTCTTTGACTCTGCTCTCTTGGAAACCATTGTACCTATGCCGCTGAGAGGCATATGAACACCTATGATACTTGGAGACATGGCAACACTCATTGCAAGCAATCCGTCAGTCAAAAACCAAAATGAAATTGAGAACTGACTTGTAACATACCTGTGTGACTGATCATGAAGGTCATGCAATTTCCGTCAGGAGGTAAGGAAACTGACTGCTAAGACTTTGCAAGGCACAGTCTCAGTTGATGGGAGGCTGAATGATTGCTGGAAGTGCACAATGCATAGTGCAGTCTGGCTGCTGATTGTTGGAATTGCACAATGCACAATCTCAGCTAGCAATAGTTGCAGGCTCAGGGATTGCATTGTGCAATTTTCTTGGCCAGCAGTCACTGTCCCTCAGAAATGTATAAAATAATCCTAAAATATAGTGCCTGGGTAGAAATGTGCATTTTTGGAGAGGAAGACAGAACCTTCCTTCCCCAGATTGCGTAATGTTGTCTCACTGAAGGCAGAGTCTGGGCCAAGGTTGGCCATACTCGCCGACGGGCAACTGAAAGCAAATGTGAATGCGAATGCATGGCGATACTGAGTGTAAGCATAAGTGAATGATCGTGCATGCAAAAAGTGAATGACAGATTTAGAAAACAGAACAACATGCATGTGGGTGAGGCGAGCTGTCGAATTTGTGAACATTCGTGAAAAATAGTTTCATGCATGTGAGAATAGTGAGATGTTAATGAAAACTGAAACGATGCTAATACAAGCTAGTATGTATCAAAATGAAAACAAGCGCTCATTGAAATCAAGCAGATAGTGTTCATACAAAGAAAAACACAAAAAGCACCAGAAATGCAACACATGACATGGAAAGCGATCTTACCCCAAAACAACTGAGTTGAATGTGCCGACAACTCCTAGATGCGATGTGGGATGTTAGAGATGCAAGGTTAATGTGAGGAATGAGCTCTGTAGTGTACGGTTCATGAGTTTTGATAAAATTGAGGTTGTGACGCGCATGCCACAAATCTAGGGAAAGCAACACTTGGTGGGAGGTTTATGAAATGATCCTTGCATGTAACCTCCAACTACCAAAAATAGATCCATAAAACAAGGGATGCCTTTGCATGCTGCCTTGGGAGAATAAGCCCATGCATGAAAGTCTATTTTTCTCAGTCCCGAAGGGAATCGGTCAACTCAGCTGCACATGCAAGAGGCTGCTCAACTGCTGGGACAAAATGCACATTTCTGGCTGGGAGCTGGGCTATTTGCTTAGAATATTTGCACAATTTTTGGGCAGAGAAGCTAACTGTTGCCGAGATTTGCGAAAATTCTAGGCTAGGCAGCCCAGTTGGGAAGGATTGTGCAATTTTATGGGTGAAGCTTGTTCAACAGAGTTGCGCAATTTTGGGGCCCAACAGGCTGCCAGTCAGGATTGTGTAATTTCTAGAGGGAAGACTGGTTGCCCTCCAGATTTGCACACATTCTTGAAGGAGACGCTTAGCCTGCTACTGGACCAAGTCTGGATGAACAACCCGTGAGGGGAATGCATCAATTTTTGATCGACAGGTTGTCTTTCTGCAAGAAAATCACTGGAGCTTGTGTACTTGACAAAACCAGACATGCTGCTGTGAAGGTTGGTAGGGAGGCTCCAAAACGGAGTTGAGGAAAAATTTTGGTGAGTGGTGACACGTTGGTAGAACTCCAACTCTCTAAATGGAACTTATTCGTGAAAAGAAAGTCTAACACCCCTAGAATTATTGTTCAATTCTCAGCTTGTCTTGGTTTCACACTAGCTTGATTGTAAGATGTAGCATCCACCAAATTCTTGGTCGATTGACACACATTCAAAGCCAAGACAACATAGTTGTTTTGATTAGGGTTGAGGGGTATATTGGTGCATAAGAAGTATAGTCGTTAGAGTCTTAGTTTCGTCTCTGGTGTTGCTTCGCTGCCAGCAGGCCTGGACAATGCCTTGGCAGAGTCACATAGGAACACAAGCATGGCTCCGCTACTAGTGAGCTTGGTCAATACCCCAACGAAGTTACTTGCAACACCTCTCTGTGCATAAATCCTTTCTCTTCTTTCGCCTTATTCATTTTTTCAAACTTTTTTCACTTTTTCATTTTTTCATTTTTCATCTTCATAACTGTGAATAGCACTTATTTGTTTTAGAGGCAGAAGAGTGATCCCGACTTATTGTGAGGAGAAGAGGTTGTTCTTGCAGAGAAGTAGTTTATTATACCTCTGATGTGCCTGTTAAGGTTTTCCTCCTCACCTTACTCTACTTGACTGAGCTAACAAGGATTAACCCAAAAACAACCAACTAGAGTAGGTGATACTACTGAGCGTGCAAGTGTTGTGTTTTCACCAAGGTTCACTTCGAACAATACGTATTTTCCATTGATGTATCATGCACTGAAGACAACAAGTTCTTACATAAGAGAGCAGAAAACAGATAACCAAATGTTGATAGTTGTACAAGTCCTTTCGTACTTTACCGAGCTTGTTTCAAGAGTCATACATGGTTTCATGCGAAACTAACCTACTAACAAAACGAGCAAACAAACAACAAAGCAAAGCAAAAGCAGAAGAAAAAGTGAAAGCAAAGTGAGTAAGCAAACAAGAAAGCAAGAAAATAGTATGAAAGCAAACACTACCCCTACTCCTAAGCTAATGGTGCATGGTCAATCTCACGTGAAGTGATACTTCCAATGCAACCACCGGCGCGTTGGTTGACCCATGTTGGTGAAGGCATGGTTCGCAGACAAGGCAACTATGCGAACCAACAAACAAGAAAGATATAACAGTGAAGACAAACACACTCCGAGTTTAAAAGCAATCACAAAACAGAGATGAATGAAATCACATGACATGCACTCTGTGGAGATGCCATGGTGATGTGCTACAATGCATGCAGATATTTAGTGTGTGCATTCTCTTGATTGTGACATGCAAGCAAATGTGAGAAAGGTAGACCACTTATGTTTTGCATGTGAGCTTGCCATGTAATATTCCTTCAATGCATGAGCGATGGGATTGTGTAGTTCGAGTGGAGGAAGTGAAGCCTGGGTGTTTGGTTGATCTTCAATACAAAGCAAAGAGTGATGAGGAGCCTTGAGTGTTTCAAAAATTTCCTGATTGGAAGTGAAACCAATCTCAGGGCAGCGAGGACCTGTCATAACCATCACCTTGGGCTGAAGTGCCTCGACAATCTGCGGGGTTTTGACTTCATTGACAGATAGATCATTGTAGACTAGTGTCTTAGATAGATTAACAAATATTGAATCAACATCATGATCAGATGAAGAAGTCGAGAGATCATGACAACCAAGATAAAAAATTCAGGATGTTTGTCGGCATCCTCATGATTTGATGAATTGGGCAGAGGGGTAGATGGGAAGAAAATATGCTCACCCTATGTGTTTTCATGAAAGATAGATGACAGATCAGATGGATTTTCCGAGGAATATGTGTCCTCTCCGCACTGTAATGACAGACTGACATCCGACGTGTCCTGTGAATGATCGAAGGTAGAAACATCTAGAAATGGGTTTTCATAGGGGAAATCAATAGTGGCAGAATCACAAGGGATGTTAGGATGAAGCGGATGAGGCGGGGCTAGAAGGGAGTCATCCTTCACCAGGATTTCTTCATTAGATTCCCGCACACACTCATCATGAATGATGGCACAGGTTGGCTGCATAACACCAAATCCGTCAACAACTTGATCCTCGTTCATAGCGGGTGAGGAGTCTGGAATGGGAGAACACAAGATAGTACAATTCGGAGGCTCAATAGAACGCGAGGACGGAGGTTGAGGGAATGAATCCACGTGACAACCAATAGGCTTGCAAGCCAAGTCTGCATAGATATCAAGAGAAGGTGGGGTGGGAGGATGTGATAGCTTAATAGAGGTGTGTGCATGATTTCCCACATCACTTCGTGGTGGTGGAGTTGTTTGATGAGGTGAAGGCAGACAATCACTTGTGACAGTGCCTGTGCCTGCCTGTGATTGCGCAGATCCATCACACAAGTGTGTTGAGCATGGTTCAGATATGTGAAGAAGATACTCAAATGTTCCATAAAGAAATTCCCAATCAATTTATTATTCAGGAAATTGGTATGCAATATTACAAAAGCGTGTGTAAAATTGATCAACGGATTCATCGGGTGCTTTTCATAATTTCATAATTTCTTGATCAAGTGCTTCATGGTCAAAGTGATTGAAAGCATGGTCTATCTCTACAACCAGATGAAGAAGAGAATGAATAGATTTTTTGGGCAGCGTGGCACACCAATGCATTAGGTGCCCTTGAAGCGTGTAGATGAACAACACGCAAATCATGTATTCTTCAAAGAGTCCATGTCTTTCGCATGAGCCTATAACACCGACTACGAGCCTAACCAAGGCTACATAGCCTCCACCATCATATGTTTTATGAGACAAGTTATCCGAGAGCTTTTCTGATATAGTGAAATCGTTTCCATAAGACATACATTCCGGAAGAGCAACTTGGTAGTTAGTCATGATAGATATGTAGAGATTCAAAATAGATGTGAGGACTCAGCTTGTCATCTGGCCCTCCTTCTAGCGCTAAAATGTTGACTGTGTTGGACCGACAACATATAAGGGGATCTCCCTAGTAAGAAGTCCCAATTAGACCTTAGACTGTTTGGTGTAGGAGTCCTAGTAGTGAGTCGTACGATAATGCCTTGACCATGATTTCGCGTAGAGGCAAGTAATAAGTCTATGTTGGTAGCAAGGGTGTGACAGTTGCAGCAAGCCAAGGAAGGTGTATGAGAGACTCTAACACACTAAAAGCGAGGTGAGTGCGCCCCTTGGAAACCTATAATATTACGTGTCTTGGAAGGGAACACATGAGCGAAGATGCATCACAAGCTAGAAAGCAAGTTAGTGAGAAATCCAAAGTGGTGATTAAACCAACAACACATTTTAGAAAGATTCATAAATACTTATACAGAATTGTCCATACATGCATGCGTAAGGAAACAAATACATATATCATTTATAGTAAACTATATAGTATAGAATACAATACAACATATGCATGAAACATCCTGGCTCTATTATATTAAGTGTAAGTTCCAGTCATACAATACATCCATGTCCAACCACTAGTTCTAATAGTGGAACGTTACATCCACAAACGCTTGCTCCTCCAAAGAGATGTACTAGCTCTACGTAGTGGAGAAAGCCAAGGCTCATTATAATATTGTCCAAGCTTTCTCTAAGATACTCGTATCAAAGCTTGGTTGATCAAAAGCCTTTACAATGAGTTATGAGGGACTATTTATAGAAAAGGGTGGGGTGACCCTTGACATTCCCCTTTGTGATAGTTCATCTACCCTCATGACTCTTCATCTACTCTATGATTGTTACATCCAACTATCGACACTTGACTTACACTTGAGAAAACAATACATTACAATGCACATGTGCTCATGTGAAACAAAATGGCTTGAGCAGGCCATGCAAGACATCACTGACACTGGGTCTGTTGTGGCGAGACCAACTCTTTGACATACTTGTGATGGTGAAGGTGGTGAGATGATGCCAAGCTTGGTCATCCGTGATGGTGTGCAGGCACCCCATGGTGACATCTTGCTGAAGTGAACTCTTGCCTCCGTTGCATCCAGGTACATTGGTGTGGCTACTTCATCCAACTCTTCTGCTAGCATGCGCATGGTCTTCTTGGTGCAACCAAATCAGAAACACGTTGATGCATAGTGTCTGTGATGATATTCCAGAGTGTTTTGGTGGTCATGCGCATTGACTGTTAACTACATGCTCAGCTCCAGTCAGACTTGCTTCTTGTCTTTGCCTTGGCGAGTGTGCTAGATGGGTTGGATCGCATGCTTGTGCACAATGACATGCATGCTGCTGAATCCCTTGTATGATATCAACAACACTGCTCACCATGTATGATCCATGCCAGCTACTGGGATGGATATATAACTTGTACGGGCACAGTTTCATCCGTGAGTGCATGTTGCGCCCCTTATTGTTCCTATTCTTGTTACAACTCATTCACTTGTATGTGCAGCTCGTGTTCTTCCTTGAGTTGCTGCTTTAACACATGCAACTCCTTTGTTCCATTCTTTGTCTTCGTGCGATCGCGTCGTCACCTCATAGCTTGACTCTCCAAAGTTTCTTTCATCATCAGTGGATCTGCTTGAGCTTGCAACTTTGTTCCGCCTTCGTGTTGTCAAAAACCTTTCTCTTACATTTGTTGCATCCGGTATGCTACACTCAACTACTGTTCATGATGCTGCTTGCTGTGATTCTGCTGCCGTCATATCTTGATGTCCTTATCTACAAACAACTTGATGTCTTTATGAGTAGGCAAGCTCATAGAAACCTGATTGACTGCATCCCCAAGTGTGCTATGAATCGTGTCTTTGACTCTACTCTCCTGGAAACCATTGTACCTGTGCTACTGATAGGCAGATGAATACTTGTGATACCTGGAGACATGGAAACACTCATGGCAAGCAATCTGTCAATCGAAAACCAAAATGAACTTAAGAACTGACTTGCAACATACATGTGTGACTGATCATGAAGGTCGCACAATTTTTGCTGGGAGGTCGGGAGACTAACTACCGAGACTACGCAAGGAACAATTTGGGAGGCTAATTGATTGCTGGAACTACACAATGCACAGTCCAGTCTAGTTGCTAACCGCTGGAATTGCACAATGCGCAATCTCAACTGGAAATGGTTGTAGGCTCAGGGATTGCATTGCGCAATTTTCTAGGCCAGCAGTCATTATCCCTCAAAAATGCGCAAGAAGTCCTGGAGGACAGTGCTTGTGCAAAAATGCACATTTATGGAGAGGAAGACAGAGCCTTCCTTCCCCGGATTGCGCAATGTTGTCTCGGTGAAGGCAGAGTCCAAGACAAGGTTGGCTAGACTCACTGACGGGAAAATGAAAGCGAATGTGAATGCGAATGCATGGTGATACTGAGTGTAAGCATAAGTGAATGATCGTGTATGAAAACAGTGAATGACAGATTCAAAAAATGGAACAACATGCATGTGGGTGAGGTGAGTCACCGAATTAGTGATCATTTGTGAAGAATAGTTTCATGCATGCGACAACAATGAGATGTTAATGAAAACTGAAACGGTGCTAGTACAAGCTAGTATGTATCAAAATGACAACGAGCACTCACTAAAATCAAGCAGACAATGTTCATATGAAGCAAAACACAAAAAGAGCCAGAAATGTAACATAAGACATGGAAAGCAAGCTTACGCCAAAATAACTGAGTTGAATGTGCTGACAACTCCTAGATGTGATGTGGGATGTTATAGATACAAGGTTGGTGTGATGAAAGAGCTCTGAACATCTGATTGATGAGTTTTGATAAAATCGAGGTTGTGACACGCATGCCACAAATTTAAGGAAAGCGACACTTGGTGGAAGGCTTTTGAAATGATCCTTGCAAGTAACCTCCAACTGCCAAAAATAGATCCCTGAAACAAGGGATGTGTTTGCATTTTGCCTTGGGAGAAGCAGCCCATGCATGAAAATCTATTTTTCTTGATCTTAGAGGGAACCGATCAACTCAGCTGCACATGCAAGAGGCTGCTCAATTGCTGGGACAAAATGCGTATTTTTGGTTGGGAGCTGGGCTAGCTGCTCAGATGATTTGCGCAATTTCTGGGTAGAATAGATGACTACTGCCTAGATTTGCGCAAATTCTAGCTGGGAAGGATTGCATAATTTTCTGGGTGAAGCTTGCTCAACAGAATTGCACAATTCTGGGACCCAGGAGGCTGCTAGTTAGGATTGTGCAATTTATGGAGGGAAGATTGGTTTCCCTCGAGATTTGCGCAAATTATTAAAGGAGCTGCTCAATGTGTTGTTGGACCAAGTCCAGATGAACAACCTATGAGGGGAATGTATCAAGGTTTGATCGATAGAATGTCTTTCTGCGAGAAAATCACTGGAGCTTGTGTACTTGACGAAGCCAAACATGTTGCTGTGAAGGTTGGTAGGCAGGCTCCAAAACGAAGCTAAGGAAAAATTTTGGAGGGTGGTTGTATCCACTACAACACATTGACCCATAGATATTTGGATTCAGAAATCATTTTCCTCTTTTTCAAGTTAATGATAACCTAGTTATCGAATGACCAATAAATATCAAGGTCAAGTAAGGGTCTATATTATCCACAATTTCAATAACTTTGAAGTTCGACAGACTCTTTACCCCATCAATATTCACTTCCATGTCTGCTAGTTGGTTGATTGGGAATATATGATACCATTTTTCAAGGTGAAATTGGATCACTGAACATACAAGCTTAGGATTTCCCATAAACTTCAAGGTCTTATTTGGCAGGATTTTGACAACGAAACCCAAATCTAGGATGGAATTATCCATATCATAGTTAGCTATCTAGAAACTGAATCTAAATTCCCTATTGGTGTGCATTTGGCACAACACATACTTCACTATCTTTGGAGGGACCTGTGCAGAATTAGCTTCTCTATCTTGTGCACCATGCTTAGTGGCTTCATGCATGCAATGATCAATCATCTTACACATTATCTTCATAGCCTATTCATTTCTCATCAAATTTAAATAATTCCTAATAAAATTTTGGATGGGACTTACCTTCGCTATCATTACTTTAGGTAGAGGGTCATCTAAGGCTCCCCATTCTACATCCAAAAAGTTTCTCCTCACTTCCTTTTATGCATGCTTCTCCTTAGTAGAGTCAAACATCAAAGGAGGCTTGAAAAACTTCTACTCCCATTGATGAGGATACTCTATTGGGTTTATTGTGTCCATACATATTATAGTCCCACCTCTAGTCACTGCAAACACTTTCAAGTGATCTTTTTGAGGCTCAATGGAAACCATTTGTACATTTTCCCCTCTCTTCTCATATCACTTCACCACTAACAATGGGTAGTTCTCTGGTGCATGATCCAACACTTTGTAGTATGTGCACGTCGTGTAGAGATTCAAACAGATCCTCGCCAAATGTCTTGGTTGGCCATAGTTATAACAAATAACCGGTCCTCTTCCTTATTAAAAACATCCTCGCCCTCTTATGAGTAGACCATTTTGTTTCCTTGGAGTTCCTTGTCTTCATGTTAGTGTCGGACAATCTTTCCCTTGATATTGCTGTGTAGCCCCATCACCCCATTTTCCTCATACACACAATAATCCCTAGAGGTTCACTCACACATTTAATCCAATGCACAACAAGAATTAATGTCATACCCAACCTATTTAAAAAGCACACGAAATGGAGTCCTCATAGAGCTATGGTATTTTTACATCATTGGGATGCATGTCAGTAATTTCCCCACACACTACAATCTCATATAACAGGCCCTTGCCTTGGGCCAAAAAATTTGATGCCCCTATATTAGCATATTCTGTTATGATATCATGCCCTTCCCTCCTACAAATTGTACACCATACCTATTTGTGTTTTTCTTTTGTCTTCACAAGATCCTACAACTATAGTGTCAAGGTGACCAACTGAGACTCTACTCATGCCATTATTACATTTCTCGCCCCAATTGTTGGGGAATCCTCAAGCTGCATAACAATCTCCAATACAATGGGTTGTGATGTCACTTTCTACTACGTTAATGGAATCTAGATGTGTGGCAGCATAAGACATTGAGAGAAGAAGAGTACATGAGAGAAGGCTAGGGGGTTAATCACCGAGTCATTAAAATGTGTACAATTAGGTGAACATAATGATTGGGAGATCAATAATTGCTAGTCCATGTGAAAAAAATATGAAATTGGTGTTGTAGACATTTGGTGTTGGTACTTTTGAATTTTGATTTAATTATTCTTTCAAGGATATTTTTTTCATGTTTAGTTGGTTAGAGTTACTATAAAAGTGAAATGTTAATTTATTTATAGCAATGGATTGTTAATTTAAATTTGATATAAAGAGAAAAGGCACAGGCCTTATGTACATATGATTATGCAACATTTGTTACATGCTTTCCTATAGTAAATTGTTTGAATTTTGATTTTTATGCATGTTGTTATGGGATTTATGATATATATGTGTATATGTATATATTTGATGAAAATACCTAATAATGGGCATAAAATATAACGTAACACAAATATTCGAGTCTAGTTAATACCATTAACAATTGTGCATAATATTGAATATACCTTCATTTGAATATTAGATTACATATGTGATATCTAAGTTTCCTAAACCATATGATGAAAATTTCTATCGATTACTTTTCCAATAGAAATCTTTATATATCTATTGCCACAACATTGAGTTGATATATTAGTGACAAAAAGGAGAATAACCTTCAAAGGTTGGTGCAAGTCGGGTTATCTTGCAAACCAATCCATTAATCTTCGAAGTTTGGTGTAAGTCAAGCCATTTTGCAGACCTATCCATTAAGTCTTATTTAATTCCCATTCGATAGAGTGACCATCTAATGCTATCATTGCAATGTGAAGGGTAAGATCAAGGATATTAATATGCATCTCATGGTGTACATTATATAAGATATATGAATTATGATAAGTTTATCCTTATATCCTCAACCCATCTAGTTAATTAACCTACAACATGAATCTACTTCACCTGATGTGAATGAAGCATAATGGATCCATATATATGTATGTATGTGTAGTTGATTGAGTTTATCCACAACATGACCATGCTAAGTATAGATTTCTTCAGTGATGGTAGACATAATTTTAGTATGGTACTAGGCTTACAAACATTGCCTAAATCTCACTTAATCTCAACCAAACCATCTCTTAATGATCATAGAACCTTCTATTCGACCTCCTATGATAATAAAATACAAGTAAAGGATATTGGTGACTTTTCTCACTCCTACATCACTTTTCATTTTTCTTCTTACTAAATAGGGAATAAATAAATTCCCTATCTGGTCATTTACAGATCGATTATATAATCCACACTAGTAGTTAGCTGATTATATATTAATTTCCCAATCACCTGATTTTTTCTATTCTTATTTTTGAAATCATGTTGGCACATAAATTCGAATCGCTATTGTTCTCTCAGATTGCATATTGATTTTGTAATGTGTGTTGCGCCTTTCAACCCTTTGCAAGGTTGAAGTGACACTTCTACTTAAGCATATGGTTGGAATATCAATGAAACTACTCATGATTTTGGGTTCAAGGAGAAATTGAAAGAAACCTCACCTTAGGTGAAGATGTATGTTAACATTTTAGATAGGATTAAATCGTGTTTGTAAGTTCATGTTGTAATCATCTATTCAACATTTTATTCATAGATTCAAACCTTTCATAGGATCGAGTATAATGACATGTAAAGGGTAGCAATGGTATTTATATAGAGATATGAACCTTTAATTGGATTGCTTGTAATGGTATGTAATAATAAAGGTGGCAGTGGTAGTTAGATAGAGATACTCAATAACTATTGGCTAACTAGATATAATATTTTAACTTTGGATATCTTCCACTATTATCTAGTAGTGGATAGACAATGTGGAACACTTAATATCTTAGTAATGATGCACCAAGGGAGGGATTTTGATGGTTTTTGTCACCCTAAACTAATACTCCACAGTCTTCATTGTTATCTCATAATGATAGTAGTCATGATACTCTATAATAATGGTTGAATATATCCCTTGAGTGACCTATATTAATGACTAGGTTCTAATAATAACTTCAGATATGTCCCTTCCTTTAATAGACAATTTCCTTACTAATTTTCTATGTGTCCGAGTGATTCACTAACATGTAACCATCAACTATGTTAATGGGATGATATCATATCTCCCTTATGTAACTAGGTATTGATCTACTTGTAGAATGTAACATTAAGTTGTAAATGTAGTGTTATGTTGATTGTCCAAGCATGTAGTGAGTTCAACACCAAATATTGTCCTTATGATGTAAATCATGGGAATTATATCGATGTGCCACTTGTATGTATAGATCCTCTTAAGAAGAGTGGATTTTAGGTAATGGACACATGATAACCAATTGATGTGTCCAATATTACATGTCAGATAACACCAAACATGAACTGCTAGACTTATGTGGTTTCTTTGTGCAAAAGAACTTCAATTGAAATATTAAACCTAATTTTTCCCTAACATATATGTTATTTCTATTAATTTGGAAACTTAGGGACAAATTCGATCCTTTGGAAAACCTTCCTCATCAAGAAAGACCCAAGAAAGATACCTTGGAAGAATTTAATTTTGTTAAGGAAAGATATAATTTTATATGGAAACCCACATGTGCACAAAAGGATAGGTCAACCCTAAGAGGAATTCTGACACCCTTGGATGGTTATAAATACAAGTCAAGTGACCCTCATTTCGATATGATCATCAAGCATTCCCTTATTCTCTCTTCTTTGGTTTGGATCACACAATTCCGAAGTTAGTTCATGGAGATTAGTCTGTACATGTTCAAGATAGGGCCTGAAAATCGCACGTGTAGATTATGGTTTTGGTCTATAGCTACAGGGATGCTATAGAGAAATTCTTGCTGTAACCACTCGTATGCAAGCCTGTGCTTGCGAATGAGATGCTTTAGCTACATGCATGATTTTTGCCTATGTGTGACCATGTCTTAGGGTTTCATATGATAGGAGATTGCAGGTTCAGGTTACACTTGTACACAGTTAACTGCATATGACCACAAGATGGGAAAGTTATCTCTGATCAATATTGTTATTGGGTTCATATTTTGGATAATGTTTGGTTGGTTTTGTTGGATAGTTTTGTGATTGAAGATGTGAAATATTATGATCTCTCTTTGTTGAACATTTTATGACAATATAATAAGAAGAAGAATTTGAAAGGGTTTTCCCCCTTGTGGGGTTTTTCCCCGGTCTTCGAGCAATCCTAGTGTCTCTATGTGTGAATGATTTTATTCTGTTGTTCCTTTATGTTTCATTGCATTGATGATGCCATTGTTCTTACTACACAATTGCATATGTTCCTAATGATGTTGCGATGTTATGGTGTAAATTCAATATGTAAATGGTGAAATGCAATTATCTAAAGCAAAGAACAATATAAACCTAAGAAAAACTAACATGGTATCAGAGTTGGCTGAAGAAAAGTCATTGAGATCACCCTTATGAAGACATCTTTGACAGGAGCAACAGAAAATGGAGGAGACCTAAAAGAATTCTAAGGTTTGAAGGAAACCCTACGCATTCTGGTTATTAGGGTTTGATGAATATCATGAGGTTATGGTTTGGAAGAAACCTTGGAATATGATGAAGGCTTGAGTTTTATAGTCTTGGAAACCTATCATGACCAATAAGAAATTGTTCTATCACTTGTCGGCTAGTCTCAATTAGGCATGGTTGTTGATGAAGTTGATGGAAATATTGAAGGAAACATTGTTACATGGATAATGGACAATACTAACTCTTGAAGCCTGTTTCAAGGGGAGATGATCACCTCTCATTAGATATAAGTACCTTTTATATTTATGTCTTCATGACACTATTCTTGTTTAGATTTATTGTTTTTATTATTTCGTAGCCTTCTTGCATATTTTAGTATTTGAATACTTCTAACCTCCAAATGAGATGTAATAAGAAGATCCTTCTTGAGGATCATCTAAGTTGTAGGAAAAGAGAGCTAGTGTAGGAAGTGAAGAGATGGTGTTGGAAAAGGAAAGAAGTACATGTTGAAAGTTTTTGAAAGTTTTCAAAGTAGAATCTGGAAATTATGAAAGTATTACAACTGCCAATGACAAGTGCTACAAGTTGCAAATGTATATGAATACTACAAGGTATGTGTAATATATTGTTTCAGAGCTATGATTTCGCTACAAGATTCGATGGTAAGTTAATCCCTAAGGAATGTCAGGAATATCACCTTCATAAATGACTCATGCATGCATATGAAAACAAGTTTGATTGTTGGTACATATATTGGTGCACTTGATATTTAGCAAGTATCTTACATTTTATTAGACATGGTGGATTTCTCGATTTTATAAAGTTGGCTAGAAACATTGATTTTGATAAAAGGTAACTTGATACTATTGTTAATTCTTATGATAAGCACAGTAACAATGATAATAAAAGTGATACTCATGATCTTCTTGTTGACCTTGTTAGGTTTTTATATGCTTAGTAAGTTTGACAATGTGGTAAAATTGGATACCCTGACTTGATGGTTGAGTAATGTGATAAAGAAGTGATGTTGTGACTATGATCCTTGAAGTATGAATAAACATGGCATTAATATTTGATGAATATTTGATGACATGTTCATATGTGATGATGAAGTAGTTGATGATGATTTTTTATGACCATGATGCTTATATGTTTGAGAACCTGATATAGTTTTGAATTCGTGATCTAACAATTTTATTGATGCATGAAAATATTATAGATAGGTTGATGTATTCAATGATTATTGAATAGGCTTCCCATTCAGAGGGAGAAACTATCCATAATATCCCAACACCTATTATTATTTGAAGTAAATGAATATATGACTCTTGATTGATGGAGCAAGGTTTCTGAACATGAATAAATGTTGATGTTGTTAGTTTTGACAAGTCCTGATCTGAAGTGAGAGGGTTTCTCCTAGTATGAGCCCCAACCACTTGGAGAAAGGCTTAAGGGTGCATCTACAGGCCTCATAACTTCACATAAGAAGGCATATGGGTGTGGTTGAGCTTGCAGGATACAAAAATATAAAACCTTACGCATGATACCAGGAGCACATGATAGAAGGTTCTATGGATAGAAAATGAATAGTAAGATGTAGATAATGTTTGACTTGTTTCAGGGATCAGAGTGAAGGTTGTTTGATAGAAAGACATCTCTAAAAAATGTGAAGTGACCTACCTTTTAGAATATACTCTTACTTGTGTTGCAGGGTTGAAATCTAGAGAATCATCTCTAATAGAATTTTGAGAAGAATTTTGTAATTGACATGAGTACTATCTTATGTAGATATCTTTATGTTGTAGAAAATGTGAATGTCTTAACTCATATTGTGTTTGTAGGGGTCTATAGTATGCATATCAGTATGTTAGTTATGTTGATTTGATCATTGGAGCTAGTATGACAATAAAGGATTGCTCCTTAGTATACAATAATTTCTATTCTAGTAATTACAAAGATTTCAGAATGAATGGATGGCAGAAACTTATATGACTTGTCCTTGGTGTATGAATTCACATTTAGTGGCAGAAATGATTCATATTACGATCATGTGGATGGTTTGATGAAGTTTGGCATGATATTGCTTAGTAAATGATAGTTGCTATCATGCCATTAGAAAAGGTTGTAACTTTGGTACTTGGGGACTTGGATTAAAAAGTTTAACAATGATATTGGTAGGAAATTTTATGTCTTTTATATTATCTTTGGTTTGGAATTTAAGGCTTTATAAGAAAAATTGGTTGATTTGACTTAACAATATTGATTTGTTTGAGGCTAGGTATATTTTTTTGGTCAGTTTTATGTTTTCATACAATATTGTATGGTTTTAAGCAAGCATCTCGATCCTGGTATGTCCACATTGATAACTACCTAGTGAACATTATAAGTCATGTCGATCTGAACCTCTACTTAAAAGTGGTCCAAGGTATGCCTTTGATTTTGGTTTTATATGTTGATGATATATTCTTGCCAGGTAATGATCCTCTTATGATCAAATTAAGAGGGAGTTAGCCTTCGAGTTCAAGATGAAGGATCTTGGCATGATGCACTACTTTCTAGGATTAGAAGTTTGGAAAAGGAAAATATGTCATGAAGCTATTGAAGAAATTTGGAAAGTGGGAATGCAAATCCCTGGACATCCCAATAGAATCGAATTTCAAGAAATTGTGTAGAGATGTTACTGGACTTGACTTAGTAGACTCCTCTAAGTATCGATAGTTGATTGAAGCATTGATGTTCCTTGAGAACACCAGTCTGATATATGATTTGTAGTAAACACATTGAGTACAAATTGAGTTTTTGCCAAGAACATTTGGAAATACTCTGCATGGGACAATTAATCTTAGTCTAAAATATACTACATGAAATTTCCAACTGCATGGATGCAATGATGCTAACTAGGCTAGATACATTATTGATAAAAAGAGCACATCTAGGTGATGCTTTAGATTTTCCATGATATCTTGGATGAATAGGAAATAGAGTTGTGTAGCATTAAGCATGACCGAGGTTGAGTACATTATTGCTAGCATGGCTATCTGTGAGACAATTTAGTTAAGGGAACTTTTTGGATAGTTGTTTGAGCAGGTTCTGGATATGAAAACGATATATTGCAACAACAAGAGTGGGATACGATTGGAAGAGAATCCCGTATATAATTGGAATTGAGATATTTTCATATAGTGAGACATTGCTTCTGTATGAGATCATCTTAGGCTTGTAGTTGCTGCCTCTGTAAGAGGGAGAAAGAATGAATAAGGTATCATTTTATGACTTGTATTTTCTCTAACATAATATTTGATTTGATGTTTTGTATGAATAGGAAAACAAAGGACTGCTACTTGAAATAACTACATAAACCAGTATGATTGAACTCTTCAGTGAATTATTTGAGATGGTATGAGATATGGGAACATTGATATGTTTCTAATCTATAGAGAGAAACATGGATTGATTGATGTGACCCTCTTAAGTAAGGTTTTGGGCTGATCAAGTACATTGAGCTAACTCTTCCCCCTTGTTTGAGCTCCCTGGGTGAATTGATTTGTAGATCTCATGGGGTTAAGGGATCTTTGTAGAATAGGGTATCTCCCCTATTTTCCACCCATAGGGTGTGCATGATTCTTGCCTGTTTTGACAAGTCAGGTGTATATCCCTATCTTGGTCTAGCAAAGTATACCCTAGTTGGCATTATACCCACAAGCCGGGCTTATTGGGTTTGTACCTCCCCGTTTGGCCAAGGGGTTGAGGAGGCTTGGGGGTGTGTGATCCTTACATTTCGTAAGTCGGATATCTCACCCAAGATGGATTATAATGTAGGTTTTCTACCACATGACTCTTAAAAGTCATTATTGGAAATATTAGTAGGCAATAGGATGTTTGTGATCCTTGCTTAGTGGGTGGTATTTGGTCTATTGCTTGATATAGGGTGGTAGCTAGATGCTCCCCTATATGAGATGACACAAGGTAATATTCTCTCATATGACCTTCCCCATTGTCACAAACATGAGGTGAGAGTGTCCCATAGGACCTTCCTCATTATCATTGGATTTTGGGTGGTAACATGGGCTCCCTGATGTGGTTCCAGGTTGGGTAGGGCTCCCTGATGTTGTCCTGGATTGAGCGAATCTCTCTGTATTCATGGGTTGAGTTGGGCTCCCCTCTGATGTCAAATTATTCTTCTTTTAGACTCAATAATGTTCAACATATGAGAAAAGATAAGCAGAGGTAAGCAAGAATAAGTAGATATGAGAAACGATAAGTAGAGATGAGAAAGAATAAGAAGATATGAGCAAAAATGAGAGAAAATGACATTTGTTGATGAGATATTTGCGATGAGACATATGTTGTAGTCTATAATTTCTCCTAAGCTGAGAGGGTGTGTTAATTTGGTAGCTCAGGGGAAAATTCCCTCCTTTGGACATCCTTCCTCATAAAGAAATATCCCTCTTGGCCCTTTGGAAGAATTTAATTTGGTTAAGGAAAAATATAATTTTATTATGGAAACAAACATGTGAAAAAAGGGATAGGTCAACCCTAAAAGAAAATTAGACACCCTTGGAAGGTTATAAATACAAGTCAAGTGAATCTCATTTGGATATGATCATCAATCATTCTCTTCTCCTCTCTTCTTTGGTTTGGCTCACACAATTTTGAAGTTGGTTCATGAATAATGGATCATACAATTTCGAGATTACAATGTTTGAAGCTCACACAAGCAGATTAGGGTTTTGGTCTACAACCTTATGGATGCTACAAAGAAATATCGACTATAGCCATACACATGCAAGCCTATGAATGCGACTGGGATGCTTCAGACGCATGCATGATCCTTTGTTGTGTGCGACCACATCTTAGGGTTTCGTCTGACAAGAGACTGTAGATTCAGGTGACAGTTGACTGTAGTTTACCGCTGATGATCGCATGATGGAAAAGTTATCTCTGATCAATAATTGTTGTTGGGATAATATTATGGATAATTTTTGGTTGGTTTTGTTGGATAGTTTTGTGATTAAAGATCTATAATATTGTACTCTCTCCTTGCTGAACATTTTATGACAATCTAATAAGAAGAAGAATTTGAAAGGGTTTTCCCTGGTCTCTAACCAATCCTCGTGTTACCTTGGTCTCTGATCAATCTTGGTGTCTCTATGTGTGAATACTTTTCTTCTATTGTTCCTTTATGTTTCACTACATTGATGATGATATTGTTCTTTCTACATAATTTCATATGTTTATAATGATGTTATGATGTTATGGGGTGAGTTCAATACGTAAATGATGAAATGCAATTATCTAAAGAAAAGAACAATATAGCCCTAAGAAAAATTAATAATTTCATACAATGGTTATTGCCTCAAAATTGTGAAACCTTCTTCAAAGCTCCCTTGGTGAAAATAGTTGTGCTGAAGGTATTCTCACAATAGTGGTTAGAGCTGAGACCATTGCACACTAGGCCAAGCAAATATTTCAGCAATTTGTGGCCAAGAATACAGAGGTCCTCCCTTCTATTCCTACATAAAAACAATTTAGTAGCTTAGGGAAAAGCCAAAAATAATGTTTGGGGATTGTTGGGGTGAAGAAGGGAAAAGGGGAAATTTTGAAAATTTTCTTACGTATGGAAGAGATGCACAGGAGGGGATGGATACCATGAGTAAAATACCACATAGAGGTTCGACAAATTGATGCTCGATAGGGTTGTATGAGAAAGAATATGAGGTAAGTATTTTATTCTCCATTTGATGGAGTATCGACCAATAATACAAGGCAATTAGATATCAGTTGAGGTGGCAGATTCAACAAGGGATGGTGCAATGGATAGTTGAATTTAGCAAGTACAAGGACAACTCAGCTAGATGAGCTGGTAGAATATTCCCAAGCCATATTTAGACAACCTCCATTATAAAATGGGTAATTGTTTTTGTAAGAATTATCTATTTAGTTCTCTATCATGTTCCATAATTTTATCATTGTTGTTGTTGTTGTTTTATTCGAGTACTCTATGCTCTGTCTTATTCTATGTAATTTCTTAGAGTATTTTGGGTCTAATGAGGAATTCTATGGTGGAGCTCTGACTTGATATCCTTTTGTAAATATTGTATGGGTCTAGATTTTATGGCATTGGCTAGAATTATAAATTGGATATTTGCTTCCCACATTTGTTGTCAGAGACTTCAACTAGATGTATATATTTTTTACTACCGGTTACTATAAATATGTGTTAATCAGGAGCTTTATCTTAGACTTATAGTTTTACTATTTAATTACTCTGTGTTGAAGGTGGATGCCATGGATGGGATCCAAGTATACATCGAATTTGGATTTCGTTAATGTAATTACTTCATTTGATGTATATAACTATGCTAGTGTATATAGAATGATCCTTGTTTATGATATTTCTCATTGAAGCTACTATTGTGCATTGGCTATGGAGAACTATCAGGGAACAAAGTTTCTGGATAAATTGTGTGTTATGGGCAACTAGTGTTGAATATAGTATTTGAATGCTTTAATGTGCATGGTAAGGGTTGGCATTGCATGTTTTAGTAATGGGATTGTCTATGATAGATAATCGCTGTGATAATTTGGGTTGCATCATTGTGAATTAGAACTACCTCATATGCCCCTTTCTTCTTGCATAACCTACATAGGTTTTGCAAACCCATAACATATCTTGGGTTAGACTTCATCTTCTTGCAAAAATTGACAATGCTAGTATCCATGGGGGTTTTGTTGGCAAACTCCTAAGCCCTAGGTCATTTCCCCCACCAAGCACCAATAAGGACCTATGTTGTACTTATTCTAATTTCAATAGACTATGTTGATGTTCACAGTATATGTGGTTGCTGATGACCTCAGTGATGTACTATCATGTTTACATATATTATTGATTACTTTTGTGATCAAATGTTATTGATGGTTGTTTGAGTGTGGTAGGAGACCACCTTGGCACACATGTGTGCGATTAGTCAATAATTATAGTTTGGTTCTTATAAGTATTGTTGATGCTAGAAATTAATTTTTTGAATATTATATAATACTATTTTTTTTATGAAATGTTAGTGTTCTATAGGGACATATTAGGTGCTTGGATAAATGACTCACACATGGGTGGCAGTCTATACGAATAATATTGGACATTCATGAGAGGGGTGGTATAACGTCCTCGATTCCACCCACCAACATTCCCACCATGAATTGGGTTGGAAGGTATTGAGAAGTCTTTGCTCTGAAGTTAATGATGCTGTGATAATGTACCATGGATTTGATCACTCATTAGGCTTTATTGAGGGGCACTCATCAAGGTGGAATACTTGATCCTTAACACAATTAGCCTCACAGAAGAGGATGCCCTAGGATTTTGAAGAAATAATTTCCAATTTTTTTTCCACAATGGACAATTTTTTTATCAACGTTTCAAGTCCAGACCAGAACCCATCATCGGGATGAAAAGTTGTGGACCTAGGAGTTAACAATGACCTCCATCATCATTCTTATGTTTCTCGCTTTTAGTCACAATTATCTCAAGGGAAATCAGTGTGGCAATGTTGGAACTTCATGAGGAATTTTTTGAAGGGAACAACCAAATTGGCACCCTTGACATTAGGAAATTAAATGCAATTAATGGTCATTGATGCCCTAGGAGTTTGAAGAAATAATTTCCAATTTTTTTCCACAATGGACATTTTTTATCAACGTTTCAAGTGTAGACTAGGACCCATCATCAAGATGAAAATTTGTGGACGTAGGAGTTAACAATGGCCTCCATAATCATTCTGATGTTTCCCTCTTTTAGTCATAATTATCTCAAGGGAAATCAATGTGGCAATGTTGGAACTTCGCGAGGAATTTTTTGAAGGGCATAAATAACTTGGCACCCTTGACATTAGGAAATTAAAAGAAATTAATGGTCATGTTGATGAATTAAAAATCTAAAAGAAATGAGACCGATAAAGGGGATATTAAATCAAATCTTAATCAAAATGTTAAAGTTTGGGGATGGGGAAATAAAGATACATTTCTTGAGCTAAATTGAAAGATAAAATATTCCTTGTAATTACCCTCACATTTAGGAAAATGTCCATAATAAAATAAAACCTTAGAAAAATTAAAATATCCTAGAATATGGGTGAAGGATGAAATTTGCATTTGAAAATAGGACCAAAAAAATGGGTGATACATGTTTGCAATAAGAAAGGGGAAATGCACATGGAATTTAAAAGGACTAATTTAAAAATGGGGAAATTTTCATGATAGAATCTCCATGTGACTAAAGCATAAACTAAAAATATCCAACTAAGATTTAACTTGAGAAAAAGTAGGGGTAGTTGCGGAAAATAGTGTGATACCTAAATGATGACTCTAGTTGATGAAACACTTAACCACCAAAATAGGCAATGAAAGTTGGGATAAAGAGACAAATAAGAGAAGAAATAAGGAAACATGTGTGGGTGAGGGAAATTAGCTATTTTAAAAGAAATTAAGAAAACTAATTTCATGAAGGACCTAATAAAATTTGACGCTTGGATGGGTGAATAATCAAAATTTACAATTAATTTTTTTTTTTTTGCATGAGGAGCCAAGTAGCACTAATAGAAACTTCTATAAAAGAAGATAACACTATGAGAAGCATACTTTTTGCACCTTATTTCTAGAGAGATGTCCTAACACCATTTTTCTTATGAAGTGTTGTTTAAATATATGTTGTGTGTTTCGTGTGTGTGGAGCCTTGTTAGAGTGGGAACCTCCTGAGTTGAGAACTCACCCCCACATTTCTAGTGGATTCATATTCCACATAACACCATCATAGCTTGGGGATCTGCAGGGAAGGAGAGTACACAAGGAGAAGGCTAGGAGGTTAATTAGTGAGTCATTAAAGTGTGTGAAATTAGGTGAAAGTAGTAGTACAGAGCTTGATAGTTGTGGGTCCATGTCAAAAAAATATGAAATTGGTTTTTCATAGGCCTAGTGTTGGTACCTTTGAAGTTTGATTCAATTATTATTTCATGGATACATTTTTCATGTTCAGTTTGTTAGAGTTACTGTAAAAGTGAAATGTTGATTTGTTGGATTTTGATTTTTATGTGTTTCGTTGTTATGTTATATATGTGCATATGTATATTTTTTTATGAAAATACCTAATAATATGAATAAAATATAATGTAACATAGCTTCATTTGAATATTAGATTATGTATGTGATATTGTGTTTCCTAAAACCTACAATGAAATTTCTACGGTTATGTTTCCAATAGAAATCATTACAAATATATGCCACAACATTTGTTATGCCCCAATTATGGAGAAATAAAATAATAAAAATAATAACTACAATAAAATAAGACATAGGAAAAGACAAGTGCAACCTTCGAATTGAGTACTTTATCATGGATGGAATTTATATAAGGAAAGGGAGGTAAGAAAAAATAAATATTTTGGACGTTGAAGGCACAATCATAGTGATTGACATATGAGGGGGGTGGCTAGTTGTTGAAATAAACTAAGTAGCTAAGCCTATAGTTGCGTGGAGAGTCCTGTCCTATAAATCAGTTGCGGTAGCATGGATCAAGAGGATGGATTAGAGAGGTACAATCACCTCTATGTAGGTAAGTATGCCACACCTTTCTATGAATATGTATCTTTTGGTAAATCTAGGTATTATATTTGATATCAAAGCTAAGTTTAAACCTTCAGTAACTTTGGAGATTAACATTTAGTGCTAACATAACCTCCAAATGATGACTTCATGAAATAAAGCTTTGTTGGAAGAAGTCGTAGCATCATCAACAATGTCTTGGCAAAGCTTTGTACTTGCCTTTGTAATATGGATATTACAAGCAAAAGGTAACCTTGACATGGATTTGTTTCTAATCACATTGATCTTGAATCTTTAGGTGAATCAATTAGTGCAGTGGAGAGATATAGTTAAGTGTGTGACATAATATATGAATAAGTGAATACTCTAAATAGGCTACACATGAAACCATAAAAAATAATTTGCAAATGAAACAAATATGACACTTTCCATGTTTCATGGAAGAGAAATATGTGAAAAATCATCGAAGAATGCTCATGTACCTTTTCGGTGGACATTGTAAATACCTCAATAAATACCATGTAGTTGGCATTACAACCTCTCTTGATTAAGATTTGATGCGTGCAATGGAGTCAACGTTGTATAACTGAATATTAGCATTTTTTTGTTTTTGGAGGTTTGTAACAGCTCCACAACAATGAAAATGGTGCACAGTCCCACTAGATTAGAGAATTATGTGGGTAGACACATAACCCATTCATTTTCTAATACACTTTCTCCTCCTACTCTCTCCAACGAAAACATGAAGGGTGAGTGGCTCTTTAGGCTGCTACCCTACACCCAGTTCCACGATGGCCAGTCTCTACGATTTTTTGCTTGAACTTGCTTTCCATTATAGATTGCATGACAATGTCGAAAGCAAGGCAGCTCTATCTACTAGGCATGGTGATGGAACATCCAAACCATGACCGAAGATGGCTGAAGCCCAAGAAATAAGGACCAGGAAGTAAGAAATGTTGTCATAGTTGCTGACGACAACACCCTATGGTCATGTTTCATTGAACAATAGATGTAATTGAATACCGCATCTCTAGAAAACCTTGCGGCTAAAATCATTTGTATTTCCATATTGCTCCAATAGATTTATATTTTATATGATTTTTCAATCTCTTACTCTAGTCTATTGGTTCATTTTTGTTCAGTCTCCATGAAACACCAATTAGGTTCTTCTTCACATTCCCCTTCTCGGGAAATAGAAACCCACAATTCAGAATCAATGAAGTATAATTCTACATCAATTAATACAACAACACAACATGAAGTATAATTCTACATCAATTAATACAACAACACAACATGATCATCACATTGGTATATTGAGATTATATTTAGGATATGTTGTAATTTCCATGGGCACTGACTAAATTGATGGGGTATTTTCTTTAATTCTGCACAGTGCACACAACTATCAATAGCAGTAATAAACATGGCTTTTGACTTGTTTTCAACACAACATGATCATTACATTGGTATATTGAGATTATATTAAGGATATGTTGTAATTTCCATGGGCACTGACTAAATTGACGGGATATTTCCTTCAATTATGCACAGTGCACACAACTATCAATAGCAGTAATACACATGGCTTTTGACTTCTTGTCAAGCTCAAGGCTTGATTCTCACCAAAAGATCTTTTTCTTCTTGTACACGAACTCAAACATCATAGAGGAGATCTCAAATTTATTGCGTTTGAGAGTGATGTTTAGGGTTTACTTTCTAATATGCATATTTCATTGATAGCTCTGATATAAATACCATAACGTAAAAGAGTGGTCTCTCTCTTTTTGATCCAGTACACTGTGGTCACTGATAGTCATAAACTATGCAACGCATTTAATTTTGGGGCAGTTGTGTTAGTTCATATGTTTCATAATTGATTGGATGATAATTCTTATATAGCTCATTTGAATAGTTCCATTCAGAAAAGATTTTAGGACAACTAGATGAACCACCATCAAACAAAAGTAAACTAATTTCATTGTTAGTTAATATAGAGTTTGTTTTGTCACTGAAGAGTATATAGTATCTTGTTATATTAGAATGCATATTTTCACAACTATAAATTTGATGTAGATGAAATTATTTGGAATGCTGTGTGTTATCATTGGTATGTGGGAAAAGATGAGTAAAGTGTTCACTCGAAACCTGGGACATACCAATAATAATACAACATTTTAGAAGATTTCATATACACCAAGTATCTTGTTATTTTCACATTGAGGAAAATTAAAATGAACTAATATATTTAGTATAGAGAAGTAATGCCAATGATGAATTATCTTGTTATTTTCACATTGAGGAAAACTAAAATAAACTAATATATTTAGTATAGAAAAGTAATGTTGATGATGAATAAATAATAAGAATAATTTGGATAATGTTGTAGATTATGAATTGCTAACACTCATTGATCTCTATGATCAAAAGAATAAGAACACAACGTTGAATTTTGTAGTGTTAGACATTTAAGAAAAAGTCAATTAGGATGTTCCTTAACTTAACTATGGTATATTGTATCTTTGTATGATAGAAGGAGCCTTGTTGTTAACCATGTGGGATGAGACATGTCAGTTGGGTATCATAATTGCATGACATACTCTCCGTGAAGAACACATTCATTCATTTTGTTTTCTGTGAAGGAAAACATATGGATATAGTTATACAAAGTTTTTTATATTTTTAGTACTATCTTAATGGTGGGTTACTCATAATTGAAATCAATCACTTTCCAACTTTTAAACTTAATCATGATGAATCTCTTTTATCACTCTAAAGAATTCTTTGAGCCTTATTTGAAATCATCTAGCATAAATTACATTTTCTCTTTGAGCCTTATTTGAAAAAATTACTATTAAATTTATATATGACTGACTAACTCAAGGTAACATACAAACGTGCACATAATGAAAACAATATTCATAAATGTGAAACATTCACGTGATTACTTAGGATGTGCATATATGCATGGGACTAATTGCAAGAGTTTTAGTAGGAAATAATTTGTATTGTGAATGTGGCAACGTCCAGGAAATCCTAAATTGATTTTAATAGAATGGTTCCTAAACATATACAAACAAATAATTGTGTTTGGATTACTGTGGTTGGGAATCAATGAAGTTGACCATATTAGTATTGATGTTCTTATTAGTAATAAGTATGGTAAAAAGGAATTTGTGTGGAAGAGTACTATCATTTTTTGGTGACTTTTTCCTATATGAATGATAAATTTATTATAGTTTATTGGAAACTTGATCAATTTTAATTATCATATCCATAAGTTTCTACACTTTTTATATATATTTAGTACAAATGAGTGCATATGTATTTGTTCTCATACTTGCTTTCTTATGTTTGAGTATCTTTGTTTTTTTATATATTTTAGTCAAGTATAATTTGACATGATTCTTTTGCAAATATAATGTGTTTATATTGACCTTTCTTTATATTGAATGAATGAGGACAATGACATCTTTTCGTTTTAATAAAAAATCATTTTTTGATTATTTTGTCAAATTAGTTACCTATTTCCTGAGAACATTTTCCTTTTTATTTATAACATAAAAGGTGAGTCTAAAATACTTGTCTTATAAAGACATGTCAAATCTACAAATAATGAGGACAACGACATCTTTTCGTTTTAATAAAAAATCATTTTTTTTGATTATTTTGTCAAATTAGTTACCTATTTCCTGAGAACATTTTCCTTTTTATTTATAACATAAAAGGTGAGTCTAAAATACTTGTCTTATAAAGACATGTCAAATCTACAAATATTGATAAGATCTTGAAATTGCTAACTAACTTCAACCGATCCTTTCTTATAATGTTTTATAAAATGGATTTTATATATGGAGGGTGAGTATATATTTTTAAGAGGATGTCCTCTATGGGCCAAGCAAGTGTTTACAATGAGTTTTGAAAGCTAATCTTGGCTTCCATCATGCCAAGAATGTAAAATAATTTTTCTTTCTTTTATTTGATCAAGCTAGATGCTACTCAAATTAAGGTAACCTAGGTTGTACTTCTTCGAGAGCTCATGTCCTAGTGGGAGCCAGATGTTTCATTGGTCATTTTGTGAGCCATTTTATTCAAATTCTTCAACAGAATATTGTCATAAGGGAATGACTAATGTGGTTAAAGAAAATTACATTTCTATGCTATCTTGAGAAAGTTAAAATGGATATGCTATAATCTTTGCATTATTCAATTTGAAGCTAGATTCCAAAATGTTGTCCTTGTTGGAAATACTAAGAGGGGGTGAATCAATATTTCTTATCAATTCATAAATTATTAAATTTTCATAGCATTAACAATATAAAAAACATAAACACATCAATATAACAATGCACAAGATATTTTTAGGTGGACACTCTTCTGAGAGAAAAACCACTAAATGCTTCTCTAATATTTTTATGAGTACAAATTTATGTTTCAACTCCAATTGAAAGGGAAGCCACAACTCCCTAGTACTCTAGAAAAACGTTCAATTTACCATATCTAATTGGAAGTACACTCCAATGCCCTAGATTTACTAGCTAGTACTAGAAGGACACTCTAACACCATGTGTAGGCTCTAACCTACCCTAGCACCACCCTGCCACCCTGAACTATTTTTAGGATACAACCCAATGGAGACTTCACTCACTTACGTTGCACCAACCTACCACCCTGAATATGATAATAAAATGCAGTAACAATTGTGGCCTCCCATACCATGGATAATGGCCCACTTAGAAAGATATTGAATCAAGACCTTACTGCAAATATGTGCTTCAAATGTACAAAAAAATACCAGACTTCTTCAAGTGTTGCAAAAACTGACGTGATAAAGAAAATCCCTTAGACAATGTACCTTAGATCTGTTGGTGCAATAATTTCCTTCACAACAAAACTAACCTTTTCCTTATCTTTCCTCAATGCCTATCTTGGTTGTTAGAGATGAATACTCTGTGAAGAGTTGTTGTAGACTAAAACAAGATATGTGCAATTTGCAGTGTTCAAAACACAGAGTAATACAACCTTCCCATATTTCTTATACCAACTTAGGATGCAAACGTAATTAACCACTTTGAGTGATCAATCTTTAGATGTACATAGATATATAGTCTTAAACTAGAACTTCACATAAAATTTGCTTGATAATGACTTCTTGAATTATGATTTCTCACACGGATCATTATTTAGGGTTTTTTTGCAAGAATAAAAAACACACCTTGGAATCTTCCAGAAAATATCACAAGAAGTTGTTGGAGTAAAGTGTACATGTTAGAATCTTATTCAAAATATGCCCAGGATCTACAACATTATTTCGTGCCCTAACATGTTGAAACTCACTAGAAAAGAAACCTCAGGTCTGCAGTAATTTATGGGGTCGAAATTCCCATATGTCTTCATATATCGGTGCCTATTGTTATCAATAGGAGCCTTGATCACCCTCAATACACAACTCATATGTGCCACAGGTCTCTGACTTGAATGCCAATTAAACCCTTAACAAATGAAAACCCAAATATAACTCCTTCAAGATTGACGTTCTTGGAAAAATATGTAGTGTTATATTAGGTTGCAAGCATGTGTTACTAGGCCATTTTTAGAACCTTGGGTTTGTATCAATAGAGGATCTTAAACTACTCATAAGATTTCCCTAACAGAAGGTTGAAGCCACACCATAGGAAGCCTTATACTTGGATGTGTGAGTGCCCGAAATATGATTGTAGTAGCCCAACGAAACCCTCAAAGAAATAATAAAAAATTGCCACATGTAACTTCAGATATGATACTTCATGGAAAGAGCTGTAATAAGTGAAATTTTGCCATAGATATGAGCCCTTTGAAGGGTTAAAAATATCAGATGTATTTGGCTTATGAAAACATAACTTTTTGCTAAAAAATTAGGCCTCCTAAAGATAATAGGCATGATTTATTAAGGACTACAAAAGATATCTCAAGGATGTACTTGATTTTTATGATCAATGAGGGATGAAATGTGATGAGTATGCTTCAGACTACAAGCCTTGACTTGTGCCAAACCAAAAAATCCCATAATAACCTATTAAAGACAAATCTAGCCCATAAACTCTTACAAAATAGCCTCCTTATCATACCTCCAATGCTCCACAAGGACACACTTCATTTCAGAGAGATAAACAAATTTTTCTTTTGTATGGAGCCAAAATACTCCTTGTATTTATAGAGGCCAAAATGCCCTGATGGAGGGTAGGATGAATTCACATGGAGGTAAAAGAAAAAATTTAAAACTAAAATCGTTGAAGCCAACAATTTTATCAAATGAGGCCGACCTGTAAGGAATGGAGGGAAGTATTTTAAATTCACAATCATTTCCAATTGAAATCAATTTTGAGTAAGGAGTCAAAACCCAAAATCACTTGACCATAGAACATTTAGATTGAGTCTTCAATGAGATCTTACGACATCATCTTCTTTTAGGGACTTCAACCATAAGAAAGGGGGCCTCATTTTTTATTAAGCCTATCTCCCAAACCGTGAGGATCCTTGTGGTACGCCACATACCATCAGAATCGAAATGACGAGGAGAATACAATAAAGGTGACCTTGACCATAAAGGCCTTAAATTTCCTTCTAATATTTATCATGAAAGGTGGGTCATATTTTGGTGTTGCTTGGGTTGGCATCAATGACAACTGTATTTAAACAATATCCCCCTTTTCATTGATGGAAACACATGTACTCCTCCTGAATCCATGCCTCTAATCTTCTTGACCCATTTTTTCTCTCCCTTTGACATTAATGGAAAAGGATGGATCCTCCTGACAAGATTTTTACTTCTCTTTTCCTATAACATACATTTTCTCCCCGTGATTGGGCATTAATGTGAATGAATATCAATGTGAACCTAATAGAATTCAAATATTCTTTCAAAGATACTCCAAATTATCACGCAATAGAGGTTCGATGAAGATTTCAGCTATTTTCTCCTTTGTCCCAATTTATTCCACCTTTATATTCTTTTTAGCAACCTATTCTCAAGCAAAGTGGTATTTGATAGGAAGCTATTTTATTTTGGAATTCATGACAAGATTCTTAGAGATGCTTATGGCATTGGTGTTGTCACGGATTGTCGAAATGGGCTCATCAAACTACATTTATAGATCATGCAAAGTTTATTTCATCCAGAGGACTTGAGTACAAAATGTTGTTGTTTCTATCAATTCTGATTCTGTTGTGGATAAGGAGACTGAAGATTGCTTCTTTCTCAAACATGATACAAGACAACCACCTGAGTAGAAGGTTTCTCCCTTGGTATTTAAGTTGTGATAGTTAGATCATTTCCTTTTGGATACCATAGTCCAAAATCTATTGTTCCTTTGAGGCATTGAAAGATCCTTTTCACTACGATAATGTGAGATTCTTTTGGTGTTTCTTGGAAATACACTACCTGTTCAACTGCCTAAATCAAAGGTTACATTAATGCTCTCCATAATTTTTGAGTCTTATATTGTAGCATTTGTATTCTTTTCTCTTTTGTGAGTACCTAACAAATATGTCTTCGTCTACTTGAGATTCAAATTTTCCGATCTTCATATATTCTCTCTTAATGTAGAATTTTCTCCCAAAAACTTTAAAGTGCTTGACATTTTTTGGCCTTCCTTTCCATAGTTCATATAGAGTCTTGTCAATATTGCTTCAAAGAATTCCTCTATTTAGAAGCTGTAAAGTTGCCTCCACTGTCTGGAACCAAAATAAATCACCCACTTTGGAATCATTGAACATGGTCCTAGCCATTTCTTCAACTTTTCTATTCTTTCTTTCGACTAATCCATTTTGTTGGGGTGTCCCAACTGCTGAAAATTGTCTCTTTATTCCCTATTCCTAACAAAAGTTCTTGAATTCCTTAGATGTGAGCTCCCCTCCATTATCATATCTTAGAAATTTGATTTTCAAATTAATTTCATTCTCAACCATCTCCTTGTAGATTTTGAAGAATTCAAAAGCTTTAGATTTCTTCTTTAGGAAGTTAACTGTTGTCATCCCGGTGTAAACATCAACCATTATCATGAAGTATTATTCACCATCCAATCCTTTGGTTCTCATTATTCCACATAGGTTGGTGTGTACCATCTCTATTGGTTTTGAAGTAGAATGTTCCTTAGTCTTGAACTCAACTCTTGATCTATTTTCCATGTGTACAATGCTTACATGAAGTGTTGGATGGTTTTTAAATCTCTGACATTTCTCTTACAAATTTATTTTTACTAATTATGACTAGGTTTTTGAAATTCATGTGTCCCATCCTCCTTTTCCAGAGCCAACTTTCATCCTCTTTAGCCAAGAAACAACCTTCCTTTCAAATCTCATCCAAGTTTTATATATCATTTGGATTTCTTATTGTTGTTGCCACCAACCTACCTGATTTTTCCCTTCTTATTTCACATTTCTTTGATTTAAACAACAACGTGTGCCCTTAGTCACACGTTTGACTCACACTTAGTAGTTTGTGATTCAAATTTTAAATGAGTAACACAACTTTTGTTGTATCTTTCTTGTTTCTGAGCTTAACTATACCCTTTCCAATCACCTTTTTAGAGCCATCATTTCTGAATGAAACTATTCCATCACTATCTTCCAGTAGAGATACAATTTTTTTCTTGTCCCTTGTCATATGTGTTGCGCAGCCAGTATCGACATACCATACACTTTTATTGCTTTAAGCCTTTAAGGCAATGACACAAAATTATTTTTTCCTTTTCCAAACATTTTGAGGAACCTCGACAACATGTTGTGATTCCATTGGAGGAGTGATTAACGTGCAGTGTTTAGCCAGATGTCTAATTTTTTTTCATTTGCAAAATTTTACTTCATTACTCACGTTTCCAAATCTATTATAAATTTGTTTTTAATCTTCTTAAGATATTCTAAAATAGTCATTCTTGGAGTAAGTTTTATCCCGAGCATAAGCTTTACAGTTTACGACCTTATGTCAAAAACTGTTGCAAGAATAACATACACCAAGAAAGATAGTTTGATACCTGAGAGGAGGTTGTTTTGATGGTACAATTTTCTAGAAGCTTTCCTCTTGTGATCTTTGATTTCACATAGGTTCATCTTGAGCCTTTTATTTGATAAGAATTATTTCTTTCTTGACCATATCAACATATGTTTTTTTTTTAGATTCCTTTTATGTTATGGTGGAGCTGGAGCCTTTAATGAATGTGGGCTTGTACCCTAATCCAATCTTGTCACTGCATGACCTTTGAATTTATGATGATTTCATCCAATACTTTGGAGTTTTTTTCAAATTTCTACTAGAAATTATTTTTATGTTCTTCCTTTCATTGAGAGACTATCTTTGCTTCCAAATCATCCCATGTCTCGTTGCTTTCTTCTAGTTCTTTTTTGATGGATTCTTCAATTTTTCTAGCTTCTTCCAATTGTAAATTAAGATCAATTATAATATTCTTTGATTCTTCAATCTTCTTATTGAGGATTTTGGCATGTTCCTTCAATTCTTTTAGCTTGGATTCTAGTGCTTTAACATTTCTTATTTCAACTTTGATATCTTTTAAAAGGTTGATATTAAGCTCTCTTTCAAGATAAACCTCACCTTCTTCTTCTTCATCTTATTCTTTCTCTTTAGGAGTTTCCTTACTATTGTACCTTGCCATCAATAATACTATTCTCATGTCATTTTCACTGTTGCTATCACTCTCTTCTTCGGATGAGGAAGTGTCTTCTTTTAAATAGAAGCTTTTCTTAAAGCCTTTCTTTTTGCCTTGCTTATTGTATCTTCTTTGATTCTTCCTTACTTTCCTTGAATATTCTTCTTCATCATCATTGTCTTTATACTTTTCTATTACTGATTTTAGCTTCCTCACAAAGATTTCTATCTCTTCATTTTCAATTTCGCTACCGTTGCAATTGGGGGTTAACTTTGTTTGATGTTCTTTTTTCCTTGTCTTCTTGGATGCCATAAAAGTTGATTCTCTTTTGGATGGGTTCTCTTACTCTCTTCTCATTTCACAGGTTGTAGGTATTCCATGTAGTTCATCCATGCTAACATTTTCTAAATATGATATTTCATCTAGCACTAAGACTTTAGCATCGAATCTAAATCGAAGTGATCTTAGTAATTTTAAAACAACTACCTTGTTCTCCATTAGTTCTCTTAGTACTTCTATGTCGTTTACTACTTCATCAAATTGGAGAAAATAAGCTGCAATATTTTCATCTTCATTCATTTTCAACCACTCAGATTTTCCTCTAAAGGTCCAAAGCTTGGCCTCCTTGACTTTATTCTCCCCTTCATAAATATTTTGGAGCCTACCCCAAATTTAATATATATTTTGGAAGCTTCTCGAAAATACCATAAGAAGTTGTTGGAAAGTGTATAAGTTAGAATCTTCTTCAAAATATAAATAGGATTTTCAACATTGTTGTGTGGCCTAACAAGCTGGAACTCTCTAGAAAAGTAACCTTAGGTCTACAAAAATTTATGGGGCCGAAATTCCTAGACATATTTAGATATTGGTGCCTCTTATTATCAATAGGATCCTTGATCACCCATAATACACAACTCAGATATTCCATAGGTATGTGATTTGAAATCCAATTAAAACCTTGAAAAATGAGAACCCAAACAAAAATCCTTCAAGATTGATGTTCTTAGCAAAATACACAGAGTTATATTAAGCCTCAAGCATATGTTGTTGGGCCACTATTAGAGCCTTGGGTTTGTATCAATAGAGGATCCAAAACTACTCATAAGCTTTCCCTAAATAATGATTGAAACCACACCATAGGAAGCTTCAGACTTGGATATGTGAGTGCCCAAAATATGATTATAGTAGCCCAACGAAACCCTCAAAGAAACAATAAAATATTGCCACAATTAACTTCATATATGATACTTCACGGATATAGCTGCAATCAATGACCTTTCCCCACAAATCTGAGCCCTTTTAAGGGCCAAAAATATCAAATGTATTTGGCTTATGAAAACAAAACATTTTGCTCAAAAGTTAGGCCTCCTACAGATAATAGGCATGATTGCTCAAGGACCGTAGAATATATCTCAAGGATGTACTTGATTTTGATGATCAATGAGGGATGAAATGTGATGAGTATAATTTAGATTACAAACCCTCACCTGTGCCAAACCAATGAATCCCATAAGAACCTATTAAAGAAAAATATAACCCATAAACCCTTACATAATAGCCTCCTTGTTAGATCTTCAATGCTTGACAAGGATGCACTTCATTTCAGAGAGATCAATTTTTTTTTCTTGTGTATTGAGGGAAAAATACTCCTTGTATTTATAGAGGCCGAAATTCCCTTATGGATGGGTAGGCTGACTTCACATGGAGAGAAAATCATAATCTAAAACTTAAAATAGTTGGAACCAAAAAGTTTATGAAATGAGGCTGACTTGTAAGGAATGGAGGGAAGTATTTTAAATTCACAATCATTTCCATTTGAAATAAATTTTGAGTAAGGAGCCAAAACTGACAATCACTTGACTATATAATATTTAAATGGAGTCTTCATTGAGAGCCTACCGCATCATCTCCTTTTGTGGACTTCAACAACAAGAAGGAGGCTTCATTTTTTACTAAGAATATCTCCCAAATTGTGAAGACCCTTGTGATGTGCCACATACTATTAGAATCAACATAACAAGGAGAATCCAATAAAGGAGACCTTGACCATAAATACCTTAAACTTCCTTGTCATATTTGTCATCAAAGGCGGGGCATATTTTGGTGCTGCTTGGGTTGGCATTAATGAAAATCATATTTAAACATTATTCAAACTAAAATACAATACCACATAATCCACTTATGCAATAATTGGTTTTCTCAATCAGAAATATATTTTGATGATGGTAGGTGAATGGTTGTTGATTCCCTCATAAGTGGTCAATCTTACCTTTGGTTACTTGGTCATAGGGTGTAATCTAGACACTTGCATTTGAATAAGATAAATTTATTTCCAAACATAACATATGAGACAAGCATTGTGTAATATATATATATATATATATATATATATATATATATATTTTTTTTTTATCTTAATAATTTTATATATTATGATATATGTCATATATGTTATACATTATATAAATGTGATCAAATTATTGGTGGCTATGCGAGACTTTTAAAAGATTATTTAGTTGATATAATCATGATATGGGGGCTTAATTTAACCCTAAAGAGGCAAGTTGATTTGGGTAAGTACTCTTGACATGGACATGATGTGCTATGTAAAGACAAAGTAGACAAGTTTTTAGATGCAACTTTCAAGTTATATTCTTTCTATTGAGATTCATGTTACTCTTATGGTACAAACAAGTTGACTATCATTTGGTTGTTGTGTTTGGAGGTGGTATGGAATAATAATGGTACATATTTCTTGGATCATGTTCCATGCCTTAGCTTTGCATGGTGGAATCAAAAATTTCCACTCTTTATACATTTTGTGATATATAGATCTTGTTTACCTGATCATGATGAACGTGTGGTATCTCATTTCTTCATATCTTTGATGTTTCTTTCCCTATGATTTTAACATGAAGTAAATAGACATTTGGTGTTCATAGAATTCATTTTTAGTTCCATCATAGAACTCATATGATTGATAGAACAACATTTGTAAGTCATTCACTTCTAATGGAACACAAAAACGTGGGGCCAGACTCACTGTTTGACGAAATTTCTATTTGCAATAATTTAGATAATATTTCTCCAAGGGCATTACCTCTTGAAGAGGGAGAGAATAGTAATAAAGACCAATGCATCACATTTTATTGATATTGTTGATCTCTCTAATTCTAATTTAGAGATCTCTTTCGTTCTAATTTAACTCACCTTGATTTAGAAATCTCGTTAATGAAATAAGTTTTTAACAACTACATTCATGATCAAGATCAAGAAATCAAATGTGGGTGAATAAGACAAGATGAATTTTATGTGGGTGAATGCAAATGAGTAAAACTTACCTTGAATATTCATTATTTTTCGACATTTTGGTAACTCACCTTGGATTAGCAATCTCGTTAATGCAATAAGTTCTTAGAAAATACAATCATGATCATGATCAAGAAACTAAATGTTAGTGAATAAGACACATCATGAATGTTATGTGGGTGAATTCGAATGAATAAAACTCACCTTGAATATTCATTATCTTTTGACATTTTTGGTCTATTATAATGAACATTCCTTTCACAAATGACATCACTTGATGCATTTGTGTTCTATTCTAGTCCTGATATGTCGAAATACCAATGGAGGGATGATCCAACATGAGGCAGTATCATTATGTCCCAAATCTCATTACCATCCTATGATAATTATGTATTATTATCTCCATGTGATGTGTTTGTGGTCAATTTAGGTACTAACTCTCCATGTGATGTGATGTGTTGTGTTCATTTTGGGTCCTCATATATTGAAAGATCAATGAAAGGATGAGATAACATGAGGTGGTACCCTCATGCCCTGAATCTCAATGCTAGCCTACGATAACTATGTTAGCATGGTAATTCATTTATGCTTATTGTTCCCATATTAACGACAAATGCTTGCCTTGGTGGTGGATGTTGTTCATGTCTTGGCAATAGATGCCCACAAATGATATTCATGTCTTGGTGATAGATGACTTCCTTGGTGGAAGATGATGTTCCTATCTTGGTGACATATTCATATAGATGATGTTCTTGTTTTGGTGAAAAATCCCTGCCTTTGTGGCAGATTATGTTCCTATATTGGTGACAAATGGTTGCCTTGGTGGTAGATTATTGTTCTTATCTTCATGAAATATGTTTGCATATAATGTTCTTGTCTTGATGACAAATTCCTGCCTTGGTGGCACAAGATTGTTCCTATCTTTGTGACAAATTTATGCAGATAAGGTCCCTATCTTGGTGACATATACCTCCCTTAGTGGTAGATGATTATTCTTGTCTTGGTGATAGATCCCTACCTTGGTGGAAGATGATGTTCTTGTCTTGGTGATAGATGCTTGTAGATGGTGTTCCTGTCTTAGTGATAGATGCTTACCTTGGTGGCAGATGATGCTCTTGTCTTGGTGACAGATGCCTTTAGATGATGTTCCTCTCATGGTGATAGATGTATTCCTTGGTGGCAGATGATTGTTCTTGTCTTGGTGACATATGATTATCTTAGTGGTAGATGATGTTACTATATTGGTGACAGAGGCCTACCTTGGTAGTAGATGATGTTCTTGTCTTAGTGACAAATTCTTGCAGATGATGTTACTGTCTTGGTGATAGATGCATGCCTTGGTGGTAGATTATTTTTTCTATCTTGTTGATAGATTCCTACCTTGGTGGTAGAAGATGTTCCTATCTTGGTGATTGATAGATATATATGATTTTGTTGGTGATGAATTTTTGCAGTCAATGTTCCTGTCTTGGTGGAAAATGCCTATAGATGATGTTCATATCAGGGTGATAGATGTCTTCCTTAGTAGTAGACAATTGTTCCTATATTGGTGTCAAATTCTTGCCTTGGCAAAAGATGATGTTCCTATCTTGGTGACATATGTTTGTGGATGATGTTTCTATCTTGGTGATAGATGCATGCCTTGGTGGGAGATGAATGTTCCTATCTTAGTGATAGATTCCTACCTTAGTGGAATATGATGTTCTTATCTTGGTGATAGATGCTTGCAGATGATGTTCCTGTCTTGGTCACAGATGCCTACAATGATGTTCCTGTCTTGGTGACATATGCCTACCTTTGTGGAATATGGTTTTTACTATTTTTTTGAAAGATGCTTGCATTGGTGGAAGATGATGTTCCTATCTTGGTGAAAAAATCCTACCTTGGTGGTAGATGATTGTACCTATTTTGGTGACAGATGTCTGCCTTGGTGGTAGATGATGTTCCTGTTTAGGTGATGGATGCCTTCCTTAGTGCCAGTTGATATGACATTGATGATATATGCTAATATTGGTGATAGATGGCCAAGTAGGTGACAAATTCATGGGTACAGAATGATGAAGTGCTTAATTATGTTAACTTTAGGATGAAGTTATTTGAATGGGGAGAGCATGTCATGCCCCAATTATGGAGAAATAAAATAATAAAAAATAGTAATAACTACACTAAAAATAAGACATAAGAAAAGGCAAGTACAACCTTGGAATTGAGTCCTTTATCATGTATGGACTCTATATAAGGATGGGGAGGTAAGAAGAAAGGAATATTTTGGATGTTTAAGGTAGATGTATAGTCGATTGAGGGCTTAGGGGTGGCTAGATGTTGAAATATACTAAGTCGTTAAGCCTACAGTTTTGTGGAGAGCACTACCCTATAAATAAGTTGTGATAACATCGATCAGGAGCATGGATAAGGGAGGCACAATATCCTCTATGAAGGCAAGTATTTCACACCTTGCAATGAATATGTATCTTTTCATAAATATGAGTATTATAACATTAATTCGATATATCAGTGACAACAAAGAGAATAACCATCAAATATTGGTGTAAGTTAAGTTGTCTTGCAAACCAATCCATTAATATTCAAATTTTGGTGTAAGACGAGCCATTTTGTAGACCTATCCATGAACACTTATTGTCTTCCAATTCAATAGAGTGAAAATCTAATGCTATCATCACAATGTGAAGGGTTTGGTCAAGGAAATTAATATACATCTCATGGTGTACCTATTGGGTGCGATATATGTTAAGTTAATAGTCCAAAATTAATATGTCGATCTCGGGTGTCATAAACTTTGAGGCGTAACACAATATGTACAAGAAGAAGACCTCAGGTACCTGCAAAACTAATATCTATCTTTATATAGAATTTTTTCCATCAACACGTCCACACTTATACAAAAGACATACCAGTCCCTTAAACCCTATTTAATCCTGCAATCCTAATGGAATTTATTTGAGAAAAATAAACCCTAACTACTGGTCACTAGAATTTCTTGACTCTAGCTCCTTATTAGGCTAAGCAACCTTTGAAGTATATCTTAGTTGTCTAAAGGAAAAGGGAGTTAGAAACCCTAGTGATATTTTCAAAGCAATAGAAAAACATCGATCCTACCCTTGGATCCCTACTAGGCTGAGAAATATTGAAGTCTATCTCAATTGTCTATGGAAAAAAGTACTATAGGTCTCATCACACCATTAAAGAGAGGAATGTGAACTTGATCAAATTCTTTTCTCCCAATGCAACGCAAAAAACTTGCTTAAGAAAAGACAAAAATGGAAATAAATCCAACTACAAATCTTTACAAAGTCTTGGATATCAATCACTTCATGTTGATGCAAACATGCTCTAAAAGAAAGACGATTCCAAAACATACTTCAACCAATCATTAACTCAATACAAATGAAAGTAGCCAGATATTTAAACAAAATGATACACACATAAACCCAATATACTCATTCAAATATTAAGGCTCAATATTCATTTAATAAGACATGTGAATGCACTTTTAGTATAGATATTAAATCAATGCAAGTTCCAATGAATATATGAACTTATTGGTGGAATTATATGTATTCTAATTCCAAAGTTTATTTATCAAATTCGGGATCGTAAGACTTAGAGATGCAAGCACATGAAATGTAGGATTAGAGCCTATTATAGCCTATGCTAACAAATAACACTAGAAAGAACTAATCACTAAGGATTATCACTTGTCACTAGAATGTGGGACTCTAATTCTTATCAGGTTTTAAACCACAATATTTCATTACCAATAGATGATGTTCATGTGGTTTGATATATGTAGCTTATTAGGCCTTGAGGCTTCAGTGATTTTAACCCTATAGTGATGAAAACCCATTAAACATGCTGCACAAAAAGTAAATGCCACCAACAATAAGCAAAAGTGTGTGAGGAAAGTAAAGAAAACAAGATAATAAACTACAAGAAATGTGTTAACAAACTATCAAAAATAAATGCTAAGAAGGCTTAAAGATATATTGTAGGTTCTTATTCACTGTAGGAATCTTTTTTCAAGTAGATGCAAAGCTCCAATGAGTTAAAGAATCCTAAACTGCAAATTACATAGTTCTTTAATACTATGTTCTAGTAGAGAACCTAGTACCGATTTAAGTACAGAAAGGCTGAAATTTGAAATTAGGAATAAGTACCGAATTAGGTACGAAAATTCTCTGTATTGAAATTTTGAATATTAAAACATGTTAAGAAACCAATAAAATTTGTTTGAATCTTTAAGCCTGAGAAAAATCGATTTGAATTTGATCATAATGCATTCTACTTAACATATATGAAAATAGAGCAATAAATATAATACTATGTGAAATACAAATCTAATGAAAAATTGAGAAGAACATTAAATAAAATATGAAATCAATTAGAATTCACTTCTTAAATCTAAAGAGAAGTACTAAACACTAAATTGAAATCATGAAAGTTAATAGATCTAAGTTTCATCTAACATAAATTCATTGCAAAATAAAACTAAATTGCTAGATGTAAGACTAATCTACAAAACACATGAAGCATGTTGGAAATACTGAGAGGCGGGGGGGAATCATTGTTTCTTTTTAATTTTTCTAGTTATTACCAAAAACAGATATATATATCTATCTATATATATATATCTATCTATATATATATATATATATATATATATATATATATATATATATATATATATATATATATATATATATATATATATATATATATATATATATATATATATATATATATATATATATATATATATATATATATAGAACACAGAAATCAACAACTGGAATTAATGCTTTTATTGAACACAACACAGTGCAATGAAATAAATACAATATAAGTATATATTTGATTGTGATTAGTTGCCAAGCTCCAACTTGGACTTCAGTGAGGCTCAAACCTCCAGAGCAACAAATCTGTTTTGCAGTGGTTCTGCACTTAGGAGCACCTGCCCCTAAGGAATTTCAGTTCTATTCAGTTATGAGGCTCCAACCTCTTGGGCTCCAACCCAACCTTGGTATAACTGGTATGCTGCTAATCTTTGTTCAGCTGAGGTTCTCCTTCACTACTACTCTCCTGCCTCTGCTGCCTCTATTGCTTCTGCTGCCTCTTCTGCCTCTGCTACTTCTACTACCTCTACTGCCTCTGCTCCTTCTGCTACCTCACACTCTAGTTCTTCACCACAACAACAACAACTGTAGTTCTCTATTTTTACTATTTTATTCATTCCCATACCTCTGTCCATTCATTTCCACTTACATCGCCTCTTAGGCTTCCTCCTCAGTCGCTGCGGCTTCCTCTGTGCTGTGCAAGTTTACTGACTTTCTGGGGACACGTAGATTCATTATATAGGTCCAAACGATCCACGGAGAACAAATCTTCCCGGTTTAACTTAACAGTTCTCCTTAGGCAATGATTGCAGGCATACACAGAGTTCTTCCAGTTAAACAAAGATGTTTTGTCCCAGTGGCGATCATAATCGCCATGATTCACCCCTTTCAACTGATGTTCAGCCTTGTGAACCATCGAAACAGCCATCATAAGCCTTTCGGCTTAAAACACCCCACGCAAGCCAAAAATTCCATTACACAGAGAATATGAGAAAAAACAGTGAAACAGATTAAAAGGCGGACTTGAGGAAATATTACAATCGCACCAATTCCTATATCGGGTCCATAGTGAAATCGAAATTGGCGCTTTACACTTCTGGAGGTCCTTTATACATCAAGACCATGGCATCGCCGATGGCCGCCGACCAATCCACCACTCTGTTCTGAAATGCAGATGCGATAATCCCTATCGATGATCGCAATGGTCCAATGGACATATTGTAACGCCACTCCTGAAGTGTCGATGTGATATGAGGTGTCGGATCCGATACAACTCAATGCTCTCGTTCATAAACAATTCAGGTCCGCTTTCCGCCTCCGATAGTGTATTTGCCTATGTACATGCCTTGGCCTCCGTTTGCGTCTCTGATAGTGTTAAACACATATATGGGCTTTCTCTCCGCTGATAGTGTTAAGGCATGCATACATGGGTTTTATAGTCCCGATATGGATATATATATATATATATATATATATATATATATATATATATATATATATATATGACATATACATATGTGGCTCTGTCTGCTCCTCTTGGCTCCTCCGATAGCTCTATTTGCTCCTCAAATATTGCCATAATGACAATCTATGTTCAACAAAGCATAGCAACACTTACCCACAATGAGGGGCCCTTCCTAGGAGGTTAGTGCTATGAAGAAAATATCAAATCAAGCTAAGAACATGTACCACAATTCAGCCACCATCAATTCCTTATTCACTTCAAAAATCTCTGTTATGAATCAGCTCTCTATGTCTCTCTAAAAACTAATCATTGATCTCCTCTATTACAATAATGAACAACCTCTCTTCCTCTACCCTTTGAGGCTTTATTTATACATAAAATCCACTGAGGAAGGATAAGATCCAATCCCCTAAACTCAGAAAACGATTTTACAATAGAGGAAAATCTCATATATGCTTTTTGTGTAATTTTATACAAATTGGTGTTAAAGAACCAACCATATCTTCTCTACCATGATGTATTTTGGGGAGATATTTCTATGAATCCTAACTTCTTATATGTTAAACAAAAAAACCTCTCTTATAATTTCTTGATTCAATTACATGGCCTCAGAAATCGTGCCCAAAGATCACTGTTTAGATTTTTTCTAATCTGGGTTTTGCAGAAATTTTGTACAAAACTGCTTCAGAGAGCCAGTTGTATCTTTCAAATCATATTGAATTTTTGGAAATAGTTTGTGATACAAGTAAATTGTTAGGTTTTTCAAAAACCCATATTCTAGATTATTGAGATTCGCCATCGTATGCATGGAAATCGAGGTAGAAAATGGTAGTTTCAAAACTGTTACATATTTTTTGTTGTAACTTAAATCATGTGCTAGGATCCCACGTGTGAGATCAATATATTAAACGGATTGTACCAACATATTAGGTCCATGTGGCACCTAATTTACCATGCTAGAGAAAATGAAAACATATTTTATAATTTCGAATTTTTTTTCCCTCCATTCATGCAAGTGCAAAATTAAGTACTGAATTGCTGAACTGATACAGAGATAGAAATTTTCATAGTGGAACATGCTCCTTGGTCACATAATCACATTATTAAAACTTCATTGATAAAACCATATTAAAAAATCATTTAATCATTAAAAATACAAGAAATGATTAATAATTAGTCACAAGGTAAAATTAATGCATTTAGTGAAAATTAGTAATATAATAGTTACGTAATATGTTGTCAAGGTATGAATATGGCTTGTAAATGAAAGGTTTGGATAGCCAACATGATAACATATCTAGGGCCCAACATCCCCCCATGCCTAAGATTTTGCATGCCCTCATGCAAACAAAATATGGACTAGGAAATAATGATGGCTGATATAAGGTGACAAAGAAGATAATGGCTAAATAAATATGGACTTGGAAACTGGAATATGCATTAATGGATTTGGAAATGGTGGTTTAAGAAAGGTGAAGAAATAGGGAGTGTTTAATCATCAATATTCCTTAAATTTTAATAATCTAAAGAGCCTTTGAACATGTTTTATCTCAATTATAACTTTCGGACTTGATTTGTACTGCAGGATACAATGGAAGTTGTATGAAGCTGAATATGAGGCAATGTAAGGCTAATAATATGGAATGATCTAAAAGAGCCAAAGTTGATGAGTTCCAATCTGATATGTTGAAGGAAGTTGAAGAGAATGAAATGACGATGCTGAAAATATCCCAACAACCACTCCCCCATGCCTGAGGTTTTGCATGTCCTCATGCAAATAGGGCGAGATATTGAAGAAGTGAGGAGGGTTGCTAAGATGGCTCTAGTACAAAAAGGGACCTAAAAAAGCAAAATAATGAAACTAATGATATGAATACTGAAAAAAAATAATTCATCTAAGATTTATTAAAATGATGTTGAACTAACACCAAACATAAAATAAATTTCAAATCACTCATTACATATGATTTCATCAATCTTTAATAGTTTTATGCTCAAGAAAAAGAAACCTTTTATAAATTTAAGGGGATCTCCTTCTTTGTAGAAAAGGAGGATTTTTATGATCACAACAAATGATGAGCCAGTGAAAAATTATTTATTACTAACCAAATCCCAAAGTCTTATTATAATAATCCAAGTATTACAGATAAGCTTTGTAGTTGAGTTTTATTAGTTCTTTGTGATCATAGGTCCCACTTCTAGGACAATGAAATCTTAGATATAGTATGAAAAACCAAAGATATAGGAATCAAGGTTACCTTAAATCCATTCTTTAGCAACAAACTTATGGAGTTAGTTTTTACACTTGACTTCATTCACACATGCTTCCTTTTTATTGTAACACTATAGAGTAACCGTCATATGTGTAGACAAAAGCCTTGGTTTGATTGACACTTCTTTAGGAATAATGCCCCATTTCCCGCGAGAGTCCATATCGCAAATGGGTTTTCCTAATGATATCACATGTCAGTACCTACTACTAGTAGCCATCCATAGCCTCGACGATTTAACCTATTAAACCTAATTTACACTGAAGGCTTTAGTCCCATGTTTCCTACCATTTTAGGTTTAGATTATGAACATTGCTTTTGTAATTGGTAAATGGGGGAGTGGCTTCAGAAATCCCCTTAAAGGCATAGAATGATACCTTTCAGAGTGAATTTGATTAAGGTACTCAAAGGACATAGCATAAATGAGTCATTTTTAATGTGAGATGGACAAAGCTAACAAAAGAATAACCAAAAGACACCTAGAGTCCTACTAATCATAGTTTTCATATATGCTTTCACTTTTAAAGTAGTGTTCCACCATGAACAAAGACTTCATCAACTCTCTTGCAAGTCTTAATAGAGATGCTTAGAGATTATGCTTTTGTGTTCTGGTTATAGTATTCAAGTTTCTTTTCCATTAGTATAATTTTATGGACCTTTTAACTTTATTTTAATCCCCTTAGTATGCATTGGTAACCATATTTTGAGAAACTATTTTGTATTGATAATTATAAATATATATGAATAAGAGAAATGAAATTCGAAACAAAGAAAAAGTATATTAGCTATGAATAGTTTGGAAATATCATTCAATTCAAATTTTATGAAAATGATTTCTTATATCATCTTTGTAAAATAGTGTTCTTAAAACAGATAAAGCATGGATGCATCCTTTTTAATAACTTAAGGAAAAATGAAATATTTCATCAAATACTCCCCTAAGTGTTCCATTTGGTTGATGTCTTTTCTTCTTTTGAGAATACACTTCTAGTAATTAAGCATCTCAAATGAACAATATCCTTGATTTTGTTAGAAAATTATATATTACAGAGCAATGTAACACATAAAATATATTGCAGAAATATAAACACAGAAAATACATAAAACAAGAGAGAGACAGATATACATGGTTCATCCAATTTGGGCTACATCCACGGAGAAACAACCAGTCCTTCCTTTTATATTATGTAGAAAATTGAAGAGATACAACTTATAGCAGATCTGCTGTAATTCCTTGTTCTCTCTCGCTCAATGTCCTCTCTCTTTCTCGCTCAGAATACAAATCTACTTAGACACAATACAATTACCTCATATATAGCGAGGGGTTGCCTTCTATGAAAAAACCCTAAATTAAACATAACTTCTACCATCATATCTCTGCCTAATGAATGACTCAGTTTGACTATGAATTTACAACATTTTAGAAGGCAATTTTACATCTAGTTTTAGTGTCAGGGCACTGCCCCCGATCCCCCGCCAAGCGGGGGCTCCTAAAGATCACTTCCGACCACCCCTAGACCCCCCTTGTAGTGCAAATATTACGGGCGGTGTTGCCGCCACATTACAAACTGGGTTCCAATGCGGTGATACCTCTGAATAAAGAAGATAATCAGGCTCCACACCCAACAATCTCCCACTTGGAGACTGAGTATAACAACTCCACTACTGCTTCATTTTCTGGACAATGGCTCCACTTTGGACTTGGTTGTTTCTCATATTCTTCATCATACCTGAAGACCAATTGAAACTGAGCAGAATCTCAGTTTCTCCATGGTTACAAATTTTGTTAACATATCTGCAGGATTCTGGCTAGTGTGTATCTTTTCCAGCTTCATCTGTCCATCTTCCAACATTGACCATATGAGATGATACTTGAGCTGTATATGTTTTGTCTTGGAATGAAATGCAGAGTTCTTTGCCAAATGTATGGCACTTTGGCTGTCGCTGTATAACCTACCTAACTCCTGCTTCTTATCCAATTCATCCAGAAACCTTTGTAACCAAATCATTTATTTACTATCCTTTGTAGCAAGAACATACTCTACTTCTGTTGTTGAGAGTGCATCAACAATTTGTAGTTTTGAAACCCAACTGACAACTGTTCCACCTACAGTAAACACATACCCTGTTGTGCTCCTCTTGTTATCTCTATCACCCGACATATATGCATCAACATATCCCTGTAGAGCAATGTTTGAACCACCAAAGCATAATGCTTGATTTGTGGTACCTCTCAAATACATGAGAATCCACTTCACCACCATCCAATTTTCTTTTCCTAGATTGTTCATGTACCTGCTTACAACTCCCACTGCATGTGCAATATCAGGGCTTGTGCAGACCATTGCATACATTAAGCTTCCAGCTGCTGATGCATATGGAACTTTAGACATATAAGCCATTTCTTCCTAATTCTTGGGAGACACCTCCTTACTTAGTTTCAAATGGCTAGCCAAAGGTATACTAACTGGTTTTGCATTCTACATGTTAAATATTTTCAACACCTTTTCTATGTACTTAATCTGAGACAATGTTAATTTTCGATTCTTCTTGTCAATAATTATTCTCATACAAAGGATTTGTATGGCAGCACCCAAATCCTTCATTGCAAATGAGTTCACCAATTTTCTTTTGAGCACATTTATTTCCTACATGTTAGAACCTGCAACAAGCATGTCATCTACATACAATAACAATATAATATAGTTTCCATCATTTTTCCTTTTGAGATAAACACAATGATTAGAGTGACATCTAGTATAACCTTGTTCAGACATAAAGCTGTCAAATTTTAGATACCACTACCTTGGAGCCTGTTTTAAGCCATACAAGCTCTTCTTCAACCCGCACACTAGTTTCTCCTTCCCTTTTACCACATATCCTTGTGGCTATTGCATATATGTCTCTTCCTCCAAATCCCCATGGAGAAAGGTTGTCTTTACATCTATCTGCTCAAGATGCAAATTTTTAGCTGGCACTGGACTTAAAATCGTTCTGATTGAAGTCATTTTAACAATAAGAGAAAATATCTCATCAAAGTCTATACCCTTTTTCTGTGCAAACCCCTTCACCACAAGTCTAACTTTATACCTTTTTCTACCTTCATCTTCTTCCTTCAACTTGTAAACACATTTATTTTGCAATGTTGTTTTACCTGCAGGCAACCTAACTAAGTCCCAAGTCTATTTATGTTCTAAGGAGTCCATCTCTTCTTTCATGGCTTGCTCCCACTTCTTCCTGGTTTCTACTTGCACTGCTTCTTCATAACGTTCTGGTTCACAAGAATCCGTCAACAATACATAATATAATAAAGGAGAGTATCGTTCAGGGGGTCTACTTATCTTGGTAGATCTTCTAAGGCCACTTTCACGTGTTTGAGGTGCTTGTTGCTATTGTGGCTGTTCTTGTTTTGGCTGTTGATCATTATGATTTTCAAGCACCTTCACTTTTTCTATGATCTCATCAAGCACTGTGTATTCTCTGTTTTCTTCTTCCTGTTTCTTTTCTTGCATATGATCCTTATACAAAACCTTTTCATTGAATATGACATCTTTGCTCCTAATGATTTTGTTTTTTTCATAATCATAAAAGCGATAACCAAAATCATTAACACCATATCCAATAAAGGTACATTTCTTTGATTTTGCCTCAAGCTTTGTTCTATTTTCTTTATTAATGTGGACAAAGGCTTCACAACCAAAAGTCTTTGAAAATGAGTAGTTTACCTTTTTACCTATCCATGCCTCCTCTAGAATACCACCATCCAAGGAACTTGAAGGCCCTTTGTTTATTAGATAAAGAAAAATATCTACAACATCTGCCCAAAATTGTAAAGGCAATCCTGCATGCAATCTCATGCACCTTGCACGCTGCATGATTGTCTCGTTCATCCTTTCTGACACACCATTTTCTTGTGGTGTTCCTGGAACTGTCTTCTCTCTGCAAATTCCATTCTCTGAACAGTACCTATTAAACTCTTTGCTGCAATATTCACCTCCATTGTCTGATCTGAGACACTTCAACCTTTTTGTTGAGGGAATAAGTCCCTTGGGGCTTTGGGTCAGAACCCTAGCAGAGCAGGAGTAATCTACAGCAAGAAACACACATAACACTCAAGAAACATGCTTAAACAAACTAACTATGTGAGGACAAACATATCTGGATGTCCTTCATTTGGGTAGTTCCATCCAGGGTTCAAACCCTCTGCAACTCCTAATGATCTTCGAACTTGCAAATCAACCAATTTGAATACACATAGCATTATATAGATAAAGCATTTTAGTGAAATCAACTTTATATCATATAAGTAGATGGTTAGTTATACATTGAAATATTCTTTCATATATAAACCATAACAATAACATCAGATGCACAAAAAAAGTCAATATCAGGAACAAGACAACATTTCCTTTTATTGCAGAAAACTATAATAAAACATGGAAAGAGTTCACCTGAGTCTTCCTCTTCTGTCTCCAAGCGGAATCATCCTCCGGGTCTGTCCAATCCCAGTCTTCAACAAACTCCTTCCATAACCAATACCATGATATCTCCAAGCATGTGAGAGAATATAAAAACTCAAGGAAACAAGGGTTTCCTGAACTTGGGAAAGTGCTTGAAGCATAGGGATTCTTCAGACTTGATTAGGGGATAATCTCAATATAGTAATTCTATCATTTCTCTCTTCATTAAGGCCTTCCCGTTGAAGTCTTTTTATACTTCTCCCAAGTTATTTTTTTAGTTGGGAAATAGTTGGGCCACATGCACTAATAGGTAATCAACAGGTAAAACCCATGATCTCTGCCCATAATTAAGAAATTTTTTTTTTTTAAGTGTTTTAACACATATACGTGGGTTGGGTATTGACTAACCCGCATGTACACGCTTTTAACACAGGGAAAAGTAGTGTACAGGGAGTAAAACACTGTTTTTAAAATATTTGGACCGAGTATGGAAGGAGGGATTTCCATAGTCCATAAAGCAAGCATCACAAATACAAAGGGTGATATTTGGAGCTATAACACTTTTTCCTATCTCATTTTCAACCAAAGCTTTCCATTTCTTGAAAGTATCAAATACATCAAATTTATTTCGAGTACAATAAATCCAGTTTTTTCTGGTTGCATCAGCAATAAAAGTAACATAATAATGAGATCCACCAAGAGATGATACCTGAGTAGGTCCCCATACATTTGTATGCACAAGCTCTATTTCTTTCCCAACTCTGAGGAATTTGACTCTCTTCTATTTTCCATGCACACAATTCTCACATAATTTTAAATCAACACGCTTCAAACTTGGAAACAAATTTATTGAGTGAAGAATCTGCATCCCCTTATCACTCATGTGCCCAAGTCTATGATGCCACAATGTCGTATCTTCTCCTGTAGAGGTTAAAGCATTAACATAATTAGAAATACCATTGCATAAATACAATGTACCAACCTTTTCTCCTTTTGTTATTACCAAGGCTCCTTTAGTGACCTTCTAGGTTTTATCTATAAAAGTAGTTACACAACCTTCACCTCCCAATTTCCCTATTGAAATCATATTTTTCTTTAGATATGGAACATGCCTTACCTCATTCAATAGCCTTTAATTTCTATTTAGTTGTTTTATGAAAACTGTACCCATTCCAATGATTTTATAGGGTTTATTATCACCCAATCGAACCTGTCCAAAATCTCCTTGAACATAATCATGAAAATGTTTCCTATCAGGTGTGGTATGGAATGAAGCCCTGAATCTACCACCCAGGAATCAATAATATTTTTTAATGAAAGAATCAAAGCATCTTGCAACACATCACCTGTCACATTTGCTTTATGACTATTTTTTTGTTGTGTGTCTCCTTCTTTTCCCTTCTGAGACTTGCAGTATTTCTTCAAGTGTCCTTTCTTCCCACATTTCCAACACACTATCCTTGATCTGGACTTGAATCTCTCTTTCCTCAACTTACTGCGATATCCTGGGCTTTTTACTCTTTCCATTTTTATTCCCCTAGTCTCTGCAGTCAAAGCATTACCTGATGTCTCACCGGAGCTTTTTCGTCACATTTCCTCGCTAAGGATTGCATTGACAACATCATCAAACTTTAAAGTAATAGATCTAGAGACAGTTACTAATGGCCATAACTAAACCATTCCAACTTTGTGGCAATGAGCATAGAAATAACAAAGCCCTAACTTCATCATCAAAAGTTACCCCTACAGAACTTAACTGATTGGTAACTAAATTAAATTCATTTAAATGATCAACAACAGATCCACCTTTCGATATCTTCATATTAAATAAACGCTTCATAAAAAATACCTTATTTGAGGCCGAGAGTTTTTCATATAGTTTGGCCAATGCCTTCATTAAACCCTTTCTTGTCATTTCCTTTGAAATATTAAAGGCCACCGATGTCACTAAGCATAGCCGTATTGTTCCATTGAGTGGATTTCTGTGGAGAATATCCCATTCTGTGTCTATCATACTCATCAACTTCTTTGTCTTTCTGCTCAATGGTAGGTATAGATATCTCTGATATAGATAATCTTCCATTTGCATCTTCCATAGCTAGTAGTTTTGGCCGTTAAATTTTTGGACCCTAAACCTACCATCTTCCACCATTACTCCCACTCGAACTAGGACCCTTCTCTCCTGCGAGTTTATCAACCAAATAAACCTTCGGTTCTGATGCTATTTGTTAGAAAATTATATATTACAAAGCAATGGAACACATAAAATATATTTCAGAAATATAAACATAGAAAATACATAAAACAAGAGAGACATATATATATGTGGTTCACCTAATTTGGGCTACATCCATGGAGAAACAACCAACCCTTCATTTTATATTATCCAACAAACTAAAGAGATACAACTTATATCAGATCTGCTATAATTCCCTGTTCTCTCTCGCTCAATCTCCTCTCTCTTTCTCGCTCAGAATACAGATCTACTGAGACACAATACAATTCCCTCATATATAGCGAGGGGTTTCCTTCTAGTGAAAAAAACCTTAAATTAAACATAACTTCTACCATCAGATCTCTGCCTAATGAATGGCCCAGATTGACTACAAAATTGCAACATTTTACAAGGCAATTTTACATCTATTTTTAGCTTCGAGGGCACTGCCCCCGATCGCCCGCCAGGGGGGGCTCCTAAAGATCATTTCTAGCCCCCCTGAACTCCTCTTGCAGTGCAAATGTTACAGCCAGTGTTTCTGCCACATTACGAACTGGGGTCCAATGCGTTGATACCTATGAATAAAGAAGATAATCAGGCTCCACACCCAACATAATCCTGTTTTTTCTTGCAAAATGGAAAATTGGTACCAGAATTCTTGATACTGGTTAGATAAAATATGGTACTAAACAATTGGTATGCAATACTAAACTATGTTGCTATGCAATCATTTCCAACTTTACCAACAATTCCAAACATAATGGTCATAGATTGATTTATTGAAAAGAAAAACTAGAAACATATCTAACTAAAAATAAATAATAAGTGGGAAAGCAAAGTAATAGTTGAACCATGTTGTAGTTGGAAATAAGACTATGTGACAATCTTCATTAAAATAATATGCAACAAAAGGAGACCCCAACAAAAATATGCAATGGGAACATAGATCTCCCATTTTCAACTAATTACTTTTTAGCTATTAACATCCCCACTTACTGAAAGCAAATGAGAAAGACGTTGCACTATATGTTATAACTAAACTAAATACTATATGCAACATTTATTTATTATCCTATTCAACTTGAGAAAAAGAAATCCCTCTCCTCAAATATAGGAGTATTTCCAATGTAACCATGTGCGTAACAAGTATAAAATGCATTCATACTCAATTTTAGAATATACTCTGCAATACATACCTGAGTATAAAGAACCAGTTGTTTTAATGATGATGTCAAGAAGTAAGGAAGAATGAAGAAGTGGTATGGCCTTACAATTGCTTGAAACCAACTTTCAACAAAATAAAAAATGCTCTTGGTTTACCTCATTATTTGGCTCATTTAGCATATCCTTCTTTACCATGCCATGCAGATCTTTTGGAATTAGATGATTATCCTCTTATGTGCTTAGAGGATTTGTAGATAGGCATGTAAAAAATTATTCAATCTCAAGTTTTAATGGTTTCTCTCCATTAGATGTGGTCCATGATTCTTTAGTTTCTTTGACAATATTGCAAGATTGGATATCTTCCTGCGATTCATGGATTTATTGTTCTTCTATCACTTTTGGAGAGGAAGATAATTTCTTGTTTGCTATTAAGATTTGTTCTTCGTGAGAAGCAAATATCCAAGTTGCTGCTAGAATTTGAGAGAGTTCTTCCAAACTCTTGATAATACTTGAATATTTCTTTGTTGGTTTTTAAGCCCTGTCATGCACATGGATTAGTGGTTGGAATTCTTATTAAAAAAATGCTAAGTAAATAAGAAGGAAACACAATTGAAACAAAGGAAATCAAACCAATCATGTACTTGGAGTGCCACCATTCTACTAAGACCCTGTTGTCACCAAGTTATCTGTTCACACAAGTTAGGATTTTCTTCTTTCCATGAATAAATCTAAAGGAAAACACATTTGCAAAGAAAAATAAAGGAAAATGAGGCTTTAGATCCTACCTTTAATTCTACACATGTGAAAAAGAAACTAGAAAATCAATTAGAGGCAACTAGACTTTGGAGCGACTCCACCATAGTGGACGTGTGGCTCTTCACTCACGTCTTACCATATTTCTCCACCCTCTAGTTTCCCTACAACTAAGATCACACAGAAAACTTGTGAAAGAAACTATGCTCTAATCCCTTTAGCACCTCCCCAACAATGACACCAAAAATGTTGGTGGAATTATATGTATTCTAATTCCAACATTTAATTATCGAATCCGGGATTGTAATACTTAGATATGCAAGCATAGGAAATGCAGGATTAGAGTTTATTATAGCCTATGCTAACAACTAACACTAGAAAGAACTAATCACTAAGGATTATCACTTGTCACTGGACTGTGGGACTCTAATTCTTATTGGGTTTCAAACCACAATCTTTCATTACCAATAGATGATGTTCATGTGGTTTTATATATGTAGCTTATTAGGTCTTGAGACTTCAATGGTTTGAATCCTATAGTGATGAAAACACATTAAACATGCTACAAAAAAGTAAATTATAGAAAAGTAAATGTCGGTAACTATAAGAAAAAGTGTGCGAGGCAAGTAAAAAAAACAACGCAATAAACTACAAGAAATGCATAAACAAACTATCAAAAATAAATGCTAAGCAAGCTTAGAGATATATTGTAGGTTCTTATTCGTTGTAGGAATATTTTATCAAGTCGCTACAAATCTCTAATCAATTAAAGAATCATAAACTGAAAATTACATATTTTTTTAATACTCTATTCTAGTACAAAACTTAGTACCGAATTAAATACAGAAAGGCTAGAATTTGAAATTCTAAATAAGTATCGAATTAAGTACAAAAATGATGTAAATTGAAATTTTGAATATTAAAACATGTTAAGAAACCAATTTAAATTTGTTTGAATCTTTAAGCTTGAGAAAAAAATATTTGAATTTGATCATAATGCATTGTACTTAACATATATGAAAATAGAGAAATAAATATAATACTATGTGAAATATAAATCTAATGAAAAATTGAAAAGAACATCAAATAAATATGCAATCAAATGGAATTCACTTCTTAAACCTAGATAGAAGTACTAAACACTAAATTCAAAGCATGAAAGTGAATAGATATAAGTTTTATCTAACATAAATTCATTGCAAAACAAAACTAAATTGTTAAATGTAAGACTAATCTACAAAACACAGGAAGCATAACAACACTTACCCACACCGAGGGGCCCTTCCCAGGAGGTTAGTGCTGCTAAGAAAATCTCAAATCAAGCTAAGAACATGTGCTACAATTCAACAACCATCAATTCTTTGTTCACTTCAAAAATCTATGTTACAAATCAACTCTCTAAGTCTCTCCAAAAACTAATCATTGATCTCCTCTATTACAATAATGAACAACCTCTCTTCCTCTGTCCTTTGAGGCTTTATTTATACATAAATCCATTGAAGAAGGATAAGGTCCAATCCCATAAACTCATAAAATGTATTTACAACTTGTTGTAGAGGCTAGAACACCCTCCAAAATTTTGGCATACACTTGCATTTTGGAGCCTACTCTGGATCTTATGATCGGTCATTCCTTAGTCACTTATTAGTCAAACTCCCTTCCTAAATCTTAAGAGTTGTTCACGCTTCCATATTTATATAACATGTGTCATCTTCGAGCATGGGGATTATTGCTTGTCATGAAAAGGTTAATTTGTTTTTCTTCAAGGGGAAATATTTGTGAGAATGAGTTGTTCTCATCACATAGACATGTTTCACACTAATTTCCAAAGTTTCATGCACTATTACACAAGTGTCGCCATTATCCTCACAAAGTCTGTCATCGGAGCAAGACTTGTCATAAGCTACCACAAAGATTGTTGCGTTAAGTGAAGTATGTTTACACATGTTCTCGATGGTCTATGTTGTATCAATAAGTGTTCAAGTGTGTGATCATAGTCAAGTTCTATCACTGTTCACATCAGTTCCACTTATCCCACACTTAGCCAAATTCCAGGGTATTCCTAGCAACCTGGCCTCATCTAACTTTTTTGAATTGTGCACTTAACATCTACAACCCTCAATATTTTCCCTTTCTCGATGGAATTGCGCAATGTGAAAAATTCCCAACTTCCCTTGGCATCCAAAACTACGCAGTGGCTTCCTCTAGTGTCCTTCCCTCAACCAGAACCCATTGTCTCCAGAAACTGCGCAGTTTTGTCCCTCAAGCTTCTTAGCTAACTAATCCAACTTGCCTCCCGAAACTGTGCAAATTTTTCCTCTCATAGCCTTATCCCACAGAATTCACTTCCTACTTAAGTTGTGAAATTTTGTCTCTCAGTGGCCACTTCCCAATTCCTTTGCCCAGCGAGGATAGTGCAGAAATTTCCCTCAGTCTAGCCTAAGTTGTGCACTACACAGTCTCAGTGATCAAGCTTGACACTTGGCTGCTTAAGCTGCACAATTGCACAGTCATTGGGCCTCCTCGCCAGGCTTGTCACTTAATCCCAACCCAATTTATGAATCCAAGTGCAACCTCTTAGACTGGGGGTTTATTAGACTGATGTCATGTTGTCATGAGTGGATTACAGATACAATAATTCTACCAGGCTATGAAAAGATGATGAAGAAGGAGATTAAGAAGGATGGCATGCTAGATGACTCTCAAGGGGATAAGGAGAAAAGATAGTTATCAAGACCAAGGAACCCAGGATATGATAGAAGATTGGGATGACATGAAGACTCCACCTGATGCATAACCCTTTAGAGGGTAGGTATGGAAAACATAGCACATCTTTTTGAAATACACCTCTTAGTGTAGTAGGGAGGATTTCTTATCTTTGTCGTATCATTATGTCTTCAATGACATGTATGGTTGCAAGCAATGAAAGTCATTCCATGTGTTTCCTCCAAGTGTCTTTCTCCCTTTCACTTGTTTGATCAACTGTCGTCTTTTGGCATGTTTGACAGTTATATCATGTTCGTGAACCTTTCCTAGTGGTTTCAAAGGTTGATATTTGTGTATACAAGTTGTCCTAGCCATGTAAACATCTATCTCACTCATACACAACGTCTTGAGCATTGTTGCACAAGTGTCGTCAAGGTCATCCTAAGTTCATCTCAAGTGTCACACTTGTTGCTTTTCGTTTGAGGACAATCTCAAGTATGCTAAGTGTGTGATCACAATTTTAAGCTCGTCAGAAGTTCACTTTACTCCCTCATTTAGCCATTTCTCTGAAAATCCTTCCCACTAGGAAACTCACTTGCATTGGATCCCGACTGAACTGTGCACTGTGTAGTCTAAACCCTCAGTTATGCAACCTTTCTTCCTAGAACTGTGTAGTGCATAGTCACTGTCCCCTAGGGTAGTTTCATTATGTAATTCTAAAGTTGAGCAGCATCCATTCATGCCCAGAATCGCGTAGTAGCTCCTCCCAGCCTGACTTGGACTACACATTTCTCACTTTCAGTCCTCAAGTTTTTCCCTTTGCTGTTGGAATACTGCAATATGCAAAGAGCCCAACCTCCCTTGGCCTCCAGAACTGCGCAGAGGTGTCCCCCAGTGTCCTCCCTTAGCTGGAGCTCAATGTCCTCAAGAACTACACAATTTTGGCTTCAAGGCCTCTATCCTACCCAGTCCTCCTTGCCTCTGAAAAATGCACATAATTGACCTCCCTTGGCATCACCTTTCACCATCCACTGCTGACTTGAATTGCGAATTCTATTTCCCAGAGGCCACAACACAATTTTTCTCCTCAATGAGGATTGTGATCAAAATTTCCTCAGTTAAGTCTAAGTTGTGCTCTGCGCAGTCTTAATGATCAATCTCTCTCCCTGCCAGCTGGAACTGTGAAATTCATAGCCATTGAGCCCTGTATCCCAGCCCGTGACTTGTCCCAAGCTCAGTCTATGGATGATAATGCACAATCTTACAGTAGGGAGTTTTCAGATTGATTTCATCCCATCATGAGTGAATTACAGGTACAGGTACACACTAAATTCATGGAGAGATGATAAAGAAAAAGAAAAAGGAGGGAAGCATGCTTGAGGACTCACTTGAAGCTGAAGGAACAAAGGAACCTACCAAGAGCAAGAAAAAGGAACACATGTATGCATCCACCTCTCAAGACTGAAGATCATTGAAGACCCCGCATCATCAAGCTATGCGGAGGAGAAGAGAGAACACACCTAAGAACACATCTATCACTTAGCAGCAATAGCAGGTTGACAATGCCACCTCACCAAGCCAGTCCACGTTAGTAGTGTCATGTCAAGTCGTTTCATGCGTTTTCAAAGGCCACATCACTATTATGAACCATGTATATTGTAACTAAAACGTAATGTAAAGTGGAAACAATGGACACACATGAATATGAAGAGTCATGTCAGTTGAAAAGTCATAGGAAGTTGAACAATCATGAGGGTATTCAAAGAGTCACAAGGGTCAAGCATCACCCCTTGGTTATATATACCCCCTCATTGTATGAGCAAAATACTTTTCACCTTGGCTCCTCCCGCAAGGCATAGAGAGTTTAGTCAGTTCTTTGAGGAGCAAGGAGTGGCTCCAATGTCCCACTACTAGGGCTAGTGATGTGTGATGTAAATATGTGCCTTGGAACTTTTGCTTGATTACATAAGCCTTTTTAGGCCAGCACATTTCCATGCATGACTTATGGATGTTTGTAAGGCTATTCTATGAGAATTTGTATTTCATGTTCGTTTTCACATGTACTAAGATAGTTGAACTATTTCAGTTGTTTTATGATTATCTTGTTGGGAATGTGTTGTAATGATTGCTACTACCATCTCATCCTTGTGGAGTATTCTGCATGATACTAGACATAAATTTCCATACTCATCGGTTGTAATGACAGTAACATCCAGTTTGGACTACTCCAATGGATGCATTAGGGGATTTTTTAGGTTTAAAATGGGCTTTCTAAGGAAATTATAAAATAATAGTGGAAATAAAAAACAATATTAGATTACATCATCAAATTTTAGAGGGAAAAAAGACAAAATTATTTTTTCAACTCGTATTTTCAACTTATCTCCATATGGGTTTACTCAAATTTCAAGAGAAAACACTCATTGGATGTAGAATTTGATTCCTCATAGAAGGAGTACCCATATTGCATACTTTCGATTGACCTAGCTACATGAAAAATTAGAAATACATGAAAAACGTGATTGCACTCACGTTTTTTCATGTATTTCTCATTTTTTCGTGTAGTTGGGTACATCGAAAGTATGCAACATGGGTACTACTTGGATGAAAAATACAATTTTGCATCCAACAAGTACGCCCGCTTGAAATTTTAGTAAAAACTTAGGGAGATAAGTTGAAAATACGAGTTGAAAAAGTAGTTTTATTATTTTTTAATCTTTGTACTTTTTTACTCCAAAAATGGTGAATCATCCCCCATGGTTAACATCATCATATTGAATCCTATTGGTTCATATAAGGCTTATTTTGGTTGTACATTTTTCTTAGGAGGTTCATTTTAGACCTCAAAAATCCCCTAATGGTAGACGAACCTTTCCCTGTCCATTGGTTGTAACTTCAGTCACATCCACTGTGGACTATTCCATTGGATGTTGGACATGCCTTTCTCGTTCATGTCTGTCTCTTAATGGGTGTTACTATTACCTCTCACTTAGAGGCTCAATTTTCCTCCCCCTTTGCAGTAATATAGCCTTGACATAGTTGCATTGCACAATCACCAGGTACACTCACCTTGTTGTTCAAAGATACCATTGCATAACTCTCCCCCTATGATAGCTAGAGCCAAGGCAAATATTTAAGGATTTGGAAAACGAGCCTTTATACCGGATGGGACTCCTACAACAAATGGTGTGAGGTCTAATTGGGATTACATATAAGGGAGATCCCCTTGGTTGACGAATTTCCAGTACTGCCAAACAAATGGCGCTAGAAGGAATGCTATATGACAAGTTGAGCCCATTGCATTTGGTTTGATTCTCTTATCTAAAATGGCTCTTACACAAATCGTACTCCTGGGGTGTTTCTCCAATTTCTCCCTTTATCACATTTCACTCCCTGAAGAGCTTCTCGATAAAGTTTGATGGTGATTATGGAACATCCATAACCGAGCACATTTCCAATTTTCTTAAATTTTGCGAATCTTACGAAATCGATGATGAAGATTTTTCTTGTGTGATTTTCTTCCTCACCCTTGAAGGTCATGCTAATCGGTGGTCCCATACCTTGGCACCTTCTTCCATCCATTCCCTTCATCATTTCCTCGAGGAGCTCCATCAAGCCTTTGATAAGTATAACTACCAATATGTTTGTGGAAGAATCAATCGTTTAAGAATGGAGCCTAATGAATCCATTACGAATTTTTCTAATTGATTCCTTCACCTTTGCTATGAAATTACGGAAGAATATTTGAACTGGGATTTCTTGAAGCAAGAGTTTGAGCACTTGGTTATGGTGAATCTAAACCTCCTAATTTTTCTGCTTCCCAAAGTCTCGCAATTCATGAGGCACCTCAAATTTTAGAGGAGGAGCTTACTGCCCCTTTTGTTCTTTGTCCTCCCTTTCCAGTCCCAATGCAGGTGCCTCCTTATAGTGGTTGTAATGTTGAAAAGTACGCAAATCAAATCCCCAATCCATCTTCTCATTCTTCTCCTACCTTTCATTACTAATATTCAATGGAGGGAATTCCAAAATGTCTTATGAGGCTGTTGTAGCGGCTACAACCACCCTCCAAAATTTTGCCTTATCTTTGTTTTGGAGCCTCCCTACCAACCTTTCACAACACCTTGTCTTGCTTCGTCAAGTACACAAGATTCAATGTTTTTACTACACAAAGACAACTTGTTGATCAAAGCTTGATGCATTCCCCTCACACGCTAATCACCCCAACTTGGTCCAGTTGTAGGCTGAGAAGCTCCCCCAAGAAATTGTGCAATTCGCAAGGGAAACCAACCTTTCCTCCAAAAATTGAGCAATTTTGTCTGGAAGCCTGCTGGGCTGTAGAATTACGCAATCCTGCTAGTGAGGCTTCTCCTAGAAAACTATGCAATCCTTCCCAGCATGCCCGCTCAGCCCAAGAATTATGCATTCCTGGGAAATAGTTAGCTACTCTACCCAGAATTTGCACAAATATCTTGGGCAGCCAGACCAACTCCCATCCAGAAATGCACATTTTCTCCTGGCAGTTGAGCAACCTCATGCATGAGCAGCTGGTTTGACCAGTTCCACCCGGGACCAAGGAAACTTGACTTGCATGCATGGCTTTCTTTTTCCCAAAATAGCAAAATGCAACATGCAAAAGCATCCCATGATTCAGGGGGCCATTTTTAGCATCCAGAGGTTACATGCAAAGTTCCTTTTAGAAACTTTCCTCCAAGTGTCGCTTTTTCCTAGATTTGTGGCATGCACGTCATGAGCTCAAACTTATTTATTCAACGCATTAGATCTCATTCTTTCACATTGATCTTGGAGCTCTGACATCCCACGGCACATCCAGGACCCTTCGACACATCTGGCTCAGTTATTGACGGGTAAGTGGTCTCAACTTGTCTTTTTCAACATTTCTGTCACTTTTTTTATTTTTGCTTATGTGAGTCCTGTTTTCTTGATTTCTTTGAACGATTTTTGTCACTTACATGTATACTAGCTTCTACTAGCACTTTTTCAATTCATTGCTATCTCATTGCTCTTGCACGCATGAAACTATTTTGCACAAACAATTGATGATTCAATGACTCACTTCACCCACATGCATGTTGATATTTTTACTGAATCTTTCATTCAATGTTTTCATGCATGATCAATCACTTCCGCTTTCACTTAGTGTCGCCATGCATTCACTTTTAGATTTTCTTTTAGTTGCCCATCGGTGGGTCTGGGCATCCTTGGCCTAGACTCTGCCTCACCCAGACAACATTGTACAATATGGAGAAGGAAGGCTCTGTCTTCCTCTCCAGAAATGCACATTTCTTCCCAGATACTATCCTCAAGGACTTTTTTGCACATTTCTGAGGGATAGTGACTGCTGGCCCAGAAAATTGCACAATGAAGTCCTTGAGCTTGCAGTCATTACCTACTAGAATTGTGCATTACACAATCCCAACAGTCAACAATTAGCCTGGATTGCACATTACGCAAATCCAACAGCCAGTCTTTCCTCCCAAACAGCCCAGACTACCTTTTGCGCAGGTCTGGCAGCCAGTCACTCAGCCTCCTAGAGAAATTATGCAATCTTTTCCTATCATTCACCAGGTATGTGTCAAGTCATTCCCTAAATTTGTTTTGGTTTTCTCTGATAGATTTCTTGCCATGCATGTTTTTTTGTCTTTATATATTTCAGGTGTTCATCTTCCTCTTAGCAATACAAAATCAATGGCCTCCAAGAGAGTAGGATCAAAGGACACTGACGGAAGTGCAACTGGAGCAACAATTGAGTAGGTGTCTGCATGTCTACTGATCTATGAAGATACCAAGTTGTTTCTAGACAAGGACATCAAGCTGAAATGGAAAGAGGTCAATGAAGCATTTGTAGGCACTTTTGGGGAAGACCTCGAAGACCGTTAGGTGTATGTGAACATTCAAAAGTCTGGCTTGTACCAGATTACATCCAGATACCCTGCATTCCCATGCATGGACATGATAAACTAGATCGTCTAGCACATTGATCTCGAGACAATGACTTTGAGTAGTGTCAGCGGGACGAAGCTTGCAACCTTTTGGGCACAAGATTATGATGAGATGTATCAGATGTCGAAGCTCGTGACTATCATGGAGAGTCCTTTGAGCTTACCCAGCAACAATGCCAACTCTAGAGACATTCTGAAGAAATGGGTAAATGAGCCGGCTAGATTTACGATGACACCCAACCATATCTATAAGACGAAGATAATGTGGAAGGAATATCAATACTTGGTCATATTTGCATGTCGACTATGTGGCCAAGAAAGCACGGAAACCTTCCCACAGAGTTGGGTGATCACGCTGGACCAACTAGCCAGAGAGGGTAAACCATGTAACTGACTCGACATGTTGGCTCATCAGTTCAAGGAAAAGGTAATGAAGGCTCAACAATCACCTAGAGGTATGCAAGTAGAGATCTACATGTTCACCTACATCTTAGAGGCAATCTGTGCCCGACAGGAGTTCTTGGGCTTGGACTGGGCATGGTCACTAACGGAGATTACTGTGAACACATATTGCAAGTTGTTATCTGAATGTAGCTTGAGAGGAGTAATCACACGAATGTCCGATCATTTTGTCACCCCAGTGTACAAGATGATATTCTAATAGGATCCACCCTGCACGTTGAAGGAAGCAATGGAGGCACTGATAGACATTGGTAATTGGTATTCCTCACCGTCCAACACCTTCATATGAATGTTCAGAGTGGAGAAGCCTCCGCATGTTCTACCAAAGTTTTCCTTTGACATACTTGTCATGCAGGAAGTATCATATCGCATCTCGTCGGATTGACAGCTAGACTGCACCAGAAGAAGAAGTCACCTTGGCCCACTCTTCCATTGCGGATTTGGTTATATGAGATCCGGAGTTTCAATCAAGTGGATATCGTGGCAGAACTGATGAAGAAGTATCCTTTTTACCTTTGAAGTTACAATCTGTATGACCCACATTGCATTATGAAAGATCACTGCACGAGAGTAAAGGTCAACTAGATCCACAGGGCATGTCATTGGGCGGAGGAGGACCCATGGAGATACTGTTACAACTCCTCTAGGCTCAATGAACTGGTCGATTTCGTTGTGGAGTGGTTAGTGAAGCAAACTGAAGTATCATCCCAGAGAGCACTAGCACCACCAACAGTAGTAGCAGAGGCAAGTATACCAGTGCATGACAAGGGCAAGTGGAAGATTGTCGATCACATGGAGGAAGAGCAAAGCTACAAGTTTTGAGCAGATCCATTGGTAGAGAAAGAAGCTATGGATATAGGGGCGAAGAGGCAATAGCATGACAAGAGAATCATGCAAAGGCAGAGTGACAAGAGAAGAATGGAGGAAGAAGAGAAGGAGTTGAATGAGATGAAGGAGCAATTATGGAAGGAACAAGAGCTGTGAAAACAAGAGAGGGAAGTGAAACAACAACAGGTACAGTAGAGGCCACACAATGTGCAAACAAAAAGAAACAATGCCCATACAGGTAGTGGATTCATCAGAATAGCTAGCATCAGGAAAACAGGGTGAACCATTGCAGGAGTAGGACTTTGCTCATGAAAAAGAACAAGCACTTCAACAATTAGATATAGATATGGAGAAATGAGAATTGGAATAGGACATCGACCATATGCCTCACCACCAAGAGGTCGCCTTACCTGCTTCACCACATCAAGATGTTGAGAAAGTCTCAAGTGACTGAGGAGGCACTGAGATCCTTAGAGATCAACAGAAGAAGAGTTGCACAACATCTCTTTCGACGAGTATCAACATAGAGTTGTGCAGTCTCGTAAGGTTTCGACTCTGAATGATCATACATCTCTTGTGCAAGTTGAGGAACGAGTGATTGTGTCTAACGTGTGCAAACATCTAGCAGCCTTGGCTGATGCAACTAGAGTGTATGTTGAAGCCACTAGTTCAAGTGTTCAATTTATGATAGCTGAGAATGAGCGAATGGTTAAGGAACTTCAGACGACCAAGCAAGGAGGAGAATTGGTGACAGCTTCCACCCAAGCTGAATTGAAGAAGGTAATACTAGAAGAAGTATTGTCCCTTGGCATAGTTATGTAAGTGTTGTACTCCAAGTTTGGCATCGTGCATAAGGCATTCGTCCATCTCAACAGATGGCAACAATGATGTGATAGAAGAGCACATATCTTGACAAAATTGCATGCTGTTTTTGATTACATGCAAGCATTGACGATGACATACAAGGGAGCCATGCTTTACTTGCTTAAGATGATGAAAGCCGGTGTCGTTGACCTGAAGGCACATATCCAGAGTCAGTTCCAGAACTATGAAGAGCTCCCACAGCTCATCACTAATATACAGGATTCCCATGCACGTGTGTTCAAGAGTATGGATGTTGCTATGCACGCACATGCAATCCCATCTATTGGGACTCTCACCCAAGTGAAGACAAAGGCATAAGTCTGACTAGATATTGACTCGTACTTCGACGAGTTGATGCGCATTTCTACCAACCTAGACTTGCCCACCAGTGTCGACATCATGCACAAGTATGTTACTGGTCCAGCTTCATTGAAGACAATGATGTGCATGCTCATAGACAAGTTGGATAGAGGAGCCTGAGCAGTGTACCGAGATGCTATGAGGCAAGATTCAGGTTCCAAAAAGATGTCACCTTGGAGCACACAGACACCATCAAGGACTACCGATCTGGGAATCAGTATGTTACTATTGATCATTGCGAGAATGTTGAGGAGTAGGACTTCCATGGTTGTCTAAGTCAGAGTGATGTCTAGCATGGCTTGCTGAAGCCATTTTGTCTCACATGGGTACACATGCATTGTAATGTAACATCATATCAAGTGTAATTCAAGTGTCGATAATTCGATGTAACAATCATAGAGTAGACGAAGAGTCATGAGGGTAGTTGAACTGTCACAAAGGGGAATGTCAAGGGTCATCCCACCCTTTGCTATAAATAGTCCCTCACAACTCATTGTAGAGGCTTTTGGTAAGCCAAGCTTCCGATAAGACTATCTTGGAGAGAGCTTGGATAATATTGTAATGAGCCTTGGCTTCTCCATCTTACAGAGCTAGTACATCTCTTTGGAGGAGTAGGCGGTGTAGTTGTAATGTTCCGCTATCGGGACTAGTGGTTGGACATGGATGTATTATATGAATGGAACTTACACTTCTTAATATAACAAGACCGAGCACGTTTCATGCATATGTTGTATTGTATTCTATGCTATCTAGTTTGCTCTAAATGATATATGTATTGGCTTGCTTACGCATGCATGTATAGCTATCTGTGTATGTATGTATTTATCTTTCTAAAATATGTTGTTGGTTTAACCATCACTTTGGATTGCTTGCTAACTTGCCTTCCATGTTGTGATGTATCTTTGCTCATGTGTTCCCTTCTTAACTAAGTGATATCATAGGTTTCCAAGGGGCGCACTCATCTCAAACCCCGTGTGTTAGAACCTCTCATGCACCCTCCTTGGCTTACTGCAGCTGTCACACCCTTGCTACCAACAGATTTATCTTACTTACCTCTGTGTGAAATCGTAGTAAAGGCATTACCATACGACCGACTGTTGGGACTCCTACACCAAACGGTTTGAGGTCTAATTGGGACTTCTTACCTGGGAGATCCCATGACATGTTGGCAGGTCCAACACCATCAACATTTTTGTCGATAGAAGGAGGGCGAGATGACAAGTTGTGTCCTCTCATCCTATTTTGAACCTTTGCATATCTATCATGGATTCTTCCACTCTTCTCCCTCCACATTGTTTTTCGAATCATGAAGATGTCACCATCACGAGGGAGTTCTTTGATCTCTTGTCCACTTACATGTATGATGGTGAAGGTGAAGTGGCCTAGCCTGAGTTCTCACATGAATTTCTTTCCATGCTTCATGAGGAAGATGGGTGTTCTGACAAATAGGCCAGCTTGCTGCTTGCATACACACTTCGCGAATCTCCACTTTGATGATTGTGCAACCTACTAGCTGATAGCGTGCACTCACTTGAGCACTTCTGTGATCTTATTGAAGACAATTTCCATCATTTTGATCCAGACATCTTGACCAAAAACTGTTACAACAACGAAAGGCTCCACATGAATCAATTATGGATTTTTGGAAACGCTTCCGTGACATGCAATTTCAAGCTCCTAAGAGCCAAATGAAATTTTTCTATCTTTGGGACCGGTCCCAATATTGTGTTAAGAAATCTGCTCACCCTAAGAAGAAGTTTGAAATCAAGCCTCGCTCAACATTCTTCAGTGATGGAGTTGTGCAATCCTATACGGATACGGTCACTGTCACAAGTGACTGTCCACCATCCCCTCATCAAACAATTTCACCACTGCAGAGTGATGTTGAGGATCATACTCACACACTTGTTTAGCTATCACATCCTCCCAACATCACTTCACTTAAATTTCACGTAGATTTGGTTGTGAGTCCATCGAGTTGTCATATGCCTTTTGTTCCACAACATCCATATTCGCACTCAGCTGTTCCTCCAGATGATATTGTCTCGTGTTCTTCCATTCTCGACTCTATACTTGTTGTGAATGAGGAACAAGCCACAGATGGAGTTGGTGTTGCACTACCAACATGCGCTGTCATTCATGAAGACTATGAGTGGGAGCTTGAGCATCAACACTCAACGGAGGATGACTCCTTTCCGTCTGAGCCTCCTCCATTCTTTCCTGACATATTTGGTGATCCTGCCATCCAAGATTTCGCATGTGTATCTTCATCCACGGATGCACCCATTGTTGATCACTCGCAGGACACACAAGATGTTGGTCCATCATTCAACAACAAAGAGGATAAGTTATTCACTGAAAATTCACTTGATGTTTCATCTACCTTTTCCAGAAACACAAGGGATGAATTTGTTCGCTTCTCATCTACCCCTCTATTTGATTCATCAGATCATGAGGATGCCAATGAAATCATTAATTGTTTTGATCGTGGCTATCACGATCCATTTACTCCCATATTTGATCACGGTCATGATTCTACCGCAGTTGATTTTTTGAAGCCACTGGTTTATGATGTTCTATCTGATGATGAAGTTGAAACACCCAAGACTGTCGAGGCACTTCAGCTCGAGCGGATGCTTATGTCAGGTCCTCACTCTCTTGGAGTTAGTCTCACTTCCGATCAAGAAACCATTCAATCACCCAAGGCTTCTCATCACTCATATGTATGCATTTAAGATAATTCTCACACAAAGATTATGCTTCCTCCACTCAAACTGCATGGTCCTATCACTCATGCATTGGAGGAATATTACATTGCAAGAACACGTGCACGATACAAGTTGTATTTGTTTCATTCTTTTGCTTGCATGTCACAATCAAGAGTGTGCTTATGATTCAAAGTTTCACACAGTGTCACACAACACCGTGGGAATTCCACGGAATGCTCTTCATATAATTGCACTCACTTATGTCCCGCAGGCATCTTGGAGCATGAAGTGTAGTTGTCTTCATTGTTATATCTTTCTTGCTTGCTAGTTCGCGTAATTGGGTTGCTCGCAGATTAAGCCTTCACCAACATGGGTCAACCGATGTGCCGGTGGCTGCATTGGAAATATCACTTCACGTGATTAGGCCCATGCACCGTTAGCTTAGGTGTAGGAGTAGTGTTGTTTTCAGTCAGTTTGCTTGCATGCTTACTTACTTTATTTGTTTGTTTGTTTGCTTGCGTGTTTGCTTACTCACTTTGCTTTCTCTTTTGATTTTCCTTCTACTTTTGCTTTTCTTTGTTGTTTGTTTGTTTGCTTGTTTTATTCATAGGTTAGTTTCACATGAAACCATGTATGACTCTTGAAACAAGCTGGGTAAAATACAAGTGGCATTGTAAAACTATCAGTACTTGGTTATCTGTCATCCTGCCTCTGTATGAAGAACTTGTTACTTTTAGTCCATGATACGTCAAAGAAAAATATGTATTGTCTGAAGTAAACCTTGGTGAAAACACAACGCTTGCGTGCTAACTAGTGTCACATACTCTAGCCGGTTTTTTTTGGGTTAACCCTTATCAGTTCAGTCAAGTAGAGTAAGGCGAGGGAGGAAAACCTTAAAAAGCACGTCAGAGGTATAATAAACTACTTCTTTGTTGGAATAACCTGTTATGCTTTCTATTATCCCTTAAGAAACCAATTTCTTGGCTGTGTATAAATTGTGCCTAAGACATTAATATTTATAATTATTGTCACTTGTTTCTCACTTAATTGTATGTTGTATTCTCAAATGAAGGACCTGAAAGACTTGGTTTTTAACCCTTAATACTTAGGTGACATGAAAAATTCAGAATGCCATTTGATTTCTGAATATAAATGATGAATGAAGAAAACTTGAAGAGGTCAGAGACAATATGTTGTTTTACATAGAATCTACTATCTGTGACACTTGGAGAAGTTAAAGATAATATGTTGTCTTACACAGAAACTACTATCTGTAACTTAGAAGAATTGTAAAGGTAGGAACTTCAAGTATAGGATCTCTCTTTTAAGGGATTTTAACTTCATTTACATAAGAAAATAAAGACTTGTAGCTTCATTACCATACTTAAAGGAAGAAAACATATGATGACACATAACAGAGAAGTCACAAAATCATACCCAACAATGCGTGGAAAACTTTTGATTCTTTCATTAATCAACAGTTTTATCAAGAATATAGTGGCCTAGTCTCCAGGTTCTCCAAAATTTGAATCCTTTCTCTGTAAATTTTCCTCCTTTTATACATTATGAGACAGTTGGTAATCACCAAAACTGTCAAACTACTTAAATATCTCCTAACCATTTAAAGTAAAAGTTATCACAGAATATTATAATGGAGGGTAAAGACATCTCATTCTAGAGAAAATAAAATAACAGGAAGTAACGAAATTTAGAAAACTGATGATCGTTATTTGCTGTTCAGATCTGTGGCTTGGCTGCTGACAAAGTTTCTTTGTTGATGTTTTAATAATGGTTAAACTGTTTTAACAAAACACAATGCATTTTAAAAAAACCTCGTGCATGGACTTGTGGGCCACATATATATCGGAAATGTTTAGATTGGCTAAAACGCACGGATACCTGACCAATCATTGTTGTCGAAAACAAAGGAATAAAACCTCAAATCATTACATATCAGGTATAACTGAGTCGTTAACCCCTGTGCACATTTGAGCACGATCACCATTCGGTCACTCATCCAATGGAGTATCCGATCCTTTGGAACTCAACGAGACTTTAAGCCTTTTGAACAAAACGTTATCACGTATGTTTTTTCAACAACCCTTTGACTCCCACACGGACCCGATAAGAAATAAAACTACCAGTTAAAGATTTATCAGGTTCGATTTTAAAAATAAAACCTGATTAATTTTCGACGCAATATCCGTCAGATCTCGTCCCTTTCGATGAACGACTGCGATTGATCCAGACTTCAATGTATTAGACTGCATTTCATACACCATCGCATCTAATTTCCGAAATAAACCTCATCCATGTTATCTGTGCGACTACCATCAGATCTATGGCGTGTTGATCAGAAGGCCTAGATATTCTCACGGGTTTATCACTTGCAAAAGCCATTAATAATATAAAATCAACCATTTCTTTCAAATCTCCGCATTTCCTTATATTTCCATTATAACATAATATTTGGTTTTTCTTTCATATATTTTTATTTTTCTTTCATTTTGTGATAAAACTGAAAATAAACTTAAATAACAATGGATGCTACAACATCTGGCTCCACCTAGGGACAATGCTTTTGCCACAGAAGCACTAAGAACCGCAGATCAGTGCCTTCACCTCGGGCATGGAGTCACATATTTCTTAGCCAATTAAACTTCTATGGAATTTGTACAATGAATTCACTCTGGTATCTACAATGACAAGATGCTTATGCTTCAGAACTAGAAGTAATGTTTGAGGTACTGCCCATTGACAGACAACTGCAAAGATTCACCATCGAGATTCTCCAGGAAGAATGTAATATTTGTCCTTGCTTCTATAATTCTGAATGGGAAATACTAGAGAGGATCAAACTTTCCATGCTTACCCTTATCTTCTCTTCTAGTATCCCACCTTAATACCAGGTCTCAAACTTTAAAATCAAACTCTCTAGCTTTTCTATCAAAAATACTCTTCATCTTTGATTGATACATAATCAAGTTGTCTCTTACCTTATCCCCATTTTCACTCAACTCCACTACCTTATTCATTATTCTTATCAGAGCATTGGGCTCTTATTTTTCCTCCTGAAGCATTGCAATCATAGACTTCACAAGCTGACTTGGGAACAAAGCTTGAGTTCCATACACTAACTCAAAAGGTGATTTTCTTGTAGACCTTCTTGTAGTCACTCTAGCAGTCCATAGATCAAACTTTAAGTTAGAATCCCAGTCTTTCTGGTTCTCTGCAATAGTTTTCTTAAGGATATTCATCAATGTTTTGTTAGTGGATTCAGCCAATCCATTTCCTTGTGGATGATAAGCTGTTGAATGGGATAAATAACATTATACTTTTGACAAAAAAGCAATAAACTTACTTGAATTGAAGACTTGAGCATTATCTGTTATGATTTTGACAGGGCATCCAAATCTGCTGAAAATATTCTCCTCTAAGAACTTCATCACCATGTGGCCATTTTCCATTTTAGTAGGTATAGCTTCTACCCACTTGGTGAAATAATTAGTAGCTGTGATAACCCACTTGTGTTGTCCACTTGAAGGTGGGTTAATCTCTCCAACAAAGTCCAATTCCCATTGTCTGAATGGTTCTTTTATGAAGTCTGGGATCAAAGGCAAGGGAGCTAACCTCTTCTTCTCAGCAAAAATCTGACACTTCTGACAGCTTTCTGACAAACTTATATGTATCACCAAATAGAGTAGGCCAATAAAACCCTGTCTGGAGGATTTTATGTGTAGTAGCCTTCCAACTAGAATGTCCTCCAAATAACTTCTCATGATAATCTTTAATGGTATCTGTAAATTCATCCTCTGTTAAACATAACAACAAAATTCCTACAATATCCTTCCAATACAATCTGCCCTCAACAATCACATATAGTTGTGCTTTGATCTTTAATGCTCTATAATTTGTTCTATCCAAAGATTGAGGACAAGAGAGAAAACATAAATAATGGACAATGTGCTTGCACCATTCTGAACATAAAAATTTATATCTGATCTTCATACATGGGTCTAGATTTTTTTCACCTTCTTCAATCACTTCTTCATTCACAGGTGTCAGCAAGTTGATTCCCAATGCTTGAAAATTTGACTCTGTCAACATCTTTTTCCAATCTTTTCCCTTTCACCAACTTTGTGGGCTTTATGTCCAAGTCATACTCTTGTATCTTGGCTATCCATTTCCCTCTTTTGCCTTCCATATCGCTCTAGACTAAGACATCCTTTATTGCAACATTTGGTACATAAGCAATGATCTTTGACTGCAGCATATAAGTCCTGAAGGCCTTTAGGGCTTTTACCAAGGCATATACCTGTTTTTCAAGAATATTATACTTTAGTTTAGCATCTCTGAGAATCTTGCTAAAGAAAGCAACTGGCTGCTCCTTTTCTTCATCATTTTTCTACAACAAGACGATAACTATTGAATTAGGTGATGCAAATGAGAAAACTTGGAAAGGCTTTTGATAACTAGGGCTAATTAGGACTAGAGCAGCTTATAATACTTCTTTAATCCTAGAGAATGACTCTCTCGCTTCCTTGTTCCAATGCACTTCATTCTCTTTCTTCAACATATTAGTAATTTCTTTTACAATTTCTGCATAATTGGACACAAACCTCCTTAAAAAGTTTATCTTTCCCAGAAACTTCTAAATATCCTTCTTACTCCTGGGCAGGGGTATTTTTTGCACAACTTGCACTCTTGCTGGATCTATCTTCACTCCATCTCTAGAAACAATGTGCCCCAACAGTTTGCGCTCCTCTGGAGAAAAAATGGACTTCTTAGGATTCAAGGAAAGCCCAAACCTTCTACATTTCTCAAAAGTCTTTTTTAGATGGTCCAGATGCTCCTCATTAGACTTAGAGAAAACAATGATGTCATCCAAGTATATCACTACAAACTTATCTCCCACAAAAGAAATGTCCATAGCCCTCTGAAATGTAGCACCTGTGTTCATCAACTCAAAAGGCATTGTAGCATACATAAAGGTTCCCCAAGGAGTTGTGAATGTAGTCTTCTTCTGATCTTCGTTATCCAAAGCCACCTGGTTATACCCAGAAAACCCATCCAGCATTGACATCCTGAATGATATTGTTACCTTTTGCAACACATGATCCATTTTAGGTAACGGATAGTTATCCTTCAAGGAAGCCCTGTTGAAATTTCAAAAGTCCACACATAGTCTTATTTCTCCATTCTTCTTCCTTACATGCACTAAATTGGCCACCCAGTCAGAGTACCTGAGTGGAATTATAATCTTGGCATCAAGCAACTTTTTGACTTTTTTCTCGATTAATGGTAAGATCATAGGGTTTATCTGCCTGAGCTTCTGCTTGAATGGTTTAATTCCCTCTTTCAAGGGAATCTTGTGTTGAATAATACTTACGTCATATGTTCTAAGATCCTCATAGGACCAAGCAAAAACATCAACATATTCCTTGAAAAGTTTAATATATCTCTCCTTATAATTAGGTGGAACTCCATTGAATAATTTGATTAACTTGGGCTCCTCCTGGGTTCCAATATTGTGACCTTGGATCTGCTCATCCTGTGGAATTTTCTATGAACTAACAACTGCATCATTTGAGTTAAAAAGTATTTCAAGAGGGACAAGTCCCCTTGGCAGAGTATTATCTTTTAATTGAATAATTTTTTTGATTAACTATAGAATTTTTCAAACCACTTACTTCTGCACCTTCTGTTGCTTCATATTCATCCTGATCAATCTCTGTGCCGTGAAAATCTTCAATCATAGTAAAAAATTCTTTAACCTACTGATCATCTTCAAAAATATGCCAATGTTTAATATTATCGGGAACCGAAGGCCTATGCCTCATTTCAACCTCATATCTCAGCTTTGGATTAATCGGAGGCCTAAAAGTACTAGCAACCATAGCCAAAGAGTCTGCTAATCTGTTTCCATCTCTTGGAAGGAATTGAATACTGAAAGCTTCAAAGAAGTTCTCAACCAAATCCCACACTTCATTTCTATATGCCCTAACCCTAGGGTGTTTTGTCTAACAATAGTTCTTTATTTGCTTTATAATTAGCTCTGAATCTCCAAAGACAAAAATTGACTTGACTCCCATTTGTTTTGTTGTTTTAGAGCTATGATCAAGGACTCATATTCTACCACATTGTTTGTTGCTTCAAACTCCAATTTAAAAGAAAAAGGGAACATATTACCTCTAGGTGCAATTAGAAGGAAACCAACACCTGTTCCTTAGAATAGGCTCCATCAAAGAAGAACTTCCACACCCCTTCAGTTTGCAGCTCTGTATTTACACTGGCTGAAGCAAACTACCTCTGGTTATCTTCAGCCAATTCTGCATTATCATGCAGCACAGAGCAAGAAAAATCATCTTTCTCTTGACTGTATACAAGTGAATTACTTGCCCCATTTTTTGTGATTGTCTTTACAAATTTGGTTTCTCTATACAACCTCCTTTCTTCTCCACCAAAAATTGGTATAACAACATATGTAAAATCTAGTTTAAAAACGCCACCCAATTTGGATCCCCATGACCTAGAGAGCAACATTCCAAACCTAGCAGGGATATTTTCTACCACTACATCCATTACCAAGCTTCTAGCTTGGATCTGGGCTAGTGACACCACCATATATTTAATGACACCCAAACACTTGAATTTATTTCAATAAAAAGAATACAAGTTTCTGTAAGGTTTATTAACTTGTAGGTTTAGTTGTTTCATCACTGATAATGGCATAAGGTTATGTGAAGCTCCTGAATCAAACATACAACTGTGCAAGAGGAAATCATGAATCAATAGAGAAATGTAGAAAGGAGGGGTTGAAGAATCCACCTCCTCCATATGTGGACAAAAAACCACTACTGGTTTCTCTTCTTGCAGATTCACAGTGTCATTTACATTCACATTCTCTCTTAGATTGATGAACTTAGCAATGTCTCTCTAATAAACTGGTGTTTTGATCAACTCTATGAGGGGCACTTAAATTCCGATTTTCTATAATTCTTTAGTTAGACTAAACACATGACCTTGTTTAGTATTCCTTTCATTTTCATATTCACCTCTCTTCATGACTGAAATCTCTTGTGGAATGGAAACAAGTTTTTCTAAAGGAATTTTTTTCACTCTTGTCTTGAGAAGACTCACCTTGAAGCATTTGAGTCTTACTACTTGTATTATGTTGTTGCTTTCCTTTATTAAATTGTTTTGCACGCTGTAGTTCTTGTGGATTCACCTTCTATAAAGGAGGTGGAACTTACTGCTCACCTTCATCTTCTTGACTTCTAGACCTTTCCCTTGATCTCAAGTCATATTTCTTATGTAGTTCTACCTGCATAAAATTAGAAAACTACTTCCAATACTCATCAATTTCATTCTCATCATAAATGGCACCCATTTCAGCATATTCATATTCTTCTCCCTCAACACCTAGTTCATCTTCATCTACTGCATACAATGTGGAAATATGATCATCATGGTCCCTGGAATGCTCTGGTATTTCATCAGGATCTGCTTCTATATACAATGGTGCTTGAATCTGATCTTGATCTTTTCTCTCCTTTTGCAAAATTTGCAAAGGTTGTCTTCTATATTGAGGATTAAAATTTATGTTTTGTTGTGCTTGCCTCTGAGAATTCTTACTTTCCAACTCTAATTTAATCAATTTATTCGACAAAGTTTTCATTACATTACTCATATCCTCTAATGTTTGACTTTGAGAGGACTCTACTTTAGCCTTTCCCGTATCTTGGATAGGCTATGTCTCTAGTGTTTTACCTGCAGCCACCAGATTTGCTTCTATCTATAATGCATTAGTTTGGATATGATCAAGGGTTGGGGATCTCCTCTCCCTCAATGTAAATTCAAAATCGGCTTCAAAATCCCCTACACAATTTATTTTTGCACCAGCAGGAGGGGGCTTAATCTCCATTGGAAGACTGTTGTACAATTGATTAAACGTTCTAATGAATTCAACAACACTTTCATCAGATTTCTTCTTGATAGCATTAAACTCTGTGAGTGAATACCCATGGTCTCTTTTCTCTCCCCATCTCTGGTTGAATAGGCCCTCCATCTCTTCCCATGTAGGAATAGAGTTATTAGGAAGCGTTTAAACCATTTTCTTGCTTCTCCATCCGAGGATTGGACAAAAAGTCTTAGAACAACATCCAGGTGTTCAACATTTAGGTTTTCTGCAGAATTACAAAATAATGATATATGATTCTCTGCTGTCTATTCATCCTCCCCTGTGAAACAAGGAAGAATATTAAAGTATTCTTGTGGAATTTGATTCAACTGTTGTGGCAATTGAATAGGTGAATACCTATTCATCAAGAATGCAGGTGCTGCCATGTTTTATCCTGAATTTACTGAACCTTGATTACTAGCAGATGTGGAAACTAATTGAGGAGTATATGGAGTATGAGAAGGTGGAAATGTAGTTATAGGTTGAGGCTGAATGACTATAGTAGATATTGAAAAAGAAACAAACTCTAGAGACTGTTCTTGACAGTTAGGTTCTTGAAAAGAATTGGATGTAAAAGGTGACTCTTGGTCAATAAATGATGAATGTTTGGATGAAAAATGAGTTGAACTGCTACCATGTGTAGACAGTGTAGGAATTGGTGTAAGTGGTTTTTTGGCCTTCCAACCCTCTTGGAAACTATCCTCTCAACGTTTGAAAGGGCTTGAAATTTCTGCTATGAGGTGTCTAACCTTGTATGGGGCCTCTTTGGAGCCAGATTTATTATTTTTGTTCAATATAGCCAAATATTTCCTCCTCACTAAAAAACTAGAGGAAAATATTAAAAACCCAAGGAAAAGTGTTCTTGTCTTCTCTCCTCGGCAACAGTGCCAATTAATGTTGTCCCTTAAGAAACTGATTTCTTGTCTGTGTAGAAATTGTGCTTAAGACATTAATGTTTATAATTATTGTCACTTGTTTGTCACTTAATTGTATGTTGTATTCTCAAATGAAGGACCTGAAAGACTTGGGTTTTAACCCTTAATACTTAGGTGACATGAAAAACTCAGAATGCCATTTGATTTTTGAATATAAATGATGAATGAAGAAAGCTTGAAGAGGTTAGAGACAATATGATGTTTTACACAAAATCTACTATTTGTGACACTTGGAGAAGTTAAAGATAATATGTTGTCTTACATAGAAACTACTATCTGTAACTTAGAAGAATTACAAAGGTAGGAACTTCAAGTATAGGAGTGCTCTTTTAAGGGATATTAACTTCATTTACATAAGCAAATAAAGATTTGTAGCTTCATTACCATACTTAAAGGAAGAAAACATATGATGACACATAACAGAGAAGTCACAAAATCATACCCAACAATGTGTGGAAAACTTCTTATTCTTTCATTAATTAATGATTTTATCAAGAATATAGTGGCCTAGTCTCCAGGTTCTCCAAAATGCAAACCCTTTCTTTGTAAATTTTCCTCCTTTTATACATTATGAGACATTTGGTAATCACCAAAACTGTCAAACTACTTAACTATCTCCTAACTGCTTAAAAGTAAAAGTTATTGCAGAATATTACAATGGAAGGTAAAGACATCTCATTCTTAAGAAAATAAAATAACAAGAAGTAACGGAATTTAGAACACTGATAATGGTTATTCTCTGTTCAGATCTGTGGCTTGGCTGTTGATGAAGTTTCTCTGTTGATGTTTTAACAATGGTTAAACTATTTTAACACAACACAATGCATTTTAACAAAACCCTGTGCATGGACTTCTAGGACATGTATATATCGGAAATGTTTAGATTGGCTAAAACTCAAGGAAACTCGACCAATCCCTGTTGCCAAAACAAAGGAATAAAGCCCCAAATCATTACATATCGAGTCGACCTGAGCCATTAACCTCCGCGCACATTTGAGTGTGATCACCGTCCGATCACTCATTCAATGGACGATCTGATCCTTTGGAACTCAACAAGACTTTAAGCCTTTTGAAAAAAACCTTATCGCATTCGTTTTCTCAACAACCCTTTTACTCCCACACGAACCCGATAAGAAATAAAACTGCCAGTTAAAGATTTATCGGGTCCGATTTTAGAAATAAAACCCGATTACTTTTCGATGCGATATCTGTCGGATCTCGTCCCTTTCGATGAAAGGGTATGATTGATCTGGACTTCAACTTATTATACTACATTTCATACACCAGCACATCCGATTTCCAAAATAAACCTCATCCATGTTATCCACATGACTACTGTCGGATCAGTGGCCTGTTGATCGGACAACCCTGATCTTCTCACAGGTTTATCACTTTCAAAAGCCATTAATAATATAAATCAACCATTTCTTTCAAATCTCCGCATTTCCTTTTATTTCTGTTATAACATAATATTTGGTTTTTCCTTCATATTTTTTTATTTTTCTTTCATTTTGTGATAAAACTAAAAATAAACTTAAATAAAAATGGATGCTACAACACTCTCAATAAGTTGGGATCCCTCTTCTGCCTCTGAAATGAATAAGTGCTATGCACAGTTATGAAAAAATGAAGAGTGAAAAAATTCAAATAAAATGAATAAGGCGAAAGAAGAGAAAGGCTTCCTAGCAGAGAGGTGATGCAAGTATCTCTGCTAGGGTATTGACCAGGCTCGTTGGTAGTGGAGCCATGCTTGTGTTCCTATGTGACTCCGCTGGGGTACTACCGAGGCTTGCTTGCAGTGGAGCAACACTAGAGATGAAACTAAGATTCTAATGACTATTCTGCTTGTGCACCAATATACCCCTTAGCCCCAATCAAAACAACTGTGTTTCCTTGGCTTTGAATGTGTGTCAATTGACCAAGAGCTTGGTAGATGCTACATCTTGCAATAAAGCTAGTGTGAAACCAAGATGAATTGAGAACTGAACAATACTTTCGAAGGTGTTAGATTTTCTTTTCACAAACAAGGTCCATTGGAGCCTCCCTACCAACCTTTCACAACACCTTGTCTTGCTTCGTCAAGTACACAAGCATCAATGTTTTTATTGCACAAAGAGAGCCTGTTGATCAAAGCTTGATGAACTCCCCTCACAGGCTGATCACCCAAACTTGGTCCAGCTGCAAGATGAGCAGCTCCCCTAAGAAATTGCACAGTTCTGGAGGACAACCAGCCTTCCCTCCAAAAATTGCACAATTCTGTTTGGTAGCTTGTTAGGTTCCAGAATTGTGCAATCTTTCTAGTCAGGCTTCTCTTAGAAAACTACGTAATCCTTCCCAGTAGGCCTGCTCAGCCCAGGAATTACGCAATCTTGAGAAGAATTCAACTGCTCTACCCAGAAATTGCACAAATCTCCTAGGCAGCCAACCCAGCTCCCATCCAGAAATGTGCATTTTCTCCCAGCAGTTGAGCAGCCTCATGCATGAGCAGTTGGGTTGACTAGTTCCACCTGGGACCAAGGAAACTTGACTTGCATGCATGGCTTGATTTTTCCCAGAATAGAAAAAGGAAACATGCAAAAAGCATCCCATGATTCAGGGAGCTATTTTTAGCAGCCAGAGGTTACATGCAAAGTTCGTTTTAGAAACTTTCCTCCAAGTGTCGCTTTTTCCTAGATTTGTGGCATCGGAGACATGAGCTCAAACTTATTTATTCGACGCATCAGAGCTCATTCTTTCACATGAATCTTGGAGCTCTGACATCCCACAACACATCCAGGACCCTTCGACACATCCAGCTCAACTATTCACAGGTAAGTGGTCTCAACTTGTCTTTTTCAGCATTTCTGTCTCTTTTTGTGTTTTCACTTGTGCAAGTGTTTTTTTCTTGATTTGTTTGAATGCTTGATGCCGTTTACATGTATAATAGCTTCTACTAGCACCGTTTCATTTTTCATTTCTATCTCATTGCTCTAGCATGCATGAAACTGTTTTGCACAGACGATCATTGATTCGACGACTCTATTAACCCACATGCATGTTGATATTTTTACTGAATCTTTCATTCAATGTTTGCATGCACAATCAATCACTTCTGCTTTCTCTTAGTGTCGCCATGCATTCACTTTCATATTTTCTTTCAGTTGCCTGTCGGTGGGTCTAGGCAGCCTTGGCCCGGGCTCTGCCTCACCCAGACAACATTGCGCAACCTGGAGAAGGAAGGCTATGTCTTCCTCTCTAGAAATGTGAATTTCTACTCAGACACTAACCTCCAAGACTGTTTTGTGCATTTCTGAATGAAAGTGACTGCTGACCCAAAAAATTACACAATGAAATCCCTTAGCCTGCAGTCATTGCGAGCTAGAATTGTGCATTACGCAATCCTAGTAGTCAACAGTCATCCTGGATTGCACATTATGCAAATCCAATAGCCATCCTTTCCTCCTAGACAGCCCATACTGCATTTTATGCAGTTCTAGCAGCTAGTCACTCAGCCCCCCAGAGAAAATTTCACAATCTTTGCCTATCATTCACTAGGTATGTGTTAAGTCATTCCTTGAATTTGTTTTGGTTTTTGCTGGTAGATTTGTTGCCATGCATGTTGCTTTGTCTCTAGATATTTCAGGTGTTCATCTGCCTCTTAGTAGTACAGAATCAATGGCCTCCAAGAGAGCAGGATCAAAGGACACTGACGTAAGTGAAACTGGAGTAGTAGTTGAGCAGGTATTCACATGTCTACCAATCTATGAAGATACCAAGCTGTTTCTAGACAAGGACATCAAGCTGAAATGGCAAGAGGTCAATGAAGCATTTGCAGGCACTTTTGGGGAAGATCTCGAAGACTGTCAGGTGTATGTGAACATTCACTAGTCCAACTTGTACCGGATGGCATGTAGATACTGTGCGTTCCCATGCACGGACATGATACACATGATTGTCTCGCACACTGATCCTGAGACAATGACTCTGAGAAGTGTCAACGGGATGAAGTTTGCCACCTTCTGGGCACAAGATTATGATGAGATGTATCAGATGTTGAAGCTTGTTACTATCATGGAGACTCCTTTCAGCTTACTCAGCAACAATGCCAACTCCAGAGACATTCTAAAGAACTGAGTAAAGGAGCCGACTAGATTCAGGATGGCACCCAACCAGATCTATAATATGAAGAAACTGCGGAAGGTGTATCAATACTTGGTCATATTTTAAAGTCAACTATGTGGCCAAGAAAGCATGGAAACCTTCCCACATAGTTGGGTGATCGCGCTGGACCAACTCACCAGAGAGGGTAAACCATGTAATCGGTCCAGCATGTTGGCTCATTAGCTAAAGGAACAAGTAAAGAAGGATCGACAGTCACCTGAAGGTATGCAAGAAGAGATCTATATGTACACCTACATCTTAGATGAAATCTGTGCCCGATAGGAGTTCCCAGGCTTGGAGTGGGCATGGTCACTGACGAAGACTGTTGTGAACACATATTGTAAGTTGTTGTCCGAATGTAGCTTCAGAGGAGTAATCACACGACTACCTGATCATTTTTTCACCCCAGCCTACAAGATGATATTTGAATAGGATCCACCTTGCATGTCAAAGGAAGCAATGGAGGCACTGATAAACATTATTGATTGGTATGCCTCACCATCTGACACCTTCAAACAGATGTCCAATGTGGAGAAGCCTCCGCATGTTCTATTGAAGTTTCCTTGGACATACTCATCATGTAGGAAGTAGCATATCACATCTCGATAGGATTGACAGTTAGACGACACCAGAAGAAGAAGGCACCTTGGCCCGCTCTTTCATTTTGGATTAGGTTATGAGATATGGATTTTCAAGAAAGAGGATGTCGTGGCAGAATTGATGAAGAAGTATCCTTTTGACCTCTGAAGTTACAATTTGTATGACACACATTGCATTGTGAAATATCACTGCACGAGAGTATAGTTCAACTGGATCCACGAGGCATGTCATTGGGCAGAGGAGGACCCATGCAGATACTGTTACAATGCCTCCAGACTCAATGAACCAGTCGGCTTCATTGTGGAGTGGTTAGCGAAGCAACGTGAAGCAACATCCTCGAGAGCACCAACACCAACATCAATAGCAGCAGAGGAAAGCATACCAGAGCATGACAAGGGCAAGAGGAAGATTGTCGATCGAATGGAGGAAGAGAAAAGCTGCAAGTTCCAAGCAGATCCATTAGTAGAGAAAGAAGATATGGCTATAGAGGTGAAGAGACAACAACGTGACAAGCGAATCACACAAAGGAAGAGGGAGAAGAGAATAATGGAGGAAGTAGAGAAGGAGTTGCATGAGATAAAGGATCAAATTCGGAAGGAAAAAGAGCTGTGAAAACATGAGAGGGAAGTGCAACAACAACATGTACAACAGGGGGTGCAATATGTGCAAACATATGAAACAACGCCCGTAGAGGTAGTGGATTCATCAAAATAGATGGCATTAGGAAAACAAGGTGAACCATCGCAAGAGTAGGACTTCGCTCATGAGATAGAAAAAGCACTTCAACAGTTGGATACGAATATGGAGCAACGGGAATTAGAACAGGAAATTGACATTATGCCTCACCACTAAGAGGTTGACTTACTTGCTTCACTGCTTCTAGATGATGAGAAAGTCTCAAGTGACCGAGGAGGCAATGAGATCCTCATAGATCAGTCGGAAGAAGAGTTTCACAACATCTCATTCAACGAGTCTCAACAGAGAGTTGTGAAATCTTGTACGGGTGTCGACTCCAGATAATCATACATCTCCTGCACAAGTTGAGGAATGAGTGATTGTGTCTGACATGCGCAAACATCCAACAACCTTGGCCGAGGCAATTATAGTGTATGCCAAAGCCACTAGCTCAAGAGTTCGCTTTCTGATAGCTAAGAATGAGTGAATGGCTAAGGAACTTCAGACAACCAAGCAAGGAGGAGAATTGGTGACAGCCTCCACCCGAGCTGAACTGAAGAAGGCAATACTAGATGAAGTATTGTCGCTTGACACATTTATGCGAGTGTTGTACTCCAAGTTTGGCATTGTGCATAAGGCAGTCATCCATCTCAACGGATGGCAGCAGTGATGTGATAAAAGAGCACATATCTTGGCGAACTCGCATGCTAATGTTGATTACATGCAAGCATGGACGATGAGATACAAGGGAGCCCCGATTCACTTGCCTAAGATGATGAAGCCTAGTGCAGTCAAGCTGAAGGCACATATCCAGAGTCAGATCCAGAACTATGAAGAGCTCTCGCAGCTCATTGCTAATATACATGCTTCCCATGAATGTGTGTTCAAGAGTATGGATGTTGTGGTGTGCGCACATGCGATCCCATCTATTGTGACTCTCACCCATGTGAAGACAAAGGCACAGGTCTGACTAGAGCTTGACTCGTACTTCGACAAGTTGATGCACATTGCTACTAGCCCAAAATTTCCCATCAGTGTAGACATCATGCACAAGTATGTTGCTGGTCTAGTTGCATTGAAGAAAATGATGTGCATGCTCACAGACGAGTTGGACAGAGGAGCCTGAGAAGTGTACTCGGATGCTATGGAGGCAAGAGTCAAGTTCTAGAAAGATGTCTCCTTGGAGCACACAGACACCATCAAGGACTACTCATCTTGGCATCAGTATTTTACTATTGATCATCACGAGGATGTTGAGGAGTTGGACTTCCATGGTTGTCTACGTCAGAGTGATGTATAGCATGGCTTTCTCAAGCAATTTTGTCTCACATGGGTACATGTGCATTGTAATGTAACTTCATGTCAAGTGTAAGTCAAGTGTCAATAGTTGGATGTAACAATCATAGAGTAGATGAAGAGTCATGAGGGTAGTTGAACTGTCATAAAGAGGAATGTCAAGGGTCATCCCACCCTTTGCTATAAATAGTCCCTCATAACTCATTGTAGAGGCTTTTGGTCAGCCAAGCTTCTGATAAGACTATCCTGGAGAGAGCTTGGATAGTATTGTAACGAGCCTTGGCTTCTCCACTGCATAGAGATAGTACATCTCTTTGGAGGAGCAGGTGGTTGTGGCTATAATGTTCCACTATTAGGACTAGTGGTTGGACATGGATGTATTGTATGACTGGAACTTACACTTCTTAATATAACAAGAGCCAACATGTTTCATGCATATGTTTTATTGTATTTTATGTTATCTGGTTTACTCTAAATGATATATGTATTGGTTTGTTTACGCATGTATGTATAGCTATCTGTGTTTGTATGTATGTATCTTTCTAAAATATGTTGTTGGTTTAACCATCACTTTGGATTGCTTGCTAACTTTCCTTCCATGTTAATATGTATCTTTGCTCGTGTTTTCCCTTCTTAACTGTGTGCTATCATAGGTTTCCAAGAGACGCACTTATCTTAACCCCCGTGTGTTAGAACCTCTCATGCACCTTCCTTGGCTCACTAAAGCTATCACACCCTTGATACCAACAGAGTTATCTTGCTTGCCTCTGTTCGGAATCGCAGTCAAGGCATTGCCATATGACCCACTGTTGGGACTCCTACACCAAACGGTTTGAGGTCTAATTAGGACTTCTTACCGGGGAGATCCACTGACATGTTGGCAGGTCTAGCATTGTCAACAGAGGCCTATGGTGAAGACTAACTCCTCCACTCCATAAGATGATGTTATTGTTCATAACTCGAGTCTTGAATCTAATCTGGATTTCTTCCATCCTCTGTCATCTACATTCCTTGACTCTTTGTACCATGATCCACTTGAGCAATATGTTCCACTAGCTAGTATTCCACACTCTCTTGATTTTCGCGTTGCTGGTTAAAATTGTGATCAGGTAAAAGGAAACCACATTACATGGGTAGAGGAGAAGGAAGGTGAAAATGCTTCTAATCTTTCCTCTTTGCTTCAGGATATTTCATGTCAAAATAATGAGTTTCCATTCTTGAATGATTCTCAATTTGCTAATCTCAATGGAAAATCCAATACAATCAATTATTTCAATCAACCCTCAGCCTTGGTTAGTAATTATTCCAATGATGATAACTTTATTTCCATATGTCGTGATGAATTCCCAAGCACATCATATGATATTTCGGTTTCTCATGAAGATGTTGATTTAGATCTAGAATCTGCTTCGGTCAAAGGAATATGTTCATATTTAAACTTCCCCTTCAACTCAATATCCCTTGTGTCCACCATTCACAACACATCCACTTGCGATGAAGATACTCCATGTTTTTCAGTTTTTTCATCTGTGGAGTTATCCCCTCGATTGACACAAGGTGGTGAGGCTGTTCATGATGAAATTGAAAACAGTCAAATCATAGAGAAATTTTCCCACCCCTCATCATATCTTGTTTTTAATGAAGACAACTCTGCAAATCAACTTTCTCATGATATCTCACCAATTCATTTATATTTTAATGTGTTATCAGAGGAGCCTCTCCATTTGAGAAATCTGGTTGTTGAATTTGAAAAATATGGTAAAATCTGTGATAGAGATGGCTGCTATCCGATGAGCAGGAATCATATTGAAATCAACAATAGTAGCTATCCTCAAACCATGCATCATCTGGTTCAAGATTCAAAATTTGATTCTACAATCTTGGAATGTTATGGGAGCTTCCAAGGAGTCGAGGCACTTCAAATTCCATTGATGGTTATGCTAGGATCTCACGATTTTGGTAAGATCCATCAACTAAATCAGATATGGTTTCTCTCACACAATTCATCTATTTGCATGCTTTCACTCGATGTGGATTTCCATGTAGAAAATGTTTGGCATCTTGGGTGTAGTCTTTCGAGTTTTCAAGATTTTACTTCTGACCAAATTCAAGAATCTGTTACATTTCATTCATCTTCATGCAAATCTCTCACATAAAACTCGGGTTGGGAATGCCCATCTCTCATGAAGCCACGAAATTGTGAATTTTATCATCTCAAGGACTATCTTTGCCAGCAAGAATCATACTTATCGAATTTCTCCCTTAATGGTCAGCACTGCGGTCTTCTTGCGAATCTTATATTGCAAATTTTTCCTCTCATCACACCAGAAATATCCCTATGTGACAATAAATGCACAAGTTGTCACATGAGTCAAGTTCTTCTCCATTCACCATGCCTCAATTGGTTACATGCATTTGTGGTGCTAGCATCCTTTTTAAACTCTTTTGATGACTATGATGCTTGACCAATTTGTCACCAATTGCAGGAAGGTGGACTACCAAATCTGGCTTGCAAGGAACTTGGCTTGATTGTTCAGAGCATTCCCAAGATTGTTCAAATTTATTTTTATTTGTTCATTGCAAACTGGGAATTTGATGTTTCAATTAACTCATCTGACCAATTCTCTGTCTTCGGTGACTGCCATTCGGCTTATCATTTCCCCATCAACACATCCAATGGCAATTGTTTCACACCCTTTAGTCTTCACTGCTCAACATCTCTCTATTCATATTTTTGTTAAGCAGTTGAGGCACTTCAGACTTCACTGATGGTTATTGCAGGTCCACAAGAAGCTTCCGAGGTTTGTTGAAAAATGGTATTCATCAAAAAGTTAAGCATGTGGATTGGATAAAAGTAGTGGGTGTGACACACCTTTCCTCCCACAGGTAATACCTTCCTTTTCTTGTGCAGGTTTTTCAAGTTTTTGTATTTTCTGTTGCACATCACCTTATATATGTTTTAATTGATCATATCTTTGTGGATGTAAGTCAAGAATGACTACGGTGGCTTCGCTGGAAATTTCATTACACATAACCATGACCTTCTAGTTGTTAGGATAGGGTAGGATTAATTTCATCTTAGTTTTCACTCCCTTGCACTCATCTTGCACTCATTCCTTGTAGTTTGTCCTGATTTTGTTATTCTGGTTCTACATCATATTTGCTTTAGTCGTTTTGTTTTCTTGTCTTCTGATTTTGTTGCTTGGTTCTATGTTTTCTTTCTTTCTGCCTTGTTTTATTACTTTTTGAGTTTTCCTTTCCCTTTCATCATGCAAATAAGTGTTGTTCTTTATTGCGTTCTAGTTTTTGAGTGTGTGTGTGGTTGAAGTTCAAAGAGTCTTGTGACACTGCAATGCTTGGCTAGTGTTTTGTCCATCTTCGTTGTATTGGTTGCATCTTTTGGTCAATGAAGTTTTGACAGAAAATATGATCTATCCATAAGGATATCTTTGGTCCAACCATGAACCTATGTCCAATCAGGAACCTCATGCCTATACTCACTTTTCTACTTTGGTGTTTTCAAGCTTATCTAACTAGTAGAAATGGAGAAGGGGAAAATCTAAACGAGAAAACCTAAATCAGAGGTCTTTATATGATTCTCTGAAGGAACAACCTCTCCTTCTCTCAGTAAGTCAGGATCCCTATTTTGCTCCAAAATAAATAAGTGTCAATGCACAATTATCTTTAAATAAATAAATAAAGGCAAAAGAAGAGAAAGGCTTCCTGCATAGAGAGGTGAAGAAGGGAAATCCATTAGGTACTGTCCAAGATTGCTAGCAGTGGAGTAAAGCTTGTGTTCCTTCATGAATCCATTGGGGTACCGTTTAGGCCTACTGGTAACGAAGCAACACCAGAGATGAAAAAACTATACTCTAAAAACCTTAAGCTCCTGAGCTAAACTACTCTTCCCAATTCGAAACATTTTGATATGGTTGAATCTTATGTTGTGTTCAAATGAGAAGGTACAAAGGGGACCATGTCTAGCCATGGGGTAAGTGGAGAAGCAAAATTAATTTGCACGATGATCCTTAAAGGAACAAGGCAATGCACTAAAAATGAACCAAGAGAGAGAAATAAGATTCAACTAGTGTGTCGCCAAGTTTTGTAGAGATTGCAACACCCTCCAAAATTTTGGCCTACACTTGAATTTTGGAGCCTACTGTGGATCCTATGATCGGTCATTCCTTATTCACGTATTCATAAGCTCATGATTCCCAGCTCCCTCCCTAAATCATAAGAGTCGTTCATGCTTCCACCTTTATATAACATGTGTCATCTTCGGGCATGGCGATTATCTCTTGTCATGCAAAGGGAAGTTTGTTTTGATTTAAGGGGAAATATTTGTGAGAATCCATTGTTCTCATCATATAGACATGTTTCACACTCATTTCCAAATTTTCATGCATTATTACACAAGTGTTGCCATTATCCTCACAAAATCTATCATTAGAACCACACTTGTCGTAAGCTTCCACAAAGGTTGTTGCATTAAGCCGAAGTATGTTTTCAAATGTTCTGGATGGTCTATGTTTTATCACTAAGTGTTAAATTGTGTGGTTGTATTCAAGTTATATCACTATTCACATTGGTTCCACTGATCCCACACTTAGCCGAATTCTAGACTATTCCTAGCAACCTAGCCTCATCCAACTTTCCTGAACTGCGCACTTCACATTTGCAACCCTCAAGATTTTCCCTTGCCTGCTGGAACTACAAAATGCACAGGAAACCTAGCTCCCTTGGCATCCAAAATTACGCAATGGATTCCTCCAATGTCCTTCCCTCAACCAGAACCCACTGTCTCTAGAAACTACACAATTTTTTCCCCCAGGCTTCTTAGTTGCCTAGTCCACCTTGCCTCTTGAAACTGTGTAGATTTTTCCTCCCATATAATTATCCTACAATAGTCATTGCATGCTTAAGATACACAACTTTTTCTCTCAGTGGCGACTGCATAATTCCTTCCCTCAGTGAGGACTCTATAGAAATTTCCCCTAGTCTGGCCCGAGTTGCACATTTTGTAGTATCAGTGATCAAGCTTGACCCTTTGCTTCTTGTGTTGCACAATCACACAGTCACTGGGCCTCCTCCCCTTTCCTATCACTCAGTCTTGGCCCAGTTTATGAATCCAAGTTAAACATCTTAGACTAGGGGTTTATCAGACTAATGTCGTCTTGTCTTGAGTGGATTACAAATATAGGAATTCTACCAAGCTATGACAAGATGATGAAGAAGGAGATTAAGAAGGATGACATGCTAGATGACTCTCAAGGAGATGAGGAGAAAATATAGTTATCAAGACTAAGGAACCCAGGGTATGATAGAAGATTGGGAGCACATGAACACTCCATCTGATGGATAACCCTTTGGAGGGTAGGTATGGAAAACAAAGCACATCTTTTTTGTTAGTTTATCATGAAGGATTTCTTATTGTTGTCATATCATTATGTGTTCAATGACATGTATGGTTGCAAGCACTGAAATTCATTCCATGTGTTTCCTCTAAGTGTCTCGCTCCCTGTCACTTATTCGATCAACTACCATATTTTGGCATGTTTGATTGTTATGTCATGTTCACGAGCCTTTCCTGGTGCTTTCAAAGGTTGATCTTTGTGTATACAAGTTGACCTAGCCATGTAAACACCTGTCACACTCATACACAACATCTTGAGCACTGTCACACAATTGTCATCATGGTTATCCTAAGTCCATCTCAAGTGTCGCACTTGTCGCTTTTTGTTTTAAGACAGTCTCACAGAAGGTAATGCTTTGTATTGTTGTTCTGGTGGTTTATGTTGTCGTGTCATCGAAGTATGCTAAGTGTGTGATCACAATTTCAAGTTCCTCACAAGTTCACTTTCCTCCCGCACTTAGCTATTTCTCTTAAAATCCTTCCAACTAGGCAACTCACTTTCACCAGACCCCAACTAAACTGCAAACTACACAGTCTCAGCCCCCAATGATGCAAAATTTCTTCCTTGAAATTCACAGTGCGTAGTCATTGTGCCCCAAGGCATTTTCCTTATGCAATTCTAGAGCTGAGTAGGGTCCCTTCATCCCCAGAATTGCGCAGTAACTCCTCCCAACTTGACATGACTGTGCATTTCACACTTTCAGTCCTCAATATTTTCCCTTGCTTGTTGGAATACTATAGTGCATAGAGAGCCCAACCTCCCTTAGCCTCCAGAACTACCAGAGGTGTCCCCCAATGTCCTCTCTCAGCCGAAGCTCACTTTCCTCAAGAACTACACATTTTTGGCTTTAAGGCCTCTCTGCTACCCAATCCTCCTTGCCTCTGAAAACTGCACAAAACTAACCTCCCTTGGCCTCACCTTGCATGAGCCACTGCTAACTTGAATTGTGAAATCCTGTCTCCTAGTGGCCATTGCATAATTTTCCTCCTTAGTGAGGATTGTGCTCAAAAGTTCCTCAGTCAAGTCTGAGCTGCGCTTTTCATAGTCTTAGTGATCAAGCTCTCTCCCTACCAATTGGAATTGCGAAATGCACAACCACTGAGCCCTGTCCCCTAAGCTATGACTTGTCCCAAGTTCAGTTTATGGATGATAATGCACCATATTAGAGTAGGGAGTTTTCAGATTTATTTCATCCTTTCATAAGTGAATTGCAGGAACATGTACACTCTCGAGTCATTGCGAGATGATAAAGAAAGAGAAGAAGGAGGGAAGCATGCTTGAGGACTCACATGAAGCTGAATGAAAAAAGGAACCTACCAAGAGCAAGAAAAAGGAACACATGTCTGCATCCACCTCTCAAGACCGAAGATCATTGAAGGCCCTGCATCATCAAGTTATGCAGAGGAGAAGAGAGAACACTTCTAAGAACACATCTATCACTTAGCAACAACAACAGGTTGACATTGCCACCTCACCAAGCCAGTCCATGTTATCAGTGTCATGTCAAGTCGTTTCATGTGTTTTCAAAGGCCACATCACTATTATGAACCATGTATATTGTAACTAAAATGTAATGTAAAGTGGAAGTCCAATGGACACACATGAATATGAAGAGTCATGTCAGTTGAAAAGTCATAGGAAGTTGAACAATCACGAGGGTAGTCAAAGAGTCACAAGGGTCAAGCATCACCCCTTGGTTATATATACCCCCTCATTATATGAGCAAAAGACTTTTCACCTTGGCTCCTCCTGCAAAGCATAGAGAGTTTAGTTAGTTCTTTGAGGAGCAAGGAGTGGCTCCAATGTCCCACTACTAGGGCTAGTGATGTATGATGTAAATATGTTCCTTGGAAATTTTGCTTTATTACAGAAGACTTTTCAGGCCAACACATTTCCATGCATGACTTATGGATGTTTGTAAGACTATTTTGTGAGAATTTGTATGCCATGTTTGTTTTCACATGTACTAAGATAATTAAACTATTTCAACTATTTTAGTGCTTATCTCGTTGGGAATGTGTTGTAATGATTGTTACTGTTGTCTCATTGTTGGCTTGAGGGGGCCTGACCCAGGTTCAACGTTAGTTAGCCAAACAAATCCCTACACTACTGGCCCTTTCGGCATCATCCCGCGGGGTGCGGATTGAAGTCTTACCCGAAGTAGTATGGGAGGATGCTAGAACCAAGTTTCCGCACCCAGAGATGGTTGTGATGTTGATTTATTATGGCTATACCTGCCTTCTTGTAGGTTTCTTAGCCTTCTGTTCCATCTTGCAGTACCTTTGCGAAAGGGTACAATTATCTTTCGCGCAGCCCTAACTTGTGGCTCAGGGACTTTCGCGCTGCTAGGGCAGCGAACTGCAATATCTCCCAAACTAGGCTAAGTGTCTTAATTATCTTATTAATTGATCTTAGTTGGTTTCACGTAAATAGATGTTCTTACTTGCGTTCACTTAACCTACACATTTAAATACATTCATGCATCATATAAGCATTATAAGTGAAATTCATACCCAACATAACAAGATGCATAAACATGAAATAAAGATGCAAAAATTGTAGAATACTTCTCATTATTGATAATTCCGAATGATTATAGACTCAACCCGCCCTGCGCACTCAATTGCGGACTTCTACCCTAGGCCTCTGTACACTTTAGCTCCAGAGCCTCTACCTACGCTATGAACCAAACTTAGATTTCTACCTCAGAGCTATCTCTCATACATCATATCTCTATCTTCTATTCTTCCTATCAAACTACTTAGAGCTTAGCTCTATTTATACAATCCCATGGTCCGTGGATCATGGGTAGATCTTTTACAAGTGACATTACATTTCCAAAATAAGGGCAGACAACCTTATGACTCTTTAACATCTACGCATTCCACGACCACAAAAATCGGAGTCTTTACACTTGGATTACAAAATATGGGCTTTTAGCCCCAAAACTACCCTTGGGGGACCCTGCGCCCAAAAGGCCCCCAACACAAACATCGTGACTCGCCCTCGAGTCACCTTATAGACGAAAATATCTTAGTGTGAATACCTCCCAGCTCCGTTTGGATGAACAAAACCTCAGCAGCACACTGAGCGGCTGCCTGCTGGACTTCTTCCACTCTCTGCTCAGTGATTGCTACTGAACTGCCACCCTGAATCTTTTGCTGAGTTGCCTGCAGTGTCGCGAGATTTCCTTCAATGGAAGTTGTGATCGTATATGCCTCATTTATCCATGGCTATAGGCGCACTTTTAGGACTAATTCTTTGTGCTGAGCGACATCCACTTGTTCCTTAAGCACCTTTACCTCCTGCATCTGTGCAAGCCTCCGTGTAAGGGAGACCATATACATGGTCCCTTTGACCTCGTCATATCTTTGTTGTAGCTCACGCGCCTCTGTCTCCAGGTGCTCTACATTTGGGTCCTCCTATAGGGTGTTCAGGACCTCAAATGATTGTTCAAAAAGTCGTGTGCAGTCTGCTACTGCACTGTTGACCTCCATTATTGTTGTTGTAACAGTGGTGGCACACTATTCCCTGACTTCCAGTGGAGTTGAAGGCTGAGCCCTCAATTGCAATTTTTAGATCTGCAGGTTCAGATCCAGCTGAATCTTGGCCATCTCTATCTGAGCATTGTGCACCCCTGTGGTCAACTTGCAGACGCGTGCCTCAACCGGTTCTTCTACCAGAATGTCCAACTATGGGACCATTCGGCAGGCTTCCTCCACTACTTGCATGATTTTCTTATTCTATTCCACTACGTCGTTGCACTGCAGGCCCAAATGCTCGATATTGATGCACTGCTCGCTCATCACCTCTAGAGCACGATGCTTACGAGCCCTAAGTTCCGCGATGGCTCCATCCTATAAGAGGTGGAGCGTCTCTCGAGGGAGCGTGGCCATATTCAATCCCAAACCTTTCATGCTGCTGACCGTGGGCTTTTCGGTGTTATTTTCCGTAGTAAGTGCCCCATCTGGTAGCAGTATCGTGTTCGTCACCCTTGTGCACAACATCTCCATGGCAGCTGAAGTGCTGATTGTGAGGCTGGTGGACATTGTGCCAGCCTCTGGCTGTCGGGGACCCTATGACACTTCCCTGCTTCGCACAGTCCTGAAATCATGCAACTCCCCAACCCGAGCAGTGTAATTTATAGTACCATGCCTTCTTTCAGCTGCCTAGAGCACTAAGACTGTGCTACTTTCATTTAGTCACATAGCCGGACCGCCAGTGCATGGCTTCAAGCGACTATCATTCACTTTTCCTGGGAAGGGTTCTCCATTTAACTTGACCAGCTGTACCGCTCCTCCGTTGGTAATCTTCTTAATAACATAAGGCCCTAACCAGTGTATCTTGAATTTTCTAGGGAATTCATCAAACTTACTATCATACAACAAAACCAGATTGTTTACCTTAAATGTGTGCAACTTGATGTGTCGATCATGCCATGCCTTTTCACACTGCTTTTTGACTTGTTAGAGAAACCCAGCCAAAAATATTTCTTCTTCGATCTCATCCAACTACACGAGCCTCTCTTCCAAGGCTCCATGATCCATCATACCTGTGAACGCTTCTATGTGCAGACTAGGCACGATGTATTCCATAAGAATTATGGCTTCCACACCATAGACAAGCCTAAAAGGGGTTTGTCCCGTCAGATTTTTGCATGTTGTTCGATAAGCCCACAATATTGCAGGTATGAGTAGGTCCCAATCACTTCGTTGAGAATTACAAACCTTGGTCAGTGCATTTTCAAGCACTTTTTTGAACGCCTCCACTATCCTGTTAGCCTGTGGGTGATAAGGTGTGCTCTTCTAGTGATATACCATAAATTCCTCTGATAGTGCGCTCATTGTCTCATTTAGGAAATGCATACCATGATCACTCATCAAGATCCTTGGACATCCAAATCATGTCAGTACATGCTAAAATAGGAACTTCGCAGCCGTTGCACCCGTGCAATCCTTCACTGGCTGCGCTTCTGCCCAACGAGTCAAGTACTCTATCGCAGTGACTCACCCTTGCCTTCCCTTGTGGCTGAATAGGTCCTACAAAATCTATTGCCCACTTCTCGAAAGGTTGCAATGTCATCTGTGGATTCAAAGGCATTTCATCCCTCCGAGATGGCCTGCCTATTCTTTGACATATTTCACATGCCTTGAAATATGCTTTTGAATCCTGATGAAGGGTTGGCCACCACAACCCTGTGCGTAGAATCTTCTATGCAGTTGTTCTCCCTGCAAAATGTCCTCCCGCGGTGCCTTCATGAGCGTCCGTGAGGATGTTGCTTTGTTCAAACTCAGGTACATACTGTCAGAATATCTCATCAATCCCCATCTTGTATAGATGCCTAGTAATGACAAAGAAATCTGGCACGTGCACCACTAATTCCTTCTTTTTCTGGACAGAGTATCCTTCCGGTGCAGTTCCTATTGTTAGGAAGCATATTCTATCCTCAAAATGACCATCCGTGACATGTACTACAAATAGTTGTGCATCAGGCAATCCTTCTTCCAAGTTAGTAGGTTCCTCCCCTGTTTCGATGCGTGACAGATGATCTGGTCCCGCATTCAATCGTCCATGGTTCACAACAACTTCAAAATCGTACTCTTGGAACAATAAGATCCATCTGTAGATTCGCCCCCCCAAGAGAGGCTTATTGACCAGGTACTTTAGTGCAGAGTGATCCATATACATTTTAAAATGGCCTCCTGGCAAGTAGTGCTGGTACTTTTAGAGTGCATACACCATAACTAGCCCTTCGTGTTAAGTGGTAGAATAGTTCTTCTCTGCTTTGGATAATCTGCAGCTTGTGAACGCGATAGGATGGTCCAAGTCTTCACCTCCATCCTGTGTTAGTACTTCCCCCAATGCTATACATGATGCATCAACATATACATGAAACTATTTCCTCCAGTCTAGGAAGATTAGAATTGCCGTGGTAACCATCTTTTCTTTCAATATATCCAAACTTTTATTACAGTCATCGTTCTAGCAGAACATGACATCCTTCTTCAACAATTTTTCCATCAGCACGGTGATATTAGGGTTCTCAATTTGTGCTCTTTGAACCTCACGGTGGCATTCTGTTTTCGGAATGTTAATATTCCACGGATCATCATGCTCATCTTCAGTAGTTACATTATAACGTTCAAGCGCGTGACTCAGCTGAGTAGCCCATTCAAGCTGAATTAGGTCTAAACGATCCTGCATTATCCTAAATATGGCTGCTTTCACCTCTTGTAGCACCTCATCAATACTGTCAAACCCGTCCTCAAAACTGAATTTCATCATGAATCCTTTGTGTAGGATATCCTAGTCACCTGTCCCATGGTGGAGCTCTGTTTCTATATACCAATTCATTGGGATAACATCCAGGGTATGACAGAACAGGTGCACCCACTCATGTCGAGGATTTTCTCCAAAAGCCTGCGTCCATTTGGCCAGATGCACGCGGATCATTCTACCCATCTTACTTGTTTGTCAGTCACATCTTAGGCTTCCCAAATTGTGTTCTCATCATCCTCCTACATTCATGCCAATCATTAAAGTTTCCCTTGTGCATACCCCACCATCTTGTGGGCATAGCGTGCAGTGCCTAGTCCAAGGCCTGGAAGCATTACTTTTATGGTATCTCCATTTCAAATGCATCCGAAAAGATATCTACCTCATTTAGACCATCATAAATAGGCATATTTCTTTCCTCTTACGACACACAGCGCAACAACCGGGTCATCATGTTGCAATTCAACGTAGTTACTTCGTGTACCTGATTCTGTCAGCGTTCTATTTCTTCGTCGGAATCTGAGGTGCATGAACTTTCACGGTCCAATTTAATTCATCCATCAGCTGTCAGATTCACTTAGTCTTGGTCTCGTGCAGTTATCTTGTATATGCAGTCCAAATCACCATCGCTCTCATAATTGCGGATTGGTTTCGTACAACACGATCCTTATGCAGGATCCAGGAGTATTATTACGCGCAATGATTTATTCTCAAAGATCATCTTTCACTTCTTCAGATTGATTACCCCGTTCACATCAATAGCCCAATCAATTCCCAGGAGCACAGGGTAGGTATTGCTATCATCCACTATCTCTATCACTTCAAAATCCACCAGCGCACTCGCTCCCTTATTATCCACGGTCACCCCCTGTAGCCACCCCATGGGGATGATTTTCTGCTAATTCACCATCCTTAGCTAAATTAGAGACCATTGCAGCATAGGTCTCCCCATTCGCTCCCAAGTCTACTTTGGTAGGACATTCGCATCTGGCCCCAGGTCCTCATTTTATGCTTACCAATTTTTCGTACTATGCGCGGCTCACCTGGCATGGTCCCAACACATCTATTGATGAGATCTTGTAACCCTTTCATAGCCTTACTGTCATGCAGTAACTTCATATAGGTTTCCAGGAAATTTGTGAGCATAGAAGGGTCCATTTGTGGCTCAGGCTTATCGTTGCTTCTCGAGGTGGAGGCCTTAGTGAAGCTCTTCTTAGCTTCCATGAAGGCTTCACGAGTGCACTCCAAGTCAAATTCAGCCGCTTTTGCTGGGGCTTTGTGAACCCATGTACTATCTTCTGGTTATTTCCCCTTGTCATCCCTTGTCGCGATCCCACTCCTGAGCACTATGTTTACGTTTGGATCCTCCTTGCGTGGCTCAGACCTCTTCATTTGCAGGTTCTGAGTCGGTGAAGGTGGTAGCTCCCCTTTGTCTTGTATCCTAGCTATCAGTGTAGGATAGTCTTCTGTTTCGTGATCAAACAACATGCAATACTTGCAAGACCGACGCGTTGTATTAGTGCAATCACGGGCATAGTCTCCTAGTCCTCCACAATTTTACAAATCAATTGTCCTCGACCTCTACTAGGTCCTCCTACACCTCAGCCTCATCCGTGCCCTTGAAATCCTATTTGCATCATTCCTACATTCTGGTCGAGGGGCCATGTTTCGGCCTGAACCATATAGGCGAGAGTTCTATCCATCATCAATTCATAGCTCCTGCAACCATGCTCATCATGTCCTAACAACCTACAAAAGTTGCAGAATAGATGTTGTGGTGCTTGTACATACTTTTGTAGCAAGTGAAAGTTATCCATGGTATGTTTTCTGGCTACCTGACAGATAACGCACCATATTGCAGGGCTCGTGCTAGGTCCTGCTTGAGCTTCCGGCCTTAAAGGCATCGGTCCTCCCCCTGCAAGGTAATTCGCAAAGACTAGGCAATGGTCTTTGTCATGACCCTGACTCTTGCATTTCAAGCACCATACTTCCTCGCATACCTCTGGTCGAACTGTCCTGTCCTGCTTCAGACCTTGCATCTCAAGGCACAAATTCTTTAGCAACACATGGATCTGCTGAAATCCTAGATTAGGATCTTACATCAGAGTCTCATGTAGTCTCATGGCAATCTCCAAGGCCTATGCTTGAGTTGTTATCTTCTGTTGCGACAACGCACTCCTTAAGTGTGGTAGTAGCAAAGCCACAAACCACTCCCGATGCTGTCCATCTATCAAATTGATGTTGGCTTCACGGATTGTATATTTCAACCTCTAATATAGTTCCCATGGCATCTCGTCTGGTCACATCACGATCTCTTTAAATCCCACAATCGACTGTGCCTCAGATTTAGGCTTGTTAAATTCCCTAATTAGTGCTTCCTGGATGTCTGCTATTCCAAGATTCGGGTTATCATTAGAGTACTTAATATACCAAGTTAGCACGCGAAATTGCAGAGCACTAACCAGTGTCGCCTTCTTTATGTGATCATCTATAACACCTTAAGCTTCCCATACAGCCCTCACAATGAACCAGAATTGGTCCGGGTCCTCATTTTCCAAGCCTTTGAACAAAGGCAACTTCATTATATTTGCCATACTGAACCGTGATGGAGGTGGAGGTGGTACGGGTGAAGTTGGAGGCAATGGCAGTGAAGCCAGAGGTGGTGTGGGCGGAGGTTGTATTCGCAGGAATCCTTGTCTTATTAACTGAATAGCACTTCGCGGAGAAAACTTCGCTATCGCTTCTTCATCCCTTCATGGAGGTGAAATCAAGGGGCTATACTTTTGACCCTTATTTCCTTCGTTTCTGTAAATTCTTCCACTTCATGTAGTCCCAAACATCAAGGTAGTGGCATAACCCATTTTTCGCACAACAACATTTTAATCCAAGTATTCAAACATTTTATGTACTTACCTCGCAGTCCTTTGAAAAAGGGTCGCTCTGCCTCGCTATAGTTGACTGAGGTTTCGACCGTAAATTCAGTAACAAATCCTCCTATGAAGCGATCAAGTCAATGATCGACAGTGCAGGCGATCTTATCCTCCAATGCTTCCAACCTTGACACTAGCTCTGGGGTCCACACAATAGGACCGTCAAGTTTCCACCTTCCTTGGCTATTTGTTAGCTTTGCGATCCACTCGTATAGCTCAATTGGAAAGGAGGCGAAAAATATTTCATAGATCTTTGTATACAGGTACTTGTCTAGCCACTGTTATTTTGTTAGTTTCGGATTTCTGTCTTCTTGTGCCGTGAACTTGTGGATCCTTCTGTCCAACAAGCCTTCAATTTCTTTCTTGGTTGGATTCCAGTGATATGAAATCACACATCTCTCATGCAGATCCCAGTCCCGTAAATGCAACCATTTTTTGGCTTGAGGGGGCCTGACCCAGGTTTAGCAATAGTTAGCCAAACAAATCCCTACACTACTGGCCCTTTTGGCATCAGCCCGCAAAGCACAAACTGAAGTCTCACTCGAAGCAGCATGGGGGGGATGCTGGAACCAAGTTTCCGCACCCAGAGATGGCTGTGATGTCGATTTTTTCGGGATATACCTGCCTTCGTGCAAGTTTCTTAGCCCTTTTTTCCACCCTTTAGTACATTCGTGAAAGGGTACAATTGGCTTTCGCGCAGCCCTAACCTACAGCTCAGGGACTTTCACGCTGCTAAGGCAGCGAACTGCGATATATCCCAACTAGGCTAAGTGTCTTACTTATCTTATTAACTGATCTTAGTTAGCTTCACATAAACAGATGTTCTTACTTGCATTCACTTAAACAACACATTTACATACATTCGCTCATCATATAAGAATTATAAGTGAAATTCATACCCAACATAACAAGATGCATAAACAGGAAATAAAGATGTAGCAATTGTAGAATACTTCTCTTTATTGATAATTTAAGACAATTACAAACTCGACCTGCCCTACGCACTCATTTGCAGGGGTCCGCGCACTCAGCTATGGAATTCTACCCTAGGCATCTGCGCACTCAGCTACAAATCCTCTACCTACGCTGCAACCAAAACTTAGACTTCTACCTCAAAGCTATCTCTCATACGTCATATCTCTATCTTCTATTCTTCCTATCAAACTACTTAGAGCTTAGCTCTATTTATACAATCCCATGGTCCGCGGACCATGGGTAGATCTTTTACAACCGACATTACATTTCAAAAATAAGGGCAGACAACCCTATGACTCTTTAACACCTACATGATCCATGACCACAAAATGTGGATTCTTTACACTTGGATTAAAAAATTTGACCAAAATATGGGCTTTTAGCCCCAAAACTACCCTTGGGGGATCCCGCGCCCAACACTCATCCTCGTGGACTATTCCGTGGGATACTAGACAGATTTTTCCATACTCATCAGTTGTAACGACCATCACATCCTCTATGGAATACTCTGCTAGATGGTAGACAAACCTTTCCCTATTCATTGGTTGTAATGACTATTGCATCCGTTGAGGACTATTCCACTGGATGTTGGACATGCCTTTCTAGTTCATGTGTGTCTCTTCCTGGGTGGTATTATTACCTCCCACTTAGAGGCTCACTTTTCCTCCCCAGTTGCAGCAAGAGAAACTTTATACAATTTTGTTGCACACTCACCTCGTTGTTCGAAGATACCATTGCATCACTCCCTTGTGCTGACAACTAGAGCCAAGGTAGATCTTTGAGGATTTGGCAAGAATACCTTTATACCAGATGGGATTCCTACACCAAATAGTGTGAGTTCTAATTGGCACTTCATATTGGGGAGATCCCCTCGTTGACAGATTTCCAACACCGTCAACACAACATTAGAGGAAAATCTCATAACTCTGATTTTTGTGAAATTTTATACAAATTGGTGTTAAAGAACCAACGATATCTTCTCGACCATGATGTATTTTGGGGATATGTTTCTATGGAGATTAACTTGTTATAATTTCAACAAAAAATCTCTTGGAATTTCTTGATTCAATTCCATGGTCTCGGAAATCGTGCCTAAAGATTATTGTTTAGATTTGTTGCCAATTTGGGTTTTGCAGAAGTTTTGTACAAAACTACTTCGGAGAACCAACTGTAATTTTCAAACTATATTGAATCTGGGGAAAAAGGTTTGAGATACAAGTAAATTTTTAGGTTGTGCAAAAATCCATTTTCCATATTCTTGAGATTCGCCGTCGTATGCACAGAAATCGAGGTAGAAAATGGAAGTTTCAAAATTGTCAAACATTTTTGTTTGTAACTTAAATCATGTGCTAGGATCCCATGTGTGAGATGGGTATATTACAAGGCTTGTACCATAATATTAGGTCCATGTGAAACCTAATTTACCATGCTAGAGAAAATAAAAATATATTTTATAATTTTCATTTTTTTTTCCCTCCATTCATGCAAGTGCATAACTAAGTACTAGACCGCTGAACTGATACAGAGATAGAAATTATTGTAGTGGAACATTCTCTTTAGCCACATAAACACAATAGTAAACCTTCATTGGTAGAACCATATTAACAACTCATTTAATCATTAAAAATACAAGAAACCATTAATAATTAACACAAGGTAAAATGAATGCTTTTAGTGAAAATTGGTAATATAATAGTTACGTAATATGTTGTAAAGGTATGAATATAGCTTGTAAATGAAAGGTTTGGATGGCCAATATGATAACATATATAGGTCCCAACAGAGCTCTAGAAAATATATGATGATGCCATATATTCACAATAGAATGTAACACAATCAAAGATGACTATTATATAAATACCCTGTAGTCACAATAAATGAAATATCTTTTGTTAAATCCCTTAAAGAAAGTAATAGGATACTAGATCTAGGTTCATGTTCCTTTTTAAAGCATTCATATATAATGAACCATATAGATTTAACCTTAAGAACGAAAAGAAACACACACACACACACACACATATATATATCAAAAGATTATTGATGTGTGATTTACTTCAATCGATTCATAGCTTAGAACTTAAGAAAAGCACATCACCAGTTTAGCCCTCGCACTTTCCATATCTACATGCATTCAAATGAACATTAAACAAAGGATCTTATACCAATAAGACAAAGTATAAATACTACTCTCTTCACAAAATGACTCATAATGAAATTTATAAGGTCAATTATCACACCACACTTTAGAAACCAAATAATAAATGAGCATATATATATATATATATATATATATATATATATATATATATATATATATATATATATATATATATATATATATATATATAGATATATATATATATATATGTTTATACACACACACACACACACACTAGAGATGAAAATGAGAAAAATAAGAGGGAAATGGGTTGAGTTGTTAGGCCCAACCAACCAAATCATTTCCTTCTAAAGAATATTAAATCATAGAGCTTGTTATAAATAAATTCGATGAGATAGAGGGTTACCTGGCATAACCTGAGTATTAATGATAACTAATGTTTATATTGCACAAACACATATCATAGTCTAGTGACCACTTGGAGCGATTCAAGAATCTAGAATAAAAACATAATGTTAAAATAGAACCACTACCTTGGACAAGAGCCATAGCTATATTTCATAATAGTTAAAATAAAATGATATGCTAAAACTAGCCAAAGCAGTTGTAGAACAAAACAAACACAAATTGTAACAACCCATGAAGAGATAGGCCCAGTTGCACTTATTCTATAATCTTGGGTGCAATGAAGATTTGTTGTAGAGAGACTCGAAGGTAGGCCCCCAAATCTCAGCCAAATACTGAAATTAAGATTCAATAAAGCGCATCCACTTTGACCTAACTCACATTGTTGACTTTGAGAGAGTGTAGAGGGTCCATTTTTTTCAGGCCCACATGGAAATATCCAAATAGAGACAATGTACATGCTCAATTCCTTTGGTTGCTAAGAATTATATAAGGTGTAGGACCTACATACCCATCAGTAACAACATTTCTAAATAACAAGTAAGATTTTAAAAATCACTTGAATTAAGGAATTTCAACATTATTAAATATTTACCACATAATGTTTGGAGAATTGTTTGATTGGGCATTATCATCCATTGTTACATCAAAAAGGTTGTAAGGACATGGAGTAATGAATCCAAAAAGGATGGAGGGGGGTACAAATGGAATTAGGGTAGTGGAAAACTATTCAATTTTCAAGCCTATCATCTCCCCAATCTCGAAGAGTTTGTGTGTCCTCGCACAAACAAAATGACTGCACAATATACTATAATCACCCTTGTGATACAGGAAATTGTTCCCTTTGCGGATAGAGGCAACCCCTCTAGCCCTAGAGTGGGTCTAGTCACAAACAAGGACAGATCAACAATAGATTTCCTTAAATAGTCATAGTTGGAGGCCTACCTCACCCGGTGGTCGATGGAGTTCCGTTGCACTGCTCCAGCTTCCGCTTCCTCAATGAGTGATCAACTTGAAACAATGCAAAGGAAATACAACAAAGCACGTAACCGAAAAACAAAAATGATATATTTACTCACAAAGTCAAGAATTCATGAGCTATAAAGTAAATTACATACAAGACATAGGAAAACATCATTGATTGTATTAATAATGAAATGAGAGCAAGCTTACAACGAAAGTCTTGACGTCGCAAGACTTCTCAGAGGAATCTAGCCAGCATGTTCTCAAGCATTCACTCTTTGAAGATGGATCTCCCAACACACACAAAGCTCTCTCCCACTCATAAGTTTTACACACAGTTAAGGGCACTTCACAACCTTCCACAAACTATCAACAATACCACACTTGTGACACTCATACCAGCTATCTAGCAAACTCACAAACACTAACAACACAGCTCAATCCAAGAATTTACCAACTAGCCAACTAGCAGAGCATAGCAATGGTGAGAGTTTAAATAGGAGAAGGAGTCTCCATGAAAGGTGGAAGAGAGAGCTTATCCCCAAGGAAGGTAGCACAAATTACGGAATTTCCATACCAGAGGAGGAAAGGCGACATAAACTATGCCAACAACCAGGTCTGGAGACATCTAGAAGGCCGACTATTGGAATGAATTCGCACAATCTGGATCATCGCGAATGTATAATAGACCCTTAATGCTGAAATCGCTAGGGAGCAATGTAGCCAGTCAAATCATCGCTAAAGATAATAAATCTCCTCGCGCTGGAGCATGAAATCGGTCCGTCGCGGGAATCAGATGTACTTCCACGTTGAAAGCGTAGCCGGACTATTTACAAGCACTGTTCATCACGTCTATTAAGCCCAAAGTCACGATGAGGCAGAAAACCTTAGGAAAAGTGGGTCACTTGGCAGCACAGGAGAGCATTTGTTCAATATGAGCATGTTTGACTTGGACACATGACATAGTAGAAGGACTGGGGTGAAGGCCGTGACAAATTACTATGTAACAGATGCCCCCTAAAGTATGAAGCCCAAGAGAGTGGGAGGGGTGAAATGCTTTATGAAATTGACTGAGCCGGAACACCATCTGGAAGAACCTACATGCAAGTACAACTGATATCTCTGATAGTGAAATACATGTAGTCTAGGCATGGGCGCAACCATCCAGCTAATAAGACCATGATAGTGATAAAGGTATGGTCGCAGCCATCCATGAAGACTCAGGTATGGTTGTAGCCATCCATCAATGAGTCTTGTAATCACAAACCAATCCACGCAGCTCGAACATGTGTGATCTGAGTTTGGGGTCTTGAACCCAACCGATCATAGTACAAATTCTAGCATGCGAATAGATGTGCTGAGGTCGAGCATGATAGAAAGTCACTTGATTACCGGTCAATGATGGAAACCGTTAACAAGCGCGAGAGAAACCACCAATAATGCCAATGGTTCTCAAGGTACTATCTAGCACAATCCATGAAGTGTGAAGAAGGAGCTAAAGTTGAACACTCGTTGAATCACCCAATCGACAACCAATGATGAAAGTCGACCATCAGGTGCGAAGAACTTGCCGTTGAGGCATGCAAGCTCTAAGGTACCAAAGGGGATCTCTAGATCAATCTCTTGGATAATGAGCTAATGCGACAGGAGACGACCCATCGCAGGAGGGCTATAATGTTTCCCCCTTCAACGACACGAGATAAGGAATAAGCGATAAATGGCGAAATAGAGTATCAGAGGAGGAGGCAAGGATGTAAACTGCAGAAGGATTATACTCTTGAACATGTCGGTGACACGACTCCGAAGTGTGGCAGCATTCAGGTACCAAGGGATCAGAGGCTCGACGGAGATGGCGTGAATCGGATGGAATGAGGCTAAATGGCAACCCAAACCTGCGGAAGGCCAAATGACGATGTATGGATGTACCAACCCAACAAGAAGCAAAAATGTCGATGTTCAAGAGTGACTAGCTGCTAATGATGATTTCCGAATTTCCCCCCACCATTGCTGGTGAGTAACCCAATTATTTTTGAAAACAAGCTTGAAGGGGATAGCATATGCTTGTAATATAAGTTCAATTGTTGGTCGAATCCAACCTAGTAATAGTTTAACGAGCCCTAGGGAAGAGAAGCTCGAGTCTCATCATGGTGACGAGTCCAATGTCGTCAAGGTTTAACGAGTCCGACATAGGTAAAACTCGGAGACTTTTTCATGTTTAGAAAGTCTGAAAAAGACACAGAAAAGAAAACTCTAGGGGGGTGCTTTTTCATAGATTTGTGTCTCTCAAGCCTGAAAAAGTATAAAACAATACTGGAAAGAACCACTTGACCATTACGATCAAGGAGTACTTTTCGTGATTAGTAACCTCGACCTAAAAAAGTAGAAAAGTGATCGAAATCACATCATTTCGTAACTAGTAACAAACCCGAAACGACAAAGGCCCGACAATATTTTCGTGTTTACATGGTCGGAAAAGAGCTTAAATTCGCCCGCCTCTTGTTTCTTTTAACGAGTCAAAATGAATAACTCGACTATCTTTTCATCTTTTAAGTCGAAAAGAGCGTTAAAGAACTTTATGGACCAAGTGTACACGAAGCATGAGATAACTCCACTACCCGTAGCTTTGCACAAAACACGTCAAACGTAAACCCATTCGACATAAAATGATCAATATATGCGGAAACATAGTTAAAAAGCCAAATTTTTAACTAACCATGTGATAAAAATAAGAAAAAACCCACATTTTTAAAATATAATTTTTTAATTTTCAAAAATTACTATAAAAGGGGGGTAATCCATTTATTTTTACCATTGGCACTGTTCATTTCACCTTGGAGCGTTTTCGAGCACTAACCTGAGCAAAGTTGCCGAGCTGATTTCAGCCTCATTCATCCATGATTCATCCTGAAACTTCTACCAGGTAAGTGCAATTCTTCTTGCGCTTCATTTTAGTAGCTTTTTAATGCATTTTAGCGTTAGACATGTAAGTTTAGACATATTTTTGAGTCAGAGTCCGCCGCTCGGTCGTTGCGGGTATGTCGCTCGGGTCCACAATGACCAAGCACAATTTACACGTAACATTTTCTGATCATCGCGAGAATATGATGTATTCTCGCGATGACCGCGAGAAAAATGAACTGTCAACTTCGCACCATCACGACTGTTTTAAAAACAGTCGCGATGACGACGCAAAATTATTTTTTTTGTGCAAATTATGGACTGAAATTTGTAAATGAAGTTCTAATTCATTTTTTCTCATCATGCAGGACATCATGGCATTTGTTTGGCAGGAACAAAATCACGATGATAACGATGTGGAAGCTTTTGCTGATGCTGGGTGCTGAAATGCTTTACGTGCGTGTGGGTTGCTAAAATTCTTCCTTACTCCACACCTTCGGGCCCAACCTGATTTGCTAGAGCTACTGATTCGTGCCTGGAATCCGACAGATGGAAAATTCATAATCCGAGGCCGAGACATTGAGTTTAATGCCACGGACGTATATTTCCTGACTGGGTTGTCCCGTCGCGGTGAGAGGCCAATTCTAGAGGGGCAACGACTCGGGGGCGAATCTCTAGAGATGCTGATGGCACGAGTGTGCCCACGGGCACACAAAACGAGAAGCAGAAAGGTGGCAATCCCGACAATGGAAGACGTGGTTCTTCGTGCAGTGATATTTATGGTGATGAGGGTAGTGGGCTCCCAATCCCAACATGAGGCATAAAAGACCCATCTCTGGTTGGCTCTTGAATGTCTCAATCCGACCATGTTCAACTGGGCGAAAATAGTGACGGCAATATGAAGAGACAACTTACCAACTGCCGTCGAGGAGAGACGAAACGGTTTGGCTACAGGTCCACCTTGGTCCCGCTCATGCTGGAGCAGGTGCCGGTGCTGCAGTTGCAGGAAATGGACTTGGATTTGCCTAGACCAGGGGAGACCAGGATCACACGGTGGGCACACGTTATGCCACGAGGAGGTGGCGGACGGCCAATGTTGTGGGGGACACTATTCCGTGAGTGGCTGGATCGCCAGATGATCTTCATCGAGGACTGGCCATATGCTGGCATGGACTTTCGTGGAGACCCTGACATGGACTTACCCGCTGGCGAGCAGTGGGACGATGGTGGTAAGACACTTGATCACATTATTTTTGCATTTTATTTTTTATGATGTTTTTTAGATTTTTTCATTTATATGTCCTAATGACATACTCTATGGTATTCGTAGATGCGGGGCCAATGAGACTTGTAGGGCTGGCTCCAGAGGCACGGAGGGATCCACAGGGCATCGAAGCGCTAGCCTTGGCTCCCCCCGCTGGTGATCCGGTGGAGACAGTGGCCCAAAATCTTGAGGGCCTGACGACGGGGATCCCTGATTACATGGGGGTCGAGGAGGTCCCCATAGAGTTCCAAATACATACAGTAGGAGTGATACCCAGGGTGCACCACCTGTTGAGGCGAGTGGCACGAGCGATGGTGTGCTGTAGGGAGCATAACCCACCGCAGTAGACACCTAGGTTTTATTTCCTGCTGCTTTTTTGAGAGACATGTGTCTCGGATGTACGGAGAACACAGACTCTTTTGGACATATACACTTATGTTTTGAGCACCTCAATGCGCCACATGATATATATATATATATTCCTATGGTTCATTATTGTGTTTTGAATGCTTCTATATGCTGTTTTGATTACATGTTACGCAAATATCTGTCTAATACATGGTTTGCTAATGCATCAGTTAACGTGTTTAATCTTCTGGGAATGTGCTGATATGTGATCAAATCAAAATTTATTTCTAACAATTTAACACGTAAATACAACCTTAAAATCCGATGGTCTCTGATGGAATAATGCCCATTAAGCTGGTGGACGACAAGTTGAGAATCCAGATTCACAACCAATGTACGAATACTGAGATTGATAGCCTCGGTCAGTAACTCAATAACAGCAATATATTCAGTGACATTGTTTGTGGTACAACCCAGACAAACACCTTGAAGGTCTACTAACTCACCATGAGGATTGTAGATCACCTATGCCGCAGAAGAAAAATTGTGGGTACTGCGGCAGGCACCATCAGCGAAACCAATGTAAGGTGTACCGGACATCTACACAAGAAGCAAAAAACACAATAAGCGAAAATTATGCCTACACACCAAGCAAACATGAAAACACACACACAACGCACCTGCTGAAAACACACGTATGTACAAATTAGAGTGCATGGAGTTCACGCATAATATTTTTTCAGGTAAAGCCCATTTCAGGGCTTATCTAGAGGGTTCCCTTCATAATGAATCAGCTCATAGGCTCCTTTTTGCAAAACTCGCTTTACAATATAAGGCCCGTGGCACATGGGCTCGAATTTCCCTGCCCCGAGCTTATCATTTGCTTGATCATAGAGTAGGACTAAATCTCCTTCAACGAAAGAACGAGGATGGACAACATGATCGAAGTGAGTTTTCACTCTCTTCTTCTGTGCTTCAATAGCTAGAGAGGCTAGTCGACGAGTCTCGTCCAGCCATTCTAGGTAGAGAAGGCGTTCTTCTACCGGAGTAGTGTTAGGTAGTAATTCGATGGCTAATTTCAAAGAAGGGATCTCACACTCAATCGGAAGGGTAGCCTCCAGCCCGTAAACCAATTGGAACGGGGTGAATCTGGTGGCATCCTTCACAGAATTTTGGTAGGCCCATAAGGCGGAGAACAACATCAAGTGCCAGTTGGACTTGTGCATGCCAATGGTGTGTTGAAGCATCGTAACTAGAACCTTGTTGATGGATTCTACTTGGCCATTGGCCTGAGGATAGTATGTTGTCGAGCTATCATGCCGCAAGCCTAGCTGGGTTGTTAACTTAGTCATCATATGATTACAGAAATGCATGCCGTGATCAGTGACGATAGCCTGAGGGACTCTGAAACGTCAGGTAACATGATTAAATAAAAATTGTGCCGTTGTGTGACCGTCTTCAGATAGTGTAGGCATCGCCTCGACCCATTTTGTGAAATAATCAACATCAACGATGATATACCCATGCCCCCCAACCGAGCAAGGGTTACAGGTCATATAATCAATGCCCCATTTGGAAAAAGGGCTGACGGTAACGACAGAGTGCAATGGAGTGGGAGGCATGCACATCTTCCATTGGTAGATTTGGCACTCATGACAAGAGCGGACAGAAAGAATGCAATCCTTGAAGATGGAGGGCCAAAACTAACCAACACGGAGGATCTCCTGAGCAGTAGCATACCCAAACATGTGACCACCACAGGCGCTAGAATGGCAGTCATTTAGAACTTGTTTGGCTTCCTTGAATGTTAAGCATCGGTGGAGAACAAAGTCGGCGCCGAGACAGTACAGGGTGTCCCCAATAATACGATAGGGTTGAGACTGATGGCAAATCTGTTGCTGGGCATCCTTGGACAAATCGGGACGAAAAGAGGACGTCTGAAGATATAAAATGATATCCCTGTACTAAGGATCGAGGGTGCTAATTAAGAATAGAGTTTCGTCAAGAATATGGTCCTCTAACTAAGAGGGCGCGGTAAGAGATGGTAGAGAGCAAAGCAACTCAACAAAGACGAGGGATTTCTTAGACTTGGCAGTGGTGAATTCAAAGTCAAACTCTTGGAGGATAACAATCCACTTCGAGTACTTGCCCCCCAGTAACTGACGTGATAGGATGTACGTCATTGGGTTGTAATCAGAAACCACTATCGTGGTGTGCAATAAAATATAGTGACGGAAACGTTGAACAACACAAATGGCGGCCAATGCCAATTTCTCGACATAGGCATATCAAGTTTCCATATCTAGTAAATTGCGGCTGAGATAGTAAACGACATGCTCAGTTTCATCATCATCATCTTGAACTAGAACCATGCCAATAGTGGTATCGATAGCGGCTAAATATAGAGTGTAGTCACGATGATAATCAGGAGGACGCAACAACGAAGCAGAAACAAGGAGAACCTTGAGGTGCTCGAATGACTCTTGTGCAGTGGCATCCCAAAGAAAAGGGGTATCCCGCTTTAATAACCACGTATAGCCTTTGGCTACTTCGGCATAGTTCGAAATGAATCGTCGTAAAAAATTCGCTTTACCCTGCAAACTCTGCAATTGCTGCAAAGAAGCAGGGGGAGGGAGATTTAGGATGGCTTTGACTTTAAGGGGATCCAGATGGATACCCTTTTGAGAGACGATGAACCCAAGAAGTCTACCTGACTCAACGTAGAAGACACACTTATGTGGATTAAGCCGGATGCGATAGTGTCGACAGTGGAGGAAAATTTTGCGAAGGTGAGCTAGATGGTCCTGGCGCTTTGCTGAATGAGCTGGCAGATCATCTAGGTAAGGCTGCACAATGTGTCGAATATCATGGAATGCATAAGACATTGCGCACTGGAAGGTGGCACCAGCATTTTTTAAACCGAAGGGGAGCTTTTTATAGGTGAAAGTGCCCCACGGACAGATAAAGGCAGTCTTGTGTTGATCTGCAGGCGGAATATTAATCTGGTTATAACCAAAAAAGCCGTCCATGAATGAGTACATTTCACTCCCAGCACACTCATCAATGAGCTAGTCAATGAAAGGTGTAGGGTAGTTATCTTTGGGATAGGCCCGATTAATATCAAGATAATCAACACATACCCTGATAGTGCCCTGTTTTTTAGTCATAGGGACAATATTAGAGACCCAATCTGTGAGTGGGATGGGGTAAATAAAACCAGCCTTAAGAATCTTTTCAACTTCCGCTTTAATAGCCGCAACCTTTTGGGGGTGCACAGGGCGTAAATGCTGCCGAACAAGCTTAGCACCCGGATATGTAGGTATGTCATGCACCATGATGCTAGGATTGATGCCAAGCATCTCTTCGTAAGACCAAGAAAACACATCACGGAATTCGTGAAAAAGATCAGTGTAAAGATGAATCTCCTTCGGAGTACAAGTTACTCCAACATGGATGTGCTTGACAATCCCTAGTTTAACAGAGATGTTGATTGGCTGATTTTGCATGATGTTTCCCATGTTCCCTTCAAAAGACACTTGATAAATTTGAATGGGTGTTTGAAGGGGTTGGGATGGAAGACAAGGAGAAAACCGCTCGAGACAGGTAAGCATTTCCCGGTGGGCAGGGAGAAACGAGGAATGATGATGATGATCGGACCAAGGGGGTTCCTCGAAAGACATGGTCTCAATAATCACTTCATCAGAAGGAAAAGTTTCCTTTAAAGGGTCTGAAGAAGCGCCATCTCCAAGCCAAGGGGAATGAGTGTACGAGTCGAGAACTCTGCTTGAAGAAGCAGATTCAGAGGGTGGAGCTGATGCAGAAACAATTTCGACGTAGTTGAGATCAGTAGGACTCAACGACATCTCATCACCCCAGGATTCTATCTGATCAGCGGGGGGAAGAACCCAAGGATCAGAGTGCACAGAAATCATATTAATAGAAGTGATGTTGGGAGGAGGGAGCAAAAAAAACACCCATAAGGGTAGGATCTTTAAAGAGTCCAGCTCCCACACACTCACATGGAATGGAGGTATGCTCCACAAAAGGCACGTTTCCATCGGAAGAGGAGGAGGCGAAGAAAGACAGCTGGTCTATTGTGACGATCTTCCCCTGATGAGGGAAACGAATGACATGAAATAGAGATGAAGCCACAGGTCGCATGGCATATGTCCAACTTCATCCCAAAAGGAGGTTGTAAGTTAGATTGGCATCAACAACTTCAACCTCCACTTCGACCGACTTCCCTTCCAAAGTAATAGGCAAGCGTTGGAGTATACCATAAGGGTGAGACTCTCTCCCATCAAAGGCTTCCAAGGTCATAGGAGACTGGCTCAGAGTCGAAGAACCAATAGCCTTCCAACAAGCAACAGACATTATGCAAGTAGAAGCGCCTTCATTAATGATGGTACTATGAATCGTTTTAGAATTGATGATGACCTGGATAAGGAAGGAAATTTGGTGAGGTAGTCTCAGTATATGACTGTCTAGGTCAAAAGTGATCAAATCTGAGTCGACCGGGTCAATGCCACCGATAGTTGATAGCAAGGACTTCCTCTGAGAGTGGCAGCTCTAGAGAACTTCTAAAGCAGACATAGTTGATGAAGCCTAGGCTAAGTCCTCAACGATGCTATAGTGCTGAGCAGCATGAGCATTAGGGTTGTAAGAAGACTTCCAGAGTACACCTTTAGGAGGGGGTCAGATGGTTGTTTTAGTGCTAGGTCTCTCGATATGGAGGGGACCAGAACTGGACGGAGGAGCGCTAGAGGGGACCTCAGGCTCTTTCCCAATAGGCGACGGATACTCTTTTGCCCGAGTACTAATGTGGACGGGAATCGTCCCAGCCATAAACACCTGAGAACCAAAGGGAGAAGAGGATTGGGATGGATCAACCACCATTTGCATTTGCTGCGAGGGAAAGGGTTCTTTGAGCACGGCAAGAGTCCTGGGGGCACCTTTCAACAAACGACTAACTTCAGACCGCCTCGGGTAGTCTTTGGTATAGTGATCCTCATCACAAATAAAGCAAGGATACTTAGGCTTGCGTTTGGCACCATCCTCGGGTGGAGGTTTAGGGGAATCTTGCTTCAGTTGATCAACTTTATTCTTTCCTTTTCCCTTCTTTTTTCCTTTCGAGGCTTTGTCCATCGTGGTGGACTGGACGACGTTAACCTCAAAAGTATTGCCAGAATTGGGTACAGCCTAAGAAGTATTTTCATTCGGAGCATTCGAATTTTGCTTCCCATGGTTCGCGGAAGATTTCTTAGAGGACGGATTAACAGAACCAATGATGCCGTCAACAGATGATGTTGGTGGGGCTTTGCAAGTTTTGGACCTCGGGGCATCAGGCAAATAATCATATAGTGTACTAGACTAGGAGTAAACCAAGTCAAGGTACTGAGCACGCACAATAGCCTACTCTTCAATTACACATGCCCCCATATCAATGTCCCGTGCTATCGGACTGACAAATGAGGTCGTGAACCAGTCGGTCAGAAGCTGATCGAGAATCCAAAACTTAATCAAACAACGATGCCGTCTCCATTCATGGATATGATCGGATATATGTGTAGCCGTTGTTTGTTTTAAGGATGTCAGGAGATGTGTGCCCGTCTCATATCTAATAGGCAACTGAAAATTAGTTAAAAATGCCATAGCCAACGAGTTCAAGTCCTGAAAAGATCTGCGAGCTAACTCAATATACCATTTAGCAGCAGAGCTAGAGAGGGTCCGTTGAAAAATGTGGAGCCAGATTGAATCATCAAGCCACGAATTTGATGAACACCATATATGATAAGTTATGACGTGGGCTTGGGGATCTTCTCCAGGTTTACCATCAAACTTGGGACAATCACTGGGAATCTTAGTTGGAACTGGTGGCCAATACGGATTATGAAGAATAGGATCATTTGTTAGTTTGAACACATCCGGTAACTCCAACATTGCTAAAAATGGTAATTGAGGGTTAAAGGACATCTGAGGCCGCAGGTAGGAGGTAGTACCAGAGTTCTAGCCAGCTGCTTTTTGCCCCCGTTGATTGTGTCCAGATGGATTTGGCCCAGAAGGGTTCTGTCCGTAGGGATTTTGTCCATAGGGGTTATAGCTATAACTGGATGGCTGACCCTGGATCTTCCCCCCACATTCCATTGATTACCAACTTGGCCTGCAGGAGCAACATACAGTTGTTGGTAATTCTGATAAGGACTCACCTGCAGTTGTTGATAATTTTGGTACGGGGAAAATTGGGTTTGCCCTTGGGATTGCTAGAAACCATAAGGTGGCTGGGCTCCGAACTGAGCCTGGGAGCCAGGCTACATTTGATAAGCATGTTGAGATTGGGATCCAACCTACATTTGAGGACCGGACTGGGTCTGGAGCCCAGACTAGGACTAAAAATCGGGTGGAGCTTGAGAAGCAATAATCATTTGAGTGCCTGGTTGAGCCGGCCCAGATGAATTTCCTTGAGAGAACTGAGACTGAGTCGTCTGGCCAGAAGGTTGACCCATTTGCCCAGAAGGTTGAGTTTGCTGGGTATTGGATTGTCCTTGCATAACGGAGGGTTGTACTGATTGACTGGATGGCTGAGCAGACTGGACAGTTGGTTGGCCTGGTTGGATTTAGGGCTGACCAATTTGTCCAGATGGTTGACTAGACTGGATAGTGGGTTGGCCTTGTTGAACATAAGGCTGACTGACTTGCCCAGAAGGGTAGCCTTGCTGGACACCAGGTTGACCTTGTTGTATGTAAGGTTGTCCCGGATTACCAGAAGGTTGCCCAAAATAAGTAAAAGGTGAACCACTAGAGGCCGAAGGTTGTCCCTGGAAGGGTTGTCCTTGTGGGCCTCCAGGTTGCCCTAGATAAGGTTGTCCATAATATTGTAGTCCATTGGAGAGCTGCGCGTAAGACGGATGACCTTGATAGGGTGGTCCTTGAAAATTGGAAGGGGGTACTTGGCCACCATGATAAGCAGTGGTACCCCAAGCAACGGATAACGGAACCGAGACCTCAACCGTAGGTTGAGATGGCAAAGGTCCGGGGTAATAAATATGAGCTCCTCGAGAATCGTAATAATGAAACGGATCTTGGGGATCCGGATTCTGAAGAGCTTGTAAATATTGATCATATGCCCCCCTGCTGGAATGGAACCAGAAGAAGGTGGGGCATTTAGTGTAGGATCAACAACTCCGGATGTAGATGCCAATGGACCACTATTCGCAGATTCGGACGAAGGTCCGGAAATAGTGGTCACAACCAAGGATGCAGTGATGGCACTAACAACAAGGGCTAAAGAAGCCACACAAATAGTTGGAATAGTCGGGACTGAGGTGACAAACACATTGTGAATTTGAGGGGTAAAAGGCTCCGAAGTCAGAGTGACGGTACGAGACCACATGGAACTCGTAAGGGGAGTTCTAGAACCCATAACATCCCTCAAAGCCTTATAGCATAAAGGCAGTGTGACACTGAGAGGGGTGGCACGGAAGGGTGAAGTTTCCATTGGGATAGGAAGTTCACCGCTCGTCACAAAGGATTCTTCACTCGTGATGGGGGATGTGTTGTCCATATCAGAAGAAGACATTGGGCCGAGATACTAGGAGAAGTAACGGGGATATCTTCTTCGGAAGGCTCCCAAACAGGGTTCCAATGAATATCGTAAGACTCGTCCTCTAGAGCATGAGAGTTAAGCAGTTGGATACTCAGAATTACTGGGAGAGTATCACTAACAACTGGTGCCTCAGGAGCAACAGAAGATGGAGACCCTTGGTCACTTGGAACGGGAGACTGGATCGGTGATTCCGCCAGGATGATTCACTTCAAAAACCCTAGGAAAACTTAACGAGAAAGAACCCTACACAAGCTAAAATTCAAACATGATCTGACAGGGTAAATGTGAATGTGGCTGAATAAATTTTAAGACACAGGAACAAAACTTGACCTTTCCATCTTTAAAGAGTCGAGAAAAGTACGAAAAGATGACTCTAGTCACCTTCAAATATTTAATGAGCCTGAAGTGACAATTGCTCAGATGGACCTTTTCTTTTAGGGATTCTGAAAAGGAACGAAAGTGACTACTCTGGAAAACTAGGCAAAAGGTTTACCAAACAACCTGTAAAACTGCATATACACCTTAGTAGTCGTATGAAAACTAAGGACTTTCCATACGGTAGTCAATCTTCCCGAATGTTGTGTTTGGTGCGTTATGGTTTGCAAGGCGGTAGACACGGCTTCCTAAGGATAAAGGATGATAACCTAGTGGGGTCTCCCAACATATACTCGATGGTACATAGGATCACAATTCCGTACTAGACCGCTATTGAGTCACAGAAGGAGGAATCACCCAACCTTGAGTGCAAAAAATAGTGACTAGGTTTAACGACGTCGGAGCATGTCTCTAGCCTAGACCTCTAAATAGTGTGCGTTATGTTCCAATGCATTGTTAGGTTTATTCAGTTCATTTTAGAGTTGATCTTGAATTCTGTTTCAGTTTTTAGGCCTTACCGCATGTATACAACAAATCGTAGGATGCAGCTAGAATGAGCGAAATATCCTTTTACTTTAATGAACACCTACCTACGAGATACAGACATCAATTCCTAAAGTGCACGGATACTACTAATGAGAGATTTAATCATTCGCTTTCCAATATGCAAACTTGGAATGAAAATTCACTTTCACTTTCGTATACTAAATAAATGCAACTTTTTGATTTTGATGTCTTTAAATCTAGAAGAAACAAATAAGCAAACAAGCAAGTGTGGAAAAAACCGGTTGATCCAAACAATTGTGATCTATGTTCAGTAGTGAAAAGAAATCGAATCAATACCAAGGATTGGTTCAATAACAGTCACTAAACAATCAACTAAAAACGAGCAATGGGGAAGGCTTAATCAAACCAACAAGAAAGCTGCAAACGAACCTTGAGCAAACTAGCAACCAAGCCAACTGATTCAAGAAACTTGAAATAACGAACTAGGTCACACGGGTAGAAAATGCAAGATTCATTCAATAAAGCCAACGAAAGAGTGCCTTAACCATAAGCAGTGAAAAATAAGCTACTGAGCAAGCGAAAAAATCAAGGGACCAGCAGGACTAATGGACTCAAGAGGCAAAATTGAAAAAAATCAATTCTACAACAATCATCGCAGGACGTACACAAGCAACTAGTGCTGATAAAGAACTAACTGTAGCAATAGAGCGATGTCGTCATGGAAGTACACGACTTTTCCGCGATGGATGGATTTTCAGAGTTGTTGCGACTGTGTGACATTATTAAGCGACACATAGGATCTTACAAAACGGTGAGCGCGATGACAGCGAGACTGTTAAACTATTATCCGCGATGATGTTCAAAACAATGATAGGAGAACAAAAAATCCCAAACCAAAACCAGTCAATCCTTCAATCAAATAGAGGTATTTCCCAGATCAACCCAGGAAAATCAAAAGACTAATAGTTAATCCCCAAACTTCAAGAGAGACCGAATCAAGATCAAAACAAGAGAAGAACATAGGCCAAAATCCCCAGTGGAGTCACCAATTTGTGATGCAAGAAAGTGTTCCCTCTGCGGACAGAGGCAAACCCTCTAGCCCTAGAGTGGGTCTAGTCACAAACAAGGATAGCTCAACAATAGCTTTCCTTAAACAGTGATAGTTGGAGGCCTACCTCAACTGGTGGTCAATGGAATTCCATTGTGCTGCTCCAGCTTCCGCTTCCTCAATGAGTGATCAACCTGAAACAATGCAAAGGAAATACAACAAAGCACGTAACCAGAAAACAATAATGATCTATTTACTCACAAAGTCAAGAAGTCATGAGCTATCAAGTAAATTACATGCAAGACATAGGAAAACATCATTGATTGTATTAATAATGAAATGAGAGCAAGCGTACAACCAAAGTCTTGATGTCACAAGCCTTCTTAGAGGAATCTGGCTAGCATGTTCTCAAGCATTCACTCTTTCAAGATGGATCTCCCAACACACACAAAGCTCTCTCTCACTCATAAGTTTTACACAAAGTTAAGGGCACTTCACAACCTTCCACAAACTATCAACAATCCCACACTTGTGACACTCACACCAGCTATCTAGCAAACTCACAAACACTAACAACACAGCTCAATCCAAGAATTTACCAACTATCCAACTAGCAGAGCATAGCAATGGTGAGAGTTTAAATAGGAGAAGGAGTCTCCATGAAAGGTGGAAGAGAGAGCTTATCCCCAAGGAAGGTAGCACAAATGATGGAACTGCCATACCAAAGGAGGAAAGGCGATACAAACTATGCCAACAACAAGGTCTTGAGACATCCTGAAGGCCGACTGTTGGAACGAATTCGCCCAATCTGGATCATCACGAGTGTATAACATATCCTTAGCACTGATATCGCTAGGGAGAAATGTAGCCAGTTAGATCATCACTAAAGATAATATATCTCCTCGTGTTGGAGCATGAAATCGGTCCATCGCGGGAATCAGATGTACTTCCGTGCTGGAAGTGCGGCCAGACTATTTACAAGTGTTGTTCATCGCGTATATTAAGCCCAGAGTCGCGATGAGGTAGAAAACCTTAGGAAAAGTGGGTCACTTAGCAACACAAGAGAGAATTTGTTCAATATGAGCATGTTTGACTTGGACACATGACATAGTAGAAGGACTGGGGTGAAGGCAGTGAGAAATTACTGTGTAACAACCCTCATACAAAACTGAGAAAAATTGGAGTCTTAGCCTGTTCATTTTCCAATATGAATATTAACTCCTATCATACCATAAGTACATGTTTTTTTAAACTTTATATTTATTATTTTGGGTAGAATGTATGTATGCACCACTTCTTGAACAATAGAGTAGTACTCTTATTCTCCTTCCTAAGTTGTTCTAGTCCTTCCAACAACTCTTCATTTCTTGCCTTCATCATCAAATTCTGAGACTTGAGGTATTTGTCAAGGATATTGAATTCCTTAAATTTCTTCTTTTTCCTAATTTTCTTCCCATCCCTGACCTTCTATTGTAAGAATTCAACTGGAAGGGGTTCCTAAGATCCTTTTAATGGTTTTAGACCATGTTCAAGTGTGCTTATAGAAGCAACAAATTCATGCACTATCGATTTTCTCCCTTTATCAACAATTGACTTCATTCCTAGAGTGGAACACTTGTCATTACTCACATGCTTCATAGGGATTCCATCATTCCGAGGAGCTTCCTTCATACAATCCACATCATCTAGAAATTTTGGTTCTTCCATAAAAAATGGACCTCTTCCGAAGCATAGGGTTCATAATTACGATCTGACCCATCAATGGACAATGGGAGTTGAAGTGTCTCGACCTATACATGAGTCTTTAACTCAGGGGGAGCACATTTATCCTTAGCCATATTTAGAGTCTATCACCCTTTTTGTCAGCACAGGGACTGATGATTTTACTAGTGCATTCTTATTCAACCCTTCTTTATCTAAGTTTGAAACCCTTTTCTTTTCATTATTTGACTTATAACCCTTGTTCCATGTTAAATTCTACTGCCTAGTTGTAAAAGTCTCAACTTATTCTTCATTTAGGTTTCTTTGAGGATTTGCGACTGGAACCCTAGGGTTTCCAAACTATTTTTTAATGAGGAAGTCATCACATTTCAACTCTCTCCTCTTATTAAATTACTTTGTAATTAATATCTTAATTAAGCCATAATGCTAAAGCCTATACTAGACTTGTGTTGGAGGGATTCGTTGGACAGCCTGCACCATATGGCACAAACTCTTATAGAGAAAATAATGAAATTTAATCAAATCACCCGATTCAAAATGTAGCAGTACCTTTACATCATAAATGAATGTAGTGGAGTACCTGCCTTCATCGGTCATAGACTTTTGCAAGATATATAATAGATATCTCCATTTCTCCATGATATACTGATGATGGACACTATTCTTCTAGCATGATTTATAATTAGGCTCTATAAAAAAACTTTGCTAGACTCCTTGCTCCACTTGTTGATTCTTGAACCACTTTTCACTGTGGTGAGGAAGGCTCGCATTTTGGGAGATAAAATTTTCTGAAACACCCATCACCAATCTACCAAATATAGTGACTTTGCCATTGAATTGATCAAAAAAATCTCGAGCCATTGCTATATCAAAACCTTGGAACTTCTGGAGAAACGAGATCCATACCACAACCTATGATAAAGGTAAGCTAGAATTGAATTACCAACATCCCTCCATTTCCTTCATGGTCCATGTTTCCAACCTCACTGGACCCAATTTTCCCATGAGAACGTCGACCAATATTTTAGAGTTTCTAATTGTAAGGAAGGAGAAGGGATTCAAAAGGTCATCAGACTAATTAAGACTCAAATATTGCTAGGAATCAGGGGATATTAGAAGGGTGCACCGAAGGAGAATTTCAAAAGGAGGATTATACAAATAGGGGTGTGAATGGTTAAATGAAAAATTCAATTGAGGATAGTTAGGGGCAACTTAATGATGGCTCCTAATTTAAGCAATGATGACAAAAGTGAAAGTGGAGAAAACACTACTCTCGCCCTAATTCCATTAATGATGAAAAAAATGGAGAATTTCACTCAAACATATTTATAAAATCATGTTTATGGGTTAAATATGCCAAAATATTCCTACAACTTGTGTGCATTATAAAACTTATATAAACATAATGTTTCCTCGGTAGTAGAGATATCAGTAAGTCATGCATGTTTCTCTTACCAATGATGCTTACCATCCCTTTGAAGCTTGAAGTAAAATAAAATAGGACTATCAAAATATTGTTACAATGATTAAAAAATAATCTTAGCTCATAGCCCTGAGTATCCATACATTCCTGGAAGTTAGACCCTCTTTTCCACAACAAATAAAATTTGAAATTTACAACAAAGAGATTCATAGGTTACATGTAATCATGTAACCTATTTAGTATCCTTGCAATTATGTGTTAAAAATAAAAAAACAACGGAACCTCCTTGTTTTATCTAGTTGATGTAGAAATTTTGAATAATATAACACTTATTCACAGATATTATCCTGATTATACACTATTTGCGGAATGCATGCATAATACATAACCTCCTCTACGTTGATCATCAATTTGCAGAATTAAAACATTCACATGCACACATTGAAACATTAATCACACATATAAACACAGTATGTACTGGGGAAAGCATACAACTGAAAACCCCCAACTATCTGTATATTATAATGATAGAGAACATGTAACAATGCATAGTAAAATACTCCTCACAAGTACTCAGTACTATCTCCACCTGCTACACACAAACTAGCTCAGACCTGAATCAAGTCACATGTTCAAATCTCCTCCACTGTTTACCTGCCTCTACTACGCAATCCAAGATGAGAATAGACCTGCTCCAAGCTCGAATTCCCATGGCCTGTACTGCACAATCCTCATTGGCAATCTCAATCAATGATTGTGCAAATCTTATGCACAGCTATAGTCAAAACTGATAGTAGTCTCACTCTTTCACCCACCTCTAACACTCGTCTCCACTGAACTGTCCATGCACTGAGTTAACTGATGTATTCTTTATTTGATTTATGAGTTAATAATTAGTGAATTAATTAATAATTAATTCACATCACTCATCACTAGTGTATTTTGCAATTAGACTAAATACAACTAGTTCAACTAAGTCAAATTGAACACAACTCCATCAACTCCTCAATCAACTCCACCAAACTCAATCACTTGATTTCTAACTGAATTCCATCATGCAATAGCTCAACTAACCCATAAGAAAAGCGTATTTCCTTCTGGCAGTGCATGTACCACATCCGTAGCTCGAATTGAAGTGCTACAAGAGGATAAGATAATGTTTATAGCCCAAATATTATTAAGAGCTAATAATATTCGACTATTCTATTTTTAGACCGGCAGTCTAAAAATAGACTCCGCCCATATGTCTAAAATTAGAAGTCCATATATTTTTACCAACATGACCAATCATCCATAAATAGCATCCTGCAACTCATAGACCATGATCCATATGTCTAAAAATAGACTTTGCGCCAAAAATAGCCTGCGGGCACACTTAGTGAAGGCGACTTCTTTTCACTAAGCTCCATCATCTTGTTGCATTTTCAACACTCCATCTCAACAAGATATGGATTATCTGCAACCCCTATCCTACCTCTTTGGTATTTGAATTTTCTCCTGGTGAGCGCCTTCGTCAAGATATCAACATCCTAATCCTCCGTGGGAATGTACGAAAGTAACATGATTCTCCGCTGCACACAATCTCTGATATGATGGTACCTGATGTCGATGTGCTTGGATCTATCATGAAATACTGGATTATCCTAGAGTTTAATGCAACTATGGTTATCACAATAAATCATAGTAGGCTCCAAGTGTGACCCGAACAACCCGACCAGGATCTTCCTCATCCATATAGTCTTGCATGCAGCCAAACTTGCTGCCATATACTCGGCCTCTGCTGAATTGAGTGCCACGGATCTCTGCTTCCTGCTATACCAAGAAAATGTTGTCGACCTGATACTGAAGATCCCTCCAGATGTGCTCTTTCTGTCCATTGGGCTCCCTGCCCAATCTGCATCCATGAAGCCACATAGCTTCACCTCATCCTCCTGTCTGTACCACAATCCATATCCCGATGTGCCTCTGAGATAACGCAATACATGCTTCCTTGCCTTCCAGAAGAGCTTGGTTGGCTTAACCATAGCTTGTGAAAGATGGCTAATAGCATAGCATATATCGGGTCGTGTATTGACCAGATACATAAGCGACCCCACCAACTATCGATAAACAGTGGCATCCACTACCTCCGCTGAAGTAGCATTCTCCTTCCTCCAACCTCCAGGAAGAGGAGTATCAACAGGCCTGCACCCATGCATGTTGAACTTCTCCAGTATCTCCTGAGCATACTTACCCTGAGAAAGAAATAGTTCATCACTGTGCTGCCAAATTTCCAATCCCAGGAAATAATGAAGGAGGCCCAAGTCCTTCATCTCAAACTCTCTAGCAAGATCCTCGCATCAAAGTATCAACAACTCATCTCCCATCAAAATCAAATCATCTACATAAAGTACAATGACTAGAAACTTACCCTCCACCACAATCTGGTATAGGTTAGGATCTGCCTCACTCTTGGAGAATCTAAGTCCGGTGAAATAATTGTCTATCCGTGTGTACCAAGCATGTGGTGCTTGTTTCAACCCATACAACGCTCTCTTGAGCCTGCACACATGTGACTCGCTACTGAAGATATTGAAACCTTCGAGCTACTCTATATACACCTCCTCCTCAATGACTCCATTGAGGAACGCAGTCTTCACATCCATCGGATGAATGTGCCACCCCATCTGCACTAAGAGAGCAAGAATCATCCGTATGGAAGAATACCTTGCGACAGGTGCAAAGGTCTCCTCATAATCGATCCCCTCTATCTGTGAGAAGCCTCGAGCAACAAATCTTGCCTTGTACTTCTCCACACTCCCGTCAGCTGCCTGCTTCACTTTGTAGATCCATCTCGAACCCACCACTAATTTCCCCTCCGTCTTGGGACAATCTCCCATGCATTTTTTCTAACAATCGAATCATACTCTTCCACCATGGCATCTACCCATGCGGGATCCTCCACAGCTTCCTCGAAAGAGGATGGCTCAGTCACGACACATTTGCTCACAAGAGCCATGTACCCAGTGTACCGATTAGGTGACTGTCTCTGTCTACGTAGTGCTGTAGGTGGTCCTACAACCTTCTCTGCATCTTGAGCCAGTCGCTCAGCTTCTGTGGTGCGCTTTCGCCATCTGATGGTTGGCGCTGCATAAGTGGTCTCTTCCACTCCATGAACTTCATCTTGTGGTTGATCCACGTTCTGAAGCTCATCCTTAGGAACTAATAGCTCCTCATCTGCATGCAAGTGTGGCTCCCTCTCAAGTGAACACTTCATGGCTTTCTCCTACTGAAATTTTAGATCTCGTCGTACAATAGTCTTGCGACTATCTGGCAAATACAAATAATAGTTGTGGGGCATATCAATGTACCACACAAATATCCCAACCTCTACGGTTGGCTCCAGCTTCTTCCTGGCATCCTTCGTCACATGCATGTAAACAGGAGAACCAAAAATCCTGAAATGGGAAATATCAAGCCTCTTAACAGAATAAGCCTCCTTGGGTGTACTCATGCCAAGTATCTTGTGAGGACAATGCTTCTGCACATATACTACAGTATTGCATGCCTCCACCCACAAGTGAAGGGGTAGGCCCTGATCATGCAACATCGCCTGTGCAACGCCCACGTTCGTTCTGTTCTTCCGCTCAGCAACCCCGTTCTGTTGTGGGTTATGGGGAGCTATGAGCTCTCTTCGAATCCCTTCTGCGCTGCAGAAGTCCTTGAACTCGAAATTCACCACCATTGTCACTCTAAGAGCCTTCACCTTCTTCCCCTATTCCTTCTTGACCAGTGCTTTGAACTCACAGAACTTTGAGTATGTCTCGCTCTTCTTCTGCATGAAGAAGATCCAACACTTTAGAGAAATCATCAACAAAGCTCACATAGTACCTGTGCTTTGCTGTCGAAGCTACTGAGAAAGGTCCACACACGTCCGTGTGAATTCTCTCAAGGATCGTCGTGGTGCGACTATCCTTCTCGTGAAAGGTGACTTTCACAAATTTTCCCAAAGTACACCCCTTGCACTGATCTGACTGCGCAAGAGTGCCTTTAGGAAGCCTAGTAGAAATCTGCTGCAGTATCTTCAAGGCTCCATGGTGAAGGTGGCCCAATCTCCTGTGACACATCTCGCCATCATCCCGGCTCACCAATCATTCTGCCTTGCATGCCATTGCTGTGTAGCCATCTACATGCAATTGATAAAGGTTCTTGACTTGAGCCCCTATCTTCCGAGTTTCTCCAGTTGTCTTACTGCGCAGGAAAGCCTTTCCCTCGCTGAAAACAACATCCTATCCCATGTCTTCTATCATCGCCACAAAGATAAGATTCTTCTTCAATCCTGGAACATGCATCACTTCCTTCAATACAAAGGGTTTACCATACTCCCTCTCAAAGGAAATGGTACCGATACCAGTTGCACTGTATCTACCATCATCGCCCATCTCGATGTGCACTCCAAGATCTTTCTCATCCAGATCAGAAAACAAATCTTGATCTCATGTCATGTGAAAAGACGCACCACTGTCCAAGAACCATACCGATCCCATCACACTTGATACCAAGCATGCGATCAGTGAAAAATCCAACTCAAATTGCGAGGCTAAGGCCTCTCTCGCTGCATATCCAGCAGCTTGCTTATTTTTCTTCTTTTGCGAACAATTTGTGGCATAATGTCCATGCTAGTGATAGTGAAAGCACTTCACCTTGGACATGTCCTGCTTCTTGCCTTTCGCACCGGAATGAGAAGCTTTCTTGTTCTTCCCCTTCTTTGCTTTGGTAGCCAAAGCACAATTTTCTTCATTAGATGCCTTTGATGAAGATCCGTCCCTAGTATTCTTCCTGATCTCCTCTTGCACAAGATCTGACCAAAGTCTCTCCCATCCTGGCAATTTCTCCCGACCATTGACAGAGTCCTGATAGGAATGCCAACTCTTCGGAAGACCAAGGATAGCCAAGCTCACCAAGTCCTCATCATCAACAGTCACCCCCACACTTCCCAGCTCATCCCGACATTGGGTGAACTTCGTGAGATACTTGGGCATACTGTCTCCTTTCTCACACTTAATGTTTCTAAGTTTATCCTTGAGTGCAAACTTCCTCTGGTGGCTCTTTCTTTGGAATAAATCTGTCAACGCTTTCCACATCAAGTATGGAGAAGCATTTCCATGCAGGCTGGATACAATGTGATCCTTCACACCCTCCAACAGAATCCTTCGACACTTTGTTGTCTTCTTTTGCCAAGCCTAACGTGAGCAGCATCAGTAGGCTTTGGGACCTCAGCCTCTATGAAATCCTTCAACCCATTATCATCTAACACTGCCTCCATCCTGTCTTTCCATGAAATATAATTCGAGTTGCCTTCAAGGGCATACTCCAATCGCAATCTGTTGAAAGACATTTCAACTTCGACACCAAGAAAACACTGCTGCAAATTCGAATTCCACCAGCTAAAAATTCAACCGCTTCTGATCTAAAATTCGTGAGAACAAAGTATTTCTCGTATAGAGATTGAATGTATGGGCATTTATCGGATATCTCACCTTCCAAAAGAAGGATGAATCTAGAGGCTACCTGACCCGATTACAGAGTCTGCCTGAAGAAATAAAATGTAATCACTTTCTGAATAATATATCTGATGATCTACTCTACTCTGATACCATGTAGAAATTTTGAATAATATAACACTTATTCATATATATTATCCTGATTATACACTATTTTCGGAATGCATGCATAATACATAACCTCCTCTATGTTGATCATCAATTTGCAGAATTAAAACATTCACATGCGCACATTGAAACATCAATCACACATATCAACACAGTATGTACTGGGGAAAGCATACAGCTGAAAACCCCCAACTATCTGTATATTATAATGATAGAGAACATGTAACAATACATAGTACAATACTCCTCACAAGTACTCAATACTATCTCCACCTGCTACACACAAACTAGCTCAGATTTGAATCAAGTCACAGGTTCAAATCTCCTCCACTGTTTGCCTGCCTCTACTGCGCAATCCAAGATGAGAATATACCTGCTCCAAGCTCAAATTCCCTTGGCCTGTACTGCACAATCCTCATTGGAAATCTCAATCAATGATTGTGCAAATCTCATGCACAGCTATTAGTCACAACTGATAGTAGTCTCACTCTTTCACCCACCTCTAACACTTGTCTCCACTGAACTGTCCATGCACTGATTTAACTGATGTATTCTTTAGTTGATTTATGAGTTAATAATTAGTGAATTAATTAATAGTTAATTCACATCACTCATCACTAGTGTATTTGGCAGTTAGACTAAATACAACTAGTTCAACTAAGTCAAACTGAACACAACTCCATCAACTCCTCAATAAACTCCACCAAACTCAATCACTTGAGTTCTAACTGAAGTCCATCATGCAATAGCTCAACTAACCCATAAGAAAAGCATATTTCCTTCTAGCAGTTGCATGTGCCACATCCGTAGCTCGAACTAAAGTGCTGCAAGAGGATAAGATAATGTTTATAGTCCAAATATTATTAAGAGCTAATAATATTCAACTGTTCTCTTTTTAGACTGGCAGTCTAAAAATAGACTCCTCCCATATGTCTAAAAATATAAGTCCATCTATTTTTACCAACATGACCAATCATCCATAAATAGCATCCTGCAACTCATAGACCATGATCCATATGTCTAAAAATAGACTTTGCGCCAAAAATAGCCTGCGGGCACACTTAGTGAAGGAGACTTCTTTTCACTAAGCTCCATCATCTTGTTGCATTTTCAACAGTTGATTCAAAAGTGATAAAAGAAGAAAAGGATGTTGGCTCTTTCTTACACTGGATCTATCAACATAAACATGGTATGACTAGTTTCTGGTTATTTCCACAGAAGCATAATTGATGCAATGGACACCTAAATAGGAATGATAGCATTAATATTGATACAAGAGCACTGATATAATTGATTATGATGAATATTGAAAGTGGGAAAAATATAATGGGAACAAGAATCAAGTGAATCAATAAGAATGGGAGGGCTATAAATTAGGGACAATATGTAGTTAGTACTATATAAAATAGGGTGATGAAATGATAATAATAGGAAGGATAGGAAAAAGGGTGGTATGTAGAGGGGATGAGAGAAAACAGGAAAGTGAAATAATAAGAATGGGGAGGAAATGAAAACAAGGTAGTAATAAAGGGGAAGACAGAAATAGGGGCAAGGGTATAGTGATAAGAGTGGGAGGAATATTAAAGAGGGACAATGAGAGAGGGTGTCATAGAAATAGGGAAATTAATGTAAGCCAGATAGAGGTGATCAGATTTGGATGAAAATGATCATCCTACAAGTCAGTAATGATAATGTTGGTGGCTAATATAAAGAAAAGTCACTGTAGCGGGAGTATGTCTGGCAACTGTATAAATAATTGGGAAAATGATTGTCCTGAATTTAGTAAGGAGAGAGACTTCCACAAGCCTAGTCTGTTGACACTATGGTTGATCCTAGAAATTGACTTCTTCTTAGTGACAAACCATAATGCTAAAAAATTCAGTTAGCACATCATTTTTATTGAATTATTTAGGGGGGAATGTTCCTTCCAGTGACTTGGTTTTCAAGTAGATCCCCTGTTCGTTTGTGCTAGCAAGTTGGTTTTCATGATTGAATGGTATTTTTATCTTTATTTTTTTTGTTTTCTATTTGTCTATTTTTTTCCAAAGGAAAAGAACATATTAAGAAATTATTACAATAGACTGGAAGTCTTTCCTGCCTACCATTTCTAATCCTGAATGCTACTTCATTTGTTGAGTAAATCCTTCTTTAGTGGTGGGTCTTTTTATAAAATTTGAGCCTATGCCCATTAAATAAGAAGATAATCCCCTGCTCATCAATAGTTCTAATTTCCATTGCTCCATTTCCAAAAGCATGCACCACCTCATACAAAACCAACTAGCATGTATGAAACTTCCCCTTGAATTGCTTAAAATTTGAGTCATAAAGGAGATCCCAATTGAGTATGACCAAAATTGTTTCTTGTTTATAAACTAATCATGCCATTTTCTGCTTTGTTGTTAAACCATAATGGTCTACTAGACAAAAACACTTCTCAAATAATCTAATTCTTTCAATTCTAGAAGGCACTATTGTTGTGCCTCAGAGAGTTCAATACCCAATTGTACTGCGGTTCTGAAAGTTTTAATTGGAAATTTAATAGGCAATAAAACCTATTATCCATACAGTTGTGACGCTTTCCTGGGCAGGAGTGGACTTTGGGAGCGAAGGCGAGAAAAATTAACAAGGTTTCAGAGTTGCTGCAAAGGCAGCGCTCCATGGAGGGGCGCAGGGGAGGGAGTTCCACTCCCTCCTTCAAGCAAGCCGTGATCAACAAAGGAAAAAAACCCATGGAAAATGACAGAGGACCTTCTATGGGAAGGAATAAGAATAGTGAAGAGGAAAAAAATGGATAGGAAACCAAGGAGAAAAGTATTATTAAAGAGAATGAGGAAGAAGACAAGGAACAGGGAACAAAAATCAAAGCACACATGGGCCCATGTAAGCCCAAAGCTACAGTAATTCCCAGAGTCACGTTAAATGAGCCTGCCTTGTGGGAGCACAGGGAATATATGCAATCATCTGCAAATTGATGTGTTTATGGCCCACTGAAAAAGCCTTACAAATGTGGATAAGATACCACTAGAAACAAAAACGAAACATTGACCTGCACCTAGGTTCAAAGGGATTCTTTACCATGGTTTTTGTGAATATCAAAGACAAGGGCCATACTTCTTTGCTACTGCAAGTCTCTATATGTGACCTTGGATCATGAATTTTGTCCCAGAACATGAGACCTTTACTTCAGTCCCGGTTTGGGTAAGGCTCTATTCTCTTTCACTTGGTTATTGGCAAACAAAATCATTAACAGCCATAGGAAAAAAGCTAGGTCGGTTTGTTAAAGCTTCTAAAGCCACTAGGAGAGGAAAGTATACTTCCTTTGCTCGGATCTGTGTCGAGATGGATCTCTCTGGAGCTCTTCCAGATGAGATAATCTTGGAAGTTCATGATGAAGAATGGGTTCAAACCATAGACTATGAACATATTCCGTTCAGGTGCCGCAAATTTCATGAACATGGACACCTGTTCAAGGATTTCCCTCTCACCAAAATAGAGAATAAGAGTAAAGCTAATGCTATGAAAGACTCCGAAGGCTTTCACAAAATGGCATACAAAGGAAAAGGAAACAAGAAGGGAACAAAAGCACAGAAATATGAAGGACAACAAACCAGCCAAAACAGGTTCTAAGTCTTCGAAGTGGAAGAAGAAGATAACACAGCAGACTAGACGAAAGGGGAAGAATTAATTGAAGAAAAGAAAGTAGAGGACAAGGAACAAACACCAGATAATATTTTGTAGACAGAAGCGATCGTGAGCGATGTTGAAACAGAAATGGATCAGGAGATGACCCCTAGTGAGATGGAAACGGAAGACTAAGAACTACAGGAAATTCTTGAGAAAGAGAATCTTGACTTGGAAGATTTCTTGATTCAAGGAACTAAAGAAGGGATAGAGTCTTTACCTTCAGAGGAGTTCAACAAAGTCTAGCAACTATATTTATGGAAAATCCAAAACAAAGTACCAGAGAGGCAAAGGAAAAAGGAAAAGCATAGCAATGAGGGGGTAAAAACGGTAAGACCCATACCTATATTAGCACCCAGAAACCCAGGAAAAACAAGAGGCAGGAAAAAGCAGAACGAGCTATTAATGGAATGTGGAAAGATAATGATAGACTCAAGCAAGATGAAAGATCTAACCAGTTACTCCTTCACTAATCTTTAATAATGAAGTTTACTTCTTGGAATATTAAAGGTCTTGGCAGTAAAATGAAACAAAGACTGATTAGTAAACAACTCCAAATATGATATTCATTCAGGAAACCAAATGTTCCATTCATAAATTAAAAGAGATTCACAGCAAGTGGCTCAATAACTATGAGTTTCTGGAAGTCAAAGCGGAGAATACAGCAGGAGGTATTCTCACCCGTTGGAATCCTAAGAAAATAGAAATTTTAGATGCTGAAGCATCTCGAGATTATCTCTCGGTGGTCATCCAGCCTGTCGGAGATAAGGAAACTTATCTAATCACCAATGTGTATGGACCCCAAAGATTGGAAGGAAAACAAAAGTTTCTTGATTCTCTGAAAGAGCTAAGGAATAGACATGCAGGTAAGCCTTGGATATTGGGAGGAGATTTTAATATGATTAAATTTATTTCAGAGAAAAAAGGTGGAACTAGAATTCAAAGTCAAGACTCTCTGAGGTTTCAGCCTTTCATAGACATCATGAAGTTCGTGGACATTACGACCAGTAATGGAATTTTTACTTGGAACAACAAAAGAGGAGGAGAGTCTTAGGTGGCTTCAAAAATGGACAGATTCATGATATCTAAGGATCTTATGCTCAATGATAAGGAAATATCAGCAAGAATCTTACCCTTTGGAGGATCTGACCACTAGCCGTTTTATCTGGAGGTGCAGAGTATTGGTACTCCAAGAAATAAACCTTTTCGCTTTGAAAACATCTAGCTATCTCATCCAGATTTCAATAGCAATATTGCTAAATGGTGAGCAAAAGATTTGAATATCCAAGGCACCAATATGTTCCTTCTTCAAAAAAGACTAAAACACATTAAGCTTAAGCCCAAGGAATGGAACAAGAAGGAACATGGCAACATTTTCGCAACCAAAAAAGAAGTAGAAGGAAAAATGCAGGAACTCAACCAAGCCCTTATCACAGATGGCTTTGATGAAATCAGGAATGAGCAGGTCACCAAATACCATCAAGAATGGGATGAATTATGCAAAGAAGAGGAAATATTTTGGAGGCAAAAATCGAGGGTTCAATGGCTCAAAGAGGGGAACAAAAATACTAGCTTCTTCCATAGATCCACAATGGTGAACAGAGTTCATAATAGAATTTCAGTAATCAAGGATGAAGAAGGCATTCTTCACAACTCTCATGCTGAAATTGAAAAATCTCTGGTCAAGCACTTTCAAGACATTGCCAAAGAAACTTGTTATAACAGAGAGAACTCCATCAGAAACTTCACAAGACACATTCCTAGGCTGGTGTCCAATGAGGAAAATTTCAACCTCAACAAGCCAGTAACCAAAGAGGAAGTAAGAGAGGTGCTCAAAGAGATGCAAAATGGTAAAGCACCGGGACCAGATGGTTTCAATGTTGATTTCTTAAAAGCTTGCTGGAACATTGTTAAAAAGGATATTTTAAATGTGGTAGAAGACTCCAGGATGAATAAAACTATCTTGAAAGCTCTGAACACTTCTTTCATTGCTCTTATCCCCAAGCAGGAGACCACTCAGACTTCGAACAAGTGTAGCCCAATAGCTTTATGTAATGTGGTCTACAAGATAATATCAAAAGTGGTGGCCAACATATCAGAACCTCTCCTTCCATCTCTAGTTTCTGTGGAACAAGCCGGTTATGTGGAAGGAAGGCAAATTCTCAACAATATTATTCAAGCTCACGAGGTGGTTCATTCTCTGACTATCAACTGAAAGGTTGGCATGATCATGCAATTGGACATTGCTAAAGCCTATGTTAAACTAAGTTGGAACTATATCAGGAAAATGCTTATTGCCTTTGGGTTTGATCACAACTGGGTAAGATGGATCATGGCCCTTGTCACTTCCTCAAGTTTCTCTATTCTGGTCAATGGCTCTCCCTCTAAAACATTTCTTCCCTCAAGAGGCCTCAGACAGGGGGACCCACTCTCTCCTTTCCTTTTCATCCTTATGATGGAAGGACTGGGTCATTTTATCAATCATGCCAAAGAAGTTGGAAAGATCAAAGGTCTCCAACTTACTAACAGGGGCCAGGCGTGGATGCATCAACAGTTTGTGGATGACACGACGCTACACGGAATCCATACCGCCAAAGAAGCTCATGCATTCAAACAGATTCTAAATGAATTTTCCAAGGCTTCAGGTATGGAAGTTAATATCACCAAATCCAAGATCTTTTTCTTTAATACTAATATTGCCATTCAAAAGAACATTGCTATAATTCTGGGCTTTCAAAGAGATACTCTTCCCTCTAGATTTTTGGGGATACCCCTTACTTCTAAGCCGCTACACAAAAGCATCTGGGAGCCAATTATTAACAAATTGCAAGACAAAATCAGAAAATGGACATTTAGATCCTTAAACCTGGTAGGCAGACTAGTTCTCACAAAGGCTGTTCTACAAGAAATCCCAACTTTTATGCTTTCGGTTCTCCCAGCTCCCAAAGGAGTTCTGTAGCTTATCAGAAGCATTCAAAGAAACTTCCTTTGGGGAAAGGGGGAAGAAAAGAGAAAATGGGCCTTGGTAGCTTGGGAAAAAATCTGCATACCCAGAAATTATGGAGGACTAGGATTAGATGATCCTGAAATTCTAAGCAAAGCTTTAGGGGCTAAATTATGGTGGTGTTGGCTAAAAGAACCAAAGGCTCAATGGGCTACAATCTGGAAAGAAAAATATGCCAGTTCATGGCCTAGTGAGGATCACATAAGAATGGATGGTAATATCAAGGGATCACACATATGGAACAAGGCTAGGGACAATAGATGTCTAGTTCAACAGAATGGCTTCTGGGAAATTAGAGAGGGGAACTTAGCTCTGTTTTGGGAGGACATATGGCAACAAGAACCCATTCTATTAAAAGAAGAATTAAAGGAACTGAAGGCAGAGACAAACACTAAAGGATTAATCAAAGTTAATAACTTTTGGGATTGAACCAACAATGCAGGAAAGTGGAGACAATGGAGGAATTTAGATATTAGAGATGACAACCCCTTAAAAGACAAAGCTGATGTTATAATGCAAGAGTTAGAGAGAAGGAAAATTTTAGCTTCTGAAGGGAATGACCAGCTAATATGGGGCAATAACAATGAGGGTGCCTACAATCTTAAGGAGGCAAAAATAATTCTCCTTGGTTTGGCTTCCCAGGCTCCGGATAAAGCTTGGAAAAGACATTGGAGACAACAAGGGTGGATGAAAATTAAACTCTTCACATGGATGGTGCAACATAGGAAAATTTTGACCTGGGACAATATTAGGAAAAGAGGTATTCTGGGGCCCTCCAGATGCCAGCTTTGTGAAATGCAAGAGGAAACAATGGAGCATATCCTCAACAACTGCTCCTTTCCCTCCAAGCTGTGGGATTCTTTTGCCTCCATATTCCAATAGTCGGACGAAGACCTTGGAAGCATCACCAACACCCTGAACAATTGGAGAAGTAATTTCACAAATAACAAAGTTCTTAGCATTGCCTGGGCTCTAACTCAAGGCTTCATAATCTGGAACACTTGGAAAGAAAGGAATAGGAAAAAAAACTGCCCCTGTACCTTCATAATCAAATCCTAAAACAACTATAGGAGACTGTAAGCTCCATTGTCCGAAATCTTCCTGTGAATCCTCCCTTAGCTTCTGAGTGGAGGATTCTCTGTCAGCTTGGTCTACAAAGGTTGATACCTCAAAGCCTGGGAGGGAAGAATATTTTCAAAGACTCAGAGCTTGAATTTTGGCAGCCTCCTCCCAAAGGTTTTTTAAAGTTCAACATTGACGGAGCCTCAAAGGGCAACCTAGGTTCTGCAGGTCATGGCGGAGTTCTTAGGGATGAAAAGGGAATATCTTGTATATTTTCCATGGCCATCTTGGAAAATCCACCAACAATGTGGCAGAAATTATGGCTACAGAACATTGTTTAGAATACTTGCTTCTAGATAAGCGACACAATGTGATAGTGGAAGCGGATTCTGAGTTAATCATAAACTCAGTCAAGAAGATCAGCTGGGGTACTGCTCCGGAAAAAGTCTCTAAGAACTGGAGGGTCAATAAGATATTTCAAAGGATCCACAACCACCTTCAAGGCCTCCATACCATCACCTTCAAACAAGTTCGAAGCATGGCTAACAAGCTGGCGGACCTCTTGGCCAATCAAGGAGTGAATTGCACAGAGGAAAAGTTTGCAACAAATTGGCAAGAGCTAACTGATCTGATTCTTAAGGCAAAATGCCATGATCAAGCCAAAGAATATAGGTTGACGTTCAGAAACAGGACCCTGGAAGGTAATACTGGCAACCCAGAGGAGGCATAAGCAGAGATATCAACTCTTTTAGTTTTACAGGGTTTAACATGCTTTGGTGGGCTATTGGTCACGGAAGCAAGTTCACGCAAAGCCACTATGACATCAAAGCGGGTAGCTCTTCTATAAGGGTTTCAGATAGACCAACACAAGCCTCTTCTCTCATTATCTCCGGCAATCTGGTTTGGCGTGTGGATGGGAGCAGAGGCCTCTTGACGCCCCCGACTATCCATTTTCCAGTTTCTCGGGTGGTTTTCGCTAGCCCCGCGAGTGGTAAGCGATATCTTCCTCTTCGTAACGATCACAATCACTGATGGACGTGTGGCAGCAGGATAGTTTGAAAAACCGTCGTGATCACAAGATAAATGGTGGCACTTATGGTTCCGCGATATCAATCTCTGCCGTTGGATCTGCCGATGAAGATCTATGGTCACTTTTCATCGTGCATGTTTGTGGGGCCTTGGTTTTTAGGGTGGACCATCAGGTTATTTTAAAGTTTAGCTTTTTTTAGTTTTCTGTTATGAGAACTGGGTGGGTTAAATTTTAACTGAGCACTTTAGGTGGCTCTTTTCCTGAGTTTGTAATCCTTTGGTTTTGGTTGATTTTTTTCTCCGCACATTTGGTTGACTTCACCATGGTTTGGGGCCCACTATGTTCGTGGGGGTGTGTATATATGTAAATTAGTTTTGATTTAATGAAAGGAACGTCTCTTGCACTAGCAAAAAAAAAACCTATTATCCATACACTAATTCATAAGGCATGTGTCTAGTATTATTTCTCCAAGTGGTTTGATATGCCCAAGATGCTTCAAGACGCCAAGTTTCCCAATCCTTTTGATGCATGTGTACATTTTATTCCTGGATGGATTCAATGACCTTATTGGTGGATTCCACTTGCCCATTAGCCTATAGATGATACATAAAATATTTATGGTGCATGATCGTATTTTGCTCCATGATGGTTTTGACAAGATTTGAAGTAAACTGCAAATGTTGGTCAGTGATAAGTTCTCTAGGAACGCCAAATCTAGTAAAAATACATTCAAACAAAAAATCCACAACAAAATTCCAATGGAAAAGGAAAGAGGTTTAGATTCAACCCATTTTGTAACAAAATTAGTGCAAACCAAAACATACCTTTTATTGAGTGATGTTGGTCTGATAGGTCCCACGAAATCAAGGGCCCTTTTTTCAAAGAGCTCCACCTTTACCCAAAGACGCAAAGGAATCTCTTCAACTTGCATAGGATGACCCATTCTCTAAAAACTATCACATCAGCGGACATATTGCTTGACATCCTTAAAATGATAAGGCCAATAATAGCCTACACGAAGGACCTTATATGTAATTGTCTTATCCACAAAGTGGCCCCCACATGGTCCATCATGGGAAACCTTTAATATGTCAAATGTGTCCTCCTTGCACACACATATGTGAATAATCAATTTTGGATTGGTGTGGAAGAGTTCTCCTTGAACCTAGAAGTAAGAGGCACTATATTTAATAATTCTCTACTTTTCCCTGGCAGAAACATGTAGTCGTGTCTTCCTTGTAACCAAGTTGTTCGTTATATTTGTAAACCATGATGAGTTGGTAGAAACAACAAATAAATGCTCATAAGGGAAATAATAATCAACGTGAATCACTTGGCCTTGATTATCTATTCTAGACACAAAATTAGCTACTACATTAGCTCTACCATACCTATTGATCCAAGTGGATCTCTAAAAAGTACCAGTGGCATGGTAAGAAGGCTCAAAACTCAAAGTGGAAGAAACTCTATAAACATAGCATCAAATCGAAGTTCTCATCATCCTGATTCTAATGGTGTGAATGACACTCAAATCTGAGTTCATATGATGAAGTTAGAGTAAGTCTAAGATCAAGTTTCACTTGGACAAGTGGCAGGAGGAAGTGACGTGGAAAAACTCTCAGTGAAATGGGAAGCACCAAGTGGCAGGGCGCCATTGGTCTCACATATTTCTAATTGCAAAAGGCAGAGGTTTGTGGGTTGAGGAATTAGACCCAGCACTACCGGGTTGTGATTATGATATCGCAATCGAAGATCAGAGGCAAATTAGCGGTTTTGAATTGGCCCCAGGCAAGAGAAGTTACAATGTGATAATCACAGATCACATTCATAGAGGGAACAACATTACAGAATCGACCCTGACAGAGTCAAGTTGCAATGTGATATATCACAATCATAGTTCGCAAAAGGGGAGTAGTTTTATGGAGTACCAACTCCAGTTCCTGCCGATTGCGATTTGTGATGAGGCTTCTGACCCGATATATTACAAACTGTGTTTAATAAGCCCATCAGGTTTGATGTTATCATAGGGCACCTGTTGTAAAGGGTTAGGTATGTACGTTGATGGAAAATGATGATTGTGATTTGCGATGGGGCTAACTGCACCGATGGATTATCCCGTCGTTTGAGGTTTAATGCGAAAATAGTTTGTGGATTGTATTTATATGTTTGACGAGATTGTTACCGCGTATTATTCAGGGGCCCAAGAATCTCTAGCTGAAACAAACCCACCATCTAATACTTGTCATATGTTGGGAACTTTCAGGGAATTGAGGGGTTAGCCACCAAGTATATATATATTGGACAGTCTGCATAGGAAATAGGAGGAGACTGACCGATAGTTCAGAACATTGTACGCAACAGTAACCTGACCTGGAATCATGGGTCACAACCTCGCCTTAAGCAGCACGGAGGTTTTGAGATGGTGCAGAAAACCTGATTATCCGAATTGGGTGTTCAGATAGGTGGTTTTGCATGATTTTTCACCAGGATTTCGGTGGTACTGTCTATTTCTAAAGATTGGATCTCCATTCTTCATCCATCTTCTAGCTTGGAGGTATAAGGATTGTAATTGAATGTTGCTTGCACTTTTATCTCTTTTTAATGAAAGAAGGCCTCCCCACTATTGAGCAGGGCCTAGATACATAGTCCAAATTGGACAAATTCCGTAATCAAATCTTTGTGTCATGGTTTCTTGCTTATCGTGTTATTTCCACATTGTTTTATGTGCTTTTAAGTTCCCTGGTTTATAAGCTCTGTTTCATGTAATTATGATACATCTATAGCTAAAACATCGATCATGTTTGATATCAGAGCAGGTCTTTGTTGATGTGAATTGCATGAGTATATGCTAACCCAGAACAAGCTACAAAAAGGTGAAGGAACACTTAAGGCCTTTGATCCTGAAGCAGGACGTGCAAAATGAAGAAGAAACATGGCAAATGAAGAAGCTCATTGGGAAGAGGAACATAATTTCCGTAAGGTATTCTACGATATGACAAAGAAAGTGGACAAGCTGGCTTCAGAGTATGAGAAGGAACTTGGGCACGAGAAGCAATATGCCGATGATAATAGATCACCAAATCATGAAGGTGGTGGAGAAGAGCCTCCTCCCTCTCCTTCTTCAAGTGATAGTTCTCATCACTCTAATCGTGATTGAAAACATACATCCAGGAAACAATTCTTCAAGCTAGATGTAAATTTTGACTTGCCCATGTACAATGGAGAGTGTAGTGCAGAAAAAACTTAATAATTGGATAAGACAGATAGAGGTCTACTGCCAGATTCAATAGATCGAAGAAAATGAGGCAAAGGTCCAGTGAGCATCTCTTTGGTTAAGTGGCACTACTCTCGTTTGGTGGGAGAGAAAGTTGCATAAGGGCAACGAAAATTCAGGTAACCTTCTTTCCTCTTGGTCCAGTTTTGTTTCTACATTAAAAGACTAATTTTACCCTTTGTGTTATAAACAAAAGGAACTAATGGAATGGCAATATCTAAGGCAAGGTAAAGGCCAAAATGTGCAAAGCTTCACTGAAGAATTTTGGAAACAAGCATTGAATTTTGGCATCTCATTAGATTCGCTCGAGACTGTAACTAAGTATGTTGGTGTGCTACATAGTTACATAAGACACTCACTATTATTGTTCGAGCCTACTATGCTTGATGCGACCAGTGTAAAGGCAATTCATCTTGAAAACTGAGGCAAGAATGACAAAGATGATCAAGCCAAGAAAACACCATTCAACCCTCAACATGGTAAATTCTAGAAGAAAGGCAAGGGGAAGGATAAGAAGACCGTCAAAACTAAGAAATGGGATGGAGCAATGCCATCTTGCACGCATTGCAAGAGAGAAGGTCATGACAAGGACCATTGTTGGAAGCTAAATCCGGAGCTGAGACTAAAGATATTTAGCGGAAAAGGAAAGCAGAAGACAGTGGCAACAACACAAAAGGACCTTGGATCAAATTCCAGCGATGAAACATTGATCATAGTCATGGGCGCAAAAGCTACTCCTTCTGTTAGTAATAATTTTGATTCAGTGGCAAGTATTAGTTATTTGAATGAGCCTGTAAGTAATGAGTAAAAGAGAATTGAATTATTCGACATTAGAGTTATTATAAAACACACAAAGGTGGAAACTTTGTTTGATTCAGGTTCCCAAGAAAATTTAATCTCAGAGTCCTTAGTGAAAAAGTTAGGCCTCGAAACTAAGCCTCATCCGAGTCCATACCCACTTGGTTGGGTAAGCGATAAAGCAAAATTACAAGTAACCAAGCAGTGTAGGGACATATTTTTTATTGCTTCCAAATTAGTTGATGAGGTAGAGTTAGATGTTGTGCCTTTGGATATCTGTGGAATTATCTTGGGAAGTCCATATCTATATGACAGAAAGGCAGTTTTCTTTCGGCATGAAAATAAATACCACCTCATGAAGGATGGGGTAGAATATATAGTCAGAGCTCATCATACAAAAGTTAGTGATAACCTTGTAAGTGCAGGACATATTAAACGACTGGTTAATTCCAGTAAAGGGTGCATGCTCATGGTAGTGAGAGCGAAAGAGGCCGAGACGGCTGATGCTTTCAAGGGTTGTGATCCTGATCATAAGAAAGAATTGTTTGAAATTATTTCTGACTATGATGGACTTTTTCAGGAACCGATAGGATTTCCCCTAAAATGGGAAATCCAACATGAGATCCATTTACAATAGGATGCTCCTTTACTAAATATTGGCATGTATAGGATGACTTCTTTCAAGATGGAGGAGATCAAGAAACAGGTGCAGGAGTTTCTAAATCAAGGGGTCATCAGACTTAGTCCTTCTCCATTTGGATCACCAATCATGTTGGTGCCAAAGAAAGATGACACATGGAGAATGTACGTAGACTACAGGGTGCTAAAAAATATTATGGTGAATAATTGATACCCTCTCGCTCGCGTTGATGATTTAATAGATCAGTTGAAAAATGTCTACTTTACAAAACTAGATTTGCATAGTGGATATCACCAAGTTAGAGTTTCAGAACAAGACATTTGGGAGACTACATTTAAAACCAAACATGGGTTGTTCGAATGGATGGTGATGCCATTCGGACTATGCAATGCTTTGACCACGTTTATTAGGGTAATGAATGATCTGTTTAGGCCTTTTCTTGATAATTTTGTGGTTGTATATCTGGACGATATTCTTGTTTATAGTAGGACATGGGATGAACAATATGTATGTCATGTGAAGAAGCTGCTTGATGTTATAAAAAATAAAAAACTATATGTAATGTTGTCAAAGTGTGAGTTTGGGAAGACCTCTTTGGTTTATTTAAGTCACATAGTCTGTAATGGGAAATTGAGAATAGATCCCTCTAAGGTAGGTGAAATTATGAAATGGCATGAAGGCACAAATGTTACAGAGGTCCGAAGCTTTTTGGGTGTGGTACAGTATTGGATAAGGTTCATTGTGAACTTATCTATTATCGCGGGTCCCTTACACGCATTGACAAGTGTGAAGCAGATGTTTTAGTGGGGAGGAAAGCAACAAAAATCCTTTGACACACTGAAATAGAAGATCAGTACAGCATCAATGCTAGCCTTACTAGACCTTCAACAACCTTTTGAGATTGAAACAGATGAAAACGGATATGCCATGGGTGTTGTATTGATGCAGCAAAGGAAGCCTGTATGTTACCATTTAGAGATTTTCTCCTAGGCTGTTGTGAACTATCACACGTACGACAGGGAGTTGTATGCCTTTGTTCAGAGTCTGAAGTGGAAACACTACTTGATCGACAAGGAGACCATCATCCATATGGATCATTAGCCCTTGCAGTACCTTCAGTCACAGAACAAGCTTCAACAAGCTCGTCATTTCAAATGGATGGGATTCCTCCAACAGTTTCATATGGTAATAAAATACAAGAAGGGTGCTAAAAACAAAGTAGAAGATATGCTTTCCCGCCCTCCTATTCTGCATCTGTAGTTTTGCAAAATGCTTCTTTATCATTAGAAGGTTATGCTGAACAATATGATAACAATGATGATTTTAAAGAGATTTATGCAAGACTGACTTGTGGATCACGGGTGGACAATTACTATTTGCAGGGAAAACTATTGTATCAACTTGGAAAATTGTGCATACCCATTGATGAAAGGGTACATGTAGTCTGAGAGGTTCATACCTCTCTTGTGTCTGGTCATCTTGGGGTTGAAAAAATTTTATGTCATTTATAGAGGTTTTGTTTTTGGCTTCACATGAAAAACATTGTGACTCATTTTGTAAACGGTTGTGTGTTGTGTTATGTTTCAAAGCCCTCTAATAAAAAATTTGGTCTCTACACACCATTGCCTATTTCGAGTTGACCATGGGAAAGTGTGTCCATGGATTTTGTAGGTGGTTTCCCTATGTCTAGGAAAGGTCATGACTATTTGTATGTTGTCCTGGATCGTTTTAGTAAAATGTGTATTTTAATGCCTTGTAAAAAGTAGGTCACTACTGAGAAAACTTCTTATCTTTTCTTTCAGCATGTTTCGGTCCATTTTGGGTTGCCCACATCTATTGTGTTAGATCGAGACTCTCACTTTCTTGGAGGGTTCTAAACCAACTTGTGGAGAATGATGGACACGAAGCTGAAAAGAAGTATGACATTTCATCCACAGACTGATGGGAAGATAGAGGTCGTCAATCGCACCATGGTACACTTGTTATGAGGCTATTCTGGAAAGCATCCCAAGTTATCGGATGAACAACTTCCTTATGTGCAGGATGCATATAATCAATAAACACATTCATCCACACAGAGCTTACCGTTCAAGACATGTTTTGGTTACCTACCAAGGGGTCCCTTAGACATGATCTTTGGGAAATATGAGGATGGCAATGGACGAGATCATATGGACAAATCACGAAAGTTTATTCAATGGATACAAGTGATTCATCAGGAAGTACAGGAGTAGTTGGGGAAGAGTCAGGCTCGGTTTAAAGGTAGACATGATAAGCACCGAGTTGATCATCAGTTTCCAAGTTGGGGACAAGGTATGGATCCACATTAGCAAGGATAGAATGAAGGGAGAAGGAAATAAATTGAGACCCATTCAATATGGTCCCTTCACCATATTGGCAAAGATTGGAGACAATGCTTTTCATCATGACTTGCTCGCTTATATGCAAATGTACTCAGTAGTGAATGTTGAAAGCCTGAACCTTTATGAACCTCCATTGATTATGGATACTAAAGAGGTTTCACAAATTCCTACAATGGATGATTTTGCACCAGAGTATCTAGACAAGTTGCCTGAAGATATCATACTTGACAGGAAAACCAGAACTTCACGATGGGGAGATGTGGAGTACTTTCATGTTGGCTTCAAAGGAATGCATTCGAGTAAAGCTCGGTGGATGAGAAATAAAAAGTGAGGGAGCAATTTCCTCACTTGCCAATAGACTGAAAAGGATTTTGGAGGTCCAAAAACTCTTAGTGGGGAGGATTGATCTAGGTGGATCTCTAAAAAGTACAAGTGGCATGGTAAGAAGGCTCAAAATTCAAAGTGGTATAAACTCTATAAAAGTAGCATTGGATCGAAGTGCTTGTTATCCTGATTCCAACTATGTGAACGACACTCAAATCAGAGTTGATATGAAGAAGTTAGAGAAAGTCAAAGATCAAGTTTGACTTGGACATGTGGGAGGAGGAAGTGACATGGAAAAAATCTCAATGAATGGGAAGCACCAAGTGGCAGGCTTCCATTGGTACCACATATCACTGATCACAAAAGGTAGAGGTATGTGGGCTGAGGAATCGGCCCCTAGTACTACCGAGTTGTGATTGCAATATTGCAATCGCAGATCGGAGGCAAGTAAGTGGTTTCAAATCGGCCCCAGGCAAGAAAAGTTGGGATGTGGTAATCGCATGTAAAAAATCACAAAGGGAAAGGAATTATATAATAGGCACTGGCAGAGTCAGGGTGTGATGCGATATATTGCAATCACAGTTTGCCAAAGGGGAGAAGTTGTATGGAGTATCAATCTCGATTTCCGCCAATTGCGATTTGTGATGAGGCTTTAGGCCTGATATATCATGAACTGTGCTTAATAAGCCTGTCTGGTCCACTGTTATTGCAGGGCGCCTGTTGTAAAGGCTTAGGTCTGTACGCCGATTGTGATTTGCGATGAGGCTAACTGTGCTGAAGGATTATTCCGTTGTTTGAGGTTTAATGCGAAAACAGCTTGTGGACTATTTTTCTATTTTTGATAGGGTTGTTACCGTGTGATATTCAGGGGCCCAAGAATCTCTACTTGAAACAAACCCACCATCTAACACTTGTCATCTATTGGGAACTGCCTGGGAATTGAGGGGTTACCCACCAAGTATATATTTTGGAGAGTTCACACAGCAAAGAGGAGGAGACTAGACGATAATTCAGAACATTGTGCGCACCAGTAACCCGACCTAGTAGCAGGCGCCAAAACCTCACCTTGAGCAGCAGGGAGGTTCGAAGAGGGTGCAGAAAGCTCTATTATCCAAATTGGGTGTTCGGATAGGCGTTTTTGCACGATTTTTCTCCAGGATTTATGTGGTACTATATGTTTCTGAAGATGGGCTCTCCATTCTTTGTCCATCTTCTAGCTTGGAGGTATAAGGATTATAATTGAATGTTTCTTGTACTTTTATCTCTTTTTATGCCACTTAATGAAAGAAGTCCTCCCCACCATTGAGCAGGGCCCAGAGACGTAGTCCAAATTGGATGAAATCCATAATCAAATCTTTGTGTCAGGATTTCTTGCTTATCGTGTTATTTCCACATTATTTTATGTGCTTTTAAGTTCCCTAGTTTATAAGCTTTGTTGCATGTAATTCTGATGGATCTATAAGTAAAAGGCCTTGTATCACCTATCAATAATAGTAATGTTAAATTCCTTTAATAGTAATGACCACCTAGTGGCCCGTCTGCTAGTTAATGGTTTATTCATTAAATATTTTATAGCAGAGTGACCTATGTGGACAAACACCTCATATCCTATTATATAGTGTCTAAACTGGTTAATGGATTATACTACAACTAGAAACCCTTTTTCTATCATTGTATATTTTAATTCAACAAGTGAAAGGTTCTTATTGGAAAAGTGAATTTCATAAGATGAATTTCCTTCTTATTATCACAATGTTGCACCAATAGTAGTATCTGAGACATCAGTGGAGATATGAAATGGAAGGGAACAATTAGGTCCCCTTAGGACATGTTCCTTATTCATTTTCTCCTTTAATTTCTCATAAGTGCATTGGAAAGTGTTGTTCCAAGAGAAGTCAAAATCTTTAGAAAGTAAGAAAAAAAGAGGAGCAAGAATCCTATTGAAATACTCAATGAATATTTGGTAGTAACCCGCATGTCCTAGAAAACTCCTTACCTCCTTTGGGATTTGGGTATTGGTAGGTGTATGATAACTTCAACTTTGGTAGGGTCAACATGTTATACTCCTATACCAATAGGTGTCATATTTCATGATTGACTGGTTGAACTCTGTAATATGGTCATCCCTTTTGAAAAGGTTTTCCATATTATTAAAAAAATAAAAAAATATAAAAAATGTAAAGAGGGTATACCCTAAAAGAAAAATCAAAGGGTAAAAAGAACAAAATGGTCCCAAAAAAAAAAAAGTGAAAGAAATGAACCCCAAACAAAGAAAGACTAGGAAGTGTGCAAGTCCAAATGCCACTACTTTTTCATTTTTTGTGAATAAAGCATTGTGTGCAGCTTGTTAAATTCATGCCACAATTGATGAATGGACAAACAGATTAATCTTGGCTAGTTCATGTTTGAATTTCATGTTTTAGAGATAAAGAATAAAAATCTGACCAAACTATTTAATCTTGGTAGATAAGTAGATAGGTAGAGAAGCAAAGGATCTCAACAGTTTAATCTGAGCCCTTGGATGTAATAAGTGCAAACTTAGTTAGACTTACTATGCAAAGAAAAGAAAAGTTGATGAGGGTTTTCCAGTCTAAATGCACCCAAGAAAGAAGAAAAAATGCTAGGCAAAGTAAGCAAGGTAGGTAGACTGGTGTTGCAGAATGATGTGATAGATTTTTGTTTCTAAAAAGTGTTACTCTTATCTCTATCACAAGTGCAAGGCAGACATTATACTTGAAGCAGCTCAAGCGAGGCAAGGTTTTATAACTAACTCCCCTTCATATTTTTCCCTAATCCTTTACTAATTCCCCCCCTAAAATATTAAAGAATCTGTTCATAATAACATTCATAAATCACTCATCTCATTCCATAAACATTTGCCTAAGTAAAACTCTGTTGTACTTAGGAAAATGGCCATATTTATCACATTAACCCCCTTCCCACTTTAGCCCAAGTTTTAATATATGCAAAGTGTTTTAGAACTTGGCGCTTTCATTCATTTTCATATTAACTATTAACGTTTATTATATAATTCCCAAATATTACCCTTCCCGTAATATGTGTATATAATAAAACCTCGATTTTTATATATCCCCACCCCGGTTGAAATATAACCACATACATGTTTGTCGAGAATTAATAAGTTTATCTAAAACCTATTGAGAACCCTTCCCGCACCATATGGGATTAATCACCATATGGGTTGATTAATAACCAAAGCCTCGAACCCATCAAAATGCCCCCGAAAACCATTAAAAAACATTGTTTATTTGTGTTGGCCCCGCTGCTTAAACTCCCGCCACCTTCAACGATTGACAACCATCTGATCTGCACCCATTCATATGATGGTTGATGATCGTATCGCGCCACCCTTCATTGCCTCTGTTTAACTCACGGGAGACTACCGGTATTGCCATCGTACCACTACCACGCATCGCGCTCCCGCTTTGATCGCTTGCCCTCCGCCCGAAACCACTTAACCCCAAAGGTGGTGTGGGGAAAAACTGCTTACCACTGCCCTCCATTGATGTCATCCGCTGACGTCAACTGTCCTTTGCTGACATCACCTGCCACATCCTCTGCCACGTCGTCCGTTCCATACTCCTGCTGACGTCATGCTTACGTCATCCGTCCTTCAAACCAAAAAGTCCTGCCAAAACTATATTTTGTCAAATAAAGGATAAAAACGCCAATTTTTTTCTATAGTTTTCTACATACAACGCTCCAGGCTTAATAGTGACTGAGTCTGCATTTCCATGTTTTCGACCAGAAAGACTCCAACACGAGCTCCGCAGCCTGCCGTTCAAACTACATAGTGCAGTCTTACTCTTTAATATAGTTCGAACCAACACCAAGGGATTTCTAAGCTCACAGAAGAAAGAAATAAAGATGTACAGGGATATTTTTCTACCCTAACCAGTGGATCTTCAGAAACATGAATTTCCAGAGAAAGGCAGTGAGAAGCCACGTAAGTGGCTTTGTTTTACCAGAACACTATGGATAGTGATGAACAGAGTAAAATAAGTCAAAGAGTATCTGATTAGTGATAAAGGTGTCAGAGCAAACTTAAAGGCAAAGAAGATCAGAATTAAAGGCAATAGATAAGAGTTAAAGAGTATCATATCAGAATTAATGCATCAGTTAAGACAGGCAGTCGACGCAGAGTTACTACAGAAGACAGCTTCAAGCCGAACCCTAAAGGCCTGCCTCCATCACAACACCAGTTAGTCGTTTCTATTTTTCTTGTAAACTCTTATTAGTTAAACCTAGATATTATCTCACAGTTGTTATGAGATATTTTGTTGTACAAATCTGTAGTATAAATACCTCCTCCATTAGAGTATGGAGAGAGTTGGGGTGTGTATTTTCTAGACTTTGATGTAATACTGAAAATTTTGGAATAAAAAGTTGTTGGAGTCATCTGTTTTCTGGCCTATTGGATGAAGAATTGATGCAGAGGACTTGTCACAGATTTATTGAATCAACCTATGGATCAATAATTACTCTCTACCTTGTGTTTTACAGTTTTCTTGTTTGTTATATCATCTGTGTTTCATAAACCTGAATGATAAAGAAAAGGTTAAATTTAGAATATGCTTGATTGCACTCTATTTTCAGTCTTTATTGTTTTCTGTGTTTTCTTTAGAATTTGGATAAGCAGTGAATTCTTAATTGCTCCTACTTGCTAAATTCTTTCATGTTGATTATTTGATAAAGAATACTTAACTGCTTCTTACCAGTAATCATCCACTTTCCCTCTTTCAATAAGTTGAAGGATTCTTAACCACCCTTCATCCTTTTGAGCCCATTCCATCTATTTCCAGCCTTTATTTGTTCCCTGTTTGACTACCTTGCTCTGTGAAGCCATCCTCTGTTAAGAAACCAAATCCAGAAAGCCATCTTCTTTGACTCCATTAGCCCAATGGACTAAACTACTCTGTTTTACCTCTCTGTTCTATTGTTTCTCACCACCCAAACTCAAAAATAAAATCCTTGAACTTCATAACTAGCCTAATACCTTTAAAAACAAAGCTAAATCATAAAGAGAGAGCCCTCTCTGGATACAGATTGGCTAGATTCTGTATCTAAAAGATTGGTCTGTGGTTACCTCAACATCCTTCCATTTCTTACAACTTTGGGGAAAACCTGAGTGATAACATCATTGGCGACTCCACTGGGGACTGAATAATTGTTTGTTACTATTGTTTATTTTATAAGCTACAGATGGAGCCTGAAGTTATCCAGGTAGCCTTTGAAATGCTTTTTGCTTTGCAATTGCAGAAGTAAATGAATGCTGCTTCAGTCTATCTCCGATCTAGCCTATAGAGTGGACAGTTGATTTCAAATACTTGATCAGTTCCTCTTTTCAAAAAGTCTTTAGGAAAGTTCAAAACTCTCACTCTAAAACCTCCTAGAAGAAACTATTAAAGTTGTATTGTCAAAGTCTATTTCAAGAAAAAACCAAAACATACCTAGAAACTGGCTTCAGAAAAGATTCATTACACCAGATCAAATCCTGATCCTAATCCATGGCCTATGTTTGAAAATCCTAATCTGATTTCTAGGATCCTTAGAAGACAAGAGAGCCAAGAAAATTCTGCTAGTTCACACCTTGACAGACATTTGTAGAACCCCATTCAATCTTAGCTTACCTCTGGAAAATCCCAAACCTTTCTGTGATTACTACAGTTTCTCCAAGTTTACCATTAGCACCTCAAACTACCCTTTCCATTCTTTCCTCCATCTACAACACACACTCCCATTGTTATCCCTACTCCTCCAGTTGTCACATTTATTTCTGCAACTATGGCAAACTGATATACTCCCCTAAACTTACCTGCCAATCCAGGGGCTATGCCCCAAGACTATCAAAGTAAAATCCCTTCTTTTGAAGGTATTGGCACATACACAACTCAACAACATACTAATAAAATGACCGACTATTTTGAAAAATATGAGGTTGATGATGACGATGTTAGAATGAAAGTATTTGTTCAAAGTTTAACTAGAGATGTTAGAACCTGGTTTAGAGCCCTCCCTACAAACAGTATCAATGACCCACAAGCTCTTTATCAGACCTTCTTGAATAGATGGGAAAAGAAGAAAGATCCTCTCCACATTTTATCAGAATATGAAAACTTAAGAAGAGGCACACAATAAACTGTGCAAGATTACTGTACCAGATTCAATAATGTCTACAATGCTATTCCTCAAAATCTCAGACCTCCTCCAGATTTGGCCCTGATCGAATTCCCTGATGCATTTGATTCTGATATGACATATCAACTTAGGGAAAGAGCTCCTCGAAACCTAAAAGAGGTTCAGAGTATAGCTGTGAGTGTTGAGGCAAACCTGATATCTAAACGATCTAGAGCCGGAGCTGAAAGGAGGACACCTTTCAAAGAAGAACCTTTTGCCTTTGAACAAAAATTAGATGCTATCATTAAAGGAATGGACACACTTGGAGATAGAGTGGAAGCAATCGAGAGAAAATCCCCTTGGGATGGTCAACCAAGAAATACTGGGAGGAATCCAAATTTCAGGAAGAACAAAAATCCTAACACTCGAAAGACATGACCTGACCAAAATATTAGGCTCTCATTTCAAGAAAATTATGCTGAAGCCTCAACTTCTGATGAACCAACCGAAGACACTCAAATTACTTTGATGCGACTCAACAATGAACAACAAGTTTTCTTGACCCAAGAGGATCAAGAAGCTCACATCCTTAAACAATTCCAAACTCAGTCAGGTGAACCATTTGACTTTAGGGAGGGATATGATACAGCCATTTATGAAGTCCATAAACAATACAATCTGAGGAGCAAAAGAATAGATGTCCCTGAAAACAGTAAACAGAAAGATATCAAGCAGCCTAACAAAGATAAAATCAATAACCCCCCTGTACATATTCTTTCTAAAGCAGGTCCTAACCCAAATAACCCAATTGTTGAAGATGTATCAGAAAATCAGCCACCTAACAGACAACCTTCCACTCTTATGCCTACTAAAGGAAACGTAGGAGAGCCTCTAGAACTTGATTTGGAAGTAATTTCAGCCCATAATCCCACTCCTGAAGAGGAAAGAAACACAAAAAATCCAGCTGTCCAAAATAAAAGAACTCAGACCGAAAAACCTTTCAATCTTGAGACAGAAGTAGGCAAACTAAAGATAGTTGTTCCATTATCAGAATTAGCTAAACATGATGTCTACAGAAGTCAAATCAGCAGATCACTCAAAATTTATGTGAATAAAGATTCAGTAAATGTTTTTGATGACCAACCTGAATTGATATTTGGCTCTGGAGTAAATGGAAAAATAGTAGAGGGAGAAATTCCTCCTTTCTATGTGGGTTTAAACATACACAATAAAATACTTCATAATGCCATGTTTGATTCTGGTGCTTCTCATAACTTAATGCCTAAATCTGTAATGGAGAAACTTGACCTTGACATCACCAGGCCATATAAATACCTTTTCTCTTTTGATTCAAGTCAGGTCAAATGTTTGGGATTAATCAAAGACTTATGTGTGTCACTAGTCCAATATCCTGCCAAAACCATCTTAATGGACATAGTAGTAGCTGATATTCCACCAAAGTATGGTATGTTATTGTCTAGATCTTGGGGTTCAAAGTTTTAAATATCTCTACAGTTAGACATGTCTTACGCTACTATTTCAGTGTTTGGTCAACCCAAGAGACTATACAAAGAAACCTTAATGAAGTATGTAGTAAGTAGTCAATAGAAACCTCAAAATTTCCCTATCTACTCAGTGCATTTAGATATGGATTCTTTTATCCTTTACAATACTGAAATTGATCCCCCACATGAGATAAAAGTTCTAGCAGATGGAACAGAAAAAAGTACAAATGAAAGGTCTACTGTCCGAATCTAAGAAATTTCTGAAAATCATGAAACATCAGGTAAACCAGAAAAAACTGAAAAACCAGATCTCCCTATTCAACAAATTCCTGAAACTCCAAATACTAATTATGAACATGAAATCCTTTGGTACTTAGAATTCGATGGTTCTGTGAACAAATTAGGCGCAGGGGCAGGGTCTGGGTGTACAATCTCAAAAACAATCATGCTGAAGGCCATGCCTACAGGTTAAACTTTAAGTGCACTAATAATATGGCTGAATATGAAGCTCTATTACTAGGTCTTGAACTGGTCAAGAAATTGGGAGCAACTAGAGTGTTAGTCCTAGGAGATTCTGATTTAATCATTCAACATATAAAAGGGAAGTTCTTAACAAATGATTCCAGATTGAGATAATACAGAGAGACAACTATAGAGATCTTCAATACATTTCTAGAAACCCAGCTTGCCAAAATCCCGAGAAAACACAACTTGCAAGCTCATAGCCTAGCAATTTTTGCCAACACCTGTAGATTACCATTTGAACCAAATCATCAGTTCACATCCGAAATTAGACACAGGTCAGCCATACCTGATAATGAAAAGAACTGGCAAGTGTTTGACAGTGATAATCAGATCAACAATTTTTTAACCCTAGAGGAGGAATTTTCCAGCACTAACATAGATGGAGATACAATTAGTGAGGCTAATCCAACAAATCAGATAGAAACAGACATTTCAGCAAAAAATGCAACTCAAATGTTTCATCCAACAAAATTTTCCAAAGAGGGAATACAAGATCTTAAAGAAATAGAGATTGATGAGATTATTCAATAAGAATCTGAAGTTATCAATTTGAAATACAATCATTTGCCCAAAAGATTAACTCCTTTGGAAGATCTCTTCGATTTCAACGATATTCCAAAGAAACCTCAGATGGAACCTCCAAAAGCAGATATTAAAGACTACAACATAGGAACTGAAGAGAATCCAAAAATGGTAAAATTATCCAAATATTTGCCCCCTGACCAAAAACTTAAATATGTTGAACTGATCAAATAATTCCAGGATGTTTTTGCCTGGATCTATGAAGACCTGAAATCTTATGACACCTCTGTAATTCAACATACAATACCCCTCAAGGAAAATAAAAAACCATTCAAACAAAAGCTCAGAAGGATCAACCCTGTGCTACTCCCTTTAATTGAAAAAGAAATCAAACGAATGCATGATGCAGGGATAATTGCTCCAATCATATTTTTAGAGTGTGTGTCCAATTTAGTGCCTACCAGGAAGAAAACAAGAGAAATCAGATTATGTGTTGACCTAAGGAATGTAAACAAGGTTTCTTTGAAAGACAATTACCCTTTACCTAAGATGGATCATATTTTACAAAGGGTAGTAGGGGCTTCTAGGATTTCACTTTTGGATGGGTTTTCAGGTTTTAATTAGATTTTGGTTCATCCTGATGACCAAGAAAAAACTGCATTTACAACACCATGGGGTACATTCAAATATGTTAAAATGCCATTCGGACTTAAGAATGCAGGGGCAACCTTTCAACGAGCAATGGACATAGCTCTTGCAAAAGAAATTCACGATTTTATGGTTATATATCTAGATGACCTCATTGTGTTTTCTAGATCAGATCAGCAACATTTAGATCATTTGAGACAAGTGTTTTTAATGCAGAAAGTATGGTATTTAATTAAATCCTAAAAAACCTTTGTTTGGTCTAGAAGAAGGCAAACTGTTAGGCCATATCATCTCCAAAGATGGCATCAGAATTGATCCTGCCATAATAGAAGCTATTCTGCAAACACCCCACCCCAGAAATGTCAAAGAACTTCAAGCTTTCCTAGGAAAGATCAACTTTTTGAGAAGATTCATATCTAATTTGGCTGAATTAATTAGATTGCTAAACAATATGTTAAAAAAGGATTCAAAGGTTAAATGGACAATAGAAGCCAAATAAGCATTTGAAGAAATCAAAATGGCTTTGACCAGAACACCAGTCCTTACAAGTCCAAAGTTTGATAAAGACTTCATAATTTTCTAATTTGCATCAGAACACACTATAGCAGCTGTTTTACTGCAAAAATATGATCAAGGATGTGAAAAACCCATAGCCTTTTTCAGTAAAGCACTTAGAGATGCACCTATGAACTACAAAATCATGGAAAAACAGTGTTTTTCACTTGTGAAAGCTATTAAAGACTTCAGAGTCTATACATTATACTCCCATGTAATATCTTATGTGCAAAATATTGTTGTCAAAGACATCCTGACCCAGGATGGAATTGAAGGCAAACGAGGTAAATGGATAGATAATATATTGGAGTATGATATTGAGATAAAACCTACAAAGCTTATAAAAGGACATGGATTGACTAAACTCATGACTGAAACAAACTTTCAAGCCTTGGATATTAATGAATTGGATAATGAACAGGAGACGGAGACTCCACAAATCAGCCAGGCCTTCTTAGAATCACCTTGGTATGCTGATATAATTCATGTATTATTAAACCTACAGGCTCCTCCAGGGTTATCTAGAACAAAGAAAAGGTTTTTAAAGATAAAAGCTTCAAAATTTTGTATTTTAGATAATGCTCTTTTTTGGAAAAATCATGAATGTATTCTATTGAATTGTTTAATAAAGGAAGAAGCTGACAAAGTTACCAAAGAATTTCATGCAGGGGACTGCGGTGGACATCTTTACTGGAAATCAATTGCAGACAAAATCCTAAGGGTTGGATTTTACTGGGCAACCTTGTTCGTTGATGCAAAAAAGTTTGTCACTGCTTTGCCACAAATGCCAAATTTTTTAAGGCAAAAGGAAACTGTTACCCTTACCCTTGAGAACAATTTCCACTGAAAGACCCTTTCAACAATGGGGTTTAGACTTCATTGGAGAAATACACCCTCCCTCTTCTGGCCAACATAAATGGATTCTTACTCCCACAGAGTATTTCACCAAATGGATAGAAGCCATTCCTTCTAGACAAGCCAATGATACAGTGATTATAGGATTATTAGAAACCAACATATTGTCTAGATTTGGCTGTCCTGAAAAAATCATAACTGATAATGTTCCTACCTTCAAGTCCAAGAAAATGATAAATTTCTGTAATAAATACCATATCACTTTAGGCCATTCCATATCCTATTACCCTCAAGGTAATGGTCTAGCTAAATCTTCCAATAAAAGCCTTATCAATATTATTAAGAAATTGTTGGAAGAGAACAAAAAAAAACTGGCACAAGAAACTTACAAATGCACTATGGGCAAACAAACTTACCACAAAGAGATCTATTGGAACTAGCCCTTATCAGTTAGTTTATGGCATGGAGGTTGTGTTTCCTTCATCTTTAGGAGTTCCTGTAATGAAATTGCTGCAAGAAGCTCAGGTGGAACCCAATGACATTCAAAGGAGAATAAATCAGACCATCCATTTGCAGTAGACCAGAGAAGAAGTACACCAAAGATCCCAAGTGTTACAAGAAAAACTCAAGAAAATATTTGATAAAAGGACTAAAGCTGAAGACTTCTACATTGGACACAAAGTTCTATGATGGGATTCCAGGAGAGAAGAAAAATGGAAACATGGGAAGTTTGACTTCCTGTGGAAAGGGCCTTTTATCATCCAGGTATTGCAAGGGAACAATACTTACTTTCTGAAGAGCCTGGATGGCACAAAAACAGAAGAAGGACCAGTGAATGGTCGAATGTTGAAACATTACTTTGATCCAGTTTTTTGATATATTCTGACTCTAACATGTGCATAAGGAAATGCAGGTTCAACAGCTTGAAAGAAGTAATCAGCTTGTTCATTTCAGAAATGAGAGCGAGGAGGAAAGTGCAGAAAATTTTGAAATCAGAGAAGGAAATTTACCATGTTGTTTCCTCATTTCAGTTTATCAGAGATAACTGTCATACCATTAGAAAACAAATGTTAACAAGTCTTGGTATTAACTGAATAGAGGAAAATCAAATCTTTGTTCAAGACTTATCATATCTAGATTTGCAGCCCCAAAATGCCATTGAATGTCAGGTTGCAGAAGAAGATTTGGAAGCAGGAAACATATGATCAAATAATCCAAACTATGAGGGTCAAAATCAAGATGATAATGGTTTTACAAGACAGACATTGCAGTCGGCATAAATATCATCCCAAAGAACAATTGAAAACATGCAGGGTGATAAAAGATAAAAGTGATATTTCAGTTTCATGGTGTGAAAGCTATCCAGAACAGATGTACAGTTGTTTGAATTAGCTCAAGAATAGTGTATATATTTTACATGATCCTTTTGTATAGTTTCTAGATTCAACAAAGGGAGATTTCAGAGCATAGTCAAACTTATTCAGAAGGCCATCTGACCTGTTGTTCTTGACTTTCCACCAAGGAAAGCCATCCCCAAGTGGAGCCACTGTTATACTCTTATACCAATAGGTGTCATATTTCATGATTGACTGGTTGAACTCTGTAATATGTTCATCCCTTTTGCAAAGGTTTTCCATATTATCAAAAAAATAAAAAAATGTAAAGAATGTAAAGAGGGTATACCCTAAAAGAAAAATCAAAGAGTAAAAAGAATAAAATGGTCAAACAAAAAGTGAAAGAAATGAACCGCAAACAAAAAAAGACCAGGAAAGTGTGCAAGTCCAAATGCCACTACTTTTTCATTTTCTATAAATAAAGCATTGTGTGCAGCTTGTTAAATTCATGCCACAATTGATGAATGGCCAAACAACTTAATCTTGGCTAGTTCATGTTTGAATTTCATGTTTTAGAGATAAAGAATAAAAAATTTACTAAACTATTTAACTTTGACAGATTAGTAGATAGGTAGAGAAGCAAAGAAGCTCAATAGTTTAATTTGAGCCCTTGGATGTAATAAGTGCAGAGTTATTTAGGCTTACTATGCAAAGAAAAGAAAAGTTGATGAGGGTTTGCCAGTCTAAATGAACCCAAGAAAGAAGAAAAAATGCTAGGCAAAGTAAGTAGGGTAGGTAGATTGGTGTTGCAGAATGATACTTGTGATAGATTTTTGTTTCCAAAATGTGTTACTCTTATCTCTATCACAAGTGCAAGGCGAACATTATACTTGAAGCAGCTCAAGCGAGGCAAGGTTTTATAACTAACTCCCCTTCATATTTTTCCCTAATCCTTTACTAATATCCCCCCTAAAATATTAAAGAATTTGTTCGTAATAACATTCATAAATCACTCATCTCATTCCATAAACATTTGCCTGAGTAAAACTCTGTTGTAATTAGGAAAATGGCCATATTTCTCACATTAACCCCCTTCCCACTTTAGCCCAAGTTTTAATATATGCAAAGTGTTTTAGAACTTGGCGCTTTCATTCGTTTTCATATTAACTATTAACGTTTATTATATAATTCCCAACTATTACCCTTCTCGTAATATGTGTATATAATAAAAACCCCGATTTTTATATATCCCCGCCCCGGTTGAAATATAACCACATACATGTTTGTCGGGAATTAATAAGTTTATCTGAAATCTATTGAGAACCCTTCCTACGCCATATGGTATTAATTACCATTTGGGTTGGTTAATAACCAAAGCCCCGAACCAATCAAAATGCCCCCGAAAACCATTAAAAAACATTGTTAATTTGTGTCGGCCCCGCTGCTTAAACTCCTGCCACCTTCAACGATCGACAGCCATCCGATCTACACCCATTCATCCGACGATCGATGATCGTATCACGCCACCATTCATCGCCCCTGTTTAACTAGTGGGAGACTAGCGGTATTGCCCCTGTACCACTGCCACGCGTCTCGCTCCTGCTGTGATCGCTTGCCCTCTGCCCGAAACCACTTAACCCCAAAGGCGGTGCGGGGTAAAACCGCTTACCACCGCCCTCTGCTGACATCATCTGCTGATGTCAACTGTCCTTTGCTGATGTCACCTACCACGTCCTCCGCCACATCGTCCATCCCATACTCCCGTTGACATCATACTTACGTCATCCATCCTTCAAACCAAAGAGTCCCGCCAAAACTACATTTTGTCAAATAAAGGATAAAAACACCATTTTTTTCTATAGTTTTCTACATACAACACTCCAGGCTTAACAACGACCGAGTCCGCATTTCCATGTTTTCAACCAAAAAGACTCTAGCATGAGCTCCGTAGCGTGGCATTCAAACTACATAGTGCAGTCTTACTCTTTAATACAGTTTAAACCAACACCGAGGGATTTCTAAGCTCACAGAAGAAAGAAATAAAGATGTACAGGGATATTTTGCTACCCTAACCAGTGGATCTTCAGAAACATGAATTTCCAGAGAAAGGTGGTGAGAAGACACATCAGCAGCTTTGTTTTACCAGAACACGATGGACAACGATGAATAGAGGAAAACAAGTCAAAGAGTATCAGATCAGCGATAAAGGTGTCAGAGCAAACTTAAAGGCAAAGCAGATCAGAATTAAAGGCAGTAGATAAGAGTTAAAGAGTATCATATCAGAATTAATGCATTAGTTACGACAGGCAGTCAGCGTAGAGTTACTACAGAAGACAGCTGCAAGCTGAACCCTAAAGGCCTACCTCCAGCACAACACCAGTTAGTTGTTTCTATTTTTCTTGTAAACTCTTATTAGTTAAACCTAGATATTATCTCACAGTTGTTATGAGATATTTTGCTGTACAAATCTGTAGTATAAATACCTCCTCCATTAGAGTATGGAGAGAGTTGGGGTGTGGATTTTCTAGACTTTACTGTAATACTGAAACTTTTGGAATAAAAAGATGTTGGAATCATCTGTTGTCTGGCCTACTGGATGAAGAATTGATGCAGAGGACTTGTCACAGATTTCTTGAATCAACCTATGGATCAATAAGTACTCTCTACCTTGTGTTTTACAGTTTTCTTATTTGTTATATCACCTGTGTTTCATAAACCTGAATGATAAAGAAAAGGTTAAATTCAGAATATGCTTGATTGCACTCTATTTTCAGTCTTTATTGTTCTCTGTGTTTTCTTCAGAATTTGGATAAGCAGTGAATTCTTAATTTCTCCTGCTTGCTAAATTCTTTCATGCTGATTATTTGATAAAGAATACTTAACTACTCCATACCAGTAATCATCCATTTTCCCTCTTTCAATAAGTTGAAGGATTCTTAACTGCCCTTCATCCTTTTGAGCCCATTCCATCTGTTTCCAGCCTTTATTTGTTCCCTGTTTGACTACCTTGCTCTATGAAGCCATCCTCTGTTAAGAAACCAAATCCAGAAAGCCATCTTCTTTAACTCCATTAGCCCAATGGACTGAACTACTCTGTTTTACCTCTCTGATCTATTGAATCTCACCACCCAAACTCAAACAAAAAATCCTTGAACTTCATAACTAGCCTAATACCAAAAAAAAAAGTTAAATCATAAAGAGAGAGCCCTCTCTGGATACAGATTGGCTAGATTCTGTATCTAAAAGATTGGTCCATGGTTACCTCGGCATCCTTCCCTTTCTTACAACTTTGGGGAAAACCTGAGTGATAACACAACCTATATAACTTTGCCAGAAATAAGGTGACTAAGGACTATCCTTGCATTAAACAACATTTTAGATTTTACACTACTTAAGGCGAGGTTAGCTTGTTGGCACCTACTCAACACTTTTTCCAAGTTCTTGAGGGTTTCTTGAAAAGAATCACCATATATGGAAAATTCATCCATATACACCTCGAAACAATCAAGATCAATAAGGATGGATAAAACCACCCACTGAAATGCATCAGGAACATTACAAAACTTGAAGGGGATAACCTGTAAGTGAATTATCCCCACGAACAAGTGAGGGTAGTCTTGTCTTGATCCTCAAGTGAAATTTGTATTTGGTTATAACTGCTAAAGCCTTCAATCAAGGAAAAATACTTTTCACTAATGAGGGTATCCAGTACATGGTCTATAAATGGGAGGGGGAAGTAATATTTGAGGATGTCTTTGTTCAATTCTCTATATTCCACACAAATACACCACCTACCATATTTCTTTGGGGCTACTACCAAGGGGGAGGCCCATTGGCTATAAAAAATGGGGTAGATAAAATTGGTGTCTAGAAGTTTCTGAAGTTCTTCTTTCACAATATCTCTAAGTGTGGTTCATTTGTCACCAGGGATATCAGATAGGTCTAGGACCCTCTTGAATCTAGATGTGATGGGTACAAATCTGAGAAGGAATGCCTCTCATTTATTCATAACTCCAAGTGAATGCGCCAAGATAGGAGAACACATGAAGAAGATTTTGTAGCATTTTCACTAGCTTCTCTTGTTGGGATTGTTCGAGTTGTGAGTTAATATATAACTATTTACCCATAATCACCTCAACAAGGGAAAAATCAGGCTCATGAGTACAATGGTAGCCACTAAATTCTATAATGATGATGAAGTTTGAGGATCACAACTTTCTTGAAAACCTAGGATAAATGTAAGATGAAATAATCCAGAGTTTTGTAAAGAGTTTAGGTTAACAAGGAAGTCGCGGGTTTGAATCTCCTAAGTAAAGTCTATAAACTAAAATATCTAGTTGATAATAGATGTATAATGGGTATCCTCGTCATTACTATTCTCGTCAAAGCATAATGTATCACGAAGCCCCTGAATGAATTGGGCAGGGAGATAAAGAGTGATTTTTTTTCTTGATTCCCAATGTGTAATGAACATGTCTCTGGAACGAAAAACGATAGAGGCATCAGTCGTGGTGAGCCATGGCCATACCAAGATCAAGGGATGCCTTCCTATAGGATGTTTAGGTTGTAAGACTATAAATTCCGAAGGGTATTCCCAAGAACCTATGGAGATGATCACGTCATCCAAAACACCCTATAGTTTGAATTTTTATTTGTCTGCAAGTTCTAAGACAATTGGTGTAGGGCGAAGCTGAGATAGACGAAGCTACTCCTGGTTTTTCATGGTTGTAACATTGATGTTCACTCCTAGGTCAATCAAAACATTGGGAACAAGAGTGCCACCAAATTGGATAGAGAAGACTGGGTTTTTGTTAGAATATTTTGTCATGGTTGCCAAAGGAAAAGAAGATGAGGGAGGATTGTTAGGATATGTTGTCACTATCAAAGGTGTTGTTGGTATAAGGAGGATTTCATGGGTATCAATGGTTTTTTATCCATATCAAAGGTAATAAAATGAAAAGAGCATAGAATATTGCAAGGAGAATGAAGATAAGCACATATATGGAAAAGGAAAATCTTAAATGTTTCTAAGTTAATTGGTGAAAAATAGTGGCAGAGCTAATTGGTTTTGGTTAAGGTGAAGTGACTTTAAATCCATTTTAGCTCATAAGATCAAATCAAGAGGACTTGGGAGCCACTCAGTTGGGTAGAGCTTTGAAAGAGATTTCCAATGATATAAGGAAGTCCAAGAATTACCTTCTGGATCATAAGTTATTATCAATCAAAGTGCAGGTACCCCAAAAGTCAAAATTGAAAAGTCAATTTGGTGAAGGATCGATTTGGAGCAACTTAAGTTTGGCGGCGTTGAAAAATGTGGAAAATATTTTTAGTGGAGCCACTGACCAACGATCTAGGTGAACATCTTGACAATAAAGTGAAAAAATGTGTTTCTATTGGCTAATGGTGGTCCCACTATACAACTCATCTAGGTGGAAGTTCCCCAAATGGTTTCAAAGTTGAGCATAAAGCGAGCACCCGGGATGATGGAATATCAGGAGGATGTTAGTAGAAAAAAACATTCTCATTGGCAAAATTCAACATCAAGTGGTCCCCAAAGCCATGTCACCCAAGGAGGACTTCCCTAGAAGAAACAAGCTACACGCAGAAGTGAAGGCCTGAGATGACATAGGGTTGGTGAACATTGTGCAACGCGAGGCATTGCAACAACAAAAATGGTCGGGACCCTTAATTTTTTTAATAAATAAGTTCAATGCAAAACTGAAGGCCCAATGCCCTTTCTCTCTCCTTAGTCGCATATGCATGGTAGTATTTTATTGGTGCATGATGATGTCAACATGATGTCAATATAGGGGACACGTGGCATGTATTTTTGGCATTTTCAAGTGGTTGAAGAGGCCAAATTTTAGTGACATGTGTCACCACTCAGATGGTGAAATGTGGAAAAATGAATGTAAGCATGACATTACCCTAGATGGTCAACCTTGGAAGGGTTCAAATGAGTGTAGTAAGTGAAGACTCTGGGCTGACTAACTGTCAGGCCTCTGTGGAAAACAGAACACGCCAGGTAGTACGCGTTTGGTGCAAAAGTGAAACAACGGTTCCCACCAAAACACCTCATCCCAGTCCCCCGACCTCGAAAGAAATCAAGCTAGCACAAATGAGGTTGCTTCGTGATGATAGAGATTTGGGAAATAGTGGTGTATAGGGTGGCAGTTGAGGACTGATGAAAAGAGCACACGTAAAGGTAGGCGAGCAAAACTAAAATATGCAAGGCAAGGACTCCGAGGATGATTCAACACTAGGAAATGATGGTAGGTACAATTGAGGCCAACGACCAATGAAAAGAGCACAAGTGAAGAGTGTCAGACCCACATGACACATCAGCTAAGACGTAAATAAAGTTGGGGCTAAAGCTAAGGATCGGGATGAGGTTTTGATGCAGAGTTAAGACCATGGGCATGGATGAATGCAAAAGAAATAAGCCCTTGGGGCTTAAGGAAAAATGGGTTTGCAGAATTATATGTGGTCGTTTTTTGGATAAGTGCTTTGGGCACATGGATGAATGAGTTAGTATCTTGGTGTTTTTATTAAGAACCTATGGGTCTATGTTAAAATAGCTTTGTCCTATGTTTAAAGAATTATGCATTCAAACAAGTTGGCAACTAATTTGAGCATTTATGCAAAATAAATGATGCAATACTAAAGTTTAAAATAAACATGCATGAACAAGTTGGCAGCCCTGATAGCGACATGAAAAAATTTGGACGACAAACTGGTAGTTTGGCTAAACTTGGAATAATAGCTAAATTTCATGATGCGCCAAATTTAGAAAAAGTCATGCTAAATCCTGTAACTTACCAGAATGGAGGAAAAAATAGTTGATCTTAGAATTTCTTTCTAAGACAGGTAAGCAGTGATTGATGAATTGAAGAGAACATTCAAAAGACTTAATTGAAGTATAAAAAAGGAAAAAAATAAAGGTTTATGCATTATAAAGAGTTGAAGACAATAAAAATTTTAATTCCAAAATATCAGTCCAAAATTCTATATAAGCATAATTGAATTTGCAAGATGTGTACAACTGTGTTAGTTGTGTGTGTGAAAGGTTGTTGGTGCGATGAGATGCATAATGTTAATATGCATCAGGGGTGTGTTAGGATTCCAAGAAACTCTCCTAGGTTGTAGCTCGGAGATGCCTGGTAACATATAAATTCAACTATTGTTGTAGGTTTAATGGAAGGAATGATGGTTTGGTTCAAGCCAAATAACCACTTCTACTTCATTTCACTCCAGACATGCGTGAACGCCCCCAGACTACAAGGCTTTCGACCACCAGTGCTCACAGTTTGAGGTATTCGGTGAATATGGAGAATAATAACCACATGAGCAGATGCGCAAGACCATGTGATGGCTGGCTGCAACTAGTAAAGAAACCTGTAAATCTATTCTACTGATGCACAGACAAGATGACAGCTCTCTTACACCAGATAGAAAGAAACTTGAGTAACCTATTTAATGATGCATTCAAAAATCTAACACAGAGATAAGATGACAGTTATCTAGTGCTAAACCTCAAAAGATCAAGAACACAACATATCAGGCACAAGCTTAGAACAGAGGGAAATGGAAAGTGAGAAGTTAACAACAAAAGAAGCTTGTATTATCTGAAAATGAAGATGAGATGCTGAAAGTGACAAAATATCTACAGTCTCTAGAAGTTGAACCTTACATCAAATGCCAACCTTGATTACATCTTGTTTTGGGGTATTTCTAGATTTACATTACAAGGGCACTTGGCCATTTAGGCATGGAGGGGTCATAATTGACCACCAACTGTGTTTAATCGCCTGATGGAGTCTCTGAACGTGTTTTCTTGCTTCAGTGAGTGAATCTTATCTGCTTAGGTGTTGTTCTGTCCTTTTTGGCTGTTGGAGTGCTCGTACCAGTGGAGTCCATAACTAATAAATTCTGTTACAGGGTCGTTCTGCATCCTTTTCCCTTTTGGCCATGTCTTCTGTTAAATATGGTTGTTGGGGACTCACTGTGACTGGTACTGGAAAACTGGTTATCTCCTTCCTCAGGCAACAGAGTGGTCAAGGACGTGGAATGCATGGGAAAATGGACAGTCAGGATGAGAGGGAAGGATAACTATCGGATCAGAAAAATGGACGACAGAGATGGCTTGGCAGAGGCTACCGACCGAGGCGAGAGCAGGGTGATTTGGGGCTGTCAGATCTGAAGTGGACAGATCAGACGGTCATCGGGAAACGGAGTCGCGCGAGAGTTTAACGGGTGGGACGGATAGGTCAGGGGGTAAATGGTATTCATCGCATCACTTTCGGGCACTAAGCGGTAAAAGCTCAGGGTCACGCGACTACATTTAGCGATCGACACATAGCGGCGAATGAGAGAGAAAAACTACTCTCATCGTGCGCTAACGTTCGATCATATTGCCGATGCAATGGGAGCGAATCCCATTGGATCTTTACGGAGATGATCGGACAACGGGAAATGATCAGGCGGGTCACTTTATCGGGTGTGACAAGAGCCATTGGATCGGCGGGGTGATCAACGGTAGGGATGGAGCGCGATGAGTTATGAAAGCGCAAAGTCCTATGGGTGAGGTTTTATGGTTTATTTGAGGTTTTTCACTTGGGGCTAAGGTCAAAGGAGTTACTCCATCAGATTTAGGAGACAAAATAGAGGAATTGAGGTGGCAGAGAGTAAGTGGGGTAGGAAGAAAAGGAAGAATAACCAAATGTGAGCCCTCTTTTGGACACAGACCAACAAACCATGCTTCTCTCTGACATTAACAAGTCAGCACTGTATAGCAGAGCTAACACTAGCTCCTTTTGGGGATGAGATCCTCCCTGTGAGGTCTCAAGAACCATAGACCACTGCCTTATCATACAAAAAACCAGATCAACAATAATCTCTAGTGTTCCATTAGGCATGGAGTCTAACTAAGCATATACTAAAATCTATAAAAGAACATATTTACAATGCTGAGGCCTAAAGGCCTTAAACAACATAAATCTTCAAAAATCGCCCATTGACTGGGCCATCAAAAACTATTTCTCCTTCCATACTCTGCAGCATGAAAGTGTTGTTCCCCTGGATTTGAGTAATGACAAAAGGTCCAGTCCACAGAGCATCGAACTTCCCATGATTTCCTTTCTTTTCCTTCAGTGCATCCCATTTAAGAACCAAGTCTCCAACTTGAAAATTTTCCATCTTTTCCTTTCTGTCAAAGGCCTCCTTGATTCTCTTTTGATGAGCTACATACCCTTCAATCAATTGATCCCTGACCTGATGTACTTCAGCCAAGTCATTGATCCTTTTTATCATGTCATTTTCCTCATTCTGCTCTTCCTGCAAGAACTTTGCCATAGGGAGGGCTAACTGGATTGGAAATACAACCTCAATGCCATATACCAGCTTGAATGTAGAATTCCCTGTGGACTTCTTGGTGGTTACCCTGTCAGCCCACAATGCATACTTCAGCTTGGAATCCTAGTTCCTTTTGTTGTCTTCCAACAACTTTTTGATTATCCTTATCAGGCTCTTGTTGGATGATTCTACTAAACCATTACCTTGAGGGTAATATGAGGTGGAATGCACTACCTTAATGCCCATTGAGTCACACATGTCCACCAACTCTTTTTCCCTGAAGGCTGCTACATTGTCTGTAACTAATTTATGTGGATAGCCAAACTTGGTGAAAATGTTTTCTATCAAGAACTTCATGACTACCTGGTGATCAACTTTCCTAGTAGGGATGACCTCAATCCATTTATTGAAGTATTCAGTCACTACTATGATCCATCTATGCCAGCCAGTGGAATGTGGATTAATTTCTCCTACGAAATCCAAACCCCACTGCTGAAAAGGGCCACTGGCATGTATAGGCTTTAAGAGCGAGGATTTCACTGCCATTTTCCTTCAAACCTCTGGCACCTATCGCAAGATTTTACAAATGAAAAAACATCAAAAAACAAAGTGGGCCAGTAATACCCAGCTTTGAGGATCTTGTGGGAAATGGTTTTCCAATAGTGATGTCCTCCACAGAGGCTGGTATGGAATTGATGCATGACCTCCATAGATTGTTCTTTGTCCAGACACCTTAAAAGGATTCTAGATGGGTCCCTCCAATACAGAAAGTTTTCATGGATGTAGAACTTGGCTGCCCCGAGCTTAATAGTCCTAGCTTGGCTTGAACTAAGGCCTGAAGGAACTTCTAGCTTTAGCAAAAATTGAGCTATTGTAGAATACCATTCACAAGAAGCTAGATTCTCTGCCAATGACTGGTCATGTCCTACTGTTGCTTCTTCTATCTGTCCACCCTCTGAATTTGTGCCTATCCAATTCATGTCCAACACCCTGCAATTTTCTTCAACCATCAGCTTGGAAAGACCCTGACCCCTGACAAGCTTGGTGGGCTTAAATTCTATGTTAAATTCAATGAGCTTTGCAATCCATTTAGCCCTTCTTCCCTCAACATCTGTCTGTGTTAGGACATCTTTTGCTGAGGCAGAGGCCACATACGCAATTACACTGGAGTGCAGAATGTATATTTTAAAAGCTTTCAAGGATTTGATAAGAGCATAAGCATGTTTTTCTAAAATACCATACCTTAGTTCAACATCCCTTAAGGTTTTGCTGAAAAATGCCACTGGATGCTCTGAGCCCTCATCATCTTTCTGTAATAAAACTATTGCAAGGGTGTCACCTGAGGAAAATGAAAAGATATGGAACTCCTTGATATAGTCTAGGCTGATCAAAGTGGGAGCTTCCATAATGACTCTTTTTATGGCTTCAAAAGATCTTCTTGCTGCATCAATCCATTTTACCTCTGATCCCTTTTTCAGCATGGAGGTGATGTGTTTTACCAATTTTGAAAAATTAGGAATGAACCTCCTTTCAAAATTTATTTTTCCCTGAAAGGACTGGATGTTCCTTTTTGATCTTGGGACAGACAAGGTCTGTATTGCTCTTACTCTTTCTGGGTCAATCTTGACACCTGCAGCAGAAATAATATGTCCTAAAAGTTTTCCCTCTTCCAAAGCGAACTGTGACTTCTTAGGATTCACTGATATCCCAAACCTCCTGCACTTCCGAAACACTTTCTTCAAGTGCTGCAAATGATCTTGATGGCTGTTGGAGTATACTGTTACATCATCTAAGTAGACAAGGACAAACTTGTCCTTCTCTCCTACAAACACTATATCCATAGTTCTTTGAAAGGTGGCTCCAGCATTCATCAACCCAAAAGGCATCTTGGAGTACATAAAAGTGCCCCAAGGAGTGGTGAATGTAATCTTTTCTTGATCATCTGGGTGTACAGCAACCTAGTTATACCCTGAAAATCCATCTAGGAAAGACATGACTTTGGCTCCTGAGACTTTCTATAGCAAATGCTCCATCTTTGGCAGGGGATAGTTGTCCTTTTTGGAACACTTGTTTAGGTTCCTGAAATCAACACACAACCTGATTTATCCACTCTTCTTCCTCACCACTACCAAGTTGGATACCCACTTTTAATATCTCAGGGGAACTATGATTTTGGCAGCCAACAATTTCTTGATTTCTTTTTCGATTAGAGGGAGGAGCAAAGGATTTATGGGTCTCAGCTTCTGTTTGAAAGGAATTGTGCCTTTCTCCAAGGGGATCCTATGCTAGATGATATTTTTGTCATAAGTTTTGAGGTCACTGTATTCCCAGGCAAATACATCAGCAAACTGCTTCATCAAGGTGCAGTACTTAGAACCTTGGGCAGCAGATAAATGGGTGGATAGATTTATATACTTTGGACAATCCGGACTACCTATGATATTTTTATGGACTGCAGATGGATCTTCTTTTTGGGAAATCTTATGAGGCACATCATTATGGTCAAATAACTTCTCTAGAGGCACTAGCCCTTTAGGTATATGATTACTAGGCAACTGTACAATGCTATCTTGGTCAATTATGTTCTTTAGCTGGGATTGGGGACTTTCCTCCAAGGTTTCATTCTCTTGATCAATTTGCATTTCAGAGAATTCATCAATGACTTTCAGAAACCTATTTACTTCGTCATCATCCTCAAAGACTTTCTAGTGCTGGACATTATCAGGCAAGGATGGTCTATATTTTATCTGGATTTCATAAACCAATCTAGGGGGCATGGGAGGGATGAACATGCTAGCAGACACAGCAAGGGAATTAGCAAGCTGATTTTTGACTCTAGGGATATATGAGATACAAAAACTATTAAAAGAGTCTTTGAGTCTCCATACCTCATCTCTATATGCTTTCAACCTTGGGTGTCTTGCTTGGAACATTTTGTTCACTTGCTAAATGATGAGATCAGCATCTCCAAATACCTTTATGTCTTTGATCCCTCTGTCTTTGGCAGCATTTAAGCCCAATATCAGAGCCTCATACTCTACTATATTCTTAGTGACCTGAAAAGTTAGCTTAAAAGACAGATGGGTGCTTTCTTGCTTTGGAGACACAAGCACCACTCCTGCTCCTATAGTTTCCTTTAAACAAGCTCCATCAAAGAACATATCCCAAGCCTATGTTCCTTCTCCTTCTATGGCTTGGCCTATTGTTTTCTTGAGTTGCACCGGGGCCTTATGAGATTCTTCAATTTGGATAATACATGCTCCAAAATCGGTGTCCACAACGTAAATGGAATGATTAGTGGGATTCTTCTCATCACTGGTAATATAGGCCAGCTGGGCTTCCTTGTACAGTCTCCTGCTCTCTCCCCTTAAAAATGGGACAGTGGCATAAGATAAGTCATGTTGTAATGTCCCAACCAATCTCTTAATCCACCCTCTGGAAAGTAGCATACTAAACTTAGGGGGGACATCTGCTACCACAATGTCCATCATCATGCTCTTCATGGGAAACTGTGTTAGGGTGATAGCCAAGTTTTTGATTAACCCAAGACATTTCACCTTCCTTGAATCAAAGAAAAACAAATCATGATATGGTCTGGTAATATCAAGGCCTAACTCTTCCATGACAGCTTTGGGCATCAGATTATGGCTGCCACCTGTGTCTAGCAGGCAGTTGTGGAGGATTTTGTCATGGATGGTCAAGGAGACATAAAATGATGGGGAATTGTTATCAGCGAGTTCAGTCATTGGGCTAAGCACAATTGCAGGTTTATCATCTTGTAAATTCACATAGTCATGGGATATTTGTGTGGCCTTTAGCTCAAGGGCATCAAGGATGGGCTTCCTAAAGACCTCACTCTTTGCAAGCTCTATCAGAGGTACAGATATTTTTAGCTTCTGTACTTCTGATTCAAAACTAAAATAGGAAGGGGACTTGTCAGGGCCTCTTACCTCTTGAGCTGGTGCTTTGATGATGACTTGATTAGCTATTGGCCTTTTCTGTTTGCTGATCTGCTGCTCTGTAGGGACAACAACTCTTTAGGCAGGGTCCTCTTTGACATTATTTGTTCTTAACCTCAGATTATATCTTTGTTGGTCTTCAGTTTGTAGAACAGCTTCTCTGTCCCATTCTTGACTGGTCTGGTCCTGATGTAATGATTCTTCATAGGCAGCTAATGTCAAAAAGGTAGCACTGCCCTTGTCTTCCATGCAGTGAATCTCATCTTCTTCATCAAACTGATCCTCCTCCATGACCATGTTTTGGAAAGGAGTCTTAACCCTCTGTTCTTCACTGGCCTCTTTGCCCCTCTGAATGATCTGTAGTTGTTCATTTGCTCTTCTGAATGAATTTGGATTTCTAAGAGAAAATGTATTAGGCATCCTTGCTTTCCGAGAACTCTGCTCAATCTTCAGCTTGGATATTTCAGCAACCAATAACTCAATCATTTTAGTCATTTTGTCTATCTTAGGTTCTGAAGACAAAGAAGAGGAGGAAGCCTCACCTCTCTGCCTCCTTCTATCAGCATGGCCTTTGAGTTTCTCTACAACCATGATATTGGATTCCACCTCCAAGGTTGCATCCTACATTTCAGCTAAAGTGCCACATCTTCTTTCTCTTAATAGTAGGCAGAAGTCAGAGTCAAAGGAATTGGCATAGGTAAGTTTGGCAGAGATGACGGTAGGCTTTTCTTCAGTTGGTATCTTGCTATACATACGATTGAATCTTTTATTGAAATTAGACAATGACTCCCCATTTTCCCTTTTCAGGTTGCCAAACTCAGTATGGTAATATAGTAGGTCTTACTTTTCTTCCCAATGCTTTAAAAACACATCATCTAATGCTTCAATGTTTTCTATGGACCTAGGGGTCAACTCTCTGAACCACTTTCTGGCCTCACCATCAAGGCTTTCGACAAACACTCTCATCCACACATCATCTTCACTAATATCTAAGTTATCACGTAACTATAAAAAGACTCAAGGTGTTCTTCAACTGTTACTCCCTTTGTACCAGTGAACTTAGGCATGTATTTATGGTATTCTCCCACGGGCATGGCATTCAAAGGGATAGGCAGGACTAGGGGTCCATACCTAGCAGCTATGATTCTTTCCATTTTGGTAGGTGCTTGTTGGTCTGCCATGGCTGGGGTAGACGGAAGAATACTGGTAGTTTGGAAGGTAGGGAGCTAAGAAATGAATGACAGTGTTGAAGCAAACTGATGGACTATAGGGGAGGATTTCTTTGGACTGAGATCCAAAGGGGAACTTATTGGACAAGGAGCTTTATGAATCTCTGAGAGGATTTCTTCTCTAATAGTGCTAGGCTCTATATTTTCATCATGTACATGCTCAGTTACAAACCTTTCTTGCAGAGATATATAAGATTGTTTAGGCTTACCTGATCTTGATGCTCCTTTTCTTGAAATCTTGCTTTGCTTGACAATCTTCTCAGGGTCAGGCACTGAGTCAGTTGGTGATTTTTGAGGATTTCTTTAAGTGTTCCGCACAGACTGAGATAGAACTGTGATGTGGAGTCGCCAAAAGGTTGGTTCTCCAGTAGAGTCACCAGATAGATGATTACAACCAAAAATGTGTCCAAACTTTGTCTATCATCAAAGCTAGATCTGTGTCGTTCTCCCAGGGAAGCTGAGCTTCAATCTCCTCTCCCCGGCAATGGCACCAATTATGTTAGGATTCCAAGAAACTCTCCTAGGTTGTAGCTCAGAGATGTCTGGTAACATATAAATTCAACTATTGTTGCAGGTTTAATGGAAGGAATGACGGTTTGGTTCAAGCCATATAACCACTTCTACTTTGTTTCACTCCAGACATGCGTGAACACCCTCAGACTACAAGGCTTTGTACCACCAATTCTCACAGTTTGAGGTATTAGGTGAGTATGGAGAATACTAACCACACCAGTAGATGCACAAGACCATGTGATGGCCAGCTGCAACTTGTAAAGAAACCTGTAAATCTATTCTACTGATGCACAGACAGGATGACAGCTCTCTTGCACCAGATAGAAAGAAACCCGAGTAACCTATTCAATGATGCATTCAACAATCTAACACAGAGATAAGATGACAGTTATCTATTGCTAAACCTCAAAAGATCAAGAACGCAGCGTATCAGGCACAAGCTTAGAATAGAGGGAAATGGAAAGTGAGCAGTTAACAGCAAAAGAAGCTTGTATTAGCTGAAAATGAAGACGAGATGATGCAAGTGACAAAATATCTGCAGTCTCCATAAGTTAAACCTTACATTAAATGCCAGCCTTGATTACATCTTGTTTTTGGGTATTTATAGATTTACATTACAAGGGCACTTGGCCATTTAGGTATGGAGGGGTCATAATTGACCACAAACTGCATTTAACCACCTGATGGAGTCTCTGAACGTGTTTGCTTGCTTCAGTGAGGTGAATTTTATCTGCTCAGGTGTTGTGCTGTCCTTTTTGGCTATTGGAGTGCTCGTACCAGTGGAGTCCATAATTGATAAATTCTGTTATAGGGTCGTGCTACGTCCTTTTCCCTTTTGGCCATGTCTTCTATTAAATATGGTTGTTGGGGACTCACTATGACTGGTAATGGAAAATTGGTTATCTCCTTCCTCAGGCAACAGAGTGGTAAAGGACGTGGAATGCATGGGCAAACGGACAGTTAGGGTGAGAGGGAAGGATAACTATCGGATCAGAAAAATGGACGACGGAGATGGCTTGGCGGAGGCTACTAACTGAGGCGAGAGTGGGGTGATTTGGGGCCATCAGATCTGAAGCAGACAGATCAAACGGTCATCGGGAAACAGAGTCGCGCGGGAGTTTAATGGGCAGGACAGATAGGTCGGGTGGTAAATGGTATTTATCACACAGCTTTTGGGCACTAAGCGGTAAAATCTCAGGGTCGTGCGATTCCATTTAGTAATCAACACGTAGAGGCTGATGAGAGAGAAAAACCACTCTCATCGCACGCTAACGTTCGATCATATTTCCGGCACGATGGGAGCGAATGCTGTCGGATCTTTACGGAGATGATCGGATGGTGGGAAATGATTGGGTGGGTCACTTTATCAGGTGTGACGGGAGCCGTTGGGTCGACGAGGTGATCAATGGTAGGGATGGAGCGTGATGAGTTATGAAAGTGCAAAGTCCTATGGGTGAGGTTTTATGGTTTATTTGAGGTTTTGCACTTGCGGCTAAGGTCAAAGGAGTTACTCCAACAGATTTAGGAAACAAAATAGAGGAATGGAGGTGGCGGAGAGTAAGCGGGGTAGGAAGAAAAGGAAGAATAACCAGATGTGAGCCCTCTTTTGGACACAAACTAACAGACCATGCTTCTCTCTGACATTAACAAGTCAGCACTATATAGCAGAGCTAACAGGGTGAATCAGAGATCAATTTTGGTGTCTAAAAGGTGTTTGAGAAGGCAGAGAATGAATTGGTGAATGGTGTTTTGATGTATTCAACAAAGATGTTTTTATGGTGAAATTAGTAATTGCTAAGGATTGATGTTGATGATGTGTTTGGTGGTTTGTTAAGTAATTAGAGATTGGTGGAGGTGTTTTTATGGTTTTTGTGGTGAGTGGTTAAGTTGAGAAAGTTATTTGTATATAAAATAAAGTGGCTTATTGATCTGAGTTTGAAAATGGATGAAATATGGATCAACAAGGCTAGCAAGTGGTAGCTTGCATTCCCGGGGTAGTAGTCCCTTTCAGTAGTGGTTAATAAATGATCAGGGGTAGAAAACCCTTGTAGTAGTAGATAATAAATGACCAGGGACAACTATTCCTTTCATTGGTAGCTAATAAATGAGTAGAGATAGAAGTTCCTTTCAGTAGCAGCTGATAAAACTGCAAGTGGAATATTGTGGGGGAATGATGTAATAGAAAGTTGAAGCTTGTATTTTCCAAAGAAATAAAAATAAGATTGATGTTTTTATATGTGTTGCACATGTGTATGAAAATGATTATGATGTTATGTTTTACATGATTGATTTATGATGTTGATTACAAGAGTAGTTTCTAAAGTGATTGAAAAGTGTAAATTTTAAGAGTTCTAATATTTGGTCACACAACTAATTCACCCCCACTCTCAGTAGTTTCATGGTTTCCATTATTTCTAGCAATTGGTATCAAAGAAACTAAGTTTCGTTAGGATCAATTTAATAGCTGAAAGGAAGATCAAGGATCATGGAGAACCAAGACTAGATTACCTCAAATGGAGTTCCATTACTGAATGGGTTAAATTATAAAACTTGGAAGGTAAGAATCAGAATCTACATGCAAGCCCTTGATTTGGATGTATGACTATCTACGAAGAATGGATTAAAGATAATGATGTTGATGAACAAGCCATGGAGGAAATATTGAGAGGGTTGTCCAAGTCAGATCTTGAGGAAGTGATCTAATGTGGCATTGCCAAAGAGATATGGAATTCATTGAACTCCATCTATGATATAGACACTCTAGTTGTTGATGATTTCAAGAGCCTTTCTCTAAAGAATGGAGCAGTCAAAGATTCAAAGAGTATTGATGATCATAAATAAGAGGATGATTCCCCTATATCAAGAGTCCAAGTTGTTGATCAACACAAAAATAATACCAAGGAGATTAAACCTACAAGTAAGTTGTTGTTTTGTTGTCATTGTAGAACAATAGACCATTTATCTTCTAGTTGTTCAATTGCAAGTATTGATGAAAGAGAGATTTTCTCATCTAGTAGTAGTAAAGAAGGAACTACTTTTATAGTAATAACAGATCTAGAAATTATTCAAGAAATCAATGAGTGAACCTTTGGTAGAGAGGAAGATAGGATATATCATGCATCAAAAGAATAATCCCTAGAGACGACAAGAGAACAAGATATTGAACAGACAGTGGGTGAAATAGAAACTTGTTGTGAATATAGTAGCTCCTCTATTGAGTCAGAAGCCCTTGAAGAAAAGATCTATCTAAGAAGGAATCTCATATCATCTTTTCAAGAGATCAAGAACCTTAAAACCTCAATTTAGAAGCTAGAAGATTTTATCATTATATTAAAATAGTTATTGAATCTTTAAAAATATGCAAAGGTTTATGAAGATTTGGATGAAATTTGAGGCAATCAAAGTCCTCCTCAGGACATGCCAAGTTTCATTTGTGGAAGTAACTCAACAACATCATTAAAGTGACCCATGAGCTTTGTGAAAGAAATACCCAACAACACTGTAGTAGCAAAGAGGAGAATGCAACCACAAGGAGACAAAAAACTTCTAGAAATAATAACAAGGGTGTGCAACCCTGATATGTTTTTGTTGTGGTAACACATGGAAATTTTCCTCCAAGTGTCCAAAGAGGAAACACAAGTTACGACAATAGAGGTGGAATGCTCTATTTCATAAACAACCATGAGCTACTCAAAGCAATTTGAACAACCATTCATAGAGAGACTTTTCCCTTCAAATGGAAAATTATCAAAGGCTCAAAAGCACCAAGAGAGTGAGTATCAATCCAAGAGATTGGATGAGAAAAAGCTAAGCTTTGGTAAGAAGGATAACTCCTATGCCCCTTTTTCTAATCACATTGAACGCTATAGGAGTAAGATTTGGTCACTGCGCAGCTGCATGTAATCTTGGAAGGAATACACCTCCTTTCTAGAATGAGTCAAACAGAGGTATGGATCACGTGGAGAGCTAACAAGGACAACAACGATGGATTTATTAAAACAATAATAAGAGAGGTAGGTCAAATGGTGCGTGGAGGTAACAAAGACCAATTTTTTGCTTTGAATATTATTAGTAAATAATTAGTAGATCATAACATGAATTATTGTGGTTGATCTCTCGTATAAAATCTACAACAGACAAAGACTTTAATCAGATAAAATGAGTAGCAACTCTGCTAGTTCTTCATTGTAGAAAATAGGCACAGACATTGAGAAAAAAGAGCAACCGGTAATTTGAAGACTGACTTTAATTGGTGCTAACAAGAGGAATGGTTAGTGGTTTGTTTGCTTAAACTATGGCAGGAAGTCACTCAATCAGGAAAGAGTACTAGATCAACATAGGTAATGGGCTCATGGTGTTGACCAATTAAAAAATCAACATACCCATGTGTCGAAGAAAAAGGGAGATAATCTACTCAAGGGAAGTAGATCCCTTGTTCCTATTCATTGAAAATAAGAGGTTGGATTCAAGAGAAGCCAAAAAGGATAGATGTAGGGGGAAAAAATAACATGAAAAGTAGTTCATATAAAGGTTAAGAGAAGTAAGCTCCTTTTGTTTTCCCTTAGATTATAAAATTGCTAAAGTAGACTGGTGTTGCTGAGAATTGTGGTTGATTGTAAAGGACTTAAGTAGTATGTATTTTGGCTGATTCAATGATGTTGTCAAATAATATTGTTAATTTGAGTATACAGAGTGATGATGAAACAAATATAATGAACTTATTACTGTCAAAGTTTCATTTTCTTGTGCAAGTATGTTTATAGATTCCTAATGCCAAAGAGGGAGCATAACCACAAGGGGAGTATACTCAAGTAAAAATTTGTATAAGAAATTGGTATCAATTGTTTACTACATAAGGATAAACATGGAAGGAAAAGGCTGATGGCGTTTTTGTTGCAAATTAATGTTGTTTGAGTGATTAAAGTTTAAGTTGTAGATATGATGAATGTTATGAATATTGCAATGCTTCCAGACTATTACACTAGTAATTTGTATCAAACATCAGATTTGTGGTGAAAAGAACATGATCATAGGGGGAGAATACTCAGTTAAAATTGCTTAATAACTGGTAATAGTGGTATCAATTAAGCCATTGATATCATTGGTATCAAAGGTATTAAAACTTGGTATGAAGTTTTAACAATTGGTATTAACTATCATTAGATTTTTGTCAGAGTGGTATTCATATTGTTAGTAGGAGATTGCCATTCCAAGTCTTGTTGAAAGAGTCTTGACTTACATGCTAATATTCATGATGAGTAAAATTTAGTGTGGTGAGTTTGTTTCCATTAGAATTTTTTCAAGTAAAGTATATGCTAAGATGTTGGTTTAAGCATACATTGGTGAGAGTCCCTCTATGTTTGTCATATAGGAACTTGTAAGTGGTATAATTTATTGTTTATGAGTTGACAAGTTGATGGTGTCATTCATGCATAGGATAGAATGTTGTTATTTATAGAGGTTAGATGTATGTGTCCAAGAAGAGGCACTATATTTATGTAAGGCTAGTTGAGACTTAGGCCAAAATACATGATTTTTATTATGGTTTAGTTGTACAAGTATGTCCTACTTTAGCAAGAGATCTCTTTTGACTACTTGAGGTAGAGTGTGGGGGTAATTACTCCTCTCTTTTCAACTCAATATTATTCATAGGATAAAAAATAAGTTGCTTAATATCATATCAAAGATACATGAAGTTTTCAACATAAGAAGAAGCAATTGATAGGTCCACATGATCAATAAAACAGGGGGAGACTGTTGATAGGGGGAACATGCAGCTATCTTTCTCATTGACATTAAAGGTGGAGAGATACCTCAAATAAAAAAAGAGAGGAGGAGAAGACCAAAACTAAAACAAAAAAGGGAGAAGTACACCAGAGCATAAGTACACAAAGTAGACATGCATCATAGAAGGAGCAACATCCACAAAGAAGAAGTGAAGATAAGAGAAGTATACTTATCTTTGCTTGATTATTGGTGATGTTGTTGTGTTTGTTTATGGTGTTTCCATTAATTCCAAAGGGTGGGTATTGTTAGAATATGTTGTCATTGATGGTGTTGTCCCCGGGTTGGAGTAAGGGATACGACCGAGGTAACCACAAACCAACTTTGGATTGTAGGTTCTAGCCTACCTGCAATCAGAGAGGGCTCTCTCTTTTGATTTAGCTTTGTTGAAAAGGGATTTTAGGCTAGGTATTGAGTTTAGAGGGTTTTTGTTTTGTTTTGGTGGGAAAATTGATGTTTTCAGGTCGAGAGGCAAAGCATAGTCTGAGGGTTTCAAACCATTGGGCGTGGAGTCGATGATGAGGACTGCTGGTGCATTTTCTTGGTCACAATAAGGGAAAATGGAGCAAGATAGCTGCGCATGAGACAATGTCTTCAGGTTTAAAGGATGGGGATGAATGCTAAGTAATGAGAGGCAGTTAAGGATCTCTCAATCAGCTTAACAGAGGGAGGTAGCAGAGCTCTACCTAGGGGCAGTAAAGAATCCCTAGATAATTGGCCAACACAGGTGAATAGGGGTAAATATGAGCCAGAAAGAATTCATATTCATAACCAATTCATTCGGAGGAAAACATAAAGAAACAACAGAAATTGAGCATAGAGTGTTTTTAAACAAATTCTAAGCTATTCTTTCTTTCTGCTATTTAGATAGTGGTAAACAATAAAACAGAGGTAAGATGCACTTATTGCTTCAGGCCGCAGCACAAGAATTCCATCTTCAGATCTTCAAAACATTCATTTACAACAGACAGTTTGCTCTCCAAGCTTTCAGCAATCTTTGATTATAGAAGAACTCAGGTATACAATGCGAGTCTCTAGTGGAAATTCTCAATTGACCAACCCTTGAAACAATACAGTGGGTGGTATATATAGGGAAAACTCTTCAAAATTGCTTATTTACAGTTTGACCTAAACAGGTCTGAAAGAAAGATGATTACTTTAACCTAATCCTATCAGAAATAAATGCATAAAATATCTTGAGCTGCACTGAGGGCCGCCGTATGGGGACTGAGTAAATGTGTTGTCCTCGGTGGCTTGGTGCAGTTTGTCTCTGCAATAACTGTGCGTGGGTCTCTGCTCCATTGTAGTTGGTGGCCTTAAATGCTTCAACTGTGATTTGAGAGCTGGGATGGGCTTTCACCACCTGATTTGATTTTGTTGGCGGCCATTCAATGTTAATCTGCTTTGGGAACTGAAGGTTTCTATTAAACAATTTAACTGGTACATTTTGCTGCTTCTCTTTCCTCTGATACTCTCTGACAAATGAATCAGGTCGCTTTTCTCCTTTGCTATGGGTCTAATCACAAATTAATGGCTGCTGTTCGGCCTCTGTTTCCTCTAGAACTGTCTTCTGTTCCTTTCGGCAAGCTTCGCGAAGAAAAATGGGTCATTCTGCGCCTTTCGGGCTTGCTGGGGGCTGCGTGATGAAAAGATTCCCTAAATATTCCCCATTTTGGCCTAATTTATCCAGCGATGTGCGATTTGCGCCAGGTGCAAATCGCGCATCAAAAACTGCCTCAGAAACTGATTCCGGGGCTCCGGAGTGCGATTTTCGCCCTTTGCGCTAAAATTGCTGATCACGTCAGGATGACGGACCTCGTACGGTGGGTGATGTCAGCAATGACGTCAGCATGATGACGTGGCAGGATGACGTCAGCATGATGACGTCATCACGTACGGAGGTGACGTGGCAGTATGGCAGGGGACATGGTGGCAGGGCACGTGGCAGGGTGACTCGGCGGTAAAGTGGCAGGAGGCCACGCAGGCGGATGACGTGTCATGGTGACTGGGCAGGGGGGTGACGCAAGCGAGTGACGTCACTGGACAGGAGGCGGTTTCCGGTTTTGGGGCGCACCGCCTTTGGACAGAGGTGGTTTCGGAGGAGGGGGCTCCGCCATAGCTTAGAAGGTGACGCGTGGCGGGAGTACGGCAGGAATACCGCCCATCTCCCGGATGCTAACCTTCAGGCGACTTGGGAGATGGAAAAGCCCGCCCATTGTAGATCTGTGGGGCGGGCGATCCAACGGTTGGCGGCGGAGGGATAAGGGGCGGGAATATACACGGAATATTCTGATTTTAATAGGGCGCGGTGGGGGGTAAAACTATGGTTTAGTGGGTTTGGGGGTTAATAAACGGGTGGGTTAATGTATTTACGCTCGGGAATTTATCATAAGGGGTAAACATGGGTTTTTTGAGGGTTTATGAGCGGGGGTTTAACGATTTATGCACAAAAACTTAGGATAAGGGCGGAAATGTGGGTTTTTGGGGGTTTTTAGGGCTAGGGGAGAGGTTGTTAGCATGACCAGGTGTCATCTAACTCCTGCTATGACACGGATGGGCTAAAAACAACCCCAGATGGACTGTTCTTTCCCTGACTTAGAAAAATATGGCTATATTGCCAGGGAGGGGATATTTACATAGGGGATTTTATATACATAGTTTTAGTAAGGGAAGGGGAAAACTGATAGGGAGTTATATACTAGAGTTAGTAGTTAATATGGAGATGATAAGAAGGCACTAAGGTAGGGTACCTTAGGCTAATCCTCAATGGAAAAGTGACTCATAAATGAGAAATACAGAATCCTTGAGTGAAGCAGATCTTCACCAGGACAAATGACATGGAGACTGATGAAACTAAGAAGAATCAAGCAGATCTTGACCTCTTTGGGAAATTAGTAAGTGACTTGGGGAATTAGAAGAAGGGGGAGTTAGTGATGTCCATCTTGAGCTCCTCCAGATGAAAACTGCTTGATAACTGTGATTTGAAAAGATAAAACACTCTGTAACACAAAATTGATCATACATCCTCATTCTGCAACCACACAGCTACTTACCCAGCCTACTCACCTAACATTTTTTCTTCTTTTGATTCGGGTGCACTTAGACTTGCAGACCCAGCTTTACAATTTTTCTTTTGAATGTTTCCTATCTAAATCTACCCTTATCTCTGCCAGGGCCCAGATTAAGCAGTTGGGTCCCTTTGATTCTCTACCTATCTACAAATCTGCCAAGATTAAACTGTTTGGACAGATACATTCTCTATATTCTAAAACAGGAAATTGAAACCTAGGGAGACCAAGATTAGACTGTTTGGACCTCCCTTTTAAAAACTCTTCAAAACTGGAACAACTCATCAAAATTGGAATACAGCAGTGGCATTTGGACTAGCGCACTTCATGGCTTTCTTCTTTGGTCTCTTCTGGAAATATGGAACACTGCAGCTTGCAAAGTATGACATATTTGGCCTGTAAAAATGTCAATCATGAAAAATGAACACCTGTTGCAACAGGAGGCTAACAGTGGCTCCACTTGGGGATGGCTTTTCCTTGTGAAAAGCCAAGAACAGCAGGTCAGACTGCCTTGATCTTCTATGGTTGCTGTAGGCTGGAAACATTTGTTCTGGCTACTAAAAATGTAAAACTTTGAACTATGAACAACCTCCTCCTCAACTGAATTACTGTGAACTGTATAGCATCGCCTGCTTTCTTCCGCGTGCTTGATAATTATGTACAATGACTGCAAATAGTTCTTTTCTACCATGATTTGCTTGTAATGCGACAGATTTCCTCTTGCTGTTTTGCTGAAATTGGTGTAGAGACAGAGCTTTTAGAACTGGACTACTTGCATCGGCTGTATCTTTACAAAACTTACTGTTGTTCCTTAAACAATCGGCCTGCTTATAAATAAAAACAGAGTGCTGATATATACAAATAAGACTGTACAAAAGATATATACAAAGCTGCACCGTATCTTTTAAAAGGGATCATGGTAATGTTTCAGCATACGGCCATTTACAGGGCCTTCTTCGGCAGTGTCGTCCTCTATAGATCTGAGAAAGTAAGTGTTATTTCCCTGAACAGTAGAAACAACAAATGGCCCTTTCCATAGGAAATCAAACTTGGCATGTTTGCCTTTGTCTTCCCTTCTTGAGTCCCATCTTAGAACTTTGTCACCAATACTGAAATCCTCAGCCTTAGCTCTCTTATCAAACATCTTTTTAAGCTTTTCTTGCAGGATTTGAGCTCTGTCGTAAACTTGTTCTCTGGTTTGCTGAAGATGAATGGTCTGATTGATTCTTCTTTGAATGTCATTTGGTTCAGCCTGAATCTCCTGTAACAGCTTGATAGTAGGAATGCCCAGGGATGAAGGAAACCTGGCCTCCATGCCATATACTAGCTCATAAGGACTCATCCCAATGGATCTCTTGCTCGAAAGTCTATTTGCCCATAGGGCATTTACCAGCTTTTTGTGCCAGTTCTTCTTGTTTTCTTCCAGCACTTTCTTTATGATGTTGATGAGGCTCTTGTTAGATGATTCGGCCAAGCCATTACCTTGAGGGTAATATGCTGTAGAGTGGCCCAGGGTGAAACTTATGGCAGAAACTGATCATCTTTTTAGACTTAAAGGCAGCGGCATTATCAGTGATGATTTTTCCGAGGCAGCCAAATCTAGAAAGGATATTGCACTCAAGGAATTGGATAATGATGGTGTCATTGGCCTGCCTACAGGGGATGGCTTCAACCCACTTGGTGAAATAGTCAGTGGCTGTTAGGATCCATTTGTGCTGGCCTGAGGAAGAGGGATGGATTTCTCCAATGAAGTCAAGACCCCATTGTTGAAAAGGTTTTTTGGTTGAGATGGGTTTAAGGGGCAGGGGTAACAACTTTCTCTTGCCCTCAAAGATTTGGCATTTGTGACATGACATGGCAAACTTCTTTACATCTGCAAAAAGAGAGGGCCAATAGAAACCAGCCCTTAGAATTTTATCAGCAGTGGACTTCCAATATAGATGTCCTCCATAGTCACCTGCATGGAATTCTTTCATGACATTGTTAGTTTCATTTATGGTTAAACAATTAAGCAATATACCTTCATGATTTCTCCAAAATAATGCACCATCTATAACACAAAACTTCAAAGCCTTCATTTTCAAAAATCTTTTCTTGGTCCTGGACAATCCTGGGGGAGCACACAGGTTTAACAATACAAAGAAAATATCATTGTACCAAGGGCATTGCAGAAATATTTCACTGATCTGTGGAGTCGCCAGCTCCGGTTCATTGTCTAGTTGGTTAATGTCTAAGGCTTGAAAGTTTGTTTCGAACATCAATTTAGCTAAACCTTGTCCCTTTATCAACTTAGTTGGTTTTATTTCTATGTCATATTCAAGGATGTTTTCAATCCACTTGCCTCTTTTGCATTCTAATCCTTCTTGAGTCAATATGTCTTTTACAACAGCGTGTGGAACATAGGTAATCACGTGTGAATACAAAATGTACACTCTGAAATCCTTGATGGCTTTAACAAGTGCGTAAGCCTATTTTTCCATTATTGGGTACTTCAAAGGGGCGTCTCTTAAGGCTCGGCTGAAAAAAGCGATTGGCTTTTCAGCTCCTTGTTCATCCTTTTGCAAAAGGACAACGACTATTGTGTGATCAGATGCAAACAAAAATATGATAAAATCTTTGTCAAACTGTGGGTTGGTTAGGACAGGGGTTTGGGTTAAGGCGGACTTGATACTCTCAAATGCTTGTTTGGTTTCAAGAGACCATTTTACCTTGGCATCCTTCTTTAACATGTTGCTTAACAGTCTTATCAGTTCAGCTAGATTTGGAATAAATCTTCTTAGGAAGTTGATTTTTCCAAGGAATGCTTGCAGCTCTTTTATGTTTCTTGGATATGGAATTTGGAGGATGGATTGGATTCTTTCAGGGTCAATTCTAATCCCATCTTTTGATATGATGTGGCCAAGTAATTTGCCTTCTTCAAGGTCAAAGAGAGACTTTTTGGGGTTCAAGGAAATGCCATATTTCCTACATGTCATGAATATTTGCCTAAGATGCTTGAGGTGCTCTTCATCAGATTTGGAAAATGGGGTCAAGTCATCAAGATAGACAACTAGGAAGTCATGTATTTCTTTGGCAAAAGCAATATCCGTTGCTCTTTGAAAGGTGGCACCAACGTTTTTGAGTCCGAATGGCATCTTCACATACTTAAATGTTCCCCACGGTGTGGTAAAGGTTGTCTTGTCCTAGTCATCCGGGTGAACAAGTATTTGGTTAAAACCTGAAAAGCCATCTAGCAAGGAGATTCTAGATGACCCCACTACCCTTTGTAGGATGTGGTCCATTTTGGGCAAAGGATAGTGGTCTTTTAAGGAGACTTGATTTAAATTTCTGAGATCTACACAAAGTCTGATTTCACCTGTCTTTTTTCTCGTAGGAACAAGATTGGACACCCATTCAGAAAATCTGATGGGTGCTATGATGCCTGCTTCAAACATCCTCTTTACTTCCTTCTCAATCGGTGGAAGGAGCATAGGGTTAATTCTTCTAAGTTTCTGTTTGAAGGGTTTCTAGTTTGGTTTTAAGGGAATTGTATGCTGGATCACCGAGGTGTCATAGGATTTCAAATCCTCATAACTCCAAGCAAATACATCTTGGAACTCTTTGAACAAATCAATGTACTTGGGCTTTTGATCAGGTGGCAAGTTTTTGGACAGTTTGATCATTTTGGGATTCTCTTTTGTCCCAATGTTGTGTTCTTCTATTTCAGTGTTAATGGGTTGCAATTTTGGCTTTCTAGGCACATCATTAGCGTCAAACATGTCTTCTAAAGGGGTGAGGCCAGCAGGCAGAAAATTATCCTTTATGTCAATGATCTCTGCCTCTGTTTTGTCTGTTTCCTCCAAGTGCATTTGTTTCAGCTGTTCTATGTTTTCGTTGTCAAAAATAGTTGGTTTCAGGATTTGCTTTGCTGTTGCAGTGGTCATAGTTTGCTGATTTTCATTTGTTTGCTGTTCTGGATCTGTCATAGCATCTGTATCAATGTTAATATTTAAAAATTCATGCTCAAGGGTAAGGAAATTATTAATCTGGACGTCATTTTCGAACACTTGCCAATCTCTGATGTTATTCGGGACAGTGGGCCTATGTTTTATTTCAGCTGTGAAGTGATGATTTGGGTCAAAAGGAAGCTTGCATGTGCTTGCGAAGGTGGCTAGGCTGTGTGCATGAATGTTATGTTCTCTTGAAATTTTGTCAAGCTTGAATTCAGTGAACGCCTTGAGTATATTAGTGGCAGCAGTCCTATAGGCTCTCATTCTATTGTCATTGGTTACAAAATTTCCTTTCATCTGTTGTATGATTAAGTCAGAGTCTCCTAAAATAGACACCTTTACAGCTCCTAGAGCTTTGAGCAGTTTAAGGCCTAGCAGCAGAGCCTCATACTCCGCCATGTTATTTGTGCATTTGAAATTTAGTCTGTAGGCATGACCTACTGCATGATTGTTGTGTGTATTGTGAATCCAGACACCTGCCCCTGCTCCTAACTTGTTAACAGAGCCATCAAACTCTAAATACCAAGTGATTTCTTGCTTGTGGTTAGTGCCTAAAGTTTCAGCTAAGTTAGGATTGGGCAGATTTGAAGTTTCTGTTTGGGGAGGTTCTTCTTGTATGCTGGTTGTGTTAACTGTAGTGACAGTTTCACCAGTAAGTGCAACCGATTCTTCATTGATCTGCGCTTGTTGTTCCAGAGCCAAAGGCTCATCACCAGTTGGAGAATTCGTGTCATCATTAAACAAAATAAAGGAATCCATATCAGAATGGATTGAATAAATGGGAAAATTTTCAGGCTTGCTCTCACTACTCACCACATATTTCATGAGCGTTTCTCTGTACAGTCTCTTTGGTTGCCCAAAGACTGAAATAGTAGCGTAGGAAAGGTCTAATTGAAGGGATCCTTGGAGCTTTGCTCCCCATGATCTTGACAGGAGCATACCGTACTTTGGTGGAATGTCAGCAACCACCACATCCATGAGGATGGTCTTGTTGGGATATTGGACTAAGGAGACACACAGGTCTTTGATGAGGCCTAAACATTTCACTTGACTTGAGTCAAATGAGTATAAATCTTTGTAAGGTCTTGTAACGTCAAGGTTCAGTTTTTCCATAACTGCTTTGGGCATAAGATTGTGAGATGCCCCTGAGTCAAACATAGCGTTGTGTAAGATTTTGTCATGTATATGTAAACTGACATAAAAGGGTGGGACAGGTCCATGTGTTGATTTTCCATTAACTTCTGGGCCAAACAGCAGCTCTGGGGTGTCATCTAAAACATTTACATCATCCTTAACCTCTGGCATTTGAAGTGATCTTTGAATTTGTTGCCTATATACATCGTGTTTGGCAAGTTCTGAGAGGGGAATGGATATTTTCAACTTAGCTATTTCTGCCTCTAAATTAAATGGTTTTTCCAATGGAGTCTTGGTGTTGATAATGGCAGTTTTTTCCTTTTCATTTGAATTATCTGTGATTTTCTCTTGTTTATCAGCGTTATGAGGACTGATTGCTTGCGGTTTTTTGGTTTCAGGAAAGTTTTTTGGAACACTGTTCGAGCTTTCTTTCGAGGAAGAAGGTGGCAAAGGCTGATCTGTGGAAGGTTGTATTTCTGTTATGTCTTCTACAGTCACTTGATGCGGGTTTGGAACATTTGTATCAGCTGGTTCTGTTATGACAGCCTTGCCTTTAGTCTTGTTGGGCTGTTTGCCATCCTTTGTTTTACTAGGTTCAGAAATGTCAATGGTCCTAGTTCTCAGCTTATATTGTTTGTGTACTTCATACACAACAGTATCATATCCTTGTTTAAAATCAAAAGACTCACCAGATTTAGTTTGAAACTCATTACAGTCATGCTGATTCTGGTCTTCTTGGGACAGGAAAGTTTTATGCTCACCCTTTAGATCCATCAGGTTCATGTGAGTGTCCTCTATGGGTTCACTAGAAGTAGATCCTTCAACATAGTTGTCTTGAAAAGGGGGTCTTATGTCATGGTCTTGGTTAGACCTACCAGCATTTGTGTTCTGTGTTTTCCTAAAATTTGGATTCCTTATGGTATTGGACTGTTGTCCTTCCCATGATGCTTTCCTTTCGACATTTTCTACTCTTTCTCCCAGCCTTTGCAGGCCATTAATAATAGCATCAAGCTTCTGGTCAAAGGCTGAGGGTTCTTCCTTAAAAGTGGTTCTTCTTTCCATTCTAGCTCTGTTTCTTTTGGCAATTAAGTTGGCTTCAACACTGACAGCAACGTTTTGCATGTCTGCAAGGGTCTGAGGAGCTCTTTCTTTTAATTGATATGCCATATCAGGGTCAAAACCATCCGGAAATTTGTACAAGGCAAGGTCAGGTGGAGGCCTTAAGTTCTGTGGTATTGCATTATATACATTATTGAATCTTGCACAGTACTCCAAAACAGTCTCTTGAGGACCTCTTTTAATTGTATCATATTCTGCTAGTATGTGCAAGGGGTCTTTCTTTTTCTCCCATCTGTTAGTAAAGGATTGGTAAAGCTCATCTGGGGTGGTTATGGAATTTGCAGCAAGTGATCTGAACCAGGTTCTTACATCACCTGTTAAACTCTGAACAAAAATTCTCATCCTCACACTATCATCGTCTATCTCGTAGTTTTCAAAATAATCTTGCATCTTTTTGGTATGCTGAATGGCTGTGAAAGGACCAGTGGAATCAAAGTAGGTAATTTTAGATTGGTAATCTTGAGGTAAAGCCCCAACATTAGCAGGTAATTGCAGGGGTGCATATCTATTAGCCATATTGGCAGGGATAAGTGGAACAGCGGGGATTAATGGAACAACTGGGGTAACGGGGATCACAGGAGTAACTGGAACGCTGGAAACAACAGTAGTGGTAATGGGAATATGTGCAGCGAATGGAGGTGTGGAAGGGGTGCTATGAGATGTGAATGATGAACAAGGGGAAACAGGGGTAGACCGGAATAAAACCTTGACAGGAGTTGGAACAGAGCTAGGGTAAGCTGTTTCAGGACTCAAATCAGCAAAATCTTCCTGTCTTTCTTGCTTCCTGCGGATTTTTGGGATTATGTTAGGGTTTTCAAAAACAGCTGGAGGGTCTGGATCTGGGTTTGATCTTGTATATCGTGGATTCTTCTTGGGAGCCAGCTTCCGAATTCGTTCTTTTTTGGGTATTTTTATGGGAATATTTTTGTAATTAACAAGGGACAGATCGGATTTTGGAATGGCTGTGTATAGCTTAAAACTAGCATGAAGGTTGACTGAAGCAGCTTTTATTTACTTCTGTCAATGTAAAACAAAAACAGTTTCAAAGGCTTCCTGGCTGACATTCAGGCTTCATCTGTAGTTTTAAGAAATATACAGCAATTAGAAAATCGACCTTTTAACAGGGGATTTTTCCAACCTTCTTTGTGAAATTAACTGAGGACATTCCCCAGTGGAGTCGCCATTATGTTATCACTCAGGTTGTCCCCAGGTTGGAGTAAGGGATACGGCCGAGGTAACCACAAACCAACTTTGGATTGCAGGTTCTAGCCTACCTGCAATCAGAGAGGGCTCTCTCTTTTGATTTAGCTTTGTTGAAAAGAAATTTTAGGCTAGGTATTTAGTTCAGAGGGTTTTTGTTTTGTTTTGGTGGGAAAATTGATGTTTTCAGGTCGAGAGGCAGAGCATAATCTAAGGGTTTCAAACCATTGGGCGTGGAGTCGATGATGAGGACTGCTGGTGCGTTTTCTTGGTCACAATAAGGGAAAATGGAGCAAGATAGCTGCGCATGAGACAATGTTTTCAGGTTTAAAGGTTAGGGATGAATGCTAAGTAATGAGAGGCAGTTAAGGATCTCTCAATCAGCTTAATGGAGGGAGGTAGCAGAGCTCTACCTAGGGGCAGTAAAGAATCCCTAGATAATTGGCCAACACAGGTGAATAGGGGTAAATATGAGCCGGAAAGAATTCATATTCATAACAAAAACATAAAGAAACAACAGAAATTGAGCATAGAGTGTTTTTAAACAAATTCTAAGTTATTCTTTTTTTCTGCTATTTAGATAGTGGTAAACAATAAAACAGAGGTAAGATGCACTTATTGCTTCAGGCCGCAGCACAAGAATTCCATCTTCAGATATTCAAAACATTCATTTACAACAGACAGTTTGCTCTCCAAGCTTTCAACAATCTTTGATTATAGAAGAACTCAGGTATACAATGCGAGTCTCTAGTGGAAATTCTCAATTGACCAACCCTTGAAACAATACAGTGGGTGGTATATATAGGGGAAACTCTTCAAAATTGCTTATTTACAGTTTGACCTAAACAGGTCTGAAAGAAAGATGATTACTTTAACCTAATCCTATCAGAAATAAATGCATAAAATATCTTGAGCTGCACTGAGGGCCGCCGTATGGGGACTGAGTAAATGTGTTGTCCTCGGTGGCTTGGTGCAGTTTGTCTCTGCAATAACTGTGCGTGGGTCTCTGCTCCATTGTAGTTGGTGGCCTTAAATGCTTCAATTATGGTTTTAGAGCTGGGATGGGCTTTCACCGCCTGATTTGATTTTGTCGGCGGCCATTCAATGTTAATCTGCTTTGGGAACTGAAGGTTTCTATTAAACAATTTAACTGGTACACTTTGCTGCTTCTCTTTCCTCTGATACTCTCTGACAAATGAATCGGGTCACTTTTCTCCTTTGCTGTGGGTCTAATCACAAATTAATGGCTGCTGTTCGACCTCTGTTTCCTCTAGAACTGTCTTCTGCTCCTTTCGGCAAGCTTCGCGAAGAAAAATGGGTCATTCGGCGCCTTTCGGGCTTGCTGGGGGCTGTGTGATGAAAAGATTCCCTAAAGATTCCCCATTTTGGCCTAATTTATCCAGCGATGCGCAAATCGCGCATCAAAAACTGCCTCAGAAACTGATTCCGGGGCTCCGGAGTGCAATTTTCGCCCTTCACGCTAAAATTGTTGATGACGTCAGCATGACGGACCTTGTATGGTGGGTGACGTCAGCGATGACATCAGCATGATGACGTGGCAGGATGACGTCAACATGATGATGTCATCACGTACGGAGGTGACGTGGCAGTATGGCAGGGGACACGGTGGCAGGACACGTGGCGGGGTGACTCGGCGATACAGTGGCAGGAGGCCACGCAGGCGGATGATGTGTCATGGTGACTGGGCAGGGGGGTGACGCAAGCGGGTGACATCACTGGGCAGGAGGCGGTTTCCAGTTTTGGGGCGCACCGCCTTTGGACAGAGGTGGTTTCGAGGGAGGGGGCTCCGCCACAGCCCAAAAGGTGACGCGTGGCGGGAGTACGGCGGGAATACCGCCCATCTCCCGGACGCTAACCTTCGGGCGGCTTGGGAGATGGAAAAGCCCGCCCACCGTAGATCTGTGGGGCGGGCGATCCAACGGTTGGCGGCGAAGGTGAGGCGGCAGAGGGATAAGGGGCGGGAATATACACGAAATATTCTGATTTTAATACGGCGCGGCGGGGGGTAAAACTATGGTTTAGTGGGTTTGGGGGTTAATAAACGGGCGGGTTAATGTATTTACGCTCGGGACTTTAGCATAAGGGGTAAACATGGGTTTTTTGAGGGTTTATGAGCGGGGGTTTAACGATTTATGCACAAAAACTTAGGATAAGGGCGGAAATGTGGGTTTTTGGGGGTTTTTAGGGCTAGGGGAGAGGTTGTTAGCATGACCAGGTGTCATCTAACTCCTGCTATGACATGGATGGGCTAAAAACAGCCCCAGATGGACTGTTCTTTCCCTGACTTAGAAAAATATGGCTATATTGCCAGGGAGGGGATATTTACATAGGGGATTTTATATACATAGTTTTAGTAGGGGAAGGGGAAAACTGATAGGGAGTTATATACTAGAGTTAGTAGTTAATATGGAGATGATAAGCAGGCGCTAAGGTAGGGGACCTTAGGCTAATCCTCAAGGGAAAAGTGACTCATAAATGAGAAATACAGAATCCTTGAGTGAAGCAGATCTTCACCAGGACAAATGACATGGAGACTGATGAAACTAAGAGGAATCAAGCAGATCTTGACCTCTTTGGGAAATTAGTAAGTGACTTGGGGAATTAGAAGAAGGGGGAGTTAGTGATGTCCAGCTTGAGCTCCTCCAGATGAAAACTGCTTGATAATTGTGATCTAAAAAGATAAAACACTCTGTAACACAAAATTGATCATACATCCTCATTCTGCAACCACACAGCTACTTACCCAGCCTACTCACCTAACATTTTTTCTTCTTTTGATTCGGGTGCACTTAGACTTGCAGACCCAGCTTTAAAAATTTTCTTTTGAATGTTTCCTATCTAAATCTACCCTTATCTCTGCCAGGGCCCAGGTTAAGCAGTTGGGTCCCTTTGATTCTCTACCTATCTACAAATCTGCCAAGATTAAACTGTTTGGACAGATACATTCTCTATATTCTAAAACAGGAAATTGAAACCTAGGGAGACCAAGATTAGACTGTTTGGACCTCCCTTTAAAAAACTCTTCAAAACTGGAACAACTCATCAAAATTGGAATACAGTAGTGGCATTTGGACTAGCGCACTTCATGGCTTTCTTCTTTGGTCTCTTCTGGAAATATGGAACACTACAACTTGCAAAGTATGACATATTTGGCCTGTAAAAATGTCAATCATGAAAAATGAACACCTGTTGCAATAGGAGGCTAACAGATGGTAAAGGTAAAGAAGATCATGTAAGATTGTTATGATATATTGTCACTTTTAAAGGTGTTGTTGGCATAAGGAGGATGTCATAGGTGTCAATGGTGTTGTATCTAGATCAAAGGTAATGAAATGGAATCGTAAGAGAAGATTGCAAGAAGACTGAAGATCAACACATGTATGGAAAAGGAAAATCTCATATGTTTCCAAGTACTATTGAACAATAGCAATGGAGCTAATTGGTTGTGTTTAAGGTGCTGTGATTTTAAAGCCATTTTCAACTCAATAGATCAGATCAAGAGGACTTGGGACCCACTTAGATGGGTAGAGCTTTGATAGATATTTCCAACAGTATATGGAAGTCCAATAATTCCCTCCTAGGTAATAAGTTATCATCAGTCCAAGTTTAGGTACCCCAAAAATCAAAGTTGCAAAGCTAATTTGGTGAAGGACTAATTTGGAGCAAGTTAATTTTGGTGGCATTTGAAAATATGGCGAAGCATTTTCACAGAGTCACTAACCAATATTCTGGTTGAATGTAGCTTCACAACAAAGAAGTGAAATGTGTTTCTATTGGTCAACAGAGGTCCCACTATACAACTCATCCCGATGAAAATTCCCCTTGTGGTTTCAAAGTTTTTCATAATGGGAGTTCCTGGGACGACACAAGCCTGTGAGGACGTCAACAGTGGAAACATTCTCATTGGAAAATTTCAATAGTAAGTGGTCCCCATATACATGTCACTCCAAGAGGACTTCCCTAGAAGAAACAAGGTGTGCGTAGAAGTGAAGGCCTAAGATAATGTAGGGTCAGGGAACGTGGTGTGAGGGGAAGTGTTGCAACAATAAAAATGGCTGGGACCCTTAAAATTTTTAATAAAGAAGTTAAACAGAAAACCAAAGGCCTGAGACCCTTTCTTTCTCCTTATTGGAAAATGCATGGTAGTATTTTATTGGTGCATGATGATGTCAACATGATATTGGTACAAGGGACATGTGGCATGCATTTTTGGCATTTTGTGGTGATTTAAGAGGCCAAATATGAGTGACACATGTTACCAACCAGAAGGTTCAATGTGGCATTAGTGATGTAAGCATGATGTCACCCTGAATGGCCGACCATAGAAGGTTTCAAGTGAGCTAGTAGCGAAGACTCTGGGCTAACTAAGTGTTGAGCGTATGTGGTAGATTACAAACCTCGGATGGTACACGATTGGTCCAAAAGTGTTGCAGGGGTTCCCACAGGGACACCTCATCCCGGTTCTCGGACCCCAGAAGCAATCAAGCTAGAATAAAGGAGGTTACTCTAGGATGACAAAGCTCTAAGATACATTGGTGTATAAGGAAACAACCGAGGACTAATGAAATGAGCACATGTAAAGGTAGGTGAACCAATATGACAAGCCACCCTGAAGGTGCTACCTTGGAAGAAAACTAAAAGATGCAAGGAAAGGACTCCTAGGATGATTCACCATTGAGAAACGATGGCATGCACAATAAGGACCAATGACCAATGGAAAGAGCACAAGTGAAGAGTGTCAGACCCACATGACATCATCCTAGAATTAAATAAAGTTGGGTCTAAAGCTAAGGACCATGACGAGGTTTTGATGTTGAGTTGAAACCATGGGCATAGATGAATTCAAAAGAAAATAAGCCCTCAAGGCTTAAGGAAAAATGGGCCCGCAAAATTATATGTGGCAGTGTTTTTGGCACATGCATGAATGAGTCGATAACTTGATGTTTTTAGTAAGAAAATTTGGGCCTATGTTAAAAGTGCTTTTGCCTATGTTTAAAGGCTTATGCATTAGAAGAGGTCGAAAACTAATGTTGGCATTTATACCAAATACATGGTGCAACACTAAAGTTTAAAATAAACGGGCATGGATGAGTCGGAAACCCTGATAGTTGCATGAACATATTTGGAGGAAAATTTGGTAGTTTTGCTAAACTGGGCTTTGTGATGTGTTAGATTTAGAAAAAGTCCTACTAATTCTTGTAACTTACCAAAATGGAGGAAAATAAAAATTTAACTTAGAATTTCTTGTAGAGACAGATAAGCAGTGATTGAAGACTTGAAGAGTGCATTCAGAAGACTTAATTGAAGCAGGAGAGAGAAAAAAACAAAGTTTTATGCATGATAAAGAGTTGAAGATAATAAAAAAATTATTCCAAAATATCAGTCCAAAAACCTATTAGCATAAATGACTTGGCAAGATGTGTGCAACTATGTTGGTTGTGAGTGTGTGAAATGTTGTTGGTGCAATGAGATGCATAATGTTAATATGCATCGGGGGTGAATCATAGATCATTTTCGTGTCTGAAAGGTGTTTGAGAAGGTAAAGAATGAATTGGTGAATGGGTTTTTATGTATTCAACAAAGATGTTTTATGGTGAAATTAGTAATTTCTAAGGATTGATGTTGATGTGATTTGTGATTTGATCAGTAATCATAGATTGGTGAAGGTATTTTTATGGTGTTTGTGGTGAGTGTTTGAGATGAGAAATTTATTTGTTTATAAAATAAAGTGGCCTATTGATTTGAGTTTGAAAATGAAAGAAATATGGATCAGCAAGGCTAGCAAGTGGTAGCTTGAATTCTAGGGATATTAGTCACTTTCAATAGTTGTTGATAAATGAGTAGGGGAAACAATCCTTTTAGAATTAGCTAATAAAAGAGCAGGGGCATCAGTCCCTTTTAGCGGTAGCTAGTAAATGAGCAAGGATAGAAGTTTCGTTTAGTAGCAATTGATAAACCTACAAGTGGAATCTTGTGGGGTAGTGATGTAATAACAAGTTGAAGCTTGTATTTTCCAAAGAAATAAAAAGAATATTAATGTATTTATATGTGTTGCACATGTTTATGAAAGTGATTATGATGTTGATTAGATGAGTGGTTGATAAAGTGCTTCAAAATTGTAAATTGTTAAGAGTTCTATAATTTGGCCACACTACTGATTCAGCCCCCCTCTCAGTAGTGTCCTTGTTTCCACTATTTCTAATAGTTTCCAAGGTCTATATATTTTTCAATGAATGCACCCTTATAATCAACTCAGATTCACTACCAACAAACTATATGGCTTGACGTTCTATTCTCTTCCTACCTAGATTCTTAGTGTAGAGTTCCCAGATGGTCTTGGCATATAAAGGAATCTCTTTAAGGACATGTAACAAAGGAACTTTGATATAAATGTTCCTTAGCTCAGAAGCCAGTTCATACTCAAGATTTGGGTCAACTTTCTCCATAACCAACCTCTTAGGATAGGGAGGAAATCTTGAAGATGGTAAGAGCTTTGAGTTTTTTGTCGTAGGATTTATTGCAACGTCATTGTTTTAATGATTATGAGTTTCCTCCTTATTTTTCTCCTCAATGATGACTAAAGGACATTTTTGTTTTTCTACAACCTTCCCCAACCTTAGTTACAGGTTTTGGAACTCAACTGGTGCGATCTGATATGTAGCGAAAGGGGGAGTTCAACAAGAACAATCCATTGAATTGCATTATTATTGGGTTTGGGCATTAGTTGTGCAGGAAATTATGGTGGTATAATAGATAGAGGTAATGGTAGTTGGGGTGGTACAACCTGCATTTTTTAAGGCAAAGCAGCTGACTGAGAGGACTGAGGTTGAGTGTATGGTGGATATGGTGTAGGATATGGTTTTTGAGAGTATGGAAAAGTAGGATATGAATGCCCTCTCCATCCTTGTTACCAAGGATGGTTTTGGACATAATATGGGGGATACCCTTGCCACATTACTAAATAATTCCAATTATGAAATAATTTTTTTTGCCCACGAAAATTAGGAATATTTTATGTAGGTTCAGATTGCATATTTGAAATTACCTACTGCCATAACGTTTTTCTCCCATTGCATGCAATGGTTCATATGTTTAGTTTCCCTCTCAAAAAATCACCTTTAATATTGGTATGGAGGGGCACTGAACTATAGAATGGTCTCCATGAAAATGTGGAGGACTCATAAAGGAATATTTTTCATCTAAACAATATAATTATGGTTCACGATTGGAAACCCAAAAGTAATTTCCTCTTGTGCATTGTTCTCACCACATCCTTCACCATTTCCATCTTCATGATCTAACATCTTGTCGTTGTTTCTAATCAGGATATACCCAGTGTCCAGTTATTAAGACTGATGCTAACTATTCCTTGGATCCATATCTCCTAAAAAATCAACCACAAAATAAGGATTGACTACAAAATTTACTCTTTTGTCCCTCCTAGTTGACATATACCTAAACCGTTGTCTCCAAAATCTGGCCTCGTTAATCTGAGTACATTTGGAGTGTTTACCTGCAGCAGGCCAAATGTTAGAGAAAGGAATTTCAATAATATCATACCTAACTTTACCCTTATTTGTTTTAGGACCCCTACCCCTAGTCATGGATATTTAAAAAGAGAAATTACAACATAAATCAACTTGTTGGTCTTCAATAACACCAACGTAATAAAATGCTACAAGTTTTGCTAAGAGAAGTCACACCAAAAGAAGTCAACTTACAAGAAAATAATCATATCTTCCTAATAATCAACATAATAGAGGCATGTCTGCTAGGAAACATAATACAGGATTTGACCTTCAGGTTTGAAAAAAATCCAACAAAAAATTTACATTACCATAATCTTGTCCCTAAGCGCCCCCCCGACAACAATGCCAAAATGTTGGGTGTGATATATGTTAAGTTATTAGTTTGACGTTAAATTGCCAATTTAGGGTGTCGTAAGTTTTGAGGCGCAACATAATATGTGCAAGAAGGATGTCTCATTTACGTACAAAACTAATCTCCGTCTTGCTCTAGAAACTTCCATTGACACTTCCAAAATTCTACAAAAAACATATCAGTCCCTCGAACTCTATTTAATCTTCCAATCTTAATGGAATTTATTTGAGAAAACTAAACCTTAGCCACTCATCATTGAAATTTCTTCACTCTGGCTCCAACTGGGTTGAGAAACCTTTGAATTCTATCTCATATTTCCAAAAAATAAGGGAGTTAGAAACCTTGATGATCTTTACACCTTCAAAGCAATAGAAAAGCATAGATCCTACCCCTAACTCCCTACTAGGTTGAAACCTTCTAGTCTATATTAGTTGTCTAGGGGACAAAGGGCTATAGGTCTCATCACACCATTAAAAAGAGAACTGTAAAGTTGATCAAATTATTTTCTCCCAATGCAATGAGGTCAAAGCATGGAACTGGGTTACACTTTTTGGTGAAATGAGGATGCATTTTTTCTGAAAAATGGATGGGCAATTGAGCAATTTTAAGCTCTCAATCAAGCAATTTTTAAGCACTCAATCGAGCTGTTGAGGCACCTAAAAATAACTCGATCGAGCATTTAAACAAAACATCGATCGAATTGTTTTCTAACCTTATTTAACCACTCGACTGAGATTTATGGCTCGATTGAGTCCTTGAGTCATATCATTTACCATTAATAAAAGTTGGTAAGGGCATTGGTGGGTTAGACTTTTTAATGGCTTGATTGAGCCTTTGAGCTCGATGGAGCCGCTAGTTAACCATGTATGCCACTCGATCGAGGGTTACTTTAACGCTCGATCAAGAAATTTGAATTTTGAGTTTAAACGTTCGATTGAGCATGTAAACACCTTTTATGTAGATTTCTCTGCAACCCCATTATGTACCCTATCATATTTAGGATAGGATTTGTCCTTAAGTGGCGGAGTTGATCATTTTGGATTCATGAAAGAATCCTCTATCCAATGGCATATGAATTTGACACTTTTGAATTCATATGATATTTTTCATCTAATTTATTTTAAACATAATGTTTGATTTTTTTGGACAATTTCAAAGGGGAAGAATAAAAAATCAATAACGTAAAATATACACAACAACAAAAAATTCAAAAAATACCACCATCTTTATTTATGAGTTCTCTTCAAAATGTTACTATTGGGTTTTCAATTTATTTAAAGAGTTGAAAAAAATATTACATGAACACATGTGTCTCCAAAATGCAATTGAAATATTACTTTGCCAACTTTGAAAAATAATAAAAAATATAATTTTGCATAAAAAAAATATTTTTTTAATATGAAAAACTTAGTTCTCTTAGTGTAGATCATGCTAATATATATATATATATATATATATATATATATATATATATATATATTATTTATTTATTTATTTATTTTAAATTACACAATTTAGACTAAGTTATGCTACATGAACACGCACATACCTCTTAAGTTTTGTGAAAATTTGTAAGGACAATATATTTCATTTAATGGAAAATTGAGAGATTATACAACAATAATTTTTTTTGCAAAAATATTATTAGGACAACAACATAATTCTCCACATATTATAGTTTTACTCTGAATCAAAATTCACAATGCTTATATGAATTTTGAGGGCTACAATTCAATAAAAGAGAAAAAACATGAAATCATCACCACATTTGGCCGAAAAGTGTAACCTATCTTCATGCTTTCACCCAATGCAGAAAACTAACTTAAACAATGACAAAAAGAGAAATGAATCCAACTCCAAATCCTTACACAATCCTGCCTATCAATCACTCTGTGTTAATACAAACATGCTCTAAAATAAAAAGGATTTCGAAACCTACTTCAATCAATCATTAACTCAATACAAATGAATGCAGGTTGTTGGCTATTCAAACAAAATGTTATGCACAGAAACATAATATACTTATTTAGATCTTAAAGCTTAATGTTCATTTAATAAGACCTATGCATTTGCTTATGGCATAGAGATTAAATCAATCCAAGTTCCAATGAATATACGAGCTCTAGAAAATAGATAATGATGTCATAAATTCATAAGAGAAGGTAACAAAATAAAAAAGGACTATTATATAAATACCCTACAGTTACAGAAAATGAAATCTATATATATATATATATATATATATATATATATATATAGCCCTTAATGAAAGCTACAAGATGCTATCTCTAGGTTCGTGTTCCTTTTTAAGGTGTTCATATACAATGAACCATATGGATTTAACTTACAAAAAGAAAAGCAACACATATATATGTTTCAAAAGATTATTGTTGGGTGGCTCCCTTCAGTTGATTCATAGCTCAGAACTTGAAAGGAACAACACATCACCATTTTAGCACTCACACTTTCTAGATCTACACATTCACTAAAACAGTGAACAAATAATATTATACCAAGAAGACCGAGTATAAAACACTATGCTCTGTTGCCAAAAAAGGAATCAAATATGAAAATTATAAACCAAAAAATAAATGAGTAGATCTATATGCTAGAGCTAAAAATGAGCAAAAGAAGAGGGTAATGGGATGAGTTGGTGGGCCCAACCAAGCAACTTGCTTCCTTCTGAAGAAGATTAAATCACAAATCTTGTTATAAACAAAGATGGTGAGATGGAGAACCTAGCATAGACTTAGTATTAATAATAATCAGTCTTTACATTGCACAAAGACGTATCATAGTCTAGTGACCACTTGGAGCGATTCATGATTTTAGAATAGCAACATATCATTACAATAGAACCATCAGCTTTAACAAGAGCCATAACCATATTCTTATAATAGTTACAGTACAAATATAGGCTAAAACTAGCGAGAGTAGTTGTAGAAAAAAACAAACACATATCATAATATTCTATGGAGAGATAGGTCTAGTTGCACCACAATTGCACTTGTGTCCTAATCCTAGGTGCACTGAATATCTACTTTAGAGAGACTCAGAGATCAACCTCCAAATATAACTAAAGCTTCAACAAAGTGCACCCGCTTTGACCTAATTCACATTGATGACTTTGACAGAATATAGAGGTGTCCATTCTTTATGGTCCCACATGGCAATCTCCAAATAGAGACAATGTACATGCTTACTTCCTTTGGTTACAGGGACCTGTAAAGGGTGGAGGACCTATGTACTTATCATTAGAAACATTTCTAAATAGCAATTAAGCTTTAAAAAGGAACTTGAATTAAGGAATTTCAACATTATTAAAGATTTACCTCATAAATTTTAGAGAAATGTCTAATTAGGCATATTCATCCATTGTTATATTAAAAAGGTCGTAAAGACATGGAGTAGGGAGTCCAAAAAGGATGGAGGGGAGGTAAAAAGAGAATGTAACATGAATCTACTTCACCTGATGTGAATGAAGCGTAAGGAATCTATACCTATGTACGCATGTGTACATGTATATATGAATCTATACGTGTGTACGCATGCATGTGTATATGTATATACAGTCAACTAAGTAAATCCATAGTATGAACATACTAAATATAGATTGCTTTGATGATGGTCATAATAAGTCTAATATGGTATCGAGCTTACAAAAATTGCCTCTCTCACTCAATATCAACCAAATCATCTCTTAATGATCATCGAACCTTCTATTTGACCTCGTATGGTATTGAAATACTAGCAATAGGATATTGGTGACTTTTCTCATTCCTACATGCTTTTCACTTTTCTTGTTACCAACTAGGGAAACAAGCAATTTCGTATATATTCATCTCTTGATATATTATAAAAGCCAAAAGATCGTGTTCCGGGTGTCCTTCTTCCTTATGTTCAAGGGACCACTGATAGAATTGGTAGGATTCTCAGGAGACATAGTATCCCGGTGTCCTTCAGGCCCCTGAACACCATTCGTTCGTCTCTCAGATCGATGAAGGATCCCATCGACCCTAAAGATATGAAAGGTGTTTATTTGATCCCTTGTTCTTGTGGGACCCCCTATATTGGGGAGACTGGTCGTTCCATTAATCAGAGGATTAGTGAGCACGTAGCGGATCTGAAGCATAGGAGATTTAAGTCTTCCGCTTTGGCTGAGCATGCGGAGAAAACCAAGCATCATGTTTGTATCGAAGAAGCCAGTGTTATTGCTAAGGTTCCGCATTTCCATCATCGAAAAATTTAGGGAAGCTCTGGAGATTGAAAAGAGACCTAGCAATCTCAATAGAAATGATGGTTGGAAAGTCAGTAGATGCTGGGTCCCAGCCCTCTCCTCCTAGTCGTTTTTCCGTCCTCTTTGGTTTTTATTGTTATTTTCACTTATTTATTTATGTTATTGTCATTTTTCTAATCGCCTTTCCTATATGTTTTTGATTATTTAAGGGCCTCAGGGTAACTTATTTCCTTATATTGTTTTTCTTTATTACTATTTAACTCGCATTTTAGCTGTATACATGACTCTATACATCTATTTTTTCCCCTTTTATTCTTATTTAGTTATTTTATTTATTATTATTATTTTTATTATTAGTATTATTATTAATCTTTATTAATTTATTTACTTATTTATTTTAATTTATTTAATTTATTTTTATTTTTATTATTTTTATTTATTTTATTCATTTATTTATTTATTTATTTTTATTTTTATTATTATTATTATTATTCATTCAGTTATGTTTTAGTCCCCTTTTAGTTATTCAATTTTATTTATTCATTATTATTTTATTTCATTTTTATTTTTACTAATATTTCGTGTTTTATTATTATTTTACTTTTATTTAGTTTGTTATTTTATCATTATTATTAATTTTTAGTTTTTATTAATTAATTAATTTATTATTTTAAGCTTATTATTTTATTTTATTCCCACTTAGTTATTCAATTTTATTTATTTATTATTATTTTATTTCATTTTTTCGTGTTTTATTATTATTTTTCGTTTATTTAGTTAGTTATTTTTATTATTAATTTTTAATTTTTATTAATTAATTAATTTATTATCACTTTATTTATTTTTAAGCTTATTATTTTATTTTATTTTTACTATTGTTATTCTTTTTATTTTATTTATTTATTTTTATTGTATTTTATTTTTATTATTTTTATTCATGTTTATTCACGTTTAACTCTTATTCATATCTAGTGGTTTATTTTTTATTTGATTTCTCTTGTATTTTATTTATTTTTATTTTATTTGTTTGTGTATTTGTTTTATTTTTACTATTTTTATTTCGGGTTTTTATCTATTTATTTATTTAATTTGTTATTTTTATTATTTTATTTTTATTCAGTTAGTTATTCTCACTTAATTTTTTCTTAGAAGCGGTCCGTTGCAACTAATTTTCTTTTATTAGTAATTTGACCTTTAATTTTTGATTATTTATTGATTATCTTTTATTTTGATCCTGGTCCTTTGGTCAATATTAGCGGTTGGGTCAAACTAGCCGTTGGAGGCTCTGCTCGGTCTATATAACATGCTAAGCTAGATCTGTTTTCTGCATCTTGTCCTGACGATAAACCACACTGGTTGGTTCGAAACGCGTCACAAATGACATTCCATGTGATTTTCGCCGAAATCTTTCTCTAAGCCAACCTAGTAGTTAGTTGACCCTATATTAATTTCATAATGGCTTGAATTTTTCCATTCTTATTTCTGAAATCATGATGGCACATAAATTCGAATCAACTATTGTTCTCTCAAATTGTGTATTGTGTGTTGGGCCTTTCAACCCTTTGTGGGCTTGAAGTGACACTTCTACTTAGCCGTGTGGTCGGCATATCAATGAAACTACTCATGAATTCGAGCTCGAAGAGATATTGAATCAGACCTCACCTTAAGTGCAGAAGTATGGTAACATTTGAGTTAGGATTAAACCATGTCTCTAAGTTTACGTTATAACCATCTATTCAACATGTCATTCATAGATTCGAACCTTTCATAGGATTGCGTATAACGACATGTGATATTAAAGGGTGGCAGTGGTAGTTATATAGAGATTTGAACCTTTCATTGGATTGATTGTAAAAGTATGTAATAATAATGCTGGTAGTGGTAGTTAGATAAAGGTTCTCAATAACTACTCGTTAACGAGAGATAATATTTTAACATTTGGATAAACTTCCACTAGTAGTAGCCCGTAGTGAGGATAGATTGAGTGGAAAAATTAATGTCTTAGTAACCATGAACTGATGGAGGGATTTCAACGGTTGTTGTCACCCTAAACTAATGCTCCTAAGTCACCATCGTTATTTCATAATGATAGTAATTATGATATTCTACCTTAATGATTGAATTTATCTCATAATGATAGTAATTATGATACTCTACCTTAATGGTTGAATCTATCTTCATGGAGGGATTTCAACGGTTGTTGTCACCCTAAACTAATGCTCCTAAGTCACCATCGTTATTTCATAATGATAGTAATTATGATATTCTACCTTAATGATTGAATTTATCTCATAATGATAGTAATTATGATACTCTACCTTAATGGTTGAATCTATCTTCATGGAGGGATTTCAACGGTTGTTGTCACCCTAAACTAATGCTCCTAAGTCACCATCCTTATTTCATAATGATAGTAATTATGATATTCTACCTTAATGATTGAATTTATCTCATAATGATAGTAATTATGATACTCTACCTTAATGGTTGAATCTATCTTACCTGTATTAATGACTAGGTTTTAATAACTTCAAAGACCCTTCTTATAATAGATGATTTGCTTTTTAATAGTCTACATTTCCTAGTGATTCACTAATGTATAACCATTAACTATGTCAATGGGATGATAACATATCTTCATTATCTAACTGGGTATCGGTCTACTTATAGCCTAGAATGATAAGTTATAAACGTAGTGCTATGTTAATTGTCCAAGAATGTAATGAGTTCAACACCAAATCCTAGTACTTAAGATGTAAATCATGGGCATTGTATCGATGTAATGCTTGTATGTATACCTCCTCTTAAGAAGAGTGGAGTTTAGGTAATGGAGACATGATAACCAATCAATTTATCTAATATTACCATATTAGATAACACCAAATGTGAGTTACTAGATTTATGTGGTTTCTTTGTACAAAAGGACTTTAATTAAAATATTATGCTTAATTGGTCCATAACATATATATTATTTCATATAATGGTTAATGCCTTAAAATTATGATTACATAAAGGAATAACATAGTTTTTTATGTCCTCCTCGAATGATCAATAATTCTTATTGTAAAAAAAAAAAAAAAAAAAACATATGGATTGTAAATACACACACTTATTATGGTAGGAACGATTTAGGCAATAATTAGATGTAAATAGGAATTTTTCCTTAATAAATATTTTTCTATTAAATAAATTTAAACACACACACATAGTGAATCAAAAGATAGCATGGATACATTTCAATGAATTAAACAATACATATAAAAACAAGTAATGTAATTTGAAAGATTAGGAATCATTAATTGTGTACATTCAACTCCTAATTAGTATAGTAAGATGTTGTGAATAGATTTAATACTTGCTCAAAGTTAAGGTGAAGTTATGTATCCTTAATGTTTATCTTATTGAAGAGCAATGAAGGAAAGAACTAAAGAAACCCTAGCTACCTCGTTGATGGTTTTAGGTTGTATAGGACTTGACCCTCTACCTCCTCCACTTCATCTCTATATCGATGCTTTCAATGCACTAGTTGTCAGTGGTCTGAGGTTCCAAGGCTCTAAGCTACCTTGATTTGTGAAGAAATCAAATGATGTCTCAAAAATTGCAATTCATGCCGATAAATCTCGTGCAATGGCTCTCAGGTAGGGCATACACTTATCTAAAAATAATGAAAACAATACATGTATCCAAAGTTGCTACAAAAGAAATTCAGTCAAATGGTAATAGCGGTCTTAAAATTATATTCAATAAAATGATAATAGCATCATAAAATTGATAATGATTTTTATAACTTCATGTATTCAATATGAACTTAGAATACATGTCGATAGTGAATTCATCTATAGGAGTGCATATGATTTGAAATATATGTCTAGCATAGAGGATGTTATCAATGTTATTTTTATATCAAATATAGCTTTAAATAACCAAGTCTAGAAGATCTTGGTTTTTAATGCATTATTAGACTTGTTTATCCAAATTTGAAGGAGTGTGAAGTGTGGTACATTAAAAATCAATTAAATTGAATAGATTTATCCTTTTAAAAAAGAAATAAAGAAGAGGAAATCAATGGAGGTATTACTAGTTTCCATTATTTATTCATAGAGTTTTTGAACATATTATATTGAAAATAATGTTTCCTTTTGTAAGTTGATGCATTTATATTACCAAAAATATGAAATACATGAGATTACATAGATATCCATACTGCACTTGGTGGATTCATGGAACCTCAACAAAACCCCACATTCACCTTTAACAAGGGAGACTTAGGACCACAAAGATTAAAACATCATATCCCCATATATCACTAGTCACGGACATAAACTGGCATACAAAATTCTCTAGAGTTCGACATAGAAACCAAAAATCATACATACAAATAAAACCATTAGAGTTCTATTTGTTAGCACTAAAAGGGATGCTCCTTCAACTATGACCATAAGCAAAAACAAAGATAAGAGTTGAAACCCAACCGCATAGCTAGAAAAAAACTTAAACTAGAATTTGTAAGTCGAGAAATGTATGAACCATATGTGAACCAAAGAAGCCACCAAACAAAGTAGAGGTGAAGGGACACTCTATACACCTAGTCAAACCCATCGATAGGCAATGTAAAGTGTTATGAAACCAGCTCACAAAAAGATAGAAAAGATAGGTCAATGCCTTAGAATTGAGCCTCTTCGACGGGGCAACCTCCTTTACATTACATAAATGAACAATTCTTGGATGATTCAAATGACAGAACCTCCTTTCTATATATAGGAGTCTAAGGAGTACAATATAACCCAGCTGACCTAGCAATGATAATATAAAGCCACAAAAATAAAAATAGAGGGATTCTATGTGGCACAGTAATAACAATATGGGGACAATAGGGGCACAACAATATTAATAAGGGATACAACTACAATAGTAATGGGGTAATCCCTAGTATTATAGGGACCCAACATGCCCCTCTCCTTCAAAAAAGTGTTGTCCTCAACGCTTGAGTAGTTCTGGATGCTTCTGTATAAAATTCTCATCCTCCCATGTGAAATCTTCAGCAGATAAGTTCTTCCACTTGATAAGTTACTCCGAAATTGATCGATTTTGTAGCTGTCCAGTTCTTGTTTCTGTGACTGCTTCCAGTTCCAATATAATTTTTCCTTCCCCGTCAAGTTCTGGCAATATTGTTTGAACTGGGATCTTGTCGCCTATAACCTTCTTTAAACATGAAACATGGAAAACTGGGTGCAATCGAAAAGCTGCAGGAAGCTCCAATTTGTATGCCATAGTACCAATCTTTTGCAACACCTTGTATGGACCATAATACTTTGGTGATAATTTATTATCCTTCTTAGCTTGCTTGAGGGACATTTGCTTATATGGTTGTAGCCGTAGGAATACCCAATCACCTACATCAAGACTTCTTTCACTGCGATGTTAATCTACCTGTTATTTCATTCTATTATGTGCCAACACGAGGTTATCTTTTAAGAGTTGGAGGACTTGTTGTTGATGTTCGATGTGATGTTCCACTGCTTGAACCTTAGAATTTTCTCTTAAATATGATATGATGGATGGTGGCTGATATCCATAAAGTGCCATAAATAGGGTCATTTTTGTTGTTGTATGGAAGGAAGTGTTATACCACCATTCAGCCACAGGCAACCATTTGACCCATTGTGTCTGTTTATCAAATACAAAGCAACAAAGGTATCCTTCCAGACTTTTTTTTACTATCTCAGTTTGCCCATCAGATTGAGGATGATAAGATGAGCTATGAGCTAACTGAGTACCAAGGCAAGAAAATATTTGTCCAAAAATTTCCAGTGAAAATGGGATCTCTCTCACTTACAATAATCTTTGGGTTTCCATGTAGCTTTTGAATTGTTTCCATAAATGCAGTAGAAACTGTACTGGCTTTAAATGGATGTGATAATGCACAAAAGTGTGCATACTTGGTAAGTCTGTCAACTATCACCATGATGACACTCTTTCCCTCAGACTTGGGTAAACCTGTGATAAAATCCATTGAAACCTCCTTCCAACACTAGCTTGGAATGGATAAAGGTTGTAATAGACCCGGTGTCTTAATTGTTTCAACTTTATTTTGTTGGCAAACCAAACATTGCACCACAAAGTTTTGAATATCTGATTTAAGGCCATCCCAAAAAAATTCCTTCTTAACCCTGTGGTAAGTTTTTAAAAATCTTGAGTGCCCTCCTAAGGGAGAAGTGTGCAATTCCATAAGAATCTTTTGTTTTACTTGGGAATTCTTACAGAGGTATAAGCGATCTTTGTACCATAATGAATCATTTTTCCAGCTAAATGTATCAAACGTACTGGAATCTTGTTGTAACTTTCGAATAAGTGCCCAAACTTCTTCGTCATTCTTCCATTCCTCCCTTGCTTTGTTTATCCAATCTGGTTGGATAATAGAAATGGTGCACAACAATACTTCCACATCCTCATCCTTTCTTGAGAGTGCATCTGCCACCACATTTTGTTTCCCTTTTTTGTAGATGATTTCAAAGTCATAACCCAACATCTTTGTGACCCACTTTTGTTGCTCTTCAGAGGATAATATTTGTTCTAAAAAGTATTTAAGGCTATCATGATCCGTTTTTACCTTGAAGTGTCTTCCCATTAGGTAGGGTCGCCATTTCTTAAGTGCATGGAGTATTGCCAACATTTCCTTCTCATAAATAGCTTTCTGTAAAAACTTTCCCTTGATTGGACAACTTTCAAAAGCAATGGGTCTTTCATCTTGCATTAAAACAATACCAATTCCATTTCCTGAAGCATCACATTCCACAATAAAGGTTTTTGTGAAGTCCGGTGTGGCTAAGACCGATGCTTGGCACATTGCCTCTTTAAGATGTTCGAAGGCCTTTGTTGCTTCCAGAGTCCATGAAAATGCATATTTCTTCAATAATGTTGTTAGAGGTGCCGCTATTCTCCCATAATTATTAACAAACTTGTGATAATACCCTGTCAATCCGAGAAATCCTCGCAGATGCTTTATGGATGTGGGGGTTTTCCATTCCTTAATGACTCTAATTTTTCTAGGGTCTACCTTAACTCCTTCATGAGATACAATATGACCCAGATATTCCACCTCTTGTACTCCAAAGAAACATTTGGATCTTTTTGCATATAATTGTTTCTCCTCCAATAGTTATAGCACCTTGTCAACATGTTCAACATGATCCTTCCAAGACTTGTTGTAGATTAGTATATCATCAAAAAATACTAACACAAATTTTCTAAGGAATGGTTTGAAAATGGAATTCATCAAACCTTGAAATGTTGAAGGTGCATTAGTAAGGCCAAAAGGCATGACCAAAAATTCATAATTACCCTCATGAGTTCTAAATGCTGTTTTTGGAATGTCTTCAGTCTTCATTCTGGTTTGATGATATCCTGAACGAAGATCCAACTTGGTGAAGTAAATTGATCCCTGCAATTCATCCAGTAATTCATCAATGACAGGAATGGGAAACTTATCTTTAGTAGTGAGCTTGTTGAGCTCCCTATAATCCGGACACATGTGCCATGATCCATCCTTCTTGTGCACCAATGCTATTGTAGCAAAGAAAGAACTTTGACTCATTTGAATTATACCAGCCTCTAGCATTTCTGCAACCATACGTTCAATTTCACTCTTTTGGGCATATGGATATCTGTACGGCTTGATGTTTGGAGGAACACTTCCTGGAATCAGATGAATAGCATGATCATGATCATGAATAGGTGGGAGACCTTTTGGAGTCTCAAATACCTTGGAATGATTGTCCAAGACTTTTTGGAGATCTGGAGAAATAGATGGTTCCAATGTGGAAACATCTAGCGAACATAATTGTGCAATTACACCTCTTTGTTCCTTTTTTAGAAGCTTTGTCATACCGTTAGAGCTGATTATCTTTCCCAATTTCCCTGCAATACCCCTTAATTCCACTTCCTTTCCTTCTATAGAAAATTTCATGAAAAGTTCTTAAAAATTAAAAGCTATTGTACCCAAGGATTGTAGCCATTGGACTCCTAGTACAACATCAACACCTCCCATTGGAATGGAAAGCATTGGGCTAGTCAATACATATTCTCCCATGGATAGCTTAATATTATGACACTTTCCAGAGCAATTTATTGTTCCTCCATTTGCAACCATCACTGACACTCTGGTGCTGGATATAAGAAGCAATTCAATTCTTTTTCTACCTTACAATGAATAAAATTGTGGGTACTTCCTGAATCAATCAACACTATTATCTTTTTCTTCTTGATTTGTCCTTCTATCTTGATGGTTTGAGGAGTGGTAATTCCTACCAATGCATTACAAGATATGGTCCGATTCATTTCTTCTTTATATAGGCTTTGTTCCTGGAGTATATCCTCTTCTTTTGACCTTTCTTTCTCCTTTTCTTCTTCCTCTTCACAATCTATGTAGAATAATTTCTTCTCAGCACACTTATGACCTTTAGTGTATTTGCTATCACAACTATAACAAAGCCATTTTGCTCTTTTTTCTTCCAATTTTTGTGGTGTCAACATGATAGGTTATGGAAGACTAGGGGCAATAACACTTCCATCTTTATAGTTGTGAGTGGTATGATTCCTAGTTGCCATAATTTTGCTTTCCATTTTTCTTGCTAAACTGAATGCCTTCTCTAATGAATCAGGTTCCCAAAGGCAAACATCATGTTGGCTATTATCCTTTAAAGTCCCTATGAACACATCAATCCTATGCTCCTTTGGAATATTTTTTACCATTATGTTCAATTTTTGGAACTCCTCAATGTGCTCCATTACTGAACACTTTATTTTGAGACTTATCAATTGGCTAAAAAAAGTGTTTCTTTTTGGATCCTCATAATGTGCTGTCAATTCTTCCATAAAAATTGCCCAAGTGATAATTTGGTTACGAGAGCAAAGCCATTGATACCATACAAATTGATTTGGTTCCAAATATAAAGTTGCAATACGTACCTTTTGTGTGTTTTGCACATTATTGAAATCGAAAAATTGCTCCATCTGTAATATCCATGTTGCGGGATCCTTGCCATCAAACTTCCTCATATCGATTTTTGGAATATGGTGGGTCTTCAATCCCACATTAGAGTCTATGAAATTATGATTAACATTTCTTTTGTTCGCATCATGAGTTTCCTTTACTACCTTTTCACCATTAGTAAGCATTTCTTGTAGTAAATTTGTCAAATCTGCCATGTCTATCTTCAAATCTTTCTTCAAATCTGTCATGTCTCTCTTCAAATCTGTCTTCAAATCTATCTTCAAATCATCTATCTTAGCTTCCATGCCCTTTATCTTAGATTCCACGCCATTTATCTTAGCTTCTGTTAGCTTTTGTGAGAGTGACATTTGTTGCACTTGTTCTTGTAATTTTGATATATCATGTAGCATTTCTTCCTCTTCTTCATGAGTCATGCTAGAGATTTCAGGTTGCTTACTAGGTGTTTACATTTTCTTTCCTTGGGGTATTAGTTACTGATAATAATTCTCTACTATGCCCTTTGAATTCCTTCAAAATAAATTTTCAAACCAAGCTTAAGCAAAAATTTAAAAAAATCTACACACCTTTTTTCACTTTGTAGGAGCTCGATATTGCCTCTGATGTATCTCTGTACTTTCCAATCATCTAGTTCTGAAATTGCGACATGCAATAGCCTTCTATGTCATCTTTCCAATGCCACCAGTTTGATCCAAATTGGATTCTTCGAGGAAGAGTTATGTGAAATCTCCCACAGTGACTTAATTATAGACTAGTTCAGTAGAGCAAACTTGTATGACGTGCCATGAGTCATTGTTTCTACCTTTGGCTCTGAAAAATATATATAAGAAACTACAGTCCGTCCTATTTCTGTACCTTCTTACGAAATTTTAATCCGATGCTCAGAGAGAAAGTTATGACGATTTTCCCCAGGTCACCTGTTTGGAATGTAATTCAGGAGTCTGCAAAAAGACCAACTTCCTCAAATCATATCTCCGCAAATATAGTGCGAAAAGCTCTAAAATTCGGACCCGAGGTTCAGCGCGATGTCTTCTCAAATGGGTTTCTTTTTTAGCTTCTAAAACTTTGCAAAAAAAAAAAGTTATAGCGAAAATTACACGATGACCTATTTGGAGCAGCGAAACCCTAGAATCCAAAGCTCTGATACCAAATGTTATGAAACCAGCTGACAAAAAGATAGAATAGATATATCAACACCTTAGAATCCAGCCTCTTCGAGGGGACAACCTCCTTTACATTACATAAATGAACAATTCTTGGATGATTCAAATGAAAAAACCTCCTTTCTATATATAGGAGTCTAAGGAGTACAATATAACCTAGCCGACCTAACAATAATAATATAAAGCCACAAAAATAACAAAAGAGGGATTCTATGTGGCACAGTAATAAAAATATGGGGACAATAGGGGCACAACAATATTAATAAGGGATACAACTACAATAGTAATGGGGTAATCACTAGTATTATAGGGACCCAACATAAAGAGTCCCCCTGAGTCCCCATATCGCCCCTCAACCTACTGCATTTTCTCATCATTGTTAGGCGAAGAAATATTAGATGAAGCCCTTGCAATAGATCAAATATGATCCATCAGGTCCTCTCCATCAAATTCACTTGGAATATGGATTTCAATATGGGCCAGCTCAGAGTTAAATCTCTGTAAACAAAATATTTGATTTGTTAACATTCTCTTGATGTCTTCTAGAGGAGCAAAGATGTTATACTTGTGTACTTGGCTATTCCAATAGTTTTAATAAATCAACTTAATAAGATGTTTCATCTAAGTCCATTATTGAACTTGATACCACATTTGATGGAGTGAGAGGTTTTGATGACCTAGAAAAAAATTTGAAAGTTGAATTTTCTGGCTAAAATTTTGAATGATATCATGAATGTAGCATAATCTGTGACCATAATAATACGATGAACCTGTAGTATTCGTTCGATACGGAAATGTAAGAAAATATAATTTCAACAACACATTTTGTTTGTTTACTTTCAAAAGAACAAAATAATTATTAAAAAGTGTACACCACCCTGAAATTTAAAATTAGTATAAAATATTGTTATAGGAATACATTGCAATTATATTGAATTTCACACATAGGGAATACTAATAAAGTAATAGGTTTCAACAATGCTTTATATTTGTTTTTCTTTAAAATAAATAAATAAAATAGTAACGATGGTGTGCCAAATTAGGAAAATCAAAATTTACATGTCTATACTAAATATTATAATCCTCATAATATTATATGAACAAAAAAAAAATCATATATTTCCTTTGATGTGAAAAAAATATACATCTTCATATATTGATGCTTCTTGTTAAATTATTGCTTATGTTTTGAGTGGACACTCCACTCATCATTAGGGACGATTGAAATTTCCTTGATGATGAGTGGAGCGTTCACTCGAAATGTCAATTGTTTCATTCACATTTCACAATTTATCCAAAAGAATTAATATATTAAGATATGAATTCAAATTGTGACAATTTTCACTCTCAAAAGAAATATGCATGTTAGATATGATATACTCATTATCCATCGAATACTTTGGGATCTATCATCTTGAGAGGATCAAAAAAATTTCATGCCATCTTGCCTAAAAATATAAAATCACAAAAAAATATTTACACATTTATGAAAATGAGTCTCTTACCTACTTTTATTATTCAAAAAGCATTGCAATCAATGACTTTGATATTTCTCATCTCATGAGGACAAAAATTATTTATGTTATCTTGAAAGTAGACCTAAGATCACAAAAAAATGTTTACACATTTATTAAAAAGTGTCTCTTACCTACATTAATTGTCCAAAAATATCAATCTAAAAGTCTAATCAGTTTTATTCTTCTCTAGAAATTCATCTCCCATAAGGATTTAAGCATAGCCTTCATTAAAAGTATGGTTGTCTGAAATATCCTTAAATGAATATGGGAAAAAAGCTATTCTTGTAGAGAATTATCATCCTTTAATTTTGTCCACTCACCTGCAACAACAAACTGCCATAATCATTCTTTGGCAAAATAATATGCTTCCTTGTTAAATTATTTCTTAACATGATATTGATGATTTTATTATGTCAAATATCAAGCTTAGAATGACAATTGTAATTTTGGTTATACCATTCATCCAATTAGTTATTGTCCTCAAGTCACAAAACACCTTTACCTTTTTCTATTTTTCATTGAGTAACCAACCTTCAGATTTTTTTTTTCAAGAAAATAATTCTATTATGTTGTTTACTCCATCTACTATGTTGGCCTTGAATTCCTTTTATTTGTTTTTTCATGAGTATCATCAAGAAAACAAGTACCACAATGTCCTTCTGTAGACGGGTTAGCTTGACTTGCACCACAAAACTATCCCAGAGCTCTAGACTTCTAGATAATAGCATAGGATAATTGAATGATAAAAAGAGTTTGCATCCCATTTTTGAAATATAAAAAATGGACTTTGTGAAAGAGACAAATTGTATTGAATGGTTATACATGTTCTCAAATATATCTACATTTTTTGCTAATGAAATGATTAGAGGCATACCTTTGAATATTCCAAGTTCGTACCTTTCACCAAATGAGTTAGGCATTTTTCAACAAATTTTTCTTGCTAATAGTCCTCTATCTTTTTGATGATAATAAACATTTTACAATAGATATTGAAAATTGTTTCTCAATAAATATGAATCGATATTTTAAAGGATTAGTTGTTTCCACCATCACATCTTGAGTTAGATGAAATACCTCATCTACACCAATTTAATCTATCTTTACCATGTATAATCTATGGTATCAATTGGAAGAGATCCAAGTATTTTTTTCATGGGGACTTATTACTCAATATTGGTCTAATATTTTTGTTATGTATTTCTCTGAGTTAGATTTCCACCAATCAACGTTTACATGAAGACTCCCACTTATATCATCCCAAAAGATATTTAATGTGTCTGTTTCCATTTAAATCATCTCTCTCCATCCTCATCACCTTGTTTGACATTAAACATCTTTCCTTCTCAACAACTTCACTAGGATCAAACATTTTCCTCAACCTATTACACTTGGTTCAAACATATATTTCTTCAAATATCATACTTTCTAAATCCACTTCCATAATTCTTGAGATAACATGGAGCACACTGTGATAAGCATCAAGGTTTTTCCTCATCCTTGGAAAAATTACTTTAGATATTAATCAATTATATTCACTATTATATGATCATTATAAACTTCATCAAAGCTATTACAAACTATTTTCTAATACTTTACCTTATTTTCCATTCTTATATAAAACTTAGAGAACATCATTGCCAACAGTGTCTTCCCATATTCTTATGTATAATGTAATTCCTTAATTTAGTTATTTAAAAGAGGTCTTAGTCTCTTTTATATATGAGAAATATGACTTCCTTGTTATAAGTATAGGTCAACCTTCATCATATATTCCACAATGTTATTGGTTTTGACCACTTAATATCTCTAATGGATTCCTTATATCTTAATATCGGAGCACTATTGAGTACTAAAAATTATAAGTACTAGATAATTGTCTAACTAGTGCATTTTTTGAGATCATAAACATTTTCAATTATTTGAGGTGGAAGCACTCATTTTTCTTCAACTGTGTATTTTGTCTCCATTGTATCATCTGAAGAATGCATATATACTTTTCAAGTTGGAATATATCCTCCTATAGGTTTTATCTATGTCTTCATTGTTGTGCCCCATAAGAGATAAAAAATTATGAATAATGATGAAGGAACTAATAACTATTAGAATTGATAGAAACATGAAAAGATTATTCTTATTCTTGCCTTCCTTTGATACAGTGGTTTCTCTAGGTATCAAATCTATTTTATAGTGCATTGAAGCTCTAATGATCTTGATTATGGCCACATGTCCTCTGGTTATTGATCATTTGATTCAACTCACCACTCAACTGCTTCTGTCAAGCTTCAACTCCACATAACTTAGTCCTCTGCATTAATTATCTTAAGGTATTTTTCATTAATGTTCTAACTTTATTTCTGACATGGTCCTTGAGTACTCTAAAGAAACTACCAACTTCCGAATCTATGCTAATTCCAAGGGCATATTTGTACAACCTATTGAAAAGGTCTATGGCCTCAATAGCAAATGAGGAGAAAAACAATAGACCTAGTACTACCTATATGAATTTCTATTTAGCATTGTATAAACGCCCTTGTATGAACTCTATACAACTCCAATGTATGGCCTATTATTGGGAAACGTATTTAACTGTGACTTACCTCTTTTGTCATGTCTTATTTATGCTTTGCTAAAAATCCCTAATCTGATCTTGAGATGTATGATTTGGATCAATCTAATTCATTAATGTACTAAAAACACTTTATTAGACTCCTTAGGCTAAGTTAACTACAAATCATAAAGTATTCACCTTTTTGCAAGTGAATTACAAAATAGAATTAATTGGCCCTAAGATGTCAATTTGAAAACTTCGCAAACCACTTCCTACATGTTCACATTGAAACATGTCCAAGAAGTTCCTATCCATCCTACATTTCTCAATGTGCCTTGATGGCCAAGGGAAGATTATAGGAACATGACAAGAAGGCTAGCAAATGTGGACTTATGCGGGAAAGGCCAAATATGGTTTCCTAGAATCTTTGAAAACATTTGTAGTGCACACTAGAATTCAAAAGGTGGGGGGGGATTTGGAAAAGGAAATTCGAAAACCAAGTCTCAAAAAAGCATTAGTTGTTGGGCAATAAGCAAGTGTATATATGGGATTTGGGATGTGAATATTTTGTAGAAAAAGCCAAGACTAACAGAATACAAGAAAAAGAAAAGTGAGATTTTGCACATTCCCATTGAGTGCAAGGGTGTGTATGCCACATTTATTATTTATCCAAGGAGAATCAATTTAAAACCTATTTAACACTTTATGTAACAATGAATCATTAGTACTTCAAAGTTTTCTTCCTTTTCATGTAAAAGATCTTATTTTTCATAGAAGATTCCTTTCTAACTCCCTCTTTCTTTCCTAGTGTTTCCTCATTTCATGTTGTTTCCTAACAATGTCTACCTCGTGTTTCCTACCCATGGTAGATCACACATTTTCCCATTTATGAGAACCTAGTTCTGATTTTCCATTTTTTTATTAATGGAGACACACCTAGTGTTGCCTACATCTCATTTTCCATTTTTTATTAATCTAGACACAACTAGTGTTGTCTCATTTCAAGTTGTTTCCTGTTTTTTATTAATGGAGACATACCTAGTGTTCCCTACTTCTCATTTCCCATTTTTGGTTAATCTAGACACAACTAGTGTTGTCTCATTTCATGTTGTTTCTTAATATGGTAGACCACATATTTTCCCATTTATGAGAACCTAGTTCTCATTTCTCATTTTTTATTAATGGAGACACACTAGTGTTGCCTCCTACTCATTTTCTATTTTTTATTAAACTACACAACTATTTTATGTTATTTCCTAACAATGTCTACCTCATATTTCCTACCCATGGTAGAGCACATCTTGTCTCATATTTTCATTTTCTATTTTTTGCAGATGGAAATAAATAAGCACCAACAACCAACATATATGCAAGAACAATACTGGAAGATTTAGTCATCAAAAACCCATTTTCCCAACACATATACATAATAAAAAAATAACTATGAAAATAGACTTTAGAATGCATGTGGGATTTTTTTTTTTTGGGTATGTTTACAAAATATATATACACAATTGTAACCAGGAAGATAGGCAGTCAGAGCTGAGCAATCCTAATATAGCCAAATTCAAAAACTAGTTCTTACTTCTGTAGAGGAATGCGGTGAAATACCTCTTAAGGTGGAACCCTCAAGTTAGTGCCTGTATACTCCCTGCAAAAAAAAGATGAATGAAACAGAAATTACAAAGAACTCTGAACCAGGGTTACTTGGAACTCATAGAAAATTTGATTAAAAAAATAAAACAGCTATAAATAAATAATTTGATACTTACAAACTTCGAAGGTCTGGAAGTGATACTACGGCTTTTGGAATTTGTCCAGACAAATTAGGGTTGTTGCTAACAATACTGTTCAATGAATCAATTGCATCATTGCCATGAAGCATTACTAATAGACTTGAGGTAATGAGAAAGATAATGCAAGATTCTAATATAAATCTATGAGGACTTGATAACATAAAAGTGTATTTTAAATAATCACTGTAAGTGCAATGTTTAAAGAACATACAGAAATTGAAGAGACGTCAATTTCCCTAGTGAATTAGGAATTCCACCACTTAAATGATTGGTGTCCAAATCCAAGTCAAGAAGATTACTTAAATTGCCAAGCTCCTCTGGAATTTTCCCATTAATGCCATTTTCATAAACCAACCTGCAATACATATGTGAGCAAGAAGTTATAAAAGCATAATCTTCATTGCACATTAAATATTTATTTCTCTTTTAAAGAGCTCAGAGTTTGGTCTAAACTAGTGGCTTTTTATTTCAATCAAAAATTTAAGTTTTTTTTTTCAATTTAAAGAATATTATTATTATTTAATTTTAAGGTCACAATTCGATCAGACACCAAATTGGTGTACAAGACTTCCTTGTTTGTGGGACAAGGGACTCACTTTCACCCGGCTATCCTTATCTCAATTGCTGATTCGCCGAATATTCAACAATCAAATGGACATGGGCACGGTCAATTATTTGACCGTGCCTATCTGCGCGGACTTATCTCGATCGCTGATTCACTGAATATTCAGCAATCAGAGGGACATGGGCAGGGTCAATTATTTGACTGTGCCCATCTCTGTTTGATTACCGAATATTGATTCGCTGAATATTCGACAATCAGAGGGACATGGGCTTGGTCAATTATTTGGCCGTGCCCATGTGCGTGGACTTATCTTGATCGCTCATTCACCAAATATTCGGCAGACATGGGCGGGGTCAATTATTTGACTATGCCCATGTCTGTTTGATTACCGAATATTCTACGAATCAACAATCGTGATAAGCTTAGGTTCTCCGTGAAGACATACATACTCTACCCCTTTGGTTTCCCCTTTGGTTTTGAAGTTGTGACGTCTTGGAAGGAAACACTTACTCTTAACTATTAGGCCCATTCAAATTGTACTTATTGAGCAATATAGCTGAAAAAAAACATTATCTTATTATCTTGGAACATTGATTTTAGAATTTCCAGCCTCGTTTTTCTATTATTAAATTATATATATATATATATATAAACGAGAATAAAAAACATAGATAGCTTGAGAAGAACAACTAATGGACACCATGAAATGCCGAATTAGAATGAACTTACAGATATTGTAATTTTGCAAGGTTCCCAAGCTCAGGAGCAAGAGGACCAGCGAGATTTAAGCTGCCCAAGTCCCTGCAAAGATAGGAAAATTAGGAAGGATGTAATTTAAATAAAAGGCAGCTGCTTCACCGGACCCGCTACCCGGACATGCATAGGAAGATGAACTTACAGTCTTGTAACACGGTTATCCCCGTCAAATGTGACATGCTCCCAATATTGTATATCAGTGTTTGCATCCCAGCTTTGAAGTGAACTGTCAGGATCTGATAAGCCTCCCTTGAATGCAAGAAGGGCGTCAACTGTTTAATAAAAATAAAAAAGAGTTAAATTAGGTCAACAAACAGAATTATTTTGTGCAATCAACCAGAGATGTTTATTGATATAATTTTTTATAATTACATTTCAAAGATATTTTCAGAATCTGTAATCGATATGAGTTTAGAACAGTACACTCTACTAATGAGATGATTCACATAGTTCTTGTATGTGACATAGCTGTGGCAATTAACAAAGATTCCAATTAAATAAAAGTTGAATAACTTAGCGTAACAACAATAAATATGAACATGCACGCGAGTGCATGGAATGATGGTTGGGACAGTTGGTTGTCTCGCTCTTTATCAGAGTTCGATTCCTATTTGTATGCTGAGCAGCAGCATACGTATATGTATAAAAAGAAGGTCCATAATGCTTCTTCTGGGAACTAGCTCCAGCATATGTATATGTATAAAAAAAAGATCCATAATGTTTCTTCTGGGAACTAGCTCCTCCCATTTTAAAAAAACAATAAATATGAACATATATTCCTCCGATGTCTTTAATACAGTTTTGTCAATTAGCTGATGATCTTATGCTTTTATATCCATTAGAATATTTTGTATATATTCCAGACATACAGCTTAATTCTGCCATTTTGTGAGATGGGGAGGAATTTGCACAACTGCACAACTGTTTATGTAAAGCCATCTTGTTGAAATATACAATATGATATATAATTTTTTTCGTGCTGAAAAACAATAAATATTGAAAAAAGATGTCTACCTCCTTATTCTGATTATATAATACATTATATTTTTTTTACTGAAAAAAATAATAATATAATACATTAAAAAAACAATAAATACAAAATACATCGACTAATTACTGCAATAATAATAATAATTTAATTTTAAAATACATACTCAAACATTAAAATACATACTCAAACAGCATCCACTCTTTTGAAATATGCTCTTTTAAAATTCTGACAGACTTACCGTCAGTAGCAGAAGAGACAACTGAGGCTGAAAAGAAGCACGCCACCGCTACAAGCACCAGGGTTTTCCACATAAAGACCATTGTCAAAGAAGCTTCTAGTAACACCCAATTTCTGGGCCTTGTTTTGTTTGTTCGTTCGTTCGTTCTGCAGGATTCAGAAGTACAGAAGAGTCGAAATTTATAATGATTTCAGCAATGTTGTAGCCGAAGAATATCAAAGAAGCCCCTCGGGCTCGGGAGGTGTCTGTTGCTATCCCTCAACAGCCTGTTGTTGGTCGAGGAGGAGGAGGCTGAGGCTTCTACAAGATGGCCACATGGCCACATGACAACGTTGGCATTTAATGTTAACAGAAACCTGAAACGTTGGCACATCGTAAATCACCAAATATAGACCCACGATCCAGCAAATCTGCACAACTTAAATTTTTTAAAGATTTTTAAGGGTTTGAATATATCGCCTTTTGAGAAAGACAACTTAAATTTTTTAAAGATTTTTAAGGGTTTGAATATATCGCCTTTTGAGAAAGAAAATTACAATTTCGTTAAAATTTCGGATTCAAGTCAAAAGAGTAAAACTGCTATTTTACTTCGCTATATTTTTTTTACTTCACTCTATTTTTGAGTTCCAGACATTTGGTTTATCTAATGTTTCATTGACTTTAGAGTATGGTAAGTAAAAGAGAGGGAAAATTATTTTTTTAATGAGAACTCAAAGAAAAATAAAAAAGTTATATATTTTATATTTTAAAGAATAATAATAATTAACAAATTTATAATTATATTAATTTAAAATTTGTGATATAATAATTTTTGCTAAAAATTTTCTCAAAAATATTCTCCTTGTAATGCATATAAATTTAAGTCCATTCCACATAATGGTAGCATAATTTTCCCATGAAATTAATAACATTTAGGGATCCCAAATTTTAACCAACCTTAAATTTAGGTATCAAAAACTAGTAAAATAGAAAAAGGCTCAATTTGTTTAGAAGTGAAAAATATATTGTGAGAAACTCACCTGCACTGCTGATTTACCAATCAAAAGAAGATTTTATATATATATATATATATGAAAATATCTTATTATAATTTTTTTTATTCTTCTTTAATTTTAACAATCTTTGTCTATTGTAGTAGTTATATTATATAGTTTGAGTCGGCCTAATGGTTAAGAGTATGTCCTCCTAAGAAGTTACAGGTTCAAAACCAGAGGGAGTAGATTATGTATGTATGCCTCCATAGATGTTAGCAGTCAAATCCATAAATGAAGATAGGCCTCACACCAATTGGGTGTTTGGCTTCCGGATGACCTTAAAATTGAATAATAATAATATGATGATGAATAATAGCCCCACGGGGTAGGCGAGTTGGTAACCACATTGCGGTGAAGTTCATTAGAAAGGCAGGCTCCGTACTGAAGGTCACGAGTTCAAATCCCCCGGACTAACCCAGAGTTGTGGAGAAGGGCAGGCGCAGTCTCCCAGGGGTTATAGTGGCAGTGGATTCTCCTCCCAGGGGTCTCCCAGGGGTTATAGTGGCAGTGGATTCTCCTCCATAGTGGCAGTGGATTCTCCTCCCAGGGGTCTCCCAGGGGTTATAGTGGCAGTGGATTCTCCTCCCAGGGGTTATAGTGGCAGCGGCGAGATCGACCCGCGAGTTGCAAAGCTGCCCCAGTTACCCATTCCCCTGTCAACAAAAAAATATATATATGATGAATAATATAAGATAACACCTCCAAATCCCTTCCAAAAACAATTGAAATATTTAACCAATAAAATAATGTGGTATAAAGAAAGAACTGGATGAACATTTCATACCTAACTAACTCTAGTTAAGTAAAACTCAAGGTGTTTGAATGTTTTTATAAATAAAGTTTTTATACATTTAAGAAATAAAACTCAAGGTGTATTTGTATAGTGTTAAAACTTACAAACAATTAAAGATGTGGAAATCTTTGAATTAATAATTTTTTTTGTTTGTGGTATAAAGAGAGAATTGGATGAACATTTCATACATAACTAACTCTAGTTAAGTAAAGCTGTTTGAATGTTTTTATACATAAAGTTTTTATACATTTAAGAAATAAAACTCGAGATGTATTTGGATAGCGTTACAACTTACAAACGATTAAAGATGTGGAAATCTTTGAATTAATAAAAAAGAAATTGTGATTTTTCAAAAATATTTAAATGTGTTTGTCAAATGGGAAATCTCGTATTTGAAATGGACAATTATGTGAAGTGGACACTTGTTTGGAATTTTAAAATTAAATATGAATGCCATTATTTTGTTACTCATATAATTTTTGAGTTATTGATAATTATAAAGATATTTAGTATTAAAGGTTTCAAAAAGTAGGGTTTCTTTTTTAAATGTAAATATATATGTGTTTGAATATTATTTTCAAAATAATATAATTACATTATATTAATTCGATGGGATGAGACATTTCCCAGAAAAGTATTGAGAGATATTTGGATAATTTTTATTTAATGCGATTAGATTGTAATTAGATTGTAATTTGAATAAGTGTAGATTGTAATTTATAGTAAAATATGATTAATTATGTAAAGCAAAAAGGTAATGGCAAAGTGCTCAATGGCGGTGTTAATGAGGCAATAATGGAGGAAGAGATTGATGGGATGGGGCTCTCTACCACCCCACCATACCCTTGCTCACTGGCCAAAAGACAAATGAAATTTGATGAGGCCTTGCTTTCCAACCGAAGCTCTTAGGCATGCCATAGCTGCAAGGTCGATGACAACGGTTAGAAACTTCACAATGTTCTTCTTAAATGATTTTTTTACTCTACTCTCGCTCCTCTGTTGTGCCCTCATGTTGGTTCTATCACCAACCATGACCTTCAGTTGTAGCACAATGTCTTGAATGTGGGGATCTTATCCATCCCCTTTATCTCTCTCTTTGTCTTTAGTGACTTTTTTTTTATGGCGAGGAACTCATTCAACCTCCAACATATGTTCAACCCTTGTAGTTTGATTTCTTTCTCACCTCCCTTCATCAATGTCTTTTATATCTATCGACCCCACATTAGCTAAGTTTTAGCTACATCTTGCTGCCTCCTTCAACAATGATACATCAATGTGCACGTCGTCAAAAGAGAAGAGTGGTGCGAGGGATAGTGGATGGCTTAAGGGAAATATTTCTGGAGGAGTCGTCAACACAGTTTCCATGCGCACCCCCTCTTGATATATAGGATGAAATTTGGCTAGTGGAGGAGGAAATTTGCTAGGATTGACATAATTTTGGGTATATATATATATTTTTTTAATAGGTGATTTTTTTTTGGAAATACATTTACCATGTGCATAATCTAAATCTCCTCAAGGCTTTCAACGTTTTTAAGGGCCATGAAGCATTTTAAACAAAAAAAAGTATATAACCTCATGAAATTTTGGGAATAATTTTAAACAAAAGAAAATTTTAAATTCTTGTAAAAAAAGTGAAAACCTCTAATGGTTAAATTGCACTTTTACTCAACTCTATTTTTTTACTTCATCGTATTTTCCAGTTCCATATATTTTGTTTATATAATGTGTTTCATTGATTTTATTAGATGGTTTGTGAAACAGTGATCCAGATTAGATCATTATATTGTTTGTCATCCATCTCAATCCATTTGGAGTGGAAAAAGTGGAGGAATAAACTCACGAGGTTGTTTTTACTAGCAGGTCCTAGTTTGGCAAAACGGGGTCTGAAACATTCCGGGAGGGTTTTGAGGCATGAAACAATGTTTTTTGGGGGGTAAAAATTTGTCGCTTTTGCTCTACACAATTTCATGCTATTCTACACATAGATATCTTTCCAACGGCATAAGAAGTGTGTCAATTAGAGTCCATATGCAAAAGTTATGCCACTCAGAATTTTACCTTCTTGTTTTCACACCTATAGTTCTGCAGGATGCCGCGTCAGCTCCCATTATTCATGGAAACGGGGCTAGCCATGTGTTTATGATGAAAAATTAATCTAGAAGAGTCTATATTATAACTCTAGTTAAGAGTTGATGTAGTCAAAATTAATCACTAGTAGGCTATCGAGTTGTGTTATAACTGGGCCACTAGGAGGAAGAGGCATTCCATTCATGGAAAATTTTAGGGACTAATGCCTTATGAAGGGTTCCTAGTCCGCTGGACATTTCTGAAAATTTAAATTACTAGAAAGCTGCAGGCTACCATACCATCGACCTCACTTTTTTTTGACAAATTGACCTATAGATTCTGGATTCTACAGTCTAGAGTACACTACTACAAGGGTTGTTGAAGCAATAAATAAAATGTAATAGAGTAAGGAGGTTGTTGCATTTCAAATCCAAAATTCATAAGGACAGGTTGCATGACTGCTATTTTTTCCCACAGAGAAGTTTTTTACAAGTTTTTTCATCCAATCAAACAAAAGAAATGCGAAAGAGAGCTGGAGAACTAGGAAATAGCCATTTTTTCCTGTAGGACTGGGTATTCCTCTGCACCTCGAATCTGGTTAGGACTCAGAATTTCAACTTCCAACATTTATAGATTCATTGTTATTTTTCATCATTGGACATCCTTTTTATTGTCTCTCTTTTATTTTGTTTTTTTAAAACCAAAGGCACTAAAGGATGGTCTCTTCTACCATTGTTTTTTTTGCCTCTGTTCAAAATATATCCACATTTAAATTCAATTATCTACATAGTATTAGGTATCTATTGAGATATGGATTTACAATAAAGAACAAAATTACAAAACATATTTAAGTACTTCACAGACAAAATCATACACAGTAAGTACTCAGAGTTCAACAACATAAATAAATGTCTCAAATAGAGAACACCATTAATTTTGAAAATATTATTCAATGTATTAAGCAGAGCAACAACACTACACCATTTTCTCCATATTTATCATCATCTCACACTCTTCAACATGTTTGTAGCCATTATTTACACCATTTTATCATAATATCGCACTCTTCAACATGTTTGTAGCCATTCTTTAAATCAGACGATCTTGCAAAAATGCAACACAAAGCACTACAGTGGGGATTTTATATTGATGGAGTTTTGGGTTGGAACTTGGTAAAACCAGGTTTAAGTTAGACAATGGTTTTTGTTATTTAAAATTTCTTTTTAATGTTTAAATGGGTTTAACTAAATTGGTAGAAAAAATTTTATACATGAGGATTGTGCAGAGTTTTGGGTTGGAACTTGGTAAAACTAGGTTTAAGTTAGACAATGGTTTTTGTTATTTAAAATTTAATGTTTAAATGGGTTTAACTAAACTGGTAGAAATTTTTTTGTACATAAGGATTATGCCAAGTTGACAAATCAAATTTAAGATTCTAACAAATTCCTATAAATTATGTTCAAATTTTATGCAAAACTATATCAAAAGACTTATAAGACAAAGAACTGTTAGAATAAGGCATACATATATTCACACGAGATCCTCTGCCGACAACAGATTTTTCCATAAATAGGGTGGTTGTTGCATAGAGGATGACGATAAAGATATTCCAGAGTTTTTGCATTTGGGAATGCATTAATTCTATGAGCTCTAGGCAACCTAAATCCTGCGTTTGACTGAAATATTTTATTTTTTGTCATTTAAAAAACAGTCATTATATTATCAGAAAATCAATAGATACAAAATACATTTCCATAGGCTTAGAGTTTGGTTCAAGCCTAGCTTTAAGGAACAAGTAGCCTGGAGGAAGGCCATGACAACTGGCATCATTGGTTATTTCCGGATGGTTTACAAGCCAATACTTACAAAGCACAAAATAAACAAAAATATGTATCATAGGAATCCACATTATGGAGGTGGATTTGGAGGAAAGGCTGGAGGAGCAGCAAAGAGAGTAGCACGTTCATGCATGTGGAAATCTATGTGCGCCACCCTCGCTTCCAGGGAGCAGGGGTGGTCATTTTTTCACCTGTGGTGATGACGTAGACTTTCCACTGAGTCCAGGATCTCGTTCTGCATGTGTTGAAGATCATTGATATAAGCTACCAATTAATTTCTATCTTCATATCTCTGCTCCCTTAGAGTATCGATATTGAGCTGAATGTTAGAAAATTGAGCAAAAATAGACTCCAAGGAGGCGAGGGCCTCTACTTGACCTGGGGAGTGGGTTGGTTACAGATCCGCACCCTCTCCCAAATGATGGTTGCCAATAGTTTTAGTAGTAGAGCTTGGCTCCTATTCTTGTGGTTGCCCTGCCATGCACGAAGCCAGACATCTCAGGCACACAGGTCCTCTTTGACGGGGCATTAGAACACCGTTTTAGCCACTAGCCACCCCTGAGAGGATGGCATTCCACCTAACCAAATAAAATAGCCAAGACAAACTGTATTGAACTTGTAGAGGGAGTAACCAGAAGATGTTACTGAGACCTTTACCAACCCTGCACTTTCGAGACTGAGGTGCCATTCTGAACACTATCCACCCTCCCATGAAGGAAACACCAATGGTAGAAGAACATGAAGCTGCAGAGAGAGCCTAGGAGTTTGTTGGAGATGGTCTTGTACAGAGCTCACCAACTGACAAGACACCATTGGTGAGATGGCTAGCAGAGTCCACCCCACGAAGATTTTCCTAGGACCAAACCGAGAAAAAACAGAAGTTCCATGAGCTATCCCAATTCACCCAAAGAAAGGGTTGATGCCTTGGATTTTCATTTTGATGCGGGGTTGATAGAGCCCCTAGATCACATGGCCATCCCGGCTGGTGGTGATCTCCCTCCTTTAGGTTGTAAGCAATGTAAATACCATGCCCATCTACCCCTAACTGGAACTCTAGCTAGGCAGCATTAAGACTAGACAAAATATGCATCAAACACACCCTCCTCATTGACCAAATCTATTGAATAGCCTTCTAGGGTCTCCTTGCCTTCATATAAACTATGGCACCAAGATTCGATTTTTCAGCGGGTACGATGTACCATGGAGCTTCATAAGTTCTCACATGGGGCACCTAGAGGCCCATCGAGCTTCGTGTGCCACCCTGCCGCCATATGGAGCCAACATTTATCACCCCCATCGAGGACTCCTAGGTTTTCCTTCAGCAGAGATTGTAGGGAATAGAGTTCACCTGCGTCCAGATCCACTTTTCTTTTGATATTCAACTAGGTAGCCCTGGATTCTCTTTGCAGACTACTTGTACCTCGATTAGCCAGCTAATCTACTACCTTGTTGTCTTAGCACATGCCCCATGGTGGCATAATAAAAGGAGGCCAGAAGACGTTGAATACATGAGAGTTGAGATTTAAGACGCTAGATCTTAGCCATCTTCTAAGGGGTAGATCCTTTAATGATCCCTTGGGTCATATGAATTACCAATCGAGAGTCACTCGTAATTCGAATATGGTTCCAGTGCTAATGGAGGCTGAGGTCGAGGCCTTTCTCGAGGGTGGTTAGCTCAGCCACGTTGTTGGTATTATAGCCACAGTATCTTGAGCAGGCTTCCCTAGGAGATCCTAGAGAGTCACCAAGAACGCCTTCAAAACCTACCGGACCTGGGTTTTCTTTGGAAGCCTCGTCAGATTTGAGTTGCACATATCCATCCTGAGGTGGGAGAAAGCAGGAAGAAGAGGGGACCAAAGGAGGTCTAACGGGTAGAGACCATGGGTGGACCAGGTTAGGTGTGAGGTTAACAAGGATAGAATCTGAGATACTTGTAGTTTAGCATCCCAATCTTCTGGATCCAATATTTTCGACATAATTGATTCTTGAATGTTTGTAGTCTCCTGGAGCCAAATTTGAGCACTAGTTGGAGTCTACCCTTCAAATATTGCTTTGTTGAGTCCTTTCCAAATATTCCAGAGCATATCATCCACCACGAACGATTGACGACGGGGTTGGAAAAACGATGGATCGACCAATCCTCAAGCAGATCACAGATGTCTTCTGGGTGGTGAACAATACACCCATATAGGAGGGAAGCCTGATCCCAAACTTCATAGGCTATCGTACATCCATCAAACAAGTGAAGGAGCATTTCCCCATCTTTCTTATAGAGGGGAAAAAATTTGGACCGACAAAACCCCTTTTTTGCAGCCTGTACCATGTTAGAACTCTCTTGTGGCCAATGAGCCATAGGAAGTGTGCTACATTGGGCCACAGATTTCTGGTCCAAATTCTCCTCTAAAATGGATTTTCTGAGCAACCAATAGAATTATTTTTAATGAGATAAGCTTCGTTGACTGAGAAATTTTCGGACATGGAATGGCCCCATCTTAATTTATCCGGATTGAGGGAGAATGGAATTCATCTTTGAAAAAGTTGGCCTACAGGCACTCCCAGGCCCCCGGTGGAATATCCATTGGCCAGTCTGATGTTGATTTCCATCTCCTCCATCCTTGGTTAGTGACCTCTTCAACCCAATAATCTGCCACACGGACAACTGAAATCGATTGAAAGTGGTACTGAAGGTCAGTCAAGGTCAGGTCTTGGTCCAAACGAGGAAGCTGTTGCCAAGCATTGGAACATAAGTGGGATACCTACCCATTCTTCACCTCCAGAAAGAAGTGGTCGTGAATGAGATTATTGTTCTAATTTTCCATGTTCTAAATTTTGGATCCTGTGCCAGGGATCATATCGTGTTAATTTTTGGTATGTTCTATGCTAGAGCAATTTATTTAAATTTTCACAGTTAGCAATCACATCAGCATTACGATAAACTGCAGATAGAACATAAATATAATATGCAGAAGACAAGCCAAGACAAGAGGACACAAGATATGGCGCAAGCCAGGGACAAACCCCACAATGTGTGGGGAAACCCTTTGATCAAATCTTCTTTTATCTTCAAAGTTCAGCAAAGAAAGAGAGAGAGAGAGAGAGTACAATTACAACAGAAGTCAACACTTTGACTTGTCTAGATCTACAACAGAAGTCCACTTGCTGCATCACTGCATATGATGTCATGTTGCAATAGTTGTGATTATCATCATGCTGCCCATGTCCATGATCTTATCATGCTGCTGCCCTTCATGTTCATGATCTTATAATGCTGCCTATTCATCATCATCATGCTGTCCTATATGTCCATGATCTCATTTATCATCAAGCTGCCCATGCTTATTATTACATTCATCATGATGCTGTCCATGAGCATGATCTGGTTCATCATCATGTTGCCCTTGATCATTATGCACATGATCTCATTCATCATGTTGTAGGATACTGAGATATTCTTTTCAACATTTCATAGCACATCAAGACACATTGTCCAAATATCACTAAAGTCGCTGCCCAAACATTATTGTCATAGGAACAAATATCTCTTCCATATATTATCTCCATTCATCACTTGTCAAGAGAACAATATCACTGCTATGCATAACTGTCATAAGAGTAAGTGACACTACAATAAGTGCAGAAGATCACTGTCAAAAACTTTGTCATATTGTCATATTTCACTGTCATACGTACAGAAGATGGGGTCTACCCTTAAGCTCTTCCATATATCCATTTTTATGATTCCAAATCATCTGCCTTTTAACAGCCCTTGTTGTCCCTCTCAAGGGACTATACTTGGAGCTTTACCAAGCATCTTCATACAGCCCATTATACCAGAATTGCAAACTGTTTAATCTGGACCATAATATCTGGCAAATTCATCATTAGAAAAGACAAGCACATACCTGTGATAGACGTCATATTTCTGTCCACAAATACATTTCGGCCAGTGCACAGGATCCTGAAATTTCGGCTCTATTATATGACAGCGGCCGAGTGTGCTTTCATGCCTGCGTGCTTCAGCGGGTTCCACTATGTTAATTCACTGCGGCTCCCATCACGTTAATATGAACCTTCATATAGTGCGGATCTGCTAATATCCACACGAAAGAATTTGAGTTGCTGTTAGCGGATACCCTAGCTCATAGTAATGCGTATCTTCTGTTCCTTCATCCGAGAGCGTATAAGAACTGCGTGTAAGTGTCTTCACGGGTAAGGAGTCTTCAAGAACTGCGTGTAAGGAGTCTTCAAGAACTGCGAGGTCTTGGATAGCTCCATTGACTGTGTTGTATCTTCCAGAACAGCGTTACCTATATCTTCTACGTAAGGTCTCATCCTCATGACCTGTGTATAGATGAGGAGTCTTTATGCCTTGCATATAACTATGGTAGGGTTCCTTCCATCTGCGGCTTCACCATGAACAGCGTATAAGCTTATGACTGTGTTGGATTTAGGGCATCATCAGACTAGGTCAACGGATTCCTTTTTGTGACTCTCCTTCTCCAAAAACCCAAGACGTGGAGAGGAGATCACATCAAGAATATGTCTAAAAGACTTCACATCCTCTCTTATTTATACTAAAAGCGTAAGGTTGAATAGACATGATGTTTAGGCTTCTAGAGCCTACATAAGAGCTGGTCGGTTTGATAATAATTACATAAACAAAATAAATTCATATCTCCATAAATACTTATCGGAATCGGATGATCTTTGGATCAATCCTACACCTCTCGACGAGAGGGATCCAATAAAATTATCAGCTGCCATAAATAAGCTGACCCACATGGAGTTTTTCCCTAGTTTCCAATTTAACAGATCGTAGAGAAGGGCTTCTTGAGAATGACCCTGGTCATATTTTTTCGTCCAAATTTATTTCTATATTTCCTCTCCACCTTGGACCCATCTCCACCATAGCTTTTCCCGAGCATGGCATTAAGATCTACCGGATCCCTCAAGCTTAGCCCACCTAGCGCCTTAGGGAGGCATATCTTATTCCAAGCTGCTTGCGGCCATTTTCTCTCCTGAGAGGACCCACTCCACATAACCTTGAGGAAGATAGCATTCAACTCTATGTAGATACATTTAGGAGCTAGAAGTGCAATAACTAGTACAACAACATGGCTTGAAGGACAAACTTTAAAAGCATCTCTCTTCCAACCAAGTTGAGAAATCAGAGTGTCCAATTTGCCAATTTTTTGGATATCTTTGAGCACAATTCCTTCCAGGGGGCAATGCGTAGAGGGTTCAAGAGGAGAGGAACCCAAGATATTTTGGAGGCAGAGATCCAATAGAGAAGCCCAAAAATCTAGCCAGGAAATATTGGATAGGCTAAGGGGTATGAAAAAAATAAATACTAGATTTTTAGCTGTTGAGGAGCATACTTGATGTAACTTGGAAGTCCAAAAATATTTTGTTGAGTTGAGTCGCTTCAATGAGGGTGGCCTCATTAAATAAAATGTTGTCATCTACGAACTGTTGGTGGGTCATATAGACATTAGTTCTAGGCAAGTGAATTCCTTCCAAATCATTAGCTTGTTTAGCAGCCTTGATCGCTCTACCCAAGCCTTCTGTTGCAATAATGAATAGGAAGGGGGAGATTGGGTCTCCTTGTCAAATTCCCCTAGAGGGCCTGAAGGTGGTCGAAGGGGAATAGTTAATCAAGATTGAGAAAAAGGGGGTTGTGATTAGATATCTGATCCAATGAATCTAATATTACGTGAATCCAAAAGCCCGAAGGGTCTCCAACAGATAGTCCCAATTCAATATGTCATAAGATTTTCATAGATATAGCTTGAGCAACATCCCCCTCTTTTTATGAGATTGAAGAGAGTCTATGGTCTCATGATAAGAAATAATATCATCCAAAATCTGGCATCCTTCAACAAAGCCTGACTGCTCCTCGCTGATAATATGGTGAAGGATGGGCTTCAAGTGTTTGACCGTAATAGAGGAGAGAGGTTTATATATGACATTTCAGAGAGAAATAGGCCTAAAACCTCCTGGAGATGTGGCCTCCTGAGATTTAGGGATGAAAGTATTGAATGTAGCATTTAAGTTAGACCAAATTTGTTTAAGGCATTGTGATTCTTCCACCATTGCCCAAATATCGTGACCGAGGAAGGGCCATCCTGCCTTGAAGAATTCAACAGTGAAACCATCTGAGCCCAGAGATTTATTGGACGGCATGGCGTTGACCACTTCTTCAACCTCCGCAAATGAGATGGGGCTTAGAAGGGCCTCATTCTTCGCCGAAGAGGCCAAGGGTGAAATGTGTTGAGTGACTTTCCTAATGTCCTCTGATCTGTCATGGCCTTCATTGCTCAAGAGAGATGAGAAGGTCATCACTTCTCGTTCAATGTCCTCATGCCACTTAAGATGGGGTCCATATGAAGATTGAAGCATATTAATTTGGTTGTGTTTTCAGTGATTGATCATGGATCGGTGGATGAATTTGGAATTCCGCTCACCCTCCCAGGGCAATTAGATGCACAATTTATGTCGCCACAAAAACTCCTCTTGGTGCCTTCTCTCCTCCAACTCTCATATTAGGAGTCCCTCTTCTTCTGCCATCACAAGGGAGTGACATTCCTGGATAATATCCATCTCAATATTTTCCAGGCATTCTTCCAACTTACATTTTTCCTCGAAAATGTCTGCAAAGTCCTCATGATTCCAAGTTTTGATTCAGAATTTTAAAGGTTGGAGCTTCTTCTGAAAGGATTGCATCTGGTTTCCCAGAGCATCCTCCATCGATGTCTACTAGGTTTCCATTTTCTCTATAAAGCCTGGGTGTCACGACTAAAAAATTTCAAAACAGAAGGGTTTCTTCCGAGGTGCAATAGAGGTGGCCAAAGAGAGGCTTAGGGGCCAGCGATCTGATCCTAGGGAGGGAAATATTTCTTCTTCCACATTTGGATATTTTAAAATTAAATGCTCCTTGAGTAGAAAATGATTCAGTCGACAGGGTACCTGATGTGGACCACCCCTCTTGTTATTCCATGTGTGAATGTCGTGCTTGGGAGAAATATCTACAAGGTGAAGATCCTCTATTATTTCGTTAAAGACCATGGATGAAGGGTCAAGTCTTCTAACTCCTCCATGCTTCTCCTCCAAATTTCAGATCATGTTGAAATCGCCTTCGATGATCCAATATTCTGTGGCCCAATTGTGACCCAGGGCTTGGAGCTGCAAGAGGAAGAGATCCTTATCACATGGGATAGAGGGACCAAAGACAACTGTGAGGCTAGTCCATTCATCTGATCCAAGAGATCTGAAGGAGGCAAAGAGAGTACATCGAGAACTGACCTAGTCTTTTAAGGAGACTTTATCAGGATCCAAAATGATTGCAAGTCCTCTCACTTCTCCTACTGCATCTACAGACATAACCTCACTATTCTTCCAACAATGACCGCTATTCTCGATGACTTTGCTAGCTATCATTTTTGTTTCTTGCAAAATAATGATATCTGGTTTATACTTGGCTATCTTATCTTTTAGGGATCAGAGCTTACCTTTGTTGTTGAAGCCCCAGATATTCCATGAGATGATATTCATTGAGAGGGAGGGACGGATCTGGGAAAGTAATCCGTCAATTGACCCATCTATCCTAAATTCAAAAGTAATTCACTTGCTTCTCATATTACTTCTTTGGTTGACTTCCTGCCCTTCTTGCCCTTCTCTGGGCCTGCATCGGGGATGGTGAGAGCCAAGAGATTGCTCTCCTTACCTACCCCTCGCAGATCTGTTTCTGACTTACCTGATTTTGAAGTCCATTGGGCATAAAGATGGTCGAAGTGTGTCAATTGGTTCGCTGGGATATCTTTGACATCTGATTTGATCCATGTTTTGAAGATATCTAACATTTTCTTCTCCTCTACTCCCAATCTATTGTTTTTCTCTTCTATTTCCAGGATTTTGATGGTGTGTGAAAGAATCTCCTTCACTCTATGATCATTCTCATTATATTCTGGAATTTTTTTCTTGGATGGCATCTTATCCCCTTGAGGAGGGGACAACTTATCAACCTCCATTGCCTGGAGCAGCGTCTGTGAGGAAGGAAGGGCATATGTTGGGTGGTCCAGAACTTGATCCAATGATGCCAAGGAAGCAAAAGGATTGCTGGAACCAGGGGCCGAGGGGATTACCAGGGGCCTTAGCATCAACCGCCGATCTAGGCTGAGATGGCTCCGGGGTAAGGGCGCGGGATGGAAACGGACCTTGTTGAGGGTGATTCTGGCGGGCCCAACGTCCACCAACTTGCTGAAAGCCATCCTTGTCTCGCTGATGAGCTACAAATTGGGCTTCTTCTACGATCGTCTAGGGACAATCTTTGAATAAATGACCATATTCATACCATCATCGACATTTGAATGGGACATGTTCATAGTCCAAGGGTTGGATCTAGGTAGAATCATGGTAGATCAACTCAATGGATTTCAAAAATGGTTGCGATATGTTCATGTGCACACATATTCGGGAAAAAGCTACGTGTCGTCGTCATTTGGTGATTTCTGAGATCTTGACAAACTTCCCAATGGATTTTCGTATGCCTTCCAAAATGTCGGGTTCCCATAAATAATCTGGGAGTGAATAGAGTTGAACCCAAACATGGTCCACCTAAAATTCTTCCTTGTCCAAGTTGTAGCATTCCTCCCAATATCTGAGGAATAATCTTGCACTGCCCATAAAATATGGCCCATTCTCAAAAATGTGCTTCCTCTCCTCCATATCTTAAAAAACGACTGTAAAAAGCCCTTTGGCCCAGAGGTGAAGCTCGAATTTCCCACAGGGTGCCCATTTATGTTGGATCCACATCAAAATGTTTTTCTCCTTAGGCCAAATTCCCAAAAACTTGTAGATCATGGTGTGATCTTTCATATATTAACAGACTTGCTCCAAATGATTATTAGGGATAACGAACTTTGGGTTAATCACTGCCTTGGGAAGACAATGAATCTTTCCTTCTCTAGCTTGCCATTGCATCCCCATGGCCAAGGTTTCTCCTGATGCCGAGGAGGAGGTGGTTGCACTTGCATGGGGCTTATCCCCTTGGACGAATGGAGTTATATTTATCGCATTCCTGAAGGACTGAGACCCCTCACGCCGAGGCGGGGCGAGGTTTCTCATTGAGATGCCTTCTACACTGCCAAGGCAATAGAGGCCACACTATTTTACAAAGAGCGTGAGCTTACCAGTCGAGACCAACCAACTGGAGGGCAATCAGATGGTAGTATTCAAAAACCCTAGAAAATTCCACTTTTGTTTCATATTAACATATATATGTTTTGGAGATCTGATAGAAAGAGAGTTGCTCATCACTTGACTGAAATATTGAAACATATATGAAGTTCTAATTTATTTGATTCATTTATAACCTGCAATTGTAAAAGTTCATGTAATTTTGAATTGACCTGAATCTGCGAAATAAAATTCAAATAACAAAAACCTTCTAAAACTACATATTTCAAACTACTAAGTTAGCATTTAGAAATTGCACAAAACTTTGGCTAAATTCTGACTGAATGCTAAATTCTTATCTAGGCGTGGAATCCTTGGTACTTCTATTCCATTCTTTTCCAACCAAAGTCAATTTCATTAAATTGCACTGTAAAATGGTATGTGTTTGTTTTTGGTTGAGGAACCCAAAATAAAATTTTGTAGGAAAGTTGGAAATTTGTAGGAAAGTTGGTTGTATGTGTGTTTAATGTTAGTGAAGTTGAGCGCTGGAACACACAAACAAATATGCCAATATTGAGGATCTATAAAGGGATTTGATGAAAATTTATACCTTTTGTTTGTTTTGGGGTCGAGGTAAAAATTATAATGGGTAGCGAAATTTCCTTAATTTCAATGTGTTAGGAATAAACTTTGATGTAAAATTCAAAATAAATAGCTTTGGTGACTCCTGATTGCTTTGCATTTGATGGGATTTTAATGATAGTGAAAGTGAGTTGGTGCACATAGAAAGAGGCTCAAGATGGAGTATGACATAGAAAAAATTATATGAACTCTGGAATAAAGTTACCCTCATTTAAATGTTGAAAAACTTGTTCTTAATACGTAGAGCTTCGACGTAAATCACATAGAGAGAGACATTTGTCGACGCATTTCGAACCAGCAAGTGTGGCTCATCGTCAGGACAAGTTGAAGAAACAGATCCAACTTTGCATGTTAAATAGTCTGAGCAGGGCCTCCAACAGCTATCTAGATTTACCCTTTACTTTTCTATTCTTTCATAATTAATGTGATTCTTTCTATATAGTGCACAAACTTTTGGATAAAGAAGAAATATGATAGTGAAAAGTTGCCTAAAATAAGAAAAATGAAGAAAATGATTCTCCTATGAGACTTGTCTTTCGTATTATGATAAATATTCTGTGCATTTCATCCACGTAACTAACTACATCATGTTGATCCAACCATGGAATTGTTAAAATAAAAGAATATCTGATAATATATTCCAATGGTAAGAGTTCTTATTGGAATTGTTAAAATAAAATAAAAAATATCTCATAATATATTACAATGGTAAAAGTTCTTATTCTCATGGTGCGTACAATTATAAAATTTATGGAAACTAATGTTTTTGTATTTTTATTTTTCCAATTTATGAAGATGAATGTTTTTGTATTTATTTTTCAAGTAACATAATTTACAACAATTTTTCAAGACAGCTTTTCCCTTGGAATACAAGAAGGAATGAAATTTATTCAATAAGATCTATAAAAAATGAAAGACATGTGAATAAGGCTAGTCTTAGTTTAAAATTTTAAAAATTTAGAAAAACACTATTTTGATATACACTTAGCAGTAGGTCCCTTCTCTCACAAACAAAAAGTTTCGTATACCAATTTAGTGTTTGGCTTGGCCGTGACCTTAAAATAAGATGATAATAATAATATAAAGATCCATATCATAGAAATACCGTGATCCAACTGCTCAAGGGATATTCGGTTAGTTTCACTTGTAGATTCGGATATTCGGTTAGTTTCACTTGTAGATTGTTTTTTTTTGCAGAGGATTGCTCGTTGCTGTTAGATGTTTAATCTATCTATTTTAAAGCAGCTTTTTTACTTATTGCATTACACTAGTAGATATACAAAGAAAAATCTTGTTGAACCACCGACTCTAATTCGTTTTAGGACACTCCAATGGCACGCAATGAATGGGTATGTCATGAAGGCAATAGCAATAATGCATTCATAAATATTTTTAATTTTAGTAATTACACAGATTAGTGTCATCTATTCTCAAATATTTGTTATTTTGGCAATTACATGGATAAATGTGATTTATTTATAAGTATTTGTTATTTTAATAATTATATTGATACGTGTGTTAGGGAATATTCGAACTTGAATTCATCAACTTAAATATTAGAATAATATTTTAGGGAAAACTAACCTAACTAACATTTGAAATATAGTGTAAAGATGGGGATCTTTTTTAACACTAATATATTTTTAAATATCTAATTTTTAGTAATTTAGTTGCGTTGAAAATATATATTATCTATTTATATTAGTGTAATTATATAAATTGAATAGTTGATAAATGGGGTAATATTTTGTTATGGAGATTGATTTTCACTTTATCATGGAATTTTTTAACTTGAAAATAAGGACATGAGACAATATCATGAGCTAATACCATGACTTATCAATACCACATGTCTAATATGAGATGTGTTGATACAACATTTCTTTAATTTATTAATTTGAAATAAATAATAATTCTTTTTTTGGTAGGTAAGCACTCATAGGGGGTTTGAACCAGTGACATATCGTGCCTTAACAGTGCACCCATTCACCATCAATCCAAAGCCCCGTAGGCCATAATAAATAATAAACTAATATTAATAACTAATAAATTAATTAAATTAAGTTGCCCAATTAATTATGAAAGGGCACTTGTCCAGAGGTCTTGGATAGACGGTGGCACTCCTTGATGTGAAGTCATCGATTCAATTCCCCACCCCGATTGGAGTGATATATTGGACATGATCAAAATGTAGTCCTGTCAAACTTACAAAATAAAATAAAATATGAAAAGGCACTTATATCAAAAGACGTGTTCTTTAACCCTTGTGGTTAGTCAACTCCTATAAAGGAGAATCGCGTAAGGGCTTGTAATCATATTTTGAATATTGAATATTAATATATATTGTTTTATAGATAAATGAGTATGCAAGTAATAGATTCCAGTGAACAAAGTTTGTTTGTCCCAGTGGCATCAGAGCTTACCGATCTTTGGACATTTGCACAATTGGTATTGTTCTCTGTTCGTTGCCTCATTATGCCTATTGCTTCTCTGCTTGTTGTGCCATCAACTTCTATTGTCTCCACATTTTTCCTAGCCATCAAATTGTTGTTGCGGTCACCTGTTCCACCCGGTCACTAGTTACACAAAACTTCTGCTCCCTGTCTGTTGCTCCCTGCTTGTCTGTTTCTTCACATCATTGTGACTGCTCCCCACGCTGCTTCTACGTCCTGTTGTTGTCATTCCCCAATCCCACGTCGTGTTCAACATCTTCGTAACTGATTTCCCTAACTCCATACCTCGGTCTCGACATCCAACTCCAGATCACCCACGTTTTTCGCTAGTTCGAACTCGGTCCCGCACGCCAATCATGTCCTCCCTTTGACACGCTGATGTCCCCACAGCTATAGTTGATACTAACGTCTTTCAGTTCACTCATTCTAAACTGTCAAATTGTCATGTTTATTCATTCGGTCGAGTCTGCTTTATTTATGCATTGTAAACTATCTAATATCAAATTATAATAATTATAATTAATTTAATTATAATTATTATATAATTAATAGTTATAATTATTCCATAAAAAAATAATAATAATATTGTTATTATTTAATTGTTAAAAAAAATTGGGTCTGCTAAGTAAAAGAGGAACATAATGGGAAGTAGCAATGATGATGTGAATTCAAGAAAAATTCAGGTGGAAATCTGTAGAATGTCCAAGTGCTTTGACAACGTCGAAAAGACACGGGAGGAATTCAGAAAAGGGCAACAGAGGATAATTAGTACTCATGACCAAATGGAAATTAATGTCAAAAAAATAGAGAACATGATGTGTCAGTTTATAGGGGGAGTCAATCCACCTTTTAATCCCTTAAACACACAAGAGTCACCACAAAGTCCCAAGACTCTAGAAGGTGAATTTTTCCCAAATCATGAATTTCCGTCAATGCATGAAGTCCCATGAATACCAAATATATAGTTCCAAGAAAGTCAACACTATACAAAGTTTCCAAAAAGAGACTACCATGAAATTAAAATGGAATTACGTAAGTACGATGGTAAGGCCCATAAGGGCGCCATTGTGTGGGTAAATAAAATGGATTCCATCTTCAAAGAAAACCACTAATATGTGAACAATAGAAGGTTGTGATCACATCCAACAACCTAGAAGTTGAAGGATATGATTGGTTCCTATGGTGGTCCAACAGATGTGAGGCTTGTTCATTTGATTGGAAATTTTTTGTGGAAGCCCTACTCAAAAAGTTCCATGACAAAGAAGAAGATGATGTTTATGAAAAATTCATTCACCTCAAACAAAAAGGATCAGTTAGTGAATACACCCATGAGTGGGAAGTATTAGCTATAAGATAAAGGGGGTTCTATGATGAAGAATTGCTAAGAATTTATCGATGTGGGCTTAAAGAGCATATTTGAGAAGAATTAAAACTATATAAACCCAAAACCATTAAAGAAGCTAGATGCGCAACAATAATTATTAAGTGAAAATAAAAGCTCCATAAAAAATCATATGCCAGTAAAGAAAAATCAAACAACTATTCAAAAGGAAAGTCAAGTAAGTCGTCTTCAGAACACACAAGTAAGTACATTCCACCACCAATGCATGAAGGAGGAAAACAACGGTCAAATTTTGAAAGAAAAAAAGATGGAAAATGTTGCACATGTGGAATAAATATTCTCTAGGTAGTCGTCTTCAGAAAACACAGGTAAGTACATTCCACCACCAATGCATGAAGGAGGAAAACAACGGTCAAATTTTGAAAGAAAAAAAGATGGAAAATGTTGCATATGTGGAGATAAATATTCTCTAGGACATAAATGCACTACACAAAAAATTTACAGCTGTGAAGCAAAAGAGGAAGAGGAATCTTCAAAGAATAGCTCCAATGAAGAAAATGAGACTCCTAATCTAGATCCGGAAAAAGAAAACATGCCAAGAATTTCTCTGGCAGTTATCATAGGGATATCTCAACCACAAACATTAAAGCATAAATGAAATATAAAGAATCAGAATGTTGTTGTGTTAATAGATTCAGGAACTAGACATAATTTTATAGATGTCAATGTCATGAAAAGGCTGCAGATGGAAAAATAATAGATGAAGTAGGGAAGTGCCATAAAGTTAAAATGAAACTAAACGAATACAAAATGGAGTATATTTTTTATACAGCCCCCTTAGGAAGTGTATATGTCGTATTATGAGTAAAATGGTTGCAAACACTAGGGACATATTTCACAAAACACAAAAAACAATTCATTAAGTTGAAAATGAATGGGAGGAAGTATTAGCTGTTCGAATTCCAAGTCCTACCTACCCAAATCATTTATGCTCAGCAAATGAAGAAGCTTATCTGCAAGGGAGCTCCCGTATTTTTCACACAATTCCAACAGTTAGAGTTATTATCGATGAAAGGAGTTCACAAACAATATGCAGTTACATCCTTAATCCAGAGATATGACAAGGTATTTCAATAATTACCGATAAAATTACCTCCTGAAAGGAAAATTGAACATATCATTGAAGTCAAACTAGATTTGACACCGGTAAATGTAAAACCATATTGCTACCCCCATCATCATAAAATAGAAACATAAAGGTTGTTACAAGACCTGTTAAAGTGTGGAGTCATTACGAAAAATAGAAGTCCATATGTTGCACCAGTGGTGTTAGTTAGGAAGAAGGATGGATCCTTCCAGTTATGTATAGATTATCAGGGATTAAAAAAAATTACTATTAAACACAAATTTCCCATTCCATTTATTGATGATTTGCTAGACGAACTCCATGGTGCAAAATATTTTTCAAAATTAGCTTTGAGGTCAGGCTACTATCAAATTCGAATAAGATTAGAAGACGTCGAGAATACTACATTAAAAAATCATGAAGGACACTACGAGTTTAAGGTAATTCCATTTGGATCAAAAAATGAACCAGCCACCTTCCAGGCAACCATGAACGAATTCTTCCACCCATACTTGCGCAAATTCAAATTAGTCTTCTTTGACGATATCCTCATCTACAACAAAATGTGGAAGGAGCACCTCAAGCATCTAGAAGAAGTACTTTCTATATTGAAGAAGATTCAATTTTATGCAATTTATCAAAATGTACCTTTGGGCAGAAGGAAGTTGAATACTTGGGATACGTCATATCCAAAGGAGTTAGAGTGGATCCAAGAAAAATAAAAGCGATTAAAGAATGGCCAAACCCAAGAACATAACAAAACTAAGAGGATTTCTAGGTTTAACTGGGTATTGCAGAAGGTTCATAAAGAACTATGCACATTTGACTACACCACTGAAAAACTTGTTAAAAAAGAACACTTTCCAATGGAATAACCAGGCAGACGAATGCTTTGAGAATCTAAAAAAGTAATTTCAACCACACCAGTATTGGAAACTCCATATTTCTCTAAACCATTCATATTTGAATGTGATTCTTCAGGATTTGGAATCGGAGCAATTTTAATGCAAGACAACAACCTTATAGCCTTCGAAAGCAGGAAGCTTAACAAATGACAAAGCTTGAAGTCAACTTACCAAAATGAGATTCTTTCCATTATACACACATTAACTAAATGGCGACAATACCTGCTCAGAAGTAAGTTCTGAATTTCAACTGATCACAATTATCTTCAATTCCTACTTCAACAAAAAACATTATCAACAGAACAATAAAAATGGATGGAGAAACTTTCGACATTCGACTTGGAAATACTACACAAAAGGGAAAGGAAAATGTCATAGCTAATGCACTCTCATAGAAATATGATGACAACACAACATGCACCACCTTGGTAATTGTTCCTAACTGGTTAGATGAAATACGAGCTGAGTATGCCAAGGATTTGGACTGTGATGTTATGATTAAAAATATGAGTCAATATGCTAACTTTGAATGGAAAAATGACATATTTTGGTACAAATATAGAATTTATCTAATTCCATCATCCAAATTTAAAATGAAAAATCTAAAAAAATCTCACAGTTCTCTAACAGCACACATGTTGGATTCTTCAAAACCTACTACAACATTTGGCAATCATTCTATTGGAAAGGTATGAGCAAGGAAATCTAAAAATATGGCGTTGAATGTGATGTTTGTCAGGGAAATAAGGGTGAAAATATTCCAACTCCTGCTTTACTACACCTATTACATATTCCGAATAAAAAATGGGAGGAAATCTCCATGGATTTCATTGAAGAACTATCTATGTCTGATGGTAAGGACAAGATATTTGTTGTAGTAGATAGACTCACCAAATATGCCCATTTGATGGAAATCAGAAAAACTGACACAACCAAGTAAATTATATAAGTGTTTTGTAAAAAACATTTACAAACTACATGGTTTTCCTAAGGTTATTGTCAGTGATAGAGACACAAAATTTAAAGGAAATTTTTGGAAAGATTTCTGCCACCAAGCAGGAATATCTCTCAACATGAGTTCGGCTTATCACCCCTAGATAGATGGTCAAACTGAAGTTGTAATTTTTTTTTGAAAACATATCTCTATTGTTTCATCACCAACAAACAAAAGAAATGGTCTCAATGGCTACACCTGGCAAAATGGTGGTACAATACCACCTATAATACTTGAACTAAAATGACTCCCTTCCAAGCTCTATATGTCTAAGAACCACCCAGGTGGAAGAATTTTGCACTGCACAATTATAAGGTTCAAGCAGTAAGGAACCACTTAGAAGAAAACCAAAGAATTGTTAACTTGTTAAAATAAAATCTAACAATGGCACGCAATAGAATGAAGAAACAAGCCTACCAGCACCGCACAAAAAGAGAATTTGAAAAAGGAGATTGGGTTTTCATCAGACTTCAACCCTATAAGATGTTATCATTAAAACAACAAGGGAAAAATAAGTTATCTCCTAAGTATTATAGACCATACCAAATAATAATGAAAAATAAGTAGTGTGGCTTATGGATTGAAGCTACCAGACAATTGTTGAATCCACAACACATTTCATGTATCAAGTCTAAAAAAAGTACTAGGGAAAAATCGAAAAGCTCAAATAGAGATACCTGAGACTGACGAAAAATGAAGGATCATATTAGAACCTGAAGGCATATTCACTAGTAGAGAGAAGGTACTATGATCCAAGACTATTAAGGAATACCTTATCAAGTGGAAGAGACTACAAGAAGAAGATTTATGATGGGAGACAACGTTTTTGCAAGCAACACCCAACATTGCATATGCTTTGAGGACAAAGAATTTTAAGGGAGAGACAATGTTTTATATATATATATATATATATATATATATATATATATATATATATATATTTAATTAAATTAAGTTGCTTAATTAATTATGAAAGGGCAAGACACGTGCTTTAACCCTTGTGGCCAGTCAACTCCTATAAAGGAGAACTTCCCAATGGCGTGTAATTATCTTCTAAATATTGAATAATAATATATAATATTTTATACATAAATGAGTATCTAACTGATAGATTCCAGCGAACAAAGTTGCTTGTTCCAATAACTTGGAGATACATCTAAACCTTGATCTAGAAATACCACTGTGAATATTCTTGTACATTATAGGAAGTTTAAATATCTATCATCTACTTAATATTTATTCATAATTAAACTAAAATTGTGAAAAACTTGTTTTGAGAATAAACATGCTTATAAACATAATAAGAATAAATTAATTAATATGTTAATTATATTAAAGACCTCTAAAATTAAATAATTCTTTATTATACACTAGTATTTTAAAATATAGTATATACATGGAGATTTTCCCTAAACTTTTCCAATTATAGATATCTTATAAATTAAAAAATATTATACCATTAGAAAAGGTTAGTGCGTGTATATACTATATTGAACACACATATACATATTATTAATTTACCTAAAAATATTAGAGTTTTTGTATTTTTTAATATTTTTATTCAATTGAAAATGAATTATAAAATTATATTAAATATCTAATTTATATTGATTTAATAATTTTCTTTTTTCAAAAGGTTAAATAATAATTTTTTTTTGAAAAGGTTAATTTGTAGCAATGGAAAAAAATAATAAAAATAGTTACAATTCATTTTAATATATTATGAGGAAACTATTTCGATTAGTACTTTTATGTTTCCAAGAAAGTTGTATATCATATTGGGTTGTGTTATATACTTTCCACGACTAGCCTATGTAGTTAACTAGGGGTTAGGAAGGGAGCGGAGCCCCACTTTCGTTGCACCGATTGCGTAGTGGGGGGAGTCACAGGGGGTTTGAGGGGTGCAGGTAACCCCACTCTTTGGTTTTGGACACTATGTTAGGTTGGGTGGACCTACCTATAGTTTTGTGCATGATTTTCGAACATGGTTTTGGATGTGATGGTTTTCGGTCTATGGTTTTGGATGCGATGGTTTTCAGTCCATGGTATTGGATGCTTCGACATGTATAAATATGTATTGTAACATTGAAAGGAACATAATGAAAAATCAAGCTGGAAGTCCCGGTTTTGGGATCTAGGGGAAATATTTATGTGTATGTGCTTTATTGTTATGCTCTCCAATTGTTTATTTTCTGTGTTTTAGAATTCGTATGCAAGTAGTTTTTGTACGAGGTTAAAATCTACATTTGGTATCAGAGCTGTTTTGGCTTCAAGGGGACGCCTTTATTGCTGAGGGGCTTCGCTCAGGCCTGTGGTAGACCCCGTTCAGTGGGAGATCTGCGGGATCAATTCTGGTGGTGAAAAAAAATAGCAAGCAGTGGAAAGATAGAGATCGACAAATTTAATGGTCAGATTTTTGAGTTGTGGAAACTCAAGGTAAATAAATTGTTCCTACGAAAAAAGATCTATAACATGAGGATGAAAGATGGAGACTCAGTGACAGAGCATCTGAATGCATTTAATACTATGGTAAGTCAGTTATCATTTGTTGATATCAAAATTTCAGATGAAAATAAGTGCATTAGTTTGTTGTGTTCTCTACCAAATTCGTGGGATAGTCTGGTTATTGCAATAGGTAGCAATGCAACTTCCTTGCAATTTGATGAAATAGTCTCATCCTTGTTGATGGAAGAGATGAGACGGAAAAATATGGAGAGCCAGAATGGTGATTCCTTGTTTTTACGAGGACTGTCCCAGAACATAAATAAAAATAAGTCATTGAGTGGGAGATCTAAATCTAGAGGGAGATATAAATCTCTGGGAAAACTTATAAAGGTGGTGTGTTGGAAATGCGGGAAGGAAGGGCACTACAAAGGGGACTATAAATCTAAAGCTACTGACAAAGGAAAGGGATCTAATGATGTTCCTTTTGTAGAGGCGAAAACCACCTCAGATGAAGGAGGGTATGTGTACTTGGCTTCTTCAAGTACACATGTAGATCATGAGGTATGGTTGATTAACTCAGGTGCATCCTTTCACTTCGCTCCCCATAGAGAATGGTTCTGTGAATATGAGAAATACAATAGTGTTGATGTATTCTTATGGGATGATAGGAAGGCTAGAATCATTGGTCGCGGAAAAGTAAAGTTGAATTTGCAAGGTGGAAAGGTTAGAACACTTCCGAGTGTTCTACATATTCCTGCATTGGATAGAAATCTGATTTCTGTAAGCAAGTTGGATGATGCAGGTGTAAAAACAGTGTTTGAAAAGGATACCTACAAGATGGTTCATGGAGCACTGGTATTGATGCAGGGAGTTCGGATTGGAACTTTGTACAAGCTACAAGGTAGCACTATTGTTGATGGGTGCAATAGTTATGTGGTTCCTGAAAGTGGAGCAAAAAATCTAGTGGTCTCTGGAGAGAAGACAATGCTGTGGCATCAAAGGCTTGGACATATTGGAGAGAAGGGCCTTCGAATACTTCATGGTAATGGTATGGTAGAAGGTATGAGTAATAGCTCTCTAGATTTTGATTTATGTGAAAATTGTGTATATGGGAAGCACACTCGGGTGAGTTTACCCTTTGGTGGTAAGAGGGTGAAACAGATATTAGAGTTTGTGCACAATGATGTGTTTGGCCCTGTGAAGGTTCCATCACTGGGTAAGTCTATGTACTATGTATCATTTATAGATGAATTCTCAAGGAATACATGGATATATTTCCTTAAGAAGAAATTTGAAGTCTTTGACAGGTTTAAAGAATTTAAGGCTCTGGTGGAAAACCAGACAGAGAAGAAGATAAAGGTGTTGAGGATAGATAATAGTGGAGAATTGTTGCAGTAAGGAATTTGAAGAATTCTGTAAGAAGTGTGGTATAGCACAGTAGAATACTACTCCATATACACCTCAACAAAATGGAGTTGCAGAAAGAATGAACAAGACATTGATCGAAAGGGCAAGAAGCATGCTTAACGATGTTAGGTTAGGACAAGAATTCTGGGCAGAGGTGGTGGAGACACCATGTTACTTGATCAACAGATCACCTTCATCAGCATTAGAGGATAAGAATCCACAAGAGGTATGGAATGGTAAGAAACCCTCTCTTTCACATCTGAGGGTATTTGGATGTGATGCATATGTACATGTTCCAAAGAAGAAACAAACCAAGTTGGATAGTAAACCTAAAAAGTGCATATTTATTGGATATAAGGATGGTTTAAATGGTTATAAGCTTTGGAACCCAGTAACAAGGAAGGTTGTGTACAACTGAGATGTGGTGTTCATAGAGGTAAAAGATGTTTTTAAACATGAAGTCCAACCAAAGGAACCTAAGAAGATAGAGTTTGAGCAAAAGGATGAAGAATTAGTCTCTATAGTAGAGGAGGAATCAGAAGATGAAGAGCCACAAACTCCAGGTGTGAGAAGATCAGTTCGAGAAAGAAGGCAGCCAGAAAGGTATAGTCCATATGCTTTCTGTTCAAATTTTGCTTTATTTATTACTGATGATGATCCCAGAACTGTGAAGGAAGCAGTAGATTTAGAGGATGGAAAACTCTAGAAAGAGGCCATGGTTTATGAAATGGAATCTTTGCAAAAAAATGAGGCTTGGGATCTGGTGGAGTTGCAGGCTGGAAGGAAACCCATTGGTAGCAAATGGGTGTTCAAGAAGTAGAAAAATGTAGAAGGAAAGGTAGAGAAATACAAAGCTCGGTTGGCAGCAAAAGGTTATTCCCAGGTGCCGAGAATTGATTTTGGTGCTATTTTTTCTCATGTTTCCAAGGTAGCTTCTATTAGATTACTTTTGTCTATTGCTGCTGCTTTGATTTTGAGGTAGAATAGATGGATGTGAAGACAAAATTTCTTCATGGGGATCTGGAAGAGGAGATTTACATGAAGCAACCTGAAGGCTTTGTAGTGAAGGGTAAGAAAGAACTGGTATGCAAGTTAAAGAAGTCTCTGTATGGATTAAAACAGTCACCAAGGATGTGGTATTAGAAATTTGATACATTTATATGAGGACTTGGCTTCACCAAAAGCAAAGTAGATCACTGTGTGTATTTCAAATTAATTGGTAACCGTGTTATTTATCTGGTCTTGTATGTGGATGATATGTTGCTGGTTGGAAATGATAAGGAAATTATCCAGGATTTGAAGACGCATTTGTCCTCCAAATTCGACCTGAAAGATATTGGTGCTGCAAACTATATTTTGGGCATGGAAATTAAAAGAGATCGGACAAAGAGGAAGCTCTAGTTAAACCAAAGGAAGTATGTTGAGACAATATTGAAGAGGCTTAATATGCAGGATAGTAAACCGGTGAAGGTTCCTATTCTTGTACGTGTAAATTTATCTACTGAACAATGTCCTAAGACACAAGAAGAGGAAGAGGACATGTCTTGTGTTCCATATGCAAGTGTAGTCGGTAGCCTGATGTATGCGATGGTCTATACTAGACCATACATTGCACATGCAGTGGGAGTATTGAGTAGGTTTATGTCAAAACTAGGAAGGAGCACTGGCAATAGTGAAGTAGGTTTTCAAGTATTTGTGTGGCACTAGTGATTATGGTTTTTGCTACCAAGGAAGACCAGGATTGGAAAGAGTGTTGGATATTCATGGCTTTGTTGATGCAGACTGGGCTGGAGATCTAGATCAGAGAAGATCTACAAGTGGGTATGTGTTTAACCTATTTGTAGGTGCAGTCAGTTGGATGAGTAAGAAACAATCTATATTGGCACTATCAACTACAGAGGTAGAATACATGGCAGCCACTCATGCAAGCAAGGAAGCAGTTTGGTTGTAGATATTGTGTTCAAGTATGGGGTTAGTACAGGGAGCTATAAAGATAGACTGTGACAGACAAAGTGCAATTTTCTTGGCAAGGAACCCTACATATCATTCAAAGACAAAGTACATTGATGTTCAGTATCACTTTGTGAGGGATATGATAGAAGACAAAAAGGTGTTGCTGGTAAAGGTGGACACTTTGAAGAATACTGCAAACGCATTGACAAAATCTGTGAGCTCTGAGAAGTTCTCTTGGTGTAGAGAAACAATGGGCATTGTAGGGTTGGATAGGTGCTCGGGCCATTTTCCCATGCAGACTCCCGCCCACGTCTTCCGCGTCCTCTTCCTCTTGCCAGTCGAACCATCTCCTCTTTTTCCACTCCCTGTTCAAAAGCATGATGAGTTAACCTTTGGTTTTGCATTTCAATATCATCATTATGCTTATTCTTTGGTCTATCCGTAATACTTGCAAAGACAAGCTCCGAATGGTTGACAGCGCATTTAGGAAGCGAGGCTAGTTGGCGTTCCCTACTATGTTGTTTTCCATTCCTTGCCTCATACCTCTCATGAATAGTTCAGTTGACCCACCCCTCACACGGCCAAGTGCAAGTGCCTTTGCCCGAGGGAGCCTTCCCAGTCCCCTCTGTCTAGTCAAGGTTTTCCCATCAAGGTTGAGCCTTCCCATGCCCCTCTCTACCCAATTGAGTGGCGCACTACTCTACATTCACTCATGCCTACGCTTCCCCATTGCACTACTTCTACCTGACCACCCGCATGGTTACACAAATTCCCTCGACTACTCTCAAGAGAAGCATCTCGTCTACATACCTAGTCAACACTCAAGGCTCTCACAACCAACGCACTAAGCCAACCCACAGTCACCCCAAGCCTACGTTGTTCTCCCCAGCTAGCCCCCCAGTTCCCCTCCCCTGGCTTCTCTTGAACCCCCCATCCATAAACAAACAGAGTTGCCATAGCAAGGGGATTGCAAGACCAAGAAACATACCTAAAAACGCTCCGTTGATGTTGACAATGGTAGCTTCACATGCTTGCTCCAGTGCTCCAACTCTCACTAGCGTTTGCAACAATGCGGTTATCCATGTCTTGAATTCCTTTACTCCACAATCTATCCTGCCATATAGTTTCGTCTATCCTTCATTACACGCATCACCTCCCACCTCGTCCTGGCCATACCCGCCACTTCTCCCATCACCTGTGGCCACCTCTCCCATCTCCTCTGTCAGTCTGCATGCAGGAGGCCACCACACCCATCATCATGAGCGTGTGGGGGGCGGTCGGTGGTACCCTTCCATTAATCCTCATAACTAACATTCCGGCCCGAAGTCCTTCCTAACCTCGAGTACGCACCGCGATCGGGGGAATAAATTTTTTTAAATGTAAAAATAAATTAATTAATTTAATTAAAATGATAAAAAATATATAGTTGTTTTGAAGATAAATTTCAACTTCTGATTTATAAATATTAGAATATTTTGTAAAGATTAAATCTTTTTTATTCATCCAATTGTTAGGAAATATAAGAGATGTTCCATTCACCTAATTATTAAGAAATATAAGAGATGTTCTTGATGTTATATTTAGACTAATATTTACATTAATAAATTAAGAAATTAAAAAATAGTAATAACAAAAAAATATTTTATTTCCCATTTTATACAAAGATAAAATATTTCAAAAAAAATAATTAATTTACATTTTAGTACGAGGGAGATTTGTAATTTTTGAAGTTGGATGAGGGCAATCTTACTCATTAACGATATATATATAAAATAAAAATTGTCAAATGTAAAACCATAAACATTAGAATATATTCAAGAATTTAGATTAATACAATCTAATGAAATAATAAAATATGATCTACTGTTAGATAGTTGCTACTCAATCGTGAACAAAATACTCTACAAATTTAGATCATTACATAAGTGTTTAATTATTTTGATAAACATATATATAATAAAATATAAAATGAAATATTTAAAATAAATTTAAAATATACATATAAATTTTTAATATACTAAATTTAAAAACATTAAAATCATATTTTCAATTTTATTAAAATATTTAAAATAATATTTAAATATTCTAATTTACAAATATATTATTATTATAAATTTAATTTAAAAAATAAATAAAAATTTAATATTTATAATTAAAATTTATAGTTTTTTTATATAATTATTAAAAAATTAAATATAAAATTTTTGTTTAAGATGAAATGTAAAAACCTTTTCTTAACTAAAATAATTATCAAAATAAAAATGTTCAGAAAATTATAACAAGCAATCAAATGTATTGCATAGTAAAAAACACACTAAAACTTACAAAATAGAAAAAATAACTTTTTATAATAAATATATATATAATTAATATATTTATTAAACTTAAACAAAAATATAATATGTAATTATATACTTTATAATATTTAAAGATATATTATATATTATATATCGCATTTCTCATTAAAAAGAGCATTAGAATTAATAGATTTATTAATGGTGGCAAAAATTTGAGATGTATTAAATACATAGTATATTATTAATTTATATTAGTCACTTCTTGGATGCGGGTGAATGATCGGCGCATAGGTACGAAGGAGGCGCGGAATGTGGGCAAGTGGCAACCCACAAGTGCTAATTGCAAATGCAATAGGTCGGCACTCTGGCTTCGCACAACCTCATTTATGGCAGCCTTAACTCGGTCTTTCCGGGAAATTGTTTTATGCACAATGGCTCCAAGCAGGATCCTCAATCCTGCTGCTTCTCTGCGCGCTTTCAGATCCATTTCGGCGGTAGCCGCTAGAGGTTCCTCGTATGCCATCTCCATCCCCTTCCTCCTTTCGGCTCTGGTTAATAGCCATAAGTATGCTCAGTCCTCTTCTCACTCTGCATGTTATCTCCTCAGTCGCCTGCTAGCCTTTCCCTCTTCGCCTGTCAGTCTTTGTTGTTCTTCATCCGCTAATTCCACCCCTTGCTTCCCTTCGGCTCTGGTTCCTGCTGCATACAGAGATAAGCGTGCTCAATTGTCTTTACTCGCTGTGTGTTTATTCCTCAGAAGCTTCCCAGCCATTCCATCTCCGTCGGTTCGTCCAGCTCCTCACAATATGCCAAGAATGGGGTGCAGACGGGGCAACTCTCATGGTCAAGCTTCCCGCTAGCATTCCTCAACTACGTCGGACCCCACTTCGGATGCATCAGAGTTTAGCGGCTTCAGCTATCCTGCTACTCGTAGTGGCAGGGGCAGGGGAAGGGGGCATGACAAAGCGGATGTCTGCGAGCATCATTCACACTCGCACACCGCCCGTTTCCGGATTCCTTGCTCTCTGGGCAACGCTTCCTTCATCGTTTCTGTGACAATTGAACTGAGTGAGAACGCAGTGGGTTCGGGGGAGGCTCTTTAGGAAGCACCTCTGCATCAAAGGAGGGCAAACCAAAACATCTTCCAGTCAATGAACACAAGAGGACAGCCAACAATGTACACAGATGTCAATGCTGGCCCAAGCGCGCCCGCGGGAGATGCTCCTTCTACCTCGGTGAGCCATCCCTCTGACTCCAAAGACACTGATCAATTTGGGTGCCGAATCGTAGAAGAACAACCTTCGACCTCGAATGAAGACTGAACATGTTGGCACTTCCGGTTCTTCAGGCCAGCCACTGAAGTAGAGGCTCAATTCCCTATGGATTCACAGTTTTCCTGCTCGCAAGCTCGTTAATCTACAGGTCGGACTCCACCTTGAGGATGGCCTTCTCCTATATGATTAGTGTCTGTTCATGTTTATGTTTATGTCGAAATATGTCCAAAGATAGTAGTGCACAAGTCAGTCCTGTAACTCTGTATGGGTCAGTTTTCAGTTACTGTATGGGTTAGTTTTCAGTTACTGTAAGGGTAAGTTTTTGGTTTGGTTACTGCCCAGACATGGCATCCAATGTTTTCAGATGTTAAAAAGTCTGATGTAAGTCAACAAGCAGGTTCTATTATTAGTTCGTCAAGGGAGTCTTTGCAAGAATGCCATCAACATGGCTAGAACTCTTGAGGCATCTGCCTCGCTGTACAATCTTTTTGTATTAATATAGGAGTAGACCAATTCAGAAAAAAAAAAAAATAATAATAAAAAAAAATAAAAAAAAAAAAATAAAAAAAAAATAAAAAAATAAATAAATAAAAAATAAATTAAAAAATTAAAAAATAAATAAATAAATAAATAAAATAAAATAAAATAAAAATAAAAATAAATAAATAAACAAATAAAAATTTATATTAGTCACTGATTTCAAAGTTAAAATTTGCTTAGTAAAATTTCATGAAATATTCCCTAGTTGCCTTTGATCGCATCTTCATTCTCATGGCTCCATCAATCAGGTCATGGTAGTTTGAAAGATGGATAGGTCGAAAATAAAGTCTACTTTTTTGACACAGGGTTACCCCTGCTTACACCCATAGTGTGCATGTACAAATGCATAATCACATTTGTTCCAAGAATTTTAACTCTCTAACGAGTCAAATCTTCATCCATCAATGGTTTAGGCCCCTTTATTAAAACTTTATGCGAATTATGCATTACAATAGCCCAGTCTTTCCCTTAATCATTTCATTCTATCGAAACTCTATCCACCCTCATAAACCTTAGTTTAAAACCTTAAGCCCGCACATTTAGCCTTTATAACATTGTTGCCGCATACATAACCTAACCCACTCTTTAAACCTTGGTAATGTTGGACTTACACATGAAAACCTCATACCGGCGCTATTTCTATTATAATGTTTATATAATAGAAATCACATAAAACATGTGAATTCGTACCTTTCCGCTTTAATACGAGTTTTGCACATTCAACTAGATTTACCTTTATCGCTAATCGCAATCGCCATATTCCGTGGGTCACATTAACAATTGACTCTTATCACCCCCGATATGCAATTAACATATCCTTCTGGACTTCAAATACCATTAACCGCGCTTAATTACTTATTAGGTCCGCTCCATCGCTTGTCACATTACTCCTCCACCGATAAAGCACCTTTAAATGTTGCAATGCGATCACTTCGATGATCACATCGGCGATCTCAATCGCTTAAAGCTTGAAGCTGGGGTTTATTACTTCTGCTAATTGCAATTAACTCTTCGTTGTTGATTAGAGTATACGATCCAACGGTTCACACTTCGATCGCATATCACAATCGCTCAAGACTTGAGGTCGGGGTTCATTGCTCCTATTGCTTTCCTCCGATGTGATATTTCATAACTCCGCTCCATTCTTTGCGACTTAATCCTGGCCGTTGATCGTAAAGATCCAATGGCTACTGTGCATTAACGTTTCACTTCTTCGCTGCTCGCTTACTTGGGTTTTTCTACTATTTCTTCAATATTTCACTGTGGCTTCAGGTTTCTTCAATGATTCTGGATCTTCCATTATTCCACTGTGACTCCCTCCTGAGCTTAAACTCTGTGAGTTTTTAAATCACTTTCATTCTAGATCATTAATTTGATCCTTCGAATAAATCAACGACCCATTACGAGCCTCTGTCTCGCTCTCTTCCTCTCTGTGCATTTGCTGAACTCCCCCTGCATATATAGATTATGCAAATCTCTGATTCATTGTAATTTATCATTTGATATTCAATCACACATTTATATAGTCATGAATCGAATTCTTTCATACCAACACATATAACAAATGATTACATATTAAGGGTCTGTCTTTCTGGCATGATTCTTCTAATTAGTGGCCTCTGCTTCACACTCTGCCCATAGGCTTACAAACACACTTTAGTTATCTATCTAGCCTATCTAAAACATCTAACCCCTGTCTTTGCCTTTTAGGCTTATATTTATACAAAGGGATTATAAAACCAACTCTGGTTTAGATCCATAAATTCCTTAACAAAATTCTTAAATCTCTTCCTTATTCCTAAAACTCCTCTCTAATTCATAAATTCATGAACTGACTCCTAATCTGATATTTACAATTAATTTTCAAACCTCTTATCACTCAACTATCCTAAATCTCTCATGTTCTCCTACATTCAAGAACGTTTACAATTATGTCTCACAATATTCAATTAAATCATATTCTCATTAAAATCACTCAAAACCCTTAATAATTACATTAATTCAAAACATAGGAACCCAACTTCCTTAAAACACAAGACCCCTTATGTCTACTAAAATACAATGATTTTATTGGGTTGAATGTGTAACAGCCCAAAATAAAGATGTAATTAGTCAAGTAATTTATATTCAACATGAAATTCAACTAATTAACTTCAAGTTCAAAACTATGATTAGAACACTTACCTGTGATTTCGGTTGAAGTCTGCTATCTGCAACAAGGTTTTGGGGACGACTTTCCACCCAACCGTAGGCTCAATTGTGCAAGGATTCTGCTACAACTGGCCACCCCCGAGCCCTCAATCAACGTACTACTGCCAGTGCTCCTAAGTCTTAGTATACCATTCTCCCAAGAGAATGAAGATAGAATCTCGGAATGATAGAATACCTCCCATCCTCCTCACCATCTATTAAATAGAACAAAACATTGGAAGGGGAACCACATGCACACACTCCATGTGTCTGCATGCAACTTTTTTCTTGTTTTATTTCTTTACTTTTCTTTTGATTTTTTAGCTTTCTTGTTTTATTTCCTTCTTTTTGATAGTTTTCTTGTTTTATTTCTATTTATTCTTATTTAGAGCTTTAATATGGTTATTACTATTTTATTATTATTATTTTTAATTTCTTTTTATATAATTTTTAATATCATTTATTATTTAACAATTATGATTTATTATTTTTATTATTTATTATTAAGTGATTTATTTATTATTATTCATTATTTTTATTATTAAATATTATTTTTGTATTATTTATTATTTATTATTTATTTATAAGAAACTCTAAAATCTATCGTATTTCAGAGTGGTTTTGTTCTGAACTTATTGGCACGTATCAAGGGAGAGAGGGCGCAACAAAGGCCGAGTGAACTAGTGGAAACTTCGGTCATCTTCTGGAACGGTCATGTCTATATTCAGGACTGGGGTAAAGAGACGAGACAAGGGTTCCGAGAATCCAAGCTCGCAGACTAGTGCAAGCATAGATACAAGCAGGAAAAGAGTTCAGACTCGCATTATTCCAAAGTCAAAATATTAGATAAAAGGAAACTCAGAGAGAGTACGTGTATGGTTACTCTACAATAGGAGACACAAATTACAATAATAGCTGTCCAAAAAGACACGGAGATTGTCGTTACCTGGTCTAAACCCCACTGATTTTCTTGCAACCAAATCAGAAGGGAAAAATCGAAAATAAAATAGGTCATCAATGAAACGCATATAATAAGGAGGAAAAAAGGGCAATGCGTCCATATTCTTCTACAGCTACAAGGAAAAGCAGTAGCTAGTGCGAGAAGAAAATTATAAAAGACCCAATATACGAAGAAACCCAGTCAGTTTGGAAACCCTCTTCAATAGACCAGAATCGAAAATAAAAGGAAATAACATGCAGGTTAATATATGGTTGGATTGCTACCTCTAAGAAGAATCGGACCCTAATAACTCGGCTGGAAACCATTAAAATTCTGAAGTCACTCATGATTCAAGCAAACAGAAAAGGGACAAATACGATAAAAAATAAATCAACAGATACCACAGATGGCAAGACCTAGCCCGAACCAGCAATTTTGAAAACTCGTGTAGAATAGAATAGCAGTAATAAAACTTGGCCACCAAAAATTACAATGAGCCTCCTGGAAGTAATCCTCCTGTAACTTTAAAACAAGTCAAATTAAAAAATCCAACAAAATAAATTTTTCGGATGCCCATAGGTCCTAAGAGTTAAACTTGCTCTGATACCATATGTAACAGCCCAAAATAAACATGTAATTAATCAAGTAATTTATATTCAACATGCAATTCAACTAATTAACTTCAAGTTCAAAACTATGATTAGAACACTTACCTGTGATTTCGGTTGAAGTCTGCTATCTGCAACAAGGTTTTGGGGACGACTCTCCACCCAACCGTAGGCTCAATTGTGAAAGGATTCTGCTACAACTGGCCACCCCCGAGCCCTCAATCAACGTACTACTGCTAATGCTCCTAAGTCTTAGTATACCATTCTCCCAAGAGAATGAAGATAGAATCTCGGAATGATAGAATACCTCCCATCCTCCTCACCATCTATTAAATAGAACAAAATATTGGAAGGGGAACCACATGCACACACTCCATGTGTCTGCATGCAACTTTTTTCTTGTTTTATTTCTTTACTTTTCTTTTGATTTTTTAGCTTTCTTGTTTTATTTCTATTTATTCTTATTTAGAGCTTTAATAATTTATTACTATTTATTTTATTTTATTATTTTATTATTTTATTTTATTTTATTTTTTATTTATTTCTTTTTATATAATTTTTAATATCATTTATTATTTAACAATTATGATTTATTATTTTTATTATTTATTATTAAGTGATTTATTTATTATTATTCATTATTTTTATTATTAATTATTATTTTTGTATTATTTATTATTTATTATTTTTATTATTTATTATTAAGGAGAGGGATATTACAGAATGCTCCTACATCATTTTTTTCATATAGATCGAGCCAAATCGATGATACACAACTAATCAAAACAAATGTTCTCTTTACCTAATCCATAAAAGCTGGCCACATAGTCATAATATCAAAAAGCAAATATCCAATCCATGAAGAGCAAAGTATAAAATAAACATGTCTATACGTTATGTCTATCAATTTATTTAACTAGTAATTGTATCACATATTGCAAAAAAGAGAAATAACTTATATTATTATTATTATTTTCACTACTGGTTCACAGATACCCATGGTCAGTGGGTCAGCTGCGTCCAGGATCGAACAACGCTAGGGTGGACCCCACCCGAAGGGGGTCACACCCCTCGGCCTATTTATTGACCTGACCCCAAGAGCTTTTGGGTTTCGACCCTGTGAACTCCCATTGAAGAGGCACTTGATTGACCGATTGAGCTAACTCTTGGGGCTGAGAAATCACTTATATTATGTTAAATAGATCGATTTTATAACATTTCTAATATATATTGTTTCTTTATTTTCTAAAATATTCTTTCAAGTTTTAATAGAAAATATTTGATAAATTTTGAAGAACAAAATTAAATCGTTTTCATGTTAGATATTAAAATAATCATGATATTAAGTAGTATTACAAAGTAATACCTTCTCACTCAATACATATGAAATCATACAAAATTTTATTTATTTATTTATAATTAAAAAATTTATATAAGATCATTAATATTAATTTATTTTTCAAAACTTATATTAATTTATAAATTTATTAATAATATTAAAAAATCAATACAATTATTCAAAATAATAAGATTTTATTAAATTTATTTTAAAATGTGATAAAAATATAATATAGCTTAGTAAGTGTAAATTAAATTTTTTATTCAAATTTATTTATAATTATTTAATTTTAAATAACATAATTATTTGAATAAAATATAATTAAAAAATATTTTTCTATTGAGAGGTATTATGATGAAGTTTTATGGTAGAAACTATGAGATTTTTTTTATTCAACATGATATTTTGCGAGACTTGGTTATTTATATTCAGATTTTGTTTGAAGTAGAAGATGGTGATTATCTAAATGCCTTCAGATTTTCTTTTTCTAGTCGATGAAGATTGCTTAATTGTTTTGGGGATCAACATGAAATGTTGTATCAAGTAGTGATTTCAGAACAGAACATCATTCAGATTCTGAAACTATGTCAAACCACGAAGCAATCTCATGAAGAAATTAGAGATAATAATATGCATTCATTATGGGAAAATATGCATGGTTGGAAGAGGAAAGTAAAATCTCTTTAAGCTAATTGCATTGCTCTTTATCAAATGGTTGTAATTGTAGTAAAAATTCCTAATTTTCTTTTTCAAATATGAGATTATTTATTGGATTAGTTGTTGAGGAAATTAAAAAAGAAGAAATTTCCCAACAACAACATGACAATGTATAAATGTTGTTTATGGACTAGGACTTCCAAGTCTATAAGAGTTAAGAGGAAGGCAAGTAAATCTCAAATATGTATGGAGTGGTTCCAATGGCTATAATAGCTACCTTTGGCCAATCACATCAAAGCCAACTTATTTCTTTTGGCACGAAAGTTGACTAGAAATGGTTTTGTTCCATAAGTGATTAATGTGTGACTTTTCATCTACTTAACAATGCAATGGTTATGACTGTGATAATACCTACCTTTGGCTAATGACATCAAAGCCACCCTTATTTCCATTGGGATAAAAGTGTATTATATGGGTCATAAGTGATTAATGTGTGATTTTTCATGTGCATAATTAATGTGTGTTTTTTCATGTGCATAATAATTTGATTGACAAATTTCCACCTTATATGTCCGTTGTGGAATTCAATTATTCGAAGTTCCACTAAAATCACTTGCAAATTCATTTGTCAAATTTGAGCTTTCTTAAAAATACAAAACCAAAAAATAGCTAAAATCATCTAACTAGAAACCTTATTTTATTGTTTCTAAATAATTGATCTCAATATTTTTTTTGCATTAGTTTCTAAAGTGAGATGGTTCCATTTTGTTTACATTTTATGGTAATGCTGATGTGGCTTCATTTTTATTTACATGATAGGAAAATGCCACATGGAAATATGAGGTTGGTAACATACCACAAGTGTCCACTCAATCCTCTTTGTGTGATCAAGTTGGACACATAAAAAATGGTAGAAGCAACAAAAGTGTGAAGAGTGGCAGAAGCACTAAACAACTCACATACTGATATTCTTCACTATTATTTTGATTGTGAGGCAGAGCACACTATTTTCATGATCACCAAAGAAATCTAGACTTATTAATATCAAAACTATATTCATAGACTTATATCAAAGAGCACACTATTTCCATGATCATCAAATAAATCCAAACTTATTAATATCAAAACTATATTCATAGACTTATATAAAGGCATATCACTATTTACATGATCACCAATGAAATCCGGACTTATTAATATCAAACTATACTCAGGATCACTAAAAAGCTTGAGACTTATATCAACCTAGAAATTTGTTATGGAGACTTAATGTTTTATTAGTAGGGTTGATCATTCTTGTAACAAAATTGAATAATCTTCCTTCTAATGTCTGAAATGGTGAGTCTATGGATTTTGTATTACATAACTTGTATGAGAAATATCTATGGTAACGAAAAGTCAATTGGTAGTTGCAAATGTCTATGAATCTCATGAGTTGTACATGTTTTCATAATGTAATTTTGAAAATGAATCCCCCAATGTGCTAAGTCAATCCAACAATGGATTGTAAGATTTAGACTAACATGCTAATAAGGTGCATTCTAAAGCTGAGCTTAATGATATTAACGATAAAATCAAGTCATCTAAAGTGAAGTTCCATGCTAATGCAAAACAACTTTAGAGATCAATTTGATTCTTTTTTTTATAGCATTAGAACTAATTTAAGTTTGATTTTTGATACATTATTATATGTGAACATGTATATAAAAAGCTTTCATCGTACTTTTCTTAATACAAATATATAAAATACAAATATTTTATTTGTATGAAGACTCATTACAAATATTTTTTATAATGTCACTTACACACTATGACATAATATATTTGACATACATAAAATATTCACTATTTTAAGGTGAATACTTCCATTGATTAAAAAAAAATAAGAAAAATATCATGGAAAATGACACTTAAAGAAGCTCATGGAACTTTCTTAATGACACTTGATGAAGTGCATATGGGCTAGAGAGAGGGAAGTAAAGAGGGAAGAAGCTAGTGAGAGAGAGAAACAAATATGTAAATAGAAATAGAGAGATAAAGAGTGTTGAATATAAATTAGTCACAATAGTATACAAAACAATTTCATCTGTGCCTCCCACTCGACATTGAGTAGCCAATGATAGGGTAGATAGTGATAAGGTATTTTATCACTGGCACAAAATTCCAAAGTTTGATAAGTTCATGGTTAATAATGTAATGACTTCAAATCTCAAAACAAATTAGTAAGAACAACCCCTCTCTCTATATATAAAAGACGTGGTATCATTAATATTTTGTTTATTAATAAAAAATAACGTTAATTTTAAAAATTAATTAAATATAAAATTACATTAAATTTTAAAACTAATAAAAAATAAAATAATTTTAAAACATTTCACTTTTTTTTTTTAATTTAAAAATATTGCATCAAATATTAATTTTTAAAATATTACATAATTTAATACAATAATATAATTTTGATTAAGATAAATAATTTTTTTAAATAATAAAATTTATAAAATATTATAATGGGATACTGGTCTATTAATTTGTAATTTTGATAATATGTATTATTTATTAATCTTAGCGAGATTTTGGTTAAAATTAATAAAAAAATATTGTGCAAAAGGTTATTTCCTCTATAAGTTAGACTATGTGATTAAAAAAAAAAAATTATAAATTTCATTAACAAAGACTAAATACCTATATTATTAATTCGATTTCCCAACATTAAATAAAATTACTCGCATTTATGTTTAATCAAATAATAAAATGAATTGGGACTTCTATAGGTAATGAAAGGTCGGAGGTTTTTTGGAGCTCTGCAACCCTAATGGTCATGCGGCCATGAGGTAGACTGCACGAAAAACCACAAATCGCAGTCAGAAAGCGGAACTGAAACCAAGAGATTACACTAATGACAAAGGAAGATAGGAGGGGAGAGATCCCCTCCCATAGAGACACAACGATAGGAGAAGGACCGAGCAACAGCAATCCGGACGAGTAGATGAAAACACAGGGACCTTTTCTCGGAGCAAGATGGCAGGTAGGCAGCAAAGGCAAGTGCTTACTGTACGCAGTGGAAAAACCGTGGTTCATTATTCCAATGAATAAATTGGAGCGCTATAGAAGCTACATGAAGGACCATGCACTAATATGCAATTTTATTGGAGTTTGGCCATCAGAAAAGGACCTCACCAGATGGATCCAACAAAAATGGCAACTCTAAGGCTACATAGAGCTAAAGCTAGGAGCAAGAGGCTTCTTTACGGTAATTTTCTCAAACCTACAAGATAAAGAAAGAATGTTTGAAAATGGTCCCTATTACCATTATAATGTAGGATTGTTCATGAGATACTAGGAGGAATGTTATAACCTTGATAAAGAAAAATTCCTAGCAACCCCAGTTTGGGTAAGACTATTTAGATTACCAATGGATTTCTAGGATCCAGAGATCTTAGAGGGAATAGAAAATACCATAGGAAGCTTTGTTAAAATAGCTAAATCCACAAAGAAGGGAAGATACACTTCATATGAAAGAATCTATGTCTATATGAACATCGCCGACCCGATCCTGGGGTCAGTCGAGCTAGAATACCATGAGAAGGTATGGCAACAAACGTTGGACTACGAGCATATCCCTTTTAGATGCAGATGGTGTCATGAATATGGACATCTTTTCAAGGAATGCCCTCTTAACATAGAAGAGGAAGAACGGAGAAACAAGCAACAGAGGAAAAATCAAAAAGATAAAGAAGGGTTTCAGGAGATAAAAAACAAAAAAAGACCTACAAAGGAAAACCCCAAGGAAGGAAGTCAAGAACAACAAACCAAACCAAATAAGTCAAACAGATTTGAAGTTCTACAAGAAGAAGAAGAAGATAAGGAAATTCGAATAATGGACTATTAGGAGGAGAAAGAACAGGAGGGTAGCACAAGCCAAGGCACAAAACCTACTAAGAGAAAAACCCAAAGTGAATCAATGGAAAAGGAAGGAAAGGAAAAGGGAGAGAAAATGGAAAATGAAGTAAGGGAAATCAATATCAGCAGAGGGGAAGATCCAATGTCAAAAGAAGAAATCTTGAGGAAACTTCTAGATGAATGGAGACACTTGGATGAAAGGTTCATCCAGAAGAGGGAAAAAAATTATACAGAGAAACCTTTAAAAAATAAAAAGAAAAAGAAGATCAGGGAAAGACAGAAATGGTTGAACAAATAGGCAGCCAACCAGAAAATAATCAACACCAACAAAGTAAAGCGAAAGGAGGAAAAAAAAGAGGCAAGCGGAATATTCAGGAATCGATACAGATTATGGGGGAAATGTTAGTGAACACTGGAAGAGTAGTTCCGCTCTCGGCGGTATTCCATCAAACAAACACAACCACCCAATTATAATTACATCCTGGAATATACGAGGACTTAACAACAAAGGTAAACAGAGATACCTAGTAGAAAGGATAAAAAGTGAAAGGCCCCAAATAATGCTGCTACAGGAAACAAAAATAGCAGGGAGGAAAATGGAGTAAATCTTAAACAAAATCAAACCTACATATGAATAAATGACAATTGATGCAAAAGGCAGTGCAGGGGGAATTGCAATTTTATGGAACCCAGCAGAAGTCATAGTAGATTACTGTATAGGAATGACAAGGATACTCACCAGGAGGTTCCTACTTATAGGCCACAGAGAATGGTTCTTGGTTTCGGTAGTATATGGACCCCATATACCAGTGGAAAGAGGAAGTTTCCTCCTTCAAATGCAACAACTAGGAAGCCTGCATAAAGAAAAGTTGTGGCTGATAGCTGAAGACTTTAATATGACAACCTCAAAGGGCGAAAAGAAAGGTGGACTGCAAAGAGAAGAACCAGACATGGAAAGATTCAGGGACATACAATCAGAACTGAAAATGATAGACATCCACACCATTAATGGCAAATACACTTGTAATAATCGTAGAGGATGAAAAAAGCAAATAGCTTCTAGGCTTGACACGTTCCTTGCAATAGAACATTTCATAGGGAAGGAAATTTTCTACAAAGCAACAATCCTACCCTGCCAGGGATCAGATCATTGGCCCATAAAATTAGAAATCGCCATGAACCAATAGAATCAGAATAGACCCTTCAGGTTCGAGGCATTCTGGTTGACAGATCCAACCTTCATAGAAAAAATGGAAAATTGGTGGAAGGAGAATGAGACTGGAATAAATGGAAGAAACAAAATGCACACTCTACAACTAAGATCAAAAGATCTCAAAGGTAAAATAAAGAAGTGGAATAGAGAGGAATTTGGAAATATTCAAAAATACCAAGAAAAGCTTCAGATAGAAATGAAAAGAATCCAACAGAAAATCATAGAAGATGGGAGAACAGAAGAATTAGCAGAGGAAGAAGGAATGCTACTAAACAGGCTAAAGGAAAGAAGAAAACAAGAGGAAATCTTATGGAGACAACAATTGAGAATACAATGGTTGAAAGAGGGGGAGAGAAATACGAAATTCTTCCATAAGGCTATGCAACAACACAAACATCAAAACAAAATATTCTCTCTAAAGGATAGCCAAGACAATAGGTTAACTCAAAAAGAGGAAATGGAGAACCTGCTGGTACAACACTTCAAAGGAATCTTGACCGAAACACAAAACAATAGAGAGGAAGATATAGCTAAAATAAGCCAATATATACCCAAAATGGTGAATAGAGAACAGAACATGGCACTCCTAAGGGTTATAACAGAAACAGAAGTAGAAGAGACAATGAAGGTGATGACAAATAACAAAGCACCAGGACTGGATGGATATACCTCAGAATTCTTCCAAGCCACATGGAGTTTCATGAGTCAAGATATTGTAAATGCAATGGAAGAATCCAGATGCATGAAAAGAATGCACCCAACTTTGAATGCTACCTTCCTTTCCTTGATTTCGAAGACAGAAAAGGTTGAGGAACCACAAAGATTCAAGTCGATAGCACTATGTAATGTAATTTACAAAATATTAGCTACTATAATGCTGAATAGACTAAAACCTATACTACCAGAGCTGATTTCACAGGAATAGACGGGGTTTGTCAAAGGGAGACAAATAGTGGACAAAATTATAGTAGCTCAAGAAGCAATTTATTCACTAAAGAACTCAAAACACAAGGGGATGATGATCAAACTAGACTTAGCTAAAGCATATGACAGACTAAGATGGGAATATCTCCAGAAAATCCTCAAAGCTTATGGCTTTGATGACAGGTGGATAGAGTGGGTAATGTCCATGATAACTACGCCAGTCATGTCCATACTGCTAAATGGGACACCTTCAGAAGCCTTTAACCCATCCAGAAGACTCAGGCAGGGTGACCCACTATCCCCATTTCTGTTTATCCTAGCAGATGATGGTCTAGGAAGACTGATAAAAGCTAAAGTGAATAGAAGACAACTAAAGGGACTCGGACCGTGGGGAGAAGAACTACCCCTAACCCATCAAAAATTTGTGGATGACATCATGTTGTATGGATAGGCCAACCTCAAAGAAGCAAAGAAATTAATGGAAATCCTCGGTGAATTTACAAGAGCAACAGGTACTGAGATAAACAAAGAAATATCGGAAATTTACTTCTTCAACACTCAAATGACTTCCCAATCATTCCTGGCAAGAACCATGGAATTTAGAGTAGGGAAATTCCCCACTAAATACCTAGGCATTCAACTATGCAAAAAGCAAAATAGAATTGCCAACTGGGGAGGCCTAATGGGAAAGATACAAAAACGAATATAGAACTAGACTTTCAGGGCTCTGAACACCCCGAGCCGCATCATCCTCCTCAAATTGGTTCTCCAATCCATTCCAATTTATCAAATGACTAGCCAAGCTATACCAAAAACAATATGTCAAAAAATGGTGGAGATTTTCAAAAGATTCCTATGGCAAGGGATGAGAAAAACTAAAAAGTGGGCGATGTTATCCTAGAAATGGCTAAGTAAAACATTAATAGAAGGAGGACTAGGGCTACGAGACCCATATATCCTAAACCAGGTAATGGGGAAAAAATTATGGTGGAGATGGATACAAGGAGGAGAAGACTTATGGAAAAATCTGTGGGAGAAAAAATACGAGATGGCCAGATTTTCAGAAGGAAAATTGAGAAGCCAATCGAAAAAGAAAGGCTCTGCAATATGTAACTTGGCAAGATCAAATAGGGACCTGATAAGAGAACATAGATTTTGGGAAATAAGGGAGGGGGACAAAGTGAATTTCTGGGATAAGGCATGGCAACAAAGAGAAAAACTTTGTCAACAATCTCAACTCCAAGAAATTCACCAGTTTACCACCCAAACGGAGGAAGACGCAGACTGGAACTACTGGTTCCCTGAAATGGACGAATATTGGAGAAAATGGAAAAAAAAAGGAAGACTGACAAGAAGCACCAGAAATATAACATTGGGCAAACAACGAAAAGGAGATGGTGACAAGAAGAATAGTGGTCAAAGAAGGGACGGACATCATAAGAAGGGTGAAAAGAATTAAAGGGATGTTCACGATAGCAGAAGGATACTACATAAAAGTAGGTAATACTAGCAACCCTGAAATAAAAAATGGGACAGAATTTGGAAAATGAAAACTTGGTCGAAGATAACATTGTTTACCTGGATTATGACCCATGGGCGAGCTTTAACATGGGACCAGTTGTGAAGGAAGGGGACGCAAGGCCCCTCGTGTTGCGTGCTATGCCAGGAACAAGAAGAAACGATGGAGCACCTGACTAACACCTGCCGAGTCAACAGCATCCTGTGGCGACACCACCAACAACTCTTCGAAATTAGTGACAGAGACATAAACAATATGAAATTAATAGTAGAAAAGTGGAGGAGTAAACCTTACCAAAATGCAGTCCTGAACAGAGCTTGGAATCTTTCCATAGGGTTTATCCTATGGAACATATGGAAAGAAAGGAACCGGTTGATTTTTAAGGAAGACGACAGAGCAACAAATGATATATGGAACCAAACCATCTAGAACATAAGAGAGACCATGATTATAGAGAAGTGAAACGACGAAGACTGGAAAGCGGACAAAACAGAGACACGAGTTCTGAACCGTCTGCAACTAAAACTAAGCAAAATAGATATGGTTGCAAGGAAACACCGGGCCAAATAAGTAGAGGACAGCAGTTACTACAGGAATCCTCAGCATAGATTCATAAAGTTGAATTTCGATGGAGCTGCAAAAGGAAACCCAGGGGAGGCAGGAATTGGGGGAATATTCAGAGATGACGGGGGAAGGACGCTAAGGGTATATGCGATGGACTGTGGCAATGCATCGAACAACGAAGCAAAATTCCATGCGTTGAAAAGGGGGATGGAAATAGCAATACGAGAGGGGTACCAAAAACTCTTCGTAGAAGGAGATTTGAAGCTATCTATAGACATAATTAAACAGCTACAGAGCGGAACACCAGTAGAAAAGCTGAGTCGCGGCTGGTGGACTGCATGGATAGTCAAGGAGATAAGAAAATTGTCGAGAAAGATAGCATACACACTACCAACCCATGTGAGAAGAAGAGAAATGAACCAGCACACTGCCTAGCGAATTGGGGATGCAGCAATGGAGACTAACAACTAGATGTAAGCGGGAAAAAGCTAAACCAGAAAGAGGAAATGGCACACCTGATACAACTCATAGAAAAAGTTATGAATACGAGTGAAAATCTAGAGAAATCAAAGAGAGATGGCCAAAGCGGAGAGGGAAAAGGATAGACGCAGGAAAGGACAGGGGAGGAACAAGACAGGAGTAGACAGGTGATCAAAAGGATGATAGAGCAGGGTAGAGGAGGTACACCTCTCGAGAGTACGGGGGAGGAGCCAGAAAAAAAAGTCAGAGGAAAGGGCGAGATAGAGAAAACGAAGGCGTGTAGAGAAATAAAGACAAGTGGAAGAACAGAGCCAGAATTACTACGACAAGAGTAGCCGGGAGAGGAAAGGAATTAATGAAAGACAATGGTAGACAGGACAGGAGGGCGGCATCCCGAGATAGGAAGGAAGGGATCCGTGCCGGGAATAAAACAAGACAGCTGGTGGTAAAGACAAAAGTCGGGAACAAAAAAGAGATAAATCTCAAGGAAAATGGGAAAGAGGCATTATGCATGCAGACAAAGACGAGGAGAGATGACGAGAAAGAAAGTGGCAGAAGTGAGAAGACGCAGAAGGCGGAAGAATGGTGAAGCTTAGCAAGTCGATATGTAATACCCCTGGCTCTAAATTCTAATAGCTTTGATGTTTGAAAAGTAGGACTCTAGGAAATTGGCTTTGCAATCAACTCTAGCATCTTCATATCAATTCCTCAAGCAGTTCCAGTGGAATGGGGAAAATCAGTCCCAAAGAGATTACGTCTACCCAGGACAGAGAGAGCGAGAGGAAAGGCTTAGAAACCTATGAGAGTGAGGGCCACCCTGAGATAAAATTCAACAGTTCCCCCTTCAGAATCTGGGTCATAGCTAGTCCCATAGGTATCAAAGGCCGAGTGCCTGAAGACCCGAGAGAAGGAAGCTAGGAAAGGAAAATCCCGATTTCTAGTGTGGAGGCATTGAAATCTAGGGGGAGGGGCGTGAGTGCAGCTAGCAGAAAACCTGTAAAAAAGCCTGAGAAATCTAGGTCTAGGGGATACCTCTTTCACCTACCATTAACTAAGGGTGAGTCCCCAAGAGTGAGGAGGAAAAAAAGGCAGGAGTTGAAATTCTGCGTGGGGCGGAACAAGAGAAGAACCTATCGATACCTTATAACCCTAGGAATAAAAAGAAATGGAGCTAAACCCAGAATGGTGGGAAACCAGAAGGTAGGAAGTTCAAGAAGGAAGAAGGGGAAAGAAACCGAGGAAAATGTTTTAAACCAAAACAATATAATTGAAATATGCTTTGATTCTGTGATAGGTTCAGTATCAGATCAGGGAAGGCACTTAGAACAGGTTAGAGAGCAGAAGACTACAGGTAACAACCGCCAAGTTGCAAGCAGAATAGCTCCCAGGAGAAGAAAGAGGGTAGCTAAGAATGAAGAAGGAACAAGTGGTCAAACAAAGAAAAGAGGCAGGAAGACAGAGCGAGAACAAATGATGACAATTATTGACGCCTACATGGAAGGAAACCCGAATGAAGTCAGAGATCAGATAGCAAGCTAGGAGAGAGATCTAAGAGAGAATCTTAGGTACCGAGATATACCTATGGACGAATGGGAAAGAATGATTCCAGACCCTGGGACTACCAATGGAATACAATCCCTGTTCAGACAAACCATGCACCAGTATTGGGTCATGAAAAATGTAGTGGCACAGGCCATGACCTTCCACCACAAGCACATGGCAAGGGAAAAAGTCGAAAAACAAGAAGACAAAAAGGAGAAGGACCCAGTTCGAGCTAAAGTTCTAAGGGAAATAGCAACCATATAGATCTAGACATACCTAAACAATCTTGCCTTATGAAGGATTGAATAGACCCCAAAAGAAATAAAGTGGAAAATAAAACAGAGAAGCGAGATGCCAAGATCCAGCGCCAAGGCACCAACTCCAATAATATCCTCAGATGAGGAATGACCAAGCGAACCAGAATGCTTTGAATCTTGATTATGATGAAGAATACAAACATGTTTATTTTGATCTTTAGAGATAGTAGTAGAGACAGTCAACATAGAAGTAATGGATGGATTTCTATGAACTTATTTAAATTTTGGATAGGATTTAAAGTTGACCGGTGGTCACCTGGTTTCCTCCAGACAAGTGACTACCCGGAACAAATGGATGTAAAAAGTTTTGGAAAATAGATGATAAATAGAGATATGTCAAATTTACAAAAAAAAATAATAAAATGAAAAAATAACTTACATATTAATCAAATAATAATATAAATAAATAACTTACATATTTAAGAGAAACAAAAAGACATCTATAGTATAATATTAAATTATTTATAAAATTTCTCACTCATATTGGGAATGGAATGGATGAAGCATAATCAACATGAAATTCCAAAACCTCACAAAATAAATATAACTTGATAAAGTGTAACAACCATGTTGAATTTGCTAATTTGCTCTTTCAAATGCCATTGGTTCTCATGAAAGAATAAACATATATCTCTAGAAGGTGGAAAATTTTGAATACCACATCCTCATAGAAGATACCTGCTATCACTTTAGAGTGTGCCTCGACAAGGTAGGAAATGCAGATCTAGATAATATCTTATATTATAAATCTAAAATTTTAAATTCTAATATTATAAATCTAATATATTTATTAAATTTTAACATTATTTTAGTATTATAAATTTTACCAAAAAAAAAAAAAATCACTCTTAAGATTTTCTATTTATTTATTAAAAACCCTAAATCCTAAAAATTCATACAAAAGTATGAACCCAAAACTTGAAAGAAAAGTTAATTATATTATAAATAAGTATATTTTCTGACCGTGCACACGAGTATCATCTCTATAACAACGATAGATGTAATCCAAACTTTTGCATTGCCGACGCGACTATTGAAAGATTTAGATAATTTACCACTTGAAATCGGGCATGATTGAAATAACTTAATGCCCGAAAAAACACATTATTTATTTTACTTTCTAGAATGCAAAGAGAGTGACCCATTACAAAATCTCAATGATGGGAGTCCTGATATATCAATGTTTTCATTAAGTTCTTCTCAAATTTATTATATAATTTCTGTGATAATAAATATTCCCAATTGCATTTTTTCCAAACTTAATTTAATTATGAAAAAACATAAAATATATGATTTTACTTTAATCATACTATAGAGGCCATTTCATAACATGAAATTTAATAAAAACACAAAATATCTTATTTTACTTTTGCTATATTTATTGTAGCCGCCAAAGAGAGTTTTCTTTGAAAAATAAAAAGAAAATTTTCTTTGAAAAATAAAATTACATAAAATCTGACAAAATCTAACAACAAAAATCACTCGAAATAAAAATAAATAAATAAATGAATGCATAGCTCTTGAATAATCAATCACAATAATCGTAAAAATGAAAAATGCCTTAAAAAAGCATTTGATAAAAGAGAAAAAAATTGAAATCCCATCCAAACTACAAGATCTGAAAAAGCCTAGGATAAGAGATAGTCTCAATAAATAATACCAAAGCATTTGATAGAGCCATTAAAATTGAAATCCATCCAACTGGAAATGGATATAAAATTCTTGACCTGGCATGAACCATCAGCAAAGGGAGAAAACCATCGCCCAGGTTGATAGCGTGACTTGAACCTCGCCGCGTGAACTTTTCGTAACTTAGTCGTACATTCGAATGTCGAGCTCTATCTTGAAGTCATGAATGTCGAGCTCATGAATGTCGAGCTCTGTCTTAAAGTAGTGAAATTATGGTTTAATTATTACTTTAGTTTTATTTTAATTATTTTTAATTTTTAATTTTAGTTGTTACTTCAATTTTGTTTAGTTTAACTTTATAATTTTATTTTGATTGCTAATTAATATATATTTTTATATTATTAATTTTTAGTTTATAGTTTAGTTTGAATTATTGGTTTTTTATTTTATTCTATTTATTAGTTTGGCTGTATTATTAATTTGATTCATTTTACTTAATATGATTATAATTTACTTTAATATAGTTTTAGTTGTATTTTGATTACAAGATGTTAAGCATGATCCCATGAAAACTTACGAGTTCTTAGGGCGAAAAAATGCATTAATAACATGTGACACTTGTCAAGAACCTTGAAATAAGACATAAATTTTTAAGCCAATCAAATGCTAACAAATTATTATTTTTTTAATTAAAATAAAAAATAATTTAATGATTTATAAAGTTAAACATTAAAAGTTGTCATCGCCAATGATAAACTAATACTGGTCAAGAGGCAAGTTGATTGCCTTTAGTCCTGCCAAGACTCTAGCAATAGATTTTCATGTTCACTACTATTGGCAACTGATTTTCATGTTGACTACTATTAGTTGAGTGTTGATTATGCAAGTTATAATGTTTAACTTTTTTTTTTAATTATTTTTGTAACAATTGATTGGACCATTTTTTGATATAATTTATGGGTGCAGTTGCAATATTTATGCTATGATTTTTAAATATTTGTGTAATGATTTTTATTATTAAACCACCTAAAATTAAAATCCTTGAAAATAATATAACATTTATGGATGGAGTTGCAATATTTATGCCATGATTTTTAAATATTTGTGTAATGATTTTTTATTATTAAACCACCTAAAATTAAAATCCTTGAAAATAATATAACATTTTTACCATTAGTTACTGCCTACCATTTTTATACTTACCAAGAGTTACTACCCACCATTATTTCTTCAACACTTTAACAATTATGAGTAAAAATGTAAATGCCCAAACTTATTAGTGGTTACTACCCACTAAAAAATTATGCAAGTCCTTGTCCTTTAGTATGATATTATTTTTTCCATTTCATATATCAAAGTGAAATTTTCTAAAAACATGATTTCCACTTATAAGTTTTGTAATTTTATATTTAGTTGCCACATAATATTTAAAACAAAAAAAATCTTAAAAAAAAGAGTTAAATAATAATTCAATGTGTGTGGGGGGGAGAGAGAAAGATGTTTTCTACTTCCAAATATGAGAGCATGTATTAACATTTTTTATGTGGAGAATATGAATTTTAAATAAAATATTTCAATGTTAACTAAGCATATATTATATAAAACTAGTGAAAAAAAAATTAGTTAAAACATTTTGTTAGTGTTTTGTTCCAAAGCAACATAGATCCATCTTAACTCCAAATCTACCAAGAGCCATGAGGAATTAAATCTCTCAAGGTGTGCACTCAAAAAAATGTTTGCATCTTGAGAGATTTGATCCCTCTTAGTGCTTGGTAGATCTAGAACGTTGGTTAAGCTAAAATTCTAGATTTTGTATTCCAAAGTAACCACACTTATCGGTGTCATAAGAGTTATGAATGGATATTTGCATCTTGAGAGATTTGATCACTCTTAGTGCTTGGTAGATCGAGAAGGTTAGTTAAGTTAAAATTCTAGATTTTATATTTCAAAGTAACCAGACTTATCGGTGTCATAAGAGTTATGATGGATATTACAATATTTTTAAGACAATGATACAAAATGGACTTTTCTTTAGTGCAATTAATAATTTATCCCCTTAGATATAAAATCAACATAGATCCATTTTAACTTTAAATCTATTAAGCACCTCAACAGACAAAAAAAAATTGAGATTCAAATTTATTATTTCTTAAAATATTTCCATTACAAACCTATTGTTGCTTCAAATATTTCAATTAAGATTTGAAGTTAGTGTGTGTGCGCATTGATACACACAAGTGAAGCAATGTTCCTTACCAATGGTGCCTTTCAAAAAAATTAGTCACTAATTGCCAAATAAATTTTTACAAAATCTTCCCTGTATCGAAAATAAAGTACATTTTTTGCTTCTATCTTCCTCTGTTTCTCAACCCAATCTACTTACCCATTACACTCTCACTGTCACAAATTGCTCCTCATCAACTTTCTCTTACCCCATCATAGATTTGTCTGCAAAGAAAACTAAGATGCAAAGAAAAAGCAAAAAAGACCCCACAAGAACGAACCTATTTTTTAATCTCAGAGAGTCGTTTAAAGCCCTTGGTGTCGTGGTTTGACATGAAAAAAATCAGCTTTTAGTTACATTAACTAAATAACAACTTGTACGATTGTTTTAAAATTCTAAACCAATATAACGGCCAAATTTTATATATATATATATATATATATATATATCAATTTATTTGATTCGTAAAAATATGGTTTAGTTGTGGTCAAGGTGCATGTTGATTGGTAGAGTCTCGCTTTAATTGCTACCAATGAAAGATTCTAGCAATCGATTTGCCTCTTGACTAATATTAGTTGAGCGTTGATCAATGTAAGTTATAATATTTAACTTTGAAAAAAAAATTAAATATTTTTGCAACCATTTTCTATTCTTAAACTACCTAAAATTAAAATCCTTGAAAATAATATAACATATTTACCATTAATTATTGTCTACAGTAATCTACCCACCATTATTTATGTGTTCTTCAACACTTTATTTCGATTAGAAATGTAAATGTGCAAACTTGTTAGTGGTTACTACCCACTAACATTTATACAAGTCCTTGTTCTTTAGTATGAAATTATTTTTTCCACTTTATTCTTTGTTCATATATCAAGGTGCAATTTTCTGAAAACATAATTTCCACTTGAATGACAGACTACACTGCACTAGAAATCTCATTGATATTATAATATGTGTAATTGTATATTGAGGGAAAATGAATCATTGAGGGTTCAAGGGGTCATTTCATGGGGTTCATCCATCAATAGTCAAAGTCATGTTAGTTAGATTTAATTAATTAGAATTGCTATGGTTCTGGTTAGTGGTCTTTACTTCTCATCATCGATCATCATTGGAAGATATCCTCATGTCACTTCACTCTTCCTCCACTCAATCATTTGTCCTCAGGACATGAAACAAAGCATATGGGGGCACTAAATTGATTTTTTTTTTTAAGTTTCGCTCATTCCCACTTCATTGCAACCCGCGCTCAAAGAAGTTGTGAATTGAACTTTTGTGTTTGAAACTTATAAGAAAGGAGGTCATTTCACAATTGCTATGCAAACTTCCAATGCTACACAATTGTTACGCATGGGGTTTAGAGTCTTCACGAGGGCCTGTGTAATTCTGTTGCTCATTATCCTCATTTTTCACAGTGTCTGAATGAGAATATTTCTCCCTAGCTTTTCATTTCATTAAATTATTGGTCAGGTATTGATAGAGATGATCTGTGTTTATATTTGCTCCACGTCCGCTTTGAAAAGTCTATATGTTGTTAGTTATTACTTGAAATGTGCATTCTAGATCTCTGAGGGTTTTTGTAACGTGTTTGATCAACATCTAACTAAGACTCGGTTTACACTATTGGAAACCAAGCATGGCCTCTCAGTTAGGTTTTTCATTTTTCTAGCACATATTGTACATGTAAATCATTGTTATGGCATGTATTTATAACTTATAAGGTTGTTAGCATTGTTTTTCCAAAAACTCAAAGTCATTTCCATCTCATTGAAACCACTGTCAACTTCCTAAATTGTCACATTCCATAGTATTGTCACTTAATCCTTGTGCATTGCACTGCCACTTAATCCTATGTCCACATACATTGTGTTTTACACATAATTGAATTTGAAAATGTGTTCCTACACAACCAGATGGAAAACCCGAAGAAGGAAAACCAAGGGAGGATAAGTGGTCCATTTTGAACCTAAAATTTTGGAGATGATCAATGCCAGCCTAGCTATTCGAGCAACATTTGAACAAATAGGTTGTATAGTGTTTTGTGAGAAAATTCAAACTTATGGTTATCACTTCCAATTGGCCAGTATATTTTCCCTCAGTCGCAAAGGCAACCAGGTGAAGATTGGGAACTTAGATTTTATAGTTTCAGAGGAACTCATCTCCCAAGCCACAGGGATACCATTACTAAGTGAAAGTTGTTAGAAAATTATATATTATAGAGAAATAGAACACATAAAATATTGTAAAATTATAAACATAGAAAAAGCATAAAACAAGAGAGACACATATATACATGGTTCACTCAATTTGGGCTACATCCACGGAGAAACAACTAGTCCTTCCTTTTATATTATCCAGCAAATCAAGAGATACAACCTACAACATATTTGTTTTAATTCTCTCTTCACTCTCACACAATCTCCTCTCTCTTTCTATCTTAGAATACACATCTACATAGCCGCAATACATTTCCCTCATATATAACGAGGGGTTTCCTTTTAGGGAAAAAACCCTAGATTAAACATAACTTCTACCATTAGATTTCTGCCTCATGAACAACCTAGATTGACTACAAAATTACAAAATTTTACAAGGCAATTTTATATCTATTTTTAGCTTCGGAGGCGCTGTCCCCAATCCCCCACCAAGAGGGGGCTCTAAAGAATCTTCCCCCCCTGGACCCCCTAGTGGCACGCATAAATAGGTGGTGTTGTTGCCACATTACAAAATGGGGTCCAATGCGGCAATACCTCTGAATAAAGAAGATAATCAGGTTCCACACCCAACAAAAGTTAGTTTAAAGGCATGGAACTTGATGCATCACACTACAAAGACTTTGTGAAACCTCAATATAAAGGCAAATATGGGCCTATGTTTCCAAGAAGTTACCTATTGAACCACCAAAGAAAACTCCTAAAAGTAATACAAAGATATTTCACTTGTGAAGGTCATTTCAACAGAGTATACCAATACCATATCAAGATTCTCATGCATTTCACTAGAAAAAGGGGCCTTAACTTACCTCATTACCTCTTCAATATCTTGGGAAAAATGGCAGAAAAGGTTTAGTTCAAGGGAGAGAAACATTTCCTAGTTTGTTCCACTTTGCACTAATTAATTTGTTGGTCTTGAATGAACTAGAGAAGAGGAGGAGTTATTGGGAGGCTTTCTTGTCAACCTCGGGTTTGTTGGCCCATCCAAACAACTCCAAAAGTCAAGAAGGCCTTTCCTCAGCAGGCACAAATGAAGAAACACTTGCAGCTAAAGAATCTATCAATATGCCTAAAGTTGAAAATACATAGAAGTCATTGAAGGACAAGAGAGAAACAGGCAAATGAAAGGTAGGGTTCCATAAGTTGACCAAGAAGAAACACATTTTCTCCACAAACCAATAACCAGGTCATCTTCCTCAGTAGGCACAAATGAAGAAACACTTGCAGCTAAAGAATCTGTCAATGTGCCTAAAGTTGAAAATACATAGAAGTCATTGAAGGACAAGAGAGCAACAGGCAAAGGAAAGGTAGGGTTCCATAAGTTGACCAAGAAGAAACACATTTTCTCCACAAACCAATAACCAGGTCATCTATAAAGAAGATAATTGAGGAGCCAACTTCTAAGAAGACAATTGAGCCATATGATGATGCACCAGAGCAATTAGAGGAAGGTGGTCAAGAATTCAGAGAAGATAGCCAAGAGGCTCCCATGGAGGACAAGGATATGAAAATCATAGAGCTACAGGGCAACCTCTCATGGTGGCATATTTGGAAAAAGAAAATAGATAGCTTAGACACAAAGCAACAGAGGTAGCCACATATAGTGAATGTGAATCATCTAGGAATCCTTCTAAACCTATAGCCGAAGACAAAGTCAAGAAAGTGATTGAGGTGGAAGAGTTAAATGTGCCAGAATAGTCAAGAAGACCCAAGATAAGATCAACAACTAACAGGGAAGAACAGTTGAAAGAGACCCTTCTAGAAAAATAAAAGCCAGAGTTTGATGAGGGGAAAGAGTATCAGAAATTGTCTGACAAAATTGAGGAGTGCCAACATCAGGCTGATGAGGTGTTAGATTGGAATGAAAGGTACAAAGAAGAACTCTATGTTGAAGTGTTGGAAGCTCTTGACACAGTTGATAAAGCCAAGGTAGTTTTGAAATGGACTCTACCTTTACAGAGATAGATAAAGAGCTACTACATAGGGAATTTGATCATGAGAATCAGGATAAGACCAGATGAAACAAAGCTGGCTAGAAGTAGAAAATAACTCTAGAAAACCAAATTGTCATCCAAGCAAGCCAAACAATCATCTAGCAAGTAGGCCACGGTTAGAAAGAAATCCAAGGAAGCCAAACTATCATCCAGTAAGAAGAGGAGGAGGTAGCCTTGGAATTTTCACTGAGGCTACCCAAAAATGAGGTGGCATAAGGAGGTCATGTTCATGTTGCCATTTTTTTAAAGTTTTTGAGGTTATATGCTATGTTTGTTTTCGCTGAAGGATAAATCTGTATGACTAAAGGCTTGTTATGTAATGACATAAAGTCATATTTTTATGAAAATGTTGGAATTATGTCAGGTGCTATATGGTTGAATGAGATGATTGGTTGGTCACTACAATTAGTTTGGAATAGGAGCTGTCAATATAGGTTCAAAATTTCACATCTATTGCGCAAGTTGCAATCGGTCAATTCAGAGGTTTTCAAAGCCTAAAGAGGGTATTTCAAATGTTTCTACACCAAGAAAACATCGTCTCAAGCACACCCATTAGCTTAGATTTATCCATTACAAACTACAACCATGCTAAGTTGGAAACCTATTTCACACTGTTGCATAAGTTTATCAATTATGGTTATTTTTACAAACTTCTATTTTGGGACATTCTAGAAGTGTTTTTAGTGGTCAGATAAGAATGGATAAGTTAGTTTAGTTGATAAGTCCAGACATGATGTTTCTAAATTTTTTGTAAGCTTTAAACCAATGATGTTTCTAAATTATGACAACTTCTATCTGGTAGGTTCCTGTTTTTATGCAAATACATTGTATCTAGCCTATTAGACTTATGTGCAATGAATTCGACCACATAGAGTGGAAATTTCGAATTCATTATTGTATTTAATAAGGTAAAGACATGTAAAAAGGGAGTTGGTGGTTGGTAGTTGTATTTTGGGAGAAGACTATTGGAATTTTCTGTATTTTTTTCTGAGAATATTAATACAAATCCAGTTGTAGAAGTACAACTATCTTTTACCGGAGATTCAAGTACATGGTGCTTTGATGTATGTCCCTCTTCTTATGTGAATGCACATTACTTCTTTATTTACCATATTATCTCTGAAATCTTATGAATGTTTGAACTGTTTTGTTTGGAATTCATCCATTGTAAGGTGCTCCAACGCATGCAGTTTAACTATTATTCCATTTTGTTATGATTATATGTTCATAATTCTTTCCAAGATAAATTTGCTTTTCATAATAATCCTCATTTCATTCTTTTTTGCTAAATTTATATCAAATATTTATCCTCTTTTAGATTCCTTTGGTATAATGGACTCTTAGTTTTATTCTTCCCAGACACCTTAATAATCATCTTTTTCACTGATAAGCACTATTAATCTCGCCTCTCCTTCCTAAACAGATTTACTAGTCACTGGTTTGATCATAAGCACTCAAATTTTGACTCCATTTACCAATGGTACTCCTTTAAAAACTCTACCAGCACAGACTTTAACTGAAAATTCATCCTTTGCCCAAGATCTAGACAATGTTCTTCATTAAAACTAGTCTTTTGTGACTGAGTTAAAAACGAAATCCCTCTTTGGAGCTGGAAGGGCTAGTTTCCAATTCTGCAAGTGGTTTTTGGTTACCCTTCTGATCCTTTTTTTTAGCCTAGAGGTTAATTATAGGGTGCTAACAGTGGTGACCAAACATGCAACAAGAATGAGATGAGGAGGAGGGGTCTTTGCTTCATTTGTAAGGAACCTTAGAGACCTGACCACTCATGCTTAAGTGATGCAGAGGAGACAATAAAGGTAGAGGAGGAGATTCATTTTGACTCTCAGTGTGAAGATTCTTCTTTGGACAAGTACATGGGTTCATACGAGGATGCCTCTAAGGAGTCTGAGAAGTCATGTGGAGTTGTTAAAAACATGCCAAATTTATCCTCTGGTGTGTATGGTGAGAATTCAGTGGACCCTATAGGAGACATTTAGAGTGATGAGTCACCAATGACGATTCAACATGAATAGCATATGGCAGAGCATTAAAATGAGGAGGATGATATGCACAATATGCATGATGAGCCTTTTGTGGAGAGTCAGTTGGAGGTTCATGTCGATCTTGTGATGGAGGAGGATGAGAAACCATCCTTGGGGTCGACTATTGACAAGGAGAAGGTAGATGTACAAGAAGTTAGCAGGGTGGCAACATTTGTAGACACTTTTCCTAAAGAGATGTTGGAGCCTGAAATGATAGTTTTTATAGGGGTGGTAGATTGGAGGAGCGTGGAGTTTCTGATCAGATGAGGGAAGACCTTTTGGAGATGGTTGTGTATCTATATTTGGGCCTAACCACTGATGAGGTGCAGACAGGTACAATGGAAACCAAAAAAGTTACAATAGTTCCAGGAAGTAGGCCTCTCTAGGAGTTCATAGACAGGGCATGGAACACGATTTCCCCACTAGTGCCAATTTTAGGGGGAGAGGCATGACTTTATAGATGGATATTATTGAATGCCTAGATAGAGTTACATGAGTTGGCCATGGTGCAACATAAGGGACTTATTTCATATACATGTGCCTATGCATCTAATCCTTCGCACGGGATGGATTGGTGGGAGATCATGAGTTGGTATCCTATTGATGTAATATAATTCTTATTCAAGAGCGTGGTACAATAGGGGTTATTAGAGATAAGGGACACTACATGCCCTAGTTGGAAGCATGGTATAGGTTGGATGTCTATCAAAATTCCATCACAGGATCAACATAGTGGGGTTGGCCTTGGTCTATGCCAATGGTTAGACTAGAGAGAGGTGATGAGTTGGTATCCTATTGGTGAAGTAGCTTTTGTGGTCAAAGACAAAGCACAATCAGAGTCATGTGGTATGGGAAATGATTCGCCATGGTGACATTGGGATTCAGGTGGATCTAATGGTAGAAGATTAACTCAGAGATGGGGTTGGGATCTAGGTATCGAGGAATCCAGTCATGTTTGAATTTCTTGGAGGCATGATGTGGACCAATGGTTCATATGGGATCCTTGTATCAACTTGCAGATTCCTTTACAGTGGACATGTGTGGATTTATTGAGGGAAAGAAATCCTGAGGTGAGAGGATTTTTCATGTCCCCATTTTTATTTTCCTCTATAATATAGCTAGAGTGGATATCTAGGGTATGGGATGGCTAGGTCAGGGGAGCATAATTATTTCATCGGTGGTCTCAGAGGAGTTTTGAGGAGTTTTATGGGATCCGATGCAATTCTCTCATCATATTCCATCATCCGCACAGCTTTCATTTTATGTAGTGTCCCTTCTTGGTGAGATAGCTATGATGACACTCAGAGAGGGTGATTTTGATGTGGTGATATAAATATTATGCATGTTAGACTTATGTATATGTTTGTATGATATAGACCTAGTTTAGGTCACACATTTGCTATGTACTTATCATAATATCTATGGTTGTGTGTATAAGAATTGATTTTGGTTAAGAGCATATTATCGATGTTTTCTCTTTTGGTATCTTAGTCTGGACATAGGTGTATGACATGGATGGTGATCTAGGATTGAGACACATAGATCCATGGATGATCATGGTTATGTGGAACATATGGTTAAATATGTTTTGTGGATGATACATGATTTTTATGATTATATATTCTTATTCTTGTATTGAGCAAGATGTGGCAGGGGACATGGTTACTTTCAAACAAGGATTCTGAAATTATAAATGGTCGCGGGAGTCATTTCTCTAGAACCAAAATGACTGTGGAAGTCATGCATAATCTTTGGTAAAATGTGAATAAATTAATTATGAAATTCATTTGATTCCTTTGATTTATGAGATTGTGATGTGTGCAGGTCTTAGAACATGGCCTTACCAACGAACCATTAGATGGGTATGAGCTCACAATCAGTACCTTAAGGTGAAGCATGAAGTTTCAGAGTAGAGTAGATCATAAGCCATGGAAATTAGGGCGTGGAGTCTTAAATCCATGAAAGATAAAGACATGGAGTCTTGGATCTATAATAAAATGATTAGGGCGTGGAGTCCTAAATCCATGAAGGATAAAGACATGGAGTCTTAGATCTATAATAAAATGATTGGGATGTAGAGTCCTAAATATTTAAAAGATAAAGGTGTAAAATCTTGGATCCTTGGAGTAGATTAGGGCACAGAGTCCTCAATCTACTAAAGCATAAATATGTATGCAATAGGGATGTGGAATCCCTATTCTACGGAAGAAAAATACCACTCATGGGAAGCTCATGGATGAATTTCTTTAATAAAATCTCATTTCTAACAATTCTAGATTGACTTTCTAAAAATAGAAGTCATGTATAGCATCTCAAGTATGGCTTTCCAAAAATAGTAAGTCACCTTCAATCAATGGTTAATCAAGTATAGTTGAAGGAAAATCACTTAAATTATCATTACTTAATCCTAAATATTATTATTATTATTATTATCTTTTAGGAGACTATGATATTATTATTAAAAGGGAATTACAAGTCACTTTCATCTCCTCAATCACTTCACACCTCTCTCCTAGATGACTCTCATGGCTCTATGTAAATATATCTCTCTTTTAATAACATATTACATCTCTTTTATGCACTCATAAAAGAATGGAATATTCCTCTCACACTCATTAAAGACATGTCATAAAATATTCCTCTTACGCTCTCCTTAATGGCATGAGTTACACTCCTCTAAATGGAATACAAGGCGTGCATATTACTCCTCCTTTATGACTAGAATTTATTGCTCCTCTTATATATGTGTCTCATGTATTCTTACTCGGGGAGGTGCATGGTGATACAAAGAGTTTGAGAGATTTGAAGAAGATTGTGAGAGGGAGAGATTTGGAGAGTAGCCAAATGCTAATCTAAATTACTAAGTATCTCTATCCAATGGAGTTGAACAAGACTGGTATTGAGAGGAAGTAAAACTTATCTTCCTCAGCTTGCCCTATATATATCTCTACTGCTATATTTTGGTATTGTTTGTGAGCTCTTACAACTCAAGGGTTCTAAGGGGAGAAGTTCTCCCTGGATATGGTTGCGTGGAAAATTGGATGGTTCACAATGAGTTGGTAAGGGCATTGGAGCTGGAACATACTCTCATCTTTTTCAATTTATATATATACACATTGTCAGGTATATCTATAAATTCTCTAGAAATTTTGGTTTCTTATTAGTTTTAAAGTGCGTAGATTTTTAAATTTATTATTGCTACTTTAAATTAATACACAATTATGAAGATTTATGAAATATTTAGAAATTTATTTTTGAACTAAAAGTTTCTTGGTAGCTATGTATGAGAATTTACATGCAGAAAATGAAAAGAAGAATGTGTTGCCAATGATTTCAAATTATGCTTATAATGAAATTTTTCCCATAGCAGGTCATGTCTGTTATATAAAACTAGAATTCTATGTTTGATGGCATTTCACTGTCCCTTTTAGCAATTTAATATGGTTCTTTCTTCCTTTGAATTGGGTTGTTGGTTGAAACTTAGATCTAAGAAAAAGGGTTGCATAGTAAATGTTTGAAGAAATTCCTCAATGTATGTAATTTTTTATTGTTGTTCTATTGCAAATTAATTGACAAAAAGTCTTAATGGTTGTAGCATTCAAGGCTTCCATGTGTTTTCCAAATTGTAGTAGTGGCTGCAATAAGTTTGTCAACTTATGTAAAGGGAAGTAGCTTTGCAACTCGTAAAATGTTTGATTAATTACTTGTATCAAAAATTCATATAGTGAACATAGAAATTCATAAATTCAATGAAAAACTCATAGTAGCATAATTTTGGGTTATTTTTCTTCATGTAGAGTTGTAGATGAAAATTTACATGCTATGTGTTTGACAAAAGTGGTAAATGGGATCCAAATTTTTCTTGTTTTAAAGAATTGAATATCTTGGATTTTTTATTACTTTTCAGCTCAACATCAGGGGGTATTTGTGCCTTAAGGCCATGTAATCCCCAATTTCATTCCAAACAAATACTTTTTAGAACCCAGATCATAAATCTGGGCGATTTTGCAGATTGTTGTTGTTAATAATGTGCGTCATTGTTGAGTTTTTGATGAAAAACTAAGATTGTTTAGTCCATGTTTTAAGATGCCAGTATTTGAAGTTTCAATTTCTAAATTTTATGAGCTACATAGGTTGAAGAGGAATCTCAAATTCATTGTTGCCAAGTGTTTGACAAAATGCCTCAATGGCTGTAGATTGCATGCTTATAAAGTGTTTGTCAAAAGACCTCAATGGCCATATATTGCATGTTTGCAAAGTGTTTGTCAAAATACCTAAATAGTTGTAGCTTTTGTGCATATAAATTGTTAGAGTAAAAGTCTTACTTACCATAGTTTTTATGTACTAGAAATTTATGAACAGATTATTTGATGGATGTAGCTTCCTATGTTTGCAAGTTTTATGTATGAATGTGAAAATTAATTTAATAATTTCCTGAAAATGTGAATAGAGAATAGGATAGTTGTTACTTTTATTATCTAGATCTTTCAAAAAAAAGGGGTTGTTGTTGGAAACAATTTTACAGTGACTAATTTTGTAATATTTTGTGTAAGTGAGCATAATAAGTTTCGTCTGAGATGCATGCATTGATGGGTGCATTCTTGTGTTCCAATTATTGTAAAAAACAACTACTTGTGCCTAATTTATGAAATTCCATTGTTTTACTTGCCAATTTTTGAAGAATAATATGCTTATGGATTGGTAATAGTAGTTGCTCTTGCTGCAACATTCATTATACAAATCATGATTGAAGCATTGCCTTAATAATTCAAATTTTGAATTTTTAAATGATGAATTTGGAAATGTTGTTGGGTTAATATATTTTGAGATTCCATTTCATAAACATATCATATTTATTAGATTCAATGATTAAGAGAGACATATTCTTCCCTCGGTTACCTTGCTATAGGTAGGTTAATACTCATACACTTATATGTGATTTTTGCAATAGAAGCATGATATTTTTGTAGTTGTGATATAAAAAGTCAATAGGTGGATCTTATTTAGCATAATCTAGGAAATTAAATAGGTTGATCTAGTTTAATGTTCACACATGGCATTATGGTGGAATTTATTTCCAGTCTTATGTAGAACTCATGTACAAGTATGAAAAAAACACATGCTATCATATTTTAAACTTGAGAGGAAATGTGTTTTGGAATTCCCTAACTTCTTATGTGATATAATTGTATTGAAATAGATGAATGGACCTGATTACATGATAACTAAGTTCGTAATGCTAAAACAAAAATGAGTATTAGTGATTAATGTGACCTCTACTTCTTTATATTATTGATGGTTGGTAAGGTGGGACCTTACATTTTATTCCATTACATTTTGATAAATTTCAGAAAATGGGTTATTATTGAGCTTTAACTCCATTAATTATGCTTAAGGTGGCATTTTTGGAAGAATACTTGACAAAACAACTTAGTGTAATATCTCTTCGGAAATGGAATGAGAATATCTATAGGATGAGGTGGTAGGAAGTGACTTCCAGTGGCCTGGAGAGTGATGGTGGGAAATTTACCATTTTCCTTAATTAAAAGGGTATTTTAATTAATTAAAAAGAGAGAAAATGTGCTAAGTGATTAAAATAATAATAATAAAATAAATGATTCTAGAGCGATCCATGAAATCTATAAAAGAGGAGGAGGAGACCATTTGGGGATATCCTTGTGTTGAGTATTTCTCTTGTGGAAAGGTTTGGAGAACGAGGAGTTCCCAACTTCAACAATAGCCTCAAGATGGAAACCCTCGGGCGATTCGATGAGAGTTGGGCGGGTAACCATCTATCCCTTTGGTGAATTCATCCAGAATTCATAGGAGAGCATAGTAGTTGCATCCCAGTTCAGTTTTGGAGGGCCACTTTCAACATTGGAGCAAATTATTTTGGAGGTCATGTTATATATCTCATCTATTTCAGTTGTATCATCATGTATACTCTTTATAGTTATCTATTATAATAAAATCTGAGGTTATTTCTTCTCATCATATTACTGAATTTCATGGACTCTATTTTTTATATTTTACATGTCAATCTTTTGTTAAATGAATGGAATTTTACATGTAGCACTTGTTGAGTTAAATTTTGAAAATCTGCAAAATTTTCCAATTTGGGATATTGCAGTACCCATCCTTATTAGAAAATTCCAAAGGAAGGTAGATATACCAACTTCTTGGTTGATTCATTTTATAATTCTACTAGGCTTTCCTCTCTAACCATTTGTCTCTAGATGGTAAGTTCTACAAAATCTTACTTTCATGTGTAACTTAGAAAATAAATTTTACTACAACTTAGAGTTAAAAATTGAGTCATGATATTTCAAAATTATTTTCAGTGACCATATAGGCTCACTATTTCATAAATGAACATATGGGCTATATCACATTCTCGATGAGTAGTTTTGACTATGACGAATTGGCCTATCTTCATCACTCAATCAAGTACTACCAAGATCAAGTTATTATCTTTGGAGGTACTTGGCAACCCAAAAATGAAATCCATAGACATTTCTTCCCACTTGAAAGATTGTATAATTATGGTATTCAACCTTTTAGACATATTTTGATGTTTTTATTTTATCAATTTCCATTCTAATAACTAGGGAACATAAGAAGTAATATCAATACTCAAACTAGGACCATAGTACAACTGCTTCATACTTTGATATGTCCTTTGCTATCTTCGGTGTTCATAATAAGGTGAATTGAATACTAATTCTCCTTTTGTTTTATGTGTAGTATACATAATCACATTTCTAAAAAATTACACCCAACACCATTGCCTAGAATTACACCATGTTTGAGTCTACAAGTATTTCAAACTTTCATGATCTATTTGTAATTGAAAATTTATGCCAAGAAATGTTACCATGCATTCAAGGTATTTTCTATAGAAATGGGATCAAGAGCATGAGTTTGGTACTTCTATTCATGAACATTTGATTTCCTTAACTCACATCTCAACACTCCCCCTCCCTACATGAATACTCCTCCAATTCCCTCGTTACTCGCATTTATGCATATTTGGATGTCCTTGTCAATTAGGGAGTATTAATATGGGTGTATACATGAGAAGTATTTTATTTTTATGAAACTATTACTTTCTAAAGGGATTATTCTATAGGAATTAGCTCCCTTACCTTGCAATATTAATAAATGACCCGTAATCCTTGAGAAAACTTAAATAAACCCTTGATAGTAGTTAGGAAATCCCATAAAACTAATCACCTTAGATAAATTATTTTGGGTGGACAACTAGATATGGCTTCACTATTCTTGGGTTCCACCTCCTTTAGATATTTTTTTCCTAGCACGCTAAAATTTCTTCTAAAGGAATTCACACTTACTCATCTTGGCATACAACTGGTGCTCCTTCAAATTCTACAACACTAATCAAGGTTTTACTTATGTTCCATTCATCTTTAGAATAAACCAAGATTTCATCATTGAATACCAATGCAAATTTGACAATATTGTTTTTGAAATATATCTTTCATCAACTTAATGAACACTATGGGGACATTTGTTAATCCAAAGGTAAGACTAGGAAACCATATTTCCCATATTGGGTCGTAAAAGTAGTCTTTGGCATATCAACTTCTTCAAATTTAATTTGGTGATAACCAAAACTTAATTTCAACTAAGAGAACACCTTTTTTCCCTTGACCTAAGAAAATAAATCAATGAGTATGCATAAAGGATACATGTTCTTGATTCTTAACTTATTCAATTTTCTCATCAATGGATTTTTGAAATGTTCCATGTTTCTTCTTACAAAAAACATGGGAGTTTCCCAATTTGAGGCACTCAATCATATGGATTTCTTACCCAATGATTCTTGTAGTTGCATCTTAAGATCACTCAATTTGTTATTTCCTATATATAAGGTTCCTTCTATATAAGGGTTTCTCTAATCATTAGATTAATTTTATATTTCATTTCTTTGATTATTGTCAACCTTGGTAATTCTTTAGGGAACACATTTGAAAAATAATTCAATTATGGGATTTTTTACCACCTCTATGCTTGATTCATCTATGGCTTTGGTGACATGAATGATGCATACCTTACGTTCCTTGAGCACATTGTGGTTGACCAACATGGTTGAGATTTGTTTGACTATCATGGGGTTTGTTTCACCTCTAACACTTTTAATTATCCTATCATCATCTGCATATTCAATATATCTATATAATTTCACCTTTGCCTTGTGGAGTTCCAACTAATATTGTTTGATTATGCCATCATAAGCTCAAAGGACCAAATTGTGGAAACATATACCACTTCCCCATCATCCCAATTCTACCATGTGTTAATAAATTACTTAGTTCATCCATTTCATAACATTGTTTTCCATCTATACATTCTAGTAGTCCTCAAGCTTTTCAATTCTTAGCTTACATTTTCCCACGAATTTAGGAGATATATAAAGCTATGCATATGTCTAGTGTTGATCAAGAAGGTGAATGGTTGGTCAAAATAATACCTCTAGCTTGGATGAAGGAGGTGTAATATTCTACCCATCGATTTATGTATTAGTGGACAAGGCTTATATTACATTTCCCCAACATTTACCTCTTCTATCTTACCTTATTTATGCTTTGGTAAAAATCCCTAATGTACCAAAACCATAATCTCATATTGAGATGTGTGGTTTGGATTAAATCTAAGTCATTAATGTACTAAATGCACTTTATTAGACTCTTTTGGCTAAGTCAATTTCAGAACATAAAATATTTCACTTTTCCCTAAGCGAATTAGAAAATAGAAATAATTACCCACTTTTCTTAGGTGGTCACTTTCAAAATATTTCTAACTAATTGTCACATGTTCACGCTGAAACATGTGCAAGAAGTTCATGTTTGAGCTACATCTATCAACATGAATCAGTGGCCAAGGGAAAACTATAGGCATGCAAAAAAAAGGCTCATAGAGGTGGACTTTAAGAAGCAAAGCCCAAATTTTGTTGTCTAGAATCTTTGAACACATTTGTAGTTCCTAGTAGAAGTCAAAAAGAGGGCAAGAAATTTGGTAAAGGAAGAAAGTTGAAACAAAACTAGCCTTCATAATCTAGTTTTGGTGTGAAATCCATTTAGTAGCCTTAAGGCACAATAAAACAAAATTAATGATTAGCCAAGTAGTGATGAGGCAAAAATGGACAAACATATAAATGGCAGAAAACCTTAGATCTACCAATTGACCCCATGCATCAAACAAAAACTTGAAGATAAATTTTACTTGCCACCATGCTTAGAAATAAATCTCATAAAGATGATACCTTAAGAAAGGACCCTAAAGGGCACATAAGAAAATCTCAAAAGTAAATGAAATTTTTCCCAAGTGTTTCAACCTTGGAAAAATTGATCTTGTGGAAATTGGAAACATGGAACCAACTTAGAAACCCAAGGAAGCTAAAATTTAAACCTCAAAATTTCAATAATTGTTTGCCACTATGGTAGTGCATCGTGGGATTTGGGATGTTGGACTTCTATAATAAAAGGTCAAGACTAAGAAAAGATAAGACAAAGAAAAGGGATTCATGACTTTGTAGTAATAGTTGAAATATGTAACTAGGTATGGTCTTCATAATGACACATGTAATCATGATTTTACGTATTTAATGAAAAGAGAAAAATAAAGATATTACTTTTATTCTTGAGGCATGGGTTTCATGCTCATGGTAGATTTATTTTTAGGTCAAACATCCAATATTTGAGTGCTTCTAGGGCTTCTCGTTGAGTCTACAAGTCAATTGAGTCATTGTCATGTATGAAAGACCCTTTTGGGCATGTTACATATAGTAAACAAAATTTATTTCAGACAAAAGAAAGTCAAAAGACCTTTCAAGACCTCATCATGGTGCAAAGATCAGGTTGGACTACATGAAGGGACAATTCGGCCTAATTATAGAAATTCATACCCCTCAAGAGCCTATAAATAAGAAGGAACTTGACCTCATTTGGATACACTCTCAAGCAAGTTCGATCTCCTCAAGATAGAAGATGGAAAAGATGAAGAAGAAGAAGAAGATAAATATCAAAGTTTTGGGCCTCTCTCTCTCTTTCTCTTTTGTTAGGGTTTGTACAGTTACTGGGCAAGATGAAATTTTGAAGCTGCATCGAAGTTGTGGAGCTGCATCGAAGATGTGATGCTGCATCGAACTTGTTAACCTACATCGAAGTTGTGAAGATGCATTGAAGCTGTGAAGATGCATCAAAGTTGCGAAGCTGCATCGAATTTGTGAAGTTGCATCCAAGTTGTGAAGTTGTAACTAGGTTGAAGTTGCTAAAGGTTGAAATTATTAATCTGCTAGAGATGTCAAAGTTGCAGTAGAATGTGCTAGTCAAAGTTGCAGAAGAAGTTGTTGGGAAAAAGAATTTGATGGAGGTTGAAATTGAAGAAGTTGTTAAGGAACTACTAGAAGGAAATCTTGTTAAGGGACTTGGCCTTGGGGGGTCTTGGCCAAGGGTCATAGGTCTTGGAATTCATCAATTGAAGATTATATAAGAAGAGAAGAATTCTTGTGGATTTGTCCTCTCAAATGGAGAGGTTTTGGCCTTGGTTGATCACCTATATCTTGTGTCATTTTTCCTCATTGTTCTTTATGGTTTCATAGTTGTTTTATGAAAAGAACACAATAATAATTAAGGTGAAAAAGAATCTAATCAAGATAAGAAAAATATATCACAAGTAGTTATTAAAGTAAGAGAAATCACATAACCGAGCTGCCCCTAAATTTCTTAACATGATTTCAGAGCTAAGGTGACAAGACAAGGAAAGGAAGCTAAAAGAAGGACTATCAAAAGGAGTATCAAGAAATATCAAAACATTGACATCATACCATAAATAATACATTCACAAGGACCGAGTACAAGCAAATAAGACCTCAAAACTCTAGCTTATCAAAAGAAGGGTTTCTTACTTGAAGCATTGCTGGGAAATCTTGCCCATCATCAAGGACCCTACCTATAAGGACTACACATTGAATCATCTTAAAGCAAAAAGAGGCATTGTCATCATCATCAAGGAATAAATGTGATCTCCCTCTCTTTGAATGATCACTTTTAAAAGAATACATGTTCATCAAGAAGACATCTTCTACTATCAACATCGTCATCAAAATCAAGATGGTATCAAGTTAAAGATATTGTCATAAAGGAGCGTATTCACTTGACAAGTAACTACATTTATATTTATGACTAAATTGGCTATCAAAATGACTTAATTTTACAAAGAAAGAAACAAATTGGTTGGGTCATCAAACTTTATTGCATGGAAGAATATGACATATTTGATCCTCATAGAAAAATGAAGTCGTTGAACATGTTAAGGGATCAATTACTAAGCTTCCAAAGGAAGAAGGTCAAGCTCTAAAAAAGTATATGAAAGGGGAAGTAAGGGCCCAAAGCATTCTCATTGAATCAACCAAGGATCCCCTCATACCCTATGTATTAAAGTTGGAGACATCAAAAGAAATATATATGATATACTAGTACAATTGTTCTCCATAAGTATTACTCGAGAATTGATATCATTAAGATAAGAAATCCACAAGATGAAGATATCAAAGGAATATGGAATAGCCTCATACTTTAAGAGGGTATCATAAATAAGATACAAACTACAAGAGTTGGGAGAAATAATGTCTCATAAAGAAATGAACACCATAGTGCTCAATGCATTGCCCGAGGAATGGAGCAACTTTACCTCAAGAATCTATGGAAAGAAGGAAGCTACCCCATTCAATGAACTTTGGTCATTGTGTAAAATTGAAGAAACTAGGGTGAAGGTAAAAAGAAATGTAGGATCAAATGAGGAAGTCCAAGCATTTGCTTCCATGGCTAAGAGAAAAGCAAAGTTTAGGGAATTTGGTTCTAAAAAAAAGAAGAATAATATGTCAAAGATCAAATGCTATGGTTGCCATGAATATGGGCACTACAAGAGAGATTGTCCAAAGTTCAAGTAGGACAACAAGAGGAAAGAAATAAATGTAGCTCATATCACTGAAGAAGAGGAAGAACCTGATGAGAAGAAATCAAAAGGGATAGATCTTCACTATTAGGGTTTCTCCAGTGCATGGCAAGGAAAAGTAGGAGGTGGAAAGATCTCCAGCATGGCTAAATAATATGAGAAGTATTATGACGATACACATCTTAGTAGAAGATTGCATCATACTAGAAGCATATCGTTAAATCAAGAGTTCATGACATCATTATATGAAGCTTGAAAGAGCAACTAAAGTAGAAGTGTATAGAGATGTAATAGTTATCATACAAAGGAAGTAGCTCTTGGCAACCTCATTGAAATCATATATAGTACATATGATTGAAAGAAAATCATCTAGCATGATAGAAGAAGTTCATCATACATCATCATCATAGGAAGGAGCATTTGCAAGATGATGATAATCAAAATCCTCCATTGGATTCTGCTTTAGAAGGTTCACCTCTCTTGGAAGAAGCAAGTGTCTCACTAAGAATTCCACCTTGTATGGGATTCATGTTTTAGAAGGATGATGGTATGGTGAAAAAGGAATGCAACATGTCAAAATGGTTGAAGTACTCTCAATCAAGGAAATGAAGTTGTTGAAGGAAGCCTAGATTACCAAAAGAAGGAAAGAGGTATGCATGCATGTATTTAATTGAGTCATGTTGTTATATGGCTGCATGGGTAAATTCTCTATCTCATGAGCATGATCAAAGAAAAGGGGTCTCCTCCTTTGGAAAGATGCACGAAGTCATGGTTCATATATTGACTAGATGAAATAAACATCATATATCCTCATATGGAATATGAGGCAGTTGAAAAAGATGAAGGAACTATGTATGGAAAGTTCTTGGGAAGCAATATGTGAAGAAAGAAAGAAGAGATCATGAAAGATACAACTATGGTCGCATGAAGTGAACATCTGATGACTAGAAGAATGATCATGACATCTCCATAGAGAAGAAGATTGTGATAAGGTTTGTAAAATGGAGACCCTTGACATATGAAGTCTTGGAGATGTGTTTATGAATATGCAGGATGTTGAAGGAAAGATATATTTCATGATGAAAGGCCAACAAAAAAGTAACCATGATTTGATGTTCATTTTTTTTTTGAACAACATCTCGATGCGTTGATACATGGATGCCGAAAGAGGATTGTAGATGTCACTTACATCTAGCACTCATGTGGGTGGATGGAAGATCATAAAGGAAGCATGACTTGGAAGAGGTAGTAGTATGAAGAAAAGCCAGATGTGGAGTAGGGGATCACTTGACAAAAAAAGGAAGAAATGGACGATGTGGTTCGTGAAGGAAAGTGATGGATGGTCAATGCCCTACAAAGAAGTCCCAAAATATGAAGGCTCCATATTGTTAAATATGAACTTCATGACATCAAAAGAAGGAGCCCCACAAGTAGTTGATAATCCCGTGATCTCCACCTAGAAAAGAAATCTATTGGAATCAAGTCCCTGGTTAAGAGGGAGCTTGGACAAGTCCCTGGTTAAGATGGAGCTTGGACAAGTCCCTGGATAAGAGTGAGCTTGGATACATTCCTTTTATAGGAATATGTACATTCCTTTATAGGAATGGGTATATCCTCCCTAGTTGAGTGGGAGAGATAAACACATAATTCTTGTCTTCACTTTGGAAGAAAGAATGGAGGATTAGGTAAGCATTTGGTATCCGATACTCTTTGAGGATGAGATTGAGCATCCAAGATAAGAGTAGTCATAGAGGACCAATATTCTTTGAGGACTGAGAATCAAAGATAAGAATAGTCCTAGAAGGACATACTCTATGAACACGTGGGTGGGGTACGTGCCTTGAGAGGCAATGATGATGGTGTCTATAATTAATTAGTGTCGTCAGCATTGTGCTCTTATCTTATGGAGAGATAGAGTTGTTATTCAAGGCCTTGCTATGTGATAATGTTGGATGATATGATGCTAAAAAAATGGGTTACCAATCTGACTCTTCTTATGAGAATTATTTAGGTTGCGAATGTCCAAGTACCTTGTATGGATTATGAATACCTCCCTAGTTAAGAGGGAGTGTTGAAATATGTAACTAGGTTCGGTCTTCATAATGACATATGTAATCATGATTTTATGTATTTAATAAAAAGAGAAAAATAAATTTGTTATTGTTATTTTTGAGGCATGGGTTTCATGCTCAAGGGAGATTTATTTTTAGGTCAAGCACCCATTGAGTGCTTCTAGGGCTTGTCATTGGGTCTACAAGTCAATTGGTTCATTATCATGTATGAAAGACCCTTTTGGGCATGTTACAAATTGTAAAGAAAATTTATTTGAGTCAAGAGAAAGTCAAAAGACCTTCCAAGACCTCATCATGGTGCAAAGATCATGTCGATCTACATGAAGGGACAAGTCAGCCTAAAAATAGCAATCCATACCCCTCAAGAGCCTATAAATAAAAAGGAACTTGATTTCATTTGGATATACTTTCAAGAAAGTTTGATCTCATCAAGATAGAAGCCAGAAAAAGATGAAGAATAAGAAGAAGACCGAGATCAAAGTTTTGGGCCTCTCTCTCTCTCTGTTTTGTTAGAGTTTCTACATATACTAGGAAAGCTGAAATTTTGAAGTTGCATCGAAGCTGTGAATTTGCATCGAAGCTATTACACTACATCAAAGCTGTGAATTTGCATGGAAGTTGTGAAGCTGATCAAAGTTGTGAAGTTGCATTGAAGTTGTGAAGCTACATTGACGTTGTAAAGTTGTAGCTAGGTCGAAGCTGCGAAAGGTCAAAACTATGAATCTATTGGAAAGGTCGAAGTTGCAATAGAATATACTGGTTAAAGTTGCAAAAAAATTTGTTGGGAAAAAGTATTTGCTGGAGGTCGAAATTGCAGAAGTTGCTAAGGAACTGTTAGAAGGAAAGCTCATGAAGGGACTTGGTATTAGAGGGTCTTGGTCAAAGGTCACAAGTCTTGGAATTCTTCAATTGAAGATTCTATAAGAAGAGAAGAATTCTTGTGGGTTTTTCCTCTCAATGTCAGAGGTTTTGGCCCTGGCTGATCACCTATATCTTGTGTCCTTTTGTCTCACAATTATTTATGGTTTGGTAGTTGTTTGATGAAAAAAGACAATAATAATTAAGGTGAAAAATAATATAATCAAGATAAGAAAAATACATCACAAGCAATTATCAAAGTAAGAGAAATCACATAATTTAGTTGCCCCTAGATTTCTCAACGATAAACAAGCTTGGACATGAAAGGGATTTTGTATACCCCCATTGAGTGAAGTAGCGAGTATGCCACATCTATCATTAGTGCATCTAGAGTGAATTTCTAACTTGTTTATTTCTTATGTGACAACAAAGAATTATTATTTGAAAGTTTTCTTTTTTCCATACAAGAGATCATAATTTTTTATACAAGATTTATTTCTAACTCTCTCTTTGTTTCCTAGTATTGCCTCTTTTCTTTTTATTTTCTATGTCTACCTCAAGTTTCCTTCCCATGGTGAACCCCATTTGCTTCATTTTATGAAAACCACTTCTCATTTCCCATTCTAATTAATCAAGACACATATGCATCATTCAAGAGACTATTCACAAAATCCAGAAATATATAATGCCTTTACAAAATTTATAAATATACATACAATGAAAGAAACATAAAACACATATAAAAATACAACACAACACATAGAGAAATATAACTCACCAATAATACAAAAAGAAAAAAATTTCAAAATAATACATATAATTAATAAAATGATAACTACATAAACAATACTAACCAATTATGTTATTAACCATCTATTTTTCAAATGCATATGCACAATAGAAAAACAAAAAAATAACTTTTAATATAGTCTTTAAATACATGTGTAATCAATTTTAAATATGTCTAAGGAATAGATATGTCTAATTGCAATCAGGCAAGTAGGTAATCTAAAAGATACCCCTTCTTTAACCAAATTGAAAACATAACTCTTGCTTCTCCAGAAGCCCGCATTAAAATATTCCAGGAGTTGGGAGAGTCAAATATGTCTATGAAATAAGTATGTCTAATTACAATTGGGCAAGTAGGTGATCGAAAAGAATACCCCTTATTTAACCAAATTGAAAAGATAGCTCTTGCTTCTCTAGATTAAAACATTAAAATATTCCAGGAGTCAAATCATTGCCCGTAAAATTCCTGCAAGAATAAGTTAAATGAAAAAGAAACTATTGAGAACTATGGACCATGGTTATTTATAACATATGAAAAAAAACTACGATAAAAGAATAACTTGACACTTATAAAAAAAAACATAAGATGAATGAAAAATAAATAAAGAACTTCACACTAACACGAGATGAATGAAAAAAAAAACTACTGAGAATTATGGACTGGAGCTAACCAGTCATATATTGGGTATTTAATGTCTTCAGAGCAGCAGGCCATTTAGTCCGATAATACGGGAGCGGGCAAATATTATTTAATGCCGAATTTGCCGGCTCCGGTGTTATCGCGTTAAGTGACATGCTTCTCTCAAGACATTAAATACCCAATATATGACTGGTTAGCTCTTTCCCAGAACTATGGACCATGGTTACTTGTTGCATATGAAAAAATTAATAATAAACGAATAACTTGACACTTACGCAATTTGAAGGTTTGGAAGTGATGATACTGATTGGGGAATTTTTCCAGTCAACTTATTGTCGTTGAGCCTACTGTTCAACAAACGAATCAATTATGTAAGTTTCGTGAAGTTTTTTTTTTTTTTTTTTTTATAGATTTAAAGAGAAATGGTAAAGGTAATTCAGGATTTTAAAAATGTGTGAGGATTTTATAAGGAAAAAAATTAAATAATGTTGGAATGGCAAATATAGAAAATACATACAGGAACTGAAGAGATTTCAAATTCCCCAGTGACTCTGGAATTTCACCCGTTAAAGAATTGCCATCCAAATCCAAGCTAACAAGATTCACTAGCTTGCCAAGCTCCTCTGGAATGTTTCCCGTGATGTTATTATCGGAAAGGTCCCTGCAGTGCAGATGTGAAGTGAGAAGTCATTAAAACATAATTGTACTTTGAATATGTATTTCTACTTTTAAGTCATAAAAACACATAATTTTACATTGAATATGCGAAAGATTAAGTATATATTATGTGTTTCTTCTTCTAGAAAAAACTTCTAGGATACTTTATTAGTGGGAAATTCACAACTCAAATTTGTGATTCCAACAAATTGTTACAAAATTCTTGAGAAATTAAACTGGAAAATATGCTAAAGTAAATTTCCAAAACTTATAATAAATAAACTATAATATACAAACATGTTAATTAAATTTACTTAAATAATTTCCTTGCAAAATAGTATTAAGACCATAAAAATAACATCGTTATCCTCTCATTCTTATCCTTTCTTACCACCAAAACAAGATTATCTAGATACTAGCATCATACCCTTTGAAGCCTCATCAATTGCCTAATCATAGTGTCTTTAGAAAAAGAAATGCAGATAAAAAAATTATGCAAGAGATAATGATGAATTACTAGTAAAACAATATATTCAATAAACATTGATGTTTCACCATAAAAGATAAATCCAAAACTGAAAATACATATTTCAACTTAGACTCTGTGTGGACAATTTCCTTGATAGCATTCTCTCTTTCTTTGGACAATTTCCATGGTAGTGTTTATCTCCATTCATCACCGTTCTCTCTATTTTTAGGAGGTCTAAGTTTTTGGAAGGATATGAGATGTAAGGGATATGAAAAATAATTTTAATGTATTCTTGGTGGGAGGAGAATCAATTTGAAAAAGAAGTGGTCACCCATGCAGGATGTGAATTGGAATTACAAAAAGAAGTGGTCACCCATACAGGATGTGAATGGGAATTAAAAAAGAAGTGGTCTCTCATGCATGATGTGAATTGGAATTACAAAATTAGTAGCATAGAGAAGTTTGAATATAAGTATGAAATCAAACAACAGCTTAGTAAACTAGGAACCTGTTTTTTCTGTTTTGTTCTTCCATATAAAAAACAAACATTTAAAAAAAGGAATAAAAGACATATCTTAACTAGAATATCTAATAAATGAAAAGAGCATACTTACAATACTTGTAAATGATCAAGGTTTCCAAGATCAGGCACCAGACTACCAGAGAGCCCTGCAGAGTTCAGGTCCCTGCAAACATTGAATTAGCAAGGGTGTAAAATAAAAACTAGCCCAAGAATGCTGAATAGACATAGGAAGATAAGCTTACAATCTACTAACACGATCCCCGTCACAAGTGATGTGGAACCAGTCACATGTACTAACACTCTGATCCCAGCTTGCAAATACATTAAGAGGATCTTCTAAGTTTCCCTCGAATGCAACAAGGGCATCACCTGTCAGAAAGAACTTGAATCGTTTCAGTAACCTAAAAGTTGGGATTAAGTTTAAAACAACATCCACTTTTTAAGATTCTGATTCAAATATTGCAATGGACTCTGATGAGACTCACTGTCATCAGCTGAGGCTGAAAAGAAGCTCGCCACCGCTACAAGCACCAGGATTTTCCACATAAAGCCCATTGTCAGAGAAGCTTCTAGCAAAGTATGTGAGTAGCACAGCACCCAATTTCTGCTGGTTCTTTTGTTTGAAGGATTCCAAACAACAGAAGAGACAAAATTTATATAAAGGAAGCCCCCGGGTTCAGGAGGTGCCAGTTGGTCTCCTTCAACAGCATGTTGGTCGAAGGAGGAGGCTGAGGCTGAGGCTTCTCAAGATGGCCAAATGAGAAAGTTGGCATTTAATGTCAACTGAAACGTAAGCACATCGTAAATCACCAGGTATAGACATACAATTTAGCAAATCTTTATCACTTCAAATAAATAATATAGATAATTTACAAATTTAAATTGGTATTTTTTTAATTGGGATATAAATTTAATATTTTCAAAAAAATTCGAACATTTCTAATTAAAAAAAAAATTCCCTAGTCAAACTTGTTATTTTAATAAATCCAAACTAAATTCCAGACAAATCCAAAAAATCACATTTAAAAAATAATATAAATACTCGAGAAATAATATATAGGCAATCCACCAAATCTGAACCACCTCCAATATTCTGGTTTAAAAACAAAGTTTACGCACACGAGTGCAGTGGATTGGATAATTACAAAAATATTGGTTCGACGGTGAATATGGATTTTGACGACCAACCACCTTTCACTCTATTTCCGGGTTCAAGGTATTTGGTTTGCATTTTGTTTATATAGTCTCGTAAATAAAAGAAAGAAAGTTCGTAAGAAATTTAATTAGAAATAAAATTGGTAAGACTTTGTAGTAATAATAATAAATTTTTTTTTGTTAATTGTGGTTGATTTTTTTTTTTTTTACATCAAATTTATATTACATATGTGAAATAGGTGGCCTCAAGTTGCTTAATGAAAAACTAAGTTTGTTGGCCACTTATCCTTGTTATAAGCCATCTAAAAAGAATAAAATAAATGCCCCTATTCCTATTGTTCTTCTGAAGCTGATTCGACCTGTGCTGGGTCCTTCGCAGAGTCACAAGGCATCTCAGCGAGCTCGATGATGCAAGGGATGTGCCTTTGAATTCTATCCAAGCGGATGTCCTGCTTGTAAAGTTGGAATTGGATTGTCTACAAATCTTTTTTATAGTTAGGCATGTCCTGGAGAGTCAATGCCATCCCCACTAATATTTGCTCCATCGCCTTCCCCATAAGGCTCTTCATGAGCTAGTATAAATAGACGGTCTGTTTGAACTGAGTTATTCTGCCTCTAGTAGTCCCGGGATCTGGAAGTAAAACCCTGTCAGTTCTCCATCTCCTCCTTGGATTCGCCTTCCTGTTTAATTCCCCCTCCCAATCTTCCAACAACTTGCGGATTGTAAGCATTCGTTCCCTCCCTGTAGGTTGTCGCAACTTCAATGATGATGTGTTCTACCGATTTCCTACCTCGTCTTGGTTCTGAGGTGCTCGGGCCATTTTCCCGTGCAGACTCCTGCCCACGTCTTCCGCGTCCTCTTTCTCTTGCCAGTCGAACCATCTGTGCTCTGTCCACTCCCTGTTCAAAAGCATGATGAGTTAACCTTTGGTTTTGCATTTCAATATCATCATTATGCTTATTCTTTGGTCTATCCGTAATACTTGCAGAGACAGGCTCGGATGGTTGACAACTCGTTCGGGAAGCGAGGGTAGTTGGTGTTCCCTACTATGTTGTTTTCCATTCCTTGCCTCATACCTCTCATGAATAATTCAGTTGACCCACCCCTCACACGGCCAAGTGCAAGTACCTTTGCCCGGGTGAGCCTTCCTAATCCCCTCTGTCTAGTCAAGGGTTTCCCATCGAGGTTGAGCCTTCCCATGCCCCTCTCTGCCTAATGGAGTGGCGCCACTACTCTACATTCGCTCATGCCTACGCTTCCCCATTGCATTAATTCTACCTGACCACCCGCATGGTTACACAAATTCCCTCGACTACTCTCAAGAGAAGCGTCCCGTCTACATACCCAGTCAACACTCAAGGCTCTCACAACCAACGCACTAAGCCAGCCCACAGTCACCCCAAGCCTGCGTTGTTCTCCCCAGCTAGCCCTCCAGTTCCCCTCCCCTGGCTTCTCTCGAACTCCCCATCCATAAACAAACAGAGTTGCCATAGCAAGGGGATTGCAGGACCAAGAAACATACCTGAAAACGCTCTGTTGATGCTGACAATGGTAGCTTCGCATGCTTGTTCCAGTGCTCCAACTCCCACTAGCGTTCGCAGCAATGCAGTTATCCATGTCTTGAATTCCTTTACTCCACAATCTATCCTGCCATATAGTTTCGCCTATCCTTCGTTACACGCATCACCTCCCACCTCGTCCTGGCCATACCCGCCACCTCTCCATCTCCTCTGTCAGTCTGCATGCGGGAGGCCACCACACCCATCATCATGAGCATGTGGGGGGCAGTGGGTGGTACCCTTCCATTAATCCTCATAACTAACATTCCTGCCCGACATCCTTCTCAACCTCGAGTACGCACCGCAATCGAGAGAATATTTTTTTTTAAATGTAAAAATAAATTAATTAATTTAATTAAAATGATAAAAAATATATAGTTGTTTTGAAGATAAATTTCAACTTTTGATTTATAAATATTAGAATATTTTGTAAAGATTAAATCTTTTTTATTCATCCAATTGTTAAGAAATATAAGAGATGTCCCATTCACCTAATTATTAAGAAATATAAGAGATGTTCTTGATGTTATATTTAAACTAATATTTACATTAATAAATTTAGAAATTAAAAAATAGTAATAACAAAAAAAAAAATTATTTCCCATTTTATACAAAGGATAAAATATTTCAAAAAAAATAATTAATTTACATTTTAATATAAGGGAGATTTGTAATTTTTGAGATCAGGTGTAGGGCAATCTTACTCATTAACAATAAATAAATATATATATATATATATAAAATAAAAATTGTCAAATGTAAAACCATAAACATTAGAATATATTCAAGAATTTAGATTAATACAATCTAATGAAAAAATAAAATATGATTCACTGTTAGATAGTTGCTACTCAATCGTGAACAAAATACTCTACAAATTTAGATCATTACAAAAGTGTTTAATTATTTTGATAAACATATATAATAAAATATAAAATGAAACATTTAAAAATAATTTAAAATATACATATAAATTTTTAATATACTAAATTTAAAAACAAAAATTAAAATCATATTTTCAATTTTATTAAAATATTTAAAATAGTATTCTAGTATTCTAATTTACAAATATATTATTATTATAAATTTAATATAAAAAATAAATAAAAATTTAATATTTATAATTAAAATTTATAAATTTTTTATATAATTATTTAAAAATTAAATAACAAATATATTATTATTATAAATTTAATGTAAAAATAAATAAAAATTTAATATTTATAATTAAAATTTATAAATTTTTTATATAATTATTAAAAAATTAAATATAAAAATTTTGTTTAAGATGAAATGTAAAAACCTTTTCTTAACTAAAATAATTATCTAAATAAAAATGTTCAGAAAATTATAACAAGCAATCAAATGTATTGCATAGTAAAAAAAACACTAAAACTTACAAAATAGGAAAAATAACTTTTTATAATAATATATTTAATTAATATATTTAATAAACTTTAAAAAAATATAATATTTAAAAATATACTTTATAATATTTAAAGATATACCATATATTATATATCACATTTCTCATTAAAAAGAGCATTAGAATTAATAGATTTATTAATGGTGGCAAAAATTTGAGATGTATTAAATAAATAGCATATTATTAATTTATATTAGTCATTGATTTCAAAGTTAAAATTTGCTTAGTAAAATTTCACGAAATCTTCCCTAGTTGCCTTTGATCGCATCTTCATTTTCATGGCTCTGTCAATCAGGTCATGGTAGTTCGAAAGATGGATAGGTTGAAAATAATGTGTACTTTTTTGACAGAGGGTTATCTCTGCTTACACCCATAGTATGCATGTACAAATGCATAATCACATTTGTCCCAGGAATTTTGACTCTCTAACGAGTCAAATCTTCATCCATCAATGGTTTAGGCCCTTTTATTAAACTCTTATGCGAATTATGCGTTACAATAGCCCAGTCTTTCCCTTAATCATTTCATTCTATTGAAACTCTATCCACCCTCATAAACCTTAGTTTAAAACCTTAAGCCTGCACATTTAGCCTTTATAACATTGTTACCGCATACATAACCTAACCCACTCTTTAACTTACACATGAAAACCTCATACCAGCGCTATTTCTATTATAATGTTTATATAATAGAAATCACATAAAACATGTGAATTCATACCTTTCCGCTTTAATACGGGTTCTGCACATTCAACTAGATTTACCTTTATCACTAATCGCAATCACCATATTCCACGGGTCACATTAACACTTGACTCTTATCACCCCTGATATGCAATTAACATATCCTTCTCGACTTCAAATACCGTTAACTGTGCTTAATTATTTATCGGGTCCGCTCCATCGCTCATCACATTACTCCTCCACCGATAAGGCACCTTTAAATGTTGTGATGCGATCACTTCAATGATCACATCGGCGATCGCAATCGCTTAAAGCTTGAAGTCGGGGTTTATTACTTCTGCTAAGTGTGATTAACTCTCCGTTGTTGATCAGAGTATACGATCTAATGGTTCACACTTCGATCGTAGATCACAATCGCTCAAGACTTGAGGTCGGGGTTCATTGCTCCTATTGCTTTCCTCCGCTGTGATATTTCATAACTCCGCTCCATTCTTTGCGACTTAATCTTGGCCGTTGATCGTAAAGATCCAATGGGTACTGTGCATTAACGTTTCACTTCTTCGTTGCTCGCTTACTTGGGTTTTTCTACTATTTCTTCAGTATTTCACTGTGGTTTCAGGTTTCTTCAATGATTCTGGGTCTTCCATTGTTCCACTGTGACTCCCTCCTGAGCTTAAACTCTGTGAGTTCTTAAATCACTGTCATTCTAGAGCATTAATTTGATCCTTCGAATGAATCAACGACCCGTTACGAGCCTCTATCTCACTCTCTTCCTCTCTGTGCATTCGCTGAACTCCCCCTGCATATATAGATTATGCAAATCTCTGATTCATTGTAATTTATCATTCGATATTCAATCACACATTTATATAGTCATGAATCGAATTCTTGTATACCAACACATATAACAAATGATTACATATTAAGGGTCTGTCTTTCTGGCCCGATTCTTCTAATTAGTGGCCTCTACTTCACACTCTGCCCATAGGCTTACAAACACGCTTTAGTTATCTATCTAGCCTATCTAAAACATCTAACCCCTGTCTTTGCCTTTTAGGCTTATATTTATACAAAGGGATTATAAAACCAACTCTGGTTTAGATCCATAAATTCCTTAACAAAATTCTTAAATCTCTTCCTTATTCCTAAAACTCCTTTCTAATTCATAAATTCATGAACTAACTCCTAATTTGAGATTTACAATTAATTTTCAAACCTCTCATCACTCAACTATCCTAAATCTCTCATTTTCTCCTACATTTGAGAACATTTACAATTATGTCTCACAATATTCAATTAAATCATATTCTCATTAAAATCACTCAAAACCCTTTAATAATAATTACATTAATTCAAAACATAGGAACCCAACTTCCTTAAAACACAAGACCCCTTATGTCTACTAAAATACAATGATTTTATTGGGTTGAATGCTCCTGCATCACTTTTTTTCATATAGATCGAGCCAAATCAACGATACACAACTAATCAAAACAAATGTCCTCTTTTACCTAATCCATAAAAGCTGGCCACATAGTCATAATATCAAAAAGCAACTATCCAATCCATGAAGAGCAAAGTATAAAATAAACATGTCTATATGATATGTCTATCAATTTATTTAACTAGTATTTGTATCACATATTGCAAAAAAGAGAAATCACTTATATTATGTTAAATTGATCGATTTTATAACCTTTCTAATATAGTTTGTTTCTTAATTTTCTAAAATAGTCTTTGAAGTTTCAGTAGAAAATATTTGATAAATTTTGAAGCACAAAATTAAATCGTTTTCATATTAGATATTAAAATAATCATGATATTAAGTAGTATTACAAAGTAATACCTTCTCACTCAATACATATGAAATCATAGAAAATTTTATTTATTTATTTATAATTAAAAAATTTATATAAAATCATTAATATTAATTTATTTTTCAAAACTTATATTAATTTATAAATTTATTAATAATATTAAAAAATCAATACAATTATTCAAAATAATAAGATTTTATTAAATTTATTTTAAAATGTGATAAAAATATAATATAGCTTAGTAAGTGTAAATTAATTTTTTTATTAAATTTTTTTTATAATTATTTAATTTTAAATAACATAATTATTTGAATAAAATATAATTAAAAAATATTTTTCTATTGAGAGGTATTATGATGAAGTTTTATGGTAGAAACTATGAGATTTATTTTATTCAACATGATATTTTGCGAGACTTGGTTATTTATATTCATATTTTGTTTGAAGTAGAAGATGGTGATTATCTAAATGCCTTCAGATTTTCTTTTTCTAGTCGATGAAGATTGCTTAATTGTTTTGGGGATCAACATGAAATGTTGTATCAAGTAGTGATTTCAGAACAGAACATCATTCAGATTCTGAAACTATGTCAAACCATGAAGCAATCTCACGAAGAAATTAGAGATAATAATATGCATTCATTATGGGAAAATATGCATGGTTGGAAGAGGAAAGTAAAATCTCTTTAAGCTAATTGCATTGCTCTTTATCAAATGGTTGTAATTATAGTAAAAATTCCTAATTTTCTTTTTTAAATATGAGATTATTTATTGGATTGGTTGTTGAGGAAATTAAAAAAGAAGAAATTTCCCAACAACAACATGACAATGTATAAATTTTGTTTATGGACTAGGACTTCCAAGTCTATAAGAGTTAAGAGGAAGGCAAATAAATCTCAAATATGTATGGAGTGGTTCCAATGGCTATAATAGCTACCTTTGGCCAATCACATCAAAGCCAACTTATTGCTTTTGGCACGAAAGTTGACTAGAAATGGTTTTGTTCCATAAGTGATTAATGTGTGACTTTTCATCTACTTAACAATGAAATGGTTATGACTATAATAATTCCTACCTTTGGCTAATTACATCAAAGCCACCCTTATTTCCATTGGGATAAAAGTGTATTGTATGGGTCATAAGCGATTAATGTGTGATTTTTCATGTGCATAATTAATGTGTGTTTTTTCATGTGCATAATAATTTGATTGACAAATTTCCACCTTATATGTCCGTTGTGGAATTCAATTATTCTAAGTTCCACTAAAATCACTTGCAAATTCATTTGTCAAATTTGAGCTTTCTTAAAAATACAAAACCAAAAAATAGCTAAAATCATCTAACTAGAAACCTTATTTTATTGTTTCTAAATAATTGATCTCAATATTTTTTTTGCATTAGTTTCTAAAGTGAAATGGTTCCATTGTGTTTACAGTTTATGGTAATGCTGACATGGCTTCATTTTTATTTACATGATAGGCAAATGCCACATGGAAATATGAGGTTGGTAACATACCACAAGTGTCCACTCAATCCTCTTTGTGTGATCAAGTTGGACACATAAAAAATGGTAGAAGCAACAAAAGTGTGAAGAGTGGCAGAAGCACTAAACAACTCACATACTGATATTCTTCACTACTATTTTGATTGTGAGGCAGAGCACACTATTTTCATGATCACCAAAGAAATCTAGACTTATTAATATCAAAGCTATATTCATAGACTTATATCAAAGAGCACACTATTTCCATGATCATCAAAGAAATCCAAACTTATTAATATCAAAACTATATTCATAGACTTATATAAAAGGCATATCACTATTTTCATGATCACCAATGAAATCCGGACTTATTAATATCAAACTATACTCAGGATCACTAAAAAGCTTGAGAATTATATCAACCTAGAAATTTGTTGTGGAGACTTAATGTTTTATTAGTAGGGTTGATTATTCTTGTAACAAAATTGAATAATCTTCCTTCTAATGTCTGAAATGGTGAGTCTATGGATTTTGTATTACATTACTTGTATGAGAAATATCTATGGTAACGAAAAGTCAATTGGTAGTTGCAAATGTCTATGAATCTCATGAGTTGTACATGTTTTCATAATGTAATTTTGAAAATGAATCCCCCAATGTGCTAAGTCAATCCAACAATAGATTGTAAGATTTAGACTAACATGGCTAATAAGGTGCATTCTAAAGCTGAGCTTAATGATATTAAGGATAAAATCAAGTCATCTAAAGTGAAGTTCCATGCTAAGGAAAAACAACTTAGAGATCAATTTGATTATTTTTTTTATAGCATTAGAACTAATTTAAGTTTGATTTTTGATACATTATTATATGTGAACATGTATACAAAAAGCTTTCATTGTACTTTTCTTAATACAAATATATAAAATAAAAATATTTTATTTGTATGAAGACTCATTACAAATATTTTTTATAATGTCACTTACACATTATGACATTATATATTTGACATACATAAAATATTCACTATTTTAAGGTGAATACTTCCATTGATTAAAAAAAATAAGAAAAATATCATGGAAAATGACAGTTAAAGAAACTCATGGAACTTTCTTAATGACACTTGATGAAGTGCATATGGGCGAGAGAGAGGGAAGTAAAGAGGGAAGAAGCTAGTGAGAGAGAGAAACAAATATGTAAATAGAAATAGAGAGATAAAGAGTGTTGAATATAAATTAGTCACAATAGTATACACAACAATTTCATCTGTGCCTCCCACTCGGCATTAAGTAGCCAATGATCGGGTAGATAGTGATAAGGTATTTTATCACTAGCACGAAATTCCAAAGTTTGATAAGTTCATGGTTAATAATGTGATGACTTCAAATCTCAAAACAAATTAGTAAGAACAACCCCTCTCTATATATAAAAGACTTGTTATCATTAATATTTTGTTTATTAATTAAAAATAACGTTAATTTTAAAAATTAATTAAATATAAAATTACATTAAATTTTAAAACTAATAAAAAATAAAATAGCTTTAAAACATTTCACTTTTTTTAATTTAAAAATATTGCATCAAATATTAATTTTTAAAATATTACATAATTTAATACAATAATATAATTTTGATTAAGATAAATAATTTTTTTAAATAATAAAATTTATAAAATATTATAATTGGATACTTGTCTATTAATTTGTAATTTTGATAATATGTATTATTTATTAATCTTAGCGAGATTTTGGTTAAAATTAATAATAATAAAAATATTGTGCAAAAGGTTATTTCCTCTATTGATTTAAAAAAAAAAATTATAAATTTCATTAACAAAGACTAAATACCTATATTATTAATTCGATTTCCCAACATTAAATAAAATTACTCGTATTTATGTTTAATAAAATAATAAAATGAATTGGGACTTCTATGGGTAATGAAAGGTCGGAGGTTTTTTGGAGCTCTGCAACCCTAATGGTCATGCGGCCATGAGGTACACTGCACGAAAAACCACAAATCGCAATCAGAAAGTGGAACTGAAACCAAGAGATTACAGTAATGACAAAGGAAGATAGGAGGGGAGAGATCCCCTCCCATAGAGACACAGCGATAGGAGAAGGACCGAGCAACAGCAATCCGGGCGAGGAGATGAAAACACAGGGACCTTTTCTCGGAGCAAGATGGCAGGAAGGAAGCAAAGGCAAGTGCTTACTGTACGCAGTGGAAAAACCGTGATTCATTATTCCAATGAATAAATTGGAGCGCTATAGAAGCTACATGAAGGACCATGCACTAATATGCAATTTTATTGGAGTTTGGCCGTCAGAAAAGGACCTCACCAGATGGATCCAACAAAAATGGCAACTTTAAGGCTACATAGAGCTAAAGCTAGGAGCAAGAGGCTTATTTACGGTAATTTTCTCAAACCTACAAGATAAAGAAAGAATGTTTGAAAATGGTCCCTATTACCCGTTATAATGTAGGATTGTTCATGAGATACTGGGAGGAATCTTATAACCTTGATAAAGAAAAATTCCTAGCAACCCCGGTTTGGGTAAGACTGTTTAGATTACCAATGGATTTCTAGGATCCAGAGATCTTAGAGGGAATAGAAAATACCATAGGAAGCTTTGTTAAAATAGCTAAATCCACAAAGAAGGGAAGATACACTTCATATGAAAGAATCTATGTCTATATGAACATCGCCGACCCGATCCCGGGGTCAGTCGAGCTAGAATACCATGAGAAGGTATGGCAACAAACGTTGGACTACGAGCATATCCCTTTTAGATGCAAATGGTGTCATGAATATGGACATCTTTTCAAGGAATTCCCTCTTAACATAGAAGAGGAAGAACGGAGAAACAAGCAACAAAGGAAAAATCAAAAAGATAAAGAAGGGTTTCAGGAGATAAAAAACAAAAAAAAACCTACAAAGGAAAACCCCAAGGAAGGAAGACAGGAACAACAAACCAAACCAAATAAGTCAAACAGATTTGAAGTTCTACAAGAAGAAGAAGAAGATAAGGAAATTTGAATAATGGACTATTAGGAGGAGAAAGAACAGGAGGGTAGCACAAGCCAAGGCACAAAACATACTAAGAGAAAAACCCAAAGTGAATCAATGGAAAAGGAAGGAAAGGAAAAGGGAGAGAAAATGGAAAATGAAGTAATGGAAATCGATATCAGCAGAGGGGAAGATCCAACGTCAAAAGAAGAAATCCTGAGGAAACTTCTAGATGAATGGAGACACTTGGATGAAAGGTTCATCCCAGAAGAGGAAAAAAAATTATACAGAGAAACCTTTCAAAAATACAAAGAAAAACAAGATCAGGGAAAGACAGAAATGGTTGAACAACTAGGCATCCAACCAGAAAATAATCAAGACCAACAAAGTAAAGCGAAAGGAGGAAAAAAAGGAGGCAGGCAGAATATTCAGGAATCGATATAGATTATGGGGGAAATGTTAGTGAACACTGGAAGAGTAGTTCCGCTCTCGACGGTATTCCACCAAACAAACCCAACCACCCAATGATAATTACATCCTGGAATATACGAGGACTTAACAACAAAGGTAAACAGAGATACCTAGTAGAAAGGATAAAAAGAGAAAGGCCCCAAATAATGCTGCTACAAGAAACAAAAATAGCAAGGAGGAAAATGGAGGAAATCTTAAACAAAATAAAACCTACATATGAATGTATGGCAATTGATGCAAAAGGCAGTGCAGGGGGAATTGCAATTTTATGGAACCCTGCAGAAGTCATAGTAAATTACTGTATATGAATAACAAGGATACTCACCAGAAGGTTCCTGCTTATAGGCCACAGAGAATGGTTCTTGGTTTCGGTAGTATATGGACCCCATATACCAGTGGAAAGAGGAAGTTTCCTCCTTCAAATGCAACAGCTAGGAAGCCTGCACAAAGAAAAGTTGGGGCTGATAGCTGAAGACTTTAATATGACAACCTCAAAGGGCGAAAAGAAAGGCGGACTGCAAAGAGAAGAACCAGACATGGAAAGATTCAGGGACATACAATCAGAACTGAAATAGACATCCACACCATTAATGGCAAATACACTTGGAACAATCGTAGAGGATGAAAAAAGCAAATAGCTTCTAGGCTTGACAGGTTCCTTGCAACAGAACATTTCATATGGAAGGACATTTTCTACGAAGCAACAATCCTACCCTGCAAGGGATTAGATCATTGGCCCATAAAATTAGAAATCGCCATGAACCAATAGAATCAGAATAGACCCTTCAGGTTCGAGGCATTCTGGTTGACAGATCCAACCTTCATAGAAAAAATGGAAAACTGGTGGAAGGAGAATGAGACTGGAATAAATGGAAGAAACAAAATGCACACTCTACAACTAAGATTAAAAGATCTCAAAGGTAAAATAAAGAAGTGGAATAGAGAGTAATTTGGAAATATTCAAAAATACCAAGAAAAGCTTCAGATAGAAATGAAAAGAATCCAACAGAAAATCATAGAAGATGGGAGAACAGAAGAATTAGCAGAGGAAGAAGGAATGCTACTAAACAGGCTAAAGGAAAGAAGAAAACAAGAGGAAATCTTATGGAGACAAAATTGAGAATACAATGGTTGAAAGAGGGGGAGAGAAATACGAAATTCTTCCATAAGGCTATGCAACAGCACAAACAACAAAACAAAATATTCTCTCTAAAGGATAGCCAAGACAATAGGTTAACTCAGAAAGAGGAAATGGAGAACCTGTTGGTACAACACTTCAAAGGAATCTTGACCGAAACGTAAAACAATAGAGAGGAAGATATAGCTAAAATAAGCCAATATATACCCAAAATGGTGAATAGAGAACAGAACATGGCACTCCTAACGGTTATAACAGAAACAGAAGTAGAAGAGACAATGAAGGCGATGACAAATAACAAAGCACCAGGACCGGATGGATATACCTCAAAATTCTTCCAAGGCACATGGAGTTTCATGAGTCAAGATATTGTAAATGCAATGGAAGAATCCAGATGCATGAAAAGAATGCACCCAGCTTTGAATGCTACCTTCCTTTCCTCGATTTCGAAGACAGAAAAGGTTGAGGAACCACAAAGATTCAAGTCGATAGCACTATGTAATGTAATTTACAAAATATTAGCTACTATAATGGTGAATAGACTAAAACCTATACTACCAGACTTGATTTCACAGGAACAGATGGGGTTTGTCAAAGGGAGACAAATAGTGGACGAAATTATAGTAGCTCAAGAAGCAATTCATTCACTAAAGAACTCAAAACACAAGGGGATGATGATCAAACTAGACTTAGCTAAAGCATATGATAGACTAAGATGGGAATATCTCCAGAAAATCCTCAAAGCTTATGGCTTTGATGACAGGTGGATAGAGTGGGTAATGTCCATGATAACTACGCCAGTCATGTCCATACTGCTAAATGGGACACCTTCAGAAGCCTTTAACCCGTCTAGAAGACTTAGGCAGGGTGACCCACTATCCCCATTTCTGTTTATCCTAGCAGATGATGGTCTAGGAAGACTGATAAAAGCTAAAGTGAATATCAGACAGCTAAAGGGACTCGGATTGTGGGGAGAAGAACTACCCCTAACCCATGAAAAATTTGTGGATGACATCATGTTGTATGGATAGGCCAACCTCAAAGAAGCAAAGAAATGAATGGAAATCCTCGGCGAATTTACAAGAGCAACAGATACTGAGATAAACAAAGAAATATCGGAAATTTACTTCTTCAACACTCAAATGACTTCCCAATCATTCCTGGCAAGAACCATGGAATTTAGAGTAGGGAAATTCCCCACTAAATACCTAGGCATTAAACTATGCAAAAAGCAAAATAGAATTGCCAACTGGGGAGGCTTGATGGGAAAGATACAAAAATGAATATAGAACTAGACTTTCAGGGCTCTGAACACCCCGAGCCGCATTATCCTCCTCAAATCGGTTCTCCAATCCATTCCAATTTATCAAATGGCTAGCCAAGCTATACCAAAAACAATATGTCAAAAAATGGTGGAGATTTTCAAAAGATTCCTATGGCAAGGGATGAGAAAAACTAAAAAGTGGGCGATGTTATCTTGGAAATGGCTAAGTAAAACATTAATAGAAGGAGGACTAGGGCTACGAGACCCATATATCCTAAACCAGGTAATGGGGAAAAAACTGCAGTGGAGATGGATACAAGGAGGAGAAGGCTTATGGAAAAATCTGTGGGAGAAAAAATACGAGATGGCCAGATTTTCAGAAGGAAAATTGAGAAGCCAATAGAAAAAGAAAGGCTCTATAGTATGGAACTTGGCAAGATCAAATAGGGACCTGATAAGAGAACATAGCTTTTGGGAAATAAGGGAGGGGGACAAAGTGACTTTCTGGGATAAGGCATGGCAACAAAGAGAAAAACTTCGTCAACAATCTCAACTCCAAGAAATTCACCAGTTTACCACCCAAATGGAGGAAGACGCAAAATGGAACTACTGGTTCCCTGAAATGGACGAATACTGGAGAAAATGGAAAAAAAAAGGAAGACAGACAAGAAGCACCAGAAATATAACATTGGGCAAACAATGAAAAGGAGATGGTGACAAGAAGAATAGTGGTCAAAGAAGGGACGGACCTCATAAGAAGGGTGAAAAGAATTAAAGGGATGTTCACGATAGCAGAAGGATACTAAATAAAAATAGGTAATACTAGCAACCCTGAAACAAAAAAATGGGACAAAATTTGGAAAATGAAAACTTGGTCGAAGATAACATTGTTTACCTGGATTATGACCCATGGGTGAGCTTTAACATGGGACCAGTTGTGAAGGAAAGGGACGCAAGGTCCCGCGTGCTGCATGCTATGCCAGGAACAAGAAGAAACGATGGAGCACCTGACTAACACCTGTCGAGTCAGCAACATCCTGTGGCGACACCACCAACAACTCTTCGAAATTAGCGACAGAGACATAAACAATATGAAATTAATAGTAGAAAAGTGGAGGAGTAAACCTTACCAAAATGCAGTCCTGAACAGAGCTTGGAATCTTTCCATAGGGTTTATCCTGTGGAACATATGGAAAGAAAGGAACCAGTTGATTTTTAAGGAAGACGGCAAAGCAACAAATGATATATGGAACCAAACCGTCCAGAACATAAGAGAGACCATAATTATAGAGAAGTGAAAATACGAAGACTGGAAAGCGGACAAAACAAAGACACGAGTTCTGAACCGTCTGCAACTAAAACTAAGCAAAATAGATATGGTTGCAAGGAAACACCGGGCCAAAGAAGTAGAGGACAGCAATTACTACAGGAATCCTCAGCATAGATTCATAAAGTTGAATTTCGATGGAGCTACAAAAGGAAACCCAGGGGAGGCAGGAATTGGGGGAATATTCAGAGATGACGGGGGAAGGACGCTAAGGGTATATGCAATGGACTGTGTCAATGCATCAAACAACGAAGCAGAATTCCATGCGTTGAAAAGGGGGATGGAAATAGCAATACGAGAGGGGTACCAAAAACTCTAGGTAGAAGGCGATTTGAAGCTATCTATAGACATAATTAAACAGCTACAGAGCGGAACACCAGTAGAAAAGCTGAGTCGCAGCTGGTGGACCGCATGGATAGTCAAGGAGATAAGCAAATTGCCGAGAAAGATAACATACACACTACCAACCCATGTGAGAAGAAGAGAAATGAACCAGCACACTGCCTAGCGAATTGGGGATGCAACAATGGAGACCAACAACTGGATGTAAGCGGGGAAAAGCTAAACCAGAAAGAGGAAATGGCACACCTGATACAACTCATAGAAAAAGATATGAATACGAGTGAAAATCTAGAGAAATCAAAGAGAGATGGCCAAAGAGGAGAGGGAAAAGGATAGACGCAGGAAAGGACAGGGGAGGAACAAGATAGGAGTAGACAGGTGATCAGAAGGATGACAGAGCAGGGCAGAGGAGGTACACCTCCCAAGAGTACGGGGGAGGAGCCAGAAAGGAATGTTAGAGGAAAGGGCGGGATAGAGAAAACGAAGGCGTGTAGAGAAATAAAGACAAGTGGAAGAATAGAGCCAGAATTACTACGACAAGAGTAGTTGGGAGAGGAAAGGAATTAATGAAAAACAATGGTAGACAGGACAAGAGGGCAGCATCCCGAGATAGGAAGGAAGGATCTGTGCCGGGAATAAAACAAGACAACTAGTGGTAAAGACAAAAGTTGGGAACAAAAAAGAGATAAATCTCAAGGAAAATCGGAAAAAGGCATTATGCATGCAGACAAAGACGAGGAGAGGTGACGAGAAAGGAAGTGGCAGAAGTGAGAAGACGCAGAAGGCGGAAGAATGGTGAAGCTTGGCAAGTCAATATGTAATACCCCTGGCTCTATCTTCTGATAGCTTTGTATGTTTGAGAAGTAGGACTCTAGGAAATTGGTTTTGCAATCAACTCTGGCATCTTCATATCAATTCCTCAAGCAGTTCCAGTGGAATGGGGAAAATCAGTCTTGAAGAAATTATGTCTACCCGGGACAGAGAGAGCGAGAGGAAAGGCATAGAAACCTATGAGAGTGAGGGCCACCCTAAAATAAAATTCAGCAGTTCCCCCTTCAGAATCTGGGTCATAGGTAGTCCCATAGGTATGAAAGGCCGAGTGCCTGAAGACCCGAGAGAAGGAAGCTAGGAAAGGAAAATCCTGATTTCCAGTGTGGAGGCATTGAAATCTAGGGGGAGGGGTGGGAGTGCAGCTAGCAGAAAACTTGTAAAAAAGCCTGAGAAATCTAGGTCTAGGGGATACCTCTTTCACCTCCCATTAACGAAGGGTGAGTCCCCAAGAGTGAGGAGGAAAAAAAGGCAGGAGTTGAAATTCTGCGTGGGACGGAACAAGAGAAGAACCTATCGATACCTTCTAACCCTGGGAATAAAAAGAGATGGAGCTAAACCCAAAATGGTGGGAAACCAGAAGGTAGGAAGTTCAAGAAGGAAGAAGGAGAAAGAAATCGAGGAAAATGTTTTAAACCAAAATAATATGTCTGACATATGCTTTGATTCTGTGATAGGTTCAGTATCAGATCAGGGAAGGCACTTAGAACAGGTTAGAGAGCACAAGACTACAGGTAACAACCGCCAAGCTGCAAGCAGAATGGCTCCCAGGAGAGGAAAGAGGGTAGCTAAGAAGGAAGAAGGAACAAGTGGTCAAACAAAGAAAAGAGGTAGGAAGACAGAGCGAGAACAAATGATGACAATTATCGACGCCTACATGGAAGGAAACCCGAAGGAAGTCAGAGATCAGATAGCAAGCTAGGAGAGAGACCTAAGAGAGAATCTTAGGTACCGAGATATACCTATGAACGAATGGGAAAGAATGGTTCCAGACCTTGGGACTACCAATGGAAGACAATCCCTGTTCAGAAAAACCATGCACCAGTATTGGGTCATGAAAAACGTAGTGGCACAGGCCATCACCCTCCACCACGAGTAGATGGCAAGGGAAAAAGTCGAAAAACAGGAAGACAAAAAGGAGAAGGACCCAGTTCGAGCTGAACTTCTAAGGGAAATAGCGACCATATAGATCTAGACATACCTAAACAATCTTGCCTTATGAAGGATTGAACAGACCCCAAAAGAAATAAAGTGGAAAATGGAACAGAGAAGCGAGATGCCAAGATCCAGCGCCAAGGCACCAGCTCCGATAATATCCTCAGATGAAGAATGACCAAGCGAACCAGAATGCTTTGAATCTTGATTATGATGAAGAATACAAACATGTTTATTTTGATCTTTAGAGATAGCAGTAGAGACAGTCAACATAGAAATAATGGATGGATTGCTATGAACTTATTTAAATTTTGGACAGGATTTAAAGCTAACTGGTGGTCACTTGGTTTCCTCCAGACAAGTGACTACCCGGAACAAATGGATGTAAAAAGTTTTGGAAAATAGATGATAAATAGAGATATGTCAAATTTACAAAAAAAAGAAGAAGAAATAACTTACATATTAATCAAATAATAATATAAATAAATAACTTAGATATTTAAGAGAAACAAAAGACATCTATAGTATAATATTAAATTATTTATAAAATTTCTCACTCATATTGGGAATGGAATGGATGAAGCATAATCAACATGAAATTCCAAAACCTCACAAAATAAATATAACTTGATAAAGTGTAACAACCATGTTGAATTTGCTAATTTGCTCTTTCAAATGCCATTGGTTCTCATGAAAGAATAAACATATATCTCTAGAAGGTGGAAAAATTTGAATACCACATCCCTGTCATAGAGGATACCTGCTATCACTTTAGAGTGTGCCTCGACAAGGTAGGAAACACAGATCTAGATAATATCTTATATTATAAATCTAAAATTTTAAATTCTAATATTATAAATATAATATATTTATTAAATTTTAACATTATTTTAATATTATAAATTAAAAAAAAAAAAATTCACTTAAAATATTATAAGTCTTAAGATTTTCTATTTATTTATTAAAAACCCTAAACTCTAAAAATTCATACAGAAGTATGAACCCAAAACTTGAAGGAAAAGTTAATTATATTATAAATAAGTATGTTTTTTGACAGTGCACACGAGTATCATCTCTATAACCAGGATAGATGTAATCCAAACTTTTGCATTGCCGACGCGACTATTGAAAGATTTAGATAACTTACCACTTGAAATCAGGCATGATTGAAATAACTTAATGCCAGAAAAAACACATTATTTATTTTACTTTCTAGCGGAATGCAAAGAGAGTGACCCATTACAAAATCTCAATGATGGGAGTCCTGATATATCAATGTTTTCATTAAGTTCTTCTCAAATTTATTATATAATTTCTATGATAATAAATATTCCAAACTGCATTTTTTCCAAATTTAATTTAATTATGAAAAAATACAAAATATATGATTTTACTTTAATCATACTATTGTAGAGGCTATTTCATAACATGAAATTTAATTTAATTATGAAAAAATACAAAATATTTTATTTTATTTTTGCTATATTTATTGTAGACGCCAAGGAGAGTTTTTTTTGAAAAATAAAAGAAAAGTTTTCTTTGAAAAATAAAATTGCATAAAATCTGATAAAATCTAACAACAAAAATCACTCTAAAAATAAATAAATAAATAAATGAATACATAGGCCTTGAATAATTAATCACAATAATCGTAAAAATGAAAAATGCTTAAAAAAACATTTGATAAAAGAGAAAAAAATTGAAATCCCATCCAAACTACAAGATCTGAAAAAGCCTTGGATAAAAGATAGTCTCAATAAATAATACCAAAGCATTTGATAGAGCCATTAAAATTGAAAGAGCCATTAAAATTGAAATCCATCCAGACCACATGATCTAAAAAGCTTTAGATGAGAGATACTTTCAATGAATAATACCATAAAACCAGGGATGGATTTGATACAGTTGAGACTGGGAGAAGGAGCGCGCGCGACCGGAGCTTCAACAGAGGGAGTCCATGACAGACCTTCCACCGACTATTCCTCCTATAGCTCGTCGACAAATCTGCTGATACTGTTAGTTGCCGGATGAACCTGCAGGTTGTGGCTACATATTTAGCAACACGTTTTCTGGGCTCCCTATCGTCGGCTTTCTGCTATTAGCCAGAAGAACCTACAGGTCCTGCCCACAATTCCTTCTTGACAACACGTGTTTCCCGGCACGACGACCTACATACCTATTCTCGCCATCCGCCTGTAGCTCCCTCTCTCCATTTGCATGATTCCCGGAACATGCATGGCCTCGATTCTTGCTGAAGGGTACGTGGATCGTTGATGGTCTTAGCCGCATGCAAGCTTTCCCTTATATAAGTCCGCGAGTTTTGTTACATTCGGTTTCCACCCTCCAGCCTCGAGGGCTGGAGGCTCTCATAGCCTCTGCTTCTCTGTCTCCATACGTCTGTTTCATGGCTCCCTGCTCCTGGTGTTTCGCGGCTCCTCTCAGGTATGGACTTTCCCTCATCTCAGTTATTATCCTAATGTTAGGATAGACTGTATATTTTTGAATATCTGTATGTCATAGCGTTCGGGGCTTGTATTTAGTTAACTATGTGTTTTTTAAGCACATGATATAGCTAAATGTGATTCAGTGTTTTATGGAACAATGTTTCTGCTATCCTGGTTTATGCTTTCTGTGGCCATGAACATGATATCATAAGGTCTGTCTCTTTTATCATCACCTCTGCTCAATGTGGATGTGTTCATGTTCACTATTTAGCAGAGTCTGGTCCACGTTCTATATCCATAGACCATGCCGAGACTTTCGTATCCGTTTTTGTAAATGGTGGTGCGTCTTTCATTGCTGCTGCTGTTGCATTGACTGTAATTCCTGAACCAGCTATCGATTCTCCTCCACGACGTGGGGTTTTTTCCGTCCTCCCTCCCGGATCTCTTTCCGTTCACCCTCCCGTATCTTCTTTTCAAATCCATTTTCCGGCGACTCTCCACACCTCCACTTCAGACTCTTTAATTGCCCTCTGCCACCTTTTCACTCAAAATATCATATTGGCGGCAGCCTCCCGTCACCTTTCTCCTAAGAATCCCTTTCTAGATTATTCCAAGGTACGGGCCTGTCATCTTAACACATATGATCTTTCCCTCTGGGTAATATTCTCCACAGGCTCATCTTCCACATTTATCCCTCTGTACGAGGGATCCTTCTTTTGGCACGCTCTAAGGTACGGGATATCCTTTTACAGGGATTCTACATCTGATCCACTGTCTTCTTCTTATCTCGGGATGGCCACTGACAGCGACTCTCCAGCTACAAAGGAATTATTTGCCGCGGCAATTCACACCGAGACTGTTCACAACTTGTCCAAGCAAAATCCAAGGTGGCACTCCACGTTGTCCGACTTCCTGCCGCCAGAGCTGCGGGACCCTCCCCTCATGGGATCCTCCCGTCCCCCAAAGGGGCGCCAAAAACGTCCGGTTAAAACGGTTCCTCAACCGTCTGTCACTGTCTCTGGTCCGACTCTCGTAGACCGAATTGAAAGTCTACAAAGGTTCGCCCTTGTGGGGAAATGGTATTTTCCGGAGCTCGATGAACCCCAAATGAGAAGCTGGATCTCCAAATCCTGGGTTCCCATTATTGGATACTCTCCAATCATTTCAAGGCTAATGAAGGACTGGTTTTCCTTCCATTTCCAAAAAGAGGAAGACCTGGAACTTATCCTGAATCGGCCATGGGTCTCGGGCCGAAGTTTTCTTCCTCTCTCCAGATGGTTCCTCGGATTTGATCCTCTTAAGAACACTCCCACCCACAGCATGATATGGGTCAAACTGCCGAATCTTCCTCTGCAGCTGTGGACGCCAGAGATTCTTGCTACCATTGGTGGTGCTATTGGGAAATTCATTTACGTCGACCCCTGGGTCCGTGGAGAAAAGGATAAGAGAATAGCATGGATCCTCATAGAAAGACCATATAAAGGAGGCTATCCGGATCAAATTGAGATCTCTTGGGACGGAATCAAGATCTTACAAAGGCTAGATTACTGGGGCATTCCTTTCCGTTGTTCTGCTTGCCACCGCACAGGTCATCTTGTCAAGGACTGCCACTTCCGACGACGCAGACGCTGCCCCCCTTCGCGGGTCAACAAGGGTCACGATGGATCCATCTCTCCCTCTCAAAAAGATGGCCCTCTAGAGGAGAACTTCTCTTTCCTATCAAATGATTACAGATGTACCAATGAAGTCGAACATCCAGGTTCGCCCGTTCTTACAGGATTCAGAAGCACTCCCTTGTCACCAGGGGCAACAGAGGCGTCCCCTTCTTCTCCAATCAACTCAAGGGAAAATTTTTGCAGCTCCCCAGTTTATGAACAGCATGAAGAGGCCCCTGTCTCTGCCCCCCCAACCATGAATGTCTCTGATTTCGTGGTTGGCTCCCACCCCATCACTATCTCTTCCTCCTCATCCCCTCCCTCTGCTTCCCAAAAAGGAAAAGGAATTCACCTCTCCCCGACCCCCTTAAACTCCCCATCCGATTCCCCAGCCAACCATCTTGACAGTGATATCGAGCATCTCCTCAACTGCAATCCTCCAGTTCTGGAGCCACTAACTATTCATAAACCATCTTTCCCCTGTATCAGTCCCAACTCGGCCAGAAATATCACTGTCAGGAAGAAGTCCCGGGGTGGGAGTCGACACTATAAAGGTCGGGCCATATCCTCTGAATTAGGCCTTGCAAACCTCCCCCTCGTCGATGTCCCTATTTTCGAATCCCCTCCCCCTCAGCCCCTTAGAGCAGGCGCGGCTGGACAGTCGTCCAAATGACCTTTCTAATATCTTACAATATTAGAGGCCTCGGAGCCGGCCCAAAGTTTTTGGCTCTAAAGGGTACCCTCCTCACTGCTCGTCCCTCCATCATTTTCATTCAAGAAACTATGCACCCCAGCTCTGTCTCCATTGCCTTTTTCCGCAAGATGTATCCTTCTTGGCACATGGTCGCCACCAATGCCGACGGTCTCTCGGGAGGCTTGGTTTCCATGTGGGATCCGACTATTATTAACACCAAGGCTTTCAAATGCTCTGCAGGTATCCTTCTCACTGCATCTATTAGGGGGCGGCCGTCAACATTAAATCTGCTGAATATATATGCCCCATTCAGACACAGGTCCACTTTTTGGGATTCCTTTTTTTCCACTGGCATTATGGATATTGGCTCGCTGCTCGTTGCTGGAGATTTTAATCTCACATTAAGCGCAGATGAAAGTTGGGGCAACGGCCTCCCTGTCGACAGAATGGCGGCCAGAATGCGGAGAGAGTTCTTTAACCGAAAACTTGTTGACATTTGCCCGGCGGTTATGGCCCCCACATGGGACAATGGCAGACTGGACACTGCCTTTATAGCGAAACGATTAGATCGGTTTCTCTTGCACGCAAATGTTATCCAACAATGGGGGATGCCATTCGCTAAATCTGGAAGGGAGCTTACATCTGATCATAAGCCCATCTTCCTTGAATGGGCACAGGCGGAGCGCCGAATGGGGTACTCCTTCAAATTTAATTCCATTCACCTCCAGGACGATTCTTTCAACGAATATATAAAGCAATGTTGGGAGGATATTATCAAATCACAAGACGCCTTCCTCCTCACTTTTCGGGATAAGGTCAATCTTCTCAGAGGCAAAACTAAATCTTGGCAGCATTCACAGAAAATTAAAGACTCAAAAGAACTTACCGCCATCAACACAGAAATTGATGAGATCGTTTCCTCCATCCCCAACAATGGAAGATCTATCGCTAAGGCATCGTCCCTATGCACTCTTGAAAGGAAAAAACACGCTCTTCTCCTAAAAGAAGAGGCCACTTGGCGACTCAAAAGTCGCGCCACCTGGCTAAAAAATGGGGATAGGAATACTCGTTTCTTCCACTCCCTTGCAAATGGACGTCGACTCAAAAACTCCATATGGAAGGTTCAAAACGAACAAGGTCAATGTTTTTCCTCTCAACATGAAATAGCAGCGGAGGCCACACGGTTTTTCAGGCAACAATACTCCAGGCAACAAAATGACATAACCGACTCTTTCTGGGCGGTTGAGAATCTTCCGACTATGTTCGATGACGAGGCCAACGATGCCTTTTTCAGGTCTGTCACGGAGGAGGAACTGTCGGCTTCCATAAAATCTTTCGGCAAAGACAAGAGTCCCGGCCCTGATGGCTGGCCGGTGGAATTCTTCTCTCACTTTTTCGAGCTATTCAAAAAAGATCTCCTCTGTATGGTCGACATGTCTCGCCTCTCGGGAAGCATCAACAGCGCACTTATGGCCACATTTATTGCTTTAATCCCAAAGTCTGATCGACCCTCCACCTTTGGCGATTATCGACCGATCTCATTATGCAACTCCCTCTATAAGATTATTTCAAAAATAATCGCAGACAGATTGAAGAAGGTTTTAAATTCATTTATATCAAGAGAACAGCATGCCTTCCTCAAGGACCGGCTTATTATGGATGCGGTGGCCATGGCTCAGGAGTGCATACACTCTATTTGCAGTAAGAATATCAACGCTGCTGCTCTTAAAATCGACCTTAAAAAGGCCTTCGACTGTGTCAATTGGAGTTTTCTCCACATTCTTCTCGCCAAAATTGGTTTGAGACCCCAGGCCATCAAATGGATTATGGCATGCGTGGAATCAGTCCAGTTTTCAGTCATCATCAATGGGGTTCCCACTTCTTTTTTCCATGCCGAGAGAGGGCTCCGACAGGGATGCCCTCTCTCCCCGCTCCTGTTTATATTGGTCATGAATTGCCTCAGCTCTCACATCAACCTTGCTGTGCATGACAGTAGATGCAAGCCTGTACGCATTTGCAGAGATATCTCCCTCTCACACAACTTCTTTGTTGATGACATCCTCCTCTTCGCCATGCTCTGCAAGTCATCCTGGATCTTCCTCTACATGCTCTTCAACAAATTTCAAGCTACCACTGGTCTTTCGATTAATTGCAGTAAATCTGTGTTATATCATAACAACTCGGACCCTGCTCTGGCTCTCTGGATTGCAGATCGATTTGGCATCAATCTTGCCCTCATTAAGGATGGCTTCACTTACCTGGGTTTTCGCCTCAAAGCTATGGGATACCAATGCCTGGACTGGGCATGGCTGGTCGACCGTTTCCTCCATAAGATCTCTCGATGGGAAATGCGTCTTCTCTCACTTGCTGGAAGATTCATCTTGGTTCAGTCTGTCCTCTCATAGCTCTCAATTTATTGGCGACACCTCTTTCTCCTTCCAACCTCCGTCATCAATCAATTCAAATCCATCACTGCCACATTCCTGTGGAGCGGCCGGTCCTCCTCCTACAAACTTCATTTGGTTAAGCTGGACTCTATCTCACGCCCAAAGGAGAAGGGTGGATGGGGCCTCCTTGATATGCATCTCTTTGGCAAGGCTCTTATATGCAAATCTTTACACAGAGGCTTATTTGGGGACAGCCCTTGGAGTCACTTGATAAAACAGAAGTATCTCAAAGGACGCCCTCTGGCTCACTGGCTTCATCGACCCACTCTTGGCATCCGTCGTGGCTCCCCCATATGGAACTGTTTTAAAAAAATCCATCCTTTCTTCAGAAATCATCTCAAATGGACTCTTTATTCGGGCTCCTCCATTCTCATTGGTATTGACCCTACTCTTTACAACTTCGAGTCTATGATCCCCCCCCCCCCTTCTCTCTTTTTTCCACTCCAGAGGCTTATTCACGTGGAACACCCTCATTGAATCCTGGTCGTCTCTACAGCCGATTTGGAAATCCGACCTCCTGCTTGCTATCCCTCCCCCTCTACTCGCCCATTGGACATCCTTCACCTCACACTTCTCCCATCAGGGCATTCTCCAACATGGAACAAAGGATTCCCTTATATGGTCTACCGATTCCACCATCCATTTCATCACTGTCAGGAAAATTTATTCCTCCATCATTGCTGATCTCCCTCCCCTTCCCTCCTTTTTTCCTGTCAAGCTTTGGAAGGCCCCTTGCCCTCTCAAAGTCATTCTCTTCTCTTGGCTGCTTTTCAATGATAAAAATCTCTCCTGGGATGTATTACAAAGAAAGGGCTGGCTCGGTCCTGGCCGATGTGTTCTTTGTTTACAGGACAATGAATCCAATCTTCACATGTTTCTACACTGCCATGCTGTCCAAGTAATCTGGCAGGAACTCTCGCTTCTCTACAGCTTCCCACTCAGTCACTTCTCTTCCATTCAGGATGCATTCAAATGGTGGGCAGACCAAAGCTCTGACAGACAGGCGCTTTTCTGCCTCACTTGCTGGAATATATGGTTATGGAGGAATCGGCACATTTTTCAGGCCTCCTGCCTGTCTTTGCTCTCCATCATCCCACTCATCTCGGGATCAATGTCCACTCAGTTCTAACATCCACCCAGGCGCAATATTATTACAGGCTTCTTATGGAACGTGTTTTTCCCACATGGCTGTAAGTAACATATGGCTGTTACAGGATGTTACAGGCGCCTTTCGCTGTCAACACATGCTCCTCTCTCTTATTATAATTAGCACTCGCTGCTTGTTCTCATCCCTCGCATCACTATATCCGGTTTACCAAATATGTTTTCGCCTTGGTAATAGATTACTGCTGTCTTCTCTTTTATATTTCGATACATAGCCTTCTTGCTTCCAATACCAGGTTGTTTTGCCTTGGTAAATGGATCGCCGCTGATCTCTTTTAAATTTTGACTCATAGCCTTTTTTGCTGCTGATACAATACATGTGCAATATCGGTGCCATGTAATCATATTTTCCAAGATTGCAGTCATATATGTAATTCTCTTTTATATTTCCATTCATAGTCTTCTTGCTGCCAATACCAGGTTGTTTTTGCCTTGGTAAATAGTTCGCCGATGCTTTCTTTTATATCTTGACACATAGCCTTTTCATGCTGCTGATACTCTACAGGCGCAATATCGGAGCTATGTATCCATATACTCTAAGACTACGGTCTTATATGTAACATGATCCATATCTCAATATATATATGCCGATTTTTTCCTACTGAAAAAAAAAAAACCAGGGATGGATTTAAGGAATAATACCATTGAGGGATGGATATAAAATTCTTGAACTGGAGATGGATATAAAATTCTTGACCTGGCATAAACCATCAGCAAAGGGAGAAAACCATCGCCCAGGTTGATAGCGTGACTTGAACCTTGCCGCGTGAACTTTTCGTAACTTAGTCGTACATTCGAATGTCGAGCTCTATCTTGAAGTCATGAATGTCGAGCTATGTAAGTAGTGAAATTATGGTTTAATTATTACTTTAGTTTTATTTTAATTCTTTTTAATTTTTATTTTAGTTGTTATTTCAATTTTTATAATAATAATTTAGTTTAGTTTAATTTTATAATTTTATTTTGATTGCTAATTAATATATAAATATATATTTTTATATTATTAATTTTTAGTTTATAGTTTAGTTTGAATTATTGGTTTTTTATTTTATTTTATTTATTAGTTTGGCTGTATTATTAATTTGATTCATTTTACTTAATATGATTATAATTTACTTTAATATAGTTTTAGTTGTATTTTGATTACAAGATGTTAAGCATGATCCCATGAAAACTTACGAGTTCTTAGGGCGAAAAAATGCATTAGTAACATGTGACACTAGTCAAGAACCTTGAAATAAGACATAAATTTTTAAGCCAATCAAATGCTAACAAATTATTATTTTTTTAATTAAAATAAAAAATAATTTAATGATTTATAAAGTTAAACATTAAAAGTTGTCATCGCGAATGATAAACTAATACTGGTCAAGAGGCAAGTTGATTGCCTTTAGTCCTGCCAAGACTCTAGCAATAGATTTTCATGTTCACTACTATTGGCAACCGATTTTCATGTTGACTACTATTAGTTGAGTGTTGATTACGCAAGTTATAATGTTTAACTTTTTTTATATTATTTTTGTAACAATTGATTGGACCATTTTTCGATATAATTTATGGGTGCAGTTGCAATATTTATGCTATGATTTTTAAATATTTGTGTAATGATTTTTTATTATTAAACTACCTAAAATTAAAATCCTTGAAAATAATATAACATCTATGGATGGAGTTGCAATATTTATGCCATGATTTTTAAATATTTGTGTAATGATTTTATATTATTAAACCACCTAAAATTAAAATCCTTGAAAATAATATAACATTTTTACCATTAGTTACTGCCCACCATTTTTATACTTACCAAGAGTTACTACCCACCATTATTTCTTCAACACTTTAACAATTATGAGTAAAAATGTAAATGCCCAAACTTATTAGTGGTTACTACCCACTAAAATTTATGCAAGTCCTTGTCCTTTAGTATGATATTATTTTTTCCATTTCATATATCAAAGTGAAATTTTCTAAAAACATGATTTCTACTTATAAGTTTTGTAATTTTATATTTAGTTGCCACATAATATTTAAAACAAAAAAAATCTTAAAAAAGAGAGTTAAATAATAATTCAATGTGTGTGGGGGAGAGAGAAAGATGTTTTCTACTTCCAAATATGAGAGCATGTATTAACATTTTTTATGTGGAGAATATGAATTTTAAATAAAATATTTCAATGTTAACTAAGCATATATTATATAAAACTAGTGAAAAAAAATTAGTTAAAACATTTTGTTAGTGTTTTGTTCAAAAGTAACATAGATCCATCTTAACTCCAAATCTACCAAGAGCCATGAGGAGTTAAATCTCTCAAGGTGTGCACTCAAAAAAATGTTTGCATCTTGAGAGATTTGATCCCTCTTAGTGCTTGGTAGATCTAGAATGTTGGTTAAGTTAAAATTCTAGATTTTGTATTCCAAAGTAACCACACTTATCGGTGTCATAAGAGTTATGAATGGATATTTGCATCTTTAGAGATTTGATCACTCTTAGTGCTTGGTAGATAGAGAAGGTTGGTTAAGTTAAAATTCTAGATTTTATATTCCAAAGTAACCAGACTTATCTGTGTCATAAGAGTTATGATGGATATTACAATATTTTTAAGACAATGATACAAAATGGACTTTTCTTTAGTGCAATTAATAATTTATCCCCTTAGATATAAAATCAACATAGATCCATTTTAACTTTAAATCTGTTTAGAAAATCTTCGGCAAAATCACATAATCAATCTTTTGTCGACGCGTTTCAAACCAACTAGTGTGGTTCATCGTCAGGACAAGTTGAAAAACAGATCCAGCTTACCCTGTTTAAATAACTAGAGCAGAGACACCAACGGTTACCTGACTAAGGGAGCAAGGTCAAATTCAGTTAATTTAGGTATAAAATAGATAAATAAATAAATTATAATATAATAATAAATAAATAAATAAATATAAATATATAAAATTAGTTATATTAGGTGTAAGATAAAAAATAAATATATGAAGAATTATAAAATAATAATAAATTAATTATTTATAAAATAATAATAAATTATTTATTTATCTATTAAATAAATAAATGAAAAAATATAAATTAATAAATATAATAGTATAAATTATTTATTGAAAAAAATAAAAATAAATGGTATCATTAGTAGGTAAATTATTATTATTATTATTATTATTATATTATATATATATATATATATATATATATATATATATATATATATATATAAATTTAGTTATATTAGGTGTAAGATAAATAAATAAATATATAAATATCTAAATAAAGAATTATAGATTAATAATAAATTATTTATTTATAAAATTATAAATAAATTATAATAATAAATAAATAAATATATATAGATTTATATATAAATATATAAAATTAGTTATATTAGGTGTAAGATAAAATAAATATATGAAGAATTATAATAATAAATTATTTATTTATTAAATAAATATATAAATATATAAATGAAGAAATATAAAATAATAATAAATAAATTATTTATCTATTAAATAAACAAATAATTAAATGAAAAAATATAAATTAATAAATATAATAGTATAAATTATTTATTTAATGAAAAATAAAAATAAATGGTATCATTAGTAGGTAAAAAAAAAATTATATATAAATTTAGTTATATTAGGTGTAAGATAAATAAATAAATATATAAATGTCTAAATAAAGAATTATAGATTAATAATAAATTATTTATTTATAAAAATATAAATATATAAATGAAGAATTAAAAATATTTTTAAGGTAATAAGGGACCATTCCTTATAATAAACAAATAAGATGGAAGAGAATAAAAGTAATAAAAGTAATAATAGAATTAAGTTGTTAATAATAATAATAATAATAATAATAGAATTAAGTTATAGAAAATAAAAATAATAAAGTAAAAAACGATTATCAGATAATAAAATTTCGTAATTGTTTATTAAATTACTAAACAATAGTATTTAGTAATAGTTTATAAACCAATAAAATAATTAATAATTAATTTATTAAATAAATAAATAATAAGAATAATCGTACTAATAATAATAATAAAATCAATTAAATAAATAAATAAACAAACATAATAACCCCTAGAATCTAGTTACACTAGGTAAATATCATAATAATTTAGGGTTGTTAAAGTCCATGATTATCAAAATAAATCCTTTAAACCTAATGGTCAAATAATCAATATTAATTCAAAAAAATTTAAGGTCTAACTAAGTCAATAGGTAAATATTTACTTATAAGGTATAATTTAGGGTTGATAAAGTCCATGTTTTAAAAACGGTATATCATAATTTATCCATAATGGTCAAATATTTTATATTTAATAATAATCCATATTTATGCAAAATTTATTTATTCCAATCAAATTATTAAGGATAACTATGTCAATAGGTATATTATTATCCATAAGGTTTAAAAAGGTTTTAATAGTTGAAGGGAAACTCAATTCTAAGGATGAAATTATGGAAAAATCAAAACTAATAAAATGCCCAATAGAATCATAAACAGTTAAGGTTAATACACATAAAACACTCCATAATAATAGGACAAATCTGCCAAAAGAAAAATACAAGGAGGGGGAAGACAGAAACCCTAAGACCTAACATAGAGGGGAATGAGGAGGCTAGGAAGACAAGGCTGGGACCCAGCAACGGCTAATCTTCCAGCCATCATCCCTATTAAGATTGGTCGGCCTTTTCTCAATCTCCAGGGCCTCTCTAAATTTGCGATGGTGAAACTGCGCAATTTTGGCAATGACTTGAGCCTCCTCTATACATATATGATGCATAGTCTTCCCCGCATGCTCAGCCAGGGCCGAGGACTTGGTCCTACCATGTCTTAAGTTAGCCGAATGCTCGCTAATCCGTTGATTGATAGAACGACTAGTCTCACCAATATAAGGGGTCCCACAGGAACATGGAATGACATAGACGCCCTTCATGTTCTTAGGGTCAATTGGGCCTTTTACAGACCTGAGGGAGCCACGGATAGTATTGAGGGGTCTAAAAGTTGCGGGTACATCATACTTCCTTAGAATCCTCGCAATCCTGTCCGTGGTCCCTTGGATGTAAGGAAGGTTCACACCCAAGAAATGATCTTTGGGAACCCTTCGGATTGAAGGCTCCTTCTTGGCCTTGAGGAAGGCCTTTTGACTAAGGTGCCTATTGTAACCATTCTTCTCAAAGACTTCTAGGAGGTGAGCCTTCTCCTTTTCCAGGCTCTCCTCATCTATTAAGCACCTCAACAGACAAAAAAAATTGAGATTCAAATTTATTATTTCTTAAAATATTTCCATTACAAACCTATTGTTGCTTCAAATATTTCAATTAAGATTTGAAGATGGTGTGTGTGCACATTGATACACACAAGTGAAGCAATGTTCCTTGCCAATGGTGCTTTTCAAAAAAATTAGTCACTACTTGCCAAATATTTTTTTACAAAATCTTTCCTATATCAAAAATAAAGTACATTTTTTGCTTCTGTCTTCCTCTGTTTCTCAGCCCAATCTACTTAGCCATTACACTGTCACTGTCACAAATTGCTCCTCATCAACTTTCTCTTACCCCATCATAGATTTGTCTGCAAAGAAAACTAAGACGCAAAGAAAAATAAAAAAAGACCCCACAAGAACGAACCTATTTTTTAATCTCAGAGAGTCGTTTAAAGCCCTTGGTGTCGTGGTTTGACATGAAAAAAATCAGCTTTTAGTTACATTAACTAAATAACAACTTGTACGATTGTTTTAAAATTCTAGACCAATATAACGGTCAAATTATATATATATATATATATATATATATATACATATATATATCAATTTATTTAATTCGTAAAAATATGGTTTAGTTGTGGTCAAGATGCACGTCCATTGGTAGAGTCTCACTTTAATTGCTACCAATGAAAGATTCTAGCAATCGATTTGCCTCTTGACTACTATTAGTTGAGCGTTGATCAATGTAAGTTATAATATTTAACTTTGAAAAAAAAAATTAAATATTTTTGCAACCATTTTCTATTCTTAAACTACCTAAAATTAAAATCCTTGAAAATAATATAACATATTTACCATTAATTATTGTCTACAGTAATCTACCCACCATTATTTATGTGTTCTTCAACACTTTATTTCGATTAGAAATGTAAATGTGCAAACTTATTAGTGGTTACTACCCACTAACATTTATACAAGTCCTTGTTCTTTAGTATGAAATTATTTTTTCCACTTTATTCTTTGTTCATATATCAAGGTGCAATTTTCTGAAAACATAATTTCCACTTGAATGACAGACTACACTGCACTAGAAATCTCATTGATATTATGATATGTGTAATTGTATATTGAGGGAAAATGAATCATTGAGGGTTCAAGGGGTCATTTCATGGGGTTCATCCATCAATAGTCAAAGTCATGTTAGTTAGATTTAATTAATTAGAATTGCTATGGTTCTGGTTAGTGGTCTTTACTTCTCATCATCGATAATCATTGGAAGATATCCTCATGTCACTTCACTCTTCCTCCACTCAATCATTTGTCCTCATGACATGAAACAAAGCATATGGGGGCACTAAATTGATTTTTTTTTAAGTTTCGCTCATTCCCACTTCATTGCAACCCGCGCTCAAAGAAGTTGTGAATTGAAATTTGGTGTTTGAAACTTATAAGAAAGGAGGTCGTTTCACAACTGCTATGCAAACTTCCAATGCTACACAATTGTTACGCATGGGGTTTAGAGTCTTCACGAGGGCCTGTGTAAGTCTGTTGCTCATTATCCTCATTTTTCACGGTGTCTGAGATGAGAATATTTCTCCCTAGCTTTTCATTTCATTAAATTATTGGTCAGGTATTGATAGAGATGATCTGTGTTTATATTTGCTCCACATCCGCTTCAAAAAGTCTATATGTTGTTAGTTATTACTTGAAATGTGCATTTCAGATCCCTGAGGGTTTTTGTAACGTGTTTGATCAACATCTAACCTAAGACTCGGTTTACACTATTGGAAACCAAGCATGGCCTTAGTTAGGTTTTTCATTTTTCTGGCACATATTGTACATGTAAATCATTGTTCTGGCATGTATTTATAACTTATAAGGTTGTTAGCATTGTTTTTCCAAAAACTCAAAGTCATTTCCATCTCATTGAAACCACTATCAACTTCCTAAATTGTCACATTCCGTAGTATTGTCACTTAATCCTTGTGCATTGCACTGCCACTTAATCCTATGTCAACATACATTGTGTTTTACACATAATTGGATTTGAAAATGTGTTCAACAATCTACACAACCAGATGGAAAACCCGAAGAAGGAAAACCAAGGGAGGATAAGTGGTCCATTTTGAACCTAAAATTTTGGAGATGATCAATGCTAGCCTAGCTATTCGAGCAACATTTGAACAAATAGGTTGTATAGTGTTTTGTGAGAAAATTAAAACTTATGGTTATCACTTCCAATTGGCCAGTATATTTTCCCTCAGTCGCAAAGGCAACCAGGTGAAGATTGGGAACTTAGATTTTATAGTTTCAGAGGAACTCATCTCCCAAGCCACAAGGATACCATTACTAAGTGAAAGTTGTTAGAAAATTATATATGATAGAGAAATAGAACACATAAAATATTGTAAAATTATAAACATAGAAAAGCATAAAACAAGAGAGACACAGATATACATGGTTCACTCAATTTGGGCTACGTCCACGGAGAAACAACCAGTCCTTCCTTTTATATTATCCAGCAAAATCAAGAGATACAACCTACAACATATTTGTTATAATTCTCTCTTCGCTCTCACACAATCTCCTCTCTCTTTCTATCTTAGAATACACATCTACATAGCCGCAATAAATTTCCCTCATATATAACGAGGGGTTTCCTTTTAGGGAAAAAAAACCCTAGATTAAACATAACTTCTACCATTAGATTTCTACCTAATGAATAACCTAGATTGACTACAAAATTACAAAATTTTACAAGGCAATTTTACATCTATTTTTAGCTTCAGAGGCGCTGCCCCCGATCCCCCACCAAGAGGGGGCTCTAAAGAATCTTCCCCCCCCGCTTGGACCCCCTAGTGGCATGCATAAATAGGTGGCGTTGTTGCCACATTACAAAATGGGGTCCAATACGGCAATACCTCTGAATAAAGAAGATAATCAGGTTCCACACCCAACAAAAGTTAGTTTAAAGGCATGGAACTTGATGCATCACACTACAAAGACTTTGTGAAACCTCAATACAAAGGCAAATATGGGCCTATGTTTCCAAGAAGTTACCTATTGAACCACCAAAGAAAACTCCTAAAAGTAATACAAAGATATTTCACTTGTGAAGGTCATTTCAACAGAGTATACCAATACCATATCAAGATTCTCATGCATTTCACTAGAAAAAGGGGCCTTAAATTACCTCATTACCTCTTCAATATCTTGGGAAAAATGGCAGAAAAGGTTTAGTTCAAGGGAGAGAAACATTTCCTAGTTTGTTCCACTTTGCACTAATTAAATTGTTGGTCTTGAATGAACTAGAGAAGAGGAGGAGTTATTGGGAGGCTTTCTTGTCAACCTCGGGTTTGTTGGCCCATCCAAACAACTCCAAAAGTCAAGAAGGCCTTTCCTCAGTAGGCACAAATGATGAAACACTTGCAGCTGAAGAATCTGTCAATATGCCTAAAGTTGAAAATACATAGAAGTCATTGAAGGACAAGAGCGCAACAGGCAAAGGAAAGGTAGGGTTCCATAAGTTGACCAAGAAGAAACACATTTTCTCCACAAACCAATAACCAGGTCATCTATAAAGAAGATAATTGAGGAGTCAACTTCTAAGAAGACAATTGAGCCATATGATGATGCACCAGAGCAATTAGAGGAAGGTGGTCAAGAATTCAGAGAAGATAGCCAAGAGGCTCCCATGGAGGACAAGGATATGAAAATCATAGAGCTATAGGGCAACCTCTCATGGTGGCATATTTGGAAAAATAAAATAGATATCTTAGACACAAAGCAACAGAGGCAGTCACATATAGTGAATGTGAATCATCTAGGAATCCTTCTAAACATATAGCCGAAGACAAAGTCAAGAAAGTGATTGAGGTGGAAGAGTTAAATGTGCCAGAATAGTCAAGAAGACCCAGGATAAGATCAACAACTAACAAGGAAGAACAGATGAAAGAGACCCTTCTAGAAAAGCAAAAGCCAGAGTTTGATGAGGTGAAAGAGTATCAGAAACTGTCTGACAAAATTGAGGAGTGCCAACATCAGGTTGATGAGGTGTTAGATTGGAATGAAAGGTACAAAGAGGAACTCTATGCTGAAGTGTTGGAAGCTCTTGACACAGTTGATAAAGCCAAGGTAGTTTTGAAATGGACTCTACCTTTACAGAGATAGATAAAGATCTACTACATAGGGAATTTGATCATGAGAATCAGGATAAGACCAGATGAAACAAAGCTGGCTAGAAGTAGAAAATAACTTTAGAAAACCAAATTGTCATCCAAGCAAGCCAAACAGTCATCTAGCAAGTAGGCCACGGTTAGAAAGAAATCCAAGGAAGCCAAACTATCATCCAGCAAGAAGAGGAGGAGGTAGCCTTGGAATTTTCACTGAGGCTACCCAAAAATGAGGTGGCATAAGGAGGTCATGTTCATGTTGCCATTTTTTTTAAAGTTTTTGAGGTTATATGCTATGTTTGTTTTTGCTGAAGGATAAATCTGTATGACTAAAGGCTTGTTATGTAATGACATAAAGTCATATTTTTATGAAACTGTTGGAATTATGTCAGGTTCTATATGGTTGAATGAGATGATTGGTTAGTCACTACAATTAGTTTGGAATAGGAGCTTTCAATATAGGTTCTAAATTTCACATCTATTGCGCAAGTTGTAATCGGTCAATTCAGAGTTTTTCAAAGGCTAAAGAGGGTATTTCAAATGTTTCTACACCAAGAAAACATCGTCTCAAGCACACCCATTAGCTCAGATTTATCCATTACAAACTACAACCATGCTAAGTTGGAAACCTATTTCACACTGTTGCATAAGTTTATCAATTATGGCTATTTTTACAAACTTCTATTTTGGGACATTCTAGAAGTGTTTTTAGTGGTCAGATAATAATGGATAAGTTAGTTTAGTTGATAAGTCCAGACATGATGTTTCTAATTTTTTTGTAAGCTTTAAACCAATGATGTTTCTAAATTATCATAGCTTCTATATGGTAGGTTCGTGTTTTTATGAAAATACATTGTATCTAGCCTATTAGACTTATGTGCAATGAATTCGACCACATAGAGTGGAAATTTCGAATTCATTATTGTATTTAATAAGGTAAAGACATGTAAAAAGGGAGTTGGTGGTTGGTATTTGTATTTTGAGAGAAGACTATTGGAATTTTCTGTATTTTTTATGAGAATATTAATACAAATCCAGTTGTAGAAGTACAACTATCTTTTACCGGAGATTCAAGTACATGGTGCTTTGATGTATGTCCCTTTTCTTATGTGAATGCACATTACTTCTTTATTTACCATATTATCTCTAAAATATTATGAATGTTTGAACTGTTTTGTTTGGAATTCATCCATTGTAAGGTGCTCCAACGCATGCAGTTTAACTATTATTCCATTTTGTTATGATTATATGTTCATAATTATTTCCAAGATAAATTTGCTTTTCATAATAATCCTCATTTCATTCTTTTTAGCTAAATTTATATCAAATATTTATCCTCTTTTAGATTCCTTTGGTATAATGGACTCTTAGTTTTATTCTTCCCAGACACCTTAATAATCATCTTTTTCACTGATAAGCACTATTAATCTCACCTCTCCTTCCTAAACAGATTTACCAGTCACTGGTTTGATCATAAGCACTCAAAGTTTGACTCCATTTACCAATGGTACTCCTTTCAAAACTCTACCAACACAGAATTTAACTGAACATTCATCCTTTGCCCAAGATCTAGACAATGTTCTTCATTAAAACTAGTCTTTTGTGACTAAGTTGAAAGCGAAATCCCTCTTTGGAGTTGGAAGGGCTAGTTTCCAATTCTGCAAGTGGTTTTTGGTTACCCTTCTGATCCTTTTTTTTAGCCTAGAGGTTAATTATAGGGTGCTAACAGTGGTGACCAACCATGCAACAAGAATGAGATGAGGAGGAAGGGTCTTTGCTTCATTTGTAAGGAACCCTAGAGACCTGACCACTCATGCTTAAGTGATGCAGAGGAGACAATAGAGGTAGAGGAGGAGATTCATTTTGACTCTGAGGGTGAAGATTCTTCTTTGGACAAGTACATGGGTTCATACGAGGATGCCTCTAAGGAGTCTGAGAAGTCATGTGGAGTTGTTAAAAACATGCCAAATTTATCCTCTGGTGTGTATGGTGAGAAGTCAGTGGACCTTATAGGAGACATTTAGAGTGATGAGTCACCAATGACGATTCAACATGAATAGCATATGGTAGAGCATTAAAATGAGGAGGATGATATGCACAATATGCATGATGAGCCTTTTGTGGAGAGTCAGTTGGAGGTTCATGTCGATCTTGTGATGGAGGAGGATGAGAAACCATCCTTGGGGTCGACTATTGACAAGGAGAAGGTAGATGTACAAGAAGTTAGCAGGGTGGCAACCTTTGTAGACACTTTTCCTAAAGAGGTGTTGGAGCTTGAAATGATAGTTTTTATAGGGGGTGGTAGATTGGAGGAGCGTGGAGTTTCTGGTCAGATGAGGGAAGACCTTTTGGAGATGGTTGTGTATCTATATTTGGGCCTAACCACTGATATGGTGCAGACAGGTGCAATGGAAACCAAAAAAGTTACAATAGTTCCAGGAAGTATGCCTCTCTAGGAGTTCATAGACAGGGCATGGAACACGATTTTCCCACTAGTGCCAATTTTAGGGGGAGAGGCATGACTTTATAGATGGATATTATTGAATTCCTAGATAGAGTTACATGAGTTGGCCATGGTGCAACATAAGGGACTTATTTCATATACATGTGCCTATGCATCTACTCCTTCGCACAGGATGGATTGGTGGGAGATCATGAGTTGGTATCCTATTGATGTAATATCATTCTTATTCAAGAGCGTGGTACAATATGGGTTATTAGAGATAAGGGACACTACATGCCCTAGTTGGAAGCATGGTATAGGTTGGATGTCCATCAAAATTCCATCACAGGATCAACATAGTGGGGTTGGCCTTGGTCTATGCCAATGGTTAGACTAGAGAGAGGTGATGAGTTGGTATCCTATTGGTGAAGTAGCTTTTGTGGTCGAAGACAAAGCAAAATCCGAGTCATGTGGTATGGGAAATGATTGGCCATGGTGACATTGGGATTCAGGTGGATCTACTGGTAGAAGATTAACTCAGAGATGGGCTTGGGATCTAGGTATTGAGGAATCCAGTCATGTTTGGATTTCTTGGAGGCATGATGTGGACCAATGGTTCATATGGGATCCTTGTATCAACTTGCAGATTCCTTTACAGTGGACATGTGTGGATTTATTGAGGGAAAGAAATCCTAAGGTGAGAGGATTTTTCATGTCCCCATTTTTATTTTTCTCTATAATATAGCTAGAGTGGATATCTAGGGTATGGGATGGCTAGGTCAGGGGAGCATAATTATTTCATCAGTGGTCTTAGAGGAGTTTTGAGGAGTTTTATGGGATCCAATGCAATTCTCTCATCATATTCCATCATCTGCACAACATTCATTTTATGTAGTGTCCCTTCTTAGTGAGATAGCTATGATGACACTAAGAGAGGGTGATTTTGATGTAGTGATATAAATATTATGCATGTTAGACTTATGTATATGCTTGTATGCTATAGACCTGGTTTAGGTCACACATTTTTTATGTGCTTATGATAATAGCTATGGTTGTGTGTATAAGAATTGATTTTGGTTAAGAGCATATTATCAATGTTTTCTCTTTTGGTATCTTAGTCTGGACATAGGTGTATGACATGGATGGTGATCTAGGATTGAGACACATAGATCCATGGATGATCATGGTTATGTGGAACATATGGTTAAATATGTTTTATGGATGATACATGATTTTTATGATTATATATTCTTATTCTTGTATTGAGCAAGATGTGGCAGGGGACATGGTTATTTTCAAACAAGGATTCTCAAATTATAAAAGGTCGCGGGAGTCATTTCTCTAGAACCAAAATGACTGTGGAAGTCATGCATAATCTTTGGTAAAATGTGAATAAATTAATTATGAAATTCATTTGATTCCTTTGGTTTATGAGATTGTGATGTGTGTAGGTCTTGGAACATGGCCTTATCAATGAACCATTAGATGGGTATGAGCTCACAATCAGTACCTTAAGGTGAAGCACGAAGTTTCAGAGTAGAGTAGATCATAAGCCATGGAAATTAGGGCGTGGAGTCTTAAATCCATGAAAGATAAAGACATGGAGTCTTGGATCTATAATAAAAGGATTAGGGCGTGGAGTCCTAAATCCTTGAAGGATAAAGACATGGAGTCTTAGATCTATAATAAAATGATTGGGATGTAGAGTCCTAAATATTTAAAAGATAAAGGTGTAAAATCCTGGATCCTTGGGGTAGATTAGGGCATAGAGTCCTCAATCTACTAAAGCATAAATATGTATGCAATAGGGATGTGGAATCCCTATTCTACGGAAGAAAAATACCACTCATGGGAAGCTCAGGGATGAATTTCTTTAATAAAATCTCATTTCTAACAATTCTAGAGTGACTTTCTAAAAATAGAATTCATGTATAGCATCTCAAGTATGGCTTTCCAAAAATAGTAAGTCACCTTCAATCAATGGTTAATCAAGTATAGTTGAAGGAAAATCACTTAAATTATCATTACTTAATCCTAAATATTATTATTATTATTATTATCTTTTAGGAGACTATGATATTATTATTTAAAGGGAATTACAAGTCACTTTCATCTCCTCAATCACTTCACACCTCTCTCCTAGATGACTCTCATGGCTCTATGTAAATATATCTCTCTTTTAATAATATATTACACTCTCTTTTATGCACTCATAAAAGAATGGAATATTCCTCTTACACTCATTAAAGACATGTCATAAAATATTCCTCTTACGCTCTCCTTAATGGCATGAGTTACACTTCTCTAAATGGAATACAAGGCGTGCATATTACTCCTCCTTTATGACTAGAATTTATTGCTCCTCTTATATATGTGTCTCATGTATTCTTACTCGGGGGAGGTGCATGGTGATACAAAGAGTTTGAGAGATTTGAAGAAGATTGTGAGAGGGAGAGATTTGGAGAGTAACCAAATGCTAATCTAAATTACTAAGTATCTCTATCTAATGGAGTTGAACAAGACTGGTATTGAGAGGAAGTAAAACTTATCTTCCTCATCTTGCCTTGTATATATCTCTACTGCTATATTTTGGTATTGTTTGTGAGCTCTTACAACTCAAGGGTTCTAAGGGGAGAAGTTCTCCCTGGATATGGTTGCGTGGAAAATTGGATGGTTCAAAATGAGTTGGTAAGGGCATTGGATCTGGAACATACTCTCATCTTTTTCAATTTATATATATACACATTGTCAGGTATATCTATAAATTCTCTAGAAATTTTGGTTTCTTATTAGTTTTAAAGTGCATAGATTTTTAAATTTATTATTGCTACTTTAAATTAATACATAATTATGAAGATTTATGAAATATTTAGAAAGTTATTTTTGAACTAAAAGTTTCTTGGTAGCTATGTATGAGAATTTACATGCAGAAAATGAAAAGAAGAATGTGTTGCCAATGATTTCAAATTATGCTTATAATGAAATTTTGCCCATAGCAGGTCATGTCTGTTATATAAAACTAGAATTCTATGTTTGATGGCATTTCATTGTCCCTTTTAGCAATTTAATATGGTTCTTTCTTCCCTTGAATTGGGTTGTTGGTTGAAACTTAGATCTAAGAAAAAGGGTTGCACAGTAAATGTTTGAAGAAATTCCTCAATGGATGTAGTTTATTGTATGTAATTTTTTATTGTTGTTCTATTGCAAATTAATTGACAAAAAGTCTTAATGGTTATAGCATTCAACGCTTCCATGTGTTTTCCAAATTGTAGTAGTGGCTGCAATAAGTTTGTCAACTTATGTAAAGGGAAGTAGCTTTGCAGCTTGTAAAATGTTTGATTAATTACTTGTATCAAAAATTCATATAGTGAACATAGAAATTCATAAATTCAATGAAAAACTCATAGTAGCATAATTTTGGGTTATTTTTCTTCATGTAGAGTTGTAGATGAAAATTTGCATGCTATGTGTTTGACAAAAGTGGTAAATGAGATCCAAAGTTTTCTTGTTTTAAAGAATTGAATATCTTGGATTTTTTATTACTTTTCAGCTCAACATCAGGGGGTATTTGTGCCTTAAGGCCATGTAATCCCCAATTTCATTCCAAACAAATACTTTTTAGCACCCAGATCATAAATCTGGGTGATTTTGCTGATTGTTGTTGTTAATAATGTGCGTCATTGTCGAGTTTTTGATGAAAACTAAGATTGTCTAGTCCATGTTTTAAGATGCCAGCATTTGAAGTTTCAATTTCTAAATTTTATGAGCTACATAGGTTGAAGAGGAATCTCAAATTCATTGTTGCCAAGTGTTTGACAAAATGCCTCAATGGCTGTAGATTGCATGCTTATAAGTGTTTGTCAAAAGACCTCAATGGCTATATATTGCATGTTTGCAAATTGTTTGTCAAAATACCTAAATAGTTGTAGCTTTTGTGCATATAAATTGTTAGAGTAAAAGTCTTACTTACCATAGTTTTTATGTACTAGAAATTTATGAACAGATTATTTGATGGATGTAGCTTCCTATGTTTGCAAGTTTTTTGTATGAATGTGAAAATTAATTTAATAATTTCCTGAAAACGTGAATAGAGAATAGGATAGTTGTTACTTTTATTATCTAGATCTTTCAAAAAAAATGGGTTGTTGTTGGAAACAATTTTACAGTGACTAATTTTGTAATATTTTGTGTAAGTGAGCATAATAAGTTTCGTCTGAGATGCATGCATTGATGGGTGCATTCTTGTGTTCCAATTATTGTAGAAAACAACTACTTGTGCCTAATTTATGAAATTCCATTATTTTACTTGCCATTTTTTGAAGAATAATATGCTTATGGATTGGTAACAGTAGTTGCTCTTGCTGCAACGTTCATTATACAAATCATGATTGAAGCATTGCCTTAATAATTGAAATTTTGAATTTTTAAATGATGAATTTGGAAATGTTGTTGGGTTAATATATTTTGAGATTCCATTTCATACACATATCATATTTATTAGATTCAATGATTAAGAGAGACATATTCTTCCCTCGGTTACCTTGCTATAGGTAGGTTAATACTCATACACTTATATGTGATTTTTGCAATAGAAGCATGATATTTTTGTGGTTGTGATATAAAAAGTCAATAGGTGGATCTTATTTAGCATAATCTAGGAAATCAAATAGGTTGATCTAGTTTAATGTTCACACATGGCATTATGGTGGAATTTATTTCCAGTCTTATGTAGAACTCATGTACAAGTATGAAAAAAACACATGCTATCATATTTTAAACTTGAGAGGAAATGTGTTTTGGAATTCCCTAACTTCTTATGTGATATTATTGTATTGAAATAGATGAATGGACATGATTACATGATAACTAAGTTCGTAATGCTAAAACAAAAATGAGTATTAGTGATTAATGTGACCTCTACTTCTTTATATTATTGATGGTTGGTAAGGTGGGACCTTACATTTTATTCCATTACATTATGATAAATTTCAGAAAATGGGTATTATTGAGCTTTAACTCCATTAATTATGCCTAAGGTGGCATTTTTGGAAGAATACTTGACAAAACAACTTAGTGTAATATCTCGTCGGAAATGGAATGAGAATATCTATAGGATGAGGTGATAGGAAGTGACTTCCAGTGGCCTGGAAAGTAATGGTGGGAAATTTACCATTTTCTTGAATTAAAAGGGTATTTTAATTAATTAAAAAGAGAGAAAATGTGCTAAGTGATTAAAATAATAATAATAAAATAAATGATTCTAGATCGATCCATGAAATCTATAAAAGAGGAGGAGGAGACCATTTGGGGATATCCTTGTGTTGAGTATTTTTCTTGTGGAAAGGTTTGGAGAACGAGGAGTTCCCAACTTCAATAGTAGCCTCAAGATGGAAACCCTCGGGCGATTCGATGAGAGTTGGGCGGGTAACCATCTATCCCTTTGGTGAATTCATCCAGAATTCATAGGAGAGCATAGTAGTTGCATCCCAGTTCAGTTTTGGAGGGCCACTTTCAACATTGGAGCAAATTATTTTGGAGGTCATATTATATATCTCATCTATTTCAGTTGTATCATCATGTATACTCTTTATAGTTATCTATTATAATAAAATCTGAGGTTATTTCTTCTCATCATATTACTGAATTTCATGGACTCTAATTTTTATATTTTACATGTCAATCTTTTGTTAAATGAATGGAATCTTATATGTAGCACTTGTTGAGTTAAATTTTGAAAATCTGCAAAATTTTCCAATTTGGGATATTGCAGTACCCATCCTTATTAGAAAATTCCAAAGGAAGGTAGATATACCAACTTCTTGGTTGATTCATTATACACATTTTGAGCATTTATTCCATAATTCTACTAGGCTTTCCTCTCTAACCATCTGTCTCTAGATGGTAAGTTGTACAAAATCTTACTTTCATGTGTAACTCAGAAAATAAATTTTACTACAACTTAGAGTTAAAAATTGAGTCATGATATATCAAAATTATTTTCAGTGACCATATAGGCTCATTATTTCATAAATGAACATATGAGCTATATCACATTCTTGATGAGTAGTTTTGACTATGACGAATTGGCCTATCTTCATCACTCAATCAAGTACTACCAATATCAAGTTATTATCTTTGGAGGTACTTGGTAACCCAAAAATGAAATCCATAGACATTTATTCCCACTTGAAAGATTGTATAATTATGGTATTCAACCTTTTAGACATATTTTGATGTTTTTATTTTATCAATTGCCATTCTAATAACTAAGGAACATAAGAAGTAATATCAATACTCAAACTAGGACCATAGTACAACTGCTTCATACTTTGATATGTCCTTTGCTATCTTCGGTGTTCGCAATAAGGTGAATTGAATACTAATTCTCCTTTCGTTTTATGTGTAGTAGACATAATCATATTTCTAAAAAATTACACCCAACACCATTGCCTAGAATTACACCATGTTTGAGTCTACAAGTATTTCAAACTTTCATGATCTATTTGTAATTGAAAATTTATGCCAAGAAATGTTACCATGCATTCAAGGTATTTTCTATAGAAATGAGATCAAGATCATGAGTTTGGTACTTCTATTCATGAACATTTGATTTCCTTAACTCATATCTCAACACTCCCGCTCCCTACACGAATACTCCTCCAATTCCCTCGTTACTCGCATTGATGCATATTTGGATGTCCTTTTCAATTAGGGAGTATTAATATGGGTGTATACATGAGAAGTATTTTATTTTTATGAAACTGTTACTTTCTAAAGGGATTATTCTATAGGAATTAGCTCCCTTACCTTGCAATATTAATACATGACCTGTAATCCTTGAGAAAACTTAAATAAACCCTTGATAGTAGTTAGGAAATCCCATTAACTAATCACCTTAGATAAATTATTTTGGGTGGACAACTAGATATGGCTTCAATATTCTTGGGTTCCACCTCCTTTAGATATTTTTTTCCTAGCATGCTAAAATTTCTTCTAAAGGAATTCACACTTACTCATCTTGGCATACAACTGGTGCTCCTTCAAATTCTACAACACTAATCAAGGTTTTACTTATGTTCCATTCATCTTTAGAATAAACCAAGATTTCATCATTGAATACCAATGAAAATTTGACAATATTGTTTTTGAAATATATCTTTCATCAACTTAATGAACACTATGGGGATATTTGTTAATCCAAAGGTAAGACTGGGAAACCATATTTCCCATATTGGGTCATAAAAGTAGTCTTTGACATATCAACTTCTTCAAATTTAATTTGGTGATAACCAAAACTTAATTCCAACTGAGAGAACACCTTTTTTCCCTTGACCTAAGAAAATAAATCAATGAGTATGCATAAAGGATACATGTTCTTGATTCTTAACTTATTCAACATTTTCTCATCAATGGATTTTTGAAATGTTCCATGTTTCTTCTTGCAAAAAACATGGGAGTTTCCCAATTTGAAGCAGTCAATCATATGGATTTCTTACCCAATGATTCTTGTAGTTGCATCTTAAGATCACTCAATTTGTTATTTCCTATATATAAGGTTCCTTCTATATAAGGGTTGCTCTAATCATTAGATTAATTTTATAATTCATTTCTTTGATTATTGTCAACCTTGGTAATTCTTTAGGGAACACATTTGAAAAATAATTCAATATCGGATTTTTTCCCACCTCTATGCTTGATTCATCTATGGCTTTGGTGACATGAATGATGCATACCTTTCGTTCCTTGAGCACATTGTGGTTGACCAACATGGTTGAGATTTGTTTGACTATCATGGGGTTTGTTTCACCTCTAACACTTTTAATTATCCTATCATCATTTGCATATTCAATATATCTATATAATTTCACCTTGGCCTTGTGGAGTTCCAACTAATATTGTCTGATTATGCCATCATAAGCTCAAAGGACCAAATTGTGGAAATATATACCACTTCTCCATCATCCCAATTCTACCATGTGTTAATAAATTACTTAGTTCATCCATTTCATAACATTGTTTTCCATCTATACATTCTAGTAGTCCTCAAGCTTTTCAATTCTTAGCTTACATTTTCCCACGAATTTAGGAGATATATAAAGCTATGCATATGTCTAGTGTTGATCAAGAAGGTGAATGGTTGGTCAAAATAATACCTCTAGCTTGGATGAAGGAGGTGTAATATTCTACCCATCGATTTATGTAGTAGTGGACAAGGCTTATATTACATTTCCCCAACATTTACCTCTTCTATCTTACCTTATTTATGATTTGGTAAAAATCCCTAATGTACCAAAACCATAATCTCATATTGAGATGTGTGGTTCGGATTAAATCTAAGTCATTAATGTACTAAATGCACTTTATTAGACTCTTTTGGCTAAGTCAATTTCAGAACATAAAATATTTCACTTTTCCCTAAGCGAATTAGAAAATATAAATAATTACCCACTTTTCTTAGGTGGTCACTTTCAAAATATTTCTAACTAATTGTCACATGTTCACATTGAAACATGTGCAAGAAGTTCATGTTTGAGCTACATCTATCAGCATGAATCAGTGGCCAAGGGAAAACTATAGGCATGCAAAAAAAAGGCTCATAGAGGTGGACTTCAAGAAGCAAAGCCCAAATTTTGTTGTCTAGAATCTTTAAACACATTTGTAGTTCCTAGTAGAAGTCAAAAAGAGGGCAAGAAATTAGGTAAAGGAAGAAAGTTGAAACAAAACTAGCCTTCATAATCTAGTTTTGGAGTGAAAGCCATTTAGTAGCCTTAAGGCACAATAAAACAAAATTAATGATTAGCCAAGTAGCGATGAGGCAAAAATGGACAAACATATAAATGGCAGAAAACCTTAGATCTACCAATTGACCCCATGCATCAAACAAAAACTTGAAGATAAATTTTACTTGCCACCATGCTTAAAAATAAATCTCAGAAAGATGATACCTTAAGAAAGGACCCTAAAGGGCACATAAGAAAATCTCAAAAGTAAATGAAAATTTTCCCAAGTGTTTCAACCTTGGAAAAATTGATCTTGTGGAAATTGGAAACATGGAACCAACTCAGAAACCCAAGGAAGCTAAAATTCAAACCTCAAAATTTCAATAATTGTTTGCCACTATGGTAGTGCATCGTGGGATTTGGGATGTTGGACTTCTATAATAAAAGGTCAAGACTAAGAAAAGATAAGACAAAGAAAAGGGATTCATGACTTTGTAGTAATAGTTGAAATATGTAACTAGGTATGGTCTTCATAATGACACATGTAATCATGATTTTACGTATTTAATGAAAAGAGAAAAATAAAGATATTATTTTTATTCTTGAGGCATGGGTTTCATGCTCATGGTAGACTTATTTTTAGGTCAAACATCCATTGAGTGCTTCTAGGGCTTGTCGTTGAGTCTACAAGTCAATTGAGTCATTTTCATGTATGAAAGACCCTTTTGGGCATGTTACATATAGTAAAGAAAATTTATTTCAGACAAAAGAAAGTCAAAAGACCTTTCAAGACCTCATCATGGTGCAAAGATCAAGTTGGACTACATGAAGGGACAATTCGGCCTAAAAATAGAAATTCATACCCCTCAAGAGCCTATAAATAAGAAGGAAATTGACCTCATTTGGATACACTCTCAAGAAAGTTCGATCTCCTCAAGATAGAAGATGGAAAAGGACGAAGAAGAAGAAGAAGATAAAGATCAAAGTTTTGGGCCTCTCTCTCTCTTTGTCTTTTGTTAGCGTTTCTACAGTTACTGGGCAAGATGAAATTTTGAAGCTGCATCGAAGTTGTGGAACTGCATCGAAGATGTGATGCTTCATTGAACTTGTCAACCTACATCGAAGTTGTGAAGATGCATTGAAGCTGTGAAGATGCATCAAAGTTGTGAAGCTGCATCGAATTTGTGAAGTTGCATCCAAGTTGTGAAGTTGTAACTAGGTTGAAGTTGTTAAAGGTTGAAACTATTAATCTGCTAGAGAGGTCAAAGTTGCAGTAGAATCTGCTAGTCAAAGTTGTAGAAGAAGTTGTTGGGAAAAAGAATTTGATGGAGGTTGAAATTGAAGAAGTTGTTAAGGAACTACTAGAAGGAAATCTTGTTAAGGGACTTGGCCTTGGGGGGTCTTGGCCAAGGGTCATAGGTCTTGGAATTCATCAATTGAAGATTATATAGGAAGAGAAGAATTCTTGTGGATTTTTCCTCTCAAATGGAGAGGTTTTGGCCTTGGTTGATCACCTATATCTTGTGTCATTTTTCCTCACTGTTCTTTTTGGTTTCATAGTTGTTTTATGAAAAGAACACAATAATAATTAAGGTGAAAAAGAATCTAATAAAGATAAGAAAAATACATCACAAGTAGTTATTAAAGTAAGAGAAATCACATAACCGAGCTGCCCCTAAATTTCTTAACATGATTTCAGAGCTAAGGTGACAAGACAAGGAAAGGAAGATAAAAGAAGGACTATCAAAAGGAGTATCAAGAAATATCAAAACATTGACATCATACAATAAATAATACATTCACAAGGACCGAGTACAAGCAAATAAGACCTCAAAACTCTAGCTGATCAAAAGAAGGGTTTCTTACTTGAAGCATTGCTGGGAAATCTTGCCCATCATCAAGGACCCTACCTATAAGGACTACACATTGAATCATCTTGAAGAAAAAAGAGGCATTGTCATCATCATCAAGGAATAAAGGTGATCTCCCTCTCTTTGAATGATCACTTTTAAAATAATACATGTTCATCAAGAAGACATCTTCTACTATCAACATCGTGATCAAAATCAAGATGGTATCAAGTTGGAGATATTGTCATAAAGGAGCGTATTCACTTGACAAGTAAGTACATTTATATTTATGACTAAATTGGCTATCAAAATGACTTAATTTTACAAGGAAAGAAACAAATTGGCTGGGTCATCAAACTTTATTGCATGGAAGAATATGACATATTTGATTCTCATAGAAAAATGAAGTCGTTGAACATGTTAAGGGATCAATTACTAAGCTTCCAAAGGAAGAAGGTCAAGCTCTAAAAAAGTATATGAAAGGGGAAGTAAGGACCCAAAGCATTCTCATTGAATCAACCAAGGATCCCCTCATACCCTATGTATCAAAGTTGGAGACATCAAAAGAAATATATATGATATACTAGTACAATTGTTCTCCATAAGTATTACTCGAGAATTGATATCATTAAGATAAGAAATCTACAAGATGAAGATATCAAAGGAATATGGAATAGCCTCATACTTTAAGAGGGCATCATAAATAAGAGACCAACTACAAGAGTTGGGAGAAATAATGTCTGATAAAGAAATGAACACCATAGTGTTCAATGCACTGCTCGAGGAATGGAGCAACTTTACCTCAAGAATCTATGGAAAGAAGGAAGCTACCCCATTCAATGAACTTTGGTCATTGTGTAAATTTGAAGAAACTAGGGTGAAGGTAAAAAGAAATGTAGGATCAAATGAGGAAGTCCAAGAATTTGCTTCCATGGCTAAGAGAAAAGCAAAGTTTAGGGAATTTGGTTCTAAAAAAAAGAAGAAGAATATGTCAAAGATCCAATGCTATGGTTGTCATGAATATGGGCACTACAAGAGAGATTGTCCAAAGTTCAAGTAGGACAACAAGAGGAAAGAAATAAATGTAGCTCATATCACTGAAGAAGTGGAAGAACCTGATGGGAAGAAATCAAAAGGGATAGATCTTCACTATTAGGGTTTCTCCAATGCATGGCAAGGAAAAGTATGAGGTGGAAAGATCTCCACCATGGCAGTCAATATGAGAAGTATTATGACGATACGCATCTTAGTAGAATATTGCATCATACTAGAAGCATATCGTTAAATCAAGAGTTCATGACATCATTAGATGAAGCTTGAAAGAACAACTAAAGTAGAAGTGTATAGAAATGCAACAGTTATCATACAAAGGAAGTAGCTCTTGGAAACCTCATTGAAATCGTATATAGTACATATGATTGAAAGAAAATCATCTAGCATGATAGAAGGAGTTCATCATACATCATCATCATAGGAAGGAGCATTTGCAAGATGAGGATAATCAAAATCCTCCATTGGATTCTGCATTAGAAGGTTCACCTCTCTTGGAAGAAGCAAGTGTCTCACTAAGAATTCCACCTTGTATGGGATTCATGTTTTAGAAGGATGATGGTATGGTGAAAAAGGAATGCAACATGTCAAAATGGTTGAAGTACTCTCAATCAAGGAAATGAAGTTGTTGAAGGAAGCCTAGATTACCAAAAGAAGGAAAGAGGTATGCATGCATGTATTTAATTGAGTCATGTTGTTATATGGCTGCATGGGTAAATTCTCTATCTCATGAGCATGATCAAAGAAAAGGGGTCTCCTACTTTGGAAAGACGCACGAAGGCATGGTTCATATATTGACTAGATGAAATAAACATCATATATCCTCATATGGAATATGAGGCAATTGACAAAGATGAAGGAACTATGTATGGAAAGTTCTTGGGAAGCAATATGCGAATAAAGAAAGAAGAGATCATGAAAGATACAACTATGGTCGCATGAAGTCAACATCTGATGACTAGAAGAATGATCATGACATCTCCATAGAGAAGAAGATTGTGATAAGGTTTGTAAAATGGAGACCCTTGACATATGAAGTCTTGGAGATGTGTTTATGAATATGCGGGATGTTGTAGGAAAGATATATTTCATGATGAAAGGCCAACAAAAAAAGTAACCATGATTTGATGTTCATTTTTTTTTTGAACAACATCTTGATGCGTTGATACATGGATGCCGAAAGAGGATTGTAGATGTCACTTACATCTATCACTCATGTGGGTGGATGGAAGATCATAAAGGAAGCATGACTTGGAAGAGGTAGTAGTATGAAGAAAAGCCAGATGTGGACTAGGGGATCATTTGACAGAAAAAAGGAAGAAATGGACGATGTGGTTCGTGAAGGAAAGTGATGGATGGTCAATGCCCTACAAAGAAGTCCCAAAATATGAAGGCTCCATATTGTTAACTATGAACTTCATGACATCAAAAGAAGGAGCCCCACAAGTAGTTGATAATCCCATGATCTCCACTTAGAAAAGAAATCTATTGGAATCAAGTCCCTGGTTAAGAGGGAGCTTGGACAAGTCCCTGGTTAAGATGGAGCTTGGACAAGTCCTTGGATAAGAGTGAGCTTGGATACATTCCTTTTATAGGAATATGTACATTCCTTTATAGGAATGGGTATATCCTCCCTAGTTGAGAGGGAGAGATAAACACATAATTCTTGTCTTCACTTTGGAAGAAAGAATGGAGGATTGGGTAAGCATTTGGTATTCAATACTCTTTGAGGATGAGATCGAGCATCCAAGATAAGAGTAGTCATAGAGGACCAATATTCTTTGAGGACTGAGAATCCAAGATAAGAATAGTCCTATAAGGACATACTCTATGAACAGGTGGGTGGGGTACGTGCCTTGAGAGACAATGATGATGGTGTCTATAATTAATTAGTGTCGTCGGCATTGTGCTCTTATCTTATGGAGAGATAGAGTTGTTATTCAAGGCCTTGCTATGTGATAATGTTGGATGATATGATGCTAAACAAATGGGTTACCAATCTGACTCTTCTTATGAGAATTATTCAGATTGAGAATGTCCAAGTACCTTGTATGGATTATGAATACCTCCCTAGTTAAGAGGGAGTGTTGAAATATGTAACTAGGTTCGGTCTTCATAATGACATATGTAATCATGATTTTATGTATTTAATAAAAAGAAAAAAATAAATTTATTATTGTTATTTTTGAGGCATGGGTTTCATGCTCAAGGGAGATTTATTTTTAGGTCAAGCACCCATTGAGTGCTTCTAGGGCTTGTCATTAAGACTACAAGTCAATTGGTTCATTATCATGTATGAAAGACCCTTTTGGGCATGTTACATATTGTAAAGAAAATTTATTTGAGTCAAGAGAAAGTCAAAAGACCTTCCAAGACCTCATCATGGTGCAAAGATCATGTCGATCTACATGAAGGGACAAGTCAACCTAAAAATAGCAATCCATACCCCTCAAGAACCTATAAATAAAAAGGAACTTGATTCCATTTGGATATACTCTCAAGAAAGTTTGATCTCATCAAGATAGAAGCCAGAAAAAGATGAAGAATAAGAAGAAGACCGAGATCAAAGTTTTGGGCCTATCTCTCTCTCTCTCTCTCTCTCTCTTTCTCTCTCTCTTCTCTCTCTTTTGTTAGAGTTTCTACATATACTAGGAAAGTTGAAATTCTAAAGCTGCATCGAAGTTATGAATTTGCATCGAAGCTATTACGCTACATCAAAGCTGTGAATTTGCATGGAAGTTGTGAAGCTGCATCAAAGTTGTGAAGTTGCATTGAAGTTGTGAAGCTACATTGACGTTGTAAAGTTGTAGCTAGGTCGAAGCTGTGAAAGGTCAAAACTATGAATATGTTGGAAAGGTCGAAGTTGCAATAGAATATACTGATTAAAGTTGCAGAAAAATTTGTTGGGCAAAAGAATTTGCTAGAGGTCGAAATCGCAGAAGTTGCTAAGGAACTGTTAGAAGGAAAGCTCATGAAGGGACTTGGTATTAGAGGGTCTTGGTCAAGGGTCACAAGTCTTGGAATTCTTCAATTGAAGATTCTATAAGAAGAGAAGAATTCTTGTAGGTTTTTCCTCTCAAGGTGAGAGGTTTTGGCCCTGGTTGATCACTTATATTTTGTGTCCTTTTGTCTCACAATTATTTATGGTTTGGTAGTTGTTTGATGAAAAAATACAATAATAATTAAGGTGAAAAATAATATAATCAAGATAAGAAAAATACATCACAAGCAATTACCAAAGTAAGAGAAATCACATAATTTAGTTGCCCCTAGATTTCTCAATGATAAACAAGCTTGGACATGAAAGGGATTTTGTATACCCCCATTGAGTGAAGTAGCGAGTATGCCACATCTATCATTAGTGCATCAAGAGCGAATTTATAACTTGTTTATTTCTTATGTGACAACAAAGAATGATTATTTGAAAGTTTTCTTTTTTCCATACAAGAGATCATAATTTTTTATACAAGATTTATTTCTAACTCTCTCTTTGTTTCCTAGTATTGCCTCTTTTCTTTTTATTTTCTATGTCTACCTCAAGTTTCCTTCCCATGGTAAACCCCATTTGCTTCATTTTATGAAAACCACTTCTCATTTCCCATTCTAATTAATCAAGACACATAAGCATCATTCAAGAGACTATTCACAAAATCCAGAAATATGTAATGCCTTCACAAAATGCATAAATATACATACAACGAAAGAAACATAAAACACATATAGAAATACAACGCAACACATAGAGAAATAAAACTCACCAATAATAATACAAAGAAATAAGAAAATTTCAAGATAATACATATAATTAATAAAATGATAACTACATAAACAATACTAACAAATTATGTTATTAACAATATATTTTTCAAATGCATATGCACAATAGAAAAAAAAATAAAATAACTTTTAATATAGTCTTTAAATACATGTGTAATCAATTTTAAATATGCATAAGGAATAGATATGTCTAATTGCAATCAGGCAAGTAGGTAATCTAAAAGATACCCCTTCTTTAACCAAATTGAAAACATAACTCTTGCTTCTCCAGAAGCCCGCATTAAAATATTCCAGGAGTTGGGAGAGTCAAATATGTCTATGAAATAAGTATGTCTAATTACAATTGGGCAAGTAGGTAATCCAAAAGAATACCCCTTATTTAACCAAATTGAAAAGATAGCTCTTGCTTCTCTAGATTAAAATATTCCAGGAGGAGTCAGATCATTGCCCGTAAAATTCCTGCAAGAATAAGTTAAATGAAAAAGAAACTACTGAGAACTATGGACCATGGTTATTTATAACATATGAAAAAAAACGACCATAAAAGAATAACTTGACACTTATAAAAAAAACATAAGATGAATGAAAAATAAATAAAAAACTTCACACTAACACAAATAAGATGAATGAAAAAAAAAACTACTGAGAACTATGGACCATGGTTACCTGTTGCACATGAGAAAATTAACCATAAACGAATAACTTGACACTTACGCAATTTGAAGGTTTGGAAGTGATGATACTGATTGGGGAATTTTTCCAGTCAACTTATTGTCGTTGAGCCTACTGTTCAACAAACGAATCAATTATGTAAGTTTCGTGAAGCATTTTTTTTTTATTTAAAGAGAAATGGTAAAGGTAATTCAGGATTTTAAAAATGTGTGAGGATTTTATAAGGAAAAAAATTAAATAGTGTTGGAATGGCAAATATAGAAAATACATACAGGAACACAAGAGATTTCAAATTCCCCAGTGACTCTGGAATTTCACCCGTTAAAGAATTGCCATCCAAATCCAAGCTAACAAGATTCACTAGCTTGCCAAGCTCCTCTGGAATGTTTCCCGTGATGTTATTATCGGAAAGGTCCCTGCAGTGCAGATGTGAAGTGAGAAGTCATTAAAACATAATTGTACTTTGAATATGTATTTCTATTTTTAAGTCATAAAAACACATAATTGTACATTGAATATGCGAAAGAAAGATTAAGTATATATTATGTGTTTCTTTTTCTAGAAAAAACTTCTAGGATACTTTATTAGTGGGAAATTCACAACTCAAATTTGTGATTCCAACAAATTGTTACAAAATTCTTGAGAAATTAAACTGGAAAATATGCTAAAGTAAATTTCCAAAACTTATAATAAATAAACTATAATATACAAACATGTTAATTAAATTTACTTAAATAATTTCCTTGCAAAATAGTATTAAGACCATAAAAATAACATCGTTATCCTCTCATTCTTATCCTTTCTTACCACCAAAACAAGATTATCTAGATACTAGCATCATACCCTTTGAAGCCTCATCAATTGCATAATCATAGTGTCTCTAGAAAAAAAAATGCAGATAAAAAAATATGCAAGGGATAATGATGAATTACTAGTAAAACAATATATTCAATAAACAATATTGATGTTTCACCATAAAAGATAAATCCAAAACTGAAAATACATATTTCAACTTAGACTCTGTGTGGACAATTTCCTTGATAGCATTCTCTCTTTCTTTGAACAATTTACATGGTAGTGTTCATCTCAATTCATCACCGTTCTCTCTATTTTTAGGAGGTCTAAGTTTTTGGAAGGATATGAGATGGTAAGGGATATGAAAAATAATTTTAATGTATACTTGGTGGGAGAAGTATCAATTTGAAAAAGAAGTGGTCACCCATGCATGATGTGAATTGGAATTACAAAAAGAAGTGGTCACCCATGCAGGATGTGAATTGGAATTAAAAAAGAAGTGGTCACTCATGCATGATGTGAATTGGAATTACAAAATTAGTAGCATAGAGAAGTTTGAATATAAGTATGAAATCAAACAACAGCTTAGTAAACTAGGAACCTGTTTTTTTCTGTTTTGTTCTTCCATATAAAAAACAAACATTTAAAAAAAGGAATAAAAGACATAGCTTAACTAGAATATCTAATAAATGAAAAGAGCATACTTACAATACTTGTAAATGATCAAGGTTTCCAAGATCAGGCACCAGACTACCAGAGAGCCCTGCAGAGTTCAGGTCCCTGCAAACATTGAATTAGCAAGGGTGTAAAATAAAAACTAGCCCAAGAATGCTGAATAGACATAGGAAGATAAGCTTACAATCTACTAACACGATCCCCGTCACAAGTGATGTGGAACCAGTCACATGTACTAACACTCTGATCCCAGCTTGCAAATACATTAAGAGGATCTTCTAAGTTTCCCTCGAATGCAACAAGGGCATCACCTGTCAGAAAGAACTTGAATCGTTTCAGTAACCTAAAAGTTGGGATTAAGTTTAAAACAACATCCACTTTTTAAGATTCTGATTCAAATATTGCAATGGACTCTAATGAGACTCACTGTCATCAGCTGAGGCTGAAAAGAAGCTCGCCACCGCTACAAGCACCAGGATTTTCCACATAAAGCCCATTGTCAGAGAAGCTTCTAGCAAAGTATGTGAGTAGCACAGCACCCAATTTCTGCTGGTTCTTTTGTTTGAAGGATTCCAAACAACAGAAGAGACAAAATTTATATAAAGGAAGCCCCCGGGTTCAGGAGGTGCCAGTTGGTCTCCTTCAACAGCATGTTGCTCGAAGGAGGAGGCTGAGGCTGAGGCTTCTCAAGATGGCCAAATGAGAAAGTTGGCATTTAATGTCAACTGAAACGTAAGCACATCGTAAATCACCAGGTATAGACATACAGTTTAGCAAATCTTTATCACTTCAAATAAATAATATAGATAATTTACAAATTTAAATTGGTATTTTTTTAATTGGGATATAAATTTAATATTTTCAAAAAAATTCGAACATTTCTAATTAAAAAAAAAATTCCCTGGTCAAACTTGTTAGTTTAATAAATCCAAACTAAATTCCAGACAAATCCAAAAAATCACATTTAAAAAATAATATAAATATTCGAGAAATAATATATAGGCAATCCAGCAAATCTGAACCACCTCCAATATTCTGGTTTAAACAAAGTTTACGCACACGAGTGCAGTGGATTGGATAATTACAAAAATATTTGAACAAAGTTGACAAATCCAAAAAATCACATTTAAAAAATAATATAAATACTCGAGAAATAATATATAGGCAATCCAGCAAATCTGAACCACCTCCAATATTCTGGTTTAAACAAAGTTTACGCACACGAGTGCGGTGGATTGGATAATTACACAAATATTTGAACAGAGTTTACGCACACGAGTGCGGTGGATTGGATAATTACAAAATATTTGGACAAAGTTTACGCACACGAGTGCGGTGGATTGGATAATTACAAATTGGTTCGACGGTGAAAATGGATTTTGACGACCAACCACCTTTCACTCTATTTCCGGGTTCAAGGTATCTAGTTCGCATTCTGTTTATACAGTCTCGTAAATAAAAGAAAGAAAGTTCGTAAGAAATTTAACCAGAAATAAAATTGGTAAGACTTTGTAATAATAATAAATTTTTTTAAATTTTTTTTTTAACATCAAATTTACATTATATATGTGAGATAGGTAGGTGGGCTCAAATTGCTCAATGAGAAACCAAGTTTGTTGGCCACCTATCTTCATTATAAGCCATCTAAACAAAGTAAAGTAAATGCCCAAGTTTGTTGGCCACCTATCTTTGTTATAAGCCATCCAAAAAGAGTGAAGTAAATGCCCCTGACTATTCATGTAGTTCTTCTAAAGCTAACTCGACTGGTGTTGGGTCCTTGGAGTCATAAGGGATCTCAGCTAGCTCGATGATGCAAGGGATGTGCCTTTGAATTCTATCCAAGCGGATGTCCTGCTTGTGAAGTTGGAATTGGATCGTCTGCAAATCTTTTTATAGTTAGGCATGCCCTGGAGAGTAAGCGCCATCTTCACTAATATTTGTTCCATCGCCTTCCCCATAAGGCTCTTCATGAGCCAGTATAGATAGACAATGGTCTTCTTGAGCTAAGTTATGCTGCCTCTAGTATTCTCGGGATCTAGAATTACAACGCACCAGTTCTCCATCTCCTCTTCGGATTTGCCTTCCTGTTTAATTCCCCCCTCCCAATCTTCCAACAGCTTGTGGATGTCACCATTCGTTCCCTCCTCATAGGCTACCGCAGCATCACTGATGACGTTTTCTACCAGTTTCCTACCTCGTCTTGGTTCCGAGGTGCTTAGGCCATTTACCTTGCAGACTCCCACCCCCATCTTCTGCGTTCTCTTCCTCGTGCCAGTTGAACCATCTCCGCTTTGTCCAGTCCCTATTCAAAAGCATGATGAATTAACCTCTAGTTTTGCATTTCAGTACCACTGTTATGCTTATTCTTTGGTCTATTCCTAATGCTTGCAGAGATAGAGTCTGAATGGTTGACAACTCGTTCATGAAGCGAGGCCAGTTGGCGTTCCCTACCATGCTCCTCTATGTACCTTTGCCTCATACCTCTCATGAATAGTTCGGTTGACCCAACCCTCATGGGGCCAAGCGCAAGTGCCTTTGCCCGGGTGAGCCTTCCCAGTCCCCTCTGTCTAGTGAAGGGTTTCCCATCGAGGTTGAGCCTTCCCATGCCCCTCTATCCAGTTGAGCGGCGCCACTCCTCTACATTCGCTCATGCCTACGATTCCCCATTGCATTACTTCTACCCCTCACCACCCGCATGGTTATACGAATTCCCTTGACTACTCTCAAGAGAAGTGTCCCGTCTACATACCCAGTCAACACTCAAGGCTCTCACAGCGAGCACACTAATCCAGACCACAGTCACCCCAAGCATGCGTTTTTCTCCTTAGCTAGCCCCCTAGTTCCCCTCCCCTGGCTTCTCCCGAACCACCCATCCATAAACAAACAAAGTTGACATAGAAAGGGGATTGCAGGACCAAGAAACATACCCGAAAATGCTCCATTGATGCTGACAATGGTAGCTCTGCATGCTCACTCCATTGCTCTAACTCCCACCAGCATTCGCGGCAATGTGGTTATCCATGTCTTGAATTCTTTTACTCCAAAATCTATCTTGCCATATCATTTCGCCTGTCCTTCCTTACACGCATCACCTCCCATCTCATCCTAGCCATACTCGCCGCCTCTCCCATCTCCTGTAGCCACCTCTCCCATCTCCTTTGTCACTCTACATGCAGAAGGCCATTGCACCCATCGCCATGAGCATGTGGGGGGCAGTGGGTGGTACCCTTCCATTAATCCTCATAACTAACATTCATGTCCGCTGTCCTTCCTAGCCTCGAGCACACACCGCGCTTGGGGGAATAATTATTTTTAAATTTAAAAATAAATTAATTAACTTAATTAAAATGATAAAAAGTATATAGTAATTTTGAAGATAAATTTCAATTTAAGATTTATAAATATTAGAATATTTTGTAAAGATTAAATCTTTTTTATTCATCCAATTATTAAGAAATATAAGAAATGTTACATTCACCTAATTATTAAGAAATATAAGAGATGTTCCTAATCTTATATTTAAAATAATATTTACATTAATAAATTAAAAAGTTAAAAAATAGTAAAACAAAAAATACTTTATTTCCCATTTTATACAAATAAATATTAAATAATAATAATAATAATAATAATAATTAATTTACATTTTAGTATGACAGAGATTTGTAATTTTTGAGGCTGGATGTAGGGCAATCTTGCTCATTAACTATATATATATATTTTCAAATGTGAAACCATAAATATTAGAATATATTCAAGAATTTAGATTAATACAATCTAATGAAATAATAAAATATAATCCATTGTTAAATAGCTGCTACACAATCGTGAACAAAATACTCTACAAATTTAGATAATTACAAAAATGTTTAACTATTTTGGTGAACTTTTATATATATATATATATAATTAATGAAATATTTAAAATTAATTTAAAATATGCATATAAATTTTTAATATACTAAATTTAAAAACAAAAATTAAAATCATATTTTCTATTTTAATAAAATATTTAAAATAATATTCAATTATTTTAATTTACAAATATATTATTATTATAAATTTAATGTAAAAAATAAATAAAATTTTAATTATATTTATAATATTTTTTTATAAGATTATTAAAAAAATAAACATAGAAATTTTGTTTAAAATGAAACGTAAAAACTTTTTTCTTAACTAAAATAATTATTTAAATAAAAATGTTCAGAAAATTATTTCAAGCAATCAAATGTATTGCATAGTCAAAAACACATTAAAACTTACAAAATAGAAAAAATATCTTGTTATAATAAGTATATATATAATTAATATATTTATTAAACTTAAAAATATATATAATATTTAAAAATATACTTTCATATTTAAAGATATACTATATATTATATTTCGCATTTCTCATTAAAAAGAGCATTAGAATTAATAGATTTATTAATGGTAGCAAAATTTTGAGATGTGCTCAATAGATAGAATATTATTAATTTATATTAGTCACTGATTTCAATGTTAAAATTTGCTTAGTAAATTTTCATGAAATCTCCCCTAGATCGCATCTTCATTCTCATGGCTCCGTCAATCAGGCCATGGTAGTTCGATAGGTCGAAAATAAAGTCTACGTTTTTTCTTATAGGTCAAGCCAAATCAACGATACGCAACTCATCAAAACCAATGTTCTCTTTTAAATTATCGATTTTATAGCTTTTTTAATAAATTTTCTAAATTTTTCAAATTTTTAAATTTTAATTGAAAAATAATTTGATTAAATAATATTGATATTAGATATTAAAATAATCATCATATTAAGTAATATTGGAAAGTAATATTTCTAGACAATTTATTTTTTAAATTATTTAATAATTAACAAATTTATATTAAATCATTAATATTAATTTGTTTTTCAAAACTAATATTAATTTATAAATTTATTAAAATATTTAATAATATTAAATTCAATATAATTATTCAAAATAATAAGATTTTATTAAATTTATTAAAATGTGATAAAAATATAATTAGCTTAGTAAGTGTAAATTGAATTTTATTAAATTTTATTTATAATTATTTTTTTTTAAATAAGACTGAGCTAAATTATATTACAGCAAGAGCAAAATTACATCAACATGTTAAACAGGGCCGAGGCCCTGTAAAACTTGTCCTGGGACAGAAGTCAACTCGAGAGTATTCATACCAGGATTACAAAATTGGAAACCAGAGTGACACTTATGTAACCGACACATGGACTGAAGCAAAGAAACACATGGAGGACATCGACACCATAACAGAAGTAACAGATAACCGACACCATAACAGAGATGGACAAAAGTACAAAATGACAAAGTGCAGATACATATGTAGTCGCGAAAGGAGCGGACAGAGAGAAAAATCCATGCAGTGAAACCTGGAGCGCGAACTAATCTTCTTCCGTAGTCTGCGGCTCATCCTCCATCTTGCAACAGGGAGGCTGGAGAATAGCCTTACTAGCATTGCGCTGCACAGGCTCACTTGGCTCCAGGATCATGAACAGGCCTCAACATATTAATGGCCGAAATTCCATGTCCACAGTGGGAACAACCTCAGGAATACGCGGAGGGTTGGCACGAGGAGCTTCATCATCACCCCACGGATTGCTGCAATGCTCCACTGAAACAGTTACGAAGAAGGTGGAATTGGACAAAGTACATGGAAGGCGATATCTTACCATTGGGTGCTCAGTGTGCCGCATTCCATTCTAGGTTCCGCTACTCTTCCTCTGCCCGGTGGCCTTCCTCTCGGTCTTCTGCGTTCAGAGGATTCTTCAATTGAGGAAGAGGGAGAAGGGGCTCTTCCACTGTAACTGCCACGCCTACTTGTGCCCCGTTGACGTTCACGCTGCATACTGAAAGTGAGCGGATGGCGAGTGTGCACACACAGATTGTCCCTCTGAACCAGACGCCCAATTCCCCAGCCAGACTGCGGATGGAAGGTTTGCAGCACCGCCAATCTCCCAGGTGCACGACCAGACTGCCCGGAAGCTCTCCAATTGCCCCAGTCTATGGCCCCTGAACCATCACAGTCGCTCTCAGAGCCTGAATGAGAGCCGAAACAATGAGCCTCCGCCACTTCCCTCAAGACCAGAACAGGAGCAGACGAGAAATGCGGGAGAATGTCCGAGAACTTCCGGCTATGAAGCGCCATGTATCGTTTCTCAATGCGCGCAGTGAATGCCGAGGGGACGTCTCTGTAGCGAACCATAACTGCCCTCCTTAAATGCTGCATGCCGGAATGGTTAAGGCACGTCCTCTGGGTATACGTGGCTTGTCCGAGCGGACACCTGCCCTGCTGACAAGCCATGAGCCCTGTAAATCTAACAGCCACCCGCATCCGGGGATTTTATTTATAATTATTAAATTTTAAATAATATAATTATTTAATTTTAAATAATATAATTATTTGAATAAAATATAATTAAAAGATAATTTTCTATTGAGAGGTATTATGACAAAGTTTTATGGTAGAAACTATGAGCTTTCTTTTATTCAACATGATATATGGCGAGACTTGGTTATTTATATTCTGATTTTGTTTCAAGTAGAAGATGGTGATTATCTAAATGCCTTCAAATTTTCTTTTTCTAGTCAATGAAGATTGCTTAATTGTTTTAGGGATCAACATGAAATGTTGTATAAAGTAGTGATTTCAGAACATGTCAAACTAGGAAGCAATCTCACAAAGAAATTAGAGATAATAATATGCATTCATCATGGGAAAATATGCATGGTTGGAAGAAGAAAGTAAAATATCTTTAAGCTAATTGCATTGTTCTTTATCAAAGGTTGTAATTATAGTAAAAATTCATAATTTTCTATCTCAAATGTGAGATTATTTATTGGATTGGTTGTTGAGGAAATTAAAAAAAAAAAAAATTTCCCAACAACAACATGACAATGTATAAATGTTGTTTATGGACTAGGACTTCCAAGTCTATAAGAGTTAAGATGAAGTCAAATAAGCCTCAAATATGCATGGAGTGGTTCCAATGGCTATAATAGCTACCTTTGGCCAATCACATCAAAGCCAACTACTGCTTTTGACACAAAAGTTGACTAGAAATAGTTTTGTTCCATAAGTGATTAATGTGTGATTTTTCGTATACTTAACAATGCAATGGTTATGACTGTGATAATACCTACCTTTGGCTTATTACATCAAAGCCACCCTTATTTCCATTGGGATAAAAGTGTATTGTATGGATGATAAGCTATTAATATGTGATTTTTCATGTGCATAATAATTTGATTGACAAATTTCCACCTTATATGTCCGTTGTGGAATTCAATTATTTTAAGTTCCACTAAAATCACTTGCAAATTCATTTGTCAAATTTGAGTTTTCTTAAAAATACAAAACCAAAAAATAGCTAAAATCATCTAACTAGAAACCTTATTTTATTGTTTCTAAATAATTGATCTCAATACGTTTTTGCATTAGTTTATAAAGTGAGATGGTTCCATTTTGTTTACATTTTATGGTAATGTTAACATGGCTCCATTTTTATTTACATGATAGGAAAATGCCACATGGAAATATCAGGTTGGTAACATACCGCAAGTGTCCACTCAATCCTCTTTGTGTGATCAAGTTGGCAACATAAAAAATGGTAGAAGCAACAAAAGTGTGAAGGGTGGCAGAAGCACTAAACAACTCACATACTAATATTCTTCACTACTATTTTGATTGTGAGGTAGAGCACACTATTTTCATGATAACCAAAGAAATCTAGACTTATTAATATCAAAACTATATTCATAGACTTATATCAAAGAGCACACTATTTTCATGATCACCAAAGAAATCTAGACTTATTAATATCAAAACTATATTCATAGACTTATATCAAAGGCATATCACACTATTTTCATGATCACCAATGAAATCCAAACTTATAAATATCAAAACTATACTCATGATCACTAAAAAGCTTGAGACTTATATCAACCTAGAAATATGTTGTGGAGACTTAAGGTTTTATTAGTAGGGTTGATCATTCTTGTAACAAAATAGAATAATCTTCCTTCTAATGTTTGAAATGGTGAGTCTATGGATTTTGTATTGCATTACTTGTATGAGAAATATCTATGGTAAGGAAAAGTCAATTGGTAGTTGCAAATAGCCATGAATCTCATGAGTTGTATGTGTTTTCATAATGTAATTTTGAAAGTGAATCTCTCAATGTACTAAGTCAATCCAACAATGGACTAACATGGCTAATAAGGTGCATTCTAAAGCCGAGCTTAATGACATTAAGGATAAAATCAAGTCATCTAAAGTGAAGTTCCATGCTAAGGCAAAACAACTTAGAGATCAATTTGATTTTTTTTTTATAGCATTAGAACTAATTTAAGTTTGATTTTTGATACATTATTATGTATGAACATGTATATAAAAAGCTTTCATCTCACTTTTCTTAAGACAAATATAAAAAATAAAAATATTTTATTTGTATTAAGGTTCATTACAAATATTTTTTATAATGTCACTTACACACTATGATATAGTATATTTGACATACATAAAATATTCACTATTTTAAGGTGAATACTTCCATTTATAAAAAAAAAATAAGAAAAATATCATGGAAAATGACAGTTAAAGAATCTCATGGAAATGTCTTAATGACAATTGATGAAGTGCATATGGGCAAAAGAGACAGGGAGGTAAAGAGGGAAGAAGCTAGTGAGAGAGAGAAACAAGTATGTAAATAGAAATAGAGAGATAAAGAGTGTTGAATATAAATTAGTCACAATAGTATAAACAACAATTTCATCTATACTTCTCACTCGACATTGAATAGCTAATAATAAGGTAAATAGTAATAAGGTATTTTGTCACTAGCACGAAATCTCAAAAATGTAATGACAAATTAGTAAAAACAACCCCGTCTCTCTATATAAATAAAACTTGTTATCATTAATATTTTGTTTATTAACTAAAAATAACGTTAATTTTAAAAATTAATTAAATATTAAATTATATTAAATTTTAAAACTAATAAAAAAAATAAGATAACTTTAAAACATTTCACCTTTTTTTAATTTAAAAATATTACATCAAATATTATTTTTAAAATATTAAAGAATTTAATACAATAATATAATATTGATTAAGATAAATAATTTTTTTAAATAATAAAACTTATAAAATATTATAATTGGATACTTTTCTATTGATTTATAATGCTAATAATATGTATTATTTATTAATCTTAGCGGGATTTTAGTTAAAATTAATAATATTAAAAATATTGTGTAAAAGGTTATTTCTTTTATAAGTTAGACTATGTGATTTAAAAAAAAAAAAAACAACACGAAATTATAAATTTCATTAATAAAGACTAAACACCTATATTATTAATTTGATTTCACAACATTAAATAAAATTACTCACATTTATGTTTAATCAAATAATAATATGAAAAATAACTTACATATTAATTAAAAAATAATATAAATAAATAACTTACGTATTTAAGGGAAACAAAAAACATCTATAATATATATTAAATTATTCATAAAATTCCTCACTCATATTGGGAATAGAATGGATGTGGCATAACCAATATGAAATTCCAAAACCTCACAAAATAAATATAACTTAATAAAGTGTAACAACCATGTTGAATTTGCTAATTTTCTCTTCCAAATGCCATTAGTTCTTATGAAAAAATAAACATATACCCAAAAATATCCCTATCATAGAGGATACCTGCTATCACTTTAGAGTGTGCCTCAACAAGGTAAGAAATGCAACTTTAGATAATATCTTCTATTATAAATCTAAAATTTTAAATTTTAATATTATAAATCTAGTATATTTATTAAATTTTAATATCAATTTAAATTATAAATTTTAAATTACGATTTTTTTTTACTTAAAATATTTTCTATTTATTTATTAAAAACCCTAAATCCTAAAAATTCATGCAAAAGTTAATGAACCAGGAAGAGATAATTATATTATAGATAAATATATTTTCTTACAGTGCACACGAATATCATCTCTATAACAATGATAGATGTAATCCAAACTTTTGCATTGCCAACTAGACTATTGAAAGATTTAGATAATTTACCACTTGAAATTGGGCATGATTGAAAAAATTTAATGCCCCCGAAAGACACATTATTTATTTTACTGTCTAGGGGAATTCAAAGAGAGTGACCCATTACAAGATCTTAGTAATGGCAGTACTAAAATATCAATGTTTTCATTAAGTTCTTCTCAAATTTATTATATAATTTCGGTGATAATAAATATTCCCAACTGTATTTTTTTTCAAACTTAATTTAGTTATGAAAAAACACAAAATAATGATTTTACTTTGGCCATACTTATTGTAGACACCATTTCATAACATGAAATTTAATTTAATTATGAAAAAACAAAAAATATCTTATTGTAGACGCCCAAGAAAGTTTTCCAAAAAAATAAAATTACATCAAATCTCACAAAATCTAAAAACAAAAATCACTCCAAATAAAAATTAAAATAAATAAATAAATACATAAGCCTTGAATAATCCATCACAATAATTGTAAATATGAAAAATGCTTATGAAAAAAAAAAAAAAGCATTTGATAAAAAATAATAAAATTAAAATCCCATCCAAACTACACAAGATCTGAAAAAGCTTTGGATGAGAGATAGTCTCAATAAATAATACCAAGGCATGTGATAGAAGCCACTGAAACTGAAATCCCATCCAAACCACATGATCTAAAACCATGATGTGATAGTCTCAATGAATAATACCATTCAATCAGGATGGATTTAAGGAATAATTCCATTAAGTGAGGGATGGATATAAAATTCTTGAACTGGCATGAACCATCAGCAAAGGGATAAAACCATTGTCGGTGACTTGAACCTTGCCTCGTGACCTTTTCCCAACTTCGTCGTACATTCGAATGTCGAGCTCTATCTTGAAGTCATGAATGCCCGATCCCAGATTTTAAGGCTTCAACGTTGAAAAGTGAAACTGAAAAACCATCCAAAAAAGTTTTCATCTCATCTCTTGCTTTATATCTTTTAAAATCAAATCTTGTTAAGAAAATTCAAAATTATGCAAGGCCACTTTCACAAGTTGAAATAGGTAATATTTGTGATTGCAAAGTGTATATATAAGTTTTTGTGCATATCATTTTAATATATTTGTTATTTGATTAATAAGTTCTGTTATACGGTGAATGCTTGATAGTTATGTAGCATATCTTTGTTTCTTATGTGCAACAACATTGAGAAATAATCCCACATCAATTAGGTTTTGCATGGAGAAGAATTCAAGATCAAACATTACTTAAATAGGAGTTAAAATTCTACCAAAACACAGTAAAAGAAATGAGATTATGATGAAAGGACACATCACAGGCTTTTCAATTTATAAAAATCTTTACCACTTAAAGGATCACATATATGTTTCTATGGAGTTGTAGTGCCACAAGGACATTTCTCCTTGTAACAATTCTTGTAGCAGATTTGAAAAGAATAACCTTTACTAAAAGGAGATTGTAATAATTACGGTAGCAGATTTGCAAAGAAATACCATATACGTTTCCAAGGAGTCGTAGTGCCACAAGGAAATTAATAAAAATCACTAAACAAATAGGCACAGTTTGTAATCTTGATCGGTTGAACAGTGGTGGTTTCGCACTGGCAGCCCCATGCCAATGCATACCACTAAACTGCAGATAAAGGATCACATATATGTTTCCATGGAGTTGTAGTGCCGCAAGGAGATTGTAATAATTATGGTAGCAGATTTGCAAAGAAGTACCTTTACCAATTGAAACGTGGAATTATTTCATGGGTCAAAATACATATATATCACTATTTATTAAATCACTAAGCAAATAGGTACACTTCATAATCTTTTCCCATTGAACAACAGTGGTTCTTCACTCACAACCAAACGCCATGGACCATGATCCCTTCCAATTGCTTTAACTTTCCTATGGACTTTGAAATATTTGGGAGTGGAGAAAAATTGGTAATTCCAGTAGCTGTAAGTTACCTGCAATATGTTCTAGGTTATAAGATTAACAAGTAATGGTTGCACAAATTAAGATTTGGTTGATAGTTAAAGCTACAGGATTTAATGTAGAAAAACTTTCAATCATCTAACATTAGATCTGATGGTACAAAGAGGTGCAGAGTGGCACGTGGGGGGAGTAAATGCCTTACGACGTAATTAGATTAAAACGTCGGTGAAATTATGGTTTAGTTATTACTTTAGTTTTATTTTAATTACTTTTAATTTTTATTTTAGTTGTTACTTCAATTTTTATAATAATTTAGTTTAATTTAACTTTATAATTTTATTTTCATTGCTAATTTATATATACTTTTATATTATTAATTTTTATTTTGTACTTTAGTTTGAATTATTGATTTATTTTATTTTATTCATTAGTTTGGTTGTATTATTAATTTGATTCATTTTACTTAATATGATTATAATTTACTTAAATATAGTTTTAGTTGCATTTTGATTAAGATGTCAAGCATGATCCCCATGAAAATTTACGAGCTCTTAGGGTGAATAAAATGCACTAGTGACATGTGACACATGTCAAGAACCGTGAAATAAGACACAAATTTTTAAGCCAATCAAATGCTAACAAATTATTATCTTTTTTAATTAAAATAAAAAATAATTTAATGATTTATAAAGTTAAGCATTAAAAGTTGTCATCGCCAATGATAAACTAATAGTGGTCAAGAGGCAAGTTGATTGCCTTTAGTCCTGCTAAGACTCTAGCAATAGATTTTCATGTTCACTACTATTGCCAATCGATTTTCATGTTGACTAATTTGGTTTTTCAGTCATATATCTGGCATGCATGACAATTTCTGACAACAATAATGCACTCTTTGAATATGGTTGGCCAGAAGTAACCAGCACGGGAGAATTCTGTGTGCGATAGCATACCCAAATAAGTGTCCACCACAAGCACTAGAATGACATTCATTCATGAGTGAGGCACCTATGTAAAATCGTATCGACACCACGACGATAAAGCGTATCACCAATGATCAAATAATATTTGGCTTGGTATCAGGTATGTCATTGTTCAGAGAAAGAGGTATTAGGCCAGAAAGCTTGGGTCTGGAGATAGACTAGTATATCTCCATACCACAGATCACTTGACGAGATAAGAAACAAAGACTCATCCAAGATTGATGCTTCTAATGTTGAATCATTAGAGGATGAGGGAAGGTCGCAAAGTAACTCGGCGAAAACAAGAGATTTCTTTGATTTAGATTTGATGAATTCCAAATCAAACTCCTGCGAAATAACTATCCATTTTGAATATTTTCCCCCCAACAATTGACGTGACAAAATTTATGTCATAGGGTTGCAATCCGGTATAATAGTAGTTTTATGAAGGATGATGTAATGACGAAATCTTTGCACATCTTGAACAGTTGCCAAAGCTAACTTTTCGACATAGGAATACTTACTTTCTGCATCGTTGAGATTACGAATCAAATAATAAACAAGATGTTCAATTACACTTTCTTCTTGGACTAAAACCATGCCAATGGTTTTATCTGCAATGTCGAAATATAGGTAATAGTCTTTTTGATAGTTTGGGGCATACATTAATGATGCCCTAAACAGGGAATCTTTAAGAGCATCAAAGGAAGCTTGCACAACCTGATTCCAATGGAAGGGTACCCCTTTCTTCAGTAGACAAGTAAAACCATTAGCCAACTCAGCATATTTTGGAATGAACCTCCTCAGAAATTTTGCCTTCCCTTGAAGCCTTTGTAACTGTAACAAGTTTAAAGGTGGAGGCAAGTCAAGGATTGCCTGAACCTTAATTGGATCGAGTCGAATTCCATATTTTGAGACCACGAATCCAAGCAATCGACCAGAGCCGATACAAAACATACACTTGTATGGATTGAGTCGTATCTTGTAGTGTCGACACCGTAAAAATATTGCTCTCAAATGTTGCAGGTGATCAGTCCGCTTTCGTGAATGAGCAGGCAAATCATCAAGATAAGATTAAACAATGTTCTTGATGTCATGGAAGGCATAATTTGTTGCCCTCTGAAATGTATCCCTTGCATTCTTCAAACCAAAAGGTAACTTTCGATAGGCGAATGTGCCCCACAGACAAATACAAGTTTTTTTAGATTGGTCTTGTGGGCAGATATTGATTTGATTGTAGCCAGAAAATCCATCCATGAATGAGAATATTTCACATCCGTCACATTCGTTAATAATCTGGTCGATAAAGGGTGTAGGATAATTGTGTTTTGGACATGCTTGATTTACATCGCTATAATCGATGCACACTCTAATTGTCCCTTGTTTTTTCATAACTGGAACAATGTTAGATACCCAGTCGGTAAGAGGTATAGGGAAAATGAAGCCAACACGCAAAAGTTTTTCAACCTCTGCTTTAATGGAAACAAATTTCTTAGGATGAACAGGTCAAAGCCATTGTCGTACCAGTTTGACATCAGGGTACATTTTGATCTCATGTTCAACAATGCTTGAGCCAATTCCTGGCATCTCCTCATAAAACCATGCAAAAATATCTCTAAATTCACGAAAGAGAGCACGGTAATTATCAAGTTCTAATGGAGAAAAAGATTTTCCAACATGAATGTTTTCTATAATGTTAGGCTTGGTCGAAATGTTTATAGAAATCGTTTCTTCTATGTTTGACAAATTACGCTCAGAATCTACAGTATCTACTCTAACAAAATTCGACAGGAAATCAACGATTGAAGGGTGGTTTAGCTCATTTGAATAATCTTCGATGTCACCTGGAAGATGGGAATGATCTCCTATCATCATTGATTGGATGATTCCTTCATCCGTAGAATGTATACGTGAAAAAGGATCTGTACAGGTACCATACTCTAACGACCTATCTACCCATACAATTGTTGAGTGTGGATTTGGGTTTACCGCACAAGCCCGAAAGATTGATTGCTATGATGATTCAATGGGGCTTAACGCCATCACCTCAATATTGCTATCAACTTCAACTTGGTGGGTAATCCTCCTTAAATCAGATGAGGTGGAGGAAATCATGTTACAAGTCTCCATTCTTGCCACTTTCACCAAATTAGATAGTGACGGGAGGGTAAAAGTGCCCATTAGGGAAGGATCTTTAAAGAGACCTATGCCAACACTTTGAAGTGATAGCGGGGGTCTGTGTACCATTGGAATGCTTCCCATAGCCTGTGAACTATTGGCAAAGAAGGCTAGCTGATCAATGACTGTGATTCCACCATTAAAAGGGAATGCAATTGTATGAAAGTATGTGGAAACCACATTAGCCATAGCATATACCCAAGGCATTCCCAGTAAAATGTTGTAACTGAGGGGTCCGTCAACTACCTCAACTTCAACAATAATTGTTTTTCCCCCAAGTTCGATTCACAGGTTACTCACAATCCCACATGCAGTATATGCTCTTCCATCAAAAGTTTTCAACGTGGTTAGTGATCGTGACAATGGCGGTGAACCAAGTGTTTTCCAGCAGCTAATGGACATAATGCAAGTAGATTCCCCCTCATCAATAATAGTTCAGTGAACATTTTTATTGAGAGATTTTACTTGGATTAGGAAAGCTAATTGCATTGGTAATTGTGGTGAATATCCCACATGATTAAAAACCACAAGATTTGAATCCGTAGGATCTATTCCACCTATTGCTGACAATAAAGCCTGTTTTTGGGAGGGACAATTTTGCAACACCTCGAGTGTCAACATAGCGAAAGGTGATTGAGAAAGATATTCCACTATGTTATAATTTTGCGTTGCTCGAGCCCAAGGGTTGAATTTTTATTTGTGCACAACTCCCTTTAGTGGTTTTATTGTCAATTCAGGTACAATGGGTGGAACAACTTCAGATGAAGTCGAAGTCGAAGGATTAGGTTGATCAATGTCCTATTATTCAACAACGACAGATTTCCATAATCTTTGTTTCTTGTTGACACCAAAACTTCATTTTGTGGCTTTATGATGGATACCATGAGTACTTGGGATGTGGAAGCATGGTCTGTTGCAACCAAATGTGTCTCCGAGGTTGGAAACGGATCAATCAACATTGCCGATGTGTTTGAAGTCTTTAAAAGTTTAGAGACCTTAGAGTGATGTGGACAATCTCTTGTAAAATGCTCGTCATTACATATCAAACATGGATAATGAGGTTTCCTTTTGGAATTAGAGGAATTAGATGATTTCTCTGGAGGGGAATTTTCTTGTTTCTTTTTGTTTTTCCCCTTTTTCTCACTTCCTAGTTGCTTTGGATTTTTGCCTTTGTCAGATAACATAGAATTAATATCGGAGGCAAGAGTATTTTCTGATCCATTGGTAGTTTGATTGGAAACAACAAGAGTTTGACCATATGGTCTTCCTGATGTTTGTGTGCTTGAAGAACCTATCACATCATCGCCGACATGAGAGTCCTTACTCAATTGCGGAGGAGGGGGAACAATGAAAGTTGGTCAAGGTGCATTGGGAATTTTATCATAAAGCGTGCCGGATTATGTGTAAATCAAATCCAAGTATTGGGCACAAGCAATGAATTGCTCTTTTGTGACAACACCTTTTGCCGCATCCTCGGTGATTGACGGCAACAAGGATTTTATGAACCACTCAATTAAAAGTTGATCGGCAACATATGTCTTAACCATTCGATGATGACGTCGCCACTCATGAATATGATCTGATATATGGGTAGCAGTAGTCTGTTTAAAGTTGGTTAGGAGTTCCGTTCTAGTCTCGTATCTGATAGGTAACTGGAAGTGGGTCAAAAATGTAGTGGCCAAAGTGGTGAAATTATTGAAAGAAGCTCTTGGTAATTCAATGTATCATTTAGCAGCTAGACTAGTAAGTGTTCTTTGGAAAAGACGAAGTCTGACCAAATCGTCATTTAAGGAGTTTGATGAACACCACAAATAAAATATCATAACTTGATTTGATGGGTCTTCTCTAGGATTTCCATTAAATTTCAGAATGTCAGATGGTAACTTATGTGGAATTATCGGCCACCAAGGTGCATATAAGATTGGATCATCAATGAGCCAATTTAAATCTGGTAATTCTAAAGTTGCTACAAATGGCAACTATAGATTCAAGTCAAGTTGAGCATACCCGGGATATGATGGAATTGCCTGAGAAATAGGTCTTTGCATATCGACATAGGGCATCTGCATTTGATAACCTTGGTATGGTTGTTGAACAAAACCATTATAAGGTGGTTGTTGATAACCAGGTTGAATGTGTGGTTGTCCATAACCTGCAAATCCTTGTTGACCAGGACCTTGGTAAGCTTGAGAGTGACCAAAACTAGGTTGAGCTTGTGGAACAAGTCCAAACTGGGGTTGGAATTCCTGGAATTAGGGTTGTTGAAATTGAGGTTTCCATGGTTGTTGAATAAAATTTTGTTGTTGTTGGTACAACTATTGATGATTTAACGGTTGTTGATGTCCAACAATGAAAGGTTGGCCAGGTTGTGAATAAACTATACCCGTGTAAGCCTAGGTCAGTCTAGATAAGGGTATACTAACCTGAGGTTTTTTTGAACTCCAAAAACAAGTGGTTGTTGTACAACAACTTGAGGAACTTGAACTTCTTGAATTGAAAATTGTGATTGCAAGGTAGAAGGATCAGTTTGTACCAATTGAGATACAATAGTTTGAACTTGTGACTGTGGTACAGTAGTGACAACAGGTGTAGTAGGAATAGATGACACGGTTTGCATTGGTTGTGTTGGATACACAAGCCTTGGTTGAATTGGCATTGTTGGTTTCCATTGACAAACTCTAATTCCAGATTGACCTGAATACTATGGGATATTATCATATGGTATTCCCCGGGAATAAGGAGGATACGGTGAATAAGCATATTTCTCTCCATATGGTGGCAATCTAGTATTTAATGGATACATAGGTCTTTGTTGACCAGATTTCCCAGCTTGATACTGATATGCAGGATCAAATTGTTGAGTTCCCATTAGAGAAGAACCAGGTAAAATTCTGGTTGAGGACATGGGTGATGACCATGGTGTAGAAGCAACCCCTGAGTGGGTTCCAGACAATGATTGGTAACCAACTGGGATGGACAATTCACCATACAGGTGCGACTCAGGTGTGGTAGAAAACATCGAAGAGGTTACAACAGAAGATTATGTTGTAGATGCATCAGATGATACAGTTTGAGATGTTGACGGTTGTTCAGCCATAGTTAACTGACCCAAAAGTTGTCCTAAAGATTTGACGAGCACTTGAAAAGAAGCAGGATCAAATGAAGCAAATAAATCAAGAGTATTAAGGTAAAGATAAAGCCCAGTTCCAAAGTGAAATGGGGTTCCAGGTGTGGAATCTTCTTCCAATTCCTCCTCAATAGCAATTAAACATAGTGGAAGAACTTCACCATTAGGTCCATAAAAGATTTATGGTGTTGATGAAGTTGAAGTTTCAATAGTTACTAATGTCTGAGGGGTAATCGGTTGATCATCTTCGGATAAAGTAACAACTTCTGAATGTTCAATTCGAAGTCCAGATGTTCGGGTAAAAGAACAACAATTTTAGAAAGAGGTTCGTGAACAATTTTAGGTTCAGATGTAACTTCCGTTTGAACTGGAATAGATTCTGGATTAACTTTTGGTTGAATTGATTCAAATTCAGAAGTACTTTCTTGTTGAGAAATTTCAAGTTGAGGATCAACTTGTTATTGAACAACTTCGGTTACTGTTTCACTAGGATTAGTGCTAATGTCCTCAGGTAATTGTGAAATTTCTTCTTCAGGAACAGATGTACCAGAAATAGTTGGAGTAACTGGAGTCTCTGTACTTACCAAAATAGATGATTTAGGTAACTCAGATGAAGAACTAGGAGTTCTTGATGTACTAGACTCAGTTAAGTGAGACCGCTTTGCCTGAATTGGTGTCGCTTCGAGAGGCAAAGGCGGTTTTCTCACTGTTCTCCACAAACAACGGGATATGGGTTGATGTTCCTCCACGATTTTTGATTAATTTTATTATCAAAAAATAAATAAACAAAAAGGGGTATACTAGGCAAAAGGTTTACCAAGCAACTGTGAACTATAGAATACCTCCTGGCGAACCAAGAAGTACGGGCAGGCAATCTCCCTGAATGTTGTGTTCAGTGTATCATAGTTTACAAGGCAACCGACTCGGTTACTTAAGGATGGATAACAACCTAGAGTTGTCCTCCCATATATACCCAAAGGTACGTGGAGGCCCAGTCCGTATAAGCACTGTCTAATGCAAAACCACACAGTGAGAGCATTCTCATATACTTTACGTACTGTAACACCGCCCTATATACCCAAAGGTACGTGGATGAGCTATGCTATACTCATGTACGTGGAATGAGGTATCACACTCGGGATGTATTGCAGACAAGTTAGCAATAGCTGCCTTGTTTTACGACGCTGGAACACGTCTGTAGCCTAGAACCAGTAAATGTTCTCATTAACGACAATGCTCCATTAGGTAAATTGATGCTTATTTTAAGTTGATCTTGCTTAGGAATTTGCCTTTCAAGTTCACCACGTGATGTATTCTGAAATTCCTAGGAATGCAACTATCATGACAAGATTTTTTTCCATTTAATTTAACGATGAAAATCCTAGCTACTTAGGGATAGAGCAATCAGATTTCTTTTGATCAAATAGCAAAGAGCACAATCTAAATGCAAATTCCCTACACTATTCCTATCAACACACCCAAACTTTTCAATGCAACATGCATGCATTTCTTTTCGATTTCCCTTAATGTGAATGAACAAAAAGTAAAACTAATGCACAATCAATCAATAAACTCTTTTCATAAAAATAATGATTTTGCAACAATTGCTTTTCAAGGAAAGGAAGACTTTACAACACTTTCGTTTTCAAAGAAATGAGGAATTACGACACTTTTAACGAAAAGACTAATCATATGCACACATCAATCAATCGATATTTCATGAATGAGGACTTTACAGCAATTCAACTTTCGAAGGAAAAGACGATTTTACAACACTTTCTTTTGACAAAGATCAATCAACCAAAAAACTAACTTTCGAATATATATTGAAAATGAAAAATTAAATACATAAGAAAAATTTATCAATCCTAGTCCAAGTAGGGCCAGGTAAGGAGATGAAAAAACTATTTTAAGAGACAAGACATCATTGACATTCAGCAAATCATTCAAACAGAAGAAAATTGGCAAAAAGCTTCAGCTCCTAGATGGGAAACTAACCCTCAAGGGATCAGTACAGGCTGCAGTGAGAGACAGTGCACTTCAGTGCACTAGCTCTATGCGGGAAGTGCATTGTAGCAAACTGTGTCCTTTATTGGGCTGCGTTGGTGACAATGAGGCATTTTGAAGGAAATTTGATACAATTTTGACTCAATTTTCAATGAAAGAAGACATAAGACTGAGATTAAATAAACTACCACAAGTACAGTATCTAGGAATGTCTTAAGCAGCTGATAAGCTACTAAGATGGATAATCTCTCCCTAACGGAGTCACCAATTTGTTTTGGGAAGTTTTAGTGTCTACGGATAAACGCTTAAACCCCTAAACTAGTAGCTAAGTCTAGAACAATAGTGCAAAGCATTCTCTACATTTTCTATAACCAATAGATTAAATAAGATAGTAAAGAAGCCTACCTATAGCTTTCGCTTACTCCTTATCTCCCTTGATCAATCCTTTCGCTCCTTTCCATACTTAATCCGCTTGAAATGTACCTACACACAGACAAAAGAAATAAACCGATCAAATCATATGATAATGATCTATTGATTAAACATAGCATGGAATCAAGTACATAATACACATATGAAAGCATCAATGAACAATACAAACATATGGAAAAGATTTGAACACTTTATTAGTAAAAGGAAGAGTTACAACCCAATTTGCTTGATCAATATCACTCCTCCAATTCAATCCCATCCTCTCCTCATAACAAGCAAGACATTTTGACATCATTACAATACTTGAAACCAACTCAAGTCTCATACTAACAACATCTCCCTATAATTCAATGATTTCCAGCCCCTAATCATTTAGTTGAGTGGTATTTTCATAGGTGAATGAAGGAAGTTATGCCATAAGTGGTGATAATGAATTCCCTCCCAAACTTAGGATTTAGTTCCATGGAGGAAGGGATAAAGGGATTGATGTTCCTTAACTCCCTCCCTCATCCAATTTTGAGCCAAAAGGAGTGGATAGCCTTAGGAAACTTCTAGAGGCATCCTATGGATAGGAATATTCCAAACCCCAACGCATATTTCACTCAAATTCACCCAACGTAGGCCAAAGAGGGCTCAAGTGCGCTGCAATGCACCCTGGCAGTGTACTAGACTGCATTGTAGTGCACCGTGATAAAGGCCTCCCTACGCTGATCTTCTTAGAGGCAGTTTTTGGATAATTTCAGTCATGGAATCTCTTGGGAAGGAGGCATTCTGATGGTTGAATTCATTTAGGGCATGTAACAACTAAATTAGGGTTTGATGGGCCCTAATAGTACTGATCTGTAAGTTGTGGTTGATGTGCCGAAATGGATCCGTTAGCTCTGCTACATGTTGCTGATTTTTCAGGAGAAGGAATAAGTTTGGTCCTTGGTTGTTGGCTCAGAGATGTTTTACAATGGTTATCATTGTCTCTCCCTATTTTCCCCGCTACCTCCATTTCATCCTTCCCTTTAAATCCTCCTTATTCTCTTTAAACCCCTTTATCCTTGTTTTGGTCTCAAAACCCCGCCTAAACCCTTTTTACCAACTCGGGGTCATATTGTGCTTTAACACTACTAAACCCCACTAACCCTTTATAAACCCCATTACCATTTATAAAAGCTCGATAACCTGTTAAACCCCGCATAAACCTTTATCTGTTTATTCCTGGAACTGACCTTTTAAGCCCTTATAACCGCGCATATATTGAAAATCATAAACCTGCGCACCATACTTGTCACATCAACCCCGAGACATGTGCGTTAATTCATGGTCGTCTGATCATTTCGTGGAGATCCGACGGTGTACGCTCCCCCCGCTCCGCGAACCTGTACGTCATATAACCCATGGGGAAGTGGTTTCCCACCAAGCACGTGTCATAAATCTTTTGCATTGCACCTGCCCTGTACGAAAACCACTGCAGCCCAAAGGCAATGTGGGGAAATTGCCTGCCCGCGAAATCGCTCATCTTGTACGTCCTCCCCGTGCGTTAACTACCCTACATCTTCCACCCCCGATCACCGTCAGATCTGCCCGACGGTGATCCAACAGCCCTCGTTAACCCCGATCGTCCATCTCCCGATAGACTCCATAAATTAATCCAGGCCGTCTGTTTATTTGATCTGACGGTTTATAATTGCTCCGCCCACCTGCGATTTCTCCCGATAGCCTTCATAATCCATTTTTGTCGTTGATTTGTGGATCTAATGGCTAATGTTTTTCCTCCTCCCATGCCCGCCTCTGCCATTCTATCCATGCCTTTAACCTGTTTTGTGCTCCCAAAGGAGGAAGAAGGCGATCGCTGTTGTAGTTCCCAGCACAATAAATCCTCAGCAACTGCATTTAAAGAACAAAATGGCCGAAGGACAAACAGGACAACCTCAAGCAGTTAACACAATTATTGAAATGCATTCAAATCATACTTCACCTATTCAGGAAGGACAACAAAGTACCAGTAAATGTCATTTTGTCCATTAAAACAATCAAACTGTATCAGAAGCCCATATCTAATTGTAAATGTGGTTGGTGGTCAGTTATGACCCCTCCACTCATGGGTCTGCAGAGATTTTTGTGAACAAACTCTATATATACCCAAAAGAAAAATGTAATCGAGTTGATGAGTGTAATTTTGATGTAAACTTCAACTTCTGGAGACTGCAACTATTGTGTAACCCGCAGATTCTGGTCTTCATTTTCAGCTAATGCAAGCTTCTTTTGTTGTTAATTGCTCACTTTCACTTCTTCTTCTTTGTTCCAGGCTATGCCTACTATGTATTTATTCATATGCTATTGATGTTTTTCATTAGAGGGGCTGTCATCCCACCTCTGTGTTTGAATTCAGCATGTATCATTGAATTTATATGCAGGTTTCTGTTGTTTTAATGCCAAAGAGTTGACATCCTGTCTGTGCATTAGGAAATAGATTTGCAGACCTTTAAACTGATTGCAGCTGGCCATCACAGAGTCTTGTGCATCTGCTGGTGTGATCAGTATTCTCCATCATCACATTTTCTTTAAAACTATGAGTAATTAGTGGTCTAAAACCTTGTAGTCTGGGGGTGTTCACCCATGTCTGGGGTCAAGCATAGTAGAAGTGGTTATCTGGCTTGAATATGCAGCATTTCTTTCATTCATCCACCAATTTATCCAACTTTTTGTTGAGTTTGTAATGTTCCTGAGCATCTCTGATATACAACCTAGGAGATTTTCTTGGGGTGATAACATTAATTGGCGTCGTTGCCAGGGAGAGGAGAATTGAAGCTCAACTTCCCTGAGAGAACGACACAGCTTCAAGCTTTGATGATAGACAAGGTTTGAACATAGTTTCTAGTTGTAATCATCTCTCTGGCGAATCCACATTGAAGTTCTAGCTCAGTTTGTGAGAAATACTCGAAGAAAGCCTCAGAAATTACCAGCTGAACCAGTGCCTGAACCTGAAAGGACTGTTAAATCGAAGAAAGCTTCACAGAAAGGGGCATCAGGATCAAGTAAGCCTAATAAGTCTCATGCATCTCTGAAACATAAAGTTGTTGCTGAAGATTTATAGTTTGAAGATTTAGAAATCAGCACTGTTAATAAGGAAAAACCTTCAGAGATTAGTTCAGCCCCTTGTGCAGTTAGTTCCCCTTTGAATCTCAGTCCAAAGAAAGCTTCCCATTCAGTCCAAAACATCCCTTTATCTCTGCCATCCATCACATTACTCCCTACCATTCAATCTGCTAGTATTCTTCCAAATATTTCAATCATGGCAGGACAACAAGCACCTACGAAGATAGAAATAATTGTTGCTACTAGTTATGGACCTCTCGTTTTGCCTGTCCCTTTAAATCCTATGCCTGTGGGGGAATATCAGAATTATATGCCTAAATTCACTGGCACAGAGGGAGTAACAGCAGAAGAACACCTTGAAGCTTTTTACAGTTATGTTGATAATTTAGATATTAGTGAAAATGATGTGTGGTGAGAGTTTTTGTCCAGAGCCTTGATGGAGAGTCTAGGAAGTGGTTTAGAGAATTACCCCAGAGATCAATAACAGATATTGAAGCATTAGATGATGCATTTTTGAAGCAATGGGGAGATAAAAAAGACTTGTTGTGTTGTCATACTGAGTTTGGTAATCTGAAAGTAAAAATCTCCCTTCCAAAATGTAGTCATGGAGGAGGAACAGTTTGAAAAAGATGGGGATGAAATTCACTACATGGAAGATAAGGGCAGCACTACATTTTTGACATTGGATGAGTATGAACAATCATTGCTGCAGGAACAAGACAGTCAAGAATGGGATAGAGAAGCTGTCCTACAAGCTGAACAGCAGTAGAGATATAACCTGAGGTCGAATGCAAAGAATGTCAAAGAAAATTCTGCCCAAAGAGCTGCTGTCCAAACAGAGTCACAGAATAGCAGGTAGAGAAGACCAGCAACTGATCCGGTCATTCTCGAAGTTCAGTTTAAGAGGTAAAAATTTCTGATAAGTCATATTCTTCTTTCAACTTTGAGTAAGAAGTTCAGAAATTGAAAATAGCTGTGCCTCTGGTAGAGTTGGTGAAGAATGAAGTATTTAGGAAAGTATTTAGGAAGCCTATCCTTGAAGCCCTTGAGCTAGAAGCCAAACAAACCTCCACTGACTCTGTTAATTTGCAAGATGACAACACTGCCATTGTACTCAGCCCCATGGTTGAACCTGCTGATAATAATTCTCCATCTTTTTATGTCTCATTGACCATTCATGACAAAATCCTCCACAATTGCCTGCTAGACATAGGGGCCAGCCACAATTTAAAGCCTAAAGTTGTCATGGAAGAGTTAGGCCTTGATATCACTAGACCCTATGATGATTTATTTTCTTTCGATTCAAGGAAGGTGACATGTCTTGGGTTGATTAAAGATCTGTCCATTACCTAACTCATATGCCCATGAAGAGTATGATGATGGATATTGTGGTATCAGATGTCCCTCCTAAGTTTGGCATGCTGTTGTCCAGAGGGTGGATTAAGGGACTAGGTGGGACACTACAAAATGATGTATCTTATGCAACTGTCCCAGTTTTTGGAGGGGAAAGCAGGAGGTTATATAGAGAAGCATAGTTGGCATATATCATCAGTGATGAGAAGAATCCTACAAATCATCCCATTTATGTAGTGGACACTGATTTTGGAGCATGTATTCTCCAAATAGAATAATCTCAGAAGGCCTCATTGCAGATCAGGAAACCAACAGTTCAGGTCAAGCAAGAGCAAGGAAGTCAGATTTGGGAGATGTTCTTTGATGGAGCATGTTCCAGGGAGACTGCAGGAGCAGGGGTGGTGCTAGTGTCTCCAGAGAAAGAAAGCATTCAAATGTCTTTTAAACTAGTTTTCCAAGTCACAAACAACATAGCAGAATATGAAGCACTATTGTTGGGCCTTAATGAAGAAAAATACAGAGAAATCAAGAATCTGAAGGTGTTTGGAGATGCTGATTTGATTATTCAGCAAGTAAATAAAACATTTCAAGCAAAGCTCCCAAGGCTGAAAGCATACAGAGATGAGGTATGGAGAATCAGAGATTCTTTTGATTATTTTTGTATTTCATATATTCCTAGAGCCCAAAATCAGCTTGATGATTCCCTTGTTGTCTCTCCTAGTCTATTTATACCTCCTTTGTCTCCCACACTAGTTTATGAAGTCCAAATGAAATACAGACCGTCCTTGCCTAACAATGTCCACCATTGGAAAGTTTTTGAAGATGATAATGAGTTGAATAGGTTCTTGCAAGTCATTGATGAGTTTTCTGAGATGCAAATTGACCAAGAAAATGATGTCTTGTTAGAAAACCCCCAGTCCCAGCTTAGAAATAAAATTGGTAAAGACAACATTGTCCAGCTTCCTAGTAATCATATTCCTAAGGGCCTAATTCTTCTTGAAAGACTGTTTGACCAGAATGATGTGCCTTACAAGGTTGGCCAAAAAGAAGACCAATCTGTAGTCTGCAGGCATGACATAGGAAGTCCAAGTCAGCCTAGGTATGTGAATTTGTCCACTCATTTGTCTGCTGATCAAAGTGCTGAATACTACAATTTAATGAGGCAATTTGCTGATGTGTTTTCCTGGGAGTATAGTGACTTGAAAACTTATGATAAGAATATAATTCAACATAAAATCCCTTTGGAAAAAGACACTATTCCTTTCAAACAGAAGTTGAGACCAATAAATCCTATGCTTCTTCCACTGATTGAAAAAGAAATTAAAAAGTTGCTGGTTGCCAAGATTATAGTTCCTCTTAAATATTCCAAATGGGTAGCCAATCTAGTGGTGGTGAGGAAGAAAAGTGGTGAAATAAGATTGTTTGTTGATTTCAGAAATTTGAACAAATTCTCAAAGAAAGACAACTATCCTCTACCAAAGATGGAACATTTGCTACAAAAGGTCTGAGGAGCTAAAGTGATGTCATTTTTGGATGTATTTTCAGGCTTTAATCAGATTTTTGTGCACCTAGATGATCAAGAAAAGACTGCATTTACCACTCCTTGGGGCACTTTTATGTATGCCAAATTCCCTTTGGATTGATGAATGTTGGAGCCACCTTTCAGAGAGATATCGATATAGCGTTTGTGGGAGAGAAGGATAAATTTGTTATAATCTACCTTGATGACATAACTGTCTATTCCAGCAGCCATCAAAGTCATTTACAGCATTTGAAAAAGTGTTTTTAAAGTGCATAAGGTTTGGAGTATCAGTTAATCCCAAGAAATCTCAATTTGCTTTAAATGAAGGCAAGCTGTTAGGACATATTGTGTCTGCTGCAAGTGTTCAGATTGATCTAGAAAGAGTCAAAGTGATTTAGTCTTTGTCTGTCCCTAGATCAAAGAAGTATATTCAGTCTTTTTTGGGCAAAATAAATTTTGTAAGAAGGTTTATTCCAAATTTTGCTGAATATGTGAAGCATATTACCTTCATGTTGAAGAAAGGGGCAGAAATCAAATGGACTCATACAGCAAGAAAATCATTTGATTCCATCAAAAAAGATATTATGGAGGCTCCCACATTAATAAGTCCAGACTACAGTAAGTAGTTCCACATATTTTCATTTGCCTCTGAAGACACCATTGTAGCAAGATGAAGAAGGTTCAGAACATCCAGTGGCATTTTTCAGCAAGAATTTGAGGGATGCTGAACTGAGGTATGATATTATTGAAAAATAGGGATATGCTCTTATCAAATCCTTGAAATCTTTTAGAGTTTATATCCTTCATTCCAAAATAGTTGCATATGTACCCTCTGCTGCAATTAAAGACGTCTTGACACAACCTGATGTTGATGGAAGAAGGGCGAAATGGATTGCAAAAATGATAGAATTTAATATAGAGCTGAAGCCCACCAAGCTGGTCAGAGGTCAGGGTCTTGCCAAATTATTAGCTGAAGAAAGTTGCAAATCGTTAGACATTGATTTCCTATATGCAAATGCAGAGAATGGACAGACAGATATAGAAGAACAAGTAGCTGAAACAAAGAAAAAGCAGTTAGTGGCGAGAGTCTAGCTTCTTGTAATTGGTATGCTAAAATGATTAATTTTTTGCTGAAGCTAGAAATCCCTTTAGGCTTAAGCACAAGTCAAGCTAGAACTTTAAAACTTAGAGCAGCAAAATATTGTATCATTGAAAATCTGCTCTACTAGAGGGATCCATCTGGAATATTTTTAAGATGTCTGGACAAAGAACAGTCAAAAGAATTTATGCAACAGTTTCATAACAGCATGTGTGGAGGGCATCACTATTGGAAAACTACAGCCCATAAAATTCTCAGAGCTGGGTGCTATTGGCCCACCTTATTTTCTGATGTATTTTCTTTTGTTAAATCTTGTGACAGGTGCCAAAGATTTGATGGAAAATAGCAGTTGAAGTCCCTGCCCCTAAAACCAATAATTGCAAAGGGACCTTTTCAGCAGTGGGGTTTGGATTTCATTGGAGAAATCAATCCACATTCCAGTGGCCAGCACAGGTGGATATTAGTAGCCACTGATTATTTCACTAAGTGGATTGAAGTAGTCCCTACAAGGAAGGTTGATCATAATGTGGTTATGAAGTTTTTGACAGAAAATATCTTCAGCAGATTTGGTTGTCCACATAAATTAATAACAGATAATGCAGCAGCCTTCAGGGCAAAAGAATTGGTGGAAATGTGTGATTCAATGGGCATTAAACTTGTTCATTCCACCTCTTATTATCCTCAAGGAAATGGTCTGGCAGAATCCTCTAATAAAATTCTGATCAGGATAATTAAAAAGCTGTTAGAGGACAATAAAAAGAATTGGGATTCAAAGCTCAAGTATGCACTGTGGGCTGATAGAGTGACCATTAAAATCCATAGGCAATTCTCCTTTCAAGTTGGTGTATGGCACTGAAGCTGTATTCCCAATTCAACTAACTCTCCCTGTGGCAAAATTCCTTCAAGAAGAGCAGAATGAGGAAGAAGAAATGGCAAAGATGATCACTGATTTGGTAGAAATACATCATATTAGAGAATAGCTGGTTGAAAAAGCTGAAGCACATCAAAGAAAGATCAAGGAAGCCTTTGACAAGAAGGCAAAAATAGATAATTTTTAGGTTGGAGACTTGGTTTTGAAACGGGATGCACTGAAAGAAGAGAAAGGCAACCATGGGAAATTTTATGCTTTTTGGACAGGGCCTTTCATCATTTCACAGGTTCAAGAGAACAACACCTTCATGCTGAAAAGTATGGGAGGAGATGCAGTTTTTGATGGCCCAGTCAATGGGTGTTTTCTGAAAAATTATGTTGTTTAAGGCCTTTTGGCCATAAAGCTGTAGATATTGTGTTTTTAGCAGTTTTAGTATAGATGTAGTAGACTCCATACCCAATGGAACACTAGGAATTTTGGCTAATTTGTTTTTAGCTGGAAAGGGATTGGTCTGCAGGTTCTTGAGACCTCACAGGGAGGATCTCATCCCTAGAAGGAGCCAGTGTTAGCTCTGCTACATGCTGTTGATTTTCCAGGAGAAGGAATAAGTTTGGTCCTTGGTTGCTGGCTCAGAGATGGTTTATAATGGTTATCATTGTCTCTCCCTATTTTCCCCGCTACCTCCATTTCATCCTTCCCTTTAAATCCTCCTTATTCTCTTTAAACCCCTTTATCCTTGTTTTGGTCTCAAAACCCCGCCTAAACCCTTTTTACCAACTCCCGGGTCATATTGTGCTTTAACACTATTAAACCCCGCTAACCCTTTATAAACCCCATTACCCTTTATAAAAGCCCGATAACCTGTTAAACCCCACATAAACCTTTATTTGTTTATTCCTGGCACTAACCTCTTAAGCCCTTATAACTGCACATATATTGAAAATCATAAACCCGCACACCATACTTGTCACATCAACCCCGAGACATGTGCATTAATTCATGGCCATCTGATCATTCCGTGGAGATCCGATGGTGTACGCTCCCCCCGCTTTGCAAACCTGCACGTCATATAACCCGCGGGGAACTGGTTTCCTGCCAGCCACGTGTCATAAATCTGTTGCATCGCACCTGGCCTGTACAAAAACCACCGTAGCCTAAAGGCAGTGTGGGGAAACCGCCCACCCGCGAAACCGCTCATCCTGTACGTCCTCCCCGCGTGTTAACTACCCCGCATCTTCTACCCCTGATCACCGTCGGATCTACTCGACGGTGGTCCAACGGCCCTTGTTAACCCCGATAGTCCATCTCCCGATAGACTCCATAAATTAATCCAGGTCGTCCGTTTATGTAATCTGACAGTTTATAATTGCTCCGCCCGCCTGTGATTTCTCCCGATAGCCTTCATAATCCATTTTCGCCGTTGATTTGTGGATCTAACGGCTAATGTTTGTCCTCCTCCCGTGCCCGCCTCCGCCATTCTGTCCATGCCTTTAACCTGTTTTGTGCTCCCGAAGTAGGAAGAAGGTGGCCATTGTTGCAGTTCCCAGCACAATAAATCCTCAGCAACTGCATTTAAAGAAGAAAATAGCCGAAGGACAAACAGGACAACCTCGAGAAGTTAACACAGTTATTGAAATGCATTCAAATCATACTTCACCTTTTCAGGAAGGACAACAAAGTACCAGTAAATGTCATTTTGTCCATTAAAACAATCAAACTATATCAGAAGCCCATATCTAATTGTAAATGCGGTTGGTGGTCAGTTATGACCCCTCCACGCATGGGTCTGCAGAGATTTTTTGTGAACAAACTCTATATATACCCAAAAGAAAAATGTAATCAGTTTGATGAATGTAATTCTGATGTAAATTTCAACTTCTAGAGACTGAAACTATTGTGTAACTTGCAGTTTTTGGTCTTCATTTTCAGCTAATGCAAGCTTGTTTTGCTGTTAATTGCTCACTTTCACTTCTTCTTCTTTGTTCCAGGCTATGCCTGCAATGTATTTATTCATGTGTTGTTGATGTTTTGCATTAGAGGGGCTGCCATCCCACCTCTGTGTTTGAATTTAGCATGTATCATTGAATTTATATGCAGGTTTCTGTTGTTTTAATGACAAAGAGTTTTCATCCCATCTGTGCATTAGGAAATAGATTTGCAGAACTTGAAACTGATTGCAACTGGCCATCACAGGGTCCTGTGCATCTGCTGGTGTGATCAGTATTCTCCATCATCACATTTTCTTTAAAACTGTGAGTAATTGGTGGTCTAAAGCCTTGTAGTCTGGGGGTGTTCACCCATGTCTGGGGTCAAGCATAGTAGAAGTGGTTATCTGGCTTGAATATGCAACATTTTTTTCATTCATCCACCAATTTATCCAACTTTTTGTTGAGTTTGTAATGTTCCTGAGAATCTCTGATATACAACCTAGGAGAGTCTCTTGGGGTGATAACAGGATCTGTAACAAGATCCCCTACCTTGGAACCCCAAGATCTAGATAGAAGCATGTCAAATCAAGGGGGAATATCTACCACTACTATGTCCATTACCACGCTCTTCAAAGGGATTTGCGCCAGGTTTACCATCAGATATTTTTTCATTCCTAAACATTTGACCCTCTTAGAGTCAAAGGAGTATAGGTCCTTATAGGTCCTGGAAATCTACAAGCCAAGTTGTTCCATCATTATGTTAGGTCCCTATACTACTAGTGTAACCCCTCATTGTTATTATTACAACCACCTTATTATGTTGCTATGCCCATGTAGTCCCCATATTGTTATTATTGTTCCCCATAGAAGCCCACTATTGTTATTATTGTGCCCTTACATTATTATTTTTATGTCAGCTCTGATTATATTATGACCCCTTAGATTCCTATATATAGAAAGGAGGTCTTGTCATTTGTATCATCCAAGAATTATTCATTTGTGTAATGTGAAGGAGGTTTCCCCCTTGAAGAGGCTTATTTTGAAGGTGTTTAGCTATCTTTTCTATCTTTTTGTGAGCTGGTTTCATAACATTTGGTATCAGAGCTTTAGATTCTATGGTTTCGTTGCTCCAAAAAGGTCATCATGGAATTTTCACTATAACTTTGTTTCTGTGACGTTGCAGAAGAGAAAAAAAAACCATTTAAGATGAAATCGTGCTGAACCTTGGGTCCGAATTTTAGATATTTTCGCTATATTTTCATAAATATGATCTGAGAAAGTCAGGGTTTTTTCAAGCTCCAGAATTTCATCTAAAAGAAGTCATTGTGGAATTTTCGCTATAACGTTTTCGCTACGAAGTTTCAGAAGCTGAAAAAAACCATTTGAGAAGAACTGGTTTGAACCTTGGGTCCGAATATCAGATCTTGCCTCGCTATATTTTCAGATACATGATATGAGAAGTTAGGGTTTTTGCAGACTCCCGAATTACATCCTAAACATGTGACTTTGGGAAAATCGTCATAACTTTCTCTCTAAGAATCAGATTGAAATTTTGTAAGAATTTACAGAAAGAGGACAGAATGTATTTTGTTTGGTTTTATTGTTTAGAACCTAAGGTTGAAACAGTGACATGTGGCATGTCATACAATTTCACTCTACTGAACTAGTCTATAATTAGGTCATCGCGGGAGATTGGGAATAAATCTTTCTTCGGGAATCCAATTGCGATCAAACTTGAAGAGTTATAAATATGACTTATAGGGCTATTACAGGCCAAAACTTCAGAACTTGAAGATCCAAAATTACAGAGTTATATTTGTTTCAAGATCGATCTCCTAAAATCAAGAAAAAGCAAGATGAGGAAGTTTGATAGCAAGGATCCAGTAAACTGGATACTACAGTTGGAGAAATATTTTGATCTACATGGTGTACCACTATTACAAAAGGTACGTATTGCATCTAATTATTTAGAACCGAATCAATTTTTATGGTAAAAATGGCTTTGTTGTCGTAAACCACTTGTCACATGGTCAATTTTCACGGAGGAAATGATAGCACATTATGAGGATACCAAGAGAAACACCTTCTTTAGCCAATTCATAAATCTAAAAAAAAGGGTTCAATGGCAGAGCACATTAAGGACTTTCAAAAATTGAATATAAGGGTAAATGATATTCTAGAGAAGCAAAAGATAAATAGTTTTATCTATGCCATGGAAGCTGATATCGGTGGTATGAAAGCATATTGGAAGAAAGGCATGGAAGATTGGAAGAAATACATGGAAGGTTTGAATGAAGGTGGGACAAAGCTACTACAAGAAAGGTCTCCTAATGAAGAAAAGGATTAAGAAACGTCAAAAGAATAGGATATACACTTGGAACCAACCCTAGAGAAAGAACAAATGAATCCGACCATATCTTGTATTACAATGACAGAAGTTACCACTCCCCAAATTCTCAAGATAGAAGGACATATCAAGAAGAACATTCAAGCAGTGAAATATTAGGAAGAAAAGAATCGAGAAACATCAAAACAAAAGGATACTCACCAGGAACCAACCCCAGAGAAAGAAGAAATGAATCCAAGCATATCTTGTAATGCATTGGTCAGTATTACCACTCCTCAAACTATAAAGATAGAAGGACATATCAAGAAGAAAAAGGTAATAGTGTTGATTGATTCGAGTAGTACCCATAATTTTATTCATTGTAAGATAGACAAGGAATTGAATTTATTCCTATATCCATCACTAGAGTGTCAAGTGACGGTTGTAAGTGGAGGAACCATAAATTTCTCTGGAAAGTGCCATAATATCAAGCTATCCATGAGATAATATGTATTGAATAGCCCAATGCTTTCCGTTCCAATGGGTGGCACTGATGTTGTACTAGGAGTCTAATGGCTACAATAACTTTTAATTTTCAAGAACTTTTCATAAAATTTTCTTCGGAAGGAAAGGAAGTTGAATTAAGGGGTATCATAGGGAAACTAGGAAAGATAATCAGCTCTAATGGAATGACAAAGCTTCTAAAGAAAGGACAACGAGGCGTAATTGCACAATTTTGTTCACTAATGGTTCCCACATCGAAACCATATATTTCTCCAGATCTCCAAAATGTCTTGGACAATCATTCCAAGGTATTCGAAACTCCCAAAGGTCTCCCACGTCTTCGTGATCATGATCATGTTATTCATTTGATTCCAGGAAGTGTTCCTACAAACATCAGGCCTTATGGATATGGATATGCCCAAAGGAGTGAAATTGAACATATGGTTGCATAAATGGTAGAGGTTGGTATAATTATCCAACCAAATTTGATAAATAAAGCAAGGAATGAATGGAAGAATGGCGAAGTACAGTGGAAACTCATTCAAAAGTTGTCGAAGATCCCAGTTCCAACAATATTGCTATAACTTGACAAGGAATAAAAAATCATATTGGAACCTGAAGCATTCACAGAACCGAGAAGTCGATAGCTACAAAATTGATCAATTTCAAAGTATCTCATCAAGTGGAAGAACTTACGTGCTGAAGATTCCACATGGAAGGATGAGAATTTTATACAGAAGCATCAAGAACTACTCAAGCGTTGAGGACACCACTTTTTGAAGGAGAGGGGAATGTTAGGTCCATATACTACTACTGTAACCCCTTATTGTTATTAGTACAACCCCCTTATTATATTTTTGTACCCATGTAGTCCACATATTGTTATTATTGTGCCCCATAGAATCCCACTATTGTTATTATTGTGCCTTTACAATATTATTGTTATGTCAGCTCTGATTGTACTGTGACCCCTTAGACTCCTATATATAGAAAGCAAGTCTTGTCATTTGTATCATCCAAGAATATTCATTTGTGTAATGTAAATGAGGTTTCCCCCTCGAAGAGGCTTATTTTGAAGGTGTTTATCTATCTTTTTGTGAGCTGGTTTCATAACACACTGCTAATGGCATGAGGTTGTGTGAGGCTCTGAAGTCCAACATGCAATTATGAAATAAAAGGTCATGGATTACCAGGGTCACATAGAAGGGTGCAGTAGAAGGATCAAGTTCTTCCACATGCGGCCCAAAAACAACCATTGGCCTCTCTTCTTGAAGGTTTAAACAATCATGGGTGGGTGAAGAGGTGGATGGAAGCATGAATTGAGATACTTGAGCTTTATAAGTATGCTAATTTAGAAGCTCAATCAGAGGAACATAAATATTTATCTTTTCAAGTTCCTTCCAAAGATTGAATGTAGGTTGGACTTTTTCTATACCTCCTGACTCTGCTTCTCCTTTCTTACCACTGGCGGTTTTTAGCAGAACAAGTGCCTCCTTTTCTGTGTGTCCCTCGGAAATATTTCTTTCCTTATTTGAGGAGACTTTAATCTTGGAAGAGTCAGGATTCAGCTTACCTTTTCCTTTATCTGGTACTGACGGAATATCTTGGGGATTAGTTCCCTCTAGTTTTTCTAATTCCCTCGACCTCTTTACAATAATAATCTATATTCATGACTGGTCTCTTGGTGAGCCATATTTTCATGTTCTTCTCCAGAGAAATCAGAATACAAGTTTCCATGCATTTCATGTGTATTTGACGATTGCTCATCGATATCTTCTTCTAAATACAGAGGACGAGGGATATAATTGATTTGTTATTTTCTTTCCCTTGGAAGTATCCACAATGAAGGCTTTCTATACTGTGGGTTATAACCCCAGTTGTTTCCTTGAGCATTATGTTTGGAGAGACTCTTATTCTCAAGTTCAAGATTTCCAACATTATGTGATAAAATCCATATGAGTTTATCCAGTTCATCCCACTTCAGGTCTAGTGATTCTTTAGCTTGACCAAAGGAGGATGCTTCTTCTTTCCCTCCTTTATTCTCAGTAGGTTCCTGCTTTCCTCTTGACTTCCTTGTTAAGGTGAATTTTTCTTCCACCTCAAGCACATCGATTTGGATTTGATCTAAAGTGAGATACTTCCTTTCGCTTAGAGTAACATCAAAGTCAGATTCAAAGGCTCCCAAAAAATCTACTCGAGCAATAGTTAGAGGAGGCTTTATCTCACCTGGCAAGTTATTATATTGTATTGAACCTTTTTATAAATTATGAGATATCCTATTTTTGCTTCTTCCTTATAGCAATATACTATGTGAGGAGGTACTCATGATTTCTCTTTTCACCCCATTTTTGTGTGAAATAGTTTTCAAGTTCCTCCTAGGTAGTGATGGAGGCATTGGGTAGGGATTTAAACCATTTTTTGGCTTCTCCATTAAGCGATTGTACAAAAAGTCTCAGGATCACATCTAGTTGTTCTATGTTTAGATTCTCAAGAAAAGCACAAAAGGTTTCAATGTGTTTCTGTGCAGTGTTTTCATCCTCCCCATTGAACCTAGGAAAAATCTTTAGGTAGTCCTATGGCATAACACTTAGGGGATGAGGTAAATCAAGAGGGGCATATTTATTCATCAAAAATCCCAGAACAATCATCTGAATTAATGGAGGGGGATTGAGATTCTCTTGAGGAACTTGGGTCAAAACTACAGTGGTTGGAGTGATTATAATGAAAGCACGGTATGTCAAGGTCTTAGGAGTAAATCTTGCATAGTGACTAACAATGGATTGGGGCTGGATGAGGAAGCTTCAAAGACTGATGAGATAGTATTGTAGGTAGTAGGAGTTTTCTCCTTCTAGAATTTCCTGGCAATTAATTTCTTTGGGTCAGATACAAATGGGCCTTTCTAATGAGAGGTATCTGAGCGAGTGTGAGTCTTTTTAAAAGCCAAGATTGTAAATGATAATGGGGTTTGTGGAGTCGCCAAGGTGATGTGGATGTAATCAAAACGTCTTTGCTCACCTACACAAAGAGTGCTCAACTTATCGTATCTTAGGGGAAAACTGCTTCAATAAGTTCCTCGGAAATTGCGCCAGAAGATGTTGTCCCTCATAGAGACAACCTTGGATTGTTTACAAGACCAGTGTCATTTTGTGTGTCTCAAATGATTCTCAGGAAAATGAAGACATATATATATATATTAAAAGTAATTGGTTGGTTCATTCATCCAAAGGTATAAATCATGTATTTATGGTACTTCTTCACATATGCAGTTCACAGAAATATGTGCATAAAATAGTGGAGGCCAAGTAGTTCAAGGACTTACAGTTTAATAAGATTTTGTAGAGCAATGAGAGAGGATAAGAAGAAAGAGAAACTCATCACATAGAGCTTAAAGCATCAAGAATTCTACATTTAACACATAGAGCTTGAAGCATTAAGAATTTATACACTTATTTGAGTTACGGGTAGATATAATGGACCAAAGAGAGACTGAATGTTATGATTCATGTAGAGTAATTTTAAAGATGTAATCTCAATAATCCATATAGGCACATGAATTAATAAGTCAATACAAATGAATCTGTGAGGAAGTATGAAATATTTCTAGCAGCTATGATTGCATGAATTCAGAGAAGAAACATGAACATAATGGGTTTTAACAGAGGGATAACATACTGTAATACTCGAAGGGGGAATCACCACCATTTACTTGATATTCCAAATGATCTATATTATAAAGATATACAGTCTGAGAATAACATGTATCTTTTTCTTTAGGATTTCTAAACCTTTATAAAGTGTTGATTTCTCCTATTTATTTGGAGAGGGGAGTGTTGAACATTCATTACAACAAAATATCTTTGGTCAAGTATCAAATGTCAAGTCGACTAGCTATCTCGGCCAGGGATGGCTCTGTGGCCCAAAAACATTACGAAATATTAATTGCCTCATTTAATGGCGGCACATTACAGGGTAATAAAACAAGTCAATAGTCAGATAATAATGTTAACAAAATATCTTCATGCCCATCCCTATGATCGCTTCTGCTTCAGGTTGAATTTTTCTCACAGTCTGGCCTCCTATGTTACTCAGCCAACTCTAATCGCTTTCGACTTTACTCTTGAACCATTCATCCTTTAAAGCTAGGAGTGGGCACTACCAGTTTCATGCCGCAATACTGAAGCAGAGGAACCCTAGGCGGTACTTCATCTTCCCTCTGTATGGGGGCACCATGCTGGATAATCAAGTCCTCCCGAGCTACTATGTCTTTGTTTACTTCCGTCAGTGTTGAACCAGATTTCGTGTCACAAGGGGCATGTCTGGGTCTATCCATGTCAAGTTTGAATGCTTTATCTCCTTTATTAAATGCACAGCTGTCGACCCACCTCGCCTTAAATTTGTACACTACCTAGTTGTGGAGTTCTCGCATTCTGGATTTTCCATTAAAAGCCTTTACAGGAGGGGGCCTTCAGATCCACTCTAGCCCCTTTTGCTTCATGTGACCGGGGTTTATGACCAGGTGTTTGGTCCTCGGGCACTAAGGCCTTTGGACTCCCCTCAGGGGGTATTTTTCCTTTGTTACATGGAATATCACATACTGACGATTTATAACGCTTTTCCTTTGGTATTTCCCCTTGACACTTACGATCTCCAATTTGTGGGATTGGGCCCACCCAGGATATCACAATAGCAATGCAGGAGAGAGACCCTTTTTACCTCCTTTCATATCATTGGCCGATTGTTCGGACGCAAAACTTTCATAAGGTATGACACATAAATTATCACACTTGGGAGGGTCATTCACATATCACAATCACAGGTCGGAAGGGACTTCAAAGGAGGAGGGACTTTGCTTTGTACGATCATCGATTCCTGATTTGTGATGGGTGACGTCATCACTGCCAAGTGTCACTTTTTGAGAGGTGACACGTGCCACTCGGAAATGCCCCCTTAAGACCCTAAAAATGCCAGATCAACATGCCATGTGTCCTCCATACTGCCATGTCATCTTTGTACTGCCATGCCATGATGACATCAGTAACCATGTGGATTCATAGGGACCAATGGTATTCCGTCGTGTGGCCCCCCGGTGGAGAGAGAAAAGGACCCACCCAACCTTGTTTTTTCGTTTCAATCATTTGTTAAATGGTTTTCAGCCCATCCCAACACTCTACACTATATCGATACTTCTCCACTTCGCGATCTTTTAACCCTGGTCCCGTCCAGAGTCACCAATCGCCATTATTGAGGGACCTCCGATGTTGCTAGAAGTTTGATACGCTGAACCTCCCCACCACCGATAAGCTGATAGGTTGTGCCCAGGGCCCTCCGATTGCCGATAAGCCAATGCGCCATGCCTTGGGACTCGTCGATTTGCGATTTGTGATATCAGTGATTGGTTGATCGCAGATTTCAATGCCTTCCCCTACTGCTGTTTCAAAAAATCCCCGATTGGGATTTATGATGAACCTGACTCTTAGCCATTTTTCCTTTGTTTTATAGCTTTGAAAGGGTATCTTCAATCTACTCTAACTTCTGATCCAAAAGTCCTTTTTTGGACTTCCACCTACCACTAGAAATATTATTCTGAACACTATCTAGTGGAGGGGGTATGTGTAAGATTTGAGAGTTTCTGTGGCTTGGAAGATGGATTCAAACCTCTATGTTCTTTAATACTCTTTCTACAACTGGAACTCTGTTTTTAGAAGGCGTGACAAAAAATATCATAAAAGGTAGAATTTGAAATTTTTGGAATGAATTGTAAGCCATGATTAAATGCAGAAAAATTCTTCTTACCATTAATATTTACCTTTGACAAGTGTCTTACTATTTCTGGTGGACTATTGTTAGATGCACATCCAAAGATACAACTCCAAATTGGAGGTTTGAGAGGATCCATTATGAAAAATAGAAATTTAAAATACAAAAGTTTTAATAGACAAGTCTTTAAGCCCTCCTTCTAGCGCCAAAAATGTTGAAGGCTTGAAATTTTCTTCCTCAACATTATAAGGGAGACCACTCGATCAGGACCTTAGATCAACTCATTTTTCGTTTGGAATGGTGGTTCTAACTGGTTAAACTAGGTTTAGTTACCTTCTATCTATCTCTACTAGCTTAAAGTATGACTTTCACTTACCAATAGAGAAGATACACCAGATCAACCCTCTCACTGATCAGGCAAGAGAGTGATCCTTAAGTTGATCTGGGGCTTAGTCAAGACACAACTAAAGTATGTCTCTTTGATAAGAGGACTTCTAGAAATGTAGAATTAAATCTAAATGCAAATTAATCTTATAATGCAAGCCAAAGGAAAAAGGTCCTACGCATATCTCGATTAGGAAGATGTAGATCTAACCCAACCCAGAACAAAGTAATTAAATGATTTTAAATTTAAATATGTCTTACTTATAATGAATATCAATCTAACGAAGTAGTTCAATTAATTGATGTTATGAATACCAAAACACATTATGTTCATAGATCTATTAACTGAGATAATTGATCGACAAAATTTAGGAAGTAGTTCAAAAAATGATGATGATTATTATTTCAGTAACTCGAATGATTAAAAAATAGTATAATGAAATAGTTCACAAAATATTATTGTTTGATAAATGAGAATTAAATGGTTGATTTCTAAATAAATAGTTACTTAGAAATTAGAGTTCATCACACAAAAGAAGAGATAAATACCAACAAATAATTGAGGAAAATTACTTACATAGACAATAATGGACAAATATAAAAAAAATAACACATTTATGTCATTATAAAATGAAATTAGTATAAAAATAGTAGTGTTTTAAATACCAATTTATTGAAACTATTTCTCTGAATTTTATCTCCAACAATGCTTTACAATGATTGAACTTTGTTGTTAAAACAAGAGTTGCAATAGTGCAAGATCTGCTCTCCATACATAGTCCGTAATACAAAAGAAAAATCTCAATAATCCTCGGATCTGAGATTGATCCTCTCTCACTATAACTCTAAATCTTCATTACAATAGTGATTTTAAGAATTCTAGAATTGCAGAGAAGAAAAGCCCTTTGTACATTCTACAACCCACTCTTTATAATTACAAAAAAGTGAATTCCAAAATGGGAGAGATGTTGAAGAATCATTTTTCTCCAACAAGTTTCATTGGTTTAAATTCTTTTTCTTCTATTTTTGGAGCAATATTATTGACTGAAATTTGTTTCTCCTCATCTCTTCAATTGTTTTCCTATCAAAACCAATAAAAAATTAATTAAAATAAAAAAATGCTATATCTGGAAAATAAAATATCTGTGATGAAAACTCAATTAAATAAATAAATAAAAAAAGAAATCTAAGTTTCCATTGATCCCTTTAAAGATATAATTGGTCAAGGAGAACATAGTCGAATGGGTCCATATTCAACAGTGGTTATGAGCAAATAAAAATGCAGAAAACTAAACTCAGAAAATTAATTGTGTTTAAAAATTCGGATGTTTATCTTCTGCTAAATTTTAGACTCATTAAATGATCAAATCTAGTTATGCAACCACTTCATAAATATTCTCTATGATTTTATCTATCCAACGAGCCTTCCTGGGCCTCATTTGACAAAGTAAGACTCAACTTATGAGCTTCCAACACTGAAGAATCAAAAATGCCAGAATTTTGGAAAAATTATTGTCTCGGCCAAAAATAAGAATTTTTTAATTAAAATCTAATCCTAAATTAGATTAACAATTATTAGTTAATTAATATTACTTTAACTGCAATTACATTATTAATCTCAATTAATTATAAACTAATTATATGTAACAAAATAAATTTTAATTAAAAAAATAAAATAATATTAAAAATTAATTAAAAATATAATTATATTATATTAATAATAATAATAATAATAATAATAATAATAATATATATATATATATATATATATATATATATATATAAAAAAACCATTTTCACAAAAACTCAAGCTTAAACCAAAAATACATGGCCTTATTAAAAATTTATTAATGGATCAAACATGATAGGGAGGAGTATTTAACGTATGTGAGGTGGAGTGAATTTGGAGGAATAAGGAGGTAAGCATGATGTAGAGATAATGAAGGTCGGGAGTTATATGGGAATCTTATAATAAAAAAATATAGTCACAACATAAATTTGTATCGGAGGTCGGAGGCCGATACATATTAGAAGATTTTATATGTGTACAAACAAAAAAATGTTGAGACAGTGATATTTCAATATCGGGATATCAGAGCTTTTGAATTTTGGAGGAATAAGTTTAGAAGTTTTAAATTTCAGAAGAATTAAATCGGAACTTTTAAATTTCGGAAGATTTATATCGGAAGGGAGGAGGTGAGGTGAAGTGGGGTCCATTTAGAGTGGAATTAAAAATTCTACAAAATGAACTATAGCCACTCTGCAATTTTGATATTTTGGGTATCGTAATTAATTTTAAAATTAGGAATTGGAATAAATTACCAAGATCCTGAAAAACGCATTGTTTTAATTGTTCTACAATTTGATTAGGCGATTTTATAGGACCGTTAGTGAAAACGAGGAAATTAGTCAAAATTAACTAGGGATTAATATTTACAATGAATTACTAATGTAATTACAAAAAATTAAAATAATGTACATTTTATACATTTTTTAACCCAAGTGGTAAAAATTATCGAACTTCGAATGAGCACCATTTGCAAAATGTGTAACCAAATGAGACGAAACAAGTATCGATGGAAAGATAGTGAAAAATCGAGCTCAAGGAAGAAATCAAAATAGAAATCTGACAAAAATAAAAAAATAGAAAAATTTTAGGACACTTAACCAAAAGAAACTTTTAAAAGGTGATTTAGCCAAACATTAATAGAAAAGGTCCCCATTATTTGAAATAAAAATGCCAAAATTGGAGGATATTGGGTTTTCCCTACAACAAGACCTTAAGTTTATCTTTCCCATAGAATATTCTTATGTTCTTGAGTATCCCAAACCTATTTTATTTCTTGGATACCTTTGACTATTTAGAATATGATCTAGCTTTCTTGTGCCTTTTGTAAATCTTTAATTTAAACCTTTCTCAGTCTCCACTCTCTCAATATATGTTCTCAGGGAGATGACCTATGCCTCGAGACTCATACATTTTTCTTCCCATTCATGGATCAAATCACGAAGAACTTCTTACTTTCACTTAAATTCTTTTAATTTGAATTTCAAGGACATAATTTCATCTTTACATGTTTTTGTGATTGTTTCTTTTTGTACATTGAATTGTAAGTCTTGTTTTAAATGCTTGTTCTCTTCTTCTAGTCTCTCACATGTACCCTATTTTTCTTCTAGTAGAATGGCTAAACTATGTTTACTTTTAATGGCTTCTTCAAGTTTTTATTTTTTATTTTTTTTATTAAAAAACTCTTCATTGTTTGAGTTGTACATACCTTCTTCAACATGCTGTAGTTTTTATTTTAGCTTCATGTTCTTTTTCTTGGCCTTCTTCAACTCATTAAGAGTACTGATGAGTTCCCTTCCAAAGTCCACTACTCCTACTTCTTCTTCTTCCTCTTTAGAGTCAGCAATATTTTGCTTCTTGGATAAATTGCATCAAATGCCATGAGTAAATACTCATTTGAATTGTTCTAGGAAGAATCATCATTGTTTGATTCTCATGTTGAGCTATCCTCTTTGTAATAGAGTCCCTTTTTCTTAAATAATTTCTTCTTTTGTTGTTTCTGAGATTTGCTTCTAAATTTATGATCATCTTTCTTTTCAATCCTTTCTTTGTACCGACATTTGGACGAAAAAATTCCAAATCTCCTACAATCAAAGAATTTAAGGGAAACTTCCCTTTTGATTTTCATGAGCCACACTTCAGTTTCCTGAAAAATTGAGCCAGATTCTGATCAGATTCATAGCTGGAGCAATATTAATGATATTTTTTCTCACTGGCCTTCTTGGACACTTTGAATGCCACCTCCTTGGGTTCATACTTCTCTCTTTGTACTCTCATCTCATAAGATGTGAGAGTACCAAGCAACTAGTCCATCTTGAGATCCTTTAAATTAGCCATTTCTTCAATAGCTGATACTTTGGCATTAAATATCATGGGTAGGGATCTTAAGACATTTTGAACAATCATATCTTCCTTGACTTCTTCATCAAGTCCTCTAATCATATTGGTTACTTCACTAACTCTGAGGAAGTGTTCTGTTATGTTTTCTTCTTCACTCATTCTTAAACTTTAAAACTTCATTCTAAAGGTTTGATGTTTGGCATGCTTAACTTTGTCATCTCCGACATGATTCTGATTGAGCTTCACCCACAGTTCCTTGGGAGATTTACAGTTTATAGCCTTTACGGGTTCAGATTAACTAATTCCAAAGAGAATGGCATTCTTCGCTTTAGAATTATTTCCATGCAATGTTTTACCATCTGCATTAGTGGGAGGAACATCATAATATATTAGTACAAAGATCCAAACATATACTCCTAGGGACATAAGATAGGCTTCCATCCTAACTTTCCAGAAGGCATTGTGTGTCCCATCAAAGACTGGTATCTTGCTTGAGTAAGCATATTCACTCTCTTGCCTAGAAATAATTCCTTATGGATCTACCTTCGAGTGGTTAGATTGTTCCTGAAGGAACCTGGTGTGGAGTACTAAAAAGGTATGTTTTTAATGATCATTTCAGTGGCTTTTCAGTAGGACTTATGAATCTTTTACATCATGAATGTGGAAAACAATAGAGAATTGTGGTAAAATATGTGGAATTAGTATGCAAAACTTATCCGCTGATAGTTGTGATTCTCCTGTGCAGGAAAGGGTAAAAACGAGGAGCTACTGTTCCAAAGAAGAAGATAAGAACAGGGTAACTGTTGTCCCTTTGACGAAGGACCGAGTGCAAACGAGGCAAAGCAGGTTGAAGCAAACCGGTCAGGAAAAGGTGGAGAAGGCACCAGTTCGGCGGAGGAGAAAGAAGTGATTAGGGATTAACAGTTTGGCGAATCCCTCAGGATCTTCGATCCTGAGGGATCGCTGCTTTATTTATCTTATCACTTAGACATCTCCGCCGTTACCCTTATATAAAGGGACGGCACTGATAGTCTAAGAAGAGGTTTTTTATGTAACTTTTTGTTAAAGACTGAACTTTGATCATCGAGTCTCGTTGAACTTGGCTCATTGTACTTTCTGTTTTATGCATTAATATAAACTTGGTGATTATCTCATCTTTGCGTCTGGATTAGCTTAAAGCGGTGTACCCTTGAGGCTAAGGGCCCGGTCCCGGAGGACACTTGCTTCTGTATCACTACGATTTGATTTCTGCATGGTTTGCTTATCGTCATTAGTTGGTAATCTGATATGCTTTATAAGTTACATTACATGCTCTGTTAGGATTCGTTCATTAATGTTCTTTCCATTGACTCTACATTATATTATCAATACTTACAGAGTGGATGAAATCTTATTGGACTTAATTGAACAGTGTTATCATTGTGTTATGGAGCTTCTATGCTGAGTATGTGTGTTAAGGTAACTATCTGAAAAGTGTGTTCTTTATGATTCAGGATTCATGTTGTTCCATTTTGAAATGCAGTGGTAATTCCTGTTGATGATTGGTATTAAATCAGATTACTTCTTTAGAGTGTTACGTGTGTATGATTTTCACATGCTGTTCCTTAATTAAGAGTTATTTCTGTTCCTTTAGTTGTTTGCGTGATTTGCTTGGAGAATGAAAGATTGGAGCTTTGATTACAATGAGAGCATTTGAGTTGATAGGATAAAGTTTGATTGTTACTCGCGAGGTTTAGTTATAGTGATTGTTGTTCCATTCCAGAATTGCTGTTCCATTTTAAGCATTGTTGTTCCATTCTAGATTTGCTGTTCAATTTCCTATTTGTCGTTCTGTTTTTATCTGCCATTTCATTTACTCGCATTTGGTGTGAGAGACGACCTGTGGCTGTAGTGAGCCTCTGCATTTACTGCCTTGCTCCCAGACCCGTGGTCCATGCTCTAGTTTCTTTTCCATCAGTTTCCAAAGGGATGGGCTATTGCTGTCGAACCCTTGACTGATAAAGTTGCTTAATTTTAAGAGTGTGTGCTTTAGTCATTTGAAGGAACTTAGTCATAGACAAGAATCAGTTTACTCTTGTGTTTTTGTAGGACACTGTACTACTAGCATTACTCTGACAAATAGCCTCGGATTGAGTCACTCTTTGAAATAACCAAACGTTCCCGAATTGACATATTAATGTGAGGTAATTAGAGGTGAAAGAGGCCCTTTTTATAGCTCTACATTTTAGCGCCGTTGCCGGGGAAAGAGTGTAGCCATTTGTCTTTTTCAGAGTAGTGTACGAACCTGCTAGGGAAGAGTTGGATTTTAAAAACGGAAGGTAAGAACCTGCGTGCGGAGCATGTAAAAGCCCTGCTCCACCGTCCGCTTTCCTAACAGATTTGCTTTTGCTTTGATTGAATAGAATTTAGTAGTTTATTTGAGTGCATGACTAAGCAGAAAAAACCAGAAAAGAATATTAAGCTTCCATCCAAACCTGAAAAAGCTAAGGGGCCGTGACCCTTGGCCGAACAACTTTCATAGACGAAATCTATAAGAAAACAGAATCTCAGCCATCAGTAGGTTTCAGGAAAACGGTTTCTAAGCAGCCTACTAGTTCCCTTCAGGCCACAGGATCACCATCTGTAGCCTTTGCTGAGGTGCATAGTCAAACTGAAGAGCAGGACTTTCAGGAAATTGAAAATTCTACTCCAGAACTATTACAGGAAGGGAATTTTAGTAACCTTTGTGAAGGAGAAGGAGAAACAGGGGAAACTGAGGAACCAAAATCTCCCATTGGAACAGATCAGCCATTAAGTAGCCCAAATAAGGGGAGCGCTCTAAAATCATTGTTGAGGGAATTCAATCTCCTCAGACATCAGGTATTCCTCTTATCCCAGATAAAGGAAGTGCCATTAAAACTATCCCTGCTAAAATCGTTCCCTCTCAACCTAGGAATACCCTCCTAGATATCCCAGAAGGTTATTGGCACATATTCGATCCTATGGCTCAGAATCAGTCAAATACTCAAACCTCTACATTACAATATCCTATAGTGGATTCTGCAGCAAATGCACCCATGAAAGCTATCCCTCTTCAACATATCCCAACCTTTCACGGTCTTACATCAGAAGATCCGGATGCATTTTTATTCGAATTTGATGTGTTGTGTAGGGGATATGATTACACAATCGATCCCCAGAAATTGAAATTATTCCCCTCGACATTAAAGGGGGCTACTCTAAGATGGTTTATGGGACTAGGTGGTGGGGTCATCAACAATTGGGATCAGATGAAAGAATCCTTCTTAAAAAAATATCAGGATTATTGTAGGTCTAGCGAATTGAAAGACGAAATATTTCAAATGACAGCCAAACCAAACGAAACATTAGAAGAATATGTGGAACGTTTTCAATATAATTTACAAAGATCTCCTTATGCATCACTACCTTTACCTGATAATGTGTTAAAAACTGCATTAATAAGAGGCATGAAGGAACAATGGATCGAAACATTAAAAATTATGGGAAAAGGGGATATTTATCAAGAGAATTTTGCTAACATAATTGATTTATGCATCAGGATTTCGAGAGGCAGCACAAGATTAAAACCGACAGAATATGATCGGTTTGCAAGAGACAATAAGATAGCAACAGAAGGAGTAACGGGTGTGGAGATTGGAAATTTATTAGAAAATTTTGAAACTGATATTCTAGGGACACTAACTACACAACTCGATATTATGCAGGCTAAACAGAAGCAGATGGAGGTAGAACAGAATTTGGCAATCTTCTGTCCCCGATGCAGAAAAAACATAGCCACAAGGAGTGTCCACTAGATATAGTCCAAACATGTGCCATCTGTACAAACGATCATCTTATGGAAAGCTGCCCCTCACTTCCTGGATTAAAGGCAGTATATAAGGAAGCAGAGGAAGAACCAGAATCGGTGTATTTGATCAACCAGCGCCGCCAGTGGCAGCAAAGACAATCTGGTATGTTTTCAGACCCAACCTCTTCTTTTCAGCCTCCACAATATAACGCTCAACAATATAATATGTGGCAAAATCAACCCCCACCCCCATTTCCAAATTGGTCACCACCACCGTTTCCTTCTTCAAACCCATGGCTGAATCATCCAAATCAATCTAGTTGGCCGAATTTCCCTTATAATTCACCATATTGGCAAAATAGCCCATATCCTCCGCAATGGACTCCCCCTACTTCACAAGGTTCATCCTGGCAGACAAACTGGCAAAGACCGATGCAACAGCCAGTAGGAACTATTCCGCTCCCTCAACCTACTCTGTTAGCTCTACAACAAAATCCCTAGTCTAATTTGAGACCGCAACTCCCAGCCCAACCCAACCCAAATCCAAATAACAGACCAGTCCAATCTCTTCAAATCATTGAATCACCAGAAATAGGACCCGATCTGCGGGAGTGTAATGATCTTCAATTACGATCTGGACGTATCATTGAAAATGAGGGAGATAAAACAGTTCATAATGAAGATCAGTTAGTAAGAGAACATCAGTTGCAACGAGAGGATGTAAATAATCAACAGTCTCATAATCAAGCAACCACATCCTCTCCCCCGTTCCCAGAACGATTAGTCATACCTTGACCTTTACAATATCCTGACTTTGACATTCTGGGGGAATTACAAAATTTGTACATAAAAATCCCGTTCCTCCAAGCCATTCAAGACATTCCTATATATGAAAAAACTATTAAAGAATTGTGCATAAAGAAACCAAGGAGGAATATAACAACTAATCCAAGAGTCCAAGTAGTCAGTACTTTATCTGATCTCTTATCTGGGAAAGAAACACCTATCAAATATGAAGACCCAGGAAATCCAACTGTAACTGTTCAAATTTACGGTCAGACCTTGTCTAATGCCTTAGTTGATCTAGGAGCTGCAATCAATATTTTAACGACCACCACCTGTCAAAAACTCGGCATTACATCTGTAGAACCTACCTCTACTTTGTTAGAATTGGCCGACCGATCTGTGATTAGACCAGAAGGTACTCTACACGATGTCATGGTCTCTGTAGACTCCTGGGAATATCCGACCGATTTCCTGATAATTAATCTAAAAACCCGACTTGATGGACATCCGCTAATCCTAGGAAGGCCTTGGCTTGCCACCGCCGATGCTTACATTGGTTGCCGGCAAGGAAATATGACCATAACTAAAGGACCTGATATTAAGAATTTGGTTCTATACCCTCCAGCGCAGCCAAGTCTCACAATAATTAAAACTAACAAGTATCCTGTATCATACCTTACTAATAACATTAGATCTCCATTTACTTTGCAAGAGGCACTTGATTTTAAAGATCAAACAGAAGGTGATGCCATTAACAATTTCATTAGTCAAATTGAAGCTGAATCTTGCACACAATGTCACATGATAGAAGCAGCATTTGATAATGAATTAGAAGAAGATCCTCTGAAAGACACACATGATCAAACAATACCTGTTACTTCTGTCACAAATAGTAAAATTGTGGAAATTGAACCGGGAAAAACTTTAAATATCAATGCCAACCTCACATCCGAACAAGAAACTAAGCTCATCCATGTATTAAGAAAATATCAACAGGCATTTGCATGGGATTACCCTGATATGAAAGGAATCGACCCACATTTGTGTACACACCACATTTATATAGAAAAAGATGCTAGACCTGTCCGTCAACCGCAGAGAAGACTTAATCCTCATTTAAAGGATGTGGTGAAAGCGGAACTTCAGAAACTGTTAGATGTTAATTTTATTTATCCTATTTCTGACAGTAAATGGGTCTCTCCACTTGTGGTCGTACCAAAAAAGAATGGGAAATGGAGAATTTGTGTGGATTACAGGGAACTCAATAAAGCAACACAAAAAGACCACTTTCCACTCCCATTCATAGACCAAGTGCTAGATACTTTGGCAGGAAAAAAATTCTTTTCTTTCCTGGATGGCTTCAGTGGATACAATCAGATTCAGATTGCCCCTGAAGACCAGGACAAAACAACTTTCACTTGTCCTTGGGGGACATTTTCCTACCGAGTTCTACCATTTGGCCTATGTAATGCTCCCGCCACATTCCAAAGGGCTATCCTTAGCATTTTTGCAGATTTAATAAATGATGGACTTGAAGTATATATGGATGACTTTACACCCTATGGAGATGATTTTGATTCAGCGCTAAATACCCTAGAAAAAGTCCTACAACGCTGTATAGCTACCAGGCTTTGCTTAAGTCACGAAAAATGTTACATGATGATGACTGAAGGACTTATTCTAGGACACTATGTTTCAGCAGCCGGCATTCAGGTAGACCCGGCCAAAATCCAAATACTTTTGCTTATTCCCACTCCTACTCAAACAGAGGTACGCAACCTTCTTGGATTTTCTGGATATTATAGACGTTTTATAGAACATTATTCACACATTGCTGCACCTTTATATGCACTAACTGGTAACGTTGATTTTTTGTGGACAGAAAAATGTGAACGTGCTTTCAACGATTTAAAGAAGCTTGTATCCACAGCCCCAGTCCTGCGAGGACCAAACTGGGATCTGCCATTTCAGATATCAGCTGATGCCTCAGATACAGCCATTGGCGCAGTCCTTGGGCAGGAAGAGGATAAAAAACCATATGCTATCTATTACATCAGCAAAAATTTATCCCCTGCTGAATTAAATTACACTGTAAAAGGAATTCCTAGCTGTAATACATGCTGTCAATAAATTTAGACATTATATTACAGGCTATCCTGTTATTTTGTATACGGATCATTCCGCCATAAAATACTTAGCAAATAATCCTGTCACAAATGCCAGAATAACTAGATGGTTGATTTTATTGCAGGAATTCGATATCACAATCAAGGACCGGCCTGGCAAAGAGAACCTTGTAGTCGATTTTCTCTCGAGAATGCCAAAGCCAATTGATGCAGCAGCAGTTGAAGATCAATTTCCCGATGAACATCTGTTTGCTATTGCTGTTCGAACACCGTGGTATGCCGATGTTGCCAATTACCTTGCAGTAGGTAAACTACCAAAACACTTAACCCCTAATGAGTGAAAACAGATTGTTCAGAAGAGTACTCGATTCTCCTGGATTGGGGGCTATTTGTTTCATACAGGGGCAGACATGCATATCAGGAGATGTGTTCGAGAAGATGAAATCTTTGACATCCTAAAAGCCTGTCACGACGGACCATGTGGGGGACACTTCGCTGAGCGTAGAACTGGACACAAAGTATTACAGACAGGATATTACTGGCCCACGATTTTCAGAGATGCAAAGAAATTTGTCCAAGCCTGTGACAGCTGCCAGCGAGCAGGACATCCTGGTCAAGCTGACGAGATGCCTCTCAAACCTCAGTTAGTCATCGAACCATTCGAGCGATGGGCTCTTGATTTCGTTGGACCCATCAACCCCTCATCAAATCAGAGAACATATATCCTGGTGGCAACAGAATATGTCACCAAGTGGGTTGAAGCAGAAGCATTGCCAAGAGCCACAGAGGACTCTGTTATACAGTTCCTCTTCCATCTATTTGTACGTTATGACCTTCCAAGGGAAATAATCACAGACGAAGGACCACAATTTGCTGGCCATAGATTCGCAGCAACACTTAATAATTATCATGTCCAGCACAAAATTACTACTCCATATCACCCACAGGCGAACGGACAAGTAGAAAGCAACAATAAGATAATAGAATCGATCCTAACAAAAACCATTGCGTCACATAGGCGTGATTGGGCTACCCGACTACCTGAAGCACTTTGGGCCTATAGAACAACATGGAGAAGTACCACTGGTTACTCACCTTATCAATTAGTTTTTGGAAAACAACCCATTTTCCCTATAGAGTTTGAAATCCAAACATTACGAACAGCACAGGAAGTTGGCTTAGATCTAACTAAGGTGCAGATTAATCGACTACAACAGATCAATGAATTGGACGAAATTAGGCTCTTCGCACTACAAAATACAACATTGATTCAACAGCAACGAGCTAAATGGCATGATGCCCTCATCAAAAACAAAGTCTTCCATGAGGGAGACTGGGCTCTATTATACGACTCTCGGTTTCAGGACTTCCCTGGGAAACTCCAGACTCGTTGGTTGGGACCATACGAAATCCAAAAGGTACATGACAATGGGACCATCACTTTAATCACCATTGACGGTTCTGGATATACCTTCAAAGTGAATGGCCACCGAGTTCGTCTCTATCGTAAACCACTCACTCGGGAATCCTTCTGCCAACAGCTACGCAGAGACGCTGATATGGAGATTTTAGGAGAGGAAGAGAAATCTTCCTCAGCTGTGATTCATTAAGGAATTCATTTCTTTTCACAATTTGTACATAATTTCTTTTCTTCAAACTTGTTTGTGCACACATAGATTTCAATTTTTCTGCCGTTCCTGAAACGGATGGCATTTGCTTGTTTCTGTTGTTCCTTTTTCAAAAGGAACAACACTTTTTGATTTTCTGTTGTTTCTTTTCAAAAGGAACAACACTTTTTGATTTTTTGCTGTTCCTTTTCGAAAGGAACAACACTTTTTGATTTTCTGCTGTTCCTTTTCAAAAGGAACATCACTTTTTGATTTTCTGTTGTTCCTTTTCAAAAGGAATAACACTTTTTGATTTTCTGCTATTCCTTTTCAAAAGGAACAACACTTTTTGATTTTCTGCTGTTCTTTTTCAAAAGGAACAACACTTTTGATTTTCTGCTGTTCCTTTTCAAAAGGAACATCACTTTTGATTTTCTGCTGTTCCTTTTCAAAAGGAACAACACTTTTGATTTTTGTTGTTCCTTTTTCAAAGGAATGTCGTTCGCTTGTCTTGCTGTTCCTTTTTCTAAAAGGAACAACATTTTGATTTTTGTTGTTCCTTTTTCAAAAGGAACGGCATTGCTGTGTTCTGCTGTTTCTTTTTCAAAAGGAACGACATTTGCACTTTTGAAACTTATGCTCCTTTATTGATCTAGTATACTTCTTCTCTCTTTGTGAAACAGCTAACCTCTTGCTGGTCCAAGTAAGGATGCTTCTTGCCCCTATTCTTTCAAAGTCTTTTAGAGACAAGCGATGCACTTATGCAATGAATCCAAAATCACAACACACTGAAATCAGGCAATTATAAATCGCTATCTTTATAAGGCTATGTATTGGTAGAGGACAAAAGGAAGGATGTACTTATCTTTTGTTGTCATTGTCTTACTAATTTTTCCCTGATTGGTTATCTTTTATCATGCCATTCTTTTCTTTGATTTTTGTTCAGGAATAAGAGCAAAGGGTTTATATCCTCCTATTGAGATGATAAGACTTCTTCCACCATTCCTACTCTTAAGGAGTGTTGAACCACCCTTTGTGGATATATAAGGAAAAGTGCTTTATGAAAAAAAAGAAAGAAAAAAGCAAATGAATTATAAATTGTCAAATGCAGGATAGGGGGTCTCATCAAGAGCCAGCCTACCATGATCATGAGGATGGAAGCGAAGTGGCATTCCCACTATGGTCACCACACCAGGGATATGGTCCAAAAGGTATAGCAAAAGAAAAAAGCCTTGGAACAGGAGGTCTCATCATGAGCCGGCCTGCCCACTTTTCGCGCCCTCCTCGTGAATGGCATTATGGCTAACTGGTTACCAAGCCAGCATAATGGCCTACACTTTGACATCACATTCCTTAATATGCACATAAAGGATCATGGTTCCGGGGGTGAAATAAACAACTCTGCCAAGGTTATGGACACCTGTCGGCAGCAGAGCACTGTTAATGGTATCGAAGTCACATTAATTACACCAATAGGTAGGATACTAATACTCTTTTGTTTCTTATATCCTAGGCACTAATCATACATTATCTCCCGACTTATATACCGCATGGACATTTATTACACCAATCATGGCAAAGGAGGTGACAATGACCACTTGAGATTTGGCAAGTACGACAGACGTCCTATCCCCCGGCCTCACATCATATCACAACAGCCTCTTACGTAATACGCGATCTAACTTTACGCCTCGATTTCGGCAATCCGTTATTTTTCTAAACATGGCATATTTTCATACGTTGTTCCTTTATGACTTGGTTATATATCGGGGTGCCGCTCCTTTCTTTGACGACTGGGGCAGCCTATCACATTGCTGGGGGGGGGGAGGTTCACCTCATGATTCCCCGGGTTATGTGTCAGCTCACTATTCGAGAAAGATAGTGTACCAGGAAATGGCATGGTTTAACAGCATGACATTTCTATTTTTCCTATACAAGTTGTTGTTCATAACTCATTTCTATTGCATACTCTGTGTTTTTTCTAAATCCGACGATTACTACCCTCTCTGTGTTTCAAACAGCACAAGCAGTTGCTATTCCATTGAGAATCCACAGTGAAACCATGGGAGGCAGGGCAGTTCGAAGCGAACCACAGGAGTTGACAGTCTCCGCTGCTGCTCGGGAGATCCTGGAAAGAGCGGGGTGGCTGACTTATCTCAGTCGCCTGAAGGAGTCCAATGAAACAGTGGTGATGGAATTTCTGTAGAACCTGCAGGAGGATCACTCCACGGTGCGGGGGAAGCAGATAGCAGTCACCGACGATATAATTGCAGAAGTCTCGGGACTACCAGCTACCGGACCTGTATGGACATTGAAGAAGGAAAGACTCCAGAAGATCATGGAAATTTTCCAGGACAAAGGCCAGAGCTTAACAATCAAAGGGAAGGGAGTCCTGCCAGCAACGCTAGGAGAACCCTGGGTAGAATTAGCAAGAACAGTGCAAAGCCACATCACCTGCGAGGGGAGAAAAGACGTGGTAAGGCCACGACACCTTAAACTCTTAGCTGTTTTAAAGCAGAAATGCTCTGTAAACCTTGCTGCACTTTTGAATTCTTTACTCCATGACGCCGCACGAAGCCTAAAAAAGGCATAACATGTAGAGTCAGTTGTTAGCCACCATGGATTAATCCGACTAATAGTTAGTCATAGTCCCACCCAGCAACAAAGCAGCTGGAAAGAATTAATTGCAATAATTGAGGGGAGAGCGACAACACCTTCCCCAAAACGTAAACATACTCTAAGCACACCAGAACGTCCGAAAAAACACAGAGAATTAAGAAAACAAAAACATGTTGCAAGCACATTCGAACGACCAGAAACCCGCCAGGAATCAGCAAAGCGTAAACATGACACTGATACACCGGAACAGCCAGAGAAACGCAGAAAATCAGTCCGGTTAGCCCGGATAAGAGGAAGGCTGGAAAAACTCCAGGAAAGCACTAGCCAGCCAGTGGTAATTGAGGATGAACAACCCTCACGACCAGAAATAGAAGAAGAACAAGTTGAAGGAGAAAAGGAAGGGGAGGCCGAGAAGGCTAAGCGATCCGAAGAAGAAAACGATGAAGTAGCTGAGCATTCGGAAACAGAAGCCGAGCCTCCTGAGACAGAAGCCGAGCCCCCTGAGATAGAAGTTGAACATCCTGAGATAGAAGCCGAGAATCCTGAAATGGAAATTGAGCATCCTGAGGCAGAAGACGGACAATCCAGGCAGGAGGAGGAAATGGGACAGTAGGTAGGTAGCCCACCACAGGACCCAGTGGGAGAAGAGGAATTGGCCGCAATCTTAGCCAATATGGGTGAGTATGGCCAACCTTCCACTCCATCCTACCTCCGCGACAAACCCCAGGAAGAAGATGCACCTGAAAAACCACATGCAGAAGAGGCAGAAGAAGGAACTCTGCCCGTTCATGATGAGAAGGAGATAGGAGATACTAAGAGGGAACATTCTGTTCCCACGGCACCAGAGGAAATTCCAGAGGAAGTGAGGATAGAACGCGAAGCCACGGAACCAGTTAGGGTTCTTACCCCAGAACAGCCAGCACAAAACAGTGAAGAAGCACCCCAGGAGAAAGATCAAGGGACTAGTCACGGACCAGAACGTAGCAAAAAGCCTGTTGTTCCTTCTAATAAAACATTGGAAATTAGAGAATTACGAAAGGAATAGCGGAGGTTATTGAGCATAATAGCCCAGCTCCACCAGCAGATCAGGATTCTGAAAGCGAGGCAGAGGACAAGGAAGACCGCCAGTAAGAAAAAGATGACCATTGCAGTAAGAAACCGCAGGATAAAACGGCGGAGGACTAAGAATCGCTCTGTTGATCAAAACCCTGCCCAAAATCCAACTGCTGTTCCAATTGAAGCTGAAGGCCCAGCTGTTGTTCCAATTGAAGCTGAAGGCCCAGCTGCTGTCCCAAATGAAGCCGAAGGCCCAGCTGCCATTCCAAATGAAGCTGAAGACCCAGCTGCTATTCCAAAGGAAGCTGACGGTCTAGTTGCTGTTCCAAATAATGCTGAGGGACAGACTGCTGTTCCATTTGAAAAGGAACAGCTGCCAGCTGGTATTCGTGTTAAAAAAGAAAAGGACAACAAGGAGATTCAAACAGAGGCTCCACCCTCAGGGGTGATAAGGGTTCTGAACTCGAAATAACGCAATAAGAAAGTTCAGGTAAAACTCCCGGCCTCCACTGATGCATGGAAAAGAGATCCAAAGACAAGGACCTTGCACAAAGGATTAAAAAAGGCTCAGCAAGAAATGGAGAAGCTTAGAGAGCAAACAGTCCCTCGTGAGAAGTATGAAGAACTCCAACAACAACTAAGGAACGTCAATCAATCCGAAATCCAGGCCTTTGAGGGGTGGCAAAAGGAACAGGAGAAAGTTGCAAAGATAACCCGTAGGTTAGATACTGTTATCAAACAGATGGATACCTTGTGTTCTTTATACAATGACGTTTTAGCATGTAGGGCCCCTGCCAAAAACTATGCTCTGTTTTTATTGGAACGATACTTACAATTAAAAATAAAGGCTGTTAAAGCAGGTGCCCCGATACAAATTAACACTGTTAATGACTTCATAGATTGTTGTAAACATTATGGAGTGAAGGTCCAGAGATTGCTATGTGAATTTTATTTGCATAACCTCGTGCTAGATCAGGAGATTGAGTTGAACCCTGGCCCTTTTGTTGGGGACATTCAATTGCAAGCATTCATTTCATTCGGGGTTAATCAGATCAAATGGCTCAAAGCCTATAATACTTTCCAGAGACAGGAAAATGGCCTAGACTTGTGGGTAAGGGCTGAGCCTAGGGACCCAGTACGACTATGGAAAGCACATAGAAACCTTATGAGAACTCCGGGTGTCATTGAAACGTTAGGACCCATGCACGAGGCACTCATTCGACAAAGTTTAGAATATTTTCTTTCTATCAAAGACCTCGCCATTGATGCAGCCAAATTCCGGTACCGAACCTCTAATCCAAACATCCAGCTCAGGGAGCCATTTAAGTATGAGAATTTTCAATTAGCTGCCAATCGTTTGAACCTCTATGGTGAAAGCATTTTGAGGGCAGGGCCATCCTGGTTAGGATATAGATTCCGCAGTCCAATTATCTGGCACCCTGCACCCGGATATCAAGCCCTGTATGAGATGCCTGAGGGGCAGACAAACCAGTTCTTTGACTACCTAGTCACTCACCATGGCTGTAGGCCTCCGCATGAGATTCCTTCTCCAACCTACTCTCTCACTGCTTTGCATGTCAACTACAACGTTTTCATGAGGGAATGAAACAGGGTAAGCAGGGGGGGTGTGTGGAGTACTAAAAAGGTATGTTTTTAATGATCATTTCAGTGGCTTTTCAGTAGGACTTATGAATCTTTTACATCATGAATGTGGAAAACAATAGAGAATTGTGGTAAAATATGTGGAATTAGTATGCAAAACTTATCCGCTGATAGTTGTCATTCTCTTGTGCAGGAAAGGGTAAAAACGAGGAGTTGATGTTCCAAAGAAGAAGATAAGAACAAGGTAATTTCTGTCCCTTTGACGAAGGACCGAGTGCAAACGAGGCAAAGCAGGCTGAAGCAAACCGGTCCGGAAAAGGTGGAGAAGGCACCAGCTCGGCGGAGGAGAAAGAAGTGATTAGGGATTAACAATTTGGCAAATCCCGAGGGATCACTACTTTATTTATCTTATCACTTAGACATCTCCGCCATTACCCTTATATAAAGGGCCGACACTGATAGTCTAAGAAGAGGTTTTTTTATGTAACTTTTTGTTAAAGACTGAACTTTGATCATCGAGTCTCGTTGAACTTGGCTCATTGTACTTTCTGTTTTATGCATTAATATAAACTTGGTGATTATCTTATCTTTGCGTCTGGATTAGCTTAAAGCGGTGTACCCTTGAGGCTAAGGGCCCGGCCCCGGAGGACACTTGCTTCTGTATCACTACGATTTGATTTCTGCGTGGTTTGCTTATCGTCATTAGTTGGTAATCTGATATGCTTTATAAGTTACATTACATGCTCTGCTAGGATTCGTTCATTAATGTTCTTTCCATTGACTCTGCATTATATTATCAATACTTACGGAGTGGATGAAATCTTATTGGACTTAATTGAACAGTGTTATCATTGTGTTATGGAGCTTCTATGCTGAGTATGTGTGTTAAGGTAACTATATGAAAAGTGTGTTCTTTATGATTCAGGATTCATGTTGTTCCATTTTGAAACGCAGTGGTAATTCCTGTTGATGATTGGTATTAAATCAGATTACTTCTTTAGAGTGTTACGTGTGTATGATTTTCACATGCTGTTCCTTAATTAAGAGTTATTGCTGTTCCTTTAGTTGGTTGCGTGATTTGCTTGGAGAATGAAAGATTGGATTTTTGATTACAATGAGAGCATTTGAGTTGATAGGATAAAGTTTGATTGTTACTCGCGAGGTTTAGTTATAGCGATTGCTGTTCCATTCAAGAATTGCTGTTCCATTTTAAGCATTGCTGTTCCATTCTAGATTTGTTGTTCAATTTCCTATTTGTCGTTCCATTTTTATCTGTCGTTTCATTTACTCGCATTTGGTGTGAGAGACGACCTGTGGCTATAGTGAGCCTCTGCATTTACTGCCTTGCTCCCAGACCCGTGGTCCATGCTCTAGTTTCTTTTCCATCAGTTTCCAAAGGGATGGGCTATTGCTGTCGAACCCTTGACTGATAAAGTTGCTTAATTTTAAGAGTGTGTGCTTTAGTCATTTGAAGGAACTTAGTCATAGACAAGCATCAGTTTACTCTTGTGTTTTTGTAGGACACTGTACTACTAGCATTACTCTAACAAATAGCCTCGGATTGAGTCACTCTTTGAAATAACCAAACGTTCTCGGATTGACATATTAATGTGAGGTAATTAGAGGTGAAAGAGATCCTTTTTATAGCTCTACACCTGGATCTGATACCAATTGTTGAAATAAGGAATTACTAAAAGGGGGGGTGAATAAGTATTAGTGAGGTTCTTAATATGTCTTTAGTTATTTCCTCTATTGTTTGTTACTTATGAGAGCATTCATACATAATAAAAACGAACAACAAGATAAGACATTCACATGTACATACAATCCATTACATGAGCAGTATACACATATTGACACTGATATTTTTATGTGGAAACCCAAAGGGAGAAAACCACCAATTTTTTTGTTGTTACGATGTAAATTAAGCACCTACTTAATTACATCAATTTGTTTGTGAGCACCCACTCACAGAAGGCACTGACCACCTTAGGATAGCAAGCACCTACTTTCCAAGAGACACCAACCTATTACAGATACATGCCACCACCTTCTCTAGCCATTGTTCTACCTTTAATACAATTTTCAAACTGAAAATAGGGGAAAATACATATACAAAGAGATACCAATATGGTTCACTACAGAAACACACTTCTGCTCTTGTTCATCTACTATTCCACGGGTTCTCTCGGTCACACACAACAACACCCCATCCTCTGCTCACAGCCGCATATACTTTTCTTTCATCCTTCTATCACATAGGCTTTTTGTAGCACTTTGCTTCATCTCAACCCTTGGCCCAATTACTCTACTCACACACCCTATGCTACACTCTCTTTATCCCATACAACACTACTATCTTCCTCACTTGTCTCATTGGAAATCATTGGTTTTTTTCCTCTACTGCACACTACTCAATGTTGTCTCTCTTGCCTGTTTCCACATTACCTGAGTGTGCCTTTGTATGACACTTTCATATTGTTATTGTGTCCGTTGCTTGAGCTCTTCTGCTGCATTAAACATTAGGATGGGCTCCTAAGCACTTGACCAACTCTTTGTGTGATCCTCCATGCTAATACTTTAATCTCAGTACACATGTGCACTTTGGAAAGGCTTCCCATGCTTGTTAAATTGATCACATAGCTCAGAATGTACTCCAACATGGCTCTGTTCTTCCTTTAATTTGTTGAAGCATGAAAGCAAGATCAAAGATGTCTTACTTCTTCTTGAGAAAGACTGCATTATCTACTCCTGCATGTCGTGGTCCTCGTTGCCTTGACCCAACGATATTTGACAGTGGAAATTACTCCATCAACCAACTCCTTTGGCTTGCATTTACTCTCTAGTTGTTGACCCATTCATCCTTTAACACTTTGTACTACAATATCAGAGACATAACTTATCGTAACGCATATTAAAAGAAAGTTACGAAATCACAAAATTATGATACCTCTAACTCTTAGGTGCTTAGCCCCCTTATCGTTTTATTTCTCATATGAAAAGTGCTTGAGACTGTCGGCTTAGTGCTTAGCTGCTAGGGCCTTTATGCTCATATCGGGGGACTATCTCCCTATGTATAGCTCTTTCCCTTAGTTCTTTTGGGTTTCTACATCCATATGCCAACATATGTTGGAGCTTCCTACATTGTAACTTTCTTCGAAGTTCATTTAAAGCAGAGTTCTTAAATCCTCGACCTCTGATATTCTCCATAGTACGTAGGTGCTAGCCTCACCCTATGCCCTTGGGATCCATACGATCAAGTGCTAAACATCATTAGATCGCCTTGCTTCATAACTTCTCTCCAAATTACAATTACGGAGGAATTTTTGAACTTCAAACCTATGAAGTACTTTCCACGTGGCATCACACAGAACTTGGGTACTCGATCTTCTCTACACCCTTGGTTCTTTAGGTCCTCATGACCGAATTCCATTCCACATCAGATCCCCTTTATTGGATTGGAACTTTTCTATAAAACAATTAGATAAGAGTTACGAAAACTCCAACCTCCAATATACTGGTCTCCAAGATGACAACGTGTTCTCGTCATTGCTCCATGTGGCTCCTCCTTAGTGGTGACACATGTCACCAAGATTCTTCCCATTAAGCCACCGAAAATATTGAATCAAACAACCATGTGTCCACCATACAACCACATCTTGCTGATATCATTTTCAACATCATCTCCTCAAGGCAAATCACAAGTTGCCATGTGTCCAATTAGAGGAGAGAGAAACATTCCATCAGTCCTTTGTTTTTTAAGGATTTCCTTTGTATTTCTTATCCTTCGCAAACCTCAGCACTTTCAAATATTCTCAATTTATAAGGACTTGCAAGGTTCTGAGGTTCCGATGGCCTCGACCTTCAGATATTCTGATATTCTCTCTACTCCAAGGTTCTAATATCGGGTCTTGATGTGCTCCGATCTCTGATATCAGATCAGAAAGTTTTCCTTAAAGAATTATAATGGACTCTGAACTTCGATATTCTATCCTCCTAAGGCCTCAATATGCCAGCTTGATCTGATATTGCAACCTGCTTAGGACTGACTTTAGTAGTCAATAAGTTTTGATCCATGAGGTCATTTGCAAACTTCAACACACCGTTGGAAATCTCTTTTAGGGAAATTTCTAGTGGAGAGGTTCCAATGTAGGCTTAGATCCCATCTGCTACTTGATAAATGGTTGTAAACTCTATACCTTAATGATACTCTAGTTGACATCAATGCCAACATACCAAATGCCACAAGCCATCTAGACAATGCCAACTATCAAACATAGGTTATGCAACGTATATGACAAAACCCATTGAAGTAGAACCTACAATGTACGAAAAGGTAGTTGAACATCAAGTATGGAAGAATCCAATGCTAGAAGAATATCAATCAATGATAAAGCATGATGTTTGGAAAATTTCTCCTAGACCAAAAGATAAGTCAGTTGTGAATTCCAAGTGGGTGTACAAAATCAAGCATGTAGCTGATGGGAGTATCAATAAGTATAAGGCAATATTTGTGGCTAGAGGATTCCCTAAAAAAGAAGGAATTGGTTAGGAAGAATTTTTTTCTCCAATAGCCAAGTACACTACAATTAGATCTCTCATCTCTATTGCAGCTATTATGGGATGGAACATACATCAAATGGACTTAAAAACATTTTTTCTGAATTGCACAATTGATGTAAATCTCTACATTGAGCAACCTCAAAGATTTGAAGGTCATGGAAAAGAAACTCATATTTGCAGGTTAAAGAAGGATCTATATGGCTTAAAACAAGCCCCTAGAACATGGTATGCTAGAATGGATACTTATCTATTAGGAATCATTTTCATCAAAATTACTGATGATCCAAATCTCGACATCAAGGTGATAAAGAATGAGCATGTGATCATATTACTTTATGTGGATGACTTACTGATAACAGGTGTGGACCATCATATTTATCAATGCAAAAAGAAACTAGAAGTTGAATTTGATATGAAAGATCTTGGACTAATGCACTATTATCTAGGACTTGAAGTTTGGCAAAAATCTGGTGAGATTTATCTTGGTTAAGGAAAAATGTGACCAAGATTTTACGGAAATTTGGAATGATGGATAGTAAACCAATGAAAACACGTATGATCATCAATTTGAAGAAGCTAAGGAGTTCATACTCAAGTTTTGTTGATCCAACATCCTATTGATAGCTTATTGGTTCTTCGATGTACCTCGTGAACACTTGTCCATATATATGTTTTGCAGTGAGAATTCTTAGCCTGTTTTAGATGGAGCCCAGATATGATCATTGGATAACAAATAAACACATCCTAATATATATTTGTGGGACCATACATCATTGCTTGATATACATTGCAAGAAGCTAGATTCAGTTATTGGGCAACACAGATTTGGACTAGGCAGGTAGTGATACAAATGGAAAAAGTACTATATGTGGTTGTTTCTATTTGGATCCACTATGGTTTCATGGATGAGAAGGAAACAAAACTTGGTTGCATTGAGTACTACTAAATTGAATACATAACATCCAGTGAAGTTAGTCGAGAAGAAATTTGGCTTCGTAAGTTGCTTGTAGATCTATTTGAAGGACCTTTGGACTCTACCATCATATGTTGTGACAACCAAAACTTGATAAAGCTAACATAGGACCCAATTTTCCATGCAAGGATGAAGCATATTGGTATCAAATATCACTACATTCGAAGCTTGGTGCAGGATGGGGATAGGAAGCTACAATAAATCTCCTCTAATGAACAAATAGAAGATATGTTGATGAAGTCTCTTCCTAACATGAAGCTTGAGTATTTGTGAGACAAGCTTGGGCTTATGGATATCTCCTCCCTGGTTGAGAAGGAGTGAGGGTGGACATTGTATTTCTCATGTGTCATGTACTATGACTAGGACTAATAGTCGTAATACTAGTAAAGGCACTAGCTTGGAGAATGGTGGATTGGGCAAATATCATGGACGTACATTCTTGAATTATGTATTGTGATTGGTTAGGACTAACATCCTAAGTTGGATATATGAGCACGGTAAAGAATAGTCCAGAGGACGTAATTATCCTTGGATTAGGAAATGGTCCTATGAGGTCATACCTTAGGAACACCTAAGTGGGGTATGTACCTGAGAGATGGTGGTGTCCAAAATTTATGCCTCCCAAATTATGCTCTTATCTATTAGAGAGATAGAGCTTGTTAGTAAAGGCCTCACTATTTTTGATAATGATGGTTATGATGATGTAAATCATCATAACTGCTTACCAATACAAATCCTTTCTTATATGAATATTTCAACTTGAGAGTATCCTATTATGTCATATGAATACCTCCCTAGTTAAGAGGGAGCGTTGAAAAATGTAGCTAGTGTCGGTCTTCATAATGTAATAAAATGTAATTTTTATCATTAATTATATTTATTCTTATTCTTACTATTATTTCATTTTCAATCAAATAATTTTCTTCATGTTTATAGAGTCAATTGAATCGAAAAGAATTTATAAAGAGTTAAAAGAAATGTATTTGAGTCAAGTCCCATTTGGAATCATTGTAAAAGAAAAGAAAAATATTTTTATTTTGAGTCAAAAGGTCAACACAAGACCAAGTCCGCCTTAAGGGTAGCTATCCAACCCTCCTCGACATGTATAAATACAAGTCAACTTGGACTCATTCATTCATCATCACATCAATTTCTGTGCAAAAGACAAGAAGAAAAAGGAGTGAAGTCAAAGGGAGAGAGAGAAGTCAAAGAAGAGATAAATTCAAGTGTTTTTAGCTTGTTTCTACTGGCACATCCGAAGCTTCTAGGGAAACTTTAAGAAAATTACAAGTTTGAAATACGTCCTTCACTACAGGTCCGAAATTTCTGCAAATTTGTCCAAACTTCAGAAGGTTTGACCAACATTGACTTGGTTAGAGGAGGGTTGACTTGGATCTTTGTGGCAGTCTTAGTCTTAATATTGAGTCTTGGATATCTCATTTGATTTGATTCTATAAGTGAACGATTCGTTGGGTTTTCCCCCTTACAGGGGTCTTTCCTTGGCTTGGAGCTTAATTTCTAGTATTTTTTGTCTCTTTATGATCTTTATGCTTTGAAGTTTTTTTAATTGCTTGATGAAGAAGAACATAAATTATAAGAAGACAACTAGCATTCACAAGTAATTATCTTGTAGGAATCAAGATTTAATCTATCTTGCAGTTGGTTTCTCAACACTTTCCCACCCACATCACCAAATAATATAAACCAAAAAAAATAGTTGGAAACAAGCTAAAACATGGAAACACATCATAAAACATATGTATATGTTACTGGGAAGTTCCAAAATTCAAAAAATGCCTTGAAATTTGAGCATGAGTTTCTTAAATGTTTAATCCTAAATAAATTGTGCTTTAGTTCTACAAAAACATTTATAAGGTGCATGAGAACGAAAATATGGACATAAATGTACAATAAACCAAACTAATTCATACACCAAATATCCAAAAATGTTACGAAACATTTTCCTTAGTTTATATAAATTGTGCTTTAGTTCCACAAACATTTATAAAATGCATGAGAATAAAAACAAGGACATAAATGTACAATAAACCAAACTAGTTCATATACCAAATATCCAAAAATATTGCAAAACATTTTCCTTAAGTTTAAATCTCTTATTAGTACATGCTCTATATATTGTTATTTTGCAAGAAAAGAAAATGCATGCATATTATTAATTTGATGCCTTTTAGCATAAAAAAATACTTATGGATAATAATACAATAGCTAATAAGCTAGTCAATTACAAAATCTCAGCATAATAATAAATAAAGACCCGACTAAGACATTTAGTTGGTGAATATTAAATAGAAAGTAAATACACATGAATTTTCTATTATAGATATGGAATAACTCACTCGAATATGGAGGTAATTTTGTGGTTGCTTCTAGTCGTATGATGAGGATTGCTCACCTAAGCCTCATGCACATGGTAAAAATCCCTAATGTATAAGGTAATCATATCCCCTCTCCTTTCCTTGTGGCAATCTCCTCCAGTGCTCCTCTTAGAACAAACGTATCATATTAAATAATATACATTGTTATTTCAATCCCTACACATTTATGAGAGTAATTTATTTCAACGTTTCATATTATGATTACCCTGGCAAGGAGGTGCTAGGCATGGTATTATTGGTAGACCATTGATTAGTGGTACAACTTTTCTCAACAAAGACTATCCATTGGCAAGTCCAACAAATTGTGCCATTCTAATAATACAAGTTAGTTAGTTTGGATTATAAGTTCTTATGGAAATGATCTTTCACATGGTACCACATTCATATAGATATTAAAACTACACATTAGAATAATTGAAATCATATAACCTGAAAGTACTATATCTAAATACTTAACGATCTTATTAAGTATATGTAAACATCTAACCTTCTTATTTATATGCATATTCAAATGTGTCATATCTCTCATGATACTTAAAGTATGATACTTAAAAGTAGTTATTATTAAGATTGTAGTTTGGATTTTTTTTGGGATATTTTATCCTCTACTAGGTTACTGGGTCAAATCTTATAGGAATGGGTTGAGGATGGGAACCACCTTTGGAGAAATTATGCTATCTCAAAGGGTGTCTTCACACAATCTTGGTAATAGCATCTCACTTATTGGAAAATTGTTCTTCCATCCAATATTAGGGATGGCCCTACCCTATGCTTAACCTAATTCGAAGAAAAAAAATATAAATAAATAAATAATCTAATAGACAAATTGGCCCTAACCTAAACTAAGCTTAGCTAAAAGAATGTTAATTTTTTTATAATAAAATAAATTTTATAATTTTATAATATAAAATATAAAATATTATTATAATGAAATACAGTTTTATAATATTATAATTTGAAAGTTCTATGTGTATATGATATAATATGTTAAGTTGAGGTGCATCTCTAGTCTTGATATATTATAAAGTATCATCATGAATCTTATATAGTTTACACCTTCTATTATATCACTATCAATTTGATTAGACTTAACTTTATATGAAAATGTTAATTTTTACATCGAAGGTGTTCCTCTTTTGAAAAAGGTCAGGCTAGGCATTGTCTACCTTATTTATCTTCATTTGACATTTGTCCATTTTCTGTTTTGACATAAAAAGGAATTACACATCTTATTGTAAAATAGACCATTTTGCTAAATAGAATTTTCTTATATATAAATGAATGTTATAAATAATAATGAGGAACTTATCATGGAGGAACTTATTAGAATCGGAATAATCTCAAATCCCTAGATCTATTTTTTTAATTTATTAAAAGTAATGGACCATTTTGCTAAATAAAATTTGCTTATATATAAATGGATGTCATAGATAATAATGAGGAACTTAAATATATTCAATATATTTAATTTATTATATTTAATTAATTTTTAATATCTAAATTAAAATTAAGTTTGTTATCGGAGGTTTTTTTGGTGAGGAGCGGGAACTGACAGAGGAGGGCGAACAACGATTAGCGCAGACAATGGCAAACAGAGAGCCCTATGAAGGGCGATAAAGGGGGGGGCTCCACTCCCTCCTACAAGGAGGTTGTGGCCAGCAGAGGCAAGAAGCCTCTAGAAAATGCTAGGGGAACAGGGGTGGAAGGAAAAAGAATTACAGAAGAGGAAACAGAAGAACCCATAGATAAGGATCAATATGGCACAAAAGACAAAGAGGTAGAAGACAAAAAACAGGGAACTAAAGACAAGAAAAGCAAGGGACCCTGCAAACCCAAAGCAGATATAACTCCCAGGGTTATCTTAAATAATCCAGAGCTACAGGCGCACAGGGAGCACATGGGGACGTATGCCATCATTTGTAAGTTCATGGGACTATGGCCCATTGAAAAAGCTTTACAGTCGTGGATTAAATACCACTAGAAACCTAAAGGAACATAGATCTTCATCTTGAGTCTAAGGGATTCTTTACGGGGGTGTTCACAAATATTGAAGACAAGGACAAAATATTTGAAGGAGGGCCTTACTTCTATGTGGCTGCGGGGCAATACATGAGACCATGGATGATGAACTTTGTTCCAGAAAAGGAAACTTTTACGTCAGTACCGGTCTAGGTAAGGCTCTATTCTTTACCTCTTGATTACTGGCAAAATGAATCATTAGCAGCCATAGGCAATAAGTTAGGTTGCTATGTTAAAGCCTCTGAAGCCACTAGAAGGGGAAAATATACTTCCTTTGCTAGGATATGTGTGGAAATGGATCTATCAGGAGCTCTACCGGATGAGGTGATCTTGGAAGTTTTTGATGAAGAATGGATGCAAACAGTAGATTATGAGCACATTCCATTCAGATGTCGCAAATGCCATGAACATGGATATCTTTTAGAGACTGTCCGCTCAACAAAGAAATAAACAAAAGCAAAATCTACACAATGAAAGAATCAGATAGCTTCCAGAAAGAGGTTAATCGAAGTAAAGGAGGTAAAATAGGACCGAAAAATCAGCAGCGTGAAGGAAAATAGTTCAGGCATAACAGTTTCCAGGTGCTTCAGGAAGAGGAAGGGATTACTAAAGAAGATCAAGCAATGGAAGGGAGTTCTATAGAAAAGGAGAAGGAAGAAAACCTGGAACAAACACAAAATATTGAGTACCAGAAAGAAGCCACTATGAGTGATGCTGAACAAGAAATGGATCAAGAAATGACCCAGAATGATACGGACCCAGAGGACCATGAACTATTAGAAATTCTTGACAAAGAAAACCTAGACCTAGAAGGATTCTTAAGGCAGGGAACTACCGGGGGAGTGGATTCGCTACCTCAAGAAGAACTCAGTAGAATACAACAACTGTTTCTATGGAAAACACAGACTGAGAAGCTAGAGCGAGGGAAAAACATAGATAAGCAGGACAACCGAGGGGTGAAAACGATGAAAACTACTTTGGGACTAGCTACTAGAAACCCAGGCAAGAAAAGAGGTAGGAAAAAGCAGAATGAACTCTTGATGGAGTGTGGAAAGCTGATGATTGATTTAGGTAAGATGAAAGATCTAGCCAGCTACTCCTTTACAAATCTTTTATAATGAAGTTGAAATCTTGGAATATTAGAGGTCTAAGGAGTAAGAGAAAGAAGAGAATGCTTAGTAACAAAATGAAACAAGAAACGCCAAACATAATGTTCATCCAAGAAACGAAATGTTCCATTCAAAAGGTAAGACAAATTCACAGCAAATGGCTCAACAACTATCAGTTTCTTGAAGTAAAAGTAGAGAATACAGCAAGGGGCATACTCACTCTATGGAATCCCCGCAAAATAGGCATTTTGGATGCTGAGGCTTCCAGAAATTATTTATGAGTTGTTATTCAACCGGTTGGAGAAAGGGACACCTTTCTGGTCACGAATGTTTATGGTCCTCAGAGAATAGATGACAAACTTAAGTTTCTTGACAACCTGGTGGATCTCAGGGACAGACATGCAGGCATACCCTGGATCATGGGAGGGGATTTCAACATGATCAAATCTCTTTCAGAGAAAAAAGGAGGAACAAGATCTCTAAGTAAAGACTCCATGGCTTTCCAAACCTTTTCTGACAATATAAATCTTGTTGACACTAATTGGAATACTGGCCTCTTTACTTGGAATAATAGGAGGGGAGGAGATTCCCTTGTTGCCTCAAAGCTAGACAGATTCTTCATCTCTGAGAATCTTATGCTGAATGGTAAAGAGGTAACAACGCGAGTTCTTCCCTTTGGAGGCTCAGACCATTGGCCAATTCAATTGGAAATCAAGGGTATAGGCACTCCTAGGAACAAACCTTTCAGATTTGAAAATATCTGGCTGTCACACCCAGACTTCACAAGCAACATTGAAAAATGGTGGTCAGAAGACTTGCAGATTCAGGGGACCAGAATGTATCTTCTTCACAAAAGACTAAAGCACATCAAGCTCCGGCTTAAGGAATGGAACAAGAAGGATTTTGGTAATATTTTTGAAGAAAATAGAGTAGTTGAAAACAAAATGTAGGTTCTCAACCAAGCTCTAATCAAGGAAGGCTTTGATAAAGATATCAGTGATCAAGCGGATAAACATTATCAAGAATGGGAGAATCTATGTAAACAAGAGGAAATATTTTGGAGACAAAAGTCCAGAGTTCAATGGCTCAAAGAAGGAGAGTGTAACACTAAGTTTTTTCATAGAACCACCATGGCCAATAGAGCTCACAACAAAATCTCTTCGATCAAGAATGAAGTAGGGGAAATTCAAATCTTCCATAAAGCTATCGAATCGGTGTTAATCCATCACTTCCAAGGTATAACACAGGAGAACAATTCAGATAGAGAACAATCCATCAGGGAAGTAACTAGTAATGTACCGAAACTGGTGTCCAGAGAGGACAATTTCAACCTTAATAGACCAGTTATGGAAGGGGAGCTAAGTGAAGTCCTCAAAGGCATGCAGAATGGCAAAGCATCGGGCCTGGACAGTTTCAATGTGGACTTTTTCAAAGCTTGCTGGAATATTGTTAAGTAGGACATTTTGAATGTTGTGGAGGACTCCAGGTCAAACAAAACCATTCTGAAAGCACTCAATACATCCTTCATCGCCCTGATCCCCAAACAAGAGATCGCTCATACACTAGATAAATACAGACCCATAGCCCTTTGCAACGTAATCTATAACATTATATCCAAGATCGCTGCTAACGGACTCAAGCCTTTGCTTCCGGTTCTTGTTTCATGGGAGCAATCAGGTTATGTGGAAGGCAGACAAATTCTTGATAACATCATTCAAGCGCAATAAGTCGTGCACTCTTTAACTAGCAAGAAGCAGGCATGTATGATTATGAAATTAGATATTTCCAAAGCTTATGACAAGGTTAATTGCGTCTACCTAAAGAAAATGTTGATTGCATTTGGATTTGATCATAACTAGGTCAGATGGGTAATGGCACTGGTGACCTCCTCCATTTTTTCTATATTGGTTAATGGCTCTCCCTCAGAGATTTTCAATCCCTCAAGAGGCCTCAAATAGGGTGACCCGCTCTCCCCCTTTCTTTTTATCATCATGATGGAAGGACTGGGTAGAGCTATAAAGCAGGCGAAATCATCAGGACAGATTAAAGGTCTGCAGCGTACGTATAATGGTCGGGCCCCGACTTACCAACAATTTGTAGATGATACCATGTTACAGGGAATCCCCATAGTCCAAGAAGCTTCAAACTACAAAAAAATTATGAATCTTTTTGCCTTGGCTTCAGGTATGGAAGTTAATCTGTCTAAATCAAAAATATTTTTCTTCAATACCAATATTGCTATTCAGAAAAAACATCTCCAGAATTCTCGGCTTTCAAAGGGATTCCCTTCCTTCAAAATATTTGGGAGTCCCTCTAACTGCAAAACTAATGCTCAAAAGTATATGGGAACCTTTGATCAACAAGTTGCAGGACAAAATCAGTAAATGGACCATCAGATCTTTAAATCTTGCTGGCAGGTTAGTTCTTACAAACGCAGTTCTTCAAGCAATCCCTACTTTCATGTTATCAGCTCTCCCAGCTCCAAAAGGAGTCCTTCAACAATTTAGAAATATTCAAAGAAACCTCCTTTGGGGTAGGGAGGAGACTAAGAGAAAATGGGCCTTGGTGTCTTGGGAAAATATTTGTAAGCCCAAGAACCACGGAGGGCTAGGATTGGATGATCAGGAGATTCTCAGCAAGGTTCTAGGGGCCAAACTTTGGTGGCACTGGGTTCAACATCCAGAGACTCAATGGGCAAATATCTGGAAAGAAAAATATGCTAGTTCCTGGTAGAACAGTGATCTTATAAGAAAGTTAGGAAATATAAAGGGTTCATATATTTGGAACAAAGCCTGGGAGAATAGAAGACTAGTACAAGAGAATAGCTTCTGGGAAATCAGAGAAAGAAATCTTTCTCTTTTCTGGGAAGACAAGTGGCAACAAGAATCAATTCTGTTAAAAGAAGACTTCCTTGATCTTAAACAGGAGTCAAATTCCCAAGGTTTAATAAACGTTAAGGATTTTTGGAATCATTCTCATCTTACAGATAAGTGGAGAATCTAGAGAAACATAGATTGCAGAAATAACAATTTCCTGAAAACAAAAGTTGAGGAGCTCAGGAAAATAGTAGAGCAAAGGAAAATATTAGTGGCAGAGAGACAAGACCAACTGAGATGGGGAAATAACAAAGAGGGCACCTTTAATATTAAGGAAGTGAAAGGCATTCTCCTTGAGCTGGTTCCCCTGGTTCCGGACAAAATCTGGCAAAACTTTTGGAGGCACCAAGGGTGGATGAAAATCAAACTCTTCATGTGGGTTGTATACCACAAGAAAATTCTGACTTGGGATAACATAAGGAAGAGAGGTGTTCAGGGGCCTTCAAGATGCTTGCTCTTTGAGGCTCAAGAAGAAACTTTGGAACATTTGCTCAACAAATGCAATTTCACATCCTGGTTATGGGACTTATTTGCCACAATCTTTCAACAATCTGATAGAGACAGAGGAAGCATCATTAGTACCCTCATTAATTGGAGGAAAAATTTTTCGGATAATGAAATTCTTAACTCAGCGTGGGCTCTTACACCAAGCTTCATTATATGGAACGTTTGGAAGGAGAGGAACAAAATAATTTTTTAGGAGGAAAAAAAGCCCCCACAATACCTACTAGAGATAATCCTGAAACATCTCAAGGAGACTGTGTGAACCACTGTTCGCAACTTCCCTAAAAAACCTCCCTCAGATGCAGATTTAAATATTCTCAGGCAGCTAGGGATGCAGGGGCTCACCCTCCTAGGCCTAGATAGGAAGGTTATTTCTTTGGATACGGAGAAGGAATTTTGGCATCCTCCTCCGGAAGGCTATTTAAAATATAACATTGATGGGGCTTCAAAAGGGAACTTGGGAACAACGGGGTATGGAGGGGTCCTCAGAAATGCAAAGGGAAGTATTGTTTTCATCTACCATTGCCACCTAGGTACAACCACCAACAACATGGCAGACTAATGGCTATGGAACAATGCCTGGACTTACTGAAGCAGGACAACTGTCTCAATGTCATGATAGAGGCAGATTCGGAGTTAATTATCAACTCAGTGCAAAAAATACATAATGGAACTGCGTTGGACAAAGTCTCTAAGCATTGGAAATTAATTCGGGTCTTCCAAAGAATTCAAAGCCATCTTCAGGGCTTGCACATTATCAGTTTCCACCATGTTCGCAGAAACGCAAATAAGCTGACGGATCTTCTGGCCAACCAGGGAGTTAGTTGCATAGAGAATAAAGTGTCGATGAAGTGGCAGGAGTTGTGACCAAGCAGACTGAGAACTTTATGTTGCGAGCAGGCGGAAGAATATAGGGAAGTGTTTAGACTCAAAACCATGGAGACTAGCTCGATTTGATTTTCCCCTGCATGTGTCTACTATTTCTAAGTTGCTAGTCTTTGAAGAGAAGAGAACCATGTCTGGTCGCCCTAACTCAAGGAGTAAGCGTGATGAGGATCTCAGTTCAGCATGGGCAACGGTTTGATTCCCACAAGTCCTTGCTCAGTGGAAAGACTCTTATTGTTATAGACATTTTTGTGCCTTACAGCATTGAGCATGAAATGTCCATAATCTAAGGGATCCAAAGTCCCTAAACATGTTTTTCCTACCCCTAGAGGAACAAGGCTAACAAACCACAACAATTCACAGAAGTTCTCCACCAGAAACTGCTCAAAAACAAGTCAATTCAGGATCATTTCAGTGGCTACACTAGATGTTTGCGCTGAATGTCAAAGCCAACACTGGCTACCTGCGCTGAACGAGAGTGGACATGTGGCAGGCTCATTTCTCAAGGTGTCAAAACCCAGGAAGCTTCCAAAATGACACTTGCCTCAGGGAATTCGACTGGTGATGAGTAAGAGGTTCCAAATCTCCAAGTGGAAGCAAGAACCTCCAAGTGGACTCAAGAACTGATAGAGGGAGAGGACACTAGTCAGATCTCAAGCTGACTCATCCTCTCTCCAAACATCTATATATGGATCTCTCCTCCATGAGATCTAGGGGCTGGAATTTTGGTTATTGCAAAGAATTGCTGTTGGTTTGAGATTGGAACCATTGGGTGCTTAATGCTTTGAAGGGGGTGAAGATAGGAATTCCATTTGCTGGGAAGGAGATGCTGGATTGGATCCCTCTGGGTTGTATCTCTTCCTGAACCTTGTTATTCATCAATAAAGCTATCTTGGTTTCTCCTATATACTGATGTATCTTGATGTATGATTGCATTAGTATGTTTAGTTTATTTCTAATCCTGAACTAGTTATGAATATGAATCCATGTCTTGTGTAGTGTTCTCTTCTTGTGATCTTGCAGAAACCTCTTGAAGCTGGGCGAGCGAGAAGGCAAGTAGCTGGGAACTCTCCAAGAGAAGAGAAGCCGGATCGAGGGACAAACGGAAGACACCGGTTAGTCCATCTATCTCTCTCTTCATTCTTAATTCATAAAGGAAGAATACTAGAATAGCTGTCTCTGTTTGTTGCTAAGGCACTGTCACACCTTAGGTGGATAGGATCGTCCTGCATAGGCATTTTTCCCCACAACAAATTGGCGACTCCGCTGGGGAAAAATGTTTAGTCATTTTATTTGTGTTTCTATCATTGTTTGTTTCATAGACTTGACAGCAACAATCGAACTGCATCTTTCCCAGATGCAAAGTAGACAGTTGCTACTTTGATCCAATTGCTGGACTTGTCTATAATTTGAACAATGGATTCACAAATGATTTGATGATCCTTGTGATAGATCTTAGTAGCCCCTCAAAGCATCCCTTTGATTGTACCTTTCTTGTTGCTTTTATTTGGCCTAAAACAGTGAATTAAATAGCAATCTGTGACCCAGAACCTGAGGGAAACGAGAGTTTCTCCTTCAGCGCAGACCCAGTGAAGGGATTCTGCATTTCAACGCAGGTCCCGTGAAGGTTACCTGCGTTGAATGTCAAAACCCCTGTGTTGAGATTGCGCTGAACCAGTTTGGCCTTGTGCAGCTGGGGTTCTCTGCTCTGTTTTGCCTTGTTTTGATCTCTGATTTTTGCAGCCTGTAACCAGCATAGGTACCAGTCTGATAACTCCTTTTCTCTGCTTAGATTCCGCCTCCTTTTGTACAAAAAGACTGTGAGTGTTTTTATGTGTTTGTGGCATCATTTACAGTTTTCCTTTGCATGAGTGAAATAGTCATCCTGTAGCCCTTGATTCAGATCTGTTGATTGTGATCTTAGAAGAGAGTTCATTGGCTGTTTGCAGATTGATTATACATTTACTCTTGCTTATTGGTTTGAATTTGTCTCTTTTAAGTGTCGAAACAAGTATTCATTTCGAAAATCGTTAATTGTTGTAATCTCTTCTATCTTCTCTGATTTCGAAAAAGTAAACTTGTTTGTATTGATCATTTAAAAGCGAATTCAAAGTTGTACAAAAAGCTTTCTTTGTAGGCATCAATACTAAGAAAGCGGAAAACAAACACCTGCATTGTGCATTTGCATTTTGATAGTTTGCATGTTGGATTTAGGAAAAGTGCATTAGAGTGTGCTGATTGCTCTTTGAGAAAAGATGGTGTCTTTCTTTTCCCTTAGTAGCTAGGATTTTCAAAGTTGAAAAGATATAAAGCTTGTTTATCATCTTTAGACTGCATTTAGGAATTGTATCATACATCTCGTGGTGAACCTTGAAAGGCAAACTTCTAAAAAGATCAACCTAAAATAAATTGAATGAACTTAACAACGCTTTGCAACATAACGCACAACATAGAGGTCTAGGCTAGAGACGTGTTCCGGCGTCGTTAAGCCCGGTGACTGTCGATCTCGTGGATGGTGGGTCATTTTCCCCCCCCGGAGAACAACCATATGGGAGTTTACAACAAAGTTCAGGTCAAACTGGAATTACATCCAGTGGATGGGTACCGATACTGCCTCAGCAACCAAGGGTTGCACATTCAATGCAACCAGTCCACACTGTGTCGAATGTTGCCACTATACCTGGTATGGTGATTGCGTCGCAAGTACAAGCGCTACCTGTTGTATGTCAAGCCCAAGTTTCTCAGGTTGCCATACAACAGCCTCTTGTCTCGACAACTCAATCACAACCTCCGGTTAGTGCCTCCTTATCTGGAGCGACTCAGGCTCAAACAAGTACTATGACTCCTCATCTTGGTCAATCATCCAGTATTGGACAACAGCAAATGGTCCAACAACCAGAGCTGGTTCAAACTCATCAACCCCCATTCCAACAATCATATCAAGGACCTGAGCAACAAGTCTTTGTAAGTAATGGGCAATCGCAAAGCGGTTACCAACAACCATATTATAATGGTTATGCCCATCAACCTTGTCAAAGTTGCCAGCATCAAATACATTATGTTGGTATGCAAAGACCCACTGCTCAGGCGATTCCATCTTATCCTGGGTATGCTTCGCCTAACCTGAATCAACAGTTGCCCTTTGTAGCAACTCTAGAATTACCAGATCTAAACCGGCTGACGAATGATCCAATTGCTTATGCCCCTTGGTGGCCAGCGATTCCGCATAAACTTCCGTCAGATATTCCTAAATTTAATGGAAATCCAGGTGAAGATCCGTCGAATAATGTGATGACCTTTCATCTGTGGTGTTCATCAAACACCCTAAATGATGATTCGATTAGGCTTCGCCTTTTTCAGAGGACGTTAACTGGTCCAGCAGCAAAATGGTATATCGAATTGCCTAGAGCTTCATTCGACAACTTCAGTACCCTAGCCACGACTTTCTTAACCCATTTTCAATTACCCATAAGGTATGAAACGGGAACGGAACTCCTAACCAACTTCAAACAGACAACGACCACTCACATATCTGATCATATACATGAGTGGCGATGTCGTCGTAGGATGGTAAAAACGTATGTTCTCGATCAGCTATTAGCTGAATGGTTTATCAAGTCATTACTTCCTGCCATCACGGAAGATGTGGCAAAGGGGGGAGTCGTAACGGAAGAGCAAGTCATCACTCGTGCGCAATATCTGGACTTGGTTTACACTCAGTCCGGCATGCTCTACGACAAAATACCTGATGCCCCTAGACCGGAATTCTCAATTCCTCCTCCTCCTAAATCAAACAATGACTCTCATGCCGGCGATGGCGTGATTGGCACAACAGACATGAAATCGACAAAGGCTATATCTAAAAAGGCCCGTAAGATTTCCGGTCAAAATGCAAATGAGAAACTTCTTGCCTCAGAAGTAAGTGCCGTGTCGGACGACAAAGGAAAACAACTGAAGCAACCAGGGGGCAAGAAGAAAAAGAAAGGGAGAAAAAGGAAACCCCCTACGGGGTGTCATATATGCGATGAGAATCATTGGACAGCAGATTGTCCATACAAAGCTGAGCTTAAAAGATTCTTTAAGAGTTTGAAAACCTCAGCTGTGTTGACTGATCCGTTTCCAAGCCCGGGAACCGAACTGGTTGCTAATCAAAATGCTTCCCGATCCCAAGTGCTTATGTTGTCTGTATCAAAGCAGCAAAATGATGCTTTGACGAGGAATAAAGATTACAGGAATCCAAAGCTGTCGAACAACAAGGCTAATGAACAACCTAGTAGTTCGACAACAACTTTGACCGAAGTTGTGCCACCCATCGTTCCTGAGCCAATGATAAAGTTGCAAAAGGGAGCAGTACACAAATCGACATTTAATCCTTGTGCGAAAACAGCACAGATAAAGGACCTGGCCCAATCGCCGTCCGCTATGTCGACACTTGAGGTACCGCAAAATTGCTTCTCCCAAGAGCAAGCTTTATTATCAGCAATAGGTGGGATTGACCAATGGATTCCAATCTTGTGGCCTTTGATCATAAAGGATATGACCCTCAGTTACCAGCTCAACTAGCTTTCCTTATTCAAGTGAAAGCCCTCAACAAAACTGTTCATCGAACAATTATTGATGAGGGGGCATCTACATGCATTATGTCAATGAGTTGCTGGAAAACTTTAGGATCTCCAACCTTGTCGCGATCTTCGACGACATTAAAAGCATTCGACGGAAGGACATATACCCCATATGGTATCCTAAGTAACTTGAAAGTTGAACTAGGAGGGAAAACAGTAGAAGTAGATGTTGAAGTCATCGATGGGAATCTTGATTACAACATCCTACTAGGAAGACCGTGGATCTATGCCATGGCCGCAGTTGTGTCGACCTACTTCAGGAAGATTGCATTTCCCTTCCAAGGAGGAATTACAATCGTCGACCAACAAACTTTTCTCCCCAACAGTTCACAAGTTACGGGAAGCATTCCAATGATCCATGGAAGCAATCATTCGCTCCAAAATATCAGAGTAGGTCTCCTAAAAGACCCTGCTTTAATGGGTACTTTTGCCCTACCGCCTCTAAGTAATCTGGCGGAAGTGGCCACAGTGGAATATGAAACCTTCTACATCTAATGGATTTGGACTCTGAGGACGGTTCTTATCTCGTGTCAACCTCGTTAAAAAATGAAACAAGGAGTCATGAGGATAGTTCTTTTATTGTGTCAACCTCATTAAAATATGAAAACAATCCCCTTTCCAAATCTCAAAGGTAAACCTTCATTCCAACCACCAAGTTGAATGCAATGAAGCTTGGGGGGCATGCACCTCGATTTGCGTTATTATGCTGGGGGCATGCAAACTTATTTCGAGCAGTTTTAGCACAAAGTTCATGCTCGTTAAAAAATAAACGAAAGATCCGAGCAGTTTTAGCACATAGTTCATGCTCGTTAAAAAATAAACATAAGATTGAGCAAATGTTTCCACCCGCGTTTAAGCTCGTTAAAAAATGAACTATCCCGGTAAATAACCACTGTGAATGTAATATCATCAGCCATTAAAGCCTTGGTCGTGTTTGCACCGTCACCTCCACTTTTCATTTGGCCGATCGTTCACCTCCATATGATTGTTTACCCATTTTGAGGAACAGCTGCGAAGAGTGATTTCACCTAACCATCCTTGTGACACTGCTGTGATTGGAAAATTCCAACCTGTACCTGGAATCAGCTGCTAACCCTGTTTATCACTCGTTCCTCAAAAGACGAGTCTTCTTTAAGCTCTTTTCAGCTGACTCGTAAAATATGAAAAGATTGCCGAGTCCTTGGCCTTCCAGCTCGTTAAAGGGACAGGAAGAGCTATCCCTCCTCTAGATTTTAATCTTTTTGGACCTGAGGGATTATTGCACAAAAAGATCGAGCGCTTGTTTTGTTCGGCTCGTTAAAACTATCGAAGACTCATCCCTTCTGTATTGTTTTATACTTTTTCGGACTTAAGGGATTAGATGACGAAAAAGGACTTTTGGATTTAACTTTATGTACCTTTTCAGACTCTCTAAAAATGAAAAGGACCGAGTTATCCTTGTCGTTAGACTCGTTAAAATCATTAAATAGCGACAAACTTGTCTTTAGACGAGAACGAGTTTCACTATCGCTAGGCTCATTAAAACATAGCGATGGGCTTGCCCGAAGGGCAGGTTATAGAAAAAGCATATGTTATCCTCCTCAAGCTTGACAAAAATAAAGAGGTACTAGTCAGCAATGACTGGGGAAAAATTGGGAGAAACTAACGAAAACTTTGATGGTAGCAAGTCGCTCTTGAACATGACACTTTTCCTCCGTACCACAATCGGTTGGGTTGTTTCATTCACCGGTCACATCACCATGGTCTCGCCATACCATCCATATTTGGGGTAATGCTACCGATCCATCGCATCAGTGTCGCCATATGTTCAAGAGAAGTCGTTCAGAAAAGTCAACCGTGTCCCATCCACTGCCGTACATTATCCTTCATCCTTTCATGACCGCCACCCTGAATCATATGTCATAGATCGTTTTCACCTCCATCAAAATCATTAGCTCCGTTCCGTGTAATTGATGTGGGATTCATTAAGGCCCTCCTTTGACGGATCGCTTCTTGTCGACGTCAGCTCATTATCCAAGAAGTTGATCTAGGAACAACCCCTTCAGTACTTTGAAGCTTGCATGCCTCAATGGCAAGTTTCCCACTTCCGGAGACAGGTATACATCAATGACCTTCGACCGAAAGATTTTGCGTGGTGTTCGACGCCAAGTCCTTTATTCACACCACGTGAATTGTACTGCAGTACCTTGAGGGTCATTATCATTATCAGTGATTCCTCTCGCGCTTGTTAACGGTTTACATCATTGACCGGTAATCAAGCGATGTCTTTCCATGTTCGACTTCAGAACATTTCTCACATGGATCGACTTGTACTTAGAGTGAAGATCGAACGAGTTTGAAGACCCCGGATCTAGTTTCATCCATCCGGGCTGCGATATATATTCAGGAAAGATAAAGACATTGACATGTACATCATTGCAACAGATAATCATCCTACTCAAAGGATGATAATTTCATCAAAATTATCAGTCTACCATCAGACGGTTGTCTGTTCTATGTACAGAAAAATGAATTTATAAAGCTGAGCATGGGAATGCCCGCCTCAGCTAGATCATGAAAGCAGAATGAAAAATAATGTATTGTATTGTATCTTATTACAGGTCTCCTCTCAGCATTGGATGAACTTCGGATCCCCCTGATAAATCATTTCGCCCGATAAACAGCCTCATACTTTAGGGGGCAACTGTTATAGACATTTTTGTGCCTTACAGCATTGAGCATGAAATGTCCATAATATAAGGGATCCAAAGTCCCTAAACATGTTTTTCCTACCCCTAGAGGAACAAGGCTAACAAACCACAACAATTCACAGAAGTTCTCCACCAGAAACTGCTCAAAAACAAGTCAATTCAGGATCATTTCAGTGGCTACACTAGCTGTTTGCGCTGAATGTCAAAGCCAACACTGGCTACCTGCGTTGAATGTCAACTGGAACACTGGCTACCTGCGCTGAACGAGAGTGGACATGTGGCAGGCTCATTTCTCAAGGTGTCAAAACCCAGGAAGCTTCCAAAATGACACTTGCCTCAGGGAATTCGACTGGTGATGAGTAAGAGGTTCCAAATCTCCAAGTGGAAGCAAGAACCTCCAAGTGGACTCAAGAACTGATAGAGGGAGAGGACACTAGTCAGATCTCAAGCTGACTCATCCTCTCTCCAAACATCTATATATGGATCTCTCCTCCATGAGATCTAGGGGCTGGAATTTTGGTTATTGCAAAGAATTGCTGTTGGTTTGAGATTGGAACCATTGGGTGCTTAATGCTTTGAAGGGGGTGAAGATAGGAATTCCATTTGCTGGGAAGGAGATGCTGGATTGGAGCCCTCTGGGTTGTATCTCTTCCTGAACCTTGTTATTCATCAATAAAGCTATCTTGGTTTCTCCTATATACTGATGTATCTTGATGTATGATTGCATTAGTATGTTTAGTTTATTTCTAATCCTGAACTAGTTATGAATATGAATCCATGTCTTGTGTAGTGTTCTCTTCTTGTGATCTTGCAGAAACCTCTTGAAGCTGGGCGAGCGAGAAGGCAAGTAGTTGGGAACTCTCCAAGAGAAGAGAAGCTGGATCGAGGGACAAACAGAAGACACCGGTTAGTCCATCTATCTCTCTCTTCATTCTTAATTCATAAAGGAAGAATACTAGAATAGCTGTCTCTGTTTGTTGCTAAGGCACTGTCACACCTTAGGTGGATAGGATCGTCCTGCATAGGCATTTTTCCCCACAACACTTACCCTCACAACATCCCAAATCAAGGCAAGGAAGTTTAACATTTGCAAGAGGATCCTGGTTATTCGGCAACTAGTGTTTTCAGATTTCGGGGTCCAGATTTGCAAAACCGCCTCCCAGGCGTTTTTGACTGTTCGCGCTGCTCTCAAGTGGTAATGGTTTTTGCATTTTTGCAGTGATCTCATTCATCCTGCGACACGTGGCAGGGTGGGGGTTCCGAAAACCGCCCTCCATCGCTGACTAAACTTGCACCTTCTTGTCTCGCGCAAAATCATTCTCATCCATTAGAGTCGGTTGTTGTGAATCAACGTTTGACTTGGAGTGAGCAACTTGGTGGGGCAGGACCGTTAATCATCGGTCTCTTTGGCTATGCATCTTTCTCCTCTGTCATCGATCTTCTTGATTTGATGGGACGGATCTATTGGTTTGGGTTTACCGGAGGGGGGCTGCACGAAAGTTCGCGGGCTTTCCAAGGGATAGACTTTAGTTTTGTTAGTTAATTCTTAGGCTCAAATTTTTAGATGTAAAGCTATAAGGTTTAGCCCTTGGTGGCTTAAGCTTTTATTTCTTTTCTGTTTCTTTGGTGTCGGGTGGACGTTTGTTTATACTGTACACTATTTTTTTTACTAAATGATATAGAAGGATCCATACTTGCTTCAGCAAAAATAAAATAAAATAAGTTTGTCATTTATTTATTTTTAATGTTTTTGAAAAAGAATCATAATAATAATAATAATAATCTAATTTTAAGATTATGGCTAAATTAGATATTAAATTGATATATGAGATTTTTTCATTTGAAGCTTATAAAGTTATTTATATTTTAATCATTTTTAAATTTGAACCTATAACATTTTACCAAAGAAACACATACTCTTAATTATATAATTATCTATATATATATATATATATATATATATATATATATATATATATATATATATATATATATATATATATATATATATATTATATATATATATATATATATATTATATATGTTAATATGAATATGAGATTTTCAATTTCTCCATTCCACATACAAAACAAATATATGTAAAATAAACAATTCAATAATGTGAAAATTTTCCAAACTATAAATGCATATCATATACTTAGTAGGTACTCCTTCAAATCAAGAGTGAGGAGTGTTTACTTATTGTTTCAAATTAAAAATGGGGAAAATGTTTACTCACTCATTATTAAAGAAAAGTAAAGCATAATAACAAAATTATTAACAATGTTAACATTCAAGTGATGGAAAATTTATCACATCAATTAAATAACTCACTTTCATTTAAACTAAATATTTCCATTTAAAAAAATATATTATAATTATTTTATTTTTTAAATATAATTATTTTTTAAGTTATTTATAAAAAGTTTCCAGTTAATAAAATTCACTTTTAATTAGCATTGTTTTAAAAAAATTCACATTTAAATCTTTATATTAATAAAAACTTGATAACCTTACTTTTTACAAGTATATTACATATTCAAATTACTAAGAAATAAGAAATAAATATGCATCACTATAATATGGTAATGAAAATAAAATATAAATAAGCAAGCTCATGCAACGGATCAACTACGGAAGTCATAAAAACTTTTACAAGAAATGAGTTCTTATTTTATTAAAATAATATGTGTAATGTGCATTCGAATAATTATTTATATATGATAAATAAAAACTAAATATATTCATTTTTAGGATGTGGTTATGGAGCTTCATGTTCAAAATCCATGATACCTATGATGTAATGGGGAACATACACCTTAAATTAAATTTGATTTAAAAAAGTCATTTTCGGCACGCTGTTTTACACCATTCTTGATGCTTGCATATTAATAAATATGATAAGTTTTACATTAAATTATGTAATTTTAAATACTTAATTTCTGTGTTTATGAGATTTTTTAAAGTAGAATGATATAAAATATTTAATTGAAAAATTAAATGGGCTTAATTTTGATTTTTTTCAACCAATTTACAGCTAGATCATAACCTAACCATTTTTTTTATATAACAGAAAATATCTAAATTTTTGGTCAAGTTCGTATAGAAATTATGGCTTTGGGGATTCTTAAGATAACTCCCACACAAAATTGCTTTAACTAGCTATTGGGTATTTTTTTGTTTAGGAATGGCCATCCTTGACATAAAGACTTCTTAACTACGATTAACTTACATGGTCACTCGTTATTTTGTGACCCTCACAAGTTGTGCAAAGGCAACCGTAATCACTTCTAGGAAGATGAGAAAGAAAGAAAGAAAGAAAATTTTAACATCCACAAGGCTAAAGATAGCATATGGGACCTCTTTTAGAGTGAAAAACTTGAAAAAAAGTATGCACCTCAAGAGATTTAATCCTCTTCAAAATGGATCTATATTGGTTCTATATATGCATATAGCATGTGTAACTTTTCATTTTTAAAATTGTATTTTTGAATGCATAAATGGATACAATGCCTTGAAAATTTACTTGGACACTTGGATTGTGCAAAGCAATTCCAACAAATCTTTGCTAGACAAAATGTCAATTTAAATTTAAAACTGGAATTAATGGCTCCAGGAAAATGGCTTCAAATTAATTTTAAAATTTTAAAATGAGATAGCCAAAATTCTAAAACAAACCCCCTTCTTTATGTTGATTGCAAAATATCATGGAATCTGAAGGTCACTCCAGTGAAAGATGCTCTTTATTTAATCTCATTATCGACACACATTGACTTTAGTCCCACGAGGACTTATGGTAATGTTTATCCTCATTACCTTGCATGTCATAGCTCAAATATAATATGTATACAAGATTTTGACATAGTGGTATGATTGGAAAAAATTGAATTAGCCAAGTGGTTTGAGCAACTTTTGTCAGACATGCATCGACAAAAGTGTTAGGCTATTGCAAGCTTGAACACATTTCCTCCCCTCCATCCTCCACCCTCTAGGTTGTTATCTTTCCTTTGCTGCAACATTTTTACAGTAACATCATAGGTATGTTCAATTCCTTCGGTGTATCTTTGCACCTTTAGGGGAAATTTCTAGTTTTATAATGGTAAGAAGTTAAATATCATAATGTGGAAAACCAACAAATGCTCTTACATATATGTGTCACACATTGATAGAACAAGTGGGATATTTGCATAGTAGCATAGCCCTTGCCTCGCGATTTTTGTATGTGGAAATACCTCCCATTTTTTAAATATGTTTCAATGGATACTGGCTGTGAAGCCCTCTACACCTTCTTTATTTGTTTACCTTCACTGGTTTACACAATGCTTCAGAGTAAATGATATTTTTTTGTATATGGCAGCACCTCCCATTTTCGCAATCTGCTGGAACAGATACTAGTTCTGGAGCCCTATGCACTTTCTGTTGGAATATAATCCTAACATCTACATTTATTTTTTAGCCTAAGTATCCTTGACTTAGCCACATGCACTAAAAGTCATGTTCACACTTGGTTTTTGGTAAACTAGCTCAGTGGACCAACTTTCCCTTTTTTTTGCCTTTAAAGGCTTAATATGATGGAAATATTGGTCCAACCGCTTTCCTAAACCATTTAGACATCTAAGTGCATGTTCACACCTAACCACACCCCATCCACTTGAGTTATTTGAGGATTGGTGCCCCACATGAAGATTCCCCCTTAAATCAAGGGATTTGGTCCTCTGTACCATTTTAGCATGTTTTAAAGTTGCCTTCCTTGGGAAATGTGCCCATCCTCATGCTTTCCTTGTGGCCGATAGTTGGCATAGGTTGTCTTGAGTCATTGTTTCTATTTTAGGCCTCCCTTTAGCTTTTCTTAGCCTTTTCTAGTTTTTTACTAGTTTTCTAGATTCGGCAATTTCTATATAACCACCTCCCTTTGGGATTAGAGGTTTAGTTGCTCATGTATTACTATTGTTCATTAATTTAGTACATTGATTTTTTATGGAGCAAATTCTTTCTCTACTCTCTTGAATATCAGCAAATTACTTGTGTTTAATTTAACTAGAATTCTAGATCTATCGGAGTTTCTGTAGGAATTCTACATGGTATCAGAGCTAGTTCAGATCTAGTTGATTATACACGATTTTATTTGTAGGTATAGATCATTAGGAAGCACAGCAAGAAAAAATGGATCATCTCTCTCAGCCCACAAAACTCGTTCTAAATCCTTTTAATTAATTCAAATGGAAGACAGAGATTACTCTACTCCTCCAAAGCAAAGGGCTTTACAAGGTAACAATGGGAATGAAGACTGAACCGACTTCTACAACGGAGAAGATAAGGTATTTCAATAAATTACATGAAGCAATTGGGCTGATATGCCTATCAATTTCTAGATAAATCCTCTTTCATGTCAGTGGAGCCACTACTGTTGATGCGGTCTGGACGACATTGGAAGGGCTATTCGGCAAGCAGGATGAAATGAGTGTGCATCAACTAGAGAATGAACTCATATCCCTCATTCCAACTCATTTTAGCAACCTGCAAGAATACTTCACCAAGTTTAAATCCCTCCTTGTTGAACTTGATGCATGTGGAGTCAAGAAAGAGGAAGATCAACTCATCCTTTTGATTCTCTCGAAATTAGGCACTGAATATTCCGTATTTGTATCACCTTTTTAAGCATGTAAATTGACTCAGGAAAAATGGAAAATGCCTCCATTGAATGACTTCATTGCAACATTGACTCAAGAGCAAGCTAAGTTAGTCCAAATGGGTGCCATCAAGTGTTCAAAGAACCAAGCACTTGTGGCTACTGATGCTCCAAAGAGCAGTGGAAGAGACAAGCAAAAAGGGAAGGGTAAATTTAATGAATCGAAGAAGGAGAGACCCATACAATATTCAGAGAGCTCTTCTTTGCCTAAGGGTAAGAAGAAGAAGGAAAGAACACTTTGCAGCTACTGTTCCAAAGGTTTTCATCCCGAAGAAAATTGCATGAGGAAAACAATCGATGAGATGGCTAAGCAATTGCAGCAGCACAATCTCACCGTGCCCGAGAATGCAAAGAAGAAGGATGATAACAGAATGGGAGATGGGAGAGGGAGAGCACGAGATGGTCATGCTTTAATGGCTGTCACATCCACTCCATCATCTTGGATCCTTGATTCAGGTGCATCGAACCATATGGCTGCATCAAAAGATGAATTTTCCTCCATCGAAGAAAGCACCAGATCCCCAATTTACTTGGGAGATGCCACACCCGCAAAGGTGTGCGGAGAAGGAATTGTAGACCTTGAAGGGGGCTGCTTCACAAATGTGCTTCATGTTCCCTCGTTGTCCGCAAATATTCTCTCGATATATCAGATCACTCATTCCAGCTCTAGAAGGAAGGTGGAGTTCACTCCAGACTCCGTAGTGATTACCGACATTTCCACGGGCTCACAGCTTGCACATGGAATTGCAAATCACAGTTCTTGTTTGTATTTCTTCTCCCACTTTGTTCCTAAATCTATTAGCATTGTATTTCTGTCAAAATCTAATGATATCAGAAGGTTATGGCATGGAATATTTGGCCATCTAAACTATAAGTACTTGCATCAACTCAGCAAGGAAAACATGGTAGAAGGATTGCCCGCTATTAAATTCACAAGCGGTGTATGTCAAGGATGCATTCTTGGAAAGCATCCGGAGCAAAAGTTTGACAAAGGAAAGGAACATAAAGCTTGTTCACCTCTTGGGCTGATTCACAGTGACATCACGGCCCATTCCCGCAGCCTTCAATCAGTAAGGCTCAATATGTACTCATCTTCATAGATGATTTCTCTCGCTTTACTTGGGCATTTTTTCTAAAATTAAAATCGGAAGTATTTGAATGCCTTATAGAATTTAAAGCACTTACTGAGAATGAGTCTAGGTGTAAGATTAAGATACTTCGTACTGATAATGAGGGAGTGTATGTCAACAAAGATGTGCAACAACTTTGTATTGATGTATTTATATAGCTACAACACATAGTGCCATATACACCACAGCATAATGGTGTTGCGGAGAGGAAAAACCGATCATTAAAAGAGATGGAAAATTGTATACTATAGTCCAAATAATTAGCTCCTAAGTTATGGGATAAAGCTATTAATTGTGCAGCATACATTTAGATATCGATTGATCCAGTTCAGAGGCAAAGGACCAATCACATCGAGATTCACATGCATTACATCTACGAGCTGATCCGTGACCGAGTCATATCACTGCAGTATTGCCCCACTGAGCAGTAGGTTGCAGACATCTTCACCAAGTCTTTCACTGAAAGAAATTTTCAGAACTGAGAGCTATGCTTGGAGTGGTGGAGACAGTTGAGTAGGTCCTTCTGGCCACTTACCCCTTTTTTCCTATTTTGGTGGGGGGTTTTCCCACGAGGTTTTCCCTCTTTCTTCATTTTATGAGGATCTTTTATTTATTGTACCTGAGTACCTAACATGGCATCTTGGTTGGGACTCAGTTTAGATAAGTGAGTTAGGATGAAGGGGGGTGTTGGAATATAATACTAACATCTACATTCATTTTTTAGCCTAAGTATCCTTGACTTAGCCACATGCACTAAAAATCATGTTCACACTTGGTTTTTGGTAAACTAGCTCGGTGGACCAACTTTCCCTTGTTTTTTGCCTTTAAAGGCTTAATATTATGGAAATATTGGTCCAACCACTTTCCTAAACCATTTAGACATCTAAGTGCATGTTCACACCTAACCACACTTCATCCACTTGGGTTATTTGAGGATTGGCTCCCCACATGAAGATTCCCCCTTAGATCAATGGATTTGGTCCCCCAAACCATTTTAGCATGTTTTACAGTTGCCTTCCTTGAGAAATGCACCCCTCCTCATGATTTCCTCGTGGCAGATAGTTGGTATAGGTTGTCTTGAGTCATTTTTGCTATTTCAGGCCTCCCTTTAGCTTTTCTTAGCCTTTTCTAGTTTTTTACTAGTTTTTTCCTAGTTTTCTAGATTCGGCAATTTCTATATAACCACCTCCCTTTGGGATTAGAGGTTTGGTTGCTCATGTATTACTATTGTTCATTAATTTAATACATTGATTTTTTATGGAGAAAATTCTTTCTTTCCTCTCTTGAATATCAACAAATTACTTGTGTATAATTTAACTAGAATTTAGATCCATCGGAGTTTCTGCAGGAATTCTACACTTTCTTTATTTGTTTACCCACAATGGTTTACACAATGTTTCAGAGTAAATGATATTAAGCACTTGAACAATCTCATGATTACGTGTTGATTCACCCAATTAAGATTTAATTAATTTTTAATATGCGTTAATTCACACCACTGGAGGTTGATTGAATTTATGTGACGTTTTTCGAAAATGTTGCTACAAAATGGGAAAATATGTGTGTCAAATAACTTGAAAATTGTTTTTTTGCATTTTTTTATTAACCTGAGTTGGCAATAGCAATTGTGACAAACATAATGTACAGAGTGTTGACATGTTGCCCAAAAACAGGGAAATGTGGTATTTGTAGTACGTGATTTATGCATGCTAATCTAAATCGAATATGTGACATGTGGTAGTATAGAACTCAAGGTGCTAGGTGGAGTATCATAGACATGTCAAGCTTAGTGGTTTGTTCTTGGAACAAATATTTCCTATGAAATGAGTGTCCTTGTCCTAGGTGTTACACGTTAGTTGATCCATATTTATGAAGGAATGAAATGAAATACATATTTAAAAAAAAAAAAAAAAAAAAAAAAAAAACACAAAGGAATAGTGAAATACAACTTCAATCAATAAATAGAAAATGTTGAAAATTGTTTCCATGCAGAATGGAAACAAATTATCTTGGGCAATGGTAGCTTATCTCTGAGAAAAGATGTGAGGGATACATGCCTTTTGAACTTTTTTAAAATGAGGCTCAAAATCTTTCTTTTTTTTATCATGAAGAAATAGAGATAAACCTTAAACATCCAAAACCCTAACCCTAGGAGATGAAACATCAAAAGGTATGGGCCTTGATGGGGTTAGTTGGAACGTCAACTTCCCAGGGTCGTAACTTTGGCATATGGTCTTCGTTTAGCACGCACTATATCCCATTAGAAAGGTATATCTGGGGAAAGAAACATTTCACTAAAAATAGGGTTGAATGTCTCACATTTTCCCGTTTCCCCAAAAAATGTCGTTTAGGGCCTCAAAACGACTCTAGAAGTTCAGGACCCAAAAAATTGCCACAAATCAAAAACTACCAAAATAGGAAATTGTGCTAGAAAAAACGAAACTAAAAGGAAACAATGTCGAGGGTCCAAGTGGAATAGGCAAGTGTCCACCAATACCCACCTAGATCATCAACATCTTATTTATATCATATGTCCACGTCAGAATCTAGAACATCTCATCATAGAGCACTAAATTCAGGGATTAACAAAAAAAGTAAAGGTCTTATGTTCTATAATGAAAATCACTTCCCATCGTGGCACAACATTAGCGTTAATTCCTGCAATTAAAGAATTAGTGTTAATCAATGAAGAGTTGGGTGTCAAGCATCTTTTAATGCGTTAATGGCAAGTACTATCAAAATTATAAGTGTTTGTACTAGATTAATGGTGAAATGATCTTGTATTTACGATTGATTTATGGCTTAAGAAAAATATATATATTAAAGTTTATTGAAAGCAATTGTTGGTAGTAAGAAGAAATTGTAGTGGTTCCTCTCGTCTAAACACTCTGTAGGTCCAAATTAATGAAAGAACATAAAAAAAGGAAATATGGACTCTCATTCATAATCCAAAGTTGAAATGGGAGATGAATCCTACGTATTGTTGTTTCAGTGTTGCAGGAAATAACATTGGACAACCTACATCACTGAATAAACCTAGAATATCCATGACACCAAAGACCCAAGTTCGACATGCATAAGGGTATGAAATAAAAAGTTCAATTGACATCCCTGAGAAACTCATAACTTATAGATGTACTCTTTATGGCAATAGAATTTAAGGTACTCTTTGTCTTATGTGCTCAGTCATTAGCTTATTGTGAATGAGGACGGTGAAGAAGTTGAGAGACCCCTGTAATGAAATAGGAAAAGAGGTATGTGATTGTGATTGTAGCTTATCCAATACTTAAAATTAGTTGTCATAAAAGGTAACAAATTATGAAATGGGATGACAACAACTCCATAATTTCTTTCAAGGAATATGTAAGTATGTCTAAAGTGAAAGAGTTAATTTCATATTCCAATTTACTTAGCTCGTATATATAATAAGTTAATGTTTTGAGAGAAATAAGGGAACAAAACTCCATATGAGAAAAAAATTAAGAAGTAAGGGAATCAAAGTGGTCACCTTAGAAGAATGTCTTAACATCTACTTGAAAACACTTAGTTAAATTGCAAAGTATTTTGTTGATAATTAAGTACTCGAGATATTTTTCTCAACAAGCGAATTTTTCTCTAGCTATACAGGTTGTAGAATTGGTCCAACCTTTGTATTCAGTGATCAAGGAGGTTGTAGAGATATAACAAGAATACATATTTACAATTTTCCAAAGGTCGAAGAAGGAAAACATCCAACATATGGAAGGTTAGACAATTGATATTACTACGAGAGGAAAAACCAAAGTTACTAAACAATAGTCAATGCATAAAAATGTATCTAATTTATATTTCAAAGAGTATGTAGTGTATTTCTTAATTACAGGAGACTTACGTGGGCAGATGTTCAGAAATTTGTTTATAAAGACCTCAATTTCACTTTGAGGAGGTATTTGACTTGGCATAATGTACACGTTGTGTTAAATTGTTCATGATGATAGTGCAATTTTTATTATATGTCATTATAATTGATCGTGTTTCTTTCCGTGTTTCATGTTTTGTTAATTTTGTGTTGGTATGTCCTAGTACACATGAATGATTAACAATCCACCATGGTCAGATTGATAATTCACTTCAGAAATGTTGATTTATTTCTTTCTAGAGGCATGTTTGTTGAAGATTTAAGTCAAGATATTTGAATGACCTAGAATTATATGGATAAATGATGTTGTGTGATTTAGTTGCATGTTAAATACTGCATAGAAACAAAACATGTACTAGAAAAAAAATTTATCCAAAAATAAATTGTGCGGGGCTGAAATTGATAAATTCAGTTAGAATTCACACTAATTATCTAACTCGGTTAAATTGAAGCATGTGTACCATAAACTAAAGATAAATTAGGAATATTTTTAGTATGCAGAATAAAGAATATGTGGATGAGGCGTATATGCGAGACAACCTTTATTATGCACACATCCCCAAATTTATACACCTATTGTTCTGCACAACTATTTTCGCAATTGCATCTTTTCAAAACAAAAAAATTCACTTTAGAAAACTTTGTATATTTAGGTTTAGTTAAAGTTTTCAAATGCAAAATCATTTATTTGTTTCGTATTCTTTTAAGTTCCATTAGAGAAATAAACTTCTTGTGGAGGTAAATTGATTTCTAATTTTATTTTACCAATTATTATTAGAAACCAGGAGAATTTTGAGGGGGGGTGAAACAATATTGTCAGTATTTAAAACTTTATTTCACAAAATAAAGAATACTTAAACACCAACAATCACTTTTAGAAACCACACATACAAGAATCACATATGCAACACATAGATAATTCGCTATTTTCTTCAATTTCTTTTATAACGGAAAGCTTCACTTTGTTGTTACATCAATTGGTAGGCTTCAGACTACTTGAGAGATTCAACTCTAAAACTACTAGTTTCTCATGCTCCAACCTGAAGGAAGATATTACTCCCTAGTAAATAAATTGTTACTAGAAGCTACAACCCTTTATTTTATCAGCTACCACTGAAAGGAGCTACAAACTCTAATTTGCAAGCTACAACTTGCTAGACCTCCTTGGTTCATCTTTTATTCATTTTCAAACTCAAACCATGAAAGCCTCTCTTTTACAAAATATTTTTTATTTATCTCTCAATCACACATTCCAACTACCAATGCAATATTTGCTACAACATCCCCATAAAACACCTTAACCAATATGCTTCTATAATCTCTTGATAACCCCCCTTCTTTTTTTATTCATTTTCTGTCTATAAAGAATAAGAGATGATATTTTCAATTTTTACCTTTTAGTTAAGTTCATATATTAACTAGCACTTAACAAAGGTTTTGATCTCATTATATTCATGCTTTTCAAATTTTATTTACTCATCCTGATGTAGTTTGTAGTATTTAGTCTCTACATGAAGTTCTGAAGTGAATCCCTACAATTATCTACTATTTAAATTGTATTATGGCACATCACAGAGTTTAGCTGGGAGGTTATCTACAATTCTATTCTTAGAAAATTGTTAAATATGGATTTTTTTTTCCAAATACACCATCATCTATAGCTTTTCTTTGCCAAATTCACCAAGCACCAATTAGCTATTGGTTAAATGTTTTCCAACTCTGTCTAAATGACCAAATATGGAAAACTATGCCAAAACATCCATTGATTTGGTCCATTCATCATCGAATGGCTAAGCACCTATGGCCCCTTCACCCAATTGACTAAGGGATGTGATCATCGCTAAACTCCTTGAAACATTCTCTCCTTATCTATCTGAGTGTCTAATATTTTAGCTCTTTTTCACTTGTGACCACAACTTGAAAATTGTGTCCTTAATTGTCCTAGTTTTTTTGTATGCAAACTTTATGCTAATGCCATCTAGTGCCACATGGCCTCTCAATATTGGTCTGTGTGTCACCCGAAAATGGCCGACTTGGCCACCTAAAACCTCTGAAAATGAGTGCCACCTATCTTTCTTTGGACGTGCCACATGTCTTATGTTGATTCAACTTCCCATGGTGTCCTCCATGTCATCTCCACCTATCTGCTACTTCATCTTTATTAGCCAATCCACAAGCACCATTCATTTTCCACCTATCCTCTTCTCATTGGACCACCTCACTTACGACATGGTATCATGTCACTGCCATGTCACTTGAATACTCCATCAGGTGTTGGAAAGGTGTTAACTTTAATGCACCATGGCCTCTGATGATGTCTGATACCATTGGATATTATTCGCTTGTTTCATTGGATCATATTGGGTGGAGGTATCACTATTAAATATCTTGCTAGTTGTCCACCTGATGTGATATTCATCTTTGGATCAGGTTCTTCTTTGTTCATTCTATGCCTTTGATTCTGTCAGGTTTGGAACTATTTAAACATTGTTTTCTCCAATTTTGTCCACAACTGCCAAATAGAGTAGTCTTGGCCAAAGTAGTGCCAGGTTTGGATATGGCTAAGTACTCTCACCAAATTTGGCTTTGCACCTTGAATTTTTATTGTGAAAATTTAACTGGGCATATATTTCGCTCCAAGGGGTATTTTTCTGACTTTGATATATCATTGGAAGGATATCTTCAAGGCATATCGATTTGAGTAGTTTCCAATCTCATATTGGCTAATATTTTGTGCCAAAAACTGATATGAAGATTTTGCTCCATAAACACTTGTTTCACCAATACACACCTAATCTTTGCCTAGGTGTGAATTTCTTTAACATCAATTATAACATATTTCTAACATTCTCCCCCTTTGGCATTGACTGCAACGCCAAAAACTTTGTTATCAAACATAAAGGCATATGTCAAATAATGGAAGCATAAGCACATTTTCAGCACTTGTAATCCTAACACCTTTCAACACTTGTTAGCTGAAATCTCCCCCATTTGGGATAATGAATGGACTGGTAAATTTTCTTATCCTCCATACAATTGTTTGCACTTACTTCTCCTCATAATCAGGAAATGTTTTTCTTACTTCTCCCCCTTTTACATTAATGGAACATAAAATAATATACTCCCCTTGCAACCAATCTCCCCTTGTCATGTTGATCATGTAGACTTGGAAGCTCCCTTTTGATATGTTAAGTGTTTGTTATCTTCCTTTCCTGATCTTGGGAAAGATTCAATAAATGGAGGTAAGAGTGACTACTCCCAATCTCTACCTTAAATACTGAAATTGATCTCTTCGGAGATATTTAGTGAAGATATCAACTGCCTTCTCTTTTGTATGCACATATTCCATCTTTACAATCTAATTTACAACTTGTTCTTGAAGGAAATGGTACTTGATTAGAATATGCTTTGTCTTGGGTTGGAAAACAAGGTTCTTGGACATGATTATTGCACTTGTACTGTTATCACAAATGATTAGTATTAGTTGGTCATATATGATGTGCACGTATTGTAAAGCCTGATTCATCCATAATAGATGAGTGCAACAATAAGTTATTGCTATGTTTTTCTTTAGTAGTAGAGAGAGAATCTGAAGCTTTCTTTTTCTCAACCATGAAACAAGACATTCACCAAGAAAAAAAACACCACCACTAGTGCTTTTTTATTCATCTACATCACCTTCCCAATCATCATCAATAAAAATAGTTAGTGAAAAATATTTACCTTTGGTGTACCAAAGTCCATATTCCATAGTAGCTCTTAGATATTTGAAAATCCTCTTTGTTGTTAGGAGATGACTCTATCTGGGAGCTGTTTGAAATCTTCCAACAATGCCAACTTCCTACATAATGTCTAGTCTCTAGGTTATCAAATATAAGAGGCTTCCAATAATATATTTGTATAAAGTCTACTCCACATTTGGTGACTCATCATTCTTGCCGAGTTTGCATCCAGTGACCATTGAAGTGCCTACCAAAGAAAATTCCTCCATGCCAAATTTCTTCAATACTTCATTGAGATACTTTCTTTGTGAGATAAATATTCCTTTTGAAGATATTGTTATTTGCAAACCAAGGAAATAAGAAAGTTCTCCAAGCATAGACATCTCAAATTCAACATTCATATCAGCTGCAAACTGGAAAGTTAGATAATATGAATCACTGGAAAAAATAAAATCATCAACATAAGCAACCACTACTATAAATTTTCCATCTTTAGACTTCACATATAAATTTCTATCAATTTCACCTCTTTTAAAACCACACCTAAGAAAATAACTATCTATCTTGAAGTATCAAGTCCATGGGGCTTTCTTAAGACCATACAAGGCCTTTTTCAACCTGCAAGCATAATCAGGTTTATCTGACAATTGAAAACCATCAAGCTACTCAACATAGACTAATTCCTGCAACTCTCCATTCAAAAAGGCATATTTGACATCGATTTGATATATTCTAAATTTATTGAAACTAGAAAAATACAAGAACATGCAAATTGCTTCTAATCATGCATCAAGAGAAAAATTCATATCAATGTCCAAATCTTCAATTTGTGCATCATATTTTCAAACTAACCCTGCTTTGTTTCTTACCACTTCACCATTTTCATTTAATTTGTTCCTAAAGATCCACTTTGTTCCAATAACATTCTTATATGTTGGTATTGGAACTAGCTCCCATGTTTGATTTTTTTCAATTTATCAAGCCCTTCATTCATGGATTTTATCCAATTGTGATCTTGGATAACCTAAAAAAAATCCTTTGGTTCTATCATGGATAAAAAATATACATGCACTTGAGTAGGGGGATTTATTAACCTTCTTCTTTTTTGAACACCTGTATGCAAGTCACCAAAAATTTGGTTAGTTGACTAGTGTTTTCACACATACCTTGCAAGACCCTTTGATTTTGGACTGAAGGGTTCTTCGATATCTTGATCTGCAACAAGTTCATCATTGTCCTCATCATGGATGACTTGATCATTGGATATGATATTCATTGGTTGATTGTCCTCAAAATCAATGTGCTCATCAACTTTAACATCAATACAATCAACTATTTTCCTTAAGTTCTTGTTGTAACATTTATAGTCTTTTATATTTTGAGAGTACCCAAGAAAACTACCTTCATCATATCTTGTATCGAACTTACCAATATTTTCATCATTCTTCTTGATATAACACTTGCTTCCAAACACATTGAAAGGCTTGATTGTAGCAGGTCTGCCATAACATAGCTCCTATGGGTTTTTGTCACTGTTTGGTTTGAAGTGTGCCTTATTTAAAATCACCACTATTGTGTGTATGGATTCAACCCAAAATATATGTGGGATACTTCTTTCTCCCATCATGGCTCTATCCAACTATTGGAAAGATCTATTGGCCCTCTTTGCTACATTCTGCAGTGGAGTTTTTGCGATGGTAAATTGTCTTTTGATGCCATTTTCTTTGCAAAAATGATCAAACTCTTTGGAGGTAAACTCACCACTATTATTAAACCTTATTAATTTTATTTTACAATCTCTTATTCTTAGCCATGGCCTTAAAATTCTTGAACTTTTCAAAGGCCTGTGATTTTTCTCATAAAAAGGCTACCCATGTCATTCTATTAAAATCATCAATGATAAGTATGAAATAGGATTTTCTTGCGGGTGTCTGAGTTCTTGAAGGACCACAAAAATCCATATGTACAAATTGCAATGGCCTAGTTTTTGAATTCTCCTTGGATTTGAATGGATCTCACACTTGTTTTATAATATGACAAGATTTACAAATCATGTTCTCTGGCTTACATAGCTTTGGAAAATCTCTAACAACATTCCTCTTGCTCAATTTCAAAATCTGATCAAAGTTCAGATATCCTAACCTTTGATGCCACAACCAACTCTCATTAATCTTAGTTATACAACATTTCTTTATTTTTTATTTTAGAACATAAAAATTATTGTCTATCCTAACAACGTCAACTACTACTTCTCTTGTGCCTTCAGATTTGATTTGAAAATTCTCTAATCTAAGAAACACATCATAGCCTTGGTCACACATTTGGGAAACATTGAGTAAATTGTGCTTCAGGTCATCAACAAACATAATCTCCTTAGCCTTATCTCTGCCATTTACTAGACTTAATATTCCTTTATCCATGATCTTTCCTGGTGGATTATTTCCAAAAGTAACACTACCTTTGTTGACGGGTTTTAATGATAGAATTTATTTTTTCTCCTAAAACATGCTTGGAACAACCATTGTCCACATACCTCTTACTCCCATCATTCTGAGGATATAAAACCAAATTTCAGTTTTCTTCATTTTTCCTTTTTATTGCATGCCTTAGTTTGTTGGTTTTATTGTTTAATTTGAGGATTTGGCCTTTTGTGTTTTCGTATGAAAATATATTCTCCATGGCCAAAATTATGACAAATATAACATTGAATATCAGAATTTTCAAAAGGAGATAATGAATTGCTAAGACTAGTTTTTCTTCTTCTCTGTTTGAAAAATTGATTGCTAGACTGATAATATCTTCTTTGTAGAATGATCTCCCTGAACATTAGGTTAAACCTGCAATATTTATCCTTATTCCCATAATTAGTGCAAGTAAAAAAATATCATGGAAATACATCCTTATACCCGGTAAAGGTATGATTTATGAAGCTTGTTAGTGTTGCTTCTTGAGGTAATCAAGCTTGTCTTAAGCTTGAATTTCTTTGTTGATTTGTCTTTTGTGCTCTATTAGGATTTTTTTGAGTTGAATTCAAAGTCACTCCTTTTATCTTATATTGGATGATTTGTCTATGAGTTTCCTGCGTTGGTTGCAATATTCACAGGTTGAACAAAGGTAATAACTTTCTTACCTTTCACATCAATTGTTGAGCTTGAATCAGCCACAAATCCCAACCCTGTTATTATATGGATGGTCTCTTTGCATCAAGAATTTCATTCAAACAATTGGTCCCTTTTTTCCAAATTTTTCATTAAAACTCAGCTGAGTTTCCTTTTCAAATAATTTTGTTAGAGAAACAAATTCTCCTCCAAGTAATTCACATGCTTGATTTTTCTCATTGGGCTACTAATTCATAGATCCTTGGATCTTCTTGCCTTCTTCAATTTGTAGGAGCAGGGATTCTATTGCTTCAGTTTTATCCTTGACCAACAGTTCCTTTTGTACTTTATTTTTCTTTCTTAGACTTTAAATCTCTTCAAGAGAAGAGTTCAACTCACCCTCAAGGTCAACTTCAGCCTCTTCTCCATCATAATCAACAAGTTCTCTTTCTAGATTTTCTATGGCCATGAGGATAAATTCTTTTGATCTTTCATGAGTTTTATCCTCGTATGATGCTTGGATATTTTTACTCTAAGAATATTTGGAGTCTTGAGGGTGAACAATTTTCTTTTTAGGCTTCTTTTTTTCCTTTTTAAATTTTTTTAAATTCTCCCTAGGGTCATTTTCGGCCCTCTTCTTGTCAGGACACTTAGATGCATAGTAATCTAGTGTACCACAATCAAGTAAATTAAAAGGTAGCTTACATTTGTACTTGACTGAGCCTCTCTTGAGCTTCCTTATGAAATTGGCCTCCTCTTCATCTGACTCAGAACATGAGTCATTATGTTCTTCCTTGGGGTTCTTGTACGCTTTCAAGGTTGACTCTCTTCTTGTAGGATTTCCATTAGAAATTTTCATCTCATAGGCAGTAAGAGTGCCAAATAGTTGATCCAATGTTAGAGACTTGAGGTCTATCATTTCCTCAATGGATGAAACTTTGGGATTAAATATTTTAGGGAGAGATCTTAGCACCTTTTGGACTACCACTTTCTCTTTTAGTTCTTCATTAAGACCTCTTATTGTATTCACAACTTCATCAACTCTAAGAAAATATTTTGTAATACATTCATCATCATGCATCTTTAAAGACTCAAATTGCATTCCAAAACCTTGAAGTTTGTCTTGATTTACCTTGATATCACCTTCATAGAAGTTTCTCATTTTGTCCGATATTTATTTTGTAGTAGTGTAATCCATGACCTTGACTCGGGTAGGATAGCGAGTAGAGCATTCATAGACTTAATATTGCATGTAAATTCAATCTTCTGAGCTTTAGTAATTATAGTTGGAGGCTTTTGATATTGTTCTTCCACTGTGTCCCATACATCAACACCAAGATATTGAATATAGGTTTTCATCCTTACCTTCCAAAAAACATAGTTCGTTCCATTGAACATAGGTTCCCTATTGGTGAATCCTCCTTCCTAATTTTCCATAGTCCCTGATATTTCTTCCAACTATTAAATTGAGCCTTAAGTAAACTTAGCTCTAATACCAATTTCTAGAAACCATGACAATATTGAGAGGGGGATGAATTAGTATTGTGAGGATTTAAAACTTCATTCCACAAAGTAAAGAATAATTAAACACCAACAATAACTTTTAGAAACCATACATACAAGAATCACATATGAAACAAACATATAATTCAATATTTTTTTAATTACTTTTACAAAGGCAAGCTTCAACTTGTCATTACATCAATTGGTAGGATTCAACTTACGTAAGAGCTTTAACCCTCAATCTACTAGTTTCTCAGGCTCCAACTTGAAGGAAGTTACTACTCCCTAGTTTATCGCCTACCACTCAAAAGAGCTATGACCCCTGATTTTATCATCTACCACTCAAAGGAGCTATGACCCTTGATTTGCAAGCTACAACTTACAGGACCTCCCCGGTTAATCTTTCATTAATTTTCAAAATTAAACCATGAAAGCCTCTCTTTTACAAAATATTGTTTCTTTATCTTTCAATCACACACTCCAATCACGGAATGAAATCTCTACTACAACATAAACATGAAACCCCTTCAACAATATGCTTCTATAATCTCTTGATCATGACCCTTCTTTCTGATTCAGTTTCTGCTTATAAAGAATAAGAGCTGATATTTTTAGTTTTTACCTTTTAGTTAAGTTCAACCCTTAACAAGAACTTAATATAGGTTTTCATCTCATTATATTCATGCTTTTCAATTTTGTTTACCCATCCTCATGTGGTCTAGTAGTCTTTAGTCTCTGCATGAAGTTCTGAAGTGAATCCCTACACTTATTTGTTGTTTAAACTGCATTTTGGCACATTACATGCTTTAGTTAGGTGATTATCTACAATTCTAATTTTAGGAAACTACTAAATATGGTATTATTTCCAAATACACCACCAACTATAGTTTTTCTCCACTAAATTCACCTAGTGCCAATTAGTTGTGGTTAAATATTCACCATCTTTATCTGAACGACCAATTATGGCAAACTCTACCAAAACTTCCATCAACTTGGTCCACTCATCATTAAATGGCTAAGAATCTAATTGATGGCCCATTTGCCCATATGACTAAGGTTTGTGACCATTATTAAAATCCTCGAGTGCTTATTTCCTTATCCATCAGAGTGCTTAACATTTTAGCTCTTCTGCACCTGTAACCACAACCTAAAAATTGTGTTCTTAAATGTCTGAGACTGACTGCATTAGGGGAATTTTGAGGTCTAAAATGGGTCTCCTAAATAAATTATAAAATAATAGTGGAAATAATAAAATAAGATTATATTACATCATCAAATTTTAGAGGGAACAAGAAAAAACTACTTTTTCAAATCATATTTTCAACTTATCTCCCTATGGGTTTACTCAAATTTTGAGTGGGAACACTCGTTGGATGTAGAATTTGATTCCTCATCTAATGAGTGCCCATGTTGCATACTTTTGATGGACCCTACTACACGAAAAATGAGAAGTACATGAAAAATGTGATTGTAATCACGTTTTTTCACATATTTCTCATTTTTCTTGTAGTAGTGTCCATTGAAAGTATGCAACATGGGTACTCATTTGATGAGGAATTAACTTTTGCACCCAATGATTACTCCCACTTGAAATTCGAGTAAAACATTAGGGAGATAAGTTGAAATTACAAGTTGAAAAAGTAGTTTTATTATTTTATTATTTTATTATTTTTTAATCTTGTTACTTTTTTACTCCGAAAATGGCAAATCATCCCCCATGGTTGACATCGTCATATTAAATCCTATGGTTCTTATAAATTTCATTTTGGTTGTACATTTTTCTTAGGAGGCCCATTTTAGACCTCAAAATTCCCCTAATATGTGTTAATGCCATACTAATGTCATCTGGTGCCACATGGCCTCTCAGGATTAGTCCATGTATCACCTGGAAATGGCCCATTTGGACACCTGAAACTTTTGAAAATGAGTGCCATGTGTGCAACTCTGGACGTGCCATGTGTCCTATGTTGAGTCAGCTTCCCACGCTTCCCTCCATTTCAGCTCCACCTATCTACTACTTCATCCTTGATTGTTATGCTCTTAACCTGCAAAATGATACCCAAATACAGAATATGCGAAGAAAAGATACCCAGAACACAGAATAGCAATGATTTTATTATTCAGAGAGTAATGTTCACTTGCCTCTTCGAGGGGACAACCTCCAATAGAGCAGAGCTCGAATACAAAATAAGACACAATGCTCCTCGCAGGGAGTCTCTATCCTTTATATATGACTCATACATGCAATACCACGGGCCAATACCGTGGATTTTATTAATACCATCTATCTAATACTACGGCCCATTTGCAACTAACTATGGTCCCGTCATTAATTGCGGGTTAACCACTTACAAATATTAATATGGGATTTATTGACTCTTGACTATGACGTGATCCCATGACATAAATAAGGGGGTTAGGGTGGGACCCTAACATGCCCTCCCCCTTAAGACTAGCCTTGTCCTCAAGGCTGAAGCTGCAGAAACTGCTGAAGAATAGTGGCTGGTTCCCAAGTTGCATCTTCCGGAGAGGTGTCTTTCCATTTGACGAGGACTTCCTTAATCATGCGGCCGCGCAGGTGCTTGTCTCGTGTGTCTAGAACCTGTTCGGGTTGAAGCCAGATTGACCCTTCTTCGTCCAATTCAGGTAGACTGGTTTGAACTCGGCAATTGTTCCCAATCACTTTCTTGAGGCACGATACATGGAAAACTGGATGGATTTTTGCCGTAGGTGGCAAAGCCAACTTGTAAGCCGCTTCTCCAATGCGCTGAAGTACTTGGTATGGTCCGTAGAATTTTGGAGAGAGCTTTTGACAACCCTTGTCTTTGAGTGATGTTTGCTTATATGGTTGTAGCCTCAAAAAGACCTGATCCCCTTCTTGAAATTGGCGCTCTGAGTGATGCTAGTCGACCTTTTGCTTCATGCGGTTCTGAGCTTGATGAAGATTCTCTCTAAGATGGGCGAGCATGGTTGCGTGGTGTTGTAGGAGTTGATCCACTGCTTGTACTTTGGAGCACCCCTTGAGATAAGAAGTAGGGGAAGGCGGAAGTTGACCATATACTGCTTCATAGGGAGTCATTTTGGTGGTGGCATGATAGTTGGTGTTATACCACCATTCAGCCAGAGGTAACCACTGTACCCAAAGGTGTTGCTTTTCTGAAGTGAAACACCTAAGGTAGGTTTCTAGACATTTGTTGACGGCTTCGGTTTGACCATCTGTTTGCGGATGATATGAAGTACTGAGTTTGAGTTGAGTGCCTTGTATTCTGAAGAGTTCCTGCCAAAAATTACTGGTGAAGATCAGGTCGCGGTCGGACACAATAGAAGTGGGCATGCCATGCAATTTGAAGATTTGATCCATGAAAGATTGAGCAACCAAAGTTGGTGTAAACAGGTGGGGTAGGGCGCAGAAATGAGCATACTTCGACAGTCGGTCCACAACCACCATGATGACTGATTTGTTCCCTGACTTTGGAAGACCTGTAATGAAATCCATAGAAACCTCCGTCCAAATTGATGCCGGAATGGGCAATGGTTGTAATGTGCCTGGTGTGTTGACGGTTTCCCCTTTGTGGCATTGAAAGACCTCACATTCTGCTACGAAGGTAAGGATGTCCTTTTTCATGCCTGTCCAAAAAAATGATCTTTTGGTGCGAGCATACGTCTTCTGAAAGCCCGAATGTCCTGCAATGGGAGATGAGTGCAATTCTGCCAAAATGCGACTTTTGAGGGTGGATGTTGGTGAGATTACGACTCTATCCTTGTAGCGAAGAATATCATTCTGCCACGAGTAGCCCTTGGTGGAATTAGGATCTACCTACAATTGAGAAATGAGTTGGGAGAGCTCGGGGTGTGAAAACCATTCCCTGCGAGCCTCTTCAATCCAGTCTGGAATGGGGAGGGAAATTGCGAGCAGAGTACTTTCCTCCTCAAATTGGCGAGATAATGCATCTGCTACACTATTGTCTTTCCCTTTCTTGTAAATGATCTCATAATCATATCCCAGCATTTTGGCTAACCATTTATTTTGTTGTGGGGAGGATAGGCGTTGCTCCAAAAAATATTTAAGACTGTGATGATTTGTGCGGATTTGGAAACGTCGCCCCAATAAGTAAGGTCGCCAGGTCTCGACTGCATGTAAGATGGCCATCATTTCCTTCTCGTAGGTAGATTGGCCCAGATTCCTCCCACTGAGTTGTTGGCTTGTGAAGGCCAATGGTCGCCCTTCCTGCATTAAGACCGCCCCAATACCTGTACCCGAAGCATCACATTCAATGACAAAGGATTTGATGAAGTCAGGTAGTGCTAAGACTGGAGTGGAACACATGGCGTTTTTGAGAGCGGTTAATGCCTGTTGTGCTTCCTCGTTCCAGAAGAAGGAATTTTTCTTTAGGAGTTGAGTGAGGGGTTTCGCTATGCGGCCATAGTTGTGGACAAATTTACGATAATAGCCTGTGAGACCCAAAAATCCTCTCAAGCTCTTCAAGGTCTTAGGTTGAGGCCATTCTTGCATTGCCTGGATCTTTTTGGGGTCCACCTTGACACCTTCACGCCCCACAATGTGGCCCAAATACTCAACTTCTTCCATGCCAAACGAACACTTGGACATCTTGACAAATAATTTATGCTTGCGGAGTAGCTGCAAGAGTAGATCTACATGCTGAAGATGTGCAGCCCAAGTGCCACTATAGATGAGGATGTCATCGAAGAAGACAAGGACAAATTTTTTGAGATATGGTTTGAGAATGTGATTCATAAGGCTCTGAAAAGTAGAGGGGGCATTACAAAGACCAAATGGCATGACCAGGAACTCATAATGGCCTTCATGAGTTCTGAAAGCCGTCTTGGGAATGTCAACTTCCTTCATGCGAATTTGGTGGTAGCCTGAGCGAAGATCCAACTTAGTGAAGAATTGAGCCCCATTGAGTTCGTCCAGCAAATCGTCAACCACCGGGATGGGAAATTTATCTTTGACTGTCAACTTATTAAGGGCCCTGAAGTCGGGACACATCCGCCACTCCCCATATTTCTTGAGCACCATGACCACTGGGGATGAATAAGGACTAATGCTGGGACGAATGACACCTGCTTCCAACAGTTCCTTGATGATTTTTTCTATTTCATTCTTTTGGGTGAACGGATATCTGTATGGCCGCACATTTGGGGGTTGGGCCCCTGGAACCAAGGTGATGCTATGATCATGTTCCCCTCGCGAGGGTGGAATCTCATTAGGCTTGTCAAAGGCCATCCGATGGTTATTTAAAATCTGTTGCATCTCATGATGAATTGGCAGAGACATGGTTTCGACTACCTGGATGGCATTAAATTGAGCTACTACTCCATGATGGCCCTTTTTTAACAATTTTTCCATCCTATGCGAGCTGATGATAGAGGGGGCTCCCGCCTGGAGTCCACGGAGGGTATGTGTGGAGTTGTTCTGCTTAAAACTCATATATAACTCCTGGAAATCCATTGTGATTGGCCCAAGAGTGCGGAGCCATTCAGCGCCGAGGACAATGTCGCAACCCCCCATGTGTATGGCAAACATGTGGGTTTTCAACTGATAATCCCCCATTTGAAGTTTGACATTTTCACAGCGGCCTTCACATTTCATTGTGCCCCCATCTGCAATTTGGACTTGGAAGTTAGAAACTGCTCGTACAAAACAATGCACTGCTTCTGCGATTTTTTGATGGATGAAATTATGGGTACTTCCACTATCAATCAAGACTACTACTGGGCGATGTTTAAGAAAACCCCGAATTTTGAGAGTTTGAGGGGAAGAAATCCCTACCAACGCATGCAGCGAAATAACTGGTTCGTCAGAGACATTCTCCTTTGGGTTTTCTTCTTCTAGCGCCTCATGTTCCTCAAGTGGTGGATCTTCCTCTGTTGAGCTGTAGTCAGTGGAATCTATTTGAAAAAATTTGGGCTCCTTGCATTTATGACCTGGGGAGTATTTTTCATCACAGTAGTAACATAGTCCTTGCTTCCTTCTTTTGGCCATTTCCGCAGGTGACACCTTTTGGACCTTAAGTGTTTGAGTCGTGTTGTGAGCCTGTGGGGGACGACCTTTAGCGGAGAAATTTGGGTGACTGTATTGGGCTGCTAATGCACGTTCCACCTTACGAGCTACCTAGCAAGCCTCCGTCCACGTGGGAGGGTGGTGAAGTAGAACTTGAGCTTTGGTGGCTTCTTTAAGACCGCTAATAAAACATTCCGTGTAGAACTCATCTGTGAGACCCCTAGTGCGGAAGGCTAAGGCTTCAAAAGCGGTAATATATTGATCCACTATACCAGTCTGTCAGAGCTTAGTGAGACGACCCAAAAAAGAGTCTTCCTGTTCAAAGCGATCTCGAAGAGCTTTGGTAAATTGGGTCCAAGTCCTAAAAGGTCCATTGCAACGCTGATGCCACTCCCACCATTGCCATCGTTCATTGTCCAAGTACATGCTCCCAATCATAAGCTTATTCGCTAGCCATGCGGACGGGTGAGAACCGTCAAATTTATGCACATCCAACTTCGGAGGTCGCTGACTGGGTGGTGGATGGGTGTGCCAGACGTGAGGAGAGTGGCTAGACTCACCCTCATTGTATTCATGGCCATTATACGCCTCCTCATGGGCTTGCTCCTTTCCCTTCAGGAGGAATTGCTGTATCTGGAGACTTAGTCCTTGAAACTCACGTTGGAGGGATTGCACAGAGTCTTCCAGTTTGTCCATCCTTTCATTTGCCATCGCTTGAGCTCTAGTCTCTACCATACACCAACCTGATGAAAAATTGGGACCGCCGAAAAAATTTGACTAATAAATTGAATGGTACCACCTTGCTCAGCTCGTCGTCCTGATTCTGATGGGCTAGATCACCAATAAGCGCCCTGGAAGATCTCAGACTCGTTTTTTTTTTGAAAACTCCTCTTCTTCTTTTTTTTTGAAAACTCCTAACGGAGTTTTACTCCTTCTTGATCAATACTGCAGTCGCCAAATCCTCAAAATGTCAATGCTGCCAAAAGTCCTGTGAAAAGTATACCCCGGTATAGGAACCATTCACAACAACTCCGATCTGGTGGGTCTGAGAGATCTGAATGGCAGAACAACTGCTGCGGCGGATCTGATGTCTGCTGCTGCTGCACCTCTTTGCACCCGTGGATCGGGAATAGATGATGTGTGATCCCCCAATAGAAAAGGAAACTATGGTCGTGAGGAGTGTCAGGTGCTACAGATCGCAATATACATAAGGGTCTGGCAGTAGTACTCGGCCCAATGTTTCAGGGCTCTAACTAAGGAGGATCGACCGTACCCTTAGCCGTACAACCTGACTTCCCTATCGTACGGGCGAGTAATCTCTCCGAGTGCTGTTCTCGGTGTACTGTAGCCACAAGACGGCCGACGGTTTATCTATGGCGAGGTTTCAAGGGAGCCTAGGGGGCTTCCGATATACCCAGAGGGTACGTGGAAGACAGTCCGTGCGCGGTTCTGTCTAATGCGCTACTACTCGAAGGGGTACCCACAGGGGTTACAAGGGAGTCTAACAGACGTGATCACCTCTTGTATTTCCTGCGTGCATGCCTCCCCAAATCCGCAGGTTTATGCGCTTAACGACAGATCCCATGGTTTAAAGACGCCGGAACACGTCTCTAGCCAAATTTTTTTTTTTTGCTAAGAATTGGAGATCCCACCGGCCCTGGAAAGTGCTCTGATACCACTTGTTATGCTCTTAACCTGCAAAATGATACCCAAATACAGAATATGCGAAGAAAAGATACCCAGAACACAGAATAGCAATGATTTTATTATTCAGAGAGTAATGTTCACTTGCCTCTGCGAGGGGGCAACCTCCAATAGAGCAGAGCTCGAATACAAAATAAGACACAATGCTCCTCGCAGGGAGTCTCTATCCTTTATATATGACTCATACATGCAATACCACGGGCCAATACCGTGGGTTTTATTAATACCATCTATCTAATAATACGGCCCATTTGCAACTCACTGTGGTCCCGTCATTAATTGCGGGTTAACCACTTACAAATATTAATATGGGCTTTATTGACTCTTGACTATGACGTGATCCCATGACATAAATAAGGGGGTTAGGGTGGGACCCTAACATTGATAGCCAATCCAGACAGATCATTTGTCTGCCATTTGTCCTCTTCTCGTTTGTCCACATCACCTGCCACTTGGTACCATGTCACTGCCACGTCACCTAAATACCCCATCAGTTGTTGTAAATGTATTAAATTTCATGTACCATGACCTTTGATGATAATCTAACACTATTGGATTTGATTCACCTACACTGTTGGATCATATCAGGTGGAGGTTTCACCATTAAACCTCTCACTAGTCATCCACCTAATGTGATCTGAACAGTCAGATATAACTCTTCTCCATTCAATATATGGCTCTGATTCCATCAATTTTGGCACTATTCAAACACTATCCGCTTCAAAAATTTTATCTACAATTGCCAAATAATGCAGTATATTCCAAAGTAGCACCAAGTTTGGAGATGGCTAAGTACTCTCACCATTCGGCTTTGCACCTTGAATTTTTAGTGTGCAACTTTGACTGACCATATATTTCGCTTTGAATGTGTCTTCTTTTTACTTTGATATATTGTTGGAAATATCTCTTCAAGCCCTGTCGATCTAATCAGTTTTAAATCTCATCTGGGCTAATATTCTGTACCAAAATTTGATCTAAATATGTTGCTCCATAAATACCATTTTCACCAATTTTCCTACACACAACTAATATTTTCCAATCCATGAATTCCTTTGACATTAATGAAAACATATTTCTAAACATTTGACAGACAAAACAATTCCGGAAAGGAACTGAGTTTTGGACCAGGCTGCGCGGGAATGGCTGCCTGCGATTTCTGATCGCCCTCCCCTGCGTTTCTGCCCTCGCCCCCAGGCTTTGCCTGGCAGGGCCGCTGCCTAATCCCTTCGCCCTGCGCGCCCCTCCTGCGGGGCTCCTTTCGACTGACGGCTTTGGCCTCCTGCTGCTCTCTGCGGGCCTGCAATGGCAGGTTCCGCCTCCCCTCCCCCTGCTTCAGATACTGAGGCAGTCTTTGCCTCTCTTCTATCAGAGATCTCAGATGCCAGACCTCGCCCCTATTTGTCAAAATTCATTAAAAAGTTGGATGAAATCCCTGAGGTGATTCTGCCTCCTTCCCTCCCTCGGAAATCGGCTATAGCTCTATCAGAAAGAGGTCTTGTTGGCTAGTTCACGGGACTCTGGCCGTCTCCACGAACTGTTCAAAAATGGGTGGAGCGCAACTGGAGCACAATGATCCAAGGAAAGATCGCCATCAGATTCTGCGGGCGAGGATACTTCACCTTCCTGTTCGAGACCAAAGAAGACAAGCACCTCATCTTTCGTAACGGACCCTATTTCATGGACACAAGAGGCCTCTACCTGAACAAATGGACCCCGGATTTCGACCCGGAAATGGACATCCCCAACGCGGTCCCGGTTTGGGTGCGCCTTCCTCATCTACCTCTGCACTGCTGGGGGGACGAATCGGTAAAAGCAATCGGCAATGCAGTTGGAAAGTACATAGACAGATCAGAACCGAGAGAGAACATGCATGCATGCGCAAGGATCTACGTTGAAGTTGATCTAGGGAAAGGACTGCCAGAAGCCATCAAGATAAAGGTGGATCAATGGATGCATATTCAACAGCTGGACTACGAACAACTGCCCTTCAAATGCAAGGTATGTCACGAGTATGGTCATTTTGCCAATAGATGTAGCAAGTTAAAAGCAAATGAAGTAGAACAAAACATGGAAAACGCAGAAGCACCATGGGAAACAGTCAAAAGGAAAAAGTCCTCCCCTAATCTGGGCACTAGCTCCGCAGCCCCTCTGGCTTCAAACCACCCTAACCCTCCTCCCCCTCCCTCCTCAGCATTTCCCTCCTCCTCCAACCCCTTCGAATCACTAGCTGATGATGTCCCGCCCTCCCCCCCTCAATCCCCTCGCCCTGTCTCCCTGTGCTCCAACCCTCCTCCTTCCCCCCCTTCAACCATAGAAAGAATCCTCACTAGAAACAAAGCAAAAGAAGCCAACCAGCCTTCAGACCCCCCAAGAAAAGCTGGTCGAAAATCGAATAAAGAGCTAAGGGACGAAACAGCAGCCAAAGAGATGGCAACCGGCACCCAACAACCCATGGACTCATTTCTAGGCAAACCAAAAGGAAGCGGCGAAAAGGCCAAGGAGAAATCAGGATCCCACCCCACAACTGGTAAATAATGAAATTGGTCTCTTGGAACTGTAGGGGGATCGGCTCTTCTTTAAAGATGAAAGCAATCAAGGATCTAATAACACAGGAACAGCCAGACATTCTTCTAATCCAGGAGACCAAAACCACCGAGCAGGACTTTCTTCTTCAAATCCAAAAACTCAAAAGTTACACAGGTATCTCAAAAGGTTCAGACGGGGCTTCAGGGGGAATAGGAACACTATGGAGCAAAAACAAGTGGGAAATTGCCAACTCTCAGCTATGCAACTGGTGGATCAGAACAGACCTAAGGAACAAAAGCAATCAAGAAGTTTACCACATCTACAATATATATGCCCCTAACCATTACAGGGACAAAGCCAGCTGTTGGAACTCGATAGAAGCAGACCTCTCCTCGATCAACAGCAGCAGGCTAATTTTGGGGGGAGATCTGAATCTCATTAGGCAGGTGGAGGAAAAATATGGCGGGAACTACCATGCTGACCCATCGAGAGACAAGCTAGAAGCCATCATATAGCTCTTCGACTTGATCGACACCCCACTGTCAAATGGAAAATACACATGGACCAATAAGAGAACAGGATCACACAACATAAAAGAGAGGCTAGACAGGATCCTAATACAGGAAAGGGCAGCTGGAAATTTCCAAGCAATCAGGAGTTACATTATTCATGGCACAGCTTCGGATCATAAGGCCGTGGTCCTCACCTTGGACAAAGGAAAAAACTTCGGCCCTCTTCCTTTTAAATACAATAAAGCCTGGGACTCCTATGAGGACTTCCGCACCCTGGTACGAACTCAGTGGGCAAACGAAGTTCTAGGTTCGCCACACTTTGTTTGGGAAACGAAGATAAAGCATCTCAGGACAGCCATAAAGCAATGGGCGAGGGAGAAAGCAATCCTGGAAAGAAAAAAGAAAACTGAGCTGCTAGCAGAGATGGAAAGCTGGCATAAAGAAAAAGAGTAGATGCAACACACAGCAGAAGATCTAGAGAAGGAGAAAAACATGTACAAAGAACTATATAGGCAAAATTGTATGGAAGAAGAGGAGCAAAGGATGAAGTCCCGCTGCTTATGGCTGAAAGCAGGGGACAAAAATACCTCTTTCTTCCACAATAATGTTAAAATTAGACGAGCCAGCAATCAGATTGACAAAATAGAATTTGAAGGGAGGGAGCTGAAGGAGCAAGAAGACATAAAAAACGCAGCACTTCACCACTTCAAGGCTCTTCTCTCGGCTGACTCCCAACAACATGACAGCGCTGCATTCTTAAGTGTAATAGAGAGAAAAATTACAGAGGAGCACAACAACAAGCTGGAGCAAGAACCCACAGTAGAAGAAATCAAAGAAGCCACCTTTAACATGCAGCAAGACAAGGCCCCGGGGCCAGACGGTTTTACAGTGGCATTTTACAGGCAGCATTGGGAAACCATAAAGAAAGATTTTGTGAGAATGGTAAAAAATGCATTCAAAAAACATAAGTTGGGGGACAACACAAAGTCATCGCACATAGCATTGATTCCCAAGGAGACAAACCCCAAATCACTCGATAGGTTTCGGCCTATCTCGCTTTGCAATGTCTCATACAAAAATATTACAAAAATAATAGCCAATAGACTGAAGAATTTCCTTCCTCTTCTAATCTCAGAGAACCAGGGAGGCTTTGTCCCTAAGAGGCAGATCATTGACAATGTCATTTTAATCCAGGAAGCCATTCATAGCAGCCACAATAGAGGAGAACGTGGAATGATCATCAAATTGGACATGGCCAACGCATTTGACCGAGTGGACCACTCCTTCTTAAATGCAGTCCTAAAAAAATTTGGCTTCTCCCCCAACTTTATTAGCATCATCAGCGGGTGTATCTCCAACCCCTGGACTGCTCCGCTGATCAATGGTCGCCCCAACAATTTCTTCAGAAGTACCAGGGGCCTAAGGCAGGGTTGCCCCCTCTCTCCTTTCCTCTATATCATCATGGCGGAAACTCTAAGTGTTCATCTAGAAAACCTTCGCAACAAAAAAGAAATCACTGGAATTCGCATTGAAAGAGGAATAAAGGAGATCAATCATTCGCTATTTGCGGACGACACTTTACTAATTGGGGGAGGATCCAGTCTGATGGCCAGGAGGTTCAAAAAAGTTCTGGATGCATTCCTCCAAGCTTCTGGAGGCAAGCTGAATAATAGAAAATGTAAACTGTACACCTGGAATGTGCCCTATCAGACTCAGCAGAGAATAGCTCAAATTCTAGACATTCCACTTCAAAAAAATTGGAGCTCATTCCCTTACTTGGGTCTGCCCCTGGCTAAGGATCACATCAAAGCAGAGGTTTGGACAAACCACATGGAAAAGATGAAAGGCCTTCTCTTGAGCTGGGGCGCCTCTGGGCTAAACCTAGCTGGCAGAATCATCCTCATAAAGTCTGTTCTCTCAGGTCTCCCAATTTACCAATATGCGGTCATCATGGCTCCAGCTAGTATCCACAAACATATGGAACTCATCATGAGAAGTTTTCTCTAGCAGGGAGGTAAACAAGATACAAAGAAATTCAGCCTGGTTAACTGGGAACAAGTCACTCTTCCTTATGACAAAGGAGGTCTCTCCATAAAAATCCCAAGCCTTTCCAACCAAGCGCTGGGGCTCAAACTGATCTAGAGGATCCTCACAGGAAATGGCTCGTGGTGGGTAGAGACAATAAAAAGGAAATACCTCAGAGGCCCAAACTCCAACATCCTCAATGAACCAAGTGCAGATAGGCCTTGCACTCCGACGTGGCGTCTCATCAAGAAAGTCTTGGCGCACTTCAGAGGGAATGTCTCCAAACTCCCAGGCAATGGAAAGAACACCAAAATCTGGTCTGATAGAATAATGAACTCCAATCCCAGGTACCTCCTCCAAGAGCTCAGGCCCCTGCAAGATTGGATGGAGAAAAGAAGGATATTCACCCTGTATGATATATCCCTGTGGAACCAAAACAGGTGGCTCACATGGAAAGACCTACAACTTCCGCTGGATCTTAAAGATCTCTGGCTTACCTTGAAGCTTTCTCTCTCTGGATCAGCACCAATCAACAAGGAGAAAGAAGACAGATACATTTGGGACACTGGTGGAGGGCCCTTTTCAGTAAAAGAAGGATACAAATCATTACAAAACTCAAACCTTGCACCAAAATGGAACCTCTACACTGCTGCCTGGAAGTCCGAATGCCTCCCAAAAGTAAAACACTTCAACTGGGCCCTTTTAAAAGGGAAAATTCTCACTGCTGAGAATCTGAGAAAGAGAGGAATTCAAGGCCCGTCGATCTGCTGTTTCTGCCGCTCAGAGGAGGAGTCTATCCAACACTCATTCCTTATCTGCCCTTTTGCCAAAAGTTGTTGGAACCAGTTAATAAGGCCCTTGGATATCAGGGGAATCCCTGACCAGATGCAAAACCTTCAGAAGAACTGGAAGAAAGACTTCCCCTATTCAAGAAAGGGTAAGAGTAACTTAATTAGAGTATGGAAGTGCATTCCTCCCACACTATGCTGGAATCTCTGGCTGGCTAGGAACAATCATGTTTTTAATAACAAAATGCCTAATCTAGACAGTGTCATAGCAAAAACAACTGCAAACATTTCTGAAGCTGTCAGTGCTAACTTCATAGCCTTTCCAGACTAGACGAGCTGGACTCAAGAGGAAAGGGATTGGTATAGCAACTTCAAAATCAACCACTCTTCGAGCCCTCCTCCACAGAACAAAACTCAACAGAAGCCCTCCACCTGGAAACTTAGGGGATCTAAAGAAGAGGTAAGTCAATGGATTTCCAATCAAAATCGACCCCTTCTTTTCTTTGATGGCGCATCAAAAAATAATCCTGGAGACGCAAGTGCAGGAGGCATAATTAAAGACCACAAGGGGATCCTCATCTGAAGTTATGAATGGGGACTTGGAAAGGCCTCGAACAACATAGCGGAAGCCTATAGCCTATTCCTAGGCACCGAAATTCTCTCCAGACTAGGCCTAAAGAACGCCATTATTATCGGGGACTCGGCCATTGTCATCTCAGCTATGAACACAGGTAAGGAATTTAACAAGGCAGGCCTCAACAACATAAGAAGGAGAATCATGGACAATATCAGCAATGTGGGCGCTGTAACCTTTAGGCATGTCCTAAGAGAGAATAACGCAGAGGCTGACTCATTAGCCAGCAAAGCAGTTAACAGGCAGCAAGGACAGGTCTGCGAGAATGGAAAAACATATGATAGGGCGATACCATAAGAATCCCAACTGCCATTCAGCTCACAAGAACAACGCCTCTGGAATTTGCCATATCAACAATCATCTCACAGGTTTCTCCAAACTCGCCCATCCTTTCCTCCTCTCTCTGTCGTCCCTCTCCCATCCCTCCGCCCCCAGATCTTCGCTCCCTCACCCCTCTCGTGATCCACCCTCTGACTCATCAGTCATTCTCCATCGCCGCCTTTCTGGAGATCGCACCCCGATCCTGAATCAAGATTCGCTCTCTGCCATCAGATCCCGCCCTGTCCGAGACCGATTTCCTTTTGACTCCTCTCTCCTCATGCCTTATCCCCTCGATAGACCAAACTGGTACTTTTCTTCTCAGAACAGGTCCTCAATCCCGTTTCATGCATTATCAGTCACCCTCCCACATGAGTCTCTGATCCTCTCTGCAGATATCCTCTGCACCGACTCTCTGCTCCATCGCCTCGACTTGCTTCCTGCGTGCAGCGATATCATCTCTGAAGACATCAATCACTTCATGAGCAGATCTCCTCAGACTCAGCTCAAGCAAGGAGGGACACTCCAACATTCTACAAATAGCAGCTCGGCTCAAAGCAATCACTCTCACTTCATTGTTTCTGGGTTGTGCGAAATCCTCAGGCGGCGACACTCTCCTGAAGTGGATCGCTTCCACCAGAAGTGCACTCAGTGCCTCTCGATCGCGGTAATTTTTGTTTGCCTTCGCCTTGTGCTTAATTTCTCTAACAGTTGGTTCAACAGGTGCAGCAGAGCTCATCAGGCCCTTCTGGTGCTCCTTGGCCCCCCCGGCGCTGCTCTGTTCTCAGTTTCCCTATCTCATTTCCTCCCATCCACTGCTCCCCCCAACCTTGGCTCGCCTTCTCATCTTCAACCAGCTAGGATGGCAGATAATCAGGGTCAGACATCTGCTAAGGATCAGGTCAGCAATCCCCTTGACAAGTTATTCAATAACAAGGATTGCACCATGTGCAAAACCCACACCTTCATGATCAATTGCCTGAGCAAGAACCTCAACGAGCTGAAGGACGACTATCAGGCAGACAGGAACTCGAAGCACAAGAAGCTGGAGAAAAGAAAGGCTGAGATCGAATCGCTGAAAGAAAGATGCAACCATATGGAGGAGGCCATCGAACACATTCGTTCCCTTACCCAGAGCTCCCAAGCTGAGGCTTCAACCAAAGCCAGCAGCAAGAAAGGCCCGCTTCCTGATGACTCTGCCACTCAAAATCTTCCTTAAAAGTCATGCATTGTAAATTTTGCTGGATAGGTGGCTCCTTTGTAAGGCAATACAACCGTTTTTATTTTTCTTTCTGTTTAACTAAGAGAAGCAACGAGGAACCAGGGTCTGCACACCCGATTTTAGACCTCAGCTCTCATACCTATTTTCCTTATGTACTAGAACTATGTTCTGTTGGCTTTTGCAATATATAAGTATCCGATTCTGTAAAAAAAAAAATGAAAACATATTTCTAACAATCATAGGGTTTGAAAACCTAGCTACAAATTTTTTTTACAGACTTCATGCATTAAAATCATGAAAAAAGAAACATAGCATATGGATGAAAGCATGGAGTGCTAATCATAATTTTTAAAGCATAAAAGCACATCAAACAATGATAAATGTTATTACTGAAAATTCTTTTTAATGACAACATATGACATAGAAACAATTGATATCATTGAGTACCAAAGCGTGTGAAAAAAAAATGCATGCAAGGAGTCATGTGGAGTAGTGCCTATGTGGAAGAAGTATTATGTAGTGTAGATATGTGTGGAACAACTATGCAAGGGTAGGAATGCCTATGGATATATTGATGTGGGAATGTGTGTAGAAGGGGAAGTGATATGCAACACAAGGATGTACAAAGTTAAAGGTTATGTGGAAGCAAGGCATCTACACTGGAAAAGTTTATGATGGAATAAACTATGTGCAGGGGTAAAGCATGTGCAGAAGTAAAAGGTAAGTATTATTTCACTGTTTTCATAATATTGTAGAAGCATGAAGAAGTCAAAACATGTTATATATTGGAAAAAGTTAATGCATATAAAATAAATTCGGTTTAAATTCACATTAATTATTTAATTAGAACAACTCATTAGATTTGAAAAATTCTAGTCATAAAGTATTTCCAATGCTATTTATATATAAACCAAGCCAACAATGATAGTTTCACTCATTTCGTAATGTCTATAGTTATGTGTTACAAGTCTCCCCACTTGGAAAAGCTTATTAACACTAACCGTTTGTGATCCTATTGACACATGATCACATGAAATGTAGTAAAGCATCAACTGCATCATGATCATTGTAGGATGTATGTGAAATATTGGTATGACATTGTTCAACAACGAAATTTGCCCAAATTTTATCACTTACAGTGTTTAGTTTTTTGGAACAAATTTATCTGTTATTTCTTGTAATTGTTCTGATTACATGTAATCTAGTTATTGTTTACTCTTTTTGCAATATGAATTAATGTCAATATTGAAATTTGAAATAATTATAAAAATATAAACATTATGAATTAATTGTACTTCGATTTCAATTGTTTCAATAAATATTGAAAGAGATTCAAGTAGCACAACATATAGATTTATCATGCACAATCAATCTTCAAAATAAATAACTGATAAAACGGGTTCAATTCTGTTATTGAAAATGTGCTTGGTTCATATTATTTCTTTGTTTTTTCCCTATGCATGTAAGAATTTGATGAAGACAATCTAATATGTTGAAATTGAAATATTTGGTTTGCATATTAACTCTCCCCATTATCAAAGCAATAAAGAAGAAATATTTTGATTTTGATGAAAATGAGTAATATAATTGAAGTAACATTACCATAATTTCTCAAGACATGAAACCACAATGGTACAAAATTATATTAGGAAAATATAACTTTATATGATGGTGTGGGTTGGGGTTGATACAATGCGAAAATTATTATGTTTTGAAAATAGTTGGAAAGGAACTAGTCCCTACATTTATAGCTTATTTAAATTATGTTGTAGAAGTAAAAAAGAAAAATATCATATGGATGAAAAGAATGAAGTAACAAACATAATTTTTAAGGTACAAAAGAACATCAAACAATGACAAATATTATAGCAATAAATATTTGTAATGATAGCAAATGGTGTAGAAGTAATTGTGCGAAGTAGTTCTTGTGCGGATGAAGTGTTGTAGAGAGTGGAGATGTATGAAAGAAGTGTGTGAAGGAAGAAATGTCTATGAACATGCAAAAGTGTGAATGTGTGAGAAAGGGGAAGCCTTGTGTGGTAGTTAAAGACTATGTGGAAGCAAGGCATGTGCTAAGGAAAATTATATGAAAAAGAAAACTATATGTGAAACTGAAAGCGATAACTTTGGTTAAGCTTCACATTAATTATATAATTTGGTTAAATTGCAGCATTTGCACCATAAACTCAAGATAAAATTAGGAATATTTTTACTGTGTGAAATAAAGAATGTGTGGAAGAGGAGAATGTGCAGGAGAACCTTTATTCTGCACACATCCTCGACTTCATATACTTCTTGTTCCACACAACTACTTTTGTAATTGGATTTTATTTCATTTTATTGTTTTAAAGTCACCGCAGAAATAAACTATGTGTGAAGGTAAAGTGATTTATACTTTTTTTTTACTAATTATAGAAAACATAGCTACAAAGCATTTTTATAGACTCCATGCATTTAAAAACATGAAAAAATAAACGTAGCATATGGATGAAAAACATGGAGTACTAAACATAATTTTTAAAGTGTAAAATAAAATCAAACAATGATAAATATTATTCCATGAAATATTTGTAACGACAACAGGTGGCATAGAAATAGTTGATAACATTGAGTACCAAGCCTATGAGAAAAGACAAGTGTGATAAAACAATGTGTAGAGTAGTGCCTATGCAGCATAAGCGGTATGAAAGGTAGAGATGTATGGAACAAATATGTGGAAGAAGGAATGACTACGAATATGTGGAAGGGGAAGGATTGTGTGGCAAAAGGATCAATAGGGTCAAAGGTTGTGTAGGAGAAAGGCATCTATGCAGGAAAATTCTATGTAGAAATAAACTATGTGCAGGGGTAAAGCATGTGCAAAAGTAAAATAGTAAGTATCATTTTACTGTTTTTGAAATATTGCAAGAGCATGAAGAAGTAAAAACATTTTATATATTGGAAGAAGTTAATGCATATTGTGACTTTGATGCATGCACCACAAAAAAATGCAATTTAAATTCACACTAATTATTTAATTGTCACAACTTATTAGATTTGAAAAATTCCACTCATAAAAGATTTACAGGCTATTTATATATAAACCAAGTCAATAATGATAATATCGCTCATTTGTAATTTCTTTAGGCCTATGTTACAAGTCTCCTTGCGTGAAAAATATTATTAAAACTAACATAGGTGAAATTAGGGGATGTCCGGAATAAGGCATGTGTGGAGGTAAGGGATGTACGAGTTAAATATTTTCAAAGAAAGATATGTGCAAAGTTAAAGTCCATATGTAGGTAACACATATTTCATGTGAAAAGATAAATAGGTGAGTTTCATTGCTTTGTAGAAACTAGGATGAAACGGATATAATTAATTTATAATCGTGTTCATAAAGACACAACTATTTATACATCGTCGACAGTTCATGGTGAAATTTATGTTACGTAAGTGAGGCAAGGAGGAGGAGGGTGTTATGGGTAGGTGCATAATGCCACTGAGAGGGGATTTGTACTCCAATAAAATGCATCTTACCTGAAAGGTCTAGCGCATGGGAAAATTACTAAATTGATGGTGGATAATGTATATCAGATGAAAAATCGAAAGGCGATTAACTGCATGGAGAAAACTAATGGGTGGTATGGTCCATACCACTATGTTTTCATGGGGTCACATTATTTTATATTGGGTTCCAAAAGAGATGTTCTAAAACCACCTTGTGGATGGCCCGGTATTTGGTTTTGAAAACTAGGGTAGAATGATATATAAAATTTCTGAACACAAAGGGATTTGGAACCTTTTGGAACCAGAACCTTGATTATGATGGGAACCTTAATGACAAGTGATGAGAATATTTTTCATTGGGCTCTATTTCACTAATTCATCACGATTCATATTCAACCTGTCTTACATGTGTCATAATTTGATAGGCCGTGTACTTTATTTTAAAGCTAAATCAATTCATTTTAAATTCACCTTAATGTGAAAAAAGTGATGTACTGGATGTAGGTGCACCGAACAAGTGTGCAGAGGCTAGAATGCATGCAGACATATGGAAATGAGGAATGTTCCAAGCTAAATAATGTGCAAAAGAAAGGCACGTGAGAGGCTAAAGTCTATGTAGAAGTAAATCATGTGCGCAATTAAAGCATGTGTGGAGGTAAAGGAGTAACTATCTTTTGACTCCTTCTACAATATTGGACAAGCATGAAGAAATTTGGTCATACACCTAATTGATGCATGCAACATAAACATATACCCTAAAGTAGTAATTTAGTTTAAATTTACATTAATTATTTAATTGCAAGAATTTACTAAAATTTATTATTCACATAAAAGATAAGCATAAAGTCAACAATCACAGTCTTCCTCACTTTGTAATGTCTAGAGATCTTTGTTATAAGTATTCCTACTTGAACATTTTTAGACAGTAACCAACACCACTATAGTAGCAATAAATATATTGAAATTTAAATGCCAATCACCATAACCATGATTAAAATAAATACTGCATATGGAACAGATATATGAGTCCCAAGAGTCTTGTTGAACCTTTATTTTCATGGTGATCAAAAACAAAACATTAGATATAATATAAAAGTTTCAAGAAAAATATGTAAAACCCATGCTTAATTAATGTTTTTGACCAAATCCATATAATTTAGACCTATACAAGATCTTATGAAATTTTTTTATCTTATAGTTCTTCACAAAATTAGTCAACATACTCATAATTGGAACAGATTAATCAGATAAAAAAAGAATAGAACATGATTTCCACCAAAGAACTAGAACAAGAGTTGAAGATAGAATTTGGAGCCGATTGATGAGCCCTAGTATCTCAATAATAATGTTGATACTCCCAAGGCTACCACCTTTAATTATCAACCCAGGGTCCATACAAACTTAGAGGTAGCAGTGTTAGATGCACAATAGGTCAATCTCTACTCATGTCACCTTCAGTCAATGAATTAGATTAGGGCATACAAATACCACTCCTTTTACTAGATTTGAAAAAGAACTTGCATGAAATAACAAGAGTCTACTCTAATTTTCAGAAAGTAAATAAAAGTGTCATTCATCAAATGTAAAGACTAATTACAATTGCAAGGAAAAAGATTGTACTAATTGCATAAATGAAATATGCTAGTATACTTGCAGATGCAAATCAAGATTCTACTTGCAGAATGTAGATCGTTACTCTACTTGCAGAATGTGAAAAATTTCTTGGAAAAGGAAACCTGATCTAAAGCGTATGACTAGAAAATATAAGAACATAACTTCAAAAACTAGGTCTAATCTACTTTTATTGAAGAGTTTCCCTTATTATCATTAATTTGAAGATAATTTAGCTTTAGTAACTGAGTCCTTACACATTTCATAAGAGAACAATTTTTTTTTGATCAAATGTGGAAATCTATCTACTAATTCTAATTGTTGTTTTGTACTTGCAGTGAAGGAAGGATGGGTATAAAGTGGTCCTTGGTCCTCCCCAACCATGGATTCAAAGTCTGGAGGTCATTATTCAATCCCAAGATACAAAAATCAAGATCTTAAAGCAAATTTGGTCAAGTTTAGATAGTGCTACAAGATGTTACAGGATTGCTACAGCATACTACAAGACTGCCTTGTTTTTCTACAGGATTGGATCTGAGAGCATCTTGAGGATATGAAAGGTGTTCTAAAGGTGGGAGAAGGTATATGAAGGAGTATGAAGGATATGTGAGGGATTTTTCCAAGATTAACACCCATCAGAGGCCCATCTTGCACAAAGGTACATGCTCACCTTGTCCACCAATGACCTTGAAAAGATGATCTTGGTGGCAGAATTTGAGAGCAAGATGAGGTGTCAAGGAGTAGGATGGTTATGAAAAAACAGATGTAGGATGATTGTCCCAATCCCTACAAGTCAATTCTAGTACATGCAGATTAACAATCAACTCCTTCTTACTCTTAGAAAGAACATAATTCTAGTAATCAAATTGCATTAAAACAAATCAAGATGGAAAGGATGAGTTGATTTTTATTTCATCTAGAGCTACTCTATAAGCTACATCATGCATCTAATCCATATGAAAATGCATGATCTTAACTTCTATGATGTAGAAATAGAGTACGCAAGAGAATTATAAACCAAATCTTAACAACTTTCAAAGGAAAACAAACACATATTTTTGGCTTGTTGTTGTAGACTCCTCAACCACACTTCCCACAAGAGTGGTGATAATCAGGCCTGCAACCACAATTTTTGCAATCTAACTTCTGCCTAAACAAGGAAATAAATACCACTACTCAAACAATGATAAAATAAAATACATAAGAGAGACTAGAGCCTCTGGGTTGGGCCCTAACCCAAGGGTCTCAACCCTCCAAATTTAACTTAAAAGTAGTCCAACAGTGAACATTTTGTTAACATGAAATGGAGTTCAAATACATCATATCAAAATGGAAATAACAGTCTCAAGAAATTCCGTCTCAATATCTCTTCCTAGCTCCAAAATTTTGAATCCTAGTGAGCTCTTGGGCTAGTTTATTTATAAAAAATATGAATGAGGGGCAGCACCCTTGGAAGGAGGATAGCTTCCCTCCAAAACCTTGAAAATAGTGGATCTATCTCCCTTATATTCTTGCATGTACTTGTGTTCATCGGCTTCCAGTGGACCCCAAGTTCTTGATGAGTGATTCTAGTAATCAAGTCGATTTGGAGGAGAGTAAATCGTAGGGAAATTCTCAACCTTTGAGGGGAGTGACATTCTCTAATTTGAAAATTGTGGGGAAAAGCATGCCATCTCTTTTGTAAAGCCTACAAGCTCTCAGTTCCCAAAAACCTAAAGGTATCCTTGAAATGGAAGATAGCTTATTCTTGTGTTTCCATGTAGCGAGGGGCCATTTGGGGATCAGCAGAGATGATGTCGTGGTTGTTAATGAAAGCCTTGGGGCTTATTAACTTTGCCCTAATGTATAAGGGCTCACTTGCTTATTTGGCCATAACTTTCTTTACTTCCTCAAACCTTGTTTCTTCATGTGTTAGCCATGAGGCTAGTGCCATCAATCCGGTGTCCCCCAATCTTGAATTTGGGTCCCAAAAAGTCATGTCCATGAGGATCATGTTATGCATATAAAACTCAGCTAATTTGGCCATATCCTCAATGCTCACCTACTAGAAAAATTCAATGAACCTTTGATAATCCTAAAAGGGTAAGGAGCCATATTGTTCCAAAGCCTTGATTTGAAACTACATTTATTGTTCTTTGAGGAAGATGGCATATGATTTGGATGGCTTCCTACATTGGATGGCTTCCACGAACAGGCTTGCCATGGTGGAAAGAACATAAATCTAGTGATCAAATTGCATTAAAAAAGATCAAGAAGGTAAGGATGAGATGATTTGTATTTCATCCAAAGCTACTCTATCTTACAACATGCATCTAATCCATATGCAAAGACATGATCTTGACTTCTAGTGTGCAGAAGCAAAGTATGCAAGAGAACTATAAACCAAAGCCTAGCAACTTTCAAAGGAAAAAAAACACATATTTGGCTTGTTGTTGTAAACTACTCAGCCACACTTCCCACAAGAGTGGTGGTAATCATGCCTACAACCACAATTTTTGAAATCTAACTTCTGCTTAAACAAGGAAAGAAATACCACTACTCAAACAATGATAAAATAAAATACAAGAGACTAGAGCCTTTGGGTTGGGCCCTAACCCAAGGGTCCCAACCCTCTAAGTTTAACTCTGATGTAGACTAATAGTGAACCTTTCATTAACAGGAAATGGATTTCAAATACATCATATCAAGATGTCCTCCTCTTTATTCAAGGAACATGAGAAGTTGAGTGACTCATCTAACTTTTCTACATGGAAAATCAGGTTAGAGATCATGGTTGATAACAAATATGTTTTTGATTACATTCAAGGAAAAGTACCTGAGCCTATGGAGAATGCTTCCACTGTTTCCAAGAACAAGCACAAGAAAGGTGAGTTAAAAGCAAAACAAATCATAGCTTATGAATTACAAGATAATTTACTTGCATATGTTGGAAATTTGAGGAAGTCAAAGGACATGTATGATAAGATAGTTGGTATGTATGAATTCAACAATTTGAATGAAATTGTCTCCTTGAAAGATCAACTCAAATACACAAAGATGAAAAAATGGGAGTTTGTGCACTCCTACATTATGAGGATAGATCTCGTCTTATAAATCAATTTCAAAGAGTTTGGGAATCTGTGTCTGACAAGGAATTGGTAATTGTGACTCTAATAGGTATCCCTCCTATTTGGGAAACCTTCATTACTACTATAAGAAACAAAATATCATCCCTTCACTTGATGAGATTGTTGTAAACCTCACTCAAGAAGAATCAAGGATGATATCAAGAGGAAGGATTCAAAAGCATGAAGAGGGAGAGTCTGCTACATTCATCACTCAAAACAAGAAGAATAAAGGAAAAGGAAGTCAATCAAATTCAAGAAAGACTCCTTGAAATTCGAAAAGAAGAAATGATAGAACATCATCCCACATTAAATGTTACAATTGTCACAAGAAAGGTCATTATGCTCGAGAGTGCCCTGAGAATAAAAATGGTATGTGCTACAAAACTAGAAGCAACAACAACATGTTTGATGATCGAAGAAGAAGAGATGACCAAAGGAGTGATCACAATGGAAGAGCTAAAAGAAGAAGAAGATATGCTCCAAGTGATCATGAAGGAGATCATCATCCCCAAAAGAAGTCAAGATTATCCCAGTATGAAAGTAATGTTGCAAATCGATCTGAATATATTCTTATTTCTTCCCTCACTAATTCTTCTGCTCTAGATTCATGGGATAATTGGTTGGTTGATAGTGGGAGCACTCATCATTTATTTGTGTTGAAGAAAGTGTAAATAGGTTTGGTCTTCATAAATGTAATTTTGATCTTTGTACTTGTAAAATAAAAGAAATATTATTTTTGTAAATTATAAAATGAGTTTCTTGCTCATTGCATAGGCCTACCACATGTGTAATTTTTATAGGAAAGTCAAAGAGTCAAATTAAATGTTAAAGAGGTCTTATTGAGAATATATATATATATATATATATATATATATATATATATATATATATATATATATATATATATATATATATATATATATATATATATATATATATATATGTATATATGTAAATGAGTCAACCAAGTGTCTATATTAGCCCTCCAAGACAAGCACAATGCTCTTGAAGAAGATAGCTAGCAAAACGATGTAAAACGCAGTCATGTCGGATCATATAAAGGGACACATTGGTTCATTAGTTCATGTCGGCTTGAGTACATGGACAAAGTCACCACATAGAGACAAAAATTTGGACAAGTCTCTGCAACTTCGGATGAGGACAGAATCTCCACATACCTCTGAAATCTCGGTGATAATTACAGAGATATCTTCACATACATCTCTGAAGTCTCAACCTAGTTAAAGGGTCACAGTGTTGACATAGTTGTGGTAGATATTGATGCAAGGAGAACATAAGCACAGTCTTGGTGAAGATCACAGTGCAGAAGAAGATACATTCATTATCTTGGCATACATGTTAGAAGAATGATCTTGGTGTAGCATACATCCTAGACACAATCATGTCCTTAGCATCACTATAATCATGATATCAGTCATGATCCTAATGAATACAAGGTTAAGATCATGATGAAGATCTCGGTACATATTTCATATATATATACTTTTGAATGGAGATGTCATATATGTGATAAAGTTCTCGGTGAAGGTGTATCATTGTTACAGCAGTGATGAAGATCTCGATGAAGGAGAAGTCATGGTGCAACAATGATGAATATCTCGATGAAGGAGCAGTCATGGTGTAGCAGGAATGAATATCTCAATGGTGCAGTAGTGATGGCCTCAATGCTACAACAATGATGATGATCTCAGCAGTGACAAGGAAGAGGATTGGCGTCTTGGTTTTGGAGTGGCATAATAGGTCAAGGTTCATGGTCTTGGTATTCGTCAATTGGAATATCTATAAGAAGAATTTTGTGTGGGTTTTCCTCTCAAAGAGTGAGAGGTTTTGGCCCTAGCAGAAAGCCAAACATCTTGTGTTCTTGTCTCTTTGTTTTTGGTAACTATTTGATGAATATAAGAAGACACACTCTAATAAGAACAAGTGAAGATTGTGCTAAGAATAAAATTTAAAATACCTCACAAGTAGTTATCATGCTAGAAGAATATCATTAAATTCACTTTCCATAGATTCTTCAACATGGCATCATAGCTATGGTGTTCAACTCAAAGGAAGGGCAAAAAAAAGAGACATACAAGGATCAGTCTTCAATAAGGGCATCAAAGCAAGTTGAACGGCTTTGTCAAGATTGAAGGATTAGTCTACAACAAGCAATCTACAACAGCTAGGGTTTTTGTATATATGATCAAAGAAGCAGTCTACAATAGCAAGAAATTTTATCTCCACAGTCATCATCAAAATACCACCAAGACTCTCATCAAGATGTCTACAAAGCAATGAAGCTCAAAGGACCTCAAAACCAAAGATAACATCATCTTGAAAAAGGTTTAAACCCTAGAAGCAGTCATGATCTACACTATAAAAGAAGTCAAAGCATATTGAAGGCAATAAGGCATGGACACCTTCAAAGGATCATCTCCTTTCCCTAGAAGAATATCATCCGAGGAAGTAGAAAATCATCCTCATCAAAAGGAGCAACCTATTCTATTAAGGAAAGACTTTCTCATTTGAAAGAAGATCATACAAGAAGAAGCCCTCATACATATTATTTAACATGATCAAGGTGATGATTTTGTCATCACAAATCTATTAATTACTTTCATTAATCAAGTGACTTCATGATTCCAAGGAGATATATAGGTTGGATGGTTCCTCAAGATTCCTTGCATGAAGAAGGAGGATGGGCATAGTCCTCTAAGTAGCTGAAGTCATTGAACATATCAAAAGGTCTCCTCTAAATTCATGGAAATGGATACTTATGAAAGATCCCCTTATATAGAAATATTGGAGGCATCAAAGGGATGTATATGATAAACTCATTCTCTAAAGGTGCAATGAAGAAGTTCACATGAAATCTTATCTACATGAAAGTAAAGGTATCAAAGGATGTAGGATATCTTCATAAGGTCTCATCTACAAGATCTAGGAAGGAATGTAACCATAATTGATCTATAATGCACTAAAAGGTAATCAAGGTAACAAATATCCATGGGATAACAAAGTTACCTCATTCAAAAACTTATGGTCTCCATGCTAAATAGAGAAAGACAAGTTTTAGGCAAAAGTGTTGAAGCTTAAAGGACTTAAACATGTGCGGAAAGGAAAGAGAATTTTGATCCTCAAACAAGACAAAATAGTATAACCAAGATTCAATGTTATGGAAAGATTATAGAAAGAAGCTCATACCACCTGAAAGATGGAGGAAGCTGAAGAAAAGGGCCAAGGAAAGAGGGAGTAATAGACCACTACTATAATCGAGATGGCATCCCTCATAAAAGAGTCCTACCATAAGCTTATGTTATAGATATAACCATGATAATAATATACATCGTGGCATCATGGAAGCATTAGAAATAAGATCTCGTGACATCACCATGGGAATCATGAAGGAAAAAATCCGTGGCAAACAAACATAAAGGATATAGCTCTTTGGAACCTCAGTGGACACTAAAGGAAAGGAAGGAGTCATCCAGGACAAGGCTCGTCATACATAAAGTCAAAAAAGAAACATCTGCTAGATGGGCATATACAAAATCCTCAAGATTCTTTGATGGAATCCTCATCATAGGGTTCACTAATCTAGAGAGGAAGCAAGTAACTTCAAATTATGGAATTCATGGAATGATGGTAAGATGACATGAATCAGATCAAGGGATTGAAGATATTTTCAATCAAGGAAGCTTCCAGAAGAAGCCTCGATGAGCTAAAGGTAAAATAAGGTATGTATGCTTGTGATTAATATTATAATGTCATGTCATATGGTTGTAGGTAACATGGATCATTACTTTTATCTTGAGAAGCATGATGAAGGGAAAGGGATCTCCTACTTTGAAAGGATGTATGAAGGCATAAAGTCACACCAAGATGAAATCAACATAATATTTCCTCATATGAAGTATGAGGTGGATGACTACAATTAAGAAACTCTGATTGAAAGCTCCTGGGAATAGAATGTGTGAGGAAGGAAGAGATCGTGAGATATGAAACCATGATGAAGGCAATAAACATCCAAAAATACGACTAATATTTAACTAGGAAATCTCCTAGAAGGATATGGAGACTTTGATAAAATTATGAAAAGATGAAGACCCTTGACAATGGATATCTTTGGGAGATTTGTCAACATGTATTCCAGATGTTGATACCTACAGGAAGATGTCATGGTGAAGAGACATATCAAAAGGTACGATTTGATTTAATTTTATGATTCCTTGAATAATATATGGATGAGTCCATGCAGGGCTACTGGAGCAAGAATTGAAAGTACAAGTACAACTAACATTCATATGGTGGATGGAAACTCCTAAAAGAAACATTATGAGGAAGAAGTATCCATATGACGAATGTTCCAAATATGAAGAAGGCCACTTTCCATGAAGAAAGGAATGACATGATGAACTAAGGAGGAAAGTGATCGATGGATGTTGCCCTTCAAGGAACAAGCTCAACTAAATTTCATGGCATCAAGGAGATAAATTGATCAAGCAGTTGAAGGACCCATGAAGAAGAAGTTGTTGATGTATAGGAGAGTCCCTAGCTAAGAGGGAGCTCTGTCAGGTCGCTGACCAAGAGGGAGCTTGGATTGGGTCACCGCTGATTAAAAAGGAGTGATAGTTGTGTTTTCTGTTTCATGTGTCATGCACTAGATCAGGACTAATAGTCGTAAGTCTTAGTGAAGACCATGAAGCTAAATGTAGACATGTGATATCCTCCCTAGTTGAGAGGGAGAGATAGACACAACATTATTGTCTTCACTTGGAAGAAAGAATGGAGGGTTGAGTTCATCTTGCATTCGATGTTCTTTGAGGATGTGTAGGGAATCCAAGATGAGAGTAGGCAACAGGACCGATATTCTTTGAGGGATGGGAACCCAAGATAAGAATAGTCTTAGAAGATCATACTCAGTGAACACCCACGTGGGCGTGTACCTTGAGAGATGATGATGAAGGTGTCTATATTCATTAGTCTCACAAACATTGTGCTCTTATATGATGAGAGATAGAGTTGTCAGTCAAAGCCTTGCTATGGAAACAATGTTGGTTACTATGATGTTATACAGATGGGATACCAATCCGATTCTTCTTATGAGAAATTATTCAGATTGAGAATGACCAAATATCATTATCAATACCTCCCTAGCTAAGAGGGAGTGTTGAAGAAAGTGTAACTAGGTTTAGTCTTCATAAATATAATTTTGATCTTTGTACTTGTAAAAGAAAAGAAATATTATTTTGTAAATTATAAAATGAGTTTCTTGCTCATTGCATAGGTCTAGCACGTGTGGAAGTTCTATAGTAGAGTCAAAGAGTCAAAGAAAATGTTAAAGGGATCTTCTTGAGCATATATATAATGTATATGAGTCAACCTAGTGTCTAGATTAGGCCTCCAATACAAGCACAATACTCTTGAAGAAGACAACTAGCAAAACGATGTAAAATGAAGTCATTTTGGCTCATATAAAGGGACACATCGGTTCATTGGTTCACGTTGGCTTGAGTACATGGACAAACAAATATATATATGCAGCTAGAGTCACCATAGAGAGACAGAACTTCGAACAAGTCTTTGCAACATCGGATGAGGACAGAATCTCGCATATCTCTGAAATCTCGGTGATAATTACAGTGATATATTCACATAGATCTCTGAAGTCTTGGCCTAGTTAAGGTGTAGAGCCTCTAACTTGCACCTAATTATCTATCATTACCTACAGCTTTTCCTCACTTATCCCTCTCTTTTGCCCTATTTTCCTCATAAACCTATCCAGATCATTACATTTGATGTCTTTAAGCATAATTGGTTAACTTTGCTAATGTTTGACTGTTTGTCTAGATTTTTGACATATGCACAGAGATTCCGCAGCTGTCTGGCAATTCCGCAGCCATTCAGCAATTCCGCAGCTATCTAGTCATTCCGCAGCCTTTTCATTGATCTCTATGTTCCACGTGTCATTTTGAAAAATGAATCACATGGGCACGTGGGAATGAAGGTGTTAAAGGTTCCTATGCTATTGGTTCGGTCAGCAACGCCACGCACACCTCTGGTCAACGTGGATCAAACTTCGGTCAACAAAGCCAGCTCAAACGGTGCTGCGTGAGCTGAAAGGTCACGTCACTCCATATGGCGATTCCTCCACGCTACGCAGGTTATGGGAGACAGGATCCAACCTTGGATTCAACCTCCATGACGACCGTACCCTCCAGATAACACACGGACCTGTTTACGTGTTGCTGTACCATTTAATTAGCATGACTGTCAGTTAATTTCTAGTTTCATGTTTTACGCAGTAGGCAGTTGTTCATACGCCTATAAAATCCAGCGTCTGCGCACGCTTAAGGATTAGTTTTTAGTTGCTTTGTTTATGTAATTGCTACGATTTTAGTGAGTACAGAAACTCTGTTTTGAAGCTGTTGTTTCAGCACTTTTCACTGTAATTTCTGCATGATGAATTAATAGAAGACTGTTGTTTTGCCCATCTTCAAGTAGCTGATCTTTCCTTGGGTTTTGTGGATGGAGGGCCCCCATTCATAACAGCCTTTGTACAGTAAATTTACCTTTATGTTCTTGCCATTTCCTTCTTTTGAATTCAGCAATTTTCCTTTTCTTTAATACATGTACAGTTTTGATTTACTTTCACTGTCATCTCATTTCCAGCATTTACTTTAACTGATCAGGATTGTTTTCTGCAGGTGTTAGCCCGGGATTGTGTGTCTTTGTTGTATTTGCTTTATCTCTAATGGTATTTTCAGTTGTCATATTCATAGTTGTTGCCTTTATTCTGTTTTTCTAGCTTGATTTCTAGTTTAGTTTCTCAAGTTGTATGCTAACATATTGATGGTCTCCTTATCATAAGTTGTTCATCTTTAAGAGATCAGAATATTAATAAATCACAGCTTGCTTTGAGTAGTTTTTGACTTATATCACTAACTCTTTCTTCACTTGTTACACATTACACTGTATGTTGGAAGCAGAATGTTGGAGAGAGGCACAATGGTGTTATAATTTGTCATCTTAGAGCTTGATTACTTTTTAGACTTATATCTAACTACTTCTTAATCGTGTTTCACATAGTACTATATGTTGGAAGCAGAGTGTTAGGAAGAGATGAACATTATAATTGGTCTTTAAAGTGGTTTTTCTTACCTTTTTATTGCAGCAGCATGAGTAGTGACTAGTGCCATTAGAAAGTGGTTTTTTTTATGCTTTGCTTTCAGTTTCATTTCAAGCTATTTCTTTCAAGCTCTTTCTTTGCAAGTTTAGAAGGTAGTTAGAAACCACCAGTTACACACACTCACTCATTTAGAAACCACCATACACACACAAATCACTCATTTGTTTATAAAATCATCACTCCATCTTAGGAAGTTAAATTGACCACAACACCCCCAAACGACAAAAAGATCTAAGAGGTTACTTAAGTATATACTGTACACCTTCACTTCATCAGCTTACGAGCCCCGGGTTGACAATTTATGATAGCAATTTAGACAACACTAAATTGACTAAACATTTTGGCGCCGTTGCCGGGGAAGTGAAATTAAGTAGCCATATTCTTAGAAAAAAAAAACATAAAATTTCAAGAAAAGAAGTTGATAACCTATCAAAGTATGCTCTCCTCTTGCACTTCAAAGTGATCTGGAGGATCAGAAAAGAGAAAGTTATTGATTTAGTAGTTTCTTGAGTATGCTCTCTTCTTGCACCTAGAGTGACCTGGAAGATCAGAAAAAGAACTATTAACTTGACTTGAAGAAAAATAATAAAAAATGACATGCATAGAGCTAGAGATTCTAGGGGAAGGTTTTTAGCTAGAGCTCGAAGTTCAATTTTTACAAGTCCATCTGCTTCAAGGAATAGACAAGAGACACCTCCCTCATCTCCAACCGACACTCCTAGCCCTAGAATTCCTAGAATTCAAGAGCCAAGAATTGACTCTCCCACACCTTCTATTGAATTTGAACCAGGAAGAGACCCTTCTCTTTCTCCTACAGAAAGACCAATTGTAATTGAGGAAGTAGAATCATCTGAAGAAGAAGGAGAAATCTCTTCTCATTCACCCTTTGTAGAAGAACCAGAAGATTTTGAAATCCCTAGGGGAACCATCATGGCAGAGGAAGAAGGAGGTGGTAGAGGTAGAGGTAGAGGAGGAGGAGGAAACAACAACAACAATGGAGGAGGTAGAGGTCCCCTTGGAGGAGGAAATAGAGATGGGGATAACTCATTTGGGTTTCCTATTGTTAATGAGGATTCCCGAGCTACTATGAAAAACATATCGCCATCTGTCCTCCCAAATTTCCATGGGTTAAGAACTGAGGACCCTGAAACATTTTTATTTGAGTTTGAAGTTGTGTGTCGAACTTATGACTATCTGGATGACTCTCAGAAACTCAAATTGTTCCCTTCAACATTGAAAGATCAAGCTTTGAAATGGTTCATGGGGTTACTCACTCAATCCATTAGGTCTTGGGATGAAATGAAACAAACATTTTTGGATAGGTATCTGGATTATTGTATGCCTACTAATCACAAGGACGAGGTATTTAAAATGATACAAAGAGAAGATGAGAGCTTAGAAGATTTACTTGAAAGATTTCAATATAACCTGAAAAGAGAAAAATGAGTAACTTGGATGAAGAGACCTTAAAAGCCCTCCTATTAAAAGCCATTAGAGATGAATGGATAGACATCTTGAACATGATGGGGAAATGGGATATATCTCAACTTTCACTCAGTGATATAGCAGAACTATGTATCCATCTCTCAAGGGGCAAATCAAAAACTCAAAAAGGGCCTAGAGATCCTTCTCTCCTTAGAGCAAATAAATCTGCAACGGGATCAGTAAGTAGGGCTGAAATCGGCAATATGCTTGATGAATTCAAAACTGACATCTTAGGGAGTCTTAGTGAACAATTAGATACCCTTAAGATTCACAATAAACAAAAAGCAGAAGCTGAGGCTTTGGCCATTTTTTGCCCGAAATGTAGAAAGAAACATGCTTTAAGGGAATGTCCCTTGGATGCACACGTTGTAGAAACATGCGTAATTTGCTCAGAAACTCATGAGACCAAGGATTGTCCTTCAATTCCTGGCCTCAAAGCAGTCTTTCAAGAAGATCCAAATACACTTGAATCTCTCTGTTTTGTTGCAAGGAGACCTTGGCAAGGGCAACAGAATCAAGGGTTTAACAACTCTATGAATTTTCAACCCCAACCAAATTGGAATCCTTGGCAACAACCCTGGCCTCAACCTCAAAATCCTTTTCAATCATGGATGCAAAGCATGCAAAATCCTTATGGGAGATTTGCTCAATTCTATCAATATCCTCCATCTTTTCAGAACCAGCAAGCTCCACAACTTCCAAATCAAGGTCAACAACTATCATTGCCATACCCTCAACAACAACAACCTCCTCCACAAAATCAAAATTCTCAACTCTTGCTTCAATCCCAACAGAAGTCAAATCAACTTCCCTCTCAGCCATTACCAAATCCCAATAATAGGAACCCTCAAAATGCTTACATGATGGAAGGTCAACCATTCCCTACCTATATGATTGTTCCTCTCAATGAAGTACAACTCAGATCAGGTAGAATCCTAGATCAACCTTCTATAAATGTTCAACAGCCAAGCATTTCTGAGGAAGAATCTCTTAAAGTCAATAAGGGTTCTGAAGTATCACTTCAAAACCAAAATATCCAAAAAGAAAAAGAAAAAGAATCAACCCCCACAACTCCCATAGTTGAGCAACCTACATCTTTAGCTACACCTCCTTTTCCTGAAAGATTACAAATTGACAAAGGAGTGGAAAAGCAAATTTGGTTGCCTGACTATAATTTTCTAGATGAATTGAAGAATGTCTGTATCAAGATCCCCTTGTTACAAGCCATTAAGGAAATTCCCATTCTAGCAAAGACAATAAAGGAGTTGAGTTTGAAGAAAACAGGAAAGAGAACCAGAGATACCAAAAGGATACATCTAGTTGGAAAAATTGCAGACATTATGATGGGTAAGATTACCATGCAAAAGTATGTGGATCCCGGTAGCCCCATTGTCAAAACTCATATTAATGGGGTTGAAATCCCAAATACTTTGATTGACTTAGGAGCCGCTATCAACATCATGAGTAGACAGACCATGGATCAGTTAAAGCTTCCTAACCTTCTCTTTACACCTACTTTACTGCAACTTGCAGATCGATCAATCATTAAACCTGATGGTGTATTGGAAGACATTCCAGTCTCCCTAGACTCTTGGGAATATCCAGTTGATTTTATGATTTTAACTCCCAAGAACAATCTAGGAGGACATCCTCTTATCCTAGGAAGACCTTGGCTAGCAACAACTGATGCTTTTATCAGTTGTAGGTCTGGGGACATGTATATATCATATGGTAATTCCACCAAGAAATTCAACTTGTATCCTCCAGCAAAGGCAATAACAGAAATAGGAGAAGATGAGTGGGTCGATGATGAGGATACTATACAACCTGTTCTAACCATCTCTGAGATCAGTGTAGACAGTCAAATCCTAAATACATTAGAAAATTTTGAAATATCTTTAGAATATGACTCTACACAGTTTCAGTTAGATGCGGACATTGAATATCTCTCCTCTAGACAGATGTCTCTCTTCTCAATGGAAGAGTTTGGTAGTTCTACAGTTGAAATCCTTCCAGGGAAAACATTGAATATTAATAGAAACTTGGAAGGACCACAACAAGAAAAAGTAACCAAACTTTTGCAAAAACATTCTACTGCATTTGCATGGGAATACACTGACATGAAAGGCATCGATCCTAAGACTTGTATTCATCACATCTATATTGAAGAAAACAGCAGACCTATTAGGCAACCGCAGAGAAGGATGAATCCAAATCTTAGGGAAATCGTGAAAGAAGAACTCCAGAAATTACTCAAGGTAAACTTCATTTACCCCATTTCAGATAGCCAATGGGTTTCTCCCTTGGTTATAGTGCCCAAAAAGAATGGTAAATGGAGAGTTTGCATTGATTATCGAGAATTGAACAAGGCAACCTTAAAGGATCATTTCCCTCTACCTTTTATTGATCAGGTACTAGACACTTTAGCAGGTAAAAAGTATTTCTCATTCTTGGATGGTTTTAGTGGGTATAATCAAATTCAGGTGGCACCTGAAGATCAAGATAAGACCACATTCACCTGTCCATGGGGAACTTTTGCCTACCGAGTACTCCCTTTTGGATTATGCAATGCACCTGCTACTTTTCAAAGGGCTGTATTAGGTATCTTTTCAGATCTAATCCATGATTGTGTAGAGGTCTACATGGATGATTTTACAGTTTACGGTAATACATTTGAAGAAGCTTTGGAAAATTTGGAAAAAGTACTGATAAGATGTAAGGAAACAAATCTTTCTTTAAGTCATGAAAAGTGTTTTATGATGTTTACTGAAGGGATTGTTTTAGGACATCATATTTCAGGAGATGGGATTAAGGTTGATAGATCCAAAGTTGAAGTCATCTCTAAGTTACCGATTCCAAATTGCCAGAAAGATGTTAGAAGTTTTCTTGGGTTTACTGGGTATTATAGAAGATTTATTGAAAACTTCACCAAGATAGCATCTCCTCTCTTCAAATTACTTACAAAGGACTGTGAATTCAAATGGGATCCTGAATGCCAATCTGCATTTGAAGCTTTAAAAACTAGAATATCTGAAGCACCCATTCTAAGAGGGCCAAATTGGAAACTTCCTTTCCATATTTCTACAGATGCTTCAGATATAGCTCTAGGAGCTGTTTTGGGACAAAAGGATTTGATCCCTTATGCCATTTATTACACCAGTAAAAATTTGACTCCCACTGAGTTAAATTATACTGTGACAGAAAAAGAGTTCTTAGCTGTGGTACATGCGATCAATAAGTTTAGACACTACATAACCGGCTATGAAACTTTTGTTCATACTGATCATTCTGCCATAAGATATTTAATGAACAAACCTGTTACTAATGGCAGAGTCACTAGATGGCTCTTACTTTTACAAGAATTCAATATTACTGTGTTAGATAGACCAGGAAAACAAAATACAGTAGCTGATTTCTTGTCTAGAATCCAAAATGCTAACGAAGATTCTCCTGTAGAGGATAAGTTTCCTGATGAGTATTTGTTTGCAATAACTACTAAAACCCCTTGGTATGCAGATATTGCTAATTATTTGGTCACAGGGAAACTACCTCCACATCTTTTTCCTAGTGAAAGGAGAAAGATTATTCAGCAGAGTTCAAGTTATTCATGGATTTCTAATGAATTGTTCAAAACAGGGCTAGACTGTGTGATTAGAAGATGTGTTCGGGAGGATGAAATGCCTGACATCCTTAAGGCATGCCATGACGAACCATGCGGTGGACACTTTGCTGACAAGAGGACAGCCTATAAAATCCTTTCTCTGGGATATTATTGGCCTACTCTTTTCAAAGATGCAAAGCAATATGTCAGAAGGTGTGACAGCTGCCAAAGAATTGGGAGACCAACTCTTTCAAGTGAGATGCCATTGCAGCCACAGGTACTCATCGAACCGTTTGAAAAATGGGCTTTAGATTTCGTTGGACCCATTAATCCGCCATCTAAACAAAAGAAGTATATATTGGTTTGTACTGACTATGTTACTAAGTGGGTAGAAGCAAAAGCTTTGCCTTCTGCCACTGAAAATTCAGTTGTTCAATTTCTTTTTGAGGATATTTTCACTCGTTTTGGTGTCCCAAGAGAAATTGTAACAGATCAAGGAAGCCAATTTACATCTAATCTGATGGAGAAGCTGATGGAGGAATACAAGATCAAGCATAGAACATCTACTCCTTACCATCCGCAAGCAAATGGTCAAGTGGAATCTACAAATAAAGTCCTTGAGAATATCATCACCAAGACTGTTCATCTGTATAGAAGAGATTGGGCTGAAAGGCTACCTGAAGCTTTATGGGCCTATAGAACTACATGGAGGAGTACCACAGGATATTCTCCCTATGAACTTGTTTATGGGAAAGAAGTCCTGCTCCCCATTGAGTTCCAAGTCAAAACTTTCAAGATGGCAGTCCAGTTGGGGATGAATCTTTCAGAAGCCCAGAAGCACAGAATGGAGCAGTTAAATGAACTAGATGAGATAAGACAAGATGCCATTTTAAGAACCGATCTAGTTCAGCATCAAAGAACAAAATGGCATGATAGATACATCAAGGAGAAGAAGTTTCAGAAAGGAGATTGGGCTCTATTGTTTGATTCAAAGTTTAAAGACTTCAAAGGAAAATTTCAAACTCATTGGCTTGGGCCATATGAGATTGATGAAGTCTTTAGCAATGGAGCAGTTCGAGTGAAAACTATCGATGAATTTCATACTCCTCTTATTGTGAATGGCCATCGCTTGAAGATCTACTAGAAGCCACTCTCAAAAGAGGAATTTGTCAAGTTGTTTAAAGAAGATTCTGCAATCAGGTTGGTGGAGAAGGATTCTTCTCCTCCATCAACCTAATCTTTGGTTTTTGAAAAAAAAAAATAAAAAATTTACAAATGTATAGGCCTGAAAACCAGTCTCTGATTGGCAGTCCTATGCAGAAAATCTGAGGTGAAAATCAGGGTCACCTAACACCTCACATTTTCCAAAAAAAAAATCTCTCTCTCCTCCTTATTCCATCTCATTTCGCCATTTCGCCCACTTCATTCACCATCTCATTCATCCAATCACTCTCACTCCACCTCATTTCTTTCCATCCATCCATCCATTGCATTCCATCTCATCAATAAAGTCATTGTCAGATTTATTTCACACAGCTAAAGTTGTTTTGTGCAGACAGAAGGGTATCACTGCAGTTTCTGCAGCTGAGGAGCAATTCCGCAGCCAACATCCCAATTCCGCAGCCGATACACTTTCTGCACCTGCATAAAAAAAAAAACACAGTCTGTTTTAAGGAGTCTGCAGTCCAAAAGTCATCAGCAATAATTGAAAAAGATCATGTAGCAGCAACAAACAATGAAAGGTTAGTGTCATATGAGCAAAAGGAATCAAAGTGCGGATACATAAGGTATGATCTAATTTCTAAACCTACGGTTATAACATTTTGCATGGTTTCCGGATTGTGTTTTTAGCCATTTAATGTAATGATTACCAATCCTCTCCATTACTCGACCGGAAATCCATGTATCTCTCAGCCTTAACGGTCCCTACTCATTAAACCCAAACACGGCTGCTCTTTCATTAAAACCCTCATACCAGAGTGACGTATACAACTGTACTACGGCACTCTGAGTTATAATTCCGCAGCCAGATGTACACCAATGACCGACGTCTCTGGGATTTAACCGTTTTCACCCATTACTCATAACCCTCCTACGCATACATAATTCCATTCCCGCTGTTGATTCACTCCCTCATTTCCATTGTTCTTCACTGCTCCGTCTTATTCACTATTCTGTCCACCGTAAGCACTCTCTGTTTCATTTTCTTCTCATTTCTCCACTAAAACCTTGACCACTGTTGTAAGTGCATCACGACTATTTTGCTGTAGCCGTAAACCCACTATCCAAACACTTTTCTCCCGTATAACTCTTTCACCAAGTGTTAAAACAGTGTTGTTAAGGCAGCCAGAGAGCTGATGGGTAAGCTATTGAGGGCAGAGCCTGAGGGCTCTAAATTTTTAGAAGGCTATCCCCAAACTAAAGACGCTTTGCAAAAGGCCAAATGGCTCCAGTTCATTCAAAAATTCAAGGGATACCACAAGGAAGTCACAAAGGCTTTTGCTCGTTCCTTCAAAGACAACAAAGTGGAGATTGGAGATCTGAAATTTACAGTTACAGAAGGCAGTTTAACACAAGCAACTTCATTACCTCAGACTGGGGAAAGGTGGTTCAAGAATCGATCAGTGAAAGACCAGGAATGGAAGCAAATATTGAAAAATCCAGGTATGAACACTAGTATTTTTACAAAGGGAATCCCTGTTAGTCTTGTCAAAGAAGAATGGACAGCTTTGCTTCTGTTAGTACAGAAATTCTTTACATGTGAAGGAAGATTCAGAATTTTGTATGTTTACCATGCTAAAATTATGATGCATTTCATGGGTGAGCATGACATTAATCTTCCTTATTTTCTACTATCTAGCCTTAAAAAAATGTGCTCAATAGTCCAAAGAAACATAAATAATGTTGAGCCACATTTATACCATCACGGGCTTGTCAAAATGCTAATTGAAGAACAGTTAAAGGCCAAAAGGGATACATGGGAAAGATTTCTTGTGAGGAACCACTTCCAAGAGGCAGGAGAAGTCTCTGGTAGTTCACCTAAAGTGCCCAAAAAGAGTAGAAGAAGAAGAAGAGAAGAGGTTACCCCAGAAATTGTTGTCCAAGTAGAAACTGTCCCTGAAATTGTTGTCCAAGAAGAAACTGTCCAAGACCTTGTTGAAGAAGAAATTGTTGCCCATAACTCTGAGGAAGAAATTGACCCTGAGCTTGCTGTAGATATTGACCAAACAGCCCAAGGAATCATTACAGAAACCCTGCAAGAAATTGTCCAAGAGGCTGCTCAAAAGAAAAAGGAGAGTAGGAAGAGACAAAAGAAGGATAAGGGAAAAGCTATAGCCCAAGAAACCTACCTTACTCCTGAAAATTCCAGTGAAGAGGACACTCAGCCATTGGCACATAGATTGGCCCAACTTCATGAGGCTGCCCTTTCCAAGAAGATGCAAAAACAAAAGCAAAAGCAACAAAAGGAAAAACAGAGCATCACCACCGTAAGGAGGAGCAGCAGGCTACAAGACAAAGTGGGGGCCACAAAGGACAAAGAGTCACTCTTTATTGACTTGAGCACACCTGAAAAGGTTGCTACAAGACTTGACTTTGAGGCAAGGCCACCACATGTTGAGGTTACTCCTCCACGAGAGGAAAGCCCTTTTCAACAAGAGCATGAAATCGAATTTGAGCATGAGCCTAGTCCAAAGAGGTCACCAGAGATTGACCCAGATCAGCAGAGAGTATATAACTACTTGGAGACATTAGAACAAGCTGCTGCTGGTCCAAGCACTGTTCTACCTCTTGAACAGCAAGTTCACTCACTTAAACAAGAAATTTTTGAGCTTGAAGTTTTAAACCGCCACATCACACAAGAGAATGAAGCATTAAAGGAACAAGGTAAAGTGGACAAAATGGTCCACAATAATACAATGCTTCATTTGGGCCTTTGGCACAAGGAGAACAAGAAGCTAAAGAAGAAATGCAGGAAGCTAAGCAGAGCTTTGGTCAATTTAAAATTCAGATGCTTTGTGAGGAAACCAAGAGTCAATGTGGCTACACAGAGGAAGAGGAGAAGACTAGATGTCCTAGCAGAGGCATCTCAGCAGGTGGATTAAACAATGTTTTCGTTGCATGAGGACATGCAACACCCTCGTAGTGGGGGTATGTAGAGCCTCTAACTTGCACCTAATTATCTATCATTACCTACAGCTTTGCCTCACTTATCCCTCTCTTTTGCCCTATTTTCCTCATAAACCTATCCAGATCATTACATTTGATGTCTTTAAGCATAATTGGTTAACTTTGCTAATGTTTGACTGTTTGTCTAGATTTTTGACATATGCACAGAGATTCCGCAGCTGTCTGGCAATTCCGCAGCCATTCAGCAATTCCGCAGCGATCTAGTCATTCCGCAGCCTTTTCATTGATCTCTATGTTCCACGTGTCATTTTGAAAAACGAATCACATGGGCACGTGGGAATGAAGGTGTTAAAGGTTCCTATGCTATTGGTTCGGTCAGCAACGCCACGCACACCTCTGGTCAACGTGGATCAAACTTCGGTCAACAAAGCCAGCTCAAACGGTGCTGCGTGAGCTGAAAGGTCACGTCACTCCAGATGGCGATTCCTCCACGCTACGCAGGTTATGGGAGACAGGATCCAACCTTGGATTCAACCTCCATGACGACCGTACCCTCCAGATAACACACGGACCTGTTTACGTGTTGTTGTACCATTTAATTAGCATGACTGTCAGTTAATTTCTAGTTTCATGTTTTACGCAGTAGGCAGTTGTTCATACGCCTATAAAATCCAGCGTCTACGCACGCTTAAGGATTAGTTTTTAGTTTCTTTGTTTATGTAATTGCTACGATTTTAGTGAGTACAGAAACTCTGTTTTGAAGCTGCTGTTTCAGCACTTTTCACTGTAATTTCTGCATGATGAATTAATAGAAGACTGCTGTTTTTCCCATCTTCAAGTAGCTGATCTTTCCTTGGGTTTTGTGGATGGAGGGCCCCCATTCATAACAGCCTTTGTACAGTAAATTTACCTTTATGTTCTTGCCATTTCCTTCTTTTGAATTCAGCAATTTTCCTTTTCTTTAATACATGTACAGTTTTGATTTACTTTCACTGTCATCTCATTTCCAGCATTTAATTTAACTGATCAGGATTGTTTTCTGCAGGTGTTAGCCCGGGATTGTGTGTCTTTGTTGTATTTGCTTTATCTCTAATGGTATTTTCAGTTGTCATATTCATAGTTGCTGCCTTTATTCTGTTTTTCTAGCTTGATTTCTAGTTTAGTTTCTCAAGCTGTATGCTAACATATTGATGGTCTCCTTATCATAAGTTGTTCATATTTAAGAGATCAGAATATTAATAAATCACAGCTTGCTTTGAGTAGTTTTTGACTTATATCACTAACTCTTTCTTCACTTGTTACACATTACACTGTATGTTGGAAGCAGAATGTTGGAGAGAGGCACAATGGTGTTATAATTTGTCATCTTAGAGCTTGATTACTTTTTAGACTTATATCTAACTACTTCTTAATCGTGTTTCACATAGTACTATATGTTGGAAGCATAGTGTTAGGAAGAGATGAACATTATAATTGGTCTTTAAAGTGGTTTTTCTTACCTTTTTATTGCAGCAACATGAGTAGTGACTAGTGCCATTAGAAAGTGGTTTTTTTTATGCTTTGCTTTCAGTTTCATTTCAAGCTCTTTCTTTGCAAGTTTAGAAGGTAGTTAGAAACCACCAGTTACACACACTCACTCATTTAGAAACCACCATACACACACAAATCACTCATTTGTTTATAAAATCATCACTCCATCTTAGGAAGTTAAATTGACCACAACACCCCCAAACGACAAAAAGATCTAAGAGGTTACTTAAGTATATACTGTACACCTTCACTTCATCAGCTTACGAGCCCCGGGTTGACAATTTATGATAGCAATTTAGACAACACTAAATTGACTAAACAAAAGGGTCACAATCTCGACATAGTTGTGGAAGATCTCGGTGCAAGTAGAACATAATCACAGTCTCGTTGAAGATCAAAGTGTAGAAGAAGATAAAGTCATAATCTCGGCATACATGTTAGAAGAAGTATTTCGGTGTAGCATAAATCCTAGACACAGTCATCCTTGAAATCATTGTAATCATGATATCAATCATGATCCTAATGAAGACAAGGTCAAGATCATGATGAAGACCTCGATATAGCTATCATATATATACCTCTGAATGGATATCTCATTGATGTGATAAAGTTCTTGGAGAAGGTGTAGCATTTGGATGGCAGTGATGAAGATCTCGATGAAGGAGCAGTCATGGTGCAGTAGTGATGAAGATCTTGATGAAGGAGCCGTCATGGTGCAGCAGGAATGAATATCCCAGTGGTGTAGTAGTGATGGCCTCATTGGTGCAACAATGATGATGATCTCAGCAGTGACAAACAAGAGGATTGGTGTCTTAGTTTTGGAGTGGCATAATAGGTCAAGGGTCATGGTATTGGTATTCTTCAATTGGAATCTCTATAAGAACAATTTTGTGTGGGTTTTCCTCTCAAAGAGTGAGAGGTTTTGGCCCTAGTAGAAAGCCAAATATTTTGTGTTCTTATCTCTTTGTTTTTGGTAACTGTTTGATGAATATAATAAGACACACTCTAATAAGATCAAGTGAATATTGTGCTAAGAAGAAAAGTTAAAATACCTCACAATTAATATCATGTTAGAAGAATCTCATTAAATTTACTTGCCCTAGATTCTTCAACACTTTGGGTATAAGGAAGTTATCTCTAATTTGGTAGAGAGGGAGTCAAATTTTAAAATTATTCTTGGAGACAACTCTACTCATCTCATAAAATTATTTGGGTCCGTCAAATTTCATTTGGATTCTAGGGAATCTATTTTTCTCCATGATGTAATGTATGTGTTAGGTTTAAAGAATAATTTGGTATCAATATGTGCTTTGGAAGACAAAGGGATGAGGGTTTCCTTCATCAAGGGAAAGGTTCTTACTTGGCCTATTGGATCACCTATGAGAGATGCATTTACATTGGGATCAATATTTGAAGGACTCAATAGAGTCACTAGTAGACCTCTTCTAGCATTGTTCCATTATACTAATCATCTAAGTGAGCTATGGCACCGAAGATTGGCCCATCTACATTATGATGCTCTTCAAAATTAGAGAAATTGGTCTCAAGGATTCCCAAGGTTCAAGCCCAACATGATGGAGTATGTCCAGGTTATTCCCTTGTAAAGAAGACAAGGAGATCAGTCCCCTCTAGAGAGAACAAGGCAAATGACATCATCCATCTCATTCATTCCTATATATGTGGTTCAATGCCGGTGCATTCTATTGGTGGCCATCTATACTATATCACCTTCATTGATGACTTATCAAGAAAGATGTGGATATATTATTTGAAGCACAAGCATGAATCCTTTGGAATTTTCAAGGAGTTAAAAGTTTTGATAGAAAATCAAACATGGAAGAAAAAAAAAATATTCAAGTCTGACAATGGTGGAGAGTACATATCATAAGAGTTCATTGATTTTACAAGAAGGAAGGTATAAAGAAAGAGACAATTGTTCCCTATACTCCTAAAAAATGGAGTGGCTAAAAGAAAGAATAAGTCCATTATGGAAGTTGCTCATGCCATGCTCCATGATCAAAAGTTGCCAAAATTCCTTTGGGAAGAAGCAACAAATGTTGTCGTATATGTTCAAAAACGAGTGCCTCATAAAGCATTGGACAACAAGACCCCTGAAGAAGTGTTCATGGGTGTCAAGCATGATGTTTTTCATCTGCATATATTTTGTTTCCTTGTATATTTCCACATGTCGAAGGACAAAAGAAACAAGCCGGAAGCCACAGGAAAAAGAGGTATGTTTGTTGGATATTGCAAAAATTCTAAAGAATTTAGAATATATACTCATGGTCAAAGGAAAGTTGAAATTAGCAGGGATGTAACGTTTGATGAATATTTTTCCCTTGGGAAAGCAAGGGACCTTCCTCCACCTCCTCCCCTTGAGAAGAATGATGATATGGATATTTTTTATGGTCATTTCGTGCCTAAATCTGAGACAAATATTGTTGATGATCCCATGGATACCTTAGATCCTCGTCCATGTGATCCCCCTACTAGGAAGAGGCCACTTTGGCTTCATGATACTCTACCGAATGACGATAGACACATTCACGTTCGAAGATCATTTAGAGAAAGAAAGAATCCTTTTAGATACTAGGGATATATTACATCCATGAGCACTATGATTCAAGTCAAAGCGCCCACCTTTGAAGAAGTTGTGAAGGAAAAAGTTTGGAAGGATGCTATGGGTGAAGGATAGGAATCAATTATGAAGAATGACATGTGGAATATTGTACTGAGACTGAAGGGGAAATCCGTGGTGACTTCAAAGAAGTTATTCAAGATAAAACATGGAGTTGATGGTAACATTGAGAAATACAAGGGAAGGTGTTGGCATTAAGATACAGATATGATACAGGTGTTGTCCTTGATGGCAACTCACTCAGATGACAGATCATAGTACATCTAGAATGATCATAAAGGTATATGCAGGTTCGTTGTGATAAGGATAAGCATACATGTGGGTTCACCATATACCAAGTTGCGTATACGTACACTCGCACATTTACAGAGGGAAAGGCATGTACATGTTGGAAATCTAAGTTTTGGTCTGTGGTATTTGGTCCATGGTATTTGGTCTGAGGTATTGACCCCAGGTATTGGGTCCAAGGTATTGGTCCTACATGGTTTTGGACCATGGTATTGAGAGAGGCCTAAACCTATATAAAGAGAAGAAGATCATTAGGCCAAGGTGCAAGTGTGCAAGTGATGAATATATGATGAAGTGTGAGATCTAGTATGTTGGTTATGGGTTTGTGATGCTTTGCTTGATCTGAACCAAGGAGGCACCTATGCAGTGATAAAGGTTGATGGACCAGGATCATGAAGACTAAAATGAATTATCATTATATGGTATGATCATGAATAGATCTGAATACTGACGCATGTATTATCCTTTATATCTTATGTTGAAAGTTGCAGCAAATGTATAAGTAATTATTTTCAGATCTGTATGCGGGTTCTCTCTAGTGAAAGGGCGTATACACACTGGTTCGATACAGTCAAGTAGCGTATACATTATGAGATTTTATATTTGAGGTTGTTGTTGGTTCTAGTGGTTGTTGTAGAGTTCTGGGCTCTGCTCTATGTTCTGGTGACTGTGTTTTGATGACAGTGTTTCAGTGATTCAGTTGTTGGGTGATTCAGAGTTAATGATTGTATTATAGTGGTGATTGTTTCGTATTTATGATCCAGTATGAAAATTTATGAAACGTGGTCCCTGGAAGAAAAGAGAAGGTTGTAGCCTTGTGTAGGTCAGCACCTACGTACTAGTACATCAGCTAGTACAAGAGCTAGGGGGTTGTAGCTCCCTTCCAGTAGTAGCTGGAGAATGAGAGAAGGTAGTAGCCTTCTACAGGTAGAAGCCTGCATACTGGTATAAGATTGCACCAGTACAAAAATATTGTAAAAAGAAGTTTCTTATTAAAAGAAGATAGAGAGGAATTGTAGCAGGTGGTTTTCACCCACGTTGGGTTTCCACCTTATATCATGGTGTTCATGTGTGCTTCTTACATGTGATGATCTGTTCTATTTTACTGCACTTATTTACTATTCATATGGTTAATAATGTTCTGATGCACTCATTGAAGATCAACTAACTGAATCATAAGTTTACTGGATATATGCTAGTTGCATTAAACACAGTTGCGTATACACGCGAGTATCCTTAAATGAAGTAGCGTATATGAATCTGATAATGCAAATGAAAAGATTATTGATTTGCTAATACTGATTCACCGCGGCTCCCCCCCCCTCTCATTATTATTCCCAACAATTGGAATCAAAGCAGGTCCTTCAGAAGAAGCTTGATCGCTTGAAGGAAGATCCATCAGGATGACTAATCAAGAAAGAGAGGGAGCCATCAAACCACCAATCTTCGATGGGAGAAATTTTATGTACTGGAAGATAAGAACCACAACCTATCTACAATCACTTGGAACAGATATTTGGGGAATCGTGGAAGGAGGATATGCATATCCATCAACAATTCCTACAGATACGGCAGGTAGAAATCAATATGAAATCAATGCCAAAGTTGTTACTATCTTATTGGGAAGTTTGTCACAATCAGAATTTGTCAAGGTCATGCAGTTCAAATCAACCAAAGAAATCTGGGACAAAATCATTCTAATCTATGAAGGAGATGCTCAGGTAAAATGTGCTAAGCTTCAAACTCTCAGAATACGGTATGAAACTCTTAAGATGCATAGTAATGAAAGCATAACTAATTACTTCCTACGTATAGATGAGATTGTCAATTGTATGAGGAATCTGGGTGAAGAAATTAAAGAAGTTGTCTTAGTTGAGAAAGTTTTAAGATCCTTGTCTGCAAAATTTGAATCCAAAGTGTCTGCTATAGAAGAAAAGGAAGATCTACAGAAAATCACTATGACGCAGCTTCACGGAATCCTAACTGCTTTTGAAATGATAAAAGGAGGACCATCAGATATGAGAGAAGCCACATTTAAAGTATCAACAAAGGGAAAAGAAAAACTCAGTGAATCAGAATACATTTCAGAAGAAGAATATAAGGTAAATTTTGTCAAGAATCTTCAACAAGGATCTGGAAGGTTTGAAGGTAAGCCACCTTTCAAATGTTTTTCTTGTGGTAGAGTTGGTCACTACGTTGCTAGATGCCTTCACAACAAAGGAAAGATGTATGAAGAAGGTAATAGAAGTTATTACACTCATGATAAAAGTAATGACTCATCCAATAGTGATGGAGACATTAGACTTCTCATGGCATATGAAAGTAAGGACGTAGAAACAGAAGAAGTTACCAGATTAAAAGATCAGCTGGAGACACTAACCAGAGTAAGGGAGCAGCTGCAAGATGTAGTAAAAGATCAGAGCATAACAATCTAGAGACTTGAATCTAAGATCCTTGCTCTAAAGGAAGACCTTGAAAAATCAAAGAAGTAGAATGAAGGGGCTCTTGAATAACAAGAACATGAATTGCTCGAATTGAGATACAAGTGGAAGAAGGAAGAAAAGCTGAAGAAAACATAAAGAAGCAATATCTAGAAAAAGAAGAACAACATCAGGTTGAGGTAAATATCTTAAAAGGTAAATTAGAAGAAAAGAATAAACTGTTACGATTTCAGGATAGTACTAAGATTTTGGATGATATTCTTGTTGGCATTATGATGCATGTGTTGTACTTGATGGAAACCCTCTTGTAGCAGAACAACTCACTTATATATAACTAGATGAATCTACAGAAGAGATATCAGATGTGACAGAATACATGGGATGCAGGGCAACTCAAAGGAATCAAGTTCAGACGTAATGTACAAATGGCAACTCATTAAAATGACAGTTCTTAGTATGGCAAGTTAGCTTTGCCATCAAGTCCAAAGGGGGAGATTGTTGGCATTATGATACAGGTGTTGTCCTTGATGGCAACTTACTAAGATGACAGATCACAGTTAAGGCTCACAGAATGAAGATATACGCAGGTTCCCTTTGATAAAGCCGCTTATACACGTGGGTTATTCGACCAAAAGGTGCGTACACGTATACACGCACTTTCATGCAAGGGAAGGCGCATACATTGGGTTTTGGTCCATGGTACTTAGTCCTTGGTATTTGGACCTATGGTTTTGGACCATGGTATCTTGTCCGATGTGTTGAACCCAGGTATTGGGTCCATGGTATTGATTCTCTATGGTTTTGGACCATGGTATTGAGTAAGGCCTAAGACTATAAAAGGAGGAGAAGATCATTAGGCAAAGGTACTGAGAAAGTCTTGAATATCTGATGAAGTATGAGATCCAGTATGCAGGTTACAGGTTCATGATGCTTTTCTTGATCTGAGCTAAGGAGGAATCTCACCGGTTGATGGAGAACAAGATCTTAGGATAGATCGGGATCAAATGGTTTGGAATGAATCATCTCTATATGGTTTGATTATGCTTATTCCAGATCTGTATACTGACGCATGTAATGTTCTGATCTAGGTATAACTTCAGTTTGAAATAGCTGCAACTCATGAATGAATATTTACAGATGTATACGCTGGTTGAATTTGATAAAAGTGCGTACATACACAGGTTATATACATCCAAGTAGCGTATACCATATACACTATGATATTTGAAGTTACAAATGGTTCTGGTAGTTGATGCAAAGTCTGAGTTCTGGTGACTGTTTACTAGTGTCATTATTCTACATATTCAGATTGGTTGATTATTTTTAGCTTTAGTGTTGATGGATGAGATCTATAATGGATCAGGATCATAATGAATTATCTTTATGTGATCTGATGGACTAGATATGGTTGCTAACATATGTATTATCCTTGTATATGTAATGATCTGGTTATGTCTGAAGTCACGAAGTGCAGCGAAGACATAAGTAAGTAATTAATGACATATATGCTGGTTCGCTTTGGTGAAGTTGCGTATACGCGCTGGTTCGGCTCTTCCAAGTAGCGTATGCACTCTAATGCATGAATTTTGATGATACAGTTAGATCTGAACATTGTTGCAGAGTTCTGTGTTCTACTCTGTGTTCTACTCTGTGTTCTGGTGATTTCAGTTTGTTGACAAGGTTCCAGTGATTCAGTATTGGGTGATTCAAAGATTTATGATGCAAGTGGTGATTGCTTTTGTGCTTCAATGATATTGATGGGTCCAGTATGAAAATTGGATGAAATGTGGCCTTCAGATTACAGTGTTGTGCTTCAGGAGTATCCAGTCTAAAAATTTATGAAACGTGGTACCTGGAGGAAGAAAGAGAAGGTAGTAGCCTTCTGTAGGTCGGCACCTACGTACTAGTACATCAGCTAGTACAAGAGCTAAGGGGGTGGTAGCTCCCTTCCAGTAGCAGCTGGAAAATGAGTGAAGGTTGGAGCTTTCAGTAGGCTGGCACCTACATACTAGTAAAAGGATCGGCTAGTACAAGAGCTAAGGGGGTTGCAGCTTCCTTCCAGGAGAAGCTGGAGAATGAGAGAAGGTTGTAGCCTTTTGTAGGTAGAAGCCTGTGTACTTGTATAAGACTGCACCAATACAGAAATATTGTAAAAAGAAGTTTTTATTAAAAGAAGATAGAGACGACTTGCAACAGGTGGTTTTCACCCACATTAGGTTTCCACCTTACATCATGGTGTTCATGTGTGCTTCTTATGTTTGATGATCTGTTCTATTTTACTGCACCTATTTACTGTTCATAGGGTTAATAAAAGTTCTGATGCACTAACTAAAGATCAACATTTAATGGATTAACTGAATCATAAGTTTACTGGATATACGCTAGTTGCATTAGACACAGTTGCGTGTACACGCAAGTTCCCTTAACTGAAGTACCGTATATGAATTTGAGTATGGAAATGAAAAAGTGTTTGATTTGATAATATTGATTCACACCCCCCCCCCCCCCTTCTCAGTATTATTTCCAACAATTGGTATCAGAGCAAGTCCTTTGGTAGAAGCTTGATCGCTTGAAGGAGATCCGTAGAACAATGGGAAAGAAGCTTAATAAGAAAGCACCTAAGAAGAAGAAGACATCTCAGAAGAACTATGACAGTGGGAGAATCAATTGGGGAATATGTGGAAGAAGCACTTCAGATTCAGAATCACTTTAGAATGAAGATGAACAAGCAAAAGAACTATCAGGTATGAATTTGTTATCCTCTAGTGATATATTTATCCATCCATTTGAAGATGATGAAAGTGATAGTGAAACAACTGAATTTGCTATTATGGGTGAGAAAGAAAGATATCAAATAGAGGCAGAATTTAAAAGACTTATAGACAAAATTAGAGGTCAACAAGATCTATTGCACAAAAGGGAATGTATCTCCAAAGAAGAAGTTACCAAACTAAATGCTCAACTAGAGGAAGGAAACAAGGTAAGGAAGCTATTCAAGGAAAAATGTTAAAAGTTGCAGTATGAAGTGACATCATTAAAAAATGAAGTAAATGAAAGAAGCACAACAATCAAGAAACTCAGAGAAAGATCCAGTTACTATGAAAGTCTTGAAGCTACGATCCTCTCGCTAAAAAAAGATCTTTAAGAATCAAATAAGCAGAATAAAGAACTACTCCAAGCTCTTGAAAAACAATAAAACAAAGTTCATGAATTAAAACATCAGTTAGAAGAAGGAACAAAAATTGAAGAAAACATGAAGAAGCAGTATCATGAAAAGGAAGAGCAACTTCAGGATGAGGTAAATATTCTAAAAGGTAACTTAGAAGAAAAGGATAAGCTCTTACGATTTCAAGATAGTACTAAGATATTGGATGATATTCTTAGTAGTCAAAGGTCTCCTGCTATCAAAACTAGTCTTGGTTTTCATGAATCTGTTGAAGGTGAATCTAGTTCACAAAATAAAACAAGGAACTCTAATGCACAATCTGAAATACTCAACAAGGAGATGAGAGGTCAATCCCATCAACAACCAAGGAAAGAAATTCTTCAAAGAAAATATTTTACTCCTCCGATGAATAATGTTGAATGTTATGTATGTCGTAATCTTGGACATGTTGTAGCCAGATGCAGAAGTAGAATGGTTTAAGACTATCACACAGAAAGATCATCACATTCCAGGTACTTTAAGGAATATTGTTTTGCTTGCAATATGTTTGGTCACAAAGCTGTTGATTGCTACAGAAGGAATATGAAACATGTAAGATGTTATGCATGTAACAAGTTGGGACATATAGCAAAGGAATGCAAGAACAAAGTACGGGCACCATACCAAAAGGAGAAAACATCATCACACTTGAAGATATGGAAGAAGAAGGAAGTACAGTCAGAAAGATGTGGCACAACACAATGTACAGACATGACAGACTCAGAGGAAGCTGAAAGTGTAAAACTTCAGTGCTCTCAATCTCATATGCAAGTTTCATAAAGATAAGTCGCGTATATACGCGAGTTAGACAGTGAACAGTCACGTGGATGACAGTTTGAGAAAAGCAGTGGGACAGGCTCAGGAAAAGGGTCTGATATGATTCAGTCCATTATTTGCTCTATTTGATAATGGTTACAATCTACTGATGACGTGTGGAAATATCTTGATACTTGTAAGATGTTCAAAAGTGTTTTCTTCCTAACTTGATGATGATGATGCCTTGATACTTCTTGCTGATATATGCATGATCAGATTTGACAGTAAACAAGATAGCATAGGTTCAGGGGGAGCTTATACTCTTAATAATGCATTGTTGACATTATGGTTAGTAGTCCTTGGTGATGATGCTTATATGGCTAAATGATACATCTTGCTATGATATGCTTATGAGTTTTCCATATGATTCTTGGGGTTACATAGTTGGTGTTTAGATCAGATTTGTGGTTGATTCTCTGATGATGCATATATGGTGCTCACATGGTGATCTTCATAAGGATAAGGAGAAGTACAAAGCTTGAATACACAGCTTCATTACTTGATGATGAGTCACTCATATGCTTCTGTCGACATATAACATAGTTATGATGCAGGATTCCTATAGATATTGGCGCTCACATGGGTGAGGATTGTTGTTGTTGATGATATCAAGAAGTTTTGACAAAAGATCTTGAGCTCAAGATACATAGTGCTATATACAATATGCTGGATACATGGATGATTACTCAAAGTTGCTTCGTTGGATACATGATGATGATGAGTTCTTACCTATATGATGATAAGTTGATACTTACATATGTTTATTGATGCAGATGTTCCCAAGTGATGATACATGGATGATATATAAGATCATGCAGATCTTGATGTTGATGAGATGGCTATGGTGTTTTTCACATATGATATAATGTGAATGATTTTGTATGTCATATGCAGAATTCATTCATGGAAGGCAATGATAATGTTCAAAAGGATGAGTTGATATCTATATGCAGACATACCTTGTTACAGGTTGATGACTTATACACTAATGGTCATATACAGGTTGTTGGTCTGGAGGCTGTTGATAGAATGGAGCAGATCATACAGTGTGTATGATAGTTGCTGATGACTATCATGGTCCTGTTTAGATATTTGGTCTCTGTTATAAATGTCATATATATCATTCACTGTAAAGGTCATACCAAGACTCATGATATAATAGTTTGTCTCTATCTATTGTAGTCATTTGATGAATCCCTTTTGGTCATATGATGTAATTTGTACCCCCACTATGCATGGGAAGGATGATGTAATATTTCAGTCATGTATAAACTATTGGTATTTGATGTATCCCCACTTTGTTGGGTGGATAAGTTAATATTAGTATATCCCCACTTGGTTGGGAGATGGATGTATGTAAGAGTCTTTGGTGATAGGAAGGTCATTTATGATGTATAGAGTCATGTTCTTCTTAGAACATCTTTTTGCAGAACTTGCTTATAGTCAGGGGGAGCATGAACATCACACTTTAGTAGAGCAGATATTTCAGCATGTACTCAGAGGGAGCATGGACAGATTGGTACACCTTGGCATATACAAAGGGGGAGCTCAATTAGAGATTTCAACAGGTACTCAGGGGAGTATGGACAACAGAATGTATATCAAGGAAGAGAATATCTTGGTCCGCCCTTTGCCCTTGATGTCAAAGGGGGAGAGTGACTTGGTATGGTTGTTGCCATCAAGTCCAAAGGGGGAGATTGTTGGCATTATGATGCATGTTTTGTACTTGATGGCAACCCTCTTGTAGCAGAACAACTCACTTATATATAACTAGATGAATCTACAGAAGAGATATCAGATGTGATAGAATACATGGGATGCAAGGCAGCTCAAAGGAATCAAGTTCAGATGTAATGTACAAATGGTAACTCATTAAAATGACAGTTCTTAGTATGGCAAGTTAGCTTTGCCATCAAGTCCAAAGGGGGAGATTGTTGGCATTATGATACAGGTGTTTTCCTTGATGGAAACTTACTAAGACGACAAATCATAGTTAAGGCTCACAGAATGAAGATATACGCAGGTTCCCTTTGATAAAGCCGCGTATACATGCGGGTTATCCGACCAAAAGGTGTGTATACGTATACACGCACTTTCATGCAAGGGAAGGTGCGTACATTGGGTTTTGGTCCATGGTACTTAGTCCTTGGTATTTGGACCTATGGTTTTGGACCATGATATCTCGTCCGATGTGTTGAACCTAGGTATTAGGTCCATGGTATTGATTCTCTATGGTTTTGGACCATGGTATTGAGTAAGGCCTAAGACTATAAAAGGAGGAGAAGATCATTAGGCAAAGGTACTGAGAAAGTCTTGAATATCTGATGAAGTATGAGATCCAGTATGCAGGTTATGGGTTCATGATGCTTTGCTTGATCTGAGCTAAGGAGGAATCTCACCAGTTGATGGAGAACAAGATCTAAGGATAGATCAGGATCAAATGGTTTGGAATGAATCATCTTTATATGGTTTGATTATGCTTATTCTAGATCTGTATACTTACGCATGTAATGTTCTGATCTGGGTATAACTTAAGTTTGAAATAGCTGCAACTCATGAATGAATATTTACAGATGTATACACTGGTTGACTTTGATAAAAGCGCGTACATACGCAGGTTATATACATCTAAGTAGCGTATACCATATACACTATGATATTTGAAGTTATAGATGGTTCTGGTAGTTGATGCAAAGTCTGACTTCTGGCGATTGTTTACTAGTGTCAGTATTCTGCATATTCAGATTGGTTGATTATTTTTAGCTTCAATGTTGATGGATGAGATCTATAATGGATCAGGATCATAATGACTTATCTTTATGTGATCTGATGGACTAGATCTGGTTGCTAACATACGTATTATCCTTGTATATGTAATGATTTGGTTATGTCTGAAGTCAAGAAGTGTAGTGAAGACATAAGTAAGTAATTAATGACATATACGCTGGTTCACTTTGGTGAAGTTGTGTATACACGTTGGTTCAGCTCTTCCAAGTAGCGTATGCACTCTGATGCATGAATTTTGATGATGCAATTAGATCTGAACATTGTTGCAGAGTTTTGTGTTCTGCTCTGTGTTCTGGTGATTGTAGTTTGTTGACAAGGTTCCAGTGATTCAGTATTGGGTGATTCAAAGATTGATGATGCAAGTGGTGATTGATTTTGTGCTTCAATGATATTGATGGGTCCAGTATGAAAATTGGATGAAACGTGGCCTTCAGATTACGGTGTTGTGCTTCAGGAGTATCCAGTCTAAAAATTTATGAAACGTGGTACCTGGAGGAAGAAAGAGAAGGTAGTAGCCTTCTGTAGGTCGGCACCTACGTAATAGTACATCATCTAGTACAAGAGCTAAGGGTGTGGTAGCTCCCTTCTAGTAGCAGCTGGAAAACGAGTGAAGTTTGGATCATTCAATAGGTCGGCACCTACATACTAGTAAAAGGATCGGCTAGTACAAGAGCTAAGGGGGTTGCAGCTCCCTTCCAGGAGAAGCTGGAGAAAGAGAGAAGGTTGTAGCCTTCTGCAGGTAGAAGCCTATGTACTGGTATAAGACTGCACCAGTACAGAAATATTGTAAAAATAAGTTTCTTATTAAAAGAAGATAGAGACGACTTGCAGCAGGTGGTTTTCACCCACATTGGGTTTCCACCTTACATCATGGTGTTCACGTGTGCTTCTTGTGTGTGATGATCTGTTTTGTTTTACTACACCTGTTTACTGTTCATAGGGTTAATAAAAGTTTTGATGCATTAACTAAAGATCAACATTTAATGGATTAACTGAATCATAAGTTTACTAGATATACGCTAGTTGCATTAGACACAGTTGCATGTACACACAGCTTCCCTTAATTGAAGTAGCGTATATGAATTTGAGTATGGAAATGAAAAAGTGTTTAATTTGATAATACTGACTCACCCCCCCCCCCCCCCCTCTCTCAATATTATTTCCAACAATTCTTAGTAGTCAAAGATCCCCTGCTATAAAAACTGGTCTTGGTTTTTTGAAACTGTTGAAGGTGAGTCTAGCTCACAAGGTGAGGGAAGAATTCTAATGCAAAATCTAAAATGATCAACAAGGAGATAAATGGTCAACCCCAGCAACAACAAGGAAAGAAATTCGTCAAAGAAAATCTTTTGGTCCTAACTATGGAAGAGATAGACGGTTATTTCCTCCAATAAGTAATATTGAATGTTATGAATGTCATAATCTTGGACATGTTGCAGCCAGATGTGGAAGAAGAGTGCTTCAAGCCCGTCACACATAAATATCATCACGTTCCAGGTACTTTAAGGGATATTGTTTTGCTTGCAATATGTTTGGTCACAAAGCTATTGATTGCAATAACAGGAATATGAAACATGTAAGATGTTATGCATGTAACAATTTTGGACATAAAGTAAGGGAATGCAGGAGCAAAATTCAGACACCAAAGCAAAATGATCATACATCATCGCAATTCTGGGTATTGAAGAAGACAGAATTAGAGTCAGAAAGAGGTGGCATAACTCAGTTAGCAGACGTAACAGACACAAGGGAAACTGAAAGTGTAGACCTTCAGTGTTCCAATTTGCATACGCTAATATTATAAAGACAAGTTGTGTATATACGCGAGGGTGAGGCTTCAGAGTCATTTATATGGAGCTCTGAAGAAAAAGCAACAGAACAGGAAAAGAAGTCTGATATGGTGGTTGACACAGGTTCAAGGGTAGCATATGCTTCAAAAATGCATTGTTGGCATTGTGGTTAGAAGATTTTGGTGATAATGCTTATGTGGCTAAATGATACATCTTGCTACTTACTGTTGGTTGGTCAAGAAAATGATATTGCAGGTTACAGGTTGTTGATGTTGATGAGAGATGCTTATAGTGCAGATCATATGATGTATGATAGTTGTTGATGACTATCATGATATTTTTTAGACTTGATATGTGCTCAAGGGGAGCATGGACAGAGTGATACATCTTAGCATATACAAAGGGGGAGCTCAATCAGAGATTTCAGCATGTACTCAGGGGGAGTATGGACAACAGAATTTATATCAAGGGAGAGGATATCTTGTTCCACCCTTTGCCCTTGATGTCAAAGGGGGAGAGTGACTTGGTGTGGATGTTGCCATCAATTCCAAAAGGGGGAGATTTTTTGGCATTATGATACAGGTATGATACAGGTGTTGTCCTTGATGGCAACTCACTTAGATGACAGATCATAGTACAGCTAGAATGATCAGAGAGGTATACGTAGGTTCGCTGTGACAAGGATGTGTATACACGCGAGTTCACCATATACCAAGTCGCGTATACGTACACTCACACGTTTACAGAAGGAAAGGCGGGTACATGTTGGAAATCTAAGTTTTGGTCCATGGTATTTGGTCCATGGTATTTGGTCTGAGGTATTGACCCCAAGTATTGGATCCAAGGTATTGGTCCTACGTGGTTTTGGACCATGGTATAGAGAGAGGCCTTAACCTATATAAAGAGAAGAAGATCATTAGGCCAAGGTGCAAGTGTGCAAGTGATGAATATCTGATGAAGTGTGAGATCTAGTATGCTAGTTATGAATTTGTGATGCTTTGCTTGATCTAAACCAAGGAGGCACCTATGTGGTTGATAAAGGTTGATGGACCGGGATCATGAAGACTAAAATGCATTATCATTATATGGTATGATCATGAATAGATCCGAATACTAACGCATGTCTTATCCTTTATATCTTACATTGAAAGTTGCAGCGAAGGTATAAGTAATTATTTTCAGATCTATATGTGGGTTCTCTCTAGTGAAAGGGCGTATACACGCTGGTTCGACACAGTCAAGTACTGTATACATTATGAGATTTGATATTTGAGGTTGTTGTTGGTTCTAGTGGTTGTTGCAGAGTTCTTTGCTCTGCTCTGTGTTCTAGTGACTGTGTTTTGATGACAAGGTTTCAGTGATTCAGTTGTTGGGTGATTCAGAGTTAATGATTATATTGCAGTGGTGATTGTTTTGTATTTATGGATCCAGTATGAAAATTTATGAAACATGGTCCCTGGAAGAAAAGAGAAGGTTGTAGCCTTCTATAGGTTAGCACCTACGTACTAGTACATCAACTAGTACAAGAGCTAGGAGGTTGTAGCTCCCTTCTAGTAGTAGCTGGAGAACGAGAGAAGGTAGTAGCCTTTTGCAGGTAGAAGCTTGCGTACTGGTATAAGACTACACCAGTACACAAATATTGTAAAAATAATTTTCTTATTAAAAGATGATAGAGACGAATTGCAGTAGGTGGTTTTCACCCACATTGGGTTTCCACCTTATATCATGGTGTTCATGTGTGCTTCTTATGTGTGATGATCTGTTCTATTTTACTGCACCTGTTTACTGTTCATATGGTTAATAATGTTTTGATGCACTCATTGAAGATCAACTAACTGAATCACAAGTTTACTGGATATATGCTAGTTGCATTAAACACAGTTGCATATACACGCGGGTATCCTTAACTGAAGTAACGTATATGAATCTGATAATGGAAATGAAAAGATTATTGATTTGCTAATACTAATTCACCCCCCCCCCTCTCAGTATTATTCCCAACAGAAGGTTCATGGCCCGAGGATTTTCCCAGAAAGAGGGAGAACATTATGACGATATAGTTGCACCTTTGGATTGATATACAACCATTCATTCAATATTTTCCCTTGTTGCAAGTCAAGGATGGACCCTTCATTAGATGGACATAAAGACAACATTTCTCCATGGTATGTTACAAGAATAAGTTTACATTGAGAAACCATAGTGATTTGAAGTAGAGGATCAAAATACGTAGTTATTTGGTGAAGTTAAGATTCACTAGAAGAAATTTCGAACCTAACTTCTAATTCAAAGTAGTCCAAGGTATGTCATTTATTTTGGTTTTATATGCTGACAATATATTATTGATAGGTAGAAAGCCCCTTATGATCAAGTGCAAGAGGGAGCTAGCCTTTGAATTCGAGATGAAGGACCTCGGACTCATGCACTACTTTCTAGGCCTTGAGGTTTGGTAAAGACCCTCTGATATTTTCCTTTCACAAGGAATATGTTGTGAAGTTGTTGGAGAGATTTGTAATCATAGAATGCAAGTCCCTACCCACATCAATGGAAATGAACTTCAAGAATTTATGTGGAGAAGTTGCAGGACCCGATTTGGCAAATCCATCTAAGTATATATAGTTGATTGGGGCTTTAATGTTCTTAGTTAACATTTGTTCAAACATATGCTATGTAGTGAATACGTTGAGTCAATTCATGACCAAACCTCTTCATGCACATTGGATTGTTGCCAAACACATTTGAGATATTTGCATGGGACGATCACACTTGGTCTGAGATATTTTGTCAAATATTTTTTACTTCATGGATATACCGATGTTGACTGGGTAGTAAATGTTTTTGATATAAAGAGTGCTTCTGGATTTTGTTTTAGCTTTATATCTATCGTGATATCTTAGATGAGAAGGAAGGAGAAGTCCACAAAATTAAGTACTGCATAGGCAAAGTACATTGTCGTTGGCATGGCTAGCTGTGAAGTAGTTTAGTTGAGGAAGCTCTTTGGAGAGCTATTTGAGCAGGTACGCGACACTACAATGATATATTATGACAACAAGAGTGGTATTCATTTGGAAAAGAAACTCATATTTCATGACAATCCCCATCACATAGAGATTCAATATCACTTCATTGGAGACATGGTGTAGAGAGGAGAAGATGGACTCTATCACATATCGATAGATGAGAAGATTGCAGATATTCTCACAAAGGATTTTTTGAAAGGGAAGTTCTTGGTCTTCAGAGAGCAACTTGGATTGATAGATGTGACCCCTCCTGATAAGGGGCATCATTGATCAAGGAAACTGAGCCAACTCTTCCCCCTTGTTTGAGCTCCAAGGGTGTGGAATTGTGATGGAGGGCTCCAAGGATTGAGAGATCTCTAGGCAATAGGGTATCACCCCTATTTGTTACCCATAGGGTTTGATATGCTACTCCCCTATCTTCGCCTTTGCAGAGTATACCCCTATTGGCATCATACCCACAAGTCAAGCTTGACGGGATTGTCCCTCCCTATCTGGACAATAGGTTGAGGAGGCTTGGGGGTGTGTCATCCTTACCTTTTTGGTAAGTCGGGAATCTCTCCCAAGCTCAGATTATGATGTAGGTGTTCTACCACATGACCCTTGAAGGTAATTTATGGGAATATTGATAGGAAATAGGATGGTTGATATGTGCTCCCCTATATCACCTATTTATCGATCTGACGTTGAAGATGTTGCTCCCTCATGAGATTCCGGGTTGAGATGTGTTCCTCTATGTAGTTTCAAGTTGAGAAGTGTTCCCCAACGTAGTTTCAAGTTGAGATGTTCTCCCTGATGTTGTTTCGAATTGAGATGTGCTCTCTGATGTTATAGAAGGTGGTATATAATGCTCCACAATGATTCTTATTCTTTATATTCGAGAATGTTTCATCAAATAGAGTTTGAAGAGATGGGACATGATCTCAACATGCAACCTTAGAAGGAGCCTTAGGAAGTTGTGGAGGAACTAAAAATGGAGAGGCAGAGAGGAGGAAGTGTGGAGACATCTAATAAAGGAAAGACCTCCAGTAAGGGGACGACTCAAGCCAAGTGGGCAGAGGGAGCACATGCAGCTATACCATTAGGAGCGAGGAGGATTTATCTAGATCCTTAATCCAAGAGTTGTAGAAATTTACATAGGGTCCATTGAGGCATTCTCCTCGTGGATCATTACCTTGCTACAAGGTCCCACTGTATTCAGTGGCAGGAGGATCAATGTCAATCAGATACTGAGGAGTGCAAAGGAGTGTTGACAGCATAGCAGGAGGTTTAGTAGCAGAGTCAACAAAAAAACAATTTTCCCAGTAGACAGTTGCATAAACAGTTGATTCAATTTGTATTTTTATGCTTCTCAGTTTCAGATATTGCAGTAGCAACAAAAACAATGATAAGTGTTGCATACAGTACATTCCATAGGTGAAGGATAGGGGTGGTTGTTAATACCTTTGTTGCTGAGAGGGAGTGTTGAAAATGCAGCGAGAAAGACTCAATTTTGATTTTTCCTTAATCAAATTGACGAAATTCGATTTTCCACATCAACAGACAACTTGGAGGAGTTAACTGATGTGACATGGCTCTTGTCACTCAATTAAGAATACTCAATTCGAGTTAATGAGTTGAATTTCAGTTTTCTTGTGTTGATTCCTAAAAATTAGGAGTCTAGCTCAGTTAATTCAAGTTAAGGGCATGATGTTTAGTTGTATGTAGTCATTCCTACATTTTAGGAGCCTAGGTCACAGTTAATTTCACTTGTAATCAGTTAAACTATTGGAAATACTAGGGGGGTTAATTAGTATTCCTTAGCAATTAGCACTTTTAAATCTTTTCAAAGCATTATTTAATCCTTAATTATTATTAATATTTATGCAATAATAACAATAAATAAAAGAACATAATAGGCAAAATAAATTTAGGTGGAAAACCCCCTCCAGGTCAAAAACCCCCAAACACTTTTCTAATAAATTCTTTAATCTTCAACCCCAACTGAAATGAAAGCAACAACTTCCTAGAATCTTGAAAATCATTCTTCTCCAGCTCCCATTGGAATGACGCCCCAACGCCTTGGTTTCTTTAGTAGTCAACTAAATGGATGCCCCAACATCCTAGACCAACCTACCACCCTGAAGTGTTCACAAGCTCCAACCTGTAGGCAACTTCATGCACTAGCCTAGCACCTCCCTGCCATAATGACTAAAATGAGACAAGAGTGTGGATTCCCATACCAGGGACAATGATCCACAGTATAATATGATTTACAATGATTTTGACCAAACACCCAATCACATTATGACCTGCAACCCAACCATGACATTATCCCAATAAAGACTCCTATACCTCCCAATAATGCCTTTTCGACTCGAGGCAAATTGACTCTTCCAATTATGATACTTTTACAAATGTCTCTTCTACAAATTTACAGTGATGATTCTTGGCCTTGACACTTCTTCACAATATGCAGATGGTTGTCATGTCTTCAAAGGATGTCCCGTTGACTCTTGGCTTTGATACTTCTTCACAATATGCAGATGGTTGCCATGTCTTCAAAGGATGTCCCACTACAATGCCTCCTTTGGTTTGATACATCATCTCTTGAATTATTCCTTGAAGTTGTACTTGAATCTTATTCTACCTGCATGCAAATTTTGCCCGATGAAACCAATCCAAAAACAAACAAAATACCCTTCAACTTACCTCTGCCTGCAAAACACATGTAAGTGCATAATAATGAATAAATACAAATTAAAATTACGATGCGTACCTGAAGTGTGCTTGTCACTTTTGTTGTTGACTTGTTGCGGCAATAGAAAAAGTCTCCCACTCTTGATATAGGGTTGGACTCTATGCAAGACTATATCCAAAACTGACCTAGAGATATATACAATAAAAATGGTTGACAAACCCTAGACTTGTGATGGACCAAGTTCTAAGTACAAAAACAGAGACCATTCCATCAACTATGAAAAGACAAATAACATTAACTTACAACATCATATAGATTTATCAAACTTTGTGTAGCATCAAGAATATGTAGCATAAAATGTGTAGTATCAAGAATAGGACATCCGAAAAACTAATTGTGACATATAGAGACATAGAAATATAACCGAGACACTGTATATACTTACATTGTCCTGCAAAAACATATGTTAGAGATGATACTCAAAATTCAAATGTAAGCACTTAATCATACATACCTTGTTGTAGGAGACTTACCCTTGACTGTTGATGTTTGGTCCTTACTGCAGTGATCCTTGAATCCATGCTTTTTCTTTCCTTCTAGGAGCTCGATATTGAATCTGTTGTATCTATGTCATTTCGGATCTCCAGGATCTAAAATTTCATCCTGTGGTAGCCCTCTAAATACTCATTGTAAATCCATAGGTCTGATGAAGATTGGATTCTTCAAGAGAGCGTTATGCCCAATCTCTCACGATGACCTAATTATAGCCTGGTTTAGTAGAGCGAACTTGTACGAAGTGCCACGTGTCACTTTTGCGACCTTCGGCCTTAAAAATGCTACTCAACAAACTGCAGTCCGTCCTATTTCTGTGAATATTAACGAAATTTGAATCCAATGCTCAGAGAGAAAGTTATGAATATTTTCCCAACATCACCTGTTTGACATGGAATTCGGGAGCCTCCAAAAACCATAACTTCCTCAGCTCGTATATCCGACAGTATAGGGAACCAAGATCTAAAATTCGGTCATGAGGTTCATCATGATTTAGGCTCAAATGGGTTTTACTTTCAACTTATGAAGCATCGCAAAAAAAACGTTATAGCAAAAATTCCATGATGACCTATTTGAAGCCACAAAATCCGTACAAGAGGAGGATATGAAGGTCATTATTTATATGAATGTCCTGAGTTGAGAGGGTCCTCAACAAGTGAACATTGGATGGATTTTAGGAGATTTTTTTATTATTAATTATTGACTATTCAATGACTACAACCAATTATGAGTTCCATGCCACAACTCAACAGGGTTTTAGCCCACTAACTGGGGTTACTAACTTCAAACATGAATATCTCTCAAACCGTGAAGAATTACTTGGTGTGCCATATTTCAACAGAAACATATCGACGAGTAGAATACATATAGAATATTTTTGAATAAGAATAGAGTAAGTTGTCAAGTCAAAATTCCCATGCAAGATCGGGGTAGCCCCTGGTGCTGCTTGGGTTGACATCAATGACAACCACTGATCAACAAGCTCCCCCTTTGGCATTGATGGAAACACAAGTACTCCCTCTGCAATCATGACACCTCTTCCTACTGCCTTATCTCCCCCTTTTTCATCAATGGCAAAGGGTAACTCCCCCTGAAGAACAACCATCCTACGGACCTGTACACACCTCCACCCCCCCTTTCTACTCAAGTAGATAAGAGAAAGGGTCTAATGAAAACTAGGGAGAATCCAAAGCTTTTGGTGAAGATACTCAAATGCTTCATGAGGTAATGGTTTGGTAAAGATGTCAGAAATTTGTTCCTTTGTGCCAACATATTCAAGCTTGATATTCCTTTCAATGACCTGGTCTCTAACGAAATGATATTTAATCAGAATGTGCTTCGTTTTGGAATGCATCACAGGATTCTTGGAGATACGGATGGCGCTGGTGTTATCGCAAAAGATGGTAATAGGCTCATCAAACTTGACTTGAAGATCTTTCAAAGTTCAATTCATCCAGAGAAATTGTGTACAACAAGCTAATGTCGCGATATATTTTGCTTCTGATGTGGATAACGAGATTGAAGACTGCTTTTTACTTAACCATGAAACACCCATGAAACAAGACAACCACCTAGATAGAATGTTGCTCCACTGGTACTCTTACAATCATCAACACTTCCTGCCCAATCTGCATCTGTATAAGCTTGGATAACTAGATCATTTCCTTTGGGATAACATAGACCATATTCCATTGTGGCCTTAATATATCGAAGAATTATTTTTACGACAATAATATGTGATTCTTTGGTGCTGCTTGGAATCTTGCTACTTGTCGAACTACCTGCATCAAATCAGGCCAGGAGGCTATCACATATAAGAGACTACCAATCATGGATCTATAAAATCTTTGGTCCACATCCTTTGACAAATATTCTAAGCTTAACTTGCAACCTGTTATCATGGGAGTAAGGACTGGCTTGCAATCTTCCATTTGGAATTTTTTAAGCAATTCCTTGATGTAATTGGTTTGATATATGAATATTCCTTTATCCTGATGAGAAATCCGAAGCCCCAAAAAGTATGTCAGCTCGCCAAGCATAGACATTTCAAACTCACTTTGCATTTTTGTGGCAAAGTCTTTACTTAATCTGTCATAATTGCTTCCAAATATTATATCATCCACATATACCTTGATAATTGTTAGGTTATCTTGATCCAATTTCACATAGAGATTGTTGTCAACGCTTCCTTTCTTGAATCCTTGTTGATGTAAATACCTATCAAGATGATCATACCAAACCCTAGGAGCTTTCTTGAGACCATATAGTGCCTTCTTTAATCTGCAAACGTAGTTTTCTTTTTCAGTGAGCAGAAAGCCTTTGGGTTGTTCAATGTAACCTTATTCTTCCAATTCACTATTTAGAAATGTTGACTTAACATCCATTTGGTAGACCTTGATTTTTCTCTAGCATGCATAAGCAAGAAACATCATGATAGTTTCCATTCTGGTAACGGGAGAAAATTTTTCTTCAAAATCGATTCCCTCAACTTGTGCATATCCTTTACAAACTAATCTTGATTTATTCCTAGTAACTTGTCCATCCTCATTCAATTTGTTTCTGAAGACTCATTTAGTTCCAATAACATTTTTATCCTTTGGTTGTGGAACCAATTACCAAGTGTCATTCTTCTCAATTTGATCCAGTTCTTCATTCATAGTTGCTACCCAATGTTCATTTTGACTAGCTTCCTCAAAATTGCTAGGCTCAAAAGTTGTTAAAAGGGAAAGATGGGTTTGTTGTGATGAACGAAGTTGTCGACTTCTTCTGGTTCCAATTCCTTCATTTATGTTGTTGATGATCTGATTTGATGGATGTTTATTTTGATACCATTCTTTTGAACTTTTTGGAGAAACTTCTTATACATCGTGTTGATCATTTCTTATTTCTTCTTGGTTGACTAGTGTTTCCTTATCTGATTGGTCTTGTTTTGGAGCTTCTTCTTCATCCTTCACAAATTCTGGCTCAAACCCCTCAGATTTGCTTGAAGATACGATCTCATTGTTATCCTTTAGAACACAATCTTCGTCAAAAGTAACATTTATACTTTCAACTATTAGTATTTGCCTTAGATTGTAGAATCTATAAGCCTTTCTTTTTCACGAATAACCAACAAAAATACCTTCGTCAACAGGATAATAAAAAATGCACAATTTTTGGTCTTCTCTTTTGATATAGCATTTACTTCCAAATATTTTGAAGTATTTAACATTAGCTGGTCTTCCTTTCCATAGTTCGTACAAAGTCATGTTACAATTATTCCTAAGAAGACCTTTGTTTATAATGAATACGACAGTATAAATTACTTGAACCCATAATTTATTGTTTAAGTAAATGCCCCACCCCCTTCACGCACACTTTAGATAATAAAATCTCAAAAAAAAAATTCCCAGAAAAAAGACAGAACAAAAAAAGATTCTCGACAATGGGACAACCCCCTCCCGCAACAAGGAGTACCACCCAAACAAACTTGGATCCGGTTGCAGTTTTCTATTTTAAGGCGTAGCATGTCTCTAAGTCTTTTAACATGGTTTTAGCCATTTCCTGTACAGTTTTTTTTTTCTTTCAGCTATTCCATTATGCTGTGGTGTTCTGGATATTGAGAATTGCACTTTTATTCCATGTTCGTCACAGTATTGCTGGAATGCTTTGGACATGAATTCTCCACCATTATCTGATCTTAGACATTTGATCTTCAAATTTGTTTCATTTTTTACCAATTCCTTGTAGATTTGTAAACATTCGAATGCCTCAGAATTTTTCTTCGAGAAACTGACAGTTGTCATTCTGGTGTAATCATATATCATTAACATAAAGTATAATTCATCGTCTAAACCTTTTGTTCTCATAGGACCACCTAGATCAGTATGTATTAATTCCAATGGACGTGACATAAAATGTTCCTTTGTCTTGAACTCGACTTTTGTCTGTTTGCCATGCCGACAAGATTCACATATCGTATTGGTAGGTTTTGAGATTTTTGGCATTACTCTAACTGCCTCCATTTTGCTAATCTTGACCAAATTGTCGAAACTTATACGTCCCGTTCATTTGTCTCATAACTAGCTCTCATCTTCTTTTGCCAAGAAACACCCTTTAGGTGTCTCATCCAAAATATATATGTTGTTAGGATATTTGCTTGTTGTAGCCACAAATTTACCAAACTTGCCTTTCCTGATTTCACATTTCTTCGAGTTGAATAACATCGTGTGTCCTTGATCGCACATCTATCCAACATTGAGTAGATTGTGATTCATATTTTCAACCAGCAAAACATCCTTTGCTAATGCATCCTTACTTCCAAGAGTGACTGTACCTGCTCCTATGATGTTTGAAGACCCGTCATTTCCAAAAGACATTGTTCCATCCTTCTTTTCTTTCAAGGATATGAACTTATTTCTATCTCCAGTCCTATGTGTTGAGAAACCACTATTAACATACCATATGTTTCTGTTTCTTTGAGCCTTGAGAGCGATAGCTCACCTTTCAGTCTTCCTTTTCCATGCTTGTTCATTCTGATTTTGCGAGAATTCCTTTGAAGAACTTCCAAGTCTGCAATCTTTGGCCAAGAGTCCAAAATTGTTACATTTGTAACATTCAACATCATCTCTCAAATGATCAAATTTTTTGATATTCTGTTGAGTTCTGGAATATCCATTTCTGAGAGATCTCCTGGAAATATATTCATTCCAAACATGCATGTGACATTCTACAGCTCTATGTCCAAACCTTCCACATGAATAATAATGACCATAAAATATAGGTTGATACCTGGGTGGAAATCTTCTTCGAGGAATTGTCTTCCAAGGTTCTTCTTGTGAGTCTTGATCTCTCGATCTAGCTGGGAGATCTACCTACATGGTAGATTTTTCATATCCATCTTATTTAGTTGTCATAGAAGGACTTGACCCCTTTTCAATTTTTTCTTTGTAACCAAGACCAGTCTTGTCATTGCATGATCGCTGGTTTTTGATGAGTTCATCCAAAGTCTTTGAGTTGTTGGCATAGTTTTGAAGAGTTTTTCCATTTTTTACTTCCTTTCGTAAAGAAACGATTTTAGCTTCCAATGCTTCTATTCCCTTGTTGCTTTCCTCTAATTCTTTCTTGAGCTATTCTTCAATTCATTTGTATTCCTCAACCTTGATTTTAAGATTTGGGACATGTTCCCTTTCTATTTTTAATTCGTCTTCAAGAGTGTTGACATGCTTATATTCGGCCTTGAGCTCTTTGATAACCCTGATCACTTTGTTTCGAAATTCAACCTCATTTATTTCTTCTTCTTCGTCTCCTTCTTCATCAAGTGCCTTTTGCTTATTGTCCTTGGCCATAAATAATACTCTTCCATTGAATTCTTCTTTGTTATCACTATCTTCTTCAGATGAGGAGCTATCTTCTTTGGAGAAGAAACTTTTCTTAAACCATTTCTTCTTGCCTTGCTTGTTGAACATCCTAGGAATTTTCTTTCCTTTTGTAACGACCTCATTTTTGTGAGGACATTTCGCTGCAAAATGCCCAACCTCACCATAATCAAAACATATTAATGGAATTTTACCTTTGAATTTTCCCATACCTATTCTCATTTTCCATGTGAAATAGGCAAACTCTTTATCTGAGAATTCTTCTTCATATTCTCCCTTTTCCTCGTCCTTACAATTGCAAGTTTTTGCTTTCGGAGTCTGCTTGTCCTTACTATTCTTCTTGGATGCGGAAAATGTTGTTTCTAAGTGAGACATGCCATCCTCTTCTTCAATCTTCATTTCATATGCTGTAATAGTTCCATTCAATTCATCTATGTTGAGATTGGTCAAATTCGATCTATCTTTCAAGATAGATACCTTAAGGTTAAATCTTGCTAGCAAGGTTCTAAGGATCTTCCGGACAACAATTTTCATTTCAACATGTTCTCCCAAACCTTCCAATGTATTTTTGTTTCATCAACACGCTAAAAGTATGCAACAATATCTTCATCTTCCCTCATTTTGAGTTGCTCAAAATCTTCCTTGAAAATTTGAAGCTTTTCTTCTTTCACCTTTGAGTCACCTGCATATATATTTTCAAGCCTGCCCCATACCTCTTTAGTAGTTTTGCAACTCAGTACCTTAAGATAAACATATTCGATAAACCCACTGATAATAAGATCTTTAGCCTTTGCATCATATACCATATTTTTCTTACCTTGTTCATCATGGGTTGGTGTGAAGCCTTTATCAACGATTTCCCATACTTCGTATCCTTGCGCCAGCAAATGAACCTACATTCTTCCACTCCAAAGTGCATGGTTATTTCCATTGAACAAAGGAACTCTATAATTAGTATACTCCATGATCTCCTTCCGGTTGTTAGACTACTATTGAAGGAACCAAGCTCTATTACCAATTGTTGGAAAAATTGAGAGGGGGGTTGAATCAGTATTCCTTAGAAATTAGCACTTTTTAATCTTTTCAGAGAATTAGTTAATCCTCAATTATTATTAATGTCTATGCAGTAATAAAAATAAGTAAAAGAACATAGTAGGCACAAAATTTTTAGGTGAAAACCCCCTCCAGGTCAAAAACCACTAAACAATTTTATAATAAATTCTTTAATCTTTAGCCCCAACTGAAATGAAAGCAACAACTTCCTAGAACTCTAGAAAATCATTCTTCTCCATCTCCCACTATAAGGATGCCCCAATGCCCCAGTTTCTTTAGTAGTCAACCGAATGGATGCCCCAACATGCTAGACCAACCTACCACCCTCAAGTGTTCACAGGCTCCAACCTGTAAGTGACTTCATGCACCAGCCTAGCCCCTCCCTGCCAGCCTATAATGACTGAAATGAGACAAGTGTGGATTCCCGTACCAGGGACAATGATCCATGATACAATATGATTTAAAATGATTTTGACCAAACACCCAATCACATTATGACCTGCAACCCAACCATGACATCATCCCAACAAAGACTCCTATACCTCCCAATAATGCCTTTTCGACTCTAGGCAGATTGACTCTTCCAATTATGACACTTTTACAAATGACTCTTTTACAACCTTACAATGATGACTCTTGGCCTTGACACTTCTTCACAATATGCATATGGTTGTCATGTTTTTAAAGGATGTCTCGTTGACTCTTCGCCTTGATACTTCTTCACAATATGCAGATGGTTTCCATGTCTTCAAAGGATGTCCCGCTACAATGCCTAATTTTATTTGATACTTTAGCTCTTGAATTCTTTCTTGAATTTGTACTTGAATCTTCTTCTACCTGCATGCAAAATTTTCCTAGTGAAACCAATCCCAAAACAAAACAAAATACCCTTCAACTTACCTCTGCCTACAAAACACATGTAAGTGCATAATAATGAATAAATACAAATTAAAATTACAATGCGTACCTGAAGTGTGATTTTCAATTTTGTTGTTGACTTGTTGCAGCAGTAGAAAAAGACTCCCACTCTTGATATAGGCCTGGAATCTATGCAAGACTATATCCAAAACTGACCTAAAGGTATATACAATAAAAACTAATGATCGACCCTAGACTTGTGATGGACCAAGTTCTAAGTACAAAAACATAGACCATTCCATCAACTATGACAAGACAAGTAACATTAACTTACAACATCATATAGATTTAGCAAACTTGGTGTAGTATCAAGAATATGTAGCATAAAATGTGTAGAATCAAGAATAGGACATCTGAAAAACTGATTGTGACATATAGAGACATAGAGATATAACCGAGACACTGTATATACTTACATTGTCCTGCAAAAACATATGTCAGAGATGATACTCAAAATTCAAATATAAACACTTAATCATACATACCTTGTTGTAGGAGACTTACCCTTGACTATTGATGTGTGGTCCTTACTGCAGTGATCCTTGAATGCATGTTTTTTCTTGCCTTCTAGGAGATTGATATTGAATCTATGGTATCTATGTCATTTCAGATCTCTGGGGTCTGAAATTTTTTCCTATGGTATCCCTTTGAGTCCTCTTTGCAACCCCATAGGTCTGATCAAGATTGGATTCTTTAAGAAAGAGTTATGCCCAATCTCCCATGATGACCTGATTATAGCCTGGTTCAGTAGAGCGAACTTGTACAAAGTGCCACGTGTCACTATTGCGACCATCGACCCTGAAAACGATACTAAAAAATCTACAGTCCGTCCTATTTCTGTGACTATTTACGAAATTTGAATCCAATGCTCATAGAGAAATTAATGACGATTTTCCTAATGTCACCTGTTTGACATGGAATTTGGGAGCCTGCAAAAACCCTAACTTCCTCAGATCATAGCTCCGAAAATATAGCGAAACAAGATCTAAAATGTCACGAGGTTCATCAAGATTTCGGCTCAAATGGGTTTTAATTTTAGCTTCTGAAGCTTCGCAGAAAAAAAGGTATAGCGAAAATGCCACGATGACCTGTTTGAAGCCACAAAATCCCTACAAGAGGAGGATATGAGGGTCATTATTTATATGAATGTCTTGAGTTGAGAGGGTCCTCAACAAGTGAATGTTAGAGGGATTTTAGGAGCAATTTTTTTTATTAATTATTGACTATTCAAGGACCACAACCAATTATGAGTGCCATGCCACAACTCCATAGGGTTTTAGCCCACTGACTGGGGTTACTAACTTCAAACATGAATATCTCTCAAACCGTGAAGAATTACTTCGCGTGCCACATATCAACAAAAAAATATCGATGAGTAGAATACATCTAGAAGATCTTTGACTCATAATAGAGTAATTTGTCAAGTGAAAATGCCCATGCAAGATCAGGGTAGCCCCTGGCAGGGAAACTTTTAGGAACCACCCTAAATTTATATGTATAATAAATGGGTGAATCCCCATGATACATAGGAAAAATGGGAGGCGATTTTATCAATAATATAATATGTATATATAATATTTTTTTCGAATCTCTCACCAGATTATATTATCTTATAAAGTCGTGGTGAATCTTTCACTGAATTATAAAATCTTGTAATATCTTGGCAAATATTTCACGGAATAATAAAACATTGTGAAATCTTGGTGAATTTTTTGTTAAAGTATGAAACCATATATGACAATAGGAAAACATATTCACTAAACTATAATATACTAACATACATGTTTGGAAAAAAGAAACATAATTTCCTCTTCCTAAAAACAATGTTGCAAGTATCAATGTTCATGTTTGTCAAGGTTCTTACTGTACACTCTTTCATATCCTTCTATCAGATTTGATAATATTCCACAACAAAGTTCTTGTATGTGTTGATCTTGACCACCAGTTCTGTCAAGGTAGGAGAGACTAATCTTTTCTCTACCACTTTTGTCAAGCTATGAGAGATTAATTTTTGTACAAATTTTGTTTTACTTTTCTCCCAACTTTTGTTTCCTTGAGTGTTTCCATCACTACCTTGTTGATTCCATATCAAACCAATTTCTCAAATGCTAGCCTAACTATGACAAATGACTTTCTTGCTTCTAAAAAATTGCAGCCTCATTGTAAGGAGAAGTTGTTATATTTGTAAGGGCAATTTATAAATACTTTCATTCACTCTCTGGGTAGTTTTTAAGCCATCGACCTTCAGGTAGTTCATCCTTCCATATGATATTTGGTCATTACACTCTGTTCTTAAAGAACCATATAAGTTATGAAATTCATTCTACCATGTCATGAAGTGTTGAATCGAGGGAATTCCATACCCATGAACCTTACCTGTGGTCTTACGATGCAATCTTCTGTTTTGAGTCATTGTGTTAAAGTCCCTCCCCTTCAAGTATGCTTTTATGCAAGTAGGAAAACTAAACAGGGCCCCCTTACTTACTGACCTTCCTTTATCTTACCTGAATAGTTGTACCTTACCCAACCAACAAATGGTTCCTACCTTGAATGATGGAGTTTAATAGACCAACAATAAAAGATTTATGTAACTCTGGTCCCCACCACCTGAACACCTTATGGCCTAGCACGAATGAAGGAATGTTAAGGATTTCTTCATTAGTCTTCACAAATATCATTTCAATTCATATTAATCATGGCTTCCACTAACCACTCATGTAGAGTCACTTGGCTTGGCAATGCAAATTTCTCATTAATGCTTCCCATCACTTGACCACCTTCAATCATATTCATTTCAACAATTTCATTTTGATTATCATTTGTAAAATTTGTAAGTGGTTTTTGTCATCAACAACTACTATTTTTTCTTGAATTTCTCCATCATATTCTTAAGTAGCATTTCCATGTTCATCATCATCACCTAATACATGATAACGTCCTTGAGGTAGACTCAACATGTTTATAACAACTTTTTCATCTTAATCACCAGGTATTTCAAAAACTTGGCTACAAGCTTCATCATTGGTAAGAGCATCATAATGGACTAGCGAAATTCCATTGCACCTACATTCCACATTAATATTAGAGGGTGTTAAGGTACTTTCAATAGATATGCTAGCATTTTCAACTGTTTCAAACCTTTTTATCTCTCTCCGTGGGTTCTTTTCCATCCAATTTATTCTCTCAAACCTTAAATAATTCTTAAAAGGCTCAAACACACTTCTAGGGGTTGCAACTTATGAGTAATGTCTAAGTAGTGCCAACACTATGTATAACTATCGTGTTTGCCTCTGTGGTTTGTAAAAATATGTTGTTGTGATGGCCATAAAAAATTAACAAGTATATGTTTGTAAGATAGACGCCTCCAAGTAAAAAGTGACAAAATGGTATAGCCAAATCATAAACAATTATTTAGTCATCCATACATTAGGATGTGCAACCATGGATATTCCTTGCTCTCAACTCTTGACATGGTTCTTCATATTTTTATTTCCCTAAAACAAATATAGCCTAGACATTGATAAACCAATTGTAATTTCACAACAAAATATAATTATCCACGTTGTTGTTAGGAAACACTTTGGCACATTTTCACTCATTCTCTTGGCATTTATCCACATGCGACAATTCCTTCCAACTTGGAAAGGAAACTCGTCACAATTTCATATATATTTTGTAAACTATACAAATGATCTTTGTATGCCTTGGATAGAGTGTAATAGAACGTTGTCAGAATTGTAGGGTGTAAATCCATATCTTTGTCTATATTTAGGATTTCAATTGTTCATAATTCTAGCTCTTGATATATTTTCTTAACTCTTGCACACCCTAATTTCCCCAAAATCCATCTTTGAATGGACTCAAAGTGGAGCAACATTAGCCTTAAGTTGTATCAACTCTAGGTCACTTCCAATTTCAAGTATCTCCTTACACCAACCAACTATTTCCTCCTTTTGTTCAATTAACACTGTAATAACCCCTTTCTTTTTCTTCCTTGCATGAGGTATTTAGCCAATTATATATTGATGCTGGTGAGTTCCATATTTTCTCACTGCAACTCTTATTAAGCATCCATTGAAGTCAACATCATCAATTTCCTTCAACATATCCTCTTTAGTTCGGCCTCTGTTAACACTAACATTCTTGGTTAAACTTGCACCTTGCACTATAATTCATGTACCACCTTCAACATATACATCATATCCTCTTCATCTTTTATATCATTATGCTCTTCAAAACCTATCAGATTTAACTCCTCATTTGAGGAAAAGTTTTGTAAATGATCAACCCTTGTCACTTGCATTCTTACCCTCACAAGAGAAACACTATTTTCTCGTGCATGCCAGAAAAACATTAAACTGAGCAACCTATAGAGCAGTATTATAAACTGAGTTGAAGAAATGGTGCTCCATTAATGATGGTTTAGATTTCTCATGCTCCATTGGAAATCTTGATTAATGAGTCCCAAGAATAAAGATACATTGTATGAAATTCTGATAGTGATCTAGAGAGTAGTATTGTAAACTAAGTTGCCACAATGGTGCTTCCATGAACTATAGATTAAATGTATAACATTTCATTGGAAAGTTGGGTGGTGAATGGTCATCGACATGGATTGCACATGCAAAATGATGATATATGTGTCTAGGATTGATTTGATTATGATCTAGGGGCTCTTAGTTTCTCCTAGCCAATGCTGGTGCTTCTAAAATGTTTAATGGCCTTGGCAGATTGATTTGATTAATGGTCATTTTGAACATAGTTGAATAAGTTACTCCTTTGCATTATAGATTTCGAACTTAGGGGTGGGTCATGGAAAGAATTGAATGATAAGCATTACCTATTCATGTATGATCAAAAGCACAAGGGGAAATAATCATTGGGCTCTATATGGACTTGAGGTTATACATATTGGAACATCATTTACTGCAGACATTCTCCAGCAATCAACCTCTCTGTTAGATGTGATAGGTAATCTATACATCAAAACTAAACCTTGTTGGACTAAACATTTGATGGTTCTTAATGTCTAAGGATTTGAAGTGTCTTTACATTAGAGCATTTCAATATGTTTTTGGACATGATGTTTTGTATGCTAGTGAACTAAGAGTCACTTTCTAGACAATTGTATGCCTAGTGATTTTATGGACTATTTTTAAACTTGTGAGCATTATTTGTTATTTTAATACCACTTCTATAATATGTTATTGGTTTGCTGTGTTCTGATTTGTTATAGCTTCATAGGTCAAGTTCTATCTCCACTATTGGTCCCCATTTGTTAAAATTGGCAACTAGGTCCAAACTCAATGTGGGTCATCTTATTCATGGCTGATAATATTTTTATTAGATTCCTCTCATCGAGAGGTGTAGGATTGATCTAAATATCATCCCATTCTGATAAGTATTTATGGAGATATGAATTTATTTTGATTATGGAATAATTATCAAGCCGACCAGCAACTCATGTAGGCTCAAAAGCCCAACAGTTGCATCTATTCAATCATCAACAGTTGTGTATAAATACAGGAGGTCTTTTCCTCATTTGAACACACTGATCATCACATCTCTCTCTCTCTGGTGCACGGAAAAATCTTGCACTGGTGCGCGAAGAAATCTTACACTAGTGCGCAGCGAAATCTTGCACTGGTGCACAGCGAAATCTTGCACTGGTGTGTGGCGAAATCTTGGACTGGTGCACAACGTAATCTTGGACTGGTGCACGACGAAATCTTGGACTGGTGCGCGGTGTAATCTTGGACTGGTGCACGGCGAATCTTGGACTGGTGCACGGTGAAGTCTCAGACTGGTGCACGATGAATGACTCACCAGTGGAGACTTGACAAGTTCGATCTAGGGTTTGCTGCCCTAGTTTAGGATTGATCTGGGGTTTGCTGCTATTGATATAAATCAGATCCTTGTACTATTTCTCTCTAATAAATTATTGAAGATAAAAGAAGATTTGATCAAAGGGTTTCCCCATATTGAGGTTTGTCCTTGGCTAGCCGCCACATCTTGTGTCTCTTGTCTTGGCTTGTTTTCTGTCAATCGTTTAATTTTCTATCTGCACTTTACTTTATGTACATGTGATTGCTAATCAAATGGATAATAATGAGAAAGATAAGTAAACTGCTATAAGCATAGAACATACCATAACTTGACATGGTATCGGAGTTGAGGTGAAGACAAACCCCGAGCAAGAGCAAGAGCAATCACTGAAGAGAATATTGGCAAGGCTATCCTAAAAGAATTATGGGGTCCTCAAGACTCTTCCCTACCAAAGACAAGCTCCATGAGAAAGGTGACTATCACGGATGGAAGATATCTCTCGATCTAACCTTAGAAGATCAAGGAATGTTGGACCATGTGAGAGGCAATATTGTTGAGCCTCCATCAAATGCACCCGCTGCTGCTAGGAACAAATGGATAACCGACGAAGTCAAAACAAAGAAGATCATCCGAGACTCTATCAACAAGAACTCGATGGCCTACATCTCCGACTTGAACACCTCCGAGGAAATCTACGATAGACTGGTGAGTTTATTTAAAGTTAATGATGCAAATCAAGTTTTGTTTCTTAGAAATAAGCTGAAGGAAATTAAGAAGGGAAAAGATGAGAGTATGCAAGCATACTTCTTAAGAATCACCGAGATAAGGAAGGATCTCTTATCTATTAGGGAGACTATTACTGATAGGGAAATGGCACTCAGGACTCTTGGAGGATTACCATCTGAATGGTATGTGTTCAGGACTACTCTTCTGAACAATAATGTAATTCCTGGTTTCGAGGAATTAATGGATAGATGCATTCAAGAAGAAACAAGGGTAGAAGAGCAAGAAATGCCCATGCCTAAAGGTCCTCCTGCTGCCTTTTCTTCTCATGCTAAGAAAAGTAATAATTCCGAGACTAAATCAAAAAGGAAGGCTGGACCTAAGGGTGGAAGAAAAGGACGATGTTAATTTTGTGATAAAGAACATCACTATGCAAGGGAGTGCCTTGATAGAAGGGACTTACATCAGGACAATGATCAAAATCCCTCTCATGGCTATCAAAGGAATGGCAAATATAATAGCAGAGGTAAAAGGAGTGCTAGAAATCAAGGAAGAGGACAACCATTCAAGAAGGCTAGAAATTCCGAGTATGAATCTAACATAGTTGACAATAAGCAGGATGAATATTATCTACCAGTTGCTCTATCTACCTCTACTCCTTCAGACTCAATGGGAATTTGGCTCATTGATAGTGGTGCCTCAAGGCACTTCATTGGTTACAAAGAAGTTCTCCATAATCTGATAGAGAAAGAAACTAACCTGGAAATTTTCCTTGGAGATAAAATGAAATATCCCATGAAAGGTGTAAGCAATGTCTCTCTTAAATTGAATCAAGGTAATACGCTCGACTTACAGGATGTATTATATGTACCTGACCTCAAAAAGAACCCGGTGTCCATCTCGGCAGTGGAAGACAAAGGCTACAAGGTGGCTTTCATCAATGACAAGGTACGTGCATGGAAAAACAATATTAAAGATGCCTTCACTCTTGGGTTTTGAGTTGATTCATTATATCAGGTCGGAGGAAGTCCGCTAGGTGTCATGTGTTGTGACACATCTCAAGCCTTGATCGAGAATCAAACCAAAAAGAAGATCAAGATCTTAAGGACTGATAATGGAACTGAATATGGATCTAACGAGTTTCATGACTTTTGTAAAGAGGCTGGCATTAAGAGGGAGACTACTACACCATATACTCGTGAGCAGAATGGTGTGGTGGAGAGGAAGAATCGTACGATTATGGAAGCTGTTCGTGCCAAGCTCCATGATCAAAGACTTCCGAAGTTTCTTTGGACTGAAGCTGCAAGCACCGTCGTATATTTAAAAAACCGATGCCCTCATGAGGCATTGGGTTCCAAGACTCCTGAAGAAATGTTCACTGGTAAGAAACTCGACATATCTCATTTTATAATTTTTGGAAGCCCTATATAGTTTCATGTGCTGAAAGAGAAAAGGAATAAATTGGGTGCATCTGGAAAGAAAGGAATCTTCGTGTGCTATGGTGAAAATACTAAGGGATATAAAATCTATGTAGCCAATCAAAGGGAAGTCCTGATTAGTCATGATGTCAACTTTGATGAAGATATGGCTCTCAGCAAGATGAACAATCTTCCTACAGTGAGGAGCTCTCAAGAAGATGACACCAGGGAACCGAAAGAAAAAGAGTATGACGAGATATTTGCACTTGTTGCCAAATATACCACCATCCACTCGATCATAGCCCTTGTGGCTTCACTAGGATGAAACTACATCAGATGGATGTTAAGACCACGTTCTTGCATGGTTCGATCAAAGAAAAGGTCTACGTGGAGCAACCCGAAGGATTTGAGATTTATGATCGAAAATCTCATGTGTGCAAGTTGAAGAAGGCCCTTTACGGGCTTAAGCAAGCACCCCGAGTATGGTATGAGAGGATCAATAGCTACTTGATGAAGCCAGGATTCACTAGGAGTGAAGTTGATCCCAACCTTTACTTTAAGGTTGAAGATGGCAAACCTCTCATACTGGTGTTTTATGTTGACAACCTCTTCCTAACAAGTGCATACCCTCTCATTCACAAATGTAAGAGGAAATTGGCTTCTGAATTTGAAATGAAGGACCTAGGACTGATGCACTATTTCCTAGGACTTGAAGTCTGGTAGAAGCCAAGGGAAATTTTCCTATCTCAAGGAAAATATGTGGCGATGATATTGGAAAGATTCGGTATGGTAGAATGCAAGCCTGTAACTACCTCGATGGAGCTTGACTTCAAGAAGTTAAGTGATAGTGCTGTTGGACCTATTTTACGAAATGCTATTGAGTATGCATAAATGTTCTTAGTGAACTCCCATCCAGATATATGCTTTGCAATCAACATATGGTTGAACCGCATCACATACATTGGATTGGTGCCAAGAATCTGTTAATATATCTTTGTGGCACAATTACATATGCACTAAGATACACTGCCAGAGATGTGAGACTACTTGGATACACAGATGCTGATTGGGCAAGCAGTGTGATGGATCGTAAGAGCACTTATGGGTGTTGTTTCTCCTCGGGATCTGCTTCGATATCCTAGATGAGCAGGAAGCAGAAGTTTGTGGCTTTGAGCACCGTCGAGGCAGAGTATATTGCTGCTAGCATGGCCTCTTGTGAGGCAGTTTGGTTGTGGAAGCTCTTCAGTGAGCTGTTTGGATTTACATTGGATACCACCATGATCCTATGTGACAGCCAGAGTGGGATTCTTTTGTCAGAGAATCTCGTATTTCATGGTCGTTCCAAGCATATTGATATCAGGTACCACTATATTCGAGATATGGTGCAGCAGGGAGCTATAAGGCTCCAACATATCGATACATATGAACAGGTCGTCGACATTCTGATAAAGCCCTTAGGAAAGGTCAAATTTTTTACTTTCCGAGAATAACTTGGTGTCATTCAGAAACCCTCTGATGAGGGTCCTGTATGATGTATGGAGCTCTTGTAGCTTTGGGGGGGGGTACAGGGTACTTCTTGGCGCGGCATATGATCACAGGGTAAAATAATGAAAACTTTCCCTGTAACAACCCGTGGCGACTATGTAGCAGGATGATTAGTTCTCCTGTGAGGTCTGGATGATGTGTTCTCCATGAAGATTATGTATCAGGATGATTAGTTCTCCTATGAGGTCTGGATGATGTGTTCTCCATGATGATTATGTAGCAGGATTATTAGTTCTCCTGTGAGGTCTAGATGATGTGTTCTCCATCATGATTGTGTAGCAGGATGATTAGTTCTCCTGTGAGGACAAGATTGATTAGTTCTCCTGTCGAGGCATCCTACCCATGCAGTCTAGTACTCATGGGAAGTACCTCTCATCTTATCAATGAGCAGGGAAATGAGGATAGGGACCATAGTAGTACCGATGGACGCATCAATGTATCTACCGTACTCCCTATTATAGGATGACCTTCATTAATCTGGGATCAATGATACTAGTCTGGGACCAGTGGTAGGAGTTGTACCCATATGATGCTGACTTCGGGTCAATTGAGACTGGTCTAGGACCAGTGGTACATACTCTGAGACTGACTTCAGGTCAGTGGAGGACTGGTCTGGGACCAGTGGTAGGAGTTGTACCCACTATGACGCTGACTTTGGGTACGTTGAGACTGGTCTGGGACCAATGGTACACACTCTGAGACTGAATTTGAGTCAGTGGAGGATGATACTGGTCTGGGACCGGTGGTAGTTGTTGTGCCCATTATGGCACTGACTTCGGGTCGGTTGAGACTAGTCTGGGACCAGTGGTACACACCCTAAGACTGACTTTGAGTCAGTATGATACATCCTCAATCATTTCTTCTTCTTCATAATTCAAACAAAGTAGAGTAGAACAGAACAGAGCAGAGCAGGCAGGATAGAGAAGAGCAGAGCAGGGGTCAAGTTGTACAGGGCAATGCATTTGATGGATGAATAGTAGCAACCGACAGACGAATTGCGATGGAGTTCTCCCTAGTTGAGAGGGAGTGTTAAAATTGGAAACTAGGGCCAAACTCCATGTGGGTCATCTTATTCATGGCTGATAATATTTTTATTAGATTCCTATCATCAAGAGGTGTAGGATTGATCTAAATATCATCCGATTCCAATAAGTATTTATGGAGATATGAATTTATTTTGATTATGGAATAATTATCAAGCCAACTAGCAACTCATGTAGGCTAAGAAGCCCAACAATCGCATCTATTCAATCATCAATAGTTGTGTATAAATACAGGAGGTATTTTCCTCATTTGGACACACTGATCATCACATCTCTCTCTCTCTCTCTCTCTCTCTCTCTGGTGCGCGGCGAAATCCTGCATTGTTGTGCGGAGAAATCTTGCATTGGTGCGCAACAAAATCTTGCATTGGTGGATGGCGAAATCTTTGACTGGTGCGCAACATAATCTTTGACTGGTGCACGGCGAATCTTGGACTGGTGCACGGCGAAGTCTCAGACTGGTGCACAATGAACGACTCACCGATGGAGACTTGACAAGTTCAATCTAGGGTTTGCTGCCCTAGTTTAGGGCTGATCTGGGGTTTGCTGCTGCTGATATAAATCAGATCCTTGTACTATTTCTCTCTACTGAATTATTAAAGATAGAAGAAGATTTGATCAAAGGGTTTCCCCATATTGGGGTTTGTCCCTGGCTAGCCGCCACATCTTGTGTCTCTTGTCTTGGCTTGTTTTCTATCGATCGTTCAATGTTCTCCCTACACTTTACTTTATGTACATGTGATTTCTAATCAAATGGATAATAATGAGAAAGATAAGTAAACTGTTATAAGCATAGAACATACCATAACTTAACACCATTCCACTACTAGTTTACCTTTCCTAGTTTATCACCTGCTCCAGAATCACAAACTCATGAGGCATTGATTACAATTGAGTAGAACCAATTAGAACTTGACAATAATATCAATGGAGTTGCAAAAATAAAAAAAAATATTTAGGTCATTGTATCAGGACAATACATTAATCATGAAATTATGCTTTCGAGAACGATCTCCATTACAATAGGAACGACTGGGGATCATGACATCAAATACAAAAAGATTCAAAACATTGATCAACAAGAGGTGTTGCCTAAGAAAAATGTATTACCCCACATACAACACCTCATGTTTAATTTCAAATGTATTATTACACCACAAATAGCACCTCATGTTTAATTTCAAATGTATTACAACGAACAACAGAGGAACTACCAACACAAAATCCCAAGAATCAAATACATGCATAACCCAGTAGGGAATTCTATGTTTTGGTAGCAGAGTAATGAAAAATAATCCAGACTGGAATTTTTTATTTATCTTTTGATGAATGACATATCACAACAGTTGTGTAGGAATTAAAACAAATCATGCACAATCCCCACATTATCAGACATAAATTCCCATTGAAAAATCAGAGTAGCTGATCAAAAGCAAAAAACTCTAAATTTTGCAGTCTGCACCAAAAAAAACCAAATCAAGAATTTGAAATGATGACTAGACACAGGAAAATCATGGTTGTTATGCAATAACAAAGTTGCCTAAATAATGTTACCTTATTCGACCAGTAATACTCAAAACAAAAAAGCACATTCTACCATTTCTGAAAGAGTCGAGTTGGAATGTACATGCAGATGAAGGTTTCTCATTAAAACACCATTACTATTTGAGAAACCACCACGGTTGTAGACGACTTTCAATCCTGATCTTCGACACCTAACCTAATGAAAACCTAAGCTAATTAAATCATATTACTTCATGCCATCCATGACACAACAACAAAAGTTTTATATTTTGCCATTTTCGAGAGAGCCCGGCTAGGATGTATATGCTGATGAAAATTTTGCATTGAGAAAGAAATTATTACTAATTCAAAACATGCCAAGTTTTTACCTGACACTCAATCATGATGTTCAGAACCTGAGTTAATGGAAACATCCCAATACACCATGCCCACCATTCACAAAAGCTTTTACATCCTGCTAATTCAAGGAGAGATTAGTTGGAATATATGTATATGCAAATGAAAGTTCACCAAGGTATAGAAGCAACTAGTTACTCCCATGTTTCATAATCCCAGTTTGGAAAACTCCCATTATTCTTTTTAGCACTTCCAACTGAAAACAATCTCTAGTAATGTGAGACTTCACTCACTAATTTGCACTACTTTGAACATCCAATTGGTTGAAAGGCCTTGCATTTGGTGGTCACACAAAAATTTGAGCATTCAAGAGTCAAATATTTTGAAACAAAACTTAACCCATGTTCATCATTTAGATACTATGATTCCATCGAATAATACCCTCTCCTGTTAAGACTATTAAGACCAGAAGACTATTAAATCAAAAGCTAAACAATGTTGTCAATAGGTTCTTACCTAGTCAGTGAAAGAGGGGTGTTTTTATCATGCCCACTGGGGTTCAACTCCCCCAAGTGACATGTTCACCTCTCGTGGACTGGCATACCTCCACACTGCTTATCGTGTATTGGACCAGTTACAAGTCCTATGCAATTTTGGCAAAATAGATACCACCCAATCATGGTATATTTTACAGTCCTCAGGCACATCACATCATGTCTCATAGCCTTAATCCAACAATCCTTGCACTTTTTTCTTCACCCCATAAAACTCCATAACAATAATATATACACTAGTTTGGAATAAGTGAATCCAATAGTAATTGAATAAAATACTCCACTTATTTTTTTGTGTTTTTGGCTCTCAAATTTCTCTCTATATACTTTGCATTCCTCTGTCCTATAGACTAAATGGGAGCTTGATTCTATAGACTCAATAAAATCAGGATGTAGCTTCCTAATAGTGTAAGTCCCAATCAATCTAATATACTGACTAATACTAATATAATTCAAAACAATAAGAGTAGTCAACCAGTGAAATGAAACACATACATGGGGTGTAAAGTGGTAAATTCAGTAATCAAACCCTGTGTAAATACCTACACAAGCTACGTCAATTATATCTATAAACCATGGATAGGGTGGTAAATTCATTATATAAAGGGCGTGTACAATAAATTTAATAGTAGCACTTTCTTTCTATTTATTCCTACCTAATTCTTTATGCCTATTATTCCTATTACTTACTCCTAACCAATAGAAGAGAGTCTAAATAACTGCTCAGGAAAATGAAGGATTGAAAGGGTGTACCATACAAATTATGTAGACCTTTTTTGCCAATAAATAAAATAGAAAACTCAACATCCATCACACCAAAACAAAATTTCTATGCTTATACTTGGGAAGCAAATAAATTCAAGAAAAATACAAATCTCAACATGGTTCATTGCTATAATCTACAAATGGGACCAATTCTTTCCAGCCTATGTGAGATGATGAATGTAACAATAAAATATTAGAAGCCTAATTAATTGCAAATGTGTCATGTATACATGGAATCTGTGCATGTGTAGAAGTATCTTAGTGAACACACTTTATGAAACTGTGTAATTGGCCCAATACTTTGGCCCTTGAGAAGTATGGAATATTTCTTTCCAAGCTATATAAAATATCCATAGTCACACCACATAAATAAGTGCTATAATAGCTTCCATACAAGTTATCAATATTTTTCAACCCAAAATTCTTGTAATGAACAAAAAGAGAGTCGTACATAATTTCCAATAAACAAAATGGCAAACTCAACATCCAACACATCGGAATAGAATCTGTTAATGTCAATGTTGGGAAAGCACATAAATTCAGACAAAATTCAACTTAAAACATTATTCAACACTATAATATACACATGGAACCAAATCTTACCAACCAAGTTATCATCAATGAAGCCCAACCTAAAAGTTAATAAATGACACTTCTAATCTTGTGAGCACATCATATATCTAACTAATATTTTCAGTGCCAACACCAGACAATGGAAATTGGCTAGCAAATGATTCAACCTGCTTTCTGATCAACAATGCTATTTCGTAGCTGGAAATTGTCTGACTTAATAAATTTTATAAAAGCTTTTAATTTTGTACTTTTCATAGAGCCCTTAGAATTAATGGCTATCTGCACTCCCTCGTAGATAATGTTATGCTCCTATACCAATAGGTGTCATATTTCATGATTGACTTGATGAGCTCTGTAATATGTTCATTCCTTTCCTTGTTGCAAAGGTTTTCCATATTATCAAAAAATAAAAAAATGTAAAGAGGGTATGCCCTAAAAGAAAAATCAAAGGGTAAAAAGAATAAAATGGTCAAAAAAGTGAAAGAAATGAACCCCAAACAAAGAAAGACCAAGAAAGTGTGCAAGTCCAAAATGCCACTACTTTTTCATTTTCTGTAATAAGCATTGGTTTCTACTCGTTAACTCATGCCACAATTGATGAAGAGTCAAACAGCTTAAACTTGGCTCATCCATATTTGAATTTCATGTTTTAGAGATAGAGAATAAAATCTGACCAGACTGTTTAATCTTGGCAGATAAGTAGATAGGTAGAGTAAATAAAAAGAAGCTCAACAGTTTAATCTGAGTCCTTGGATGCAATAAGTGCAGACTTAGGTAGGCTTGCCATGTAAAAGAAAAAGAAGATTGATAAGGGTTTTCCAGTCTAAGTGCACCCAAATAAAGAAGGAAAAAATGCTAGGCTAAAGTAGGCAGGGTAGGTAAACGGTATTGCAGAATGATACTTGTGATGAATAATGTCTATAAAAGTTGTTAATCTTTACTTTTATCACAAGTATAAGGCAGACATTTCACTCAATGCAGTTCAATCAAGACAAGGTTAGATAACTAACTCCCCTTCATACTTTTCCCTAAAGATTTCACTAATTCCCCCTAAAGTATCAACGTCTTTGAAAATTGAAGGGGCTCAAAGCATTTCTCTGATTCTGGAAGGACCGGACCCTCGGCCCCAATGATCTAAAAGCCTAAGTATTCCAAAACATCAATCAATCATTCATTCCATTTCATAAAGTTTGCCTAAGTGAATTCCTATTTTACTTAGAAAAATGGCAAATGTTTCTCATATAAACCCCTTTTCATCCTGAGCCTAAGTTTAATTATAAAATTCAATTGTTTTTATACTTAGCGCTTTCATTTTATTTCATATTAATGTTTAACATTTATTATATAAATCCCGAAAATTTTAAACCCTTCCCGTAATATATAAATATATTAAAAATACCCAAATAATACGTATCCTCGCCCCGGTTAATTATAACCGTAAAACAGTAAAGTTGTTTAAAAAGGATTAATAAATTTGTTTGAAATTTATTAAAAATATCCCCGCCGCACAAACTACGGGATTAATTAACCATTTGGGTTAATTAATAACCGCCCCCTCGACCAATCAAAATGGCCCCGATATGATTAAAACATTGTTTATTATGTCGGGCCCGCTGCATTAAATCCCTGCCATCTCCAACGTCTGTCCGTCGTCCGATCCCTGCCTTTCCATCTGACGGTCGACAGCGATATCGCAACCCCCTTACCACCGTGTTTTAACTCGCGATCGCCTGGCGGTTTTCCGCCCGTACATCCGCCACGCGTCACCCGTTCCATATGCTCGCTCGCCCTCCATCTAAAACCGCCCGACTCCAAAAGCGGTGCGATCAAACTGCTTACCACCCTCCGTGTAATGACAAAACGTCACATCCCGCTGACATCATCTGCCCAATAAATGCAAAAAGACCCGCCAAACTGAATTTCGTTAAAAAACGATAAAATGTCATTTTCGTTGTAGTTTTTTGCGTCCAAGCTCCCATGCAAAATAACGTCCAGTCAACTGTTCGAGCATTCAGCCCACCACCCGGCCAAGAAACTCCAGCATCGCGCTCTGCAGCCCGTCGTTCAACCTGCAATTACACAATTTACCTCCTTAATCCAGGTATTTGCCCAATTTACTCTGCAAACCTGCAATTTCAGTTTTCCACTGAGAATTCTACTAGAGAAGGCCGAATTCAAGTTAAAGACAATCTGTAATTACCATAAAAGACCCCAAAACTATTGTTTAGTCCATTTTTTCCACAGAAGCACAAATTGCCAGAGCAGAAATGGTGGGAAGACATGTTAGAAATTTTGTAAATTTATCCTCAGTAAAAGGTAAATTTTGGACTTTTTACCATAGTAAGATGAAGAGAGATGAACAGAGGTAAACAAGTCAAAGTGTATCAGATCAGGGTTAAAGAGTATCCATAGAGACAGGGCAGCCAGCACCGAGTGACTAAAGAAGACAGCTGCAAGCCGAATCCTAGGGCCTGCCTCCAGCACATTCAACAAAAACAGGACCAGCACAACATCAGTTTATCTTTCTTCTATTTTCGAGACTAGCTGTTTCTATTTTCTTGTAAAACTATTTTTAGTCATCCTAGATATTATCTCACTCTGTTATGAGATATTTGTTGTACAATTTTGAGCATAAATACCCCCTCAATTGGAGTATTGAAGGGTGGATTCCTAGACTTTGCTATAATATTGATTTTTTGGAATAAAGAGCTGTTGGAATCAACTGTTGCGTGACTTACTGGATGAAGAATTGAAGCAGAGGACTTGTCACAGACTTCTTGAATCAACCACCGGATCAATAAGTCCTCTATATCTTGTGTTTTAAACTTTTCTTAGTTTATTATATCATCTGTGTTTCACAATCTGAATTATAAAGAAAAGATTTAATTTCAGAATATCCTTGATTGCACTCTGTTTTCAGTCATTATTGTTCTCTATGTTTTCTTCAAAATTAGGATAAGCAGTGAAATCTTAATTGCTCATGTTTCCTAATTCTTTCATGTTGATTATTTGCTAAAGAATACTTAACTGCTCCTTATTAGTAATCATCCAATTTCCCTCTTTAAATAGGTTGAAGGATTCTTAACTGCCCTTCACCCAATTTGAGCCCATTCCATCTGTTTCAAGTCTTTATTTGTTCCCTGTTTGACTACCTTGCTCTGTGAAGCCATCCTCTATTAAGAAACCCAATCCAAAAATCCATCTTCCTTGACTCCATTAGCCCAATGGCCTGAACTACTCAATCTTACCTCTCTGCTCTATTGAATCTCACCACCGAAACTCAAACAAAACTCTTGAACTTCATAACTAGCCTAATACCTTTCAAAAAAAAGCTAAATCATAAAGAGAGAGCCCTCTCTGGATACAGATTGGCTAGATTCTGTATCTAAAAGATTGGTTTGTGGTTACCTCGACCTCCTTTCCCTTTCTTACAACTTTTGGGAAAACCTGAGTGATAACAGATAAGATCTACAACCTTAATAAAGTCATCCTCAGGAAGCCCACAGGTGGTTAATGCAAGAGTCCCTATGTGTATACCACCAAGAACCATAAGAATTTTATCACCTAAAAAATGTAAGGTATTAAAGTACATTATATCATCCCATGGAGAAAGAAAAATGAATGAATCCCTTACATCTAAATATACAAAGAAAAAATTCATGTAACCTGGTACAAAATTCTTGTTCAGTGTGATAGAAGCAACATCCAAACCGTCCTCTACTCTTGCACCATCAATGCCCTATCCAAGCCCATTAATATATACCATGTTACATTCAACCAGCTCAATCCAATAGAAATCAATACACAAGTAGGTTGTGTACTCCAACATATGAATAGAGGATCCTTACCAAGGGCCTCAAATCAACTAGAACTAGGTGATTTTCACTACCACCAAACACCAAATTGTAACCCAAATCCATTAGGCTCTTTGCAAGGGCTTGGAAATTTTCTACAACTTACTAAAACTATTTTACCTTTGATAAGAAACAAAATCCATTCAAAAAATAATTCACATGCATGAATTTTATAGAAGCTTAGACATGTGAGAGTGCTACACCTATACTTGATAAGCCTTGAACCCTGCAGTTACATCTTGTTTTAACCAAACAACCAACCCTCCTATGGTATGGTTATGTGGTCCTCCCTAGAAAGCCACAAATTATTTCATGTATCTTTTAGAAACGAAATGATACAAAAAATCGATATATCCAATATTATGATATTAGTGAGCAGGTGAACAATATGGATGATGGAGGAAAGGAAGGAGAACACAGATTGACCTATAACCCAGAAAAAATACATTTTTTTATGGTTGTCTCTAGGTCGACCCCCAATACTGGTTCCTTCTGGAAGAATATCATGCCTCCCCAAGGACCTCATACAGACTAAAAATCACAACCCTCCAAGCCAAAAATATTTCAGAATGCAAAATATCATAAAGATAAAAATGAAAGGGAAAACGTGAAACAATTGACAAACAATTCAAGGAACATAATGAGTTTCATCGAAGCTTTGATCTAATAGTGATAAGAAATAGAAAGAACATAAAATAATGAAAACAGGAAACTAAATCAAATAACGAGTAAGAGAATCAAAAGGAAAATCTACACCTCTTAACTCTATAATCACTCCTCCTATGATGGGAATGGCATATTTGTTTTAGTTCTTCGTCGTTTCTTGAACATTAATGGGATTATTTTTCTTCTACAAGGGGGGAATGGCACAGATAGATAGCATTAAGATAGATCCAAAAAAATATCCATCTAATATAGTCATATTTTTAATCAAAAGGGTGAAGTGCAAAGAAAATTAATAGCATCAACTCACCTTGTGCGTTGTAGTTGTTACTACATCAAAAAAATCAAATGGACTGGCCATTATAGAAGCAATGATGAGACCATTTATGTGTGCCATGTCTATCATTAAGTATGCCCCAACTGCATTGGAAATTTTCCCAAACCACAAACTTTTTAGTACTAAAAGTCATAAAAAAATTCCAACATTACATACTATAAGAACATATTAATAAAATATTCTAGAATAAACATTGTTGGAAAGAGAAATTTTTGAAAGGACTACCATTATAAGATCTGTAGAAATACCCAGCTTCAATACCTGCCACAATTGAGGGTAATCAATATCTCGGGGATATGCACTAGCACCAGCAATGATAAGCTTGATCCTAAAAAAGGGTGGCATTCTTCTCAAACATCTCATAGTCAATGAATCCTATTACCCAACAAAACAAACCCGACTATTAACACTTTGAACACTTCCCCAAAATATTGGTTCAATATTTGTCAATGATGGAACTCTTTCCCTCCTAATTATTATTAGGTTGGAAATGCGAGCTCACCTATGGACTCATCTAGATGATATGGCATTGATTCAAAGTAAATTGATGTAGCAGATACTCATTTTTTTGCTATCATGAATCCAAGAGACAAATGCCCTCCATGTGGTAAGTTCAAACCCTAAACGTTGCAAAGAAAATCTTCACATGTTACATGCCCAAATATGAATGATAATCTTATCAAAGGAGGTTCATAGTTCAGAACCATACACACCATAATGTGATGATGTGGTTGGAGGAGAGTTGTATAAACAACAAAATTCGTTGGGGATCGAGATAATGGTTGAAAACTAACACCCCATGTACTGTTGTCAAGATGGAATGCTTCTAGGGCCCTCTACTAGCAAAGCCTCTCACTTTGGTCAATGAATTCATTGCCAGCATATTTTATGCATGGCATAAATCCCAACCCAACACAGTAGTGAATACATATAGAAAAGTGTCCAACAACTGTATCCATCACTGTGATAACAAATACTCATGCAACAACTACAGGTCTCTACACTATAACGTTGAACCCATAAACCATTACACACATGTCAAACATAAAAAAAATACCAAGTGGCAAGAAGAAACTGCCAAGCAACTCAGACACAATCACAATCATGATGGTGTCATTCTTCACATTCCAAGTTATATCTTTAGGCACTTACCTCCTACTAGGGAGTCCTTCTGAATACTTGTTTGTTAGACATGATCCAACAACTTCCATAACTGCCCAGGATGTAAATTTTTTAGAAGAAATAAGTTCCAAGCCATTGAGTTGTGACTACTTTTCTTTCTCAATTATCACATTCATTTCAGGATCGAGCTCACTCAGAGGAGGATCTACAAAGCTTTGCTTTCACTCTGCACGGAGTAATTTACAAACTAGATAAAGAAATCACAATAAATTTAGTACCCTTGGTAACTGAGGCACGGTTTGACAGGGGAATTAATTGTATTATTGAGGTCTACAATTTATGTTTGTTGGCATCCGTGGGGAATCCAGATCAAGACAAAGTCTTTATCAAGCCATTCACTAACCATTAACTCAACAAAACTATAAATAAAACCAAGGTATTTGACATAGTCCATTAAATGAAGATAAGAAGCTTATTTATAGCAAATCAATTCACAAATGAATCTTCTAAACACCTCCAAGTTAAATTATAGTCAACTATGATATGTACTTTCTTCACTTGGTCTTCAAATGGAAATATTATCAAGGATGTCACACAGTTTATCTATACATGTAGCAATTTCAACCAAAAACAAATACATAAATAAATAAATCATAGCGTGAATTGTGAACAACATGCACACCTGGGAAGTTGCAGGGTTGTGCTAGCATGAACACCAAAGGATTTCCCATTGTCAAGCTTGTTGTGATACAAAAAGGTTTATATGATGGGCATGGCCTCAAAGTTTCAAACCTCCTAATTTTCTACTTTTCTGTTGCCATGGAACCCCCAAAACTAGTTGTGAAGTTTTGGGCATCAAATTTGTAGTTGGGTTCAAATTATATTGACCCAACAAGCCCATCCCTACTACTCCACTGCCCATTATGACCTGCAATGAATATGTTTGCACCTGAAACAAGAGCTATCCTCTGTGCCCACTTCAAAATGTGAAAAATAATCAAATATCGGGAGAGATGTGAATCGAGAACTTGATGTATTGCGGATAATTCTCTGGCAGAGGTAGACATGAAAGACACCAAAAGCGGCACTAATTCGAAATTGCCTCTTGCACGTTGATGACTTGGGTTCGAATCGCAGATAATATGTAGAAAAATAATATCACACATGCAGGAGCAGCTGACTTGGGTTCGAATCGCAGATAATATATAGAACAAGAATATCACACATATTCGCAGATAATATATATAACAAGAATATCACCATGGAAAGCACCAATAAAGAAAGGCCATGGATACGTTTTATCAACCTCTAGATTGCAACCCACCTTGGAACTTTAACCTTTGGAGTCATTTTTATGCCTTCATATAGGTATTTTATTTGATGATGTACCTGAAAAGGAGGGATATCCTTGTCTACAAAATTGTTATTCCTTCTTTCCTGTCCAATTGGCTCTAGAGGCAATCAGGGGCAATGATCTATGTTATTTGAGTGCTCTATCATCAAACATTCCAACAAGGAAGCCTCCTACCAAGTACCCTATCCTCAAATAAGGGGAGAATAACATGCCATACCTCCTGAGCAAAAGTACAAATGAAGACCAGCACGTGGTCTATTGTTTCCCCTTCACATTTTCATAGAGTACAAATTCCAGGACCCTACCTTGCCATATTTTGTAGAACCTCTCACGTCAAAAAATTATTCGTTAGGGCCAACCTAGGGCCAACCACATAAAAATCATGGATTTTATTGAAGATTTAACTTTCCAAATCTTCCCCACCACCAAGCTACTACTACTGCTTTATCATCAAAAATAGCCTTGTACCGCAAGCTAGCTGTCAACAGTCATATGGCAAAATCATTGGACCATACAACTTTCTTGCGTGAAGAAGACATGGAGACAACTCTTTGCTCCTAAATGCAACCAAAGTTGAGTTTAAAAAAAATTGCTTGATTTTGTACTGAGCAACAACAAAATATACAGAATTTCATTGTGACAGAGTTGCTAAGATGGAATCTTCATCTACAAACATTTACCTATCAGGATGAGAAAATGCAAATCAAATTACTTTCTTATTCCATAGACTCCAATTGCGAGATCAAAAAAACACATCACGTTTGTTTACCCCAACATGCCAACAAGTAGCAAGCCCCAACTATATAATATAAGAAAGTAGTAGGTATCCCAAAGGCCTGAAGGGGATCTAATGGAAAGAAGTGACCGTTGTTAAAAGCCTTCCAATCAATATATAAATATATAATGTAGATTTATTATTATTCTAATTGGAAATCTTCAATTAAATAATAAAATTTAATTATGTCTCTCCCAATCTAAATTTCTTATTAGCATAATTCACTACCTCCATACATCTTGCATTTTTTAATAGCGTTGTAACATGTGGATTAATTTCCTTTTTGGTGCACAATCTCTGCCTTTTAGGACAATATGGTGTAGTGGCCCAACCCCTACAGATCATTACGACAAACTAAGAATAAAATAAAAGATGAAAGGTTGCACAAACCAGCATATTTTTCAAACAACTAATCCAACATCAGTACCTTAACTTTTTCATGAAGATATGATATTGATAACGTTTGAAAAATGGTGGGAAATCTAAGCAACAACCGTCTCTCTTCTGCGAGGGTGATGCGGAAATAGTGATAAGATTTCACTGTTTTGAATTTTTTTTTGTTAAATCAGAAAAACCAATATTAATGGAGATATTGGTATATTTTACTAAATTTTGTGAGATGTAGCTTTAACCATTCACCTTAAGATGTTTTTTACAATATAATTTCCTAAGTCTATTTAATATATTCATTATCATAAAAACCAACTTATATCCATCTTAACTCCACATCTACCAAACTCTTAGAGGGATGAAATCTATTTATCCCTGGACCCTCTCAACACTTGGTAGACCCGGAATTAAGATGGATCTAAGCTGATAGAATTTCCCCTTTAAATAGTCTATGCTCACATGAATACCATGGTATTACCATGGGTCAATACCATGGGTTATCATAAACTTGGGGCTTAAAAACTACTATTAGTAATTTATAAAAATTAATAAAATTAATAATTGATTTTCATTTTATTTTATTTTTTTATTTTAACCGAGTTAAAATGTTTAAGTGACATTAAATTACAAGATCCATTTTTACTCTTGATCTACCAAGCCCCAAGAGGGATCAAATATTTTTTTGCTCTATGCTAGTTTGCATATCACGATATTTGATCTCTCTGGGCGCTTAGTAGATCCAGAGTAAAGATGGATCTATGTTGGTTTAATTCCCCCCTTTAAATAAGCTACATTCCACGTGAATACCATGCATCAATACCATGTGTCATCTTTATTTTTATTAATACTAATATTAAGGTTAATAATGTTTTTTTGCATCGTATTGATAATAACTTGGCCCATGGTATTTGGCCCATAGGCTTCACCTAAATATAACGCAGTTTTTGAGTGTTCCTAAATACAAGGTGACTTATGGAGTAAATATAAAAAAGTGTTTTATTTATTTACCATACCTCTCGTTTATTTATATTTTTATTAATTTACCATACCTCTTTCATAAATATGGTATTTGGCCCATAGGATTCACCCAAATAAAACCTATTTTTTGGGCCTTCTTAAATAGAAAGAGGGTTGTGGACTAAATATAAAAAGAGGTTTTATTTATTTACCATACCTTTGGAGTAAGTATAAAAAGAGGTTTTATTTATTTACCATACCTCCACTTTATTTATATTTTTATTTATTTACACCCTTGCCATAACCAGATTTGAAAATAGAGAGCCATTCACAGAAGAAATCAGGGCGATTGGGACCAAATACAACCTCCCAAACCAAAAAATGGGAGATTGCAAACCAATTTAACATTGCAAAGCAAAAAAACGAGCGATTGTAATGGAATATAACCTCCCAAACCAGGTGAATCGGGTTAAATGAGTATTTTCGTAGTTTATCCACTCCTTTTTTTTGGGTTAAAATGAAAAAAATAATTATTTTTTAAATAAGAGTTGGGCTAACTATATAAAATGGGTCTTTTATAAAAAAATTGCCCCTCTAAAATGAAAAACCCCTTAAATTTCGCCCTTGGGTTAAAATTTTCCCCTAAAATTTACCATGATAGATAGGTGGGAGGGAAGAAACAAAGGAGGAAGGTCGTTGAACACACTGTCACTTAAACTGTAGATAAGTACTATTTTTCTGGAATTGGGATTTGGTGCGCCTTCCCTTCGCTACTAGCCATCATTCTCCCAGCATGGATCAACTGTAAAGAATCGATTGCTAATGTCATTGTTCGTTGTCCATATGTAATCTCCAGCAGTCTCTCTGTGTTGTCCATGGGACATGCGTTGGTTAAAACTCCTTTTAGTCACATGCATTGGTTGACGTTGACTATATATATATATATATTCAAAAAATTTGGTTGATGCTGGTTATTAGAGCTCCTTGTTGAGTGACATATTCTTATGGGTTGTTGATCTATACTTTTGGAGCATTTATTTGTTTTTGTAAGATTTCATTTCAGGAAAAGCTTCCTTATGTTCGTATTCTGCCCACACATGGCTAGATTTAATGAATTTTTAGAGTTATTAAACACTCGAATGTTATCTACTGCTCATAAAACAGTCCAAATCAATAAGGACACTCTATCCGATATTCGAACATGTTTACAAAATGCAAAAGAAAACATCGAAATTTTTCAGCGTGAATCTCAATTGCAACAAGAAGAATTACAACAATGGAGTCATCATTCTAAACATGTTTCTATTCAGAACATTGAAACAAACTCCCATAAACAACAAGTTGATTCAAATCCAGTGCCCAATGAAGCAGCAGAATTGCATGCAGAAGCAGAAAGCCATCCAACACTTCCCAAGCCAATCATCATACCTTGGGAAGAGCTTGTCAGCAACAAGCACAAAACAGGTCTTGGATATGACAAAAAGGTTTCCTTTCATATTCCAAATTACTCAAAGCCCATCCAGTTTCAGAGTGATGGATTTCTTCATGATAGTTCACCTTTAGTTATTCCAGATTTTGTTCCTTTTCCACAATAGCAACAACAGATTGTTAAATTCCAACATTGTGACAGAGTTGGCCATGTGAAAGATCATTGTTTTTATCTTCATCCATGTAAGCATTGTCATAAAACCACTCATTCTTCAAACAGATGCTTCAAAAACAAGCCTCCTACAAGAACAAAGATTCACCTTGGATGGATCGCTTCTTGGCAATGGACTTCAAAAGCCAAGAAGATATTTCAGTCATATGTTAAAATTTCTTCTAGAGTATTGAAAAGTCTTGCATTTGAGTCTTCTCCGTCATCTTACCTTGTATCTAAGAGGGGGGGATGTGATGGTCATCTACAAGCTTCAAAGCCACATCAAGCGAGCCTGAGACACAACTTGCCATACCATATTCAGAGTTGTAGCCAGAGACAAAGATGCCCCTGAACATGCCTTCAGTTGGTGATGCCTCTTCAAAGAATTGGGGACACTTCCTCTAGCAGAATACTTCAGCTTCTTACCAGTTTTGGAAGAGTTCTAGGAATTGCATTAAGAATTCCAAAGTTGTTGGTCATCCTTAAACCATCACAGGTTGAGACCTCCCTTTTCAGGTTGAAGTTCTCCCTTTTTATGCGGGGTGAGACCTCCCTTTCAAGGTTGAAGGTTTCCCTCTTCAAGACATCACGAGCACTTCCTCTAGCAGAAGACCTCAGCTTCTTACCTGACATGGAAGACTTTTGGGAACTGCACTAAGCATCCCATTGTTGGTGGTCATCCTTAAACCACCTCCCTTTATACCAACATTTCACACATCACATTCAGCCTAGTGTTGCCATGCATTTTTGCACATTTTGTATTACAACTCTCTTCTTGGACTCATACATAACCCTTCGGATTAAGGGGGGGAATGTTGGACACCTAATCCTCTAAGGGTTATGGTGTGGAAGATAGAGTCAAAGGGAGTCCAAGAGACCTTGGAATATGGAATCCAATGGTCACTCCCATGTATTATAAATGTGTATCATTGCTAATAGTAAAGGAATTCAAGCTTTACCTTATTTGGCTATCCACATTCCATGTGCATCTGACAATCCTTCAACTTATTTTTAAGGAACAAAACTTGATTTGCATCACTAACTTTAAACAAGCTTACCAGTCTATCGTAGATCTCCTTGGAGGTGTTCAACTCGGAAACGTAGGTGTTGGGTGTGGATCCTAATTATCTTCTATATTCAAAGGTATCACCGCATTGGACCCCAGTTCGAAATGGGGCAACAACACCGCTCGTAAAATATTCATTGCAGGGGGGTCCGGGGGGGGGGGGCGACTAAGAATAGATGTAAAATTGCCTTGTAAAAGTATAGTAATTTCTAGTCAATCTGGGGCATTCATTAGGCAAATATCTGACGGTAGAAGTTATGTTTAATTTAGGTTTTTTTGCCCTAGAAGGTAACCCCTCGCCATATATGAGGGAATTGTATTGCGTATATATATATATATATATATATATATATATATATATATATATATATATATATATATATATATATATATCTGAGTGAGGAAAAAAGAGGAGATTGAGAGCAAAGAGGGAGTTACAACGGATCTGTCGTAGGTTGTATCTCTTCAGTTTGCTGGATAATATAATAAAAGAAGGACTGGCTATTTCTTCGTGGATGTAGCCCGAACTGGGTGAACCATGTATATCTGTGTCTCTCTGGTTTTATGTGTTTGTGTTTTTCCACATATTATATCTCTTACATTTCTCTGTCATATATATAATATTTTTCTAACAGTAGGCCACCAAACGCTTGTCAATTGAGTCTCGGATAATCTTCTTTAGTTTGACTTCACCCTTAGTGTACTTGTTCTTTGTAGCAGTTGATGCATTTGATGGAGGCTCCGAAATTCTGCCCCTCACATAGTCCAACACTTCTTGCTCTTCTAATGTCATATCAAGAGACATTTTCCATCCGTAATAGTCAGACTTCTCACAGAGCTTGTCTTCGGTCGGGAAGTGTGATGAGGAACCCATGAAGCCTTTTTTATTTTCCAACTGTCTTCGATGATTTCTCTTGCTCTTCTTTGGACTTTGTCTTCACCTCAGCTCTGATTCCATGTTAAATTACATTATGTTCTATGCTTAAGAGAAATTTACTTCAAATCTTCTTACTAACCCAATATTAATTTCCAGTATTGCAATCACATCAACATGATAGTAAAATGCAGATAAAACATATATGTAAACAACAGAAGACAAGCCAAGACAAGAGACACAAGATGTGGCACCATCAAGGGACAAGTCCCAATGCGGGGAAACCCTTTGATAAATTCTTCTATATTCTTCAATAATTCAGCAGAGAGAGAGAGATAATACAATTTCACAAATCTGTGATTTTACAACAGTAGAAATAAAACCCTAGCCAACAAAGTCAAGGCTGGTCAAATGGCTCTCAAATGACCTCAAGTCAACCTAGGAGAACTTGGCCTCCAACAACAACAATAAGAAGCCCAAAAAAGTGAATGAAAGGTAGTCAAACAACAGTCAACGCATCAACAATTCTGCGGTCAGCCCTAACTAGTCAACACTGGTCAAATCTATGGTCAAACAGGTCAACGCTTGGCTTCCCAGCAATGTGGCTAGCCTAGGAGAGGTTGCCCAACCCAAAACCGTAGTCAGATCTCCTCTACGCTGGTCAACAGAGTCAAATGTAGCCCTCCCGCTCCACAATCAACCCTAGGTCAACGCTACCCTAAAAACAACTTGCGTCCTTCCTTCTTCCCACGTGTGAGTTTCTTCCTCCTCCTACGCATACCCATATAGACTAGGAGAGAGAGGAATGAGATGGTGAGATGAGTTCCATAATGCCTCAAGGTATCCTCCTTTTATATGCCACGTTGAGGATAAACTGGGGGTGAGAAACATTGTTTTACTTGTTGGCCGACCTTGAAAAATTGTCAAGAAATACAAATGAATTCATATCTCCATGGTTAGATCAATCCTACACATCTCGATGAGAGGAATCCAAGAAAAATATCAACTGCCATAAATGAGGTGACCCACATGGAGTTTAGACCTATTTGCCAATTTTAACAACATAATCATGTTCTTCATGCTTATAGGTCTTTCTAGTTATTTCTAGGACAAATAAGAAATTATGTCATGTATTATAGTCCCATCTGGAATCATTGTAACAAAGAACAATATTTATTTTGTTAGGAAAAAATGATTTATTTCTCCAAGACCAAGTTGGCCATAGTCAAGGACAAGCCAGCTTAAGGGAGGGTTATTCAACCCCTCAAGAAAGCTGTAAATAGAAGGAGCACGACCTCATTTGAGACACTCACTTATAACAAGTTCATTTTGTAATAGCGAAGGAGAAAAAGAACTAAAAGGAAAAATAAAAGGAGGAAGAATGGAAGTTTCTTGGGATACTCTCTCTCTCTCTATCCACACGTATGAAGTTAGGTTTCTGTGTAGCTACAGTTGCAAGAGGTCGAAATTGTAGGGCCAAAATTCTAGAGCAAAGCTGCAAAATGTTGAAGTTTGGAAGTTGCCTTGAAGAAGATCTTGTTGGGCGCTGACTTGGTGCTTGGGAGAATTTTGGGCTTTGGTCTTTAGGTCTTGCAAGTCTCCTTGTAAGATAATTCTATAAGAAGATGTTGTCACTGCTACAACACCCTCCAAAATTTCACTACATTTAAATTTTGGAGCCTACTATCACTTTCGAATCTAGAGTTGCTTTGATCACCAAATGTCGTTTCATGTTATTCTATGTGTTTCAAGTGTCTTTGAATGGTCTCAAGTGTCATCGCATTAATAAAAATATCTTTTGGTGCATTTCATGGTCATAACATATTTGTTGTCGTAAAACAACACTTTTGGGTCGCAGTCGCACACACTACACTCATTGCACTTAGGGAATGTGTATAAAGTGGTGTTTTGATGTATATTTATCATTTCTTAAGTTTGTCTAAGTTTTCTTGATGAGTTGTTATTTTTCGCACGTGGTTCTATATATAAACTCATCATGTTCACTCCTTGTCTCATATTCCAGACTTAGACCTTTGGTTTCAAAGTGAACTCATTAAGGCCAAGAGTGCATGAGCGCACTTTGAAGACTTGTTGGGGAATCCTTCATTGTTCAGAAGTGCACCATGTGCCCTCCAAGGGAACGGGGTGAACTCCTTAACCCTCTTCCCCCTTCCTTACTCCACATTGCGCTCTCCTAGAGACCAACTCTTCCTTGAGCGCACTCCTTCGACTCGAATAAGTGCGCCCTCCTTAAGTGCATAGGCACACCCTGAAGGCCTTAATCTCCTCCCTTCATCCTTCCCCAATGTGCCATGCACCTTCCACACCCTTTGATCGCACTTCGAAGGCACGAAGCTCTTCCCTTTAGCCTTCAAACTTGCACCACACGCCCTCCTGGGCCTTTTGAGCGTACCCTAAAGCCTTCACCCTTCAACCTTTAGGAGTGCGCCTTGTGCCCTCCATCTCTCGCTTGAGTGTAGAGCGCACTTGAGAAGCCCGAAGCCTTCCCCTTCATCCTTTGGACATGCACCATGTGCCCTGTCTTGACTATCCCCTCCTTTTGAGTGCATGAGCGCATGCCAATGTCCTGAATCCTTCCCTCTTCATCCCTTTTGCCTTTCAAAGTGTGCCCATGCACCCTAAAGCCCCTTTTGTCCCTCTTGAGTGCACTAAAAGGCATGAACAGAAAATATGCATGAAACATTGTAGAAAAGGAGATTTTCAGGTTGATGGTTGCTCGTCATGAGTGATTTGCAGATAGAGGTATTCCAGAAACACCGTGGCAAGCACACAAGGAGAACAAACAAAGGAAGCTTGGAAAGAACAAAGAACACACTTGAACCTTGATGATCAAAGCACCCCAAAGACTCCATTTGATCATATACCCTTTGGAGGGTAGAGAACATCAACAATTGAAGCGGCATGAAGAATGAGCACATAGTTGGAAGCCATGTCACCATTGGAGAAATTCCATGTAATCAATCTCTATTAGTCCCAGACATCAAAGATAATGACATGTCAAGTCTCATCACATGATGATGTGAAGTCATCAGATATTATTGTAATCATTCTATGGACAAATAAATGGAAGACCAAGAGTCATGTATGAACTAAAGAGTCATGGAAGTCCAAAAGACATGTCATATCAAATTCATATGTAATTCCAAATGTCATTTGCAATTTCAAAGGTTGTAGAAGTCCAAAATTCACTAGAAGTTAGAAAGCAAAGAGTCATGAGGATGTGAAAGGTCATGCATCAAGTTATAAATGCATCCTCATTTCTCATGTATAGGGCTTTTAACCTTGGGTTCTCGCACAACGCAATAGAGACATAGAGTTAGTATTTTTGGGGAGTAAGTTGTGGCTCTAACGCTCCATTATTGGAGCTAGTGGTGTTCATTGTATTTATGTATCTTGATACTTTTTTTTAATATTGAAGCCTTCCAGGCCAACATGTTTTCACACATGGATTGTGAATGTTTCTAAGACTATTCTTTGAATGTTTATGGTTCATTTTTTCTTTCATTAGTACTGGAGTAATTGAACTATTTCAGTGACTTTGGTGCTTCTTGTTGGAAATGTGTTGTTATGTTTATAATGATCGTCGCATCCTTGTGAACTATTTCGCTTGATGTTAGATGAACCTTTCTCTTTCACATGTGTCTCCATTAGGGTAGTACTATTACTTCTCTCTTAAAGGCTCACTTCATTTTCCCCTCTGCAGTAAGAGAACCCTGGTACTTCTGCAATCGAACATTCACAAGGCGTACTAGCTTGCTCATTCAAAATTACATTTGCACTTCTCTCTCTCGTGCTGATAGCTAAAGCCAAGGCATATCTTTAAGTAAGCGGTAACCCAGTCATATTTCGGATGGGACTCCTACACCAAATGGTGTGAGGTCTAGTTGGGACGTTATATTGGGGAGATCCCCTATATGTTGGTAGTATCCAACACTGACAATAGAAGAGAAGCATTTTTTTTCTGGGTTTTCCTCTTGAAGGGATTTTTCCCTGGCTTGGAGCCTATATCTTGTGTAATTTGTCTCTTTATGAACTTCATTGTTTTGGTAATTTCTTGATTAAAAAGAACTAAAGAAGTGATAAAAGGCCAACCAACATCACAAGTAATTATCAAGTTAAGGAAAATATTATATAATCTATAAGTCTCATGATTTTCCAACATGGTATCAGAGCAAAGGTGCAAGAAGGAGACTAAAGATGACATCCTAGTTGACACTATGGCAAGGGTTATAAAGAAGGGTTTCAAGTTTGTCGGGGATCTCGCTACATACATCAAGGATTTCATCATAAATATCATTTCCAAGCTAGAAGTAATGGATGGAAATTTATTTTCCACTTAATTTGGGACTTTCAAGGACAAGAATGTATGGGTTATCAACAGTGGTGCTTCGAGACATAGGACGAGAGAATGTAGCTAGTTCCAGACTTTGTCAAAAGGAATATCCTCTCTTTCAATTGAACTTAGGGACAAGAAGAGCTATCCAGTGAAAGGGATTGGATCTACTTCATTAGATTTTGAATCTGGTGGAAGTATTCATCTTAAAAACATCCTATATGTTCCAGGTTTGAAGAAAACTTACTTTCTATTTCTTACCTAGAGGATAAGAGTGACAGAATATATTTTGTTGATAGCAAGGTTTTGGTTTGGGATAAGGGCTCTAGTATTGATGATGATAGGGTAATTGGGATTTGTGAGGGAACATTATATAGAACTTTTACACCTCTATCTCAAGCCCTAGTTCACTTGGATGTGAACCCTTCCAAACTATGGAGTAGAAGGTATGGACACCTTCATTATCAAATTTCATTATCTCTAATCAAATGGTCAATGGCATCCCCAAATTGAAGGAAGAAAATGAAGGAACTTGTAAGAGTTGCGATCTAGGCAAGAACGTGAAGAAGCCATTTGCAAGAAGTGATACTAGATCTAAGGAAGTTCTACGTCGAATACATTATGATGTATGTGGTCTTATGGCAATAAAGTCCCTCAGTGGACATCAATATTATGTAACCTTCATTAATGATTTCTCAAGGAAAACATGGTTATGCCTAATCAATAACAAGGATGACGTATTCAAGAAGTTTCATTATTTTAAAAATGAAGTGGATAATCTGACAGAAAGAAAAACATGGTTATGCTTAATCAGGAACAAGGATGAGGTATTCAAGAAGTTTCATTATTTTAAAATGAAGTGGAGAATCAGACAGAAAGAAATATCAAGATTTTTAGATCTGACAATGGTGGAGAATATACCTCTAAAGAACTCATATCTTTTTGCAAGGAAACTGGGATTAAGAGGGAGCTAATTGTTCCTTATAATCCTGAACAAAATGATGTGGCCGAAAGGAAGAATAGAACAATTGAAGAATGTGTCAAGGCCATGCTACATGACCAAGATATCCCTCAATTCCTATGGGGAGAAGCATGTGTAATTTTTGCTTACTTGCAGAACCAAAGTCCTCACAAGATTCTCAACAACATGACTCTGGAAGAAGTATTTACAGGAAAGAAGCCAAATGTGGATCATCTTCGAATATTTGGGTGTCTTGTTTATGTTAATATAATGAAGGACAGAAGGAAGAAGATGGATTCTACCAGTATGAAGGGAATATTTGTTGGGTATAATGCTTCATCAAAGGCATACATAACCTATATTAATGAGGATCGTCAGGTTGGAGTAAGCAGGGATGTCATCTTTGATGAAAGTCTAGCTTACAAGAAATCAAAGGATGTTCCAGTCGATTTTGATGAAGAAGAGATACCTATCCTTGAGGCTATCTCAAGGGAAAATGATGGTCAAAATCCAACATCAAATCAAGAAGATATTGAAGGTCTTAGTGAGCCTGTGCAACAAGTCATTATTCTTGAAAACTAAAAGAGGAATGCTTGTTTGAGAACTACTCTACAAGAAGTTGAAGGACACACAACAAAGGGGACCTTTCGAGAAAGAAAAAGACTGAAGACATATTTTGGATATGTTGCATATATGACGAAGCTCATTGAAGCTGAACTGTCCTCCTATGAAGATGCAGCTAAACATCAAGAGTGGAGGAATGTTATGCCGAAAGAATACCAGTCTATCATGAAGAATGATGTCTAGGAAATTGTTCCTAGGCTAAGTGACAAATCGATAGTCACTTCAAAATGGATATATAAGATAAAGCATGTTGCAGATGGGAGCATTGATAAATACAAAGCAAGGTTTGTAGCAAGAGGATTCTCACAAAAAGAAGGTATTGATTACGAAGAAACCTTTGCTCTATAACTAGATATATAACAATTAGATTGCTTATTTCTTTGGTTGCTACTATGGGATGGAACACCCATCAAATGGATGTTAAGATAAATTTTTTGAATGGGACTATTGATGAAAAGGTTTACATTGAGCAGCCTCAAGGATTTGAAATAAGTCAAAGGGAGACTCATGTCTGCATATTGAAGAAAACTCTATATGACTTAAAGCAAGCACCTAGAGCTTGGTATGCAAGAATGGATGCATACCTTATAAGACTTGGTTTTACCAAGAGTTCTAGAAATCATAACCTATACATCAGGTTGATCCAGGGTGAACTAGTTATCATATTCTTGTATGTGGATGATCTACTTGTTACAGGTGTAGAGCATCAAATTTGGGAATGCAAGAAGCAGTTAGAAACCAAGTTTGATATGAAGGATCTTGGGATTATGCATTACTACTTGGGACTAGAATCTTGGCAGAATGGGTGAAATATATCTTGGTCAAGGAAAATATGTGATCAAGATTCTTCAGAAATTTGGCATGATGGATAGAAAACCTATGATGGCTCCTATAATTACCAATCTAAAGAAGTTAAGGAATTCAAAGTCTAATCAGGTGGATCCTACTTGCTACAGGTAGTTGACTGGGTCCTTGATATATTTGGTAAACATTAGACCAAACATTTGTTTTGCAGTAAATGTCCTCATCCAGTTTCAGATGGAGCCAAAACATGATCATTGGATTGCAGCCAAGCCCATCCTCAGATATTTGTGTGGAACTATACATCATTGCCTTTGTTATGATGGTAATGAGATTCAACTCATGGGATATACATATTCCAACTGGGGTATCAGTGAGACAGATGGAAGAAGCAAAACAGGTGGACACTTCAGCCTAGGATCTTCCATGGTCTCATGGATGAGAAAAAACTAGGATACAATTGCTTTGAGTAGTGTTGAAGTTGAGTATGTTGTTGCAAGAGAAGTCTATCAAGAAGCAGTTTGGCTCATAAATTTAATATCATATTTGTTTGAAGGACCGCTTAACCCTATATGCATACATTGTGATAATGAAAGTTGCATAAGATTCATTGAACACCCAGTGTTTCATGCTAGGACGAAACATATAAAAATAACTACCACTACATCAAAATCTTGGTACGTGATGGGGTCGTAGAGCTACACTATCTACCTACAAATGAATAGGTAGCAGATATTCTGACTAAAATGTTACCAAACAAGAAGCTTGAGTACTTGAGAGGTAAGCTTGGTTTGGTAGACATCTCTTCCCTAATTGAGAGGGAGTGATGTTGGATAGTTCTTGTCTTTATGGATCATGCACTAGACCAGGACTAATAGCCATAAGGCTTAGTGAAGGCCATAAAGAAAGAATTGATTCTGGAGGATTGGATAAGCATCTAAGTTTGGAACTTCTTATGGATTGAAGAATCCAGGGAAAGAAGTTGTAGACTAGTAATCTTTGAGGATGAGGCAGGGAATCCAAGATAAGAGTAGTCGAAGAGGACTGATATTCTTTGAAGGTTCAAGAGTGAAAATCCAAGATAAGAAGAGTCCTAAAAGGAAATAGTCGGTGAACATCTGGATGGGTATGTGTCGTAGAGGTAGTGTGGCAACTCACATAAAGCCTCCCAGCATGATGTCTAGTTAAGGCCTTCAATGACAATGTTGGTTATGGTATAGATGCTTGACAAAGATGGCTTATTAATCCGACTCTTCTTATGAGAATTCTTCAAGAATGAGATTCCTTATACTACATGATGGGATTATGAATACCTCCCTAGTTAAGAGGGAGTGTTGGAAATTGTAACTAGGTTTGGTCTTCGTAGTGACCTATGTATAATCGTGAAATTGTATATTTTGTATAAAGAAGGAAAAAGAAAGAAAAAAAATATGTTTATGTAAAGCACGGGTTTCATGCTCAAGTGTAGCTCAAAATCATGTTCTTCATGCTTATAGGTCTTTCTAGGACAAAGAAGAAATTATGTCATGTATTATAGTCCCATTTGGACTCATTGTAACAAACAAAAATATATATTTTGTCAAGAAAAATCCATTCATTTCTCCAAGACCAAGTCAGCTCCATTCAAGGACAAGTCGGCCTAAGGGAGGGCTATTCGACACCTCAAGAAAGCTATAAATACAAGGAGTTAGATCTCATTTGAGACACTCACTTATCACAAGTTCATTCTGCAATAGTGAAGGAGAAAAAGATCTAGAAGGACAAAGAAAAGAAGGAAGAATCGAAGTTTCTTGGGATAATCTCTCTCTCTCTCTCTCTCTCTCTCTCTTTGTCCACACATGTGACGTTAGGGTTTCTATGTAGCTGTAGTTGCAAGAGGTTGAAATTGCAGAGCTAAAATTCTAGAGCAAAGTTGCAGGAGGTCGAAGTTTGGAAGCTACCTTGAAGAAGATCTTGTTGGAGGTTGACTTGGTGCGTGGGAGAATTTTGGGCTTTGGTCTTTGGGTCTTGGAAGTCTCATTGTAAGATAATTATATAAGAAGAGAAGCATTTCTTTTTGGATTTTCCCCTTGGAGGGGTTTTTCCCTGGCTTGGAGCCTATATCTTGTGTACTCTGTCTCTTTGTGATATTCATTGTTTTGGTAATTGCTTAATGAACAAGAACTAAAGAAGTAATAAAAGGTCAACTAGCATCACAAGTAATTATCAAGTTAAGGAAAATATTCCATAATTTATAAGTCTCTTGATTTTCCTATAGTTCATAATATAGAGATTTTCTCCTTCAACTATCAAAAATACCTTTTACATGGTATTTGGGCCAGCCTACTAATGTTTTTTTGTCGCTCATTATTTAGTGTGGCATTTTCTTCATTTGCAATGTAGGATTTAACATATATATACTACAAATTCTCTATTTTCTTCATCCATTCATAGAGTAGAGCATGCATCAATTTTAATTTATTTTATTAATCTTTTATTTGTAGCATTTCTAGTGACAGCCGCCTGTTGAAGAATCTAGGGCAATGTAGTGTAGTGTGATTCTTCGTTACTTGATAACAATTTATGGAGTCTTTTTACTTTTTCTAGTTAGCTTAATCTTCTTCTTCTTATTAATGCATGTGTGTGTACTTCATCAAAATGCTACCAAAACATAAGAACAAGAACACAAGATGTTGGCTCTCTGCCTGGGCCAAAAACTCTCTTCTCTTGAGAGGAAAACCCTTTAGTGAATCTCTCTTATTGAAGCTTTTATTGATCTGTGCCAAACCCTAGACCCCTGACAAGAGTATCCTCCAAGCACAAGTCGATTCCTTCCTTCTTCTTGCACCTTATTCCCTGGTATTTCTTCCAGCACTTCTTCTAGCAGTTTGTTCTCCGACACTTCGTCCTCCTTCTTCCGACACTTCTTCTTCTTGCTATGATTCTTGTCTAGAGTTAGACCTTCCTTGAATGAGTCTTCTAAATGAAGTGTTACTCTTCTATCCCTTGCTCAAGTATATCTTTGACCAACTGAGATCCTTCTTGAGTGTATGATTGTTCTTCTAATCTGCTGCCCTAGTTTTTCACACGTGTGGAGAGTACCCTTGTTGTATTAGGGTCTTTCTTCCTTTGCTAGAGAAAGGGGCTCTTTCGCTTGTCTTGAGAGACCTTGTGAGTCTAGTGTCAAGCCCAAACAAAGCAAAACTATGCACTGCTTGTCCCTGCTGTCATACCCGCAGATTTCTCCTCCTCTTCCTCGCATGTGTGATTGTTTCTAGCCCTAGAAACAGTCCTTTACCTTCATTGTTCGTTCTTTTTTCTTCGTTGCACCTTATAGACCCTTTACCTTGGATTCCTTCATTCCTCCTTGTCTTCCTTCCCTTGCGGATTTCAAAGCTTAAGTAATGCGTTCTATTTGGAGTGGACAACCTCTATAAATAGAGGATTGTCTCTCCATTTAGGCTGACTTGATTCACTGCTTGTAGGTCGACTTGTCCTCTTAATTGTGGGCTAACTTTGAGGGTAGTTTGGTGGTTTATTTGTTGAGCAAACTTCGGATAGTTTCCATGGTGGCGTAGCATGCTTGAAGGAGCTTCTTGAAGGTTCCATTGCATAGGAGTAGACTTGACTTTGCTTGGAGGTTTTCCCTTTGACTTTAATATATATTTATACATAGTGTAACCTGCCCTTAAGGCCTTCAATATTTTCTCTTGACTATTTGACTCACCTATAGAACTTTGACATGTGCTAGACCTACTTCAACAAGCAAGAAACTCATTGTCATATATTATAAAATAATGTTTCTTGTCTTGAATAAGTACAAATATCAAAAGTACATTTATAAATATTGAACCTAGTTACACTTCCTTCAACACCCCGTATGGTTAGCATTCACTAGCCAAATCAAAAGAATTCTAGCTTAGATGACTATGGGTTGACCTTTTTAATATAGCACCTAAGGCTTTCCCTAGTGATCATTCACCAAATCATTATGCACAATTTATAAAGCTAACAAGTCCAAACCCTCAACTTAGCACTACAGAGTCAAAGCTATATGAAAGGCACTCATCAAACCCATATAGGGATATTTTGCAAGGTCCTTCACTTATGATGGACCAACCTTGAAATTTAAGTCCTCTCCTATCTCGTTATGTCTCTTCACTTCCCCCTTATACCTTCTATACTACCTAAAAATTCGTCAAGTGCTTTTTCAATATCACAAAAATGGTTAGGGTACCTATAAGTGGGTTGAACCTCTATAAGGTCAATTCACTCCATACTTAATCTCTTTTAAATTTTCTCTTTGGGGTACAAACAACTTTTGGACTAAATTGTCTATCGTGGACTAGCATATGATTTGGATAAAAATTCCCTCATCTTTGGAAATGTTGAAATGATATTATAGGTAGGAAGTTAAATAATTTAGATTTCAAAACAAGAATGTGGTCACAAACAATTTGTCTATGCAAATAAATGCAGTGACGATGGATTCAGGTCACTTGAGCCAATTACTAGTGCACTGGGGAAGTGCTCAATGCTCTAGTAGTTGGTTCTCACTGTAACCTACCTCTAAGAAACCAAGAGTGGAATGCTTTTAAGAAAAACAAAGTTCATGCAAGCAACAAATACCACCAACAAAGACAATACCACTAGCGAAGGCAAAGGCAACATGATAATTGTTACCCCTCATACACCATGAGGATTATTTCAAATTGAAGGCCCCACACATGTAAGTTACTCTAAGTATGCATGATTATGTTTTGGATTTGAAACATACTTTTTATGGATTATCACTTTGTTGGCATCCTCATATCTTAATTGAATGCTTGCATCTATCACAAGGTGTTTGAGGGGTATTTGAAGGTCTTTTGTAGCAATTCTCACATGTTTGATTGACCCTTAGAACATCTATGAAGATGGATATCCATCAACTGAGGGTTTCCCTTATTATTATTGGTTGATTATTACTCCTTGATGTAGTGATTTAGTTGCTTGATATGTTTGCATTGATTCTTAATGTTTTACTTTGATTACTGCTTCATTGACTTGTGAATATTGAGGTAATGTTCTCATCCCTTTTGTAGACACTTCCCTAGGACACATGCCTTAAGAATGGATGACTATACTTTGGATGGCGAATATTTAATTTGCTAGGTCACCCTCATCTTTTTCCATGGTTTTAGCTATTAAATTTGTATAACCCTATTAATTTGACAAATTACTTCCTAGTAGTTTTTTGCTAAAAATAGATTTTAAATTTAGCTTACTGAATAAAATGCACCTGCAAGGAGTTTTAAGTGGAAAAATAAAAGTTATAGTGGAAAAAAATGAAAACAATTTCCACACATGCACACAGAAATATTTATGCCCTTCAAATAATATTCTCGTTAAAAATAATATAAAAGCTTACAGAAGCTCCCTTACTAGGAAAATGGCCCTCTCAGAAAACAAAACAAATCACAACAAAAATTTTCAGAATAAATTGCATACCTATACAACCTATAATTGCCCTCCAAAAACCCCTAAATTAACCCTCAATTTGTTGATGGTTGTTATGCAAGTTTATGGTTTGCGTTGGGCATTGTATGACCACCATCAACTTCTAATTTGTGCTCTTGACTTGTTGTATGGCATGCTCTATGTCGTCTACAAATCAACCTAACTAGTACAACCACCCTCTTTCCCTTTGAAGTGTATGGCTTCCACTTGGTTGATCTCTATTGTTACCATTCACTGATTTTGTTTTCTCTAGGCTTGAATCATTGTCCTTTTTTCCTCAATCACTCACTCTGAGTTCTTGTGTGTCTTCCTCCATTTATCCTTTACTTTATAATATTGAGTTATTGACCAAATCAATTAACCATTTATGACTAAGTCCACATAACCCTAATCTCTCAATGAGATTGATAGTTAAGATTAAGTCTCAATCAATGTATAAATTCATCTAACTCACTAATGTAAAAACTTTACATTTCCTTAAATATTAAACTCACTTTTATAAAAATCATTTCATTATAATAATTCATTTAATTAAAGTGAATTTGCTAACACGAATATTTTGGATGACTTCCACACATCTTGACACTTAGTCTTGTGCAAAAGTACATATCCAATATACAAACATCAATACTCCCTCTTAGTGAGGAAGGTATTCTGCACCACTCCAAGCTTGTTCTCATAAAACAAAAACTTCCCTTTAACCAAGGAATTGGTCAAAATGTTTAAAAACTACTCATTTGCAGAGACATATTGAAGCTTGACTATTCCCTTCTTAAGCATGTCTTTGATGAAGTGATACATGATCTAAATATGTTTAGACCTATCATGGAACACTGCATTCTCATAGAGTTTGATACAACTCTGATTATCACAATAGATCATAGTCGATCCTAGCTCATAATTAAATAGCCATTCAAGTAATTTGGAAGCCAAATGGATTCATAACTTGCCATATTAATTTTTGTATACTCTGCATCATCTTAATTGAGTGCCACTAAAGTCTGCTTTTTGTTGAACCATGATAGCATCATTGATCCAAGGTTAAAGCAACACCTTGAGGTGTTCTTCATGTATATTGCACTACTAACCAATTTGATTCTATATATCAGTGCAGCTTCAGTCCATCACCTCCAAGATACCTTAGACCATATTGCATTGTACCACTCAAGTACTTGAGCATATGCTATGTTGGTACCGAATGCACATGCCTCAATTCCACCATAAACTAGCTCAAGGTGTTCATAGCAAAACATATATATGGCCTAATGTTAACCAAATACATCAAGGAAACAATCAATTGTCTATACAACATGGGATCCACAAACTATTAATCTAAAGTCACAACCTTCTTCTAATTAGTTTTCATAGGCCTACAGTCCTTCATCTCGAATCTCCACAGGATCTCTACTGCATAATTCTCTTGACCAAGGAAGATTTCCTCTAATCCATGCCATACATATAACCCTAAGAAGTAATGTGTAAATTCGATGTCCTTCATTTGGAACTCTAAAACTAAATCCACTTTGGATTCTTCTATGAGATTTTCTACACCAGTGAGAAACAAGCCATCCATGTACGACACCAAAATAAGTGGATTTGTGCCAACAAATATGAAATACAAGTTAAGATCCAATTCACTCTTAGTAAATCCCATGCTCAACAAGTATCCATCAATGTTGGAATAACATTCCCTTAGTGCCTACTTGAGTTTGTACAAGGATTTCTTAAGCTTTCACAGATGAGGCTCTCTCCCATGTACCTCAAAGGCCTGAGGTTGTTCTATGCACACCTCCTCAATGATACCATTAAGGAATGTTTTCCTTACAACCATTTATTGTATCCTCCACCCCATCACTGAGCCAATGGATATGAAAACTTGAATGGAAGTATATCTGACGACTGGAGAAAATGTCTCATTGCATTCCACTCCCTCTTATCGGAGAATCCTCTTGCCACAAACCTTTCCTTGACTTCTCAATGCTACCATCAGTAGCACGCTTGATTTTTTACAACCACCTAAAACTCACCATTGACTTCCCCTCTAGTCTCGACACTACGTCCTATACATCATTCTGGAAGATGGAGCTATACTCGATCATGGCATCCAACCCAATATATTAATTCATTGCTTCCTCAAAGCCGGAAGACTCATAATGAATGGTACTACTCATAAGTACCATATAATTAGGAAATTTCCTAAGAGGTTGGCACTCCCTAAATTTTCTCCTAGGAGCTTCAACATACTCTTGAGCATCCCTCAATGTCGATGTGAACCATTGAGGTCTCATGAAAAATTGAAAGGAGCTATTGACTCCTCCCTACACGAAGGTTGACTCCCTAAAATTGGAGCATCAAAATATTCTTCACCCTATGGAGCCTCTTGCTCCTTGTCCTCTATCACTGGTAAGGGCTCATGAGATTTCCTAGATGCCAAGTTCTCCTCAAAATTCACATCTTTAGGGACAATTATCTTTTTCTACACTGGAATGAAGATCTTATATGCTTTTGAAGTCTTGTTCTACCTCACAAATATGCCTTCTCACCTATGGGCCCCAAATTTGTCCTCTTCTCCATAGGAACATAGATATACACTAGACAACTAAAGATGCAAAAGTGCCTTATCTCTAGCTTCACCCTAGTGAATTCCTCCTCTGGAGTCTTTCCCCCCAAGATCCTGTGAGGACTCTTATTCTGAATATACATTGTTTTATTACATGCATCTACCAAAAGAAAAATATCTTGCCCATAAATCATAGACTTGGCAACTTCGATGATAGACCAATTCTTTCTCTCCACAACCCCATTTAATTATGGGTTGTATGATATTGTCAACTCTCTCTTGGTCACTGCGTCCTTGCAAAAATCCTTGAATTCATTAGAAGTGTACTCAACCCCATTGTCAAACCTCAGGAACTTGTTCTTCCTTTCTATCTGGTTTCCCATAAGAACCTTAAACTCCTAAAACCAACTAAAAACCTCACCCTTGGATTTCATAAGTAGATCCAGCGCTTCCTAGAGAAGTCATTAAGGAATGTCACATTGTACAATTCTTCCTTTACTGATGCCATTGATATCAATTTGCACACATCTAAATGAACTAGATCCAAGATCGTTTAGACCTATGCTACTTGCTTGGAAAAGTAACCTTGCCATTATTGCCAAGTGCAAGCCCTTTGCACACTCCCACTACTCGATGTTGAAATCTAGAAGACTAGTGACAATCTCCCTTAGAATCAATGCCCCATGGTCCAAGTGTTCCATCTTCCTGTGCCATAACTAACATTAGTTGTCCCTACTATGTAACAAGACTTGAACTAGCTTACCCTATAACCTGTAAATATTGTTTTCTCTAAACCCCAATAACCTCTAAAGTGTTAAAGCTAGATCCCTTCAGAAAAATGCATGCTTTCCCTTTCTGAAACATAAAGAAAAAAACCATATCATCCATCTAATATTGAGAGCATGTTCTTCCTAAATCCTGGTAAATATAGCATGTCCTTCGCTTATAATGAGTCGCCTAACTCAAGTTTGAACAACATAGTCCCCAACCATCTCACTGCATACCTAACATCGTTTCCAAGCTTTGCATGAACATCTAAGGCCTTCTTTTTCACACTGCTAAGTATATCTCATGTTGTTGTCATGTCATTAGATGCACTATTGTCCAAATACCATGTATTCCTTGTGATGTGTTAGTAGAAAGGCAAGAAACTAGTGAGAATTTATTTTCAAACTTCGCAGCAAATCATCTATCTGAGTTTTTGTTATGCTTCTACCTGTTATGATTTTCCCTTACCATTATGTTTCTTTAGACACTGAGATGCATAATGTTGATTCATGTGGCATATGAAGCACTTGATCTTGCTCAAGTCCTTCCCCGACTATGAAGTTGACCCCTCACCTCTAAACTTCTTGTTGGAAGCCTTCCCTCTGCCCTTTTTCACTTGACAGACAAAGGTTGGGTTCTCATCACCTCCCTGCCTATTGGCTTTGGAATCATTCTGAGTCTCTTCCTAGATGCAATCATCCCAAAGCCTCTCAAAAGAGGGAAGTTTCTCCTAAGCACAAATACCTCAAGAAATGGTTCCCAAAGCTTTAAAAATCCATTCAATGATGTATTAACTAGTTACGCATCATCCAACTCCTCTCCTACTACTACAAGATGATCACATATATGAGTGATCCTCATGAGGTAGATGGTAACATTGTCGGATCTAAACATCTACATAGATATGAGCTTATTCCTCAACATCATTTTCTTATTCATGTTATCGCTCTGGCAAAGATCCTTTAGATCTTTAAACATCTCTGTGGCCAATTGTTTCTCACAAAATAGAAGAATCAAATGATCCTTCATAGCATCTAAGATCACACGTCGGGCTTTGATATCCTTCTCCCCATGAGCTACTGATTGATATGGATCTATTGGTGAAGGAATTACGTTGTCAACTATTTCCCAAACATCATTTTCCTTCAAAAGCAAAGTAACCCTTGCTTTCTAAGACCAGAAGTTGGATGCTCCATCCAATCTGTCTTTCAACCTAAGATTTGTTGCGCCCTTTTTTAGTTCTGAACAAACTATTCTAGATTTGTACTTGGTCCTTTAATCACCCACAAGATTTATTGTTGGTTTATAAATCTATTATGATATGCAATTTGTAATTGGAAATCAGCCTCCTCTTTAGAGTGTGTGTTCTAATACCACGTTAAATTTTTCTAACTCCCATAAATTGGTAAATTATTTCCGAATAATGTCCTCGCTAAAAATATATTTTAAATTTAGCTTATTGAATAAAATGCACCCACTAGGATTTTTTAATAGAAAAATAAAGATTATAGTGGAATAAAATGAAACTAATTTCCACTTATGCACAAAGTATTTATGTCCTTGAAATCATCTTCTCATTAAAAATAATATCATAGCTTACAAGGGCTCCCTTACTAGGAAAATGGCTCTCTCAAAAAACACTACCAACTATGGAAAAATTTCTAGAAATAAATTGGGCACTTATATGACATGTACAACCCCTCTACAAATCCCTAAATCAACCATCAACCTACATTTGAATTTCTCTACAAATCATACACTTGTATGGCCTACATTGGACATTATACGACTGCCCTTAACCTCTACTCCATGCCCTTGACCTGTTGTATGACCTTCATATGACTTGTGTACCCTATGCGAATCGAGCTAACTAGTATGGTCACCCTCTCTCTTTTGAAGCATATGGCCTCCACTTGTCTAATCTCTATTGTAGTTACTCACTGCTTTTGTCTTCGTTGGTCTTGAGTCACTGTCTTTGGCACCTCAATCAGTGATTCCAAGTTCTTTTGTGTCTTTCTTCTTCACTTAGCTTTGCCTTTATAACCTTGAGTTATTGACTAAAAAAATTATTCATTGATGACTAAGTCTCCATAACCCTAATCTCTTAATGAGATTAATGGTTAAGATTAAATCCCAATCAATGTTCTAGATTCATATAATTCCCTAACATAGAAACTTTAAATTTTCTTACATTAAACTCACTTTTATAAAAAGCATTATAATTCATTTAATTAAAGTGAATTTGCTAAGGTAAAGACTTTGGATGACTTCCACACTTCTTGACACTTGACTTGTGTGGAAGTACTTGTCCAAGCTACAAACATCAACATTATCAATTAATGGATGGTGTTGGCAAAAGGTTTCTCCTTATAACACAGTTTTGATTATTTTATTAGGAGAACATCCCTTTATGCCAATTCTCCTATGGTGTCCAACTTATGGCTCATGATTTGATGAGCTTTATTGTGATTGCATGTGGATCCAGGCCTTTGCACATGCTCCTAGGTCACCCCTTTCTTGGAGCTTGTTATAACAACCAAAGTGGACCTTCTAGCACACATCGCTATGTTATTTCTTGAGAGACAAATTTATTATTGCATGAGAGAAAGTGCTCTAACTACCAATTCTACTTTTATATGGTTAGGTTCTCAAGGTATTGTTGGCACATTTATTGAGGGAGATAACAACTACTATTGGCACATACTCTTAGGGTACAACTCCTCAAGTAGCAATTTATTATTATTTGGCGTATTTAATGTGGCCCTCATTGCACATTTACCTAAATGTAGTTGATGAGGACTATTTTATTGATTTGGCTCTAGATCCAAGGTGGCACAACCAACTACCTTGGTTCACTTCTCAAAGGTACGCCTCTTCATGGAGTTTAATATTATCTTGACTTGGTCAATGTGATGGCACTGCATACTTCTCAAGGATGTTTCATGTTGAGGATTGTTATATTGTTTAATAATTAGAAGCTATAACTATTCTTGAACACTTTTGAAGGGAAGATCTTCTATCATGTATGTTTTTATATGAATGTGTGGCCAATGTGGTCCAAAATAATCCTCCTTGCACTCATCCCAAGGGCACACCTATTTTAGGTCATATTTTACATTATTTTGCTAATTAAAATGCCTTTTTAGAGAGTGATCCCATTCTTTTGACTTAGCATGTATTAATATTTTATTGCAGATGTTCTTGGAGGTTAGCCTGGAAAAGCATTCCAAAGGAGAAAAGGAAAATGGAACCTTGCATTGGCTTGTTATTTGATGATGAAGGCATCTGAAATTCTCATCTATGTAGCCTCATTATTCTAGTATATTTGAGGGCATTTTGGTCTTGAGTAGCCCTCATATATATTATTTTAATCATTTTAGTGTTTGTTCTAGTATTTCACTATGAAAAATAAGTGGATCTAGAAGTTGCAAATACCATTTTATTGTGAAGGGGGTTGAGCTGAAATTTGAGCCATGGTTGGATTTGGGAAGATTCCTTTATGAACTTAGTTGAAAATTTTGTTATAGCAATATGAAGTAAAAGGTTCTTATGTGAGGCATCATGTGTTTGGAGCTAACCTTGCTTAATATAATGCTAGAAATTCTTGTCAAGGGATATGTTATGAAGGGCTAATTCATCTGTAATACTTTTTTCTTTTAGAAGTAATTTAATTATGTCAATTTCCACCTTAATAATTGAGTTTATTTATGAAATTATTAATTGTGTACCATCCATCTTTACCATCCATCTTAATTATAATTTGTTGCAAACTTATATTTCCCATTGATAGGTTCAACCTCATGCATGTTTTAGACGTTCTCCTTCATTAGACTTCCTCTAAGTAATTTGTGCATTTCTAGACAATAAAGTAAAGATAGTTTTTCTTAACCCTTTTCTATACTTATCTAATAAGAAAAAACCTTTTATGTTTGATCTTTTAGAGTCCATTTGTCTTAACTTGGATAGGCATAGTTCTTGGTCCACCCATCCATCTACAGTTTCTAACAGTTACCCCACTTGTGTCGAGGAGAACTAGCCTAAAGTGAGAAAGGGAACTACTATGGTGATAATGGGTAGCCTCTCTTTGTTTCCCCAATGTCTTATTTATGTTTTAGGACTTTATTACAAGAACTGAGGTTTTGGATGGTAACAAAGGCACTCCTTCAATAGAATGATTACTTCCCAATCATTCAATTTATGAGAACAAGTGCATGTCTCCAACAAAAGAGATGGGTTGGACCAGAAAAGTGTTGCTGATCAAATTTGCCATAATGGATGGGAACTATATATAAGCACAATGATGATTCAACCCCTCCCACTGGTTTTGATTTCAAGTGCCTAACCTGCACAAGGGTCCTTTGCCTTATATTTAATGTTGATGTTTGGTTGGTTTTGGTACTCGCAATTAATGGATTAGTACTCCCAATTAATGGAGGTCAAAACTATTATAATAACCTTTTAGGCTGTAAGCACAACCAATTTTGTTATTATTATTATCCCATTTTGTGTTCCTCCAAAGTGATGTCATTATTAAGATTTGAAGATATACCAACTTCTTAATTACTGATATCCTTTGCCACCCCTTTTTATGATAAGCTTTGAATTATAGTGTAGAACAGAAAATTGAAGCATATTTACCAAAAGCAAAAGGAAACAAAATGCTTAATTGCATCACTTACATTAATTGGAACTGATATATTTTTTGTGAAAGAAGAACCTTTGGCTGACAACTCCACAAGCATAACTATAACAAGTGACCCTTCTCAAATATTAGATGAATGTGCATCCATCAGAGGTAAAAGCATAAAACTAATACAAGCATAACGCATTATATTATTAGGTGTTGAGAAGGCCCTTTTCTTCCAAATATGCAACTACAAATGTACATCCATCAGAGGTAAAAACATAACACTTTAAATCATTAGGCTTTAAGAAGGCCCTTTTCTTCCAAATATGCAACTACTTGTTCTGCCATATCTTTAGGGGTTGGACACACTCCATTTCTTGGTTGCATCACAATCTGCAGGCCATTATTCAGAAACACCGCTGATAAGACTAAAAATCAAAGATAAGAATAATTCTATTAGCACGAGGATTAATGTAACACCTAAATGAAAGGCCAAAAATATATTTTATCTTTCCAAGTGTGTCATAGAGAGCACATGATGGCTTTGCTACTTCAGTTTTTAACATCTAAAGAGAAACCATGGGCACAAGACCATATTATTACTTCATGAAAGCAATAATGTTTATGCACAACACACAAAATGCCAAGTATATTAGACACCTGAATTTAGAAAATTGCAAATTCTACTAAAAGAAACAATCAATCCAAACTTGATGACCTCATTATAATAATTGAGTGCTCAAAAAGGCAATAAAACTCCTGAAAAAGACTCGATGCATATTGGCTTGAAAAAGCCAGATCTGTCACATACCTCACAACTTTCCGGTGGCTCGTAAGGATCATCAATGCCAGTAAAACCTGCAGCCAAGACCAAATCTTAATTGCTAAAAATCTCAAACATCAAAATGAAGAAAGAGATAATATCAGAAAAATGCATAAACAAACATTTTTCTTTCTTTCATTTGGGGATGGAGGAACGAATTTTGCAGACTGCAAGAGAGAACCCCGCGAATCTCAAAGGACAAAAAGAGATGGAACATAGAGCCTCTCCATATATGAAAAAAATTAAAAATAAATAAATAAATATCAAATAACTAGTAATATTGATCACAAAGAAACACAACGCATTATGCAACGTCTAAATACACTTTAAAATCGAAATAGGTAACTGCAGATTAATTCACTGTTAGATCAAAATGAAAATATGATGATACATCCATGCATCATCATCTAAGTTCTGGGATGGTATAAAAGCATTATATGAATGAATGAGATTTTAAAGTTCACAAGACTAAAAATAGCCTATGGGTCCACCAGCCTCCATGTTTTTCGCCTTTCGCAATTCAATCATTTTCTTATTCGAATTGATCATGAGCTGGCCCATCATTCTAACAGTCCCCTCGCTAAAAGACAACGCCAAGAAACCATTGCTAACATATTGCCATAAATGTCCCTAATGTCCCTGATATTGCTTTAAATTTATGGAATGGGGGCATTTAACAGTAAGGTAGGGCCCATCTAGGAAAAACCTTATATATAAACTTTAAAGCATTCATTTTGGAATTTTTTTATTGGGTTTGTTGGGGCCAGTGGGGACACCTATGCATCCCCTATGGGATGAAGGAACATCCCCAATGCATCCCTCCATCCCCAACCTGTAGTGACCGTATGGGATGCATTCCCTACACCCAAAGATATATGTTTTCAACATACATTGTTTATGTGGCATGCTCCCATCGCTACTAGCCAGGTACACACTTGACCATATTTGAAAAACTCCTTCCTTAAAACTAGTCAGGATTCCAACTGCAAATAGAATTTGATCTTCCAACAGAACCCAATTAACTGTTAAAGCAAACTACATGCAAAATTACAAATGCATACACAGAAATATAATTTGTACGCATATTTCATTCCTACATCCACGGTTTACACAAATGCACAATGGCAAGTGAATTCCACAGAAAATACACATGGCATTGCACCGTTTCACCATGGAATTCATATCAGCTCATGCCTACATTACCAGTAACGCTTCTAAGTTTCTCTACATGTGTTTTCACGAAGATTCATATACAATTTCATGTGCAGCATTCATATCTATAAGAGAAGTCAAAGAAATAAATACAATACTGCAAACAAAAGTAAATATTTGTCTTTTATTAAAACTTGTCCAAGAAACTGAGTGAGTACTTCTCTCAAGTACCCAACACAGCCATGGACCTCTTCCTCTAAACCATTCCCCAATACAAGCTAATGCATTTCTCTTCTGTGCATTCACTCTCCCATGAAATCCATCTCAGCAAGTTTAACAGTTCACATAAAAAGAATACAAGCTACCAAGACGTGGTATGGTAGTCATTGGCTTAGATACAATCAATGCTTAGCACAGACGTGAGGGTCACCAGGTTTCTCTCTTTCCCTGGCCTCTGTTCACTCCAGCCAAAATCACTGATCAAACTGGAAGTTACCAAAGAACAACAATGCATAGCACCGAATAGAGTCATAGACAGCTGCTGAATATGCCAGCTACACCCAACATGTGGAATGGATACATGAGGATGTTGTGCTCAACCTGGAATACAATCATCAAATTGGAAGTACCAGAAATTCCTAAATGCATACTGTCGGAGAAGTTTCCTACCAGTCACCAAAACATATGTGGCTGCTGCTCCCATCGCAGGCAGTCAGTTACCCACTTCACTATATCTTAAAAACTCTCTTGACTAGTAAGGATTCCAACTGTGAATGGAATTGGGCTGCTAACAGAACCCTGAACCCAACAAACTACACATGCAAATTTCATAAGCATTACAAATGCATAAACATAAATCTTATTTGTATGCATACATACTCTTCATCTCATCCCTATACTTGGGGTTTACACAAAAAGCACAACAGCAAGAAAATTCCTCAGCAAAATACATACAACAATGCACTGTCTCACCATGGAATTCATATCAGTTCATGTCTACATTCCATATAATGCTTCTAACTTCCTCTGCATTCGTTTTCACGAAGATTCATATACAATTTTAAGCACATAATTCACATTTTAAAAACAGAAGCCATAGAAGTGAATACAGTAATGTAGAACAAAGGTGAATACTTAATTTTTATTAAAACTTGTCCAAGAAACTAGGTCAATACTTCTCAATCACCTAACCCACAATGCTCAGGAGTCCATGAATCAGCCAAATTTAGACACCTACCATAAAATCTCCAAACATAGTTTCCTCCAAGCACCTCAACTAGCATTCAATCAGCCCATGGACCTCTTTCTCTTAGTCATTCCCCAATACAAGCCAATAGATTTTCCTTTCTGTGAATTCACTCCATCCAGAAATCCATCCTAAGGATGTTTGAGAGTGCTTCCAACCTCATTGGATTTCATATGGAGAAAGTAGAATTTTAGATTCCACCCAAAATCCAGCAGACTTCATAGCTTTCAGAATTTCAGGATTGGGATTGCAACATTTCCATTGGATTCTATCATGTATGAAGATATAGAACTAGCATTTAATCAGGAGCACCAAGCCCTCTATTTACCTCAATGTCGGTGGCATTGATTGTTGAACTCCTCTATCATGATCCTAGTAAAAATGTACCCATCACTCAAACAAAATCTCAATTTGACATGCTAAGCTTAGAGGGTGATATTGATGCTGAGGATCCCTCTACAGACAATGATTTTGATGATATGCAGTTATTTGTTGTACCATGATTCTTTTTTTGGATTATAGAGGCCATCTAGAGCCTCTTTGTTGATTTATTTTTGGTTCAAAGATGTATTGCACTTAGTGCTATTTTGGTTATATGCACTATTACTTGTTATATATATGAGAAACTTTGCAATGGTTTAAATTCATATGGATTAACAAGAATATTTCTGTAGTTTTTTCAAAATTTGAACATTAATGTATTTTTTGGTCAATCAGTTTTTTGTTCTGGATTTTTTATTGATTCCCGATTTTGGGGTCAATCAGTTCGATGACTGGTCCAGTTACGATAACATTGGTTCATTGTCCATTGTTCATTTTCAGATTTAACTTTTGAGTCCTGAGTCCTGACTCTTGATACTAATGATCTCATACTGAGTCTTTGACTCCTCACTCTTTACTATTTTCCAGCTTTAGTAATTTCAATTTACTATTTCAGTCTTCAGACTTTAGTATCTACTATTTTGCTTGGTACTAATCAGATTCTACAATAATGAATGATGACTTTAAATCAATGTATACAAAATTTTACTATTTCTATTTCATTGAATCATTTACGATGTATGAATCAATGTATATCACTACTGAATATGAATTTGTATCATGTTTATAGTTTATAATATATATATATATATACACTCCGACATCCCCCCTGAATTTCCCTACCATTTGTGGGGTGCTCCCACACGTCCCCCTTGTGCATATCCCCATTCCCACATCCCCTGTCTCAGAAACCTGGAGGAACATTGAAAAGTAGGGCCAACCTACAAGAAATTTACTTGAGTTAATCTAAAAATATGAATTGGTGCATAGCCAACCGGAACTTTAGCCTTTCTCTGACTTCAAATGATTATAAATGAAAGGGCTGACCCTTATTTGCACTACGTTTGATTCACTTGGTGGCCATTTGTGGTGAAGAAAAGGGTGGTTATCTCATTGCTGGTTTTCTTGCTGAGTTGGGGGCAGATTTGAATTCCCATGGGCCAATTGGATAAACCTTAAGGTGAATGAAGGATCGCATGCTTGCTTTGGAGCTTCCTTTGTCTGATAAGTTAAGCTTTTGGGTGCTTATAAAATTGGATGTGCCTGCTATGAAGCCTTTGTTGTCAATAGTAAAATATGACTCAGGTTTGGCCTTCAGGACTTGTGGAGCAAGCAAAACTTGAAAAGCATTAAAAGTTAAATGTTACAAGTTACAGTCCATATATCTACGTGAAAGGGGTATGGTTATGTTGATTGGCACATTTTGGGAGGTTTTGTTGACAACTATACATTGCAGAGAATCACTGTTGAAAGGGCTTTGAAGGCCACTACAGGGCTTTATTTCCATACTTGGAGGAGAGGTCATACCCATTAGGGCTTGCGTGCCTGCTTTTGAAGGTTACATGGCAGGTTTGAAGATTAATTAACGAACATTTGCGCACTGAAGGGCCCTTGGAGGCTGGATGCCACATCAACAACCCCTCCATGCCCCTTCATTTATGGAGATGGATCAATTTTGAGGGCTCGTGCACCTTAGATTTTGTACATGTGGCATAATTTCCCTTCTTTTATATAATTTAGAATGATTAATTGTTGAAGAGGGCCTTTTGCCACTCCATAGGCTAGAATAGGGGATCTTAGTCTTAAAAATTAATATTTTAATGTGGGCAATGTTAGCACCTCCTCTATAAATAGAGGTGCACTTCCTCTCATTTTCTCATGGAATTTTGGGGAGAAATCTCATAGCTAATCTGAAATTTTCTGCAATTTTTCTCTTGTAAAATTTGGCTATGGATATTTTAAGTTGACAAATTGTCTTGGGGAAGATATTATGCTTGAAGGTATTTTCTCTTGGATTGATGAAGTGATTCTATTGTGAATTATATTATTTTATTGTGAGTATCTTCCTCTATCTTGCAACTATTGTAGAATTAGGGTTTCTATGAAATTTTCATCTTGATATATTGAAACTTTTATGGCTCTAAAATCCCTGCAAAATTTGCCACTAAGCATCCATCAAGGAAACTTAGTATAACATTCCTTGACCTTAAATCTTCAATTGATTGAAAATCACAAGGGTTTTGATGGAGAGATTTTTTTGTATCTTAACTCGCTCCAACCAAGTCTTCAACGATAAAGAGTTATTCCTTGTCTAACTCCATATGCCTAGAAACTCATTGATAATCCAAGGCATTGATGCTTCATTCTCCATCACTTCGTACCTTTTTGTAAATCACAAAAATCGTTTTGCTAGGATTCCACTCTCGAGATCTTGTAGTTATGAGGTTTAGGCACATTCCCTTCGAACTCTAACCCTAATTACTCTAAGAAGCCTAGTAATCCTATCTTCCACCTAATAAGCCTTAATTGATCAGATCATTTGATTGGTGGAGTGTGAAGTAGAAGCTTTGGAGAGCTTTTGACTTGGTGTGACAAAGCTATTGGATCTCTAGGATCTATAGGGAGAACCTCCCTTGAGTCAACAGAGAGTTAGTTAGAAGTGAGAAGAGGTTTGGTGAGGTGATAGTGGCCCACTCTGAGGTGCAATGGGTCTCGCACTTGAGTTTTTGGACTTTATCTCTAGAAGTGCGAGATTTTGTTATAACAAGAACCTTGCCAAAACCAAGATCGTGCTTTTTATCCCTTAGTTTTGCATAAGACATTTGTGTTCTCTTCAAACTACATAACAAATTTTATTTGGATACGTGGTATTTGGGTGAGGAGTTATCTAAAGCGCACAATGTAGGGAATCTCTTCCCATGGACCCCTTTCCTCTCCCCCTCTTATGAAATCATAACACCCTTTGTGCTCCTAGCAGCCATCTTGGACATTTTGAATTATATTGCATATTCACTTTTTGCATAAGATATTGTGTACCATGATGATACAATGTTATTGGAACTAGAACAAAACTAGTGGAACTGGCCAGTTCAACTGATTTGACCACCAAACCAAGTTCGGTTCGAGGTTTGGAACCAAAAATGGCCAATTTGGTACTGAACCAATCTTTTCATCAAACCAACCAGTTCCATAAAATGTGACTAATGACATTCCAAACGCAACTAAAAAAAAAAAACTTTTGAATGAGGCAACCTAATATTCAAGCCTACAGCCCTACTATTAAATTAATGGTAAAGGTAAATTCTATAAAAATGAAAGATAAAGAAGAAGAAGAATGTCACTTTTACTTAAATTTTTAACATTACCATTAATTGGCTCAAAATGCTTGAGAGTGGTTTTAACCTCATTGGACTTCACATGCAAAAACTAGAATTTTAGATCCTACTCAAAATGCAACAGACTTAACAGTTTTTCAGATTAGAGGATTGTGGGGATCGCAAAGTTTCCATTGGATTTTTTCATGTAGGAGGTTATGGAACTAGCATTTAATCAAAGAAAAAAGCCCTCTATGTACCTTGATATCAGTGACATTGATTGTTGAACTCCTCTATCATGACCCTAGTAAAAATTGTTAGTTCGTGTAGCTCAGGCAGGTGTTCAATCTCAGATGGTGTTGTTAATTTTAGATAACAATGGTATGTTCTACGCTTTAACAAAAATTACTTCAATGTTCCTTATCAGCGCAATGACAATTTCCAATTATTTCCAGTAGCAATCACATTAACTTAAACACATTGACAATAAATGCAGATAGAACATAAAAACATGTGCAGAAGACAAGCCAAGACAAGAGGACACAAGATGTGGCAGATGCCAAGGAAAAACCACAATGTGGGGAAACCCTTTGATCAAATCTTCTTCTTATTCTTCAATAGTTCAACAAAGAGAGAGTACAAATATCAAATTAACAGTCCTGTCAGATCAACAGTCAACTCAGCCCTAATCAGAAAGTCAACAGTGGTCAAAGCAGCTCCAAAATATCCTCCAAGCAGCTCAGTCAACAGCAGAAAAATTTGGACTTCCAAGAGGGTCAAACTCAACCCAAAATAGATTGGTCAAACCAGTCAAAGGAGAGAGAAAACACTGCTGTAAATTCTGCAATCAAATCTGAAGTCAATGCTAAGTCAAACCGGTCAAACTGTCCCAATCACCTCGATTTTTGTGCCAATGAGTGCAGCCTTCAAATATCGAAATTCTGCCCAAGAAAATGCAGTCAATGCTGGTCAAGGCACCCTGGTCAATGCTGGTCAACTCTGTCCTGTTTTCATGAAATTCGACCAGCAAACAAACCCAGAAATTCGTCCTCCTTTCACACGTGCAACATAGAGAAGGTTGCATCCAAGCTGTAACCAACCAATCAAGAGAGGAGAGAGAGATATGTGATGAGATGAGTGATGTCCAAATAAGGAGAGAGGTCACTCCTATTTATACACTTCGTTGAGGTTGAGGAGACACATCAATTGGGCGAGCCTACATTTGATTGAGGCCGGCCTAGACAATTTATGCATGAGAGAGAATATATTCAAAATTCCATTTCTACTTGTCAAAATGAGATGATCTTTATATCAAAATTGGACCTATTGAAAAGAGGAATCCAATGCAATAATCATCTCCATCATATGAGTTGTCCTAAGGTGGAATTTGGCCCTGGTTGCCGATTTTAATACTCGCTCTCAACTAGGGAGAATTCCACCTACCAATCCATCTGTTATCATCATGCCATCCTGTCATCCTATACCATCCCTGTCATCACTGCCTTGCTTTGCTCTTTCTCTGTTGAACCATGAAGTAATAATGAAGAAGTGATCGAGAGTGAGTCATAAGATCATACCACTCTCCACTGACAAAAGTCAATCCTTGATCCCAGATCAAGTTGTTGAACACCATGCATCCTAGTCATAGGGAGTACGGTAGTACACGATGCGTCCATTGGTAGTGCTATGGTCCCTAACCATCTTTTGCCAACTCATTGGCCAAATGAGAGGTACTTCCCATGAGTCTCAAACTCCATGGGTAGGATGTGTGTTGGGGCATCGACAGGAGAAGGTGAACCACTCATCCTATGCATATGTCAACCGTAGGGGAAGGTGAAGCACTCACCCTACATGCATGTGTTCGGGTAGGGGAAGGTGAACCACTCACCCTGTATCTAGCGCACCACTAAGGGAAGGTGAACCACTCACCCTGTATCTAGCGCACCACTAAGGGAAGGTGAACCACTCACCTTATGGTCGCTCATAGCTCCAAGAAGTACCCCAAGCCCCCAAGAGCTCCCAGAGCTCAGTGTCCAACTCATATGAGTCCCTCATAGGAGGGTCGTTCCACGACTCCAAGTCTCCCTCGGAAGGTTAAGAATTTGACCTTGCCCAAAGGCTTCGTGAAAATTTTTGTGACCTGCTCATCTGTCCTGATATGTTGGAGCCTTATTGCTCCCCGTTGTACCATATCTCGGCTAAAGTGGTACCTGATATCAATGTGCTTGGAGCGGTTGTGGAACAGGGGATTCACTGATAAGCGAATCCCACTCTGGTTGTCGCAAAAGATCACGGTGGTATCCAACACATGCTCAAATAGCTCACTGAAGAGCTTCCTCAACCAAACAGCTTCACAACAAGCAATACTCACAGCGATGTATTCAACCTCGGCAGTGCTTAGTGCAACTGATTTTTGCTCCCTGCTCATCCAAGATATTGAAGCAAACCCCAAAGTGAAGCAGCACCCAGACGTGCTCTTACAATCCACCACACTGCCAACCTAGTCAACATCTGAATATCCATGTAGTCTCAAGTTCCCGACAATGTATCTCAGTCCATAGTGGATTTTGCCCCAGAGATATCTCAAGAGATTCTTAGCAGAAATCTAATGAATGTGATGAGGCTCGACCATAAATTGACTCAACGTGTTTTACAACGAAGCATATGTCAGGACGAGAGTTGACCAAGAACATCAAGGCCCCCACAAGTTGGTGATACTCGGAAGGGTTCGCTAATCCGGGCCTAGCACCACTTCCACATAACTTCTTAAATTTGAGTTCCATCAGAGTAGTCACAAACTTGCAATCCACCATCCCACATCTCTCAAGTAGCTTCACAATGTTTTTTCTTTAAGAAAGGAAAATCTCACTTGGTTTTTGCCAAATCCCCAACCCTAGGGAGTAATGCATCAGTCCTAGGTCCTTCATCTCGAATTCGAAAGCCAACTCCCTCTTGCATTGATGAAAGCGAGGGTCATCACCTGTCAGAAGGAGATCATCCACATAAAGGACCAGAATGAGGGGCATGTCCTTTTCAACCTTGAAGTATAGGTTCAGGTCAACATCACTCCTTGTAAATCCTAGCTTCATAAGATAGCTATCAATCCTCTCATACCAAGCCCTAGTGGCTTATTTCAACTCATAGAGGGCTTTCTTCAACCTGCATACATGTGTCTCACGATCTTGAACTTCGAACCCCTCGATTTGTTCCACATAGACTTCCTCTTTAAGCGAACCATGCAAGAAGGCAGTTTTGACATCCATCTGGTGTAGGCTCCATCTTCGCGAAGCGACAAGGGCTATGATTGAATGGATGGTGATATATCGGGAAACTAGTGCAAATACCTCATCATAGTCTACTCCTTCCTTTTGAGAGAAGCCTCAAGAAACAAATCTGGCCTTGAACTTCTCAACATACTCCCATCAGCTCCATGTTTGATCTTGTAGAGCCATTTTGAAGTGACCATTGGACTTATCCTTAAGTCTAGGAACAACATTGCAGAAATCATTCTTCATGATTCACTCATATTACTCGTTCATCGCATCCTTCCAAACTTGGTGTTTCGCGGCTTCTTCAAATTTGCAAGGCTTATATTGTACAATGGTACTCATGGCAGCTAAGTACCCTTGGTACCTATTCGACTTCTTGATTTCACGAAATGTCCCCCTCGATGCAATGTGTTTCTCAACATCTTCAAGAGTATCTTTGAGCCACAAAGGTCTTTTTCTTGAAGTAGAGGGCTCACTAGGAGGTGGATCAATGGGATCCATCAGACCTTCCACATCGGGCATCGGTTCATCAGATGGAGGTTCATCCTGCTTTTCTGCATCAGCATCGTCATTGTCCTTCCTAGGGATATGAAGTTCTCGGACTTTCCTAAGAGAAAAATCTTCATCGAAAGTGACATAATGACTTAATTCCACTTCCCTTTGACCAGACACAGATTCTATATGCCTTAGAAGTTTCACTGTAGCCCACAAACATTCCTTTCTTCCCGATACATCTAGTTTGTTTCTTTTCTCTTTCAATACATGAAAATTCAAAATATATGGGACAACCAAAAATTCTAAAATGAGAAACATCAGGTTTCTTATAGGTGAAAACTTTTCCGGGTGTCTTAAAGTCCAATGCTTGACGTGGGCATCTGTTTTGAACATACACAGCAGTGTTGGCAGCTTCTACCCATAAGAACTTCGGTAGACCTTGGTCACGAAGCACGGCACGGGTGGCTTCTATGATAGTACGATTCTTCCTTTCAGCAACACCATTTTGTTCAGGAGTATATGCAATAGTGGTCTCCCTCTTAGTGCCAGCTTCTCTACAATAGTCTTTGAATTCATTTGACTCATATTCGGTACCATTATTGGTCCTCAATATTTTGATCTTCTTCCCTATTTGATTATCGACCAAGGCTTTGAAAGAGCAGAACCATTTGAACACTTCATCATTCTTCTTTAAGAAATAAATACATGTTTTGCGAAAGAAGTCATCCACAAAAATAGCATAGTACAAATATCCACCCAAAGATGTCACGGGCAACATACCTGATAGATCAGAATGGACCAATTGAAGAATATCGATGGTTTGAGTTTCACTTGAGGGGAATGGTCCCCTTGTATGTTTTCTAGCTTCACAACCTTGACAAACACCTTCATGATCTAAGTTGAATTCGGGCATACATGTGATCATCTTCCTTACATCAGGTAAGGATTTGAAATGAAGGTGAGAAAATCTCTGGTGCCATAATTCGGATTGAAGAGAAGTATCACAAGTCATTGCTCCCAACGGACTTCCTCCAACCTGATAGAGACCTTCAACCCTAAATCCAAGAGTGAATGCATCTCTTGGGTTCCTTTGCCAAACACGAACCTTCCCATCAATGAATGTCAACTTGAAACCTTTATCTTCCATCACAGAAATAGAGACCAGGTTCTTTTTTAGATCAGGTACATATAGCACTTCTTGTAAATGAAGAGTATGACCTTGATTTAAGTGGAGAGTAACAGTCCCAATTTCTTTCACGGGATAAGTGGCATTATCCCCAAGTATAATCTCCATATTCGTCTTCTTTTTGATCAAGTTTAAGAGAGCCTCTTTGTACCTAGTGAAGTGGCTTGAGGCACCACTATCAATCAACCAAAGATCCAATGTGTCTGGAGGAGAGGCAACGGTGAGGGCAGAAATAAGATAAAATTATTTTTTCTTTACAACATTAAATTCTTCATACCTGGAGTTTCTAGACTTCTTGGGAGGAGGGCCATTTCCATTTCGAGCAATGGGAGCATTCCTCTTTCCTTTGTTATTGAATTTGTTGTTCCATTGATTATCATTGCCCTTGAAGTTGTTGTTATTGTTGTCATCATCTCTTGGAGTATCCTTCTTGTGAGGACACTCTCTAGCGAGGTGGCCAAACCTGTTACAATTGAAGCATCTTCCTTTTCTTCCTTCTTTGAATCCCTGCTTGAACCCTTGACCTTGATTTCTTGAACCAACATTGTTCTTCCTTTAGAATGAGCGGAGAAGGCGGTAGGCTTGTTTCCATTTGAGGGCTTGTCTCTTTCCATCATCCTTATTTCTTCTTGAGTGCATCTAGCCAATAATTCATCAAATCCCGAGATCCTGTCATTGTTGAGGATGGTAGTGGTGAACACATCCCATTCTCTTGTAAGGCCTCCAAGTGCGATAAGAGTAAGCTCCCTATCACCAATGACTTCTCCAATAGATAGGAGATCATTCTTGATCTCGGCAATCCTCATGAAGTAGGATTGGATGGATTCTCCTCTATCCATCTTGATGCCTTTCAACTTGTTCTTGAGAAAGAGAACTTAATTTGCATTATTTACTTTGAGCATCCCAACCAGCTTGTCATACATCTCCTTAGATGTTTCCAAATCAGAAATATAGGCAAACAAAGGCTTGTGAATAGAATCAACAATAATTTTCTTAGCTTTAACCTCACCTTTCTTGTACTTTGCTTGTGCAGTAGTGGATGCATATAAAGGAGGCTCCACTACTCTTCCTTTGACATAGTCCATGGCACCATTTTCTTCCAATGTCAAATCTAGATACATCTTCCATGCATGATAGTCGAATTTGTCCCTATGCTTGTCCTCGGATTTGAAGTAAGATGTAGTCGTCATTGGGACTAGTTCCAAGTCCTTGTCCAACAGCTCCTCTTAGTGATTTCTTTTCCTCACTCTCGCTTGGGATTTTTCTTCACCTGAGCTCCGATACTATGTTAATTTTAGATAACAATTGTATGCTCTATGCTTTAACACAAATTACTTCAATGTTCCTTATCAGCCCAATGACAATTTCCAATTATTTCCAGTAGCAATCACATTAACTTAAACACATTGACAGTGAATGCAGATAGAACATAAAACATGTGCAGAAGACAAGCCAAGACAAGAGGACACCAGATGTGGCGGATGCTAGGGAAAAACCCCAATGTGGGGAAACCCTTTAATCAAATCTTCTTATTATTCTTCAATAGTTCAACAAAGAGAAAGAGTACAAATATCAAATTAACAGTCATGTCAGATCAGCAGTCAATTGCAGCCCTAATCAGAAAGTCAACGGTGGTCAAAGCAGCATCAAAATATCCTCCAAGTAGCTCAGTCAACAGTAGATAAATTTGGCCTTCCAAGAGAGTCAAAGTCAACCCAAAATAGATCAGTCAAACCAGTCAAAGGAGAGAGAAAGCAGTTGTAAATGCTGCATTCAAATCTAAAGTCAATGCTGAAGTCAAACCGGTCACACTGTCCCAATCACCTCGATTTTTGTGCCAATGAGTGCAACCTTCAAAAATTGAAATTCTACCCAAGAAAATGCGGTCAACGCTAGTCAAATGCACCCTGGTCAACACTGTCCTTTTTTCCTGAAATTCAGCCAACAAACAAACCCAGAAATTCGCCTTCCTTTCACACATGCGAAGTAGAGAAGGCTGCCTCCAAGCTGTACAAACCAATCAAGAGAGGAGAGAGAGATATGTGATGAGATGAGTGATGTCCAAATTAGGAGAGAGGTCACTCCTATTTATACACTTTGTTGAGGGTGAGGAGACACATTTGTTGGGCTTATGAGCCTACATTTGACCGAGGCCGACCTAGACAATTTGTGCATGAGAGAGAATAAATTCAAAATTCCACTTTTGCTTGTCAGAATGAGATGATCTTTATATCAAAATTGGACCTCTCGAAAAGAGGAAATCAATGCAATAATCATCTCCATCATATGAGCTATCCTAAGGTGGAATTTGGCCCTAGTTGCCAATTTTAACAGGTGCCTACGAGGCTAGGAGCACAAGTGGATTAATTATCACCAATACCCAAAAAAAGTTTCTAAGTGAAATTGTCTTAATTAAATTAATTAGCCAGTTTTAATTATTTTCCTAACTTAGGGAAATGGGTTAATCAATCAGGATTAATTGAGACAAATCGATTTTACTCTAGAGACTCCTTGAAAAGTGATTTTGAGAAGTCAATATGATCTTACCCATTGATTGGAGTTAGATCGTGGTCATTGATTCATCCACAAGAGATTAGAAGAGGAAATTGATGGGACCTTTGGAGATCTATTAGAACAAGCAGGCTTGCAGTGACAACAAGGGCGTAGTGATAGTGTGGGAGACACCAGCGGTATGGATCAATATTGATTGAGATCGATTTGTTAGAAAGGGATTCTTCATAGTGATTTCTAGATTCTCAGTGACAAAGGGAGATCGATCTATCTGCAAAGGCTGAGTTTCTCTAGCCAGTGTGAATTATTTCAAGGAGGCAGATTTGCCAAAGCAAGTGCTAATTTGCCAGTGGGATCAATTTGCATAGGAGAAGTCAAGTTTGCCAATGAAGGATGAAATTTCAGTGGAGGACGAGTTATTTTCCCAGTGAGTGTAAGTTTCCAAAGCGACTAAGTTATTTATCAGAAACACACCAGTTGGATCGGTTCAAGGTCATAGGAAGAGGCTGAATTGATTTAGAGGGGCCAAGTTCCTTCCAGGGGTTCGAGTCAATGTGCAGAAGTAAAGAAATTAATTTGTTGGAGGTTTGCTAATTTACAACAAACAGTTTACTTAAATTTCATTTACAGATTTGTTGAATAATAATAAAATCCCTCATCTACAGAACTGGTTTTTCCTTCATGGTTTTTCCAGGGACAATTTGTCCAAAAATACAAATGTCAAATTTTATGTGTGTGATATTTTCTCAATTCATGTGATTATTTATTTGTGAAATTGCAGTTGTGTTTTAATTCAGTATTTGTCGTAAGTAATTTATAGAAGACAAATAATCTGGAAAGATAGAAGATTAATAACCAGTAACTGCAATAGAATTTTCACATGGTATTAGAGCGAGTCCAATGAAGTGCAGGCTTGATGACAAGAAGAAGCTCAACGTAGGGCACAAGAAGAAAAATCAAGGGTTTATAAAAACTAATTCTATCTCCTTCAAATTTACTTGGGTTTTGTCTATTTTCCGAGGGTTCTCAGAAATGGCTTCAATTGGATTGAGAGATCATGATAGATTGGATGGAGCTTCAAACTTTGGTGTCTAAAAAGCCATAATTTCTTTGTTACTAGAAGAGAATGGTCTTAAAGAATATGTGACCAGTGTTGTAGCCATATCGGCATATCCAACACAGCTCATTGCATACAAGAAGGGAGATGCTAAGTCGAGAAGAATAATCCTTAACAGGGTTAAGGATCATATCATTTCACATATCAAAGATTTGGATACAAAGAAGATGTGGGATGCCATTCTAAATCTATACCAGAATGTTGTTGTGAACACAAAGTTGGTTCTCAGGGAGAAGCTAAGAAATACTCGGAAGAACGAGGGTGATGATGTTATTAACTACCTCACCAAACTCAGACTTGTCAAGGACGAGTTAGCAGCTATCGTAGATCAATTAACTGATGGTGAACTCGTGAGAGCAACCTTGTATGGTATCTCAAGGCAATGGGATGTATGTCTTCAAGTGATCAACAAACGAGATACACTACCGAGTTGGGATCATTTGTGGAGCAATTTCACTCAAGAGGAGCTTAGATTGATTCTTATCAGTGGCAGCAGTAGCAGTGAGCCCCAAAAGCGTGAGGATGATGAAAATGTGGCCGTAGCAGGAAAGTTTAAGGCCAAGAATGGCTCGAGAAAAGGGTCCAAGGGAGGAGAGAAGAAAAAGGACTTGAGTACAATCAAATGCTTTGGTTGCAGTCAGAATGGTCATTATGTTGGTCAATGTCCAAACTGAATGAAGGGTGACAAGAAGAAGAAAAGAAAGTAGCAGACAACAGCTTCAGCAAACATTGATGAGCTATCTTCGAGATTAGAGGACGAGTTCGCTCTCATAGCTTGCCTCTCTAGCTCTACATCTACATGTGTCTGGTATATTGATAATGGAGTGTCATGCCATATCACAAGGGTTAGAGACATTGAAAGTTGTAACTAGTATCAATCTTCATAATTGTATTTGGCTCATGACATGATGTATCTCTTATGTACTTGTCAAAAGAAAAAGGAAATTATTGTAAAAGAAAAATCATTTATTAAAGCATGGGTTTCATGCTCAAACTTTCTAGTTCCTAACTCTAAGCACCCATTGAGTGCTCTAGGGTTTTTATCTTGAGTCAAATTTTATGTCATGATGTAATAGACCCGATTGGGCTCTTGTATCAAGAAAGAAAATATTATTTTGATGTTTAGCAAAGTCTAGAAAGACCCAATGACTAAGTCGGCCAGACATGATAAAGTCGGCCTACAGAGGCCCACTCTAGCCCTTGTGAAGGCTATAAATAAGAGGACTTCGACCTCCACAAGAGACGTACATATTAGCATTTGATCTTCGAAAGAAAAGTAGTGCGAGGAGGCAAGAAGACAAGAAATCACCCAAGTAAAGAAGAGTCTCTTTGATTCTTGGGTTACTGCAGGTCTGAATTTTTGGAAGCCGAAGTTGTAAACCTGATTGATGAAGCTGAAATTTTGAAAAGTTAAATTCTTGGTTAGGTCAACCTTGTTGACTCGTTGGAGATCTTGTTTTTGTTCAAGGAAAATTGTTTGGTCGCTGGCTTGGTCTTGGGAAGTCTTTTTTTTTGGGTCTTGGGTCTTGCAAGTCTCATTTGAAGTTGATTCTATAAGAAGAGAATTTATTTTTGGGTTTTCCCCTTGGAGGAGTTTTTCCCTGGCTTGGAGCCTATCTATGTTGTTCTTCTTGTTGTAATTGTGATCTTCATTGTTTGGCATTTGTCTTGATGATAAGATTATAATAATAGCAAAAAGAAGTAATAAAAGAACATCACAAGAAAGTGTCAAGTTAAGAGAAATCAAATTAAAGAAACCCTAATAAGCTACCCTAAGGATTTCTCAACAAGAGAATACCTTTCTAGTTATCAGGACGAGGAGATTGCTTTCTAGATTTAGAGAGGCAATAACTCCAAGTGCACTAAAATATGGAGAGGGTCAGTTACCATTCAGAGGGAGTCAGGCAAGATTACCAATGTTATAGGTGCATTGCATGTGCCATGTTTAGGCATGAACCTGATTTTACTTTCAACTCTTTAGGAGAAGGGATATGATGTCTAATTTCAAGGGTCAAAGGTGTACATTAACAATTAGGATTGGAAATTAGTGAAATAGATTGGAGTGAGGAGCAACAAGTTATATATGTTGTAGTTGGATCCTCCAAAGGCACTAGTGAGCAATAGCAGTAGCATAGACATGGAAGAGTTATGGCATAGGAAAAAAAACACATCCATCATGGATCATTCAGATTGCTCAAGGAGAATGTGACAGGAGTTCAAAAGTTAGCATAGAACACGACGATGTGTGCAGAGGGTGTGTGCTTGGGAAGTTAGCAAAAGCAATGTTTCCAAGGAGTGACAATAGAGCCAAGGGGGTGTTGGACCTGATACATTCTGATATATGTGACCCATTGTCTACGAAATTTCTCAGGGGTTATGAGTATTTCATAACATTTATCAATGACTTCTCCAAGAAGACCTAGATATACTTCTTGAAGACTTGAGATGAAGCCTTTAGTGGCTTCCAAGAGTTTAAGGCTCTTGCGGAGAACATGACAGGGAGGAAGATAAGTACTTCGGACAAATAATGGAGGTAAATACCTTGAGAAGGCCTTCAAGGAGTTATGTGCGATGGACGATATCAAGAGAGAGTGGACAACTCCATATAACCCACAACAAATTGGGGTCACTCAGAGGAAGAATAAGACAATAGTTGGAGCAATGAGGAAGATGCTATATGACCAGGACATGCCTAGATATCTTAGGGGCAGAGGCATGTAGTACAACAATATACATTCAGAATAGCATTCCTCACAGGGCAATGGAGAAGATGACACCTGAGGAGGAATTTACATGAAAGAAGCCAGAGGTCAGGCACTTCAGGATCTTTAGCATCATCTCTTATTGTCACATGCTAGATGATAAACACACCAAGTTGGATTCGACTACAAAGAAGGGCTACTTCATTGGCTATAGCGAAACGCCCAAGACATACAAGATCTATATTCCAGGCAATAGGAAGATTATCATGAGACGAGATGTGAAGTTGCAAGAGGAGAAAGCCTTCAAGAGATCTCGCAAGTTGCCAGCAGTTGAACAAAGTGAGCCAACATAACCTCGAAGGGATGAACAAGGATCTCAGTCTCATGGCACTAGTACAAGTACAATGACTAGTACAGGTGTAGGTACAGGTGCAAAGGAGAGTTCACAACAGGTGGAGCAACAGAAGTAGGCAGAGGAGCATGAATCTCCACAAACTACTAATGGGAGAAGAAATAGAGAGGTGCTTCAAACATTGATAGATGCACAACAGTTTGTGGGACCTCCTAGATTGAGCACCAGAGACATGAGACTACCAAAAAGGTATTCAGGGTATAAGGCGTTGATGACCGACATCATTGACAATGAGCCTTCTAGTTATCAGGAGGCTACATAGCTTTAGATGTGGCAAGATGCAATGGTGGAGGAGTACAACTCCATCATGTTGAATGATGTGTGGGAGGATGTACTTAAACTATTGGATCGGGAAGTGGATCTATAAGATCAAACACGCTGCAGATGGCAGTGTGGAGAAGTATAGGGCTAGGTTCGTGGCCAAGGGATTTGCTCAAAAGGAGGGCATAAAATATGAGGATACTTTCGTTCCAGTGGCTAGATACACTTCCATCAGGGCCATGATATCTCTAGCAACACAAATGGAATGGCAGATTCATCATATGGATGTCAATACAGATTTTCTAAACAAAGTGATAGAAGAGGAGGTGTACATCAAACAACTAGAGGGATTTGAGATGCATGGGAGGGACACCTATGTATGCAAGTTGAAGAGAGCGCTATATGGACTCAAGCAAGCTCCTAGACCATGGTATGGTCAGATCGACAGTTACATGTAACAGATGGGCTTTGTGAAGAGTGAGGCAAACTCAAACCTCTAATATTGGATGGTAGGAGGTTAGCCTTTCATTCTCGTGTTATATGTGGATGATATATTTCTGACAGGGTCACCAAGGCTCATAGAGGACTACTAGAGGGACTTGGAAACAAAGTTTGAGATGAAGGATTTGGGGTTGATACATTATTTTCTAGGTTTGGAGGTATGGCAGATGGATGGGGAGATCTTCCTTGGTCAAGGGCGATATGTTATGGAGATTCTAAAGAAATTCAAGATGTTGGATTGTAGACCCATGTCCACTCCTATGATCACCAATTGGAGGAAGATAGATGCGTCAGAGCAGGATGCAGTGGACCCCACCTTGTATAGACAGCTTATTGGCCCTCTAGTGTATGAGGTCAACACAAGGCCAGACATTTGCTTTGCGGTCAATACTCTCAGTAAATTCATGGTTGAACCTAAGACGGTACATTGGATAGTAGCGAAGCATGTGCTATCATATCTACAAGGTACAATCAAGTATGGCTTGAGGTTTACTCGAAGTGACGGTGTCAAGTTGATGGGTTATACAGATACAAATTGGGCAGGTAGTGTTGCGGACCAAAAAAGCACTTCAAGGTGTTGCTTCAGTATTCGATCAGGGGTTGTCTCTTGGTATAGTAGGAAGAAAAAGTATGTGGCACTGGTTCTGCAGAAGCAAAATACATGGTAGCGAGCATGGCAACATGTGAAGCCATATGGCTTTGGACACTACTAGGGGAACTATTCAGTCAGAGGTTGGAGTCGAGCACTAACTACTATGATAATCAGAGTCGCATCAAGCTCTTAGAGAATCCAGTGTTTCATGATAGGTCGAAACACATTGACATCAGATACCATTTCATCAGGGACTGTGTACAGCATGAACCAGTTCGGCTATAGTATGTTTCCATAGATCAACAGGTTGCAGATATTCTGACAAATGCCTTAGGTAAAGCAAAGTTTGTTTTCTTCAGGGACAAGTTGGGAGTAGTGGAGAACACCTCCCTTGCTAAAAGAGGGAGTGTTAGTTTTTGTAGCTCAAACAGTTGTCCAATCTTAGATGGTGTCTATGAGGCTAGGAGCACAAGTGTATTAATTATCTCCAATACCCAGAAAAAGTTTCCAAGTGAAATTGTCTTAATTTTTTATTTGTCAAGTGATCTGTGTTTATCCAGGCTTGACTTGTGGCTTGAGAAACTGCAATCCAGTGGCATCTAAGTCGTCAAAATCACCCGGGGATTGCACCCGACCTGCGCCACACCAGCCCTAAGCTGATTGGATTTTAGTATGTCTCCTCCCCTAAGCAAGAGCGCAACATCCTCCGTGAGGTTTGATCCTGGGTCGCCTTGGTAACGAGGCCCATCCTCAACCAATTGTGCTAGTGGGACTTGACAGTGAAATTGTCTTAATTAAATTAATTAGCAAGTTTTAATTATTTTCCTAACTCTAACTTTAGGAAATGGGTTAATTAATAATTTAATCGAGATTAATTGAGACATGGATCAAAAGTGATTTTTAGAAGTCGATATGATCTTAGCCATCGATTGGAGTCAGATCATGGTTGTTGATTCGTCAACGATAGATTATAAGAGGAAATTGATGTGGCCTTTGGAGATCAAATCAAACAAACAAGATTGCAGTGACAGCAAGGGCTAGTGATAGTGTCAGAGACACCAATAGTAGGGATCAACAATGATTGAGATCGATCTGCTGGAAAGGGATTCTTCACAGTGATTTCCAAATTCTAAGTGACAGAGGGAGATCATTAATCTATAGAAGCCAAGTTTCTCTAGCCAATGTGAATTGTTTCAGGGAGGCTGAGTTGTGGAAGCAAGTGCAAATTTGCCAGTGGGATCGATTTGCATAGGAGTGGTCATGTTTTCAAGTGAAGGATGAAATTCCAGTGGAGGAAGAGTTATTTTCCCAGTGGGTGCGATTTTCCAAAGAGGCTAACTTATTTGTCGGAAACGCACTAGTTGGATCAATTCAAGGTCACAGAGAGAGGTCGAATTGATTTATTGGGGTCAAGTTGCTTCCAGGGGTTTGAGTCAGCTTGCAGAAGTTGTAGCAGCCCCGAAATAACAACACATAATTAATTAGATTAATCAAGCGATTTATGATCAACAAGCAATTTATCCACTAGTTAACATTAAATTACAAAAATATGAGTGAAGAGAGACAACTTACCTGTGGAATGCTAGTTAAACGCTAGTTGAATTTTACTACCTACAACAAAGTCTTGGGGACAACTCTCCACCCAACCGTAGGCTCAGTTGCACAAAATCTTACTACAACTAGCCACCCCCGAGCCCTCAATCAATGTACTACTGCCAAGGTATCCTTTGTCTCACAACACTATTCTCCCAAGAGAATGGATGGTGGAATGCCTCTCATCTTCCTCACCATCTATTAAATAGGCAAAGATTAGAAGGGGAACCACATGCACACACTCTATGTGTCAACATGCAACTTCACTGCTTTCTTGTTTTATTCTTTTGTTTTTACTTTTTAATAGTTTTACTGATTTTTACTATTCTTCTTGTTTTATTTCTTTTGTTTTTACTTCTTGATAGCTTTACTGATTTTTACTATTTTTCTGTTTATTCTTATTTATATTTATTTAGAGCATGTAATTAATTTATTAATTTATTATTATTTATTATTTTATTTATTGTTTATTATTTATTTAATATTTAATATTTATTATTATTTATTATTTTTATTATTTATTATTTATTATTAAGGGACATTACATTTATTTTATTATTTATTCATGTAATAGTCCCAACACCCTCTGCTGAACTAGTATAACCAGCAGGCATCAAAAGTTTCACAACACCCGGGAAATCCCAAGGAATCTCTGTCCTTTTTCCCACTTTCGGAATCAGGCATAAGCCTCCTCAGTCTGTATCCTAGTCCAAGGCTGGCCCCAAGGCTTGCGCCTGACTCAGACCTCATCTGCCCCAAGGCAGGCATCCAGTACAGTGCTCAATGTCACCGGCATCTCATAAGGTTGGCCCACTCCCTCCACAACTCACTAAGGCACACAACCCCAAGCATCAAAGTCCTTACACCCCTACCAGACTTCGGCATCCCAATACAATACTAGGCACCTAGCCTAGAACATCAGGCACTTGGCCTCCTCAAGATGGTCCCATAGCCCTTCAAGAGCTATCCATCAAGAGCTACACAAGACAAAGGAACCACTGGCATATGTAGTGTTGATTGAGTTTGTCCCCAGCCCATATGGTGTTACATATTTTCCCTCGTAGGTATGGGCTCCTACGAGATCATCAAATAAACCAGCCCTCTCGGCCCATTTGTGATTTCCTGTCAATCACCACATCTCAATATGCAACCAATGCATTAGCTATACCATCATAGTATCATAGAAAATAATCCACATGCCATGTCTTGCATGTCATCATCAGAACATTCATCATTGTTAATCGCAACATTATGAATAATAGCGAACTGCATGCTCATGCATGTCATAAATTTGTATGCAACTATCACATGTTTCACCTCATGAAATACCATCATAAGTTATAACATCAACATATTTGCATCAAAGACATATCATGACTTCACATAATAAATGAACCACATGTCAATAAACCTCATATTATAGCATCATAATTCCTATGCCACATTATGCATATCATATCCATCATGAGTATTCAACATTAAATACCTATCATCGCATAGTAAATGAATATGTCAATATACCTCATCATAATGCCTATGCATATCATTATCATCATACCATCATATCATGAAACCTCATCATAAATATGAGAATCATCTCAATACACATAAAATATAGAACAATAATACTATAATCATTCTTATCATGAATCAATTCCGTTTCCTTATATAAACAATGAATACCAACTATGAAATAAGATTATTCAACGTCTCCCTAGGATCTAGGTTATCTCACCAATCTTATTAGTGTCATGTTTTCATCAAGACACTGATTACTTTTTGATAATCATTCCCACTTTTTCCAACTACTAAGTTGACCATTTACACCATAGGTATAATCATTTTAAGTACATCATTAAATTTTAAATGAGCCTCATCATCTCGAGCCATAATCTCATCATGTATTATTCCTTCCTCAAGGAAATTTTAGTGAAATTCATTGTAAAGATATTACTGGTTGTACAATATAAAATTAAAATTCCATGGTCACTATACATATTCTGCTTATCCAATGGCACACATACACTCGATCGTCCTTGTTTAATTCTTTTGTCATGCTTAATCCACCTACATGAGGGTATGTTGAACCCTAGGGATTTATCCATCACTTGTGTAATTGTCATTGTTCATCCTAAAAAGATTTTCTTATCTCATCAAGTTCCCACTTGATCTCCTCTAATAGATTTACCCTTGTTCCAGTTGGGATTCTTCTTGTCAATTTGTGCATAATTCTTCTCATGGCCTTGTTATAGAGTTTCTATTGAATTTCCTTCTTACTCTTCATGTTAAGAATTTTCTCATTAACTTCATAATTTATTTCTTTGCCAAAGAGTAAACAATTTTTATGCTTGATCATTCAAACCTTTAAACATGTATATTCCTATAACTTATCAACTACACCAACTATGAGTTATAACTTGCAATATATCAACACGATGAGAAAAGTTGGCACATCTATACTCAATTGATGAAATCAAGTCCTAATTGGCTAATGATCAAGCTTACCTAATTCAATAAGGGATACCATATTATTAGTTATTCTTCTGTCAACAAGGTAGAGATAATTCTACTTGGGTCAAATGTAAATCTAATCTATTAGTGTCAGCGACATTATGGCTAGATCAAGGAAACCCACATGATAAATCAATTTTACATCCAAACTTAATAGACAAGTATACCTTATGTAAGAATCAATATTTTTAATCAAAACTAAAAGATTGAGTTTCCAAAAAGAAAAAGGTGAATTTTTAAATGAAAAACCATGGTTGAAAGAATAACATCCCATCATTATTTTGAAACATGATTACTGTAAATGACGATTTACTTATATTATTGAATGACATAACCCGGTTGTTTAATTATCTCTCATCACTATCTTTATCTTGTTCCATGCCATGAACAACTTGGAATTTTATCCATTTGCATTCCAACACAAGATGAGGGCATGGAATCTTAAACTTTATTTTATTTTTGCATGAGAGGTTGGACTTGTTTAGATTTTCCCCTACATTGTCCAAGTCATTCTAATCATACAAAAAATCTACATACATAAAGTTTATGACTTCAAACAAAAGCTCATGATATCAAGGAAACTAAAGACTTGCTATCGGCCACACAGTAACCTAGAGAGAAGTTTATTCCATCTTAGATACCTTGAATGGAAAGGTGAGAAAAAGAGACCTTATTTTTACGTACCGTCACAAGGTGTGGCTTAGCAGTCTTGGTTGTATTCTAACTTGAAACAGGGATGCAAATTCCTACAACATTTCCAAAGAAAGGTGCAGGGAAACAGGCTTGAAATGTATTCTAGAGATGCAAAATGCTCCTGCAGTGTTTCTCTTTCAATAATGTAGACCTATGCAGCCTTACTATACCCACATTTCCCCATGACCAGAAAAATAAAACAGAAATCAGTAAATGGTTTGCAGATATACTTCCTTTTCCAAACCAAAGAACAAAAACAGCACCTTTAGTTGGATAGAAAATTGACTGATCCGGTTCTAATAACAACGACAAGACCTCTCTCTAACAACGATGCGACTTTGGTCCATATAGTATAGAATAACCATAGATCAAACCTAGCTAGGATTACAACAGAAATAGCATACAGGGATTTTCATCTCTTCTCATACTTGTACTTTCCACTTTCAAAGACAGTTATCTATAACAATCCCAGAGACTTGTGCGTGTACCCAGGTCCATAGGCTTGCTGTTGAGAAAGTTTTTAGCTGAAAGCAACTGGACATTTTCAGGATCCTTGATGACTCATGAGGGAATCTATAAACTGTAATTTAGCAATTTTTAGTCCGAAAAAAAGTCCATGTCTGTTTCTTGGTGTCCACTATAGACTTTATATCAGTAGAACAATTTGGACATCCTCTGCAAAGGATAGCAATGTTTTTTTTTTTTTTTCGGTAGTCAATCTTCAGGCTTTTGGACAATTCCTAATGTATCAGCAATCCTACTTTTTGTATTATTATGCTGTGAAGCGACAGCAACTTTATAATACAAAATTTAACCAATTTTGCTTTTAAAACAAATGTAGCTTGTGTCAGATTTTACTATGGCTCATAGTCACAGCTTTTGATATCGGTTTCTTGTTTTTCTTCAATTTCATGCTAAATTTGATTTGCTCCAAGAGCAAAGTTAATTCAATTGGTTAAGTCAGTTGGCTGACATATCCTGTTCCAGGGCAAGCCTTCAAGCATGCAATTACATTTAACATGCTACATATGTATGGATTATGTTCCTGATTTGCCCCACTGGAAATATTGAATTATCATCAAGCTGTTTAATTTTTTTACAATCTGTTAGAATAGCTATAGAACAATATTCCATGTCAAATGGATACTTTTCAGGATGTAACTATTCCTATATGTGCTCTGAAGCTTCACTGTAGATATTTTGTGGGCAAAATTGCTGGACAACTCATTCTACCAACATCAAACACTTGAATTAAACATCCCACAAATCCATGCCACTTAATTGACATGGCAAGATCACCACTAGAATTTGTGCACCAGCAAACATTGCAGTGTGAGAAGATCACAGTATCAATGCCAAACCTGCATATTTCTAGAATGCTTCTCTACTCACTGTCAGACTCATTTCCAGAATCTATAATATTTATTCGTCCACTTTTGTAACCTAGCATAGCATCCTTGTATCTTTTCCTTTTGATCATCATAGGGCTCTTTTTCCTCAGCTGACATCTTTTTCCATCTTTCTCCAAGTGCCTTTGCAATTTCTGTGAACGCTATTCCTGGATTGCTCTTCTTGACATTCTCTCTTTTAATTTGGGAAAAGGACATAAAGCCAGACATGACTCTCTTTGGTGCATTTCAATTTAACGATGTTTCTAGTGTTTAGGGCACAAATCTGAACATATGACGTATCTGAAAGTTACTTAGTTTCAGCAGATTTATTTCCACCGTGAATCTGCCCACTTAGCATCTTTATATTTGTCAATTCACTTAACAATTCATTGTTATGTTTAATTAGTGTACATTACAAGCACTAGAAACTACTTAATCATTATGAGAACCTAAACGAAAAATCAGAGATGCCAGCACATAGTTTGCAGAGAAAAGCATGCTCAATATATGCACAAGATGAAGTAAAAGTACATACTAACAACTTATCCAAAGCTGGCAGAAGTTATTCCTTCAATCTTATCACAAGACAAGACTCTTTAATGCTCTACAAACCCTATCTAGAACTATCACAAGTTCACAACAGTCTCATATCACTCCAATTGGTAAACCCTAGCCGCTAATTCATCCTATCTAAGAATCACTCCCCATTAAAGTGGATCATGTCACCAATGATCCACAACAAGCAAGCATACAAATTAGCAAGTCCTCTTTGCCACCTACACTTGAATCACACAAGTGTACAAGTGTAAACAAGGTAGTCTTCCACTATCTTCTCCACATCCAGCACTCCAAGTAGTATTAGGGTTTCCAGGGCCACGAAAACCTAGTCTTATTCTCTCACAATAACCACAAGAATAAGTTCTCCTTTTACTTATCTAGGATTTTCCCAAACCCTAGCTTCCCCTGTCTTCTTAGGGAGAACCCTAACCATAATGCCTTCCTTGCATCAAGATGAGAATTGTAGCACACTTGACCAGAATGCAGAGTATAATGATGAAGTACAAAAGAAAGAGACAAGTTTTCCCTAACTTTGATGTCTCTGACGATGTGATGAATGAATGAATGAAACATTGCAGCAGCTACAAAAGACAAGCAGACGAAAATATTCAAATAAACTCAGTAGCATGTTGCCTTTATTGACTACACTCTTAAAATCATCTGCTTCAAATCTTGCCTTGTCCAAAGAATGTTCTCTCTGTGGAGGCTTGCCCAATTGATTTAACTACTTAAGTTTTGACTTTAAGCCGCCCCTTTCCGATTACATGAAATTCCATCTTCAAATCAAGGTAGTGCTTTGTTTATTCAACAAATTGATGCTTCAAAGTATCCACCTCTGCACCTGACTTCCGCACTTTCCTTTCCTACATCATCTAGTCCTATATCCAAACTGTTATCTTCATAGATTGATATGAAGATGATGAAGGAATAGGGAAAGAATGGCAGTGTGATGATTGATCATTGAGGAGGTAGAAATAATGGACTACAAATGCATGATGCAAAATTTCGGGATCTTGCAAAGACCAAACAAAGTTGCATGTCTGAAGCTGAGAAAGAGTACAAGCTGGAGAAGCAAAATAAATCAACTGGGACAAAAAGGGTGAAATGCAAGTATACCGTCAGAAAGTTCAATAAAATGCAAGCGGCAAGGGGTTTGTTTTTTTTTTTTTTTTGATAATCAAATATAGTAATACAAAAAGGTAGATGAGAATTTCCAGAATGAATCTAGTCAAAAGTGTATCTAGCAGTAAGCAGCAAAAGTGAGATAATGTTCATGAAACATATTAAGCCAAACCAAGCAAATATCAGATTATGCTTTGGGATTGTAAGAGACAAATTGTCAAGCAAAATATGAAAATAATCTAGGATGGACCTTCTACATGTGGGAAGCACTCCATTGTGATATCTGATAAGGAACAGATTTTGGGTAAAAGTTGCCAACAAGAAGCTGAATTTGTCAGCAACTTCAATAGGAAAAATAATGAATTTCAATTATGAATGCAATTCTCTAAAATTATGAACTTAGTTTGATTAAGCAGTTAAGGCAGTTGTTATTGCAGGTTATTCAATGGTCAAAGCAAAATTCCTGAGAGTTGTACCACACATACATGGAAAACTTGGCTGAATGCTATTGGCAGACCCAAGTAATGCCAGAAACCTAGGCCTGATAACCGTAGTATCCTGTAATTAAAGATCTCAAATGATAGAAATCTAGACAGGCAGAAGGTAATTGGACTGTTGACAAGGGGTCAATAAGATGATCTATCCTGTATACAACTTTGTTGCTACTTTCTGCAACAGAGAAGAAATTGAAGTCAACTTCCAGGGAGAGATTCTGCTTGCAGGAAGGGACGAAAGGTTTTACATTAATGTCCCTCAATGACCAATAAATAATAAATGAGACCAAAGATGGATCATGTTAAGTACCTCAAGGAAGTACCTATACCAAAAACACAAATATACAAAATGTAAGCGTACAAGCACCATAAAGAAAAAATATACAACATAACATATGGCTGCAAAATAGAGGGATGCCATTGAAAGCTTTACTTCTACCAATAGACAAGAATGCCATCTCCTTTCATAGCTGTATGTATGAAGATGCCATGTAAAGAAGAGCATGTAGCTTTGGAAGGATACGGCACATTAAACATTTAATTCTTTAACCTTAGAATCAGAAAAAACTCTGTTTGAATTATAACCATGAATCAAGGGAATTTTGTAACCAAGTATGATTAAATGACAAATTTGTAGAACAAAGAAAAATAACTTATTAGAATGCAAGGAAGATGACCGGTAAACTGGCTGAGACCCAATGACTTCCACCCAACCATAGGTAGTCCTGTTGTGGAAACCACCACTTAGCCTCGCTGCTACAAGTATCCTGGACAAAGTTAACAGCAGCACAATAGAATGAATCCCAGACATTGACCGCTTGAAGTGACACAACTATGCCTGAACTCTTGTATATTCCACAAAACTGTTGATCCTAGGCACTCTCTGTCCAATCATACTTTCGGCACTCTCTTTCCAATCATACTTTCGGCAAGATTCACACATGTGCATAATTGATATGCACCCACGAATAGATAGTTGCAATACGAGCTTGAGGGCAAATTGGTTGATTCTGTGTTGGTATTTATATTGGAACAGAGACCACAATGGCTGTAAACAAATTCCTAGTTATCTACAGAGGCACAATGCATATAGCTAATGATCAACACAGTACATAAGCATATTTACTATGCCAAAGACCAAACAAATGGATAATTGGGCTATGCGTTTTTATATCTAGGCAATTGCATGCTGTTAACTAACAACTAAATGATTCCAAAAATACAAACATGAGATTTGCCACAACAATGGCGATAGATACGTATCTCAAAGCAAGGTCAGGCAACCAAGTTCAGGACTAAGCTTCTCCACCCAACCTTAGACTAGGCTACCGTTCTTCTAAAATCATATATTAAATGATCAACCTTAGGCTTAACATCTGATTTTCGTTAAATCATTTAGATCGAAGCTTTCTACATTAAAATGTCTATAGGCCCTAAGAGTTGAACCTAACCTCTGATACCATATGTAACAGCCCCGAAATAACAACACATAATTAATTAGATTAATCAAGTGATTTATAATCAACAAGCAATTTATCCACTAGTTAACATTAAATTACAAAAATATGAGTGAAGAGAGACAACTTACCTGTGGAACGCTAGTTGAACGTTAGTTGAATTTTACTACCTGCAACAAAGTCTTGGGGACGACTCTCCACCCAACCGTAGGCTCAGTTGCACAAAATCTTGCTACAACTGGCCACCCCCGAGCCCTCAATCAACGTACTACTGCCAGGGTATCCTTTGTCTCACAACACTATTCTCCCAAGAGAATGGATGGTGGAATCATGGAATGCCTCTCATCTTCCTCACCATCTATTAAATAGAGCAAACATTAGAAGGGGAACCACATGCACACACTCCATGTGTCAACATGCAACTTTACTGCTTTCTTGTTTTATTCTTTTGTTTTTACTTTTTGATAGTTTTACTGATTTTTACTATTTTTCTTGTTTTATTTCTTTTGTTTTTACTTTTTGATAGCTTTACTGATTTTTACTATTTTTCTGTTTATTCTTATTTATATTTATTTAAAGCATGTAATTATTTTATTATTTTATTATTATTTATTATTTTATTTATTGTTTATTATTTATTTAATATTTATTATTTATTATTAAGGGACATTACAGAAGTGAAGAAATTATGTAAATTTCAATTACAGATTTGCTGAAGAATAGTAAAATCCCTCATCTGCAAAACTGGTTTTCCCTTTAGGGATTTCCCAGGGACAATTTGTCCAAAAATACCGATGTCAAATTTTATGTGTGTGATATTGTTCTCAATTCCTATGTTTATTTATTTGTGAAATTGTTGTTGTGTTTTAATACAGTGTTTGTCGTAAGTAATTTACAGAAGACAAATAATCTGGGAAGATAGAATATTAATAATCACTAACTGCAATAGAATTTTCACAAAAATGCACCCAACACTCAAACAAAATCTTGACTTGACATGTTAAACTTTTTCCATCTTACTTGAATGCTTAGAGGGTGATATTGATGATGAAGATCCCAATAATTTTGATGATATGCAGGCATTTCTTGTAGCATGATTTGTTTGATCCTAGATGTCATCTAGAGCATGTTACTGATGTATTTTTGGTTCAGTGATGGAACACACCCGTGTTGTTTTGGTTATATACACCCATACATGCTATATAAATGAGAACTTTTGATATTTGTGTATAAATGGTTTGGATTCGTGTATATATATATATATATATATGTATATATGTATTTTCAAATCTTTTATATATATATAAGATTTGAATAGTTTATGTATTTTTGGTTGGTTGGTTTTTTGGTTTGGTTATTTAATTAGTTCTTACCAGTTCTCGGTTCAGTGAGTCTACCGGTTCAGTCAATGGTTTGGTTCTGACAACATTGTGGTAATATCACAATGTTTTACCTATGAAGCGTAAACATAATAAGGAAAGCAAGGTCTAAGTCTTCACATTCTCTGGGGATTTGTTTGAGACAATTACAATATTTACCACATGAATTCATTATAACAAAGCCCACCTAGGTTGACACCGGTTGAAATAACCACATCATTGCTTGTACCAAATCAAATCAAACATATTCCAAGGCTCAAACTCAAGGCATGCTATAGTTTATTATGCAACACTAGTTAATCAATAGTAGAATAATTATTCCTAATGTCGAGCTTAGGTGTGCTTCCCATGAATAAGGGACAAATGTCATTCTTCTAGAATATTACACTAAGGCAGTGTTATCTATAGCGCAAACTTTCCCTTGTCATAGCCATATCTATGGATGCAATTCCCTTTCAAAAATTTGGTGCACTCTATTTAGAAAGGGAAGGCTTATAGAGCACACGAGATTATCTACTATAGTAAATCACCTTTTGTGTTCATCCTACCCATTCTTTCTTTAATACTATAGTGTGATAACAGGGTTGCGGGGGAGCGCCCCCCCCCCCCCCCCTCTAATACACTCCCAAAGTGCGCTCCCTAAAAACCTTTGCGCTCTTTGGTCTGATGCGAGCGATGGAGGGAGCGATCGCTCCAGTTCGCTCCGGTAGCGACTTTTAAAATCGGGGAGTGAAACAAGAGTGGTCGCTCCCAATCCCAAAAAAAGGCTCCGACCACAAAAAGAGAAATCCACACGAATATTTTTGGGAGGGAAGGAAGGCGCCAAAACTTAAAAGAAATAAAAGACCTCCTTCCCTCCCACAATGCATCACTTGCATGATTGAGAGAGCAAGAGAGGGCTTTTGGAGCCAAGGTTGCGAGGGAGTGACCCCTGCCCCCCCTACAAATCCGCTCCCGAAGCACGCTCCAGTCGAGAGCGGATCCAGAGCAACATCGGGAGCATGTTTCCTTAATAAAAAAAGCTCCCTGGTTTTTCGAGAGCAAACAAGGGAGCGGTAAGGAAGCGTTCGCTCCATGACTTCTCTCATTCCCTTGGGAGCAAATTTTTTACGGTGGGAGCAATCAAGGATTGATCACTCCCAACCACCCCCGCCTTGAAAAATTCACTCCCCGTGGGTGAAATTGGAGCGGGCTATGGGGCAGATTTTTTCAGGGAGGGGAGGGGCCAAAAGAAATAAAAGGCCCTCCTCCCCTCCCACAATTCATCATTGGCATATTGAGAGAGCAAGAGAGGGCTTTTGGAATTGGAGATTGAGTTGAGGAGGAAGATTGAGAGGGTTGCTTGAGAGCTTGAGGAGCTTGCAAGGGAGATTGGAGTTTGGGATTAAAGGCCAAAGAGCAGTGTAGCACGACTCTTATAAGACCTGCAGATCTTGATAGGTTCTATGGCGAGACGGGTCACTCGCATAAGACCTGCGATCTCTACCAGTACTCGTCCAAACTTGCATAGAACCCCTCTACTCGTATTGAACCCGTGAAGGCCCGCATAGGACTCACATAAGACCCATGGATCCACGCAAAATTCATATATATATATATATTTGGAGATCATATTTTTTAAAGTTTTTTCTGTAATTTGCTGAGTCTTATACGGGTCATTCCCAAGTCTTATATGGGTCATTCCCAAGTCTTATACGGGTCGGCGAGTCAATAGCCAAACGAGTCTTATACGAGTACGACTCGTGAAACATTTCCAAAGATGTAGGATCTAGACTCTAATCTAGCATGTGTTTTTTATATGTTCATTGGTTTTTTCGTTCAAAATCGCTTTCATTAGATTTTGAAAATATCATAGCGTACAACAATGCTCTCAACAGCCCCCACTCCCTCATTCCAACCAAACTTTTTTAGATTAGGGGTTGGAGAATACCAGGATAGACAATTTGCATACATTATTTCCGAAGGGCCTTGTGGCCTTAGCATACTATGAGACACAAAAAGATACTAGAACTAATAGCAGCATATCAAGGAGGGGGATGAGGGGGCATTATAGGGGGAGCTGCAAAGTAGCCAACACGGTCATGAATGTGAAAGTCAATATGTTCCACCTGTGCCTCTAAGTTGCGGAGGTGGTCGTTTGTATGACGTTGACTGCGCCAAAGGTTGTCCAACTGCTCCAGAATGGTATTCTGGCTGTATTGAATATCAGTGAGATAGGCAACAATTTCATTGTGGTCTTCATACCTGTGGTCCCATAGAATGTCAATGTCAATTTGTATGTGTTGCAATTGCTCGGCGATCAATTCCATGGAGGCAGGAGCCACTAGGCGGCCTGGCGAATTAGCTAGGGAAATAGCCTCTGCATCCTCTATTCCTTGACTGGAAGAGGTAGCAGAGGACGAATGATGGCCTGGCTCGGGACGCCTAGCCTGGCCTTACTGCCCCCACCTGCGATGAGGACGGCCCGTTGGCGTGGCATCTTGCTGGCCATGGTGGTTAGCGGTTCGCAATAGGGGGAGCCCGCAGTGAAAGCTTTAGAAAACCTGCACAGGAGACAAGACAGTCCAGACCCACGAACCCACTGACCCGAGCAGGAATGAACCACTAGCCTGACACTCCTACCAAGAAGGCAAGAGGGGCACACGTTTACCCAAATCGGGTGCCAGAGCAAAACAATTATGAGAAACCAGCCCAAATCCTCACACAAACAAAACCCACACCCCCAAGTGCTGGTCGAGAGACTGTAAATTCCTTCAGGCCAAAGATAGACCCGAATCCAGAGCACAAATTACCAAATACCAATTGAAAACCCACACACCTGTAAAGACCAACAGTGGTCCTGGCAAGCAAGAGAGGAGCCAGGAACTGGAGAAGGAACGAAATAGACTTGTATCCAATAGAAGCGAGGGAGCAGAACCAAACCGCAATTGTCCACGTACCAGGGTCCCAAACATTGTCTACCCTCCTCACCCCAGGCCAGAGCCTCAGTGAGGCACCATAAACACAAACCCAGCTGCTTCCAATCTCCTTACCACCCAAATTCATTGCCCAAACTGCCGAATTGAACCAATTCGCGTACCAAGCTTCGCATTTATCCATAGAGCTCATGAGGGGGAATGTCACACCAAAGGAGTAAATGTCGGATCATTTCATCATCGAGGAGTTAATACGCGCATGGAGGAGAGGCAGGCTTGAATGGCCTTTCACACGCCACTTGTACCATCGCATGTGCACCCCCATCGGGGGATATGTTCATTGTTAAATGAAAATGTTCTCTTCCCTTTTTCCCATTCCCATTCCTCCATTTTATCGCAAACAAAGAACTATAACTCCACCAAGTTCAGAACTTCAAACATGATGGGTATGTGGCTTGGCATTCTCTTGTTGGTTCCTCTTTTAGTTATGATGATGTTGGGGAGCAGAAGGAGGAGGAATGATGAAGATGATGAAGTGGGGAGTGGTGGAATAAGAAACCCTAAAGAAAAGGAGTACCTTGGTGATGAGGAGGAGGATAATGAGAGTGGAGATGATGAGGGCAAAAAAACCAAACCAAACCAAACCCCATTGTAGAAATATGTTTCTAGGCCTGCAGGATGGAAAGGGAGTGGAACCACTAAATTTACATGCCTCCATTGCAAAAACACTTACACAGGTTCATACACCCGTGCCAAAAGGCATCTTTGTGGGAAAACGCAAGTGTGTCACAACAACAAAGAGCCAAATGCATAAGGGAAGAGGAGGAAGCCCAATACAAATCTAAAAGTTCAAAGGGTGACTTTCAACATGACACCACTAGGCCACAATCACATAGACTAAGAACTCCATCAACATCCTACCACGACAGTGGATATGGAGGCACAAGTACAGACATCCCTTTAAGGCATAGAACCATGCCAAGTTTCCTTGACCAAGGGTGTAGGAAATATGTGGATGCAAAAATTTACCGGTTTCTCTATGCATGTGGGATACCATTCAATGTTCTTCACTAACCTTATTGGCATGAAATGGTTGGCGCCATTAATGATGCCCCCAAAGGATACCAAAGCCCTGGGTATGACAAAGCCAGAATTGTGGGACTTGATCATAAGAAAGCAAAAATAGCACATGCTTTGGGTAAAATGACAAATTCTTGGAATGACCATGGGGTATCCATTATATTTGATAGTTGGGCAAATATAAAAGGCAACCATTGATAAGTGTTCTTGTTGTGTCTACTACTAGTGCAATCTTCCTTTCAGCATATGATTACTCAGAAAAGTTCAAGACTGCCATCAACATTGCAGAACCATTACTTCAAACAATTTAAGTATTGGGCCATACAATGTCATCTAAGTCATCACTGATAATGTTTCTAATTGTAAGGCAACAAGAGCAATTATTGAGGATAGATACCCCAACATATTTTTGTCTGGGTGTTTGGTTCACACAATGAACCTTTTGATGCATGATATTATTAAGAACAAACACCCTCAATATAGATGGATTAGTGATTTGTACAAGAGAGGCAAGAGAATGATGAAATTTGTTATCAATCATAGAAATACCCATGGGATTTTCTGTAGTCACTCAAGTTTGGAGTTGTTGAAGATTGCAAAGACTAGATTTGCTAGCTATTACCTCACCTTCAGGTGCCTTTTGAAGGTAAGAGAGTCATTGGCTAGCATGGTATGAAGTCAACACTAGAAGGTATTAAAGGACAAGGCTCTAACTGCAGTTGACAAGCAAGGTTTTCAGGAGGTGGAGGAGACTGCTCTTGATGGTTTGTTTTGCACACGTGTGAGGGAAGTTTTGCAATACACCAAGCCCATTTAAAACATGATTTGTTTTGCAGATACAGAGGCACCAGTGATTGGGGAGGTGTATGAGTAGATGGATAGCATGTTGTGGCAAATAGAAGATATTGTTCTGGAAAAATATCCCAACTTGTACGGTGGGATAAACTTAATGTTCCACTACATGCCTTGGCATCTATCCTTATGCCAAAATACTACTCTCCATCTCGGTTGGGTAAACCTGCACCTAGGGGTGGGGTTAGGGCCAAGCCCCATACAGATTCAAAGGTACAAAATGGGCGTATGACAGCATTAGACAAGATGGTCCCTGATAGGGAGGAGTGTGCTAGATTGCGTCTTGAATTAGGCAGATACTTCACTGGCACTGGAGTGTTTGGTTCTTTGCATGCAATGGAAGATAGGACACGTATGGCGACCAGGGACTTTTGGCAAAATTGGCAAAAAAGGTGCTTTCACTAGTTGTAAATAATTCTTCTTCCGCAAAGAGGTGTTGGAGTACTTATAGCTTCATCCATAATGTGAGAAGAAATAGACTCAATGAAAACTGGGTAGAGAGCTTGGTTTATGTGCACTACAACTTGAGGTTGTTCACACATTATTGTGAGTGGGTTCCTGATGATACATCAGATGTATATTGGGACAACAACCTAGAAGAAGATAATTTGGAGGATGGTGCTCTACATCTAGAAGAATTGGAAACAGAACTTTTGAAAGATGGTGATGAAGCAGCAATAGCCAGGCAACCCCCATCATCCAGGAGCAGTGCTCGAGTTCCACAATCTTTGCCTTTGCTTCCGCCAACTCCATCTACACATCCTCACGTGGAGGTCATGTGCCCTCTGGTTCTGATTTTGGACATGATCATCCGACTATGCGGGAGGAGACTCCCAGTAGATCACCATGACCCTCTTAGAAATTAGACATTTCTCGTGGCAGCAAGAGGCCCAAGCATTAGCAATAGATAATAGATTTACTTGTCTTTTTCAGTTTCTAGTAGTTTTTATAATTGTTGACTCTTTCATATTTATTAAGATATTTTTTGTAAACAATACATGACAATTTAAGTTTGAAGTTTGAAGTTGGCAATTATAACTCATTGGTAATGAAATATGAATATGGTGCTTCGTGAAAGTTGCAACATTTCATTTCATGTTAGATATTCTTTGTTATCATTTGGTTACTTGATAATGGTAATGGTTACAAGTACAAGTTACAACTTTAGTGATCAATGATGATAAATGTTATATATCGAATTTTGAAAGCTTGAAACTTTAAGATTGATGAATCATGAGACTCGATATGTTATATGTTACTAACTTGTGGACATGGTTAATGAAGATTTTAACTTCTAGATGATTGATGTTATATGGTTCAATCCATTCTTTATGCATTTTATATCTAATTCATTATTCTACATGCTTTTGTTGACATATATGCATCAATATATATATATATATATATATATATATATATATATATAAATAAAAATTTGCTCTTGATTCACTCCCGAACTAGGAGCTTTTGAAAATGTCGCTCCTAGCTCCCACTTTTGCTCACAACTCCCACTTCCGCTCCCAAGCAACCTTGTTTGGAGCCTGAGTTGAGTAGGTGTGTGAGACGAAGATTGAGAGGGTTGCTTGAGGAGCTTGCAAGGGAGATTAGAGCTTGGGATTGAAGGAACCATTAGAGAGCCAAAGAGGTAGGGTCTAATCCCATTATTTTTACTTTGCCATGTAGCATTTGTGTTTTTTATATGTTCATTTTTTAATGAAAGATGTTCTCTTCTCTCTTTCCCATTCCCATTCCTCCTCCATTTTATTGCAGGCAAGAAACTATAACTCCACCAAACATCATGGCTATATGGCTTGGCATTCTCTTGATGTTGGTTCCTTTTTTTGTTATGATGGTGTTGGGGAGCAGAAGGAGTGATGAAGAGGATGAAGAAGTGGGTAGTGGTGGATTTGGAAACCCTGGAGAGGAGGAGTACCAAGAGGAAGATAATGAAAATGGAGATGATGAGGGCAAAAAACGCAAAGTAGACCAAAACCCTTTGTGGAAATATGTTACTAGGCTTTCAAGAGGGAAAGGGGGTGGAACCACTAAATTTACATGCCCCCATTGGAAAATCACTTTCACAAGTTCATACACCCGTGCCAAAAAGCATCTCCATGGGAAAATGGCATGGGATGGAAATAAGAAAATAGTAATCAAAACTTGTGGAAGTGTGTCACAACAACAAAGAGCCAAATACATAAGGGAAGAGGAGGAAGCCCAATACAAATCTAAAACATCAAAGGGTAACTTTGAACATGAAACCACTAGCCCACAATCACATAGACTAAGAACTCCATCATCCACCCATGATAGTGGATATGGAGGCATGGGCACAGACATCTCGTTAAGACGTAGAACCATATCAGATTTCCTTGATCATGGGTGTAGGGATGAAGTGGATGCAAAAAAAAATTGGTTTCTCTATGCATGTGGGATACCATTCAATGTTCTTCGCTCACCTTATTGGCATGAAATGGTTGGCGTCAACAATGATGCCCCTAAAGGAAACAAGAGCCCTAGGTATGACAAAGCTAGAATCGCGGGACTTGATCATGTATAAGCCAAAATAAGTAAATAACACATGTTTTGGGTAAATTGACAAATTCTTGAAATGACTATGGGGTATCTATTGTATCTGATGGTTGGACAAATGTAAAAGGCAAGCCATTGATAAGTGTTCTTGGTGTGTCTGCTACTGGTGCAATCTTCCTTTCAACACATGATTACTTAGAAAAGTTCAAGACTGCCATCAACATTTCATAACCATTGCCTCAAACAATTGAAAGTATTGGGCCATATAATGTCATCCAAGTCATCATTGATAATGCTTCTAATTGTAAGGCAGCGGGAGTAATCATTGAGGATATATACCCCAACATATTTTGGTCTGGGTGTTTAGCTCACACAATGAACCTTTTGATGCATGATATTATTAAGATCAAAGAACCTCAAAACAGGGGGATTGATGATTCGTACAAGAGAGGCAAGAGAATGATAAAATTTATTACCAATCATAGCAATACCCATGGGATTTTCCGCAGTCACTCAAGGTTGGAGCTATTGAAGCTTGGGAAGACTAGATTTGCTAGCTATTACCTCACCTTCAGGCGCCTTTTGAAGGTAAGAGAGTCATTGGCTAGCATGGTATCAAGTCAACATTGGCAGGTATTAAAGGACAGGGCTCCAACCGCACCTGACAGGGAAGGTTTTGAAGAGTTGAAGGAGACCGCTATTGATTGTCTGTTTTGGGCATGTGTGAGGGATGTTTTACAATACACCAAGCCCATTTATAACATGATTTGTTTTGCAGATACAAATGCACTAGTGATTGGGGAGGTGTATGAGCAAATGGATAACATGTTGGGGCAAATAAAAGATATTGTTCAGCTAAAAGATCCCAACTTGTATGATCATATTTACAATTTTTTGTGTGCATGGTAGGATAAACTTAATGTTCCACTACATGCCTTGGCGTATAGCCTTATGCCAAAATACTACTCTCCATCTTAGTTGGGCAAACCTGCACCTAGGGGTGTGGTTAGGAGAACATAGATTTAAAGGTACAAAATGGGTATATGACATCATTAGACAAGCTGGTCCCCAACAGGGAGGAGTGTGCTAGATAGTGGGGAGAATTAGGCAAATACTTCACTAGCACTAGAGTGTTTGGTTCTTTGCACGCAATGGAAGATAGGGGCCGATTAGATGCTGTCACATGGTGGGACATGTATGGCGGCAACGAACTTTTGGCAAAATTGGAAAAAAAGTGCTTTCACAGGTTGTAAATACTTCTCCTGCAAAGAGGTGTTAGAGCACCTATAGCTTCATAAGAAACTGCCTCAAAAAACCAGGCAGAAAGCTTAGTTTTTGTGCACTACAACTTGAGGTGTTGACACATTAATGTGAGTGAGCTCATGTTGATACATCATATATGACTTGGGAAACAACCCAAAGGAAGAAAATTTGGAGGATGGAGCTATACATCAAGAAGAATTTGAAACAAAACTTTTGAAAGATAATGATGAAGTAACAGCAACAACCATGCCACCCCCATCATCCAGTAGCAGTGATCATTCTATAGCTTTTGTTGGTGGACAGCTCATCAACTAAGATAAACTACACTACAAAATAAAGTCAACCATTGGGAGTGGTTTATGCACCCAAGAAGTGCCAACACTACCTATTTTCAAGCATAGGTTTATGCACTAAAGAAGCATCACCCATCTGGACTTAGACTTCCTATCCATATCTCGAAATGGAGAAGATGTTGGAGGATTCATGATGACTTTTCTGATGTGAATTTATTTCACATAGAACAAGTGCTAGTGTATATGTCAGATGTTTCCTATTTCCTTGAGAAGAGCAAAGTATTGGGAAGAAGCTTAACAAACGAGAGATCATTTAACGTTGCAAGAGATGAAAATGTGCTAAAGAATAAAAAATGTGAAACTCGAGATTTTCTAGAGGACAAATTTTTTGAGGTAACAATAACGAGGATATTGAAAGCTAGTTTCTAGTATCTTCCACTTTCCTAGGATTGTCTTAATTGCTTTTAAGTGTGATCCATGTCAACTCAAAGTTAGAAAGCCCAATAAAATAGACAATGCCATTTGAAACTAATCTTCTTATGCAAATAGAGTATGTATATGTGTATATATATTAAATATAGCAACAATTGAATATTCACACACTAAGTATAAGACAGGGTAATTTGAAAAGAGTTGAATAAGTTGTTGCCAAATTCTTATTTTATTATGGCATTATTGCATTTGGCTATCCATTGGAGATGACAAATTGACAAATACACACACTTTGTTCACAAGCAACAAAGAGAATAACCTATAAATTTGTAATCTTGCAAAAGCAGGTTCTATGTCATCAAAGAGAAAATGACCATGAATTTAGCACTAATAAGATTCTCTACATAACTTTGACAAATTTCTTAGTGCCAATTAAAAAAATTGAGTTGGGAGAATACATATTGCACTTTACACCTTAGAATGCCATTTGAGAAACAATTCAATACACATTACTCCTAGCCAACTTTTTCAAGTTTAAGTTGACTAGTAAGTTTGACTTTGCTCTTTGAGCAACCCAAGTTGAATCAACTCCTTTGATTAACTCGAGTCATACTCATGATTTTAACTCGCAAGTATCATTCAACTCACAAGTCATATTTACTCAGTTCTATTTGTAAAAGTCATGTTGCCGCAAAATCCAGCAGGCCTAGAAGACGGATGCCCTACTAAGCATAAACTAGACCAAAAGACAACATTGGGGAAGTGGCCCACTGTCACCACAGCCAAAACCCCCTACTCTTTACGGATTTTCACAATAGGAGGAGTCTCGGTATTTGATAAAGGTCACCAATGTATGATATTCTAGGTGGAAGGTGTTAGGTGATCTAAATAGGACCTCAAAGAAAGGCACAATTTTGGGTTCAAGGCTCCACTAGGAGGCAATTCATTTTCTATAGGGAGACCTATAATGCAAGGCACAAGACCTAGGGTTTAATCGATTTGATGAGTGTTGGAGTAACCCAAGATCAAGGTGAAGAAAAAAGGTTTCCAATGATGTATGTTAGCAAGGCCAAGCCTCATGAAACCTTCAAGAAAACTCCCAAGTTGAAGGAAGATAAAACTAAGGTTTCCCTCTTCGGGAAAACAACTAAGGCAAGAGCAATTGTGGATGCCCACCAAAAGGATATACTTTTTGGAAAATGATATCCCCTTGATGTTTAGGCTCTTCAATCCCAAGAATCCTACTTGCCGAGGAATTTGCAACAAGTCCTAGTTTATTACCTTAGCCTTAAAGGGGTCGAAATTACAAAGAGAGAGAAAATGGATCAGAAAGGTAAAATCATGAACCAATCGGACCAGTCCCTTATCCCTTGGGAGTATGGAGTCAATGATGTTTCAAATAAACTAAGTAGCTTCTAAGGAGGCCGAAATTTTGATGCCCTAACTTCCAAAATTCCAACAATTACCTATTCTATGGAAGAAGGGTTTTTCATGGTAGAGCTACCAAGAGTTCACCACTAAGGACATTCATTCACATCCCACATATGAGTAATGCATGCAATAGATCATCTAGATTAGCATTCAATAGATATTCAACAAAATAGGGCACAATTGCAATTACCAGAATCAACTCAACAAAATTCCTTACATTAGACATGTAAGGAATAGATATTCATCACTTAGATAGACTTACAAGATATCATGCAAAATAATCAATTCTATTCATCCAAAGAAATAGCTCCAAACTTCAATGATTTAGCTCCAAATATCAAAATGCATCAAAGATCCAAATATCTCCACCAATTCAAGAGGATAAAATGCACAAGTAGGCCAAAATATCCAAGGGTAATGTGATGATGAATAACAAATGAAGGGCTCCTCTATTTGTACGAGGAAGCCAAATTCTAATTCATCTTATTAGCCCCTCAAACTAATAAAATAATGGGCAAATACTAGCCAAGGTCACAAGACAACCTAGTAGCCTTCGAAAAACATAACAAATCTCCACATGTGAGGGCCAAAATGCTAACACAATGCTAGTGTAGGCCCTTTTAGGGTTGACGTTGAGGACTATGAGTGCCATCATGAGTGTAGAAGCCCTCTAAAATCAATCTCTAGGGGTTGATCCCTATATATCTATCAATCTCCCTCTATGGACCCCAGTTTTGGTTTTCAAGCACAAAAGTGGTCTCATGGGTCTACATGTGGCCAAAATGTCTATCTTTGCTACAACGTTGGGGCTCTTAGAGTGTTGCTAGCCCTTCCATGTCTCAATGTCTAAGACCATCCCCATTTGGGCACTAGATTGGTTGTCATCCATCTGATCAGTGTTAAGTCGGCTAGGGGCATACTAGTCTGGGTGCATCATCCATAAAAGTCAACAATGTGGGGCAAATTGTTGGAATGTTGTGGGTATTAGAGGTGGCCAAGGATGTAGGTGATGCTTTACAACTGTCTGGAGTCCCATAGCTCTCAACGCCTCACTTGTTGCTGTCAATATGTTCCTCTAGAGGACTTGCACCCCAGTTAAGTTTCCCAGACCTATAGATGAAACCAACTTTCAATTACACACAATATCCAGTGGTGCAACTTTCACCATCAGGTGAATCATTAATGCATCTAAGCGAACCAAGCTTGAGAGTAATGGGCAGATTAGGACTTCATACAAGGCTTCCCTTCCAAAATTGGGGTTTGGTCACGTAATGGTGTTACCTCCCTAGGTAGGAGTTAATAAACAACCCTATTAGGTGTTCTCAAACCCCCAAGGGGAAGTAACATGTCCTTGGTACACCTTCAATCAATAGGTGTCAGGTGAATAATGATGGAATGCAGGGGAGAAGACTTCATGGCTAAGTGCCATGGTAAAAGAGACCATCTATGATAGGGATCCTCATCCTGGGTGTACAAATGTGAGGAAGCAATCATGGATGCAGGAGTTACCAACTCGGCCTTTGTTTTTCCATCCCACTTATGCCTTTTATTTTTTCTTGATTTTTTCTTTTTATTACTTCTCGTAGCTCGAGGAATGAGAGCTTTCTTTGTATGATGTGTAGCAATTATTTGTCCCCTTAAGGATGGGGCAATTCATCGCCCATCAAGGGTTGGAACATCCAAGTGTTCCTTGTCTTCCATGAGATAGGGAAATGTTGGACTAAGAACTGAGTGATGGCCATATGAATGACGTAGATCTCATGCTTGGCTTTTCCCCATGTGCTAACATGTATGTCCCGACCATCTTTTACATTTTGACTTTTCTTTTGTTTTGCTTGTGGCCATCATATGCTCTTTCTATTTCTTTTAGTTGCATCAACCTCCCAAGGAAAATTTCTAGGCCCTACCCAAGTATGAGGATGTGTGAGTGCCAAATCCCAATGAACCAATGGTCAGTTGAACCTAAGGAATGGAGGTGGAATAGGGGTTTGTAATGTAACAAGGAAAATGGTAAGTATGGAATAGGGAGAGATGGGGCTATGCTATCTCAATCATGGCTTTCCAAGTAGTGCCCCTCCTATACTCGTTGGGCCATTAGGGGAGGTCACACTGGACTAGGATTGAAAATTCACCCCCCATTTAAGGTGAGGGAACAAGATCACTACAAAGACCCTTCTTTCTTCCAAGTTACTCAATAATCCATGTCAAATGCCCAAATACAAACAAGCATAAGCACTCGATTGCAAAATCAATAAAGTAACTTTTGATCAGAAACCCACCTTCCAACATGTGCTCTTGCCAGATGGGTGAGGAAACATATGACTGACACAGCTGGTGGAGATATGAATGGCACATTTTCATCAACTACTAGTGGTTGTCAAGGGTTGTTAGCTGGTCGGATGAATATAGTAGTGGGAGAAAAATTTCTCCTTTAGGGTCACCCACTTTGGGTGGGCGACATAATAACAAGGAACAAGCAAAAAACACCCAATTTGATAGCAGATGATTATTTTTCTTATAATAGAAACTGATTTCCCAATCTGATATTTATTGCCAATGATTTGTGTTTTCAAGTTGTCTTTATGACACTTATATCATTAAGTAATTATACATAGAATCTCAATTATAATGCAATAGTAACCATAGGATCATAAACAGACAACCAGCTGTCAAACACAATAAGGGACACAACATTACCCTAGGGAAACCCAACCTTGGAAAAAACCCAACCAACTTTTCTTCTAAGGAGAATTCAATCTTCAGCAAAGTTTACAATATAAATTATCTATAAATTTGTGTCAATTTCCAAGCACAAAATACCAATCAAACCTGGTCAAAGGAGACAGAATGTATGACTTTTGTAAGCTTAGTCAAATCTAGTCAACAGGCTGATTTTCGGTTTATTCTGCTTCTGGTCAACAATAGTCAAAGGAGGCTGAATTTCGGCCTTGCAACTTTCATAGAGAACTTAGTCAAACTGTCACAGTTGACCTGCGGTCAACCCTAGTCAAACAGATTCGATTAATATCTAGATTTCAGCCCAGAAATTCGGTCAATATTCAATCAAAGAGACCTAGAATATCCGCTCCAATAATCAGTCAAACAGCCCAAAAAATGTCAAATTCAATGTTGGTCATGTTAAGAAACCTAGGGCATAGTAATTAAGTGATTTCTCTTCTAGTAGTAACTGCTTGTGAGTGCTTTTTACTTCATTAGATTAGGATCTTCTTTTACTTAAGTTATTAGTGTTCTTCATCATCAAACAGCTACCAATGCATAAACCATAAAGAGACAAGAGACACAGAATATAGGCTACCAACCAGGGCCAAAATCTCTCACTCTTTGAGAGGAACACCTAAACAAATTCTTCTTCTTATAGAGATTCCAATTGGCGAATACCAAGACCATGACACTTGACCTATTTTCCATTCCAAGATAAAGACACAAGTTCTCTTGATGGGATCCTTTGACGACGACAGTCAACCCTCTGCTCCTTTCCTTTTCTCGGCTCCTCTTCTTCTTTGACCTTCTTCAGCTTCAAACCTTCAGCCTCCGTTCTAGACTTGACCTTCTTCTTATCTCGACCTTCCTTCTAGACTTTACCTTCTTCCAATTCTTGTCTTGGCCTCCCTTCTAGATTCACACTTTTCTGCTTCAGACTTGATCACCGAAAATTTTGTCCCGAAATGAAGACCCACTGCACTATATATAGTTGTTTCCCAAGGTAATAAGTCGACTTGATATCAAGCTGAGCCGACATGTCAGTGGGAGAGATAATTAATTCCACTTCGAAGTCAACTTGAGGTTAATGCTTGTGCTTGGTCTTGAAGGGCTACTTGACATTTCTAGTATATACAAGTGTAATATGCCCAAGAAGGGTCCTCCATACATGACATAGACTCAAATTGACTTTTATGACTAGATGATAATCCTAAAGGCTCATAATGGGAGCCATTACTAAAATAAAATTCCTTGTTCACGAAACCCATGAGACAAGCACTACAATAATAATTTTATTTTTCTTCTTTTCATCAATTACATAAAATCACAATTACACATGTCATTATGAAGACCAAACCTAGCTACTTTTCAATAGGTCAATGAGTCAAACTTCACTTTCAGACTTCGGTGGTCAACTTCATAATTCTTTTGCTTCTTCGCACATGTAGATAGATGACTTCTTGTTCTTGTGTGTTATTTGAATTATGCCAAGTGAGGTGGTCGAATTGTCTTATTTACAGTGGTCAAATAGGTGCCCTTTTGACCAAGGATTACCTCTAATGGTGGGGCCGACTTAGGCTTCTTGGAGCATGCATAAAACAATATGAAAAATTGAATTTTCTTTTAATATCTATAATTTATTTTTGTTGATTTGGAAGGATCTTTGGCATGTGAGAATACCTCCCGATGCTACAAAAATCAACACTCCCTCTTAGCGAGGAAGGTATTCTCTTGCAATAGATTTCCCTTTAACTGGGAATTCTACTTCATAAGAAAAGGTTCATGAGCTTGTCATAATGATGCATGTCCTCTTGATAGATATCCAAGGTGGGCCAAGTTCCTTTATGGCTCCTGGAGAAAATATATCAAACTCCTTTGGTCATGACCTTATTAAGATTTCTAGCTTGGGAGGCACTCCAAACCCTAGGCTTGAGGGTTGTGGAAGATTAAAAGGCACACAAGTGTGGCTTGTGGGTGTGAAACTTAAGCCTGTGGGCTTTGCAACCCAAGGAGATTTCTACATGTGATGATTTGAGTTGATTGAGGACAATGAGAGTAACCGAATGCAACAAAAACTCGAGTTTGAGTTGTAGAAAGTAGAGATATTAATTTTCGAAGTTATGGTGTGGGCTTGTAGCACAAAGGACAAGTAGGCGTTGGCTTGTAGAGGTGCCCTTTAGGGCTAGACTTTGCCACATGAGTCTTGTATAAAAGGAGGTGAGATAGACCTCATTTGAACATATCCAAGGGTGCGATCTCATCAAATAATACCTCTGAAATAGGACAACAACTGAGGCAATGAAGTTAGGGGGAAAGGAGCACGAGTTTAGAGGAGTTTTTTCTTGTGTTGGGAGCATATTCCTTGAATGACAAAACTGCAATCTGAGGCAGCTAACGTGGAGGGCTTAAGAAAGAATTCTTGGACGGTTTTGGTGCAGATCCTTTGAGCAGCCTATCAACAGATGTCTGAGGTAAGTTGGGTGACTTTTGTGCTTATTTTATGATGATTTATGCCTTTGTTCTAGGCAACAATGAATGTAGTAGCAAACAGCAGCTCGTGGAGGAAGTTTAGAGGGTCGAGAAGCCTAGTCTAGGGCCCTCTCCCCTAGCCGCAACCTCTAATAAGGCATCACAGCCTAAACAGAGGGTGTTAACCCTTGAACAGTGAGAAGACTTCTTGTTGTAGCTTGGCCGCAGGCTATAGGGTGCTTTGAGAAGGATTCCAAGGCAAAACAATGTGTGGAGGAGGCCTAAAAAGGGGCGACAATGAAGCGCAGCCAATTGGAAGGGGAAACGCGATGATTGGAGCAGTTCTTATGTGATGTAGCAGTGTGACATCAGCCCTAACCAAAGTTTAGGTAGCATATATCCCAAGGACAAGCGCAGACCAGCAGTATGTTGGAGGTTGTGTTCTCTTGTTGATGTGATTTGTAGTTGGATGGTGTCCTAGGAGAGGACAATTTGTGAAGTCTGTTGACAGCCAAGAGGAAGGGTTTCCTAGGTAGTTGGATGCCCTAACCAAAGTGTGGATGCTATAGCAAGGATTGGTCACTCATGGTCTGTTGGAGGGTAGAGTGAGAGTAGACCAAGTGTGGACAATGGATTGGGCATTTACGGTCTATTGGAGGGCAACATAATAGTGCCCAAGGTGGAGCCCGATGTGCAACATCGTGATGGACTAAGGTGGTTGGTAGAGTGCAGAAGAAGAGCTCAACGGTTTGATCAGCCAGGAGAAGTTTTGAGCAGTGTTTTACGAAACGGCCGTACCGAAACGGAAACGGCCGTTTCTGACCGTTTCATTGCCAAATTTGATGACCCGGACCATGACCCGGTTCGGCTGGCCGAGTCAGCTATGACTCGGCCGAGTCAGCCAATGACTCGGCCGAGTCATAGCTGACCCGGTCAACCCGGCCGGGTCCCGTAATGACTCGGCCGTTTCAATAAAGTCCGGCTGGGCAGCGTATTTACCAAAAAAAAAATGAATTTTTTGCTGATTTTTGATCAAGTTAGTTAGGGTTTGTGGAGCTGAAAGGGTTATTGTGATTTGTTTAATGCTTTTGGGGTCCATTTCCCCCTCCCAAACTCTATTTAAGACAGCCAAATGCTCTCATTTCACTCACAGCAGTGTTATGCATTTGAGTGAGAGTCTTCTTTGAGAGTTAGTGAGCAGTTCTTGAGCTTGTTTTGGAGCAGCAGTGAGGAGTCTTGGAGGAGCATTGTAGCTGGAGTGAGGAGCTTCTTGGGCAGCCATTTGGAGCAGCATTGAGGAGCTGATTTTTGGAGCAAGCTTGAGGAGGCAGTTTGTGCCTGGAGGTATTTTTTTCCACCCTTACAAATCTGTTTTTGCTTAGTAAATTTTAGTTGCATATCAAGAAAGCTTAGAGAGTGTTTTTTGTCAAATAAATGAACATTGAATCAATTTTTTTTTTTTTTTTTTTCATTTTCAGATTGTTTTCCTAGTCAAAAAATGGCACCTAGAGCAAAAGATCCTGCTTGGGCATATGTTGAAATGGTTGATAGTCAGATGTGTTGCAAGTTTTGCCATAGGAAAATTAAGGAAGGTCCTGGGGGATTAATAGGCTGAAACAACACTTGGCAGGGATTAAAGGCAATATTACTGCATGTCAATCTGATCAAATTGAGGAGATTAGAAAGAATTTGTTGGAAAGCTTTGAAAAATTTAAAGAAGAAAAGAATAGGCAAAAAGAGATACAGGCTGAAATTGGGAGGAAGAGGGAGATACAAAGAATGATGGCTGCCAACCCCCACTATGAGTTTGAGGGTTCTTCCTCTATCCCTCAAACTGATGCATCAAACCCTTTCCGTTATGTTCCTCCCTCTTTTGCTTCTGTTCAAGATAAGGGAAAGGGTAGAATGAAGGGTGATGGGACTATCAAAAGTTTTTTCACTCACTCAGGCTCCTCTCCATCAGATGCACATGGTCCTGAAGTTAGTATTAGTAAAGGTCTTGCTCAGCCCACTTTAGATGACCATTGGAAGAAAGAATTGAGGGAGACTGCTTGTGACTACATAGCTAGATGGTGGTATGATGCTGATATCCCCTTTAATGCTGCTCGTTCACCATATTATGAGCCTATGTTTGAGGCCATACATGCTGTTGGAAAAGGCTTCAAAGGCCCTACTATGCAAGAGCTAAGGGGGTTTCGTTTGCAGAAAGAAATTCAATCAATTAATGAGTATTTGCAAGATTTCAAGGAATCATGGGCAAGAACAGGGTGTACCATCATGTCAGATGGATGGACTGATCAAAGAAACCGTACCATCATAAACTTTCTTGCCTTCTGCCCACAAGGAACCATGTTTTTAAAATCAGTTGATGCATCTGATAAGGTAAAAGATGGCCACTTGTTGTTTCAGCTATTGGATGAGGTTATTCAGGATGTGGGGGTGGCTAATGTTGTTCAAATCATCACAGACAATGCCTCTAACTATGTTCTTGCTGGTAGACTGTTAGAGGAAAAACACAAGACCATCTTTTGGACCCCATGCGCTGCACATTGCATAGACCTCATGCTTGAGGATATTGGAAAATTAGATTGGGTCAGAAACACTGTAGATAATGCCAAAAGCATAACAAAATTTATCTACAATCATACACTGGTTTTGAGTCTCATGAGGAAACACACTGGAGGCAAGGATATCATTAGGCCTGCCATCACTAGATTTGCTACACATTTTTTGACATTACAATCTATGCTTTCCCAACATAGAAACTTGCAAAAGATGTTTTCCAGTGATGAATGGAATCAAAGCAGTTGGTCTAACAAACCAGAAGGCAGAGAATTGAAAAGGAAAGTCCATGATGAAACTTTTTGGAGAAAGGAAGCAGAGATTGTGAAGCTTGCTGACCCACTAGTTAAGGTGTTGCGGTTGGTGGATGGGGAAAGGTTGGCTATGGGCTTCATTTATGAGGCTATGGATCAAGCAAAGGAGCAAATAAAGACAGCATACAAGGATAGAGTGGCAAAGTATGGGCCCATTTGGGCAATCATTGATGAAAGATGGAACAATCAACTCCATCGCCCTATACATGCAGCTGGGTATTTTTTGAACCCACGGTATCATTATAAAGCTAAGGAGTCAGGAGCTTTGAGGGGGGAGGTCAGAGATGGACTGGTTGATTGCATTGAGCGCATGGTCCCATCGGAGTCTGATTAGCTGCTGATACATCAGCAGGTCACATCCTTCAGCAATGCAACAGGTACCTTTGGGAAGAACCTAGCAAAGATTGCAAGAGAAGCAGATGAGCCAGGTAAACAAAAATTTCAATTTTCAATTTCTTAATGGTTTTACTTTTTTTATTAAAGTTTGTTAAATCATTTATAATTTGAAAGTTAGATATAATTTGTAATTTTGTTGAGCTTCAGCCTTCATCTAACTCATAATTCATTACACTCCTATGTTTTTTGCAGCACAATGGTGGGAGGCCTTTGGTGGCCAGTGCCCTGAATTGCAAAGGTTTGCAATTCGTATTTTGAGTCAAACTTGCAGTGCATCTGGGTGTGAGCGCAATTGGTCTGTCTTTGAGAGGATTCACACAAAGAAGAGAAACCGTTTGGAGCAAAAACGGTTGAATGATCTAGTTTTTGTCCAATACAACCTTCGGCTCAGACGGAACCAATTGCTGAACAAAAGACCTGATTCAGATCCCATTGTGTTGGAAGACATTGACCCAACATCAGATTGGGTAGTGGAGAGTCGTCTACCAGAGTTTGATCCTGATGAGGATCTTGATGAAATTGATGTTGGAGATCCACTGCAGCGTGTTCAGTTGAATGCAGATCCCAATCCACCAGCCTCAGTCTCACAGCCAGCTAGTAGGACTCCAGTTGTAGGTGCTTCCTCTGCTCAGCCACGACAGAAGCGCAGCCGCATTTGTACTCTATCTCAGCTTGCATCTGCTGCACAGCCTAGTGGTACTGGCACCACTTCTACAGTTGCAGTTGGAGACGATGATGATGAGGAGGAGCCATGGGGCCCCTTGTCTGACTCTGATGATGATGATCCAGAGATTGGTCGAGATGATCTTGGCTCCTCTGGCAGTAGCGACTAGCCTCCTTGGTTATTTGTATTTTGTTTTGACTCTTGAGTCTTTGATCATGTATGACAGACTACAGTTGACTATGTATTTACTATTGCCATTGGGTACACCGTACCATTTTGATATAATGGATTGGTTCATGAGCCTACTTTGATCATATGTTGTTTTCCATGTATATTATAATGTTGTGTGTTTGGAAACTTGAATGAAAATCTTTAAAATTATGTTTAAAATATTTAAAATTATGTTTTTTTATAAAAAAAATAAATATTTAATGTATTTTTTACAACGACCGAGTCATTGAAATCGAGTCGGCCGAGTCATTACCGAGTCCGAGTCGATCCTCGGCCGAGTCCGAGTCCGAGTCCGAGTTGTAAAACATTGGTTTTGAGTAGCCCTAGACTTGCCTTGTAGAGAAGGACATCTACAGCAGAAGTTGGGCAGTCCTCTTAGCCTGTGTTCATTGTGGGAGAAGGTCATCTTGCAGTGATAGGTGGCATCCCTCCATGCCCTATGTTAGTCTTCATTGGAATAACGCTAGAAGACTATAGTGGGAAGAAGTCCCTGAGTAGATGAGGGGCAGCAATGGGCAAATGAGAGTTGTTCACAAACAGAGTTATGAACAACTCAACAAGAGTCTCGATGTGTTGTGCCCTTGATGGACTAAGGCACAACTAATGAGCAGATTGGATAGCCGAGATTCAGTGGCCAGATGGACTTGGATTATTGATAGAGGCAGTGTTGCAAATTGGGAACTGAAGGACCGAGAAGGTACAAGGTACAACTGAGAGGAGCTTTGATTGCATGCTACATTAGCTAGATGGTCAGAGTATCTTGTTGAGGGTAGATTGGTTGTCAATGGATCGACACCAAGCCCTAGTTTTGTATCTTTGTATCAATGGATGTATGAGGGCCATTATCCCTGCACGGGGTCTTCACTAAATGAATCTCTGACATATCATGTGTATTCGTGGCATACTAAACAATACCCTTAAGATGACTACATATTGGAAAATACCTCTAAAAATCACATTATTTAACCCCCTACCAATACGAACCCAATACACCTTCCCAATTTAAAAAACCTATACTTTCACTAGATATTATAGGTATCCATTTTTTCGTTAACATTATTTATACCCCTTTATATTTTTTCATTAACTTTGCGTTGCATCTTTTATACCTACCAATATAAAATCCCTTTATCCCCTATTATACGTTCAATATATTATGCCATTTTTTCCTCAATATATATCCCCAAATACGAATGCACGTGGTATGGTATATATCCCCAATGAAGTCCTTGTGTATCCCTGTTACAGGATCCCTAGACTATTGTATTATTTAGATTGATTAATATAACAAATTTGGGTTGAAAATTTGCAAAAAATTGTCTATATTTGTGCACGTGTGATTTATTGTTGTTTATATTCCGCTGCAATATGTTGTGATACTTGGTTTAGTAGCGTCGGTGATTTAAGATTCTATCCTAGACACCAGTGTCGTGGAAAAACAACATGGTATCAGAGCAACTTTGATGGGACAATGAATCAAATTGTGCATAGCAAAGCGGCACAGAGGAAGTTGTGGGTGTCTAGATCATGGAGCAAAGGGTTCAACTGAAGACATGGAGATGTGGTCTTGACTGGCTTGGTAGCGAGATTGGTTGGGAATTCTGGTGGATTGGTGGTGACCTTGGGGAACAACAGTTTGTTGTAGTACAGGTTGTTGATCATGAACTTCCTATCACTTGTCATGGACGGTTGGGCCAACTCGAGGATTGTTTTGGCATGGATGAGATTGGTTTGATCAAGATTGCTTCATGTGATGGACTACATGTTGGTAGGCTAGAGTCTTCATCAAATCATGGTGTTGCATATCTAAGATTGGAGGGATTTGCATGAGTGGTATTTGATCTAGGAGGATCAGTGCTTGCACGACTGAGCCAGTGGATATCGTGTAGACTCATAGAGAGTCTATCTTCAGAGGGAGCAGCCCTATGGAGGTTTCAGACTTCAGGTTCAGATGTTATGAGGCAGAGGCACTACCGAGATTGGAGGGTTCATTCTATAGAGTATGCTGCAATGATGGATGCCAGATGGGCTAGTGTCGTCGATGATGTTGATGGAGACTTCCTAGTGTTGGAAGTACCTCCCTCACTAAGATGGAGTGTTGAGATATGTAGCTTGAGAGGTACTCCAAACCCTAGGCTTAAGGGTTGTGGAGGAGTTGGCACACAAGTGTGTCTTGTGGGCATGAAACCCAAGCCTGTGGACTTTGCACCCAAGCAAATGGGTGTGATTCCATGAGGATATTTCTACAAGTGATGAATTGAGTTGATAGAGGACTTCAAGAGTAACTGGATGCAATGAAAATCACTTGAATCTGAGTTGTAGAAGTGGACATATTAGTTTTTGAAGTTATGGTGTGGGCTTTTTCACAAAGGACAAATTAGCCTTGGCTTGTAGATGTGCCCTTCAAGGCTAGATGTTGCCACATGATTCTTGTATAAAAGGAGCTAAGTTAGACCTCATTTGAACATATCCAACGGTGCAATCTCATCCAATGATACCTATGAAATAGGACAATCACTAAGGCAGCGAAGTTAGGAGCAAAGGAGCACGAGTTTAGAGGAGTTTTCTCTTGTGTTGGGAGCAGATTCATTGAAGGACAAAACCGCAGTCTGAGGTAACTAGCCTGGAGGGCTAGAGGAAGAATTATTGGACGATTTTGGTGTAGATCCTTTCGGCAGCCTAGTAGTAGATGTCTAAGGTAAGTTGGGTGATTTTTGCACTTGTATTATGATGATTTATGCCTTTGTTCTAGGCCGCAGTGAATGTTGTAGCAAACAACAACTCATGGAGGAAGTTTAGAGGGTCGAGAGGCCTAGTGCCCTCTCCCCTAGCTGTGGCCTCTATGAAGGCACCGCAGCCTAAATAGAGGTTGTTAACCCTTGAACAGTGGGTAGATTTCTTGTTGAAGCTTGGCCGCAGACTGTAGGCTTCTTTGAGAAGGATTCCAAGGCAAAATAGTGTGTTGAGGCCTAAAAAGGGACAGCAATGAACAACAGCCAGTTGGAAGAGAAAACATAAGGATTCGAGCAATTTTTTGGTGTTGTATCAGCGTGACTCCAACCCTAATTAGAGCTTAGGTAGCACATATCCCAAAGACAAGAGAAGACCAGCAGTATGTTGGAGGTTGTGTGTAATGTTCCAAACTTAAATAAATAGTGATATGCAAAGAAAAAACGATTTACAACACAAAAATTTTAAACAAACAGCAAATGCTCATAAAAACTCTGGAAATAAGAACTAGCTGAGCCATTTTATTAATCAATGGAGAAAGTACAATAGTATGGAAGAATGCACCTGGGCTTGCCTCAATGGCAAACCTGACAGAACCCAGGTGATAATACAATTATCTCAAATGCTAGAAATGACTGCTACTCTAATGCTATGCGTTGCCCAGAAAACTTCACTGCTGCCTGGAAAGGGACTGTAAGAAACTCCTCCTCCAACGCTCTGAAAATGATGAAACTTCAGCGGTAAACTCCTTGGCCAAAACCCACAAAAACTCAAAAATGGTTTGGCCTGATTTGGACTTCCCAAAATCGACCCCCAAAGGCACTATTCAATCCCTAGTAATTCTACATTGTCTGTTGCAAAGATACGGCTTAAAACCCCACCTCCAATGCTCAGAAAATTATGAAACTTTATAATTGGGATCCTTGTCTAAAACCCAGAAAACCCAGAAATGATTTTGTTTGGTTTAGACTTCTGAAATTTGACCCCCTTGGAGGCCAACCTCAGCTACAACTGCAAAACTCAGCCTGCTAGAAACTAGCTGTAAATCATCCCGAAAATGCCCCCAAAGTGTTTGACTGGCCCTTGCTATCCAATCCCTGACTTCTCGGGTGAGCTCTTGGCCTAAGACACCTACTCCTAAGCTCCACGAAAAATTCTTGAGTGGCCTCTACGTTGTCCCCTAGCCTAGCAATTCGAACTGCTAGAATGCTAGCTCTGCTCGCTGTAAAACTCAGTGAGAATGTTGGCCTATTGCTGCTATCTTAGCTCTCTAACTCTCTGGCAAACAATCTGATCTTTGTTGGCCTCTATCTCCCTCTGTGTATTCTCTGGTTGCCCAGAAATATGCACTCCCTGCTCTGTGCTAGTTGGTGGTGCTATGTCACTGCCCCGAAACTCCTGAAATCCTTGTAGAACTGCCTCTCTAGGGCAGGCACGGATGGTCCCCCGAAATAGAGGTTGAAACTCCCGCTTGAGAGATTGGTGGCTAAACAGCCGGTTGACTCAGCTAAACAGCAGAGTGAACAGTCAAGGGATTTTGTTTGCAAGATGTATGAATGAATCCCAAAATGAGGGTTACTCCCTCCTTATAACTCATTGGGCCTCCCTTACCTCATGTGGGCCCCTCCATCCACCTATTCGACTTTCCCTCCAAGCTATTTGAATGGGCCAATTCAAATTCCAATGTGGGTGGCCCCCACATTCCACTAGCAACCAAATTAAGTCGAATCACCTCCTAAGTCCCTAAGTCGAAAATGATGGGTTCTCTTCCTTAGCCAAAATTGTGCAAAATTGTGCAAAATTGTGTAGCAGCACCCTGTTACAAATGTGTTTGAGAAGGGACATGACAGTCCTCCCCTCCGAAATGTTGCTTACCCTCAAGCAACCTCAAAGTTGGGTGCTCCAATATGTGCTCACCCTCCCAGGTGGCATCCTCATCCGGCAAGTTCTTCCAACGCTCCAAAAATCACTTGTCCTCAAGCAATGCTTGAATGAGCATCCTCTCTAACTGTTGCACCCCATTGTCACTGCAACATGTCCCAAGGTCCCAGATGTGCCACTGAATCGCCATTGACCTCAACATTGTCCTGATATGAAAGAATCCTTCAATACCAAGATCCCAGGCCATCCTGTCCAACATGAAGCTCCCCTCGCTCCACTCACTATCCTACTCGATGCAAGTACCAGAAGTCCCTTGCTCCATCATTGACTCACTAAAGCCCAATGGAAGATCTGTATGATCTACCCCTGCAGTAGCCAGCACATCCCTAAAGGTTATTGAGTTGTGAAGAGTTCTGACGCACTAATTCCCTGCTAGTCCCAGAGTGGTGCCACCAAGCTAACGCTGCGCTACTCTGACTATGTCATACTCCCCATCGTACACAGACAGTATCCTCCTCTCCTCGAACTCGATGGTGGAATACTGAAAGAGGCGAGACACATCCTGCCTGGGCATCTCCATGGCACCAAGGCCTACCCATCTAAATCTAACTCCGAACCTGTGCAGCAATAGAGAATGTTTGCCTCCCCATATGATGAAACCCTCTGTGAACCCCCATGTGTCATCCCAAGAATGAACTATATCACTCTCTACCACGACTCCGCTCATCACGAGTGATCTATCGACCAGCTGAATCCGTGCATCCCATAGGCAGACCTGTTGCGGCATAACCCTGACAACCGATGGAATCCCTTTGGCCCTCATCTCTAGTCCCTGCATGCCACCCATATATAGGCTCCATACATCATGAACTAATTTGAGGCATGCTAAACTATCTGGTGCCTGCCACTGTGTAGTACTGATGACCACTGGAAACCACGTGTGCCAAATAGCTAACCCCTGAATGCAACCAATAGGTGGATATATGATACGCGCAATCGACTCAGCGTATTCAGATCAATCCTGCTCCTGCCAACCATCGCCACTAGTTTGGCTATCCACCCCCTAGAGAATGTGTCGATACAATGTCGGGAACTCGAATACATACTAGACAACTATCTCAGCCGTACACGGTATCCTCTGCTCATGCATGGTCCAGACATGCCCTATGGAAAGAGTGAAACATGTCTCCCCTATGACCAACTCCCCAGGCATAGGATCAGTGATGAATGATATGCCATCCCTGTCGGTGATCACCTCATCCCTCGACCTGTGGCTGTCAACTCGTGCACCGACTCAATGCCCCTACTGAGAAGTCTCCCCTCTATCGCACCAAGTGTCATCCAAATATCTTGGGTGAGCTCCCCATCCCCTGTTGCTCGTGCCCAGAGTGTCAAAGGGCAACAACCAGATCACCCGTTCCTATAAGTGACGTAGGTCAAGAGTGTGAGTCCCCGTGGACACCATCAAGTATCGCTCATCTGTGTCCCCATAGATCCTGGGTGAACTACACCCAAAGGTATGCTCGATATCTTCGTCCATGGGTGTCCCTAGAAGCAACACTCCAAGACCTCGTTGTGCAGCACCATATGCCTCTACATGCCACCGATCATCCCAGTACTCCTGGACATGCCACTGTACATCGCGGCCTACCCCTGTACACTGCTAGATACGCTCGGTTGCAGCTATGCCATCCTGTATCGTCCTGCTTCCTACTTGTGTCATTGCACCTGTCACTCCCCGCATGTACTCACTGCGAGTCTACGATTGAGCCACTCCCACTCCGCAATGCAGACCAAAACACTACAGCGCACCACCATGCATCTCCATGCCCACCTATAGACCACTGCTCAATGCTAGATGCTCCCACACATCCCTAGACATGATGGCCTAGAGCTATGTCTCTACGTGTCAAACCACACCCGATCAATATCATCACCTCCACCATCACATCATTATCCCCGTCGATGAATGGATCTTCCCTTCAAATCCCCCCAGAGGGATCTGAGAAGTGACTCTCCCTATGTGTTAGTAGTGATGCCACCACTACTCCGCTCCTTTGCGTCCTCTGTGCCCCGCACAAAAGTGAAGAGCCCCCAGCTCCATGCAAGGCACCGTCTGGTGGCCTGCCAATGCCACCTCCTCCGACAAACTCTTGCCAGAGTATGTTGATCACCCAGTGATCCCATGTACAAATGCCATACCAAGAAAACCAAAAGAGTTTGTCCATAAACTGGTCGGCCACTGGTGCTGACCGAGACTCCCCTAGCGAATGTGCATGCTCAACTGCACCATCCCGGTTGTAGTCAACCGGCATACATGGGAAATGATAGGTAGTCCCTCCTGTATCCCAATGCCAGTCGGGGCTTCCAGCATCCCCAATGCCTGGAAACTCCTACTGAGCTCCACCTTGGTCCACGACCATCTCCATAGTCCACTCCATCGGGTACCAACTCAGAATCTCTCGCCACCCAACCCCAAGAGAGGGATCGAATGCACGAACTCCCGCACATAAAACAACCCCAGCATGCGAGTGTTGCACCCTATGCAACTCAAGTCGTCTCATCTCGCTATCCTGGTCAATACATACAATCTGACTAGGTAGCTCTGTCTCCCTTTGTCCAATGGGCCAAGGTAACCTAACAATGTTGCCAGCCTCGTCTATGTATGCCCGAAGAGGGCTGCTCTCACGCTCCAATGTGCACTCTAGATGCACCAGTAGGGAATCCAAATCAATGTTGCACGAAGCGGAAGCGAAGCGGAAGCGAAGCGGAAGCGTTTTTTGGAAGCGGGGACGCCGAAGCGTCATTTTCCAAAAATCTAGGAAGCAAAGCGTCCGCGGAAGCGTCTGCTATATATATATATATATATATATAGATATATATATTTATTTATTTATTTGCATTTATACTCGAAACAAACATCCCAAATACCAAATTAATTGTAGAAGACATGAAAACATGCATATTTTTGCATAAATCAAGATAGATATAACATCCATTGTACATTAATGATCTAGAATCTAGATTCTTCTCCTCTTGTCTAGCCTTTGCCTCTACCTCGATTGTCTAGGGATATTAGTCAACATTGCCCAATTTTGATCAAACTACCTAATTCAAGACTTAAAATATGGTAGAAAAAGCTTAACATGTTTGATCGATGATTTTGACTTGATTGAAAGGTAATTTTTTGCTAAGGGCGTGCCGCGTGACAAAGGAGTTCAATAATTAACACCACCAACACTAGGGTACATATAGGGCTTGGTGCTCTTGATTAAATGCTAATCGCATACCTTCATACTTGATATAATCTAATGAAATGCCACAATCCCATTGATCCTGAATTCCTGAAAACTGTTAAGTCTGCTGAATTTTGAATAGGATATGAAATTCTATTTTCTCCATATTAAGTCCAATGAGGCTGGAACCACTCTCAAACATCCTGAGTCATTTCATGGTAATGTTAAAAATTTAAGTAAAAGGATGAGAACGAAAAATAAAGGAGAATGTCACTTTTACTTTAAGAATTTAACATTACCATGAGGGAGCATCTGCTATATTTATATTTTTTTTGCCTTCATTCGTCACCCTAACCCAAGGTGGACCCACCCCCAACAAGCAAACTCACCTAAAATTAAAAAAAAAATTGAAAAAAAACGATTTTCTAAACGCTTTTCCAGAAGCTTTTCTAGAAGCGTACGGGAAGCGTACGCTTCCGACGCCCGAAGCGTCGTACGAAGCGCGCTTCGGCGCTTCCGTACAACGCTTCCAAATTTCCAGGAAGCAGCTAAAAAAGCCAAAGCGGCGCTTCCGAATTCGAAAGCGCCGCTTCCGGCCAAGCTTCCTAGGCGCTTCTGTACGAGACGCGCTTCGGGGCTTGGAACCGGGGGGGGCGCTTCGTGCAACACTAATCCAAATGCTCCCCAACATGAGTCAATTTGGCCGTGGACTTGGCACAAACCACTCTCATGCCCTCCAGCTGCTCGTTCTGCTGCAGAATCACCACTCGCACTAATGCATCCTTCCTTTTTAATGCTAGAAGGTCGGCCTGAAACTGATGGAACTATCATGGGCATCTAGGACCTATAAACTCGGTCACGCCTACAAATACCTCGGCAATTGTTAGCATCTCGTCCAGGGATGGCACCCCCTCAACAAATGGCTCTATCCTCTCCACCAGGGTGTCAAATGGGGCTATCAAAGAGGTCTTTAATAAAGGTGACTCTTGCGCCACACCGAGTATATCGATGTACTCCTCACCATCTTGTGCACTCTCAGCATCATGCTCAACCTCCTCCTCAGGCTCCTGATATCTAAAGCCAGGTATCCACTAGCAAAAGCGCCCCCTAGTCTCACCCTCTAACCGTCTTTGTCCTATCTACTCCTTCTTAGGAGATCTGGTGCCCTAATCTGATCGACTTCCCCCACACAATGTAGATGGATGCACCCCCACAACCTACTTACCTCTAACGTCTTTGTTGTAAGGGTGATTATGGGTTTGGTCTGTCACCCTCCTTAACTGGGCCAACCTCTCATCGTCCCAATGAATTCTACCCCAGAATTTATGCATACTGAATTTCCCTTGAGCCATGGGTTTGTCTCCGGTTTCACCCGTCACTGTGCACTCATACCCAAAGCTTCCATGATCTTTTGGCTAATTTCCCACAGTTGGGCCAAGATCATGCTCTGATACCACTGTAATGTTGCAAACTTAAATAAATAGTGATATGAAAAGCAAAAACAATTTACAGCACAAAAATTTTAAACAAACAGCAAATGCTCATAAAAACTCTGGAATTAAGAACTAGCTGAGCCATTTTATTAATCAATGGAGCAAGTACAATAGTATGGAAGAATGCACCTGGGCTTGCCTCAATGGCAAGCCTGACAAAACCTAGGTGATAATACAATGATCTCAAATGATGAAAATGATTGTTCCTCTAATGCTCTGCGCTGACCAGAAAACTTCACTGTTGCCTGGAAAAGGATTGTAAGAAACTCCTCCGACACTCAAAAAATGATGAAACTTCAACCGCAAACTCCTTGGCCAAAACCCACAAAAACTCAGAAATGGTTTGGCCTGATTTGGACTTCCCAAAATCAACCCCCAAAGGTGTTATTCAATCCCTAGCAATTCTACACTGTCTGTTGCAAAGATACGGCTTAAACCCCCACCTCCGATGCTCAAAAAATTATGAAACTTTATATTTGGGATCCTTGTCAAAAACCCAAAAAAAACCCCAGAAAGGATTTTGGCTGGTTTAGACTTCTGAAATTCGACCCCCTTGGAGCCCAACCTCAACTGCAACTACAAAACTCGGCCTGCTGGAAACTACCTGTAAATCCTCCCGGAAAAGCCCCCAAAGTACTGGATTGACCCTTGCTATCCAATCCCTGACTTCCCAGGTGAGCTCTTGGCCTAAGACACCTACTCCTAAGCTCCACGAAAAATTCTTGAGTGGCCTCTGCGCTATCCCCTAGCTCAGCAATTCGAACTGTTGGAATGTTGGCTCTGCTAGTTGTAAAACTCAGCAAGAATGTTGGTCTATTGCTGCTATCTCAGCTCTCTAACTCTTCGTCAAACAATCTGATCTCTGTTGACCTCTATCTCCCTCTGCATATTCTTTGGCTGCCCAGAAAAATGCACTCCCTGCTCTGTGTTGGTTGGTGGTGCTATGTTACTGCCCCAGAACTCCTAAAATCCTTGTAGAACTGCCTCTCTAGGGCGGCACGGATGGTCCCCAAAAGTAGAGGTTGAATCTCCCGCTTGAGAGATTCGTGGCTAAACAGCCGGTTGACTCAGCTAAATAGCAGAGTGAACAATCAAGTGATTTTGTTTGCAATATGTATGAATGAATCCCAAAATGAGAGTTGCTCCCTCCTTATAACTCCTTGGGCCTCCCTTGCCTCATGTGGGCCCCTCCATCCACCTATTCAACTTTCCCTCCAAGCTCTTCGAATGGGCCAATTCGAATTCCCATGTGGGTGACCGCCACATTCCACTAGCAACCAAATTAAGTTGAATTGCCTCCTAAGTCCTTAAGTCAAAAATGATGGGTTCTCTTCCTTAGCCAAAATTGTGAAAAATTGTGTAGCAGCGCCCTGTTACAAATGTGTTTGAGAAGGGACATGACATTGTGCTCTCTTGTTGATGTGATTTGCAGTTGGATGGTGTCCTAGGAGAGGAAAAATTTTGAAGTGTGTTGGCAGCCAAGAGGAAGGGTTTCTTCTATTAGAAAATCAAAAAGGCAGAAATATTTTCTTATATTGATAATCACTTGTGACTCTTTTATCTTTATGTTCTTTTATCTTTTAGTACATCAAGAAATTACCAAAACAATAACACAAGGACAACAAGTGTAGGCGAACATCCACGGGAAAACCCCTATCTAGGGGAAAACCCAGTCAACAATTCTTCCTTCAATAGTTTCTCGAGATAATCATAGACTCTAGACCTAGACAAAGACTCCCTCCACAACCAAGTCAACCCTCAATCCTTCTTACAAATGACAACCCTTCACAAGCAACTTCGACCTGGCAGCATCAGCAGAAGCTTCAACCCAGTAGCAGCTTCGACCCAACAGTAGTAGTAGCAACAGCTTCAACCAAACTTGGAGAACTTCAATCTCCCTTGATACACCTCGAAACTGAGTGATATTTGTCCCAAAATTTTGATCTTAAGGTCTTCTATCCCCTTCCAGAAACTCGCATTCTTTCCAACTCCCTTTCTAGCCCTTTCTCAACTTCGCACTTTTCCAGCTTCCAACTTCAGCAATCGAACTATGTGTGAGTGAGTGAGATGCTCCAAATGAATTCGAATTGCCTTGTATTTATAGCCTTCTAGGGAGGTCGAATTACTTGTCTTGAGGCCAACTTGGCATGGAGGAGACTAAATTCATTTTTGACTCAAAAATAGTTCTTTTTACATGATTCGAAAGCCCAAGAAGGGTCTCTTTTAATGTACAATGACTCTAATGACTCGGAATAAATCCTAGAAGTCCTCAATGGGGACTTTGACCTAAAACATGATGACCCAAGCATGAAGCCCATGCTTTAATAAGTCATAGAAATAATAAAAAAATTATTTTCTTCATTCTTTTGATAAGTACATCTCAAATACATTTACGAAGACCGAACCTAGTTACATATTTCAATACTCCCTCTTAACTAGGGAGGTATTCATTCGTACAAGTACAAGGAATATCTCAGAACACATGAACCATGAAGAATTTTTGGCAACGCAATGCCATGGACTAGATTCCTAACCAAGGCAATCTATCGAAGGTCCTTCAATAGTTTAGGCACCGCAATGCCATGGACTAGATTCCTGACGAGGGCAATCTATCCAAGTGGGACTAACATGGACTAAAGCTTTCAACCTCTCTAGGTACCATCAGGCAGGCTTACTAACCATCAACCCAGGGATCTAGGTGTGTATCTAAGGTCAAAGCTCCATGACCAACACCACCCTCCCTACTTCAGGAACTAAACATCAACACAAAGTGTTGGCCAGATGTCATCCCAGGCAATGTCTCACACACAAAGCCTCAACTTCCCAATTATTCCAATCAGTAACAAATCCTCCCCGATCAAACAGATCAACAACAACTCTCTCCAATCAAACTAATCGACAACCCTAAGCATGTGAAATATGCTATCGAACCTTCGAGAGATTTACCTATACAAACACAACCCCAGTCAGTAACAAACTTTCAAATGTACGTAAATAGATACAAACCTCCAGGGTCTTCTAGACAACTTGATGTTGCTTCAACTTTTCACAAAAGGACTTGGATCTTTCCAAATGAATCTTGACAGAAGATTCCTCGACCATATAGCTTCCTTTCCTATTCTTCATGCAGCAACATAATCTACAAATAGATCTAGCTCTTCTTATCTCAGCAATCCTTCAAAATACATTCTCCAATTTTCTCCTCTCACTCATGGCCTTCACTAAAACTTACGGTTGTTAGTCCTGGTCTAGTGCATGACACATGAAATAGAGAACCATACCCATCACTCCCTCTTAATTAGAGAGGACTTAATCATTCCTATACAAGGAATATAGCCGAGCTCCTTCTTAACCTAGGGAGTTCAACTTTCATCTAGGCTCCCTCTTAACTTAGGGTGCTCATCTTCCTTACTGGAGAATCTTTCATGGCTTCCATCCTTCTTATCAAAGTTATCATGACCATCATCATTCACATCATGCTTATCATATCACCTTTGCTTTATGAACATCTTCACCATCTTGAAGATTATGTACTTGCACAACTTAGATGGCAAGTACAACCAACTCTATAGAAGCATGAAGTTAACTATATCAGAATCATATCAAACACTCACACTTGGTTACAAACAGGAGACACATACTCTTCAACTTCTTGCTAGGGTTTTGTCATAAACCCTAGACTACATGATCAAGACTTTGAGCATTTCATAGCAACTTTCATTACATCTAGGGTTTCAATGCTTCTTCCAGAGGTATGACATACCCTACTACATCATATTGCAAACCCTAGAAACAATTCAGACAAATATAGATCCACAATGTATCTAACAACTTTTAGAATTCATATGTTAGACTTCTCATTAGGATTTAGTGTGAGATCCTAGATTTCATACATGAGCTTTTAACAACCAAAACCAATCACAACTCAATTCAAAGTAACATGACTAGCTTCCATTAGGGTTTGTTGCAAACCCTAGATTTTCTCAAACAATCAAACATCAATCATAACTAAAACTCAAATTTCAACAATCTTACATAAATCTCAAATTATCACATAGTCATCATATATCAGAGATTTGGACTTCTACTAAGGTTTGTTTACAAAACCCTAGAATTCACAAATACTATCATCCTAGAGAATCAAACTTCGACTAGGGCTTAGTTCCAAACCCTAGGACTCATGACCATCAACAATTAGGTCAACTCATATATCTAGGATTCCATCATCATGCACAAGCATATCATAACATATGTTAGTCAAACCCAACTACACAAATATCAATAAGAGTTAGACATATAACAAACTTGATGAGACTAGAGTTTGATCGGACAAACACATACATGCCAAGGATTTCATTTCTAGGACATTATAAGGGTCCTGCTTATACACCCTACCAAACCCTAATGATCTAAACATAGAAAACCTTAAATTACCAAAGGTTCAGGATTTCAGACATTACCATTCAACCCAAACATGTTAGGGTTTCCCTAAAAACCCCAAACATGACATTATCAAAGCATCAGACATTTTTCTTTTGACTTCAACAATAACCCTAAGTAGGCTAGGTTTCCACACATAATCATCATCATACCCTTAAGTTAGGGTTTTTCACAATGAGCCTTTCCAGGTTTCCACAAGAATAATCAAAGATATGGGGAGGGTAGATTTATCTAATGATGAATCACCCAATCAAGAATCTTCAAGATTCAAGAAAGCTAGACAAAAGATGTTAGTAATAATTTATCAAGAATGAATATGCAGAGAGGAAAAACTTGTAATTCAGAACATACCTCTTGTTTCTTAACAAACCTTGTAATTCCAATGGTTTGTCTAGTGAGGCCTTCTGCCTTGAGTCTTCAGCAAGTTTTCCTAAACAAGGGAAACAAGAGTAGAAATGTGATTAGTATTTAATGCAAGAAAAACTAGATAAGTAGGGCAAACTAAAAATGAAAATGGTAATAGGATACTTATCTTTAGAGGTTGGTGAGGGCTCCCTCCAAGCTTGAGGGATACCTATAACCTTAAGAACAAAATAAAAATGCTTTTCCAAAATATGTTAAACCTAAAAAAACTAGAAATCAAAAAGAAATAACTAAAGCTTAGACCAAAGGACTTAGTAGTGTAAGTCCCTTATATCCAGTTCTTCGGGCTTAGGATTCTTTGGAGATCCTTCTTCAACTACATTGGCTTGATCTTTGCTTCTTTCCTTGTTCTTCAGATTGTCAGGACAGTCACTTTTATAGTGACCCATCTTGTGGCATTGGTATCATTCTATCTTGGACATATCAACTTTCATTCTTGTCCCTCTTGACTTCTTGGAGTGTCCTTTCTTGTGAGAAGCAGAGTATGCATTTGACACCTTTCCTTCTTCGCTGTTGGATACTAAAGAAATTCTCATTTCTTCTTGGATGCAAGAATTCCACAATTTTTCAAAGGTAGGAGCTTCTTTCCAACTATTGAGACATAAAGCAAAAGAACTCCAAGTAGGTGGTAATCCCAATAGTGTAGTGATTACTAGCTCCTTCTTTGGTACTATTTCATCTATGGCTTGAATTTCATCTTTAATCCTTGATATCCTTACAAAGAAGGAAGACACAGTATCATCCTTTTTCATCTTTATAGTCCTTAACTCATTCTTCAAGCTTGCTACTTGAACGATGTTCTTGATAGTGAATAATTTTGTCAATGCTTCATACATGTCTTGAGCATAGTCTATATTGGAAATGTATGGGACAAGATTGTCCTTAATGCTTTCTACCATCAGTGTCATAGCCAATATCTCCAATTCTCTATACTTCACCTTGTCTGCATCACTAGATTCTTCAGCAGGTTTCTTCACCTTCCCTCTAACCACATCCAAGACCTTGTTCTTTTCAAGAATGAGGTCAATTCTCTTCTTCAAAGATCTGTAGTTTGATGCTCCTTCCAATTTGTTCTCACTCTTTTATGTGTTAGACATTGTTCTTGAAGATAGTGAGCTTCTTCTCTTATAAGAGCTCCTTGTATGATCCCTAGATTAATCCTTTAGATCCCTTCTAGTAGATATTCAAGACTGCCTTTTTCCTTCTTCACCTTAGCTCTAATACCATGTTAGAAAATCAAAAAGGGAGAAAGATTTCTTATATAGATAATTACTTGTGATTCTTTTATCTTTATCTTCTTCTATCTTTTAGTTCATCGAACAATTACCAAAACAATAACACAAGGACAATAGATGTAGGCGGACAGCCAGGGAAAAACCCCTATCTAGGGGAAAACCCAGTCAACAATTCTTCCTCCATTAGTTTCTCAAGATAATCCAAGACTCTAGACCCAGACAGAGACTCCCTCCACACCAAGTCAACCCTCAATCCTTCTTGCAGATGACAACCCTTCACAAGCAACTTCGACCTGGCAGCATCAGCAACAGCTTCAAACAAGCAACAGTAGTTGTAGCAGCTTCGAACAAGCAACAGTGGGTACAGTAGCTTCGAACAAGCAACAATAGCTGCAGCAGATTCAATCAAACTTGGAGAACTTCGAAAGAGTTTTCCCAAAATTTCGATCTTTGCGGTCTTCTATCCCCTTCCATAAACTCGCACTTCTTGCTAGCTCCTTTTCTAGCCCTTTCTCAACTTCGCACTTTTCTAGCTTCAGAAATCAATCTATGTGTGAGTGAGTGAGATGCTCCAAATGAATTTGAACTGCCTTATATGTATAGCCTTCCAGGGAGGTCAAATTACTTGTCTTGAGGCCGACTTGGTGTGGAGGAGACTAAATTCATTTTTGACTCAAAAATAATTCTTTTTACATGATCCGAAAGCCCAAGAAGGGTCTCTTTTAATGTACAATGATTCTAATGACTCAGAATAAATCCTAGAAGTCCTCAATGGGGACTTTGACCTAAAACATGATGACCCAAGCATGAAACCCATGCTTTAATAAGTCATAGAAATAATAATAAAAATATTTTCTTCATTCTTTTGATAAGTACATCTCAAATACATTTATGAAGACCGAAACTAGTTACATATTTCAACATCTTAGGTGGTTGGATTCCCTAACCAAAGAGCAGATGCTACAGCAAGGATTAGTCACTCATGGTTTGTTGGAGAGCAGCTGACAGTGGACCAAGTGTTGACAGTGGATTAGGCATTTATGGTATGTTGGACAACAACATAATAGTGCCCAAGTTGGAGCCCAGTGTGCACCATCTTGATGGACTAAGGTGGTTGCTAGAGTGGCAGAAGAAGAGCTCAAGGGACTGATCAGCCAGAAGCGGTTTTGAGTAGCCCTAGACTTGCCTAGTGGAGAAGGACATCTACAACAGAAGTTGGGCAGTCCTCCTAGCTTGTGTTCATTGTGGGAGAAGGGCATCTTGCAGTGATAGGTGGCAGCCCGCCATGCCCTATGTTAGTCTTCATTGGAGCAACGCAGGAAGACTATAGTGCGCAAAAGTCCCTGAGTAGCTGAGGAGAAATAGTGGGCAGATGAGAGTTGTTCACAAACGTTGTTATGAACAACTCGACAGGAGTCTCGATGTGTTGTGCGCTTGATGGACTAAGGCACAACCAGGGAGCAGATTGGATAGCCTAGATTCAATGGCCAAATGGACTTCAATCATTGATAGAGGCAGTGTTGCAGATCATGAGCCGAAGGACCGAATAGGTACAGGGTATGACCGAGAGGAGTTGTAATTGCATGCTACATCAACCAGATGGTCAGAGTATCTTATTGAGGGTAGATTCGTTGTCGATGGACTGACACCAAGCCCCAATTTTGTATCTTTGTATCAGTGGATGTATGAAGGCCATTATCCTTGGTACGAGTGCCCTAGATTGTTGTATTAATAAGTTTGATTAATATCACGAAGTTGGGGTGAAAATTTGTTAAAAGTTGTCTATATTTGTGCACGTATGATTTACTATTGTTTATATTCCGCTGCAATATGTTGTGATGCTTAGCTTGCTAGCATCAATGATTTAAGATTTTATCCTAGACACCTATATCGTGGAAAAACATCGTAGCGACTTTGATGGGACAGTGAATCAAAGTGTGCACAGCGAAGTAGCACAGAGGGAGTTGTGGGTGTCTTGATCATGGAGCAGAGGGTTCAACTAAAGACATGGAGATGTGGTCTTGACTGGCTTGGCAGCAAGAATGGTTGGGAGTTCTGGTGGATTGGTGGTGAGCCTGGGGAACAATAGTTTGTTGTAGTATAGGTTGTTGATCATGGACTTCCTATCACTTGTCATGGATGGTTGCACCAACTCGAGGATTGTTTTGGCATGGATAAGATCGGTTTGATCGAGATTTCTTCACGTGATGGACTACAGGTTGGCAGGCTCGAGTCTTCATCGAATCATGATGTTGCGTATCCAAGATTGGAGGGATTTGCATGAGTGATATTTGATCCAGGAGGATGAGTGCTTGCAAGACTGAGCCAGTGGAGATTGTGTAGGCTCAGAGGGAGTCTAGCTTCAGAGGGAGCAGCCCTATGGAGGTTTCGGATCTTCAAGTTCAGATGTTATGAGGCAGAGGCACTACCAAGATTGCAGGGTTCATTCTATAGAGTATGCCGCAGTGATGGACGCCAAATTGGCAAGTGTCGTCAGTGATGTTGATGGAAACTTCCTTAGTGTTGGAAGTACCTCCCTCGCTAAGAGGGAGTGTTGAGATTTGTAGCTTGGGAGTTACTCCAAACCCTAGGCTTAAGGGTTGTGGAGGATTGGGCACACAAGTGTGGCTTGTGGGTGTGAAACCCAAGCCTATGGGCTTTGCACCCGAGTATATGGGTGTGATTCCATGAGGATATTTCTACATGTGATGATTTGAGTTGATAGAGGACTTCGGGAGTAACCGGAAGCAACGAAAATCACTCGAATCCGAGTTGTAGAGGTGGAGATAATAATTTTGAAGTTATGGTGTGGGCTTGTGGCACAAAGGACAAGTCGGCCTTGTCTTATAGAGGTTTCGTTTAGGGTTATACATTGCCACATGAGTCTTGTATAAAAGGAGGTGAGTTAGACCTCATTTGAACATATCGAAGGGTGCAATCTCATCAAATGATACCTTTGAAATAAGACAACGACTGAGGCAACGAAGTTAGGAGAAAAGGAGCACGAGTTTAAAGGAGTTATCTCTTGTGTTGGGAGCATATTCCTTGAAGGAAAAAACCGCAGTGTGAGGTAGCTAGCGTGAGGGCTAGAGAAAGAATTCTTGGACAATTTTGGCACAAATCCTTTGAGCAGCCTAGCCGTAGATCTCTGAGGTAAGTTGGGTGACTTTTGTGCTTGTTTTATGATGATCTATGCCTTTGTTCTAGGCCGTAGTAAATGTTGTAGCAAACAACAGCTCGTGCAGGAAGTTTAGAGGGCCAAGAGGCCTAGTATAGGTCCCGATCCCCTATCCGTAGCCTCTAAGAAGGCACCGCAGCATAAACAGAGGCTGTTAACCCTTGAATAGTGGGCAGACTTCTTGTTGTATCTTTGCTGCAAGTTGTAGGGTGCTTTGTGAAGGATTCCAAGGCAAAAAAAAGTGTGGAGGAGGCCTAAAAAGGAACAACAATGAAGGGCAACCAGTTGGGAAGGGAAAATGCAATGGTTGGAGCATTTCTTAGGTGTTGTAGCAGTGTGACTTCAACCCTAGCCAAAGCTCAAGTAGCACAAATCCCAAGGACAAAAGCAGACTAGTAGTATGTTGGAGGTTGTGCTCTCTTGTTGACGTGATTTTCAGTTGGATGGCATCCTAGTAGAGGACAATTTGCTAAGTTTGTTGGCAGCCAAGAGGAAGGGTTTTCTAGCTGGTTGGATGCCCTAACCAAAATGCAGATGCTACAGCAAGGATTGGTCACTCGTGGTTTGTTGGAGGGCAGCATGAGAGTGGACCAAGAGTGAGCAGTGGATTGGGCATTTATGGTCTATTGGACGGCAACGTAATGGTGCCCAAGTTGGAGCCCGGTGTGCACCATATTGATGGACTACAGTGGTTGCTAGAGTGGCAGAACAAGTGCTCAAGTGTTTGATCAACCAGGAGAAATTTTGAGTAGCCCTAGACTTGCCTTGTGGATAAGGACATCTACAGCAAAAGTTGGACAATTCTCATAGCCTATGTTCATTATGGAAGAAGGACATCTTGTAGTGATGGGTGGCAACCCTCCATGCCCTATGTTAGTCTTCATTGGAGTAGCGTAGGAAGACTATAGTAGGAAGAAGTCCCTGAGTAGCTGAGAAGCAGCAGTGAGCAAATGAGAGTTGTTCTCAAACGAAGTTATGAACAACTCGACAGGAGTCTCGATGTGTTGTTCCCTTAATGGACTAAGGCACAACTAGTGAGCAGATTGGATAGCCGAGATTTAGTGGGAAAATGGACTTGGATCATTGATAGATGCAGTGTTGCAGATTGGGAGCCGAAGGACCGGGCAGGTACAGGATACGACCGAGAGGAGTTGTGATTGCATGCCACATCAGCCAAATGGTCAGGGTATCTTGTTCAAGGTATATTGGTTGTCGATGCACTGAAACCAAGCCCCAGTTTTGTATCTTTGTATTAGTCGATGTATGAGGGCCATTATGCCTAGTAAGGGAGCCTTAGACTATTGTATTATTTAGTTTGATTAATATAATGAAGTTGGTTTGAAAATTTGTAAAAAGTTGTGTATATTTGTGCACGTGTGTTCTACTGTTGTTTATATTCCATTCTAATGTGTTGTGATACTTGGTTTGGTAGCATCAGTGATTTAAGATTCTATCTTAGGCATCAGTATTATGTAAAAACAATAGACCTTAGCCTACGCAATAATTTTTTCTAACTTTTCAAGAGAATTTGTCTTTGGAATATTCACCTTTCTGGTCAGAGCCCTTTTTGACCTTCCCAAGTCCTTTGGTATTTAAAGGTGAATTTCATCTATCTCCTTTGGTCGACACAGCCATGTCCTTCTGACTTCTAAGGAAAAGATATATCCAATATTGTAGTTTCCCTAAAACCTCTGCTTTTGGTCGACCTAGCCAAGTCCTCTTGGCTTCAAAAGTGAATGTATACATCTTTTCTTGGTCAAAATCCTTTATGACCCAACCAAAATCATTTTTGGCTTCCTCATCATTCCTTTTAATGAGGGAGACATCTAGCATCATACTAAGCTCAAATCTATTCATGAATATATACTGGAGCTCAATTGCTCCTTTCTTCATCATGTCTCGAATGAAGTGATTTGGTCATTACTTTATGCAAAGACTCACTTCATTTCCTAAGATATATCCAATATACATCATAAGTACCAATGTACCATATATGTATATTAACTTGAGATGTTCAATTTCATATATTTGGTCCATGAATATGGATTTGTAGTTCATCAAAAAGCTAGACAAAATCCTTCATCTTGAGGTCTTCCTTGTGGTGATCTTGGTTGCTCTCTTTGTCATGAAAAAAAATCCTTATATTATTCCTTTCATAAGCAAGTTCTTCGCTCCCTTTGCCACACAACCAAGTCTTTTGTACCACTGCTACTCCTTCTTACTTGAGAGATCGCGTCAACCATACACTTGCAAACCTTATTCAAGATATCATAAAAAAGATAATTATTATTGAGAAAAAAAAAATACACAAAAGCAACGTGCAAAGGAATGTAAGAGAAGTAAAAACAAGATAGAAGGAAAGAAATTACTTATCTTTTGAGATTTGTATGGAGTTGTTTTCCTTTAACTTTGCCTCCTTACAGATATCCCTCAAATTCTTTTGCAATCCTTATATACAATATTTTGAATCTAATTCTAGAATTTACTTTCTAGAAGATTTCAATAGGTTGTATTTTTCCTTTATTATTTTATAGCGATCAATTCCTTTTGATCATCCATGATCCTAGGAATTTGTAGATTATTTTATTTGTCCTTTGTAGGAAATTTCTTCTTCCTACTACATTGCCTTGTATTACAAAAATCTCCCTTTATTATAACAACAAATAGGAAGAAATTACCAAGGCTAAAACCAAATAAAATCTTGACTATATATATATATATATATATATATATATATATAGGAAGATAAATACTTATCTCTTGATTGAAAGAATCCTTTGACTTCATTTTGAGGTGGTTGGTTACCTTCATTCTTGACATTAGCTACTAATGTATCTTGCTTTTCTTTCTTTGCATGAAATGTATGAGCTAGGGTTTCTTCATCTGTGAATTACCATTTACACCAAAGACTCATCTGTAAGTCAATGAGCTCCTTCTAGCATTTAGCATCCTTGGTCAAGTTCTAAGGTTTTTTATTCAAAAATATATATCCTTCAGGGGATCACACTTTTAGCACAAGTGTTATAACTCTTCTTGTTTTAAATGGGAGAGCCTTTTTCCGTAGCTCTCTCTAGCTCTATATTATTTTTTAATCCGTCCTAGTGAATGCAGACTTCAAACAACTAATTCAAAAATATCTCTTACATATATTTGTCAAGGACCATTATTTGACAATACTCCACAAGATTTGTGAGTGGGCCTTGTCTTCCCTTACTAAGATTGAACTTGTCTGTGTTGTTCTACATTCCAGAGTTTTGGTCAGCCTTATTTCACTAGTCAATCAAGGATGTTTCTTCTAACATAGACACAAACATTGCAAGTCGAGCCACATTTTTCATTTCTTCAATTATGAAAGTGAGGTGTTTTCATAAAAAAATTATTGTAGTTATCAATAAGATTTCAAGTTGGGAACAATTTTTGTCTCTCTTGGAAATATTTGTAACCCTCAAAACCTTAACTATCAACAGAAATGACCTTGGCTTTCACTTCAAATGTTCTAGGAACTAGAGATTAGCAACGTGTTTGCAAGTCTTAATATAGGTCTTTCAACCAAGGTTATTCTTGGTCCTCTATAGAATCTCCAAGGGAACTTGCGCCATTAATCTACAAGTGGCACGAGAGGAGTCCTCTGCAAGTTCTGGTCATAGGATTTGTTCACAAAGATAAAGGTTTTGGCACAAAAAAAATACTTGGCATATTTAGATGATTACTCCTTCCAAACCAAGTAGCTCAGTCTCCTCAGAGCTCCTCAAGACTATTAAGCAATAGTTATCGAAATGACTCTTCCATCAAAATTTGGTCTGCAAAAGTGATGAGTAGCTCAGCCTCTCATGAATTTGTCCTTGACTAGTTATATTTGATTCCAAGATTCATTCAAAGAGATTTTTGAAAGACAACAGGACTGTGGATTTTTTATCTTCTTTTGCCCTCCGACCTGAAGCTTCTTTGTAGAAATTCCTTATAGATTCAAACTGCTTATGTAATAAGCTAAAACAAAAGACTTGAATCTACTCTACTCATCAGCAGAAACAATTAAACGATCGAGAAATCACAACATAAACATGAGACAAGATTCAATCACATATTCTCAGAGATTTATCTAAGGGAAAGCTTGCTCTCAAAACCCCTTCCTATCTATAATATATATTGCATTAGTAAGAAAATAGAGGAGAAATATAATGCTTGTTCAAGCCTGAACAATATTTGCACTAGTATAATCTATCTCACTACTTCACAAGCTTCCTCTAGTCAATACTTAACCAATTCTGCTGCCTACCAAGCTCCTATTAACTTGCGCTTTTCAATGAGGAATTAAGCCCCTATTTAATAGGAATTTTCCTCCATTTGATTGCACAGTTCCTTTAGGCTCTTCCTCTGATTGCATGCACCATTTGTACAATTCGGATAATTATATAACTGATAGTACACTACCCTTGAACTCCAATCTCAACTGGATAACTCTTAGATCTGACATGCATGAGTTATTTATGAGTGAATCATTAGTTAACTGGTTGAACACATGAAGCAGCACCCCACTCTCTGACCTCTCACTAGTTCCTCCATCAGTTGGAACTAGTTTAACTGACTTTAACTCAGTTAAACTAAATTAATTAATTACAACTCAAAATAAACTCAACCAAGGCTCCTATAAAGTAGGAGACACTCTACATGGCTCAGGTTAGACCCTCAACTCGAATTAACTGAACCAACTAAGTCAAATTAACTTAGTTAACTCGTACAAGTTGTCTTGTGTTGTGGAATTACAATTTTATTCCTAATTTAATTCAAGGTAAAATTAAATCGGGATTTTTTCTTGTTGCATTTTCGACATTCCCTCTCAACAAGAAAGGGATTCACATATAAGTCGATCCAGCACCTTTGGAATGTACTGCATGCAACATTTCTCACTATTGTTGTTGTTACTGCAACATCTGCAACTGAAAAGCATAAAAATACAAACTGAATCCACTGTGTCTGCAACTGTCTACTGGAAAAATTGTGTTGCTACTGACTCTACTACTGAGCCTCCTGCTCTGCTATCAACACCCTTCTTCACTCCTCGGTATCTAATTAACACTAATCCTCCTACTACTCAATACAGTGGGCCCCCGTAGCAAGGTAATGATCCAAGAGACAAACACATCTCAATGGACCCTGCCCAATTTCTGAAACTCTTGGACTAAGGTTTCATATCGCCCCACCTCACACCTAGAGGTATGGCTGCATGAGCTCCCTCTGTCCACTTAGTTCGAAATTTCCCCCTACTGGAGGCCTCTAGTTGAGTGGATGTTTCCACTCTGTCTCCTCTCTACTTCTCCAATTGTGGTTGCTCCACAACTTGCTGAGGCTGCTTCTGAGGCTCCATTTTGAGAGGTAAATTATGCTCCCTCTCAACCACCAAGTCTCTAACCTTTGCCTTGCTCCTCAAGGCTTTGCATGCATCTTCTACCTCAAGTGCATACAAGTTCTTGACTCACAGACCGATATGCTTCACCTGTCTCATGGCGATGTGTCTAAGGAAAACCTTTACTTTGCTAAATATCACATTGTAGCCACAGTCTTCCAATACCGCGATGGAAACTAGATTCTTCTTTAGACTCGGTACATACACACATCCTTGAGTCTGAGAGGGGAGCCAGACTCCCTCTGAAAAGTAATTGTATCGATATCGATCCTGTTATACCTCCCTACATGTCCAAACACAATGTTCTACTTGAGGTCTTTCTCCTCCAAGTCACTGAAGAGGTCTTTATCCCCATCATATGGAACAAGGCACCGCTTTCGAGATACCACATGCTTCCCATTACTGTGCTTTCCATGCATGCAATGAGAGTAAAATCAAGCTCGAATTGTGAAGCTAGAGCTTCACCTGCTGCTGCAACTGTAGGCTCCTTCTTGCTTGCCTTCTTCTGTGGACATTTCGTGGCATAGTGCCTGAATTCATGACAGTGAAAACACTTGATGTTGGACAAGTCTTTCTTGTTGCCCTCCTTGCCTTAGGACTTCTTTCCCTTGGCTTTCTTGCCTTTGTTGACTAATGCAAAGTCCTCTTCCACTTCTTTGGATGAGTTGGCACCAAGTCGGACCACAACCGCTCCCACATTAGTAGATGCTCCCTCCCATTTACCGAATCCTGGTAGTTGTGCCAGCTCTTGGGAAGGCCTAGAAGTGCTAGGTTGACCAGATCATCTTCAACAATTGTAATACCAACGCTCCCAAGCTTAATCCTACATTGGGTGAACCTGCTCAAATATTGTGGTATTTTGTCGCCCTTCTCCATCTTGATCTTCCGAAGCTTGTCCTTCAATGCCAGCTTCCTGTGGTCACTGTTGTTCTGAAACAAGTCGATCAAGGCTTGCCACATTGCATATGGTGTATCCTTCCCGTGGATGTTCGAGACAATATGATCTCAAACTCCTTCTAGTATGATCCTCCTCGCCTTTGCTACACTATGCCAGATCTTGAGTATCTATTGTTGGAGGCTTAGGAATATCATTGTCTATGAATTCCTTTAGCGCGTTGTCTTCCAACGCGGCCTCCATGCGGTCCTTCCAAGCAACATAATTCAATCTTCCCTCAAGGGTCTACTCGAGTCTTAGTCCATAGAAAGCCATCCTATTAGATCTGAAGAAATGATCCTGCAAATTCGATCTTCCTACGATAACAATTTCGAAATCTCTGCTCTATTGTGAAACCTACTCTATAGCGTGCTCTATAGTGATTCCAGCTCTGATACCATGTAGAAATTCCTTATAGATTCAAACTTCTTATGTAATATGCTAAAACAAAAGACTTGAATCTACTCTACTCATCAACAAAAACAATTGAATGATCAAGAAATCACAACATAAACATGAAACAAGGTTCAATCACATATGCTCAAAGATTTATCTAAGGGGAAAGCTTGCTGCTCAAAACCCCTTCCCATCTATATTTCATTAGTCAAAAAATAGAGGAGAAATACAATGTTTGTTCAAGCCTAAACAATCTCTACACTAGTATAATCTATCTCACTACTTCACAAGTTGCCTCTGGTCAATACTTAACCAATTTTGTTGCCTACCAAGCTCCTATTTCCTTGTGTTGTTGAATGAGAAACTAGGCCCCTATTTAATAGGAATTTTCCTCCATTGGATTGTGTTGTTCTTTTAGGCTCTTCCTCTAACTGCATGCACCATCTGTACAATTCGGATAATTATACAACTGATAGTACACTGCCCTTGAACTCCAATCTCAATTAGGTAACTCTTAGATCTGACATGCATGAGTTATTTATGAGTGAATCATTAGTTAACTAGTTGAACACATGAAGCAACACCCCATTGTCTGACCTCCTACTAGTTCCTCCATCAGTTGGAACTAGTTTAACTAACTTTAACTCAGTTAAACTGAATTAATTAATTACAACTCAAAATAAACTCAACCAAAGCTCTTATAAAATAGGAGACATGACTCAAGTTAGAACCTCAACTCGAATTAACTAAACCAAGTAAGTCAAATTAACTTAGTTAACTCATACATGTTGTCTTGTGATGTGGAATTACAATTTTATTCCTAATATAATTCAAGGGAAAATTAAATCAGGATTTTTTCTTATTGCATTTTCAACATTCTTGGCTTCATCGTTCTTGGACAAAGGCTCTTTGGCCTACTTAATCATTTTGCAGCCCTGAAACTAGGGCTAGTGTTGTCTGCGGCCAGCCTTAATCTTGTCACAGAATAGATTCTTGATCAACCCTGGCTTGACCTATTCTTTCTTTGTCCTCCCTTCTTTCAAACAAAATAAAAGGACAGAGATACTTATTAGACAGATATTTTCCTTCATTGTTTGAGGAAGATACTTTCGCTTTCAATAGAGGCTGCTCTTTCACCTAGGATCTGATACCATGTTGATTTTTCTTATAATAGAAACTGATTTCCTAATCTCATAATTACTTCCAATGATTTGTATTTTCAAGTTGCCTTTATGTCACTTATATCATTAAGTAATTATACATAGAAAATCTCAACTATAATGCAATAGTAACCATAGGATCATAAAGACAGGGCCAAACACAATAAGAGACACAAGATTACCTTGGGAAAACCCAACCTTGGGAAAAACCCAGCCAACTTTTCTTCTAAGGAGAATTCAATCTTCAACAAAGTTTACAATATAAATTCTCTAGAAATCTGTGCCAATTCCCAAGCACAAATACCAATCAAACCTGGTCAAAGGAGAGAGAATGTCCAACCTCTGTTAGCTTAGTCAAATATGGTCAACAAGCTGATTTTCGATATGTTCTTCTTTTGGTCAACAGTAGTCAAAGGAGGCCGAATTTCGGCCCTACAACTTTCACAGAGGAATTTTTCAAACTATCACAATTGACTTGCAGTCAACCCTAATTAAACAGATTCAGTCAATGTCCATATTTCAACCTAGAAATTCAGTCAATGTTCAGTCAAAGATGCCAAAATATTAGCTCTAATAATCATTAAATGATTCAATCAAACATCCCAGAAAATGTCAAAGTCAACATTGGTCAATGAGTCAAACTTCACTTTCAAATTTCAGTGGTCAACTTCAAAATTCTTCTGCTTCTTCGCATTTGTGGACAGATGACTTCTTGTTCTTGTGTGAGATCCAAATTATGCCAAGTGACGAGGTTGAATTGTCTTATTTGTAGTGGTCACCTCCAACGGTGGGACCTACTTAGGCTTCTTGGGGCCTACATAAACCAATATGAAAAATTTAATTTTCTTTTAATATTTATAATTTATTTTTGCCGATTTGGAAGCCTCCTTGGCATGCGGGAATACCCCCTGATGCTACAAAAATCAACAGAAGACAACCAAAAGACGAATGAACTATCCAAAATCCATGGTGTTTTATAATAATAATAATACTCTAATTTTAACGTCATCGCCAAGCCAAATACCAAATTGATGTATGAGAACCCCTTGTTTGTAGGACAAGAGACTCCCCTCCACACAATGATTTTACTGCTTAAGTCTACGGAAGTGCAGATATTCTAAGCACCTCTAGATTTGAACCTATGTAGTATCATGTATGTACTTTCAAATGAGCTATTATTGAAAGTATACATTAAGAAAATTGTAAGCTTTCATATCAATGAAACATATCTTGTTTTTTTTATAAAATTTAGTGTTATTTTTAAATTTCCCAGGTCAACTTCTCATCTTTTCCCAAGAACAAGTCAACTCTTTATCTTCAACCTCATTGATTCATTCTTTGAGTCATAGTTTAATACCTTTTAGTGTCATTCTGAGTCACCATATTATGGAGATGGAAGACAGTTTCCATGATGAAAAAAAACATCTCTCCAACAAGTCTATGGCCATGACATAATTTCATGTGTAGAATCATAGCTACTATCCCTCAGTAGGTATCAGTTTCTTAGATGAATGCTTGTTCTACCAAAAAAAGGAAAATCCAAGTGGTAAAATATCAGTGGTTTTAGCCAAATAACACATAAAAAAGGTCTTCACATGCTTTTGAAGCCAATCGACTTTAAGGAAACGTAGCTATTAGATAGAAATATCAAATTCCAATCAATATCCCTTATATCCTCATAAAGTTATGTGATAGTTAAATACAGTTGGTTGAGTTAAGTAATCAAGTGTTTGAGAATTATATTAGCATAGATATGTTTAAACTCCCAATATATTAACCAGTGAGAGGAATCAAAAAGAAGTTGAGATGCAAATATCCCAATGCTTAAAAGATCTCAATTTGAGATGGCTTTCCATTGGTTTGTGTGTGGTAAACTACCTCTAAAAATAAATTTGGCATTAATAATATATGTTTGTTATATGATTTCCTTTGACAATATATATTATCTTTACATTTTTCCCCAAGGAAAACCTCACAATGAATCCCAAGGGATGCTTTCTCACATTCATGGATGGCACCCCTAGTAAACCCATCAGCCTAGTCTAATACCTCACCTGCCAACACAAAATATAGTCAAATGCCTAGTGAAACTAGTGATAGCCTATTAAGCTAACCCCTTGGGCTATAACATTTATCTATCTATCAATCCATGGATTAGAGTATGTACACCTTCATAGACTTTAGCAGTCAAATCGTTGCATGGGATCCCTTGTGCCACAAACAAGGGGGTCTCATAAACTATTTTGTTATGTTCATTGATGACTTTCCTGGGAAGACCTGGATCTACTTCATAAAGACCAAGGATGAGGTCTTCAGTCGGTTTCAAGAGTTTAAGGCTCTTATGAAGAACCAAACAGGAAGGAATATCAAAGTGTTGAGGTATGACAATGGAGGCAAGTACACCTCCAATAATTTCAAGGACTTTTGTGCAGGTGCAGGGATAAAGAGAGAGATGACAGTTACTTACAACCCTCAGCAGAATGTGGCTGTAAAAAGGGAAAATAGGGCCATCATTGGGGTTGCAAAAGCAATATTGCATGACCAAGATCTACCCATGTTCTTGTTGGCAAAGGCTTGCAACACTGCAGTCTATGTGCAGAACAAGAGCCCACACAAAGTGTTGGGGAGGATGATCCCTGAGGAGGCTTTTATTGGCAAAAAGCCTAAGGATGGTCATTTTCGCATTTTTGGGTGCCTAACATATTCCCATGTCCCTTCTGAGAAGAGGACAAAGCTCAATCTTATAGTGGAGAAGGAAATCTTCGACAAATACAATGAAACTTCAAAGGCTTACCAGATTTACATTCCAACGTTGAGGATAATAGTGATCAGACAAGATGCAAAATTTGAAGAAGAAAAATCCTTTAGGAAGTCCCACAACACAAATTCAATTGTATCACAAGATCAAGAGCATGTAGCTCCGAAGGTTGAGCAGGTACAAGTTACAAGTTCAAGCACAGATACAGGTGGTACATAAGGTATAGGTACATATGGTATAGGAGGTACAAGTACAAGTGGTATAGGAGGTATAGGTGTAGGGACAAGTACATGTGCAGGTACAAGTGTTCAAACTTTAGGGCAAGATGATGAGCAAGAGGCTCTCTTACAGGATCCCCCTACTTCCAGGACGAGGAGACCCAGATCGGAAGAGCAGACCATTAGAGATGCTCAGGAGTATGAAAAGGCTCATAGGAGGACCATCAAAGAGAGTAGGCCACCACAGTTATTTTCGAGTTACATGGCACTCATGAGTGACCTCATTGATTCTGAGCCTTCTAGCTTCAGGGAGGCTACAAACTAGCAAGTATGGCGAATGCCATGGTGGAAGAGTATTCTTCCATCATGAAGAATGATGTCTAGGACGTGCCACATGCAAAAGGAAAATTAATGATGGGCTCGAAGCTAAGTTGCATCCCCAAATTTTGGAAACAAACGCGATCATGTGCAATCATAAAGCATGAATGATACATTTACTTACATAAACATTTAAACATTAAGATTAAATTTACATCACATTTACTACTTGGAAACCCTACCTGGGTGTAAACGTGGCACGTACTGGAAACGCGTTTCCGGCCGTACGGCCAAGTTTCCGGGAAACGTGGCCGTACGGCCGGAAACGCGTTTCCAGGCCGTACAGTACGGGAAACGAAAACGGACCCCCTACCCACGTTTCCTGCAACTTAGGCTCGAAGTGGATCTACAAGATCAAACATGTTGCAAATGGCAGTGTTACCACCTAAATCCACACCTCAATTAACGTGGAGAAAATCTTTAACTTCACTTGGTGTGGCCTTGGGGGCAAGTCTCGAGTTGAGCAGTTGTCACTCAAATCTCAACTCCTTCATTTAGGCTAACTCCTAGAGAAGCCAAGGGGGTTGGACCATATGGGACAAAATAAACTAAGGCTTTATTCAACTAAGAAAAGTAAATCAAGTTCTAGGAGTTAAAGGAAATTAGACAAGATACAAATCCAACATCAACAAAATGAACCATAGCATATACTTCAAAGCATTCACAAGTAAATAGCCATAAGCATCATGAATCATTTATAAACCATAGATGTACCAGTGATAAGAAACTGAATGAAGCACTTGATAAGAAAAATACATGACCAATAAGACCAGTGTCAAAAGAGTGTTTGTATAAATAGATGCTTGAAGTAAAGCACTTGAAATGTAAATTGCTAGAAAATAAAGTACTTGGAAGATACATTGCTTGAATTGAAATGTACTTGAAATTCGAAATGACAATTGCCCCAAAGTAAATAAGCTTGCAAAGTAAGAAGGAAATGATATAATAATCAAGTACAAAAATGTTGCAAAATAGAATGTGATGGAGTGTACTTGGTTGATTTTAGATTAAGTTAGAATTTCACTTGAGATTAAGTCAATTCAGTGTGTGTGTGCACAACATGCCAAGTGATTGCAAAAATTAACATTAACCTAAGATTAGCTTCCTTTTCATGCTTTACCCTCGCTAGGTTAAGGAAAGTTGCAAGGGGATCCTACAGGGGAAAGCTTAGGCTAAAATGAGTACCCTCGAGAGCCCACAAGTCGGCCTGCTTGCAAGGAGGTCCAACACTAATGGAACAAGCCCAAAGTCTTACTTCTCAAGTCAAACATTTATCAGTTTCCCCCTGTCTCAGAATAAGAAGACATAGAGCGAAAAGGTCCCTAGTTAATCTACTTCAACCAGCAAGTCGTTGGAACTTGCTAGAGGTTTATTACTCTTTGCAAAAATGAAATCTAACTAATGAAATTCTAATCTAAACCAAGAAAGGAAAACTTCTCTAGATTGCTTCAACGAAATGGAAAAAAAACTATAATAGATTGCAATTAGATTGTTAAAATGAAAGAGAAACTAAGCTCAACCATGTGTGAAGAAGGGGCAGCGAAGTGGGAGACATTTCCCCACTTAACTCGTGGTGAATCCCACTTGAAACTTACCCATAATCCCAAGTGTCCTAACAGGTCTATGTATTGGTTCTGGTGTGCTGTCAAAACTGCGTAAGTGTGAGTTGTTAGGAGCGACATATCATCTTGTGGACTAACAACATGAACATGTGTAGGAGAGGGGCATTTAACCCCACTCAAACTTGTGGTTTACCTACCACATAACTCAACCAACAAACATCAAACTCTTACTGTGTTTAATGTTGAACTCGGCCTCCTATGTGGCAACCCATTTGACCTTCTTATGTGGCTTCACTTCAATCACTTAACTCCTTAATGCCAAGTCACTCCACTTGACTAGTGGTGACCTTCTTTGACTGGGAACATGATTTTAATGTGTCCCCAGTTTATTAATTTTTCAATTTTCCTTGTCTTTTTTGCTCACTTCCGAGTAAAAGTGAATTTTGGTAAGGAAATATGTATTTTTTGGACCCCAAAATGGGTACTATGATAATGTTGGTACTCTGAGTATAAATTTTGAGTACAAACATGCCATACAACATTTCCTAGTGCCACTTTTTAATTATTACATACAATTTTGATTAAAAATTCCCGTTATGCGGGAATTTTTAATTATTAAAAAATCCTAGATATACCTAATGCAATTCTGTGAGACTTTGGGAATTGCCTAGCATGGTAATATACGTTGACCCTAGACTTAGAAACTCACTCAAGGCCCAACTATTAAGACACACTCCAGCTTTGGCAATTATAATGAAAAAACTCAACTAATTATTAATCGCTGAAAATAAAAAATAATTAGTCAAGTGAAAGAAAACACTCTAGAGTAACTTCCTTAGTAACCATGTCCCAAGGGTCTAAGACTATTACATAAGTTCATCATGCTAGTGTCATTTATTGCAATTCCCTATGGGAGTACAGAATTTGCATAGAAGAAGAGAGAGAAAAGGGGCAAAATGCCATGTTGGACTTTTGACCTTCAAAAATTTGTTAGGTGCCTTGTCCATTGGACAATGGGGTCCTTGTTTCCTACCATGTACATATGACTAGGGAACAAGAAGCATTGAAAAGTACAAGGCCAAGTTTGTGGAGAGAGGGTTCTCCTAGAATGAGGGAGTTAACTACGAGACATTTGCTCTTGTCGCCAAGTACACTTCTATCAGCGTTGTCCTATCTATTGCTTTAGAGATGTTGTGGAGGATACATCAGATGGATGTAAAGACAACTTTCCTCAATGGTGTTATTGAGGAGGAAGTGTATATAGAGCAGCCAGAGGGCTTTGAGGTTCATCACACGCAGTCATATGTATGTATACTAAAGAAAGTATTGTACGGGCTCAAGCAGGCTCCTCGAGCTTCGTATTCGAGGATTGACAGCCACTTGTTGGGATTGGGCTTTACCAACAGTGAGATAGACTCTAACCTATATTTCATTCAGGTTAAGGGTGAACTACTCATTCTTGTGTTATGGATGGATGATCTGTTTCTTACAAGTTCTAAGAGGCTCATAAGCAAGTGAAAGGAAGATCTCGCTTCGGAGTTTGTGATGAAGGAATTGGGCCTTGTTACCACTCAAACTAGAAAGGGGCCTAAAACGGACTCCTAAAGGGACAACTGCAAGGTCAAGGGCAACAATGGAGACTTAGCCCACCATCACCTCAGCTAAGACTCCCTACTCTTTACGGACTTTCACTGATGGGAGGAGACCCGATATATGGAAGTCACTTGTGAATGATGAATCAACAAATAGATGTGAAGTGACCATAATGATCTGTTTCCTAGAACAGGGGTAAAGAATAGAGCTTACTTGCTCTTCAATCAAGGTACAAAGATTTCTAGGATAAGGAGACAAGGATTTGAGGGTTAGGTTAGGGGAATATGCCTTCTAAAGGAGTTTCCCAATCCTAAAATCCTTATTGAACTTGACTTCCCGAATGGTTCTTGAAGAATTGACTTTTCAAAGGTGTGGGATCACATGAAACCAAGTGGACCCAACCTAGGTTAAGGAGAGGGAATCTAACAATCAATGATGTTCTTAACCCAGACAAGGAAGGGGAAAGGATCAAAGCAAAAATTTCCAATTAAAAGTGTCAAATTGATCCTATGAGGTGCTAGCCTAGGGAATACCAAGGCAAAGTTTGATCTCAGAGCTAGGGCTTCGGTTATCTCACAATTCCACTGTCGGAAAGGCTTTAAAATTGGAGGAGGCCTTGAAAACACACTAGCGCAGTAGAGGCTAGAAGATTGAACTTCTTCTTCAGCTATTTTGTCGAAAAAAAGTGATGCACTAGGTGACCCAACTTGGCTAGATCTAGAAGAGAAAGGGGAAGGTGGGGAAAAATGTTCTTAGAGTGATCACCTATTGGTGGACCAGTGCCTAATCCCTTGGGGAGAATGGAGTCTAAGAGAATGATGAGAAAGGAACTAGTATTTCAGTCAATGACGCCTTGAGGACTACTCCACTTGGCTTTTAGGGCAATAAGAAGAGACCTCAAAGCTTTTATACTTCGCTTTGCAAAAGGGGACGACTTATCACGATAATTTCACTGGTGGAATTATCCCTAGGAGATTTCATTCACATACATGGCCCAAACATTGAGAGATGCTATATAGAAGCAATAATTTCACAATTTCACAATTATGCAATTAGCCCCGATATAGCGAAAATCCCATTCAATGCATATGACAAAAGTAAAACAAGAATAGCATTAAATGCATGTACTTACATGTAATAGAACATGTCCAACCATCAACAATTTCACAATAAAGAAGCTCCAATATGAAATACTCCAATCCAAACATCAAAATTCATCCATCCTCCAATTCATCTTCCTAGAAAAAGTGCAAATTCTCTAAAGAGAAGAATAATCCAATCCAAAGTGATTTCAGAAAAGGATCCTTCGAGGAAGGAAAACATCAAGAAGAAAGAAAAGAGGAAAGAGGTTAAACTTGACATTGACATAGGAGTTGTTGTAGGAAGAATAACCATACTCGTTCCTTTGAAAGAGATTGCTAAATTTCCTGAGAAATAACAACAAATCAAGAAGTCCCTGGGATTTCAGGAAGAAGAATTACCCGAAAAATTACAAAACATTCATATTCCTGACCGAAACCTTGGATGTGAACAATTTATTCTCACTTTGGCTATCAATGACCTCTTCTTACACAATTGTATGTTAGACTCGGGGGGCTTCCGCAAATATCATGCCCAAGTTATGAAGCAATTGGATCTCAACATCACTCAGTCATATAAGGTGTGTGGTTTTAACTCCAAGCCTGTGGAAGTAGAAGGTCTCATCAAGGACCTTAAGGTTTCTTTGGCCAGGAAGCCTGACATATCACTCCTCATGGATGTTGTTGTCATTGATATTCCTGATGTGTGGGGGATGCTATTATCTAAAAAATGGGGGGCTATCGTTGGGGGTCATGTTCAAATGGACTTATCATATGCCACCATTCCACAATCTGACGGCAACCATTTTATCCTTTATAGGGAACCCACCTACCTATCTCATGTGATCAAGCCCGAACCATACTATAAAACAATTTGAAAATATAGGTATCGGCAAAATATCGGCGAGGGTCTAGAAAACATCTTATCGGCAATATCGGCTAAAATATCGGAAAATATCGGCAAGCATAAAAAATGCATCATATATTCATTTTTTTTCAGATTTTTAAACATATAAAGAAATAACAACATGAACTAAACACATTGGCACATAAATATGAAGAAAGCACTGATATATATGATGTCAAATAGAAATGATACATCAAACTTCAAAGGCGATACCAAATCCTACTGATCCCTGATAATTGTCCAATCAAGGACTCAAACAAATAACATCACATATCCTGTTGATCCTTGATAATTGTCCAATCAAGGACTCAAACAAAATAACATCAAATATATAAAACTTTAAAAATATTTCATCATCATGAGTTATAAACTTATATGTAGCAAAAAAAATAAAACTAGCAGCTAATAGCTATCTATCTGAGACCAGTGGCCTCTCCCTAGCAGCTTTCTTTCTGTCTTATTCAACAATTGCTTCAAGAGCTTTTTGTATAACCTCCGCACTATAAACCATACAAGGCATTACATCTGCATCATGTGCAGGGAGTCTAGCCAGATGGTATTTCAATCGTGTAACCCCTCCTGACATCTTGGTTCCACACAATTTGCATGATATATATGCCCGATCCCCACCAACAGCCTCCCCATACTCTCAAAATGGGTACAGGGCTTTTGGCATATTTGACATTTGTAGTGAACTAATTCAAACCTAGGGCACAAAAATTGGCATTAAACCCTCCGACACAAAAAATAGTAAGCAATAACCACCTCATTTAAAAAAAAAATACTACATTATTTGCATTTTGCAATGTGAATGAAAAATGGCAATAAGAGGGTGCATAAGAAAGTTGAAAAAAAAATGAAGCTTGCTCTCCAAATATGGAGAAAACCCTTGCATTGGCTCATGGGCATGAAAATCATAGCAAATGAAAAAAAAAAAAACAAAATGTTGGTAGGCAAAGAGGCAAGCAAGCATAACCCTAAATCTATGAAAAAATCATTAACATAAGGGTTTTTAAGAACATACCTGTTAATGGAAGAAATGAAGTTTGTCTCATTGTTCTTCAATCTTTGATCCACAAAAAAATCTTAGTTGGTGGTGATAATCGTTGTTTGATCCTCAATCCCTCCTTGACAACCACCACAAAACTCTTCCCCTTCCTTCTCCAACACTCAGAAACAGAAATGAAGAAAAAAAAAACAAATTTTCATTATTCTAGCCGCAACCTAGCCTGTCCGGCGATATTTTCTATCGTCGCACGATATTTTGCCGAGATATCAGCGATATCTCGGAAATATCGCGATATTTTCGAGAGCCAAAATATCGCGATATTTTCTCGACGATATTTTGGCTCGCCGAAAATATCGCGATATTTTCGATTATCGGCAATATCTCGTTGATATTATCATCTGTTAATTTATGGTATGTTATATGCTTATAATAGTTTACTTATCTTTCTTATTATTATCCACAGATTAGCAATCACATGTACATAAAATAGAGTGCAGATAGAACATTAAACGATCGACAAAAAACAAGCCAAGAGAAGAGACACAAGATGTGGTGGCTAGCCAGGGACAAACCCCAATGTGGGGCAACCCTTTGATCAAATCTTCCTTTATCTTCAATAATCCAGCAGAGAGAAATAGTACATGAATCTGATTTACATCAGCAGTAGCAAACCCTAGATCAGTCCCAAACTAGGGCAGACAATATCTTGCAAACCGACCGTCGGATCGGCTTGATTCCACCACCAAAAAATGCGGCCTTCAAAGGAGATCCAAATGGATCTATAGCGCAGTTCTGTGGAGGGAGTCTTCTGGTCAACGCTGGTCAAACTTTGGTTCTGCAGTTGCAGCCCTAAAACTATGTCCTTCCTTCCACATGTGTGAGAGAGAGTCTCCTTTCTGCGCAGTAGAGAAGAGCCTCTTCTCTGCGCAGGAGAGAGAGAGAGATGTGATGAGATGAGTGAGTCCAAATGAGGAAAAGACCTCCTGTATTTATACACAACTGTTGGTGTTTGCATAGATGCGACTGTTGGGCTTCTGAGCCTACATGAGTTGTAGGTCGGCTTGATAATTATTCCATAATCAAAATAAATTCATATCTCCATAAATAATTATCGGAATCAGATGATCTTTAGATCAATCCTACACCTCTCGACGAAAGGAATCTAATAAAAATATTATCAACCATGAATAAGATGACCCACATGGAGTTTGGCCCTAGTTGCCAATTTTAACAATCCCTCTCAACTAGGGAGAACTCCATCTGCAATCTGTCTGTCGGTTGCTACTATCCATCCATCAAATGCACTGCCCTGTACAACTTGACCCCTGCTCTGCTCTACCTGTTCTGCTCTGTTCTACCTGCTCTACTCTTGTTTTGTTCTACCCTGTTCTAATCTACTCTGCTCTGCTTTGTTCTGCTCTGCTCTGCTTTGTCTGAATTATGAAGAGGAAGAAATGATCGAGGATGTATCATACTGACTCAAAGTCAGTCTCAGAGTGTGTACCACTGGTCCCAGACAAGTCTCAATCGACCCGAAGTCAGCGTCATAGTGGATACAACTCCTACCACTGGTCCCAAACAAGTATCATCCTCCACTGACTCAAAGTCAGTCTCAGAGTGTGTACCACTAGTCCCAGACCAGTCTCAACCGACCTGAAGTCAGCGTCATAGAGGGTACAACTCCTACCACTGGTCCCAGACCAGTATCATTGATCCCAGATCAATGAAGGTCATCCTAGCATAGGGAGTACGGTAGATACAGCAATGCGTCCATCGGTACTACTATGGTCCCTATCCTCATTTCCCTTCTCATTAATTAGATGAGAGGTACTTCCCATGAGTCCCATATTGCATGGGTACGATGCCTTGACACGAGAACTTAATCAATCTTGTCCTCACAGGAGAACTAATCATCCTGCTACATAAACGCCATGGAGAACACATCACCCAGGCCTCACAGGAGAACTAATCATCCTGCTACATAGTTGTCATGGAGAACACATCATCTAGACCTCACAAGAGAACCAATCATCCTACTACATAGTCGCCACGGGGTGTACATGTATACCACCAGGGGATGGTGAATCACCCTGTGGTCATATGTCGCTCCAAGAAGTACCATGCACCCCCCAGGAGCTCCCAGAGCTCAATACATCATACAGGACCCTCATAGCAGGGTCTTTGAACGACACCAAGTCGTTCTCGAAAAGTAAAAAATTTGACCTTTCCTAGGGGTTTTGTCAAAATTTCGGCGACCTGTTCATTTGCACCGATATGTTGGAGCCTTATAGCTCCCCGCTGCACCATATCTCGAATATAGTGATACTTGATATCGATATGCTTGGAGCGATCATGAAATACGTGATTCTCTGACAAACGAATCCCACTCTGGTTGTCACATAAGATCATGGTGGTATCCAATGTAAATCCAAACAACTCACTGAAGAGCTTTCGCAACCAGACTGCCTCACAGGAGGCCATGCTAGCAGCGATATACTCTGCTTTGGCGGTGCTCAAAGCCACCGACCTCTGCTTCCTACTCATCCAGGATATAGAAGCAGATCCCAAGGAGAAACAGCACCCGGAAGTGCTCTTATGGTCCTCCACATTGCTTGCCCAATCAACATCAGTGTATCCAAGTAGTCTCACATCTCCGGCAGTGTATCTTAACCCATATGTAATTGTGCCACGAAGATATCTTAACAAATTCTTGGCACCAATCCAAAGTATGTGGTGAGGTTCAACCATATGTTGACTGCGAAGCATATATCTGAACAGGAGTTCACTAAGAACATTAATGCTCCGACGAGTTGTCAACATTTCGTAAAACAAGTCTAGCAGCACTACCGCTTAAACTTCTTGAAGTCAAGCTCCATCGGGGTAGTTACAGGTTTGCAGTCTACCATACCAAATCTTTCCAATATCTTCACCACATATTTTCCTTGAGATAGGAAAATTTCCCTTGGCTTTTGCTAGACTTCAAGTCCTAGGAAATAGTGCATTAGTCCTAGATCCTTCATTTCAAATTCAGGAGCCAACTCCCTCTTACATTGTGAATAAGAGGGTCTGCACCTGTTAGGAAGAGATCATCCACATACAGCACCAGTATAAGAGGTTTGTCATCTTCAACCTTAAAGTAAAGGTTAGAATTGGCTTCACTCCTAGTGAATCCCAGCGTCATCAAGTAGCTATCGATCCTCTCATACCATGCTCGAGGTGCTTGCTTCAGCCCATAGAGAGTTTTCTTCAACTTGCATACATGAGATTTTTTATCATAAATCGCAAATCCTTCAGGTTGCTCCACGTAGGCCTCTTCTTTGATAGAACCATGCAAGAACGCGGTCTTGACATCCATCTGATGTAGGTTCCATCCTTGTGAAGCCGCAAGGGCTATGATAGAGCGAATGGTCGAATATCTGGCAACAGGAGCAAATATCTCATCATAGTCTATACCTGCCTTCTGGGAGAAACCACGAGCAACAAAACGAGCCTTATACTTTTCCGTACTTCCATTTGCTGCATGCTTTATCTTGTAAAGCCATTTAGAAGTGACAATTGTCTTGTCCTGGGGTCTGGGAACTACTTCCTAGACATCATTCTTCATAATAGACTCATATTCTTCGGTCATAGCATCCTTCCATACTTGATGCTTGATGACATCTGAGAATGATGAAGGCTCATTTTGTATGATCGTGCTCATGATGGTCAGGTATCCCTGATACCTGTTAGGTTTCTTACTTTCACGGAAGGTTCCTCGGGGTGCAGCATGTCCTTCAGCATCATCAAGTAGCCCCCTAAGCCATGAAGGCCTCTTCCTAGAAGAGGAAGGCTCATGTGGAGGAGGATCAATCAGATCCATGGGTTCTTCCACATCAAGCATTGTTTCATCATCCTTTTCTTTCGGTTCCCTAGTGTCGGCTTTTTGAGAGCTCCTCAAAGTCGGAAGATTGTCCACCTTGCTGAGAGCCATATCTTTGTCAAAGGTGACATCATGACTAATCACAACTTCCCTCTGATCAGCTACATAGATTCTATAGCCCTTAGTATTTTCTCCATAGCCCACGAAGACTCCTTTCTTTCCAAATGCCACAATTTATTCCTTTTCTCTTTCGGCACATGAAAATATATAGGGCTTCCAAAAATTCTAAAATGAGATACGTCAGGGTTCTTACCGGTGAACATTTCTTCAGGAGTCTTGGAACCCAATGCTTGATGAGGGCATCGGTTTTGTACATATACAGCAGTGTTTGCAACTTCAGCCCATAGAAACTTCAGAAGTCTTTGATCATGCAGCATGGCACGGACCGCTTCCACAATCGTACGGTTCTTCCTTTCCGCCACACCATTCTGTTCAGGAGTATATGGTGTAGTAGTCTCCCTCTTGATGCAAGCCTCTTTACAAAAATCATGGAACTCATTAGATTCATATTCAGTCCCATTATTAGTCCTTAAGATTTTTATCTTCTTTTCGGTTTGATTCTCAATCAAGGCTTTGAAGTGTTGAAACCAAGGGAACACTTCATCCTTCTTTTTCAAGAATTATATCCACATCTTTCGAGAATAGTCATCTGTAAAAGTAAGGTAATATGAATATCCCCCAAGGAGTTCACAGGCATCATATCAAATATGTCTGAGTGAACAATATGTAATATATCGGAGGTCTTGCTTTGGCTTGAGGGGAATGGTTCCCTTTTGAGCTTTCCTTCGCAACATCCCAGACATACACCTTCTTTCTCTACTTGGAATTCGGGCATCCCTGTTACCATTTGTCTTACATCGGTTAGAGCTTTGTAATGAAGGTGGGCAAACCTCCGATGCCAAAGTTCGGACTAAGAGATGTGTCACAAGACATGACACCCAGCGGACTTCCACCGACCTGATATGATGAATCAACTCAAAACCCAAGAGTGAAGGCATCTTTAACATTATTTTTCCATACAAATACCTTGCCATCGCTGAAGGTTACCTTGTAGCCTTTGCCTTCCATTGTCGAGATGGACACCAGGTTCTTTTTGAGGTCAGGCACATATAATACATCCTGTAAGTGGATCGTATTACCTTGATTCAATTTGAGTGTTAGGGTCCCACCCTAACCCCCTTATTTATGTAATGGGATCACGTCATAGTCAAGAGTCAATAAAGGCCATATTAATAATTGTAAGTGGTTAATCCGCAATTAATGACGGAACCACAGTTAGTTGCAAATGGGCCGTAGTATTAGATAGATGGTATTAATAAAACCCACGGTATTGGCCCGTGGTATTGCATGTATGAGTCATATATAAAGGATAGAGACTCCCTGCGAGGAGCATCGTGTCTTATTTTGTAATCGAGCTCTGCTCTATTGGAGGTTGCCCCCTCGAAGAGGCAAGTGAACATTACTCTCTGAATAATAAAATCATTGTTATTCTGTGTTCTAGGTATTTTTTCTTCGCATATTCTGTATTTGGGTATCATTTTGCAGGTTAAGAGCATAACAAGTGGTATCAGAGCACTTTCCAGGGCCGGTGGGATCTCCATTTCTGAGCAAAAAAAAATTTGGCTAGAGATGTGTTCCGGCGTCTTTAAACCACGGGATCTGTCGTTGAGCGCATAAACCTGCGGATTTGGGGAGGCATGCACGCAGGAAATACAAGAGGTGGTCACGTCTGTTGGACTCCCTTGTAACCCCTGTGGGTACCCCTTCGAGTAGTAGCGCATTAGACAGAACCGCGCACGGACTGTCTTCCACGTACCCTCTGGGTATATCGGAAGCCCCCTAGGCTCCCTTGAAACCTCGCCATAGATAAACCGTCGGCCATCTTGCGGCTACAGTACACCGAGAACAGCACTCGGAGAGATTACTCGCCCGTACAATAGGGTAGTCGGGTTGTACGGCTAAGGGTACGGCCAATCCTCCTTAGTTAGAGCCCTGAAACATTGGGCCGAGTACTACTGCCAGACCATTATGTATATTGCGATCTGTAGCACCTGACACTCCTCAAGACCATAGTTCCCTTTTCTATCGGGGGATCACACATCATCTCTTCCAGATCCGCTTGTGCAAAGGGGTGCAGCAGCAGCAGACATCAATCCCGCAGTCTCGAGTTCGCAGATCAGCCATTCCGATCTATTAGATCCATCAGATCCGCAGAAGCAGTCTGTTCCGCCGCCCAGAGCTATCAGATCCGCCATTCAGATCTCTCAGATCCACCAGATCGGAGTCGTTGTGAAGGGTTCCTATACCGGGGTATAATTTTCGCAGGACTTTTGGCCGCATTGACATTTTGAGGATTTGGCCACTGCAGTATTGATAAGGAAGGAGTAAAACTCCGTTAGGAGTTTTTAGGAAAAAAAAAAGTCTGAGATCTTTCGGGGCGCTTATTGGTGATCTAGCCCATCAGAATCAGGACGACGAGCTGAGCAGAGTGGTACCATTCACTTCTTAGTGAAAAATTTTTTAGGCGGTCCCAATTTTCAAAAAATCAGGTTGGTGTATGGTAGAAACTAGAGCTCAAGCGATGGCCAATGAAAGGATGGACAAACTTGAAGAATCAGTGCAAAACCTCCACATTCAGCTTAGCGGACTATGTAGCATGGTCGAGAAAATAGTCCCGAAGGGCAAGGAGCAAGCCCACGAGGAGGCGTATAATGGCAATGGACACAATGAGGGTGAGTCTAGCCACTCTCCTCACGTCTGGCACACCCACCAACAACCCAGTCAGTGACCTCCCAAGTTGGATATGCATAAATTTGACGGTTCTCACCCGTCGGCATGGATAGCACAAATGGAGCAGTATTTCAAACTGAATCACATCTTCGATGATGAGACTCAGCTTATGTTGGGGAGCATGTACTTGGACAATGAAAGGTGGCAATGGTGGGAATGGCATCAACGTTGCACTGGACCTTTTAGGACTTGGACCAAATTCACCAAAGCTCTTCAAGACCGCTTTGACCAGGAATCATCTTTTTTGGGTCGTCTCACTAAGCTCCGACAGACTGGTACAGTGGATGAATATATTACAGCTTTTGAAGCCTTAGCCTTCCGCACTTGGGGTCTCTCAGATGTGTTCTACACAGAATGTTTTATCAGCGGTCTTAAAGAAGTTATCAAATCCCAAGTCCTACTGCACCACCCTCCCACATGGACGGAGGCTTGCAAGGTAGCTCGTAACGTGGAACGTGCATTAGCAGCCCAATACAGTCACCCAAATTTCTCCGCTAAAGGTCTCCCCCCACAGGCTCACAACATGACTCAAACACTTAAGGTCCAAAAGGTGTCACCTGCGGAAATGGCCGAAAGAAGAAAGCAAGGCCTATGTTACTACTGTGATGAAAAATACTCCCCAGGTCATAAATGCAAGGAGCCCAAATTTTTTCAAATTGATGCCACTGACTACAGCTCAGCAGAGGAAGATCCACCACTGGAGGAACATGAACCGCTAGAAGAAGACAACCAAAAGGACAATGTCTCTGACGAACCAGTTATTTCGTTGCATGCTTTGGCAGGAATTTATTCCCCTCAAACTCTCAAAATCAGAGGTTTTATTAAACATCGCCCAGTAGTAGTCTTGATTGATAGTGGAAGTACACATAATTTCATCCATCAAAAAGTCGCAGAAGCAGTGCATTGTTTTGTACGAGTAGTTTCTAACTTCCAAGTTCAAATTGCGGATGGAGGCACAATGAAATGTGAAGGCCGCTGTGAAAATGTCAAACTTCAAATGGGGGATTATCAGTTGAAAACCCACATGTTTGCCATACACATGGGGGGTTGCGACATTGTCCTCGGCGCTGAATGGCTCCGCACTCTTGGGCCAATCACAATGGATTTCCAGGAGTTATATATGAGTTTTAAGTAGAACAACTACACACATACCCTCCGTGGACTCCAAGCGGGAGCTCCCTCTATCATCAGCTCGCATAGGATGGAAAAATTGTTAAAAAAGGGCAATCATGTAGTTGTAGCTCAATTTAATGCCATCCAGGCAGTCGAAACCAAGCCTCTGCCAATTCATCCTGAGATGCAACAGATTTTAAATAACCATCTGCCGGTCTTTGACAAGCCTCATGAGCTTCCACCCTCGCGAGGGGAACATGATCATAGCATCACCTTGGTTCCAGGGGCCCAACCCCCAAATGTGTGCCCATACAGATATCCGTTCACCCAAAAGAATGAAATAGAAAAAATCATCAAGGAACTTTTGGAAGCAGGTGTCATTCGTCCCAGCATTAGTCCTTATTCATCCCCAGTGGTCATGGTGCTCAAGAAAGATGGGGAGTGACAGATGTGTCCCGACTTCAGGCCCTCAATAAGTTGACAGTCAAAGATAAATTTCCCATCCCGGTGGTTGATGATTTGCTGGATGAACTCAATGGGGCTCAATTCTTCACTAAGCTGGATCTTCGCTCAGGCTACCACCAAATTCGCATGAAGGAAGTCGACATTCCCAAGACTGCTTTCAAAACTCATGAAGGCCATTATGAATTCCTGGTCATGCCATTTGGTCTTTGTAATGCCCCCTCTACTTTTCAGAGCCTTATGAACCACATTCTCAAACCATATCTCAGGAAATTTGTCCTTGTCTTCTTCGATGACATCCTCATCTATAGTTGCACTTGGGCCGCACATCTTCAGCATGTAGATCTACTCTTGCAACTGCTCCGCAAGCATAAATTATTTGTCAAAATGTCTAAGTGTTCGTTTGGCATGGCAGAAGTAGAGTATTTGGGCCACATTGTGTGGCGTGAAGGTGTCAAGGTGGACCCCAAAAAGATCCAGGCAATGCAGGAATGGCCTCAACCTAATACCTTGAAGAGCTTGAGAGGATTTTTGGGTCTCACAGGCTATTATCGTAAATTTGTCCGCAACTATGGTCGCATAGCGAAGCCCCTCACCCAACTCCTAAAGAAAAATTCATTCTTTTGGAATGAGGAAGCACAACAGGCCTTTACAGCTCTAAAAAATGCCATGTGTTCCACTCCAGTCTTAGCACTACCTGACTTCACCAAATCTTTTGTCATTGAATGTGATGCTTCGGGTACAGGTATTGGGGCAGTCTTAATGCAGGAAGGGCGACCGTTGGCCTTCACAAGCCAACAACTAAGTGGGAGGAATCTGGGCCAATCTACCTACGAGAAGGAAATGATGGCCATCTTACATGCAGTCGAGACCTGGCGACCTTACTTATTGGGGCGACGTTTCCAAATCCGCATAGATCATCACAGTCTTAAATATTTTTTGGAGCAATGCCTATCCTCCCCACAACAAAATAAATGGCTCGCCAAAATGCTGGGATATGATTATGAGATCATTTACAAGAAAGGGAAAGACAATAGTGTAGCAGATGCATTATCTCGCCAATTTGAGGAGGAAAGTACTCTGCTATCAATCTCCCTCCCCATTCCAGAATGGATTGCAGAGGCTCGCATGGAATGGTTTTCACACCCCGGGCTCTCCCAACTCATTTGTCAATTGCAGGTAGATCCAAATCCCACCAAGGGCTACTCGTGGCAGGATGATATTCTTCGCTACAAGGACAGAGTCGTAATATCACCAATATCCACCCTCAAAAGTCGCATTTTGGCAGAATTGCACTCATCTCCCATTGCAGGACATTCGGGCTTTCAGAAGACGTATGCTCGCACCAGAAGATCATTTTTTTGGACAGGCATGAAAAAGGACATCCTTACTTTCGTAGCAGAATGCGATGTCTGTCAACGCCACAACGGGGAAACCGTCAACACACCAGGCACATTACAACCATTGCCCATTCTGGCATCAATTTGGACGGAGGTTTCTATGGATTTCATTACAGGTCTTCCAAAGTCAGGGAACAAGTCAGTCATCATGGTGGTTGTGGACCGACTGTCGAAGTATGCTCATTTCTGCGCCCTACCCCACCCGTTTACACCAACTTTGGTCGCTCAATCTTTCATGGATCAGATCTTCAAATTGCATGGCATGCCCACTTCTATTGTGTCCGACCACGACTCGATCTTCACCAGTAATTTTTGGCAGGAACTCTTCAAAATACAAGGCACTCAACTAAAACTCAGTACTTCCTATCATCCGCAAACAGATGGTAAAACCGAAGCCGTCAACAAATGTCTAGAAACCTACCTTAGGTGTTTCACTTCAGAAAAGCAACACCTTTGGGTATAGTGGTTACCTCTGGCTGAATGGTGGTATAACACCAACTATCATGCCACCACCAAAATGACTCCCTATGAAGCAGTATATGGCCAACTCCCGCCTTCACCTACTTCGTATCTCAAGGGGTGCTCAAAAGTACAAGCAGTGGATCAACTCCTACAACACCGCACAACCATGCTCGCCCATCTTCGAGAGAATCTTCATCAAGCTCAGAACCGCATGAAGCAACAGGTAGACCAGCATCGCTCAGAGTGCCAATTTCAAGAAGGGGATCAGGTCTTTTTACGGCTACAACCATATAAGCAAACATCACTCAAAGACAAGGGGTGTCAGAAACTATCTCCCAAATTCTACGGACCATATCAAGTACTTCAGCGCATTGGAGAAGTGGCTTACAAGTTGGCCTTGCCACCTACTGCAAAAATCCATCCAGTTTTCCATGTCTCATGCCTCAAGAAAGTGATTGGGAACAATTGCAGAATTCAGACCAGTCTACCTGAATTGGACGAAGAAGGGTCCATCTGGCTTCAACCCGAACAGGTCCTAGACACACGCAACAAGCAACTGCGCGGCCGCATGATTAAGGAAGTCCTCGTCAAACGGAAAGACACCTCTCCGGAAGATGCAACTTGGGAACCAGCCACTATTCTTCAGCAGTTTCCACAGCTTCAGCCTTGAGGACAAGGCTAGTCTTAAGGGGGAGGGCATGTTAGGGTCCCACCCTAACCCCCTTATTTATGTAATGGGATCACGTCATAGTCAAGAGTCAATAAAGCCCATATTAATAATTGTAAGTGGTTAATCCGCAATTAATGACGGAACCACAGTTAGTTGCAAATGGGCCATAGTATTAGATAGATGGTATTAATAAAACCCACGGTATTGGCCCATGGTATTGCATGTATGAGTCATATATAAAGGATAGAGACTCCCTGCGAGGAGCATCGTGTCTTATTTTGTAATCGAGCTCTGCTCTATTGGAGGTTGCCCCCTCGAAGAGGCAAGTGAACATTACTCTCTGAATAATAAAATCATTGTTATTCTGTGTTCTGGGTATCTTTTCTTCGCATATTCTGTATTTGGGTATCATTTTGCAGGTTAAGTGCATAACATTGAGAGAGACATTGCCTACACCTTTCACAGGATATTTCATATTATCTCCAAGGACAATTTCCAGGTTAGTTTCTTTCTATATCAAATTAAGGAAAACTTCTTTGTAACCAGTGAAGTGCCTTGAGGCACCACTATCAATGAGCCAAATTCCCATTGAGTCCGAAGGAGCAAAGGTAGATAGAGCACCTGGTAGATAATATTCATCTTGCTTATTTTCAACAATGTTGGATTCATACCTGGAATTTCTAGCCTTCTTGAATGGTTGTCCTCTTCCTTGATTTCCAGCACTCCTTTTACCTTAGCTATTGAATTTTCCATTCCTTTGATTGCCATGAGAGGGATTTTGATCATCGTCCCGGTGTGAATCCTTTCTATCAGGACACTCCCTTGCATAGTGACCTACTTTATCGCAAATGTAACATCGTCCTTTTCTTCCACCCTTAGGTCCAGCCTTTCTTTTTTATTTTGTCCCGGAATTATTTCTTTTCTTAGCATGAGAAGAAAAGGCAGTAGGAGGACCTTCAGGCATGGTCATTTCTTGCTCTTCTACCCTTGTTTCTTCTGGAATGTATCTAGCCATTAATTCCTCAAAACTAGGAATTACATTATTGTTCAGAAGAGTAGTCATGAACACGTACCATTCAGATGATAATCCTCCAAGAGTCGTGAGTGCCATTTCCCTATCAGTGATAATCTCCCCAATAGATAAGAGATCGTTCCTGATTTCGGTGATTCTTAAGAAGTATGCTTGCATACTCTCATCTTTACCCTTCTTAATTTCCTTTAGCTTATTTCTAAGAAACAAAACTTGATTTGCATCATTAACTTTAAATAAACTCACCAGTCTATCGTAGATTTCCTTGGAGGTGTTCAAGTCGGAGATGTAGGCCACCAAGCGCTTGTCGATAGAGTCCCAATGATCTTTGATTTGACTTCTCTGGTTTTCCATTTGTTCCTGGCAATAGCAGATGCATTTGATGGAGGCTCAACAATATTGCCTCTCACATGGTCCAACACTCCTTGATCTTCTAAGGTTAGATCGATAGACATTTTCCATCTGTGATAGTCAGCTTTCTCACGGAGCTTGTCTTCAGCAGGGAAGAGTGTTGAGGACCCCATAGTTCTTTTAGGATAGCCTTGCCAATCTTCTCTTCGGTGATTGCTCTTGCTCTTGCTCGGGCTTTGTCTTCACCTCAGCTCTGATACCATGTTAATTTATAGTATGTTCTATGCTTATAACAGTTTACTTATCTTTCTTATTACTATCCACAGATTAGCAATCACATGTACATAAAGTAAAGTGCAGATAGAACATTAAACGATCGACAGAAAACAAGCCAAGACAAGAGACACAAGATGTGGCAACTAGCCAGGGACAAACCCCAATGTGGAGAAACCCTTTGATCAAATCTTCCTTTATCTTCAATAATCCAACAAAGAAAATTAGTACATAAATCTGATTTACATCAGCAGCAGCAAACCCTAGATCAATCCCAAACTACGGCAGACAATATCTTGCAAACCGACCGTCGGATCGGCTTGATTCCACCACCAAAAAATGCGGCCTTCAGAGGAGATCCAGATGGACCTACAACGCAGTTCTGAGGAGGGAGTATTCTGGTCAACGCTGGTCAAACTTTGGTTCTGCAGTTACAGCCCTAAAACTGCATCCTTCCTTCCACATGTGTGAGAGAGTCTCTTTTCTACGCAGTAGAGAAGAGCCTCTTTTCTACAGAGGAGAGAGAGAGAGAGATGTGATGAGATGAGTGAGTCCAAATGAGGAAAAGACCTCCTGTATTTATCAGTGTGGAAAAAGTCTACAAAAAATCCCGATTTAATCCTAAAAACGCGATTTTTTGAACTAAACGATTTAATCCCCCGACTTTTTGGCGACTTTTTCACAAAGGAAAAAATCGCGATTTTTTCCTTATACTCCCAATTTAATCGGGAGTCGACCCAAAAAGTCTGCCTCCCTTCCCAGGCTGCGGATAAAGAGGCCGCAAAGGTGAAAAAACTATAAATTGAATCTTCCATCCATGCATTTTCAAGTTATTGCATTGTATTGTTTGTCATACTTCTTGCGAGCATAGCAGTCTCATTTGTAATCTGTTAGTTTTGAGGTTAAGATATGTTTTTGTTTTCCAAGGAAAAACAAATCTTTATACTTCATATTTTTAGTTAGAAAGCAAAGTATACATTGGCTAAGCCTCTAGGCTTTCAGTGATCCAGACTCTAACAGCCATTGCCCCTTCAAAAGATTACAAAAGTACCAAAAGGACAAGCATACAACAGTCTTCCGTAGAAAGAACCCCACACCATCAAAAACACTGTTATAGTTGTTGAATGCTTGCAGAAGAAACAACAAAGAGGAGGTCATGAAGATCAAATAGCAACAACCTCTCCAAAAAAAACAAAACCAGTGCCTCAAAAAAGAACCCATTTTTCAGACAGGAACAAAGTACTTGTGAAATCTTGTGACAGCAAAGATCCTCCTGCAATGAGAGCACGTTTTGAAAGGGAATCTTCTTTAGTGGTGAACTCCCTGTAAATGTGGGGAAAGGTTATGTATCAGAAGTGGATTTTACCTCCAAGAGCTTTTGAATAATAAATTCCAAGGCTAGGTTAGTAATCTGACATCTACTGTTTTCTCAGAAAATAAGCAGCTTGGAGTCACCAAGCGTTAATTTTCACATCTACTGTGATACTCACTATTAATTTTCATTGGACCCACCACCTGACACCTTATTACCCAAGCAGATTACAATCTACTGAATAAATGCATGACTTATTTCTTAATACAATTAGCGGAAACAAAAATTAAAAGGGGAAGAGGATCTCAATGACTGATTACTTGATGACTTTTAGATGACTCATGATATACATTTATTATATTTTTTGTTGATATTTTGACTCTTGAGAGTTGAGATTCAGACAGGACTCAAAATTCAGGAGTTGATTCAATATTTTGATATGTGATGTAGCACTAGACTTCATATACATATTATATATTAGCTTTCTTTACATGTTTATGTGGAAATGCATTTATTTGATGTTGTGGATACTCTAGATGTTAAAAAAAAAATTTAAAAATGAATAATTTTGTGTTTTTTTAATTTTGCCGACTTTTTGCCGACTTTTGCAAAAACTCCCGACTTTGACGAGTTTTTCAACTTTTGGATCCTTGCCGAATTAATCCCGACTTCGACTTTTTCCACATTGGTATTTATACACAACTGTTGATGTTTGAATAGATGTGACTAGTGGGCTTTTGAGCCTACATGAGTTGTAGGTCGACTTGATAATTATTCCATAATCAAAATAAATTCATATCTCCATAAATACTTATCGGAATTGGATGATCTTTAGATCAATCCTACACCTCTCGACGAGAGGAATCTAATAAAAATATTATCAGCCATGAATAAGATGACCCACATCGAATTTGGCCCTAGTTGGCAATTTTAACATCATCACTGCTATAAGACACATGAAATTGAGAAGCCTTCTCCTATTCTCCCGACTCAAGAAGTTTGTATCCTCAAACAACCAATCTCTAAAGCAAGCAAAATGTGGAAACCTAAAAACAAATATAAGGTCGGAGTCTTGGTCCTGGTTGATCGAGATCCAGTGCTTGTCAAGATTCATGGAAAAGTTGGGGAGGATTATTATTATATTTCCAAACTATACAACAAACTTTGGCTTGAGCCGGTCAAATTAAGTCGTATCATCCATTTCCTTGAGACTTGATATTGTATCATATGCATGATAGATGCATTGCATGTTGATTTTGCATTAGAATTAACATCATATGATATTTCTCATGATAGATTAGATGCATCTAAATTACTAAAAAATAAATAAAAACTAAAAAATTGCATATTTTATTTTTTTGTTGATTTTACGGCCTAACATTAAGCTTGTGCGATCATGAAACTATTGATTTTTGGGTAGCATCGAATGTGCTCTAGCCCCGAAATTTTGTGGAGGGGATAGAACACATGAGATCTCCAAGACCCAGAAGTCATTTGGATAAATTCCACCGAGAGTGCATGTTATTCAAATAATTAATTATTTTTAATGGTGCCTAAGTTAAAACTTAGGAAATTAAAATAATAAAAGTGAATTAATGTAAATATGGGTGAGAAGCTTCTAAGTGATGAGGATCAAGTCTAATTTAATCTTAGCCGTTGATTAGAGATTAGATCACGGTCGTTGATTTCTCAACATGAAAAGTATAAAGGAAGGCTTGGGGTCAGTTGGAGAACACACACAGAGAGAGCAGCACTTGAGCTAATTCAAAATTTTGGGGCGTGGTTTGCTGAGAATTTCGGAGTAAGTTTCTAGTGCAGAGATGGGCAGTTCGACAGAGGGACTTCAATCCAAGGCCAAAAATACATAGCATAGAGGCATCACAACACCAGGGAGAGACAACGCAACTCCAGAAGGATGACGCAGAGGCTAGAGAAGCTGACATAGTCACTTAGAGGCAACGATGGTGTTTCTGTGAGGCAGATCGAGTAGCAGTTCAGCAGATCAATTTCTGAGCTAGGAAGGCTCACTGGGAGGGTGACACAACTCCTAGAGTAGGTGATGCAGTTCCAGCGCAGAGCTTGGAGCAGCCATCGTTGCACAACACTAGGCAGTGGGGACAGCGCAGTCACTTGTGGGGTTTATTCATCCAATTGCTGGATTCGCCAAAATATCTGACTCCGGATAGAGGTACTTCTGCCACGTTAGTCTCTGTTGGGTGAGACGGATTTGGCACCTTAGTTGTATTCAAAAATCTACTTAATAATAAAACCCTCATATCTGTTGCACTGGTTTTCCCACACTGGGTTTTTCCAAGGATGTTTAGTCCAAAAATAAGTGTCTCCTTTGTGTGATTGTCTCATTTATTTTTCATTACTTGATCTGTATATTGGTGTAGGCTGCAGTGTATTTGCATTAATATTTTCTAAATATTTCGGAAAATAACTTGTTAAACTGAAGAACACAAGTAGGTAATGCAAATCAGTTTACTACATTAGGATTTCTAGTTTGTTAGATTTAGAAATTTTCACATGGTATCAGAGGGATTGCAGATCAAGGAGGACTGGAGCCATCATCGAAAGGACAGAGGAAAAATCTGTGTGAAGATAGCGGTCCTGAGAGACAACGCAGTTTTAGGCCAAGAGAGTAGAGGAGGGGTGACACAGTGACCAAGGGAGGCTCACGCAGAGCCTGCATCAGCCTGATTGGGTGACATTGTTGCTGCAGAGGGCAACGCAGTGGTCACTGGGCCAGCGCAGAGACTATTGAGTCTCGGTTTCCCAATTGTTGGTGGTGCAGCGCAGATTTCATCTGGAGTTGGTGGTGCAGCGCAGATTTTATATGGAGTTGTTGGTGGTGCAGCGCATATTTTATCTGGAGTCGCTGGTGGGGTGTTGATTTTGTTGGTGCAAAACAGTACCTAGTGGGGCAGAAGCAAAGTAGAGGGAATCAGTTCCTCAAAATATTTTTTGCCAAGAAATCTAGATCCGGTTTTGAACAACAACAAAGAGAGATTAGAGAGGGGTGGTTCGACAATGGTTGGCAAAAGGATTTCCGTGAAGGAAATCGAAATTCAAAGGGAGCTTGTTCCTTATAGGATTTCTAGCGCAAAAGAAATCCAAATCCGAGTTTTGCTAAAGCAGCAACGAAAGAGGGAGAAGAGAACTAGTTTGACATTCATTTGGCAGAGATGGCAGCCACATCTTCGGGAGGGAGATGGGCTAACTTAGAGTTGTAGTTTGAAAGAGCTACAGAAGGGCAGGATCCTTGAGGTGCCCAAACTCTTGGATCACATACGGCTACGGGAGCCCTTAATGATAGTAGCAGAATGACGGGAGTCAGTGGGTGCGAGGGATCATGGAGCAACATTAGCAGAGCTAGAGTGCCAAAGTCTGAAGTAGTGTAGTGGAGTGTTGTAGCAGTGTAGAAGGCAAAGAGCAGATACAACCAGTGTTTTAAAAGTTGGCCGGCTCAGAACCGACTCGGCCGAGTTGGTCCGAGCCGGTAAAAAAATTTGCGACTCGGCCGTCGAACCGGTTCGGTCGGCCGAGTTTGTATCAACTCGGCCAGGTCACTTCATGCGGCCAGTAAACCCCAAAATCGCAATTTTTTTTTTCTGTTTTTTTCTGAGTGTGGGGGACTCCAAATGGTTTTATTAATTGGTTTTTTAGTCCTTGGGGTCCATTCCCGTCTCCTAGTATTGATATGCTATTCAAATTTCATGGTAATGTTAAATTCTTAAAGTAAAATGACATTCGCCTTAATCTTCATTTTCATCCTTTTACTTAAATTTTTAACATTACCATGAAATGACTCAGGATGTTTGAGAGTGGTTCCGGCCTCATTGGATTTCATATGGAGAAAGTAGAATTTTAGATTTCATTCAAAATCCAGCAGACTTATCAGTTTTTCAGGATTTCAAGATTGGGGGATTGCAATGTTTCCATTGAATTTTGTCATGTATTAGGGTATGGAACTCGTATTTAATCAAGAGCACCAATCCCTCTATGTACCTTGATGTTAGTGACATTGGTTGTCAAACTCCTCCGAATTTTCGCTCCCAAACCGGGAGCTTCTAAAAATGTCGCTCCCGCTCCCGTTTTCGCTCTCGCTCCCCGCTTTCGCTCCCACTCCCAAGTAACACTGAGCCAGATGATGTTGGCAACTCTAGCAGTAGCCAGTAGTACTGGTCACAAACTTTTGTTGTAGAGGTCATTTATAGCCTCCTTGGTTATGTGTTTTTGTTTTGATCTCTATATCATCATCGTGTATGTATTGGACAATGCACTGGGTGCCATTTTGATATAATGGATATATTCATGAGCCTACTTTGATCATATGTTGTCTTCTATCTATATTCTAATGCTGTGTGTTTGGAAACATGAATGAAAATCTTTAAAATTATGTGTTTTTATAAAAAATAAATATTTGATGTATTTTTTACAACGACCGAGTCATTGAAATCAAGCCAGCCGAGTCAATACCGAGTCGGAGTCGGAGTCGGAGTTGACCCTCGGCCGAGTTGGAGTCGGAGTCGCAGTTTTAAAACATTGGATACAACAGCAGCGCAATAGCATCAGACGATCAGCACTTTAGCAACAGAGTTTGCTTCAGCGTCAAGGGGCATCCAAACTGACCAGCATGTCAGCTTTTGGGTGGGTTTTCAGTTGCTTACTTCTCAGCAACTGAGTTGCAGTGCAGCAATTGGCAATGGCAGTGCTATGGGCAACATGATGCAGCATATTGAGAGGAAGTTGTCGTACAGATACAACAGTGACAGTGGCAGTGTCATGGGAAGCAATACAGATTGCAGCAACGCAGTGGATGAAGGGAAGCAGGCTAACCATCAGCAGCGCAGAGGACAGATGACGTGGATAAATGCGATACTTCTATTGGGAAGTATTGCTAGAGCACATTCCACGCCAAGAGGGAGTGTTGATTTTTGGGTAGCATCAGATGTGCTCTAGCTTCGAAATTTTGTGTAGAGACTAGAACACATGGGATCTCCAAGACCTGGATATCGTTTGGAAAAATTCCACCCGGAGTGCATGTTATTCAAATAATTAATTATTTTTAATGGTGCTTAAGTTAAAACTTAAGAAATTAAAATAATTAAAGTGAATAAATGTAAATATGGGTGAGAAGCTTCTAAGTGACAAGGATCAAGTCTAATTTAATCTTAGCCGTTCATTAGAGATTAGATAACAGTTGTTGATTTCTCAACAGGAAAAGTATAAAGGGAGGCTTGGTGTCAATTGGAGAACACACACACACACAGCGACACTTGAGCTAATTCGAAATTCTGGGGCGTTGTTTGCTGAGAATTTCAGATTAAGTTTCTAGTGCAGAGAGGGGTAGTTCGGCAGAGGGACTTCAGTCCAAGGCCAAGAATACATAGCAAAGAGGAAGCACAGCCCTAGGGAGAGACAGCGCAGCTCCAGAAGGGTGACGCAGAGGCTAGAGAAGTTGACGCAGTCACTTAGAGGCAACGCTAGGGTTTCTGTGAGGCAGATCGAGCAGCAGTTCAGCAGATCGATTTCTGAGCCAGGAAGGCTCACTGGGAGGGTGACGCAGTTCCATCACAGATCTTAGAGCAGCCATTGTTGCACAGCACTGGGGACAACGCAGTCACATGTGGGGTATGTTCATCCAGTTGTTCGATTCGCCAAAATATCTATCTCCGGATAGAGGTACTTCTGTTAAGTTATTCTCTATTGGGTGAGACAGATTTGGCATCCTAGTTGTATTCAGAAATCTGCTTAATAAAAAAACCCTCATATCTGTTGCACCGGTTTTCCCACATTGGATTTTTCCGGGGACGTTTAGTCCAAAAATAAGTGTCCTTTGTGTGATTGTCTCATTTATTTTTCAATACTTGATCTATATAGTGTAGTGTAGGATGCAGTGTATTTGCATTAATATTTTCTGAATATTTCTGAAAATAACTTGTTAAACTGAAGAACAAAGTAGGTAATGCAAATCAGTTTACTGCAGGAGGATTTCAGGTTTGTTAGATTCAAAAAATTCACAGAGACATTGTGAAAGCACGCTGCCTCGTGCTCTTCATCTATTATATGTGCAGGTAACAGGTCTACGATAACCAAGGGATTGTTGGAGTTCTCGTGACCACCTGTTCAAGTAGCTTCATCCACTTCTTCGAGAGATCATGTCCAAGTTGGAGCCAGATGTTACCCACCATTTTGTGGGTGATATCCCCAAGATTAAAAAAAATCTCCAAGATGGTCCTCATTCGGCAGTCAACATCCCCTCGCAACCACCAACTAGCTCGTTGTGCCACTTCTCTGCCACCTGAGCCAACCATGTGGTCCCTCACCCATCTACATGATCGTATGTTTGAAGGTGGGCCTCCCGAACCTAAAGATATTCCTTGTCATTTGGTAATTCAGTATTGTAGTTTGCTTATCATGGACACTTCTAGGCATGGATTAATGGGGGGATTCAGCGGAAAAGAATGGGCTAGGTCTGTGCTCTTGTCCCATATACCACTTTTTGGATATTGACCTTGGATTCTAGTCCCGTCGGATCTCTTTTACTAACCATTTGGCTTTAGGGATGGTATTTCATGGGAAACGTTGATTTTGGTTGCATGGTCCCGCTCCCTCATCCACATATATTACTCCCTTTCCCACTCATTAGTACCCCATTCATCATTTCTCCCAACTAGATCCACATTTCTCCACTGGGTCCACATAGGGCGAGCTCTCCCCTTCCCCTTGCCCACACCTTGGGTCAAGCCTAGAATAATGTCCTAGAGGTTGATGCAGCTGAAAAGAAAAATAAAGGCATAATTGGCCACATTCAACAGGAAAATGTGCAAAAAAATGCAAAAGATGGTCGGGACAAACACATTAAGCACATGGGCAAAATCCAATACATGAGCTCTACCCCATCATCATGGCCATCACCCTGGTTCCTACAGCTTCTATGAGCCTCCTTCATCATATAGGAACACATGATTGTCCCAACCCTTTGTGGGAAATGAACCTGCCTACCTTAAAAGCAGGTATCCACTACTATATCTCACACATCATGCTCTTACTCCTTGAGCCCGAGCAGTTAATTAAAGAAAAATCATAAAATTAAAAAAAGGCAAAGGCATATAAAGAAGAGCGGAAAAATCAAGTCTGAGGCACCTCATGTACCACGATTTCTCCCTCCTATACATTATATACCCAAGTGGGGGCTTCCCTTCTACTAGCTACCCTAGTACCCCAGCATGTGACCCAGGGTTGCCTCTTCACATTCCCTACTCCATTCACCTCTTTATCACGTGCCACCACCTTTTAAAGGATGTACCTTGGACATATTATATGCTTTAGAAGTAGAAACCACCAAATGGGATACTTGGTTAACCCCATTTGGAGATTGGAGACATTATCACATGCCAAAGCCCATTATGGAAGGGCAGGCCATTATGAAGTCCCCATTTGTGGTCCACGGTTTATAAGCTCTTTTACTCGATTTCCTTCATGACTTGTTGTATTGGAAGGCTGGGGGACGCATTAGATCTTATGCAGGATTGCAGATGGTCTCCATCTTGGGTTTGGTCTCCCTATACGGGATCCTAACCCTCTAGAGAGCTACATTGGCACATGTAGGGTGTGTGTTGAGAGCCATGGGCCTCCAAAGCATTAGGCATCACTCCATGGATCCCCAGAGATGTTCAAAGACTGCTTGAGATTCACCTATTGGATGAGGAAAATGCACCTGGTTCACCTTTGCCCAGCGAGCCCCACAGATGTACCATGCACTTGGCAGCTGCCCCAAGACTTGTAGGATGATGTGGCATCACCTACACCATCATGTGAGCCCTTACATATGGTCTACACACACATTCGACTTACTTGGAGACCCATGAGGTCACTTGTGTGCCCTCACAGCCCTCGGGAGCACCCTAGGTTTATTATGTGGAGAACAATGGGCCAAGCCCTTGTTCATTACTTTTGGAAGTCCAACTCATCATTTTGGCACTTATGCATTATGGATCATTCGACCTCTTGGGAGGCTTATTATTTTATTTGTGAGCTAGTTTGGTGGGCTTGTCACCAATAGATAGTTATTTGCACATTATTTTAGTTGATGGGCTAATGTTGACTCAAATTAGGTAATTCGAACTCCTAATGAGTGTATAAATAGGAGAGACATGAATTCATTTGTATCATCACTTGGATTTGGAACTAGTATCTCTTTAGAGATTTTCGCTATCCTTCTTGGAGGACGAAATTTTGAAGCATGGAATGAATTTTGATGTTTGGATATTTTTCATGTCTTGGAGCTTCTTAATGGCAAGTTTTTGGATGGTTGGATATATTCTTATACATGTAAGTACATTTTAATGATATTCTTTCTTTATGATTTTGTCGCATACATTGTTGTTGGGATTTCGCTATATTAGGGCTTATTTATTGCATCTCATATGTGAAGTTGTGGAAATTTTGTTTCTAGATAATGAATGCTTCATGTACGGGCTATGTATAATGAATGAATGTTCCTAGGGATGTTTCATTACTGAAATTCATCTTCGACAAGCCATTTATCTTGCAAAACGAAGTATAAAGTCTTTGAAGTTGCTTTTGTTGTTGCACTAGTGCCAAGCAAAGTTGCCTTTGAGGTCTCCTTGACCTAGAAAATTCAAAGGTCGATAGTCATAATTCCACCTGACTCCAATCTCCCCAAAGGATTAGGAACTAGTCCACCCAAAGGTGATCACCTTAAACTTATTTTCCTTCTCCCCTTTCCTATTCTCTAGGTCTAGTCCTCTAGGTCACCTGGGGCATCAATTATCTCACGATCTAGCCATCTCACAATTGTATTGATGTGTCTTCAAGAAGCCCTCCAAATTTCATGAGATTCCGATGGTGGGATCTTGAGATATCGCAAGCCCTAGCTTGAGGACCAATTCTTGCCCTTGGTTCCCTTAGGCTAGAAACCTCACTGGGATCCTTGCATTGCCTTTCATTGAAAATTCATTCCTTGATCCCTTGCCCCTCCCTAATTAGGTCAAGCATATCATTGGTTGCTAAATCCTATCCCCTTAACCGAACCTCGAGTCCACTTGGTCCCGTGTGATCCCATACACTATCAACTTTCAAGGTTAATTCTTCAAAGATCACCTAGAACCCATGTTTCAACAAGAATTCTAGGGCTTAGGGATCTCCTTTATAAGACACATACTCAAAACGTAACCCTAGAAATTCTCCCCAAGCCCTTCCTAGAGAGCCTTACATCTTGTCTTCCAAGACAAGCAAGCCACATATTTGCAACTCTCTTGTGAATAGGCTTCCAGGATCACCCCTCGCCCTATCATTGGTCCATCCATTTCGTGATCCTTATCATAACAGGTCTCCTCCCATCGGTAGTTCATAAAGAGTAGGGAGCCTTAGTCGAGGTGACAATCAGCTATCGCTCCATTGTTGCCCTTAGCCTAGTAGTAATCCTTCAAGGATCCCCTTTTAGGACGTCTGCTAGTTTGAGCGACAACATTTTGGCTTTGTTGCGGGGAAGAAGAAGGTCTACTTCCCTAGTGAATCATTGAGGAATTGATTCATTCACGACATCTATAAATAATTCCTCTGGCGACTCTACTCATTGTCCAAACCCCTAGTTTACTTGAAGGCGACAACATTCCTCTAACTAGGGTTGCTGTAAAAAGGGGAGAGTGAACTCCATCAACTGTTGGAACCGCCCTTTTCCCTGAATTTGAGAAAGTCAGTGATACATCCCCAAAGATTCCATCTAGTTCTAACACTGACCCAAAACAAGATCAACCCAATATGACTAAAAGTGAAAGACACTTGGTTAGTGTCTTTGCCCATTTGAAATTGAGTAGTGATCCCAAACCACTACCTGAAAAATATAACCGAAGGTTACCCAAGTTCAAAGGGGATGTTACTTGGACTGCACATGGTTTTATTGAGGAATTCTATTGGCAAATGTCCCGTAGGATGATCTTTGATGAAGATAGGCTCATAATGCTTTTTGCTTTATCACTTTTTGCTTCCCATGTCACGAGCTCTTACTTCTAATGCTTCTATCATGCTATTTTCTAATCTGATGCATCCTCTCTTATTTAAACTGCACCCTATCTATAATTTACAAGTGGACAATACCTTCTAGAGAATAAGATCATCTCAGTCATAGTAGAGATCTTTTACTTCTTCATTCTTAGGCTTGTTTGACTCAGGGTCTCACTTCTTCAGTAATGTGTGCTTCTTCCCTATTCCTCTAGTCCTTACTACAATTAGGACAATCTCTTGTATAGTGCCCAAGTTCAAGACACCCATAGCATCTTATCTTATCCATGTTCTTCCTTTTCTTTGGAGGACCCTTTCTTTTTGTCATTGCAGGATATGCTTGATTCTGCTCACTTAGTTTGACATCGATCTTTGCCTTCAGTCTAGTTTCTTTGATCTTACAGAGTGACCATAGATCTTGAAATGGAGTAGTCTTTTTCTTCCCATATAGACTTAAAGTGAAGTTACCCCACTCTTCCGGTAGTGCATTTAGTACCACTGTGGTCATCTCTCTATCAGACATAACTTCTCCTAGTTCTTGTAGTTGATCTCGAATTTCTGATATCCTCATGAAGTATGAGGCTATTCCATCTTCCTTGGATATCTTCAGTTTGTAGAGTTCTTGCCTTAAGGAGATTACTTCTCTTGCGGTACTTATGGAAAACAACTCTACCAGTTTGTCATATATAGCTTTTGTAGTCTCCAGTTTTGATACATATGGGATTAGAGAGTCTTTTATAGATTCTATAAGAATCCTTTGGGCTCTCACATCTCCCTTCATGTATCTAGCATGAGCTTGAGTATCTTCTTTTGGAGGTTGGGTTAATGATCCCTTAATGTGATCCATGACCTCATTCTCAATAAGATTTAGGTCAATCCTTTTCTTCCATGCAAGGAAATTTACAACCCCAACCAATTTATTGCTTTCCTTGCAAAAAGACATTTTGATATTATCAGATATAGTCATAGACTTACTTGTAAGATTGTTGCTTGCTTCCTCCTTAATCTCGATGTTGATAGAGGGCCTTATTCTTGAGTGATTGATGAGAGAGAGCTTGATTCACGATCCTTCTTGAGTTGAAGAGCTTTCACTCCTTTGATGATGTGATGATATCTGAAGTGCTTCTAGGGTTTCAGTCTTTCTTCCTGCCTTCTTCGATCTAGGGTTTCTTTGATGTAGATCTTGATCTCATTGATAGCCTTCGACTTGCTTTGATGCTTTCTTTGAAGATCGATTCTCGTGTGTCAGCTTGCTTTGACTACCCCTTCTTGTCTTCAGCACCTAAGCTCTGATACCATGTTGAGAAATCTAGGGCATTCAAAGTTAACAATTTCTCTGCTTGATAATTGCTTGTGATCCACTTTTACTTCTTAATCTTATAGTCTTTTCTTCGTTAGCTTATTAATGTGTTCTTTCATCAAGACAATTACCAATATATATAAAAGACAAGTGACACAGTATGTAGGCTTCTCCAGCCAGGGCCAAAACCTCTCACCTTTTGAGAGGAAAACCCGATCAAAATTCTTCTTCTAGATCTTCAATTGATAAGTACCAAGACCATGACACAGACCCTTGACTCTAGTATCCTCCCAAGAACCTTGTCACTAACCTTGATGCTCTGCCTCTTCCTTTCCTTGCCTTTCTTCTTGACCTTGAACTACTTCACCCCTGCTCCTTCTACAGAAACTCAATCTCTATCTTTTCTATTGCACCTTCACAACTTCCCTAGAGAATCTCAGTCTCTAGGTCTTCTATAGATGAACTCGGTCTCTACTTTGATCACCCAGAAGATACCTTCCTTCGCTATCCCAGAAGAAACTCCACTTCACAGGTCCCAAAAGAATCCTTCTTCATATGCCCAGAAGAATCCTATCTACTGCCTCTTTCGTTGATCCAGAAGATCCTTCTTCACTGCCCCAGAAGAGTGACTTTCGTAACCCTAGAGGAAACCCTTTCACTACCTTTACTTCACACTTTCTTCTGCACCCTTCTTCGCACTTCTCTTAGACCGAAATCAAATTGAATTGCTTACCTTGAATGGAGGTCGAGTTCTCCTATATATACACCTCCTCATTGGATCTTTAGGCCGACTTGATAGATGGAGTTTAGGCCAGCTTGTTCTAGAAGTTTCTCCATCGTTTGTAGGCTAACTTAAAGAGGTTAGGTGATAAGTTCTTGGAAGATACTTCACACTGATAATATTGACATTTTACAAAGTGTAACATGACTTCATTTACATGACAATGACTCTTACATTTTATGACTAGATGATAAATAAATCCTAAAGACTCTCAATGGAGGTCTTGAGTCTTGACTCACAAACAAAATCCCTTGCTCATGAAACCCATGAAGCAAGTCAATATAATAATTTTATTTTTCTTGTTTACATCTTATTACATAATTACATGTCATTATGAAGACTAAACCTAGTTACACTTTTCAACAGTTTTAACTCCAAGCCTACGGAAGTAGAAGGTCTCATCAAAAAACTTAAGGTTTCTTTGGCTAGGAATCCTGACATATCCCTCCTCATGGATGTTGTTGTCATAGATACTCCTAATGTGTGGGGGATGCTATTATCTAGGAAATGGGGAGCTACCGTTGGGGGTCATGTTCAAATGGACTTATCATATGCCACCATTCCACAATCTAACAGAAACCCTTTTATCCTTTATAGGGAACCCACCTGCCTATCTCATGTGATCAAGCCTGGACCATACTATGAAACACATGAAATTGAGAATCCTTCTCCTATTCTCCCGGCTCAAGAAAGTTTGTATCCTCAAATGACCAATCTCTAAAGCAAGCAAAAGGTGGAAGCCTAAAAAGGAATATAAGGTCGGGGACTTGCTCCTGGTTGTTCGAGATCCAATCCCTGTCAAGATTCATGGAAAAGTTGGGGAGGACTATTATTATATTGCCAAACTCAACGACAAACTTTGGCCCGAGCAGGGCAAATTAAGGCGTATAACCCCTTTCCTTTAGACTTGATATTATATCATATGCATGATAGATGCATTACATGTTGATTTTGCATTATAATTAACATCATATGATATTTCAACGAGATAGATTACATGCATCTAAATTATTATAAAAAAATTGCATATTTTACTTTTTTGTTGATTTTACGGCCTAACATTAAGCATGCGTGATCATGAGACGCTGTGAAAGCATGTTGCCCCCTGTTCTTCATCTATTATATGTGCAAGTAACAGGGCTACGGTTAACCAAGAGATTGTTGGAGTTCTCGTGACCTCTCGTTCAAGTAGCTTCATCCACTTCTTTGAGAGATCACGTACCAATTGGAGCCAGATGTTACCCACCATTTTGTGGGTGATATCCCTAAGATAAAAAAATTCTCCAAGATGGTCCTCAGCCGGCAGCCCCTTACAGCCACCAACTAGCACGTTGTGCCACTTCTTTGCCACTTGAGCCAGCCATGTGGTCCCTCACCCATCTGTCATGATCGTATGTTTGAAGGCGGGCCTTCCGAACCTAAAGGTGTGCCTTGTCATTTGGTAATTGAGTATTGTAGTTTGCTTATCATGGACACTTCTAGGCATGGATTAATGGGGGGATTCGGCGGAAATAATGGGCTAGGCCTATGCTCTTGTCCCCTAGACCCCGTTTTGGATATTAACCTTGGATTCTAGTCCCGTGGGATCTCTTTTATTGACCATTTGGCTTTAGGGATGGTATTTCACAAGAAACCCTGATTTTGGTTGTGTGGTCCTGCTCCCTCATCCCCATATATTACCCCCTTTTCCACTATTATTACCCCATTCATCATTTCTCCTACTCGGGTCCACATTCTTCCACCGGGTCCACATAGGGCGAGCTCTCCCCTTCCCCTTGCCCACACCTTGGGTCAGGCCTAGAATGATGCCTCGGAGGTTGATGTAACTTAAAAGAAAGTAAAAGCATAATTGGCCACATTCAACAGGAAAATGTACTAAAAGTTGGGGAGGACTATTATTATATTGCCAAACTCAACGACGAACTTTGGCTCGAGCAAGTGAAATTAAGGCGTATCACCCCTTTCCTTGAGACTTCATATTATATCATATGCATGATAGATGCATTACATGTTGATTTTGCATTATAATTAACATCATATGATATTTCAATGATAGATTAGATGCATCTAAATTATTAAAAAAATATTTGCATATTTTATTTTTCTGTTGATTTTACGGCCTAACATTAAGCATGTGTGATCATGAGATGTTGTGAAAGCACGCTACCCCCTGTTCTTCATCTATTATATGTGTAGGTAATAGGTCTATGGTAAACCAAGATATTGTTGGAGTTCTCGTGACCTCTCGTTCAATTAGCTTCATCCACTTCTTCGAGAGATCACGCACCAATTGGAGCCAGATGTTACCCACCATTTTGTGGGTTATATCCCTAGGATAAAAAAATTGCGCAAGATGGTCCTCAGTCGGCAACCAGTAGCCCCCTACAGCCACCAACTAGCTCGTTGTGCCACTTCTCTGCCACCTGAGCCAGCCATGTGGTCCTCACCCATCTGTCATGATCGTATGTTTGAAGGTGGGCCTCTCGAACCTAAAGGTGTGCGAGTATTGTAGTTTGCTTATCGTGGACACTTCTGGGCATGGACTAAGGGGGGATTCAGTGGAAAGAATGGGCTAGGTCTGTGCTCTTGTCCCCTAGACCCCATTTTGGATATTAACCTTGGATTCTAGTCTCGTGGGATCTCTTTTATTGACCATTTCGCTTTAGGGATGGTATTTCACAACAAACCCTAATTTTGGTTGTGTGGTCCCGCTCCCTCATCCCCATATATTACCCCCTTTTCCACTCATTATTACCCCATTCATCATTTCTCCTACCCGGGTACACATTCTTCCACTAGGTCCACATAGGGCGAGCTCTCCCCTTCCCCTTGCATAAACTTTGGGTCAGCCTAGAATGATGCCTCGCGGGTTGATGTAACTTAAAATAAAAGTAAAAGCATAATTGGCCACATTCAACAGGAAAATGTACCACAAAATGCAAAAGATGGTCGGGACAAACACATTTAGCACATGGGCAAAATCCAATACATGAGCTCTACCCCATCATCATGGCCATTACCCTGATTCCTACAGGTTCTATGAGTCTCCTTCATCATATAGGAACCCATGATTGTCCCAACCCTTGGTGGGTAATGAACCACCATACCTTAAAAGTGGGTATCCACTGCTATATCTCACACATCATGCTCTTACCCCTTGAGCCCCAAGCAGTTAATTAAAGAATAATCATAAAAAAGGCCAAAGGCATATAAACAAGGGTGGAAAAATCAAGGTCCAGGCACCTAATGCACCATGATTGCTCCCTCCTATAGATTATATACCCAAGTGTGGGCTTCCCTTATACTAGCTACCCTTGTAACCCAGCATGTGGCCCAAGGCTACCCCTTCTAATTCCCAACTCCATTCACCTCATTATCACGTGCCACCACCTTTTAAAGGATGTACCTTGGACATATTATCCCCTTTAAAAGTAGAAACCACCTAATGGGATACTTGGTTAACCCCATTTGGAGTTTGGAGACATTAGCACATGCCAAAGCCCATTATTGAAGCGCAGGCCATTATGAAGTCCACATTTGTGGTCCATGATTTGGAAGCTCTTTTACTCGATTTCCTTGATGACTTGTTGTACTGGAAGGCTAGGGAACGCATTGGATCTTATGCAGAATTGCAGACAGTCTCCATCTTGGGTTTGGTCTCCCTATATGGGGTCCTAACCCTCCAAAGAACTACATTGGCACATGTAGGGTGTGTGTTGAGAGCCATGGGCCTCCACAGCGTTAGACAACACTCCATGGAAACCCATAGATGTTCAGAGACCGCTCGAGATTCACCTATTGGACAAGGAAGATGCACTTGGTTCACCTTTGCACAACCAGCCCCACATATGTACCATGCACTTGGCAGCTAACCCAGGAATTGTAGGATGATGTGGCATCACCTACACCATCATCTAAGCCCTTACAGATGGTCTACAAGCATCTTTGACTTACTTGGAGACCCATGAGGTCACTTGTGTGCCCTCACAGCCATTAGGAGCACCACAGGTTTATTATGTGGAGAACAAGCGGCCAACACCTTGACCATTACTTTTGGAAGTCCAACACATCATTTTAGCATGGACTTCATCAGGCCATTTAGAGAGCCCAACGACATGCATTATGGATCATTCGACCTCTTGGGAGGCTTATTATTTTATTTATGAGCTAGTTTGGTGGGATTCTCACCAATAGATAGTTATTTGCACATTATTTTAGTTGAGGGGCTAGTGTAGGCTCAAATTAGGTAATTCGAACTCCTAATGAGTGTATAAATAGGAGAGACATGAATTCATTTGTATCATCACTTGGATTTGGAAAAAGTATCTCTTTAGAGATTTTCGCTATTCTTCTTGGAGAACGAATTTTCGGAGCATGGAATGAATTTTGATGTTTAGATCGATTTCATATGCCTTGGAGCTTCTTGATGGCAAGTTTTTGGATGGTTGGACATATTCTTATACATGTAAGTACATTTTAAAGCTATTCTTTCTTTCTAATTTTGTCACATACATTGTTGTTGGGATTTCGCTATACTAGGACTTATTCGCTGCATCTCTTATGTGAAGTTGTGGAAATTTTGTTTCTAGATAGTGAATGCTTCATGTATGGGCTATGTATAATGAATGAGTGTTCCTAGGGATATTTCATTTACTGAAATTCATCTTGACAAGCCATTTATCTTGCAAAACGAAGTATCAAGTCTTTGAAGCTCCTTTTGCTACTGGCCTAGTGCCAAGCGAAGTTGTCTTTGAGGCCTCCTTGACCTAGAAAATTCAAAGGTCCATAGTCATAATTCCACCTGACTTCCAGTCTCCCCAAAGGATTAGGCATTGGTCCACCCAAAGATGATCACCATAAACCTATTTTCCTTCTCCCCTTTCCTCTTCTCTAGGTCTAGTCCTCTAGGTCAACTAAGGCATCAATTATCTCACAATCTAGACATCTGAATACTTCGATTTTTGGTCCAAAATTGCACTAGTGTGTCCTCAAGAAGCCCCCCAAATTTCATGAGATTCCGACAATGGGATCTTGAGATATCGCAAGCCCTAGCTCGAGGACCAATTCTTGCCCTTGGTTTCCCTTAGGCTAGAAACCTCACTAGGATCCTTTCATTGCCTTTCATTGAAAATTCATTCCCTGATCCCTTTCCCCTCCCTAATTAGGTCAAGCATGTCATTGGTTGCTAAATCCTCTCCCTTTAACCGAGCCTCGGGTCTACTTGGTCTCGTGTGGTCCCATACACTATCAAGGTTAATTCTTCAAAGATCACCTAGAACCCAAGTTTCCACGAGAATTCTAGGGCTTAGGGATCTCCTTTATAAGACACATACTCAAAACCTAACCTTAGAAATTCTCCCCAAGCCCTTCCTAGAGAGCCATCCATCTTGTCTTCCAAGACAAGCAAGCCACATATTTGGGCCTCTCTTGTGAATAGGTTTCCAGGATCACCCCTCACCCTATCATTGGTCCATCCATTTCGTGATCCTTATCATATCGAGTCTCCTCCCATCGACGAAAGTCTGTAAAGAGTAGGAAGCCTTAGTCGAGGGGATAGTGGGTTATTGCTCCATTGTTGCCCTTAGCCTAGTAGTAACCCTTCAAGGATCCCCTTTTAGGACCCCTGCTAGTTTGAGCAGTAACAGGCCTAATGCATTATTTCTTGGAGTTAGAAGTGTAGCAAAGGGAAGGTCAAATTTTCCTAGGACAAGGAAAATATGCAATAGAGATCCTGAAGAGGTTCGAGATGGAGGATTACAAACCTATGTCTACACTTATGGAGACCAAATGGAAGAAGCTTGATGCTTCTAGTTCTAAGTTGGTGGATCCCACGTCATATCGTTAGTTGATAGGTTCGTTGATGTATCTAGTCAACACCAGGGCAAATATTTGTTTTGCTATGAATGTTAGAAATCCACACACCCCAGGTTTGGTTTATGCCTTAGCTAGGAAACATAAACACAATAAAGATGCCTAACTTTAAACAAATTTGCACAGCAAAAATTACACCAACAATTAGATCAATGATAGTACACAATATTTTATTGTCCAAACAAGTTTCGTATTAGTCCATTAATAATACTCATAGGGCTCGTGTACCAATGATCATGGGCCTTTACAATCCCTGCACAATGCCAACATCATGTCAATCCATCGACCAATACACCTAGGGTTGAGGCCAAGTCCCTTAATCTCTCATCTACCCAACAACCAATACCTGCAGAACTTCAAATACGACTGTTGTAGCACACTAGGTTAGTCAACAAACCTATTCACTTACCTGGGCATTTTCCTTTAGCCCGCTATCCTCTACTGTTGTTGTTGTCCCTTGCAACTAGCCTTGTATACCTTGTTGTCAACTTGTCGTAGTCTTACTATCCACCTCAGCTAGTTATAGACCACCTCGGCTTACTCCCTTAGGCCCTCGACTTTGCTACACATACAATTCCACTTACAAGCTTGCAGCTTGTGGCCATCTTTTACCTGTGGCGAGCTCTTGGTAGTGATGTTCAAGCCTCATTCTTCTAGGTCTCGAAAAGCAATGTTAGACCTTGACCTGCGCTAACCAACTATATTATCCCTCAACCTCACTTTCTATATTCTACAGCGAGGGCATATTAAGCCCTCCAAGGCTACGGCCAGTTCCCCTTTACCAATGCTACCACAGATCTAGGGCTTCTCCCTTTGCAACAACAATCAAAACTTCCTTAAACAGACCCTCCTTAACCACAGAACTTGGCTTTCTTTCTTCCTTTGGCAGTGGCTTCCCTTTGCTATCTTGAACACAGAAAAGATTCCACCTCTCTAGTTGTCCTTTACTCTTATAGCCTTCTTCCTTCCTTAGGTCTACGACTAGTTGACTTTTTGGCCTCCTCACGAAAAGAATAGTCCATACACTTCTGGTACACTAGCCTCTCCATTGGCTAGTATATATATTTGTCTCTTAGTTCAATTAGGAAGCCTCCTTTCCTTCAAGAGCCCTCCAACTCAACCTTAATACTAAACTAGAATTTTAAATTCCCTCTCTTGGGTTCCAAGCCCACTCCTTTAGGTCCAAAAACCCAAACTCAAGTGCAAAGCCCACACATCATTTATGTGGGTGATTTTCTCTCACAAGCCTAGCACCAAGGGCTTGTGGGAGTAGCTCTCGATGCTACCCGATTTCAACAATGAACACTCTCAGTCAATTCATGGTTGAGCCCACGAGAGTGCATAAGATAGCAACAAGACATGGGCTCAAAACATACGGGTCAGTGTAGAGTATGGATTGAACTATGTTAGGGGAGATGGAGTCGAATTGATGGGATATACAAATGTGAACTGGGCAAGTGGTGCTGCGGATAGGAAAAACACTTCAAGGTGTTGCTTCATCTTGGGGCCAGTAGTTGTTTCTTGGTTCAGCAGGAAGCAGAAGTCGATGGCACTTAGTTCTACAGAGGCTCAGTACATGGCAACCAAATTGTTAGTATGTGAAGCCATCTAGCTTTGTAAGTTGCACATTAGTGTATTTGATCAAAAGATGGAGCCCACGGTCCTATACTACAATAATCAGAATTGCATAAAACTCTCGAAGAATCCAGTGTTCCATGACATATCAAAGCACATCAATATTAGATATCACTTCATCAGAGACTAAGTTCAAAAGGGAGCTATTAAGCTCCAACATATTCCTACAAATGAACAAGTGGCAAACAACCTCGCAAAATATTTAATGAAAGGTAAGTTTGTAGTCTTCAAAGATAAGTTGGGGGTTGTGTAAAACACCTTCCTCGCCAAGAGGGAGTGTTAGAGTTAATTTGGATAAGTGTTTTTGCATAAACTATGTGTCTTAGCACGCAGAAGTGGTCCAACACTTTTCCCGCATAACTTTATTTTATAAAGTAACTTTTACTTTATGACTAAAAGTGACTTAAGTGACCTCAATGAAAGATTAAGTCACAACCATTGATCTCAAGAGGGAAAGATCTAATCATGACCATCAATATCTTTGGAGATCTAGGGTTAGGCTCATAAAGAGAATATGCAAGTTTGGCAAAAAGAGAGACATATTGAACACACAAGAGAATAGATGAGGGTTTGAGGATGAGAAGAAAAATCAAATAGCAGAGGCTGAGAAATTGCAAATCAGATTTAGGTTTTTCAAGGTAGAAGTTGTCTCATTTATTGTTTGTGGTTTTCTATTTTAGCTCTGAATATGTTTTCATTGTGTTGTTGTTCATAAAGATTAGGATTGTGAAAATAATTAAATATAGGCATAAATTTTATTGCAACCTCAACTAGGTATGAAACCTATAAAAAACTTACATAATAGACTTGGAGAGTTACTATGTATGGAGTGAGTCTGACTCTAGGATCTCTTAGAGCTAATATGTCCATCAGTCTGGAGATGTCTTTCCTAGGGTTTGGAAAATGAGCTCCATGGAAGTCTCGTGGAGATCAAGACTTATAGGAAGAGAACTTGTACTATGGATTGGAGTCAGTAATTGAATCATTTGGTTTTTTCTACTTTCTTTGGGCTTTGTGAGCATGCCTATAGCTAATCAATGATTAATATGAGTTTGAAATTCAATTGAGTTGATATCATTGTCATGTAGTCTAAAGTTCTAAACAATATAAGTATGAAGAGTAGTTTCCCTAAAACATGGCATTGTTGAAGTTTTACATTCCATAACCTTTGATTTGCCACATGATGTAAGGACTTGCAAGCACTTGAAAACTCACGTTCTCATTATAAAAGAAGGATTTTCAAACGAACATGAATATTGATTACAAGCTCAACATTATTAAGGAGAAGATTGAAAGAGAATAACATCACCAAAGACAACACAACTAGGCTCAAGGGCTTCCATGTCATAAGATATGATTAATTTCTAAGGCCAGCAACAAATATAATAGGAAAAAATATCATCCCAGACCCGAGTGTCCTCACATCCACTGAGACAAGGCAGATTTCTCTGTTGGAATTTCTAAGTTTAACCTGTTAGAAATTCTTCATGTACTATCCAATTTATTTCTTCCTACTTGCTCAATTACTTAACAAGTTATTTACCATGTAAATACTGAAAATAAATACAAATATAGTATCAACACATACAAATCATCAACTGAAAGTAAACAAGAACACAAGCAACACTGTTGTTTTTGGACTAATGTCCCCGAAAAACCCAATGCGGGAAAACCGGTGCAACTATTCAGAGGGTTTTATTATTATGCAGTTTCATAATACAACTCGGGTGCCAGAAATGGCTCACCCAACAGAGAATGCCCTCAGTAGTAGTACCTCTCAGTCTGAGACAGATATTCTGGCTAAATCACCAGATGAACGATCCCACAGCAACAATGCAACTTCTACTGCTCTGCGTCACCCTATCCAACTCTCCAGCTCCCAGCCTGTCCCACGAAAGTCTCCCAACGCTGCCTCTAGGCCCTGCGTCAGCTTCTCTAGCCCTGCGTCAGCCTCTCTGGGCTCTGCATCAGCTTCTGGAGCCTCTACATCAACCCCTAGACCCTCTGCGTCTCACACGCTGGCCCTCTCTAGCTCTGCGCAGCTCCTGGTTGCCTCAATGTGGCCACTGGCTGCCTTTGCGTAGCCTCTAGCTGGCTCTACGTCAACCTCTCACAGCTCTGCGCTGATCCTCCTAGTACTAACTCTGCCTCTCTGATATGTATTCACTGCCCCTCAGCTGCAACTCAGATCATTCGCTCGATTTCCTCAGCAAACCCTGCCCCAGAAAATCGAATTCTTGATCTCTCTTGGTCCGTTCTCCAACTGACCCTCAAGCCTCCTCTTATACTTTTCTTGATGGTCCATCAACGGCCAAGATTAAATCTCCAATCAACGACTAAGATTAGACTTGGCTTGATCCATGACTTTTGGTCCCTTCTAACCCACTTTTATATTAACACCCATTAATATTTTATTTTTCCTAAGTTTAGACTTAGGAACTCCATTGAAAATACTAATTATTTTAATATCTCCTAAACCAGTTAAAATCTGCCCAAACTATTTCTGGGTCTTGGAGATCTCATGTGCTTTAGCCTCTCCACCAATTTTCATGGCTAGAGCACATCCGATGCTACCCCAAATCAACATTCTCATGCCAATGTTGATTGATTCATTAATGAGAAGAGTTGGGTGGCGAACATTCCTTGAACATGTTGAAGGTTTCATTCATTGCAGACAGGATATGGGCAACCAATTGAGGACAAGGCATTTATTCGTAGACAAGAAAATGAATTCTACCATTAGCACTTAGCAGGACATTCATTCCCTTAGATTTCCTGCTCCGTGGGTGGTTGGACATTGTGGGTCTGGAAAGGTAGAGAGGTTTAGGGTGTTTAAGGTTAGAAGCATAGCAGTTTCAGGTCCAATCATCATGGTCTACAAAAGGTGTTGAGCCAGGGGAGGTGGTGAGGGACGTGAGCCTCAGCCTCTCCCTCCCTGGCATGGTTAAGGCAAAGAGCAATTCGATGAAGATTTGTCGATGCGTATTCGTCGCTTAGTCACTGCCATGGAGGTGCAAGAGCGAAGGAACATTGGTAATGGCCACTAGGTCGTCAGGAACCTACTTGGCAGACATCTCCAAGAGCAAGAAGAAGCTAAGGAAAGGGCGGAATGTTGAATCGTTGAAATTAATTCATATCTGGTTCATAGTTGCACGGCATTGCAGAATCTGTCTAGAGCTTTGGGAATTCCTTTTCCCCCTCCTCCCCCTCCTTCAGCTTCCTCAAATTCGCATGAAGGAACAGTAGTCATTGATTCAACTCATCAAGGACACAAACCCTCCAATCCTGATCACCCAGGGTCTTAGACAAAGAAGCAAAATCTCTCTAGTAGTCACAACTCCCTAGACCACGCAAAGCAAGCGCAAAATTTGGCTAGCCAAACTGATGTTGAGGACACAACCAAGGGCGAAAGATATCGAAAGGAGGCAGACACCTACACTGGGACTATGTTTATTGAGTGGGAGCGCCCTTCATGGTTTCGTAAAGGATTTGATGACCCCTTTACCTTGACCAACAGGACCAGGCTCTAAGGGACAAGGCTCAAAGTGATAAAGCTCAACACAACCAAACCAAGCATGACCAGGCAATAGACCAACTCAACCAGGCTCGTTGAATTCCCAGGAAAGACTCACTCAGCCTCTGTTGCATCCAAGTTTTCCATGTTGTTATGTTGTTCTTGTCTCCTTAGTGTCAGTACTATCTACTCTGCTATGGACCAATTCTATTGTAATTTGGTCTCATAACTCTCTAAGAGACCACCTGGTTTCCCTCTCATGGGTAGATGGTCTCTCTTATGCTCACTTCAGGACAGAAATGCTTTTTTGCAGACAGCACCTCATCCTGGACACTGTCTATTCCAGCTTTTCCATGCTTGTACTTTATGTAAATTTCTAATAATATAAAGAATTTTTGCTTGCTTAAAAAAAAAGAAAAAATATCTCTAGAAGAAATCATTTTTTCCATCATTATTGCTTTTGCAAAAGTGAGAATGTCTACAAAACATGGGAAAAAAGTTACAATAAAGTTCTTGACAATGTAAGAGATTTCAAAGATATTTTGATTTATAAGAGAGAACATCTCATATTTCCAACATGATCAATTTCCTACACTCAATAAATGAGAGCAGCACAAATTAACAGCCAGTGCAATAGCATGTTTGATATACATGTGCATTCCATTGGAAATAACCTTAGCAACACAAAGAAGATGTTCAAACGAGAGTGAACATCACTCAAATGGAATCATCACCACCTTACGACACGAAGGTACAAATTAGTTTTACAACAAGGTTTCCAAGGGGATTGTTGCTCCTGCCGCCTACACCTACCTAAAGGTTAGTGAGAAAAGCCTTCAACCCCACAAAGTGTGGTTAGTGGCAGGGAACTCAAAGAAGGGTTGTCACGCTAATCCTGACTCTCTCCGTTTGAGCTATCTCTAGGTCAGCTAAGGCGGATGGTCCCTAATGAAAATTTAAGTTAAAAGATGTGAGTTTCTAAGAGAGCGTTATAGTGAAAATGGATTACTTTTAAGGATTTATGAGCAAATATGAAGTAAGCACCTTGAAATAACAATGTCAATTATTAATATGACAAAAACCATAAAACCAATGCCTTATAAAGAATTTGCTCAACAATCTAAAGATATATTTGTTCAAAGTAAAATGCAATGCTCTCAAAAGAGAAAGCAAAGTAACCCTAAAATGTAAACAAAAATTGTTAGTGCAAGATATGTAAGATACAAATTTTTTTGAGATAATACTCTCTTTATAAATCAAAACATGTGAAACATATCTTGCCAAAACCCAAAAATTAGTCATTAACTTGGAAATGTAAAAGAAAGGAAGTGCGAAACCAAGATATCAATATGCAATTAGACTTGAAGCATGAAACGAAAGCACTTGTTTGAAAGGATTACAAAACTTGCTTTTGGAATATTTTGCATATGAAAACTCAAACCATCAAGAGACAAGTAAAGCAAATGTAATGGAAAGTGCTATTGGTTAATTTTATTAATTATCTCTACAACAAGATTACAATGTAACTCTTCAATTCTCAAATTTCACTATCACCCAAAGATATGGATCTCACAGTGAGGAGTAGAGAGTCCCTAAGATGTCTACTTCAACCAACTTATGTTGGAGGTAAAATTTTAATGAGACTTGGGGCCTTCCTATACTAAAATGCCTAGATGAAGTGCAAGTTGTGTTAATTCCCCACATTAAAGTGATGCTACATGCAAATGCTTCAAAGAGATTTATTTGCAATGCTTGAAAATGAAATAGTGTTCAACATAAGTTGCAATTATAACTTCAATTGGAGGAATAAAATTAGCTTGCAAGTGTTTCATGTGTCTCATCAATGAATTAAAACGATATAAGTAATTTGCTTGAAAGTAAAATTTGTTTCAAATAGACAATGATAATAAATTGCTCCAATATTCAAGATAACAATGTAGCAAAATAATGAAGCGTGTATTCAAGTGCTCATGAAACAATTTACCAAGGTAAATGGAAACAAATCAAAGTTTGTTAAGAATATAAAATGCTTGCATGTAAAGGAAGAATTGCCCAAGGAAAATGTAAGTTTGTAGCTTCAAGCAACAATGAGATAGAAAATGCAAAGCTCAAATGAAATTGTAACAAATTTTAAATTAAAAATGAAATGTAATAGTGAGTTTGTGTTAATTCACAATTAAAGCATGCATGTAAGTGAATGAAATGTGAAAATTTAAACCATGCAAATTTCAATCCACCCAAGAGAAGCCTCCCTCTAAATGGGGAGATAGGATACCATGGGAGAAATCCCAAGCTCCCACAAGCAAATTATATCTTTTATTAATATTACAATGAGAAGACGGCCCTTCAAAGTCCTATACTACACTTCAAGGAGAGTTTTCACAATAATTGCTTGAAACTTGGACACTAGACCTCCTTCCTTGAGAAAGTAATGACAAGATTTCACAAAACTTATGCAAAGGAAACAAGGTGAAAGTTTCTCCAAATGCCCACGACTTAGAGAGGAAAATGGGCAGCCCTCTAATGAACTCGACTTTGGCCAAAATAAGCCTCAAAAGGGCTCATTGCATCCTTGGAAATCAAACCCCCAATATTTGCCAAAGGTCTTGCAAACACTTGTTAGATATTGTGGGAGATTGCTCTTCAACATCTTCCACACAAGAGTTAGCAAACAATCCAAACAATGACTGCAAAATAAGTTAAGTATTAGTGAAAAAATCAACAAGATAACATGTATACGTACAATTATAATTTACAAAAGGCTAAGCTAAAGAGTGAGAATAATCTCATCTTTGCTTAGCCATCTTCAAGCTCTTAGATAGCAAATGAAAGAAATGAAGTACAATGTTTTTTTAAATAGATTTAAATTTAGAAGTACTCGGCTTGTGTACAAGCTATGTTCCAAAAACCCCTGCAAAACCACTTTGTAAGATAAGACTATGAAGGCTCAGAGAACAAATGAGAGCTCCTTTAAAAATGTATCAAGAGTGGGTTGGTCTCTCCAAAAACTTCCCCTCACGCTTGATTTTGTGATACCAACAAGATGTTCCCTCTACAAACTTCAATCAAGAATTAGTTCCATATAAATTCAGCAATAAACAATGGTAAGAAACTCTAGAGATTTATTTAAAACCAACTAAAGAATTCTGTACCTAGAGCATACTTCTAAATCAAATGTCAATGCAAGATAGCTCTACATTAACAAATCTACAAGAGTATATGAAAACAAATTAGATCAAAGCATGAGTAAAAGGAATTATACCCATGATCAACAATTCATCACACTCGAAAAGGAGGAACACCTCATGAATGAAACCCCAAAGTCTTTATTGATATTTTTGAAAGTGTACAAAGGATCAGCGCTTCCGCAAGCACAATAGTAAAAATATGATACAAATGAGAGCTCAAGGCTCTATTATATAGAACTATGGGAGTCAATCCCAATGTAGAACTGATTAAACAAGTGTCATGAAGTGACAATCCCAAAGAGAAATTCGAATTTGTTGAATGGAGCTCCAATGCCAAGTGTAAAAATCGAATTTTGGCAAGTGGACATCATTTTCTTCTTCCCTTATGTGCTAAATTCAAATTTTATGATGGGATGACAAGTGTGTATGGGTGGTAACCCATGTAAAGACAATTTCCCACAAAAATTTCCACCAAATATTCTCCCAAATCCTTCCAAATGTGCATTAACTTCACAAATTCGAATTTCCAAGTAACCAGCTTTCTCATTTAATGTCAGAAATTCGTTTTATTTGAGCACATGTCTTTTCCTTGATTTTGGGAGTCCACATCACCTTGGGACTTCACTTTAACTCCATAATTTTCCACCTCATTTCCACAACGTTTAGCATGTGTGGATATTTATTTTTCTCCATTTATTTAATTTCTGACTAAATTAATTTTCAGATTTTCCAATGTGTTTTGAAAAGTGGGTTTTGAGGGTTCAAAACACATTTTTAACCCGTCAAAAGTTGTCATTGTAGAAAGTTGAGAGTGAGAAGTGCAAATTTTATTACTCATACCCCATACAACTTCTCTAGACATCACTTATTATATTACAAATACAATTTTTATTACAATCTCCATTGTGCGGAAAATCTAAAAACTTAAAAAATGACTACCTAGACCTAACCAAATTCCACGAATTTTTTTGTGATCTAGTATGATAATATACATCGATTCTAAACACTAAGATGTATTAGGGGCTCAACCTTCAAATCGTCACCCTGGCTTTGGGATAAAAAGTGAGTGAAAAAACCCAGAAAATTATCCATCACTGAAAAAAAGTGGATAATTAACCAGATAAAAAAAACACTCCAAGGTGTACTCATCTGTTGATCGAGTCCCAACATCCTAGGCCTATTACATACTCAAAACTCATCATTACTAGTATCACTTATTACAATTCCCCACAGGGTGTGGAATCTGGGTACAAAAAAGATGATGAAAAAACAGAAGTAGAGTTAAAAAACTCTGTTGACTGATGATATTTGATGGTACAAGTGTCCTCTGGATCATCCTTGGGCATGGAGTCTTCATATAATCATCAGGTGCCACTCCAGTGGTCAACATTTGGCTCCATATGGGGATGCATGCTAGATATGAAGTGATAGTGTGCAAGAACCTGGAATCTGCATCAATCGACAAAAGACATATATTCAAAAATATCATCAAGTACATAAATGAAGCAGTGGAAATTTATTCTAAAGCATAAATGACAATTTATTCTTGAAATAAAATGACAAGGGATAAGGTTAGAAATATGATACAAAAAGATGCCCCATGGCATCAGATGTCCTCAATGAGGATCCTGCTAAGAACCTGCTTACTTTCAGGTATATCCATGGGCTGCTTTTCTAACGTGCCCTGTCCAATTCTGAATACCTGAGGACTTTGATCAATCCCAACACTGTGTTGTACATGGCCATCAGATTTACCAAATCCTTTCCGCTTTTTTCTTTTCTTCTTAATAGATTGTGATGTTGATGTTGAGGTGATCAAAGGAGATCTTTCTGCTCGATCTTCAAGATGCCCTAATGGAAAATTCGATGTATCCAAGACTTCTTTGATCTGTTTTTGTCCATTTTTCTTCTTCTCTGACATGGGTGATGGATCAATCTCATAAGTATAAGCCTGATTCCCCTCAGTTTCCTTGCTATCCAAATCTCCATCAATTAGCCATTTTTCAATGGAGTAAATGACCTCCTCATAATGAGATGAAGATTGCTTCAGTGGATTGGGAGGTTTATGATTTGTTTCTTTGTTCTTTTCTCATTCGTCATCTGACCTAAGCTGGAATTTTTGTATCTGTAATCTTTCCATTTCATCCAACCTATTCTGAAAAATGACTTGATTATCCTTCATAGCACTTATTTCCTTGGCATGATTTGTTTCCATGGTGTTGATTAATTCTACTTGTTTTTCTTCCATGGCAAGCAACCTATTTTGAATAGAGGTCATCTGATTACAATGATTTACATCCATGGCCTTTATTGCTCATGCATGATTTTCCTCCATGGTCTTAATGAGTTGAAGTTGGTTGAGTTGCATATCGTTAATCATTTGAGTCAACTCCTTGATGAGATCCTTATCATTCTCATCATTTTTCACTTTGATCTTTCTTTCATCTCCATATTTTTCTTCAAAGGCATTAATGATTGATTCTAGAGAATCGAAACTATTACCAAGTAAGTCTATGAACTAATCCATAGCATTGCCATTTAAGGAAAAGATGAAAAGTCTCATTTTAACATCCTCATGGTTAATATCATGGAACCATTTGCTCACACAAAGGTGGAAATTCCTAAGGTGAGTTTTAGTACTAATGGCATTGTTACCTAGAAAACTAGGCAACTCTTCAATAGCCTCAATCGCTTCATCCGGAATGAAATTCAAATAGCCTAAAATGTTAGTAAAATCACAAGGGGCGAAAAAATCATTCATGATGTCATGCTCACTTGACCCTGAAAGAGAAAATGGATACCAGAGAGAGGCTCATGTCCAAAATTAGCAAGAAATCTACAAGAAGCAAGCTTCAAGCATAAATCCTCGCAGAAAATTAAATAAGTGAAGTCACCACTTGAACAAGAATCTAACTCTGAAATCCAACATGCAAAACCCAAAAGTTAGTCGTATTTCCCAGGTACAAGAAGACTTGTCCCCGACAACAGTGCCAAAAATGTTGCTCATGCCACCTACACCTACCCATAGGTTAGTGAGAAAAGCCTTCAACCCCACAATGTGTGGTTGGTGGCAGAGAACTCAGAGAAGGGGTTGTCACACTAATCCCGATTCTCTCCGTTTGAGCTATCTCCTAGTTTAGCTAAGGGGGATGGTCCTTAAGGAAAAGTTAAGTTAAAAGATGTAAGTTTCTAGGAGAGTGTTATAGTGAAAATGGATTACTTTTAAGGATTTATGAGCAAATATGAAGTGAGCACCTTGAAATAACAATATCAATCATTAATATGACAAAAACCATAAAATCAATGCCTTATAAGGAATTTACTCAACAATCTAAAGATATATTTGCTCAAAGTAAAATGCAATGCTCTCAAAAGAGAAAGCAAATTAACCCTAAAATGTAAACAAAAATTGTTAGTGCAAGAAATGTAAGATACAAAAATGTTTTAGAGATAAAACTCCTTATAAATCAAAACATGTGAAACATATCTTGCGAAAACCCAAAAATTAGTAATTAACTTGGAAATGTAAAAGAAAGGAAGTGCTAAACCAAGACATCAATATGCAATTAGACTTGAAGCATGAAAATAAAACACTTGTTTGAAAGGATTACAATACTTGTTTTTGGAATAGATTTTGCATATGAAAACTCAAACCATCAAGAAACAAGTAAAGCAAATGTAATAGAAAGTGCTATTGGTTAATTTTATTAATTATCTCTACAACAAGATTACAATTTAACTCTTCAATCCTTGGACCTCATCCTCGCCCAAAAATATAGATCTCACAGTGAGGAGTCAATAGAGGAGTAGAGGGTCCCTAAGATCTCTACTTCAACCAACTTATGTTGGAGGAAAAATTTTAATGAGGCTTGGGGCCTTCCTATACTAAAATGCTTAGATGAAGTGCAAGTTGAGTTAATTCCCCAAATTAAAGTGATGCTACATGCAAATGCTTCAAAGAGATTGATTTGCAATGCTTGAAAATGAAAGTGTTCAACATAAGTTACAATTATAACTTCAACTGGAAGAATAAAATTAGCTTACAAGTGTTGCATGTGTCTCATCAATGAATTAAAAGGATACAAGTAATTTGCTTGAAAGTAAAATTTGTTTCAAATAGACAATGATAATAAATTGCTCCAATATTCAACATAACAATGTAGCATAAAAATGAAGCATGTATTCAAGTGCTCATGAAACAATTTACCAAGGTAAATGGAAATGAATCAAAGTTTTTTAAGAATATAAAATGCTTGCATGTAAAGGATGAATTGCCCAAAGTAAAGTGTAAGCTTGTAGCTTCAAGCAACAATGAGATAGAAAATGCAAAGCTCAAATGAAATTGTAACAAACTTTAACTTAAAAATGGAATGTGATTGTGAGGTTGTGTTAATTCCCAATTAAAGCATGCATGAAAGTGAATGAAATGTGAAAATTTAAACCATGCAAATGTCAATCCACCCAAGAGAAGTCTCTCTCTAAATGGGGAGATGGGATACCATGGGAGAAATCTTAAGCTCCCACAAGCAAATTAGATCTTTTATTAATATTAGAATGAGAAGAGGGCCTTCAAAGTCCTCAACTAAACTTCAAGGAGAGTCTTCACAATAATTGCTTGAAACTTGGACACTAGACCTCCTTTCTTGAGAAAGTAATGACAAGATTTCACAAAACTTATGCAAGGGAAACAAGGTGAAAGTTTCCTCCAAATGCCCACGACTTAGAGAGGAAAATGGGCAGCCCTCTAGTGAACTCGACTTTGGCCAAAATAAGCCTCAAAAGGGCTCATGGCATCCTTGGAAATCGAACCCCCAACACTTGCCAAAGGTCCTGCAAACACTTGTTAGATGTTGCGGGAGGTTGCTCTTCAAAATTTGCCACACAAGAGTTAGCAAACAATCCAAACAATGACTGCAAAATAAGTTAAGTATTAGTGAAAAAATCAACAAGATAAAATGTATATGTACAATTATAATTTACAAAAGGCTAAGCTAAAGAGTGAGAGTAAACTCTCGTCTTTGCTTATGCATCTTCAAGCTCTTAAATAGCAAATGAAATAAATAAAGTACAATGTTTTTTTAAATAGATTTAAATTTAGAAGTACTCAGCTTGTGTACAAGCCAATGTTGTGAAAAGCGCGATCGGGATTAAATCGGCGCGGGGAACGAATCGGAAAAAATCGGAAAAATCGGAAAAAATCGGAAAAAAGCAGGAAAAAATCGTTTAGTACAAAAATATTCATTTTTTTTCATTTTTTTTCAATTTTTTAATATCTAAACCCTCTACAACATAAAATAAATACATTGACACATAAATATGATAAAAAAACTAATATATAAGATGTTTAATATCATTTCTAGCGCTAAAATCACACATAACATTGAATCATGTCCTAAATAGTAAGTCCTGACTCCTGAGTCCCAACTCAGCCTCAAAATATCAACAAAAAATATGATAATGTATCTCATCATGTCATAATGTCATATACAATAAAATTAAAGTCTAATCCTATTGATTTCCTCTGCCCCTCTTGCGAGAAAAAGCCCAGCAGCATGAATGGGACGATGGAGTGTGTTGTTCCATCACTCATCAATCACTCCCCATAGAAGGAGTTGTTTCTGAAACCCATCATCTCCCTTATCATCATAGTAGGCCCAAATGGCTTCTTTGGCCCTGTCCATGGCTTCATACAAATAGCCCATTGCGGGCTTCTCACCATCAACCAACCGAAGAACCTTTACCAAAGGTTCAGTAACGGCGCACACCTCCTGCACTCCCGCCCAGAAGTCTTCCTGGTATGAAACTAGTCTGCATACGGCCTCTCCTTCTGGTTTGCGGCTCATTGACAAAGCACGCCACTCCTCTGAAAGAAACATTCTCTTCACATCCCACATAGAATTCAAGAGGGATTGAAGAGATATGAAACTCGTGGCAAACCGTGTAATGGCGGGGCGCACCAACTCTTTGTTGTTGGTGAATCTTCTCATCAAGCTAAGCACAGATGTATGATTATATATAAATTTTGTGATGCTTTTTGATGAGTCAACAATATCTTTGACAAAGGAAATTTTCTCTATGTCCTCTAACATCAAATCAATACAATGAGCAGCACAAGGTGTCCAAAATAAAGTAGGATGCCTGTCCATAAGCATTCTACCAGCAGCAACATAATTTGCAGCATTGTCCATTATGACTTGGACAACATGTTGTTCACCCACCTCCAAAATAAACACATCCAGCAAATCACATAAAGTTCTTGCATCTTTGATTTGATAAGATGCATCAACAGATTTGATAAACATAGTCCCCTTGGGACAACTAACCAAGAAGTTTATAAGGGTTCTCCCTTTTTGGTCAGTGCATCCATCTGACATAACAGTGCATCCTGTTTGTGCCCATGATGCCCTAAAATCCTCCAATCTTTGGGTGCAGTCACGCTTTTCATTTTGAAGAATCCGGCCTCTGAAATCATGATAAGAAGGGATTTTGTACCCCGGGCCAACACTGGCAATAGCATCAACAGTAGGTTGGAAAAATGGATTATTCCTTACAATGCTGAAAGGAATATAACTCCAGAGGAGAAATTTTGCCATCAACCTGTCAGCGTGTTCTTTATCAGTTCTTTTTAGCATTGAACCGATAGATGGTTGTGAACCAGGTGTGGTTCGAGGAACAAAAAATGATGATGCAACTACCAGATTGACTGATGCTGCAGTAGAACCAGTGCCACTTGGCCCACTTCCTTCAGCTGACCTTTTTAGTTGCCTTTTGAGTTCTTCTTTGGCCTCTCTAGTGTGCTCTAATTCTTCCAATGCTCTCATGGCTCTTTGGATAATTTCAGGATTTGTATTTATACAGGGCCCCACATCATGTCCAGGGATTTGTGCAAGGTGAAACTTCAACTTGTACACCCCCCCGTATATCTCCTTTCCACACAACTTGCAATTCAAGTTTTGTCTATCATTCGGAGCTTTAGGTTCACCATATTCCCAGAAAGGATCCAATTTCCTTGGCATGTTTGTTTTTGAACTTTGAATTTGCAAACTTGAAGTCTTGAATGGTGTTTTGGTGCAGTTGTGAACCTATGGGAAAATAAGGATTAGGATTACAATTTAGCATTTACAAAATTACAAGTTACAAATTTACAAATTACAATTTAGTATTTTAATTTTTAATTTTTACATTGATGATTGTACAATGAAAATCCAAGTTACCCATAACCCAACCTAAAACAACCATTCCAAAGTTCAAAGTTTCAAACACAAATTACCCAACCATTCCAGAATCCAAACCCAAGTTACCCAACCAAATGGCAAATGCCAAAAACAATGAAAAAAACATAAACAATGTTTAAAAAAAATGAAAGCAAAAAAAAAAAAAATGGTTCCCATAGTCATACCAAGTTACACATCCCAAATCAATGAAGAAATACAATTTTTTTTTTAAAAACAAAATAAAAATGGTGTCCATACCAAGTTTCCCAACCAAAAAAATGAAAAACATACAAAAACAATGTTTTTAAACAATGAAAACAAAAAAAATTAATCCTCATACCGTTTCTATGGAGAAATCGGTGGTCTCCTCTTGATTTTCTCCTCTAAGCACTTAGATTTGGCTGAAAACCCTCTTCAATGGTCTCCAAGAGCTCCTCCTCCCTCCACGCGCACGACTGTCCAAATGACCAAATGAAAAACCAAAAAAAAATTTATAAAATCGTGCTGTCCCGAGCCCCCGCGATTTTTTGAAAAAAGCGCAATTTTTTCAATAAAAATCGGCAAAAAAAAAGTAGGCGATTTTTTCGTATAAAAATCGCGATTAAATCTGCAAGCTGAAAAAATCGCGATTTTTTCATTAAATCGCGATTTAATCGCGCTTTTCACAACACTGGTACAAGCTATGTTCCAAAAAACCCTGCAAAACCACTTTGTAAGATAAGACTATGAAGGCTCAAAGAACAAATGAGAGCTCCTTTAAAAATGTATCAATAGTGGGATGGTCTCTCCAAAGACTTCCCCTCACGCTTGATTTTGTGATCCCAACAAGATGTTCTCTCTATAAAACTTCAATCAATAATTAGTTCCACATAGATTCAGCAATAAACAAAGATAAGAAACTCTAAAGATTTATTTAAAACCAACTAGAGCATTTTATACCTAGAGCATACTTCTAAATCAAATGTCAATGCAAGATAGCTCTACATTAACAAATCTACAAGAGTATATGAAAACAAATTAGATCAAAGCATGAGTAAAAGGAATTATACCAATGATCAACAATTCATCGCTCTCGAAAAGGAGGAACACCTCGTGAATGAAATCTCAAAGTCTTTATTGATATTTTTGAAAGTGTACAAGGTACCAGCGCTTCCACAAGCACAATAGCTAGTAACAATAAGATACAAATGAGAGCTCAAGGCTTTATTATAAAGAACTATGGGAGTCAATCCCAATGTAGAAGTGATTAAACAAGTGGCATGAGGTGACAATCCCAAAGAGAAATTCAAATTTGTTGAATGGAGCTCCAATGCCAAGTTTAAAAATCGAATTTTGACAAGTGAACATCATTTTCTTCTTCCTTTATGTGCCAAATTCAAATTTTATGATGGAATGACAAGTGTTTATGGGTGGTAAACCATGTGGGGACAATTTCCCACAAAACTCTCCACCAAATATTCTCCCAAATGTGCATTAACTTCACAAATTCAAATTTCCAAGTAACCAGCGTTCTCATTTAATGCCAGAAATTCAAATTTATTTGAGCACATGTCCTTTCCTTGATTTTGGGAGTCCACATCACCTTGGGACTTCACTTTAACTCCTCCATAATTTTCCACCTCATTTCCACAACATTTAGCATGTGTGGATATTTATTTTTCTCCATTTATTTAATTTATGGCTTAATTAATTGTAAGATTTCTCACTAAACTCGGGAAAAGTGGGTTTTGAGGGTTCAAACCACATTTTTAACAAGTCAAAGAGTGTCATAGTAGGAATTTGAAGGTGAGAGGTGCAAATTTCATTACTCATACCCCATAAAAATCCTCTAGACATCACTTATTACATTACAAATAAAATTTTTATTGCAATATCCGCAGTGCGGAAAATCTAAAAAATAAAAAAATGACTACCTAGACCTAACTAGATTCCATGAAATTTTTTGTGTGATCTTGTATGGTAATATACATCGACTCTAGACACCAAGATGTGTTAGGGGCTCAACCTTCAAACCATCACTCTGGCTTTGGGGTAAAAAGTGAGTGAAAAAACCAAGAAAATTATCCGCCTCTGAAAAAGAAGGGATAATTAACCAGATAAAAAAATTAGTCCAAGGTGTACTTGTTCGTTGATCGTGTCCCAACATCATAGGCCTATTACATACTCAAAACTCATCATTACTAGTATCACTTATTACAATTCCCCGCAGGGTGTGGAATCTGGGTACAAGAAAGATGATGAGAAAATAGACATAGAGTTAAAAAAAATTTGTTGACTGATAATATTTGATGGTAAAAGTGTCCTCTGGATCATCTTTGGGCATGGAATCTTCATATAATCATCGGGTGCCACTCCAGTGGTCAACAGGCATAATTGGATTGGGTGTATGTTTTCTACAAGTATGAAGTGTCTAGGTTGGATCCAGAAAATATCAGTATTTGTGGATATTAAATCCAAGGGTACAGCTAGAACTCAAGCTTGCTTTCATTCATGTCTGTGTATATCTCCAATGTTTGAAGGAGAAGGAATGGGTGAAAAAGTTTTCAGGGCAGTCATAAAGACCCTTCAAATTTAATTAGAAACATGCGCGATGGCAAAGTAGAGCCCAACCTGTTAATAAAAAGCAACATAAAAACAAAAAAAACAAAAAGAAAGCAATCAAATTATTCACAATGCTAATCACAAAACATACCTGGTGCAACATACAATCTAAGTCACTTTGTTCGTTTTTGCGTTTGAATTATATATTACAATAAGATTTGGAAAAAAAAATTATTGCCAATGGAAAATTTTGAAAAAAAATAAAGTCAACATTTTCCAGCAAAGAGAATTAAGTGTAAGTTATTAAACTTCAGATTTGTCGCAATTGAAATCTGATATAATAGAAAAACTAAAACCTAAAATACTCCATCTCTATGTTCTAATATAAAAAGATTATAGATACCAGATTAATATTCTGTTCTATTAGAATTTGTGCATGAATCAGATTCATGGCATTTAAATTCACCAAAAATAGCAAATTTAATTGCCAATGCTTAAGATTTGGTGAATATTGTATTTTTTTTTAAGATTCATCAAATGCAGTGACTAAGCATCCATTTAGACAATTTAAAATAGATGAATCCTTGCAAAATAAAAATGAGCATACACTTGTCCGCAAGGGGTAGCTCAAGTGGCAATGGCCGTGGAAATGGAGTCTCACCGAACCGGAGATCTTGGGTTCGATTCTTGTGCTACCCTCCCCGGAAATGGGGCGAATAACAGACATGTAAAAACTCGAAAATGAGAGGGTCCTACCTAAGCTTACAAAAAAAAAATGAGCGTACACTTACAATGATTCATTAGCTTTACATGAGGGAAAGAAATAAAATTTTAGATTTGTATTTTATTAACGAGTTGCTACAAGGGGTAGCTAGGAAACACTTGTTGGGAGAAGGCGACCTCCCAATGATGACCTAAGCCATCTCCTCAAGTTAAGGACATTAGGGATGTCCTCATGCCATCCTAGGAACATATAGGATTCCTCTCCAGCCTAGGGAAAGTGTAGCATGTGTAGATATGTGTGTGTATAATTTTAAAGTCACAGCCAAGTTAATCACCAAATTGGTGCACGAGACCCCCTTGTTTGTGGGACAAGGGACCCCCCTCCACATAGTGATTTGACTGCTAGAGTTTATGGAGGTGTACATACTCTACCGCACTTGGGATTTGAACTTGTGACCTCTAAGGAAGAAACACATGCTCTTAATCATTACTCTCAAGCTGTACATAAAATAATTTTAAAAAATAAAATGAAAAGAAAAAAAGATCATAAATATTTGAAACTATTTTGAATGAAAACATTTATAATTTTGAGTAATTCTTTGCATCTCCGATTGTGTCCATGTAGTGATCACTTGATAATGTTGATCAACCCATCCTTTTTCATAATAAGATAAAGCAACAGTTTTTATCTGGATTTTTCACCTCCTTCAAACCAAGACTAACGTAAGTTCACATTTGTCTTCTTTCGTGGGGAAAAGGGGATTATAATACAACTGACTTTTCTAAATGAAATGTTTTATTTTAAACAAATATTTAAATTCTTTGACTCTATTTATTGAGATATTACACTCAGTGTTTCAATCATATCTGGTTTCTCCAGATTGTTCCAGGTGGTCAATTTTTCCAAGTTTTTCAGGTCCAAGTTTATGTTTGCCAATATTTTCAATAAGTTTCTTTGCAGACCTTCTCAGCGATATAATTCCCAACACAATTTTTGTAACATTAACTATAATTAATATGATCTACCAAACACCTTTAACTTTTAAAAAGAGAAAATGTCATTTCAAATGGCACAATTGTGAGGTGAAATAGAATAAAGTTAAGCATAGAAAGATTATTCAATTTTTTCCTTGAAGGTTCCATTTCCGTTGTGGTGGTAATGTCTTTTTTACAGAAGCATTTTGTCATATTTTTAGTGCTGGCATTCTATATAGTATAAGCGGGTTAGAAAGTTAACCCATTCCTCTGTTTTTCCTTGGTGGCACCATGAGGAAAGCAACCCATGACATCAAAGAGTCTGTGTTCATGGTACGTTTTTAATTCAATTGGAGAATTTTATGGAAATAATCCCAACTCCTACTCTTGCCTATGGATGTACGAATGATCTATACAAAAGTAATTGATGGAGGCATTTAAAGATTCAATATAAAGGTAAGTTTTGCGATTTTTATGGGATATGGTTGGTCGTCCCACATCCCCTAACATAGGCAGTACAGGAAAGTATGATGGGTCATTCCTTCTCTGTTTGTACATACATGAGATGGGGGCACCCCGATTTCAAAGTACTAGCCCCAAAAGTAGACATGCTTATGCAACCTTGGCTTTAAATGGCCAACTCCTATATATGTAAACAGATGTCTTCGGCTTAATGAAGTGATCAAATGGAAAAATATTCAATAGTTGTTCACTTAATGTTACATAGAAATAAATGGGACTACTTACATGTAAAGAGAAACTTAGATGCTTCCAACATGATATATTCCATAGATAAGATTTCTTTGAATAGGTTGTGATCATTCGCAAATACTAATACTACCAATTATATAGAACAAATAGTTTTGGCTGCACAACTGTACAAGCCTCAAGGATACTTCAGATTTTTACGCTATAACTAACAATAATAGGATACAAAATAAATTACTAACATTTTTGACTCACATTTGATCTTGCCTGCACGAGCAAGCTTATAAAGACCTTTTGCATCTCTCTCTTCACAAATTTCTAGAGGAAAATCCATAAAGATCTGCAAAGAATAGTGAGGTATGGATATGTATATCAATGCTTTAACCAGTTGATGTCCACTTGCCAAAAGATTCATTTCCACATGATAGACATCAATTTGCATATTAAATACATCGCATGAACTTGGAGAGATAATGAGAATCAAAGAGAACCTCAATAAATTCTCCAACAGGCAAAAGTGCACGACATGCATCACGATCCCTCTGATAAGGAGATATCAAGCTAGTGATACATATAACACCAGCATCCACAAAGAGCCTTGCCACCTCACCTAAAAATACAATGATCTCAACAAAATTGAACCAGGAAGCATTAGACAGTTAAAGGCGGAACTAAGGAAGCAACACATGCAGCTTATATGTGAGATATTATGGGAATTTTAGTTTTCAAAGACATATTTTGCATGGAGCATTTCTTTGGAAGTAAGAGAATGCCTTAGTGATGAGAAAGAAAAATTTGAATACAATATATATGTATATTGTACATTGCCTTACCAATGCGACGAATATTCTCTGCGCGATCTTCTGCACTAAAGCTAAGATTCTTGTTTAGTCCATGCCTTAAATTATCACCATCCAGAATATAAGTGAGCCTTCCTCTAGAATGCAGTGCACGACTCAATGCACAAGCCAATGTACTTTTGCCTGCATTGTTGTAAAGTGATTTAAGTCAATAATCGGAATAAGCATTCGACTATAACAACATATACCAAAACCAATTAGTATAAGGTGCTCCATCAATACAAGACAACAATGCGGATTGTAGAAACCACATTAAGGTCAAACCTGAGCCACTGAGACCAGTTATCCAAATGACACAACCCTTCTGTCGAAGTAGCTTCTGCCTCTCTTCTTTGTTCACTGAGCATTCCTGCCACACAATGTTTGTTGATTTTCCTACGTTTGTTATTGGTGGGCAGATTATACCTGCACAGTGACACAGTTCAATGTGAGAAGCAAAGTTGCCACATTCTTTTGTAAATAGAAGTGGAAAACAATAATACTTGGTGTATGATTACTTCAGGGAGATTACAGTGAGAGAGAGCGTGCCCAAAATATTGCATAGAGAAAACGACAATTGGGAGCAAGGATTTATCAAGTGGTTATTTCTCACCCAAATCTTTCCATTAAGCAAGTAACAATAGAAAAGCACAAAAAATCATTAAAATCACTTGCAAACATTGAAAAACTTGTAAAAAATACTCAGACAAATGGAATAAAGGAAACGGGAGGCACCCCAAAAACTATTGTTGAATGGATTCCTTCGTTGAGTAGATGGGGCCCCAAGCCTTCGAATCAAACGTGGCATTGTGCTAGATGACATTTATGTGTCTATCATGCCTCTAACTATAAGTTCATAAGAGTTTAGATAGAAGGAATCTTACGAAAATGAAACCACCAAAACTACCCATAAAGAAAGGAAAACATATAATTCCTTTCGCTATGGGACACTTCTTTGTCGTATTTACCAATAGAGGATGATGTATAGAATCATGGTTCCTTATTAGCGAAAGGCATTCATTGGAATAATGGATAGCATATTTTGATCATGTAGAACAAACTCATCCTTGTCCTCTATATGGATCTAGCAATACTCGTTCCTTCTAGAGTATTGGCAAGAAGTTTTTTGGAAATTATGGAATACAATTGGAGAATACATTAGCTCTATAGATATAACAAGGAAAAGACTAAGTTGCATGATACAGGGAAACGGAACTGCATATCTAAAACAGAAATGCACTGGAAACATGACCCCTCAAAAATCAAGAAACTTTGAAAGAAACTTGAATGCATTTAACTTTTAACATTATGATTTAGAATACAGATTCATGAATAAATGAGCAAGTGCCAAAGCCAAAGAACATTCAAATGAGAAACAAAAAATATTGGACAAGTGATACACAATGCAAACAGTGAACTCCAAAAACAGCCTTCATTATTTATAAATGAGGCTATACATCCAGAATTACCTTTTATGTATGAGCCTTAGAGCTACAATGCTGCATGTGTGAACTATGAACAGTGAACGCAGAAATAAAACTTGAGATTCAGCTATGCTAATAAAGCCTAAAGGTTAATAATCATCATCGTCATCTTCATATTCATCATGGAAAATAGAAGATGCACATTCAACAGAGAAATATGAATTGGTAGGAAAAAAATTCTAGAGGATTTTAAATCCTAACTACTTAGATAATTAATTTTTAATCAATAAATATTGTTTTTTGTGGGATCGGGCCCAAAACAGTGCTTAAAAAGCATTATGTGGAATCAAAAGCATCTTACAAATGCTGAAACACATTTCAGCCATGTTTTGGGGTTTTCGTACCAAAATGCCATTGGTACAAGTGGGGGTCACGTTTCCTACAACTTAGGGAAAATATAAAGGCTTACCATTTTTAAAGATAATTCATCTTAAATGACATTGTAGTAGAGGACTAACGGGTACCTAAAACGGGCTCCTCTTTCAACAACAGAAAGAAGGGACAACTTGTCAAGTTGTTAACCTTAGCCCCTATCTCCAACAAACTTATGGTTTTCCTAAAAGTTTCCATCTTAGTAATTTGTGTAGCTAAATTATGGTGTAAACGATGATAACTCTCCCACATGCAATGGGTCGTCATCGAAAGTTGCCCTACGCCTCCACAAGAATTCAAATACTCTAAGCTTGATGGTGCACCAAACTTCTCGACCATGTATTTTGATCATCCATGTGTCACTTAGAACTACCCATATTCACTAAGTAGTTCTATGAATGGGACAAAACACTTAGCAGTCACCTCTTCTAAGAATGGCAATGCCACCTTGTGACTCCTATAACACAAAATGTCGGTGCTTCTTAGTGACTTCAATAGAACAATTTCATTGTTTCCTCCCAGTGAATAACACATAGAGCATAATGTATCCCTATAAAGTACAAACAATCTTAATTTTCAAGTTATAATTGATTGCCATCCAACCCAATACACAAAGCTTAAAGGTTACTTTAGTCTTTTGTTATGAATAAAATATAAATATAATAATAATAAGGAATAGTTAATTAAATAGTAATTAGTTAATCAAGAGGCATGCCCCTAAGGACATGACCATTCATGAAAGGGTACCTGCCTGGGTATATAAAGTAGACCCTCATTTGTAACTCGATCATCTCACTTGTATTCAAATATTCTTCTATAATATATTATTGTCCTATCATGGATGTTAATATATTTCAGATCTAATGAAGTAGTCCGTTGCATATACAAACTTTGTTCATTACATTGGTATCAGAGCATTCCTTTGAGTATACGAACATTGTTCGTTACATTGGTATCAGAGCCTTTCTTTGATAGCAATGTAACAATCAAAGTTCGTATACTCAAAGGAATGCGCTGATACCAATGTAATAAACAAAGTTCGTATACTCAGAGGAATGCTCTGATACCAATGTAACGAACAAGTTCGTATACTCAGAGGAATGCTCTGATACCAAATGTAACGAACAAAGTTCATATACGCAATCGACTACTTCAGAAGATCTGAAATATATAAACATCCATGATAGGATAGAATAATATTTGAATACAAGTGAGATGATCGAGTTACAAATGAGGGTCGACTTTATATACCCAGGCAGGTACCCTTTCATGAATGGTCATGTCCTTAGGGACATGCCCCTTGATTAACTAATTACTATTTAATTAACTATTCCTTATTATTATTATATTTATATTTTATTCATAACATTGTCTTCCTCTTCAAAAAGCTTTGTCCTCAAAGCTTATTGTTGACAAGGCATATCATCTGTTTCTTTTTCTTTTAATCTTTTCGCATCTTTCGGAACTCTTCGAATTCTTGGAGTCGTCGTCTTCATTGATACAAGATGATAGGATCTTTTAAGAGATAAACAAAACTGTCGAATGAGAAGAAATCTGACCATCCTAAATCAATCCTCTGTGGAATCTTGCGGTTACTCAAAACTTGAGATGCATTTTTATCACAGGATTGAATTATGGTGACATCCACGTTCTTTGGAACATAAGTCACTTGTTTCTAGTTGAGATATTTTCTTTTATAATTTGGAAGGCGAAAAGAAGTTCTTGTGATCTGATCTCTCAATTTGTTTGTGGTAATTTCGTGGTTTATTGAAGGAATCTGATTTCTTTCAGGTACAAAAGTCGCTTGATTAATTCTGAACTCTTCACTTGAAATTTCCATTGCTTGAACTGCAACTTCTAAGTACATCTTCGCTTCAACTGGTTTATCCTCTTCTTGAATTGTGATATTGACTGGATTAGTATTCATTCCCTTATCTTCAACTTGGATTGTCACGACTGGGAATTTCGATAATTCTTGAGTAAATTGTTCTAACTTGTCTTTTAGCTATTTTTTGTCACTTTTAAGCTTCTTTATTTGCGTAAGAAGGTTTTGATTATGATTCCTTAGACGTGAAAGTTCTTTGTTTTCTGAATTATTGACTTTAGCGTTAATATCCTTCTCTTCATCTTTTAAACTTTTGATTTGTTCTAATAAATTTTTATTAAGGTTCTTTAAATGTAAATTTTCTTCTTCTTGTTCGGATAGGTGCTTGTTGAGTTCCTTCTTTGTGACCTTAGACTTCTTGAATTGTGCAATGAATTTTTCAACGTGGTCCTTGAGGCGAGAAATTTCTTCGTCCTTTTCCATTACTTCTTTGTAATTCATGTCCGCAAGATCTTCATATTCATGGTAACGCTTTCTTTTTTGCCTAAGTTTGGTTATTTTATCTTTCTCTTGATCTTCCAACTGCACTTTCTCAGTACACTGGATTACATTGTTTTGTAGGAGTGATGATGGGCGTTCCACTTGCAATTTGGATTACATTTTCTTTGTTTCCTTATTAATATCTACATGTTATCGCTTAAATATTTCCATTAATTGTTCTATATCGCTTGTGATTGATTGTTTTTTTGCATCACTTAAGGATTCGACTAAGGTAAAAGTTTTGTAACATTTTCTACAAACCACATTTTTATTTTTAAATGACACTTGACAATTAGAATATCCTTCTGAAAAAAAGGACATTTTGAAAAGAAACCATTGTTCTTTGTGGCAATCATCTTTTTACCTTCTTTTTATTTTTCTCCTTCAAAGATTGAATCCCTTTTGTCTTTATCAATAATTTTATTAAATAATACTTTGACTAAAGCTTGGGATTTTTATAAGATACCCCCTTCTTCAATACATATAAATAAGTCTCTCTTTTTTTTCTTACCCCCTTCTTCAACATATATAAATAAGTCTCTCTTTTTTTCTTTAATTTAATTAAATACTCTCTTTTTCTTTTAAAAGAATGTCAAATAAATTTTTACTTTATCTAAGTGAAGTGTATCTTGGACACTTAAACCTTTCTAATATGTCTTAGATTTTCAACTTTTAATTGAATTTTATTTGCACTTACCTTTCTCTTTTAATTAATCAACAAGCAAGAGGTGTGTTGTATGGCTTTGAAGCTTTTGATTATTTCTAACTCCAGCCTTTTTGAATGGCACAACGTCTCACAAAAATTATTTATTTATCTTGTGGTTGACTGTAAACTAGACCAAAGGGGAGTTGTGGAAAAGGGTGAACAACAGTGGACAGGGCGTTCGGCAGATATGGCGGGCGCAGGCAGCATGATAACAATGTATAACTACTTGAGGACAAAATTTGTTGGTGATAGGGAGCATTGTAGTGGTGGTGTTGTGGTTGCATGGTGGCTGGAAAAGCAGCAGACAAATTTCGCTAGGCAGGTGTAGACGCAATAGAGTAATGGTTGTGGTGTGCGCGGGTAAGTGCAGCGGTGATAAGGTGGTTGGGCAGCTCGAAGTTGTTGGCAACAACTGAGTACACAACTATGATTGGGTATGAAGGTCGCAGTGGAGAAGGTGGATGGAAGTGATCAATGAATTCAATGTCAGGTGTGTCAAGAAGCGGCTACTGCGAAAGGTCGATCAATGAGGAGAGTGATAGGAAACTGCGCCCCTTTTTAATTTTAATTTTCGATATATATATATATAGATATATATTATTTTTTATAGTAATATTTTTTTTAATATGATTATTCTTTAACATAGCACTTTTTTTATTTTCTTTTTAATTATATAAAAATATTACTAAAAAATAAAAAATAAATATATATATATATATATATATAATTTTTTCTATTTTCTCTTTCTTTTTAATACAATAATCTTTTTTTTTTCTTTTTGTATTTGATTTTATTTTTTATTTTTTATTTTTTTATATAATTTTTTTAGACTTTTTTTTTAATGATATATATTTATCTCCCTTTTTTTAACTCTTTTTTTATAATGTCCTTTTTTTTGTTTTTGTTTTTTTAATTATATATTCTTTATTTATTTATTTCTCTTTTTTTTTAAATGGCCAAAGGCCTGAGGATGAAACCTACAAAATGAAGAACCTCCACACTGTGTAGCAAAATGCTTCAATGACAACAAGGTTAATGAATTTCTACAGCCAAAGTCTGATACCAAATGTAACAAACAAAGTTCGTATAAGTAGCAGCGTACTTCAGAAGATCTGAAATATATAAATATCCATGATTGGACAATAATATATTATACAAGAATATTTGAATACAAGTGAGATTATTAAGTTACAAATGAGGGTCTGCTTTATATACCCAGGAAAGTACCCTTTCATGAATGGTCATGTCCTTAGGGACATGCCTCTTGATTAACTAATTACTATTTAATTAACTATTCCTTATATTATTATATTTATATTTTATTCATAACATCTTCCAAATGGACTAGTATATTTTGACACATCTATTCTCAATGTCTTCAATCCACTTCTATTGAGCCTTTTTGTTCTGTTATTTGGATGTTTGACCTAATCTTCTCTTGAAGATTTTTTTGTCATGGAAATGGAAAGACTTCCCAAGTTGCCATAGCTCCAACCAACCTTTCCATACAAGTTTGTGGGCACCTAACTATGGCACAAACAAATTGAGCTCTAGTGTTATTCTACATTACTTTGTATCAACATTCTTGTTGCAAGCTAAAAGGTGTTGTACCAAAATGAATACTCTAGTTTATGTACCCAAGGTGGGGGGGGTTTCTGTGTGAGAATGTAACTATCATTGTGCCCATTCTAAAATAGTGATAGTGTAGGGGATGGAGGTCTGATATATTTAAATGTACAAATATAAATATATATATATATAGACACACACACACACATTTATATAAATATTTAAATATATTTATACATTTTTAAATACAGACATTCTAGGTCACTTGACACAACGACATAGAACACAGACACAGAAATAGTGATGTCCAACACGAGACATGGTGAACCCAAAAACAAGACACGGAGGACATGTTTTATATATATAGACACACAAGAGTGATTACGCTTGGGCAGTATTAAATAATGTAACCTGATAATGTAAGTTGTTACGAAGGAAAATATGTATGTTGTCTAGCAAGTCATTTTATCTGGTAGACCCTAGAAATTAGTATATTAACAATTTCTATGCAAGAGAGTGAGAATCCATCAATTCACTGACCACCTATTCACCTTGATTAATCTATGCATTTGCTTTGTCTTTGACCAATGTGTCCTTCCTCTATTACATGCCAATATTTATTCCCAACATGTCTTATGTCATTATTTACATGCTGCAATATACTAGAATGAGAAAGATTTGAGAACAAATGAGAAGACTTCCTACTCAAAGTCTAATTATTTTAAGCTTGAGAAGACTTGTTCCAGGTAACACATATTTGGATTACTTTATTATCTAAGTCACCGGATTCGTCCTAAACCCCCTACGAATCCCAAATCCAGCGAATCCAACACGATTCGGTCCGGATTCGTGTCCAAATCATATGACACGTCGTGTCTGTTTCCGACACGTCGAATCCGAGGTCGTGTCACGATTTTCAAAAGCGTGTCGCGATTTTGGGACACGTGTCCTGTTTCCAGGACTCGCTAAGCTCAGTGCGGGAAAAAAAAGGGCGTGTTTGCTCATTAATATTTTCATTTGGCAAGTGATTTGTGTTGTTGGCAAGTGATTTGTGCTGTTGCAGCAAGGAGTAGAGCATTTTGGCAGCTTCATGATCAAGTCTAGGCCCTAGTATTGATATGTTATTCATGGTAATGTTAAATTCTTAAAGTAAAAGTGACATTCTCCTTAATCTTCATTTTCATCCTTTTACTTAAATTTTTAACTTTACCATGAAATGACTCAGGATGTTTGAGAGTGGTTCCGGCCTCATTGGATTTCATATGGAGAAAGTAGAATTTTAGATTTCATTCAAAATCCAGCAAACTTATCAGTTTTTCAGGATTTTAGGATTGGGCGATTGCAATGTTTCCATTGAATCTTTTCATGTATTAGGGTATGGAACTCGTATTTAATCAAGAGCACCAAACCAAGAGCTTCTGAATATGTTGCTCCCGCTCCCAAGTAACACTGTTCCTGATGATATGGGTCTGGACACCATTGTTGAGTTGGCATTGGCCAACATGGATCTCAATGATCCAGTGCTAGAGCCTGTTAGATTTGATGACTTAGAGGGGTCAACCTCCATACCAGCAGATGCAGAGGCGACTATGGATACAGGGGAGGAGGAGGATGCAGAGGAGAGCAGTGGGGACCATGATGATGGGGACAGTGATGCTGATTCTGATGCTGATTGATGCCTTGAGGCTTGTATACCTGTAGTTGTTTTATATTTTCTATTTCTATTTGCCATTGGCATTGCACCAACACTACCTATGTAACACATTTTGATTTGATGACTTAATGAGAAAACTACAATTGTCAGTGTGTTTATCTTACTATCTTGTAGTTGTAAGTTGTCTTTCAGTTATGAATTATGAATCATGATTTAAATTTTTAATAGATTTATCATTTATGTGACCAGTACCACTGACATTTATTTGAATTTTGTATGTACTATGCATGCTAATAGCTATAGATGAAGATCTATGTTTGAAATCAATAAATTTGTATCATTAATTAAAATTTGTGTAAGAAATATGATAATATCTAATTTTTAATATATATATATATTTAATAAAATAATATATAACGTGTCCTGTTCCGGGGGGTCAGCGTGTCCGAATCCGACACCACAAATCTCTAATCCTACGTGTCTCGAATCCCCGTGTCAGGTGACTTAGTTTATTATATACAACGAACACATATGTTGACAAGTATCTTACTACTTCAATAATTGAGAATTGTTAGTATATCCTAAGGGCCATAAGTTGAAATTCTTTGATCACTTAAAAACATCATGTGCTTCATATAATGCAGGTGTGCTATTAAATGGGAAATGGGTCTTTCAGCCACTAAATTCATGTGTCGTTGTGGTCGGTGTGGCTGTATTTGTTCGTAGTCCTATTAAAAGCATCATCTCGTATGACTAAAGTTATAGACTTTGGTGTATGAAGAATGAGCACACTATAGTACAAAACTATGATACAATGCTATTTTAAAGAATTATATGACATTGAAACTAATATAACATTCATATTTCAAGAAAAAAATTCAGGGGACACATGTCTAAATCACCTAACACATTAATGTTGTTGGAAAATGCAACTAGGTTCGGTCTTCATTAATGTATTTGAGTCGTCATGTAATGTACTTATCAAAAGAATAAAGAAAAGAATTTTTATTATCGTATCAATGACTTATTGAAGCATGCATTTCATGCTTGGGTCATCATTATATTAGTAAAAGTCCCCATTGTCGACTCCTAGGATTAATATTGAATCAATAGAGTCATTATACATTTAAAAAGACCCTTCTTGGGCTTTTGAATCATGTAAAAAGGTTTATTATTGAGTCAAATATGATTTATCTAACCCTCCACACCAAGTCGGCCTAAAGGAGATCAAGTCCATGGAAAATTTTAGGGGCTATTATTCGCATGTGGGCTAATTTTCCATGATTTTTCCAAAAGAAAGATTCATCAATTTCCATTTTTTCTAAAAATGTTTCGCCCAAATTTTACAATATAAAATTATTTTACCTTAAAAATCGCCAACATTATATAGAGAAAATATATAAAATCATTATAAATTTGAATAATTTTACAAAAATATCAATAAACATTTTATAGTTTGCATATTAGGGACTAGTGAGATTCGCTAATGATTTTAAACTTCAAGATAATTTTCCATCCTTAAAATTTTCCCTAATCAAGTCGGCCTAAGGGACACCAATTCGACCTCACCTAGAGCCTATAAATAGAAGGAGATCGAATTCATTTGGAGCATCTCATCACAAGCAAGTTCAATATCTCTAGTGAAGCTGGGAAAAGTGCAAAGTGGGTCAAGGAAGTCAAAGGAAGTGCCAGTTGGGTCAAGGCTAAGGAGAAGCAAGAAATCAAAGTTTCAGTGCTATGCTCTCTCTCTTTCGTGCCCTAGTTTGGGAGATTGAAGTCTTCCAAGTGTTGTTGTTTCCAATTGTTACATGACACCGGAAGTTGTTGCATAGTCGAACTTGCTGGAGTGGAAGAGTTGTTGCAAAGGGGTCGAAGATCTGGAAGGGCTGACTTGGTGTGGAGGGAAGGTTTGGTCTATGTCTAGGTTGAAGAGTCTCAAAGAAAACTATTGAAAGAAGAGAATTTTTTACTAGGTTTTCCCCTCGAGAGGGGTTTTTCCCTGGCATAGTGCCTATTACCCACCACTTTGTGGGTGACATCCCCAGGAGAATTTTTTCTCCATGGTGAGCCTCAGTCAACAGACCCTTAATGCCTCCCACTAGCTCGTTGTGCCATTTCTCTACCACCTAAGCTAGCCATGTGGTCTCTCTCCCACCTGTATTGATCGTATGTTTGAAGGTAGGCCTCCCGAATCTAAAGGTATGTCTCGTCATTTGGTAATTGAGTATTGGGTTTACTTATCATGGATACTTTTGGGTATGGATTGATGGGGGGATTTGGCAGAAAGAGTGGGCTTAGTTTGTGCTCTTGTCCCCTTGATCTCTTTTGGTTATTACCCTTGGATCTTAGCCCCATGGGATCCCCTTTATTGACCATTTGATTCTAAGGTGGTACTACTTGTGAAACCCAGACTTTGGGTGTGTGGTCCCTCTCCTTTACCCGCACGCATTACTCCCTCTCCACTCACTATACCCCCATTCATCTTTTCTCCCACCTAGGTCCACATAGGGCTAGCCTCCCTATCCCGTTGCCCCTACCTCGGGTCAAGCCTAGAATGATGCCCCACCTCGGGTCAAGCCTAGAATGATGCCCCAGAGGTTGAAGCAATTAAAATAAAAGGTTAAAAGGATAATTGGCCACATTTAACAGGAAATTGTACCACAATTAGCAAAAGATGGCCAGGACAAATTCTCAGCAGATGGGCAAAATCCAATGCATGAGCTCTACCCCAATCCATAGTCATCACCCTGGTTCCATAGGCCCTAGATGAGCCGCCTCTATCATTCAAGAACCCATGATTGTCCCAACCCCTGGAGGGAAATGAACCGCCCTACCTAAAAGGGGGTAATCACTGTTATATCTTACATATCATGGTTTTGTCCTTTGAGCCCCGAGAAGTTAATTAAAGAAATTCATAAAAGACAAAAGGCATATAAAGAAGGGTGGAAAAATCAAGGTCAGGGCACCTCACGTACCACAATTGCTCCCTCCTACACATTACATACCCAACTGTGGGCTTCCCCTTATCTAGCTACCCATATGCCCCACTATATGGCCCAGGATTGCCCCTCTCATTCCCTATTCCATTCCACTTATTTGTCACTTTCCACCCCCATTAGAGGGATGTACCTTGGACATACTACCCCTTCAAGGGCTGAAACCACCTAATAAAGTACTTGGCTAACCCCCTTTGGAGCTTGGAGACACTAGTACATGCCAAAGCCCACTACGGAAGGGCATGCCATTATGAAGTGCCCACTTTGTTATCCATGATTTGTAAGCTCTTTTACCCAAATATTTTAATGATTGGTTTTACTGGAAGCCTAGGGGGCACACTCAACCTTATGCAAGATTGCAGGTGGTTTCCTTTTGGGTTTAGTCTCCCTATATTGGATCCTAACCCCTAGAGGTCTACATTGGCACATGTGGGGTGTGCATAGATAGCCATGGGCCTCCATAGTAGCAGACAACACTCCACGGATCTTCATGGATGCTCAGAGACTACTAGCGATCCACTTTTGGGTGATGGTGATATGCTTGGTACATTATGCCCAGGAGGCCCCCACAAGAGCCCCACACTCTTGACAGGTGTCCCAAGACTTGTACGATGTCATGGCAACATTCATTCCACCACTTGGACCCTTGCAGAGGATCTACAGGCATCTTCGATTCATATGGAAACCCATGGGGTCATTTATGTGCACTTAGACCCATTGGGAGTACCATAGGTCTACTACTTGGAGAACAAGGGGCCACCCCCTTGTCCATCATATTTCGAGGAATTTATTCCTCAATATGGCACTTATGGATATTATTATGCCTTTAGAGGGCCCTACGACATGTACATATTATTATTTGGCCCCTTGTGAGGCTTATTTTTACACTTGTGAACTAGTTTGGTGGGCTTGTCACCAATAGGGGTTTTATTTGCACATTATTTTATCATTGGGGGCTAATGTATGCCCATAGGCTAATTCGAATTCCTTAGGAGGCTATATATTGATGTTAGATACATTCATTTGTATCATCACTTGACTTGGGATCTCTCTAATCATAGAGAATTTTCGCACTTTTCCTTGGTGGATATTTTGCGAGATGGATGAATTTTGATGTATGGATTTGGGTTATTTCTCTTGTCTTGGAGCTTTATTGAGCAAACAAAATGCTAGTTAGATATACTCTATAACATTGTAAGTAAATTTTGATGTTATTATCCACTTATTTGTCACTTGCCACCTCCATTAGAGGGATGTAACTTGAACATATTATCCCCTTTAAGGGTTGAAACCACCTAATAAGGTACTTGGCTAACCCCCCTTTGGAGCTTGGAGACACTAATACATGCCAAAGCCCGCTACAGAAGGGCATGCCATTATGAAGTGCCCACTTTGTTATCCATGATTTGTAAGCTCTTTTACCCGATTATTTTAATGATTGGTTGTACTGAAAGCCTAGGGGACACATAGAATCTTATGCAGGATTAAAGGTGGTTTCCTTTTGGGTTTGGTCTCCCTATATGGGATCCTAACCCCCAGAGGTCTACATTGGCATATGTAGGGTGTGCATAGAGAGCCATGGGCCTCCACAGTAGCAGACAACACTCCACGGATCTTCATGGATGCTCAGAGACTACTAGCGATCCACTTTTGGGTGATGGTGATATGCTTGGTACATTATGCCCAGCAGGCCCCTACATGAGCCCCACACTCTTGACAGGTGTCACAGGTCATGTACGATGTCATGGCAGCATTCATTCCACCACTTGGACCTTTGCAGAGGATCTACAGGCATCTCCGATTCATATGGAAACCCATGGGATCATTTATGTGCCCTCAAACCCACTGGGAGCACCACAGGTCTACTACTTGGAGAATAAGGGGCCACCCCCTTGTCCATCATATTCCGAGGAATTTATTCCTCAGTATGGCACTTATGGATATTATTATGCCTTTGGAGGTCCCTACAACATGTACATATTATTATTTGGCCCCTTGTGAGGCTTATTTTTACACTTGTGAGCTAGTTTGGTGGGCTTGTCACCAATAGGGGTTTTATTTGCACATTATTTCATTAGGGGCTAATGTAGGCCCATAGGCTAATTCAAATTCCTTAGGAGGCTATATATTGATGTTAGATACACTCATTTGCATCATCACTTGACTTGGGAACTCTCTAATCATAGAGAATTTTCACACTTTTTCCTTGGTGGATATTTTTGGAGATGGATGAATTTTGATGTATAGATTTGGGTTATTTCTCTTGTCAAGGAGCTTTATTGAGCAAATGAAATGCTGGTTGGATATACTCTATAATGTTGTAAGTAAATTTTGATGCTATTATTCTTATTGTTGCATACTGCTAAAATTAGGGCTAGTTACTGCATTATCGAAATGTGCAATTGGACATGTTTTAGCTAATTTAATATATGCGCCAATGTTATATGAATGAAATGTCCTAGAGATTTATTTATCTCAAGAAGCTTGCATCATTTTCTTTGAAATATAAATGCTTGAAGGCCACTTTTCTTTTCTTTCTCTCAACATTGGATGCAGTTGACTTTCTTGGCCTCATTGATCAAGAAACCAAGTTCTTACTCATCATTATCCTTGACTCCATATCCCCAAGTGAACTAAGCATTGATCCCTCAAAAAGGGTGATGATTCCACCCCTCTTTTAACCATTTTCTTCTTTTTCCCCAAGTCTAGCCCCATTAGGTCACCTAAGCCATCAATATCTCGGGAATTGACCCAAGGAAAAAATTCGATCTCTTATAGGCTACTGCACTGGTGGGTCCCCTCCCCCTCCTCCAAATTTGAGGCAATTCTAATAGTGGAATCTCCGAGAATCTCAAGCCCTAGCTCTAGGATCGAATTGTGCCTAGGAGTCCCCAAGCCTAGACCTCAATAGGATCAATTCAACCTTTTGAAGAAGGTATTCTTGTTTGGTCCTTTTCCTTCACCTTGTCCAAGATAGGAACATCATTGGTTTGTACATTCCATCCACGAACCTGGGTTGGGTCCACTTGGCCCTGTGTGGTCCCACTTCTCAATAAAGACTATTTGTCAAGGACCATTTGGGAATCCAAGTTTCCCAAGGATTATAGGGATTGAGAAACTTGTTCATAAACCTATCCTTTCTCCCTCAACCCTCCAATCCTCACCCCTTATCCCTAGTGGACCAAGTCCCTTACTTAAAGAGCAAGCAAGCTCCATTCTTCACTCCATCCTTGGGAAAGGGTTTTCAGGGTCACTTCTCACCTATCCATTGACATATACTTTACAAGTGAATCCCTACACTATCGGGACTCCTCCCATCAGTGAAAGTCTGTAAAGAGCAGGGAGACTTAGCTGTGGAGACAATGTGCTAAGCCTCCACAGTTGCCCTTAACCTAGCAGTTCACCTCTTAGGAACCCCTTTAGGTCCCCTGTTGGTTTGAGTGGTAACAGTGCCTACATCTTGTGTCTTGAGTTTTTTGTGATCTTCATACACATAAAATATGGTAATTACTTGATGAAATATAAGATAATAAAGAAGTAAAAGGAGCAAACATAACTTACAAGTAATTATCAAGAAAGAGGAATCAAACCCTAATCTACTTGCACTGATTTCTCAACAGAGGCCACGTCTTTAGCATGTGTCCTATGAGTAGGACACATGTACCATTATGGTCGATTTGGTGGTATATGTTTGTAGTCATATTAAAAGCATCATCTCATATGACTTAAGTTATAGACTTTGGTGTATGAAGAATGAGCACACTATACTATAGAATTGTGATGCAATGATATTTTAAAGGATGATATGAGATTAAAACTAACATACGATTGATATTTCAAGTAAGTTTTTCGAGGGACACATGTCCAAGCATAGGACACGTTGAGGGTATCTGTTTGGCGCATGTCCTATGAATAGGACACATGCCAAACACGTGTCCTCACAAATTTGTGTCTGTCACGCCAAATATGTGACATGTGACTAGATGTGTCAAGTAGTTTTTCGTGTGTGTGTGCATTAAATTTTGTATTTATTACTATATAATGTATAGTATTGATCCAAAATGGATTACTATATAATTTGTCATATGTTTTGGTACTTTCCAAGTGGAAAAATAAGAGTCGTGGACTTGTATGACCCATTTTAGGCGTAGGTCCTATTTTCGCGATTTGTGGTCCTAAAACTTATGGGAGCTCATTCGAGGTATTAAACCATTGTTTTGGGGGTCAAATCTTTGCGAATGAAGTTCTCAACCTTCCAACACTATTCTATTCATCGAGAGATTTCCAACAGCCCAAAGATCAAATCAATCAAAGTTTGTATGAGGAACTTGTGACTCCCACAAATTGACATATGCTTCGCAACCATAGTACTAGGTGGATGCCGCATCAACTCTCATTACTCACACACCTGTAACTAGTCACATTTCGACTTTTTAGAAGATTCTAGAGTCCAAAACCCTATCCCTAATCAAGAGTTGAGGCATGTAGAAACCATAACCCCAATCCTAGACAACTATCAAGACATGTTAAATACTATGTTGTCGGGAAAGGAAGGGACTTTATTATTACTGTAATGAGTTTTTGTTCCATAGTGGAGAAAAGCATAGGAGTAGGATATTGTGAGCAAAAATGCAAATCAAAAGGAGTAGAATCCCTTGTGGCAACCACTCAACCCACAATTCTACTACAGTTCCATAGTGAGTCCATATTTCTTTGTGTTTGCATTCTATATTTGTCAAGAAAAGAACAAGGGATAGTCCTCACCTTCTAGCTGGTTTTAACCATATTGGTTTTCCCGAGGTACTACTTGTGTGCATTATGTATTATTTATTCTTTAGCTTATTTTATTACATTCTTAGTTTATTTCAATGATTTGAGTGTTATGCTTGTAATATTAAATGATAATAATAAGCAAGCACTGCATAACAGAGTATAACCTCACAATGTTTTGCAAAAACATGTAAGAACTGTTGTGACATGTTGTCGCTCAGATTGTACAAGCACTGCGACAACGACTCAGATCGAGGTCTATCACTCTAATCCCTGACATCTTTGTTCTAGTTGTCTCCCAACAACAGGCTACGGGGGGTAGTCCCTATGGAAATGTGAAGGTGAAGGACACGTTGGTATCCAACAAGTCCAGGAGACAAAGTTGAATGGCCTACCTACTTGGTACAATCTAACAAGATTTAAGGATTAGATTAAATTCGAATTTGAGACCAATGCCTTATGGAGTCAATATCTTGCTTATTATTAATTAGAGACCAAATAAACGGATGGACAACCATTGCTTAGATACTTCACTAACCTATATGCGGTGCAAATCCTAAGGCCTAGGTGTGATGCAAAGATCTTGGTTACGTTTTAGTTAAATGCATAATCTAAGTATAACCTTCCCTTAACTGTTTTGAAGCTAAGCTCCAAGGTAGGTTGTGGAAAGGAGGGCAACAGGAAGCAAGCAAAGGCTTGATTAATGATACCTTCTATTAGGGTCCTATGATCTATCACCCGATGCCTCCGGCACTGCAAAGATTGTGGCTCTGACGACTGTAAGGTCACCGTGTTAACCACCGAAGAGTTGCTAAGCCCCTCAAGTTAGATGAGATGGGTGGCCTTAAAAGTCTATCAACCAAGCTTATGCTTGGAGGTAAATTATTAATACAACTAGGCCTAGGATGCTTATGAAAAGGATGTGAGTGAACCTTGAGATGAGATTGTTTAATGACAAGAGTACTTAATGATGAATTATAAAACAATCCTACAACCAAGAATGTGCCGAATTATTAAGTGCCAATATTAAACACTCCAAAGATAAATCTATATTCCACAAGATATTTGATCAATGAACGATTAGCCAATGATTATCAATCACAATTGCTCAAGATATTCCAATGATGATAACACCATAAATTATGTTCTTTAGACAATGCCACTTATTTAAGAGATCCAAGATAACCAAATAGATTCTTCAATGTTTTAGATCACAATTAGAACAAGATACCAATTATCTCTTGCCCAAGGAGACTTAAGATATTCAACAAGATTAGAGCTTAAAAGAGTGATTTCAGTGCTAAGTTAACAATTCTTAGATCTAACACAAAACAAGTAAATGTTAGATTTCAATAGCATAAATCACAATGAGCCGATTTGATCATGAAAACCACTTATGTGACATATAGGACAGCAGCAAGTAAATCACTCTAGATCAAGAAATTATCAAGCATATGAAAACTAAATATGACCAATGAGATGCCCAATGACTTGCCAAGCAACTATATGAGCTACTTAACCCTCTTATGATGAAGTATTCAGAGATATATCAGATCTGGAAACACTTATAACAGCAGTAAGAAAGATATGTGAACAGTGAGCTATCAATGTGAAAGAGTGTGCGTCAAATTGTGTACAGAAATTGCCAAATGCTAGAACAAGCTTGCCCAATTGAAAATTTTGATTTTTAAGCCCTTTAAGATGTGATCTTCAAATTTATATCAGATTTGATCTACTGGTTATGCAGAGATATTTCAGCCACTAAATAAGTAAATCTATTCTCAAAAACCAATGCCCAAGTCACCAAACAATTAGCAAAATTTTACCATGAAACTTTTAGTGTGTTTGGATTACTTAGATATGATTTTTAGGGCACTTAATCATGAATTTTACCACTGTTATGAATGATTCAGAGAGTTGTAGCAAACAGTGAAGAAAAATAAGTGTTTAGAGATCAAGCCCTAGGCTCAAATCCTTGAATATCACTTGCTCAATTTGTCAAAACTTGTACAATGGATTTGGCTCCTGAGAACCCAACTTTGAGTTAACTTCTCTCTGCAAAACTCACCAATATTCAGTCCAAAAATCCAAATGAACAACCAGGGATGAAGGAGAGGAAAACCTGTTGAAATTTGTAACTAGGTTTGGTCTTCATAAATGTATTTGAGATATGTTTATTAAAAGAATGAAGAAAATATTTTTATTATTATTTCTATGACTTATTAAAGCATGGGTTCCATGCTTGGGTCATCATGTTTTAGGTCAAATTCCCCATTGAGGACTTCTAGGATTTGTTCTAAGTCATTAGAGCCATTGTACATTAAAAGAGACCCTTCTTGGTCTTTCGAATCATGTAAAAAAAATTATGTTTTAGTCAAAACTGAATTTAGTCTCCTCCAAACCAAGTTGGCCGCAGGCAGATAATTCGACCTCCCTGGAAGGCTATATATACAAGGCATTTTGAATTCACTTGGAGCATCTCTCTCACTCACACGTAGTTCGATATCCCGAAGCTAGAAGCTCAAAAGTGCAAAGTTGAGAAAGGGCTAGAAGAAGAGCTAGAAAGGAGTGCGAGTTTCTGGGGAAAGATAGAAGACCTCAAGATCAAATTTTTGGGACAGCTCTCACTCACTTCTGAGGTGTGTCAAGGCAGATCGAATTTTTTCTAGTTTGGTCGAAGCTATTGCTGCTACTACTACTGGGTCAAAGTTGCTAGTGGGTCGAAGTTGCTTTTCAAGGGTTATCATCTGCAAGAAGGATTGTGGGTTGACTTGGTGTGGAGGAAGCCTTTGTCTAGGTCTATAGTCTTGGATTATCTCGAAAAACTATTGAAGGAAGAATTGTTGATTGGGTTTTACCCTAGATAGGGGTTTTGCCTTGGTTGTCCGCCTACATCTGTCGTCCTTGTGTCATTGTTTTGGTAATTGCTTGATGAACTAAGTTAAAATAAGAACATAAAGATAATACAATCACAAGTAATTATCTATATAAGAAAATATTTCTGCCTTTCTGATTTTCTAACAAAACCAAGGCCAAAAAGAGCTAACGATGGGAGAGAAAGGCCCTAAAGGCCTAGCGGATAAGGGAAGAGGCCGAATAGGCCTTCGGCTAGGGGATAGAGGCCTTGAAGGCCTATCGCAAGCCCTTAGGGACAATGGCTTGGAGGACGGAGGGGAAAGGAGATGAGGGAAGGCTGAGAAGGGAGGATGAACAGTCAAGCAAGGGGGAGAAGGGAGAGCAAAGGGAGGAGAACACTGAGGTCTTAAGGCCTCATGGTTAGGCAAGGGAGGGAAGGCCAAGAAGGCTAGGCCTCACGTCCAGCCCTATAAGGCCCTAAAATGGTCATGGCAAGGGTTGACAAGGAGGCTGAGGCCCTCTAGGGCTTGCGGCCAGCCTCTAAGAGGTCGAAAATGACTGGTGTTGGGGGAAGAAGGGCTAACACAGGGCTTGGCAGAGGATGTTGGGCCTTAGGGCCCAAAAAATTTTGAAACCCTTGCTCCAAAATTAACTTTTGCTTCAGATTTGCAATTTCTGAAAAATTTCTTCAATAGTTGGCCCTGCAAAAAAATTGTAGAGGCTAGATCTTACCCTCAAGGGCCTAGATATAGCTCTAATGTAACTCTTCTCACTTGATCTCACCTGCACAAATGAATTTACAAATACCCAAAACCCCAATATATACAAAAAAAAAAATTCAAAACCCCAGCTGCAAAACAAGGGTTAGAAAATAAATTATTTACAAAAATCTATTTTACAAATATATTTACAAAATATACATATGTACAATGCTTGAGAAAATTTTGAGAAATATTTTTTTTGTAAACCCTTGATAATGGCTAAATGTATTTTCGAAAGATAAATGCAAGCTACAGCCTTAGCGAAGTTAGAAAAACCATAAAAATATTTGAAGTCCAAACAAGGTCAGCCTGTGCCCACAGTTTGTGAACTTGGAGCCCAAGGGTTGGGGAACCTGCAAACACTATATAATTCTTCAAGCATAAACCATTAGAACAACAATGAATCAGATCATCTAAGATAAGCCCAAAACTTATCAATATGTTCCTATCATCTACAATGAAATAACGATTTAATTTAAAATTTTAAACACAATATAGGAATGCTCGTACCCAGCACATACCACAAATCAGTAGAACATAGACACCATGAACTGCACCCCAAAGTCTTTATTATGATTATTCAAAAATCATTCCCAACGGAACAGTAGCTTTACATCATCTTTTCTACAGAATTACATTAGTCAAACATCCAATGGCTTGAGACATAAATGACTCCTAATTTATAAATAAATACTCAAAGTGAAAAATAACGGCTAATTGGCTTGATCCCGGTCAAAATAATCTCGTTCATTGATAAATATTTGACGATCTTTTAATCTCTGTTGTTGAAATAATTGTTTTTTGAGGAATTTTCAAATTTCTCATTAAACCCCTCGTTTATTAGTTGAAAAATAATTATTTTGAGCTAATTTTACTCAAAAATTTGACTTTGACTTAACCACCAAGGTCCAAGGGTCCAATTTTTCTTGAAATTTCCAATATTCCCTTGGTGGAGGACCTCCAAAAACTAATTTTTTTAAAACCCACGAATTTTTACACTTGGGGAATTTAATTTCTCTAGCATTAATTAATTGACAATTGAGGGGATTAACTATTTTGCCACCCTCTAATATTTTAGCCAATAATTTTTACATAATTCAACCCTCAAAAGGGAATACCCATTCATTATAGGCCCTCAAATAACATACCCAATTCTGCGACACAATATGATCTAGTAGACCAAGTGATTTGTAATAAAATAATTTAGTCAATTAGTTTAAATTATTCCCAAATCACTTTTACATAAGACTCGACTAAAACACTAGGACTCACCTAAAACTTTGACAATAAATTCCACCCTGGCTTTGAGGTGGGGCTAAAGGGACAATCTTTGCCGATCATTCGAGTTTAGAAACACAAATAAATCAGTGAGACGAAAAACATCCTAGGATGAAATTAATCGCCAAAATAATAGGCTTACCTAGGTTGTTACATACATACACAGTCTTACTAGCATCATTTACATTGCAAATTTGCAGAATGGGTTTACAATGACACAATAGTTGATGGTTGATCTCGATCTTTGAAGAAAAATATGGTACATCTGCTTCCTTGGAACTTTGACAAAATGTGTGCAACATGACAAACTGTCCAATAGAATATCCATAGTAGTCTATCGATCACGTATTAAAAATATATACCAATGTTACCAGACTCGGAATCGGCAATAAATCGGTGAGGCAAAAGAGCGAAGAGTTTTAATCGGATCGGGAAAAAACAGGAAAAAAATCAGTCAATTCAATAAATAGATATACACATATTGAATTTAAAAAATATATTTTTCATTGATATTCAATAAAGCCATGATCAAACAATGCATAATATCAATAGATGTCCAAAATATCATGAATGAATAAGTATCTTGTATATGTTACGAGTCCAAACATGATCCGAAGGACCTAAGTCCTAACTCCTAACCAATGATTACATAGAACCAGAAGCATTTGCTTCTAAAAGTTTATAAAATACTACATAATAATCAGTAAAAAAGCAGTAACTGAAATCTTTTGATTGTTGTTGAAATGATACGATAATGGTTTGCTACTAAAATCTCTGACAAAGCACACGCTTAAGCTACACTAGAGCACACTGCACACTACGCCTCTATTACACTGCAACTCTATTACGTAGAGTAAACTAAAACTGAAACCATGCCTCTATTACCTCTCGGTGTATGAGTTGCGGGCCTGAGCTGTGAGAAGTTAGTTACAGACCAACGTAACCTAACTAAACCACACAACGAAAAATGCGAGAACCCTAAAATTTAAAACCCATGCTCGCCAAGTTGAGGGCTGAAAATCACCTCAGTTGCCTAAATCGCAATTAATCAGTGAGGCGCAAGTCAAACTCACGTTGACCAAGAGTCAAACTCAGTCAACGTGAGTTTGACTCGCCCAGAGTTGAATCAGATCGTTTGAGGGAAGAGCAGAGTTTGACTCGTGATTAATCGCGAGTAATCAGAGATTCATGTATCACTGATATATACATTTTATATATAGTAAATAATATCTTATACACATTATAATATCTTATGACACTATTGATCGAGGCTCAACATCTATAACAAGTATTATATGTGCAGATAGAACTTTAGACATCGCTATAATAGTGGATGCACTCAAAATGCTATCAAAGGCATTCAGTGCATCCCCCCGACAGGTTGGAGTGCATTGTCCAGCACCCAAGTGCACATGGCCACATATGTTTGACTTTGCCATTATGTTCAGATCATTTGACTCATCAAGCATGTTGTTTAAAGTTGTCAAGATTTTGTGGAATTCAAAGGCAGGGGATCCCGGATAACACAGCAGCAGAGGGTAGCAAAATTTGTTTATCCACCACCAGTTACAAGGTCTTCATGTGCTCACAGTTTTGAGTCATATGATCAGAATGAGAAATCTCTCAAGCAAGAGGAGCATAACAGATTAAATGTTTTCAAGCCTTCTTAAGCAAGAGGAAGATTTTAATTTATCCTGATTCGAAGCCAACATGTGTCTTCTTGGATGAAAAATATTCCAGCGGGCTTCTGTGAAAAGAAAATAAATAGCTGAAGGCGAGTTTCCACTACACAGTCCCGTTTCACATAACTTAATGCGAACAACATGAGTATTTTGGTATTTTGGTTTCTTGTGGGAGTTGTTATTCTACAAAAAATTAAGCATTCTGGGAAAAGCACTCATATACAGCATAGTTATGAGCTTCTATACACATCTCATGTGTCCAGGGTTGAAAAATGGCAGATTAGTGGACATTTGGTGCTTTATAAAGAAAGCATGTTTGATCAAGTGGATGTTAAAGATGAGCTGTAACAGCTTATACCCATGTATTGTTCCTGCCATGCATTGGTCTACAAACACAATTTATGCTTATGTCGGGACTTATTCTTTTAAAGTAGAAAAATCAGGCTCTGCATGTAGATATGAGAGTCGAGACATTGAAAATTTACATGGCCTTTTGCATGTGAGAAGTCTCCCCAGGATGATCCACATATCTTGTATTTTCCTAGCTAAATAAGGAAAGAAATATGTTAGATCTCATGAAGGAGACCTTGTTTCAAGTTTCTATTTAGGAGGTGTGGAAGTATATCTGTTAACAAAAACTGAGAAAGAACATGAAAAGTATATAATTAGGAGAGTAACAGCAACATAAAATGGGTGATTGATCTCAGGCAATTGAGCTTGAAGAGGAATATTTTAACTGGCTGTGATTGAGATTGGAATAGTAACAAATTTGAGGATAGGTGCACCCCAGAGATTGCAGTGCACTCGGCAATTCGTACTTGAGAGTAAAGATGAAAATTGGCACTCTCGTAAGGATTGAATCATGTGCATCATAAGCCTTGGATTTAGCATTTTACACCAAGCTATTCTCATGTCAAAGAAAGTATGCAAGGTGCTTTCTATTGGAAGATAGGGCGCAGCATTTCGAACCCTTTTGTTGGCAATGAATGCACCTATGGTCAATATCGAACACAGAGTTTCTTTTCCTAATTTGGCATCCACTTTCTTAATGTGAAAGCATGCAATCCGCATCCAATGCCATTATTTCAAGTGTGATGAAGGGCAGATCATGATCTCAGTGTTACCCACCACCTTGTGGGTGATATTCCCAGGAGAAATTTTTCTCCATGATGAGCCTCAGCCGGCAGCCAATAGCCCCTTGATGCCTCTTACTAGCTCGTTGTGCCATTTCTCTGTCACCTAAGCCAGCCATGTGGTCCCTCACCCACCTATATTGATTGTATGTTTCAAGGTGGGCCTCCCGAATCTAAAGGTATGTCTTGTCATTTGGTAATTGAGTATTGGGTTTACTTATTATGGATACTTTTGGGTACAGATTGATAGGGGCATTTGGCGGAAAGAGTGGGCTTAGTTTGTGCTCTTGTCCCCTTGATCTCTTTTGGGTTGCTACCCTTGGATCTCAGTCCCGTGGGATCTCCTTTATTGACCATTTGGTTCTAGGGTGGTACTACTTGGGAAACCCCAATTTTGGGTGCGTGGTCCCGCTCCTTTATCCGCACATATCACTCCCTTTCCACTCACTATACCCCCATTCATCGCTTCTCCCACCTGGGTCCACATAGGGCTAGCCTCCTTATCCCCTTTGCCCCCACCTTGGGTCAGGCCTAGAATGATGCATCGGAGGTTGAGGCAACTAAAAAAAGAAGAAAAGCATAGGTGGCCACATTTAACAAGAAATTGTACCACAAAATGCAAAAGATGGTCAGGACAAAAAATGATTAGCACATGGTTAAAAGCCGACACATGGCTCTAACCCATCCATGGCCATCGCCCTAGTTCCATAGGCCCTAGATGAGCATTCTCTATCATTTAGGAACCTATGATTGTCCCAACCCATGGAGGGCAATGAACTGCCCTACCACAAAAGGGGTAATCACTATTATATTATACACATCATGCTCTTGTTCTTTGAGCCCCAAGCAGTTAACTAAAGAAAAATCCATAAAAGGCAAAAGGCATATAAAGAAGGGTGGAAAAATCAAGGTCAGGGCACCTCATATACCACGACTGCTCCCTCCTATACATTATATATCCACGTGTGGGGTTCCCATTATCTAGCTACCCATGTGCCCCATTATGTGGCCGAGGGCTACTCCTCTCATTACCTATTCCATCTCATCTATTTATCACTTGCCACCCCCATTAGAAGGATGTACCTTGGACATACTATCCCCTTTAAGGGTTGAAACCACCTAATGAGGTACTTGGCTAACCCCCTTTGCAGCTTGGAGACACTAGCACATGCCAAAGCCCACTACGGAAGGACGTGCCATTATGAAGTGACAACTTCGTTATCCATGGTTTGTAAGCTCCTTTACCTAATTATTTTAATGACTAATTGTACTGGAAGCCTAGGGGATGCATTGGATCTTATGCAAGATTGCAGGTGGCTTCCATTTGGGTTTAGCTTCCCTATATGAGATCCTGACCCCCAAAGGCCCACATTGGCACATGTATGGTGTGCATAGAGAGCCATGGGCCTCCACAGCAGTAGACAGCACTCCACGGATCTTCATAGATGTTCAGAGAACACTAGCGATCCACTTTCGGGACGATGGTGACATGATTGGTACACTATGCCCAGCAGGCCTCCACAGGAGCCCCACACTCCTGACAGGTGTCCCAACACTTGTATGATGTCATGGCAGCATTCATTCCACCACCTAGACCATTGCAGAGGATTTACAGACATCCTCGATTCATATGGAGGCCCATGGGGTCATTGATGTGCCCTCAGACCCACTAAGAGCACCACAGGTCTACAACTTGGACAACAAGGGGCCACCCCAATGTCCATCATTTTCCGAAGAATTTATTCCTCCATATGGCACTTCAAGATGTTATTAAGCCTTTGGAGGGCCTTACGACATGCATATATCATTATTTGGCCCCTTGTGAGGCTTGTTTTTACATTATGAGCTAGTATGGTGGGCTTGTCACCATTAGGAGTTATTATTTGCACATTATTTTATATTTAGGAGCCCATAGTCTAATTCGAACTCCTTAGGAGCCTATATATTGATGTTAGATACATTCATTTGTATCATCACTTGACTTGGGATCTCTCTACCCATAGAGAATTTTCACACTTTTTCCTTGGAGGATATTTTTGGATATGGATGAATTTTGATGTATGGATTTGGGCTATTTCTCTTACCTTGGAGCTTTGTTATGCATCGAATTGTTGGTTGGATATACTCTATAAAGTTGTAAGTGTTTTTTATCCTTCTTATTCTTGTTGCGGCATACTGCTAAAATTAGGGCTAGTTGTTGCATTATTGTAATGTGTAATTGAGCAATGTTTTAGTTATTAAATGTATGGGCCAACATTATGTGAATGAAATGTCCTAGAGATTATTTATATCGAGAATCTTGCATCATTTTCTTTAAAGTATAAATGCTTGAAGGTCGTTATTCTTTTCTCACTATCCACATTGGATGAAGTTGACTTTTTGTGCCTCCTTGATCAAGAATCCAAGTTCTTACTCATTACCATCCTTGACTCCATATCCTCAAGTCAATTTGGCGTTGGTTCCATAAAAATGGTGATCACATTAACCTTCTCTTCACCATTTTCCCCTTTTTCCCGAGTCTAGCCCCAGTAGGTCACCTAGGGTATCAATTTCCCGACAACTGGCCCAAGGAAAAATTTTGATCTTCTCTAGGCTTCAGCGCTAGTGGGTCCCCTCCCTCTCCTCCAAATTCGAGGCCATTATGACGGTGCAATCTTCGGGAATCCCAAGCCCTATCTCTTGGACCGAATTTTGCCTAGGTATCCCCGAGGCTAGATCTTAATAGGATCAATTCAACCTTTTGAAGTGAATATTCTTGTTTGGTCCTTTCCCCTCACCTTGTCTAAGATAGGAATATCATTGATTGCTACATTGCATCCCCGAACCTAGGCTTGGTCCACTTGGCCCTGTGTGGTACCACTTCTCAATAAAAACTATTTGTCAAAGACCACTTGGGAATCCAAGTTTCCAAGGATTATAGGGATTGATAAACTCCTTTATAAGCCTATTCTTTCTCCCTCAACCCTTCAATCCTCATCCCTTACCCCTGGTGGACCAAGTCCCTTGCTTAAAGAGCAAGCAAGTTCCATTTTTCACTCCATCCTTGGGAAAGAGTTTTCAGGGTCACTTCTCACCTATCCATTGACATCTACTTTATAAAGTGATCCCTACACTACCGGGACTCCTCCCTTCGGTGAAAGTTCGTAAAGAGCAAAGAGACTTAGATGTGGTGGCAATGGGCTAAGCCTCCACCACTGCCCTTGACCTAGCAGTTGCCCTCTTAGGAACCCCCTTTAGGTCTTGTTGACCACTGGAGTGGCACCTGATGATTATATGAAGATTCCATGCCCAAGGATGATCCAGAGGACACTTGTACCATCAGATATCGTCAATCAAGTGAGTTTTTTAACTCTATTTCTATCTTCCATCATCTTTCTTGTACCCAAATTCCACACCCTACGGGGAATTGTAATAAGTGATACTAGTAATGATGAGTTTTGAGTCTATAACATGCCTAGGATGTTGGGACTCAATCAGCAAACAAGTAGACCTTGGAGTGTTTTTTTATCTGGTTAATTGTCCCTTCTTTTTCAGATGAGGATAATTTTATGGGTTTTTCACTCACTTTTTACCCCAAAGCCAGGGTGACGGTTTGAAGGTTGAGCCCCTAACACATCTTAGTGTCTAGCGTCGATGTATAATACCATACTAGATCACACAAAAAATTTCGTGGAATTTTGTTAGGTCTAGGTAGTCATTTTTTAATTTTTTAGATTTTGCGCAAGTCAAAAATTGCAAATAAAATTGTATTTAAATTTTAATAAGTGTAGTCTAAAGAAGTTGTATGGGGTATGAGAAATCAAAATTACACCTCTCACCCTCAACTTTCGACTATGACACACTTTGAGGGGTTAGTAATGTGTTTTGGACTCTCAAAACCCACTTTTCCTAAGTTTAGTGGGAAATCTGGCAATTAATTAAATCAGAAATTAAATAAATGGAAAAAAATAAATATCCACACGTGCTAAATGTTGTGGAAATGAGGTGGAAAATTATGCGGGAGTTAAATTGAAGTCCCAAGGTGATGTGGACTCCTAAAATCAAAGAAAAGACATGTGCTCAAATAAAATCAAATTTCTGGCATTAAATGAAAATGTTGCTTGGGAATTCGAATTTGTGAAGTTAATGCATATTTGGGAGGATTTGGGAGAATATTTAGTGGAGATTTTTGTGGGAAATTGTCCCCACATGGGTTACCACCCATATACACTTGTCATTCCACCATAAAATTCGAATTTGGCACATAAGGGAAGAAGAAAATGATGTCCACTTGCCAGAATTCGATTTTTACACTTGGCATTGGAGCTCCATTCAACAAATTCGAATTTCTCTTTGGGATTGTCACCTCATGCCACTTGTTTAATCACTTCTACATTGGGATTGGCTCCAATGCCACTTGTTATTGTCATTCTTCATTGGGATTTGCTCCCAACTCTCTGTATAGTAGAGCCATGGGCTCTCACATTGAAGAGGATTATTACTAACTATTGTGCTTGCGGAAGCGTTGTTGTTTTGTACACTTTCAGAAATATCAATAAAGACTTTGGGGTTTCATTCATGAGGTGTTCCTCCTTTTCGAGTGTGATGAATTGTTGAGCATTGGTAAAATTCCTTTTACTCATGCTTTGATCTAATTTGCTTCCATATGCTCTTGTAGATTTGTTAATCTAGAGCTATCTTGCATTGACATTTGATTTAGAAGTATGCTCTAGGTATAGAATGTTGTAGTTGGTTTTAAATAAATCTCTAGATTTTCTTATCATTATTTATTGCTAAATCGATATGGAACTAATTCTTGATTGAAGTTTTGTAAAGGGAACATCTTGTTGGGATTACAGAATCAAGCGTGAGGGGAAGTCTTTGGAGAGACCAACCCACTCTTGATACATTCTTAAAGAAGCTCTCATTTGTTCTTTGAACCTTCATAGTCTTATTTTACAAAGTGGTTTTGCAAGGATTTCGGCACATAGCTTGTGCACAAGCCGAGAACATCTAAATTTAAATCTCTTTTAAAAAAACATTGTACTTCATTTCTTTCATTTGCTATCTAAGAGCTTGAAGATGGCTAAGCAAAGACGAGAGTTTACTCACTCTTTAGCTTAGCCTTTTGTAAATTATAATTGTACATATACATTTTATCTTGTTGATTTTTCCATTAATACTTAACTTATTTTGCAGCCATTGTTTTGTATTGTTTGCTAACTCTTGTGTGGCAGATTTTGAAGAGCAACTTCCCACAACATCTAACAAGTGTTTGCAAGACCTTTGGCAAGTGTTGGAAGTTCGATTTCCAAGGATGTCGTGAGCCCTTTTGAGGCTTATTTTGGCCAAGTCGAGTTCACTAGAGGGCTACCCATTTTCCTCTTTAAGCCGTGGGCATTTGGAGGAAACTCACACGTTGTTTCCCTTGCATAAGTTTTGTGAGATCTTGTCACTACTTTCTCAAGAAAGGAGGTCTAGTGTCCAAGTTTCAAGCAATTATTGTGAGGACTCTCCTTGAAGTATAGTTGAGAACTTTGAAGGGCCCTGTTCTCATTGTAATATTAATAAAAGATCTAACTTGCTTGTGGGAGCTTAGGATTTCTCCCATGGTATCCTATCTCCCCATTTAGAGAGAGGCTTCTCTTAGGTGGATTGACATTTGCATGGTTTGAGCTTTCATACTTCATTCACTTACATACATGCTTCAATTGGGAATTAACACAACCTCACTATCACATTTCATTAAGTTAAAGTTTGTTACAATTTCATTTGAATTTTGCATTATCTATCTCATTGTTGCTTGAAGCTACAAGCTTACACTTTACTTTGGGCAATTCATCCTTTACATGCAAGCATTTTATATTCGTAACAAACTTTGATTCGTTTCCATTTACCTTCATAAATTGTTTCATGAGCACTTGAATACATGCTTCAATTTTATGCTAGATTGTTATCTTGAATATTGGAGCAATTTATTGTCATTGTCTATTTGAAACAAATTTTAATGTCAAGCAAATTACTTGTATCATTTTAATTCATTGATGAAACACATGCAACACTTGTAAGCTAATTTTATTCCTCCAGTTGAAGTTATAATTGCAACTTATGTTGAACACTATTTCATTCTCAAGCATTGCAAATCAATCTCTTTGAACCATTTGCATGTATCATTATTTTAATTTGGGAAATTAACACAATTTGCATTTCATCTAGGCATTTTAGTGTAGGAAGGCATTTTAGTGTAGGAAGGCCCCAAGCCTCATTAAAATTTTACCTCCAATATAAGTTGGTTGAAGTAGACATCTTAGGGATCCTCTACTCCTCTATTGACTCTTCACTGTGAGATCCATATCATTGGGCAAAGGTGAGGTTTGAGAATTGAAGAGTTAAATTGTAATCTTGTTGTAGAGCTAATTAATAAAATTAACCAAGAGCACTTTCCATTACATTTACTTTACTTGTCTCTTGATGGTTTGAGTTTTCATATGCAAAGTCTATTTCAAAAGCAAGTATTGTAATCATTTCAAACAAGTGTTTTCTTTTCATGTTTAGAGTCTAATTGCATATTGATGTCTTGGTTTAGTACTTCCTTTCTTTTACATTTCCAAGTTAATTACTAATTTTTGTGTTTTGGCAAGATATGTTTCACATGTTTTGATTTATAAAGTTGATTATCTCAAAATCATTTTGTATCTTACATATCTTGTGCTAACAATTCTTATTTATATTTTAGGGTGACTTTGTTTTCTCTTTTGAGAGCATTGCATTTTACTTTGAGCAAATATATCTTTAAATTGTTGAGAAAATTCCTTATAAGGCACTAGTTTTATGGCTTTTAATCATATTAATGATTGGCATTGTTATTTCAAGTTGCTCACTTCATATTTGCTCATAAATCTTTAAAAGTAATCCATTTTCACTATAACACTCCTAGAAACTCACATCTTTTAACTTAACTTTTCATTGGGGACCACCCCCCTTAGCTAACCTAGGAGATAGCTCAAACGGAGAGAGTCGGGATTAGTGTGACAGCCCCTTCTTTGAGTTCCCTGCCACCAACCACACCTTGTGGAGTTGAAGGCTTTTCTCACTAACTTGTAGGTAGGTGTAGGTGGCAAGGTCAACAAGTCCCCTACTAGTTTGAGTGGTAACATTTCTGGCGCCATTGCCGAGGAGGAAGTAGGTCTGCCTCCCTAGTGAATCATTGAGGAATTGATTCATTAACGACATTCTTATTATTCCTTTGGCAACTCCACTCATTGTCAAAACCCCTAGTTTTCTTGAAGGTGACAACATTCCTCCTTTAACTAGGGTTGCTGCAAGAAGGAACCATGAACCATCACCTGTTGGCACCGCTCTCCTTCCTGAATTTGAAAAGTTAGTGACTCAACTCCGAAAATGACGAATACTATTGGCACTAGCAACAACAAAATGACCAAAAGTCAAAGACATTTGGTTAGTGTATTTTCTCCTTTGAAGCTCGGTAATGATCCCAAACCCTTACCTGAAAAATATGACCGATGGTTACCTAGGTTCAAGGGAGATGCCACTATGAGTGCCCGTGACTTTGTTGAAGAATTTTATTGGAAATTGTCCCCTAGGTTGATCTTCGATGAAGATAGGATCATGATGCTATTTGCCTTATCACTTGAAGGACAAGCTAGAGAATGGTACCTTAGTCTTCCTCTTGGTTGTATCTCTGATTCCGATGAATTTGAAGACCTATTCATGAAAAGGTGGTCTTGCAATGCCCAAGGAACCTTCAACATCGAGAAATTTTATCAGATATCTAAGGGAAGGGAAAGCCTACAAGAATTCATTCAAAAGTTTGATAGGGTTGTACGAGATATCCTTGATCACCTAAAGCCTTCTGATGCCAACATCCTTGATAAATTTGTCAAAGTTGTGGAGGGTCACCTAACGTATGCCTTAAGAGGCAAGAAACCTTCCACATTGGCTGAAGCCAAAGAAAAGCGATTGAGGTTGAGGAAAACCTACGTATCTCAAAGATGAATGTTGATGACATCCCTAAAGCCAAAGCTGAGACGAAGAAGGAGAAATCAAAAGATCAACATGAAGAAACCCTTTGGGCTATCCTCAAGAAAATGGACAAACTTAGTGAGCAATTTCATTCACGAGATCGAATTGTTATGAACAAAATCACTGCTTTGGAGAAAGTCCAAAAGTCAAACTTTGTTCCAAAAGGGAAGCCTTGTCCAAGAAAGAAAGGTGAGGAAGACAAACCTAGCTCATCTCAAGTCCCAAATACCTTAGCCCCAACCAATATAGTGGACCAGGATTCATCCTCTGAAGATGAGGCTAGTGAGAGTGATGAGAGTGATGATGATGAAACAAATGAGCAAACTAACCTTGTATTATCCGATATATTCAACATTTTACTTGGAGGTTCATACACCCATTTTCCCATCAATGAGGTCATAACCAAAGACGAGAAAGAGAAGCCTATCCTAAACACTAACGAGCGTAGTGGAAGATTCAAGGTGGTCAATATTCCTAAAGAGACAATAATAAAGACCTTGCAAACTCCAAAGAGCCTGACAAAGAAGATACTTCTCCCAAGCAAAATCTTCCCAAAAAGGTCCCCTCTAAAGAGCCTCCCAAAGAGAAAGCCCTTTCGAGGAATCTTCGAAAAAAGATTCCCAAAATAGAGATGAACAAAAAAAGGTCCTCAAAAGGGAGAAAGCACCAAAAGGAAAGAAAAAGGGAAACATGTTGGGCTTAACATTGACATGGATGTTTCTATTGGAAAGATGACCATATTTGTCCCTCTAAAGGAGATTGCTAAACTTCCTGAGCAAGGACATCAAATTAAGAAGTCCCTGGGTTTTGAAGAGGAAGAATTGCCTGAAGACTTGCAACACATTCACATTCCCGATAATAACCCTGGATACGAACCTTTCATGCTCACTTTGGCTGTAAATGACCTTTACCTCCATAATTGTATGCTCGACTCAAGGGCTTCTGCAAACATTATGCCGCTAACTGTTATGAAGCAATTGGGTCTTAGCATCACCCAACCATACAAGAAAGTGTGTGGATTTAACTCCAAACCTATGGAAGTGGAGGGTCTCATTAAAGATCTTAAGGTTTCTCTAGCTAGGAATCCCGACATATCTCTCCTCATGGACATTGTTGTCATCGATATTCCTGATGTATGGGGGATGTTGCTATCTAGGAAATGGGGAGCCACTGTTGGGGGCCATGTTCAAATGGATCTATCATATGCTACCATCCCTCAATCTGATGGGACCCCTTTCATCCTTCATAGAGAACCTACCTACCTATCTCATGTGATTGAGCCCGGTCCCTACTATGAAGCACATAACACCGAGAAGCCCTCCCCCATTCTCCCTTCACAAGAGGTTTGTATCCTTAAAAGACCAAATCACAAGCTAGGCAAGAAGTGGAAACCAAAGAAAGAATACAAAGTTGGGGACTTGGTCTTGGTGGACAAGGAGTTCGTTCCCGTCAAGATTCATGGGAAAGTTGGAGATGACTATTACTACATTGCCAAACTCAACGACGAACTTTGGCCTCAACTAGTCAAAATAAGTCGTATCACTCCTTTCCTTGATTCTTGATGTTGTATTATATGCATGTTAGAGTAGGATGCATTGCATAATGATTTCTGCATTAGAACTAACTGCATATGATGTTTCTCATGATAGATTAGATTGCATATAAACAAATAAATAAAAATAATAATATATATGATTTGCATATTTTATTAGTTTATGGGCTAACATTAAGCATGGGTGATCATTAGACACCGTGAAAAACATGTTATCTCATGGCTTTGATCTTTGACATGTGCAGATAACAGGTCTATGGTGACCAAGAGATTGTTGGAGTTCTCGTGACCTCCCGTTCGAGCAGCCTCGACCACTTCTACGAGAGATCACGTCCCAGTTGGAGCCAGATGTTACCCACCACCTTGTGGGTGATATCCCCAGGAGAAATTTTTCTCCATGATGAGCCTCAATAAGCAACCCCTTGATGCCTCTTACTAGCTCGTTGTGCCATTTCTCTGCCACTTGAGCCAACCATGTGGTCCCTCACCCACATGTAATGATCATATGTTCGAAGGTGAGCCTCCCAAATCTAAAGGTATGTCTTGTCATTTGGTAATTGAGTATTTTGTTTAATTATCATGGATACTTCTGGGTACGGATTGATGGGGGGATTTGGCGGAATGAGTGGGCTTAGTTTGTGCTCTTGTCCCCTTGATCTCTTTTGGGTTGTTACCCTTCGATCTTAGTCCCATGGGATCTCCTTTATTGACCATTTGGTTCTAGGGTGGTACTACTTGGGAAACCCCAATTTTGGGTGTGGTCTCGCTCCTTTATACACACAGATCACTCCCTTTCCACTCACTATACCCCCATTCATCTTTTCTCCCACCTAGGTCCACATTCCCATTCTGGGTCCACATAGGGCTAGCCTCCCTATCCCCTTGCCCCACCTTGGATCAGGCCTAGAACGATGCCCCAGAGGTTGAAGAAACTAAAAAAAGAAGAAAAGCATAGGTGGCCACATTTAACAGGTAACTGTACCACAAAATGCAAAAGATGGTCTGGACAAAAAAATAATTAGCACGTGCTAAAAAGCCGACACATGAGCTCTACCCATACATGGCCATCACCCTAGTTCCATAGGCCCTAGATGAGCCTCCTCTATCATTCAGGAACCCATGATTGTCCCAAGCCCTGGAGGGTAATGAACCGCACTACCACAAAAGGGATAATCAATGTTATATTATACACATCATACTCTTGTCCTTTGAGCCCGAGCAGTTAACTAAAGAGAAATCCATAGAAGGCAAAAGACATAAAAAAGCATGGAAAAATCAAGGTCGAGGCACCTCATGTACCACAACTGCTCCCCCTATACATTATATACCCAAGTGTGGGATTCCCCTTATCTAGCGACCCCTATGCCCGATTATGTGGCCCAAGGTTGCTCCTCTCATTCCCTATTCCATCTCACCTATTTGTCACTTGCCACCCCCATTAGAAGGATGTACCTTGGACATACTATCCCCTCCAAGGGTTGAAACCACCTAATGAGGTAGATGGCTAACCCCCTTTGGAGTTTGGAGACACTAGCACATGCCAAAGCCCACTACGGAAGGGCATGCCATTATGAAGTGCAAACTTTGTTATCCATGATTTGAACTTTGTAAGCTCCTTTACATGATTATTTTAATGACTGATTGTACTAGAAGCCTAGGGGACACATTGGATCTTATGCAAGATTGCAGGTGGCTTCCATTTGGGCTTGTCTTCCCTATATGGGATCCTGACCCCCAGAGGCCCACATTGGCACAAGTAGGGTGTGCATAGAGAGCCATGGGCCTCCACAACAATAGACAGCACTCCACGGATCTTCATGGATGTTCAGAGACTAATAGCGACCCACTTTTGCAACGATGGTGACATGATTGGTACACTATGCCTAGCAGGCTCCCACAGGAGCCCCACACTCTTGACAGGTGTCCCAGCACTTGTATGATGTCATGGCAGTATTCATTCCACCACCTGGACCATTGTAGAGGATTTACAGACATCTTCAATTCATATGGAGACCCATGGGGTCATTGATGTGCCCTCAGACCCACTAAGAGTACCACAGGTCTACCACTTGGACAACATGGGGCCACCCCCTTGTCCATCATATTCCAAGGAATTTATTGCTCCAATGGAATTTTAGGATGTTATTGAGCCTTTGGACGGCCTTACGACATGCATACATCAATATTTGGCCCCTTGTGAGGCTTGTTTTTACATTATGAGCTAGTATAGTGGGCTTGTCACCATTAGGAGTTATTATTTGCACATTATTTTATCTTTAGGGGCCCATAGGCTAATTCGAACTCCCTAGGCGCCTATATATTGATGTTAGATACATTCATTTGTATCATCACTTGACTTGGGATCTCTCTACTCATAGAGAATTTTCGCACTTTTTCCTTGGAGGATATTTTTGGATATGGATGAATTTCGATGCATGGATTTGGGCAATTTCTCTTATCTTGGAGCTTTGTTATGCAAAAGAATTGCTGGTTGGATATACTCTATAACGTTGTAAGTGTTTTTTATTGTTGCTATTCTTGTTGTTGCATACTGTTAAAATTAGGGCTAGTTGTTGCATTATCATAATGTGGAAGTGAGCAATGTTTTAGTTATTAAATGTATGGGCCAACATTATATGAATGAAATGTCCTAGAGATTATTTATCTCGAGAATCTTGCATCATTTGCTTTAAAGTATAAATGCTTGAAGGTCGCTTTTCTTTTCTCACTATCTATATTGGATGAAGTTTACTTTCTAGGCCTCCTTGATCAAGAGTTTAAGTTCTTACTCATCACCATCCTTGACTCCATATCCCCAAGTGAATTAGGCACTGGTTCCATAAAAAGGGCGATCAAATTAACCTTCTCTTCACCATTTTTCCCCTTTTTCCTGAGTCTAGCCCCAGTGGATCACCTAGGGCATCAATTTCCCGGTAGTTAGCCCAAGGAAAATTTCGATCTTCTCTAGGCTACTACGCTAGTGGGTGCCCTATCTCTCCTCCAAATTTGTGGCCATTCTGACGGTGGAATCTCCAAGAATCCCAAGCCCTAGCTCTCAAACCGAATTTTGCCTAGGTATCCCCAAGGCTAGACCTTATTAGGATCAATTCAACCTTTTGAAGTGAATATTCTTGTTTGGTCCTTTCCCCTCACCTTGTCCAGGATAGGAATATCATTGGTTGCTACTTTCCATCCCCGAACCTGGGCTTGGTCCACTTGGCCCTCTGTGGTCCCACTTCTCAATAAAGGTTATTTGTCAAAGACCACTTGGGAATCAAAGTTTCCAAGAATTATAGGGATTGATAAACTCCTTTATAAGCCTATTCTTTCTCCCTCAAACCCTCCAATCCTCACCCCTTACCCCTGGTGGACCAAGTCCCTTGCTTAAAGAGCAAGCAAGTTCCATTTTTCACTCCATCCTTGGGAAAGGTTTTTCAAGGTCATTTCTCACCTATCCATTGACATCTATTTTATAAAGTGATCCCTACACTACCGGGACTCCTATCGGTGAAAGTCCATAAAGAGCAAAGAGACTTAGCTGTGGTGACAGTGGGCTAAGCGTCCACTGTTGCCCTTCGCCTAGCAGTTGCCCTCTTAGGAACCCCCTTTAGGTCCCCTGCTGGTTTGAGTGGTAACATCCAGCATATAAATGTATTTGTTATATCATCAAATTAATTCATGGATGCATGAAATTCAGATTTTTTTCCTCCTGGAGACATGCAGTAGTGAGCTTGGCACTTTTCTCTTTGAGGGCAAGTATCATGGAGTTCAATGCTCAATGTGGCCTAAAACTAGAGCTTCACAGGGATCTATTTGTGTCTAAAACAGCAGAATGCAAGGTGCTTTCTGTCAGAATATAATTATACCCAACATTAACAACAAATTCAGCGCTCTTCTCTTGCATGACAACATGAGATCTAGCACCTCACAGGACTGTTTTTAGCGCCTCTTTTTCATCCATGAATTCACAAAAAGGGGGCACTACTTTTGTCTTAATGTAGAATGTGCTTAAGTTGAGAAAAGGCCACCACTCTTTTCTTGGAAAGTGTCTGTTGCTGATTTTGAAAGAAGTCACTGGTTTTTTCTTGGAAACATATGCCGCTGTTAATGAAGAGGGGCACTGATTCTTTCTTTATTTAGCCTATAGTTAAGATTAGTAAAGAAGGAAATTTGTTATTTTTGGAAAATACTCTAGTTTGGGATATTTGATGCGTTGCAACCGAGCTTAAAAAAGAGTTCATCATCAGCCATTAGATCCTTTTGGAACTGGCACATCCTATTAGTACATCCTCCTGTACGAATCCTCAAAAGGCGGTGTTTTAGCCCTCCCTGGTGAGAATAAGTGTCTTCTTTATCTGTTTGTCTTCCGTGACTATATAGAGGTGTTTTAACAGATAGCCAATGGATGTGTGCACTGTTCAATCATGAACAAAAACACTTGAAAATTTACAAAAAAATATTTTATTCCCAATACTACAACACGAGCTTAAGTGCAAAATCTTTGGTGAAAAGATCTTAATTGAAGATCTATGACATTATAGAGACACCCCACTTGAATCAGAAAACGACTGATCCTAATGCAAGCAGGGCCTTGACACTGTCCCTAGACTTCCTTGCATTGGCAATTTTTCAAGGGATAGATTTAGGAGACAATGGTATGTACTATGGATAGAGGCCTGCACCTGGTGGATGTATCCCAAGAGTAGGTACATGCACCCTGGCTACACAATCTTCAGTCTATCCAGGAATGTGAGTTGTAATCCCACAAACTGCCCAAGATATGGAACCCTTTGAGAAAAAGTTTACCCATAGTTCTTAGGAGGAGACAATGCTACTTCTTATAAAATAGAAGTACATTTTAAACTTGTTATTACATCCAATTCATTTCCAGTGCCTCTAAACTTCCAATTTAGCTCTCTAGAAATTACCTAGCAAACCTGCCATGGTTCGTTGAGCACCAACAAACAGATAAGTTGAATGAGATCACTGCTCCAAAAACATTGCAGATGCTAAAAGCTCTTTTGAGACCATTCACAAGGAATGCAGGTTCTTGATTATGTCTACTCCAAATCTAATGTGGTACATCTCCACTACTAGCCCTTAAAATGTAGTTTGTTTCTAAAACTAACCCATACATGCAAATCTCTCTAACTTGAAGGCCTCCTCTCTCCTATGAGTGTACATGTCCAAGGTCACTAATGAGAGCTCCCCTTAGCTCCTTGATTTTTCCCTGCAGAAATCTTTGAAGAATCGTCTCTAGCTTTCTATATGCATCTTTTGTAGAAAAGACATAGATGTCCAGCTGCTACAATTTGGTTGATAAAATTACCCACTAATTGGAAGATCCCAATTAACCCACTTTTGGAGCTTACATTCAAACCCATTAAATATGCATCTAGATTGTTCACATTCAACATCCGTCTACATTGCTTAGTTGGCCATACATCCACTCCCTGTGATAGACACATGTAATCAATAACCTCTCCTAGTTGGATCAATTTCCATGTCCCTGTATGCCAACCTAAAGAATCCTCTTAACTAATAATAATCACCTCTCCATTCTTTTTTCTCACCAACACGCACCTTTGTTACCTCAACAAAGGTGGTAATGCATTGCAGGCTTAGGATTGAATCATCTCTGAGGTGAACATTACAGAGGCTTTTGCCTCCTAGAATTGTAATATCCCTAATCCATCCCTATAAGCATGTTGCTTGCAGTTAGTATCCAAGTGCACCAACAACAAAAGCATAAAGGTATAGCGCCAAAGGCCATCCTTGCCTCTTGGATAGTTTAGATATAAGGTCATTTAAGCAAGGCAAATTTTAAATTAACAGTGATCTAAGTCATTCCTAACGAAAATATTGTTCTGGATTCCAGATCAAGAATTATGGAGGGTTTCAAATGTAGGTTCAGCAGCAACTATAAACATCTAATGAGGTTTATCCAATGGTATTAAAAATCGTAGAAAACTCCCCAAAGCAGAAGATACAAATAACGAGTCAAGCAATTAGCAAAGGGCAAAACTACACTAACCGAAAAAGGTGGAGAACAAGTATGAGATCTTGGAGGCAATGAAGACAAATGAAAATGTAAAAGAAAGTTACAAGTATCAAAAGGAGATCTGGCAAATGAAAACAATTATTCGGGATAAAATGGAGAAACGGGGGCATACAAAAAGGACACAATCAAGAGAACATAAATCAGCTAATTAAGACTTCAGAAGAAATGGACATGAGAAAGAAAGGGGAGAGAACAATCAAAAGGCAGCACATAGGGAGCTTGGAAAGAGGATCAAGAAACTTAGAAAGTGGAAACATGGAATTACAGCAGAAGTTAATCATATAGATGTAAAAGAAGAATGGAGAAGAGAAAGAAAGGGAGGAGAACAATCAAAAGGCAGGATATAGTGGGGTTGGAAAGAGGATCAAGAAACTTAGAAAGTGGAAACATGGAATTACAGCGGAAGTTAATCATATAGAAGTAAAAGAGGAAGACACAAGCAAGCAAGTAATAAAGCTGAAATAGAGAAAAATGAAAAAGATTTATCAAGGAGACAAATATTTAGGCAAAGAATTTGGGATTATGACAAAGAGCCACTCAAGCTCAGACCTAGAAAAGGAAAAACTAAAAGACACAACCAAGTAAGGATACTGTCAGTCAATTTAATTGATTAAATTCTGCTACATTAAATATCAAACCAGGAACATATGCTTATGAAGTGCTTACAACATTTGTGCAGGACTTATTTCTGATTAATTTCTGGATGAGTAAATGCAATACTGATTTCCTAATGAACTTCTACAGGAATGAACTTAACTTTTAAAATAGAACTAATGAACTGCTAGAGGAATGAATTTAACATTTAAAACAAAAATTGAGTCTGTTAAACTATTGCATAATCCCATTACATTCTTTCAGTCATTGAATGAAATGAAGATTTCTATAATAAACGAGGTAATCTTATTTGATAACAAACTGTGCACTAGTATCCCTGCAGTTTCTGAAAAGCAATATTCATCAAATGTTATAGAAAATAAATGACTGGAAATGAAATCACACTGATTACATAAATAAAAACTAATTAAAATTAAAAGTTCAACATATACCATACACAGGGGACCCTCCTAGATTGGATTATCCGTCAAAAGATGTTACAGATCTACACTGAAGATCAGCACGCACAACACAAAAATGGAAAGTCAGCAGTATTTCTATTTCTGCTCAAAATCACATTGCATCCTTGTTCTATCAAAGATCCGATAAGAACCCGTAGGCTGTGTCTTTTTTTCAGATCCATATCCTACAGATTCTAAAACCAAATAAACAAAAACAGCGTATGTGGAATCTACAGATTTGATCTATCTCGATCCTAGCCTAATGAGCTGTTAAATAATCCACATATAGAGAATTTCATGATAGATATGCATGAAATTATCTTATACGATTTGCTGACTCGATGAGAATTGATTCAGCGCTGTTGTACTTCAGGATACTCTGCTACCGTGCCTTTTTGCTGACCCGCAGTTTGACTTGGCTTTCTTGTTGGCTCTGTTGACTCTGGATCTCGGCCGATATGTCTATAACAATCTCCTAGAGATTTGGAACCACCTCCAAGTGATGGTTTTCCTCCTGAATGTGCGCAACCATTCAAAATAATGAATCTGCTACAGGAATAAGTAGTTGCTACAAAATCTGTGATTCTTGTAGTGACTAGTTAACAAAATGACTTTCAATCTAAAAGCAAAATAAAAGGTGAAAATATGTAAAAATAGACAAACATACCTCAGATATATCTTTGGTATACATATCGTGTAGATAGTGAAATCTTATGGTAAAAGAGGTGATAAATCATAATAAGGTGCAAATAGTACAGAGCATGGTTTTAGAAAAGATATATATGAATGGAAGTGACAAAGAGAGTTAAAAATAGGACCCAGCAGATACACTCCCCCATAGCTATGAAGCAAAAAGCCCTTGCATCTAGTCTTATGTGAGGAAGGGAAATAGAGAGAGGAAACCTGATAATAGAGGGGAAAGATCTAATAAATTCAAGACAACAGAGGGAACTAAAGAAACTTATGAGGAAGTTCAAACTCTCAAGCAAGCATATAGAATGAAAATCATGTCTTGTAATTCCAGGGGACTGTTGCCACCTAAATCCACATCTGGGATTATTGTGGAGAAAGTCTCTAACTCCACTTGGTGTGGCCTTGGAGGCAAGTTGCAAGTTGGGGCTGTCACCCAATTCCCAACTCCTCCATCTAGGCTTCGTCCTAGCGAAGCCAAGGGGGGTAGTCCCTATAGAATAATGTTAATTTTAGGTATGTTCCATGCTAGAGCAATTTATTTCAATTTTCTCAGTTAGCCGTTTCCCAGTCAATTCTAGCCGTTGTCAGTCTAGCCGTTTCCCAGTCAATTCTAGCTGTTGTCAGTATAGCCGTTACCTGGTCTAGAATGTTCTGCTATCTATTAATATGCAAGACGAGATCTGTTCATTCAACTTGTCCTGACGATGAACCACACTAGTTGATTCGAAATGCGTCGACAAATGAAACATCATGTGATTTACGCCAAAAGAATCTCTCTTAAACAAGATAGACCATCACATGTGCTTCAAAATAAAGAATGATTTTGCAAGTACATAAGCATATCATTCATGACAAAACATATATAAGAGTGCCAAACCAATGAATGAAATACTTGAGCAATGTAAAGATATGATCAATAAAGAGACCAGTGCCAATAATCCAAATAGATGCTTGCAAGAAAAGTAAAGTACTTGGAAATGAAAAGAATTGAAAGCAAAGTACTTGAAAAGGATAGCTTTGAAATAAAAGATGCTTGAAACAAAATGCTTCGAAATGAGAATTACAAGCAAACTTGTAAAACAAAAGAAAATGATATCTCAATCAAGTACACAATGCAAATGTAAAGTGTGATGAATTGCCTCTTGGTTGATTTTAGAATTAGTTAGGTTGTCTCTTGAGTTAATGTAAATTAGAGAGAGATTGCACCTAATCTAATGTGAAACTTTTCCTCCAAGCCTTTATCCTAGCAAAGATAAGGATAGCTGCAAGGAGATCCAACGTGGGGAAGCTTTGCTTCAATGAGTACCCACCTGATTTCACAAGTCATCCCACTCGCAAGTAGATCCAACATTGGGTTTCCCCAACCTGATTTAGCAAGTCGAGTGTTTACTGTCTCCAAACTTGGAAAAAGAAATGGTTTGAACTATACAACCAGTTAAGTTGGAGGTTAATTTCTCTAAATGGCAAAAACAAAACTTAGATATAATGGAACTAGCAAGTTAAAAGACTAAGATAAATAAAGATTGCATGAATAAAAGGAAATGAAAAGATTACAATTGCCAAATTTGTGATACAAATGGCTTGCACAAGTAGATGATGCCTTGAAAACAGAATAAGAGCAACTAATGAGCAATTTATAAAGTTACAATACAGAAAGCTATGAACAATAGTTAATTGCAAGGAAAAAAGGATGCTCAAATGGATGAAATAAAAAAAAAAGGTGAAATTAGTCCATAAGACTCATTCAAGTAATTTGCATGTGAAATTTAGAGACCATGAACCATGTTGCATGAAATAAAAAGTGAATGAAAGTGAAAGCAACAAAAACAAATCATCCAACCATTCAAGCAAGATACCTTCCCCAAAAGGAGAAGAGTGGGATGCCAAGGGGAAAAAGTGCCCAAGCTCCCAAGAGAAAATGTTATCTTTATTAAGTAAGGATCCCCTTATATGATGAGGAGGATATGGAGGTGGAGTAAGGGTCACAACAAAATCCTATATAAGGATACAATGTCTTCTCCAAGTAGTTAATGAGTTACAATGAGTGAAATACAACTAGCAACCTTCTCTTGGGAGAGACTCAATGAAATTAGAAAAAGAATTACAACTAAGAACCAATTGCATGGCAATATTGGATAGTTCCAAGAAATCAATGTCTCCAATGGAAAAAGTGATTGAAAACTCCTTGAGAAGGATTACAAATCTGTCCTAAAAGGACAGGACTTTTACCCTCCAAATCTGCCCAAAGGGGGGCTTTGAAATCTGCCCCAAAAATACAAAATATCAGTCCCAAAAATGAGACTAACCAACAGTCTGCAAGGAAATTCGGTCTCATGGATGGACAAATTCTGTCCAATAAGGCTGCAATGAAAGTCGGTTTCCAGAAGCCAATTTGGAGATGCTTTGAGAACAATTCCCAAGACTGTCAACAACCCTCTTTTCTGCTATTTATAGCTGCCCTAAAGTGAGCTTGAAATCTACCCAATGAGCAGCCTCAACCTCTGCCAATAAAACAATGACAAAAGAAAAATGAATTAGTTAACATGAATGATCTAATGCATGAGACAATGAGAAGCTAGAATGATCTAAGAGGTCCTAGGGAAAGATGGAACTAAATTTCAAATGAACTAGAAAATATTTTAGGCTTTGATCAAAAGGAACAAGCAAGCTTGCTTCCTTTGGATCAAGAAATAACAATTGTTGAAACAATGGTCCAATTTTGAGTCTAATACTCTAATTTTCAATAGTAAACCCAAACAGGTAACCAAAGATTGTTTAAAAATTTGATTAATGGAAGAGAACCCAATAGGGGCTAGTGGAGCCCTCTCAAAAATCCCTCTAAGATCACAATGTAGCAGCCCCTTGGAAGTGGTTCGAATGAATACTCTTAGTCTTCTTTTATGTTAGAGACAACCTGCAAATACACATCAAAACCCCTCCACACACTTGTTAGCGATAGCTGGCAACTTGACAAGAGAAAATAATCAATGTAAGCTATTCACAAGTACTCACTGTTGACCATGCAAATGTCAACGGTTCCAAGAAGCAGAGTACACAGCAGTGGATAAAAAAATTTAAGTCATCATCATCATTGTAATCCCAAATTCTGCAATTTTATTGTAAAAATCATTCTAGTATGACTATGAAGCCATGTAAAAACACCTAGGTAAGCCTATGATTCTTAACAAAGGGTTTCACTCTAGGGAGTTTTTTAACCTCCCTAATTATTTTTGTTTCTAAACAAGAATAATTAACAGAATTTTTCTCCCAAGCATCCCCCAAAGCTAGGTGGGATCCTCTGGTAAGATCCTAGGTGAGTCCTAGCATTATCAAGTCAATGTATTTGATCATACAAGATCATGTGTCTTGTGTCACAGAATTTGGTTGAGTCTAAAGAGGTCATCTCTATTGTAAATTTCCCCTTCTATGGGTGATTATTGTATTATCTTGATATAAAAGTGTTATCTAGGAATATTTTGGTGAATGGTTACTCATAGTTAGACACCATTGCCAAAATATTTTTTAAACCCAATTAGAGGGTGGAAAATATGTGTAATGCCCTATTGAGTCTTTTATTTAAATTTTCTAGCAAAAAAAATAAATTAGCCAAAAATTATCAAAAAAAAATAAGAGAAAAAATTAATTTCTCTCCAAGTGGAAAAATTATCAAAAAAATTATTGAGGGCCCATGTCAAAAGGAAAAATTCAAGTCAAAATTAAAAGGCCTCATTTCCAAGGCAAAATGACCCAGTTTAAAAATTCGTTGGACCAAAAAGACTATTTTCTAGCAAATCGAATTTCTTGACCATGTGGTTAATTATTTTGCACAAGTTACGACAATTCTATTTTTTGAAGATTCTCCACAGGGCTTATTGCACCTATTTTATCACAAGTCTAAGGAAGCAGTTGTTCGAATTTTTTCAAAGTTCAGAATCATGAGCCAACCAGTTCCTATGTCATTATAAACCCAACTTCCACAAATTGTAATGTAAAGGATGCTAGTACGACCGTTTAATTATGTAACAATCTAGGTAAGTCTATGATTTTGGCGATGAATTTTATCCCAGGAGGTTTTTCGTCTCATCGCATTATGTGTGTTACTAAACACGGATAATCGACAGGGTTTTTCCCTTCGGCTTAAACCCCAAAGCTAGGGTAGAATTTATCGACAAAGTCTTAGGTGAGTCCTAGTGTTCTTAGTAGAGTCTATTGTAAAAGTGATTTGGGAATAATTTAAGCTATTTGGCTAAAATATATTATTACATATCACTAGGTTTACTAGATCATATTGTGTTACAGAATTGTGTAAAATTATGAAGGACTATAACAGATGGGTATTCCCCCTTTGAGGGTTGAATTTGTAATTATCTGATGTAAAAATATTTTAGTACATGGTCCCTCATAATCAGACACCATGGCTAAAGAATTTGAAGGTGGAAAATATAATTAATCCCCTCAAGTGTCAATTAATTAATTTTTCTGGCAAAAGAAAATTAAATCCTAAGTCAGAAAATTAATTAATTTAGAGTCAAAAAATTAATTCTAGAGAAATTAATTTCTCCAAGTGGAAGATGACCAAAAAAATCGTGGGTCAAAAAAAATTAATTTTTGAAAGTCCCTCACCAAGGCAAAAATGGATTTTCTAAGAAAAATTAAGCCCTTGGACCTTGCTGGTTAAGTCAAAGTCAAATTTTTGAGGAAATTAGTTCAAAATAATTATTTTTGAACTAACAAAAAATGGGTTTTATAATAAATTCGAAAATTCCTCGAAAATAACTATTTTCAACTCCAAAGATCAAAAGTTGATGAAGTATTTATCAACGGTCGAGATTATTTTGACAGGGATCAAACCAACTAGTCATTATTTTCCACTTGGAGGGATTTCTCTATACATAGAAGGCATTTTGCTTCTATTCAACATCTTTGGCTGATGCAAACTTTGTAAAGCTGGTGTGAAGCCATTGTTCTGTTGGGAACGTTTGAAATTCATAATAAAAGACTTTGGGGTACAGTGCATGATGTCTTTGTCTCATTGATCTGTGGTATGTGTTGGGTATGTGCTTTCCTATATTGGGCTTAAATTTTTTATCAGCTTGTTTATTCATTAGATGGTGATAAAAACATTATTTTGGTAGATTTTGGGTCTATCTTAGGTGATCTAATTCGCCATATGTCTAACAATATTTCTTGAAGAAAATATATAGAGTTTTCAAGTTCCCAGGGCCTTAGGCTCCTAGTTCACAGATTGTGGGCACAAGCTGACCTTGTTTGGACTTCGGGAAATTTATGTGATTTTCTTACTTTGCTAAGATTGTTGTTAAATATCTATCTTTCAAAATACATCAAGCCATTGTCATTATTATAAAAATTATTCTTCCAAAAATCTTTTAAGCATTGTATATTTGTATATAACTAGTAAATATATTTTGTAAAATAATTTTTTGTAGAATATTTTTTCTAACCCTTGTTTTGCATCTATTTGGGGTTTGGGGTTTTATTTTAAATTTTTGTATATATTGGGCTTTTGGGTATTTTTATTTTTTGTGCATGTGAGATCCAAGCTATTTGAAGAAGATTTGTTGGGGTTTGAGCTAGATCTAGGCCCTTGAGGGTAAGATCTAGTCGCCAAATTTTTTGTAGGGCCAGCATCAAGGGATTTGCAGTGATTTGGGTAAATATTGGTGATCTGAAGCAAAAACAAGTTTGGTAAGGGTTTTGAAAATTTCTTTTGGGCCTTTAGGCTCAATGTTTCCTTCCTAGGCTTGGTTGCATGCCCTTTTGGGCCTCCCTCTCCCCTCAACTCCTTTTCCCTGCCTCCACTAGCGTCTTTTAGCCCTCAGACTGCCCTCTATTGCCCCTTCTCTCCCTCCTCCTGCCTTCGGCCTACCCTAATCCCCTCTTTGTCCTCCTCTTCTACCCTTCTTCCCTCTCGGTTGCTTCCTCTTCCTAAGTCGTAGCGTCATTTGAGGCCTAGCGTGCCCCTTTGTGGGATTTTCCTTTGACCGCAAGCCCATTAGGGCCTTTTCCTCCTTGTCGTGGGCCCTTAGCAACCCTCTTTATTATATGCACAGTTGTCTCCACTGCTTGAACCCAAAAGATATCGCTCAATTTGGAATCGTTCAACATGGTCCTAGCCATGTCTTCCATTGTTCTATTCTTTCTTGCAGCAATTCCATTTTCCTATGGTATCTTAACAACCATGAATTGTCTTTTTATTCCTTGTTCTTCACAAAAGTGTTGGAATTATTTAGATGTGAATTCTCCTCCATTATCTGATCTTAAACACTTGATCTAAAATCAGTTTTGTTTTTAACCATCTCTTTGTAAATTCTAAAGCATTCAAATGCTTTTGACTTTTTCTTCACAAAACTTACTGTCGTCATTCTGGTGTAATCATCGATAAAAAGCAAGTAGTAATGTTCACCTTACAATCCTTTGGTTCTCATCAATCCGCATAGGTCGGTGTACCAACTCTAACAGTTTTTAAGTAGAGTGTTCCTTGGTCCTAATCTCAACCCTTGTTTGTTTTCCATGATTGTGGTGCTTACACATGGTGCTAGTCGATTTTGAAATTTCTGACATCTCTCTTATTGCTTTCTTTTTACTGATTTTTACTCCATTATCAAAGTTCATATGACCCATTCTCCTGTGCCAAAGCCAACTTTCAAGCTCCTTTACCAAGAAACAACCTTCCTTTCCAATTTCATCCAAGTTTATATATCATTTGGGGTCCTTGCGATAGTCGCCACTAATCTACCTGATTTATCCCTTCTTATTTCGCATTTCTTTGAGTTAAACAAAAGTGTGTGTACTTGTTCACACGTTTGACTCACACTCAACAGGTTATGGTTCATATTTTTAATGAGAAAAACGTCTTCTGCCATGGCATTCTTGCTTCTAAACTTGATTGTACCCTCTCGTAAAACCTCATCTGAACCGTCATTTCCAAAGTAAACCATTCCATCCTTTTCCTTTTCCAAAGATACAAATTTGTCTTATCCCCTATCATATGTGGTGAATAGCCACTATCGACATACCGTACAATTTTCTTGCTTTGGGCTCACAAAGCAATCGCACAACTTTCATCCTTATTTTGCCAAACTTTAGAAGGTTCTTTTAAAGAAGTGATCAACCTACAATCTTTTGCTATATGTCCAAAATTGTTGCACTTGTAGCACTCTACTTCATCACTTAATGATCCAAACCTATTATAATTTTGGTCGTAACCTTCTTGAGGTTTTCTAGGATAAGCATTTCTAGAGTAACTTCCATTGTTGCTTCTATTCCTAGCATAATCTTTACAATCCACAACTTTGTGCCCAAACTTATTGCAACAATAACACACAACGAGGAAGATAATTTGATGCTTGAGAGTAGGAGATCTTTTATGTGGTGCAGTGTCCTAGAGACCTTCCTCTTGAGGTTTCTTTATTGCAGGTTGTTGATTTCGCATCTTCTGACCTTTAACCTTCTCTTTGTGGGCGTGCCTTCCTCCTTGATAGAGTCCTTGATGATATCTACATAAGTCTTCTGTTTGGCTTCTTTTTCTATCGTTGTGGAGCTTCAACCATTAATGAAGGTAGACTTGTATCCTAATCCTGATTTGTCATAGCATGACCTTTGACTGCTAATAATTTCATCCAACACTTTGGTGTTGTTTACAAAATTTCGTTGGATATTCATCTTTTGTGCATCTTTTCGTAGAGATACTATCTTTGCTTCCAAACTCTCCTTTGTCTTGGTGCTTTCTACCAAGTCCCTTTTGAGTGTTTCTTCAATTTCCCTGGCCTCCTCTAGCGACACTTTTAGATTGATGATAATCTTCTTTGATTCTTCAATCTTCCTGTTGAGACATTTAGCATGTTTCTTTAGTTCACTCAACTCGGTTTCCAAAGCCTTGATGCTCTCCCTTTCTATCATTAGATATTTTAAAGAGTTGAAAAGTTCTCTTTCAAGGTCTACCTCGCCTTCTTCTTCGTCTTCTTCAAGATATTCCTTTTGATTGTCCCTTGCCATAAATAACACCCTTCTTGTGTCATTGTCGCCATCGTTGTCACTATCACTTTCTTCATCCGATGAGGAGTTGTCTTCTTTTAAGTAGGGGATTTTCTTCAAGACTTTCTTTTTACCTTTTTTATGGTATCTTTTCTGATTTTTCTTTACCTTCTTAAGAGCTTCTTCTTCGTTATCATTATCCGAACACTTTGCATAAGGACACTTTGAAGAAAAATGAGTAGTTTCACCACAATTGAAACACTGCAAGGGGAGCTTACTTTTGTATTTGTTGGTTCCTCTCTTCAACTTCCTTACAAAATTGGCTATTTCTTCATCTAAAATCTCACTATAGATGCAAATGGTGCTTGGATTTGATTGTTGCTTGTTTCTCCCTGTCTTCTTGGATGTTGTAAAGGTTGCCTCCCTTTTGGATGGGTTCTCCTATTATGTTCTCATTTTGTAGGTTGTAAGTATTCCATGTAGTACATCCCACTGACATTTTCCAAGTCTGATCTTTCTTCTAGCACTGAAAGTTAGCGTCAAATCTCATTAGAATTGATCCCAGTACCTTTCGAACAATTACCTTGTTTTCTATTGGTTCTCCCAATCCTTGCATGGCATTTACTACTTCATCAACCCAGAGAAAATAGGTTGCAATATTTTCATCTTCATTCATTCTTAGTTGCTCAAATTGTCCTCTGAAAGTCTGAAGCTTGACCTCCTTTACCCTTTTGTCCCCTTCATATATGTTTTGGAGCTTATCCCAAACTTTTTTTGCAGATGTGCAATGCATTACTTTAACATACACTGACTCCGTTAGACCATTAAAAATAGCATTCCTAGCTTTAGCATTACTTTCATAAAGCTTCTTACCAGCATAATTTGTTGGAGGAGCCAAGGATTCTTTGTATCCAGTAATTATAGAGTGTCAGACATCAAATCCCTGTGCTTGCACATATGCTTTCATCCTTCCACTCCAAAGCGCATAGTTTTGTCCATCAAATAGTGAAATTTTGTTCTTCGTGCAATTCATGATCTCCCTTCCAATGGTTAGACTGCTTTTGAAGGAAACTTGCTCTGATACCAATTGTTGGAAATACTGAGAGGGGGGTGAATCCGTAGTTCGGTTACAATTAGTTAATTATTAACTTTCCGAGCATCAACATTAAATGAAACATAAATCATCAACACATCACAAGAGTAGTACACAAGAAATTTTTTGGTGGAAACATTTCCAAGAGAAAAACCACTGAACGTTTTTCTAAATTTTTAGGTGTACAATGTTTCTCAGCTCCAAGTGAAAGTGAAGCTCCAACTTCCTAGTACTCAAGAAAAGCATTCAATTTATTAGGAAGCTCCTACTCCTGAAAGGATTCTCTTACACCCTAGTTTTACCAACTCCAACTGGAGCACCCATCATGTAGTATAGCTCATACATGCCTTACACACATGTTGAAGCATAATCCTATTTTATTGGTTGATGAGGGGGCACCCCCTTTCTTCATGGAGTTTGTTGAGCATTAAACAAATTCCACACGTGTTGTTCATAGACTTGATGATTGTTTCATGGATCCACTTGCTTGGCACTTGACTATAAGAGGAGGTCCATCATTTGAGGTTTGACATAATTCCCACCCTATTTTGAGGAAACACCCACCTTGAAGAGGTAATTTCCGCTCATGTCTATGCTCATGGAAGAAGTCTTGGAAGAGTATTTATCGCACACTCTTCTATTCCATTGATGAGAACATCCACCTTTGGAGTTTTTATTACACACTTATTCATTGCTTGTTGATAGGGCTTCTCACCTTAGAGAGCCACACATGCCACCTCATGAGGATTTTACTTGTTCTTTGCATCATTGAAGGACATCTCACCTTACATAGCTACATTTCCACATTTTAGAAGATCTAGAGGTTTCAAACCCTAGATTAGAGGTTTCAAACCCTAGATCTAGGGTTTCATTTCACATTTTGAGTACACTTGGAGGCTTTTGGAGGCTAGAGTCCCAATGTGGAAAAAGTCGAAGTAGGGATTAAATCGGCAAGGGTCTAGAAATTGAAAAAGTCGTTAAAGTTGGGAGGGTTTTGAAAAAGTCAGCAAAATTAAAAAAAATACAAAAATATTCATTTAAAAAAAAGTTGTTAAAGAAACTACCACACTCACGATTTTTTGGAAAAACTCTCGATTTCATCCAGACTTTTTCGATAAAATCCCGATTTTTTCAAAAAAAATTAAAAAGTCGTAAGAAACTACCTCACTCACGATTTTTTGGAAAAACTCCTTATTTAATCCCGACATTTTCGATTGGGAAAAAATCGCCAAAAAATAGGACTTTGCCAATTTTTTCGCGACTTTATCGCGATATTTTCCACACTGCTATTTACTGACTTGTAGCAAAAGATAGTTTGCTGGTTTTTCTTATCATCTAAAGGTTTTCCTCATATCTGAAGGTTCCTTTCTCACATCTAGAGCTTCCCAAGCCCTGATAACATGTAGAAAAAAATTTGCATAGGTAGTACACTCAATTTCAAGTCTTTGCATAGGTTTCATACCCACAGCGCAAGATGTGTTATCTGATATATATTTTAAACATGCATTCAACTCAAAGCATAGGACTGCTCTACTCTTTAAACATTATCAATTAATAAAAGAATTAAATGCAAGCACGCACACACATTTATACACTTTTTACATAGTTATTTTTGGTCCAATGGCCCTAGAAAAACCCACAAAGGGAAAACCAATCTTCAAGGAGTATTTTAACTACTCTTAAGGAAAAATGTACAGCAGAGAGAAAATGTATTGTCCCAAACTAGGAAGAATAGTGATATGCAAAGCAAATAATAAATACAACACCAGAAAAGCAAAGACCAAAAATGATAACCAACAGAGCCATTTTATTAAGATATGGGAGCAATAGTGCAATAGTGTGGAAGAAGTGCACCTAAGCTTGCCTCAATGGCAAGTGTGACAAAGCCCGAGTGATAAAATGACAAGCCCAAATGGTAGGATCAGCTGCTACAATGATGCCCTGCACTACCCCAGTAAAACTGCATTGTCTGCTGGAAAGATGCTACTAGAAACCCTACCTCCAGTGCTCAGAAAATTCCACCAAATTAATCCCAATCTCCTCAAATAAAACCCACCAAAACCCAAGAAGGGTTTGGCCTGGTTTTGACACCAGAAATTCGGCCCCCAAGTACCACGTCCTCCTCCAACTGCTGGAAAATACGACATGCCTACAACTCCAGTAAAATCCCTCCCAAATCACTCCAAAGATGCTGAGATACACTCCCCCAAGGTTCTCCTTATTTCTCCCAGCAAACTCTTGCCCCATAACTTGACGCACAAACTCCCACATGTGCCCAATGAGAGACTACCGCGCTGGCCTTGGGTGTTACAATTCGTACTACCCTCAAGCAGCCATCTCCTGCTCCCAAACGCCTCCCAAAGGCTAGTATTCCACCAAAGCTCCTTTATCAAAATTCTCCCGGCAATTACACTCTAGAAGACCCCTGAAACAACTCCCACATATTCCCTTCCTGCGTCCTCCTGAAATATGCACTAGCTAGGTAAATGGCTAAATGTTAAGCTCTGAATCCCCTCCAACTCTCCTCCAAAATGGTAGGATAGGACCTCCCTAGGGTGGCACTCGTAGTCCATCGAAGAAAGCATGAGTTATCCATTTGGAAAACTCGATGCTAAACTTCAAGTGACCCAACTAAGCAGCTCGAGCAACTAGAGTGAGTTTGATAGGAAAAAGATACCAAATGAGGCTAAGCCTCTCCTATTTATAATTCGTGGGCTTTCTTTCCCTTAGGTGGGCCACTCCATCTAGCCTCTTGACTTCCCTCCTTGGCTATTCGAACTTTTACCTTAGGCAAGTGTGTGTTTCTCCATGTGGGTAGCCCCCATGCTCCATTAACAAAACATTGTGGCCCCCTTTTCCCTCCTATGTCTTTTTCCCAAAATTTTGTGGGTCCGATGGCCTCCAAAAATCTCAAAATTGTGGAAAATGATCATGTGAAAAATTGATTTAGGAAGGGACATTACAGTCCTCCCCACCCAAATGTTTCTTGTCCCCAAGCAACTTCAGCATTGGATGCTCAAGTATGTATTCACTATGAAAATTTCTAAATCTACACATCAGAAATCCTACTGCAATCACTGGTTTATCATCTCCTACTTGTTATTACATTCAACAAGTTATTTAATTTTAAACAGTGATGAAAAACACTACTGTAGATTACACTGACATACAGGTTATAAACTGAAAATATATGAGACAAACACACAAGGGACACGATTATTTTTGGACAACACATCCCCGGAAAACCCAATGCGGGAAAACCAGTGCAACAGATAGAGGATTTGTATTATTAAGCAAGCAGAATCTGAGTACAACAGGTTGCCTCTCACACCAGTTAACCTTTCAGAGAAATCTCGGCAGCAAGAAATACATATGAGGGTTTACCTCGTTCTCCAAGTCACAATTGATCCACTGAGTGCCCTGACTCCAGCAAGCACTATGAAATCCCAGCGCAATCCCTGCTTGGTGGTGGGCTCCAGTATTGCAACAATGATGCTGCAACTCCTGGAACTCCCTTCTTTACTTTTATCAACCCGGTAGTTCGTAACAAACTTGGAAGCGACGATGTTGTATGCACAAGTACTAGCTCTTACTGCAGGCTATCACTTGATCAGCTGGCACAAATTCGCTAGGAGCTTAAGCCAACTTCTATGAGTTCTTAGATGAAGCTTTTAACTGTGATGGACGAAAGCTAACTCAAAAGAGGCTAATCTACTTGCAGAAAGAAGCGGAAAGCTAAAAGGAAATGTAAACCCTAATTTTACCGACTAACCCTACTGGTGCAAGAAAAGAGATGAAAGCAGTGGAAATGGATGCCATTGACTCTTGAAAAGGTAAAATGCATGTGACTAAGCTACCTCTGAAGGAAAATCTGGAAAAAACATCTTTTTGCATTTTTGAGTAATTTTGCAGAATTATTGTGCATGTGCTTTAACTGTTTTTGACTGTGCAGAGGTTGATTGGCGACAGGAAATGGAGTAGGCGCTTGCAGGAGGTCGGGAAGGTGAGAAGAGGGCCTAAGGGGTCCTTAGCACCCTTCCAGAGAGTTCCACAGTGATCAGATCTCGAAAAACCACTCACGTGAACTTCTACAAGATGTTCTACAGGAAGATCTGAAAGAGGATTTTGGAGGGGTTGATGGTGGAAAACGATGGGAAAGTGGAAATGGAGGATAGATGAGGATGTGAAGGAGTCTAGGACCTGGTGAATGAAGCTAAGGAGTGATTAAGGTGGTTGGATTCGTTCAAGGATGGAAGGAGCGATGTTGCACAAGAATGTAGAAATTAGGGCAAATAGGGAAAGTGTGACAAATGAAGGGAAGGAATCTGGAATTAGGGGTTGGAGCAGGTTGTATGGTGGAGGAAGGGTAGGTGGGAATGTATCACAGGTGCTCTGCACACTATTTTCCAAAACTGATCGAACAAAGACTAGAAAAACCATAGATCTATCTACTTTGACCTAATCTGACCTAAAAACAAGAAACATGATGAACAGAAGTTTATAGACAGGAAATCATGCAAGATAACTATGGAAACTAAGCAAGAACAAATCTAAACATGCAAGTACAACTGGTATCAACTTTTCCAACTCAAAATCTAGCACTAGCAGTGGCATTGGAAGGCAAAAACAATGCTTTTGTGGCAGCAAATATGCCTTGGTCTCAGCTCATGGTCCCAAGGAGGGAGAGATGAGATCAAGGATTGCTTGATGGCCTTTTTGTGGATCTTTTCTGTTACCAAACTATCAAATCAACCTAAAGCATGAAAAACTATCTCAATCATAAAAACAACCTAAGTAACAAAGCAAGATTTTAACCTAAATAACAGAAATTATTCTATGAATGCAACAAAGACACATAAAAGTACACAAAGGAGGTATTGGCACTTGAGTTGGGCCCAACCCCAAGAGCTACAACCTCCTAAGAAAGATAAAAGCTGGTGCAAAGCTGGATCCATCTTTATTGATCAAGAAATAATAGTTACATCCCAAAAACTATCTACAAGAAAAAGCTCGAAAATGTGTTGATACAGGGCTGCACTAGAGTGCGAAAATAGACTTTAAAAAATGACTAAAATCTAACTAACATCTGCCTAACATCTCTGAGGCCCTAAGCCTTCTTATTTATACAAATTGAGGACTCCAACAGTCCTCCTAAACTTTAGGAACTCAGCTGCCAAAACTTGCAGTTAACAGCAACTTTACTAGCCCTGCTTGGCTGCCCTTGTGATCATCAATGTGGTGGCCCTTGAAACCCGAGCTGCTGGTGGAGAATTCGAGGTAAGGGCTCATAAATGAAGGGGACACCTTCCTACAAATCTTCTCCCTTGTTTTTCCACGAATTTGGCTACCAAGTGCTCATTAAACCTTTGATTTTGTCTCAAAATTGACCAAAACTCTGCATAAAGCACACATTAGACTTTTTGGCATAATGACTAACCCAATTCACTCTATTAGCATAAATATAATCAAAAACATGCAATAAACTAATAAGAATGGTGGATTAAGTCAAATTAGAAGGCTAAATGAGCCCATATAATTACCTATTTTTGGGGCTCATCATCACCCCCTACTGAAAGTGTTGCTCATCCTCTGAGCAACTAATCTATCTCTTCATCTTTGATGGCCCTGGTGGCCTCCCTATCATCCCAAGCTTCTGATGTGGTCTACTCATGTGTGCCATAAAATTTTGCCTTCTTGTCCATGTCCTTCCACTGCTCCTATTCTGCTTGTTTGAATTCTTGTGCTTTTCCTGGCCTTTAAATACATGGAGGCCTGCCTTTTTCTTTTTCCTTTTTGTTTTGTAGGTGTGCTTAATGCAGCAAGCACAGCTGCTACTTCCCTTGCCAACATTGCAGGGGATTTCTCTTTCTGTTGTTCTTTTCCTTCACTTCCTATAGAAATCTCTATGCCCCCTGTTTCTGCTTGTGTCCCTGATATCTCAGGGTGTGTCTCTTCTTCCTTTTTTCCTCTTCTTTTGTCTTCTCTGCCTCTGTTAGCTTTGCTTCCTCAAGCTCTGTTTTGGTTTTCTTCTCATCTTGTTTAGTTTCTGCCTTCTCTGCTTTAGTCTTTTTCTTTTCTATTCTGGGTCTTCCTTCTCATCTTCTATTTTGATTTCCTCCTCTGTTTCAAGTTCTTCTTTCTCCATTTTGGTCTTTTCCTCTTTTTCTATTTCCTCCTCATCTTCCTCTGCCATATTTCCTCATGTGTAGTGACTGCTGCAAATGTTCAGGTGAGGAGGGAGGAAACAAACTTTCAAAACAGGAAATGGAGAAATGGCTGAGGTTTGTCTTTCGGGAATCAGGAATATCTCATGTTCTTCTTTTTCACAACATCAATTTGCAATTTTTTTCTTCAAACTGTTTCCAACTTGAATTTGCTTCTCGGTTTTTTAGAAAAATCAATACTTTTGATAGAACAGAGAATATTTATAACACAGTGTTTTTTCTTCAGAGAGTGGACAGTCTTGCAAATTTGGTTTTTCACAGGTTGGCTTCTATGGTTGCATCCCTTTTTTCAGAAGAATGTGAGAAAGAAAAAGGCAGATTTTGGATGCAGAGCAGAAAAACGGAGAGACTGTGTAGAACTCAGAGAAGGAAAAAAACACAGGCAGACTTTTAAGCTTCACTTTCCTTTCTTTCAACCCAATACTGTGTTTTTAATCCTCCACCTTATATAAATATATCATATGCAGAGTAGTTTCCCGAGCCTACCTCTTTTCAAGCTCGAATTTTGACAAAAATCTCAAATTTTCTGGCTGCAGAACTGCTCTCTGCCCTTCCTGTAGAAATCTTCATGTAGACAATGTTCCTGTAGAATGAAATTGTGCTTCCTGTAGAGCCCGATAGGCGGGAGATTTTCAAAAAAACAGGCAGAAATCTGGCGGAGGATGACTGGTTAGCTGCTCTGGAAGTGGTAGATGCGTACTCCAGTCGAGAACGTCGTGAAGGCACAATGAACAAAGAGTGGTGAATGCGTTAACTGAGCTGTCTTTTAACTGCTGGCGTGATTCGTGGTGAGGAGATGAGGTGGCCGGATGTACGTTGGCCCCATGCAGACTGCAGTACTGTTATGAAACTGTATGTTGCTTGCCCGTAACCACTTCCATCAATTACGTTGGAGTTTAAACAGCCACCACTATCTGTTTTCAGTTTTCTTCCCAAGATGGCTGAGCACTCGTGCCGATTGCACCCACTAAGCGTTGTTTGAACTGGACAAGGCATTGTCTGAACTGGATGAGGGTGGCCAGTTAGCTAGCCACCAATCTTGTTTAATCACAACCATCTCACTGTCCATTTGTTGTCAGGTGTTGTGGCCTTTCCTTCTGCTGCATGCCTTCGTTTCTGTGGATGCATGCTGGTCTGGTTGCTGATACATGGCTATTTTTCTTGTGCAAGTATCCTCTGGCTGGATCTAAGCTGCAGGAGTCTGCTTCCATCTTCAGATTTGCACCCTCATGCCACTGATGCTGGATTTTTGTAGGACAGCAAATTGTTTCGTCCATAGCTCACAAACGATAGACTAGATTCATCTGAAACTTTCTGAGCATGTTTCTATCATCATTATGCACCTCCCATAGCAAAATTGTGGTCAAAGGATGCATAGATTTCGAGAAAAACTGAAAATGGCTGAAGGTCGTAGAGTTCAATTTCTCGAAAACCGTGCACTAGAATTGGCTGAAATTTCTTGGGCAGGTTACTATCACCCACATGCATCTCCCCATGAAACAAGTTTTTAAATGGATGCACGAATATGGAGAAAATGCAAAAATGGCTTAAGGTGATGGAGGCTGATTTCTTGGAAACCGTGCACTGGAATTCGCTGAAATTGCTTGGGCATGTTGCCATCATCCCTATACAACTCCCCATGAAACAGTGTTTTAAATGGATGCACGGTTTTATAGTTAGGGAAAAAAAATTCTACTCCATGTATTTTTGTATCAGAGCATTCTGCAGTTTTTGAAAAAATGATCTTGGGCTGTAATGTAGACTTGGAATCGATGGAAGAGGGGTTTGAAGACTGTAGGAGGATTTATAAACCCTTTATGAAGCTTCCCTGTTCCTCAAATTGCTTTTGAAGTCCATTTCTGGCTTTCTATAATTTCTACAAGATCTTCCTGTAGAAAAAACAGTTTTCAGAACAGAAGCACAGTGAGGTGGAAAGAATGTCAAGATTGATGAGAAGGGTGAGGGAAGATAGGATAGGTGTTGTTATTGATTTCAGAGATTTCTTAGTGCCTGCTGCTGTTTCTTGAAGTTCTCTTGTAGACCTGCAATACAATTGGAAATTCATTTTTTCTTTTTTCTTTTTTTCTTTTTTTCTTTTTTTGAAAACGACTAGGGCGCCTCAAGGAAGTTTTCACCCTAATTGCCTGCCCTGGGCGCCTCCAAGGGAGGTTTTCACCCAGGGATCTTATTCTCTTTTCTTTTCTCTTTTTTCCAACCCATTTACCGCCTCATGGAAGTTTTCAATCAATGAGCCAATCTGAAGCGCCTCCGATGAGGTTTTCACCTTAGATTTTTATTTTCCTCTTATTTTCATTTTTTTCTTTTTTCTTTTTTCCTTTTTCCCTACCCTACCCTACTTGAAAAACAAAATCATTTTCAAGTATAAGAATACTTCCAATGGAGCCATGTGCACATCGAGATGATAGACAAAATGATGTGGAGGCTTGAAATGCATGCTTTGACAGGTATCCAGATTTCAGAGACCAAATGATTTGACTTTGAAGGGATCAAGCATAGCTGAGGAAGAGAGTACTGTTGCAACTTAGTGACCGTCTGGAACCATATCTCAATATAGCTTTGATATCCTTAGTCCTTTTGCTGATCTTGATCATTCTTCATGTCACTTCTACCATGACCTTCTCATTTTCCTCTTTTTGCTGATTTTTCTCTTGAATACATGGAGGATTTGATGGTAACCATGAGGGAGCTCTCTCGATCTCTGATTCTATTGTCTTCTCTTTATCAAGTGCATCCCATGGACCTTTGATCTCCTCTTTTGAATCTTCTTTTGCTGGATGTGGTCCTTCAATGCTTTCAATAGAATCTCTTTTTTACAATACTCTTCCTGAGCTATGGTGAATATCATTGAGCTCAAGAAGAGTTGTTTGGAAGTGTTGTGCCTCAGCATTGTAATTGGGTTGAGCTACTCCAATGTGCGGGTTTGGAAATGGTGGTACGGGTAGTTGAGTGGGGGTGTATATTTGAGATGGATGTGGATGGGGTGGTGGTTTCCCACTATATACTTGCTGAGCCTGCCTGTTATTTGGGTTCGGGTTCGGTTGAGCAGGCATTTGGGGTTGTCTTGGTGGAGCAGGAGGCGATGGTTGTGGTTGAGCAGGTGGTGGAGGAAAAGGAGTGGGAGGAGTGTTGTACAAGGGCCTCCACGCCTGATGAGGTGCATTCCACTGAGGCTGTGGCTGAGCATAGGGGTGAAATGGATGAGTAATTGGTTGAGCATGATATTGAAATGGATACGACCAAGGAGGGGGTGTGGACCAGGAAGGATGAGCAAGGGGACCCCAAAAAGGCATGGAAGTGGCTTGATAGGGGTTGTAATAAGTCTGGGATGTCCCTTGCATTCCCTACTGGTAAGGTATGGGTCCATGTGGCCTCATTTGGTTCATATAATAGAGTGGTTCAGTGGCTCCTTTGGCCCTCTGATATGCAGCTTTAATTCTGGGCAAAGAAGGGCACTGGTTCGTAGGATGGTCTTTTTCACAGACAAAACACACTTCTATAGAGTGCAATGGACATCCGTTCCTAGGATGCTTTCTAGTGCACCTAGGACAAAATATGGCCAAAGCCCTCTCTGCTTCCTCTCGATATCTTTTGATATACATGGCAAGCATCTGCCTCACCTCGCTTTTGAAATCTTCCCACATATCTCCAATTTCACCCTCAGTGGATGAGTTGGAAGAAAAGATATTGCTCCCAACATTTCTGTTTTCAGCCATTTGCTCCAAAGGAATGTTTCCTTCTTCTTCTCCCCTAGAGGTTCTTCAAATATGTCTTGTTGTCCACCTAGGGGTTCTTCTTAATCACAGCCACCGAAGAAGAGAGAAGGTTGGCTATGTGAAGTAGTGTTCTTTTCTTTCTTTCTTTCTTTTTTTTTTTTTTTGCTTGTAAGTGCAAAACTGAAATTGATTGAACAACAAATTGCAACTAACTAAAATAAACCTTGCTGGAATGAAAATTGCAGAATTGAAATGAAAGCGGGAAAGGACTAATCTATGTTGCTGAAATGAAATTGCAGAATTTAGATGCTAATCTACGCTTGCAGAATTGAAATGCTAATCTATGCTTGCAGAATTGAAATGCTAATCTATCAAAGCGGGAAATATCTAATCTACGCTTGTTGAAATGAAATGAAAGCAGGAAATGTCTAATCTACTTTTGCGGAAATGAAATTGCAAAATGGAAATGAAACAACTACTCTACTCTTGCTGAAATAAACTACTTAGGAGAAGGTTGCAGTAGAGAATAGAAGAAAAGCAGTAATCACCAATACTCTGACCCTTCCCCGGCAACGGCGCCAAAAAGATGGTGGGCTCCAGTATTGCAGCAATGATTCTGCAACTCCTGGGACTCCCTTCTTTACTTTTATCAACCCGGTAGTTCGTAACAAACTTGAAAGCGACGGCGTTGTATGCACAAGTACTAGCTCTTACTGCAGGCTATCACTTGATCAGCTGGCACAAGTTCGCTAGGAGCTTAAGCCAACTTCTATGAGTTCTTAGAAGAAGTTTTTAACTATGATGGACGAAAGCTAACTCAAAAGAGGCTAATTTACTTGCATAAAGAAGCGGAAAGCTGAAAGGAAATGCAAACCATAGCAAACCCTAATTTTACCGACTAACCCTACTAGTGCAAGAAAAGAGATGAAAGCGGTGGAAATGGATGCCATTGACTCTTGAAAAGGTAAAATGCATGTGACTAAGCTACTTCTGAAGGAAAATCTGGAAAAAACATCTTTTTGCATTTTTGAGTAATTTTGCAGAATTATTATGCATGTGCTTTAACTGTTTTTTATTGTGCAGAGGTTGATTGGCGAAAGGAAATGGAGTAGGCACTTGCAGGATGTCGGGAAGGTGAGAAGAGGGCCTAAGGGGTCCCTAGCACCCTTCCAGAGAGTTTCAAAGTGATCAGATCTCGGAAAACCACTCACGTGAACTTCTACAGGAAGTTTGCAGGGGTTCTACAGGATGTTCTACATGAAGATCCGAAAGAGAATTTTGGAGGGTTGATGGTGGAAAACGGTGGGAAAGTGGAAATGGAGGATGGATGAGGATGTGAAGGAGTCTAAGACCTGGTGAATGAAGCTAAGGAGTGATTAAGGTGGTTGGATTCGTTCAAGGATGGAAGGAGCAATGTTGCACAAGAATGTAGAAATTAGGGCAAATCGGGAAAGTGTGGCAAATGAAGGGAAGGAATCTGGAATTAGGGGTTGGAGCAGGTTGTATGGTGGAGGAAGGGTAGGTGGGAATGTATCACAGGTGCTCTGCACACTATTTTCCAAAACTGATCGAACAAAGACTAGAAAAACCATAGATCTATCTACTTTGACCTAATCTGACCTAAAAACAAGAAACATGATGAACAGAAGTTTATAGACAGGAAATCATGCAAGATAACTATGGAAACTAAGCAAGAACAGATCTAAACATGCAAGTACAACTGGTATCAACTTTTCCAACTCAAAATCTAACACTAGCAGTGGCATTGGAAGGCAAAAACAGTGCTTTTGTGGCAGCAAATATGCCTTGGTCTCAGCGCATGGTCCCAAGGAGGGAGAGATGAGATCAAGGATTGCTTGATGGCCTTTTTGTGGATCTTTTCTGTTACCAAACTATCAAATCAACCTGAAGCATGAAAAACTATCTCAATCATCAAAAACAACCTAAGTAACAAAGCAAGATTTTAACCTAAATAACAGAAATTATTCTATGAATGCAGCAAAGACACATAAAAGTACACAAAGGAGGTATTGGCACTTGATTTGGGCCCAACCCCAAGAGCTACAGCCTCCTAAGAAAGATCAGAGCTGGTGCAAAGCTGGATTCATCTTTATTGATCAAGAAATAATAGTTACATCCCAAAAATTGTCTACAAGAAAAAGCTCGAAAATGTGCTGATACAGGGCTGCACTAGAGTGCGAAAATAGACTTTAAAAAATGACTAAAATCTAACTAACATCTGCCTAACATCTCTGAGGCCCTAAGCCTTCTTATTTATACAAATTGAGGACCCCAACAGTCCTCCTAAACTTTAGGAACTCGGCTGCCAAAACTTGCAGTTAACAACTTTACTAGCCCTGCTCGGTTGCCCTTGTGATCATCAATGTGGTGGCCCTTGAAATACGAGCTGCTGGTGGAGAATTCGAGGTAAGGGATCATAAATGAAGGGGACACCTTCCTACAAATCCTCTCTCTTGTTTTTCCACGAATTTGGCTGCCAAGTGCTCATTAAACCTTTGATTTTGTCTCAAAATTGACCAAAAATCTGCATAAAGCACACATTAGACTTTTTAGCATAATGACTAACCCAATTCACTCTATTAGCGTAAATATAATCAAAAACATGCAATAAATTAATGTGAATGGTGGATTAAGTCAAATTAGGAGGCTAAATGAGCCCATATAATTACCCATTTCTGGGGCTCATCACTTGGGCCAACGTCTTTCCTCTAGGAGACTGTGTCACCCCTTCTACTGGATCAATTCGCTGGAGGAAGACTGTTGTTCAGCCCTCCTGGCTCAGAACCTCGCTTCTCCAGCAAAATCTCGAGCTTCTGACAAATATGTTGCGTTGCCACTGCAAGAGACCCTCTTGGCCTGTGTCAACACTGTGTGAGCCCCTTCCTGGGCTACGTAGGCCTCTACGCTGCCTCTTTGATGCTATTGTTGCCTCTCTGCCTGGTACTCTTTGGCTCGAAACTCCTTTCCGATCCAAATCTCTGCTTCTACCCCTTTCACTGCAACTCAGATCACCTATTCGATTTTCTCAGCAAACCTCGCCACAGAAAAAATCGAATTGACTGATCACTTGGTGTATCTCCAACTGACCCTCAAGCCTCCTCTTATACTTTTCCTGTTGATGGATCAACATTCGAGATTAAGTCCCTAATCAACAGCTAAGATTAAAACAAACTTCATCTTCGCCTCTTAGAAGCTTCTCACCCATATTTTTATTAATTCCCATTAATATTTTTATTTTTCTAAGTTTAGACTTAGGAACCCATTAAAAATATTAATTATTTTAATAACTAACAATCCAAGTGGAATTTCTCCAAACGATTTTTGGGTCTCAGAGATCTTATGTATTCTAGCCCCTCCACAAAATTTCCGAGCTAGAACACATTCGATGCTGCCCAAAATCAACACTCCCTCTTAGCGAGGAATGTGCTCTAGCAATACTCCCCAATAAAAGCATCACACTGATCCATGGCATCGATCCTCTTTGTTGCTAATGCTTGGCCTGTTGCCCTTCATCCATTGCATTTTTACATCTTGTACTGCTACCCATGACACTGCCACTGTCACTGCTACATTTATACTACAGCTCCCTCTCAATATGTTGCATCATGCTACCCATAGCACTGCCACTGCTACCTGCTGCACTGCAACTCAATTGTTGAGAAGTAAGCAACTAAAAAGCCACCCAAAAACTGACATGTTGGTCAGTCTGGATGCCTCGTGATGCTGAAGCTACCTCTGTTGCTAATCTGTGTTGACCCTCTATTGCTACTGCGCTGCTGCAATCCGCTTTGTGCGTCCCGCACTACTGTAACTTCCACTGCGTTGCTTCAGACTCTGGCACTCTAGCTCTGCCACTATTGCTCCATCATCCCTCGCACCAACTGACTCTTGTCATTCTGCGACTATCATTAAGGGCTCCCATAGCCGTATGTAATCCAAGAGTTTGGGCACCTCAAGAATCCCGCCCCCGTGTAGTCCTTCCAACTACAGCTCAATGTCGCCCCACCTCTTCTCTAGAGGTGCATGAACACTCATGGCACAATCCTCGTCATCATCCTCCTTGTCAGCTTTCGCGGGAGCAATCTTTGAGTCAGAAGCCTCTTCCTTGCCCTTCTTCCGGGGGCACTGAGTGGCAAAATGTCCTAGTTCCCCACAATTGAAGCATTTGACCTTGGATATATCCTTTTTCTTCCATTTTTGTTGCCCTTGTTGTCCCAATGATGCGAGAGCTCCATCCTCCTCCTCCTCCTTGACTCTGACTCCTTTGCTGCTACTCCTTGACCTCCTGATCTCTTCCTGTCGAGGAGCTGCCCACATTTCCTCCCAACTGGGGAGGGAAGCTCTGCACAAGATACTTTGGACAAATGTCTCCTAGTCTTCAGTGACTGCATTCAGGGCAGTCTAAACCATGAACTCAGGATCTGGTGTAGACCCCACAGAAGTCGGTCTCGAATCCCTTGCAACTTGAGGAGGAAGAGATCGATCTTTTCTCCCTTTTGCATCTGGTACTGTCTCAACTGATTCTCCAATAGTATCTTCCGTTGAACGGAATTCCCCTGGTACAAGGTGGTCAACGTCTCCCACATCTCCCTTGTTGTTTCCTTCTCAGCAATGTGTGGGACCACATGAACTTTGACCCAGTCTAAGATCATGCATTTAGCCTTTTCCTGGGCCTCCTCGTACTTCTTCAGTGGATCAGCATCGACTGGAACAACAACTACCTTCAAGGCATAGTCCTTGACATGATTCTTGTCTAGGATTGCCAGGATCCTGGCCTTCCAGATGACAAAATTGGATGCTCCATCCAATCTGACATGATCCCTTAGTCCATTGACTGCCATCTTTGCTAAACCAAATGCAGGACCAGTTCTCTTCTCCCTCTCCTGCTGCTACTCTAGCAAGACTCGGATCTGGATTTCTTCGACACTAGAAATCCTCCAAGGAACAAGCTCCTCTAGACTCCCTTTGAGTCCCGATTTCCTTCATGGAAATCCTCCCGCCAAATGTCGAATCACTCCTCTCCAATCCTCCTTTGTTGTTGTTCAGTAACCCGGATCTAGATTTCTTTGGCTAGAAATCTGTCAAGGCAGTGACTCCCTCTACCTCGGTTTTGCCTCCACAGACATTGTTCTGTACCAACAACAACAGTGTCCCACCAGCGCCTCGGATCGAATCTGCACTGCTCCTCCAGCCCCGACAGCTGACTGATTTGAGCCTCTCAGGCTCTGCGCTGGCCCAGAGATCTGACGCAATCACTGCATGAGCTCCTCTCGGGTACTGCATCACCCTCTACAGGCTCGAAATGCTGACGCAAGCACTGCGGGAGCCTCTGCATAACTTCTTTGGCTCTGCGTCACTCCTTCAGCTGCTCCTCTACCTTTGAAATTGTTATCCCTCACAATGTCCCACGCTGAGAGGAATCAACGGAGGTAACCATAGACCAAGCTTTTAGTTTAATAGTTAGCCCTACAAAACCAGAGAGGGCTCTCTCTATGAAATCACAGCCAAGAGATGACTGGAATATAAAGGATTTTAGGCTAGATAGCTAGGCTCAGGTAGGTTTTGGAAAATTTAGGGTTTTGTTGTTAGATAAGGGAGAAAAACCAAGTAGCTAGGTCAGAGGGTGCTAGGCCTAGGCTTTGAGAATCAGATTTGCAAAGATGTAATGGGGCAAGGTAGGCACACACTTTAGCACTTTAGGGTTGTCATTGTGTATATGGGAGATAGGTAGGGTTTCTAAACGAGCATGAATCTCATGAATTCGTTTATATCAGAAGAAAACTGAACAATAATGTGAAAGCTTCTCCAAAACAGAGCATTACATGAATGAATTTTGTTTATTATCTTAGGAAACAAGCACATGAAACATGGAAATGAAAATGAAAGACATAATACATTCAGACTTATGATCATAGAAGAAAAAACACTGCTAAAACACATACCACAGGAATCCCACTACAATAGCTACAAACTCTGTCTTTTGATTTCCAAAATGTCAAATATAAGCTATAATGGTTCTCTCCTAAAATGTCCAACCCCTGGAAAATGATTCCCTTCCATCTTATATAGGAAAATACAATATATGACATCTCATCAAGTCGAAAATTCTATTCAAGGCTCATCATAACTGGCTTTGATGAGTCCTCACTGAAAACTAGGATAGTTGAGACAGTTTCCACAATTTAGGCTAAAGTTTAAGAGAGCATATCTCCTCATTAATTACAATTTTCCTCATAAAGTGAGGCAAAAACCAACTAAGAAACCTAAAGTAACATTAATAAATTATAAAATCTCGAATTTGCCATCATTCAGTACTCAAGAGGTTACCAAACCAAATGGGTTGCACCAGAACCAGAAGGGTCGCGTCAGTCAGCAAAAAGGTCGCACTAGCATGCACCAAAACAGGAAATTTTGCAGAAGGGTCGTGCCTGTTTGAAGCCATTTTAGGTATCTTCCCCAAGTCAAAATGGAAATCTGAAAGAACGGTAAACTAGATTTTTCTGTCTAGTTTCCAGATCATCTTGAAGTTTGGAAAATCATAAACTTGACCTAGACTTCCTAGAACACACTAGACATTTCGTCAAACGTATGGTAAACATTTAAGTTACAGGTCATGAATGCATATATGAGTGTAAATTCATGTTATTTCGCTGAGAATCACCGAGAATGTCTAATTCCCTCTCAAATAGTTGCAACAACACTTGTTAGCGCTTGCATTCATCAAACATTCATTAACTTATCAAATCTTAACGAGATCCATAGCTAGAACATATCTTAAATCATGCTTTAACAAACATATAACCAAAATATTAACCATGATAAAAAAACCATCAAATCAACATAATACAAGTACAAATACTCATAAATCACAATAGGAAAATAGCTCTTATTAACTTATGCAAAAGCCAACCAAGTGAGGGACTTCCACGTACCACCTGACCATAGATTGAGCTAAACCAAATCTTTCTTTCATCCAATCACCCTCGTGCCATATTCCAAGCATGAATGTGGTATCTCATGCCATGGGAAGGCCTCCAAAAACTCATTCTCCCAACCTTACTCAGAAGCGCCGCGCCAGTCCAGATTTAGTGGCAGAGAGGTGAAAAAGGTGAGGTTTTTTGAGTTTCTGATCAAAATGGGAATCCTTCATGCAAAACTAGGATTATATTTGGCATGTACTCATCATAATGCATCCATCCATGTAGAAAAAACCTCATTTGGATGTCCAGGGAAAAAGGGTCGTGCCTCAGCATGGCACTTCTATGTGCCTTTTCCTGCAAAATTTCAAAAAAATCCAAATTTCTCCAAAACTTTCAAAATTTGTTCCTTGGTTGTTATGGAAGATAGGCTAAACATTCTTGGATGTTTTAGTCACCAATTTCACTCTCTTACCCCTTTTTCTTGATTCCCTTTGCTTGTCTTGGACCTCTTTCAGTTTTGTTTTCAGTTTCTTGATTCTAATTTGTGCAATCTGATTCCTTGTTTGATAGTGATGGGCCATGTGCCTCAACATCTGATTGTCCCTGTTAGCTCTGTCAAGAAGCTTCTCCAGATGGTCATTTACTTTGCTAAGCCAATATTCCCTGTCTTCATTGATCTCCATAGCTATTCTGTCTTCAAGACTCAAATCCTCATTCAGTAGGTTTTGGTCTTTTTCCTTCTGCAATTTTCCTTTGAGACCCTTTGTCCTAGGCCTCTTCCTCCCAACCTGCCTCTCTTGTTCATCTTTCTCATCATGCCCCAACACTACTTTACCTTTGGACTCTTGCATACTAGTTTTAAACAAATCTTTTTCTAGAAGCAGTTGCTTTGCCTTCAGCTACTCATTTTCTTGCTCAAGGAAGGAAATGATGAATTTGGCTCTTGCCACATTGTCCAAAAGCTCCATGATCTGAGAATCCTTCTCTCTGATAACTAGTTTTAGGTTTTGATGATCATCTTGGGACTCCAAGTCCACTATCTGTATGTCATGATGGATAGCCTCCTCATCTTGCAAATGTAATCCCTGTTGTGTTGATGTAGAAGGCTTAGCCCCTTCCCCACTCTGTGGAGCAAACATAACCCTGTTCCCTCTTTGATATGTCTTGGTTACCTTAGGTCTAAGTGCCTCTGAAACCTTTGCCTGCTTGCTTGTTGAACCATGCTTCATAGACCTTGTGAACCTAGGCCCTGATGATGTTCTTTTGCTAGGAGAAATAGTGGGACTAATGACAGGAGCAGTCTTTAATTTATCCAAAAAGGTTTCCCAAGTGATTTGCTTGACTGAGAGTTGATGCATAACCACAATCTTGATCAGGCTATGGTGAAACAAATTTGTGATATGAGGTTGTCCCCTGGTGTGAATTTTTTCAGTCATCTTCACCACACTCTTAGACAGAAAATTGCACAAATTAAGTGTTCTTGTAGAGGTGAAATGCATAAGTAACCTAACATGATACCTGTATAATCTAGAGAATCTACCTTCACATGTAAAATACTTCATGATAAGCTTCATTAGAGGGGCATACTTGTTAAGCAGATGTCTAAAAGGAAAAACATGTTCAGAAGTCTCTCTGACATTAGGTTTTAGGAACATCTTATAATCATCAAGGGATAATTCCATGCCTTTGAACCAGGTGTCACCATGATTTGGAATACCTGTGGCTGAAGAAATAATATCTGCTGAGACACTGAACTCAATACCTGCTATGACAGCTTTATCTATGTTGAAATTTTGGGCAAAGATGCTTGTCAAAGGGACATGGGAACCAAACTCTGCAACCTACTCACAAAACTTCATACAACCAACATTTCTGAAACATTTATGGGCAAATGGAGAAGCATTGATTTCTCTCAAGTTGGATGGCTCAAACCTTGAATGATGTCCTCCCTTGTGCACTTTCTTTTCACTCTCTTGTTCACTCTCCATTAAATTTGGCGAATGGTAAAACACTAGCCAGATGATGTTGATAAAACTAAAGTGGATTTTTTTCTCAAGGTGAAAATGTAGTGGGAGGCTAGGGTTTGATGAAATCAATGGCAAATGAGTGGTGGAATGATAGGAGATTTTAAATTTAGGGTTTTCTGGATGATAGATGATAGTGGTAAATCAGTAGAAGCTAGGTTTATTCACCAAGAATTTGCTAGAGAGAACCTTGAGAAACAATCAATTCACATTGAGAAAAATCTTTGAAAGGATGGTGTAGATGCCCACTTACTGTTTGCAGAAGCTTTAAGAGTCCTTGAATGATCTTTGGAGATTTGAAGAAGTCGAAAATCCCCTTAAAAACAAGAAGAAATCCCTGTGGGTCACTCTCGCTCAGAAAGGTCGCACTTCCCTTAAAAGAGTCACACTTTTGGATAGAAGGGTCATGCTCCACTTAGAAAGGTCGCAATCTGCACAGAAGGGTCGCGCTCCTCCACAAAAGGGTCGCAATTCACTTCAGAAGGGTCACAGTTCTATCAAAAGGGTCGCATTTTTGCACAGAAGGGTCACATTTCACTTAGAATACAGCAAAACCCTCAATTTTCACCAAGTTTTCCTCTTGCACGATAATAACTGAGATATGCTTGGAAATTTGAAAGTGCAAATGAGTTAAAAAGCAACTCCTCTTACCCTTTTAAACTTAAATTGGGACCCTTGACACTTTATGATCTCTGATATTTGAAACTTGGTAACTTTATGGCCTTTTTTGAGACATTGAACCTTTTTGGAACTCTGAACTGCAGCCTTTGGAACTTTGAAGTACTTATGTTGTATTTGTATCACTACTCCTTTACATGCCACATTTATGAATGGAATGAGAAACTCAATGACTGAAACCCTAATGACCTAATGGATGATAGTGAGCTGGATGAAAACCATGATAATGAGATTGAGATGAGCATAAGACTTTTCAGAGATGGTACATCCAAATGTATGATGCCAGTGACCAAAACATGGCAATTTGTAAAGGAGTAATTGACAACCTAGACACACTAACCAGTGACCAAAGTTTTTGAATGGAAGACCTAGTGAAATGACAAAAAGTTGACCTTAAACCCTAATGGACATTCTGAAAGAGAACATTTGATCATTGGTGGAAGGAAAAACTGACTAACACTAACAGAAATAGCACTGTCACTTGAGACAACTGCCTATCTGGAGCAAATTTGTTGGATCTCCTGGCTGATTGCTTCAGTATCCTATGATCTGCAATACTCTGATACCATGTGAAAATTTCTGAATCTACACATCATAAATCCTACTGCAATCACCGGTTTATCATCTCCTACTTGTTATTACATTCAACAAGTTATTTAATTTTAAACAGCAATGAAAAACACTACTGCAGACTACATTGACATACAGATCATAAACTGAAAATATATGAGACAAACACATAAGGGACACCATTATTTTTGGACAACACGTCCCCGGAAAAACCCAATGCGGGAAAACCGGTGCAGCAGATAGAGGGTTTGTATTATTAAGCAAGCAGAATTTGAGTACGACAGGTTGCCTCTCATACCGGCTAACCTTTCAGAGTATTCTCGGCAACAAGAAATACATACGAGGGTTTACCTTGTTCTCCAAGTCCCAACTTATCCACTGAGTAGCCTGACTCCGACAAGCACTGTGAAATCCCAACGCAATCCTTGCTTGGGCCAGCGTCTTGCCTCTAGGAGACTGTGTCACCCCTTCTGCTGGATCGATTTGCTGGAGGAAGACTATTGTTCAGCCCTCTCGGCTCAGAACCTCACTTCTCCAGCAAATTCTCGACTTCTAACGAATATCCTGCACTACCACTGCAAGGGACCCTCTTGGCCTGCATCAACACTACATGAGCCCCTTCCTAGGTTGCATAAGCCTCTCTGATGCTACTGTTGCCTCTCTGCCTGGTACTCTTTGGCTCAGAACTCCTTTCCGATCCAAATCTCTGCTTTTGCCCCTCTCACTGCAACTTAGATCACCTATTCGATTTTCTCAGCAAACCTTGCCCCAGAAAAATCGAATTGACTGATCACTTAGTGTATCTCCAACTGACCCTCAAGCCTCCTCTTATACTTTTCCTGTTGATGAATCAACGGTTGAGATTAAGTCCCTAATCAACGGCTAAGATTAAAACAGACTTGATCCTCGCCTCTTAGAAGCTTCTCACCCATATTTTTATTAATACCCATTAATATTTTTATTTTCCTAAGTTTAGACTTAGGAACCCATTAAAAATATTAATTATTTTAATAACTCACAATCCGGGCGGAATTTCTCCAAACAATTTCTAGGTCTTGGAGATCTTATGTATTCTAGCCCCTCCACAAAATTTTGGAGCTAGATCACATCCAATACTACCCAAAATCAACATTCACCCTCCCAGGTGGCATCCTCATCCAATAAGCTGCTCCAATGCACCAAATATCTCTGATAGTTCTGCTCCACAACTTCCTTTCCCTAGTCTCCGGAATGGCTTCCGACTCCAGAACTAGATGCCCCTCATCATCAAGTGGTCGTCACCTACTGCCCCAACACCTTCTTGGGGCATGAAACATGAAAGACATGGTGGATTTTGCTCCCCGGGGGAAGCTCCAGCTCATAGGCCACCTCCCCAACTCTCTGAATCACCGTGTACAGGCCATAGAAATGCGGTTGTAGCTTCTCGGCCCCTTTCTACTTCAATGTGGACTGGCAATATGGTTGTAATCATAAGTAAACCAAGTCCCCCTCCTCAAACTGCCTCTCGACCATGTGCCTATCTGCATACATCTTCTGTTGATTCTGAGTTGTCAATATGTTATCCTTGAGAGCATTAAAGATGTCTTGGCTCTCTTGGATCCAATCTTTGGCCTTTGGGGCCCGGCTGTCTGCAAAAAAAATGCCAACAAAAGACAAAGCATCATATCCATATAAGGCACGGAAGGGTGACATACCGATGGACATGTGGTGGGCGGTGTTGTAGCAGTACTCGCCTAGGTGTAGCCACTGAATCCATGCTTTCTGTTGCCCGATCACGTAGTTCTGAAGATAGCCCTCCAACCATTTGTTAACCCTCTCAGTTTGATCATCTGTCTGTGGATGGTAACTCGTGCTCAGGGTGAGCTTAGTGCCCACTAATCTGAAGAGCTCCTGTCAAAATGCTCCCATCAACCGACTATCTCTATTACTAAATAATAGTGTTGAAGATATCGGTATCGGAAAAATATCGACGAGGGTCAAGAAAACATCTTATCGGCAATATCGGTGAAAATAACGGCAAATATCAGCAAGCATAAAAAATAATTTTTTCAAATTTTTAAACATAGCCGATATTTTGCCGATATTTGCCGATATTTTGAAAATATCGTGATATTTTCGAATATCGCTGATATTATCAACAGTGCTAAATATAATCTTAGGGATTCCATGCAAAACAAAAGACCTCCCTGAAGAATAACACACCCACCTGTGACGTTGTATACCGAGTTGGTACGGCGAAGAAGTGGGCATATTTGGTCAACCGGTCTATCACCACATATAAACAATCCTTCCCATGCATCGCTAGGAGCCCCGTGATGAAATCCATGGAAATACTCTCCCATTTCCCCTCAGGAATGGGAAGTGGTTGCAACAACTCAGTTGGGTGAGTCAACTCCCCCTTGTTCCTTTGGCAAGCCTCACACTCCTGCACATATCTCAAGACGTCACCCTTGAGGCCTTTCCATGTGAAACGCTCTCTAACTATCATGTATGTCTTGCGGAACTCCTGGTGTCCCAATAGTGGGGAGTCCTGAGCTACATGGAGAATCCTCTCCTTCAATTGCGAACCCAGCACCAAGAATATACGCCCCTTGCAGTAAATGACCTCAGCCATCACCCTATAGCACTCATCAGCATGAATTCCCTCCAATATCTCGCATGCTCATCGATCTTTGGAGTACTCCACCAACAACTGCGCCTTCTAGTCATATAAAATGTTCATGAGTGAAAGTGTCGTGGGCCTCCTAGATAATGTATCTTCTACTATGTTGTGCTTGCCCTTGACATACTCGATGTCGAAATCATAGGCCTACACCTTGCTAACCTACCTCTGTTGCCTGTCCCTGAAGCCATGCTGCCCTATGAACTGGCGAAGATTATTGTGGTCAAACTTCACCCAGAATTGTTGCCCACTAGGTATTACCAGAATTTGGCTAACACATGCATGATGGCCAACATCTCCTTGTCATAAATAGAATACGACCTCTCATGTGGAAGGAGTTTCTGGCTCTCAAAAGCAATGGGATGCCCATCCTGAGACAATACTGCGCCAACCCCCTCTCCTGATGCATCACACTCTAATGTGAATGGTCGTGTGAAATCCAGAAGTGCCAAAACTGGGCAGCTACTCATCACCTCCATAAGGCGATCAAATGTTGACTGTGCCCTGTCTGTCCATGTGAAAGGCCCCTTCTTCGTCAACTCTGTGAGGGGAGCTGCTAGCTATGAGAAGTGTTGAAGTTTCTAAGTTTACTTAGTTTAGAAAACCTTCATGCACTTTTTCTGATTTATTCCTACCTACTTGTTATTTTTCTTTAACAAGTTATTTACAAAGGAAATACTGAAAATAAACACCAGTGCATGCTCAACATATTACAGATCAAAACCTAAAAGAAACAAGAACAAACACACCACATGAAACCATTATTTTTGGACCAATGTCCCCGGAAAAACCCAATGCGGGAAAACCGGTGCAGCTATCTAAGGGTTTTCTTATTAAGCAATATCAGAGTACAATTTGGGCGCCGAAACTAGCCTACCCAACAGAGAATTTCCTTAGCAGCTATACCTCACAATTTGAGAGAAATCTCCTGGCTGAAACCCCGAAAAATCCTTTTGGCAGCTCCTCAGCACAAAATTGTTCTGCAACCCCAGCGTCTGCCTAATCTGGACTATGTCAGCCCCTCTCTGTCTCACGTTGGCCCTGCGTCAGTCCCAGGAAACCCTGCATCAGCTTTTTGGGCCTCTGCGTCAGACACGCTGGCCTCTCTAGTGCTCTGCGCAGCAATGGCTGCCTCTGCGTGGCCTTGCGTGAGCCCTTGCAGGCTCTGTGTCAATCTCCTTCGCTGCTGCGCTGCTCTCCCGGCACAATCTCTACCTTCTTTGTTTCTCTATACTCAATGCCCCTCAGCTTCTCTCCCAATCACTAATTCTCTCTCTTAGCAAACCCCGCTCTAGAGAATAGAATGACTGATCATCTGGTGTATTCGCCAAGGGACCCTCAAGCCTCCTCTTATACTTTTCCTGTTGACATCTCAACGGCCGAGATTAAGTCCCTAATCAACAGCTAAGATTAGATCTGGCTTGATCCATGTCTTTTGGACCACTCTAACACAAATTCATATTAATACACATTAATATTTTATTTTCCCTAAGTTTAGACTTAGGGACTCCATTTTAAATATTAATTATTTTAATATCTCCTGATCTGTTTAGAATCTACCCAAACCCTTTCCGGATATTGGAGATCTCATGTGCCCCAACCTCTCCACCAAATTTCGTGGCTAGAGCACATCCGATGCTACCCCAAATCAACACTCCCTTTTAGCGAGGACTGTGCTCTAGCAATACTCCTCAATGAGTATTACTCTGATCATCTGGCATCGGTACCTATGCTGATGCTAGGCCTTCCTGCCCAACATCCTCTGCACTGCTGCCACCTGTATTGCTGCCCATGGTTCTGCCACTGCCATTGTTGCATCTGTACAACAGCTCCCTCTGCGTTCGCGTTGTTGCTGGTCCTTTCTCCTAGCACTGGATCTGCACTACACCTCCTCTCATCATGTTGCATCGTGCCGCCCACTGCGGCACTGCAACTCAGTTACTGAGAAGTAAGTAACCGATCTCCCAACTGACCTCCCTGTTGGGCTAAAGACACCCACTAATGCTGAAGCTCCCTCTGCCGCTGACAAGTGCTCCCTATCTCTGACTTTTGCGCTGCTGCAACAACTCCCTGCATCTCGCACCATTGCACACCTCTCTATGCCTTCCTGCATTGGTGCAACACTCATGTGCCTCTCGCACTGCTGTAGCCTGCTAGCTTCGCGCTGTCTCGGGACTCCTGCACTGTAGCTCTCTTTGTTGCTCCATCCGCATCCGTCTCTACCCACCCAGCCAGTCTTGCTACTCCTCGTCGGGGCTCCCATAGCAAGGTCTAATCCAAGAGGCTGGGTACCTCAAGGATCCTACCCCTCATCGCCTCTAGTCCTCCTAACTACAGCTCGATGTCTCCCCACTTTCGCTCAAGTGGCGTGTGTGCACTCATGGCACAATCATCATTTGTCAAAACTTCCTTCTTTGCTCGTGTTGGCGCTGCCTTAGTCTCGGAAGACTCTCCCTTACTCTTCTTCCTTGGGCACTGGGTCGCATAATGACCCATCTCCCCACAGTGGAAGCACTTGATCTTGGAGAGATCTTTCTTCTTCCGCTTCTCCTGCTTTCCCTCAGATGCTAGGGCCACATCCTCCTCCTGCTTGACCTTGATCCCTTTTCTGCTGCTACCTGTCTTCGACTGTTGTCTGATCTCTTCCTGGCGAATAGATGCCCACATCTCCTCCCAAGGTGGGAGAGTCCCTCTGCCCAGGATACACTGGACAAACACTTCCCAATCTTTTGAGACAGCATTCAGGGTTGTCCTCACCATAAGCTCTTGATCCGGGGTCGCTCCTATAGCAGTCAACTAGTCTCGGATCTCATTCAGTGCTCCGACGAAGGTGTCAATCAATTGACCCTTCTTCATCTGATACAACATCATCTGGTTCTCGAGCAGCATTCTTCTCTGCACAAAAGTATGTTGGTACAGGTTCTTGAGAGCCTCCCACATCTCAACTATCGTTTCCTTTTCAGCTATATGTGGTACCACATGATCCTTGACCCCGTCAAGGATAATGCACATGGCCCTCGCCATCGCCTCTTTGTACTTGTCGTTATCATTGGGGTCGACTAGGACAACTATAACCTTCAAGGCGAAGTTCTTGACACGATTCCTGTCAAACATTGATAAGATTCTGGCCTTCCAGACTGCGAAGTTTGATGCTCCGTTCAGCTATCCCGGTCTCTTACCCCGTGTAGTGCCATGACGCTCCTCTACTTCCCTCCTGGAAGTTCTTTGTTCGACTCCTCTGAGTCTCTACTTCCCGTGTGGAAGTTCTCTTCTAGACTCCCTCTGAGTCTTGATTTCCCTCCTGGAAATCCTTCTGCCGCATGTCAAGATGCCCCCTACTCTGATCGTCTTATGCAACTGCACTGCTAATCTAGGTTCCTCGGCAAGAAACCCTCGTAACAACTCCTCTGGCCCTGCTCTGTCGGGTATTGTTCTGACTACAGTACCTCACCAGCTCCACTCTGCAATATTTCTACCGCCTTGTAGACTCCAGCAACTGCCTCTCTGTGAACTGCGTCAACCCCTCTCTGCCTCACGCTGGCTCTGCGTCAACCCAGATGGGTCAGCATCAGCGCTCAGATGCCCTGCGTCAGCCCTCTGGCCCTCTGCGTCAACAACACTGGCCTCACTGAGGCTCTGCACAGCTCCCGGCTTCTTTTGCGTGGCTCTGGCTGGCTATGCATCACACTTCTTGGCTTTTGCGTTGCTAGAAACAACTTCTGTCACCTCGAGACAGCTATTTTCTGCTGCTATTGATCCGCTCGACTGATGTCTTTTAGTCCTCCTGTGATCTGCAATCAAGCTCTGATACCATGTTGAAGTTTCTAAGTTTACTTAGTTTAGAAACCCTTCATGCACATTTTCTGATTTATTCCTACCTACTTGTTATTTTTCTTTAACAAGATATTTACAAAGTAAATATTGAAAATAAACACCAGTGCATGCTCAACATATTACAGATCAGCAACTAAAAGAAACAAAAACAAACACACCACATGACACCATTATTTTTGGACCAATGTCCCCGGAAAAACCCAATGCGGGAAAACTGGTGCAACTGTCTGAGGGTTTTCTTATTAAGCAATATCAGAGTACAATCTGGGTGCCGAAACTAGCCTACCCAACAGAGAATTTCCTTAGCAGCTATACCTCACAGTTTCAGAGAAATTTCCTAGCTGAAACCCTAGAAAATCCTTCTGGCAACTCCTTAGCACAAAATTGCTCTACAACCCTAGCGTCTGCCCAATCTGGACTGCGTTAGCCCCTCTCTGTGTCACGCTAGCCCTGCGTCAACCTTTCTTGGCCTACGTCAGCCCCAGGAGACCTTGCGTCAGCTTTCTGGGCCTCTGCGTCAGACACTCTAGCCTCTCTAGTGCTCTGCACAACACTTGGCTGCCTCTATGTGGCCCTGCGTGAGCCCTTGCAGGCTCTGCGTCACTCTCCTTGGTTGTTGTGCTGCTCTCTCGGCACAATCTCTGCCTTCTCTATTTCTTTATACTCAATGGCCCTTAGCTGCTCTCTCGATCACTAATTCTATCTCTCTTAGCAAACTCCGCTCTAGAGAATAGAATGACCGATCATCTGGTGTGTTCTCCAAGTGACCCTCAAGCCTCCTCTTATACTTTTCCTGTTGACATCTCAACGGCCGAGATTAAGTCCCTAATCAACGGCTAAGATTGGATCTGGCTTGATCCATGTCTTTTGGACCACTCTAACACAGATTCATATTAATACACATTAATATTTTATTTTCCCTAAGTTTAGACTTAGGGACTCCATTAAAAATATTAATTATTTTAATATCCCCTTATCTGTTTAGAATCTGCCCAAACCCTTTCTGGGTATTGGAGATCTCATGTGCCCCAACCTCTCCACCAAATTTCGTGGCTAGAGCACATCTGATGCTACCCCTAATCAACACTCCCTTTTAGCGAGCACTGTGCTCTAGCAATACTCCTCACTAAGCATTACTCTAATCATCCGGCATCGTTACCTGTGTTGATGCTAGGCCTTCCTACCCAACATCCTTTGCACTGCTGCCTCATGTAGTGCTGCCCATGGTTCTGCCACTGCCATTGTTGCATCTGTACAACAGCTCCCTCTGCATCCGTGTTGCTGCTGGTCCTTTCTCCCAGCACTGCATCCACACTGCACCTCCTCTCATCATGTTGCATCGTGCCGCCCACTGCTGCACTACAACTCAATTACTGAGAAGTAAGTAACTAATCTCCCAACTGACCTCCCTGTTGGGCTAGAAACACCCACTGATGTTGAAGCTCCCTCTGTTGCTGGCAAGTGCTCCCTATCTCTGACTTTTGCGCTGCTGCAACAACTCCCTACATCTTGCACCGTTGCACACCTCTTTGTGCCTTCCTACACTGGTGCAACACTCATGTGCCTCTCGCACTGCTGCAGCCTGCCAGCCTCGCGTTGTCTCCGGACTCCTGCACTGTAGCTCTTTCTGTCGCTCCATTCGCATCCATCTCTACCCACCCAGCCAGTCCTGCTACTCGGCGTCGGGGCTCCTGTAGGATCCTGCCCCTCATCGCCTGTAGTCCTCCCGACTACAGCTTGATGTCTCCCCACTTCCTCTCAAGTGGCGTGTGTGCACTCATGGCACAGTCGTCGTCTGTCAAAACTTTCTTCTCTGCCCATGCTGGCGCTACCTCGATCTCGGAAGACTCTCCCTTACTTTTCTTCTTTGGGCACTAGGTCACATAATGACCCATCTCCCCACAGTGGAAGCACTTGATCTTGGAGAGATCTTTCTTCTTCCGCTTCTCCTGCTTTCCCTCAAATGCTAGGGCCACATCCTCCTCCTCGTGCTTGACCTCGATCCCTTTGCTGCTGCTACCTGTCTTCGATTACCGTCTGATCTCTTCCTGGCGAAGAGCTGCGCACATCTCGACCCAAGGTGGGAGAGTCCCTCTGCCCAGGATACTCTAGACAAACACTTCCCAATCTTCTGAGACAACATTCAGGGCTATCCTCACCATAAGCTCCTAATCCGGTGTCGCTCCTATAGCAGTCAACTGGTCTCGGATCTCATTCAGTCCTCCAAGGAAGGTGTCAATCAATTGACCCTTCTTCATCTCATACGACCTCATCTAGTTCTCGAGCAGCATTCTTCTCTGCACAGAAGTATGCTGGTACAGGTTCTTGAGAGCCTCCCACATCTCAACTGTCATTTCCTTCTCGGCTATATGTGGTACCACATGATCCTTGACCCTGTCAAGGATAATGCACTTGGCCCTCGCCATCGCCTCTTCGTACTTGTCGTTATCATTGGGGTCGACTGGGATAGTTATATCCTTCAACGCGAAGTTCTTGACACAATTCTTGTCAAGCACTGATAAGATTTTGGCCTTCCAGACTGCGAAGTTCAATGCTCCGTCCAGTCTATCCTGGTCTCTTACCCCATGTAGTGCCATGACGCTCCTCTACTTCCCTCCTGGAATTTCTTTGTTCGACTCCTCTGAGTCTCTACTTCCCGTCTGGAAGTTCTCTTCTGGACTCCCTCTGAGTCCTGATTTCCCTCCTGGAAATCCTTCTGCCGCCTGTCGCGATGCCCCCTACTCTGATCGTCTTATGCAACTGCACTGCTAATCCAGGTTCCTCGACTAGAAACCCTCGGTAACAACTCCTCTGGCCCTGCTTTGTCAAGTACTATTCTGACTACAGTACCTCACCAGCTCCACTCTGCAATATTTTTGCAGCATTCTAGACTCCAGCAACTGCCTCTCTTTGAACTGCGTCAGCCCCTCTCTGCCTCACATTGGCTTTGCGTCACCCTAGATGGGTCTGCATCAAATGCTGGGATGCCCTGCGTCAACCCTCTGGCCCTCTGCGTCAGCAATGCTGGCCTCTCTAAGGCTCTGCGCAGCTCCCGGCTTCTTTTGCGTGGCTCTGGCTGGCTCTGCGTCACACTTCTTGGCTTCTGCGCTGCTAGAAACAACTTTTGTCACCTCGGGACAACTGTTTTCTGCTGCTATTGCTCCGCTTGGCTGATGTCTTTTAGTCCTTCTGTGATCTGCAATCACGCTCTGATACCATGTTGAAGTTTCTAAGTTTACTTAGTTTAGAAACCCTTCATGCACTTTTTCTGATTTATTCCTACCTACTTGTTATTTTTCTTTAACAAGTTATTTACAAAGTAAATACTGAAAATAAACACCAATGCATGCTCAACATATTATAGATCAGCTAAAAGAAACAAGAACAAACACACCACATGACACCATTATTTTTGGACCAATATCCCCGGAAAAACCCAATGCGGGAAAACCGGTGCAGCTATCTGATGGTTTTCTTATTAAGCAATATCAAAGTACAATCTGGGTGTCGAAACCGACCTACCAACGGAGAGTTTCCTTAGCAGCTATACCTCACAATTTGAGAGAAATCTCCCAGCTGAAACCCCCGAAAATCCTTCCCACAGCTCCTTAGCACAAAACTGCGCTACAACCCCAGCGTTTGAACAATCTGGACTGCGTCAGCCCTCTCTGTCTCATGCTGGCATGCGTCAACCTTTCTTGGCATGTGTCAGCCCTAGGAGACCCTGCGTCAGCTTTCTGGGCCTCTGCGTCAGACACACTTGCCTCTCTGCGCAGCAGTTCGCTGCCTCTACGTGGCCCTGCATGAGCCCTTACTGGCTCTGCGTCACTCTCCTTGGTTGCTGCGCTGCTCTCCCGGCACAATCTCGAATAGAATGACTGATCATCTGGTGTGTTCTCCAAATGACCCTCAAGCTTCCTCTTATACTTTTCCTGTTGACATCTCAATGGCTGAGATTAAGTCTCTAATCAACAACTAAGATTAGATCTGGCTTGATCCATGTCTTTTGGACCACTCTAACACAGATTCATATTAATACACATTAATATTTTATTTTCCCTAAGTTTAGATTTAGGGACTCCATTACATATATTAATTATTTTAATACCTCCTGATCTGTTTAGAATCTGCCCAAACCCTTTCTAAGTTTTGGAGATCTCATGTGCCCCAACCTCTCCACTAAATTTCGTGGTTAGAGCACATCCGATGCTACCCCAAATCAACACTCCTTTTTAGCGAGGATTGTGCTCTACGCAGCACTTGGCTGCCTCTGCCTAGCCCTGCGTGAGCCCTTACTGGCTCTATGTCACTCTCCTGGGCTGTTGCGCTGGTCTCCCAACACAATCCCTGCCTTCTCTGTTTCTCTGTACTCAATGCCCCTCAGCTGCTCTCCCGATCACTGATCCTATCTCTCTTAGCAAACCTCGCTCTAGAGAATAGAATGATTGATCATTTGGTGTGTTTTCCAAGTGACCTTCAAGCCTCCTCTTATACTTTTCCTATTGACATCTCAACAGTCGAGATTAAGTCCCTAATCAACGGCTAAGATTAGAACTAGCTTGATCCATGTCTTTTGGACCACTCTAACACAGATTCATATTAATAAACATTAATATTTTATTTTTCCAAAGTTTAGACTTAGGGACTCCATTAAAAATATTAATTATTTTAATATCTCCTAATCTGTTTAGAATCTGCCCAAACCTTTTCTGGGTATTGGAGATCTCATGTGCCCCAACCTCTCCACCAAATTTCGTGGCTAGAGCACATCCGATGCTACCCCAAAATTTGGCCAACGCATGCATGATGGCCAACATCTCCTTGTCGTAGATAGAATACGACCTCTCAAGTGGAAGGAGTTTCTGGCTCTCAAAAGCAATGGGATGTCCAAAAATCTAGGAAGCGAAGCGTCCGTGGAAGCATCTGTATATATATATATATATATATATATATATATATATATATGCATTTATACTCAAAACAAACATCCCAAATACCAAATTAATTGTAGAAGACATGAAAACATGCATATTTTTGCATAAATCAAGATAGATATAACATCCATTGTACATTAATGATCTAGAATCTAGATTCTTCTCCTCTTGTCTAGCCTTTGCCTCTACCTCGATTGTCTAGGGATATTAGTCAACATTGCCCAATTTTGATCAAACTACCTAATTCAAGACTTAAAATATGGTAGAAAAAGCTTAACATGTTTGATCGATGATTTTGACTTGATTGAAAGGTAATTTTTTTCTAAGGGCGTGCTGCGTGACAAAGGAGTTTAACCATTAACACCACCAACACTAGGTACATATAGGGCTTGGTGCTCTTGATTAAATGCTAATCGCATACCTTCATACTTGATATAATCTAATGAAATGCCACAATCCCATTGATCCTGAATTCCTGAAAACTGTTAAGTCTGCTGAATTTTGAATAGGATATGAAATTCTATTTTCTCCATATGAAGTCCAATGAGGCTGGAACCACTCTCAAACATCCTGAGTCATTTCATGGTAATGTTAAAAATTTAAGTAAAAGGATGAAAATGAAAAATAAAGGAGAATGTCACTTTTACTTTAAAAATTTAACATTACCATGAGGGAGCATCTGCTATATTTATATTTTTTTTTGCCTTCATTCGTCACCCTAACCCAAGGTGGACCCACCCCCAACAAGCAAACTCACCTAAAATTAAAAAAAAAATGAAAAAAAAAAACGATTTTCTAAATGCTTTTCCGGAAGCTTTTCTGGAAGCGTACGAGAAGCGTACGCTTCCTCCTCCGAAGCGCCACGCTTCCGACGCCCGAAGCGTCGTACGAAGCGCGCTTCGGCGCTTCGGCGCTTCCGTACAACGCTTCCAAATTTCCAGGAAGCGGCTAAAAAAGCCAAAGCGGCGCTTCCGAATTCGGAAGTGCCGCTTCCGGCCAAGCTTCCTAGGCGCTTCCGTACGGGACGCGCTTCGGGGCTTGGAACCGGGGCGCTTCGTGCAACACTGGGACTCCCAAGTAGAGCATCTCTGTCAACCCAAACTCACACTTGGACAGCTTGGCGTAAAACTGTTGCTCCTCTAAAATACAGAACACTATCTCCAAGTGTTGCAAATGCTCCTCCCATGTCTGACTATAAATCAAGATATCATCGCAGAACACCAATACAAACTTCCGCAATTGCCCACGGAATACATGGTTCATACATGACTGTAAAGTAGCAGGTGCGTTGGTCAACCCAAAGGGCATCACCAAGAACTCAAAGTGCCCATAGTGGCACCTGAAATCTGTCTTGGGGATGTCCTGATCCCTCACCTTGATCTGGTGGTACCCCAAACGCAAATCTATCTTAGAGAAGTACTTGGCTCCTCTAAGCTCATCAATGCGCAGGATGGGGTATCTGTTCTTCAAGATCTTCTTATTTAACACCTTGTAGTCAATCCAAATGTGCAAGGTCCCATCGTTCTTCTTAACCAGAACTACTGATGAAGCGAAGGTGCTAGAACTCGGCCTAATGTGCCCCAATGCCAGCAACTCCTTGATAGCACGCTCTATCTCGTCCTTGTAGGCCTTAGGATGCCTATAAGGAGTGGTGACGACCACCTGCACCCCAGGCTCTAGCTCAATGGTGTGCTCAAAACCCCTGTCAGGTGGTTGCCCTTGTGGTATGTCCCCAAACACTACCGGGTATCTGTCCAAAATTGTCTGTATGTTGGGGTGAGGTGGCTTGGGTTGTCCTCCAACCTCCAAAATCCTCAACTCCACTGCCCATACTATGTCCCCATGCCTCAAATCAACCTCCATCATGTGCGCAAAAACTGTCTGTGGAGCGTATGAATGCATGCCCTGAAGAACTACCAACTTGCCATCCGGCCCTGTGAACTCCATCTCCAGTTTCCTCCAATCAGTGGTGACCTGACCCAAGGAGTAGAGCCACTGGATGCCCATCACCACGTTGGAGTCCAGCACGTCCACAACGAAGAAATGATCTGTCACTGAATCACCATGGTCATTGTTAATGCGGAAACGAATCGGGTGCACTGCATAGTCTTGTCCCCCGGCACCAGAACTGAGAACCCTCAAACTCCTCTGTAGTGATACCCCGCCTCTGGACCACTGGGCATCAATGAAATTGTGAGTGGCCCACTATCTACTAGAACTGAGACACGTTGTCCCTGCACTGTGCCTCGGATCCTCAAAGTCAAAAACTTGGGAACTCCATGCAAAGAAGCAAGGACTCCCCTAGTTGGTGTGTGTTGAAAATAGCAACAAGAAATGCTAAAAATAGCACTACTATAAATAGCAGTTTGGGTACCAGTGCTAGATTGAGCAACAGGGAATGAAAAATGGAAGTGCTAAAAATAGCATTCTATTTTTAGCACGGGATGGATTCCAATTTAGTCAATTCCTAGACTAAAATAAGAAGTAAAATTTGAATTTGAACTTAACAGTTGTTTGAAAATAAATTAATTAATTCACCATGAGTTAATTAATTGTGAAAAATCAAACATGAAGTCTATGTGAGGACATGCAACAATTTCTCCATTAATTGAGGAATTTATCCATCAGTTAAAGAGATAAGGATGAGTTGTAATTTGAGTTGTAATTAGTTGGCGCAGTTAACTAAGTCAACTCCAGTTAGATTGATTTAAACAGTTTGTTTAAATTAACGTGAGTTCAATTAGTTAATGCTTACATGCATGTAACTACTGCACTTCAGATAACTGAATATTCTCTCATAAATAACTCATGCATGTCAGTTCAGACAGAGACCCAATTGAGATCAGAGGAGGGACAGTGTACTATCAGTTGGATGGATTTTTCTTATAAAGGAAACTCATCCATGGAGAAGGATTTATCTCCTTCAGGACTACGTAGTTGGATCAGAGGTTAGTGAGTGTGTGAAGAGGCCAATTCACACAAGTGGCTACACTGGACCCCAATCAGAATTGCACAAAGAAATAGGAGGCTTGGAGGGTAGACCAGAGGTTAGATAGAGGCCTTTGACTGTCTATGAGCAGCAGAGGTATTGCAGAGAGAGCAGGATAGCTTTTGAACTGATTCTTTTTCTAATACTAGCTATATTTCCACTTGTATGATAATACGGAGTTGGGGTTTTAGGCTGAGGCTTTCCCTGGGTTATATCTTCTGTGTTATGTGTGATTGATTTCTCCATATCAGTTATATGTGTTCTTATTGATGTTGCCCATGTTCGATTAAGCTTCCGCTAAATTGGCTGTAGAAGTAGATCAAGTATTTTGCTTTAATATATTGCATTATTAGGTGATCTACAGTGGGAATTTCTACATGGCATCAGAGCGAGGTTTTGTAGAAAAAGTTCTACATGGTATCAGAGCAAAGGTGATCAAAGGAGAGAACAGTGTACTTAGAGGAGATTTCAAAGTTTTGAGTTTTGAGTTGAGAGTTTGCATAGCAGATCTGAAAATTTCTGTACAAAATTTTCAAAAAAAATAGCAGATTTGGATTCCTTGCGGAAAAATACCCAAAATCAAAAAAAAAATCGGCTGAATCGGAGTTCGGATGAGGGAGATATTGCTGATTTAAAATCAACTCTTTTTCTAGAAAATTTCATGATAGCGGGAAATATGAAACAGATTGGTGTGCTAGCCAAGAACCTATATGCACTTGAGGTACATGATACATGCAAAGCCTGGAGGAGCAAGGCAAAGGTTAGATACTTGGTGGTTGAGAGGGAGAGTAAATTACCTCTCAACATGCAGCGCCAGACGAAGTCTCAGACAATTGTGGAGGAGCTGCGATTGGTGAAGCAGCTTCAGAAGGTTGTGGAGAAGCCACAACTGGGGAAGCCAAGAGGAGACAAAGTGGAGGCATCCACTCATGCAGAGACCTCCAGAAATGGGAAATTTCGAGCCAAGTGGGCAGAGGGATCACAAGCATCCATACCTCCAGGTAGGAGGTGGGGCGATGTGGAGTGATCGTCCCATGGAGGCTAATATGGAGGCAGGATCCTTGAAGTACCCAACCTCTTTGATTCGACTTTGCTACAGGAGCCCCGACGAAGAGTAGCAGGACTGGCTGATTGGGTAGAGACAGATGCGGATGGAGTGACAGAGACAGCTACAGTGCAGGAGTCCCAAGACAGTGTAGAGCTAGCAGGTTGCAACAATGCGAGAGGCAGAAGAGTGTTGCACCAGTGCAGGATGGCACAGAGAGGTGTGCAACGGTGCGAAATGCATGGAGTGTTGCAGCAGCTCAGAGGTCAGAGATGGAGCACCTGTCAGCAGCAGGTAGAGCTTCAGCATCAGAGTATGTTTCTAGCCCAACAGAGAGATCAGTTGGGAGTTTTTTTTGTTTCTAGAGTTGTTGGAGCAACCACACTTGGGAGAAGTGTTGCATGCAGAACATTCCAAAGGTACAGGATCGGGTTCGAGTTGAATGCCTTTCTTGTTGAAAGGAAGTTTTGAAAATAGCAACAAGAAATGCTAAAAATAAAAGTGCTAAAAATAGCACTGCTATAAATAGCAGTTTGGGTACCAGTGCTAGATTGAGCAACGGGGAATGAAAAATGGAAGTGCTAAAAATAGCATTCTATTTTTACCAGTTCGGGATGGATTCCAATTTTAGTCAGTTCCTGGACTAAAATAGGAAGTAAAATTCGAATTTGAACTTAACAGCTGTTTGAAAATAAATTAATTAATTCACTATGAGTTAATTAATTGTGAAAAATCAAACATGAAGTGTATGTGAGGACATGCAACAGTTTCTCTATTAATTGAGGAATTTATCCATCAGTTAAAGTGATAAGGGTGAGTTGTAATTAGTTGGCTCAGTTAACTGAGTCAAGTCTAGTTAGATTGATTTAAACAATTTGTTTAAATTAATGTGAATTTAATTAATTAATGCTTGCATGCATGTAACCACTGCACTTCAGATAACTGAATATTCTCTCATAAATAACTCATGCATGTCAGTTTAGACAGAGACCCAGTTGAGATCAGAGGAGGGGCAGTGTACTATCAGTTGGATGGATTTTTCCTATAAAGGAAGCTCATCCATGGAGAAGGATTTATCTCCTTCAGGACTGCATCGTTGGATCAGAGGTTAGTGAGTGTGTGAAAAGGCCAATTCACACAAATGGTTGCACTGGACCCCAATCAGAATTGCGCAAAGAAATAGGAGGCTTGGAGGGCATACCAAAGGTTAGATAGAGGCCTTTGACTGTCTATGAGCAGCAGAGGTATTGCAGAGAGAGTAGGATAGCTTTTGAACTGATTCTTTTTGTAATACTGGCTATATTTCCACTTGTATGATAATACAAAGTTGGGGTTTTAGGCTGAGGCTTTCCCCGGGTTATATCTTCTGTGTTATGTGTGATTGATTTCTCCATATCAGTTATATGTGTTCTTATTGATGTTGCTCATGTTCGATTAAGCTTCCGCTAAATTGGTTGTAGAAGTAAATCAAGTATTTTGCTTTAGTATATTGCATTATCAGGTGATCTACAGTGGGAATTTCAACATGGTATCAGAGCAAGGTTTTGTAGAAAATGTTATACAGTGCAAACAGTGCTCTCCCGAGTGGTGGTGGTGGTGGTGGTGGTCCCCTCTCTCCCTGACCCTGGCTATCTCCCCTGCCAAACTCCAACTCCACATCATACTGCTTATCACTATCCAAGAAGACCTCGATATTCCTCATCCAACTGCCCATTCCCCTACGTTGCTCATTGTGGTGGGGGTCTAGTGTCACCTCCCTTTTGTGGGTAGGGAATCTGTGATGGAATTGGGTGCTCTGGTCTTGGGATTGCCCCTTGCAAATCTCTAGCACAAGTCGTCGCCTCCTCCAAGGTAGAGGGCACGCGTGACTTCACCAGTCCATGCAATGGATCCAATAACCCCTCTATGAATATGCACACCCTCCTAGCCTCGGATAGGTCTAGCACCATAACTAAAACCCTCAAAAACTCAGACATGTAATGCTCAAGGTGGTCGATCTGTCTAAGTTGGGTCAACTCCCTGAAGTGAGAAGTGAGCCTTTGGGTTCCTCCTATCAAAGCATTCCACCACTCCTTGTGTGAAGTCCTCATAAGAGGTCACGCTGGCATTCCCCAACATGGACAAGCCATGAAACCACCACTCATGCACTTCCCCTCCACGTGCAAGGTAGCCATTTTGATGGCTTCCACCTCTGTCATCCGATTAAGCTGGATATAAGTATCCAACTTCTACACCCAAGCTCGAGTTATGAACTTGGCAAAGCCATCATAAGTGGGGAAATACATCCTCCCAATGGTACGTTGTAAGTTGTAACTCTGAGTTCTGTGTACCAGATCCCCCATTGTACCTACCCTTCTCATTTTGTCTGAGCTGGAAATAGTCTCTGAATGACAGGGCTGCTTTGAAATCTTCCCCCATGGATTGCCACTCCCTGAAGAAATCCCCCATGGGCATCTGATCATCCGGTCCTCCATGCTCACTAGGTGTTGATGGTAGGAAAGCAAGCAGCGTAGTTTTCGATGGCCCACTGAAAGTTGGTGGGTGAGTGGCTGGTGAAGGGTGGTCATACTGTTGTGAGGCCCCTGAAGTCTCTCCAAATAGGAACTCACGATGAAGGCTCTTGTCCCTATTCTACTGTTTGATTTCCTCCAACATCTCTTTCTGCCCCCTAACCAAATCATTCAAGGCCTTCAAGAGGCTATCGAATGTCGTTTCTTCCTTACTCCTTGGCTACCCCATCTCAGGTACATGTCTTCCCACATGCCTCTGGATCAGGTGTAATCTCCAATTCTCTTTCCCTGCTCCTATACCTCTGCCTCCGGTAAGTAATGTTCTGCCTGTCCTCCTCATTCATAGGAAAAGTCTCCCACTATAATGTCCCAAACTGGGAAGAGCAGTGATATGCAAAGCAAATAATAAATACAACACCAAAAAATGTAAACATTCAGTGCACACTCGTGCAGAGACCAGAAATGATAACCAGCTGAGCCATTTTATTAAGATATGGGAGCAATAGTAAAATAGTGTGGAAGAAGTGCACCTGGGATTGCCTTAGTGGCAAGTGTGAGAAGCTTTAAAAACCGGAACCAGTGACCAAACCGGTCCACTTAATGAACTGGGTTACCGACTGGAACCGGTCGAACCGCCACTGGTTAGGTCTAAACGAACCGGTTTTAGAAAAATACATTAAATAATTATTTTTTAATGAAAAAAACTATTTTTAAGATTTAAAACCATGATTCAAAGCCAATAGACAAAATATGCAAATATTGCTCATTTATATACCATGTAAAGGTGAATATATCAAAATGGCACCGAGTGCAATACATATCATCGACAAAATACATAAGCAATGAGGCTCTAAATGGCCTCTAGAGTGCAAAAACAAAGCCTACAAACTATGGGGCCAATGGCCTACTACAAGACTCAAGTCTACATATATGATAATAGTGATTAACATTATCACTTGAAACTTCTCATGAGTCATCATGATCAAACTCAATTAGTTGAGTCTCAACTCCCAAACTTTGCAGTCACAAACTTCTCTATTGGTTCAGTGACTTGAGTCTCAAACTTCTGAAGGTATTCTTCCCTAATATGCCCTATTACTTCATTTGGTGCTCCACATGGCTTTACATGGCCTCCTATCCCAGCCAAGTGTTGCTTGAACCTATTAATACCCCCTCCTTCAATGGATTTTTGGCAATATTTGTAAATCATTTTGCCATCAATCATATCACAATGAGCCCATGCAGTATCTTTGGCTTTTGGAGGCATTATGACTACTACTTAGGTTAAACTCTTTGTTGTTCCACTACTCCAGCAAAAACTCAACACTCTCCAAGCTCCCAAGCAAACTCATAAACACTCCAAATGAGATGTGTGAAACAAATGAGAGGGAGAAGGGCCTCTTAAAGGCTTGGAGAGGGTGTTTTTGGAGGGAAAGGACCCTTACTTTCCCTCCAAAAACCCTAAACCACCTTGGATAAGCTGCTATGTGGGTCCTCCGCGAGCGTGGCAGGTAACCAACCGGTTTAGGACGAAACTGGCCGGTTTGACCACAAACCGGCCGGTTCTGTCCTAAACCAGCCGGTTACGACCATTGGGGCTAAAAATTGGCCAAATGACCTTGCTGACCGGGTTTTTCAACCGGTTCCAACCGGTGGCCTTGCTGACCGGTTACCAGTTAGGACCGTCCAGTTTTAAAAACACTGACCAGGTGATAAAATGACAAGCCCATATGGTAGGATCAACTGCTACAATGATGCCCTGCGCTGCCCTAGTAAAACTGCACTATCCATTGGAAAGATGCTTCAAGAAACCCCACCTCCGATGCTCAGAAAATTCCACCAAATTAATCCCAAGCTCCTCAAACAAAACCCACCAAAACCTAGAAAGGGTTTGGCCTGGTTTTGACCCCGAAAATTTGGCCCCCAAGTACCACGTCCTCCACCAGCTACTGGAAAATACGTCCTGCCTGCAACTCCTGTAAAAGCCCTCCCAAGTCATTCCAAAAATGCAGAGATGCACTCCCCCAAGGTTCTCCTTATTTCTCCCAGCAAACTCTTGCCCCACAAACTCCCATGTGTGCCCAATGAGAGACTATTACGTTGACCCTGGGCGTTGTAATCCGTACTACTCTCAAGCAGCCATCTCCTACTCCCAAACTCCTCCCAAAGGCTAGTATCCCACCGAAGCTCATTTACCAAAATTCTCCCGGGAATTGCACTCTGGAAGACCCCTGAAACAACTCCCACGTATTCCCTTCCTGCGTCCTCCTGAAATACGCACTAGTTGGGTCAAGAGTTGAATGTTAAGCTCTGAATCCCCTCCAGCTCTCCTCCAAAATGATAGGATATGGCCTCCCTAGGGTGGCACTCGTAGTCCACCAAAGAAAGCGTGAGTTCTCCAGTGGGAAAACTCAATGCTAAACAGCAAGTGACCCGGCTAAAAAACTCGAGCAACAAGAGTGAGTTCGATAGGCAAAAGATACCAAATGAGGCTAAGCCTCTCCTATTTATAATTTGTGGGCCTTCTTTCCCCCACATGGGCCCCTCCATTTAGCCTTTCGACTTCCCTCCTTGGCTATTCGAACTTTTACCTTATACAAGTGCGTGTTTCTCCATGTGAGTGGCCCCCACGCTCCATCAACAAAACATTATGGCCCCCTTTTTCCTCCTACGTCCTTTTCCCAAAATTTTGTGGGTCCCATGGCCTCCAAAAATGTCAAAATTGTGGAAAATGATCCTGTGACAAATTAATTTAGGAAGGGACATTACCGAAAATCAACTTATCTCCGTTTTAATGCTCGCTGATGTCACCACCAAATTACATAGAAATTTGACCTCCCACAGTCATGAACACAGACTAATATTTGCCTTGAATTCTGTGCACAAAAACCCTCTTCCAGCACCTTGATTTTCATGCCAAGTACAACAAAACTCTTCCATAATTTTCTACCTTCACACTGCCTTGAAAAACACACTTCTAGGGCCTCGAATTCAACGCTGATAGACCCAGAAATTAGTGTTGGAACACGCCTCCGTTTCTGTGTGAATTCCTGCCCTTATCCTCCACGACTTTAGCTGAGAAAACACACTCAGCCAATCTCCAAATCTCAGCCCTGTCACTGTTAATATGGCTGAAAACAGAGGTTCGAACAGCCCCTCTTCACAGCTAGAAAACAGCCGAATCTCACACTCAGCTATTCAACCTATCAGCACTGCCTCCTAACCTAAAACTCAGCCAAAAATCACTGTAAATTCTGCTCAATATCCTAGCCCAAATTTTCCGGATGCGTGCCAATAAAAGAAAGAAAAACTTGGGCTTGCTGTAGCTGTCCTCCTCCTGTTGTGTGCTCCTTCCTTTTTTCTGCAATCTCAGCCTCCTTGCTTCTACGCTCTCCTTTCTCCTCTTCTCCAATGCTACTTGTGAAGAACTATTAAGAATAACCTGTCTTTTCCCTTTTGTCATCTCTAAATAAGAAACCTAACCCTAGAGATCTAATGGCTGAAATTAAATCTCAGCTCATTAGATCAAGGGTGGAGTTCATTTCCCTCTCTTGACCCCTTTTCTCATGTGGTCCCCCTCACTTAATAAAAGTCTTAATCACTTTGATATGTTTTGTACCATCTAAGCCTTTTTTTCTCTCATAAAGTCATTTTTAAAACATAAGAGTCACTTTGTACTTTTTCTCCCTAAAGTCACGTTTAAAACATAAAGTGGCTTTATTAAAAAATACCTATAATACATGTACCACCTCGTAAAGTGACTTAACTCGGTGACATTAATATTACTCATTATGTCTCATGACAAAAAGGTCATTAAAGTGTTTTCCTAGGCAAAAAGGCCAATGCACTAGGAAATACTTCCTTGGTACCGTTTTTCCTCAAGAAAACCTATACCCTCTAAATGTGAGACATTTTGTACAACCAAGACTTGGGTCCCAAATCTCAAAGAGATTTCAAAAGCAAAAGTGGAAAAGCAAGCCTTAAAAAGGGAACTAGAAAGGAGAATGAAAAAAGTTATGCAGGAAGTTGTAAAGGAAATTTGGAAGACCATGAGTAGGTTTGAGGTACACCATGATGCAAATATATAGTATCACAAGTAGCATTGCTGTGAGCTAGATCACTTCAATAAGTTGGCCATGATTCTAATGGACATTCCAATGAGATTGGACTCTATCAAGAAACCAATCAATGATGCTGAAATTGAGAACCACCCAAGGATTAGCAACTGGGAAAGCTATTTCTAGAGTTTGTATTACTTGGCCTCCCCACCCTAGCATGAACAGTGAAACTCAGGAGGATTAATAAGTTGTCTTAATTGTTTCAAGTATGCTATATAACTACTTTTGTTAAGATAAAAGTTCCTTGAGCAGTAAAAAAAATGCAAGTATATCCTATTTTATTGGAAGTCTTTTCCATAGATAGAGTTGAAATATTATATAACCTTTCCACCTATAGCCCTTAATGACATGCTTTCTTCTATTTATGCACAAAATAATTTGTTCCTGAGCAAATAAAAGTGCACGTGACATGGGGACGAAATGTGACATGCTTGTCATACCCATTGTCCAGTCATGGCCACCACTTGGCATTAGGTGTACAGGCAAGGAGAGTATACAGACTAAAACACTAATGTTTTCAAGACAATACTAGCACTCTTAATCTGTATATAACACTTGTTGCAGGAGCTTGGCACATGAAGGTTCTGGATGTGAAGGCAATGGAGAGTCAGAGACAATCCGAGAAGGGTAAAGGACAACTGAGGTAGGATAGAGCACCAAAACAAGAGCTCACACAGCCATAATGCCACTGGCATGTAGCAAAGTCGTAGCGACACAGTTGTGACACTGATATGGGATTTATAGTCACCTTACTCTAAACTAGCATCCTCCTCATGATTAGCCACAACAAGCATGTAATGGCTCCCCCAATTGCCTTTCATCTGTGTAGTAGTCAATGGAACCCAATAGAGGAGAGCCAAACAACAGCTGAGAGAAGCAATGTAGTAGTGACAATGGAATAAAGGGTGCTTATTGTAGTTTTTGAGGCCAAACACCTCAAGAAAGAAGCAAGGGAAATGGAAGGGAATGAACACTAGTTGACAAAAGAAGGGAACAAGGCCAACCCTCCTCAACCCAGAGTTTTTATGGCTATTGTATGTTGGAACAAATGAACAAAATCGAGCTTTTGCAAATTAATTACAGGCTGGTAATAGTATACAAGTCAAGTTTCTTAAAAGTACCAAAGTATATTTAAGACTAACTCAAATAATCACTAAGAAGCCAGAAATTTGGTAGAAAAAGAGATGAAATATACACTCGTCCGAATAGCCTAACAAGGTTGGGGAAAACAAGATGAAATAACGAGATCCACTATACTCTAATCAAAATAACCTGACAAAATGCTCCAGAATATTACAAGTCTACCCAGTCACGACTCACAATAGAACTGAATTTGGAAGTGACACTTACTTGCCAAATCTCCAACATGAGAAAGTCTCCCGTCAAATCCACTTGAAAATGTTGGGAGGAGAAATAAGCTCCAAATTCCTTGATCAGCCTCTTGAATCTATTATAATCGAATTAACATGTTGTCTTTTACCCTGCACATGGGTGCCTCCTACTTCTCCAAAGGAATTAAAAAATGCCAATGCAGCTGTGCCTTTTGTATCTAACCCCCATCAAAACCTGCACCGAAAACACACCAACCAATGCAACTATGATAAAATGCAAAGTATTTGTAACCTGCAATGAAGGAACCTCAGACGTTATTGAAGTTTCAAGCTGCCTGGAGATGAGCGTTGGAAGAAATGGGATGAATGCCTGAATTGTAAATGCAACTGATATTAGTAATGGAGGAGTCGACAGCACAGTTACTACTTGAAAAGTTCAGCTAATAACTACTAAACAAGACTCACTTCTGGAAAACCTATAATTCCATATCTGGAATGGACAACTGGCTTGAATTATCAATGAAGCTATGCGGGGGAATTTAGTAGATGGTACTTTCATCTCTTCCAGCTTTTACAGACACCTATTTCTCAAATACTCAACTATGTTTAAGCCATCTCCACACATCACCTACAATTCATGAAATTTAGAGTCAGTGCCCTGTATTTTCCTGCTGCAACAAATGGGATTCAATATTTTCACTACTCTTAAAAAATACCGCTCAGAATCCTCTCAACCTATCACGAAATATATCCCTTCTAAACTAAAGGTACAGTCCTTAAATTTATAAAATGGACTTTCAAGGTTAGCCGGAATTCAACAATGTTTGAATAACCAACTGCAAACTCTTAGGGTGCTGAACAGTGAAAACTTTACACTGCTAGCATGTTTTGAAATTTAGCCTATCTACTTCGAAGTTTACCATGTATTGGTCCTTAACACCGCAGTGATTTCTGTAAGTTGTCAGCTCGTGGCCTTCAATAATCTGAGCAGGAATGCTAGACCCTAGTCCTAGTCCAGGAGTGAAACACATAATACACTCATTTCAATAAATTTTGTAACATAAAGGACCCAATATTATTATTGAAGGAATAGGAATTGCAAACCAATTCAGACATAAAAGCAATTCAGCCAGATGAACTATTGTACACCCAAACATGTTAAAACTTCAAGATGGTATATGACAGATACCAGGATAATCTTGAAGGGCTCTCAAATTTAAGGTGATAGTTAACACTCGAGAAAAAGGCAGTGGACAACACTCATCATGGGTGACACAGCCAGAATTGTAGGTTAGAGTACTTCCTTGTACGCACTTGACACATTCACAGCCAAATATCTATAAACCTCCATTACTCTAGGCAAGGATTTATTACAGAATAAACTTTAAACTCTTCACTTGTACAAAATCGTGACAAAGTGCTACAACGTTTGCCATTGCAACTCATACACAATAAATAGTAAAAGACACCTACACCTAGGACCACTTTGAGATGTTTCATCTGAAGGCAGATGTTAACTCCCCACTGTATAGCCATACAAATCAAATATTCCTATACCCATACCGTTATCCATGGATGGGAAATCACCGAGGGTAAAACATTTGTCAATTGATTGCACCTACTTGCCACTATCAGATGATATATTTCCAATGACTGAAAAGGATACATCCCTGTCAATTTATATTTTGATTCATTGGCATGGCATTGTGGTGTATAGCCCTTGCCAAATGAGATTACTCTCTCTTTACACCTAGAATATACAAATTGTTCATTTCCAGCAAGATTATCATGAAGCTGGCATGGTTGCCAGCAAATCATTTATCCTAGTGAATCTTGTGCCCAACCAGGACGCAGCATGCAGTAGGGGATGAGCAATGCTTGGGAAGTTTTTCACCTGATAGAAAACTTTTCACCGCGTGAACAATCTATTTACATAGAAAATTGGAAGTATTGAAAAGTAATTTAAGGTCACTTCACACTCACTGTAACTTTGACGAACTGAAATAAACTTGCGTTTTTGCAAACTGATTAAAATCTAGAAAAAAGGCTTGCTCTCAATTTCCTTAGTAGTCTCTGAAGATATATAACAAAAGACTAAGTTTCCTGGGAAAAAACAAAAGACTCGAATCCCTGCGGAAAATTACGTTAAGAAACCACGAATTTAGTAAAATGCCAGATGAGAACTCTGTTATGGCAATCACCTAGAAAAATGCAAAGATGTAAATACACTATCAAAGATATGATTGGATCTCTTTCTTAGTCACGGGTGGTCTTCGACAACGATGTTTCCCATCAACCTACATGAGAATTGGGAGCATAATAATTTCAACACACTCCTAAACTTTTCCTAAAAACCCTTCTACATAATATTAGATGCCTTTACCTCTCCAGAGAAATGCACGATGTCTCAGAAACCAGTAAATTTGCAACTTATTAGCCATATACGAACCTACAGTTGCCGCAGCCACACCCATGACACTATGATAAGAGGGCAATATAATTGGGGCCTAAGCCACAGTAGATTCCGAAGGGCTCCCTGCAGCACCTAGATTTGGGATCTTTGTTAGGCTAGGGATGGTCCCAAAAGTTCCTACCTGATGTTAAGGGAACATGATTGGTGTCTACATTGCCAATGCAACTGTGGGCATTGACCTCATAACAAATTGTTGGCAGATATCAGCCCTAAAAATTAATCAAGTATGCCCAATTCAAATTTATAAAGATAAAATAAAATCCTGTTTCAATTTTCTAAAAAGACACTTCAAATTTAAAACAAGGGAAGAAAAGAAAAATGCATGCTTTGGAATGGACTCTACCCAATTGCAATCTTTAAATTTAACAAAAAAAAAAAAAAAAAAACCTGAAAAAAACATACTTGGAATGGAGGATTCAACCGAGTTGGAGTCAACCATGGCATGTTGAGCATTTGGGTTCATGGTACTATTCTCTCCTCCAGCACTAACAGCCACCCCTTTGTCAGAACCTCTGCGATGCTCAACCCCACTGACATGCACTCCTCCAAATTCACCAGCACCCCGCATCTTTCTTCTAGAACAAATGGGCTTCACTACGAAAGAGCAGCTCAGAAATCCTCTGTTCAACCGACTATCCCCTTTCACTCTAAATCCAAACTGTAGAGATTTATAAGTCCTAAAATTAGCTGCGGGGGGTAGTCTGCATTCGAAGAAAACCGAATGACCAACCGCTAAATCCGAGGGAACCGAAGAAGTTCCCATCTTTCTTTGAGATTGTGCAGTCCCAGCACTCTCCAGCTCCCTTCAAACCAATTTAGCAGGCTCAGAAAACTGTCAATGCCTCGATCTAGGCAATTAGATCCCGCAGATTTTGGTGCGAGTGTTAATCAAATTGTATCGAGAACATATCATAAGTGCGTGTACACACCTCCTTTTATTAGGCTTTGCTCGCTTGCTGGGCGCACTTCAAGTACCAGTCTCTGACTCAACGCACTTATCCTGCGAAAAGACAATGATCTTCGAATTCAATATGCGCCTACGTCCTGATCCTGTGGCGAAAAGGACGAATCTCAATTGAATATCCAGAATGTGAATTGGGGACCCAATTGGACGTACAAGCGCTTGTTGTGAATAATCAGCACAACATGAATTTACAGTATTCGGACATATTCGGCGGCGGAGTTTCACCATATCTAGCCATGGCTGGTTTGGTTTTGATTAAGAATGATATAATTAATAAAATACGAATGCAAATGTAATTATTAATTGCTAACCGCGGAACTAATACAAATGATGGTATTCGCTAGCCATCACCCTGGGTTGGCCAATTCGGTCCTAAAGTTTCTAAAATCGTGACCGGGAAAATCACCTGCCTCACTGTCAGAATCTATGGTTTTTTCTCACAGAAAATCGCATGTTTTCCTTATTGAGCCTTTAATGGTCAACGCATTCGCTCATATGTTGTCCTACCGTCAAAGGGATGTGTTAAGGGGACAGACACATTGGTATCTCATAGGAGTTGTCTTTAAACACACTTTTTGGAAGTTTTTCTGATGGGTTTTTCCGGTTAAAATATGGCAGTTATTTATTGAAATCGCAAGTTTGATAGCTAATTTCTGCACAATCAAAGCATCCAGGAATTTTTCAGGGTGCTGAATCCAAATATGCAATTAAAAAACCATTTTAAATAATGCAAATCAAGATTTAACCTCACGGATTCCTTCACCCCTATGTCATATACATGCCACCAATGTGCCATCTCATGGAAATAATAGCTTTGAAGTTAAAAATACATTATAATATTGAATTTATGAAGTGTTTGTTGGAGTATATTTGTAAAATTTATTTGTTGGATGGTTGTATAACGTTAAAATTATGTTAAAATAAATTTATTAATATAAAAATTAAATATAATATAATATGTAAGAACATTTTTTATTTTAATAATAATAATTTGTTTGAAGTAATTATAAACAAAGAAAATTGTAATAGTATAATTTGAAAGAGGGTTAATATTTTGTATGTTTATGTGAAATAAAATATTATTAAAAAATAAATTGTAATTGTAATTAATATATTTAATAATATAATTATTTATAGTCAACTAAAAGTATATATAAAGGTTAATATCTTTTGGAGAGTCAAATTTTTTATTTTCATCAACTTTGTTGTGAAACAGGGCGCTGGAAATGTGGGAGGAAAGAGTATGCATTTTTTGTTTTTCTAGAAAAGTGGAAACCGAAAAACATTTCATTTTAGAATGTGAGGCCTTCAAAAGCAATAGGGAAAGTTATGCAGATATGTTGGCAGTTAGCTCTTGGGATAATCTATTTAGCTAGGGGTTTGTCAAGAAGGTGGGAGCATTTATTTTGAAGTTTCACAGAAAAACAGAAAAAAGGGCTGAATACATCAAGCAGATGAACCAATCTGTCCCATAAGCTATCTTTAGCCTCGTGCACGTTAAAATAATTTCTTTCTTTCTATTAAAATTAGGTATTGTAAATATATTTAAAAGTATTTGTTATTTATGGAGTTGTGGATTGATGGTAAATGAATGTATTATTAAGACACTTTTATAATAGGCCATCTATTTAAATTTTATAAGTTATAAGTTCAAATTTTTTTGGTGGTCACATTGAATTCTAATATCAAATTTTGTTCATATGCTTAATTATGGTAGCCAAGAAGAGACAGCTAAAATCAAGTCATGTTAAGAATTGTTATTAGCTACACAACCATGTTAAGGATTGGACTCAACCATGCACAAGCCATGTTAAGGATTGGTCTCGCATAGGCCAAATACGAGCGATTCATGAGTGATTTTGACAACTTATATGCCCCTAAATCACAATTTCTTAAACCATGAGCTATCCACCAATGATTTTGACAGCCTATATGCCCAACTTGTATGCCCTAGATCACTTTTGAGCTCATATTTATATGAAAATTTTGATTTTCATATTGAGATTAGGGAATGTCAATTATCTTACAACCATTAATATGTAGTATATGTATATCCTATATTATCTTATATTTAGCAAATTTTATAGAAACTAAACATTATTAAGATGGTATGGAATCATTGTACTTAAAATCAAGTCATGTTAAGGAATGGTTTCACCTAGACCAGATATGATGCATAAGTGATTTCGACAACTTATATGCCTTTAAATAAATATTTCTTAAACTATTAACTATGCAAGAATGATTTTGACAACTTATATGCATCTACATCACTAATTTTTAAACCACATACTAATATTTATATTATATAAATATTTTGATTTTCATATTAAAATAAAGGAATGTCAATTATCTTACCACCACATTAATAAAATTAATGTGTTATATATGTCTATGTTATATTATGTTATATTTAGGACATTTTATACCAACTAAACATTGTTATTATACTATATGATAAATGTTTTATGTTTTGCTTTTTTACAGCATATATTTAATTAATTTTGCTTAAAATCAAATGAATTTTTTTTTGGAATTGCAAGTTTAGCCCAGGATAAATGTTATTAATGAAAATTTGCTCTAAATCTAACTAAATTTTTTGGAATTACAAATTTAGTATAGGATAAATATTCTATATTTTGGTTTTTTTAAGTATATTTTTAATTAATTTTCCTCAAAATCCAATCAAATTTTTTGAATTGCAAATTTAACATAGGATGATTGTTTTATGTGTTGGTTCTTTTTGGAGCATATATTTTAATTAATTTGCTCAAATTTAATAATAATAAAAAAAAATTAAATTGCAAATTTAAATTGTTGACTATGCAGAATTCAAATGCATTAATAGCTTTTTAGGGTGTTAAATACATTTATACATTCAAAAATACAATTTAAATAATGGAAAATTATGATCTTACTTCCAATAAAAAAAAAAAGAGCCCAAAAATTATAACATATAGCTTGCACCTAATTAATATATTTGTTGTTAATAACCATTCATTACATATGATATCTTTAAATATGACATATCATATATTAATATAATATACGATTGATTAACATTATTTAACTATGCCTATAGACATGCTTATTTTGGAATAGGGTTGTCATAATTTTAATTTAATTATAAATCATTTTCAAGTGGATGGTAGAGATTTAACCTCCACAAAATATTCTAGAATATTAATAGTAGTATTCACAATGATTAGAGATTTAACCTCCACAAAATATTCTAAAATGCTCATAGTAGTATTCACAATGATTAGAAAAGAGTGCAACAGGATTATAAAGATGCCAAGAGAGGGTGAACATCAGTTTCAACTCTTAAATGAATGTTTGAAATTAGAGGTTAAAAACAAAAGACCAAGAAATGGGGAGTAATAAAGATGAAGAGTTATTGACATAGTTTAATGAATAAATAAATGAGAAGACAAAGGTTACAAGTCAAAGTAAAAGACGGAGAAAAGAGGAATGAATAAATTAGCAAAATGATTAATCAATTAAAAGTCTAAGATGAATAAAACTAGCAATTGCACCAAGAGGTGCAAAGGAACGCCCATACGACGAGTGGGGAATGTGAAAGGCAACAATCAAGCGAAATATATGAACAATAAAATATAATCTAAATTTGAGTTTGAGTTTGCGTTGGAACAAATAACTTTCATTAATTATTTGACCAAGTTTTACAAATAGTGTCTGAGCAAGTTACACAAAGAGAACCAAATAAAACAATGGCTCGCACCCAGTAAAGAAGCAGCAGCTCGCTTAATAGTAGAAGGGTCTAAGGGGTAGGCAAAAGTAGTAAATTGTCGGTCAAGAAATTGCAAAAGTGAGGGACGGGTCGTAGGTGATAGGGTTTTGTATGATCTTTCCACATTCTTCATTTATATAGAAAGATAAATAATGCAAATGATGTACAACTAGCCAATCCATTCCAACTGAGAAGATAAGGGAACATCATTCCACGTTTGACCTGTGGTTTGAGGAGTTGCGACCTATAGGCATCTAAGCCATCAAAGTCACCTGGGGATCGCACCCGGCCTGGGCCACACCAGCGCTTAGCTGGATGGATTTTTTAGCATGTTTCCTCCCCTAACACAGGGAACAACCACCCCCCGTGAGGTTTGATCCAAGGTCGCTTTGCTGACAAAGCCCATCCTCAACGAGTTGTGCTAGTAAGACTTGACCACTAAATATTAAAACTCTTATTTCTAATAAAATAAATATAAAATTCTTATTTCTTATAGAATAAATATTATAGAAAAGATAATTTGAAATAATATTCAAGAAAACTTATATATATATATATATATATATATATATATTATTACGTTTTTGTTTTTTTATTAAGTATTTATTTATTTTTTAAATTTTAAATTTTAAAAAGTCATATGTCAATTCTACAAATACAAAGAAATCACACATTACTCTTATGTTCGGTTGTAGATTGAAATTAAATTAACAATTTAATTTAATTAACAATTTAATTTAATTAATAATTTTATATAAAAAAACAAAAAAAAAACAAAATCCAACATTAAAAATTTAGATAAATTACCACTTTATAATAAACATATAAATTAATAGCTTAAATTAATAAGTGTTTATATCTTAATAATCGAAGAGTACAAATTGGCTAGAGATTTAGTAAATATGTAAAACCAATTAATTATACACAAAATTGCGTTTAGTATAGAAATAAAAATTTACACTACATACTTTATAATTTAAATTATTTTAATAATGGAGAATTTAATAAAAAATAAAAATAAAATAAAGCAAAAAATAAGATAAATATAATATATAAATTAATTTTTATATTAAAAATAATATTATTACAATAATTATTATTTTTAATATTTCAATCCTAAAATACTACATTATTAAAATTAATTACCAATTTTGATACTTTAACATTAAAATTTAAATGAAAATGTATAGAAAAATATTATATATAAATGGAAATAATAATATTATTAAAATTAGTTTAACAGGAAAAGATTATATTGTTGGAATTATTTATTAACCTCAATACATCCACATTAACATTTATCTAAAAAGACCACATATATAATAATATTACTAAATAATTATTACTCTTCATACTTTAACATTAACCTATTGTATTGTTAAAACCAATCATTAACCTTCATACATCACCATTAAAGTTTAAACTAAAATTTATAGAAAAATATAGCATTAACCTTCCTACTTCATTATTTAACCTCACCATTATAATTAAAATATCACTATGGGAATAACATGTGACGAGATGGATTTAATATATATTGCAACATAAACAAAGAATTTTATATTTCAATGACGACTAGAGGTAGATGGGAACATGTGTCAAGGAACTTGAAGGAACAACACCACTAACCGAACCAAGTAATCAACGGAGATGGGTGCTAAATAGTTGAACTTGAGATTGTAATCATATAACTTATACACTCTGTCAAAAGTAAATTAAGTAATAAAAGGTAGCCTTCCTAAGTGACTTATTTGGTGGAGGGGGCATTTTGATCCAAATAGAATGAGTGATCCCAATCAATAGATCTTTGAGTTGGAAAACATCGAATTACCCACGTGGGCCCTGGGGTTAGGCCTTTTTAACAACTTGAGTGGGCATGGCTTCCTTTTGCTTAAAATGAGAGTTGGCCAGATATCAATAACGTTTTTTAAGTTATATTATGCAATACAACTTACATTACCTAGAAGTGGTGGTAACAGGCAAACTGCCAAAATTGTGTCCGGCCAAGTGGCCCATAACACGAAGGAGTGATCATGTTCTGTTGCATGAGAGTCATTCTCTCTCTCATGGCACCTCGCCATCTGCAATTCAATTCCTCCCTCGCCAACACTTGCATACAACAATTGTCTTGGTTGCACTAACACAACAATGTCTGATAGGTAACAGTGAAGTCAAATGTCTAAGACGTAGAAAAATTATAACAAAGCTAGCAATATATGGAACCATGTCAAATCAACAAGTGGATAGCCATTAGTTTCCACCTCAATCGATTATGTTCTTTTAGGTAATTTGGTTCATAACAATAAGACTCCATAAATGCATTGGTTTCATCCTATGCAATGTGTTTCCTTCCTACTTTGTGTGAGATAAGGGCTTATGGGCATAAAGTTTAACACATTTTCAAAATGAAAATGAAAACTCAATGTAAATAGGATTCTCCAAAGTTATTTTGGTGATCTTTGTTTTAACCTTGTATCACCATATGTTTTCCAAAAGGCAAGATTTGTATTAACTCACAAACTCTCATTATATTTTGATCAATAACATTTGTCTTTGAACCATTCAAATATTGACTTTAATATAATTGAGAGACCCTAAAATGGGAAAACTAAAATAAGGTTTTACCATTAATGTTCTTTGTTTAGGAAAGATCACCATTAAAGAAAAGTCAACCATATAGCCATTCATTAAACTCACACAATTACCATGAATCCATCGTATTTCCATCAATCATTCCTGGCATATCAACGCCACTAAATTATCATTTTCCAATCACATCAATATTGCTAGGTTGTCAAGTTCATTAACTATCTCTTCTCCTGGTTGTGCGAGGGATTGGATATGGTACTAATTTTTGCATCATTTTTTGAATGACTATATAATTAAACATTACTCTTGTTATGCTTCTTACTTAGATAACCCACTAGGTCGCATCCAAGGATTTGATTAATGAAATAAATAAAACAAATGAGATGACAACATCAATAATAATCCTCAAATTGTCATAAAGAAAAACTCAAATGACAAACACAATCAAACAAAACCACATCCATGTAAAGCTAATGACATACACACACAAACACATTTCATAAAGGATAAAATATTAGATATCCTTCTACATCAAATATTGATATCAATATCATAAAATTTTCCCTGTTTCCAAACATAAATCTATGTTATAACCAAATAATCATAGCCCAAAAACCCCACATTCATAGTAATCACATAGTGATTGTATCGTAATTAAGGTTTTCCTTAATGTTGAATGATTATCTTATTATAATTTCTTTAAAAATCCACTTAAACCAAGTTATCCCTCAACTTTTTATGATGTATACATCACCAGTATCAAACTAAATTAGTAATGGTTGAGTAGAGAAATGCACAAGTCTAAATAAGGTGCATTGCTAACAACATTTAAGTATGCTAAGAAGAAGGTTTTTATTATGTATACGTCACCAATACCAAACCAAATTAGTAATGGTTGAGAAGAGAAATGTGCAGGTTTAGATAAGGTGCATTTCTAACAACATTTAAGTATGCTAAAAAGAAAGCAAAGACAAGAGGTTGATTGATTTATAAGGACTCTTTTCAAGTTCAATTTAACTTTGCAATATTTTAAAATATACATTTATTTTAAATAAAAACATATTTAAGATAAAAATATTAAATTTTTATTTATTAAATATAATGAGACTGTATTTTTTTTTATTGCAATGAGAGTAGTGAGTTGTTGTACAGGAGGAATATATTATCGTGAACTAACATAAACATAACATTACATAAAAAGGCAATGAATCACTCACATAGACAATAGTGCGCAAATTTGACTGAAAATCACAAGTCTCTGTTATTATAAAATGAAACTAGTATTAAAACAATAGTATCTTGAATGAAATGATAAGGACTTTAGGACAATATATTCATGATAGGAGGCGATGGCGCAACTACACCCTATTTTCTGTAGTACCGATTTTGGTTAGGGTTTGTAGGACTATTACTTCAGTTTGTGAACATCGCCCTCCTGCACCCTTATCGCGGCTAACCTGGGTATCTTCGCACTCCTATGTTTTGTCACCCTACCTGGCATCTGGCGAGGAAACCTACACTAGCATCACGGGCTGTCGACAGGTCGGCAGAAATGGAGGTAGACCTGGTTGACTATACGAACAACCCGTATGCATCTATGCCCATCTGGACCACATCGCCCCCTCCACTGTCGGATGAGTCGTTGTATGTGCCCCCAACCTCCCTTATCGATTACCCTAGGGAAGTTACACTGCCTATTCCAACTGACCCTAGCTCCTCGTGTCTGGACATTTCCCTGCCAGATGCCTCGCTCCCCTGGTTGGATTCAGATTATCTTCCCCCTTCTCCGACTTCCCTACAATTCCTAGCTACTTGCCTTGATACCACCTCCCCCTCTTATCCGTTCGTTTATTCCTCTACCCCTTATGTTATTTCTACCACTCACTTTCCATCCTCTGCAATGGCTTTTTACCCCCCTTGTATCATCTCACTAGGCCTCCCCCTCTTTAGCCGGATTCCCAACATTTCATACCTAGCCCTCCTTCTTTCGGATATTAAGGACTGCCCATTAACTCAACAGACTGTGACATTGACCCTAGGGCTGAGGATCTTGACCCCCCTCCCGAACCGTCCTTGGATTCCCGGGCAAACAAGCAATCAAAATTGGTGAAGAAGTCTAAGTGTGTCAAGGCTAAGAACAAGACGTCTCTCTCAGTTTCAGTGAAGGGATTCAGATGGGGGATGTCGTGGATACGGCGGATAGAGTCCTGGTAGGGCGTGTTCAAGGACGATCCTACTCTACATCCAGGCTTCGGTAATGGATCACTAAAATTCGGGGACAAATTATCACCGAATTGCCATCCGTTTCCACTCTTGTGTGTGATTGGTTCGCCCTTCGATTTCAAAGTGATGATTACACTACGTGGGTGCTCTCAAAATATTGGCACATCGAGCTAACTCCTGTATTTCTTAAGTGATGGAGCCCCATGTTCGATCCAGAGCAGGAGAAATTGGGGGTTGGTCCTCATTGGGTGAGGCTTCCTGGTCTATCGATACACTTCTAGTCCAAAGACATTTTCAAGTGCATGGATAGTGTATTAGGTACCTATCTAGATCATGACAAATCCTTTATTATCTCTGGCAATATGTCCTTGGCCCACATATTGGTTCACCTTGACACCAGAGAAGGGTTGGAGGAACAGATTACCCTTCATTGGAAGCACTTTACTCGCATTCAGATCCTTGACTACGAAGGGGTGCCCTTCAGGTGCAGACGATGTCATAAGGTAGGGCATTTATATAAGGAATGCCCATTAGTGAACCTTGTACCCCCCCTGGAGGAAGCGACTGAAGGATTGGTGGACAAGTAGGGTCCACATGTTCAGCGGACGCCCACTGCTTCTGGTACCTTGACACCAGAGAAGGGTTAGAGGAACAAATTACCCTTCATTGGAAGCACTTTACTCGCATTCAGGTCCTTGACTACGAAGGGTTGCCCTTCAGGTGCAGGCGATGTCATAAGGTAGGGAATTTGTATAAGGAATTCCCATTGGTGAACCTTGTACCCCCCCTGAAGGAAGTGACTAAAGGATTGGTGGACAAGGAGGGTTCACATGTTCAGCGGATGCCCACTACTTCTAGTAATTTGGTTTAGGAAAAGGTTCTATAGAAGAAGCATGGAACCACTCCGGTCCGTCCTCCCTCGCCTCCTCTTACCAGATTTTCGAGTGGCGGCCGATGTTGCGCTCTCTTCGGGTAACCCTCTCCTCTATTCTATTGTTAATTCATTTGTAATATCTGAGTCTTTGTTGATATCCACATCTACATTATGCACCTCTACATCTGCATCTGCATCATCTCCCCTGTCTTGTCCCCTGATTCACCCCCCCTATTTTTTCTAATATGCTGCCTTCCTTCCTGGACCCTCGTCTATTCGATTCTCTGTCGGAGGCATCGAACTCTTTTAGACCTACCCACTCCTACAATGTTCCTTCCTTGGATAGATCCTCTGTTAAGGACTCTTGTGGTATTATGATCATACACTCCCTTAAGCCCCCTAAATCTGCTTGGGGAAGTCCCTCTACCATTTCCAAAGCCATCCATCAAGTTGGTATTGATGTTATGGAAGGTCGACAACTCCTTATTGATTGGGTTCTTAGAACACAAAGTACCATTTCTTCTTCTCCCCAAAGAAGTGGTTATCCCTTAATTGTCGTGGGTTGGCTAGCCCCGCTAAAAAACTAGCCTTCGAGAGACTTATGGAATCTGAAAGGGTGGATGTCCTCTTCCTTCAAGAAACCCTAGGTCTTATTGACCTGGTTATACCTATGTTGGAATCTCTGGTACCTGGATGGCACTTCCATGCCCTAGATGTTCGTGGGCTATATGGGGGTATTTCTTTTGGTTTTAACCCTAGAATGGTTAGACTATCAAACGTTTGGGGTGGGAATGGATACATGGTGTTGATATATTCTCATATGATTTGGGATTGGAACTTTGTGGGATAAATGTATATGGCCCTTGTCACAACGGAGCTGCTTTCTGGGATCACCTGCTCAATTCAGCCCTTTTACAAGTTGATAACATCATTATGGGAGGTGATCTCAACTTTTCCATTGGTCATGTTGAATCATGGAGGCACAATTCCCAGATTGACCCCTTATTTGATACATCGGAGGCTCTACTATAGGATCATCGATTTATTGATATTCCCATGGCACGACTTCAACCTACCTGGAGGAACAGAAGGACCGGTGAGGCTATGTTGGCTATAAGATTGGACCGTTTTCTTATTAAGGAGAGGCTCACTGACACTATCCATAATTACAGCAGTGGGTAGATCGGGGGGCTTTTCATATCACTCTCTTATTTATCTTGAGATCAGTGGTCAAGCTCGCAAACCAAAGCCTCCATTCAAATTCAATATCACTTGGTTAAAGGATCCTAACTATACCTGTTTAGTCTCAGAATTTTGGAAGGCACACCCTCCAGGTTTAGGTCGATCTATATCGGAAGGTTTCTCTAACAACCTTCTTAAACTCAAACAATTAACCATTGGTTGGGCTCATAACAAGAGAAAGCAAGATGACATCAAGCTCCACTACATCAAGATCGAGATTGCTAGTATAGAGGATGAAAATGGGAGGGGCTTTTTATCTGTTGATGCCAAGACCCATCTCATCAACTTGGAGATTGAACGGGATAGAATATTAAAGGATAGAGAGGAAACATGGAGACTTCAAAGCAGAGCTATCTGGTTGAAAGAGGGAGATGACAATACAAAATTCTACCACCAATATGCTAATGGGCGTCGAGTGATCAACACCATCTAGAAGATGACCAATGAGGAAGGTCAGAGAGTACACTCCTTCCATCACTTAGCATCTCTCAGCTCATCACACTTTAAAAATATTTACAAGGCCCCTCGGAAGCAACTTTGGTAGAGATCATTAGGGTGGCTGGCCTTTTTCCTCGCTTTGTTGAACAAGAGGCAGTCGAGGATCTCCTCAAGCCGGTTACGATGGGGGAGCTGGAGAATACTCTAAAATGGTTTAAGAGGGACAAGAGTCCTGGTCCCGATGGCTAGCCAGTCGAGTTCTACTTGGCCTTCTTTGACATTCTGGGGGAAGATCTGCTCCAAATCATTGAACACTGTCATACTAGTGGTCGCATGTATGAGGCTTTCAATTCAACCTTCATAGGCCTCATCCCTAAATCTGATTGCCCTGAGTCTTTCAACGATTTTTTACCCATCTCTCTCTGCAACTGCATCAATAATATCATTGCCAATTGACTTAAGCCTATTCATTCTGTACATATTTCCCTTGAACAATTTTCCTTTCTTAACAATCGTCAAATACATGATGCCATTGGCATTGCACAAGAAGTTTTACACTCCATCAAAATCAAGAAGTTGAAAGGCATGATCCTTAGATTGATCTTGCAAAGGCTTTTGATCGCATAAACTGGCTTTACCTAAGAATGCTATTAACCCATTTGGGCTTCCCTCTGGAATTTGTCAATTGGATCATGTGTTGCATTACCAAGGTATCTTTTAATGTACTCATCAATGGATCTGCCTCCCCATTTTTTCATGCAAAGAGGGGTCTTCGACAGGGTTGTCCCCTCTCCTATTCCTACTAATTATGGAAGGCCTGATTCGACTCATTACAGAAGAGTGCAGACTGGGATGTCTCTAGGGTATTAAGACCACCAACAATTGTATCCTAACACATTTACTTTTTGTAGATGATGTTTTAATTTTTTTTCAATGGGGGCATTGGTGATATAACAATACTACAATCTATTATGCATTTATTCTGTTTTGCTACTGGTATGGAGTGTAATGCCCATAAATTTACTATTACATCTTTTGTATGCTTACCCCATGAGATCCAATTCACTCTCCCTAGATTCCCTTACTCTCTCCTATCATTGGATGATGGTTTGAAGTATCTTGCGTTTCGACTTAAACCCCTTCATTACAGGATTGTTGATTGGACTTGGATGGTAGCCAAAATTGAAATAAGACTAAACATTTGGCATCACAAATACCTCTCTATAGTTGGATGATTGGTATCAATTAAATCTGTATTGGAAACGACACCAGTTTACTGGATGTCCTTGGCCTGGATCCCAAAAGGCATACTCTAGCGGATCCTGTTAGCCTTGAAATTGTCATTCACTTCTATTACATTTTCACTTATATTTCCATATTGTCACCTTCACTCCACCTCTATTTCATTACATTTACCTCCTTTTCATTACATTTACTTTACCATTATCATTATTGGGTCACATTTATGTTTTTCCAAACTTTATTAATTCTCAGCATTTTTAAGTGAATTTATGATTAAAAATTAGAAAATAATGTGCATATGATTATACCTAACAAGTGGGATGAGATTGTTGACATGGGTAGGTCAAAAGGAAGTTTCTAAAAGACCCTTATGTGGCCTCCCAAAACCAAATTTGAATTTGAGTGGAGAAGATAATGGGATCATGAGGATATGTGTCTCGTTTCCTATTTGTATTGAAACTCTAAGAAGACATGTGTCTTATCATTTCCTATTTTGATTGTAACTCTAGAGATATGGGAAGAGATTCATGGACTCTCATTAATGAGATAGTTTCTCATCTTTTTGTATAAATAGGAGAAGTTTTATCCTATCATTTTCATGTGTAAAATTGGAGTTATGCTCAAGATTTGAATACAGAATTAGATTGTGGCACCTTACTCATAAATGTTTCTTCATTTTGACTTGGTTTTGCTTACATATGGAGCATATCGATTTACCATCTCTCACACTTTTAGATCAGCTACCTAAAATGTGTGAGATTTAATTGTTTTTATAGATTAAAATTCATTTGCTTTCTTAATATTAGTTTTAGAGTGACTGTGTAATCTTTGCTTTTCTAAAAAAATTTCAATAAGAAAGATTTATGTATTTTCCAATTGGATTAAGTTTGAGGCAAGAGCTCATAGTTATTTAGTTTCCATTCATGTTATGTTATTTACTTTCTTAGATCAAACTATCAATTCATTGTATAATTGAATAAAAGATCAGGCCAAGAAGGTGACTTCAAATTGGGTGATTGAATGTTCAACCTATGCAATCATTGAGCTTTACTTTTTCGTGTTTTTATATTTGCTTTTAAGATCCCCATTTAATTGCATTAATTGATATTCCTAAAGATCATTCTAAGAAATCCATTTAATAATATTTCAAGATTAAATGGTTGATTTTCTGCACACTTTACTTGCTTTTCTAGGACATTCGAAGTTAAAATAGTTGCTTACACATCATCTCAAGAAGGTAACACTTCATAATTGAATGTTGGAGTAACTAAGTATACATTAGTTGTTTTTTTATTTCATAGGTTAGTTGAATTTCATTTTCATTATTTGATTTCATAGATTAGATAAATTGGTTTTCGTTATTTTGTAGTTAGATTGATCTAAACTGAAAGACAATTTCTAGCACATACAATGCACGCATGCTTCACAAGTTTACGAAACCCCCATGTTGACAAATTAAATGACAGGCAATCACTTTGCCCCAACATTTTGGCGTCATTGCCGGGGAAGTGTGCATAGGAACTAATTTTCAATTTAGAGTGTATTTTATGTGTTTTTATTTTTACTGACCATTTATGAACAAAGGACCTAGAATGTAGCCCAAAGACTACGTTGAGGAATTGTATCAAGAAGTGGTTACGCCACAATATTCATCAATTCTTCAAGGGATCCTTGCGGAAAATCAAAAGGTCAAGTCGATTTCGCATATCCTTACAAACAATCAAGTACATTTTTCAAGTTGGGATATGAGCATTTCAAAAATTCTAATCTGTAAATGGCTTCACTGGAAGCATGGATATACTTAAAAAAAAATAGTTTTTAGATAGATAGAAAAAATAAAAATAAATTTTTATAGTTTTTAGGATAAATTTGATGTTTTATGGTGCAATAAGAACCACCCATCTACTAACCCTTGGTAGGAAAAATTTGCAATAAAACAAATGGTTGAGAACAAGGAACGCAAGCGAAGATCACAAACAATGATTTAAGGTATGAGATTAAGCCTTTTCATTTTATTTTTGCAAAATTTACAGAGGAATCGATTGATAAAATCTTGACTATGCTAACAAAATAAATCTCTCAAGTATGCTCTCCTTCTGCACTTCGTGTGACCTGAAGGATCAGAAAAAGAAATTGTTTTATTAGTATATCATAAAAATTATTTAGCTACTGCAAGACTTGCAAATCCATGTGCAAAAATCCTTACCTCTGTAATGCAAGAGTTTTCTGCGGGATTACAAAAATGATGCGGTTAGATTTCTTCAAAGTGTTGTCCCATCTTTTATCTCATTCCAGATTTCGAGTCCCCCAGAATTGTCTATATGATGATTGATATAGTTAGATCTTCCCTTTTCCTTTGTTGAAAGACATCCACGTAGCCACAAGCCCAACCTTCAAAACCCGCAAATCCAAAATCACAAGAATATTTCTAGAAAACGCAATAGCATAAACACACGATTTTAAAATGCAAATTCTAAGCAAACCAGGGTGAATCTGAAAAAACTGAGACATGGGTTTTCTCTGGAATGGGGAAATTAGGTAAATTTTGAGTCATTTTCTAGATTTTGCAACCGTTTAGGAGAAATCCGAAATTGATTTTTGCAGAAAATGTAATTGCCAGAAAGTGTAAACTGTCTTGACACCTGATTTTAAAACAAATTTTATGAGCATACCAGGGAGAATCTAAAAAAACTGGGATATGGGCTTTTTCTGGAACGAGATGAATTTAATAACCCAGAAATTGTTTCCTCGGATTCCTAACCATTTGGGAGAAAATTGCAGTTCTTCGGGACGCTGTTTGGTGATTGCGTGAGGAAAACAAAATTTTTTATGCACGAGGTTTTGCTGGCAATAACAAATTTAATTCACTAAGACTTCTAATCAAACAATGACTCTTGCTCCTCTTCAATAAATTTACCCTCCTTACATCTTTGAACACTTGGAAGAAATTGCTAACTTAATGCTACACCCATGTGTATACTTGTTTTGTCACGTGTCAGTGCAGTCAGGGAGTGATTCTGTTTTGAATGTTATGAAGCGTGAATACACAATCAGTGAATTAAGATTTGTGGTTGATACAACGAACAAAAATAATTTTCAAAGGTTGAATGAAAGAAATCATTTTATTTGAAAAAAAATAAAATAATAATAATTATAAAAAAAAAAAAATTGTGATGATTAATACATATGCAATCAATTTATTGAAGCAATTTATAAAGCAAAAAATACTTGCAAAATTTGATTGAAATAATTTTTTTTTTGTACAAATATTTTTTCATATTTTTGCCGCTTCAAATATTTTTGACAGCATGTTATTTTTGCAGCGCAAATGACAATTCAATAATTGCTTGCAAAACAATTGGAAAATTATTTAGATGATTTATGAACATTTCACATTAATATTGTTGCTGTGTATTTTTCTATGAAGTTTATATTAATAATTATAATATAAAAAAATAAAAAAATAAAAAATAAAAAAATGTGATGATTAATACATATGCAATCAATTTATTGAAGCAATTTATAAAGCAAAAAATACTTGCAAAATTTGATTGAAATAATTTTATTTTTTTTGTACAAATACTTTTTCATATTTTTGTCGCTTCAAATATTTTTGACAACATGTTATTTTTGCAGCGCAAATGATGATTCAATAATCGTTTGTAAAACAATTGGAAAATTATTTAGATGATTTATGAACATTTGACATTAATATTGTTGCTGTGTATTTTTCTATGAAATTTTAACTTGAAGAGCACAACAAATCTTTGTGATGCCAATTGTTTTACTGAGCACAGTGCATGAAGTCATCCGACAACAAGGAGTTAATTTAATTTTCATGGTTATTTCTTAAAAAGGATTATTATCAATATCATGAACGGCACTGAATATAAAACTTTTGATTTTCCTTAATCTGTGTTATTTGACATTTACATTTTGCATAAGAATCATAAAGTAATTTGGCCATTTCTTTTTTAACACACTTATGTTCTTTATGTCAAGTTTTTTTGCAGGTTTGGGATGATCGAATGATCATTGAAGAAAACTAATTGTGCTCACAGTTGGTCTTCAAAGGACCGATTTCGTGAGAAGCATAAGAACAAGTCCATGTCCATATCCACCAAAACCATTACCTTTCCTCCTTTTGAATTATAAATCTAACCAAGCAATTCAAAGCAAGCCACAGTCATTTTTCCCAACAAGAGTCAGTTGTTCATTTTCCTTTATTCACATACACTTTCCGCCTGACCCACAAATAAAAGCAAGAAGCTCACTTACATGCTTATTGTCCATTGTCATTATTATTTTCCATTGTCATCTTCCATTTTCATTTTTCCTTTCCTATCATTTTTCATTTCATAAATAAACCCTGCTTCAATGCAAACTATTGAGTCCATAGTCCTTTGAGTCTAAAATCCTTGCAAAAACACCTTGAGGCTTGCATGCCTTAATGGCAAGTCCTCATGCCAACGAACAATGGGAATACATCAATGTCCCTTGTTCATCGGATCTTCTAGGTACTCGACAACAACAAAATTATTTGTACTTAGCAAGATGTGTTTGGGCATCATGACTTTCATTGTCATTAATGGTGAGAGTTCTCGTGTTGACTAGTGGCATCCATTAATGGCCACTAAGTCAACAATTTTATGCTATGTTCGACATCAGAACATTTATTCACATAGCAGGAATTGTGCTAATGAGTTTTGAAGACATGAAGACTATCATTTTCAGCATTTTGGAGCAAATGTAGAAGATATGCAACTACAGAACCAGATGGCAGCTACGGAATTAGACAGCAGCTGCAGAACCAGATAGCAGCTGCGGAATCAGACAACAACTGCAAAATCAGATGACAGCTGCAAAATCAAATAACAGCTGCGGAATCAAATGGCAGCAATAGAATCAACACTATTCAGTAGCAGATTCAGCAAGTTTTAATAAAAGCAAATAAAAGGTCATCTTGACTCTTTTTTCTATGTTTTGTCCAACCACTTGAAGAAGATTATGATCAGAATTTTGCAGCCACCACACATGCAGCTCATCCATTTCTAAAGGGTAAGTTAAGGTATGTCATTTTCTAACTTTTTACCATAAAATTCCTTGAAAAGCTAGAATGATAATTTTTGGAAGAAAAAAAAATTATTTTCCTCATCTCATATGCCAATATCATCAGTTGGGGGGGATACATTCATATTCATATTTTGCCATATTCATATCAATTCAAAAGCCCACATACTTGCAAAAGATATTAATTATTACATTATTGTTATCAGCATACAAAGGCTTGTCAAAAGTACTAAAAAGGTAATTGAATACAAACACAATCATGATTGTCACACAAGAACCAACTATGATGCAATCCAATAAAGATATATTTTGCAACAATAATCAAATTATCATTATGCAAAGTTCAAAGATAAAAAATGAATGCAACAACAAAATATGGTTGTAACACAAGAACCAACCAAGTTGCAATTCAACTAAAAGATTTTGCAGAAGCATGAAGTTATCAAATGATATCATGCAAAGTTAAGCCAAAGCTCAAGGATAAAAAAAAATTAATGTAATAGATTGCATGAGGACATGCAATACCTTCAGTTGCGGGGTATTTTGGGCCTTGAAATTGTCATTCATTTCCATTACATTTTCACTTATATTTCTATATTGTCACCTTCACTCCACCTCCATTTCATTACATTTACCTCCATTTCATTACATTTACTTTATCATTGTCATTAGTGGGTTACATTTATGTTTTTCCAAACTTTATTAATTCTTAGTATTTTTAAGTGAATTTATGGTTAAAAATTAAAAAATAATGTGCATATGCATATACATAACAAGGAGGATGAGATTGTTGACATGTGTAGGTCAAAAGGAAGTTTCTAAAAAACCCTTATGTGGCATCCCAAAACCAAATTCAAATTTGAGTGGAAAAGATCATGGGATCATGAGGATATGTGTCTCATTTCCTATTTGTATTGAAACTCTAAGAAGACATGTGTTTTATCATTTCCTATTTTGATTGTAACTCTATAAATATGGGGAGAGATTCATGGACTCTCATTAATGAGATAGCTTCTCATATTTTTGTATAAATAGGAGAAGTTTTCTCCTATCATTTTCATGTGTAAAATTGGAGTTATGCTCAAGCTTTGAATACAAAATTAGATTGTGACACCTTACTCATGAATGTTCCTTCATTTTGACTTGCTTTTGCTTACATATGAAGCATCTCGATTTACCATCTCTCACACTTTTTGATCAACTACCTAAAATGTGTGAGATTTAATTGCTTTTATAGATTAAAGTTCATTTGCTTTCTTAGTATTAGTTTTAGAATGACTGTGTCATCTTTTCTTTTCTAAAAACATTTCAATAGGAAAGATTTATGTATTTTCCAATTGGATTAATTTTGAGACAAGAGCTCATAGTTATTTAGTTTCCATTCATGTTCTGTTATTTACTTTCTTAGATTAAACTATCAATTCATTGTATAATTGAATAAAAGATCAGGCCAAGAAAGTGACTTCAAATTGGGTGATTGAATGTTCAACCTATGCAATCATTGAGCTGTACTTTTTTGTGCTTTTAAGATCCTCATTTAATTGCATTAACTGATATTTCTAAAGATCATTCTAAGAAATTGATTTAATCATATTTCAAGATTGAATGGTTGAATATTTACTATATGCAATTACCGAGTTATTTTCTGCACACTTTACTTGCTTTTCTAGGACATTAGAAGTTAAAATAGTTTCTAACACATCATCTCAAAAAGGTAACACTTCATAATTGAATGCTGGAGTAACTAAGTATACATTAGTTGTTTTTAATTTCACAGGTTAGTTGAATTTTATTTTCATTATTTGATTTCATAGATTAGATGAATTGGTTTTCGTTATTTTGTAGTTAGATTGATCTAAACTGAAAGACAATTTCTAACACATACAATGCACACATGCTTCACATGTTTACGAAACCCCCCGGGTTGACAAATTAAATGACAGGCAATCACTTTTCCCCAACAGATCCAATAGTTGTGTTGCAGATTCTTATGGAAAGGGAAACAGGATGGTCACATCTATGCTTAGGTTCGTTGGTATTTGATTGCACTTCCAAAGAAATGGGGTGGCTGGGGACTAAAAAACCTTGAGTCCTTCTCCAAAGCACTTGTTGCCAAAATGGGTTGGTAGATTCTCACGGTACAAATCTTATGGACTGAGGTTGTTTATAAAAAATACATCTGGCCCCTTCGTACACTTTATTGGATTCAGCTCCTTACTTGGAACAAAACAAGAATATCATCCATATGGAGAGTTGTATTAAACTCTATATCTTATGTTCGAGATGGACTGGCCTGGAGGATTAGGTCGGGCTCCTCAATTCGTGTGGGTATGAATCCATGGTCTGACAGTGGTAATGCTTTCAGACTATCACCGAATCTCATCCATTATTTATCTAATGCTAGTATTATCTATCTTGATCAAATTGCAGACCCAGAAAACACTAATATTTTTTCTCAAGCTTGGAAATCAGCATTACAACTTGCCATACTTGACATTTGGCATCTTGACTGGCTCAGTTATACTAATGCACTTATTGAATCACATGTCGGGATTCTTGAAGGCGAAGATGAACTTATTTGGGCACATGCTAAGCATGGGCATTATACTCCCAAGGATGGATACCCTATTATATACTCTACATCTAAGCCACCAATTTCTTAGTAGTGGTGGAGTTTATTATGGAAACTGAAAGCTCCTCCCCGCACTAGACTCTTCATGTGGAATTTTCTATGCCACAAAGCTCCCACGGGTGAAAACCTTATGAAGCGATCTTTCCATGGCCCTACTTGGTGCTTTTTATGTCAACAAGCCTCTGAATCCATCTTTCCATGGCCCTACTTGGTGCATTTTATGTTGACAACCTCTGAATCCATTGAGCATGTCTTCCTTCACTGTCCCACCATCATGGATTTTTGGGCCCTGATTCTCTCCTCTCTCTCTATTATCTTTAGATGATAAGGAAATACCATCCTTGAAGCCTGGCAATCATGGTGGTCATCGGCTTAGCCTCACAAAGCTGGAAATCTCCCACTATGGGTCTGCTGGGCTATTTGGCTGACTCGAAACAGACACATTTTCAGTGATATTATGCCTCACTAGAACCATGATTCTACACGTGTCTTGTCCATTTATTCCAATATACTTGAGGATGGTAGACTTGCTCCCCATCGATCCATTACCCCTAAAGTCATTGACAAAAACATTCCATGGGCTTATTTTGATGGATCTGCCCAGGCATAAGGCTGTGGAGGGGGAGCTTTATTACACCTATCACAGAACAATTTTTTTAAAATTCAGATGGGTTTGGACAATGGTACCAATAAATTTGCAGAATTGATCACACTCAGACATCTTTTGCAATTTTATTTAGAAAAAGATTGTAGGCACCTTCAAGTATTTGGTGCCTCCAAGATTATCATAAATTGGTTCAACAACTTATCTATCTTCCATGCACACACACTCGGGCACATATTGGATGATGCACTGTTTTTAAGGTCCCAATTTGATTCCATTGTTTGCCATCATATCTACTGGGAGCACAACCAGATTTCTGACCAACTATCCAAGGAGGCTGCGGTCCGCCCTCGGGGTCTATGGATGATTCAGGAGCAGAAGGATATGGACCACTATCATTTTCCATACATCGATCATAGAATATAGGGGCCCGATAGGGCCTGTTTACATGACTACCAGTGCTTATTTCACAAGACAGTTTTATGTATATATTTATTTTTGATATGTAATTATGCACATATTATTAGTATACCTTGCAAGGTTTTTTGTATATGAACATCTGAATGGTGGTTCGCCACAACTTCAACGTATGCTTCTTCAAGCATCTACAACATGTAATTTTCAAATATTAATGGAAATTACTATTTTTACTTGGGGAAAAAACATTACGTAAAAACATTTAAAGATAAATAAATTAATTAAAAAAATAAATTTAAATAAAAAATAAAACAAAGGAGATGACAACCTCAATAATAATCCACACAAATTGTCATAAAGAAAAATTCAAATGGCAAACACAATCAAACAAAACCACATCCATGTAAAGTTATTGACTAATTCAAATGGCAAACACAATCAAACAAAACCACATCCATGTAAAGTTAATGACTAATTCAAATGGCAAACACAATCAAACAAAACCACATCCATGTAAAGTTAATGACTAGATAAAATATTAGATATTCTTCTACATCAAATATTGATATCAATATCACAAAAGTTCCCCTACTTCCAAATGTAAATCTATATTATAACCAAATGACCATAACCCCAAAAACCCCACATATATAATAATCACATAATGATTATAACTTGGTAATTCAATTATTTTATTGTAAATTAAAGTTTTACTTAAAAAACACTTACACCAAGTTATCCTTTAGCTTTTTATGATGCATACATCACCAATACCAAACCAAATTTAGTAATAGTTGAGCAGAGAAATGCATGCACGAGCTTAAATAAGGCGAACATTTAAGGATGTTAAAAAGAAGGCAAAGACGAGGTTGATTGATCTATAAAGGTTATTTTCAGCTTCAATTTTACTTTGCAATGATTTAAAATATAAATTTATTTTAAATAAAGAAATATTTAAAATAAAAATAAATAACTACCTATATAATAAAAAAATTAATTACACATTAAAAAAATTGAATTTTCTTGATACTTGAGAAATCCAAATTTTCATTAAACAGGGAAATTTCATCTCTTCATACATCCAAATTTTCAATAAATACAACTAAATTAAAACACTCTTTACTAAAAGTCAATAAATACAACTAAATTCCAACTCTCTATCCAACAGTATGTAGCAAAAATCAATAAATGAAACTAAATTTGAACACTCTGTACTAAAAACCACATCCATATAAAGCTAATGCCACACACACGTCATAAAGGAAAAAATATTAGATATTTTTCTACATCAAATATTAATATCAATATTATAAAAATTCCCCTGCTTCCAAACATAAATCTATATTATAACCAAATAACCATAACCCAAAAACCCCACCTTCATAGTGTCTTCCGTAATGTTGAATGATTATCTTATTATAAGTTCTTTCAAAATTCACTTAAACCAAATTATCCCTCAACTTGTTATGATATATACATCACGAGTACCAAACCAAATTATTAATGGTTGAACACAGAAATGCACAGGTATAAATAAGGTGTATAAATAAGGTGCATTGCTAACAACATTTAAGTAGGTTAAAGTGAAGGTTTTTATTATTTATAAATCACCAGTACCAAACCAAATTAGTAATGGTTGGGAAGAGAAATGTACAGGTCTAGATAAGGTGCATTGCTAACAACATTTAAGTATGCTAAAAAAAAGGCAAAGACAAGAGGTTGATTGATTTATAAAGACTCTTTTCAAGTTCAATTTTACTTTGCAATAGTTTAAAATATGCATTTATTTTAAATAAAAACATATTTAAAATAAAAATGTTAAATTTTTATTGATTTGAGGCTTCTGCGATCTATATTCTGTGTGGTGTTATCTTCCGGAGTCATCGCAATCGTATTTGTTGTAATCGACGTTTCGAACCAACCTTCGTGGTTCATCATCAAGATTAGATCCATGAAATAATAAGTCAGAACCCAATAAGGTAATAAATAAGGCTAGAGTGGGAATGAGAATGAATGACAACCGACATGTATGATAATGTTATAATACAGTTTAGTTGTAATTTATATATTTTATGTAAATTTTATTATTATTAGATCCGTTAATAATTATTTTAGTTAAAGTTTATTAATTATTAATTTAATGACTAGTCTACTAATTATTATGAATTTTTTTTTTTTTGAGAAATGTATTATGGTTACATTAATAATTTAAAGTAACTATTAATTAATAAACTCACTAAATTTTTTGTAGAATTGATTAATCTTATTAATTATATGATCAAGATGAGTATAATGATGTGCCTTATAATAAGGTTATAAATTGTATGAATTATAGTTTTCATTTTTATTTATAGTTATATTTAAATGATTAAAAGAAAAATTAATAATACTTAATAACTAATAACTAATAATGATGTAATGACTTACTTTTTATTATTAATTAATTTCTAGAATGAACTTAAAAATTGTAATGAATAAAACTATTACTTGTTTAATTGGTTTAAAACTAAACTTTATTGTATTATTATTAACTATAATAAATTGATTTATAATTCATAATCATTGAGTTAATAAATTTCATTTGAACAGTGAGGTTTTGGGAGTCGGCTCTGCATAATTGGATGAACCCCACCTGACAGGGGTTTATAGGCCGTACTATGGCCCTGTAAGCCCCTTCCCAACTCATCCCTGCCCCGTACTCCATCTCCCGAGAAGCAAATTTTTTTTACCTCCCGACACCCGGTCCTATTTCCCTACTTCTACCCTAGCTCATCGGCTCCTGTTTTTTACCCTAGGGTTTTTACCTGGCAGCGCAAATTGCATCGGAACGGAACAACCAAAGCAAGCACGGGGTTTTTGGGCTGCCTACTGTTTTTCTCCTACCGGTGAGAGCGACCTGCAAATCTGCATTACCAAAACGGTCCCCCGAGGTCAGTGCCGACGGTTACCAGCTCACGAGGCAGACACAACGAGCGGTTACGTTTCTCTCGAGGAAGGTTTGCAGCTGTCGACATGGACAATGAGGAGCTCGATTACTCGGATTCCCCGCTGGCGGAGTCCTCCATCTGGCGCACAACGTTTTCCTCTTCAGAGGGTCTGCACAGTGGCAACTTGTCTGCTAGCTTTGAGCATCTATCCCCGTCCCGTTTTGACCCGCCTCTTCCCACCTCCCTTTACCCTGGAGAACCATCCTCCTGGAATACTTTCGCTGTTCCCTCCCCGGCCTCGCTTGGTTTCCTCTCGGACTGCCTACAGTCTTCTCCGATAGGCAACGCTTCACATATGCCGGAGATTCCCCCTATCCCCCCCCTTCCTGTCAACCCTCCGGTGACAAACCCGGTGGTAAACCCTCCTCAGGCAACATCAAACCCTCCACAGGCCCTTACAGCCCCATCCGGCAGTTACCACGCGGTCCCCCCCCTCCCAGAAGCCATCCCCACCCTGGGATCAAACCCGCTCCCCCCCCCTCCCAATCCTCCCCCGGCGGGCTCAAAAGCACCTTCCAACCAGGGCCGTATGTCCTCACGTCCCTCCAAAAAACAGCGCTGCTTCAAATCCACGGCTGAGGACGCCTTCCTGAGGTTGGAAGAGGACATTCAGTGGGAAGACGCCATGGATATGGCAGACCGTGTACTGGTGGGAAGGATCCGCGGCAGGCATGCATCGGCGGAGAAAATCAAGCAATGGGCCTCAGAGATCTGGGGTCAATACCTCGTGGAGATCCCATCGGTACAGACATTCGTGCGAGGATGGTTTGCACTCAGATTTGCTAGGGCGGACCACACGAGCTGGGTTCTATCATCTTTTTGGCACTTTGAAAAAGCCCCGGTACTGCTCAAACGGTGGACGCCCCTCTTTGATCCTGAGACGGAGCTGCTGGGCATTGGGCCGATCTGGGTCAGATTGCCGGGGCTGCCCCTCCAATACTGGTCCGATGCCATCTTCAAAAGGATAGGCAACGCGCTTGGTACCTTCATGGAAGTAGACAAGTCCTATATCTCGACGGGTGCATTGGCCTATGCTCGAATACTAGTGCACATGGATACCAGGGGTGGTGTGCCGGCAAACATCACTATTCAGTGGAAATCTACTTCAAGGACGCAGAAGCTAGACTACGAGGGCATCCCCTACCGATGCAGACGATGCCACCAGGTGGGGCATCTCTATAAGGACTGCCCCCTTCTCCAGAAGACTCAGCAGGCAGCTACAGGAGAAGATCCACCAATATCAGAAGGCCATACTGGAACACCGGCAGCAGAGGCTCCAAGAGCGGACCACATCATTACATCCGACACGGTGGAAGCGCCTCCAGCATCCCGCCGAAAGAAGGCTGCATCAATCGCTAATCGGCCGCCTTCTCCTCCACTGACCCGATCACGAGCAGCAAAGGGAGCGGTCTTCTCGTCGGGTATGTCCTCTTCTCTGTCTACCTCTGCATCTCTCTCTGTGTCTATGAATTTCTCAGCATCTGGTTGTCCCCCCCCCATCAAGATCCCCCCTCCCTCCTCCCCGTCTGCACAGGACTTGGTCAAGATGGACCGGCCTCCTCCCCCCCCTCCCCGGTCACATTATGTGACCTGCCAAATCCCTAAGCCATCAGGCTTACCCTACTCCTCATCGGATCCCACTATCCCCCACTCCCCCTTCCCTTCGCCCTCTCCCTCGGTTAACTCTGCCCCGAGATACCCTACCCGCTCGACAACCAAGCTGAAAGCTCCGGACTCTATTGGACTGCCGCTGGACAATCTTATCCTCTCTCCTAAGCAGGGTCGAGGTCGACCTTCCTCTATGACTATTGCACAAAAACAAGCGGAGGATGAGATCCTCCTGGGTAAACAGATCACTATTCCATGGGCCCTTAGAGCGCAGGATGGCCCCCCCCACCCCCCTCCATGAAAATTTTGTCCTTCAACTGCAGAGGGTTGGCCAGCCCGGAAAAAAAATTGGCCCTAAAGCGCCTTTTACTAACTAACCCGGTGGACATACTATTTTTACAAGAAACCTTATGTAGCGCTGACTCCGTGACCTCTATCTTAAGTCAATGGCTGCCTGGATGGACTTTCTCAGCCATCGACGTCTTGGGCCGCTTTGGAGGAACTGCAATTGGCTTCAAGAACAAAACTATCCTGCTAAAGAATATCTGGGGTGGAGAGGGGTATTTGGGGGCAGACATTTTCTCAAAAGAAATGGAGGAAAGCTATAGAATCATCAACGTCTATGGTCCATGCATGAACAGAGAAATTTACTGGAACAAGCTTTTCAACTCCCCTCTGCTACAGGCGGATAATATTATATTGGGTGGAGACTTAAACTTCTCCATGGGATTCTCTGAATCTTGGGGACATCAGGCACAAATTGACCCCCTCTCTGATTTTTTTGGGCAATTACTTGAGGAACACCACTGGATTGATCTCCCCTCAGCAAAAGTCCAATTCACATGGAAGAACAACCGAACAGGGGATCAAAGCTTAGCCAGGAGGCTAGATCGTTTCATCATTAAGGAAGGGCTATGCATTCTCCACCCCAGATCTCGGCAGTGGGTGGGAAGTGGGGGGATCTCAGATCACAGACCCATCCTCCTGGAGATGGGGTCTAGACACCAGACTCAAAAAGCCCCCTTCAAATTTAACTCCACTTGGCTCAGGGACCCCAGTTATATCAATCTCATTACTGACTTCTGGAAGGCACATCCGATCCCTGAGGATGCAGACCCAGCCACTGCTTTTGTTAAGAACCTCTCAGCGCTCAAAGGGATCTCAAGAGAATGGGCAAAAATGAAGAGAATTCAGGATGATCACACTCTTTCGCTGGCTGAACAAGCTATAGAAGTTCTTGAATCTGACTCAGACGGAACTTACATGACCATAGACCAGAAGTCCAGTTATGAAAGTCTCATCAAAAGGAGAACACAGGTCCTCAGAGACAGGGAAGACTCTTGGAGACTTAGAAGTAGAGCCATCTGGCTCAAAGAGGGGGATGAGAACACTAAGTTCTACCATCGTTTTGCAAATGGTCGGAAGGCGATCAATTCCATTTGGGAGCTCAAAGATGATCAAGGAAATCAAGTAAGTAATCCAGGGGAACTAGCCTACCTGGCCTCAACACATTTCAGGAACATTTACAAAGCACCGGAGCAAGCTAGCCTACTTGAAGTAATGAGAGTGGCAGAACTCTTCCCCAGATTTGTGGATGACGAAGCTGCAGAGGATCTCACTAAAGACATCTCATTGGTGGAGCTGGAAGCCACAATAAAAGGATTCCAGAAAGACAAAAGCCCGGGACCTGACGGCTGGACCATTGAGTTCTATTTGGCTTTCTTTGAACTGTTAGGCCAGGATCTCCTCAAAGCCATAAGCCATTGCAGCCTCACGGGCTCCGTCCCTTCTAGCATTAAGGCCACCTTTATTGCCCTCATCCCGAAAACAGATAAACCGGAATCCTTTGATGACTTCAGACCCATCTCGCTCTGTAACTGTTTGTACAAAATTTTAGCAAAAATCCTAGCAAACAGGTTGAAGCCCATCCTCTCGGACAATATATCCTCTGAACAATTTGCTTTCCTTCACCATCGTCAAATCCATGAAGCTATTGGCACTGCTCAGGAGCTCCTCCACTCGATGCAGAGTAAGAAGCTGAAAGGCATGATACTCAAAGTAGACCTCTCAAAAGCTTTTGATAGGGTTAATCTACTTTACATCCGAATGCTCCTCACTCACCTGGGCTTCCCCTACCCGTTCATCAAAAGTCTCATGGGTTGCATCTCTGATATCCCTTTCAGTGTCCTCCTAAATGGATCCCCCACCCCTTTCTTCACCGCTGAGAGGGGCCTCAGACAGGGACACCCCCTTTCGCCCCTCCTTTTCCTCCTCATTATGGAAGGGCTAAGTAGGTTGATTACCTCGGAACACAGGAGAGGACGCTTAAAAGGTATCAAAATTGCGGACAACTGCTCTCTCACTCATCTCTTATTTGTGGATGATGTACTCATTTTTTTGAATGGTAGCATGGCGGACTCATCCACTCTACAACACATCTTTGAACTCTTTCAGAAAGCCACTGGTATGGTTATAAATGTTCAGAAATCCACTATCACTGCTCATGGCTGTACTCCACAGGAAATCATCTACACTAAAAATCGCTTCCCCTTTCAAGTTCATCCAATGGAGGAAGGGCTGAAGTATTTGGGCTTCCGAGTGAAACATGGAGGATACAAGATCGCAGACTGGATATGGCTAATTACAAAGGTGGAGAAAAGAATTAATGTATGGTACAACAGATATCTTTCAAGGGCTGGAAGACTTACTCTCATCAAAGCAGTGTTGGAAGCTACACCGGTGTACTGGATGTCACTGGCATGGATACCAAGGGGGATATTAGCTAGGCTACAAAAAATTTGCTGCAATTTCCTATGGAAGGGAAACAAACGGGAAATCTATTCGCCTGGGTAAAATGGGACACAATAGCAAGACCCAAAAAATGGGGAGGATGGGGCATAAAGCGACTAGACTTATTTGCAAATGCTCTGGCAGCAAAGCTGGGTTGGCAGCTTCTCACCTCTGACAGTCTTTGGAACAAGGTCGTAAAGGTAAAATATATTGCCCCGGAGAGCATTTACAGCTGGATCAGTAGGGATCACAGAGGTACTGGAAGACACTCTATAATCTGGAAAGCTGTCTAAACTCTCTTCCTCTCATCCGGGAGGGTCTCACCTGGAGAATCCAACAAGGCAATTCAGTCCGCATTGGCATAGATCCCTGGATTGGGTGTGGCAACATGTATAGACTATCAGGACAGCTCAGGGCTCACCTACAGGAACAAGGGGTCACACACATCACTCATATTGCTGACCAGGAAAACACCTGTTTTCTTCACCAGGCTTGGAAGTCAGCAACAGACCTCCTCATTCCGGATCACTGGAGACAAGAGTGGGAATCCTACACCGAGGCTCTCACACAAGCACACATCAGAATCTCGGAGAAGGAAGATGAGATTGTTTGGGCTCTAGCAAAGAGTGGCTTATATACACCAAAGGAAGGATACCTGCACCTCATGCGCCCTTATCAGCCTGACAATATTCAACAATGGTGGAGAGCCATTTGGCAGTTAAAGGCTGCCCCAGAACGAAACTGCTGATGTGGGCAATCCTGTACAACAAAATTCCTACCGGCGCAAACTTGATAAAGCGCTCCTTTCATGGACCTTTCTGGTGCCATTTATGCAGAAGGAACGATGAAGACACAGAGCATCTCTTCCTCACATGCCCGGTGGTACAGGATCAATGGACTCTCCTTTCTGCTCGTTCCCCCACCCTCCGGCAATGGCAGGGCCCCACTATCCTTGAAGCTTGGAAATGCTGGCTGGAAGAACATTCGGGAAAGGACAAAAACATCCCTCTTCTCATGTGCTGGTCCATCTGGACAGCAAGAAACAGAGCTATTTTTGATCAAAAGCTTCCTCACTGGCCTTCCATACTGACCCACATCTTTGCTGATCTAGCTCTTATCCCAGACGATCCTCCCTCTGCTCCCCCCCGCACCATCACCCCTGAACTCATTGACAAATCCATCCCATGGGCGTATTTTGATGGCTCAGCCCAAGAGGAGGGTTGTGGAGGGGGAGCCCTCCTCTTCCTCAGAGACGCCCACTACTTCATGTTACAAATTCCTCTGGGTTGGGGGACAAACAACTATGCTGAGCTTACTACGGCAAAACACATTATCTCTTTTGCTCTTGGAAAAGGATGCACTCATCTGCAATTGTTTGGGGATTCACAGCTTGTTTGCAATTGGCTCAACAGAAAATCAATTTGTAATGCATACTCTTTAAGACATATTCTGGAAGAGGCCCTCAGACTAACAGATGCTCTTGAAAAATTTGAATGTCGCCATATATACAGGGAGCGCAACGTTCGGGCGGACCAACTGTCCAAGCAAGCAGCACAGAGGCAGGAAGCGGACTGGCTAATTCAGGAGAAGCTGGACGGGACTTTCTTTCAGTACTACCACAGACCTTTTGTTGATCAACAACCACAAAGGGATCCACAACACTGAAAGGGGTCCCAACATATCACCGTTTTTTGGTTATTTTTCTATGTTTACTAAATACAAAATCGGTTATATATGTATGCACCGCCTCGGGGCGGAAAACAGTCTGTTTACTATACCTTTTTTGGACAGCAAGATATAGACTTGCTGCATATATTGTTTTTGAATATAAACCTCCTTGGAGGATGTACACTCCCTGAGTGGTGATAAACACACAGGGAAAGGAAATGATCTCTCTTAGCTCACCGGTGCAGTCCTGGAACAATCGTCAAAAAGTTTCTTTTTGATAGTTTTGATAGGCACACAGCCTCATTATGCATATGCGCAGCATCTACAGAATGTAATTTCTCTTTTCTTAATAGAAATTACGACTTTTTCTACGGGAAAAAAATAAATTCATTTTAAAGGTTTTTGTTTTTGTTTTGTTTTTTTTTTTTTTTTTTAAGGTTTAAATGTATAGAAATGGAAATTATGAAATTTATTTATTTATTCTTGATTATTATATACTTGATTATTTTATTAAAATGTTATAATGAATCTAGGGTCGGTATGCTAACAAGGAAGACCATGGAGGCCAAGTAGAGCGAAGAGAGGGTAGGGAGTAATCTATGAAAAGGTAGAATCAGAGGTTAAAATAGGAATCCAATTATCACTAATCTTCCAACCATCATCGTGGTTAAGGTTATCGGGGTGTTTACCTATTTCGATGGCTTCTCTAAATTTCCTATGGTGATAATGATCAATTTTGGCCACAACACAAGAGTTTTCAATACAGATATGATGATTGGTTTTACTTGAGTGCTCGGCCAAAGCTGAGGTTTTGGAACGGTTATGTTTAATGTCAGCTGCATGCTCTTGAATCCTAGTTAAGATAGATCGACGAGTCTCGCCAATGTAGGTTTTGCCACAAGAGCAAGGAACCAAATAAACCCCTTTGTGGCATTTTGGATTAATGGTTATTAAATATAATGAGACTGTACTTTTTTATTGCACCGAGAATAGTGAGTTGCTTTATAGGAGGGATATATTATCGCGAACTAACATAACATTACATAAAAACATTTAAAAATAAATTAATTAATTCAAAAATTCAAAATAAATAAAACAAAGGAGAATCTCATTAATAATCCTCACAAATTGTCATAAAGAAAAACCCTAATGACAAATATAATCAAACAAAACCACATCCATGTAAGTTAATGACTAAATAAAATATTAGATATCTTTCTACATCAAATATTAAGGAGAACCTCACTAATAATCCTCACAAATTGTCATAAAGAAAAACCCAAATGACAAATATAATCAAACAAAACCACATCCATGTAAAGTTAATGACTAAATAAAATATTAGATATCTTTCTACATCAAATATTAAGGAGAACCTCACTAATAATACTCACAAATTGTCATAAAGAAAAACCCAAATGACAAATATAATCAAACAAAACCACATCCATGTAAAGTTAATGACTAAATAAAATATTAAATATCTTTCTACATAAAATATTATATCAATATCACAAAATTTCCCTACTTCCAAATATAAATCTATATTAACCAAATAACCATAACCCAAAAAACCCCAAGTACATAATAATCACATAATGATTATAACTTGGTAATTTATGTGATTATAACTTGGTAATTTAATTATTTTATTGTAAATTAAAATTTTACCTAAAAAACCACTTACACCAAGTTATCCCTTACTTTTTTTTATTATGCATATATCACTAGTGCCTAACCAAACTTAGTAATCGCTGAGCAAAGAAATGCACGGGCTTAGATACGGCGCATTGCTCACATTTAAGGACCTTAAAAGAAGGCAAAAACAAGAGGTTGATTGATCTATAAAAGTTCTTTTCTAACTTCAATTTTACTTTGCAATGATTTAAAGTATAAATTTATTTTAAATAAAGAAATATTTAAAATAAAAATATTAAAGTTTTTATTTATTAAATATAATGAGATTGTGTTTTTTATTACATCGATGGTAGTGAGTTGTTTTACGGAAAGAAATGTTGGTTGTAAACTAACATAAACATGATATTACATTAAAATATTTAAAAAACAATTAATTAATTAAAAAAATAAATATAAAAAATAATTATTTACATATTAAAAAAACTAATTACATATTAAAAAAATTTGAACTTTCATAACATACTTGATAAATCCAAATTTTCATTAAACAACCAAATTTTATCTCTTTATACATCCAAATTTTCAATAAATACAACTAAATTAGAACACTCTTTTTAATAAATACAATTAAATTAAAACCCTCTTTATTAAAAAAATTAATAAATACAGTTAAATTCCAACTCTCTAAATTGGAACAGTTTGTACCAAAAATCAATAAATACAAGTAAATTCGAACACTTTACTAAAAATAAATTTATGTAATTATGTTTATTTTAATTGAGAAATCTACTCTCTATGGAAAATCTATGAAGTATTTTAAATATTTAGATTTTTCGACCTTTTGCTTTTATTTTTTTTAACTAGAATTATAAAATTTCCTATATCTATATTTTTCAACCATTTGCTTTTGAACTTTTTTACCCAAACCAAAATTACAAAATCAGAAAGGAATTTGGGTAGTTTTTGTTAAAACCGTACACTATTAGACAAAAGATTAGATTGTTAAATGAGTTTGAATAATCAAAGTATACTTGGGAACATCAACGTCTAATAAACACAACTATAGATATGTTTATGTGGTAAACTTATCCAAAACCACTAAATTGCAAACTATCTAAATTGCTTGACATGTCATTTCTGTGGATTATATGTGACATCATCAAGTTCCAAAGTAGGCCAAAATTGCTTGACAGACTATTTTTGTGAAATATCCTGACATCATCAAGTTCCAAAGTAGGCCAAATTTGAGGAAATAATAGTCAAGCTGGTTTAAACAAGAGGATTCAATTACATTTACAAATATGATTTACATATTTTGATGATAAATCATAATAATGGGTGAATAGACTAGCCAAGGAGGGCAGAGTAACCCTCTTTTATCATCTCTAGATATTCCATTCTCCAATAAATTTAAATGAGGATTTGCCTATATGAAAAAATTGTTCCCATAAGAAAATTGATAGAGAATTGGAAGAGTAGGAAAGAAAGTAAAGAATTATGTTGCTAGAGTAGTAGCTTAATAAAATAAAAAACAATCTACAGGATGAAGTGGTTATCATAGAGTTGAATCCTAAAACAAATTGAACAAAAAAATATTGCTGGATAAGTGCTAATCTTGCTAGGTGATTTATACTACTCAGAAGGTTTAGTGATCTTGCCGCGTGATTCGTACCTTAGGAGAAAAAACACGTGTTGTCATTTAGTATAAAAATATTGTATCCATGTAGTGATGACCTTGTTGCCTTTGCATGAACCTAGTGGCACCATTTCAATAGAAATCAATGGAGTAAGAACAAAATTCATATTTTCCCACTCAATATATCTGATAAATACCCCCCGATTAGGGTGAGAGAAGGCAGGGCAATCCGCTTTGGGGTCTGGGCGATGGGAGTAACGTTAGGAAATACGGCCGGGAGGTGGCCAACCGTCATTACATGCATGCGAGAACGGTGTGGAGTTAAGATGAAGGACACATGGTGTGCAATCAGAAAGGTCCCATGAGTGAAGCGGTACCCTGCCCAGTTGTTTAGGTGGACAACACCTCAATTGTTGGGCATTTCTCCCTTAGATAGATTTAGTTGGATTGTTTTGTGGTGTTGGTGTTCTGCATTGGTGAGTTCGTGGTGAGATGTTACTTACCGAAACTTTCATTGCAACTGGAAATAATGGAGAGCGATGCTGGGTATGTTTTTTTCTCTTACCTCCTCTCTGGGTCTAAAGACTATGTGTCGTAGTCACGAAAATGTCAGGGTTATGGGATGGCTTGATCTGGTTCGGTATGGTAGTTGTCTGTATGGGGTGTCATGGCATGAAGTTATATATATCAAGTATGTTGTTTCTATCCCTATCTCAATTATGTTCGACATTATTCTCTCCTGCATGGGCATGTTTCTCTATGTTCGAGGGTGTCGGGGTAGGTCAGGTTCCATGTGGCTTGAAAAAGGTAGTAGGTTTTTCAAGCGGTGGGTTTCACTATAAATTTGGTTGGGGCAAGGGTTTGTTATGGTTGTATGTGTCTTCTGACGTGGTTTGGTTGAGGCCTCAATATGACCAGGAAATCCTTGGTGGTGATATTGTTCAAGGTTGTTGTTGCATGCATAGAGGATGTTTCTATGGCCTCTTGGTTTACTGGGTGTTTCACCGAGTTGATATGCATGGGAGCAGCCCACATGAGATGAATTGGACTTTGTTTTGGTGGCATAAATTGAAACATAACTGTCTTGTGGCACTCTCTAATGATTATATAGTAGGTCTTTGTAATATTAATGTCTTTTGTGATTGCGTGTATTTCTTGGCTTGGGTTGGTGGTGGGGCTTCTTGACTGGCCCAGATACGCTCAAAGTGACAATGCTTAGTATAGGATGGTTTGGGATACAAAAACAACGGGGGTTGGAGGTCATGGAAATGGAAGCAGGTATAGGAAGACGAGGGAGAGTGCATCACCCTAAGTCAGAACGCTGAGAGCACTGACACTTAGAAATTTTAGGAGGCGATGTAGGCCTACGATTCGGGTATGTCTTTAGATATCAAACATTTGATTAAAATCGGGGAAACTGATATTGGCCATTAGGCATCCATGGAAGTCTAGGTGGAGGAATGGAAGGATCTTATCCCAGACCCAAGCAACACCCGTGGCTGTCTCACACAGTACAAGCACATGATGCGCCTTTACAGGATTATGAAGAGCCTGGTGGCTAGAACCATAATAACCCCTCAGGGGCATGCCAGGGAGCCAGACCTAAGACTGCAAGAAATTCAAAGAGAGCTACAACTGATCCAAGTTCAGGTTCAGCATCAGAACAAGTGCCTAGGCCACATTGAGGAGCACACTTAGTGCCTCCCTCAAACAGAGTTCTCGGGTTCGAGCGCACGAGACCCAGATCCAGTGGATTCTTCTGATTAGTTGATGTTTTTATGTTTAATTGTGGTGGAATTTTGTTAGTTTTTAACAATTATATATGTCGGCTACTATAGAATTATGTAGATATATTAGTAGAAACTTTTGGTTAGACTTACAGGCATATAGAGCCTTGATGGCCAGACATAAAAAATTCAGATTTTGGATGGCATATAATGCATTTTGGTGGCCAACAGACCTAGTTTCCCATTGGTCAGGTTGAGGCCACTAAACGTATTTACATGTTTGTAACCTGCTTTTACTTAAATGGATGAAGAAGTACTTACCTAGCTTATATATATATATATATATATATATATATATATATATATATATATATATATATATAGAAATATTTGTCTGGTAAGAAATCTCTCAAGTATGCTCTCCTTCTGCACTTCGTGTGACCTGGAGGATCAGAAAAATAAATTGTTTTGTTAGTATATCATAAAAATTATTTAGCTACTGCAAGACTTGCAAATCCATGTGCAAAAATCCTTACCTCTGTAATGCAAGAGTTTTCTGCGGGATTACAAAAATGATGCGGTTAGATTTCTTCAAAGCATTGTCCCATCTTTTATCTCATTCCAGATTTCGAGTCCCCCAGAATTGTCTATAGGATGATTGATATAGTTAGATATTCCCTTTTCCTTTGCTGGAAGACATCCACGCAGCCACAAGCCCAACCTTCAAAACCTGCAAATCAAAAATCACGGGAACATTTCTAGAAAACGTAGCAGCATAAACACACGATTTTAAAACGCAAATTTTGAGCAAACCAGGGCGAATCTGAAAAAAATGAGACATGGGTTTTCTCTGGAACGAGGGAAATTAGGTAACCTTTAAGTGATTTTCTAGATTTTGCAACCGTTTAGGAGAAATCCGAAATTGATTTTTGTAGAAAACATAATTGCGAGAAAGCGTAAACTGTCTTGACACCCGATTTTAAAACAATTTTTCTGAGCAAACCAGGGCGAATCTGAAAAAACCGTGACATGGGTTTTTAAAGGAACAGGATGAATTCAATAACCGAGAAATCGTTTCCTCAGGTTCCTAACCATTCGGGAGAAAATCGCGGTTCTCCGGGACCCTGTTTGGTGACTGCGTGAGGAAAACATATTTTTTATGCACGAGGTTTTGCTGGCAATAACAAATTTAATTCACTAAGACTTCTAATCAAACAATGACACTTGCTCCTCCTCAACAGATTTACCCTCCTTACATCTTTGAACACTTGGAAGAAATTGCTAACTTAATGCTACACCCATGTGTATACTCGTTTTGTCACGTGTCAGTGTAGTCAGGGAGTGATTTTGTTTTGAATGCTATGAAGCGTAAATACACAACCAATGAATTAATATTTGTGGTTGATACAATGGACAACAATAATTTTCAAAGATTGAATGAAAGAAATAATTTTATTTGAAAATAATAATAATAATAATATTTATAAAAATAAAAATAAAAACTGTGATGATTAATACATATGCAATCAATTTATTGAAGCAATTTATAAAGCGAAAAATACTTGCAAAATTTGATTGAAATAAATTTTTTTTTTTACAAGTACTTTTTCATATTTTTGCCGCTTCAAATATTTTTTATAGCTTGTTATTTTTGCAGCACAAATGACGATTCAATAATCGCTTGCAAAACAATTGGAAAATTATTTAGATGATTTATGAACATTTGGCATTAATATTGTTGCTGTGTATTTTTCTATGAAGTTTTAACTTGCAGAGCACAACAAATCTTTGTGATGCCAATTGTTTTACTGAGCACATTGCATGAAATCATCCGACAATAGGGAGTTAATTTAATTTTCATGGTTATTTCTTAAAAATGGATTATTATCAATATCATGAATTGGACTGAATATAACACTTTTGATTTTCCTTAATCTGTTTTATTTGACATTTACATTTTGCATAAGAATCAGAAAGTAATTTGGCCATTTCTTTTTTAACACACTTATGTTCTTTATGTCAAGTTTTTTTGCAGGTTTGGGATGATCGAATGATCATTGAAGAAAACTAATTGTGTGCACAATTGGTCTTCAAAGGACCGATTTCGTGAGAAGCATAAGAACAAGTCCATGTTCATATCCACCAAAACCATTACCTTTCCTCCCTTTTGAATTATAAATCCAACCAAGCAATTCAAAGCAAGCCACAATCATTTTTCCCAGCAAGAGTCAGTTGTTCATTTTCCTTTATTCACATACACTTTCTGCCTGACCCACAAATAAAAGCAAGAAGCTCACTTACATGTTTATTGCCCATTGACATTATTATTTTCCATTGTCATCTTCCATTTTCATTTTTCCTTTCCTATCCTTTTTCATTTTGCAAATAAACCCTGCTTCAATGCAAATTATTGAGTCCATAGTCCTTTGAGTCTAAAATCCTTGCAAAAACACCTTGAGGCTTACATGCCTTAATGGCAAGTCCTCATGCCGACGAACAATGGGAATACATCAATGTCCCTTATTCATCGGATCTTCTAGGTACTCGACAACAACAAAATTATTCGTACTTAGCAAGATGTGTCTGAGCATCTTGACTTTCATTGTTATCAATGGTGAGAGTTCTCGTGTTGACTAGTGGCATCCATTAATGGCCACTAAGTCAACAATTTCCTGCTATGTTCGACATCAGAACATTTATTCACATAGCAGGAATTGTGCCAATGAGTTTTGAAGACATGAAGACTATCATTTTCAGCATTTTGGAGCAAATGTAGAAGATATGTAGCTACAGAACTAGATGGCAGCTGCGGAATCAGACAGCAGCTGCAGAACCAGATAGCAGCTGCGGAATCAGACAACAGCTGCAGAATCAGATGACAGCTGCAGAATCAAATAACAGTTGTAGAATCAAATGGCAGCAACAGAATCAACACTATTCCGCAGCAGATTCAACAAGTTTTAATAAAAGCAAATAAAAAGTCATCTTGACTCTTTTCTCCATGACTTGTCCAACCACTTGAAGAAGATTATGATCAGAATTTTGCAACCATCACATATGCAGCTCATCCATTTCTAAAGGGTAAGTTAAGGTATGCCATTTTCTAACTTTTTACCAGAAAATTCCTTGAAAAAATAGAATGATAATTTTTGGAAGAAATTTTTTTTTTTCTCTTCCTCATCTCATAAAATTGCCAATATCATCAGTTGGGGGGGATACATTCATATTCATATTTTTCCATATTCATATCACATTCAAAAGCCCACATACTTTCAAAAGATATTAACTATTACATTATTGTTATCAACATACAAAGGTTTGTCAAAAGTACTAAAAAGGTAATTGGATACAAACACAATCATGGTTGTCACACAAGAACCAACTATGATGCAATCCAATAAAGATATATTTTGCAACAATAATCAAATTATCATTATGCAAAGTTCAAAGATAAAAAATGAATGCAACAACAAAATATGGTTGTAACACAAGAACCAACCATGTTGCAATTCAACTAAAAGATTTTGAAGAAGTATGAAATTATCAAATGATATCATGCAAAGTTAAGCCAAAGCTCAAGGATTAAAAAAAATTAATGTAATAGATTGCATGAGGACATGCAATAGCTTCAGTTGGGGGGTATGTTGGGCCTTCAAATTGTCATTCATTTCCATTACATTTTCACTTATATTTCCATATTGTCACCTTCACTCCACCGTTATTTCATTACATTTACCTCCATTTCATTACATTTACTTTACCATTATCATTATTGGGTCACATTTATGTTTTTCCAAACTTTATTAATTCTTAACATTTTTAAGTGAATTTATGGTTAAAAATTAGAAAATAATGTGCATATGCTTATACCTAACAAGTGGTGTAATATCCCTCCCTTTAATAATAAATAATAAATAATAAATAATAAAAATAATAAATAATAAATCACTTAAATAATAAAAATAATAAATCATAAATGATATTAAAAATATATACAAAATAAAAATAATAATAATAATAATAAAATAAAATAAAAATGGTTATTCTCTAAATAAGAATAAATAGAAATAAAACAAGAAAAACAGGAAAAAGAAGAAAATAAAACAAGAAAGCTAAAGAAAAGAAAAGAAATAAAACAAGAAAACTAAAAAAATCAAAAGAAAAGTAAAGAAAGCTAAAAATCAAAGTCGCATGTAGACACATGGAGTGTGTGCATGTGGTTCCCCATCCAATGTTTGCTCTATTTATTAGAGGGTGAGGAGGATGGGAGGCATTCCATCTTTCCGAGTTTCATTCTCTTGGGAGAATGGTGTTCTAAGACTTAGGAGTCACTGGCAGTAGTACGTTGATTGAGGGCTCGGGGGTGGCCAGTTGTAGCAAATCCTTGCACAATTGAGCCTACGGTTGGGTGGAGAGTCGTCCCCAAAACCTTGTTGTCATCTGGTAGACTTCGATCACAGGTAATATAGGTATGTGCTTATTTGTTTGATTATGCTTTTAATTAGGAAATTAACTTTATATTTACTTTGTACTGTTACATATGGTATCAGAGTGAGGTTCAACCCTTAGGGCCTATGGGCATCTAAAATTTTTATTTTGTCAGGATATTTAACTTGACTTGTTTTTGAAAGTTACAGGATGCTTACTTTCCTACGAGTAATTTCCACGATAACTGATTTTGGAATCGAGGTTTCTAGATTTCCGCAATTCTGATTTGTTTTCATTAATTCGTTAGCCATTGTTTGTAGGCTCTGCCACAACATAAACTGAGTGCTGTGTGTTTTATGATAGGCATCAGTTAAAGCTTGTTTATCATAAATTTATATATTGTAGTTTTGAAGAATAATTTGGTTCTGTGATCATTTTTGTCTGGGAATTTTTTTTATTTGTTTGTTTATTTAATTTTGGTATCAATATTTGGGTTGTCTCTAGCCCACAGGCGTCTTCCACGGCCTCTGCATTCTTCTGGCAGTTGGCTACATAACCCGGGTGGGGAGGCTAATAGCGTGCCGTCCCATCCATCCAGATATTTCCAATTCAATTACTTGTTTCAAACAATCATTGAATTTAGTGGTGATTTGACTGCAAATTTGCTGATAGAACCGATCACCTCCTGTTCTTAAATATTCCGTAAAGCCCTCTTCCATCTAGCGTAAATTGCAGCTCTGTTCTCTTGCACGGTGAGAAATGCTTGCAGATAATTCCAAGATAGCGTTGTCTGTGCTGATTATTTTCATTGCAACTTCTGAGGCTATATATTTTTATTTCCATCGGTGCTCTCTTTCTCTATTTTAAGCTTATTTAATGTTCTACCCCTTTGAATATTTGTATTTATTACTTTATTTTTTTTTATTTTTTTTTGTAAATTTGCAATATTGTTTTCATTCAACTATCCCAAGCTTTGGAAGATATTGGGGCGGGGAATGGGTTTACCATATGCAGGCAGTTCGTTGATTATGTATGTGGATTAGACACCAACATTCTGTCCTGCTTCGTTTCCATGGGTGGTTTTGCCTTTTGAATTTCGCAGATCTTACAAAGTTGAAGGTTATTTTGCATTATTTCTCTTGATTTGCCGTGAGAATTTGAGAGCCAACCCTCTCTCTTTGCCAAAACATTTCTGTCTATTTAAGAAACTAGGGTTTCTAGCTAAACGAAATAAATTTTGGATTCATCCTCTTTTTTCCTAACAGATCGAAATTCCTTTGAGCAGAGCGATGCATTTTTTTTTTGAAAGCTATAAACCTTGTATAAATTTGCACAGCTATCGAATTCTGTTAATTTCCAAAAGACTTTTGGTGATTTATTTTCCAACGCAACAAACCAGTCTAAAATAAAAACCTTGTGATTTTCTTTCGGCGACGTTTTCTTTAACAATTTTTGCATGTTATGAGCTCACCTCATAATTTAAAGCCAAAGAACTCATGCGGAACACGCTGATCAGGTATTTCTGTGCCCTCCTTAATTTATGAGTGTCAAAGAAGAAAATCTTCTTGAAATCGGCCTTCTGAAATCTATATTGCAACTCGTGTTCTCGAGCTTATTATATTGGCGGAGTCTTCTAATAAGGCAATCTACAACTATAAAATACTATCAAATTCAGAAGGTTTGTGTGGAGTATTAAATTTTCCCCAATTTTGGTTGCAACCCCATTCAAATACAAGTTAGAGATGCCCATTCAATCCAAAACAGGCTTCTGGATGCTTGTCTTTTTGGATTTTATATTTAACCTTGTGAAGATACCTTTTTATAGAAGTTTGCATGGGCTTGCATGCAAATTTTGTGAAATTCTGCCATCATAGAAAACGATTGAGGTTATTAATATAATAGAAATATTGCATTTTATTGGTATAATGTGAGACCATAGCCCGTGCTAGATTTTGATAAAATTATTATGATTTTAAGATGAAGAGTATGCTTTGCTCTTGGCTCCAGTGGTGGCTCTATTATGAAGTAAACTCTGAATTAGCTTGTGCGCATTTTGACTAAGAAGTTGGCTCCACGTCTCTTCATTTCACAGAAAAGTATTCGAGTTTTTGATTGCCGTCAAAGTTCAGCCTCAACCGCTAAAATAATCCCTACCCAATCCAAATTCGCACGCACTCAAGCAGATACGCCCGCTGGTTTAATCCAAAGATATGGTTTATTAAGAAATTGATGCTAACATGCTTATACTCCTCATATAGTTGGTGGACGTAGAAACGACCTGCCAAAGTGGAGTAGAGATATGGCTGCACAAATTCGATCAAACTCTGGCTAATTTAGTTGTCCTTGAATAGAACCATCATTAATTAATTAATTTTCACTGTATTTTTAATAATAGTTTCTTACAGACATGCCTTGAATTGTAAGTAGATGCCCCAGCTGATCCTATAACAGGTTTTAAGCTATATGCATTCCTTGAAGACTATTCTAAGCAGACCTAGGCATAAGTTTCAGAAATTAATGATCCGGATAGAGGAGGTTCTTGCTCAAACTCACATAAGGCTACCGTACCAAGTCATGCCGACATTCTAGCTGAAGACTCTGCGCAAACAGATTGAATTAGTAATGTGAATAATCTGTTTAAAATGTTGATAATCTATTTAGAATGTTGGTATAGTAATATTTAGAATATTGATATAATAATGCGAGAATTGCTGATACAATAACTAAAGATGCAGTTTCAATTTGCAGATAATGATTGAAAAATCTAGATTGAATTTGCAGGTTTGATAATTAAAATTTCAACATCTTCGCTGAAGTCACAAACTTTCGCTATCTATTGATCTGATCATGTCAGCATCCAGGTTACAACCATTGCCTCAAATGAAGGGCATATCTGTTCAAAGCCCTAAAAACATTATAGCTAAAATGTATTGTAGCCAATACGTTTGTTCAGAGTTCCCTGGTTTTGTTTTGATCCTTATGTTGTAATTAATGAATGTAAAACCCGGTAGCTATTAAAGCTTTGTTAAGGGTTTGATATGGTGTTGCCTTCGCAGGTGCGCTTGCAGGTGGGCCATCTTATTAATAAAATGATTTTGTTTTGTGTTTTGGGGAGGGGTAACCTTCCCAGTCATCGAATCCCATTTGGGGTTGGGTGGCGGTGTCTCTTATTGTTTATGGTGTGTTTCTGTTGGAATATCTCTTTGGTTGTTTGATTTCTTAAAGCCCCTTAGAGTAATCATTTACTGGTCATAAGAATCCCAAGATACATTTAATAAATTTGTTTAAGAATTTATTTTGTTAACGACAGTCCATTTAGTTTTTCTTCTAACATAAGTTATGATTGCTTAATCAGATACTCAAAATATTTCACTCTACAACACAAAATTTCAATTTATGTTAAACTTTTGATTCTGTTGTGAGAATTCTCGTGACACAAATAGTTTTATATCACTTCTCATGGCAACAAAGATTAAAAATGACGAGTTCTATGGAAAATTTGGACTTGGCATGATTCTGTGCTGGTATTATTCAGGTTATCATGTGTTCAACCTGATCTAGCTTTGAAAACCTTTTCTAGACATGTCATTATAACAGTGATGATAAAAATCTATATTCAAGTTTTTCAACTCTGACTCAAATCACGCATGATCTAAGGCAATAGCGGATGATGCTGCAAGCTAGGAATCTGATATTTTTGACATTACATTACATTTATAAATCTGGAACGATCTCCAATTGTTACATCTGAGATCTTCCGATTTCAGGGTCTCAATTCCTAAATTCATTTTTATGAAGCAAATGGTGGTAATTAATTTGTTGACGCCAATTCTTTTGGGGAAGGGTATTTAAATTTAAATCAATTCCTGAGGACATTTGTATGATGATAGTACAATTTAATATTTGCATCACTTCTCTGATCAAGGCAAATGTTTAAATGGATCAACAAATTTCAGCCTACGCACATTTCATCTGACTAATTTATGGAACACTGGTATACTTTATGTTTGGCAACACTAGTGGATCTCTGGATTGATTAATGACTAATAAATTGATATGTGAATGATCTTTTCAATGCATGGGTTCCATGAGCATATATGATATACTTCGATATACCATGTTCCACAACACATTAATCGCATGCAATAATCTTTCTATATATCTTTCTGATAAATAAAAAAATGAAATACACATATAAAATATTCTAATAAATTTGATTTTGCATGGTAATTGCCATTCACATTACATGTATGTGCTCATTTATTACAATTGCATCAATGTTCTTAATCATATCATTGTATATTAACATCATCAAGCTACCATTGAAGTCTCCTTCATCCTTGAGTGAATTAGTTGGGTTTACAACATATATAACAACAGGAGGGTATATTTTAGTCTCAGTGGAAAATCGTACAGATTTGGATTTGGAACATCTAAATCATGTTTTATTGTTTAAATGTTATGATACATTTAAATCGTACCCTATGATTTTAGTTTAGTTTTGAGTATAAGTGACATGAGGTTTTGTGATTCAAGGTTAATTGCATATAGTGGATAAAAGTTGTCTAAGGAGAAATGGAAAGGAGAAACTTGCAAATTTTTTAAGGATGATAACTAATGATAGCTCATATGATTATGGCCAATGTGGATTAGATGCTTAAGGTGGTAGAGAAGAAGTATCACAACAAGGGTAAGAAACCAATAAGGTGGTAGCCCTCTGCATTCTTTTGGCAGTTGGCTGCATAACCCGGGTGGGGAGGCTAATAGCGTGCCATCCCATCCATCCGGATATTTCCAATTCAATTACTTGTTTCGAACAATCATTGAATTTAGGGGTGATTTGACTACAAATTTGTTGATAGAGCCGATCACCTCCTGTTCTTAAATATTCTGTAAAGCCCTCTTCCATCTAGCGTAAATTGCAGCTCTGTTCTCTTGCACAGTGAGAAACGCTTGCAGATAATTCCAAGATAGCACTGTCTGTGCTGATTATTTTCATTGCAACTTCTGAGGCTATATATTTTTATTTCCATCGGTGCTCTCTTTCTCTATTTTAAGCTTATTTAATGTTCTGCCCCTTTGAATATTTGTATTTATTACTCTATTTATTTTTATTTTTATTTATTTATTATTATTATTATTTTTTTTAATTTTTAATTTTATTTTATTTTTATTTTTTGTAAATTTGCTATATTGTTTTCATTCAACTATCCCAAGCTTTGGAAGATATTGGGGCGGGGAATGGGTTTACCATATGCAGGCAGTTCGTTGATTATGTATGTGGACTGGACACCGACATTCTGTCCTGCTTCGTTTCCATGGGTGGTTTTGTCTTTTGGAATTTCGCAGATCTTACAAAGTTGAAGGTTATTTTGCATTATTTCTCTTGATTTGCCATGAGAATTTGAGAGCCAACCCTCTCTCTTTGCGCAAAACATTTTTGTCTATTCAAGAAACTAGGGTTTCTAGCTAAACGAATTAAATTTTGGATTCGTCCTCTTTTTTTTCCTAACAGATCAAAATTCCTTTGAGCAGAGCGATGCATTTTTGTTTTGTTTTTGAAAGCTATAAACCTTGTATAAATTTGCACAACTATCGAATTCTGTTAATTTCCAAAAGACTTTTGGTGATTTATTTTCCAATGCAACAAACCAGTCTAAAATAAAAACCTTATGATTTTCTTTCAACAACGTTTTCTTTAACAATTTTTGCATGTTATGAGCTCACCTGATAATTTAAAGCCAAAGAACTCGGGCGGAACACGCTGATCAGGTATTTCTGTGCCCTCCTTAATTTATGAGTGTCAAAGAAGAAAATCTTCTTGAAACCGGCCTTCTGAAGTCTATATTGCAGCTCGTGTTCTCGAGCTTATTATATTGGCGGAGTCTTCTAATCAGGCAATCTACAACTATAAAATACTATCAAATTCAGAAGGTTTGTGTGGATTATTAAATTTTCCCGAATTTTGGTTGCAACCCCATTCAAATACATGTTATAGATGCCCCAATCCAAAACAGCTTCTAGATGCTCGTCTTTTTGGCTTTTATACTTAACCTTGTGAAGATACCCTTTTATAGAAGTTTGCATGGGCTTGCATGCAAATTTTGTGAAATTCTGCCATCATAGAAAACGATTGAGATTATTAATATAATAGAAATATTGCATTTTATTGGTATAATGTGAGACCATAGCCCGTGCTAGATTTTGATAAAATTATTATGATTTTAAGATGAAGAGTATGCTTTGCTCTTGGCTCCAGTGGTGGCTCTATTACGAAGTAAACTCTGAATTAGCTTGCGTGCATTTTGACTAAGAAGTTGGCTCCATGGCTCCTCATTTCACAGAAAAGTATTCAAGTTTTTGATTGCCGTCAAAGTTCAGCCTCAACTGCTAAAATAATCCCTACCCGATCCAAATTCGCACGCACTCGAGTAGACATGCCTGCTGGTTTAATCCAAAGCTCTGGTTTAGTAAGAAATTGATGCTAACATGCTTATACTCCTCATACAGTTGGTGGACATAGAAACGACTTGCCGAAGTGGAGTAGAGATATGGTTGCACAAATTCGATCAAACTCTGGCTAATTTAGTTGTCCTTGAATAGAACCATCATTAATTAATTAATTTTCACTGTATTTTTAATAATAGTTGCTTACAGACATGCCTCGAATTGTAAGTAGATGCCCCAGCTGATCCTATAATAGGTTTTAAGCTATATGCATTCCTTGAAGACTATTCTAAGCCAACCTGGGCATAAGTTTCATAAATTAATGATCCGGATAGAGGAGGTTATTGCTCAAACTCACATAAGGCTACTATACCAAGTCATGCTGACATTCCAGCTAAAGACTCTGCGCAGACAGATTGAATTAGTAATGTGAATAATCTGTTTAAAAATGTTGATAATCTATTTAGAATGCTGGTATAGTAATATTTAGAATATTGATATAATAATGTGAGAATTGCTGATACAATAACTAAAGATGCAGTTTCAATTTGCAGATAATGATTGAAAAATCTAGATTGAATTTGCAGGTTTGATAATTAAAATTTCAACATCTTCGCTGAAGTCACAAACTTTCGCTATCTATTGATCTGATCATGTCAGCATCCAGGTTACAACCATTGCCTCAAATGAAGTGCATATCTGTTCAAAGCCCTAAAAACATTATAGCTAAAATGTAGTGTAGCCAATACGTTTGTTCAGAGTTCCCTAGTTTTGTTTTGATCCTTATGTTGTAATTAATGAATGTAAAACCCGGTAGCTATTAAAGCTTTGTTAAGGGTTTCATATGGTGTTGCCTTCGCAGGTGCGCTTGCAGGCGGGCCATCTTATTAATAAAATGATTTTGTTTTGTGTTTTGGGGAGGGATAACCTTCCCAGTCATCCAATCCCGTTTGGGGTCGGGTGGCAGTGTCTCTTCTTGTTTACGGTGTGTTTCTGTTGGAATATCTCTTTGGTTGTTTGAATTCTTAAATCCCCTTAGAGTAATCATTTACTGGTCATAAGAATCCCAAGATACATTCAATAAATTTGTTTAACAATTTATTTTGTTAAAGGCAGTCCATTTAATTTTGCTTCTAACATAAGTTATGATTGCTTAAACAGATACTCAAAATATTTCACTCTACAACATAGAATTTCAGCGGACTGTAAAAATTAAATAAATTGCTCTAGCATAGAACATACCTAAAATTAACATGGTATCAGAGCTGAGGTGAAGACAATGCCCAAGAAAGAGTGAAAAAGCAATCACCGAAGACAGTTGGGAAAGGACAAAAGGATCAGTGGATTCCTCATCCCTCTTCAAATTCACCGAGGGTGAAGTCGAAGCCGAGAATACTATCAGAATGGCGCAGCGGAAGTTTTTGATGGCCTACCTAAAGATCACTTCATTGGGAAGTTCAGATATAAGGGTGGAAGGAAAGGCAGATAGCTAGTTTGGCCATTATGCGAAGGAGTGTCTGAATTATGTTAAATTTTTGATTCTGTTGTGAGAATTCTCGTGACACAAATAGTTTTATATCACTTCTCATGGCAACGAAGATTAAAAATGACGAGTTCTATGGAAAATTTGTACTTGGCATGATTTTGTGCTGGTATTATTCGGGTTATCATGTGTTCAACTTGATCTAGCTTTGAAAACTTTTTCCAGACATGTCATTATAATAGTGATGATAAAAATTTGTATTCAAGTTTTTCAACTCTGACTCAAATCACACATAATCTAAGGCAATAGCGGATGATGCTGCAAGCCAGGAATCTGATATTTTTGATGTTACATTACATTTATAAATCTGGAACGATCTCTGTTTTAAACCAATTGTTGCATCTAAGATCTTCCAATTTCAGGGTCTCAATTCCTAAATTCCTTTTTATGAAGCAAATGGTGGTAATTAATTTGTTGACACCAATTCTTTTGGGGAAGGGTATTTAAATTTAAATCAATTCCCGAGGACATTTGTATGATGATAATACAGTTTAATATTTGCATCACTTCTCTGATCAAGGCAAATGTTTAAATGGATCAACAAATTTCAGCCTATGCACATTTCATCTGACTAATCTATGGAACACTGGTATACTTTAATTTTGGCAACACTAGTGGATCTCTGGATCGATTAATTACTAATAAATTGATATGTGAATGATCTTTTCAATGCATGGGTTCCATGAGCATATATGATATACTTCGCTGTACCATGTTCCACAACACATTAATCGCATGTGATGATCTTTCTATATATCTTTCTGATAAATAAAAAATGAAATACACATATAAAATATTCTAATAAATTTGATTTTGCATTGCAATTGCCATTCACATTACATGTATGTGCTCATTTATTAAATTTGCATCAACGTTCTTAATCATATCATTGTATATTAACATCATTAAGCTACCATTGAAGTCTCCTTCATCCTTGAGTGAATCAGTTGGGTTTACAGTATATATATAAACCACAGGAGGGTATATTTTAGTCTCAGTGGCAAATCGTACAGATTTGGATTTGGAACATCTAAATCATGTTTTATTGTTTAAACATTATGATACATTTAAATCGTACCCTATGATTTCAGTTTAGTTTTGAGTATAAGTTACATGAGGTTTCGTGATTCAAGGTTAATTGCATATAGTGGATAAAATTTGTCTAAGGAGAAATGGAAAGGAGAAACTTGCAAATTTTTTAAGGATGATAACTAATGATAGCTCATGTGATTATGGCCAATGTGGATTGGATGCTTAAGGTGGTAGAGAAGAAGTATCACAACAAGGGTAAGAAACAAGTAAGAAGAGGCAACCTATTTTGGAACATAATGGAAGAAACATAACTTGGTACTCTAAAGGTATCACTATAAGGTCTATCTAAGGATGATGCACATAAATAAGAAAATATTGGCAATCAACTAATGAAGTTGAATAATCATGGTAATAATGAAGGCCATTTTTACGGAACCTGGACGGTATGATAACATAGAATGATTGGAGAAGATAAGTTGTGTGCATAACAACATCTATAACAATGGGAGAGCCACATGGGAAAGTTTTTCATAGGTGACTAACTATATGAATGAATTATGGATAACAAGACGTATGATTAGGCAATTTTATAAGCAGATTACATTTGGTAGCTATCTTGCTGAATTTATTACTCAAGTTGGGAAATAGTAACAACATTTCCAAGGTATATTAGTGCTATAGGAGAGGAGGAGAAGAAACCACAATGACTGGAGGTGAGAAATTAAAGTCAATTTAATAAAATAGAATGAAGTGAAGAAACTTCCATTTTTGAAGCCAATAGACATGGAATAGTAGGAAATCAAGACAGGGAGAAAAATAAAAATATATCTATGAATATCGGGTAGGAGATGAAGGGATGTTCTATCAAGAAGAAAGTTCTTTTAAAGGTATTGATGAGTGGAGCGAGAAACATGATTGGTAATGGTCATAATGATGATCTACATATTTTAAAAATGTGAAGGTGTGAAGTTACATGATGACCAAGTGATAATAAACGAGGAAGATATAGGAAGGAATGTTGCTAAAATAAGGATACCTTGAGAAGGATTGTGTACATAGTGACAAAAGAAGTGAAAGTCAATTAATAGAGGTTGTACTTGACTAATTTTCACTCATTGTTTCATGAGTAGGACTTCCCATAAAGTTAAAAGAGGTTGTTTCCACATAACACCTCACATTTAAATTTTTCATGGACAATGATGGTAGTCATGTTTCCAACTGTTTCAAAATCTAAAATAATGATACTATTTAATAAGAAAGAGTCTTTTATGATAAAGCAATCAAATGGTATTGAGATACGAACTTGACAAACTCGACGAGATAAGAAAATATTTCTGTGGATGAAGTGCTAATTGTTAAATAAGTCAACATGGATCAACAAATCCTCGTGCAAGTAAATTAAGCATGATATAAAATTAAATCATGATGAAATAATGTTTATATGCAATTGCATATATCGGTATTGGAATCAGTAAGCCAAAGGGTAAATGGATGTAAATTAAGGAATTTTAATTTGATAGATCTTAAACAATGAATTTCACCAGAATTTCCTTGGGGAAGGAAGAATATATAACAAGAGATTAAGATCCAAGATGATGAGGCTCATGTGAAATTTAACGATGATTATACCATTGGTGTAAATGATCAACTACCTAGTAGAAAGAAGTGGAAATGATTATTGAAAAGTAATTGACAACTTGATCAAAACATATTGACGATGTTTCATGATATCATGGTAGCAAGATAAAGATGTACATATGGTTTGTATAGTGTTAATGTATCTATACGATGATAGCGATATGCATAGGTATTATCACATTATGTCAAGGTATATTGACATATTCATTTACTACGTGATGATAAATATTTAATGTTGAATACTCATGATGGATATGATAAGAGTTATGATGCTGTAATATGAGGTTTACTGACATGTGGTTCATTTATGTGAAGTCATGATATGTCTTTGATATAATTATGTTGATGGTATAACTGAAGCATGCGATAGTTGCGTACAAATTTATGACATGCATAAGCATGCAATGCATTATTACTCCTAATGTTGCGATTAACAATAATGAATGTTTTCTTGATGACATGCACGACTTGGCATGTGGATTATTTTCTATGATACTAAGATGGTATGGTTAATGCATTGGATGCATGTTGAGGTGTGATGATTCACAGGACTCCACAAATGGGCTGAGAGGGCTGGTTTATTTGATGATCTCGTGTGAGCCCATACGCACGAGGGAGAATAAGTAACACCATATGGGCTGGGGACAAAACTCAATCAACACTACATATGCCAATGGTTCCTTTGTCTTGTGTATAGCTCTCGATGGATAGCTCTTGAAGGGCTATGGGACCATCTTGAGGAGGCCAAGTGCCTGATGTTCTAGGCTATGTGCCTGTTATTGGATTGGGATGCCGAAGTCTGGAAGGGATGTAAAGGACTTCGATGCTTGGGGCTGTGCGCCTTAGTAGTTGTGGAGGGAGTGGGCCAACCTTGCGAGATGCCCGGAGTCATTGAGTACTGTACCGGATGCCTGCCTTGGGGCATATGAGGTCTGAGTCAGGCGCGAGCCTTGGACTAGGATATAGATCGGGTCAAGCTTATGCCTGGTGCCGAAAGTGGGAAAAAGGATAGAGATTCCTTGAGATTTCCCGGGGTGTTGGGGACTTTCGATGCCTGCTGGTTATACTAGTTCAGCAAAGGGTGTTGGCAACATGAAGTAAATAAAAATAAATAATAAATAATAATAAAAACATAACTTCGGGACGAAGTTCCTTAAAGTGGGAGAGTATGTAATATCCCTCCCCTTAATAATAAATAATAAATAATAAAAATAATAAATAATAAAATAATAATAAATATTAAAAATAAAAATATTAAAAATAATAATATAAATAATAATATAAATAATAAATAATAAAACATAAATGATATTAAAAATATATACAAAATAATAATAATAAAAAAATAAAATAAAAAATAATAATAATAATAATAAAAATAAAAATGGTTATTCTCTAAATAAGAATAAATAGAAATAAAACAAGAAAAATAGGAAAAAGAAGAAAATAAAACAAGAAAGCTAAAGAAAAGAAAAGAAATAAAACAAGAAAACTAAAAAAATCAAAAGAAAAATAAAAAAAGCTAAAAATCAAAGTCGCATGTAGACACATGGAGTGTGTGCATGTGGTTCCCCATCCAATGTTTGCTCTATTTATTAGAGGGTGAGGAGGATGGGAGGCATTCCATCTTTCCGAGTTTCTATCTTTCATTCTCTTGGGAGAATGGTGTTCTAAGACTTAGGAGTCACTGGCAGTAGTACGTTGATTGAGGGCTCGGGGGTGGCCAGTTGTAGCAAATCCTTGCACAATTGAGCCTACGGTTGGGTGGAGAGTCGTCCCCAAAACCTTGTTGTCATTTGGCAGACTTCGATCACAGGTAATATAGGTATGTGCTTATTTGTTTGATTATGATTTTAATTAGGAAATTAACTTTATATTTACTTTGTACTGTTACAAGTGGGATGAGATTGTTGACATGTGTAGGTCAAAAGGAAGTTTCTAAAAGACCCTTATGTGGCCTCCCAAAACCAAATTCGAATTTGAGTGGAGAAGATCATGGGATCATGAGGATATGTGTCTCATTTCCTATTTGTATTGAAACTCTAAAAAGACATGTGTCTTATCATTTCCTATTTTGATTGTAACTCTAGATATATGGGGAGAGATTCATGGACTCTCATTAATGAGATATCTTCTCATCTTTTTGTATAAATAGGAGAAGTTTTCTCCTCTCATTTTCATGTGTAAAATTGGAGTTATGCTCAAGTTTTGAATACAGAATTAGATTGTGACACCTTACTCATGAATGTTCATTCATTTTGACTTGGTTTTGCTTACATATGGAGCATCTCGATTTACCATCTCTCACACTTTTAGATCAGCTACCTAAAATGTGTGAGATTTAATTGCTTTTATAGATTAAAGTTCATTTGCTTTCTTAGTATTAGTTTTAGAATGAATGTGTAATCTTTGCTTTTCTAAAAACATTTCAATAGGAAATATTTATGTATTTTCCAATTGGATTAAGTTTGAGGCAAGAGCTCATAGTTATTTAGTTTCCATTCATGTTCTGTTATTTACTTTCTTAGATAAAACTATCAATTCATTATATAATTGAATAAAATATCAGGCTAAGAAGGTGACTTCAAATTGGGTGATTGAATGTTCAACCTATGCAATCATTGAGCTTTACTTTTTCGTGTTTTTATATTTGCTTTTAAGATCCTCATTTAATTGCATTAACTGATATTCCTAAAGATCATTCTAAGAAATTGATTTAATCATATTTCAAGATTGAATATTTAATATATGCAATTACTGAGTTATTTTCTGCACATTTTACTTGCTTTTCTAGGACATTAGAAGTTAAAATAGTTGCTAACACATCATCTCAAGAAGGTAACACTTCATAATTGAATGTTGGAGTAACTAAGTATATATTAGTTGTTTTTTATTTCATAGGTTAATTGAATTTCATTTTCATTATTTGATTTCATAGATTATATGAATTGGTTTTCGTTATTTTGTAGTTAGATTGATCTAAACTGAAAGACAACTTCTAACACATACAATGCACACATGCTTCACAAGTTTACGAAACCCCTGGGTTGACAAATTAAATGACAGGCAATCACTTTGCCCCAAAAGATCCAACACTTGTTTTGTAGATTCTTATGGAAAGGGAAACAGAATGGTCACATCTATGCTTGGGTTCGTTGGTATTTGATTTTACTTCCAAAGAAATGGGGTGGCTGGGGAGTAGAAAACCTTGAGTCCTTCTCCAAAGCACTTGCTGCCAAAATGGGTTGGTAGATTCTCACGGTATAAATCTTATGGACTGAGGTTGTTTATCAAAAATACATCTGGCCCCTTCGTACACTTTATTGGATTCGACTCCCTACTTGGAACAAAACATGAATATCATCCATATGGAGAGTTGTATTAAACTCTATATCTTATGTTCGAGATGGACTGGCCTGGAGGATTAGGTCGGGCTCCTCAATTCGTGTGGGTATGGATCCATGGTCTGACAGTGGTAATGCTTTCAGACTCCCACCTAATCTCATCCATTATTTATCTAATGTTGGTATTATCTATCTTGATCAAATTGCAGACCCAGAAAACACTAACATTTTTTCTCAGGCTTGGAAATCGGCATTACAACTTGCTATACCTGACATTTGGCATCCTGACTGGCTCTGTTATACTAATGCACTTACTGAATCACATGTCGGGATTCTTGAAGGTGAAGATGAACTTATTTGGGCACATGCTAAGCATGGACATTATACTCCCAAGGAGGGATACCCTATTATATACTCTACATATAAGCCACCAATCTCTTACTAGTGGTGGAGTTTATTATGGAAACTGAAAGCTCCCCCCCGCACCAGACTCTTCATGTGGAATGTTCTATGCCACAAAGCTCCCATGGGTGAAAACCTTATGAAGCGATCTTTCCATGGCCCTACTTGGTGCTTTTTATGTCGACAAGCCTCTGAATCCATCTTTCGATGGCCCTACTTGGTTCTTTTTATGTTGACAACCTTTGAATCCATTGAGCATCTCTTCCTTCACTGTCCCATCATCATGGATTTTTGGGCCCTGATTCTCTCCTCTCCCTCTATTACCTTCAGATGACAAGGAAATACCATCCTTGAAGCCTGACAATCATGGTGGTCATCGGCTCAGCCTCACAAAGCTAGAAATCTCCCACTATGGGTCTGCTGGGCTATTTGACTGACTCGGAACAAACACATTTTCAATGATATTATGCCTCACTGGAACCATGATTATGCACGTGTCTTGTCCATTTATTCCAATATACTTGAAGATGATAGACCTGCTGCCCATCGATCCATTACCCCTAAAGTCATTGACAAAAGCATTCCATGGGCTTGTTTCGGTGGATCTGCCCAGGCACAAGGTTGTGGAGGGGGAGCTTTATTACACCTATCAGAGAACAATTTCTTTAAAATTCAAATGGGTTTGGGAAATCGTACCAATAAATTTGCAGAATTGATCACACTTAGACATCTTTTGTAATTTTATTTAGAAAAAGAGTGTAGGCACCTTAAAGTATTTGGTGACTCCAAGATTATCATAAATTGGTTCAACGACTTATCTATCTGCCATGCACACACACTCAGGCACATATTGGATGATGCACTGCTTTTAAGGTCCCAATTTGATTCCATTGTTTGCCATCGTATCTATTGGGAGCGCAACCAGATTTCTGACCAACTATCCAAGGAGGTTGCGGTCCGCCCTCGGGGTCTATGGATGATTCAGGAGCAGAAGGATATGGACCACTATCAGTACTATCATTGTCCATACATCGATCACAGAATATAGGGGCCCGATAGGGCCTGTTTTATCGGGCCTGTTTACATGACTACTAGTTCTTATTTCACAGGACAGTTTTATGTATATATTTATTTTTTATATGTAATTATGCACATATTATTAGTATACCCTACGAGATATTTTGTACATGAACATCTGAATGGTGGTTCGCCACAACTTACAGCATATGCTTCTTCAAGCATCTACAACATGTAATTTTCAAATATTAATGGAAATTACTATTTTTCCTTGGGGAAAAAAACATTACATAAAAACATTTAAAGATAAATAAATTAATTAAAAATAAAAATAAAAAAAAATAAAACAAAGGAGATGACAACTTCAATAATAATCCTCACAAATTGTCATAAATAAAAATTCAAATGGCAAACACAATCAAACAAAACCACATCAATTTAAAGTTAATGACTAATTCAAATGACAAATACAATCAAACAAAACCACATCCATGTAAAGTTAATGACTAATTCAAATGGCAAACACTATCAAACAAAACCACATCCATGTAAAGTTAATGACAAGATAAAATATTAGATATTCTTCTACATCAAATATTGATATCAATATCACAAAAGTTTCCCTACTTCCAAATGTAAATCTATATTATAACCAAATGACCATAATCCAAAAAACCCCACATACATAATAATCACATAATGATTATAACTTGGTAATTCAATTATTTTATTGTAAATTAAAGTTTTACTTAAAAAACACTTACACCAAGTTAACCCTTAGCTTTTTATGATGCATACATCACCAATATCAAACCAAATTTAGTAATAGTTGAGCAGAGAAATGCATGAACGAACTTAGATAAGGCGTATTGCTAACATTTAAGGACGTTAAAAAGAAGGCAAAGACGAGGTTGATTGATCTATAAAGATTATTTTCAGCTTCAATTTTACTTTACAATGATTTAAAATATAATTTTATTTTAAATAAAGAAATATTTAAAACAAAAATAAATAACTACCTACATAATAAAAAAATTAATTACACATTAAAAAAATTGAACTTTCTTGATACTTGATAAATCCAAATTTTCATTCAACAAGAAAATTTCATCTCTTCATACATCCAAATTTTCAATAAATACAACTAAATTAAAACATTCTTTACTAAAAATCAATAAATACGACTAAATTCCAACTCTCTATCCAACAGTATGTACCAAAAATCAATAAATGCAACTAACTTTGAACACTTTGTACTAAAAACCACGTCCATATAAAGCTAATGCCCGACACGCACACATTTCATAAAGGAAAAAATATTAGATATCTTTCTACATCAAATATTGATGTCAATATCATAAAAGTTCCCCTGCTTCCAAACATAAATCTATATTATAACCAAATAACCATAACCCAAAGACCCCACATTCATACTAATCACATAGTGATTTTATCGTAAATTAAGGTTTTCCTTAATGTTGAATGATTATCTTATTATAAGTTCTTTCAAAATTCACTTAAACCAAGTTATCCCTCAACTTGTTATGATATATACATCAGCGGTACCAAACCAAATTATTAATGGTTGAACAAAGAAATGCACAGGTCTAAATAAGGTGCATTGCTAACAACATTTAAGTATGCTAAAAAGAAGGTTTTTATTATTTATAAATCACCAGTATGAAACCAAATTAGTAATGGTTGAGGAGAGATGTACATGTCAAGATAAGGTGCATTGCTAACAACATTTAAGTATGTTAAAAAAAGGCAAAGACTAGAGGTTGATTGATTTATAAAGACTCTTTTCAAGTTCAATTTTACTTTGCAATAGTTTAAAATATACATTATTTTAAATAAAAACATATTTAAAATAAAAATGTTAAATTTTTATTGATTTGAGGCTTCTGCAATCTATATTTTGTGTGGTGTTATCTTTCGGAGTCATCGCAATCATATTTGTTGTAATCGACGTTTCGAACCAACCTTCGTGGTTCATCATCAAGATTAGATCCATGAGAGAATAAGTCAGAACCCAATAGGGTAATAAATAGGGCTAGGGTGGGAATGGGAATGAATGACAACCGACAGGTATGATAATGTTATAATACAGTTTAGTTGTAATTTATATATTTTATTTTAATTTTATTATTGTTAGATCCATTAATAATTATTTTAGTTAAAGTTTATTAATTATTAATTTAATGGCTAGTCTACTAATTATTATGAATATTTTTTTTGAGAAATGTATTATGGTTACATTAATAATTTAAAGTAACTATTAATTAATAAATCCACTAATTTTTTTTTAGAAATGATTAATCTTATTAATTATATGATCAAGATGAGTATAATGATGTGCCTTATAATAAGGTTATAAATTGTATGAATGATATTTTTCATTTTTATTTATAGTATACTTAAATGATTAAAAGAAAAATTAATAATAATTAATAACTAATAACTAATAATGATATAATGACCTACTTTTTATTATTAATTAATTTCTAGAATGAACTTAAAGATTATAATGAATAAAATTATTACTTGTTTAATTTGTTTAAAACTAAACTTTATTGTATTATTATGAATTATAATAAATCGATTTATAATTCATAATCATCGAGTTATTAAATTCATTTTTAAGGTTTTTTTTTTTTTTGTAAGGTTTAAATGTATAGAAATGGAAATGATGAAATTTTATTTATTTATTCTCGATTATTATATACTTGATTATTTTATTAAAATGTTATAATGAATCTAAGGTCAGTATGCTAACAAGGAAGACCATGGAGGCCAAGTAGAGCGAAGAGAGTGTAGGGAGTAATCTATGAAAAGGTAGAATCAAAGATTAAAATAGGAATCCAATTATCACTAATCTTCCAACCATCATCGTGGTTAAGATTATCGGGGTGTTTACCTATTTCGATGGCTTCTCTGAATTTCCTATAGTGATGATGATTAATTTTGGTCACAACACAAGAGTTTTCAATACATACATGATGATTTGTTTTACTTGAGTGCTTGGCCAACGCTGAGGTTTTGGAACTATTGTGTTTAATATCAGCTGCATGCTCTTGAATCCTAGTTAAGATAGATCGACCGGTCTCGCCAATGTAGGTTTTGCCACAAGAACAAGGAGCCAAATAAATCCCTTTGTGGCATTTTGGATCAATGGTTATTAAATATATTGAGACTGTACTTTTTTATTGCACCGAGAGTAGTGAGTTGCTTTACATGAGAGATATATTATCGCGAACTAACATAACATTACATAAAAACATTTAAAAATAAATTAATTAATTAAAAAATTCAAAATAAATAAAACAAAGGAGATGACAACCTCACTAAGAATCCTCACTAATTGTCATAAAGAAAAACTCAAATGACAAATATAATCAAACAAAACCACATCCATGTAAAGTTAATGACTAGATAAAATATTAGATATCTTTCTACATCAAATATTATATCAATATCACAAAAGTTTCCTTGCTTCCAAATATAAATCTATATTATAACCAAATAAGCATAAACAAAAAAAACCCACATACATAATTATCACATAATGATTATAACTTGGTAATTTAATTATTTTATTGTAAGTTAAGATTTCACTTAAAAAACCACTTACACCAAATTATCCCTTAGTTTTTTTATTATGCATATATCACTAGTGCCTAACCAAATTTAGTAATAGTTGAGCAAAGAAATGCACAGGCTTAGATAAGGCGCATTGCTAACATTTAAGGACGTTAAAAAGAAGGCAAAAACAAGAGGTTGATTGATCTATAAAGGTTCTTTTCAACTTCAATTTTACTTTGCAATGATTTAAAGTATAAATTTATTTTAAATAAAGAAATATTTAAAATAAAAATATCTAAGTTTTTATTTATTAAATATAATGAGATTGTGTTTTTTTATTACATTGATAGTAGTGAGTTGTTTTACAGAAAGAAATGTTGTTGTAAACTAAAATAAACATGACATTACATTTGAATATTTAAAAATTAATTAATTAATTAAAAACATAAAAATAAAAATAAAAAATAATTATCTATATATTAAAAAAATTAAGTGCATATTAAAAAAAAATTGAACTCTCATAACATACTTGATAAATCCAAATTTTCGTTAAACAGCCAAATTTTATCTCTTCATACATCCAAAGTTTCAATAAATACAACTAAATTAAACCACTCTTTTTAATAAATACAATTAAATTAAAACACTCTTTATTAAAAAAGTTAATAAATACAATTAAATTCGAACTCTCTAAATTGGAACAGTTTGTACCAAAAATCAATAAATGCAAGTAAATTCGAACACTCTATTAAAAATAAATTAATGTAATTATGTTTATTTTAATTAAGAAATCTACTTTCTATGGAAAATCTATAAAGTAGTTTAAATATTTACATTTTTCGACATTTTGCTTTTAATTTTTTTAACCAAATTGTAAAATTTCTTGTATTTATATTTTTCAACCATTTGTTTTTGAACTTTTTTACCCAAACCAAAATTACAAAATCAGAAAGGAATTTGGGTAGTTTTTGTTAAAACCGTACACTATTAGACAAAAGATTAGATTGTTAAATGAGTTTGAATAATCAAAGTATACTTGGGAACATCAATGTCTAATAAACACAACCATAGATATGTTTATGTGGTAAACTTATCCAAAAACACTAAATTGCAAACTATCTTGCTTGACACATTATTTATGTGGATTATATGTGACATCATCAAGTTCCAAAGTAGGCCAAAATTGCTTGATAGACTATTTTTGTGAAATATCCTGACATCATCAGGTTTCCAAAGTAGGCCAAATTTGAGGAAATAATAGTCAAGTTGGTTTAAACAAGAGGATTCAATTACATTTACAAATATGATTTACATATTTTGATGATAAATCATAAGAATGGGTGAATAGACCAGCCAAGGAGGGCAGAGTAACCCTCTTTTATCATCTCTAGATATTCCATTCTCCAATAAATTTAAATGAGGATTTGCCTATATGAAAAAATTGTTCCCATAAGAAAACTGATAGATAATCGAAAGAATAGGAAAGAAAGTAAAGAATTATGTTGCTAGAGTAGTGGCTTAATAAAATAAAAAATAATCTACAGGAAGAAGTTGTTATCATAGAGTTGAATCTTGAAACAAATTGAACAAAAAAATATTGTTGGACAAGTGCTAATCTTGCTAGGTGATTTATACTACTCAGAAGGTTTGGTGATCTTGCCACGTGATTCGAACCTTAGGAGAAAAAGCATGTGTTGTTGTTTAGTATAAAAATATTGTATCCATGTAGTGATGACCTTGTTGCTTTTGCATGAACCTAGTGGCACCATTTCAATAGAAATCAATGGAGTAAGAACAAAATTCATATTTTCCTACTCAATATATATGAGAAATACCCCCCCGATCCGGGTGAGAGAAGGCAGGGCAATCCGCTTTAGGGTCTAGGTGATGGGAGTAATGTTAGGAGATACGGTCGGGAGGTGGCCAACTGTCATTACATGCATGTGAGAATAGTGTGGAGTTAAGATGAAGGACACACGGTGTGTGATCAAAAAGGTCCCACGAGGGAAGCGGTACCCTGCCCAGTTGTTTTGGTGGACAACACCTCAATCGTTGGGCATTTCTCCCTTAGATAGATTCAGTTGGGTTGTTTTGTGGTGTTGGTGTTCTGCGTTGGTGAGTTCGTGGTGAGATGTTACTTGCCGAAACTGTCACTGCAACTGGAAATAATGGAGAGTGATGCTGGGTAATTTTTTTTCTCTTATCTCCTCTCCGGGTCTAAAGACTATGTGTCGTAGTCGCGAAAATGTCAGGGTTATGGGATGACTAGTCTGGTTCAGTATGGTAGTTGTCTATATGGGGTGTCATGGCATGAAGTTATATATATCAAGTATGTTGTTTCTATCCCTGTCTCAATTATGTTCGGCATTATTCTCTCCCGCATGGGCATGTTTCTCTATGGTCCAGGGTGTCGGGGTAGGTTAGGTCCCATGTGGCCTGAAAAAGGTAGTAGGTTTTTCAAGCGGTGGGTTTCACTATAAATTTGGTTCGGCAAGGGTTTGTTATGGTTGTATGTGCCTTCTGACATGGTTTGGTTGAGGCCTCAATATGACGAGGAAATCCTCGATGGTGATATTGTTTAAGGTTGTTGTTGCATGCATAGAGGATGTTTCTATGGCCTCTTGGTTTACTGGGTGTTTCACTGAGTTGGTATGCAATGGATCAACCCACATGAGATGAATTGGACTTTGTTTTGGTGGCATAACTTGAAACATAACTGTCTTGTGGCACTCTCTAATGATTATATGGCAGGTCTCTGTAATATTAGTGTCTTTTGTGATTGCGTGAATATTTCTTGGCTCGGGTTGGTGGTGGGGCTTCTAGACCAGCCCAACTACGCTCAAAGTGACAATGCTCAGTATAGGATGGTTCGGGGTATAAAAACAACGGGGGTTGGAGGCCATGGAAATGGAAGCAGGTATAGGAAAACGAGGGAGAGTGCATCACCCAAAGTCAGAACGATGAGAAGGAGCGGCCAGCGCACCGACACTTAGAAATTTTAGGAGGCAATGCAGGCCTACGATTCAGACATGCCTTTAGATATCAAACATTTGATTAAAACCGGGGAAACTGATATTGACCATCAGGCATCCATGGAAGTCAGGGTGGAGGAATGGAAGAATCTTGTCCCAGACCCGGGCAACACCCGTGGCCGTCTCACATAGTACAAGCACACGATGCACCTTTACAGGATTATGAAGACCCTGGTGGCCAGAACCATAATAACCCCTCAGGGGCATGCCAGGGAGCCAAACCTAAGACTGCAGGAAATTCAAAAAGAGCTACAACTAATCCAAGTTCAGGTTCAACATCAGAACAAGTGCCTAGGCCACATTGAGGAGCACACTCAATGCCTCCCTCAAACAGAGTTGTCGGGTTCGAGTGCACGAGACCGAGATCCAGTGGATTCTTCTGATTAGTTGATTTTTTTATGTTTAATTGTGGTGGAATTTTGTTAGTTTTTAACAATTATATATGTCGGCTAATATAGAATTATGTAGATATATTAGTAGAAACTTTTGGTTAGACTTATAGGCATATAGAGCCTTGATGGCCAGACATAAAAAATTTCAGATTTTGGATGGTATATAATGCATTTCGGTGGCCAACAAACCTGGTTCCCCATAGGTCAGGTTGAGGCCATTGAACGTATTTACATGTTTGTAACATGCTTTTACTTAAATGGATGAATAACTACTTACCCTTATATCTATATATATATATATATATATATAAGAAATATTTGTCTGGTATGTCTAGGCCTATAACTACTTTTATTCAGTGTCTATTCAACTCAAAGTTTGGTTAGAATGTCACAAACGAAGTTTTTATTCGGTGTCTACTCAACTCAAAGTTTGGTTAGAATGTCGCAAACGAAGTGTATTTAAATTTTTTATGAATTGACTCAAGTCCCACAGCACAAAGTCAACTGCTTTTCTCACCAATCAGGTCTAATCCAACCACAAGGAAGGAATTCCCTTGAAAGAGTAAAAAGCAAAAATGAATCCCCTTAGTAGACATCAAACTCCTAGCAGAGGCAGTTAAGAGGAGGAAAGCAAGAGCCAATTCATTTTTGTAAATCCGGTTGAGTTTATTTTTTGAAGATTGTTGATGCGTTTGTTCATCAAGCTTGCTAAGGACATCTAGACCTCACTCTGAAACACCATGATGATGCTTTGGGCATTCTAAGTGATCATGTGATTCCCTTTCCACCAATGCAAGTAGATTGGTTTTGGATGCCCGACCTAATTTCTTTGTTACCACCCATTCATAAGCATTACCAAGTTGAAATAGTCCAGAGATCATGGCATTGAATTTAGTGACAGACATTGTGTTCTCAAACAAGAGATAAGGGATAATGAATGGGAAAGATCTTGGTGTAGGTAGAATGTTCAATAATGACATAATAGCAGGCACATAACAAACAACCCAAGCAGGCAATTCAACTTCTTGCAGGAACATAGTCATAGGAAGGATAATGCAGAAGAGGGTAACCGAATAAAATGGTAGGATAAGCTTTCGCAGCAAAAAGAAAAGGAATATTAAGTTTTCCTTCTTCAAAAAAGCAATATGCACAAAAAGAACATATAATAGCAATTTGTGAGAGTTTAAGTATGGGGGATTTACGCAGTGCATTATATTAGATATCATTTTTGGGATTCAACTGCGTTAAGTAAGTCATTCAAACGTATGACCATTTCCATGAGAGGTAGTCGTAACTGACTAATTTCTCATGATTTTTGAATAGTTCACTTAGCACTCATTGCATCGGGTGATGCTCACAGGGGTGAAGAAGTGGGATTGAAACTAGTGAAATGTGGAGAACGAATCACATAGCATCAATCATCACTTCCGGGGCTTGCACCCGGTAACCAGGACTTCCCAGGAGGTCACCCATCCCAGAACTCCTCTGGCTCAAGCGCGCTTAACTGTGGAGTTTTTCCCCACAATCAAGCCCACTTAGCTTGCTACCCCATTTGCAAAACCTTAGCAAGTATTGTGCCTCATGAACCATTCAAGTAGAGATCCCTTGACTCTTTTTGAATTTGTGAGAGACTGAGTGGCAACTCATTGAAACCTTCATAACATTCAAATATAACCAAATAACAACTCGGTTCCCAAATAGCTATTATAGATTCTAAATGAATAGTTGATAGTTAATGAACCAACCTTAGAACATGTAATTTCTGGAAGACACAAACAAAACAATTGAATTGGACCTGAATGCAATTGATGATGCTGCTTTCTACAAGCTTCGTGTGACTTTGGAAGTTCGCAGAGACACTGCACAAAAAAATTCATTGAGACAATGATTGTTCCAAGGGGTGACATCACTTACAAGGGCTATCGACAATTAAACAAGGAAGACTTGTTAAAAGGGGGAAAAAACCATACCTTAACATCATCAAGAAACGAAACTTTGGTGATTGTCTATCATAGAGACTAAAGTGGCAGCCACTTGCGACATGGTCTCATGCCCGGTGTTTAACGTGGTTGAAGCGGACGACAGTGGCGGTGCGTGCCTGTTTTCAAGGGAGCTTGACATGCTAGTAAGTCTATAATTCTTCTTGTTGCAGTAATTCTCTAGGTCTTCTCGTTGTCATTACTCTAGCTTCCAGAGCTCTCATGTTACTTAGTGTGTGTGTTTATTGTGTCTACTCGCATGGCAACGCCTTGGAGGAACTGGAATGGTTTTCGACCTTCGTTGTTGACGACTCGCTCATTGTGGTGCCAGAGTTCGTTGTCCAGCGGAATAAAATATGTATTCTAAATTGGATCAGAGCATAGTCCAAACATTTAATGGCTTTAATTCAGCGAAAGGATTGCAGACAATTTGCTTTCCCAAGATGTCGTAGCCATCACGCATAGTCCTTTCAAAGATGAAAAATGGACAATACGATCAATACATCGACAATGGAAGGGTTGAGAATGGTAGTGAGTCTGTGAACGACAAAGCAGTCATCGTAATAGAGACCAAGGTCCAGAAAGGAAATGGATGTATTTTCAACCAAGAAGGAGACGTCAGCATTGCAACCATTATTGCATCATCATCCTCGGTCGTCCGACGTAATGTTGGTAACAATGAGGCTCAATGTGTTGATTTTTAATTAGATAAAGCAGGATGAAATTGAAACAATGTGTTGGCTAGGGTGAACAATGTCGGCTCACTGCAAGCCTAAAGAGAAAAGGCCTTTTGGCATAATTAGAAAGTGCATGTTTATGTGATTTATGATTTATGCATAGTCTTTTCCAGATAAATCACATAATTGTTTTATGGTCAATTAAAATAATTATATTATTTATCTTGAAGAGATTAAGCTCGAATAAAATTAATTAATAAATTAGAATAAGAGGTCAAATCCCAAAGAATGAAATAGAATGAATCAAAGTTTAAATAAAATAAAATTGTCACTGTGTTTAATTAATGAGTGGATAAATTAGTAGAGAATTATTAATATAAATTTAATAAGTTTTGTAATAAAATTAATGAATTTTTGAATAAATAATAAAGAAAAAAATGGATAGCTAAAAATAGAGAAGGATAAAGGAAAGGAAAAGGGGATTTTTATTAAAATAAGAAATTAATAAAATATATAAAATTAGGAATAGGGGGAGTTAATAAATAAGTTAGAATAAGAGGTCAAACCCAAAATAATGATATAGGAGGAATAAAATTGTGAGTACATTTAATTAATGAATGAATAAATTAGTTGAGAAATTGTAAAAAAAAATTGAATGAATTAATAAAAAAATTAAAGAGAATGAACAGATACCTAAAAAATATAGCAAGGGATAAAGAAAAGGGAAAGGGAAATTATATTAAAAGAAATTAATAACTCCCTGATGGGGGTGTATTATCAGATGGCATGCCCACCTCAGAGTTCTCCTCATGAGGCAAGTGGTAGGTGTAATCATGCGAAAATTTAAGATGACGAGATGGGTTGGCGGTTGATCAAACCTTCCAGACCCGTCTCTGGCTATTATATACAGTGGTGATGATAGCATAACGGTTTTTGTTTCTTGGGCGATGAACTCTATGTGTAGGGTGGCGGACGAGAGTGGTAATGGTCGAGCATTCTTTCCAGGGCCATGGGTAGCTGGACCTCCAGGAGTGTTCAGACTTCTCTGCTCAAATGGTGTGCAATCATTTGGGACCCTGGCTCGTTTGGAGGTTTTATTCTTCTCTGGTGTGTGATGGTTAGGTATGATGAGTGGAACCCTAGATGCCGTTGTAGGTGGGAAGTTATTATCTAGTTGGCTCCTGACCATCTCCATTTTCTGGTTTTTGTTTGCTTAAGGTCCTCTCTAGTGTGGTTGATGGTAGAGGCTTGGAATTCGACGGTGCCCAAAGTCTTGAGGACATAATGGCTCTATTGGTGGCCACTTGTGTTTTCTGAAGTTAACTCCTTCTCTGTAGGTCAGGGGTTGGGGTGGCACATGTTTATGTTGAGGCTCTGCAACAAATTCAACAAAGGAGGGTGTAATTCTGGTCATAAGGCAACGTTTTATTCCCTGGTTGGTTGTTTCAGGGTTGTGTGTGTTGAAGAGTTGAGTGAGCTAACAGGTGGGTGGTTGGGTGGTTCTAGGCAAAAAATTGTGGTCTGCCCTCCTGTGTTTCACCTATGGGTTGATAGTGGTGTAGCGTCAGTAAGAAGATCCCATGGTGTGGATTTTTGTTCTACCTTGTTCGAGAGCTAGGCTTGACCAACGTTGTAATCCAACAATGGATAGTGTGTGATATTGTTTGTGGGAGTTGCGACAAGTGCAAATGGTTGTCTCCTCCTGGAAGGTGGTTCCTTCTCCGATTGTTTGGGGTGGTGGTATAAGGGTGCGTCCAGTCATGCCTCAGCGGTGTAGTTGACCATGCCATGGGGGAGGGAAGCAGGGTCACAATAGGTGGAAACACAATGGATTGAGCTGACAACAGAGAATACAGATAACGACGAATGGGAGGAAGTGGTTGCCTCACCTCGGGAGCGATCGCCAGGCAAAGTGGAGGCCCCAGCCTCGTTGGAAACTATTGTAGATCAGTTGAGAGCCATCAAGGCTAACCTAGAGATTATGAGAGATCACTAGTATGAGGACCAGAATGAATTGGTGGCCTATTTTAATGATATCCAATTCTACCTCAATGAGACTCTGGAGTTGCTTAAGAGTATTCATCACAATCAAAGGCGCCTCAATGATTTCTTGCGTGATTTGGAGGCCCGTGTGGAACATATTGACTTCCATATACATGAGCGGGTCAGATTCCATGTAGACCCTCATGGTATTCCGCCTCACCACCTTCTGTGACATGTTAATCTTAGGTTCTTGGTCTTTTTTGTTATCTTTTTGTAATGTAAGGCTAGTAAGACTATTGGAAATAATTTCTACCGGGTTGCATCTACTGCTATTTTTGGCACGCCTAGCTCTCCCCTTTGTCTGTCATGAAGCTAAGGGGGCCATGCAACCTACTTTTGTACTCATGATTTTACCAAAGATAATATAATGAGTCTCTTTTAACCAAAAAAAGAAAAAAGAAAAAATTAATAATAAGAAACTATATAAAAGATAAAGGATGAAGAAGGCAAGGGCAGAGGGAAGGGTGAGATTAAGAATTCAAGTGAGGAAAAATATTTAATGATTAAAGAGTTGAATGAGAGGTTTCCAAGAATTGCTTAGTTTGTTGCCACCTTCTCAGTTAAAATTATTAGGGTGCTTTTCAATTTCAAGGGTTTCATGAACGATTCGAGTGGAATAGAAGGTAGCATAAGCAAGGGTTTGTGCTTGGTCAAAGCATAGAAGGTGCTTAGATTCATATGAGTGTTCAGCAAGAGTAGATTTCAAAAAATGATTATGATTAGTGTTAGCTATGTATTCTTTCAAACAAATTAATTGATCTGTCGGTTTGGCCTATATATGAATACCCACATGAATAAGGAATTTTATAAACCTTAAGGTATGGCAATGGATCCAATTGATCTTTAGGAGATTTGAATAATTGATTTAACATCTTAAAGGGTTTGAAAAGAGTTTTAATGTTTTTCTTGGCTACAATTTTAGAGATGTGATCAGTGGTCCCTTTGATATAGGGAAGGGAGACCACAGCTTGAGGGGGAGAGTGGAGGGTTGCTTGAGGAAGGAAACTGAGCTACTAGGGAAGTCTTGTTGATTTGGGTGGAGGAATACCCATTATTTTTAAGGGCTTTTGAGAGATGAGATTTTTCTTTGGCGAGGAATTGAGGATTAGAGATGCGAATAGCTCTAGGAAAGAGGGTCTTAGGGCTACAAATTTCTAAGTTGGATGGTTTGGGCATGGAGGTATCAGTTAGTGTGGGACTTTTTGTGATATACTTGATGGGAAAGAGAACCATCAATACACTGTGAGACCAACACATCGAGAAACAACAAAGAAGAGTTCTCTTCTATTTCCATGGTAAATTGTATATGAGAGGATATACTGTCAAGGTGATTCAGGAAGCCATGAAGGGTGGGAGTTCCATGGGACCAAACCATAAACATATATCATCCACAAATCACTTCCAACATTTGGGCTTGAGGGGCCAAGATTTGATGGTTGTAATTTTGAAATGTTCCATGAAGATGTTAGTGATGATAGGAGAAAGAGAAGATCCTATAGTTCCCTCTAGTTTTCTTGTAGCATGTACCTTGAAAGGAAAAGGAGGTGGAGGTGAGGCAAATCTTGATGAGGTTCAGGGTTTCAGGATCCAAATATTGGCAATTAAATCAAGGGATTCAGGAACAAGGATTTTTTGGAAAGGGACACTACGTCAAAGCTAACCATGATAATGGGATCAAGGCGAAGGTGTAAGGTTTGTTGCATAAAATGGGTGGAGTCCTTAATGTAAAAGGGGAGTGACCATGAAATGGTTGAAGTGTATTAGCAATAAATTGAGAGAGAGCATGAGTAGGAGCTCCAATGGTACTTAGAATGGGTTTAAGGGGAATGCCTTTCTTATGAATTTTAGGTTGCTTGTAGATTCTAGGAGTTATCGGGTGGGATGGGATAAGGTGCTTTTGAATTTGGGGGGGAAGAGAGGAAGATTGTATAGCTTTAATTGCCAATATGGTAACAAAAACACGCTAATAATTTTATTCACAAAAATGACTACAAACTAAACAATTCTTGGAAACCTCTCATTCAACTCCTTAATCATTATACCTTTTTCCTCGGTTGAACTATTAATCTCCTTCGCCTTCATCATCCTTTATCTTTTATATATTTTCTCATTATTAATTTCTTTTAATATAATTTGCCCTGTCCCTTTTCTTTATCCATTTCTATATTCTTTACCTAAGTGTTCATTCTCTTTACCTTCTTTATAATTTATTCAAAAATTTATTAAATTTATCTACTAATTTATTCACTCATTAATTAAACACATTTACAATTTTATTCATCCTATTTCATTCTTTTAGGTTTGACCTCTTATTCTAATTTATTTATTAATTCTATTCATCTTAGACTTTTAACTGATTAATCATTTTCCTAATTTATTCATTCCCCTTTTCTCAGTCTTTTACTTTGACCTGTAACCTTTATCTTCTATTTTATTTATTCATTAAACTATGTCATTAATTATTCACCTTTATTACTCCCCATTTCTTGGTCTTTTGTTTTTAACCTTTAATTCCAAATGTTCATTTAATGGTTGAATATAACGTTCACCATTTCTTGTTTCACTCTTTTCTAATCATTATTGCTTCATTTGGTCGATTAGGATGTGGAGTGTCCACCTGAAATGTTGGAGATAGTGCTCCCATTTACATAGTAAAAATATCGAAAAATAACATTCTTATTATCATATAAACAAGTGTCATATGAAATGAATTATGGTTTTTTGGGTATGTTGTATTGATAAGCCATGGTATTAACCCATTGCATGGTAACAAAATCTATTTATGGATTAAAAATCTACATGATAAAGTGGGGAGGAATCTCCATGGTTAAGAATCTTGGGACAATTTTTTTTAATATTTATATGTTGAACTTATTTATTAATTTTTTAATCATTGATAATAATAATAATGATGATGATTTAAAATAAAGTTATAATTTAGTTAATTTTTATGAGCTTTTAACATTCACAATGTGAGATGTATGTCCATTGAGTGTAGAATAGACGGTGATAAGGTATTTTGCTAAGGCACTCTTAGGTGAAAAGATCATCGATTCAAAACTCTGTGGGAAACAATTCAATCATGCTAAGCACTGGTGTGGCCCGGGTTGGGTGCGATCCTTCGGTGATTTTTACAGCTTAGATGCCCTTGGGTCATGGCTATTCAAACCACATGTTAAGCATGCCAATCATCTTATGACTCACATTACCTAACAAACAAACAAAATATGAGAGGTATAAGTGTTTTGATGCTTATTATGGATTGATGCCTATAGACATCTATCAACCATTCAATTTATATAGTTGCACTAGTTTTAATGGATTACATAATTACTAACATAAACAATAATTGATGTATGAAACTTACTTTTAAATATTGCTTATCAATAATAATTGGTGTATGAAGCTTACTTTTAAATATTTCTTATCATATATTAATATTTAAATTTATGGTTGTCTATTATTATTTAATTTTAATAGAGTACATAATTGTTATTGTAAATAATAATAATTGGTATAAAACATCCTTATTTATGGGACACACCACTCTCTTTGTATACTCAAGCAGTTGGGAGCACAGTTAGTTCTCTCCCTCCACCTAGGTTCAATTCCTACAAAAGGACATGTTGGTATGTCGTGATAAGGATAAAAGGGGAGACTACCCCTAGATTAAGGTTCACACCCCTAGTGTGCCTAGAGACACCTCCACCCTTACTAAGCCATAAGTTCCTGATATGTGCAAGCTTGCAAATTGTTTGACACTAGCCTAAACATTATAGTGGAAAAAGTTAAGTTTTGATCCCAACTAGTTTATCTCTCTCTCTCTCTCTCTCTCTCTCTCTCTCTCTATATATATATATATATATATATATATCTCTCTCTCTCTCTCTCTCTATATATATATATATATATATATATGTAGTTAAATAGTTGATAATTGTCTCTCCGATGGGGGTGTCGATCTCTAAGACATGCTCGATGTGTGGGTAATGAAGGGTCGTATATGACAAATGTGGAGGAGAACAAATCATCTGACCTCCTATTACGCAAGAGGTAAGGTGAAAGGATGTGCATGACATGTGAGACTTCATTCATCTTCTGCCAAAAATCGTGTTGGTAAGGTAAGGTGTTTAATGGAGCATGCCGAGGTTGGTGTAGATTATATTGGGCTTGCTAAGTGGAGGTTGTTTGACATTGGTTTGAGTTGCTACAGTTTGGATGGGTTCTTCGGCCCTCAGGTAGTCTTGGAGTGGTGGTGATTTCGACGTCACCGCTTCCCCCACCATGCTTGGACATAAAAAGCTTCAAGTTCCTATGTCCATTTCGTCGTTCTTGACAGTGGGTTGCGGGTAACTTTCAAGATAGGGTGCTTGGTCTTGGTGTCCCTTCTTGCAATGTTAGGTAGATTTTTGTCTAAATGTTTTTTTTGGTTGGGGTGGTGTCTGAGACCTTCTTTCGTGTTGAGTATTTGGGTCATACTCCTCTCTTTGGTTTTATCCTGGCCCTCTGTGGCACATGCTTGTTGGGGTGTCATCTACTGGGTCTCGGGGAAGAATTCTGCTAGCAAAGGAGGTCACGGGGTTTTGGCTTGGACTGTGTCAAGTGTGGATAGAGGCTTGGCTAGTAGTTTGCTCAATTGGGTTACTATCATTCAATCTTGGAGGTCCTTGGGGGGTTTGGTGGTGTTTTCTCCGACTTTAATTAGGCCATGGTTAGGCTCTTGGGGTTCTGGGCCCTCGGGTGTAGTCAGTTGGCCAGTGAACCTGCTTCATGGTGATTCCCCTGTCAGTGGAGAGGAAGAGGTGTTGGTATGGTTGGTGTGGAATTTGTTTGTGGTCGAGGAATTCTCCTTCTTGACTTGTGTGTGGTGGCTGTAAGTTTCGCAGGGGTGGCTCCTACTGGTTAATTTGGGGCTGGCAACAGGATTTATTTGGCTCACAATTTGTTGGAAGGGTGTGAGGAGGGGAGTAGGTCTTGGCTTAGGGGTGTCTTCCTACCATCATGCATCTATTTCTGTGAAGTTCTCACTCCCAACCCTCGAGGATGGGTGTCTCGACCAATCAAGGTGACTCGGGTAGCACATGGAGGTGGCACAAGGGAATAAGACTGCTGCAAGATCCAAGTGGGAAGGGCGTGTGACTGGTTGTGTGGTCAAGGTGTCATCTAAATCTCGAGGTGGCAAGGGTGGGGTGGGATACAAGTGGGGTGGTCGTGTAGCTCGCGGCGGCAAGGAAGAGACTGTGGCTTGTGGTCGTGGAGCAGGCGTGCAAGGTTGGAGCGGCAGGCTGGAGTGTGCAGACCTTTCCGGGCACTCAGCTGTTGGTCGACAAATTCGTCCTGCCACCTTTCACGACATGTTCTAGTATGTTCTAGATCGTCTGGAAGCATATGACAAGAGCATAAAGGAAGAGAATGAGGCTATCATCGCCACACTTAATCAATTGCATTACTTTCAATGCCATGTTAGAGAAATCATTGTGGTGGTTTGGCGGAGCGAAAATTTGCTAGCAGAGAAGGTCGAGAAGCTGGAATCATGGTTGGCTCACTTTGAGCAACATGTTAGCTGTCCATATTGCCCTCCTCCCCTGTTGGGGACTGGGCTGGATAATCCAATGTCAATTACTTCTGATGATTGAGTATGGTTACATGTTTCCTTCTAGTTTTGTTTGTCTTCTAGTGCTTTTGGCCTGTTAGGATTTGGACTTCTAAAATGCTTCTCTTATTGTTTCTATGTAATATGGTGATAACATTGGTTAACAAACCTAGTCAAGGTGAGACCACCTAAATTTTGAAATCTATGTACCGTATTTTTTATTAATGAATAGATCCTCAACTTACAAAAAAAAAATTTGATATATGTCAATAGAAATCAAAACACTTACCTCATGATATATGTTGATTTGGGGTAGCATCGAATGTGCTCTAGCCATGAAAATCGGCGGAGAGGCTAAAGCACATGATATCTCTAATACCCAGAAATGGTTTTGGCAGATTCTAAATAGTTTGGGAGATATTAAAATAATTAATATTTTTAATGGAGTCCCTAAACATAGGGAGAATAAAATATTAATGTGAATTAATATAAAACTATGTTAGAATGGTCCAAAAGTCATGGATCAAGCCAGACCTAACCTTAGACGTTGATTAGGGACTTAATTTCAGCCATTGATTTGTCACCGAGAAAAGCATAAGAGGAGGCTTGAGGGTCACTTGGAGAACACACCAAAGTGATCAATCATTCTATTCTCTAGAGCGGGGTTGCTAAGAGAGATAGAATTAGTGATCATTTGCAGTGAGGGGCAGTGAGTACGAGGCAGAGAGGTCGGGACAGTGCTGAGATACCAGCACAGAAGCAGAGAGAGGTAGACGCAGAGCCAGATGGAGCCACGCAGAGGTAGTAGAGACTGTGCAGAGCTAGAAGGGCATGCGTCATCCACGTAGAGGCTGCAGGAGTGACGTAGAGAGCCAGAGAGGTTGCGCAGAGCCTTAGTAGTTTGATGCAGTGGGTTTTAGGCTGACGCAGAGGCCATCAGGGCTGACGCTGAGCATCAGATTGTGCTGGAGAGGGATTTCGTGGAGAAGGCTTTCCGAATACCTGTTTCCGAAGAGAGGTATTGCTGCTGGTTATTTATCTCTGTCATGTTAGCCAGTTTGGCACCCATTGTACTCAGAAAAGAACTGCTTAATAATAAAACCCTTAGATAGCTGCACCGGTTTTTCCGCATTGGGTTTTTTCCGGGACATTAGTCCAAAAATAACGATGTCATTTGTGTGCTTGTTTCTGTTTCCTTTAGTTGATGATCTATAATGTGTTGAGCATGCACTTGCATTTATTTTCAGTATTTACATGGTAAATAACTTGTTAATTAATAGAACAAGTAGGTAGGAATAAATCAGTAAAGTGCATGGAGGGTTTCTAACTGGTAGACTTAGAAACTTCAACTATATATCTCACATTTCCAAAAAAAAAAAATACTAAATTCTAATTTTAATTTAAACCAGCCTAGATCCATCTTAACTCGAGATCTATCAAGCGTCGAGAGGGATAAAATATCTTTAGGTGCAAACCACTTTTTTGAGTGCAAAACTTGAGGATGATCCCTATCAACACTTGATAGATCCATAGTTAAGATGGATCTAGGTTGGTTTCGGTCATGTGTGGCCAAAGAAAATCTAATGAACATATGATAATTTTATCAATAATATGTAAATTCATCTAATATTAATATAATCATTTTAAATATGCTAAATATGTCTGAGATTAATTTGGTCATTTTAATTTAATTGTTGAGACAATAAATATTGTTAATAACTTTAATGATGAAATACAAATTTTGAATGTAAAGTGACAATGTAATAGTGTTGAATGATAGAAAATTTGAATAATAAGAATATAGTCAATTACAATTAGTCTTCATTGTGATTAATCTCAAACTATTTTCTTCTACTATTCTTATTGTCACCCTTGTTTCTTTTGTCATCTTTTCATATCGATTATATGAAAAGGATAGGTTAAATCGTAAACCATTTAAATCTTTATCTGGAGCTATTGTAGTAAACATCATACCTCGTCTCTATTTCTCTCCAATATTAATGGGTTGAATTACAATAACACAAAAGTCAATGTACATTGCCAATAATTTTTTGTGCTTACACTGAAATCAATGCACAATGTTAATCCAATCAATTTAAAATTAATGTACCATCATGCATCCAATTACATCAAACCAGAAATCAACATCTACACTGAAATCAATGCATCTAATGAAAACAATCACATAAGATTAGAAAACAACATTTACACTGAAATCAATGCATCTAATGCAAACAATCAAATAGGATTAGAAATCAACATTTACACTCAAATCAATGCATCATGTGCAAGTAAGCAAATAGGATTATAAACCAAAATCTACACTAAAATCAATGCATCTAGTGCAAGTAATTGAATAGGATTGAAAATCACCATCTACACTGAAATCAATGCATTTAGTGGAAGCAATCAAATAGGATTAGAAATCATCTACATTGAAATCAATGCATCTAGTGCAAGCAATCAAATATTATTAAAATTCAAAATCTGACTTGAAACCAATGCATTAGTGCAAACAATCAAATAGGATTAGAAATCATCATCTACACTGAAATCAATGCATCTAGTGCAAGAAATCTTCTTCCCTCTCTCCCTCCTCCATCTATATCTATATCTCCCTCCATATCTCCTTCTTTGTCTCTCTATTTCACCCCCCCAAACACACACGCTCTGTCACTCCATATCTATCAATATCTATGTCCCTCCCTCCCTCTCTCCATCTCTCTCTTCTTCCCTCTCTTCACTTTCCATCTATATCTCTATCTCCCCTTATTTCTCCATATCACCCCCAAAAATATACACTCTCTTTCTCCAATATATCTATTTATCCCTCTCTCCTCCTCACCCTCTATCTCTCTCTCTTCCCCTTCTCTCCCTATCCCCTGCTTCTATCTCTCTTCCCTCCTATTGTCCTCTCTTCCTCTCTCTCCATCTTCCTTATCACTCCCTCTCTCTCTCCACCTTTCTCTTTTTATTTTCTTTATTCTTACCTCACTCTCTCTCGCCCTCCAACTCCATCTCTCTCTCCCCCTCCCTCTCTCCAATCTATCACATCCTCTCTCTCCCTTTCTCTCCCATACCCCCCTCTCTCTCTTCACCCACCAACTCTGTTACTAGATCCCTCCCTCTCTCCTCTCTCCTTCTATCCCCCTCATCTCTATCTCTCTTTGTCTCTTTATCTCACCCCAAAACACACTCTCTCTTTCTCCAATCTATCTATCTATCCCTCCCTCCTCCTCTCCCTCTCTCACTCTTCCCCTTATCTCCCTCTCCCATACTTATATCTCTCTTCCCTCCTACTGTCCTCTGTCCCTCTCTCTCCATCTTCCTTATCACACCCTCTCTCTCTCTCCACCTTTTTCTCTCTATTTCTTTCTTCTTACCTCCCCCCCTCCAACTCCATCTCTCTCCCTCCCTATATCCACTCTCTCTCTTCCTTCCTCTCTCCCCCTTTCTCTCCCACCTCTCTCTCTCTCTCTCTCTCTTCACCCTCAAACTCTGTTACTATATCCCTCCCTCTCTCATTCTCTCCCCCTTCTCTCTATCTCTCCTTCTCTCCCCTTTCCCTCTATCTCTCCTTCTTTATCTCTTTATCTCACCCCTAAACATACACTCTCTCTCTCCATCCCTCCCTTGTCACTCCCTCTCTCTCTCCACATCTCACTTTCTATGTATTTCTTCTTCCCTCCCTCTCTCCTCCTCCAACTCCATCTCTCTATCCCTCCCTCTCTCCTCCTCTATCTCAAGTCCTCTCTCTCCCTTTCTCTCCTACCTCCCTCTCTCTTCTCTCATATCTATCTTTCTCTCTCTGCCCTTCAATCCTCTTACTATCTCCCTCCCTCTCTCCTTCTCTCTCTCCCCTCTCCATCTTTGTGTTGCCATGTCCCTCTATTACCTTTCTCTGCCCCTCTCACCCCTCTCCCTCTCTCTCTCTTCATTCCTCCTCTCCCCTCTCCTTCAGTTTATCTCCATCTCTCCCTTCTCACTCCTGCTATTTCTCCACCTCTATCATTCTATGTCTTTGTTCTTCCCTCCCATATATATCTAGAATTAATATATATCATGATATATTAATATATATTATAATATAACAAATTTAATATTGTATCAATCCAAAGTTATTAGATTTAATAACATTAATATTAAAATATATTAATATGAATATTAGATTTAATAATAATAATATTAATATTTTAATATTAATATTAGGGTTAATAATGTTTTTTTGCATGTTATTAACAATAATTTGGCCCATGGTATTTGGACCATAGGCTTCACCTAAATAAAACTTCCTTTTTGTGTGTTAGTAAGTATAAATAGGTTTATGGAATAAATATAAAAAGATGTTTTATTTATTTACCATAAGTTTATTTTTATTTTTATTTATTTATCCTGTCTCTTTTATTTGCCATGATATTTGGCCCATAAGCTTGATATGTAATTAGATGCTGATTTTTAATCATATTTGATATATTTTTATTTATTTACCATACCTTTATATACATCTTTTATATTTATTTATTTACCATACCTCTTTTATAAATATGGTATTTGGCCCATGGTATTAATAATTATTTGTCCCGTGGTATTAATAATTATTTGGCCCATAAGGTTCACCTAAATAAAACCTCTTTTTTGAATTTTCATAAATATAAAGAACTTTATGGAGTAAATAGAAAACGAGGTTTTATTTATTTACCATACCTCTTTTTTGAGTGTTCATACACCTCTTTATATTTTAAATCTATTTAAATTTATATTGTGTTTGTACATAATAATAATTAGATTGATAGATTGATAGGGCCCACATTAGATTAAAAATTTTAAATGTTAAATGTTAAACATTACATGTTTTACGTTTAACATGTTTACATTTAACGGACATATGATTAATTTTATCAATAATATGTAAATTCATCTAATATTAATATAATCATTTTAAATATGCTAAATATGATTAATATGGTCATTTTAATTTTAATTTGATAGATTCTGTAATATACCCACGGTAAATCTACATAGCAGTAAATTAAAAAAAAAAAAAAAAAAAAAAAAAAAACTTTAACCACGTCTATGTTACTATTGCATGCCACTTATACGTAACGAGTCAACCTCATTACCGCCTACACGCAAAATTCACATTCACGATTATCATGGGTGAAATATTTCGTCTTATATGTGCAAATAGGAAATATTCCGTGGTGGCAAGGCATTATCTGCTGAATTTATTGCAGGTTGCACTGGTTCAATACACCTGGCTCTGGGCATTTACTCCTGCCGGCTCTGTCACGTGATGGAGGTAAGGTTTTGGTATCCTCTACTTCCGCGCCCTCGGGCATCTCCCCGCATTGACGGTGGGAAGAGGGAATGCCCATCCGAGGGAGGAGCTATCTCGGTGTGCACCTTACTCAATGAAACATTTCATCGATGGTTCCAGAGACGCTTCCCTTCGGCCCTGTTACAGTTCCCTCCTCCCTTGGGCACCGAACACGTACCAAAACTTCTCTGGTTGGTGTAGGGTCGTGGATTCTCATGCCTGCTACTGATTCAGAGCAATTTGGACTGAGTCTTTTACAACGACTACATTGCGGTAAGGGCTTATTGTCCTATCTATAAGGTTTTTTGTTGTTTTCCTATACCCTTTGCCATATTCAGTCATGTTATGATCAATCCGAAGTTTCTAACTTACTTTCGGCGTTTTTTCTGTTGTCTGTGGCGAGGTATGAGGGTCTCTCCCCATAGCACGATATGCACAGGCACGGGCGAGGTTGCCTGGCTTCAGGGTCTTGCCTTCTCAGAGCTGCGGTGAACAGGTGAGTTCATACCAATTTGTTTCTATATACTATTCTTTAACATAAGCGTTCTGTTACAGGAAATGATGAATTAATTGCGCTGAGTGTAGGGTTCTATTTATTTTATCCTTCCTGTGTTTATTGATGGATAGATTTGGCCCTCTGGCCCAGACCCCTTACAGATTCTCCTCTTGGTTACTGTACAGGGGTTTTGGCAGAGTTTAAGCCTGACAAATCTGCCCGGCTAATGCAAGGATTGGGAATCCTTCGTGCGATATGGCTATGAACTGTTAACTTTGTTTTCTTTGAATTTGATGGGTCTTCAAGCTCGCTTAAGCATTCATTATGTAATTTAATTCCACAGTTGTTAAACTATTCGGGTTGTACCCCTGAACTGTTATATTGTGACTCCCTACAGTTTTCCAAGGTTGTCTGAGCACTTTTTGTGTAATTATGCTTTCGTCCTTCAGTTAAGGGTCTGGGTCTTTATGACCCGAGTTCGGTCGGTTGAAGAGGTGAGCGCCTCCCTTGCAGCGCCTGTCTGTATGGTTTAATTACTCTTTTGCATTAGCCCTTGTTAGGGTTCACGAACTGTGGAGGAGTCATTTATAACCATGAAAGTGTTTTCTTTCTTTTGTAGTTTTATTTGAATATATATACTACTTTGCACACTTCTCAGTTTACCTGTTCATTTCATATTTCTTTTATACTGTATGATGCTTACCATATGACAATTACGATTCTATGCCTTACTGTTTTATGTATTTGGGCAAAGGTTATTCGTCTGGCTTCTCACTACAGGTTTATTGTTCACATGAGTTACAGGAGTACTACATGACCTCGTTCCAGGTCCACACTTCTGAATAACTACCCGGCTATGTTATATGAATGCGTTTATGCTTACAGTATCGACTTAAAGATTCTTTTACCTGCATGCTATTAGGAATGTTTAACTCTGGTCCTGAAGCCGACATACCCTCGCGGTTACGGCTTGTTCCTTAGGGTTTTCTTGAGATTGGTTATAATTTTGATTCTGTAAATGTTTCGGGTTCGAGTTTCCAGAAATGAGCTTTCTTGTTTTGTTATGTTTCGCGGCTTATATAGGAATTGGACAGAGAACAGATAACTGTCGAATTCTCTGTTGATTTATGAAATATAATCGTTTCCTTTGCAATGACATTTTAATTTCGAGGACCCTGTAGTTATGATGAGTCTCTGCATTGACGGTTTTCCATTTTCTGTAATTCTTGAAAGGGTTTCCTAACGGTCCTCACTCACATTTGGCTCCCTGAACTATATGTATTTTTTTTAAAGAAGGAACAGGAAAAGGAAGATAGATATAAAATTATGCCCTCTCTGTTATACCCTCGCATAGTTTCCCGTCCAGTTCCTTGTAAGAATTCTTTCACCCTCCTTTCATAATATAACAAGAAAGAAGAAGACTAAGAATAACCCTATAAAATTACCAAATTAGTATCAATTCTAGGGATTGCTCCGTACCTGAAGTTCTTCTAGTTGAAATTTCGTTTCTGGCAGTCTCCCGAAAAACCGGGTCTGGAGTTCCTTGGATAGAATTTCGTTTCCTAACAATCACTCGAAACTGGGGCTATCGTCTGTCAAACCGCTCGACCACGAGATTTGTCCTTCAGGACCAAAATCTCCCCCCTTGCTTCTTGCCATACCTCAGTCTTTCGCAAGTTGCTCGTACAGCGAGCAGGGCTATCTGGTCATCACCAGATGATGAGCCCCAATTTTTGGTACAATTTGGGCTCATTTGGCCTACTTACCTTGCTCAACCATTCATCTTTTATCACTTATGCATTCATTTCTTAGTATATTCGTGTTATTTGTAGGAAGAAGGGCAGGCATTATATCTATGTGGCTAATACATGATGATTTCAGGTTTTTGGCATTAAAGAGAGCAAAAGACCACGCAAATGGAGACAAGGAGACAGCAAAGGTGACATTGCGGGTTCATAGGGAGGTTGTCCACAGTCTTGATGACCTTCCTCGTGATTTTCACCTTAACTCCGAGCTCCAACAGCTCTCCCCACCGAGCTTAAAGGCAGCCAACGGATTCTACAGGATCAGCAGTTTGACTTTCAGTTGGACAGCCAAGCTCCACGAATGGAGGAAGCCAGCTTGATCTTCATTGTGTATAAATATGAAGGCCGTAGCCTTTGATAGGAGCTTTTTGAACTTTTGAACTAATATTGTAATTTCTGAGCACGAGCTACAGCTCGGTGTTTGTTTTTGTAAGCCAGTTTTGGCATGACATTAGACTCTTGATTATGAATAAAGGCAAGCAGATTTGGATCTAATTCTGAGCTTTTAAGGGAGCTATAGCTCTCAGGTTAGGGCCCAACCTGAGAGCAATAGACCTCCTCTTCTTTGTAGTGTTATTTGCCTTTCTTTTCAGCACTTTGTTTCTTTGTTTTGACATGCATTTCAAGAACACAGTCTGCTGATTTGATTTCTTTAATGAGATTGAGTAGGATTAGCTTATGGTTAAATCGATTTCAATTACTTAGATTAGAATAGGAGGATCGTAATTCATTGGAGCTCCAAGAAAAGGTTGATAGTGCCTTCACTGCCATCTCTGTTTAGAGATTGGGGTGCAGTCTGTACCAACCACCAAAAAACGCAGTCTTTTTTACTTTTATGCAAGCTGCAACACAGTCATGTTAATCATAGATCCATCCATGCACTCTGATCTTGAGCCATACTTCTTCATTACAACTCCATGCACGACTTCTCTTCACCATTTACATTGCTGTTCATTGGTTTAATAGCACAGGTAGCACAGGTTATTGGATTCTCGTTTTGGTGCAAGACATAAGCAATTTATTTTATTTACACTGCTCAGTATCATTCCATTTCCTTCTTCTTCTTCTTAACCACACCTAAAGCCACCTACTCGACCTCTGTTCAGCTCGTTTACCTTCCAACTCTTCCATTGCCCACGTAGCTCCATTTTCTTGACCTTTCGTTGCTTCCATCCTTCTATCCACCAACCAACTTTGTGCACTCTTTCTCCATCTTATTTCTCTGCCCCTGAGCCATCACAAGCTCCATCTCCACCTTACCTATCCACCCATACCGCTCCATCACTTCACCATCACCCAAAACTCCCACGGTAGAACATCCTGTAGAGGTTAGCAGACTTCCTGTAGAATTCCTGAGTTTCCTGTAGGATCCCCTGCAGACATCCTGTAGAAGCCTGCAAACTCGGTTGCCGAGCACCTGAACGTTGTGGACTTCTGTGGACTGATGCTAGGGATCCCCTGGGACCTCTCCTAGCCCTCCTGACCTTTCCCAAGCTTTCTCTCCCTTCGCATCACCTCTGCACAGCCAAACCCTAATAAGAAACAAAACCATAATCACTCCAACCACTTAAGCAAAAATACAAAAACAATGTTCTTTTCAATGGAAGTAGTTTAAGTTCATGCATTTCATATCACTAGCAGTAATGGCATCATTCTTAGACACTTGCACTCCCACCATTGCATCATAGAGATTAAGCTAGTCAGATTAGGGTTTACTAGGGTTTCCATGTTTTGGTTGGCTTTCAGTTCATTTTTGCAAAGTAGATTAATTTCCTTTGAGATAGCCTTCGTCCATCATTTAGAAAGCTTCTTCTGAGAGCATATAGAAGTTGGCTTGAGCCCTAGCGGACTTGTGCCGGCTGACCAAGTGACAGCTGCGACAAGAGCTAGTACTTGTGCATACAGCACCGTCGCTTCCAAGTTTGTACGAACTACCGGGTTGATAAAATTAGAGATAGGAAGCCTCAGGAGTTGTAGCATTATTGCTACAATACTGGAGCCCACCATCTTTTTGGCGCCGTTTCCGGGGAAGCGTCAGAGTATTAGTAATTGTTGCTTTTCTTCTATTTTCTTACTCTTGCCTTCTGCTAAGTAGTTTATTTCATTTCCATCCTGCAAAAGTAGCATAGACATTTCCTGCTTTCATAGATTGGCATTTCCTGCTTTCATAGACTAGCATTTCCTGCTTTCATAGATTAACATTTCATTTCTGCAAGCGTAGATTAGTGTTTCAATTCTGCAAGCGTAGACTAGCATTTCCATTCCTGCAATTTCATTTGAGCAAAGTAGACTAGTTCTTTCCTGCTTTCAGTTTAATTCTGCATCTTTATAGTTAGTTGTAGATCAATCTGTTTCAGTTTTGCAGGTACCACAGGAAAACAAAAGCAATCAAAAAAAAAAAAAAAGTCTTTCCATTTCATGCCTCATAGGAATCGAGATAAAACGGGCAAATTCTTACCCAACACCCCCACCACATCACTGAGTTACCCTTCTCTCTTCTTCGGTGACAGTGATCCAGAAGAACCTATAGGTGAACCTCCTGAGATATACGAAGATCCTATAGCAGAAGAAGAATTAGAGACCATCCCATCTGAAGCTATGGCTGACAATAGAAGAGAAGATGAGAGAATAGAAGGTGCCTTCCCCATCTGAGAGACCAATGGAGAGATGAAAATGAAGAACATTAGCCCCTCCGCCTTACCTCACTTCCATGGACTGACTACTGAAGATCCTGATACCTTCCTGTTTGAGTTTGCTGTCCTTTGTAGAACCTATGACTATACTGAAGATGAGCAGAAGCTGAAACTCTTCCCTTCCACTCTTAAGGATGCAGCATTACGCTGGTTCATGGGCTTACCTGGGAATAGTATCACTACTTGGGCTCAGATGCAGCAAGCTTTCAATACCAAGTACCGGGATTACTGTAGGTCCAAGGAAACCAAGGGAGAAATCTTTCGGATGACCATGGGAAATGATGAGTCCTTAGAGGATTATGAGGAGAGGTTCCAACTTAGCTATAAGTGGGCCAGGTGCACACTTGACCCTGAATCCCTCAAGTTGGTCCTGCTCCGAGGAGTCCCTGAAGACCTCTTAGATACCCTTCACATGTTAGTTGGGGGGGACATTTACCAACTGCCTTATGAGGACATCAAGACTGTGTTTAGAAATCACTCCAGGGCAGCTCGGAAACGAGGTAGAGGAAACCTCCTCTCAACTGGTGTCCCTTTCTCCAAACATGAGCTTGCAAATCAATTAGAAGATCTTAAGAGTGAGGTGAGACAGACCATTGCCATGCAGCTGGACACATTCAGGATCCAGCAGAAGAAGGAAGAAGCTGAGAGAGCCTTGGCTGTCTTCTGCCCTAGGTGCACAAGGAGACACCCTAAGAACGAATGCCCGTTGCATTCGGTTGAAGTATGTTTCGTTTGTGAGGAGGACCATCCCACAAATCAGTGTCCAACCTTACCTGGGTTTAGAGCCATGTACCAAGGGACAGAAGCCCCCACTGAACCTCTCTATTTCATCAACCAAAGGAGGCCACAAGGATCTAGACCTTATCAACAGGGAATGCAAGGGGCACCTCAAGCTTATTACAGCCCCAAACAATCGACTCCTATGCCTTCCTGGGGTCCCCCTGCTCATCCTTCCTGGTCCATGCCTCCTCCATGGTCTTATCCACCTCAGTACCCTACTCAACCTACTTCTCATTCATATCATTCACATGCCCAGCCACAACCTCAGTGGAATGCACCTCAGTCGGGGTGGAGGCCCCAGTACAATACTCCTCCTGCCATTTTGCCTCCACCACCAGTTCAACCTCAGCCATTACCTCCTGCTCCTCCAAGGCAACCTCAAATGCCTGCTCAACCGAACCCAAACCCCAACAATAGACAGGCCTAGCAGGTATACACTGGGGAAACCTCATGCCCTACCTATGCTGTGGAGATCCAGGAGATCAATCTTCGATCTGGAAAGACTCTACCAGATCGCCAACCTCCTCCCCCAGAGGATGAGGAAGATAAACAGGAAAGTGAACCAAAGGCTATTCCACCCTTTCCTAAGAGACTAACAGCCACCACACAAACCAACCCAGAGGAGGATGAGCTTCTGGGAGAGCTCAAGCAGTTGTGTGTGAAAATACCACTTCTCCAAGCCATCAAGGATGTGCCAATATACAACAAACTGGTTAAGGAAAAGTGTTTCAAACACCCAGGCAGGCGGAAGAAAGATGATTCAACCATCAATGTCATAGGACAACTGTCTGACCTTATGTTAGGACAAGTCATCTGCCCAAAGTACCTAGATCCTGGAAGTCCTGTAGTAGATGTCCAAATCAATGGCACCATCATACCACACACCTTGATTGATCTGGGGGCTGCCATTAACGTGATGACTAGGGATACCATGCTCAAACTCAATCTTCAGGGTTCCTTGAGGAAGACCTCGACAGTACTGCAATTAGCATATCGCTCCACTGTGACTCCCGAAGGGATTGTGGAGGATGTCTTGGTCTCTATCGACTCTTGGGAATACCCTGCAGATTTCTTGGTTTTGCAACCCAAGGCAAAGCTTACTGGATATCCTCTCATTTTGGGAAGGCCTTGGTTAGCCACTGCAGATGCTTACATAAGTTGCCGTGCAGGAAATATTACCATCAAAAATGGTCCTATGTCCAAGCAGCTAGTCCTATACCCTCCTGCCCAACCTTCCTTGGAGCATGACTTACCACTCTGGTTGGAGGAAGGAGAGGAAGACGAGGTGTACTCAGCACCTCTGTGCACCCTAGATACCACTAGAAGAGACCCCCCAACCGAGGATGACTTGATCGAGACCTTGATCCAGAATCCACCTTCCAGTGCACTATCCTTAGAGAAATTGGTGGAGGATGCCCAAGCTAGCACCTTAGTGGATCTTTGTACAACCAACCCTGTCACTCCCAGAGTCAAGACTGTGGAGTTCGGCCCTGAGAGAACGTTAAAGATCAGCTCCTCCCTATCTCCTTCCCAGGAAAAGGAGCTGTGTAGCCTGTTGGCCAGTCACCTAGATGCTTTTGCTTGGAGCTATAAGGAGATGAAAGGAGTCCATCCTTCGGTCTGTACCCATCACATATACATCAAAGAGGATTGTAAGCCGGTTAGGCAACCCCAGAGGAGAATGAATCCAGCCCTTAAGGACATTGTCAAGGAAGAATTGCAAAAACTGTTGGATGCCGGATTCATCTACCCCATCTCAGATAGTGAATGGGTGTCCCCTCTGGTGTTGGTTCCCAAGAAAAATGGGAAATGGAGAATCTGTGTGGACTACCGAGAACTGAACAAAGTTACCAAGAAAGACCATTTCCCTCTACCTTTCATAGATCAAGTGTTGGATGGACTGGCAGGAAAGAAGTTCTTCTCTTTCCTGGATGGGTTTAGCGGGTACAACCAAATCCAAATCAGCCCGGAAGACCAAGATAAGACCACCTTCACTTGTCCTTGGGCACCTTTGCCTACCGAGTCCTTCCCTTTGGGCTATGCAATGCTCCTGCTACCTTCCAGAGAGCTGTCTTAAGCATCTTCTCGGAGCTGGTCCATGATGCAGTGGAAATCTATATGGATGACTTTACTCCTTATGGGGCCAAATTCCAAGAAGCATTGTCCAATCTGGGAAAAGTCCTAACCAAATGCATTGAGATGAACTTGTCCCTTAGTCCTGAAAAATGTGAATTCCTAATGACTGAAGGGACCGTGCTAGGCCATACCATTTCTTGCCAAGGGTTACAGGTGGATCCTAACAAAATTGCTCTCATCAAGAAGGTTCCACCTCCTCAAAAGGTAAGGGATGTTCGGAGTTTCTTGGGATTAGCAGGATATTACCGGAGATTCATTAAAGACTTCAGCAAGCTAGCCTCGCCATTGTTTGGCCTCTTGGCAAAAGATGTGGAGTTTAAATGGACTGACGATTGTCAGAGGGCTTTGAATGAATTGAAGGACAAGTTGGTGTCAGCCCCAATCCTGAGAGGTCCAAACTGGACCCTACCTTTCCACATCCACACTGATGCCTCGAACAAAGCCATAGGTGCAGCTTTAGGACAAGTTGAGCAAAAACTTCCATATGCCATTTACTTTGTTAGCAAAAACTTGTCCAAAGCTGAGCTGAATTACACTATAACCGAGAAAGAATTCTTGGCTGTGGTCCATGCACTGAACAAGTTCTGACATTATATCACTGGCTATCAAACCTTTGTACATACAGACCATGCTGCAATTAGATATTTAATGAATAAACCAGATGTGAATGCTCGTATTATTAGATGGTTACTTTTATTGCAGCAGTTTGATTTGACCATTGTTGACAAACCAGGTAGAGAAAATGTTGTTGCTGACTTTTTATCTAGATTGGATTTGTCTGCAGATGAGGATGGAACAGTGGATGACCAGATGCCCGATGAACATCTGTTTGCTATTTCAGTAATCTCTCCATGGTTTGCTGATATAGCAAACTACCTTGTTTCAGCACAGTTCCCTCCGCACCTATCTTCAAGAGAGAAGAGCAGAATCATCAGAAAAAGTGCCTCATTTACTTGGATCGGGGGCAATCTGTTCAAGCTTGGCCCCGATAAGATCTTAAGGCGTTGTGTAAGGGAGGAGGAATTCTTTGATATCCTCCTCACCTGTCATGATGGGCCTTGTGGAGGACATTTTGCAGCAAAGAGAACTGCCTTCAAAATCCTGCAGGTAGGCTACTATTGGCCCACACTGCATCAAGATGTCATAAGATATGTCAGCCAGTGTGACCAATGCCAAAGAATGGGGAAACCGACCCAAAGGGATGAGATGCCTCTCCAACTTCAGGTGACTCTTGAGCCATTTGAGAAGTGGGGTATGGACTTTGTGGGCCCAATCAACCCTCCTTCGAGGCAAAGGTCTTACATCATTGTGTGCACTGACTACCTGACAAAGTGGGCAGAGACCAAAGCAATCAAAGCAGCAACAGAAGAAAAGGTGGCCGAGTTCCTAAGAGAAAACATCTTCTATAAGTTTGGCTATCCAAGAGAGCTGGTCACCGATCAAGGGAGCCAGTTCACCTCCAACCTGGTTGAAGATCTACTAGCTCATCACAAGATCAAGCATAGGACTTCCACCCCCTATCACCCTCAAGCAAATGGGCAGGTGGAAGTCACCAATAGAGCATTAGAAGGGATCTTGACTAAGGTGGTGAGCAGCAGCAGAAAGGACTGGGCAGATCGCCTGGTTGAAGCCACATGGGCTTACAACACCACTTGGAAGACCACCACCGGCTTCACACCTTATGAGCTGGTCTATGGGAAGAAAGCTTTGCTGTCCATTGAATTTGAATACAACATGTTGAGGATGGCAGCTCAGCTGGACCTAGATCTCAGCCATGCACAACAAGAAAGGTTATTGCAGCTGAATGGACTGGATGAGCACCGAATGCAGGCCCTCCTTCACTCATAAGTGGTTCAACTTCAGAGAAAGGTGTGGCATGACCAAGATCTCCATGACAAACAATTTCAGCCGGGAGATTGGGCTTTGTTGTATGACTCCAGATACAAAGATTTCAAGGGGAAGGTGAGAACCAGATGGCTAGGGCCATATTCAGTGGAAAAATGTCATGACAATGGATCTGTTCTTATTCAGACCATTGATGAGGAAGCCATCCCCATGCTTGTCAATGGGCATTGATTGAAGATCTACAGGAAGCCTCTCTCAAGACAAGAGTTCATCAAAACTATGGAGAAGACAATGTTGGTCATAGAGAAGGGTTCTGCCTCTGCTTTGGGCATACCCTGAAGAATCTAAAAAAAATAAAAATAAATAAATAAACAATAAAGATCCTTGGGTGAAAACCTTTCTGAGGCGCCCAAGGCAGGTGGTAGGGGTGAAAACCTCATTGAGGCGCCCCTATTGTCTTTCAAAAAAAAAAAAGAGAGAAAAATCTGGAAAAGATCCTTGAGTGAAAACCTTTCTGAGGTGCTCAGGGCAGATGGCAAGGGTGAAAACCTCATTGAGGTGCCCCTGTTATCTTTCAAAAAAAAAAAAAAAAAAAAAAAAAAGAGAAAAAGAAAAAGAAAAAAAGAAGAAGAAAAAAACAAGAAAGACAAAGACAACAAATTTATCATGTGAAATTGCATGCAGATTGCAGGTGTCTATGGAGGAGAGGAAGCCTCTCAACTCAAAGCCAAGGGTCCTCATCATGCTGTCAAGAGACCTCACCAGCACCTCCTCCAAGAATACTCATTCTTTTTCTAAGGTATGTGCAATGTTATCACGGCTGAGTCTTCTACAGGAAGATGCAGATCTTCTACAGGAAGATGCAGATGTTCTACAGGAAGGTGCAGACTTTCTACAGGAAGCGCAAACTTTCTACAGGAAGCTCTGTATTTCTACAGGAAACTTCCTGTAGAAGCTCAGAACGGCCCAGAATTCATTTCATGAGGAGATCTAACGGCTAAGGATCGGTTTGGACGCATGCAAGCCACTGTTGTCACCCTTGCACATTGTTGTTATCTTGTTCCACCATCCTTGTCGACATGCAACAAAGTTACCTGCACCAGCAAAGCAGATCGATGAGTTCTCAAGAAAAAGCAAATTTTAAATGAAAAAACGTTGGAGATCTCACACCATATTCATCCCAGTCATCCAAGAGCTCCGGGAGCGTGATCGTGAGGCCAGATCCTTCGTCGTGCAGCATGCACCCAAGGAGGAAGAACTGTTACAAGACATCCCGCGGGAGTCCTGTAACAGTTAAGCCCGCTAGAGTGGATACCATTCACAGCGCCGGCCATATGCAATGAAACGCGGGCGCATGCAACCAAAGCATCCAATCCATCGTCGGCAGCCTGTAAACATGAACCTCCGGGCCTGTGTAAGTTCGCCAGCAGCAGGTAGATCCACTCATCATCGTCCAAAAACCGAAACATCGTGTGCAGCCGCGCAGGTAAGTGTCTCGACCCTTCCTTCCATCAGATTGCATGAATTTTACTTTGAATTGATTGCAAAGTGTAAAGGTGAATGGGTTGAGTGGCCGTATGGCCATTTGGCCGGCCACGTCGGCCAGTTAATGGTCTAGTTGGATGTTTGGGTGGCGGCAATGACAAAAAGAATGGGCAGCACGCACGTGAGAGCAATCCCGTCGGGAAAAAAACGAGTTTAACGGAAGAGGCGGCGGCAGATCTGCGGGAATTGATGCGGCAGCAAGTGAACGTGCAGTTGAATGATGGGATGACGTCGCCCAACGGTCCGGCGGGGACAGCTCACCCCCGCGCCACGGATTCCGCCGATTCAAAATCTAATAGGCTAGATTGCCCTCATGCATTTATCAACCATCGTTTTGAACTCGAGTGGCTATCATGATCTTTCTGCAGTTCGATATGCCGAGCCTTTGGCTATCAGAACGCTTGTGAAGCACACCCAGAGCGCAGACCAACTGTAGGCTTTCCCGAAAATCGCGCGCTGCTCCTACAGGAACGCTGTCTCTACAGGAACGCAGTTTCTACAGGAAGGCGGGTGCCTCACGTAAAAAGGTGGCAGATTAAAAAGGTAACCCTGAACTCTTCATGCAACTGGTTTTTAAAGGTGGCAGAATCGTTGTCCACAGTCTGGTCATAGAAAAATGGTGAAATTGTTGTTTGCTGTGCTTATACTGTCATTCTACAAGATGTCAGGATAATTAAACTGTGTTAAGTTCCTCAGGGATAAGTTTTGTGGATTATGTGCATGACAGAAGCGTAATTCTACGCTCTGTCTCAGTAGATCAAATTTCTTCCACAATCACCACCTCTGGTTAATGAAACTGTTTTATCATGCCGGGTGGGTTTATTAGACGAGAACCCACTGATTCAACCAAGTTAAGGGAAAACCAGGAGGTGGTGGAGCTCTTCACACGGGTTCAATGGATATCTTTTTGTGACAAATTGCAGGGTTACGACGATGAAGTGGCAGAAGAATTTTTGCAGGCTCTGAGGCCGAAATCCAAGACACTGGCCACAATGAACTTCAGGGGCCTAAGCCTCAAGCTCACCCCGCAATATATCAGTCGAATTACTGAACTTCCAATGGGTTTGCCATGGGATAAGGAAGAAAGGAAGTTGAGCCAGCAGGCCAAGAAAGAATTCTTTCCACCTGAGGAGGAATTCTCGGAGGACAAAAATGGGGTGCGTAGAACCAGTTTGCTGCCACCATGGAATGAAGTTAGCCTACAGATCATGAAGTATATAACCTGTGAAGGCCGTTATAGCATCGTGTACGGGTATCACTTTCGATTGCTCACTGAATTGAGGCACCGGATTGATCTTCCTGTAGAAAAGAAACTGAGCATCCCTTATTTCCTGCTACAGTCTCTAATTGAGTGTGCCACAAAGCTAAAAGAAGGCATACCAGATCAGGTAGCCCACCATGGGTTGATCAAACTTCTTGTGGAGGATGTGCTTCATTCATATAAGGTTCCCCTCTCATGGGAATCATTCAGAAATTTGACAAGAGATGGAGACATAAGGATGTTGACTGAAGAAACGGGTTCCTCCAGCAGTGAGGAAAAAGAAGCAGTGGCCGAGGGAAAGAAGGAAATAGGCCAGAAGACCCCGACCACAGTGCAGAAGAAAGAACAAAAGAAGAAGCATGAGAAAAAGGATGACAAGGAAAAAGGTGACACACCCATTTTGTCAGCGAGAGAGAAAAGGTTGCAGAGCAGAACGGACAAAGCTGAGAAGGTCCACATCAGCCCAAGTACCTCATCAGCACCCGCAACCCAACCAAAAAGCAAAACCCATGCAGCAAAGCAAGCCAAGGTGGCGACACCTGTGTCTACAGGAAAGCAGAAACAGGCTTCTACAGGAAGCCCGAAAACAGTAAAAGGGTCTTCTACAGGAAGCCCGAAAATCATTGAAAAAGGGGCTTCTACAGGAAGCCCGAAAATTACCAAAACAGGGGCTTCTACAGGAAGCCCGAAATTGGCTAAAACAGGGTCTTCTACAGGAAGCCCAAAATTGGTAAAGAAAGGGTCTTCTACAGAAGGCCCGAAAGTGGGTAAAGCAGGGTCTTCTACAGGAAGCCCGAAATCAGAAAGGAAGGGGCCCTCTACAGGGAGCCCTGGGAAAGCAAAACGCAAGAAAGAGAAGGCTGGCATTCTCGAAAAGGAGGCAGCAGCTGCGCTGGCCGCCCTCAGTACACCTCCAAAGCCAAAGGAGAAGAGAGAGAGGGAGATCCCTCTACCTTTTGAAGCTAGGAGAAGTAAGAGAATAAAAACGGGCAAGCCACAGCCTCCACCCAGCAGCCAAACCATTTTAGGGGGTGTCCCTACTTCACCCAGTGAGAGACCCCCCTCTAAAACATCGGCCACCCCCGAGAGGGGAAGCCCAAAAATAACTACTTGGACACGAAGGATAGGCCAATCAGCTTCCGAAGCCCGGCTCAAGGAAACAGGAAGGAGGGAAGAAGCGCCACCCTTGTCACCGCCAGGGGCAGAAGAGGCAGGGCCACCAAGAACAGGAAAGGAAGAGCATGTTCCGGGCCCTAGTTCTCGGCCAAGGACAAGGAGCTGGAGCAAAGTTGCTCAAGGATGAACAAATATTTTAGCTGGGGGGTGATGATGAGCCCCAATTTTTGGTACAATTTGGGCTCATTTGGCCTACTTACCTTGCTCAACCATTCATCTTTAAAAACTTATGCATTCATTTCTTAGTATATTCGTGTTATTTGTAGGAAGAAGGGCAGGCATTATATCTATGTGGCTAATACATGATGATTTCAGGTTTTTGGCATTAAAGAGAGCAAAAGACCACGCAAATGGAGACAAGGAGACAACAAAGGTGACATTGCGGGTTCATAGGGAGGTTGTCCATAGTCTTGATGACCTTCCTCGTGATTTTCACCTTAACTCCGACCTCCAACAACTCTCCCCACCGAGCTTAAAGGCAGCCAACGGATTCTACAGGATCAACAGTTTGACTCTCAGTTGGACAGCCAAGCTCCACGAATGGAGGAAGCCAGCTTGATCTTCATTGTGTATAAATATGAAGGCCGTAGCCTTTGATAGGAGCTTTTTGAAATTTTGAACTAATATTGTAATTTCTGAGCACGAGCTACAACTCGGTGTTTGTTTTTGTAAGCCAGTTTTGGCATGACATTAGACTCTTGATTATGAATAAAGGCAAGCAGATTTGGATCTAATTCTGAGCTTTTAAGGGAGCTATAGCTCTCAGGTTAGGGCCCAACCTGAGAGCAATAGACCTCCTCTTCTTTGTAGTGTTATTTGCCTTTCTTTTCAGCACTTTGTTTCTTTGTTTTGACATGCATTTCAAGAACACAGTCCGCTGATTTGATTTCTTTAATGAGATTGAGTAGGATTAGCTTATGGTTAAATCGCTTTCAGTTGCTTAGATTAGAATAGGAGGATCGTAATTCATTGGAGCTCCAAGAAAAGGTTGATAGTGCCTTCACTGCCATCTCTGTTTAGAGATTGGGGTGCAGTCTGTACCAACCACCAAAAAACGCAGTGTTTTTTACTTTTATGCAAGCTGCAACACAGTCATGTTAATCATAGATCCATCCATGCACTCTGATCTTGAGCCATACTTCTTCATTACAACTCCATGCACGACTTCTCTTCACGATTTACATTGCTGTTCATTGGTTTAATAGCACAGGTAGCACAGGTTATTGGATTCTCGTTTTGGTGCAAGACATAAGCAATTTGTTTTATTTACACTGCTCAGTATCATTCCATTTCCTTCTTCTTCTTCTTAACCACACCTAAAGCCACCTACTCGACCTCTGTTCAGCTCGTTTACCTTCCAACTCTTCCATTGCCCACGTAGCTCCATTTTCTTGACCTTTCGTTGCTTCCATCCTTCTATCCACCAACCAACTTTGTGCACTCTTTCTCCATCTTATTTCTCTACCCCTGAGCCATCACAAGCTCCATCTCCACCTTACCTATCCACCCATACCGCTCCATCACTTCACCATCACCCAAAACTCCCACGGTAGAACATCCTGTAGAGGTTAGCAGACTTCCTGTAGAATTCCTGAGTTTCCTGTAGGATCCCCTGCAGACATCCTGTAGAAGCCTGCAAACTCAGTTGCCGAGCACCTGAACGTTGTGGACTTCTGTGGACTGATGCTAGGGATCCCCTGGGACCTCTCCTAGCCCTCCTGACCTTTCCCAAGCTTTCTCTCCCTTCGCATCACCTCTGCACAGCCAAACCCTAATAAGAAACAAAACCATAATCACTCCAACCACTTAAGCAAAAATACAAAAACAATGTTCTTTTCAATGGAAGTAGTTTAAGTTCATGCATTTCATATCACTAGCAGTAATGGCATCATTCTTAGACAATTGCACTCCCACCATTGCATCATAGAGATTAAGCTAGTCAGATTAGGGTTTAGTAGGGTTTCCGTGTTTTGGTTGGCTTTCAGTTAATTTTTGCAAAGTAGATTAATTTCCTTTGAGATAGCCTTCGTCCATCATTTAGAAAGCTTCTTCTGAGAGCATATAGAAGTTGGCTTGAGCCCTAGCGGACTTGTGCCGGCTGACCAAGTGACAGCTGCGACAAGAGCTAGTACTTGTGCATACAGCACCGTCGCTTCCAAGTTTGTACGAACTACCGTGTTGATAAAATTAGAGATAGGAAGCCCCAGGAGTTGTAGCATTATTGCTACAATACTGGAGCCCACCACCAGACGTAGCCACCTCCTTTCTCCTTGGAGTCTCCCTTTTTTTCTTGCCTGTCACTACAGCGCAGAATTTTTCCTCCCTTCTCCCTTTTTCTGGAAACCCTCCAGTTAGGGAAGGTAGTTAGGGTTGCTTTCTCAACAACCGTTTTTCCCACCTCAAGAGGACAACTTCCTCCCTGAGAATTTTACCTTCTTTCAGGAAACACTTTTTTACATTTCACAATCAACCAAAATTATATTTAACTTTTAATCAAATACCAATAACAAGTTCAGTTTATTTATACCACAGTAAATCAAATATTTACATCGTTTTCCCGGGGCATTACAGATTCATAGTTAAGATGGATCTAGGCTGGTTTCAGTCATGTGTGGCCAAAGAAAATCTAACGAACATATGATTAATTTGATCAATAAGATGTAAATTCACTTAATATTAATATAATAATTTTAAACATGCTAAATATGTCTAAGATTAATCTAGTCATTTTAATTTTAATTGTTGAGACAATAAATATTGTTAATAACTTTAATGATGAAATAAAAAATTTGACTATAAAGTGACAATGTAATAGTGTTGAATGATAGAAAATTTGAATAATAACAATATAGTCAATTACGATTAGTCTTCATTATGGTTAATCTCAAACTATTTTCTTCTATTATTCTTATTGTCACCCTTGTTACTTTTGTCATCTTTTCATATGGATTATATGAAAAGCACAGGTTATTATTCTTATTGTCACCCTTGTTACGTTGTCATCTTTTCATATCGATTATATGAAAAGGACAGGTTAAATCGTAAACCATTTAAATCTTTAGCTCGAGCTATTGTAGTAAACATCATGCTTTGTCTCTGTTTCTCTCTAGTATTAATACGCTAAATTACAATAACACAAAAGTCAATGTACATTGTCAATATTTTTTTTTGGTTACACTGAAATCAATGCACAATGTTAATCCAATCACTTTAAAATTAATGTACCATCATACATCCAATTACATCAAAGTAGAAATCAACATCTACACTAAAATCAATCACATAATATTAGAAAACAACATTTACACTGAAATCAATGTATCTAATGCAAGCAATCAAATAGGATTAGAAATCAACATTTACACTCAAATCAATGCATCATGTGCAAGTAAGAAAATAGGATTATAAACCACCATCTACACTGAAATCAATGCATTTAGTGGAAGCAATAAAATAGGATTAGAAATCATCTACATTGAAATCAATGCATATAGTGCAAGCAATCAAATATTATTAGTAATCAACATCTACATTGAAATCAATGCATCTAGTGCAAGCAATCGAATAGGATTAGAAATCATCATCTATACTGAAATAAATGCATCTAGTGCAAGAAATATTCTTCCCTCTCTCCCCCCTCCATCTATATCTATATCTCCATCCATATCTCCTTCTTTGTCTCTCTATCGCACCCCCCCGAACACACAAGCTTTGTCACTCCATATCTATCAATCTCTATGTCCCTCCCTTCCTCTGTCTTCTTCCCTCTCTTCACTTCCCATCTATATCTCTATCTCCCTTTGTCTCTCCATATCACCCCCAAAACATACACTCTCTTTCTCCAATCTATCTATCTATCCCTCCCTCCCTCCTCTCCCTCTCTCTCTCTCTCTTCCCCTTCTCTCCCTCTCCCCCGCTTCTATCTCTCTTCCCTCCTATTGTCCTCTCTCCCTCTCTCTCCATCTTCCTTATCACTCCCTGTCTCTCTCTCTCCACCTTTCTCTTTTTATTTTCTTTCTACTTACCTCCCTCTCTCCCCCCCTCTAACTCCATCTCTCTCTCTCTCCATCCCTCTCTCCACTCTATCACATCCTCTCTCTCTCTCTCTCTCTGTTACTATATCCCTCCATGTCTCCTCTCTCCTTCTATCCCCCCCATCTCTATCTCTTTTTCTTTGTCTCTTTATCTCATCCCAAAACACACTCTTTATTTCTCCAATCTATCTATCTATCCCTCCCTCCTCCTCTCCCTCCCTCTCTCTCTCTTCCCCTTATCTCCCTCTCCCTCGCTTCTATCTCTCTTCCATCCTTATGTCCTCTCTCCCTCTCTCCATATTCCTTATCACTCCCTCTCTCTCTCTCCACCTTTCTCTCTCTATTTCTTTCTTATTACCTCCCTCTCTCTCCCCCTCCAACTCCATCTCTCTCCGTCCCTATCTCCACTCTCTCACATCCTCTCTCTTTCTTTCTCTCGCACCTCTCTCCCTCTCACTCTCTTCACCCTCCAAATTTGTTACTATATCCCTCCCTCTCTCCTTCTCTCTCCTTCTCTTCCCCCTTTTCTCTATCTCTGCTTCTTTGTCTCTTTATCTCACCCCTACATGTACACACTCTCTCTCTATCCACTTCTCACTCTCTATGTATTTCTTCTTCCATCTCTCTCTTCTCCTCCAACTCCATCTCTCTATACCTCCCTCTCTCCTCCTCTATCTCAAGTCCTCTCTCTCCCTTTCTCTCCTACCTCCCTCTCTCTTCCCCCATATCTATCTCTCTCTCTCTCTCTCTTTTCCCTCGAATCCTCTCCCCCCTCCATCTTTGTGTTGCCCACTCCCTCTCTTACTCTTCTATACCACTTTCACTCCTCTCCTTCTCTCTCTCTTCATTCCTCCTCTCCCCTCTCCTTTATTTTATCTCCATCTCTCCCTTGTCACTCCCATTACCTCTCCACCTCTGTCACTCTATGTCTTTGTTCTTCCCTCCCATATATATCTAGCATATATATCTAGAGTTAATATCTATCATGATATATTAATATATATTATAATATAACAATTTAATATTGTGTTGATTCAAAGTTATTAAATTTAATAACATTAATATTACAATATATTAATATGAATATTAGATTTAATAATAATAATATTTTAATATTAATATTAGGGTTAATATTGTTTTTTTGGCATGGTATTAACAATAATTTGGCCCATGGTATTTGACCCATAGGCTTCACTAAATAAAACCTTTTTTTGTGTGTTAGTAAGTATAAATAGGTTTATGGAATAAATATAAAAATATGTTTTATTTATTTACCATAATTGGTTTATTTATATTTTCATCTATTTATATCTCTTTTATTTACCATACTTTTATATGCATCTTTTATATTTATTTATTTACCATACTTATTTTATAAATATGGTATTTGACCCATGGTATTAATAATTATTTGGCCCATAGGGTTCACCTAAATAAAACCTTTTTTTGAATTTTCATAAATATAAAGAACTTTATGGAGTAAATAGAAAAAGAAGTTTTATTTATTTACCATACCTCTAGTTTATTTATATTTTAATTTATTTACCATACGTGTGGAGTAAATATAAAAAAATGTTTGATTTATTTACCATACCTTTGGTTTATTTATATTTGTTTACCATACTTTTTTTAGTGTTCGTAAACCTCTTTATATTTTAAATCTATTTAAATTTATATTGTGTTTCTACATAGTAATAATTAGATTGATAGGACCGACATTAGATTAAAAATGTTAAATGTTAAACATTACATGTTTACGTTTTTACTTGAGATCTACTCCCATATGTGCATGCGACTTATTTTTATTAATATATATTATTTTTTAATAAGCTTCGTATAATACAAGATCCAATGGACAATATGAAAAACATGTCAATGATTTTTCATTTTTTAAGTTTGCTTTCTCTCTTTAATTTATTAAAAAATTATTTGTGAAACATGGCTATTAAAAAATTATTTATGATACATGGCATTAGCATTTGGTTATGTTTTTATAATGGTGTCTTTATAATGGTTATGTTTTTATAATGGTGTCTTTATAATGTTGTGCAGACTTAATGAAAATGTGAAATCTCTCCACATACCCCAACATAAAAAGAGAATTTTGAAATCAATATAGACTTAATGGTTTAGACAATATCATAAAATTTATTTATTTATCCTTTCTTATTTGATAAGGGAGAATTTTGAAATCAGTCTTAATGGTTTAGACAATATCATAAAACTAGGAGATGCATTGTAAAATATATAGAATATCTAAAAACTTGCCAAAATGGATGAACATAAACCTAAAGCTAGCAGAGCCTCAATGGCTAGCCCTATCCTCCATGACACTAGATGGTAACACACGTTATCACATATTCTTAGGTGGAGCAGGAATTGTGTTTGCCCATAAATGACGCCATGGAGTTTTATGATAATATTAAAGTTATAATAAATACCATCATTATTATATAATATTAATATTATTAGTAATTATTATATAATATTATTAGTAATATAACTAGGGATAATAATAATATTCAAATTAATATTAAAACTAATAATATTAATAATAATAAATATTAAATTTAATATTAATATTATTAAACCTTGATTTTGAATATTAATGTTAAATTAGTAATGAAATTAAATTTTTTAATATAAATAATAGTAATCTTAATACTAATAAATATATTAAATTAGGCTTATTGGACTCTTTTATAAAGTTTATTGTCATATAAATGATGGATATCAATCACATTTATTGATGTGAATGTAAATATCAGAGATAGTATTACGCATTCAGTTTTGCAAGGGCTTATCCATAGTGTAGTATTGGGAATTCATTTTTTGTTATTTATTATTATTATTATTTAAATTTATTTATTTGTAAGGTGATTGGTTGAAGTGTTATTATGGACTGTTTAGAAACTTTCACTTTTATTAGTTACTATTTTTTTTTTTTAGTTTTATTTCCCTTCTATTTAACATTTTGATTTTTTTTTTTTTCATTCTTGTATTATTTCTATTTTCATGAATTATAGTTTGTTAGCCATATTTTCAATTTAAGATGACAAATTTTAAAGAGAAATAATTAAAAAAACTTTTTCCCAATTTTATTCCTTTTTTAATTTGACTTATATATTTTTTTGTCTTTTTCTATTTTTTTTTAAATGACAAATTTTAAAGAAGAAAAAATAATTAAAAATAAGATATATATATATATATATATATATATATATATATATATATATATATATATTCTCTCTTGTTTACACGTAGATTTTATAATTAATAACTATTATGATAATTAATTATTAATTTTTAGCATATCTTTCCTAATTTTATTAAAAAAGTTTTATTGATGTATAGTTCCTAATTTTTAATATCTCGTGAGCATTTTTTTTCGTAACTTTGTTGAATTTGTTTTATTTAAGAATATTTTTATAATTTTTGCCTCCAAGTATATAAAAAATTCAAGAAATTATTTTTCTTGTTTTTTTTGTGTGTGTGAGATTAATGTTTATTGTTCTCACAGGTCAAATGATTTGAAACTCCATATTATGAGGATCCCATTTTGAAGTTCCATATTTTGTTTCAAGTCGTTGAAGATTGTTCGACATTTATTGGGAGGTTAGTCTTCATTTTCGCATCTGTTTCAATTGGTTTGTTAAAGTTGTTTTTATCTTCTTCCTCGAATCAAACATCTCAGTTACCATGCAAAAAGTTAATATGTGAATTTTGTTAAAGTGGTTTAATAACTTTATTCTTGCTTTTATTCAAAGTGACTATCAAATTCAATCAATTTAGTACTAAATCACAAATCATAGACAAACATATAATATTTAGATTTTTTTTGAAAAGGGCTAATGATATATTTGATTTGTTTTAATATTTATTTATTTTTAAATGATTTTTTTCACGATATTAAAGGTTTTAGGAACTAAGTATTTTGATTAGAAACTAAGTGTTTTGATATCCATCTATAGTTATTAGTAATTTAGTTTATATAACTGTGCTAGTTAGAATCTAGTTGTTAAAATAGGGGAGGTAGGAACTAAGTATTTTGACTAGAAACTAAGTGTTTTGATATCCATATATAGTTATTAGTAATTTAATTTATATAACTGTGCTAGTTATAATCTAATTGTTAAAATCGGGGAGGCTGGAGCGGGTGGGGTGATAGTTAACCTTGAAGAAAAGAATGAATTAAAGTTTGCATGGGGACTAGGCAATGCCACTAACAATCAAGCAGAAGCTCTCTCTCTTTGGCAAGGACTAAAAATCAGTGTCTCTAAGGGTATCGAGAACTTGACAATAATTGGTGACTCTATGATGATAATCCAAAAATGCTTGAGGCTCAACGAGCATGAGAACCTCCTTGAAACTGAAACCTCCCCAATCATTATAAGTATAATTTATCTTTTAAAAAAGATTGAAAATTTTAAAATGTTCCACGTTTTGCATGCCAACAACCAAGCGGCGGACGTGCAAGCCAACACCAGGGTGGTATTAGAGCAAGGCTCTTTACGTAATAACAACACAATTAGATTATGTCACATCCCTTGATACAATATAAAATTATAAGACCGGTGCAGTACAACTAGAGTACGGGTCTGTAGAACCTTAATCAGGTCATATGGACAACATCCTGATGGCCTTCTGTAGTGCGTTGGGAGCAGGGGCAGTTGGTAGGAAGTTATTGAACTAGTGTGATAGCGGGAGCTCAAAGGCCATGAACCCTGACAGGTGGGCTTTCAGTGCTTGGTTATTTGCCTGGATATTTCTTACAGTTCTATTCGTGGGCTGGGCAGGTACCATCGCTATTCGTTCCAGGCTTGTTTTAGCGGTGGTGGAGAAAGATGGTAGTTGTTTCGCCATGATGTAGAATCGGTGCTCATTTATGGAAGAAAAGATGGGAATGAATGTTAAAATGGACCAGGCTATTATTTATAGCAGTTTGTTGTGGCTAGTTAACCATAGGATATTGTCACTCCTGATCGGGATGAGGAAACGTGGAGGTGATAATGGCAAGGGCATTCATTATAAGGACAGGACAGTAGGAAGTGACCGCAGGTATCAGGCCACCCTCCCAACAAGCGAAATGAATACTCTGTCAGACAAAACTTCAAGTGGCAGGGGTGGGAAAGGAGGAGTACAGATGATTGGGAAAAATGGCGGTGGTTATGGCTGGGAGAGAAGGACGGTGAAGAAGCATAACAAGAAGGTGACGGGAGGCGAAGAAAATGATAATGCGGATAGAGTGAAGGAGGAACGGCTTGAGGAGCAAGAGGAAAACATTACCAGGGTAATCTGCAAGCTTTGGTACGTGAAAACTGCTTTTCTCACCTTACTTGTTCTCATTTTTATCAGTAGAATGAATAACAGTCAGTTGTGGGAGGAGATGGGAGGTGGAAAGAGTCTGGGAAAACTGGGAAGGCCCCATGTTTCGCAGTATGAAGACCATCTGGAGAGATCCCAGGGAGGAGGAAGAAACTGCAGTCAGAGGCAGAGGTTGAGAAATAATGAGGAAAACCAGAATGTGACATCCATGGCTGGAAGCAAAGGAAAGATAGACACCGGAGATTTGCCGATGGACCCCTTAAAATGGTACCTGACCCGCATGACAGAGGGAGTGCTTCACCCCCTGAACTCGGGAAAGGATTATCATGAACAGAGCATAAAAATGGAAGGGGAGTGTAGTAGGAGGAAAGAAATACCAAAGAGTCAAGCGGTTCCCGATGAAGAGAATGAAATTGCTGTAAATCTAACACCTGTGATTGATGTGTGTGAACAGGAGGAGGTAGAAGCCAGGATGGCTCAATAGGGTCGGAGGCGTGGTCGAGGAGGAAGGGGTCGCCCGAGACAAAGTAACTAGGGTGACAGGCCTGTGGAGGAACCCGAGAATCAATGTAGAGAGAGGCGGTCCGCCCGGATTGTTAGCCAAGAGGCAACCCGTGCTTACCAAGAGGAAACAGATGAAGACATTCACCGTATAATTCAAAATCTGGAGGAAAGAGTCCTAGAAGAACAGTCGGGCTCGGAAACTGAAGAATGGGCTGCTATAGTTAGTGACCCAGGCAATACAAGGGGGAGACAGACGCTATATCGAAGATCCCTGCACATTTATTGGGTTTTGAAGAGTCTTTTGGCAAAGGCCTTGGAACAAGTTGCTAAAGAAATGGCTGAAATTGCCAATGGAATCCCAAATGTTCAGAAGGAAATGAAAAATTTCCAAACCATTATGATCAACCAGAACAATAAGCTGGCAGAGATATCTCAGACCCTGTCCAGGATAGCAAGTTTGGTCCCAAGCCAGGAAGATCATGCGAATTTCCCCATGGAAACAAACAGAGATACTGGAACCAGAACTGCCTGATGCGGAGGACGATACACTGGAGGTTTTTTGTTTCTTTACAAATACTGTTTTATGTTGCATAGAAGCTTATTAAGTAATTTCAGATGTTATGTTTATATAGCCAGTATGGACAGAATTATCAAATTTTGGTTTTGGAATGCCTACAGTAAACTGAGGTGGCCAACAGACCTGGTTTCCCCTAGGGGCAGGTTGAGGCCACCATAACTGTGTATCTGGCCTTTATGTTTAATGTGAATAGAAAAGAAGGGAACTACCTTACATACAAAAAAAAAAAAAACCATAGGATATTGTTAGTGCAGGGAATAATTGCCAAGAAAATGGCCTCAACAAGCAATGGAAGTGGTGCGCGGCAAAGTCTGTCGTAGTGGGAACTTAGGGAACATTGTTGATAGCTCCTGCAAGCAAGTGATAAAGGAAATAGTGAAGGAAATCAATGAAAACATAGCGGTTCTGTATGCCCAACTCTCGGGTATTTGTAAAGACATGGAATTGATCTATAAAACCATGGAATGTTTGAGAACATATGTTTTGAGTCTGGATCACAAGGTGGAAAACATTGAAGTAAAAGAGAAGATAACCACTGTGGGTGTGTTGAAAGAAGTCTTTGGATTCGGGGATGGATCTGTCCCTCATGCTAAAGGTGTCACGGGTGCTGCAATTGAAGACCTGGACCCTGGGGCTGGCCACGTTGAAGAACTGGTCACGCCTTCTGATGAGGCTGTGGGAGAAGTTGAACCTAGTAGCAATGGGTAGCAGTTTCCTTTTCTAGTCACATATATGTTTTGTCAATCAGTAGAGTATGGCGGAGTCTTTTGGAAGGTCTATAGTATAAGCTATGTAAAAATCTCGTATGTAAATAATAGTGGTAGCATTAGGGTCATTCTTTTGTTTAAAATGTTGAACAACTATGAGAGCTTCCTCTCCAAGAATGTATGGGACCTGACCCGTTTCCAATTTTTCTAATGAAAAAAGCTACCCGTTTTATTTAAAATAATAATAATAATAATAATTTAGTTGTTAAAATTAATAGTAAAACAATTGTTATTACAAATTATTCATAAATATTAATTAGCATGTCTTTATAATTTAATTTAAAAATTAATTAAATACTAAATGACAAATTATTGATAATCTCTACTGAATTTTGCTCTGCAAAAGAAAGAGACATCATTTGAGTGATAAAAACAAAAATTTTGTTTCATATTCTAATTGCATTCAACTCTATATCAATCATGTTCAATTCCCACAAACCTTGTAGGAGACAATAGGATATGCAAAACAAGTTTTTTTAGAATTGACATCTCATTAAGTTGAAACTATGTTTCTCTATATCAATTTGAACCAAACACTCCAAAAAAAATAAAGTTATAGAGCTTCATTACAGCGCAATATTTTTACTTTCATTTCATTTTTTTATGAAGGCTTTAATTAATCATATCACACATTGTCAGTGGTTTATACTCCAATTAGTTATATTTAAACTAAGGGACAAGTACTAGCTACTATGTAACACACGTTTTATATATGTGCGTGTGTATTTTATTTTTTATTAATCTATATATATATATATACATATACATATATATATATGTATGTATGTATATATGTATATATATATAATATATATATATATATATATATATATTTAAATTTATTACAATATATTTTTAATATAATAATAAGTCATCTTCAATTGAAAATATAGAAAAATAAAACTATAATTCATCAAAATGGAAATAATAGAAAAAGAAAAAAGAAAAAGTTAAATAAAAATGAAATAAAATTAAAAACAAAAAATTAATAACTAATGAAATCGAAGTTACTAAAAACCCTTAATAAGACCTCAACCAATCACCTTAAAAATAAATAAATTTAAATTGTGTATTTTATTTTTTATTAATATATATAAGTTTTTTATAGTTAAATTTATTAAAATATATTTTTAGATCTTCGATTGAAAATATGGAAAAAAATTATAATTCATCAAAATGGAATAACAAAAAAAAGAAAAATAAAAAAGAAAAAAATAAATAAAACTGAATAAAAATAAAAACAAAAAATTAGTAACTAATAGAAATAGAAGTTACTAAATAACACATAATAAGACCTCAACTAATCACCTTACAAATAAATGAATTTAAATAATAATAATAAAATAATAAAAAAAGATTATCAATGTTAAATTATGGATAAGCATAAGCCAAGAAATTTTTGGTCAAAGACAAACTAATACTTAGTCAAAGGAAGGCTAAATGTGTAATATAATAATAATAAGTCATCTTAAATTGAAAATATGGACAGAAAACTATAATTCATGCAAATGGAAATAATAGACAAAGGAGAAAAAAATAAAAAAATAGAAAGTTAAATAAAAAGGAAATAAAATTGTTGGACACCTGATCCGCTAAGGGTTATGGTGTGGGAGTTGGACAGTCAAAGGAAGTCCAAGAGACCTTGGAATATGGAATACAACGATCATGCAAAATGTATTATAAATGTACATCATGTGAATAATAAAGCATCACACAATTATCTTTCATATTTGGTGTTCACATTCCATGTGTGTCTAACATAGTATCAGAGCAGCAGGAGATTTCCTACCCTGCTCCAATTTGAGCCACTGGTTTTGTGGTCTCTCTGTGCATGAAAGTTCTACTATTAGTTGTGAATTTAATGAATGTGCCATCAACTAAATTCTAGCTACATTCTGTGCCATTTTTGTCACGGTAACTCCTCTGTTCTCTGTCTACCCTTCAGACTTTCAGGCACCATCATGGGCTCTTCCAGCACCTGCCAACTGCACATTTAACCTGGAACGCTGTATCGATTGGTGATACACTACCAAAGATTATTATTGAGGTATCAGAGTTATTAAGCATGGGCGGTCGAGAAATTTTCATGATTTTTCTGCCTGCCTAACCAGACTATCAGATGGTTGTGTACATGCATCTGTCTCGCTCCAATGTGCTGTTAGCTTGCACTTTGAATTTTGACCCAAGGGCCTCCACTGTGTTATTACCACCATCGACTTCCAATTGTTATGCTCTAGTTTGGTGAACCCATGATCGCCAGTTCCTCTCCCCACTGCGCAATGGAAGTCATACTCCTCTCACTCTGGTTTCCTGGCATAACGCTGTATGCTCCTCCCCAAACATTGTATTCTCCCATATGATAGGTTTCCTGGTATAACCCTGGGTTTTCGTGGCTCCAAACATTGTATGCTCCCATACACTGCCATACCGCTTCCCACATAACCTCTCCAATATATATAATATATAACGCGGCCCCTCCACCTTCCACCTCGCTCCATACTCCCCTCCGTCATCATGGCTTTGGTTCATACCCTTTGCCATCGTGGCTATGATACACACCCTCGACCCCTCAGTTAATATCTACCAGTTAATACCACACAGATTTATATTTCGTTACCAACCCACACCATTAGTTAATACACAATCCGACTCCTTGGCACTCGTGGGTCTGTGTTGATAAACAACTTCAAACATTCCTGCGGGTTTCATTTTTTGTAGCAACTTCCAAACATAAATGGAACTACATTTTATTGTCCGCAAAGGGTATGAGGGTGTTGTTCAAGAGTTCCTGTAGCAAAATTTCTAGAGCACTGACATTCTCATTCAATGGATTGTTGGTCATTCTAAAGCCCTGAAATTCTAGAGCACGATGTGTTGAATCTTCGTATTGCTGGAGATGGTATCTATGTGTTGAATGACGAGGCCTGTGCGCCACTCCAGGGCAGATTGAAGGGAACAAAAGGTGATTTGTATTTGCAGTATAGAGTTGATATATTATGTAGAGCGTGTATCATATATTTGGTGCATGAAGGGAACAAAAGGTGATTTGTATTTGCAGTATAGAGTTGATATATTATGTAGAGCGTGTATCATATATTTGGTGCATTGAGTTTGTATGTGAAATGTCATATGCACAACTCTTTACTCTAAATTTGTGATTGATATCCCTGGGTGAATCCACCAGTTCAAATTAGCATTGGTTATATATGACATGGAATATTAATTGAGTTTATTCATATTTGAGGACTACGCCACTATATATATTAATCAATTGCACTGGTTGATGTGTTGAATTTTGTGGCATATTCATGTTCCTTTTTCATCACGATATAGTGTTGCACCATAGTACAACAAGTTTTGTGAGTTTTCTAGCCTAAGATATTGAGTGTAAGGTTGGAGAAAATGGCTAGAACTAGTGAAGTATTAGAGTTCATAAAAACTTTGATATTCTCTACTACTCATGATACAGTGAAAATCAACAAAGTCATTCTCACTGACCTTCAAACTTGCTTGCAAAATGCATATGACAAGATTGAATTTTTGCAGCTTGAATCTCAGCTTCAGCAAGATGAGGTACAACAATAGAAGCATCATGACACCCATCAATAGCCAGAAAGTGGTCAAATAATTAACAATGAGACAAAATCCCATCAACAACAAATCAATAATGTTGATCTAGTACCCAATGAAGGAGAAGATTTGCATGCAGATGCAGAAAATCAGCATACACTTCCTAAGAATCATCAGACCTTAGGAAGATCTTGTCCACAACAAGCATAGAATAGGTCTTGGATATGACAAGGATGTGTCATTTCATATTCCAGATTACTCAAAGCCCATCTAGTTTCAGAGTGTTCAATTTCTTCATGACAATTCATCTTCAGTTGCTCCAGATCCTCCTCCTATTCTACAACACCCAAAATAGAATGTTAAGTGCCAACATTATGACCGAGTTAGCCATATGAAAGATCATTGTTTTTATCTTCATCCATGTGAGCACTATCATAAAAGCACTCATTCACACAGATGCTTTAGAAACAAACCTCCTGCAAGAACAAAATTCATCTTGGATGGATCACTTCTTGGCAATGGGCTTCAACGACAAAGAAGATATTTCAATCATATGTTAGAATCTCTTCTAGAATATTAAAAGGTCTTACAGTTGATTTTTTTCCATCTTCTCACCATGCATCTGACAGGGGGGGAAATGATGGTCATATACAAGTTTCAAAGCCATATCAAGCGAGCTTGAGCCATACCAGATTCAGAGTTGTAGCCAAAGACAAAGATGCCACTGAGCATGCCTTTGGTTGGTGGTCAGCCTTAAACCATCTATGTGGGGTGAGACCTCTCTTTTTAGGTTGAGGTTCTCCCTCTTCAAAGAATTGGGGATACTTCCTCTAGCAGAAGACTTCAACTTCTTGCTAGTTTTGGAAGAGTTCCAAGAATTGCATTAAGCATTCCAATGTTGGTGGTCATCCTTAAACCACCACCTTATTGCAACATTTCAAAGAGCACATTCAACCTAGTGATTCGATACATGTTTTTTGCACATTTTTTTATTACAACTCTCTTCTTGGACTCATACATACCCCTTCAGATTAAAGGGGGGAATGTTGGACATCTAATCGCCTAAGGGTTAAGGTGTGGGAGTTGGAAAATCAAAGGAAGTCCAAGAGACCTTGAAATATGGAATCCAATGATCATGCAAAATGTATTATAAATGTACATCATGTGAATAATAAAACATCACATGATTATCTTTCATATGTGGTGTTCACATTCCATGTGTGTCTAACAAAAACTAAAAACGAAAAATAGTAACTAATAGAAATGGAAGTTACTAAGCAACCAATAATAAGATCTTAACCAATCACATTACAAATAAATAAATTTAAATAATAATAAAAATAAAAAAAATTGAATTCTCAATGTTAAACTATAGATAAGCTACAAATTTATTTGGTCAAACACAAACTAATACACAGTCAAAACAAAATTGAATGTGCAATACCATGTGTATAATAACCATAAATATTTATAACATGTAAATAGGATTTGTTACAATACCATGGCCTAATAACATGTCTTATTGATACCATAGGCCCAAAAAATCATAATTAATATCGTATAACTGGCCCTACTCAGTTATGAAGTATTGCATTATCAATCAATTATAGTATGACATGTAAATTTTGTCTTTTTTTGGGTCAGTTTTGTAAGGTATATACCTATAAAACCTTATTTTTTGTTCTCTAGTTTGAAGTCCCTTTGGAAAAATTTGTAGTTTTACTGGATATGAGGGCTTAAGATTTTTTTTGAAGATATAGCTATGTACATGTTGGCACATAGGAGTGACCCAGGGTTCAAATTTAAGCCAACAAACCCCCCTCAGACACTGGCATTTTCAATGTCTCATAGTAGGTGAGGTCTCATCCAAGGTATACTGATGGGTTTCCAATAACCTTTGGAGGTTATGCAAGGGAAAAGAGGAAATAGAGACAACTATCATTTAGAAAAACCCAACCCAAACTATTGCACCCACCATTTGTCATAAATATATTCATTAAATAGAAGTACATCTGTGTAATGCCCCTGACCACTTACGAAGATTATGATGGAATCCATTATCCTAAAGTGGTTCTTGTAGGCTAAAGCGGTGAAATATTTAATAAGGGGACTTAAAATGCATAATGAAACTTTCTAAAATTAAAAATGGAGAAGGGATAATATTTTCTAGGCAAGTAAGAAGTCACTTTAACTTTATAAAGTGAAATATCATAAAGTGACTTAATAAAAGTGAATTTAATAAAAAGGGGAAGGTGAAAAGACAAACCTAAATTCATAAAAGAAGGAAAATGAGGAGACTCTCCTCATTCATGCATTTTTGAGAGTTTGGAAAGAGATCTCTTATAGAGAGTTTGAAGAAGAAGCTTGGGGTTTTGGAACCCTAGTTTCCATAGTAGACTTCAGTGTTGAAACGAGACACCCTAGTTTGGATTGGGGAGTGAAATTACTCAGATTTCATTGTTGGGCTCTAATGGAGAACAAATTTTATATGAAATATTGAGGTATTTAATATTTATTGGTTGATTTTGCATCCATATACAATATTTTATATTTGTTTGTGAGAAGCTAGAGATTTTCATGGAACAATAGAGGACCAGGTACAAATTTAAGCCAATAGAAATAAGTTGGGTACTGGACAGTTAATACTCCAGTTTGTTGGGGCCCGCGATTTGTTAAAAAAGGTTGCATGTTTTATGGTGGGGCCAGTCTAGAATTTTTCCAAAGAATTAGAAGTGTAGAAATTCACATGACTAAATTTGGAGGCATAAAGGTAGCACAAGTCCCACTAAATTTATTGGTTGGGTCCATCACTTCGTGGAGGCACAAAGAAAGGGATTCAGGTTAATTCTTTTGGTGATTGAACATATTTCCAACTGTTGGGTTGTATTTATTTTGCAAGGATGAGTTCTTGGCTTACAGGAATCACATTTCTTACTTATCTTAAACCATGGTCACTTCCTCCAATTCTTGGACATATGTATATCGGAGGGAGTTAATTTTTGAGCAATAAAGACAGAGTACCCTTGTTGAAGGGCATATTTTATCCAATTTGAATTCACAATTGTCTCATGTCAGTTCGTGGGTATCCTTTTGGGCTTGCACGCTGCCATTTTCCTACTTGTACGTGACACAATACTCTAAGATATGCGTTGAGGGTATTACCGTGGGAGTAACATTTCTTGAAGCTTGTGTCAGTTAACTAACTGTTTTCTGGGTCAAATTTCCAAGGAGACAGGTACTAGCCTTAGCTGGTAAGGAGAGACTGAAATGTATGAAAAGATTGTCCCTGAAACAACTGTCATTAGAGAGCCATCTAACTGAAGAAACGCTACAAGGTTCATCTATTACAAATCAAATCCCTAATATGTTTTATAATCAATTTAAGGGAGAATTTATGCTGCCATTACAATGTTAAAAAATCATATATCAGTTATGTACTATTTTCTGGGTAATCAAATAAATACGTTGGATGCTATAAGATTTGGCTTGTGGGTATAAAATTTCCTTTTTATGCATTTATGAAGTTTAAATTGTGGGTCAATACTATAACAATGTGCCCAAAATTAATTAACAAAAGAAACCAGTGGGAAAAAAAATAAAATTAAAACACAAACCCAAAAATTGATTTAGAACTAGAACTTTGGAGGGAAAGGGATCTTATAGTGGTATCATAGCCTTTCTTAGCTCAATCGTGGGTTAACAGCTTGAAGACTTTGTTACCCCTGGACAATGCTTTCATGACAGAAGAAAACCCCTACACAAGGATAAAATATAGGAGAAAACATACTTACAGAGAACCAATTCCCCTTACAGAGGAAGATAACCTTGATACAGAGAGTGAAGAGACACTAGAAAGGGGCAAGGGGATAGAGAAAACACTTGAGTTTTAAAAACCAGACATGGGAGATAAGGAAGAGCAGGCTTTTAATAGATTTCTGAGGGCTATAAATGACTTGGACAAGGGCCAAAAAGAGATGGTGGAACTGATGAAAGGTATAACAAACACAAGAACTTCCACTGGGAAGGAACCATTGAATGGGTTAAAATTTCAATTAAAATTTCAAATTGTTATATGTTGTATCAATTACTTTAGCCCAATTCAATACTTCAATTAGAAATCTTTCAAATTACAATTAGTCTTTCCATTCATCAACAATAATTGAAGATAGAACAATAAATGCAATGAAAAATTAGACAATCAACACATCAACAAGAGACACCAGGTTTGGTCAAAGACCAGGAAAAAACCCACTAGGAGGAAAACCCTATGAAATTATTCTTCTATTAGATTGTCATAAAATGTTCAATAGAGAGCAAAATGATCCCAATACAATATCATCAACAAAACAACCCAACAACATTCATAAATAAATTTCCAGCATCATAATATATCAGAGACGAATTTTCCTTTCTGCAGTCAACTTCGGTCTTTGGTCAAATCTGAGTCAAACTTCCTAGTCGCATGTAGGAGGAGCTATGAGAGCGACTGGAGGCTTCTAGCTGCACCCTTGATGCCTGCAATCCAGAGAGTGTGGTCGAATATTCCCTATGACTATAATCCAAAAACCCTAAAACAGATGCAAGCCTCAGTTCTTGTAATTTCATACCTTTGCGAATTTCTGTTGTCATCCCTGCCTCAGACTATGCGATCCAGTAAATGAAGAAGAGAAGAAAAAGATTATTTATAGGCTTCCAAGGGTGACCAATTTTCTTTAGGGCCGAACTTGATCAAATGTGCATATGTGGGCTTTCATCATAAGTACACTTTCCCTTATCCAATTTGAGTGATGTTTAGGTCGATTTTTGTCCTCTCGAAAAGAGGAAATCAATACCATTGTCATCTACATCAAATTCAGAGGCTAGCTCCCTCTTACATTCGATCATCATAAGATCACTACCTATCAAGAATAGATCGTCAACTTATAAAATCAAAATCAACGACATACCTTGGACTACCTTGAAGTAGAGGTTTGGATCAACATTACTTCTTGTGAATCCCATCTTCACCAAGTAACTATCTATGTGGGTGTACCATGCTCTGGGGGCTTGCTTCAAACCATACAATGCCTTCTTTAACCTGCAAACATGTGTCTTTCAATCCTCTACTTCAAATCCCCGTGGTTGCTCAACATACACTTCTTCTTGTAACATGCCATGGATGAATGCAATCTTCACTTCCATATGATGAAGGGTCCATCCTTGACTTGCGACAAGGGAAACTATCAAATGAATGGTTGTTTCCCGAGCCACATGTTCAAATATATCATCACAATCTTCTCCCTCTTTCTAGGAGAATTCTCAATCCATGAACCTTGCCTTGTATTTCTCAATGCTACCATCAACTCCATGCTCGATCTTGAATAGCCACTTGGAAGTCACCATGGATTTCCCTTTTGGTCTCGGCACAAAATCCCATACGTCATTCTTCCTAACAGATTCATATTTTTTGGCTATAGCATCTTTTCAAATGTGTTCCTTTACGACTTCTTCGAATGTGGGGGTTCATCTTGAATCATAGTGCTCATGGCTGCAACGTATCCCTCATACCTGTATGGCTACTTCCTTTCTCTAAATTACCTTCGAAGAGGAACACGTCTCTCGTCATCCTGTAAAGTATCACGAAGCCAAAGTGGCTTCTTCTTGGTTGGCGGATCACATGGAGGAGGATCTAAGGGATCCATGGGCTCCATGGGATCATCAACAATATATGTCTCAGGTTTGGGGACGAAAGGACCATGCAAAATATCCATATCATTGTTCTCCTCAGGAGGAGGAGGCAGAGGAAGGTCCCTTTCTTTTCCGAGGGTAGAATTTTCATCGAATGTAACATCCCCACTAATTTCAACCTTCCTTTGACCAAGAATATATATTCTAAATGTTTTAGAATTTTTACAATATCCAACAAACGTTCCTTTTCTTCCTGATTCTTCCTAATTGTTCCTTTTGTCCTTCGGTACATGAAAGTATACGGGGCATCCAAAAATACAAAGATGACCAACATCGGGCTTGACACCTATAAATACTTTTTCATGGGTCCTTTTTACCAATGCTTGATGAGGCACCCTATTTTGAACATAACCGATGACATTTGTTGCTTCTCCCCAAAGGAACTTCGACAACTTTTGATCATAGATCATGGCATGCAACTTCTATAATGGACTTGTTGCTTCTTTCATCCACTCCATTTTTTTCGGGAGTATAGGGTACAATTGTCTCTTTCTTGATACCTTCCTTCTTGAAAAAATCAATGAATTCCTTTGATGTGTACTCTCCACCATTGTTGGACATGGATATTTTGATTTTCTTCCTGTTTTATTTTTGATCAAATATTTGAACTCCTTGAATATTTCAAAGGCTTCATCCTTGTGCTTCAAATAATATAGCCATGTTTTTCTTGAGAAGTCACCAATGAAGGCGATGTAGTAGAGATGGCCACCAATAGAATGTATGGGCATCATACCACATACATCAGAATGAATGAGATGGATGATTTCATTTGAATTTTTCTCGCTAGAGGGTAATGATACCCTTGTCTTATTTCCATTGACACAACCTGGACATACTCCATCATGATGGGCTTGAACCTTGGGAATCCCTAAGACCAATTTCTGCAATTTTGGAAGAGCATCATAATGTAGATGGGCCAATCTTCAATTCCATATCTCTCTTATATGATTAGTATCATGGACCAATGCTAGAAGTGGTCTTCGAGTAACCCTGCAAAGTCCTTCATATCTTGATCCCAATGTGAATGCATCTCTCATAGGTGATCTAGTAGCCCAAGTAATAACCTTTCCCCTAATGAAGGAAACCCTCATCCCTTTGTCTTCCAAAGAAGATATTGATACCGAATTCTTATTTAACCCTGGCACATACATCACATCATGGAGAAAAATAGATTCTCCTGAATTCAAATGAAATTTGACAGACCCAAAACCTTTAATGGGATGAGTGGATTTGTATCCAAGAATTATTTTTAAATTTTACTTCCTCTCCACCAAATTAGAGAGAACTTTTTTATAACCAGATAAGTGATGAGTGGCCCCACTATCAACCAACCAACTATCCCACGAATCCAGAGGGGATGAACTAGTAAGAGTGGAAATATGAATATATCTAGATTGATTCACAACATTGCTTTCATACCTGGAGAATATTGACTTCTTTTGTGGATGACGATCTTCTTCATGATCATTGGGAGCATCTCTTATTATTCTTTCATATCTTCCTTTATAGTTGTTTCTTTGGTAATCTCTTCTTGTTTGATCATTCAACTTGTTTTTATTGCTTCTGGTATTGTAGTGTGGTCCATTGTTCTTCTTGGGGCAATCTCAAGCATAGTGGCCTTTCTTGTGCAAGTATTCTTTTCTTAGATTTCGAGGATGAGGCTTTCTTGAATTTGATGGACCTCCTTTCCCTTTATTCTTATTCTTGTCATGAGTAATGAATGCAGTGAGCTCTTCCTCTTAATTCTTTTGTATCCTTCCTCTTGATATCATCCTTGATTCTTCTTGAGTGAGCTTTCCAACAATTTCATCAAATGACAGGAGGACATTGTTGTTGCTTATAGTAGTAATGAATATTTCCTGAATAAGAGGGAGACCTCTTAGAGTCACGATCACCAATTCCCTGTTAGACATAGACTCCCCAACTTTTTGAAATTGATCTCTAAGACGAGATATTCTCATTATGTATGATTGCATGGATTCTCCTTTGTTCATTTTTGTGTCTTTGAGTTGATATTTCAAGGATATAATTTCATTCAAATTGTTGACTTCATACATGCTAGCTACCTTATTGTACATGCATTTAGACCTTCTCGAGTTTCCAACATATGCAAGTAAATTGTCCTGTAAACCATCAACTATGATTTGCTTTGATTTTAACTCACCTTTCTTGTGCTTGTTTTTGACAGCAGCAGAAGCATTCTTTGGAGGCTTAGGTACTTTTCCTTGAATGTAGTCCATAACATCATTGTTGTCAGCGATAATTTACAACTTGAATTTCTATGCAACAAAATTGGATGAGTCAACCAACTTCTCATTTTCCTTGAAGAAGGAAGACATCTTGACTTGGCTAGATCGGTTATTTCAACTTTCCAAAGATGATTTCTTCAATTCTTATCTCCTTTTTGGCTTGTCCTTCACCTTAGATCTAATACCATGTTAAATTTTCAAATTGTTCTATGTTGTATCAATTACTTTAACCTAATTCAATACTTCAATTAGAAATATTTCAAATTACAATTAGCCTTTCCATTCATCAACGGTAATTGAAGATAGAACAATAAATGCAATGAAAAAGTAAACAATCAACACATCAACAAGAGACACCAGGTTTGGTCAAAGACTAGGGAAGAATCCCACTAGTGGGAAAACCCTTTGAAATTATTCTTCTATTATATTGTCATAAAATGTTCAATAAAGAGTACAATGAGTCCAATATAATATCATCAGCAAAACAACCCAAAAACATTGAGAAATAAGTTTCCAACATCATAATATATCAGAGACAACTTTTCATTTCTATAATCAACTTCGGTCTTTATTCAAATATGAGTCAAACTTACCAATCACATGCAGGAGGAGTTGTGTGAGTTAGCTTCCAGTCGCACCATTGATGCCTGCAATCCAACGATTAAGGTATAATTTTCCTTGTGACGTGCCTACGACTGTAATCCAAAAACCCTAAAACAAGATTGAGCCTCAGACCCTGTAATTTCATACCTTTGCAAAATTTATTGGTTGGGTCCATCACTTCGTGGAGGCACAAAGAAAGGGAGTCTGGTTAATTCTTTTGGTGATTGAATGTATTTCCAATTGTTGGGTTGTATTTATTTTGCAAGGACGAGTTATGGTCTTATAAGAGTCACATTTCTCACTTAACTCAAACCATGGTTACCAATTGTTGGACGTATGTATGCTGGAGGAAGTTAATTTAAATGAGAAAAAAAGTCAAGATTACCCTTATTGAAGGGTGTATTTTATCCAATTTGAAGTCACATCCATCTCATTTCAATTCATGAATATCCTTTTGAGCTTGCATGGTGCCATTTTCCTGCCTGCACGTGACACAATACTCCAAGATATGTGTTGAGGTTAATACTATGGGAGTAGCATTCCTTAAATCTTGTATCATTTAATTAATTTTTTGTGTGGGCCGTATTTCCAAGGAGACAAGTGTTGGTCTTAGCTGGTAAGCAGAGACCAAAATGTATGAAGAGATTATCCCTAAAGTGACTGTGATTGGAGAGCCATCTAATTGAAGCAATAATACCATGTTCAACTATTCCAAATCAAATCCCTAGTATGTTGTATAGTCTATTTAAGGGAGCATTTTTGTTTCCATTACTATGTTAAAAAATCATATATCAGCTCTGTACTATTTTCTGGGTAATCAAATAAATGTGTTAGATGTTATAAGATTTGGCTTGTGGGTATAAAATTTCCTTTTTATGCATTTCTAAAGTTTAAGTTGTGGGTCTAGCTTATAACAATGTGCCCATAATTAATTAACAGAAGACACGAGTGGGGAATTTTTTTTAAACACAAACCCATAAATTTATTCAGAACTAGAAATTTGGAGGGAAAGGGATCTTACGATCTGAATGCCCTTATAACATGAGTTGAAACATTCCTAGTAAATTACGACATGTATGGATCAAATGAAAATACATTTTCTAGCCAACAAAGTAACCATTCAACAAGAATCCATTATATGAGTGCAAAACTAACTCTAACACAAAACAACAGAAACATAGTTTCATTCACATACAAACATTGTCATTAAAATTATGTTTCAACTACAACTTATTGATTCAGAACATTCACCAAGAACTCTTTGCCAAAAATCTGTTATTCATTCATTCATTCACCCATTGATACCAAAGTGTAATATAGGATAACCATGTGAAAATGGCCAAGAACCCATAGATACTTCATATTAATGGAAAATAACATGAATTCAATTTACAATGGGGTATCATACACCCAAAAGTGAGAAATAATACCAACCTTGTCCATATGACATTTACCCAACCAGTTACATCACAATTATCAATGTAATGTCCATTTCTAATTAATTTCCCTATGGGGGACGAAATAGCCTATCCAACATGTACACTATAGTCTTGATAAAGGGGAGGGGACCCAATTAACCAATGTTTTGGGCAACATTGGGAAAAATTTGCGTCGATTGGGGCAAAAAAGCCCAAATTGGGGTTGCATTTGCAACCTCTCACATTTGAGAAACCCCATGAGGGAATTTATAAATAGAGGAGAGTTGGAATCACTTTGGATCATAAATTTGGATTGGAATTTTTGATTTTGTTGAGCCTGAGGATCTGATGGTTTTAAAACCCCTTATTCTACATTAGTTTTAGTGGAGGTTATCCCACCCTAGCTAACCCCTTTGTCTAGTTTTAGCAAAGTTGATCCCGCCCTAACTAGACACCTTTTTTTTGTTCTGGTACAACAAATTTCTTTGGAACAATACTAGTCTAATTTTGGCACACAAGGAAGAATTTACCTGAGGTCATTTATTAGGCCATTCATAGGACAATGAAGGATATATCTACTTGAAGGTTACTGACAAAGCGCTTTCTACATAGACAACGAAATATCCTTTGTAATCTTCCAAGTTTTGGGTCACCGAGCTCTTGGGTGAGGAAGGATCAAGTTTGATCTGGGGAAGATGTAGGGCTACAAGTAGTCGTAGGTCCGAGGGAAGCCAGAACTCTGAGGGTAGATGTAGGGATGAGGACCCCGATTTTGACAACGAGTTTACCCAATATTGAACTAGCAGCATATTTTATATTGATTGAAATACAAGGGTAACTTAATTAATTTATAACTCACTGAATACTTTTTTGAATCAACTCTTTGGTTTGGTTTCAATACTATTAAATATCATTGTTTTAGTATTCTTGAATATTACTATTACAATTGAGAATTTCTATGGTTGTGTGGGTTTGATAGTTGTCAATTTTCTAGTGTTCTATGCTGGCACAATCACTTATTACAATTCTTCTTCAATTAGAAATCACTTTATCCAATAAATTCAATATTCCAACAATAATAAGCAATTGTAGATAGAACAATAAACAAAATGCATAGTAAAAGACAACCAAGAACAATAGAGACACAACAATTTGGTCAAAGACCAGGGGAAAACCCCACAAGCCTAGAAAACCCTTTCCAAATTCCTTCTATTAGATTATCATCAAATGTTCAACAGAGAGATACAATGTCCAAGTACATCAACAATAAGTCAAAGGTCAAATCCTTGACTATCCCAAACATCAATCCAATATCCAATCAAAAATGAGCCCAAAATTCATCTCTGGTCAAAAGTCAAATATGAAATCTATGATCATAGTCAACAATAGTCAACTCTGCCCTAACTAGTCAAAAATCAATGGTCAAAGTGCACAGAAAAGTTTAGTCAAGGAAACATTCAACTCAACCTCCTTAGATCAGTCGAACTTGGTCAAAACAATCAACAAATTATGCCCACAAATTGTTGAAAGTCAATGTTTGACCTATGAAAACCCTAGCACATAAATTTCAATCAACTCTGGTCAAAGTACTCTAAAAAATCTCGGTCAAACTATCGGTCAACTCTGCCTTCCAAATAGATCCAAAAATCAGTCAAACAAACTAAAATCCTCCATGAACAACGCTAGTCAAAAAAATCCCAAACAGAAGTCAAATTCGATCAAGATAAAAGAATCTCTCTCCTTCTCATGTGTGAACTTGGCCCCGCAATTTCAGACTCATACAAACCAATGAAAGAAAGGAATATGTGATGTGATGCCTCCAAATGATGCCAAGTGATGTCTATTTATATGTGTTCGAGGAGGTCAAATTTCCTTTCCCAGGCCGACTTGTACTTTTGTGTAGATGAGGGTTTCACATTAAAAATAATATATTTCCTTATGCAAATTAAGTTCTTCCAAGGGCTAGTAGGGTCTCCAGAGGATGAGGAGGGCTTCCAAAAGGAGGGAATTTCTCCCTGAGATACCAAATTTCAACACTTCCTCTCAGCTAGGGATGAATTTATGACTACATCATAAGTCTCATCTCAAGTGTCTTACCATCACCATCATTGTATCATATCATATCTCACCTCTTCTCATCTCTGCTCATCACTACTCATCTGGTCATCTGCTTGAACACTCTCGAATCTAAAGAAGAAGAATCATTATAGGGGAGAAAAATTTACCACCCTATGTCCAATGTCAATAGGTGAGATACCACATACCATGAGAGGTAAGGATCATATACTATCCTATTGTTCACTAATCTTCCCACCTTGATCCTCAAGAATTAAGTGGTAGAACACCTGCATCCCATCACTTGAGCGAGATATTGCTTACCATAAATGGTAAGGATCACACCCTATCCCAAGTATCCTCACCCATTAGCCAGATGGGTGGAAATCCCTACAAGCCCAAATTGTGGATATGATGCATATTGGGGTATACTCTTTCAAGTCCTAGGCTTAATGGTAGGGGGAGATACCCACCTGTCATAGGTGGAAAAGATCACACACATCCTACAGTGACAATAATTACCATGAGAGATAAGGATCACACACTATCCTATTGTCTAGAGTTCCCTCAACCTTAGGAACTCTTCAACTCAATTCCTCTCCCTAGGAGCTCAAATAGGGTGGAAGAGCATAACTCAATGTTCTTTATCAATCATGACCCTTTCCTAGGAGGATGACATCCATCAGTCCAAGATGTTATTTGAAGACCAAGAACTTCCCTTTCAACAAAGCCTTGGTAAGAATATATGTTAACTACTTGTCAATTGAAATGTGATGGAGTCTTATGACTCCTCTCTGCACCATATCCCGAATATAATGATATATAATCTCATCATGCTTGGACCTATCGTGGAACATGGGATTCTCTGCTAGTCGGATCCCACTCTTGTTGTTGCAATACGTCATTATCATATCGAGGACCTACTCAAAAAACTCTCAAAAGAGCTTCCTCATCTATACTGCTTCATAGCTAGCCATGTTAGCAGCAATATACTTTGCCGCATCCATATTAAGGGAAACAAAATTCTACTTCCTTTTCATCCAAGATATCACTACAGAGGAGGAAAGCTAGAGGAGGAAAGCCACAAATTGACACACATACATAAAACAATATGAGTTGTTGCACTTATATTGATCACACAAACTTGACTTTATTAAACTTCTCACACACATAATTACCTAGTTGTGGCTCTTGGCTCTTTTGGCCTCATATTTTGACTTTATATTGACTTTTCACAATGGGCACAACTCCGAACAATCATAAGCTAGGGTTGCGGCCCTATTCCTCTCTTTGCCGCCACTAACAATGTACTGCAATGATGACTTAAAGCGCACTACAACGATGGCTCCCATTAGCTTGTGATCAACAAAAAATAATGGTGGCTCTCCAGACTATCACTGCAAATCTCTGACTTCTTAAGCTGCCTAGCTCTAATACCAATTTGATGGAAAGGCGGAGGAGGAAAGACACAAATTTCACACACAAACAATATGACCTGCTGCTCTTCTTTATTAAACACAAACTTCACATGATTATAATGAACCCAACGTGGGGTATTTATACATTTTAACTCACGTCTAAATTGATGCTAACTTCAACATGGAAACACCCACTAAATTTAACCTTTCCAAATATAGAATGAACTTGAACTTCTAATATTGGATTCGACTTAACTCGACTAAACTCAATCGCTCACTTCATGCATCACATGCACACGAGAGTAATTACTATTTCCAACACTCCCCCTTAATTATGATCGTATGACTCAACTAACTCAAACATGACTCAACTATGCCTACTAGGATTACAATAGAAATTGACTCAATCATCACTCAAACATGCTTACTGGTCTAAGTCTTAGCTAGGATTACAATGACTTAAATCTTTTGCAGTTTTGAACTTTATTTTTTGTTTCTTCCAATTTCTATATCTCGAAATCGCTTCATTCTCTGTCGTTATTTCTTGTTGTAACCTCCATATTTATTTACTTGTTTCTGCTAGAATTTTTCTTTGACTTCTCTTGTATTCATTCAGAAAAGCAATCTAATCCCGTCTCATACAACTTCCTCTTCAACAATTCTTTCACTCATGGACTGCTGCCAAAACTTTTTTATCTTGAAATTTACTTTTTTTCCTTTGCTTCTTTCGCTTCATATTCTTGATCTTCTTTCTGCCATATTTCTTGATAGCAAAATCTTGTCTCTTCTTGACTTCATTACTGAAAAATTGTTTCAATGCTTTCATTTTTGTCTTTAGAAACATCCATATCTTTCTATGCACTTTCATCATCAGGTACTGCTGCTTTTTTCTTGTAATCTACACACTCAAGATAAATGTTAGAAATGTATTATTATGTTATGAAGTGAGAGATTTCTTCTCTTCCTCTTCCTTCTTTGCCTCTTTTGTCTCTGCCTTCTCTTCCACTCCTTTACAAATCTATATTGTTGCAAACAGGTTGTCTTCCACTTGGCTTCCAGACACAAATGGGCTTCTCTCACAAAATAAAAACATATTAATTAGATATTTATGTTGCCTCATGTGCAACCACTCATCACCAGTTAAATTATATTCATCAAGGTTAACATCAACATAATTTTGATCCACTCTATGGTGGGATATCTGAGCATGCATGTGCTCATTAACAAATTAAACGTCACCAAATTCATTAGTTGCTGCTATATTCATGAGAGATGCGATCTCAACTCCACAAACCATTACTTCATATGAAAAACTCACTTTGTCATTATCAAAATTAAATGTCTCAAACTTTGATGCAAAGAGGTCATCATCAACTTCAATCTTTCCAACCAATATTTTTTCCATATCTCCCTTGAAAACAAAATATGGTTTTCATTATGTGCCCCCGTAAGATACAAACTTATCGGATTCACCAAAGAAAAACTTTTCTTTTCAAAGAAAACACTTTTTCAAACCTTTTCATAACATGCAACTTTATTTAATATTAAAAACTCTTTAATAGCTCCAAAACAAAGCCTTTAATAACCCTTTAATATCTCCAACCATTTAAAAAAAAATCATAAACGAGCCTAAAAAAAGAACACTTTTCTTTAAATCGCTTTGATAAACATGTGCTCCATAAAATCTCCTTTGAAATATATTCTTTCAAACCTTTAAACTAAAACCTTTCAAATGAATCTTTAAAAACTTTAATATATTTTTTAAACCATTCAAAATTCACACCTTTAGTGGTGTCTATGGTTGCGACCCTTTAAAAAAAACCTTTCAATTTTTTTTTTAAACTTTTAAACTTGCCTCATGGGATTGGTTTGAAATTTTGTTGTATGGTCAGGCTAACGCAGTTTTTCTGCTCTTTTTTAATTGGATTCAAAGTGGTGGCAATGACTGGAGGCAGAGGCAGAAAAGAATTCCACTCTTGGCCATGACTTATCACTCACATAGTGCATTTCTGCAAGCTATGACTGCAGACTCTCACTCTTTCTCGACTCGTTAAACCTCGCTCTGATACCAATTTGATGGAAAGGCACATGAGGAAAGGCACAAAATTTCACAAAAAAAAAATGAGTTGCTTCTCTTCTCTATTAAACACAAACTTGACTTGATTACAATGAACCCAACATGAGGTATTTATACATTTTAACTTGTTGATGGTGCTAGACCCGCCAACATTCAGGGGAACACCCCGATATGAAATCCCAACTAGACCTCACACTGTTTAGTGTGGGGGTCCCATCTGGTATGATGGCCCGATTGCCATTATCTTAAGAATTTGACTCAACTCTTGCTTATCAGGACAAGAGAGTGGTTCACTTTGTCTTCGAGAAGTGAGGTTTGTATGACTGCTGAGTGTAAGTGTCACTTGTGTCAATGGTTCTTTCACTGTAGAGGTAGAGGGTGAGAGTGAGTTCCAGGTCATTGGGAGTAGTCCCAACACTGCTAGGAACACACAACACAATAGGACATGTGCAACTTCTAGAAGAGCAGTCCACACGGATGCGGCAATCACAACATACATGGTAAGATAACATGTACAACACTCATGGATAAGTCTAAACGAGTGCAATGATTGTTATAACAAGCTTCATGTGGAAGGTCTGTCTAATGTCCAGGAGAGCAGTCTACATGGGCGAGACAAAGTTAACAACATATACAAAACATTTCCATTAATAGATTATGTATTACAACAAATGAAGCAGTTCAGATGTATAACACAGGTTAAAGCAACATGCATTGCAAGTGTTAAAGAGTAGTCTTACAACAAATACAATACATGTGTGAAAACGTGCTCGCCTGTTAGCAGGCTTATAAATTAAGCGAAAGTTTCAAGACACATCGTTACACCATACATCACTAACCCCGAGTGCGAGGCGTTGGAGCCACTACTTACTCCTCAAAGAAAATATTACAGACTCTCTTGGCTATGTGGGAGGAGCCGAGGTGAAAAGTCCCCTGCATGTACAAATGAGGGGGGTATTTATAGCCAAGGGTGAAATTGGCCCTTATGACTTTTCGACTACCCTCATGACCGTTTGACTTCCATGACTCTTCAACTTACATGACTCTTTGTTCAACAAGTGGGTCTCTTGGACTTCCACATTACATCACATTGATTGACAACAAGCCCATAGTGGAGACGTGGACGACATGACTCATGACGTGACTCGACATGACTTGACATGACAATTCTGGTACATTCGTGTTGCTGTTGGAGTGCATGTCGAGCTATAGTGCTACTGGGTGATGGATGTCTTCATGGTGTATCATAGCTTCACCTCCGCATGGCGAAGTGTGCGAAGTCATATGGTCCTTGGTTTGTTTGATGAAGCTTTAGCATGTTGTTCCTTGCTTGCATGCTGGAAGGCTTGACAGACTCATATGTTCGTGAAGGTGCATGTTCATTGCGTTTTTCTGCTTCGCATGCTTCATTCATTCATTCATTGGTGAACTTGTCATTTTGCATGTGCTCCCTTCGTTCATCCCATTCGTCGTCTTGCCATGTTCGTTGGTGTACCTGTACCTGCAGCCACTCATGATGAGATAACATCAAATCCAAAACCTCCTAGTCTACCATGACACATGATCATTCAGATGTAGGTTACTAGGAGAGGCAGCAAGGCTATGATGTGGGATGATGGCTTTTGGCAACTACTGATGAAAACTACGCAAGAGTCACTGATAGATGGAGAGAGGCAATCTGATTCGATAGTGACTGTCTGCAAGGTCTGGCTTGGCTGGGAGGAAAAATTGCGCAAATTTTGGGAGGAACAGTCCAAGCTGTTGGAAGGCAAAGCAGGCATGCTCTGCGTATTTTTCAAAACGAATGGGCAGCAGGGCTGAACAACTAGATTTGGCAATTTTCCAGAGGAATGGGCGAGGCTGCATGAAGGGTTAGCAGGCAGGGATTGCACAGTTTTTCTGGGGAACTTCTGGGAGACTGGCAGCTAAAACTACGTAATTCCTAGAGGGAACTTCCAATTGGCTACTGGGGTCACTGGCAACCAAAACTACACAAATCCCAGAGGGAAATGCCAGTTGGCTACCCAGGAGACTGGATCAGAAACTATGCAATTCCTAGAGGGAACTGGCAGTTTGTTGCTGGGGGCTGTTGGCAAGGAAAACTTCACTGAGGTCGAGAGGCCACCTGCTGATCATCTCTGTGTAATCACTGAGCTGAGCCGATTGAGGGGAAGTAGAAGGCCTACTCATGAGCACGACACAATTTTTGAGATGAACAATTGGTCGACTGCCGGGATGACTGACTGGGAAAATTGCGCAAATTTTCTGAGGGAGATAGGGATGGGCACTTGGTGTCTGTTTGGCTTGTCTGCGCAATTTCCTCAGTTAGTTGAGTGGGTGATGTTAGTGGCCTCGGCATAATTTTTGAGGGGATTCAGTGCCGGGGTGACTGCCGAGTCCGACTGTCCAGGTGGCCAGCATGAGAGATGATTGGATTGCTTGCTAGCAACACAACTTGAAAATACTATCTTGGTGCTTCTGCACTATTTTGGTTAACAATTGATTAGGTCGATGGTAGGTTGATGGTCCGGCTGTCAGAGGGGAGTCAGGTCATCAGAACCTTCAGGAAAAATGGCTAAGTGTGTGAACAATCTAAAGATGCATAGGTGATCATATGAACACACACTCGCATGACTTAATGACGAAACGACAAAACCATCTAGACACACAAGCTCAACAAGACTGAATGACAGTGTAAGCGACAAGCACAACACTCATGATTGATCGTTTATTGATCAAGATGACGCTTGTGTGACAGTGAATGTGACTCCATGTGTGAGTGCGACAAATGCTTTCATAGCAAACACAACAAGCACATACGAAGTGAAGACTTTGAGCATAACCAGAACATAGTCGCAAGCATGACTTAGACATTAGCATGTAGAGACTTGAATGCAATTAACAAGTGTCACATGAGCCCACGGAGTGAACCCGAGTGTGTGCAGTCATCAAGTGAAACTCTTCAAGGGAGGCTCTGAAATTGGTGCAGGCCAAAATTTTGGAGGGTGGTTGTAGCCGCTACAACATAACTCATGACTCAATTGATGCTAACTTCAACATGCAAACACTCACTAAATTTAACCTTTCCAAATATAGAATGAACTTGAACTTTTAATATTGGACTCAACTTAACTCGACTCAACTCAACTGCTCACTTCATGCATCACATGCACACGGGAGTAATTACTATTTCTAACACCCAGGACCTGCTCAAACAACTCTTGAAATAGCTTCCTCAACCATACTGCCTCATAGATAGCCATGCTAGCATAAATATACTCTGCCTCAACCATACTAAGGGCAACAAACTTCTACTTCCTACTAATCCAATATATCATGGCAGATCCAAGGCTAAAACAACACGCTGATGTGTTTTTCCTGTCAATAACATTTCCGACCCAATCAACATCATAGTATCCATGTTGTCTCACATCTCTAGCAGTATATCTCAATCCAAGATTAATGGTCCCATGAAGGTATCTCAACACATGCTTAGCAGTGAGCCAATGTGCATATAGAGGCTTGGTCATAAATTGACTGAGAGTGTTAACTGCAAAACATATGTTTGGATGAGTGTTCACAAGGAACATCAATGCCCCAATTATCTGTCGATACTCAATGGGATTTACCAATCGGGTCCTGCAACTTCTCGACATAACTTCTTGAACTTCATATCCATCAGTGTGGCCATGGACTTACATTCCACCATACCAAATATTTCCAACAGTTTCACAACATATATCCCTTGCGAAAGAAAAATATCACCTGGTCTCTACCACACCTCTAATCCTAGGAAGTAATGCATCAATCCAAGGTCTTTCATTTCGAACTCAAAGGCCAACTCCGTCTTGCACTCGAGAATAAGAGGCTCTCCACCTATCAAGAATAAGTCATCAACATATAATACCAAAATAAGGGGCATACCCTGGGATAATTTTGAAGTAGAGGTTCCGTTCGACATTGCTTCTTGTAAATCCAAGCTTTATTAGGTAGTTATCAATGTCGGTATATTGGGCTTGGTTCAATCCATAGAGCATTTTTTTCATCCTACACACATGAGTCTTCATGTCCTGCTCCTCAAAGTCCTATGGTTGCTCAACATATACTTCTTTGTTAAGTAGTCCATGTAGAAATGCGGTCAACACATCCATCTAGTGAAGAGTCCATCTCTTGCTAGCTGCTAGAGCAAGGATATATCAAAAAGTAGTGTAGAAGGCAACTAGTGTAAAAATGTCATCATAGTATTCTCTGTCTTTTTGGGAGAAATATCTAGCCATGAACCTCTCCATATATTTCTCAATACTTCCATCTGCTCCATGCTTGATCTTTTACAACCATCTAGAAGTCACAACAGACTTCCCTTCAGGCCTCATAAACACTTCTTACACATTGTTCTTCAGGATGAATTCATATTCCTCATCCATAACATCTTTCCATACATGTTCTTTCAATTCTTCTTCAAAGGTGTGTGGTTCATCCTATATGATATTTCTCATAGCCATAACATAACCCTGATATCGACATGACTTCTTGATTTCCCTAAAGGTTCCTCTGGAAATAGCATGTTTCTCAACATCATGTAAGGTGTCACAAATCCATAATGGTCTCTTCTTGGCAGGAGGACCACACAAAGGGGGATCCAAGGGGTCCATAGGTTCCAATGGATAATTAGCAAGTCCAGACTCTGGTCCAGGCAAAGAAGGGCCTTCTAGACTATCCATGGCATTATCCTTCTTCTCAACATTGACAGGGGGAGGAGTGTCCCTTGCTTTCCCAAGGGAAAAATCTTCATCAAATGTCAGATTCCTGATAAAATCTATATTCCTTTGACCATACACATATATTCTATATGATTTTTTTCTCAGTAACTAACAAACGTACCATTCTTTCCAGTAGCTTCCAACTTTTTCCTTTTGTCCTTTGGCACATGAAAGTAAACAGGGTAGCCAAAGATCCTCAAATGTCCAACATCGGGTTTTACACCTATGAAAATTTCTTTGGGAATCTTGTTACGTAAGGCTTCATGAGGAGTCGTGTTTTGAACATAGGCCGATGTGTTTGTAGCTTCACCCCATACAAACTTCAATAGTTTTTGATCATGCAACATGGTTTGGGAAACTTCCATAATGGTTTTGTTCTTCTTTTATTCCACTCCATTTTTCTCGAGGTTGTAAGGGATGATAGTATCCTTCTTGATTCATGGTTTCTTGCAAAATTCAATGAACTCATTTGAAATGAATTCCATTCCATTGTCAGACCTTAGACTTTGTTTCTCTTTCCTGTTTGATTTTATATCAATGCCTTAAAGTCCTTCAACATATCAAATGCCTGGTCTTTATACTTCAAGAATAATATCCATGTTTTGTGAGATAAGTCATCCAAAAAAATTATGTAATATAGATAGCCCCAAGAGATGTCACTAGCATGGTTCCACACATATCAAAATGAATGAGTTGTAGTATCCCATTAGACTTGCTCCTACTAGAAGGGAATGGTCCCATAAAATTCATTCCACTAGCATATCTGGACAAACTCCATCATGATTTGCTTGAACCTTTAAAATTCCAAAAACCATCCTTCTCACCTTAGTCAAGGCATCATAATGAAGATGATCAAATCTTTAGTTCCATAGCTCACACTGATGGTTACTATCATGAACCAATGCTCATATCTATCTTCCATTAATGTCGAAAAGCACTTAAATTCTTAATCCCAAGTTGAAGGCATCCCTTAAAGTATATTCCATGGGCCAAGTGAGTACCTTTCCTTTTATAAAAGAAATTTTCATTCGCTTTTCTTCCAAGGCAGATATTGATACAATATTCTTTTTCAACCCAAACACATAAAGAACATCATGTAGATGTATAGTTTCGCCATTATCCAAATTAAATGAAACAGAACCAAAGCCCTTCATAAGATGGGTATAATTACCCCCAAGAATGATCTTCAATTTTGTCTCTCTATCAACCAGGTTTGAGAGGACTTCACGATACCTAGTGAAGTGTCTAGAGGCCCCACTACCTACCAACCAGATATGAAATGAATTCAGAGGAGAGGTACTAGAAAGAGAATAAATAATAAAATGTTCATATTGAGTAGCAGTTGCATTATTTTCATACGTTCAGTTCCTTGATCTCTTTTGAGGATGATGAAATTCTTCTTGATTAGCAAGAGATTCTCTCCTTCTTCTATTATTTAACTTCTTGTTGTTGTAGTTGGACCTAGAAACACTTCTCTTTTCTGGACAGTGTTGGCTATAGTGACCATGCTTGTGGAATTGTAGCATTCAATTCTTCTCGATCTTCTATAGGTGTCCTTAGATTCAGGGGAAGGATTTATTGAATTAGGTGGTCTTCCTCTTCCTTTCCTCTTATTTTCTTGAGCAACAAAACTAGAGTGTTATCCTTCTTCATTCTTTTGAATTCTCTCTCTAGAAATCATCATGGTCTCTTCTTGAGTGAACTTGCCAACAAGCTCATCAAATGTTGGGAACTTTTCATTGTTTCTAATAGTTGTGATGAATGCCTCCCAAATCAAAGGAATACCTCCAAGTGAAATAAGTACCAACTCTCTATCAGAAGTAACTTCTCCAGTAGACAATAATTGATCCTTGAGTTGGGATGACCTTATGAAGTATGACTGCACAGTCTCTCCCTTGTTCATCTTGATGTCCTTGATTTGATTCTTCAAGGATAGAACATGATTCAAGTTGTTGAATTCGTACATACCAACCAGCTTATCATACATTTCCTTGGACTCCTTCAACTTTGAAATATAAATAATCAAATGATCTCTCAATGAATAAATAATAATCTTCTTAGCTTTGATATCACCTTTCTTGTACTTGGATTTTATATCAACATAAGAATTCTTTGGAGGCTCAGGTACCGTTCCTTCAACATATTCCAAGACATCATTATCATCCAAAGTCACATCTAACCTGGTTCTCCAAGCAACATAGCTAGATGAGTCATTCAACTTCTCTTCAATCTTGAAGTATGAAGTAGACATCTTGACCAAGTCAAATAAGTTCCTTCAAATCAGGTTCCTTCAAAAGTGGTTTCTCTTATCTCCTTGAGCTTGTTTTCACCTCAGCTCTAATACCATGTTAATTTTCTAGTATTCTATGCTGACACAATCACTTATTATAATTCGTCTTCAATTAGAAATCACTTTATCCAATAAATTCAATCTTCCAACAATAATAATCAATTATAGATAGAATAATAAACCAAATGAATAATAGAAGACAACGAAGAACAATAGAGACACAACAATTTGGTCAAAGAGTAGGTAAAAACCCCATAAGGGGAAAAACCATTTCCAAATTCTTCTTCTATTAGATTGTCATCAAATCAACAAATAGATATAATGCCCATGTACATCAACAACGACTCAAAGGTAAAAGCCTTGACTATTCCAAACATCAATCCAATATCCAATCAAAGATGAGCCCAAAAGTCAATTTCTAGTTGAAGTCAGTAGCAGCAAACTCTGTCATAACCAGTTAACAATCAATAGTCAAAGTGCCCAGAAAAATTCATCCAAGGCAATAGTTAACTCATCCTCCTTATATTTGTCAAACTTGGTCAAAACAATCTACAAATTATTCCCTCAGATTAGTCAAAGTCAATGTTTGATTTGCAGAAACCCTAACACATAAATTTTGGTCAACACTAGTCAAAATGCTCTAAAAATTATTAGCCAAGCTCCAAGTCAACTCAACCTTCTAAATAGATCCAAAAATCATTCAAACAAATTCAAATCCTCCATGGTCAATGCTGGTAAAAATAGTCCCAAACAAAAGTCAAACTCGGCCAACAAAAAAATACTCTCTTCTTTGCACATGTGAACTTGACCTTGCAATTTCAAACGTGTATGAACCAATGAGAAGAAAAGAGGATGTGATGTGATTCGTCCAAATGATGCCAAGTGATGTATATTTATATGTGGTTGACGGGGTCAAATTTCCTTGCCCAAGTCGACTTATACTTTTGTGTAGATGTGGGTTTTACATTAAAAACAATATTTTTCCTTGTGCAAAATAAATTCTTCCAAGGGCTAGTAGGGTATCCATAGGATGAGAGGGCTTTCCAAAGGAGGGAATTTCTCCCTGAGCTGCCAAATTTCAACAATAGTTGGCCCTAATTATAGTCGATTTTGGAGGAATTTATGACTGTTGATGCATTTTTATCATTAATGAAACCTGTTATTATATTGGGAAATGAAGATGTATTATTCTCTTTATAATTGTTGAAACCCTAGAAAAAATTAACCTAGGACATTATACAGAGCAAGTATTCAGAAAGTTCATCAAAGAAGATAAACATTAAACATAGAAAACATTAAGCCGAACACAATGTACAAAGAATCATCAAATAATAACAAAATTACAATGGAAAAACAGAACAACAATATAATGAAACCATAATAGAAGAAAACCATCTACAATAGAAAACAACTCTTTATATAATATTCAATCTTCTACATCATGCTCTCGGGAATCTTAGGCCAACTCACCTTGATGATTTTTACTCATATGTGCTAAGCCACAACCAATTATTTGACCATACCAGGTCAAATCGTAACAAAATTATATATCTGAAAGGTACGATGTCAACAACTACATCTTCTTGTTATGTCACGGTCTTCGTGGCTTCCATCACACATTTTTTTAGTCTCTCAGATATATGTGTAGTGTCTACCATCCTCTGTTGCACACAATATTCCTTATTTCCTCCTTTTTGTGCAGTTTTCATATTCTTAGCCAAAATTTAAAAATGTTTCTCCTTTTTCCTCGGCTCCTACACACCCCCAACACTATTCTTAGCTCACACCAAGCCATGATTCTCTGCTTGTATGGCAAGTGAAGGGAGTACTTGCTTGGTCTTTCATAAAAGCCAACGGCCTATGACAAGATAGTATCAAGTCTACCCAGGACAGAATCCTCCCTACGGGTAAGGTAACCTACAATGGGGGAAAGATCAGATTCCATATGGACAAAATCCTCCACTGTGGGGGAAAAATCCTTACCAACAAGGATGGGTTTTGTAGTTCGGGTCTACTCAAAGACCCCCAATGTCTTTTAATACACAATTTCCGTTCTTGGCCACGTTGGAATTGCCAGATGTGTCAAGGCTCACTAATGATCATATCCTTCATTCGCCTTACTAGCCTCCAGTTTAGACCAAAGTTCCGAGCGATTGCCCCAAATTTGAGGGAAAAGCGAAGGAGGATCCACAATCCCACATGATGACATATCACCTCTGGTGCTCCTCCAATTCGTATGTCGATAATTTTATCCATCTCCGACTTTTTCAAAGAACTCTCATAGGGGCTGAAGCAAAATGGTACATCGAATTGCCTCGAGGTACTTACATCAACACTCTTGTGATGGCTTTCCTCACTCATTTCCAACTGCCAGTTCCTTATGAAACTGGCACCTATCTGCTTACGTCACTTAAGCAAGACACCGTGACCCATATCTTCGATCACATCCATGAATGGAGACGTCGACGTCCCCTGATCAAGTTTGAAATTGTTGATCAGTTGCTGATAGAATGGTTCACAAAATCATTCCTCAGCAAAATTGCTAAGGACATAGCCATGGGTGGATGTGTTATCGAGGAGCAAGCAATCACCCGTGCTTAGTATTTAAACCTCATCTATTCGCAATCTGGCACATTGTATGTGATGTTACTTGATGCTCTAAGACCATCATCGGATCTGACAACATCGAAGTCTCCATATATGCCACCTGTTGATGGTGTGATTGGTTCCATGGCTCAGACTCCTGTGAAAGCTTCTTCGAAGAAGAAAGCGGTCTCGAACACTGGCTCCAATAGTCCCTCTAGAAATTCATCTGGTCCTAGTAAAACCTCTAAGGTTCATGTTGTCCATTCTATCATAGCAGACAAAACCTCTAAGGGTAAAAAGAAGGGCAAAGGCAAGGCCAAAGCCGATGCCTCGAAACAGGGCCCTCCTAAGTCATCTGCTGACGATGCTTCTCAAAGAAAGCTGAAATATTTGTGCCTTATTTGTGAGGAGGATCATTACACTAAGGATTGTCCCCGATGATCTGAAGTTAGTCACTTGCTTAAAGGGACCCCAATTATCTTAAAAGAACCCTTTCCATCTTAGCAGACCCAAATGGTAGACCAGCCTCAGTCTTCCACTTCCACAGGTTCCCAAGTGTTTATGATGAATAAGCCCATAAATGTGGCTACCATATCTAAAGATTATCAAACCTCGACGACAGGGAAAGAGAGTGAAAGTACCCCTTCCTCCTCTGTCCCGTCAACCTCTAGTCCTCTCCATATAGAGTGACTTAATCCTGATTCGTTGTCCGACCACCTTCTCGAGGTGTGCTATCCATAAATTCCATGAGTTCCAGATTTATCAAAAGAAAATGCGCGCCCCACCTGCTGTCCTTCACCCCGTTATTATCATTGGTCCCTTTGGAAAATGGGGCATTAATTTTATGACCTGTAACCCTCGTTCGGCCGGGGGGCATGGTTATATTATTGTTGCCATGGATTAATTCACCAAATAGGCCGAAGCGAGGCCTACATATTCCGTTGAGGGTAAAAAGATGACGCAATTTATCTTCAATCATGTAATTTCCAGGTTTGGAATGCCTCAAGCCATTGTCACAGACCATGGCTCCCATTTTCATGATTATATGATGGTTGAGCTGACTTCGAAATTGGGCTTGCGTCATGACAACTCAACTCCATATTATCCTCAGGCCAACAGCCAAATTGAAGTGATAAACAAAGTTTTATTTACTATGCTTTAGCGCACCATTGGGATGCACAAATTTAATTGGCATCTCATGATTTTTTAAGCTTTGTGGGCTTACTGAACCTCGACTAAAGACGCAACTGGATTCACAACTTTTTAGTTATTTTATGGTCTGGAAGCAACCTTACCAATTGAATATGAAATTCCATCACTCAAATTGGCTGTGGAATTACTCCCCGAAACCTCGCCTCAAGAAGAGTGTCTCATATATTTGGAATGAATGGATGAAACTCGCCGCCTCACTGCTTTAGTCATTAAAGCACAGAAAAGCGAGTTAAATCCCATTTTGATCAGTCGGTCTCTCCCCATGCTTTTTCTGAGGTAGATTTGGTCTTGCTATATGACCAAGCTAACGATAAGCTAGGGGCAAGAAAATTCGAACCCATGTAGCATGGGCCCTATATTGTTAAGTGTGCATTACAAAAAGGGGCTTATAAGCTAATTTATTATGAAGGCAACCCTTTGAGCAAGCCCTGCAATGGGCTGTACATCAAAAAGTATTATGCGTGAGTCATATTGCATGATTACTAGTGTACATAAGTGTGTTATTCATTTTTGTGCAGTTTGGTTTGGTGTGTGTTTTTCAAGCAACTTTCCTACTTATTATGTCTTCACCTGCTTTGCAGATGTGTGTGACTCCTTATGTCGGTTTCACTGATGGTGCTTGCCGTAGTGCCAAGAATCTATCATCTGCAGCATGCGCTATTTATGACTCTCATGGTGAGTTGATTCATCTTTAAGGTATTTGTTTAGGTCAAAAAACTAATAACATTGTTGAATATAGCGCAGTTCTCGAACTCTTGTCAGAAGCCATTGCTCTTGACATTCGAGAAATGGTTGTAAACCTTGATTTGCAACTTGTTATTCTTCAACTCAATGGGAAATATTCTGTCAGAAACCCTCAATTATTGAGAATGTATTTGTGTATTCATCTCTTGGAAAGAAATTTTGATTATATCACATATCATCAAATTCCTAGGCATATGAATACATTAACATATGCATTGGCTAATTATGTTTTAGAAAAACATTTACGCAATATGTGAGAAACATTGTATCATAGTAAACAGGAAATATAGCATATATATGTCAATAATGTTTGAGTGTAATACATCAAAATCCAAAAAAATAATATATGTGTTCTGAGTAAATCCATGGCTCGCATGCCTCAAAACTGTAAATGCTAAATGATGGACTACTCTACGTGGTGATCATGATAACATGTTACTTCTCGTACTACAAGAGTCTGTAATTTTCGAATCCGTCTAACACTCCCACTGTGTGCCTCTGATAACAGTGAGGAATGTCCTCGATCCGTGCATACTCTGGGATCCCTCTCGTCAGGCCCTCCATATTTTAGGCAATCTCTTCTTTGTTGTCTACTCCTTCTTGATAAGGAGCAACCTCGAACTGTCGAGCCACGTGTCAAGCTATAGGGGACATCCCTGTTGGTATTTCCAGTCCAACATATGCAATTACACAGTCAAGATTTCACAAATAGATATATGAAAAAACAATAAAAAACCAAAAACCAAAATTGTTTTGCTCACCTCCATCATCAAACTCTTCTCCCTCTGGGAGTGGCATGTCAGGATCACTATGGAAGTCAGTCCTGCTATATGGCTAATCCTCCACCACAATCAACTATCGTCTGAGCCACATGAAGAAGGCGGGCTTGTACAACATGTGCTGGCCCCCTCCAGACCTGGGCATCGGATCGCTCCAACGAAAAATCCGTGGATCTTGTGGTATCGGGGGGTTCACCTCCACCAGTTGATAGTGGAACAGTGGGATTCATTCCAAGAAGAAAGTCACCAACACGAAGCCATATCCAAACTGCCTCAGATTTCCGTCTTTGCATTTGGATAACTGTCATTTCATGTTTACCTTCATGGCCTCCGCCCAGTTGAAGACAGTGGGCACCATGCACTCTACGACATACTGGAAACGAGACTTGTTGGACTCATCTAATGCTTGAGCCCCAGCTACTCGGTTAATGGTCAAGAGCATCACCTTCAATACAAGATCATTTATGTTCATGATATCGATCATTCTGCTTGTAAATTTTAGAGCTCTTGGGCAGTGTTCGTCAAGGAGCATGTTTACGCTCACCCCAATGGGCCTACCTCCATACAATTGGACTGGTTCCCCTCTGCGGGATAGTTTAGTAATGAAGTAAATTCCTGAAGTCTCTAGCTCTAGCTCTTGGTCATGGATCACAAATACCTCTTGTCCAATGTCCCATAGACTGATCAGGTATTGTAGTAGCTTAGGTTGAGCCCGAAGCCCCAGTGTAAGAAAGAACTTGAGGAGCCCACAGTTCCTCAATGCATCCAAACAATTTGGATCTTCCAATGCCAATGAATCTATTCTTTCATGCTCACGTTCTTTCCACTCGATCACCATCTTTTTGTGCCTTGATTTTCTTGCAAACACCCCACATTTAGCTTAACATCAATTTTTGCAAGGGACATTTCTAATTTAAAGCAATGAATTTGGGCGAAATTTGAAAAAATTTAGTTCTCCACACCAGCGCGAGTCCCCATGCTAAAAACCCCCTATTGGCGCGATCTAGTGCCTGGATCCTGCGTCGACCAAGGGAAATTTTTTTGCCCAAAATCCCTCAAAAACCTTGAAAAAATAGTTAAATGCTTGAAAAATAGGTATTAATGCAAAGATTAGGGCGTCAACTTGTACCTACAACAGACGGTTCGTCGATCGACCTCTTGGATCCACAACAATCTGCTCCTGAAGATTTAGGGCACAAGTGGGTAAAAATTACTCCAAATGAAGTAAATGAGGTAAATGGTAAAAATGTTTACTTTTTCCATTTTTGTAAGTTTTTCACTCTGTTTTAGGGTTTTAAAAATTATTTTTTGCCATTTTTCCTTAGAAATGCATAATGCATTTGCTCCTTGTGTAGCAACAGGTGATGGTTTGCCGATGGTGATGCGAAACTAGAGTCGTATTTAAGCTCTTTTTCCGGCTCGTAAAAAATGAAATGAAAAGGTTGCCGAGTATTTTTCCCTTTTTGACTTGTTAAAAAAAATAAAAACGGGGAGTCCGCTTTAAGCTCTTTTCCGACTCTCAAAACATGAAAATATTGTTGAGTTCTTGTCGTTTTGACCTCGTAAATGGTTTCAAAATGTCGTTTACCCAGAATAAGTTTACCCCTTTTCCGGGCTGGGATAAACTATTTATGAAAAAGGTACTCCTTGGTTGACATGGTCAAGAGGTTCTTTTGAGTATTGTTTTCTACCTTTTCCAAATCGAGAGACAACTTTAAGAAAAGGGCCCTTTTGGAGTTTTCTTTTCTGTGTCTTTTTCAAACTCTCTAAACATGAAAAAAACATTGAGTTTCTTCTTCTGTCAAATTCATTAAAATTAAACGACATCAAATTCGTCAACATGATGGATATGAGCTTCTCCTTCCTAGGGCTTGTTAATCTTACTAGGTCGGATCCGTTCAAAGGAAGGATGGACTTACATTACAAGCATAGGCTATCCCCTTTAAGCTTGTGATAAAAAATAATTGGGGTACCTGTTAGAAATGGTGGGGGAAATACAATTGTGTCGGCAACTTGTTGCTCTTGAACATGACACTCTTTTGCTTCGCGTTGGGTTAGGATATCCTCACTTCATCATTGACCTTCCTAGGTTTGGGCCGCCACTTTTTTCCTTTCCATCTAATCTCTGCCATGTCATCATGACCTCCGATCTTATGGATCCAAAAGCTGCAAAACTCCAGAGTCACGTCGCCAATATGTTCAAGAGGTAATCCTTCTGCAGTTTACACTCATTCCTGATTCTTTGTATCATCCATAATCATTGCCTCCCCTTGTCTCACATCAATGATGTGGGATACATCATGGCCCTCCTTCGACAAGGTCACTTCCTGTCGACTTTAGCTCATTATCCAAGAAGCACACCGAGAGACTCCTTTCCAGTGCCTTAGAGATTGCATGCCCTAATGGAAAATTCTTCGCACTCGACGACAAGTTCTCATCATTGACCTTCGATCGAGTGACTTCACGAAAGTTCGACTTCGGTACCTTATTCACACTCCATGAATTGTGCTGCAAGTACCTTGAGATCCATTGTCATTACTATTGGTTTCTCTCGCACTTTTAACAGTTCACGTCATTGACCGGTAATCGAGCGACTTTCTAACATGTTCGACTTCGACACATCTATTCACATGCTAGAATTTGTATTTTGATCGGGTCATGTTGGAGTGCAAGACCCTGGGCTAAGATTACAAAAGTCCAGGTTGCAGGGAGATATGACATGATCATGCTTACATACATGTCTCTTTCAGATGGATGGCTGTGACCATACTTTAGGTTTGATATAATCCTTCTTACTGGATAGTTGCGCCCATACCTTGGATCCATTTACATGATATTTTTCTGGATGGTTGCGTCCATACCATGATTCATGTATCTTTTATCAAATCTTCCAATGATGTATATGTATCCATTCTTACTTGTAGGTTTTTCCAATGACAGTTCCACTTCCATGCATCTACTCGTAAAGCATTTCACCCCACTCTTGTTTGGCCTTCATGCTTTAGGGAGCATCTGTTACACACCATTTTGTCACTGTCCCTGTACTCCCAGTTCCTTGATCCTGGAGGACCACTACAGTGACCTTCATGTGTTTTCCTATCATGAAGAACATGTCCTTACATCCCTCTTCATCTGCAAAACATTTCTCTCTTACATCATTTCCCAAGAATATTCCTCAGACTCAGTTTTCAAGACAGGTGTTAGCACTCAATTTCTTCTCTGCGCCGATTTGTAGAGTCTAACATTGGGCCTAGCGCCGCATAGTGTTGTTAAACCATTCATGACCCGCACCAACCCTCTTTTGGCAAGTTTTAAAAAATGGAATCGAAGCTTCCAAGTCTAGAAGCTTCGTGAACGGAAGTTCGGTAAATGGTAGACGAGATAGAGCCGAGAGAGACTGTTTGGGCTTCCTTCCCCTATTAAAATGGAACAAACCAAAAGGGATAAGGCCTCTCCCATCATAAGAGGATCCATTTCCCCTCTCTCAATATATATAAACTCTTCTTTTTCCAACCTTAGCTAGCTAATGAAGGAGCTTGAATAACCAACAATATCTTAATAGCTTTAGCCTTCTAGTTCATGTTTGTAAAGGGAGAATAAGCTTGTAGTGTTTGGTTTGGAGCAAAGAGGAAGAAGCCTTGAACTTCCATTGTTTTGAGGGTGAATCATGAGATGCTAACAGTGGTGTTGGAACCTGACACGTCGAAGGAAACCTCCAACGTTAAGGTGAAGGTTGTACTTTCCTTTTTGTCTTATTAATAATACAACTAATATTTTGTTTCCTATATCAATTGTGTATGTTATTTGGTAGCTTAAGCCTCCTTAGCCTCTTAAGTAGGTTGAATATATTGTATGCTATCATGTGTGCTTTGGTTTCTTGTTCATTTGTTTCAGGTGCTTGATTGACATTAAGGAGCTAATTGCTAGAGAAAAGAGTCACATAAGGACTTCATCAAACAAGGATTAGTGATACAAGAGGTAGGATCTTATCCATTTTCAATTTAAGGGAATTTATGTTAGATTGTATTGTTTGTGGCTAAACCCTCTCCCCTGGGCTAGAGGGACTGTCTCTGTCTGTGGAGAGAATCTTTCTACTCCATAGTAGCACCAATCATGTTGTAGACTGCCTCAGCCGCCCCCAGTTGTAGCACTGACTACTATTCTCAACTCTTGTGGTCATGAGACCTCTGGATGGCTGCAACTCATCTCGACATACCAGGTGCTAGTAGTTGGAAAGCAAGTTACTGATCTCCACCTCCAGGATGCATTATTATGATACTTGAGCCACCTTTGTGTTCCTTCAAGCGAGTGTGCCCATATGATTTAGGAGGCAAACTACAGTCGGGTTGCAAGACACTTTGGTGTTGAGAAAACTGTGGTTGTACTACAAAATTAATTTTATTGGCCCAAACTTTGACTAGATGTTGGGAAATATATCATATCCTGCACTTCTTGTGCCATTGCCGAGCCAACCATCAAGAAGCAATGCATGTACACTCCTCTGCCTACTCCCAGCCAGCTGTGGGAATCCATCTCCATGGACTATATGTCTGGCCTCCCTTCTACCAAGCATGGTAATGACTGTGTATTTTTTATAATGGAAAGATTTTCTAAGATGGCTACATTGGCAGCCTGCAAGAAGAGTATCACAATAGAGGACACTCCCAAACTCTTCTTTGAACAAGTATGGGTACATTTTGGGATCCCGCATACCATTATATCAGATCGAGATAGAAGGTTCTTGAGAACATTCTAGTGAAGCCTCTGGACACTATTGGACACCAAGCTTACCAAATTGACTGCCTTCCACCCCCAGGCTGATGGTCAGACGAAAGTCGTCAATAAGATGATAGTGCACATGCTCTGCATGTACAACTCCAAGCATCCTCGAACCTGAGATGAGAGTCTTCCATATGTGCAACACAATTATAATAGAGCTCTCCATATCTCGACTGGTCACAGTCCCTTTCAAGTGGGTCTAGGATTTCAACCATTGTGTTTGATTGATGTTGCCATGACTCATGCAACTACGCAGACAAAATCCACACATGTATTGTCCGAGGCTGATAAAGCGACTAGATTTATTGAACGCGTCCAACACATCTGCCAACAAGTTCATGATATCCTAGAGAATTCAAATACCAAGTACAAGCAACGACATGATCAACATCGGGTCCCACACAAGTATCAGGTGGGCGACAAAGTTTGGTTGCATTTGTAGAAAGAACACCTTATTGGATCCCATCGGAAGCCCATACCACTCCGATATGGTCCTTACACCATTACCAAGGTTGTGGGAGACAATGCTTTTGACCTCAACATTCCCCCATTCCTTGGCCTACACCTAGTGTTCAATATGGACCACCTTCAACCATACTTCCCACCATTGCTGGACACATCAAACATTGCAGAAGAACTCACACCAACATAGTTAAACCTAGACTGTGTGGAACAAGCCAAAAATAATCGGATTATGGATACACAAGTCAAGAACACTCACCAGCAAAATATCCAACTGTATAAGGTTTTCAAAGATGGCCAACTCCTGCACCAAGGCAAATGGCTTACTAGGGACCAGGTTTAGCAGAAGTTTCCTCATCACATGGAGGCACTCAACACAATGGGGACCATTGCTTCCTGAGGGGGGAGCACTGATCCAAGTGGATATTGGTGGCCACCCTCCTATTCCACTTGGACCCCCAACATTGTCTCTTTAATTTTTTTAGTTTCCTTAATTGTAGCTCCTTAATTGTAGTACAATTTACTATTTTTGGCAGTTTTTTAGGTCTTGAACTTCCGGAGCCATTTTGAGATCTTAAACGACCATTTTAGGGAAAATGGAGAGACCAAAAAACTTCCAAACAATGTAGCTAATTTGTCTTTGGCCTACTCTTTGAGATATTCAAAATGAGGTATTATGATAACTAAACAGAGATCGTATGCCAAACTTATGACCTCATGAAATTGATGTACCAATTTACCCAAACGGAGCCCACAGTTTTGACGCTTCATCTCCTAGGGTTAGGTTTCTGGATGTTTAGGGTTTTCCATTATTTCTTAATAATAAATAGGCCTTGGAGCCTCATTGTAACACAGTTCAGAGACATGTAGCTGCCACATCTCTTCTCAGAGATAAGCTACCATCGCCCGAGCATCTTTATATTTATGGTTATATCTATAATTTGTTACATTCCTATTTAAATTCGGATTACTTCTCCTTCAATGTCTAAACCGTCGTTGAACTCAAATTCAATTCCCATATGTTCTTCATTAGAAAGGACAATGTCTTCCTCCTACCCTTCATTAATGGGTGGAAGTGGGTTCTTCTAAAATGTATCTTCTGAGGATTCTGCTAACTCTTAAAGAGTGGAAAAAACCAAATCTTCCACTGAGGAAACCAATACAACGCTACGAAATCTTTCTTTCTTTTTAAGATGATGCAGGATATTATGAGCGATAGGGAGTAAACTGATAGCTTTTGCAAACTGACGGGTTATATATCGAATTGCCTAGAGTTGTTTGTAGGTGACCTCATAAGACAACTCCGGAATAGGGTGAGAATACATTCCTACTTCAGAAATAGGAGTTGGAATGGTGCTCAGGATATTTCTACCTTGTCCAAAAGATGAATGGTAAGGGTGTGTGGATTTATCATCCATAAAACACTGGCGGCCCTCTTAGAACCAAAATTTTGATGGTGCTGGATACTGCCAACATATAGGGGATCTCCCTGATATGAGGTCCCAAATAGACCTCACACAGTTTGCGTAGGAGTCCCATCCAGAACATGGTCTGAATTCCATTTACATAAAGATATGCCTTGGCTTTAGCTATTAGCATGAGAGAGAAATGCACATGTGCTTTTGAATGAGTAAGAGAGTGTGCCTTGTGAATGTTTGATTGTAGATGTATCAGGGTTCTTTCATTGTATAGGGGAAACAAAGTGAGCTAATAAGAGACAAGTAGCTAAATACTACCCTAATGGAGACACACAAGAATGAGAAAGGCTCCTCTAACATCAAGCGAAATAGTTCACAAAGATGTGACGATCGTTGTAATCATTACAACACATTTTCAATAAGTTAAGCACCAGGGTCACTAAAATAGTTCAATTACTTCAATACATATGAAAGCGAACATGAATCATAAATGTTCAAATAATAGTCTTAGAAAAATCCACAATCCTTGTGTGAAAATGTGTTGGTTGAAAGGCTTCAAGTATTAAGAAAAAGTTCAAGGATACATAAGTACAATGAACATAGCTAGCTCCAATAGTGGAATGTTAGAACCACTGCTTTCTCTCGAAAAGTACTAAATCGATCTCTTTAATGCCTTGTGGGAGAATCCAAGGTCAAAAGTCCTTTGCATGAGGAATGAGGGTCCTTTAAAATTTGAGGCATGACCTTCCACATCCTCATGACTCTTGACTTTCCATCTCCTAATGGACTTTGGAATTCTACAACCTTTGGACTTCCAAATGACTTTTGGAATTACATATGACTCTTGGTATCACATGTATTTTGGACTTCCATGGCTCTTTTGTCCATACATGATTCTTGGAGTTCCACTTATTTGTCTTTATAATTATTACATCATTACACCATAACTTCCACATCATCATGTGATGACACATGAAAAGTCACTATCCTTGATGACTGGGACTAGTAGTGACTTATGACATGGATTTTCTTCAATGGATGACATGGCTTCCACTCATGTCGTTGTTCTGAATGTAGCTTCCAATCATTGATGTCTTTACGCTCCAAAGTGTCTTTGATCTTGGGGAGTCTTTAAGGTGCTTCGATAGTCAAGACTTCATTGTGTTCTTTGTTTTCTTAATGCTTCCTTTGTTTGCCTTCTTTGCCTGATCTTCTTCATTCGTGCTCGCCACGATGTTCCAGGAATACTTGTAACTGCACTCACTCATGAAAATCAACCATCAACATGAAAATCTCCTATTCTAACATGTTTCATGAATATTTTCTGTTCATGCCTTAACAATGCGCTCAGAAGGATCATGGAGAGCTTCTCAGTGCAAGGGTACACTTTGAAAGGCTGAAGGGTTGAAGGGAAGAAGCTTCAAGGATTCAGGATGTGCTCATGCACTCAAGAGAGAGAGGAAATCAGGGTAGGGCACATGCTGTAAGTCCGAAGGACGAAGAAGAAGACTTTGGGCTTCCCAAGTGCATTGTGCACTCAAGGGAGACAAGGAGGGCACATGGCATAGAGCTGAAGGCTGAAGGGAGAGGCTTCAGGGCTTCGAGGTGCACCGATGCATTCAAGAAGGAAAAAGAGGGCATAGGGTGCGTTTTTTAAGGCTAAAGGGTTGAGTTTAGGGTCTTCAGTGTGCGGTCATGTGCTAAAGGAGGGCACACTTCTTCGAGTTGAAGAAGTGCGCTCAAAGGAAGAATTAGATTTTTTCAAGGGCGCAGTTCAAACAAGGAAGGATAAAGATGGTTAAGGAGTGTGCTATGCACTCTCGGAGGGTGCAGCGCACACTTTCGAAGAACGAAGGATTCATAATAAGGGATTAAGATGTGCTCATGCACTCCTTGCCTTAATGGGTTCATTTTGCAACCAAAATTTGTCTGCTTGGAATATAGAGTAAGGGGAGAACATGATGAGTTCATCAGACATAAAACCGTGAGCGACACATACCAACTCATCAAGAAAACTTAGACAATTTTTAACAAGTGTAAGTATACATTAAAACACCACTTTACATACATTCCCCAAGTACGACATATGTAGTGTGTGTGACTGTGACCCAAAAGTGTTGTTTTACAACCACCAAAGGTGTTTTTGACCATGAGATCCACTAAAGAAGTTCCAATCAATGTGAAAACACATAAGGACACTCAAGAACACTTGAAACATATAGAATGACATGAAATGACACTTGACGACCACATCAACATTAGATACTACAATGAAGTAGGTTCCAAAATTTGAATATAGTGAAATTTTTGGAGGGTATTGTAGCAGCGACAACACAACCATAAAGATGCACATGGATAATTAGTCTCACATCCAAGAGGTGGACTCTCCAACTTCCATTTAAATGCAAGGTTTGTCATGAATGTGGCCACTTTGCTAGAATTTGTTAAAAAAAAAAGGAGGAGCAATATAAAAAGTTGAGGATGGGGACCAATGCCAACAAGCCAAAAGAAGAAGATCCCCAATAAGGAAAACCAACAACCAGCCTAGGAAACCTGATAATAATGACAACAAAGGGAAAGGGCCAACTTCCCCCAAAAAGGTTGGCCCAGTGAATGGAGAATGGAGTAGAAAAGTAAATGGGAAGAAAGAGAGAAGTAACAATTATGAGGAATTGAATATGGTTATTGAATAAGGGGAAATCTCACAGAATAATCCTCTATACCTTTAGGTAATCAACACTAAATCAACAAGAAAGCCCATTGTGGAGAAGACTTATGAGAACATGTTGTCGTTGGAGTATGACCCAGTCCTTGCGCATCCTAAGAAAGAGTGTTCCTTGGATGATGAATATTTCTAAGGAAAAGGGGCCCAAATTTGCTAGATTTTTTGATGAGAAATATTAAGTCGGGGCACACATTTGCTAGCTATGTTGATGAGAAAGCATAGGTAGAAAAGGAAAAAGAGTAGGATCGAGTTCACAAGAAGTGTGGAAGGCATAATAACTGGTAGATCCGAATAGAGGATGTATAAAAAGATAAATAATTTGGCAGCCAATCCATTTTGGACCGAAAAATCAAAGGGTATAGGAAAACTAGAAAAGGAGGAAACTTAGCCCCTTCATAAGGAGCTACTTAGACAAGTAGTAAATAATGAAGGTTATCTCCTAGAATTGCATGGGATTAGGGTTAAAAAAAGAATATAAGATATGAAATCCTTATAAATAAGGAAAAACCCTCAATCCTCCTGCTTTAGGAGAGTAAAATAGGGGATCAAGAGATCCTTCAAAAATAACATAAAACGTGGCATGGTAGCAGGATCCTCTTGGTGAGATATCGTGGGGCCTTTGGTGGATTTTGCACATTATGGGCTCAATATTAGCTCCAACTGCTTAACCAACGATCATCGACTCATTGGATGGCAACAAAGTTCATACATATCCCTTCAATTTAGGTATGTTCTATTGTTAATCTATATATGCTGGTCCATTTCCAAGAAAAATCATTGTACTGAGATTCTTTATTGGATCTTGGAGACTCCCCTTTTGGTTCATAGTGTATTTTTGGAGGTATTTTAACACTACTTTGCATTAATGGGAGAAGAAAGGTGGATCTTTAGTAAGATATCAATTTCAAGAAAATATGGAAGACTTCATGCAAATCCTAAACTTGTTGGATGTTAAACCAACCTCCAACAAGTTTACTTGCGATAACAAGAGATATGACCTAGGCCATATAACTGCTAGACTGTACCACTTTCTAATTGTTGATTCCTTTCTACCAAAATATATCCTAGTATCGTCACACATTCTCCCTTGGAATAGTTTTCACCATTGCCCCATTGATCTGGAAATTTTAGAAGATGAGGATTATGGCCCTATTCCATTTTGATATAATCCATTTTGGCATTGAAAAGAAGGTTTTAGCAACCCGGTAAAACAAATTTGGAGAGTATGGTTCCCAGAAAATGTTATCTGGGATAAGAAGATAAAGCACCTCAAGGAAGCCCCAAAGTAGTGGGCCCGCAAGCAAAGGATGGATAGACAATCTTCTATACAAGCACATCAAATGAGAATGGAGTCCCTTTAGTCCAAAATATAGGAAGGTCTTGTTACTTATGAGATGCTAACTAAGGGAAATAAAGAATTTGGAGCCTTTTGATAAGGATTTGAAAGAAGAGGAAGAAGAAGGGAGATTAAAATCTAGGACTCTAAGGCTCTAAGAATGATATATGAATTCAAATTTTTTCATAATCAAGCAAGGAATAAGATATGGAAAAATAACATCAAGGAATTAGTGATTAGCGATAATTATTTTTTTTGGGTTTCAACAAATCAAAGAGGAGGAAGTTCACCCTTATGCTAAGTGTACAGTGTTGTTGTTCCCGCTAGCCTTGAGGAAAAAACAATATATGCTAGAACATGTCCTTGCAATTCTTTCTCATACGGACAATTTAATACTCATGAAGGAAATTTTAGGGGAAGAAATTGAAAAGGTGTTGTTCTCATTTAATATGAATATAGCTCGTGGATTAGTCTATAATGCGACTTTTTGGAGATTCCGGTGACGGAATCCGGCGGAAGAAATTGAGGTTAAATCTTGATTTTTTGCAGTTAAAATGGTTTTTTAACTGCATATTTGGATTCAGCACCCTGGAAAACCCTTGTGATGCTTTGATTGTGCAGAATCTAGCTATCAAACTTGCGATTCCAATAAATTGCTGCCGGATTTTGACCGGAAAAACCCACCGGAAAGGCTTCCAAAAAGTCACATTATAGACAACTGCGACAAGTTTTCTGTTGACGTTTATAAATTTCGGGAGGTAATAAAGTATGATATTTGTTGAATGATTGACTACTTATTTAAACATAGTTGCATGGGTGAAGGAATGAATACTTCTTTCCTAGCATTGGTCCCAAAGGATGCAAATCCAATTTATTTCACAGGGTTTAGACCAATATCAACGTGTAATGTTTCTTATATAAGCATTTCAAAGATTGTGGCCTTAAGATTGAAATTTATACTCCCTAAATTAATCTTTGAGATCTAGGGAAGATTTATGCATAAAAGCAAAATATTTGATAAATTATATTATCCTAGTCCAGGAAGCAATTCATTCTAGTCAAGAAAGAGGAGACTAAGGCATGATCATTAATCTTAAGATGCCTAATCCCTTTGATAGGGCCAGGCATCATTATTTATTCAAGGTTATGTAGAAATTTGGCTTTGATGAAAGGTTTATACATTGGGTTCCCATTTGCATTAAATTTCCTTAGATATCACCATTAGTAAACGGAAGGGAAACACAATTATTTCATGCTTATTGTGGCCTCTGTCAAGGCTACTCATTTCCACCCCTTTTTATATATCATAATGGCTAACTCTGTTAATAAAATGTTGGAGTTTGAAAGAAGTTGTGAGCATATACTAGGTCTCAGGTTTGTTCATGGAATAAATAATATAAATCACTCTCAATTTGTTGATGATACCCTCCTTTTAGGAGGGGCTTCTACAATAATTCCATGAAGATTTAAATTGCTCCTTGATGTTTTTTTGAATTCCTCTTGAGGTTTAACAAACTCATGAAAAGCACATATTTATTTTTGGAATGCCTCCTCTCACAAGAAAAGACAAATAGGAACTATTATGCACTTCGACCTTGTGGAATCTTGGAAAGGAAATAAATATTGAGGGATTCTTATTTTTTCAAATCACGTTCGTTGTAAAAATGGGATGGTGTAATTGGTAAATTTAAAATCAAATTTTCTACCTAGGGAGCCTGTTAGTTCAACTTGGCTAGACACACTTCATTGATCAAAACAATTCTTTATGCTTTCCCTTTGTAGCAATTAATTGCCCTCTTTGCTCCATAAAGTGTTCTCCCTATGATGGCTAAGGAAATTTGCAAGTTTCCTTGGGAAGGGGGGCATTCTAACAAAAAAAAAATCATTTGATAAAATGGGAAACAATCAACTATCCAAAAATCCATGGGGTCCTTGGCATTAGAGACCCAATGCTTATGAAAAAAGTAATAGGAGAAAATTTAGGATAAAGGTTTATCAATCAGGAAAAATATTGGTGGAACGCAGTCCTTAAGGCAAACTATCTACATACAGAATGAGTTCAATGCTTAGAGTCAATTCAACCCCCCAAAATAGGCTTGATGATTTGGAAACTACTCACATTGGAAACCCCTCTGATAAGCTCAAATGTCTTTTGGAGACCTGGAAATGAATGAGATATTTATGGAGGTAAAAAATAATGGATAAGAAACCCTTAGAAAGCAATTATGAGTTGCTACCTATGAGGGAGTTCTTCTATGCTCAAGGCAAATCAACACTAGAAAACATTTCATATATGGACAATGAAGGCAATTGGATAGGCCGGAACTTTAAAGGAGTCCTTGCGAACTTACAACATTTGGCTTACAAAATTTGAGATAGTCTGGTTGGTTGCACTTTATGGAAGCTAGAGGAGGAAAATCTATTTGGATGGAAGTGTTATTTGTACTCGGTGAAGGAGGTCATGCATCCTTGCTATTCCCTCAACAAGCTCCCTCTAGATCAAGTACTTGGACGAAGATATGAGCCAATGCCAATCCAAAGGTAAATTCCTTTTGCTCGCTTCTTGTGCATAAAAAAAATTGACTACTGAGGAATTGAGAAAGATGGGGCATTCAAGGTCCTTTGAGATGCTTGCTTTGCAAGAAACAAGAGGAATCTATCCAAGATATTTTTCCGGAGTGTTCATATATAAAAGTGGTTTGGTTGGATGTGTCTACTCCAATTTCAAACCATTTAAAATGGACAACTTCCCTTTAGAAGTATATTACATCATGGTCAAAAAATTACGCTGAGAGTATCTATCAGAAATCCTTTCTTAAAAACTATTAGGAAGCACTTTCAAAATTCATTTTTGGAAGGTATGGATAGTCAGAAACAATGCAATATTCAATAATTTAGAATTTTTACCACACTCTACATCCATGAAAGTTGTTGTTCTATGCTTAATGACTTCTCTCAACAAGGCTTAGGCACACTTGAAAGGCAATGGTGTTCAAAAATTGGGAATTTGGACAAACTACCTCTAGCTATGGAATGGACTAACATAAGTTCTCAGGTAGTTTGGAAGCTAAGAATGATAGAGGCAAAATTACGATCTTCAAAGCAAAATCGAGAAGGATTGATCCTCAATTTTGAAGGGGCTTCGAAAAGGAATCTAGGGATGATAGGAGAGGAAGGTTGCTATATGGCCTTAAGGAAGCTAAAGTTGTAGAGTATTCATGGGGTTTAGGATGTACAACAAATAACCACGCTGAAGCTATCGCTGCGGCTGGTATGTGTGTTTTTCCTAATTTATTGTTGCGATTGATATGTGTGTTTTTTTAATTTACTATTTTTAATATAATAAACTAATTGAAATAATTAATTACTTCATATAAAAGATTTTAATATAAAAAATTTATTTAGTGTTATAAGGCATAAGGACAATTTTATATTAAATATCCTCACAAAACGTACAAATAGATATAAAATGTTATATTTTGAGTGACTTTGATAGTGACTAACATATCTTTCTTTTTAAGAGTTTATATGTTTAAATTCAAAATAGTAGGGTATATATGATTTTTTTAATTTTAGTCATATGAAAATGTTTTTTTTTTTTTTCATTTCACAAATAAAAGGTCATATATATTAATTTGATCTTTAATTTAATTATGAATTTAAAATAAAATTATTATTATTATTATAGGAATCGATAACTGGGTCATTCTCGTATTTGTGTGATTTGGTGTCAATTCTAGTCACTACCACTATATTTTTTAGAGCCTACGATTTGTTCCCCTCTATGTAGACTAGGTCACGACTAGGAGATTGAACCTTAGATCCCTTAGTTTGCATGATTTCACTTCACTTCAATTACCGATTAAGCTACCACTAAAACAAAATTAAATTATTATTATTATTATGATATATAATTTTAATTTTAACGGATTAATTTTTTTATTTTTATTTTTATTTTTTTGAAAAACATAAAACTCCATTCAAATTAACGACTTTTTGAGTGGAATATATCTATAACATAAAAATAATATATAATTTAAAATTTATATGAGATAATATTTAAATTAGGATAACTATTATTTTCAAATATTATGATTACGCTAAACATTTATTGATTACACTAAATTTTTTATTTTTAAATACTAGGGATTGAACATTGTTCATTTTAATTATTGGTGTTTTCAGAATAAGATTTTGGAGTTTCTATTCTCTAAAAATACAAAATTATTGATGGTTTAGATTTAATAAGTTCATAATATTTTTTATGGTATATTATTTAATGATTGAAATTCGGGGTTTTCAAATCTTTTTTCATTTTCAACCTTCACTTTTGTCCCAGTGTTACAATTTCTCACATTATAAATAACACATGGATATTTTTCGTTTTATCTATTCATTTATTTTCAAAAGTTAGGAACTTTTAGCCCATTGGGTCAATTTAATTGGCGATTGCTTTGTTATGAAGTACTATATAAACAATGAGATCCAAAGTTCAAATCTCCCACGGGGTAAGCCAAAAAAAAAGTTAGGCACCTTGCATTATGTCAAATGCAGATTACATAGATAAAAGGAAATCTACTATTGGTCTACTTGAAGGGAAACTATACCAATAACATAAGTTCACAACCTTGAGGTTGTTAAGACCTCATCTAACTAGAACATCTTGTAAATAGAAACTTATAAAAGCAGGGTGGTTGTGCCAGACCTTGACATATATTGACATGAAAAGATAAAAAATATTACTAGTGCTACATGCAAAAACCCAATCAGTGATAACAAGTATTGGGCAGAAACTCTATGCATCCGCACTAGCTGGCCACTACCCTCATCAAAGGAGGAGATGTTGGCTGATCTCCTGGCTAGAATGATCAACTTGCAGCCTATGTTGTCAATTTTTTCCTCCAGTTTTTCCAATATGATAGAATTCTCTGATTGAGTCCTATTGTACCTCCTTATGCTGCTTGCAATATTACGTTTAACCTTTTGTCAACCTTGTGCCATGATCGATGGAGTGAAAGAAGCACATGCAATGTGCTAAGTATAGTGGGAGCTATAGCCCCTTTTGTGTGAGCTAGCATCATATCAAGGTGAGGGGAACGCCCGCTCTTGAGCACCCTTATAAGTATTTTGATTGCTATCTTTTTTTGTAAATTGTAGCAATTGTATTCCTTCAAAAAAACAAGATTACATGGTTTTTCATACATATCTCCTTGGGGTGCAATTTTCTTTCTTACATGTCCAAGAGTTCAAATCATATTTAGAAATCCCCTTTCAAACTCTCATTACCCAACCCCGATACTCTGATAAATCCCCAAAGCAGGTTGCTCAGCCCAACATAAAACATAAATGAAACATTTTACATCATTGGAAACCCCATACACCCAACCCCTGATCCTCCATTCTATGAAAGTAACTCTCAATACAAGAACTTGTTTTTTCTTTTCTCTCTTTTCACCTTCGAATGATTGGATTATCAAGTGTAACATTAGTTGGTTCAATGACCTCATTACCATGAAAAACTTCCAATGCCATAAAATCAACTGTGTTTGTCATTTCCTTGTTACTATTAGAAAGGTATGATTCATGGGTTCTTTTGTGCTCACTTGTTTCCACCATAATTATAGTTGAAGCTCCCTCTTGCTCCTTCCTCGAATGAATCACCCTTGTTATGGTATGAGACGATGCCTTTGGAAACCCAATGAAAGTTGGGGAGGTTGACTTACCTGAACCTATTTATGGTTCTTGTGGGTTGCATCTTCCTTGTCCAGTTGAAACTTTGGATCCCTTTCTTTCCTTAGGATCCCTGCAACTGCGGCTAGAGTTCTTAGATGCCTGCGAAGAGGAAGCCCCTTTCGGAAAGGGACATACATTCTGAAGGTGACCCACCTGTTGGAAATTCTGACATCAGAAAGTTGTATTTTCATAGTCCAAGGGTTGGGAATACACATCTCCCATCCACTTGAGCTCTATTTTATCTGGCAGACTTTTATTGAGATCTACTAAACACATAAGCAAATATAAGTGAAATTGTTGTTTGAAAATATTTCCCCATCTACTTTAATGAATCTTCCAATTAAATTTCCCTCTTTTTCTAAGTATGGATGGGTAAAATGAATGAAGTTGGGCAATCTTACCCATACAGGGGTAGTCATTGTCGACATAGTGAGAGGATTGAAGTTTGGAAACCACGACTACACAAACAGACCAACTCGTCCCCAAAACCATGGACCTTGGTCTGTTTGTCCTTGTGACTTTTGAAGACCACCACAAAAAATCATTTTGAGCAAAATATCAATTCCAGATTATGGGTTCAGTTTTGGGTTCAGTTTTGATAGATCCAATCCCTGTGGGCAGATAATGAGGACCAAAATATGTTGAAGCGACATATGATTACCCATCCTAAAAACTTTGTCACCTTCGAATGAGTGCCAACATCTGTCACTTCCAGGCTACGAATGTCCAAAGAATACTCAACCACAAAGCCTTGGCCTAAAAGATCCTTATAATTCGATGAGATGGGACTAAGTTTGAGGGCTTCTTTAAAAGACAAAGCCTTAGTAGTAGAGGGAACCCCTTCTCCATTGGTTCCCCCTTTTAGCCTTGCAATGAGGGAGATTGAAGCCTCAATTTAATCACTTAGAAGGAATTCCTCTTTTAGTATCCTTCCTTTGTATTGAAGCCTCAAAAGCGCAGCCGAAATAGTTGTACGTTCCTGGAGTTTGTTAGCGAACTTTGCTACCGATTCAGCTGCTTACATCGAGATACAGATAGTCCCGTGTGAAAGAGATTTTACAAATATGGTGAAAAGACGCAGGTTTGAAGCTAAAGAGACATGCAATACAAATTCTTTCTACAAGGAGTGAGAGACAAATACATGCCTACCTTCTTCTTCTTCCTGATGAAGCATTTTGACAAACATCTCCCAGACATCCATAATGTTAACTCACCTATCTCGTTCAGACATTTTTGCGAACACTTTGCGAACAACCAAAAACCCTCCGGTTCAGGATGAGGCTGCTTCAGAACCGTGATAGTGAGCACTCCACTTTCCATCGATGCCTTCGCCTAATCCACCTTTGCATATTTTGGTAGGCGGAAACGCTGAAGAAATTAACAGTGAGAGCGCTCAATCGAGTCAGAGGTTTCCTTCCAATTGAGCTGGGTGTTGACAATGGCTTTTGCAACATTCCTTGCAGGTTGCCCTATGTCTCCAATATATGGAGAACTTCCAGATTCGAAAGACTCCCATAAGTCCAGTAAGAAGGGATTGACGACGCTGGATCTATTGCCATAGAAGCGAGGAACGAGCGACATGTTTGCAGACATTTTCACTTGTACACATATAGAGATGAAAATATAACTCTATAAATAAAAATATTTTGATTGCTATCCATATTTATTAGCTATCATCCATTTAATTTTTATTTCTGTACTAATTTTAATTGTAAAAAAATGGATAGATTTTTTTAACTAAATGTATATGTATTTATCTAACCGATGCTCTCGCAATAATAACTCATACTTTTCACGAATATGCAGATTTGAAGATTTTTGATGTACATTAAGAAAATGATTATGGTGAACACGTAGGAATCGCATAATAATAAATAATAGTTTTGAAAGGGAAATATTACATTTTATATGAGTTATGAGGGTGATGGCATATTTTCTTCATATTTTTATTTTTTTGGTTGTATGTGTATTTGGTAAGTTATGAAAGTGAGGGAATGCATACCCTCGCTTCGTTGTGTGTGTTTTTTTTATTTTTTTTAATTTATATGTATGCAGGTTTAATTTGTGATTATCTGTATGTTATGAGGGAAATTAAATTAATAGTATGGGTTAGTATGTAGTTTTGAATGGTAATAATAGTTTAAAATTTATGATATAGTTAGACAGATTAAAAAGTTTTGTAGAATTGGCAGAAATATGAAGATGACTCAGTATATTATAATATTGGATATCTTATTTATTCTTTATCTAAAAACAAAGATTGTAAATTAAAAATTTAAACATTCAAATGGAGGGAAAATTAGTCTAAAATTTATGACATAGTTATACAAGTTAAAAAGTTTTGTAGAGTTTGTAGAAATACGCAAGATGATCAAGTCTATTACTATTTTGGATATGATACTTATTGTTCATCAAAAAACAAAGGTTGTAAAGTAAAAATTTAAACATTCAAATGGAGGGGGAGTTAACTTAGATAGGATGAAGGTTGGTTGTGTCCTCTTCAAAGTTAGAGAACTCCAAATCAGCCAACTTCTTTGCCATTAAAGAGACCAATGTGTTCATTTTTTTGAAATGGAGTTCCAATTTATCAATGCAAAGGAGGATGTCTTGCTAGTCTTTAAACCTGTTCACTAAGACTTTTTCCATTATAGTTTGATCTGCCAGTATATGTCGATGGTATGGAGGCAACGAGTGCATTTGGTGTAGGTATTTCTTGTTTTCGGAATCCAACATCTAATCCTCTATTCCATTTCTACATCTGAGATACAACAACACTCTACCTAAACTTCCTATTCAACAATATGTATTTCATGTTGGATGGCTTATGGAGTATCAACCTAGTATGAAGCTACAAACTTTTCTACATTAGTATGACTCTTGAATGAGTCTGGTGTCTCCTTCCTTGTCATCCTCGATGAGTTGAGGAGAGACTAGACCTTTACTTGGTATCTAGGAGGAGGGAACTTGCAAAAAGAGGGATGGGGGGAGCAAAATTTAAGGCATTGTGTGAGACAAGGGACAAACAAAGCCACAAACAACATGGTGATCGCATAGGATGACAAGAAGTGAAGTGATGGGAGTTTGTGTAGGAAATGACTAGGGGAAGAGGAGCCTTGCTTAAAATGATTTCACAAAAGTAGGGTAAAAGAAAGTTTGTCCATAGGAAGAAACAACAAGAGCCTACATAAAGACAAAAGACAAATCCAATTTTGAATGGAAAAACTCAACAATGAATGCTTAATGATTAAACCAACACATACAACCTTTAAAGTCATTTCCATGGGTAATGGTCTACACAAAAGAGCCAAGGTGCAATAATGAATTCAAGTGAGATGAAACTCCCTTGATTTCGGCATGAACCAGGTGGTTAATGAAACTGTCTAGAATCCTAGCTGCATGCCCATACTCATCATGAGAATGCTAAGTGTAGAAGCAATTCTCTCACTTAAAGAGATTGGTGGTAGGTTGTTATCTTGACTGTAGGGGTTGTTAAAGGAGGACACCCACCATTTCTTTTTGGGAAGCACTTTTATTATTTAAAAATATTATTCCTGGTATTATTTATATATTGTATGTTATGAAGGTAAGGATATGAATGCATATCATCATTTATTTATGATTTTTATTTTTATTTTTATCTACGTATAATCTAATTTATTATGAATATTACTTATGAAGTTTATTTTTCTTTACAAATTTGATTAGTTTACAAAATATATATATATATATATATATATATATGATAAAGTGGAATGGAAATTGAGAAATAAATTGCATAATATGAGTCATCACTTTTGAGACTTGTAGTTGCACTTAATAGTTAAAACTTCCCAATAAAATCACTTATTCCAAAATGGGATAAATGTTTTGCACCTAATATTTATTTATAAGGTATGGTCATAATTTAAATTTATTACAAAGTGGTTATTTTTTAGTAGTTAAAAATAATGAGAAGGGAGACTAACATTTTTGACCTAAAATTTAACTAGAATCATTTCAGGTAGATGAAATTACAAATATCAAATGTTAGCATACATATCCACTCATAATAAGATTATTCAAGGATACTAAATCCACTTTTGCATTAGAAACAACAATCCCATCAATCTAAAATTACAATTTGAATAAAGATTGTATGGTTAGATTTAAGCGACAACACATTGGAAAAAGTCAAAATTATAGAATGTTTAGCCTTCTTCTACTATATATAACTGAAAATGGTTAAATTAGTAACAAAATGCACCCCTTTCTAATAATATATTTTAGTGCAATTTTTGCATAAACCATTGTTTTGTTCATCGTTTCACTTGAAGCATGGTTCTACCATGTCATAAGGGATTTTGAGATTTCTAAATCAACCCAAAACCTTAAAAAAACATGAATTGCACTAATTGATCAAAATGTTGAGAAAAAAAGTATTTTGCAAACTATGTAGACAATGCCTACTATCAAAGGTGAAGTGAAAACTAGTAGAAACATTGCCCTTAAATGAAATTGGAAATCGTCCCAATGTTAAGTTATTTAAATAAAGTGAGAGATCCTTATTTTGGAAGTGCCTTCCATATTTGAATGGTTACATCATGAATATGTAGGTTTACTTGCACTCCCTGTATGTGAGACATGTTGTGTGGTTGTATGCTTGAATAATAAAACAAGATAGTGAATGGTTAGCTATACTATGTTTGGTGATTTGGAATAACCTCTATATCTATAAAGTATCTTTATTATTTATTTATGTTATTCTACATTGATTGTGATTTTTTTATTTCCCCATCATATCATAATCCCTATGCCATCATATCATATCATAATAACAAGGCACTAGTACCTCTTTCTAACATAATGGTTTATTAATTATAATATGTGTATGCTTGCTTGCTCATCCTATTTTCCTATTTTCACACACACACACACATGCCAATTATGCTTTTAAACAATGCACTCTAAAACTGTTTCTATTATAAAGAAAGGAATCTTACCTTTAATAACTTAAAATCTCCTCTATGCACTTGAGTGGTCACATTTGGTTCACATGTAACCTAGGTTGCCAACAAAATTATGTAATCTTTAAGCCAAGAACCTCCCATGTAAGTGACGTTACCAACAAACTAACTTGTGTAATCTTTGAGTAAACTAAAAACCTCCTAGTGGATTAATGTCACCCTTTTATCAAATATTGGTCCCTTGACATATGGATTAATGCAATCCTATAAGCTTATTGACTGATTCCTAGATGAACTTATAAAACCAAAAAAAGGATAAAAAAAGACCAATTTTTTTTAAAGGTGAAGTATTAACTTTTAGTGTTGGTGGCAAGGACTATATAGCAATCATTTAAGCCTATTAATTGATGCTACATATACCTCCACAACACTCAAATAAATATATAGTACTAATTTTTAATATTAAATTTATGTTTCTATGTGATTGGTCAAGGAAGTTTGGAAAAACTAAAAGGGATTTCCATATAAGAGAGATCACCCTTTCATTATATATATAAAATAAGGATTACACATACAACAACATCAATGATCACGGAGGGGTTCAAGTAAGTAAGTGACCAAGACCGTTACATATAATTTATAGCCAACCAAAATGTTTTGATAAATATTGATAAACTGTTCAGGAATATTCAGACCCAAAACTACTGATCGAGCAGGTCCAAATATCTAAAGCAATGAACTATACTGGCACATATAAACAGATCATAAACAAAACGATCAAAACTACCATATTCATTAAAATTTAGGGGAATTGATCCATGTAGGCTATATGCATATCACTGGGAATATGGAGAGATCTACTCCTTAGAAGTTGAATACCTCATAATTATTCAAAAATATGCAACCATCCTCCACCTGCAAATCTCTTTTGGACGAGGTCTTCCTACTGTTTCCATTCTCTCAAGATATGCTGGAAAAATAAATTTTGAAAGAGCCCTTTGAGATTTTGAATGTTGTGCACCCAGTGCTTCAGAGAGAGGACCCTTAGATGGCCCTTTCCCAACATCCAATCCACCACACACTTAGAATCATCAAATATATTCATAGTGTATATATTAAATGTAGTTACAAAAAATAAAAGGGCCCCGAGAAGCTACCACTTCTGCCTTAGTATTTTTCCCTGCACCTGCGTTCAACCAAATATGAAAGGACACATTGTTTGGAAGGAAAATGGTGGCTCCCCCTCCACACACCTTATATTGATAAGCTCCATCAAAGAAACCAACATTTTTAGATAGGGAACTAGGAGGAAAGAAAAAGGATCGACTTCTAGAAGGATTTCGAGCTTGAAATAATATGAAAATAAACCCAGAATTTGGCCAAGATGTGAGTGATATCTTTGGGTATACCTTCAAAGATGATTTAGTTGCAGACTTTCCAAATACCCCATGCAATGAAAATGGGTAATGCTTTATAGCTGCCCTTGTTTTGATCCCACTAAATAATGAATTGGTCCAGGGGCATCATTAAGCCATTATCATATAAGTTTAATGCCCTAAGCACATATGACGAGAGGGATTTGGAAAATTCACACTTAAAAAATAAATGGTTGACAATTTCCGCCTTTGTGTAGATAACACATACATTCAGGCCATGAAAAAATTTCTGCAATAAGCGATCCTAAGTTTGGTTACAAATTTCTAATGAAAGCCAAATAAAGAATTTTAATTTTGGGGTGATATGCCAATTCCATAATTTATAATGCCACCAACTAACACTTTGCAAAGGGTAGCACTCTGATATAGCACAATAGGAATGGTAAGTAATGATATGCTTGGATGAGGAATTCCAGGCCCATACAAAAAATAATTCTCCTAAGATAGATTAAGACCACTGGCAATGAGGGATTTAATAAAACTATCCCATTCCACAAAAATTGAACCCCACAAGCCCAAATCAAGGGCGTTTTTCCATCTAGCAACTATAAATTGCTATGAAGAAAACATAAAAACCTGATGAAGTCTGGTAACACCGTGAGAATATAGTTGATTGGAAATCTCAGGAGATAAAAAGAGAGACAACAGGTCCCCCAATAACATGAAGAGATCCTATTTTGGCCTGATCTCCCCTAACAACCTTCCATGTCATCCACTTTTGGATCCAAGGAATATTGACCAACATTCCCCTCCATACATTTGAGCCCATACAATAAGAGGGAGGCCTAAAAGACAAAATCTGGTCCATAATCGATTGATTGTGCATGTATTTTTCCAATATTATTTTGCTCCAAATTCCATCACTAGTGATTTCCCTCCAAGTGCTCTTCATGGCCAGACCAAGACCGAACCAATGGAGGTTATTAAACCCCCACCTACCTTGGTGCTTTGATTGAGAAAGAGTCTCCCACTTGACCACATGGCATACTACACATTTACCTCTATCATTCCATAGGAAATTGCTCATGCATCAGCAAATCTTATGAATGGTTGACTTAGCTATCTTTGCAATAGAATTCCAAAACATAAGAATGATATCCAATTCATATTTGATCAGAGAAATTATACAACCTATTGAGAGCTATCTATAGCACCAGTTTTTCACCTTGCCTTCAATCTGATTTAGCAACTAGCTCCAATCCTCCACATTATAACAATTTGGTTTGAGTAAACAACCCAGGTAATGAAAAAAATTGTCCACAAGAGACATCTTACAAAGGAGCATAGTTACAATGTGCCGGAAAGCCTGTGCATAGACATTATTAAAGAATAAAGTAGACTTGTGCTCACTAATCATCATACCTGAGGCTGAACAATAGGTAGAGAAAATGATACTAAAAGTATTCCACTTAAATTCGGTTCCATCACCTAGGATAAGTATATCATCAAAAATACAACGTATGAGTGAGATAGATAAGTTTTGTCACCTTAAAAAACAACAGATGAGTGAGATAGATAAGTTTTGTCACCTTTACGCCTTTGAGACATCCTTCGTTCTTCGCTACAAGAATCATCCTACTCAAACCTTCAATTACTAAGAGGAATAATAACGGAGGTAGAGGACATCCCTTCCATAAACCTCGTGAAGATGAGAAAAAGGAATATAAAGCCCCATTTATAAGCACCACAAAGTTTTCAGATGAAATACAACCCATAATCCAATTGGTTGTCAATAGATCTATGCCAATATAGAGGAGAAGTAAAGGCAAAAAATACTAGTTCATCTTGTCATAATCCTTTACAAGGTCCATCTTGAGGATGATAGAACAACACTTCCTTAATTTGAGAGAGTGGAGAACCTCCTGAGTAGAACCAAAGACATCATGAATCAATATATCGATGAGAAACCCAAATTGCTCCGTAGATAGAGATTTTCATATTACATCTTTCATACTCAATGAAAAAAACTTTGTAATCACCTTTTATATTAGATTACATAACAAAATAGGATGAAATTCATTAAAGGTCTGAGCCTTTTGCATTTTTGGTATCAATTCCATGAAAGTAGAATTGATGGCCCCATACACATTTCCAGTCACCCTCGCCTCCTCAACAACTATGAGTATGTCTCTTCGAATCAAACCAAAGAAAGCCATATATAACTCTACAATCTAACCATCAGGACCTGAACTCTTGTTCTTGGAAAATGAATTCAAAACCTCCTTAATTTCATTCAAGGTTACAAGCTTTCCCAAATTAGCTTTGCCCACCTTCGAGAAAATCCTAAGAATATGTTGAATGACTTGAAGTTGATTTTGAATTATACAATCATCGGAGTCCCTAAGAAGATCTGAAACATGATTCCTTGCTAGATTTTCCAGATCCTATTAGGCAGTATAAGACTTTCCCTCAACATCCGAAATTTCCTAAATGACATTCGTCTTATTCCCGTAGGAGGCATACTTATGATTTTTTTGTGTGTTATTGTCACCCTCCTTAATCCATATTCCCTGCTTTTCAACCTCCATCGTTCCTCCTCCATTCTGAGTAGACTTTCTTTGCTTTCAGCTAGGCTGCACATCCTTTTTTTTTAGATCACCTGGGAACCCCATCCGAATAAAAGTATTTTGACATATATATAATTTAGATTCAATATTCTCCATCTCTTTGTGTTTCTCACCAATAAAGTTTCAGGACCAAACTTTTACATGAGTTTTAAATATTTTTAATCTTGAAAGTCCAAGAACCCATTGCAAAAAATGAAGGATCCACCCAAATATTATTCTAACACTCATAAACAAGAGACATAAAGGATTGCTCCTTGAGCCAGGATCTATTAAATTTGAAGGGATACTTTGAGGATGGATTTTGGAAATCTAGTTTCCAAAATATAGGATAATGATACAATATGGATTCATGACATATCCAAGATCTATATTTTCCCACTTTGGATACGAAAGGATCAACAACTAGGAATTTGTCAAGGCGTTTTTCCACCCCCTCAACCCCTGATCTTCCATTTTTCCATGTAGGTTCAAGAGGAGATGGGAGGATGTCGATAAGATGTGATTCACAGATAATCCCTGAAATCACTTGTGCAAAGGGATCACACCGAGCTTTCTCTATGCAAATATCTCTAACCAAGGAAGTGAGGTTTTGATCACTTGAAAAGATAAGGGAACATTCTAGAAAAATCCCAGTATTAAACAAAAGGTTCTAGAATGCCTCTCTCCTGATAGGGATCGTAGCAATTTACCGGGATTACTGGATCAGCCATACCTTTGAGGTGGCCTTCCAAGATAATACCAACCACAAAAGAGCAAGGTCTAAGGGAAGAATCCTTTGGATTTCAAATAACAACTAGGCCCCCAGACCGACTCTCCACATACACCATTCTGGCATATTTTAAGAATAATATCTCTCTCTTTATCCACATTGACCATGGTCTCTTAGAAAGGATGATTGATGGATGCTAGATGGACACTAATCTATGAAAGGCTCGAATTTTGGGAGGACCCCCAACTCCCCTAAGATTCAAAGACACGTTGATCATTGGGAAAATAAAGATGAGGGTTGCAATGCTCCAAGGGCTCTATTAGATTCAAGAATAAGGTTAGATTATACACAGGGATCACCTTGCGATATAGTTTCATAGGTTGGATCCCCAACCTATGAGCTCGCTAAGTATGTTGCAAAAATCCTCAAGCCCCTTGTCGGAAACACTGATTCTTTCATCAAAGACTCCCATGACTTCGTGAATCTCATTAAGAATGAGAAGATAGAACATGATGACATCCTTGTCAGCTTTGACGTAGTGTCATTATTCACCAAGATTCCTCTTGAAGAAGCCATTTAGGTTATAAAAGATGTTACTGATCCAGGAACTGCAAGGTTGGCTGAAATTTTGCTTGCGATCAACAGTTTTCACCTTCCAGGGAACATATTATGAGCAAACATCTGGAGTGGCAATGGGATCCCCCCTTTTGCCCATCGTGGCCAACTTATACATGGAATATTTTGAAAAGAAGGCCCTGGAATCTTACCCTTTGAAACCAGCATGGTGGAAGCGATTCGTCGATGATACTAATATAAAATGGACACATGGTAAAGCAGAGCTTGACAAGTTTTTTATTCACCTAAATTCCATCTCTTCAGAAATAAAATTCACTATGGAGCTTGAAGAAAACATGAGCATCCCTTTTTTAGACATCCTCATCATGAGAAAAGAGGATGGCTCCATAGGGCACAAAGTCTTCAGGAAGTCAACCCATACAGAAAACTACCTCCACGCTGATTCCCACCATCATCCAGCCCAGAAATTTGGTGTTCTAAACACTCTTGCTATCAGGGCCCTTCGAATTTCTGACGCTGATCATCTGAATGAAGAAAAGAAGCATTTAGTCTCAACCTTTAAGGGTATAGGCTACAAAGAAAATGAGATTAAAAGAGCAATTTAGAAAGCCGAGAAAAGGATGTTATCTCATGAACCTAAGGCCCGAGATCAACCTGAGGGTGGTAGGGTTTTTCTACCTTACATTCATGGAGTTACAGATAAGATTGCGAAAATCCTAAGAAGGAAAAACATAAGCACGCAATTCTCAGCACCTGGAACTATTAGGCAAGGTATGAGATCTGTCAAGGATAATATTGATAGACATCAACTTAAAGGGGTCTATAAAATTGATTGCTCATGTGGGAAAAGCTACATTGGTGAAACAGGTCGCTCCCTGCAGACCAGACTCAAGGAACATGGAGCTGATATTAAGAATGAAAGGTCTCGTACTTCCGCCCTGGCAGAACACTCCTCAAAAACTAAGCACCATGTCTGCTTGGAAAGCGCCTCTATTATCGCTAGGGAAGAGCAACACCATAGGCGAAAGATCAGAGAAGCTCTTGAAATTATCAAACACCCGCATAATCTCAACAGAGACAATGGTATGGAGATTAGTGGAAGCTGGCTTCCCCTAATCAGAGAAATTAACTCGCTTTATTAATATTAGTATAATAATAATAATAATAATAATTAGTACACAATTAATCATTTACATTATTAATTTTGATAATGACCTTTATCATTAATTAATTAATTAATTTATTAATTACCCATATTAATTACTTTGATTCTTAATATTAAAATATCTATTTTAATATAATAATAATTATTATTAATATTTATTCATTTAAATAGTTTAACTAATTTTAATATTATCCCATAATTCTTCTCCCAAAATATCAAATATTTATTGGTAATAATTCTAATTAAAAATAAAATAACATTGTACTAACTCATGTGTTATATATAAATTAAATAATAAATATTATATATTATATTAAATATTCTAGGATTAATTTGATCAATTCTAATTATGATTATTAATATTATTAATACTAATTAGGCCGATAGGCCTTCCTTTGAAAAGGACTTTCGTCGTCCCTTTGTTTCTCCAGCTGACACCTGGTATCGGGCATAAACCCTCTAACCACCCACACATTTCTCCGCAGAGTTCTGAAAGCGAGCAGTCATACTCGTCGTGTATGCATGAATATTCATGAAAGCGGAAGGCGGTTCTGCCAGCGACTTAATTTTTAGTTGTAGTTTGAGAAATTCGTGACGTTTTCTTCGGAGGCTTAAGCATTCATAAGCTCCAGTAGTAATGGCGACATAACTGCTCTAATCTGGTACATAACTGCTCTAATCTGGTACATAGGAAGAGTTCCTTTATACGAATACAACTTTGGCCTTCTAAATGTGATTTTAACATGGAATCTGTAAATGGTTTAGTTATATTGGAAACATCTGTGTCAAAACATTGCTAAACTTTTCTTTTTAAATGAGAAAATTGTGTTTCTGTTACTCTGGCAGTCTGGACATGTGTGCTGGGATGATAACGATAGCAGAAGTTACTGTGCCTGGCCCTGCAGCTATCTAATCGCCAAAATAGGAGAAGGGGTTTAAAAGCTTTTTGCAGTGCAGCTGAAATTCAGTTACAAGCTGGACGTGTTCTTCAGATGGCCCTGCCACAATTGTCCAAGTATTCGAATGCTCGCGGAATGGTAAATGCAGAATGAAAATTAGCCTTTATTTTCAAATAAGAAAGGTGGGTCAGGTCCCTGGTTTAAGGGAAGTTCTTTGGAATCATTTGGTTGAAAAACAATGACATTTGACATTCGACAAATCAAAACCCAAACCCAAACAAGAATGAATAAATTAGTACAAACCCATCTAAACCTGGGTTTGATAGGCACCTAGGGGTTGTGAAGTAGCATATCCAGAGTTACAATTTTTGATGGGTTGCCAGTTGGATTTTAGAATCTTAAAGCCATGTCGTTTACTGCTCGCAACCACCATTTATTCGTGAGCACTGCATTACTTTTTTAAACCATTAGCACACAATATTAATGAAAGAAGTTACATATATAAATTGGCGAGCATAATGTGTAGTCTATTTTTATTTTTAAAATTCGAGGTATGACACAATGCTCAAATTGTGGTGCATGTAGAACACCCCCTTCATCTGAGGTAAATTGACGATTGTCTCTTTATAAGATCTAGGAATGTTTGCTCATAGCCTGTTGACCTTCTGACGTTCAATAAAATGCTTTTTCATCTGACAGAGGTTAATGTTAATTGTGCATGAAAATTTAACTTATATTAAGCTAACCTTATTCTTACCCCAAACCAGCTTTGTATGCCCATATTTAATAGGCAAAATTGGAGCAAAACAGGCTGACTGTAAGTTGGAGGTTAAATTCAAGAGGAAATTACGTTTGCCGCAAGTACTTGGCTGTTCATCTTTTCAATACTCTGCTTTTGTTGCACTCCCTACGATGTAATGCATAAGTCACATCTTCCAAGGAACTCTGTTAGTCTCGTGGATCCAAAGACTTGAGAAGCACCATAAAATTGGGTTTTTCTCCATGAACCCAATATGGCTGAAATGTACTCCTGGGTTCTATTTAATGTTTCCATGGTGCATAATGAAATATTCAAACTATAAAGATGACGAGTCTCCAACAACGGGATAATTTAACACAAAACTACGAGCATGACACAACATATGAATTTTTTCTTTCTTGTTGTTGTAGATTTCTGGAAGGGCAATGTTTAATATATGTGATCCATCTAACGTTTCGGATGGGAATTCCATCCAACATCAGGAAGCCTAGGCTAGCTATTTTTTTGTTCCTTCCAACTAGGCTGAGCCTAAGGCCAGCGTCAACCACCCTGTCATATGGAACAAGGATCTGCCCACCTGCCAGAAGCTGTCATTGGGATTATGCAATATTCAGTCAGACCCGGACACCACATGATTGGGATTGTGCAATATTCAGTCAGACCCGGACACCACATGAGACAATTTTTATCTCCACAGTCGGCTCACACTCTAAACCCCTTCCCATAAAATTTGAACACCACTCTCAACCCCTCCTCATAACCTCTCCATAAAATTTGAACTGGTGACAGACAGGACTAAACCCCACACAAATTAACTAATCTACACCTCATGAATACCCAACATATGACTTATCTAAAAAAATTTAACATCTGTGATCACATCATCAACAGTCCACTAATGGTGTTCAAAAGGACATACCAGTAACCATAAGGTTTTTTTGAGCCTTTTGTATCATCATTTATCCTTTGGAATAATCCAGATCTCCCCTTACCAATTCATCTTCTACAAAATACGATAACGAGAGTTTTGGGTTTCTTTTTAGAAATATAAAACTAGCCCATTCTGTAATACTAATTATAATATCAGTTAAACACAATTTTTTCTCTTTTCTAGATATCAACGACAATATTCACAAACCATTACATTCAGCGAAGCTTCTTCTTTAATATGGTAAGTGGAAGAGGTTAATTATAGAATGTTAACAATATCCATCAACACTGCGTTTCATTTGGTTTTTGTGTTAGTTTCCAAGCATCTGTTAATGCTCCTTGTCATCCGTTGCAGCTTGAGATCAATCTACTAACATAGAATTTTGATACCGCTTGGATTTAATATGACCAAGAAGTACTGAGAAATAATACAGCATAAAACTAGAGTGTATAGGGAATATGTTTTTGCTGCTTGTAGGAATGTATCCCGTATAAAATTGCTAGAATGAGCTCGTGTTATAAGTGTGCAGCAATGAACCCCAACGCTAATTGCCAAGTGCAACTTTTGTTATAAGTGTGCAGCAATGAACCCAACGCTAATTGCCAAGTGCAACTTTTGGGCTATGAAAATTCCTCCGAAGATAGAATTTTAATAACAGAAAAACAAGTTTGCAATAAGGTGGTAGGCAAACTGCGTAGGACTCTAGAAGTAGTTACACTAAAAATTAACTCACAGGTGTGTGTGTGTGTATTGCATAAAGCAAGGTAGACTGACAAGTGAACTATAATAGTATGAGACTGATAACCAGAGTCTGCTTGCCACCCTTTCCTCTCAGTCCAGATTACAGAACTCTGCATCAACGAAGGCTTGTTGCAGACAGAATGTATATAATTGGTGGAAGTTCCACCTCTGTAGCACGTTCAGGTTGAGCAGTTGGATGAGACCACCTTCTGGGCTATGAAAGTTGTTTGAACTTTCTCCTTAATGATAAATTGATTTCCCTACAACCACCTTTCATTCCCAACATCAAAACAGTAACCTATCCGTGTTCAGAACACCGATCCTTTGCAAACAATTAGCAGGAAAGACTCAACTGGAAATTATTTCATAACTGAATAAAATACAGTGGTAATCTATCTTTGAAATGGCATTCAACTGCTAGAGCAAAATAAACCTCTTGCAATTCTTTGAAATGAAAGAGAAGATTGATAGACATAAAAGAGTCTCGAGCAAGCCATTAATGCCAGACTTTCTTTTATCTTTAACCCATGTATTTCAAAGAACAAACAAAGCAAACACATCTGCAATCCTAAGACCATTACAAAGTTGAAAGAAACATGTCTTTGCATAGCTTTGCAAACTTCTCTGCTTGTATGTATTCAGACCAACAGACCTTAAAAAATATAGTAACCTCCTATGAACCTATGTACTGATCATTTGCAACAACCATCCGTTGTAATTTTTTCTACATTTCTTCCAATAAGAATATTAAACATCTCAAACTATTGTGCCCTACTCGGAGAGGATAACAAGAAACAGACTAAACATAGCACTAGAACTAAAGGTTATCAGCCAGTATTATATATATTATATATGTGTTTGTTTGTGTCATTGGCAGATATACGTAAATTATCAGCTTGGTGTGACTTCTTCGTCTAATTCTGGTTCCTGAACATGATAGAAATAACTGAGGACATGAACCATCCTAATTCCCGCACCTCGGTTATTACCTGCAGATTCTTTACGAACAAACTGTCAAACAGCAAATAAAGAAAACAGAGCAACGAGTTTTTCTCTTTCAAGCAGCAAAAAACTAAAACAGAGCAACAGGTTAATGTTAGAATGATTCAAGTACTTACAGGCGATCTCTTAAGTATCTCTTAAGTACATATATTTGTAAATCTCGAATAGATTGACACTTTATCTCTATTTGCTTTACAATCAAGTCCAGAAATGTTAGGCCATTTCGTACTTCAATGACGGATCTGCAGATTAAATCGAATAGCTTAAATTTTAAGTCAATTTCAAAGAATTGCCAATCATCGCAAGAAAGAAAGTTTGCCCATTTTTAAGACTGCCACATATATTACATTAGAAATCAACAATCATGCACATCAAGATCTTAAGTACATATATTTGTAAATCGAATAGATTGATACTTTAGCTCTATTTTCTTTACAATCAAGTCCAGAAATGTTAGGCCATTTCATACTTCAATGATGGATCTGCAGATTAAATCGAATAGCTTAAATTTTAAGTCAATTTCAAAGAATTGCCAATCATCGCAAGAAAGAAAGTTTGCCCATTTTTAAGACTGCCACATATATTACATTAGAAATCAAAAATCATGCACATCAAGATTCAAGATGGGGACCCATCTACGAGCCAAAGGGCATGCACACTAAATCCTCCTTCGTACATAAGCAATGAAAGCTAGCATATCCACTCAAGATTGCCCTTTTTCTAACATCGTATCGAACTATTCCATAGAATAACCCCCCATTATTTTAGAGGTTTTCGAAGATGTAATTTGGCCTTCCAATTAGATTAGATTAGAGGATTTAAATACAAATTAAAATAGATAGAAGGAAAAGGAAAACTGCTTGGATTTTTTTGGCAGCTTTAATCAGAAAAGTGTTAGAACAGTACTAAATTATATCACACAAAATTTCCATCACAATTAAATAAGTCCTACAGTAGGTCACAAAAATTGAGAATGTAATAGCAATTTATATTTTGATGGAACATCAAATGGCAAGCCTAGCCTAGAAGTCACAGGGAGTTTTTGAAGAGGAAAATATACTTTCCTTGCATTGGTTTACAATCAAGCTGAAATCAAGGAGGAAAAATTAGTAAGTTCGTGAATTTTTTAGGTAGCTTTAACCAGCCAAGTCTTATAGAAGAGTACTCAAGTATATCTCACACAAAATTTCCATCAGAATTATGTAGGTCTTACATTAGGTTAAAAGACGGGAAATGTAATAGCCTTAGAGGACAAGACTGGCCTAGTAGAATGGAGAGAATTCTACTTTCCATACATGATTTTACAATCAAGTTAAAATCAAGAGGATTTCACTACCATAGATCCATCTTAACCTTAGATCTTAACCTCTCAGCACTATTTTACATATAAAGTCAACCTTTTTTATGCCAGCTAGCCTTTTTTAGGTGTTACACACAAAAGTAATGAACATCTCCCCCAACCATGCTATAGAGCTTCTCGCTTGCCATAGTGTAAAAGATTTGGATCAACAACTTAAACAAAAAGAATAATGATCCTTCATGAGAATTGTGGAACAATATCGAATGGATAATAGAGGGCTTGGGAAACCTTGAAGCAATATGCTTCAACCACAACAGAAGATCTGTCAATCAAGTAGACAATTCACTGGCAAACAGGGCAGTATCAACTACAAAAGGCAATCAAGTTTTTGAATATTGAGGCCATTATAAAAGATCATGGCCTGTGATCTCAAATATTTGGAATAGGAATGGAGGTAGTGATCATTTTACAATAAATGAAGACTGGAGAACAATAGAGATTGCCCATTACGTACAGCTCAAGTGTATCAATCTCGAAAGAATGATAAATCAGGGGCTGTGATAAAGGACGTAACCCAGAAATAAGCTCAATGAATATACAGGCATACCAAAGATAATCAACGTTCTCTACTGCAAACACCTATATGTGGATATTAGCCTTGTTGACCATTTTCAATAAGGGATCAGAGATCTGCCCCCAATTCTTTTGATACAAGACACTGGTTCAACAAATTCATGGATTTCTCGGAGAGGAGGTAGAACTTCTAATCCAAGCAGCTTTGCAGGTCAATGTGAAAGAATTTAAAATGCGACAGGTAAATTGAAACATAGATTTTATAACCTGGAGCAGAGGAACTTCAAGCAAGCCAGGTAAATTGAAACATAGATTTTATAACCTGGTGCAGAGGAACTTCAAGCAAGCCAGGTAAATTGAAACATAGATTTTATAACCTGGTGCAGAGGAACTTCAAGCAAGCCAGGTAAATTGAAACATAGATTTTATAACCTGGTGCAGAGGAACTTCAAGCAAGCCAGGTAAATTGAAACATAGATTTTATAACCTGGATTAGATTCTGGCAAATAGTCTATCAAGCATAAGGCCTAAACTAGTTGAAATAGCTGATATTTGCAAATGGATTGAAAGGAACTCTTTACATAATGTGCTATGGGACTCCAACAACCTGAGGGAGAAAGCCATAAATCAAAGTCATCAGATGAAGCTCAGCCTCCACTGCAGTGATGACTGCAGTCACATCACTGTAAGACCCTACAGCCTGCAAGGTAGATTCTGGATCTACTCTGATATGTTCCATAGAAGTCTCAATTGAATTTTTCAATCTATATATTATAGTTTCTATTTAATTTTGTATATTGTTATTAACTAAACTGTTAGAATCCCAAAATTGACATAAAAGGATCAAACTTTTGGTAATAGATTCTTGGTCACTATTTAAGACCATAGAGAGATTTCTTAATTTGCAAACCAATGACTCTGTCTTTTTCAACATAGTGCTCTATTACTGTCATATAATCTATCTCCTCCTCTAAGCCACCATGCAAGAAGAATGTTTTCACCAAAGGAACACAAGAATGTTTCACTAAGAAGCAGTGCTTCGATTTGGACCCCGGGGATATCTCTATACTCCTGCGCCTGATGTGCACAGGGTGTAGTATTTCACGGATACTGAGTTTTTCATTAGATGGGATGGGCATTGGGATATATTTTTGGACGAGGATTTTCCCACAGCAGCCGATCACATTAAGGCGAATGCAGAGGAATCCAAATAGGTGTTTTTGCGTGTGTGTACAAGCTCATATGCAAGTGCAAGCAATAAGTTAATTTTGTGGTACTATGCTGTTTAAAGTTTATGTAGTTTATTGTCTAGGGATGGATTCTGTATGCTATTTCCTGAAATTATGTTCAGGGCTTTTATATATATAATAATTAAACTATGTATTCAAAATTTGCCTAATACTCTTTGTGATGTAAATAAATTTCAATGAACATCAAACTATTCTCATAATTTGCATGGATTCTTGCAACATATCATCAGCAGGTTATTTTTCCCTTCAATTTTATGATTCGTTCATTTTTCCCTTCAATTTTATGATTTGTTCCTTCTGGTCGAGGAAGGTTCCGGACCTTCACATCTTACCTAAGCTCAAAAAGATAGAACAATATCAAGGGTCAATGAGCAAGTAATTCAAATGACAAGTATAAGAGCGATACAGTGCACTATTGCAAGCAAGATGGAATGTTCACAAATCAATGGGAGAGCCTAGACGCATTATAGGCAAGCCACTGTTGTTAACACTTTCATTCTCGTTGAGATATCTGGCATGGTTTCCTACTCGACCTCTGGGTATAGTCCTGCTTGACATATGTGCACAGATTTTACGTCACCTTATAATATTTATTATTTTAAACCAAAATACAATTCTTTCAATTTAACATTTCTATCAATACTATATATATTTTTATCAATACTATATATTAATACAATATTCTAGGATTAATTTGATCAATTCTAATTATGATTATTAATATTATTAATACTAATTATTATTATTAATTATTATATTAATAAATAATAATTATTAATAACAATAATATTTACAATTAACAATAAATTTCTTTACTAAGCTAAATGGTAACCTATTCTTAAAATTTATTAATAAAAAATCGTACCAACATATATTATAATAAATATTAAATACTAATTCAATATTCTGAAATTAATATTTTTAACATTAATTTTGATCAATATAATATCATTAATTCTAATTATTATTATTAATTATTATAATTCTAATTATTATTATTACTAATTATTATATTAATGATAATAATAATAATAATTACAATTAATATTAATAATAAATAATAATAAATAATCATTTATTATAAATATTAAATATTAATTCAATTTTCTAGGATTAATACTTTTTAACATTAACTATGATCAATATAATTTCATTAATACTAATTATTATTAATTATTATAATACTAATTATTTTTATTATTAATTAGTATATTAATAATAATTAATAATAAAATTAATATTAATAATAACTATCATATTAAATATTAAATAACTAATTAATATTAATAAATTTTTTTTATTATGATAATGATAAAAAAAATAAAAATAAAATAAAATAATTAATTTAATTAAATTATTCTGAGACAGCCGACATCTTATCAAAAATTATTTTCAAAAAAAATTGAAAGCCGACATTCAATTTTTTCTCTCCTCATTACTATTTAATCCCTCAAATAAGCTCTTCTTCTATCAAGCATTCAAGTTGTCCTGATGATGGATCCCGGTTGGGATTTGAAACGTTGGCAAAAAATGGTTCTTACTGTGGATTCTCCGGTAACTAAGTCGAAAGGAATTTCTTATGAACAATGACATTGTTGATGAATGGGAAATGTTTTTCTTGTTAGGGTGAATTTGATAGAGGGGAAGGGAAGGCTGGAAAGTATTCAAGGTTTAGTGATGAAGAATAAGAAGGGGTAATAGGAAAATGATCTCTTTGTGGGTTAGAGGTTGGTTGTCTTTGACAAGGTGATTTTCTAGAAAGCCCGAGGTGAATAGATAAAATTTGGAAGAACCCAATGAGAGAAGAGAGGGGTTCCATCGATAGGGTAAATAGGGTTCAAGAATATAAGGTTTAGGGAAGCCATAGGAAGAGGACGATTGTAGAGATCATTTACAGAAGGAGGATGCATTATGGATGAGAGTAGGCTATTAGAGGCTGAGTTATTAGCTGCAGAAGGTTTAGGAGTAGGGGCTATAAGAACATCCAACAAAAGAGCATCATCTGTTGAAAGGGTTTGAAAAATATTACCCAAAATAAAATGTAACAAGGTTGAAGGGTCCATACACTGAGAGGATGGATTCCCAGTGCTGTAAAACTAGCAAGAAGAGGGGTTCGCATATGCTTCATGCATTGAGTCTGGAATGGTTGAGTCAGTCTCCACCCATCCACACACTGACATCATTGGAGACACCCCTTCAATAATCCCATTATCATTAACGACTCAAACACATGCATCTTTAGACCTATGGTTTTTCAGTAGCCTAGATTTTTTACTAGAGGGAGTCCATCTAGTACACGCTTGCTTCCACTTACATGAATCACCCTTTTGGAGGACTTTATTTGATACATCGATAAACTTACGATATGAATGTGTGCCCTTAAAACCCTAGCAAGGGTTTTGATTACCCCTCGAACTAGAAGAGATGCAGACCCCTTTTAATTGTCCGATTTGGTCACCAATAGAGCACCTAAACATAACCTTCTAATAATCCAACTGTTGAGTGAAAGATATATCACCCAAGACAATAGCTAGTTCAGGAGACAAACCCTTTTGCATGCCCATCTCGACTAAAACCGATAAAATGCATTTATCCAAAGCAACCAAAAACATTTCCTCAAAGAAAATGTGCTTTCCAATGTTGTTAGCCACTCTTATATTTTATTCCTCGTCCACAAATAAAGAGGGAAACCTACCATCTTAACCTACATATAGTGGGATTTGTGTTTTGCAGTGAGAGGATTGAAACCTATCTACCATCTCTAAAACCATAAAAACCCTTTATCGATGACCCAAACATGAGTCAAGACAGTCAGTAAACCACATTCATCTAGAAAATGGAAATGTACCCAGTTGTTCATTAGGAGATTGAAGGCAGGGTAATATCCAAGGAAAGGTTTCCAATGTATGTTTAGCCATGTTTATATCCAGTCCTTTAAGAGCGAGAGGCAAAAAGGCTTTCCACTTGGCTCAACTCAATATCACAACCCATGGATACACAAGGCCTCTTGACTCCAGGTGGTAAAGAAGTAAGAGATGATTAGGAATCCCCATTTTGGTGGGAACGTGTTTGAAAGGATCCCAAGGCCAAATTTTCTGCCTACCCACTAGACAACACAGATGTCATCTAGCCCACCCATAGTTAACTCCCATGCCATCTCAGGAGGTAAAAAGACATAAAGGATAGAAATCCCAATGACAAAGAGGCAAAGATGTTAGGGAGATATCAAACAAAACGATAAAATGACCCAGAAAAATAGCAAAAAGTTTCATCCCCTTCGTCACATAATAAGAAAATAGAACCTCCAACTGAATAGTCAATAAGTAAAACCAAGGAGAAAACCTTGAGACCAAAATACAGTCACCATACATACCTATTCAGTGGCCATTCACATGATTTCTACACATTAGAATCCATTCCAAACCAAAGTCGAGCATTTCACAAGAAAATCGATCTACAACGTTACAAGCATTTCACACATAGCATTTTACTTATCGTTTGGTGATCGAAAAGGATGATAGAATTAGGGCATCAATTTAAAAATAAATAAACTTAAATGATATTTGAAAGAGTAAATTATATATATATATATATATATATATATATATATATATATATAATAGTTTTGTTATTTTATATAATATAATATATTTTGAAGAGTGACTTGTAAATATGATGATGAGTTTGAAATGGTTAGAGATATGGGTGATTATGGATTCTTTATGAGCCTAATATGCACAACTTTTATATCTATTTGATAGTACATTTTTATTGGAGATAATGGTGATTAAGGATACTTTATGATGTTGTGTAGAATATAAAATGGTTTAAAAATAAATAATAATTGAAATGGTAAATTATATATATATATATATAATATTGTGTTATTTTATATAATATAATATATTTTGAAGAGTGACTTGTAAATATGATGATGAGTTTAAAATGGTTAGAGATATGGGTGATTATGGATTCTTTATGAGCCTAATATGCACAACTTTTATATCTATTTGATAGTACATTTTTATTGGAGATAATGGTGATTAAGGATACTTTATGATGTTGTGTAGAATATAAAATGGTTTAAAAATAAATAAACTTAAATAATAATTGAAATGGTAAATCATATATATATATATATATATAATTGTGTTATTTTATATAATATAATATATTTTGAAGAGTGACTTGTAAATATGATGATGAGTTTAAAATGGTTAGAGACATGGGTGATTATGGATTCTTTATGAGCCTAATATGCACAACTTTTATATCTATTTGATAGTACATTTTTATTGAAGATAATGGTGATTAAAGATACTTTATGATGTTGTGTAGAATATAAAATGGTTTAAAAATAAATAAACTTAAATAATAATTGAAATGGTAAATTATATATATATATATATATATAATAATTGTGTTATTTTATATAATATAATATATTTTGAAGAGTGACTTGTAAATATGATGATGAGTTTTAAATGGTTAGAGATATGGGTGATTATGGATTCTTTATGAGCCTAATATGCACAACTTTTATATCTATTTGATAGTACATTTTTATTGGAGATAATGGTGATTAAGGATACTTTATGATGTTGTGTAGAATATAAAATGGTTTAAAAATAAATAAACTTAAATAATAATTGAAATGGTAAATTATATATATATATAATTGTGTTATTTTATATAATATAATATATTTTGAAGAGTGACTTGTAAATATGATGATGAGTTTAAAATGGTTAGAGACATGGGTGATTATGGATTCTTTATGAGTCTAATATGCACAACTTTTATATCTATTTGATAGTACATTTTTATTGAAGATAATGGTGATTAAAGATACTTTATGATGTTGTGTAGAATATAAAATGGTTTAAAAATAAATAAACTTAAATAATAATTGAAATGGTAAATTATATATATATAATAATTGTGTTATTTTATATAATATAATATATTTTGAAGAGTGACTTGTAAATATGATGATGAGTTTTAAATGGTTAGAGATATGGGTGATTATGGATTCTTTATGAGCCTAATATGCACAACTTTTATATCTATTTGATAGTACATCTTTATTGGAGATAATGTTGATTATGGATACTTTATGATGTTGTGTAGAATATAAAATGGTTTATGCGGTGGTTGACAAAACTAGAAATTTATGTTAGAAAGCTTCTTCGATCATTCTAAAATGATCATATAGTGCAAAACCTTCACTTATGAGCGAGAAAGGGACCCCTTACCTTATGGTGAACACATATATGTGATAAGGCAATAATGAATTTTGTTCTATAAAGGGACCACACCTTTTATGCACTACTATAATAAAGTCACCTTATACACCATAAGGTTTATGCCAAATCATGCAAAATGTGAAAATGACATCATTCAACCATGATATTTCATACAACAGATGCCACATCCATATTGTGTAAAGTGATAAGTACTTGTTTCATGAAATCACTCATTACATGGGACAAAAGCATGAAAGTTTCAACAAATCTATAGAGGAAACGTCATATATATGTTGTATGAGTTAAAAGAACATATTTTCTATGTGATTACCTCTGGTTTCATCGAGCTTCCACACTAGAATAATTATTATAATTGGTTGGCATTTTGGGTTTTTCCGCATTCTATTTGTGATACAACAATAATATAGGCTAATCACATTGAAGTGTATGACACGTACTTGTTAAAGTGGACTTCAAACTCTTAAATTATGTTAGTTGTACAAACTTTGTGGCATGCATGGGTTGGTATTTTTTATAGAAATTTTAAAGGCCAAAGTCAGTTCACCAAAAGTATTTCATATTATTTATGGTTAATTAGTTGAAGAGGTTGTTAGTTGATGGGATATTTTTGTAAAGAAGCTGTAAGTAACACTTATTTTATTAATTGTTGACTTGCCTTTTGGAGTGATTTAGATGTGGATCATATTTAATTTGTTTTCCTAAAATATTTTATTGAATGAAGTTGAGATCTCAACAAATTCTTGTCGTTCAAATACATATTTTATTGTATTTCTTAAAGAAAACAATGGATTTAAGAAAACAAATGATATTTTATTATATGAGGAGTTAGAGATGAAATCTATATAAGGATTTGGTCACTCCATTTTCAATTTGGATTGGAAATGGGAGAACTTATGAGCATGCTAGTTTGAAGCAAAGGATTGAAGGTACTTATTGTGTGAGTTGTGCTTCATTTTTGTACAATCTTATATGTGTGGTAAATATGTTGTCGGTGCATCTCTATTATGCTTGATATTGTAGGTTGGATTGAAAAAATATAATGTTGGGAGAATCTTGCCCTGAAGAGGGGAATTAAAGTGTTAGACCTCCTTTTCTGAGAAAAATATTATGTCTTAATTAAGAGATAAGATTGTTTTATAGCCCTAGACCCCCTTTGGTGAGTGAATGCTTAAATGCTTCTATACTTATTTTGGATTGTGGAACTCCTATTATGAGGCCCTTATTTTCTTACCTTGTTGTAGATTTATTATTAACTCTTAATAGAACACCCTCATAGAGTGAAAAAATGATTCCATAAACCAAGCAATATTGCACTAAATTTCCCCTTTTGTTGATAATCTCCAAACCCATCTTTATGAACTTTCTGTTTGTTACATTACTATTAGGTTCCATTTACTCCCATTCCATCTTACAAAAAATGAGCCTAACAACCATAGATAAGTCCCCCTTGACTTAGGTCCACTCTTTGTTTGAAGTGCATATGAGTGATGGTCATGTGATAGTGGCCATCCTACTAGTTTCACTTTTCTCAATGTAAGTGCTAGGACTTTGCATTTTTTGGTGTGATCTTGCGTGGTAACAGTCTTTTGAAAAAGGAATCTAGAGCCACTATCACAACATTATCAAAAATCCAACTAATTCCCCAAATTTATTAATTAGTAGAATAATTAGAGCTTAATGGTTGAAGTCAATAAGGAAGAAATTATTTGAACTTTGCAAAGCTTCTGGAAAGATAAAATCCTAGGAATTTATAGTCTCCCAATCAAATTCTTTCTAGGTTGTCATGAATTAATTAGAGAATACCTTCTCAATGTGGTGGACCTATCTCTCTGTAGAGTTCAAGCCTTGAGAATATTTAACTCAACCTCTATTTCCTTAATTCCAAAGATGGATAACCCCACTAAATTTGAGAGTTTTAAACCTATTTCTTATGTCACTACATCTACAATTTTCAAAATCGTTGCTCATGTACTGAAAGGAATTATTTGAAATCATAATTCCCTAGAACAATTTGTCTTTTAAGAAGGAAGAGGAATCCATGGGCCCATGAGAATGGTGCAGGAAGGGCCTCATACAATCAAGACCATGAACCAAAAATCTCTAAAATTAAAGGTTGATCTCTCAAACGGTTTTAATCGGATTAACTAATTATATATTAGGCTCATTCTCATTCATCTGGGTTTCAACCACGGCTTTGTCATTGATTTGATTTGTATTAGCTTGGACTCATTTGCTATTCTTATCAATGATATTACATCTCTTTTCTTCACATTTGAAATGGTGATTAGATAAGGATGTCCCTTGTCACCCCTTCTCCGCCTTCTGGTAGCACAGGATGTCAACGGATTTATAAAAGTAGCCTATGCAAATGGAAGCTTAAAAGGTATTTATATTGTCCCATGTTGTAATATTACTCATCTTACTTTTTGTTGATGAAATATTAATATTTTGTGAAGGTTCAAGAAATATGATTGAAAATATTTGGGAGATCATAGATCTCTTCTATGAGGCCATGGGAATGGACATAATGAAATCCTTAATTATGTTTTAGGGTTTCTTAGAGACTAAAAGGAACCATATTTCTCAGGTCTTTCCCTACCAGGTACCTAGGATTTAAATTTAAATCCAATTAATGCATGAAAGAGGATTGATAGTGGCTCTTGGAAAAATTGGAGAGAAAGCTAAAAAAATCATTACAACTGCTAATTATCTTGAGGTGGAATATGTAGAAATTCTCACTGTAGATTAATCTGATTATGTAATGTACTAAAGCGAAATACTTAATCTACTTCTACAATCAAACTTGCAAAAGCTTAATCGATTTTGAATAAGATCAAACAGAACACATATAACGGAGAAGAAGAATCAATACACATGAAACACAAAAGAATACTATGGGGAAAGCCTCAGCTAAAAACCCCGCTATCTGTATTATCATACAAGTGGAAATATCTCAAGATTACACAAAGCTTTAGCTCTCACAGCTATCCATCTCTCAGTATAATCCCTCACTGTTGCTCATAGACAACTCATATGCCTTTCCCTCTGTCCTCTAAGCCTCCTATTTCCTTGCGCATTTTTCCCTGGGTGCTCCAGCTATAATCTTGTGTGACACTGATCTCACACACTGCTCCAACACACTGTAAATTGTGCAAATCTCAAGGAATGAATTCCTTCTGCATGCAAGAGATTTTCTTATAGGAAAATTCTTACCACTGATAGTACATTGTCCCTGCCTTTAATCTCAACTCGGCCTTTGTCTGAATTGACATGCATGAGTTATTTATGAGAGAATATTCAGTTATCTGGAGTACACTAGTTTCATGCATGCATGCATTAACTGACTGAACTCACAATTAGTTCCTCCAACTGTTTAGAACTAATTTAACTGGACTTAACTCAGTTAACTGAGCTAACTAATTACAACTCAAATACAACTCATCCTTATCTCCTTAATTAAGGGATAACTTCCTCAACCAAAGGGATAACTATTGCATGACTTCATAAAGACTTCTTGTTTGAATTTCTCCAACTAATTAACTTAAGATGAATTAATTAATTATTTTTCAAACAACTGGTGAGACTAAATTCGAATTTTAAATCTCAATTTTAATTCAAGGAAAAATCAAAATTGGAATATTCTTGTTGCCACATTTCAACACTCCCTCTCAAAAAGAAAGGGATTATCTGCTACCCCGATCTTATCTCTATGGAACTTGAATTTACACTTTGACAATCCCTTAGTCAAAATGTCAGAATCTTTATCCTCAGTCGAAATATACTACAACAACATGATCCTTCTTGCCACACAGTCTCTGAGATGATGATACTGAATGTCGATGTGTTTGGACCTGTCATGAAATACTTGATTCTCAAAGAGTTTGATACAACTTTGATTATCACAATAGATCACAGTTGGATCCATCCTCTGATCAAGCAAACCAGCTAGAATTTTCCACATCCAAATGGCCTCACATGTTGCCTGACTTGCATTCATGTATTCAGCCTCTGCTAAGCTGAGTACAACCGACCTCTGTTTCCTATTGTACCAAGAAAATGCAGCTGACCCAAGGTTGAAAAGTCCTCCTGATGTGCTCTTCTGATCTGATGGACTCCCTGCCCAATCTGCATCTGTGAAGCCCTATAGCTTCACTCCCTCTGTCCGTCTGTACCATAATCCATACTGAGATGTGCCTCTGAGGTATCTCAAAACATGCTTAGCTGCCTTCCAAAACAACTTGATAGGCTGAACCATAGCTTGTCTCAACTGGTTCACCGCATAACTAAAATATGGTCGTGTGTTCACTAAGTACATCAGTGAGCCCACAAGTTTCCAATAGACAGTAGCTTCTACTACCTCTCCTAAAGTAGCATCCTCCTTCCTCCAGTTACCTGCTAGAGGAGTCTACATGGGTTTGCACTTCTCCATGTGGAATCTCATGAGTATCTCATTGGCGTACTCGCCTTGAGACACAAACAACTCCCCATCCTTCAGCCACACTTCAATGTCAAGGAAGTAGTGCATGAGGCCCATGTATTTTATCTCAAATTCTCTTGCAAGTTCCTCCTTGCAAGACATGATCAACTGATCATCACCTATCAATATGAGATCATCAACATAGAGAACAATGATCAACTGCTTACCTTCTACCATGATGTGGTACAGGTTCGCATCTGCTTCACTCTTTGTGAAACCCAACCCAGTGAAGTAGTTGTCGATCCTAGTGTACCAAGCACGAGGTGCTTGCTTCAACCCATATAAATCTCTCTTGAGTAGGCACACATGCGACTCACAATCGAAGGTCTCAAAACCTTTCGGCTACTCTATGTACACCTCTTCCTCAATCTTGCTATTGAGGAATGCAGTCTTCACATCCATCTGATGGATCTTCTAACCCTTCTGTGCCGATAGTGCCAACATCAATATGATAGATGAATACCTTGCTACAGGAGAAAAAGTCTCATCATAGTTGATCCCCTCGACCTGTGAGAAACCACGAGAAACAAATCTTGCCTTGTGTTTCTCCACACTACCTATAGTGTCCTATCTAGGGTGCTAGACTAGGCTATATTTATTATCGACCAGGATGCGTAGACTTAGAGGCATGCGTCTACAGTATATAGACATAAAGGATTATTAGCTAAGTGGTTATGATGGTAGGTTACAGGACTTCTTTACGGAAGATTGAGGTGTGTTACCTATCACCCAAACACTTAGGTCACTTAGTTAATCTACCTAATTGAAACACTGTCATTCAATTCATTTACCAAATTAAAACACTGTGTATCACTTTAAACCAAGATTTCAATCTCCTTACAGAGACACTATGCATAAAACCCCTGTTCAGTAAATACTCAGCATTCACTAATATTCATGCAAGATAAAGACATACGGAAATCATAAGCATACTTTAAAATGATAACAGAGTTCATGACATTGCTTTAAAAGACAACAAAGGATCGAATCCCTTACAGGATACGATTTACGATCTCAGTGATGAACTGTTCAAGCATTATCATAAACATCAACCATACGCATTCTATTGAAATCAAAAACCAATTCTAATTACTGTGCATATCATTTAATACCCTAAGTTGCGAATAAAAAGGAAATGACAGTATACCAATTTAACGCAGGGCCCGTCCGCGTTTCAGAGATATACTGGACTGTGATCAACCGATTATAAAATCAACGCAACAAGGAAAAAGATCGTGACTGCAACCGTGTTCTTGGTATTAAGTTCAAACTCTGTTTTCAAATGATACAATGATAACCAACTACTGACTACACAGAACTGTGTTTACATATGTTTTTACAACCCTTACATTTCGAAAACGAATGTACATTCATGATGTGGCTGTTGCCGCTTTTATCATGTCGTGATTTTTAAAATGTTTCTATCCTAAACTGATTTCAAAAAGGAACAAAACTAAATCAATTTAGAATGTTATGTTGTTGCTGCCTTTGTCGCCAACATGCTATACTTTGACCATCGTTGACCGCGCATGTAGGAGGGTCGGTTCTGCTGTAGGATAGGTATTCGTCCATGCTTGGACATTCTACTTTTCATCCCTACCCTTCGCTCTAGCCTAGCTGTCATGCCACATGTCAAACAATAAACCAATTACAGGATGTTGGAACTTCCTGTAGTCATTTTACCAAAAATTCCTAATTCTTTAACATAAAACTCCTAAATCAATTTCAATGCATTTTAATAACTATAGTACTATTAACTAATCAATTTTCGAGGGATCTAAGAGATGTATGATGGAAAGAGGTAGGCAAATGATATGTTTTAGGAGGAAAAAGGAGGTCATGGGATGGTACCAACATCTCTCCCCGACTTAATGAATTAGCATGTCCTCATGCTAACCCCGAAGTGCTTCCCTTGAACTCTGTCCCTGCCTGTACCTCTGTTGCCTTTAGCAATGTATCCACATTCTTTTTCACCTGGGCATCTTTCTGACCATGGAGCTCCTGCTTTAATCTTTTGTATTTTTCTTTGAGGGTCTTCTTCTGGTTGTACCACTTAGTGGCCCATTTACAAATATCCGTTTGCTCAGCCTCAAGTTCACTGATTCGCTCCCTTAACTTTTCATTCTTTTGTTGAGTCTCTTTACTCTGCGCTCGGAGCATCTCATTTTCTTTCTTGATAACTTTTTCTAGCATATTAGCCTCCATGAGTTCTTCCTTTAATTTCTCAATTTTTTTCTCCAGTTTCTTCTGTTTCTTAATGGGAGGTGGTGAACCTTTTTCTTGCCTGTTATTGCTTTCAACCTCTATATCAGCTCCTGGTCCTGGTTGTGAGTGGTCACTACTCTCAACATCCATCGGTATAGGTGCATTGGATTCAAGCTGGTCTTCTTGTAACTGGGCTTTTGGTGCTCTCCTTGTTCTTCTTGAATAAGTGGTGAAAATTTTATCTTGCTCTGCCTTCTGAGCATCCTATTTTCTCATTTTCCTAGTCCTTATGCTGCTCACAGGTGGAGGTACCTTGCTTGCTTTGGATACTGGGATCTCTTCATCGATGTCCTTCATGAATCCTGAGTTCTCATGCAATTCTTCTTTGTCTTCTTCATCTTTAATTTGGTTAGCAGCTAAGAACTCCTTCCACGTTTTCCCTCTTCTCTGCAATTCATGCTCAATAAGAATTTTAATTAAGCCAAAGTGATATAGGCTCTTGTCTTCATTTCCCTTCTGCTTTTGGATGGTCTTCGACATCTTGGTTAGGCTTTGCAATAGGAAATATGGTAGACTGATAACACACTGCCTTTTCAAGTGTAGCAGTAGTTTAATATGATATAGATAGACAATATTGTAGCGGCCTTCACAAGTTACGAATTTTTGGAGGATATAGACCATCTCGTCCAAGGGATGCATCAACCAACTCCTTGGGACGCCTTTCTTCCAATTAACTGATGAGACTCTGGATCTAGACATAAATTGAGTCCATGACTTCTCTTTAAATTGCTTTGTCTTAAAGTACTTCTCCCCTTCTGGGCTGATCCCTATTGACTGGGCTATGGTGTCTTCCGAAACCCTGAATGAGAAATTACCTATCTGGGCTTTCTATCCATTGAATGTGAAAGCGAATTGTTTGGTAACCTCTTCATTACTTCCATGAAATTTCTCTAAAAAGGGCAGCCACTGTATCTCTTTGAGAATTGAAATGCAATCTTCGTGATATTGAGAACTGTCGAACATGCTCGGCTCGACCCTATTGGTCATTTTGGCAGAGGGTCGTGCTCTAATTCTTCTCTGTTTATGTTTTTCAATTTCAACAAAGAAGTTTCAATTTGTTACCTGGTGGTGTCGCTCCCTTAATATCCAGTATGATGCTCGGTTGACTGTCTTGTGACTTTGGTGGAAGTCGAACCCGACTGGTTATATTTCCCTCTTGTGGCGCTCACTGCTTTCAATCCTTACTGTGGAAGTCACGGGAGTTAAATGCCAGCGTGAAATAATTGAGAATGATGGTGAAATAACCAACTACACTTACTTCATAGCGTATTCATCTTTTGGAACAGAGGAATGGCTGTACCACTTGTATAGATGCCATCATAGGAGCGCTGGAAGCGTATATGCAATGCTGGGGTATGATTTCAGGGAGTCCTCTGAATCATTTGGCTACGTCGGGTGGTGGAATCATAATTCGGCTATGTGGGATACAATGAATAGGCCCGCTTTAACATTTGTTTCTTTCCTTTTTTTTTTTTTTTAAAACAATTCACCACGTGTCTTGCTTCTATTGGTACTCGGCCAAATGGAAGATGTTGGTATGGCTGTAGGATGCGATTGGCATAACAAGGTTGATATGAAAAGGGGTAATGGATTTAGAGGTATGAAATAGGTTGGAGTATGAAAGATGATAAGAATTAACAGTGAGATAAGGGATGATGGAAAATGTAGTGTCCTTGAAATCGATCATAACAGTCACAGTCATTAAATTTAACATTAAAAATTAATCTAAGAAATTAAATGTTAAGAATAAGGAACACATTACACTTTTGTTGGTTGTTGTTGCATTGGCATGCTGAGTAGGACTAGTCTCTTTTGACTATTCTTTGCTGTTCATAACAGGTCCCCTGAGATAGATTCGAATGCAACAGGTCCCTCTGAGATCTTGAAGATGTTCATGCAGCTCCTTTGAAATCTGGAGAAAGAATCATATGTATACAGGTTCCTTGAGCTTGGGTATTTGATGGAGTCTTGGTGCCCAGCAACCTGTGGATCCTTGTAGAAACTTGATGAAGCTTTGTTGAAGTAACCCTGAAGTAACAGTCTCTTAACAGGTCCCTTTTATGTGTCTTAAATAGGTCCCATTACTGCTGGTGTTGGTAGCATGGTCTTCTGGACAGAACAGGTCCCCCTGCATAATGTTTATAACCAGGTCCCTCTGAGATAAAACAATGACAAAACAACTTCTTTATTGAAATCTGGAATGCTGGAACAAACTGCTTTGGAAATTTACAGTGAGGAGATGAGATAAGAAATCTTTAAGAATTTACAATGGAGAGATAAAAGAACAAAATGCTGATGCTTCTCTCCCCCACTAAAGTGTTGACTTGTCATCAAGTCATGATTCATTTGATAAATCAAACAGTGAACAAAAGAAAGGGAATTCTTACTCGCCAATGAATTGGTTTTCAAGTAAGAATTCGGGGTTAGAGTGTGCCAGAGTCTGGTTTTCACATCTAACCCAGTGTTATTATATATATATTTTTATATTTTATATTTTTTTTTTAGATTTTGTTTTGTTTTTTTTTTTTTTTTAATTTCTTTTTGAATTTCTAAATTGAAAGGAAATGAACTAAGGCAGGGATACTGCAGCTGAAGGCTGCAGTATCTCAACCTCTCTTTGTTGAGATACTGTTTGGAGAAAATCTTGCTTGCTGATGGGCTTAGTGCATAGTTTCAGGCGATGACCATTGACAGTAAAGGCATGACCTTCTCCATCAATAGTTTTGAGCTTGACTGAACCATTGTCGTAAGCCTGAATAATTTGGTATGGGCCCATCCAATGGGTGGTAAACTTGGCTTTATGATCTCTGAATTTAGAGTCAAAAAGTAAAGCCCAGTCACCTTCCTTGAACTGCTTCTTCTTGATATGTGCATCATGCCACTGCTTCCTTTGTTTTTGCATGAGGATTGTGGTTTCCTCTGCTTGCTGCCTCATTTCATCCAGCTGGTTCAACTGTTGAATTCTTTCTTGTTGTGCTTGGTCCAAGTCAATTTGCAAACCTGCAGCCAGTTTAAAAGTATGTATTTGAAACTCAATAGGAAGCATTACCTCTTTGCCGTACACCAACTGATAAGGTGTAAATCCTGTAGTATCCTTCCACGTAATTTTGTAAGCCCAAAGTGCATCTTTGAGCTTCTCTTCCCAATTCTTCCTGTTCATTGCCACAGTTTTAGTAATGATCCCTTCCAAAGTTTTGTTTGTGGATTCCACCTGCCCATTGGCCTGTGGATGGTAAGGTGTACTTTTCCTATGCTTGATTTGATATTTGTCTGTGATGTCCTTCACTAACTTTGAGGTGAATTGGGTGCCTTGATCAGTCACTATCTCCCTTGGTACTCCATACCTTACAAAAATCTCTTCAAAAAGGAAATTTACCACTGTGTGTTCGATGGCTCTAACCAGTTCTTTTGCTTCAGCCCACTTTGTGACGTAATCAGTACATACTAAGCTGTACTTCTTACCATTGGAGGTTGGGTTAATGGGTCCTATAAAGTCTAGAGCCCATTTTTCAAATGGCTCTAGGTGAACTTGGGGCTGAAGGGGCATCTCATCTGTAGCTGTTGGCCTGCCCATTCTTTGGCAGCTGTCACAACTCTTCACATACTTCTTGGCATCCTTGAAAATGGATGGCCAGTAGTATCCAAGAGTAAGAACATTGAATGCTGTCCGCTTAGCTACAAAATGCCCACCACACGGTTCATCATGGCAAGATTTTAAAATATCAATTATCTCATCATTTCTTACACATCTTCTAATGATCATATCATAACCAGTGTAAAATAAATCGCCATTAAGCCATGAATATCTAGCACTTTGTTTGACTAGTCTCTTCTTTTCCTTTGCAGTAAAGTGTGGAGGTGTCCTTCCTGTAGACAAATAATTGGCCAAATCAGCATACCAAGGATTTACTATGGAAATTGCAAATAAATTTTCATCTGGAAAAGAATCTTCAACCGGAACAACCTCACCTAGATTTTGCAGTCTAGAAAGAAAATCTGCCACCTGATTCTCTTTACCTGGTCTATCTAACACTGTGATGTTAAATTCCTGTAACAATAATAACCATCTGGTAACTCTGCCACTAGTTATTGGTTTATTCATTAAATGTCTAATGGCAGAATGATCAGTATGTACAAAGACTTCATAACCAGTTATATAATGTCGGAATTTATTCACAGCATATATGATGGCAAGTGTTTCCTTTTCTGTGACTGTGTAGTTTGACTCTGCAGGTGTTAGATTTTTGCTAATGAAATAAATGGCATAATTACAAGATTCCTCTTTTTGGCCTAATGAGGCACCCACTGCAGTGTCAGATGCATCTGTAAAGATATGAAATGGTAGGCTCCAATTAGGCCCTCTTAAAACTGGTGCGGTTGATAATTTCTTTTTGAGTACTTCAAATGCTTGTTGGCAGTTCTCATTCCAGTTGAAAAGTACATCTTTTGTTAGAATTTTAAACAAAGGTAAAGCTATTTTACTAAAATGTTCAATAAACCTTCTGTAATAGCTTGCATACCCAAGGAAACTTCTTACCTCTCTTTGATTCTTTGGAATTGGCAAATCAACAATGATCTGGATCTTTGCTGGGTCAACTTTGATGCCTTGAAAAGAAATATAGTGGCCTAATACTATCCCTTCGTTTAACATCATAAAGCACTTTTCATTGCTCAGGGACAGATTAGCTTCAATACATCTTTTCAAAACTCTTTCAAGGTTCTCTAATGCATGTTCAAATGAATTGCCGTATACTGAAAAATCATCCATGTAAACTTCAACACAATCATGAACTAAATCAGCGAAAATAGCTAATACAGCTCTCTGAAATGTAGCTGGAGCATTGCAAAGTCCAAATGGCAAAACATTGTAAGCATAAGTGCCCCAAGGACAGGTGAATGTGGTTTTGTCCTGGTCTTTTGAGGCTATCCTGATCTGGTTGTAGCCACTGAAACCATCAAGAAAAGAAAATGATGATTTTCCAGCTAGGGTGTCTAACACTTGGTCAATAAATGGTAGTGGGAAATAATCTTTGAGCGTTGCTTTGTTTAGTTGTCTGTAATCAACACAAATGCGCCACTTACCATTTTCCTTGGGCACTATAACCAATGGGGATACCCACTGACTGTCAGAAATAGGATATATAAAATTAACTCTCAACATTTTTTGCAATTCTTCTCTGACAATATCCTGGAGCATGGGGTTCATTCTTCTCTGTGGTTGCCTCACTAGTTTGATAGTACTATATGTGTAAATATGGTGAGTGCATGTGTCAGGGTGAATCCCATGCATATCGGTGTAGTCCCAAGCAAAGGCTTTCTGGTATTTTCTCAATAGTCGAATCAATTTCTCTTGCTGAGATGAGTCTAGGTGATTGCCTATGTTCAGAGTTTTCCCTGGACTAATCTCTATGATCTGACTCTGTGTGTTGGTGATGGATTGAACTGGAAAAATGTCGTGAAATGTGGTTTGCAAAGATTGAATGGTGCATGTTTCCTGAAAGTTTTGGGCTAAAAGTACATCTGCAGCATGATATTGGTCATTTCTCAAATTTTCGGAAATATCAGGTTGAGAAAGGAATAATTCTACCAAATCATTATTGTCTTGTTCTTGGAAATCATAGATTTGGTCAATGCTAAAAACAGATTGTACTTCTTCTTTATCATTGAATTTATCATCAAGCCACAAATTGTGTGTTACTGCTGGTGATTGTGCCGATGGATAAAGAGTGAGTTGTTTTCTTTCGGTCCCTCTTGAAATAATCATGTTGCCCGATCGACATCCTATGAATGCATCAGCAGTCGCTAACCATGGTCTACCAAGGATGATAGGGTGCCCTCCTAAATTGGATTTGGGTTGAAGAACTAAGAAATCCACTGGATACTCCCAAGAGTCCAGTGAGACAATTATGTCCTCCAAAATCCCTTCAGGGATCACTTTAGACCTATCAGCTAGTTCTAGAACAATCGTTGTATGTTGCAAATTTATGAGTTGGAGTGTTCTCATGGTTTCAAGAGTCATGACATTTATTGCGGCCCCAAGATCTATCAAAGTGTTTGGAATTTGTATGTTGTTAATGATGGTGGTCACTTTGGGAATGCCAGGATCAACATACTTTTCCATGGAGATGGTATTGGTCATAAGGCCAGCTAAATGTCCTATAACATGAATGGTTTGAGGATCAATCCTTTTTCTAGCAGGCTTCTTGAGACACATGTCTTTGATGGCTTTAGTATATATGGGAATGTCTTTTATAGCTTGCAGCAGCAGAATTTTTATGTAGACATTCTTGAGTTCATCTAAGACATCAAACTGTGGTATAGACAGTGGAGGTTTTATTTGGACCAATCGGTCTGGAAAAGGTGGATGCAATGGTTGCATCTGCTTATCTTTGGTATCATCGTTTGGTTTTCTTTGATTTGTCATTTCATTTTCATTTTCTGTGTTTTCTTCTTGCTTATCTGTTATTGGAGAATCTTTGTGGAGTACCCTACCAGACCTCAAGTTGATATTTTGCAAGGGTAGTGTGGGATATGAAGTTCCCTCTTCTACATTGTAGGCTGGCCTCTCTGCTCTGTTATTTGGATTTGGGACAGTTTGAGCAGGAATTTGAGTAGGTTTGGGAGGTTGTGAGTTAGCTGGAAATTGCAGTTGTGGTGGATTTATTGGTGGAGGAGCAGGCTGTGCTTGTTGAGTAGGTTGAGGCTGATAAACAACTTGCTGAGGATACTGCTGATATGGTTGAGAATGTGATGAATACGGCTGATGGTATTGCTGATATGGTTGTGAATATGGTGGGTATGATTGAGGATATGTATGATAGGATTGAGAGTACTGTTGAGACGGTCTCCATTGTTGCTGTGGGTGGTTTTCGTGCTGCCATGGCATGGGTACATTCCATAAATTCTGTGCATACATTTGATCATTTACAGGAAATTGCAAATTTTGATTTGGAAACATACCTTGAGGTGCTGGCCTTGGCTGCCATGGTCTCTTTGTGCCCATGTAATACACGTTTTCCGTCTCTGCATTAGCTGCCATATTACAGTTATGCAAAACCTTAACTTTAGGACAATTAAACATATCATGATGTTCAGTACAGAAAGCACAAACTTGGATGTTTTCTAGTGGGCAATCTTTTAATGCATGTTTCTTCCGACATTTCGGGCAGAAGATAGCCATTATTTGATCTTCATCTTCTTGTTTCTTTTTAGCTTTTAGAGTGTCAATTTGGTTCCCTAGGGTGCTCAACAGATCTGTTTTAAACTCTTCTAACAGATTCCCTATTTCAGCCCTCGTGACACTTGCTGAGGCAGATTTTGTGACTTTGGATGACAGGGTTCTTTTTCCCATTTTAGCTTTTCTCCTTGAATACTTTTCGCATAACTCAGCGATTTCTTCAAAGGGTAAGGCAGAAATGTCAACTTTGCCCATCAAGTTAAGATCATCCATGTATTCCTCTCGGATACCTTTCAAGAATATTGTGCGGATCAGATCAAGAGGCATAGTTCGGTGTTTGGATTTTTGTAAGTTGTAGACAAACCATTCTAAGTATTCCTCTAAGGTTTCATCCTCTTGCTGGCTCATTCTAAAGATATCATCTTTAGAATCTTTGGATCTACAGTAAGGTTGATATTTCCTTAGAAATATTCTTCTCATGCCATCCCAATCAACTATAGCATGCTCACCAAGCCTCATGAATCATCTTAAGGCTGATGCCTTTAATGTCGCTGGGAAGAGTCTAAGCCTATGGGCATCATCTGTATAGCCATATGTTCGACATACAATGTCAAACTCGAACAAGAATGAGTCTGGATCTTCCGAAGCCATACCATAAAAGTTTGGTAGCACGGATGGAGGTATGTTTTTCATTTTGATCTCATCATCTTCTTGTGGTTCATGTATAGGAAACTTAAAAGTTGACTCTTCTTTGTCTCTCTGTCCTTGATTTGGTACTGATCCAGCTCCTTCCTCAGCCATTCTAATAGGTCTCTCTGTGTCAGTGTCACTTGTTTGAAAGAGGAGAATAAAGAAAGATTGTTCGGTCACTGTGCTACTTTCTCCTTGTGTGGGAGATCTAGGAAAGTGCTTCTTCTGCGATTTATGTGTTAATAAAGTTTTCCTTTCGATGAGAGTAAGTCTTTGTCCTAACTTTTGTTTTTCCTCTAATGCTTGGATGGTGACTTCCTCAGCTGCTGTTGTATTCCCTAAAGAGTCTGCTCCTGATGATGATGGGTTAGTTTTTGGATGGTGGGGGGTTTTTATGAATCTACCTTGATTGTCTCTAAATCTAGACATAAATGAACATGATTTCAAATTGTGTTTTTGCTCGTTTTTGTTTATTGAATTTTTTTTCTTTTTAAATCCTTTAAGTAAGCCTCCTCGGCAACGGCGCCAAAATGTAGTGTCCTATCTAGGGTGCTAGACTAGGCTATATTTATTATCGACCAGGATGCGTAGACTTAGAGGCATGCGTCTACAGTATATAGACATAAAGGATTATTAGCTAAGTGGTTATGATGGTAGGTTACAAGACTTCTTTACGGAAGATTGAGGTGTGTTACCTATCACCCAAACACTTAGGTCACTTAGTTAATCTACCTAATTGAAACACTGTCATTCAATTCATTTACCAAATTAAAACACTGTGTATCACTTTAAACCAAGATTTCAATCTCCTTATGGAGACACTATGCATAAAACCCCTGTTCAGTAAATACTCAGCATTCACTAATATTCATGCAAGATAAAGACATATGGAAATCATAAGCATACTTTAAAATGATAACAGAGTTCATGACATTGCTTTAAAAGACAACAAAGGATCGAATCCCTTACATGATACGATTCACGATCTCAGTGATGAACTGTTCAAGCATTATCATAAACATCAACCATACACATTCTATTGAAATCAAAAACCAATTCTAATTACTGTGCATATCATTTAATACCCTAAGTTGCGAATAAAAAGGGAATGACAGTATACCAGTTTAACGCAGGGCCCGTCCGCGTTTCGGAGGTATACTGGACTGTGATCAACCAATTATAAAATCAACGCAACAAGGAAAAAGATCGTGACTGCAACCGTGTTCTTGGTATTAAGTTCAAACTCTGTTTTCAAACGATACAATGATAACCAACTACTGACTACACAGAACTGTGTTTACATATGTTTTTACAACCCTTACATTTCGAAAACGAATGTACATTCATGATGTGGCTGTTGCTGCTTTTATCATGTCGTGATTTTTAAAATGTTTCTATCCTAAACTGATTTCAAAAAGGAACAAAACTAAATCAATTTAGAATGCTATGTTGTTGCTGCCTTTGTCGCCAACATGCTATACTTTGACCATCGTTGACTGCGCATGTAGGAGGGTCGGTTCTGCTGTAGGATAGGTATTCGTCCATGCTTGGACATTCTACTTTTCATCCCTACCCTTCGCTCTAGCCTAGCTGTCATGCCACATGTCAAACAATAAACCAATTACAGGATGTTGGAACTTCCTGTAGTCATTTTACCAAAAATTCCTAATTCTTTAACATAAAACTCCTAAATCAATTTCAATGCATTTTAATAACTATAGTACTATTAACTAATCAATTTTCAAGGGATCTAAGAGATGTATGATGGAAAGAGGTAGGCAAATGATATGTTTTAGGAGGAAAAAGGAGGTAATGGGATGGTACCAACACTACCATTAGTAGCTTACTTTACCCTGTAAAGCCAACAGGAACTCACAACTGACTTGTTCTCCGGTCTTGGAACAACATCCCAAACACTGTTCCGAACTATGGAGTCACACTCCTCCACCATAGCACCAACCCAAATCAGCTGCTGCACTGCTTCATCAAAGGAATATGGCTTGGTCTCAACACATTCCCCAACAAGGGCCATGTATCTAGTGTACCTATCAAGTGACCTCCTCTGTCTGCGCTGAGAAGATGGTTCTCCCACATTCTCTCTCGCATGTGGCTGCTCCGCATCAGTCTAAGGCTCCTCCTCCTTAGGAACCAAAGTTCCTCCACAGCTTGTAGTTGGAGCTCCTCAAGGGAAACTCGCTTGGCCTTCTGCTCATCAAACTTAAGATCTCTGCGAACCACTGTCCTCTGACTGGTAGGCAAGTACACCCGATAGTTGTGAGGTGTATCAGTGTACCCCACAAGTATTCCTAACTCTGCTGTCGGCTCAAGTTTCTTCCAGGCATCCTTGGTCACCTAGAAATATACCGTTAGCCAAAGATCTTGAAGTGACCCACATCTGGTCTCTTCCCAGAGAAAGCTTCCTCTGGTGTCTTCATCACAAGAATGTGATGCGAGATTCTATTCTACAAATAGACCACTATGTTGCATGCCTCAGCGCACAAATGAAGTGGTAGGCCTTGGTCATGAAGCATCGCCCGAGTTGCCCCCATAATCGTTATGTTCTTCCTCTCGGCCACCCCATTCTGTTGTGGGTTATGAGGTGCCATCAACTCCCATTTAATTCCTTTCGCTGCACAAAAGTCCTTAAACTCTTGAGAGACATACTCTCCACCATTGTCACTTCTCAAGGCCTTGATCTTCTTCCCTGATTCTTTCTCAACCAAAGCTTTGAACTCACAAAACTTTGAGAAGGTTTGATCCTTCTTCTGCATGAAATAGATCCAACATTTACGAGAAAAATCATCAATGAAAATCACATAATACCTTTGTTTCGCGGTGGATGTTGTCGAGAATGGTCCACACACATCAGTATGAACTCGCTCCATGATTGCTTCAGCTCGACTATCTCGATCATGAAAGGAAGACTTGGTGTACTTTCCCAAGGTACAACCTTTGCATGTGTCCACTTGCTCAAGTTTACCTTTGGGAAGTCCAGTAGAGATCTGCTACATTCTCTTCAAGACCCCATGATGCAAGTGGCCCAACCGCCTATACCATAACTCACTAATGTCTTGGCTTTGCACCAATTCTTCTTTCAAACTCAATGCAACATAGTCATCTACCTCCAGCTTGTAGAGATTCTTTACTCGAATCCCAATTCTCTTGGTCTGACCCGTGGCTATGTGTCTCAGGAACACCTTTCCTTTACTGAAGACAACATCATAGCCTTTGTCTTCCAACATCGTGACCGATACCAAGTTCTTCTTCAGTCTAGGCACATACTTTGCACCAGTCAGGGTGAGAGGAGCTCCATGCTCCCTCTGAAAAACAATTGTGCCTTCACCTAAAACACGGTACTTCCCATCATCGCCCATCTCTTACTATGCACATATTGAGGTCTTTCTCCTCCAAGGTACTGAATAAACTCTTATCGTCAGTCATGTGGAAGGAGGCTCCACTATCCATATACCAAACACAACCCACCATCGATGAAACCATACATGCGATGAGGGTAAAATCCAATTCGAATTGAGAGGCCATTGCCTAACCTTCTGATCTTTTTAAGGATCCCTTCTTGGATTTCTTCAATGGATAATTAGTTGCATAATGGCCCACCTCGTGACAATTAAAGCATCTCACTTTAGATTTGTCAATCTTCTTCCCTCCATGGGAAGAGTTCGATTTGGAATGGGAAGCATTCCCTTTCCCTTTCCTTGCCTTACTTACTAAGGCTAGATTTTCTTCATCATCGTGCTTAGATGAAGAACAATATCTAGTGCTCCTCCTCCATCAGATCCAACCACAGTCGTTTCCAATCTGGTAGTTTCTCTCTTCCATTCACTGAGTCCTGGCAGCTATTCCAGTTCTTTGGAAGACCGAGGAGAGAAAGGCTCACCATATCATCATCGGTTGTCGTTACTCCTACACTACCAAGCTCAACTTTGTAGGTGGTGAGCTTGTTCAGATATGTAGAAATAGTGTTGCCTTTTTCACACTTGATTTTCCGAAGCTTTTCCTTGAGCACCACTTTCCTCTGGTCACTACTATTCTGATATAGGTCCTTCAATGTCTTCCACATTGAAAACAAAGTCTCCTTCCCATGGAGACTTGAGACAATATGGTCTCGAACTCCCTCCAGAAGAATCCTCCTCGCCTTCGCCACACACTTCTTCCATTTCGCCAATTCTTGTGCATTAGTTGAAGCTGGCTTAGGGATTCCTTGATCAATGAAATCCTTCAAACCATTGTCTTCTAATACCACTTCCATGCAATCCTTCCATGCTATGTAATTTGAGCTGCCATCCAATGCATACTCGAGTCTCAAGCCATTGAATGCCATTGGTGAACTTTTAGGTGTGATAAGAATTTTATTTTGTACCTGCAATCAAGAACTTCAAACTTTGAATTTTCCCTTCTCGGTATGTTGTTCACAACTCTAATCACCTTTGCTTTGATACCATGTAGAAATTCTCACTGCAGATTAATCTGATTATGCAATGTACTAAAGCAAAATACTTAATCTACTTCTACAATCAAACTTGCGGAAGCTTAATCGATTTTGAGCAAGATCAAACAGAACACATATAACAAAGAAGAAGAATCAATACACATGAAACACAGAAGAATACTCTGGGAAAGCCTCAGCTAAAAACGCCGCTATATGTATTATCATACAAGTGGAAATATCTCAGGATTACACAAAGCTTTAGCTCTCACATCTTTCCAGCTCTCAGTACAATCCCTAACTGCTGCTCATAGACAGAATAGGCAACTCATATGTTTTTCGCTCTGTCCTCCAAGACTCCTATTTGCTTGTGCAATTTTACCTGGGTGCTCCAGTTGTAACCTTGTGTGACACTGATCTCACACACTGCTCCAACACACTGTAAAACTGCGCAAATCTCAAGGAATGAATTGCTTCTACATGCAAGAGATTTTCTTATAGGAAAATTCTTTCAAATGATAGTACATTGTCCCTGCCTTTAATCTCAACAGGGCCTTTGTCTGAATTGACATGCATGAGTTATTTATGAGAGAATATTTAGTTATCTGGAGTACACTAGTTTCAATCATGCATGCATTAACTAATTGAACTCAAAATTGGTTCCTCCAACTGTTTGGAACTAATTTAACTGGACTTAACTCATTTAATTGAGCTAACTAATTACAACTCAAATACAACTCATCCTTATCTCCTTAATTAAGTGATAACTTCCTCAATCAAAGGGATAACTATTGCATGACTTCACAAAGACTTCTTGTTTGAATTTCTCCAACTAATTAACTCAAGATAAATTACTTGATTATTTTTCAAACAACTGGTGAGACTAAATTCGAATTCTAATTCTCAATTTTAATTCAAGGACAAATTAAAATTGGAATATTCTTGTTGCCACATTTCAACAGAATACTTGTTCAAGTAAAATTAGTCCTTGAATCAATTATTATTTTCTGGTTGTCTTTGCTATGGATCACAAAATGCATGCTTGAAATAATAACACAACTCTATTTTATATATATTTAGCCTAGATGAGTAGGAAAGAAAAAAAGGTGCTAGAACCTTGGAAAAGACTTGTTTTCCCAAAATCCCTTGGTGTTCAAGGTTCAAAGAATATATTTAGTTCTCAAAGGCATAAATTGCCAAGAATGTTTAGAGGCTTATCCAAGGCACTGGGCTATGGGAACAAGTCACAAAAGGATAAATACATTCAACTAGACTCAACAAGGGATTGAATCAGTAAGCGCAACCCCCCCCCCCCACCACACCAAAATATATATATATATATATATATATTCCAAAATTCACAAATCATTTGGAAATTCATTTATCTTAAACTCCCAATTGATCAATAAATTGTCGATTTAGAAAATTAGAAAGGGATAAAAAGTACTTATACAGTCATATCCATAGACTAGATGCAAGGAAGCTCATAAACTTTTAGAACATATGATTTCTGATCTAGAAAGATAGGGCTATCAAATACTAAGAACCAAGACACAAGGTAAAAATTGACTATAGTGGAGGGAGATCAACTTTAGCAGGGGAATAAATGGGCACATGGGAAAAATATGCTTAGAACCTTCACATATCCTTTGTTAAATTAATATAGGAAGATGATCAACATGTTTGGACTCTGATTCACATGGGAAAATTTGAGAAAAAAAACTGGGTATCAAACACTAGTTCAATGGGACAATGAAGTGCCATGGATTTGGTGGTGGAAAATATATGTAAGTTTAAATTCTTAATACTCAATTCATATAGTTCCTCTTGAAAAATAAAGCTATCATGTAAGACATAATTCAAAAACAAATTTTGAAGGACCTAGAAGTTGTTGTATATGCAATACAAGCTCAAAAACAAACTACCATTTTATTTTTCCTTGAGTTTACACCAAAGAAGTATGGCTAGAAGTAGATAGAGTCACAGGGCTGAAAATACCTAGAATGGTTCTACAATTCAGGAGGTGCTTAAAATATGGTGGTCAAACAACAAGAAATCAAGGTTCAAATAACTCTCTCTTACTATTGCTTGGGATCTATGGTTAGTAAGAAACTCTAATATTTTTTAGGATAAAGAAGCTATTCCATTTCAATATTCCATTCAAAATATAGACACACTCTCTACCTTCGCTAGAAAATTAAAAACTTCCCACATCCTCAAACACAACTCCCATGGAATTATAAGTAAGGAAATGCCTTGGGATTTCTTTGATGAGGCTTCTCAAGAAAACCTTATTAAAGGAGGAGTTTGAGATATCCTACACCTCTCGAATGTTGATTGTATGTACTTTTCTACTAGTGTAGGCAATGGAACAAATAATCTATGTGAATTATTGGCCCTCAAACTTATTCTTTGTTTGGCTTGGGAAAGAGGAATTTCACACATTCAAATATATGGGGATTCAATGTTCATTATACAATGGATGAAAGCGATATTCAAAATACAAAACCTCACTTTACAACCTTCAACATATCAATATCATCGTAAAAACATTATCGCTCAATTTTGAATACATCTACAAGAATAGGAACAATGAAGCCAACTAAGTATCAAAATTTGGACTATCGTTGGAAAAAGGAATCTAGAAAATCACAAAAAGCCTTCAAAATCACACCACAAAATATAGTCATGATCCCTAGTTTTGAGCTAATGTAAAAATGTTTACTTGTGTATTTTATATTGACAACTATATACAAATTTTGATGTTCCCATATATAGTAGGTTTCAAGGAAGTTTCTTTAGTATTGTAAATAGATGATTATGGATAAAATCATACTTTTTTTAAATTTTGCATTATCATTTTTTTTGTACAAATAATGAGACTTGTAGTTTTGTTCTTGGATATGTTGCTCCCTCTAGAATGCTCATAAACATCTATTTTTGTAATTTTGTTGTATATAATATTATTACTTGACCTTTTTTCCTTGGATATGTGTGTTTGTGTGTGCGCATTTGTTTGTGTATGTGTTTATACAAATTTATCCAGATTATATTACTATTATTCGTCATCCATATTAATGCTTTCATAGTGGAAAAAATAGAGAAATCAACTCATAAGACCATTTTCACTGGTGGGTCCCATTTTGGCAAGTTGGGGTATGAAACATTTCAGAAGCAGTTTGAGCATCAAATGACATTTTCTAGAAGATTTTTTTTTTCTTATGCATGCAAACCTTAGTTTTATTCTACACACAAATATATTTCCAAAAATGAAGTAATCATCTCAATCGAAGTTTGTACGCAAAAGTTATTCCACTCGAAAGTTTACCTTCCTGTTTTGACCACCATGATTTGAGAGGATGCCATGTCAACCCCCATTATGAATGGAAAAGGGGATAACCATGTTATCATGATGAAGAGTATTCTATAAGAGTAGATATTGTAACTTTAGTTAAAAGTTTAAGGATTCAAACTTAACCACTAGTAGGCTATTGGATGTGTTATAAACGAGCCACTAGGAGGAAAAGGGGTTTCATTCCATTCAAGTGAATTTTGTTCCATAGATGAGAAGAGAAATAGAGAGTCAACAAGGAGAGAGAAAACAAATATTTTTTTGCATTGTAGTAGCCCCATGGGCCATGGGCCTCACTTCTTTGTACTTGCATCCATTTTCCATTTAGAGAAAGGGAGTAGATCAACCTCATCCTCCATTGGGTTTTCTCTAGAAAGGATTACTCAAGTTATATCTTGTGTTAGTTTATGGTTTGTGAGGTTTATTTCATTGTTTTATATTTTTTTCATATTTTTCTAATGCATGCACATGAATAACACAATAATTAAATAATCCACAAATCTAAGAAATTAACCCTCATAGTGTAGATTTTGGATCTTAAGTATAATTTCATTAGATCTATTGTGATGAATTGTCTAGGTGAATATCCACATTATTTTATGGATCATATTGGTATTACATCATGTTTCTTTTATTATATTGTGGGGAGTTGTAAGGGACCCACATTGGTTAAGCCAAAATTCACAAAATCCTAGTCATGGCCCATGAGTCTATGAAAAGTTGTCAAGATCCTGCAAAGGAGATGTTTGCATGGTTGTAAACACAGGTTTCAAATATAAACTGTAATGTGAACCTCTTCATGGAAGCCCATAACAATAAGCTTATTCTATTCAAAGAATATGATGTTCTAATGTAGAGGTGGAATCACAAGGGAAATCGGTAGATCAAGAAGAACCAAAAGGGGAATCTAAGAAAGAATCTGAAAAGGAACAAACCAGTTCAAGTGTCGTGAACTATTCACAATCCCTATTCAAAATGGAAGCAAATGTTAACATCAAGTCATATCAAGGTGAGATTGAAACTTTGAAGTTAAATAATTGGTTGCAACAATTAGAAGTTTATTTTAGTGTTCATCACATAGAGGAAGAACAAAAAAAATTATTTGGTTAGTTGAAATTAGAGGGCCATGCTTGACGTGGTGGGAAAGCCACATGGATACCTTGAGGTTAGAGGGAGATCCTCCAATGAATAAGTGGAAGGGTTTGAAAACCCTCATAAATTCATTATTTTACCCCATTGGGTATGTATAGGACCAGTGGATCCATTGCAATTACTTTAGGCAGAGTCCAGGGAAAAGTGTACATGGGTACACCACAAAATTTAGAAACGTGGCCATAGTGTTGGATACCTCCCTAAGGAACCCAATCGTACTCTTAAGTATCAATGGTGTCTTCAAAACCATTTGGTGAATCAAGTGATGATGTTCAAGCCTAGATCAATGGATGAGGCTTGTGTACAGGCATAATACCCATAGAACATAGGTAAAAAAAAATGCCAATCAAGTGGGTCAAAGAAGAAAGAGAGTTGGGAAGTTTATAAGGAGGGGCAGAAGAAGTGGAAAGGGGGAAAAGGGAAAAAATAAAATAGTTACAACACACGGGTGAAAATATTCTGACAACCAATACAACCACTATAACATTGTTGATCATAAAGAGAAGTGTTGGAAGTTACATCCAAAGATCAAACTGAAGAACAAAAAGAAAGATATTAAGAAGAAATTTTTTATGGCCATAAACATGAATAATCAGGTAGAAAGAAAATTGGATGTGAATGATAACATTTTCTATACATCAATGCAGAAGGGGGTGAATCTAAGTAGCCTTCAACAACATGCAGAAGGGGGTGAATCTAAGTAGCCTTCAACAACATGAAGAGAACAAAAATACCAACCTTGACTATATAAAGATACAAGTGAAGTAAATAAAGAATGATGCTCTATTCAACTCAATATCACAGGAAAATCTCATTACAACAAATATTCTCAGCAAACAGGGATTGGAAGTTCATGATCATTTAATCCCATGTGCATTGGTATGGGTAAATAAGGATAAAATTAAAAGCAACTGAATAGTGAAAAATCATCTTTGCTGTCAGTGATGATTTTATTGATGAAGTAAAACTAGATGCAGTTCCCATTGATGTATGTGGAGTGGTGTTTATAAGTTCCTATATGTACATGTAGGATGAAATATTCATTTGGATAGCCAACCAATATCGCCTCATCAAGGATGGAATATCGTTCACCATCAACATGCATAAGGGCAAGTCCAAATTTCACTAGTAAGTGTAACACAACCTTTGACCCCCATAGGTCATTCTTTGGTGGTGGAAGGTGTTACATTAAGCTAACCCTACCTCCATAGTCCTATCATGGAAATGGGTCACAAAATTTCCTCAATTTTCAACTTCCCCGAAACCAATAACTAACACTGCCATTGCGTCTAGATCATCAAGAGATTTTTGGCGATATAAATTTTATCGTGATCCAAGACATGAATCAAAAGTTATGGCCCTTTGAAATTGACCCTTTTAAACTTTTCTATGTCACCATGGATGCCATGTGGCATTCATGGTGTCTTCCACGTTTCTTTCCATTTCAACATTGGAATACAATGTATCAGGACATGTCCTCCAAATCTTGTCACATCATCTCATCCTTCCCTCTCAAGTATATGACCACAATGAAAACCCCTAAGGTACTGAGACCTCAGGGACTGAGACCTCAGGGACTGAGACATGAATGTTGTTGTCACTTACTATGGATATTCCCGTCAACCTTGGCCTCATCATCCTCATTTGTAACCACAACATGAGTACCTCAAGATCCATGACCTTGAGGTCCCAAGATGGAAAGGTTGTCGTTGGTCACCAAGAACAATTGTTGTCTCTCAACCATTGATCTCGACCCTTCCCTAATGCTACCATAGTGAGACACACAGAGGCCCGAGCCTTGAGATGATGTCACTTAGTCATGATGCTGACATCATTTCCAAATATGCCACACTAATGACATAGCTTCCACATGGAATTCTCTAAGGAGGCCACATGTCACACATATTTGAGCTATTCGGTCCTCCAATATGGATATTGTGCCCACCACGTGGCATGCCTTTGGCACACCATGTCATACCTTTCTCCATGTCACTCTGCCAACTTAGCCCTTGGCTTGGGCTGCACCAAGGTCCTGACCCCCATGTAATCTTACCTCGGTCTATATTTCCTACACCCTCGAGCCTTATAGAACCATCACTTCAATGCTAAGACTGAGATGGAGACTCGTTTGCCTTGTGATGAGAAATTCTCCATCTCTCTCGCCCTACTCTACTATTATTTCTTTGGTTTATGATAGCAATACACGAGCCTCTCCAAGGCAAGACAGGAACCCTACCTGTCACATTATGAAAGCGACCTTTAGTTTTACTCTTAAGCACTTAGAATGTTTAAAGGGTTTCCTTACACACACACACACACACACACAAACACGCACACACACACACACACACACACACACACACACACACACACACACACACACACACACACACACACACACACATATCAATGGAACTCTCAACACTTAGTCTATGTCGTGCTAATCCCTCCTGAGCTTATATCCACATATATGTGTGTGTGTGTGTGTGTATTAATGGCACTCTCGACACTTAGACAATGTCGCACTAATCCATCTTGAGCTTCACTTATATATATGTATGTGTATGTGTATGTGTATGTGTACATGTACGTGTACATATACATGTACATGTGTGTGTGTGTGTGTGTATATTGATAGGCTTAATTCCTTTTTAATTAAACACAGTAGTATTGACCATTAAACCATAACCATGAATAGGCTCACATTCCTTGTGACAATACATGCATTTTATTAACAATAGACAACATACACATTGCATTAATTTACACATGAACATGAATAGAAAACTTGTCTTGTGATTTAGAAGTCTAGTAAATAATATCAGGACTCTGAACCTCCACCAAACCTTAGACAAGGTGTAGCCAATCTTTCTTGCAGCTACCACCCTGAGCTAGATTCACGATTTGAGGGAGTTTTCTAGTTAGTCTTAGTTGGAGTTTGCGCTCACCTCAAGGAGAATGGGATCATTGATTAGGTGGTTTATCAACTATCACACTTCAAGGAAAGCACTGCAGGTCTCCTGTAGCCCACAATTATGGGTGGTTTATCAGCTTACTTAACAAGCTCTAAGTGGTTTATCATCCCTCCTTAGTAACCTCTTAGAGGGTTATTAGTCCTTTCAGCAAGCACCCTATGAATTCTACATTGCATCATTGAGTGTGGTTTCTCGCTAGCTTCCCAACGGCTCTAATTTTGTTGAATTTAGATTTAGGGTTTGAAAATAACGTATATTCAAAATTCGGTTAATTTTCAGTACATAGGCTTAAAATATACAAAATATACTTTACTTTTATTTTAATATAATTACGTAAATATAATTATTTAGGTTAATTTCTTTATTAATTAAATTTATCAAATTTATTAATCTATAAATATTATTAGTTTATTTAATTAACCTAAATTAATTAAATTAATTTGTAATTAATTGAATTAAACTTGTAAATAATTAATTGTTAATTATTTAATTAATTTATTAATTAACTAATCTACAAAACTTCTAGATTCAAGAAATATTGTATAATATATAACCATATTGTAAATACTAGCCCAGAACGAAATATAAATTGAATTTCCAACATTAAGGGTCTGCTGGCTCCAAGGCACTCTCTCTTATTATGCAAAATAGATGAAGTGGAAAGCTCTACATTAATTAAAGGGAGGAAGTCGCAATCTCGAGTGGGCCTCCCCCTCTTTTCCCTTCCTGTCTCCTATTTTAATTTCTTTCCAAGTTTCTTATTCCTCCGAGCACCTGAGCCTCACCTCTTCCCTCTCCCTCCTCTCTTATCTTCCTAGCTCCCCCTTATTCCTCAGATTTTTGCTTAGGCATGTATTTTCTAACATTTTGGCAGTTTTGACACCTCATTTTTTGAGACTCTATATGGAGTTCTACTTGGCCAAATGAATCCCATAACCGCTCATTGGAAAGCTAAAAACAATGGAGAACATTTTGGAATTGGTTACATGACAAAATATGCACATTTACTATACATAAAAATTAACAGAAAATGGAGCTCCAAATTTGCACCAAAAAACCAATTTCTATTTTTTTTTGGGATAATTTGGTTGGCTGTAGAAAATTCATTCAAGTTTGTATTCTTTGGTCAAATATATCTTTACAAGGATCATTGGAAGAAAAAAAATCGTTTATTTTATTCTTTTAATTAGAATTCGGTTGGATGATTTGTTTTCCCAATTTTTGGCACTTTGATTTTCATGTGCAAAATTAATTCATTTTATTTAATTTTTAATTGTTTTTTTGTAGAATATTTGTTGAAGAGGATGAGCCAAAGCATATTGGAGCAATGTCATTATACCAGAAAAAGGAGAAAAAGCAGATTTGCAGCTCCAAAATAGATTGATCTAAAACTTCTTCCAACAACTCTCCATTTTTATAGTTTTGTTTGTAAATTATAAATGACATTTTTGGAGAATGTGGAAAGGATTACAGATCTAGAAACTATAGGGATAATTATTTGCAAAAGGAGGGCATTTTGCACTACTGTAGAGGACAACATTTTCTAGAGGATTAGACATTGTTTGGACCAGTTGTAAGGAAATTTACAGAGTCATATTTCAGCTCAAAAAATTTCATGCTATCATGAAATATTTATGAGAAATCTTGTACTCAAAGGGCTTGAATCAAATCTAATATTCTTGTACGATTTTGTCAAAAACAAATGTTGATTGATGGCCTACATTTAATCGAAGTTTGACGCAATTTTGATCCAGATAAGTATGTGGTTTATCGATTTTGCACTATTGTGAATTTTTACTTATGTGCTTATTTAATCAATGGAAAACTAGATTTTCCTGTTGGATCTTATTGCTATAAAATTGAATAATGAATCCAAATATATTTTCTTGTCATTGTTGTTAACTATTTAGCAGATTGATTACATGTATTTGTTTTAAATCATGATTGTTTTATGAGAACTATTTCCTTAATGCAGTCATGTCATTGATTTTGGATTCATTTCATTTGAATTTGGATGTATTTGCCCATAAATCTAATGACTATTCATCAGATTGCTGATTGTATATATTAGTTTGAATTAGCAGTGAGTCTTGGAACTATTTCCTTGGATTATTGACTTCATTTTCATTCTAAATTCATAATTGGTTCAAACCTCATTGCTCTTCTCTCAGTTGTGATTAGATTTTCATCTTACTAATCGAGATAGACTTAGGATTTCTTTTCTTTTACTTGCATTGTACAATTAGTTTTCATTTAGATTAATCACCGCATTCTTAGAAGTCCTTTTGTCTAGAGGCAAACCTTAGGTGTGGCTTAGTTGAGCCCTCAGTTCAACTTAAGGATCACTTTCCTACAAGAGCTCTCCAAGAAAGTATATATGATGTCTCTCTTCTTGTTGATAAGTAATAGAAATGCCACAAGTCAATGAGGAGAGAGGGGGTAATTGGACCCAATAAAACCAGTCGGAGCCATTATTTAAAGGGATAAGAGTTTGATTTGGGACTCCGACCAGGTGGCATTACCAAATGTTGATAAGATCATTTTTTGCCATCAACAGGATAAAAAAAGTTCTAAGCCTCCTCCAAGAAAGAGCAACTTCAAAAGACCGTCACGAGAATGTTATTCATCCAAGTACATAAGAATATTTTCTGGTTAGTGTTATTCATGCACTTATTTTGGTCATAAAGCCAGAAATTGTAGAGCATATTGTAAGGATGATTGGAAAGGTTATCATCAAATCCTTAAAAATAATAGTGCAAATAGACAAGATAGAATCCCCAATGGCTATTACATTTCAGTTGCACCATTGTTCAGGTTCAATGTAAAATGTTATCAATGTCACAATTTTGGCCCACACATGGTGCAAGACTACATAAGTGAAATGAAGTGGTCTCTTAAGCAAGTCAAAGAACAAAATTCATCTAAAAATCCTACAAAATTTTGGAAAATAAAGCGAATGGGACTAAAGATAGAAAATCATGCAAATATTAATCAAGGGAGCTCAACATTGTTATGTGTTGGGGCCTTCATTTAATTTTGAAAAGGTTTTGACCAATTTTAGCTGACCAAAGGATGAGAAGGAAACGGGTGGTAGCAATGGTTGGCTGGTAGAACAGGAAGTTGCGGAAGAGTTGCGCCAAGGTTGTAGCGGAAGGCAAAGGTAGCCCAGGGAGTGGGAAGGTGCAAGAGTAGCCAAGGGGATGAGCAAACGAGCAAGAACTAGCAGTCCAGGCAGCAGAAAAGAGTATAAAAGGAAAGGGCTAGAAAAGGAGAAGGATTCGGTTGGTTGATGAAGGACGGTAAGGTTGTGGGTGCAAGTGGGAGGACATCCAGTTGCAGTAGATGGATAGCCAAGTGCAGGAGTCTGGTAGGCTTGGGCCTTGAAGTTGAACCTAACCTGTGGAGCTAAGTCGGGTATTCCTTGTATTTGGTTGTGGCGAATGCCAAAGTTATATTGTAATGTTTATTGTTAAGTTAATATAAAGAACGGTTAGACTAGTTGCGAACTATGATGTGTATGAGCCCCTTCTGTGGGATGAATCTCTAAAATTTTTGAATGTTCCATCAAATGCATGTAATCAGTAGTTCTAGTATTATTTTTGTATGTTGTTATCTCTGCTTTATGCACAATGAATATATATCTGTGATCGAATGAAACTGACTAATGCTTCCTCGACTCCACTCTGAACCTTTCTCCCTTTCAGTCGCGGCACGCCTTGGGTGAGACTCCTTTCCCTTTTGGGTGAGGTGAAAATGGTGGCGTTGTCCTACACTACAATAGACCATTGTTGGCCCTCTGCGCCTGAACCCAAGGTATTTTCCCCCTAATGACTCTTTCGAGCCAACAAATGGTTCCGTTGTCAGGACCTGAAGTTATGAGAACTGGTTCAGACCATGGTGTCGAGGATATTCAAGAGAGAGATCAGGGATTGGTGGAATCATAAAGTGGATCAGTTCGTGGCAGAGCAGGCGATCTAGAGAAATCAACCGATCGGCAAAGTGAGTGAGGGGATTTTATATGCCGACGACACCAATGATCAGTATGAAATTTTCTGGTGCAAGTTCCCAGAAGACCTGTACAATTGGTTAAGAAGGTTGAAGGGACAAAACCAGCTAGTGGGATCGACGATAGGTCGCCGCAGCTGGACTCCGTCAGATATCACATTGCTTCAACAGTTGGATAATGATCTGACCAGAGCAGTTGACTTTTGGGTAAAGACTACGGTGGAAGGATACATAGTCGAGTTTGCTATCGAGAGTTATCAGTCTTTCTCGAAGGCTGAAGCTGTGTTCAGCTCTAGGCTAAGAGGTAGGTTGATGAGGGAAGTACTGACGTGGATTAAGATGTTTATGGTAGAAGAAGGATTGCTACCTTCGCCCACCACAAGGATGGCAGCGTAAAACCCCAGTACCGGGGGAAGGACTTAGCGGGGGGAATGTTGCCAGTTGAGGGATAGAGATGTTGCTGAAGGGATGGATGTGAAAGGATCGAAGAAAGCTAGAGATGTCAGAGCATGGAGAAGGGAAATACTAGCAGATAAGTGGCAGGCGAGAGCAATTCAGACTCTAGGAAGAGGAGGATGGGGCCCCACCAAGTAGGAGCAGTGATGGGAAAACCCTGAGTCGAGGAGGAAGGAGAAGAAGGTGTTGGGCAAGGCAAGAGCGATGAAGGGAGACGTAAGAGACAGAGAAATGAGGAAGGACCTTCCCTACAGGTTGCGGAAGGAGGATCACAAGAGCAGAGGCCAAATGGGCACGAAGGAGGAAGCGAAGAGGATATGGGCGATGTGATGAGGAGATTATTTAATGAAGGAGAAGCATCTGTTAAGAGTCAGCAGCAATACCCCCGAGACATAGGTGGTGTTTTCCCCGATCTTCCCCTGGTACCTTATCACAATCTGGAGGAATTTGTTATCAGCTTAGCCAAGGCAGTACGGGTATATAGTGCACGGGAGAAATACAGAACCAATTTCAATATTGGGAGCAACACAGGAACCAGTAACATTAGTAACTTAGGACTACAGGGATCCCAACAACTGGGAAGCAAAGGGTTTGTGTTGTTAGCTCATACCCAAATCAGTATGGCGGGATATTTTACCAGATATCCAGAATTTGTGAGAAGGGGAAACGAGGATGTGGAGCAGCACTGGTATCTCTGCGAAGCTATTTGGAGAGCCCGTCAGACTCCAGACAATGTCAGGGCTATGGAATTTCAGACCATGCTGAGAGACAGGGCTCTGCGTTGGTTTATAAAATGGGCAGAGCAGAACCAGACCCCCACAATAGATGATATTAAGAGAGGATTTGTGCAGGAATTCAAGGTACCATAGACAGATCAGCAGGGGCTATCAGAGCTATGGGAAATTAAGAAGAAGGAGGGTGAAACAGCTTGGGAGCTCATGCAAAGGTTTAAGGATGCCATTGCCAAGTTGAGTTACACTCTGGACCCGAATCACCAGCGGGACTGGTTCATCAAGGCACTCTTGCCTTTAACCAGAACATCGCTGATGCAACAGAAGATAGGAACCCTCCAGGATGTGTTGGAGAAAGCATCACGTATAGAAGCCATGGTGGGATACCCTCATGAATACCGGGGAGGGACAAGTCTGCAAGATTCGTCGATCTTGGGCCTATAGAATCAGATCATGATGTTGACGGAGAAACTGAAAGATCTTCAGCCAGTGCATCTAGACAGACCCAATATATGGTGCACCCACTGCATGGTGGAAGGGCACGTTGCGATGGAATGCCCGAGGTTGTGGGGAATTAATCATCCAGGAGGGGTCGCAGGGTTGTCAGGGGCCCCACCAACTGCAGGAGTTGCGGCAGTTGGATCACAAGGGGCCTTCCCAGGAAGGAATAATCAAGACTTTTGTGAGATATGTAGGGTATATGGACACCTGCCGCAGGTATGCCCAATTCTGCAAAAGTACTCTAATGTCCCCAATAAAAACTACTGTGAGTTCTACGCATCAACAATGCATCACACCGATCAGTGTCGAGCGCTGGATGCTTTAGCAGAAAGGCTGGACAGATCCATGTTTAGAATTAATGAGTCAAATTGGGGAGGACGAGGAGGAAACAGGCAAGGAGGAAGAACAGGAGGAAGAGGGCCCATAAGGTGTTACAACTGTGACCAGGAAGGGCATGTCGCCAGAGAATGCCCGCTCCCGAGGAGACCTTGGTGCTCACAGTGTAGAATTAATACTCACGCAACAGAGGACTATCCAGAACTCATTGCAAAATGGGAAGAAAGGACCAGACAGAGGGGGGCCAACCTGGTAAATGCTGAACCATGGACCGATGATAGCCTCCCCACAACCAATATTAATATAGTCACCCGAGGAGGGAAGAAGACAGGGGAGGATCGCTACACAGAGGACCCCCCCTTGATCTTTAAAGCGGCATCCCCACAGAAGGTATATCAACCCAAACGCCAAAAGCAGTACTATCAAGAAGTAGCTAAGTTGTTCGAGGGGATGACCGAAGAGAGAGATAGTCAAATACTGCGGGATCACATGCCCGATTACACCCAGCCGATTGGGGAGTGGTTTAAACTGTTCTTGAAAATTATTGAGGATGAAGGCATGTTGAAGGAGTTGCGGAAAAGTTTGAAGGTTACAGTATCCATGGAAGAAGCGGGACTAGAATGACCATGTGCAGATTTTCTAGAGAAAGCTTCGAGAAGAGTGAAATGGAACAAGAGAAGAAGCGACAAGGAGTTCTGAATCAATGCGCAGGTGGCGGGATTCCAGATAAGGGACACAATGTTAGACTTGGGGTCGGATGTAAACATCCTACCCAGGAAAACTTGGGAGGCAATGGGGAAGCCTCAATTGAAATACTCGCCGATTCAACTAAGAATGGAAAATTAGTATTGCATACTACCCATTGGGAGGTTGGAGAACATGGAAGTTGATGTGGCAGGAGTGAAGACGCACACTGAATTCGAGGTAATTGACATCATGGGGGATAAGGATCCGTATCCGGCACTCCTGGGGATCGATTGGGCCTACGAGAACTATGTTGTCATAGACCTAAAGAAAGAACTGATGATTTTTGAAGCAGATGGACTAAGGGTGATCCAACCTTTAGACCCCTACCAAGGACCTAGGTTCACAGAACCAGTAGATGACAGGGACAAGCCAGGAGCATTAGACTAGCTATACACGCTCACAGCAGGAAAGAGAGAGGACTACATAAACCCTACGGTCGGGGGATCAGTCAGCTAGAGAAGTATCCAAAGCTCAGAGACCGGTTCAGAAGCTGCATGGGATGCATGGCAACAAGGTGGATATGAACTGACAACTAGACGATGTGTGATGATAAACCGAGTAAACTGGGGAGGAATGGAGGTAAATGACTATCCGAAGTACTATGGCCTTGAACCGACAGACACCTTCTTAGATAGAGTAAACCGGGAAATCACAGAGGATCAAAGGAGTCCCTTTCTCGATATCGCCCTCATGGAAACTCCGGTAAGATGGTGGAAGACGCACTGCTGTGCACTGAGAGACTGGACGAGCATCACACAAGCCATGAAGGAAAGATTTGCCCAGGAGGAAGAACGACCACAGAATAAGGGAAGATACAAGGGGGATTCAAATCCTGAGGAGCACATCAAAGATTGCATAACCAATTGGAAGAGCCAAGGAATCTCGAAGGATCGATGGGTACACACATTTATACATACCCTCGGGACTGTCCCCCAAGCTTGGTATGTCCAAGAGGAGCTCCATCGGCAGACAACAGATTGGGATACCTTGGAGGCACAGTTTGTTAGAAACTTTTCATTCAGAGGCAATGAGGCACAAATGACAGAGGCACTCCAGGCAATAAAAGGGGTTCTGTTCACCCTAGAGCCATTGGTTGAAGGAGGGCCCGCGAAAACTTTCTGCAATGTCTGTATGAAATGGAGTTGCTAGGATATGAAAACTGCGACAAGGTGGACGCAGAGCCAGAGGAGGATGGGTTGGAGGGACTGAGACACCTAACCTTTAGGGAAATAGAAGGAGAGAGGGACATTCGGGAGAGCCCCTCAATGGAAGGTGCCCACCTTCTACCAATGAAGCTGAGAAAGCAAAATGTTGGGTCAGAGGATAAGCCCAAGATGGCATCGGTGGGAGACTACTGGGATGAGAAAACCACCAAAGAAATTTTCGACCTATTACAAGAATATCAGGACTTGTTCCCAGCTTTAGTGGCAGAGCTGAAGGGGATAAAAGGAAACATTGGGGAAATGAAAATTGTTTTGAGATCGAATGCCCGACCAGTAAAACACATACCATACAGATTAAACCCAAGGGTGAAGGAGAAAGTTAAGAAGGAGATTGACAAAATGTTAGAAGCAGGAATCATATTTCCGGTAGATGAAGCTAAGTGGATAAGCCCAATAGTCATACAGAACAAGAAGGATGCAACCGAAATCAGAGTATGTGTTGATTACAGAAGCCTTAACAACGCATGCGTGCATGACCCGTTCCCTATGCCTTTCAGTGATGAAGTCCTAGACAATGTTGCGGGGAACGAAGCATATTCGTTCACAGATGGATTTTTAGGGTACCACCAAGTGCGAATAGCGGAAGAGGATAAAAGAAAAACAACATTCACTACTGAGTGGGGGTCCTATGCATACAATGTCATGCCATTCGAACTAAAGAATGCACTGGCAATCTTCTCAAGGATTGTCATAGCTTCATTCCGAGATTATATTCACAAGTTTCTAGAAGTCTACATGGATGACTGGACAGTATACAGTCTATTGAAAAAACACACCAGCTTATTAAGAATAATGTTTGAAAGGTGCAGGCAATTGTAGATTTCTTTAAACCTCAAGAAATGTATCTTCACAGTCCCATTTGGAACTCTACTAGGCCATATCATCTGCAAGGATGGAGTATGTGTAGACCTCGCAAAGGTTGCGGCAATTGTCCACATGGAACCATCGTGCAACATAAAACAACTAAGAGCAACTCTGGGTCATACAGGGTACTACAGGTGGTTCATCAGGAACTACGCATCCATCACAGCCCCAATGGAAAAATTGTTGAAAAGAACGGAAGAGTTCACTTGGACAACGGATTGTCAGATAGCCCTGAATAAATTAAAGGAAAGACTGGTAAGCACCCCTATACTGGTGTACCCTGATTGGAACAAAATGTTCCATGTGCACATCGATGCCTCAGGGATAGCACTGGGAGCGGTCTTAGCGCAACCAGGGGAGAAAAACATGGACCATCCAGTGTATTATGCTAGCATAAAGCTGTCTACTACAGAAAGAAACTATACAACAACCAAGAGAGAAGCCCTGGCAATGATTTACTCTCTACAAAAGTTCAAGCACTATTTACTGGGCGCACCATTCAAATTCTTTACAGACCATTCCATGCTTAAATACTTGGTAAACAAGCTAGTATTAGAAGGAAGGATATGCGTTGCTGCTGTTCCAGGAATTTACATTCGAGGTGGTCATAAATCCTGGTAGACTGAATGTGGGACTAGACCACCTGTCACGACTGGACATAGGGAAGAATTAAGGAGCAGTGGATGATCGATTTCCCAATGCCAACTTATTCAGAATAGAGGCAATCCCAGACCACCTGGAAGAGATCTCCACATTGTTATCAACTGGTCATTGCCCAGAAGGATACACCGAAGCACAGAGACAATACTTGGTAGTAAGGGCAACACATTACTAGCTGATCGCAGGACACCTCTACAAGATGGGCTTAGATCAAATACTAAGACGTTGTGTCCTCCAGCATGAGAGGAATGAGGTCTTATGGGAGTGTTGCATAGGGGTCATAGGAGGCCATGTGGGAGGTAAAGCCACAACAAGAAAAATACTACACGTGGGACTATGGTGGCCAACTCTCCATAAAGACTCTAAAGAATTTGCTAAGACATGTGACATCTATCAAAGGGTCGGAAAGCCTTCGCAACAGGATGAGCTGCCTCTACATCCGGTCCACACAGTGAAAATATTTAGTAAATGGGCGGTAGACTTCATTGGACCCATTTCACCACCAGCGAGGCATTCACGAGCAAGATACATAATAACAGCAATGGAATACCTCACAAGGTGGGCAGAGGTAGCACCCGTCAAGGACTGTACAGCAGAAACAACGTCAAGGTTCATTTTTGAGAACATCATTTCAAGGTTTGGATGCCCGAGAAGCCTCACAAGCGACCAGGGGATGCATTTTCTGAACGAGACCATTGAGACTTTGCTGAAGACTTTCATGATTCAACATAACAAGAGTAGTCTGTATCACCCACAAGCCAATGACACAATAGAAGCATTTAACAAGATACTAGAGAAAGGGCTAACAAAAGTCGTATCAGCCAACTGGGATGACTGGGATGAAAGAATACCCACAACTCTATGGGCATATAGGACAATAGTAAAGAGACTCCACAAGCAAACTCCATTTCAACTTGTATATGGAAGGGAAGCAGTGGTACCAGCAGAATTTATATTACCTAGCATGTTCATATCAGAGACCACGGGAATGACGGACAATATTGCCTTATGGGACAGACTAAGCCAACTGATGGAACTTGACGAAACCCGGTTTTTAGCAGAGTTTCATCAATCAGTGGAGCAGAGAAGGCAAAAAGCTTGGCATGATAGGCATATCAAGAGGAAGTCTTTTGAAGTTGGGGAATAGGTACTCCTATATGATAGCAGGTTCCAGAAGTTCCCAGGGAAGTTGTAGATGCACTGGTTGGGTCTGTTTATAGTCACAAAAATCAGAGAGTTGAGAGTAGTAAGGCTCACGCAATTGGATGGAGTCCTATTGCATGGATGGGTGAATGGCGCATGCCTAAAGCCCTTCTACAACACATAAAAAAAGGGGAGGAATAATAAGGTTGCGGCAGAAACTTCGCATGCCGCAACCCATTTGTGGTCAGGGGGGAGCAGAAAAGGGAGAGTCAGTATTCACACATGTAATCCCAGTCAGCAAGGTACACGTGGGCATGCGCTTTTCCAGAATTTATGATCACACGAGTACCTGTCCTTTCCGCCATACCGATAGTCATTTCCAAATTAAGTAACTAATAATGCAACTGTCAAGGTAGGAGCCACAAAATCTTTTCCCATTAAGCATAAATTTAGTTAATAAGTAACCCCATCATGGCAAAATAAATACGCCATGCAGCCCACTCTGTACTTTCCCAGTCCACGTCATAGCTATCACGTCCAAGTCGGCCGGCGGTGGCAAGGTATAGCTAGAACACATGGGAAAGTTGTTGGAGTAATTAGTTGTTGAGGCCTAGTCAGTCAGGGGACGTCGTGTCAGAGCCAACTACTTAATTCGCAGGAGAATGAAGGGAATTCCAGAATTCCAATTGCAGATAACAAAGGAATTACAGGTTCACTCTGAAGAACAGGTGCAGAGACAAAGAAGCAGGAAACCTCAAGTGCAGGTCGTTTATAGCAGGAGAAAGGAGATGGTGAAAGGAATGGTATCAGTCCCACAGGACACCTTGGATGCATGAATTGAAGTGGTCGATAATCTGTATGGCAAGTATGACAAGGCGAATTTGATCGACAACGACTTTACAGATTGTTTCTAGTTCCTAGCCATGAAAAAAGAGGTCTATGCAGAGGAATTCTAGAAGGAGGATGGCACCAGGACCTTCAGGGTCAGGGAAGAGTTTAAGGGGATACAGAGATCGACATTACTCCATTTGAGGAGTCTACCTATGTTCGGCACTCAATTTTCCGCAATGCAGTGTACCAAGTTGTTGGCAAGCAGGATGCACGGAGGATCACTATGGTTGGATAAGGAGTATCCCATCCATGTGGAGGATATCAGTCGCCTAACAGGGCTGGCTGAAGGAGGAAACACAGTTAGCACAACATTCCAGACAGGGGCTAAGCGAGGCAAGAAGCAGGCTGAAGATAATATTTATGCCAGATATGGGACTGAGCGGGGCAGGAGAGGAGTGAAGCTAGATATGATTAACAAGGCTAACATCAGATTTGCCTGCTACATCATTGCAGGAAAAACAATGCGGCATTTTACAAAGAACGAATGCACTTTGGATGCAATCTCAGTTGCAGAACATTGTTGCCGAGGAGAGGTGCTCAACTGGTTAGCCTTCGTTCTCAACGAGCTATTTGAAGCTTGTGAAGATGTGTACCGGTGGGGTACCAGGTTCGTGTTTGGATACCTTTTGATGTCGTTGGTGATGTGGAAATGGAGGCCACCAAAGGAGAGGGAAATGACACCCATTGTCGAAGGCCAACCACTTGCACTCCGTTATGATCCATGGAAGGCATCAGGGGATCCCAGCACAAAGGAGATCAATGAAATAGCTCTCAAAGTCTGGAATGAGAAGATGATGGCCACCATAAGGTCAACAGAAAGGATACCTAAGGATTTGTTGGACAAATTCTCAGAAGAACTCTGGTTCGGTGCCTCCCACGCACACACTTACCTAAGACCATGGTGTGTCCACCCAGAAATGTTTAAGATGAGACCACAGAGGTTTGTACTAATGGTGGAAGTGCTACACAGAGAGGTGGGATCATGGCCAGGAGTAGCCTGTGAGATAATAGATAGGAAGCACAAGTACCTTTTTCAGAGCCTTGATGCCACAAGCGCAAGGGGGAGATGGGGTGGAGAGCAGTAGGAAGCGACCAACCGAAGACGAAATCCAACCGATGGTGCTCCAAATGGAGGAGAAGATGTTCGAACTCAGACGAACAATTGCTAGCTTCGAATCAGGTGAGAGAAATTACCCTGCCCAATTTCAAGGCTCTACCATGTTCTCCCCTATCATAACAACGCCATTGGCCATGAAACTCCCCACAGGAGTAGTCTAGGCTCCCTCCCAGCCAACGGTCCCCAAACCAAAGAAAAAGTGAGTTGTCCATAGTCCGGCTGTCAAAAAGCCGAAAATTATTCCACTAGCTCCGGTTGTCGACCTTACTGAAGAGGTTGAGCAATCAGTCCCCGCAGCCACCATAGTTGAAGAGATTCCCACCACCACCTCCACCACTTTACATCAGTCGCAGGAGTCATCCCAGCACACAACTTCCACCTCCGCCACCCTGTCTGAGACAATCTCGCCCAGTCGTCGAAGGAAAACTGTGGAAGTAGAAGTTCATTCAGCCGGGTGGGTAGAAGACACCACTCCTGCCAATGGAACACAACCAACAGAACTTACATCACTGATGCTTGGGTTGGACCCACGAGAAGGGGGAAATCTACATGCCATTCTGGAGGAGGAAAGGGTTGAACCGTACTTTCCACCTTTCCCTATAAGGCTCACAATGCTCCCGAACCCTAGCATCATTCCACCCACTCCACAATTCACCCTACCATCACAGCAAGCCCATTCGCCCACCTCCCACTCCGAAAAATCCATTGCCAGTGACCTACCCCTACAACAACAGTTCCCAAAACCTAGTACAATGCAGGCTGATATGCTCCAACACTAGTCGTCGGCACAATTGTTTTCATTTATTCAGCAAGCAGCGCACAAGTTGAAAGGATCCATGAGGATCTGGCCAAGGAACATGAACAACAAGCAAGACAGTTGCAGGAGGTGACAGAAGAGCGCGATCACCTGTGGCAAGCAAACACAGAATTGCAAGCCCAGGTCGATCAAGTCACGCAACGATTCAGGTCACTATGGCCTACCATCATAGATGAAAATGCAGAAGCACTGATGGACATGGCTACCTACACCCTAGTCAGCTACTGCGACCACATTGAGGCAGCATGTTCAAACCTAGCGGCTACCAACGCTGAGATGAAGAGGAAGCTGGAGATGATGAGGTCAGCACTACCAGACCCAGTGGAAATCTACGCGAGGATGATCGAGGAAAAATTCATGGAAATGGAAGCAAAGAAACAAGCCTTAGTCAATGCCCTCACCGACGGATATGCTCTAATGAACAAGGTCCATGACTAGTCCGGCACTCTGGCGCTGAAGAACCACTTGGTCTACCCCCTTAGGGAACAAATACAGACCCTATTTGCTAGCACAAAATATTGTACAAACCCCGCCCAGCTGCAATAGATTAACGAACAAATTGACACCATTCAGGCCCAGGTTGATCATATCGAAGAGGAGTCGGCAAAGACGAAGAAGGTAATCAGAGACTTGTAGCCACCAGTCCGGATGCAGGTGTTGCTTCTGAAGGAAGTGTGTGACTCCAGTGGACAGCAATGGAGTGACTTACAAAGCCAGCGGCCAACTGAACTAACATCGAACTCAGTCGAAGCATTCACTCAAGGTGCTGACGCAGTCCTCGCCTGATGGGACACGACCATTCAAAGATACAAAGAATTCAAGCAACAGACCACGACCACTGTTCCGGAGTTGGGGCCTTCATTTGGAATGGGGGAACCTCAAGGGCAAGAAAGCGTAACAGAGATAGATGCCACTTCGCAAGTAATGACTGAGGTAGAAGACGCACCAACATAGCAGATAGTAGAACCAGCGCAGTTAATAGTGCAGTCCCCACCTGTAGAGCACATGGAAGTACCAGCAGGAATGACCAAGGTTAAAATGAATTGACTCGGGGACGAGTCAAAGAATTGTGGTCAGGGCCTGTTGGGGCCTTCATTTAATTTTGAAAAGGTTTTGACCAATTTTGGTTGACCGAAGGATGAGAAGGAAACAGGTGGCAAAAACGGTTGGCTGGCGAAACAGGCGGTTGCAGAAGAGTTGCGGCAAGGTGGTAGCGGAAGGCAAAGGAAGCTAAGGGGGCAAGAAGGTGCAAGAGTAGCCGAGGGGAAGAGCATCCAAGCAGGAACTTGCAGTTTAGGCAGCAGAAAAGAGTATAAAAGGAAAGGGCCAGAAAAGAAGAAGGATTCGGTTGGTTGATCAAGGATGGTAAGGCTGTGGGAGCAGGCGGGAGGACATCCAGTTGTGGTAGATGGATAGCCAAGTGCAAGAGTCTGGTAGGCTTGGGCCTTGAAGCTGAACCGAACTCGTGGAGCTGAGCCGAGTATTCCTTGTAGTTGGTTGTGGCGAACGCCGAAGTTATATTGTAATGTTTACTGCTAAGTTAATATAAAGAATGGCTAGACTGGTTGCGAACTATGATATGTATGAGCCCCTTCTGTGGGATGAATCTCTAAAATTTTTGAATGTTCCATCAAATGCATGTAATCAGTAGTTCTAGTATTATCTTTGTTATGTTGTTATCTCTGCTTTATGCACAATGAATGAATATATATATATATATATATATATATATATATATATATATATATATATATATATATATATATATATATATAGACATGTGTGTGTGTGTGTGTTATCAAATGAAACCGGCTAATGCTTCCTCGACTCCACGCTGAACCTTTCTCCCTTTCAGTCGTAGCACGCCTCAAGTGAGACTCCTTGCCCTTTTGGGTGAGGTGAAAATGTCGACGTTATCCTAGAATACAACGGACCATTGTTGGCCCTCTGCACGTGAACCCAGCATCTTTTCCCCCTGATGACTCTTTCGAGCCAATATTATGCAACTTTTCCATGATGAAAGGATGACAAAGCACTTAATTTGGGAAATGCTCCACAAAAGTGACATCGAAAAAGACCTCCAATTATGAGATAAAATAATCAAGAAAGGTATCGTGCTATTTGTCATCACCTATTCTACATTAATTAATGGTCTATGTAAATTAGGGAGGATGGAAGCAGCTAGGGAACCTTTTGATGATATCCTTAAAATGAATTTGTCTCCAAACTACGTCACATACATTACATTGATTCATCAATATATAAAAGAGAACAATATGTAGTAGGTTTACAAGCTTTATGATGACCTAAGTAATGATGAATTCCCTAGAGTTAAGAATTCACTAACAAACAAAAAAAGTAAATTGGGGCAGAAACAAGAAGAAAAATCACAAGGAGAATAATATGTAGGCATCCAAGAAGACAATTGGGTTGCTTATCTAAGAAGCACAAACTCAGGGGGAGAAGCTAGCAGGTCAAAATGAGCATCCATTTTCTATTGATGTCAAATGGGGAGAATATGATAGGGGGAATAGCATGATGACAGGGGGAGCATCACAATGAAAGTGGGAGCAACACGACAATAGGAGTAGTATATGAGGAGATTGTTGTCATCAATAACAAAGGGGGATATTTTTGGAATAATTATTTTTATTTATGCCAAAGGAGACACTAAATCGAGAATATTGTGGCATAGGCTTGTAGAGGACTCCAATCCCTTTCGAATGAGTATTTACTGTCCCTCTAACTCTTATTCATCTAAGAGATATTGAATTTCTAAGTTAAAGAACCATATTTTTGTTGTCTTCATTCATGTCGGCCTACATGAACTCAAGTCGGCCTCCCTAAGAGACGTGTTTGTTCAAACTATGGTCAAATGAGTATAAATATAAGTAATACATCCTGCATTCAACCATCCAGCTCGGCCAAGAGAAGGAAGACAAACATCCGATTTGAAGTGATGAAGAAGTTCATAACTCATGAACTTGGTGGCAAGCAAAAAGAAGAATTTGTTTTTGGAGTTGGATCTGATTTTTTTCTTGGAGAACTACTCTTTTTGAAGCTTCATTGTGTTGGATTCGTTGATTTTTTAGCCTTCTTTTGGATCATAAGTTCATTATTTTTAACGTACATTTTGGAGAAAATTCTTGGTTCTCCCTTTAAAAAATTGCAAACCTCGCAAAAAGGTGATTTTCTGTAGCTCAGAGAAAGGCAATTTTCTGTACCTCACAAACCTTAGAGAAAGATGATTTTCTGTAGCTTGAATAGCTCATAGAAAGGAAATTTTATGTAGCTCACAGAAAGGTGATTTTCTGTAACTCACAGACCTCAGAGAAAGATGATTTTTTGTAGCTCGAATACCTCATAGAAAGGAAATTATCTGTAGCTCACAAACCTCAATGAAAGGTGATTTTTTGTACCTCATAGACCAATATTTTTTGGAGAGCGCCTCAATTATTGCAAGGGAAGAGCAATATCAAAGGAGGAAGATTAGGGAGGCTCTTGAGATTATAAAGCATCCGTAGAATTTCAACAAGGACAATGGGATCAAGATCAGTGGAAATTGGCTACCTTTAATCAAGCAGATCTGGACCGCCAATTCTTCTCAGGTATAGCATCTCAGGTAACTATTTTCCTCTTCTATCCTAGTAAAAAAAAAAAAATCAAAACAACCATCTAATCTTATATTATAAATTAATTAAATAATGATTATTATTATTCTTAATAATTATTTACAACAATTTATAATAATATTAATTATTATTATTATTGATTATTCATAATAGTTATTATTTATTAATTAATTAATTCCTCTTAAAAATAAGAATATTAATTATTTCACTAATAATATTAAATAATATTAATTAAATATTAATGTTATTAATTATTAATAAACTAATAATTTATAATAATATTATTACTAATAACCAATTACTATTATTAAGTTTATTAATCTCTCATTATCTATAATAATATTTATATTATTATAAAATCTAGCATTATTAAAAGCATCCATGTAAATTATCTAATTTATATTTCATTCTTGGATTATTTTTTCCATATAGTTTATTATTATTATTATTATTAATTAAAAATTTAAATCATTTGTTTATAATAACATTAGATTATTATAAAATTATAATAAAAACTTTAATTATTGCTATAAATTTGAAAGAACATTATTAATAATTATTATTATCATAAAAAAATAGGTTTTTAATTTATGAGTGGCTGACCTTTATCTCATCCTTCAAACAAATTACTCTTATAACTATTTATCCTCCGCTTAAGCTCTTCTATTATCATCATTCAAAAGTCCTGATGATGAATCCCCATTGGGATTTGAAACATTGACAAAATATGGTTATTACTTTGGATACTCCGAAGCAAAACTCAACAGAAAGAACCACAGATGTCTAAAATCCAATTTTTTGTAGCTCGTAGACCTCAGAGAAAGGTGATTTTCCATAGCTTGCAGACCTCAAAGAAAGGTAACTTTCTACATCTCGCATACCTCAGCGAAAGGTGACTTTATATATCTCGCAGACCGTAGAAAAGCGACTTCCTGTAGTTGTATTGAAGGCCCGAAATTCTCTACCTACAACAATATAAGGGAGACCACCTGATCCGGACCTTAAGCGGCTCCTTTTCCGTTGAAATGGTGGTTCGACTGGTTAAACTAGGTCCAATTACCTTCTCTCTATCTCTAATGGCTTAAAGTATGACTTTCATCTACCAATAGAGAAGAGACATCATATCAACCCTCTTGTTGATGAGGCAAGAAAGTGATATTTAAGCTAATCTTGGCCTCAACCAAGCCACAACTAAAGTTTTCCTCTTTGAGAAGAGGACTTCTAGAAATATAGAATTAATGCAAAATTATCCTAATATGCAAGCAAAAAGAAAAGTATCCTAATCCTATCTCAATTAGGCATATAGATCTAACCTGACCGAAAGCATAATATTTAAATGAATGAGATTAAAATATGTATGGCTTATAATGGATATCAAGCTAATGAAGTAGTTCAACTAATTAGCATTATTTATACCTAAACACATTATGTTCAAAGACCTCTTAACTGAGATAATCAATCAACAACATCTAGGAAGTAGTTCATAAAATGATAGTGATTGTTAAATCAGTAATTCAAATTATTAAACAATAATATAAGGAAATAGTTGACATAATATTATTATTTGTTAAATCAGAATTAAAAGACAGATTTATGAGCAAATAGTTACTCAGAAATCAAAATTCAATCCACAAGAGCAGAGATAAATGATAACATATTATTGAGGCAAATTACTCACGTTGACAATAGTGCACAAATACGAATAAAATGACACATTTCTGTCATCATAAAATGAAATTAGCATTTAAAACAATAGTATTATAATACCGATTTATGGACTCGATTTCTCTGGCTCTGGTCTCTAACAGTCTTTTACAATGCTTTGAACTTCTGTTGTTAAAACAAGAGCTGCAATAGTGCAAGCTCTGTCCTTCATACATAATTCAAAATTCAAAAGAAAAATCCTCAATAATACCCCAGATCTGAGATTTTCTCTCCTCTCACCTACAACTCTAAATCCTCGTTACAATAGTGCTTTCAAGGATTCTAGAATTGCAGAGAAGAGATCTCAACTTGTACATTCTACAATCCACTATTTATAATTTTACAAAAAGAATTATCAATAGGAAAGTTGTTGAAGAGTAGCTCTGCTCAATCAATTTTCATTGGCCCAAAATCATATTCTTCTATTGCTGAAACATTCTAATTGATTGAAATATTCTTCTCCTCATCTCTTCAACTGTTTCCCTACAAAAATCAATCAAAATTTAATTAAAACGTAAATTAAAATCAAAATATCAAATTTGGAATATAAAATCTATCCAATCAAAACTTAATTACATAATTAAATAAAAAAAAAAAATGAACTTTCTATTGATTCCTTTGAAGATCTAATTGGTCAAATAGAATAGAGATGAATGGATCTGGACTCAGTAGAAGCTGTGAGCAAATGAAAATGCAGAAAATTAAACTCCGAAAATTAGTTTTAAAAATTTGGAGCTTGATCTTATTCTGAATTTTAGACTCATTAAATGATCAAATATGTTTATGAAACCACTTCATTAATATTCTCCATGATTTTATCTATCCAATGAGCCGTCCTTGGCCTCATTTTGCCAAGTAAAACGCAACTTATGAGCTTCTAAAGTTGAGGAGTCAAAACTGCCAAAATTCGGAAAAATCTGTCGTCTAGGCTAAAAGTAAGAATTTTTAATTAAAGCTTAATCTTAAATTAAATTATAATTATTTTTTAATTAATACTAATTTAATTATGATTATTAAATTAAATTAATTATTTTACAAATTAATTATAAACATAATTTAATTAATACAAAATCTAATTAATTATATAATAGGGGTTTCAGCGTAAATCACATTATTAATCAATTGTCGACGCGTTTCGAACCAACAAATGTGGTTCATCGTCATGACAAGTTTATTAATTAATTATAAAACTTAAACTTAATTAATTATAAAACCTAATTAATTAATAATTAAAATATAATTATATTATATTAATATTCTAATTTAATTAGATTAATATTATAATTTAATTGTATTAAAATTATAATAAAATAATATAATTATTATAATAAAAATATAATATTTTATTTATATAAAAAACATTATTCAAAACCTTAAACCATTATACATCAAACCAAATTCCAATCAAGTGAAAACTTTAGGTTTTAAATGGATAAGGTTATATGTGTATGAAGTTAGTTGAGGAGGATGACAGGTGAGGTGGAGTGATAAGGAGATGAGGTGGAGTGTGGGTGAGGTCACGGTGTTGTGAGGTATAAGGAGTTCACGCAAAATTTTATGTTAAAATTTTTTAACACGATGTATAAAAACCAAATTTCAATTGGAGCTTCGGCAATTTTAAAATGAGCGCATATAAGTTTTGACAATATGTGATATCATAAATCGGCAAATCGAAGTTTCAAAAAAATCGGGAATTTGAAATTGGGGTCATGAAATGAGATGAAGTGGGGTCCATGTGGAATTAACAATTCTACAAAATGAACTACAACCACTTTGTAATTTCGAAATTTCAAGTTTGGCAATTGGTTTTAAAATAAGAAATTGGAATAAATTTCTGAGATCCCGAAAACACGTTTTTTATCTGTTCTATGATTTGGCTGGGTCATTTTGTAGGACAGTTAGTGAAAAATTAACAAAATAATAAAAATTAACTAGGAGTTAATATTTACAATGAATGATTATTTTAATTACAAAAGTTAAAATATTATACATTTTGTACATTTTTTAACTGAAGTGACAAAATGATCAAACTTCAAAGGAGTGTCATTTACAAACCGGTTAACCAAATGAGACAAAACAAGTATCGATGGAAACCTTGCTAAAAGGCAATTTAAATGAAATAATTAAAATAGAGATCTGATAAAAATGAAAAAATGACAAAATTGTAGGACAATTAAGTAAATGAGAATCATAAAAAGTGTTTAGCCAAAAATTAATGGAAAGGGTCCCCATTATTTGAAGAAAATAAATGAAAAATTGGAGGGTATCGGGTTTTCCCTACAACAAGCTCACATACCTTAGATAAAGTTGGTTTTGCGTAGCTTGCAGACCTCAGAAAAAGGTGACTTTTTGTAGCTCATAAAAAGGTTATTTCTATCTTGGATCAAACTTAATTAGCTACTTGTGGAGCGGATCTGAGACACTTTTGGAGCAAACTTTTGAGGGAAGTACCATTGCATATTTTAGAGATTAGAATTGGTTCTTGAAGTTGATCACTTGGAGCATGTTGAAGCATTGTTGAAGCTTATTGAAGACGTCTTTGAAGTAAATTTTTTGAAGCATTGTTGAAGCTTATTGAAAACATCTTCAAAGCAACCTTATTGAATCTTATTGAAGACATCTTTGGAGAAGCCGTGTCAAAGCATTGTTGGAGACCTTGTTGGAGTATTGTTGGGACATATTAAAGCATGAGGAAGCCTTGTAGTCACTTACAATGAATCTTGAAGCCTTGTTATAGTTGACCTTGAATTGAACCAGACTATGAAGTATCTTGGAAGCCATCTAGAAGCATTTTTTGAACTAATCTTGGAGCAGTATGTGAAACGTTGTTGAAGTAGTATTGGAGACATCCTTAAAGTATTGTTGAAGAGATATTTCAAGTCTTGTTGGAGAAGCTATTGGAAGACTTTAGGTAGTATTGAAGCGACCTTAAAGGATTGAAGCAGGTAGAGAGGGTTAGAGCCTTAGAGGATTGGAATCCTCGTACAAGGTTGGAGTCTTGTAGGAAACTAGGTTGGAGCCTAGATTGGCTTTGAGGATTGGAGTCATCATAAGAGTTTGGAGCCTTGTTGAGACCAAGATTGGAGCCTTGAAGGAGTTAGAATTTTATTGTACAGGTTGGAGCCTGGTTGTTTGTAAGAGGATTGGAGTCCTCATCATTTTTATTAATAAAATTATTTTCTTGTTGTACATCTTGTTTTATGGTTTATTTAAAGATCTTAACTAGCATAATATAACAATTGTAAATAAATATTGATTCACCCCCCCTGCCTTAGTATTTCCAACAATTATTTTCTCTACACCATAGCTATTTAGACTTATAGGGACCATGTTAACTATGAGAAATAGTTATCATCCATGAAGATATGTTCAAATTAGGAGAATTAAAAAATGTTTGGCATTATATTTGAGAACTGATGTGGAAAATATACAAGCTTCTTGGCCAAAGTGGATACATATGCTTGAGAATTGGTACAACACAACTTAACATGCTTCCATAAGTATATATGTCATCAATGCCCTCTATGTGGACAAATACTCTAAATCTAAGTTATTAAGCCATTTATGATACTTATATACCCAATGTTCAATATTTTCATGAGGAAATTCCATAGAGCATTGACTCAAGGATAATCTCAAAATTGCACAAAAGAAAATGAAGGCCTAGTAATAAAATGCCATGATGAAAGGGAATTTGTCACTAGTGATTAGGTTTTCTTAAAATTGAAGACATATCAACAAAGGTTGCCTATGAAAAGTGGATCATATTAACTCACACCAAGGTACCATAAGCCCTAGAAAATACCATGAGCTATAGATTTATGAATGTTTCCTAAGAATTGTACCTAGCATTGTCCCTTATTAAAATGACATATAGTAGGGTAGCTCACAAAAAGAATAGAACTTGTTTTCCTTGCCACAAAACCCTCCAAAGTTTTCCTACATTCAAATTTTGGAGCCTCCTTATGATCATGCCATCCTTTGTTTCAATCCATTAATGTCATGCTCAGTCATGTTGTTTAATTGTTCAAGTCTTCACTTAGGAACTTTAAGTGTCTAAATGACCTTGTTTTACATGTTTATTTGGTGATGCCTGCATAGAAAACTTCTTCTGATCAAGCCTAGAAGTCAATGTGTATCCTTGGAAGTCAAGCATTATGCAGTGCCTAATGACAATGATTGTGCAGTGCCTAATGACAGTGACCGTGCAATGCCTAATGATAGTGACTACACAGTTTTTAATAACAATTATTGTGAAATATCTAGAGATGGTTATTGTGCAATCGTTGATGAAATTTCTTGTGTAATCCTTATGGATAGTGTTTGCGCAGTCCTTGATGTTTGTGCTCGCACAGTTCCTACAGATAAAGACTGTGCATTCCTGATGGAAAGTGACATTGTGAAGGCATCATCTCGAGAGAGTGATTACACACTTTTTGTTTGGCATTGATTGTGTACTATTTCAATTTAGTCAATTCATTCTTAGCTCCCAATTTCCTAACATGCACTAAGCACACTCACCAATATTAACCTTAATTTCATGTCTACTCTCCTTGTATAGAGATTCTAGTCTAAAGCTTATATTTATATTAATCTTTTGCTTTTGAACTCTATGCATTATTGGAATATAAGCAACATTCACTCATTGGTGGTTGCAAATTCCCCATATTCTCAGTGAGTTTCTCAATTGTCACTTTTGCTTTTGCAAGTGTCACTTTTTCTTTCTTTTTCTCTTACATGCATTGTTTTTGCTTACTCTATCTTTTGCAAGTGTCACCTTTTCTTACTTTCAATCTTACATGTGTCACTTGCGTTTTTTGTGTTTGCATGTGTCGTTTTTTCTTGTTTTCACACATCTTAAATAGCACCATGGAACACCTTCTATGTCACCTTTTCTTACTTTCAGTCTTACATGTGTCACTTGTGTTTTTTTTGTTTGCATGTGTCGCTTTCACTCTTGCATGTGTCGTTTTTTCTTGTTTTCACACATCTTAAATAACACCATGGAACACCTTCTAGAGGTAGCTCTAACACAATCTCTTGGACTAGTTGATTTTATTTATCATTAGAAAATGTGTTGGACACATTATTATGGCATAGCGCACCTTTTGGTTGTAGTCGACACTTGTGTCATAAAGGTACATCTTAAGTGTTGCACTTGGAGATAAGTGTCGCTTTACTATCATTTTATTGTATGCGTGTTGGTTTTGGGTATTGTGTCTTTTTTCTATGTGCATGGGTGTATATATGTGTGTGATCATGTTCAAGACTTGTTACATGCTTTTATTCTCTTATCTCATTGATCTCAATCTTAGTCAATTTTGGAGTTCATCCATGTCCTCACATCCTACACAACTCATGAGAACATTCAAATTTTGTTATTTTTCCACTATTTAATATTGTTACAATCACTTTAGCCCACTTATTAACTTCAATTAGCAATAAAATTAATCTTCCAGTAATCAATAGAAATTGTAGATAGAACAATAAAAGACAATCAAAAGCAATGACAAGAGACACCAAGATTGGTCAAAGACCATGGAAAAACCCCACAAGGGTGAAAACCCTTTCAAATTCTTCTTCTTATTAGATTTTCATAAAATGCTCAGTAAAGAGTACAATAATCCAATTCAAAAATGAGTCAAAGTCATCCTTTCACTATCCAAATAGACAAACCAATAGCCAACCAATTATGAGTCTCAAAAGTCAATTATGGTCAACAATAAAAGTCTGCAATTATGTCCAAGTCAACAACAGTCAAATGTGCCCTAACCAGTCCAAGTCAACAATCAAAATAGTCCTCCACGAGCTCGGTTAATAGTCAACAAACTCGGCCTTCAATGTTGGTCAAACCTCACACAAAACAACTCCAAGAAACTTGGCCAAACCTTGTCAATGGAGAGAGAAGGTATGTGATTATATCTGAGGTCAGCTACAGTCAACATGCCCAGAAAACCGTGTTCCTTGTGTCAATAAATTTTGTCCTCCTAAATAGTCCAAAAACCAAAGTCAAATCAAGTCAAACAAATGCCCAATCACCAAAAGTCAATGTTGTTCAAAGATGTAATGTCCCTTAATAATAAATAATAAATAATAAAAATAATAAGTGATAAAAATAATAAATAATATAATATAATATTAAATAAATAAATAATAAATAAATAAATAAATAAAAATAGTAATAGTAAATAAATAATAAATAATAATAAAATAATTTAATTACATGCTTTAAATAAATATAAATAAGAAATAAAACAAGAAAGCAATAAAAATCAATAAAGCTATCAAAAAGTAAAAACAAAAGAATAAAACAAGAAAGTAGTAAAGTTGCATGTTGACACATGGAGTGTGTGCATGTGGTTCCCCTTCCAATGTTTTCTCTATTTAATAGATGGGGAGGAAGATGAGAGGCATTCCATCATTCCATGATTCCACCATCCATTCTCTTGGGAGAATAGTGTTGTGAAACAAAGGACACCTTGGCAATAGTACGTTGATTGAGGGGTCAGGGGTGGCTAGTTGTAGCAAGATTTTGTGCAACTGAGCCTATAGTTGGGTGGAGAGTCGTCCCCAAAACCTTGTTGCAATTAGCAAACTTCAACTGAAATCACAGGTAAGTGTCTCTACTTATATTTTTCAACTTTGATGTTAATTAGTTGATAATTGCATGTTGATTATAAATTATTGAATTAATCTAATTAATTACATGTTTATTTTGGGCTGTTACATATGGTATCAGAGCAAGTTCAACTCTTAGAGCCTATAATTCAATCTAATGACTTAAAACTTTTGACTCTAGTTTGCAAGATGTCGCATCCGGGTGATCTCCATAGGCATGTTTTCTCTTTAATTACATTACATAGTTGCCTTCAATCATTCAACCATTCGTCATATCAAGACCATGCCAAATCCCACACACTATGCACAATATAATTGCATGAACTGTTTCGTATTGCATGAACCTCAACTCGCAATGTTGAGGCTAGAAATTTCATGTTGTAGGAGCAAAGTGAAACTTTTTCGTCGATGCTATATTTTGAGTATTTTATTGACATCATTATGAAATAGAATTTAATTTTTTTGTTTTGGATATTTAGCCTAATGAACATAGAAATCATATATTGAGAACCATTATCTTATAATTACAATATAATTCAACATTTTATTTATTCATAAAATTTAATTTATACTGAAATAATCTTCAGTCGATATTGCATGTATCTCTTCTCTGTAATAGATTTCTTTCATTTAATTTTCAGTCCAACCGGGATCAATTTCATAAGAACATATTACTCTAATAAAATTAGTGAATTTAAAAATATATGCTCTCTTTTATTACTCACCAGTAATAGAAAGCCGATTCAAGAGCATATTATTTTGAAGAGCTAACAACGAAACTAGGTTCAAACCTGGCTAGCAGCCTCATACTTCTATTGGTGTCTTCTCTTCTCCCACCATTGCCATTTAGCTTTTTCTGTCCACTGCCTTCACAGCTTTGATTTTTCCTTTTAGTTTGAGGTCCTGCATATCTGGATTCTGAGTTACCGTAAGGGCTTTGATTTGTTGTTCCAGCTTCTATATTTGCTGCTCCAACCCTAGGCATCTGTTTTTTGCACCATCTGCTCATTACGCCCTTCATGTGATTTAGAATCCTCTGAGAGCTTGTACTCCACAAAACATTTCAAAAGATCTTTGGCCATTAACTCCATCTTTACATGCAGATGAATTTCGAAGATTATCTCCCTCAGTGATGACCTTTGAATTTATGTTACCAGACAGGGTCTCCTCTTCCTCTTTTGCATATTTTCATATTTCCCTAATTCCTGGGTCATTGCCATTGTTAACGGACATTTTCTTGTTGATTAAGTGTGTTGGGTCTCAACGCATAGTCTAAGGTTCAAATTTGCCCGGAAAAATAATGGAAATTCTGGTAAATTTTGTTAAAATCCGGTGGGTTACAGTTGTCAAGATATACCTATGTGGGTTAATAGTGGTTTATATACCTGTATTTTCCTTAATTGAATCTTCAGATTCCTGTTGCTTCGGTTAAATTGATGTATACATAATTTTTTTTTTTAAATACATGTTGAGCCGATCCACACAGGTTTTAATTTCGAAATTTGAAATGGGTCAGTCTAAAAAAAATAAACTTTTACATTACCAATGACCATAAATTCTCCTTGCTACTCAGAAATGCTCTCTTTACCATGTCTATAATTCCTGCAAGTTGGAGCCAGATTCAGTGGTCTACATGTCACATGGTTTCAGATTTTTCAATAGTTGAGCAAAATTGTTGGCCAATGAATCGTGCCTTGCTACTTACTCCCCATATTTCTTCCATTACATCTTTATACTAGAGATTCTTTCAAATTTTGAAACTGTTCTCACGTACATCGACACAACTTGATCATTACTCGATGAATCACAACATACATCTATTTTTTGCTGCCAAGCTTGAAGATTCTGATAATGCTTCTGAATCGTCTGACTATATTCCTAGCTTCAGTTGTGCTACTTGATTTTTCCTTTGTTCCCATAGGCCTCTGTTTTTCTTTCACGATATGCCCCTGAAGAATTCTAAATTTCAAGCAATTCAATCCTAGAACTGAAATAGAGTTGGGAATTCCTCCGTGCTCTTATAGTGACTCTACTCTCTTCTCCTCTAGGACATTCTGCCTCATTTAACACTGATGTAATTTTTGAGGAACTAAATAGTAAGAAACAGTTTACTAAGTCTTTTAATGATACATAGCATGATCTGTTTTCTTTGTCAATGACCATTTTCTCAAAAAAAAAAAAATGTTGTGACCCTTCGCATCTGATGGTCATGTGCTTTTCTGGCAGTTATGTATTTTTGGCTGAATTAAAGGTAAAATGCCATTTAGCAACTATCTTTTAGTGCCTCATGGTTTGCTTTCTTCTCATAGCTTGATTTCTCTTCATCATAGGTTATTTGTGCCCTTCTAGCATATCATTCTAGACATTTATAGCCATATCTTTCAAGAATAGACCCATTGACAATCGTCACATAATTTTGTATTAGCAATCATCGCAAGCTTTTAGCTGACTCAGTAGCTTCGACCTATAATCTACGAATTGTGATGCAGATACTAACTGCTAATAATGGATATAAGTATTTGGTTTTATAGTTGAAATCACAAGTAATGAGTAGTGCTTTTTACCAAAACCCACATACATCCAATTTTATTGTAGCCTTTCATATACTTAATTTGGTTTTGAGGTTTGCAAAACACAACTTGAAAACAAGTAATGAGTGTTTTCTACCAAAATCCACAAGGATGCCAATCAATTTTGTACTTTATGAAAGGGCTAGTGGATTCTTTAAGCTTTTCCATAGATAATTTGGACCATGCTCTTTCTTATCTCATTCAGAGGATTTATTGCTTTGAATTAATGAACTTTGCATGTCTTTTGTTAATGGGGCGAGGGAATCCTTTTTATTTTGATGCTTTCATTCCCTGCGATTACTGCCACAAATGCTTTCTTTGTGCGGATGAAACACAACCCACGATTTGAGCTTTTTGAACACTAGCTTTTCTTTTTGGCTCACCACAGCGACAATAGTATACTCTGGTGAGATTATTTTTCACTGCACTTAACCCCATCTCTTTCAGTGAAGGGTTCTTGCTGTTTGATAATTTTTGACAGTTCTGTACGAGAAGCAATATTTTCCACTAAGATCAAGATCAGTGTTTTTATTTATGTTTACAGTGGTCTTGAAGATGTTGGCTACTATGCATACATTTCTGAGCTAAGCTCTTCAATGATCTGTTGCATAGGACTCGCTTCTCGTCCCGACATTAATGAATTTCAGCCTTATTGAGTTTGCTTGACACGTTGAATATGTTTTTGAAGCCAATATTTGCTATAATTTCTGAGGACTTCCAATGGACTTCAACTTGAATTTTATGGACTATAAAGAAATTGAACCTTTAGAGGTTCTAATCTCTCCAATGATTTCCCAGGTGTTGCAACAGACTTCGATTAAATTGAACCTTCACTAATTTGTGTCTTTAGTATCTTGACAAAGGTTGTTTCACTGTATTCTGTATATCAATTTCTGAAGTGAATTAAGGTCCAAGCCCGATTGTGACACTTGTTTTGAAACATTGAGTATTAAAGTTTGACAAAACATTAAGACAAATGGTGTTTCTGTGTATTTTGTCTGTGTATTCGAATGTGGTGGAATATCCCCGAGCAGAACCTATATGGCAAGGATCAAATCATTGTAATCATCTCTTTTTGATACTGGAATTCCTTTAGTGTGTTTTCTCTCTGAAACAATTATACCCTTTGGCTGCATATAATTCAGGACTTATGTTTGTCTCCATAAATCTTAAGGAAGGAGCAGCTGGTGCTATGTCAAATCTAGAAGCTCTAACACTAAATAAGAATCTCTTGTACTGCCCCATTAAATTGAATTTACTTATAGGAACTGCTCTCACATGAGCCGACATTACATAAATTCTTTCCTACATCCTCATGGGCTATAAATTCTGAATTCTTGCTATGGTCACACTTAATAAACTTGTGGATGGTGATAATCTACCCATAATTGACGATGTATAATTCTCTGAAAGATCGGTATATTTTCTGTCTATCAGCTTATTTTCACATGAATTTTTCCTTGAGAATCCTGTGATACCATGCTATGATGTTAAACATATCTTGAATGATGGTCATTTCTGAACATTGTAAACAACTGAATTTCACATCCTAAACATTCATTTCTTGTGATTGAACAATACGCCAACTAACATGATTCGATCCACATTGGATGGCATTTTTCCCTAAAAAAAAATAGCACTATTGATATGGTATACTGGCATGTTTTTGTGGAGGAACAATCTTTAATGCTGGTGTATTTTCTTAACTACTCACCACCGGTTCATTTTACAACACAGTTTACATAGTGCTTAAAGTATTTGGATAATTGATGTTGATATTTGTAATATCGTCACCATTTGAAGTTCTCTAAAATAGTGAAATCTGTTCCAATTCACAATGGTATAAACTTTGATATCTTATTACCTTTAGATGATCATTTTTTATGTTGCAAAATTGCTGACTCTGTCCACTTGCATCTGTTCATTATTTTATGGTTTCAATCTAATCTAAAAACACACTGATAACATTCCTTGATAGGAACTTGATGAGATAAGAAAATATTTTTTGTATGAAAATGATAATTGTTAAGTGATGTATGTATAAGTCAACATGGATCAACAAACCCTCATGCAAGTAAATTAAGCACGATATAAAATTAAATCATGATGACCTAGTGTTTATATCCAATTGCATATAGCGATATTGGAATCGGTAAGCCAAAGGGTAAATGGATGTAAAACCAAGGGATTTTAACTAGTAATATCTTAACAATGAATTTCACCAGAATTTCCTTGGGGAAGGAAGAATATATGACGAGAGATTAAGACTCAAGATGATGAGGCTCATGTGAAATGTAACGATGTACTTAGATGATTATACCTATGGTGTAAATGGTCAACTTCCTAGTTGAAAAAAAGGTGGGAATGATTATTGAAAAAGTAATTGGTATCTTGAAGAAAACATAACACTAATAACACTGATGAGATAACATAGATCCTAGATGGATGTTGAATAATCTTAGTTCATAGTTGAATGTTTGCAAAGTAAATGAAATTGATTTCTCTGATGAATCATGATAAGAATGCTTATAGGTTATTATTCTATATTTGATCAGTATTGAGATGTTTCTCATATTGATGATGTTTCATGATATGATGGTATGAGGGTGATCATGCACATGTGGTTCATATTTATATAGTTGTTACAATAGTGATGATGTATCCTTATGATGATGATGATTGTGTCAAGGTATATTGACATATTCATTTACTACGTGATGATAGGTATTTAATGTTGAATACTCATGATGGATATGATATGCATAAGGTGGCATAGGAATTATGATGCTATAATATGAGGTTTATTGACATGTGGTTCATTTATTATGTGAAGTCATGATATGTCTTTGATGCAAATATGTTGATGTTATAACATATGATGGTATTTCATGAAGTGAAACATGTGATAGTTGCGTACAAATTTATGACATGCATGAGCATGCAGTTCGTTATTATTCATAATGTTGTGATTAACAATGATGAATGTTACATGATGAGATGCAAGACTTAGCATGTGGATTATTTTCTATGATACTATGATGGTATAGCTAATGCATTGGTTGCATGTAGTGAGGTGTGATGATTGACAAGACTCCAAAAATGGGCCGAGAGGGCCAGTTTATTTGATGATCTCGTGCGAGCCCATACGCACGAGGGAGAATAAGTAACACCATATGGGTTGGGGACAAACTCAATCAACACTACATATGCCAGTGGTTCCTTTGTCTTGTGTAGCTCTTGATGGATAGCTCTTGAAGGGCTATGGGACTATCTTGAGGAGGCCAAGTGCCTGATGTTCTAAGCTAGGTGCCTAGTATTGTATTGGGATGCCGAAGTCTGGTAAGGGTGTAAGGACTTCGATGCCTAGGGTTGTGCGCCCTAGTGAGTTGTGGAGGGAGTGGTCCAACCTTGCGAGATGCCCAGTGACATTGGGCACTGTAACGGATGCCTGCCTTGGGGCCTTGGGGGCAGATGAGGTCTGAGTCAGGCACGAGCCTTAGGGCCAGCCTTGGACTAGGATACAAACCAAGGAGGCTTATGCCTGATTCCAAGAGTGGGAGGCTTATGCCTGATTCCGAAAGTGGGAAAAAGGATAGAGATTCCTTGGGATTTCTCGGGTGTTGTGAAACTTTCAATGCTTTGCTAGTTATACTAGTTCAGCAGAGGGTGCCAAGACTATTACATGAAGTAATAAATAACAAAATAAATGTAATGTCCCTTAATAATAAATAATAAATAATAAAAATAATAAATAATAAAAACTTAACTTCGGGACAAAGTTCCTTAAAGTGGGGGAGTATGTAATGTCCCTTAATAATAAATAATAAATAATAATAAAATAATTTAATTACATGCTCTAAATAAATATAAATAAGAAATAAAACAAGAAAGCAATAAAAATCAGTAAAGCTATCAAAAAGTAAAAACAAAAGAATAAAACAAGAAAGCAGTAAAGTTGCATGTTGACACATGGAGTGTGTGCATGTGGTTCCCCTTCCAATGTTTGCTCTATTTAATAGATGGGGAGGAAGATGAGAGGCATTCCATCATTCCATGATTCCACCATCCATTCTCTTGGGAGAATAGTGTTGTGAGACAAAGGATACCCTGGTAGTAGTATGTTGATTGAGGGCTTGGGGGTGGCCAGTTGTAGCAAGATTTTGTGCAACTAAGCCTACGGTTGGGTGGAGAGTCATCCCCAAAACCTTGTTGCAGTTAGCAGACTTCAACTGAAATCATAGGTAAGTGTCTCTACTTATATTTTTGAACTTTGATGTTAATTAGTTGATTATTGCATGTTGATTATAAATTACTTAATTAATCTAATTAATTACATGTTTATTTTGGGCTGTTACAAAAGAGTTGGTCAAAACATATTTCAGCCTCCTACAATTTTTCCTCTCTCCTCTTCACATGTGTTGATGAAGACTTGCAATATTTTTAGATGTATCGAACCTCCAAGGAGAAGAAGAATGTGTGATGAGATTATGTCCAAATGAGAGAAACTTGACTTGTATTTATAGGCATTGGAGGACGGTTAATAAACCTCTTAGCCGACCTTGAATTTTATTCCATTGAGGGTTTTCACTTCAAAAATAAATTTTCTTTAACCAAATCGAGTGCTTCCCGGGGGTATTTTAGGTCTCTCTGAATGAGGAATATTGTTAAATGAAGAGATATTATCCCTTGGCTGTGAATTTAACACTCCCTCTTAGCTAGGGATAAATTTCTGACTGCAAAATATGTCCCATCTCAAATGTCTCATCATCATCGAGTCAAATGCTATCTTTGCTCATTTGTTGAACACTCTCGAATCTAAAAGAATAAAAAATTGGCATCATAGGGGAGCTCAAGCTACAACCCTCTATCCAATGACAATAGTAAAGATCCATCTACTGGAAATGATCACATCCATCTTGTTCTTTACTCAACAGATGAGACCAAACTTGCCATATAGGGTAGATATCACATCCATCCTATAGTCCAGTGATAATTGGGCAAGATCCATCTACCAGCAAGGATCACATCCATCGTTTTATCTATTTAACAAGCGATACCAAACTTTCTATATAGGGTATAGATCACAACCATCCCAGTGTTTGTTGATATTCCCAAGTTGGCCCTAAAGAGTCAAGTGGTAGAAGACTTGCATCCTCTATACTTGAGAGAGATACCATTTGATATGCAAGTATCACACCAACTCTAGTCATCTCAACCCATTGGCAAGATGGGGAGGCAATCCAAAAAATCCATGCTTGTGGGTAGGATGCATATTGGGGTATACCCTATAAATCATGACAGGAGGAGATACCCAACTTTTCATAAATGACAAGGATCATGAACACCCTATAGTGACAACAAGAAAGATACTACTTACCATAGAGGGTAAGGATCACAACCATCATATTTTCCATAGATACCTCAACTCTAGGATCTCTCAGGCTTAATTCCTCTCCCTATGAGCTCAAACAGGGGGAAGAGCATAGCTTAGCGTTTTTTATTAGCCGAGACCCTTACCTGGGAGGGTCACATCCTCCAGTCCAAGTTGCTCTCTAAAGACCAAGAACTTCCCTTTTAGAAAACCATTGGTGAGTATGTATGGTATCTTCTCATCATTCGATATGTGGTGGAGTGTTACGGCTCCTCTCTATACCATGTCTTGAATGTAGTGGTACATGATCTCAATTTTCTTGGAATTGTCATGAAATACGAGATTCTTTGCTAATTGGATCCCACTCTTGTTATCATAATATATCATTGTAGTGTCTAGGACCTACTCAAATAGCTCTCCAAAGAGATCCCTTAACCAAACTTCCTCATATCTAGCCATGCTAGCAGTAATGAATTCTACTCCAGTCGTGCTTAAAGCTACGGACTTTTGTTTCCTTCTTATCCAAGGTATCATAGTGGATCCCAAGCTAAATCTGCACCTTAATGTTCTCTTCCTGTCAATAATATTTCGAGACCAATCGACATTAGTGTGTCGATGCAATTGCATGTCTATGGCAGAATATCTTAGACCAAGGTTAATTGTCTAATGCTAATATCTCATAATGTGTTTGGTAGCAACCTAATGTGCATGGAGGCACTCAATCATGAATTGACTAGAAGGGTGTTCACAAGGAACATCAATTCCCTAATCAACTTTCGATACTCATAAGGGTTAAACAGGTCAAGCCCAACAACATCTCCACACTTCTTTAAATTCATCTCCATTGGGGTAGCCAAGTATTTACATTTTGTCATTCCAAATCTCTCCAATAGTTTCATGACATATTTTCCTTGAGAAAGGAAAATGTCTCCAGCTCTTTCCCAAACTTCTAATCCCATGAAATAATGCATCATACAAATATCCTTCATTTCGAATTCAGGGGCCAACTCCTTCTTATACTTGAGCATCAAGGGCTCACTACCTATAAAGAATAGATCATCAACATATAAAACCAAATTTAAGGCATATCTTGGACCACCTTGAAGTAAAGATTAGGGTCGGCACTACTTCTCGTGAATCCATGAAGCTTCACCGGGTAACTGTTAATGTGGGCATACCACGCTCTGGGGGATCTCTTCAAGCCATATAATGCCTTCATAAATGTGCAAACATGCGTCTTTTGATCCATCACTTCAAATCCTTGTGGTTGCTCAACGTAAACTTCTTCTTGAAGCATGCCATGAAGGAATGTTGTCTTCACATCCATCTTGTGAAGAGTCCATCCTTAACTAGAATCAAGGGAAACAATTGATGTAATGGTGATGTAGCGAGAAATTAGAGAAAATGTATCATAGTATTCTCCCTATTTCTAGGAGAACCCTTGGGCCATGAACCTTGCCTTGTACTTTTCAATGCTTCCATCAGCTCCATGTTTGATTTTGTATAACCATTTTGAAGCTACAACGGACTTCCCTTTAGGTCTCGGAATAACATCCCATACATAATTGTTCATAATCAATTCATATTCCTCAGCCATAACATCCTTCCAAACTTGTTCTTTCATAGCTTCTTCAAAGTTAGGTGGCTCAACTTGAATGATTAGACTCATGGCTATAACGTATCTTTGATATCGGCATGGCTTTTTTCTTTTTCTAAAGTTCCCTCTAGTGGGAATATGTTTCTCAACGTCGTGTAATGTATCTCAAAGCCATAATGGTATCTTCTTGGCAGGTGAATCACTTGGAGGAGTGTCCAAAGGATCTGTGGGCTCCATGGGATCATCAACAATGTCCTTCTCATATTCTAGCATGGAATAACCTTCTAGTCGATCCATATCATCATACTTCTTCTCAGGAGGAGGAGGCAAAGGGAGGTCCCTTGCTTTTCCAAGGGTAGCATCTTCATCGAAGGTTACATCCTTGTTAAACTCAATCTTCCTTTGAACAGATATATATATTATAACTTCTTTAGAATTTTCAAAATACCCAACAAACAAACCATTCATTTGGTGGCTTCGAGCTTGTTCCTTTTGTCCTTTAGCACATGAAAATATATGGGGTAGCCAAATATCCTGAGATGTCCAATGTCAGGATTCACACCTCTGAATAATTCTTCGAGAGTCTTGTTTTTTGAGAAATGACAATAAGAAATTACAGCTTAACTTGTCCTTGAAATAAACTGCGAATTAAATTCAAAATCTATTCTCATAGCAACTTAAAATTAGTTATTTAAGTTTATTAAACTTACTTAACTTAGGAAATTTGAGTTGGAAGTATTTCTGTTGTCATGTGTATGTTCTCCCTTCTTTGTAGGAGTCCAGTATGAGTTAATTGTGAGTTGTAAAATAGAAGACTCGGTTTCATGAGTCAATTCAGTTAAATTAGTTCTCAAACTGATTGAGAGAACTAATAGTGAGTTAACAGTCAGTGGTGTCACTAATGAACTCCACCAATGCTACTCTAGTTAACTGAATATTTGCTCATCAGAAACTCATGCATGTCGATTTTGATAAAGACCCAGTTGAGACTAGAGTGTAGGGAAAATGTGCTATTTGTTTTAGATTTTTCTGAGTTGCACTGATAGTGCATGCATTCAAGAACTAATCCTTGAGGGATTGCGCAGTTTTTAGAGGCTTTATTTCCCTTGAAATACAATCTATCCTCCATAGGAATTACACATTGGAATAGATACTTGGAGAGCTTGAGAAGAGGCTAAGCTTTGGCCTTGAGATTTCTTATGAGTTGGAGATTGAATTTGTTGAGTGCTGGGATTGTTCTAGAGAGAACAAGCATTGTAATTTCATATTGATTTTCCGAATTTATACAAAACAGATAGTGAGGTTTTTATTTTTGGCTTTCCTCGGATATTTATTGTGTTATGTGCCTTTGATTCTATTCCTCTATTGATTATTTCTTGCTCGATGTTTATGGGCTTCCACTGTAAAGAGTAGATGTAGATTCTTGTCTCTTGTTTTAGTAGATTACATGAGCTTGTGAATCTACAAAATTTTCTACATGGTACCGGAGTTGAGAACAATATATTAGAGGAGATTTCAAAGTTTTGAGTTTCTAGGTTACAGGTGAAATTCAAATTTGCATTACATACTTCAGGATCAGCAAATGGTGTTCCATGGGTTGAGGCTTGAGTATGCCTTGGAAGGAAACTTGAATTTCACAGCCTGGAGGGAACTACAAGAAAAAAGGTCATTGGTGAGGGTCATGTCTGTGACGGACTTTAAGGTCCATCACCAATGTCACATATGGTGACGGTCTTTAAAAAAGCGTTGTTTTAAGTGTATATAGTGATGGTCCTTTAAGGTTTGTCACCAAAGCCATTTTCAATTACACTTTCGGTGAGGGTCGTTAAAGGCCCATCACTAATTCTCTCTTTGGTGACACTTCTAGTGACGATCTTGTATTGACTGTCACTAATGATATTTTTCGTTACTTTTGGTGACGACCAATAAATGTTCGTCATCATTGATCATTCCAATGATTTTTTGATGACGCTTCATGCCTGTGACGGACCTGTAAGGTCTGTCACCAATGTCACATATGGTGACGGTCTTTAAAAAATCGTTGTTGTAAGTGTATATAGTGATGGTCCTTTAAGTTTTGTCACCAAAGCCATTTTCAATGACACTTTTTGTGAGGGCCATTAAATGCCAGTCACTAATTCTCTCTTTGGTGACACTTTTGGTGAGGGTCGTTAAAGGCCCATCACTAATTCTCTCTTTTGTGACACTTCTAGTGATGATCTTTTATTGACCCTCACCAATTATCTTTTTGGTTACTTTTGGTCACAATAAAAAATGTTCATCATCATTGATCATTCCAATGAGTTTTTTATGACGCTATGTACCTGTTACTATATTTTTTGTCAAAATATAATGATTTAATACCATTGTTGTGGAGTCTTTTTCATTATCTGTCCAAGGTCATAGTGGTTATAATAATCAATCAATTTGTTAAGAAGTAATTAGTGTGTATCATTTCCCTCAAGTCATAAGAATATAGTTTTCCTATAAGTCAACATAAGATTCATCTCTATTAGGTTTATTATCAAGCAAATTTCCTTTAAATAAAGTTCCACTAGTGTGTGTAGGGACTATATTATTTAATACATAATCAATCTCTGTCAATTCTATCAATGAGAGAGACCTACCACTCCTCAACACTAATGGCACATATTAACATGCTTTGGAACAATACACCAACATTCCTTGGCACCTCGCATGTCTTGGAACATCTTTGTACCTAGGACACCTTTTTACCTAGAACATCTTACCATGAGTAGGACAGCCAAGCACATGTTGGCATGCCCTAGCATAGCATAGCACTCCCCTATCATGTGTTGGCATGCCCTGTAGTCCCTAGCATTCCCTGGAACACCTTGGCATAATATTGCATTGACAAACATTAGCACTTGGCATGTATTGGAACATATTATTAGTGTGCCTAGCATGCCCCTTTTGAAAAAGATAAAGTCTCGGCTTATTAACCCTCTTATGTGTTAATTTCCTTGAATTTTAGCTTGTTTATTCCTTTTGTTTCCTTGAAACTCCTTGACGCATATTGGCATACTCTGGCACCCTGCACATCCTAGCTTGTCTTAGCACCTGACATGCCTCAGCACTATTTGGCACATGTTAGCACACCCCGAAACTACCTAGCACACACTAGCACTTCTTGAAATTCCTTGATATTCCCTGGCATGCCTTACCCGTGCTTAGCATGCCTTACTCGTGCTTAGCATACCTTGTCACTCCCTCCTTGGCATGACAACTAGCACTCATTGACACTCCCCTATACACCCTCATATTCATTCACTTCCATGCATTTTGACCTAGTTCTTCCTTGTGTTTTCCTAGTAATCCCTAAAACTCCTCATCATGCATTGGCACTCTCTAGCACGCCTTAGCACTCTTCGATATGCTTTGGCACTTTATAGCATGCATCACACTCCATAACACACCTTGGCACTTGGCATGTGTTGGCACTTGGCAAGTCTTATAAGCATGTTTGGCATGCGTTGAGATGACTTGGTATTCTTTGGCATGGTTTAATATTAAATTTATTTGAGATCAATTATTGGAAACTAGATGAGAAGAAACAGAGGAAGATTTGGCACTTAGAATGCATTGACACTTGGCACTTGGCACCTATTGGCACCTAGTGTTGGTGTGCCTAGCATGCCCCTCATGGAAAAGGTAAATTGATGACTTATTAACCCTATTATGTGCTCATTTCCTTGTAGTTTAACTTGTTCCTCCTTTAGATTGCCTTGACAATCCCTGGCATGCATTGTCACGCCCTTGTACATCTTGGCATGCCTTAGCACTTGGAACATCTTAGCTTGTTTGACATGTCTTCGTACTATCTGACACATGTTAGCATGCCCTAGCATTCCCTAACACACCTTGGCAGTCATGATCTCACAACTAGCATTACATTTTTCCATGACTTGGGAACCTTAGATTCACTAGATCACCTCGGCACTCCCTAGTTGTCATGCCCTCTGTTATCCTCCACAATGTCCTAGGCTGATGAGGAGATCGACGGAGGTAACCACAGACCAAGCTTTTATTTTGGTAGCTAGCCCTACCAAATCAAAGAGGGCTCTCTCTATGAAATCACATCCAAGATATGACTAGAATGTAAAGGATTTTATGCTAGATAGATAGGCTCAGGTGGGTTTTGGAAAATTTAGGCTCATCATGTTTGCTTGATGACCCCACCTCCATGGGTTGTACTGACATGGTTTGTTGTTGGCTTGGTGAAGTGGTTATATGGGTTTTCAAGGCTGCCTCAATGAAGGTGACCCATGTCATGTTCTTCTCTTTCAACTAATGGAGTACTATGACCTTTATTAGGCTATGGTGAAAGAGGTTGGGATAATACACTTTTCCTTTCAATTTCACCCTTTCAAACATTTTGGTTAGGCTCATATACAAGTAGCTAGACAAATTTAGAGACTTGGAAGCTGTAAAGTGCATGAGAAGTCTTATGTGGTATTGATATAGCCAAGAAAATATTCCCTCACATGTGAAGAACTTCATGACAGCCTTCATCAATGGTGCATATCTCTCTAACAAGTATCTTAATGGGAAAACATGTGAGTGAGCTCCTTTGTATTGTGATCTCAAGTAGGGCTTGTACTCTTCTAGGTCTAGGATCATGCCATTGAACCATTTTTCACCATGGTTTGGTATGCCTGTAGCTTGAGAGATGGAATCCATTGAAAACATGAAATTAGTCCCTGCAATGGTGATCTTGTCTTCCTTCAAGGTGAGGGAAAATATACCTATGAGATGCTCATGGTAACCTACTTCCTGCACTCTTTGACAAAACCCTAAACAATTGACATCTTCAAAGCATTTCATGACAAATGGGGAGGAGGTGATTTCATTGCAATTAGAGGGCTCAAACCTCAGTATCTTCCCCCCCTCAGTATCTTTAGACAAAAAGAATTGATGCTATTATAGCTAGGTGCCTTTGGGCTAGGCCTAAATCCACAAATAAGATACTTTTGATCTATTTAGAGGTGCTTGCGAGACATGAGAATGATTGAGGGTGGGGTATAAAGGAAACATAATGTTTCAGTAAGGCTTTAATTTTTAAGAAATTATGGAAAAATTTCCAGGGCAAAGGTATTTGGTAATAGGTTATTAAATAGAAATATCTAAAAAATAGACAGCATAAGGAATGGATTAAAGAGGCGGCTCCAAAGAAGAAGGTGGCATCTTATATATGGAGAAGCATGATGAGAAACAAATGTTGGCTACTGTAAAATCTGAGATGGGAGGTTGGAAGGGGGAATAGGATAACAATAGGACTAGATGATATCAAAGGAGTGGAGGGAATACATACTCTTTCTATTTGCATCCTTGAGCATTTACATAAGAAAGGGCTTTACTTTATGAACTAAATCTCTTGTGATTGAGGATCTTCTTCTGTTAAAAGTTATTGGCTTAATGCATTTGAACTTGGATTTCGAGAGGATCTAATATTTGTGGAATGGGAATGTTTCACAACACAGTTAAGTCTAACAGGTTTAAAACTCACTGAGAATAAAGAAAAGCTAAAATGGGAAGGTGTTATGTATAATGAGCAAATCTTGGTTAAAGAGATTTATAAACATATTTCTCATGGATGTGGCTTGAATGATAATTATTTTTGGTTTCATGACATGTGGAGATGGGATATACCTCTCAAATTAAAATGTTTTATGTGGCTAGTGGTCCACAATAATATTTTAACTTGGGATAATATCAATAAAAGGGGATTTTAGGATCTTGGAAGATGCTCTTTATGCAAAGAAGATTTAGAAGACATGTAACATCTAGTTCTAACATGACCTCTTGTGATTTCAGCATGGAGTGGGGTTCTTCAAACACTTAAAATACATGTAATATAGAACATGGTTTCCATTTAGAGATGTTTCAGTCAATGGTTTCAAGGTTTCAAGACATATCATTCCTTGCCTTTCTATATTTTGTGGAGCATATGGAGAAGCAATAATGAGAAGATTTTTTAACAAACAGAACCAGATACTAGAGACGCCTATTTAAAGATCTTTGCATATTTTATGGAGATATGGCTAATGAAGGAGGAACAACCTAGAAGACATTTTTGACTCATGGAGCTATGGTCATACTTTATTTTTTTATTTTTTATTTTTTATTTTTTATGGAGCATCCACCAACGGGGTTTGTGGAAGTGGGACACATTTGGTTTTGAAGCCAAACAACACCTTCCATTTCAGTTGGTATAGTGGAATAGGGTAAAATAATAGAGCTGAGCTAATCATACTCTTGGGGGCTTTTCTATGTGCTAATTGGCTTGCAATTGAATATTTACCTGTGTTTGTAGATTCCAAGATGATCCTAGATTGGGTACAATTGAGAACAAAATTCAGACTACCTTCCCTTACTTTTTGGATGAAATGCATAAGATATTTGATGAATACCTTTCAAAAAATGGCCTCTAATATATCTATAGAGAGTAGAATCAAGTGGAAGATCTCCTATCAAAGAAGGGATGCAATTGTGTGCCAAGGAGGATTTTCTACTCAATTTTCGACAAAGGAATCTGTTGACAGTGCTGGACCTACCAACATGTCAAGGGGATCTCCACAGTAAGGAGTCCTAATTAGACCTCAAATATTTTGGTGTAGGAGTCCTAACAGTGGGTCGTAAATCAATGCCTTGACCGCAATGTCACACAGAGGAAAGTAAGATAACTCTATCAGTAGCAAGGGTGTGATCACTACAGCGAGTCAAGGAAGGTGCAAGAGAGGTTCTAACACAGGTGGGTTTGGATCAATGCACCCCTTGGCAATGTATAACAGTACTCAACTGGGAAGGGAACACACGAGCGAAGATGCATCACAAGTTGGAAAGCAGGTCAGTCGATAATCCAAAGTGATGGTTAAACCAACAACACATCTACAACAATATTCATATAATTGCATACAAAGTATTTCATACATAACTACGTAAGTTAAACAACATACATCACAACAGCAACCAGAACAGTCCAACTACAATAACAACATATGCATGAAAATGTGTTGCCTCTTATTATATAAAGAAGTGTAAGTTCCAATCATACAATACATCCATGTAAACCTGTTAGCCCCAACACCATAACATGATAGCCACATCCTCTGGCTCCTCCAAAGAGATGAACTAGCTTTGTGCAGTGGAGAAGCCAACGTGCATTACAATACTATCCAAGCTCTTTCCAAGATAGTCTTATCAGAAGCTTGGCTGACCAAAAGCCTATACAATGAGTTATGAGGGACTATTTATAGCAAAGGGTGGGGTGACCCTTGACATTCCCCTTTATGACCATTCAACTACCCTCATGACTCTTCACCTACTCTATGACTGTTACATCCACTATTGACACTTGACTTACACTTGACATGACTTAACATTACAATGCACATGTACCCATGTGAACAAAAATGGCTTGAGCAAGCCAAACTAGACATCACTCTGACTTAGACAACTATAGAAGTCCAACTGCTCGACATCCTCATGCTGATCAATAGTAACATATTGATGCCAAGATTTGTAGTCCTTGATAGTGTCTGTGTGTTCCACTATGACATCTGTCTGAAACCTAAAACTTGCCTCCATAGCATCTGGGTACACTGCTCGAGCTCCTCTGTCCAACTCGTCTGAAAGCATGTGCATCATTGTCTTCAATGTGGTCGGACCAGCAACATACTTGCGGATGATGTTTGCACTGATAAGCAAGTCTGGGCTGGTGGCGATGTGCATCAACTCGTCAAAGTACAAGTCAAGCTCTATTCGGACCTACTTCTTGATCTTCGCCTAGGTGAGAGTCCCAAGTGATGGGATCACATGTGTGCACACCACAACATCCATGCTCTTGAATACTCATGCATGGGAAGCCTGTATGCTAGTGATGAGTTGCGGGAGGTCCTCATATTTACGGATCTGACTCCAGATACATGCTTACATCTCGACCACATTGGCCCTCATCATCTTTAGCAAGTGAAGTGGGGCTCCCTTGTACTTCATCATCCATGTTTGCATGTTACCAACAACATCATGCACGTTGGTCGAAATGCGTGCTCTTTTAGCACATCACTGCTGCCATATGTTGAGATGGACGACTGCTTTGTGCATGGTACCAAACATGGTGTACAATGCTCGCATAACTGTGTCAAGGGATAATACTTCATCTAATATTTCCTTCTTCAGTTCAGCTCGGGCGGACATTGTCACCAAGTCTCCTCCTTGCTTGGCCACCTGTAGTTCCTTCGCCATTCACTCATTCTTAGCTATCAGAAAGTGAACACTTGAGATAGTGGCTTCGACATACACTTTGGTTGCATCGGCCAAGGCAACTAGATGCTTGTGCACATCAGTCACATTCACTCGCTCCTCAACTTTTGCAGGAGATGTTTGATCCTTTGGAGTTGGTACTCTGTGAGACTGCACAAATCTGTGATGAGATTCATCAAAAGTGATGTTGTGCATCTCTCCTTCTGGTTGACCACCAAGGATCTCAGTGCCTCCTTGGTCATTCGAGACTTGCTCATCATCTAGATGCATTGAAGTGGGTGAGTCAACCTCTTTGTGGTGAGGCATGAGGTTGGTGTCCTGTTCCAACTCCTACTGCTCCATGTCTACATCCAACTGTTGAAGTGCTTGTTCTATCTCATGAGTGAAGTCTCGCTCCTGCGATGGTTCACCCTGTTCGCTTGATGCCAGTGTTTCAGATGAATCAACTACTTGTACGGGAGCTACTTCGTCTATATGCACATGTTGCACCCCCTACTGTATCTATTGTTTTTGTGCTTCCCTCTCCTGTTTGCATAGCTCTTGTTCTTTCCGTAGTTGCTCCCTCAGCTCATGCAATTCCTCCTCTGCTTCTTCCATTCTCTTCTTATCTATCTGCCTTCACGCAATTCACTTGTCGCACTACTGCTTCTTTTCCTGAATAGCCATAGCTACTTGTTCTACAAGTGGATCTGCTCGAATCTTGCGGCTTTTCTCCTCCTCCATGCGATCAACAATCTTCCTCTTCCCTTTGTCGTGCACAGGTATGCTTGGCTCTGCTCCCTCTGCTGCTACTACTGCTACTATTGGTTCTCTTTGTGATGCTACTTCATGTTGCTTCACTAACCAATCCACAGTGAAACCAACCTCTTCAATTGGTCTAGAGGAATTGTAGCAATACCTCCATGAGTCCTCCTTGGCCCAATGAAATGCCCCATGGATCTATTTGAAATGAACTCTCATGCAGTGATCCTTCACAATTAAATGTGGGTCATAGAGATTGAAGCTTCGGAGGTCGAACGGGTACTTCTTCATATGTTCTGCTTCAACATCTACTTGCTTGATACTCTGGATCTTAAATAGACCAATCCGCAATGAAAGAGCAGGCCAAGGTACCTTCATCTTCCGCTACAATATAGCTATCAATCCTGCTGAGATGTGATATGCTACTTCCTGCATGACAAGTACGTCCAAGGAAAACTTGGGCAGAACATGCGGAGGCTTCTCTGCACTGAACATTCAGATGAAAGTGTCGGACGGTGAGGCATACCAATCTGCAATGCCTAACAATGCCTCAATTGCTTCCTTTGACATGCAGGGTGGATCCTATTCGAATATCATCTTGTACACTGGGGTGACAAAATGGTCAGACAGTCGTGTGATTATTCCTCTGAAGCTGCATTCAGACAACAACTTGAAATATGTGTTCACAATAGTCTCCACCAGTGACCATGCCCACTCCAAGCCCGAGAACTCATGTAAAGCACAGACTACATCTAAGATGTAGGTGGACACGTAAATCTTTGCATGCATACCTTCAGGTGACTATCGAGCCTTTGTGACTTGCTCCTTCAGTTGATGAGGCAGTATGCTAAACCAGTTACATGGTTTTCCTTCTCTAGCCAGTTGGTCCAGTGTGATCACCCAACTATGTGGAAAGGTTTCAGTGCTTGCTTGGCCACACAGTCGACATGTGAATATGACCAAGTATTGGTAAACCTTCCTTAGTATCTTCATCTTGTAGATATAGTTGGGTGTCATCCTAAATTGAGCTAGCTCCTTTACCCAATCATTTAGAATGTCTCTGTTGTTAGCTCTGTTTTTGGGCAAGATGAATGGAGGATTCATGACAGTCACGGGCTCTGCCATCTGATACATCTCATCAGAATATTGTGCCCATAAGGTTGCAAGCCTCATCCCACTTACACTGCTCAAGTTCTTCGTCTCAGGATTAGTGTGTGAGATGATCCAGTGTATCATGTCCGCACATGGGAACGTGGGGTATCTGCATGAAATTCGGTGCAAGCCGAACCTGTGAATGTTCATGTATGCCTTACGGTCTTTTATTTCTTCCCCAAAAGTGCCTACAAATATTTCATTGACCTCTTACCACTTCAGTTTGATGTCCTTGTCTAGATATATATATGTATCTTCATAGATCAACATACTAAAGGACACCTACTCAACTGTTGCTCCAGCTGCAATTCCATCAGTTTCATGTGATCCTCTTCTCTTGGAATCCATTGAGATAGATGAACACCTGAAAGATTTGGAAATAAGAAACATGCATGGCAAGAAATATGTCAATGAAAACAAAGCAAATTCTGGGGAATGACACATCAAATACCTGGGAAACTGATGAGCAAGATTGCATAATTTCTTCTAGGAGGTTGCATGACTGGCTGCCAGAACTGTGCAAAAGGTATTCTGGGTTGTTTGTGAGGCAGAACTAGCTGTTGGATCTATGAAATGCGAAATCTAGACTGGATTATCGTTGTTGGGATTACGCAATGCGCAATTCTAGCTGGGAAGGACTGCAGACCCATGGACTGCATTACGCAATTTCCTAGGCCAGCAGTCACTGTCCTCCAGAAATGTGCAAAATAGTCCTGGAGGCCAGTGTTGGGCAGAAATGTGCATTTTTGGAGAGGATTGCAGAACCTTCCTTCCCCAGATTGTGCAATGCAGCCCCAATGAAGGTAGAGTCTGAGCCAAGGTTGGCTCGAGTCACCGACGGGAAACTGAAAGTAAATAAGACAGTGAATGCATGGTGACACTAGGTGATAGAAGAAGTGATTGAAAATGCATGTAAAACATGAATGAAAGATTCAACAAACAGATCAACATGCATGTGGGTGAGGCAATTCGCCGGTTCAACGAACGTTCGTGAAAAATAGTTTCATGCATACGGCAACAGTGAGATAGCAACGAAAATTGAAATAGATCTAGGACAAGTTAGTATACTTGTAAATGACAGCAAGCGTTCAATGAAATCAAGAAAACAACACTCACACAAGTGAATACAGAAAAAGTGACAGAAATGATGAAAAAGACAAGCTGAGCCCACTTACCTGTGAATAGATGACCCGTATGTGTTGAAGAGTCTTGGATGTGTTGTGGGATGTCATAGCTGCAAGATCCATGTGAATGAATGAGCTTTGATGCGTCAAATAAATAAGTTTGGTCTCATGATGCGCATGCCACAAATCTAGGAAAAAGCGACACTTGGAGGGAAGTTTCTAATACAACTTTGCATATAACCCCTGGCTACTAAAAATAGATCCCTGAATCATGGGATGCCTTTTGCATGTTTCATCTTGCTATTCTAGGAAGAGCAATGTCATGCATACATGCAGGTCAAGTTTCCTTGGTCCCAGGTGGAACTGGTCAATCGGACTGCTCATGCATGCAATTGCTCAACTACCCAGGAGGTTTGCGTAATTTCTGGGAAGAACAATGGACTGCTGCCAAAATTTGAGCAAATTCTGGGCTGAGAAGCCCTGCTGGGGAAAATTGCGCAATTCCTGCTGGGAGTGTTGACTGGAAGGATTGCGCAATCCTGGAGCCCAGCAAGCTGACAGACAAGATTGCGCAATTTTTGGAGGGAAGGTTGGTTGCCCTCCAGAAATGCGCAATTTTCTAGAAGAAGTTTCTCAGCCTACAACTGGACCAAGTCTGGGTGAACAACCTATGAGGGGAATGGATCAAACTATGATCAATAGGTTGCCTTTGTGCGAAGAAAACACTGAAGCTTGATTACTTGACGAAGCAAGACAAGGTGCTATGAAAGGTTGGTAGGGAGGCTCCAAAACAAGCTAAGGAAAAATTTTGGAGGGTGGTTGTAGCCACTACAATAGAATCCTTCTGCAACTCAGGGGGTTTTAACTTATAAAGGGATGCCCTTGAAATTTTTTCCTTCATCTCATTTATTTGTCATCTGTCCATGAAAATTTCATAGATCATGATATGTTTTTTTCATGTTTGAATCATATATGTTATATTTGTCATCATAAAAAACTTTAAGCTTTTTTTGTGAAAATTGATATAGTAGACAATTTTCAGAAATAAAAGAACTATAATTTAGAGTAATAAGATACTTAGAAATTTAACCATTTTATTTTAAAATCTAATATATGGCATGCAAAAGCATTAACAATGAAATACCAAAGTATATATCTACTTTTTATTAATGAAAATCAATAATTTTTTCCTTATTAAAAAAAATAAAAAATTAATCTATCTAAATTCTTGAATACTTGATTAATCCAAATCTAAAATAAATCTAATAACAATGTTGAATTCCAATTCCAAGTCCACTCGACTAGTGCACAATACCTCATTCAATAGCATTGTGAACCATTACATGTAGTTACATAAAACAGTCTCGCCCAATTTTAAAATTAGCTTCATCAAAAAACTCTAACTTCAATCCAGACCAGCACAAGGATCCAATCAAACTTTTCGTAGCTTGGTTAATTGAGACACCAAACATCCAATGCTACTGTGTACCACACTGTCAAAATCATCAACAATGGCTGCAATCTGAACTTCGTCGTAACTGATAGTCAGGTAAGTCAAGAGTCGACGTCATCACTTGCATCAAACTCCCATATATTGGATTAGTTAAACACACTGATTTTTCTCTGTTCTAATCCCTCAGGGAGATTCTTTGTTTTGATTTGGAATCTCAGTTGCGAGCAACCCAACTTCTTATTATTGGACTTCTAGCATCAATCATCAATTTTTTGTATTCGCACTTTGGGTTCTAAATACTTGAGTTTGTACCCCCACAGTAGACATATATATATATATATAGCGGATTAGAGATCTTATTCGGTTGAATTTATATGCAATGGGGGTGGATTTTGAATCTTTGACAAACACAACTTTAGGATCCATAGCAGGGCTCATTAGCACTACCATATTGTATCCCGTAGATACATGTAAGACCAAGTACTAAGCGAAGGTTTATGACCTAGGTCGATAGAAATATAGATTTGTAGCTCCAACGCATATTTTCCTTAGAATTAAACTGGGTTGTTTCTTTTTTTTGGAAAGGGTTTTGTTGAATTTAGTATCTGACACATGTATTTCCTTATAAATCATTTAGGTTGAGCATTTTGAAATCGGTTTTGTATCTGGTTTCAATTTGGGTCATTGGATCCTTGGTTTATCCTTGGGTTAGTGTGCTTAAATTTGGTGGGGTTGATCCTCCTTAGCACACTTGGAACTCGCTAGCACTCCCTATCACACATTGTTATCCATTCATTTCCATGCAATTGAAACTAGTGTTCCCTTATGTTTCCCTAGCATTCCCTAACATGCGTTGGTGCCACACCCTAGAACCTGGCACATCATGGCATGTATTGGCATGCCTAACATGTCTTGGAACTGTCTCACATGTGTTAGCACTTCTTTTCATTCCCTAGCACACCTTGGCACTCCCTAGTCATCATGCCCTTATAGATAGCCTTACATTTTTTGCAATTTGGGAACCCAACCAAGTGATTGAAAAATTAGTGTTGTGCATAGCCCAAAGTCTCCCTTTATCTGAAACTACTTTTTCCCAAACCATTATTGCAATCGTAGGCTTGCCTCCTGCAAGTCCTATTTTATCCCAACCTCTTTGAAAGCTCTTTCATTTTCCTTTTCCTTTTCCTTTCCCTTTTTAATATTTTGTCATGATTTTTGTTGTGTGTTAAGAAAGTGAGATTTTCAACCTGATACATTTGAGATTTTTTGTTCTAAAGCTAATCCTCCTTTCGATAAACATTCTTCCATTAGTCTGACCTTAGGCTTGAGACTACTGGGAAAATTTGAATGTTTACGCTTATTCATTACCTGATATCCTTACCAATGACCATTGAAAACTTATCTTGTTTCACTCTAACATAGAGCTTTGGCTTAGATAAAGCTCTGGAACCATGGGGGACCAAAAGAGGCTTAAACAACTTAAATGAAAGGGAGTTTGGCTGAGACATAGGGATAGCTACTACCTTAAAGCTAGAATGAGATCTTAGCTCTGAACTACTATTTTTTCTCAAAACGAAAACAATCTTGGACAACTCATGCTAAAATGAAATATCTACCTTGGAACACCATCCATCTTGGAAACACCTCATGATTTGGTTGGAAATGATCTGTTAAGACAATGAAGTGTCACCTGTAAATTCATACTAGGATTTGAATACCTCTTGTGGACATGATTGGGCTCATAGTTAACAATATCAACTTCCATTCGAAACTGTGGAGGGACGTAATTAATTGTTGATAGGACCCATTGTCTGACAACCAAGGCAGTGAAAAACCTTGGGAAAAAGAAAGAGAGTACACAAACTTTACTTGTTGTTGGAGAAAAGTACCTTCAACTCTAACCACTAGGTCTGAACATGTCCAACTTTGTAGCAATTGAAATAATGAAATGATATTTTCCAATAATCAATGTTATGGGTCTAGACTTTTTCCTCGTAAACCAATTCAATGGCCTTGAATAAAATATCTTTGATATATACTTTGACTAGAATCGATGCCCAATGCATATTAATTGAAACATACCTATTAGGGTCCAGAGAAATAAATCTACCAAACTTCTTGCCAATAATGTGAAGGGCCTCCTCTGTCTAGAAGACAAGGGGAGGGCTCGACAATATAGCCCAAAGTTGTTGCACCGAGAGATGTTTGCGAGCAAGATCACAATCCACTAGCCATGTTTCCAAGACTAGGCCCGATGACCCCTAATCCCATTCTACATCCTTGATCTTATTATAGTCCCCCCTCAACCAAAATTGAAAGAATATCCAACTATGAACAAATCCATGGAAAATTGACATATAACCCATGGTTGACATCCAATTGTCCAAAACCCATGCCATGAGAGATGCCTTTTGCATTATCTTACCATAAAATCTTCCTACCAAAGTAGTTTCTAACAAGTTTGGGATGTCCTCGAACTTGATATCCTTACCAATGACCATTGAAAACTTATCTTGTTTCACTCTAACATAGAAATTTGGCTTATGCAAAGCTCTCAAACCATGGGGGACCAAAAGAGGCTTAAAAGGATTAAATGAAAGGGAGTTTGGTTGAGACTTAGGGATAACTACTACCTCAAAGCTAGAATGAGAGCTTAGCTCTTTTGCACTACTATATTTGCTCGAAACGAAAACAACCTTGGACAACTCATGCTCAGATTAAATATCTACCTTGGAACACCATCCATTTTGGAAACACATCATGATTTGGTTGGAGATGATCTGTCAAGACAATGAAGTGTAACCTGTAAATTCATCCTAGGATTTGAATGCATCCTATGGACATGATTGAGCTCATAATCAACAATATCAACTTCCATTCGAAACTGTGGCGGGATAGAATTAATTCAAATTCCATTCGAAACTGTGGCAGGATAGAATTAATTGTTGACAGGACCCACTGTCTGATAGCCAAGACAGTGAAAACCCTTGGGAAAAAGAAAGAGAGTGCACAAACTTTTCTTGTTGTTGGAGAAAAGTGTGTGTTAGTTCCAATCTTCACAGCCTGTCACCAGGGATCAACATGAGCTCTTACTATGTTTGGTTTTGTTAGATTTTTTGCACATGATATTTAGCACAAAACATGTCATAAGTCTATTCATCAGGAGCAGCTCGGAAAGAGCTTTCCAACGGTATATTACACTCCAAAAACCAGCTCCTGGATCAAAAGATATGACCGAATGAGTGATTGGCTCAAAGACCCTCCCATGTAGTAGTTCAGGTATTGAATGATCCAGAGGAAACTAGGAGATGTCAGTGGCTGGTGTTGTGGCTGGACTGTGATAAAGAATATGAGAACATAGCATTTGAGGTATTTTACCGTGCTGCTAAACCTCATCTCAACATAGGGCGAGCTCATTTCTCTGCTTTTATTGAAAGAGATATCTTGTGCAGACGACACTATATATTATTGACAGGAATATTGCTGGTGAAAAGTTTACAACTGTTGCTCTCATGGTCCCTTATGTACCAGCAAGGGTGACAATGAAGATTATTGTTTTTTTTTTAAGTTGTTTCTCTCTCATCGTATTCCTTTCAAAGGAATAACTTTACTCTGTTTCAGATAGAATGATCAATGATATATGCAACAAGTTGTTATTACATCCAAGGATCCCCGGTTTTGCAAGCACTATGGAATTGATCCAAAAAGGTTGTCAGGGTTACATTTTTCATGACCAGCAGGTTGTTCTTCAATTTTCAAACAACAAAAAAAGGTTACTTCTGGTAGTATTGATATTATTTTGATAAAAGATCTATCGGAGAAAGCATTGATTACTTTAGTTGTGAATAAACTGTTCCCGGAGGGCCAAGCTTCTTATCATATTGAGCACTTTAAAAGCTTTCAGTTTGAATTTCATCTAGTGATCAATTATGGGTTGCGCACTACATTCTAAGAGAATTTCATAAATGGATGGTGTTGATGCTCACACTAACTACAGTACTAAAATCATTGAGACGAATTCTGGTGAGTTTTGTGTTGTTTCTCCAGATACTGAAATTTTTTGTGAGGGAGAGTGCACCAAGTCACACAGGTAGTGATTATCTTCTACCATATGGGAATGGCATTTCAACCACCAGTTGTCATCAATTCCACGAGTCTTTCAGCCTTTCATCCAATAGTTAATATGGGATTCAAACTATGACAGAAGAGGCATGTTGATCATCAATTTCAACAATAATAGCCAAAGCTTTATTCTACCAAGGAGGATGAAGATATTGTAGTTGTTAGCAGTGGAAATTTAAGTCAAGTAATTCCAGATTGGTCACCATTTTTTGCTATCACATATAGTTGCTGTGGAGCTGCACAGGAAAACCTATCAGGCAAAGCAAAAGGGCTGGTTATATCAAGAGACTATGCTCAAGATATTTCCATTGGAATTGAAGTGGAACGAGATGGAATTCCCTTCAGCGACAATGTATTATTTTTTGTTTGGTATGCTAGCTGTACCATAAAGCATGCAGGCAATGCTTGAATATATTAAGGACCGTTCCCATTATATTCCTATTATTGTGCATGAAAATGGATTTTCAGAGCCTAATAATTCTTCTATTCCCCTTTCTAAGGCTTTGAATGACCAATTCAGGATGGATCTCCATCAAAATGTCCTTCAGTTTGTGTTGGCACAATAAAGAAGAGGTGGTGGCAGCAGTCATGATCCATTCGACATATTCCAGTCATTCTTCGGTGGAAATCCTTTTGAAGGAGGTGGTGTTGCGCTTCTAGCCATGGCGCTGTGCTCCTGGAAGTGTGGTGTTGCGCTCCTAGCTGTGGTGCAGCGCTCCTGGGTTTGGTGCAGTGCTTACATCTGGGCAAATTTTGATGATTTTTTGTCTTTTTCAAATTTTGAAATTTTTGAAAACAGGAAATTGGCCCAAAAGCGCAATGCTTTTCCCTGGAGCACTTTTTGGAGGAAAAGTTTATATATTTGGATTCAGCATGATGAGAGAATTCATCCCTGAAAATTTCAGAATTTTTGGAGCAAAACTAGGTCACCAAAAGGTCCAAAAACTACCAAAAAATGACCTCTCTGCCTCTTTTTGGACACACAGAAGCAGCCTTGGGAGATTTCAGTTTTTAGGGGGAAAATGACCTCCAAATGCAAAAATTCAAGTTGTTCCAAAAACTAGACTAGAAGACCTTTCCAATGAGCTATCTTGGGCTAAATTTGGCTAAGGGGAAGGCCTCCAAAAGTGGGTGGAAAGTGGCGTTGCGCTTTTGGCTCATGGCGCTGTGCTTTTGACCAGTTTGCCAGAAAATCAAATTTTCGCCTACTTTCACTGCAAGTTGACTTTCTCTCTCTTCATGGATGATTTTATGATTGTAATTAATGACTTGGCATGTAAATGTAGTATTGAAATGATATTAGAGGGTAAATTCATTAGTTTGAGGTGGTTTTGGGGTCAATGAATCAGTTTCCATGCTTATAGAGGCAAGTTGTTCCACTGCCTATATTCATGTTCCCTATTTGGAAATGGTTGTAATAGCTCCTTTTCTCTTGGTTTCGACCCCTTATGGCTATCATAGGTGGTTTGATGTCTATATTACGTATTTTTTTTGTCATTAGCAAAGGTTGGACTCTCTTGGATGCTCTGAGCTACATTGTACACTTTTATCAGCAGTTTGGCAAGGAAATAAACCAGGATTTGCAGCTATTTTTATGGGATACTTGTGGTATGGTGTTTTTTCATAGTTTCTTCTTTTGTTATCATTTTTTCACATGCTTTATGTATGCCACAATCTAATTCGTTTCTTCTAGCTGAATGAAATCAAGATAGATAGGTAGAATTCATTGTTTATAGTGCTCTACCTTGGGAAACCATTTAGTTTTATATGTTTTCTATTGTTTGAGAAGGATACATGATCTTTGCATGCCCTCCTCAGCTCCTCACCAGTCTTAGACCTATCATCTCACTCAATTTCAAGTGCCAAATCACCTACCTACCTCGCCCCATAGAACACCCTGCATCCTGACTTAATTTCCCAGACCCAAAACTGCCTGGCTCCATTTGATCTAGCAAAAAACCCAACAAAATCAATTAAAAACCCTAGAGCTACTATACCTAGCCTAAAATCCATATCTGATCCAGTCATCTTGACTGAGATTCACAAGGAGAGAGCCCTCTCCCAACCTGGTAGGGCTAGCTACCAGGTTAAGCTTGGTTTGTGGTTATCCTAGGATTGCCTTCCTTCAGCCTGAGGTCAATCGAGGCTTTAACAGTGTGAAAGCAGCAAAGTTCCATCTTTTCTCAAAAAACATTGGAACCATTATTTTATAATATCCTTTAAGAGTATAATAAATAAAATATAAATTTCATATCAATAGAGTGTTCTCTTTATAATAATATCTTTTTTCTATATAAATGTATAGAAAATTCACCAGATAATTTTCCTCATTCCTAAAATAATATCTAAACTATGAGGATAATATCCAAGGGACTTAATACCACAACCTCCTACTTGTAATCTACAACACTCAGCCACTCAAATTAACTCATTACATGTCTTTGAACTAGAAAAACTTCTTTAAAAAAATGATTAAAAAAACACCATAAATCACAAAATATTATTGTTTAAATAATATGATAAATATATCCACTCTAAATAAAATTTATAATTAATAATATAAATTAATAATGCTATTGGATATATAAAGAAAATAAATTATGACCTATCTTTAATGGAGTCCACATTTCTCAAATTATCATTAATCTTACTTTTATTTAAGTGCTCAAGGATGAGAATGAGATTTAAGTCAATTAATTAATGTCACTATTACTAAATATAAAAAATGCCATATAATTGAATAAATGTGTAGCATCCCAAAAGGAAAAGTTAAACACTTAGCTAGCGGATGACATTGCAACCAGGCAAGAAGACTAATTCTCTATTCTATTTCAACGTAGTTGGACACCATACCACCCACCAGATATAAATAAAAGTTCAAAATAAGATTGTTATTTTACTTGGGTTTCTATATGTTTGGAGGCAGGATGGGAGAGTTTGAGAACAAATAAGTGTAAAAAAAAGTAAAAGAAGAGTTTAAGATTACAATTTATCATCTGCTTTCCCACCATTTTTGACAAAAGAAGGCTAATCGAGCAGAGCACATGGGAGAGTTCGAGAACAAATCAGTGTAAAAAAAAAGTAAAAGAAGAGTTTAAGATTACAATTTATCATCTTCTTTCCCACCATTTTTCGCAAAAGAAGGCCAACAAAGCAGAGCACGTCACGATATTACGTTCCAAGGAGATTTCTCAGGTATTCTCAGGGAGATCGGTGGATTCGTTTGATTGATCTTCCTGATTGATCCATAATTTGTTTTGGATTTGTTGTTTGAATAGGCAGGGAGAATGAGTGAAGTATTTGAAGGATACGAGCGACAATATTGCAAGCTCTCTACAAATATTTCACAGAAATGCACCTTAGCAACTCTTCTCAATGGAGGTAAGAGGATCGATCATATGGTCCTTGCACACTTTTACAGAAATTATTAAATTTTTCTTTCAGTTCATACAAAAACCAAATGTAATAAATATTGAACCTTTCAACTCTCTCGATCATTTGATGTCTTCATCAATGCACCATAGGAAGATTTCCATATTTCCCTTGCCCTTGTATCTTCAACCTCTTTTCTTTGTTTTTTGGCTAGTTGGAAAAAAAATTCAAAATTGATACTTGCGATGCGATAACCATGTATATGAAGACACCCTAAATCTCCAATATTGAGACCTAGGGTTTGATAGCATTGAAATATATGCTATGTTTTGGTGGGGTTGGTAAATTTGTTGGGTACTTAAAATCATAAACACCCAGTTTGTGAATAATCATCTATTAGTTTATTGAATTTCGATTGTGAAGGCTTTCTCTGGTACAATGGATGTTATGTCAAAGGATGGTTGGATCAGTTTCCTGTAGATTACTTAAATGTTGTATTTATGGGAATTTAGATATCAAAAAATGTTCAATTGTCTGTCTATTTGTCTATATAGGAGATTTCTTGTGGTTTGATTTATGTGGACAACCCGCTAGACAAATATATTCATAATAGTTTATGGTATTGATACCCCTTTTGGTTTCTATTTTTGATGGAGCAACCTCTAACAGTACACCTTTTACTACAAAGGATTCTTACACCAAACATATAAATGGCTATTGTATATCACAATAATAAGCATTAACATATGAATATGTGGCACACCCTAAACTCTGTGCATTCAATCCATTGCTTTTTCTTTCATGGAAGATTTCATTCTGCATAGTAGATGTGTTGTGGAACTTGAGTGTATTCACATCAAAGATTCTAAGGCCAAACCCATATTCTCATGTGTCATGATAATTCAACATATGCCTTGTTCACCTAAGAAATACCCGTAACTCATCTTAGGGTACTCATGTACAATCTCAACTCACCCCACTTAGCAAGTTACCAAGACATGTCTCATCACATCCAACTGTGGTCTAAAACAATTAAGAAACACAATTTACATCTTGACATGCCATAGCACATGGCATGTCTTAGAATGCCTTGGCACTATGTGGCATGCATTAACATCCCCTACATTCCTTCGCAAGCTTTGACACTCCCTAGCACATGTGGCACTTCCTGACATGCCTTGGTAGTTTAGTATAACTTGGCATTACCTAGCATATAGCATTGTCACTCCCTCCTTAACACACCTAGAACTAATTGAAACTCCTTCTCACACACTCTTATTTGTTCATTTCCATGCATTTTGACCTAGTACTTCCTTATGCTTCCCTCACACCCCCTAACACTCCTTAGCTCACCCTAGCACCTGACACATCTTGGCCTACCTCCCTAACACTCTAGCATTCCTTGGCACTACATAGTATACCTTGTCACTCTCTCCTTAGCACACCTAGATATCGCTGACACTCTTGGTCATAAACTCTTATTCATTCATTTCCATGCATTTTTACCTAGTGCTCCCTTGTGTTTCCCTAGCACTCCTTATCACTCCTTGACATATGTTGTTACACCTTACCACCTATGACACCTTGGCATGTCACCCTGGCCTCTAGCATGCCTTAACACTTCCTAACATACCTTGTCACTTTGTCCTTAGCACACCTGGAACTCACTGAAAGTTCTAATCACAAAATCTTATTTATTCATTTCCATTCATTTTGACATTGTGCTCCCTTATGTTTCCCTGTCACTCCCAGCTAACACTTCCTTGCACACGTCGGCACATCTTGGCTGCATGTGACCCTATAACTCTAGAATTCCTTAGCATTGCTAAGCATGCCTTGTAACTCCTTCTTAACACACTCGGAATTCACTGACACTCCATGACACGCACTCCTATTCCTTCATTTCCATGCATTATGACCTAGTGCTCCTTTGTGTTTCCCTAGCACTCCCTAACACTCCTTGGCACACATTGGCACACCATGCCACTTGTCACATCTCAGTAGTATTTCCTATCACTCTATCGTCTATTGGCACTACTTATCATACGTTTTCACTCCCTCCTTAGCACACCTATAACTTGTTAACACTCTCTATCACACATGCACATTGATTCATTTACATGTAATTGAAACAAGTCCTCCCTTGTGTTTCCTTGGCAATCCCTAGCATGTGTTGGCTCCACATCCTAGAACCTAGCACACCTTGGCATGCCTTAGCACTTGGCATGTCTTCACATGCCTAACATTCCCTGGAACTCTCTAACATGTTTTAGCACTTCCTGAAATTCCCTACACACCTTGGCACTCCCTAGTTTTAATGCCCTCATAGATAGCCTTACTTTTTTTGTGACTTGGGAACCCAACCAAGTCATTGAAAAATAGTGTTGTTCTTAGACCAAAGTATCCCTTTGTCTTAAACTGATTTTTCCATCCTCTTATCACAATCGTAGGCTTTCCTCCTACAAGTCCTATTACGAAATTCTCCTAACACACTTAGTCCATGGGACACCTAGAATTCACTCGCACTCCGTGGCATAATCTCTTATTCATTCATTTCCATGAACTTTGACCTAGTTCTCCCTTGTGATTCCCTGACACTCCCAAACACTCCTCGGCATGCATTGAAACTATCTGGCATATGTCAGCACACCTTTTCATTCCTTGGCAATCCATGGTACTCCTTAATTATCATGCCCTCATAACTACCCTTACTTTCTTTTAGACTTAGGAACCCAACCAAGTCCTGCCTCTACTACAACATCTTTACCAAGTTACATTTACTACAACTAGACTATGCCTTGTTCCCCTAATGACCTATAAATCATATTAGGCTTCTCATGTCCAATCTTAATTCATCCCACTTAACAAGGGTCACATCCAACCGTGCCCATAAAACAACTAAGCAACATAGTTTACATCTTCACATGCCATAACATCTGGCACGTATAACAATCCATTGGAACTACATGGCACACATTATCATCCCCTAAATTCCTTTACATGATTTTTCACTCCCTAACAGACCCTACCACTCCCTAACATGCCCTGACACTCTAGCATGCCTTGGCACTTCCTAGCATATAACCTTGTCACTCCCTCCTTAACACAATTGGAACTTGCTAACACTCCCTATCACACACTCTTATCCATTCATTTCCATGAATTTTGAACTAGTTCTCCCTTGTGTTCTCGTGGCACTCCCTGACACACATTGGCACACCCTAGGACTTGGCACATCTTGGCATGTCGCCCTGGAACTCTAGCATTCCTTGGAACTACCTAGCATACCTTGTCACTCCCTCCTTAGCACACCTAGAATTCACTGACAATCCCTGTCACGCACTCTTATTCATTCATTTCCATGCATTTGAAACTAGTGCTCCCTTGTTTTTCCCTGACACTCCATAACTCTCCCTAGCATGCATTGGCACACCTTAGCACCTAGCACATCTTGGCATGTTTCCCTAGCCTCTAGAATGCCTTAGCACTGCCTAGCATACCTTGTCACTCCCTCCTTAGCACACCTTGAAATCACTGACACTTCCTGTCACAAACTCTTAATCGTTCATTTGCATGCATTATTTTCACCTAGTGTTCCCTTGTGTTTCCCTAATGCTCCCTAACACTTCCTAGCACTATTTGACACACCTTGACACCTAGCACATATTGGTTTCATGTCGCCTTGACACACTAGAATGATTTAGCGCTGGTTAGCATACCATGTCACTCCCCTCTTACCACACCTGGAACTCATTGACACTCCCTGTCACACACTCTTATTCATTCATTTCCATGCATTTTGACCTAGTGCTCCCTTGTGTTTCCTTAGCACTCGCTAACACTCAGCACACATTGGCACACCTAACTGCAATGAGTTTCACTAACAGTCAATCCAAAAACCTTTCTAGAGTCTATATAGTTACTTGTTCTTCACTAAGATATTAGGGTTAAGTTTATTGTATAGTGTTAAATGTGAAAATATTACTAGGTGTTTTTATCGCATTAGTTGGAAGGTGGCTAAGCCAAAAGCATGACAGTAAGGTTCTTGAATTTTGGACTGTAAAACTAACCAACAAATATATGACTACAAGATCTTTGGGAAATTGTAGTTCTCTAAAGAGATTCATGGTAGTGATTTTCCCATTGCACTAGACCCAAGAACTCGATTGTTAATTAGATGCAGAGAAGTGGTATTTTGATGCAGTAAATGTCAAATGTATAGTGCAACAACATGATGGAGGCTTACCTATGACATCAGAATTCAGTTTGTTATCTTCATTGTGCAATCCCATGATGTCCAAGTGTGACACCCTCCTTGCAACAACACCCTTTGAGTAGTTAGCCAGTGACTTCCTTGCCTTTGATTGCCCTATCCTCATCTTGCTCACTCTCAATTCCTTCTCCCTTACTCTCCTCTCACTGTGCTCTTTTTCTTCTTATTCTCCTTATCCCAATTTCTCTTCTCTTTCTACTTCTCACTCCATCCTTCTGGTTAGTTAGGGCTAGATTTTCCCTTTCCTACCATTTTTGCTCCCATTTTCTCCCCATCTATCATTTTCCCTCTTCCTAGATCTGTTCTAGAATCGACAAGGTGTGAGGGAGGAGAAAAATCCATTCATGTGTGCTAATAGGTTGCAAAATATCTCCCCACCCTCATTGACTACATCAAGGCCTATAAATATTATGCCTGTGAGTGTCTGTGAGTCTCTTCTTAGGTCTTGGGTCGAATTATTTTTTATCTTTCAACTATATGAGTCAAGATATATGCTCTTTAACACCCCCATTGATAGAACTCCTTATACTTGTATCATGCCCCTGGTATAAAGACATATGTATAGGTTATTATGGTATATGTTGAAATTTGGTTATTACGCTCACCTTGAAGTCATTGAGGTTCCATCCAACTACCCCTAGTTAATACAAGGTTTATTGAGTTAGAAAAATGTACCATCAATAATTATAAGTGGTTACCTTAAGGAAGGACCATTGGTCAAAGCCTCATAAATGGAAATTGGGTTGATGGTTAGGGTTTTGATTCATTGAGACACTATTCACTATTATATTTGTGGGCATAGAATAATTATGATCTTCCCCATGTACACAAGGATAACTGAGAAGTGTTTCCCATAATCATGCAAGTGGAACATCAACATGTACATCAGGGTAACCACAAAATATTTATCATATTTATACAATGCAAGGTGATAGGAAAATATTTACAATATATACGTGAATGTACTAAGATCAGTACCATTAGCATCATATCTACATACTTACCACAAGACGAGGGTCATTACAACCCCTTAAAAATTTCCATAGGGCCTTCCTCTTTTGCATCTCCTTGACCACAAGGGTTTAATTGAAAAACACATAGTTCCTTTAAATATTTGAAGGTCGAGGAAACCACTTCAAGCCCTTGAACTTAAAGATAATCAAATATTTGCAATTTGTTACAATAATAAGTCCATTATGCACACTCATCATCTTAGAGTTGGGTAGAGAGGGAGAATACTTGATTGATGCCAACCTTGTAAATGAACAACTTTGCCTACTCATTGGTTGGACTCTCCACCTCTAGTTGACACCACTAACACAACCAAAAGTCCAAGATAACCATAAGATGTTCCCTACACCCAAGGGCTTAGACTACACCTCCATAAAATGTACCTTCAACTTTAGATGTCCCAAAAAGTGTAATATCCTAACCCAATATATCCTATTTGTTATATTTTTGTAACTTTCTCCTTAACTAACACTTTTTTTTAACTATTTAATCCACTTACTATATACTCTCTTTTGTTTGCACCCACCTAGTATACAAGAACACTTATGTTTTTAGTACAACCAAGTTAAGAGCATGTGTTTCCTTTTCAAATTCCAAAAGCATAACATGTCTATCTCTATAAACTAAAAACAAAATGATTGCATATAAATGGTAAGCTTAAAATTAAATTAAAATTATATTATTATTATTATGATAAATACACCAAATATGGAAAAAAAAAATTAAAAAAATAAAAAAATCAAGCACAACCATAAAAAAAAAAAAGTGTTAGTTTGTCAAATACAACTACAAACTTATTAAACCATCCTAGATCCATCTTAACCTGGATCTATCAAGCGCCGAGAGGGATCCAATATCTCGATGTGCAAACCTCTTTTTTGGCAATTGATAGATCTAGATTAAGATGGATCTAGGCTAGTTATATAATACTATATAATATCTATATTTGTATATATGTGTCTCTTTCTTATTCCTTCTCTCTATCTCACCCCCCAAACATACACACTCTCTCTCCATATCTATCTCTCTTTCCCTCCCTCTTCCTGTCTGCCTCTTTCTCTTCCCTTTGTCTCTCCTCTCTCCATCGCTCCTTTGTCACTCCCTCTCTCTCTCTACCTTTCTCCCCCTATGTCTTTCTTCTTTCTTCCCTCTCTCCCCCTCCAACTTCATCTCTCTCTCCTCTCTCTTAGACCTCTCTCTCCCTTTCTCTCCCACCTCCCTCTATCACCCCCATCACTCTCTCTCTCTCCCTCCCTCCATCTCTATGCCTCCCTCTCTCTCTCTTTCCCTTCTCTCCCTATCTTTATCCCCACCTATTCTCTCTCTACCTTTCTCCCTCTATGTCTTTCTTCTTCCTTCCCTCTCTCTCCCCCTCCAACTTCATCTCTCTCTCCTCTCTCTCCCTTTATCTCTTACCTCCCTTTTTCCTCCCCATCACTCTCCCCCCCCATCTTTGTGCCTCCCTCTCTCTCTCTTTCCATTCTCTCCCTATCTTTATCCCCACCTATTCTCTCTCTTCCCTCCTCTCTTCTCTCCCTCTCTCTCTATCCATGTATCCCTTGTCACTCCCTCTCTCTCTCCACCTCTATCTCCCTATGCCTTAGTTCTTCCCCCTCTCTCTCCCCTCTCTTATTCTCTCTCTCCCCCTCCAACTCCATATCTCTCTCTCCCCCCCACTCTCTTATTCTCTCTCTCCCCTCTCTCTCTTCCTACCTCCTTCTCTCCATCTCCCCCCATCACTCTCTCACTCTCTCTTTTTCTCTCTCCCTATCTCTCTCCACCCTCCATCTTTGTCACTATCTCCATCTCCCTCTCTTCCCTTCACTTTGCTTGCTATCATCACTTGGATCCTTAGTTAAGATAGATATATGTTGGTTCTTACTAATATTTGTATTAGATAAATTTCACATCTTTAAATATAAAAGTATTCTCATTTTTAATTTTATTAAAACCTTAATTTAATTTATATGGGAATAATTTTAGTAGTTGTCAGGATAGAGGGTTTATATATATCTCAAAACTAATTACAACCCTTTTCCTAATAGCTTCAAATAAAAAATGTTATAAAATTAAATTAAATTAAAATATTTTTATTGTGAAATAAGTTATGGTTTTTGGGCATGTGGTATTGATATGCCATGGTATGGGCCCATGGTATTGTAACAAAGCCTATTTACAAGTTAATAATATCCATGGTAAAGTGGGGGTGAATATAGATGGTTAAGAATATTTTCATATTGTTATAAAATATATAAATTGTGAAATAAGATATCATTTTTTTGGCATGTGGTATTGATAAGTCATGCTATTAGCCCATGCTATTGTAACAAAGCCTATTCACAAGTTCATAATATAAATGACAAAGCGGGGGTGAATATCCATGATTAAGAATCCTGTCATATTCTTATAAAATATTTTGATTTTGAAATAAGTTATGTTTTTGGGCATGTGGTATTGATAAGCCATGGTATTGTAACAAAGTATATTTACAAGTTAATAATATCCATGCTAAAGTGAGAATGAATATCCATGGTTAAGAATATTTTCATATTGTTACAATGTATTTTTATTGTGAAATAAGTTATGTTCTTAGATCATGTGGTATTGATAAGCCATAGTATTGGCCCATGGTATTATAACAAAGCCAAATTTTTACAAGTTAATAATATCCATTGTAAAGTGGGGGGTGAATATCCATGGTTAAGAATCTTGTCATATTGTTATAAAATATTTTGGTCATGAAATAAGTTATGGTTTTTGGGCTTGAGGTATTGATAAGCCATGGTATTGGCTCATGGTATTGTAACAAAACCTATTCACAAGTTAATAACAAAATCAAAATATAACAAATTGAATTTTATTATTTTTATTATTAATTGAGCCAACATTTAGATTTTTGCACTCATCCCCATAATTTTGACTTTTATTATTATTATTACTATTATTATTTAACTAAGCCCATATTTAGAATTTTTTACATACTTACATTACACCTACACATCTACTCTATAATCTATAAATATTGTATTTATTGTTTTTTAGGGAGGAAAATTTTAACATTTTTGAAAAAAATCAGCCTTAATTTTGATGTAACAAATCCCTCCCAAATCCAATCTTCATTTACGTTCTAAAACAAGTAGTATATTTTCACTTTTCATAGGGTGGAGGGAAAGCACATTTTCACTTTTCATAGGGCGGGAGGGAAAACGAGATTAAAACAAGTAGTATATTTTCACTTTTCATAGGGCGAGGGAAAGCAAGTAGCACATTTTCTCTTTTCGCAAGGCGGGACGGAAAACGAGATTGAAGAGAGTTTTGAATTAAGGTTTTACCAGTAGCAAATTGATATCGAAACCCACCATTGGATCTTCAGTCCATTAATGGCGCCCAAATATGTTTCATTTCTAACCTCGCTACATTTCCACCCCACTTTTAGTCTTCTTCCACACAGGGAGGAGTACACACACCTCAGATCTCTGTTCAAAATTCACTATTTTTTTCATCCTTGCTTTTAAGTTTATGCTTTAATCTTTGTGTCGCACTTTGTTACTATTTGTAGGGATGGCATTAGCATTTGATGAATTTGGGAGGCCATTTATCATAATAAAGAAGTAGAGGCAAAAGACCCAGATGAGAGGCTTAGATGTTCAAAATGTCTAACATTGTGGTCACCAGGGTTGTTATGAGAATACTCCACACCTCATTGAACTCTAATGGAATAAAAATGACGCTTTAGAATCCTTGCGGTGATGTCATCATCAGTAAGCTCCTATTCCTTTTATTCATTCTCTATTTCTTGATCAGTGAAACCACCCTTAAATTATGAAAATTAGTATAATTTACTTTATAACTGGTATGATTCTTAACTAAAAATTACTTAAATTTTCTATAAACACTGGAATAAGCCAATACTCTACGATCTACTCACTCTTTCTCACAAACCTTGATGCCCACCGAGCTAGATGCTCTACATATGTCGATGTATGCCTACTAAAGCTCTTAAAATTGGTGAATGCGTTCAGATGTCGTTTGGATCATTGGACGTCTAATGTGCATTAAGGGCATTTCAAACCCTAGATTTGTATGTGTCATATTCCATCATGTTGGTTCCATTTATAGGTGCATGTCGGTTTTAGTTGTGGGTAGAGCTTGACACAATCATTTTGGTTAGATTTTGAGAACTCGCTATTTAAATTAGTTCTCCTATTTTATAGGAGATAAATTTTCAGGGCCTGCATGTCAAACATAGCTACATGGTATTGGTCCATGCATGTAACTTCTGTGCACTTTGAAAAATTCACACAAACTTACGAAGTAACTGAACTGAATAACTCACACAAAAACTGAACCCAAATTCACACAAATTTACGAAGTAATTGAACTGAATTATTTATGTTATTAACTATTTACTATTGAACTAAATAATTCACACTAATTCCACAAAAAAGTCCATGCATGTAACTTCTGTGCACTTTGACAAATTCACACAAATTTACGAAGTAACTGAAATGAATAACTCACACAAAAACTGAACCCAAATTCACACAAATTTACGAAGTAACTGAACTGAATTGTTTATGTTATTAACTATTTACTATTGAACTGAATAATTCACACTAATTCACACAAAAACTGAACCCAAATTCACAAAGATACGAAGTAACTGAACTGAATTGTTTCTTTTATTAACTATTTACTATTGAACTGAATAATTCACACAAAAACGGAACCCAAATTCAAACAAATTTACGAAGTAACTGAACTGAATTATTTCTGTTATTAACTATTTACTATTAAATTGTTTTTGTTATTAACTATTTACTATTGTCGAGCATGAAACTATAGATTTATGCAACCTAAATGCACACAACCATTCCATTATTCACGAATCCATAAATCACAGTTAGAGAGGCAACCTAAAAATTAATTTAGTCATGAAATAAACCATAAAAAAATAGTAATAATTCAATACAATTTATATATACATTTAGGAATAATTGTTCAACAATTAGTTGCAGAAGAGGGAAGTAAGATCACAACCATATAATCAAAGATCAATCACAGTTCATATTTTACTCGATCACTCGCTTCATCATTGACATTATCACTATTTCACTTGATCACAAGATCCATTGTTAGTAAGATCTTTGTTTGACAATAGACCACACATAAGGGTATGTAGGCGTATTTTCTTACTATCCATAAGCATCCCTAAAATATAATCTCTTCATGAGTATAATTGATGGCATTTACTATATTGGAGCTAAGCAGTTGCTAAATTGAACATTAATTTTTGCCAAGGATAGTGAGTAATTTCACTGCCTTTTTTTTTTATAAATGTTTCTCCCAGGCCTATATTTGTTCCTGGATGATAGGTGCAGAAAAAACAACATGATGCATTTCTTGTCTTCACATTATTGTTTGTCAAGTCTATGCTTCGAACAAGACATAATAGCTCTTTTGACGATACAAAAAAAACATTGAATACTTGGTGAATAATCTGAAGAAGTGCCTTGGTGTTGTTGTGCACAAACTTATGGATAAGAAAAAGAAAGTGGAAGAGAGCTGTAAAATTGGTTAGAACATATATTTGTTACTGATCACTAGATCCATAACTAATGATCCCACAGTGTTAGTAGATAATCGTTCCTTCAAATAATGACCTTCATATGTCTTGGGTTATTTTTTTTTTATTCCACCTTCCATGGCACTGATCTGTTATGTGGAAGAAATTTTCTAATGAAGGCTGCTAAATTAACCCACCAACTTCATAGGGCTCCAATTGGCGTTCTTATGTCCACCTTCTAATTTCTAGCCTTTAATTTCTCTCGCAATGGTATATATACATACATACATACATATATATATATATATATATATATATATATATATATATATATATATATATATATATATATATATATATATATTAATGGGCATTTCCGAACTATCTATATAAACAGCTGATTTTTCACTATATAGACAACAAAGTTAGCAGCCTGAAGTTTTCTATCATATTTTTATTCTAAAAGAGAGTCCTCTAGTTCTTCTATCAAGGTTCCTCTCAGGCATCCTTGTTGCCCTTCATGTTCACTTCCATCATTTACTTTGGCTATAATTTTTCTCAGTTGGGTTGTTTCTATGGTTTTAGTGTTGTAGTAATTATTCTAAACATCTCTGTAATGTTTGCATTTCTTCGATATATGCTTCTCCAATTCACGTCCACTCCTCCACATACCATGTTTTTTCTCTTTTCGCAACAGGCTTCTGGACATCATATTGCCAGTTCTCATCCTGGAGCTACTTCTCTCCCCTAAATCTCCTTTGTTGGATTTGCAACAAAGGAGGGAGAAAAAAATCTTCTTTGTTGGATTTGCCTCACTGCAGGTTCTTCCTACTTTAATACAAATTGATGGGTGTTGGAAAACAAAAACCTGTAGATAAGAAATAAAATTTACTACCCATCTCAATGGATGGTGTCAATCACAATCAATGTATTTCGCTAAACAGAGGCCAAACAATTCCACATGACAATTTTATCATTAAACTTGTATTATAACATTCAAGTAAATTAGTGAAATGATAGTGATGCTACTCAATTACATTCACTTTGCAACAGAAATTGATCCTCATGCACAAGATTAAGAAAGGATAAATAAAAAGAAATACTATGTTTCTCACAGAACAATGGGTTTCACAGTTTCTTGTTTAGGCAAAGATTCCATGCTAGTTCTCTTTCCAGGAGTTTACCCTTCTTGCTGCTTGGTGTTTATTCCTTAACAATCTCCTTCATTATCAATGGAGTGATCTTCCTCAATTGCCCAGTGATATGCCTCAACTGATCCAAGGATCTTCTTGCCCAATGATTGTGCTCAATTGCAATTGTGGAGAATACAGAAGCCCTCTATAGTAACATCATCAGATGTGAGTACCAAATACACGACATTGCCATTCTCCAACAGAGCTTTGGAAGCAATTTCCCCTTGCACCAGAGCTATAATTTGGCTCCGCTTCAGAGATATGCCAAGGGAATAACCAGCATCCAACTTATGCTTTCCTAGCCTTATATTTGCCATGGCGATGGCCTTGTTGGACTAACCATGGTATATGAGTGGTTTTACACCAATGTACAAAGAGGGCTCTAGGGTCTTGCTGGCTTCCAAGGACTAAACAAAATCTGCCATAATGGAATGTTGAGCAGGGCTGAATCTGCCATACCAAATCAGATGAACATCCACAGTAGGACTACTGGTGAGCAGGGGACCATTGTGATAAGTTAAAACAAGGGACTGCTATTCAACCAATACAGAGGAACACAGATCAATCAGAAGAAGTAGACATATAATAAACGTAAACCCTCCCATTCCCAAAATCAGAGAAACCCTACAAACCCTAATGTTGTTGGGTTTTTCTTGCTTTAATACTAATCGATGGGTGTTGGAAAATGCAAAACCTGCACAAATGCATATTAATCTGTTGTAGGTAGATAAGAAATAAAATTTACTACCCATCTCAGTGGATGGTGTCAATCACAATCAATGTACATCACTAAACAGAAGCCAAACAATTCCACATGAGGATTTTATCATTGAACTTGTATTATAACATTCAAGTAAATCAGTGAAATAACAATGATGTTACTCAATTACATTCACTCTACAGCAGAAATTGATCCTCATGCACAGGATTAAGAAAGGATGAATAAAAAGAAATACTTTATTTCTCACAGAACAATGAGTTGCACGGTTTCTTGTTTAGGCACAGATTCCATGCTAGTTTTCTTTCCAAGAATTTACCCTTCTTGCTGCTCAGTGATTATTCCTTAACAATCTCCTTCATTTTCAATGGAGTGATCTTCCTCAATTGCCCAGTGATATGCCTCAACTTCTCCAAGGATCTTCTTTCCCAATTATTGTGCTCAATTTCATTTGTGGAAGTCAGTGCCTTCTTCTTGAGAGAGTCTGTTGCTTCTCTTAATTTGTTTTCCTCAACGAATTCTTCCACTTTAGCCTAGTGATTTCTGGTCTATGTTAAAATTTCTTTCTCAGTGATCTCCTCCTTTGCAATGAATGTCTTAATTATTGCTGGAGTTGATTTATGTTTCATCATTCAGCAAGATGTTTCTGGAAACAACAAGATCTGTGATGCCATGCCATCGCACCTTGCTGTATTTCTATTAATTCAGTATCTCTTTGTTTTTTTCTTATTTCTCTAGTAGCAACAATCCATCATCTCAAATCCTCTTTTGTTTATTGTGGTTCCAGTGTAATTGGTGAATAAACTAAGTACAATATATCTTGCCTTTCCTTCCAGCTATTTTTAGAAATGTCATGTTTAAAGTGGGAGTCGGTGAAACTAAGAGTGATCTCCTGTGGGCTCATGTAAGTCTCACAAGCAGAAATTGATGATTAAACATGAATGAGATGTTGGAATTTAAACATGTTTTTGGTGATGCAAGAACACTAATGGATTGGGGATGCTCCTGCATCACTCATTCCAATGTCCAGCAGATAGCCTTTGTTTGAAAATATATGTTGAAGTTACAATTTATTTATAATGTGGCACCATTTGGTGCAGTTATAACATATTGAGTAGATAAGTAGATGAATAGATTCAATAGAGGAGTGAATCCATGCCTGAGATTCCAATGGTAGTTTTCTTGATGTAATGATAGGAATTGGATTTGCAACATGCCCCTGATGTTTTTAACTTGTTTCAACCTTTCCATTTGACAACATGTTTATGCCTTTGTTTGAATGCTAGAATTTAGTTATTTTCCCAATAAATATTTGGAGTAGTTTATGTTCTATTTGTAGCAGGAATATTTATTTATCAGGGTTATTTGAATTTATAGGTTCATGTTTAAAGACATATACATTTGAGTTCCCCTGGGTCTAGTTCATTTTATTTCATCTTTTTATTCTATCAATCCTTGTGTTTGTTGGTGATTTACAATTTGGTGATATTAGTTTCCAACTGCAACACCTTGTTGGATTTCTTAAAGATATTTCATTGCCTTTATCTTACTATCTTTCCTGCGAAGCATGATTATTTATTTGCATACATAGGGTTGAAGTTTAAGCAGTTGGTTCTGCATTTGAAGGACAATTTTCTTATATGATTTGGTTCTGTTTGGCATGTATATCAACCTTTAGAAGAAGAAGTGATGGGATTTCTTGATCCCTATGTAAATATAGTTTTCTTATATTGTAATGAGGCTGGTGATGGTGATCTTTTATTATTGTGTGATCGCTATGATTCAACATATCATACATATTGTGTTGGCCTTGGAAGGGCTATCCCTGAAGGAGATTGGTATTGTCAAGGCTATCAAACATCTATGCCTAGACAGTCCAGCACACATGATGAAGATGTTGAGGATTTTGTGCTTGATTTTGACAATGGGGATGAAGCTTAGGAATCAAAGGATTTGTGGAAGATGCTCCAGTTGGGATGGTTGTAGAAAGAATAAAATTAGAGCTCAATTTATCACCACCTTCTTCTTCTTCTGCTCCTCTCGCAGAGACAAGGCCAACTCATGTAAGAACAATTCACAGAAGGATTTTGTGATGAAGTACTCCAAATCCATCTCCTAGATTTATAGATGCAGCAAGGGCTTCACTTAGGCAAACTGAAGTATCTGGGTCTACATCCCAAGTATCCATTGTATGGACAAAAACTCTCTCAGGTCAGCACATACTTTAGGAACGTGTACATGCTTTACATGACAATTGGTTTGCACCAGGAAGAGGCTTTTAGCAGTTTTCACCTAGCTCTTCCCTTGACAGATTTAGGGCTAAAGATGGGACTGATGCAATTGTACAACCACACCCAACAATAGGTCGCTTCTCTTTCGTGAATCAACTCAGAGAAGTAATTTAGCCCTTGTTTTAGAGATGGAAAATTATATAATTAAATCTGATGTTGATCAGGTTTGGGCAATGATGGAACGTACTCTAGCATCAAGAGAAGATAATATAGGTCCGACTAATTCTCATAAAGATGGAAGATATTGGCAGGGATCATCTTCTGGTCATAAGAAAATTATTTATAAGAATTGATGGGCAATGCAAGGTCAATTGTTGTGAGTGGAAGCATCCTAACTGCTCATGTATGATTAAGAACTAGATATAATCAAGATAGACACATTCTTGCAACTACTAACTATTTGGAAAATCCAGAAAGGATAACAGAGGAGATCTCATGTAGGGATGTTGGAAATAATAGGCTGCCAGCACCTAGTGTTTCTAATGAGATATTGGGTATAATATTATCTGAAAGAAGTAACAGTTTACATCATCAACTAAACAATGGCAGTTCATTTAGTAAACCTCATGAAAATGGAGTCTGCAAAAGGAGAAGGTGATCTCCATGGTAAAATCTCACATGAAGCGCACACTCACAAGGGAACATAGGTAAAAGCATCTGTATTTTTCCTTCTTTTATGGTTTGTCTCTATAGAGTTGATTTTACTGGGTGTACACTGTATGCATCTCAAAATTTCTCTTTAGGAAATCCTATTTTTATTCTTTCCAAGAAAAACTCTCTAGGGAATCCCAATGGATGTTTCCCCACATTCATGGATGGCATCCCTGGTAAACCCATTGGCATTGACTAGTGCACCTCACCCAAGGGATTTCGAACAGGGCACCTGCCAACATAGAACTAGCCAAATACCCAGTAACATTATTGACATTCGGTTGGATTAACCCCTTGGATCAATAAATCATAATCAACTACAATATTTGCCATATTAACATATTGATCTTGTTTAACATTTTTCTAGAGTAACCATAACAATCCAAGCCTGTTCCTATTTTTATTTTGGTTTTTAATTCCTTTTTTGGTGTGGTGACAACTTTATATGACTATATAGATGTTTATTTTTGTCAGAGTATATGTTGAAAAGTAGATGCTCTCTTACATTCTACCTTGTCTGTTATGTATTGATGGAGTTCAGTTTCATTACTTGTGACCAAAGAACTGTGTCAGGCATGTATACAAGGATTCTTGTATCACTATTTATAAAACAAACATTGTCCTTAAACAAGCAAAGTAGATCCTTAATGCTACATGTTTGCATCTCAGGGAACTTCCAATCCTAATAAATGAGGTGAAATTTAAGTGTTTCCAGAATCCAAATATCAGGTTTTGTGAATTCTCTCATATATGGTCCTGGAAAAGCGAAGTGAAATTTAATTATTTCCAAATCTTAAGTTCTGTGAATTCACTCATATTTGGTGCTGGAATCTTTTGAGAAAATGGGAAGAATTTCTTTTAGTTGCATTCAAATTTTCCAAAGGTATTACTAAATTTATCCTTATTAAAATTCTCCCTGAAATGGCTTTGGGATTGAAAATTTTGTAAATATTTTTAGGGAAAAAAGCCAAAATACCTTTCTAGATTAGATTTTTATAACACTAGGTACTAAAACAATCTTCTATTTTCTGTTGCAAATGTCTGATAGAGTCTGCCCAGAAACTGATAAGAAAATTAGGTAGATGTGTTGGACAGACTAAATAATTTTGAATGAATAATCACTTAACATAAATGATATATTAGGTTGCATAAATATATAACTTAGAAGCATGAACTGAAGAAGAAATCTCAACGAGATTGATATATTCTTAATTGAGTTGAATGAGGCCAGGAATAGCTTTGACTAGAGGGTGTTGAAAATGGCATAATTTTGTTCTGGTTGGATAGATTTAGAACTGAAAATCAACAGTTTTCTTGCTTGCATAACTTGGGAAGATTTTTGTATCTCAAGTCTCAACCTTATTGAATAGTATGATTTATGCCTTGCAATGTTGAGATATGTTGTGATACCACTTGCTAGTAACCTAAACACTTTGGATGAAAATTTAGTTGTGAATTTTACTTGCAAAAGATATAAGTGCAAATATAGATTAATTGTCCCTTCTATAGAATTTCCTTGAAATTATGCTACTGCTTGAATGAATAAATATGAAACTAATTGTTGCACCAAGACAAAAAATATCTCTACCAATTTGCAGTGGAATAGAACATAAATAAAACACAGTCACACTATAGCAAAAAAAACAAAATTTTCTAGGGAACCCAACTGGGAAAACCCTCTGCTAGTTGTATAAATTTAAAATACTATCCATATTAGAGTTTGAGACACCTTCTTCAAGACCAGGTTCATCGATGCTTATTGCTTTCCATATTCATTTTCATAAGCATTAGGGTTGTTGTTCGTCAAATCAGAGTAGCTAGAAAGTGTCTCTTTGATTTCAAAAAGAAGACCATGATCAACTTCATCCAAGAATCCCCTAGAAGGCTCATCAGTAGCAAGAAGAAAGGTCTTTTTTTTTTCATCACATGCATCCATCATAATCACTTATTTGTCTTCATTTCTTTCATAGTCATTTTCATTGTAATCCTTAGGTAACCAACCTCAGACATATTGTTGGTTAATTTATGTTGTTTGAAGTTTATTGAGTTTGAGTTTTATCATGAAACTACTAGAAGCATACTAGCATAGGTGAGTTGATTATCTTGATAACAATGTTATGGTTTGATCTAGTCCTTGAAAGGAACTTATAGTTGATGGTCAAAATTTCACATTCCTTTCATTTTTTTATATTCGCATATAACAAATATCTTTATGTTATAGCCTCTAGCTAGATATATACAGTAATTTCCACTCAGAAGTTCGATGCCATCATTTTGGAGCTTGAGCTTACTCAACTTACCTTTGTTTGAGTTGAAAATGTCATTAGATCTCATTATACCATCTATTGCAGAGCATGAATCCAATTTACCTTTATTTCAGTTAAAAATGTGATTTGATCTTGCTATATCATCTTTTGTAGAGAATGAATCCAATTTCTCAGAGTCCCTTTGCTTGAGGTATAACAAATCTAATTTAACTCATTAAACTTACTTTTCATATTATTTTTGTTGATTGTGATTCTGCAGGCAACATCTGCATTGGAAAAGGGGCATATTTAATGAAGTGTGGGAGGAGAGGGAAGCTTCAGTTATATCCTTTCAAACTTTCTAAGGTATGTAATAAAATTTAAAAAAAATTCTCCATAGAATGTGGTGCTTTAACTTTTTCTTTTGATAATGGAGTATTTATGTGATCTCCTCTCTCTCACACACAACCAGAGTCCAAACATACATGGTTTTTTTGGATATGTGGACAATGGACAGATTTAGGCTAGCCATTTATCTATAAATTTACATTGTAGAAGATCAGGCATTTACAATTGAATATTTCCTTGCCACTAAATTGGAGTTGAAGAGTCAGACTCCTATTTGTCAGGCATATACCTCACTTTTAAATCAATTTATTACTGACTCTGTATAGACCTTCCATGGGAGGGAAAAGAGTGATCACTACCATTGCTTAATCTTTCTGCAGACCAAGTAAAGATTCCAAATGTGTATAAGTTAGTGGCTCCTTGGAGAATCCCAAGAGTGGCACTATTGCAGCAACAAGAAATTCGTTTATTTTGAGTTCTTCATTAGTGCATTGATGGTATATTTTTTTTTCCATACAATACCTCGACAGTGTATGATCAAATTACAGTTAAGCCTATCATAGTATTTTGACTTACCCTCTTTTAGAGGGAAACTAGAATGTGTGTCAAGCTTGCACGTCACAATTGTATCATGCAAAGTTTACCTGGGACAATTTTTGTGGATCTAAGTAGCAAGATACCTGTTGGAATTCAAGAGGCAACAATACTACAAAGTGGTAAAGAGGTTTCATAGTGAACTTGGCTTTCACATTATGGTTGGAGTTGATTTGTTGGCAAGATGTTGGATACCCCAACTTCCTTTTTATGACTAAGTGCAAGATTGAATCCTTCGACATATTCCTCGCTCAATTTTCATTAAGTGATGGGTTTTCTTGAACTGCTTCACACCTATAAATTTTACCAGAGTTCTTCTTGAGTCTTTGGAGGTGGTTAGCTTTTCAAAGCACATAAGTACAAGAACACGAGAAATAATATGCCTGACCAATTTGAAGTTATCTCCCTGTGAATAGGGTGTTCCCATTCATAAACTTGACGACTTTCTCTACTTATTTCTAGTGAACAACTTTAGGACTTGCCATGAATCATGAGACAATTCCAACCCCATAACTATAAATTTCTTATTTAAATCTAAACCCACTAGATTAGAATCTGCACAAGGAGAACTCCATTCTTGTTTTGAAATAACCTGCAATCGACTTGTACCGTGCTATTTAATATTTTCTATATTTATTCGCATCCTTGGTCTGTGACATAAAGATGCAACAAGCTACCTTTCATTTTCTATACTAACACTCCTAAAAAATAATAAAGTATGCCCAAATCTATCATTTCAAATGATTTATGTAGCTCACCTTTTGGTTTTTCAATTATTGAAGTTGTTACCTATATTGATGAGATCTTCTACAACTGATACCACAGTGACAATATATGTTATACTTTTATCACATTGCTTTGAAGGAGTTTCTCCTTTAGCAAAGCAACAATACAATGCAGTTTCCATTTAGGGGAGAAGTGTACCCAGTAGCAACCTTGGTCCGTGTGCAAATGGGTTGAATGCACATTAGACTCTATCTGTTGTTTTGAAGGTGTTTCTCCTTCAACAATACTTCATCTCAGTAGATCATTTCGGTCTACACCTTCAGTAGATGCATGCAGCCTTGGGATACATGTTGTAGATTATAGTTTTCCTATGAGGGTGTAGCAATGATGAAAGAAGTGCATCGATTTTAGGCATCTTGTGGTTGTTGTATGCAAGCATGCTTGTTTAGTGTTTCCCAAACATAGATAGAGCCATATTTAGTATGCTTTTATAGTTTGACTTAGATGCTCACTTTTCTTAATTTAGGTGTTTTTCTTAGTTCTGTTTTATGCACAGATTTATCTTTAAGAAAAGTTCACAATAGAGAAGGGTTCTATATTTTGAGCAAGGGACACACTTCTAGGTAGGAGGTACTATATTCTAGGAAGATTTTGCCATGCAGGTTAGGTGCTTTATCCGAGAATCCCAAGAGTGGCGCTATTGTAGCAATAAGAAATTTGTTTATTTTGAGTTCTTCATTAGTGCATTGATAGTATATTGTTTATTCCATGCAATACCTCAATAGTGTATGATCAAATTACAGTTAAGATTGTCATAATATTTTGACTTACACTCTTTTAGAGGGAAACTAGAGCATGTGTCAATCTTGCACGTCACAATTGTATCATGCAGAGTTTACCTGGCACGAGTTTTGTGGATCTAAGTAGCCAGATACCTTTTGGAATTCAAGAGGAAACAATACTACAAAGTGGGAAAGAGGTTTCGCAGTTAACTTGCCTTTCACATTATGGTTGGAGTTGGTTTGTTGGCAAGATGTTAGATACCCCAACTTCCTTTTATGACTGAGTGCAAGATTGAATCCTTCGACATATTCCTCACTCAATTTTCACTAAGCGATGGGTTTTCTGATAAGTGCTTCACACCTATAAACTTTACCAGAGCTATTATTGAGTCTTTGGATGTGGTTATATTTTCAAAACAAACACGTACAAGAAGACGAGAAATAATATGCCCGACCAATTTCAAGTTATCTTCCTACGAATAGGGTGTTCCCTCCCATAAACCTGACGACTTTCTTTGCTTCTTTTTAGTGAACAAATTTGGGACTTTTCATGAATTGTGAGACAATTCCAACCCTAGAACTATCAATTTCTTATTTAAAGTTATACCCACTAGATTAGAACACGCCCAAGGAGAATTCCATTCGTGTTTCAAAAGAACCTACAATCGACTTATACCATGTTATTTAATATTTTATGTATTTCTTCGTATGCTTGGCCTATGACATAAAGACGCAACATGCTACCTTGCATTTTCTATACTAACACTCCTAAACAATAATAAAGTATGCCCAAATTTGTCATTTCAAATGATATATGCATATCACCTTTTTGTTTTTCAATTATCAAAGTTATTACCTATATTGATGAGATCATCTACAACCGAGGCCACAGTGACAATATTTGTTATAGTTTTATCTATGTTGCACTAAAGTTTTTTTTCTTCAGCAACACTACAATATACATTACAGTTTCCATTCATTGAAGAAGTGTACGCAGTAGCAGCCTTGGCCTATGTGCAAATGGTTTGAATTCACACTAGAATTTATCTGTTGTTTTGAAAGTGTTTCTCCTTCAATAATACTTCATCTCAGCAAATCCTTTCAATCTACATGTTTAGCAGATGCATACAACCTTGGGGTACATCCTATAGATTCCATATTTGTTGTGAGGGTATAGCAACGATGAAAGAAGTGCATCGATTTTAGGTAGCTTATGGTTGTTGTATGCAAGCATGCTTGTCTAGTGTTTCCCAAACTTATATACAACCATATTTAGTATACTTTTATAGTTTGACTTAGATGCTCACTTTTCTTAATTTAGGTGTTTTTCTTAGTACTAATTTATGCATAGATTTATCTTTAAGAAAAATCCATAGTAGAGAAGGGTTCTATATTTTGAGTAGGGGACACTCTTCTAGGTAGGAAGTACTATATTCTAGGGAGCTTTTGTCATGCATGTTAGGTGCTTTATCCTAGACATAGTTCCAAGTCCCTGCCTCCTTGAAAAAGTCCCTACTAGATAAGACACCAGTGGACAGAGTTCCAAGTCCCTAAATTTTCCAAAAACCCACCTGAGCCTAGCTATCTAACCTAAAATCATTTACATTACAGTCATCTCTTGGTTGTGTTTTCATAGAGAAATCCATCTCTGGTTTGGTAGGGCTAGCTACCAAACTAAAAGCTTGGTCTGTGGTTACCTCCATCGATCTCCTTATCGACCTAGGACATTATGGAGGATAACAGAGGGAATGAAAACTAGTTAGTTCCAATGTGTTCTAATGAATCTAAGGTTCCCAAGTCATGGAAAAATGTAATGCTAGTTGTGAGGTCATGACTGCCAAGGTTTGTTAGGGAATGCTAGGGCATGCTAACATGTGCCAGATAGTATGGAGACATGTCAAACAAGATAAGATGTGCAAAGTACTAAAGCATTCCAAGATGTACAAGGGTTCCAAGTCCCTACCTCCTCTTCTTCCATATGCTATCCACTTATGACATTTCCTTTGCAATATTTGGTGCATTTGCTAGTTATATGTCATTTATAGGCTATAAATGTCTTCATAGTTTCACTTCTAATTGAGCATTCAATTGAACATATTGACTCTCTTATACAAAACTATTTTTCCCTCCACCCACTTTTCATAACTTCAATAACCATTAGGTAGGGATCTGCAGCTATGATGTTGCTTTGCTTGTTTGGTAAAATATTGTTGAGAATTTAATTTATTGAAAGTTGTAGAATTTACAATTTATGAAGTTTCAAGGTCTAATTTTTAAAAGTATAATTCTTTAAAGGGTGCTAGCTCAATGGAAGAGCATCTGCTTTACAAGCAAGAGATTGGTGGTTCAATTCCATTGTGCCCTGACATCCATATGGAATGGCGACAATCAATTTTCGGTAACAAAGGCTCTTTTGACCATTACCAATGAGATTTGGTGACATTTTTCGACCCTCACCAAAAATATGAAATGGTCACGGTCAACGAACGCCATCATATTTACAAATCAATAATGATGACCCTCAAAGGTTTGTAACCATAAATCGTTGTTGTTGATATGAAATGGTGACAGTCGTTGTCCGTAATTATAATCATTATTCATGATGGACCTTGAATTTCACCACAACGCCTATACTTCTAACAATGTGGCTTTTGGTGACGGTCAACGAACGTCAAAATATATATGCACCAATAGTGATGGCCATTAAAGATCCATCACAATAAATCATTGTTTTTCATATGAAATGGTGATGGTCATTATCCATCATTACAATAAATATTCGTGACAGACCTTGAATGTCACCATAACACCTATACTTTTGGCGATGCCACCTTTGGTGACGTTCAGTTTTTGGTGACCGAGGCTATGGTCCGTCACCATTACTCATATGCAATGGTGACAGTCGCTTTCCATCATTATAAATCATTATTAGTGACAAACTTTGAATGTCACTACAACACCTACACTTTTGGCGATGCCACCTTTGGTGACATTTAGTTTTTGGTGACGGAGGCTATGGTCTGTCACCATTGCTCATATGAAATGGTGACAGTCGTTATTTGTCATTATAAATAATTATTGGTGACGAACTTTGTATGTCACGACAACACCTATACTTTTCGCGATGCCACCTTTGGTGACGTTCAGTTTTTGGTGACGAATGCTCTTTTGACCATCACTAATGAGCTTATGGTGACATTTTTCACCCCTCACCAATGTCCTTTCTTCTTGTAGTGGGGATAGGATGGAGGTTGTGCTAGAGGAAATGGCTTGAAGGAATTTTTTGAACAAGAAATTCCTAATCCATCAGCTACTGATGCACAAAACTTGGCTGAGTGGAAGAATTTTGCAGCGAAGGCAAGATAGATAATCCTTGAGGGAGTTCGAGATCATATTGTCTCGAGTCTCCATGGAAAGGAAACCTCGCATATTATGTGGAAAACATTGACGGACTTGTATCAAAATAGCAGTGATCAAAGGAAGTTGGAACTGAAGGATAAACTTCGTAAAATCAAGATGGAGAAAGGCAAGACAATTCCAAAGTACTTGACCAAATTCACTCAATGTCGGGATGAACTTGGAAGTGTTGGAATCAAAGTTTCCAAGGAGGATATGGTGAGCCTTTCTCTTCTTGGACTCTAAAAGAGTTTGCATAGTTATCAGGACTATGTTAATGGTTGGAGAAGTTGCCAGATTGGGAACAACTATGGTCAGATTTGATGCAAGATGAGAACAGGAGGAACACCAGGATGGCTCTTCATCAAATACTGATGATGAAGAGAATTGTGCCTTAGTGATTAATGCAAGGAAGGGGAAAGGTAAAATTTCCCATTCTAAATCAAATTCTTATCATGGAGGTAAGAAGAAGGACATGAAAAAAGTTAAACGATTTTGTTATCACAAGATGGGATACTTTTCTACAAATTGTCCATTGAAGAAGTCCAAGGAGAAGTCCTCAAGAGGAGTGGCGTGTGAGGTTTTGGCCTCCCAATTTGAATTGGACTTTTCCCTCATTGCATGCATGGTGTCTTCAATGATGGAGAGTGTCTGGTACCTAGACAATGGAGCTTCTTTCCACATGACTGGCGACAAAGAGTTACTCAGTGAACTGGAGGAGAAAGATCTCAAGATGCATATCAAGATGGGTGATGATGGTAAGTATAGTGTTACTAGTTTGGGAACTATTACTTTTCAGAGGGAGCATGTGGCTCCACTTACCTTGAATAATTTTATGCATGTACCCGGACTGACGAATAACTTGGTATCTTTTTTAACTTAGACTTCTGTGATCCATAATAATTATCATAACTATCATAACATCTTTCGGAAGAAATCACATAAGAGAGATTCTCGTCGACGCGTTTTGAACCAACCAATGTGGTTCATCTTCAAGACAAGATGAGGAATCTGATCTAGGCATTTAGATAAATAGATGTAGAGAGCTGCTAACTAGTCGTTAGGGATAACAGCTAGTTTGACTCAGGGTAGAAAATTCGAAGTTGATAATAGCCTGCCTTTTCTTGATGTTCTTATCTCTAAGAAGGATGATGGTTCTTTTTCCCATCAGGTTTTTTGGAAGAAAACTCACACAGAGCAATATCTCCATGCTAGTTCCCATCATTTTTCTGCTCAAAAGCTAGGCGTTCTCAACACCTTAGCCACTCGGGCGATGCGAGTTTCCGATGAAAATCACCTTGAAGATGAGAAATCCCACCTCCTAAAAGTTTTTAATAAGAATGGTTATAGTAGGTCTCAAGGTCTTAAGGCTTTTCAAAATGTTGAAAAAGGCCCTAAGAATAAAATTGACCCCAAGGATTGGTCTTCTGGTGTTCATCTGCCTTTTATTCAAGGGACCACAGATAGAATCGCGAGGATCTTAAGGAAGCATAAGATTCATTCTTCCTTTAGACCCCTTAACACTATCTGAAGTTCTCTTCGTTCTGTTAAAGACCCGATTAATCCCAAGGATGGAAAGGGTGTTTACATTATTCCTTGTTCTTGTGGAACTCCTTATATTGGTGAGACTGGTCGATCCATTAACCAAAGGATTTCTGAACATGTTGCCGACCTTAGGCACCGAAGAGCTCGCTCCTCTGCTTTGGCAGAGCATGCAGAAAAAACAAATCATCACATCTGCATCGAAGAAGCTAAAGTTATTGCGAGGATTGACCATTTTCATCATCGTAAATTCAGGGAGGCCTTAGAAATTGAAAAGAGACCTGTTAATTTAAATAGAGATGATGGCTAGAGTATCAGCAAAAACTAGATTCCTGCGCTTTCTTCCTAAAAAAAAATTCTTATATATATATATATATATATATATATATGAGGTTATATAAGGTCTTCTATCACTTTTATATATTAAAATAAGTTTAATTTAATTTAAATTTTTTTAACCTTTTTTTATTGTAATTTATTCTCCTTAATTAGTTTTCCCTTAACCTTGTGGTAAAATCCCTTTCTATTTTTTCCCTATTCAATATGATTATATTATATAGTTTTATAAGGTTGACTATCGAATATTAATTAATAATTATTTGAATAAGATTAAAATATTAATTCCTTTTAGAATATCATTTATTGATAGTACCCAATTTATGACTCTTAAAATTATTTTTAATATATATTAACTAATTTAGTTATAAAGGGTTATTATTTTTCTAAATTATAACTTTTTACATCATTAATTTATCTAAAAAATAATAATAATAATCGTTTTAATTCTTTCCCTTCCTTTTTGGTCATTAGCCTTTTCTATTTCCTACCCTGAGTCAAACTAGTTGTTATCCCTAATGGCTAGTTAGCAGCTTTCTACATCTATTTATCTAAATGCCTAGATCAGATTCCTCATCTTGTCCTAAAGATGAACCACACTAGCTGGTTCGAAATGCGTCGACAAGAATCTCTCTTATGTGATTTATTCTTAAATATGTTATGATAACTTGGTATATGTTGCCATGCTTGAGGATTGAGGCTATGATGTGATATTTTCGAAAGGAAAGGCATTCCTTCGACACATAGCCACCAGCCAAATAAAGAAGATAGGGATTCGAGTTTAGAATATCTATAAGATAGAGGTAGAGGATTGTGTTGCTTTAAGTTCAAAAGCAAAAAAGATGATGAATCGAGACATCAATGAGTTGTGGCACAGGTGATTGGGCCACTTGCATCATGGGGCTTTGAAGATATTGCAACAAATTTCTACTGGTCTTCCCAAAGGTACACTTGACAAGTTGATACATGCAAGGGTTGTACTTTGAGAAAATACACCAAGTCTTCCTTTGGAGAGAGCGACAGTCGAGCATAGTCTATTATGGAGAGAGTCCATTCAGATGTGTGTGGACCATTATCGACAACATCCACGCCAAATACATGTATTATGTTATATTTTTTTATGACTATTCTCGTAAATGTTGGGTATTTTTTATGCAGAAAAAGGATAAAACTTTCACAAAGTTTTGTGAGTTCAAAGCATTGGTAGAGAAAGAGTCTGGCAATAAGGTTAAAGATCTATGGAGTGATAATAGTGGTGAGTATGTCTCAAATGAGTTTAAGAACTTCTATGCATCGGAAGGGATTAAATGAGAGTTGATGGCACCCCATAACCCTCAACAAAATGGGGTTATTGAGAGGAAGAATAGAAGCATAGTAGGGGCAGAAAGGGTGATGTTGCATGATCAGGGCCTATCACTACACTTGTGGGCTGAGGCATGAAACACAATGGTTTATGTTCAGAACCGTATCCCACATCAGATACTTGAGATGAAGACACCAAAGGAGGCTTATTCTGATAATAGGCCAAATTTTGGTCACTTCAGTATTTTTGGGTCATCATTTTATTTCCATGTGACCAAAGATGCACGAAAGAAGCTTGAGCCAATAGAAAAGTTGGGGATCTTTTTGGGGTACACTGATACACCCCACAACTATCAAGTGTACATGTCAACCAGTCAGATGACAGTGGTTCGCAGGGATATCAGGTTCGATGAGGAGAAGGCCATGCGAGTATCCCTTGAGAGGGAGCTTGAGCTATATTCAAATGAGGAGATTTTAGCTCCTAAGGTTGAGGGACCTCAAAATGATGTGGAGTAGCCACATGTAGAGGTTCAAATAGTGGACATCCACTTAGGTAGAGTATTCCAGAGAGAGGGAAGAAAGCGCACTAAGGAGGCTGACAGATTGTTGGATGATGCACAGGAGAATGTGGGAACACCCTCTTCTCAGCACAGACAGAGGAGGTCACTAGAGAGGTACACTGGATACATGGAACTTATGGGTGCATGTGTTGTGACAGAGTCATCTTCCTTTCAGGAAGCAGTGCATCAACCAATTTGGGTTGATGCAATGGTGGAGGATTATGACTCCATAGTTCAAAATAGTGTTTGGGATGTGGTCCTGAGACCGGAGGACAAGTCAGTTGTGAGCTCTCGTTGGCTTTACAAGGTAAAGCAAGTTGCAGATGGTAGTTTGGAGAAGCATAAGGCCATATTTACGGCCCGTGAATTTTCACAAGTAGAGGGGATTGACTATGATGAGACCTTTGCTCCTGTCTCACAGTAGAACTATGATGATACCAATGCTACTTCTTTTGAGGGTGATGCCTTTCGTCATGATCATCCAGGGCATCTCTTCTTCTTCTATCATCTCTTCTCTTCATTAATCTCTTCTTATATTATTGAACCTATTATTTTTAAAGCCATGATTGTTGTTGAATCTTGACCTTGGAGAATCCCTCCTTTCTCAGCAATCTTGAGCATAGTGGCCAACCCTGTGATAGTTATAACAATAAATCTTTGACATATCCTTGTTTCTTCTTGATTTTCTTCTATTGGAGTTCCTGAGTGCTAGAACAAACTTCCTTGAAGTAGATGGACCTCATCTACCATTCCTTTTCTTATATTGAGTAACAAATGTTGATGGCTTTCCTTCTTACTTCTTTTGAATCCTTCCTCTTGATATCATCCTAGATTCTTCTTGAGCATTTTCCGACCTTCTCATCAAATGTAGGAAATTGATTATTGTTGGTAATAGTAGTGATGAAATTTTCCAAAATCAAAGGAATAGCTTGTAAATTTACCATCACCAACTCACTGTCAAATATGGGCCCACCAATAGTTTGTAATTGACCCCTTAATTGGGATACCCTTATGACATAATATGCATAGATTCTCCCTTGTTCATCTTCGTTTCTTTAAGATTATTTTTTGAGGAGAGGATTTGGTTCAATTTGTTGACTTGATACATCCTAACTAGCTTATCATAAATGTCCTTGGGCTTCTTCAAGTTTCCAACATAAACAAGTAAATGATCTTACAAACCATCAATAATAATTTTCTTAGCCTTGATCTCACCTTTCTTATGTTTGGACTTGGTGGCAGCGAGAGCATTCTCCGAAGAATCAGGAGACTTCCCTTGCACATATTCTAAAACATCGTTGTCATCAAATATAACTTCCAACCTGATATTACATCCTGCAAAGTTTGATGAATCTCCTAGTGTCTCATTGTCCTTGAAGAAAGAGGTAGTCATCTTTTCCAAATCAAATAGGCTCCTTCAACTTCTTTCAAATATGATTTCTCTTATCTCTTGTCTCTTTTGGGCTTTTTCTCTTCACCTTGGCTTTGCTTCCATTTTAATTTTGTATTGTTTTATGATATTACAATCACTTTATCCCAATTCTTAACTTCAAATGGAAATCAAATTAATCTTCTATTAATCAATAGTAATTGTAGATATAAGAGTAAATACAATGAAAAATAAGAGACAATGACAAAGAAAAGAGACACCAACATTGGTCAAAGACCATTGGAAAACCCCACAAAGGGGGGAAACCGTTTCAACTTCTTCTTCTTATTATATTGTCATAAAATGTTCAACAAAGAGTAAAATAATCCAATTCAAAAATGATTCAAAGTTAGCCTTTCACTATCCAAAAAGACAAACCAATATCCAACGAATGATGAGTCTCAAAAGTCAATTATGGTCAATGGTCAAAGTCTGTAATTTTGTCCAAGTCAATTGCAGTCAAATGTGACCTAACTAGTCGAAGTCAATGGTCAAAATAGTCCTCCAATAGCTCGTCCAACAGCCAACAAACTCGTCCTTCAATGTTGTTCAAACCTCAGTCAGAACAACTTGAAGAAACTAGGTCAAACTTGGTCAATGGGGCAATTAACATGCCCAGAAAACCTCATTTCTTGTGCCAATAAATTTGGTCCTCCAAAATAGTCCAAAAACCCAGCTCAAATCAAGTCAAACAAATGTCCAATCGCCAAAAGTAAACATTGGTAAAAGAGCTAGTCAAAACAAATTTCGACCTCCTCCAATTTGTTCTCTCTCCTCTTCACACATGTGGATGAAAACCTGCAATATTTCAGATGTATCGAACCTCCAAGAAGAAGAAGAACGTGTGATGAGATGATGTCCAATGATAGTAACTTGACTTATATTTATAAGCGTTGGAGGAGGGATAATTAGCCTCTTAGGCTGACCTTGAATTTTGTGCCATTGTAGGTTTTCACTTCAAAAATACATTTTCCTTAACCAAATTGAGTGCTTCCAGGGGAAATTTTAGGTCTCTCTGAATTAGAAATATTCTCCAGTGAAGGGAATTTATAATTAAGCTTCCAAATTAACAACTTCTAGGTAAGTGATATGCACATTGCACAGTCCTAAGCCTCAGTGATGAGACCCTTACCTCCTGGACCTTTGCACTATGCCCATATTGAGGACAACACCCTTTAATTATGCATTGAGAAACCTCAGAGCACAGACCCTCCACCTTGTTGCTTACACTCATCCGCTACACAATCCTTAATCCGTCCTGCCTTGTCTTGGGAATTGCACATTCTCAGTAGATAGTAAGGCCATCTCTATACCCTTACAGTCCTCAATTGTGAAATCCCAAGAGCCACCTTCTCATTCAATCTGCATTATGCAGTGACAGTGCTCAAGCAGGTCACCCTTGTATCCCATACTTTCTCTTTACGCAATGGATTGGAAAGGCTTTTCCTTACTACACATTGTGCAATCTTAGAGGATAGTAGGGTTATCCTTCAGCCCTTGTAGTGCTCAACTACCCAATACATGGATCCTCTCCCTCAAGCACTGTGCGTTGCATAGTCATAGTGCCTAAGCTTTCTATCCTTACCTCCTGGGCTTGCCCAATGTGCAATTCATGTCTTGCCTCTCTTTTTCCACTACACATTATGCAATCACAATGTCTAAACCCTCGCTCCTTGCCTTTTGACTCTGCGCATTGTACTCAATAAGGCCTCTTCCTTAACCCATTTGCATTGTCCCATCACAGTCAAAATTTGTACAAGATAGAATATGTGATTCTGGGTTTGATGTTGTCTTGTCATGAATGAACTTAATTTGTAGGTACTATCATTTTATCATGGCAAGATGATGCTCAGGAGTTCATAAAGAGGAGGTTACAAGAAGGACACTTGTGGAGATAAGATAAACAGATGTTATCATGCAGGAGTGAATCTTGGACCAAGACAGAGAGGTGGAAACTCATATTAACCTAGAAGGATCCAACACTTACCTAGACTCTTTGGAGGGTGAAGATGAATTACAAGCTATATCTATCATGAAGGAATGGAAACATAAAATCAAAGAGGAGAACTTAGCACTGATACATTACAATGTAGTCCCATGTCACATTCACAAAATCATGGCTTATCAAAGTGTCATCACAAAAGTCTTATGTTGTTGATGTATTTTTCCACAATTTGTGGAACGTAATTTTGTATCTCCAAAAAATGAGAAAATGTAAAATGTGTGGAAGCCCAAGGATCACACATGGAATGTGGAAAGTCACCGGGAATTCCTAGAGTCATATAGTATCTCAAAGGTCACATAGAAGCTCAAAATTCATGTGGAATCTCAAGAGTCATGAGGGAGGTCAAGAGTCACATGGGAGCGTTAATTTTTCATAGGGCTATATTGTTCTTTTCTTTGATAATTGCATTTTTTAATTAACACATTAAGTTCACCCCATAACATCATAGCATTGTTCATATTTACATCATTATTCAACAACATCTAAAACTATGTAGAAATAACAATATCATCAATGCAATGGAACATAAAGGAACAATACAACAAAATCATTCACGCATAGAGAGACCAGGATTGGTTTGAGACCAGGGTAAAACCCACCATGGGAACACCCTCTAAAATTATTCTTCTTATTAGATCTTCATCAAATGATTCAACAAAAGAGATTACAATGATCCATATATTCATCTATGCAACTAACCATCCAAAACAACTACAACATCCATGAAATGAACCCAACAAAACTTATATTCAAAAATATGATTCTGAAGTCTGTAATGAATTGTCACTATTTGAAATCAACTGTTGAACCCTGTGGTCAATGAGAGAAAAATTTGGAAGACTAATATTTCATATTTTAAGTCTCAGTCACACGAAGGAGTTGTCATGCGAGCGACTATAGCTTCCTAGTGGCTCCCTTAATCTTGGCATGCGAGAAATTGGGGTCAAATTTTGACTGTGAAAACTCTAACTCACAGTCACATGGATGGAGACTTGTCTATGAGACAGGAAGGCTTCAGTCACATGACTAATCTTCTGTGGAAGTGATTATCGTTGAATCCTTCCTGGGTTGTGCCTGCAACTGAGGTCCAAAACCCTAAATCAGAGATGCGAGCTTCGAACCCTACGATTTCAACTTAGAGCGAACCTGATCTTTTGCAGATTAGCCTCAGACTTGTGTGAGACAAAAGCCAAGATATAAGAGTGTCTCATCTTGGTGTCCAAATGAGTTAGAGGTATCTTGTATTTATAGCCTTCCAAGGGTTTCCACTTTTCTTTAGGGTCAACCTTGTCAAATGTGCACATGTGGGATTTTCTTCATTATCACACTTTCCCTTATCTTATTTAAGTGATATTTAGGGAAATTTTGGTCCTCTCGAAAAGAGGAATTCAATGCAATCATTATCTCCATTAGGTAATCATCAAAAGTGGAATTTGACCGCAGTTGCATATTTTTAACACTCCCTCTCAACTAAGGAGAATTCCATCTGTCAATATTTTACCATCGATCAACATGTCATCCTATCATCATATCATATCAAATCTCAGGTATATCATCATTTTGTATCATCATTGATCATCTCAATTCATCTCTTGCTCATTCATGCTTATCTCTTGAATGTCCCTACTCATATGTTAAATATTCTCATATATAAAAGAAGAAGAATTTTGTCATCGAAGGAGAGCTTAGTCTACCACCCTTTTCCCATCAGACTACTACCCGGAATCTCTGTCAGTGGGCTTCTACCCAGAATCTTTTCCAATGGGCTACTACCTAAAATTTCTGCCAACAGGCTACTACCGAGAATATCGGTGGGGATTCAGATCTACAACCCGCGTCATCATCAAAGAGCATATCATCAAGGAGCATATCTCAACCTGGAACCATATTATCTCAACTTGGAATCTCATGGGGGAGCTACTACTACGACCCCATATCGAGCAATAGGATAGAGGAGCCACTACTCAACCCATCCTATTGCCTACCGATCTTCCCAATAATGACCCTCAATAGTCATGTGGTATAACACCTGCATCATAATTCGAGCTTGGATGAGATACATTACTTACCAAGAGGCAAGTATCACACGCATCCAAGCCTCCTCAACCTGTTGGCCAGACGGGGAGGGACAATCCAAACAAGCCATGCTTGTGGGTATGATTCCAACTAGGGTATACTCTGCAAATACCAAGATAGGGTGAGCTACTACTCCAACCCTATGGGTAAAAAATAGCGGTGATACATTATTTTCCAGAGTTCCCTCAACCCCAGGAGCCCTCTATCTCAATTCCTCACCCTAGGAGCTTATACAAGGGGGAAGATTTGGCTCAGTGTCCTCAACCAGTGATGCTCTCTATAGATCAACAAAGTATCATCGTACTCATATCTGGTAACCATCGTGTCTCAATAAAAATTGTCTCTCATTCATACAGGACATCAAATCAAATATCTTATTAGAGCAAAAATATATATATCACAAAAAGGATACCATAGTAATCATCCCTCTCAAGGAGGTGTCAACCATAAGCTTGAGCTTTTCTCAATATATGAAGGTAACTCAGCCCCATCTATATGTGGGATTCTCTACCAATCGGTTCCCATTCTTTGTGATTGCAATGTATCCATGTCATATTCAAACATCTCTCTAAAAATATTTCTTCAAGCTGCCTCATAGCTAGCCATGCTAGCAACATCGTGCTAAATCTCGGTCGTGTGTAAATCTATGGACCTCTCATCCAAAAATATCATGGAAGATATCATACTAAGGCAACACCCAAATGTGTTCATAAATAATAATTCCAAACATTAACAATACATCCATGCAATCACATATCATAGGAATAATATATTAGATCAAAATTGGTCATCCCATGCAAATATCTCGAAGGGTGCTCGGTGGAAACTCTATGTGTATGAAGCAGCTTGATCACGAAATTACTCTGGTCCTATGTGCCTCATATATGTATATAGACAGGTGTTCAAAATGGAATATCAATGCTTCAATCAATTGTCAGTTTCCAAGTCAAGTTCAACAATATATCTTCACAACTTCTTGAAATTCAATCAGAGTGTCCAAGGATTTTCATTTCCACTTATTCAATAGATTTATTTTCCCAACTTCATAAATTGGTTCATCATGACATGATTCATCATTTTAAGCTTCAGAATCCATCTCCCTCTTACTTTTATTATCAGGGGCTCATTTCCTGTCAAGAATAGACCATCAGCATATAAAAACAAATTCAAAATCAAAGTCATATCTTGGAACACTTTTGAAGTACAGGTTTGGATCAACACATATTCTTGGCTTCACAGGTAACTATCAATGTGAGAATATCTAGATCAGAAAGCTTTCTTTACAAAAATATTTCTGCAAACATAACACTTTACCAAATCAATATGCTTAATATTACAAAAATCATTGTTGTTATATCAAAACTAATGTCAAACCCATCAATATCAATTGTATTAAATTCTTTAGACTAGATGCCAATTAGAGCCCTCATCAAGTCATGCCAACAATTTGTCATTTGTCAAACAATATCAATCAAAATTTCTTCAAGTCATCCTCATGAGCATAATATAAGTCACCATATGCAAATGCAGACACCAAGAATAAGTTATGTAGAATTCATCCATTCATTGTCATATTACTTCACTTTGAATCACAATTGTCAATACTTCAACCAATGTGTTGAGAATGAGGATGCCAATACAAAACCATTATGGAATACCAATATTAATAACTAAAAGGTCACTATGCCCATATAGGATTGTTATCAAGACAAATCAACAATTGTGAAATCCCAAATTCGCTACCATAGGGAGATCTATAGTCCAGAAAATATCTCAACATAAAGTCAAAGTTTTATGTCATTATCAATCATCATGTCAAAACTCCAAACACTTCTCATCTATATCAATCCACCAAATCAAGTCAAACTCTTATAGCGCAAACTTCAATCATAGTGAAACATCATATCTCAGTCATCCGTAAACACAAGTTCAATCTACACATTCATATTATAGTAAAAATTCAAACTTCCCTTCTCACGGATATTTCTGTTGTCTGCTCCACATCTATAGGCATGACATATTTCATGTGTATTTTTTATTTTATACACATACCTTCATTTTTTTGTCCATTAGGCATAGTCACACTCATAGGCCTTCCTCTGTGTGGATACAGTCACACCCTTGACCTTTCTTCTATGTGACTGAAAGGCTACAACCGCAATTGTAACCCTACTTTTGTGCGACTGAGGCTTAGAGTAAAGGAAATCTCTCTCTTCTCAGACGATAACTTTGTTGCAAATCAACAATTTCATATATTTGTCTATTCATGCAAAAAAATAATACTTCAACAGTAAACAATATAAATATAATGTCAATCATAATAGGAGTAAGGATATTATGGAGAGATTCTCCCTGTGAATGGAAATCCACTTCAGTTATCTTTATTCAAGTCATCAACCTATCTATAATGTTGCCATGCATCATCATATTTGTTAGATCATAAATTCAGATTATATCACATATTCATCATGGTCATATATATTAGCATCAGCTACTTTATCATGACATCATGACATCAATCTTTCATCAAGGGTTAGTGTCAAATAGCTAATTGGAGCATACTTTAATAATCATGATCACAACATTACTTCTTTGTCAAGTAACTCAATCCATCAAGTCATGGAATTCTACCATATGTAATAATTACTTAGCACATCAAAACAAAACCATGGTAAACAAAAGGTCATGAATATCAATCTCATTCTTATGCTTTTATCATCATGGTTACCATGTTCAATATCAATAGTATCAAGTTATCATCTACTAGAATCAAGGTGTTAGCCTTCTTCATGGGATCAAGATGACAGATGTTAGTCGAACATCAAGTATACCAGTATATCAAAGATCAATATTTCCAAATATCTCCATAGAGTCAAGAAATTCATTATGTAAGATAACTTTTCAATATCAAGTACATCATTTCATCATAAGAACCATGAACCCAAATCACTTTCATATGCATGCATGTTATGAAACCATCTCACAAAAAGATAGAAAAGATAGATCAACGCCTTAGAAATAAGCCTCTTCGAGGGGGCAACCTCCTTTACATTACACAAATGAACAATTCTTAGATGATTCAAATGGAAAAACCTCCTTTCTATATATAGGAGTCTAAGGGGTCACAAGATAACGAAGTCTACCTAACAATAATAATATAAAGGCACAAAAATAAAAATAGAGGGATTCTATGGGGCACAATAATAACAATATGGGGACAATAGGGGCACAACAATAATAATAAGGGACACAACGACAATAGTAACGGGGGAATCACTAATATTATAGGGACCTAACATGCCCCTCTCGTTCAAAAAAGTGTTGTCCTCAATGCTTGAGTAGTTTTGGATGCTTTTGTATAAAATTCTAATCCTCCCATGTGGAATCCTCCGTGGATAAGTTCTTCCACTTGATGAGATATTCCCAAATTGATCGATTTCGTAGCTGTCGAGTTCTTGTTTTTGTGACTGCTTCTGGTTCCAATATAATTTTTCCTTCCTCGTCAAGTTATAGCAACATTTTTTGAACTGGGAGCTTGTCACCTATAACCTTCTTTAAACATGAAACATGGAAAACTGGGTGCACTCAAGAAGTTGCAGGAAGCTCCAATTTGTATGCCATGGTACCAATATTTTGCAACACCTTGTACAAACCATAATACTTTGGTGATAATTTATTATCCTTCTTAGCTTGCTTGAGGGACATTTGTTTATATGGTTGTAGCTGTAGGAATACCCAGTCACCTACATCAAAACTTCTTTCGCTGTGATGTTAATCTGCCTGTTGTTTCATTCTATTATGCACCAACGTGAGGTTATCTTTTAAGAGTTGGAGAACTTGTTGTTGATGCTCGATGTGATGCTCCACTGCTTGAACCTTAGAATTTTCTCTTAAATATGATGTGATGGATGGTGGATGATATCCATAAAGTGCCATAAATGGGGTCATTTTTGCTACAGTATGGAAGGAAGTGTTATACCACCATTCAGCCAAAGGCAACCATTTGACCCATTGTGTCTGTTTATCAGATACAAAGCAATGAAGATATCCTTCCAAACATTTGTTTACTATCTCAGTTTGCCCATTAGATTGAGGATGATAAGATGAGCTATGAGCTAACTGAGTACCGAGAAAAGAAAATAATTATGTCCAAAAATTTCCAGTGAAAATGGGATCTCTGTCGCTTACAATAATCTTTGGGTTTCCATGTAGCTTTTGAATTGTTTCCATAAATGGAGTAGAAACTGTACTAGCTTTAAATGGATGTGATAATACACAAAAGTGTGCATACTTGGTAAGTTTGTCAACTACCACTATGATGACACTCTTTCCTTCGGACTTGGGCAAACCTGTGATAAAATCCATTGAAACCTCCTCCCAACGTTGGCTTGGAATGGATAAAGGTTGTAATAGACCTGGGATCTTAATTGTTTCAACTTTATTTTGTTGTAAAACCAAACATTCAGCCACAAACTTTTGAATATATGATTTAAGGGCATCCCAAAAAAAATCATTCTTAACCCTGTGGTAAATTTTTAAAAATCCTGAGTGCCCTCCTAAGGGAGAAGTGTGCAATTCCATAAGAATCTTTGGTTTGAGTTGGGAATTCTTACATAGGTATAAGCGATCTTTGTACCATAATGAATAATTTTTCCATATAAATGTATCAGATGTGCTGGAATCTTGTTGTAAATTTTGAATGAGTGCCCACACTTCTTCGTCATTCTTCCATTCCTCCCTTGCTTCGTTTATCCAATTTGGTTGGATAATAGAAATGGCACACAACAATGCTTCCACATCCTCATCCTTTCTTCAGAGTGCATCTACCACAACATTTAGCTTCCCTTTTTTGTAGATGATTTCAAATTCATAAACCAACATCTTTGTGACCCATTTTTGTTTCTCTTTAGAGGATAATATTTGTTCTAAAAAGTATTTAAGACTGTCATGATCCGTTTTTACCTTGAAGTGTCTTCACATTAGGTAGGGTCACCATTTCTTAAATGCATGTAGTAGTGCCAACATTTCCTTCTCATAAATAGCTTTGTGTAAATACTTTCCCTTGATTGGACGACTTTTGAAAGCAATGGGTCTTTCATCTTGCATTAAAACAACACCAATTCCATTTCCTGAAGCATCACATTCCACAATAAAGGTTTTTGTGAAGTCCGGCGTAGCTAAGACCAGTGCTTGGAACATTGCCTCTTTAAGATGTTCAAAGGCCTTGTTGCTTCTAGAGTCTATGAAAATGCATATTTCTTCAGCAATGTTATTATAGGTGCTGCTATTCTCCCATAATTCTTAACAACCTTGCGATAATACCCTATCGACCCGAGAAATCCTCACAGATGCTTTATGGATGTGGGGATTTTCCATTCCATAGTGGCTTAAATTTTGATAGGGTCTACCTTAACACCTTCATGAGATACAATATGACCCAGATATTCCACCTCTTGTACTCCAAACAAACATTTGGATCTTTTTGCATATAATTGTTTCTCCTCCAATAGTTTGAGCACCCTGTCAACATGATCCTTCCAAGACTTGTTGTAGATTAGTATATCATCAAAAAATACTAACACAAATTTTTTGAGGAAGGGTTTGAAAATGGAATTCATCAAACCTTGAAATGTAGAAGGTTCATTGGTAAGGCCAAAAGGCATGACCAAAAATTCATAATGACCCTCATGAGTTCTAAATGTTGTTTCCAGAATGTCTTCAGTCTTCATTCTAATTTGATGATATCCTAAACGAAGATCCAACTTGGTGAAGTAAATTGATCCATGCAATTCATCCAATAATTTGCAATGACAGGAATGGGAAATTTATCTTTAATAGTTATCTTGTTGAGCTCCCTATAATCCGGACACATGCGCCATGATCCATCCTTCTTGTGCACCAATACTACTGGAGTAGAGAAAGAACTTTGACTAGGTTGAATTATACCAGCCTCTAGCATTTTTGCAACCATACATTCAATTTGACTCTTTTAGGCATATGGATATCTGTACGGCCTAATGTTTGGAGGAAACTTCTTGGAATCAAATGAATAGCATGATCATGATCATGAATAGGTGGGAGACGTTTGGGAGTCTCAAATACCTTGGAATGATTGTCCAAGAATTTTTGGAGATCTGGAGAAATAGATGATTTCAATGTGGGAACCTCTAGTGAACATAATTGTGCAATTACACATCATTGTTCCCTATTTAGAAGCTTTTTTTATACCGTTAAAGTTGATTATCTTTCCCATTTTCCCTGCAATACCCCTTAATTCAACTTCCTTTCCTTCCGCAGAAAAATTCTTGAAAAGTTCATGAAAACTAAAAGTTATTGTACCCAAGGATTGTAGCCATTGGACTCCCGGTACAACATCAGCACCACCCATTGGAATGGAAATCATTGGGCTATTCAATACATATTCTCCCATGGATAGCTTGATATTATGGCACTTTCCAAAGCAATTTATGGTTCCTCCACTTGCAACCATCACTTGACACTCTAGTGTTGGATATAGGAAATAATTCAATTCCTTTGCTATCTTACAATGAATAAAATTATGGGTACTTCCTAAATCAATCAACACTATTACCATTTTCTTCTTGTTATGTCCTTCTATCTTGATAGTTTGAGGAGTGGTAATTCCAGCCAATGCATTACAAGATATGGTCGGATTCATTTCTTCTTTATCTAGGCTTTGTTCTTGGACTATATCCTCTTCTTTTGACATTTCTTGTTCCCTTTCTTGCTCCTCTTCACAATCTATGTAGAATAATTTCTTCTCATCACACTTATGACCTTTAGTGTATTTGCTATCACAACTGTAACAAAGCCCTTTTGCTCTTTTTTCTTCCAATTTTTGTGGTGTCAACCTTGTAGGTTGTGGAAGGCTAGGGGCCACAATGCTTCCATCTTTATAGTTGTGAGTGGTAGGCTTCCTGGTTGCCATAATTTTGCTTTCCATTTTTCTTGCTAACCTGAATGCCTTCTCCAATGAATCAGGTTCCCAAAGGCGAACCTCATGTTGGATATTATCCTTTAAAATCCTTATGAACACATCAATCCTATGCTCCTCTGGAATATCTTTTACCCATATGTTCAATTTTTGGAAGTCCTCAATGTGCTCCGTCATTGAACCCTTTTGTTTGAGATTTATCAACTAGCTAAAAAGGTATTTCTTTTTGTATCCTCATAATGTGCTATCATTTCTTCCATAAAAATTTCCCAAGTGACAATTTGTTTACGAGAGCAAAGCCATCGATACCATACAAACTGATTTGGTTCCAAACATAAAGTTGCAATACGTACCTTTTATGTGTTTTTCACATTATGGAGATCGAAAAATTGCTCCATCTATTGTATCCATGTTCCAGGATCCTTGCCATCAAACTTCCTCATATCGATTTTTGGAACATGGTGGGTCTTCAATCCAACATTAGAGTCTATGAAATCATGATTAACATTTCTTTTGTTTTTTGAAGAATCTTCGATGAAAATCACATAGAAAAACTTTTGTCAACGCGTTTTGAACCAACCAGTGTGGTTCATCATCAGGACAAGTTTCCTTTACTACCCTATCACCATTAGTGACCATTTCTTGTAGCAACTTGTTCAAATTTATCTTCAATTCTTCCATCTTATCGTCCATGCCATTCATCTTAGCATCCATGACATTCATCTTAGCTTCCATCTTAGCGTCCATGCCATTCATCTTAGCATCCATGCCATTCATCTTAGCTTCCATGCCATCCATCTTAGCTTCCACGCCCTTCATCCTAACTTGCATGCCATTCATATTAGCTTCCACGCCATTCATCTTGGTTTCATTTACCTTTAGTGAGAGTGAAATTTGTTGTACTTGATCTTGTAATTTTAATTTATCATGTTGCATTTCTTCCTCTTCTTTATGAGTAATGCTAGAGCTTTCAGGTTGCTTATTAGGTGTTTCCATTTTCTTTCTTCAGGGAATTAATTAATGCTAATAATACTTCACTATTCCCTTTGAGTTCCTTTAAACTAATTTTTCAAACCAATCTTATACAAAATTAAAAAAAAAAAACTACACACATTTTTTTTCACTTTGCAAGAGCTCGATATTGAATCTGTTGTATCTCTGTAATTGTGGATCTCGAATATCTAAAATCTCATCCTGTGGTAGCCCTTTGAGTCCTATTTCTAACCCTAAAAGTTTGATCAATATTGGATTCTCCAAGGAAGGGTTATGCCAAATCTCCCATGGTGACCTGATTATAGACTAGTTCAGTAGAGCGAACTTGTATGACGTGCCACATGTCACTGTTTCGACCTTAGTACCTGAAGCTAATACAAAGGAAACTACAAGCCATCCTCTTTTTGAAACTTCTGACGAAATTTCAATCTGATGCTCAAAACAAAAGTTATGGTGATTTCCCCAGGTCACCAGTTTGGAATGTAATTCAGGAGTCTGGAAAAACCCTAACTTCCTCAGATCATATCTCCGCAAATATAGTGATACAAGCTCTGAAATTCGGACTCAAAGTTTATAACGATTTCAGCTCAAATGTGTTTTTTTTGTAGCTTCTGAAACGTCGTAGAGAAAAGATAAATAAATACAAATTAAAAATAAATAAATAAATAAATAAAATAAAATAAAATAAATAAATAAATAAATAAATAAAAATAATAAAAATAATAAAAAATAAATAAATAAATAAGCAAAATAATGTTTGGCATTTATTGAATGTTTTCGCTCCGACGATGAACCCTAGCAGACATGCCGCTGCCTCCCTTCCTTCGGCCGCTTTCGAGCTCCTGCTCGGCCTTGCGGATGATGGTGATGTGTGTTTTAGTCATGGAATGCGGGTTTCCTCCGTCAATATTGAACAGCTTGCTTTCCAATCTCCTCTGAGCGCCCCCTGCACTCTTTTATGCTACGCTCGGGACTTTGGGGCTGCCAGTTCTCGGCCCTCGGATGCTGTTTCCCGCTCCTGCCGCCCCCTTCAGATTGTAGACGCAACGGCCAAGGGTGAACACGCAGATTTTATTCCTGGTTCTCCTCAAGCGGTGGTTCTTGGAAGGACATATTTTATTCTGGAAGAATGCTCTGCTTTTAATCATCAGAACTCCTTCCGCTCCCTGGATCTGCCTGGATGGAGTAACTGGAAGCTCTTTGGGGCGGAAAGCAATAACAAACTCAATGACGCCAGGATGCTCCCATTATCTCCTCACAAGCCCCTGCGGCAAGTTCAGGGAAAGATAACCCTTCAAAGCCCCTGCCTCCTCTCGTCTCAAATCTGCAGAGGAAAGCGGATCTCTGACTTCTCTGCCTCATTTCAAATCCAAATCAGGCTCATCTCTGGCAAAACCCTGCTACAGTGGGTGAGCTCATCGGATCTAGTGCAGAACCTCAAGCATACTCTGGAACTCAAGCTAGGGATTCCCTCTGCAGCTCATCGACTTCTCCACAAAGGTAAACAACTTGAGGATCTCTACCCCCTTTCTTTTTACAACATTAAGAGAAATGCCTCCATTATTTTGGCCCTTCGTTTGAGAGGGGGAGCTGTAGGACAGTCATCCTCAGCCAAAGCATTTTCATACAAAGATGTTGTCCATGCACAGAAGCAGGAGAAAACATTTCCACTAGTTCAAGCTCCCAAACCTTTTCTGGTGGACAAACTGGAGGAAACCCCCTCCATTGAAATAGTGCATCCAACGCTGGATGAACAAACCCAAAAATATGCAGAGCATGGCATTATTTGTAGGTTCAATGGGCTATGGCCACGCACAGCAGACCTCTACCAGTGGATTCACTCTAACTGGACCAACAATTGTCAGGTTATGTTATGCTCAAAGGGCTTTTTCATTACAGTGTTTGCTTTTGAAGAAGACTACCAAAAAGCTTTAAAAGCAGGGCCATGGTTTTGGGGCTCAGCAAGTTTATTCCTCACCCCCTGGTTCCCAGACTTCGATCCATCTACAGAAATCATTACCAAGCTCCCAATCTGGGTCAAACTTCCTAATCTCTCGGCGCATCTATGGAACTTTGTTGTATTCCAAGGGATCGGCAACTCTCTAGGCCGCTTTCTAGACACAGACACTTCTAGAGGGGAAAAGGGCCTATACACCTTTGCCAGAATCTGTGTAGAAATAGACATGAGAAAAGGTCTCCCTAACAATATCAATCTCAAAATTGGAGACTTTCATTGGACTCAGAACTTGGATTACGAGAACACAGCCTTCCGCTGCCGCAACTGGCATCACACAGGGCACCTTCAAAGCTCTTGTCCCTCGTTGCCTGCCCAAAAAAAGAAACCCAATCCTAAGCAGAAATCCAAAAGCTGGAAGCCTCATGACCCTCCACCCATGGACGATTTTGATTTCAGTTCGGATGAAGAGGAGGAGAGTGAGGAAGAAGTGGCTGAAAAGATGGCACAGGATCCACCCTCGGCTGAGCCTGATAATTTGTCCGTCCAGCCAATCTTTCAAAAAAGAAATCATGAATCCTCTACCTTGGATTCAGACAAGGAAACCTCTCAGTCAGCCCAGCTCAGTTTGCAAATCATGCCAGCTCAGCAGTGCCCTCCTGAATGGGTCAAAGTTGGTAAAAAGAAAGGGAAAAAATGCCGCATAGTTGACTCTTCCCATGTCGGATAGAATCCTATGTCGTGCTTTTGCTCCCCTGTTCTTCTTGTTTCTTCCTGTTCAACTCTACTCTCTTCTCTCTTCTTCTAGGAGCCGAGGTGGAAAGCCTATCCTTTCCGGCTGCCTATGCTCTTGCTTCTCTTGGCTGTAACTTCTTGCTGTATTATACTTTCTCTTAATAGACTTAGTTTTTACCGAGAAAAAAGATAAATAAATAAAATAATAAATAAATAAAATAAAATATATATATATATATATATATATATATATATATATATATATATATATATATATATATATATATATATATATATATATATATATATATATATATATATATAGATATATAATAAAATAAAATAAAAATAAAAAATAAAAAATAAAAATAAAAATAAAATAATAATAATAATAATAATAAAATTAAAAATAAATAAATAAATTTATAGCAAAAATGCCATGATCACTTGTTTGGAGCAGCGAAACCATAGAATCCAAAGCTCTTATACCAAATGTTATGAAACCAGCTCACAAAAAGATAGAAAAGATAGATCAATGCCTTAGAAATAAGCCTCTTCGAGGGGCCAACCTCCCGTACATTATACAAATGAACAATTCTTAGATGATTTAAATGAAAAAACCTCCTTTCTGTATATAGGAGTCTAAGGGGTCACAAGATAAACAAGCCGACCTAACAATAATAATATAAAGGCACAAAAATAACAATAGAGGGATTCTATGGGGCACAATACTAACAATATGGGGACAATATGGGGACAATAGGGGCACAACAATAATAATGGATACAACAACAATATTAATGGGGGAATCACTAATATTATAGGGACCTAACAATGCATGAACCATTTGAGAAGGATAAATTCTCACCATACCTTAGGGCATACCTTACCATCCAATATTACAGCTGAAACATAACATTTAAACAATATATCATGAATGTCTTGTAGTGTTCAAATACCTATGCACCTTCTCATTTTACATAGACAACTTGTAGCACTTTGTCATCTTTTCATCGAGTGCCTCTTTATCTTTTCCATCTCTATCTTTTCTTTCCTGCATCTCAAATTATCCTCAATAAGGATGCTCTTATTACATCTCATAAGGAGGTTAGAAACATCCAAATACGCAAATCTACATTTAGGAAGTATAATTATGATCAAAACAATAATCATATCAAAAATTTTAAACAAAAGTAAATACATAAAGAAGCATCATAAATTGGAAGGAACTTATCTTCAATGAGAGGTGATCCTCTCCCTCTTGAACCAGCCTTCAAGATCCATCATTGCACATTCATCAACTTTATTAACCAGGCCCACTAGAGACTATACCATCTAGGGCTTCATCAAATCTATCACAAGTACTTGAGCATCTTCACATTAACCATGCTAAGGTTTCTAGATTTCATATCTCAAATAGTTCCCATAAACCAATGTTTATCTCAAACGCTAACCTCATAATATCCATAAAACCTTAATACACAAATTGCTTAATATTTTCTTACAACCCTAGAATTATTTTAGGTATCCAACATCCTCTTCTTGCTTCCATCAATTATGCCATCATAGGGGTGTTCTCCATGACTTTTCTTCAACCCAACTCTGATTCCATGTTAATTTTTCATAGGGATATATTTTTCTTTGCTTTGATAATTACATTTCTTCATTAACACATTAAGTTCACTCCATAAAATCATAACATTATTAAGATTTACATCATTATTCAGCATCATATGCAACTATGTAGAAATAAAAATATCATCAATGCAGCGGAACATAAAGGAATAATGGAAGCAAATCATTCAAACATAGAGACACTGGGATTGGTCATATACTAGGGAAAAACCCACTATGGGGAAAACCATTTCAAATTCTTATTCGTATTAGATCATCATCAAATGATTTAGAAAAAGAGAGTACAATGATCCATATCTTCATATATGCAACTAACCATCCAAAACAATTACAACATCCATGAAATGAACCCAATAAAGCTAATACTCAAAATTATGATTCTGAAGTCTGTAATGAATTGTAACTACCTGCAGTCAATTGTCGAACCCTACAGTCAATGAGAGAAAACTTAGGAGGACTGAGATTTCATCTTTTAGGACTCGGTCGCATGGAAGGTGTCATGTGATTGACTATAGCTTCACAGTCACTCCCTTAAGCCTGGCATGTGAGCGACTGGGGTCAAATCTGGACTACAAAAACCCTAACTCCAATTTGCATGGATGGAGAGTTTCCCATGCGACGAGAAGGCTTCAGTTGCACGGATGAGCTTCTGTGCAAGCAACTGTGGTCAAATCCTTCTTGTGTTGTACCCTTGACTAAGGCCAAAAACCCTAAATCAGAGATGTGAGCTTCGGACCCTACAATTTCACCTCAAAGTGAACCTGGTCCTCCACGGACGAGCCTCAGACCTGTGCGAGCCAAAAACCAAGATAGAAGAGTGTCTCAGCATAGCGTTCAGATGAGGTAGAGGTCTCTTGTATTTATAGCCTTCCAAGGGTGTCCACTTTGCTTTAGGGTCGAACTTATCAAATTTGCACATGTGGGCTTTTCTTCATAATTACACTTTCCCTTATCTGATTTAAGTAATATTTATGTCAATTTTGGTCCTCTCAAAAATAGGAATTGAATGAAATCATTATCTCCATTAGGTGAGTTTTCCAAAGTGGAACTTGACCGCAGTTGCATATTTTTAACAAGGAGGTGGCGAGTCACCTCTTTTGTTATAAATACACCCTCATAGTTCAAGCAAAGGAATTTTCACCTTGGCTTCTCTAGATTATCATAGGAGATGAGATCATTATTTGAAGGAAAAAGTGGTGACTTAATGTTCCACTATTGGGGCTAGTGTTGCATTATTGTAATTTTGTACTTGGAACTTTCACTTAATATTTGAAGCTCTTAGAGCCATCACCCTTTCTTGCATGTATTGTGGATTTTGTAGGACTATTCTTTTAATGTTTTCGGTATATGTTTGTGTTCATACATACTAGAGAAAATGAACTATTTCGTTGGTTTCCGTACATATCTTGTTGAGTGTGCGTTGTTACTTTCCTTTATGATTATTTTTACCTTGTAACTATTTTTCAGGTTAACTAATGATTCTTTCTATGCTCTTGTGTGTCTTTACTAGAATAGTATTATTACTTTTCTCTTAAAGGCTCACTTTTTCTACTATGTTCAAGGAAGAATCATATATACGTTGCAATTGTATACTTCACATTTTCAACCTATTTACTTATCTCGAAGTTTGTGCATAATCTCTAATGTTGATAATTGTAGCCAAGGAAAATCTCTAAGAATAGTGGTGGCCTAGCCTATTAGCCAGATGAGTCTCCTACTCCAAACGATGTGAGGTCTAGTTAGGACTTCATATCGGGGAGAACCCTTACTGCTGGCAACATCCAGCATCATCAACAGATTTGGTGTTAGGAGGGCTAGATGACCAACTAAGCTCATTGAGTCTATTTTGAATCTCTCACCTTGAATGGTTCATTTCCAAATCTTAATCCTGGGGTATTTTTCTGGGAATGTCAATCTTTCAATCCGCGGGGAACTAATAGATGGCTTGTCTCATCTTAAGTTCAATGGTGAGGGTAAAACATCTATTCTAGAGCATACACTTATGGTTCTCAGATTTTGTGACTTTCATGAAATAATTTGTGAAGAGATTGATTGTACACTTTTTATCCTCACCGTTGAAGTTTGAGTTAAGTGGTGGTGCTAAACCTTACCAATTTATTCCATTCACTCATTCAAACAACTCTTCAAGGAGCTTGATCAAGCCTTTGAAACGCACGATGACCGAGATGTTTATAAAAGGAATAATCAACTTAGAATGAAACTTGATGAATCAATAGAGGATTTTGTTGATTGATTTCATCACATATGTTATGAGTTTCCTGAAGAAGATGTGGATTGGGATTTATTCAATGAAAAGTTTCAATGTTTGGTTCAAATCTCCTTGAAACAATTTGAATCTAAATCCTTAGTTGATTTTACTCTTCCAACTTTTCTCGATCATGAGGCACCCCAACCCTTAGAGGAGGAATCTACTTCCCCTTTTGTCCCTTGTCCTCCTTTTTCATTACCAAACAAGGTGGTCTCTCATGCTCATGTTGAAGTTGGGAAATCTGAAAATCAAATTATTGATCTGCCTCTTCCACCTTCTTCTATTTTCCATGATCAAGATCTTATCCGAGAAAATTAAAATGTTCCAATAAATACATGGAGCTTAGGGTGAAGACTCATCCCTTGATTCCTCGAGATAACATCAATGTACATAATCTAAATTTTGAATATGATATCATTGAAAGTATTTTTTCTTCAAGGGATACATATCATCCTCTATCATCTATGTCTCATATCTCTTTGTACCTCAATTCACTTGATCAATTCACTCCACTAGCAAGTTCTTCATATACTATTGTTTCTCAATTTGCTAGTCCAAATGGTGATCAGGTACAAAGTGGTCACATTCCATAGGTAGAGGAGTAGAAAGGTGAAGACGCTTTTAATATCTCTTCCCTCTTTCAAATCCCTCCATGTCAAGATGTTGTTCCTTCATTCTTGGCTAATCTAGAATCTTGTAATCTCGGCAATCAGTAAAAGAAAATCAAGATGCTTAATCAAACTAAAGTCTTTGGACAACCATAATTCTGATGACAATGACTCCATTGATATATATGGTGATTAATTCCCAAGAACATTTACTGATCTTTTGATTTCTAAGAAAGACTTCAATTTGCAAGGTTTAAATCTAGAATTTGATATGGTCAAAGAAGATTTTCTTATGGGAACTTCTTCTTCATCTCACTATCCCTTGTGTCCTACCACTCATAATGAATCAACTCATGATGAAAATATGCCATGCTCTTCAAATTCACAATCTGATGAGAAAAATTTTGAATTGACACAAGGTGGTAGGGCCACACATGATGAGGAAGAAAACAGTGAAATCATTGAGTATCCATTCCATGCCTTGCAATTTCCAATCTTGCATGAGGATAATTCTTTAGTTCAGGTTGTGTTAGAAATTAATTAACAGAGCAATGGAATGAACAAAATATTACGGAAAAACAAACATAAAAAAGCATATAAAAGGAGACACAAATATGTTTGGTTCACCCAATTTGGGCTATGTCCAAGGGAAACACACCCAATCCTTCCTTTTATATGATCCAGCAAACTGAAGAGATACAACCTACAACAAAGTCGTTGTCATTTCCTCTTCGCTCTCACAAATTATCTCCTCTTTTCTTCATGCACATAATACTATATAGTCACAATAAAATTCCCTCATATAAACCGACGGTTTCCTTCTAGGGAAAAAACCTTAAATAAGCATAACTTCTAACATCAAATATTTCACCTAATGAACGGCCCAGATTGCCTACGAAATTATGATATTTTACAAGGAATTTTTTCATTTAATTTTCGCTTTGGGGGATGTAGGTGGCTGCTACCACCCCCCAGGACCCCTCAACGGCATTAGTTGGGGGGGGAATCCCCCCCACACCCCCCTATTAGAGATTGTGATCCAACCACGGCTGAAACAAAACCCTAAGAAAAATCAAGAAGATAATCAGGTTCCACACCCAACAAGTTGCTCATGAAATTTCATCGATCTATACATCCTTAACTACTCCATTAGAAGAACCTTATGGCTTGAGTAATCTATTTCTTGAGGTTGAAAAATCTGATCAAACTAGTGATGTAGACAGTTGTCATCTGGATAACAATGATTTTGTTAAAATAACTAATAGTAGTTTCCTACATACAATGCACTATCTAACTCAGCCCTCAAAATATAATTATTCAACATTTGAAAGTTCAGGGACTTGTCAGGGAGTCAAGGAACTTCAACTCTTGTTGATGGTTATGTCATATTCTCGTAGCCTTCATGAGATCCAAAAACTAAGTCAGATCTGGATTTTCTCGCATAATTATTTTCTCTACATTGTTTCACTTGATGCAAACTCATCTTGAAAGGTTTTCAACATTTCCGATTCGGTGTTCCTAATTTTCAAGATAGGGCTTCTTATCAGATAGAATATTTTATTCCAGTCAATTCATCTTCACGCAAACCTCTTACATCGAACCCTTGATTGGAATGTATGTCTTTCATGGATGCACTAAGCTATGAAGTCTATAGTTTTCATTATTGAGATAAATATTATCATTCATTGAAGGATTTGTATATGTTAAGTTCTTGTGTGAAGAATCAACTCCTAATCTTTCTTGTGAATGTTATGAAGCCAATCATTTTCATTTTGGCACAATTTGTCCTCTTGAGTGTTAGTTAATGCTTGAATTATTTGGTGAATCAAAATCCTCATCTCACCATATTAATTTCCCAAGTTGATATAAAGATTAAATTTGACTCAAAACATGTTAATCTATTGTCAGCCTTTTCTCATTATTATTTGTATCTTGACTGGATTCTTGGATTTTTTATACCAACATTCATTTTTAATCCTTTCAATTTTTGTGTTGTTGTTTTAGTTTGTAATCGGATACAAGGTATGATTTGTTGTACTTAGAATGTGAGGAGAATTATTATGTTATTTAAATCATTTGTAAAATTTCTTAAATTAACCTATCTCTATTTTTTAATAAGTGTAATCTTATGCCTTAACTGATCCATATGATCATAATATTTCCCTTAACAATTGTATTTCAATTAATCATTTTCCCACTATTGCGTTTGATGATAGTTAGTTTACATTTGTTGATCTCATCAAGGCCATAAATTCTTATGCTTCATCATTCCACTACTAAGATGCTTATCAAGAAGTTGAGGAACTTCAGCTTTCGTTGATGGTTATGTTAGGTCCTCACAATCTTAGCAAGGTATTAAAACATAATCAAATCAAATTTCCCTCACAAAATTCACTTTATAATTTGATTGAGTTGATTGAAAGTTCATTTTCTCAAGGGTTTCAAGGTTCTCAAATGGGTTTTTTCGAGTTCCATGATCAAATCGCAGAATGGCTGGAAAAATCTCTTTATGATTAATAATAAGTTTTGATATAACCCGATGTTTGCTAAAAATGAAAACACAGACAAATCTATATTCACAAGCAACCTTCAATATTTGTATGATTATTATTCTAATCAACAAGGTAACGTTTTAGACTGGTTAAAGCAAGTTTTTACACCACACTTTTATGCTTGAAGGCATGACCTTCATATTTATGTGCAAGTGATTCGGGCAAGTATTTTTATTTTTGAACATTATTTTATGTTGTTGTTAATCTTTATATTTTTTCTTGAAAGTTGAGAGGAAATCTTATGGTGCATTGGAAATTTGATTTCACACAATCCTGACCTTCTAGTTTAGATAGGTTGGGATTTAGGTTTAGTTCTATTCTTCTGTTTTTTTTCACTCTAGTTAGTTTTGCATTGCATTACAACACTCTTCCTACATTCCCCATTTCATTTGAAGTTTTTCTCTCCATATGCCATTTACTAGTTTACATGTTGTTTTACTTTATTATGTTCCCTCTTTTATGTCACATCATGTTTTCTTGCATGTTTGTGCTCGTATTCTATTTTAATAAGACCATGTATGGAAGTTTTCATATTTGGCTCTAATGGTAATGTGGAAAAAGTAGAAAGGGAAACCATGACAACTAGCAATGTTTGGCTTATCTTTTGTAAACTTCTTTATCTAGGCCTAAATAACTTCTAAGGTCAATGATGCATGTATGGAAAATATGTTTCAGCTTAAGTTAAAAGCTCAAGCGGATCTATGATGCTCATATCTATAATGGGATTTTTTTTCTTAAATCAGATTGTATATTGATTCGTTTTAACATGTTAGCTCAGTCGAGTAGGGAAGGGAAAGGAGGAACAACTTAAGTGAACATAGTAATTTTGTAGAAATTAATGTGTAGATTCAAAATTTCTCATGAATTTACTAAATCACAAGACTTGAAGCTACTCTATTGATATGTGGAAGTTAATTCACCATCTATAGCACAAATCATAGACATTCAAAAGGAAACATAACACATGCACAAATATTTATTTAGGGGAAAAGAAAATGCTCAAAACCCCTTACTATCTATACTGCATTAATCAAAGAATAGAGAAGAAATGCATATGCTTTCTCAAGTCCGAGCACACCTTGCAAGTGTATAATCTATCCCTCTGCCTGACTGACTGACTCTGACCAACACTTAGCCAATTTTCAAGCCCTCCAAGCTCCTATTTCCTTGCATTGTTCCCATGGGAAATTGGCCCCTATTATTTAGGAATTTCCCACTATTGAATTGTGCAATTCCCTAGGGGTCCTTTCTCTAACTGCATGCACCACATATACACATTGGAATATGCTACAACTGATAGTACACTGCCTTGGAATCTCCATCTCAAATGGGTAACTCGAATTCTCTGCATGAAACAATTATTTTGGGTTGATTTATCAATTAACTAGTTCATCACTGAGTGTGGTTAAAGCTCCACTTCGATAACTCTACCTCCACTAGTTCTTCTAACAGTTAGCACTAGTTAAACTGAAAAATAACTCAAATTAACGGAAATAAATTGCTACAAATTAGAAATCAAACATACTAAACTGAACTCAAGCTTCCCCAAATCAAATTCATTGATTTAACTGAGTGAAAAGTTTCATGTCACCTCAGTTAAATACCTCTAAGATTTATGTTGAAATATAAATTTGAATTTTCTCTAGTTTGACCAAGGAAAAGTCAAACTGAGATTTTCTTGCTGCATTTTCAACACTCCCTCTCAGCAAGAAGGGGATTATCAACCACCCCTATCCTGCACCTGTTGAACTCAAACTTCCCTGTTGAAAATGCATTTGTCAAAATATTAGCAATTGGTTCCTCTATTGGAATGCATTGTAGCAACATAATCTTCCTCTGCACAAAATCCTGTAAATGGTGATACCAGATATCAATATGCTTGGATCGATCATGAAAAATAGGACTTTTAGAGAGTTTGATACAACTCTAATTATCACAATAAATCACAGTAAGATCCATCATTTGACCAAATAAGCCAACAAGTATCTGTCTAATCTAGATCGCCTAACATTTTGCTTGACTTGCAGCCATGTATTACGCTTTTGCTGAGTTGAGTGCCACGGATATTTGCTTCCTGTTGTACCAAGAAACCATTGTGGATGAAACACTGAAAATTCCACCTAATTTACTCTTCAAGTCTAATGGACTTCCCACCCAATCTGCATCTATGAAGCCACATAGCTTGACTCCCTATGTCTATATGTACCAAAGTCCAAACTGGGTAGTGCCTTGAGGCATTGTAGAACATGCTTAGTTTCCCTTCAAAATATTTTGGTTGGCCTAACCATAGCTTGTCTTAGTTGGTCGACTACAAAGCACATGTATGGTCATGTGTTCAAAAGATACATGAGTGAAACCACCAACTGTCCATAAACAGACGCATCCACTTCCTCACCTGAAGTGGTATCCTCTTTTGTCTAATTGATCATTAGAGGAGCCTCCATCATTTGCACCTGTCCATGTGGAACCTTTGAAGTATCTCGTTGGCATATTTTCCCTAACAGGAAAACAGTTCCCCATCACCTTGGCATACTTCCAATCAAAGGAAGTAATGCATGAGACCCATGTCCTTCATATGAAACTCTATTACAAGGTCCTCCTTGAAAGATCTGATCAACACCTCATCACCAGTCAAAATCAAGTCATCAACATATAAAAAATAATCAATAATTTACCTTCTATAAAAATATGATAGAGGTTTACATCCGCTTCACTTTTCGTGAAGCCCAAACCAGTGACATAGCTATCAATCCCGGCGTACCAAGCACAGGGTGCTTTCTTGAGACCATAGAATGCTCACTTGAGTTTTCACACATGAGACTCCTGTTCAAAAGTCTCAAAGCCTTATAGTTTCTCAATATACACCTCCTCCTCAATAACTCCATTGAGTAAAGTTGTTTTCACATCCATCTGGTGGATCTTCCACCCCATCTGAGCAACCAGAGCAAGGATTGATCGATGGATGAGTACCTTGCTATAGGAGTAAAGGTCTCCTCATAGTCAATCCCCTCAACCTGAGAGCACACCTTGGCCACAAATATGGCCTTGTAATTTTATGTTCTTCCGTATGTTTCCTACTTCACCTTGAAGATCCATATCGAACCTACAACTAATTTGTCTGCTAGTCTTGGGACCACTTCCCAAACATTTTTCTTTACAATGGATTCATACTCCACCATTGCATAAACCCAAATTGGTTTCTCTACTACTTCCTCGAAAGAGGATGGCTCGGGCTCTACTAGCTCAGTCATTAGAGTCATGTAGCTAGTGTACCGATCTAGTGACCTTCTCTGCCTACATTGATTTGAAGGAGCGCCAACATTCTACCTCGCATCCTGCACAAGTATCCCAGCTTCCCTAGTTATCTACCTAACTTCTACGGATGGTTCTACTTGAGTGGTTGTCTCCACTCTCTTCTCCTCAACTTGTGGTTTCTCCACATCATCCTAAGGCTCCTCCTTTGGTGGTATCTGAAGCTCCCTTTCAAGATAGCACTGCATGGCTTTGTCTTCATCAAATTTTACATACATTCGTATAATTTTCATTCTGAGGGATGGAAAATACAAATGGTAGTTGTGGGGAGTTCCTGTGTGACTCACAAATACCCTCAACTCTACTGTCGAATCTAGCTTCTTCATTGATTATTTGGAGACAAAGCAGTAGACAAAGGCTCCAACGATCCTGAAATGTGACACATTCAGATTCCTCCCTGAGAAAGCCTCCGTCGGTGTTATCATACCAGGAATCCAATGAGGACTCTTGTTCTTCAAATAGACCGTTGTATTGCATGCTTCAACCCACAAGTGCAGAGGTAGGATTTGGTCATGCAACATTGCCTGTGTTGCTCCCATAATGCTACAATTCTTCCTCTCAACCACCCCATTATGTTGTGGGTTGTGGGTGTTGTCAACTCTCGTTGAAAGCCTTCTTTTATACAGAAATTTTTAAACTCATTCAACATGTACTCACCTCCATTATTGCTCCTAAGAGCCTTCACCTTCTTGCCTATTTCTTTCTCCACCAGTGCTTTTAACTCTAAGAATTGGAGAAATTATCATCCTTCATCCGCATGAAGAAGATCCAGAACTTCTGCGAGAATTCATGAATAAAGATGAAAAAATACTTATGTCTGGTAGTGCAGGTTTTTTATAAATGTACACAAACATCAAAGTGGATCCTTTCAAGGACTACATGTGCTTTGTTGTCCCGGTCATGGAAAGTGGCTTTTGTGTACTTCCCTAAGGTACACCCTTTGCATGTATCTTATTGCTCTAGTGCTCCTTTTGTTGTGGTTATCTATTGCATGATCTTTAAAGTGCCATGACGTAATTGGACAAGTCTTATATGTCAAAGTTCACCTACATCGTGACTCTACACTTTCTCCACCTTTGTTCTCAATGTAGAACAATCCTCCACATCTAGCTTGTAGAGATTATTCACACAAACCCCAATATACTTCACCTGTCCCATGGCTATGTGTCATAGGAATGGGTTCCCTTTGCTGAGGATCACATCATAACCATGGTCTTCCAAAACTATAATGGACACAAGATTATTTTTTAGACCCGGAACAAACATGACATCCTTGATTCTGAGAGGGGAGCCTGACTCCCTTTGAAAGGTGACTATACCTATCCCATTCATGTTGTACCTTCAATAATCTTCGATCTTGATGTGCATCTGGAGATCCTTCTCCTCCAAATCACTGAAAAAATCTATATTCCATGTCATATGGAATGACACACCAATGTCCAGGTACCACACACTTCCCATCATTGGGTTGGCCATGCATGCAATGAGAGTAAGATCAAGCTCAAATTATGAAGCCAAACCTTCATCTTCCACTCCTTCTGAGGTATTCTTTCTTGTCTTCTTGTGTGGACACTTCATCACATAGTGCCTGAATTCATGACAGTGAAATGACTTTATTCTGGACAAGTCTTTCTTCTTGCTCCCTTGACTAGATTCTGCTTTGGATTGGGATTTCTTACCTTTCCCTTTCTTTACCTTTCCATCCAAGGCAAAGTTCTCCTCATCCTTTCCCTTAGATGAAGTATCATCTCTGGTGTTCCGCCTTATTTCCTCTTATACCAAATCAGACCATAGGTGTTCCCAATTTGGTAGTTTCTCCCTCCCATTCACTGAATCTTGGTATTTGTACCAGCTTTGGGAAGGCCTAGAAGGGCTAGGCTCACCAAATCATCCTCTGCTATAGTAACACCAACTTGACCAAGTTCATCACAACATTGTGTGAACCTGCTCAGGTACTATAGAATGATCTCACTCCTCTGCATCTTGATATTTTGAAGCTTTTCCTTGAGCGCTATGATCTGAATGGAAAATGGCATCCACCCATGGAATTTAGCCATGGTATTGTTAGTGGCTTCTACCCATGGCATTCATTCACCCATGGTATTTTCCCACGGTATTGTGACATGCACCCATTGTATTCATTCACACATGGTATTTACCGCCCATGGAATTTACTTGTGGTATTGTAACCAAAAACGGCTATAAGTAACAAGTCACATTTTGTAAAAGGACATATTGTCTACCACAATGTAGCATTTACAATTATTATCTATTTTAATTAAAAAAAAAAAAAACAGTTGAATTAGAGTCCAGATGAGGGAGATATCGTTGATTTAAAATCAGCTATGTTACAGAAAATTTTCAAACGACAATTCGTAGACGGCAACTCTCCTATAATTTTTTGCAGTTTTTGTGCATAATTTCATAAAAATGATTGCATATATGAGCTCCTTTTGAAAAATCACCCAATTTTAAAAAAACAAATGGTCGAATCGGAGTTCGGATGAGGGATATATCGTTGCTTTTAAAATCAATTATTTTTTTAGAAATTTTGTGACGACGGGACACTTGCAATGCAAATCTAAGTTTCCAGATTATCTAGATAGGGATTTCAATCAAATGGGAAGATGCAGAATGATCATTCTATTTCCAAAACAGGTTATAATAAATATTCTGAGCTATATTAACCGAGTTATGTCCATTCTAAATATGGAGCAGCATTCGGAGTGGGTTCCCTTTGGAGACGTGCCCTCCCACCCCGCTTTAGTAGGCACCTTCTTCACATTCATCAGTTTCAACATAGCATCATCTGGCTTGGTTTCTTTGGAGATGTTTCCTCCCACCCTAGCCTATGTGCTACTTTATAAACAGTCAGCATCACGTTTATGGATCAACCACACAAAATCCTTGTCATCGAAGTCCATTTTCTAGGCCGCACACTGTTAGTATCAAAGTTGGTCACAAGAATTACATGGTATCTCTATCCTTGGATCTTATTTTTTCATGGTTATGGCTCATCCCAAAACCCACACTTCATCAAAGTCAATTTGTTACGCTGCACACTATCAGTATCACAGTTGGTCACAAGCATTATAGGGTATCTCTATCCTCAGATATTCGTTCATCATGGTTATGGGTTAACCACACAAAAATTTTCTTTTTAGTGGCTCTTCATATTCAAAAAAGGCTTCGCAGGAGGGAACTTCACGCAATGGGGACCATTTCTTCTTAAGGAGGGAGGAATGATCTGAATGGAAAATGACCATTTCTTGGTGGTTTGTTTTCATGTGTGTTCTCCTATTTTCTTCTGGCATTTCAATTTTTCATATTTTGCCCCCCCCCCCCAAGATCCATTTCAATTTTTTAGATCTTGGGTGCCTCAACCCCATGAACCATTTCAATTTTTGAGATCTTGGCAGGATCCCCCCCAAGGTCCATTTCAAGTTTTTAGATCTTGGGGGCCTCCCCCAAGATCCGAATCATGCTAGCTTCCTATGGTCACTACTATTTGGAATAGATCTGTCAATGCTTGCCACAATGCATACAGAGTTTCCTTCTCATGGAGATTTGAGAAAATATGGTCTTGTACTCCCTCCAATATGATTCTTCTTGCCTTGGATACACACTTCTTCCATTCTGCTAAATCCTTAGCATCAAATCTTGTTGGTCTCGGAATATCATTATAAATGAATTCCGTCAACCCATTACCTTCTCGTATTGCCTCCATGCAATACTTCCATGCGACATAATTCGAGCTTCCCTTAAGGGAATACTCGAGCCTTAATCCATTGAAATCCATCTTCTCAATCCTGAAGAAAACATGTAACACTAATCTACAATTTCGAACCTCCTGTAATGACAACTTCGAAATCTCTTCTCTACTATAATTTTAGTTCTGACACCATATAGAAATTATTGTGTAGATTCAAAATTGCTCATGAAATTTACTAAATCAAAAGACTTGAAGCTACTCTATTAATATGCGTAAGTTAATTCACCATCTATAACACAAATAATAGACATGCAAAAGGAAACATCACACATGCACAAATATTTATCTACGGGAAAGTAACTGATCAAAAACCCTTATTATGTATATTGCATTAATCATAGAATACAGAATAAATACATATGCTTGCTCAAGCTTGAAATTACCTTGCAAGTGTATGGTCTATCCCTTTGCCTGACTGACTGACTCTGGCCAACACTTAACCAATTTTCAAGTCCCCCAAGCTGTTATTTCCTTGTATTTTTCCCTTGGGAAATTGGCCCTTATTATTTAGGAATTTCCCACTATTGAATTGTGAAATTCCCTAGGGTCCTTCCTCTGACTGCATGCACCACCTGTACACATTGTAATATGTTACAACTTATAGTACACTGCCCTGGAAACTCCACCTCAACTGGTGAACTCGAATTCTCTACATGCAACATGTTGTAGCCCCTAGAGACAACCCCTAGGTTGAGGAGAGACCATTGCCTAAGACATATTGACAAGAGTCTTAAAGGTTTTTTGGAAATTAATACACACTCAATGTTAACATTTTTGAGAGAAATCCAATTCAGAACCTTCCTTAAGAGGATAAATGAAAAATCCCAATGTAAACTATTACTCACAGAAGCATTAACATTAGACCCATAGCATCCAACATCACATGAACTTGTAGTTTATCAGTCATCATAGTATATTTAGTAGAATACTTGGATAAGAGGGAAAATCGATACACAGGGCTTAAATCTAAGAATCCAATGCATCAAAATTCAAAGTGAAATAGCTAGAACAGAGAATTGAATGGAATGCAAAGATACATGGAGCACATTTTAAGGATTATCTTTCATATCAATATAGACATCTTTCATCAACATTAGACTTATATGAATCCATAAATTCATGAAAACACTTCCAGCAGCTACTATTACATGTAATCTGAGAAGAATAATAAGAACATCTGGAAAAAACATAGAAAGAGCACATAATACAGATTCAGATGAGCCACAATTGCCAAAAATTTGTATTAATCTTCCACAAAGCAATCATTTCATTGACAGTAGATAGGACTTCTCTCTTGGAAAACCAAAATTCTGAACCCTTTTTCAGTATCATAAAACTATTTTTTTATAGGGCCTTAGAAGGAGACCTTGTTACAAAATATTCCTTCTTGATTTCATTATAGTGGATAATCATAACAAAAAATTTAGTGTGCTTCATGGAACAATTATACTAACCGAACTCTAACTAATTGACTGAAAATAAAATATTTACATAAAACAGGAAATACAAGTTTCATAGTTGACACGATCTGCAGTATCTCTAGTCACGATAAGCAAGTTGTGGCGGCAGTGTTGATGGTTCGATGATTTGGAGCACAAGAGGGTTGATGAACTACTCGCATATTTTCAAAAGTGATGGCGCTAGCAATGGAGCACGAAAGAACTGTTGATAAGCAATTTTGAGGTTGGACAGACCTGTGTAATTCAATCTACGATGAAACAAGGTCTTTATAATTCCCAGCATTTGAAAATCCCTCTTTACATAGTTTACCATGGTCTTCCCCTTCAGAGTTGAAGTCTTCTCATGTGAAGAGTCTACTTTGCTTTTATCCTCCACTAGTCTTTGATTGTATTATTCCCATTGGAACAACACTCCCCAAAAGTCCCAACAGTTGGGCAACCCTGCTTTAACAATCCTCTCAAACTTAGTGTTGAAAGTAGTCATGTTCTTTGATACCACCTCTAGATACTCCTCAGCTTTGAATCTAGCTTCCTCCTTCTAGAAAAGCTTAGAAATCTCCATGATAGCAATTACTCTGTCCACCACATCTATGGGCCTTAGCTCACTGAGTGGCCTCTCATTCACAAACTGAATGAACCTTTTGGCAATCTGGGAGTTCTTTTCTCCCTCTTCTTTGGTTGACAGGAGTAAACCTTCATAATATTTTATTACAATCCTTTGTTCATCCATCAAGTTTATATACTCCCAGTGGTTCCTTATCTCTTCAATGATCTCATCCAATACCATTTGTTTGTCTTGCAGTCGACACATGTTTCCTTTTAGCTTTGCCTTTAACTCAGATATCCCTTATTTTGTTTCCTGTAGATTCTTACTGATGATTTTTGCATTTTTCTTGGCAGTCTATGACTTCTTCTCTTTTGATTTAGGCTTCTTTGGGCAACATCTAGATCGTTATGCACCATTTTAAGCTCCCCTTCTTAAATTTGGAGCTCAGTGAGGATCTTAGTGAGTTGTTCAATTGGGTTTTGATGATCTTTAGGTATGATCACTACACATACATGTGAGTCTATTCTCATTTGTAGCTCTGTTGTATGTTGCTTAAGGGCCACTATTTCTTTATTCCTTTTAATAAGATCTTTGGATAGTATCGCCTTCTCTTCTTCCACTTGTGCAGTTCTTTGGATTTCACATGCTCATTACCTGACATATTCACCTTTATTTGAGCTCCTGGATCTCTATTTCAAGGAGGGCCTCAAAAGAGGTTTTATCCTTTGGATTCACACCTAGCTTCATGGCCATCTCCTTGAAGCTCTCATTCTACATGTGGAGAGCCCTGGAGTTGACTCTCTCTTGCTTCAACTTGGTTGCAGAATTTTCCAACAGCTTCTCAACATTGTTGACCATCATTTTGTTCTTTTTGAGATCACTGTATAGCATCTCTCCAACCTACCTGTGGAAATTTATCTTGTCTAGTAGGGGAACACTTGTTAAATCTAGTGAAACATCCAAGGCTTTTAACTGAGAACCTGAAGGCAAAGACTATGTCAATGGATGTTGTAGTGAAAACTTCATTTGATTCCTTTCTAAATCCATAGCATCCAACAGTCTGTTCTAGTATGGAAGTGAGTGAGATGTCATTTTCTACTGCATCTCCTCTCTCGCCTTCTTATTTCTTTCTTCAATGGCCTTTCGAGTAGGCCAGCTTGACCTAGTAACAATTGCACTTCCTTTTGCACCTAAAATAGCTACCTCTGAAGAGGAAGAGGTAGAAGTTTGTGATGGATTGTCCAAGGTCACTTGGAAACCCAGTTGATCTAGCCTTGTTTCCGCTAGCCTGGTTCAAGCTCCTCTTCTTTTCACTCTTGGGTTTTTTCCTTTTTAGTTGCATGTACATCCTCTATCTCTATATCTCCAGTTTGGTCTAGGGTCATCTTTTGTGCTTTGTCCTTGGTTACTGGAGGCTCAGTCTCCATCTTTGCATCCATAGGACATGAATCAAGGCTAGTTTTCCATTTGATCTAGGGCCTATATTCATGTTCATAAGTTGAAGCTTTTATCTTATTCCTCCTTTGGGAAATGACACCATGAGGGTCATAATGTGAGACATCCCCTAGGTCAAAATTCATCTTTTTGAGCAATGCTTCAACTGCCTTGAAGGCATGCTTGGATTTGAACACAAAATTCCTCACTGGCTTTCCCAATTTAAACATATGTCCTTTATTTACAGGGACAAAGTGGATTCGGTCCACATTGAGGCCCTATTTGATGAATTCTAGAGAAAATATCCACATGGGCATGATCACAGGTAGATGGTAAGGGGGAAGTTCACACCCATAAACCCTGATCTCTATGTCATCCTCAAAAAGGTACCAGTCCCCTACCCTGGTGTCTTTGGTAAGTTGGAGAATCTCTCTTTATTGGGGGATAACCCTTGGGGGAGAAAAACCATGGATAATATTATATGCAATGGCCATATAAGTTGATATAAATTGAGAGTAACCATCAGAATTTGGCCTCTTTCTAACAACAATGTCTCAGTCGAACACAAATTTCCTCTGCTTGTTTCCATCCACCAAACTGAGGCCCGGACACTCAAACTCATCCACATGAATATACACAAACAAATAGAATAGTGTAGAATAGTATATGAAATAAGATGTGGTGGAAAAATGATGCAACTGAAATATTAAGGCCTCAGATGGGTAAGCTGGAATATCAAATAAGTGTCCAGACAGCATCATTTGCCTTAAAAAACCCAAGGTTTCTTTGTTTACTATGTTGGCATCACCATCCCCTAGCAAATGAGAAATTATGGATAGGATGGGTTGGATGGGTTCAAAAAAGAGGGTGGTAGGGAAGTTTTCAGCCATAGGTAGAGCTTGTAGGCTAGGGGCCAGGACCATTTGTAAGAAATATTGTCGCTCATTGGTTGGGAGGGTAGAGTAATGATACACTAGGGTGACATCAATAAACTATTGGGGTTCAGGAGAGGTGGGGTAAACCAGGGCCTTTTGAATCATCTCTAGGGTTACTTCAGGAATTTCTCCCCAAAAGAAGAAACAAATAAATTATTCTTTTCAATGTACGCTACGGCCAACCAGAAGATGAATTCTGGAAAATGGTGCACGAAGGGTGTAATTTGATAATATAGGTCAAAGTCAACTACTTGGAAAGGGTCTTCCCCCTGACATGGTTGCCATATAGGTCAAAACTGAGGTCATCAAGGTGGGAGGCATAGGAAGGGTCAGAAAATTGAGCCTCTGTATCCATGAGTGGGTCGACGTTAGAAGAAGGTTTGGCCTCATGGACCTTTGGGACCTTGGGAGCCGCCTTCTTCATATTTTGTGAGTATCTGAGAAAATTACAAGTGTACAGGAGCGACTGGTTACCTATTTTTCATGGAGTAGGTTGAAAATGACATTGGGCAGAAGTACTCTGTTAGTTGAGCTCGAACGACATTCAGGATAGGTGATGGTGAAGGAATTTGCACCGGGAGCTCCAGAAAATGTTTACAAATATGAGGCAGGAAGGATTTTATAAGTGGAGCAAGGGCAACGGTCAGCTGACGTGGGATGTTGTCATGGGAGGGACACATGGCTAGGTAAGATTGGGAAATGGCGGGGATAGGTGGACAGGAGCAGGGGCGACTAAAGTTACTGTTTTACCTTTGAATTCACACTCACTTGAAAAGGCGCCTGCAGATTGGATCACATGTCTTGTGGTCCCCACTCCCACCATCCTCTAGCGGGAGGCCTGATCTCGCACTCTCCCCCCCAGAATGGATATGTACCATTGGATATAGATCTGAATTTTCAACTATGGGGGTGGGGGCTTGTTTATCGCCTGAGAAAGTTACCCCCCCCCCCCAAAAATTCTTCAGGGGGTTGGATGGGTGGGGATGAACGGAGATTCACCCAAAAACCATTCAATATTTAACCAACGACATGTGCATGTGTAAAAAAACTTCTTTTCCTTGTTGTGATTTTCTAATACAAGTCCCGTGAGTAGCCTTTGTGATTTTAGACCTTCCACTATAGCTCTAGCCCCTGATGGTGGCTCCCATGTGTAATTTAGTTATCTTTTGACTTAGGGGGCTTTACCAATGATTTCGAAGTTGATTCAAAAGGCATTTTTATATTATACCCTGGCTCTGATCTCTTAACTTCTTGAAAATTATGACGAAGGGTAACAACATTGGCTCTAACTAGGGACAGTGTATTGGATGCAATGCACTGAGAACCTTCCGATTAGTACCTTACTCCTTGGGCATGGATTCATTTCATTCATACTTCAATAAAACAAAACAAAAATAGAAAACAGAAAGAAATTATGGTTATTTACAAATGGATCACCAGTATTTACAGTGAATAGTAGTGAACCCTTTCAGTGTTGTAAGTAAAGCTTGAGAAACAGCTCGTTCATAGGTAGCCAAGCACTTCTCCTTCTATATTTTCCAATAGGAAGGTGTTGTTCCATTTTGCCTCAGCAATCCTGAAAGGTATGAACCAAAGGGGATCAAATTTCCATGCTTTCCTTTATCTTCCCTCCCAACATCCCATCTTAGTACTAAGTCTCTTAGCTACAAATATTTGTCTTTTGCCTTTCTGTTAAACAAGGACTTCATTTTTTCTTGATAACAGTCAAATTTTGATTCACTTGTTCTCTGCTCTCTTGAAGTTCCACCATTTGAATTATCCTTCTAGTCAAATAATTTGTCTCTTCCTCAATGTCCTACAAGATTCTAGCCACTGGAATAGCTAGTTGTATAGGAAAAATCATTTCATTTCCATAAACCAACTCAAAAGGGGATTTTCCAGTGGCTCTCTTGGTGGTAACCCTGTTGGCCCATAAGGAAAATTTTAGTTGTGAGTCCCAGTTCCTCTGATTTTCTGATATTGTTTTCTTTAGAATCCTTACCAAGGTTTTATTTGAGGATTCAGCCAATCCATTTCCTTGTGGATAATAGGTGGTGGAGTGGCCTACAAAAATGTTACATTTTTGGCAGAAATATATAAATTTGGCTTACTTAAACACCTAAGAATTATCAGTGACAACCTTCTTGGGGAAGCCAAATTTGGAGAGAATGTTTTTCTCCATGAACTTAACAACTACCACATCAGTTGCATTCTTGGCTGGGGTTTCTTTTACCCACTTAGTAAAGTAATTTGTGGTCATGAGTATACACTTGTATTGATTGATGGAGGCTGGATGTATTTCCCCAAAGAAGTCTAACCCCCACTGTCTAAAAGGTTCTTCAACAAAAACAGGGATTAGAGGAAAAGGTGCTAATTTCTATTTTTCAACAAACTTTTGGCACTTCTCATAGGCCCAAACATAAGTATGCACCTCACCAAACAGTTTGGGCCAGTAAAAACCTACTTTGAGGATCTTGTGTGTTGTATCCCTCCAACTGTAATGTCCTCCACATACACAATTATGAAATTCATCCATCACTTTGTGGATTTCCTCCTCAACCAAACATAAAATAAAAATCCCCACAGGATCCTTCCAGTACAATTGGCCATTTGAGATAACAAATTTATGGGCTTGCAGCCTCAGAGCCCTGTATTTAATTTTATCAAAATTTACTGGGCACCTCAAAAAAAGTAGATAATGAACAATATTTTTATACCAGTGAGACACAACATACTTCATTTGGATTTTTTGGGTTGATGTTTCAATCTCTTGTTGCTGCTCCAAATTTCCACTCTCTCCATCTCCCCCAGCCAGTAAATATATGCCTGATTCTTGACAAATTTATTCAAATATAATTTTAGCTAGCCCCTGCCCCTTGATGAACTTGGTAGGCTTGATATCCATGTCGTAATCTTGAATTTTAGCAATCCATTTTCCCCTTTTTCCCTCACTGTCACCCTGAACCAGAATGTCTTTCACAACAGCTATAGGTACATAAGTAGTTATGTTTTATTACAGGACATAGATTATAAAATCCTTTAGGGCTTTGACCAAGGCATAGGCCTACTTCTCCAAGATGTTATACTTTAACTCAGAATCTCGTAGCACCTGAGTGAAGAATTATATTGGTTGCCCATGCCCCTCGCTATTTCTTTGCAATAAGACAACAACCAATGTATGAGGAGAAGCAAAAGAAAAAAATGAAAAATGGTTTTAGATAGTCTAGGCTAACCAATACAAGGGATTTTGCAAAATCCCTTTTAATTCTGGAGAATGATTCATGAGACTCTATAGTCTATTTCACTTCCTTATCCTTCTTCAACATCTCTATAGTTTCTTTGACTATTTCAGCATAGTTAAGTATGAACCTCCTTAAAAAGTTTACTTTGCCCAAGAAAACCTGGATTTTTTTCTTATTTCTTGGTAATGGGATGTTTTTTATGGATTTCACCCTCTTGGGATCAATCTTCACCCCATCTTTTGCCACTATGTGCCCTAACATCTTTCCTTCACGTAGAGTGAATTGAGATTTTTTAGGATTTAAGGACATACCATATTTTATGCATTTATCAAAAGTGAGTTGCAGATGTTCGATGTGATCCTCATCTATTTTGGAAAAATAGTGATGTAATCCAAGTAAATTACTACAAACTTGTCCTGATCTCCCACAAATGCTATATCCATGGCTCCCTGGAAAGTGGCTCCTGCGTTTATGAGGCCAAAAGACATTCTAGCATACATAAATGTTCCCCAAGCCATGGTGCAAGCAATTTTATTTTGACCTTCAGGATGCACAGCTACCTGATTTTATCCAAAAAATCCATCCATCATAGACATTCGGGCATATCCTACCACCTTCTGCATAATGTAATCCATTTTAGGCAAAGGGTAATTGTCCTTTAATTAGGCTATGTTGAGATTCTTGAAGTCCACACATAACCTTATTTCTCCATTCTTTTTCCTGGAAGTGACTAGATTTTCTACACATTTTGAATATCTCAAAGGTATAATGGTTTTGTCCTGGAGAAACTTCCTTACCTCCTTTTCAATAGATGGGAGTAACAAAGGGTTAATTTACCTAAGATTTTGTTTATATGGCTTCACTCCGCCCTTCAAAGGGATCTTATGTTGAATAATAGTAGTATAAAATGTTTTTAAATCATCATAAGACCAAGAAAACACATCCATATAATTTTTGAAAAGGTCCAAATACCTTTGCTTGTATTTATGAGGAACTCCCTTTGCCAACTTTATTATATGAGGATCCTTTTCTGAACCGATGTTTCAATCTTTCCCCTGCTCATCAATTTCTTACTCAGTTGGCTTGGAATCCAAAACATTTGAGTTAAACAATATTTCCAAGGGAACCAAACCCCTCAGAATAGTGTTACCTTTCAGCTATAAAATCTTATGGCCCGTAATGACTTCTTCCCAACTGGCATGTTGTTCATCTATCACTCTCTCTTCTTCTTGGTCAATTACGAAATTTGAGAATTCTCTGATAACTTACATGAAGCGTTTAATCTACTCCTCATCTTCAAACACCTACCAATTTCTGACATTATCTGGTATTGATGGTTCGTATCTGACCTCAACTTCATCTCTAAGCAGTGTATTTTGAGGAGGTTTAAAGTTGCTAGCAACTATAATAAAGGAATTAGCCATCCAATTTTTTTCTCTAGTTAGGAATTGGATATTGAAGGCTAAGAAAAAATTATCAATCAAATCCCAGACCTCATTTTGGTAAGCCTTTAATCTTGGATGTTTGGTTTGGCATTGATTCCTGATTTCTTTCACTACTAGATTTGAATCTCTAAACGCAGTTAAGGACCCAATATTAATATTTCTAACAGATTGCATATCTAGTATCAAGGCTTCATATTCAGCAACATTATTAGTGGCTTCAAACTCCAACCTGAAGGAGAGAGAGATCAAGTTGCCTTCCGGGGACACCAACAACACACATGCCCCATACCCTTCCTTGGAATAAGCACCATCAAAGTATAACTTCCACATTTTATCACACTCTGGTGATTGTTGGTTTAGCTGGACTAAAGATTCCACCTATGTTTCTTCCAGGATTAGTTCATTTTCCTCTAGTAGCGAGCAGGAGAACTCTTTCTCTTTACCATACATAGGGGCGTTATTGGAATAGTCAGCTCTTGTAACTGTATTTACAAACCTAGATTCTTTGTATAGTCGTCTTTCTTCTCCACCAAACACTGGGATAGTAGCATATGTTAAATCCAATTTGATGGATCCTCCAATCTTAGACCCCCATGACCTGGACAAGAGCATACCGAACCTTGCAGGGATATCAGCTACTACAATATCCATTACCACACTTTTTGCAAGGATCTGGGCTAAATTGACAACCAAATCTTTAATCATCCCTAGACATTTTACTATTTTGGAGTCAAAAGAATAGAGATCTTTCTATGGCCTTATTATTTGTAGCCCGCAGTTGCTCCATAACAGATAATGGCATTAAATTGTGATAAGTTCCTCAGTAAAAAATGTAGTCGTGTAATAAAAGCTCATGAACTACCAAAGTAACATAAAAAGGGGTAGTGGAAGAGTCTTATTCCTAAAAATGAGGTCCAAATACAACCATGGGTCTTTCTTTTTGGAAGTTCAGACTATCATGCGAATGAGCTATGGTGGATGGAAACATGAAATGAGACACCTGGGATTTATAATTAGTTCTTTTCAATAGTTCAGTCAAGGGGACTGAAATTTTGACCTTCTCCAACTCTTTTTGAATATTAAAGGGAGAAGAGCTTCTATCAGCTTGACAACATCAACTGGCTCTTTCTCTTTATCACAAACTAGTTTGGATGGTAAAAGAAACTTCTCTATTTTATAAACCTCGGGCTTGTGGAGAATGGAATTTGGAGACTCTTTCTTTTTGGGTGAGTCTTGGTCTAGAGGATTTTTTCCTTTATCTGCTGATTTTGGAGGATTTGAGGGAGAGGACTCCTCATTTTGGTCTTGCATTCTAGATATTTTCCTAGAAGATCTAAGATCATATTTCTTGTGCAGTTGTGCTTGCATGAAGTCAGCAAACTACCTACAGTAGTTGTCAATCTCACCATCATCTAGTGGTGCATCCAAATCATCCCCTCCTTCCTCATGTGCTTCAGCTTCATATTCCTCATCAGAAAAAGGAGAGAATTGATTTTCCTAAACTTCCATAGTTTCTTCAACATGCTCCTCTAGATCATCCTCTAAGTACAATGGAGGCTGAATGTGATCTTGTTGCTCTTTTCTCTCCCTCTACAAGAGCTGCAAGGGAGGTATCCTATACTAAGGATTGAAACTTCGGTTAGGAGCTGGTTGGTTTTGTCTAGGAGGGTTTTTGTTTTCCAACTCCAGTTTCACCAACTTGTTAGACAAGTTTCTTATCAGTTTATTCATTTCCTCGAGTTTCTTATCTTGAGTTTCCTTTCCCTAGTTTGAGGAATTAGCTTCCTCCTTTCCTCTTCTCCTATCTCCATGATCATTTCTCCCTCTCCACTTCCCAATAGAGGTAAAATTTGCTTCAACTTCTAAAGCATCTATTTGGATTTGGTCCAAGGAGTGAGACTTCCTTTCTCTGAGAGTGAAACCAAAATCTGGCTAAAAATCCCCAACAAAAACCACTTTAGCAATAGCCTTTGGAGGTTCGATTTTAGTAGGAAGACTATTGTACAATTTTATACTTTAAGCTTCTGTGGTAGTTTTTTGGAGTAGCATGATCCAGATTATCCACAGTATTATGTTCATTATGTCAACGTTTCGAACCCCAAAGGGGGTCCATCATCAGGACCAAAATTGATAGAATATGAATGATAGTTTTTGAGAGAAGAATCTTTCGACCAGAGTATATATAAACCTAGAAAATGATAAATTTTTATATAGAAGCCGACCCTATATGAATTCTTTAATTTTAATTTTAATTATTTTATTTATTTAAGTTTAATTATTTTAGTTTTATTACTCTAATTTTAATTATTTGATTTTAATTATATGTTAAATAAATTAATTATTAATCCCTAATAATTAATTAAAACAATGAGATATTTAATTGTAATAAGTTTATTTATATGATGTAATTTGATTAGTTTCTAGTTTTTATTTATAATAAGTTTTTAATTAATTATTAATTATTAATTATTAATTATTAATAAATTTTTAATTAATTAATTTATAATTTATGTTTTAATAATTTTATTATTTCTATTTTATGTTAATTTTATTTAACCCTAAGTATCTAATTGATAAATAAGTAAATTATTTAATTTATTTGATTAATTAATCAATTAATTTAATTAATTAAATAATTTTATTTAATTTTAAAAATCTTTATCAAATGTTAATTTTTAACCGTTGTTACTATGGAATAAATTTTTAATTTTGTTACTTTGGTTATTATTAATTAATTTTAATTTTAATTAATTGGTTGATTAATCTATATTTAATTAATTAATTTAATTACTTAATTTAATTAATTATGGGGAACTAGTGAAGCTGTGCTTCTAAAGATTTGGAGGGATTTATCTATCTAATTAGGGGGAGCCAATTTCCACTAATCTCATTCCCATTGTCCCTGTTGAGGTTCTGAGGAAATTTCATAATTTCAATAGCCTCTCTGATTTTTCTCTTTTGATAATGATCCTCTCTTGCAATGATTTTGGCGTCTTCTAAACATGCATGATGTTTGGTTTTGGATTAGTGTTCCACAAGGGCTGATGTACGGGATCTCCCGTTCTTAATATCAGCTTCGTGCTCTTGAAGTCTTATTTTCAAAGATCGTCCTGTTTCCCCAATATAACTCTTGCCACACGAGCAATCAATCTTGTACACACCCTTTAGTTGTTGATGATCTATGTTATCCTTGACTGACCTCATCATTTTCCTCATTATTCCACATGTTGTAAACTGAGTGTTTATGTTATTCTTTCTTAAAAATTTTGCAATCTTATCTGTAATCCCCTGGATGAATGGGAGGTATACTTTTCCACAATTTTCTTTTTTGTTTTCCTGAGGACTCCTAGAGAGGACCTTATCTTGAGCTCTTTTTATAGCTTTCTTAATACTAAAATCCTTGTATCCTAGGTTTTTGAAGACAGAGGTTAAGTGTTCAATTTCTTCATTTAGGTGATCAGAGTCAGAAATTCTGAGAGCCCTAACAGCCAGAGTGTTTAAGATGCCAAACTTTTGCAATGGATGATGGTATGAGTCAGCATGTAGATAGCTTTCAGTATGTGTTTTCTTCCTATAGACCTGGTGTCCTAAAGTAACATCCTCTTTTCTACTTATCAGGACATCTAGAAAGGGGATTTTACCGTTTTCTTCAAGCTCCATAGTAAACTTGATTTCGGAAGATATAGAGTTAAGATGATTGAAAAACTTCTCCAGTTTAGCCTTGCCATGAGTCCATTTTAAGTTAGTGTCATCAACAAATATTTTCCACCAAGTTGGTTTCAAAGGGTATGAGTCAAGGGCTTTTCTTTGAAAGTACTCCATGTATAAGTTGGCGACAATAGGTGATAGCGGGGAGCTCATGGCGACTCCTGATATTTTTTCATAATAATGGTCCTGAAAGTTGAAAAAGGTGGACCGTAAAAAAATTTCTGCAAATTTTGTTGTTTCAGGATTGGTGGCTATCTTTATAACATGAACAGCTTCATCCAGACAAATCTTTGTAAACAAAGAAACCACATCAAAGCTTACTAGAATATCATCCTTATCCACCCTTTCATTCTTACTAAGTTTTACAAAATCATTTGAGTCTTTTATAAAAGAGTCAGTGTTGCCAACTAGAGGTTTCAGGATCTTAGCCACATACTTAGCTAATTCATAAGTAGGGGAACCAATGGTGTTAACTATTGGTCTAAGAGGGACCCCCTCCTTATGAATTTTTGGTAATCCATAGATTCGAGGTATAACCTCACAGGATGGGATCAGCCTCTTTTCATTTTATCTTCAAGGTTTGTTCCCATGATGGCTTTCTTAACCTGTTTCATAACCCTAGGAATGGGGTTGGAGTTGATTCTTCTATAACTCCCACAATTTAAATGCTCATTCATCTTATGAATGTAATCATCTTTGTCTAACACAACAGTTGCCCCTCCTTTATCAACTTTAAGTACAACTATTTTATCATTATTACGAAGAGATCTAAGAGCATCTTGTCCCTCTTTATTTAAATTACTCTTTGGCCACTTAGATTTCAACATAAATAGGGAACATTCTTGTCTTAATACCTCTTTATCATCCAATGAAAGGCCTTGAGTCCCATTCTCAATGTTACAGATGATGCTTTCAAATGGAATGTTCTTGGGAGAGACCGCAAACCCCAAGCCTTTGATGAGGGTATTAATTTCTTTAGGATTAAGCATTAAGGATGAGAGATAATGTCTCTCTTATCAGGTTTTACAATTTGTTAAACCTCTTTATGAATACAGACACATCCTCATTATATTTTTCTTCATGGTACCAAATTCAGTGAGGATGTACCCATGGTCCCTCTTTCCTCCCATTTTTGCATGAAAGAATTCTTGAGCTCTTCCCAGGTAGTGATTGAAGCATTTGGTAGGGCTTTAAACCATTTCCTAGCTTCCCCATCCAGAGACTAGACAAAATGTCTTAACACTAAATTTAGGTGTTCCACATTAAGGTTTTCAGCAAATGCACAGAAAATTTCTATATGCCTTTGTGCTGAAATGTCATCTTCTCCTGTGAATCTTGGCAAGAGCTTAAGATAGTCTTGTGGCATACCATTCAAGGGTTGTGGAAATTCCAATGGAGCATACTTGTTTAGGAGAAATCCTGGGACAACCATATTGAGCAAGGGAGGTCATAGGAGGCTTATTATGGGTCCTTGCAGAGGGGTTATCTAACTAGAAATTGATTGGTTCTGGGTTGGGAAGCTATTCACACTTCGTGTGGGATTGTTTATAAGGATTTCTTTGACCTCTTCAGTTTCAGGAGAGGGATGAAATGAGAAAGAGGGTGAACTGATGGAGGCTTCTTCATTTTTTACTCTTAAGAAGAATGTGCCAAATGGTATACCACTTTCTTGAAGATATTCCAAAACTCTAGAGGGAAAATCTAGGTAGTTTATCGCAGCATTTTAAGAGATGGAAGAGGATACTTCTGGAAAACAGGCCACAAGAACATGGGTGGCAGGGGTTCTTTCCTTCCATATCCTCCTATATATTATCCTTTCGAGGTCAGGTATAGGAGGTTTTCTCTGTTGTGAAGTATCTGAGCAGGTGTGTGGCCTTTTGAAATCCAGGGTGGTCAAAATGGAATTTAGATAGTGGAGTTGCCAAGGTGAGAGATATTCAACCCACACCACTTTCTTCTCACCTTACCAAAGGGTGTACAAATGTCGTACCCAGGGACGATATTCTGATTCGTCCCCAGCAACAACGTCGAAAGATGTTGTAGCTCCAAGAGACATCCCCTGGATTGAGGAGAGACCAGTGCCTAAGACATATTGATGAGTGTCTTAAAGGTTTTCTAGAAATTCATATCACACTCAATGTTCAACATTTTTTAGAGCAAGTCGATTCAAAACCTTCCTTAAGAGGAGAAATTCAAAATCCTTATGTAAACTATTACTCAAGTAAGCATTAACATTAGATCCATAGCGGTCAACATGACATGAACTTGTAGTTTATCAATCGTCATATTATATCTGGTAGAAGACTTGGACAGGAGCTAAAATCGATACAAAGGGCTTAAATCTAAGAATCCAATGCATCAAAATTCAGAGTGAAATAGATGGAACAAAGAATTGAATGGAATGTAAACATAAATGGAGCACATTTTAAGGATTAGCTTTCATATCAATATAGGCATCTTTCATCAACATTAGACTTAAATGAATCCAGGAATTCATTAAAATACTTCCAGCAGCTACTATTACATGTAATCTGAGAAGAATAATAAGAACATATGGAACAAACACAAAAAGAGCACATACTACATATTCAGAAGAGCCAAAATCTGTAGAAAATCTGTGTAGGTTAACCTGATAATGCAATATAAATCAAAGAAGAATACTATAACCTACTTCTACTATCAATTTGCGGAAGCTTAAAGATCGAGCTGAACAATATAACCAGAAGAAGAAGAATCAATCACACAATACACATGAAAATACTTGGGGGAAAACCTCAACTAAAAACCCCACTATTTGTATTATCATACAAGATGGAAATACATAGGAATAATACAAAGCCTTAGCTCTCACAACTAGCCAGCTCTCAGTACAATCCTCATAGATGCTCATAGGAAATCTTGGTTGCTCTCCAGTGTTATTATCTGCCCTCCAAGCTCCTATTTCCTTGCGTTGTTCCTCTGGGATGATTCTCACCTCACCAAGTGGAACACTTCTGATCTCACACACTATTAGAACTGTGCAATCCTCAAGGAATGATGCCTTGAATGCATGCATGAGTTTTCTTTATAAGAAAACACATGCAACTAATAGTACATTGTCCTTGACTTTAATCTCAACTGGGTCTTTCTCAGAATAGACATGCATGAGTTTCTGATGAGGGAATCTTCAGTTAACTAGAGTACACTAGTTGAGTGCATGCATGCATCAACTGGTTGTTAACTCTCTATTAGTTCCTCAAATAGTTTGGAACTAATTTAACTGGACTTAACTCAGTAAACTGAGTTAACTAATTACAACTCAAATATAACTCAATCTTATCTCCTTAATTTAAGGGATAACTCTTGCATGACTTCAAAAAGACTTCTAACTTGAATTCTCCAACTAATTAATTCAAGATGAATTAATTAATTATTTCCAAGTAGCTGTTAAGACTAAATTCGATTTTAATTCACAATTTAATTCAAGGACAAATTAAATTGGAATATTCAACACTCCCTTTAACCAAGAAAGGGATTATCTGCCACCCCGATCCTGTCTCTATGGAACTCGAATTTACACTTTGACAATGCCTTTGTCAAAATGTCAGCATCTTTCTCTTCTGTAGAAATATATTGCAACAACATGATCCTCCCATCATTGGCAGCTTGCTTTACCTTGTAAAGCCAACGGGAACTCACAACTGACTTGTTCTCCGGTCTCGGAACCACGTCCCAAACACTGTTACGAACTATGGAGTCACACTTCTCCACCATATAATCAACCCAAATCGGCTGTCACACTGCTTCCTCAAAGGAAGATGGCTTGGTCTCAACACATTCCCCAGCGAGGGCCATGTATTCAGTGTACCTCTCAAGTGACCTCCTCTGTCTGCGCTGAAAAGATGGTGCTTCCACATTCTCTCTCGCATCCTCCAACAATCTGTCAGCTTCTTTTGTGCACTTCCGTCCATCTCTAGAAGACTCTGCTTGAGTGGATATCTCCACTCCTGGAACCTCTACATGTGGCTGCTCCGCAACAGTCTGAGGCTCATCCTCCTTAGGAACCATTAGTTCCTCAACAACTTGTAGTTTGAGCTCCCTCTCAAGGGAAACTTTCATGGCCTTCTGCTCATCAAACTTGAGATCTCTACGAACCACTGTCCTCCGACTGGTAGGAAAGTACACCCGATAGTTGTGAGGTGTATCAGTGTACCCCACAAATATCCCAAACTCTACTGTCAGCTCAAGCTTCTTTCGTGCATCCTTTTGAAGTGACCCACATCTGGTCTCTTACCGGAGAAATCTTCCTCTGGTGTCTTCATCCCAAGTATGTGATGCGGGCTTCTATTCTGCAAATAGATCGTTGTGTTGCATACCTCATCCCACAAGTGAAGTGGTAGGCCTTGGTCATGCAACATTGCCCATGATTCCCCTACAATTGTTCTGTCCTTCCTCTTGGCCACCCCATTCTGTTGTGGGCTATGAGGTGCCGTCAACTCTCGTTTAATTCCTTCCGCTGCACAAAAGTCCTTAAACTCTTGAGAGACATATTCTCCACCGTTGTCACTTCTCAAGGCCTTGATCTTCTTTCCTGAGTCTTTCTCGACCAAAGCTTTGAACTCACAAAACTTTGTGAAAGTTTGGTTCTTCTTCTGCATGAAATAAATCCATCATTTACGAGAATAGTCATCAATGAAAATCACAAAATACCTTTGCTTCATTGTGGATGTCGTCGAGAATGGTCCACACACATCAGTATGAAATCACTCTAAGATAGCCTTTGCTTGACTGTCTTGATCATGAAAGGAAGACTTGGTGTACTTTTCCAAGTTACAACCTTTGCATGTGTCAACTTGCTCAAGTTTACCTTTGGGAAGTCCTGTAGATATCTGCTACATTATCTTCAAAGCCCCATGATGCAAATGGCCCAACCGCCTATGCCACAACTCACCAATGTCTTGGCTTTGCACCAATTCTGCTTTCATACTCAATGCTACACAATCATCTACTTCTAGTTTATAGAGATTCTTCACCCGAATCCCTATCCTCTTGGTCTGACCCATGGCTATGTGTCTCAGGAATGTCTTTCCTTTACTGAAGACAACATCGTAGCCTTTGTCCTCCAACATCACGACCGATACCAAGTTATTCTTCAGTCCAGGCACATATTTCACATATGTCAAGGTGATAGGAGCTCCATGCTCCCTCTGAAAATCAATTGTGCCCACTCCTGAAACATTATACCTTCCGTCGTCACCCATCTCTATGCGCATCTTGAGCTCTTTCTCCTCCAAGGCACTGAATAAACTTTTATCACCGGTCATGTGGAATGAAGCTCCACTATCAAGATACCAAACACAACCCATCATCGATGACACCATGCATGTGATGAGGGTAAATTCCATTTCAAACTAAGAGGCTAATGCCTCACCTTCCCCTCCTTCCTAGGATCCCTTCTTGGACTTATTCGATGGGAAATTAGTCACATAATGTCCCATATTGTGACAATTAAAGCATCTCACTTTAGACATGTCACCCTTCTTCCCTCCATGAGAAGAATGCGATTTGAAATGGGAATCCTTCCCCTTCCCTTTCCTTTCCATACTTGCTAAGGCTAGGTTTTCTTCATCATCATTCTTAGATGAAGAACCATCTCTTGTGCTCCTCCTGATCTCCTCCTGCATAAGATCTGACCACAGTCATTCCCAATCCAAAATTTCTCCCTTCCATTCACAGAGTCCTGGTAGCTATTCCAACTCTTTGGAAGGCCAAGGAGAGCGAGGCTCACCATATCATCATCAGCAGTATTTATTCCCACACTGCCAAGCTCATATATGCAGGTGGTGAGCTTGTTCAGATATGTGGAAATAGTATCGCCCTTCTCCATCTTGATTCTTTGAAGCTTATCCTTGAGCACCAATTTTCTCTGGTTGCTACTGTTCTGGTAGAGGTCCTTCAATGTATTCCACATTGAAAATGGAGTATTTTTTCCATGGAGACTCGAGACAATATGGTCTCGAACTCTCTCAAGGATGATCCGTCTCGCCTTCGCCACATACTTCTTCCACTCAGCCAACTCTTGTGCATTAGTTGAAGCTGGCTTTGGGATTTCTTGATCAATGAAATCCTTCAAGCCATTGTTTTCTAATATAGCCTCCATTCTATCTTTCCATGCTATGTAATTTGAGCTACCTTCCAAGGCATATTCGAGTCTCAAGCTATAGAACTCCATTGGCCAACCTTGAAGTATGATATGAATTCGATTTACACCTACAATACCGAACTTGAAACTTCGAATTCTCTTCTCAGTATACTGTTAACAGCTCAAATACCATGTAGAAAATTCTACAAATTCAACTTTGATACCATGTAGTAATTTCTACAAATCTAGCTTTGATACCATGTAGAAAATATGTGTAGGTTAACCCGATAATGCAATATAAATCAAAGCATAATACTATAACCTACTTCTACTATCAATTTGAGGAAGCTTAAAGATCGAGCTGAAAAATATGACCAGAAGAAGAAGAATCAACCGCACAATACACATGAAAATACTTTGTGGAAAGCCTCAGCTAAAAACCCCACTATCTGTATAATCATACAAGGTGGAAATACATAGGAATTATACAAAGCCTTAGCTCTCACATCTAGCTAGCTCTCAGTACAATCCTCACAGATGCTCACAGGTAATCTTGGCTACTCTCCAACCTTCCTCTCTGCCCTCCAAGCTCCTATTTTGTTGCGTTGTTCCTCTAGGATGATTCTCACCTCACCAAGTGGAACACTTCTGATCTCACACACTGTCAGAACTGCGCAATCCTTAAGGAATGATGCCTTGACTGCATGCATGAGTTTTCTTTATAAGAAAACACATGCAACTAATAGTACATTGTCCTTGACTTTAATCTCAACTGGGTCTTTCTCATAATAGACATGCATAAGTTTCTGATGAGGGAATCTTCAATTAACTAGATTACACTAGTTGAGTACATGCATGCATCAACTGACTGTTAACTCTCTATTAGTTCCTCAAACAGTTTGGAACTAATTTAACTAGACTTAACTCAGTAAACTGAGTTAAATAATTACAACTCAAATATAACTCAATATTATCTTTTTAATTTAAGGGATAACTCTTGCATGACCTTAGAGATACTTCTAACTTGAATTTCTCCAACTAATTAATTCAAGATGAATTAATTAATTATTTCCAAGTAGTTGTTAAGACTGAATTCGATTTTAATTCAAGGACAAATTAAATTGGAATATTCTTGTTGCCATATTGCAACAGAATCACCAAAAATTTGTATTAATATTCCACAAAGCATACATTTCATTGACAGTAGACAGGACTTCTCTCTTGGAAAACCAAAATTTTGAACCCTTGTTTAGTATCATAAAATTATTTTTATAGGGCCTCAGAGGGAGAGCCTGTTACAAAATATTCCTTCTTGATTTCATTACGATGGATAATCATAGCAAAAATTTCAGTGTGCTCCGTGGCATAGATGTACTAACTGAACTCTAACTAACTAACTGAAAATAAAATATTTACATAAAACAGGAAATAAAAGTGTCATATTCAACACAATCTGCAGTATCTCTAGTCACGATAAGCAGGTTGTGGAGTCAACATTGATGTTTCGATGATTTGGAGCACAGGAGGGTTGACGAACTGCTCGCATCTTTTCCAAAGTGATGGCACTGACAGTGGAGCCCAGAAGCACTGTTGATAAGAAATTTTGAGGTTGGTCATACCTTTGTAATTCAGTCTAGGATGAAACAAGGTCTTTACCATTCCCAGCACTTGAAAATCCCTCTTCAGATAGTTTACCACATCTTTCCCTTCAAAGTGATAGTGTTCTCATGGGAAGAGTCTACTTTGTTTTTGGACTCCAGTAGTCTTTGATTGTATTGTTCCCACTGCATCAACACTCCCCCAAAGTCCCAACAATTGGGAAAATCTGCTCTGACAATCCTCTCAAACTCAGTGTTAAAGGCAGTCACATTCTTTGATACCACCTCTAGTTACTCCTTAGCTTTGACTCTAGCTTCCTCCTTCTGGAAAACCTTAGAAATCTCCATGATAACAATTTCTTTGTCCACCACATCTATGGGCATCAACTCATTGAGTGGCATCTCATTCTCAAACTGAATGAACCTTTTGGCAATCTAGGAGTTCTTTTCTCCCTCCTCTCTAGTTGACAAGATGAATCCTTCATAATCTTTTATTAAAATCCTTTTTTCGTCCATCAAGGTTATATACTCCCAGTGGTTTATGATCTCTTCAATGATCTCATCCCAGACCAGTTGCTTGGCTTGCAGCGGAGACATGTTTCCTTTCAGCTTTTCCTTTACGTCAGAGATTTTTGGGTTTACTGTCTATAGATTCTTACTGATGATTTATGCATTTGTCTTGGTAGTCTCCAGTTGCTTCTCTTTCTGTATTAGGCTTCTTTTGATAGCATCTAGATCGTTATGCACCCTTTTAATCTCCCCTTCTAAAATTTGGATCTCGGTGAGGGTCTTAGTGAGATGTTTAGTTGGGTTTTGAGGACCTTCAAGTAAGGTCACTGCACATATATGTGAGTCTATTCTCATTTGCAACTTTTGTGCCTTCTTCTTAAGGGACATTATTTCGTTATTCCTTTCAATTAGCTCTTTGGCTAGTATCTCCTTCTCTTCTTGCACCTGTGAAAGTTATTTGGACTGCACATGCTCACTACCTGGCATCTTCGAATTATTCCTTAGCTCCTGGATGTCTATTTGGTAACATTGAAGGAGGGCCTTGAAAGCAATTTTATCCTCTGGATTCACACCTAGATTCACGACCAGCTCCTTGAAGCTCTTAGTCTGCATGTGGAGAGCCCTAGAGTCTCTCTCTTGCTTCAACCTGGTTGCATCCTTTTCCAGTAGCTTTGTGGCCTTGTTGATCATCATTGTGTTCCTGTTGAACTCACTATATGGTATCTCTCCAACCTACCTATGGAAATTTATCTTGTCTGGCAGGGGAACACTTGTTAAATCCAGTGAAACATCCAAGGCTTTAATTTGAGAACCTGAAGGCAAAGACTATTCCAATGGATGTTGTAGTGAAAACTTCATTTTATTCCTTTCTAAATCCATAGCAGCCAACAGTCTAGTTGGGTATGGAACTGAGTGAGATTTCATTTGTTGTTGCATATCCTCTCTCACCTTCTTATTTCTTTCTTCAATGGCCTTTCCACTAGGCCAGCTTGACCCAGTAACAATTGCACTTCCTTTTGCACCTAAAATAGCTACCTCTGAAGAGGATGAGACAGAAACCTGTGATGGATCCTCCAAGGTCAATTGGAAACTTGGTTCATCTGGCCTTGTTTCCACTAGTCTGGTTTCAAGCTTCTCTTCTTCTGTCTCTTGGGTTTTTTCCTTTTTAGCTACATATACATTCTCCGTCTTTGTATTTCTAGTTTGGTCCACAATCCTCTTTTGTAATTTGTCCTTGGTTACTAGATGCTCGGTCTCCATCTTTGTATCCACAAGCCATGAATCAAGGTTAGCTTTCCATTCAATCTCAGTCCTATACTCATGTTCATAAGTTGAATCTTTTATCTTCTCCCTCCTTTGGGAAATGACACAATGAGGGTCACAATGCCAGACATCCCCTAGGTCAAAATTCATCTTTTTTAGAAATGCTTCAACTGCCTTGAAGGCATGCCTGGAGTTGAAAACAAAGGCCCCACTAGCTTTCCCAATTTAAACATATGTTTCTTCTTTGTAGGGACAAAATGGAGTTTGTTCACATTGAGGCTCTGTCTGATGAATTCTAGAGAAAATATCCTCATGGGCATGAACACAGGTAGATGGTAAGGGGGAAGTTCACACCCATAAACCCTGATCTCTGTGTGATCCTCAAAAAGGTAACAGTCCCTACCCTGATGCCTTTGGTAAGCTGGAGGATCTCTCTTTGTTTAGGGATAACCCTTGGGGGAGAAAAACCATGGATAATCTTATATGCAATGGCCATATAAGTTGATATAAATTGAGAGTAACCATCATAATTTGGCCTCTTTCTAACAAAAATGTCTCAATCGAACACAAATTTCCTCTACTTGTTGCCATCCACCAAACTAAGGCCCAGGCACTCAAACTCATCCAAAATATACACAAACAAATAGAACAGTGGCGAATAGTATATGAAATAAAATGAGGTGGAAAAATGATGCAACTGAAATCTTAAGGCCTCAATGGGTAAGCTGGAATATCAAATAGGTGTCTAGGCAGCATCATTTTCCTTAAAAAACCCAAGGTTTCTTTTTTTAATATGTTGTCATCACCACCCCCCAGCAGATGAGAATTTAGGGATAGAATGGATTGGATGGGTTCAGTAAAGAGGGTGGTAGGGAAGTTGTCAACCATAGGTAGAGCTTGTAGGCGAGGGGCCAGGACCATTTGTAAGAAATATTTTCACCCATTGGCTGGGAGGGTAGAGTAATGATACACTAGGGTGACATCAGTAAACTATTGAGGTTTAGGAGAGGTGGGGTAAACCAGGGCCTTCTGAATCATCTCTGGGGTTACTTCAATAATTTTGGCCCCAGAAGAAGAAACAAAGCAACTTTTGTTTTAAATGTAGGTTGTAGCCAACCAGGATATGAATTCTTGGTTCACAGAGGGTTTAATTTGATATTATAGGTCAGAGTCAAATACTTGGAAAGGGTCTTACCCCCTCATATGGTTTCCATATAGGTCAAAATGGAGGTGAACAAGGTGGTAGGAATAGGCAGGGTTAGCAATTTGAGCCTTCGTATCCATGAGGGGGTCAACATTGGAAGGGGGTTTGGCATCACGAGCCTTTGAGGTCTCGGGAACTGCCTTCTTCATATTTTATGAGTATATGAGAAAATTACAGGTGTACAGGAGCAACTGGTTACCTATTTGTCATGGAGCAGGTCGAAAATGACGTTGGGAGGAGGTACTTGGTCAGATGATCTCGAACGACGTTCTGGGTAGGGGTCTGGTGGGAGAGTTTACACTGGGAGCTGAGGAAAATGTTTAAAAACGTGAGGTGGGAAGGATTTTATAAGTTGAACGAGGGCAATGGTCAGATGATGTGGGATGATGTCTCGGGAGGTACACGTGGCTGGGTGAGATTGGGCGATGATGAGGACAGGTGGAGAGTAACGGGGGGGGCGGATTGCGGGGGTCGGATCCCGTGCTCTCCCCCTAGAATGGATCTAGACCGTCGGATCTACATATGACTTTTTAACTCTGGGGGGGGCTTTTTTATTGCCTAAGCAGTTTATCGCCCCGAGATTATTCCAAGGGGTGGTCAGGCACGGATGAATGGTGATCCGCCCGGAAACCATTCGACATTTAACCAACAATGCGCACCTGTGTAAAAATGCCTCTCTTCCTTGTTGTTTTTTGTCGATAGGGGTCACATGAGTAGCTTTTGTGCTTTTAGACCTTCCACTATAGATCTAGGCTCTGATGGTGGCACCCATGGGTGATTTAGCTATATTTTGACTTACGGGGCTTTATTGGCTTTACTAATGATTCCTCAGCTAATTCAGAAGGAAATTTTTAGATCAGAGCCCTGGCTCTGATCTCTTAACTTATTGAAAATGATGACGAAGGGTAACAACACAACAATTATTGTGGGTTGATTGATCACTTAACTAGTTGATCACCGAATGTGGTTAAAGTTCCACTTCCACGACTTGACCTCCACTAGTTCTTTTGACAGTTAGAACTATTTAAAGTGACAATAACTCAAATTAACTTAAATAGATTGCTACAAATTAGCAATCAAACATACTGAACTCAACTCAATATTCCCCAACTCATATTAACTGAGTTAAATGAGTGACAAGTGCCATGTTACCTCAGTTAGCTATCTCCAAGATTTTTGCAGAAATAGAAATTCGAATTTTCTCTATTTTGACCAAGGCAAAGTCAAATTGAGATTTTCTTGTTGCATTTTCAACAAATTTTAGAGATGTATATGTAAGAGTCTATGAAAAACAAGGAACAACCTCTCTTGCTTGTTAAATAAGTCAAGATCTCTCTTCCACCTGTTGAGTCCCAAACTTGCATCTTCCCTATACACCTTTTCAGCCTTCTTTTCCATTTACTTGACCCACCAAGATGTCAAATCATTGCATATTAGTTTAAAAAGAGCTTATAAAATGGTTTCCTAACTATGTCTTGTGACTGCTGTTTGATTTAGATTTTTGTTTAATCAGCTGCAGAAACTTGTCACTTTTCGCAGCCAGCTCAAGTTTCCGTACCCATTTTGTTGAAGACTATGTTACAGGTGTCCACTGGAGAATCCGGCCACATGGGCAAGCTGCAAATGACATGTACATGGAGCGTGTCCCCTTGGTTCAGCCGAATCACTCACAAATAGCCATGGTCAAGGACGGTCAAAGGAGTGGTCAAACCAAGAGTTTTGCGGTGGCACGACTCTGTTTTTACCACGTGAAGTTTTGCGTGGCAAGTTCCTCAATCTCCGGAGGTGTGCTAACACCTGTGGATCGATCTGTGAACCAAATCGAACAGCCACCACTCCATAGATTTATTTGTCACGGCTACCATACTGCTAGATCTCAGGACGTGGATATTTATGTGTCTGTTTGGCAGCGCAGAATTTAGGAATTAGTTATAACATCTTCAGTTATAAATAACGCGTTATCATACGCTTGATAGCTAGCTTTTTATATGTAATCTTGATTGTTTTTACAAGTTCACTGTGTCGTGCTATATCTTTACCTTATGACTGCACTTTAATATATGAGAAGGCAACGTTCTTAAGTTTAATTTGTGACTGAGTATTGATTGGCCGAGGTTGCAAAGGGCCCCTATACACCAAGGCTCTGTATCTACTGCATAGTTTCTTGCTTTCTTTCATTATGTTACTGCTTTTATAATCATTTGCTTGTATATATTACACTGTTCTGATATTCATGTTAACTGCTGTCCATCTTTTCTTTTATTCTTTCTCATGATTGTTAACTGATCAGTGTTTTTCTTTCAGGTTCTTGTAGGCAGCTCGGGCATTTACATAGCTTTAATGACTAATGACATGAAATCATCTTGTCCTTTCTGCTGATTTATTTTATGAGTTTTAATTTCAGCATTGTCATTTCTTTCAGTTCTGTTTTGCTCATTTACTTTCATGCAATTTAGATATCATATTACTCCATTTCTCTATGATTACCTCCTATAGCCAAGCGACTCAAATAGTGAGGAATCAGAATATTATTTGATGTAGTATGATTTAGTTTACTTTCCTGCAAGATAGTGATTAGATTACTTATGTCATTTTCAGGGATTGAAGTATGAATGAGTAGTTTAATCTTAGTTTCGTTTTATGCAATTTCATTTCTTGCAATTTAGATATCAGATTACTCAGTTTGTTTATGATTACCTCCTATAGCCAGAGCGAGTCGAAAGGTGAGGGGTCAGAATATGAGTTGAAGTAGTGTGATTTAGTTTGCTTTGCTTACAGTCTTTGAATTGCTTTGAGTTTAGTTTTTATTTTCTTTTTATACAGCAGTAAGGATACTGGGCTTCATTGTCACTAGTTCATTGTTTTGATACATTTTTATTTTATTTTGGGAATTGATTTCATCACAGCAAAGTTTTGCAGCCTTTTTGAGAACTTTAAAGTTTGGAAAATCATTGTAGAAACCACCATTTCCATCCATACTTGACTTTCAATTCTGCCATCTCACATTAGGGAGTCAACAGAAGATAAACCCAAAAACAAACCAAAAACTCAAAAACGACAAAGAAATAAGAAATCGGTTATCTTGCATATACAGTGCACTTCACTTCAGCAGTTTACGACTCTCGGATTGACATTTTAAATAGCAATTTAGGACACACTAAATTGACCAAACATTTTGGCGTCATTGCCAGGGAAGTGAAACTAGGTAGCCAATTTCTTAAAAAAAAAACAAGAAAATTTCAAGGAAGGTAAAAATTGATAACTTCTCAAAGTATGCTCTCCTCTTGCACCTAGTGTGATCTGGAGGATCAGAAAAGAGATTTATTGGTTTAATAATTTCTTGAGTATGCTCTCTTCTTGCACCTAGAGTGACCTGGAAGATCAGAAAGAGAATTATTAGCCCGACTTGAAGAAAAATAAAAAATGACATGCATAGAGCAAGAGATTCTAGGGGAAGGTTTTCAGTTAGGGCAAAGAGTTCGATTTTTACAACTCCATCTACTTCAAGGAATAGACAAGAAACACCTCCATCATCTCCAACTCACACTCCTAGCCTTAGGATTCCTGGAATTCAAGAGGCAGTGGTTGAATTAGGAGACTCTCCCACACTATCCACTGAATCTAAGTTAGGAAGAGACCCTTTCTCTACTTCTACAGGAAAGCACATTGTAATTGAGGAAGTAGAATCACCTGAAGAAGAAGAGGGAGAAATTCCTCCTCGTTCGCCATTAGTAGAGGAACCAGATGACTCTAAAGTCTCTGAGGAAACTATCATGGCGGAGGAAGTAGTAAACGGATTTGGTAGAGGTAGAGGTAGAGGAGGAGGAGGAAACAATGGAGGAGGTACAGGTCACAATGGGGGAAATAGAGATGGAGATAACTCATTCGGATTTCCTATAGTTGATGAGGATTCTCGAGCAACAATGAAAAACATCTCACCATCTGTCCTCCCAAACTTTCATGGGTTACGAAATGAGGATCCTGAAACATTTCTATTTGAGTTTGAAGTCGTGTGTCGAACTTATGATTATCTAGAAGACTCTCAAAAACTCAAATTGTTTCCTTCAACATTGAAGGGAGCTACTTTGAAATGGTTCATGGGATTAGTCACTCAATCCATTAGGACATGGAATGATATGAAACAAACATTTTTGGATAGATACCTGGACTATTGTATGCCCACCAATCACAAGGATGAAGTATTCAAAATGGTGCAAAGAGAAGATGAAAACTTGGAGGATTTACTTGAAAGATTTCAATACAACCTGAAAAGAGAAAAAATGAATAACTTAGATGACGAAACCTTGAAAGCCCTTCTATTAAAATCCATTAGAGATGAATGGATAGATATTTTGAACATGATGGGAAAAGGAGATATATCTCAACTTCCACTTCATGATATAGCAGAGCTATGTGTCCATCTCTCAAGGGGAAAATCTAAAACTGGAAAAGGGCCTAGAGATCCTTCTCTCATTAGAGCAAACAAATCTGCAACTAAGTCAGTAAGTAGGGCTGAGATTGGCAACATGCTTGATGAATTCAAAACTGATATTTTAGGGAGTCTTAATGAGAAACTAGACACCCTTAAGATATAAAACAAGCAGAAAGCAGAAGCTGAAGCTTTGGCCATCTTTTGTCCAAAATGTAGGAAGAAACATGCTCTAAGGGAATGTCCCTTGGATGCAAAAGTTGTAGAAACATGTGTAATTTTCTCAGAAAACCATGAGACCAAGGATTGTCCTTCAATTCCTAGGCTCAAAGCTGTCTTTCAAGAAGATCCAAATTCAATTGAGTCTCTCTGTTTTGTTGCAAGGAGACCTTGGCAGGGGCAACAAAATCAAGGGTTTAACAACTCTATGAACTTTCAACCCCCACCAAATTGGAATCCTTGGCAACAACCTTGGTCCCAACCTCAAAATCCTTTTCAATCATGGGTACAAGGTATGCAAAATCCTTTTGGGAGATTTGCTCAATTTTATCAATATCCTCCATCTTTTCAAAATCAACAATCTCCACAACTTCCAAATCAAAATCCACAACTATCATTACCATTTCCACAACAACAACAACCTTCTCAACAGAATCCAAATTCTCAACTCTTGCTTCCATTCCAACAGAAGACAAATCAACTACCTTCCCAGCCATTGCCGAACCCCAATAATAAAAACCCTCAAAATTCTTACATGGTAGAAGGACAACAATTTCCTACCTATATGATTGTTCCTCTTAATGATGTACAACTCAGATCTGGTAGAGTTTTAGACAAGCCTTCTATAGATGCTCAAAAGCAAAGCATTTCTGAGGAAGATTCTCTTGAAGCCAATAAAGGTTCTGAAGCACCTCTTCAAAACCCAAGCACTCAAAAAGAAAAAGAAAAAAAGTCAACCCCCACAACTCCTATAGTTGAGCAACCTGCATCTTCATCTACACCTCCTTTTCCTAAAAGATTACAAATTGACAAAGGGGTGGAAAAACAAATCTTGTTGCCTTACTATGATTTTCTAGATGAATTAAAGAATGTTTGTATCAAGATTCCCTTGTTACAAGCCATTAGAGAGATTCCTATTCTAGCAAAAACAATAAATGAGTTGAGTCTTAAAAGACCAGGAAGGAAACCAAGAGATACAAGAAGAATCCACCTGGTAGGAAAAATTGCAGAAATCATGATGGGAAAAATTACTATGCAGAAGTATGTAGATCCCGGTAGTCCAATTGTCAAAACACATATCAATGGGGTAGAAATTCCAAATACTTTGATTGATTTAGGGGCTGCTATCAACATTATGAGTAGACAAACTATGGAACAGCTAAAACTTCATAATCTTCTTTTTACACCTACTTTGTTGCAACTTGCAGATCGATCAATTATCAAACCAGATGGTGTATTAGAAGACATTTCGGTCTCCTTAGATTCTTGGGAATATCCAGTAGATTTCATGATTTTAACTCTCAAGAGTAATCTAGGAGGACACCCTCTCATCTTAGGAAGACCTTGGCTAGCCACAGCTGATGCTTTTATCAGTTGTAGATCTGGGGATATGTATATTTCTGATGGTAATTCGACAAAGAAATTCAATCTGTATCCTCCAGCAAAAGCAATTACAGAAGTAGGAAATAATGAATGGGTTGATGATGAGAATACTATACAACCTTTCTTTACCATTTCTGAAATCAGTGAAGATAGTCAAGTTCTGAACACATTAGAAAACTTTGAAACATCTTCAGAATATGACCACACATAATTTCAGTTAGATTCTAACATTGAGTATCTATCATCTAGAAAAATGTCTCTTTACTCTATGGAAGAGTTTGGTAGTTCCACCATTGAGATCTTTCTAGGTAAAACATTGAATATCAACAAAAACTTGGAAAAATCACAACAGGGAGAGCTAACCAAAATCTTGCAAAAACATTCTACTGCATTTGCATGGGAGTATACTGATATGAAAGGTATTGACCCTAAGACTTGCATTCATCACATCTACATTGTGGAAAATAGTAGACCAATCAGACAACCTCAGAGAAGGATGAACCCAAACCTTAGGGAGATAATGAAAGAAGAGCTCCAAAAACTACTCAATGTAAACTTCATTTATCCAATTTCAAATAGCCGATGGGTTTCTCCTTTGGTTATAGTACCTAAAAAGAATGGTAAATGGAGGGTATGCATTGATTACAGGGAATTGAACAAAGCAACTTTGAAGGATCACTTTCCTTTACCCTTTATCGATCAAGTATTAGATACTTTAGCAGGCAAAAAGTACTTTTCATTTTTGGATGGTTTTACTGGCTATAATCAGATTCAGGTAGCACCCGAAGATCAGGATAAGACCACATTTACCTATCCATGGGGAACTTTTGCTTACCGAGTACTTCCTTTTGGATTATGTAATGCACCCGCAACATTTCAAAGGGAAATACTAGGAATATTTTCTGATCTAATCCATGATTGTGTAGAGGTTTACATGGATGATTTTACAATTTATGGTGATTCATTTGAAGAGGCATTAGAGAATTTGGAAAAAGTCCTTATAAGGTGTAAAGAAACAAACCTTTCATTGAGTCATGAAAAATTCTTTATGATGTTTACTGAATGTATTGTTTTGGGACATCATATTTCAGGGGATGGGATTAAAGTTGATAGATCAAAAGTTGAAGTCATCTCCAAGTTGCCTATTCCAAATTGTCAAAAAGATGTTAGAAGTTTTCTGGGATTTACTGGATACTATAGAAGATTTATAGAAAACTTCACCAAAATAGCATCTCCACTCTTCAAATTACTTACAAAAGACTGTGAATTCAAATGGGATCCTGATTGTCAATCTGCATTTGAAACTTTGAAAACAAGAATATCTGAAGCACCCATTTTGAGAGGGCCAAATTGGAAACTTCCTTTCCATATTTCTACAGATGCTTCAGATACAGCTCTAGGAGCTGTGTTGGGTCAAAAGGATTTAGTTCCTTATGCCATTTACTACACCAGTAAAAATTTGACTCCCACTGAGTTGAACTATACTGTGACTGAAAAAGAGTTCTTAGCTGTTGTTCATGCAATCAATAAGTTTAGACATTATATAGCATGCTATGAAACTTTTTTCCATACTGATCATTCTGCAATTAGATATCTAATGAACAAACCTATTACTAATGGCAGAGTTACAAGATGGCTCTTACTTTTACAAGAATTCAATATTATTGTATTGGATAGACCAAGGAAACAAAATACAGTAGCTGATTTCTTGTCTAGGATCCAAAATACTAACAAAGGTTCTCCTGTAGAGGATAAGTTTCCAGATGAATATTTATTTGCAGTAACTACTAAGACTCCTTGGTATGCAGATATTGCTAACTATTTGGTTACAGGGAAGCTACCTCCACATTTATTTCCTAGTGAAAAAAGAAGAATTATTCAGGAGAGTTCAAATTATTCATGGATTTCTAATGAATTGTTTAAAACAGGGCTAGATTGTGTGATCAGAAGATGTGTTCGGGAAGATGAAATGCCTGACATCCTCAAGGCATGTCATGATGAACCATGCGATGGACACTTTTCTGACAAAAGGACGGCCTATAAAATCCTTTCTTTAGGATATTATTGGCCTTCCCTCTTCAAAGATACAAAACAATATGTCAAAAGGTGTGACAGCTGCCAAAGAGTAGGGAAACCAACTCTTTCAAATGAAATTCCACTACAACCACAGGTACTCATCGAACCCTTTGAAAAATGGGCTTTAGATTTCATTGGACCCATTAATCCCCCATCTAAGCAGAAGAAGTATATATTGGTATGCACTGATTATGTCACTAAATGGGTAGAAGCCAAAGCATTACTTTCTGCTACTGAAAATTCAGTTGTTAATTTTCTTTATGAGGATATTTTTACTCATTTTGGTGTCCCAAGAGAAATTGTGACAAATCGGGGAAGTCAATTTACATCTAACTTGATGGAGAAGCTGATGGAAGAATACAAAATCAAGCACAGAAAATCTACTCCCTACCATCCGCAAGCAAATGGCCAAGTGGAGTCTACACATAAGAGATTGGGCAGAAAGGCTTCCTGAAGCCTTGTGGGCCTACAGAACTACATGGAGGAATACAACAGGACATCCTCCCTATGAACTCGTTTATGGGAAAGAAGTCCTACTCCCCATTGAGTTTCAAGTCAAGACTTTCAAGATGGCAGTTCAACTGGGGATGAATCTATCAGAAGCCCAAAAGCACAGAATGGAGCAGTTGAATGAGCTAGATGAGATAAGACAAGAAGTAATTTTAAGAACTGATCTAGTTCAACATCAAAGAGCTAAGTGGCATGACAGATACATCAAAGAGAAAAAGTTTCAAGAGGGAGATTGGGCACTACTATTTGATTCCAAGTTTAAAGACTTCAAAGGTAAATTTTAGACTCATTGGCTTGGGCCATATGAGATTGACAAAGTCTTTAGCAATGGAGCGATAAGAATCAAGACCATTGATGAATTTCAAACTCCTCTTATTGTGAATGGCCACAGATTGAAAAATTATCATAATCCACTCTCAAAAAAGGAATTTGTCAAAATATTTCAAGAGAATTTTGCAATAAGGCTGGTGAAGAAGAATCCTTCTTCCCCACCAGCCTAGCCTTTGTTTTTTCAGTTAAAAAAAAAAAAATGAAAAAAAAATTGTATAAGCTTGAAAACCAATCACTGATTGGCGGTCTTATACAGAAAATGTAGAGTGAAAATCAGGGACACCTGACACTCTATATTTTCCAAAAAAAATTCTCTCCTTCTTTTTCATTGTCACTCCACTTCATTTGCCATTCCATTCCATCTCCATTTCATTTTCATTTCACTTCACTCCACTTCATCTCATTCCATTTCATCAATAAATGTCTCTTTCAGGACCATTTTCACTCAGTTAGTTATTATCTAACTATCTTTGTTCAGCCAAGTGGGTGCTGTGTCAGTTTCCACAGCTGGAAGCAGTTTCCGCAGCCGAAAGCAGTTTCCGCAGCGACCACTCTGTTTTTCAAATTTACAGTCAAAATGTTAGTGCAATAATCATGGAAATGCAGGTGTGACTGAGAAAATGCTATGAAGACATTGAGCATCTCCAGAGCGGTTGGTTAAAGGCTAATGGACAACAAATGACAAGGTTTCCAAAGGTATGAGCAAAAATTTCTTTCAAATAGCAATTGAAGGCACAATTTTGCATAGTTGTCAAACCATAAAAGCTCTACTATGTGCAATGATTATCACGATAGCTCCATTACCCATTACCATCCCACGACATTATTCCGCACACCATGCATTTATTCCTTAACTCTCTTATGATTGATTTTCGGGTTCAAACTCATAGTGACTGCACTTTCATACACCACTTGTAATCATGAGATGTGACCTATTTCACTACGACTCCTCTCCACCGCATTTTCTGCAACCATTCATTAAACGTGTAACATTTCATACGCAGCCATTCAATTCAAAATCTCAACTCCACTCCATTTCCTTACCATTCTGTTAAAACCATCTTCTTCACATACGTCTGCACTTCATTTTGTGAACTCACCTCGGCTGCTCATCCTCTGTTTCCGCTTGCAGTTCTGGAACACTCCCGTTACCTGTTATCCTCCAATTGCAGCCACTGTATTTTTGCCATAAACCCTGCAACCGAACCACCTTACCTCTGCTAAACCCTCACACGCAATTGAATTTTTAGTTGAATTTCAAAACAGAGGAAAGGATGGGACGATTACTAAGGGCAGAACTGGAAGGACCTAAATATTTAGAAGGTTACCCTCAAGCAAAAGATTTGCTGAAGAAAGAAAAATGGTTACGCTTCATCCAGAAATTTAAGGGCCATAACAAGGAGGTAACGAAAGCCTTTGCACGGTCTTTCGACGGCCAGATGGTGGAAATTGGAGACTTAAAGCTCACGGTCACTGAAGCAACAGTAGTAGTTGCCACAGACTTGCCCCAGGAAGGTGAGCGATGGTTTAAAAACAAAAGTGTGGACGAACAGGCATGGAGAATTATGCTACGTAACCCAGGTATGGACGTTACTATGTTTACAAAAGGAATTCATGTTCATGCATTGAAAGAAGAATGGGCCAGCCTACTGTTAATTATCCAAAAGTTTATCACTTGCGAAGGATGCTTTGGTTCAATGTACATGTATCATGCTAGGTTATTGATGAACTTCTTAGAGATTCAAACTCTTAATTTGCCTTATTTCTTACTGCTGAGTTTGAAAAAGATGAGTACCACAGTCCAAAAGCACATAGGAAATATAGAACCTCATCTATATCATCATGGACGTGTAAGGATTCTCATTGAAGACCAACTGAATAAAAACAAAGATACATGGGAACAATTCTTAGTAAGAAATTACTTTCAAGAGCCATCTGAGGCACCTGAAAGTAGTACACCAAAGACACCGAGAAGGAGTAGGAGAAAAGAAAAGAGTGCCATAGTCCAAGACTCTCCTATTACCAAAACTCAAGAAGTTGGTCAAAAAGAAAAGGAGAAAAGAACTAAGGACAGAAAACATAGAAAATTGAAAGGCAAAAGAAACATAGAAGAAGTCTACCAATCACCAGAGCCATCTATAGAGGAGGACTATCAAACATTGTCTGAGAGATTAGTGCATCTTCAAAAACAAACTGCTACAGCAAAGAAGAAGGAAAAAGGAAAACAGAGCATAGAAGAAGGGAGTACTAGTCCACCGTATTTAAGAAGAAGCAACAGGCTTAGAGGAAGGGGGATTAAAACACAAGTAAAACGACCCCACTTCATTGACTTGGGTGGGGAAACACCCGAGAAACCTCCAGCTGGCCATATTCCATCTCATCCTCAGCCAACTATTGAAACTAGTCCTCCACATGTTGATGAAAGCCCTTCTCGGCCAGAGCTAGAAAGTAGTCCTCCTCCTCCACAAGACTTTGAAGTCAGTCCAAGAAAAACACCCGAAATAGATCCAAGTCAACAGGAGGTGTATGACTACCTCGAATCTTTAGAAAAGACAACTGCAGGCCCGAGTACCACTCTGCCCCACATGACACAAGATGCACAAGTCCAATCCTTAAAGCAAGAAGTGTTTGAATTAGAGGTTCTAAACAGGCATATTAAGCAAGAAAATGAAGCACTTAAGGAGCAGAGCAAAGTGGAAAAAATTATTCATGATAATACTATGCTTCATTTGGGACTATGGAAAAAGAAGAACAAGAAACTAAAGAAAAAGTGCAGAAAGTTGAGCAGAGAATTGATCAATCTCAAATTCAGATGTCTGATAAGGAAACCCAGGATTGTGGTAGCACCAAGAAAAAAGAGAAGAGGACTGGATGTACTAGCAGAGGCTTCAGAACATATGGATTAGAGGGGAATGACTAAAATTTTGGTTGCATGAGGACATGCAACACCTTCACAGTGGGGGTATGTTGAGTCCCAAACTTGCATCTTCCCTATACACCTTTTCAGCCTTCTTTTCCATTTACTTCACCCACCAAGCTGTCAAATCATTGCATATTAGTTTAAAAAGAGCTTATAAAATGGTTTCCTAACTATGTCTTGTGACTGCTGTTTGATTTAGATTTTTGTTCAATCAGCTGCGAAAACTTGTCACTTTCCGCAGCCAGCTCAAGTTTCCGTAGCCATTTTGTTGAAGACTATGTTACAGGTGTCCACTGGAGAATCCGGCCACATGGGCAAGCTGCAAATGACATGTACATGGAGCGTGTCCCCTTGGTTCAGCTGAATCACTCACAAACAGCCATGGTCAAGGACGGTCAAAGGAGTGGTCAAACCAAGAGTTTTGTGGTGGCACGACTCTATTTTTACCACGTGAAGTTTTGTGTGGAAAGTTCCTCAATCTCCGAAGGTGTGCTAACACCTGTGGATCGATCCGTGAACCAAATCAAACAGCCACCACTCCATAGATTTATTTGTCACAGCTACCATACTACTAGATCTCAGGACGTGGATATTTACGTGTCTGTTTGGCAGCGCAGAATTTAGGAATTAGTTATAGCATCTTCAGTTATAAATAACGCGTTATCATACGCTTGATAGCTAGCTTTTTATATGTAATCTTGACTGTTTTTACAAGCTCACTGTGTCGTGCTATATCTTTACCTTATGACTGCACTTTAATATATGAGAAGACAGCGTTCTTAAGTTTAATTTGTGACTGAGTATTGATTGGCCAAGGTTGCAGAGGGCCCCTATACACCAAGGCTCTGTATCTACTATATAGTTTCTTGCTTGCTTTCATTATGTTACTGCTTTTATAATCATTTGCTTGTATATATTACACTGTTCTGATATTCATGTTAACTATTGTCCATCTTTTCTTTTATTCTTTCTCATGATTGTTAACTAATCAGTGTTTTTCTTTCAGGTTCTTGTAGGCAGCCCGGGCAATTTACACAGCTTTAATGACTAATGACATGAAATCATCTTGTCCTTTCTGCTGATTTATTTTCTGAGTTTTAATTTCAGCATTGTCATTTCTTTCAGTTCTGTTTTGCTCATTTACTTTCATGCAATTTAGATATCATATTACTCCATTTCTCTATGATTACCTCCTATAGCCAAGCGACTCAAATAGTGAGGAATCAGAATATTATTTGATGTAGTATGATTTAGTTTACTTTCCTGCAAGATAGTGATTAGATTACTTATGTCATTTTCAGGGATTGAAGTATGAATGAGTAGTTTAATCTTAGTTTCATTTTATGAAATTTCATTACTTGCAATTTAGATATCAAATTACTCAATTTGTTTATGATTACCCCCTATAGCCAGAGCGAGTCGAAAGGTGAGGGGTCAGAATATGAGTTGAAGTAGTGTGATTTAGTTTGCTTTGCTTACAGTCTTTGAATTGCTTTGAGTTCAGTTTTTATTTTCGTTTTATACATCAGTAAGGATACTGGGCTTCATTGTCACTAGTTCACTGTTTTGGTACATTTTTATTTTCTTTTGGGAATTGATTTCATCACAGTAAAGTTTTGCAGCCTTTTTGAGAACTTTAAAGTTTGGAAAATCATTGTAGAAACCACCATTGCCATCCATACTTGACTTTCAATTCTGTCATCTCACATTAGGGAGTCAATAGAAGATAAACCCAAAAACAAACCAAAAACTCAAAAACGACAAAGAAATAAGAAATCGATTATCTTGCATATACAGTGCACTTCACTCAGCAGTTTACGACTCTCGGATTGACATTTTAAATAGCAATTTAGGACACACTAAATTGACCAAACACCACCCTTGGAAAAATAAATCCCTATGAAATGTCAATGAGCATAAATTAATCAAATAAATAAAGGGTGAAAGAAGAGAAAGGCTTCCTGCGCAAAGAGGTGAAGCAAGCAACTTCACTAGTGTACTGAAAAGGCTCGCTGGCAGTGAAGCAATGCTTGTGATTCCTTGAAGTGACTCTGTCGGGGTACTGAATATGCCTACTAGTAACGAAGCAACAACACAGACGATAATAAAACTCTGAACATCTTAAACTCGTGGAATTTACATACTCCTACTCCCTAATTGAAACCACTGAAGTTTGACTAGTCTTGTGAAATGTGTTAAGCCGACAAGAGGAATAGAAGAGACTACATTTGTAACCAGGCTAAGTAAGGAAGTTAGGGTGATCAATAGGATGAGACAATATTTCCAGAAGGCTAGACCTCGTGCTTAATGTTAGACCTAAATAGAGAAGATGGGGTTCTTCTAGTGTGTCGCCAAGTGTTATGGTTCCTACAACACCCTCCAAATTTTGGAGCCTCCTTATGATCATGCCATCCTTCATTTCAAACCATTAATTTCATGCTCAGTCATGTTGTTTGTGTTCAATCTTCCTTTAGGAATTCTAAGTGTTGAAGTGGCCTACTTTTACATGCTTATCTAGTGATGTGTGCATAGTGAACTTCTTCTCAACAAGCCTAGCAGTCAATGTGTATCCTTAGAAGTCAAGCATTGCGCAGTGCCTAATGATAGTGACTACGTAGTGCTTAATTATAGTGACTACGCAATGCCTAATAATAGTGACTATGAAGTCTCTAGAGATGGTGACTACGAATCTGTGATGACAGTGCTTGTGCAATCTTCATGGACAATGCTTGAATAGCCCTTAATGACAGTGCTTGTTTTGTTCCTAGAGACAAATATTATGCAATCATGATGTATCGTGACAGTGTGAGGGCATCCTTTGCAGATAGGGATTGCATACTCTTTGTTGATAGAGAGAGTGTACTTCTTTAAGTCAGACAATTCACTTTTTTCTCCCATTTTCCCAATAAGCACTACGTGCACTCACCAATCTTAACCCTAATTGCATGTCTTCTCTCCCTATATAAAGATTCCAATCTAGAGCTCATCTTTATATTCATCTTTTGATTTTGAACTCCATGCACTATTCGAATATAAGAATCATTCACTCATCCATGGTTGCAAATGCCCCATCTTCTCGATGAGTTTCTCAATTGTTGCTTTTGCTTTTGCAAATGTCATTTTTTCTTTATTTTTCTCTTACATGCATTGTTTTTGCTTGCTCTATATTTTACAAGTGTCACTTTTTCATGCTTTCATTCTTACATGTGTCGCTTATGTTTTCTTTGTTTTTGCCTGTGTCGCTTTCACTCTTGCATGTGTTGCTTTTTTTTGTTTTGACACACATTAAAAAACTCCATATCACACCTTTTAGAGGCAGCTCCAACACACCCTCTTGCATTGGTTGATGTTATTTATCATTAGAACATGTGTTGGACACATTCTTATGGTATTTTGTACCTTTTGGTTGTAGTTGACACTTGTGTCATAAAGGTAAATCTTAAGTGTCGCATTTGGAGATAAGTGTCGCTTTATTGTCGTTTTGTTGTATACATGTTGGTTTTGGGTAATGTGTATTCTTTCTATGTGCATGGGTGTATATATGCATGTGATCATGTTCAAGACCTATTACATGTTTTTATTCTCTTGTCCCATTAATCTCACACTTAGTCAATTTTGGAGTTCATCCTTGTCCTCACATCTTGCGCAACACGAGCACATTCAACTTCTAGCTAAGTGATGAGCGCATTGTGCATTCTCCCAAGCCTCAGTGATGAGACCCTTACCTATCGGCTCTATGCATTGTGCCCATATTGAGGACATCCTCCCTCAACTACACATTGAGCAACCTCAGAGCACAGACCCTCCACCTTGTTGCTTACGCTTATCCACTACGCAATCCTTAATCCATCCTGCCTTGTATTGCACACTATGCATTCTCAGACGATAGTAAGACCATCTCTGGACCCTTGTAGTGTTCAACTATGCAATCCCAAGAGCCACTTTCTCAATCACTGTCCATTGTGCGTCACAGTTCTCACTCTTTTCTCCTATACTTGATCTACGTGCAATTCCTTAGCCAGCCTTGCCCTTATTGTGCATTTTGCAATCTCAGTGGACTATAGGGATATCCTTCATCCCTTGCAGTGCTCAATTGTGCAATACATGGATCCTCTCCCTCGATAATTGCACATTATGCAGACACATTGCCATAGCTTGCTACCCTTACCTCCTGAACTTACCCAATGCGCAATTCATGTCTTTCCTCTCCCTTTCCACTATGCATTATGAAATCACAATGTCTAGAACCTCACTCCTTTCCTCTTGACTTTGCACATTGCAGTTAACAAGGCCTCTTCCCTCAACCCTTGTGCATTTTCCCATCATAGTCAACATTTGTACAAGATAGAATAGGTGATTTTGGGACTAATGTTGTCTTGTCATGAGTGAACTTCATTTTCAAGTACTATCATCCTATCATGGCAAGATGATGCTCAAGAGGTCATCAAGAAGAGGTTACAAGAAGGACACTCATGGAGATAAGACACCCAGATTTTGTCATGTAGGAGTAAAGGAATCTTGGACTAAGACAGAGAGATGCAAAATCATGCTAACTTAGAAGGATCCAAGACTTATCCAAAACCTTTGGAGGGTGAAGATGAAATACAAGATAGATCTATCATTAAGGATTGAATACATAGCAGAAAAGAGGAGAACTTGGCATTGATACATTACAATGAAGTCTCATGTCACAGTCGCCAAATCATGGCTTCTCAAAGTGTCATCACAAAAGTATTATGTTGTCCATGTATTTTGCCACAATTTGTGGAATGTAATTTTGTATTTCCAAAAAATGAGAACATGAAAAATGTGTGGAATCCCAAGGGTCACACATGGAATGTGGAAAGTCACAATGAAGTCCTAGAGTCATGTAGGAGCTCAAAGGTCACATAGAAGCTCAAAATTCATATGGGAGCTCAAGAGTCATGAGGGAGGTCAAGAGTCACATGGGAGGTGGAGAGTCACCTCATTTGTTATAAATACACCATAGGTCAAGCAAAGGACTTTTCACCTTTGCTTCTCTAGATTGGCATAGGAGAAAATCTTTCTTTGGAGGAGAAAGTGGTGACTTAATGTTCCACTATTGGGGCTAGTGTTTCATGATTGTAATTGTGTACATGGAACTCTCACTTAATATTTGAAGCTCTCAAATCTGGCGCACTTTCATGCATGTATCGTGGATGTTGTAAGACTATTATTTTAATTTTTGCGGTATATGTTTGTGTTCATACATATTAGAGAAAATGAACTATTTCGTTGGCTTTAGTATATATCTTGTTGAGTGTGTGTTGTTACTTATTTTATAATCGTTGTTACCTTGTGAACTATTGTGTAGGTTAACGATTATTTCTATGCTCCTGTCTTTTTTTTTTGTAAGTAAAGGCAGTACCATCTTTTTTCTTTTCATTTATATCAAACAGGGCAACCATATACATTGTTCTGGTGGCCTCACCCTGCCCCTAAGGGAAACCAGGTCTGTTGGCCATCTTAGATTGTTATAGGCATTCCAAAAACAAAATTTTGCTAATCTGTCCATATTGGCTACATACACCAAACAACTGAAACTACTTATCAAACTACTTATACGCATGCAGATAACATAGAATTCTAAACAAAACAGATATAAACAAGCCATCAGCAACTCATTCTCCCCTGGTTCCTATTTTCTGGTCCATCTCCATGGGCATATGCACCTGGTTAGCCTGGTTGGGGTTTCGTCCACCCATCCTGGACAGGATTTGTGACATCTCCTCAATCTTGTTATTCTGGTTTATCATAATAACTTGAAAATTCTTCATTTCTTTCTGAATCTTAGGCACCCCATTGGCCAGGTCAGCTACTTCCTTAGCCACCTGTTCAAGGGCTTTAGCTAACAAACGCTTAAGGACCCAGTAGATATGCAGGGATTGTCTGTATAGGGACATCATGCCCCTTGTATTGCTTGGGTTGATCACCTCGTCTGCTAATTCCTCTGTTTCAGAACCCGATTGCTCTTCTAGTATGTTGGATTCCATGTTCTGTATAATTCGTCTGATATCTTCATCAGTCCTTTCCTGATATGCACGGGCAGCTTCTTGAACCGCAGACAGGGTCGTTCTCCTTCCCCTGCGCTGTCCACCAAGAGAGTCTGCATTCCTCCCACCTTGGGTTTCCTACCTTGGGTGACCACGGCCGCCACGACCTCTTCCTCGGCCCGAGCGCGCCATCTCTTGTCTTTCACTTACCTGTAAACATTCATCAATTGCATGAGTTAGATTGTGATTATGCTGCTCATCATCCGACCTTGCATCAGCTCCTTTGGATAATCCCTGGCTTCTACTACAGTGCCCTTCGTTTTCATACATTTGTTTCAGCCCTTTCCCATCCGGGTAAAAAAACTCAAGAATACCCTCTGCCATACGGACCAGATGATGGGCAGTTGGGATAATTCTCGGGTCACCCTTACCATATCTCTTCTCCTCTTCCACCTGGGCATACTTTTCACTAGATCCCTCTTGCTTTTTCTCACTCTTAATTCTGTGACCCCTTTCCTTTTTTACCGTATTTCCTTCCCAGTATAGACCCTTATTGCCTTCTCCATGAGTTACAGAGGGGCTCACATAGCTTTCGTCCTCCACAGCTTCACAACTATTAAACATCTCCATTCTGACAATAACGCAATATGGAAAAGAAACAGAGTTCACAGTAAACACATACCCGTGGATGTCGACCTCCCTGTTGAGAGCCTCTGGTTGTGTACCTTGCTGCTTCACCTTCGCTGCGGACAGGATAAGATTAAGCTGGCCTCCCTCAGTCATCTTATAAAAATTACTCTCCATCCCAGTCTCTCTGCCACTACCGCCTCCACTCCTTCTACTCAACTGCAAACCAGTACCGCCACTGAAATGTCTGGAGGCTTGGAATGAGTTCCTACTCATTATATTTGTTGGGGATACCGCCTTTTCCCAGGCGTCGCCACCTACTGCCCTCTCTATGCTATAATTACTCCTATCATCTCTGCCTTCTTGTCTCTTCAACCCGATCGGGAGCTAGTTGTCCCTGCTTTCTTTAAGTCGTGTTTTCATGATGATCTTGAGTGAGGATCATTCTAAACTACTCAAATCTAGAGTCGTTTGATAATGTCGTCCATAGGCTGTCCATTTCCTCCCTTAGTTCCTGAACTCCCCGGTTCGCAAGGAAGTCAGCTGCTTGATTAGCCTCTCTTCTGACATGCCTAAGAATCAGATAATCAAATCTTCCCAAAATACTTTCTATCTCTTAGATTAGACTAGCAGTTCTCTAACTTTGAGTTACTTTGTCCCAAGAGGTCCCGTTGTTAAGTTTTTTAAGGATTTGTATCACCATTAATGAATCTCCTTCAACTTCCAGTTTATTATAACCATTCCTTATAGCTATCTATAACCCTTGCCTAACTGCCATCATTTTGGCCTCGTTGTTACCCATAATACCCCTGTTATCTGCATATATCCACTTCGTTCTTCCTTGATCATCCCTGAAGAGACCTCCAATGCCTGCCGGGCCAGGATTTCCTTTTGAAGCCCCGTCGGAGTTCAATTTTATAAAACCCTTTGGGGGAGGGATAAATTGTCTGATGCCCTCAAATCCCATCCTGGGCGCTTTCCACAACTTGGGCGCCACCATCCTTTGATTCAAGTTTAGCTTCTTTAGGATTTGTTCTTCTTCTTGCAGTAGTTCCCAGTCCTCTTCCCTCCATTTATCTGCAAGAATGTTTCTCTAATGTGACTCAGGGTTTTTTCCCATAATTGGTCGTGTGTCATCTCTTTGTTATGGAATACTCTCCTATTTCTTTCCTTCCAAATCATCCCTAGATTCATCCCAACTATCAGATTCCAAGCCTGTCTAACCACTGGGCTCGTAAATTGACCTCGTCCCCAGATTTTGATAGTGTTTTTAATGCTCTGTTGATCCCTGTGCGTTTTACCAAAAAGCCACCTTACCTTATCCCATTGTCTCTGAGCTTCTGCACATGTATTCAGAAGGTGTTCTTGTGTTTTTGTCTCCTGCTTGCACATAGGGCATCTGGGGGGGGCCTGAATGCCCCTGTTTTGGAGTTGATCCCAGGTTAGAATGCGCCCTTTGAGGACTAACCACGTGAAATGAGTCACTTTCGGCCACCAGTTGTTGTTCCAAAGCTGTTTCCAGGTCCCTGTCAGATCCTCAGGTTCTCTTTTAATCAGGAGATGGTATGCTTCTTTTATTGAGAATTTTCCTTTGATTTGATATCCCCATCTCAGAATGTCTAGACCCGTTCTTCTGGGAATTCTTCTTGTCTGCGTTTCCTTTTGGTATAGTTCTTTTTGCTCATCGTCTATTTGGTCCGCCCATTCTTCCAGGCTTTTCCAGGTACGCCAGGTTTCCTCTTGGTTCTCTATCTTCCAGAAGTCTTTAACAAGTATCATTCCTTTTTCTGTAGCTTCTTGGTTTAGTCTCCTAAGGTTTGGTATTCCATTCATCCTTTCCCTCTGTTTCCATGCCTCCTCCCAGAATCTTGCTGAACCACCGTCCCTGATTTCCCAAAAGGCATGCTTATTTATCATGTCTCTATTGAGACTGGCGAGATTCCACACTGTCGATCCTTTTGGCATGTCCCTCACTCTTAGAATTTCCTCAGGGTTAGTGGGCATGTTATATTTTTTTGACCAAATTTGCTTCCAAAGGTCATTTCCTCCTTTCATCCACCGCCACCAGAGTTTTGCGCCCATCACTTGATTTAGAAGATAGGGATCTCTAAGGCCTAATCCTCCCTCCTTCTTGCTCTTCACCACTTCCTTCCAGGAGACTAAAGCCCATTTCTTTTGGTCTTTATTCCCTCCCCAAATGAATTTTTTGAAGATCTCAGTCATTTTGTTGCATGCTCCTCTGGGGGCAGCCATTGCCGAAAGTTGATATATAGGGATAGATTGAAGAACTGCCTTCGTTAACACGGTTCTACCTGCAAAATTCAAGGTTCTGAAAGACCAATTTGCTAATTTTCTTGTAATTTTTTCCAGGGTTTTTTGCCAGTTTACCATCCTTAATGGATTCAAAGCCAGAGGGGTGCCAAGATACCTGGTTGGAAGATCTCCAGAGCGGAATCCCAAAGTTATAGATAAGAATTTTCTTATATTTCCAGCAGTGTTAAAAAAATACATGCAAGATTTCTCATTGTTAATTTGAGTTCCTGAGGCTGTCATGAAAAGGTCTAGAATTGCTTTAATTCTGCGTGCTTCTCTGAGAGATACATTACAAAACAACATTATGTCGTCGACAAATTGCTGATGGGTAATAGGCAGGTTGTTGCCCCAAATCTGGATTCCTTTAAGGTGTTTCTCTCTTACTTCTTTTTTGATGTATCTCCCCAGGCCTTCAACCGCTATAATAAACAAGAAAGGGGACAGAGGATCCCCCTGATGGAGACCTTTGGAAGCTTTGAAAGGCTGAGATGGGGTTCCATTAACCATAATAGAGAAGTTAGCTGATGAGATCATAGATGATATCCAATCAATCCATCTATTACAAAAGCCGAAATCTTTCAGGATTCCTTTCAGGTACGTCCAGTTCAAGCGATCATAGGCTTTGGAGAGATAAAGTTTAATCATCATCCCAGCTTCTTTTTTGACCTTTAGGGAGTGCACCATTTCTTGGGAGACCACTAACCCATCTAGGATTTGTCGTCCTTCCACAAAGCCCGTTTGCTCAGGAGAGATGATACTAGACAAGAGCAGTTTGAGTCTCTTCGCTATAAGGGTAGCTATAATTTTATAAATTACGTTGCAGAGAGCAATTGGTCTGAAGCCCTGAGGGTCTTAAGAATTGTTCTCTTTAGGAATGAGAGATAAGAAAGTTGAGTTTAGATTAGATTTTACCTTCTAATTCCTTCTTGATTCTTCTACAACATCCAGGATATCTTGTCCAAGAAAGTTCCACCCTGCTTGATATAATTCCACCATAAATTCATCAGGGCCTGGGGCTTTATTCTTTTGCATAGCTTTCACTATTTCTTCTACTTCTTCTAGAGTAGCTGCCCTCATCAGAGCAAGGTTTTGGTCTCTGTTTATCTTGCTTGGGATTTCATTACACAATTTTCCAATAGCTTCTTCTCTGTCGACACTTGGTTCCGTCAGAATATCCTTAAAGTGCTTCACCAATACCTGCTCAATCTCCTCATGTTGCGTTACTCTTGTTCCTTCTTCATTTTTGATAGAAAAAATTCTATTTCGCTGCCTTCTTTGGATCATAGCTTGGTGGAAGAACTTAGTGTTCCTCTCCCCTTCCCTTAACCAATTTACCCTGGATTTTTGCCTCCACAAGATTTCTTCTTGTTTACGCCTTTCTTCTAATTGCCCTATTATTATTCCTTCCTCTTTGGCTAGTTCATCGCTTCTGCCTGTATTTATTATTTCTTGTTGGATAAGTTCCATCTTCTGTTCCAGTCTCTGTTTATCCTCCAGTATATGCCCAAATTCCTCTTTATTCCACTTCTTGATATTTCCTTTTATTTCTTTTAATTTCAACTGGAAAGTCTGCATTTTGGTTCTTCCCCTCTGGCTACTTTGATTCCACCATTCCTCTACCTTCTTCATAAAGTTTTGATCCCTGAGCCAAAAGGCTTCGAATCTGAATGGTTTTCGTTTCGGGTTGGCTTTAATATCAAGTTCGACTTTAACCGACCAGTGATCGGATCCCATGCCTGGGAGAATCCTTGCTTCAATGTAGATGTCCCAATTTATAATCTGTTCTAACAATAGGAATCGGTCTAATCTGGAAGCTATCTGATTTCTACCACCTCTCCTGTTGTTCCAAGTATGAGTACCGTTAGTTGTTTGTATGTCCACTAGTCTTTGAGCAGCAATCCAATCTCCGAAGGTTACCATGTCTGACTCTGGTCTTCTGAGTCCTCCCTTTTTCTCAGTTAGAGATTTTATCATGTTAAAATCTCCGCCCACTACCCACGGTAAGCTTGGGTAAAGATTGCGCAGAGCTGCCAAGTTCTGGAGAAAATCTCTGCGGCCGTTCTGCGTATGAGGCCCGTAAACATTTGAAATTAGGAACCATTCTTGGGATCCTAAAATTCTAAATCTCCCCGAGAGGATCCTTGAGATACTCGTCCAATCTTCAAATTGGACCTCCTCTGGGTTCCACAAAATCGCTACTCCTCCAGCGCTTCCTATCGCATCTTGGCCCATAATCTCATAATGAGGTTTGAAGTTTTTCATTATTTCTCTGAGTTTTCTCTCCTGAACTTTTGTTTCTTGGATTAACATTATATTAGGCTTATCCCTCCTAAGTCTCTCTTTCAAGTATCTCTGTTTTCCTTTATTGTTCAACCCTATGATATTCCAGGTTGTAATATTCATTTTAACACTTTTAGGGGTTGATGGAAGACCTCCGACAGAGGTGTTACTTTCCCTGAATTTACCAAACTATCTCCTACCATTTGAATGGTCTCACTCATCGGTCCCCTTCCTATCTTCCTACCGCTTTTCCCTGTTATACTCATCTCTGTGTTCTGATCTCCTTGTAATCCGAGTTGCTCAGGTTGCTTCGCTATCCATCTTCCTTGTTTCTCCTTGTACCTTTGGAACGCATCCTTATATAGTTGTTTATGTTTCTCTGGTATAAATCTTTCGTCCAGATGTTTCCATTCCTGTAGAAGTTTCCTCATAATCCTTTCTTCTTCTCCTTCATTTTCCTGTTGCGGGTCTATTTCCATTTGGATCTGCTCATGGGTCCGCTCTTGTTCCCTCTCTTCTTGTACACTCTCCTTTTCCCCTACTGTTTCATTCTTTTCATTGTCCTCTATTCTGATTTCTTGCTGAACTTCTCTCGGAACTTCTCGGGTCTCGGTTTCCTCTTCTTCTTCTTCCACTTCCATTTCTAGATCTTTCAGAGCTTCGAAGTTATTCTGGCTTTTCTGGTTGCTTTCCGGGTATGAGGGGATTACTTTGGTTTTTCCTTTTTGGGATCTTGTTCTTTTCTGGACTTCCTTGAATCCATCGCTTTTTTCTCCATTCATCCTCCCTTCCTATTCTTCTTTTTTCCTTTCTTGCTCCTTATTTGATGTATTATTATTTTGATTCAGCAAGCATTGCTTGAACAGATGACCATATTCATGGCATCGCCTGCATCTAAAGGGAATGTGTTCGTAATCCAGTGTCTGCTCCCATACATCATCATGATATTCTATTTCAATGTGGTCTGGCAGAGGTTCCATGATATTCATGTACACGCAAATCCTTGCATATGAAGTATATCTCCCTCTCTTTGTCGACTCTGCTACCTTCACAAAGGCTCCTATTGAATTCCCAATTCCTTCTAAAATCTCTGGATCCCAGAACTCAATCGGGAGCCCGAATAATCTGACCCACACTGGGGCCGCCAGCATCTTTTCTTTCTCCAGGTTATAACATTCTTCCCATTGCCTCATGAATAACCCTGCATTGCTAAAGAAATAGGGTCCGCCTTCAAAAATCCTCTCTTTATCTTCTAGGTTTGAAAAAATTACTGTGAAAAAACCTTTTGCCCCCAGTTTAAGGTCTATATGTCCTTTCGGTTTCCATTTTTGTTGGATCCATTTCAGAAGATCCTTCTCAGAAGGCCAAATCCCTATAAACTTACAAATAAGAGCATGGTCCTTCATATACTCTTTGTACTCTTCTAGTTTTTTATTGGGAATTACGAACCTGGGTTTTTTGGATGCCCGCGGTAGACATTTGTTTCCTGGCTTCGTCTTCCATTCTTCTCCCATCACCGGTGCGGATTTGCTATTATTTTCATGACCTTTGTTTGCTCCATAGCGGCTTGATTCTCCCGTTGTAACCGCCTTGTAGGAGGGGATCTCTCCCCCCCCCGCTTGCTTCCTCCAGTCCCTGTCGCCTTGTCTATTCGGCTTCTTCTTTTTCTATTTTCCTTCCCTAAAACGTGGTTTTTACATGCGTGCACGAGGTCTCCTGCGCCTGCCCTGGAACAGGACCGCCCAGGGCCGTCTGAACCAGCCCCGAACCCTAACCCTCCATCGTCGTTCTTCGCTCCCTCGGTGATTTCTTTGCTCCTGTCTTTACTAGAATAGTATTACTACTTTTCTCTTAAAGGCTAACTCTTTTTACTCTGTCAGTGGAAAAACCATGTATGTGTTGAAATTGTATGCTTCATAGTGTCAATGTACTTTCTTATCTCAAAGTTTGTGCATAATCTCTTATATTGATAATTGCAACAAATGAATATCTCTAAGAATAATTATGGTCATGCCTATTATCCTGATGAGGCTCCTACTCCAAATGGTGTGAGGTCTAATTGGGACTTCATATCAGGGAGACCCCCTACTCTTGGCAACATATAGCATTGTCAACATAACTCTAATGGATGGATTAATAATTTTTCAATGTCGCTCATAAACCAAACCCCTAATTTCATTTGATCAATATTTTCAACTTATTATAGTTTTTAAACATAGATGGTATTTATAGTTGGATAGAATTTCTCATATGAAAGTTTCATATTCTTAAATTGAAAATGTTGGAACCTTTGCCAATTTGTATTGAAAAATATCATTGATGTACACTCTAATTTTTGTTCTGACTTTGTTGTCAAATGTGTTTACTACTCAACTCATTTGAAATATTTCCTTTTTCTTCCAATCTTCCTATCTTTCTTTTCTACTCTATATTCACTTCTTATTTTAGAGGAAAAGGTCTAGTCGATGGTAATCACACAATTAATATTCACAATAGATTAAGGATTCTCTATATTCTCTTCTTATTTTAGAGGAAAGGGTCTAGTCAATGGTAATCGCACAATTAATATTGACAATAGATTAAGGATAATTAGTCTAGCACTCCACCTACAATTTTTAAATTGTGTCTTTACTTAGGGTCTTTTGTGGTTTCTAATAAGATACTAACATTTTTTTAAGGTCTAGGGCATGTTTAAAAGACTTGAGATCAAGAATGCAATTCCTTTAGCAGCAAACCTAAATAAACCCTACCTAACCCATGAAATCAGCTTTGCCACCACATCTTGGATTTGAGTATTTAGGTTGAAAAATTCACTCACTCACAAGCAAGTCAGACATAAAACAAATTAAACCACACAACATTGAGAATCCATGTCCAAATATTCATGAATATGCCTAATCATGCAATCCCACAAGAATCTCATATGCATGATCCTTTTGGAAGGGGAAGTCAACTAAATAAGTATGATACATTGACCCTTTAGTACCCTCAAATCCTTATAGAACATAAAAATCAAAAGATATTATCATAATACGAAATAAGAACCATCACTTAAAAACTGCTACTATGAAAAAAGGTTTATTTCTTATTAGAAACTACCCATAGAGAAATCCTTATTGCATTCCATAATACAAAATAATAATTTATTTGTTTATGTAGAGTTGTTAGTTACTTGAAAGTAAAAGTGAATGAAAGATTATATGTTATGGCCATGTTTAATGATAGCTTTTCCCAAATTTTAATGCAACATAGCAAATTTAGATCTCTTATCACAAAAAATCCAATAAAATAACTAAGTTCCTTTCTATATAGTAATATCACTTTTCATTGATATGCGGGGAGCTATAAAACCTAACTCAACATCGACACAATGTAAATTTCCACATGGGAGAAATTGGGATTTAAACCTTGCACCTCTCCCATGCAACAACAAATCCTTTACAAATTAACCATAGGATAATCCTAAACAAAATAAGTATACTCATTTACACCACATAATATGAAGTTCCTTCAACTAGGTTTCAATTCTAACCCATATGAATTTTCGAAAGAAAAAAATAAATCCTTGTACATTACCCTTAACTTTTCTTAACATAACATCCAATAGGGTAAACCAAAACAAGGACGAAACCCTAGTAGATGCTTCAACACTCTATCAATGTTACACGTAAACCAAGGCCACATTTGCATTTGCTCAATATATTCAATTTAATATATTTTACAATTCTAGTAATATTTCTAATTAGAAAGATTTTCTTGTTTGAAAGTTTATTATTTCTCAAATGAAAGTGTTGGAAACTTACCAATTTGTATTAAAAACATATAACTAGATTATTTTCTTTGATGTTTCTTTTCATTTGGTTGTCATTTGTGCTTAATACTCAAACCATTTGTAATATTTCCTTTACTCCCATTCTTCCCATCTTTCTTCATTGGAGTTTGCTCTATAATCTTCCTTTCGAATGAAAAGATTAGTTAAGGGCAGCCATAGAATTAGAACTCAAAATAGACTAAGGTTTATTAGTATAACACTCCCACCTACAGTTTTTTTGTCTTTTCATAGGATCATATATGATTTATTAATATAGACCTAATGTTCTTTCAAAGTGTAGGTCATATTTGAAAGGTTTGAGATAAGACTAAAATTTCTCTAGCAAAAAACCTACATACACCCTTTACCTGAACATTGAATTTGAGTTTGTTATCACATCTTGGATTTTAGTATCTAGATGGAAATTTCCACTCATTTGCAAGAAATTCAACATAAATCAAACTAAACAAAAATACGTTGGATGTATGATATCTTAAGCATTCATAAATATGGCTAATTATGCAATCACATACATAACTTAGATGCATAATCCTTCTAGAAGGGGAAGACACACTAAATAATTGTTCAACCAACCCTTTAATGTCCTCATAAAACATAAATTTTAATTTTTTTTAAAAATACAATAGTACAAAATAAGATGCCATGAAAACCTATAGTGTCAAAAGGCTTAATATGTTATTGGAAACTAACCCGGAATAATTGCCTAACATAGTTAAATGCACCAATTTATTGGTAGTAATTGCATAACATAGTCAAATGCACCAATTTATTGGTAGGTTTATAGTTGTTAGTGGTTGGTTTATAGTTGTTAGTGGCATGAAAGTAAAAGAGAATGCAACAATATATGTTTTGGTGATGTTCAATGACCTCTAGCCTTAGATTTTAATGCTACATAGAAATTTCAGAAATTTTAGAAAGAATATATGTAGGGTCACATTAAATAACCTTTTGCCCTAGATTTTAATGCAGCATAGAAAATTTTATCACTCGTACATGAATAGATCCAGCAAAATAACTATTATATTTTATTAGTAATTTTACTTTTGATTGAATTGTGGGGATCTACAAACCCTAACTCTACATTAGTGCAACACACTTCAACATGTGGGAAGATTTAAACCTTGCACATTTCCTAAGCAACAACAATTCTTTTACCAATTAACCATGGAGTAATCATCAATTAACTATGGATTAATGATCAACAAAAGAATCATACTCATTCCAATATGTTTAGCATGGAAAAAACAAATTGACCTATAAGATGCGTATATATGGACCAAGTTTATCATAACATGCAAACAATAGTGGCAAAAAAATTATTTAAAGAGACTACCTAATCAAAACCAAGAAGGAAGAATTCCTCAGACATTTTTGGAAATTAAATGGCCTAGTCTCCATAAATCATATCAAAGAAATTAACTTTGATTTATGAAACCAAACATAGAGCAATACAAGGTGCATAGTGAAATTACTTATCAATGTTGAGAAATATAGCTCAGATAGGGACTTGCACACAATTCAATGTGAATTTGCGAGAAGTAGTTTGAAATATTTTCTAATTCCAATAAGAAATTATATTTTGTAGTTTTGTTCAATAAAGGGGTGAAGGATTATATTTAGACGTTAAGTCTAAAAATATGTATCTCATGCATGACATATACTAAGAGTAATCTCAAAAATAGATTAAGGTTTTGGTGTCAACTAAAAGTATAAAAACATGACAAGATAGAGGGTTTAGTCACAACTAAAAAATTAAGTAGGATGAACAACCAAGCAAGAAAGAGAGATCAAAGAAATTCAAGGAAGAAACAGTGGTACAAGAGCAAGTCGTACATGTTGTATAGGTCGATCCATATAGTTGTACCAAAGTCCTTACAATCATACAGATGTATTCACACAATCATATGGGCGGGTTGTGTAGTAGTTTTTTGTTTTTTCCAATAAGTCATACCTCTTAGGCATGTCATAAAACTAAATTTTATGGTGTTTTGTTGACCATACAATGGCTAGTTTTTAAGCAATGTGGAGGTTTCCTTGTAAGTTCTTCAATGACTGTAATGTTGATTTAAAGGAGAATTTTTTTGTGTATGAGATAATATAATTTGCTTTTGATATTTAGTTTCCAATCGTTTTGTAATTGATTCTCTTGTTTAAAATTTAATTTATGGTTAATTAATTTCAATATATTACTTATTTAGTTGAAATATATATATGCCAGTCATCTAGGCTTGGAATTCTAACATGGTATCAAAGAATTCTCTTATTTTGATTCTCAAATATTTCTTGCTATAAAAATCTATTAACTACATATTTATTAAATAAAATCATTGTTGAGAGTTTTAATAGGTAAATAACAGATAAACAATGGAAGCAAAATAACATCAATCTCATACACATGCACACAAAAAATTATACCCTTCAAATTTGTTGTTCATTAAGATTAGTTTTACAGCATACAAGGGCTTCATTTCCTAGGAAATTAAATGTTCGCTAACTGAAAGTACAAACAACAAAACCTGGAAATTTTCTAGTGGATAAAACCTTCAAAACATGTCCTTCGACCTTGCTGGTTGTTGGATCCTTCTCCCTTGTTGCCCCTTGTTCTCTTCCTTTGGAATCTGCACACTTGGATGAATTTCCTTCTCCACCCAAACACTGATATCTCACTCTCTCATTGTTGTGTGCTCTCTTGATGTGTCTTTTCCCTTAGCATAGCTTTCATATTATAAGTTTGAGTTATTGATCGAATCCACAACCCTAATCTCCTAAGTGATTGAAGGTTGAGATAGATCTCATATTTCACTTGAGATCAATGGTTGAGATTAATCTAATTCAATAATGAAAATAACCATTGCATTTCATTCGATTAACTCATTTTTTCTTTTAACCGGAAATTTATTTATAATTCCTTTAATTAAAGTATTTTTCTAAGCTTAAATGTCCTTGGATAACTTCCACATGTATAGACACTTAAACTTGCACAGAAGTACATGCCTGATGCTACTGTCATCCACATTGCAACTATAAATCAATTATCGAGAAGGAGCTACAGTAGTTAGAGGGTTTAAAAACTAATTTTTATGTAGTACATCTCAGAGATAGCATCAATGAGTCTCGAGTTTGAAGATAGATTGGATGATGCCTTGAATTTAATATCATGGAAGGTGAAGGTTAAACTCTTACTGGAAGATAATTATCTATGGGATATTGCCAAAGTTGTTCACCTATAAATTTGTATAAATTAGCAACTCACAAGAAGAGGGAAGTGAAATCCATGTGAATGATCTTGAATTCCATAAAGGATATCCCTCGTATATTTGAGAAGAAGATAATGAAGGAGATATTCAATGCCCTAATAACTCTACCAAAGTGAAAAGATAAATAGGAATATGATCTTGTGTAACAAACTTGGATCCATAGAGATGACAAGATTAAACCCAACCACTAGTGACCTTATAAAATTCACACAAATTCATGATCAATTTGCAATAGTTGGGTAGAAGGTTGTAGATGAAAAGCTAATGAATATGGAAATGAATGGATCCCCACCTTCTTGAAACCATTTGCCAAAGGGAACCAGCCTAAATTTGAGAGATTGTGGGATGAAAATATCCAAGAGACTCAGATGAATTCAAATGCGAGCAAGAAGGTCGCTGATGAGTACTTGTCTTTATTTGGTCAGTCAAATAAGGGCAAAGGTAAAGGACCCAAAAAAGGTAAGGAAAAAAATGAGGAGTCAAACTCACAACTAGGAAAGAACGAAAGTGTTTCATTTTTCATAAACATGGTCATGACGCATCATGGTGTCCAAAAAATAAATAGGGTAAAGGGAAGCAACAACAAAAGCAAGTAGCAAGCTCTACAAAAATTCAAATGGATGAGTTTCCTACCAAGTTTGTGAAGGATTTTTTGATCATATTTTTCCGTCTACCAACACAGTTTTGAAGGATGTATGGTATTTGGACAGTAGGGCATCTCAACATATGACACTAGCCCAACAGTTACTTTCTCGTCTGAAGATGTGGGAAACCAGTGTACAGGTTGAGCTTGGTGATGACGCCAAGTACCCAATTGCAAGACTTCTATTATTCCCTTCCAACTTAATTCGGGGAATTCTTTAGATTTTCACAATATTGTGTATGTTCCAAATCTCAAGAAGAACTTGCTTTCATTGGTCATGGAGGATAATGGGTTTGTAGATGAGTTCAAGAACTAGCAATTCCTCATCATATCAAAGGAATATAGCCTGAATACAACTTAGGTAATACGGGTTAGAGAAGGTAATTTATAAATATTGCAGGGTAAACCTATTTGAGCATTGTGCATAACAATGACAACTTGTTAAGGTGTGGCATAAGATGATGGAGCACCCGCATCACCAGGCATTACCTATTTTGATTGAGATGTTCATGGGTCCTCCAAAGTTCTGTATTAAGCAACATGGCATAAGATGAAGGTGCACGCTCCACAAGCATGCCAAGGTTTCTTTCCTAAGTAGCAAGAACAGGTCTAAGGAGATTCTAGATCTAAACACATTCAGATGCTTGTGGAGTGATGTTGGTAGCATCAATTCCAAGAAGCAAGTACCATGTTTCCTTCATTGATGGTCTTCTCTCGCAAGACTTAGATCCACTTCCTAAACACTGAGGGTGCATGCTTTAGCAATTTTTCCAAGTTCAAAGCTATAGTTGAAAACCGCACATAAAAGAAGATCAAAGCCTTGAGATGGAACAATGGTGGAGAGTATACCTCAAAGGAGTTCGCATTAGAGGAAATTTCAGCCTAAAAGTGCCCATGTAATTTTCATGTAATTTCCATGTCATAATATGTAAACCAATCAAAATCCTTTAAATTTAAAAAGAGGTTCATGAAAATATTTTGGAGGGAAAAGAAAAACACTATTTTTTTTAATTATATTTTTAGCTTATCTCCTTGTAGGTTTACTCAAATTTGAAGTGTAGACACTCGCTGGATGTAGAATTAAATTTTACATTCAGCAAGTACCCATTGTGCATACTTTTGAGAAGACCCGCATTGATAAAAATTGAAGATACATTAAAAAAATGTGTTCAACACATTTTTTTAATGTAATCTTGAATTTTTATCAACATGGATCTTCTCAAAAGTATGCATAATGGGTACTCATTGGATGTGGAATTTAATTATGCATCTAACGAGTGTCTACACTTGAAGTTTGAGTAAACTTATAAGGAGATAAGCCAAAAATATAATTCAAAAAAAAATAGTTTCCTTCTATTCCCTCCAAAATGCATAACTCTTATTTTATTATTTTAACTATTATTTTTCCTTAGGAGGTCACTTTTAGGCTGAAATTTCCTCTAATGAGGGTTTCTACAAGGATACAAGAATCAAGAGGGCATTAACTATTCCCTACAACCCACAACAAAACTGGGTTGCAAAGCAAAAAGATTGATCCATCATAGGGGTTGCTAAAGCCATGACACATGACCAAGACTAGCTAATATATCTTTAAGCAAGTGCATGTAACACAACAATCTAAATCCAAAGCGGGTGTCCTCACAAGACATTGAAGAACAAGACATCAAAAGAAGCATTCACTAGTGTGAAGACAAAGGTGAATCATCTCCACATTTTTGGTTGTCTAAACTATATCCATATAATGATAAAAAAGAGGACCAAGTTGGAGCCCCCCAAAAAGAAGGATTTATTTGTGAGTTACAATGAGACTTCAAAGGCTTACAAGGTTTATATTCCAAAGTAGAGGAAGACAATCGTGAGCAAGGATGTAAATCTTAAGGAAAACTTTGCATTCAAGAAGTCCTATGATCCCATTCCAATCACAAAGGATGAAAATCAAGAAGCTCTAAAGGTTGAGCCAAGGTCACAAATAATTTCTAGAGCAATATAGCAACAGAAGGGTAGCAATGGCAACTTCCACTTTTGTTAAGAGACCTTGATGGTTCACTCAAAAATTGAGGGATACTCAAGAATATCTTGAGACTCCTAGGAACAAATTTAAATAGAATAAACCTTTGACGAAGTTTCCAAGATAGATGGACATTCTAAAATTATGAACCTTCCAGTGTTCAAGTGGTAGTAGACCTATAGGTATGGTGAGATGCCATGGCGAAGAAGTACACTTCTATTATGAAGAATAATGTTTGGCACATAGTGCCAAGACCATAGAGGAAGTTAGCTATGAGTTCCATGTGGCTCTACAAAATCAAGCATGCAACATATGTCAACATTGAAAGGTTCAAAGCAAGGTTTTAAGGCAAAAGGTTTGTCTCAGAGAGAGGAAATGAACTATAAAGAGATATTTCTTCCAATCGCCAAGTACAATACACTTATATTAGAGTTTTTTTCCTTGGTTTCATTAATGGGATGGTGAATACATCAAATGGATGTGAAGACAACTTTCCTTAATGGAATCATCAAGGAAGATGTGTACATAGAGAAACCTTAAGACTTTGAGGTAAATGGGAAGGAGTCCCATGTTCGCAATCTTATGAAAGACTTTTATGGACTCAAGCAGACACTAAAAAAAGGGTATTTCGATATTGATAAATATCTACAAATTATGGGCTTCACTAAAGGAAAACCAGATCCTTACTTATATTACATAATTGTTGGGGTTGATTTGCTTGTTTTGGTTATGTATGTCAGCAACTTGTTTCCTACAAATGCAAAGTTCATTGTAGGGTGAAAAAAAAACATGGCAACTAAGTTCAAAATGAAAGACATTGACATGAAGCATTACTTCATGGATTTGAAGGTTTCACAAAGACTAGAATAAATTTTTCTTAGGTATGTTGTGTTGAAATTTGGGTAGCTTGGAAGATATTTCTGAGTGGAGAAAACCCACAAAAAGTGAGTGTGGGGAAAATTACCCAAGTTTGGGGTTTTGACCCAAAGGAGTGGGTTTGGAACCCAAGATAATCAATTTTATAATCTAATTAATTGTTGAATGGTGAAGTGGGATCTTTTGAGGGACCAAGAAGGCTCCTAAGTCGCCTAAAGGAAAACTATAAATACAAGTCAGTGGAGAGGCTAAGATATCATCACAAGTGAAGAAGGACATTCATCTTACAGAGTGAGGCTAAAAGGGGCCCAGGCACAAATTTAAGGAAGAAGGGTAGTTGTAGGAGCAAAGGATAGCAGAAAGAGGTGAGTTTTATGTGTTTTGGTATGTCAAAGGAGTCACAGCGAAGGAATAAGACAAGCTAAGTTCTATGGTTGGAATAAGGCCAAGTTGAGGTCTATTTTGTGAGCTAGAATAGGCAGGGTTGAAGGCCTATAGCAGCAAATAGACATGGCCAAAGTTTGTGTTATAGATAGCTCGAGGTCTAATATGAGTATTGTGGCTTGGTCCCAGATGTGCTAAGGAGTGGGCCTATATCAGGGCTGGTAAAGGAGCCCTGTAATAGCTGGAGAAACTAGCTGAGTGATACAGGAAAGTGGATCAGTGAACTAAAGGAGTAGTCTACTAGTAGATAGCAAGTAGGCAAGTGGACAAGGTATAAAGGAGTAGATCTTGTGGATTGAAGAGGACTGAAAGGGTTGGTTTCCAAGGAAAACAACAAGTAGTATATTTTTATATTCTTTGTATGAGGGCAGATGAGAACCTGATGGACTAGGCCTCAACCCTGGTTATTGGTTAAAGTATTGATTGTGTATTATAGCATTTTACTGGGGTTTGTAAAGGGCCATAATCCCTAGTACGAGAACCCTATGGTTTCTTATTAAAGGACAAATAAGGAATGTGTTTTGGGCCAAAAAATAGCGTATTGTTATTCGTCTAATTGTTGTTATATTCCATTGTGCAAAGTTGTTTAAATTTGGGAATCTCTAGTGTGTTTGTGTTCCTAGTTAGGACATGGACAAGACCAAGGGTGCATGGAAATTCCAACATGGTATCAGAGCTACTTTGAAGGGAAGTTAGATCAGAGTGTGCACAAGTGTCAGTTCTAGGAACGAGTTGTCAAATTGTTGCAAGAAGCAGTAGTGTTGCCAAGTGAGTTGGCTAGACATGGAGCAAAAGGTTCAATAGAGAACATGGAGATGTGGTCTTGACTGGTTTGGTGATGAGATCATATGGGAGTTTTGGTGGATTGGTGGAGAACTCAATGCACAACAATATATTGTGTGGTAGGTTGTTGATGATGGACTTCCATTAACTTGTCAAAGTATGTTAAGACAACGCAGGTGCCTTGGAAGGGAGTGCTTTGGCATGGACGAGGTAGCTCTATGTGGATGGCAGGTTTATCATGAGACAGTGTCTTCATTGGTTGCAGAGTTGCGCATCTAACAATGGATCCATGTGCATATGAAGTATTTGACCTGGGAGGATGAGGACACTTGCATGGTTGAGTTGCAGTGGTCTAGAGTGGACTAGGCCCAGTTTTCAACCACAACTTGGGACTGACCTTGAAAGGACACAAGTTCAGTTGCAGCACTTTCCGAGAGGGAAAGCAGAGTGATCCAAAAGGAGGTTGTGTAGGCTCAAAAGGAGTTTAACTTCAAAGGGAGATTGCAAAGAAAAGTCAGTCACCCAATGGAAGTCTAACCCTTAGGGTTCAAGGAGAGAGTGGAGCCTTCCAAGCCATGCAGAGAAAAACACAGGCCATGCGAGGACAATTGTGGTGGTGCAAGGAAAGTCGTAGACCATGCAAGGACAATCATGGTGCAGGCAAGGAAATTCATGGTACATGCAAGGATATCCATCCACCATGCAAGGAAAGCCATGATCATGCAAAAAGAAGGCATGGCACATGCGAGGACAATCATGCCCATGCAAGGAAAAGTCATAGTGGAGATTTCAAGGAGTATGGTATCTTCAAAGATCTAAGTCTTCTAAAGGGGAATGGTTGTAGATCAAATTCAAAGGTAGGGCTACTTCGAGGAACTAGTGGAAATACCTTTGTCACTAAGAGGGAGTGTTGAAATTTGGGTAGCTCGGAAGGTATTTCCGAGTGGAGAAAACCCACAAAAAGTGAGTTTGTGGGCAAAATACCCAAATTTTGAGTCTTGACCCAAAGGAGTGGGTTTGGAACCCAAGATAGTCAAATTTATATTCTAATTAATTGTTGAATGGTGAAGTGGGGTCTCTTGAAGGACCAAGAGGGCTCCCAAGTCACCTAAAGGAAAGCTATAAATACAAGCCAAAGGAGAGGCTAAGATATCATCACAAGTGGAGAAGGACATTCATCTTGTCGAGTGAGGCTAAAAGGGGCCTAGTTGTAGATCTAAGGAAGAAGGAAAGCCGCAAGAGCAAAGGACCGCTGAAAGAGGTGACTTTTTTGTGTTTTGGTATGCCAAAGAAGAAGACAAGCCAAGCTCTGTGACTAGAAGAAGGCCATGTTAAGGTTTGTTTTGTGAGTTGGAACAGGCAAGCCCGCAGACCTGTAACAACAAATTGACAGGGTTGAAGTTTGTGTTATAGAAAGGCCGAGGTCTAATACGAGTGTTATGGTTTGGTCGCAAATGTGCTAAGGAGAAGGCATGTATTGGGGCTAGTAAAGGAGACCTGTGACAACTGAAGGGACTAGCTGAGGGATATAGGAAAGTGGATCTGTGGGCTAAAGGAGCATTCTATTGGGAGACAACAAGTAGGCTAACTGGACAAGGTCTAAAGGAGCAGATCTTGTGGATTGAAGAGGACTGAAAGGGCTAGTTGCCAAGGATGGCAACAACAAGTACATTTGTATATTCTTTGTATGAGGGTAGATGAGTACCTGATGGACTAGGCCTAAGCCTTGGTTATTAGTCAAAGCACTGATTGTGTATTATAGCATTTTATTGGGGTTTGTAAAGAGCCATGATCCCTGGTACGAGAGCCTTATGGTTTTCTTATTGAAGGACAAATAAGGAACGTGTTTTGGGCCAAAAAATATTGTGTTTCTTATTGATCCTATTGTTGTTATCTTTTGTTGTGCAAAGTTGTTTAAAGTTGGGAATCTCTAGTGTGTTTGTGTTCCTAGCTAAGGAATAGACCAGACCTAGGGTGCATGGAAATTCCAACAGTAAGTATGCAGTTGAGAGCTTGACGAGGTTTTATATGGAGAATTACAAATGTATGGCCATAGCCATTATCCCTAATCTTAAAAAGGTGGCAACTTCCTATTCAGAATTGGTAGATCCCACTTACAAACAATTGATAGGCTCCTTGTTGTATTTGGTCAACACCAAGCGAACTATATGTTTTATAGTGAACACCTCAAGTTAGCTCACGGTGGAGCCAAGGCAAGAGCATTAGGTAGTAGCAAAACAGGTGGTTAGGTATTTGACGGGTATAGTAAAGTATGGTCTAAGATATATTGGAGATGGTGAATTGAAATTGTAAGGGTACTTAGTCTCAAATTGAGTAAGTGCAATAGTCAAGAAGAGAATCGTACGGTCTTGGTCTAGTTTGAGATCAAACATGATATCCTAGTTCAACAGGGTGTAGACTTTAGTGGTGCTTAGCTCACAAAGGAAAAATGTGTGCCAGTATGTACAATTGTTTGTGAGGCCATCTAGCATATTAAGTTACTTGCAAGATCGTTTGATCTGGAGTTGGGTCCCATAGTCACTTATTGTGATAATTAGAGTTGTATCAAACTTTGAAAATCCAACGTCTCATGATAGGTTCAAGCATATAGAGATCAAATATCACTTCATATGAAATAGAGTTCAGAAAGGAGCGGTGAAGCTCCATTATATTCCCATAGATTTGCAGGCAATTGATATTCTACCCAAGCCCTTGACGAAAGATAAGTTTGATGCAGTCTGAGACAGTTGGATTGGTGCAAAATCCCTTCCTCACTAAGAGGGAGTGTTGAAAAATATAGCTTGTATAAGAACTTTCACACAAGTTCAATATGAACATGCACGTAGATTAAGATACTTTCTATTTTCAAAGAGTAGTTACATTTTGCAAATCACTTTACTAAAAAATTCGAAAATGTTATATTTAGTTGTTAATGTAAAGTATCTCATGCATGACTTAGACTATGAGTAATCTCAAACATATACTAGGGTTTTGGTCTCAAGCAGTATTACCAAAACTAGAATGGACAGGACTGAACCGACAATTCCAAACTAGTGTCACGGACCAAAAAACCTTGGTTCGATACCGAACTTACCAGCTATGTACAATGCTACCAAGGACCCTTTGAACACAAATTTTATTTTTAAACACTAACTTATGAGTGGGGAAGCCTAGTATTTGACCATATTTCCTTACTAATGTTATGCAATTAATGGTAATGTTAAATTCTTAAAGTAAAAGTGACATTTTGTTTTATTTTCATTTTCATCATTTTAACATTACCATTAATAGACTCGGGATGTTTGAGTGTGGTTCCGACCTCATTGGATTTCATATCGAGAAAGTGGAATTTTATATCCCACTCAAATCTAGCAAACTTAATAGTTTTTCAGGATTTCAGAATTGGGGCAAATGCAATGTTTCCATTGGATTGTCATGTACGAAGGTAGAACTAGCAATTAATCAAGAGCACCAAGCCCTCTATGTACCTTTATGTTAGTGGCATTGATTGTTGAACTCCTCTATCATGACACTACTAAATGTAACCATCACTCAAACAAAATATTAACTTGACATGCTAAGTTGTTTGTGCCTTATTTTAATGCTTGGATGGTGATATTGATGACGAAGATTCCAATATAGGCAAAGATTTTGTTGATATGTAGGTATTTGTTGTATCATGATGTTTTGTTGATGCTAGAGGCCATCTAGGGCATATTTGTTGATGTATTTTCAGTCCAAAGATGGATTGCACTCTGTCCTATTTTGGTTATGTGCATCCTTACATGTTATAAAAATGAGAATTTCTGCATATTTGTGTATAAATGGTTTAGAGTCATATGAATATATATATATATGTTTTTCTTTAAAATTTCAATATTTTGTGTTTTTGGTTGCCCAATTCTTTTACCAGTTCAGTCAACAGTTTGGATCTGATAACATTGGTCTCAAAGATAGGACAAGATAGAGCGTTAGACACAGTTGAACAATTGAATAGGTTTAGCAGCCAGGGGTGACAGAAAGAGCAAAGGTGATTCAGAAAAGAGGCAGTTGTACAGGAGCAGGTTCATATACGTTGTACAAGCTTACCCATGTAGGCTTGCAAATCCATATAAACAGATCTGCGCAGTTCTATATACAGGTTTGTATAAACGTACAATTAGGTTGTACAGTATGTCATATAGTAAGTTTCGGGATGTTTTGCTGATCATGCAGCCGCCAGTTTTTAGCAGATTGTGAAGGTCTCCTTGTAAATTTTTCAAAGGAATGAAAAGTTGATTTGGTGTGTGTCTGAAACTGTTTATGCTTCCACTATTTAGTTTCCAGCTATTGTGTGATTGATTCTATGATCTGAAATTTCATTTCTAGTAAATTAAATTCAGCAATTTCCTGCTTAATTGATTTCATAAGGGCATCAGTCATCTACGCTTGGAATTTTTACAATCGAAACAAATAATGATGATAAGTGAATTTCTATATCTATGGTCAAAGGGTCAACATGCATAGACCATCATCAAAAAGCCCTATAAATGAAGAGCAGTTTCTAGATGTATTTCTAAGAGAACTTTGATCATAAGAGACGATAAATGTTTTTTAATGGAAAACAATTTCATTACTTTTAAATATGCGCTGGGGCAAGCAACCAAATAATTGAGCTCAACCTTTTTCTCTTTGGCCACTTAATATATTGTAGATAAAAACATAAGCAAAGTGCAGATTCTGGCATGCTCTAAACTATTAATGGACTGGGAAAACAACAAATATCAAATGAAGAACATTACTCACAGTGCAATTATGAACAGGATTTTGCAAGTAAGGAGAGTTTTCATAAATTTCCTCTCATTATTATAGAGGATTAATGTTCAAGCTGATCATCTTTCTAAAGAAGTATTTATCTTTGCATGAAGAGACTCTTGAAACAAGAATTCATTGAAGATTAATTTGTTTTGGAATTTATTTGATCCTTTTACAATATTCAAATCTAGTCTAGTAAGAAGATAGACTCTTTGGGTCTAAATTTGCATGGAAATCTAGAGCAATGATATGTAAAGGCTTTCTATGTTTCTGATGTAAAGATGTTTAATAGCAAGCCAAATAAGGCTATGGAAGACTGTAATAAGCAGGCATAGGATAAGATAGGCAGATCAACAATATCCCTTTTTGTGAGTTGAAAGGAAAATATATGTATATTTTGATTTCAAACTCTGAAATATCAGATATAATGATTTTTTCCCTAGAAAATAAAAGAGAAGATACAAGGAATTTTGGGGAGGAACACATACTATTTTTTCAAATTGGTAAAAATAATAGATAAATGCAACTACTATAATAGGCATTCCCATGAAACATATCGATGATCACAAGCACACCAAGAAAAAGAAAAAGAAAAAGTAATTATTATTTGCATCATCGATCTATTCTCTGACTTCCTTCTGTTGTTTGGACAGATTTATATGTTATAACATTATACTTCGTTGAATATTAGAATTATGTACAAAACATGCATTGACATAACATTTTCATGTCCACATAAACTCTGTCAGTTATATTACTAACATCATATAAAGCCTTTCTCTTCCAAGTAAGCAATTACTTGTTCTCCCATATCTTTTGGCGTTGGACAAATTCCATTGATTAGTTGCATGACCATCTGCAGACACCACTCCATCAGCTCTAACAAAAGATAACCTCAAGTGACTAATATTTTAACAATCCCAACAAAAAAGAAAACTTACAATATATTACAATGAAAACTTATATATAACGCTCACTTCAAGACTTCAACTTTTGAAAATTGAAATAGCAATCATGGCCAGGAATTAATATTACCTTATCACAGTAAAATCAATGATGCATCTGGTAGACAGAAGCAACATGGTACACCTAACGGACCATCCAATGCAAAGGTGGAATAATTCCAGTAATACAAGACAATGCATTTAATGAATGCATTCAAGTAATATGGAAAGTTCCCCAATTGACCATGTCATGACACTAATGGGGGTAGGTTACAGCACTCTTAACTATATAAGTATTACAACAGCAGGTTCATCACACCTTGGGATCTTTTGTAGACAGTCAGTCAATAGTTGAGAGTTGATGAGGAGAGTTGACAAAGAGGTCAACTGAACATTCAACTGGTCAAACACGTCAACCATGGTTATCAACGAGCGTGCCGTTCCATGCAAAAATCAAGGAGTTCAGTGCATACCCTAGCCAATTAAAGTTGACCATGACTTCGTCACTTCGTTACACTTTAGGGCCCTATGTAGATGGTCTCATGGATCAATCTACCATGGAAGTTTTTGTGTTTTATGTGTTTCTATGTATGTTGAGCTATGCTCACTTGTGCTTAAGCATTGTAACAGTGCCTTTCGAGTCTGGACACCACCTCTTTTTGGAATTTATGACTCCTTGATCTTTTAATTCATGGTTCCCCAACATGGTATCAGAGCTATTGGTTTGAGAAGTAGCCTCTTGCCTACAAGTCTTTTGGAGGCTATCACTTGCACGTGCTCCTATTGAGTCGGAACTCTCTAGTAGATTGACTCAGGGTTTCAACTTGAAAATTGAATCAAGGTTTAAATACGTAGATCAAGATCATGTGTTCCAAGCAAGAACGTGTGGTTCTGAAAGACCACAATTATGGAATGTGGGCACAAGATATGGTAGCACTATTAAAGAATAAAGCATTTTCGCAGTTTGCAAAGTCTGCAGTTCCATAATAGGGGATGGTTAGCAAAAGTTTGTAATTGAGAGGAAGAAGGTCACGGTTGTGGGAATTATAACAACCTAAATCTCCAAAGAGATTCTCATAAAGTAGGATTGATTGTCCAAATCAGGTCTAGAGGAAGTTGAAGACTCTATTAGATAAGACAGACAAAAGCTAGCTTATGCAAATTTGATTCTGTTGATCCTCTCTCCTTTGACAGAATTGAAGATTACTTGGCTTATGTGAAGGAGATACAGTTGAAATTGGGTGAATGTGGAACAAGTTTTCAAAGAAAGATTGTCAGCACTTTGAACTGATGTTGATGAATCTGAAGACATTCTATGATGTATTTTGTTCGACATTATATGCTAGTTAGGTTTCTAGAAAAGAAGATAGTAAGATTATTCCTTTGATTCTTTCTATGGTTTGCTAATTAAGGCACAAGAAAAATTGCTTGATGTCGGAAACTTGAAGTTAAGCAATGAGCCCATTTACTTAAGTGAAAAAGTCAACAAAACTACAAAGAAAGAGGTCAAGCAAGCAATCATGAGAAAGAATGGTATTGCATCGACTAGACTATTAATAGCAAGCATGACAATCAGACATCAACAAAGAAAGGTAAGAAGAAGATGACCTGCCAATATTGCAAGAAATCAGGACATATGGAGAAGGTTTGTTTAAAGCCAAGACGCTTGAAGGAGATATGTCAACCAGACAGACGACCAACTTGCAGCACTGAATTTCAAAAGGTAAGGCAAAAAAATATGTGTTCTATGTCAGTACTTCTCCTGACTTTCATGCTCACACTTTAAAAAGAAAGTGGATAGTCGGTTGTACCCCTCATATGGCTAAGGATGATTTTCTTTTTTCTTCATTAAATAAAACTATAGAATAAGAAACCTTTGTTGTAAATGATTATGCTCTTACAGTTGTTCACTGTTAAGTGAATGTCAAAATGGTGTGATCACCAATGAGTGTCATGTACCAACTTTCAGTGCTAATTTGTTGTTTGCGCCCCAACTAACCCAAACTGGCAAGAAAGTTGAATTTTGACTATATGGGTTTATTGCGAAAGTTATGAACTATAAATTTGTTTGCTGTTGTGAGTGTATTCTCCACCCTAAGGACAGATTGTATTTCCCAAGAAAGATCCAAGGCCAACTGCATTCATAGCAAAGGCCAGTGACTAGAGCAAAATTTGACATGAAAGACACAAGGATCTCAATTTCCAAAGTAAGAAAGTGATGGTAAAACAAAATATGGTTATTGGACTACCTAGGTTTGTTTCCCCAGTGATGTGTGCGAAGGACGTCTGCTTCAAAAGCATCACTAGGCTGCATTTGAAACAGGGAAGGGTTGGAGAGCAAAGACTCAACCGGTACTTGTCCATAGTGACCTATGTACCCTTAACAAACCATCACTAGCAAGGTATGATTTGACTTTGACAGATGATTTTTCCACATATACTTGGCTATATTTCTTGAAAAATAAGGATCATGTCTTTGAAAAATAAAACAAATTTAGGGTACTAGCTAAAAAAGCAATACAACCAACCTATAATATGTTTAAGATCAAACAATGGAAAAGAATATGTGGTTAAGGCATTTGAAATCTACTTGTCATAGAATGGTATCTCTTGGCAAAGATTTGTACCTTACACACCTCATCAAAATGGCAATGCTAAAAGGAAGAATCGAACCTTGACAAGCCTTGAATAACTCCAACATGAAAAAAATTATTAACGTGAGCTATAAATAAATGCATTGAGATTAAACCTTTAATTTCATCGTCCAAGAGGTTTGATAATTGTTCCTATTCACCTATGACTCTTCATATTTGTCCAAAATAAAAATATTTACAAGACACCATAATCCCTATGATTAGGAATCTAACATTTCCTACCTTAATCCAAATTGGTGTTTGCGAGTCCAAGCATCATTTTGAACATTTCAAACTTTTCTCTTATAAGCACTTTGGTGAAGATGTATGCAATTTGCTCCCCTGTGGAACTATGTATCAAATGAATGCTCTTGGCCTTTACATGAGGACAAATGAGATGGTACTTTATGTTGATGTGCTTTGTTCAATCATGGAATTTAGGATTATTGGCTAACTTGATTGCAAAAGTGTTGTCAAACAAAAATGTAGTATTCACCTATTTCTCCTACAAATCCTCTAGGATATCCATGAGCCACACAATCTCTTTCATTGCCTATGAAGCAACCACATACTCTACCTTTATAGTGGAATCCGTCAGAATGGACATTTACGTAATCTCCAAGAGAGGGTTGTTGATCCAATACTCATGAGGTATCCTAAATTAGACACTCCACTCTCCTTATCTTCATCAAAGTGTGAATCTGTAAATGGTCTAAATTCCTCCACATTAGAGTATTTGAGCCCAAAGTCTTGAGTTCCCTTCAAGTACATTAGAACTATCTTTACAGCACACCAATGTCCTTCACAAGTTTTTTGCACAAACCTAGAAAGGATCCCAACAGAAAATGAAATATCCAGTCTAGTATTGGTAAGGTAGATGAGACTCCTATTGATGTTTGTAGCTTGGGTAGGTATTTCTTCCAGGCCTAAGTCTAGTAATGTGGAAGTGGCCTAACAGACCCTTAACCTTAGCAATTGTTTTAGTGATTAAAGTAATTTTTTTAATAACATAAAGTGAATTAATCTAATGAAATGCAACGGTGTTTTCATCAGTGAATTAGATGAATCTCAATCGTCAACCACTTTGGAGATTAGATTTATGGATTTAGTGAATGACTCAAACTTCTAAAAGGAAGGTTGGCTAAATTAGAAAACATCTAGCTATGTCAAAAAGACCCATCCACCGCCATAGGCAAACCGCGGGGTTGAGGAGAAAAGGTGTGAAAATTTGGAAGACCCAAATTTCTACTGCAACAACTGATTAACTATCTTCTATTTGTTAATTTACTTAACAAATTATTTACTGCATCTTACAGCAAATACCAAAACTAATACACTGTAGCCTTCACCAATTAAATTTAATGCGGAAGCAAGAAACTGAGCAAGGAAGAAATACACAACACATGACACAGTTATTTTTGGACAAATGTCCCTAGAAAAACCCAATGCGGGAAAACCGATGCAGCAGCTGAGGGTTTGTATTATTAAGCAGTAGTTTTCTGAATACAATCTTTGGATGCCTTATTGGCTATCCAATACAGAGAATCTGACTGGCAAAAGATTAGTGAGAAATATCTCACACTATCACTGGCGATCCAACACTAATCTAGGCCCTGGATGGCTCGCCCCACACTGTCTCTGCGCAGCTACTGCGTCAGCCTCTTTGGGGATCTGCGTCATCTCTTCCCGGATCTCCTACTATCTCGAGCTTCGTTCCTCTGTCTCTCTGGTCTCACACCCCGGCTTCTGGCTCAGGAACTCGACTTCCCAGTTGAATTTTGGACTCTCACTGAAGCTATGTCCTGCCTCTGGGCTTACGTTGCCCAGCGTGGCCTCTGTGCTGCCTCTTCTAGATCTCTCTCTGCCTCCTCTGCGATGTATTCCCAGATCAGGAAACTCTCCAACCGGAACTATCCCTACCCCTCACTGCAAGAAATCACTTTGACTTCTCTCTAGCAACTAATGCACTACTCTCTCTGAGAATTCAATCTCTTGATCTCTCTCCGATGTGTTTTCCAAATGCCCATCGAAGTCCTTATAATCCTCTAGTTGAGTAATCAACGGCCCAGATTAGATTCTAATCAATGGCTCAGATCATTTGGACTCGATCTTCGTCTTCTTCTAGAAGTTTCACCCTCAGTTTGATTAATACCCTTTAATTATTTTAATTTTCTAAGTTTAGACTTAGGCACCCATTAAAAATAATTAATTATTTTAATAAAACTGTCTCCGGTTAGAATTTCCTAAAACAATTTATGGGTATTGTGGAATACATGTGTCCTAGCCTCCCTGCAAATTTTGAGGCTTAGAGCACATCCGATGCTACCAGAAATCAACACTCCCTCTTAGCGAGGAATATGCTTTAATAATGCAACCTGTTGAAGCATTACCCTTCTCTGTAACATCTCCCTCTGTGATGCTGAGGTTTGACATCGCTGCCCACCAATTATTGCGCAAATGTTGCATCTGTATTGTTGTAGACCCTGCCACTGCCAACACTGCATCTATACTGCAACCCTCATAAGTTATGCATCTGTGTTGTTGCTGGCATTGCCTGTGTTGCTGCTGGCACTGGCACTGCCAACACTGCAACCTTCTCCAACTGCTGCTGCTATTGCACGAACAACAGAAAAGCATCCAAAATTACTGAACAAGTGTTCAGCATGATGCATTTGTTGTTGGATTTTTGGCTGCTGCTAGTCTCTGCAATGACCCTCTGAAGCCTCTGCGTTTTTGCTAACTCTGCACTATGACAACTGCACTGTTGCCAACTGTGCTCTACGCTGCTCAGTCTCTGGCACTCCTAGCCACTACAATTGTCACTCTGACACTCCTCTACATCAACTAATCCTGGTCCATCCTGCTACTTTTGATATGGGCTCCTGTAGCAAGGTATTGATCCAAGAGGTGGACTCCTCAAGGATCTTGCCCATCAGCAGTTCATTCGAACTACAGTACTAGATCACCCCACCTCTCCCCTGAAGGTCTCTGAGTAACCATGGCAAACTCCTCCTCCTCCTCGATCTTTGCGGATGCAACCTTTGGATCATGCTTCTTGTCTTTGTCCTTCTTCTTGAGAGGACACTATGTAGCGTAGTGACCGAATTCACCACATTGAAAACTCTTGATCTTCGAGACGTCCTTATTCTGCCTCTGTTGCTCCTGCTACCCCTTGGATGCAAGAGCTGCATTCTCTTCCCCCTCCTTGGGCTTCGTCCCATCGTTGTTGCTGCTATCAAGTTTGCACTTGACTAAGTCTCTCCTCATTTCTTCCTACTGAAGAGCGACCCACATTCCTTCCCAATCCGACAATCTCTCTCTGCCCAGGATACTCTAGACAAACACTTGCCATTCTTCTAAGACTAAATTCAGGGCCAGCCTCACCATCTCACTCTTGTACTTCTTGAGTGGATATGGATCTGTGGGTACAGCTACTGCACTGTCAACAAAGGTTTTGAGATCGTGCTCATCCAGAAGGCATGAGATCCTTGGCTTCCAGATCACATAGTTGGATGCACCCTCCAACCGATCCTGATCTCTTAACCCACTAGCTGCCATCTGTGCCAACGAAATGTCGAACTGCCTCCTCTCTCCTCTGTGCAGCACTAGGCTAGCCTACGCATTCCCTGCTGGAGTTAGTAGATCTGCTCCTCTCTGCTACTGCTTAGCAATAGAGAAATCAAATTCTTTGGTTAGGAATTCTCTGAGGAAGAAATTCCCTCAACAGTGTCTCCTTCTTCCTTCTGATGCTTTTCTACCCTAGCAACTGCTGCAGAAAAACTACGTCTCACCAGAAAACAACTTTGAGCTTATGCTTCTGCGCTGCTCCCTTTGACATTGGCAAACTTCGATCTACAAATCTCTCTTTGTCTACTCACTCGGAGAGAGATTTTCCATGAAAATTTTGCCTTCCTAGCCTGGACTACGCAATCCCTCTAGGATTCGATTTACTGCCTAAGCAGCACTCAACTTCCCTCCTTCTCTTCAACGTTGGTTTCTTCTGGCTCTGCTCTCTTGCTTCACTTGCGCTCTGATACCATGTGAAAATTTAGAGGACCCAAATTTGTATTGCAGCAACTGATTAATTATCTTGTATTTGTTAATTTACTGAATAAATTATTTACTGCATCCTACAACAAATACCAAAACTAATACACTGCAACCTTCACCAATTAAATTAAATGTTGAAACAAGAAACTAAACAGGAAAAAATACACAACACATGACACCGTTATTTTTGGACAAATGACCCCAGAAAAACCCAATGCGGGAAATCCGGTGCAGTAGCTAAGGGTTTGTATTATTAAGCAGTAGTTTTCTGAATACAATCTTTGGATGCCTTGCTGGCTATCCAATACAGAGAATCTAGATGGTAGAAGATTAGTGAGAAATACCTCACACTATCACTAGCGATCCGACATTGATCCAAGCCTTGGATGGTTGGCCCCACGCTGGCTCTACACAGCTACTATGTCAGCCTCTCTGGGGATCTGCATCACCTCTTCCCAGATCTCCTATTGTCTGGAGCTTCGTTCCTCTGTCTCTCCGATCTCACACCCTGACTTCTAGCTCAGGAACTTGACTTCCCAACTAAATTTCGGACTCTCTTTGAAGCTCTGTGTTGCCTCTGCGTAAATATATGCTGCCCAGTGTGGCCTCTGCACTGCCTCTTCTGGATCTCTCTGCCTCCTCTGTAATGTATTCCCGGATCAGGAAACTCTCCAACCAGAACTATCCCTGCCCCTCACTACAAGAAATCACTTCGATCTTCTCTCTAGCAACTGTTGTGTTGCCCTCTCTGAGAAATTCGATCTCTTGATCTCTCTCTGATGTGTTTTCCAAATGCCCATCGAAGTCCTTATAATCCTCCAGTTGAGTAATCAACAGCCCAGATTAGATTCTAATCAATGGCTCAAATCATTTGGACTCGATCTCCATCTTCTTCTAGAAGTTTCACCCTCAGTTTGATTAATACCCTTTAATTATTTTAATTTCCTAAGTTTAGACTTAGGCACCCATTAAAAATAATTCATTATTTTAATAAAACTGTCTCCGGGTGGAATTTCCCAAAACAATTTTTGGGTATTGTGGAATACATGTGTCCTAGCCTCCCTTCAAATTTTGAGGCTTAGAGCACATCCAATGCTACCAAAATCAACAAAAGGAACCGCGAAGAGCTAGACAAGCCATGGGTGCAAGGTCGTTAGTAGCACAAGAGTAATGCAAAGTCATACATAGTCATATAAGTTCTATGATAGTTGTAAGAGCACAAGCAATGTGCAAAACAACAACACAACCATATTTGACAACTGATACAAAGGACGGTGCCAATGCAGCCAACAATATTGGTGGTCAAAGGTAGAGAGGGAGACAATATCAACGAAGGGTTTAGTAGCAAAAAAATATTTCATGGGTTTTTCAAAGGACTGACGCACAAATCCACAAGAACGATCCTAGCGGATTATAAACCAACATTTTTTATTCCTAAGGGTGCTAGAAGGACTTAGCATAAGGCAAAGTATTAGATTTAGAAATGGCGGCATCTAGTCCCATATTTGAGCACCGGTTGGATGGAGCATTAAATTTCCTACCTTAGAAGGAAAGGGTTGCCTTGTTGTTGAAGCGGAATGACCTTTAGGAGATTTTAGATAAGGAGATCCAATTGTCAATTGGTCCAACACAGTTGGCAACCCACAAAATGGACATTGGAGCTCAATAAGTCATCATGGATGTTATGAAGGATCTCCAGATTCCTCACATGGCAGAAAAGAAGACAATCGAGGAGATATTCAAGGATCTAGTGGTCCTATTCCAGAGTGACAACAATGAACATGAACAGGAAGATGATCTTGAAAACAAAGCTTAGATCCATCTAGATGTCAAGGTCAAATAATGTTACCAATTACTTCATGATGACCACCCAAACACAGGATCAACTTACAGCCATTGGGAAGAAAGTTGAGGATGTAGAGCTTGTGAATGTAGCAGTGAATGGTTTTCCCAAGTCATGGGAATCATTTGTCAAGGAAAATTGCAAAGGAAGAGATTGAGGAGGAGTCTAAAGCTAGCAAGGAGGGAGATGGAAAGGATAACCTAGCACTAGTTAGCATGGCCAAGAAGGAAAGGGAATGATTCCAAAGGTAACAATGAGGGGACAATCTCTCAGCCAGGAAGAAAGAGTTGAGCAAGCTCAAGCGCTTCATCTGTTGCATGACTGTGCATTATGCATCACAATGTCTAGAGAAGAAGGGTAAGGGGAAGTCACAACAGACAGCAATCAGCAAAGATGTTGCTTGATCAGTTAGTAGTAAAGTTCGATAATGAGTTCTCATTTATCGCCTTTCTATCTACCAGCACCATCACAAGGAGTGCTTGGTATTTGGATAGTGGTGCATCACATCACATGACAAAGGCATGGGAGCTATTTAACAGTCTAACTGAGAGTGACTCGAATTTGTCTGTGTTGAAATATGCAACTAGGTTCGGTCTTCATAATAGCATATGTAATCGCGATTTTATGTATTTAATGAAAAAAGAAATATAAATTTATTATTTGTATTCTTGAGGCATGGGTTTCATGCTCAAGGGAAATTTATTTTTAGGTCAAGCACCCATTGAGTGCTTCTAGGTTTTGTAAGTCAATTGAGTCATTGTGTTAAAGTTGGCAACTAGAGCGAAATTCCACCTTGGGATAGCTCATATGATGGAGATGATTATTGCATTCGATTCCTGAGGTCCAAGTTTGATATAAAGATCATCTCATTCGGACAAGTAGAAGTGTGATTTTGAATTTATTCTCTCACATGTACAAATTGTTAAGGTCAGCCTTAGCTTAATGCAGGCTCAAGGAGCCCAATAGATGTGTCTCTTCACCCACATCAAAGTGTATAAATAGAAGAGACCTCTCTCCTCATTTGGAAATCACTCACTTCATCATTCTTCTCTCTCTACTATAGATGGGTTTGTATAGCATGAGAATCTTCTCTCTCTCTCTCTCTCTCTCTCTCTCTCTCTCTCACATGTGCCACTAGGAGAACTGTTTTTCTGGGCTGAAACAGGACGAAAATTTTACACTGTTGACCTATGTTGACCACTGTTGTTTTAACTGAGTTTGATTGCATTTTTTGGGGCTGAATTTCGCTCTCTTGAGGCTGCATTAATTGGCACAAAAATCGAGGTGTTTGGGACTGTTTGACCAGCGTTGACTTCAAGGTTGTTTGATTGCAGGGTTGACAGCTATTTGACTGAATTTGCCTAGCATTTGTGGCATTGTTTTGGGTTGACTTTGACTCTTGATGGAGGCCGAATTAATCTGCCTTTGACCGAGCTTCAAAGGAGATGACTTGCTGTTGATTTGACCAGCGTTGACTTTCTGGTTAGGGCTGAAGTTTGACTGCAGGATTTGACAGGGCTGATTTGACTTTGTATTGGGCTAATCTATTTGACTTTTGTACTCTCTCTGTGCTGAATTATTGAATAATAATAAGAAGATTTGATCAAAGGGTTTTCCCCACATTGGGGTTTTTCCCTGGCATCCACCAAATCTAGTGTCCTCTTGTCTTGGCTTGTCTTCTGCATATGTTTTTATGTTCTATCTGCATATACTGTCAATGTGATTAATGGTTAATGTGATTTCTATTGGAAATTATTGGAAATTGTCATTGGGTTGCTAAAGGAACATTGAAGTAAATTGTGCTAAGCATAGAACATACTATTGTTAACTAAAATTAACACATTGTCATGTATTGAAGACCCATTTGGGCATGTTACATATTGTAAAGAAAATTTTATTGAGTCAAAATAGAGTCAAAAGACCCTCCAAGGCCTTGTCATGGCACATAGATCAAGTCAACCTACATGAAGGGAAGAGTCGGCCTCAAGATAGCAATTCATACCCCTCACAAGCCTATAAATAAGAAGGAATTCGACCACATTTGTACACTCACTTAAGCAAGTTCGATCTCCTCAAGATAGAAGTTGGAAAAGGGCGAAGAAGAAGATCAAGATCGAAGATTTTGGGCCTCTCTCCCTCTCTCTCTCTCATTACGGTTTCTACAGTTTATGTGCTAGACGAAATTCTGAAGTTGCATCGTAGTTGTGAAGCTGCAAGGTCGAAGCTGTTAAGTTGCATCGTAGTTGTGAAGCTGCAAGGTCGAAGCTGTTAAGTTGCCTCTAGATCAAAGTTGTGAAATTGTTAGGTCGAAGATGCTTAAGTTGCATCAAGGTCGACACTGTGAAGCTGCTAGGTCGAAGTTGCGGAAATTGTTGTTGGGGTTGAAGTTACTAGAGAAGTTGTCGGAAGGCCAAAGTTTGTTGCTAGAAGTTGTGTAAGGAAAGCTCATCAAGAAGGAAGGATGATTTGTCTAGAAGGGTCTTGTTCAAGGGTCATAGGTCTTGGAATTTGTCAATTGAAGTTCTATAAGAAGAGAAGGATTATGGGTGGGTTTTCCTCACAGTTAGAGAGGTTTTGGCCCTGGCTGATCACCTATATCTTGAGTCCTATTATCTCATTTTTCTTTATGATTTGGTAGTTGTTTGATGATAGAGAACACTAATAATAATAAGGAAAGAAGACGTTAATCAAGTAAAGTAAAAATACATCATAAGTAATTATCAAAGTAAGAGAAATCACCTACACTTGTTGACCCCCCTAGATTTCTCAACATGGTATCAAAGCTAAGGTGACTACATCAAGGAAGGGCACAGCGAAGGAGGATACTCTAGGGCTGAAGTATAAAGAGCTCATCTTGAAAACATCAAGAGCATCAATCATCAAGAAGGACTAACCCTCTCATCATATTGAAAGAGAACAATTAAGAGCATCAAAGAAGATCTCAAAACCCTAGCTCATCCAACGAAGGGTTCCACACTTGAAGTGTTTTTGGGAAACTCACACTTTCTACAATCATTATAACAAGGAAGGAAGAGCAAAGAACTTTTGGGTCTGTTTTTTCTAGGCTATATTCTCCACACATACGAATTATTAAGACATCCTTATGCAGCAGCAAATATCGAATTGCAGCGACCATCAAGGATCAAGTTTTGTGCAAAGAAAGGTCTCCTTTGCAAGATGAAATAACTAGAAAAAGAAGTAAAGTCAAGAGAAGTAGAAAGAAGGAAAATTTTTCCATCTTCTAGCCACACATGCGAACTAGGGTTATTGCAGAAATGGCTAAAATTACATAACTGCTACAAAAAGCCAAAATTCTAAAGAAGGGCCGAAATTTGAGGTTGTGAAACAATTTTAACTAGTGTTGTCTTGGAGGAAGAAAAGCAGGAAAAATTGTTGTCATCATCATCAAGGAATCAATGTGATCTTCCTTTGAGCCAAGGATCACTTTTGAAGAAAGACATTTTCACCAAGAAGACATCTTCTATTATTTACATTATCATCAAAATCAAGAAGGCATCAAGTTGAAGATTTCATCATCTAGGAGTATCTTCACTTGACAAGTAAGTATTTTTCTATCTATATTTGAATATGTCAAAATGCCTTGATATTGCAAGGAGACGAACAAATAGGTTGGGTCGTCAAACTTTCTTGCATGGAAGAATAGGATAGATTTGATCCTCATAGAAAATGAAGTCGTTGGTCATGTTAAGGGTTTAATTGTCGAACCGCCGAAAGAAGAAGCTCAAGCTCTACAAGATGAAGATATCAAAAGAAGAAGGAATAGCCTCATACTTTATGAGGATGTTAGAATAAGAGACCAACTCCAAGAGTTTGGAGAAATAATGTCTTACAAGGAAATGACTACCATAGTACTCAATGCACTACCACAGGAATGGGACAACTTCACAGCAAGCATCTATGGGAAGAAGGAAGCTACTCCATTCAATGAACTATGGTCATTGTGCAAAATCAAAGAAACAAGGTTGAAGGAAAAAACGATGTAGGATCAAGCGAGCAAGCTCAAGCATTTGTTGCCATGGCTAGAAAAAAAGGGAAGCTTGGGAAGCTTGGTCCTCAGAAAAAGAAGAAGAACATGTCGAAGGTTCAATGCTATGGTTGTCATGAATATGGGCACTACAAGAGAGATTGTCCAAAGCTCAAGAAGGAAAACAACAAAAGAGGAAGGGAAGAAGCCCATATCACTGAAGAAGTGGAAGAAGCTGAAAAGAAGAAATTCAAGGAGGAAGTAAAAGATCTCTACTATGATTGAGATAGTCTTCCTCACTTAGTTCTTTTCAAGTTTCTGTTTCAAGTTTTATGTTGTAAAGTATAACTATCATGGTAGGAATCATTAGAAGCATGATAGGATGCATCATGTTAGGAGATGGCATCATAGAAGCATACGATTGAAAGCAAGAGATCGTGACATCATCATAAAGAAGCATGAAAGATAGTTGAAATAGAAGTCTATGGTTGTCACCTATAGAAGGATGTAGCTCTTGGTAACCTCATTAGAAGCATAAGTAGTACTTATGGGAAAAGAAAGTCATCTAGTATAGAGTTCATCATACATCATTCAAAAAGGAGCATTTGCAAGATGAGGATGATCAAGATCCTCCATTGGAATCTTCATCTGAAGGTTCACCTACTGGAAGAAGCGTCTTGCCAAGAATCCCACCTTGTATGGGATTCATGGAATGATGGTATGATGTCAAAATAAGTGAATTGAAGCAGGTCAAGGTGATTGAAGTTCTTTCAATCAAGAAAGCTATTGAAGAAAGTCTAGATGACCAAAAGAAAGAGATGAGATCTTTATGCTTGTACTTGATAAAATAGAGTCATGTCATATGGTTGCAGATACCATGAATGAGTACTCTACCTCAAGAGCATGATCAAAGGAAGGATCTCCTCCTGTGAAAGGATGCATGAAGGCAATCATTGAGAGTTTTTGTAGCATTGGATGTGTTCTAGCCTTGAAATTTTGTGGAGAGGTTAGAATACATGAGATCTCCAAAACCCAGAAATCGTTTCTGGAAATTTCACCTAGAAATGACTTAATTAGATTATTAACCGGTTTTAAATATTTCCCAAGTCTAAACTTAGGGAATATGGTTAATTAATCAGTGTTAATTAAGTCAAGGCGAGAATCATCTAGAAACTCACACGGATAGATCCAAGATGATCCTAGCCATCAATTATGTTTTAATCATTGTTGTTGGTGCTCCAACAGAGGATTATAAGAGGAGGTTGATGTGGTGATGGAGAAGACACTTGAGCAATTTGATTTCCTTGGCAGATCGATTTCCTAAGTAGCAAAAGTCAGTTGCCGAGAGAGAGCTAGAGATCGAAGCAGTGAGAGAGGGGCAGAGACAATGAGGTTGGAGGATGCATTCCAGATCTAGCGAGTGCATTTGCAGAGAGGCAAAAGAGCCATAGAGAGGCTGACATTGGGGCAGCACAGCAGCCTCTAGAGGCAAGATTGATTTGCTGAGAAGGAGGGACGTCTTCAATTCCAGAAGCCGGGAAGGAGTCCCAGAATGCCGGAGAAGCATCTTGCTAGCCAACGGAAGGCAGAACGACTTCATCAAAAACCGGTTTGAGGCTAAACGTCCAACAGGCTACATAGAGTAGCGCAGACGCTTATGCAAAGGGTCAAAGGGCCAAATTTCTTAAGGCAAGTCGTGTCAAGAGTTTGCCTGTGGGTGAGGAAAATTCCTCACTAGATTTTTGCCAGTATTTTTCTCTATAGGATTGTCATATTTTGGCATCCAGTTGTACTCAGAATTTCTCACTGTTGCATGATAATAAAACCATCAATTGATGCACTGATTTTCCCAAGTTGGGTTTTTCCGGGGACTTTTGAACAAAAGTAATTGTGTTATTTTTATGTGTGTGTGATAGCATTTCTCAGATTCCAGCATTTTATTTTTCCGCAGAATTTTATTTGTGAAGGTTGCAGTGTATTTATTTCAATATTTGTCATAGCAGATAAATTGTTAATTAATTAACAATTAGGAGAAATAATATCAGTCGCTGCAATAGGATTCTGGTTATGGAATTTTCACATGGTATCAGAGCACAGTTGATCAGCCGGAGAGCTTAGAAGCGAAAGAAATAATTTCATTGCTCAGTGTGGGCAGAGGGTCGAAATTCCCAAGGGCAACGCAGTCATTCTGCCAGGAGGCCGAGTTACTTGTGGAGGTTCTATTTTTTCTAACTGAGGGGCAAGGAAAATTCGATCTTTCCAAATCGAGTGATTTCAAAAGCAAAGGGAGCAGCTCAAATTTTTTCGTTGAGCAGATCTCTAGCTGGACGCAATGGTTTTGGCAACAGTTTGCTAGAGCAGATCTAGTGTCGAGGTGGAAGAGAGAAGAGCACACACAGAGGGAAAATTTTCCCCAAGGAACTTCTAGTCTCAAAAAGTTCAATTTTCCTTGCAAATCGGTAGTCGTTGTGAGCAAATCTTCTCACTCCAGAAGTGAGTGCGAATAGCATAGCAGCGAGCGAGTAGAAGGAAAGACGAAGTTTCGACAGTTCGTTGAGATGGCCACTGCTAGGCTTCATGATCAGGACAGGTTGGATGGAGCTTCCAACTACATCATCTAGAAGGCAAGGATGTCCTTCCTTCTAGATGAATATGTCCTGAAAGCCTATATTGATGTAGTGGTGGCAGTTCCTCAGGATGCAAATCAACTGAAAGAGTACAAAAAGGAGATGGTACGGGCGAAGCGGTTGATCCTAGACGGAGTCCAGGATCATATAGTCTCGCATATAACTAGCAAAGATACTGCCAGCAGATGTGGGATGCTCTCGCCACACTATATTAGGGTACTTCTGAGCAGCAGAAGATGTACCTTGAGGAGAAGATGAGGCTCATCCGGATGCAAAGGGGGAAGGCATAGACCCCTTCCTCACCAGGATTTAGGAGGTCCGAGACCAGTTGTCAGCTGTTGGGGTAGCGCCTCAACCCACAAAGCTAGTGAGATTGGCACTCAACAGTGTCTCCAAGGACTGGCAGGTCTTTGTCCAAAGCATATTAGGCAGAGACAAGTTACCAGAGTGGGAAAAGATGTGGGCTGACTTGCAGCAAGAGGAATCGAGGCGAGCTCTTCTAAAAAGCTCCATTAGTGGCAGCAGCAGCAGACAGAAGTCGGTGAAGGAGGAGGAGAATGTGGCCCTTGCATATAAGGGTCCCAGTGAGGGACAAGGGGAGCAGAGAAAGAATAAGAAGGACTTGTCAAATGTCAAGTGCTTCAAGTGTGGTGAGCTCGGTCACTACAGTACCTAGTGTCCTCTCAGGAAGAAGGCCAAGGAGGAGAAGCGGGACCAGCAGGCAGCTTCTGCAGCGATCGATGGGCTTTCCTCCAGGCTAGAGGAAGACTTCGCGATGTTTGTTGATATACCTCCAAGATTGAGATGGGGTAACTTGGTGTTGTAGCCCCAGAGCGCTACAAATGGGTAGGATCCTTAAGGAGTCCACCTCATGGATCATTACCTGGCTACGGGGGCCCATAGTATTTAGTAGCAGGATCGATCAGTGGCAGTTGATGCAATCAAAGACAAAGTGACAGTTGCAGAGACTAGTAGTAGTCAGATGTTGAGAAGTGCAGTGCAGAGTTGGCAGCAGTATAGCAAAGTCAACAGCAGCGCAGATTCTTCAGTGACAGTGCAGATGCTAGTAATACTCAAGACTCGGGTGACAAATGCATCACACTGATCACAGTTGATTCAATATTTTGGATTCTTTTCAGTTGCAGATGTTATAGTTGCAACAACAATAGATGAAATGGAGTTGCAGTACTAATGCAGTGTTGGCAGCAGTATGGCAGTGTCAACAGCGACATAGATGCAGCGTATATCAGAGTTGCGCAGTGGTTGGTGGGTAGCAGCAGCGAAACATCAGCAGCATGACAAGAGATGATGTAGAGACAAGAGTGTTGTTGCAGGATATGCAGCACTAGAACACAGTCCTCGCTAAGAGGGAGTGTTAGTTTTGTAGCATTGGATGTGTTTTAGTCTTGAAATTTTGTGGAGAGGCTAGAATACATGAGATCTCCAAAACTCATAAATCGTTTTTGGAAATTCCACGTAGAAATGACTTAATTAGATTATTAACCAGTTTTAAATATTTCCTAAATCTAAACTTAGGGAATATGGTTAATTAATCAGTATTAACTAAGTTAAGGAGAGAATCATCTAGAAACTCACACGGATCAATCCAGAGATGATCCTAGCCATCAATTATGTTTTAATCTTGATCATTGGTGCTCCAACAGAGGATTATAAGAGGAGGTCGATGTGGTGATGGAGAAGACACTTAAGCAGTTCGATTTCCTTAGCAGATCGATTTCCTGACTAGCAGTCGTCAGTCGCCGAAGAGAGAGCCATACATCAAAGCAATGAGAGGGGCAAAGACAGTGAGACTGGAGGAGGCATTCCAGATCCATCGAGTGCATTTGCAGAGAGGATAAAGAGCCACAGAGAGGTTGACGTTGGGCAACGCAGCAGCCTCTAGAGGCAAGATCAATTTGTTGAAAGAGAGAGACGTCTTCAGTTCCAGAGGTCAAGAAGGAGTCCCAGAGTGCTGAAGAAGCATCTTTCCATCCAGCAGAAGGTAGAACGACTTCATCAGAGACCAATCTAAGGCAAGCGTCCAGCAAGTTGCACAGAGCAGCGCAGAGGATGACGCAAAGGGTCAGAGGGCCGAATTTCTGAAGGCAAGTCGTGTCGGGGGTTTGCTTATAGGGTGACGAAAATTCCTCACTAAATTTTTTCCAGTATTTTTCTCTGTAGAATTGCTAGATTTCGGCATCCAGTGGTACTCAGAATTTCTCACTGCTGCATAATAATAAAACCCTCAGTTGTTGCACCGGTTTTCCCAAGTTGGGTTTTTCCGAGGACTTTTGCCAAAAATAGTTGTGTTATTTTTATGTGTGTGTGCTAGCATTTCCCAGCTTCCAGTGTTTTATTTTTCCGCAGAATTTATTTGTGAAGGTTGCAATGTATTTATTTCAATATTTATCGTAGCATATAAATTGTTAATTAATTAACAATTAGGAGAAAGAATATCAGTTGCTGCAATAGAATTCTGATTGTGGAATTTTTACAATCATGAAAAATGCAACTATGGAGAAGGCAATCAACATCCAAGGACTAGAAGATTTGATTATGGTATCTCCATGGGAAAGATATGAATATCCTGATAAAATCTGAAAAAGAAAGGGACCCTTGACGTTGTATATATTTTTGGAGATGTGTCAATATATATGCAAGATGTTGATGCAAACAAGGAGATGTCATGATGAAAGACCATCACAAAGGTATTTTTGATTTAATGTTCATTTTCTATTTTTGAACAATATCTGGATGGGCTAATGTAGGGCTACCAAAGGAAGAGTTGTAGATGTCATCTACAACTGACACTCATGTGGTAGGATGAAAGATCCTAAAGGAAACATGATGCGAAGAAGGTAGCAAGGTATGAAGGAAAGGCCAGATATGGACTAATGGATCACTTTCCAATGAAAGAAAGGATGACATGACTGACATGATTCATGAATGAAAGTGATGGATGGTCAATGCCCTACGAAAAAGTCCCAAAAAGATGAAGACTCTTGAATAAAGAAAAATAAGTTCATGACATCGAAAGGAGGAGCTCTTCAAGCAGCTGGTTGTCCCATGATCTCCACCTAAAGAGTTGTTGGAAGCAAGTCCCTAGTCAAGAGGGAGCTTGGTCAAGTCCCTAATTAAGAGGGAGCTTGGGTACATTCCTTCACTGGAATGGGCATATCCTCCCTAATTGAGAGGGAGAGATAGACACATCATTCTTGTCTTCACCTGGGAAGATAGAATGGAGGATTGGGTAAGCATCTGACATTCGATACTCTTCGGGGATGTGGTAGGGCATCCAATATAAGAGTAGTCGTAGAGGACCAATATTCTTTAAAGACTAGGAATCCAAGATAAGAATAGTTCTGGTGGAACATACTCTGAGATAACACGGGTTGGGTATGTTCTGAGAGAGACAATGACGAGGGTGTCTATAAGTCATTGGTTTCGCCAACAATATGCTCTGATCTTTTGGAGAGATAAAGTTGTTAGTCAAGGCCTTGCTATGTGACAATATTGGATGATATGATGCTAGACAGATGGGTTACCAATCCAACTATTCTTATGAGAATTCTTCAAATTGAGAATGTCCAAGTACCTTGTATGGATTATGAATACCTCCCTAGTTAAGAGGAGTGTTGAAATATGTAACTAGGTTTAGTCTTCATAATAGCATATGTAATCGTAATTTTATGTCTTTAATGAAAAGAGAAAAATAAATTTATTATTTGTATTCTTGAGGCATGGGTTTCATGCTTAAGGGAAATTTATTTTTAGGTCAAACACCCATTGAGTGCTTCTAGGTTTGTCATAAAGTCAATTGAGTCATTGTCATGTATTGAAGACCCATTTGGGCAAGTTATATATTGTGAAAAAAAAATATTGAGTCAAAATAGAGTCAAAAGACCCTCCAAGACCTCGTCATTGCACATAGATCAAGTCAGCCTACATGAAGGGACAAGTCGGCCTCAAGATAGCAATTTGTATCCCTCACAAGCCTATAAATAAGGAGGAATTTGACCTCATTTATACACTCACTCAAGAAGTTCCATCTCCTCAAGATAGAAGTTGGAAAAGGACGAAGAAGAAGAGGAAGATCAAGATTGAAATTTTTGGGCCTCTCTCTCTCTCTCACTCTTTTCCGTTAGGGTTTCTACAGTTTCTGGGCTAGACGAAATTCTAAAGTTGCATCAAAGCTGTGAAGCTGCAAGGTCGAAGTTGTGAAGCTGCAAGGTCGAAGCTGTGAAGTTGCCTCTAGATCGAAGCTATGAAACTGTTAGGTCAAAGTTGTTGAAGTTGCATCAAGGTCGAAGCTGTGACGCTGCTAGGTCAAAGTTACAGAAATTGTCGTTGGGGTCAAAGTTGCTAGAAGGTCGAAGTTTGTTGTTGGAAGCTATGTAAGGAAAGCTCATCAAGAAGGAAGGATGAATTGGTCTTGAAGGGTCTTGGTCAAGGGTCATAGGTCTTGGAATTCGTCACTTACAGTTTTATAAGAAGAGAAGGATTCTGGTGGGTTTTCCTCTCAGTTGGAGAGGTTTTGACCTTGGCTGATCGCCTATATCTTGAGTCCTATTGTCTCATTGTTCTTTATGATTTCGTAGTTGTTTGATGATAAAGAACACTAATAATAATAAGGAAAGAAGAAGTTAATTAAGTGAAGTAAAAATACATCACAAGTAGTTATCAAGTAAGAGAAATCCCCTACACTTGTCACCCCCTAGATTTCTCAATAGTCTGTGGAGCTTGGTAATGATGCTAGGTATGCAGTGAAGGGGGTTGGAACCTTTAAGTTCCAACTAGAGTTATGAGGGATGTTAGAGGCCAAGGACATGTTATTTGCAGCAAGATTGAAGAAGAATTTGCTCTCAATCTTAGTGATCGAGGACAAAGGATATGTAGTTATTTTTAGGAATGGGAAGGTGATCATTCGTCTAGAGGAGTGTAGCCCAAACACAATAGTGGCCACCAAGGTTAGAGAGAGCAACTTATATAGGTTGACAGGTAAACATCTTCGAGTATTGGTACATGAAAATGACAACCTGTGTGAGCTATGGCATAGGAGAATATGACATTTGCACTACAAGGCGTTGTCAATTCTAAGGGGATTGTTATCGGCCTCCTAGAGTTCAACATTGAGTAGCAAGGCATCTGCAAAGGATGTGCATCTGGCAAAAATACCAAGATTTCTGTTCTCAGCAACGAAAGTAGATCCAAGGGCATATCTTGGATCTCAATCACTCAGATGTATGTGGGCCCATGATAGTGGCATCAACACAAAGAACACAATACTATGTCATGCTTATTAATGACTTTTCCAAGAAACGCTGGATCTTCTTCATGAAGAACAAGAATGAGGTTTTTAGTTGGTTCTGGGAGTTCAAGGACCAAGTAGAGAACTAGACAGGGAAGAGGATCAAGGTCTTGAAGTCAAACAGTGGGGGAGAGTACACCTCCAATGACTTATGGATTTTTACAAGGAGGTAGGGATCAAGAGAGACATGACAGCCTCATATAACCCTCAATAGAATGAGGTTGAGGAGAGAAAGAATCAATCCATCATTGTTTCTTCCAAGGAAATGATATATGACCTGGAGTTGCCTACATTTCTTTGGGAAAAGGTGTGTAACACAATAGTATATGTGTAGAACACGAGTCCCCACAAGATATTGGGCGACAAGACTCTTGAGGAGGCATTCACAAGGGTCAAGCTAGAGATAGGGCATTGACAAACCTTTCATTGTTAAGTATGCATACATGTTCCTATGAAGAAGAGGATGGCGTTGGAGCCTCCAAGACAAAGTGGAATTTTATTAGGTATAGTGAGACCTCAAAGGCTTATAGGATCTTCATACTAGGCTCTAGCATAGATAAAGATAGTTGTGAGAAGGGATGTAAGGTTTGAAGAGAACTTAGCATCCAAGAAGTCGTCACATGAGTTGCCACCAACAATGATAGAGGATGAGGAGCAAGAAGCTCCGAAGGTGGAGCAACATGCAGAGGCTTCTAGTTATGGGAGTCAACCTTCAAGTGGGCAGTGTTACCGCTCAAACTAGCAAGGGTCCTAAAGGTTATCCTAAAGGGGCAACTACTAGGCCAAGGGCAACAATGGAGAATTATCCCACTATCACCTCAACTAAGGCTCCCTACTTTTTACAGACTTTCACTAATGGGAGGAGACCCAGTATGAGGACTCACTTACAAATAATATATCAATGTAATGGATAAGAAGTGATTCCAATCACCATTTCCAAGGAGAAACTCAAAATTAGGGCTTGCTTGCTTTGTAAGCAAGGTGTAGGGTTTTTCTAGGAAAGGTTGATGAGGATTTGAGGGTTAGGTTTAGGGAGTATGTCATGAAATGGAGCTTCCTATTCCTCAAAATCCTTATGGAACTTGGATTCCTAAGTGATCCTTGAAAAGTTAGCTTTGATAGGAAATAGGACCACACAGGACCAAATGGACCCCAGGTTAGGTCAGGGGGGAGGGTTTAGCAACCAATGATGAGCTTGACCTAATCAAGGAAGAGAAGGGGATCAAAGAAAAAAATTCAATGAAAGGTGGCACAATGATCCCTATGAGGTAACTAGCTTAAGGAAAACCAAGGGCAAGAATTGGTCTTTGAGCTAGGGCTTGCAATATCTCAAGATCCCACTGTCGGAATCTCATGAAATTTGGAGGGCTTCTTGAGGACACACCAGCATCGTTGTAGACCAGAAATCGAAGTATTTGGATGGCTAGATTGTGAGATATTCGATGCCCTATGTGACCTATGGGGCTAGACCTAGAAAGAAGAGGAGAAGGTGAAGAAAAATAAGTTTTAGGGTTATCATCTATTGTAGACCAGTGCCTAATCCTTTGGGGAGATTGGAGTCAATAATGATTATGAATTTGGATTTGATTTTCTTGGTCAAGGAGGCCTTAAAGGCAACTTCACTTAGCACTAGGGCAAAAGAGAGCAGCTTCAAAGACTTTATACTTCGTTTTGCAAAATAGATGGCTTATCAAGATAAATTTCAACCATGAAATATCCCTAGGAACATTCACTCATCATACATGGCCCATACATGAAGCATCACTATCTAGAAACAAAATTTCCACAACTTCAAAATAATAAATGCAGCAAATTAGCCCTAGAATAGCGAAATCCCAACAACAATGTATGTGACAAAAATAGAGCAAAGAATAGCATTAAAATTGCACTTACATGTATTAGAATATATCCAACCATCAAAAATTTGCCAAACAAGAAGCTCCAAGACGAGAAAATGATCCAAACATCAAAATTCATACCATGCTCCAAAATTTCGTCCACCAAGAAGGATAGCAAAGTTTTCTAAAGAGATACAAGTCCAACCAAGTGATGATGCTAAAATGAATTCACATCACTTGTATTTATACACTTCTAATGAGTTTGATTTAGCTAATTAGGCCTACATTAGCTCCTACAATAAAATAATGTGCAAAATAACTAACCTTTGGTGACAAGCCCACCAAACTAGCTCATAAACAAATTAATAAGCCTCTCAAGAGGTCGAATAATGAATAGTGCATGTCATTGGGCGTTGGAGGAGGCCTAATGAATTCCATAAGTACCATAATGATGAACAGGACTCCCAAAAGCAGTGGACAAGGGGTTGGCCCCTTGTTCTCCAAATAATAAACTTGTTGTGCTCCCAATGGGTGTGGGGGCACACAAGTAACCTCATGGGTCTCCAAATAGATCAAAGATGCATGTAGATCGCCTGCAAGGGCTAGGATGATGGTGTAGGGATGCCACATCATCATGCAAGTCCTAGATCATCTACCAAGTGTATGGTGCAACTTTTGGGCCAACTAGGCATGATGGATCAAGTGCATCTTCCTTGTCTAATACGTGAACCACGAGCAATCTTTGAATAGATGTGGGGATCCATGGAGTGTTGTCTACTATTATGGAGGCCATGGCTCTCTAGAGTCTACACACACCCTACATGTGCCAATGTAGCCTTTGCGTTCAGGACCCCGTATAGGGAGACCAAACCCAAATGGAAACCACCTGCAATCCTGCATAAGATCCAATATGTCCCCGTGCCTTCCAGCACACCAAGTCATTAAAGAAATCAAGTAAAAGATTTTAAAAACTATGGATAACAAGTGAGCACTTCATAATGGCATGCCCTTCCATAGAGGGCTTTGGCATGTGCTAATGTCTCCCAGCTCCAAATAGGGTAAACCAGGCATCCTATTAGGTGGTTTCTAACTCTAAAGGGGGGGGGGTATGTCCGTGATACATCATTCAAATGGTGGTGGCATGTGGCGTAATGATGGAATGGAGTAGAGAATGAAAGGAGGCAACCTCGATCACATGCCATGGTACAAGGGTAGTTAATAAAAGGGAAGCCCACACTTGGGTAAATAATGTGTCGGAGTGCATGAGTTTCCTTGGCCTTGATTTTTCCACCCTTCTTCATATGCCTTTTTCCTTTTTATGATTTTCTTTGGTTAACTGCTCAAGGCTCTAGGTAATGAGAGCATGATGTGTAGAGTATAGCAATGAATACCCCCTTATAAGGTGGGTAATTTCATCGCCCACTGAGGGTTGGGACAATCATGGGTTCCTAAATGATAAAGGAGGCTCATCAAGGGCCATGTAGGAACCAGGGTGATGGCCATGGAATGGGGTAGAGCTCATGTCATGGATTTTGCCTACGTGCTAAATGCTTTTGTCCCAACCATCTTTTGCATTTTGTGGTACAATTTCCTGTTGATTGTGGCCAATTATACTTTTTCTTTTTCTTTTAGCTGCATCAACCTTCGGGCATCATTCTAGGCTCAACCCAAGATGTGGGGCAAGGGGAGGGGGTGGCTAACCCTATGTGGACCCAGTGGAGGAATGTGGACCCAAGTGAGAGGAGAGATGACTGGGGGTGTAATGAGCAAAAGGGGAGTAATATATGCAAATTGAGGAGTGGGACCAAGCAACCAAAATTAGCGTTTCCCATGTAATACCATCCCTAAAACCAATAGGTTAGTAAAAGAGATCCCACGGGACTAGGGTGCAAGGTTAACATCCCAAAAGAGACCTAGGGGACAAGAGCACAGACCTAGACCACTCTTTCCACCAAATCCTCCCATTAATCCATGCCCAAAGTTTCCATGATAAATAAACTAGAATACTCAATTACCAAATAACAAGGCATACCTTTAGGTTTGGGACGCCCACCTTCAAACATACGATCATTACAGACGGGTGAGGGACCACATGGCTGGCTTAGGTGGCGGAGAAATGGCACATCGAGCTAGTTGGTCGTTGTGAGGGGATGCTAGCTGTCAGTTGAGGACCATTATGGAGAAAAATTTTCTACTAGGGATATCACCCACAAAATGGTGGGTAACGGGCAGGAGTCAATAACACCTTCCAATTCTATCAAGAGACCTAGGTGGTTTGAGTAGACATTGAAGGATGCTCAAGAGCATGTGGAGGCTCTTAGGAGAACATTCAGGAAGAGAAAGCCTTTGAAAAAAATTTAGAACTATATGGCACTGATAAGTAGAATCCTCAAAGAGGCAGTAGACCAAGAGGTTTGGAGGAAAGCCATGGTGAAGGATGTTATGTTGGATTGTAATTGGACCAGAGGAACAACCAATTCCAAGTGGCTCTTCACAAAGTACCTCTCGCTAAGAGGGAGTGTTCATCTCTATAACTAGGGTCGGACTTGCGCATAGGCCTAAGTGTCTCGGCGTGTCGAAATTGCTTAATAGAGCCTTAACCTTAGCAATTTCTCTAGTGATTAAAGTAATCTATTTTTATAATATAAGTGAGTTAATCTAATGAAATGAAAATGTTTCGCATTAGTGAATTAGACAAATCTCAATCATCAATCACTTTGGAGATTAGGGTTGTGGATTCAATAAATGACCCAAACTTATCAAAGAAATGTTAGGCTAAGGGAGAAGGCACACAAGACATACAGTGAGAAAAATACATCAAGAGAAGGACATCTTAGTGATTGTGCAGAGGACTTCCATTCAAGTGTGTCAAGTTCAAGGAAGGTGCAAGGGTCAACAAGGGAGATCTAAATTAGACAAGCAAGATCAAAGGACAGATCTAGGGCTTGATCAACCTTATCAGTTCCAGGTTCTTGTCTGTATTTTCCTCAATGGACCATCAATCCCCTTGTAATTTTTGAGTTGTTCAAATAAAGAATCGATTTTGAAGGGAAAAAATCTATTTGCATGAGATTTTGATATTCATGTATTTAATTTTTCTTCAATTGATTAATTTGTTTATGTTAAAACTCTAATCGTGTTATTATTCAGTAGATTTGATCTGCTAGTAAGTAATTAACCAAGTGCTAGGGTTACGGAAATTTAGCAACTCCACACAGGCTGTCTATATTTAGTTGCATCCTCAAATTCATTCCCTTCTTTTGATGTTAGTTTCAATTTTTTCTCTAGTGGAGTAGAGAGAGAATTACAATCGATCATGCCAAATTTATTCAACAACTCTCCAATGTACTTCTTTTGGGAAATGAATATATACCTTGGATTCTAAGTTACTTCAATACCTAAGTATTAGTGAAGATTTCCCATGTCTGTCATCTCAAAACCCTTCTTCAATTCTTTCTTTATGGATGCAATATATGCTTCATTGTTCCCTGATACCATAAGATCATCTACATATACCACAAGATATACAACAATTTTTCCAACTTTCTCGTAAAACAAAGTTGCATCATCAAGATTAGAGGGCTTGAAATTGATCTTCAAAAGATGTTCAATTACCCTTTCATACGATGTGTGAGGTACATTCTTTAGGGAATGTAAAGACTTGATGAGCTTGCATACCATATGTTCTTGACCCTTTACAAAAAATACTTTTGGTTGACATGTAGACGTTCTCTTTCAAATGTCCATTCAATAAAGTTGTCTTCACACCCATGTGATGAATCTTTCATCTATTATGCAATGCCAAAGCCAACAAAGAAATAATGATAACCCATTTTGTTCTAGGGGAAAAAATCTCCTCATAGTCTATGTATTCTTTCTATGCACATTCTTTCACCACAAGCCTCACCTTATGCTTGTCAAGTGAACCATCTAATTTGTACTTGTTCTTATAATCCGATTTGCAGTCAATTGATTTGGTTTCAAAAGGAGGATCCACCAACATACATGTCTCGTTATCGATGACAGCATCATACTCCTTTTGCATAGCTTCTTTCCACTAATCAATGGTTCAAAGGAAGTTGGTTCAAAGCTAGTAAATAAATTCAATTCATGGTCATATGAAATTTCCATATCATTCACATCATATGAATCTAAAATTCTAAATCATCTACTTCACCCCATCATTTTGTGTTGCTAAACTTCTAGTTCTTGTCTATCCAACCTCATTAGGACGAACACTTCTTTCCAACCTCATTAGGACGAACACTTTCAGATATCTTCATGAACCATTTTGGACATTTTTGTGATGGTCCCAGTTGCTCCATTGATTGAGATGGGGTTGCATTCCCTTCAAGATTCAACTTTTCAATCTTCTCACATCATCCAATTGAACCTCGTGTTCTAATGAAGTTCCTGGATCTTCTACATGAGGGGGAGATGGCACTTCAAAAGGAGATTCCAAAGATTGATCCAAGATAGGGATCCCCCCTTCAAGATGTGGAGCCTCATTTTTAAACTCATGGCATGTCTTTACATGGGTAGATTTATCAAGATGATTAAGCTACAACACAACAATCTTGTCATTCATAGTGGATTCTAGAAAATCGCATATTTCGAAAGAATGAGTTTCTTATTTACCTCATCATAAAGATGATATGCCTTAGTGGTATATGAGTACACCAAGAATATGCACTTTCAACTCCTGGCACCTAGTATGTTCTTTTGCTCCTTGGGAAATAAGGCATAACAAGTGGAACCAAATAATATGAGATGCATCACCAAAGGAATGCAGTCATACCAACATTTCATAAGGAGTATTGTTCCCAAATGCATGAAATGGACTTATGTTTCTTAAATACACTACACATAGAACTGCATCAGCCCAAAGCATCAATTTTTTACATTCTTGAAAAATAACATTGAATGTACAATATTCAAGAGAGTCATGTCCATTTTTTTTTGCTACACCATTCTGATGAGGATTGTATGGAATATTGGTTTGATGTTTAATCCCATGTTGGCGAAGATAACTTTCAAACTCATCAGATTTTGGCTTGAGAGGATTGAAGAGGCACTTTGATTGTTGGTTTTTTGAGTGAAAATGGGATTGGCGAGAACCAATAACCAGTGGATGGAAAACCCTAGGAAGATAGTTATGGACGCGGTGGACAGCACGTGGGGCAAGCAACTTCAGCCTTAGAGGCGAGTCAGTTTTTGGAGGACCCCGTATGATCGGCCGCTCGCGGACCACCATGCCCCTACTGAGCTCAGAAATTCTAAATATAATGGAGGCAGCAGTTGGTTTTTGAAATCCCTTATTCCCATAGAAAATAGTACGGGTAGGTTCCTCTCTAGCAGGAGTCGGTCGAGATTTCTTCTCTTTATTATTCTTCAATTGATGGCAAAGATGAGAACTATTTGGGTTGGGGTCTAGCATACTCGGGGTGTTCGCAACAGGAGATCTCATATGGGTTGTGGTCCGAACTTCGCTTTCTTTCTACTCTGGGCTCTTCCACTTGCTCTGCCTTGCTGGATTCGAGGTCAGAGGAGTTGAAGTCGCTAGCACTCAAGTATGATTTGACCTCACAACGAGATCCCTCACTCATTCCCATTTATGAACTGGACAAAAGACAACCAAAGTCAGTCCAGGAAACCTTTCACATTTTCATCAAAAGTATTAATGGGAAGTCCACCCTCTTCTAGATTAGGGGCTCGAACTTGGTGGAAAATCTGAGGCAATGCATCGAGAATAGATTGGGCATCTCTGTAAAATATCAATACATGTCTTTCAAAGGGAAGATACTCCAGGACCCCTTAAAGATAAGGAACTATTGTATCTCACAGAACTCTTCCATTATATTGAGCCTGAGAATGTGTGGAGGAGATTTGGGTCCCTGAAATTCTAGCAGATCCGCCTCTTTCAAGGATGCGATGCAAGGGAGGATTAACAACCCTGCAGATCAGTTTCCTTTCAACCCAACTCCCTATATTGTAAAACAAATGGAACAAGCACCAACCATGGAGGTTAATCATCCAGAGGTAAACTCTCTTTTTTCTGCTCTCCAATCTAAGTTTGTAATATGTAGGACCAATGGCTTTTGGCCTAGATCAAATGCTTTACACAAATCAATCTTTATTGTTAGGAAATCAGAAACGCAGAAAAATTTTCTTATGTTGATAATTACTTGTGTTATTCTTGTATTCTTGTTATTTTCTTTATGTTATTCTTTTATGTTTTTTTCATCAAGCAATCATCAAATTAAAACATGAAGATCAACGACACAAGATGTAGTCACTCAGCCAGGGCTGAAACCCCTCTCTAGGGGAAAACCCAGTCAAAATCTTCCACTAATCAAATTGAGATAGACCAAGACCTTAGACCTGATCAAAAGAACTTCCTCCTACACCAAGTCAACCTTCCAATATGATTCAGCAACCTTCAGTAGTCTCTTCTTGTCTAGCAGCTACAGCCCAGCAACAACCCAGAATTTCGACCCCCTACAACTCTAGAATTTTAACCCAGCTACAATATTGCAATTTCAACCCTTCAAGCAACCCAACAACTTCGCACATTTGAAACACGGAGAGAGAGTATTCGACTTCTTATGCTTGACAAATACTTCCTTCTCCTTCGCTAGGGTTTCCTTCCTCTTCCTTGAATTTCGCACCCATTTTCTATCTCCAGCAACTACAGATCGAACTTATTGTGGATGTGTACCAAATGAGTCGAGTTGTTGCCCTTTTATAGTGGTTTATGCCTCTCTAATTAGGTCGACTTGTCCAAGTTGAGGCTGACTTGGTGGAGGAGGCCTAAATGACCTACTTTACATAAAAATAAATTTCTTTCTTGATTGACAAAGCCCAAGAAGGGTCTTTTACATTATGACATGGACAAGGACACTTGACATAAACCCTACAAGCCTACAATGGAGGCCTTGACCTAAGAACCATTGACCCAAGCATGGAACCGATGCTTCAATAAGTCAATTTCTTTTATAATAAAATTTATTTTTCTTTCTTTTGACAAATACATTACATCATAATTCAAATACAATTAACAGACACTAGTTACATTCGTCAACACTCCCTCCTAATTAGGGAGGTATTCATAATTACATATATACAGAGGTACATGGAAGTTCTCAAAGTGATATAATCCATGAAGAGTTCACAGCACACTCAGTGCTACAGATTAGATACCTAACCAGGGTACTCTAATCGGGTGGAACTAAGGTGTACTCAACCTTTAGCCACTCTAGCTAACATCAGGATTTTAAGCTCTAATACCAACCTAGGGATACTAGGGATCTAGGTGTGTATCCAAGGTCGGAGCTCCATGACCAATGCCACCCTCCCTACTTTGGGATCTAGACATCAACACATAGACTGGCCAAATGTCCTCCCAAGCATCTTGTTTCCACAAGATGCTTCATCTCTCCTTATCAACTAAATCAGATATACCTACCACTCCAAGCATGCTTCAAACATCCAATTTTTTTTACGAAGAGATCCTGCACAATCACAACCCCAATCAATAATAAACCTTAAGTATACACACAAGTAAATGCAAAACTTCAGGGTCCTCAATCATTCTAATGCTACTTATATCATCATCAAGTTATCCATATACAACTTGTCGAAAGCTTTCTTCTTCTTTCACTTCTTCAATAGCACCAAATATAGCTTCAGTACTTTTCAAATCTTTTGTTTTCAAATCCATCTATAGTACTTTCATTCATTCTTCATTTTCGTTTTTTCTTTAAGGTATTTACTTATGACTGTCATAATATGCCTTCCTTCTTAACTGGGGAGATATACCCTTTCTTTCATCCAAGCTCCCTCTTAGGTTAGGAGATCAACAACATCATAACTTTGGAGAAACTTCATCCTTTGAAGGCTTCATTTCTTTCTCATCGCATCAAGCTCATCTTAATCATCAACATTCTTGTAGCTTCCTTCATCATGCTCATCATTATTATCTTCAACTATGAACATCTTCAACATCTTGAAGATCATGTACCTGCAAAACTTTAGTAGAAAGTACAACCAAATACAAATATACGAAAGCATGTATCAATCAAAATCATGTCATTACAATGGAAGCACCAAAGCATTCAAACTTTAGACATCAAATACATAAACCAAGTTAGGTTCATAATCAACAATGGTTACATCTTTTATATACCAGACTTCATCATCAAGATAGGGTTTTGTCATAAACCCTAGACTCCATCTTCGAGACACAAGGCCTTAGATTCAACCAAATAACAATCCAATCATAGTACTAAGGTTTCAACAATATGCTTTTAGAATTACATGTCAGACTCTACTAGGGTTTGTTAAAAACCCTAGATTTTATCATCAAAGCTAAATCATATCAATAATCAAAAACAATATCATCATGTCCTAGAATATCAATCTCTACTAGGGTTTTGTTACAAACCGTAGATTTCACAAACTAAAACATGAGTATCAACAATTAAGTTAGCATATTCACGTATACATATCTAGAATACGGTAGCATTTCACATCAACATCTACTAGCGAAACCCAAGATCAATACATCAAAGAATTTTGACCAGGCCATGGTTTCGATCAAATAGACGAATATACACCTAGGGTTTCATTCCTAGGATCTTACTTTAGTTACAAGGGTTTTGTTTATTAACCCTAATTCACCAAACCCTAAAAATCTAGGGTTTCATTATATAACCTAGACATTAATAGTAAAGCCTAAAGGACTAGGGTTCTTACCATGACATTATCAAAACCCTAAACTTCAAAAGAATAGGAATTCAAACAAACCCTGGGGTTTCATTATACCCTTAGCAACAAGAGGCTAGGGTTTTACAGTGAACCCTAAAGGTTAGGGTTTCACAAGAATAGCTAAATAACAAGAGATAGTATAACAAGGGTAGATTCAATCTAATGATTAATCACTCTAACAAGAATATTTAAGATTCAAAACTCTAGACATAACAATGTTAGTAATGTAAAGCAAATTTCAAAAGAAGAATGATCATGCCTTTTGTATGAAGAGAACCTTGTAACAAAACTTGTAATCTACGAAATACCTTGAGTTGTTCTTTAACAAACATTGTAGGACTTTAGTTCTTGAAGGGATTCCTTTGCAACAGAACTTCTTCCATGCTTCAAGTATAACCTTTGTGCATTCTACAAGCTTTCCTAACCAAGGAAAATATAAGGGAAAGATTATTATTATAATACAAACAAATCTCGATGTGAGGAGAAAAACAAACATGAAAGATGAAACAAAGGAGAATATACTTATCTTTTGGTAAAATGGTGAAGGCCTCCTCTTAATCCAATCATTCTGAGGGATACCTACAACTTAAACTAATCAAAAAGTTTTAACAAGATATATCTATGAACTCTAGAAATCAAAACATAAAAGAAAATGTTGTAGAAATTAAAGTAGAAGGATATGCAAGGGATAGTATCCCTAAGAGTCTCTAGAAAATAGATCTTTGACTTCAGATTCTTCAGTCTTGTTCTTCTTTGGTGGAGCTTCATCAGCAACATTTGCATGTCCTCTTTCTCTCTTCTTATTCCTTGGATCTTCAAGGCAATGAATTTTGTAATGACCCATCTTATGACAATTGTAGCATTCAATCTTGGATAGGTCAACTTTCTTCCTTGACCCTTTGAACTTCTTGTATGTTCTCTTCTTCTTGTGATGAGCAGGGTAGGCATTTGAAGTGTTGTCTTCTTCATCCTCCTTGTTACTTACTAATGAAATGTGGGCTTCTTCTTGATTCCATGCATTCCACATTTGTTCAAAGGTTAGTGTATCCTTCCAATTGCTAATCCCTGAAGCAAAAGAGCTCCAAGACTTCGGTAGACCTAGTAGTGCAGCAATCACAAGTTCTTTCTCAAGTATATCTTCATCAATCGCTTGGAGTTCATTTCTTATTCTATAGATCCTTACAAAATATGATGACATAATATCATCTTTTCTCATCTTTATTGTTCTTAGCTCATTCTAGAGACTAGTTATCTAACCAATATTTTTGATGGTGAACAACTTGGAGAGGGCTTCATACATTTCTTGAGAGGAATCTATATTGGATATGTATGGGATTAGATTGTCCTTCATTCCATCTACTATTAGATTCATGGCCAAGAAATCGGTTTCCCTGAATTTCACCTTTCCTGCATCATTTGTAGGTTTCTTAACTTTTCCTTGAACAAGATCCAAAACTTTATGCTTAGCAAGAATAAGATCTATCATCTTCTTCCATGCTCTGTAGTTGGTGGCTCCTTCTAGCTTGTTTTTAGACTTAATTGTCATGTTTGCTTTTCTTGATATAGATAGTAGACGGTTAGACCTTCCTCTTATATGATCCTTTCTTTTAACCCTTTCAGTAGATCTTCAAGCTTCCTTTTTCTTCGTTCTTCACCTTAGCTCTGATACCATGTTAGAAAATCAGAAAGGCAGAAAGATTTTCTTATGTTGATAATTACTTTTGTTATTCGTGTATTCTTATTATATTCTTTATGTTCTTTTATCTTCTTTTCATCAAGCAATCATCAAATCAAAACATGAAGATCAACGACACTAGATGTAGGCACTCAGCCAGGGCTAAAACCCCTCTCTAGGGGAAAACCCAATCAAACTCTTCCACTAATCAAATTAAGATAGACCAAGACCTTAGACCTGACCAAAAGACCTTCCTCCTCCACCAAGTCAACCTTCCAATATGATTTAGCAACCTTCAGTAGTCTCTTCTTGTCCAACAGCTACATCCCAGCAACAACCCAGAATTTCAGCCCCCAGCAACTCCAAAATATCGACCTAGCTACAACACTACAATTTCGTCCCTTATAGCAACCCAACAACTTCACACGTGTGAGACAAGGAGAGAGAGAATTCAACTTCTTATGCTAGACAAAGATTTCCTTCTCCTTCGTCAGGGTTTCCTTCCTCTTCCTTGAATTTCACACCCTTTTTCTGCCTCTAACAACTGCAGATCGAACTTGTTGTGGATGTATTCCAAATAAGTCGAGTTGTTGCCCTTTTATAGTGGTTTTTGTTAGAAAATCAGAAAGGCAGAAAGATTTTCTTTATATTGATAATTACTTGTGATATTCTTATGTTTTCTTATGTTCCTCTTTTATCTTTTAGTTCATCAAGCAATTACCAAAACAATAGCACAAAGATCACAGACACTAGATGTAGGCGGACAGCCAAGGAAAAACCCCTATCTAGGGGAAAACCCAGTCAACAACTCTTCCTTAATAATTTCACGAGATGATCCAAGACTCTTGACCTAGACACGGACTTCCTCCACACCAAGTCATCCCTTTCTTCCTTTTGTAGATGATAACCCTTTCAACAATAACTTCGACCTAGCAGCAACAACTTGTAACAGTGACAAAACTTCGATCTAGCAGAACTTCAACCCAGTAGTAGCCCAGCAACAACTTCGACCCAACAGTTAGCCCAGCAAAAACTTCGACCCAATAGTATCTTCGTCCTTCCAGCAAATATCCCAGTAAATCCACACGAGTGAGAGAGAGACAAACCCAGAAACTTCGATCTTCCTTCTTCCAGCAACTTCACACTTTTTTTGCTCTTCTTCTCTTAGATATCGAACTTGTGTGTGTGAGTGTTCCAAATGAATTCGAATTGCTCCAATATATAGGCTTCTGGTGAGGTCGAATTACCCTGTTTGAGGCCAACTTGGTGTGGAGGTGACAAATAGCTTATTTGACTCAATAATAAATCTTTTTACATGATTCAAAAGCCCAATAAGGGTCTCTTTAAATGGACAATGACTCTAATGACTCAGTATAAATCCTAGAAGTCCTCAATGAGGACTTTGACCTAAAACATGATGACCCAAGCATGAAACCCATGCTTTAATAAGTCATATTAATAATAATAATAATAATAAATGTTTTTCTTTCTTTTGACAAATACATTTCAAATATAAGTTATGAAGACCGAACCTAGTTACATTCTTCAACACTCATTCTTAACTAGGGAGGTATTCATACATACATATACAAGTACATGGAAGATCTCAAAACACATGAACCATGAAGATTTTAGGCACTTACGGTGCAAGAACTAGATTCCTGACCAGGGCAACCTATTCGGGTGGGACTAAGATGGACTAAAGCTTTCAGCCAGTCTAGGTACCATCAGGCTTACTTGTTAACCATCAACCCACAGATCTAGGTGCGTATCCAAGGTCAGAGCTCCATGACCAATGACACCCTCCCTCTTCGGGATCTAGGCATCAATACATATGCCAGCCAAATGTCCTCCCATGAATTTTACACACATAACACCACAACACATCAAATCTCTCTAACCTAAAGCATGATTTTCAAAAAAATTGAGAGATTTACCTGAACAGTCGCAACCCCAATCAGTAACAACCTTTCAAATAATCATGAGTAAACATAAACCTTCGGGGCCTTTTGACTTCTTGATGCTGCTTCACAATTCATCACAATAGGACTTCGAGGCTTCCCAAACGAATCTTGGCAGAATATTCCTCTATCATTCAACTTCCTTTCCTACTTCACATGCAGCAACCAAATCTTGCTTTCTTTCTTTCATCAACACCTCAATATTCATTCTCCAATTTCTTCTTCAAGGTATCCATCATAACTATAATATGCCCTCCCTCTCAACTTGGGAGATATCCTTCCTTTTATCTCGACTTCTCTTAACTTGGGGAGATCAACTTCTTTCTATGACATTGGAGAATATTTCATGGCTTCCATCCTTTTTTATCATCATCATTCATACGACTTTCTTCATCATGCTTATCAAATCAACTTTGCTTATGAACATCTTCATCATCTTGAAGATTATGTACATACACAACTTAGACAGCAAGTACAACCAAACATATGTATAGAAGCATGAACTTAACTATATCAGAATCATACAATAATGGAAGCGTTAGACTCTAAACTTAGTTAGGTTCACAAACAACAAGAGACATACTTTTATACTTCAACTTCTTTTGCTCGGGTTAGGTTATAATCCCTAGATCACATTAGTAACTCAATCAAGATATCAGTCTCATTATATCTAGGGCCTCAATATTTCTTCCAAAGATATGACATGCTCTACGATAATATATTGCAAACCCTAATTCAAACAAGTACACTTACAATGCATCTAACAACTTTAGAGTTCATATGTTAGACTTCTACTAAGATTTAATGCAAACCCTAGATTCCATTTTTGAGACACTAAGCCTTAGATATCAAAAACCAATCATAGCACAAACTAAGGTTTCAACAATATGACCAAACCCTAGATTTCATCATCATAATCATATCCTAGAATATTAAACTTCTACTAGGGCTTAGTTACAAACCCTAGAACAATGAGCATCAAAAATTAAGTTAGCACATATACACACATAGGACTTCATAGTCATGCACAAGCATATCATAACAACATATATCAGTTGAACCTAAGACACAAATATCCAAACATTAAAGTTAGACATATAATGGTTCCAATTAGGCTAGGGTTTCGATCAGACGGACAAGCATACACCTAGGGTTTCATTCCTACGAGCTAACTCTCGATACATAATGGTTTTACTTATAAACCCTAATTTACCAAAACATCAAGGTCTAGGAACACATTACCGTCCCACCCTAAAGGGCTAGGGTTTCCATAACAATACTAAGACACCAAACATGACATTATCATCAAAACCCCAAAACATCAAAAGAATAGTATTTTCTAGACTTAATCAGTAACCCTAAGTAGACTAGAGCTTTCACATTAGCATTGACAGACCCTAAGGTTAGGGTTTTACTTATTAGGGTTCCACAAACATGATTTTTTTAATGAGGGTAGATTCAATCTAATGATTAATCTCCCAAACAAGAATCTTTATGATTCAAAGGTCCTAGACATAACACTTGTTAGTAATGTAAAACATATTCATTTAGAATGAGTGAGTATACCTTCATAACGAAGAGAAACAAAACTTATAATCTAAGACATACCTTTGATTTTAGACAAACCTTATAGGACATCAATTCCAATAGGACTTCTATGCTTTGCCTTGTGAAGTCTTCTTCATAGCCTTCTGAGCATATCAGCAAGCTTTTCTTAAACAAGGAAAATATAAAAGAAATGTTATTAGCATCTAGTGTAAACATATCTAGATAAGAAAGGAAAACCAAATATAAAAGATAATACAAGGAGTAAGATACTTATCTTTGGAAAAATGGTGAGAGCTCCCTCTTAATCCAATCTCGAGGGATACCTATATCTTTTGCAAAACAATTCAACAATATCTTTCCAAAGAATGTTAAACTTATAAGTGCTAGAAATCAAAATACAAAACAAATCAAAAACTAAAGTAGAAGGGCTTAGTAGTATAAGTCCTTTATTTCTGATTCTTCGGTCTTGTGCTTCTTTGGAGATCCTTCTTCAACAACATTTGCATGATCTCTATTTCTCTTTCTATTTCTTGGATTTTCAGGACAATCACTTTTATAGTGACCCATCTTGTGACAGTTGTAGCATTCAATTTTGGATATGTCTATCTTCCTTCTAGGCCCTTTAGACTTCTTGAATGATCCTTTGTTCTTGTGATGAGCGGAATAGGCATTTGAAACTTTTTCTTCTTCATTCTCCTTGTTGCTTACTAGAGAAATTTTGACTTCTTCTTGACTGCATGCATTCCATAGTTGTTCAAATGTAGGAGTCTCCTTCCAGTTGTTGAGACCTGATGAGAAGGCACTCCATGATGTTGGTAAACCTAGAAGTGCAGTGATTACAAGTTCCTTCTCTGGTAATAACTCATCAATTTCCTGGAGTTCATCTTTTATTCTGGCTATTCTCACAAAGAAAGATGCCACAGTGTCTTCCTTTGTCATCTTTATAGATCTTAGTTCATTTTTAAGGCTTTCTATTTGACCAAGATTCTTGATAGTGAATAATTTTGATAATGCCTCATGCATCTCTTGAGCAGAGTCTATGTTGGATATATAGGGGATGAGGTCATGCTTTATTCTATCCACCATTAAAGTCATGGCCAATATTTTTGTTTCCTTGATTTTTTCATTTTCTGCATCACTTGACTCATTAGTAGGCTTCTTTACTTTTCACTTGACTAGATCCAAAACTTTATTTTCTCGAGGATGAGGTCTATCCTCTTCTTCCATGCCCTGTAGTTAGATGCTCCTCCTAGCTTTTTTTCTCCCTTCATTGAGTTAGACATTGTCCTTGAAGATGATAGACTTGACTTCTTATATGTTCCTTTTGATGACCCTTATTCAAAGCTTCTTAAAACTCCTTATTCTCCTTTTAATAGATATTTGAGCTGCCTTCTCCCCTTCTTCACCTTAGCTCTGATTCCATGTTAGAAAATCAACTTGGCAGAAAGATTTTCTTTATATTGATAATTACTTGTGATATTCTTATGTTTTCTTATGTTCCTCTTTTATCTTTTAGTTCATCAAGCAATAACCAGAACACAAAGGTCATAGACACCAGATGTAGGCAAACAGACAGGGAAAAACCCCTATCTAGAGGAAAACCCAGTCAACAACTCTTAATAATTTCACGATATGATCCAAGACTCTTGACCTAGACACAGACTTCCTCCACACCAAGTTAGCCCTTTCTTCCTTTTGTAGATGATAACCCTTTCAACAATAACTTCAACCTAGCAGCAACAACTTGTAACAGCAACAGAACTTTGACCCAGCAGTAGCCCAACAATAGCTTCGACCCAGCAGTTAGCCCAGCAATAGCTTCGACCCAACAGTTAGCCCAGCAACAACTTCAACCCAGTATAAATCCTAGAAGTCCTCAATGGGGACTTTGACCTAAAACATGATGACCCAAGCATGAAGCCATGCTTTAAAAAGTCATATTAATAATAATAATAAAATTATTTTTCTTTCTTTTGATAAATACATTTCAAATATAATTTATGAAACTCGAACCTAGTTACATTCTTCAACGGTTTTTGCCTCTCTAATTAGGCTGACTTGTCCAAGTTGAGGCCAACTTGGTGGAGGAGGTCTAAACGACCTAATTTACATAATAAATTTCTTTCTTAATTGACAAAGCCCAAGAAGGATCTTTTACATTATGACATGGACAAGGACACTTGACATAAACCCTAGAAGCCTACAATGAAGGCTTTGACATAAGAACCATTGGCCCAAGCATGAAACCCATGCTTTAATAAGCCAATTTCTATTATAATAAAATCTCTTTTTCTTTCTTTTAACAAATACATTACATCATTACTCAAACACAATTATGAAAATCGACACTAGTTAAATTTTTCAACATTTACATCCTAGACCTCCAACTGACACATCTATTTATGTTCCAAAGATTTTTTTATTGTTCAATTCGATACACAAAAAGATTTGGAGAACATCCTGAATGATGGGCCCTGGTTTTGGGGAAGAGTTAGGCTCTTCATCACCCCATGGTTCACAAAGTTTGAAGCCACAAAAATGGTGGTCTCAACAATGTCGGTATGGGTGAAACTATCAAATCACCCCAACAATGTCGGTATGGGTGAGACTGCCAAATCTCCCCCTCCCCTTCTGGCATCACAAAGTACTAGAGGAAATTGGAAACACCCTAGGAAAATTCACAAAAATGCACCATGAAATATTAGAGAAAGGAATTTTTTCCTTTACCATAATATGTGTAGAGATAGACCTCACCAAATGTCTAACTGATCATATTCAACTGAAACACAAAAGTTTTTGTAGACCCAAGTAATATATTATGAGAACACGACATTCAGATGTCGAATTTGTTTCCAAACAAGACATTTGCAAAATGTGTGCCCATAGACAAAAAAGTATCCCAAAAATAAAAAGAGGCAGACCCATAAACCAAAAGGATGGCAGTCTTCCGATCCCCACCTCTCAAAAGAAGAAGAAGAAACCATGGAGAACCAACCAAACCAAGCAAAAGTGGATGCATCAGTCCAGCCTAGTATTGTATCCCACATCCAGAATGACATTGAACCACAAGAGACCCAAACCCCAAATCAGCAAGAAATGAAGGCCCTTGCAGAAAATGGGATGGGGGGTACAAAGAGAACTTATGTTTTGGAGAGTTCAGACTCAGACAAAGAAGTCCCTCAAAAGACAATAAGTTGGGAACTAGCAATGGTTCCAGTTGGTCTGAACTCAAGGGGATGGTAGAAAGTACAGAAAAAGAAAGGAAAGAAAGAGAAGTTAAGTGATTATTATCACACTTAACTTTGATGTTTCATTTGTATCTTATCTCAGTTTTTTCTTTTTAGCTCATAAGCCGAGAGCCTTAGTTTTTCAGAATGTTTTTTTAGCATATGCAGAATGTAATTTTGTTCTTTGTTTCACGATGAATAAAATTATAGGTCTTTTTTCTTCAGACCAAAAGAAGAAAAAAAAAACTTTCAAACTCATCAAAAACGTATATCCCCCTCCATTATCAGTATGAAGAGTGCCAATATGGCGTTGTGTTTAATTTTCAAGCCATACATGAAAAATTTTAAATGTTTCAAATGCTTGAGATTTTTATTTCAGCAAATAAACATCACACATCCTAGTGTAGTCATCAATAAAATGCATGATAAATTTATTACCAAAAGCAAATGTAACAGGGATGGAGATACACATATCAGAGTGTATCAATGTTAGCTTTCTACATGTTCTCAAAGTGGAATCATCATAAAAATATTTGCTATGTTTACCAAGGATGCATGATTGCTTCAAATTCTTTAAAATTGATGTTTGTAGCTCAAGCAGGTACTTCTGCACAGGCCTAAGTATCTAGGCATGCAGAAGTCGCCTAATACACCCTAAACCTTAGCAAATTACTTTAATAAGATAAAGTGAGTTAATCTACTAGAATGCAGAGGTTTTTGCATTAGTGAACTAAATGAATCTCAATCGTCGATATCAAGTGATGTTGAGATCTAATCCCAATTGTCAATCACTTTGGACATTAGGGTTGTGGATTCGATTATAACTCAAGCTTATAAAATAAAGGCTAGGATAAAGGAGAAAACAAAACAATGAGTGAGAAAAAGACATTTAGAGAAGGACATCTTAGCAGTTGAGTGGAGAAGCAATTTCATCAAGTGTGCTAGGCTAAAGGAGTGCAAGGGGCAGCAAGGGAGATCCAAATCAGCCAAGTAGTGTTTGGTCAGCTAGATCAAATCCAGGTTCTTGTTGTATGTACTTTTCCTCAGTGGGCCATTTTCCCAGTAAGGGAGCCCAAGTAGGTTCTAAAGTAATTTTTAATATAGAACAATGTGATGTGAAAATTCCTGAATCTAACACATCAGAAAACCATACTACAATTTCTGGTTTACTATCTCCTACTTGTTTTTTACATTAACAAGTTATTGAATTGCATAAATATCGAAGTAAACACAAATGCAGCGTTCACAGATACACAGATCATGCATTGAAGTAAACAGAAACAATAACACAAGGGACACCATTATTTTGGATAATCGTCCCCAAAAAAACCCAATGCGGGAATACCGGTGCAGTATATATGAGGATTTGTATTTTTCAGCAGATTCGTGAATACAACTAGGGTGCCAAAAATGGCTCACCCAACAGAGAATATCCTTGGCATTGGTACCTCTATCTAGAGACAGATATTCCAACAAATCAACAACCAGATGATCAAACCCACAGTGACTCCGATTGTTACTTGTGTTGGACAGCGAAAGCTGCTCCAAGCACTGCCTGCGTCACTCTTTGGGAACTGCGTCACCCTCTCCCGGCTGATCTGCTCTCAGTCTGCCCCACAGAATCTCCCAGCGCTGCCTTTGAGGCCCAGCGTCAATCTCTGCAGATTTTGCGCTGCCTGCGTCATCCTCTACGGCCTTTGCGCTGCTTGCATCAGCCTTCTGCGTCCCCTGCGTCAACTTTGTTGGCATCTGTGTCAGCCCTTCTAGGGCCTGCGCTGTCTCTCCTAGCAATGTGCTACCTCTCTCCTATGTATTCTTCAACCTTGGATGGAAATCCCTTACTAAACTGCCCCTCGCTGCAACTGATCACTAACCCGCACCTAATCACTAACTCGATTTCCTCAACAAACCTCGCCCCAGAAAATCGAATTCTTGATCTCTCTTGGTGTGTCTCCAACTAACCCTCTAGCCTCCTCTTATACTTTTCTTGTTGACGATTCAACAGCCGATATTAAGTCCCTAATCAACGACTAAGATTAGATCTGGCTTGATCCTCGTTATTTAGAACTTTCTCACCCATTTTATATTAATACACATTAATATTTTAATTTTCCTAAGTTTAGACTTAGGAACCCCATTAAAAATATTAATTATTTTAATATATCTTCATTCGGGTGGAATTTCTCCAAACGATTTCTGGGTCTTGGAGATCTCATGTGCTTTAGCCTCTCCACCAATTTTCATCGCTAGAGCACATCCGATGCTACCAAAAATCAACACTCCCTCTTAGCGAGGAATGTGCTCTAGTAATGCTTCACCATAGAAACATCACACTAATCCTCCGCATCGGTACCTGTGTTGATGCTTGGCCTGCTGCCTCACATCCACTACACTGTTGCTTCCTGTACTGTTGCCCATGACACTGCCACTACCACTGCTACATCTATACTGCATCTCCCTCCCAACATGCCACATCATGTTGCCCATAGCACTGCCACTGCTAACTTTTGCACTGCAACTCAGTTACCGAGAAGTAGGTAACTCACTTCCCCCAAATACTGACATCCCGGTCAGTCTAGAAGCCTCGTGATGCTGAAGATGACCCTGCTGCTATCATGTGCTCCCTCTGTTGCAATTGCACTGCTGCAAACACCTTTGTGCCTCTCGCATTGCTGCGCTGCTACAGACTTCTGCACTCTAGCACTACCTTGTCGCTCCATCACACCTTGCTCCACTCGACACCTGTCACCATGTTACTGTCATTAAGGGCTCTCGTAGCCGGATCTGATCCAAGAGTTTGGGTACCTCAAGGATCCTGCCCCTTTTTTGTAGTCCTCTCGACTACAGCTCTATGTCTCCCCACCTCTTCTCTAGAGGCGCATGAGCACTCATGGCACAATCATCATCAGTCTCGACATCCTTCTCCGCCTTTGTTGGAGCAGCCTTTGAGTCGGAAGCTTCTCCCTTGCCTTTCTTCCTGGGGCACTGAGAGGCATAATGTCCCAACTCCCCACAATTGAAGCACTTGACCTTGGAGATATCTTTCTTCTTCCTCTTCTGAACCCCCTGTTGTCCCACAGATGCTAGAGTTGCATCCTCCTCCTCCTCTTTCTTGATTTGAACTCCCTTACCGCTACTCCCCACCTTGGTCAATCTCTTGAGCTCTTCTTGTCGAAGAGTTGCCCACATCTCCTCCCAACTAGGGAGAGTTGCTCTACCCAAAATGCTTTGGAAAAATGTCTCCCAGTCCTCGGAAACTGCATTCAAAGCAGTCCTGACCATGAACTCTGGATCCAGTGTAGACCCCATGGAAGTAAGCTAGTTGTGAATTCCTTGCAACCTGAGAAGGAAAGGATCTATCTCCTCTCCTTTCTGCATCTGATATGACCTCAACTGATTCTCTAATAACATCTTCCACTGCACAGAAGAGCCCTAGTATAAGGTGGTCAACGTCTGCCACATTTCCCTTCTTGTGTTCTTCTCAGCAATATGTGGTATGACATGATCCTTGACCCCATTTAGAATCATGATTTTCACCTTCGCCTCGGCCTCCTCATACTTCTCATTTGCATTAGGGTCAACTGGGGCAACAACTGTTTTCAAGGCATAGTCCTTGATGCGATGTTTATCCAGTATTGCCAGGATCCTGGCCTTCCAAATGACAAAATTGGAAGCCCCGTCCAATCTGTCTTGATCCCTCAATCCGTTCATTGCCATCTCTGCTCTTCTTTTCTGTACTCCCTCTGAATCCTTATTTCCCTCTCAAAAATCCTCCCACCAACTGTCGAATCACTCCTCTCCAATCCTCCTTTGTCGTTGCAACTCAGATCTAGATTTCTTGGCTAGAAATCTGTCGAGGTAGTGCTTCTCTCTACCTTGGTTCAGTCTCCTTAGACATTTTTCTGCACTCATAGAAACAGTGTCCCACCAGCTCCACAAATCCAAATCTGCTCAGCTCCTTTATCCCCCGCAACTAAAGAATCTGAACCCTTCTGGCTCTGCGCAATCACAGTGAAAGTTGGATCAGGTCCTCCTGGCCACTGTGTCAATCCGTCCTGGCTGAGAAAGATGATTTGGCACTACGTAGGCCTGATCTACCCCCCTCTGCCTCTGCACTGGCCTGGATAGCTGACGCAGCTACTGCGTGGGCCCCTCCTAGCTACTGCGCGTCTTCCTCTCCCGGCTCATAATGCTGATGCAGGCACTGCGTGAGCCTCCGCGTCAGACTCTCTGCCCTGCGTCACTCCTCTTGCCTCTTCAACTCTAGAACAGCGTTGTCTCTCGGGACAGTTGCTTCTCTGCTGCAAATTCTTAGATTTTCTCGGCTAGTGCCTTCAGTCGCCTCAGATCTGCAATCGTTCTGATTCCATGTGAAAATTCCTAAATCTAACACATCAAAAACCCCTACTACAATTTTTGGTTTACTATCTCCTACTTGTTCTTTACATTAACAAGTTATTTAACTGCATAAATATCGAAGTAAACACAAATGCAGCCTTCACGGATACACAAATCATGCACTAAAGTAAACAGAAACAATAACAGAAGGGACACCTTTATTTTTGGACAATCGTCCCCGGAAAAACCCAATGCTGGAAAATCGGTGCTGCATATATGAGTGTTTGTATTATCAAGCAAATTCGTGAATACAACTAGGGTGCCAGAAATGGCTCACCCAAAAAAGAATATCCTTGGCAGTAGTACCTCTATCCGAAAACAGATATTCCGGCAAATCAGCAACCGGATGATCAATCCCACAGTGACTCTGGTTGTTCCTTGTGCTGGGCAGCAAAAGCTGCTCCAAGCACTACTCTGGAACTATGTCACTCTTGAGGAACTGTGTCACCCTCTCCCGGTTGATCTGCTCTCAATTTGCCCCACAGAATCTCCCAACGTTGCCTCTAAGGCCCAGGGTCAAGCTCTGCAGCTTCTGCGTCAGCCTCTACGGCCTCTGCGCTGCCTACGTCAACCCTTCTAGGGCTTGCGCTGTCTCTCCTTGCAATGCGTTGCCTCTCTGCTATGTATTCTTTAACCTTGGATGGAAATCCCTTGCTAAACTGCCCCTCGCTGCAATTGATCACTAACTCGATTTCCTCAGCAAACCTTGCCCCAGAAAATCAAATTCTTGATCTCTCTTGGTGTGTCTCCAACTGACCCTCAAGCCTCCTCTTATACTTTTCCTGTTGACGATTCAACAGCCGAGATTAAGTCTGTAATCAACGGCTAAGATTAGATCTGGCTTGATCCTCGTTATTTAGAACTTTTTCACCCATTTTATATTAATACACATTAATATTTTAATTTTCCTAAGTTTAAACTTAGGAACCCCATTAAAAATATTATTTATTTTAATATCTCTTCATTCGGATGGAATTTCTCCAAACGATTTCTAGGTCTTAGATATCTCATGTGCCTTAGCCTCTCCACCAATTTTCATGGCTAGAGCACATCCGATGCTACCAAAAATCAACATGTGGTTGGGAAGAAAACTTGTATAATGTGTCATTGAGATTGGTTGTGCTTCTGCTGAATATTTTTGTTTATGTTAAGATCCCAGTCGTGCTTTTATTCAACAGATCTAAGAAAATCTGCTAGGAAATAAATTAGCCACATTTACTAGATTCAGAAATTAACATTTGTATTGGTAGGAAAACTAAAAATACCATTTTTCCTCAACATAAGAAGACTCTCATAATTGATGTGCCCAAATCTAACATGCCACAAGAGATTAGATGACAATGTACCCTCATCATGTTAAGAGAGGTTTGCAAAATTATGTGCCCATTCAAATGTCCCTTTAAGCTTCAACACTCTCGTTCACCCATCCTATCATGACAACCATGTTGTCAGAAAACCTCCTTATCAACTTTTCCATCAAACATGTGAATAGTATGACCTAGCTATTGAATGTGCACAAGAGCCAACAAGTTCCTTTGCAACTCAAGAAGATAGAGAACAACATGCAAATCAAATATGAAAATCCTAATAATTTGAGCATCATGGTGCCAATTCCTGTAGGTTTGAGGCTTTTGCTATCTACAAACTGTATAGCACCCTCTACATTGTAATTCAATTCCTTAGAGTTGTTGAAAAATCTAGGGGCGGCTAATTCTTTGACTTTTAAAATTGCTTGTGATGTATTTTCACTTAACTTTATTATCTTCTTCTTTTACTTGATTATAATTAGTGTTCTTATAATCAAACAACTACCAAACTGTAAAGAACAATGAGACGAGGACACAAAATATAGCCTATCAACCAGGGCCAAAACCTCTCCTCTTAAGAGGAAAACCCGCAAGAACTCTTCTCTTCTTCTAGAACTTCAAATGACAAATTCCAAGACCTATGGATGGAAATCCCTTGCTAAACTGCCCCTCGCTGCAACTGATCACTAACTCGATTTCCTCAGCAAACCTTGCCCCAGAAAATCAAATTCTTGATCTCTCTTGGTGTGTCTCCAACTGACCCTCAAGCCTCCTCTTATACTTTTCCTGTTGACGATTCAACAGCCGAGATTAAGTCTGTATTCAACGGCTAAGATTAGATCTGGCTTGATCCTCGTTATTTAGAACTTTTTCACCCATTTTATATTAATACACATTAATATTTTAATTTTCCTAAGTTTAAACTTAGGAACCCCATTAAAAATATTATTTATTTTAATATCTCTTCATTCAGATGGAATTTCTCCAAACGATTTCTAGGTCTTGAATATCTCATGTGCCTTAGCCTCTCCACCAATTTTCATGGCTAGAGCACATCCGATGCTACCAAAAATCAACATGTGGTTGGGAAGAAAACTTGTATAATGTGTCATTGAGATTGGTTGTGCTTCTGCTGAATATTTTTGTTTATGTTAAGATCCCAGTCGTGCTTTTATTCAACAGATCTAAGAAAATCTGCTAGGAAATAAATTAGCCACATTTACTAGATTCAGAAATTAACATTTGTATTGGTAGGAAAACTAAAAATACCATTTTTCCTCAACATAAGAAGACTCATAATTGATGTGCCCAAATCTAACATGCCACAAGAGATTAGATGACAATGTACCCTCATCATGTTAAGAGAGGTTTGCAAAATTATGTGCCCATTAAAATGTCCCTTTAAGCTTCAACACTCTCGTTCACCCATCCTATCATGACAACCATGTTGTCAGAAAACCTCCTTATCAACTTTTCCATCAAACATGTGAATAGTATGACCTAGCTATTGAATGTGCACAAGAGCCAACAAGTTCCTTTGCAACTCAAGAAGATAGAGAACAACATGCAAATCAAATATGAAAATCCTAATAATTTGAGCATCATGGTGCCAATTCTTGTAGGTTTGAGGCTTTTGCTATCTACAAACTATATAGCACCCTCTACATTGTAATTCAATTCCTTAGAGTTGTTGAAAAATCTAGGGGCGGCTAAATTAGGTGATTTCTTTGACTTTTAAAATTGCTTGTGATGTATTTTCACTTAACTTTATTATCTTCTTCTTTTACTTGATTATAATTAGTGTTCTTATAATCAAACAGCTACCAAACTGTAAAGAACAATGAGACGAGGACACAAAATATAGCCTATCAACCAGGGCCAAAACCTCTCCTCTTAAGAGGAAAACCCGCAAGAACTCTTCTCTTCTTCTAGAACTTCAAATGACAAATTCCAAGACCTATGACCCTTGTCAAAGTCCCCTCCAAGACCCAGTCAATCCTTCCTCCTTTATGAGATTTTCTTCCAACATTTCGACCCCAGCTATTTCTGCAACTTCGATCCCCAACAGCTTCTTCTGCAATTTTGACCCCCAACAGCTTCTTCTGCAATTTCGACACCTTGAAGCTTCTTCTGCAGAAATCCTAGTTGGCACATGTGAGATAATTTGCTTCCTTTCCTTCTTCACTTGGATGGCTTCCTCCTTCTTGATTACTCAGCTTGCAAGCTTAGTCTTTTCACACTTGATTTTAGTCTCCTAAGGTAGTTGCAATTTCAGTCTTACTGTTGCAATTGATGCCCTAATTTCCTCGCACGTGTGAAGGATATTAGCCCAAAATTAATCTCCAAACTTCGCTTTCTCCTTCTCCTTCTTTATTAGGTATTTATCTTACTTTTTCACCCTCTTCTCTTCTTAGGTCAAACTTCTTGAGAGTTGGATAGATGATCTCCAACTGAGGTCGAAGTCTCTTATATATAGGCTTCCTTCTAGGTCGAATTGTTGCTTTTAGGCCGACTTGTCCACTCATGAAGACCGACTTGTTCTTTTGATGATGTCAAGGTCTTGGTTGGTCTATTTGACACTTTTGACTTTATTTAAAAGTTCTTTACAAAATGTAACATGCCCGAAAGTGTCTTCCATACATGACAGTGACTCAATTGACTTGTAGACTCAATGAAAAGCCCTAAAAGCACTCAATGGGTGCTTGACCTATAAATAAATTTCCCTTGAGCATGAAACCCATGCCTCAAGAATGACAATAATAAATTTATTTTTCTCTTTACATTAAGCACATAAAATCATGATTAAATATGTCATTATGAAGTCAGAACCTAATTACATATTTCAACCAAAGTCTCTCTAAAAATTCATGTGGTAGGTAGCACCAATCTTAAGCAACCATGAATCTCTCCCAAAAGCAAATGAAGTTTTGAACAAACCTTCATTTATGCCAACATTGCAATGAGCAATGACAATGAAAATTAAAGAGCTTTACTTTTTTCTTCGTTTTGTTCCTACTTTTCTTTGATCTTCTCCCCTGAGATCCTACATGCCTTTGCATCATGTTCATTCTTTCCACAACAAACAAAATGGAGATCAAATCTCTCACCTTGATTATGCCTACTCCATGTCTCTGAAATAGTTATATCCATGTCCTCTCTTACTACCCTCTCCTCTCGAAGAATCATGTGATTGATTCTTCCCTTTTTGAGCAAGGCTCACAGTCTCTCTAGTGGGATGAACTTTCTTCTTCCTGAAATATTTCTCGTGTTCTGCAATTTTCTCCACCAAAAATTCAAAATTGAAGGACTTCATTTGGCCAATAGCTTGAAGTGATTCAAGATAGTGAGAATATGTGGGGTAGAGAGCCTTGATGAAGGCCATGAGAGCAATGTCTATCTTCAAACCAGAAGAGTCTACATCATGCATGATGCCTTTAATTTCAAATGCTAAAGCCATGGGATCATTATCCTTCAACTCTAGGTTGAAGAGCTTCAACAACAATTGAATTAGTTCCAATTCTAAATGTGAATCATACAATTTTTTCAACTTATTCAAAGCACACCAAGAATCTTTGATAGATTTGATGTGATGACTCACATCCTCACTTACAAAAGTAGCCATAAAGGCATATGCTTTCTTACCCTTATTCATCCATATTGCAAGCTCTTTATTTATTGTAGGTGATCTGGATCTTCACTTCAAAGATGCAAATAGAATTGCTTTTAAAAGGGCATGTAACCATAAGATGCATATACATAAAAGAAGCAGCAATAAACGACAACCATAAGAAGCAAAGACACAAACAAAGTTTATAACGGAGTTCACCCAGTGTGGGTTGCGTCTTTGGGCCCTGCTCAATGTGGGGAGGCCTCTTTCATTAATCTCCAATGGAATCAAATTACATGCATGTACAAAAGACACCTTATACCTCCACTTCCGAGGATGGAATGAAATTGCACACCACTGCTAAAGAAATGGACTACACTGCTGAATTTATAGCAAAAAATCGTGAAAAATGACTGTAAACTTGACCCTTCTCTACTCAGGTCAAAATTTGGACCCTCGAGAATCTCAAAGATTCCCCAAAGATTCCTTCTCACGAGTTGACTGGAATTCGGCTACTCAAATGAAGGATCTAATCACACCATCACATTCTTTGTGAAAAACTAAGAAGAATGAGTATAAAGTCGGCTTGGTTCTGCAATTGTCAATTTCGGGCGCCCAGGGAATCTCAAAGATTCCTCAAGATTCCATAAAGATTCAGTTCTGTAGGGTCACTGAAATTTTGCTACTCGGATCAAAAAACCGATTGCGCCATTAAACACCTGGCAAAATTCTAGTTCGTTTGAGTATAAACTTGGCATGAATCTAGCACTTTGAAATTTTGGCTACAAGGGAATCTTAAAGATTCCTCCAAGATTCCTCTGCTCTTGGTTCCACCTCCTCAGTGTACGTGCCAGGCATGGTTCCCCCGCCTCGGTTTGTGTGCGCACTCTTCGTTCCGGTTCGGTCCTCACGGTCTCCCCCATTGAAGGAAATGAGCATGGTTCATATAAAATCGTGTCGACGGATGCCCCAATGTTTGCCTCACTGGTAGGTTGGTTGATTGTTTGCAATTAAAACATATTGTTCAATGGGTCGCAAGTTCGGGCCTCCCACCGATCTATTTTGAAACAACTTTGAAAACCCATCGTTGAAACTGTTAACAATTTTAACATAAAGTTTGTTTGAAACGGATATGGGTAACAGTTGGATTTTAATGGCATATATTACCAACAACTATGCCATAAATATTACATGCACATTTGTTTTTAATACCATTCTTTTATGTTAAATTATTTTTTTTTTGTTTTTATATGATATCCGTTGAAAATCATAATGGTTATAACTTATAACATATGGTATGAACCACTTTTATAATATGGTTATTTTATTTTAATAACCATATTTCTTTAATATATGCTTTTTGTTATAACCATAATATATTAATAACCACTTTTTAAATATTGTTATTTTTTTAATATTTCCTTTTTGTCTTTTATGGATTTTGTTTTCTATGGGATTTTACATTATTTTATTTTTGTCTTTTCTATAGGGACAAGTGTTAAGAAATCTAGGGCATAACAATTAGGTGATTTCTATAAAATATAAAACTGCTTGTGAATGCTTTTTACTTCTTAGAATAGGATCTTATTTTACTTATGTTATCATAGTGTGCTTCATCAAACAGTTACCAATGCATAAACCATAAAGAAACAAGAGACACAGAATATAGGCTATTATTCAGGGCCAAAACCTCTCCCACTTGAGAGGAAAACCCAAAAAATTCGTCTTCTTATAGAGACTCCAATTGACGAATACCAAGACCAAGACCCTTGAACTATTTTCCACTCCAAGACCAAGACACAAAACTTCCTTGATGAGATCCTTAGTCAACGATAGTCAACCTTCTGCTCCTTCCTCCTTCTCAGCTTCTCTTCAACTTCGGCTTCCTTCTGCTTCAGACCTGCAACTTTCTCGACCTCCTTGGAAACCCTAGTTGCAGCACATAAGAGAGATATATGGTGAATTAACCCCTCAATCTTCTTCGCTTGGACTGAATGGCCTTCTCCTCCAACTCAGCTAGATGAACTGACTTATATCCTTCTAGAATCGACTTCTATCACAGCAAGACAGAATTCATCCTTTCCTGCAGCAATAGCAGTCCTCTCCTTTGCACGTGTGAGGGGAGATCAACCCTAAAACAATCCCAAAACACTCCCAAAGACTTCACTCTTATTCCTTCATTCTTCATTGATGATTAGGCTTCTTCTAAGTGACGTTCGCACTCCTTATTTGAGACTTGACCTTGACCGGAATTTTGCTTCTGAAATGAGGCCAAGTTACCCTATTTATAGTTGTTCCTAGTCAAATTAGGCCGACTTCACTGAGGATTAACCGACATGTCTTTTGGGGGAGATCTTTTATTCCATCTTGTAGTCGACTTGTAGGAGGTGTCTTTGCTTGGTCTTGGAGGGCCTTCCTATACATTTAATGACATACAAAAATGTAACATGCCCAAGAAGGGTTCTTCATGCATGACATTAACTCTCTTTGACTTTTATGACTAGATGGAAAAACCTAAAGGTTCACAATGGGAACCTTAACTAAAAAAAAATTCCTTGATCATGAAACCCATGATTCAAGTACTATAAAAATAATTTTATTTTCTTCTCTTCATCAATTACATAAAAATCACAATTACACGTCATTATGAAAATATAACCTACTTACACTTTTCAACACTCCCTCTTAACTAGGGAGGTATTCATAATGGTACTTGGTCATTCTCAATCTGAAGAATTTCTCATAAGAAGAGTCTGATTGGTAACCCATCTGTTTAGCATCATATCAACCAGCGTTGTAACATAGCAAGGCCTTAACTAACAGCGCTATCTCTCGACGAAATCTAAGCTCAATGCTGGCGAGACCAATGATGTATAGACCCTCATCATTGTCTCTCTCAGAACATACCCCACCTGGGTTCTTAGGATGTGTTCCACTAGGACTATTCTTATCTTGGATTCACAGTCCTCAAAGAATATCAGTCCTCTACGAGTACTCTTATCTTGGATGCCCTAACTCATCCTCAAAGAGCATCGGATGCCAAATGTTTACCCAATCCTCCATTTTGTCTTCCCAAGTAAGGACAAGAATGATGTGTCTATCTCTCCCTCTTAATTAGGCAGGACATATCTATTCCAATAAAGGAATCTACTCATTCCTATGGAAGGAATGTACCTAAGCTCCCTCTTGGCTTAGGCATTTTGCTTCCAAGTTTCTTCCAAGTAAGAAACGTGTTTCCAATCTCCCTCCTAATTAGGGACCTACAGCAGCTCCTCAGGTGGAGATGATGGGATAACCAGTTGCTTGAAGAACTCCTCTTCATGATGTCATGAACTTCTTTTCATTATTCAGGAGTCTTCATGTTTTGGGACTTCTTTATAGGGTACAAACCATCCATCACATTCATCCATGAGTCAGTGATGTCACCATCAAAAAGTGATCCATCAGCCCATATCTTGTTGGAATTTCTAAGTCTAACTGTTAGAAATCCTTCCTGTACTTTCTGATTTATTTCTTCCTACTTTTTCTGTTAATTAACAAGTTATTTACCATGTAAATACTGAAAATAAATACAAGTACAGTCTCAACACACCCAGATCATCAACTGAAGGAAAAACAAGCACACAAGTGACACCGTTATTTTTTGACTAATGTCCCCGGAAAAACCCAATGCAGGAAAACCGGTGCAGCTATCTAAGGGTTTTATTATTAAGCAGTTTCAGAATACAACCTGGGTGCCAGATATGGCTTATCCAACAGAGAATGCCCTTGGCAGTAGTACCTCTCAGTCGGAGACAGATATCAGCCCCAATCTACCCCACGAAATCTCCCAGTGTCAACCTCTAGGGTCTGTGTCAGCCTCTCTGGCCCAACATTAGCCCCTCTTGCCCATCATAAGCCTCTTTGGCCTCTGCGTCAGCCTTTGGAGCCTCTGCGTCTCCCATGTTGGCCCTCCTTAGGCTCTGTGCAGCTCCTGGCTGCCTCTGCGTGGCCTCTGGCTGCTTCTGCGTGGCCTTTAGCTGGCTCTGCATCAACCCTCTCCCGGCTTCTGCATTGATGCTCCTGGTACTATCTCTGCCTCTCTGCTACTGCATTCACTGCCCCTCAGTTGCAACTCTGATCACTCCTTTGATTTCCTCAGCAAGCCCTGCCCCAGAAAATCGAATTCTTGATCAACTTGGTGTATTCTCCAAGTGACCCTCAAGCCTCCTTTTATACTTTTCTCGTTGACAATTCAACGACCGAGATTAAGTCCCTAATCAATGGCTAAGATTAATTTTGGCTTGATCCATGACTTTTGGACCATTCTAACACAGTTTTATATTAATACACATTAATATTTTATTTTCCCTGAAAGTCTAAACTTAGGGACTCCATTAAAAATATTAATAATTTTAATATCTCTCAAACTATTTAGAATCTGCCCAAACCATTTCTGGGTATTGGAGATCTCATGTGTTTTAGCCTCTCCCCCCATTTTCGTTGCTAGAGCACATCCGATGCTACCCCAAATCAACATATTTGGCCTTCCTTCATGCTGCGTTGCCTTATTCATGCCATGTTTCCTTAAGGATCTTTTATCCTACTACATGGGCAACAGTGGTGAAAGATATCCATAGATCTTCCTTCTACAGCCCTACATAAGCCCATCCAGATGTTTGTAAAAATAAAGGAATGAACATTAAAATTAAAGTTACCTTTGTGATGGTCTTTCATCATGACATCTTCTAATTTGTATCAGCATCCTGCATATATATCGACACATCTCCCAACAATATACATTGTCAAGGGTCTCTTTATTTTTCAGACTCCATCACAGTCTCCATATCTTTCATGGAGATATCCTAGTCAAATGTTCTTGGTCTTTGGATGTTGATTTCCTTTTTCCATGGTTGCATATCCCACGATCTCTTCCTACCTTTCTTCACACATTTCATTCCCAAGAATTTCTAATCAGAATTCCTTCAATTGTTGTCAACCACCTCATATTACATATGAGGTCATATTATGTTGATTTCATCTAGACAATGTGTGACTCATGTTTTCTTGCACCCTATCAGAGGAGGAGATCCTTTTTCTTGTGATCATGCTCTCAAGATAGAGTATTGATCCATGTTACCTGCAACCATATGACATGACTCTTCAATATCGAATATAAACATACATACCTCATTTTCCTTTGGGTCATCCATACTTCCTGCAACAGCTTCCTTGATTGAAAGAGCTTCAATCCCTTGATCCGCTTCACCTTTTATGTCATCATACCATCATCCCATGAATTCCACAAGTTTGAAATTTTGATGAAACACTTGCTTCCTCTCTTGATCGGTGAACCTTTCGATGAAGATTCTTCCATCAAAGAATAATGAGGACCTAGAGTATCCCCATCCAGCAGATGTTTCCTTTTGACAGATGTATGATGAGCCTTGTACTAGATGACCTTTTTCTTTCTTTTCCATAAGTACCACCTATGTTACTAGTGAGGTTTCCAAGAGCTATATCCTTCCATGGGTGACTGCCATAGACTTCAACTTCAACCATTTTTCATGCTTCCCTATGATGACGTTATGAGCTCTTTCTTTCAATGATTTGATGATACCATGATGCATCCCATCATTTTCTTAGTGAATCATAATAGTCATATCTTACAACAGAAGACTTAGGAACTTGAAAAGAACTTATGTGAGGAAGACTATCTCAGTCATAATAGAGATCTCTTACTTCCTCTTTCTTGGACTTCTTCTTTTTAGCTTCCTCCACTTCTTCGATGATATGGGCTTCTTCTCTTCCTCTTTTGTTATTGTCCTTCTTGATCTTCAGACAATCTCTTTTGTAGTGCCCATATTCTTGACACCCATAGCATTGAATCTTAGCCATGTCCCTTTTCTTTTTCCGAGAACTAGACTTCCCAAATTTTCCCTTTCTTCTTGTCATTGTAGCATAAGCTTGATTTTTCTCACCTACTCCCACATCAGATTTGGCCTTTAGTCTAGATTCTTCAATCTTGCGCAGTGACCATAGAGCCTGGAATGGAGTAGCTTCTTTCTTCCCATAAATACTTGAAGTAAAGTTACCCCACTCCTCCGATAGTGCATTTAGTACAATTGTAGTCATTTCTCTATCAATCATGACTTCTCCTAGATCTTGTAGTTGATCCCACATTTCAGATATCCTCATAAAGGATGAGGTTATTCCATCCTCCTTAGACATATTCATCTTGTAGATTTCTTGTCTTAACGAGATATCTTCTCCAGCAATTCTTACGGAATACAACTCTATCAGTTTGTCATAGATATCTTTTGAAGTTTCGAGTTTTGATACGTATGGGTTGAGGGGATCCTTGATGGATTCTATGAGAATCCTTTGAGCCCTAACTTCCCCTTTCATATATTTTGCAAGAGCTTGAGCATCTTCCTTTCTTGGTTTAGTGATAGATCATTTGACATGTTCCATAACCTCATTTTCAATGAGATTCAGATGTCCTTTTCTTCCATGCAAGATAGTTTGAAGCCCCAACCAATTTGTTGTTTTCCTTGCAAAAAGACATTTTGACTGATTCAGATGTGGACATAAATATACTTACTTGATAGGATGCTCCTTCTTCTTGCTGCTTTCTTGATGTTGATGATGATATATAGGATAGAAAACTTCTCCTTGATGAAGATAGTTTTCTTCAATAATGATCCTTGATCTCACAGAGAGGGAGATCCCTTTGGATCCTTTGATCGTGGAGTCTTTGTTGATGAAGATCAATAATGAATTCTTGATGATGTCTTCAGTGGTAGGGATCTTGCTTCAACAAGAGAGAGATCGCCTTAGAACCTTGATGATAACGTCTTTTGATCTAGCTTCCTTTGGATGAATAGTCTTCATGACACTTCAATTTCAAAATTATTGAGAGTGGATCCCAGGAATGCTTCTTTGATTGATCTATGGTTTTTGATTTCTTCAAGATGATGATATAATATTGATCTTGAAGTGGTTCTTATGGATGAATAAACTTCAAGCTTAACTTGATTCGTAGATCTCTTCAACTTCAGTAGATGTAGGGTCTTGGCCTTCTTTTCTTGATGATGATCCCAAGACTTCTTTTGGTGTAGATTTCTTCTTTGATCTAGGGTTATGATGCTTCTTTTGTAGATCTTGACTTCAAGATGATCTTCGCTTTGATGCCTTCCTTTAGATTTGATCCTTGAGTGTTCCTTGATAAGATGCCCTTCCTTCACTTCGTCGCCTTAGCTCTGATACCATGTTGAGAAATCTAGGGCATAGCAATTAGGTGATTTCTCTATAATAGATAACTGCTTGTGAATGTTTTTTACTTCTTAGATTAGGTTCTTCTTTTACTTACCTTATTATAGTGTTCTTCTGCATCAAACAATTACCAACGCATAAACCATAAAGAGACAAGAGACACAGAATATAGGCTATCAGCCAGGGCCAAAACCTCTCATACTTGAGAGGAAAACCCAAACAAATTCTTCTTCTTATAGAGACTCCAATTGACGAATACCAAGACCAAGACCCTTGACCTATTTGCCACTCTAAGACCAAGACACAAAACTTCCTTGATGAGATCCTTAGTCAACGATAGTCAACCTTATGCTCCTTCCTCCTCGACTTCTCTTCAACTTACGGCTTCCTTCTGCTTCAAACCTGCAACTTTCTTGGCCTCCTTGGAAACCCTAGTTGCAGCACATAAGAGAGATGTACGGTGAACTAACCCCTCAATCTTCTTTGCTTGGATTAAATGGCCTTCTTATCCAACTCAGCTAGATGAACTGACTTATATCCTTCTTGAATCGACTTCTATCACAGCAAGACGGAATTCTTCCTTTTCTGCAACAATAATAGTCCTCTCCTTCACACGTGAGGGGAGATCAACCCTAAAATAGTCCCGAAACTCTCTCAAAGACTTCGCTTTTCTTCCTTCACTCTTCATTGATGATTAGGCTTATTCTAAGTGACCTTCGCACTCCTTATTTGAGACTTGACCTGGACCGAAATTTTGCTTCTGAAATGAGGCCGAGTTGCCCTATTTATAGTTGTTTAATAGTCAAATTACACCGACTTGAGTGAGGGTGAGGCGACATGTCTTTTGGAGATCATTTATTCCATCTTGTAGCCGACTTGTAGGAGGTGTCTTCGCTTGGTCTTGGAGGGCCTCCAATACATTTAATGACTCATACAAAAATGTAACATGCCCAAGAAGGGTTCTTCATACATGACATTGACTCTCTTTGACTTTTATGACTAGATGACAAAACCTAAAAGTTCACAATGGGAACCTTAACTAAAATAAAATTCCTTGATCATAAAACCCATTATTAAAGTACTATAAAAATAGTTTTATTTTCTTCTTTTCATCAATTACATAAAAATCACAATTACACATGTCATCATGAAGCTAAACCTAGTTACACTTTTCAACAACAAGAGCCAATAATGGAGTGCCATGTGTCAATGCCTGATGGGTTGCCATGTACCTTGTGGGTCCCACCTGCTAACTAGGATGCCATGTGGCATATTGTTGGGCCCCCTTTTTGCATTTCTTGTCAAACTTCATAATGTCATCCCAAAAATCATCGAAGATAAGGGTATGGCCATTCTTTCTTGAACATTCTGGATAGTTTTCTTTGCCATTGAGCACCACACCCACAATTGAGACAAGGGAATGCATTTTCATAAACAAAATAAAGCCCAATCAATAGAACACAAATAGTGTTGTAGGACTAAGGTACAAGGCAACCTCGATAAATGATTAACTTACTTTTCACAAGAGCCTCTATGTTTGCTCCAATAAACATACCCCAATATTGTTTGTTGAACATCCAAAACTATGCACTCAAAAATTAGATAGGTGACCCTGGAAATAACATCTCAATGTTGGAATGATAAAATAGAAAAGAGAGCATTGATAAGTCCTAAATCTTGTGGTAAGATACCCCCAGAATCCCTATAACAATGCTTCCAATCGCTTTATGAACAATGGACCAACAAGGCTGAACTGAACCCAATGGAAGGAGTCTTCTGAATTGCTTGAAATGATGGAATGATTGTTGCTCATGAAATTCAAAAGGGATATTTCCCCTTGCAACAGGAACCAGAATTCCTTGAGAACCTCTAGAATGTGTCTAAGATCTAAATGTGAATGATGTGTGTTTCTTGCCCTAAAAACATCCATAATGGCCCAAGGAGAATAATAATGACATTCACGAGGCTATAAGCCCTTTAGAAATTTGTAGGGCAAGTGGATTCGACGAACAAATGTCACCTGGAAAAGCATTGGACCTTTAAAGATGAGGTAACAACTTTACCTCTATTGAAACATTACAATTTAGCAAATATGCCCACTCAAGCCACTTGCATGCATCCATGAGCTACAAGATAAAAGGTCAAGCAGTTCAAGTCACAATGAGGTGCAAGACAATGGATTAAAGATCAAATCGTTCTCCTCCACTATCGCACGATAACGTTATAATTGACCAGATTTTTGTTATGCAACACAACCATGGAACCGAATCGAAAGGTTGTGGTGTTCACATCAGAAACCTATGGATTGGATCTAATCAAGGCCAAATACGAGCATTAAGTGAAACCAAAAGAGCTCATTGTCATGAACAAAGATGGCATGAACAACCTAGGAAGCAATAAGTAGGCAAGATCATGGAGTTAAAAAACACCAAGGCTCTAATACCATTAACAAGCCCTGAATAACTCCAATACAAAACAAAAAGATAAAGTGAATCATATATAAATATATTGAGAGACGACCTTTGGTTTTATCTTCCAAGAGATCTATTAACTATATCTATTCACCTATGACTCGTCATATTTCTCCTAACTAAAATTATTCCCAACAATACTTACAAGACACCATAATTCCTAAGATTAGGCATTTAATAGACCTTGGTTGAAATGGCATAAAGGTTTCTTTAGGCCAAAGGAATGTTTGAGTAAATTTAAATTTGGGGCATAATCTTTCTACTACTCAAACTATATTCCAAACATGATTTTGACCAAAGTTGTTTGAGACATGACTCCCCTTAAGAAATGGAATAGAAGAAAACCCTTAGTCCAACACATCAAAACATTTGGATGCATACTGTGGGCTCATATTCCATATGATAAGAGAAAGAAGTAGGATGCAAAGAGTCATGCTTGTATTATGATGAACTTTAAAGAGTTGAAAGCCTACTGGTTGTTTGATCCTGTCAAATAGGAGATTATTTGCAAAAGAGATGGTGTCTTTGATAAGCAAACTTCAAGTATTACTTTGTTGAAATTCTCTTATGGCTTGTTAAGCAATGATCCACTAGAAATTTTGAACAATGTTGTATCCACTAACTAGTACATATGTTTGTTGATTGGACTATCAATTCATGTATCAAAATCAACTTGCTATTGACCTTCCACAACAAAATCAACCACAAGTTTTGGAACACCTAAACAATGAAGTAATGGTAATTTTGATATAGGGACTCCCTCTAGAAGGAACCTTTGTCTTCCAAGATGGGAAACTAAGGCAATTGAAGCTATTGATGTTGATGCAATAGATATAAATGACTCACTCATAACAAGAAATCAAAAACAACGAGGTAAGTGTTGCTCTAATGAAACACGTGTTAGAGGCATTTGGTCAGCCTACATGGAGAATGTTATGGTTGATGAGTATCATTATTTGACGAAGAATAAAACATAGGCCTTGGTTCTTTAACCACAAGGAAAAAGCAAGGTGAAATGTTGATGGGCCTACAAGATCAAATTTACATCTAAAAGTGTTGTTGAAAGGAATAAGGCTCACTTGCTAACAAGGGCTTTTATTATGAAGAAGGCATCAACTACATTGAAACCAATGCCCCTTTTGCAAAAAGGAACAATGTCCCTATAATTCATTTTCTTTTTGCTCGCTTTGGATGGGAGGTAAATCAAATGGATGTCAAAAGTGTTTTCTTACATGATGATCTCACTAAGGATATTTATATGGAGTAACCTCCAAGCTTTAAGAAGCATGGTCGTCTTATATGTTGACTAAAGAAATCCTTGTATGGTTTGAAACAAGCCCCTATGGCAATGGTATGAAAAGATTGACCTCTTTTTCCTTAATCTTGGTTTCAAATGTTGTTAATCAAGTTTCAATATCTATGTTTTACATGAAAATGGTGACACTTCAATTATTGCATTTTATGTTGATGATCTAGTCATTATTAGAAGTAATGATGCTATAATTTTGTGTTTGAAGAAAAAGTTAGTAGATACTTTTGAGTCATTAACCTTGGCCTATTGCATTTCTTTTGGGCATCCAAATATTACAAAATGAATGATGGTAACTTTCTTTCTCAACCTAAATATGTATTGAATATATTGCAGAGGTTTGAGATGAAAGACTATAAATTGTATGCAACAACTTGCCAATCAAGAGTGAAGCTAACTAAAGAGTGTGATTCTTCAAAAATAGATGCTACTCTCTACAAGCAACTTGTTGGTGGCCTTATTTATCTAACTCAAAGTTGAACTAATATTTCTTTTACTATTAGTGTGGTCTCTCAATTCATGTCGAATCCATAGGAAAGCCACTTGAAGGGCGCAAAGAGAATTGTTCGCTATATCAAGGGCACTTCTCAACTTGGTATAAAATACTATGGTAATAATAAGAAATAATTGGTCAACTACACCTACTCGAGTTAGTTTAGAGATGGATATCGTAGCAACTCCATGTCTAGGTATGTGTTTCATCTTGGCTCTGAACCTATACTCTACTCTTCTAGTCTTGTAAAAGTAGAAGGGGTCTCTTTTTCAACAACAAAGCATAATATCATGGTGCAATTAATGCTGGCATAGAGGCAAAGTGGAGTTTTAATCTCATGAGTGAACTCAAATTACCCATCAGGGAATCCACCATAGCATATTAGGACAATCAAAATGCAACACAAGTTGATGAGAATCTTGTTGCTCATAGTAAAATGAAGCATGAGGAATATTATGCTCATTATTTGAGGGCATCGATACAGAATGTCACATCTCTTGTTTATTGCAAGATAGGTGATAACATTTTGACATCTTTATGAAGCCTTTAACAAAAACTTAGTTTGTGAGACTTTGGGCCATGGCTGGGCTTTAGGAAACTATAATTATGGGGGTGTCTAGAACTAATTTCACCTTATGAATTTGTAAAGCATTATGTTGATGTGGGGGTGTCAAAACAACAGGTTCGTCCAACTTCTAGATTTTCCAGCAACAGCCAATGGACAGTTGACAGTTGACTAGGAAATTAAATTAAGAGGTCAATTAAGCGATCAACCAAGCATTGGCTTGCCCAATCGAATCAATCATCGCAATTGACTAGTGCTCAAGTTGAGGGAGAAATCAAGGAATTTATTGCACACCTTTGCTAGTTAAAGTTGACCATGTATTCCTCACTTCTAAAGGCTTTAGTTACACTTTGGGGTTGTATATAGTTGGTCTTATGGACGATATATTATGCAATTTTTGGGTTTTATATATTTCTGTGTATGTTGAATTATGCTCACTTGTGCACAAGTGTTGTAACAATGCCTTTAGACACCATCTCTTCATAATATGTAGAATTCCTTGGTCTGCCAATTCCTTGGCTCTCTAAGAATAAGGAGTCAAATGTATAATGAATAGTAGGTAAAAACTAATATATATATAGGAGATGAATAGAGCCATTATTAGAGAGATGGGCATATGATCATGGTATATACATATCTGGGGCTATTAGGAGCTCTATTATCTTTAGATTTATTGGGCAACCCATCATCATCAATATTCTTGGGAGTTGTGCTCCACATCTATTTTTGGTGTGTTCAAGTATATCATGTTGTTTTGGGCAATTCACTTCATAACAAAGGGTATCAAAGCAAGGCATTCTCAGATTGACTCCTTCAAGGAGTGCGCTTTAGTCTCAAAGCCATAGCATACCTTCATTAGGGTCATAACAAACTAAAGGTCAAATTAAAGGAAAAAACTGGAGAAGCGGAGGTAGTATGTGTTGCATTTTCTACAAGATGAACAGTAGAAACCAATTTTCTGATCTGATAATTACTTCCTAACGAACTTTAACAGTTTTATCCTTAAGCCACTGATATCATTGAGCAATTATACATAGAAAATCTCAACAAGAATGCAGTGAAAACAGTAAAATCATAACGAGACAGTCATGCACAAAAAAGACAACAAATTTTCCCTAGGAAACCCAAACTTGGGAGAAAACCTAACAACTTTTCTTCTAGGAGAAATTGCTCTTCAACAAGGTTCACAATTGCATAAATTGTTTAGAAATCGGTGCTGAAATCCAAGTCCAAGATACCAGTCAAATTTGGTCAAACACTAGCTAGTTAATGTTGGTCAAACCACCCAAAAACAGAGAGGTCAACGTGGTCAACAATTAGAATTTCAGCTTGTGGTCAAGCTCGGACCTACGGTCAAATCTATTGAAATTTCTAAGTCTGACACATCAAAAATCCCTACTTCATTATTTGGTTTATTTTCACCTACTTGCCATTTTCATTAACAAGTTATTTATAAATATAAATACCGAAAATAAACACAAATGCAGCCTTACAGATTAGCAACTGAAATAACTAAGACAATCACACAAGGGACACCGTTATTTTTGGACAATCGTCCCCGGAAAAACCCAATGTGAGAAAACTGGTGCAGCAGATATGAGGGTTTTATTATTCTGCAGTTTCTAAATACAACTAGGGTGCCAGAAATGGCTCACCCAACAGAGAATACCCTCGACAGAGGTAACTCTCCTCGGAGACAGATATTTCGGCTAATCAGTCACCGGATGATCAATCCCATGGCAACTACGGAAGCTCCTTAGCTGGACAACAAAAGTTTCTCCAAGCTTCTCCAATTGCTCTGCGTCACTCTGCTAGGGACTACGACACCCTCTCAGCTTCAGTCTGCCCCACGAAAATCTTCAGCGCTGCCTCATGGCCCTGTGTCAACTCTGCTAGCCTCTGTGCAGCTACTGCTACCTCTGTGTCAGCGACTTGGCTCTCTGCATCAGCCCTCTAGCCCTCTGCATCACCCACACTGGCCTCCTCAGCCTCTGCGTCAGCCTTCCCAAGCTCTGCACTGTCTCTCTAGCACTATCTCTGCCTCTATACTACATATTCTCGACCTCGTGCCGAACTGCCCCTCGCTGCTACAGATCACTGGTTCGATTCTCTCAGCAAACCCCGCTCCAGAAAATCAAACTGACTGATCAATTTGGTGTTATCTCCAATTGACCCTCAAGCCTCCTCGTATACTTTTCCTATTGAGTCTTCAACGGCCGAGATTAAGTCCCTAATCAATGGCTAAGATTAAATTTGGCTTGATCCTCGTCTCTTGGAACCTTCTAACCCAAAATTATATTAATACACATTAACTAAGTTTATACTTAGGACCCCATTAAAAAATACTAATTATTTTAATATCTCCTGATTCGGGTAGAATTTCTCCAAACGATTTCTAGGTTTTGGAGATCTTATGTGCTTTAGCCTCTCCACCAATTTTCATGGCTAGAGCACATCCAATGCTACCACAAATCAACACTCCCTCTTAGCGAGGAATGTGCTCTAGTAATGCTTCACCATGGAAACATTACACTGATCCTCCGCACTGGTACCTGTGTTGATGCTTGGCTTGCTGCCTCACATCATCTGCACTACTGCTTCCTGTACTGTTGCCCATGACACTGTCACTACTACATTTGTATTGCATCTCCTTCTCAATATGCTACCCATGCTGCCCCTTGCACTGACATTGCTAACTGTTGCACTGCAACTCAGTTACTAAGAAGTAGGTAACTGACTTCTCCCAAACACTGACATCCCAATTAGTCTGGAAGCCTCGTGAAACTGAAGCTGCCTCTGCTGCTATATTGTGCTCCCTCTATTACCATTGTGTTGCCTCATATTTCTGCACCCAAGCACTGCCTTGTTGCTCCACTACACTTCGCTCCACCTGACCCCTGTCATCCTGCTACTGTCGTTAAGGGCTCCCGTAGCCGGATATGATCCAAGAGTTTGGGCAGCTCAAGGATCCTGCCCCTAGTATGTAGTCCTCCTAACAACAACCTGATGTCTCCCCACCACTTCTCTAGAGGTGCATGAGAACTCATGGCACAGTCGTCATCAGTGTCAACCTCTTTCTCCGTCTTTAGCTAGAGCTGCCTTAGAATCAGAAGTATCTCCCTTGTTTTTCTTCCTGGGACACTGGGCATAATGTCCCAACTCCCCACAATGGAAGCACTTCACCTTGGAGATGTTTTTCTTCTTCTTCTTCCCTTGTTGTCCCGCAAATGCTAGAGCCGCATCCTCCTCCTCCTCTTTCTTGATTCGACCTCCCTTGCCACTACTCCCCATCTTGGTTATCCTCCTGATCTTTTATTGGTGAAGAGCTGCCCACATCTCCTCCCATCCTAGAAGAGTGGCCCTGCCCAAAATATTTTGGACAAATGTCTCCCACTCCTCGGAGACTACATTCAGGGCAGTCCTAACCATAAATTCTGGATTCGGTGTAGACCCCACGGAAGTAAGCTAGTCGCGAATCTCCTGCAATCTGAGAAGGAATGGATCTATCTACTCTCCCTCATGCATCTGATACGACTGCAACTGATTCTCCAATAGCATCTTCCACTACACAGAAGTGCCCTGATACAAGGTCTTCAAAGTTCAAAGTATCCCATATTTCCTTTGTTGTGTTCTTTTCAGTAATATGTGGTATGACATGATCTTTGACCCCGTCTAGGATCATGCACTTCGCCCTCGCCATTGCATCCTCATACTTCTCATTCTCAGCTGGGTCGACCGGGATAGCCATGGTTCTCAAGGCAAAGTCCTTGATGCGATGTCGATCCAGGATTGCCAGGATCCTAGCCTTCCAGATGACAAAGTTGGAAGCCTCGTCCAACCTATCCTAATCCCTCAGTCCGTTCACTGCCATTTCAGCTCCTCTTCTGGACTCCCTCTGAGTTTTGACTTCCCTCCTGGAAATCCTCTGGCCAGCTGTCGAACCGCTCCTCTCCAATCCTCCTTGCAACTACAACTTGGCTCTGCATTTCTTGGCTAGAAATCTGTCAAGGTAGCGACTCCCTCTACCTTGGTTCGTCTCCTTAGGTATTGTTCTGTCTTGACAGAAGCAGCACCCTACCAACTTCTCATTCACAATCTGCCCACAGCTCCCCAAGCCCCGGCAACAGAAGAAACTGAACCTTTCAGGCTCTGCGCAATCCCGGGAACGGCAGAATCTGCTCCTCCTGGCCACAGCGTCAATCATTACTGGCTGAGAAAGATGATCGGGCACTGCGTAGGTCTGATCTACCCCTCTCTGCCTTTGCGCTAACCGTCCTCCTAGCTCGAAATGATGACGCAGGCCCTCTGCGTCGCTTCTTCTCTGCTGCTTCTGCTCTGGAACAACGCTCTCTCGGGACAGCTGCTACTGCTGCAAATTCTTCAAATTATTGTTGGTGCCTTCAGTTCTCCTATGATCTGCAATGCTCTAATACCATGTTGAAATTTCTAAATCTGACACGTCAGAAATCCCTACTGCATTATCTGGTTTATTTTCTCCTACTTGTTCTTTTCATTAACAAGTTATTTATAAATATAAATACCGAAAATAAACACAAATGCAGCCTTAACACATATATAGATCAGCAACTAAAGTAACTGAGACAATCACACAAGGGACACCGTTATTTTTGGACAATCGTCCCCGGAAAAAACCAATGCAGGAAAACTGGTGCAACAGATATGAGAGTTTTATTATTATGCAGTTTCTGAATACAACTAGGGTGCCAGAAATGGCTCACTCAATAGAGAATGCCCTCGGCAGAAGTACCTCTCCTCGAAGATAGATATTTCGGCTGATCAGTCACCGAATGATTGATCCCACAACAACTACGGCAGTTGTTTACCTGGACAATGAAAGTTGCTCCAAGCTTCTCCAACTGCTCTGTGTTACTCTGCTAGGGACTACGTCACCCTCTCAGCTCCAATCTGCCCCACGAAAATCTTCAGCACTTCCTCTTGGCCCTGCGTCAGCTCTGCTAGCCTTTGCGCAGCTATTGCTACCTCTGCATCAGATACTTGGCTCTCTGTGTCATCCCTCTGGCCCTCTGCATCACCCATGTTGGCCTCCTCAACCTCTACGTAAGTCCCAGCTCCCTCTGTGTCATCCTTCCCAGGCTCTGCACTGTCTCTTTGGCACTATCTCTGCCTCTCTGCTATGTATTCCCGGCCCTGCAACAGATCACTGGTTCGATTCTCTCAACAAACCCCGCTCCAAAAAATCGAACTGACTGATCAATTTGGTGTATCTCCAATTGACCATCAAGCCTCCTCTTATACTTTTCATGTTGAGTCTTCAACGGCCAAGATTAAGTCCCTAATCAACGGCTAAGATTAGATTTGACTTGATCCTCGTGTCTTTGAAGCTTCTAACCCAAAATTATATTAATAAATTAATATTTTAATTTTCCTAAGTTTATACTTAGGACCCCATTAAAAATACTAATTATTTTAATATCTCCTCATCCGGGTAGAATTTCTCCAAACGATTTCTGGGTTTCGGAGATCTTATGTGCTTTAGCCTTTCCACCAATTTTCATAGCTAGAGCACATCCGATGCTACCACAAATCAACAAAATCCATATTGCAATCAGCCTCAATCAATGGTCAAACTTAGTCAAAGCTTAGAATCGATCAAACTTGGTCAATTCATCCTCCTTTTTGCTCCTTTCTACGATTGTTTGAGAAGATATGTTGTGTTGAGTGAGTGGCTAAAATGAGGAACTCTCATTATGTATATATACTAGTCAAATGGGGTGAATTTGACCAAGAGTCACACCTTTTCATGGTGAGGTTGACTTGACACTTTGGAGCCTACATGAAGTGTTAAATTATGGTATGTTATATGCTTAGAGCAGTTTACTTATTTTTCTTCTTATTAGCCACAGATTAGCAATCACCTATACATTAAGTAAAGTGCAGATAGAACATTAAATGATCAACAGAAAACAAGCCAAGACAAAAGACACAAGATGTGGCGGCTAGCCAAGGACAAACCCCAATGCGGGGAAACCCTTTGATCAAATCTTTTTTATCTTCAATAGTTCAGCAGAGAGAAATAGTACAAAATCTGAATTCTGTAATTTTATATCAGCAGTAGCAAACCTTAGATCAGCAAAGTCAAACTTGATCAAACTAGTTGAAATTAACCTCTAAAATGCTTGGTCAATTTCCGGTCAACCTGTCCTCTAACAGCATGAAAAAACAGCCCTTGAACAGCCCCAAAAGTACAGTCAATTTGCAGATTTCTAAAGTCAACTTGCAACCCTAAACTAAGGTAGTCAACACCGATCAAACTAGAGGTCAAATCACTTCGGTTTTCGTGCCAAAAATTGCGGCTTGCCTAGGAGAGTCAGCCACACCCAATCCACACCCCTAGATGGTCAACACTTGGTCAACACTGGTCAAAGAGATGACCTGTTGCCCTAGCGTCCTTCTTTCTACGTCTTCCTTGCCCTAGGACGTCTTCCTTTCAGCCACACATGTGAGAGAGAGAGAGAGAGGCTCCCTTTATGCGTAGGAGAGAGAGAAGATGAGTGAATGAATTGTCCAAATGAGGAGGAGGCACCTTGTATTTATATGCAAACATTGAGGATGAATAGACGTGACTGTTGGGCTTCTGAGCCTACATAAGTTTGTTGGCCGACCTTGACAATTTGTCCATAATCAAAATAAATTCATATCTCCATAAATACTTATCGGAATCGGGTGATCTTTAGATCAATCCTACACCTCTCGATGAGAGGAATCTAGGAAAAATATCAATAGCCATAAATAAGGTGACCCCCATGGAGTTTGGCCCTAGTTGCCAATTTTAACACTCCCTCTCAACTAGGGACAACTTCATCTGCAATCCGTCAGACCGTCGCTGCTATCCATCCATCAAATGCACTGTCCTGCACAGCTTGACCCTACTCTGCTATGCTCTGCTCTGCTTTGCTCTGCTCTGCTCGAGCTATGAAGAAGAAGAAATGATCGAGGATGTATCATACCATCCTCCACTGAACCGAAGTCAGTCTCAGAGTGTGTACCACTCTCACTGATCCCAAATCAGTATCATTTATCCCAAATCAATGGTGGTCATCCTAGCATAGGGAGTACGATAGATACAACGATGCATCCATCGATAGTACTACTATGGTCCCTATCCTCATTTCCCTGCTTATTGATCAAATGAAAGGTACTTCCCATGAGTCCCAGACTACATGGGTGGGATGCCTCGACAGGAGAACTAATCATCCTGTCCACAGGAGAACGAATCATCCTGTCCAGTGGATGCCACGGAGAACTAATCATCCTGGCCTACAGAGGAACTAATCATCCTGTACCACAGTTGCCACGGAGAACGAATCATCCTGGCCCATAGGAGAACTAATCATCCTGTTCCATAGTCACCACGGAGTGTCACAGGGGAAGGTTGAACCTTTTACCCTGTACATAGTGCTCCACCAGGGGATGGTGAGTCGCCCTGTGGTCACATGTCGCTCCAAGAAGTACCCCGCGCCCCCCTGGAGCTCCCAGAGCTCAATACATCATACTTGACCCTCATAAGAGGGTCTCTGAACGACACCAAGTCGTTCTCGGAAAGTCAGGAATTTGACCTTTCCTTGGGGCTTTGTCAAAATCTCAGCGACCTGTTCATCTGTACCGATATGTTGGAGCCTTATTGCTCCTCGCTGCACCATATCTCGAATATAGTGGTACCTGATATTGATATACTTGGAGCGATCATGAAATACGGGATTCTTTGATAAATGGATCCCGCTCTGGTTGTCACACAGGATCACGGTGGTATCCAATGTAAATCCAAACAGCTCACTGAAGAGCTTTCGCAACCAGATTGCCTCACAGGAGGCCATGATAGCAGCAATGTACTCTGCCTCGGCAGTGCTCAAAGCCACTGAATTCTGCTTCCTTCTCATCCAGGATATCGAGGCAGATCCCAAAGAGAAACAGCACCCGGAAGTGCTCTTTTGGTCCACCACACTGCCTTCCCAATCAACATCAGTATACCCAAGTAGTCTCACATCTCCGGCAGTATATCTCAACCCATGAGTGACTGTGCCATGAAGATATCTCAACAGATTCTTGGCACCAATCCAATGTGAGTGGTGAGGCTCAACCATATGCTGACTCAATGTGTTGACTGCAAAGCATATATCCGGACAGGAGTTCACCAAGAATATCAATGCTCCGACGAGTTGACGATACTCGGTAGCATTTCGTAAAATAGGTCCGGCAGCACTACCGCTTAACTTCTTGAAGTCAAGCTCCATCGGGATAGTTATGGGCTTGCAGTCCACCATGCCGAATCTCTCCAATATCTTCACCACATATTTTCCTTGAGATAGGAAAATCTCCCCTAGTTTTTGCCAGACTTCCAGTCCTAAGAAGTAGTGCGTAAGTCCTAGGTCTTTCATCTCGAACTCAGAAGCCAGCTCCCTCTTGCATTTGCGAATGAGGGGGTTTGCACCTGTTAGAAAGAGGTCGTCAACATATAGCACCAATATGAGAGGCTTGTCATCTATAACCTTAAAGTAAAGGTTATGGTCGGCTTCACTCCTAGTGAATCCTAGCTTGATCAAGTAGCTATCGATCCTCTCATGCCATGCCCGGGGTGCTTGCTTAAGCCCATAGAGGGCCTTCTTCAACCTGCACACATGAGATTCTTGATCATAAATCTCAAATCCTTCGGGTTGCTCCACATAGACCTCCTCCTTGATCGAACCATGTAAGAACGCAGTATTGACATCCATCTGATGTAGGTTCCATCCTTGCGAAGCAGCAAGGGCTATGATCAAGCGGATGGTGGTATATCAAGCAACAGGTGCAAATATCTTGTCATAGTCTATACCTTCCTTCTGGGAGAAGCCACGAGCGACAAAACGAGCCTTATATTTTTCCGCACTTCCATCAACTGCATGCTTTATCTTGTAAAGCCATTTTGAAGTGACAATTACTTTGTCCTGGGGTCTGGGGACCACATCCCAAACATCGTTTTTCATGATGGACTCATATTCCTCAATCATAGCATCCTTCCATACTTGATGCTTGACAGCATTTGTGAATGACGAAGGCTCATTTTGGATGATCGTGCTCATGATGGTCAGGTATCCCTAATACCTGTTCGGCTTCTTACTTTCACGGAAGGTTCCTCTGGGTGCAATGTGTCCTTCAGCATCATCAAGTGTCCCCCTAAGCCATAAAGGCCTCTTCCTAGAAGAGGAAGGCTCTTGCGGAGGAGGATCAATAGGATCCATAGGTTCTTCCACATCGGGCATCGTCTCATCTTCCTTTTCCTTCGGTTCCCCAGTGTCAGCTTCTTTAGATCCCCTTAAAGTAGGAAGATTATCTACTTTGCTAAGAGCCATATCTTCGTCAAAGGTGACATCATGACTAATCTCGACTTCCCTTTGACCAGCTACATAGATTCTATAGCCCTTAGTATTTTCGCTATAGCCCACAAAGATTCGTTTCTTTCCAGATGCACCCAATTTATTTCTTTTCTCTTTTGGCACATGAAAATATACCGGGCTTCCAAAAATTCTAAAATGAGATACGTTAGGTTTCTTACTGGTGAACATTTCTTCAGGAGTCTTGGAACCCAATGCTTGATGAGGGCATCGGTTTTGTACATATATGGTGGTATTTGCAGCTTCGGCCCATAGAAACTTCAGAAGTCTTTGATCATGGAGCATATAGCACAGACAGCTTCCACAATTGTATGATTCTTCCTTTCCGCCACACCATTATGCTCAAGAGTATATGGTGTAGTAGTCTCCCTTTTAATGCCAGCCTCTTTGCAAAAGTCATGAAACTCATTGGATTCATATTCAGTCCCATTATCAGTCCTTAAGGTCTTGATCTTCTTTTCGGTTTGATTCTCGATCAAGGCTTTGAAGTGTCGAAACCAGGAGAACACTTCATCCTTCTTTTTCAAGAAGTATATCCAAGTCTTGCGAGAATAATCATCTGTAAAATTGAGGTAGTATAAATATCCTCCCAAGGAGTTCACGGGCATCATACCGGATATGTCTGAGTGAAACAACTGCAATATATCGGAGGTCTTGCTTTGGCTTGAGGGGAATGGTCCCCTTTTGAGCTTTCCTTCGACACATCTTGGACATACACCTTCTTGCTCTAATCTGAACTCGGGCATCCCAGTAACCATTTTTCTCACGTCGGGTAGAGCTTTATAATGAAGGTGAGCATACCTCCGACGCCATAATTTGGACTGAAGAGATGTGTCACAAGACATGACACCCAGCGGACTTTCTCCGACCTGATATAATGAATCAACTAGAAACGCAAGAGTAAAAGCATCTTTAAAGTTCTTTTTCCATACACGTACCTTGCCATCATTGAAGGCCACCTTGTAGCCTTGGTCTTCCATTGCCAAAATGGACACCAGATCCTTTTTGAGATCAGGTACATATAATACATCTTGTAAGTGGATGGTATTACCCTGATTCAATTGAAGAGTGACATTTCCTACGCCTTTCATGGGATATTTTGAATTATCTCCAAGAACAATTTCCAGGTTGGTTTCCTTCTCTATCAGATTATAGAGAGCTTCTTTGTAACCAGTGAAGTGCCTTGAGGCACCAGTATCAATAAGCCAATTTCCCCGCGAGTCCGGGGGAGCAGTAGGAGATAGAGCTGCTAGTAGATAATATTCATCATGCTTATTGTTAACAGTGTTAGATTCATACCTGGAATTTCTTGCCTTCTTGAATGGTTGTCCTCTTCCTTGATTTCCGCACTTCTTTTACCTCTTCCATTCCTTTGATTGCCTTGAGAGGGATTTTGATCATCGTCTCGATGTGAGTCCCTTTTATCAGGGCACTCCCTTGCATAGTGACCTGTTTTATTGCAATTGTAACATCATCCTTTTCTTCCACCCTTAGGTTCAGCCTTTCCTTTGAATTTAGCTCCGGAATTGTTTCTTCATGAGAAGAAAAGGCAGAGGAATGACCTTTAAGTATGGGCATTTCTTGCTCTTCCATCCTTGTTTCTTCTTGAATGCATCTGGCCATTAATTCCTCAAATCTAGGAATTACGTTATTGTTGAGAAGAGTAGCCCTAAATATATACCATTCAGATGGCAGTCCTCCAAGAGTTGTGTCATTTCCCTATCAAGAATTACTTCCCCAATAGATAGGAGATCGTTCTTGATCTCGGTGATCCTTAAGAAATATGTTGGCATACTCTCATCTTTGCCCTTCTTAATTTCTTTCAGCTTATTTCTAAGAACCAAGACTTGATTTGCATCATTAATTTTAAATAAACTCACCAGTCTATCGTAGATTTCCTTGGAGGTGTTCAGCTCGAAAACATAGGCCACCAAACGCTTGTCGATAGAGTCCCGGATGATCTTCCTTGCTTTGACTTCTCCCTTGGTCCATTTGTTCCTAGTAACAGCGGATGCATTTGATGGAGGCTCAACAATGCCGCCTCTCACATGGTCCAACACTTCCTGTTCTTCTAATGTTAGATCGAGAGACATCTTCCATCCGTGATAGTCAGACTTCTCACAGAGTTTGTCTTCAGCAGGGAAGTGTGTTGAGGACCCCATGATTTCTTTAAGATAGCCTTGGGAACCTTCTGTTCGGTGATTGCTCTTGCTCTTGCTCTTGCTCTTGCTCTTGCTTGGGCTTTATCTTCACCTTACCTCTGATACCATGTTAAATTATGGTATGTTCTATGCTTAGAGCAGTTTACTTATTTTTCTTCTTATTAGCCACAGATTAGCAATCACATATACATTAAGTAAAGTGCAGATAGAACATTAAATGATCAACAGAAAACAAGCCAAGACAAGAGACACAAGATGTGGCAGCTAGCCAGGGACAAACCCCAATGCAGGGAAACCCTTTGATCAAATCTTCTTTTATCTTCAATAGTTTAGCAGAGAGAAATAGTACAAAATCTTAATTCTGTAATTTTATATCAACAGCAACAAACCTTAGATCAGCAAAGTCAAACTTGGTCAAACTAGTTGAAATTGACCTCTAAAATGCTTGGTCAATTTCCGATCAACTTGTCCTCGAACAGCCTGAAGAAACAGCCCTTGAACAGCGCCAAAAGTACAGTCAATTTGCAAATTTCTGAAGTCAACTTGCAGCCCTAAACTAAGGTAGTCAACACCAGTCAAACCAGAGGTCAAATCACCTCGGTTTTCGTGCCAAAAATTGCGGCCTGCCTAGGAGAGTCAGCCACACCCAATCCACACCCCTAGATGGTCAACGCTTGGTCAACACTGGTCAAAGAGATGACCTACTACCCTAGCGTCCTTCTTTCTGCGTCTTCCTTGCCCTAGGACGTCTTCCTTTCAGCCACACGTCTGAGAGAGAGAGAGGCTCCTTTTATGCGTAGGAGAGAGAGAGAGAAGATGAGTGAATGAATTGTCCAAATGAGGAGGAGGCACCTTGTATTTATATGTAAGCGTTGAGGATGAATAGACGTGACTGTTGGGCTTCTGAGCCTACATAAGTTTGTTGGTCGACCTTGACAATTTGATTTTGTCCATAATCAAAATAAATTCATATCTCCATAAATACTTATTGGAATCGGATGATCTTTAGATTAATCCTACACCTCTCGATGAGAGGAATCTAGTAAAAATATCAATAGTCATAAATAAGGTGACCCACATGGAGTTTGGCCCTAGTTGCCAATTTTAACATGAAGCCCAAAGATTAGAATTTTAAGTTTAATTTCCATAATCTTCTAAGTCGACTTAGGAGGCCTCTTGGCATGCCGGAATACCTCCTGATGCTACAAAAAAATAACACTCCCTCTTAGCGAGGGAGATATTCTCCTTCGCTGCATCAAATTTCCCCTTAGCTAAAATTTCTCCTTCATAAGAAAATTTCATGAGCTTGCTATGTTGATGCATGTCTATAGATAACTCCATGCTGAAGTGGGCAATGTGAGTACCAAGGCATTTTACCTATGGCCAAAGTCCTTTATGGCTCCTCAAGTAACATATTAGTCTCTTCTAGTCAAATTCCTTTATGATCTAGTCAAGCCCTTATGGCTTCTCAGGAGAGAATCTACCCTTGGAGAATTCACCCATCCAAAGTCGTTTATGGCTTTTCAAGTGAATTACATCTATCGCCTCTGGTCAAAGTCCTTTATGACCCAACCAAGTCCTTATGGATTTTTAGGAGAAGATTTGTCCAATCTTGTAATTGCCCTAGGCCATTCACCTTTGGTCAATGTCCTTTCTGACCCAACCAAGTCCTTCTAGCTTCTTAGGTGAATGTATCCATCTCCCCTGGTCAAAGTCCTTTATGGCTTCAAGAGATGGTCTGCCCTAATCCTGCAAAGCCATCAACACTCCCTCTTAACGAGGAAGACATTTTGCATCACGCCAAGCTTGTCTCTGAAATATACAAACTTCATTCTAAAAAAACGCTTGGTGAGAATGTCTACAATCTAATCATCTATGAATATGTACTGGAGCCCCACTTCTCGTTGCACCATGTCTTGGATGAAGTGATCTGATCAAAGAGTCCTGCAAGAAGCTTCCCAAGTCATATTGCTTAACAAAGTGTGACATTGGTTGTGATATACTTTGCCTTTGCTATACTGAGTACAACAAAAGTCTGCTTCCTGCTAAACCAAGATATCAAAGATTTCCCCAAGCTAAAGCAGCACCATGATGTTCTCTTTATGTCCTTTGCACTCCCTGACCAATTTGAATCCATATATCCCTGCAGCCTCACTTCACATCCTGAGGCTTATCTCAAACCATATCCAACTGTACCACATAAGTACTGCATGCTTCGCTGCAACCCAATGTACATGCCTCAATTCAACCATAAACTGGCTCAGGGTGCTCATTGCAAAGTAAAAAAATAAAGCTTGGTGTTAACAAAGTACATCAAGGATCCGATCAACATCCTTCTCATCATTGTTGATTTTCTAGTGCAATTAGGGTTAGCACATTATATCTGAAATTTTGATAATTACTTTTGATGTAGATCTTTTTTTTAACTTTTTCTGATATATATCATTCAACAATTATACTTCAGAAATTCAACAATAAAGAACAGTAGAGATCACAATGCACAAAAGAGAGACAAGATTTACCTTGGGAAAACCCATCTACAGGGAAAAACCTAGCAACCTTTTCAATAGAGGAATTCTTCTTGTTCAATAAGGGACACACATAGACCTATGGTCAAAACTAGTCTTCTCCTCCAAGTCACCGAAACTGATCCTGCACTTCGTTTTGCCTGTCTGATCCAGAAATTTCAACCTCCCAACAACTGTCCAGTAACACAGAATTTTGGCCACCAGTAACTGCCTAGTGACCCAGAAAATTTCAGCCCTCCTACAACAGTTACCCCAAAAAGATGTGAATCACACACAGAGAGAGAGACTAGACCACACCAAAGAGATGCTAGAGAGAGAAGATTTCGTCCTTGTCCTTTGCTTCCTTTTCCCAGAAACTATCTTGAGAGAAGAATGTGAATTGCCCAAATGAGGAGCTCGAGCTACCTTTATATAGTAGTCTGTCTAGGGTGAATGGATGTGTCTCTTGGCCAGGGCCGACTTGACTTGGAGGGAAGCTGACTTGTCACTTTTGGAGCCAAAAATTTCATTTTAAAAATTCAAATTTACATCTTTTAAAAGTCGCATGGGACTTTGACTCAAAATAAATTTTCCTTTGACTCAAGCATTTATAAATATGCTTTACAATGATAAATATAATTACATCAAGTGACCAAAAGTACATTATGAATACCGACCATAGTTACAAATTCAACACTCCCTCTTAACTAGGGAGGTATTCATAATCACCGTCATAGATGTTCTCAAATTGAACAAATTTCTCTAAAGAAAAGGTTATCCATTATTACCAGCATCATCATATATCATCAGCATCCGCTAGTGGCCATATCCGAGGCGATACCAAACCCATGGCAATGTCATCAGCATATCAGGACTCACTCCTCTAGAGTGATCAGTCCTCAAATCCCATGGCCACCACCTAGGCCAAAATGTTGAGACCCTCAACTAGCAAGCACTCACTCACCCTTCCTAGTGAGAACTCTGGGCCAAGACCTCACTCGACCCATGGAAATGTCATCAGCATATCAAGACTCACTCCTCCAAAGTGATCGGTCCTCGAATCCCATGGCCACCACCTAGGCAAAAATGTTGAGACCCTCAACTAGCAAGCACTCACTCACCCTTCCTAGTGAGCACTCTAGGCCAAGACCTCACTCAACCCCTTCCTGATTGGTGATCGAGTCTAGATGTTGAATCAGACCTCACTCCACCCTTTCAGCGTGTGATCAAGGTCCAGATGTTGAAGGACCTCAGTCCACCATGCCTGGTTTGTGATCAGGGTCCAAGACCTCACTCCACCATTTATGGTGTGTGATCAAGGTCCTCCTCCAAGAGACACTCACTCAACATTCTCTGTTGAGCCCTTTGGGTCTTTTGGACCCATTCTCTCTTTTGGGAGAATGTCCACCCAGGTTGTAGACAAATTAGCACTCCCTCTCAATGACAGGGGTGATCTCCACGAGCCCTAACATGCCTCTAAACTACATGAACTTGTCCCTTGGCAATGGCTTTGTCAAAACATCAGTTGTCTACTCATCAGTGGAGATGTACTCAAGCCTTATTGCTCTCCTCCGCACCATGTCACGAATGTAGTGGCACTTGATCTCAATATGTTTCGACCTGTCATGGAACACGAGGTTTTCTGAAAGCTTCACACAGCTTTGATTATCACAATGTATCACCGTCAGTTCCAAATCTTGGTCAAACAATCCTGCAAACAAATTTCAAATCCATACTACTTCAGTACAAGCCTTATTGGCTGCAATGTATTCTACTTCAACAGTGCTGAGTGCAATCGACCTCTGCTTCCTGCTCATCCACGATATCGTAGAGGATCCTAAACTGAAGCATACTCTCGAGGTACTCTTCCTATCTTCAGCACTTCTTGCTCAATCAACGTCTGTATATACCTAAAGTTGTACATCCTTATTTGCAACATACCTCAAGCCATAGTTCATTGTACCACACAAATATCTCAAGATGTGCTTTGCTGCAATCCAATGCCCGTGTCTTGGTTCTACCTGGAACTGGCTCAAGGTGTTCACAGCAAAGAAAATGTTCGGCCTGGGCCCTGGTGTTAACCAAATACATCACAATACCAATCAATCGTTGGTACATAGATGGATCTACCAATCTGGATTCAGAGCCTCTTAACTTTTTCAAATTAGTCATCATAGGAGTCGACATGGATTTGCAATCCATCATACCGAATCTTTGAAGGAACTCTAACACATACTTTCCTTGACCAAGGAAGACTTCACTAGGTTTCTGCCATACTTCTAATCCCAAGTAATAGTGCATCAATGCAAGATCCTTCATGTCGAACTCAGAAGCCAACTACTTCTTGCACTGAATGATAAGTGGCTCGCCACCTGTCAGAAACAAGTCATCTACATAGAATAGTAAGATCACAGGTGCATTCTTCACAACCCTGAAGTAAAGGTTTGGATCAACTTCGCTCTCAGTAAATCCCGGTCTCGTCAGATAGTTGTGTATATGAACATACCAAGCTCTTAGAGCTTGCTTGAGTCCATAAAAGGCCTTCTTCAACCTGCAAACATGACACTCCTTTCCATATACCTCAAATCCTTGAGGTTGCTCTATGTACACTTCTTCCTCAATCAAACCATTGAGGAAAGCAGTCTTCACATCCATCTAGTGCAAATTCCATCCCAATGCAGCAGCAAGAGAAATGATGGATCTAATGGAGGTGTACCTGGCAAGTGGAGAAAAAGTCTCATCATAGTCTTCTCCCTCTTTCTGGGAGAATCCTCTAGCCACAAACCTTGCTTTGTATTTGTCAATACTGTCATCTGTAGCATGTTTTATCTTGTAGATCCACTTAGAAGTCACCACGGACTTCCCTTCAGGCATTGGCACAATTTCCCAAACATCATTCTTCATGGTTGATTGGTACTCCTCATCCATTGCTTCCTTCCACACATGCTCACTGGCTACTTATTCATATGTGGAAGGTTCTTCATTAATGAGTTTTGTCATGAGCGCTACATAGTTGGAGAACCTTTTAGGTTTCTTCACTTCTCTAGATGTGCCATCAGGAGTTGCATGTCGTTCTGCCTCTTCTAATGTGGATCTAAGCCATATTGGTCTCTTCTTGATCTTTGGAACTATGACTGGTTTTGCTAGATCTTGAGGCCCTTCTGGCCTTCCGATACACTCTGTAGAACTTGAGTGTTCCTCCTTTGACGCTTCCTATTTAACTTCTTCTAAGGAATCTACGCAGACTTTCTTAGAGCTCCAATATGCTACTTTCTCATTGAAGGTGACATCTCGACTAACCTCAATTCGGCACTACTCAGGAATGTATATTCTATAGGCTTTTGAAGATTCATTGTATCCAACAAATATGCTTTTCCTTCCTGAAGGCTCAAGCTTGTTCCTCTTCTCTATACAGAACAACCAAAGATTCTCATGTGCCCAACCTCTGGCTTCCTTTTGGAGAAGGCTTCTTCAGGAGTCATACCTTCTAGAACTCTATGAGGACTTCGATTTTGAATGTACAAGGTTGTCCATGATGCTTCACCCCATAAGAACAACGGCAAGTCCAAATCATGCAGTGTGGCCTTGATAGATTCTTCAATGGATCTGTTCTTTTGTTCTGCTACACCATTCTATTGTGGATTATAGGGGAAAACTAGCTCCCTCTTAATCCCAGCCTGCTTGTAGAAAGAAACAAGCTCCTTTGAGGTGTATTCTCTTTCATTGTCAGGTCTCAGTATCTTGATCTTTTTACTAGTCAAGTTTTCCACTTCCGCTTTGAATTCCTAGAACTTGTCGAATACCTCATATTTTGTCTTCAAGAGATATATCAATGTCTTACGAGAGAACTTATAAGTCATCAATGAATGTCACGTAGTACAACGAACCACCAAGTGATTTTACAAGCATCGAACCACATACATCAGAATGAATCAGGGCTAAAGCTTTCTTAAATCTGTTGTCACTATTTGGAAGTGATTTCTTGATGTGCTTCCCAAGAGCACAACCTTTGCATACACCATCGTTTTTTATCTGTAGTTCAAGAACCCTGACACTATTTCACTTAGCTCAGGTAATGCTCTAAAATGTAGATGTCCATACCTTCAGCGCCATAACTCACTTGGATCCATTTCATCATGTACTAATGCTCGATCTGGTTGACTCACAAGTCTATAAATTCTTCCATCACAAATCCCAATAACCCTAGTATCATCTATACTAGAGCCCTTTGACCACATAAGTATTTTTCCATCCACAAAAGCAACCCTATACCCTTTATCTTTTAAACAAGAAACAGAAACAAGATTCTTTTTCAAAACCGGTACATAAAGGACATTGTGGAGATGTACGTGGTTATTAGGATCCATCTCTATGGATGCCTTTCCAACTCCTTTGACTGCACAGTTGTTATTTGTCTCCCAATTCAACCCTTTGAGACAATTTCTTCTCTTTCATGCTTGAAAGATTCCCACACTCTATTGTCATGTGTCTTGATGCTCCACTATCTACCAGCCACATTGCCATCATCATCTGCAAAGCAACCAATCAAAGCAAAATAGTAGAAGAAATCCTTTTCACCTTTGGGCTTCTTCGGCTTTTCATCTTCTTCAACTTCTGCTGCGGAAGCATGTTGTTTCCCTTTTCTTTTCTTGTTTGCCATATTAGGACAATCTCTCTTGAAATGTTCATATTCTTGACAACCATAGCATTGTATCTTAGATATGTCTTTCTTCTTCTTAGAGGAAGAAGATCCCTTTCCTGACTTTTTGTGATGAGTTCCAAACTTCTTCTTTCCTTTGTTCTTGAAGCGAGCTGCAAGGGCTTGAAATTCTTCATCTTGACAATCTGTAGTCATCAATCTTGCTTCTTCTTAAGCACATGACATCCATAATTGCTCAAATAAAGGAGCTTTTTTCCAACTGCTTATGCTTACTACAAATGCATCCCAAGATCTAGGGAGATCACAAGTTCTTGATCAAAGATAGTTTCTCCAATAGCTGAAATTTGATCTCTTATTTGCGAAATCCTCACGAAGTATGAAGCCACAATGTCGTCATTAGTCATTCTTGTATTTTAGAGCTCATTCTTCAAACTCATGTACTGACCAACATTCTTGATAGTGCAGAGATTTATTAGGGCATCATACATCTTCTTGGAGGTATCGTTCTTTGCAATGTAGGGAATAAGATGATCTCTAATGGAATCCACTATTAGACTGATGGCAGTAATGTCATCCTCCTTGAACTTCTCTTTTCAAGCTGCATCAGTTGTTTTAGTAGTCTATCCTGTCATAGTATCCAACACTTTGTTCTTGGCAAGTATATGATCTATTCTGACTTTACAAGCTCTGAAGTTTGATGCTCCCTCTAGCTTGTTTTCAGATTTCATGGAGAGGGCCATAGATGCCAATGTATAAGGACTTTAATAGACTGCTTTCTCTAGTGTTTCTACAAAAGTGATCTCAATGTACCTTCCTTCCGTTGCCAAAGCTCTGATACCATGTTGATTTTTTAGTGCAATTAGGGTTAGCACAATATTACTGAAATTCTGATAATTATTTTTGATGTATATCTTCGTTTTAACTTGTTCTAATATATATCATTTAGCAATTATACTTCAGAAATACAACAATAAATAACAGTAGAATAGTAGAGATCACAGTGCACGAAAGAAAGACAAGATTTACCCTGGGAAAACCCTCTATAGGGAAAATCCCAACAACCTTTTCAATAGAGAAATTCTTCCTATTCAATAAGAGACACGCCTAGACCTATGGTCAAACCTGGTCTTCTCCTCCAAGTCAAGTCACCCAAAATAATCCTGCACTTCATTCTGCCTATCTGATCCAGAAATTTCAGCCTCACACCAACTGTCCAGTAACCCAAAATTTTGACCCCTAGTAACTGCCCAATGACCGGCCTCCTACAACAATTACACCAGAAAGATGTGAATCACAAAGAGAGAGAGACTAGACCACACTTACGAGATGTTAGAGAGAGAGAGAAGATTTAGTCCTCCTTTTTCGTCCTTGTCCTTCGTTGCCTTTTCCCAAAAATTGTCTTGAGAGAGGAATGAGAATTACCCAAATGAGGAGCTCGAGCTTCCTTTATATAGTAGTTTTTCTAGGGTGAATGGACATATCTCTTGGCCAGGGTCAGACTTGACTTGGAGGGAAGCCAACTTGTCACTTTTGGAGCCAAATTTTTCATTTTAAAAATTCAAATTTACATCTTTTAAAAGCCACAATGGGACTTTGACTCAAGCATTAGTAAATATGCTTTACAATGATAAATATAATTACATCAAGTGACCAAAGTACATTATGAAGACCAACCATGGTGACAAATTCAACAATTGTGAGATCCACCAAAAAATCTAAACCTCCAATCCCAAGAAATAGTGTATATGGCCATAATCCTTCATTTCCCTCCGAGGCCAACTCCCTTTGACATTGAAGCAAGTCTTCCTGTGGTAGTCCTGGGCCCTAGCTACTCCCTCTATCACGAAAGCAAATCCTTTTGCCATTGTTGCTCCCTCTATCAAGTAAGCAAGTCCTCTGCTCTTGTTGCTCCCACTGTCACATAAGAAAGTCCTTCTGCTATTTGACATGGTCTCGTCAAAGAAAGGCATACTTCTCATAGAGACCTTCTGTCTCTAAGCATCTTGACAATCTCAACACATGACATCCTCTAGGAAAGTTTCTCCTTCCACTTTGTCTGACGGTTTGCTCCCTTAGAATTGGAAGCTCTTCCTATCATCTATCGCAATCCTAGATGTCTATGCAATTTCTTCCTCTCGAACACCGATCACTTTTGCTGAGTCTATGCTCGAGCCCTTAGGCCATACAAGAACCTAGCCATCGAAGATTGGAACAAAAATATCCTTGTAGTCCACTCCCTCTTATTGGGACAACCCTCTTGCCAAAAACTTCGTTTTGTTCTTCTCGGTGTTGCCGTTTGCTACAAGAATCATTGCCTTGGTAGCCTTCATGATGTTCCTACAAACCTCATTCAAGAGGCCATGGAAGAACAATTATAACCAAGCAAAAAATACAAAGACAAGAAGTTGACCAAGGAATAAAAATAATAATAGTAATCAAGGGAGAAATATATGAATTACTTATATTTTGATTAAATAGTTGAGTTGTAGGAAATTATCCACTCCTTCTTTATCCTTGCCTCCTTGCAAAAATGAATGAAGTCCGTCAACAATCTCATCAACCTTGGATTCCTTTGTCTTCTTCTGAGGTGGATGCTCATCCTCGTTCTCAACATCATTTATTAATGCATGTTGCTTTCCTTTCTTGCTTGATCTGAAAGGGCTACGGTTTCTTCATCCTGAAAAGCAAGCTATTCATTGAGCTATCTAGCCAAACAACAAGCTAACATCAACAGCAAGTCTACCCTTCTTGTACAATTTCAAGAAATCCCTTGGTGGATGAATCAGAGAGGTGTACAACTACTAATCAAATTAACAACTTCCCTTTGGTCCAAATTCTAAATCAAGTTAACCACATATAATGTGGACCATAAACAAGGATTTGACTCCATGTCAAATGCAGGTTCGTGCTTTTACCCAACAACTTCAAATCAGTTTTTACATATCACATGCCATGATTGAAAATATGTCATCATCCATACTGTAGATCGTGTCAGGTCATTCCACAAGGACAAATGATGTGGCACCAATCTTTAGATCATTCCCTGGAGAGGTTGTCCTTTGAATCCAATGCTCACAGAGATTAGCTCCTTTTGATCACTGTCAATTGCTTGTTGTAGCAATCCTTCCATTGAAGCTACAGGCTCCTTTTCCTCTTGCTGTCAACTCCTTGTTTTGCCCAACAAACTTCACTCCAGCCCTTAATCAGCCCTCAAGGCTTGTTGTCCACTGTTCCAGACCACTCCTAGAGCCTTGGCCTGGTCTGTTATTTCTGCCCAACTTCAGTCCTGGTCTTTTCTTGACTGCAGCCCAGATTGGTCACAGACCAGCCACAAATCACCACAAACAGACTGTGTCCCTATTCTAAGTCACTTCAGCCCTTCTCAGTTGCCTTTTGGCCAGGCCCTCAACCCTCTTCTAGGGCTGCGGCCAGGATTTTGCACAGAAAAGGCCCTACAGAACCCACGGCCAGCCTTCTCCTGCACACAGAAGCAACACAGAGCTAACTTGGTGTTGCTTGGATGCTACTCGGCTTCTTCCAACAAACAAACTATCCCAAACTCGACCTCCCTTAACAGTTGTGGCTATCTTCTAGGGCTTCTTGCTCTCTCCACAAGATGTCTTTCTGCCCTCAACAAGCCTCAGATCAGCCCTACGTCAAATACAGAACTCGGCATACCAGCCATCCTTTGTTGCTGCCTCTCTAGCAACCTTAAACGTCCTTCTTATGCTCCAGCACTCTCCTTCTAGGTCAGTGGCTCACTTTTAGGCTTGTTCTCTTGCACAAGTGAAGTCACATTTCATTGTTGATTCTGATGACTGCTCTTTTAACAAGAGCTCTGATACCATGTTGAATTTTCTACAAGATAAACAATATAAACCAATTTTCTGATCTCATAATTACTTCCTAATGATCTTTAACAATTTTATCTTTAAGCCACCGATATCATTGAACAATTATACACAGAAAATCTCAACAGTGACGCAGTGAAAACAGTTAGATCATAAAGAGACAGTCATGCCCAATAGAGACAATAAATTTTCCCTAAGAAACCAAAACTTGGGAGAAAACCCAACAACTTTTCTTCTAGGAGAAATTTCTCTTCAGCAAGGTTCACAACTACATAAATTGTCTGGAAATCTAGGCCAAAATCCAAGTCCAAAATACCAGTCAAATCTGGTCAAATACCAGCCAGTCAATGCTGATCAAACCACCAAAAATTAGAGGTCAACGCTGGTCAGCCTGTGGTCAAGCTCAGACCTGCGGTCAAAGGCCTATGCTCAACTTCAGCCTGCGGTCAAGATCTGCGGTCAAATCCATACTGCGGTCAGCCTCAGTCAACAGTCAAACATGGTCAAAACTCAGATTCAGTGAAACTTGGTTATTTCATCCTCCTTTCTGCGGCTGCTTGAGAAGATATGTTGTGTTGAGTGAGTAGCCAAAATGAGGAACTCTCATTGTGTATATATACTAGTCAAATGGGGTGAATTTGACCAAGAGTCACACCTTTTCATGGTGGGGCCGACTTGACACTTTGGAGCCTACATGAATCCCAAAAATTAGAATTTTAGTTTTAATTTCCATAATCTTCTAGGCCAACTTAGGAGGCCTATTGGCATGTGGGATTCACCTCCCAATTCTACACAAAAATCAACAGTATGGTAATTTATGGACATAAGTTACATTATGGTTATAATTGATCCAACATGCTTATAATAAAATTCTGTCACGCAAGCTCTCACTGTAGAGAAACCAGAGTATTATTGGGGGGTGATATCACTTCAAAGATAATTGGTCCAAGAAAATGTGGATAAGAAGGTATGAGAGATATTTTGCCTCACCAAAATCTCTTCACAAGAGACCTTAATATGGTTCCACCGACATAGTTGACCATCAATTAACTTTTCATTTAATGTAATTTCACAAAAGAAGTCTAATATAGTGTGGCTAATCACCTTCAAATTGATCCTACTCAGTTTTAGAGGGTGATAGATGTCAAGGACTTCATATTTGGATGGGGTGAGAGCTATCGAGCAGATTTAAGGGGAAAGAATGTTTGCAACCTGTCATGGATATTTCTATGCAAGATTATCATAAGATCAGTTTGGCTCTCTAGAAATAAAACCATTTTCAAAGAAGCTATTAGTATAGAATGGATGGAAGCCAGAGCCATGACTGGAGTATGTTCTGAAGCTCATCTAAGAAGAAAGTGAGCAATAAGGATAAATCGCATTAGCAGAAAATTCACATGGTGAAGATGCTGACAGTCAATTCTGGATTACACGTTCAAAGCCAAGGAAACTAATCTAAAACTCAGTATACCATTCAAAGAAGGTTTTCGCAGTCTGTGTTCCATGGGGACTCACAAAAGAGTTCAAGAAGAGCCAAATCCAAACAAATTATAAGACACAAGAAAAGTCAGAGAGATAACTCTTTCATGAAGTGCCTTGAAATTGCATTTTATAATGAAGCAGAATCTCAAAACCTTGTTTATGGGTCAAAAACTGCCATGGACAAAGTATCTGACAGTCATTATCAAGGGAGATTATTGAAGAACCGCTCAGATGCTTCAGTGAAATTCAATTCATCCACACCCTTCTAGACAAAAATCAGAGAAAATATGACAACCTAAAAATGGAAGTTAGTTTACAACAGATAGAACTGGTTAATAGAGAATAGGATGGTTACAAGGCTGCTCTGCCAATATTTACTTTGTTTGATGTTTTCATTTGTGAAAGTAACTATTCATGTATAAGAGCTCCGAACATTATTACTTTGTAATAATTTTGGCCTTTCTTCATTCAGGACCCTTAGTGAAACATGGCTGGGTTGACTGTCAATCAGATCCAATTTTGATCTGTCTTTGCAGTGTGTTGAAATTAATATAATCAAACGTTATCCTATTAAAAAGAAAATTGAGTAAAACCATTCATGCATAACAAAACAATTACGTTTCACACCAGCTAGACAATTGTAATTGGATAAAAACATTTAGAGAATAATGTAAAGTTTACTTATACAAATATTCACAAATCAATCGTAATGTATATGTATTCAAGATTAAGACAAAAAACTCATTTAAGTTACCGAATGCTCAAAATGAAACAAAATTCAGGAAAAAGACGCAACACATTTTAGCTCAAAGATAGATATATTGCATACCTCACAATTTACGGGTACCTCGTAAGGATCATCAATACCAGTGAAGCCTGCAGCAATAATAAACCAACAATCTTCTCAAAAGACTAATGCAGGACAGATATACATTTTGATTCAAAGGGTGTTGAATTTTGTAACTATGGTCGGTCTTCATAATGTAAATTTTTATCATTTATATATTTATTTTTAAGCATGTTCTTCATGCTTTGGTCAAAAGAAAAATATTGTAAAGCATGTTCTTCAAGTTCATTTTCAAAAGAAAAAAATTTGAATTTTAAGACAGAATTTTTGGCTCCAAAAGAGACAGGTAGGCCCCCTCCTAGTCAAGTTGGCTCAGCCTGGGAAGGAACCCAATGGACAAGGAAAAAACCTATATATTGGCATTTTTCCTCCACCAATTGGCAAGCAATTCGCCCTCCTTCTAGAATTCGGGTCTCTCTGAGGCAAGCAATCTGAGGTCAAGAAGAAGAAGAACCTGAGGCTAGTAAAGATGTCTTCTGAGGCAAATGTCCGTGGATAAATCTCTGTCATGAAAGGCGAACAAACTCCTGAGGTTAATTGCATGCGATAGCAGAAAGATCGAGGCACTGTTGCAGAGGATACTTGACTAGGAGGATGGACCAGGTCAGTCCTAGTGTTTGACTTTGATGTCTCTCTCATTGACTTGATTCTATAAGGAAAGGATTGTTGGGTTTTCCCCATGTGGGTTTTCCCAGGGTATATTCTTCTGTGGCTGTCTCTCTAGCATTTTGTTTGACTGTTGAAGTTCCTTGTGTAATTGTTTATGATGAATAATAAATGTAAAACAGGATTAATCATAAGAAACAATTATCAGATTAGAGAACTATTGTAAAATCAACATGGTATCAAAGCTATGGTGAAAGAACAGCCCTGGAAATTGAAGTCATCTTGCCCTAGTTGTCCTAGATCAAGCATCAAGTTCAAGATTTGACCTCCTGAAGAAATTCTAATTCTGCCAAGTAAATTGTCAGATCATCAATCTCTGTCTTGGCTAAGTAAACCAGGACAAAGAAAAGAGAAGGTATGAAGAAGGACCGAAAACCTCAGCAAGCCAGCATACCTTTGTTTTCAGGAAGGTCGAAAGCCCTAAAATATCGAGTCTCAATTCATGCCTCAGTAACGAGTTTCAGTAGGCCGAAAATCTCAAATGATTTAACTTAGTCCGAAAGTCTCAGAAATCTAATCATGAAGCCCTAAGCTTCAGAATCAAAATGAAGCCTTTGTATCTTTGTCATGTTGCAGGAGACCGAAAGGCCACAGAATCTATCTCAGGAAGATCAAATATCTCAGATGGGTCGAAGAACGGCAAATCTTGGCCTTAGGACCGAGTCTCAAATCTCTGCCATGCCTCAGTATCAATCTTAGGAGTCTGAACTTCCTCAAAAGCCTCAAACCGAATCACTGATTGGCTAAAGTGGTATCTTCGTTGAACCAAAAAGGATCAAATCTAAGAAGGTCAGTTAGAAGCAATCCTCAGAAGTGGGACCGAAACCCTAAACTCTAGCTTCAGGTCTATCTTCATAGGCTGAAATGTCCCAGTGATCAAAGGTGACAATTTTAGCAGGCCGAGTAAGCCTCAAGTCAACCTCAGAAGAATGAAAAATGTATGAGCATTTGTAATTATGATCCTGAAGTCTTAATAATGTTCCAGATCTGAAGACTACTTTAAGAGACCGAATCCTTCAAATTCTCGAGAACCTGAGAAGTTATTATCACCAGATCTGTTGAAGGCCGAAACTACTACTGTCTTGGAAGCCGAGTTGTAGATCAAATCAAGTTCCCTCAAATCCTGAAGCAGCCATTGACAAATAAGTATCCAAGAATTTTGTGAGAAATGAAGGGATCTATTCTTCAAAGATACCCTGGGACTGATCACAAATATAAAGTTTAAGTATTTGTTTCTCATGAAAGCACATTACAGTGTTGGATGCTCGAGAACTAGTCTAAAATCTCATGTGCACCTACTACAAAATGGCATGCTAACCATCTTGGTGTATTCGATCATGATATAGGCCAAAATGACCTATATGTATAAAGTGCTAAAATTGCAAATCCATAAATCCATACCTTACTGTAATTTTCCTTGAAGATGATGCATAAGGTAGGATGTTGAGGTTACAAAGACTGCAAAGCATTAACACCATTTGCTGACATAGACCTTATGCTATGACAAGGGAGTATTGAGTTAGGTAGACATGACAAGAGGTCAAGCTCCTCTTCAAAGACTGAAGACTGAAGTACACAACTTGATCAGATCATGTCTAGCAGAATGATTGATGAAGACATTTTGATCTCAACACAATCTGATATCTTGCTGAGGGATTGAGACTTGATGGCATTTGACTGTTGGACTTGCAAGAAAATCTAGGGTTTTGGCCAGATTCTAGGGTTTTGGATATTGGAATATCTAGGGTTTGTAAACCCTAGCAAGGGCTTGAATAAGAAAACCCTAGGGTTTGTAGACAAAACCCTAGGATGGATCATTTCCACTAAAAGAAGAAACCCTAGTCCATACAAGGAAGGTATGACACCATGCTGATGTTGAAGACAAGGATGATGAAGCAGCAAGATGAATGCAAGAAGGCTAAGATTAAGAGGGAGCTAACATTCTCCTATTGTTAAAATTGGCAACTAGGACCAAATTCCATGTGGGTCACCTCATTTATGGGAGCTGATATTTTTCCTAGATTCCTCTTGTTGAGAGGTGTAGGATTGATCTAAAGATCATCCGATTCCGACAAGTATTTATGGAGATATGAATTTATTTGTATTTACTTGACAAATTGTCAAGGTCGGCCAGCAGTTAAATGTGTGGCACACATGCCCAGTGAATCATATAAATACAAGAGAGGTTGATTCATTTTCTCATCATCTCATCTCACTCATTCTTCTCTCTCTCTCCTTAGCTTTGGGTTATACAAGGAGCAGCTCACACGTGGGAAGAAGGAGGACGCATTAGGGCAAGGAGGACGCTGAAAGGAGGACGCAGAAACAGCTGAAGGTATCTTTGACCAAGTGTTGACTCATCAAGGGTGCAGTTTTGGTGTGGCTGCCTCTCCTAGGCAAGCCGCAGATTTTGGCACAAAAATCGAGGCAATCCGTCCACAGGTTTGACCAGCGTTGACTGCCCTAGTTTTGGGCAGCAGGTTGACTTCAGTCAACAGCAGTTTGACTGTGTTTTTGGGGCTGTTCAAGGGCTGTTTCTTCAAGCTGTTCGAGGGCTACTTGACTGGAAATTGACCATGTATATTGGAGGTCAATTTCAACTCGTTTGACCAAGTTTGACTTTGCTGATCTAGGGTTTGCTGCTACTAATATAAAATTACAGAATTCTGATTTTGTATTATTTCTCTCTGCTGAACTATTGAAGATAAAAGAAGATTTGATCAAATGGTTTCCCCACATTGGGGTTTGTCCCTGACTAGCCACCACATCTTGTGTCTCTTGTCTTGGCTTGTTTGTTGTTGATCGTTTAATCATTAATGTTCTATCTGAACTTTACTTAATGTATATGTGATTGCTAATATGTGGCTAATAAGAATAAAAGAATTAAACTGCTCTAAGCATAGAACATACCATAATTTAACACCTATAGTTCTCAAAAGATAAGTAGTCTATATTTCTCCTCCTTGATTATCACTATTGTTATTGTCTTTTTAGTCTTTTGTTTTTGTATCCTTTGCTTGGTTTTAATCGTTCTTCCATGACCTCCTAGTGAGGATTGGAGGTCAATGCAAGGGTTGCTTAGGCTTTGGCAGCAAATGGAAGAAGTGGAAGAATGAAGCAAAGCAAGAGGACTTTCCAGAATTGCTACTTGAAGGATATTGTACTAGATGAGACCCAAGTTCAGAGGGAGTGGGCAGTTTGAAGTATGCCTTGATTGTGCCTAAGAAAAATCAAGATTTAGCATGGAAGCAAGATTTGAGAAGGTTCTCCCAAAAAGAGGGAGAGGATCATGACAAGACATTTGCCTCAGTTGTAAGAACTACCTCAGGTTTTTGAAGAACATGAAAAGAAGTCTCATGATTGAAGAAGACTTTGTAATTTGGGCTTGGTTGAATGGATCAAGGATGATCCTGTATGATTTTTCTATGATGAGAGGAGGAGGACTCATGTGTCAAGGGAGCAGTAGTGGAGAAGGTATTGCTTCTAAAGGGAGAAGTTAGCACACCTTGTTTTCACCTCAGAAGGAATTGATCTTAGATTCCTGGATAATGAACTATCAATATGAGAGTGAGCACTCAGTCAGGGTGACCTGAAAGCATCTATGATGATGGATCATGTGAAGTTACAAGGATTTCCAAATTCAGTTTGAGAGAGTGCTAAAGACGGAAAGAGTTCATCAAGATATTGGTTCAGTTTTGGCTCTGTTATAATTTCTTGGATGAGCATGAATCAGTATGGCAAAGACCGAGTATCTTGTAGCTGAATTGGCAAATTGAGAAGCAGTATAGCTTTAGAGGCTACTTGCAGGTTTTGATCAAGTGTAGGTGATGACTGTTACCGCTCAAATTAGCAGTGGTCCTAGAAGGGGATCTTAAAGGGGCAACTGCTAGGTCAAGGAAAACAATGGATCAATAGCCCACTGTCACCTCAGCTAAAACTCCCTACTCTTTACGAACTTTCGCCGAGGAGGAGATCCAGTATGAAGGGAATCACTAGATGAATGAATCAATAAAGGGAGAAAGAGTGATTCCTAAAGGCCTATTCACAAGAGAGACTCAAATTGTGGTTTTCTTGCTAAAGGTGAAAGGCTCTCTAAGAAGGGCCAAGGGAATTTCAAGGGCTAGGGTTTGCAAGTAAGACTTGTAATGGAGGGGCCTTGTTAAAATTGGAAACTAGGGCCAAATTCCACCTTGGGACAGCTCATATGATGGAGATGATTATTGCATTGGATTCCTCTTTTTGAGAGGTCCAAATTTGATATAAAGATCATCTCATTTGGACAAGCAGAAGTGGAATTTTGAATTTACTCCTCTCATGCACAAATTGTTAAGGTCAGCCTCAACTTAATGTAGGCTCAAGAAGCCCAATGGATGTGTCCTTTCACCCTCAACGAATTGTATAAATAGGAGTGACCTCTCTCCTCATTTGGACATCATTCACTCACACATTCTTCTCTCTCTTCTTTTGATTGGGTCATACAACTATTGGGCAACTTCTCTCTCTCTCTCACACGTGTGGCTGGAGGACGAGTTTTCTGGGATAGATTGCAGGCTGAAAATTTCAGAGTTCAAGGATAGTTTGACCAGCATTGACCAAGGTGTTTTTGACCAAGTTTGACTTCGATTTTGGGTGGAAAAGTTCAATTTTTGCAGGCCGTACAGTTGGGCACAAAAAACCAAGAATTTCTGGGCTAAATCAGAGAACCAAGTCGCAAAAATTTCATACTGTTGACCAACATTGATCGAGACCTTCCAAGCATCATTTGACTTCAATCTTTTGGGGAAATTTCTGTCTTAGCAGGCCGCAGCTTTTGGCACAAAAACCAAGGTTTTCTGAGCACTTTGACTGCAAACCAAATTGCAGGTTGACCGCATAAAATTACAACATTTTTCTCTCGAGTTTGACCAAGTTTGACTGAACTATTTTGGGCTAATTTTTACCTTCTGATGAGGTCGAGTTTGACTGGAGAAGACCAGGTTGTTCTGAGGAAAATTTATTGTTGCTTTGACCAACATTGACTTTTTGGTTAGGGTTGATTTCACTGCAGTTGACTGCAAAATTTGATAGGGCTAATTTGACTGTGTATTGGACAAGTGAATTTGATTTTTGCACTCTCTTTCTCTACTGAACTATTGAATAAGAATAAGAAGATTTGATCAAAGGGTTTTCCCCACATTGGGATTTTTTTCCCTGGCATCCGCCAAATCTGGTGTCCTCTTGTCTTGGCTTGTCTTATGCATTTGTTTTAATGTTCTATCTGCATTTACTGTCAATTTGATTAAGTTAATGTGATTGCTACTGGAAATAATTGGAAATTGTCATTAGGATGCTAAAGGAACATTGAAGTAAATTGTGCTAAGCATAGAACATACCATTGTTATCTAAAATTAACATGGTATCAGAGCTCAGGTGAAGGCAAAGCCCAAGCAAGAGTGAGAGAAAAGCAATCACTAAGATCTGTTGGACAAGGACCAAGCCTCAATGGCTTCTACATCTTACTTCAAATCTGAGGATAAGCTCAATGATAAATCTGATTATCATGCATGGAAGATGTCTTTGGACTTGACTTTGGAAGAAAATGATGTCATGGATTATGTGCAGGGAAGTGTGGTGGAGCCTCCTTCAAATGCACCGGCTGCTACTAAGACAAAGTATAAGAAAGGTGAAGTCAAAGCTAAGAAGATCATCAGAGACTCCATTCAAAAACATTTGGTTGCTTACATTTCTGATTTGGGCACATCTAAGGAAATGTATGACAAGTTGGTTGGGATGTTCAAAGCCAACAATGCAAACCAAATCCTCTTTCTCAAGAACAAGCTAAAGGACATCAAGATGGATAGAGGGGAGTCTATCCAATCCTACTTCATGAGGATTACCGAAATCAAGAATGATCTTCTATCCATTGGAGAAGTTATTTTTGACAGGGAGCTCACTCTTATTGCCCTTGGAGGTCTCCCCCGAGCTTGGGATGTGTTTAACACCACTATTCTTAATAATGACAGGATTCCGGGATTTGATGAATTATTGGCTAGATGCACTCAAGAAGAAATAAGGATGATGGAAAGAGACAAGCCCTCAAATGGAAATAATCCTACTGCCTTCTCTACTCATGCTAAAAGAAAGAACAATGTTGGTCCAAGAAGACAAGGTCAAGGATTCAAGCAGGGATTCAAAGAAGGAAGAAAAGGAAGATGCTTCAATTGCAACAGGTTTGGCCACTTTGCTAGAGAGTGTCCTCACAAGAAGGATACTCCAAGAGATGATGACAACAATAAAAACAACTTCACAGGCAATGGCAATCAAAGGAACAACAGGTTCAACAACAAAGGAAAGAGGAATGCTCCCGTTGCTCAATATGGAAATGGTTGTCCTCCCAAGAAGTCAAGAAACTCTAGGTATGAAGAAGTTAATGTTGTAGAAAAGCAAAAAGAATTTTATCTTATTTATGCCCTCACCACCACCTCTCCTCCGGATACATTAGATCATTGGTTGATTGATAGTGGTGCATGTTACCGCTCAAACTAGCAGGGGGCCTAAAGGGGAATCCCTAAGGGCAAATGCTAGCCCAAGGGAAACAATGGAGTCTTAGCCCACTGTCACCTCAGCTAAGGCTCCCTTCTATTTACGGACTTTCACCGATGGGAGGAGACCCGATATGTATGGAGTCACCAATGAGTAACAAGTCAATGGATATGAGTGACCCAAACCCTTTCCGAGAAGGTTTTGAAGAATGGGGCTTACTTGCTTTCTAAGCAAGGGACTATGTGCTTCCAAGGAAAGGAGGATTTTGGGGGTTAGGTGTATGAGAATAGACTTTGAAAGGAGTTTCCCACACCCTAAATCCTTGTTAAAGTTGGTATCCCGGATGGTTATTGAAGAATAGTCCTTTGAAGGAGTGGGACCACACGGGGCCAAGTGGACCCGATCTAGGGTATCACGAACGCATGAAATAATCAATGATTTTCATACCCTATATGTAATGCTCCAAACATAAATAAATAGTGATATGCAAAGCAAAAACGATTTACAGCACAGAAATTTTAAACAATCAGCAAATGCTCATAAAAACTCTGGAATTAAGAACCAGTTGAGCCATTATATTAATCAATGGAGCAAGTACAATAGTATGGAGGAATGCACCTGGGCTTGCCTCAATGGTAAGTGTGACAGAACCCAGGTGATAATACAATGATCTCAAATGTTGGAAATGACTGCTCCTCTAATGCTCTACACTGCCTAGAAAACTTCATTGTTGCCTGGAAAAGGACTGCAAGAAGCTCCTCCTCCAGTGCTCAGAAATGATGAAACTTTAGCCACAAACTCCTTGGCCAAAACCCAGAAATGGTTTGGCTTGATTTGAACTTCCGAAAATCGACCCCCAAAGGCATTATTCAATCCCCATCAATTCTACATTGTCTGTTGCAAAGATACGGCTGAAAACCCCACCTCCGTTGCTCAAAAAATTATGAAACTTTATATTTGGGATCCTTGTCAAAAACCCAAAAATGGTTTGGTCGGATTTTGACCTCCCAAATTCGACTTCTTCTATGGCCCACACCCTCCAAACATCTCTAGAAATACGGCCTGCAATGAATGACCACAAAGTCCTCCTGCAAGCTCTGAAATGGAAGCAAACACCACTCCAAATATCTCCTCTAACCTCCACAGCAAAGCTCAAGGACTGATACTCTACCCACCAAATGAGCTCCCACACACTGCCTCTGCGCTAGTCGAGGTAGTGCGAAAGTCACACTGCCAAGCCAAAAGCTCAATCAACTCCCAAACTCTCCCAGATGCTGACAATCCTCCCTAGCCTCCTCTCCAGAAAATCTCACGTCAAATCTCCACTGCTAAGCACCACCAATGAACTCGGCCTCCTCTCCACTACGTCCCCCAGTAATATGCACAACTTGGAAGGGAATGCTATTGCTGGGAATCACAATGTGATCCTCCTCCTGAAGAAATGAAGAAAACCTTCCTAGGGTGGCACTCGAAGTCCCCCGAAGAAAGGGTGAGCTCTTCGCCTGAAGAACTCGTGCTAAACAGCCAGTGACTCGGCTAAGCAGCTCAAGCAACCAAAGAGAAATCGATATACTCCAATAAGATGAATGAAATGAGGAGAGCTACCTTCCTTATATAGATTTTGTGGAGCACTTTTCCCTCCAATTTTACCTCCATCATGGGCCCTCACTTAACCACCTACATGCAAAACTTAACCACCTTCATGCAAACCGAACTAGGGAGTGCGTATTTCCCTAGTGTGGGTGGCCCCCATGTGTAATTTAACCACAACAAAATAACTTCTCCTAAGTCTAATCTCCTAATAAAAATCAAATAGGCCCCACTATCTCCAAAATTGGCCCCAAAATGCAATAATTAGTCTTGTTCCAAATTAATTTAGGAAGGGACATGACACTAGACAAGGTGGGAAGGATCAAAGAAAGTAATTCACTCAATGATGTTGTTTTGACCCTGGGAAGTGCTAACCATGGGGATGGCAGGGCAAGTTTTGGTCTCGGAGCTAGGGCTTGGCTTTTCTCCCAACTCCGCCATCGGAATGTCTTCAAATCTGGAGGAGGGCTAGAAGAGAGGCAAGCATAGGAAATCCTAGGAGATCGAACTTTTTCAGTGTCTAATTTGTTGGGAAATTGATGCCCTAGGCACCCCAATGTGGCTAGACTAGGGAGAAGGTTAAAGAATAGGAGTTTTGGTGACCACCATTGGTAGATCAGAGCCTTAGTACTTCGGAGAATGGAGTTTATGTTGATTGTGTGTAGGATTTCTTGGTTTCCCGTCAAGGCCTCAAAATTACTTCACAAACCCTCTAAGTCAAGTGAAAGAAATCTTGCAAATTTTATACTTCAAATGTACAAGGGGAATGGCTTGTCAAGGTCAAATTTTACCTCTAGAAGATTTCGCTCGTACTACAAGGGCCAATGCATGGAGAGAACGTTATAATAGAGACAATCCCACAATATTAAGCAATAATTTGCACGCAACAATTAGCCTTAAAACAAAAAAAAATCCCATCTAGCATATATGACAAAAAGTGACAAAGAATAGCATCCAAATTTCGTACTTACATGCAGTAGAGTATATCCAACCATTCACAAATGACAATAAAGAAGCTCCAAGAGAAGATAAACCAATAACCATACATCAAAATTCATCCATAAATGCTCCAATTCATCCTCCAGCAAAAAGTGCGAAATTCTCTAAAGAAGAGAGAGATCCAATCCAAAGTAATGATGAGAAATTATCTCACCTCACTTCTATTTATACACATCTAAGGAGTTTGAATTAGCCTCCTTGGCCTACATAAGCCCCAAAAATAAAATAATGTGTTAATAATACAACCTTTTGGTGACAAGCCCACCAAACTAGCTCACAAATGAAAAAGTAAGCCTCTCAAGAGGTCAAATAATAATCTATGCATGTCGTAGGGCCCTCTAAGAGGCCTAATGAGGTCCATGGGTGCCACAATGAAGAATAGGACCCTCAAAAGCAGTGGACAAGGGGTTGGCCCCTTGTAATAACCTGTGGTGCTCCAAATGACTGTGGGGGCACACAAGTGTCCTCATGGCTCTCCAAACAAATCAAAGATGCCTATAGGTTGCCCTCAAGGGCTAGGATGATAATGTAGGAGATGTCACATCATTGTCGATGTCCTGGATCATCTGCCAAGTGTATGGTGTAGATCTGGGGCCAGCTGGGCATGGTGGATCAAGTGCATCCTCTTCGTCCAATAAGTGAACCACGAGCAATCTCTAAATGGTTGTTGTTGGGGATCCATGAAGTGCAATCTGTTGTTGTGGAGACCCATGGCTCTCAACGCTTGTTGATCCTCTGTTTTGTTCCTATTAATACCATCTTCAATCCCCATTTTGACCTCTTTTTGACACTATGGAACCTATTTGCTTGTTATTTTGCTACCCTATCATGATCCCAATCCCTATTTGAGGTAAGTCTTTTTATGGTTACATTTGGCTATTTGTTAGTGGATTTAAGCAGATATAGGTAGCTGATTCCTAAAACTAACTAATTATTATGATCAAGTGTAGACTTCTCAGCAAGATGTGCAGGAGGATAATGGAAAGAAGCAGTTGGTGTACCTTGGCTCCTTACTACTGTACTCAAAAGTTATATTCGGATTTGGTACTCAAACAGTGCAATGGATAAGAAGTCGTGCGCTTCTAGATGATGAGATGTCACCAGCCTTGCAATGAACGCATTTGATCCCAAGATCTTCGTTTTCTTTCTCTGGTTGCGACATACACCAAGTTTGGGAATTGGTTACAAGTTGTTGGACCAATTCGGGGTAGCTGTTCGAATTTATTTGCTCTGGAGTCGACTTGTTAACACTGTTATAAATTGCCATTTTTAGTTCAGTGTTTAACTATAATTAAATGCCTATAAAAGGCAGGGGATGTAAAATGTCAACTTAGTGTTAAAAACAGTGAAGTACTTTGCCGAGAATTCTATAACTCATCTTTAATAATATCGAATGGTTCTGCTTTGAATTTGAGAGTAAGCATTGATGGATTGCTGAGGATAGTCGATTGATTGCATTTGAGATTTCTTCTTTACTGTAAGTTTATCTAGCTCCCAGGTGTGGCCGGGCCCACCCATCTGGGTTTGCTTTGTACATTGCAGATAGAACCACTGTGTGACTAGTCGCGGTTAGCTTTACTTTCATTACGAATCGGTTTGGCTTGCTACATATGAACTGCTTTAATTTGATTGTTTAAAAGAGTGTCGATGCATTCATGTTCTTCAATTCTTTCATTTCCATAATTCACAGTTGAACTTTTGTTTGAACCTTGCTTTGATTTCGAAACAGAGTATGCTTGCTATCGCATTGATTTATAGTCAACCAAGAAGTGCCACATGATCATCTAACGAGTGAAATGAATTATCTATACATTGAGAGTGCTGAGATTGTTTTGATAGTTAACTCTATTCGCTAAATTCGAACTAATTAAGAACGAGATTTGTCTGACTATCAAACTGCTCTTCGTTCCCTCAGGAACTGGAATGGATTGACTCTTTATTTGAATTAGTTTACAAGCAATACCTCATAAAAGAATTCTCGTTGATCGTTTTCGGTCTAGTTTCAAGTTGTTTAGATTGAAGGTCGCTTTCATGAATATTGGATGGTTTACGATCAATCAGCTCTGTTTCAATTGATGAATAGACTCTTGGATTGCGTAGTGGATTGCGTGGATTGAACACAGTATACCCATGAGTGCTGCTGATGATTAGTTGATAACTGTGATTCCATTGAGTTTTGATTCCCCCGTTTTGTGTGTGGATTGATTTCATTGAGTTTAGGATTTTCCCCTGTTTCGTGTGAAGACCAATTCCGTTATTTGTCCAGATAAACGATTTCCTTTGCTTTGTGAGGTGATTGATTCTAGTTTTCAGGAGTCAGATATCAATCAGATTTCAAACAGCAGTACAATGGCTCCAGGTAAGGATATTTGCCAGTAAGAGTTGGTGTGATTACAGAAGGGTTTAGAGTACAGTTTCTTAAGGGTTGTTTGGTTGAATTGCTAGGTGTCGAATAGGCTAAGGGTTTGAGTTGTTTTCATCAAATTGAGACCTGTAGATTACTTGATTGGAAGTATAACAATAAATTAGTAAGCGATAGAATAAAATAGAGTGATTGCTCCAGATTAGTACTTAACTTTCAAATCTTTGTTAATAGAAAACAAACCATTAGGTACAGATCGATTGTTGATTGAGTTGCTATCAGTATAGATTGCTGGTTTGCTTAAGAATTGAATTGTTATAGACTGCTCAGTTGCTCAGGAATGAATTGTTGTTTGTGTAGATTGTTTAAGGATTAAAGGGTTATTAGTACAGGTTTGTTTGTCTGCTCAAGGATTGGATCTCTATCATTATAGATTGCTTGCTGAGTGATGAATAAACTGTTAAAAAGTCTGGTACTAGCATTTGGGGATTTGATTGAGTAAAGTTTTGTGTGAGTAGAATTCCATTTTTATCGCTTGAGCTTCATAGCTCAATGGTTTGTTGAGTTCAGATTTGAATGCTAGGGTTTGTAAAGGCTTTTGAAATCTCTAGATTAAATTTGATTGTTGGGTCTGCTTTTGACAACTAAATGTTTGCAAGTGTTAATTTGTTTATTACTCCACGAATCATTATAAGTTAATGTTAAACTCTAATTTAGCCCTAAGCTAAGAAATCGCAAGGCAATTCGTGTTTACAAACCCCGGGTTGACAATTAATATTAAGGGATTTAATCTGACAATTTAATCTCTCAACATTTTGGCGTCGTTGCCGAGGAGATTGTCATTTCTTATTGAGGTAATTATCATCATCTGAGTTTCAGGATCTTGCAGGGTTGTCAGAGGGTGGAGAGAGTACGGTAAGACGTGAGTGAAGAGCCACGCATCCACTTTTGTTGGGGTTGCTCCAAAGTCTGACCAATCACTGCTTATCCTTGAATATTTTTTTATTTTTTTTATCTTTATGCGTAGGAGTGCAGGTAGACCTAGGGATAATAAGGGTAGATTTATTTACAGTTCTAGATTTCCTTCAACTTTTGGATCAGTTAATATACATATTCTCGCCGCTGCTAATCAAAATGCAGGATTGAGACAAGGAGGAAGTGTTGATGCTAACGTGGTTTCGGACCAGGAATTCCTAGATCAAGGAGAAAGGATCACTCAATAGATTGTCTACGATGACCCTGTGGAGGAACCACTAGAACAACAAAACCTCGTGGACAAGCAATCAACCAACATCTACCGTGTTCCAATACCCCTGGGCCACCCCATAATCAGCAAACCTCAGCTGGTGTCGGTCGTAGATGGATCACCTAGATGGAGAGGATAGACACAATGAAGAACGTCAAGAAGAAGGCGAAGGCCCTCGACGCAATGGGAATCTCTTTGGAGGAGGCAACCAAGGTGAGGAAGAAGTCACCTTCGAATTCCCTATCTTAGATGTGACACGTGACATCACAATGAAGAGCATTCCAATGGCATCTCTCCCATTGTTCTACGGTAAATCATCTGAAGATCCCGATGCCTTTCTTTTTGAATTTGATATTCTATGTCGCAGTTATAATTATTATGACAATGCTCATAAACTCAAACTGTTTCCCGCCACATTAAAAGATGCAGCCCTTAGGTGGTTCATGAGTCTAGGGCAACACACTATATACACATGGGATGACATGAGATCAGTTTTTCTTAAAAAATATCAAGACTTTTGTAAGAGTAGGGACATCAATGATATCCTTAGGATGCAGCAAAATGAAGACGAAAATCTAGAAGAGTATCTTGAATGGTTCCTATACAATTTCCACAAATCTCATGGGTCCAACCTAGATGAAAATATTATCAGAACTGTTTTCCTAAAAGGGCTGAGAGACGATTGTATTGAAACATTAAACCTGCTCAATGGTGGAGACATTTATAAAAAGCAATTTGTTGAAGTCATTGAGCTGTGTCGCACTTACTCTAGAAGCCAAGCCAAAGTAGGTAAAAAGCTTCGGGAACTTAGAGACAATTCTAGAGACTATGTGCAAAAGAAAACTGCGACTAATGCTGTTACAAGAGTCGAGCTAGGGAACCTATTAGAAAATTTTAAAATTGATATTCTAAACACAATCAGCGCCCAGCTAGATACCATGAAAATTAAACAAAAGCAGGAAGCTCAGAACGCAGCCATGGTAGTGTTTTGTTCCAAGTGTAGGCGTAAACATGCAGAAAGGGAGTGTCTGTTAAACACCATCGAGGTCTATGGAATCTGTACCTTAGAACACCCGACCGAGAAGTGCCCATCACTTCCTAGCTTACAAGCCATCTACAAGGGGAATGCTGAAACTATCGACCAATCACAAGCAACCAAGAGACCTACCTCGAGGGGCCAAAGTCATAATGTGTTCCCAGATCCAAACCTTCAAGGTTATAGCCAGACCCAGCCACGAACCTTTCCTACATCCTACCCTCCTTGGGTTGCTCAGCAACCACAAAATACTACCTGGGGCTAGAATTGGAGGTCAAACCCTTATGCTAACAACTATCAACCTCCACCTCAATTCTATGCGCCCTATCCAAACATGCCAAGTACTTCATATAATCCGGCCACGCAAACCTATCAGCAAGCGTATAACCCTAATATGTATCAACAACCTACGCTGCCACCACCTCCTTTACATCAATTATTACCTACACCTACTAACACATCATCTTCGCAGGCACCAACCACCATAAACCCCCCACGACCAACATTGTTGCCTGCACAACCCGTACCTAACCCTAATCACAATAGGTTACCTCAACCCGTGCAAAACATAGACATACAGCCCTTTCCTACATACATGATCACTGCCATTCCTGTAAACGAAATTCAATTACGATCAGGAAGGACAATTAACAAAGGAAAATCAGTTGTCGTCATCCAAGAAGAGGTACCCTCCACGTCATCCGAAAATCATTCACCAAATGAAAAACAACAACAGAAAGAAGAAGAATCACCTGAACCACCGTACTCGGAAAGACTGATAGTAAAGAAAGAGGAAGTCCCGCTTGAATATGAGCTGGAAAATGAACTTAGGAATGTCGATATTAAAATCCCACTTTTACAAGAAAGTAGAGACATTCCCATATACACTAAAATTGTCAAGGACCTTTGCATTAAGAAGTCGGGAAGAAAGAGGCATAAGAACCAAAATGTCAAAATCATGAGCCAGATGTCCACAATGATCTATGACATGCCTGCCAAATACAATGACCCCGGGAATCCTATTGTCATTATTGAAATAAATGGAGTACTTCTGCCTAACACCCTTATAGATTTAGGAGCGGCCATAAATGCAATGACTTATGAAACGATGATATCACTACAGCTACCTGGATTGAAAACCACCCCTATCCTCTTAGAGATGGCAAATAAATCCATTGTCAAACCAATAGGATCCTTGGAAGACATAGTAGTCACTATTGCCTCTTGGCAATACCCTATAGATTTTGTAGTCATTTCTCCCAAAACCTCTACACCTGGACACCCTGTGGTCTTGGGAAGGCCATGGCTGGCAACTGCTGATGCCGTCATTGGATGCAAGAATGGGGAAATGATTATTTCAAATGGTTCTCACAATCAAACCTTGTCCATCTTTCCACCTGCTCAGACAGCTGCCGAAGTACCATTATGGCTCGAAAACCCATATGGAGACGAAGATTGCATGTTCCCCTTGCTAACATTAGATCAATCTAGAGGTCTCTAGGAGCATTTTGATTAGCATGTTTTGCAGCAATTTTTAGCAGATAGCTCTTGTATCAATTATCCTATCTCTTTTAACAGTTATCAGCATGTGTTTAGTGATGAGTTTCAGGAAACCTGCCACCCAGCTGTCTTTGCCTCATTTGCAGCAATGGAGGAAAGCCATGAGCTCACCACAGAACCTGTGGAAATATTCGAAGGGAAAATTTTACACATTGGTACAGGATTGACTACAGAACAAAAGCAGTAGTTGATGAGTATGGTTCGTGAACAAACAGGAGCATTTGCATGGGATTACTTGGATATGAGAGGTATACATCCAGACACTTGCATCCATCATATCTACACGAATGAAGAAATGAGACCTGTTCGGCAACCACAAAGGCGTATGAACCCAGCATTAAAAGACATCGTTAAAGAGGAGCTTCAGAAACTTTTGGCCGCAGATTTCATTTACCCCATTTCTGATAGTAAGTGGGTATCACCTTTGGTAGTAGTTCTAAAGAAGAACGGCAAGTGGCGAATCTGCGTCGACTACAGAGAATTAAACAAGGCCACATTGCGCGATTATTTTCCATTGCCTTTCATTGATCAAGTTCTCGACACGCTTTCAGGTAAGAAATATTTTTCTTTTCTAGATGGTTATAGCGGGTACAATCAAATTCAGATAGCCGAAGAAGACCAAGAAAAGACTACTTTCACATGCCCATGGGGTACTTATGCATATAAAGTCCTTCCCTTTGGTCTTTGTAACGCCCCCGCCACCTTCCAAAGAGCTGTGCTTGCCATTTTCTCTGATCTGATCCATGACTATGTGGAAGTCTATATGGATGACTTCACAGTCTATGGGGATGACTTTCTACAGGCTTTGGGGAATCTAGAAAAGGTATTAATCCGTTGTCAAGAAGCCGATCTAGCCCTTAGTAGCGATAAATGTAGAATGATGCAAACTAAGGGAATTGTTCTAGGCCATCATGTGTCAATTGAAGGGATTCAAGTTGACCCAGCAAAAATCGAGGTAATTTCACGTATCCCTATTCCGAGCTCACAAAAAGAGGTAAGAAGTTTTTTAGGGCATGCAGGATATTATCGACGATTTATTGAGAATTTCACTAGAATTGCAGCACCATTATTCAAGTTGTTAACTAAAGATGCTAACTTTGTATGGAATGTTGATTGTCAACAGGCTTTTCAGGTACTGAAAGAGAGATTATCTACCGCTCCGGTGCTAAGAGGACCAAATTGGTCCTTACCTTTTCATATTTGTACAGACGCTTCGGACACTACACTAGGAGCAGTTTTGGGACAAAGGGAAGATAACTTTCCCTATGCCATTTACTTTGTTAGCAAAAATCTCTCTCCCGCTGAATTAAATTATACGGTTACTGAAAAAGAACTTTTAGCAGTGGTGCATGCTATCAAAAAGTTTAGACATTATATTACCGGATATGAGGCATTTGTCCATACCGACCATTCTGCTATTAGATTTTTAATGAATAAACTTGTTACTAACGGTAGGATAACTAGATGGTTGTTGCTTCTACAAGAATTCAATATAACTATAATTGATAGGCCTGGAAGAGACAACTTGGCAGCTGATTTCTTATCTCGTTTGAATCTTACGCAGGGAAGCATGCCAACACCAGTGCCCGACGAATTCCCAGATGAAGCTCTATTTGCCATTTCTACTATTACTCCTTGGTTTGCTGATGTCGCCAATTATCTGGTATCAGGAAAACTACCTCAAAACCTGTCGGCCCGAGAGAGGCACAATATAGTGCAGCGCAGTGCTAGTTACTCCTGGATCGAGGGAGATCTATTTTATACAAGGCCGGACTTGATTATGAGGCGGTGTGTGCGGGAAGATGAAATGCACGATATATTAAGTGCCAGTCACAACGAGCCTTGTGGTGGCCATTTTGTCGACAAAAGAACGGCATATAAAGTTCTCCATACTGGATACTATTGGCCGACCTTATTCAAAGATGCCAAGAAGTTTGTTTTGAGTTGTGATGCTTGCCAACGAATGGGGAGACCAATTGCCTCCGATGAAATGCCTCTTCAACCACAAATTGCTATTGAACCTTTTGAGAAGTGGGCATTGGACTTCGTAGGGCCCATCTCCCCAATGTCAAACAAGAAGAAATATATTTTAGTATGCACTGATTACGTCACCAAGTGGGTGGAGGCCAAAGCATTGTATGCTGCCACTGAGAAGGCAGTAGTAGAGTTTTTGTTCGAAGACATCTTTACAAGATTTGGGGTGCCTCGTGAAATTGTCACTGATCAAGGAACCCAATTTACATCAAAGTTGGTCAAGGCACTCACAGAGCAATATCAAGTTAAGCACCGTAAATCAACCCCCTACCACCCCCAAGCTAATGGGCAGGTGGAGTCCACGAACAAAGTGTTGGAATCTATCCTTACGAAAACAATTCAACTGCATCACAAAGATTGGGCAGAAAAGTTACCAGAAGCACTTTGGGCTTACCGGATCACTTGGAGGAATGTGACCGGACACACACCTTACGAATTAGTTTATGGTAAACAAGTGCTCTTGCCCATCGAATTCCAAGTAAAAACATTTAGAACTGTCGCTCAGTTGGGCATGAATTTAAATGAGGCTCAAGAACAGAGATTGATGCAATTGAACGAGCTTGATGAGATCTGACAAGATGCCTACCACAGAACTGCATTAGTACAGGACCAAAGAGCCCGATGGCACGACAAATTTATTAAGAAGAAAATCTTTCGTCCAGGTGACTGGGCCTTGTTATACAATAGTAAGTTTAAGCATTTCAAAGGTAAATTTTTCACTAGATGGTTGGGACCATATGAGGTAACTGAAGTCTTTAATAACGGTTCAGTTCGTATTTGTACTATCGATGATGATAAGATTTCTTTTGTAGTAAATGGCCATCGACTTAAAGTTTATCATAAACCACTTTCACGTGATCAGTTTTTGCAGGAAGTTCGAGAGGATCCAGGATTGGAGCTGATTCATGTCAATAATCAGCCCCTTGCTAGTTCAGTTGATTAGTTTTATTTTTATTTACATATGTATGTATATATATATAAATAAACCAGTGGGTTGTCACCTTTTATATCTACAGGCAGTCCTCCCCACAGCCCATGTAGAATAAAGGAGGAATCCATCAGAAGGAAGTTTATTCCTTTATCCAGGTCTAGTGGATTATCTATGGAAAAGGAACTGGTGGAGTCTCCTTTGGAAGCCTTCAGACTCTCTAAATATGAAGCTCCCGAGCATCGACTGATCTAGGCTCGTAAATGAAATGGACCAGTATTAGTCTAGGGATTCCTTGAGCATAGAATTGTTCTTTTCCGAGCTCAAGGAAATGATTACGGAAAGGAAACCTGTGGAGTCTACTTGGGCAATTCAGACTCTCTAAATAAGAATGCCTCGAGCACTAACTACTTTAGGCTCGCTAAAATAATAAGGTAGTAGTAGTACAGGGATCCTCTGGGTTGTGAATTATTCTTTTCCAGGCCCAAAGGAATAAACTATGGAAAAGAAGCCCCCTTGGAGCTCTCTTCTGGCCATTTCCAGCTCCCTAAAGAAGAAATGCCCCAGGCAGCTATCATTCCAGGCCTGGTTAAAATCCATGGATTGATAAGTAGTCTCCTTTTCTGAAATAATTGAGCAGCCTGGTCTATGACATTCAATCTGAAGGTTCCGAAATCAGTACAGATAGCCGATATCTTATACTCTATCCAGCTTCAGTTGTTCTTTCATGAGGATCTCAGAATTTGATTCCACATGTTGTTCAAGATACCTATGTTTCATGTTTTGATCAAAATATGATGTGTCATTTTCTGTTAAATGTCTATGTTCTATGCTCTGTCCAGAATGCAACTCATATTGCATACGAGGATCCTGAGATCTTGCCTAAAAATTGGGGCCTATAATCACACAGTGCTGTCACAATATGCGCAAGAAATTTTTTGTATCATAAACAAAATCATCTTGTTTTTGTTAACAAGAAACGATCAGGACTACCAGCTCACTCTGAGTTAAGTACAGGTTCATGGCATCAGTACTCAACTCGCCAAAGGCACAGTATGGCAATTCTCTAAAATCAAGGCAACGGGCACATCATTACAGAAGACGTTGCTTCAGCACATCAATTGCACACTTGACACAAATCATTTGAGTGGTAAAGGTACGCACTTGTATTTTGCTTGAGTTTAACTGACAAGTAGTTAAAATGTTAATCATTGAAGGACGCCTCTAAATCTATCCTGTGATCACCATGATCATACATCCTACGACCTCACCTGTCTATTCCCGATCTCGTAAACACTTATCCTCCAGCATGCTAATAAGACATCACCACCACCGCCATGATCTATTCTTGCTATGATGACTGCTCGCCCGCTTGACCATCGGTTCATGACACCCTCCGTCATCATGGTAAAGACGCGTCATCTCACAGCCGAAATGCTCACACACTCCATCCATGGATCGCACACTGCAACCAATTGCCCACGCTCTAAACCAGTCGAAGACGGGATTATCACCATCATGGCAATCGATCCCTTGTATCCGATCCATCATTGCGACGGTCATTCATCTGCCATTAAAACAGAGATCGATTGTGAGCATGGGTGGAGGGATAATAAGGGACCAACAACGCAATCAATTGAAGAAAAAAGCGGAATTTCAACAGAACATAGGCGCCATGGGAGCAGACAGACATGAACCCACTTTTGTTCAATTTCTACGCAGCCCAAAATATGAACAATGTAAGGGAATTCTAGAGGAGAAAGGATGGATGACCTTTTTACGAAAGTTTCAGGGCTTTAATGATCAAGTTGCAATGGCATTCGCTTGAAGTTTTAATGGCGAGCACGCCCAAGTCGGCGACCTCAACTTCAGCATCACAGAGGAATCAGTGAGTCGGGGGATTGGGCTACCAGCTGTTGGTGAGCGATTTTTCAAGGGCGGCCAGTTAGACATACCGAATTGCACCATGTTCTTGAAACCAGCCTACAGGTCAATTAGTTGGACGAAGGGAGTGCTTCGTAACTGCATAGAGGACCAATGGCATCCACTCCTGACAATGCTACAGCGCTTCGTGACCTGTGAGGGAAGGTTTGTCGTTCTATTCCTTTATCATATCTAGCTCATGGTTCATTTTATTGAAGATAGGCCACTAAACATTCCTTATTTCTTAAGATTAAGCTTGCATAAAATGGCAAGGGGTGTACAGTCTCAGGGCAAGAAGCCCGAAACTGCATTGTATCATCATAGTTTAATTAAAATTTTACTGGTTGCCGAGCTTAAGAAACGGAAGCGGTCGTGGGAGGACTTCCTTATTGAGGCATTTCCTGGACAAGAGACACAAACCAAGGGCAGGCAACGCGCAGTGGGCTGCTCCCTAAAAATCGACGACGCAATGCGCCCATCTATGTCTGAGTTCACAGCTACCCATTCCCCTACTCCTGGTTCCGAACCCCCTCATATAGCTGCAGATAGTTTAAAAGATGGCACAAGGAAGGGTTCGGTGGAAATCCCGTTGGGATCGCAACGAAAAAGGAAACATGATCGGGCAAAACCCACCCAGCTGGAACTAAGTCCCATGGCAGAGAGCAACGCTCTAGAATCTCCAGTAGAACCCTCCTTCAAACCCGAAAGCACCACCCCTAAGGCTAAACACCGGCGACCCCTGTTCCCCTACAACACTCCCCAATTCCCGTGGCTGAAACCTCAACTCAAGGCCGCAATTGGACCCGCAGCATGGCTCCTACCTTGCAGACCAATGTTGAAGGCACCGACCTCGCACATATTCCTATTTCATCCTCCCATGATGACGATCCTCTGCAATCAAAAACGCCCCTTGAGGAGGAGCCCACTACTACGACTAAGCTTAAAATCCCGGAGGATATCACACAGGATCTAGAGGCTTTGTCTGCCACTGGACCGACAGCAAGAAAAGACACTACACAGGCTATTCCGCATCAGTCATCATCTAAGAAACCGAGAGGAAAATCGTCGGGAGGAAGTACCTCGCAGCAATCAACAACCCCGACTAAAGCCCCCACACTGGATGCTGAAGAAAATTTAAAAATCAGGCTTATCAAGCTACGGAAGACAATCGCCAAGCTTAGAGAGCAAGCAAATAAATACAAGGTCTTATTTCATTTTGTAAAAGATGTGAATCAGCAAGTCAGGGACTCTAATATGAAACTGTATGCCCAGAATGATGCCTTGACAAGGAAAAACAAGCACCTTCTGAGATGGAAAGCAGCCCGAAACAAGCCTGCCAGACGGTTGAATGCAAAGAGATTAGCACTGCAATTTCAAAAGTGTTCGCCACCTATCCGACAAGGGATCGAGGTTTTAATCAAGACTGCTGGTCTCTGACCACAATCTTCTTCAGTTGAATGCAGTCTCCTTTTTGTTGGATGCATGAGGGCATGCATCAGGATCGGCATGGGAGGATGTTGATCCTCTGTTTTGTTCCTATTAATACCATCTTCAATCCCCATTTTGACCTCTTTTTGACACTATGGAACCTATTTCCTTGCTATTTTGCTACCCTATCATGATCCCAATCCCTATTTGAGGTAAATCTTTTTATGGTTACATTTGGCTATTTTGTAGACTTTCTTCAGGATTCATCGCATTAGGTTTCTTTATAATCGACATTTCGAACCAGTAACAATGGTTCATCTTCAGGATGTGAATGATTGTTAAAACATTGATCTCATTTTTCAAATATATATGGTGTATGAGATGTTTAACCGACAATTATTAGTATTTGTTAATTATAATTTTAATTGTTTTATTATATTCTGTCAATTTTGATTTTATTTGTGAAATTTAATTATTATTATTATTATTTTTTATTTTTTTTAATTATTATAGAATTGTCATTTTTATTAGGGTTATCGTTATATTAATTGTATTTATTTTACACATTATGTATTTTAATTATATTTATTTTGAATTACTATTGTAATTATTTAAATTGATTATTTGTTTTGATTATTTTAATTAATTATTTTGATTATTTTAATTCTTTAATTTTATTAATGATTTATTTTAATTATGTTCATTATATTATTTTTAATTAATTATTAATTTTGATGTTCTAATACTATTTGTTTTAATTTATTTTAATTATTTGTTTTGATTATTTTAATTAAATATTTTGATTATTTTAATTCTTTAATTTTATTAATGATTTATTTTAATTATGTTAATTATATTACTTTTAATTAATTATTAATTTTCAATGTTCTAATTATATTTATTTTGATTACAATTGTAATTATTTTAATTAATTATTTGTTTTGATTATTTTAATTCTTTAATTTTATTAATGATTTATTTTAATTATGTTAATTATATTACTTTTAATTAATTATTAATCTTCAATGTTCTAATTCTAATTGTTTTAATTTATTTATTGATTATTTATTAATTGTTATTACTTTTTTGTTTATATTGGTTGTAATCATGTTGAATATTAATTAGAATGAATTTTTTTGTTTTATTGTTCATGGTCATAATAATTAATTTTGTATTAATCTTATCGTATTTTAATTATAGTTATTTTGATTAATTTTATAATTATTTTAATTAGAATTATTTTACTTTTAATTATTTTGATTATATTTATTTTAATGATGTTTATTTTAATTAATTGTTAATTTTAATTGTTATAATTATAATTATTTTAATTAATTATCTATTGATAGTATATATTCTACTTATTTTAATTATAATGGATTAGATCTTTTATGTTTGTTCTAGGTTGATTAGAGGAGGATTATAGTAAGGTGGGGGTTGATCTGGATGAAAGGATTGGAATCCAGTTTTCACTTATGGTCCATCCGTCGTCTCTATTGAGGTTATTAGGGTGTTTGCTAATTTCTATGGCTTCTCTGAATTTCCTTATGAAGTAGTGTTCACTTCTAGCTAAGATACGGGTATCTTCTATACAGATTTGGTGTTTAGTTTTATCAGAATGTTCAGCTAGCGCCAAGGATTTGGAACGATTGTGTTTGATGTCAGCTGCATGTTCTTGGATTCTTGTGTTGAAAGATCTTCCAGTCTCACCTACATAGGGTTTGCCGCATGAGCAGGGGACTAAGTAGACCCCTTTATGGCATTTAGGATCGATTTTGTCTTTGACTGGATTAAGGCAGTTACGGATAGTGTTTAAGGGTTTGAAAGTGGTTAGAATTCCATTATTTTTCAGGATGCGGGAGATTTTGTCTGTGGTTCCCAGAATGTAAGGGAGGTTGACTTTTCCTATTATGTTATCAAAGTTTTTATTTTTGTTAGGTCGAGTTTTTGCCTTATTTATGGCTTTGATGGCTTGATGTTTGTTGTATCTGTTTTTTAGGAAAACTTTAATAAGGTGTTCTATTTCTTTTTCTAGGTGTTCCTTGTCAGAGATTCTAAGGGCTCTGGTTGCTAACGTGTTGAGGACTCCTAGTTTATGGGTAGGGTGATGATGCGAGGAGGCATGTAAATATTGTTCAGTATGAGTCTTTTTTCTATATACTTGGTGGGATATAGAGCCATCATCATTCCTAGTGATGAGGATATCAAGGAAGGGGAGGCTTTTGTTGACCTCAACTTCCGTAGTGAATTTTATGGAAAGGGATAAACTATTTTGTTAGTGGATTTAAGCAAATATAGGTAGCTGATTCCTAAAACTAACTAATTATTATGATCAAGTGTAGACTTCTCAGCAAGATGTGCAGGAGGATAATGGAAAGAAGCAGTTGGTGTACCTTGGCTCCTTACTACTGTACTCAAAAGTTATATTCGGATTCTGTACTCAAACAGTGCAATGGATAAGAAGTCGTGCACTTCTAGATGATGAGATGTCACCAGCGTTGCAATGAACACATTTGATCCCAAGATCTTCGTTCTCTTTCTCTGGTTGCGGCATACACCAAGTTTGGGAATTGGTTACAAGTTGTTGGACCAATTCGGGGCAGCCATTCGAACCTATTTGCTCTGGAGGAGTCGACTTGTTAAGACTGTTATAAATTGCCATTTTTAGTTCAATGTTTAACTATAATTAAATGCCTATAAAAGGCAGGGGATGTAATATGTCAAGTTAGTGTTAAAAACAGTGAAGTACTTTGCCGAGAATTCTATAACTCATCTTTAATAATATTGGATGGTTCTGCTTTGAATTTGAGTGTAAGCGTTGATGGATTGCTAAGGATAGTCGATTGATTGCGTTTGAAATTTCTTCTTTACTGTAAGTTTATTCAGCTCCCAGGTGTGGCCGGGCCCACCCATCTGGGTTTGCTTTGTACATTGCAGATAGAACCACTGTGTGACTAGTCGCGGTTAGCTTTACTTTCATTACGAATCGGTTTAGCTTGCTGCAAATGAACTGCATTAATTTGATTGTTTAAAAGAGTGTCGATGCATTCATGTTCTTCAATTCCTTCATTTCCGCAATTCACAGTTGAACTTTTGTTTGAACCTTGCTTTGATTTCGAAACAGAGTATGCTTGTTATCGCATTGATTTATAGTCAACCAAGAAGTGCCACATGATCATCTAACAAGTGAAACGAATTATCTATACATTGAGAGCGTTGAGATTGTTTTGATAGTTAATCACGATTTTATCGTTTAATCGCGATTATTTCAACTAAACGATAAAATCGCGCGTAGTAATCAGATAAAAAAAATTTGCTTGATTTTTTGGGAAAAAATCGTGGGATAAAAAAAAATAATAAATAAAATAAAAATTAAAAAATAAAAATAAAAATAAAAATAAAAAAAAAAATTGAGGACGAGGTGACCCAAGCTACCCCTGTCACAAGTAGAGGATGCGGTCTACCTCCTGTAGGTCCTAGTTCTTCAACTTCTAGAGCACAACAGACTCCATAGTTTACTGCGCCCTGCCAACTCCACCGACATCTACATCTAGAGGGGCAAAGGAAATCAGTAGTATTAGACTTTAGTTATTTGGTTCATTTCATTGTATATGACATTATGACTCATGATATGAAATACATTATTATATTTTTTGTTGATATTTTGAGGTTGAGTTGGGACTCGGGAGTCAAGACCTACTATTCAGGACATGATTCACTGTTATGTGTGATTTTAGCACTAGAAATGATATTAAACATCTTATATATTAATTCTTTTATCATATTTATGTGTCAATGTATTTATTTTATGTCGTAGATGGTTTAGATATTTAAAAAATTGAAAAAAAATGAATATTTTTGTACCAAACGATTTTTTCCCGATTATTACCGATTTTTTCCCGATTATTACGATTTTTTCCTCGCACCGATATTATCCCAATAACAATTAGTGCAACATTGCTCTATTCGGTGAATTCGAACTAATTAAGAACGAGATTTGTCTAACTATCAAACTGCTCTTCGTTCCCTCAGGAACGGGAACGAATTGACTCTTTATTTGAATTCGATCTAGTTTCAAGTTGTTTAGATTGAAGATCGCTTTCATGAATATTGGATGGTTTACGATCAATTAGCTTTGTTTCAGTTGATGAATAGACTCTTGGATTGCGTAGTGGATTGCGTGGATTGAACATAGTATACCCATGAGTGCTGCTGATGATTAGTTGATAACTGTGATTCCATTGAGTTTTGATTCCCCTGTTTTGTGTGTGGATTGATTTCATTGAGTTTAGGATTTTCCCCTGTTTCGTGTGAAGACCAATTCTGTTATTTGTCCAGATAAACGATTTCCTTTGCTTTGTGAGGTGATTGATTCCAGTTTTCAAGAGTCAGATATCAATCAGATTTCAAACAGCAGTACAATGGCTCCAGGTAAGGATATCTGCCAGTAAGAGTTGGTGTGATTACAGAAGGGTTTAGAGTACAGTTTCTTAGGGGTTGTTTGGTTGAATTGCTAGGTGTCGAATAGGCTAAGGGTTTGAGTTATTTTCATCAAATTGAGACATGTAGATTACTTGATTGCAAGTATAACAATAAATTAGTAAGTGATAGAATAAAATAGAGTGATTGCTTCAGATTAGTACTTAACTTTCAAATCTCTATTAATAGGAAACAAACCATTAGGTACAGATCGATTGTTGATTGAGTTGCTATCAGTATAGGTTGCTTGTTTGCTTAAGAATTGAATTGTTATAGACTGCTCAGTTGCTCAAGAATGAATTGTTGTTTGTTTAGATTGCTTAAGGATTAAAGGGTTATTAGTACAGGTTTGTTTGTCGACTTAAGGATTGGATCGCTATCATTATAGATTGCTTGCTGAGTGATAAATAAACTATTAAAAAGTCTGGTACCAGCATTTGGGGATTTGATTGAGTAAAGTTTTGTGTGAGTAGAATTCCTTTTTTATCACTTGAGATTCATAGCTTAGTAGTTTGTTGAGTTCAAATTTGAATGCTAGGGTTTGTAAAGGCTTTTGAAATCTCTAGATCAATTTGATTGTTGGGTCTACTTTTGACAACTAAATGTTTGCAAGTGTTAATGTGTTTATTACTCCATGAATCATTATAAGGAAATGTTATACTCTAATTTAGCCCTGAGCTAAGAAAGCGCAAGGCAATTCGTGTTTACAAACCCCGGGTTGACAATTAATATTAAGGGATTTAATCTGACAATTTAATCTCTCAACAACGCTCACCCTATATGTGCCAATGTAGCTCTCTAGAGGATTAGGACCTTGTATAGGGAGACCAAACCCCAAATGGAAACCATCTGCAATCCTGCATAAGATCCAATGCATCCCCTAGGCTTCCAATACAACAAGTCATTAGAGAAATCGAGCAAATGAACTTACTTAATCATGGACCACAGGTGGGGACTTCATAATGGTCTGCCCTTCCATAATGGGCTTCGGGATGTGCCAATGTCTCCTAAACTCCCAATGGGGTTAACCAAGTACCATATTAGGTGGTTTCTGCTTCTAAAGGGGATAATATAGTCAAGGTACATCCATCAAAAGGTGGTGGCATGTGGCAAATAGGTGAATGAGGTAGGGAATGAGAAGGGGCAGCCTTGGGTCACATGTTGGGGCACAAGGGTAGCTAATAAGAGGGAAGCCCACACTTGGGTTTATAAGGTGTAGGAGGGAGCAATCGTGGTACATGAGGTGCCCCGACCTTGATTTTTCCACCCTTCTTTATATGCCTTTTGCCTTTTTATGATTTTCTTTGATTAACTGCTCGGGGCTCAAGGGGTTAGAGCATGATGTATAAGATATAGCAGTGAATTCCCCCTTTTAAGGTGGGGCAGTTTATCACTCACTGGGAGTTGGGACAATCATGGATTCCTATATGATGAAGAAGGCTCATAGAACCTGTAGGAACTAGGGTGATGGCCATGATGATGGGGTAGATCTCATGTATTGGCTTTTTCCCACGTGCTAAATGTATTTTGTCCCGGCCATCTTTTGCATTTTGTGGCACATTTTCCTGTTGAATGTGGCCATATATGCTTTTATCTTTCTTTTCAGCTACATTAACTTGTGGTTAGTAAAAGAGATCCCACTGGACCAGAACGCAAGGTTAATATCCAAAAGGGGTCTAGGGGACAAGGGCACAGACCTAACCCATTCTTTCCGCTGAATCCCCCCATTAATCCATGCCCATAAGTGTCCATGATAAGCAAGCTACAATACTCAATTACCAAATGACAAGGCATACCTTTAGGTTCGGGAGGCCCACCTTCAAACATATGATCATGGCAGATGGCGAGGGATCTCATTTATAAGACATACTCAAAACCTAACCCTTGAAATTCTCCCCAGGCCCTTCCTAGAGAGCCTTCCATCTTGTTTTCCAAGACAAGCAAGCCACAATCTTGAGCCTCTCTTGTGAATAGGCTTCTAGGAACCCTTCATCCTATCTTTGATCTATTCATCTTTGTGATCCTTATCATACTAAGTCTCCTCCCATCAGTGAAAGTATATAAAGAGTAGGGAGCTTTAGTTGAGGTGACAGTGGGCTATTGCTCCATTGTTGCCCTTGACCTAGCAATTGTCCCTTTAGGATTCCCTCCTAGGACCCCTGCTAGTTTGAGCGGTAACATTTTGGCGTCGTTGGAGGGGACACGAAACGTGTGTTTTGTTCCCAACACGACATATAGAAGTATCATTATTGGCGACTCAATTAGAAGAACGAAGCCCTAGTTCTTCATTGAAATTTAAGGTTGATGCTTGTAGGGTGAAGCAAGCATTTTTCTAGGCATCTTTAATCTCACCCTGGAGACTCCTACCTCTTTTTCATATATACCTCAAATAGGTTTTCATTCTTTGATAAATTTCCCGCTTTGGACATTGCTAGCATTCCTGGGCATCCTAATCATGTCGCAAGAAGGATGGTATGTGGTGTGCCCGTGTTTGATGGTGATCCACTCTCCGCAATTGACCACGTAGAAAGATTTAATGCATATGCTTCAAGAGAAAAGGTTGTCCACCAAGATGTCCTTATGTTATTGTTCATGGGATCTCTCGGTGGTCATAACTCATGGTTGCATGATCATGAACCTAGGAGCATCTGATCTATTGAAAAGTTCGTTGATGGCTTCCTTAGACATTTTCAAGTACACCCTGCATTAAGCATCCAAGAGGAAGCCTTCATTGAGCATCATCAAGACATTAAGAATCTAGGCAATGAGCAAGAAGAGGAGTCCTCCTTGGGTCCACATAATGAAGATGACGATTTTGAGGACATGTGCTGGGAAGGATGCATTTATGGAAAGTGAAATTGAGACCAACCTTACCTTTCTCAAGGATATTACTCCCGATGAATCCTCTTTTGAAAACCTTGAGAGAGATAATCCCATTGGCCCCTTGGAAGATGACATTGAAGATTATTTCCACATTGAAAAGGAGAAATGGGAAATTGTTGGTCCTCAATTTGATTGTGCTCCCATTTATGACACCAACAAGGAGGATGAGGATGAGATTGGTCTTCCCTTCCCCTCAGGCACTATTTATGATGACATACCCATTGATACCCTTGGGAAGGAGAATCTTCATTTTCCTTTGCATAAAGAGGGGTAGTTGGAAGAAATCAATTTTCCTTTTAGGAGAGACCCAACCTTTGATACTAAGGAAATCGATAAAGCTTCTTCTTCTCCTAAGTATGATTCTATGTTTAAATTGCTTGAGCCTTTAGATTATGATTCTGGGGAAGCACAACCCGTTGAATACAATATTTCTTTCTCCCTTTTTCCTATTGGTCATCATCTTGAGTCTTCATCAAGTGATTCCCTCACCCCTGGTCATATGATCTCAAGTAACTGTGAGCCCTTCCCCCCTCTCAAGTATAGTGTCAAGGAGAAGCCCTTCATTGATTATACTTTTCCTCCTTGGACACACCCTTAGGGTTTTGATCACTCCATAGTCTCCCCTCTCCAGTGTAATCATCATGTGCAACCTACTTGTGTTTCTCCATCTCGTCGGCCTCCCTTTCCTACTAATCATAACCCAATGAAGGCCATAAGCCATGACATAAATAATAAGGACAATGGTGGAAGTGATATGCCAGAGGTTGCCATCCATCAAAAGTTTATGAGCTTGGTTGTTGACATCTCTATATTTTGGTTGCAAGAGAAGATCTCGCAAACTAGATTACATCCTTTTCTTAACCCTTCTCACATAATCATCCATGTGGGGGCATCGTATTTTCCCACCTCCCGCCCACAACATCTTCCATGTGTTTGGGGTTGCATTCGCTTTGGGATTTGTTGCATGTTTATATTGACTTGATGATATGTTGGTTGCACTGACTTTATGATTACACTTAGTATTAGCCTTACTACATGCATGTTAGGATAGGATGCATTGCATGCTCATTTTCTCATTAGAACTAACATCATATGATATTTCTCATGGTAAATTAGATGCGCTTAGATTGAATTTGCATTATTTTCAGTTGATTTTATGGCCTAACATATACAATGTGTACGTGAGACACCACAAAAACATGTTGCCCCGTGTTTTTACATCTACTATATGTGCAGGTGACAGGTCTATGGTAACCAAGAGATTGTTGGATTTCTCATGACCTCCCGTTCGAGTAGCTTCGCCCACGTCTTCGAGAGATCACATCCCAGTTGGACCCAGATGTTACCCACTATTTTGTGGGTGATATCCCTAGGAGAAAAAAAAATCTCCAAGATGGTCCTCAGTCGACAGCCAGCAACCCCTTGCATCCACCAACTAGCTCATTGTGCCATTCTCTGCCACCTGAGCCAGCCATGTGGTCCCTCGCCCATCTTCCATGATCATATGTTTGAAGGTGGGCCTCCCGAACATAAAGGTATGCCTTGTCATTTGGTAATTGAGTATTGTAGCTTACTTATCATGGACACTTCTGGACATGGACTAATGGGGGATTTGGCGAAAAGAATGGGTTAGGTCTATGCCCTTGTACTCTAGACCCCTTTTGGATATTAACCTTGCATTCTAGTCCCATGGGATCTCTTTTGCTAACCATTTGGCTTTAGGGATGGTATTTCATGGGAAACCCTGATTTTGGTTGCATGGTCTTGCTCCCTTATCCACTTATATTAACCCCTTTCCACTCATTATTACCCCATTCATCATCTCTCCCACCTAGGTCCACATAGGGTTAGCTTGCCCCTTCCCCTTGCCCACACCTTGGGTCATGGCCTAGAATGAAGCCCGAAGGTTGATGCAGCTAAAAAGAAATATAAAAGCATATATGGCCACATTCAACAGGAAAATGTACCACAAAATGCAAATGATGGCCAGGACAAACACATTTAGCACATGGGAAAAAGCCAATACATGAGCTCTACCCCATCCTCATGGCCATCACCCTGGTTCTTACAGGTTCTATGAGCCTCCTTCATCATATACGAACCCATGATTGTCCCAACCCCTGGTGGGCAATGAACCGCCTTGGGAAAATTCCTACACTGAAGGAACCCCTACTGCAGCAAATCTGAATCTACTTCATCTACTTGATTTTAAATTACATTCATCAAGTTATTCTTCTGAATGCTGAAGAAAATTACTTATGCAACCTACACTAATTAAATATTTGATCTCATGAAACAGAAAATAGAGCAAAAAACAAGATACATAGGACACACTTATTTTTGGACACAATAGTCCCCAGAAAAACCCAATGCGGGAAAACTGGTGCAGCAGTTCTGATGGTTTATTATTATGCAGGAGAAATATCCGAATACAAATCTAGGATGCTCATCTAGCAATCTTTTAAAGAGAAAATACTGGCGGAAAATCTGAGTGAGTTTTACCTCACTTCACCCAGCAGAATTTCGGCTGCTCCGGCAACAAGATTGGCTAACCCCGGCTACTTCTGCGCTGGCCCTGCATAAGCCCTGCGTCATCTCTTCTACCCTTTGCGTCAGCTATCCCGACAGTTTCGGCTTTTGCGAGACAGGCAGCTTTTCCCTCTGCGTTGGCCCTTCTGGCTCTGTGTCAAGGCTGCGTGGGCCCAGACTAGCCCAGCGTCAGCTCTCTCAGCTACTGCGTTGTCATTCTGCAAGCTCTCTCCGCCTCTCTACTCAGTATTCTCCGAAAATTCCTTCTCCCGAATTCTCTCTACCCCTCTGCTGCTAAATGATCACCTAGTTCAAATTCCGTAGCTTCCTAGCCCCAGAAATCGAACTCGGGATCAATTCATTCTCTCCGTGTGTATTTCCAAATGAACCCCAAGCCTCCATTTTATACTTTTTTTATTGAGTCTTCAACGGCCGAGATTAAGTCTCTAATCAACGGCTAAGATTAAAACATGACTTGATCCGCCTTCTAGATCATTCTCACCCATATTTTGATTAATACCCATTAATATTTTAATTTTCCTAAGTTTAGACTTAGGAACCCCATTAAAAATATTAATTATTTTAATAAAATATAATCCAGGTGGAATTTCACCAAATGGTTTCTGGGTTCTTTAGAACTCATGTGCCTTAGCCTCTCCACCAATTTTCAAGGCTAGAGCACTTCTGATGCTACCAAAAACTAACACAACCCACCTTTAAAGGGGGTATTCACTGCTATATCTTGTACATCATGCTCTTACCCCTTAAGCCCAAAGCAGTCAATCAAAGAAAATCATAAAAAGGCAAAAGGCATATAAAGAAGGGTGGAAAAATCAAGGTCGAAACACCTCATGTACCACAATTGCTCCCTCCTATACATTATGAACCCAAGTGTAGGCTTCCCTCTTATTAGCTACCCTTGTACCCCAGCATGTGACCCAGGGTTGCCCCTTCTCATCCCCTACTTCATTCACTTATTTGTCACATGCCACCACCTTTTGAAGGATGTACCTTGAATATAGTGTCCCCTTTAGAAGTGAAAACCACCTAATAGGATTATTGGTTAACCCCATTTGGAGTTTAGGAGACATTGGCACATCCCGGAGCCCATTATGGAAAGGTTGTTGAAAAATGTGTAACTAGGTTCGGTCTTCATAAGTATGAAATATATTTTTGTAAATTATAAAATGAAAAGAAATTATTATTATTATTATTATTGGAGCATGGGTTTCATGCTCAAGTTCTTTTATTTAATAGGTCAAGCACCCATTGAGTGCTTCTAGGGTTTGTCCTAGGTCTAGAAGTCAAAAGAGTCATTGTCATATATAGAAGACCCCATTGGGCACATTGTAACTTGTAAAGGAATGTTATTTTTGTCTTTAAATAGTAGAAATACCCTCCAAGATCAAGTCGGCCTAGAAGTTGTCAAATCAGCCTAATTGAAGAGCCATGTCTATCCCCTTGAAGAAGCCTATATAAGGAGAGGAATTCGTCCTCCAAAAGAACACCCACTCATCTCTCATTCTATGCGAAGAAGAGGACGAAAAGAAGGATGAAGAAGAGGTCGAAGAAGGACGAAGTGTTTTGGACTAGTTCTCTCCCTCATGTGCTAGAGAAAGTTAGGGTTTCTATGCAAGGGTTTCATCTAGTTCGATCTTGGAAGGAAGGAAGGAAAGAAGGCAAGAAAATGCTACTAAGGGTATCTCTCAAGCCCTAAGTCACAATGAAAGGCAAGCGAAGGACATAAGGCTATAGGAAGAAGATCGAAGTTCCCACGTGTGGCAGCAGCAGTTGCAGGGAAGTCGAAATTTCAGATCTGCAGTAGGAGGTCGAAGTTCTTGCAGCAGGAGGTCGAGTTGGTGCAATTGGAAGAGATTTAACTGGGTTTGGCTAGTACAAGGTTTGCACATTATCTCAAGTGGTTGATCTTGATCTTGGAGGGTATTGGTCTGAGTCATAAGGTCTTGGTATTCATCAATTGAAAGATCTATAAGAAGAGAAGAGATTTAAGGGTTTTCCCCTCAAGAGGAGGGGTTTTGGCCCTGGCTTGCAGCCTATATATTGTGTCATTGTTCTTATTGTTTTGGTAGTTGTTTGATGTTTCTCACATTATAATAATAAGGAACAAAGCTAATAAGTAAAAAGGTAACACAAACAGTTATCAAGTTGAAGAGAATTAACATATTCATTGCCCTATTGAATTCTCAACATGGTATCAAAGCTAAGGTTAGCTAAGGGCATCATGAAGATCTCCTCTACATTGAAGAAGTTCATCAAGAAGTGTTCCAAGATAGCAAGCCATTTCAAGAAAGGTATCAAGAAAGCATGGAGTCTTATTTTCTTCAAAGAAGGCATCAATCAAGGAAAAGGATGAAGGTCTCTTCTCGGCTCTCTCTGGCACATTCCAAGATGAAAACATTTGGGTAATTGATAGTGGTGCATCAAGACACATGACTGGCCATCCCAAACAATTGAAGACCTTATCAAAAGGAAAATCCACTTATTCAGTGGAACTTGGAGATAACAAGAGCTATCCCGTAAGAGGTATTGGATCGACCTCTATAGAGCTGGAGAATGGAAGCAACATCCACCTCAACAACATTCTATTTGTTCCAGGTTTGCATAAGAACTTACTTTCCATTTCAAGTTTAGAAGATAAGGGTGATAGAGTAGCTTTCATTGATGGAAAGGTTGTTGTATGGAGTAAAGACTCAAGTATAGAAAAAGCTAAAGTCATTGGCATTCGAGAAGGAAGACTTTACAGGCTAATGTCTCCTTTAGCCCAAGCCTTAGTCCACATTGAAATTAGCCCATGTGAACTTTGGCATAGAATATTTGGTCATCTTCATTTCAAAATTCTTCCATCTCTAAGCTCAATAGTAGATGGAATCCATGAATTAAAAGAAGATCACAAAGGAGTATGCAAGGGATGTGCATTAGGAAAGAATACCAAAAGACCATTTGAAAGCAGTGCTTCGCGGTCAAAAGAAATCTTGGATCTTATTCACTCTGATGTATGCGGTCCTATGACTCCTAAATCTCTTGGAGGACATCTATATTATGTCACATTTATAGATGATCATTCAAGAAAGACCTGGGTTTACTTAATGAAAACCAATGACGAAGTATTTACAAAATTTCAAGAATTCAAAGCTGAAGTAGAGAACCTTACAGAAAGAAGAATCAAGATACTCAGGTTTGATAATGGAGGAGAGTATACATCTAAGGAAATTATAGCATTCTGTAAGGAATCAAGGATTAAGAGGGAGCTAATAATCCCATAAAATCCAAAACAAAATGGAGTTGCAGAACGAAAGAATAGTTCCATTGAAGAAAGTGTAAAAGCAATGTTACACAATTAGGATCTACCAAAGTTTTTGTGGGGAGAAGCCACGAAAACAGTTGTTTACATTCAAAATCCCTAGACAACAAAACTCTGGAGGAAGTGTTCACTGGAAAGAAGCCATATGTAGATCATCTTCAAATCTTTGGTTGTCTTGTATATATCCATATACCAAAGGACAAAAGAAAGAAGCTAGATCCATCAGGCATGAGGGGAATGTTTGTTGGGTACAGCGACTCATCCAAGGCCTATAGGATCTACATAAAAGAAGGACATCACATAGAATTCAGTGGAGATTTCATATTTGATGAAAGTATAGCATTCAAGAAATCAAAGCAACTTCCCATGGACTCCGATGATGAAGAACTTCCGGTATTTTAAGAAGAAGTTGACAGGGAAGAAGAAGAATCTCACCATGAAGAAGAAGGTCCTAGTGAACCTATTCAACCTATGGTCATCTCATAAACAAGGAAAATACCTAATTGGTTGAAGTCCACACTACTAGATGCAGAAGGTCATGGAGCAAATCAGGGCACTTTCAAAGAAAGCAAGAAACCCAAACGATATTTTGGGTATGCAGCATACATGACTAAATTGATAGAAGCATAACCATCCACTTTTGAAGAAGTTGTCAGCCATTAAGAATGGAAAGATGCCATGAATGAAGAATATCAATCCATAATGAAGAATGGAGTCTGGGAGATCATGCCTTGGCCCAAGAATAAATATGTGGTAACTTCGAAATGGATCTACAAGATCAAACATGTGGCAGATGGAAGTATAGACAAATATAAAGCAAGATTTGTGGCTAGGGGTTTCTCCCAACTAGAAGGCATTGACTACGAAGAGACATTTTCTCTGACTGCAAGATATACGATGATTCGTTCATTAGTCTCTCTAGCAGCATCGATGGGATGGAACATCCATCAAATGGATGTCAAGACTGCATTTTTGAATGGCACAATCGATGAAGAAGTCTATATTGAGCAACCCTCGGGATTTGAAGTTAAAGATAGGAAGGCATATTTCTGCAGATTAAAGAAAGCACTATATGGCCTTAAGAAAGCCCCAAGGGCATGGTATGCCAGGATGGATGCATACCTTCAAAGGCTAGGCTTCTCTAAAAGTTCTGTTGATCCAAACCTCTATATCAAGGTTGTAAGGGGAGAACCGGTGATCATTCTTCTATATGTAGATGATCTTCTCTTAACAGGTATAGAAGGTCGAATTGAAGAATGTAGGAAACAACTAGCAGCAGAATTTGACATGAAGGATCTTGGGCTGATGCATTATTATTTGGGTCTAGAAGTCTGGCAAGGACCCGATGAGATTTATCTAGGACAAGGGAAGTATGTGATCAAGATGTTGAAAAGGTTTGACATGTTAGATTGCAAACCAATGACAACTTCGATGATCACCAACTTGAAAAGACTAAGGAATTCTGAGTCAAGCCCTATGGATCCTTCCAAGTATAGGAAACTAATTGGCTCACTAATGTACCTTGTGAATACTCGACCAGACATGTTTTGCAGTAAACATTCTCAGTCAATTCCAAGTGGATCCAAGGCATGATCATTGGATAGCAACAAAGCATATTCTGAGATATCCATGAGGAACCATTCATTATTGTCTGACTTATGACAGAAGAAATAATGTCCACCTAATAGGATATACATATTCCGACTGGGGAGGCAATGAACAAGATGGAAGGAGCACTACTGGAGGATGTTTCAGTTTAGGATCCTCCATGATCTCATGAATGAGCAGGAAGCAAGACACAGTTGCGTTGAGTAGTGCTGAGGTTGAATATGTTGCAGCCTGTGAAGTAAGCAGAGAAGCGGTCTGGTTAAGGAAGCTGTTATCCAACTTGTTTGAAGGACCGATGAACCCTATAGTGATACTTTGTGATAACACCAATTGTATACGTTTGTCTGAAGACCCAGTATTTCATGGAAAGACAAAGCATATAAACAACAAGTATCACTATATTCGAGAGCTAGTACAAAATGGTGTGTTGCAGCTACAATATATCTCCACTGATGAGCAGGTAGCTGACATATTGACAAAATCTCTTCTGAACAAGAAGCTTGTGTACTTGAGAGACAAACTTGGCTTGGTTGATGTATCCTCCCTAATTGAGAGGGAGAGATAGACACTACATTCTTGTCTTCACATGAGAAGAAAAAATGGAGGATTGGGTAACCATCTGGCATTCGATAATCTTTGAGAATGTGGTAGGGCATCCAAGACAAGAGTAGTCATGAACCGATATTCTTTGAGGATTGGCTATCCAAGATAAGAATAGTCCAAAGAAGGTCATACTCAGTGAACACCCGCGTGGAGTATGTACCTTGAGAGACAATGATGATGGTGTCTATAAATCATTGGTCTCACCAGCATTGCGCTCTGATCTTGTGGAGAGATAGAGTTGTTAGTCAAGGCCTTGCTATGTGACAATGTTGGTTAACATGATGCTAGAAAGATGGGTTATCAATCCGACTCTTTTTATGAGATCTCTTCAAATTGAGAATGACAGTGTACCTCTTATGAATACCTCCCTAGTTAAGATGGAGTGTTGAAAAATGTGTAACTAGGTTCAGTCTTCACAAGTATGAAATGTATTTTTGTAAATTATAAAATGAAAAGAAATTATTATTATTATTATTATTGGAGCATGCGTTTCATGCTCAAGTTCTTTTATATAGGTCAAACACCCATTGAGTGCTTCGAGGGTTTGTCCTAGGTCTAGAAGTCAAAAGAGTCATTGTCATATATTGAAGACCCCAATGGGCACATTGTAGCTTGTAAAGGAAAATGATTTTTGTCTTTAAAGAGTCGAAATACCCTCCAAGGTCAAGTTAGCCTAGAAGTTGTCAAGTCGGCCTAATTGAAGAGCCATGTCTACCCCCTTGAAGAAGCCTATATAAGGAGAGGAACTCATCCTCCAAAAGAACACTCACTCATCTCTCATTCTATGCGAAGAAGGACGAAGTGTTTTGACTAGTTCTCTCTCTCATGTGCTAGAGAAAGCTAGGGTTACTGCGCAAGGGTTTCATCTAGTTCGATCTTGGAAGGAAGGAAAGAAGCAAGTGAAAGCTACTAAGGGTATCTCTTAAGCCCTAAGTCACAAGGAAAGGCCAGCGAAGGACAGAAGAAGGCTCTAGGAAGAAGATTGAAGTTCCCAAGTGTAGCAACAGCAGTTGCAAGGAAGTCGAAATTTCAAATCTACAGTAGGAGGTCGGAGTTCTTGCAACAAGAGGCCGAGTTGGTGCAATTGGAAGAGATTTAACTGAGTTTGGCAACTACAAGGTATGCACATTATCTCAAGTGGGTGATCTTGATCTTGGAGGGTATTGGTCTGAGTCATAAGGCCTTGGTATTCGTCAACTGAAAGATCTATAAGAAGAGAAGATATTTAAGGGTTTTCCCCTCAAGAGGAAGGGTTTTGGCCCTGGCTTGCACCCTACATACTGTGTCATTATTCTTATTGTTTTGGTAGTTGTTTGATGTTTCTCACATTATAATAATAAGGAAGAAAGATAATAAGTAAAAAGGTAACACAAACAGTCATCAAGTTGAAGAGAATTAACATATTCATTGCCCTATTGAATTCTCAACAAGGGCAGACCATTATGAAGTCCCCACCTGTGTTCCATGAGTTGGTAAACTCATTTACTCGATTTCTCTAATGACTTGTTGTACTGGAAGGCTAGGGGACGCATTAGATCTTATGCAGAATTGCAGATGGTCTCCATTTTGGGTTTGGTCTCCCTATACGTGGTCCTAATCCTCCAGAGGGTTACATTGGCACATCTAGGGTGTGCGTTGAGAGCCATGGGCCTCCACAACAGCAGACAGCACTCCATGGATCCCCACAACCATTCAAAGATTACTCGTGGTTCACTTGTTGGACAAGGAAGATGCACCTGATTCATCATGCCCAGCTGACCCCATATTTGCACCATACACTTGGCAGATGATCCAAGACTTGTACGATGATGTGGCATCACCTACACCATCATCCTAGCCCTTGCAGGTGATCTACAAGCATCTTCGATTTGTTTGGACCCATGAGGACACTTGTGTGTCGCCACATGTCATTTGGAGCACGACAGGTTATTACAAGGGGCCAACCCCTTGTCCACTGCTTTTGAGGGTCCTAATCTTCATTGTGGCACCCATGGACCTCATTAGGCCTCTTAGAAGGCCCTACGACATGCATAGATTATTATTTGACCTCTTGGGAGGCTTATTCTTTCATTTATGGGCTAGTTTAGTGGGCTTGTCACCAAAAGTTAGATTATTAGAACATCATTTTATTTTTGGGGCTAATGTAGGCCAAGGAAAATAATTTGAACTCCTCATTAGTGTATAAATACAAGTGAGATGAGTTCGTTTGCTCATCATCACTTGGATTGGATCATATCTTCTTGTGATATTTTCACTATCTTTTGAGGATGAGACTTTTTGGATGAATTTCGATGTTTGGTTATTCTTCTTTGTTTTGGAGCTTCTATGATTGGCATATCTTGGTGATTGGATATATTCTTCTTACATGTAAGTACTATGTTAATGTATTTTGATTTTTTATTTTGATGCATTCATGATATTGGGATTTTCACTATTCTAGGGTTAATTTGTTGCTTTTCTTGGAACAAAATTGTGGAAATTAAATCTCTAAATAGTGTTGTATCATGATTGGGCCATGTTTGAATGAATGAATGTTCCTAGAGACATCCTTGTCTTGACAAGTCACCAAATATTGTTGAACGAAGTATAAATGACCTTGAAGCTACTTCCATTAAGCCCTAATGCCCAACGAAGTTGTCTTTTAGGCCTCCTTGACAAGTGGAAATCAATCCAAACTCTAAATCTTCCATGACTCCATCTCTCCCAAAGGAAAAAGCACTAGTCCTCCTCTAGTGATCACTTTAAAGCTTATTTCTTTCACCTTCCCCTCTTTTTCTAGGGCCTAGCCTACATATGCACTTAGAGCATCAATTATCTCACAATCTAGCCATCCAAATACTTTGATTTTTGGTCCACAACTACGTTGGTGTATCCTCAAGAAGCCCTCCAAATTTCATGAGATTCCAATGGTGGGATCTTGAGATATCGCAAGCCCTAGCCCGAAGACCAATTCTTGCCCTTGGTTTCCCTTAGGGTAGAAACCTCACTAGGATCCTTGCATTGTCTTTCATTGAAAATTCATTCCTTGATCGCTTTCCTCTCCCAAATTAGGTCAAGTATATCATTGATTGTTAAGTCCTATCCTCTTGGCCTAACTTCGGGTCCACTTGGTCCCATGTGGTCCCATGCACTATCAAGGTCAAATCTTCAAAGATCACCTGGACCCCCAATTTCCACAAGAATTATAAGGCTTAGGGATCTCCTTTATAAGACACATACTCAAAACCTAACCCTTGAAATCCCCCCCAAACCCTTCCTAGAGAGCCTTCCATCTCGTCTTCCAAGACAAGCAAGCCACAATCTTGAGCCTCTCTTGTGAATAGACTTCTAGGATCACCCTTCATCCTATCTTTGATCTATTCATCTTTGTGATCCTTATCATACCGGGTCTCCTCCCATCGGTGAAAGTCCATAAAGAGTAGGGAGCTTTAGTTGAGGTGACAATGAGCTATTGCTCCATTATTGCCCTTGACCTAGCAATTGTCCCTTTAGGATTCCCTCCTAGGACCCCTACTAGTTTGAGTGGTAACAGGGCCGACTTGGTGGAGAAGGAAAACATGACATTTTGACTCAATAAAATTTTCTTTCTTAACTTTCCAAAAGCCCAAGGAGGGTCTAGACAAATACTATGACCCTTGACATAAACCTAGAGGCCTACAAAGGAGGCTTTGACCTATTGACCATTGACCCAAGCATGAAACCCATGCTTTAATAAGTCAATCTTTTACAATAAAATCCATTTTTCTTTCTTTTAACAAATACATCACATCATGACTCAAATACAAATATGAAGACCCACACTAGTTACATTCTTCAACACTCCCTCTTAACTAGGAAGGTATTCATAATGACATATATAAATAGGTATATGGAAGATCTCAAAATGATATGCTCTGCGAATAGTTACAGCACACGCAGTGCTACAGATTAGATATTTGACCAAGGTGTCTAACTGGGTTGGACTAAGGCGTGTTCCAAGCTTTAGCCACTCTAGGTACCATCAAGCTTTAGCTCTAACACCAACCCAGGGATCTAGGTGTGTATCCAAGGTCAAAGCTCCAAGACCAACACCACCCTCCCTACTTCGGGATCTAGACATCATCACAGGCCAGCCAGATGTCCTCCCAAGCATCTTGTCGCCCCAAGATGCTTCATCTCTCCTTATCAACTAAATCAGATATATCCACCAATCCAAGCATGCTTCAAACGTTCAACCTTCTTATGGAGAGATCCTGCACAATCACAACCCCAATCAATAATAAGCTTTCAATATATACATATATGTGTAGCCCAAACCTTCAAGGTCTTTAGTTATTCTGATGTTACTTAAATCATCATCATATTCTCCAAATACATCTCGTCGGAAACTTCCTTCTTCAATTTTTTTAGCAACACCAAACTCATCCTCAACACTTTTCAATGTAACCAAGTTTTTTGTTCACCACTTTATCAATCACGAATAACCATTAGTAGTACTCCAGCTATTCTCCAGTCTCAAACATCCTCATGGTCTTTTCATCAAGTCATTCACTTCTCTTCAAGCTCCCTCTCAATTAAGGAGATATATATTTTCCTTTATTCAAGTAACTAGGGGACAAGTTCATCAACCATCTTATTCTTCCAATCACACAGGCTCTTCTTTTTGCATCAACAATTCATTGGAGAATCTAGACCTTCCAAAACTTTATTCCTTCACATGGCAACAAGGTTATCTATGTAAACTTTAATGTCATCGAGGTCTCACAACTCCCTCTTTCCATCATCATCAACTATGAGGTAAGCAACTTCATTATCTTGAAGACTATGTACTTGTAAATCTTCCACAAGAAGTAAAACCAAACACACAAATATATATTACAAGAGCATGAAGTCAACTTTATCAATATAGGGCTAGCATGTCATTATAATAGGAGCATAATAGATCAGATTTTAGACATTCAAGACCTAAACCTAGTTAGGTTTTATAATCAAACAAGAGATTCATACATTAGACTCCTTGCAACAACATTTACTAGGGTTTCGTCACAAACCCTAGATTTCATCATCAAAACTAAATCATATCAATAATCAAAAACATTATACTTTTAGGATTTCATTATGTTAAAATTGGCAACTAGGACCAAACTTGATGTGCGTCATCTTATTTATGGTAGTTGATATTTTTATTGGATCCCTCTCATCGAGAGGTGTAGGATTGATCTAAAGATCATCCGATTCCGATAAGTATTCATGGAGTTATGAATTTATTTGTGTTATAAGACAATTCGACAAGGTCGGCCAGCAACCAAACTGCCCCCACTTGTGCTCAACGTTTTAGTATAAATAGAGGTGGCCTTCAAGTCATTTCTACACACTCACACTCTTGTGATCTCTCTCTTCATTCTGTTTTGGGTTTTGATGAAGGAGAGATCTAGAGGGAGTGCCCTAGGCTCTACGCTGCCCTAATGAAGAAGCCCTAACGCAGTCAATGAAGAAGCCTTAACGCAGTCATGGAGGAGACTTCTATAGCGCAGCAAGGAGAAGTTCTAACTGCCCTAAATCAGGTCTAGAAGAGACCCTAAGCAGTTGTCCTTAAAAGCCTTGAACATTGTCCTAGGAAAAGACATCTAACCACAAAGAAAGGAGGGTCATGTTGTGCCCTAGCCACAGAGAATAGAAGGACTAACGCAGCACTATAGACGTAGATGAATGATGTATAAAGGAGGCCTCAACGTGCCCTAGCTGCAGCCAAGGATGAAGCCTAATTATATGTGGAAGACAGACCCTAAACGTTGATGTATGAGGCCTAAGTTTGTGCCCTAGTCACTGTCCAGGTGTGCCCTAACTGCAGGCCTTATGCCGCAGCAATAAGGATTGTTTTAGGATCATTTGGAAGAGTGTTGGGCTGCCGCAGTCAAGAAGAGACTTGATATAGCAAGCCGCAGCAAACAGAGGAAGGCTGAAGTTGTTGATGAGGGATAGACTGCCCAGAAAATGCAGTATAGGGTCTCCTCCTCTCTTACAAGGGTAGCTGCAGTAAAGGAGGGCAATTCTGGGCAGATTGAAGGGTTGTTGGAAGTACCCTAAGCAGTCCAAGATTGCTGCAGTCAAGGACCCTAGAACTGTGAGCTGAAGGAAGTATTAAGGGCTGCCATATGCCCAGAACAGCAGTGTTTTGGGCATGATTGTTAGGTACAGCAGTTACAGGACAGCTAGGCAATGGTACATACATATTTAGAGCAGCGTAAGTATGTTGAGACAGCAGCAATGTTGGGTTGCTATACTGGGATAACAAGCCGTGATGGGACAGCAGTGCTAGCAGCATGAAATTGTGCCACAATGTTCAATGGGACAGCAAGGGACATAGCGCTGCTAACATGCATGGGACAGCAAGGTGATATAGTGATGCTAACATGCATGGGACAACAAGGTGACATGATGCCGCTAAGACACATGGACAACAAGAAGGTATGCTAAGACATATGGGACAGCTGCAAGGTATGGCAAGGCAAAGTGGGACAACAGTTGTGACATGGCAAAAGGCACATGGTATAGCAGCAAGCATGGTACAACAGCAAGCATGGACAGCATGGCTATCATGGCACATAGGACAACAGTGCAGCATTAGGTGCAGCAGTCATGAGGTCCAGCATTATGATGGTGGGTGCAGCATGGTGCAACACGGTGAGGTGCAACATGATGACGAGATGCAACACAATGATAGGTGGAGTCACCTTGAAGAATCAGTTGAAGCAGCATGTCTTCAACTGATCTCATGTATCATCTTCTTAGAGATGATCTATGCTCTTACCTAGATAATTCAAAGTGTTGACTTCTGTTGTAAATGTACTATCTCTCTCTCTCTGTGTGCTGAACTATTGAAGAACATATAAGAAGAATTGATCAAGGGTTTCCCCACATTGGGGTTTGTCCTGGCTAGTGCCATATCTTGTGTCCTCTTGTCTTGGCTTATCTTCGGAGATTTATGTTTATGTTCTATCTGTGGTTTACTTTAATGCTGATGTGATTGCTAATCTAGAAAAGATATTAAGCTAACTGTGAAAATTGAAATAAATTGCTCTAAGCATAGAACATTCCTAAACTTAACATGGTATCGGAGCTGAGGTGAAGACAATGCCCAAGCAAGAGTGAAAGAGCAATCATCAAAGACAGTTGGGTAAGGACAAAAGGATCAATGGATTCCTCGTCCCTCTTCAAATTCGCCAAGGGTGAAGACGAAGCAGAGAACATTATCAAAATGGCACAACGGAAGCTTCTAATGGCCTTCCTACAGATCACTTCAATGGGAAGTCTGGATCTCAGGGTGAAAGGAAAGGTAAATGCCTTGCTTGAAATAAGTTCGGCCATTATGCGAAAGAGTGTCCGAATGACAGGGACACATCACTTGATGATGATAACAATCATTCAAGGGACATCTTCAATGATCGAAGGAATGACAAGTAATGCAGGTCATCGAGGAAACAGCCGACTCTTCAAGAAAGCAAGGAACATCAGGTATGAAGAATCAAATGTTGTTTCTGATAAGATAAAGAAGCGTTATCTTGTATTGGCCCTCTCCTTCAGATTCTATGGGAATCTGGCTTGTTGATTGTAGTGCTTCAAGGCAATCCATCGGATAGAAGGGTGCTCTCTCTAATTTGGTAGAGATGGAAACAATCGTGGGATTATACTTGGAGCCGTTGCCACCTATCCCGGAAAGGATGTAGGGAATGTCACCCCTCAATTGAATGAGGGTAACTCGATTCATTTACAAAAATCTCTTTATGTACCTGATCGCAAGAAGAACCTAGTGTCCATTTCGGCAATGGAAGTCAAAGGTTACAGAGGGTGGCATTCATCGATGGAAAGGTATGTGTTTGAAAATGAAATTTTCAAAGATGCTTTTACTCATGGGTTCAGGGTTGGCAATTTGTATCAAGTTGCAAGATGGTCCATTGGGGATCATGTCAATTGACATATCTCAAATATAGTATCAGAGGTCTACTTATTATAGGACCCTACCCGATGTGAGTCAGATGGTGACTGGGATACCCGAATTCAAAAAGAGCGTTAAGGTACATGTCTGAGATGTACCGAAGGAAAATCTTACAAGGGGACCATTCCCCTCATGTAGAAGGTCCACAGGTTTGGAACAGCCGAAGGGGTTTGAAATTCATGATCAGGAATCTCATGTATGCAGGTGGAAGAAAGCCCTTTATGGCTTGAAGCAAAACACCCCGGGCAGAGTATGAGAGGATTGATAGCCGTCTGATGAAGCTAAGATTCACTAGGAGTGAAACTGATCCAAACCATTGCTCGAAGGTTGTGGATGATAGACCTCTCATACTGGCACCTTCTAAGGACGACCTATTTCTGACAGGTGTTGACCCTCTCATTTGCAGAAGTAAGAGGGAGTTTGATTCCAGATGTGGAATGGTAAACTACAAACCCGTGACTACCTCGAGGATCTTAACTTTCAGAAGTTATATGGTAGTGATACCAGACCAGATTTTGGAAATGCCTCTGAGTTTCAATAAACTCATTCGCGTTGATGTTCTTAGTGAACTTTCGTCCGGAAATATGTTTTGCAGTTAGCATGATGAGCTCATATATGGTTGAGCCTCACTGGATTGGTGCCAAGAATCTTTTGAGATATCTTCAGGGCACAATCTCTCATGGATTGAGATACACTACCAGAAATATGAAGCTGCATGATTATTCGAATACCAACTGGGCAGGCAGTGTGGAGGATCACAAGAGCACTTCCGAGCGCTGGTTCTCTTTGGGTTATGTTCGATATCTTGGATGAGCAGGAAGCAGAAGTCGGTTGCTATAAGCATTGCTGAGACTGAATACATAGCTACGAGTATGACCTCGTGTGAAGCTGCCTGGTTGCAGAAGCTCTTCAATGAGTTGTTTGTACACATGATAGATACCATCGTGATCTTCTGTATCAACCAGACGAGGATTCGATTATTGAGGAATCTCGTATTCTATAATTTCTCCAGCATATAGACATCAGATACTACCTTATCTGGGATATGGTACGTCGATGAGCGAGGAGGCTGCATCGCATTGAGACTGATGTACAAGTCGCTAAGCCCCGGGGAAAGGTCAAATTTGTGACTTTCCCGAACGACTTGGAGTCATTAAGGGACTTTATAAGGGTCCTACATGATGCATGCATTGAGCTCTGGGAGCTCTGGGGGCTTGGGGTACTGCTTGGAGCAACAAGCGACCATAGGGCAACTCACCCTCACCTAATGGTGCGTTGTGTACAGGGAGAATGGCTTAGCCTTCCCCTATGATACCTCGAGGCGACTTAAGGACAGGATGAATGGTTCTCATGTCGAGGCATCCTACCCATGCAGTGTGGGACTCATGGGAAGTGCCTCTCATCTGGCCAATGAGCAGGGAAATGGGGTTAGGGACCATAGTAGTACTATCGATGGATGCATTGTTGTATCTACCGTACTCCCTATGCTAGAATGACCTCCATTGATCTGGGATAAATGAAACTGATCTGGGATCAGTGTGAGTGGTTTGAGACACTCTCTTGTGATATTGATTTGGGATCAATAAAACTGACTTCAGGTCAGTAGAGAATGGTATGAGACATTCTCGATCAATTCTTCTTCATGGTTCATCAGAGCAGAGCAATGCGGGGCACTAATGGCAGAGATAGTATAGTCGGACATATGGATCAGTGGATGGAGTTCTCCCTAGTTGAGAGGGAATGTTAAAATTGGCAACTAGGGCCAAACTCCATGTGGGTCATCTTATTTATGGCATCTAATATTTTTCTTGGATCCCTCTCATTGAAAGGTGTAGGATTGATCTAAAGATCATCCGATTCCGATAAGTATTCATGGAGTTATGAATTTATTTGTGTTATAAGACAATTCGACAAGGTCGGCCAACAACCAAACAGCGCCCACTTGTGCTCAACGTTTTAGTATAAATAGATGTGGCCTTCAAGTCATTTCTACACACTCACACTCTTGTGATCTCATTCTTCATTCTGTTTTGGGTTTTGATGAAGGAGAGATCTAGAGGGAGTGCCCTAGGCTCTACGCTGCCCTAATGAAGAAGCCCTAACGCAGTAAATGAAGAAGCCTTAATGCAGTCATGGAGGAGACTTCTATAGTGCAGCAAGGAGAAGTTCTAACTGCCCTAAACGCAGGTCTAGAAGAGACCCTAAGCAACTGTCCTTGAAAGCCCTAAACATTGTCCTAGGAAAAGACATCTAACCGCAAAGAAAGAAGGGTCATGTTGTGCCCTAGCCACAGAGAATAGAAAGACTAACGCAGCACTATAGACGTAGATGAATGATGTATATAGGAGGCCTCAACGTGCCCTACCCGCAGCCAAGGACAAGGCCTAATTATACATCTAAGACAGGCCCTAAACGCTGATGTATGAGGCCTAAGTTTGTGCCTTACTCACTGTCCAGGTGTGCCCTAACCGCAGGCCTTATGCCGCAGCAATAAGGACTGTTTTAGGATCATTTGGAAGAGTGTTGGGCTGCGGCAGTCAAGAAGAGACTTAATATAGCAAGCCGCAGCAAACAAAGGAAGGCCGAAGTTGTTGAGGAGGGATAGACAACCCAGAAAATGCATTATAGGGTCTCCTCCTCTCTTACAAGGGCATCCGCAGTAAAGGAGGGCAATTCTGGGCAGATTGAAGGGTTGTTGGAAGTACCCTAACCAGTCCAAGATTGCTGCAGTCAAGGACCCTAGAACTGTGAGCTAAAGGAAGTATTAAGGGCTGCCATATGCCCAGAACAACAGTGTTTAGGGCATGACTGTTAGGTACAGCAGTTACAAGACAGCTAGGCAATGGTACATACATATTTAGAGCAGCGTAAGTATGTTGGGACAGCAACAATGTTGGGTTGCTATACTAGAATAACAAGTCGTGATGGGACAGCAGTGCTAGCAGCATGAAATTGTGCCACAATGTTCAATGGGACAGCAAGGGACATATTGCTGCTAACATGCATGGGACATCAAGGTGATATAGTGATGCTAAGATGCATGGGACAGCAAGGTGGCATGATGCTGCTAAGACACATGGACAGCAACAAGGTATTCTAAGACATATGGGACAGCTGCAAGGTATGGCAAGGCAAAGTGGGGTAGCCGTTGTGACATGGCAGAAGCCACATGGTACAGCAACAAGCATGGTACAACAACAAGCATGGACAACATGGCTATCATGGCACATAGGACAGCAGTGCAGCATTAGGTGCAGCAGTCATGAGGTCCAGCATTATGATGGTGGGTGCAGCATGGCTATCATGGCACATAGGACAGCAGTGCAGCATTAGGTGCAGCAGTCATGAGGCCCAGCATTATGATGGTGGGTGCAGCACAGTGAGGTGCAGCATGATGACGAGATGCAGCATAATGATAGGTGAAGGAGTATCCTTGAAGAATCAGTTGAAGGCTTGAAGCAACATGTCTTCAACTGATCTCATGTATCATCTTCTTAGAGATGATCTATGCTCTTATCTAGATAAGTCAAAGTGTTGATTTCTGTTGTAAATGTACTATCTCTCTCCCTCTACTGAAATATTGAAGAACATATAAGAAGAATTGATCAAGGGTTTCCCCACATTGGGGTTTGTCCCTTGCTAGCGCCACATCTTGTGTCCTCTTGTCTTGGCTTGTCTTTTGTGATTTATGTTTATGTTCTATCTGCAGTTTACTTTAATGTTGATGTGAATGCTAATCTGGAAAAGATATTGAGCTAACAGTGAAAATTGAAATAAATTGCTCTAAGCATAGAACATGCCTAAACTCAACACATTATTATTTCCTAGAAACTTACATCAATCTCATGCTAGGGTTTTATTGTAAACCCAGATACAAACATTAGATTCTAAAATTAGATATACAGAAAAATTTTGTCTAGGCTAGGGTTTCAATTATACGGAAGCACATACACCCAAAGATCTATTTCTAGGGTTTTATATTGACTATTACAAGGGTTTTGTCATAAACCCTAATTTACCAAACCCTAAGAAAACTAGGGTCTCTAGACATCAACAACAAACCCTAAAAGACTACAGTATTATCATAACATTACCAGAACTCTAAATATCAAGATTGTAGGATTTCGACAAGAGATCTAAACTTTATCAATAAACCCTAAGAAGATTAGGGTTTCATCATTAGCATACCCTAAGCATCGAAAGGCTAGGGTTTTATAGTGAACCCTAAGGTTAGGGTTTTATCAAAGAAAAATGACAAGAGATAGAATGATAAGGGTAGATTCAATCTAGCGATTAATCATCCTAACAAGAATATTTATGATTCAAAACCCTAGACATAAGAGAGTTAGTAATACAAAGCAAATTTTAAATGAAGAATGATCATACCCTTTTGATGCAAAACTTTATACATACCTAGAGTTGCTCTTACAAACCTTGCATGATTATTTATTGAAGGACTCCCTCTAAAACTTCTTATGAGTTTTCTTTTGGATACTCCCTTTGAATCCAATCATTACTTTCTGCAGGTTTTCCTTCAAAGGGAATAATACAAGAACAAGAATAATAAAGCTAAAGAAATCAAAATTGAATACTTATCTTTTATGAGAAGAGTTTTCTTCAGTGTTGCTTTATGTACCTGCAATAATTTTCTCAACAAACACCATCAAAGGTATGCAAGTACAAGACTATGGTCTTGGTTCTTAGACTTTTAAGTACAAAACCTAGACATTATTCCATTTCATTCTTGCCATTAATTGGCATATAACTTGAACTACTTATAAACCCTAGACATTATGAAATAGGGTTTCTGAATGAGGTTTTCATGTGTACTATTCTCATTCCCTATATATAATATTGCAAATCCTAGGGTCATGCAAACAACTAAACCCTAAGACATTAACCTTTTAACAAATGAACCATGATATATTTACCTCAAGAATTACATACCTCTGTCTTCCATTGAATTTATTGTTCTTCTTGCAAACTGAAGACATATTCCATGATTGAGAAACAAGAAACAATACTTACCTAACTTTTGATAAGATCCTCAAAGCTTCTTCCATAAGTGCAAGATAAACAAGTTCTTTGTTGTTGTAGACTTCTTCCTTCCTTGAGACTAAGATCCTAAAAGTGTTGTTTTTTCAATGATAAGTTATGTATTGAATACAAATTTTTACAGTTCCTTCTCAATTTCTGATTAAAGTAAGTCCTCGGATCCTTCTTTGCCTTTAACAAGAGGGCTAGATCCTTTAAGGCTTTTAATACTCCTTCAAAAGATGCAAACTTGATCCTTTTTATAGTTGCTTCAGACCTTGTCAAATACTGATATGTCTAATTATGACCATTTGATTAGGATTTCTTGGTTCCTTTAATTTGAGGTGATTGAGGCTTTGTAACAGACTTGTAACTCCTTCAGGCAGTTCAGTCTTGATTCTTCGAATTGTGGCTTGTGGATTATAATTTGGTCAACCTTAGAAAGTTTTATGTACAAAACTTTCACAACTTCATGGATCCTATACCACAAGTTCTTGTCATCTATGCCACTCCACAGGTATGCAAATTATGTTTTGAACAAGGTGATTATAGCTTGATGATAACACTTCCAGGATAGGCCTAATGAGCCTCCAATCTATTCGATCTAATGCCTCTTCAGTCAATTCGGACTTGGGTTCCTTTTATATACAGGTAAATAGGTCTCGATCCAAAGATTTAAAATTTCTGAAGTTGCACAAATTTTCGGACCTTTTGATGAGGATACCAGACCTTGTAAGGTCACTTTAGACCTTCACTCTCCTTGTCAGGATGCTCAGCCTTCCTTGGGCTGCTTAATTAACCTTTCGGTTCTCCAAACACAGTTTTTATGCCTTCCCTCTTTTTGTATAGATATGCGGTTATAGACACTATGATTAGGGCCAATAGAAGAGCCCAAAATTCGTTAGACTTTCCTCTAGGATCTCGGCGTTAGGTATTTAGGTTTTCCTTGATGCCTTGTAACATTTATTGACCTTCTTCCTGCCCTTACACAAACGAACCAAGCTCTGATACCATGTTGAGAAATTTGGGGTAGCATAGTTATGGCTTCTTATTAAATTGATTTCTCTATTACTTGACAATTTCTTGTGATTAGTTCTTATTTCTTCTTCTTTGTTATTACATGTTTATCATCAAGACAATTGCCAAAACTTCAAAGGCAGCAAGAGAACACAAGATGTCGGCACTCAGCCAAGGCAAAACCCCCAAGGAGGGGAAAACCCAGTCAAACTCTTCCACTAACAGTTTCAAATCAGATTGAGACAACCAAGAGCCTTTAGACACAACAGAGAGATCTCCTCCACCAAGTCAGCCTTCAATAGAGACACATCATCAATCTTTCCAAAAGTCAAACCAAGTCAAAAGTGCAACTCATCTAGAAACATCTCGAACCTGTAACATCTTAGATACCTCGGACCTGCGACATCTCAAATACCTCAGACCTCGAACCTATTGTTATAGCATCATTCAACACTCCTATAGACTTGATGCTCTTTTATGGCCCTGGGTAGTCCCTTTACCCATGTAGACTTGACTTTATATTAAAAACTATATTTCAAATTCCATACACGACTCTGCCCACACAAAAGCGCGTACATACGCGGGTCCAATAATACTATACCCGCATATACATTTTTAAATATGAAAAAATAAAATAAAATGCTATTTTTCAAGTGGGGTTTACGGGTTTTACCGAGAGCCCACCTACAGGAGCTTGTGGCCTAACTAAAATAACCAATTTGAGGTGGTATATATACACCCCTTGGGTAGGCCTAATTGATAAGAGAAGAGAGATATTGACATGATACTCGATTTACCCCATATCAAGTCTGTTTTTCTCGTGCTCCTGCAATCCCAAACTCTAGGCAACCATGGTTTCCTTTGCAAAGATGCTCAGTATCCTTATCTAGCATCTTCTTGCACTTATTAGAGAGGTTGTCTTCGTGGCTCGAGCTGAACGGATTTGGAGGAAGGCTTCATCAGTGTCTTTGGCCTGGATCAGGTTGTATTTATCTAATACTTCTTATTGTTAATCAATAAAGAAGCTCATGTCTTGTTCCCGATATATGTTGTCATCTTATGAATGATAGTCTAAATTGTTATATATGATGATCTAACATATTCTTATGCATGCACATTGAATTATATATTATGTATATGCTTTTGTGATTGATTTGCAGGTTTGCACATCTTGGAGGAAGCAGAGGGTTTGGACCCTACAGGAACATCTTCAAACGTAGGACCCTCAGGTATGTCTCTAAGTCCAACTTTGATAATTTGAATGTTTGGCATGCTTGATTGAGTGTTCTTTGTTGATTGTTTTATCTTGCTCTGTTGAGGTTTTCAACCCTTGCCTTAGGGAACTTTTCCTGCCAACAGAATTGGTGACCATACTGGGGAGTACCATCAAGTATTTCCTAGAAAGGTTGTCCGTTGTTTTCTTTGATCTAGGTTTAGTTTATTGTTTCTTGGTTTTTTCCAGTCTATGGGCTTTCTTTTTATTTTTCCTCAATTTTCTTTTTATACGCACTTTTTGTTATAGACAATTGCATACATACGCAGTTTCCTCCAAAGAAAACTGCATATACGCTTGTTGCTTCACATACAATCACGTATATACGCTAAATTGTATTTGAACAGTCGCGTACATATTTGAAAAATGAAAATTTTTCATTTCTTGGTTTTGTTGAGGTTTTGACCAAGTTTATTTATGCTTTCTTGATCTTTGAGAGGTTTGGAATCACATTAATGACTCTTTTTGTTGACGTCTTTCCTCTTGTTGGAGAAATGCTTTTGGTAACCTGTAGTAGCCATATCTGACCTGCAACATCTCAAAATATCTTGGCCCTCTAATAGCATGTGTGGTAGAAGCAAAATGTTGGATGCTTAAGATTTTGTCTCTTTTCCTTCTTAACTTTGCACTTTTATTTCTACCCAAACTGCGGACTTGAATTGCTTGTCATATGTCTCATCAAATAGGTCGAATACCTCTTTATTTATATCTCCTTGAGCTAGCCGAATTCTTCATGAAGCCAACTTGTTCTCTCTTTGGGGCCGACTTAGTGGAGAAGGAAAACATGACATTTTGACTCAATAAAATTTTATTTCTTAACTTTCCAAAAGCCCAAGGAGGGTCTAGACAAAGACTATGACTATTGACATAAACCTAGAGGCCTACAAAGGAGGCTTTGACCTATTGACCACTGACCCAAGCATGAAACCCATGCTTTAATAAGTCAATACTTTACAATAAAATCCATTTTTCTTTCTTTTAACAAATACATTACATCATGACTCAAAAACAATTATGAAGAACGACACTAGATACATTCTTCAACATCCCCATCCCCAGAAATTTTATATATATATATATTAAAGGAAGTTCGGCCTAAAAATGGCCTCCTAAGGAAAAATCAAGAAATTAATAAAAAAATGTCATGTAGACATTTTTTTAATATTACTTTACTTTTATCTATGTTCCACAATATTTATTAGCACGAGATTTAATAAAAAATTCAATATAGTATCCCTAATCTTTTACTTTTATCGAAATCCCTCAACATATGACACTTTTATTAAAATAATTGTGTATATATATTTTAAATTTAAATTTAAATGTCTATATTTATATTTTGTATTTAATTGCCTATAAATATTATATTTAACTAATTTTTTTGGTGTTTTTTTAACATCGTTGTCTACTGAAACCATAATTTCACCCAGAATATATTTTTTAGACAGAATCCAGTAATTTAACCTTTATGAAATACATTTTTAACTATCTTTTAACTATTTAATTATTTTATATTTAACTATATATTTTATATTTTTGGCAAGAATCCGGTAATTTCTCCATGGAATATGTTATTTAACTATTTAACTATATATTTTATATTTTTGGCAGGAATCCGGTAATTTCTCCATGGAATATGTTATTTAACTATTTAACTATATATTTTGTAAATAATATTGTCTTTCGGATTAATCACATCATTAGGATTTGGTTGACGTTTCGAACCAACTAACGTGGTTCATCATCAGGACAAAGGTGAAAAAATCAATCAATCCTAAAGAATAAATAGCAAGGATGCATCAGGGTCCAGAGCTAGCTGTTAGGAATTAGCTGTTAGTAAATTAGTTATTAAATTAATTAAAATAATAAATTATTATAAACTAGTTGTTAGGAATTAGTTATTAAAATAATATTTAGTTATAAACTAGTTGTAGGGAATTAGTCTATATTTATTTTAATTATATATATTAAATAAATTAATATATAATATATAGGAATTAAATAAAATTAATAATATTACAAGGGTTAAAACTTAGGAATTAGCCGTTAGTAAATTAATTATAAACTATCTGTTAGGAATTAGTCTATATATATATATATATATATATCTTACATTAACTAATAATATTATAAGCATTAAATAAAATTAATAATATTACAAGGGTTAAAAATTGTATAAAAAGAATTAGAATATTTATTAGAATAAGATTAATAATTTTATTAATATAAATTAAAAATATATAATTTATAATGAGAATTCAAGGGTAGAAAAATAAGCCAGTATTCTTATTAAAATTGAATATAATAATTAATAAAATTATTAAAAAAAAATTATGTAATTTATGAAACAAATTATTAATTTAAAAAAAAAAAGGAGAAAGAGGAAACAGGGGGTGAAATCAAGAAGAGAGGGTCATAATCCAGCTCTTACTTAATTTCCAACCATCATCCCTATTGAGATTGATTGCATGCTTCTCAATCTCAATAGTCTCTCTAAACTTCCTATGGTGGAAGTGATCAACCATAGCAATGACTCTAGAATCCTCAATGCAGACATGGTGCTTTTATTTCTTCGCATGTTCAGCTAGAGCTAATGAGCGAGAATGATTGGGCCTAGTGTCTGTTGCATGCTCTTGGATTCTTTTGTTAATGGAGAGACCAATTTCTCCAATGTAGGGAATCCCACAGGAACAAGGGATCGAGTAGACCCCTTTCATGTCCTTAGGGTCTACAGGGTCCTTAACAGATCTAAGAGAATTTATGATGGTATTGAGAGGTTTGAACAAAGCGGAAACACTATTCTTTTTAAGAATATGGGCAATCCTGTAAGTGGTCCCTTGGATAAAATGGAAGTTGAACCTTAGAGATAGGATCAACACAAGTCTTGACGTTTGATTCTTTACAGGCTCTTTGAAAGGCCTTGAGGCCTTGAGTTCTGTTGTATCCATTAATTTCAAAAACTTTAAGATGAGATTTCTCCTTCTCCAAGTGGTTTCATCAGAGATTCTCAGAGCACGGGTTGCAAGAGTACCAAGGACCACAAATTTTCCACTGGAAAATGATGAGAACTGGCATGAAGATACTATTGTGTGTGAGTTTTTTGTGAAAAACTTGGTGAGATACAAAACCATCATTCATTCTAAAGAGGAGGATGTCAAGGAAGGGAAGACACTCATTCACCTCAACCTCCATCATGAATTTGATGGAATCTGATTGGGAATTAAGATGGTTAAGAAACAAATCTAATTTCTCGCGTCCATGGGGCCAAATGACGCAAGTATCATCAACAAATCTCTTCCACCTTTTAGGGTGAAACTGAGCTGAGGCTAAAGTCTTGGTCTCAAAATCCTCCATGAATAGGATTTGTTTCTTAACCATCTTAATTCCCAATCAGACTCCATAAAATTCACGATGGAGGTTGAGGTGAACGAGTGTCTTCCCTTCCTTGACATCCTCCTCTCTAGAATGAATGATGGTTCCGTTTCTCACCAAGTTTTTCGCAAAAAAACTCATACAGAACAATATCTTCATGTCAATTCTCATCATTTTCCAGCGCAAAAATTTGGGGTCCTTAGCACTCTTGCAACCCGTGCTCTGAGAATCTCTTATGAGAACCACTTGGAGAAGGAGAAATCTCATCTTCTTAAAGTTTTTGAAAATAATGGATACAGCAGAACTCAAGGCCTCAAGGCCTTTCAAAGAGCTTGTAAAGAATCAAAGGTCAAGACTACTCGTGTTGATCCTATCTCTAAGGTTCAGCTTCCGTTTATCCAAGGGACCACTGACAGGATTGCCCATATTCTTAAAAAGAATAGTGTTTCTGCTTCGTTCAAACCTCTTAATACCATTAGAAATTCTCTTAGATCTGTTAAGGACCCTGTAGACCCTAAGGACATGAAAGGGGTCTACTCGATCCCTTGTTCCTGTGGGATTCCCTACATTGGAGAAATTGGTCGCTCCATTAACCAGAGAATCCAAGAGCATGCAGCAGACATTAGGCACAATCATTCCCGCTCATCAACTCTAGCTGAACATGCGAAGAAATCCAAGCACCATGTCTGCATTGAGGATTCCAGAGTCATTGCTAGGGTTGATCACTTCCACCATAGGAAGCTTAGAGAGGCTATTGAGATTGAGAAGCATGCAATCAATCTCAACAAGGATGATGGTTGGAAATTATGAGCGAGATGGATTCCGGCCCTCTATTCTTGATTCCACCCCCTGTTTCCTCTTTCTCCTTTTTTATTGAAATTAATAATTTGTTTCATAAATTACATAATTTTCTTTTTATTAATTATTATATTCAATTTTAATAAGAATACTGCCTTATTTTTCTTACCTTTGAATTCTCATTATAAATTATAAATTTTTATTAATAAAATTATTAATCTTATTCTAATAAATATTCTAATTCTTTCTATCCAATTTTTAACCCTTGTAATATTATTAATTTTATTTAATGTTTATAATATTATTAGTTAATGTAATTAATATAGATATATATATAATTAAAATAAATAAAGACTAATTCCAACCAATAGTTTTAAACTTTAGTTAGTTTACTAATGGCTAATTCCTAATTTTTAACACTTGTAATATTATTAATTTTATTTAATTCCTATAATATTATAAATTTATTTATTTAATATATATAATTAAAATAAATAAAGACTAATTCCCTACAACTATTTTATAACTAAATATTATTTTAATAACTAATTCCTAGCAACTAGTTTATAACTAATTATTATTTTACTTGATTTAATAACTAATTTACGAACGTCTAGCTCTGGATCTAATGCATCCTTGCTATTTATTCTTTAGGATTGATTGATTTTTCTACCTTTGTCCTAAGGATGAACCACATTAGTTGGTTTGAAACGTCGATCAAATCCTAATGATGTGATTAATCCTAATGACATTGTTATTTACATTATGGATCACAAAAGTCTACGATCTAATATATATTTTGTATTTTTCGCCAAAATCCGGTAATTTCTCCTTTATGGAATATGTTATTTAACTATTCTATATCTTTGGCAAGAATCAATTTCCCTTTATGAAATACTTTTATTTATTCTATATTTAACTATATATTTTTATATTTTTGGCCAGAATCAGGTAATTTGTCCTTTATTTTAAATATTTAACTATTTTTTACTATTTCACTAATATATATTTATCTATATATTTTACATTTAACTGTTTTTTAACTATTTATCTATTTTATATTTAATTATAATTATATTTTATTTTTAACTATTTAACTATTTTATATTTTATATTTAACTATGTTTTTGGGGGGCATGGTTATTAAAGTCAAATGGATTTGCACTTTTAATTTATATTTTTTTACTAATATCAAGATTTACATGCATTAATATTTTTTTTTGATATTCTAATTCATATGGGTAAGGTAGGTAAATAATATTAATAAAATATTTCACAAATACCCAAATTAATAATAAAATATTTTATTGATACCCAAATTAATAATAAAATATTTCACGGATACCAAAATTAAACAATTTAAAATTATTTAGGACATGTGCCTCCTTTTAAATTTAAAGGATTTTGAGTGGTTTTCATATTATGACATGGACATTACGTGAAAAAATCATGGGCACTTTCAGGCTGAAATTTCCTCTAATGTATATATATAAACCAAAAACAAAACCTACAAGTATCCTAAAGCTTGATTTTCATCTATTTAATGAAGGCCCCCAATTTCTTGAATAGACTTATTAGGAATGACTCGCAGCCACTTCCACTACCATGGGATATGGAAATTGTTGTTGGACTTGTTACCCACCACTAGTGGGTGACCCCTATAAGAGAAATTTTCTCCTGAATATGTCTTTAACTGGCAACCAGTAGCCCCATGCAGCCACCTGATAGCTCGATGTGCTATTCTCGGCCACTTGAGCCAGCTATTTTGTGCCCTCGCTCATTTGTTATGATCGTATGTTTGAAGGTGGGCCATCAAACCCCGAAGGTATGATTTTTCATTTTGTGATTGGGTGCTTATGTTTGTTTTTCTTAGGCACATTTGGGCATGGATTAGTGGGGGAATTCAGCAAAAAGAATGGGCTTTAACTGTACTATTTTTCCCTTACCTCAACTTGGGGGTTAATCTTGTATCCTAGTCCCATGGGATCTCCTTTGCTGGCTCTATTAGCTTTAGGAGTGACACTACATGGAAAACCCTAATTTTGGTTGCATGGCCCCGCTTCCTAATACCATATATTTCACTCCCCTCTGCCCATTTACAAGCCCTGTTCACATTTTCCCTATCTAGGTCCACATTTGTCCATTGGATCCACAAAGTGTTAGCCTACCCTTCCCCTTGTCCACACTTTGGGTCAGGCTTGGAACAATGCCCTAGAGTTTGATGTAACTAAAAGGAAAGATAAAAGCATAATATGCCCACGTACAACAGAAAATGTACCACAAAATGCAAAAGATGGTCAGAACAATAAAGTTTAGCACGTGGGCAAAAGCCAAACATGAGTTCTACCCCATATCATTATGGTCATCACCATGGTTCTTAGGGCCCCTATGAGTGCCCCCTTACATCATTAAGGAACCCATGATTGTCCCTACCACTCATGGGTGATGAACTACCCCACCTTAAGGGGATATTCATTGTTATATTTTATGCATCATGCTCTCATCCCCTTGAGCCCCGAGCAATAAAATGAAGAAAAATCTAAGTCACCTAACACGGGGACATGCAAATTCGAATGTCTGACATAGGGCATGTAGACCCCCTGGAATAGGACACGTAGGACACATTATATATTATTATATTCAAAAAAATTATATATATATATAATACTAAATATTTTCAATGATTTCGTATTACACGAATTCTCGTGATGATACAAATTCAGACATAGATTTAAATTACATTGTAAATTAAAAGTTGTGAGTTGTAACATTATGCATACAAATACAATCATGAGAGATTCATCAATGATTCAATAAGAGAAAGACAAGAAACTGCAGCTTTCTCATTAAGTCATCAAAATCAAAATGTGTTACATAGGTACTAAGACTTGAGGACTCCTAACTAGCAATGCTAATGGCAAATAGAAATAGGAAATACAAAACAACTACTAGGTAGCTCATCAATCATCATCATCAAAATCAGCATCACTATCATGGTCACCACTGCTCTCCTTGAGCCATGAATGCTATAACAAAGTAAAGAAAAAATACACTAGCATGTAAATGAAACGGACAGGCAAACTATTGTAGCAAAAATGGAAAAAAAGTGGAAACAAAATGCACTTACCGGTTGTTTGAATCACCTCCAAAACGCTCCTAAACCCTTTGCTACCCACTCCCACACACCGACAGCAAGAAAGAGACACAAGAATGAAGGGAAAGCAGCCCAAATCGAGCTTTTAAAGACCTGTAGCATGCTTTTCTAGAGGGACATGTGTCCCAAAATTGGGACACGCTAATTGGGAAAATCTGGTTCACGAGCCCAGCGAATCCCACGTGTTCGAACACGCTCGACCCACGAATCGGACACGTCCCTCGAGAATCGAGTCTGACATGTGGGATTCATGACACAAAATGGGGGGAGGACAAATCTGCTTTCTTAGAGAAAAATCAATAAAAGGCAAAAGGCATATGAAGAAGGGTGGAAAAACAAAGGTCAGGGTAACTCATGTACCACGATTGCTCCCTCCTACATTCATACACCCAAAGTATGGGCCTCCCTCATCATAGCTACCCTTGTACCATGGCATGTGGCTTGGAGCCTCCCCTGTTGCCCCCACTCTGTTTCATCACTATTTCACGTGACACCTGCCATTTGATGGATGTACCATGGACTTGTCACTCCGTTAGAGGTTGAAATCATCTAATAGGGTCCTTTATTAACCTCTCTTTTCAAGGAAGGTAACACCTATACATGTTCAAAGCCCATTTGGAAGGGCATGCCACTATGAAGTGTCCATTATTGCCCCTAATTAGCAAGCTTATTTACTTAATTGCACTAATGAATTATTGTTCTGGAAGGTGAGGAGATGCATTGGATCTTATACAGGATTACAGGTAGGTTTTCATCTTGGACTTGGCCTCCCTATACGAGATCCAAGCCCTCCAAAGGGTCATAATGGCACTTGTAGGGTGAGCGTTGGGAGTCAAGGGCCTCCAGCCTTATAGAGCATTGATTATCACACCGTGGGCTTCTTCAGCACCACCACATTGCTTGTTCGTGCCCCAGTTATATAGAGATGATGATGCACTTGGACCACGTTGCCCAGCCAGCTACACATTACACCCAACACTTAGCAACTGATCCAGGGCCTATAGGAGGTTTTGTCTCTCTCGTGGAGACATGGGAGGGCATGTGTCATCTTCTAGCCCTCATTGATGGAGCATTGACTTGATCTGAAGCCATTTGGAGACCCATGAGACCCATTTGGAGCCCACAAAGCCCAAACTAGGGTTTGGAGATGTTTTGCAGCTTTTGAGGGCATCCCCTTGTCATTCATTATTTTGTAGGCCTTCTCTCTCATCCTTAGCACATGAGGCCTCAACGTTGTCAATCTAGGCCTCCATGTCACCCTAGCGTGGCCCTAAGAAGGCTAATTCGACTTGTTTTATGAGTTATCATGGTTGGCTTGTAACCATGGGTGGGTTACTAAACATTTTAAGCGTTAGAAGGGCTTCTTTTATTTTTGAACTTATATGGCATGTATAAATAAGAAAGAGTTACACACTCTCAAATCATCACACTTTGGATCTTCGATGTCTCTCTAAAAGAATTTGGACCTGCAATTAGAGGATGAAATTGGATGTTATTGATCAACTTTGATGTTCAGATAAATTCGCTATCATTCTTGGAGCTTCTATCTGGCAATCTTGTGGACGGATATATTCTTCTTTGTCTTGTAAGTGCTATTTGATGCTATATTTCTGATTTGGTGAATGTCTAATGCATGGAATATTTTCTTATGGTAATTAATGTGCCCTAATTAATGCAAATTATTTAAAGCATTGAGAACTATTGGAAATTTTTGCATGTGTTACTCATTGAGCAATGAATGAATGAATGTTCCTAGAGGATTGATTGCATTTGCATCCTTGAAACTCCACAACAAGTGTCATCAAAGTACAAAAATCTAGAAGTCATTTTGTTGTTGCTTCCATCAAGGGTAGCGAAAATCCCTTCTAGGTCTCCTTGAAGAGCGAATTGCCATTTATTGGTTTATTTTGACTCCATTTCTCCCAATAGGCAGGCACTGGATCTTAGATCCTTGGTGATCACATCATACTTGAAATATCATTTTTCTTTGACCTCTCCTTCACCTCTTTCTTCATCCCCTTAAGGATAAGGAGGCCTCCCTAGCGCTTGGTGCGATTTTCATTGGGGAAGAGCTTTTGCTAAACCACTTAGATAGTCTTCTGCGCTAGTGTTTCCTCTAGCTCTCCTCATAATTTGAGGCAATTCTCACAGTCAAATCTCAACATAATTGATGTCCTAGCTATCACACCAAGTGGGAACCCTAGGTGCTATCCTTCAACTTGGGGATTCTTGAAGGCTTGAGATTAGGCACTTGTTGAAGTGTATCAATCATAACCTTTTCCCTTGTCTACCTGGACCTTGGATGAACTTCTATCTCGTCAAATATCTCAACCCTAGGCCTCGGGTAGTCTTTCTTTCAAAGGGTTTTTCTTGAAAAGTCCTCCTAGCTTCTCCCAAAGCTCGTACTTTGATTGAACCTTTCCATTGAATGAGCCACCTTGCCTCACTTAAAACCTATCCTAGAAACATCTATCACAAGTGAGGGATACTGGGACTCCTCCCATCTGTGAAAATCCGAGAAAAGAAGGGGACATAGGCCGTGGTGACAATGTGCCTTTGTCTCAGGGTGTTGTTGTGCCTTCTAGCTTTAGCCTATTTACTAGGCCTGCTAGTTTGTGCAGCGACAAGACCTTCAGAGCATCAAGTCAAGATGCTGAGCATGCCCATGCAGAGAATGTATAGGATCTAAATTCAAATAATTATTTAGTTTTATTTGATAGTAGACCATAGAATGATTATTTTTGGACTCTAGAAGCCAAGTAGAGTCTCAATCTTTATGCATTTTGGTTCAGATATGAATTGCACTCACTGTCATTTTGTTATATTCACCCTTACAATACTATATTCATGAGAAAAAATTGTATATTTGGTACTTTGAATTTATACTATGTACATGATAAATAAATAAAAACATATATATAATCAAAATTTGAATATTTTCATATATTTTTTGTCAACTGATTTTTCCCCAGCTCCAGTTTTTAACATCGACCAGTTATGATAACATTGATTTATACTGATCTGACCCAGTCCTAAATAATGTAGCATTCTGAAAAATTTATACTATATAACATGATCCAAGGGTACATTATTCAGCATGTGAATCAACTACAGATCAGAGAAATACATATAACTCCTGGTATGCTAAGAGGAAAACTGGAATACTTCGAAAATGTTGAATTTCATTCTAGGATTTGTTTTGTAGGTTATAATCACTTGCACAGGGATGCCAATTTGTTCAAATGGTGCTAGTTTCAAAAATCAGTAAGGAACTTAATTTTTGTCATGGTTAGTGATGGTAGAATACAAAATCTTTATTTACTTCCAAAAAGATGAAACAATAAATTAGATAGTCAAATTTGCAACAAGAAGCTAGTGTAGACAAAGTAGCAAACAATTAGTTGCTCTAGATTGAATTTTAAATTAAACGTAATATTTTTCTTGAACATGACATGCAAAAACACTACTATTAGTAATCGGCTCACCTTTAATTTTTCCTGCCCGTGCAAGCTTGTACAGACCTTTTGCATCCCTTTCTTCACAAATCTCCAGCGGGATATTCATAAATATCTGCAAAGTGTAGTGTGTGTGTGTGTGTGTCTATCAATACTTTGTTCACCAAATTGATTTAAACTCGCCAAGAGAATATTTTAATTTGAACCCAAGATAATTTGCACGCAATTTCCACAGAGAAAGAGAGAGAACCTCGACAAATTCTCCTGCAGGCAAAAGTGCACGACATGCTTCCCTATCCCTTTGGTAGGGAGATATTAAGCTAGCAATGCATATAAGACCAGCATCCACAAAAAGCTTTGCCACCTCACCTAAATATTCAGTGAATTCTCTAAAATACTGCTTTCAAGCATTTTACTGTTAAGAGCAGAACTGAAAAAATATACTAAGTTTAAGGAAATGGTATAAACTGCATCTCAGTTGTGTTAAGAAAGGTTGTAGTATGAATAGCCCATGACTACCTAATGCATTAATCATCTAAAAGGCCTTACCAACACGACGTATATTCTCTGCACGGTCTTGTGCACTGAAGCCAAGATTCTTGTTAAGGCCATGCCTTATATTATCACCATCAAGAACATAAGTGAGCTTTCCTCTAGTGTGCAATATACGACTGATTGCGCAAGCCAGTGTACTTTTGCCTGCATTGTTGCTCTATTACTTCAAATAATGTTCAATGAACAATTATTGAATGTACATTAAAAAGGCTATGAAGCATGCTCCATTTATAGAATAAAATCTAAGAAAAAAAACAAGCAGATTTTGCACTAAGGGCAGACCTGAGCCACTCAGACCAGTAATCCAAATAACGCAGCCTCTCTGCCCAAGTAGCTTCTGCCTTTCTTCCCTGCTCACCAAGCATTCTTGCCATACAATGTTTGTTGCTTTTTCTGCATTTGAGAGTGGGGGGAGGACTGTACCTGAGCATATAGGAAAGAATAAGATTCAACAATACCATTAAAAGCTGCAGTTATACAGGAATTAAAAAGGGCAATACTTGCACTGTAGAATTTAATTATCCTAAGTCTCTCGGTTCCTTCATACTGTTATAACAATTTTATATGTAAATACTATATTATTTTGTAAACATTTCCTTTGCCTGAGGCCAGAGTGGAGATTAGTCCATTAAGAGCTTTTAAATAAAGAGACTGAGAACTTTGTTGGGTTTAAACTTCAAATTTGAAGAAATACATATCTTTTCAGGACAGCGGGAGAGAAAAATCATGAAACAAACTAGGTGATGCAAACACTACACATTCATTGACAACTAGGATCATGGTATTCCCTTTAAACATCACTGTATTTATTTAGATTAACATCTTTTGCAATACCTGGAACACCACAACTTCAATGTAAGCATGAAAAGTCTCATTTACTACCACTAAATTCCTCTAAGATCTTGTAGAAGAAGGGTGGATAATCAGGAAGCCATGGTGAATACAGAGAATCATGTGCACGCAAACATGTTTAATATTGTAAAAGAGAGAGTCCATACAGGTGAGTTGTTTTTTTAATATGTGTGGAAAAACCTGTTAAGAGATTTGTAACACAACATTTCGGACTTCAAGGTGAGTCCATTATCAGGGGATCGCAATTTCCAATTGAGATGTCTTAAACATGATGGTTGGAGCTATTAATAGTCATGTGTTGGAGATTTTATTTCATGTCAGCACATGATGACACAATCATTGGGAAGTCTTGAATTATCAGTAGGCTGGGGCACTCCAAAACGGCCAGGTATGGACAGTACTCATTAGCAGTGCCTCTCCCGGTGTTAGGCTTGGATAATATCATTGGGCCTTACTGATACACTCACAGCTCAACCGAGATGAGTTGACCTTTACCGAAATGCCACATTATCTCGCATTACACTAGCCATTGAAAATGTCATCCTCTTGCTTCATTTATACCACCAGTATCACAATTTGCCACAATCTAAGGGTAAGGCACAGTGACTGACATTTTGTCGTATAACCATGCAAGCCAAATCTGAATCAGGCCACATTGAAGGAAAACCTCACATGAATGATTGTAAACAAACTTGGAAGCATGAAAAAATTATTTATGTTATTTGAGAATCGTGGCATCTAGTTCTCAGTATCTGCAAACTAAATAGAAGCCGGTAGAAGCGTGCATAGACGAGGACATACTGTACGGAGGCAGGAGGAAACTTGCAATTTAGTATAAGACAAAAATGGTAGTTAAACATAATGGGGTACAAAGTTGCGTGTTTACAGTCAAGATACAGTCGGATTTCATCTGTCAGTAAGAAGTGGCACTTAGACACCAAATTTGCAACACGAGGGTATTTCCTAACAAATCCCCAGTGCAATTGGGCAAAGAATAGCTCCCTGCTGCATTGGCAAGTCTCTAAAACCTACTTCGTGCACACGTGTTTCTGTCCTTCAACCCACGTTCGGATTATTATTATATTCAAGATATACAAAGGGATAAACAGCAGCAATACACCTGCACCCATAGCATGGGAATTCTGTGCTGATATCACATGATATTATAGCTGCGATGAAAAGCAGAGGAGTTGAAGGCTGTAACAAAAGTGACCTCGAAAATCATCGAGGTCACAGCTACTGCCCCAGAATACTAATGCTGTTGACATTGAGGTCTGCTTTACAGATTCAACTAATAAAACTAGGCAAGAATTGACATCTTGATCCATGGACAACAAAATCACTTCTAATCATAAATAGTCAATACCTGGATTGGAGGACTGGCTTGAAGGCAGATCATGCATGACATATTGTGGATCCATGGGGCCTTTCCCTCCTCCAGCTTTCATACCTACTTCTCTGTAAAAATCTCCGTTATGTTTAATCCCATCATTAAACATCATCATAAACTCAGAAGAATTAGCATTCGCCATTTTAGTGCTGGAAAAAATGGAACTTGGTACTTTTGCACTTGCCAATGAAGTGCAACGCACAGTTCCTCTAAAGTTATCTGTAATTTTCACCCTTCTATACCCAATCTGTTTATTTCTCAAATTTTGAAAATTGGCATTAGACGCTTTCCAGGATTCACCAATAGTTGAATGAGGAATTGCTATCTCCAAGGGAACCAAACCAACTGTCTGCATCCTTTAACGCAGATCTGCTAGGGATTAACCCTCCAGCCTATTTACTAGTAGTCTCTTGTTAGCAATTGTGCAGCTCTGAACCTCCTATATCTCGATCCGGGTCTCCAGATCCCGCGGTTTTGCAGCTAGAACATACCAGCTTTGATCAATCAAAAACCCAGGGTTTGGGTAATGGCGTTTCCCTCGTTTTAGATTTTAAATAACTCAGAATGTAGTTATTGAGTGCCAAATATAAATCAAATTTGAAAGGGTGAATTGAGAATTAATTTGAAATGGAGAATATAAAGAGAGCCTCCCAAGGTGAAAAGGAAATGATGTGTCCCAGACTCTAGTTCCCTACATTCTCATGCAATGGGGATGAAAGGTATTGATAACTGTTTGGGAAAGGTGGGCAAGAATAGCATGCTTACAACAATGTGGGTGGCATGCTCTGATCACAATATATTACTCTCTGTTTCTCTCACACACACACAATCAGTCGCTCCCTGTCAGAAACTCACCGATAGAGATGGAACTTATTTTATCTGGCTGATGAGTTTTTTCTTTTTCAGAAGTAGGAGGTAGTACCTGAGACATTAGAAGATTCAGAACCGGAATCCTCATTGGAGGGTAAATGAATTTGGTGAGAATCCTCCTTACCACTCTGAATATGCATAGCCTACGATAGTCGACAACGGTTGAGATTTGCTCACACGCCTGCGGAAATCTGAATTTAACATTAGATGGGCTGTGAATGAATCGAATGAACGCAATTTGTGGCAATCGAGATTCGAGTTTGAGAAATGCAAAACGGTTGTAATCATCGAAAAGGGAAATTTGATGGATATCGATATTAACATTAAAACAAATATCAGTATAAGAATAGTTAGAGGATCTTCATGGTATTATTAGGATGCTTAATAATAGGATCTTCATGGTATTAGGATATTTAATATATTAGATGTACTAAATGTTCAGAGAGAGTTATGTGGTTTGGTATGGTGATTATATTCATATTAAATGGACGTCAATAAATATTTTAAATCTTATTAAAGAAATTGATAATATTAATAAATTATTATTAAAATATAGGGAAATAAAATATTTTAATAATATTTATAAATTATTATTTTTTATTTTAATTTTGAATTATTCCTAACACCTAATTTTCAACTGAATATATTCTATTTAATAACTCAAATAATATTATATAAATTAAGTATTTTTATATAATATTATTATATAAATTGATATCATTAATTTATTATTTTAAATAGGATGATAGTTAACCAATAATAAATAATATTCATATTAAATGAACAATATCAATAAATATTCTTATTAAAGAAATTGATAATATTAATAAACTATCATTAAATTAATATAAATTCATACTAGTTCTTAATAATATTATTTATATTTTTAGAAATAATAGTATTGTTATTTATATAGAAATGTAAAAATATTCTTATTTTTTATTTCATTAAAAACTTGGTAATATATATAGTGAATATTGAATTTTTAAATTACTATTAATTAAATTCAAATATGAAGTTTTGAAATACAATGATTACGAATATAAAATATTATTTTAATTTATATTGTCAAATAAATCATAATTTATAGAGCTATTATTCATATTAAATATACATTTCATTTTTTTATATTTAGAATTATTTTTATTTTTAAAGATATGTCAAAGATATTTTATTAGCCATTGTTTTGATTTATTTAATTAATGAATATATATTTAAAAATCAAATTATTTTTTATATATTTAAAAAATTTAATTATATTTTGATAGAAAATAAATTAGCTTATAAGAAGAGTTTCAGCGTAAATCACATGTAAAAAACCTTTGTCAACCCGTTTCAAACCAATTAGTGTGGTTCATCATTAGGACAAGTTGGGGAGTCAGATCATGGCTGCAAATTAAATAGGGAGAGCAGATCTTCCAAACTGCTAGGTTGACTAGGTTGACCATCAACGGCTATATAAAATGGCTAGATTATATAATAATATTAAAATGTTAATAAGTCAAAGGTAATAATAATAGAATAATAATATAATTATAGTAAATAATTTACTTCTAATAACTAATTATTACATATTAGAATGTTATATTTATCTAATTAAAATATCTTTCTTAAGTTATTAAGTTAATTTATTTAATTCTTTTTTAATTTATTTAATCATATAAATACTGGGGATAAGTAAAAAGGAGTTCTAAAATATAATTTAAATGTTAAAAATATATATAATTAATAATGATTTATTATTTTATAAAATATTATATTATTTTCTCATAATTTAAATTAATAGTGTAGGAGTACATTGTTAATATACTCTTTGTGATTCTCGGATGCGGGTGACACGACAGGTAACGAGGACGAGCCACATGACATTCATGTGCCGCCACAGTTGTAAGGGAGGCATTCAATGCCGGTTCGCCGCCATGGAATATATGTCAAGGCATATTGCAGGTTGGCATTCATTGCTGCATTCAAGTCGCAGGCTCGACTGCATCAAGCAGTTAAGGTGTCCGGGGTTCGAGGTTTCGGTGCAATGGCTAGAAAAGAGGATGAAGGGGCTCAGCAAATGCTGCTCCACGCTCATCGTCTGGCATCCTGCGGTCTGGAAGTCGCCTGGTCTTCGGCTCTCTGGGATTCATCACCCGACGTCCCTCGCCTGGTCTTCGGTTCTCTGCCTAAGGTATATCATCTCGCATTTGAGGGGCCTCTGTGTCATTTACGCCTCTGGGTCCTTACCTGTTGCCCGCTCGCCTCTTTGTCATTTCCGCCTCCCCACCCCGCTCTGCTCTTCACCCTCGACGCTCTGGAAAACATGGTCAGGCCTCGGCAGCGTTTACTCAGCCGTCGAGGCTCTGCACGCGGAGGGTCCTCTCGGCCTTCTGTGGAAGCTCCTCACCCCCATTGTTGTTGCTGCTGTTGCCATCGTTCTTCTACAGCCAATCCTATTCAACCTAGGAAATTCTTGGACTCTAGCAGCCCTGACCCTGACTCAGTGCCTTCGCCAGCCTTCGGCTCAGCCATTTTTACCTTCAACAGCTCGACTGACAGGCCCCGTATCAATGCCCATGTCTCAGTATTATTTCTGGAGGAAGCTCCATCCGACAATGAAGATCTCCGCGGCAAGGGAACGCATCAGGGTGAAAGGCCCGAATTTGACCAGGCCATGCCTGGAAAGGAAGCAGAACAGACCCCCGGCCTTCCCCAGCCTTGGGAGGCGTCCACGTCCAAGAAAGACGACGTCAAATTGGATCCCCTCCCTTCAGCGGAGGATTTGGGAGAATTCGGGTGGTACCCGATCGTTGAAGAGCAGCCGGAGGAGTAGCTGGTCCTCTGTGCAGCATTACCCTCTCCAGCATCACTCAGGTTCTGTTTCGGCTTTCGGCTCTCGGCTTATGTCTTGTTTAGTGCATGTTTGTGTCTTGATGTCTGAAGCCCCTACGTGGGAAAATGTTGTTGGCTATCTGCTGCCCCTGGGCGGGCTTTCTAGTTTGAAATTTTTGCTCTTTTTTGAAGTATACGGAACCCCTGCGTGGGATGTTTTGGCTAGTTTGAAAAGGTTGCTCTGTTTTGAAGAAACTGGAACCCCTGCGTGGGATGTTTTAGCTAGTTATGGCACCTCTGCGAAGGTGGCTCTTTTGATATCTTACAGTCCAGAGTGCCAAAGTAGGGCCTATGGGGATGAAACTCCATGGTTGTAATGTTTCTACTGTTACTGTAAGTAATAGATTAGTTTTTTAGCGAGAAAAAAAAATATACTCTTTGTGATAAGTTGTCAATTCAAATTAGGGATGATTCATTTAATTAACTATTTATCACAATTCAAATTATGGATGATTCATTTAATTAACTTTTAAAAAAGTATTATATTTTTTTAAATATTATATTTAAGTATTTAATTAAATTATTATGTTGTAAGTGTATACATTCATAGTATTAAGACACTTAATATATTAGATGTACTAAATGTTCAAAGAGAGTTATGTGATTTGGTCTAGTGTTTATTTTTCAATTATTTTTCCCTCTCGCATCTTTGGATGGAATCTCCCAGAGCCAGCTTTCGGTCAATCAGAAGTCGGCCATTCAGACATGGGTTTGCAGCGTTTCTAGCTCAACCTATCCGCCTGCGATTCTTACAGAATCTTTGAGGCTTGTCGAAGAGGCCTGCCCCCATGGCAGCCTCCATCTGTTCCCCGTCATTACAAAATCTAACCATGCGTCCGGTGGTCATGTCTTACCTTCAACCGACAGCCAAGTCCCTTAAACGTTGTCCAGCTCAACCGCAGTGCAGTCCTCTCTCAGCCCTTCGAACGGGCCTTCCAACGAGCCCAGTTTCGGGGTTTATGTCCCGCCAAGCTCCTCAGTGACTATAGCGCCATCACCCTGTCGTCTGTCTGTGTTATGCTCTTGACCTGCAAGAAGATACCATAATACCAAATATGCGAAGAAATATACCCATAACACAGAACAGTAAGAAATAACAACAAGTATTCTATTATTCAGAAAGGAAAGCAATGTTCACTTGCCTCTTCGAGGGGGCAACCTCCAATAGAGCTAGGCTCAGTTACAAAATAAGACACGATGCTCCTCGAGGGGAGTCTCTATCCTTTATATAGGATTCATGCATGCAATACCATGGGTCAATACCATGGTTCTTATTAATACCATTTATCTAATACCATGGCCCATTTGCAACTAATTGTGGTCCCTTCTTTAAATGCGGGTCAACCACTTACAATTATTAATATGGGCTTTATTGACTCTTTACTTAACTATAACTATGACTCGATCCTATTACATAAATAAGGGGTTAGGGTTGGACCCTAACATGCCCTCCCCCATAAGAATAGCCTTGTCCTCAAGGCTGAAGCTGCTGAAATTGCTGAAGGATAGTGGTTAGTTCCCAGGTCACATATTCCAGAGAGGTGTCTTTCCACTTGACGAGGACTTCCTTGATCGTGCGGCCACGCAGGTGCCGTTCTCGCGTGTCAAGAACCTGTTCAGGTTGGAGCCAAATTGAACCTTCTTCATCCAATTCAGGTAGACTGGTTTGAATTCGGCAATGGTTCCCAATCACTTTCTTGAGGCATGAGACATGGAAGACTGGATGGATTTTTGCAGTGGGTGGCAAAGCTAGCTTGTAGGCGACTTCTCCAATGCGCTGAAGTACTTGATACGGTCCATAGAATTTTGGAGATAATTTCTGACAACCCTTGTCTTTGAGTGATGTTTGCTTATATGGTTGCAGCCTCAAAAATACCTGATCCCCTTCTTGAAATTGGCATTCTGAATGATGTTGATCTGCCTGTTGCTTCATGCGGTTTTGAGCTTGATGGAGATTCTCTCTGAGGTGAGCTAGCATGGTTGTGCGGTTCTATAGGAGTTGATCCACTGCTTGTACCTTCAAGCATCCCTTGATATAAGAAGTAGGTGAAGGAGGGAGTTGACCATAAACTGCTTCATATGGAGTCATTTTGGTGGTGGCATGATAGTTGGTGTTATATCACCATTCGGCTAGAGGTAACCACTATACCCATAGATGTTGCTTTTCTGAAGTGAAACACCTAAGGTAGGTCTCCAGACATTTGTTGACTGCTTCAGTTTGACCATCAGTTTGGGGATGATAGGAAGTACTGAGTTGTAGTTGGGTACCTTGTAGCCTGAAGAGTTCCTGCCAAAAGTTACTAGTGAAGATCGGGTCACGATCAGACACAATGGAAGTGGGCATGCCATGCAATTTGAAGATCTGGTCCATGAAAGATTGAGCTACCAAAGTCGATGCAAAAGGGTGGGGTAGGGCGCAAAATGAACATACTTAGAAAGTCTGTCCACAACCATCATGATGATTGACTTGTTGCTTGACTTCTGAAGACTCGTAATGAAGTCCATAGAAACCTTCGTCCAGATTGAGGTCGGGATGGGCAATGGTTGTAATGTGCCTGGGGATTTGACTGTTTCTCCTTTGTGGCGTTGACATACGTCGCACTCAGCTGCAAAAGTCAGAATGTCCTTTTTCATGCCTGTCCAAAAGAATGAACGTCGAGTGCGAGCATAAGTCTTCTGAAAGCCTGAATGGCCTGCAATGGGCGATGAGTGCAACTCTGCCAAAATGCAATTTTTGAGGGTGTATGTTGGTGATATCACGAATCTGTCCTTGTAGTATTAGAGCACTTTCTTGGGCAAAGTGGAGAATATATATATAATTTTTTATTTTTTATTTTTTTTATAGGAATTCTTTGGGGCGGCGAGTTTGCAGATTAGATCTGTATGTTTTGGTGCAAAATTTGCAAAATCTAACTACAGATCTAGGTTGTTTGTGAAAAAATACCCAATTTGAAAAAAAAAATTAGCCAAATCGAAGTCCGGATGAGGGAGATATTGCTGATTTATAAATCAGTTGGGTTGCAGATATTTTTTCGAGGCGGTGAGTTTGCGACGCAAATCTGTAGTTCTAGTGCAAAATCTACAAAATTTAATTGCAGATCTGGCTTGTTTGTGAAAAAATACCCCGAGTTCAAAATAAAAAATCAGTCGAATCGAAGTCCGAATGAGGGAGATATCGCTGATTTAAAATCAGCTCTTTTTTCAGAAATTTTTTGTGATGGCGGGACAGTTGCAGTGCGAATCGGAAATTCCAGTGCCTAAATCGGGATTTCTATCACATGGGAAGATGTAGAATGGTTGTTCCATTTCCGAAAATAGGGTATAATAGGGATTCTGAGCAATATTGACTAAATTGTAACAATTGCAAATTTTCACCAAGTAAGTGAATTTTTCCCAAACCCTCTTCATGGCGATTCTATATTTTACAAGAAAAGATAATGGTCCTACTACTGAAGAATACATAAAATCAAAAAAATCAGTATGGGCATGTTGGGTGAAAATATTATCGTTTAATTCTGTTGTAGTATTTGCCCAACTATTTAATTTGTCAATCTGAGGTTCGTAGACTTACGAGACACATGCACTATATATGCAGGACTGAAGTGGAACTAATCTAATCTAATCTAAATTACTGAAATCAAATTAATCTAGAAAAGCATTGAAACACTAACTAGGAAAGCAGGAAATTGGAAAAGCAATACAACATGTGAAGAATTGAATGACAAACATATGTGAGCTCACAATCCTTTCCATTATTCATTATTATTCAAACGAAGAAAGAGCACTCTCTTATATACATGAGGAAGATAACCGTCTCATAATTACATATCCAATATTCTCTCAAGCACTCTCAACTAATTTCCCATTATTACAAGATATGATCCCTTTGAATCCTCCACAAATCTCTCAAGCATTTTCAACTACTTTCCCATTATTACAAAATATGATCCCTTTGAATCCTCCACAAATCTCTCAAGCATTTTGGATAAGATATGTTATCCAAATCCTCCATGATTTTCTCCTTAGGAATAGGCTTGCATAATTATCTCCTTAATATGGTGGAGGAGATATTAATTCTTCACATATTTCCTACACATCACAAAACTCACATATTCTTGAGATATATATAAAAATATGTATATTTTCTAATATTTAATCATAAATTCACTTGTAATACAAAAATGAATAAAATGGAAAATAAGAAGGTGAAACCCAAATGTATGTATGAAAATGATATGATAAAAGGTTAATGGGATGATGAAATGTAAGGAATAGTGAAGAAAAAGGTGGATGAAAATATGACATTTCTGAGTCCCAACATCCTCCCCAACCGAACTTGTTGCATGTCCTCATGCAACCATGCATGGGTCTCTTTAAGAACATTTGGAATTTTGAACTTTGGCTTTACATGATGATGTCTTTTAATAATGAATGTTTCAAGGATATATGAAAGACATGAGTAACAATTTACATTTTCTTATGGTTGGTTCTTGTGTGACAACCATGAATACAAAGAATGTTGGTTCTTGTGTTAACAACATTCATTTCATTTTCTATTCTCTTTTCTTCAATAATAATGTAAACACTCACTGGAAATCATAATGTGCATAAGAAAGCCCTTTTGTAATATTAATGAAGCATGCTAATATTGCGTATGAAGCAAAGTGCAACAAAGTATCATTGGAAAATAAATGTTGGTGAATGGTAAATGGAGTGATAGTGGTGAAGAAATGGAATCATGGAAGTGAATATGTAGTGAATATAGTTCTCCCCCCCTCAACTAAATTGGTTGCATGTCCTCATGCAACTTGACATGGCTCATGAAAGGAAATGTAGCATGGTGAGGGAATTTTCCAAAATATTCAAGTTAGCATATAAGGAATTGCATGATTAAAGATTAGAAAACAACATACCTCTACTTACCCAAGAATGATGAATTATGCAATAGGAATGTAACTGCTGCTGCTGCTGGATCAGGAAAATGTGACTGATGTTGTTGTAACTGGATCCTGGGAAATGAAGGAATCTGAACTGCTGATGCTGAATCATGGAAAAGATAAACGCTGAAAGTGGAACTGTGGTACTCTCATAGATCATAATTCATGCTGCTGTAACTGCTGAGGGAGTCGTGAAAAAGTGTATAGTCTTCACCCGCTACAAACCCGATGGTACAATTCTAAACATGCGAATGAATATGTCGATGTCAAGCATGAATAGAAATCATTGGATTACCAGCCATTGATGCATGTTGTTAACCAATGCGAGGCAACTCACCATTGATGTCAATGAGTGCCAGGGTACCCGAGTATATCTTACGAAGTGCGAATGGATGTGCTGAAGTCGAGTCACTTGCAAGATCTGAAGATCAAGGGACATTGATGTATTCCCATGATCGTCAGCGAGAGAACTTTCCATTAAGGCATGCAAGCCTCTAGGTACTCAAAAGGAACTCTAGCCTATTTCCCAGATAAGGTGTTGATGTCGATGGGGCAAGACTTGTTGAAAGGTGGGCCTTAAGGAATCCCACATCTGTCAACGCAAGTTTGTACAAAAAGATTTGGTAGGACTATAAATGGAAAGAACTCATGGAAAAACAGTGTGGATCAGCATGGCGAGGAAAACAAGGCAATATAATCATGGAAAGGGAATGAGTTTTATTCAAAAGGAAAACTAGAAGGCAAAAATAAACTGAAAAGGATAAAGGAATGTATGCAATTCAGAAAATAGGCGTGCATGAAGTCGTGAAAGATAAGGAAATGGAAGATTGCTGCAACATAAGGATGATTTAGGCGCTTGGAAGGAAAAAGGTGAGTAGTTGTGACGCAAAAGGATCTTTGTGTAGTGGAAAATGTCATGATATGTGCAGTGAAGAATTAGTTCCTTCAAGCGTCCAATGATGCATGTTTCATTGTGATTTCAAAAAAAATCACTTTTGCTTTAGATTGTCTTCAATTCTTAGCACCATTCCTGCATAAAAATTGTCACCTTTGTGTGCCATCTCCATCGAACATTCCTGTATGAAGTGACTCAAAAACAAATTAGCTCATTTTCAAGAATTTATGAAATGTCCATTCTTTAATTATTTTAACCAGCAATAAGATAATTGGATGCATGTGTGTGCTTGTGCTTGTCAATACCTTCAGGAATAACTGCTCGCTCCCCAATATCTATGGGGCAAACCCTTTCCCAATACATGTATATGTTTTCTATGGTTGCCTCATGTGGATATAAAAGGAGAAAATCTCGCCACTCTTCAAATGTTATGATTCCATTATTATCCTTATCTATGTGCTCCACGAAACGCGCAAGTTCTTCATCACTCATTTCAATGCCTGCTCTAACGAGTGCTTCCCATAGCTCTTCAGGTAAAATGCAGCCATTGTGTTCCACATCTATCACCTGAAAAATGCGGTAAAGCTCGAGTTCCTTGTCATCCATATACCGCCGAAACTCCTGGTACTCGACACGACCATCCTGATTAGAATCGCAAACTTGAAGCAGATCTTTGGCATACTTGTATTCGACCGGTATCCGCAATGCCTGTAGACCCCGCTCAATTTGCGAATTTTCAAGGTGCCCACTGTTCATTGCATCAAAGAAATTAAACAGACTTCGGATCCTCAATTCCCTCTCCTCTTTCGTCTCCCTCAAAGCTAACATAACATGCTCTAAGGACACCTCACCTGTATTTCTCACGGGATTGCAACATTCGGCCCGACGATTATCCCGCTGTGTCTTTGGCATAGATTCCATTTTGGAGAAGGGAGCAAGGTCAACGGCCTGGCCAGCACCCGACATGAATTTTCGAGCTTCGATGCTTGCAATTAGGGAAATTGCAACGACTTGCAACTAGAAATGCTTAAGATTTGCTCGAAAATTGAAATCCTCTGGTTGATCAAACCCTATCTATTTACTTCACTAAACAGCCAGAAATGCTCAAATATCCTCAGAAATTAATCTCCTGGACCGATCAATCCATGCACCTTTAATTAACTACAAACAGCCCAGAAAAGACTTAATTGGCTGGCAAATTCAAATCCTAGGGCCCATGTCTTTAATTCACGAGATATGCTCAAAATTTGCCAAGAAGATGAAATATGGGGCCGATCAAACCTTGTATCTTTAATTCAATACAAACTACCAGAAAAGCATATGTATGAGAACGCATATGTAGGTGCAGTGATTGAATTCCAAGTTTATTATGCAGCAGAAGCAATGGTTTTTTTTGTGCCAGTAAGATACGCACGTCTCTGTCCTGCCGTAGCAAGGCCTGGTGAAGCGTTGCCACCAAAATTCATTGAAAAATGTTGAGAAATGGACACAATGATTTGCATATTGAAAGATGTTTTTGATGAAGCATATTGCAAAACATTAATTTATTTATTCCTGAAAGCAGTCTAAATCATCCCTATTTTCTAATCCTCACGATCGCACTAAGCGCAGAGGAGAGCATACTTATTCTAAACAAAACTGAAAATGAAAGCAAGAACTCAAATTGAAAGCCTACCTACTCTATACTAATTAGAAAAAAATTAGTTACGTGTAATTAAACTTCCAATGAAGCCATTCACATAGCAGTAACAACAATATATCCAGTAGCATTTTTTTACATGATGGATGAAAATATTCGAAAGTGAATGAGTCTAGTTGTTGTAACTGCAAACCAACTATAAATAAATAAAAAGACGAATCTAATCTAATACTTACCTGGAACCATTGTTCGATAAAGCTTTGATAAGCACAATTTCTCTCACTTAGATCATGTTGTAACTCCTGTTCTTCTACTCCGATCTGTTGTTCTTCTTCCTCGATCTCCTGTTCGAATGATTGTTCGCCATCAGATATGCAAGATTCTTCATATGTTGAATCTTCGTTTATTTCTTGGGGAGTAGTTGAATTGTCAATTCTTGTCAAGATCTCTTTTTCCAGGGAAGAAGAGATCCCGACTTCTGCAAGGATCTGAGTGAGTAGTTCCAAGCTGACACTCATTATAAAACCATGTGGAAAGAGATTCTAAAAAAAATTAAAAAAATCAGCACACTAAAAAAAAAAATTGAATTAAAAACAAAAGGACCACAGAAATAATCTTGAATTCAATACTCAATTAAACCCTCTTACAAGGACTGCTCATTAATTGAGTAATCGAATGCTTCAATTACAACCATGAACCATGAATTCATCAAACACTCTTCACAGTTGCGAAAATCAAACACACCTGCAGAAATTGAAATTCACACTTGCATAAATGTAAACACACCCTACATGCCCTGATCCATAAGAGGTCGAGCCCATTACGGTATCTCGAATGCGATGCGTAGGTTGTTCCCCACGTCTTACCGCCTTAACACCTCGGAGTTAGGAACATGTCTAAACACACTTGCATGAAAAATCAAACTAAACTTCAATCCATCGTGCCTCCCCAGCAACGACGCCAAAATGTTGGGTGAATATATTATCGTTTAATTATGTTGTAGTATTTGCCCAACTATTTAATTTGTCAATCCGAGGTTCGTAGACTTACGAGACACATGCACTATATATGCAGGACTGAAGTGGAACTAATCTAATCTAATCTAAATTACTGAAATCAAATTAATCTAGAAAAGCATTGAAACACTAACTAGGAAAGCCGGAAATTGGAAAAGCAATACAACATGTGAAGAATTGAATGACAAACATATGTGAGCTCACAATCCTTTCCATTATTCATTATTATTCAAATGAAGAGAGAGCACTTTCTTATATACATGAGGAAGATAACCATCTCATAATTACATATCCAATATTCTCTCAAGCACTCTCAACTAATTTCCCATTATTACAAGATATGATCCCTTTGAATCCTCCACAAATCTCTCAAGCATTTTCAACTACTTTCCTATTATTACAAAATATGATCCCTTTGAATCCTCCACAAATCTCTCAAGCATTTTGGATAAGATATGTTATCCAAATCCTCCATGATTTTCTCCCCAGGAATAGGCTTGCATAATTATCTCCTTAATATGGTGGAGGAGATATTAATTCTTCACATATTTCCTACTCATCACAAAACTCACATATTCTTGAGATATATATAAAAATATGTATATTTTCTAATATTTAATCATAAATTCATTTGTAACACAAAAATGAATAAAATGGAAAATAAGAAGGTGAAACCCAAATGTATGTATGAAAATGATATGATAAAAGGTTAATGGGATGATGAAATGTAAGGAATAGTGAAGAAAAAGGTGGATGAAAATATGACATTTCTGAGTCCCAACAGGGCACAACATTGGAGATTTTGTAGTGGCCATGAGAAACATGTGGGGTATCTCCTTATTGCAGGTTCATGGATTGATTCAGAAGGAGAAGATGATTGTGTCTATAAATCCTAGCTGCAAGCATAATTTTATCAATGTTAATTTGGCAAAAAAATTGCAAGTTTTAGCAAAACACATTGAAAATACACAGGTTGATAATGAGCATGTTCAAGTTTATAAAGATTTGAAGCTTTCTATGGATAAGTAAGTGTTGCATTGTGATTTTTATACTTCAGATATGGATAACATAGATGTTGTTTTGGGATATCCTTGGATGGAATCTGTGGGTACTGTCAATATTAATGTGCAGAAGAAATTCCTGAAGCTCTGGTATAAAAAGAAGAAAATGCATTGCAGGATATTTCCATTAAGACCCAAGTTGAGACTATGGAGGAAAAAGCACAAAGCTCTAATGACACTTACACATCAGATGATGAGCCTTTGATGGTCGACAATCAAACAAAAACATCAAACCAGGTACCAGAAAAACAGGTAGTGTCCAAGGAGGCTAAAGCATAAAAGGTTACATGTATTGAAACATCAGATGAGGACTCAGTGGTTGAAGTAATATTGGAAGATAAGAAACAACAACAGACACCACAACATGTACCAGATACCAATCAGGCTCCATTAGGTGGTGAATTACAGAAAGCTACATTGTTCGTTAAAACATTAGCATATCACCACCCACATCACCCCGCAAGAAAACAACCAACAAGATGGCAACGAATCAGCAACAAGGACAACAACCCCCGCATGATAGATAGAGAGGGGCGACGATCCACCTACTATACATCACCACAAAAGAGCTACGAAGGTCAACTTCCATCTCAAGCGAGCGAGGGACCAGCTAGATCGAGAGCTCACCTTTCTCTGGGATGACTAGATGCACAAGCATGGTACCAATGGACTAATTTTTTTAGTAGATTTTATTATTTGTGTTCTTCCCATGTTTCGGGGATGAAACATGTTAAGAGGGGTGGAATGTAGTATACCCAGGGGGGACAATATGGAGTACAAAGGGAGGTACCCAAGGGAATAATGTAATAATGGAATGGGCCATAGTAATAAATAAGGTGGTTAACCCATATCATGTAAGGGACCACAAGTAGTTAGCAATAAGGTAATAAGCCCATGGTATTAGATAGATGGTATTGAGCGAACCATGGTAATGACCCATGCTATTGTATGTATGAGGCCTATATAGAGGCTAGAGACTCCCCATTGAGAGATGTCAAGGATTTGTTGTATGAATAGGCATATGGCTTGTGGAGTGTTCTCCTTTGTTAAGGAGTGAATGTATGGTGTTGCCCTCCCTTAAGGGTTTGATATTAATAAAGTGAAGCATTTTCTATATTTTAGATCTTATTATTTCTTGGGTTTATTTCCATTATCATATATTTTCAAATCAGATCTATAACAAGTGGTATTAGAGCTATAACAAGTGGTGGTTGGGTCCTTGGGACCAAAGTAATGCTATGATCATGTTCCCCTCTCGAGAGTGGAATCTCATGAGGCTTGTCAAAGACTGGTAGATGGTTGTTTAAGATCTATTGCATCTCAGGATGAATATGAAGAGAAGTGGGTTCAAATGCCTGGATGGCATTAAATTGGGTTATAACTCCATGGTGGCCCTTTTTAAACAATTTTTCCATCTTATGCGAGTTGATGATAGAGGGATCACCCCCCTGGAGTCCGCGGAGGGTATGGGTGTGGTTGTTTTGCTCAAAGCTCATATATAACTCCTGTAAATCCACTGTGATTGGGCCAAGTGTGCGGAGCCATTCGGCACCGAAGACAATGTCACACCCTCCCATGTGTATGGCAAACATGTGGGTCTTTAACTGATAATCCCCCATTTGAAGTTTGACATTTTCACAACGCCCTTCACATTTTATTGTCCCCCCATCAGCAATTTGGATCTGGAAGTTAGAGACTGCTCTGACAAAACAATGCACTGCTTCTACGACTCTTTGATGGATAAATTTACACGTACTGCCACTTTCAATCAAGACTACTACAGAGCGATGCTTAATACAACCTCTGATTTTGAGAGTTTGGGGAGAAGAAATCCCTGCCAAGGCATGAAGTGTGATAACTGGTTCTTTAGGTACATTGTCCGGCTGGTTGTCCTGATCTTCCTCCTCTGGTTCCTCGAGTGGTGGGGCTTCCTCCGATGAACAGTGATCAGTAGCATCAATTTGAAAGAATTTGGGCTCCTTGCATTTATGCCCCGGGACTATTTCTCATCACAGTAGTAACACAATCCTTGCTTTCTTCTTTCCACCATTTCCGCTGGTGACACCTTCGGAACCTTGAGTGTTTGGGTAGTGCTTTGAGCCTGGGTGGGGCGACCCTTGGCTATGAAATTTGGGCAATTGGATTGGGCCGCTAACGCATGTTCTACTTCCCAAGCTATCTTGCAAGCATCCAGCCATGAGGTTGGGTGTTGCGGTCGGGCGTGGGCTTGTATGGCTTCTTTGAGACCACTGACAAAACATTCCAAGTAGAACTAATCGTGTAGACCTCCTGTGCGGAAGGCTAAGGCTTCAAAAGCTGTAACATATAAATTCATTGTTCCTGTCTGTCGGAGCTTAGTGAGATGACCCAAAAAAATAGATTCATGGTCAAAGCGATCCGTAAGAGCTTTTGAGAATGTTTGCCAAGTCACGGGCCTTCCATAGCAACGTTGATGCCACTGCCACCATTGCCATCTTTCATTGTCCAAGTACATGCTACCCACACTAAGCTACGTTGCATTGTCTCTGATGTGATTCAGAGTGAAATATTGCCCATTTGTGCTAGCCATGTGGCCGGATAAAAGCCATCAAATTTATACATGTCCAGCTTGGGTGGTCGCATCTGGGACTATTGGTGGTTGCCAAAGAGGTGAAGAGAATGGCTAGACTCGCCCTCAATGTTTTCATTGAAAGCATATGCCTCCGAGTGTTCCTCCGACTTGCCCTTTGTGAGTGTGTCAGCTAAGGTCTTGAGCGACGACAGTACTGCGTCCAACTTTTGTTCAAGGGTGTCGATCTTCTCATTGGCCATAGCTTGAGCTCTGGTTTGTACCATGCACCGATCCGGTGCACTTAAAATTTGGGACCACCCGAAATTTTTGACGCTAACAAGTGAATGGTACCACCTTGCTCAGCTCGTCGACTTGATTCTTATGGGCTAAGTCTCCTATAAGCGTCCTGGGAGGGTCTCTAATTGGCAAATCTGATAGATCTGAATGGTGGATCTGAGAGATCTAAATGGCGGAACCAATTTTTGCGGTTGCAACAGAACCCCACCTGTTAGAGCTAATCTGGCAAAGATGATGCATGATCTAGAGAGAGACAAGGGAACTATGGTCTCAAGGAGTGTCAGGTGCTACAGATTGCAATATATATAAGGGTCTGACAGTCGTACTCGGCCCAATCTTTCAGGGCACTAACCAAGGAGGATCAATCATACCCTTAGCCGTACAACCCGACTACCTTATCGTATGTGTGAGTAATCTCCCCAAGTGTTGTTCTCGATGTACTATAGTAGCAAGACGATCGACAATTTATCTATGGCGAGGTTTCAAGAGAGCCTGGGGGGCTTCCGATATACCCAGAGGGTACTTGGAATACAGTTCGTGCGCGGTTTTGTCTAATGCGCTACTACTCGAAGGGGTAGCCACTGGGGTTACATGGGAGTCCAACAAGCGTGACCACCTCTTGTATTTCTTGCGTGCATGCCTCCCCAAATCCGCAGGTTTATGTGCTTAACGACAGATCCCATGGTTTAAAGACGCCGGAACACGTCTCTAGCCAAAATTTTTTTGCTAAAAATGGAGATCCCACCGGCCTTGGAAAGTGATTTGATACCACTGGTTATGCTCTTGACCTGCAAGAAGATACCAAATTACCAAATATGCGAAGAAATATACCCAGAACACAGAATAATAAGAAATAACAACAAGTATTTTATTATTCAGAAAGGAAAACAATGTTCACTTGCCTATTCGAGGGGGCAACCTCCAATAGAGCTGGGCTCAATTACAAAATAAGACACGATGCTCCTCGAGGGGAATCTCTATCCTTTGTGTAGGATTCATACATGCAATACCATGGGTCACTACCATGGTTCTTATTAATACCATCTATCTAATACCATGGCTCATTTGCAACTAACTGTGGTCCCTTCTTTAAATGTGGGTCAACCACTTACAATTATTAATATGGGCTTTATTGACTCTTTACTTAACTATAACTATGACTTGATCCTATTACATAAATAAGGGGGTTAGGGTTGGACCCTAATAGACTGCCCTCATCGCTGAGTCAAGCCGCAGGGCCATCTCCTCGCCTAAACCAGGTCCATCACATGGCTCTGTTATTAATTCTCACGCGAGTATGCAGTTGCCATCGCCTGGTCATGGCCCTCTCCCTTCTGGTCCGCCTGTCCTCCTCACCGAGTCCAGCAACCAAGTCATATCCTCAACTAAGCCAGATCCGAATAATGATTTATACACAGGTTTGTTAAGCCTTATCAATGGATGCGGTCAGGACCGTAATATCTATGAGAGTGTTATTAACTATAACCATAAATGAGGTAATAATCCTTATGTCGATAAAATGGATGTAGGTGTAATAATAATAATAATAATAATAAAATCAAATATTAATAGTTTGAAACACAATAATGAGAATAAGGATAACAATATTGATAAAAATAAAGATTATATGATTTATTATGAGTGTGATTCGACCAATAAGAATCGTAGTAATTATAAGAAATGTAATGATAATAATAATAACTATAATCTTCCCCCTCCCTCTTGGAATAATAAGGTTATCAATCTTTCTAGTTTCTCTTTTCCCCCTTCCGTTTTTAATCTTCTGGGTAAAGGTTTAAATTTTTCCCTAGCCCCTAAAAAGATCCCAGTAGAAGACATTATTTGTGACGTAGAATTTGGGATTAGGGGCTTACCTGATAATATTAAGGACACTATAAGGCAAGATTGCGTTGTTGTCCTTAGGAAGGCAAAACCCCCCAGTAGCAACATCAGCAAGGATGAATTTGATGCCCTCAGATCCTTAAATCGGAATACATATGTCGTGGTTCTAAAAGCTGACAAAGGAGGGGCTGTTGTCATCCTAAACAAAGAGGATTATCGTCAGAATATGTTAGATCATCTATGTAATAGTGGAAGCTATAAAAAGCTTTCCAAGAATCCCCTGAAAAAGATCTCTAGGATTGTGGCTCTTGCTATCAAGTCCAGTAGCTCTGTGGGTTCCTTGTGCCATAAACTCATTGAGAGTAGCCCCATCACTCCAAGGATCTATGGGCTTCCAAAGATTCACAAGGAGGGGGCTCCCCTGAGGCCCATTATCAACACCATCGGTGGTCCTACCTACCTTCTTGCTAAATACCTTGCCTTGAAGCTTAGACCCTTAGTTGGCCTTACAGAGTCTTTCGTCAAAGACTCTGCGTCCTTTGTTGAAGAGCTTAAGGGCATAAAGCTTGACCCTGGGGACATTCTTGTGAGTTTCGATGTGGTCTCCCTTTACACTTACATTCCTATAAAGGAGGCTATGGAGGTTATCAACTGACTTACGGACCCTGATACAACTCGATTAGTAGAGATCTGTCTCACTTTGACTTTTTTCAGCTTCGAAGGCGAGTTCTATGAGCAGGCCTGTGGTGTTGCCATGGGATCCCCCTTGTCCCTTGTTGTTGCTAATCTTTTTATGGAAGATTTCAAATCCAAGGCTTTGGTCTCAGCCCGTCTCTTGCCCAAGCTTTGGAAGAGATTTATAGATGACACGAATGTCATCTGGTCTCATGGCCAAGATGAGTTGGATCTTTTCTTCAAGCATCTCAACAGTCAATCCTCCGCCATTAAGTTCACTATGGAACAAGAAGTCGATGGATGCCTTCCTTTCCTCGATGTTCTTATTTCGAAGAATAATGAGGGTTCCTCTCCCACTATGTGTTTCGAAAGAAAACACATACTGAGCAATATCTTCATGCCAGCTCCCATCATTTCCCTACTCAAAAGTTGGGCGTCCTTAACACACTTGCTACTTGTGCACTGAGAATCTAGAGCCTCAATAAAGAGAAAGCCATCTCTTTAATGTCTTTGTTAATAACGGTTATAGTAAGCACCTTGGTCAGAGGGCTTTCCTTAAAGCCAACAAGAATTCGTTGGTCAAGAAAGACCCTAAAGATCGAGTCTCAGGGGTCCATCTACCTTTTATCCAAGGGACCACTAATAAGATTGCAAGGATTCTTAGGAAGCATAATGTTCCCTCGACCTTTAGACCCCTTAACACCATTCGTAATTCCCTCCGATCGGTAAAGGATCCGGTCGACCCTAAGGACATGAAAGGTGTCTATATTATTCCCTATTCCTGTGGGACCCCCTACATTGGCGAGACTGGTCGCTCTATTAATTAGAGGATTAATGAGCACTCAGCAGACCTAAAACATGGGAGGACCCAGTCTTCCGCTCTTGCAGAGCATGCTGAGAAGACTAAACATCATGTTTGTATTGAGGAGGCCCGTGTTATTGCTAAGGTTCCGCAGTTTCATCACCGGAAATTTAGGGAAGCCATTGAGATTGGAAAAAGGCCGAGCAATCTCAATAGAGATGACGAATGGAAAATCAGCAGTTGCTAGATCTCTGCCCTCTCTTCCTAGTCGGTTTTCCCCCCTAGTCTTCTGATTCGTTGTTGGTTCCCCTTTTTATCGTCTCTTTGATTTTTATGGTGGCTTGGTCTCTCTCACCCCTTCTCAATTAATGATTTAATATAATTATCAATTCATGGAATAAAAGTCCTTTTTCTATACCTTAATATTGATGAGTTTGGTTTTTAACTAACTAGTTAAATCAAACCATTTTCTTTCTCCTTAGTTCCTCTTTGGTTTTAGTCGTTTAAGGAAAGTTCCCTTGTATTCTTTTCCTTAAATTTATTAGATGGTCCCTTACATAACTAACTTAATGGGTTTAATTTTTTTTTTATCTATTATAGATGGTTATTAATCTAAAATTTATTAGAAAGTTTAAGTTTACATTAGATAGCTTTAAGTTTATATTTAATTAATAAGCTCTATTAATAAGTTATACAAACCATAAATAATAATAATAATAATTAATTTTATAATATTATTATAGTAGTTATAAGAATATTAAGAGTAATAAATCCATACTATTATTGATATTAATAATCCCTAATTCTATTAATAGATTACTATTACCATATTAACATAAATATAGTTAACATTTTACTTAATTAATAAACATGACTAACATTATAGTATTAAAATAAATATTCATAAAATTCAGAACATTAAAAAAATATTATGATAATATGTATTAATACATTGAATAAATTTATCAAATAATATTATTATAATTAAATAATATTATTAAATATAATATTGGTCTAGTTCGGTTGGCTAGTCAAATTTAGCCGTTTCATGGTCAAATATAGCCGTTGGTCCGATCTAATTGCCCAGTCCGATATAGCTGTTGGTCCGATCTAATTGCCCAGTCCAATATAGTCGTTGGTCCAATCTAATTGCCCAATCCGATATAGTCGTTTCCAAGTCAAACTTAGCCATTGAAAGATCTACTCTCCCTATTTAACATGCCATGATCTTATTCTTCAACTTGTGCTAATGATGTACCACACTTATTAGTTCGAAACACGTCGACAAATATATCATAATGTGATTTACACCAAAAAATATTCTCATAAACAAAATAAATATATTTTATTAGCCATTGTTTTAATTTATTTAATTAATAAATATATATTTAAAAATCAAATTATTTATTTATATATTTAAAAAATCCAATTATATTTTTAAAAAAATTCAACCTAGTCGTCTTGAAATACAATCTAAATGTTAAAAATATATAATATAATAAAAAATTAAAAATATATATAATGGTTTGTTATTTTATAAAAATATTATATTATTTTCTCATAATTTTAAATTAATAGTGTAGGAGTACATTGTTAATATACTCTTTGGGATAAGTTGTCAATTCGGATAATTCATAAAATTAACATTTAAAAATATTATTATTTTTTTAAATATTATACTTAAGTATATAATTAAATTATTATGTTGTAAGTGTATATATAAAATAAGTAGGGTAACTATATAGGAAATAAATTAAATTGAACAATTTAGTGAAAGTAGTGTATTTTGATTTTTCTTATTAGGGAAATAGGATATAATTTTATACATTTTTTTATTTTCCTAAGTTGGTATTAAGTGATGAGAGATATAATCTTACAATTATTTTTTATTTTCTATAAATTGGATTTGAGTGATGAAAAAGACATGTTATAATCTTGCAAATATCAATTAATATAAAATTAACATAAAATGAGTGGCAACTTGGGGTTTTTTTGGTTCCAATGAACAAATTGAACTGGAATACTCATGGAGTCTAGGCATAGCCTCTAACAACCTGGCTGAAATGTATACTCTCTTCCAAGGCATCACTTTAACACGATCTCTACCAATTAGATCTCTAATTATAATAAGTGACTCTAATAACTCCATCTGTCATGTTGCTTCGGTAACTTTTCCTTTGGACTCTACGCTTCACTATCTATACACAAGAATTTTGAGATCCCTAGCTTGGTCTCCTCACATTCAAGTTAAACATTTCTTAAGAGACTTGAATAGGGCAGCAAGCAAGTTGACAAATCAATCCCTATCACTTCTTCTTGGAACTTTGAGCATTAAGAGAACCTTATGAGAAATAATGCTAACTTAGAAATATGATGATGGATACCAATTTACAATATTTTATTATAAGATTTTTTGCATGATGTAAACATGGGAATTCAAAGGCACAATGAGATTATGCAGAGGTCATTATTAGCTGCCAAATTAAGATGGAGCGGTATAGTCTCAATTGTAACCACGTCATGGGAAACGAAGGTGATTGGAATTCAACCACTTAGAGAAATGTGGTCTCTCTCCATGCAAGCAGAGGCTTAGAGACAAGATCGGTGCACTACCTAAGGAAAACCCTATGTGTGATTCGGTACACAACACCCTTTGAACTCAAGTTGCTACATGGATCATGGAACATGGGGTGGAAACATAATATTATGGTAATTTTTAAGTGCCCATGCAAAATTGTCAACATGCATAGAAATCATAGTGAGAGATCAGGTGCAGGAGTTTCATTCCTTGTCCTGGGGGAATCAAGGTTGATTTGTCCTAAGGAGGTGGACAATCGAGAAGCTAATTACAACATAGTGAAACTAAAAAGGGTGTTGAGTACCCTAGTAAGTAGTTACCAATAACTATATTGTATTGTGATGGAGGACATGAAAGGTAAAGGTGTAACACTCCCTCCCACCTCTTTGGACTTTCCAAGATGAATGGGAGGTGTTACTTTCCCAACCTCTGTGGTCAAATTATGGAAATTAGTTACATCATTTCTCCTTTTTCCAAAGTAAGTGGAATTAACTTTGGATAACACCATCACTTTCAGCTTGTTGAGAGCTTTCCGGTGATTTAAATTTCATCGTGATCTGATACCCCAATCAAAATTTATCATCATTTGAAGTTTACACCTTCAGTCCCTTGCCAAATAAGTAAGGTTTTGCCACGTGGTAACCCCACCTCACCCAGATGGTTCCTCATCAACTTGACTTCCAACATGGCCATGGTTAAGTCCATGTCACCAAACCCATAGGCCCACGAGTTCGACCTTAACAGGTAAACCTTTGCTTTACATTATGTACAGGTTATAACAAAATTTGATGTTCTTATAACATTCCACTTGACAAAGGTTTTAGACTCCCAGATCTCCGGACTACCGTCTATTCGTGCGCATATCTAAGCTTTCCAACCTCACCTTTTTGTGCTTCCCTCGGATGCCTCTGACTTCCAGGTGCACCTGCCTTCCATATTGAAATATGATTATGTGCCACATTTCTACTATAGGGCCCCACCCTAGATTTCCGTTGAAATATGGCTTGTGATGGAGGCCTCTTAACACTATAACATGTTACCTAAGAAGGGCCCCATTGCGAACATGGCTTATTCAAGTTTTTCATGTCTAATTCATAGTTGTATCTAGCCCATCAAGACCTGATCTTGCCACAACATATCATGTAACATTTCTCTTATTCATTCAGACTCCCATATATCTCCAAATAGCCCAAGTCTAACCCATATACAAAGGTGATTTCTGCCTTACTAACTCGTAATGATTTTCTGGGTTTTCTTCGAGCGTTCAAGTTTTCAGCCAAGGTTCACCTAAGATCATGGTTCTACTAAAACATGCATAACCACATAAACACATCAACACAACGAATTCAAGTGCTAACCATTAATAAAATACATTCACGAAGATGTAAATTTGCCTACCACTCAAGCGTTGAAACAAGCCAATCCATGGCTACTGTACTTTGTAATTCCAACTACAACAGTACTATACCTTTCTAAGATTTGATCTGGACAACTCCATCAAATCCTATGATATATCTATGTGTATATTTTATTATTTCATTCATTACTCCATGAGTAAGGAAAGAAACGATTAGTGATTCACAACAGAGATCCATGTTAATTCATAACAAGCCATGTGTAGCTCTTAAACAACAAAACTCTTTAATTCTCAAACATAAATACGCTTTGATAGTTATAGCACTAAAACCATGGAATTTCACACACCATAGCAGTTTAATTGGATTCTTAAACAGTCATCAGAAATCACACAAGTTGCTAAGAGTATTTCAACAGTTACAGGGATCTTCAAGTCCTTCATACTACGAGAATAATCATACAAATATCTCATTACAAACACACATGAAAACATATTCATAATTAATGGTGCTAATACACTTATGTCATATAATAACATCAATTGTCATTTGCACTGCACAAATATGCATAAAAATACAAGTAAGCAACTTATCTTATTAGTTAAATCACTGGAAACTAAGAGAGGGACTTTAACTCTCCTCCCAACTGTAGGCCAATTGCTTATTGTTCTTTCTTGCAGCTAACCACCCTCGAGCCAGATTTAGAGCATGAGGAGTGAAGTGCTCAAGGAAAATTCACACTAGTCAAGTTACCAACACATGGGAATCTAGAGCTCACAATGCCTACACCTGATACCCGAGAATCCAAAGTGCACAATGTCTCTAGACAAACTACACTTCAGGGAATCCAAAACACACAGTGCTCCACCCAATAAACACTATAGGGATCCAGAGCCCATGACGTCTCCACTTGACTCACACTACAAGAATTTAGATCCCACAGTGCCTTTAGCTGCAATCTGACAAGAATCCAGAGCACACCATATATCCACCTGATATCTTTCATGGGAATCAAGAGTCCACCTGTAGGGTCTCCGCCTATGAAAACACCAAGAGAAGTCCCAAAGTACCCAGTGTCTCCACCTACTAAGTAAGAGTCCAAAGTCCATTGTTTCTCTACCTTCTCAACACCACAAATTCACCTTTCTTCAATGTCCCTTAGCTAGCTCACAAACTTGAGCTTACAATGATCCTCTTCTAGTGCTTCACACACATTGTTCTTACATAGTATCCTCTTGTTGTTGTGCTACCATTGCACTTGAATCTTCATGTGCCTTTTTCCTCATGGTTCTTGCTGATACCACCTTGTGATTCTTCTTGTTTGAATGCTCTTCTCTGTGCGAGTGTTTTGCCATCTCTTCTGCTATTGGGTGCTCCTCCCTTGCAAGAGTGTATCTCCCCCTTTTCCATTCTTCCCTATTACATGTTGACCAAAGACAACATGTCCCACGAGAGCAGGATTGGATCATCCTTTGCTCTGGTGCTCATACGTTATTTTAATGCTTGTACATTCTACTCTTTTAATTCAATGGGGATATATGTAAAAATTTAATGCAAAATCTAAGCTTAGTTATTTCCCCAAGCAATTCCCAAGTAGCTTCTCCTCTCAGACTTTGAATCTGTGTCCTCTCTTTTGTCCAGTCATTTTTACATTTTTCACAATTATTTACAATTAGACATGAAAATATTTACATGAGGGGGCAACCAAAAAGGGTTGTTGCAAACCCCACCCCCTTAGAAGAACACCATCCCCAATGTTCTATAACCGAAAACAAAATTTACAGAGAACTTTAAATACACGACTCTTTTACATTCACATTTACATTTACATTTGCTTACCTAGCAAACAAAAATGGGTATGATACTCTCATTTGATTAGCCATTTTCCAAGTGGCTTCATCTGGTCCAAGGTGCCTCCGTTGCACCTTGACCTGCTCAATTACTTGATTCCAAGGCATGATCTGCCTCTAATCCAAAATTCATTGTGGTTCTAGTTGGAATTATTCTCGGGATTTTTCCTGTGTCACATACCAATCAACAATGTGATTAACATCATGCACATATTTTTAAGCAAAGAAATATGGAAAACACCACGTGCCTTCATTGTGGGTGGCAAGTGTTAGTTTTTGTAGTATCAGATGTGTTCTAGCCACGAAATTTGGTGGATAAGCTAGAATACATGAGATATCCAAAACCCAAAAATTGTTTATGGAAATTCCACCTAGAGATTACTTAATTAGATTATTAACCTATCTTTTTAATGTTTCCTAAGTCTAAACTTAGGATAACTAGTTAATTAATCAAAAGTAATTAAGTCAAGGTGAGAATAGTCTAGAAACTCACATGGATCGACTTCAAGATGATCCTAGCCCTTGATTAAGTTTTAATCTTGGTCGTTGGTGCTCCAATAGAGGATTATAAGAAGAAGTCAATGGGCACTTACAGAATACACCAAAGAAACTTGAGAAACAGTTCCTTGTGCAGATCGAGCTAGCAGCAAGATTTTGAGCCAGAGAGGGACGCAATGTCAGTGAGGGGTAGAGACAGTGATCTGGAGGAAGATTTGCAGATCCGGAGAGGCAGTAGCAAGAGGTCGAGTTATTCCTAGTATAGGCAACTCGAGTGCAGGCAGAAGCCCTAGTATGGGCAACAGTATGAGTATGGGCAGAAGCGTGAGTAAAGCCAGCCGCGCGAGTGCAAGCAGTGTGAGTTGTCGGGGTTTCTTGTGGAGGAAGGGAAATTCCCTTAGATAATTTCAGCCATATTTTCTTGCTATGGATTGCTAGTTTCAGGCATCTAGATTGTACTCAAAATTTCACTATTTCTTTATAATAAAAATCCTTAATTGTTACAGCAGTTTTCCCAAGTTGGGTTTTTCCGGGGAATTTTGTCCAAAAATAATTGTGTCATATTTTATGTGTGTGTGCTAACATTTCTCAATTTCCAATGCTATTTTCTTCCATGGTTTATTTAGTGAAAATCACAGTGTGAGTTATTTGATATTTGTCATAACAGATAACAAATACATTGTTAAATAAATTAACAATTAGAAAATAATTTCCAATTGTTGTGAAAGATGAAATTTTCACATGGTACCAAAGCGAGGTTGGATTGGTAGCTCAAAGACAAAGAGGGAGAAATTCGTTGTTCAGAGGGAGCAGCAACATAATTTCTCCAGTGTTTACGCAGAGCTTGGCCAAGTAGTGCGAGTGGTAAAGTAGAAATTCAATTTCCAGTTTCGGCAAGCAACAAAAGTTCGAATTGCTGAGAGCAGGACTCCAACAGGTAGAGGTAGAGTCGAGAAGTAATTCCATAAAGCAGTGCAGTAAAATCGTTGAGAAAATCTGAGTGAAAGAGGAAGAGAAATTGCACACACAGAGGGAAAATTTCTCTCATGGATCTTAATTTTAGAGACCTATTTTTTCCGAATGCAGATAGGCGGTAGTTGTGAGCATATATTCTCACTCTAGAAGGGAGCGCGAGTAGCATATCCAGCAGTCTAGCGAGGAAGAGAGGGAGCTTCCATGTTTACTTTCTCTAGTTTTGAGTTTTCATATTTTGCATCTTTGTGGGGATGATCATACGAGATTGCCAAGGAGGTCATGCGGGTTAGCCCGAATGCAGATATGGGTAGCAGATCGACTTCCAATTGCCAGAGGTAGGTCTTGGAGGAAGTATGAGTTACCTAGTGTGAGTTGGAAAGAAAGGAAGGGTCCCAACCATGGACTAGCAGATAGTGGGGCACCAGATCCAAGAGAAGGAGTATAAATCTCTAGTGTGCCATATTGTGCAGGGTCCAACGTAGTTGAAACAAGGAGGTCAGTCAGATCAGTTCTTGATTGTTGCAATGGGATCATCACCTTTGATACGAGGGCCCAATGTATTTAGTAGCAGGATGGATCAATGTTAGTAGTTGCAGTCAATACCAGAGTGACAGTTGCAAACTAGTAGTAGTTAGATGTTGAGGAGCATAGAGCAATGTTAACAAAAAAGTGGCTGGCTCAGTGCAGAGTTGGAAGCAGCGCAAATTCTTCAGTGACAGTGCATATTCTAGTAGCAGTCAGGACTCAGGAGACAGATGCATCACACTGAACACAAGTGATTCAATATTTAGGATGCTTCTTAGTTGTAGTAGTTATAGTTGCAACAACAACATATGATAGGTATTTGCAGTGAATATGTGGTGTTGATAGCAATATGGTAGTGATAGCAGCATCAAAGATGTGCAGTGGTTGGTGGGCAGTATGACCAGACATTAGCAGTGCGATAGGAATACTGAGACAGGGTGTTGTGACAGGGTGTGCAACACTAGAACACAGTCCTCGCTAAGAGGGAATGTTAGTTTTTGTAGCATCGGATTTGTTCCAGCCACAAAATTTGGTGGAGAAGCTAGAATGCACGATATCTCCAAAACCCAAAAATCAATTTTGAAAATTCCACCTAGAGATGACTTAATTCGATTTTGTTTTTTAATGTTTCCTAAGTCTAAACTTAGGATAACTGGTTAATTAACCAAAATTGATTAAGTCAAGATGAGAATATTTTAGAAACTCACATGGATTGACTTCAAGATGATCTTAGCCCTTGATTAAGTTTTAATCTTGGTCGTTGGTGCTCCAACAAAGGATTATAAGAAGAAGTCGATGGGCACTTGGAGAATACACGAGAGACACTTGAGTAGCACTTCCTTGTGCAGATCGAGCTAGCAGTAAGAGTTCAAGCCAAAGAGGGACGTATTGTGAGTGAGGGGCAAGGACAGTGATCCAGAGGAAGATTTCTAGATCCGGAGAGGCAACAACAAGAGGTCAAGTTATTCCTAGTACAGCCAGCTCGAGTGTGGGTAGCACGAATGCAGGCACAACCCTGAGTATGGGTAGAAGCACGAGTACAAGCAGAAGCGTGAGTACAACGGCCACGCGAGTGCATGCAATGCGAGTTGTCGGGGTTGCTTGTGGAGGAAGGGAAATTCCCTTAGATAATTTTTGGATAGAATTTCTTGTTGTGGATTGCTAGTTTCAGGCATCCAGATTATACTCATAATTTTGCTACTGCTTAGTAATAAAAACCCTCAGTTGTTGCACCGGTTTTACCAAGTTGGGTTTTTCCGGGGACTTTTATCCAAAAATAATTGTGTCATATTTTATGTGTGTCTGCTAGAATTTCTCAATTTCCTGCGCTACTTTCTTCCACATTTTATTTAGTGAAAATCACAGTGTGATTTATTTGATATTTGTCATAGTAGACAACAAATAAATTGTTAAACAAATTAACAATTAGAAAAATAATTTCCAGTTGCTGTGATAGATGAAATTTTCACAATAAGGCCAATTTGTAGGACACTGGCCCCACTCTTTCGATAATCTACAGTGGTCCATAAAATCTGGGTGCTAGCTTTGCACAAGACCCAATTTTCAGTAAACTCTTCCTTGATCTTATGCATAGATAAACACGTTCCCCCACTTGGAACTCTTTGCGCATTCTTTGTTGATATACATAGCTCTTTTGTCTATCTTGATCTGATTTTAAATTCTTCCTGATAGCAACTATTTCATGTTCCATTTCATTTAGCATATCAGGTCCAAGAAATACCATATTCACTAAATCATCCAAGTTGATGGGTTTATTGTGTTTTATGCCATGCAGAGGCTCAAAAGGGATCATTTTCAACGATTCTTGATAACCATTTTTATAGGAAAACTCTGCCAAATGAATAAACTCTTCCCACCATTTAGGCTAATTCATAACATACATTCTGAGCATGTCCTCCAGCACCCTGTTAATTCTTTCAAACTGCCCATCTTTTTTAGGATGGTACTCTGTGTTGAAAGCTAACTTTGTCCCTTAACCAGCCAGTAGTGCTTTCCAAAAATTAGAGGTGAACTTAACATCCCTATCCATGATAATCTTCTTGCGTATATCGTACAAACTAAATATTTCCTTCATAAAAATTTGAGCAATATCAATTGCCTTATGAGTGGATTTAATAGCTATGAAGTGAGCCATCTTGCTAAGTTTTTATACCACCACCATTATGGTATCATGCTACCTAGATGTCCTTGGAAACCCAGTGATGAAGTCCATTGAAATAACTTCCCACTTCCACTCAGGAATGGGGAATGAATGTAGTAATCCGACAGGATGCCTACATTTCACTTTTACTTATTGGCACTCCAAGCACCTAGTGATATATTCAAACACATCCTTTTTCATACATGGCCAATAATACATCTTTTTCATGGTTGTTACCATCTTCTAATAACCAAGATGACCATAATATGGCTTTTTATGAAATTCATCCAAGATGACCTTCTTTAAGTCGCTAATGCAATGTATATACCACCTACCCTTGAATTTCAACATGCCATCCTTCGTGAGGGAGTATTTCTTACTCAATGTCTCCTCTAGCTCTTGCTACAAACATTCATTCATTTTTTGGTAATGCTCATCCTGTTGTATTGCCTAAAGATTTTATTCAATGTTTATTTCGTAAGTACTAATGGCTACTACATGATCCACTTGTAACCCCCTACTAAGTGCATTGGCTACTTTGTTTTCCTTACCTTTGTTGTACTTGATTTCAAAATCAAATTCACTAATCAAGGCTATCCACCTTTCTTTTCTTGTGTTCGTCTTGGGTTGGTCAAATTGATACCTCAACCCTCCATGATCTGATATCAAAACAAACTCTCTTCCCAACAAGAAGCACCTCAACATTTTCATTGCATGCACTATCGTTGTCAGTGCCAAGTCTTGAGTGACATATTTTCACTCCTGTTCATTTATCTTCCTTAAATCATAGTAGATTATATGTCCTACTTGCTTTAGGACTCCAATCCCTTCCTTGCAGACATTTGTACAAAATACAAAAGATTCTCCTAGTTCTGTTATTCTCAATATTGGTGCATGTGTGAGCAGATGCTTTAATTGCTCAAAGTTGGTCGCACATTCTTCTACCCATTAGAATTTAGCTCCTTTTCTTTGTAGCACTATGATTGGATGTCCAATCTTTGAGAAATCATGGATGAACCTCTAGTAATAACTAGCCAATCCCATGAAGGATTTCACTTTTGTCACAATATGAGGAGCATGCCACTCCATAATGGATTTAATATTCTCCAGGTCTATTGCCACTCCTTCCTTGGAAATAATATGTCATAATAATCAACCTGTGATTGGAAGAAGCCACACTTGTTGAGTTTGGCATAAATCTTCTGCTGTCTCAACAATTACAACACAATTGCTAAATGTTTTTCATGGTCCTCCTTGGTTTGTGAATAAAACAATATGTCATTGACAAAAACCAATACAAATTTTCCCAAATATGGACTTAGAACATTGTTCATTGTTAGTCCAAAAGGCACTACCGCAAATTCATAATGCCCATACTTGGTTCTAAATGTGGTCTTGTGAATATCCTCATCTTTGATTTGTACCTAATGGTACCCACAGCTCAAGTCAAATTTTGAGAATATGGTAGACCCTCTAAACTAATCAAACAGGTCGTCAATCCTTGGAAAATGGTGCCTATACATTATGGTGGATTTATTTAATTGAATGTAATCAATACACAACCTCGATGTGTCATCTTCTTTCTTTACAAACAACACAAGTACTCCCTAGGGTGATAAATTAGGTGTGATGTATCACATGTCCAACATTTTCTTTAGTTGCAATTCTAATTCCACTAAGTTTGGTGTACTCATGTGATACGAGGTTCTTGACACAAGTGTTGTTCCTAGAAACAACTCTATCGAGAAATCGATTTCCCATCATGGCATCAATCTTGGGATCTCTTCAGGAAACATGTCCTTTAGTTGGTTTAAAATTAGGTGTTCTTCCAAATCGTTGCTTCTAATTTCTAAGTCATTGGTCACTTGGAAAGTGTACAAATAACATCCCTTTCAATTGCACCACTTTAGTTGTAATGTTTTATTCAATTAATTGTCATTGGTTTTAGCTTTCCTTGCAGTGTCACCTTTTCCCCTGTCTAGATGAGACATGTTAGTGTCAGTATTTGCATACTGCCATCAGTGATCAAAACTCCTCTTTTCATATTCGTATTAGGGTCTCGCTCAGAAATTTTTGTCATTCCATCTAGGTCCTCATTAAAAAATTTACTCACTGATGGTAGCCCTAGTGAAAAAACCTCACTCACCTACACTCCATCTACCTCCCTTGACCTTTTCCCATGCCCATTCCTCTCATTTCCCTCTCCCAGGGTTTTGAGGACATTTTTCTTGGTTTCGTGACCTCCATAGTTAAATCATCAACAAAAATTATATCCTGATGCTCTTGCACCTTCCCCTATCCTTAATATACCTTCCTAAACACTTCCCATCACTCTTATCCCTCAAAATCATCATTTTTCTACAAAACCTAGCCTATTTCTACACTTTTGATACTTTTTTAGACTAGGCCTGTGTTTTGCCCTTTTGGACCCCTTCCCCTCATTCAATCCTTAAAATTATAGTTTCTATTACTTCCTAACATCCCTCCATACCTCCCAAAAATTTCCTAAGAATTTAGAAGCCCCCTATCCCCTTTATTTCCTTTCATTCCTATAAATTTCCCAAATCCCATGTTTTGCCTACACTAAACCCTAATTTCCTCTCCCATTGAGCTAGGGTTGGCTATGGAATCAGAGACATATGAGAAGAGGAGGCCTAAGGGAGGTCATTTCAGCAAGTATTAGGCCATTTCAACTCATAAACATCATTTCTACATCATTTTTCAAGAAGTCATTCCGAGGGACAAATCACTTGCCACACATAGGGCCAGTTTTGCTTCAAAGTATTTTTCCAACCATACAGAGATGAATTTTACAAAAGGGAGAGAGGTTTTTATCCATAATAGTACAAGGATGAAAAAAATCCTTCAGTTTTTACACAGGTGTTATGGTTTTGGATAAATGTAAAAAATACAGTTGCTACACTTCTGGAGTGACCTTGGGAAAATCATTTTTTTCTCCTAGATGGAGTGTCCAAATGACTTTCTTAATGAGTCAAATGATAACTAGACAGAAATATATTTCCAATGAGATATCATGAGCTCAATTTTGAGTTGAGGAAGACCTCAAAATGTTTCCTGCAAGATCAGACTTCATTTTTTCACCCTCATTCTGCACTTTTTGACCAGTCATGGGAGAATTGATTTTTAGGGGTTACACTTTATCATTTTTAGTTCTTGATAGGTACAATGTGTAGCAAAGAGAGAGATATTTCCAACGATCTATCATGGGCTCAATTTGGACTTTGGTAAGGCACTCAAAAGTTGATTTTAAGTTGGCGTTGCACGCTTGCTTCTTGCACTGTGCACTTGCCAAAAAGGCACTTCCTTTTGGCGTTGTGCATAGACCAATATTGGGAGAATGAAATTTTGGAGCGTCAAATAAATTCAATTTTGGAAACTTAATGTATATATAGAAACTGGACAGGGTAAGATTTCCAACGAGCTATCTTGGGCTCAATTTGGACACCGGCAAGGCAGGAAAAAGTGGGTCTGAAAATGGTGCTGCGCACTTAACACAGGCACTGCGCACTTGACAGTTGGCCTAATTTTTCACTATTCTTCTCCAGATTTTATTTTCACCTATGGTAAGTCACCTTTTTACCGATTTAATTGATATGATAAATGTAATTATGGTCTTTTACTATTACCTAGGGGTACATACATTAAGTTAATATTCTTCATCAAGTCAGATGAATTAGTTGCAATGTAATTAGGGATGAGTCACTTTGACCAGCCTAAAATCTAGCTATCAGTTTAGATTTTGATGGAATTGCTCATCTTCTCAAGGATTCGACCACTGAGGTGGGGAGGAGTTTGTTTGAGGTATATATCTTCCCTTTCTTCACTTTTTTGAGAGGTTGGACTCCACTGGATGTTGTACTAGTGTTTCGAACTTTGGCATGGAATATATTGGATGAGTTGCAGCTATTTTTGTGGGATTCCTGTGGCATGGTATTTTGATATTGTTTCTCCTTCAGTTACATGTGTGTGAATTTTTTGTATCTTCCATGATCCATTTCACTTCTAAATATGTTTGATTTTCAAAGTGTGATAAGCAGAATTCATCTTCTATGCTATGTGTTGGGAAAATCATCATAATTTGTTTTATTTCTTCAGTTTAAAAAGAATTCATGATTTCCATGCTCTTTTTAGCATTTCATCAGTCTAAACCATTCCATCAATATACTACAAAGTGTTAAAGTACTTGCCTACCTTGCCCCATCAAATGTCTACAATTCTGATTTTCTTTTGCCCTGACCTAGTTCACTTTCTGACCTAATTCATTGATCCAGTGACTACCCCAATCAAATCAAATCAAAACCCTGAGCTACTATAGCTAGCCTAAAACCCTAATCCACCCAGCCCTCATGGTTGTGATCCTTTGGAGAGAGGCCTCTCCGGCTTGGTAGGGCTAGCTACCAAGTCAAAAGATTGGTCTATGGTTACCTCAGGTGGACTCTTCCTCAGCCTTGGAGATCCGGAGGAGCGATAACAAGACATTCAAATGATTTACTAAAGCAATCAATTTTGTTCTTACAACCTACCAATCCATCCATGCCAACAAACACGTCGTATGATCCCAATGATAGTAAATTCAATTTTATGTGTGTGGGCATGCTATTCATCTCTATTGGGCATGACCTCAACAAATTTTCGACTCGCCTCGTAGTCCCTATTGCTAGCTTCAACAACCATGATTTTTCATGGGCTATATTCTCCAGTGCACATTTCTCTACATCATTGGGGCTAACATAACTAAAACTAGAACATGGGTCTATCAAAATTGAAACTAACTTATTATTAACCATACATTCCATCTCAATCACGAATGTTAAGTGATAGGCCTACTTATTGTCCAATGCAACATAAATATGAGGTGCACTTTGAGCCACATCCTTTATGGTATCTTCTTCTTGCACATTGTACAAGCCTGAATTATTTTGTTGTTGTTGAAGACAGTCTCTCTGCTGATGGTTTTCTCCACAAGTCAAACATTGCATAGGTCCTCATTTGAACCTATCATATTTTTGTCCTTCAATCTCGGTAAATCGGTCCTTGTTAGCAGTAGTGGATTTCTGCTAAAGCTCAACCTTGCTGAAAGTGGAAAACTTCACATTTTCTCATCCTAACTGATGTCCTGCCAACTTGTTTCCTTTCCTTTTAGAACTAAATTTGCCCTACATTTTCCAATCAGCCCTAAAATCAGACTTGTGCTTGGATTGTTTGTAACAATACCTCATCTTCCTAATGGAATCCTCCAATGTTTTAGGCTCTTCAAATTCTATTATGTCCTTGAAAGTTTGTGGTAGTCCACTGAGATATCTTTGAATCTTTGTCTTCTCATCCTTGATGTAAGGCACATATCTCAATAACTTCAAAAATTTGGTTGTATATTCATCAATTGTCAATTGCCATAGTTTGTGCTCATATAATTCCTTGGCCTTACTGTCATAGTACATTTCATATAGGTAATTTTCTTGGAAATACCTCTGAAATCTCCTCCAGGACAATTATTTTTCTCTGATATATTTTACATTCCTAAAATCTTGCCACTAGATAGCAACCTTTCCCTTCAAGTTGGAAATGGGTACACTTGCCTTCATATTCTTAGAGTAATAATGTAGCCTAAAATACTTCTTCATCCCTAGAAACCATGTCTTTTCTTCCTCAACCTTATTCACATCTCCATCAAATGTAGGAGGCTTTTCCTTCTTAAATTCTTTTGGCATGAATTATTTTCCTTTCCTTTTATGTTGATAATTCCTAGACAATTGCTCATGGCTACATTTCCTCTCTGAAGTACACAGTGATTTCCATCTCTCACTATATCCTTACTTGCCTACCTATGAATTTTCTTATATTTGTTGCCTTTAGCACCACCGGCCTTCAACTCATGCTTCCAAAGTCATAATGAACTCTACCTAAACGTGTAGATCGCACCTAGTTCATGTTGGTTTTGTCTTTGTAAATATGATAGGATTTGTAGTCTAACTGCATTTAGTTCTATTACTTTTCTTGAGCTCTAATAATTGTTTCATTTTCATCCTTGTGTTGACGGTGCTGGACCCGCCAACATGTCAGGGAATCTCCCCGATAAGAATTCCCAACTAGACCTCAGACTGTTTGGTGTAGGAGTCCCAACAGTGGGTCGTACAGTATCGCCTTGACCGTAGTTGCGTGCAGAGGCAAGTAAGATGTCCCTGTTGGTAGCAAGGGTGTGACATGCGCAACAAGACAAGGAAGGTGCATGAATGGTTCTAACACGCGGAGAGTGAGGTGAGTGCGCCCCTTGGAAACCTGTGAAAGCACGCAGCTAAGAAGGGAACACACGAGCGAATATGCATCACAAACTGGAAAGCAAGTAAGCTAACAATCCAAAGTGATGGTTAAACCAACAACACATTTCAGTAAGATTCATACATACATATACAGAAAGAGTCTATACACACATGCGTAAGCAAACAGATACATATATCATTAGAGTAAACAAGATAGCTAAAATACAATAAAAACATATGCATGAAACTTGCTGGCTCTGTTATATTAAGAAGTGAAAGTTTCAATTATATAGTACAATCATGACCGACCACTAGTCTCGATAGCGGAACGTTACAGTCATTGCCTCCTGCTCCTCTAAAGAGATGTACTAGCTATACACAGTGGAGAAGCCAAGGCTCATTACAATACTCTCCAAGCTTTCTCTAAGCTAATCCTATCGGAATCTTGGCTGAACAAAAGCCTCTACAATGAGTTATGAGGGGATATATATAGCAAAGGGTGGGATGACACATGACATTCCCCTTTGTGATTGTTCACCTACCCTCATGACTCTTCAACTACTCTATGAATGTTACATTCAACTATTGACACTTGAAATTCCACTTGACAAGACGTTACATACAATCTGCACATGTACCCATGTGAGACAAAATAGGCTTGAACAAGCCATGCAAGACATCACTATGACTCAGACAACTGTGGGAAGACTAGCTCTTCGACATCCTCACGATGATCGACAGTAGCGAACTGATGCCAAGCTCTGTAGTCTGCGATGGTGTCCGTGTACTCTATGGTGACATGTTTTTGGAAATGAACTCTTTCCTTTGTTGCATCTGGGTACACTACTCTTGCTCCTTTGTCCAACTCGTCTAATAAAATGCACATCATTGTCTTGAGTGCAACCGGACCAACGACATACTAATGCATGGTATCTGCACTGATTGCCAAGTTTGTGCTGGTGGCTATGCGCATCAACTCGTCAAAGTATGAGTCAAGCTTAAGTCAGACTTGTGCCTTTGTCTTTTCCTTGGTGAGTGTCCCAACAGATGGGATCGTATGTGCGCGCACAACAACATCCATGCTTCTAAATACCTGTGCATGGGATGCCTGCAAACTAGTGATGAATTGTGAGAGTTCTTCATAGTTCCGGATCTGACTCCGGATACATGCCTTCTCAACTGCTCTAGGCTTCATCATCTTGAGCAAGTGTAACGGGGCTCCCTTGTATCTCATTGTCCATGTTTTCATGTGGTCAACAATAGTATGTAAGTTTGACAAGATACGTGCTCTCCTAGCACATCGTTGCTGCCAACTGTTGAGATGGACAATTGCCTTATGCACGGTACCAAATCTAGAATACAACGCCCACATGACTATCTCAAGGGATGATACTTCATCCAGTATCGCCTTCTTCAACTCTACTCAGTTGGATGTTGTAACTAGTTCTCCTCCTTGCTTCGTTGTCTATAACTCCTTAGCCATTTGCTCGTTCTCCGCTATCAAGAAGTGAACACTCGAGCTAGTGGCTTTGGCATATGCTCTGGTAGCATCAACTAATGACGTTGGATGCTTGCACACGTCAAATACTATCACTCATTCCTCAAACTGCGCAGGAGATGTGTGGTCATCTGGAGTAGACACTTTGCGTGATTGCATAGCTCTATGTTACAACTAATCGAATAATATGTTGTGCATCTCTTCTTTTGGATTGTCTCCAAGGATCTTAGTATCTCCTTGGTCGCTTGGGACCTGCTTGCTTTCAGATATGGTGAAGCTGGTGGGTCGACCTCATGGTGGTAAGGCATGAGGTTGATGTCTTGCTCTAACTATGGTTTCTCCATCTCTGTATCCATTTGCTCAAGTGCTCGTTCAATCTCTTGAGTGAAGTCCTGCGACTGCGATTGCTCACCATGTCTATTTCGTGCCAACTGCTCGGATGAGTCTACTACCTGTACGGGCATAGTTTCATCTATTTGTACATGTTGCGCCCCATGTTGTACATGTCCTTGTTGCGCTAAATTCTCTTGTCTGCGCAGCTCCTGTGCCTTCCGGAGTTGCTCCTTCAACTCATGCAACTCCTTCATTGTTTCCTCCATCCTCTATTTTTCTCTCTGCCTTTGTGTGGTCCTCCTATCGCATTGTTGCCTCTTTGCCTTTATTGCCAAAGTTGCTTTCTGCATAAGTGGATCTGCTCTGAACTTGTAGCTTTGCTCTGCATCTGCGTTGTCAACAATCTTTCTCTTGCCTTTGTCGTGCGTCGATACGTTTACCTCTGCTGCTGTTGCTCTCCTGGATGCTGCTTCACTAACCATTCCACAACGATGTCGACTGGTTCATTGGGCCTGGAGAAGCTATGACAATATCTCCATGGGTCTTCCTCAGCCCAATGACACGCCCTGTGGATCAATGAAAATTGTACTCTATAGTGATCCTTCACAAAACAACGTGGGTCATACAGATTATAGCTTCGGGTGCCTAAAGGATATTTCTTTAACTCTTCTGTTTTGGAATCTGCATGCTTGATATTCCGTATCTTGTACAATCCGATACGTAATGGAAGAATAGGCCAAGGTGCCTTCTTCTTCTGGTGCAGCCTATCTGACAGTCCTGTAGAGATGTGGTATGATACTTCTTACATTACGAGATTATCCATGGAAAACTTTGGCAAAACATGCGGAGGATTCTCCACGTTGTACATTTGTATGAAGGTGCCAGATGGTGAGGCATACCAATCTGCTATTTTGATTAGTGCCTCCATCGCTGCCTTCGACATGTAAGGTGGATCTTGCTCAAATATCATCTTGTACACCGAGGTGACAAAATGATATGACAGTTGTGTGATGACTCCTCGAAAGCTTCATTCAGACAACAATTTACAATAAAACAATGTAAACTTTGAAACGGGAACTGATACTGTTACCCGTTTTGTAGAGGTGGCAAAAAAATGACCCGATTTTCAAAAGTGTTGATGCAGAATACACATGTTTTTTTTAGAACATGGTTTTTGGAACTTTAATTTTTTTCATGTGCATTAAGTTTTAGAATGGTGGTGAATGGTAGTGATTTTCAGCCTGATTTTAAAAAGTGAGTATTCTGCATCACACCCTTTTTTTAAAAGACCTATTTTTTGACTTTAAATTTTCTAGTGTGTGAAATGTAAAAAATTATTTTCTAAATTTGATAGTTTTTGAAGTCGTCATTGTATTCATATTTTCTTGTTCTCTATCTTAATTTTTTTTTTTTTAGTGGGGTTTTTATTGTTTTGCGTTTTTAAATTAGAAAGTTGATAGTTTGAATTTTAGATAATCTACATATTTAGACATCCTTAATTAATTTTTCAATCCACATGAAATAATTGTTTCTAAAAAACAACATTTTTTAACAATGGACATAAAAAATAACCATTTTTAACATAAATATAACAAAAAACTAAACGTTTTGATAATTTTTTGCTAGAATTAACATGTCAAAATCACAATTTTTATACAAAAATATTAACTAAAAATGGTCAAATAATAGTTTTTTTTATGAATTTCATGTCAAAAAAATAATAATAACAACTTTTTTTTTCAAAAAATAATAATTAACTTAAAAATCAATGCGAAAATCACAGTTGTGCTCTCTCTTTCTTTCACAGTTGTGATTTTCACAGGGGTGCCGCTGCGTGGAATTGGTAATGTGGATTTGGTAATGGGTGGGCTATATTTTGAATTAAGTTCGTTAAGAGTCCGTGTTGCGCAATTCCCAAACTGTGTGTGTTTATCGAATTCAAACCCTGTGCAGTTCTTGTAGTTTCCATGTAGTGGATATTGTATATTTTCCCAGAAGAAATGAGAGTTTATTGAGGGTTTGATGTCTTGTTTTGTGTTGAAGCTGGAGAGGAGTGAGCTAGTTGAGGTGGCTTCGAGGAAATTCTACCTCCGCTACCTGTTGAGATAACACATAGTGAATAGGAAAATCTTAACCCGAGTTGCAAGAAAATGGCCCAGTCCATTTCTCAATCTATGAACCCAAACTCTCGGCAAGTTCCAGTAAAGAATGACGTGTTGAAGAATTGGAGGAGATCGGTACATGAGAGAAATTGGGTGCATTGATAATTCACAAGTAATGAAAGTAAGAAAAAACTCAAATTCCCCCAATTCAAGCATTTGGGCTTCAATATAAAATAGGCATAAGGAATAGTGCTTGAATCCTAGAGTTTGTTGGAACCCGGCATAAGAAAGATGCATCCATCCGCCATTTCTATTATTATGTAATAAGATAAATTTGGTGCACTCATAATTCGAGAGCAATGAAGGGAGACAAAAACTCAAATTCCTCGAATTCAGGTTCGCGCTTTAATATAAAATAGACTTTAAGGAATACTGCATGAACGCTCGAGTTTGTTGGGACCTGGAATGGGAGAGCTGGACTCGTGTGTCTGAGCCCTTAAGTTAACAAATGGTGGAGATTGTTCAATGTGGGACCATACTCGAGCCTTCAGGACAGAAGGGAAGGAAGACTTTAAAAGATAGACTTTAAAAGATAGTGGAGTCATAAAAATGGAAGGAAGACTTTAAAAGATAGTGGAGTCATAACAACATTGTGCTATTTCACAATCACCATTTTTATTTAGTTTGAAAAATCATATTGACACCAACCATAACTCCTATTTTATCTAATCACTATTTTTATTTAGTTTGAAAGATCATATTGACACCAACCATAACTTCTATTTTATCTAATAAAATATATCCAAATTATGATAGTTTGAAACCATATTGTAACCAATTATAACTTTTTATTTTGTCTTTGTGAAATACCTTTTGAAAATAATTTTAATAAGATTATGATAATCTGTATTATAGTTATCAAATTTTAAAATTTTGAGCAGTTAGAAATTTTTGATGATGCTGAATCAATTTCCACTTAAAAAAATATACTTCAAACACAAGTATTTTGATTTTTAAAATTTTTTACTGGCAAGAAAACTGCCCTACAAACAAATTTTTAAGGTTGGTAGACAATGTTTTTTTTTTTAAATGCGTGTGGAAGGGCATTCTGGTCGAGTCTCAAAGAAATTTAAATCCCCGGTTCTTTTATAAAATGAAAATAAAAATTATCAATCAAATAATACTATAACTTACGTCTAAATTGTAAACTCTGAATTAAATTTTGTATACCGCTACCTTTCCTGATTCGTTATTTTATTCTCACCGAATGTTGAAGAATTAAGACAGTTGAATTTGCTATTTTCAACGCGGCTGTACATGGACGTGTTCCTTCCTTCAATTCCGTGATTGTATGTCGAAGGTTCGCGTCGGCTTCACTCCAGGCTCCACAGCTACCACGTTATTTGACTTTCGCCACCGTCCATGCCTTTTTGTAACGGTTATCTAACGGTTGTGGTGGCCCCATTTTAATACTTCTGGTCTCACCAAACATCGTACTTCATATTCTCGGAAGTTTCTCTTTCAGCCACTTATGTACACCATCTGTCACCATGCCACCGCAAGTTATGGAGGTTTATCCACAAACTGTAGAAGCTATTGGCTGAGATGGAAGGTATCTCACTTGAATATTCCTTCAAATTTTCCTATAAATTCTGCCATGGTGTTGGTCGTTCGGATCATAACCAGTACCACCAAACTGGAAGAGTTGTTCATATGTGTCTGCTGCTTTTTGCACGAGAGATATTCTGTCATTTTTGTTTTCTATTTCTAGAGACTGGTGAAAATGGGTGTGTTGGCCCTTCTATCAAGCTGGATTGATGCTGCCACTACTCCCAGGCCCAAGAAGAAGTTCAAACAATTTCAGGTACTTCATGTTTATGCAATTCAGGTAGATTTATTTTTCTGACTCAATATGGCACGCAGAGGGTTGTGACTGTTAGCGGAGCTAATTAGCACTCACGCCTGCAACTGTTTATGTACAGACCGTGGAGTTGAGAGTTCGAATGGACTGTGAAGGATGCGAAAATAAAGTTGTAAAGAGAGTGAAAGTTTAGAAAAACTTCCAAACATAGAAAGTGAAAGGAAGACTTTAAAAAATATTATAGCCATCGTGATATTTGACGATCCTCATTTTTCTTGAACCTTTATTATTATTTATTCTTTCGATGCCTCTTCTCCTCGGATAAGATTATACGTGTGAATTCCTCCACACATTTTTTCAACGTGACCATGATTTGTTCAATACCTCCTGTACTCGCTATGAGGTTGCATTTACCAACGCTTTCTTCGTCTCTATGCCCCACTTCATACGCCAATTTCTTACCGTCTTTCAATTTTCCAGCTGGCTGGAATCCTACACGCGGCTTTGTCCGATAATAGAAGTAGTAATATATATATATCCATATTTCCAGAACATAATTCATATCTGGAGTGTAAGAGGGAGAAATGGATCATATCGCTGTTTTCCTAAAGCTGCTGTGCTTTGTAATGGCAGAGGTCTCTGTTGCTGTAGATGACGGTCATCAATATGTGTATGCTGGTCCATTAAATTCACTACAACCTGATCCTTCTCATTATGTTATGAAGGAATATGGAGGAATTCGTTAACTGTTAGGTACGTGATGATTTTGACAATGGAACCTCCAGAGCGAATCCGCCGCGCAGCGCCACCCCCGGGCCGCTCCGCCCCGCCCGACCCGGCGGCGGGTCGATTCGCTCTGGAGGTTCCATTGTCAAAATCATCACTACCTAACAGTTAACAAATGCTGACCCATTTCTTCAATACGTTCCAATAGTTCCTTAAAACCCTCGGACTCCGCGTTTAGCTTTTGGTCAATGGATGCATAGTCATGTGTGGACAAGCTCAAAAATTAATTTATCCCGCGCTGCGCTGTTTGTTTGAAGTGCCGACTGTTACAGGACTTGAGGTCCCGCTCTCATACGACCTCTTGACAACTTGGATAAACGGTCTGCCAATATGCATGCATCATCATTTTGCAAATAATCGTTATATTTTGTATAATACTCTACTGGGCATTTGGAGACGAGCTTTTAACGCATTCCAACGCCTTCTCAGTGTTGCCTGCTTCTACCTTCAGAAGCATAGGCTTGGGTTTCATGATTATTCACCAGGTGAGAAAATACAATATGTAAATGGGTAAATCAAAGCCATCTTCATACAAACAAAGATTATAGTTTCTCGTTTTTATTACAATATGTTAGTTTAGGAATATGTTTCTCTTTTATGGATATTGTAAGATTTGATATAGGATTTATATGAAAAATTATTTACATTTACAATGTTGATCTATGATATCATTTATTTCAAAGATATTTTCACCGACAATGCAGTCAAATTTTAAAATATATTGATGTGTTTGACTACAGGCAGTTGCCTTTGGGCTGTACGTGATGCCACTGAACTTCATGTGGGAAAAATTGCTGGGTGTACATCAATCACGTTATCTGGTCAGAATCATAGCGAGGCTCCCGGTGGCAATTTTGCTGTGGTTATTCGCATTGTTGTTTCCTTTCTTTGGGCCTCTTAACAGCGTAATTGGCTCTTTGATTATGAGCTTCTCGGTCTATATTATCCCATGTACCGCCTATCTCTTTGTCTTCAGGACAAAAACGTCCAGACAGGTATAATTTTGAACGCAATTCTCAATGCTAAGTTTAATTGAGTAAATTACAACTTATCCTATTGATAACCATAATATAAATTGAATTTCCGCTGGTCTGGCGCATGTGCAGGACGCTTCGGAAAAGGGAGGAAAGTGGATGCCAAAATGGAAAGGGATTTTGACCATGAATTTGGGCATTGTCATCCTCGTTGGAGTTGCATTTACCAACGCTTTCTTCGTCTCTATGCCCCACTTCATACGCCAATTTCTTACCGTCTTTCAATTTTCCAGCTGGCTGGAATCCTACACGCGGCTTTGTCCGATAATAGAAGTAGTAATATATATATATCCATATTTCCAGAACATAATTCATATCTGGAGTGTAAGAGGGAGAAATGGATCATATCGCTGTTTTCCTAAAGCTGCTGTGCTTTGTAATGGCAGAGGTCTCTGTTGCTGTAGATGACGGTCATCAATATGTGTATGCTGGTCCATTAAATTCACTACAACCTGATCCTTCTCATTATGTTATGAAGGAATCTGGAGGAATTCGTTAACTGTTAGGTACGTGATGATTTTGACAATGGAACCTCCAGAGCGGCGGGTCGATTCCCGGAATCGACCCGCCGCCGGGTCGATTCCCGAAATCGACCCGCCGCCGGGTCGGGCGGGGCGGAGCGGCCGGGGGTGGCCGCCGCGCAGCGCCACCCCCGGGCCGCTCTACAACCTGATCCTTCTCATTATGTTATGAAGGAATCTGGAGGAATTCGTTAACTGTTAGGTACGTGATGATTTTGACAATGGCGCCGCCGCGTAGCGCCACCCCCGGGCCACTCCGCCCCGCCCGACCCGGCGGCGGGTCGATTCCGGGAATCGACCCGCCGCTCTGGAGGTTCCATTGTCAAAATCATCACTACCTAACAGTTAACAAATGCTGACCCATTTCTTCAATACGTTCCAATAGTTCCTTAAAACCCTCGGACTCTGCGTTTAGCTTTTGGTCAATGGATGCATAGTCATGTGTGGACAAGCTCAAAAATTAATTTATCCCGCGCTGCGCTGCTTGTTTGAAGTGCCGACTGTTACAGGACTCGAGGTCCCGCTCTCATACGACCTCTTGACAACTTGGATAAACGGTCTGCCAATATGCATGCATCATCATTTTGCAAATAATCGTTATATTTTAATACGCAGCCTTCAAATGTACAGTAATGATAAGGGACATTTTTCCACACCCCTTTAGTGTGATATGTCACTTCACCTCACGCGTTTATAATGGTCACTCTCATATATGCTGAAAAGCTCCCTCGTCTGAATTAATTTTGTGAACTCGTTAGATTCCGTATTCTTTAGCTCTGTTTCAATGGGTCCAAATAATAAAAAAAGGCTGACCAGCCGAACAATAATGTGAAACCATACACCTCTATTGTAATTAATTTTTAGCAACAACAAAACAGAAAAATCTTCGAAAGTTTTAACATATTTATTTTATTACAAGAATGCACTATTGTGTGCCAGTTTCCTAACAAAGCTGGAGGTGGCCATCAACTTTTTTAATTTAACCATTAAATATAGCAATTCTGAATGGATTCTTTATAATGCAATTAAATATTTCTTCTGAAAATCCAGCAATGTCCTGGCATTGAGGCAAGGTAAGTATGCACACATTTGAGAAATAAAATATTTTGCTGCCGAGAGATATTGTCACTAATCACAAAATCGCTCAAAATAGGTGGCCAAAATGTGTGAAAAAGTTGTCGTCTTGTTCAAGTAATTTAAGAAAGCCTACTTTTTGGAAATTTATGGTTGATGTGATCAACGAACTATTGGTGCTTTATAAATATTGAAGACGATGGGTTGCGGAATAGATACGAACGAGAAATCGGAGTGTATTTTTTGCGTGTTCACTTGTTTTCCCTTTTTGACCATTAAAACTGTGCAAGGAGCATTCTCATGTACTTTTGCATGGCTACACAAGTTTTTATATGAAAGTTAGAAGATGAGGATGGCATCTCTGAAAACACATTTATGTTAATATAATTATGATAGGGTGTCAAAATTTTAATTAAGAAATTTAACATAATCAAATTAATTAATTAAAAATTGTTATATAAATATGTTGTATGAATATGAATTATTATTTTTTGGGTATGAATATGAACTATGATTTTTTAGACATGTAGTATTAGTAAGTCATTGTATTAATATATGATATTGTAATGAACTTTGTTTTTAAGAATAGATTGTTACGTGTTTTCTTTTTCTAATTTTAATGTTTAACTCATACATTAATTATTGTTACAATAATAATAATATTAATAATAAAGTTATAATATAGTTAATTTTTATAATTTTGGTGATGTGAGATGTATCACGAGATAAGTGTTTTGGTGCCTAAGGAAACAAGATACTACTTTTTGTTTTTATGATATAAATGTAATTTCATGAATGTGTTTTGCCATTTATACATAACACTTGAATAAATTGTTAATTTTATTATTTAATTTTAAAATAGGTTTGTAACAACATTAATCAATGAAATTGTATTTATTCAAATTGAAAATTTATTTGGTGCCTCTTTACTAAATCAAGAGTTCACTTCAAACCTTTGCTCTCTAATCCCTCAATCCAATGTAGAACAATGGGTAAGAATACAATAGCCAACCACAATCACAAACTACCAACAATAGCCAACCACAATCACACACTACCAACATGTCATTGCTATTTTACTTCTTTTCACCTTTCTTTAATTATAAAAATCCAATCAACAAAGTAAAGTTCCAATTAAGTGTGTCTATCCTCCTCTTCTTCTTCTTTCTTTTTGGTCGACATTTATCAACGTAGGCTTCTCTATCATATGACCTATCCCTATCAACCTAGATTTCTCTATCAAATGACCTATTCCTCTACCCATTGTTTTGACGTTGGTTCATGTTATATGATAAATACTTTGGGCATGTCTCTTGCATCTTGCATGATACACAAACTTGCATCTTGATTCCGGGAATCGACCCGCCGCCAGGTCGGGCGGGGCGGGGCGGCCCGGGGGTGGCGAGGGAGGGCGGGCTGGGCCGGGAGGGGGAGGGGGAGGGGGGGGGGGGGGGGGGGGGGGGGGGTGGGGGGGGGGGGAGGGAGGGGGGGAGGGGGTGGGGCGGCCCGGGCGGGGGGGCTGCGGGGGGTGCGGGGGGTAGGGGGCGGCCCAAAATGATATTCTACCAAAAACATTAATGTGTTTTTTCCTTAAAATTTAACTTTGTTTGAGACATAAAAAATTGGTTTTATTAGCATTTTTTAAAAAGTATGAAAATTGACCCTAAAAAAAAAAATCATTATTCCAGTATCAACACTTTCGTTCTGAAGCTATATTTTGCAGGAAAATTTCGTAGAAAATTTCGTAGTCACTGCCATTTTTAAAACAGCCGCAAAATTGACACCTAAAAAAAATCATTATTCCAGTATCAACACTTTCGTTCTGAAGCTATATTTTGCAGGAAAATTTCGTAGAAAATTTCGTAGTCACTGCCATTTTTAAAACAGTCGCAAAATTGACACCTAAAAAAAAAAAACATCGTTCCAGTATACACACTTTTCGTTTTGAGCACTGTTTTTGTGGTTTTTTTGGGGTTTTTGGGCCAGAGTTCCCGTTTTGAGTTTATAGTTCCCGTTTCAAAGTTTACATTGTTATAAGTGTTCACAGAGGTTTTCGTTGATTTCCATGCCCATTTCAAACCCGGGAACTCCTGATGAGCACATATTGCATCCAAGATGTAAGCGGACATGTGGATTTCTGCTTGCTGACCTTTGGGCGGCTACCAAGCTCCTGTTACCCATTCCTTCAGCCTGTGAGCCAACATGTCAGACCAGTTGCATGCTTTGCCTTCATTGGCCAGTTGGTCCAATGCGATCACCCAACTCCATAGGAAGGTCTCCGTGCTCTCTTGGCCATACAAGCGACATGCAAAGTTGACCAAGTACTGATATGCCTTCCGCAGTATCTTAGTCTTACAAATCTGGTTGGGTGTCATCCTGAATTTGGCTAGCTCCTTCACCCAGTTCTTCAAGATATCCCTGGAGTTGGTATTGTTGCTGGGTATGCTGAAGGGTGTCTCCATGGTGATCACTGGCTTTAGAAAGTGGTACATCTGTTGATAGTCTTGTGCCCTAAAGGTAACAATATTTGTCCCGCTGACACTGCTTAATGTCATCGTCTCGGGGTCAGTGTGCGAGATGATCCAATGTATCATGTCCGCGCATGGGAATGTGGGATACCTACATGCAATCCGGTACAAGCTGAACTTGTGAATGTTCACATAGACTTGGCAATCTTCAAGATTTTCCCCAAATGTGCCTAAGAATGCATCATTGACCTCTTGTCATTTCAACTTGATGTCTTTGTCTACGATCAACTTGGTGTCTTCGTATATCGACAAACTCATAAACACTCGCTCAACTACTACTCCAGTTGCGCTTTTGTCGGTGTCCTTTGATCCTACTCTCTTGGAGGCCATTGATCCTGAACTGCTGAGAGACAGACGAACACCTACTATATTTGGAGACATGGCGACATGCATGGCAAGAAATTTGTCAGTTAAAACCAAAGCAAACTTGAGGGACGACATGCAACATACCCGAGGAACTGCTGGCAAGGATTGTGCAATTTTCATTGGGAGGTTGGGAGACTGACTGCCGGAACTGCGCTAAAGGAAGTCCGGATTATTGGGAGGCATGTTGACTGCTGGAATTGTGCAATGCGCAATCCATGCTGGTCTGTTGGGTGTTGAGATTGCGCAATGCACAATTTCAGCTGGCAAGTGATGCAGGCCTAGGGCTTGCATCACGCAATTTTCTTGGCCAGAAGTCACTGCCTCTCAGAATTACGCAAAGCAAGACTCGAGGGCAGTGATTGGCCAGATTTGCACATTTTCTGGGAGGAAGGTAGAACCTTCCCTCTCATAATTACGCAATGTTGTTTGGGCAAGCAGAGTCTGGGCCAAGGTTGCCCACACTCGCCAACGAGCAACTGAAAGAAAATGAAGATGTGAATGCATGGCGATACCTAGTGTAAGCAGGAGTGAATTATCATGCATGAAAACAGTGAATGCAAGATTCAAAAACCGGAAAAATATGCATATGTGTGAAACGATTCGCCGAATCGGCAACTATTTGTGCAAAACAGTGTCATGCATGTGACAGCAGTGAGATGCTAACAAAAACTGAAATGGTTCTTGTACAAGCTAACATGCATGAAAACGATAGCAAGCATTCATAGAAATCAAGCAGGCATCACTCACAAAAGCCAAAACACAAAAAGCGACACAATTGCTGCAAAAGACAAGTAAAGCACACTTACTTGGAAATAGATGAGCTGGATGTGCCGAAGACTCGTGGATGTACTGTGGGATGTCAGAGCTCCAAGTGTTGAATAAATAAATTTGAGGCTCATGACGTGCATGCCACAAATGTAGGAAAATGTGACACTTGGAGGAAAGTTTCTAAAACGATTTTTGCATGTAACCTCTGACTGCTAAAAATAGCTCCCTAAAATATAGGGATGCTTTTTGCATGTTGCTTTTTTTTATTTTGGAAAAAATCAGCCCATGCATGCAAGTTAAGTTTTCTCAGTCTCGAAGAGAACCGATCAACCTGAAGGCACATGCAACAACCTGCTTGCCTGAGAGGGATTTTTGCGCAATTTCTGGGAGGAAATTGGGCTCGCTATCCAGAGAGATTGCATAATTTCTAGGAGGAACATCTGACTGCTACCCAAAATTGTGAAATTTTTGGGCTTAGCTACACTGCTGGGCCATATTGCCCAATTTTCCAGAGGAATTCTGTTTGACAGGATTGTGCAATTTCTGAGCCCAGCAGGCTGCCAGCTAGATTTGCACAATTATCGAGGGGAGGTTGGTTCCCCTCGAGAATTGTGAAATTTTCTGAGGGAGTTGCTCAAACAGTAGTTGGACCAAGTCTAGAGAGGCAACATGTGAGGGGAATGAAACAAACCATCTTGCACAGGCTAGCAAGCTGCTAAAAAACAATGAAGCTTATGTTCTTGACCATGCAAGACATGCTGCTAAGGATGGTTGGTAGGTAGGCTCCAAAACGAAGCTAAGGAAAAATTTTGGAGGGTGGTTGTAGCCGCTACAACACTTGGCGACTCACTGGTAGAACTCCAGCTCTCTGAATGGACCTTGTTTGTGAAAATCAAGTCTAACAACTCCGAAAGTGTTGTTTAGTTCTCTGTTCATTTTGGTTTCGACACTTGCTTGATTGTAAGATGTAGCATCTGCCAAGCTCGTGGTTAGTCGACACACATTCCAAGCCAAGTCAACATAGTTGTTTCGATTGGGGTGAGGGGTATGATGGTGCACAAGCCTTATGGTCGTCAGAGTTTTAGTTTAATCTTTGGTGTTGCTCCACTACCAGCAGGCGTGGACAGTACCCCAGTCGAGTCACGCATGAACACAAGCATCACTCTGCTACCAGCGAGCTTGGTTAGTACCCCAGCGGAGTTACTTGCATCACTTCTTTCCATAGGAAACCTTTCTCTTCTTTCGCCTTATTCATTTTTCATTTTTTTTTGAAAATTTTCACTTTTTCATTTTTCATTTTTCGTAACTGTGCATAACACTTATTTATTTCAGAGGCAGAAGAGGGATCCTGACTTATTCAGAGCATAAGAGGTTGTTCCTTCAGAGAAGTATTTAATATATACCTCTAACGTGCTTGTTAAGGTTTTCCCCTTCACCTTACTCTACTTGATTGAGCTAACAAGGATTAACCCAAAAACAACCGACTAGAGTAGGTGACACTAGTTAGCGCACAAGCGTTGTGTTTTCACCAAGGTTCATTTTGAACAATACGTATTTTCCATCGACGTATCATGGAAGAAGACAACAATTTCTTCATACACAGGCAGGATGACAGGTAACCAAGTATTGATAACTGCACAAGTCCTCTTGTACTTTACCCAACTTGTTTCAAGAGTTGCACATAGTTTCATGTGAAACTAACCTACGAACCTAAACAAGAAAACAAGCAACAAAACAAAGCAAAATCAGAAGTAAAAGCATAAGCAAAGCGAGTGAGCAAACAAGCAAGCAAACAAACATACATGCGAAGTAAGAAGCAAACATGCATGCAAGCAAACAAACCAAAAGAGAACACTACTCCTACTCCTAAGCTAATGGTGCATGGGTCCGCTCACGTGAAGTGATACTTCCAATGCAGCCACTGGCACATTGGTCGACCCATGTTGGTGAAGGCTTGGTTTGCGAACAACACAGCTATGTGAACCAGCAAACATGAAAGATATAACAATGAAGACAAACACACTAAAAGTTTAAATGTTTCCACAAAACATACGTGAGTGCAAGTGCATGACATGGAATCTGTGGGCTTGCCATGGTGCTGTGTGACATTGCGTGTAGCTGTTAAGCATATGCATACTCTTGACTGTGACATGCAAGCAACTAAAGAAACAAAGACAACTTGCGTCGTGCATGTGTGCTTGCTATGTAAGATTCCTCCAATGCATGAGCGATGGGATTGTGTAGTTCGAGTGGAGGAAGCATAATCTGTGCGTGATATTGATCTTCAATGCATACAGATGAGTGATGAAGAGCCTCGGGTGTTTCAACAATTTCTTGATTGGAAGTGAAACTAACCTCATTACAACGAGGGCCTGACATAACCATCAGCTCGGGTTGAAGTGCCTTGACAATCTGCGGGGTTTCGACTTCGTCGACAAATAGATCATCATAAACAAGTAGCTTCGAAAAATCAACTGCGATAGAATCATCATCATGATCGAATATGGGAGTAAATAGATCATGGTAGCTACGATAAGAAAAATCAATGATTTCATTGACATCCTCATGATCTGATGAATCAAACAAAGGGGTAGATGAGAAGCGAAAAAATTCACCCTCTGTGTTTCCAGAAAAAGTAGATGAAAAATCAAGTGGATTTTCAACAAATAACTTGCCCTCTCCATTGTTGGATGATGGACTGACATCCGGTGTGTTCTGCAAATGATCAACAATGGATGCATCCGTAGACGAAGATACACATGCGTAATCATGGATGGAAAAATCACAAAAGATATTAGGAAAACACGGAGGAGTCTCGAACAAAAGGGATTCATCCTTCGCCAAGGATTGATGCTCAAGCTCCCAGTCATACTCTTCATGAATAACAATGTAGGTTGGTTGTGCAACACCAACTCCATCAATGGCTTGATCCTCGTTCAAAACAAGTGTAGAATCCGGAATGGAAAAACACAAGATAGTGCAATCCGAAGGATCAACAGAACACGAAGATGGAGGTTGAGGTAAAACAGGCACGTGAGAACCCATGGGCTGTGTAACCAAGTCTGCGCGAAAATTGAGAGAAGTGATGTTAGGAGGATGTGACAGTTGAACAGATGTGTGTGCCTATTCTCCCACATCACTCTGCAGTGGTGGAGCTGTTTGATGAGGGGACAACAGACAGTCACTTGTGACAACAATTGTGTCCTTATGTGATTGCGCAGCTCCATCACCAAAGTATGCTAAGCGGGGCTTGGGATTGAAATTTATTTTAGGAACATATTTGGTAATACAATACTCAAATCTTTCCATGAGATGCTGGAATTTCATCTGAATTTTCGGAGCTTGAAATTGCAACACACGGAAGCGGTCCCAAAATTCCATAGGCGATTCATGCTGGGCCTTCTGTTGTTGTAACAATTTTTTATCAAGAGGTTCTAGATCAAAATTATGGAAAGTAGATTCAATAAGATCACAGAAATTATCGAGTGAGTGCATGCTGCTGGGAGGCAGACTCTAGCACTACCGTTGTGGGGATTCACGAAGTGTGTATGAAAGCAGCAGGATGACCTCTTCTGCATAGAACTCGTCTTCATTCTCAAGGAAGACATAGAGGTATTCTAAGTACTCAGGCTAGGTTAATTTACCTTCACCATCATATGTGAATTTGGACAAGAGATCGAAGAACTCCCTCATGATGTTGAGAGGTTCGGCATGCGAAAGACATCGCAAGGAATGAGTGTGATAGAATCCATGATAAATATGTAAAGGTTCAAAACATGATGAGTGGACACAACTTGTCATTTGGCCCTCCTTCTATTGCTAGAAATGTTGATGGTGTTGGACCTGCCAACATGTCTGAGGATCTCCCTTGTAAGAAGTTCCAACTAGACCTCAGACCGTTTGGTGTAGGAGTCCCAGCAGTGGGTCGTATGGTATCGCCTTGACCGTGGTTGCACGCAGAGGCAAGTAATATGTCCCTCTTGGTAGCAAGGGTGTGACATGCGCAACAAGCCAAGGAAGGTGCATGAATGGTTATAACACATAGAGAGTAAGGTGAGTGCGCCCCTTGGAAACCTGTGAAAGCACGCGGCTAAAAAGGGAACACACAAGCGAAGATGCATCACAAATTGGAAAGCAGGTAGGCTAACAATCAAAAGTGATGGTTAAACCAACAACACATTTCAGTAAGATTCATACATATATATACAGAAAGAGTCTATACACACGAGTAAGAAAACAAATACATATATCATTAGAGTAAACAAGATAGCTGAAATAAAATAACAACATATGCATGAAACACGCTGAATCTATTATATTAAGAAGTGAAAGTTCAAATCATACAATACAATCATGACCGATCACTAGTCCCGATAACAGAATGTTACAGTCACTGCCGCCTGCTCCTCCAAAGAGATGTACTAGCTCTGCACTGTGGAGAAGCCAAGGCTCGTTACAATACTTTCCAAGCTTTCTCTAAGATACTCCTATCAGAAGCTTGGTTGACCAAAAGCCTCTACAATGAGTTATGAGGGACTATATATATCAAAGGGTGGTGTGACCCTTAAAATTCCCCTTTGTGACCATTCACCTACCCTCATGACTCTTCAACTACTCTATGACTGTTACATTCAGCTATTGACACTTGAACTTCCACTTGACAAGATGTTACATACAATCTGCACATGTACCCATGTGAGACAAAATAGGCTTAAGCAAGCCATGGAAGACATCAGTATGACTCAGACAACTGTGGGAAGACCAACTCTTCAACATCCTCACGATGGTCGATAGTAGCGAACTGATGCCAAGCTCGGTAGTTCGTGATGGTGTCTGTGTACTCTGTGGTGACATCTTTCTGGAAATGAACTCTTGCCTCTGTTGCATCCGGGTACACTGCTCTGGCTCCTCTGTCCAACTCATCTAATAAGATGCACATCATTGTCTTTAGTGCGGTCGAACCAACGACATACTGATGCATGGTATCTGTAGTGATCACCAATTCTTCGCTGGCAGCTATGCACATCAACTCGTTAAAGTACGAGTCAAGCTCCAATTAGAGTTGTTCCTTTGTCCTTGCCTCGGTGAGTGTCCCAATAGATGGTATCATATGTGCGCACACAACAACATCCATTCTTCTGAATACTTGTGCATGGGAAGCTTGCAAACTAGTGATGAGCTGCGGGAGTTCTTCATAGTTCTGGATCTGACTCCAGATACGTGCCTTTAGCGCAACCGCTCTGGGCTTCATCATCTTGGGAAAGTGTAACGGGGCTCCCTTGTATCTCAAATTCCATGTTTGCATGTGGTCAACAACAATATGTAAGTTTGACAAGATACGTGCTCTCCTAGCACATCATTGCTGCCAACCGTTGAGATGGACAACTGCCTTATGCACAATACCAAATCTGGAATACAACACCCATATGACTGTCTCAAGGGAAGATACTTCATCTAGTATCGCCTTCATAAACTCTGCTTAGGCGATGATGTAACCATTTCTCCTCCCTTCTTGCCTGTCTGTAACTCCTTAACCATTTGCTTGTTCTCCGCTATCAACAAGCGAACACTCGAGCTAGTGGCTTCGACATATGCCCTGGTAGCATCGGCCAATGCTGCTGGATGCTTGTGCACGTCAGATATGATCACTCGTTCCTCAAACTGCGCAAGAGATGTGTGGTCATCCAGAGTAGAAACTCTGCGCGATTACATAACTCTATGTTATGACTCATCGAATAATATGTTGTGCATCTCTTCGTCCGAATTGTTCCCAAGTATCTCAGTATCTCCTTGGTCGCCCAGGACCTACTCTGCTTCCGGATCTGGTGAAGCTGGTGGGTCGACCTCTTAGTGGTAAGGAATGAGGTTGATGTATTTCTGTAACTCTAGTTGCTCCATATCCATATCCATCTGCTCAAGTGCTCATTCAATCTCTTGAACCAAGTCTTGCTCCTGCGACTACTCACCCTGTCTGCTTCATGCCAGCTGCTCGGATGAATCTACTACATGCACGAGCATAATTTCATCTGTCTGTACATGTTTTCCCCATGCTGTACCTATTCTTGTTGTGCTTCCTTCTCCTGTCTTCACAGCTCCTTTTCCTTCCAGAGTTGCTCCTTCAACTCATACAACTCCTTCATTGTTTCCTCCATCCTCTATTTTTCTCTCTGCCTTTGTGCGGTCCTCCTCTCGCGTTGTTGCCTCTTCACCTCTATTGCCAAAGCTACTTTCTGCACAAGTTGGTTTGCTCTGAACTCGCAGATTTTCTCTGCTTCTACGCTATCGACAATTTTTCTCTTGCCTTTGTTGCATGCTAGTATGTTTACCTCTGCCACTGCTGCTACTGTTGCTTCACGTTGCTTCACTAAGCATTCCACAATGATGCTGACCAGTTCATTGAGCTTGGAAAGGCTGTGAGAATATTTCCATGGGTCTTCCTCGGCCCAATGACATGCCCCGTGGATCCATTGAAACTTTACTCTCGCGCAATGATCCTTCACAAAATAATGCGGGTGATACGGATTATAGCTTGGGGTGTCGAAAGGATATTTCTTGAACTCTTCTATTTTGGCATTCACATGTTTTAGATTCTATATCTCATACAACCTGATCTATAATGGAAGAATAGGCCAAGGTGCCTTCTTCTTCCAGTGCAACCTATCTGACAGTCCTGCTGAGATGTGGTATGATACTTCTTGCATGACAAGCTTGTCCATGGCAAACTTCGACAAACACATTCAAGACTTCTCTGCGCTGTAAATTTGTATGAAGGTGCCAGATGATGAGGCATACCAATCTACTATGTCAATTAGTGCCTCTATCATTGCCTTCGACATGAAAGGAGAATCCTGCTCAAATATCCCCTTGTACACTGGGGTGACAAAATGATCTGACAGTTGTGTGATGACTCCTCGAAAGATGCATTTGAACAACAATTTACAATAAGTGTTCACAGAGGTTTCCGCTAATGTTAATTCTCATTTCAAACCTGGGAACTTCTGACAGGCACAGATTGCATCCAAGGTGTAAGCAGACATGTAGGTTTCTGCTTCCTAACTTTTGGGTGGGTGCTGAGCTCCTGCTACCCGTTCCTTCAGCCTGTGAGCCAATATGTCAGACCAGTTGCATGCTTTGCCTTCACTGGCGAGTTGGTCCAATACGATCACCCAACTCTGTGGGAAGGTCTCTGTGCTCTCTTGGCCCTAAGATGACCAAGTACTGATATGCCTTTCGTAGTATCTTCATCTTGTAAATCTAGTTGGGTGTCATCCTAAATTTGGCTGGTTCCTTCACCTAGTTCTTCAAGATATCCTTGGAGTTGGTATTGTTGCTGGGTGTGCTGTAGGGAGTCTCCATGGTGATCACTGGCTTGGGTAAGTGGTACATCTGTTGATCATCTTGTGCCTTGAAGTAGAAATCTCTGTCCCGCTGACACTGCTCAATGTCATCGTCTCAAGGTCAGTGTGCAAGATGATCCAATGTATCATGTTTGCGCATTGGAATGCAGGATACCTGCATGCAATCCGGTACAAGTCGGACTTGTGAATGTTCACATAAACTTGGTGGTCTTCAAGATTTCCCCCAAATTTTCCTAATAATGCATCATTGACCTCTTGCCATTTCAGCTTGATGTCTTTGTCTATGATCAACTTGGTGTCTTCGTATATCGACAAACTCATAGACACTCGCTCAATTGCTGCTCCATTTGCGCTTCCATCGGTGTCCTTTGATCCTACTCTCTTGGAGGCCATTGATCCTAAACCACTGAGAGACGGACGAACACTTGCTATATCTGGAGACATGGCGACATTCATGGCAAGAAATCTGTCAGTTAAAACCAAAGCAAACTTGAGGGATGACATGAAACATACCCAAGGATGTGCTGGCAAGGATTGCACAATTTTTACTGGGAGGCCAGGAAACTGACTGCCGGAATTGCGCAAAAGGCAGTCCAAATTGTCAGGACGCTGGTTGACTGTTGGAATTGCGGAATGCGTAATCCAGACTGGCCTGCTGGTTGCTGAGATTATGTAATTTCAGTTGGCAAGTGATGTAGGCCCAGGGACTGCATTGCGCAATTTTCTAGGCTAGCAGTCACTGCCTCTTAGAATTATGCAAAGCAAGACTGGAGGGCACTTACTAGCCAAATTTGCGCATTTTCTGGGAGGAAGGCAGAGCATTCCCTCTCAGAATTGCGCAACGTTGTCCGAGGAAGGCAGAGTCCGGGCCAAGGTTGCCCAGACTTGCCAACGGGCAATTGAAAGCAAATGAAGACGTGAATTCATGTTGATACTGAGTGTAAGTAGGAGTGAATGATCATGTATGCAAATAATGAATGCAAGATTCGGAAAATGGAACAATATGCATGTGTGTGAAACAAGTCACTGAATCAACGACTGTTCATGAAAAACAATGTCATGCATGCGACAACAGTGAGATGCTAATGAAAACTGAAACGGTGCTTGTACAAGCTAACATGCATGCAAATGACAACAAGTGTTCACAGAAATCAAGCAGACAACATTCACACAAGCCAAAACACAAAAAGCAACAAAAAAGTTGTAAAAGACAAGTAAAGCGGACTTACCTGGAAATAGATGAGCTGGATGTGCCAAAGACTCCTATATGCACTGTGGGATGTCAGAGCTCCAATATCAATGTGAAGAATGAGCTCTGAAGTGTCAAATAAATAAGTTTAAGGCTCATGACATGCATGCCACAAATCTAGGAAAAAGTGACACTTGGAGGAAAGTTTCTAAAACGATCTTTACATGTAACCTCCAGCTGTTAAAAATAGCTCCCTAAAATCTAGGGATGCTTTTTGCATGTTTCTTTTGCTATTTCAAGAAAAAGCAACCCATGCATGCAAGTCAAGTTTTCTTGGTTCCTAAGGGAACCAGTCAACTTGAAGGCACATGCAACAACTTGCTTGACTGAGAGGGATTTTTGCGCAATTTGGAAGGAAGCTGGGCTGATTGTCCAGAGAAATTGCACAATTTATGGGAGGAGCAACTGACTGCTACCCATAATTGCGCAATTTCTGGGCTGAGCTGCACTTCTGGGCCAGATTCCGTAATTTTTCCAAAGGAAGGTTGTTTGACAGGATTGCACAATTTCTTAGCCCAGCAGGCTGCCAGTCAGATTTGCAGAATTTCTGGAGGGAAGGCTAGCTTCAATGGTTTTTAGCAGCTTTCCAGCCTGTGCAAGATGGTTTGTTTCATTCCCTTCACATATTTCCTCTCCGGACTTGGTCCAGCTGCTAGCTAAGCAGCTCCCTCAGAAAATTGCGCAATTTTCTAAGGGAGTTGCTCAGCTAGCAGCTGGACCAAGTCCGAAGAGGAAATCTGTGAAGGGAATGAAACAAACCATCTTGCATAGGCTGGAAAGCTGCTAAAAACCATTGAAGCTTATGTACTTGACCATGCAAGACATGCTGCTAAGGATGGTTGGTAGGGAGGCTCCAAAATGAATCTAAGGCAAAATTTTGAAGGGTGGTTGTAGCCACTACAACACCTTGCAACTTCTTATCTCAACCCTCAAACTTCTAAGAGTTTCCATTCAATCAAGGGAGCCTTCCTCTCTTCTTTTATCAATTGACTGTTCCTGCTGAGCATGCTAAGATCTATCAATGTTGTACTGCACCATTCAACTACTCATTGTTTTGTTCCTTGGTGTCCTCTTTTGTGTTGTTACACACACATAACTGCCATCCAATCAAAAATACAATTAAAACATGCTCATCATCACTTTGATAAATCTTACATAAGCACATAGCTCTGAGGCTATCTAAAACACCAAATTTCAAGTTAGTATGTTGTCAGAAGACAATTGACGTATCAGAAAAAACACTTGCATAAAACATGCAAACCATAACCAAAATGCTACAAGAAACACACATCAAACTATCATTATCAATTACTACACTATAACAAAGTTCACGAATAATCCTTCTAGACCCATTCAATTCAAGTGTTGAACCTAGGCACTATGTTGCCACACTATAATAGAACTCCAAATCTATTTATTTTTGAGACCATCTAGGTCCAATGTTGAACCATGCTCTAATATCACTCTGTAATGCTCCCTCCCATCCCCTTAGACTTTCCAGGTTGAATGGGAGGTGTTACTTTCAATTGACACAACCTCCATGGTCACATTATGGAAATGGGGTTACAAAATTCCTCCTTTTCAAAAGTTAGTGGAATTGACTTTGGATAACAACAACGTGTTTGGCTTGTCGAGAGATTTTTGACAATATAACTTTTATTGTGATTAGATACCTATATAAAAGTTATCCTCATTTGAAGTTTAAACCTTAGTCCCTTGTCACATAAGCAAGGTTCTTCCACGTGGCAATCCCACCCCACCCAGATGGTTCCTCGTCACCCCATGCGCCAACATGGCCATGGATAAGTCCATGTCAACTAAGCCACGGGCACATGAGTCTGGCCTTAGCGTGCAAACCTTTACTTTACATTATTTCTAGGTTATAATGAAATCCAAAGTTCCCATAAATTTCCACTTGACAAAGGTTATAGACCATAGAAATTTGAACTATTGTCTATCTGCATGCACATCTAGGTATGCCCATATCTAATATTCCCAACCTTGCCTTCTTGTGCTTCCCCTACTTTCCCTCAACTTTTGGATGCACCTGCCTTCCATACTGAAATATGGTTCCACACCACCTTTCTATTAGAGGGCCCCACCTCTAATAGAAATATGCATTGCAATGGAATTCAACCTTTGAATACTATAACGTGTAGCTCCATTCTGGACATGGCTTATTCAATTTTTTTACATCCAATTCACAATTGTATATGGCCCATCCAGATTTATTCCTGCCACGACATACCATGTGAAATTTCTCTTGGACATCCAAACTTCCATATATCTCCAACCAACCTAGCTATGACCTAGATACAAAGGCGATTTATACCTTATTAAATCATAATGATTTTACGGGTTTTCTTTAAGCATTCAAGAATTCAACTAAGGTTCACTTGAAAGCCAGGTTCTACCCAAAACATGCACAACCACATAAATACATGTTTACATCAACACAATTAATTCAAATTATAACCATTAATAAAATACATTCAGAGAGATGTAAATATACCTACCACTCAAGCGTGGAAACAAGCGAATCCATGACTAATGTACTTTGTAATTCCAACTACAACAGTACCAGACCTTTCTAAGATTTGATCTAAACAACTCCATCAAATCTCTTGATATGTTTATGTGTATAATGCATTATCTCATTCATAACTTTATGAGTAAGGAAAGCAACGATCAATGATGCACAACAAAGTTCCATGTTAATTAATAACAATCATTATACAAGTCTTAAACAAAAAAACTCTTTAATTCTCAAACATATAAATCCTATGATAGTTGTAGCACTCAAACCATGGAATTTGACACACCATAACAATTTAACTGGATTCTTAAACAATCATAAAAAATCATGCAAGTTTCTAAGAATATATCAATAGTTACAGGGATCTTCAAGTCCCTCACACCATGAGATTAATCATACAAATATCTCGTTACAAACACACAGGAATACATATTCCTCATTAATGGTGCTAATACACCTATATCATATAATAACATCATTAATCATTCACATTGCACAAATATGCAAAGAAATACAAGCAAGAAACTTATCTTATTAGTTAAATGATTGACAATTGAGAGAGGGAATTCAACTCTCCTCCTGACCATAGGCCAATTGCATTGTTGTTCTTTCTTGCAGTTAACTACCCCTGAGCCATATTTAGAGCCAAAGGAGTGAAGTGTTGAAGGGAAATGCACACTAGCCAAGTTACCAACACATGGGAACCAAGAGCTTACATTTCCTCCACCTTACACCTAGGAATCTAGAGTGCACAATATCTTCACCCAAACCACACTTCAGGGAATCTAGAGCATATAGTGCTTTACCCAGCAAACACTACAAGGATCTAGAGCCCACAGTGTCTCCACCTAATTCCCACTACAGGAATCCAGATACTGTTGTGCATTCACCTGCAATCCATTAAGAATCTAGAGCACACCATGTGTCCACCTGATAGCTTTCACGAGAATCCAGAGTCCACCTATGAAACCACCAAGAGAAGTCCCAGGGTACCTAGTGTATCCACCTACTAAGTCTAGAGTCTAGAGTCCACTATTGCTTTACCTTCTCAACACCATAACTTCACCTTTATTCAATTTCCCTAAGCTATCTCACAAGCATGAGCCTACGTTGACCCTCTTTCAGTGCTTTACACACATTGGTCTTACACAATCTCCTCTTGCTATTGTGATACCACTGTGCTTGAATCTTCTCGTGCCTTTTTCCTTAGCGTGCTTGTTGATACCACCATGTGATGCTTTCCTATTGCATGTTGACCAAAGCCAACACATCCCATGAGAGCAGGATTGGCTCGTCCTTTGCTTAGGAGTGCATACACCAATTTAATGCATGCACATTCTGCTCTTTTAATTCAACATGGATATAGGTGGCAAAATGCAAGCTCTGAGCTTATCTATTTCCTAAGGAAATTCCCAAGAAATTTCACCTCTTGGACTCTGAATATGTGTTCTCTCTCTCAAATCAAGTTATATTTATATTTTTTACAATGATTTACAATTACACATGAAAATATTTACATGAGGGGGTAACCAAAAAGGGTTGTTATAGAATGCATGAAGCAAATAAAGTAGAGAGGATGCTGATGAGAATGTTAGTATGTAAATTGTAGTATTGAAACATTAATAAAAATTCTCTCTTCACATCGCCTGCAAATGCAAAATATGAGTATTAACATGTAGTGTCTTCAGTCCCAAGAGTAATAGCTCTAGGCAATGCAACAAGGAGATACTCAAGGTAGTGAACACAAAATTTCTTCTACAAACTCAACCCAATCTGCCCTAGCTAAATTTCCTGATCTTAATTGGGTAGTTGTTGATGAAAATATAATCATTATAGATGATTAGGATTTAGTTCTTGTTATATTTTGATGTCAACTAAATGTTGTTGTGTTAATGGAATTTTATATAGATTGTATATGTATGAATTTTTTTGGAACCTAGTAATAGAATAGAGGCGCATCAACTCTAACCATACAAATACAGTTTTAAAATACTATGCAATATATTCTCTTAGATTGACCATAAGTTCATTAAGGTTTGAAAGCGTTGGGGGAGCACTAGTGAACTCATGGACTCGGTGGATTCAGGGGAGATAATTAGGTGTACTTTTGAGGTGGAAAAATAATATGCTATTTGAAATAAACTGGACAATTCTAATAATGGAAATCCTTTTGGTGGTTGTAAGAAAGGTAAGAAAAAAGCTGTGAAAGTTAATTCAAAAGTTCAAAAGCTGAGATTTAGGGGCAAGATTACGTTGGATTGAATCTTGATTTTATCTAAGACAACTCTCATGGGGAGGTGGGAATTCGATGTTGTTGACCCTAGAAGCATGGTTCAATGGGTTTCTAAGAGTTGGCAATTTATTCTTGGTTGCAACCCTAAGATTAACATTTTCCTAAATAGTTGGTACAATTTTCATTTCTTGCACTTGGAGGACTCTGAGAAGATACTTAAAATTCCATGGGTTAAAAGTTGATCATTCTTGTGTTTACACGGTGGACGATCCAATTCAACCCTGTTCACGACTTCCCGAGGAGAAGGTTGGTGTTATTTGAATTGTCTGGCCTTCACTTAGAATTGTACACAAGGTAGGATCTGGAGAAGATTGGTAATTATGTGGGAAATTTTATTTTCCTAGAAAATAAGAGCTTGAATGTCATTACAAGCTTGTGACATGGCTTTTGGTCAAGGTGAATTTCTCCGGAGCATTAGTGGCAAAACTGGATTTGGTATGGTAAGAAAATATCCACAAACAAAGGTTGGACTATTGGAATATTCCCTTTCGTTGCCTAGGTTTTCATAACACGAGACACGTTATTAAACAGTGCCCTTAAAGAGTTAATCATGCATCAAATGATAGCATATCGTCGAGAGACTCAGTGCAGGTAGATTTGGGGAAGATGTTGTATATTCGGGCCTTTGTAGCGTCCTCTCTTCGAAGGCGTAATCCGGGTATGGAAAATTTATCTTTATCTTTCTCCCCTCCTATTATTTCATGCCCTTCTCTTGAAATTAGGGAGGAAGTTAGGGGTTTGTTGAGTCAATCTACCACCTTGGATGAAGGGGTTTCTCCCATTGTGGACCATATCTCTTCAATTTTCCTTCCACTTTCCTGAAAACTCCCTTTCTCCTGATAAATTTTACGTGCCTCATCTCCCAGGTTGGTAGATGGCTTGGATATTGGAGGTGAGAGGAGACACCTCGGGGGGGGGGGTTCCTTTTCCCCTCCATGTTCTAATACTTTTCATTGTGTTTTTTGATTACCCTCCTTTGCGTCACCATTTCCTACTGCACCCTCCGAGTTGTTTGATAATCCAAAATCTCCTTTCCCTTCCCTACAGTTAGATAATTTACCTATTTTCTTCCTTTTCCCTTCCCCTACCACTCCCTCCCCTTTGGCTACTCTAAATGCAACTATCAGGCATAAAGGCAGGAAGGCTCGCATTGGGGTGGCTCTGGAGCCTGGAATTACTAATTTAAATCCACCAGTGAGTTCTTGTTCTTGTGGCTTGCCTTTGGACATGACTTCTCCATCTAAGTTTGGGGCTCTTAGAGAATTTCCCTATGTAGAGAACCCACCATGACTCTCTTGACACTCAATCTGAGAGGCCTGGGGAGGGAGGGTCTAAAAAATCCTCTCTTCAACACCTCATTTAAATATGTCACCCTTTTGTTGTCTTTTTCCAAGAAACCATGGTCGATGTGGTGAAGAATAGACCCTTTTTTCTAGCATTTGTCTAGGCTAGAACCTCTATGTCATTGATTCATATGGCCTTTTTGGAGGTTTGGTTTTCTTGTGGAGTCCTTTGGAAGCAAATATCCTTCCATTTTTTTTCATTTTTGGCATTTTCCTACTGAGATATTTCTGAGGACATAAGGAAAATGTGCATATTATAAACTATTATGGTCCTTACAGAGATAGATTGAATTTTTTGCAAAGTCTGGAATGAATTGCTTACTTACAGGTGAATTCTTTAATTTTTGCAGGGGACCTAAATTTGACCCTATCTTCTCAAAAGATTTTGGGATGTCATAGTAGATTGGATCTATTGGAATACTTTTTTAAGGACCATTTTTTTCCTTGATCATCTAGTGGACATAGCCCCTTTACCTCTATGTTGACTTGGAGGAATGGTCGTAGTGGGGAGGATGGTATTGTAGAGTGATTGGATTTCTTCCTGGTGAAGGAGGATTTGTTGGAGGTTTGGGGTTCTTGTTGTTCTTGAGTTCATTAGTACAGGATTTATGATCATCAACCAATTTTTTTACAATGGCAAGAGAATCTGATGTTGTACATGTATCTATTTAAATTTAGCCACACTTGGTTAGGTGATCTTGAGTTTCATTCTATTGTTCATGGGGTTTGGAGTAGATACGATGGTTCACATTTAGAGTCTCACATGAATCGGGTCACTAATAATATAAATATTCTAAAGGCTGGAGTAAAACATTGGGAGAGACTAAAAAAGAAGAAAAATTTGATAGAGTTGGAGGATATTAATAAGAAACAAGAACTCCTGGAAGATAGATTTATTCTCTGTGGAATAAAAACAATTATTTATGGAACTGGTTAGGAGACAAAAGTATATTCTCAGATTGCAAGAGGAAGAGAGGAGGTTGAAGAGCTGTGCCATTTGGATTCGGGCGAGAGATAGAAATACAATTTTTTTCATAGATTCGCTTCCCATAGACGAAATACCAATATTATCTGGATGTTAAATGATGAGGAGGGAAATATATTACACTCCTAGGAGGATATCCAGAAGGAAGTTGTCAGGCATTTTTTTTTTTTTTTGCAGAGATAGAGATGATTTGGAGATTGAACATCAACTAGATTTGGTCAACACTTTACCTATAATGTTCAATGTGGATGACTCCTCTCTCATTGGAAAATATTCTATTCTTTTTTAGATTGAATATGTGCTGAAGAATTTCAAAAAAGAGAAGAGTATGGGTCATTACGGTTGGACAATGGAGCTCTTCCTTTTCTTTTTTCATGAGATGGGGAAGGATTTACTTCTTGTTGTGGAGGAATCATGTATGCGTAGTTAAATTTTTTGGGCTCTAAATTCAACCTTTATCATTCTCATACCGAAATTCTCCAATCCACAGACCTATACGAACTTTAGGCCTATTTATTTGTGCATCTTATTATACAACTTGACCTATAAGCTTATTACATTGAGACTTCTAGACAGGTTATAAAATTCCATCTCCTTGGAGCATTTTGTGTTTTTGAAAAGGAGGTAGACTCATGATGTTTTTTTGGTGGCCCAAGAGAGCATCCATTCTATAAAAACAAAACATGTTGATGCATTGGTCCTTAAACTTGACTTGCAAAAAGCCTATGATAGTGTGGATTGGGGTGCTTTTAGGATGGCTCTAATGAAAGTGGGCCTCACTTTGGATGTGGTGGATTGGATTATGGCATGCATGTCATATGTTTTATTTGTGGTGCTTATCAATGGTATTCCATCCAAATTCTTTAAATCTTTCAGAGGTCTTCAACAAGGTTTCTCTCTCTCACCCTTACTTTTTCTTTTAGTCATTGAAAGCTTTAGTAGATACATTCACTCTAAAAAAAGGAGCAATGCTATCTCGAGTATCAGAGTGGCACAAAACTTTATGATTACACACCTATTTTTCGTTGATGATGTGTTCCTTTTTGGTAGAGGAAATTTGGTAGAATGGAAAAATATCCATCAGATGATCAAGAAGTTTGAGAAAGCTACAGGTCTATCGATGAGTGATAACAAGTCACTATTATGGGATTCAAATGTCAACCCTGAAGTGATGTAGCAGATCAATGACATATTCTCAGTGGATTCTAAGCCTTTAACACAAGGCTTCAAATATCTAGAATTTTACTTGAAGCCTACTAAATATATGGTTTGTGATTGGCAATGGTTATGTGATAAGTTAAAATAGAAATTGGAAAATTGGACTCATAGGTGGCTCTCTTTGGGAGGTAGACTCATTCTTGTACAAGTTGTTCTACAAAGTATACCCATCTATTGGATGCATATTGCAAAGCTCTCAAAATCAATCATCAAAAAATTGAATTCTATCATGGTGAGGTTCTTGTAGAGCCTCGTGAATGCTTCATCTTGACACTCTTCTTTACTCATTTTCCTTCTCCTTGACCATTACTTTTGACTTGATAGGCATCATAATGCAGGTTTTTGAAATATGTAAGGTACTAATTATCCTCTATTTCATATTCCAAAAATGTTCCTTATTATTAAGTTAAATTTTGCATTGCTATCGGATTCGTGCAATTCTGTAGCTAACATCCGTTTCTGTAGCTAACTCCATTGTTGAATAGGGTCCGAGGTGCCTTTCAAGGAAAGAAATATATGGGTAGAAAGAGGTTGATCCCCTCAACGATCTCCTCCTATTTATCTGCACCAAATCATTAGAAGAAATCCCAAATTGTGTGGTCAAAGGAAAAAGTCAACACGTAGCTGGAGCAAGCGAGTGAGAGTCCAAGATAAAAATGCCTCACGATTTTCTTTGCCGAATAGCAAATCATGAGCGAATCACTATCTGTTAGAAGCTAAAATTAGGAATCTTAGTTTGATAGTTTGAATTAGAACTTTGTTAGCCGAAAGAGGACATGAAAGCCTCATACATTTATTGAATGGACTTTATAAATATCGTAAGGCACGACAAAATAGATGACGACTGTGAATGAATATTTTGTGATTGTAATCATTTTGAAACTCTGTGTTTTTATTTAATGGAAGCGCCTTTGAAGACTTGATGTGTAGTTAGCTGTTCGTTGAAGCTTGAGACCGCCTGTTTGTGGAGGGCCCCTGCAATAGTGAGGGTTTTTAACTTGTAGATTTTCCTTTTTGTTATTATTTGTTGTAGCATTTTCATGTATGCTCATTATCTTCTTATGGTAGCTTTAGAACTCTCTTTTATAGTTTCTGAAGCTGATTTGAATCATCAAAATTTCTTTGGAATTTCATTAAAAAGAATTTCAACTTCATAGCATAAGATGTTTCTCTCTATAGATTTCGGTATATAGATTTCTTTCAGCTTTATGTTCAAAGCATTTTTATTCAAAAGTCTTCTTAGTTTAATTTCAGAAGAAGAGTATTTTGTTTGCAGTTGCTTTCTTAAACTTTCAATTTTGAAGCAAGAGTGAGTAAGTATAGTTTCCATTCAGCAAGGGAGAGTTAATTTAGTTTTTATTTTTGCAAGTGTGAGTTAATACAGTTTTCATTCTGTAAGTGTGAGTTTATTTTTGCAAGTGTGAGTTCTTTATGGTTTCATTTTTCAAGTAAGAAATATTGCTTTAAATCCAAAATCATTTATTAGATAGCAATGTTAATTTCATTTTGAAATAGGAATTCAAAACTTAAAGACACATTTCCAATAACTCAATCAATCAATAAATCCAACTTAATAAAAAGGCTTCTAGCACATATTGTGCACTTGCACTTCACAAGTTTACTAACTCCGGTCGATAATTTATGTAATCAGTTTAAGATAATTAAGTTTACAAACATTTTGGCGTCGTTGCCGAGGAAGTGTAAATAAAAGTCTTTATTTCTTTTGGATAAAAAAAACCAAACAACAACAAAAACAAAAACATGATATGCATAGGGAAAGAGACTCTAGGGGTAGATTTGTAGGTAGAGGAAAGAGTTTAATTCCAACAAAATCACTTACCCCACCACGACCTCGTAGTGCCACACCACTTCCATTCATAGCAGGCAAAAACAAACTCCTTGAGGTATTAAGATCCGAAATCCAACCTAGAGATTCACCAAATTCATCAACAAAATCCATAATAGAAAAAGAAGATCCCATATCCCCAACAACAGGAGTAATTTTCCTATCTTCAACTGGAGAATAACTTCTAGCTCAAGAGCTGGAAGTTCCTACTGAAGAAGAGGAAGACGAAGCCTATTTTAACAAACCATTGATAAAAGAACCAGAGGAACTAGAGGAAGTTGAAAACCCAATCTTGGAACTAAAACCCTATATTAGTTTTGAAGAATCTACAATGGCTGGAGAAGTGGAAGGAGAGGTACATAATTTGAATGGTGAACAACCTAGGATTGGAGGAGGAAGAGGAGCAAGTAGGGGAGGTGGAGGAAAAGAAAGTGGAAGAGGAGAAGATATAAATCCAGAACCCTTTGGATTTCCTATCCTCGATGAAGATACAACCATGACAATGAAAAATATCTCACCCTCTATCCTTCCAAATCTTCATGGACTAAGGAGTGAATATCCTAAAAGATTTCTCTTTGAATTTGAAGTTTTGAGTAGATCATATGATTATCTTCATGATGCTCAAAAGTTGAAATTATTCCCTGCAACCCTTAAATATGCAACATTAAAATGGTTTAAGAGTTTAGCAGTAAAATCCATAAGGACATGGGAACAAATGAAAACTACATTCTTAGAGAAATATAAGGACTATTGTATGCCCCATAATATTAAGGATGAAGTTTTAAAAATGGTACAAAAAAAAGATGAAAATCTTGAAGACTTCGTTGAAAGATTTGCTTATAATGTTAAAAGGGCAAAAATGAATAATCTAGATGAGGAAACTTTGAAAGCTATATTATTGAAATCCATTAGAGATGAGTTGATTGATCTTCTCAATCTAATGGGTAAGGGAGACATTTCTTAGTTGTCACTGGGATAAATTTGTGAGTTATGCACACATTTCAAGAGGCAAAGCAAGAACCGGGAAAAATCCAAGAGATCCTCTTTTATCAAGGATTAATAAATCTGCAGTTGGGACAGTAAGTAGAGAAGAATTAGGAAATTTGCTTGATAATTTTAAAACAGATATTTTACGGAGGCTTAGTGAACAAATTAACACCCTTAAAATACAAAACAAGCAAAAAGCTGAAAATTTTGCATTGTCCATTTTTTCCCCTAAGTGTAGAAAGAAACGTGCCTTGAGAGAATGTCCTCTTGATTTAAAAAGTGTATAAACTTGTGTTATATGTGTGGAAAATCATGATACAAAAGAATGTCCCTCCATACCAGGTCTTAAAGCTGTCTATCAAGAAGAAGGAGTACCAAATTAGGTCGATCCTCTTTGTTTTATTGCTAAAAGACCTTGGCAGAATCCATGGCCAAATACAACTCAAGGCTTTAACACTCAACCATTTGCACAATCATCACAAAGTAATTGGATTGCCCCAATGCCTTGGAAATCTTGGCAACAACCTTGGTCACAACGATGGAAAAATACTTATGGAAAGTACCCTCAATATCCTCAATTTCCACAATTTCAACAATCGTATCCTACTTTTCCTCCACAATATTATCCTCAGTCCGTTCAACAAACTCAACCTCACAATTTGAATCCACAACTTTCATTACCATTTCCTCAAAGACCAAACCAATTTCCTGCCCAACCACTCCCAAATCCGAACAATAATAAAAACTCACAACATGTTTAAAATATGGAAGGACAAATTTTCAAACTACATGATAACTCCACTAGATCTAATCAATGTTCAACTTAGATATGGTAGAATATTAGAAAAAAAGTCCCCATTAGTTGTTATTCAAGAAAGTGAAAAAGAAAAGATCTCTGAACTCTTAATGAAAAACAAAAAAACTCAAAAACAAGTTACTCCAACACATTCAAATAACTCAACTCCTATTATGGAACAACCTTCAGTATCTGTTTCAAAACCACCTTTTCCTGAGAGATTAAAAATTGATGAAGGGGTAGAAAAATAGCTTTTATTGCCTGATTACGAAGTGTTAGATGAATTGAAGAATGTTTGCATAAAGATTCCTTTGCCACACATCATTAAGGAAAGACCAATTTTCATAAAGACAATTAAGGAATTGAGCATAAAAAAACGAGGAAGAAAAAGAAAAGAAATCAAAAGAGTCCAACTAGTTGGAAAAACTGCAGATATCATGATGGGCAAGACAACAATTCAAAAATATCTTGATCCAGGAAGTCCCATTGTGAAAACACACATCAATGGTGTAGAGATCCCAAATACATTGATTGATCTAGGAGCAACTATAAACATCATGAGTAAACAAACTATGAATCAATTAAAACTTTCTAATATTCAATATACACCTACACTGTTACAATTGGTAGATAAATCCGTAATCAAACCTGATGGTGTATTAGAGGATAAACATGTATCCTTAGATTCTTGGGAATACCTTTTCAATTTTATGATTTTAACACCCAATAATAACTTAGGAGGGAATCCATTGATTCTAGGAAGACCATGGCTAGCTACAACCGATGCTTTTATAAGTTGTAGATATGGTGATATGTTCATTTCTGATGGGAGCTCAACAAAGAAATTCACACTGTATCCACCTGCAAAAACAACAATAGAGGTTGAAAATGAAGAATGGATAGATGATGACATTGATATAAAACCAATCTTTGCTACTTCACAAATAGACGAGGAAGATCAAATTTTGAATTTAATAGAAAATAATGAATCTTCATCATATTATGAATCTAGTCAGAGTTTTAAAGAACAAAACAATATTGAATATTTATCATCTTGTCAACTATCCTTGCATTCTATGGAAAATTTTGGCAATCCTACAATTGAAATCTTTCAAGGGAAAACTTTGAATATCAACAATAATTTGGGAGAATTTCAAAAGAAAAAAATAATAAAGATGTTACAAGAACATTCCTCTGCCTATGCATGACAATATACTGACATGAAGGGATTTAATCCAAATACTTGTATACATCATATCTAAATTGAAGAAAATGCCAAACCAATTCGACAACCTCAAAGAAGAATGAATCCAATCTAAGGGAAATTGTTAAGGAGGAACTACAAAAGCCGTTGAATGTCAATTTCATCTATCCAATATCAGACAGTCAATGGGTTTCACCCTTAGTAATTGTTCCTAAAATGAATGGAAAATGGCGAGTGTGTATTTAATATAGGTAATTGAATAAAGGCACTTTAAAAGATCACTTTCTACTTCCTTTCATAGATAAGGTTTTAGATACATTGGCAAGAAAGAAATATTTTTCATTATTAGATGGTTTTAGTGGGTATAATCAAATCCAAGTAGCCCCAGAAGACCAAGATAAAACTACCTTTATCTTCCCATGGGGAACTTATGCTTACCGAGTACTTCCTTTTGGATTGTGTAATGCACCTGCAACATTCCAAAGAGCAGTATTAGGCATTTTTTTTTTTTGATCTAATTCATGATTGTGTGGAAGTGTATATGGACGATTTTACAGTTTATGGAAATTCATTTGGCTCTTAAAAATTTGGAAAAAGTTCTTATTAGATGTAAAGAGGAAAATCTCTCATTAAGCGATGAAAAATGTTTTATGATGTTTACCGAGGGAATTGTTTTAGGACACCATATTTCAGGAAATAGAATTAGAGTGGACGCTTCTAAAGTAGAAGTTATTTCTAAATGATCAATTCCAACCTGTCAACGAGATGTTAGAATTTTTCTTGGTTTCACTGGTTATCATAGAAGATACATAGAAAACTTTTACAAAAATTTCATCTCCACTTTTCAAAATGCTCACAAAAGACTATGAATTCATTTGGAATTCTGATTGCCAAAAGGCCTTTAAGACATTAAAAGAGAAAATCTCTGAAGCACCCATTCTTAGAGGACCAAATTAGAGATTACCTTTTCACATTTAAACTGATGCGTCAGACACAACTTTAGGAGCTGTACTAGGACAAAAATATTTAATTCCTTATGCCATTTATTACACTAGTAAAAATTTGACTCCTGCAGAGTTAAATTACACTGTAACAGAAAATGAGTTTTTAGCTGTTGTCCATGATATCATTACTAGCTATGAAACTTGTGTACATACAGATCATTCTGCAATTAGGTACCTAATGAATAAAACTGTCACTCATGGTAGAATTACAAGATGGTTGATGTTGTTGCAAGAGTTTAACGTCAGTATTTTGGATCGACCTGGGAAAAAAAATACAGTTGCTGACTTTTTGTCTAGAATTCAAAATGATAATATTGATGCACCTGTAGCAGACAATTTCCTTGATGAAAATCTTTTTGCAGTATCTACTAAATCACCTTGTTTGCAGACACTGCTAGATATTTGGATACAAGGAAGTTACAATCATATTTATCTCCTCGAGAAAAAAGGAAGTTAATTCAAATTTGTGCATCTTATTCATGGATAAATGAAGAATTGTATAAAACAGGGCCAAATCTGATAATCTAAAGGTGTGTTAGACAAGATGAAGTACCAGAGATATTGAAAGCTTGTCATGATGAGCCATGTGGAGGACACTTCACTAACAAAAGAACTTCCTACAAAGTCCTTCTCTTATGATACTATTGGCCTTCCCTTTTTAAGGATGCCAAGGAGTATGTCAAGAGATGTGATAGTTGTCAAAGGATGGGGAAACTTGTTCCCTCTAATGAAATGCCTCTACAGCCTTCGGTACTTATTGATCCTTTTTAAAAATGGGCTCTGGATTTTGTTGGTCCAATCAATCCACCATTGAGACAAAAAAGGTACATTCTTGTTTGCACTGATTATGTTACAAAATGGGTAGAAGCTAAAGCACTTCCTTTTGCTACTGAAAATGTTGTAGTTTCATTTCTTTTCGAGGATATCTTTACTCGTTTTGGTGTCTCAAGGGAAATTTTAACAGATCAAGGTACTCAATTCACATCCAAGTTGGTACAGAAGATAATGGAGGAGTACAAAATCAAACATTGGAAGTCCACTCCATACCATCCACAAGAAAATGGACAAGTGGAGTCCACCAATAAAGTAATTGAAGCGATTCTCACAAAAACTGTGCATCTACATAGAAGAGACTAGGCAGAAAAGTTTCCAAAATCTTTATGGGCATACCGTACCACATGGAGAAACACTAAAGGGCACACTCCCCATGAGCTTTTTTATGGGAAGCAAGTCCTGTTTCCTATTGAGTTTCAGGTAAAAACTTTCAAGACAATAGTTAAATTGGGTCTTAACCTTTCAAAAGCACAAAGACAAAGGATGGAGTAGTTAAATGAACTTGATGAAATAAGAAAACATGCAATCCAAAGAACTAGCGTAGTTCAACAAGAGAGATCTAGATGGCATGACAAATATATCAAAGAAAGAAAGTTCCAGCCAGGAGATTGGGCATTACTTTTTGATTCAAAGTTGAAAGATTTCCAAGGGATATTTTAAACTCATTGGCTTGGGCCCTATGATATTTAAACAATCTTGGTCAATGGTGTAGTTAGGATCATAATTATTGATGAAGAAAGAACCACTATTCTTGTGAATGGTCATCAATTAAGAATCTATCATAAGCCATTGAGAAAGGAGGAGCTTATCAAACATTTGCAAGACAACACTGATTTCCATTTGGTTAAGAAGGATTTTCCTTCTCCTCAAACTTGACTTATAAGTCTTTTTCTTTTCTAAAAAAATATACAATTTAAAAAAAATGATAAAAAAATCTATAATTTTTTTTTTGTATAAACATGAAAACCAACATTGTTGGCATGTTTATACAGAAAATTTAGGGTGAAAACCAGGTAATTTTGGCATTATAAATTTTCTTTTTGTCCTTCTTTTTGTTTTCAGAAATAAAATAGCTACAGAATAGCAACAAATTTGGATCTTTCATAGAATTCTGCAGCTGATGTTTAACAGGAACCACCAATTGGAGCAATTGAAGCAGTGATCAAATTCATTCTTGAAAGCACCTGAAGATAATGAATAAAGGAGCAAACAAAGGTCAAAAACATCAATGTAAGGGTATGCAAAGGTATGCAAACATTTAATTTAGTAATAAGGATAAAAAAACATTAAGTATATGAATTTTATGATGATTGTACAACCGGTTAAAAACAATCATTGCCTAAGATTGAAATATATTTTGGCCATATCACCATAACATCGCCATTTGTCTCCAATCATTTCACAACACTCCCAACTCAAATTTGAATCCATTGAAGAGATCGCTGAAATCACCAACTCACATTCATTAAATACTTTAGAACAGTCACTTCACTCATTCATCTCTCGTCCTCATTTTCATTTATACCCTTTTCGAAACCCCTCATTTTGAAACCTTGATCCATTTTCTATCAAGAAGAAAGTCAGAGCAAAATTCTCTGATCATGGGGATCATTGTGAGGTCTGAACCGAATGGAAAAAAATTCATGGAAGGTTACCCGCAAGTGAAAGAGATGTTGCAGAAAGCGCAGTAGCTACATTTCGTGGAGAAATTTGATGGTTTCAACAAAGAGGTGATCAAATCTTTTTGCCAGAGCTTTTGATGGAGTAGAAGTTGAGATTGGAGATATTAAATTTGCAGTGACTGAGTCCCTTATTGCTGAAGCTACCGGCCTATCTAGAGGAGGAGAATGATGGTTTAAAAACAAAGGCATAGAAAGTGAAGAATGGAAAATTTTCTTAAAGAATCCAAGTATAGATACATCCATTTTTAAGAAAGGAATCCAAAGCACTGCACTTAAAAGTAAATGGAGAAATCTGTTACTGGTTATTCAAAAATTTACCTCTTGTGAAGGAAGGTTTGGCTACATTTTATTTTATCACATTCACCTAATGATGCATTTTCTAGAAGGAAATGAGATCAATCTCCCATAATTTTTGTTGAATAGCTTAAGAAAAATGTCAGGAAATGTACAGAAAAAGATTCAATTTATAGAAACCACTATGTATCATCATGGCCTCATCAAAATGCTTATTGAATTCCACCTTAAGGGTTTAGGAGATGATTGGGAAAACTTCTTACTTAGAAACCATTTTAAGGAAGAAGAAGAAGAACAGGCCAGTAGTAGTAAAGGAAAAAGAGGGAGAAAAAGAGTATCTGAAAGCCCTATTCAAAAGTTACCTCAAAAACAGTCCCAGGAACAATCAGAGGATGAAATTCCTATTGCAAAAATTTTAGGAAGCATAAAAAAACAAACTGTTAGAAGAAATAAATTCAGCAAAGAAGAAGAAAACACATCCAAGGAGATAGAGGAGGTCAAAATAGAAAAGAAAAGAATTCAAATAAAAAACCCTCCTCCATCAAATGTGAGAAGAAGTAAGGCTTAATCAAGCATTGAAGGAATCATCTCTAAAATTCATGGAATATGTTAATTTAGAGGAAACAGAGAAACAAAGGACTCCCTCACCTACTATCATTTCACCCATTCAAAGCCCAGGCCGAGGAATACCAAAGATAGGTCCAATACAACAAGAGATATACGATTATATCAAATCTATGGAAAAGAAAGCTGCAGAAAAGACATCTGGTTCAATAGTGCATGAAAAACAAGATTAGTCTAGTAGCCCACAATAACCTCCAGTCATAAATATTTTAAAACAATAAATCTCTAAGCTGGAGACACTAAATAGACACATACAAAAGGACCATGAAGCCTTGAAGATGCAAAATAAAATACAAAGAACCCATAACGACAATATTCTCTTACATTTGAGCCTGTGGTATAAGAAAAATAAGAAGCTAAAACAAAAGAATAAGGTCCTTAAAAGAAAAGTGATAAATATGAAATACAAAATTCTGATGAAGAAGCCAAGGATGGCAATAGAAAGGAAAAATGTGAAAAAGATAAATTTAGATGTGCTAGCTCGAGTTTCAAAGGAGATGGAGTAGTTGACAAGGGCACTAATTTTTTTCATTTTTGCATGAGGACATGCAATGACCTCTGTGTGGGGGAATGTAGAGCCTCATGAATGCTACATCTTGACACTCTTCTTTACTCATTTTACTTCTCCTTGACCATTATTTTTGACTTGATAGGCATCAAATTGCAGGTTTTTGACATAGGTACGGTACTAATTATCCTATATTTCATATGTCAAAAATGTTCCTTATTATTAAGTTAAATTTTGCATTGGCTACCCGATTCATGCAACTCTTTAGCTAACATATGTTTCTGCAACCCAATCCATTATTGAACTGGGTCCAAGGTGCCATTCAAGGAAAGAAAGATATGGGCAGAAAGAGGTTGATCCCCTCAACAATCTCCTCCTATTTATCTGCACCAAATCATTAGAAGAAAGCTCGAATCACATGGTTAAAGGAAAAAGTCAACACGTATCTAGAGCAAGCGAGCGAGAGTCCAAGATGAAAACGCCTCACGATTTGCTTTGTCAAATAAAAAATCGTGAGCAAATCGCTATGTTTTAGAAGCTAAAATTAGGAATCTTAGTTTGATAGTTTGAATTAGAACTCCGTAAGTTGAAAGTAGGAATGAAAGCCTCAAACATTTATTGAATGGATTGTATAAATACCATAAGGCAGGACAAAACAAACGACGACGATGAATGAATATTTTGTGATTGTAATCATTTTGAAACTTTGTGTTTTTATTTAATGGAAGCATATCTTTGAAGACTTGATGTGCAGTTAACTATTCGTTGAAGCTTGAGACTGCCTGTTTGTGGAGGGCCCCTGCAAACAGTGAGGCTTTTTAACTTGTAGATTTTCCTTTTTGTTAATATTTGCTGTAGCATTTTCAGGTATGTTCATTATATTCTTATGGTAGCTTTACAACTCTCTTTTATAGTTTTTGAAGTTGATTTGAATCATCAAAATACCAGCGATTTCTTTGGAATTTCATTAAAAATCATTTCAACTTCATAACATAAGATGTTTCTCTCTATAGATTTGGGTATATAGATTTATTTAAGCTTTATGTTTAAAGCATTTTTATTCAAAAGTTTTCTTAGTTTAATTGTAGTTTGTTTGCAGTTACTTTCTTAAACTTTCAATTTTGAAGCAAGAGTGAGTTAATATAGTTTCCATTTAGCAAGTGAGAGTTAATTTAGTGTTTATTTTTGAAAGTGTGAGTTAATATAGTTTTCATTCTGTAAGTGTGAGTTTATTTTTGCAAGTGTGATTTCTTTATGGTTTCATTTTTCAAGTAAGAAATATATCTTTAAATTCAAAATCATTTTATTAGATAACAATGTTAATTTCATTTTGAAATAGGAATTCAACACTTAAAGACACATTTCCAATAACTCAATCAATTAATAAATCCAACTTAATAAAAAGGCTTCTAACATATATTATGCACTTGCACTTCACAAGTTTACCAACTTTGGTCGATGATTTATGTAATCAATTTAAGACTATTAAGTTGACAAATAGTTCCTATGGTCAAGGACATTTAGAAAATAAAAATTACACTTGGTAAAGTTTGAGGATATCTGCATGCCCAAGAAATCAGGTGGATGGGGTTTGATAAATCTTGAAGTTCTTGGCAGCGCCTTTACATTAAAGTCTTTATGGAGAGTGTTTTTTGATGAGGGAATTTGGAAAAAGTTGATAAAAGAGAAATATTTGAAACAAACTTTTGTTATGGATTGGCTTAGATCCGAAAACCTATTATAGAAGGGATGTTCCTTTACATGACAAAGCATTATCGGTTCTAAATCATGGTTACTTGAAAATATTAGGTGGGAGGTAGGGGATGGTATGCCAATTAGAGTGGGAGATGATCGTATTGATGGTTTCTCTAATACCACAATCCTAAATGAACAACTTAGTAGAATTATCAGGGATAAGGGGATATATTTACTGAACCAGATCACGAAAGAAGCAGGGAACTTTGTCATTGAATCAAAATGGATATCTGTTAGCGAGATTGGTTTATCAGGGGGATCCTTCTCTTCATTTGGAATCTCTTAGATTGGACCTATTGCATGCAGGGGTCTATTTATCTAGGAAAGCAGATAAGTTGGTATGGAATGGCACATTCTTGGAGGGTTATATCAAGGTGTTTGACGCTTACATGCATATCAAAAGAGAGAAATCAACAAATGCTCCATCTTAGGGGTGTTTGAACATTTAGAAATGGCATTTATCTATAAATATTACTCTATTTGGTTGGTTAGGGATTAAGAAAACAATTCCTTCATAGGAGAAACTTCTGAACATGGGCTTCTTGGGACCAGGAATGTAACAGCCTTGGTGAAAATTCCATGTAATAAAAGTTAAAAACAATAACCACGGATGAATGGGACACTTATTCCAAGATGAATTTTGGGAAAGACATCCTATGGGGTGTTCATTTGGTTGTTTATGGCTAAGGAAATTGGCAAAGGCAATGGCTAAGGCATTAAAAGGCAAAAATTCAAAATTAGGAGAAAAAGGAGGTGAAAGGTCACATGTTGCATGTGAGGAGGAAAATGAAGGAAAATAATGGAAAATTAAGAAACTAGAGGCCTCATCCATAAAAAGGCTTCTAAGGATCAGTTGACAACCTTTTGTCAGTTTTGTGTTGGACCTTTCTCATTATTCTTTCTCTCTCTCATACTCTTGGATACTTGGAGTTTTATTGGAGCACTCTTGGAGGGTGTGGCATACTTGTATTCTTGGAGCAAGAAGGCAAAGGAAGAGCAGGAAAGCGCAAGAAGGCATCAACGTCAAAAACTACATCAAGTTTGTTTGCAGGTACCGAGTTTCATGTATGATATGTCAGTTATATCTTTTACAATCTCTGCATAATTTAGAATAAATCTCCTTAGAAAATTAACCTTGCCTAGAAAAGCTTGAATCTCCTTCTCGTTTCTAGGTAAGGTCAATGTTTCAATGGAAGATACTCGTTTGGGGTAAATTACTACTCCCTCCTTTGAAATTATATGGCCCAACAATTTTCCTTCTTTGAAAACAAACAAGGACTTCTTTGGGTTCAATGATATTCCAAATTTTCTACACCTGTCAAAAACCTTCATCAAGTGCTTTAGATGTTCCTGATCAGATTTAGAAAAAACAGTTATGTCATCAAGATAAATAACCACAAATTTATTTACCTAACCCATAAAAGCTATGTCCATAGCTCTTTGAAATGTTGCTCCAGCATTGGTTAAGCCAAATGGCATCCTAGCGTACATGAATGTACCCCAGGGTGTAGTAAAGGTTGTCTTCTCTCTGTCTGCTGTATCAACATTCACCTGATCGTAACCTGAAAAACCATCAAGCATAGAAAGTCTTTGTGCTCTTGAAACCATTTAAAGTAATTGATCAATTTTGGGCAAAGGATAATTATCTTTTAATGATGTATTGTTCAAATTTCTAAAATCCACACAGAGTCTTATTTCTCCATTTTTCTTTCTAACAGGAACTAGATTTGCAACCCAATTAGAATATCTAAGAGGGAGGATGATCTGAGCATCTAGCATTTTCTTAATATCCCTTTCTAGAGTTGATAGAAGGGTTGGATTTATCCTTTTAAGTTTCTATTGATAAGGTTTTGCTTCTGGCTTCAAAGGAATCTTATGCTGTATTAATGAAGTATCATAGGTCTTTAGATCAGCATAATTCCAAGCAAAAACATCCTTATAATTTTGCAGTGACTTAAGATATTGAGCTTTGATCTCAAGGTCTATAGATGCACATATTTTGATGTTTTTGATATCTTCATCAATTCCAATGTTAATCTCTTCTATGTCATCTTTGAAGAAATGGACTAAGGGTTTCGGAGGACATCATTTTGATCAAACAATTTTTCTAAAGGAATGAGTCCTTTTGGAATAAAATTATTAGATAATTGAATAATGTCATGATTAGCAATTTGGGTTTTAAAATATGAAGTATCATTTCCGTCTGCATTTTCATTTATTTTAGTTCTATCTTCATCAATTTGTAGAAATGAAAAATCATCTATTACCTGCAGAAATGATTTCAAATGTTCATCATCTTCGAATATTTGCCAATGTTTCAGATTATCTGGGATATATGGCCTATATTTGACTTGTATCTGATAGAGTACATCAGTATGATCAAGAATTTTAAAAGAGCTAGCAGAGACAGCTAAGGCATCTGCATGAATATTCTGATCTCTGGGAATATGAGTCAAATTAAAACAATCAAAGAAGTTTTCAACAGAATCCCATACTTCATTTCGGTAGGACCTAAGTATAGGGTGCTTGGTCTGGCAAACATTTCTTACTTGCTTAACAATAAGTTCTGAATCAGTAAAAACACTTAAGTTTTGAACTTTTAAGCTTTTGGCTAATTGCAATCCTAAAAGGAAAGCTTCATATTCAACCACATTATTTGTAACTTCGAAGTCTAATTTACATGATTGGGTTATATTTTCTTTTTCAGGTGAAATTAAAACTACTCCAGCTCTTGCCCCATCTTTCGTGCAAGAGCCATCAAAGAACAGTTTCCAAATATCAGTTTGGTTTGGTTCAAGACTTTCAACTACCTCTTCAATTTTGACTTGAGTTTTATGTTGGTTTGAAGTGATTTGAAAACAACCAAAGTCTTGATCTATTGCATAATTTGGATGGCTCCTTCGTTGGTCAGTCTTACAAACAATATGTACAAATCTTACCTTTCTATACAATGTTAATTGCTCTCCTCCATAAATATGAATAGTAACATATGACATATCCATATGTAGAGTTCCCCCTAATTTGGCACAGTAAGACCTAGAAAGGAGCATTCCAAACTTGGGAGGGATATTTGTGACAACAATATCAAGTAATACACTTCTCACTGGAATTTGGGCAAGGGTAACCACTAGATCCTTGATGAATCCCAAACAGGGCACCCTTTTAGAATCAAAGGTGTACAGGTCATGGTAGGATCTAGTTATGTCGAGTTTCAAATGGTCCAAGATAGATTTTGGCATAAGGTTGTGTGATGCTCCTGAATCAAGCATACAATTATACAACATGGAATCATTTGTTTTAAGAGTTACATAGAAAGGAGGCACTATCTCATCTATCATGTTTGAACTAGGGCCAAAAACTATTGCTGGTTTTTCATCTTGCAGACTTATGACATCACCTTCAGCATCAACGAGGTATTTTGTATCCATCTTGTGACTTGGCTTTTGTAACCAGGGTTTCTAGAAAGTTATGACAATGGAATTGGGATCTTAACCCTCTCTAATTATTTTTCAACATTAAATGTAGTCAAAATGTTTTTACCAGTTTGGGTAGTATCAATTGACTGATCTAAGGGCTAAATAAGAGTTGTTTGAGCTTCAACAATTTTGATATGTGGTTCAATTATTGGAGTTTCCTTTGGAGGTCTCCTAGGACCAGGCCTAGACCTAAGATCATACCTCTTGTTTAACTCTACAATTAAAAATTCAGAGAAAGCGTGATATTTAGAGACCTGTGAAGCTTCCTGATCTTCTTGAACCTGATTTTGTTGTGAGAGAGGAATGATGACTATTTTATTGGAAGAAGAATCCATACTATTAATATCTTCAGTAATTGTCATAGTATTATCATTAGGTTGTTGGTCATATATCAATAGAGGAGTAGGAACCTGTTGATTATTGCTAGGTCTCTGAGGAATTTGTAGTGGTGGATTTCTTTTATACTGGCCTTGATTTTGGTTTTGGGGTCTAATAACTGTTTGTTGTATTTTCTTAGGTTGGGGTCTCAATCTTTGAAACCCTATTTGACAGGTTTCTAAGAAGAGATGTTATTTCATCTATTTTTGAGTCTTCTGATTTAGTCTTAGAGGAACTAGAGGATTCTTGAATAGATTTGAGTTTTCTTTGGGCCTTTTCTTCCTTAAGTTTTAAAGAAGTTGAGGTTGCCCTATTTGCTTCTACTTCTATAGAATTTGTTTGCATATATTCAAGATTTATTGAAGTTCTCTCTCATAGCATAACAACAAAGTCATCATCAAAAGCTTTAGAAAATCTAGACTTAGCTGCTGCTACAGGGGGCTTATAATCAATAGGAATTTTGTGATATAGTTTATTAAATCTTTTGATAAAATCTGATACTGGTTCACTGAAGTTCCTTTTAAGCTCTTCAAATTCCGTGAGGAAGTAAACAGGATCCTTTTTCACACCCCATTGATTTTTAAATATGGTTGTAAGCTCTTCCTAATTTCTAATGGAAGCTATTGGTAACTGCCTAAACCAAATCCTCACATTTCCTTCAAGTGATTATACAAACAATCTCATATAAACGTTTTCTTGTTCAATATTCATGTTGTCTGTAAAGTCTAGGAAAGCTTGAAGATGGTCCTCATCTAAGGGACCAATTTCTCCATTGTACTTGGGAAGGTATTTTAAGTATCCCACTGGGAATGCATCAAGGTTATTAGGTAAGACTAAGGCATCATATCTAGCCTATACAATAGGTCGGAAAGCCATGACAATAGGTGGTGTATGAGGTTGTCCAAGTGGAGTATGTGGTGTTTGTGTGGATGTAGAGGATAAAGAAGAAGTAGAGGAAGAAGATGGTGATTTAGGGGTTGATGAACTAGTTGGAGGTGAAGGAGGGGGAGATCTCCTGAAAAACTTCAAAGGAGTCTTAAGAACTAACTTTGGGACCTATAAAGGAATACCTTCTTTTGTTTCAAAGAGAGGATTGGAATATATAGAGAAGGTCTCCTTAGGTTGTTCAGAAGAAGAAGCTTCAGGTCGGTCAAAAATGGAAGGAAATGGATAGGTGGTAGGCGATATGAAATCTGTGGGTTTATATTCTGGTATATCGACACCCAAATCAGATTCAGTTTTAGGTGATCTTGGTGGTAGTGTGGGTGTTGGATGATATTCTAATGAATGAATAAGGTAGGCTGACTTAAAATCAACTCCTCTATCTAGAAGTTCAGCCACCCTAGCTGATAAATGGGAGTAATTAGGATCAGATGGGATATTACTATAGGGGTCAAATGATTCTAATTCTTCAGACCGTAGGACTGAAGAGGAAGAAGAAGATGGTTGGTGTCCCCTTTTAGAACTGTCTTTTCTCAGAATCCTTTCAGGATCTGATAGAGGACTAACTATGTCAGCTTCTGAACGAGATCTAGTATGTTTAAAAGGTGCCAGCTTGGGAGTGTGGAGTCGTCTAGGTGAATGATTTTAACCTTTCTAAACCCTTTAATCACCTTAAAGGAAAAGAATGAATGAATATCATTGTCCCAAGGGAAACTTAAAAGAAATTCGAATCCCTGGCAACAACGCCAGTCTGATGTTGTATCTCTGAGATAGTAGTAGGTCAGCTACCAATGCCAGAGCATCTAAAATAATTGTTTTGGGGTTTTTGGTTTTAGTTTTGAAAGACCAATGAATGAAAACAGATGTAGAATTGAAATACTTAATCCTTTGGATAATATTAATATCTCAACAAAGGGCTGCTATAAAGCTTTACACAGTGATATAGATCAAATAGTGGTGAGAAGAAGACATAAAATAATATGATTATCACAGTTTCCAGACTGTAAAACAGAACAATCATAAGTATGAAAACCTTCTAAACTACGTTCCAAAGATTCAAGGCAATATACTTAAGCTTACAAAAGATACTGATGATTTATTGATTAGAGGGGATTAGCTAAACAGATAGTTCATTAATCCATTCTCTTAATAGATGATCACTTCAGGAGTTTATAAGAATAAATTGAGACATAATTATTCCTACCTAGATATCTCTATAAGTCATAAGCATATGAAGAAAAACATAATGATTGATAACTGGAAAAACTTACAGGATAACACAAACTGTGTAAAACCAAATTCAGAATCCTCTGCTTTGTATTAAGGTTCCAGAAAGACTGAGTACATCAAGTGTCTAGAAAAGCTTCCTTCAAAGGTGCAACCAAGTTCAAAGTAGAATGAACAGTCACGACTTAACAAACAATGAACAATAAACCTTGAACCCTTAACAACTCAAGAAGAGAGTTATTTATACAATAATGAAACTAAGAAAATATCCTAAAACTGATTAAGATTTATTCTAGGAAGGGAAAGATTTTCATGCAAGAAGATAGGGGAAGCTATTGAACTACTTCTTGCTGTCCCTTTTATTCAGGTTGTGTTGACTTTGTTGTTTGATATTTTGCCCTTTAAGCAGCTTGATTGTTTATATCCTTTACGCTGGTTGATTCCTTCATTTGATCTTTCATTTGATACTCTTTAAACTCTGTGAATATCCTTTAACTCTGCTGAGTAACCTTTACTATGTTCTTTTTACCTTTACTGTGCATTTCAGGTTTTTACTGTGTTTTTCAACAGTAAATCGTTTTAGATTTTATGTTACAGGGTAAAGTGATTTGATATGATCTTCGTATTTGTCTTCTAATTGTATGCAGAATTTTTTCTTTATAAGCCTCGAACATGAATTTTTACCTGCAAAACACAGAAATTGTTAAGAAAAACATAGGTGATAGAGAAGGTCGTCAATGGCTTTATTGAGCTCGAAAGGATATTGGAAGGAGTCCAAAGCGTATCGGAAGGTAAAACAATGGTTTTATTGGTCGCAGAGGTTTATGGAGGTTTCACTGTGTAAATGGGTGAAACAAAGCAAAATGGTGATTTTTAGGTTTTAAACAGAAAAACAGTTTACTTTTTGAATTATGGCGCAAAGTGGACAGTGGCCATTTTGTCGTTATGCGGGAGGTGGTTTTGGTTTTCATCGCACCACTTATGAGGTGTGGGCGGTTTTTGGGAGGGGTCACCCGATATAGTCTAGAGCCTGACACGTAGCAAGGGGAGGTTAGTGGAATACTACTTTTTTGGGTGGGTAATGCTTGGATAGAGAGCAAACCCAAAATTGCTGAGGGTCGTTGTATTTGAATGCATTTGATCGGATGGTGGTGGAGCGAAAGATTAATGTGGAGGTAAGAGGAAAGAGAAACGTAGGGGCCCAATAATTAATCATGGCGATATGGGCTTTATTATGGTTTAAAAACTAAGATTAGCGAGGTTTTATGGTTAAATAGAGGTTTAGGTTGGTTCTTTGTTTAAATCATAAAAACATTTTAACAAAGAAATCCTTTGCAAAACAAGGTATGGCAGACTTGAAATAGTATGAATTCGGATAGATAAATGACGTCGGGTCCAGGTTCATCGCATATCACAATTGCAGTTTAGCGAAGGAAGGCCCATCGCAAAGGAATGCAATAGGGGCTAGACACGATGTGGAAAATAAATCATGGATAATACTGCGATCGGGTCCGGGTTCCCATCACATATTGGAGATCACAATGGAGGAGGGTATATGTTTCAGCCGGGACTTGCGATGAAGGGCGGATGTGAAATGGGCAATGAATTATGAAATATATTTGTGTCAGGTCCGGGTCCATCGTGCATCGCATATCACAATGCGGAGGAGAGTGCATGCACGTTGAAAAGTTTGCGATCCGCCGATATGCGATGTGTTATGGAATACATAGTTTTATAATAAAACTTATGGTTTCGAGATATTTAGTAAAGGGAGTTAATAATATACGGGAAAGGGACTTTTAGGGGTTTAATACTCTAAGTTAGCGTTAATATGAAACATGAGCGGAAAGGGGAAATACACTAAGTATAATGCCTTTTCATGAGTTATTTTCTTTTCACATATATACATCAATACTTAGGCTAAACATCTTTTTGTGGGGTTTTTGGGTAAAAGGGGATTTAACATGGGGTTTTCACTTTTCCTAAAGGATTTTAACCTTAGGAAAAGGGGTTTTTATGGAAAATGAATGAATATGAACTGTATGAAGGTGGGAAGGGGAAATTAGTAAATATAGGGATGAATGGGAATGAGGGAAGTTAATTAATTGATCTTGTAGACCTTCATTTGCTTTGTGTAATTGCCTCATGGACATAGAAACATATGGTAAAACATGATAATTGTACATTTTGTCCAATCAGTCATCATACTTCTACAACCTTTCTTCTACTTACCCTTTGCTTATCCTATCATTTTTTCTTCACTTAATGGGTGCATTTAAGCTAACAAACCCTTTTCCTTTCTTTTTATTTTAGAAAAAGCAAACTATCTAATTCTAACCTTATAACATCCAAGGGCTCAGATTAAGCTGATGAGCCCCTTATTATTCTCTACCTAACTACTGATATGCCAAGATTAAACAGTTTGGCTAGATCTTTATTCTCTAATATAACATCAAATTTAAAGCCTGAAGCAGTCAAGATTAAACTATTTGACTGTCATGGGTTGTGGCATTTATGACAAGATGCACACAATCATTATTTTGCGGAAAAATAGCAATGGCATTTAAACTTTCTCACTTTCAAAGTTTATTTGTTTTCTTTTCTTTCTAACCTAACATTTTCTTTTTGTCTTGATTTTTTTTAGGGCATCTAACCTAACATTTTCTTTGATATGGACATCATCATCAAGATATTTTCAAAAACATTTTATTCAATATTGTTATGTCCATATCTTAACTTAACATTTTTTCAAAATATTTATTTTTATTTTTTTGACTAATTTATTCTATCTTATCAAAGCCAAAAAATGCTAAAACACCTGGCACCTGGGAATAACCTTTTGCTACCAACCGAGCTTTGTATTTCTCCACCTTTCCTTTTACATTTGTCTTCTTCTTGAATACCCATTTGTTGCCAATGGGTTTCCTTTCAGCCAGCAACTCCACCAGATCCCAAGCCTCATTTTTGTGCAAAGATGCCATTTCATCAACCATGGCCTCTTTCCAGAGTTTGCCATCCTTTGAATCTACTACTTCCTTCACAGTTCTGGGATCATTAGTAACAAATAAATCAAAATTTGAACATAAAGCAGATGGACTATACCTTTCTGGTTGCCTTCTTTCTCGAACTGATCTTCTCACACCTGGAGTTTGTGGCTCTTCATCTTCTGATTCCTCCTCCGCTGTAGAGTCTGATTCTTCCTCCTTAAGCTCAAATTCTATATTCTCAAGTTCATTTGGTTGGACTTCATGTTTAATAACATCTTTCACCTCTCTGAACACCACATCTCCGCTGTACACAACCTTCCTTGTTACTGGGTTCCTAAGCTTATAACCCTTTGAACCATCCTTATACCCAATAAAGATGCACTTTTCAGATTTACTATCCAACTTGGTTCTTTTCTCTTTTGGAACATGTACATATGCATCACATCCAAATACCTTCAGATGTGAAAGAGAGGGTTTCTTACCAGTCCATACCTCTTGTGGAGTCTTATCCTCCAACGCTGATGAAGGTGATCTATTAACTAGGTAACATGCTGTCTCCATCGCCTCTGCCCAAAATTCTTGTCCCAACCCGGCACCACTGAGCATGCTTCTTGCCCTTTCCATCAATGTCTTGTTCATTCTTTCTGCAACTCCATTTTTCTTAGGTGTGTATGGAGTAGTCTTCTGCCGTGCTATACCACACTTCTTACAAAATTCTTCAAATTCCTTGCTGCAAAACTCTCCATCGTTATCTGTCCTCAACACCTTTATCTTCTTCTCTGTCTGGTTTTCCACTAGAGCCTTAAATTCTTTAAACTTGTCAAAGACTTCAGATTTCTTCTTAAGGAAATATATCCATGTATTCCTTGAGAAGTCATCTATAAATGATACATAATACACAGAATTACCCAGTGATGGAACCTTCATAGGTCAAAACACATCATTGTGCACAAGTTCTAATATATGTTGCGCCCTTTTACCACCAGAGGGGAAACTCACTTGATTCTGCTTCCCATATGCACAATTTTTACAGAACTCAAAATCCAGAGAGCTATTACTCATACCTTCTACCATACCTTTACCATGAAGTATTCGAAGGTCCTTCTCTCCAATACCTCCAACCTTTGATGCCACAACATGGTCTTCTCTTCAGAGACCACTATATTTTCTGCTCCACTTTCAGGAACCACAGAACTGTCGCACCCATCAACAACAGTGCTACTTTTCAGCTTGTACAGAGTTCCAATCTGAACTCCCTGCATCAATACCAGTGCCCACTGAACCATCTTGCAGGTATCCTTCTCAAACAATGTTTTTACACCTGCATCATCCAACTTGCTTACAGAAATTAGATTTCTGGCTAATTCAGGAATATGCAGAACACTCGGAAGTGTTCTAACCCTTCCACATTGCAACTTCAACTTTAATTTTCCGCGACCAACGATTCTAGCCTTCCTGTCATCCCCCATGAAGACATGAACACCATCGTATTTCTCATACTCACAAAACCACTCTCTATGGGGAGTGAAGTGAAAGGATGCACTTGAGTCAACCAACCATGCCTCATGATCTACATGTGTACTTGAAGAAGCCAAGTACACATCCCTACCTTCATCTGAGGTGGTTTTCGCTTCTGCAAAAGGAGCATCATTAGATCCCTTTCCATTATCAGGAGCTTTAGATTTACAGTCCCTTTTGTAGTGCCCTTCCTTTCCACATTTCCAGCACACCACCTTTACAAGTTTTCCTGGAGGTTTAGATCTCCCTCTAGATTTAGACCTCCCAATCAATGGCTTATTTTTGTTTCTGTTCTGGGACCGTCCTTGTATAGATAAGGCATCATGATTCTAGCTCTCCATATTTTTATGTCTCATTTCCTCCGTCAGCAAGGTTGAGACTATTTCATCAAACTGATGCAGTTATCTTCATCAGTTAGAGAACACAACAAACTGATGCAGTTATCTTCATCTGAAATTTTAATATCAACAGATAATAACTGAATTACCACCATATTAAATGTGTTCAGATGGTGTCACCGAGTCTCCATCTTTCATCCTCAGGTTATACAACTTTTTCCATAGGAACAATTTATTCACTAGAGACTTAGATTGGTACAAAGTCCCTAACTTGTCTCACAAATCCTTCGACGTAGCTTCCCCTGATAAATTTAGCAATACTGAATCTGAGACACACAATCGTATTATGCTCTTTGCCTTCCGATCCAACTTCTTCCATTCTTCATCAGACACTCCCGTTGGTTTAGTACCTAGATCTACCGTGATCCACTGATCTTTATCCACCAACAGATCCTCCATATTGAGTTTCCATAACTCAAAACTTTGACCATTAAATTTCTCAATCTCTATCTTTCCACTGCTCACCATCTTCTTTCACCACCAGAATTGATGCCGCAAATCTCCCACTGAACAGGGTTTACCACAGGCTCGAGCGAAACCCCTCAGCAACAAAATCATCCTCTTGAAGCCAAAACAACTCTGATACCAAATGTAGGTTTTAACCTTGTACAAAAATTACCTGCATACGAATTCTAAAACACAGAAAATAAACAATGCGAGATCATAACACATCAAAACACATATACACAAATATTTTCCCTTGGATCCTAAAACTGGGACTACTAGCTTGATTTTTCATTATTTTCCTTCAATGTTACAATACATATTTATACATGCCGAAGCATCTAATACCATGGACCGAAAACCATGGCGTCCAAAACCATGGACCGAAAACCATCGCATTCAAAACCATGTGTGAAAATCATGCAAAAAACCATAGGTAGGTTTGTCCAACCTAATATAGGGTCCAAAAAGCAAAATTTCCTGGGGGTTACCTACACCCCTCAAACCCCCTGTGACCCCCCCCACTACGCAATCAATGCAACGAAGAGGGCGCTCCGCCCCCCCTCTAACCCCTCGGTTAACTATGTAGGCTAGTCGTGAATATAACACAACCCAACAATTCAAAGATTCATTAGTGGACTATCAGTTGCATGCAAAGATAGGATTGAATTCAATGAGCCTAGATCATTGGAGGAGGCCATTTGAAAGCTAAGGCATTTCTATGAACAATTGAAGCGCAACACTGAAACTAAGTTAAGATGGAGAGGTAATGGAAAGAAAAAATGAAAATGGGATAAAAAGTGAGCAAGGGCATAGGGTACAGATAAAAAGGAGAATGTTGCACCACCTAAAAGGTTCACTGCATCAGATAGAGGAAAGGGAAATTGATTTGAAGAAAATAATAAGAATGGAGGATGGAAGCCTACATAGTGTTGGACTTGTGGCATAAATCATCATAGGAGAGATTGTCCGCAGAATCAGGGTGTTAGAACTCAGATATACAGTGCATAGGAGGCACATATTGTTGGAGATGTAGGCCAGATTATTCCTCATATCTATGAAGCCATGGACAATAGGCAGGTAGAACACCAGTCATCTGTCATTGAGATGGACGGTAAGCTTTGTGATCAAGTTATTTCTATTTTGATTGACCCTGGATCTAATTATAGCTATGTTAGTCCTGACATGGTGGATAAATGTGGTTTGAATAAGGAGTTTCATGCAAAGTCTTGGTCAGTGCAATTGGCTATATGTACAAAGAAATGAGTACATCATTGGGTAAGAGCTTGTGCATTGACTTAAATGGTATGCCTACAACAACACATTTAAATGTATCACCGTTGGGTTCATACAATATGTTATTGGGCATGGATTAGTTGTATATACATAGAACCAAGGTAGACTGCTATGATAAATCTATTGAGTGTGTTGATGACAATGGAGAACCAAGAGTCTTGGAAGGTAAGAAGAAATCCACATTAGTTAGGATGGTTATAGCTATGCAAGCAAACCGTAGCTGCAGGAAGGGGTGCAAGATATTTGCAGTACACATGGATGTGGATGTGGGTGTGTTGAAAAAGTACCCAATTTTGTAGCAGTTTCAGGATGTATTTCCTGACGGCATTACAGACTTTCCACCTCAAAGGGAGGTAGAATTTTCTATTGAGTAGTGCCAAGGGCAGCGTCAACATCTAAAGCACCTTACAGGATGAGCACACTTGAGTTGGTTGAGTTAAAATTGCAGCCGAAGGAAATGTTGGACAAGGGATACATTAGGCCAAGTGTATCACCTTGGGGCACACCGGTCTTGTTTTTGAGGAGGAAAGCTGGTACCCTCATATTATGCATTGAATACAGGTAGTTGAACAAAGTGACTATCAAGAATAGGTACCCTTTACCGAGGATTGATGACTTGTTCAATCAATTGAAGGGAGCAGAAATGTTCTCGAAGATTGACTTGAGATATGGATATCATCAGGTATGCATCAAAGAGGAGGACATTTACAAGAATATGTTCAGGACTAGGTATGGGCATTATGAGTTTGTTGTTGTTCCATTTGGCTTAACTAATGCTCCAACTACATTCATGTGTTTGATGAATAATGTGTCGCATCCATATTTGGATAAGTTTGTTATTGTGTTCATTGATGATATACTAGTATATTCTAAAAATAAGGAAGAGCATGTCGAGCATTTAACAACAGTGTTGAGTTTGTTGAGGGATCATCAATTGTATGCTAAGATTAGCAAGTGTAGCTTCTTTCAACTGAGGTGCACTACTTGGGACATGTTGTCTCCAAGGAAGGCATTACAGTAGATCTAGAGAAGATAAGGGCCACCACGGAGTGGGTAGCTCCTAAGAGTGTGGACGAGGTGAGATCTTTCATGGGTCTGGTAGGTTATTACAGGAGGTTCATCAAGAAATTATCACAGATTTCTTATACCATTACATCCTTGTAGAGGAAAGGTAATAATTTTGAATGGAATGAGGAGTGTGAAGCTAGCTTTGAGCAACTTAAGTAGTTGTTGACGCATGCACCAATACTACAGATTATAGATCCGGACAAAGAGTTTGTGGTATGCACAAATGCTTGCAAGAGAGGGCTTGGTGGATTCCTTATGCAGGATGGACAGGTGGTATGTTATGAGTCATGGAAACTAAAGCGAGAAGAACTACCCGACACATGATCTTGAGTGAGAAACGATTATACATGCACTGAAGATGTGGAGACACTATCTTCTGGGCAAGCAGTTTGTGCTTATGAGTGATCACATTGGGTTGAGGTATTTGTTTGACCAACTGAATCTGAATGATAGGTAGGCTAGATGGTTGGACACGATCATTGAGTTTGATTTCGAGATCAGGTACATCAAAGGTAAAGATAATAGGATGGTAGATGCTCTCAGTAGATGGATACAAGTACATCACTTGGAAACTATGAGCTCCTATGGAACAAACTTACATGATAGGATCTTGCAGGCAGGACAACAGGATGTCAGGTATATGGATATTGTGCACATGTTGCAGCAAGGCAATATTACAGGTATAGGTACAGGTCATGGTACATGTACAGGTATAGGTGCAAGCAGAGGTACATGTAGTGGTACAGGTGTAGGTGCACAAGTTATGGATTATTGTCTTACAACAGATGGATTGGTCAGGTTCCGAGACAGGATATATGTACCAGATAACAGTGAGCTCAAGAAGGTGATCTTGAGGGAGTTTCATGTGAAACCATATTTAGGTCACCCAGGTTATTAGAAGACACTGATAGTAGTGAAGAGATATTATTATTGGCCGAATTTGAATAGGGATGTAGCAGTGTTTGTGGCGAGGTGTTTCAACTGTCAGTGAGTGAAAGCACTGTAAACATCCAGGTCGACTATTACAACCGATTGCAATTATATAATGGAAATGGGAGGTCATTTTCATGGACTTCATCACAAGGTTGGAAAATATAGTGAAGTAGCATGATTCCATCATGGTCATGTGTACAAGTGACAAAGGTTGCACATTTCATTCTAGTGAAGTCTACATTCTCAGCTAGTGATGTAGCATAGGTATTCATCTAAGATGTGGTTAGACTGCACGATGTTCCAAATAAGATTGTATCAAACAGGGATGCGAAGTTCACTTCCAAGTTTTGGAAGGAGTTATTTGTAGGTTTGGGCATAGAGTTTTCCTTCAATACAACTTATCATTTGAAAATAGATGGACAGACAGAGAGGGTCAACAGGATATTGGAGGACATGTTGAGGATGTATGTGATGCATCAAGAGTAGAAGTGGGAATATTATCTCCCTTTGGTAGAGTTCGCATACAACAATGATTATCAGGGGTCACTAAGGATGAGTCCTTTTGAAGCATTGTATGGGCGGATTTGCAACACTCGTATTAGTTGGAGTGATTCGGTTAGCAGGGTATTGATTGGACCAGATATGTTGGTAGACATGGAACAGGAAATGCAGGTGATCAAGAAGAATCTAAAGGCAACACAGGATAGGCAGAAGAGTTATGCAGACAAGAACAGGTTGTTCAAGGAGTTCCAGATTGGGGAACATGTGTACTTGTGCATCAAACCGAAGAAGAGCTCCTTGTGGATTGGCTCATGTGCCAAGATGGAACCACGATTTTGTGGACCCTTCAACATCATTGAGAGGATTGGTCCAATATCTTATTGAATTGCACTACCTCCGAAAGTGAAAGTCCATGATGTTTTCCACGTATCTTTGATTAAGAAGTATGTTAAGGATGTTGATCATGTGATTGACTGGTTTGTATTGCAAGTGGAACCAGATGGAGAATTCCAGCCGGAGCCTCAATGTATATTTCAGAAAATGTGCTCATGCTCTGGAACCGAGCAATTGAGAAAGATAAAGTGTAATGGAAGCACTTTGGGTCCGATGAAGCTACATGGGAGATGGCAGATTAGATGCAGGGTATGTATCCGTGTTTTCCGTTTGAGGTAAAGCAACTTGACATGGTGGTTTGGTATTTTCTCATGGTGGTTTGATATTTGCTTTATGATGGTTTGATATTTGCTTTATGGTGGTTGGTATATGCTTTATGATGGTTCAATATGTGCTATATGATGTTTTGATATATGTTATATGATGTTTTGATATATGCTTAGACGTGGTGTTTAGTACATGTTTTGATATATGTTTTGGTATATGATTTGGCATATATTTTGGGTTCTATATATATATATTTTGATGATGTTTCTATACGTACACCTGCGTATGGATGTAAATATCATAACAAGCTTTGTTATAAACCTCCACTATGCGGTATGGGTGTCATGTTATTATGCTATCACGTGGTTATGTTATCATGAAGTTATGATGTTATATGAGTTGGCACTAAACATGATGAACATTGTAAATACCATAATGAGCTATGTTACAAAGCTCCACTATGTGTTATGTTGTTATGGTGTTTTTCTTTTGAGCAGATCTCTCATTGTAAATAGTGCACCAAGTTGTGTTATAAAGCTCCATGAGTAGTATGTCTTCTTTCAACAGGTTTCTGAGGTATGTGTGTGATTGAACACCAAGGACAGTGTCCCCCAAGGGGGAGGGTTCTGTAATAGCCTTGGTGAAAATTCTAAGTAATAAAAGTTAAAAACAATAACCACAGATGAAGGGACACTTATTCCAAGCTGAATGTTGGGAAAGACATCCTAGGGGGTGTTCATTTGGTTGTTTATGCCTAAGCAAATTGACAAAGGCAATGACTAAGGCATTAAAAGGCAAAAAGGCATTTAGGCACATTTATTTATGAAAATAATGAAAATTATGAGAAAAAGGAGGTGAAAGGTCACAAGTTGCAAGTGAGGAGGAAAATGAAGGAAAATAATGGAAAATGAAGAAAATAGAGGCCTCATCCACAAAAAGGATTTTGAGGATCAATTGGTAACCTTTTGTCAGTTCAGTGTTGGATCTCTCCCATTATTCTCTCTCTTTCTCTCTCTCATACTCTTGGATACTTAAGTTTTCTTGGAGCACTCTTGGAGGGTGTTTCATACTTGGATCCTTGGAGCAAGAAGGCAAAGGAAGAGAAATAAAGTGCAAGAAGGCATCGACATCAGTAGCTACATCATATTTTCTTGCAGGTATCGAGTTGCATGTATGATTTGTTCACTAGTTTTGGCATGCATGGAATATGCATGTGGTTTATTGGTTGTGATCTGTCATTGGAATAGAGGATTGCCCGGATCAACAGTGGATTGCCTATACTTTCCATTTCCTGGATAGCCATGGTGATTGTGGGTTCACTTTCATTATTTGTTTTTGGTTGGTTCTCATGTTCCTTAGATTGGGTTGAGTTATTAGCCCTGGAAGTCCTAGTTGAACAAATGCTCTAGAAGCCTTGCAACAACTTGGGTTGAGTTACTAGTCCTGGAAGCCTTGGTTGGAAAAACGCTCTAGAAGCCCTTGGTGGGTTGAGTTACTAGTCCTGGAAGCGCTGGTTGGACAAACGCTCTGGAAGCCCTAGAAGGCTTGGATGGAGACCAATCTGATGGTGGTTTTGTGATGTCTGATCATGAGGTGGAATCACTGTTTTATGGGTTGAAGTCGATGGCCTCTGGAAGCCTTGGATGAGTTTTGATGGATGTGTTCTATGAGATCCCACATTTGTGCTTGGAATATGGAACGGGGGTGAATGGCTGAAGAGAGATTTGGCTCAACCATTCTATGATCGGGTGGAATGTGGTAGTCCCATCTCCAGTTGGTTTATTGCATTCATTAATGAAAAATTCATTCCCTTGATTTTCATGTGAAAATGTACTGATGTATATACAGATTTTGATGGCTGATATGTTCATGGTATTTTTGTTCCTATTATGCTGGTCATATGTACATTTTGTGACAAAAACTATGTATGGATCCCAGCATATTTTTACTTGTACATGAATGAATAATGTGTCTATGACCTAATATATGATAATGCAGCAAATGGCATGAGGGAACAATAGTTCATAACGATTTTTAGATAAGTATGAGACCCCTACACTTCATTCTGCTGTTTACACCTGTAGGTTACATGTCAATGATATGTTGAAGAAATGCCTATCATGGCTAGTAAGGGTTTGGTTAAGGTCTTGTTGGGCTTATTTCTTTTGCTTCATTGTTTCCCTGTACTTTTCTTGTTTCAATATATCATTCCATTCTAGGCAGTGGCCTGGGCTCTAGGCTTGAAAATTGGCTTAAATCCCGGGGTTGTTGGCACAAAACTGGCAAGATTGGTCCACGGTCGCTGGCATGTAGGCATATGAGAGAGACATTGGGTTTTTGGTCGCTCCCTTGCCCATAACATGAGAGTGACTATGGCCTAGGAGGTCCATAATAACAGTGGGACCCAGGGATAGGCTATCACAGTGGTTGACTTGTCTCCTAAGGGTTCTGTTGATGAGCTTGGATGATCGTGTGTGATGTTTCGTCGATTCCACTTCCTTAAGGTCACATAGGAGGCTGAATATGATCATAGTAGCCTCTCATCTCATGTTTACCCCGGTTGGCATGGTTACTTTTTGTAGGCCTGGGAGGAGGGTGTTACAAGGGATTTGTCTTCTGTGCCTCTCACAGGAAGAGACCCATGTTCACTTAATTCTGACATGACCATTCTCAAAGAGGATTTGGGATGATAATTTAAAATTTCTAAAGATAAATAAATGTTGGAAAACTAGCTCAATTGAAGAATGCTTAAGAGATTGGTTCCAAATGGTGCCAGAGTTCTTTCAATTACCCCTCTTCATTTTTTGGGGTATATGGCAGTGCAGGAATAAGCTCACTTTTGAAGATAAAATTTCAAATATTGGAAAAAATTGCTTAAAGATAGTTAGATACTTTTCGAAACATAGATTTCTCCCAGTGCCTTGCAGAGATAGGAACATACAGGTATTGATCCATACCCTACACTTTCCTAAGGCATATTTTGATGGAGCTAGCAAAAATGACATTTGTGGATGCGATGGGGTGTTATTCATCAATAGGGGGCACTTCTACAAGCTTTACTGAAACGAAGGTAATGGTACAAATATGAAGGTTGAATTGGTGGCATTGTGGGGTTTACTTTTATTTGCAAAACATGTGAAATTACCCTCCTTGTCCATATTTGGTGATTCAAAGGTAGCAGTTGATTGGGTAAGATATGGATTTCTCATCAAGACTTCTGCTTTAACACATTGGACCAGAGGGATCATAGACCTTCTAAAATATTTCCAAGACATTTCAGTGTTCCACATTTTCAGGGAATTAAATGATCTAGTTGATTCCTTGTCTAAGAAGGGACTTAATTCATAGTTGGGAACTCTACATTATGAAGAGTACAAGGATGGAGCTAGTAATCTTGGAATTTTTCCTTTGGTTTAGTTTGTCCTCGTTTATCTTTTACAACAGACCATTGGTGGACTATTATTTTGTGATTTTTGAAATTTTGGGGTATTGCGAGGCAGTTAATTACCTCCCTATTTTTAGTTGACTTATGTTATATGGGATATGTTGCTGGGAATTTTGTTAGATTTTTGTTTGGCTACTATGTAAGTAGATTGACTCTTTTTGGGCGGGAAAATGGTTAGTAAATGTTGCATATACTTGGTTTATTTATTTGGTGAATACAGAAAGATGTAACTACTTTTTTAATACAAAAAAGAAATGGTTTTTTCTTTGATGAAAAAATTATTTTTAAAGAAACCTATGGGTATAACTCACCTCTACTTTGACACATTTTTTGTTAATATAATTTACCCCTTATTATTTAAAGAATGAAAATATAAATTAATTTACGTAAACATGATTATAATGGAGGAGGGATTATGATCTCACCATTCAAAATTAGAAAGTAAAGAGAAATGACCTATCACTTATTATTTTTTAAAATATATTATAAAAGTTATATTTATAAGTTTATTTTTCATTTTTGGTTTAATTCTTATATGAGTGAACTTTTGATAACATTATTTATAGTGTTGTACTTCATTGTTATTGTTATTGATTATGTAATGGTTGGGGATAGGTTTATAATTTCAAATATATTTATCAAATGAAAGTTTGAAGACATGTGTTTGTTTTTCATGCCTATGATTTTAGGTTTTAAGAAAATTTATGGTTGTCCAATTATTAGTGTGTTGTTGTAGGTCGATTTTACTCATTTAATTTTTTCCCTTTAAATTTTGAACACACAAATTTTTACAAATGAACATGAAAAAATATATAAATAAAATATTGATAATAATAATCATGTCATAATCATAGATGTTGTTGTATATAGTATTATCACAGTAAAATACTATAAAATAGTAGTGAAATTTACAAATCTCATTTTAAAGAGTTATCAAGGCTTCATAAAAATAAATCTCTCAAATGTGATGGATCCCAACATGTGTTAATCACCTCAAACAATAAAAAACAACAACAAATTCTTCCTACAGCACGTTGAAATGCAAAAATGTGACAACATTAAACAATAATTAAATTTCTTTGCCTAAATAATTAAATGAGGGAAAAAGAAAATAGGTTATAAACACACATGCCCCCTAAAAAATCATTCTCAAATCATCAAAATATTTTCTATTTAAGGAACATAAAACTTACTGATTTATTTCCCATGGAAATGACCAACAATATTGCAACTTCCATGAATAATGACAAATAATTCCACCTAAAGATCAAACTTATAAAAATTTACCTTCTTGCAAGAAAAAAAATAGATTAGCAAAAATATATGAAATATGAGTACATTATTAATTATAATTTACTACATATTTATATGTTGTATATATAATATGGCAACATATACATTGTTTATCTCCTGATCGGGATGTGGAATAAGGTAGGTGAGGGTGGCAGGTGAGATTATGATCACGACAGGACAGAGGGACGAAACCACAGGTATGACGCCGCCCTTCCAGCCAAAACAATGAGTAGCATGTCAGCGCAATTCTCAAAAAATCGGAGTGGGGGAGGTGGAATGAAGGAGATTAGAAGTAGTGGCGGCGGTAGTGGAAGAATGAGAAGGATGGTGAAGATGCATTATATGAAGGTGGCGAAGTGTAGAAGAAAGGGTAAACTAAGCAGGGCGAAAGAGGAGCAGAGCGCAGCGCAGCCAGAAGGAGCTATCAAGGAGGTTAGTGATTCTGGGTATGTTAAACCTGAGACCCCTTCACTCCTTTTCTCTGTCATAATAGGTAGAATGGACAAATTTAATACATGTGAAGCCCCTGAGGAAGAAAAGGGCTGGTGTGAGTTCGCCCTCCACTCAGCAATACATTGTGAGGGTCAATCGGGCCAGAATCAGGGGGGGATTCTTGATGAATGGAGGAATTGTGGCCATGAGCACAGTCCAGGAAGAAACTTGGGAGACTGTTTCAATCAATCCACTGCAAAAGCAGAGGGGAAGTCTGAAAGAGGGGATACGAAAATCCTGCCCCTAGCCCATCAATTGATTCGCATGACAGAGGGTCTTCTTCGCTTCTTGTATCCTGAAAATGACGAGCAGCGTAACACCCAAATAAATGGCGGGGACTGTAGCAGGAGTAGAGGAATAACCACAGAGAAAATTGTGGTGGAAGACAATGATGAGAAACTTCAAAAACTGACCCCTGTGAATGATAATTGTCAACAGGATAAGGTAGAAAGCAGGATGGCGCGCCCGGGTTGCGGCAGAGGACGTGGAAGCCGAGGACGACCGAGGCAGGGGAATCAAGAGGATCAGCCAACAAATGCTCCAAGTAACCAGGGCAGAGGGAGAAGATCTACTTTGACAGCAGTCCAGGAAGTTGCCAGAGCTTATAGGGAAGGCACGAGTGAAGACATTCGCCAAATCATTCAAGACATGGAAGCCAGTGTGATGGAGGAACAATCTGACTCCGAGACGGAAGAATGGGCTGAAATGATTAGAGATCCGGGGAATACGCGGGGAAGGTTGACTCTGTATAGGCAGTCTCTACACATCTACTGGGTACTAAAACGCCTCCTTGCAAAGGCTCTGGAGCAGGTGGCGAAGGAAATGGCGGAAATTGCAAATGGCGTGCCAAATTTGCAAAAAGAAATGAAAAATTTCCAGGTTATCATGATCAGGCAGAACAACAAACTGGAGGAGATGTATCAGCTCGGATGGATCGTACAGCCCCAAGTCAGGATGAACCAATGGATACTCCCATGGACATGGACCAGAATACCGACATCAAAAAGGAATGATCCTCTTGAGTCTCTTATGTGTTTCAGTGAACCTTTTTATTTTCACAGTTTTATGCATGTTAGTAGATTAATAGGTAGTTTCAGTTGTATAGTGCATACAGCCAGTAGCAAACTAAGGTGGCCAACAGACCTAGTTTCCCTTCGGGCAGGTTGAGGCCACCACAACAATGTATCTGGTCTCTTTGTTTGTTCTAAATAGAAAAGAAAGGCACTACCTATACTTACAAAAAAAACATATACATTGTTTATATTTGATTTATATTATAGTTTAAACTTTATACTTTCAAGCATTAAATATTATAGTGAAAAATGATAATGAAAGTATTGATTAATTAATTAATGTTACCTCATCTTGTTCAACCTTTTTATAGCGAGAGTCTTCCACTATGGATTGCAATTATATATCATTGGAAATCAAACATTTTCTAGTATATTAGAAAAACATCATCAATAAGTACATCTTGATGCATAGGTCCTAAACCATAATATAATTTGATGTGAAAATATAAACTTAAATTTCTTCCTAAAATTGAATTTCAACATACTAAAAGGTATCTTGGCTTGAATTCTCCACTCAACATGCCCGAGAAGATTACACACACATTCATATTTACTTTGCAAGAGAAACACAAGTCACATCAAAAGAATAAGAAGTGTAGCTTCTTAATTCACAAAGCACAAGAATTCTTTTTGACTTTGTACCTCTCCATATCCCATATATTACATTCCAATTAATACTAGATAATTCATGTCCATTTAAAGATATTCTCATTAATGCATATAGTGTATTCAATCATAGCCTTTATTTTCTATTGCCCTTGATTATGTTTTTTTTAGAAAATCCTCTTATGCAATTAACTGTACTTGCAGGAATATTGAGTATAGCTTGTCATAATTTCATCATATAAGGATAAGTTTTGTGCCATTGTTTTGTGTTATGAAACACCTTCCATGCTTCTTTCATGGAGAAATCCTCACAAGCCAAATTCAATGAATAAAAAAAAGGCACAACTCTATTTTACATTATTTAACATCAAATAAAGTTACAAACCCATCGTCCTTTGACATGGTATGTTGATAATGTTGAAAAGTTTTTAAGATCCAACACTCTAATTTTTTCTCATGAATATGACACTATTCTGGATACTAACAAGGATTGAAAGATTTTGTTGTATTAAAAAGATAAATATATGGAAATATTTCATTCAAAGAGTCTAAATTCAATATAGCCTTCTATGATATGGTGACAACTCTCTTATGCACTTTCACTATGAGGCTTCATAGTTTGTTTCTTTAATCTCTATTGTTGGGATAGAGAGGTATTGTGACTCGTGCCTATCTATGACTACCCCTTCATTTACAATTTCAATATATCCATATTGAGAATCACTTAAAATTTTTGAGATGGTATCTTCTGCAAATGTTTCTTTTCTCAAAAACCATCCAGACAATGTATTTATAATTACTTCAAACACTAATCCAATACTTGTAATGTCTACATTATCTTATTGAAAAGTATTTATTCAAATTGTTCAATTCACCTAACATGTGCACCAACATATGACAACAAAATTGAATGGAGTAAATTCGTATCTTATCATATCATGATGAAATTTTCCTTTCATTTTTCCAAAAGTTAAAATTGTCGACATAAACTTCACAAGCCTTTTAATAACTTCTCCCCTAAACAACCATCTCACTGAATGTATTTGTAAAACATCAAGATCATCAATTTGCACGAATTTCAGTAAATCATTCAGTTCATTACTTCTCTTTGGTGAGTTTTGAACCCACAAATACACTTTGTTTACAATTTTTTCGACATATAATAGCTCGGGTACTTTCTTAGAAGCATCCACTACTACTAGAGACTCACTATGAGCTACATGATGAACTACAATAAGATTTGGAATGTCATTTGTTTAAAATGAAACAATTTCCTTTTCATGCCCAATCATTGTTGAAACTCCATCTATAGAAACAAGTATCAAATCATTATACTTAAGGCCAAGCTATTATTTATTAATTAATTAGCACTATCATATATTATCTTTCCTTTTCCATCCATTACATTCTTAAGCTTCATAAATTGTGAAATAAGTGGTCCAAGATCCTTTGCATCTAAATATGTTGCATAAACAACAAGTTGTTGATATAAGCTTCAATCAGTGCTTTCATCAACTATTAATGAGAAGAAAGGACTTTCCAACATGTTATTAATTTGAGTTTACTCAAAAAGTCTTGATATGCAATACATAAAATCATTTGTGGATTTACAATTTGTGTATGAAGAATACTCTCGAGACTTTGGTATATATGGTGTTTTAACACCCATGAGAAATTTGCTAAGATTTTCATATTTCGATAAAGATATTTTTTCTTGACAGAAAATATATGGTATTTTCATTGCATATTCACCCTTTCTTTATTTGTATTTTCCATCTCTCTAACATGATCTGAAATTGGCTTTATCTTTCTCTGTAATGCACTTATCCACCTTACCTTAGCATCTTTATGTACCAACGATTTTTCATGAGTAACAAGAGCATCATGTTGTAATGTAATACAACCATTCCCTAAACCCCATGGTCCGCTCATCCTATACTTATTATAATAACTATTTTTATAGCTATTATACCATCATACCTAACATAATTCAACCAATGAAACTTATCTAACCATTCCATACAATTTTACTTTTTTGGCACTTTCATTTTTGTTTGATCATTAACTTCTTACATAACTTTATTTGTTTCTTTATCTAGATCTTTGTTAGAAGAACTTCCAAAAAATTTGTGTGGTTGATGCTACGATTGAATATTATGGATTTCTTCATGTGTTATCGAATGATATTCAATCTTAGAATTTTGTGCTTTTGTCCATCCATACATTTCTCCAGTAGTAGGTTGTATTTTATTTTTTTAAACATTTATGAATCTGTAAAAAAAAAGCTAAAACAAAAGAAATTAACTCAATCACATATCCTAAAAAAAACCATATACAAAGTAATACTTTTCGTATTACTTTTTCTTCTTCTTTTCAATTATAAAATCTTTAAACACAAATACAAATATCTCTAAAAATTTATCATTGTTAATATTTACAACAAACTCGAAATTTATTAATCATAAAAAAATATTTTTTCTTACAAACCATAAAACATGTGTATAAAAAACTATATACTAATTATAAAATTAAAATTTATTGATAATAAAAATTGAAATTTTCTAAAACACTTTAAAATACATGTAAAAAAAAAACCTATATCAAAGCATATCAATTCAAATATCTCCATTAAATATATTTGGATACTTGAAAATAACTTATTCAAATGTCTCCATTAAATATATTTGGATACTTGAAAATAACTTATTGTAGTAATAAAAACTCTATCTTCCACTAAATTTAAATTCCAACATAGTAGTTGAAATGTCTCTTTTACCAAAAAAAATAAAATAAAATCCTATTTGAATATATTTATATAAACACAAAAAATAATAATACATCGAAAATAATTTTTTAATAAACATTCCATACTAAATATATAGTAAAAAAATAAAACAACGAAAATAAATTTAAATTAAAAAATTAGTATACCATTTTGAGTTTTTTATTAAAATATAAAAAATTCATATATTATTTTGTACGATATAAGTAAATAACTATAAAGAACCCTAAATATATATGGAATACAATGGGAAATTCTAGACTAAACCCAACCAAAACCAATTGCATTCAAACATATTTTTATAAATTTTAATTATATTCAATATAATTTTATATGGAAATTTAAATGAACATCTATTTTTTAATAGAGATTCAAATGATCATTTTTTATGTGATAAGTAAATAATAATATAAATAAACAAGTGTTACATAGTATTTATTTCTACTATTTAGTTTAAATATAGTTAAATTACAGTAAAATATTGAATTCAAATTACTACATAGTATCTATTTTTACTATTTAGTTTAAATATAGTTAAATTATAGTGAAAATATTGAATTCAAATCGCTGTTAAAGTTTATAATTTCTCATTGATAAAGTTCTCATTTATGCAATGAAAGAACAAAACTTTAATTTTAATGCTTATGCAAACATAGCTTTAAACAATTATAATATATTATGTGTGCATTCACATTTGAACTACATTATTTGCTCAAATCAAAGTTCTCTAACCAAATCAAAAATTATATATTTTATTTCTTAAAATTTGAACTAAAATATTCAATAAAAATTTCTTTTAATATAATTATTAGCTTATAAAAATACATAAATTCTATTTTTAAAATTTTAATTTATATTTGAAAACACTAATAATAATGCTGAACTCAGCATTATTTAATTTATAAAAATGCATATTCCAATCTACTGAATTCTCTTGTATTTTCAAAAAGATAACTTTTGTATTTTCTAAAAAGATAACTTTTAGCAGTGGTGCATCGAAGAGAAACAAGGTTGATTGACTCCCTCTTTCTGACATAGAGGCTTAAAAACACAAAACTCGAATCAAATTATTTTCTCTATGAACCTCCCTGCATTTTAGAACCTTACCATTACCAAGGAAATAAAGAAGTTGGGACACCCTGGATCGTTATTTCTAGGCGCTGGACACCATTACCCGCTGCCATATCGTTTTCCCTAACCATATATGATATACTCATAGCCAAGCACAAATATGAAAAACTAAGAGCTAATCACGTGCACTCTTAAAACTTCTCATTTAAGTTTACATCATATATTTGTTACATCATATATTTCACAAGATCATCTCAGATCGTATGAATAGGCTTGGGACATGTCATGCACAATTTTGGATTGGGAGTGTTTTTAATTTTAAAAGCCATTAAATGCTCATTTGCTCGCAAGCCACGGTAGACACCTAAGACTTAGATATGATGAGATCATATGAATCGGCTTGGGACTTGGAAGTGAAAGTACATTAGAGTTTTAATTTTAGATTGATTTAACTTTAGTAATTTATTAATTTTTTTATTTCTCACTATAAATTAGCTTATATCTATTTTAATCTCGGATTTATCAAGCCCAGAGAAGGATCAAATCTCTCGAGGTGCAAACCTCTTTTATGAGTGCAAAATTTGAGGAAATGTTTGCACCTCGAAAGGTTTGATCCCCCTCGGCGCTTGATAGATCCAGAGTTAAGATGGATCTAAGCTAGTTTCAGTCATGTGCAGTCATACAAAATTTGTTGAACATATAGTTATTTGATCATTTTAAATATGCTAACTATGTCTATATTAATTTGGTCAATTGAACTTTAACTTTAACTTAGTTTCCTCAGTTTGTTGAGATGAGAGACACTGTTACTAACTTGAACGATGAAATAAAATTTTTAAGTGCAAAGTGACAATGCAATAATGTTGAACGATAGAAAATGTGAATAATAAGAATATAGTGAATTACAAACAATTTTCATTTGCGATCAATCTCAAACTATTTTCTTCTACTATTCTTATTGTCACACCTATTAGTTATTTTCTATTATCGTGTTTGAATGCAAAGTGATTAACAATGTTGAATGATGGAAAATGAGAATAATAAGAATGTAGCCAATTACAAATAGTTTACAATTTTAAGAAGAAGACATTTTGGGTAAGTGAACATTTTATTTAGGATGAAAATTCAAGTATTGTATTTATGGTTGAATTACTGTAACAAATAAGTCAATTCACGTTATGAATAATGTTTATGTGCGCACACTGAGAGAGAGTTTGTATGTTTTGGGGGTGAGATAGAGATATAGATGGAGGGGGGGAGAGAGGGAAGAAGAGAGAGGAAAATACATGGAGGGAGGAAGAGATATAGATATGGAGAGATAAGTGTTAGAGAGAGAGAGAAGGGGAAGAGAGAGAGAGGGTGGAAAAGGGAGGGAGACAGAGATAGATAGATAGATATGGAGAGAGATAACGAAGAAAAGACAATGGGAGATAAAGATATAGATGGAGGCGAAAGAGATGTGCTTACACTGAAATCAATCCACATTATTAATCTAATTACTTTGAAATTAATGTACATCATACATATAATTGCATCAAATCGGAAATCAACATCTACATTGAAATCAATGCATCTAGTGCAAACAATCGAATAGGATTAGAAATCAACATATACACTAAAATCAATGCATCTAGTGCAAACGGTAAAATAAGATTAGAAATCAACATCTACACTAAAATCAATGCATCTAGTGCAAACAATCAAATAGGATTAGAAACCAATATTTACACTGAAACCAATGCATCCAATGCAAGCAATCAAATAAGAGTAGAAATCAACATTTACACTGAAATCAATGCATCTAGTGTAAGGTATTAAAAAGGATTAGAAATCGACATCTACACTGAAATCAATGCATCTATTGCAAGAGGTCATATAGGATTATAAATCAATATCTACATTAAAACCAATGCATCCAATGCAAGTAATCAAATAGGAGTAGAAATCAACATCTACACTGAAATCACTGCATCTAGTATAAGGTATTAAATAGGATTAGAAATCGACATCTACAATAAAATCAATGCATCTAGTGCAAGCGATCAAATAGATTAGAAATCAATATCTATATTGAAACCAATGCATCTAGTGCAAGCAATCAAATAGGAGTAGAAATAAACATCTACACTGATTAATGCATCTAGTGCAAGGTATTAAATAGGATTAGAAATTGACATCTACACTAAAATAATTGCATCCAGTGTGATCAAATAGGATTAGAAATAAACAACTACACTAAAATCAATACATCTATTTTAGTGAAAAACCAAAATATTCATGACTTTCTATATCTAACTTCTATGTTTGTATTTGTCTCTGTGTGTCTCTTTCTTCTTCCCTCTCTCTGCACCTTCGATTCTGTGTCTATCTCCCTCCCTCTCTCCTTCTCTCTCTCCACCTCTCCCTCCCTTTCTCTATCTTTCTCTTCTTCCCTCCCCCCAACCATCTATATCTATACCTCCCTCCATCTCACCTTATTTGTCTCTCTCTTTTAGTGCCCTAAACTCATCTCTCTCTCTCTCTCTCTCTCTCTCTCTATATATATATATATATATATATATTCCTCCCTCACTTTCTTTGTCTCTCTATTCATCCCTCTTGCCCCCTCCATTTATATCTTTATCTCCCTCTATCTCTCCTTATTTATCTCTCTATATCAGTTTGCATACACTCTCTCTCTCCATATCTATCTCTCCCTCTCTATGTTCCCCTTCTCTCTCTCTCTCTCTGCCCCCTCCATCTATATCTCTATCTCAACCCCCAAACATACACACTCTCTCTCCATATCTATCTATCTATCTCTCTCTTTCTCCCTCCCTCTTCCTCACCCCCCCTCTCTCTCTTTTCCCCTTCCCTCTCCATATCTATCTCTCTTCCTCCCTCCCCCTCTTTGCCTCTCTCTTCCACCATCTCTCCCACCTTATATATATCTCTATCTCCCCTTGTCTATCCTTATCACCCCCAAAACATACACTCTTTCTCCATATGTATATATATCTCTCTCCCTCTCTCTCTGCCCCTCCTCTCTCCCTCTCTTCCCCTCCTCTCTCTCTCTCTCTCTTCCTTCTTGCTCTCCTTTCTCCCTCATCATCTCACCATCTCTCCCTTGTAACTCCCTCTCCCTATCCACCTTTCTCTCTCTATGTCTTTATTCCCCTTCCAACTCCATCTCTCTCTCCCCTCTCCCTCTCATCTCTCTCAAGTTCTCTCTCTCTTCCTTCCTCTCTCTCCCTTTCTCTCCCACCTCCCTTTGTCTCTCCCCCCATCACACACACACACCCTCTCTCCACCCTCCAATTCTGTCACTATCTCCCCCTCTCTCTCCCCTCCATATCTGTGTCTCCCTGTCTCTCTCTTTCCATTCTTTCCCTATCACTATCCTTTCCTTTTCTCTCCCTTCCCTCATTTCCTTTCTCCCTCATTCCATCTTCATCTCTCCCTTTTCACTCCCTCTCTCTCTCCACCTCTATCTCTTAATGTCTTTGTTCTTCCCTCCCTCTCTATCCCCCCTTCCAAATCCATCTCTCTCTCCCCCTCTCTCTCAAATCCCCTCTCTCTTCCTTCCTCTCTCTCCCTTTCTCTCCCACCTCCCTCCGTCTCTCCCCTCCATCACACACACTCTCTCTCTCTCCACCCTCTAACTCTGTCACTATCTCCCTCTCTCTCCCTTCATCGCTCTCCCCCTCTCCCCCCCATCCATATATTTGTATCCCTATCTCTCTCTTCCCCTTCTTTCCCTATCTTTATCATCTCCTTTTATCTCCCTTCCCTCGTCTCCTCTCTCCCTCATTCCATCTTCATCTCTCCCTTATCATTCCCCCCCTCTCTCCACCCTTATCTCTCAATGTCTTTGTTCCTCCCTCCCTCTCTTTCCCCCTCCAAATCCATCTCTCTCTCCCTCCTTCCCTCCTCCTCTCTCTCCCCTCCTCTCTCTCCCTGTCTCTCCCACCTCTATGTCTCTCTCCCCCACTCTATTCCCCCTCTATCTCATTCTCTCTCTTAAATATGATCCCATTGTATTGTATTTAAGAAAGTATCTAAATTAAAAAAAAAATATAATTGGTTGTAAAATATTAAACCTATATTTTGGTTCAATCATGGCAAAGAAAATCCAATAATAAAAAACTTAAAATAATCATGCACTATCTTCCCTCTATCATTGCTAGCCACTTTGTTTTCTCTCTCTGTTTGGATCCTTGGTTAAAATGTATCTATCCTCGATTTAATCTCTATGGGAATATTTTTAGTACTGATGAGGATGGATGGTTTAAATATACCTCAAAAGTAATTATAACATTTTAGATTTAATTAAAAAAAGCTATAAAATTAAGTTAAAATAAAGTATTTGTAAAATATTTTGATTTTGAAACAAGTTATGGTTTTTGGGCATGTGGTATTGATAAGCCATCGTATTGTAACAAAATAATTAAAAGTCTAGATCCATAACATAATATCAAAAGCATAGATGGCCCATGGTATTGATAAACCATGGTATTAATATGATTTTCTTCCCTCCTCTCTGTCTCTCCCTCCCTCTTTCTAATTTTCTCTTTTGGGTATTGGCCCATGGTATTGTAAAAAACCCTATCTATATTAATTAAATTTAAAGATGGTTATGCAATCATTATTTTAATTTATATGATAAAATGGATATTAATTTATAAGTACTATTTATATGTTATATATTTTAATGTGATATGTATATTATACTTTCTTTTATCTAAAAATATCTCATCTTTCATCTCGTGCTCACCCGTCCACCCTAAACTCGAGCGCCTCTCGGCGCAATTATGGCATCTAAATGACAATTTTACGGTTTAATTATTATTATTATTATTTTATTTATATGTGGTTCATGGACTCGGCGATTAATATTTTATTTGTATGTGGTTCATGGACTCTAGAAATCGGTGGCTATGGCATTTAAATGGCAATTTTACGGTCTAATTATTACTATTATTATTTTATTTATATGTGGTTCATGGACCCAAAGGAATCGCTTCCTACCAGCTCAACCACGAACCCTAACCCGGAGAGTGTCAAGAGAATTAAACCCATGACCTCTCAATAGCAAAAGTGCTTTATCATGGAATATTTGTACCAAGTAGAGCCACCCAAAGGAATCAGAATTAAACCCATGACCTCAATAGCAAAAGTGCTTTATCATGGAATATTTGTACCAAGTAGATCCACCCAAAGGAATCACTTCCTACTAGCTCAACCACGAAGCCTAACCCAGAGGGTAAGAAAATTAAACCCATGACTTCTTAATCGCAAAATTGCTTTAACGATAAAGACTCAACCAATTAAACTAACCCTAAAAACTTTTAACCTATCACTTTTGATGTGCTATTATTGTAATTATGTTTCAAATATTTTTTAAATTTAAAATTTTGATGTGATATTATTACAATTACGTTTCAAATACATTTTTAAATTTAAAATATGTTTTACGAAATGTCAAATTCTAGACTTGGAGAATGAATATTTATAAGATGATTCAATGAAGGAAGAGACATTTATGACATCATGTTAAATTATATGCTAGTTAATTTCTTACTCATAATAAAGATCAGAGTGATGAGTTGAGATAAAGGCATGTTGTAATAATGGTTGATTGACATCCTTACCTTATTAAATTTAAAATATGTTTTACAAAATGTCAAATTCCAGACTTGGAGAATAAATATTTATGTTAAGATATTTATATGATAATTCAATGAAAGAAAAGACATTTATGACATCATGTTAAATTATATGCTAGTTAATTTCTTACTTATAATAAAGATCAGAGTGATGAGTTGAGATAAAAGCATGTTGTAATAATGGTTGATTGACATCACCTTACTAGGGAGGTTGAAAAGGATATGAGCTTTTCCTTGCTCTCGAAGGTATCTAATGAATGTTTGAACTAATATATTGCAACATTGTTTTATATGTATATAGAGAAAGAGGGAAAGGGAAAGGGAAAGGGAAAGGGAAGAAAGGGAAAGGGAAAGGGCTATATTTTCATGTATTTTTAGAGTAGGTTATTTTTTAACTGAAATGATAATTTGTAACTTTTTTGATTTAGAAGCCGGAGAACCCACATTATTAACCATTTCTTTTATCAACGTTTCAAATCTCAATCGGGATCAATCATCAGGACAAACTAGAATGATGATAGCAGAAGAGCTTTAATGACGGTTTAAATAGTTTATAATAGAGATATGTCTGCCGTCATAACTAGCAGACATATCTCTATTATAAACTATTTAAACCCTCATTAAAGCTCTTCTGCTATCATCATTCTAGTTTGTGCTGATGATGGATCCCGATTGGGATTTGAAACGTTGATAAAAGAAATGGTTAATATTGTGGGTTCTCCGGCTTCTAAATCAAAAGATATAAACCACAGAGGTCTTAAATCCAGGATAATTTGTATTATACGAATTTGTGAGTATTTTTAGAGTAGGCTAATTTTTTTAATCGAAATGATAATTTGTGTTATACAAATTTGTGATTAGCTGACATCAAATGCATCAAATACAATTATGCAAAGCATTGGGTAAGTGATATAAGAAAAATATAGTAATTTCCACCCAATAAGATACTTCTTCTTGCCAACCATAAATGACCATTAAACTAAAATTATGGAAAGTGAATATTTTCCTGTATACTCCAAAAATTTTCAAAACCTTATGCTCCATACAAATCAAATTTTATAAGAGAGGATCAAATGATCCTAGGCGTTGCTCCATATTTGCTTCCAACAAACAAGTTAATTTTTGCAAGGGATGTTGGCATGTGCATAAACCAATTAATATACAATGTGTTTGAAATAAAAAAATATAATGAGTGAATGTTATGGGATGGGGAAAAAGTGCCTTGTCCATTAATAACTATTTCTCCAATTGTTAACGAGGTTCCTTTATTGTCCATGACATCTACATCTTGATTATCAAACCAAAGGATATGAAATAATTTTAAACAGGATAAATAGGCTTGCAAACTTCTAATTCTCTTGATCAAATGACATCGTTTATTTTCACATGGAAGATAATTAGAAACAATATATTGAATGATCAACTAAGAGTCTCCTAACACCAATAAGGACATTATATGTCTGCTCTTTGCTAAGGAAAGTCCTTGTAGGAGAGCATATGATTCTGCTAGATTATTAGATAATGAGCCCATACCTCAAGCATAATACAATTATTTATTTCCTCCAGGGAAAAAGATCACCCCCGAGCTCCTGCCACTTGTGGATTATTTTTAGAATCTGTGCTAAAGAAAAGGATATGTAAATATTGTGAGTCAATCAAGTTTGAAAATTCATCTTTTAACAAGCGCAGATTCCATGATTTCTGAGAGGTAATATGAAAGGAATATGGAGGAAGAGAAATATGAAGAACATTTTCTTCACACCATCCAAATACTGCTCATCCAACAAAATGGAATAAGGGCATTGGTGAGATTTATGAGAACAAAATTCCTTGAAAAGGGACAAGGAATTGATAGGCACACTTCGTGGAGAGAATTTTTGATCTTGAAAGATAATTTTATTTCTATTTATCCAAAATTTCCAACAAATATATTTAGGCAAAGCAGCCCAAGGATGCTTGAAGAAACTTTTACCTTGCATTGATCTCGAATAATGAAAATCCCAAGAGTAGAAGTGATCACTTATTGTGGATGGTCAAATCAATCGATACTCCGGAGGATGAAAAGCATTTTTCCATACCGAATGAATGAAGGGACATTCCAAGAACAAATGATAGATGGAATATTCTCGAGAATAAAAAAGAGGGCAACAAGAGGGACCAATTATTACCCTCTTTTTTAGATGTTTAGTAGGTAATATCTTTTGTTGCAATAAAGTCTAACAAAACATATTCATTTTAGGGGGACTATTTTGAGTCCAAATATTTTACCACATGCCAGATTTTGGAGGGATTCCTTTTAGGAAAAGTAGTTGCAGATATCCTTGTTTGATAGAATATTCATAGGCTTGCCATCCTCCCGTGTCTTCCTCCTCCTTGTGCTTAGGAGCACAACAAGAAAGCCCGTTTTTTAGCAAGAAAGCTAATTATTGTAAAGGTGGCAACACATTTTGAATATTCCATCCTTTCCAGCTACCTTCATGCGCCCAACAAGAGATATCTACTAGTGAATGTTTACCTTGAGAGGACAACAAATCTCAAAGAGGCCTGAATTTTGGATTTTGGGCTAGTGGAGGGTTGCAGAGGATCCCATTGCTCCAAATATTTATCTTCATCCCATTACCTGGAATCCAAGTCAGATTCTCCTTAATGAGAAAGACAATTGGTTATACAAGATTCCAAATGGGGGAACCTCCTTGATCATAAAAAGGAGAATCCAAACATCACAATCGATTTCCATATAAGTATTTAAATTTAATAAGTTTATTCCACCAATCATCAGACTGAGATATTAAACTCCAAACCAAATTTTCCCCTGTCGCCATGTTCACTAGCGATGAATCTCTAATACCTAAGTCACCATGCAATTTAGGAATGCAGACAATGAGCCGTTTGACTAGATTAAATATTTTTATGTTAAATTGGCCTCCTTCCCATAAAAAAATGTGGATCTCTTGACACATTAGCTTTTGAATTCCCAATGGAGCTAAAAGAGTTGAGAATTGGAACAATGGAAGTGTTGACGAAATAGCTTGAACAAGAAACACACATCTAGCTAGATTAAGACAATAAACTCCTCATTGGTCAAATTTAGACTTGAATTTAGAAATAATAGGAGCCCAAGATTTAAAAGAGTTGGAATTTAGGCATACAAGAAAATCCAAATACTTAAACTCTTGCTAAGTGTTTGTTGTTGAAAATCCTAGAATACGTTTTATTTGGTCCAAGTGGGATTTGTTGACATTCCATGAATATATTTTACTTTTACCTTTGGTTATATGCCCTCCAGAGACTTGTGAATAAATTTTTGTAGAACTGAAAGAAATCTAGAAGCTATAATAATTAAGGCACCCCACAATAATAATTTGTCATCAAAAAATTTAGCATGATTTATATTTTTAATACCTAAACCAAAGTGGATACCTGGAAGCATTTCTCTTCACAATTCAAGGTATAACCTTCTTCTCAAGGAACTTGCCATTATGATGAATAAGAAAGGAGGAAGAGGATAGCCTTGTCTTAGGATTCTTGAAGCTTTAAAAAAACCCATGGTTCTCCCATTGACCAAAGAAGAGTTCCAAGGGATTGAAATGCAAGTTGCTATCTATTACAACACATGTTCTTTAAACCCACACGTTCTCATCACTTCAAAGAGAAAGTTTTATTGAACTTGATCAAAAGCTTTAGCCATGTCAAGTTTAATAATCATTTTTTTTCACCTTTAGCTTGACTTGAATGGATCACTTCTTTAACAACGACTATGTTATCTACAATTTATCTATTTTCCACAAATCCTTCCTAGTTTTACGATATCAACTTTGATAAGAGAGGTTTGATTCACACCTCTAGAATTTTAGAAATAAGCTTGTAGGACATATTATAAAGGGAAATATGTATAAAATGAGAGAAGGACGAACGATTGACCTATTTTTGGACCAAAGCGAGAACAAATGAGTTGATAGCCCCTCTAGTATACTTATGCTTGATGGAATTATCTATCATTCTGCAAAGGTAAAATTTAACGATATCCTAACATTGCTAATAAAATTGTGCTGAGAAACCATCCAAACCTATAGATTTATATGGGTTGAAAGAAAGTGATACATTCCATACCTCCTCTTTCATGATAGGGCATAACAAAGGCTCTTTGTCCTCTTTGAAAACCAGATGAGGAATATTCTCCAACATATCACACACAATGCTACCCTCATGGCTGCCTAATTCTTAATAGAGAGAACATAAGTGATGAAGGACCTCCTCTTTGATTTGTGAGAAATATGAAATTATTTTCCTATCCACATAGATTGAATTTATATTATTTTTCTAGGTTTTCCTTATGGCCCGATAATGAAAAAAAATTGTATTTTTATCTCTTGCTTAAAGCCATAAGCTACAAGATTTGAGCTTTGATTCTTACTCTTCTTCTCTTAGAGCCTTGTGATATTTATCAAAAGTTTCTTTTTCCTCCACCACGATATTCTTGGAGTTGAGGAGCTACTTCATTTGTTGTTATATTGCCTCTAATTGGTTTTTATGAATAAGAACTTGAATTTTTAGATTTGAAGCATTTTAATTGGTCCATTGTTTTAAAACCATTATTAGATATTTAATTTTATGTTCCCAAATAAAAATTGGATAACTTGTTATCCCTATCCCCTAAGCTTGTTGAACAAGTTCTCAAAATATAGGCTTATGAAGCCATAGTGGATTCAATCTAAAAGGTAAAGGGCCACAATCCACTACAAGCTGGATTTCTAAAGAAATAAGCCAATGATCAGAACCAATCCAAGATAGTATTTTGGAGGAAAATAGCAGATTTTGATTACAAAAGATTTGCCTACAAGAAAGCGACCCATTCTCACAGTTATGTGACCCAGGCCTATACTTTGATTACTCCACATATATTTGTTTCCCCGAGGCTTGATATCTATCAGGCCCAATTTATTGATAAGGTCTTCCATCTGCTCTTGATTAGGGTCTCTAATTGGGGATCCTCCTTTATTTTCCCAAAGATGGAGAATCGTAACAACCTCAGATTGATTTTCTATGTAAATAAATAAAACCAAGGTTTTGGTACATGTATTCCAAGCTGAATGGAGGGAAAAACACTATAGTAGGCATCCCTTGTGGTTAATTAATAGCTATGGAAATTGGTAAAGGAATTTGCAAAGGCAAAGAGGCAATACATGACAATTTTGATATGAGAAATAAAAGAAAATAGGAGAAAAGGAAGATGAAGAACACAAATATGCATGCAAGGGAAATTAGAGAGAAAATGAAGAAAAAAGGAAAGGAAGAGACTAGACATCAATAATAAAAAGGCATCAGAGAAACAATTCACAACTTTTGGCACAACGTTTGTCAGTTCTAGCTTTAATCACTTTCAGAAATAAATCTCTAAGAGAAGAGAGAGGAAGCACTTGGGAAAGCAAGCAAGCAAGCAAAGGAAAACAAGGGAACACAAGGAAAATGTTGGTTATTTGGTTTCTTTGTTGTCATTGGCATGGGCCTGGATTAAAAGTGGTTTTCAACCTTTCCTTGCCATTTCATGGATAGCCATGGTGTTGTGGGTTCCTTTTTGGTTTAAGCTTTGGATGGTTGATAGACTTCAAATTCTGGTGAGGTGATCTCGGGAATTACCAAGGGTAAAGGGTGGAGATGGGATTTCTCCTGGAACTCTTGACAGATGGGTGGCGACATGAAAATTCCTTTGGGTATGGTCAAGAAAGTTGAAGGCATCCAAGCTTGTTTGGTGTTAGTAATTTCTGGACCGGTTTAGGTGAAATCACTATGGTTGAGGGTTGAGGTGGTTTGGCCTCTGGAATCCCTTGTTGGTTATGTTTTTATTTATCCCATGAGATCCCACATTCATGCTTGGAATATGGCATGGGGATGATTAGTTGAAAGAGAGATTTTGGTTCAACCCAATCTATTTTCAGGTGGTACGTGGAAGTCCCTGACTTGGTTGGCATTTGCATATGTTAATATGAATTATTTCCTTATTGTGATCAATGAGCACATGTATTGGTTATTGTGTTGATTTTATGACTGATTTTTCATGGATTCATTCTGGTTATATGTTGGTTATAGGTTTGGTTAAATGATGTGCTCTTGTTAATGATTTAATAAGTTATTGACGTTGAAATTATAGCAAGGAATGACTTTTTTTTGACACGTGCCTTAGTCAAAGTTGCTAATTTAAACTCAGTCTCATAGACACTTGAGTTAGTTTTCAATTAACATGTGTGATGTGGCCTACCATTAGTTTATTGTCAGTTAATTCAAGTTAAATGGCTTTCAGTGAGTTGTGCACTAGTTGATAGTTAAAATTTAGCTATCTAGTGGATTTAAACTCTAGTGTCTGTCAGTTAAATGATCTCTAGTTCTAAAATAGAGACAGACTTGAGTTCTTGAGTTTAGTTGATTGGTTTAACTTTTGTTAACTCAATTGACTCTCAGTTAATTAGTTGCGACTACTAAATTTATCCCTAGTAGGTCATGCAATTCGAATTTCCTATTGAGATTGAATGAAGTCACATATCTATTTATTCATTGTACACAGGTTTTTGTGTAGAAGTTTGAGAAGAAAACAAAGAAATTTCTCTTGGGAAGTTCAAAAGGAAATAAGAAAAATTCCTATTTTTAGGGGCAAAATTGCGCTAGGAAACAAGAGGCTTCTAGTAGGGCTAATTTGCCTAAGCGTTGGGCAAGAATTGAGAGAGAGTTAATCCATATTGCAGGGGCTTCACGATTGAAGCAAATTATTTGTAATATATCAAATTGCTCATTTGATTTTATACAAGCAAGAGGGGTTTTTCCCAGTTGGTTCCCCAAATAGATATTGTGTTCTATGTGTGATTGTGTTTCTATTCATTGTTTTCTTTCTGCAGAATTTTGGTAGAGAAATCTTATGTATTTTGTAGATCAATTTTTTCTCATTAGTAGTTACAAGATTTCAAGGATTGTCTACATGGTATTAGAGATGAAAACAAGATAGAGACCAAGTTCCTTGATCATATTCAAAGTGCATTGGAGAGGAGATTAGTTAGTGCATGAATTATATAAGTGCGGGAATCATGTCATCCTATGGTTTGAGGACAGAGCATTCCCTAGAAGGAACTTCAAATTTATGTGCATGGAAGGATAGAATGGAGGTTGTATTAGATGATAATGGGGTTTTGGAATACATCAAGATTGAGATTCCTAAACATCCTACATTAGATGCACAACAATTGGCTCAATGGAACAAGGACATTGCCAAAGCCAGGAGGACGATCCTAGAAGGAGTCGGGGACCATATTGTTCCAAATTTGCATGGGAAGGAAACACCATTCTAGATGTAGAAGGCCCTTATTGATCTTTTCAAAAGTAGTAGTGATGCCAAAAAACATGCTTTGAAGAAAAAATTGAGGAACATTTGAATGGTAAAGGATGGGCCCATTGTTACATATCTATCCAGGTTTACTCAAGTGAGGGATGAAGTTGGAGGTGTTGGAGAGATAGTTCCATCAACAGAGGTTATGGGCCTTGCTCTTCTTGGGCTTCACAAATCTTCGTAGAGTTTCCAGGATACAGTGAAAGGCAGAGATAAGCTCCTTAATTAGGATAGATTGTGGTCAGATATTGTGCATGTAGAGATAAGGAGGAACATAAGGGATGGAGTGTCATCTGGGACATAAGATGAGGAGAACTTTCCTTTAGCTGGAAAAGGGAAGAAAGCTAAGGAAAAGAAGGCCTAAGGTAAAATTGAGTCTAGTCAGAATGGAGGCAAGGAAAAGAATGATCTTAGCAAGATCAAGTGTTTTCATTGCCATGAATTTGGAAATTATGCTACAAAATATCCTAACAAGAAATACAACAAGCATGTTGCAACAAAAACACGAGGAGAAGCACTGTCTTCTCAATTCGAATTGGTTTTCTCTTTGTTAACTGGGATGGAAAGCTCAGTACAAGGTAATTTGTAGTACATTGACTTAGGGGCTTCATTCCACATGTCAGGGAACAAAGATCCCTTTAGTAGTTTGGAGAATAAAGACATGCAATTCCATATTGAGCTTGGAGATGATGGAAGATACTTGACCAAAGGAGTTGGTACAGTGAGATTTAAGAGGGAGTCTGTTTCCCTTCTCCATCTCAAGAATGTGATGTATGTTCTAGGATTGAAGAAAAAACTTGTCTCAATAGCAGTCCTTGAAGACGAAGAGTATGATGTTGTATTCAACAAAGGGAATGCCTGCCTCAAGCATTCAACTTCAAGACAGGTCAAGAAGATTGGTGTAAGGATTGAGAACCTATACAAATTTGAGGTTGATGCAAGTGCATCGTTGAGTAGCAAGGAAGAGAGTTCTAAAACTAGAGATGTGGTGGCTGAGTGAGAGCCGGATAGAGCTCTCAAAATGGAGCTAAACCTGTATCTCAATTTTAGTCTAAGCTACTTGGTAGTTGGGCTAACTAGTAGGATGATGATGATGAGGACCATATCCCAGGGCCAGTTAGACAACCACTTAGTCAGAGACTCCCAGTATTGGAAGAGTACAAGCCAAGTGGCCAGAGGATTTGGTTAAGGGAGATCATAAAATAATTGAGTCCCCGAACTTCAAGAAGCAAAGCATGAGGGGAAATAATGGGGCTTCAAATAGGTTCTACAGAATAAAGTAGAGAAGTATTCTAGTTTAGTTACTATGTTTACAATATATTTGACAAAATTTTCTCATGTGTTTGGTAACTTCTGAGCAAGATCTAGCCTTAGTACTTATCATATAGACTTGTCATCACCTTAAACTTGATTCTGGAAAGTTCTAGGTTTTTTTTGGCAGTGGCCTATAGGCTAGCCGTAAAAATTTGGCACTGATTTTGTGGCCACATGCATGGAACTGGAAAATTTTAGCTGCAACCGTATAAAGGGATGCTTGTGCATGTTGTCGGATCCTTCTAGCCACACTCACAATGGCTTATGAGTGTGACTAGGATTAGAGTTCTATTACAAGGAAGTTCCAACTCAGGGTCTGATCACTAGGGGTCATGGTCTGTCACCTAGGTTATCTGCTGTCCGTGAGAGGTTTCAGTAAATTTTCGATTAGTAGACCCCATTTCCATAACTAGAACTTGGATGTTGGGTCACATCATAGTAACTCTTAGTTCTTGTTTACCTGAAGAGCTTGTAAAAGTGGGTAAATGTGGGATGGGGTGGTTACAGGGTGGTATAAGAGCAAGGTTACAACACTAGACCTCAGGGCAAAGGTAGATTGTTATGCATGCATGTTAGTTGTTTATATTTTTTAGCTATTTATTGTTATGGTTATTATATCCATGTATGAGATGATATGCTTGTGATGTTGTATCATGCTAATTTGGATTGGCCTGTGTAGATGCAATAGCCTCCCCTGAGATACCTTGAGGTATGTTTTACATAACCAACAATGGCATATTGTAGGACATAGAAGGCCAAGAGATGAAGAGCAGAATAATTGAGTACAGTTCATATGAATCTCCATACAGGCTGGAAGGGACATTGGTAGGATGTGAGAGATTAGTTGAGCAACATGGAGAGGGGCATTCTCCTGGTTTGAAAAACACCTTGAGAAGTTTAAAGGTAGAAATTATGAGTTGAAAGGAAGACAACGAGTAGTTGATGGAGGCAAAAAAAAGTCTTGCTAGAGCTTAGGAAAATCGAGCAGAGGTTAATGTAGTGATTCTTTAGAGCCTTTCATATTTGTAGAAGTAGGGACAACTAGGGATCAGTCAGGGATGGGAAGAAAAGAAAAATGGTGCAGATGGAAGCAAGTCTTGGAAGGGGTACATGATGGACAAGGATGATACAGTGAGAGGTGATAGATCCTTGGGTACACCTTGATAGGAGGGATAACACTCATAGATTTTATTCTAGCTTTGGTTTCGAAAGACATCATCGCCATCACTGCCAACATCTTTATAAGAGGAGTGAGAGGGGGTACTTTCTAGAGGAGCTCAAGAAAGAGATGCCTCCTACTTTTGATGGGGAAGTGAAGAAATCAGAAGATGTAGAAGCATGGCTGCTTGGGATGAAGGAATTCTTCAAATCACATGATTACTCAGAGAACATGAAATCCAAGATAGCTACCTTCAACCTCAAGGGAAAATAAGATATATGGTGGGAGGATGTTAAGCATGTCAAAGGCATCAGGGATGAAGATCTAATTTGGAATGAGTTTGAAAGTATTTTTAGGAAGAATTACATGTCTGAGAGGTATTATGATGGAAAGGACAAGGAATTCTATGAGCTCAAGATGGGTTCCATGACAGATGAAGAGTACATGACCAAATTTCTAGAGTTTTTGAGGTATGTGCCCTATCTCAAGGATGAGAAAACAAAGGTCCAAAGGTGAATTATTGAATTACTATTAGCATTCAAAGATCAGATTGAGTATGAGCCTGAGTCATTGGAAAGCTAAATCATTGTTATGAGTAGTCTAAGCGCAAGCCTGAGTTCAAGCAAGACTCGAAAGATAATGAGAAGACTAAAGGAAAATGGCCTAAGAAGCAAGGAATATCTCAAGATGCAAGTGATAAGGAAAATGTGGGACCTCATAAGAAGTTCAGTGCAACTGAGAGAGGACATGGGTCTCAGCCTGAGGAGTAGCGTAATAAATGAGATGGCATGAAACCTTTGAGGTGTTGGACTTGTGGTGGAGAGCATCACAGGAGAGATTTTCCATCACATATGGGTGCTAGGTCTTAGATTTATAGTACTCAGGAGGCACAAATAGTTGGAGAAGTAGGCCAGAGTATTCCCCAGATTTATGCAAGAAGATCATTTGACATTTATTATCAAGATGAAAGGTAAGTTTTGTGATCAAATAGTTTCTATTTGATTGATCCTGGATCAAATTATAGCTATATTAGTCTTGAATTGGTGGATCAATGCCGACTGAATAAGGAAGTGCATGCATAATCTTGGTTGGTGTATTTGGATACAAGAACCAAGAGAAGAGTTCATCGTTGGGGTGATATTTTGTGCATTTGAGCTTAATAGTATGCCTACATCATCACATCTAAATGTGCTTCCTTTGGGATCGTATAACATGCTTTTGGGCATGGATTGGTTGTTCATTCACATGACTAAGGTGGATTTCTATCGCAAAGCCATTGAGTGTCTGGACGATAATGGAGAAAATAGAATCTTGCAGGGAAAGAAGAAGCCTACATAAGTGAGAATGGTAACAACTATGCAAGCCAAGAACAACTAAAGAAAATGATGTTTATTATTTGCAGTACATGTTTCAAATGAAAAAGGGTAGGAATGTGAGGATGATGAAGTCTTAGGAAGTATCCTATCCTGCAACAGTTTCAGGATGTGTTTCCTGCAAAGATTCCAGAGTTTTCGCCTCATAGGGAGGTGTACTTTTCTATTGAGTTGGTACTAGGAGCAACAGAAACATCTAAGGCACCATACAAGGTGAGAACTCTAGAATTGGTGGAACTAAAGTTACAACTTCAAGAGATGATTTATAAGGGATACATAAGGCCAAGTGTGTCTCCTTGGGGTGCACTGATGTTGTTTGTAAAGAAGAAGGATGGTACTCTAAGTTTGTGCATTAATTACCTGCATTTGAACAAGGTGACTATCAAGAACAAGTATCCATTGCCGTGGGCTGATGATTTTTTTGATCAATTGAAGGGAGAAAAAATATTTTCGAAGGTTGATTTGAGATTAGGATATCATTAAGTGCGCATCAAAGAAAAAGACATATACAAGATTGCATTTCGTACAAGGTATGGGCACTATGAGTTTGTGGTGGTTGCTTTAGGTCTTACAAATTCTCCAACCACCTTCATGTGTTTGATGAACATTGTGTTATGCCCATACCTGGATAAGTTTGTGATATTATTTGTTGATGACATATTGATATATTCAAAGAATGGAGAGGAGCATGTAGAGCACCTGGCAACGATATTGAGATTGTTGATAGAGCATCAATTGAATGTTGAGCTCAACAAGTGTTGTTTCTTTTAGACTTAGATTCATTACTTGAGACATGTTGTTTCCAAGGAAGGGATAACAGTGGATTTGGAAAAGATTAATGCTATCATGGAATCACCAACTCCAAGGAATGTGTATGAGGTCAGATCATTCATGGGACTAGTAGGTCAGCACAAGTAGTTCACCAGGTACTTCTCAAAGATTAGCTATCCTATTACATCTTTGCAGAGGAAAGGGAAGAAGTTTGAATGGACTGAAGTGTGTGCAACTATTTTTGAGCAGTTGAAGAAGTTGCTTACAAATGCTCCAATTCTGAAGATTGCGGATCCTAATAAGGAGTTTGTGGTTTGTACAAATGCTTTCAAGGAAGGACTTGGTGGAGACTTGATGTAGGAAGGGAAGGTGGTTTGCTATGAATAAAAGGAAGTTGAATGAGCATAAGAAAAACTATGTGACTCATGATCTTGAGTTGGCAGTTATCATTCATTCTTTGAAGACGTGGAGACATTATCTCCTTGGAAGGAGGTTTGTCTTAATGACTGATCATAGTGGATTGAGGTATTTTTTTGACCAACCGAATCTAAATGCTAGGCAAGCTAGATGGATACACTCAATGAGTTTGATTTTGAGATTAGTTACGTTAAAGGCAAGGAGAATAGGGTTACATATGATCTCCATAGGAGAGTATAGGTGAATCACATTTCAGCTGTGAGCTCTTATTGGAAAAACTTGCAAGAGTAGATATTGCAGGTAGGGAAGCATGATGAGAGGTATCAAAAACTAAATTAGAGATTGCAACAACATGTTTAGGGTGATAGGGATGAGAAGTATCACCTCACAACAAATGGATTGGTCAGGTTCAAGAACAAGATTTATGTGTCAGATATCAGCAAGTTTAAGAAGCTTATATTGAGAGAGTTTCATTTAAAGCCATATTTAGGCCACTTGGGATACCAGAAGATTTTGAAAACTATCAAGAATTTCTACTATTGGCCAAATTTGAAGAAAGATGTGGTTGAGTTTGTTGCAAGGTGTTTGGAATGTCAACAGGCGAAAGTTGAATGCAAGCATCCAACTAGTCTATTGCAGCCTATTCCAATTCTAGAATGGAAATGGAAGGTCATTTCCATGGAATTTATTATAGGATATCGAGGAAATATGATTCCATAATGGTTGTGGTTGATAGCTTGAGAAAGGTAGCACAATTCATCGCAGTGAAGTCTACTAATTCATCTACTGAGGTAGCTCAGATCTTCATCAGGGAGATAGTGAGGTTGCAAGGAGTTCCTAAGAAGATTATGTCAGACAAAGATGCCAAGTTCATTGCCAAGTTTTGGAAGGAGTTGTTTATAGGCTTGGGGACATATTTTGCCTTCAGTATAAATTATCATCCACAAACAGATGGAATAACAGAGAGGGTTAACAATATTCTTGAGGACATGGTGAGGATGTAAGTCATGCATCAAAATGGGAGGTGGGAGGAGTATCTTCCAGTAGTGGAATTTGGTTATAATAATGGGTATCAGGAATCCTTGAAGATGAGTCCATTTGAGGATCTCTATGGGTAGAATTATAATACTCCTATCAGCTGGACTGATCTAGTGAAAAAGGTGTTGATTAGAACATATATGTTGGCTGAGATGGAGCAAGAGATGTAGGTTATTAGAAGGAATTTAAAGGTAACACAGGACAAGAAGAAGAGTTATGCAGATCAACATAGAGCATTCAAGGAGTTCCAGGTTGGGGAGCATGTGTACTTGCGCATTAAGCCCAAGAGGATCTCCTTGAGAGGATTGAACCAGTGGCATATAGACTTGGACTATTGCCAACAATGAAAATCCATGATTTTTTCCATATTTCATTGCTTAAGAGATATGTGCAGGATGTTGATCATGTGATTGAATGGTCTATATTGCAGGTGGAACCAAAGGGAGAGTTCCATCTAGAGCCATAATTCATATTATAATGGAAACAAATCATGCTCCAGATCAGAGTAATAAAGCAGGTTAAAGTGCAGTGGGAGCACTTTGGGCTCGATGAATCTACATGGCAGTTGGATGATCAAATGCAAAAATTATATACTTATCTATTTGTCGGTTGAAGCAAATTAGTTTTTGGTATATATCTGTGTGTGTAAATACTGCATCGAGTTGTGTTATAAAGCTCCAATAAGTGGTATGTTTCTCATGTTTTCATCAGTTGTCATTGTAAATATTGTATTGAGTTGTGTTATAAAGCTCCGTAGGTAGTATGTTTTGCTGGTCATAAGTGTCATAGAACACCAAGGATGACGTTCCCCCAAGGGGAGGGGTTTGTAACAACCCCAAATTGATTTAATTTCTATGTAAATAAAATAATACCAAAGTCATAGGACACATATTACAATCTGGATGGAGGGAAAAACACTATAGTGGGCATCACTTGTGGTTAATCAATGACTATGGAAATTTCCAAAGGAAAAGAGGTAATAAATGGCAATTTAATATGTGAAATAAAGGAAAATAGCAGAAAAAGAAGATTAAGAGAAAAAATATGCATGCATCGAAAATTAGAGAGAAGATGAGGGAAAATAAAGAAAAAAGGAAAAAAGAAAGGAAGAGACTAGACATCAATAATAAAAAGGCATAAGAGAAATAATTCACAGCTTTTGGCACATATTTTGTCAGTTCTAGCTTTGACCAATTTTAGAAATAGAGCTCTAAGAGAAGAGAGAGGAAGCACTTGGGTAAGAAAGCAAGTAAAGGAAAGCAAGGGAGCACAAGGAAAATTTTGGAAAAACAACTACAACAAAAGGACATTGTAGGTAACAGGGTGCATGTATGATTTCATTGTTGATATTCAGATGCATGGTATATGCATTTGGTTATTTGATTGATTTGCTGTCATTGGCATGGGATTTACCTAGATTGATAGTGGTTTTCAACCTTGGTTTTCCATTTCCTGGATAGCCATGGTGATGTGGGTTCCTCGTTTGGTTTAAGCTTTGGATGGTCGGTATACTTTGGATCCTAGTGAGGTGGTCTCAGGAAATTCCCAAGGGTCAAGGGTGGAGATGCGCTTTCTCCTGGAACTCTTGGGATGGGTGGAGACAAGAAAATTCCTCTGGGTATGATGAAGAAAGTTGGAGGAATCCAAGCTTATTTGGTGTTAGTGATTTCTGGATCAGTTTAGGTAAAATCATTGTGGTTAAGGGTTGAGGTTGTTTGGCCTTGGAAACCCTAGTTGGTTCAGTTTTTATTTATCCCATGAGATCCCAGATTCATTCTTGGAATATGGAACAAGGGTGATTGGATGAAAGAGAGATTTTGGTTTAGCCCATTTTATGGTCGGGTGGTATGTGGCAGCTCCTGACTTGGTTGGCATTTGCATATGTTAATATGAGTTATTTTATAGTGTGATTAAAGAGCACATGTACTAGTTATTGTGTTGATTTTATGACTGATTTATCATGGATTCATTTTGGTTATATGATGGTTTTAGTCCTTGTTAAATTATGTGCTCTTGTTATGGATCTTGTTCATGATTTGATAAGTTATTGAATGGTTATGTGAATGCATGGGCTAACTAGTATTGTTGCAACTAGCTTGAGAGGGCATTGAGCCTTCTTGATGATTCCTTGATGAATTTAAGGAGACATTGAACATATATGCATTAATGAACTATAGTTACTATGTTTACCATGTGTTTGAAAAAATGTTCTTATGTGTTTGGAAAATTCTAAGCAAGATCTAGCCTTAGTAATTATGATATAGACATGTCATCACCTTAGACTTGATTCTGGAAAGTTTTGGGCTATTCTAGGCACTGGCCTATAGGTTAGCCCTGAAAATGTGGCATTGATTTCACAGCCACATGCATGGAACTGGGAAATTTCGGCTGCAATCACACGAAGGGAGGATTTTGTGTGTGACTGGAGCCTTCAAGCCGCACTCACAACAACTTATGCATGCAGCTGGGTTGTGAGCTCTATTAAAAGGAAGTTATAGCTTAGGGTTGATCACCAAGGGTTGTGGTATGTCACCTAGGTGATTTGGTGTCCCTGAGAGGTTTGAGTAAGTTTCTAGTTAGTATACCCCACTCTCATAAGTGGAACTTGGATATTGGGTCACGTCATAGTAACTCTCAACTCATGTTTACTTGGAGAGCTATAAAAGTGAGTAAATGTGGGATGGGGTGGTTACAAAAATAGTGTTAAAATCACCTCCCAAAGTACAACCTTGGATCCAAATTGAGTCCTCTAGTAATTGGAAGGAAAACCAACAATTTATTTTTTCTTGATAATGGGCTAGCATATAAATATTGAAGAAATACCATATCTTTTGAGAATGTAAGTTCAAAAATTGAACTGTGAGCTAGTGAACAATGGATTTACAAGAGAGAAAGCAAAAGTGAAGCGAAGACCACATAGTGCAAAAACCTCCTGAGGCTCCATGATAATTTAGTTTATGAAGTTCACACCTTTCCATAAATTTAAACATTTTTAGAGAACATCTTGTTCCCCCAATTCATTCTCTTGGAGAAGAAGGACCAAGGTTTTTTTTGTTTTTGTTTTTGATTTTTTTTACTAGGATCTTAACTTGAACCATTATTTTTTCTAATTTTAATCCCATACAATTTTAGGAGAGGACTTTCATCGTTTACTTGTGGATTTAAAGCTACCCTGTATAGGGCGAAGGCCACTTCCTTTTCTAGTTTGCCTGGGAATATTCGAGAAAGTTGCTTCTAATGACCTTTGGGAACCCACTCTTTATCTTTCTATACATGTGTGCTTCTCACATGCTGATTAGTTTGTTGTCCCACCTTCTTGTGTGGTTTTTTAGTATTTTCCCTTTCACCTTCTAATTTTTCATCTATCGATCCAAATACAAAAGATGCTTGTAGGATTCTTGCATTTTTAGGGGAGTGAAAGACTTTAATCTCCTCCATTTCAACTTATCATCCATATCAATTTGTTCCTGAATAGGGATATCCTCTAAGGGAGGCATATCAACTTTTTGGCCCTTAGAGCTCGTGCGCTGAGAATCTGACAAATGAATCTCCTATTGAACATATTCGTAGCAACAACTCTATTCTTCTTAAGAATATGACCAATCTTATCCGTGGTTCCCTAGATAAAGGGAAGCATTACCTTAGAAATTCGATCATCACGAGTTTTCTTAACTCAAGATTCTTTACTGGCTCTTTGAAAAGCAAAGATGCCTTGTTGTCTGCTATAACCATTATTTTCAAAAACATTCAACAGATGCTATTTTTCTTCTTCTAAGTTATTCTCATTAGATTTGCTAAGAGAATGGGTGGCAAGAGTGTTAGGAACTCCTAATTTTTGTGCCGGAAAATGATGAGAAGCAACATGAAGATATTGTTCCATGTGAGTTTTTTTGCGAAAAAATTGGTGAGACACGGAACCATCTTCCATCATGGAAAGGAGAATATCCAGGAAAGGAAGGCATCCATTATCTTCAACTTCCATCGTGAACTTGATGGATTCGGATTTGGAATTCAAATGGATGAGAAACAGATCTAGTTTCTCACGACCATGGGGCCAAATGACACAAGTGTCATCCACAAACCTCTTCCATTTCTTGGGGCGGAATGGAGTAGAGGCCAAAGCTTTGGTCTCAAAATATTCCATGAATAAGTTCGCAACTATGGGGGAGAGAGGAGAACCCATCGCAACCCCACAGGTTTGTTCAAAGAACTCACCTTGGAAGCTGAAAAAGTGGAGGTAAGGCAAAGACCAACCAATTTGGCTGTGTCACTATTGGTTATCTAATTAATGATATCGATGGCCTCTTGAACGAGAATTTTGGTATACAGGGAAACAACATCAAAGCTCACTAAAAAATAACCAGGGTCAAGCCTAATATTTTTCACCTCATTGATAAAGGACACAAAATCTTTATCAAAGGAGTCAGTGAGACCAACCAGAGGTTTGAGTTTTTGAGCAAGGAATTTAGCAAGAAGATATGAGGGATAATCTGTTGTGTTGACTAAAGGTCTCAGGGGGACCCCAGATTTATAGAACTTCAGAAGGCCATAAATTATAGGGGTAAGAGGATTGCTTTCAATCAACTTTTTGCTAATATAGCTGAGCGAATTATTAGATTTTATGGCTAGCGCAATTTCTTTAGAAACTTTTTTAATGGGGTTCTTTTTAATTTTAAAGTGACTGCCACTGTTATGCATATGGTCAATCATTTTGCTAACATAGACATCTTTATCAAGGATGGTAATGACCCCTCCTTTATCAGCTTTTAGGACAACAATGTTCGGGTTATCATGCAAAGCTTTAACGGCACTAAACTCACTTTTATTAATGTTGCTTTTAGGAGGCTTAGCTTTCCTAGGCATAATAGCGCAATCTTGCCTAATCACCTCCTTGACATTATAAGGAAGGTCTTTAATCCCATATTCGATGTCACAAATAATGTCATCGACGGGAATATTTCTAGGGGCAATGGAAAAATTAAGCCCCTTATTTAAGAGGTGAAGAACAAAAGGTTCAATGTCTTTACTAGAAAGATTGATCACATTTTTAAGAGGAGGATGGATGCGGTGAAATCTAAACACCATGTGTGCATAGGGGATTCCCAGGTCATAGCCAAGGTTGACCATTTCCATCATAGGAAGCTAAGAGAAGCCATTGAGATTGAGAAGCATGTGATTAATCTCAACCGAGATGATGGATAGAAATTAAGCATGAGCTGGATTCCTGCCCTCTCCTCTTGATTTCCCTGGATTCCTCTTGATGCCTTATCTTTATTTTCTTGTTCCTGTCTTTTTATTCTTTCTCTTTTCTTGTCTTTCCATTTTTCGTTAATCTCCCTAATAATTCCTTTTTATTTATATTTAACTAATTTCATAACATATATCTATCCTCTTTTCTAACATTTTAAAATCTTTTTCAATTAATTTTATTACATTATCTAAATTGATATTGAAAATAAATCATAGATTAATAAATAAATATTATTCTATTCGATTATAACTGAAAGTCTTGGAAGAGGGATTATTCACTGCCCAGACTTAAGGCTACACCAAACTTATGGTGGAGGGAGATTCTAAACTCATTATAAACATGATTAACAAGATCCTACATGGCACCCATATCATTAAAACATCTTGAAGTTGGAGAATTGTAAGTCTAATAATATGAAATCACTACTTCCTTCCATTCCAGTGATCATCCCTCCTCACATAAGAAGAAATGGAAATAAAATCGTAGATAAGTTAGCTAATCAAGGATGGATCTCGTCGACTTCAGAGATCTCATGGAAATCCTTTGAAGACTCTACCCTAAAGCAAGAATATTGAACCATAGCTAAGGAGGACAATTCCCCTTGACTTGTCACTTTCTATCTTATTCCTTCATGCTCTTTGTCTATATATCTTAGTCTGTAATTGGCCTATGCGACTTAGTTTTAAGTTTTTTTATATCAACAAGCATAAATATGTCCTCTTCTCTTTTGAAAAGTTTGATATTTTGGGTCTAGTCTAGTTTTCCTGGTGACAAACTAGCTCAGAACTTTGTGACTTAATATTTACTTGTTTTAAGGAAATACAAAATATTTACTCCACAAAAAAAAAACTCTTAAGTGTTTTTTGGTTTTCTCAATTATGGGTTTCTAGGGTAAATCTATGAGTATTATGTGCGAATGCTAATGTATACATGTCTATTTTATAAAGAATCTATGTGTGTATTAATCACTATAAACGTTTAAAACTTGCATTTGTATCAAAGAATTTTTTTTGGCTTCACAGGGACACCTTTTTGCTAAGGGTTTGGTTCATTTTGATATAGAGAGTTTACATTGGGTTTGTGATAAACATGGTTTTAATGGGAGTTCTATGGTGATTCTTGTGTTGGGAGAGAATGAAAAACAATTCCAAAATAAATATTGAGAGATTTAATGGGAAATTTTTGAGCTATGGAAGCTCGAGATGGATGATCTTTTGGTAGACAAAGAATAATGGGTCATTTTGGATCTTGGTACTACACACATGGGTACATTGGTAGAATACATTGAAGAATTTGAATAAGAAGGAAAAGAGAATAATCCATTTGTGCCTTTTTGTTAGGTCCCTATAATACTAGTGTGGCCCCTATATTGTTATTGTGTGGCGCATAAAATCCCACTATTTTTATTTTTGTGCCCTTAAATTATTATTTTTATGTAGGCCCTAATTATATTTTGACCCTTTACACTCCTATATATACCAAGGAGGTTTTTTCATTTGAATAATCCAATAAGTGTTCATTTTTGTGATACAAAGGGAGGTTTCTCCCTTGAAGTGGCTTATTATATTGTCATTGCTATATATTTTCTTATTTTTCTATATTATTTTGATCTAGATACATAAAATTTGGTCTGAGAGCTATTGATCCTAAGGTTTTTCTGCTTCAAACGAGCTATCGTGGAATTTTCACAATAATATTTATTTTATTTATTTATTTTTTCTTCGAAGCTTCAGAATATGAAATTGATATCATGTGAATATGAAATCCTGATGAACATATGGTTACAATTTCATACCTTGTTTCTCTATATTTTTAGAGATATTGTCTAAGGAAGTTAGGGTTTCTGCATGCTCCAAAATTCAGTCTCAAATAGGCGTTCCGGGGAAAAGCATCATAACTTTCTCTTTAGGCATTGGATTTGAATTTTGTAATAAGTAACTGAAATTTAATGGAATATAGTTTATTGGGTATGAGTTTTAAGGCCTAAGGTTAAAACAGTGACACGTGGCATCTCATACATGTTCGATCTACTAAACTAGTCCATAATCAGGTCAACGTGGGAGAATTGAAATAACTTTACCTTAAAGAATCCAATCTTGGTATAACAAGTGGGGTTGGAAATAAGAACCAAATGGATACCATAGTACACAATTTAAAACCTTGGAAGGCTGAAATCATAGAGATACAACAATTTCAAGGTCAACCTTATCAACAAGCTCAAAATCAAGCTCTAAAAGTGTGTATTTTTAATTTTGCATAACTTTTGTTTGAAAAATTAGTTTTAAGTGCTTCAAAAGGCATAGTGAAGCATATATATCATTAATTTGTTCCAAAATTTCTCCAAAACAAAAAAAAATGCTACATCAATTAAGCCCTCAGAAATCTATACTATGACGCATGGAGAAGAGGAAGAAATGCAACATGATATATCAAAATTGTGGGAACAAGTGCAACAATTGTCGCTTTCACAAAGAGAAACCAAAAATGAATTGGGAATGATGAATGTTAAGATGGATGATTTAGAAGCAAAAATAACAGCAGACATGGAAGTTTTGGCAAACTTGTTTGAAGAAAGGCTTCCTAGTGGTAACAAGGTATTCCATGAAACACATAATGAGAATAAAAGGAATGTGAATCATGATTTTAGAGACTCTAACTCTGGGCTAAAGGCCAACCATATTCCAAAGATTGATATGAGGAATTTTGATGGCAAGGATCCCATAACATGGATACTATAGATGGAGAAATTCTTTGATCTGCATGATGTGCAACACACACAAAAGGTACGTGTTGCATCTTTATATTTAGAACCCAATCAATTTTTATGGTATCGATGGGTTTGTTCTCATATATCACTTGTAACTTGGAAAATTTTTACATAGGAGTTAACAACACATTATGAGGATACAAAGAGAAATACCTTCTTTAGAAAAATGATAAATCTCAAACAAAAGGGTTCAATTGGGGAGCACATTGTGGACTTCCAAAGATTGAATATCAAGGTAATTGATATTTTAGAGGAGCATCTGGCTGATGTCTTCATGGGGACTTTAAAGGATAATACCCAACATGAGGTTTTCCTTTTGGAACTTCAGTCATCAGAGAATGCATTTAGGGTGGTGAGAAAAGTTGAAAGAAAAGTTATGGCAACAAGAAGGTATACCACCCATAATTATAAAGATGGAAGTGTTGTTGTTCCTAGCTTCCCACAACCTACAAGGTTGACACCATAACAATTGGAGGAAAAAAGAGAAAAAGGGCTCTATTATAGTTGTGATAACAAATACAGTAAAGTTCCTAAGTGTGTTAATAAGAAATTATTTTACATTGGTTGTGAAGAGGAGGAAGAAAAGGAAGAAGAAACATCAAAAGAAGAAGATTTACACCAGGAACCAAACCCAGGGGTTGAAAATGAAGAAACAAATTCGAACATATATTGTAATGCTTTGGTGGGAATTACCACACCTAAAACTCTCGAGATAGAAGGATATATCAAGAAGAGAAATGTAATAGTGTTGATTGATTTTGGTAGTACCCATACTTTTTTTCATTATAAGATAACCAAGGATTTGAATTGATTTTTATATCCAACACTAGAGTTTCAAGTGATGATTGTAGATGGAGGAACTATAAATTTCTAAGGGAAGTTCCATAATATCAATCTAACCATGGAAGAATATGTATTGAATAGTATAGTGATTTCCATTCCAATGGGTGGTACTGATGTGGTATTAGGAGTCCAATGGTTACAATATTTGGGGATGATAGCTTTTGATTTTCAAGAACTTTTTTTTGATTTTTTTTGGGAAGGAAAGGAAATCGAATTAAGGGGTATCACAAGGAAACCTAGGAAGATAATAATATCTAATGACATGAATTTTTTTTTGAAGAAGGAACAAAGAAGGGTAATTGCACAATTATTCTTACTAAATGTTCAAACATATAAATCATCCATTTCTCTAGATATCCAAAGTGTCCTTGACAATCATTCCAAGGTATTTGTGACTCCTAAAGGTCTCCCACCTATTCACAATCACGATCATGCTATTCACTTGATTCTAGGCAATGTTCCTCCAAACATTAGACCTTACAAATATCCATATTCCTAGAAGAGTGAAATTGAACGTATGGTTGCAGAAATGGTAGAGGCTAGTATAATTCAACCTAACCAAAGTTATTTATCTTCTCCAGTAGTATTGGTGAAAAATAAGGATGGATCATGGCATATGTGTCCGGATTGTGGAGAGCTCAACAAGCTCACTATTAAAGATAAATTTCTAATTTGTGTCATTGATGAATTGTTGGATGAACTACATGGAGAAATTTACTTCACCAAGCTGGATCTTTGTTCAGGATATCATCAAATTAGAATGAAGGCAGAAGACATTCCAAAAAAATATTCAAAACTCATGAAGGTCATAATAAAATCTTTGGTCACGCCTTTTGGCCTTACTAATGCACCTTCCACATTTAAAAGATTGATGAATTCCACTTTCAAACCCTTCCTTAGAATATTTTTCTCAGTATTTTTTGATGATATACTAATCTACAAGTCATGGAAATATCATGTTCAACATGCAGAAAAGGTGCTCAAAGTATTGGAGGAGAAACAATTGTATAAAAACCCTCCAAATGTTTCTTTGGGTACAAGAAGTGGAATATTTGGTTCATATCACAAGGGTACAAAGTTAAAGCCATCAAGGAATGGAAAATTCCCACAACCTTAAGGTATCTTTGAGGATTTCTTGAGTTGACAAAGTATTATTGCAAGTTTGTTAAGGATTATGGGAAAATATTAGCATATCTAAGAACATTACTAAAGAAAGATGCATTTTTTTGGACTCTAGAAGCAACTAAGGCCGTTGAACATCTTAAAGAGGCAATGTGCTGAACTATGGTATTAGCTACACCAGAATTCACAAAAACCTTAATTGTGGAATGTGATGCCTCAAGAAATGGCATTGGTGTTGTTTTAATGCAAGAAGGAAGACCCATTTCTTTTGAAAGTCATCCAATCAAGGGAAAGTATTTACACAAACCTATTTATGAGAAGGAAATTAATATAGAGTAGACCTCTATAATATCTTAGTAATCTACCTCCTATAGAGGAAAATCAATCATGGAAATGATCTCTGTTACAAAGCACACTTCACTTGCCCATAATGTGTTCTTCCAATAGTAGTGTGCACTTAATCATCCTATAATCTCGCCCTTTTCTTCTTCTTTCTTTAATTCATTCATTTGGACTTCTCCATTGTGCCCCTTGACCAATCTTAGATTTCAAATATCTTTCCTTCAATTGCGCTAGAAGCGCAATTCCTCCCCTATGCACACCGTAACTTAATATCTATGCAATTAAAGTGATAGTGGACTGATTTGCGTTGGATTAATTAAGTATTAACAACAATATTACAATGGGAGTAAATCTGATGTAGTCACAAGTCCTGCTACAATGTCCGAGAAAGAAATGAAAAAAAAGTCGCAAGGATTCTTCTTAAATTAAACTCAACACAAACAAGATTACAATATCTTAATTTGATGGGACCATCCTTCGAATTCCTATGCTTCTCTTCAAATCACATATTTTCCAAAGGATATTTGGTTTCTCCTATCCCAGTTTCAACACTGTCTCCTTCCTCTATAATGTGAGATGGGAATTTTAGTTGCAGTACCTTAAGTTTTGTCTCATGCGCTATTACAATTATTCGAATGCACATAACTAATTTTTGCACTATATCTATTGTCAAAAACACATAGTAATCATTCTTGAATCATTACAAAGGACTGAAAATTACATGAATAAATAGAGTCGTTGTAGATACACAAGAAATCAAGGATGATTCTTCTCTCTCCCACAAATTTGATTTTTATTACTATTTCAAAAGATTCTAAAGAAAACTAATTTGATCCTCAATCATAGGATCATTCACAACAACTCATAAATACATTAATTACATAACAAATCATACATATGAACTAATTACATGACAATTTTAATTAAAATCTAATCCTAACAAACCACTTGAAATGAGGAACCAACCCCTCTGTAAAATTTTTTGACCTCTTGGCCAGTTTAAAGGGATTTTCACATGCTCCTGCATCAAGCTCTCGCAAAGTAAAGAGTTCACGGGCTCCTAGCCATGAGTTCTTCGATGGATTTGCCACTTTTCTGTAAGAGTGTGGCATTCATCCATGTTGCATCTACAACTAGATGATCTTTCCATTTCACCAGGTATTCAAAGTAATCTTTTCCTCTGGTATTCTTTATCAGTCGTTTGTTTAAGATTCTTTTAGGTTGCCAAGGTACTGTTGTCAATAATTGTTTTTCCCATTGAACTAGTTGTTGATCATTGGTTTATGTCTTGCTTTGTTTCATGTTAATATTTGTATAGATCTACTACATTAAAGATTGGTAAAATTCCTATTCCAAGAGGTAGTTCAAGTTCATATGCAATTGCTGAAAATTTCTTTAAAATTTTGCAAGGTCCACTTTTTTTTTTAAATTTTAGCTTGTTATATTCGCATCTTGGAAATCTCTCTTTAAATATATGTGCCAACACTAAATCCCCCACTTAAAAATTTTGTTCTTTCCTTCGAAGATCCACCCTCTTGTATTTAAGACTACTGTCATAAAGTTTTTTCTTCACCTATTCATGGATTTCTTATATGGCCATAGAAAATTCCTCTCCTATTTCATTTATCTGCTCTATCCTACCCAAGTTTATGAGTTCAAGCACTCCTCTTGGGTGCATACCATACAAAATCTAGAAAGGAATTTTCCCTATGCTTCTGTCTGGAGTGTCATTGTAGGCAAGCTTGACTTGAGCTAAAATTTGATCCCACTTCTTGGGATGATCACCAACTAAACTATGCAAGATATTTCCTAAGCTTCTATTCACCACTTTAGTTTGGCCACTTGTCTATGGGTGATATGTTGAACTAAAGTTCAATTTGGTGCCAAGTTTCCTCCACAATTTCTTCCCGAAATGTCCCAAAAATATAGTGTGTTGATAAGAGACAAAGCTTTTGGGAACTCCATGTAATCTTACCACTTCTCTAAAGAATAAATTAGTAACATGTGTGGCATCACTAGTTTTTGCACAAGGAATAAAATGAGCCATTTTCGAGAATCTATCAACAACCACAAAAGTAGAATCATTACCTTTCTGTGTTCTTGGCAACTGCAAGACAAAATCCATACTCAATGAATCCCAAGGTATTTCTAGAATCGACAATGGAGTGTAAAACATGATGTTTTGGCTTCTTCATTTGACATATTGACAAATCCTACACTTCTTTATGAATTTCTGTACACCAACTCTCAATTTTGGCCAAAAATAACTCCTTTTCAGCAACTCATAAGTTTTGTCATGGCTAGAATGTCCTCTAAGACCACCACTACATTTCTCCTTGTTAAAAATTTCGTACATGGAGCAACTAGGAATGCATAGTTGATTGTTTTTTATTAAAAATCCATCTTGGATCATGTATTCAAGCCATGGGATTCAATTTTAAGTAGATGGATATTTGCAAGTGTCATAGGCATCCTTGAAATCATAATCAATTACAACTCCTTTATAAAAACAAATCCAAGCACATGTATTTGACTTTCTTGTAATAATAATTGTATCCTAATCAAGGCATAAACAATTTTGTTAGACTTCCCACTAATATGTTTCAAGAAAAATGTAAAACTTTACAAATAATTGTTGATTTTTGAGTAGCTTGGGAGGTACTCCAAGCCCTAGGGTTCGGGGATTGGAGGAAAAAGCACCTATTGACGGTGCTGGACAAGCCAACATGTCAAGGGGATCTCCCTAGTAAGAAGTCCCAGTTAGACTTCAGACCATTTGGTGTAGGAGTCCAAGCAGTGGGTTGTAAGGTAATGCCTTGACCACGATGTCACATAGAGGCAAGTAAGATAACTCTGTCAGTAGCAAGGGTGTGACCGCTGCAGTGAGTCAAGGAAGGTGAATGAGAGGTTCTAACACAAGTGGGTTGGGATGAGTGCGCCCCTTGACAACCTGTATCAGTACTCAGCTGGGAAGGGAACACATGAGCGAAGATGCATCACAAGCTGGAAAGCAGATCAGTCGACAATCCAAAGTGATGGTTAAACCAATAGCACATCTGCAACAAGATTCATATAATTGCATACGAAGTAGTTCATACAAAAATATGTAAGTTAAACAACATACATCATTAAAGCAACTGGAGCAGTCCAACTACAATAACAACATATGCATGAAAATGTGTTGGCTCTTATTATATAAAGAAGTGTAAGTTCCAATCATACAATACATCCATGTAAACCTGCTAGCCCCAACAGTGAAACGTTATAGCCACATCCGCCTGCTCCTCCAAAGAGATGAACTAGCTCCGTGCAGTGGAGAAGCCAAGGCGCATTACAATACTATCCAAGCTTTCTCCAAGATAGTCTTATCAGAAGCTTGGCTGACCAAAAAGCCCATACAATGAGTTATGAGGGACTATTTATAGCAAAGGGTGGGGTGACCTTTGATATTCCCCTTTGTGATAGTTCAACTACCCTCATGACTCTTCATCTACTCTATGACTGTTACATCCAACTATTGACACTTGACTTACACTTGACATGACTCAACATTACAATGCACATGTACTCATGTGAGATAACATGGCTTGAGCAAGCCATGCAAGATATCACTGACACTGGGTCCGTTGTGATGAGACCAACTCTTTGACATGCTTGTGATGGTGAAGGTGGTGAACTGATGCCAAGCTTGGTTGTCCGTGATGGTGTGCATCCACCTCATGGTGACATCTTGCTGAAGCGAACTCTTACCTCCGTTGCAACAGGTGCATTAGTTCGGCTCCTTCATCCAACTCGTCTGCTAACATGCACATGGTCTTCTTGGGTGTGTCTGAACTGACAACACATTGATGCATAGTGTCTGTGTTGATCTTCAAGTGTGTGTTGGTGGTCATGTGCATCAACTTGCTGAAGTACATGTACAACTCCAGTTGGACTTGCTTCTTGTCTTTGCCTTGGTGAGTGTGTTGAATGGGTTGGGTCGCATGCATGCACATAATGAAATGAATCCATTTCATGTGATCAATAGCACTTCTCACCATGTCTACTCCATGCCAACTGTTAGGATGGATCTTTAACTTGTACGAGTGCAGTTTCATCCGTGAGTGCATGTTGTGCCCACTGCTATTCCTGTTCTTGCTGCAACTGATTCATCTGTCTGTGCAGCTTCATGTTCTTCCTTGAGTTGCTGCTTTAGCACGTGCAACTCCTTCTTTGTTCCATTCTCTATCTTCGTGCGATCTTCATGTCGCGTCGTCACCTCATAGAATGAGTCTCCAAAGTTGCTTTCATCATCAGTGGATCTTCTTGAGCTTGCAACTTTGTTTTGCCTTTATGTTGTCAACAACCTTCCTCTTGCATTCATTGCATTTGTTGCATTCATTACATTCATTGCAATCATTGCATTCAGTATGCTTCTATCAACTGCTATTGAAGATGTTACTGTCATACCTTGATGTCCTTATCTACGAACAACTTGATATCTTCGGGAGTAGGCAAGCTCATAGACACTTTATCAACTACATCCCCAAGTGTGCTATGAATGATGTCATCGTCTCTGCTGTAGAGCCTCTAACTTGCACTTGATTATCCATCATTACCTACAACTTTTCTTCACTTATCCCTCTCTTTTGCTCTATTTTCCGCCCAGATCATTACATTTGATGTCTCTAAGCATAATTAGTTAACTTTGCTTATGTTTTACTATTGGTTTAGATTTTTGACATATAAACAGAGTTTCCGCAGCTGTTCAGCAATTCCGCAGCTGTTCAGCAATTCCGCAGCTGATCAGAGATTCCGCAGCCTTTTTGTTGTTTGATATGCTCCACGTGTCCTCTCAAGGAATGAGCCACATGGGCATGTTGGGTTGGATGTACACATGGATCGTATGCTATTGGTTGAGCCAAACCAGTCACGTATGCCCTTGGTCAACGCAGGTATTCCCTCGGTCAAACGGTCAAGTTCTAAACGGTGGCACAGGAGCCGTGAGCAGTTGGGACACGGAACTATAGCTGGCACCTCCTCCACGCCACGAAGACAGCTAAAGACAGGATCCAAACATAGATTTGTCTCCCATGATGACCGTTTCCCTCAAAAGTGCACGGAGTTGCCTACGTGTTTGCTGCACAAGTTAATTAGCTTAGACTGCGTGTTGCTGCGTAGTTAATAAGTTAGGCTGTAGTTGCTTAGTTCACGCAGAGAGTAGTTGCCTCTGTGCTTATAAATAAAGTGTGTGCCAACGCTTATAGATTAGCTTTTTTGAATGTTGTAATTGCTGCGCTGATTCTGTTATAAAAACTCTGTTTTAGAAGGCTGTTCCTACAGCACTTTTCACTGTATTTTGACATGCTGGTTTTATAAAAAGAAGACTGTTCTGTTCACCTTTTCGTAGCTGAACTTTTAAGTTGGTTGCGTGGATGGAGGGCCCCCATCTATGACAACCCGTGTACATAGTGTTTGATTTCATTTTCATGCTTTCAGCAATTTCTATTTCTTTCATCATGTATAATAGTGTACCATTTGATCTTATGTCATTTCATTTCCAGCCTTTATTTTAAACTGATCAGTATTGTTCTTTTGCAGGTTTTTAACCCGGGATTGTTTTGTATTTGTGTATTTGCTTTATATCTGATGGTATTTTCAGTTGACAGATTCAAAGTTGCTGCCTTTACTCTATTTTCATAGCTGATTTCTAGTTTAGTTTCTCAAAGTTGTATGTTAACATATTGATGGTCTCTTTATCATAAATTGTTCATCTTTAAGAGATCAGATTACTAATAAATTACAGCTGGCTTTGAGTACTTTTTAGACTAATCTTTAACTACTTTCTAATCATGCTTCACATAATTCCATATGCTGAAAGCAGAGAGTTAGGAAGAGCTGAACATTATAACTAGTCTTTAAAGTAGATTTTTTTCATTTTTGATCACTTTTTAAACTCATCTCTAACTACTTCCTAATCGTGTTTTACATAGTACCATATGTTGGAAGCAGAGAGTTAGGAAGAGATAAACATTATCATTGGTTTTTAAAGTGGTTTTTCTTACCTTTTTTTGCAGCAGCATGAATAGTGTCTAGTGCCATTAGAAAGTGGTTCTTTGCTTTCAGTTTCATTTCAAGTTATTTCTTTCAAGCTTTTTCTTTGCAAAGTTTAGAAGGTAGTTAGAAATCACCTGTAACACACACTCACTCATTTAGAAATCACCTTACACACACACTCACTCATCTGTTTATAAAATCTCCATTCCATCTTAGGAAGATAAATTGACCACAAACAACACCCCCAAACGACAAAAAGATCTAAGAGGTTGCTTAAGTACATATAGTACACCTTCACTTCATCAGCTTACGAGCCCCGGGTTGACAATTAATGACATCAATTTAGAAACACTAAATTGACTAAACATTTTGGCACCGTTGCTGGGGAAGTGAAATTAAGTAGCCATATTCTTAGAGAAAAAAAAAAACATAAAAATTTCAAGGAAAGAAGTTGATAACCTATCAAAGTATGCTCTCCTCTTGCACTTTAAGGTGATCTGGAGGATCAAAAAAGAGAAAGTTATTGATTTGGTAGTTTCTTGAGTATGCTCTCTTCTTGCACCTAGAGTGACCTGGAAGATCAGAAAAAGAACTATTAACTTGACTTGAAGAAAAATAATAAAAAAATGACATGCATAGAGCTAGAGATTCTAGGGGAAGGTTTTTAGCTAGAGCTCGAAGTTCAATTTTTACAAGTCCATCTGCTTCAAGGGATAGACAAGAGACACCTCCCTTATCTCCAACCGACACTCCTAGTCCTAGAATTCCTGGAATTCAAGAGCCAAGAGTTGACTCTCCTTCACCTTCTATTGAATTTGAACCAGGAAGAGACTCTTCTCTTTCTCCTACAGAAAGACCAATTGTAATTGAGGAAGTGGAATCATCTGAAGAAGAAGGAGAAATCTCTTCTCATTCACCTTTTGTAGAGGAACCAGAAGATTTTGAAATCCCTAGGAGAACCATCATGGCAGAGGAAGAAGGAGGTGGTAGAGGTAGAGGTAGAGGTAGAGGAGGAGGAGGAAACAACAACAATAATGGAGGTAGAGGTCCCCTTGGAGGAGGAAATAGAGATGGGGATAATTCATTTGGGTTTCCCATTGTTAATGAGGATTCCCGAGCCACTACGAAAAACATATCACCATCTGTCCTCCCAAATTTCCATGGGTTAAGAACTGAGGACCTTGAAACATTTTTATTTGAGTTTGAAGTGGTGTGTCGAACTTATGACTACCTGGATGACTCTCAGAAACTCAAATTGTTCCCTTCAACACTGAAGGATCAAGCCTTGAAATGGTTCATGGGGTTACTCACTCAATCCATTAGGTCTTGGGATGAAATGAAACAGACATTTTTGGATAGGTATTTGGACTATTGTATGCCTACTAATCACAAGGACGAGGTTTTTAAAATGATACAAAGAGAAGATGAGAGCTTAGAAGATTTACTTGAAAGATTTCAATATAACTTGAAAAGAGCAAAAATGAGTAGCTTGGATGAAGAGACCTTAAAAGCCCTCTTATTAAAAGCCATTAGGGATGAATGGATAGATATCTTAAACATGATGGGGAAAGGGGATATTTCTCAACTTTCACTCAATGATATAGCAGAACTTTGTATCCATCTCTCAAGAGGCAAATCAAAAACTCAAAAAGGGCCTAGAGATCCTTCTCTCCTTAGAGCAAATAAATCTGCAACAGGATCAGTAAGTAGGGCTGAAATCGGAAATATGCTTGATGAATTCAAAACTGACATCTTAGGGAGTCTTAGTGAACAACTAGATACCCTTAAGATTCACAATAAACAAAAAGCAGAAGCTGAGGCTTTGGCCATTTTTTGCCCGAAATGTAGAAAGAAACATGCTTTAAGGGAATGTCCCTTGGACACACACGTTGTAGAAACATGTGTAATTTGCTCAGAAACTCATGAGACTAAGGATTGTCCTTCAATACCTGGCCTCAAAGCAGTCTTTCAAGAGGATCCAGATACACTTGAATCTCTCTGTTTTATTGCAAGGAGACCTTGGCAAGGGCAACAGAATCAAGGGTTTAACAACTCTATGAATTCTCAATCCCAACCAAATTGGAATCCTTGGCAACAACCTTGGCCTCAACCTCAAAATGCTTTTCAAGCATGGATGCAAAGCATGCAAAATCCTTATGGGAGATTTGCTCAATTCTATCAATATCCTCCATCATTTCAGAATCAGCAGGCTCCACAACTTCCAAATCAAGGTCAACAACTATCATTGCCATACCCTCAACAACAACAACCTCCTCCACAAAATCAAAATTCTCAACTCTCGCTTCAATCCCAGCAGAAATCAAATCAACTTCCCTCTCAGCCATTACCAAATCCAAATAATAGGAACCCTCAAAATGCTTACATGATGGAAGGTCAACCATTCCCTACCTATATGGTTGTTCCTCTCAATGAAGTACAACTCAGATCAGGTAGAATCTTAGATCAACCTTCTACAAGTGTTCAACAACCAAGCATTTCTGAGGAAGAATCTCTCAAAGTCAATAAAGGTTCTGAAGTATCACTTCAAAACCAAAATATCCAAAAAGAAAAAGAAAAAGAATCAACCTCTACAACTCCCATAGTTGAGCAACCTACACCTTTAGCTACACCTCCTTTTCCTGAAAGATTACAAATTGACAAAGGAGTGGAAAAGCAAATATGGGTGCCTGACTATAGTTTTCTAGATGAATTGAAGAATGTCTGTATCAAGATCCCCTTGTTACAAGCCATTAAGGAAATTCCCATTCTAGCGAAGACAATAAAGGAGTTGAGTTTGAAGAAAACAGGAAAGAGAACCAGAGATACCAAAAGGATACATCTAGTTGGAAAAATTGCAGACATTATGATGGGTAAGATTACCATGCAAAAGTATGTGGATCCCGGTAGCCCTATTGTCAAGACTCATATTAATGGGGTTGAAATCCAAAATACTTTGATTGACTTAGGAGCCGCGATCAACATCATGAGTAGACAGACCATGGATCAGTTAAAGCTTCCTAACCTTCTCTTTACACCTACTTTACTGCAACTTGCAGATAGATCAATCATTAAACTTGATGGTGTATTGGAAGACATTCCAGTCTCCCTAGATTCTTGGGAATATCCAGTTGATTTTATGATTTTAACTCCCAAGAACAATCTAGGAGGACATCCTCTTATTTTAGGAAGACCTTGGCTGGCCACAGCTGATGCTTTTATCAGTTGTAGGTCTGGGGACATGTATATATCAGATGGTAATTCCACCAAGAAATTCAACTTGTATCCTCCAGCAAAGGCAATAACAGAAATAGGAGAAGATGAGTGGGTTGATGATGAGGATACTATTCAACCTGTTCTAACCATCTCTGAGATCAGTGAGGATAGTCAAATTCTAAATACATTAGAAAATTTTGAAATACCTTTAGAATATGACTCTACACAGTTTCAGTTAGATGCAGACATTGAATATCTCTCCTCTAGACAGATGTCTCTCTTCTCAATGGAAGAGTTTGGTAGTTCTACAGTTGAAATCCTTCCAGGAAAAACATTGAACATTAACAAAAACTTGGAAAGACCACAACAAGAAGAATTAACTAAACTTTTGCAAAAACATTCCACTGCATTTGCATGGGAATACACTAACATGAAAGGAATCGATCCTAAGACTTGTATTCATCACATCTATATTGAAGAAAATAGCAGACCTATTAGGCAACCACAAAGAAGGATGAATCCAAACCTTAGGGAAATCGTGAAAAAAGAACTCCAGAAATTGCTCAAGGTAAACTTCATTTACCCCATTTCAGATAGCCAATGGGTTTCTCCCTTGGTTATAGTGCCCAAAAAGAATGGTAAATGGAGAGTTTGCATTGATTATCGAGAATTGAACAAGGCAACCTTAAAGGATCATTTCCCTCTACCTTTTATTGATCAGGTACTAGACACTTTAGCAGGTAAAAAGTATTTCTCATTCTTGGATGGTTTTAGTGGGTATAATCAAATTCAGGTAGCACCTGAAGATCAAGACAAAACCACATTTACTTGTCCTTGGGGAACTTTTGCTTACCGAGTACTCCCTTTTGGATTGTGCAATGCACCCGCTACATTTCAAAGGGCTGTACTAGGAATCTTTTCAGATCTGATTCATGATTGTGTAGAGGTATACATGGACGATTTCACCGTTTATGGTAATACATTTGAAGAAGCTTTGGAAAATTTGGAAAAAGTACTGATAAGATGTAAGGAAACAAATCTTTCTTTAAGTCATGAAAAGTGTTTTATGATGTTTACTGAAGGGATTGTTTTAGGACATCATATTTCAGGAGATGGAATTAAGGTTGATAGATCCAAAGTTGAAGTCATCTCTAAGTTACCTGTTCCAAATTGCCAGAAAGATGTTAGAAGTTTTCTTGGGTTTACTGGATATTACAGAAGATTTATTGAAAACTTCACTAAGATAGCATCTCCTCTTTTCAAATTGCTTACCAAAGACTGTGAGTTCAAATGGGATCCTGAGTGTCAATCTGCCTTTGAAGCTTTAAAGACTAGAATATCTGAAGCACCCATCTTAAGGGGGCCAAATTGGAAACTCCCTTTCCACATTTCTACTGATGCTTCAGATACAGCTCTAGGAGCTGTTTTGGGACAAAAGGATTTGATCCCTTATGCCATTTATTACACAAGTAAAAATTTGACTCCCACTGAGTTAAATTATACTGTTACAGAAAAAGAGTTCTTAGCTGTGGTACATGCGATCAATAAGTTTAGACACTACATAACCGGCTATGAAACCTTTGTCCATACTGATCACTCTGCCATAAGATATTTAATGAACAAACCTGTTACTAATGGTAGAGTTACAAGATGGCTTTTACTCTTACAAGAATTCAACATTACTGTGTTAGATAGACCTGGAAAACAAAACACAGTAGCTGATTTCTTGTCTAGAATCCAAAACACTAATGAAGATTCTCCAGTAGAAGATAAGTTTCCAGATGAATACTTGTTTGCAGTAACTACCAAGACCCCTTGGTATGCAGATATGGCTAATTATCTAGTTACAGGGAAGCTACCTCTACACTTATTTCCTAATGAGAAAAGGAAAATCATTCAGGAGAGTTCACATTATTCTTGGATTTCTAATGAATTGTTCAAAACAGGGCCAGATTGTATAATCAGAAGGTGTGTTCGGGAAGATGAAATGCCTGACATCCTTAAGGCATGTCATGATGAACCATGCGGCGGGCACTTTGCTGACAAGAGGACAGCCTATAAAATCCTTTCTCTAGGATATTATTGGCCTTCTCTCTTTAAAGATGCAAAGCAGTATGTTAGAAGGTGTGACAGCTGCCAAAGAGTTGGGAGACCAACTCCTTCAAATGAAATGCCACTGCAGCCTCAGGTATGCATCGAACCCTTTGAGAAATGGGCTCTAGATTTCGTTGGACCAATTAATCCACCATCAAAGCAAAAGAAGTATATACTGGTTTGTACTGATTATGTTACTAAGTGGGTAGAAGCCAAGGCATTGCCTTCTGCCACTGAAAATTCAGTTGTTCAATTTCTTTTTGAGGATATTTTCACTCGTTTTGGTGTCCCAAGGGAAATTGTAACAGATCAGGGCAACCAATTTACATCTAAATTGATGGAGAAGCTGATGGAGGAATATAAGATCAAGCACAGAACATCTACTCCCTACCATCCGCAATCCAATGGCCAAGTGGAATCTACCAATAAAGTTCTTGAAGGCATTATCACCAAGATGTTCATCTTCATAGAAGAGATTGGGCGGAAAGGCTTCCTGAAGCCTTATGGGCCTATCGAACTACATGGAGGAACACAACAAGACATTCTCCCTATGAACTTGTTTATGGGAAGGAAGTCCTGTTCCCCATTGAGTTCCAAATCAAGACCTTCAAGATGGCAGTCCAATTGGGGATGAGCCTCACAGAAGCCCAAAGACACAGAATGGACCAGCTAAATGAGCTAGATGAAATAAGACAAGATGCAATTCTAAGGACCGATCTAGTTCAGCACCAAAGATCTAAATGGCATGATCGTCATATCAAAGAAAGAAAGTTTCAGAAAGGAGATTGGGCTCTATTGTTTGATTCAAAATTTAAGGACTTCAAAGGAAAATTTCAAACTCATTGGCTTGGGCCATATGAGGTTGATGAAGTCTTTAGTAATGGAGCAGTTCGAGTGAAGACCATTGATGAGCTTCAAACACCTCTTATTGTGAATGGCCATAGATTGAAAGTCTACCAGAGGCCACTCTCAAAAGAGGAATTTGTCAAGTTGTTTAAAGAAGATTCTGCAATCAGGTTGGTGGAGAAGGATTCTTCTCCTCCATCAGCCTAATCTTTGGTTTTTGAAAAAAAAAAAAAAAAAAAAAAAAAAAAAAAAAAAAAAAAAAAAGAAAAAAAAAAAGAAAAAAAAAAAAGAAAAAAGAGAAAAAAAAGAATAAGTGTATAAGCCTGAAAACCAATCTCTGATTGGCAGTCTTATGCAGAAAACCTGAGGTGAAAATCAGGGTCACCTGACACCTCATGTTTTCCAAAAAAAAATCTCTCTCTCTTCCATCTCATTTCGCCATTTCATCCACTTCATTCACCATCTTATTCATTCAACCACTCTCACTCCACCTCATTTCTTTCCATTCATCCATCCATTACATTCCATTCCATCAATAAAGTCATTGTCAGATTTATTTTTACACAGCTAAAGTTGTTTTGTGCAGTCAGAAGGGTATTTTTGCAGTTTCTGCGGCTGAGGAGCAATTCCGCAGCCAATATCCCAATTTCGCAGCCAATACACTTTCTGCACCTGCATAAAAAAAAAAAACACAGTCTGTTTAAAGAAGGAATCTGCAGTCCAAAGGTCATCAGCAAAAATTGAAAGGTCATGTAGCAGCAACAAACAATGAAAGGTTAATGTCAGATCAGCAAAAGGAATCAAAACGCGGACACCTAAGGTATGATCTAATTTCTAAACCTATTGTTATAACATTTTGCATAGTTTACGGGTTGTGTTTTTTGCCATTCAATGTAATGATTGCCAATTCTCTCCATTACTCGACCAAAATCCCCGTATCTCGCAGCCTTAACAGCCACCATTCATCACGATTTAAAAGCCCACACACGGCTGTGTTTCCATTTAAATCTTTGTACCTAAGTGACGTAGACAATTGTACTACGACTCTCTGCGTTATGATTCCGCAGCCAAATGTACACTCATGACCGAAGTCTAAGGACTTAACCATTTCTTCCCATCATTCATAACCCTCCTACGCATGTATTATCTCATTCACGCAGTTGTTTCACTTCCGCATTTTCCTTGCTTTCCACTGCTCTGCCTTATTCACCACTCTGTCATCGTAACCATACTCTATTTCGTTTCTCTCCTCTGCTAAACTTTGACCACTGTTGTGAATGTATTACGGCTGTTGTGTTGAAGCCGTAAGTCTACTGCGTGGAAACCACTGTTGAAGCCGTAAAGCTGTTGAGTTAAAGCCACTGTTGAAACCGTATAACCCTCCCTCGAGAGTATTAAAACAGAGCCGTAAAACAGAGCCAGAGAATCGATGGGTAAACTTCTGAGGGCAGAGCCAGAGGGCTCCAAATTTCTGGAAGGATATCCCCAAGTCAAAGACCCTTTGCAAAAGGCAAATTGGCTCCAGTGCATTCAAAAATTCAAGGGTTATCATAGAGAGGTCACAAAGACTTTTGCACGTTCTTTCAAAAAGAAAGACAACCAAGTGGAGATAGGAGATCTGAAATTCACAGTCACCGAGAGCAGTTTGGCACAGGCCACTTCACTACCACAAACTGGAGAGAGATGGTTCAAAAACCGATCAGTACAAGACCAGCAATGGAAGCAAATTCTGAAGAATCCAGGTATGGACACTAACATCTTTACAAAAGGAATCCCTGTTAATCTTGTCAAAGAAGAATGGACAGCTCTGCTTCTACTAGTACAAAAATTCTTTACATGTGAGGGAAGGTTTGGAGTTTTATATGTTTATCATGCCAAAATTATGATGCATTTCTTAGGAGAGGATGACATTAACCTTCCATACTTTTTACTCTCAAGCCTTAGAAAAATGTGCTCAATAGTCCAAAGAAACCTAAGAAACATCGAGCCACATTTATACCATCATGGGCTTGTCAAAATACTAGTTGAAGAACAGTTAAAGGCCAAAAGGGATACCTGGGAAAGATTTCTTGTGAGAAACCACTTCAAAGAGGCAGGAGAAACCTCTGTGCCTAGAAAGAGTAGAAGAAAAAGAGAAGAGGTTACCCCAGAAACTGCTGTCCAAGAAGAAACTGTCCAGGACCTTGATGAAGAAGAAAATGTTGCCCATCATTCTGAACATGAAATTGACCCTGAACCTGCTGTAGACATTGATCAAACAGCCCAAGGAATCATTACAGAAACCCTGCAAGAAATTGTACAAGAAGCTGCTCAAAAGAAAAAGGAGAGTAGGAAGAAACAAAAGAAAGATAAAGGAAAAGCCATAGCCCAAGAATCCTACCTTACTCCTGAGAATTCCAGTGAAGAGGACACTCAGCCATTGGCACATAGGTTGGCCCAACTTCATGAGGCTGCCCTTTCCAAGAAGATGCAAAAACAAAAACAGAAGCAACAAAAAGAAAAACAGAGCATCACCACCGTGAGAAGGAGCAGCAGGTTACAAAGCAAAATGGGGGCCACAAAGAACAAAGAGTCATTCTTTATTGACTTGAGCACACCTAAAAAGGTTGCTGCAAGACTTGAGCAGGTTGAGACTAGCCCTCCACGTGAAGAAAGTCCTTTTGAGCATGAGCCTGAATTTGAACATGAACCTGAATTTGAGCATGAGCCTAGTCCAAAGAGGTCACCAGAGATTGACCCAGACCAGCAGAGAGTATATAACTACTTGGAAACATTAGAACAAGCTGTTGCTGGTCCAAGCACTGTTCTACCTCTTGAACAGCAAGTTCAATCACTGAAGCAAGAAGTATTTGAGCTAGAGGTACTAAATCGCCACATCAAACAAGAAAATGAAAAACTGAAGGAACAGAGCAAAGTGGACAAGATGGTCCAAGATAATACCATGCTTCATATGGGCCTTTGGCAAAAGGAAAACAAAAAGCTCAAGAAGAAATGCAGGAAGTTAAGCAGAGCTTTGATCAATTTAAAATTCAGATGTTTGATGAAAAGACCAAGAGTCAATGTGGCCACACAGAGGAAGAAGAGAAGATTAGATGTCTTAGCAGAGGCATCTCAGCAGGTGGATTAAACAATGTTTTCGTTGCATGAGGACATGCAACACCCTCGTAGTGGGGGTATGTAGAGCCTCTAACTTGCACTTGATTATCCATCATTACCTACAGCTTTTCTTCACTTATCCCTCTCTTTTGCTCTATTTTCCGCCCAGATCATTACATTTGATGTCTCTAAGCATAATTAGTTAACTTTGCTTATGTTTTACTGTTGGTTTAGATTTTTGACATATAAACAAAGTTTCCGCAGCTGTTCAGCAATTCCGCAGCTGTTCAGCAATTCCGCAGCTGATCAGAGATTCCGCAGCCTTTTTGTTGTTTGATATGCTCCACGTGTCCTCTCAAGGAACGAGCCACATGGGCATGTTGGGTTGGATGTACACATGGATCGTATGCTATTGGTTGAGCCAAACCAGTCACGTATGCCCTTGGTCAACGCAGGTATTCCCTCGGTCAAACGGTCAAGTTCTAAACGGTGGCACAGGAGCCGTGAGCAGTTGGGACACGGAACTATAGCTGGCACCTCCTCCACGCCACGAAGACAGCTAAAGACAGGATCCAAACATAGATTTGTCTCCCATGATGACCGTTTCCCTCAAAAGTGCATGGAGTTGCCTACGTGTTTGCTGCACAAGTTAATTAGCTTAGACTGCGTGTTGCTGCGTAGTTAATAAGTTAGGCTGTAGTTGCTTAGTTCACGCAGAGAGTAGTTGCCTCTGTGCTTATAAATAAAGCGTGTGCCAACACTTATAGATTAGCTTTTTTGAATGTTGTAATTGCTGCGCTGATTCTGTTATAAAAACTCTGTTTTAGAAGGCTGTTCCTACAGCACTTTTCACTGTATTTTGACATGCTGGTTTTATAAAAAGAAGACTGTTCTGTTCACCTTTTCGTAGCTGAACTTTTAAGTTGGTTGCGTGGATGGAGGGCCCCCATCTATGACAGCCCGTGTACATAGTGTTTGATTTCATTTTCATGCTTTCAGCAATTTCTATTTCTTTCATCATGTATAATAGTGTACCATTTGATCTTATGTCATTTCATTTCCAGCCTTTATTTTAAACTGATCAGTATTGTTCTTTTGCAGGTTTTTAACCCGGGATTGTTTTGTCTTTGTGTATTTGCTTTATATCTGATGGTATTTTCAGTTGACAGATTCAAAGTTGCTGCCTTTACTCTATTTTCATAGCTGATTTCTAGTTTAGTTTCTCAAAGTTGTATGTTAACATATTGATGGTCTCTTTATCATAAATTGTTCATCTTTAAGAGATCAGATTACTAATAAATTACAGCTGGCTTTGAGTACTTTTTAGACTAATCTTTAACTACTTTCTAATCATGCTTCACATAATTCCATATGCTGAAAGCAGAGAGTTAGGAAGAGCTGAACATTATAACTAGTCTTTAAAGTAGATTTTTTTCATTTTTGATCACTTTTTAAACTCATCTCTAACTACTTCCTAATCGTGTTTTACATAGTACCATATGTTGGAAGCAGAGAGTTAGGAAGAGATAAACATTATCATTGGTTTTTAAAGTGGTTTTTCTTACCTTTTTTTGCAGCAGCATGAATAGTGTCTAGTGCCATTAGAAAGTGGTTCTTTGCTTTCAGTTTCATTTCAAGTTATTTCTTTCAAGCTTTTTCTTTGCAAAGTTTAGAAGGTAGTTAGAAATCACCTGTAACACACACTCACTCATTTAGAAATCACCTTACACACACACTCACTCATCTGTTTATAAAATCTCCATTCCATCTTAGGAAGATAAATTGACCACAAACAACACCCCCAAACGACAAAAAGATCTAAGAGGTTGCTTAAGTACATATAGTACACCTTCACTTCATCAGCTTACGAGCCCCGGGTTGACAATTAATGACATCAATTTAGAAACACTAAATTGACTAAACATCTGCTCTCCTGGAAACCATTGTACCGGTACTGCTGAGAGGCAAATGAACACTTGCAATACCTAGAGACATGGAAACACTCATGGTAAGAAATCTGTCAGTCAAAAACCAAAATGAACTTGCAACATACCTGTGTGGATGATCATGAAGGTTGCGCAATTTCGGCCGAGAGGTCGGGAGACTAACTGCCAAGACTGCGCAAGGCATAGTTCGGGCTATTGGGAGATTGACTGACTGCTGGAACTGTGCAATGCACAGTCCAGCCTGACTGCTGACAGATGGAATTGCGCAATGAACAATTTCAGTTGGAAATGACTGCAGGTTCAGTCACTGCATTGCGCAATTTTTTGGGCTAGAAATCACTGTCCCTCAGGATTGTGTAAAGCAGGCCTAGGGAAAAATTGCTAGGAAGAAATGTGCATTTTTGAGAGGAAGACAGAGCCTTCCCTCTCAGGATTGCGCAATGCTGTCTTGGTCAGGCTCTTGGTGAGGCAGAGTTCGGGCCAAGGCTGCCCAGACTTGCTGATGGGAAACTGAATGCGAATGTGAGTGTGAATCCATGGTGATACTAAGTGTAAGAATAAGTGAATGATCATGCATGCAAATGATGAATGACAGATTTGGAAAATGGAACAACATGCATGCGGGCGAGGCGAGTCGCCGAATTGGCGACCGTTCATGAAAAAAAGTTTCATGCATGCGACAACAATGTGATGTTGACAAAAACTGAAACGATTCTAGGATAAGATAATATACATGTAGATGACAACAAGCATTCAAAGAAATCAAACAAACATTACTCATACAAGCGAAAACACGAAAATCAACAAAAATGCAACACAAGGCATGCGAAGCGGGCTTACCCCAAAACAACTGAGCTGAAAGTCCCGACTGATCCTAGATGTGATGTGGGATGTCAGAGCTGCAAGGTTGATGTGGGGAATGAGCTCTGCAGTGCCTGGTTGATGAGTTTTGATAACATCAAGGTTGTGATGTGCATGCCATGAATCTAGGGAAAGCGACACTTGGTGGGAAGTTTCTGAAATGATCCTTGCATGTAACCTCCAATTGCTAAACATAGATCCCTGAAACAAGGGAAGCCTTTGCATGTTGCCTTTGGGAGAAGTAGCCCATGAATGCAAGTTAGTTTTTCTCGGTCCCAGAGGGAATCGGTCAACTTAACTGCACATGCAAGAGACTGCTCGACTGCTGGAAAGAAATGAACATTTTTGGTTGGGAGCTGGGCTAGCTACCCAGGAGATTTGCGCAATTTCTGGTTATATTAGCTAACTACTGCCCAGATTTGTGCAAATTCTGGGCTGAGAAGCCCTGCTGGGGAAAATTGCGCAATTCTTGATGGGAGTGTTGACTGGCAGAATTGCTTAATCTTGGAGCCCAGCAGGTTACGAGACAAGATTGCACAATTTCTGGAGGGAAGGCTGGTTTCCCTCCAGAGATGCGCAATTTTCTTGGTGAATCTTCTTAGCCTGCAACTGGACTAAGTCCGGGTGAAAAACTTGTGAGGGGAATGCATCAAGCTGTGATCAACAGGCTGCCTTTGTGCAAGAAAAAAACTGAAGCTTGTGAACTTGATGAAGCAAGACAAGCTGCTATGAAGGTTGGAAGGGTGGCTCCAAAACAAAGCTAAGGAAAAATTTTGGAGGGTGGTTGTAGACGCTACAACACTTAGCGAGACACTAGTATAACTCCATCTCTCTGAATGGACCTTGTTCATGGAAAGAAAGTCTAACACCTTCGGAAGTATTGCTCAGCTCTTAGCTCCTCTTGGTTTCACACTAGCTTGATTGTAAGATGTAGCATCTACCAAACTCTTGGTCGATTGACACACATTCCAAGCCTAGTCAACTCATTTGTTTCGATTGGGGCTAAGGGGTATTTTGATGCACAAGCAGTATAGTTGTCAGAGTCTTGGTTTCATCTCTGGTGTTGCTCTACTGCCAGCAGGCCTGGACAGTACCCCGACGGAGTCACATAGGAACACAAGCATGGCTCTGCTGCCAGCAATCCTGGTTAGTACCTCGGTGGAGTTGCTTGCATCACCTCTCTGCGTAGGAAGCCTTTCTCTTCTTTCGCCTTATTCATTTTCATTTTTTTCAAACTTTTTTCACTTTTTCATTTTTTTCATTTTCATATTCATAATTGTGCATAACACTTATTCATTTTAGTGGTGGATGAGAGATCCCAACTTATTGAGAGCATAAGAGGTTTTTCCTGAAGAGAAGTAGTTTATTATACCTTTGACGTGCCTATTAAGGTTTTCCCCCTCACCTTACTCTACTTGACTAAGCTAACAAGGGTTAAAACAAAAGCAACCGACTAGAGTAGGTGACACTAGTTAGCATGCAAGCATTGTGTTTTCACCAAGGTTCACTTCGAACAGTACATATTTTCCATCGACATATCATGGAATGAAAGTAACAAGTTCTTCATACAGAGGCAGGATGACAGATAACCAAGTAGTGATAGCAGCACAAGGCCTCTTGTACTTTACCCATCTTGCTTCAAGAGTCATACATGGTTTCATGCGAAACTATCCTACGAAACGAAACAAGCGAACTAACAAACAACAAAGCAAAGCAAGAGCAAAAGAAAAAGCAAAAGCAAGGAAAGTAAGAAAAGAAGCAAGAAGACAAACAAACAAACAAAGCAAGTAAGAAAACAAGCATGCAAGCAAACAACTCAAAAGCAGACACTACTCCTACTCCTAAGCTAACAATGCATGGGTAATCTCACATGAAGTGATACTTCCAATGCAGCCACTGGCACATTGATTGACCCATGTTGGTGAAGGAAAGGTTCACGAAAAAGACAGTTGTGTGAACCAAAAAACAAGAAATATGTAACAGTGAATACAAACACACTCCGAGCTTACAAGTGACCACTAAACAAAGATGAGTGATAGTGCATGACATGCATTCTCTGGTGCTGCCATGATGTTGTGCTACACTGCGTGTAAATGTTGAGTGTATGCATTCTCTTGACTATCACATGCAAGAAAATGTGAGAAAGGTAGACCACTTGTGTTGTGCATGTGTGCTTGCTGTGTAAGATTCCTCCAATGCATGAGCGATGGTATCATGTAGTTCGAGTGGAGGAAGGGAAATTTGGGTGTTTGGTTGATCTTTAGTGCAAAGCATAGAGTGATGAGGATCCTTGAGTGTTTTAACAATTTCTTGACCGGAAGTGAGACCAACCTCATGACAGCGGCCTGGCATAACCATCAAATTGGGTTGAAGTGCCTCGACAGTCTGGGGGGTTTCGACCTCATGGACAGATAGATCATCGTAGACTAGTGTCTTGGATAGATTAACAACGGTTGAATCAACATCATGATTGGATGAGGAAGTGAATAGATCGCAACAACCAATATCAGAAAATTCAAGATGCTTGTCGACATCCTCATGATTTGACGAATCGAGCAGAGGGGTAGATGAGAAGTGAAGATGTTCACCCTCCGTGTTTTCAAGAAATATAAATGACAGATTGAACAGATTTTCTGAGGAAGGTGTGTCCTTTCCACATTGTAATGATAGAATAACATCCGAGGTGTCCTGTGAATGATCAGAAGTAGAAAAATCTGGAAATGAGTTTTCACAGGGAAAATCAGCGGTGGCAGAATCACAAGGGATGTCAGGATGAAGCGGATGAGGTGCGGTCGGAAGGGAGTCACCCTTCACTGCGGGCTCTTCTTTAGATTCCCCCACACACTCATCATGAATGATGGTGCAGGTTGGCTGCATAACACCAACTCTGTTGATAGCTTGATCCTTCTTCACGGCCGGTGAGGAGTTCGGAATGGAAGACCACAAGACAGTACAATCCAGAGGATCAATAGAGTGCGAGGATTAAGATCGAGGGAAAGAGTCCACGTGAAAACCAACAGACTTGCAAGCCAAATCTGCACAAATCTTAAGATCAGGTGGGGTGGGAGAGTGTGAAAGTTCAACAGAGGCATGTGCATGATCTCCCACATCACTCCGCGGTGGTGGAGCTATTTGATGAGGTGAAGGCAGACAGTCACATGTGACAACGACTCTGCCTGCATGTGATTGTGCAGCTCCATCACCAGAGTATGAGTGAGCTTTGAGTGATTTCAAGAATTGTGGATTTTCAGATATGTAAAGAAGATACTCAAATCTCCCATCGAGAAATTCCCAATCAATGTCATCTTCGGGGAATCAATATGCAAGATTACAAAAGCGTGTGTGAAACTGTTCAATGGATTCATTAGGTGCTTTTCGTAATACCAAAATTTCTTTGTTGAGTGCTTTACGGTCAAAATGATTGAAAGCACGATCTATCTCTACAACTAGATGAGCAAGAGAATGAATAGATTATTCAGGAAACGTGGCACACCAGTGCATTGGGTGCCTCGAAGTGTGTAGACGAACAACACGCAACCCATCTATTCTTCAAAGAATCCATGTCTTTCACATGAGCCTACAATGCTGACCGTGTGCCTAACCAAGGCTATGTAGCCTACACCATCAAATGTTTTATGAGACAAGTTATCCGAGAGCTCTTTCGGGATGATGAACTCGTTTCCATAAGACATACATTCCGGAAGAGAAACTTGGTAGTTAGTCATGATAGATGTGTAGAGATTCAAAATAGATGTGAGGACTCGGCTTGTCACTTGGTCCTCCTTCTCGCACCAAAATGTTGACGGTGCCGGACCTGCCAACATGTCAAGGGGATCTCCTGCTGAAAATAGCAACAAGAAATGCTAAATATAGAAGTGATAAATTTAGTACTGCTATAAATAGCATTTCGAAATACCTTCCTATTTTAGCTAGTCCCTGAACTAAAATAGAGAAGTAAAAATTTGAATTTGATCTTAGCAGTTGTTTGTAAAATAATTAATTAATTCACCATGAGTTAATTAGTTAAGGAAAATCAAACATGAAGTCTATGTGGGGACATGCAACAGTTTCTCCATTAATTGAGGAATTTATCCATCAGTTAAAGAGATAAGGATGAGTTGTAATTAGTTGGCTCAGTTAACGGAGTCAAGTCTAGTTAGATTAATTCAAACAGTTTGTTGAATAATGTAAGTTCAGTTAGTTAATGCATGCATGCATGTAACTATTGCACTTCAGATAACTGAATATTCTTTCATAAATAACTCACGCATGTCAGTTCAGACAGAGACCCGGTTGAGATCAGATGGAGGGATAGTGTACTATGAGTTCCTAGAATATTCCATTGTGAATATCCCTTGCATGCAAAAGGAATTCTTTCCTTGAGGATTGTGCAGTTACTTCTTCAGGTTTTGTGAGTGTGATGAGGCCAATTCACACATGTGGCTTCACTGGACCCCAAGAAAAACTGCGCAAGGAAATAGGAGGCTTGGAGGGCTTGAGGAGGACATATACTATGTCTGTTCAGTCTGTGAGCTGTATTGTTTGATTGCAGAGAGAGCAAGATAGCTTGAGAGCTGATTCTTTTTGTAACTTGAACAAGATTTCCACTTGTATGATAATACAAATATTGGGGTTTTAGGCTGAGGCTTTCCCCGGGTTATTTCTTCTGTGTTATGTGTGATTGATTTCTCATTCTCAATTATTCTCTTGATCTTGCTCAATTCGATTAAGCTTCCGCAAAGTGTTGTAGAAGTAGATCTTATATTTTGCTTTAGTCTATTGCATAATCTGTTGATCTATAGTGGGGATTTCTACATGGTGTTGGAGCAAGGGTGATCAAGGAGAAGAACAGTATACAAGAAGGGAGAAGTTCAAAGTTTGAGGGTACTGAATATAGAAACCGAGTTCTTATCACATCTCAATTTCACCAATGGCATTCAGCGGTTTAAGACTAGAGTATGGCCTTGATGGCAGCTCGAATTATATAGCCTGGAAGGATCGCATGGAGGCAGTATTAGAGGATAACGGTCTAAAGGACTTCATTGATCAAGAAGTCCCCAAGCCGACTGATGCTACTCAACTGGTGGAATGGAAGAAATGTGTGGCTAGAGCAAGAAGAATCCTCCTGGAGGGAGTTCAAGACCACATTGTCTCGAGCCTCCATGGGAAGGAGACACTGTTTTCGATGTGGAAAACATTGAAAGATCTATATCAAAACAACAATGATCAGAGGAAGCTAGCACTGAAAGACAAGATTCATAAGATCAAGTGTGAAAAGGACGACACGATCTCTACATATCTGAACAAGCTCACCACATGCAGGGATGAGATTGGAAGTGTAGGGATCACGACCGCTAATGATGACATGGTGAGCCTTTCACTCCTTGGTCTTCCTAAGAGTTGGAAAAGCTACTAATACTCGGTTAATGGAAGAGAAAACTTACCAGATTGGGAACGACTTTGGTTGGACCTGATGAAGGAGGAAATAAGAAGAAGCACCAGAGATGGATCCTCATCGAAGCAAGATGATGGGGAAAATCTAGCCTTAGCGAGTAAGGCGAGGAAAGGGAAAGGGAAGGTGTCCATCCCAAATCCTGTTCTTCCCATGGTGGGAAGAAGATTGAAATCGAAAGTGCGACACTTTCATTGTCATGAAGTGGGCCATTATGCTACGAACTGTCCACAGAAGAAATCCAAGAAGGGTTCCCCGAAGGGATATGATGGTGAGGCACTAGCCTCATAGTTTGAGATGGATTTCTCACTTATCGCATGCATGGTTTCATCCATGGTGGGATGTGTGTGGTACCTGGACAGTGGAGCTTCATTCCACATGTCAGGAGACAAGAATCTTTTCAGTACCTTGGAGGAGAAGGATCTCCAGAAGTAGAACGAGATGGGCAATGATGAAAAGTATTGTGTTTCAGGTGAAGGTATGGTTGTGTTTCAGAGGGAGCATGGAGCTCCCCTCACCCTGACTGATGTAAATTTTGTACCAGGTCTGAAGAAGAATCTTGTGTCTGTCGCTATGCTAGAAGATAAAGGCTATGATGTAGTCTTTAGTAAAGGAAAGGTATTCCTGAGGCATATCGGTACTGGACAAAGAAAGCGAATTAGAATTTGAGTAAAGAATCTCTACAAGCTGGAGGTAGACAACTGTGCTGCATTAAGTTCCAAAGCTGAGATGGTGTAGAGCCAAGATATTGGCGAGCTATGGCATAGAATACTGGGTCACTTTCACCATGGATCCCTGAAATTTCTACCGGATTACCTAAGGGAAAACTTGAGCAGACGAATACATGCAAAGGTTGTACTTTGGGTAAGTATGCAAAATCTTCCTTTTCGGATCGAGACAGTAGAGCTGGAGCAATCCTAGAGTGAGTTCACTCAGATGTTTGTGGACCATTCTCTACAGCCTCCACCACTAAACAAAGGTACTATGTTATTTTTATTGATGATTTTTATCGTAGACGCTGGATCTACTCTATGCAAAAGAAGGATCAGACCTTCTTGAGGTTTTGTGAGTTTAAAGCCTTGGCAGAGAAAGAATATGGAAAGAAAATAAAAGCCTTGCGTAGCGACAATGGTAGAGAGTATGTCTCCCAACAGTTTAAATACTTCTGCGTTGAAAAAGGAATTAAACGAGAATTTACAACACCCCATGACCCACAGCAGAATGGGGTGGCAAAAAGGAAGAACAGATCGATTGTGGGAGCAGCTCGAGCAATGTTGCATGACCAAAGTCTATCATTGCATTTGTGGGCTGAGGAATGCTATATAGCAGTATACTTGCAGAACAGAAGCCTGCACTGTATAGTGGGGATGAAGACACCTATGGAGGCCTTTTCTGGGAAGCGACCTGATGTAAGTCACTTCCGAATCTTTGGATCATCAGTTTACTGTCATGTGACCAAAGATGCCAGGAAGAAGCTAGACCCAACAGTTGAGTTGGGAATACTTGTGGGGTACACGGATACACCCCACAACTATCAGGTGTACCTGCCTTCCACTCAGAGGACAGTGGTACACAGGGATCTGAAGTTCGATGAGCAGAAAGCCATGCACTTATCACTTGAGAGGGAGCTCAAGTTGCATGCAGAGGAGGAGCTTTTAGTTCATAAGGAGGAGGAGCCTCATATTGACGCGGAGCAGCTGCATGCAGAGGATTTGGGAATGGAGATATTCACTCATGCTGATACTTCCAGAGATGGGAAAAAACACTCAAGGGAAGATGACAGGTTGATGCTGGATGCACGGGAGAATGTGGGACAACTATCTTCTCAGCATAGACAGAGGAGGTCACCTGAGCGGTACACTGGGTACATGGCCCTGGTTGGGGAGTGTGTAGATGCCGAAACTTCTTGATTCGAGGAGGCAGTGTAGTAACCAGTCTAGGTTGATGTAATGGTAGAGGAGTACGACTCTATCATTCGGAACAGTGTGTGGGATATTGTCCCAATAACTCAGGGCAAGTCAATGGTGAGTTCCAGATGGCTTTACAAGGTAATGCAGGCAGCTGATGGCAGTGTTGAGAAACATAAGGCAAGGTTTGTTGCTCAAGGTTTCTCTCAGGTCGAGGGGATCAACTACGATGAGGCTTTTTCTCCTATAGCAAGGTACTCATCGATTAGATCGATGTTGGCACTATCAGCTCAGATGGGGTGGAAGATCCACCAGATGGACGTGAAGACAACATTCCTCAATGGGAAGATTGAGGAGGAGGTGTACATTGAGAAGCCAAAAGGTTTCAAGACCTTCGATCATGAGTCGCTTGTGTGCAGACTCAAGAGGGATTTGTATGAGCTGAAGCAAGCACCCTGTGTTTGGTACACCATGATCGACAACTATTTCACCGGTTTTGGCTTCACCAAGAGTGAAGCAGATGCTAACCTTTACCACATCATGGTAGAAGGTAAACCATTGATCATTGTTCTTTATGTCGATGATCTGATTTTGACAGGTGGTGATCAGCTGATACAGTCTTGCAAGAAGGACCTTGCAAGAGAGTTCGAGATGAAGGACATGGGCCTTATGCACTACTTTCTAGGCATGGAGGTGTGGCAGAAAGATGGTGAAGTATTTGTGTCTCAAGGCAAGTATGCCAATGAGATACTTAGGTGCTTTCACATGGAGAAGTGCAAGCCCATGCAAAATCCTCTAGCTGGGAACTAGAGGAAGGAGGATGCTACTTCAGGTGAGGTAGTAGCTGCTAGGGTTCACTTATTTATTTGGTGAACACACGACCCGATTTATGCTTTGCAGTGAACCAGCTGAGTCAAGATATGGTTCAGCCTACCAAGCTGTTTTGGAATGCAGTGAAGCATGTGTTGAGATACCTCAGAGGCACATCTCAGTTCGGATTGTGGTATATACAGACAAAGGGAGTGAAGCTTCAGGGCTTCATAGATGCGGATTGGGCAGGGAGTCCATTAGACCAAAAAAGCATTCTGGAGGAATCTTCAACCTTGGTTCAGCTGTAGTTTCCTGGTACAACAGGAAACAAAGATCAGTTGCACTTAGCTCAGCAGAGGCTGAATACATGGCTTCTAGTAAGGCTGCATATGATGCCATTTGGATGCGGAAGATTCTAGTGGGATTGTTTGGTCAGAGGATGGATCCTATAGTGATCTACTGCGATAATCGGAGTTGTATCAAACTCTCTGAGAATCCAGTTTTTCATGACAGGTCCAAGCACATTGATATCCGGTATCAGCATCTTCGAGACTGTGTGGTCAAGAGGATCATGTTGTTGTTGTATGTTTCGACCGAGGAACAAGTTGCAGATATTTTGACGAAGGCATTATCAAAATGCAAGTTCGAGTTCCACAGAGACAGGATTGGGGTTACTAATAATCCCTTTCTTGTTGAGAGGGAGTGTTGAAAATAGCAACAGGAAATGCTAAATATAGAAGTGCTAAATTTAGTACTATTATAAATATCGTTTCAGGATACCTTCCTATTTTAGTTAGTCCCTGAACTAAAATAGAGAAGTAAAAATTTGAATTTGATCTTAACAGCTGTTTGTAAAATAATTAATTAATTCGCCATGAGTTAATTAGTTAAGGAAAATCAAACATGAAGTCTATGTGGGGACATGCAACAGTTTCTCCATTAATTGAGGAATTTATCCAACAGTTAAAGAGATAAGGATGAATTGTAATATTGAGTTGTAATTAGTTGGCTCAGTTAACTGAGTCAAGTCCAGTTAGATTAATTCAAATAGTTTGTTGAATTAATGTAAGTTCAGTGAGTTAATGCATGCATGCATGTAACTGCTGCACTTTAGATAACTAAATATTCTATCATAAATAACTCATGCATGTCAGTTCAGACAGAGACCCAGTTGAGATCAAATGGAGGGACAATGTACTATGAGTTGCTAGAATATTCCATTGTGAATATCCCTTGCATGCAGAAGGAATTCTTTCCTTGAGGATTGCACAATTACTTCTTCAGGTTTTGTGAGTGTGATGAGGCCAATTCACACATGTGGCTTCACTGGACCCCAAGAAAAACTGCACAAGGAATTAGGAGGCTTGGAGGGCTTGAGGAGGACATATACTATGTCTATTCAGTTTGTGAGTTGTGTTGTTTGATTGCAGAGAGAGCAGGATAGCTTGAGAGCTGATTCTTTTTGTTACTTGAACAAGATTTCTACTTGTGTGATAATACAAAGATTGGGGTTTTAGGCTGAGGCTTTCCCCGGGTTATTTCTTCTATGTTATGTGTGATTGATTTCTCATTCTCAGTTATATGTGTTCTCTTGATCTTGTTCAATTCGATTCAGCTTCTGCAAAGTGTTGTAGAAGTAGATCTTGTATTTTTCTTTAGTCTATTGCATAATCTATTGATCTATAGTGGGAATTTCTACATTTCCCTGGTAAGAATTCCCAATTAGACCTCAGACAGTTTGGTGTAGGAGTTCCAATAGTGGGTCGTAAGGTAATTCCTTGACCGCGATGTCGCACAGAGGCAAGTAAGATAACTTTGTCAGTAGCAAGGGTGTGACCGTTGCAGTGAGTCAAGGAAGGTGAATGAGAGGTTCTAACACAAGTGGGTTGGGATGAGTGCGCCCGTTGACAACCTGTATCAGTACTCAACTGGGAAGGGAACACATGAGCGAAGATGCATCACAAGCTGGAAAGTAGATCAGTCGACAATCCAAAGTGATGGTTAAAACAACAGCACATTTGCAACAAGATTCATATAATTACATACGAAGCATTTCATACACAAATATGTAAGTTAAAGAACATACATCATTAAATCAATCAGAGCAATCCAACTACAATAACAACATATGCATGAAAATGTGCTGGCTCTTATTATATAAAGAAGTGTAAGTTCCAATCATACAATACATCCATGTAAACCTGCTAGCCCCAATAGTGAAACGTTACAACCACATCTGCCTGCTCCTCCAAAGAGATGAACTAGCTCAGTGCAGTGGAGAAGCCAAGGCATGTTACAATACTGTCCAAGATTTCTCCAAGATAGTCTTATCAGAAGCTTGGGTGACCAAAAATCCCATACAATGAGTTATGAGGGACTATTTATAGAAAAGGGTGGGGTGACCTTTGACATTTCACTTTGTGACAGTTCAACTACTCTCATGAGTCTTTAGCTACTCTATGACTTCTACATCCAACTATTGACACTTGACATGACTCAACATTACAATGCACATGTACTCATGTAAGACAACATGGCTTGAGCAAGCCATGCAAGACATCACTGACACTCTGTCCACTGTGATGAGACCAACTCTTTGACATGCTTGTGATGGTGAGGTTGGTGAGTTGATGCCAATCTTGTTCATCCATGATGGTGTGCATCTACCTCATGGTGACATCTTGCTGAAGCGAACTCTTACCTCCATTGCAACCGGTGCATTGGTTTGGCTCCTTCATCCAACTTGTTTTCTAACATGCGCATGGTCTTCTTGAGTGTGGTTGAACTGGCAACACACTAATGCATAGTGTCCATGCTGATCTTCAAGTGTGTACTGGTGGTCATGCACATCAACTTGCCAAAGTACATGTACAACTCCAGCTGGACTTGCTTCTTGTATTCGCCTTAGTGAGTGCATTGAATGGGTTGGGTCGCATGCGTGTGCACAATGACATGAATCCATTTCATGCGATCAACGACACTGCTCACCATGTTTGCTCCATGCCAGCTGCTGGGATGGATCTTTAACTTGTATGGGCGCAGTTTCATCCGTGAGTGCATGTTGTGTCCACTGATGTTCTTGTTCCTAATGCAACTGATTCATCTGTTTGTGCATCTTCATGTTCTTCCTCGAGTTTCTTCTTCAACACATGCAACTCCTTCTTTGTTCCATTCTTTGTCTTCACGTGATGTCCATGTCGCGTCGTCACCTCATAGCCTGAGTCTCCAAAGTTGATTTCATCAGCAATGGATCTGCTTGAGCTTGCAACTTTGTTCCCCATTTGTGTTGTCAACAACCTTCCTCTTGCATTTGTTGCATTCGGTATGTTGTTGTCAACTGCTTTTCAAGATGCTGCTGCTGTCATATCTTGATGTCATTGTCTACGAACAACTTGATATCTTTGTGAGTAGGCAAGCTCATAGACACTTGATCAACTACATCCCCAAGTGTGCTCTGAATGATGTCTTCATCTCTTCTCTCCTGGAAATAATTGTACCGGTACTATTGAGAGGCAGATGAACACTTGCGATACTTGGATACATGACAATAGTCATGGCAAGAAATCTGTGAGTTGAAAACCAAAATGAACTTGAGAACTGACTTGTAACATACCTGTGTGACTGATCATGAAGGTTGTGTAATTTCAGCCGGGAGGTCGGGAGACTGACTACCAAGACTGCGCAAGGAACAATCTAGGCTATTGGGAGACTGACTGATTACTGGAACTGCAAAATTCACAATCCTTCTTGACTGCTGACTGCTGCAATTGCGCAATTTCAGCTGGCAATGACTGGAGGCTCAGTGACTTCATTGCACAATTTTCTGGGCCAGTAGTCATTATCCCTCAGGATTGCACAAAGAAGGCCTGGGGAACAACTGCTGGGAAGAAATGTGCATTTTGGAGAATAAGGTAGAGCCTTCCCTCTCAGTATTGCACAATGCTATCTTGGTGAGGCTGTTTGTGAGGCAGAGTCCGGGCCAAGGCTGCCCAGACTCTCCAACGGGCAACTGAATGCGAATGTGAGTGCGAATGCATGGCGATACTAAGTGTAAGCATAAGTGAATGATCATACATGCAAATCACGAATGATAGATTCAGAAAATGGAACAACATGCATGCGGGTGAGGTGAGTCATCGAATTGGTGACCGTCCGTGAAAAACAATTTCATGCATGTGACAGAAGTGAGATGTCGACAAAAATTGAAATGGTGCTAGGAAAATATAATATATATGTAAATGAAAGCAAGCGTTCAAAGAAATCAAGCAAACAATACTCATACAAGCGAAAACACAAAAAGCGACAGATGTGCAACATAAGGCGTGGGAAGCGGGCTTACCCCAAAACAACTGAGCTGAAAGTGCTGACTGCTCCTAGATGTGGTGTGGGATGTTAGAGCTGCAAGGTTGATGTGGGGAATGAGCTTTGCAGCATCCGGTTGATGAGTTTTGATAACATCGAGGTTGTGATGCACATTCCATGAATCTAGGGAAAGCGACACTTGGTGGGAGGTTTCTGAAATGATCCTTGCATGTAACCTCCATCTGCTAAACATAGATCCCTGAAACAAGGGATGCCTTTGCATGCTTGTTATATGGAATTTGTATCTACGGATAAACACATTTTCCCTAAGTGGGTAGCTACACTTAGAACAACAAAAAGAAAGTAGTTTAACCTTTTCCTATAGTAGATAGATGAGAAGAAGGAACTTACTTGTAGTCTCTCACTTCCTTGATCTCCTTTGAGTTGCTCCCATCTCTCCCACTTGAACTGAATCCGCTCAATTGGTACTTGTGTCAACAGAAACAGAAACAAAAACGATCAAAGCATACATGATCTATCTACTATAAACCAATGGAATCGAATACATTCAAACACATAATCATCATAGATATGAACAAGACTATGAGAAAAGTAATAAACAACTTTATTTATGTAGATTCAGGAAGAGTTTCACCTAATAGGGTTTGATCTCGTGTCACTCCTCTAGCTTCAATCCAACCCTACTCACACCAAAAGCACACCAATCCAGCAACATAACATTGCTTTAGATGAACTCAAATCTCAAACCAACAAAATTTCTCTATGATAAGTGGTCCATTTATAGGGAAATGCAGGTGGTTATGTCATAAATTGGGCATTGAATAGTTTTCCAAAATTGGAGTTAGTTTCCATGGAGAAATGGTTGAGAGGATAGAGGGGTAATTGATCCATAGCCTATCCAAAGTCGACCTCATAGGATGAGATAAGAGTTGGGAATCCTTCTAGAATGCTCTAGAATAAAGGAATATTCCCAGGATCTAATGCCAATTTTTCTCATTCTCGCCCAACCCAGGTCAAAGTGGTCCTAAGTCCACTATAGTGCAGGCCTGAATGGGCCTACCTGCTCTGCAATGCAGTTACCCCTAACCAAGGCTGCGCTGGTGTCCCAAGGAGGCATTTCAGCAGGGTTTCAAGCTAGGAAACTTTCATGGATGGAAGCATTCAATTTGATGACTTGTCTAGGGCATGTAACAAATGAATTAGGGTTTGATGAGCCATAATTGTACTTATTTGAATGTCAGGAGTGATGTGCCCAAATAGACTTGTAATAGTTGACCCCTAAAGCATGAAGTCGAAAATGATAATGTCGAGTGATATGCTTTATGATGTGTTGAGGAGGATCTGAAGCGGATGGTGACTTGCATAGATTACAATACATAATATCATGATATCTTTGAATTTTTCATGAACCACTAAGGGAAGCCATACCCATACTCAACATATAAACTTTTCATTACCTGTACATGCATTAGATAGTCGTCTACAGACATAGACCCATGATAAGATGACCATCTATGTAAAGCCATTGTACAGATGATTTAGTACTCTCTTGAAATTGCAACCTAGATGGATGAAAATAGATCTGGGGTCTTCTATCTTGTCCAATCGTTCACTCAAGTACGAGTCTACCATGTGAAATTTGATCTGAAGTCGAACATGGGAAGACACCCTCTGATTACTATCCAATGATGTAAGCTGTCAACAGACGCGAGAGAAATCACCAATAATGATAATGATTCTCAAGGTACTACAATACATTCTGCATGGTGTGAATAGATGTTTTAATGTCGAACACCATACAAAGTCTTTCAGTTGAAGGCCAGTGATGTTAAACTATCACCGGAAGTGAGAAACTTGCCATTGATGTATGCAAGCCTCAAGGTACTGGAAGGGTGTTTCTAAGTCAACTTCCTGGATAATGTGCTGATGTTGACAGGAAGCGACTCATTGCAGGAGGGCCTTGATGTATCCCCTATTAATGACACAAAACGAGTGTAATGATTTTGAAGACAGAATGTGACTGACGACACAAGGTTTAGAAATGGCGGTCATGGAAATGAAGATTTATAAGTATTGCAAAGGATGAAGTTTACTGAGTGACTTCTCTTGAACATGTCGACGACACTGAATGAATTGGCAGCATTGACCCAAAACCAAAGTGATGGATGGTGTGATAGACCATAGGTATGATAGCCATCAAGTAGATAACCCAACCCAAATAGTCACAGAGATGAAGTGAAAGTGTCATGTTCAAAAGCGACTTGCCACCATAATGTGATTTATCCCTTTTCCCATTTTCCCCAGTCATTGTTGACTAGTACCTCTTTATTTTTTAAACAAGCCTGAGGAGGATAACATATGTTTGTAGTATAATTCCACCATTCGGGTGAATCCATCGCTATTTGATGTTTTAATGAGTCTAGCGAAGGTGAAACTCGGTATTGTCATGATGGAAAAATTTGTCGCTATTTGATGCTTTAACGAGTTTAACGACAATGAGAACTTGGTCATTTTCATGTTTAGAGAGTTTGAAAAGGGACAAAAAGAAAACTCCACAAGTTCTTTTTCATAAATTTGTCTCTCAAGTTAGAAAAAGTGTAAAATAATACAAGAGAAAACCTATTGACCATGTTCCATCAACGTATTCCTTTTTCGTAAGTAACCTATCTCAGTCTAGAAAAGGGTTAAACTTATACTGAGTAAATGTCGTTTCCAATCTGTTTACGAGCTGAAAAGGACAAGAACCCGTCAATATATTCATATTTTGAGAGTTTGAAAAGAGCTTAAAGAGGACTCCACTTCGAGGAACGAGTGGTGCTAGGATAGCAACTGGTTCCTGTGATGTTGGAACTTCTCAGAACATGTAATGGTCAAGAGGTTGGCTAATAAGACCACTCATTGAAACTGTTCCTCAAAAAGGGTAAAACAACCAAGCTAAAGCATATGATCGGCTAAACAGATGGTGACAATGGAAGGAGAAAAACCAAGGCTCATTTGATGGAAGAGGCTAATAGAATGGCAATCACGAGGGTTAAAATGGAGATGGGTTCATTTTTACACAAGCTTGAACCATAGGGAACTATGCTTGGATTCAGTTTCATGTTTACACAAGCTTGAACCATGAAAAAGCTATGCTTGAGATTGGTTTACATGCCCCCGACATGATGACTCGATTCTAGGTGCATGCCCCCCAAGCTTTATTACATTCACCTAAGTAGACTACTCATGGACGGAATGAAGGTTCATTTACGAGATCAAGTGAAAGACTCAACTGAGATTTTACGAGATCTAATCAAAGACTTGAACTGGAACTTTGCTCCAGGGGACCTTGTTTCATTTTTTAATGAGCTTGACACAAGACAAGGAACTCTGCTTAGATTCCTTGTTTCATTTTTTACCAAGCTTGACACAAGACAAGAAAATACGCTCATGGTTCTGTTTCATTTTTTAATGAGGCTGACATAGTAAAAGAACTATCCTCATATTACTTGTTTCATTTTTTAACGAGCTTGACATAAGACAAGCAATTATCTGTTTCATTTTTTTAATGAGGTTGACACAGTAAAAGAAATATCCTCATATTCCTTGTTTCATTTTTTAATGAGCTTGACACAAATAAGGAACTATGCTCATACCCTTTGTTTCATTTTTTAATGAGGTTGACACAAGACTAGGAACTATCCTCATGATTCCTTGATCACGACCCATAAGAGGTCATAACTTCCAAGAGGTTCTCATCAGATGGGACAACAATGCTCTGGAAGGGATACATAGCAAGGAATCCATTAGAGAGATCTCGTTCCAATGCTCCCAAAACATAATGCATAACATCACTGAATTGATTATCAGTGGATGTAGGCATGGAACGGGTTGCCACATAATTGAACCGTGGCGGGGAAGATACCATAGGGACAAAAGGACTATTTAGGGAAGATGGTTGACTGGAAGCCATATTCGGACCGGGGAATGAAAGCTGGTCAACAGTGACAATTCTGTGTTCATGTGGGAAACACATCACTCGAAAGAGTGTTGAAACAATAGCTCCCATGTCATAAACATAGTTGTGCCCAAGAAGTAAATTGTAATCTAAAGGGCCTGGGACTACCATCACATTGAGATAAACAAATTTTCCTCCCAAAGTAATAGGAAACTAAGGAAGGATCCCTAATGGTTGACTGGTTCCTCTGTTAAAAGCCAACAGATTTTGGGTAACAGGCACAAGTGGTGGCGAACCGAGCACTTGCCAAGCAGTGGAGGAAAGGATACTCACAGATGCACCTTCATCTATAATAGTGATAGATACAATCATATTATAAACATGTACTATAATCTGGAAAGGCACATAAGAAGGAAGACGACATCCTGCCAGTACAAAGTTACTGATGAAATGAGAACTATTACCTCAAAACGGGTACTCGAGTCCAAGAACCCCAAAAAAACATGAAAAAACAACCAAAAAATGAAAATTGTTTATTCCAAAATGATGTTTTTTCTTAGGGTAAATTTTCAACATTTTTTTAAATGGAAGTAAAAACCATTTTTTTTTGAAAAATGGATGAAAAAAACCCTTAAAAAAATTTGTTTATTCCAGAACGATGTTTTTTAGGGTAAATTTTCAACATTTTTTTTTTTAAATGGAAGTAAAAACCTTTTTTTTTTTTTGTTTCAAAAATGGATGAAAAAACACCCTTAAAATTTTTTGTTTATTCTGGAATAACAGAAAAAAATTAGGTTACAATTTTGACATTTTTTAGCAATGGAGTTAAAGAGAAAATATCCGGACTTTGAAAAACTGTAAAATTCAACCAATTCTCAGACATGATGTTAAAGATAAAATATCATGTCTCAAATCCTAATAATTCCAACTATTTCCATCCATGTTGTTAAAGATAAAATATCTTGACTCTAAAAAACCTTGAAATTGTAATTGTTTTCGATCATAGCATTAAAGATAAAATATCATGGCTTAGAAAAACATTAAAATCTTGACAATTTTTCAACCATGCAATTAAAACCAAAGATTATGACTACAAAAAAAACTCAAGTTTTCAAAATATTTCAAGCATGACATTATGAAAAAAAATTATGACAAAAAACTTAAAAAATGAACACTCAAGAGTAATTTATTTTTTAAATGCAAAATATATAGCGATTTTAAAATCTTAGCCTAAGACAACTTGATACATTGCAACTCGATACATTGCAATTTTTTTTTTTTTTTTTATAAATCAACTATCAAATTGACACGTGGTGTAGGTGAACTCGACCTGTTGTAATGAAAACTTAAAGACCAACCATGAAATTGATACATTGTGGGGGCAGACTCCATTCATTATAACGAAAATTTTAAAATCAACTATCAAATTGCCCATAATGGGATCAGGTTGTTAGACAAGCATTGACACAAACCCTGTAAAAAAAAATGAAGATAAAAACCAAAATAAAAAAATAAATGTATAAAGAAATAAAAATGAAAAATACAAAAGAAAACAAAAATTCAGATATTGAAAAAAATAAAAACAATTAAAAAAAACACAAAAAAATAATACAAAAGTAATTTTTTTTTTAAATATTGATAAAATAAAAAAAAATGAAAAAGAACACAAAAAATAATAAAAAGAAAACAAACTTTAAATATTGAAAAAAAAAATAAAAACAATAAAAAAAATAAAAAATAATAAAAAAGAAAACAAAAATTCAAATATTGAAAAAAAAAAACAATAAAAAAACACAAAATAATACAAAAGAAAAAACAAAATTAAAATATTATAAAAAATTAAAAACAGTAAAAAAAACACAAAAAATAATAAAAAACACCAAAAATTCAAATATAGAAAAAAAAGGAAAAAAACGATAAAAATAATATATATATATATAAAACAAGAAATAAAGCATAAAAAACACTTAAAAGCATGATTAAAAAATCAACTATAAAAAAGGCAAAAAACCTAAAAAATTAAAAAATAACATAAAATTAACTTATAGATATAAAAAATTAGACAAAAAAATAAATTAAAAATATCATAAAATAATTATAAAAAAAACATAATTTAACCAAAAATAAATAAATTAACTAAATAAAAATAAAAGTATATATATATATATATATATATATATATATATATATATATAAAAATAAAAATCATCTTCTTTCTTTTTTTTTTCGAAATCAAAAACATTTTTTTTTTTAAATAAAAAATAATACATAACTAAAAAAATTAAATTGAATTAAAAAAAACTACAAAACTAAAACAATTAAAAAAAAAAAAAAAAAAGTTAAAAAAATTAATTAAAAAACAATTAAAACTAAATTAAAAAATAAATTCGATTAAAAAAATTAAATCTAAATTAAAAATTAAAAGAAAAATAATAAAAAAATTAAAAATAACAATTAAGCAAAAAAAATAAAATAAAAAAATTTCCGCAACCCCCGCAACCCGCCTCCCCGCCTGCCCCGCTGCCAACCCCGCTCGGGGGGTGGGGGAAATTTTTTCTTTTTATTAATTGTTTTTTTCATATATATATATATATATATATATATATTTTTGGTTTTGATTCATTTTTTTTTTCCTAATTTAAATATTTTTGTATTTTGTATTTTTAATTTTAATTTTATAATTGTTATGATTTTTTTTTAGTTTTTTAATTTAAGTTTTTATTATTATTATTACTATGTGGTTGCTTTTATTTTTATTTTTTAATTTTATTAATATTCAAATTTTTTTCTTTAAATTTTATGTTTTTTTGAAATATTTTTTTTTTTAATTTATTTTTTATTTTTTATTTCTTAATTTTTTAATTTTAATTTTAATTTTTACAATTGAATTTTGTTTTATTTTTACATTTTTATGGGTGTTTTTTTATATTTTTTTTTTATTATTTGAGTTTTTTTGGTCATGTTTTTTAATATATATATATATATATATATATATATATATATGAACATGAAAATCACAAACATTTAAAAAAGATATCCACACTTAAAACATTAAAAAATTTAAAATGTAAAAAATAAGTCCTCTAAACAAAAAGGGTTGATGCTGCATCAACCCTTTTCAAAATCAAGATGAAAATCACTAACATTTAAAAAAGGTGTTCATACTTGCTACATAAAAAAAATTTAAAGTGTCAAAAATCAACCCTCTAAAAAAAGGGGTTGATGCTGCATCAACACTTTTCAAAATCAGCATGAAAATCACTAACATCGAAAAAAAATATGTTCATACTTGATACATAAGAAAATTTAAAGTGCCAAAAATATGCTAAAAAAAAAGTTTATTCTAGCATCACCACTTTTCAAAATCGGGTGATTTTTTGCTACCTCAAAAAAACGGGTACCAGTTCACTTTCTCGTTTGATTGGTAACTATGTTCCAGTCAATTCCAATCAAAGGAAGTGACCAGACTACTTGGAGGGGGTACCATAAGAATGTGAGAATTACCCCCTTGAGTTATGAGAACAGAAGGATTTTCCTTTTGCCTTGATGGAACAGGAGGGTTGCCTCCAAGCTCATTGGAATCTGAAGAAATGAAAAAAACCTGAATGGTATCATACTCACTCTCTACAGGAAAGGTATGATTAATTGAAGGTGAAATTAGGTCAACTGTTTCCTCAACCTGTGATTGGTCAAGTATAGACTCATGGGATTCACATTTAGAGAGAGTGGGTTTGACTGACGGTTGATTTGGGTCAGTCACTTCATCAACTAGTGAAGAATTAAGGGAGAGTCTGCTGTAATTAGATGGAAGTCACTACGGAGAAGTAGGACGGTTATCCAACACTTTTTGGGCTTCATCTAGATAGGGACAAAGGTGAATGCGGTGATTCCCTTCGCATAACCTTCAGGGAAACTTAACTTTACTCTTCTTTCCATGAATTTTACTACCACTAGTCGATGGTGTTTCACCAGCATGATCTCCAGAAGTTGATGACACAAGTTGATGTGAACGAGAAGACCATTCTTCTAAGATCTGAGGAATACCAGAACAATTTCGAAGAAGATGGTCTCCCGTACAAAGTTTGCAAGGATATCGAAGTTTGTGAGGTTTATTGGACAATTTCTCATCAAAAGTTGCATTCGAAGAAATGGTTGCTTCGTTGCCCCCCTGCTGAATTTTGTTGTTGTTGTTGTTCTTCTTATCCACTTGGTTACTAGTGTCAATACTTTCACTAGGCGAAAAGTAAGAAGGAAAGGAAGAAACAACCGATGAAGAAGGTAAAGGGTCAACTGAAGGTTGATTTTTTCCAGGTGGAGGAGTACTCGATTGCGGAGAAATCACGATATTTTGAACCAAGGAGGTTGAAAACAACCATACTAGCAAGCTAATGGTAAATCCCAGAAGGGATAATGTAGCCATATATGGAGCACCAAGATTTCCAAAAGGAGGAAAAGGACTAGGATTCCCATCAAAAGGAATTCCTTGATCGGTGGACTCCGGAGTTGTTTCCATATGTGTCAACCTAAGATCAACTAAAGGAGTGACATGGAGGATGTTATCCGCGATCAATTAATTTTATTTTCAACAAAATAACACAACAAAACAAAAGAGGGATAATCTAGGCAAAAGGATTGCCAAGTAACTGTGAACTGAAATATACTGCCTCAGTAAACCAAGGACTTAACATATGTGCAGGAAATCTCCCCAAATGCTATGTTCGGTGTATCACAATGTACAAGGCGATTGACTCCGTTAGCTAAGGATGGATAGCAACCTAATGTAGTCCTCCCATATATACCCGAAAGTACGTGGAGGCCCAATCCGTGTTAGCACTATCTAATGTGAAACCACACAGTGAGAGAATTCCTTTATACTTTTTGTACTATAACACCGCCCTATATACCTGAAGGTACGTGGATGAGCTACGATATACTTATGTACATGGAATGAGGTATCATACTTGGAATGTATCGCAGACAATTAACGACAACTGCTATGTTTTACAACGTCGGAACACATCTCTAGCCTAGAACCTCTACATGTTATGCATTAAGTTACAGTGCTCCATTAGATTAATTGAGATAACTTTTAAGTTGATCTTGTTTAAGAGTTTGTTTTTCACGTTCACCACGTGATGTCTTTGAAATTCCTAGAATGCAACTATGATGAGAAACATTCTTTTCATTTGATTTGAACAATGAAAACCTTGACCAAAAGGGATAGAGCAATCATAATCTTTAATTAAAGAGCACAGAGCACATCTAATGCAACTTTCATATACTATTCTTACAAGCACACACAAACCTCTAAATGCATAATGCAAGTTTTTCTTTTCATTTCCCTTAGTGTTTAGATGAAAAAAATGAAACTAAATGCACAAACAATGAATCCATACTTTTCTCAAGAAACAAAGACTTTACGACAGTTCCTTTTTCAAAGAAATGAAGACTTTACGACACTTTCTTTTCATAAAAGACTAATCGATTATAAGCTAACTTTGAAATTGAATTGATAATGATAAAGAAATCACTTAAGAAACACTAAACAATCAAGGGAAAAGTAGGGCTAGGAGAAGAAATACAAATTGATTTCAGAACCGTAGAAAACATTGATCTTTCAACAAACAAAATCAGAAGCAACTTTGGAAAAATCAAGCCAAAGGTGGGTTTTTTAGCCTAAGAGGGACCAGCGCAACCCAGAGTGGGAGACAGTGCACTTCAATACATTGTCTCTAAGCCAAGGGTGCTCTGCAATGCACTATGTGAAGACCAAGATTGTGTTGGTGCCAAAGAGCCCAATCAGGAGACATCTAATCACAATTTTTTGATAAAAAATACTTCAAAATGACTAAAATAAGATCAATAAAGTCAAGCAAAGTCTACTAGGATGTAATATGACGAGGGTAAGCTACCAGGAACGGCAGTCTTTCCCTAGTATGGTCACCAATTTGTTATATGGAATTTGTATCTACAGATAAACCCATTTTCCCTAAGTGGGTAGCTACACTTAGAAAAACAGAAAGAAAGTAGTTTAACCTTTTCCTATCGTAGATAGATGAGAAGAAGGAAATTAATTGTAGTCTCTCGCTTCCTTGATCTCCTTTGAATTTCTCCCGTCGCTCCCACTTGAACTGAATCCGCTCAATTGGTACCCGTGTCAGCAGAAACAGAAAAAACAACGATAAAAGAATACATAATCTATCTACTATAAACCAATGGAATCGAAGACATTGAAACACATAATCATCATATATATGAACAAGAATATGAGAAAAGGAATAAACAACTTTATTTATGTAGAAGGAAGAGTTTCACCTAATACGGTTCGATCCCATGTCACTCCTCCAGCTTCAGTCCAACCCTTGTCACACCAATCCAGCAACATAACATTGCTTGAGATGAACTCAAATCTCAAACCAACAGAATTTCTCTACAATCTTCAAGTTCTAGCCCCCTGATCAGTATGATGAGTGGTCAATTTATAGGGAAATGCAGATGGTTATGTCATAAATTGGGCATTGAATGGTTTTCCAAAATTGGAGTTAGTTTCCATGGAGAAAGGGATGAGAGGATAGAGGGGCAATTGATCCATAGCCTATCCAAAGTCGACCTCATAGGATGAGATAAGAGATGGGCATCCTTCTAGAATGCTCTAGAATAAAGGAATATTCCCAGGATCCAATGCCAATTTCACTCATTATCGCCCATCGCAGGTTAAAGTGGGCCTAAGTGCACTGCAGTGCAGGCTTGAATGGGCCTACCTTCTCTGCAACGTAGTTACCCCTGACCAAGGCTGCGCTGGTGTCCCAAGGAGGCATTTTAACAGGGTTTCAAGCTAGGAGACTTTCATGGATGGAAGCATTCAATTTGATGACTTGTCTAAGGCATGTAACAACTGAATTAGGGTTTGATGAGCCCTAATTGTACTAATTTGAATTTCAGGAGTGATGTGCCCAAATATACCCGTAACAATGCTGCCTTGCGAGAAGCAGCCCATGCATGCAAGTTAGTTTTGCTCAGTCCCGGAGGGAACCAGTCAACTCAGCTGCACATGCAAGAGACTGCTTGACTGCTGGAAGGAAATGCACATTTCTGGCTGGGATCTCGGATGGCTACCTAGGAGATTTGTGCAACTTATGAGCAGAGTAGCTAATTGCTGCCCAGATTTGCGCAAATTCTGGGCTGAGCAGCCCTGTTGGCGAAAATTCCACAATTCTTGCTGGGAGTGTTGATTGGCAGAATTGCGCAATATTAGAGCCCAGTAGGCTACCAGATAGGATTGTGCAATTTCTGGAGGGAAGACTGGTTTCCCTCTAGAAATGTGCAATTTTCTTAGGGAAGCTGCTCAGCCTACAACTGGACTAAGTTCAGATGAACAACCTGTGAGGGGAATGCATCAAGTTGTGATCGACAGGCTGCCTTTGTGCAAGCAAAACACTGAAGCTTGTGAACCTAATGAAGCAAGACAAGTTGCTATGAAGGTTGAAAGGGAGGCTCCAAAACGAAGCTAAGGCAAAATTTTGGAGGGTGGTTGTAGCTGCTACAGCAACACCACAAGAGTCACTTGTGGGCTTGGAACCCAAGGTTTGTTTTTTCACCAAATTGTGTTTTGGGCATTTCCATGAGCACATTTCAAAATGTGATGGCATGAGATGATAAAGGGCGAAAAGGAGAATCCAATTCTTCAAGAATTGTCCAATTCTGAGCTATAGAAGTGGAGATATGAATTTTTGAAATTATTTTTGGGGTTGACACCATAAGTGTCAAGGTCAGCCTAAGGTTATTTTAGTCTTGTGACAGTTGGATGGCCCCTAGAATGACGTTTTGGAGCCCTTGTTTATATGTATATATACAAGGTGATATGGAAGAATAATTCTCATCCAATTCGGTGCAAAACTCACACATGAAAGGGTGGCGTAGGAGGGAAAAAGGGTTTTGTTTAGTCGCAGGAACAAAGGTAGACCAACGAGGAGATTGTGGGTCATTTTGGTGACTGTGTGGACGATTAGGCCACTACATCTGGGCCAAGTGTGATGAGGGTGAACCGCAGGCCTATTGAAAGCAAGGAAAATTTTAAGAACCAACCTAAATTTATATTTATAATAAATGGGCGAATCCCCATGACACATAGGAAAAATGGGAGGCGATTTTATCAATAATATAATATGTATATATAATTTTTTTGGTGAATATCTCACTAGATTATATTATCTTGTAAAGTCATGGCGAATCTTTCACTAAATTATAAAATCTTGGATCTTGGAAAATCTTTCACTAAATAATAAAACATTGTGAAGTCTTGGCGAATGTTTTGTTAAAGTATGAAACCATATATGATAATAAGAAAATATATGCATTAAACTGTAATATACTAACATACATGTTTGGAAAAAAGGAACACAATTTTCTCTTCCTACAAACAATGTTGCAAGTTTCAGTGGCCATGTTTGTCAAGGTTCTTACTATACACCCTTTCATATCCTTCTATTAGTTTTTATAATATTCCATAACAAAGTTCTTGTAGGTGTTGATATTGACCACCAGTTCTGTCAAGGAAGGAGAGATTAATCTTTTCTCTACCACTTTTGTCAAGCTATCAAATTTCTTTCTTATTCCATAGACTCCAACTGCAAGATAAAAAAAAGCACATCAAATTTGTTTACCCCAACACACCAACAAGTAGCAAGCCCCAACTATATATTATAAGAAAGTGGTAGGTATCCCAAAGGCCTGAAGGGGATCTAATGGAAAGAAGTGACCATTTTCAGAAGCCTTCCAATCAATATATAAATGTAGATTTATTATTATTTTAATTGGAAATCTTCAATTAAATAATAAAATTTAATTACATCTCTCCCAATCTAAATTGCTTATTAGCATAATTCATGTGATATCTATGAGAATTCTATCACTGCAGCAACTGATTTACTTTTCCTACTTATTCCACAATAAGTTATTTATGAAATTACTTCAATAAACATTAAAATAAATACTGCTGCAGATATCACAATGTAATATAGAAACAAATGTATGCACAAGAATGAACGCATTGACATAGTTATTTTGGCCCAGAAAAACCCAATGTGGGAAAACCGATGCAGCAAGGGAGGTTTTTATTATTCAACAATTCTTCAGTACAACAAGGTGCCAAATTGGCTTACCCACATAGAGAAAAATTCTCCAGCACTTCTCCCAATCCCAGCATCAGCTCAACTGATCTTTGCGTGGCTCTCATACCCTCTACGTCAGCCCTGGACCTCTTTGCATCACCCACGCATGCCTAGTTAATGACTGCATAATCTCTTGCTGCCTCTGCGTCTGTGTGAAATGCCCTGTGTCTGCCTTTGCGTTGATCTCTAGTGGCTGATCCTGTTTCTCTGTTCTGTACTTGCTGTCTCCTGACTGCTCACCAGATCACTGGTTCAATTTCTCAGCTAACCCCACTCCCGAATTTGAACTGACTAGTCTGCCTCAGTGTGTTCTCCAAGTGACCTCAAGCCTCCTCTTATACTTTTCTCGTTGATAGATCAACGGCCAAGATTAAGTCCCTAATCAACGACTAAGATTAGATTTGGCTTGATCCATGACTTCTGGATCATTCTAACAAAATTTTATATTAATTCACATTAATATTTTAATTTCCCTAAGTTTAGACTTAGGGACTCCATTAAAAATATTAATTATTTTAATATCTCCCAAACTATTTAGAATCTGCCAGAACCCTTTCTGGGTATTGGAGATCTCATGTGCTTTAGTCTCTCCACATTTTTCATGGATAGAGCACATCCGATGCCACCCCAAATCAACACTCCCTCTTAGCAAGGACTATACTCTAGTAATACTCCTCATTGAGTATCACCCTGATCATCCGGCATCGGTCCCTGTGCTGATGCTAAGCCTCCCTGCCCAACATCCTCTGCACTGCTACATCCCATACTTCTGCCCATGGCTCTACCACTACCACTACTGCATCTGTACGATAACTCCCTCTGCATTCGTGCTGCTGCTGGTCCTTTCTCCCAACACTGCATCTGCACTACAACTCCCTCTGCATCCGTGCTGTTATCACTCTCATTTCTGCTATTGAAACGGGTTCTTGACCATCTCCATATTTTCCCTGAAGTACTCAAACTTTGTCTTCCCAAGGGCCTTGGTGAGGATGTCCGCCACCTGTTCTCCTGTGGGAGTGTAGCTCAACTGTACAGCTCCTCGTTGGACATAGTCCCTGACAAAGTGACATCGGATATCAATATGATTTGACCTATCATGAAACACTTGATTCTCAAAGAGCTTGATGCAACTATGATTATCGCACATGATCCTAGTCGCCTCCATATTCCTTTCGAATAGGTTCACAAGTAGTTTTCTAAGCCATATGGCCTCACATGAAGCTTTTCTCGCTGCCATATATTCTGCCTCCAATGAGCTCAGAGCCACGAACTTCTGTTTCCTACTACACCAGGAGGTCATTCCTGATCCAATGTTGAAATAGTACCCAAAGGTAATTTTCTGATCCACTGAAATTCCTGCCCAATCTGCATCAATAAATCCACTCAACCTGATATCCTTACCTTTGGTGTATAGGAGTTCATAGTCAACTGTTCCCTGTAAATACCCGAGAACGTGTTTGGCTGCTGCCCAGTGTGTCCTCTTCGGTTCCACCATGAACTGATTGAGGGTGTTGACAGCATAGCAAATGTCTGGCCTGGTATTGACCAGATACATCAGGGACCCTATGAGTTGCTTGTATAGGGTGGGATCGACATCTTGTCTTCTGATGCATCAATCTTCTTCTAGTTGGTGATCATTGGTGTAGCCATGGGTCTACAGTCCTCCATCCCGAATCTTTTTAGGATCTTTTTAGCATACCTCCCTTGCCCAAGGAAGATCTCTCCCTTCTGCCGCCAAACTTCCAACCCTAAGAAGTAGTGCATTTCGTCTCAAATCCTTCATATTGAATTCTATGGCTAGGTTCTTCTTGCAGTCCCCAATGAGTCTGGATGATCCTGTCAGAAAGAGATCATCCACATACAATACTAAGATTAGTGGCTCGCTCTCTACAACTAGATAGTAGAGATTCAGATCCGCGTCACTCTTGACAAATCCCATCTTCTCATGTAGCCATATATTCAACCATACCATGCTCTCGGTGCCTATTTCATCCCATACAAGGCTTTCTTCAATCTACATACATGAGACTTCTTCTCATGAGTCTCAAAACCCTCTAGTTGTTCAATTTATACCTCTTCTTCTATTACCCCATTTAGAAATTCCGTTTTGACATCCATTTGATGGATCTCCCATCCCATCTGGGTTGCAAGAGATATCACGGTCCTAATAGATGTATACCTGGCTACTGAGGTGAAGGTCTCCTCATAGCCAATCCCATCCTTTTGAGCATACCCCTTAGCCACAAACCTGGCCTTGTATTTCTCAACACTGTCGTCTGCAGCATATTTGATCTTGTAGATCCATCTTGAACCTACAATTGATTTGTCTTGAGGTATTGGCACCACCTCCCAGACATCGTTCACTCTTATGGAGATGTACTCCTCCACCATCACATCTAGCCAAACTTGATGTTGAGATGCATCCTTGAAACTAGAAGGCTCTCCATCTTGAGCTACTAATTCCTGATATCTATCTAGCTATTTTTGCTCCCTCTTATTGTTTCCTGGCTCGCTGATGAATTCCTCTGTATCTCGCAGAACCTGACGAATTTCCTTGCTAATTCTTCCTCTGCTAGAAAGTTCTTCTATTCGCTCCTCCTCCTCATCCTGAGAGTCTTCCTAATATGAGGAAGAATTATTTACTTTTGTTGGTTGAAGAGGCTTAACCAACGGTTCCTCTTTCGACTGCTCCTCGGAAGGCATCTCGCAAGATCTTCTGAAAGCCCTGTCATCCATGAACTTTACATCTTGTCATACTACTACCTTCCTTCTCCCTAGAATATAGATTCTATATGTCTTAGCATTCTCTCTATATCCCACCAGATATCCCTTTTCCTCAGTCTAATCCAGCTTCTTCCTCTTTTCTTTGGGTATGCGGCAATATGCTAAACTCCCAAATATCCTGAAATGACTGACTTCATGTGTCTTCCCTGTGAAGAATTTATAGGGAGTAATCTTTCCCAAAGCCCGATGAGGAGTCTTTTTCTGAACATAGACAGCTGTGTTGCATGCTTCCGCCCACATGAATTTTGGCATATCCTGATCATACATCGTGGCCCTAGATGCTTCTACAATAGTCCTGTTCTTTCTTTCTGCTACCCCATTCTTATCCAGATTGTAGGGAGCGGTCCATTATCTTCTGATGCCCTCCTTAGCGCAAAAATCAGTGAATTCCTTATCGACATATTCTCCACCATTATCCAAGTGCAAAACTTTTATTTTCTTCCCAGTCAGATTCTCCACCAGAGCCTTGAACTCCTTGAATCAATAGAAAACCTCATCCTTGGTTTTCAGAAAATAAATCCAAGTTTTCCTTAAGTGGTCATCAATGAAGGTAAGGAATTAATTAGCACCATTGAGAGCTTTGACGGACATAGGTTCGCAGATATCTAAGTGTATCAATCCTAGTACACTCTTGGCTCTGTGTTTTCTCCTAGGAAATGCTGCCTTGGCATACTTTTCTAGAGCACATCCCCTGCATACACCATCTCGTTCTGTACCCAGATTCGAAACTCCTAATATTGTGCTTGTGAGAATTCTCAGCACTCCATGGTGCAAGTGACCCATTCTTCTGTGTCATAGTTCCTTCAATTCATTGTCTCCATGACTACCTATTAGTGCCATTGGTGATTCTAGTTGTAATCTATACAACCTATTACTTTTGATCCCGATCTGCACTCTCTTTTTCTAGTTTGGCTGTTTGACGTATAAATTCTCCTTGATGAAGTAGATGCCATAGCCCTTGCCTTGTAGTTGTGACACAGAAAGTAAGTTCATCCACAATCCTGGTACATGCAACACATTTGTAGCACGAAACTTTTCTCCTGATTCTGTTTGAAAAGGTATGGTACCCTTCCCTACTAGAGTACACTTTTCCTTGTTCCCCATGGTGATCTGAAAGTTCATCCTCTCTTCTTGATATTCTAAGAAACATTCCTTGATTCTCCTCATATTCCACGAGGCTCCACTGCATATATACCATACTTCTGATGATGCAACACTAGTCATACACGACACTTCTTCTTCTAGCTTGGAAGCCAACATAGAGAAATCAAAATCTCTTTCTCTTGTGTAATCTTCTAAAAATATGTGTGAGTCCCCTAATGTGGATGCCTCTGCATCGTGGTCTCGACCCATAATTGATTTTCCCTTTATGTCTCTGATTACTTCCTCTGATACCATGTGAGAATTCTATCACTGTAGCAACTGATTTACTTTTCCTACTTATTCCACAATAAGTTATTTATGAAATTACTTCAATAAACATTAAAATAAATATTGCTGCAGATATCACACCATAATACAGAAACAAACATATGCACAAGAATCAACACATTGACACAGTTATTTTGGACAACAGTCCCCGGAAAAACCCAATGTGGGAAAATCAGTGCAACAAGGGAGGTTTTTATTATTCAGCAATTCTTCAGTACAACAGGGTGCCAAACTGGCTTACCCACAGAGAGAAAAATTCTCTAGCACTTCTCCCAATCCCAGCATCAGCCCGGATGATCTCTACATGGCTTTTAGACCCTCTGCGTCAGCCCTGGACCTCTCTGCATCACCCACGCATGCCGAGTTAATGACTGTGCAGTCTCCTGCTGCCTCTGCGTCTGCCTAAAATGCCATGCGTCTGCCTCTCCTACCTCTACGCTGATCTCTAGTGGCTGATCCTGTTTCTCTGTTCCATACTTGCTGTCTCCTGACTGCTCACCAGACCACTGGTTCAATTTCTTAGCTAACCCTCTCTAGAAATTGAACTGATTGGTCTCCCTCAGTGTGTTCTCCAAGTGACCCTCAAGCCTCCTCTTATAATTTTCTCGTTGACAGATCAACGACTGACATTAAGTCCCTAATCAATGACTAAGATTAGATATGGATTAATCCATGACTTTTGGACCATTCTAACATAGTTTTATATTAATTCACATTAATATTTTAATTTCCCTAAGTTTAGACTTAGGGACTCCATTAAAAATATGAATTATTTTGATATCTCCCAAACTATTTAGAATCTGCCCAAACCCTTTCTGGGTATTGGAGATCTCATGTGCTTTAGCCTCTCCACAAATTTTTGTGGCTAGAGCACATCTGATGCTACCCCAAATAAACAACCCCAAATTATGTAAATATTTAATTTACTGCAAAACCAAACAATTTGATGTTATTTTAATTATGGAATTATTTTTGAAATTCTTATGCATAAGTGAATTAGCAGTTACTTGTAAATACTGTTTTACTTGCTAATTGGTTAGGAAAATAGTTATTGGCCCTAACTAATTTCTTGATTATTTACTCAAGAAGGATCAAGAGGGTAGGGGTATCTGAGATCAGGGAGAAAGAAAGGGAAAGTCTGTGCTGAGACATCAGGCAGAGTTCTGTTGCTAAGTCTGGTTTGGACTAGATGGCCATCATAGATATTAAAGATCTTGACCAAGAGATAGTAAGAAAAGTTCCTGGTTACAGGAACAACTCAGGGGGAGACTAGATCGAGAGTAGTCTCAAGGTTGGGAGGCATATTGTTGAGAGGCAAGTTTGAGCTGCAGGATAAATCTGGAAAAGCTTTGTGAGCTAGATAAGTAAAATTATCCTACAGATAATTCTATAAGAATCTGTTACGTATTTTATGAAAATATTTACCTATGTTATATACGTTTAGGGCTATTAGTATGAAGGAAGCATAAATAGCTACGTAGGAATTATATCTATAGGTCACATGTATTAGACTGTAGAACATGTCAAAATAGTCTGAGATCTAGTAGGCTAGCATGCAAAAACGCGTATCAAAAGATAGACAAATAGAATGATAAATTACAATTCCGGTATAGGTACAGATTAAAAGGAAGAACCTCGTAAAACAATATTAAAAATCAAATAACAGAGTTGTATACTAGCATTAAGCGAATAAAAGAACAAGCATCTACAATTATTACTTATTATGCCAGCATTAAACTATTAAAATGATAATTTTTCCGTAATGAAAACCCTGCTAGAATCAAGAACAAAGACTTATAATTTCAAGATTATATTTTTTTTCCAAAATCATTCTGCCTATGATTAATAACTTAAAACTTCAGGATAAAATGGGAGAAAACCCTGACAGTAAGAGAATCTTTATCCATTAGGTGCACCGTATCAGTAATGCACAAAAAAACGCACGTAAAACATTAGAACAATTTTAGATAGTAGCGGAACCCTGGTGTCAAGGAAAAAGAAAAAACAACAAATCTCATAATTTGTAAAAACCCCTACTTAGTTCAATTTGGGTAATACAAGAGGAATAGAGAAATACTGATCAAACCCTCTAAATATCAGAGCATTCCTAGTGCGGAAAAATATCAAACTCAGAAGGCTTGATAGCCATTTTTCTTCAAATAAAAACATTACATATTAGAATTTATGCCTCAATAGGCAGAAAGAAAACAAACAATAAACTGCAGCCAGAGTAAACAAAGAGTTCAAAGGTGACTTAAAACACTGTATAATCTTGTGAAAATTCCCCGAAGGGTTTGAACCATAATTACCACAACTAAAACCTCTGAATATGTTTAAAGTTCAGTATCAATCTATAGACTGGCTTTTAGAGCTTGACTGCAAGGACCATGCCAGTTTCGAATAGAAACCAGCAAGCCTCGGCCTCACCTCATACGCCCAAATTCAAATACATACACCGTTTTGGGTTGGTTAACCCTCCATGCAATTAAAAAGACAGAACCGCAAGTAAATGACAAGTATGCTCAAAACTTTTACATTCTTTAAAAGATGAATTTCATCCGCAATAAAACCCTGTTTAAGAAAACTCTGAACTAGATCAATTACCTGATAAAGGGACTGGGCTTATAGCTTGAAGCTCGACGAGAGGGACAAGGGGTCCATCCACAGTTCACCCGGGAATCTACTCCACCTAAAAACCACTACCTCCCTACCAAGATGATTCGAATTGGATCCATAAAGAATTGTCAAAGAACCATGACTGTATCAGGTCGGGACAAATCTCTAAAGAATTCCAAAACAACGATAAAAAACACCCTGAACTAGTGGCAATGGCAGCCAGCGTGGAACGACGAGGACCTTGGTCAAAGCGCACTAACTGAGGCCCATGGAGACTGCGCGGGAGGCCGAATTAGCCCCTGGGAGCCCCGGATCGGGAAACATAGTGTTGAAAAGTGTGCAACAAGAAATGCTTGTTGAGAATGCAACAAGATGATGGAGCTTAGTGAAAAGAGTCGCCTTCACTAAGTGGGCCCGCAGGCAAATTATGGCGCAAGTTCTATTTTTGGATCCGAGCAGGGATAATCATAGCAGGAGTGACCACAACAGGGATGATTACAGCAGGAGTGACCACAACGGGAGTGATCACAGCAGGAGTGATCAAAGTCTATTTTTAGACTGGCTTTCAAAAATAGAAAAGTTAAATATTATTGTCTCATAATAATATTTGGACTATAAACTTGATCTTATTCTCTTGGAGCACTTCAGTTTGAGCTACAGATGTGGCACATGCAGCTGTCAGAAGGAAGTACGCTTTCTTTGTGGGTCAGTTGAGTTGTTGCATGCATGACTTCAGTTAGAACTCAATCAGTTGAGTTTGGTGGAGTTGATTGTAGAGTTAATGAAGTTGTGTTCAGTTTGACTTGGTTAAACTAGTTGTAATTAGTCTAACTGCAAATAGACTAATGATGAGTTGTTAAACTAATTATTAACTCATAATGAAACTATAGAATACATCAGTTAACTCAGTTGCATGTCATTGCATGTTCAGTTCAGCATGGACAGGTGTTACAGGATCAGATTGCTATGAGTTGTGACTATAGTTGTGCATGATGATTTTCACAATCAAAGGGATTGAGTATGCCAATGAATTGGCCAATATCAAGTATTATAGCCTCTGCTCATGTCTTTCCCAGTGCGAGTGATTCTTCGGAGGTTAAATACGAGTTTGGTAAACCATTCTCATTCATTCTTGAGCAGGTATTGAGCTGTGGAGGCAGGCAAGCAGCGGGGGAGATTTGGAGATCAGATCTGAGCTGTATTGTGTGTAGCATGTGGAGATAATAATGAGTACTTGTGAGGAGTATTGTACTATGTATTGTTACATGATTCAATCACTATAATATACATATAGTTGGGGTTTTTAGCGAGATGCTTTCCCCGGGAAAACACTGTGTTGATATGTGTGATTGATGCTTCTATGTACGCCTGTGAATGTTTCTGCTTCTATAAATTGATTATCAACGTAGAGGAGGTTATGTATTATGCATGTTCCGCTTATAAGTATATAATCAGGATAATCTCTGTGAATATGTGTCATATTATTCAAAATTTCTACATGGTATCAGAGCTAGATGATTTGTAGAAAAAGTTTCTACATGGTACCGCAGCTGCTTGATTTGTAGAAGAGATTTTTACAGGATGTCAAGTGAGGATTGATCATCGGATCTATTATTCAGAAAGTGTTTACATTTTATTTCTTTAGGCAGAGTCTGTAATCGGGCCAGGTAGCCTCTGGATTCATCCTTCTTTTGGAAGGTGAGATATCCGATGAATGCCCAGATAGTCAATCTCTGTACAAGAAATACTTTGTTCTCACGAATTATAGATCGGAAGTGGTTGAGTTTTTTGAGCTGGTGGAATTCAAATTTAATTCCAAAGCAAGAGATAAAACTTAGAAACATTAAGTGTGAGAATGGAGACAGTATGCCCCAGTATCTCACGAAGTTCACCCGATGTCGGGATGAGCTAGGAAGTGTGGGGGTGACTGTCGGATGAGGATGGTGAGTCTAGCACTCCTTGGCCTTCCTAAGAGTTGGCATAGCTACCAGGACTCGGTGAATGGAAGGGAGAAATTGCCAGGATGGGAGAGACTTTGGTCGGATCTTGTGCAAGAGGAGATTAGACGGTGCACTAGAGACAGTTCTTCATCTATGCATGATGAGGAGAAATATGCCTTAGTGAGTAAGGCGAAGAAGGGGAAGGGGAAGGTTTCTCTTTCCGAATCTAGTTCTTCCAAAGATGGGAAGAAGGTTAACAAGTCGAAGGTGCGATGCTTTCGTTGTCATGAGTTGGGCCATTATGCTACTAATTGCCCAAAGAAGAAATCCAAGAAGGGATCTGAGGAAGGATCTGAAGGTGAGGCACTTGCTTCATAGTTTGAGTTGTATTTCACACTCTTTGCATGCATGGTTTCATCCCTGGTGGGAAGTGGTTGGTTTCTTGACAGTGGAGCTTCTTTCCACATGACGAGTGACAAGAGTTTGTTCAGTACTTTGGAGGAGAAAGATCTCCAGATACTCATAGGGATGGGTAATGATGAGAAGTATAGTGTCTCAGGTGTAGGCACGATTATTTTCAGAGGGAGCGTGGAGCTCGCCTTACCTTGAATGATGTCAAGTATGTACCAGGACTGAAGAGAAACTTGGTGTCGATCGCGATGCTGGAAGATAGAGGCTATGATGTAGTCTTCAGTAAGGGAAAGGTTTTCCTTAGACACATCATCACTAGACAGGTGAAGCAGATTGGTTCACGGGTCAAGAACCTGTATGCTCTTGAGGTTCAAGATGCATGCAAAGCCTTGAGTAGTGAGGCAACTGATGGAGACTTGGTGGTTGAGAGGGAGCGTATATTACCTCTCAACATGCAGAGCTAGAAGAAGTCTCAGACGATTGTGGAGGAGCCACGATTGGTGCAGCAGCTTCAGGAGGTTGTGGAGAAGCCACAACAAGGGAAGCTGAGAGGAGATCAAGTAGAGACATCTACTCATGCAAAGACCTCCAGTAGGGGGAAACTTCGAGCCAGGTGGGCTGAGGGATCGCATGCAGCCATACCTCCAGGTAGGAGGTGGGGTGATGTGGATTGATCGTCCCAAGGAGGAGGGGCAGGATCCTTGAGGTACCCAACCTCTTGGATGAGACCTTGCTACGGGAGCCTCGATGTGTAGTAGTAGGAACTGACTGATTGGGTAGAGACAGATGCGGATGGAGCGGCAGAGAGAGCGACAGTGCAGGGAATCCCAGGACAGCGCATAGCTAGCAGGCTGCAGCAATGCGAGAGGCACAAGTGTTTTGCACAGTGCTAGGTGGCACAGAGAGGTGTGCAATGGTGCAAGATGCATGGAGATGTTGCAGTAGCGCAGATGTCAGAGAGGGAGCACTTGTCAGCAGCAGGTAGAGCTTCAGCATCAGAGGGTGTTTCTAGCCCAACAGGGAGGTCAGTTGGGAGGTGTAGTGCTGATGCAATGCTGGGAGATAGAACCAGCAGCAGCACGGATGAAGTCAGAGATCAAAGTGATAGAGGCTAGAGCAGTCAGATACTGAAGAGCATAGAGATGCAGAGTCTTCAGTCGACAGAGGCAATAACAGTCAGAGACTTTGATGACAGAGCAAGTGGACCGGCCAGATGTGTTGCATGGAGAACATTCCAGAGTTACAGGATCAGGTTTGAGAGGAATCCTTTCTTGTTGAGAGGGAGTGTTGAAAAGTGTGCAACAAGAAATGCTTGTTGAGAATGCAATAAGATGATGGAGCTTAGTGAAAAGAGTCGCCTTCACTAAGTGGGCCCGTAGGCAAATTATGGCGCAAGTTCTATTTTTGGATCCCAGCAGGGATGATCACAGCAGGAGTGACCACAGCAGGAGTGATCACAGCAGGAGTGATCAAAGTCTATTTTTAGACTGGCTGTCAAAAATAGAAAAGTCAAATATTATTGTCTCATAATAATATTTGGACTATAAACTTGATCTTATTCTCTTGGAGCACTTCAGTTTGAGCTACAGATGTGGCACATGCAACTGTTAGAAGGAAGTATGCTTTCTTTGTGGTTCAGTTGAGTTGTTGCATGCATGACTTCAGTTAGAACTCAATCAGTTGAGTTTGGTGGAGTTGATTGTAGAGTTAATGAAGTTGTGTTCAATTTGACTTGGTTAAACTAGTTGTAATTAGTCTAACTACAAATAGACTAATGATGAGTTGTTAAACTAATTATTAACTCATAATGCAACTATAGAATACATCAGTTAACTTAGTTGCATGTCAGTGCATGTTCAGTTCAGCATGGACAGGTGTTAGAGGATCAAATTGCTATCAGTTGTGACTACAGTTGTGCATGATGATTTGCACAATCAAAGGGATTGAGTATGCCAATGAATTGGCCAATACCAAGTATTATAGCCTCTACTCACGCCTTTCCCAGTGTGAGTGATTCTTCGGAGGTTAAATACGAGTTTGGTAAAACATTCTCATTCATTCTTGAGCAGGTATTGAGCTGTGGAGGCAGGCAAGCAGCGGGGGAGATTTGGAGATCAGATCTAAGCTGTATTGTGTGTAGCATGTGGAGATAGTACTGAGTACTTGTGAGGAGTATTGTACTATGTATTGTTACGTGATTCAATCACTAGAATATACAGATAGTTGGGGTTTTTAGCGAGATGCTTTCCCCGGGAAAATACTGTGTTGATATGTGTGATTGATGCTTCTATGTACGCCTGTGAACGTTTCTACTTCTGCAAATTGATGATCAACGTAGAGGAGGTTATGTATTATGCATGTTCCGATTATAAGTGTATAATCAGGATAATCTCTGTGAATACGTGTCATATTATTCAAAATTTCTACACATAGGTGGAATTTGATGCGCGATCATGCATCGTGTTAGCACCTAAATTTGCCCTAGGCTGAAGGAAGGCAAAATTCAGGGTAACCACAAACCACGCTCAGTCTGGTAGCTAGCCCTACCAGAAACAGGAGAGGGTTCTCTCTGAGTCACGCTTAGTGAATAGATAAGCAAAAAATGGTCTGAGCTGACTTACAGTGAAATATTGATATTAGGCTAGTAAGTGAATATGGATACAAGAAACAATTTTCATGAATGATCGAGCTTCTGGGATGGTATGGGACCAACGGTCAGAAAAGAACAGAGAATTTAATACAAAGGCACAGATTATTCCGTGAGGCAAGGTAGGTGGAAAATGTAACAATTTAGTTTGAGGTGCCGCGACATGAATAGATTGCTAAAGAAGGTGAAAAGGGCATAGTGACATGAATCCTTTTCAACAGAAGAATAACACTGAACATGAAATTTTCCCACAGGCAGAGCAATAAAATTGAATTCTAACTAATCTCACTCAGAAAATTTCACTGGAAATGAATATGAATTGAATTATGAAACATAAAGAAATACATATGAAAACATAAGAGACACATTTGCTACACTCACAACCACAAGAATCTCATGAAACAGAGCTGCTGCCTTTCATTAATTCTTTGTCAAAAATTCATAGTGAAGAAACAAAGTTTCTTTCCCACAGTCTCCCAGAAGTTACAAGCCAACCAAACCTTTGCAAATAACTTGCATACAATATATAGAATGTGTAAGGAAGAGACAGAATGCCCAAGGGTTGGGGAGTTACTCGAATCATTGCAAAATGGAGATGGAGAGCCAACCATCAGCTACAGGTGCAGCGCTACAAACATGACATTTGGCTTGGGTGACTGTTTGCCTTCCTTCGCCACTTGGATATAAGCCAATCTGGAGAAAAAACACTTTAAATGCCGCCTTTGGTGCCAAAAAACCGAAGTGTAGATGATCAGGCCCACTTGGAGAAGTCGCAAACCGAAATTTCGCGAAACAGAAGCAAATTGGGCAATTTTTCCTCTGTGCGCCGCACCATTTTCTCTGCACGTCGTGCTACTTTGGGGCCTATTTTGGGGCACTTGCAGGTGTCCAAAATGTGCCCAAGTGGGCTTGTTGGAAAGCCTGTCCTGTCTAATTTCTAACCCCACTGGAATTTTTGAATTTGGTGCTCATTTGCCCCTCCAAATATTCATTCTCCCAAGACTGCTTCCTGTGTGTCAAAAAAGTGGCAGAGAGGCCATTTTTGGGTGTTTTTGACCTTTTGGAGACTCATACCTTGCCAAAATTTCTTGTCCGGACACCAGTAGTCGTGATTTTCCATGCTGAATCCAAAAATGCAAGCCGTTCCTCATTTGGAGCTCTAGAATTTTAGCGCCGCGCCACTAGGAGAAAATCCCTGTTTTTTGCCCAAAAAATTACCATGTGACCAAAAATTCCCCAAATTTCTTGAAATTTGGGCTGGAGGTTCCCTATGGGGTGTTATGTTGGGCCAAAGAAGCCTCATCCAAGATTCAAAGCTGATCTTTCTCTTTTTCCTCTTTTTCCTTTCTTGTTGCTTTCCTCAATTTCACTTCCAAACTCCTTATTCGGGCCTGTGCACTCATGTTTCGAACCCTGTAACGGAAAGCCATGTGTCTCAGTAGAGCAAGGTCCTGGTTGGCCTTGTCCAGTAGCCTCTCCAAATGCATGTTGACCCTCTCAAGGTTGGCCTCCCGATCCTCATTGATTTCTTGCTCCAAAGATGTGAGCTCAACCCTTCTTCTTTGAGCAGCTTGGCGATGCTCACGAATGTTTTGCAGCTCCATGATCGTCTATTGGTCCTCAAGATGCTTGTTTCTCTGCTTTAGGTACTTCATGTTCCACTTGGCCCTCTCCAAGTCAAGGGATAATGACTCAATCATTGATTGCTGCTCTTGGATGATCTCTGTAAGCTCTGCATTTGTTGGTTCTGCATCTGTCTCATCATCATGGAGGAGAACGAATTCAATTTCTCGTTCACCTGATGGCCCTTCCTCCTGTACTGGCTCCTTACCCTTGCCATGCTCCTGTGATGTTGATGTCAGAAGCGAGGCCCCTTCCACCCCGGGTGGAGACAACACTCGCTTTTTTGCTGCAAATAAGGGTCTACTGCCTCTCTGGTAGGTGATGTATACTGGCATAGTAGCAGTCTCATGTCGCTCATGTTGATGAGATGGGCCACCTATCTCATGCTCTGCCTCTGATACTACCTGTGGAGCGCTGAAGAAGTCACGGGAGATGAAGTCCTCCCAAGCAATACCCTGCAATCCCAACTGATGGTCCACCAAAATCTGGATCAGAGCAAAGTGATAAACACTGTTGAGCTGCTGTCGAGGGGTCTTGTGCTGCATGAAATTTTTCATCCTCTCTATGTTCCCGCAAATGAAAAATGGGAGGTTCATCATTCGCACCCTGGTAAAGTGCATGAGCAACCTGATGTGATAGGCATAAAGGCAAGAAAACCTCCCCTCACAACTGAAGTATTTCATGATCAGTTTCATGAGCGGAGCATACTCATCTCTCAAAAATCTGAACGGGAAAACTCTCGTGAGATGACTCAAACAATTGGCCTTAATGTAAGGCTCATAATGATGCCTCTCCACCTTTTTCTTCTTATGCCACCATTCTCCAATGTTTGGTATGCCTGTTGCCACTGATATGGTTTCGGGTGTCAATGTGAAAGTGACCCCAGCCAACATAGACTGTCCTCCATGTAGGTGAAGTGCAAAAGGACGGACCAACTCATGATGAACTCTGACATTTGCCACCCTCTGGAAAAATTCAAAACATGCTAAGTGCTGGAAACATGGCATAGCAAGAGGGCATGCCTGCAACTCGGTGAGGGTGTTTGGCTCATCTCTAACCTGTTTGCCACTCCGGTGATGTCTCCTAGGGGCCTGTTCTCCTGAAGCTGTATCACTGCGGGTCTCCACCTCATACTCTGATGAACCCTTAGAAGCCATGACTGTTGTTTATAAACTGTATTTAGGCTGCCCCTTTGATGATTGTGAAGCTGGAGGTTGTTTTGATAATCTGCCACCAAGGGGACAATTAAACAAGGAGTATTAGGAAGGGAATGATGTAATGGGAATAGGGGTTACAGGGAGAAATTTGTTAGGGACTTGGGAGGAGTTTGGGTATTGCGTTGATGGGGTAGGGTTTGGGGTTTTGTGTTGACCGAATAGTGGAGGGATAGGGGAGAGGGTTTGGTAGTAATTTAGGGCAGGGGTTTTAGGAAAAATGATAAAGGGAGGATGGGAAAAATGATAGGCGAGGGGAAAAAGGTGAGTGGAGTGAAACCTTGGCACTAACAACACATTTAACAACCATAACCATCATTTTCTTGGTGATTTCTTATGGTTGACTTTATGCATTTTGGTGACATTCAAACATCTCTATAAACACCATATCATTGATAAAATTTGATGAATAGGTGATGTCATAAGGCTTACCTCTCGATTTGATAGCATCCACCAAAATTTGGAAGTGTTTGGGCACTGTTTTTGGTCCTTGTCTGTGTGCGCCGCGCATAAAGCCCAGTGCGCTGCGCCCTGGGTATGCGTTGTGCCCTTAGAAAAATTGAACTGTGGGCAGGCTGCGTGTGCGCCGCGCCCTCTGTGTGCGCCGCGCTCCTGGGTATATGCGTCGCGCCCTCTAAAACCACCTCCAACTCACTCAAACGCTCACAATTTCACACTCACACCTTTGCAACGTCTCTCCAAGGCTTGTAATAGCACAATGCCCTTGATTTGGATGAAAACATGTATATATAGCCTTGGAAGAGATGGGTTTAATTTTTGCTTCCTTGAAAACCCATTTTTCTAATGTTGTGTTTTGCACTTTTTTCACTGACTTTAAAACAAACTGATTTTCACTTTCCCTTTGGATTTTGGACTCAAACGATGAAATTTTCGACACTTTTTCGCAGGGATTGCATGACAGAGCACTGTGGCCACGGAAACCATGACTGCACCTGAAGAAATCAATTGTCGACTCTTTTTGAAAATTTTGTCACAAATGACACTATTTGACTTTTCTTCAAAACAGAGTTTTGAAGAATAGTCGAAGTCTATCAGCATGATGATGAAACTCTGCGGATCATTACTTTGCAAGAACATCCCTCTGGCCTGCATGGATATACTGGACATATTAAAGACCAAATTGATCAATCCCTAGACCTAATGACCAAAAATGACCTTTGTCCGTTGAAGGACCAGACCTTGACGGTTCTGGAGTTTTTTATTATTTGACACAAAGACATAAGCCAGCAGGAGCCAGACATGAGGGGAAATGATTAACATGACTTTCTCCGTCAGATCATGGCATGCCCCTAGCGGAATGCAGCTAAGTGAATGGAGCGAGACACCTAAACATGAAATGCATAAAGAGTTTTGATCTCTGATGAAGGGCTGACCAGACCGACTCTAACACATCGCTGGGTGAAAAGGGCTGAAATAGAGAGGCCCCGAGCACTCAGTCGTGTGGGGAGCCAGAGAACCACAGGCGAAAAGCAAAAAGCGCTAAAAGGACAAAGGCGGGACCCGCGATTTAGAAAACGACGATATTGATCGGGGCACCCTCAAACGGTAAGTGATTTTGGATGGAAGCGGAGTGATCCAACTCAACGATCGACGCGTAGCAAGCGGAGGTGAGAGAAAACCACCATTGATTGCGCGCTAACGGTTGAGCAAGTCAACCGCGCGAAACGTGCCTATGGCATTAGATCTGGAGGCCCCAAATCGGATGGCTGAGATCACGCCCGATGGGGGAAGTGGAATCGACGAAGGAATGAGCTGTGTTTTAGAAAGATTTGGAGTCCGTTTGACTGCCACGGTGGAGGAAGACTTCATCCATGAATGTAACTGAAGAAACGAATCGACGAAGCAGGCTGGCACCATTTACAAGAGGACATGTGGCCACTCCCTGAGTGCTGATGATGACGCTGAATAGGGAACTCCAAGCACAGCTGCAGAAGGTGAATCGACAGAGGTGGAAAAGGAACTGAACAAACATGGAAACAAATGGCTTCAAAGCCATGAACACAGTCAGTTGGAAGGAGTCACCGAGAGGGACAGAGAACCCTAAGAGACAGAGAAAGACACTAGAACCCCGAGAGGAGGACGGGAAAACAGAGAGAAGAAGGAAGTAAAGCAAAATCAGAAAGAGACAGAGGGTCGAGCTAACCAAAGGCAGCATCGAGCACCAGAAGAGCTTGAAAGTTTCAAGCCATCCCAGAGACGATCTGTCCAGACTGAGCACCACATTGGGCTCTTTCCACTGTAGACCAGAAGGTCATGGAGCTGGTAGGCAAACAGATTTTGTGCACTCCAGTGGCTTGGGGAATCTAAGAACCACCCTGCCAAGCAAACCTGCTTCAGGAGAACTCACATTGAGTCCCTGCATTGTAATTCTCTGCTTAAAGACACAATAAAATAAGGCCACCACTGAGAGTTGGACTGGAGATGTAGCCCTGAAGAATAGGGTGAACTCCTTATTAATTTCTTGTGTTCTTGTATTTTCTTACTGTATTTCTCTGCTGTCTTTCCATTTAAATGTTTGTGTATTGGCAATCTGATTGATCCGTTCCTTCAATAACATAGAACACACACCAGCACATGAGTCTGTAATACCTTTATTCAATAAATATTTAACTGATGTCACTCATAGGGTGATTATCAGATCAAGTGGTATCAAAGCTTTAGGTTGTAAGGTTAGACAAGCTTGTGTTGGTTTAGCTGTGAATGCTCACTAGATCAAAGCTCAAATTAGGAGAAGGAGAGTTGGTGGAAACTAATCCTGAAATTGGGAGAGTCTATCCTCGGAAGACAATGTTAGAGGAAGGTTCTGTGGGGCCAGACCCTCAATTCATAGAAAGTTTCCTAGCTATAAAGTCTATGGTAGAAGAAATGTATAGGGAATTTAGAAAGCATAAGGCTGAAGATTCATCAGGTTCTAAACAAGATAAAGAAGAAGATAAGTCTCACTTCCATGACCACTCCAAAGGAAAAGGGAAAGAGGAAAGCTTTCTCACACCTCCTAATAGCCCTGTGCATAATAAGAAAGCATCTTTGATTAAGCTAGATGTTAAATTTGATTTGCCTATATATGATGGAGAGCTAAATGCTGAAAAGTTGGACAATTGGTTTAGACAAATTGATGTGTATTGCAGGGTACAGAACATAGACTCAGACAAGAGTAAGATTCAGATGGCAAGCCTACGCATAGGAGGCACTGCCTTGGTTTGGTGGGAAGGTAGAACCCGTGAAAAGACATGGTAAGACCATCTCTGTCTGGAGTGAATTTGTTGCTACAATCAAAAAGCAGTTCTATCCATTGGCCTACATGCAACAAGCCATGATGAGTTGGCAAAATCTTTGACAGTTGAAAGGGCAAAGTGTGCAAGGGTATACTCAAGAATTCAGAAATAGAGCATTGATGTTGGGTATCTCATTAGACTCACTAGAAACTCTTTTGAAGTACATTGGTGGTCCAAACAGCTACATGAACATACCATCCTCATGTTTAATCCCACTAGTATAGATGAGGTATCTGTACAAGCTACTCATCTAGAAGCTAGAGGAAAGAATGGCAATCCAGAAGTTGGGGGACCATCCCAACCCACTGTAAGCAAGAGCAAGGAGAAAAGAAAGTAGAAGTGGAAATCAAGGAAGGCTAACACTGCATAGAAAAGCAAAGCTTCATGCACTCACTATAAAAAGGATGGACATGATGATGAGCATTGTTGGATTCTGCATCCAGAGCTGAGACCTAAGAAGTCCGAGGGCAAGAAGAAGAAGGCTGCTGCAGCTATTAAGAAAGATTTGAGATCAGACTTAGGAGATGAAACAACTATAACAGCCACAGGTATAAAAGGTAAGAATTCTGAAGCATCTACTAGTAATTCTGCTCAATCTGTTATTGATGAAGAAAATGAGAGAAAAAGACATAAGCTTTTCCATATTCAATTTATTTCCAAAAATCAAAAGATTGATACTTTGTTTGATAGTGGCTCACAAGTAAATTTGATTTCTGAAGCAATTGTAAAGAAATTGGGATTAGAAACTACAACTCACAAGAAACCATACCCATTAGGATGGTTGAATGATAAAGCACAGCTACAAGTGACTAGACAGTGCAAACTCAAGTTTTCTTTTGGGTCAGCATTTGTAGATGAGGTTGAGTTAGACATAATTCCTTTGGATATATGTGGAATTGTTTTAGGAAGTCCTTACTTGTATGATAGAAAGGCTATTTTCTATAGAGCTGAGAACAAGTATCTACTTGTTAAAGATGGAATCGAATACTTTGTAAGATCTCATAAGCTCAAGAATAATTATACTCTCATAAACTTAGGGTAGATGAAAAGAATGATAAATTCATGCAAACAATTCTTACTGATGGTTGTAAAGGAAAAGAAACCTGATAAAACCAATGTATTTGAGGGCTGTAATGCTGAACAACAAGCTGATATAGAAAAGGTTGTTTCAGAGTATGATGTCTTGTTTCAAGAACCTAAAGGTCTGCCACCCAAAAAGGGAATAGTACATGATATTATTTTGCAGCAAGATGTTCCATTGCCTAACATTGGGATGTACAGGTTGTCTGCTTTAGAGAATGTTGAAATCAAGAAGCAGGTGCAGGAGTTGCTTGAGAAAGGTTTCATCAGGCCTAGCACATCACCATGTGGGTCACCAATCGTTTTGGTGAGAAAGAAAGATGGCTCGTGGAGAATGTGCATTGATTACCAAGCACTGAATAAGATAACAATAAAAAATCATTATTCCCTTCCTCGCATAGATGATCTTTTAGATCAATTAAAGGAAGCTGTTTATTTCACCAAGCTGGATTTTCACAGTGGATACCATCAGGTCAGAGTTGCAGAGCAAGATGCATGGAAGACTGCTTTCAAAACAAAGCAGGGATTGTATGAATGGCTGGTTATGCCTTTTGGCTTAACTAATGCTCCTACTACTTTCATGAGGTTAATGAATGATGTACTCAGACCTTTTCTTGATGATTTTGTTATTGTGTATTTGGATGACATTCTGATTTTTAGTAAAACATGGGAAGAACATTTAAAGCATGTGAAGCAGAAATTAGATGTTTTGAAAAGAGAAAAAAATTATGTTAAACTCTCAAAATGTGAATTTGGCAAAACATCTCTAAACTACTTGGGTCATATAGTAGGGGGAGGTGAATTGAAAATAGATCCCTCTAAAGTGGCAGTCATTGTGAACTGGCCTAAACCCAGGTCTGCTACAGAAGTGAGAAGCTTCTTAGGAGCAACACAATATTGGAGGAAGTTCATTTCAAACTTTTCCTCAATTACAGCTCCCTTACATGCTTTAACAGGATTGAATAAGGTGTTTTAGTGGGGAGGCAAACATCAGAAAGCCTTCGACACCTTGAAAGAAAAGATAAGTACAACACCTGTACTAGCATTGCCAGATCTACAAAGACCATTTGAGATCCAAACTGATGCTAGTGACTATGCCATAGGAGAAATGTTGACACAACACAATAAACCCATATGTTATCATTTTGAGACTTTTAATCCTACAGTGGTTAACTATACTACATATGATAAAGAATTGTATGCATTATCTCAGAGTGTGAAAAAGTGGAAACATTACTTAATGGGAAAAGAGACAGTAATACATACTGATCATCAGCCACTTCAATATCTACACTCCCAAACTAAGTTGCAGCAATCAATACATTATAGATGGATGGGTTTTTTACAACAGTTTCATTTAGTCATCAAATATAAAAAGGGCATACATAACAAGGTTGCAGACATGTTATCTAGACCCATTATAACTGCGTCTACCATACTTAAGCATAATTCTGTGCTACATGAAAGCTACATTGAACAATATGCTCAAGATATGGAATTTAGAGATGTATATGCAACTTTGAGTCAAGGCAAAAGAGTAGAAGAATTAGACTATCATGTGAAGGACCGACTCTTATATCATTGTGGGAAACTCTTCATTCCACAAACTGAGAGAGTAAAGATAATTAGGAAAGCACACACTTCTATGATATTAGGTCACTTTGGGGTAAGTAAAACAGTTGCACAGCTGCAAAGGTTCTGCTATTGGCCGAAAATGAATTAGACAGTTTCTAGATATGTAAGAGGGTGCTAAAAGTAAGCCGAGCAACAGAAAACTAGGTTTGTACACTCCATTGCCAGTTCTTTCTCACCCTTGGGAAAGTATTTCCATGGGTTTTGTTGGAGGACTGCCTAAATCTAGGAAAGGTCATGATTATCTATGTGTTGTGTGGATAGTTTCAACAAAATATGTATTTTGATACCTTGTAGTAAATAGATTACAGTTGAATATATTGCAAAATTGTTCTTTGAACATGTATGGGTTCATTTTGGATTACCCACTTCCATTATATCTGATCGAGACACCCGATTTATGGGGAAGTTTTGGTCTAGTCTGTGGGAACTGATGGACACCAAACTGAAGAAAAGCACAACTTTTCATCCACAAACAGATGGCCAAACAGAAGTAGTAAATAGGACAATGATCCAGTTACTGAGGGGTTATTGCAGCAAACATCCTAAGCTTTGGGATGAACATCTGTGTTATGTGCAACATGCTTACAACATAGCAAAGCACTCTTCTACACAGAGATCTCCTTTTGAGACATGTTTTGGTTTCACACCAAGGTCTCCTTTGGATTTTGTCTTTGGTAAAGATACCATGGTTGATGGACACAGTGATGTGGACAAGGAAGCCAGATTCATTGAACAGATACAGGAAATCCACCAAGCAGTACAGGAACAACTGGAAAAGAGCCAAACCAAATACAAGGCTAGGCATGACAAGCATCGGATGGAGCATAGTTTTGAAGTTGGAGACCAAGTTTGGCTGTATATCAGCAAGGACAGGATGCAAGGTGAACGTAAAAAGCTAAAGCCTATCAGGTATGGACCCTTTAGGATACTTGAGAAGATTGGTGGAAATGCTTTTCGCCTTGATCTACCAGTTTACATGCACATCTACTCAGTTGTAAATGCAGATTGCTTGAGATTGTTTGAACCTTCAATGATTGAGGACCCTGAAGAGCAAAGTCAATTGCCTTCTATTGATGACCTGCTACCTGAATATCTTAATGAATTGTAGGAAGACACAATGCTGGACAGGAAGGTGAGGAAAATGCGCAGGGGAGCTGTTGAGTACCTCAAGATTGGGCTCAAAGGTTCAAAGCTGAGCAGCGTCAAGTGGATTGAGATTGGACAAGTGAGAAAGTAATACCCTCACTTAGTCGATGCTTGAAAACCAACTTTTGGTGGTCCAAAAGATTTTTCAGTTGGAAGGCCATGATCCGAATTGGATCCATAAAGAACTGTCAAAGAACCATGACTATATCAGGTAGGGACAAATCTCTAAATAATTCCAAAACAACAATAAAAAACACCCTGAACTAGTGGCAATGGCAGCTAGCGTGGAATGACGAGGACCTCGGTCAAAGTGTGCTGACCGAGGCCCATGGAGACTGCGCGAGAGGCTGAATTAGCCCCTGGGAGCCCCAAATCGGAAAACAAAGTGGAATTTGATGTGCGATTAGTGCCATCGCTAGGCAAAAAGGGCTGAAATAGAGAGGCCCCAAGCACTTGGTCACGTCAGGAGCGGAGAACCACAGGCGAAAAGTGAAAAGCGCTAAAAGGACAAAGGCAGGACATGCGCTCTGGAAACCGGTGGTATTGATCGGGGCGCCCTCAAACGGTAAGCGGTTTTGGATGGAAGTAGAGTGATCCCACTCAACGATCGACGTGTGGCAAGCGGAGGTGAGAGAAAACCATTGTTGATCACGCGCTAACAGTCGAGCAAGTCAACCATGTGAAACGTGCATATGGCGTCGGATCTGGAGGCCCTAGATCGAACGGTTGAGATCGCACCCAATGGGGGAAGTGGAATCGACGAAGGAATGAGCCGCGTTTTAGAAAGATATGGAGTCCGTTTGACCGCCATGGTGGAGGAATACTTCATCCACGAATGTAACTAAAGAAACAAACTAATGAAGCAGGCTGGCGCTGTTTATAGGAGGAAATGTGGCCACTCCCTGAGCGTTGATGATGATGCCAAATAGGGAACTCCAAGCGCAGCTGCAGAAGGTGAATTGACAGAGGTGGAAGAGGAACCGAACAGACATGGAAATGAATGGCTTCAAAGCCATGAACACAGTTAGTCGGAAGGAGTCACCGAGAGGGATAGAGAACCCTGAGAGACAGAGAAAGACACTAGAAACCTGAGAGGAGGACGGGAAAATAGAGAGAAGAAGGTAGTAAAGCAAAAGCAGAAAGAGACAGAGGGCCGAGTTGACCAAAGGCAACATCGAGCACCAGAAGAGCTTGAAAGATTTGAGCCATCCCAGAGAGGATCTGTCTGGACTGAGCACCACATTGGGCTCTTTCCACTGTAGACCAGAAGGTCACAGAGCTGGTAGACAAACAAAGTTTGTGCACTCCAGTGGCTTGGGGAATCCAAGAACCACCCTGCCAAGCAAACCTGCTTCAGGAGAACTCACATTGAGTCCCTGCGTTGTAATTCTCTGCTTAAAGACATAATAAAATAAGGCCACCACTGAGAGCTGGAGTGGAGATGTAGCCCTGGAGAATAGGGTGAACTCCTTATTAATTTCTTGTGTTCTTGTATTTGATTAATGTATTTCTCTACTGTCTTTCCATTTAAATGTCTATGTATTGGCAATCTGATCGATCCGTTGCTTCAATAACACAGAACACACACCAGCACATGAGTCTGTAATACCTTTATTCAATAAATCTTTAACTGATGTCACTCATAGGGTGATTATCAGATCACAGGAGGAGAACACAAGTTAAACTCTGTTATATGAAACCCAAAAGCATACAAATAAATGTAGTTTTCATCTAAAAAAGGTAAGAACGCAACATGATAACTGTACATTTGAAAGGCTCGCAACATTGTTGTATCACTGAGCTAGAAGACACCAGATAGTTGACAAGGCAATAGCAAGGACCGCCATAGCAGGAAAGGAGGGCCTTGGCACCCAACGATTCCAACACTTGGCTAAGGAACAACATCAACGTTACACAGAAACCATCTTGTAGAGCGGGTCGAAGACTTCCTTCAAAGGAGAGAAACAATGAGCCAAGACCACCAAGCCATCAGAGGCAAAAGGACTCGAAAACGTTACCAACCGTAGGATCAATGCCAACATCTGATGACCATAGATAGGGTCTAGAGTCCAAGGATAGCAAAGGTGCCTAACTGCATTGAAGAATCCAGCAGGGTGGACCTTTTACCTAGGCTACCACAACAGCGGGGGTAACTTCAGCATTAATGGAGACCAGATGGCAGGATTAGTGTAGTATTAAACTTGATAAATAAAACTTAAGAAATTAACATGTAAATCCCCAACCTTAGTCGATAGGACAGATTGATCCAAAGTGTCATTGATGCGACTGTATATCTTGAGTACTGACAAATATCGAGAATATTTGAGGACCATCAAAACAATCTAAGAAAAGACATTAAAGCAAGGTTAAGACCATGATGTAATCGTTAATGTAACGACAAATTGTAAACCTTAATGTAACAATAGATGGCATAAAAATATAATGACAAATGTAATGTTTATTATTCAATTTAAATAGATAGTTGAGTATTACATTACAGTAATTGATAGTTGAGTATTTACATTACAGTAATAGCTGGTAAAAGTTTTTTTTTTTTTATGTGGTTGTTTTAATATGTGGATTCATGACATGTTGTATCAGAGCACTCAGGTTGCCAAGCTGAGACCTCTGGAATAAACAAATAACAAATTTGGTGATATGCATGTAGGAAACAATGAGCAGTTAGTATGAAAAGAACTGAGAATTTACCACCCAGATCTGTAAGGGGGATAGGGCCCACGTCATTTCAGGAAGGAAATCCTGAGGTTTGGGTACAGTTGGGTGATGAGACATGGAATACCAACATAGATATTATGGTGACAATACAAGAATTAAAGGATGAAATGGCCCGGTTATGGGCAGACAATGAAAGACTAATGCAGGAACAAGAAAAAATTATGAAGAGTCTATCCGATAGACAAAATAATCGACCACTAGTACCTAGCCCTGAACATAGAAATATGACAGAAGAACAAGAGTTTCAGACAGAGGATGTGGAAACTGAGGGTGGTGAGGAAAATCGTGAAGAAGAATCAGATAATGTGTCCAATCACAGGACACAGAAAAGGCAGAAAGTGGAACTTCAAGGGGAATTTCAAAAAATAAAGCCTCCTCTTTTCGATGGCGAATAGGAAGAAGCAGCAGAAGCATGGCTCATAAATATGAATAAATATTTCTAGCTGTACGAATATGACCATAATCTGAAGGCTTGCTTGGCTATTTTTCAGCTACAAGGAAAGGCCACACTATGGTGGGAGGAGGTAAAGACAGTTCGAGGAGTAAATGAACAAAGTATAACCTGGGAAAAATTCTAGAGATATTTTAAAGAAAAATATCTAACAGAGAGATTTTATGATGAAAAATCAAAAGAATTTCATGATCTCCGGCTAGGCCAAATGTCTATGGATGAGTTCATAACAAATTTCATGTCGTTACTTCGGTATGTTCCTTACATACACGAAGAAAAAGAAAAGGTGCAACGGTTCATCAGCAGTCTACCCCTGTTCATGAAAGAATGACTAGAATTTGACAACCCAAAAACAATGGACGAAGTTATTCGTAAGGCACAGATCTGTTATCAGCAAAACAAACCAAAGGGAGACATGAGCAAGAGATGGACTAATAAAAAGGGAAGTAAATTTATTCCCAGCCACAAAGGGAATAAGGGCCCAGGCAACAAAGGACTGTACAAGGGTCAAACCAACTGGAATTTTAATAAAAATCAACCCAGATTTAAAGTACCAGGCGAAGCTAGAACTAATGAGCAAACTGGCAGAACTGAAGCAGAGTTAACTGCTAGGCCTCCTGTACAGTGTTGGGGATGTGGAGGCCCGCATTATGTCAAAAACTTCCCACACCGCAAGGGAGCTGACCAGATTTCACAAATACAAGAAGCTTCCACGGTAGGAGAAATAGCAAGGAGCCTCCCTAAAATTAATGCCGCTCTGGAAGATCATCAGGCGGAATTTCAGCCAACAATGATCGAATTTGAAGGTAACTTTTTGACCGAACTGTATCTATTTTGATTGATCCTGGGGCTACTTTGAGTTATGTTAGCCCCAAGATTGTGGAACAATGTAAACTACAAGTAGTAAAGTTTAAAAATCCAGGGCTAGTACAACTAGCCACAGGAGCCAAAAGAAGAGTTTTGGCCAAAGTCAGTAACTGCCCTCTAGAATTAGCTAACCAGTCCATCATGGCAGATTTGAACGTGTTACCCTTAGGGTCATATGACGTCCTTATAGGCATGGATTGGCTAGAAAAACATTGGTCCCTTATTAACTGCAAGACCAAAACCATTAATTTCCGAAATGAGCAGGGGGAAAGACAAGAAATGCAAGGTATTCAGAAACCTTTGCAAATAAGACCTGTAACAGCTTCCCAATTAGCAAAATGCATCAAAAAGGGTTGCCAGATTTATGCCATACAAGTAGGTTATGCTGACTCTAAGGAGAAATATGCTGCTTTAGAAAATATACCAGTGATACAAAGTTTTCTGGATGTTTTTCCTGAAGAAATCCCAGGTCTACCCCCAAAAAGGGACATAGATTTTACCATTGAGTTAATTCCGGGAGCTACCCCAGTTTCCCGAGCCCCTTACTGTATGAGTATACCAGAGCTAATAGAATTGAAAATGCAGCTACAGGAGTTGCTAGATAAAAATTATATATGGCCCAGTGTATCCCCTTGGGGAGCTCTAGTACTTTTCGTTAAGAAAAAAGATGGAACATTACGAATGTGCATGGATTACTGTCAGTTAAACAAACTGACTATTAAGAATAAATACCCCCTGCCCCATATAGATGAGTTATTTGATCAGGTAAAGGGTGCAACCATATTCTCTAAGATTGACCTCTGATCAGGCTATCATCAGATCCAGATAAAGGAGGAAGATATAGCGAAAACAACATTCAGAACTTGATATGGACATTATGAGTTCGTGGTGCTGCCTTTTGGGCTGACTAATGCCCCCACAACCTTCATGTGTCTCATGAACAACATATTTCATCAATACTTAGACAAATTTGTGCTAATCTTCATTGATGACATACTGATCTACTCTAGAAGCATGGAAGAACATAAGGAGCATCTCCGAATTGTTCTTCAAATCCTAAGAGAACACCAGTTGTATGCCAAATACAACAAGTGTGACTTCTTTAAGGAACAAATCCAGTACTTGGGACATATTATCACCAAGGATGGGATCGCAGTAGATCCCAAGAAAATAAGAACTATCATGGAGTGGCCGGTACCGAAAGATGTGGCGGACATAAGATCGTTCATGGGCCTAGCTGGATATTATAGGCGATTTGTGGAAGGTTTTTCTAGGGTGGCATACCCTATTACCTCTCTACAAAAGAAAGGAAAGGCCTTTAGATGGACCCCTAACTGTCAAAGAAGCTTTGATCAGCTTAAACATCTACTCACCACCGCCCCTATTTTGAGTATTGCTGATCCTAACAAAGAATACATAGTTTGTACGAATGCTAGCAAGGAAGGTGTAGGTGGCGTATTAATGCAAGAAGGTAGGGTTGTAGCCTATGAGTCAAGGAAGCTTAAAGAATATGAACAAAAGTATTCCACATATGACTTGGAACTAACAACAGTAATTCACGCCTTGAAGATGTGGCGACACTACTTATTAGGTAAGAAATTTCTATTATTAACAGATCATCATAGTTTGACAAGCTACTTCAAACAGCCCACTCTAAATGCTAGGCAAGCCCGTTGGGCTGACTTCCTAAGTGAATTTGATTTTGAGATCAAACATTTGAAGGGAAAAGAAAACAAGGTTGTGGATGCTTTAAGTCGAAAGGTAAATTGCTTATATGAAATTTCTTTTAGTGAATCTCAAACTACCTTCTATGAGCAGATTCGTGAAACAACCATGGAAGATTTAGTATATAAACATTTATGGCAGCAAGCAAAAATTGTAAACAATCATGAACAACAATTGGGATATGAGGTCAGTCCAAATGAATTACTGATCTATAGGAAAAGGCTATATGTGCCTAACCAAAAACTGCTTAAAAATTCAATCTTAGACAAATATCATAAAAGTCCTTATGTAGGGCACCCAGGATACCAGAAAATGATTTTTGCCCTTAGAAAAGAATTTTTCTAGCCTGGTATGAAGAAAGAAGTAGCTGAATATTTAGGACATTGTCTGGAATGCTAGTAGGTAAGGTAAAGGTAGAACACCAGCACCCAGCAGGGTTGCTCCACCCACTACCAATCCCTGAATGGAAGTGGGAAACCATATCTATTGATTTCATTATTGGACTGCCTAAATCAAAAAGGCTAAACGACTCTATCATGGTGGTGGTAGATAAATTGAGAAAATCTGCTCATTTCATACCAGTTCAATCAACTTACAAAGCAGTGAAAATTGCAAACATTTTTATGCAGAATATTTTTAAGTTACATGGTATACCTAAAATGATCATCTCCGACCGGGATGTGAAATTTACATTAGCCTTTTGGAAGGCCCTTTTTGAGGGATTGGGCACACAACTACACTTCAATACTGCATACCATCCTCAAACAGATGGACAAACGGAAAGAGTAAATCAAGTAGTCGAAGACATGTTGCGAACTTACGTAATGCAACAACCTTCTAAGTGGGAGGATTACCTGCACTTAGTAGAATTTGCCTACAACAATGGGTACCATACATATTTATAGATGAGTCCCTTTGAAGTGTTATACGGGCGTAAGTGTAGGACACCTTTGAGTTGGAGTGGCCTAGAAGACAAACTAATGCTAGGACTAGATATGCTGGAGGAAATGGAAAAGATGGTAAAAAGAGTATGAAGCAATTTAAAAGTTGCTCAGGATCGGAAAAATAATTTTTCCGATCGGAAGAGGAGCTTCCGAGAATTTCAAGTAGGAGAACATGTTTACATTCGGGTATGACCCAAGAAAAGCACCTTGCAGTGGACCGGATGTGCTAAACTAGCACCTTGATTTTGCGGGCCTTTCCAGATTCTAGCTCGAATCGGGCCAGTGGCTTACCAGCTTGCTTTACCCAGCCATATCCGTGTACATAATGTCTTTCATGTTTCTTTACTTAAGAAATACATTTATGATGCTAATCACATAATCAATTGGAAGAACATACAGGTAAAGTATAATATAAGCATTTTACTTAAATTCAGATTTAAAAAAAGAAAAGAAAAAAAAAATAAAAGAAAAGAAAAGAAAAAGAAACCCAGCTGATTAACAGACTAAAGTGTTTTATTGCTTTGTATAGGTCGAACCGGAAGGCAAATTCCTGGTCGAGCCTCTCATTATACTTGATCAGAGAGAAGTAATGTTGTGGAAATGAGTTATCACCTAGGTTAAAGTGTAGTGGCAACACTATGGGTCGGAAGAGGCCACCTAGGAAGATGAGCAGGTTATGAAGGAAACCTTTCCGGAATTATTCTCACGAGGAAAACATCGGGACGATGTTACATCTTAGGGGGGGAAGATGTGATATCCCCAAATTATGTAAATATTTAATTTATTGCAAACCAAACAATTTGATGTTATTTTAATTATGGAATTATTTTTGAAATTCTTATGCATAAGTGAATTAGCAGTTACTTGTAAATACTGTTTTACTTGCTAAGTGGTTAGGAAAACAGTTATTAGCCCTAACTAATTTCTTGAGTATTTACTCAAGAAGGATCAAGAGGATAGGGGTATCTGAGATCAGGGAGAAAGAAAGGGGAAATCTGTGCTGAGACGTCAGGCAGAGTTCTGTTGCTACATCTGGTTTGGACCAGATAGCCGTCAAAGATATTAAAGATCTCGACCAAGAGATAGTAAAAGTTCATGGGTACATGAACAACTTGGGGGGAGACTACAATGAGAGTAGTCTCAAGGTTGGGAGGCATATTGTTGAGCAACAAGTTTGAGTTGCAGGATAAATTTGGAAAAGCTTTGTGAACCAGATAAGTAAAATTATCCTACAGATAATTCTAGAAGAATTTGTTACGTATTTTCTAAAAGTGTTTACCTATATTATATATGTTTAGGGCTATTAGTATGAAGGAAGCATAAATAGCTACGTAGGAATTATATCTATAGGTCACATGTATTAGACTGTAGAATATGTCAAAATAGCTTGAGATATAGTAGGCTAGCATGCAAAAACGCGTATCAAAAGATAGACAAATAGAATGATAAATTACAATTCCGGTATAGGTACAGATTAAAAGGAAGAACCTCATAAAAGAATATTAAAAATCAGATAACAGAGTTGTATACTAGCGTTAAGTGAAGAAAAGAACAAGCATCTACAATTATTAGTTATTATGCCAGCATTAAACTATTAAAACGATAATTTTCCCTTAATGAAAACCCTGCTAGAATCAAGAACAAAGACTTATAATTTCAAGATTATATTTTTTTTCCAGAATCATTCTGCCTATGATTAATAACATAAAACTTCAGGATAAAATGGGACAAAACCTTGACAGTAAGAGAAACTTTATGCATTAGCTGCACTGTATCAGTAATGCACAAAAAACCACATGTGAAACATTAGAACAATTTTAGATAGCAGCGGAACCCTGGTGTCAAGGAAAAATAAAAAACAACGAATCTCACAATTTGTAAAACCCCTACTTAGTTCAATATGGGTAATACAAGAGGAACAAATAAATACTGATCAAACCCTCTAAATATCAGAGCATTCCTAGTGCGGACAAAGGTCAAACTCAGAAGGCTTGATAGCCATTTTTCTTCAAATAAAAACATTACATATTATAATTTATGCCTCAATAGGTAGAAACAGAACAAACAATATATTGCAACCAGAGTAAACAAAGAGCTCAAAGGTGACTTAAAACACTGTATAATCTTGTGAAAAATCCCTGAAGGGTTTGAACCATAATTACCACAACTAAAACCTCTGAATATGTTTAAAGTTCAGTAAAAATCTATAGACTAGCTTTTAGAGCTTGACCACAAGGACCATAACTATTTTGAATAGAAGCCAGCAAGCCTCGGCCTCGCCTCATATGCCCAAATTCAAATACATACACCGTTTCGGGTTGGTTAACCCTCCATGAAATTAAAAAGACAACGCTGCAAGTAAATGACAAGTATGCTAATTTTTTTTACATTATTTAAAATATGAATTTCATCCACAATAAAACCCTATTTAAGAAAACTTTGAACTAGATCAATTACATGATAAAGGGACTAGGCTTCTAGCTTGAAGCTCGACAAGAGGCACAAGGGTTCCATCCACACTTCACCCGGGAGTCCGCTCCACTTGCAAACCACTACCTCCCTACCAGGAGGAGAACACAAGTTAAACTCTGTTTATATGAAACCCAAAAGCATATAAATAACTGTAGTTTGCATCTAACAAAGGTAAGAACACAACATGATACTTGTACATTTGAAAGGCTCGCAACATTGTTGTATCACTGAGCCAGAAGACACCAAATAGCTGACAAGGCAATAACAAGGACTGCCATAGCAGTAAAGGAGGGCCTCGGCACCCAACGGCTCCAACACTCAGCTAAGGAACAAAATCAACGTTACAGAGAAACCCTCTTGTAGAGTGGGTCGGAGACTTCCTTCAAAGGAGAGAAAAAAATGAACCAAGACCGCCAAGCCATCGAAGGCAAAGGGACTCAAAAATGTTACCAACCGTCAGATCAATGCCAACATCTGATGACTGTAGATAGGGTCCGAAATCCAAGGATAGTAGAGGCGCCTCACTGCATTGAAGAATCCAGTAGGTTGGACCTTTTACCTAGGCCACCACAACAGCCGGGGTAACTTCAACATTAATGGAGACTAGATGGCAGGATGAGTGCAGTATTAAACTTGATAAATAAAACTTAAGACATTAACATGTAAATCCCCAACCTTAGTCAATAGGGCAGATTGATCCAAAGTGTCATTAATGCGACTGTATATCCTCAGTACTGACAAATCCTGAGAATATTTGAGGACCATCAAAACAATCTTAGAAACCTTTGATAAAGGGAAAAGACATTAAAGCAAGGTTACGACCACAATGTAACTGTTAATGTAATAGTGGTTTGTAAACATTAATGTAACAACATATGGCATAAAAATATAGTGACAAGTGGTGGGCTCCAGTATTGCAGCAATAATGCTGCAACTCCTGGGACTCCCTTGTTTACTTTTATCAACTCGGTAGTTCGTAACAAACTTGGAAGCGACGGTGCTATATGCACAAGTACTAGCTCTTGCCGCAGGCTGTCACTTGATCAGCTGGCACAAGTCCGCTAGGAGCTCAAGCCAACTTCTATGAGCTCTCAGAAGAAGATTTTAACTGTGATGGATGAAAACTAACTCAACCAGAGGCTAATCTACTTGCAGAAAGAAGTTGAAAGCTAGAAAGGAACGTAGACCCTAGCAAACCCTAGTTGTATCGACTAACCCTACTGGTGCAAGTAAAAGGATGAAAGCTACAGAAAAGGATGCTGTTGACTTCTAGAAAGGTAAAATGCATGTGACTAAGCTCCTTCTGAAGAGAAATATGAAGAAAACATCTTTTTGCATTTTTGAGTAATTTGTCAGAATTATTTTGCATGTGCTTTAACTGTTTTTTACTGTGCAAAGGTTGACTGGCGAAAGGAAATGGAGTAGGCGCTTGCAGGAGGTTGGGAAGGTTAGAAGAGGGCCTGAGGGGTCCCTAGCACCCTTCCAGAGAGTTTCACAGTGCTCGGATCTCAAGAAACTGCTTTCGTGAGCTTCTACAGGAAGTCTGCAGGGGTTCTACAGGATGTTCTGTGGCTTCTACAGGATGTTTCTACAAGATGTTCCGAAAGGGAGTTTTGAAGGGCTGATGGTGGAAAAAAGGTGAAGAAGTGGGTATGGAGGTGAGATAAGGGTGTGAGGAGGTCTAGGACTTGGCGAACGAAGCGGGCGAGTGATAAGGATGGCTGGATTTGTTCAAGGAGGGTTAGAGAAATGTTCCACAAAAATATGGAAATTAGGTCAAAGTGAGGGAATGTGACAAGTGTGAGGCAAGAATCAGAGTTGGAGGGTGGAGCAGGTGGCATTGATGGAGTAGGGGTAGGCAAAGAGGTATCACAGGTGCTCTGCAAGTTATTTTCCAGCCTATTCAATCAAAGACTCAAAAAACCAAAGACCTAGCTACTTTAACCTAATCTGACCTGAATATCAGCAAAGAAAATGAACAACAGTTTATCTGCAATGAAATCATGTGAAATAGCTATGCAAACTGAGCAACAATGAACCTGAGCATGTAACCACAACTGGTATCAACTTCTGCAAATGAGAATTTAACACTAACAATTGCATGATGAAGCAAAGACAATGTTTTTGGTGGCAGCAAGGACACCTTGGTCTCAGCTCATGGTCCCACAAAGGGAGGGGTGCTTGATGGCCTTTTTTTGAAGATCTTCCCTATTATTAACCTATCAAATCAATCTGAACATGAAAAGCCTTTTTAATCATCAACAGTGACCTAGGTAACCAAGCAAAACTGTAATCTACTTAACATAAATGATTTGATAAAGACATTCAAAACATATAACGGTACACGAAGGAGGCCTTGGCACTTGGGTTGGGCCCAACCCCAAGAGCTGCAGGCTCCTAAGAAAAAGCTCAGAACTAGTTCCAAATGAAACTGCTTTCCATTATTCAAAAATAACCATGTCACAAGGAAAGTTGTACAACAGAAGCTACAAAGTGAGCTGAAAAACTAACAGCACTATAGTGCAAAATACAACTACTCAAAAAGTAACCTACGAAGGCTAGAAGCCTTCCTATTTATGCACTACGAGGGTCTTCAACAACCCTCCTTAACTCAAGGGGCTCGGCTGCTCGAACTTCCAGTGATTAGTCACTTTACACAAAACTGCTCGGCTTCCCTTGGGAATCCTTTTCGGTGGCCTGCTGAACTTCGAGCTGAGGGTGGAGAATTCGAGGAAGGGGCCATTTAGTGCAGGAGACACCCTTCCTACGAATCCTCACCCTTGTTCCTTCATGATTGGATATCATTTGGCTCATAAATGCTTGGTCTTGGTCCAAAATTTGTCCAAAAATCTCCAATAACCACCTGTTAGCCTCCTTGGTCAAGTGACTATTCTCATTCGTTCAACTAACATAAATATACTCAAAAAACATGCATAAACTATGAAAAATGGTGGATTGATGAAGAACAATAGGAAAAATGAGCCCAATAAGTTACCCATTTTTGGGGCTCATCAACAAGTGTAATGTTTATTGTTCGATTTAAATAGATAGTTGAGTATTACATTACAGTAATTGATAGTTGAGTATGTAATGACATAAAAATATAATGACAAGTGTAATGTTTATTATTCGATTTAAATAGATAGTTGAGTATTAGATTACATTAATTGATAGTTGAGTATTTACATTATAGTAAGAGCTGGTAAACGTTTTTTTTTATATGGTTGTTTTAATATGTGGATTCATGACAATTCACTACCTTCATACATCTTGCATTTTTTAACGACGTTGTAATATGTGGATTAATTTCCTTTTTGGCGCACAATCTCCACCTTTTAGGAAAATATCAATATAGTGTAGTGGCCCAACCCCTATAGATCATTGAAGATGAAAGGTTGTACAAACCAGCATATTTTTCAAACAACTAATCCAACCTCAGTACCTTAACTTTTCCATGAAGATATCATATTGAGAACGTTTGAAAAATGGTGGGAAATCTGGGTAGCCACTATCTCTCTTCTCCTAGGGTGATGCAGAAAGAGTGATAAGATTTCACTATTTTGATTTTTTTTGCTAAATCAGAAAAACCAATATTAATGGAGATATTGATATTTTTTACTAAATTTTGTGAAGTGACTAAATGTAGCTTTAAACATTCACCTTAAGATGTTTTTTACAATATAATTTCCTAAGTCTATTTAATATCTTCATTATCATAAAAACCAACCTATATCCATCTTAACTCCACATCTACCAGAGGAATGAAATCTATTTATCCCTCTCAGCACTTGGTAGACCCAGAGTGAAGATGGATCTAACCTGATAGAATTTCCCCTTTAAATAGTCTATGCTCACATGAATACCATGATATTAGGGATCAATTTTTTTTTTGATCCCTCTTCGCGCTTATAGATCGAGAGTAAAGATGGATCTATGCTCGTTTAATTCCCCCTTTAAATAGGCTACATTCCATGTGAATACCATGGGTCAATACCATGTGCCATCTTTATTTTTATTAATACTACTATTAGGGCTAATAATGTTTTTTTTCATGGTATTAATAATAATTTGGCCCATGGTATTTGGCCTATAGTATTTGGCCCATAGGCTTCACCTAAATATAACACATTTTTTGAGTGTTCTTAAATATAAGGTGACTTATGAAGTAAATATAAAAAAAATGAAATGTTTTATTTATTTACCATACCTCTCGTTTATTTATATTTTTATTAATTTACCATACCTCTTTTATAAATATGGTATTTGGCCCATAGGATTCACTTAAATAAAACCTCTTTTTTGAGCCTTCTTAAATAGAAAGAGGGTTATGGACTAAATATAAAAAGAGGTTTTATTTATTTACCATACCTCTAGTTTATTTATATTTTTATTTATTTACCATACCTTTGGAGTAAGTATAAAAAGAGGTTTTATTTATTTATCATACCTCCACTTTATTTATATTTTTATTTATTTACACCCTTGAGTGTTCCTAAATATAAGGTGACTTATGGAGTAAATATAAAAAAATGTTTTATTTATTTACCACACCTCTAGTTTATTTATTTAGTTTATTAATTTACTATACCTCTTTTATAAATATGGTATTTGGCCCATAGGATTCACTTAAGTAAAACCTCTTTTTTGAGTCATCTTAAATAGAAAGAGGGTTATGGACTAAATATAAAAAGGATTTATTTATTTACTATACCTCTAGTTTATTTATATTTATATTTATTTACCATACCTTTGGAGTAAGTATAAAAAGAGGTTTTATTTATTTACCATACCTCCACTTTATTTATATTTTTATTTATTGGGACCCAATACAACCTCCCAAACCAGAAAATGGGCCATTGCAAATGAATTTAACATTGCAAAGGAGAAAATCGAGCGATTGTAATGGAATATAACCCCCAAAACCAAGCGAATCAGGTCAAATGAGTCTTTTCATAGTTTATCCACCCCTTTTTTGGGGCTAAAATGAAAAAAATATTTATTTTTTAAATAAAGTTTGGCTAAATATATGAAATGGGTGTTTTATAAAAATTTCGCCCCTCTAAAATGAAAAACCCCTTAAATTTCGCCCTTGGGCTAAAATTAGTCCCTAAAGTTTACCATGATTGGAAGAGTTTGTGGTAGAGAGATCTCTGTTTAGGTGGTCGGTGAGCATAGGAGGATGACTGTGGCATGCTGTAGGCCATACCACCTCTGAAAAGTGCTAACGCAGGGCTGTTTTGGGGTTGGAACGAGCCCAAAACAACAACATAATAAGAGGCTCCTCTTCCCTTGCTAGACCACAAAAATTAAGGATTGTTTTGGTGTTAAATGAAGGGCTGGTGCAATGTACTAGTGACCTAACTAGGAACTATCTAGGGAAGCAGTGGAACAAAAGAAATAGATTTGTGTTCACTTCGTGTTGGGTCAAAGATATTGACCAATATTGGATCAGTTTACCTTACAGCCTGTGGGTGCCATTTGGAGGACTTTTCCTGGAGGTGAAAAGTCCATCCTAGGAGCAGAACCTACAGTGAAGTATTAGGAATCATTGGTTCGGTGGAGGGATGTGTCTTGATAGCCAAAAGTAGCCCTAGATGAGCTATCTTGAAGTGACGAAGAGGAGATGAAGGTTGGCTGAATATTGGTGTCAAAGTGAAACACCTTGATGGACAAAGGTGACTACTAGCCTCACAGGTTGGAGCTCGGGATTAGGCCTATCCAAAGAGCAGATTGGATCAACCTGTGTACATGCTACAGAAGTGACTTGCATCAGTGTTAGGTGACAACCCTCTTGGAGTCTCGATGTGTTGTCCTTTGAAGGACTAAGGGTCAGCTAGTGAGAAGTATGGGAGTGAAGGACAGGCAGGACAAGGTACGACATCGAAGCTGCAACGAAGTTTGTCATTGTATCTTGTATACCATATATTGTTGTATTATTCAGATTTAGTTTAATATAACAACGATTGGGTTGTAGATTATTGTACTATATTTGTTAAAAATCGTGTATACTTGTGTACGTGTGATTTACTGCTTTATATTTTCTGTTGTGCAAAGTAGTTATGGTTGAGATTTTTGGTTTGGTAGAGTCAGAGATTTTAAGATTCTAACCTAGACTCAAGATTGTGGAAATTCAACAATACTCAATCCACTTAATACATTTTTGACTCAGTTTAGGCTGCTGCATGATATACTCAAAGCATGATTGTTAATGTACAAAATAAACTCCTTGGACAACAACTAATGCGTCCATTTCTTTAGTGCCTGAACCGCCACATAAAATTATTTGTCATATGTGGCATATTTATGCCTGGATTCATTTAAATTACCACTAAAATATACGATGTGTTTGTCTGCTTGGCTAAGAATTTCCCCAATGGCTTCATTGCTGGCATCACACTTTACCTGAAATGGTTTTTTTGAAATCTGGTAGTGCAAGAACTGGCTGTTCAGTGATCTTATTCTTCAATAGTTGAAACCCCTTTTAAGCTTCAACATTCCATTGGAATGGTTCCTTATTTGTCTTGATTTTTTCTATGACAAGAGCACTCATATTGTTGAAGTTTCTGATAAAATTCCTGTAGAAACTAACTAACCCATGAAAGATGCAAACTTCAAACACATTTTTGGGTGAAGGTCATTCAATAATTTCCTTTAATTTTCCAGGATCCATCTTTAAACCTTCTTTAGAAATGACAAATCCTAAATATACAAGTTCTGGTTTAAAAAAGGAACACTTTTTCAAATTTATGAGTAACATTTATTGCTGCAATTTTTCCAACACATACCTCAAGTGCCGCAAATGTTCCTATTTTGACTAGACGTAGATAAGGATGTCATCCAGGTAAACTATCACAAATTTCCCTATGAACTCCTTCGAAACTTCATTCATTAGCCTCATAAAAGTATTAGGTGCATTAGATGATCCAAATGGAATAGCCAACCATTCATACAATCCATCATTAGCTTTAAAAGCGGTTTTCCACTCATATCCCTCTCTAATTATGATTTGATGATATCCAATTTTAAAATCAATCTTGGAAAACCAACTAGCACCACCTAAACAATCTAGTAAGTCATTGATGCGAGGCAAGGGAAATATGTAGCTGATAGTGGTTTTATTCAAGGCACTAGAATCTGTGCATGTGCACCATCCACCATCCTTCTTTGGGCTCGACACTGTAGGCATTGTGCATGGACTAAGGCTTCCATGGATCAACCCTTTATCCAACAACTCCTGTACTTGTTTTTGATCTCCTCATTATCCTTAAGAGTCATTCTATATGCATCTTTGTTAGGAAAACTTGCACCTGGTATTAGATCAATATAATGACTGATGCTTCTTACTAGAGGTAGTTCATTTGATAAATTATCTACTAATATATCATTATACTCATTCAACAGAACTTGAATTTCTGAAGGAAAATTAGTAATAGTAGTAGATGTGAGGACTAAATTTTGTTTACAAACAATAGCATAAGTTACCACTTCATTGCTATAGGATAAAATGCACGGTGTATGGAGAATGAAGATACCCTCAAAGGTCTTCTCGGGACCTTCGGTAGACTGTAAGATTATCTACAACCGTCATAAGTTTAAATGCATGTTCATAAACATTAACTAACTATCAAAGTGGGAGAAGTAGATTACCTCAAGCCTTCGTGTAGATTTGCTGGAGAGCGCAATGCAACTAGGTGGAAATCCCCTGAGCCGGCTTCAGATCAAGTCCTGCACATAGAAGAGATATGCATAATCACAACATACAACTCTGATAACTAATACATGAATACATAAAAGAACATCTAGTTACCCATAACTAAGCTACTCATGCTAAAAGGTATTAGACAAACAACTGAATGAATGATAGTACCAACACCACGGAGTAGATAGTACAATTGCAGTTCTATGTTAATGTTGGAAGAGTGATTACAACCATCTGTTGTATCAGCCTTCCCTTACCCCTCAAGCTTCTCTCTCTCTCTCCCTTCTTACCAACTTCTTATGATTTTAGACAATGCTCAATAGTCAAGTATGCTATCCTTTCAAATGCTCTAACCTCTATCACCATAGCCCTAGCTTTGCATATGTAGCAATTGAGTTAGGGTTGCCAAGTTCCTCCTTGAGTTCCCTAGGGTAAAAGCAATGAAGTTGCCATTCTTTTTAGCTCTTTCCCATTTGCCTCCTTCTTTAGGATTAGAAATCCTCCAAATAGGTCGAATCTGGATGTTTCCTTGCTTTTCTTGAGTGATTTTAGGAACAAATATCTAGATATTTATGAGTCAATTCGTTCCTTTGACCCTTAGAACTTCACTAGGATCCACTAACGCTGTTCTCGAACTAGTAATTTGAGTTAGTTGGGTCACTAATGCACCCTTAGGCTTGCACAGAATCTTTATAAAGCAGGTTGTCAGTGCATAGCCAGCGTTAGTGTGGAAAAAATGCATGTGATCTTGGTCTTTGCTTCAGCTATCATGTCTTTCCCCCCTGAGTTGATGAGGAGGTCAATTTGCTGTATAACAGTTTCCCCCTAAAGTATGAGATCAGAGGCTGCGACGATGGACGAAATACTTTACTTAACTGTAATTTTCCTTCAAAGAGAGAGAGAGGATTGGAACTTCAGGTGGTACGGGAAACCCGATACAACATATATATATATATATATACTACTAAAATCATGTCTTGAGTCAGGCATTGCCATGCTCAGTAGCTAGGTCAGAGTGATTTTCTCCAAAGAGATATGACGATGCTGGCTGCTGATAAGCACAATGCGGATCCGATGTCATAATAGAGTCATCTTGATAAGCTGTCTCCAAAAAACAATATACGCAACTTGGGAGAGGAAACAAGACTGAGTGATGCAAGCCTCTTCCCAAGGTCTTGATTTCCGCTTCACCAAACAACATAGATCGATACATGTGAATATATGCGTTGATGTCGAACATGTACGAAATCATCTGATTACCAGTCAATAATGGAGACTGTTAACAGACGCAAGAAATGCCACCAATAATGGCGATGGTCTCCAAGATGCATAGTACAATCTAACGAGTGTGAAAGATGTTTTTGTCGTCGAACACCCGTAGAATCACTTAACCAGGAGCCAATAATGAGAACCCCTGATTAAAAACAAGGCAAATTGCCGCTAATGTTTGCAAGTACCAAGGCACTGAATTTGTTTATGGGTTGTCTTCCTAGATAGAGTGTTGAGGTTGATAGGAAGATACCTGTCAAAAGGTAGGAAATAATGTGTCCTACATCAATCGACACGAAACAAGACAAGGATGATTTTGTTTTTTGAGGAATATTTGAGCATTGGGTCTAAACAACAGAGGGCATGATGAAAGGATATGCTTGATGGGTTGATGGAGGAAACAAAAGGTCAACCCTTGAACAATAGAAAACACGACAACGGTTTTAACCATGCAGCACTAGACTCATGAACACCAAAGAGTGTTAGGATACAGAGATGCAAGAACATCGGGGTATATAGGCTAAAACTCATAGGATGGTAGGATTCACATTGAGAGGCCGTCACAAGGAAGGTTTATCTGAGGGAGTGCCATGTTCAAGGGAATGACTACTGTGAAACCACACTTTCTAATACTGAATGCAGTTGTATTGTCTACTTTTCCTGTCTGATTAGTTTATTGAGTCCAGACGGGTAAAATCGTCGATCTTTTCATGTTTTAAGAGTTTGAAAAGGACTGCAAAAAGAAAAACTCTATATCTTGTCTGTGTAATTTAATGAGTCCAGACTAGACAACTTGGTGGTCTTTTCATATTTAGAGAGTTTGAAAAGATCGTAAAGAACGACTCCATGCTGGTCCCTTTGTCATAGTTGTTAACCGAGTGTGACAAAAGGTTAATAGTATACCCGGATCGGTTACTTTTCCATGAGAATCCATTGAATCCGGATAAAGAGAAATGTATGTTCAATGGATGTCGACCTCATTTTATTACGAGTACGAGGAGATAGACTAAACTCATTTTTCATCGTGAATTTTTAATGAGTCACGCAATGACACACTCAATACCTTCATCAAATTTTAACGAGTCAAATGAAGAAAACTCAAGGTATATTTTTCAGTTTAGTGAGCTAGGAAAAAGAGGTAAAAGAACTGCTCATTACTCCTTTGTATATTTAACGAGCCAAAAGGAGGGAAAAACTCGGGGATTTTTCAATTTAAGAGCGAGAAATGGTCCCAAAAAAGAAAGTGCTCTTGTTGCTGCTGTAGATTTTTAACGAGCCGATGACAAAAAACTCGAGATTTTTCAGTTTAACGAGCGAGAAAAGTACCTAAAAGAAAGCTCGGGTTATCTTTATAAATGTTTAATGAGCCTAAAGACAAAACTCAGGATTTTTTTTTTTAGTTTAATGAGCGAGAAAAAAGTGCCTAAAATGAATGATCTAAAGGTCTTTTTCAGTTTAATGACCTAGAAAAAGAGTGAAAAAGAATTTCTCAAACCATCGTTGTATATGTTTAACGAGCCCAATGATGACAAACTCAAGGATTTTTCAATTCGAGAGCAAGAAAAAGTCCCAAAAAAGAACATGCTCATATCTTCTTTGTAGTAGTTTAATGAGGCCAAAGAAGGAGACTCGAGGTTTTTCGGATTAACAAGCAAGAAAAATACCATGAAAAGAATGCTCGCTCTTCTTCATGGTAGTTTAATGAGCTCGAAGAAGGAGACTCAAGGATTTTTCAAATTAACGAGCAAGAAAAATACCATAAAAAGAATGCTCGATCCTTCTTGATCTCATGCTTGACAATAGAAGGGTCTATGCCATGCATTTCCTCATAAGACCAAGGGAAAACATAGCGGAAATGCTTAAAAGGGTAGGTGAAGCTCACAATTTCCTCAGGATTCTGATTGGCTCCAATCTGTATGTTTTCCATGATGCCTATCATGACAGAAATATTGATGAGCAATGTTTTTGAGATATTGCCCCTGTTTCCTTCCGAGTCCAAAGTTTGAATAGTCGTATATGGTGGGAAAGCGATTTCATGTGCATCAGGTGACAAGATTTGTAGAGGCATCATGTCTGAATCAGATATCGAAACATGATGGTGCGAGTCCTCCCAAGGTTGATCTTCTAAACTCATGATCTCTCTAATAGCTTCGTCCATAGGTAGGACTTGATTGAGTGGATCAAAAGGAGCCGTTATGGGAGGGGCAGTGGTATCGTTGGTCGTAACCAAAGTGACAGAAGATTCAGATGTAGATTGAATGGCTTGGTAGGCCAATTCAACTGGTGACAACAGAATTTTTTCTCCGTAAGAGTCAATGTCTGAAGGAGTCGGTAGGATCCATGGATCGGTTTGTTCATGAGGAACAGATGAAAGCATATTGACTGTCTGTGAAACTTGGGGCAGCTGAAGAGGGAAATAACCCATGAGGGAAGAAGCCTTTAGTAGACCGGTACTGATACTGACGTAAGAGTCATGTACACCACCCACTAAGGGTACAAAGCTACTAGGTTACGGAGAGTAATCTGGGGTGCAAAAGGACAGCTGGTCCACTGTGACTATCTTTCCATCCAAGGCAAAGAGGATGATACAGAAGGCCGAAGACACAATGGCATTCATGGAGTAAGTCCAATTGCGGCCCAAAAGCAGATTATAGTCGAGTTTATGATCCACGACTTCAATATCCACTGTTACCATTTTCCCATTCAAGGTGATGGGATAGCTAGCTAGGTAACCTTTTGGGATGAAAGTGTGGCCGTTGAAAGCTTTAAGGGAATTCAACGGTGGGGTTAGGGTTGGAGAACCCAGAGCGAGCCAACATGAAGCCAACATGATGGAGGTAGAAGCACCTTCGTCAATGATAGTTCTATGTATACCTTTACCTTTCGAAAATATTTGCACCTGAAATGCAAGTTGGTGGGAAAGGGGAGGTTTACACTTTTCCATGTTGAAAATTGCAAGCATGGAATCCTGTGGGTCGATACCACCAATAGCCAAAAGCAAAGCTTTCCTTTGTGCTGGGCATGTTTGTAATACTTCGAGCGCCAACATAGCCAATGGCGCTTGTGCCAAGTCTTCTACAATGCTGTAGTTTTGGGCGGCACGTGTAGATGTATTGTGCGTTGTGCGTTGAAGTGCCCCTTTGTGGGGGAAAATTACAAGGTCAGCAAATAGTCTTTTGATATGCAAATTGTTGGGCGGCGGTGGGTTTGGACTTGAGGAAGGTTCCTTTGCATGAGCGACAAGAGCTCCATAAGATTTGGCTCTAGTTTGTAGGTATGACGTTTCAAAGGTGTAAACGATAGAAGATCCTTCACCAGCTGAAGAATGCTATGAACCACTGTTGCCCCCTTGCAGAGGTTGGGGTTGGTTTGTAATAAGGTTTTGCTGCTGCTGAGTGGGGAAGGGATTATTAAGGATAGCAAGGGTCCTACCAGTATCCTTTTTAGCAATGTATTCTGTGCATTCTTGAAGATGCAGACACAGATATGTCATGTGGTATTCAGCATAGATTTTCCAAGGGAATCGGGCGGGTTTATCATTTTCCTCGTCAGGAGGCGTAGCGACCTTCTATTTTGGGTTTTGCTGCTTTATTGACTACTCGTCAGAAGGAGTGGTATTTTTCTTATTCTTCTTGTTCTTACCACCAGGATTTTGTGTAGACTGCACATAGTTTATCATGGTGGTAGGAAGAGCAGTCGATTTGTTAGTAGTGGATGCATTGGAGTTGTGAGGAGCATTGGGGATTACGTCGTAAAGAGTGCCAGACTGTGAATATATCAGATCTAAGTGCTGGGCACGACATATGGATTGGTCTTCTATGACCGCACCACCTAAAGTGACATCTTTAGCGATTTGCGGGAGTAAGGACTTGCAGAACCAGTCCGCTAAGAGATAGTCTGGGAGGGGAGCTTTGACTAACCTCTGCCTACGTCTCCATTCATGTATATGATCGAAGATGTGGGTGGTGGTATCCTGACGTAATGAAGTGAGGAGCTCTGTCCCAGTCTCATAGTGGATGGGTAGCTGGAAGTGCTTTAGGAATTCCATCGCTAAAGCGTCGAAGGTGTTTACTGACGCGCGTGGTAACTCAATGTACCATTTAGCTGCGTTGCTAGTGAGGGTGCAGGGAAAAAGACGTAACCGGACACTATCATCCACCATGGAGTTAGAAACACTCCAAAGATGGTAGGTGGCAATATGAGTGCCTGGATCCTCCCCTTGTTTCCCGTCGAACTTGGGGATGTATGTTGGTATTTTATGCGGGATTGGCGGCCATTTTAAGTTATGATAGATGGGGTCATTTGTAAGTTTGTACAAGTTGGGGATATCCAACGTTCCAAGAAAGGCAGATTATGTGGTGCCCCCGACTCGGACCAAGGCGATGACATATGACTTGAGGAGCCTTACGGTCCTCCCATCGTTTGAGTCCCAATATTATACATAGGTTGCGTGGTATAGTAGTTGCCTTGGGGTATGGCATTGTAGTGTGGATTTCCATGGGGGTTTTGATACTGGGGTATAGAATTGTCCCCAGGATAAGCGGTGCCCCTTAACTCATTTGAATGTATGAGTAGGGTACCCCCATGGATTGGTTGGGACCTCCTTGAGGATTCCCGCCTGCCACAGAACTAACCATATGTCCTTGATTGACATAAGGAACACTCTTGTCAATCAGTGACTGACCATGCATGCCTGAGAGTGGAGGGGGAACTATTACGTTCCCTACCGATATGTGCATATTAGGAATGCCCCCAAATATTTGGACCTGGGGGTTTGAACTGTACAATGGCGACCGACCATATTGTTGGTGGATGGGAACCACGCCCATAGTGCCATATTGAGCGTTATAGGGAGTGCTGTATGTAGCACTTGTCGAAGGTATGCAGTTTGACACTAAAGGGGTGGAACCCGACATTGGCTGGGTTCCACTCATAGAGGGTGTCATGTGAGTGGTTGTACCTGGGACAAATGGGATAGCGGGGTTCGCCATCGATGGTGTTGTGGTGACTGTCGACTGGGGAAGAAGTGGAGGAGAAAAATTGTCCCTAAAGTCCCATGAACCATTAGTCGTCGATGGGATAGATGGAAATGTTCCAACTACCGAAGCAGGAAGTACAGGTACCACGGGAGCCAAGACTGGTTCCAACGGATTCGTGAGCGGAGGGTTAAAGGGAGGAAGGAATCCTTTGGTAAAGAAATCCTCTGGCAAACTTGAATCGTCGGTTGTCCAAACAGATCCCGTGTGAGATCTGGGAGACTGATCCCCCGAAGATGGGGAATCTGGTTCACTGGAGCTCAACGGATCTTCCACAATGAGTGGAGGAAGTCCTAGCAATCGTCTAGAGTGATGATGAGGGTCGAATGTAGCCACGATGACCATTAATTTTTATCAACAAATTTTATCGTGATATTCCTTAAAGTTTCAGATGATAACACTCAGGTACCTAAAAAATATAAAAAATACTCTAAGTTGATCAATCAGCAAACAGAGGGAAATGACCCTATCTAATAAGCACCGATCACCGGAGATGAAATCCAGTATCACAGCGAATAATAGAGAGGGCTGGCCAAATGTACAGTTATAGTTACTCTTGAGCTTCGCCTGAACCTCAGATTGAGGGGCCAAGTACTCTCATGAAGACGAGCACCCTCCAAAAAACTAAAGACAGAGTAGGTCCATCTGTGTTAGGTACTAGGGCAGCCGGCCCCAGTCACCTTGTTGAAGTCCCTAAAATATTGACCACTAAGGATACCTCAAATCACAGACACTACTGGGGGGGACATAGTCGCAAATAGTATGCTGTGTGGTCAGGATACCTGAGTCCCTGACTCAGCTCCGAAATCCCCGAAGGGATCCCCAATACACAGAATACCCAAAGGAGTTGTAAGAGTAGGCAGGCTACCTTCACTTACAGTCTGATATTGTCTCGTATTTAGCTCCGCTTTTACTGGAGTGGTCCCGGTAGTATGAGTGCAGAAAGAATTTTCTCTCTTTTAATGACACTAGTTTGGTTTTCGATCTTGGGCAGTTTACTCACACTGCCTATCCCAAGATCCTAGCCTAAACTAATGTTTGTTTGCTCAATAAAGAGTTACTGATTGCTTTTAGGTAAATTTTATGTGTACTTTTTTATTGTCTTCGGTAGGGGATTTGACGTATGAAATGTGATGAGACTTTGACTCGATAAATCATGCACAAGACAATGGTTTAAAAAAAATAATTTCAATTCAATGAAAACAAATTGTATTCTACAGGTGAGAGTCTTTCACATATTCATATTCTTTCCATGCATCTTAGTCATTTAACACATGCATAACCAACGAAACTCTTTCCAATGTTTTCTTAACAACTACTTGAAACCAAAAGTAGAGCAGCTTTAAACCAGCTAAGTAGAAGAATGAATAAAAAAATGTGGATCTTTCTTTCATAAAAAATGCTTTTAAGAAAGAAAAACAAAACTTTTTTCCTAAAAAAAACTTTTAGGACAACTATTTTGCTGACAAAACGTAATAACAGACCATCTTTTAGTTCATGAGAAGGTTTCCTACCCCTTTTGGTTTGCAGACACAGCTGGAAATCAAGTTATTGGGAGACTAACGCTCTGTGACAGTGGCCATAGAGAGTTAATAGGTCCACTAATGCTCCCTGTAAGCAGACACACTGCTTTATAAAGCACTGTGTAGTTTGCTAACTTGCGTTAATGTGGGAAAACAGTAAAAAATAGGGCTTCCCAGATCAGATCCAGTGATGAATATATGTAGGCAAGATGCAACAAGGTTCTTGGTGGGTCAGAAAGGGAATGCAGAAGTATAGGGAGGTTTTAGAAGGAGGAGAAAGCTGAGAACTGTGGGTAAACTGGCAAATAGATGTATAGTCCCCAACGGAGTATCCTATTCTGCTATAGGATAAAATGCATGGTGTATGGAGAATGAAGATACCCTCAAAGGTCTTCTCGGGACCTTCGGCAGACTGTAAGATTATCTGCAACCGTCACAAAGTTACATGCATGTTCATAAACATTAACTAACTATCAAAGTAGGAGAAGTAGATTACCTCAAGCCTCCGTGTAGATTTGCTGGAGAGCGCAATGTAGCTAGGTGGAAATCCCCTGAGCCGGCTCCAGATCAAGTCCTGCACATAGAAGAGACAAGCATAATCACAACATACAACTCTGATAACTAATACATGAATACATAAAAGAACATCTAGTTACACATAACTAAGCTACTCATGCTAAAAGGTATTGGACAAACAACTGAATGAATGATAGTACCAACACCACGGAGTAGACAATACAACTGCAGTTCTATATTAATGTTGGAAGAGTGATTACAACCATCTGTTGTATCAGCCTTCCCTTACCCCTCCAGCTTCCCTCTCTCTCCCTTCTGTTGAAGCCCCGAAAATTGGGTCTACAACAAGGGGGATACCCACCCGGTCCGGACCTTGAAAGCAGCTCCTTTTCCATTTGGGATGGTGGGTCTGACTGGGGATAATGGGACCAATTTCCCAATTTGTGTGTGTGATGATAAGAATTGATATTTCCTTTTCTAAATATTTCTAAGTAAAATTCTTTTAATCTAAGTCTAATTGAAAACATGCAATTATATTCTAATGAACAAAAATATCTAACTCTAAAACTAACCTGGGATTTAACTTTCTGCTTATGCGATCTAAAATAGTTTCTAATATCAATTGATAATAAAGATCATTCAATCGCTACGAGAAAAGAATTCGTTAAAAATAAATTGTTTCATATAAGAAATTAGCCAAAACAATTGTGAGAAGCATATCGCATAATATGTCATTCATACATTAAGCATACGCAAAATAGTCATCACTGTACAAAAGTGCCAAATGATAACTCAAACATTCAAGCCTTCATATATAAATAATTGAACATAAAATATTAATTTGAAACATAAGAAGAAATTATTAAGAGATAAAAGTACCATTGATAACAATTTCTACTCATGAGCTTCAGCAATATAGATTTATCTCTTCCTAATTCAATATCTACTAAGAGTACAGAAATGCATTTCAGTAGCAGACATCAAATACAAATATCAATAAATCTCATTCCATTCATTCATCAAAACCTCCTCCGAGGGTGCAGAAGTGCATGTTTTGAGGAAAGGTTTTTGACAAATTTCAGGACCCCTCTCTAAATGCATGAGAGGGGTTAAAATACTACTACCTAAATACTAAAAATAGTTTATTACAAAAATATAGGAGGAGGTTTAAATGATCGTCCTTATCTAAGGCAAAAATAAATAAAAAATAAAACTAAAACTGTATCTGGAAATCAACTATCTATGTATCTGTTCTTTGAGATCGCAAGCATTCAACATCAACTTGAGGAGCGTCGGTTGGCCGACCTCCGACTTTAGTTGTCTTGTGAAAACAGAATCGGCAAGTGCTGGCGCTAACTTCTTGGCAGAGTTTGTAAGGCATTTGAGAGTCATGCATTGACTATGCGGTTTAACCAAGTACTGTCGGTAAGTGTCCCAATTCAACTTGGTTAACTTTTTGATGGACTCTGCCTTTTCCTTAGCGTTTTGTCTCCAACTTGTCTGCAGTTGCTGTGCCTTTGGGAGAAGTCCTGGAGAAGTTTCTGATATCAGGTTAGCTCTACGAATATTTTCATTGACACAGTCAATGACGTTGTTCGCCGCTGTCATTGCTTCCTCTGCTGCCTATTCTGCCTTTTTAATCTGTGCGTCCCACTTATGGAAAATCATTTCTTTGTGGGCTTCATTGATTCTGAGCAAGCCTGCTTTCTTCCCTTCCTCTGATTCTTTCCATTTCAAATAATCAGAAATTCTTTTATCGGTTAAATCATAATCGAGTCGCAAATCCATGACTTGATTTGTAATTTTATCGCTCATCTCGCAATGGGGAATTCATTGCGATATTCTTTGGCATAATGCCTCTTGCTGTTGCAAGAGTTGGTCGTTTAAGGCAAGGGCTTCTGAGAAAAACTCTGTAATTTTGGGGTCATCTCTATGCAATTCTAGCATAGTTTGTAACTAATTTTCCTTTTCGGCCAAATTGTTCTGATACCTCAGCTGCATTTGTTGAAAATCTTGTTGTAATTTTTCTAACTTCTCCTCTGCTTCACGGTTAGCACTGGCCTGTTGTAGCTGTTGCTGCAAAACTTGGATTTGTTCCTCTCTATCCTTAAGTAATTGCTGTACCTTCGACGCTTTATCAATGGTAGCAAAAGCATAGGCTCCTGCGATCTGGGATAACTTAGTTAGATTTTTAATAGGGACAGTTGTAGGGTCTCGCCAAAGGACATCTAGCTGCTTTGCCTCAGGTGAGAGCACATTGTCTAATTTCCTTTTCTTTCTTTGTCTTCTCACCACTACCTTGTGCTGCGGACTATAAAATACATCTAAAGGAGGAATCTCCTCTATCTTGAGCATGATTTCAGATGATGGGGTAATGGGAATATGCTCCATTTCTGGAGCATTGCTGACTGTTCCAATGATCATATCTGTCATTGTTTGCACTGTACTCTCATGTGTCTTTGTGTTCTGCTCCTCAATATTAATCAATTCATTGAATGTTTCCCACTCTTTATCCAGCTCAGTTCTCACTGGCTTTGGTGGCTGGATGAGGGGAGGGGGAACCTTTACCTGTGGTGTAGTTAAGACTTGTTTCTCTGGGCGCTCTTTAGATTGGGAAGTATCTCTAACTGACCCTTCACTTTTATTAGGGTCACTTTCGGACCGCTTAGAGTGTTCTGGTGATTCTTTTCCAGACTTAGACCTGGACTTGTTTGCACCAAAACTTCCACTTAAACTGATACTAGGAGTTGGCTCCCTTATTGGTTCTAAGCGCAACTTATCCAAGGGGATGTTTCCTAGTCTCCTTTCTCTGTACAATTTGAATTCTTGGAATTCCACTGGGGGAAATTGAATTTGAGCCATATGCAAAACTTCTTTCAGTGTGCTTTTCTGTTGGAATATATCATCAAAAGGATCATCTCCTTTAGAAAATATTTTTATCTTGACAGCAGTAGTAAAATTCTTAATGACATCAAAGGGGTCAAATTGTATCCCTGGAAACTTGAACAGTCGTAGACTCATCATATTGTCTACTTCTTTGAATGCATGACCTAACTCAAATAGTGAAAAGGCCCCACAGGCCATAGGAAATTGCGGCCAGATGGCCTTCTTCTTGTCTTTCAACTCTCTGGTGATTCCTCCCACCCCGCAGGTCTGGTAGGCAATTTCTCAAGCCAATAACTTATTAGGAACATATAAGGGTAACACATGAGGGGAAGTGATGCTTCCAAATACTCTGACATAGGTGAAAAATTCTTCCCCAAACCATCTTGCGACAGGGAGAATATCAACTTCCGCTTTGGGGGAAAATCTTGGGGCGTCCCTATTATACAACATTTTGTGAAGAGGTAACATTATTCCATGACAAATTCTATAAAAATATGGGATGAACTTGGAATCCCATAATTCTTTATGATAAATGTGAATGGGCAAGGGATTCTGTATGGTCCACTTCCAACCCATTATAGGAAATCTAGAAACAGAACAGATTGCATCCATAACATAGGCAACTAAAAATAAAGGAGGATAAATCCTCTGAGAGGTAGTTCTTTTAGACCGGTAGTTCCAAATAGCCGAAGCTAAATTATCAGACAATATCTGAGCCCAATCCATAATAGTGGCATTAGTGGCTGCATCTAATAGGGGTAGCCACTCGGATGAAAATTTGGTGATGTCGGGCCTTCCAAATAGCCTACATAGCATAGCAGCAGCAAAACAATATGGGGAGGAGAGGGAACCAGTATTGTACATACCGTGTTTATCCTTTTTCAATGGCTCTTCCCTTGCTGACCAGTTCTTGGTGCACTCTGCCAAATCTTCGTTTTCTTTGGCGAACTTCTCCACGAACTGCTTATTGTAGCTTGCCTGCAGCTCTAGTAGATGATACAGAAGCCTTAAATCTTGTGGGGTGAACGACCCAATGAGGTCTTGGCTTCGAGACTTGAATTGTCTATCTATTATATTAGCACTGTCTAGTACCCACTTGACCATGTCTGTGTATGGAAGTATTTTAGGCCTTGCCGCTATTCGATGAAGGAATGAACATGCAAGTTCAGTAATTGATGCCTCAGATGACCCGCATGAGTCTGCTGTTGCTTTAACTTCCATAACTCTAGGGTTTTCTTCTTCGAGCAGACTGTACATGCCTTCCCAAGTGGTTATGATGGCATCTTTGGTACAGGTGGTGTCTGTGATAAGGGCGTCATCTCTTTGTCCTCAGCAATCGAACCTTCTTTCCCATTACGTTCTGCACACTGCTGCGTATATTATTCTGCTTGCTGCTCCTGCAAGTTTTTTGAAGTAAAGAAAGAATAATGGTAAGAGATAAGGTGACGAGAAAGCTCTTAATTCCAAAATCATATCAAATATATCACCCTACGTGAAACAACCTTTTGATCAGATCTAAATCTTATCTCATAAATGACCATCAACTTACCACTAAATTGACATTAATGCCCATAACTTGGTATCGGATTACGAAAAATACTTTATTGAACAATGAGCCCTACCGATCTGCGATAAAGCAATTTTGCGATTTTCTTCGCAATATCGCAGATCACAATATCGCTAATCCTTTTATTAACAATCATTTATTACCTTATGCGTCTGCGAGATGCGATTTGCGAGATGCCTTATCGCATATCACCAGATCGGGATATTTTATATTAGGTGATACTTGCAGCATATGAAATCCGCGATGTGCGATGATTCTTTAAAACACGCGATCTCGCATCGCGTTTTCGCAATTTCAAAAGCTTGTTTAGTGTCTCCCATTACCCTTTGTGATGCGATGTTTTATTGCTAAGAGAACGATCTTATTCCAAACTTATTATAAAACTTAAGTTTTTTGGGTTTTGCGGGTGTTTTCCTAAGCTTATGATAGTATGTTTTATTCAAAGGGAAATATAAGTGCTAGTTTTTTATTTTTAGAAAAGGGTCCCCATTTATTTAGTTTTATTACTAATGCTAAATAAAAAGGGGGGGTTGTTGCTGGCCACAACACCTTCTTACCAACTTCTTATGATTTGAGACAATGCTCAATAGTCAAGTATGCTATCCTTTCAAATGCTCTAACCTCTATCACCATAGCCCTAGCTTTGCATATGTAGCAATTGAGTTAGGGTTGCCAAGTTCCTCCTTGAGTTCCCTAGGGTAAAAGCAATGAAGTTGCAATGCTTTTCAACTCTTACCCATTCGCCTCCTTCTTTAGGATTAGAAATCCTCCAAATAGGTCGAATCTGGATGTTTCCTTGCTTTTCTTGAGTGATTTTAGGAACAAATATCTAGATATTTATGAGTCAATTCGTTCCTTTGACCCTTATAACTTCACTAGGATCCACTAACGATGTTCCAAAACTAGTAACTTGAGTTATTTGGGTCACTAACACACCCTTAGGCTTGCAGAGAAGCTTTATAAAGTACGTTGTTAGTGCATAGCCAGCATTAGTGTGGAAACAAGGCATGTGATCTTGGTATTTGCTTCAGCTATCATGTCTTTCCCCTCTGAATTGATGAGGAGGTAAATTTTTTGTATAACATTCATTCTTCAATTGCTGTAGAAATTCCTTCTCACTGATCAACAAGGCTTTAGAATCATTAATTTAGGATGTCCCCTCTTCCTGCAATGGAAGTAAGGTGTGATTAATGTCATCTTTCTGAAACTTATATGTATTCTTCTTCCTATCATGCACCACTCCTCTATCAAACTTCCATGGTCTACCAAGAAAAATATGAAACACATCCATATGCATCACCTTGAACAAACTTTTATCCTTGTAGTTTTTGATTGGAAGACCTATCTCACACTGTTCATTCACCAACAACTGATGGCCTTTCTGGAGCCATGACACCTTATAAGGTGTTGGGTGCTTTGTCTTTTTCAGCTTCAACTTTTCCACCACTTCCGTGGACACCAAATTATCTATGCTGCCACTATCTATCACTGCCTTGCAAAACTTACCTTGGACTTTGCAAACACTCCCGAATAAAGCCTTTCTTTGTGCAAGTTCAACTGCTTCCTTCTCCTGCTTCAACAATACCTTTTTCATTACTATAGCCTCTGTTGTCTCTGACATGTTTTTCGCTTATACTTCTGGTTCCCCTTCCTTTGTTGGGGCTACAACAACATTTATTGGGCCTGCTTCTTGATTTTATGGACACGTGTGAGTCACGTGTCCCACGTTTCCACACTTGTAGCAACAAATCTCTCGTCCTCTTCCTCTGGAAAAGGATCTTCAACCTCTGAAATCCCCTTCTTGCTGTCGTGACGTGCTTGTGCCACTTGCTTTTCCTTTTTGCACTAAACTCTTTCCTCTGCTAGGTGACTATCCTCTTCCTCTAGTAGAACCTCGTCCTCTACCTACTTGTTTTCTTGCCAACCTTTCTTCAACTTTCAAGGCCAATTGATAGGCCTATTATACTATCATAGGTGAGAGTATTTTGATCTCATATAGTATATCAAATATGAGTCCATTGATGTACCTGACTATTTTCTCTGTGGTCTCATTAATGTAACCAATTGTAATATTAATTTTATAAAATTCTTCGGTGTACTCCCTTATAATCATGGTTCTTTGTCTTAAATTTTGCATTTGTCTAAATAAAATGTGCTGATAGTCCTTTGGTAGGAATTTGCATCTTAATTTCACCACCATCCTATCCCAACTTTTGGTTTTGGGCTTGTTTTGTCTTCTTCTATTAGTCTGCACTCCATCCCATGAAAGAGCGGCATGTCCTAGAATCAATCTCATTTTTTTTTCCTCTACTGGTTAAGTTGGTGCCAATGCCCCTTCTTATTCTTCTTCTTCTACCACATCTCCTGCTTCAGGGTCTCTTCTGCATTTTCTTATCTCAATTCAACATTTATGATAGGTCTTCAGGCTCTTCACAACCAACATGAGCCATCTTCCTTTGGAGCAGTGAAAATTTCTACTCTAATACCACTTCATGCAGAGCATAAATCAATAAAATCTCAGTAGTTCACCTCTTGCAGAGAAAAATCAATCTTGGAAATGATCTATATCACAAAGCACACTTCACTTTCCCATAATGTGTTCTTCCACTAGTAGTGCACACTTAATACTCCTTTAATTGCATTCTTTTCTTATTCTTGCTTTAATTCCTTCCTTTAGACTTATCCCTGGTGCAACTTGAACAATCTTAGATTGCAAATATCCTTCCTTCGATTGGACTGGAAGCACAATTCCTCCATTATGCACACTATAAATTAATATCTATGCACTTAAAATGACACTCGACTGATTTGCATTGGATTAATTAAGTATTTACAACAATATTGCCATGGGAGTAAATCTAATGTAGTCATAAGTCCCACTACAATGTCTCATAAAGAAATGAAAAAAAAAGGTGCATAAATTCTTCTTAAATTGCGCTCACCATAAACAATATTACCATATCTTAATTCAAGGAGACCAACCTTCGAATTCCTATGATTCTCTTCAAATCACCTCTTTTCCAGTGGAAATTTGGTTTCTCCTATCCTAGTTTCAACACTGTCTCCTTCCTTTGTAATATGAGAAGGGAATTTTAGTTGTAGTCCCTTGAAAGTTTACCTCATGTGCTCTTACTGTATCTATTGTCTAGAACACACATAAATCATTCTTGAATAGTTACAAAGGATTGGAAATTACATGAAGAAATAAAGGAGTCATAGATACACAGGAAATCATGGATGATTCTTTTGGCTCCTACGGGTTTGATTTTTATTACTATCTAAAAAGATTCTAAAGAAAGATAATTCGATCCTCAATCATAGGATCATTCACAACAACTCATAAATACATTAATTACATAAAAAATCATACGTATTAGCTAATTACATGACAATTTAAATTAAAATCTAATCCTAAGAAACTACAAGAAATGAGGAACCAACTGCTCTGTAAAGGTTTTTGACCTCTTGGTTAGTTTAAAGAGATTTTGACATGCCTTGCATCAAAATATTTGGAAATACTACATGCCCTAAGGCAATGACATCCTTACCTAATGTGAAGACACTTCAAGGTGAAAATAAATCATGATAGTCTTAAATACTTCTTGGAAAAGATATTATCTTCGGAAGAACAACAAAAATTGGTCACAAACATGTTGGGTTATGACTTTGAAATCATCTACAAAAAAGGGAAGCAATTTTTTTTTGCAGATGCACTCTCAATAAGGGATGAGGATCTAGATCCATTTCTCTATGCCATTTCTATTATCTAACCTGATTGGATAACTGAAGCAATGGGTGAATGGAAGAATTACAAAGAAGTGTGGAAACTCATTCAAAAGTTGTAGCAAAATACCAGTCCATTTGATACATTTATCTAGAAAAATGTTTCTTTGTGGTACACAGATCGCTTATACATATGTAAGAAATCCCAACTCAAACAAAAGGTTCTTTTGGAATTTCACACCTCTCCAATAGGAGGGTAATCAAGATTTTAAAAAACTTATGATAGGGTTAAGAAGGATTTTTTTTGGGATGACCTTAAATATCATATTCAAAAGTTTATGGTAGAATGTTTGGTTTGCCAACAAAATAAAGTTGAGTCAATTAAGACCCCAGGTATTTTACAACCATTAGCCATTCCAAGTCAGCATTGGAAGGAGGTCTCAATGGATTTTATCACACATTTACCCAAGTCTGAAGGAAAGAGTGTCATCATGGTGGTAGTTGATAAACTTACCAAGTATGCACAATTTTGTGCACTATCTCTTCCTTTCAAATCTTTTACAATCACTATTACATTTATGGATATATTTCAAAAACTACATGGAAACCCAAAGGTTATTGTAAGTGACAAAGATCCCATTTTCACTGGAAATTTTTGGACATAGTTATTTTCTTGTCTTAGTACTCAATTAGCTCATAGATCATCTTATCATCCTTAATCTGATGGGTGAACTAAGATAATGAACAAAAATTTGGAAGGATATATTTGTTGCTTTGTATTTGATAAGAAAACATAATGGGTCAAGTGGTTACCTATGGAAAAATGGTGGTATAATACTTATTTCCATACCGCAACAAAAATGACCCCATTTATGGCACTTTATGGATATCATACACCATACATCACATCATATCTAAGAGAAAACTATAAAGTTAAAGCAGTGGAAGATCACATCAAGCATCAACAATAAGTTCTCCAACTCTTAAAGGATAACTTGACTTTGACACGGAATCAAATTAAATAATAAGCATATCAACAACGTAGTGAAATAACTTTTGACATGGTTGATCGAGTATTTTTGCAGCTACAACCATACAAAAAAATGTCCCTCAATCAAGCTAAGAAGGATAATAAATGATCACCCAAGTACCATTTCTCTTACAAGGCATTGCAAAAGATTGGTACTATCACACACAAATTGGAGCTTCTTGCATCTTTGCGAGTACACCTAGTTTTCCATGTTTCACGCTTAAAGAATGTTATAGGTGATAAGCTCTCAATTGAAACTATATTTCCAAAACTTGTTGAGGAAGGAAAAATCATATTGGAGCTTGAAGCAATCACAAAAACAAGAATATGATAGCTAAAAATTTGATCAATTATAGAGTATCTCATTAAGTGGAAGAGCTTGCCTGTCGAAGATTCCACATGGGAGGATGAGTATTTTATACAAAAGCATCTAGAACTACTCAAGCATTGAGGACACCACTTTTTTGAAGGAGGGGGCATGTTAGGTTCCTGTAGTACTAGTGTAGCCCTTATATTGTTATTATGTGCCCCATAGAATCCCCCTATTGTTATTGTTGTGCCCTTATATTATTATTGTTATGTAGGCCCTAATTATATTTTGACCCTTTAGAATCCTATATATACCAAGGAGGTCTTGTCATTTGAATCATCTAAGAATTGTTAATTAATGTGATGTAGAGGGAGATTTCCCCCTTGAATAGGCTTATTATCTTGTCATCAATCTATATTTTCTTTTGTTTCTGTCATATTTTGATCTGAATACATAATAATTTTATATTTAATGTTATTGAATGTCTCAAAACAAGCTATAGCCAAGGTGTTATGGGATAAGTTAGGGAGTTTGCATTAGTCTAAGTTCTTTGTAAGAAAAAGTTTCCCTTAAAAGAAGTTGTACACCCTAAGGATGAATGATGGTAGACTTGGTGACTGAGCATATGAATGCCTTTAGCTATGTGGAAATTTCTTTGTTTTTTGGTGGTACTAAAATTTTAGATGAAGATAACGACATTAGTTTATTGTGTTCATTGCCAAATTCATGGGATAGTTTCTTGTAGCTATTAGATGTAATGCAACCACTTTAAAGGCTAATGATGTGGTCTCATACTTGTTATCGAAAGAAATGAGGCTTAAAACTATGGATAGTCAAAACTTGGATGCTTTATTTGTAAGAGGTTGTTCCTAGGATAGAAATAAAAATAAGTCCCAAGAAGAAAAATCTGAATCTAGAGGTAGATCTAAATATCCAAGAAAATCCTCAAGGAAATGTTGGAAATGTGGTAAAACTAAGCATTATAAGAAGAACTATATATCTAAAGAATTAATAAAGGAAAGGGATTCAACGATGCTCCTTCCATAGAAGAGGAGACCTCTTTATATGAAGAAGAGGATGCATACTTAGCTTATTCAAGCACAAATTTAGATCATGATGTATGGTCAATTAACTCAATTACTTATTTCATATGAATCCTCACAAGAATTCATTTTATGAATATAAGAAGTTTGATGGAGGTGATGTTTTCCTAGGAGATGACTCAACATACAAAATCATAAGACAAGGAAAAGTAAAATTGGTGATGAAGGGTGGAATGTTTAGAACACTCCTAGGATTTTTTTACATTCCGGAGCTAGATAGAAACTTGGTATCCACAAGAAAGATGAAATATGTAGGTCTACATATGAATATTGGAAACTTGTGAAATGGTTCAAAGAGAATGGTGGTGTTGAGGGGAGTTTAGAATATAACTCTATACAAGTCGTTGAAAAGCACTATCATTGATGGGTGTAATAGGTTTGTTGTTCATGAGGGTGGAAATGAAGAAGGAAAAAAAAATATTTTCTCTATAGAAAAGATAATGTTATGACACCAAAGGATAGGACATATTAGAGAGGGGGGTCTTCAAGCATTACATGAAAACATTATGGTTGAATGTATTTCTGATTGCACACTAGAATTTTATTTTTGTGAACATTGCATATATGGTAAATGTAATCGAGCCATATTCCCATTTACTGCTACAAGAGTAAAGGGAATATTAGAGTTAGTGCACAATAGTTTTTTTATGCCTGTGAATGTTCCATCATAAGGTAAATATGTGTACTATGTTTCATTCATACACTATTCTCAAGGAACACATGTATTAATTTCCTCTCTATGGTCTTGGGTAACTTTAGAGAGTTTGTAACTCTCCCTCTCTCCCCCTTCGAACCTTCTTGGGTTGATTAGATGCTAAAAGTGTTAGAATCTTCATAAACTTAGCTTCAAATAAAAGATCTCATCATTCTAATTCCAACGGTACAAATGACACTCGAATCCGATCTTGTATGAAGAAGTTAGAGCAAGTCAAAGTTCAGGTTTGACTTGGACGAATGGTAGGAAAAGATGATGTGGAAATGACCATCAACGAATGGTGAAGCGCCAAGTGGCAGGCTGCCATTGGCCCCCGCATTTCACAAATCGCATATCATAGGCGGTTCAAGTTAAAGAATCAGCCCCAAGCAAGGTCAGGGTTGCGATATGATAGATCACAATCGCACTTCGCAACAGAGAAGGCATTATAGAAATCAGTCACCAACATCCCCAGGTTGTGATGTGATAATCAAAATTGCACACCATAGAAGGTAGAGTCTCGCATTATGTTACCTAATGGTTCTTCATTGATTGCGATTTGTAAAAGGATCCCAAATGTGATGCGAGTAAGGGTTACAGTTAATAGTATAGTCGGGTCCGCCATATCACAATCGCATATCACCCTACCACATTCACAGACCATAATACTGTTGGTTCTCGCTGATTGTGATTTTTGATGGAACAATAAGTGCCAATAGATTATGGACCACCACATGGTGAAATGTTTGATCAGTTAGCCTTTTTGGAGCTAATTTGTAGGATCATGCCAGTTTTGGAGCAATTTGTGGAGCGAATAGTGGGAAAACTAGGAGAGGTCATAACTTCTTTAGTTTTCCACCAAATTGGATGAAAAAAGAGGCTAGATATCCATTTTTAGACATTATGGACTCATTGGAGTAGGATTCAGAAGCATTTTAGTAGGCTTCAGAAGCATTTGAGCATTGTAAACACATCTTTTTACACTTTTGAGCATAATAGAGAGGCCCAAGCCATTGGAAGATGGACCAAGGAGACGTAGCCCAAGAGGGGTGAACTCCTTTATCATGTTCTTGTTGTAATGTGCTTTGATGATGTTCTGTACATGTTTATGCTGCTGTTCAATCTCTTATTTATGTTAAATTTCTCATAAAATTAGCAAAAAAACTCATCATTTCACTTGCAAAAATTCATGAATCCTTAAGCACAATGAAAGGATTCTGTTTCTAATCTGAGGAGGATCTTAGCACATAAATCTAATATTCTAAATTATATCATTTCTGGTATTAGAGCACTAGGTTTTCTTTGTGAAATACAAATTTAACTGTTTGCAATATTATGCCATGCTTACAAGGTTAAAACTCAAAAGAGGAGAAGGAAAGCTGGTTGGAAGCCCTGAAGTTGGGTCAAGGAGAAGGACGGCAAGGTTGCCACAATCTCCAACACCAGTTCAACCTCGAGTTGTAGTTGAAACTCCAGAGATCATGTCTCATGAAGCAGAACCTACAAACATGACAGATGATGAGAAAGCCTTTATAAAGGATTTCTTTGACATGACAGAGATGGTGAAGGTCCTCTATGAAGAGAGGAATACCAGGTTTGTAAGGGGAAAGTTCCAAACCTCCCAAAGGAGAAGGATCTTCAGGAGGAGGTAATGGAAATGGAGACAAACCTCCACCCTCTCCACCATATTCTTCATCTTCTTCTTCACAATCATCTTCACCCTCTTCTACTAACACAATCCTTACTCATACTCATCATCATACTTCAAAAGGAACTGATAAATCACCTTTTTTAAAACTTGATGTTAAATTTGTGCTGCCCATGTATAATGGTGAAGTGAATGCAGAGAAGCTTGATAATTGGACTCGTTAGTTGTAGGTTTATTGCAGGATTCAAAACCTTCAAGAGGATGACATAAAGATTCAGTTAGCTTCCTTGAGAATGGAGGGTGCAACACTAGTATGGTGGGAATCAAAGACCCAAGAGGAGATCAAAAGACACAGTAAGATATCAATTTCTTGGAATGGTTTCATTGCTGCAATCAAAAGAAAATTCTACCCTCTAGCTTATATGCAAAAATCCATCATGAATTGGCTGAACTTTAGACAGCTTAAAGGTCAAAATGTGCAAGATTACACCCAAGAATTCAGAAAAAGGTCTTTGATGTTAGGTGTAGATTTGCAATCACAGGACACATTGCTGACATACATTGGGGGTTTACACAGTTACCTTAGGCATACTATATTAATGTTTAATCCCAAGAATCTAGATGATGTGTGTGTGCAAGCCACTCATCTTGAGGTAAGAGGGAAAAACAACCCAGAAGAAGGTAGTGAAAATCCATTTAAGAGTAAAGGAAAGGAAAAGGATTTCAAAGGGAATGAAAATAAAAATGCATCTATCAAAAAAGAAGGAGATAAAATTACATGCAGACATTGTTCCAGAGAGGGTCACAATGAAGCTCATTGTTGGAAGCTTCATTCTGAAATGAGACCAAAGAAAAACAACAAAAATGGAAAACAAAAAAAAACTACAACCACTCAACAAGATTTGGGATCCTATTCGGGTGATGAAACTAAAACCACAACCATGGGGTTAAAAGGAAAAGAATCTATTGCCAGCATTAGTTCTTTAGACTCGCAAAATGAAACTCCAAATGAAAAAGAGGAGAATAAAACTTTTTCACATAAGGGTGATATCAAAACACAACAAGATTGATCGCTTTTTGATAGTGTCTCTCTAGCGAATCTTATATCTGAAAACATTGTCAAAAGTTTAAATTTGGAAATCGTTCAACATCATAAACCATATCCACTTGGATGGGTGTGTGACAATGTGTAATTTCAGGTTACGAGAAAGTATAAACTGAAATTCGCCATTACTGCAAATTTCATAGATGAAGTGGAGCTTGACATTGTGCTGTTAGATATCTGTGGCATAGTTTTGGGCAACGCGTAACTTTATGACAGAAAAAATATCTTCCATAGACATGAAAAAAATATCATTTATTCAAAGATGGAGTAGAATATATTGTGAAAGCTCACAACAAGAAAACAAATCTTTCACTTGTTAATGCAGGGCAGATGAAAAGACTAGTGAATTCGAGCAAGAAGTTTTTGCTTCTCATGATCAAACCCAAGAATTATGTTTATAATGAAGATTTTAAAGGTTGTGATTTGAATTTGAAATTTGAATTGGTTGACGTAGTTAACCAATATGACAAGATGTTTCAGGAACCAAAGGGATTACCTCCCAAGAGAGGAATACAACATGAGATATAGTTGCAGCAAGATCGTCCTCATCCTAACATTAGCATGTATAGGATGTTAGTGATGGAAAGCGTTGAAATTAAGAGGAAAATTCAAGAGTTGTTGAACAAAGGGATCATTAGAACATCTTCCTTGCCGTGTGGTTCACCTATTGTCTTGGTGCCGAAGAAGGATGGAACATGGCACATGTGTGTGGAATTTCGTGCATTGAACAAAATTACGGTAAAGAATCGTTACCCACTGCCTAGAATAGATGATTTACTTGATCAATTGAAATATGAAAAGTATTTTACTAAGTTGGACTTAAGAAGTGGCTACCATCAAATTAGAATAGCTGAAGGAGACATTTGGAAGACACCATTCAAAACAAAACAAGGTTTATTTGAATGGCTAGTTATGTCATTTGGTTTATGTAATGCTCCCGCTACATTCATGAATGTGAGGAATGATGTAATGAGGCCATTTTTTGATGAGTTGGTCATAGTATACTTAGATGACATCTTAATTTTTAGTAAATCTTGTGATGAACATGCCATGCATGTAAGAAAAGTACTTGATGTCTTGAAAAAAGAACAATTGTATCTGAAGATGTCAAAGTGCGAGTTTGGAAAAACTTCTTTAGTTTACTTGGGTCATATTGTTGGAGGAGGTGAGTTGAAAATAAATCCCTCCAAGGTTGATGTCATTGTGAATTGGCCAAGGCCCAAGATAGTTACGAAGGTAAGACGTTTTTTGGGAGCAACCCAATATTGGAGGAAATTCATTGCTAATTTTTCTCTTATAGTATCTCCTTTGCATGCATTGACAAGTGTGAAAAAGGTTTTTCAAAGGGAAGGCAAACAACAAAAGGCCTTTGATGCATCGAAGGAAACGATCAGTACAACTCCATTACTTGCACTTCTAGACTTGAGACAGTCATTTGAGATTCAGACTGATGCTAGTGACTATGCTATGGGTGTAGTCCTCATGCAACATGGTAAGGCTATCTATTTTCATTTAGAAACTTTTAATGGTGAAGTAATTAAATATCCTATATATGACAAGGAATCGTATGCATTGGTGCAAAGTGTGGAAAAATGGAAACACTACTTGATGGGTAAGTAAACAATCATTCACACTGATCATCAACCATTGCAATACCTGCAATCACAATCAAAGTTGCAGCAATCAAGGAACTTCTGATGGATGGGTTTTCTTCAACAATTCCACTTGGTAATCAGGTATAAGAAAGGTAGGTTCCTGAATGCTTTCTAGGCCTATTGTTGGTGCAACTACTTTACTCAAGCATAATTCTCTTTTACATGAAAGTTACATTGAGCAATATGCATCAGATAATGACTTTCAAGATGTTTATGCAAGCTTGAGTCAAGGTAACCAAGTAGAGGAAGTGGATTATCATTTGCATTGTAACTTGGTATACCATCTTGGCAAGCTTTGTATTTCATAGGGAGAAAGAGTTAACATCATAAGAGAGGCACATACTTCTCTTATTGCTAGTAATTTCAGTGTAAGTAAGATGGTGGCACATCTACAAAGGTATTGTTATTGGCCTCATATGCTTGAAAGTGTGTCTCGTTTTATTAAAGGATGTTAATTATGTGCAACCGGTAAGCCTAGCAATAGGAAGTTAGGACTGTACACACAAATTCCGGTTCCTACATGACCGTAAGAGAGTATTTCTATGGATTTCATAGGAGGTATCCCATTGTCAAAAAGAGGTCATGATTATTTGTATGTAGTTGTGGATAGGTTCAGCAAAATGTGTATTTTGATGCCATGTAAAAAGAAAGTTACAACTGAACAAACTGCTCAGTTATTCTTTCAGAATGTTTGGGTGCATTTTGGATTTCCCACATCTATTGTTAGTGATCGAGATTCTTTATTTGTTGGGAATTTTTGGTCAATCTTGTGTGGATTCATGGACACCAAATTCAAAAATAGTACAACCTTTCATCCACAAATAGATGGTCAAATAGAGGTGGTGAATAAAACAGTGATACATCTTCTTCGTGGGTATTGCAACAAGCATCCTATGTTGTGGGATGAACATTTGCACTATATTCAACATGCTTACAACCGAGCCAAGCACTCTTCAACTCAAACTTCACCATTTGAGGCATGCTTAGGACACTTTCCTAAATCTCCTTTGGATTTTATTTTTGGCAAAGATCTTGCTATTGAAGGTCATAGCGACATAGAAAAAGCAAGAAAGTTCATTGAAAAATCCAATTAGTATACCAAAAGGGTCAAGAAAAGCTTGAGAAAAGCTAAGGCAAGTACAAAGCAAGGCACATCAAGAATCTTCAAGATCACAAGTTCCAATTGGTGATCAAGTTTGGCTTCACATTAACTAAGAGAGGCTCCAAGGATAAGGTAAAAAGCTAAAACCAATTAGATATGGTCCATTCAGAATTTTGGAAAAGATTGGTAACAATGCCTTCAGGTTGGATTTGCCCTCATATATGAAAAACTATGTTGTTGTTAATGTTGAGAATTTAAGGTTGTATGAACCTCCTTTGGTTGAAGATCAAGGAGAGAATATTCAAATCCCATCTATTGAATACTTTTCTCTAGAATTCCTTGATGAACTTCAACAAGACACTATACTTGACAAAAGAACAAGGACATCAAAAAGGGGAAGTATTGATTATCTTTGAGTGGGGCTCAAGGGTACAAATCCTTTAAAATCCAAATGGATAGAGGTTGGAAAGGTGAGGGAACTATACCCTCACCTATTGGATAATTGAGAGTGATCCTTTTGGGGTCCAAAAGGCTTCCAGTGGGGAGGAGTGATCAGGTGCTCAAAATTAGGCTCAAAACTCAAAGTGTTAGAATCTTGATAAAATTAGATTTAGATCAAAGAGCTCATAATTATGATTGCAATGGTGCGAATGCCACTCAAATCTGAGCTCTTATGAAGAAGTTAGAGCAAGTCAAAGTTCAGGTTTGACTTAGACAGATGGAAGGAAAAGATGATGTGGCAAGGCCCTTCAGCAAATGGGGAAGCACCATGTGGTAGGCCGCCATTAACTCCCACATTTCACAAATCGCATATCACAGGTAGGTCATGTTAAAGAATCGGCCCCAAGCAAGGTATGGGTTGCAATGCGATAAATCACAATCGCACTTCACAACAAGGAAGGAATTGTAGAAATTGGCCCCCAACGTACCCAGGTTGCAATGTGATAATCACAATCACACACCACAGAAGGCAGAGTCCTGCATTATGTTACCCGTCGGTTCTCCAATGATTGCGATTTGTGAAAGGATCCCAGATGAGATGTGACTAAGGGTTACAATTAATAGTATCGCCGGGTCTGCCACATCGCAATAACACATCATCCTGCTGCATTCATAGACCATAAGACCGTCATTTCTCGCTGATTCCGATTTGTGATGGGACAGTTAGTGCCGACAGATTATGGACTACTACACAACAAAATTTTTGCTTAGTTAGCACTTTTTGGAGCTAATTTGCAGGATCATGCTGGATTTGGAGCAATTTGTGGAGAGAATAGTAGGAAAACTAGGAGAGGTCATAACTTCTTTGGTTTTCCACCAAATTGGATGAAAAAAGAGGCTGGATAGCCATTTTTGGACATTATGGACTCATTGGAGTAGGTTTCAGAAGCATTTGAGCATTGTAAACACACCTTTTTACACTTTTGAGCATAATAGAGAGGCTTAAGCCATTGGAAGTTAGACCAAGGAGAAATAGACCATGAGGGGTGAACTCCTTTATCATGTTCCTATTGTAATGTGTTTTGATGATGTTCTATACATGTTTATGCTACTATTCAGTCTCCTATTTATGTTAAATTTCTCATAAAATTAACAAAAGAACTCGTCATTTCACTTGCAAAAATTCATGAATCCTTAAGCACAATGAAAGCATTTTGTTTCTAATTTGAGGATGATCTTAGCACAACAATCTAATTTTATAAATCAGATCATGGGTTGTGGGAGGTGTTACTTTATGTTTAACCCGACTTCCATGATCTAATATGAATATGGAGATACAAAAATCCTCCTTCTTTTAAAGTTGTATAATTTTTTTATGATATCATCATAATATTCAACTCGTTGAGAGCTTTCCAATGATATAAATTTTACCTCAATCCAACTTCTGGATTGAAAGTTACAACCTTCCAAGCTCAACCAATTAGAAGGTGCCACATCAACAAGGAACTGCCATGTGGAATCCATGTATATTTTGAGATATTGGTCCCACTAGATTTGACCCCATAATGCTTTTCACTCTTTCCTTTATATCTAGGTTTGAAGGAAATCTGAGGTGCATAGTATAAACCATAGTGCAACACTTCCCGAATCGCTAGGTCCTTTGAGTCTTCTCTTGTAATGAAGTATTGTGGATCCCACAAAGCATCCACATATCCACACTAGCCATTGTGGCATCATCCACCTCACCTCCTATCATGGGTCCCATAACACCCACTTCCTTTGCATTTCATTTCCCTTCTACATTTTGTCTGGTCCATAGAATAAATATGGTGTCTCAAATATTTACACCACATGCTAACATCTAGATTTCCTGGATCCTAGATTTCTTGCCATCACATTATCATTCAGCTCCTCCCAAGGGGGTCCTTATCTATATCACCACTCGATCAACTTAACTGTGGAACATGCAAATTATTTAAAATATAGTGCACTTCGAAAGTGCACTAGAAATGACTATCCACATGCCTAAATTTATGAATAGATACACTAGTATTGAATGCGTCTACCCCTTTCATAGATATGGTTGCGCTAAGAAACACAGACTAAAAATTGTTTTTGGGCCAAATACTTGGCCCATCCAAGATCGATTTGATCCCGGATACAAGTTCTGGCCTCTGCCCATACTTAGGCTTACAAAATAAGAAATATTCAATGGATTTAACCAGAACTTCCTTGAAAACAAGGCATTACTCAGAACACTGAATCTATAGGGATAAAACCCACACCTAAACACTAAAAAATTCAAGAATTACACTAATCCATATCACAAATGCCCTCCATTGGACATTGAAACAAGATATGCTACAGTTTATACCTCATTGTGAATTCAGATACAACAACATCACACATAACCACTGCATGGATCTCAAAACAAATACTATTAGGTCTAATTGATCAATCATACATCACATAACATTAACCATATCCCTTTATTAGGGAAAGTCAGACAATAGTATTAAAAAAGAGAGATTCATGATATTCATAACATATCATAGAATAGAAAGTCACACATTGTAATAGATTAGCTAAAAACCTTGAGTAATCATACATGACCATGCAAATATCTCCACAACTCATGAAAATATAAGAAAATACAAAGAACTTCAAGGCTTTCATGACCATGAGAACATATAAATAAAGAATTCATCATAAATGATCCAAATGGATCCAAGAACACTCTCTAAGTCTTGAAATCTCTCAAAAACATGCCAAAGATCAAAACCATCGCATGCCAAGAGCCCTTTGAATGGCTGAAAAACACTATCGGGAGGTAAAAACCAGAGAAAACTGTGAATAAAACACTGTTTGGAGGCGTAGAACCATGGATGCACAACAGCCATCAGATCTAGCCGATCAACGGTCTAGATCTGATCGGCAATCGCAATCAGCATAGGCAGACAACAGGTATTGGTACAAACCACATGACACTTGCGACGGATATTAGCAAAGTTAGTCTAGACCGTCGATCAAGCGCACAGATCGACGACCCATATTACATCATAGGATCGCTATCGGGGAAGGCAGGAGCGCTTACAACGACCTGGGGGTTATTGCGATGAGCGATTGCGATATCACAATTGGAGCAACCATGATGCGTGACCTAATGAACCGGACCCGACGGGTTTATCAGTAATATTTCATAAGATCTGAGGTCCACAGAAAAGGCCAGCTTTAATGTATTTTCACAATTTTTAACACATTTAAAAATTACAATGGGGAACTTTGGAGCAGGGCCATGGTGACATGTGATGGCGACTTATAGGCAGACCCGATAGGAGAATAGGTTGGATTTAAGGACTTTTGAAGTCCGAGATGAATTATGTTTGGCGGCATTTCACAGTTATGCATGCATTTTCCTGTGTTAAATAGAAAACGACTGCGTTTGGGATTCTGAAGGATCTCAAGGGATCGAGGCACTCTTACATTGTGAATAGGTGGCCACCTCCCCTTTTGGCATTATGCCATGATTGTAAGAGGAATTCGAATGGATAGAGGCCCAGGAGATAGAAAGCCAGGAAGGAGAAACATAGCCCAGATTGGCTTTAAAGCCACAGACAGAGAGCAAACAGGACAAGCAATATTGAAGGCAGTGCCAAGACAGAGTTGAGACAGAGACAAAGAGTGATTTAGAGGGTCTGTGTACTCAGAGAAAGCTTGAGAGGTTCAAGCAAACTCTTACTATTCCATATATTGTGTATTGAGTCTCAAACTGAACTCATACTATTGTAAAAACTCCACTTGAAGACATAATAGAGAGGCCACCACTAAAGGCTGGACTAGGAGATGTAGCCCAGGAGTATTGTGTGAACTCCTTATTAAATTTGCTGTGTTATGTGTTGTCTATTATGTTTTGTTTATTTCTTCATTTTCTGTGTGTTTCGCAATCTTATCAATCCATTGCATAAAATAACATAGAAAAATCCATGCACATGAGTCTGTAAAACCTTATTAATTGTCTTAGATCTCATTATTAGATCAAGTGGTATCAGAGCTTTAGGTTTACTAAGGTTAGACAAGCTTGTGCTGGATTGGTGAATGATAACTAGGTCAAAGCTCAAATTAGGAGAAGGATAACTGGTTGAAACTAACCCAGAAATTGGTAGATTTTATCCTAGGAGGGAAATGGTAGAAGAAAACCCCTTGGAATTAGACTCTCAGTTCATGGATAGTTTTGTGACCATGAGAGCCATTGTAGAAGAAACGTATCGAGAATTTAAGAAAGGTCGGAGTGAAGACTCTTCAACCTCCAAACAAGACAAAGGAACAGAAGAATCTATTATATATGGCCATTCTGATGGCACAGGGAAAGGAAGAGAGGTTCCTCTGTCCACACCTCCTGACAACCTTGAAAATAAAAAGAAGAAAACATCTCTGATTAAATTAGATGTTAAATTTGATTTGCAAATATATGATGGAGAATTAAATGCAGAGAAGCTGGATAGCTAGATTAGACAGATTGATGTGTATTGCAGGGTGCAGAGCATTGATTCAGAAAGGAGTAAAATTTAGCTGGCCAGCCTACGCCTTGGAGGAACTGCCTTGGTATGGTGGGAAGTCAGGACACAAGCTGACTTGAAGAAGCATGGTAAAATTCTTTCTATCTGTAGTGAATTTGTTTATGCAATTAAAAAACAATTCTATCCACTAGCTTATATGCAGCAAGCTATGATGAGTTGGAAAACTCTTTGCCAATTAAAAGGGCAAAGTGTACAAAGCTACAACCAAGAATTTAGAAAAAGAGCTTTGATTCTAGGAATTTCTTTAGACTCACCTGAAACTTTGCTGAAGTATATAGGTGTTCTACACAGTTATTTGAGGCACACCATTCTCATATTTAACCCTACTAGCATAGATGAGGTATCTATTCAGGCTACCCATCTAAAGGCTAGAGGCAAGAATGTGAACCCAGAGATTGGGAGATCATCAAAACCCACTGCAAGCAAGAACAAGGCGAAGAGGAAGCAGAAATGGAAAGAGAGGAAGGAAAATGCTGTACAAAAGGCCAAACCTTCATGCACTCATTGTAAGAAGGATGGACATGATGATGAACATTGCTAGTCTTTGCATCCGGAGCTGAAACCCAAGAAGTTCGATGGCAAGAAGAAGAAGACTGCTGCTGCTATACAAAAAGATTTGGGGTCAGATTCAGGTGATGAAACAACAATCACAGCCACAGGTATAAAAGGTAAAAATTTTGAAGCATCTACTAGTAATTCTACACAAACTATTGATAGTGAAGAAAACGAGAGGAAAAGGCATGAGCTTTTTCATATTAGAGTTATTTCCAAGCATCAAAAGATTGATACTTTGTTTGATAGTGGCTCACAAGTAAACTTAATTTCTGAAGCAATTGAAAAGAAGCTAGGATTACTAACCACACCTCACAAGAAGCCATATCCATTAGGTTGGGTATGTGATAAAGCAAAGCTACAAGTGACTAGACAATGTAAACTTAGGTTTTCTTTTGGGTCAGCATTTGTAGATGAGGTTGAGTTAGATATCGTTCCTTTGGATATATGTGGAATTTTTTTAGGAAGTCCTTACTTGTATGATAGAAAATCCATTTTCTATAGAGGGAAAATAGGTATCAACTCGTTAAAGATGGAACCGAATATATTATAAGAGCTCATAAACTCAAGAATAATTATACTCTCATAAACTCAAGGCAGATGAAAAGAATTGTAAATTCATGCAAGAAATTTTTACTGATGGTTGTAAAGGAAAAGGAACCTGATAAAACCAATGTATTTGAAGGCTGTAATGCTAAAAAACAAGTTGATTTAGAAAAATTTGTTTCAGAATATGATATCCTATTTCAAGAACCTAAAGGTCCGCCACCCAAAAGGGAAATTGTACATGATATTAATTTGCAACAAGATGCTCCATTGCCTAACATCGGGATGTACAGGTTATCCACTTTAGAGAATGTAGAGATCAAGAAGTAGGTATAGGAGCTGCTCGAGAAAGGGTTCATAGAACCAAGCACATCACCATGTGGATCTCCAATCATGTTGGTGAGGAAGAAAGATGGTTTGTGGAGGACGTGCATTGATTACAGAGCACTGAATAAAATAACGATCAAGAATCGTTATCCCCTTCCTCGCATTAACGATCTATTGGATCAACTGAAAGAATCTATTTACTTTTCCAAGTTGGACTTGCGTAGTGGTTACCATCAGGGCAAACTAGCAAAGCAAGATGCATGGAAGATTGCTTTCAAAACAAAGCAAGGGCTGTATGAATGGCTAGTTATGCCTTTTGGCTTAACTAATGCTCCTTCCACTTTCATGAGAGTTATGAATGATGTACTCAGGCCTTTTATTGATGATTTTGTAATTGTATATTTGGATGACATTCTTGTTTTCAGTAAAACATGGGAAGAACATTTGAAGCATGTAAAGCATACTCTAGATGTTTTGAAGAAAGAAAATCTCTATGTTAAATTATCAAAATGTGAATTTGGTAAAACATCTTTGAATTATTTCGGTCATATTGTAGGGGGTGGTGAATTGAAGATAGATCCCTCCAAGGTTGCAGTCATTGTGAACTGGCCTAAACCCAAATCTGCTACAGATGTTAGAAGCTTCCTAGGAGCAACATAGTATTGGAGAAAGTTTATTGCTTAATTTTCCTTAATTGTAGCTCCCTTACATGCTTTAACAGGATTGAACAAGGTGTTTCAGTGGGGAGGCAAACAACAGAAAGCCTTCGACACCTTGAAAGAAAAAATTAGTACAACACCAGTACTAGCATTGCCAAATCTTTAACAACCATTTGAGATTGAAACTGATGCCAGTGACTATGCCATGGGAGCAATGTAACATGGTAAACCCATATGCTACCATTCTGAGACTTTTAATTCTGCAGTAGTTAATTATCCTACATATGATAAAGAATTGTATGCATTAGTCCAAAGTGTGAAAAAGTGGAAACATTACTTAATGGGCAAAGAAACAATTATACATACTGATCATCAGCCACTTTAGTATTTGCACTCACAAACTAAATTGCAACAATCAAGACACTATAGGTGGATGGGTTTCCTACAACAGTTCCATTTAATCATCAGATATAAAAAATGCATACACAATAAAGTTGCAGATATGTTGTCCAGACCAATCATAAATGCATCTACTATACTTAAGCATAACTCAGTCATGCATGAAAGCTACATTGAACAATATGCTCAAGATATAGATGTTGAAAATAATACTAAGAAGGGGGGTGAATGAGTATTATCAAATTCTTTTTCAATTTATACAAAAATTTGCAGATCTGACTAATGAAACTTGCATATACCTTCCAGACTTATAATTTAATTTATTCTTCAGATCTTGATCATTAATCAGTATGTCATAACCATATAACAGTAAGCAGGAACAGAAAAGTAGAGCAGATAGTCACACAAAAGAACACAAGATATAAGGTGGAAACCCAATGTGGGTGAAAACCACCTGCTGCAATATGTCTCTATCTTCTTTCAATTAGAAACTTCTTTTTACAATGATTCTGTACTGGTGCAGTCTTATACCAGCACGCAGGCTTTAACCTACAGAAGGCTACAACCTTCTCTCGTTCTCCAGACTCTTCTGGAAGGGAGCTACAACCCCCTTAGCTCTTGTACTAGCTGAGGTACTAGTACGTAGGTGCTGATCTACAGAAGACTTCTCTTTTCTTCCAGGGACCACGTTTCATAAATTTTCAGACTGGATCCAAGAATATCAATCAAGCATCAAATAGATCTGCAATAAACCAACTTCCTTGTACAAATATTGAATCAATAACTTCTCAGAACACAGTACCAGTAATCAGACACCAATTCAGAACCCGGAACACTGCAGTAATAAACAAAAGCAGCTAAAACATATTTCAAGAAAAGTCCGCAACTTCACCAATAGAAATCTGTGTACGTATGTAGTATTCACTTCTTTAACCTGCGGATATCCACACCTCCACTGTGTCGAACCTGCGTGTATCTGCACCTGCGCTCTGTCAAACCTACATATATCTGCACCTCTACTGTGTCAATCCTGCGGAATATGCGCCTGCGCTGTGTAAGACCTGCGTATATCCATGCCTCTGCTGTGTCGATCCTGCGGAATACACGCATGCGCTGTGTAAGACCTGCGTATATCCGCGCCTTCTCTATGTCGACCCTGCAGGTATCCGCGCCTCCACTGTGTCAGACTTGCAGGTATAGATCTATATGATAATTTATCCCTTTTCTTAATCAGACTTCAATTATACCCAGATTATCAGATCCAATCATGCGCCAAAGAGATTTCGACCTATCAGTAGATCTTAACCATCTTGTAATGCTCAGGTTCCTCATTGATTCAGATCAGGCTATAACTCACCAACTGATCACCAGTATTTCAGATCTTGCTCTTCTCAAGATATTCAACACAACAGTCTGCCCCAGCCAAATGATCTCCTTTCCTTTTTATAGTCTAGGCCTTACTCAAACCATGGTCCAAAACCATAGAGATCCAATACTAGGGACCCAATACCTAGGTTCAATACTTTAGATGCAAAACCACGAACCAAACCATAGTTTCAAAATGTCGGACTAAATACCATGGACCAACCATAAGATTTCCCACGTGTGCACGCTTTTCTCTGCATGAAAGTGTGTGTACTTTACGTATGCACTTTTTTTTCGGTACACTTGCGTACATGTATGCACCTTTTGTTTGGTGCACCTACGTATATCCGCGGCTTTGTGAAGAGGAACCTGCGGGTATCTCATTTTCTACCATTCTGAGAGCCTGGACTATGATCTGCTATTTGAGTGAGTTGCCATCAAGGACAACACTTATGTCATCAAGCCAAACCTGTGTCAAACTTGAGTCATAATGCCAACAATCTCCCCCTTTGGACTTGATGGCAACCCAAAGTTACTTCAAAGTATTTCTCCCCCTTTGACATCAAGGGCAAAGGGTTATGCTCCCCCTGAGTATATGCTGAAATCTCGGCTCTGCTGAGCTGTCCAAGCTCCCCCTGACATATAGGAAAGATTTGTAAGAAAATGTTCTACAAAAGAAATCTGACTTTATACATCATAACTCATCTTCCTATCACCAAGGACTCATACATACGACTCCCAACCAGGTGGGGATACATGATATAATAAGCACATTTCATTATCCATCCCAGGCATAGTGGGGCAACCAAGATAGGTTGTTACATGACCTTGACAAAGAAATATAAGACATAGAGGCAAAACATTAGCAGCATCTGTCAATCATTATTCAGATCAGTATCCACGTTCTTCTTTTGTACTTGCTCCTCCTGAAATCAAAACAAACTAAAAAATTGAACCAATATCTTCTACGATAATGCCAACAATGCATTATTAGAAAAATATATGCTCCCCCTGAACCTGTGCCAGATGGTCTCTGACAGACCCATATCAGACTATTCTCATCCTTGCTTTTCTTCAAGTCAACATATATACGAATGTACCCACATAAACCAGCGTATGTACACGTATACCCCATATGAAACTCGCGTACAACCAACAATCTCTGAAACAGACAAGATTCAACAGCAAGATGATGCATCAACTACCCCCAGCTTTTGTCTGAGGTATTCAAAGGTCTCCCTGGGCAGTGATTTGGTGAGAATATCAACAACTTGTTCCTTAGAGGGAACATACTCTAATTTGACCTTTTGTTCAAGCACTTGTTCTCGGAGAAAATGATACTTGATTGGTATGTTCTTAGTCTTTGAATGCATGACACGATCCTTTGAAATACTGATTGCACTTGTATTATCACAGAAAATGGAGATAGGTGGAGTACAAGTGATTTGCATATCATGCATTGTTTGCACCATACAAAGGAGTTGAGTGCAGCAAGATGCAACATCTACATATTCTGCTTTAGCTGTAGATAATGCAATAGAGCTTTGTTTCTTGCTGAACCAAGATACTAATCTAGGACCCATGAAGAATGCACCACCACTAGTGCTTTTCCTGTCATCCACGCTTCCTGCCCAATCCGCATTAGTGTATGCATGAAGTGTGAGATCTGTACCTCTGGGATACCATAAGCCATAGTTTTGAGTTCGTTGAAGATACTTGAAAATTCTCTTAATTGCCTGAAGATGAGTTTCCTTTGGATTTTCCTGAAACCTTCCAACTATTCCCACTACATGCATAATGTCTGGTCGGGTACCTGTTAGATAGAGCAGACTACCAATCATGGATCTATAGGTTGGTTGATGTACAGCTGTCGATTCATCATTTGCGCTGAGGCTGCATCCTATCACCATAGGGGTACATACTGGTTTCGAATCCTCCATCCCATATTTCTTCAAGATCTGCTTGAGATATTTGGTTTGTGATAGAAAGATGCCGTCTTTGTTTTGTTGGACTTGTAAACCAAGAAAATATTTGAGCTCACCAAGCATGGACATTTCAAACTCTTTCTGCATTACCAAGGAAAAATTTTGACTCATGTCTTCTTCATTGCTACCAAAGATGATATCACCAACATACACAACAAGTATCAACAACTTATCATTATCAATTTTTATATATAGATTGCTATCAGTTGATCCTTTTATAAAACCTTGTTGATGGAGGTACTTATCCAATTGATAATACCACACCCTTGTAGCCTGTTTAAGGCCATAGAAAGCCTTTTTGAGTCTGCATACAAGTTTTGGATCATTTCCAAGAATAAACCCATTTGGTTGTTCAATATACACTTCTTCATTTAAATCTCCATTCAGAAAGGCCAATTTTACGTCCATCTGAAATAATTTGAACTTCTAAAAGCAAGAGAGAGCAAGGAACATTCTTATAGCCTCAAGTTTGGCAACTGGAGCAAAAGTTTCTTCAAAGTCTATGCCTTCTTGTTGTGCATATCCTTTACAAACAAGTCTTGCCTTGTTTCTAACCACATCTCCATTTTCATTCAGCTTATTTTTGAAAATCCATTTTGTCCCTATGACATTCTTATCTTTTGGCCTAGGAACCAACTCCCAAGTGTTATTCTTTTCAATTTGCTCGAGTTCTTCCTCCATGGCCTTGACCCAACATTCATCTTTGCAAGTCTCTCTTACATTTTGTGGTTCAGTGGAGGAGAGCAATGCTAGATAGCTTGAAGCTTCTGAAATGGTTCTTCTTGTTTGAACACTTGCCTCTTTCTGCCCCAAAATTTGAGATTCTGGATGATTCTTCTGAATGTATCTGGATGGAGTCTTTTCTTCTATCCTTATCTGTTCTTCTGGTGCCTCATGGGTTTCTTCTTCGTCATGAATCTGATTTGATGTTGACGGATAGTCTTCGCCATCTTCGAAATCTTCATATTTTACCTACCTAGGAGTGTTTCCTTCTTCATCAACCACTACATCAATACTTTCAACGATTTTACCAAGTCTTTTATTGTAACATTTGTAAGCTTTGCTGTGGGGAGAGTAGCCAAGTAAAATGCCTTCAGCTGCTCGAGGTTCAAACTTGCAAAGATTTTCATCAGTCCTTTTAATGTAGCATTTGCTTCCAAAAATTTTGAAGTATTTTACCCTGGGAGTCTTACCATACCAAAGTTCATGAGGAGTTTGAGCGCTGTTTACCCGGACGTTTGTCTTGTTGAGAATAGTAACAGCAGCAAATGCGGCTTCACCCCAGAAGGTTGCGAGAGTTCCAAACTCATCAAGCATAGCACGAACCATTTGTTGAACCGTTCTGTTCATCCTTTCCACTACTCCATTTTGCTGAGGAGTCCTTGTAGCAGAGAATTCCCTTCTTATTCCATGTTCTTCACAAAAATCGAAAAATTCATCTGAGGTAAACTCCCATCCTCGATCAGATCTGAGGCATTTGATTTTGTGATCTGATTTGTTTTCAACCAAAGCTTTGAATGACTTGAACTTTTCGAAAGCTTCATCTTTATACTTCATGAGTCCTATCCAACACATCCTTGAAAATTCATCAATGAACAATATGAAATACTCTTCTCGTCGAGGTGACCTCTTCCTAGTTGGACCACATATATCGGTGTGGACAAGTTCAAGTGGCCTGCTAGTTGATCCTTCCTTCTCAGGGAAATTAGTTTTGGTTTGCTTACCAAATTGACATGATTTGCATATTGTATTGTCTGGAATTTTGATGTCAGGAAGATGACGAACTGCCTGATATTTGCATGCTTTCCTTATCTGAGAGAAGCTAAGATGCCCCAGTGTTCTATGCCATAGCCAGTGTTCATCATTCTTGCTTAAATAACATTGTTGTTGTTCTCCCTTGAGTATGTATAAGTTATTTGGAGTTCTTATGCCTCTGATCACTGTTTTTCCTGTATCAAGCTCATGAACAATACATCCATTTGATCGAAATATTACCTCAGTTCCTTGATCACACATCTGACTGACACTCAATAGATTATGTTTTAAGCCATCAACATACATAACATTTCCAGCCTTGACCTTTTCTTTCAACCTAATAGAGCCTTTACCTTTTATGAATGCAGAGGTGTCATTTCCAAATGAGACCTTCTTTTCCTTTTCTAAGGCACTATATGACTGAAGCTTTTCTTTTATCACCTATCATATGTTTCGAGCATCCACTGTCGATGTACCATTGATTTTCCTGTCCTTCCATATATAAGGCTATCCCGCATCTTTCCGGTTGTGTTTCTTTCTTTTTCCATGTTTTGGAACTCAATGAAGCTTTCTCTTTCTGAGTTGTTTGCTGAAACCTGCTTCTGCATTCAGAATCTTCATGACCGAAGTTGTTACAGATAGAACATTCTATTTCATTTTCAAGAGCAGAGAAGTTATTGTAGGTTCTTTCATGATTCCTATCATACTCCTTTGTTTTTGAGCTTCCCTAGTCATGATGGTCTTGTAGGCAACACATTGAGCAACTTTATGACCAAAGTTATGACAAGAGAAACATTGGCCATTGAAGAAATTCCCGCGATTATCAAATCTACCAACCATATGATTGTAGTTTCCATCCATTATTGAGCCAAATTGAGAATGATTTACCTGTGGTCGGTTGAGGCTTATGTTCATCCTTGACGTAGATTGCCCTCGATTTACTTGATAATCTTTGATCATTCTTGAAGCAAATTGTCCCTGATTTACTTGGTGATTTGCATTATGCTTTTGCTGTCGATTATCGACTTGTTCACTTCTCCTTGCTGCATCAAGATAACTTTTGGAGGTGGATGGCTTTTGCGCTTGCTTTTGAGCTTGAGATGCTTCTTCAAAATATCTGAGACCAGTCTTGATTAGAGGAGATCACTGCACTTTGATAATCTCATCTAGAGTTTCATATCCTTCAGCAAATCTGAGATTAAGGGCTTTTGTTTTCTCAATTTGTTTTCTAAGTCCCACAATTTCACATTCTAACTCTTCATTGTGATTATCTTTTTCAGCAAGTTGGAATGTTAGAGTATCTATAATCATATTCTTTTCCTCTAAACAAACTTTAAGTTTAGAAATTTTTTCATAAAGACCTTCTTCATTTATAGCATCCAAGAAATCATCATCTTCAAAAGCCATCAAAAGTCTATCGTCATTACCTTGTTCATCTTCATCACTATTTGACAATCCATCACTGTCTTCATGTAAGTAATAGCTCTTCTTATTTACATTCTGTTTTCTGTTCCATCTAACAGGTTCCTTACCTTTGTCTAGTTTATCTTTATGAGGACATTTTGTAGCATAATGACCGACTCTTCCACAAGCAAAGCATTTGAAAGGCAGCTTACCTCTGAACCTTCCAGTTCCCCGTTGAAGGTTCTTGACAAAATTTTATTCTTCCTCTTCTTCTGACATATGTCCTGACTCATAGTAATCTCCTTTTCCTGAAGCCTTGAATGCAGCTTCTCTCCTGTCTGATGGTCCTCCTTTTCTCATTTCGTAAGCAGTTATAATTCCATGTAGCTGTGACATGGTAAGGCTCTGTAGATTCTGTTTTTCTTCTATGGCAGAAACTTTTGAATCAAACTTAGGAGACAAAGATCTTAGAACCTTTTCAACCAAAACAACTTCTTTTATTTCTTCACCCAAGTTTTTCATACAATTTATTATCTCATCTATACGTAGGAAATAGCTAGCCACACTTTCATCATTATGCATTCTGAGACTTTCATATTGAATTCTAAGAGTTTTTAATTTTGCTCGTTTTACCTGTTCATCTCCTTCATAGCTCAGAACGATCTTGTCCCATATTTCTTTTGCGCTTTTGAGCTGCATAACCTTGACGAATTCTGATTGAGATAGACTTCCTAATAGAGTATTGACAGCTTTTGCATTTTTTTCATACTGCTTCTTACCAGCTACATCTGTAGGAGTTGCTGATGGAAATGTGTATCTTGTTTCCACAATATCCCAAACTTCTGTACCAAGAGATTGAAGATAGGCAGTGATTCTTACCTTCCAATAGACGAAGTTTCTCCCATAAAAAATCGGTGCCCTGATAGATGCTTCCTTTTCGTAGTTGCTCATGATGATAAATCTTCCTTCAAGCGATCAAGATTTTCCTGAAGGACCTGCTCTGATACCAATTGTTGAAAATAATACTGAGAGGGGGGGTGAATCAGTATTATCAAATTCTTTTTCAATTTATACAAAGATTTGCAGATCTGACTAATGAAACTTGCATATACCTTCCAGACTTATAATTTAATTTATTATTCAGATGTTGATCATTAATCAGTATGTCATAACCATATAACAGTAAGCAGGAACATAAAAGTAGAGCAGACAGTTACACAAAAGAACACAAGATATAAGGTGGAAACCCAACGTGGGTGAAAACCACCTGCTGCAATATGTCTCTATCTTCTTTCAATTAGAAACTTATTTTTACAATGATTCTATACTAGTGCAGTCTTATACCAGCATGCAGGCTTCAACCCGCAGAAGGCTACAACCTTCTCTCATTCTCTAGACTCTTTTGGAAGGGAGATACAACCCCCTTAGCTCTTGTACTAGCTGAGGTACTAGTACGTAGGTGCTGACCTACAGAAGGCTTCTCTTTTCTTCCAGGGACCATGTTTCATAAATTTTTAGACTGGATCCAAGAATATCAATCAAGCATCAAATAGATCTGCAATAAACCGACTTCCTTGTACAAATACTGAATCAATAACTTCTCAGAACACAGTAGCAGTAATCAGACACCAATTCAGAACCCGGAACAATGCAGTAATAAACAAAAGCAGCTAAAACATATTTCAAGAAAAGTCCGCAACTTCACCCATAGAAATCTTTGTACGTACGCAGTATTCACTTCTTTAACATGTGGATATCCATGCCTCCGCTGTGTTGAACCTGTGGGTATCCGCTCCTGTGCTCTGTCAAACCCGCGTATATCCGCGCCTCTGTTGTGTCGATCCTACGAAATACGCGCCTGCACTGTGTAAGACCTGCGTATATCCATGCCTCTGCTGTGTTGATCCTGCGGAATACGCGCCTGCGCTGTGTAAGACCTGCATATATCCAGTTCTTCTTTGTGTCGACCCTGCGGGTCTCCGCGGCTCCACTGTGTCGGACCTGCGGGTATAGATCTATATGATAATTTATCCCTTTTCTTAATCAGACTTCAATTATACCCAGATTATCAGATCCAATCATGCGCCAAAGAGATCTCTACCTATCAGTAGATCTTAACCATCTTGTAATGCTCAGGTTCCTCGTTGATTTAGATTAGGCTATAAATCACCAACCGATCACCAGTATTTCAGATCTTGCTCTTCTCAAGATATTCAACACAACAGTCTGCCCTAGCCAAATGATCTCCTTTCCTTTTTATAGTCTAGGACTTACTCAAACCATGGTCCAAAACCATAGAGATCCAATACTAGGGACCCAATACCTGGGTTCAATACTTTAGATGCAAAACCATGGACCAAACCATAGGTTCAAAATGTCAGACTAAATACCATGGACCAACCATAAGATTTCCCACGTGTGCGTGCTTTTCTCTGCATGAAAGTGCGTGTACTTTACGTACGCACTTTTTGTTCGGTACACTTGGATACATGTACGCACCTTTTGTTCGGTGCACCTGCGTATATCCGTGGCTTTGTGAAGAGGAACCTACGGGTATCTCATTTTCTACCATTTTGAGAGCCTGAACTATGATCTGCTATTTGAGTGAGTTGTCATCAAGGACAACACTTATGTCATCAAGCCAAACCTGTGTCAAACCTGATTCATAATGCCAACAATAGACTTTAAAGATGTATATGCAGCTTTAAGTAATGGAAAAAAGGTAGAAGAATTGGATTATTATGTTAAAGACCAACTCTTGTATCATTTGGGAAAGCTATGCATTCCACAAACTGAAAGAGTCAACATAATTAGGGAAGCACATACTTCTCTGATATCAGGTCATTTCGGTGTAAGTAAAACAGTTGCACAGCTGCAAAGATACTGCTATTGGCCAAGAATGCATGAAACCGTTTCTAGATATGTAAGAGGGTGTACCATGTGTGCTAAAAGTAAGCCCAACAATAGAAAACTAGGCTTGTACACTCCACTACCAGTTCCTTCCCGTCCTTGGGAAAGTGTTTCCATGGACTTTGTTGGGGGATTGCCAAAATCTAGAAAGGGACATGACTATTTATATGTTATTGTGGACAGGTTCAACAAAATGTGTATTTTGATACCTTGTAATAAGCAGATTACAGCTGAAAAAACAACAAAATTGTTCTTTCAACATGTCTGGGTGCATTTTGGGTTACCCACTCCCATAGCATCTGATCGAAACTCCCGATTTGTTGGGAAGTTTTGGTCAAGTCTGTGGGAATTGATGGACACCAGACTAAAGAAGAGCACAACCTTTCACCCACAAACCGATGGCCAAACAGAGGTAGTCAACAAGACAGTGATCCAATTGCTCAGGGGTTATTGCAGCAAGCATCCCAAGCTTTGGGATGAACATTATGTTATGTGCAACATGCTTACAACTGTGCTAAACATTCTTCTACACAAAGATCTCCTTTTGAGACCTGTTTTGGTTTTATACCAAGGTATCCCTTGGATTTTTTCTTTGAAGAAGACATAGCAGTTGCTGGACATAGTGATGTGGAAAACGCAACTAGATTCATTAAACAGATCCAAGAACTTCACCAGGAAGTGCAGGAACAGTTGGAAAAGAGCCAAGCAAAATACAAGGCAAGGCATGATAAAGATCGGGTGGAGCACAACTTCCAAGTTGGTGATCAAGTCTGGTTGTATATCAGCAAAGACAGAATGCAAGGTGAAGGAAAGAAGCTGAAGCCAATAAGGTATGGGCCTTTTAAGATACTTGAGAAAATTGGTGAGAATGCTTTCCACCTTGATCTACCAGCATACATGCACATCTATTCAGTGGTAAATGTAGAAAATTTAAGACTGTTTGAACCTTCTTTAATTGAAGATCCCAAAGAGCAAAGTCAATTGCCTTCCATTGATGATCTGTTGCCTGAATACCTCAATGAGCTGTAAGAAGATACAATTTTGGACAGGAAGGTGAGGACTACGTGCAGAGGGGATGTAGAGTACCTTAGGATCAGGCTCAAAGGTTCAAAACCCAGTAGTTCCAAATGGATAGAGATTGGGCAAGTGAGGCAGCTGTATCCTCACTTAAGCGATTCTTGAAAACCAACTTTTGGTGGTCCAAAAGCCTTTTTTAGTGGGAAGGCGTGATCCAAATGGATCCAAGAAGACTCTCTAAGTCTTGAAATCTTTCAAAATCATGCCAAATATCAAAACCATCGCATGCCAAGAGCCCTTTGAATGGCTGAAAAACACTATCAGGAGGTAAAAACCAGAGAAAACCATGAATAAAACAGAGTTTGGAGGCATAGAACCATGTATGCACAGTAGTCGTCAGATCTGGCCGATCAACTTTCCAGATCTGATCGGCAATCGCAATCGGCAAGGGCAGACAGCGGGCATCGGCGCAGACCACATGACACTTGCGACGATGATTAGAGGAGTTAATCTGGACTGTCGATCAAGCGTGTAGATCGACGACCCATATTACATTGCAGGATCGCTATCTGGGAAGGCAGGAGTGCTTACAACGGCCCGGGGGTTATTACGATGAGTGATTGCAATATCGCAATCGGAGAAACCATGATGTGCGACCCGATGAACCGGACCCGACGGGTTTATCGGTAATATTTCATAAGATCTGAGGTCCGCGGAAAAGGCCAGTTTTAATGTATTTTCATGATTTTTAACACATTTAAAAAATGCAACGGGGAACTTTGGAGCAAGGCCGTTGTGACATGCAATGGCGACTTACAGGCAGACTCGATAGGAGAATAGGGTGGATTTAAGGACTTCTGAAGTCCGAAATGAATTATGTTTGGTAGCATTTCATAGTTATGCATGCATTTTCCTGTGTTAAATAGAAAACGATTACATTTGGGATTCTGAAGGATCTCAAGGGACCGAGGCACTCTTACGTTGTGAATAGGTGGCCACCTCCCCTTTTTGCATTATGCCATGATTGTAAGAGGGATTCGAGCGGACAGAGCCCTGGGAGACAGAAAGTCAGGAAGGAGAAACGCAGCCCGGATTGGATTTAAAGCCAAAGATAGAGAGAAAACAGGACACGCAGTATTGAAGGCAGTGCCAAGACAGAGTTGAGACAGAGACAAAGAGTGATTTAGAGGGTCTGTGTACTCAGAGAAATCTTGAGAGTTTCAAGCAAACTCTTACTATTCCATCTGTTGTGTATTGAGTCTCAAACTGAGCTCATACTATTGTAAAAACTCTGCTTGAAGACATAATAGAGAGGCCACCACTAAAGGCTGGACTAGAAGATGTAGCCCAGGAGTATTGGGTGAAATCCTTATTAAATTTGTGTTGTTATGTGTTGTCTATTATGTTTTGTTTATTACTTCATTGTTTGTGTGTTTCACAATCTTATTGATCCATTGCATAAAATAACATAGAAAAATCCATGCACATGAGTCTGTAAAACCTTATTAATTGTCTTAGATCTCATTATCAGATCAATAAACAAACAATAATACCAAATTCCTTCTTATATCAGGACTGATATAAACACTGTCGTAGTACATACTAGAGAATTATTCATAATTCATGGTGCAACATGTATGTAAGTAAATACGCTTATTTGATTAAATTGAATGATTGAAAAATGAGGGAGGGAATTCAACTCTCCACCCAAACATAGGCCAACTACACTGCAATATTTATTGTAGCTGAACATCCTTGAGACAGATTTAGAGTCTGAGGAGTTCAGTGCCTGAGGGAATTTCATATCAACAACAAGTCAACCAGATAAGAGGGACTGCACTATCCAGGTGGTTATCAACTGCCTCCTACAGTAAGTGCCACAATGACTCTTCTTCCTCTCTGAAATAGATCATAGGGATTCACCCTAGGCTAAGTGAATTTATTCCCAGTCGAAGAGTATGATCTCATTTTAAAGGTGGTTTATTAGTTGGATTTTCAAGGCAAACACTGCAGGAATATAGAGCACAGTGTCCAAGTGTTTTATCAACTACCTCTAGTAGTAATCACCATAGTGTATCCACCAACAAAGTCGTTTATCAACCTTACAACAAATACCCTAGTGGTTGATCAACATATTCAACAAGCTCTAAGTGGTTTATCATCCCCAAGGAAATAAATTAGAGGTTTATCAACCGAGACAAGAAGCACCGGTGAGTCACTTTCTCCATTGAGTCTTCAGTGGCCCATCAAAAAACTGATATCAACACTGGCCATACACCAAAAAATATTGGGCTTATCACCATGTATTCTCTTCATGCTCCTCTACGAGCTCCCATATTCGATGTTCTCTTTGCATTCTCACATCTGGTTACACTGTCTGTCTAAGACCACACAATACCATTGCATTCTCATACTCTCCTGTGTCCTACTTCTATTGGTCTCTTTAGACGCTGATTCTTTTTCCCTTCTCTCTTGCGTGTTGACTTCACCAACAGGTTCCATGATAAAAAAAGGTGACATGGGGTTCATCCTTTACTTAGGTAACCCATACACTGCAAAAACCATTTACTTTAGTCAGGGAATAGGTATAATGAATAAATGAAGTGGCTTGTGTTGATCACATCCCAAGCAACCTTTTCTCCTTAGTCTCTAAATCTGTGTCCACTCCTCCAGCTCAGTCATAATTTTTATTTCCACATAATTTACATGAATCAATATTCACAGTGACATTTACAAGAGGGGTAGAAAAAATGGATGTTACATATTAGAGGAACACCATCCTTAGTGTTCTATACACAAAACACAAAATAAAATCATGAGCTTCATATACACAAAACTATATTTACATTCATTTACACAATAGAAAAATTAGATTGTTACCCTCATCTAATTAGCCATTTCCTAGCTAGCTTCATTTGGTTTAAAGTGATTCCATTGCACCTTGACCAACTCTATCACTCTACTTTGTAGCACTGTCTATCTCCAATTCATAATGAGCTGTGGTTCTGGTTTGAATTCTCCTTCAAATTCCACCTATATCATAGACTAATCAATAATATGATTAGCAACATGCACACACTTTTTAAGCAAGTAAACATGGAAAACATCATGTGCTTTCATTGTGGGTGGTAAGGCTAATCTATAAGCCACTTGCCCCACTCTTTCCAAAATCTGAAATGGTCCACAAAACCTTGGTGCCAAATTAGCACAAGACCATATTCTCAATCAAAATTTATGTTTGTTTTATGCAAAGATATACATGCTCTCCCACTTTGAATTCCTTGTGCATCCTCTGCTGATCTTCATAAAATTATTACCTATCTTGGGATTTCTTAAATTTCTGCATGATATTAACTCTTTCCTATTTCATTTCTTTCAGCATATCAGGTCCAAGAACTACCCTTCTCATTAAATCATTCCAGCTGATGGGTGTGCTACATTTTCTTCCATATAGAGCCTCAAAAGGACTCATGTTAAATGATTCCTAATACCCATTATTATAGGAAAATTCTACCAAGGTGTTGATAGTGCTAGAAATCTGTCAACCAAGGGGGTCTCCTTGATGTGAAGTCCCAATTAGACCTCACACCATTTGGAGTAGGAGCCCCATCTAGAGTGTTGGCCTGGTTGCCATGAATTCTTATAGATTTGCCTTGGCTTAAGTTGTTAGCAAGAGATAGAAGTGTGTATGTGCCTTTGCGAAAAGCACGTAAGTTTTCCTAGTGAATGTTCAGTTGCAGGTGTATCAACGTTCTTCTACTGCAGAGGGAGGAGGAATGATCCTCTTAAAAGAGAGGTAATAGTACCACTCTAGTAGAGGTGCACACAAGTAGAAAAGAGAATTGCCTAACATCAAGCCGAATAGTCCACATATATGCGGTGATTGTTACAACCATTACAACAAAATTTCAATGCACTAAAATAAATGAAATAGTTCAACTAATTTAGTATAGGTGAAAAACAAACATGAATCATAAACATTCACAAAATAGTGTTACAAATATTCACAATCCATGCATGAAAATGCGCTGGCCATCAGGATTCAAGTATTAAGTAAAAGTCCCAAGATACATGTATACAATGAGCATCAATAGCTCCAATAGTGGAGCATTGGAGCCATGACTTGATCCCCAAAAGTACTGACTCTGTCTCTCTGATGACTTATGGGAGAAGTGAAGGTGAAAATTCCTTTTATTGCATAATGATGGTGTATATATGACAAATGAGGTGACCATTCGCCTCCCTTGTGACTCTTGGACTACCCTCATGACTGCTTGACTTCATACATGAATTTTCACATTACATTGGATGACTCTTGTACTTCCAATTTTATAATACATTTTCCCATGTTGAATTACATATTCCATAAAATGATGTGGCATATGATGACTAATGACATGACATGACATGACACTGGTGACATGGATTGCATGATGACATGGCAGTGTCAAGTCACTCTTTGTTGCTACTTTGTCTTCAACATGAGATGTGCAATGCTTCATATTCATGAGATATGTGCTTTGTTCTTCATATCCACCCTCCAAAGGGTTGTGAATCCAATGGAGCTTTCATGCAGTCTTGATCTTTGATCTTCTGTTGTAATCTGGTGTTCCTTTGTCTTCTCTCCTGATGATCATCTGATCCCTTCAGCTTCATATGTGTCTTCTAGCATGGTCCCCTTGTCCTTTTCCTAAATCATCATCCTGTCATGATAAGATATAGTACCTGAAAATGAAAACCATTTATGACAAGATGACATCAATTCGAAAACCCTTAACCTAACATATTTCATGAAATCACCTGTTAAAGCTAAAACTGGTGACTGGTTGAGTGATTGGATAAGGGATTGTGTAGTTCCACAGGCCAAGGTCTGATTCCAAGGCTTAAGACTATGCAATGAGCATTTCTGGATGGCCAGGTTCAAGAGATTGCATAGTCGAGGGGCTTAAGAGATCAAGGTTGGGGAATGGGGCTTGAATATTCCCATTGCACAGTTCTAGAAGGATAGAGGCCAAGGAATTGCATATTTGAGGGACTCAAGGACTCAGTTTGGAGGCTTGAGTCTTGAGACTAAGAAATGTGCTATTCTGAAGGCTTAGGTAGAGGGAATACACATTTGAGGGACTAAAGGACTTAGGCTGGAAAATTAAGTCTTGAGTTTTTTTCACTGCATAGTTTTGGGAGCCAGGGAGGCTAGGTGATTCCATAATTATGCAGTTCAAGAGCTCAGGGTTGAGGCCTGAGTCTTGAGACTAGGCAATGTGTAGTACTAGCTGGGCAGGAGAGAGAAATTACAGAGTTTTGGAGGTCAAAGGCTACATTTGAGCACCATGATTATGCAATGTGCAATCGTGGATGGAAGATACTACACATTGCACAGTGCCAAAGGACAAGGATGTTGTTAGAGGGATAATACTGCGCAGTGTAGGCTGGACAGAATGAGGTTAAGTGGCTCGGTCAGGGATTTTTCCTAGTTGGACTAAGTGTTGGATCAGTGAGATGAATATGAGAAAATGAGAGAGTATAAGCATGATCACACACTTACATCACTTGAATAAATGACAAGGAACACTCAAAATGTATGAACAACATGCCTTCCTCAATGCAACAACTTTGTGATAACTCCTACCAAGTGTGACACAAAAGATATACTTTGTGACGAAAGTCGCAACACTTGTGCGATTGTGCTTGAAAATTTGGGAATGAGTGTGAAACATTTCTAAATGATAGGAAAAAATCATTATCACAAATATTTCCCCTTGAAACAAGCCAAAACTCAATTTTTTCGATAAGCGACACTTCCCATGCCCAAAAATGACACATACAATATAGAAGGAAAAGAGAGAACAACACTTGTAGTATGCAAACAACGGTGAAAGAGACACATGAAAAGTGAAGTTGACATGAAAATGACAATAACTAGAGTGAATATAAGCAAAAGTGACAATCAAAAACATGAAAACGACACTCCCGAGAGTGAAGGTGCGCAAAAGAGACAGTTTTAAAAACTCACCAAAATAGAAGTACCAACACAACTGAAAGTGACGGACTATCAATAAAAATGCACACTAACTATCGACATGGGTTGAGCATAGCGCAAACACTGTCTTGATGGATTGCGTTAGGCCTATTCAAGCTTGTGTGAAAGAATGCATTCATGAATTCATTGTGGACTGAGCATGTGTAAGCAGGTGACTTCGAAACTTGAAATCAAAGAAGGGAAATTGAAATAATTACATAGCATTACCAACCAAGAAGTGACTACAGAAAGAGCGATCACAAGATCCAGAGTATGCTCCACAATTCGAGTGTAGGAAAATTTTTGGAGGGTGTTTATTATAGTGACAACACTTGGTGACACACAGGTACAAATCCAACTTCTATGCCTTGGTCAATTATTTCTTGAAGGGTCTAGTTCTTCAAGGAGTATTGATTCATCATTTGGATTAGCCTGGATTCCCCACTTACCCAACGAATAAACATATTCCCTTTTTTCCTTTCTCGGTTGAACACAAAAATCAGATCAACGATATTGCAATGTTTCAAATCTGGAAAGGTAGCATAGTTCACGATATTTAGATTTTCAGAGTATATTTTTTCATCTTTGATGTTGCTCTGTTACCAGGAGGCCTTGAAAATACCTTAGTGGAGTTAGTACAGGAAGAAAAACATTGCTCCGCTGTGAGCAAGCCTAGATAGTACCACTATGGAGTTGCTTGCTTCACCTCTCTGTAGAGGAAGACTTTTTCTTCTTTCACCTTTATTTATTTATTTCATATAGGACTATGCACTGATAGTTATTTATTTCATGGGAAGAAGAGGGATCTCGACTTATTGAGAGAAGAAGAGGTTGTCCCTTCAAAGAAGCATATATGTTACCTCGGATATTGGTTTTCTCATTTAGATTTTCCCCTTGTCCTTCTCTACTTGATTGGATCAGCCTGAAAACATCGAAACATAAATACTCGAGTATAGGAATGAGGTTTTCAGAATAGGCATGGAGATCATGCTTCGACACAAGGATTTCCTTATGCAAGGATCATATTTTCTGTCAGAACATCATCGACCCCAAAGGTGTAACTAATAAAAGGAAGGAGGAAAAAGAGTTGTCCAAATGTTGTAGTGTCAGAAATCCCTTTTCTATTTTTCCACATTACCTTTTGAAACAACAAAGCATCTTCATGCAAGGTCTCACAAAACAAAAGGAAAGACAACACACAACAAGGAAACAAAACCAGAAGACAAAACATAAGGAGGATAAATTGAAAAGTGGATGCAAGACAAAAGTTAGAAAACAAACAAAAGACTACAGAAAGGGAATGCAAGATGCATGTGTAAGGAAAACTAACATGCAACTATACCTACTCCTAACTTAACTAGCTACAAGGTGAGGGTAACATATAATCAAATTTCCATTGTAGTCATTGTAGCTGCTCTCGACCTACATACAAAAAGATACAAGCAATTAAAATGAATATAAAATAATGTGCAATGGAGAAGATAAGAGCTTGTATAACTTACACAAAAACTGAAGGTCTTTCTTGTCAACAGAAAGATATGTCATAGTTACTACTTTTTACCAGTGCACATTCTTACCTTTCCGATGAAAACCATCATTAAACAAACCTCATAAGATTCTTTCAAATGTGTCTTCATCTGCACTGAACTCATTAGCAAGTACAAGGGAAGATCAAAACTTGTTATTTAAAATGGATCTTGCTGGGTAAGATTTCTCCAACCATTCAACGATCGGATCGTAAATCTTGAAACAATCCTCTTGAGAATCCTAAAATATTTGAAAAGATGGATTTGTAATTAAAGCATGGGATCAGGATTAGAATCTTATAACGGAAAATGAATCTAATCAAAGTTAGAAGGCTTGTCAAGATAGTGAGGACCTGACATAACCACAAGGAAAAGATGAAGTAACTCAACTGCTTGACAAGTGTTCAAATGGTGAGATAAACCATGAATAATAATTGATGTCAAACAAATGTCATCAAATATACTGGTGGGAAAATGATAAAACGAGTGATAGTTAATATTATGATTTGATGGACTGTTTGTGGCAAGCTATTCTCAGTTAGAAGATAAAACATATATATCAGTTTGAATGTCTTTACGAATGCCTTGAACAAATAAATAATATTCCTCACATGATAAATGTAACAAAGTATTTCCTTGTGACTGGTCACATGATGTACTGACATTGAAATCGTCGAAAGAAGTGAAAATGAATGCCAGTACAATAAATGCATGAGACCAGTCAAGATGCAGTGAACACAGAAGAATATGATTCACACAATAACTCATGCATTCATTAGCATTCAAGAGGATTTTAGGTGTGATGAGGAAAAAGATTCAGGATATAACATTCACAAGAAAAACTAGGACCTAACTATTATGAAATGCATCTGATAGACGTGATTTCTTCGACCAAAGATGATTTTTGAAATGATTAACTTCACAGTTCCATGATTCTATAAGAGATACAAATTCCAAACCTGATTTTTCATACAAGATATTTGCATGAAGGTAAATCAACTAAGGAAGATTCATGAATCCGATCATAAATAAAATATTAAAGTCTCGAAAGGCTACATCTGAAATACTAAACACCTTTCAATAATAAAATTTCATTCAGTGAAACCATGCAAATAGAAGGATTTTGTGAGAGAAACCATATTTGACTTAGTTCAGGGACCTTACCAGAGTTGCGAGATCCTGTCATAACCATCAATGAAAGTTGAAGTGCCTTGACTCCCTGACAAGTCCTGGAACTTTCAAGGATTGTAAAATCATATTTTGAAGATTGAACTAGATCGTGCATGGTGTGAGGATAGGTACTACCATTTATTTCAAAAATACTACTACTAGCTAGATGGAATCCATCTCTATCACTGATTTGATCGAGTTTTACAACAATAACCAGATAACTCAAGTCAAAAGATTCTTGTGATCACAAATTCGAAGGTGGATGAATCGAGGAACTTTCATGAGCAATTTGATTTGAAGAATTGTCTTCATGCAAAATTAGAGATGATGAGGTATGGAAATAATACTCAATATCATCGATATCCTCACTATCTTGTGTCAGTTGATAATTCAATTCATGAGATGAAGAACTAATTGAAGAGTATGGAGTATCTTCATCGCAAACTATGGGACAATGGATAGTGATATGAAGAGGAAGTTTCCATAAGAGCATATTCTTCAACCGAAATAGATTCCATATCTAAATCTTTCAAATCTCTTCATGAGAAACCAAAAGATAAACTAGTGCATTTGGGAATTCCTCATTGAATACATCAACAAAATTATCATCATTGAAATTATTGTTGCCCAATATTATGGATCGAAACAAACTAACTTCATTTTATTCATTATTGATATAAACATAATCAATATCAACCGAGAATGACGAAACACCATATTCACTAGGAGGACTTTGAAAAAGAGAAGAAAGATTGAAAAAATCTTCACCTTCTTGATCCTCTACTTGTGAAATGTGACTACCTTGAACCTGATCTCAATTTAGACCAACTTGAAAATCAAGAGAGTGTGAAAAACTAGATGGTGGAGTAGATTGATCAAGCAGATCATGGTACAAAGAGTCATGACACATAGATGATAGAGGATAATAGAAACCCAAATTAGATTCAAGAATAGAGTTATTAGTGTTAATACTGTTGGAGGTAAAAGTTCCCGAAGGAAAGGGTTGAAAGCCTCAACAGAGTAGGGTAAGATAATCAACAAAGAGCACTCAAACAAGCATGCCAAACATACCAATTATCAAACATGGATTTCGAGACATACTCGGAGGTCCTACGTTTGGAGATGTTCCCATATGGTTCAAACCATCTACTTCCTCCAAGATGCGCAGACCTGCAAATCAACCATAGCAGCATATACATAGTAGATAATTTAATGTGCATACATAGTAATATGTTAGATAATCATATTAAAAGATATAAACTGTCATTCATAAGATGAAAACATATATCAGGAACAAGACATGAGCTTCTTTATTGGTTTACAACAACAGGTACATGAAAGATACAACCTGATCCAGTCCAAAGGCACTAATGAAGGCTTCCTCTTGTATGAATTAGGCCTACCCAAGGGGTGTATATATACCACCTCAAATTGGTTATTTCAGTTAGGCCACGAGATCATATAGGTGGGCTCTCGATAAAACCCGTAAACCTTGCCTGAAAAATAACATTTTATTTTATTTTTTAATATTTTAAAAGGTATACACAGGTATAGTGTTATGGGACCTGTGTATGTACACGATTTAGTATGGGTAGAGTCATGTATGGAATTTGAGATACTGTTTTTTAGTATAAAGTCAATTTTGCATAGGAAAAGGGTCTTCCCAGGGCTACACAAGAGAATAAGGTCTACAAGAGTGTTGAATGATGCTACAATAGACGTACCCTAATATATAATGAGGTAAGAAGGGGAAAATGATGGATGAAATATATTAAGTATAGAGAGAGGATTCATCCAAAAACTTGAGATGAGATCACCAAATTCTAGCCCATCGAATACATGTGGAAGGAGTCAAAAAGAAAATTATGTCTGAGGTGGGAATTCCCACGATCATAAGAAATAAATCATGTTCACTGATCAAGTATAAATCGAATTCATAATGTATACATAAGTGTACAAAAGGATCTAAACAATATCTAATTGATCATCAGATCATAGCTGCGATATAACTCAACAGAGCTATGTATCAATATCACATATAGAAGAATGTTTGATCAATGATTCTAGAAGATTGTTTGATCAATTATGTTGCATAGCTGGTCCTCATAAAATTACCAAGTCATATAGGTGGAATAGTGGTACTGCATAAACTTGGGTGCCAACATATAAGATGTTGTTATGAAAGACTGCAACATATAAAGCTGAGAGGTGTCATTGGAAGAAAACTGAAGGAGCTGTCAAGTGAACCAAGATGCTAACATGACCCAAGGTCTTCACCAAATGTAGATGGTACATTTATACACTATGGGAGTAAATGAGCTGATGTCGACCATATGAGAAATTGGTTGATTACCGTTCATTATTGTATACCGCTAACAAACGCGAGACAAATCACCAATAATGATAATGAGTGTCAAGGTACCCTAGTACAATATAATAAGTGTGGATAGATGTGTTTAAGTTGAACAATTGAAAGAATATATCAATCATAAGACATTTATGTATTCTCATTGTCGATAGTGAAGGAGTCTGCCACTGATGACTGCAAACCCTAAGGTACTAAAAAAATAGCTCTAGACATTGTTCTTAGAGAAATGAGTTGGATTTGATGGGAAAAGATCCGCTCGAAGGAGGGAATTAAGGCATCCCACATCAACCAATGCGAGTGTAACCCGAAGGACAATAATTTGGAAGAACTCAGAGGAAGAGAGATGAAGTAACCATTCCAAAGTACATTTCTGGCATACACAACATGTGCCTAGAGCACGACATAAATCCTCTGAACCAACCAATAATGAAAGCTTACACAAAGGCGAGGAATCCACTAATAAGGTCAAATGGAAACCAAGGTACTACATGAATCCCAATGTGTGATAATGTAAGTTAACATTGAACATAAGGGAAACCACTTAGTCAAAGACCCATAATGCTGATCGATACTCAGCACAAGGTCACCTATAAATGATGTAAATAGGTCTAGGGTGCAACTTTAGGTATGCTCTCAGAGAAATTTTTCAGACCGATAAGAGCAGACATGGTAGTAAGAGGTCAACGGGGTTGTTCTTAACCAGCATGAGTAAAGGACCATGTCATTGATGTGATGCTGAGAATAACTTGGTAGAATGGGTATGGACAAAATAAACGAGTCAAGAGACACCACATAATGGCTAACAACAAGTTTAATTCCCTTGAACAAAAGCACAACTTGATGTGACTTTATGGAAACATAAAATAACTTTGTATAAGTTTGTAACGCAAGAGGCATTAGCAAACTCTCCATATGATTGGAGGAGATAACCAGCCGGTGAAGGAATGACGCAAGAACAAGGTTATGGCCTCCCTAAAGTCAAACTAAGTCCCATCCTGATGGAGGGAAGACTCATTTTAAGTGATTTTTTCATGGGTGACACGAATGACTCTTGATTCCATCAAACAAAGAAGAAACTATCCTGTTCCCGCTTTTTTGTTGTTAGAATATTTTTTTTTCCCTTTTCATATTTAAAGCCTAAAAAAGAATAAAATAATGTCTATAGTACAATGTAGAGAACGAGTGTCAAGGGTAAGTGCATTAGTTCCTAGGAACTAAAACATTCCTATGCTCAATGCAAGGCGATAGATGGTGGTCATTGACACTCAGGGGATGTCCCCTCCACGGAAAAGGGGGTTAAGTGGCAAAGGATAATGAATACATCGTTTGAACTTGCAGAAAAGTCATGGTAGAAAGTGGCTTATTCATGAGTCCAAATGAAGCTTAATTAAGGCCAAAAGGGGTGCAAGTGGTTAATATACAATGCAATAGTATAGCTCAACACATGGGAACCTCTAGGGTATAAAGCCAGAATAATAGCGAAGAAGAAAGTCGTGGTGGGACCAAAGAGGAATCCCGAGCCTACTAAATACTTGTTGTTATGCTCCTATACCAATAGGTGTCATATTTCATGATTGACTGGTAAAAGTCCCTAATATGTTCATCCTTTCTTTGCTGCAAAGATTTCCATATTTTGAAAAAATCAAAAAATTAAAAAAGGTAAAGAGGGTATGCCCTAAAGGAAAGATCAAAGGGTAAAAAGAATGAAATGGTCAAAAAAGAAAAGAAATGAACCCCAAGTAAATAAGACCAGGAAAGTGTGCAAGGCCAAATGCCACTACTATTTCATGTCCTATAAATAAAAGTTTCATGTGAAGTTTGTTGAACTTTATGTTGCAATTGATGAATGGCCAAACAACTTAATCTTGGCCAGTTCATGTTTGAATTTCCAGTTTAGAGATAGAGAATAAAATCTGTCCAAATTGTTCAATCTTGGCAGATAAATAGATAGGTAGAGAAGCAAAGGAGCTCAACTACTAAATCTGAGCTCTTGGAAGTTACAAGTGTTGATCTAGATAGGATTGCAGTGAAAAGAAAAGAAGAAAATGATGGTTTGCCAGCACCCAAAGAAAAAGGAAGAAAAAATGTTAGGTACTGTAGGCTGGGTAGGTAGTTCTGGTGTTGCAGAAGCATGCTTATGATTAATTTTGTCACTCAAAGATGTTCATCTTATTGATATCATAAGTACCATGGCAACTGTTTGGTTACAAATCAAGTGAGGCATGACTAACTTCCCTTCACACTTCTCCCAAAATCACTTACTAACCTCCCCCCAAGGATATTGAGATCTGCTCAAAACTCCTAAATCACTCCACCTCATTTCATGAAAAAGCCTGAGTAAAATAACATTCTTGCTTTAGGCAAAGAAGCCACATTTCTTGTGTAAAAATCCTTTCGTTCCCTTAGCCTAAGTTGTTGAACTTTATAACTTAGTGCCTATTTTTCATAGACTCATATTAAATTTTAACATGATAAGTATTAAATCCCTTATAAATTCCCCTTTCCCCGTATTAATATATCTATACAATAAAACCCCCAATATGTAATAATCCCGCCCCCGGTCGATTACGACCATATATCTGTTTAAACATGGATTATAGGTTCATCCAGAACCATATAATAACCATCCCCGGCGCATTTGTTTTGGAATCAATTAACCCCATGTTAATTGATGAACAAATCACCCCTCCACCAATCATGTTAAGCCCAAAAACATTAAAACGTTGATTTTATACGTGGGCCCCCGCGCCGTAACCCTCCACCAGCTCCATTGAGCGCCAACCGTTGGATCCGGGTTCGCTCATCGGACGGTCCACGCTTATATCGTGCCCCCCCTTCCGCCCGACTGTTAACTCCCGGGGGGCTGGTGGTATTGCTGCCGTACTGGGGACATGCGTCCTCCTCCCGCTATGCTCGCGGCCCCTCCACCCGAAACCGCCTTAGCTCATAAGCGGTGCGGGCCGATACCGCTTACCGCCCTCCCGCTGACCCCACCCGCTGACGACATCACCATGTCACCGCCACATTAACATCCGTACCCTTGCGTCACAACAAAATGTCACATCTCGATGACATCATCCGACAGAAAAATGCCAAAAAGCCCCGCAAAAGCCAATTTTTGTTAAAAAGTTGTGAAAATGTCATTTTTGCCCATTTTCATTCGTTTTCTCCACGAAGCTGTTGCATGCAAACTACGTCCAAGCAACTGCAGAAGTGTCCACTCCGCCACCTGACCAAGCAAAGTCCAACATCTTGCTCCGCAGTTCGTCGGTCAACCTGCAATTGCCCTGTTCGCCTCCAAAGTACAAGAATTTACCCCATTTTCACTTACCGAACCTGTAATTTCGATTTTCCTCTATAAATTCTACCCAAAGAGATAAATTCAAGCTGAAGCAGTCCATAATTGCCATACCAAGACATCCAGAACTGCTCTTTTGCTCATTTTTTCCATAAAAACTCGACCTCCAGTTAAAAACACAGTAAACAAACATGGAAGCTCCTGTGGCCCTCAATGTCGCGCCCCTCAATGCACCTCACAAAGACCAGGATTGGTTACCCTTGGCTGACAGAGATTTTCAAATTAAAGAGTTATCTGGTGATATGAACCATCTCTAGGCATATTGCAAAATTAGGAATAGTCATTTGAGTAACTCTGATATCCTTGGAATATGGGAATATAATCTCCCCAGGTATTACCTTCCCTTTGTCAATGTGTTCCCAGATCTTATCCACCATTGCTGTGCAAACTATGACCCTGTCAGTAAAGCAGTTATGACTTCATCACAAACTGTTCTCTTTTATATAACTGCTGAATCTATCAATGAGATGTTACACTTCCATCCCTCTCAGCCCCTTGCTCCTCTTTCCATGGGATTTTTGTTTGAGTAAGGCTCTCAATTGCCCAGTGTAGAAATAAATTGGATTTCTCAATTATTCATGAAATCAGATTGCCAGCCCAAAATCCCACCTCCCTATGTGCATTCTTGGTTTACTGAAACTGGCAGGCTTATTCTTGACATGATATCCTATATCTTGGGTTTCAAAACCAGTGAATTTGTTGATGACACCATCTTTGTTATGTTATCAATGTTTACTCCAGGACAACCCCCTACTGTCAAATATGATTATGCCTCTTTCATTGCCAATAAAATCAATGAGCAATTCATAAATCTAGAAAGAGAAGGAGTCTTCAAGTACACCTCATTCATATACCATCTTCTGCTATACTATCAGACAGACAACTTTTCATTTCCCATTAGGAAATTGGATTCCAAAGGAGAGAGGAGGTCTGTGATCTTTTGGACCTCAATCTTCCACAATGTTTCTGAATCCCCTTATACCTACTTTGAATTCATTGAATGGTTTATACATCCAGCCTCCACTTTATTGATAGGAGCTCCTCCTCCTAGGCTCTCTGGGGATATAAAGAAGATTTTACAGCTCTCCAAAAACTACAGAATAGGTGACTGGTACCTCTACCAGAATCACAATGAAATCAGAATTTATGGCTGTGAACTGTGCCATTATAAGCTGCCTGAATATGTGCCCATGAGACTATTTGCACTGGAGTATTTCAGGCAACTTATCAATGACGATTTAACTCACTTTTTCAACGTAAAGAAGAAGGATCAGCTAAGAATAAGAAACCAATTAGGCCCTTTTATCATTAACAAGAGGGAGGCATGGGAAGATGCTGATAAAATATTGGGGGAAGACCTTAAATTGAAGAAAAGTTTTTGGTGGGTGCCATATGACCCAAATAGCTTTATAAGTGACAGAAAAGTTAAAAACAGGTTGTCGGCCTATAAACATCATAGGATCCCTGAAATAGAGCAATTTACCAATCAGGATGAGTGGGTAGAGGGTACATTAATAGAAGAACTTACTCAGCAAGAAGTGATGGAACAAGCTATGAAAGATCTTGAAAAGACCCTTGACCTAGACTCTTTTGGACAAGTATCTTTCAAGTTACCTTAGCAAACCGGAGTGGGTACATCCTCTACTAGGGCTTCACAACAACCTGTACAGGGAACCAGTGGACCAGGTACAGGGTCTACTAAGGGAAAGGAAGTGGCAAGAATGGAACAACAAGCAATGACTGATCAACAGGGGCAAATTCCTCTGGTCCAAACTAAAGCACCAGAGATACTAGCGTTACAGACTCCTATAAATGAGGAAAAAGGCAAGAAAAGAGACAGAGAAGAGGCCACACCCATCAGTGGACCTGCAGAACTGCCAGGTGCAAAAGGACAAAGGCTGAATCCTCTGTCTAAAGAGGAAATCATTGAAGAAACAATAGAAAGTCTAAGAGGTGAGAGGGCAACCAGCCAACAGACCTCCCCAGTGATAGAAACATCAACTAGCTCACATAGGCAGGAGCTAGAAAGGTAGCATAGCGTTGAAGTTTCATCCACTAGGCCACCAAGTAAGCAGACCTCTGACATCAAGAGAACATTCACAGAGATAAAGGCTAGAAATGATCCACTAAGGCTACAGATTTACAATCAATATCTCAATATGGCCCCCACAAAACAACAAATATTGATGTTTGCCTATGACATTAAGGAGGGAAAAATGATCATGAGTTATTTCAAGCCCAAGGTGCAGCAACCACAATCAGCAGCTGATTACATCAGGACAAATCTGGAGGTCTTGGCCAAAGACATTCATCCAATAGACCAGATTGAGTTGCATAAACAGACTGGAGAGACAGTATATTCCACGCTTGCTGATAAAGCTATGCTAGCTCATAAATTACAAAACTCCTTGAATAATACCTCGACTCAATTAGATTTAGAGAAAGCTTCTTCTATAGCAAAGGACAACAGACTAAAATCTTTGGAGGACATCATCATTGAACTAGGACATGATCCCTAAGATGCCAAAGTCATAAAAGCACTAATGAAGAAGAAAGAAGAGGACATTGCCGCCCTTAGAAAACAGCTAAAAATGCCTCCTTCTATGCATCCACAGATAGTAGATGTTGTACAACAGAAATCCGAAGAGGACATGATGGACCTGCTCATGAGACTGAATGAAAGATTGAGTGAAACAGAGCAGGCATTGGAGAAAGCACTACAAGAGAAGCAGGGAGATTTGACCTCCCAGCCACCTGAAGTAGCTCCAACAGTCACAACTGCTCCCTCCACACTTATAACAGCAGTACCTCCCACTATCCCGGCATCAACAACATAAGTCATCACAGGAGCGATATCAACAGTAACAGCACCAGGCAACAATACTACTATGACTACAGAGCAATTAATAAAAGCCATGGAGGATTTGAAACTCCAAATATTTGAGTTGAAGCAGGTAAAAGAAAAATTGGCAAAATTTGAACAAAGTTATGATAAGTCCAAGATGAATGTGGCAGAGAAAACAAGGGAGATCAAAGCATTGGAGAATAAGGTAAGAGCCTTAGAAAAGGATCTCTCTCTGGATAAGCCTCTGGCAGAAATCAGAGGAATTTTGTGGACCAACATCACTCAATCTGTTAGTGATGTGTGGAGGTCTATTCAAACTATTTATGAACAGATTGATTTGATAAGAGTGGCCCAAGTGGAAATTTAGAAAACAAGAGCCTTATTAGGACAGATGCCTGAGCAAGCTAATAGGCTAATACATTTTTTGAATACCAAGATCAGTGAAGAACTTGAAGCACTAGATATTAGAGACAGAACAGGTACCATCTTGGACATCAAGAGAGTTCTAACCATGAGAACTCTAATTCAAAACCTGGACAAAAGATTCTAGGACATGCAGGTAGAGATTGATTATTTCATAGAAAAATTTACAGTCCTACATCAAAAAGGTTTTCCAAGTCCTTTGGGAAATAATGATCGTTTGATGAAACACAAGGACTATGTACATAAATTCAATACATATGCTGCTAATCAAGCTAATTCATCTTCAAGCACTTCAAGAGAGAAGGCACTTCCATCTGGCCAGTCCCTTTATGACAGCCTGGAAAATTTGTTCGACATAGAGCATGAAGTGAAGCATTTGTTCACCATTCCACCTAATTTTTTCAGGCACACAGAAACTGATGAAACTTTGAGGAAGCTACAGAGACATAAATTACCAGGACCATAATGGTGGCAAAGCATGTTAGAGCTTGTAAATTTATCTTTGGTCAATGCAAAATTTTGGACCATCTACTCTAATGTGCAGAACAGAAATGAATCACAGTCATGCGGGTCAAAGCGCATCACATCAAAGTTAAAGAAAGTCCGGCCAAGGCAGAATAACCAGCACAGAGGATCAGTATAAGACAGCTAGGAACCGACTTGCAGCTCCTACCCCCAGTACATCTCATAAAGACGGAATAACCAGCGCAACATGAATTTATTGTCTCCCTGTTTTCGAGACTGTTGTCTCTATCTATGTAAAAGAAACATTAATTGTCAGCGGATATTATTTCTATCAGATATTTTGTATGATGTCTTGACATTTTTGTATAAATACCCCCCCAGACGAAGTATTTGGGGTTGGTTGGTAAGTGGTGGATGTTCATAGTTTTGACTGTAATACTGAAGAATTTTGGAATAAAAGGCTGTTGGAACCATTTTTGTCTGGCTTGCTGAATGAGGAATTGATGTTGAGGACTATGTTACAGAATTCTTGAATCATCTTATGGATCAATAAGTCCCTTCTAACTTGTGTTTTACAGTTTCTGCATTTATTATATCATCTATGTTTCATGATCTAAATAATAGAGAAAAAGAATAACTCAGAATTTTCTTGAATGCACTCTGTGTTCAGTCTTTGTTATTATTAATGTTTTCTTCAGAATTAGCATAAACAGTGAATTCTTGATTGCTCCTGTTTCCCCTGATTCTTTCACCTTGAATATTTTCTAAGGAATTCTTAATTGCTCCTTAACAGTACTCAACCATTTTCCCTCTGTCAACATGATGAAGGATTCTTAATTGCCCTTCACCCATTGACTCCACTCCATCTAAATTTAGCTTATGAATTGTTCCATATTTGAGTACCTTGCTCTGTGATACCTCCTCTGTCAAGAAAATTGATCCAGGAAGCTATCTCCTTTGACTCCATCATGCCCAATGGACTAAAACTCTTCATTTTTACCTCACTGTTCTGTTGAATCTCTATTCCTCCAACCAAACACAAAACAAAACCCTTGTACTTCATAACTAGCATAATATACCTCAAACAAAGCTAAATCATAAAGAGAGAGCCCTCTCTGGATGTAGATTGGCTAGAATTTGTATCTAAAAGGTTGGTCTGTGGTTACCTCAGCTATATTCCCTTTCTTACAACTTTAGGGAACAACTTGAGTGATAACATCATTGACGACTCCGTTGGGACCTAAATAATTATTGGTTACTGCTGTTTGTTTCGTAAGCTACAGATGGAGCTTGGAGTTAGCCAGGTAGCCTTTGAAACTGATTTTGCTATGCAATTGCAGGAGTAAATAAATGCTGCTTCAGTCTATCTCCAGTCTAGTTCATATATTGAACAGTTGTCCCAAATATTTCATTAGTCCCTTGTTTCAGTGAATCTTTAGGAAAATTTATAATCTCCATATCTAAAAAGTTCCTAAACTATTTCAAGAAAAAATTAAAAACATACTCAGAAGCTGGCTCCAAAGAAGAAGATCCGTTACACTAGATTAAATCCCGATCCAAAGCCCCCACCTATGTTTGAGAATCCTAACTGGATCCCTAAGACCCTTAGAAGCCAGCAGAGCCACGAACATTCTGCAAGTTCCCCCCTAGACACACATCAACAAAACCCTATCCAATCTGAGCTTACTCCTGGAAAAGCACCAATCCTTTCTACCATTACTGTTGCTTCTCCTAGTTCACCATCAGCACTTCAAACCATCTTTTCCACTCCCCCATCTACAACACATATTTCAACTGTTATCCCTGCTCTTCCAGCTGTCACTTTTATCTCTGTGAACATGGAAAATCGATATCCTCCCCTGCAATTACTGGCAAATCCAGGGGCTATGCCTCAAGATTATCAAAGAAAAATCACCTATTTTGATGGTACTGGCACTTACACAGCTCAACAACATACCAAGAAGATGACTGATTATTTTGAAAACTATGAAATTGATGCTGACGATGTGAGAATGAAAGTCTTTGTCCAAAGCTTAACTAGAGATGTTAGAACCTGGTTTAGAGCACTCCCTGCAAACACTATCAATGATCCAGATGCCCTTTATCAAACCTTCCTGAACAGATGGGAAAAGAAGAAAGATCCTCTCCACATTTTATCAGAATATGAAAACTTGAAAAGAGGACCACAAGAAATTGTTCAAGATTATTGTTCCAGATTTAACAATGTATACAATGTTATTCCTCAGAATCTCAGACCTTCACCAGACTTGGCCTTGATCAAATTCCCTGATGCATTTGACTCTGACATGGCATATCAGCTTAGAGAAAGAGATCCTCAAAGCTTAGAAGACATGCATAGTATAGCTGTCAGTGTTGAGGCCAACCTGATTTCTAAACGAGCTCGAGCTAGAGCCAAAAGAAGGATACCCATCAAAGAAGAACCTTCTACCTTTGAACAAAAATTAGATGCCATCATTAAAGGAATGGATAGACTTGGTGATAGAGTAGAAACAATTGAGAGGAAATCCCCTTGGGATGGTCAATCGAGCAACATTGGAAGAAACCCAAATTTCAGAAAGAATCAGAATCCCAATATTGGAAAGGCTAGCCCTGACCAAAACATTAGACCTCCATTCCAAGAAAACTATGTTGAAGCTTCAATTTCTAGTGAACCAACAGAAGACACTAAAATTAACTTAATGGGTCTCAATAGTGAACAAAAATTTTTCCTAACCCAAGAAGACTAAGAAGCTCATACTCTTAATCAATTCCAAATCTAGTCAGGTGAGTCATTTGATTTTAGGGAGGGATATGACATAGCCATCTATGAAGTTCACAAGCAATACAATCTGAGGAGTAGAAGGATAGATGTCCCTGAAGACAATAAACAGAAAGAAATCAAGCAACCTACCAAAGCTAAGGTTAAGAACCCTCCTATACAAACCCCTCCTGAAACAATTCCTAACCTAAATCATCCAACAGTTGAAGATATATCAGACAGTCAACAACCCAACAGACAGCCTTCAACTTCCATTCCTTTCAAACAAACTGTGGAAGAACCTCTAGAAATTCACATACAAGCAACTTCAGCTCATAGCAAAATTCCTGTAAAAGAGATAGACACAGAAAATGCAGCAGAAAAAGAAAATCGCATTGCCTGAAATGCAAAAATCCAAACAGAAAAACCTTTCAACCTTGAGACCGAAATAGGCAAATTAAAGATAGAAATTCCATTGTCAGAATTAGCCAAACACGATGTGTATAGAGAGAAAATCAGCAGATCACTTCAAATCTCAGAAAATAGAGATGCAGTAAATGTCCTTGATGATCAACCAAAATTAATTTTTTGCCCTGAGGTAAACGACAAATTAGTAGACGAAGGGGTCCCTCCTTTCTATGTAAGTTTGAATATTCATGATAAAGCACTTCACAATGAAATGTTTGATTCTGGTGCTTCTCATAATTTAATGCCCAAATCTGTAATGGAGAAGTTGGACCTAGATATTACTAGGCCATACAAAGACTTGTTCTCTTTTGATTCAAGCTAGGTCAGATGTATAGGACTGATCAAAGATTTATGTATATCATTAGTTCAATACCTTGCCAAGACAATTTTAATGGACGTAGTGGTAGTTGATATTCCACCAAAATATGGCATGTTGTTGTTTAGATCTTGGGGTGCAAAGCTCCAGGGATCTTTACAGCTGGACATGTCCTATGCTACCATTTCAGTATTTTGCCAGCCAAAGAGATTGTACTGAGAAACTCTGATGAAATATGTGATCAGCACCCAGGAGAAACCCCAGAATTTTCCCATCTATTCCATGCATTCTGACATGGACTCCTTCATCCTATACAATGCTGAAATTTATCCCCTAGCTGATATCAAGGCTTTAGCATTAGAGCAAGAGAAATTCATAAATGAGAAATCTAGTGTTCAAACTCAAGAAATTTCTGAAATAAGGGATATAACAGACACTCAAGAGAAACTAGATAAAATGAAAAATCTAGATTTCCCTAGTAAGCAAATTTCCAAGACTCCTGATACTAACTGTGAACATGATATCCTTTGGTACTTAGAGTTTGATGGTTCAGTTAATAAACTAGGAGTAGGAGCAGGAATTTGGGTACATAATCTAGAAAATGATCACGCTGAAGGACATGCATACAGGTTGAATTTTAGATGCACTAATAACATGGCTGAATATGAAGCCCTCTTGCTAGGACTCAAATTGATCAAAAGCTTAGGGGCTACCAGGGTATCAGTATTAAGAGAATCTGATTTATTTATTCAATAGATGAAAGGGAACTTCCTCACAAATGATCTCAGATTGAGATCTTACAGAGGAGCAACAATTGAAATACTCAATACATTTCTTAAAACTCAGCTTGCAAAAATTCCAGGGAAACACAATTTGCATGCTCACAGTTTGGCAACATTTGCCAGCACTTGTAAATTGCCATTTGAACCCAATCATCAGTTTACAGTTGAGATCAAACACAGGCCAACTGTACCTGACAATGTGAAAAACTGGCAAGTGTTTGACAATGATACTCAGATTAACAATTTCTTGACCCTAAAAGAAGAATTTTCCAGTACTAATATGGACACGGGCACTATTGGAGAGATTGATCAAATAGACAAAATTGAAACACACATTTCAGCAGAATCTGCAGCACAGATACTACATCCAACAAAATTTACCAGCAAAGAGTTGTAAAAGCTTAAGGAAATAGGCATTGATGAAACTATTGGAGGAGAATTTGAAGTTATTGATTTAAAAGATAATTATTTGCCCACAGGATTAACTCCTTTAGAGGATTTCTTTGATTCAAATGATATCCCAAGGAAACCCAAAATGCAGCCTCTAAACGCAGACATTGAGGACTGTAACATAGGAACTGAACAAAATCGTAAAATGATAAAATTGTCCAAGACTTTGCCTCCTGACCAAAAGCTTAAATATGTTGAACTCTTCAAGGAATTCCAGGAAGTTTTTGCATGGATCTATGAAGATCTCAAATGACACTTCTATGATTGAACATACAATACCCCTCGAAGAAAATCAAAAACCTTTCAAGCAAAAAATCAGAAGGGTCAACCCTATTCTCCTCCCTCTAATTGAAAAAGAAGTCAAAAGAATGTATGAAGCTGGGATAATTGCACCTATTAGATTTTTAGAATGGGTCTCTAATTTAGTGCCCACTAGGAAGAAAACAAGAGAAATTAGACTGTGTGTAGATTTAAGGAATGTCAATAAGGTTTCCTTGAAAGACCACTACCCATTACCTAAGATGGACCACATTTTACAAATGGTAGTAGGTGCCTCTAGAATTTTTCATTGCTGGATGGTTTCTCAGGCTTCAACCAGATTTTAGTTCACCCTGATGATCGGGAAAAGACTTCTTTTACAGCTCCATGGGGAACTTTCTGTTGGGTCCCTATAATACTAGTGATTACCCCATTACTATTGTAGTTATACCCCTTATTTATATTGTTGTGCCCCTATTACCCCCATATTGTTATTTCTGTGCCCCATAGAATCCCTCTATTGTTATTTTTGTGGCTTTATATTATTATTGTTAGGTCGGCTGGATTATATTGTGACTCCCTAGACTCCTATATATAGAAAGGAGGTTTTGTCATTTGTATCATCCAAGAATTGTTCATTTATGTAATGTAAAGGAGGTTGCCCCCTCGAAGAGGCTGAATTCTAAGGCGTGGATCTCTCTTTTCTATCTTTTGTGAGCTGGTTTCATAACATTTGGTATCAGAGCTTTGGATTCTAGGGTTTCGCTGCTCCAAACAGGTCATCGTGGCATTTTCGCTATAACTTTTTTTCTGTGACATTTCAGAAGTCGCAAAAAAAACCCATTTGAGAAGAATTGGTGCTGAACCTTGGGTCCGAATTTCAGAGCTTTTCTCATGATATTTTCGGAGATATGATCTGAGGAAGTTGGTCTTTTTGCAGACTCCTGAATTACATTCAAAACAGGTGACCTGGGGAAAATCGTCATAACTCTCTCTCTGAGGATCGGATTGAAATTTCGTAAAAAGGTACAGAAAGAGGACGGACTGTAGTTTTTTGTGCGTGTATTTCAGATTCAAAGGGTGAAACAGTGACTCGTGGCACGTCGTACAAGTTTGCTCTACTGAACCAGTCTAAAAGCAAGTCACTGTGGGAGATTTCACATAACTCTTCCTTGGAGAATCCAATTTGGCTCAGACTTGTGGCATTGGAAAGAGGACGCAGAAGGCTACTACAGGTAGCAATTTCAGAATTGGAGGATCCGAAATTACAGAGATACATCAGATTCAATATCAGGCTTCTATAAAGTGAAAAAAGGTGTGTAGTTTTTTTTAATTTTTGTGTAAGCTTGGTTTAACGGAATTCAAAGGGCATAGTAAAACTTTATTATCGGTAACTGATGCCCCGAGGAAAGAAAATGCAAACACCTAGTAAGGAACCTGAAAGCTCTAGCATGACTCATGAAGAAGAGGAAGAAATGCTACATGATATATCAAAATTACAAGAACAAGTGCAACAAATGTCACGCTCACAAAAGCTAACAGAAGCTAAGATAAGTGGCGTGGAATCTAAGGTAAATGGCGTGGAATCTAAGATAAAGGGAATGGAAGCTAAGATGGATGGCATGGAAGCTAAGATTGACGCTAAATTTGATGGCATGGATGATAAGATGGATGAATTGAAGAAGTTGCTACAAGAAAGGGTCACTAATGGTGAAAAGGTAGTAAAGGAAACTCATGATGAGAATAAAAGAAATGTTAATCATGATTCCATAGACTCTAATGTTGGATCGAAGACTCACCATGTTCCAAAAATCGATATGAGGAAGTTTGATGGCAAGGATCCCGCCACATGGATATTACAGATGGAGCAATTCTTCGATCTCAATAATGTGCAAAACACACAAAAGGTACGTATGGCAACTTTATATTTGGAACCAAATCAGTTTGTATGGTATCAATGGCTTTGTTCTCGTAAACAATTTATCACTTGGGCAATTTTTACGGAAGAATTGATAGCACATTATGAGGATACAAAAAGCAACACTTTTTTTAGCCAATTGATAAGTCTCAAACAAAAGGGTTCAATAATGGAGCACATTGAGGAGTTCCAAAAATTGAACATAAGGGTAAAAGATATTCCAGAGGAGCATAGGATTGATGTGTTCATAGGGTCTTTAAAGGATAATATCCAACATGATGTGCGCCTTTGGGAACCTGATTCATTAGAGAAGGCATTCAGGTTAGCAAGAAAAATGGAAAGCAAAATTATGGCAACTAGGAAGCATACCGTTCACAACTATAAAGACGGAAGTGTTGTTGCCCATAGTCTTCCACAACCTATAAGGTTGACACCACAACAATTGGAAGAAAAAAGAGCAAAAGGGCTTTGTTACAATTGTGATAGCAAATACACAAAAGGTCATAAGTGTGCTGAGAAGAAATTATTCTACATAGATTGTGAAGGGAAGAAGAAAAGGAGCAAGAAAGGTCAAAAGAAGAGGATATATTCCAGGAACAAAGCCTAGATGAAGAACAAATAAATCCGACCATATCTTGTAATGCATTGGCAGGAATTACCACTCCTCAAACCATCAAGATAGAAGGACAAATCAAGAAGAAAAAGGTAATAGTGTTGATTGATTCAGGAAGCACCCACAATTTTATTCATTGTAGGGTAGCAAAAGAATTGAATTGCTTCCTATATCCAGCACCAGAGTGTCAAGTGATGATTGCAAATGGAGGAACAATAAATTGTTCTGGAAAGTGCCATAATATCAAGCTATCCATGGGAGAATATGTATTGACTAGCCCAATGCTTTCCATTCCAATGGGAGGTGCTGATGTTGTACTAGGAGTCCAATGGCTACAATCCTTGGGTACAATAGCTTTTAATTTTCAAGAACTTTTCATGAAATTTTCTGTGGAAGGAAAGGAAGTTGAATTAAGGGGTATTGCAGGGAAACCAGGAAACAGCTCTAATGGCATGACAAAGCTTCTAAAAAAGGAGCAAAGAGGTGTAATTGCACAATTATGTTCACTAGATGTTTCCACATTGGAATCATCTATTTCTCCAGATCTCCAAAAAGTCCTGGACAATCATTCCAAGGTATTTGAGACTCCCAAAGGTCTCCCACCTATGCGTGATCATGATCATGCTATTCATCTGATTCCAGGAAGTGTTCCTCCAAACATCAGGCCGTACAGATATCCCTATGTCCAAAAAAGTGAAATTGAACGTATGGTTGCAGAAATGCTAGAGGCTGGTATAATTCAACCGAGTCAAAGTTCTTTCTCAGCTCCAGTAGTATTGGTGCACAAGAAGGATGGATCATGGCGCATGTGTCCGGATTATAGGGAGCTCAACAAGCTCACTATTAAAGATAAGTTCCCCATTCCTGTTATTGATGAATTACTGGATGAATTGCATGGATCAATTTACTTCACCAAGTTGGATCTTCGTTCAGGATATCATCAAATCAGAATGAAGGTTGAAGACATTCCGAAAACAGCATTTAGAACTCATGAGGGTCATTATGAATTTTTGGTCATGCCTTTTGGCCTTACCAATGCACCTTCAACATTTCAAGGTTTGATGAATTCAATTTTCAAACCATTCCTTAGAAAATTTGTGTTAGTATTTTTTGATGATATACTAATCTACAACAAGTCTTGGAAGGATCATGTTGAACATGTTGACAGGGTGCTACAACTATTGGAGGAGAAACAATTATATGCAAAAAGATCCAAATGTTTCTTTGGAGTCCAGGAGGTGGAATATTTGGGTCATATTGTATCTCATGAAGGAGTTAAGGTAGACCCTAGCAAAATTAAAGCCATTAAGGAATGGAAAATCCCCACATCCATAAAGCATCTGCGAGGATTTCTTGGGTTGACAGGGTATTATCGCAAGTTTGTTAAGAATTATGGGAGAATAGCAGCACCTCTAACAACATTATTGAAGAAAGATTCATTTTCATGGACTCCGGAAGCAACAAAGGCCTTTGAACATCTTAAAGAGGCAATGTGCCAAGCACCGGTCTTAGCTACACCGGACTTCACAAAAACCTTTATTGTGGAATGTGATGCTTCAGGAAATGGAATTGGTGCTGTTCTAATGCAAGATGAAAGACCCATTGCTTTTGAAAGTCGTCCAATCAAGGGAAAGTTTTTAAGCAAAGCTATTTATGAGAAGGAAATGTTGGCAATACTCCATGCACTTAAGAAATGGCGACCCTACCTAATGGGAAGACACTTCAAGGTAAAAACGGATCATGATAGCCTTAAATACTTTTTAGAACAAAGATTATCCTCTGAAGAGCAACAAAAGTGGGTCACAAAGATGTTGGGTTATGACTTTGAAATCATCTACAAAAAAGGGAAGCAAAATGTGGTGGCAGATGCACTCTCAAGAAAGGATGAGGATGTGGAAGCATTGTTGTGTGCCATTTCTATTATCCAACCAGATTGGATAAACGAAGCAAGGGAGGAATGGAAGAATGACGAAGAAGTGTGGGCACTTATTCGAAAGTTACAACAAGATTCCAGTACTTCTGATACATTTAGCTGGAAAAATGATTCGTTATGGTACAAAGATCGCTTATACCTCTGTAAGAATTCCCAGCTAAAACAAAAGATTCTTATGGAATTGCACACTTCTCCCTTAGGAGGGCACTCAGGATTTTTAAAAACTTACCACAGGGTTAAGAAGGAATTTTTTTGGGATGGCCTTAAATCAGATATTCAAAATTTTGTGGCGGAATGTTTGGTTTGCCAGCAAAATAAAGTTGAAACAATTAAGACACCGGGTCTATTACAACCTTTATCCATTCCAAGCCAACGTTGGGAGGAGGTTTCAATGGATTTTATCACAGGTTTACCCAAGTCTGAGGGAAAGAGTGTCATCATGGTGGTAGTTGACAGACTTACCAAGTATGCACACTTTTGTGCATTATCACATCCATTTAAAGCCAGTACAGTTTCTACTGCATTTATGGAAACAGTTCAAAAGCTACATGGAAACCCAAAGATTATTGTAAGTGACAGAGATCCCATTTTCACTGGAAATTTTTGGACAGAATTATTTTCTTGTCTTGGTACTCAGTTAGCTCATAGCTCATCTTATCATCCTCAATCTGATGGGCAAACTGAGATAGTAAACAAATGTTTGGAAGGATATCTTCGTTGCTTTGTATCTGATAAACAGACACAATGGGTCAAATGGTTGCCTCTGGCTGAATGGTGGTATAACACTTCCTTCCATACAGCAACAAAAATGACCCCATTTATGGCACTTTATGGGTATCAACCACCATCCATCACATCATATTTAAGAGAAAATTCTAAGGTTCAGGCAGTGGAACATCACATCGAACATCAACAACAAGTCCTCCAACTCTTAAAGGATAACCTAGTGTTGGCACAAAATAGAATGAAACAACAGGCAGATCAACATCGCAGTGAAAGAAGTTTTGATGTAGGTGATTGGGTATTCCTACGGCTACAACCATATAAGCAAATGTCCCTAAAGCAAGCTAAGAAGGATAATAAATTATCACCAAAGTATTATGGTCCGTACAAGGTGTTGCAAAAGATTGGTACTATGGCATACAAATTGGAGCTTCCTGCAGCTTCTCGATTGCACCCAGTTTTCCATGTTTCATGTTTAAAGAAGGTTATAGGTGACAAGCTCCCAATTCAAACAATATTGCCAGAACTTGATGAGGAAGGAAAAATTATATTGGAACCGGAAGCAGTCACAGAAACAAGAACTCGACAGCTACGAAATCGATCAATTTCAGAGTATCTTATCAAGTGGAAGAACTTATCCGCTGAAGATTCCACATGGGAGGATGAGAATTTTATGCAGAAGTATCCAGAACTACTCAAGCGTTGAGGACAACACTTTTTTGAAGGAGAGGGGCATGTTGGGTCCCTATAATACTAGTGATTACCCCATTACTATTGTAGTTATACCCCTTATTTATATTGTTGTGCCCCTATTACCCCCATATTGTTATTTCTGTGCCCCATAGAATCCCTCTATTGTTATTTTTGTGGCTTTATATTATTATTGTTAGGTCGGCTGGATTATATTGTGACTCCTTAGACTCCTATATATAGAAAGGAGGTTTTGTCATTTGTATCATCCAAGAATTGTTCATTTATGTAATGTAAAGGAGGTTGCCCCCTCGAAGAGGCTGAATTCTAAGGCGTGGATCTCTCTTTTCTATCTTTTGTGAGCTGGTTTCATAACACTTTCAAATACATGAAAATGCCATTTGGACTCAAGAATGCAGGGGAAACCTTCCAACGGGCAGTGGACATAGATTTTGATAAAGAAATTCATGATTTTCTAGTCATATACCTTGATGATCTTACTGTGTTTTCCAAATCAGATCAACAACATTTAGATCTTTTGAGACAGGTGTTTCTAACATGCAGAAAGTATGGTATATCACTAAATCCAAAGAAATCCTTGTTCGGCCTAGAGGAGGGCAGATTGTTGGGTCACATAATCTCAAAAGATGGCATTAAAATTGACCCTGACCGAATAGAAGCCATTTTACAAATTCCCCATCCCAGAAGTGTGAAAGAACTTCAAGCTTTCCTAGGAAAAATCAATTTTTAATAAGATTCATACCTAACTTAGCTGAATTAATTAGATTGTTGAACAATATGCTGAAAAAATATTCCAAGGTCAAATGGACATTAGAAGCTAAACAAGCATTTGAAGAAATCAAAATAGCATTGACCAAAACACTAGTCCTAACAAGCCCAAAATTTGACAGAGACTTCATAATATTTTCATTTGCATCAGAACATACTATTACTGCTATTTTATTACAGAAAGATGATCAAGGATGTGAAAAACCCATAGCCTTCTTTAGCAAGGCACTGAGGGATGCACCACTAAAATACCCAATCATGGAAAAACAGGCTTATGCACTTGTGAAAGCCATCAAAGATTTCAGAGTCTACATACTGTACTCTCATATAATAGCTTATGTACCAAGCATTGTTGTCAAAGATATCCTAAACCAAGAGGGGAGTGAAGGCAAAAGAGGTAAATGGATTGCTACTATATTAGAGTATGATATTGAAATAAAACCTACAAAACTTATCAAAGGACAGGGATTGGCTAAACTCATGACCGAAACCAATTGCCAAGCCCTGGATATCAATGAACAGGAGATGGCGACTCCACAAATTAGCTAGGCCTTCCTAGAATCACCTTGGTATGTTGATATATGTTATGTATTATTAAACCTGCAGGCTCCTCCAGGGTTATCCAGAACAAAGAAAAGGTTTATAAAAATGAAAGCTTCAAAGTTTGTATTTTAGATGGTGCTCTTTTTTGGAAAAATCATGAAGGTGTTCTATTAAATTGTCTAATAAAAGATGAAGCTGACAAGGTACTCAAAGAATTTCACGCAGGGGACTGTGGTGGACATTTGTACTGGAAATCAACTGCTGATAAAATCCTAAGGGCTGGATTTTACTGGCCCACATTGTTTGTTGATGTCAAAAAGTTTGTCACTACTTGCCATAAATTTCAAATCTTTGAAGTCAAGAGGAAACTTTTGCCTCTACCCCTTAGACCAATTTCCACTGAAAAACCATTCCAACAATGGGGTTTAGAATTTATTGGGGAAGTCCATCCTCCCTCTTCTGGCCAACATAAATGGATCCTAACAGCTACAGAATATTTCACCAAGTAGATAGAAGCCATCCCTTGTAGACAAGCCAATGATTCAGTGATCATGCAATTCTTAGAAACCAACATCCTGTCTAGATTTGGCTATCTTGAAAAAATTATAACTGATAATGCTGCTGCTTTCAAATCTAAGAGAATGATCAGTTTCTGTCACAAATACCATATCACTCTAGGTCACTCCACAACTTATTACCCTCAAGGTAATGGTTTAGCTGAATCTTCCAATAAAAGCTTGATCAGTATTATTAAGAAAGTATTTGAATAAAACAAGAAAAAATGGCATAAAAAGCTTATAAATGCATTATGGGCAGACAGGTTAACTACCAAGAGATCAATTGGGACTAGTCCCTATGAACTTATCTATGGTATGGAAGCTATATTTCCCTCCTCCTTGGGAATACCTGTAATGAAATTATTGCAAGAAGTCCAAGTACAACCCAATGACATTCAAAGAAGGATAAATCAGACTATACATTTGTAGCAGACTAGAGAAGAGGTATATCAAATATCTCAAGTGATACAAGAAAAAATCAAAAGGATATTTGATAAGAGGACTAAGGCAAATGATTTTTTCATAGGAGAAAAAGTTTTGAAATGGGACTCCAGAAGAGAAGATAAAGGAAAACATGGGAAGTTTGACTTCCTATGGAAGGGACCTTTTATTATTCAGGCCTCAGGGCAATAATACCTACTTTTTGAGAAGCCTGGATGGTACAAAAGCAGAAGAAGGACCAGTCAATGGTCGGATGCTGAAACACTATTTTGATCCAGTTTGTTGATATGTCAGGACTCTAACTTGTACATAAGGACGTTTAGTTTTTGCAGTTTATTATAGCAATAAGAATGGGAAGGAATGTGTAGGAAATTTTGAGGAACAGTCAAGGAATTTTACCACCTTTTTTGTGTTACCTTATTTTTTTTAGTTTATCAGAAATTGTAGAAGACTTGGGAGCTGAAAATATGAGAACAAACATTTAGACAAACTATCCAAAACATAGGTGTAATTGTTTGAATCAGCTCATGAGAGATGTGTATATTTTACATAATCCTCTGTATAGTTTTGTTTACTTACAACAAAGGAAGATTTCAGAGTGCAGCAAGAGTTGTTTAGAAGGCCATCTGACTTGATGTTCTTGACTTTTCACCAGGAAAAACCATCCCCAAGTGGAGCCACTGTTATGCTCCTATACCAATAGGTGTCATATTTCATGATTGACTGGTAAAAGTCCCTAATATGTTTATCCTTTCTTTGCTGCAAAGGTTTTCATATTTTGGAAAAATCAAAAAATTAAAAAAGGTAAAGACGGTATGCCCTAAAAGAAAGATCAAAGGGTAAAAAGAATGAAATGGTCAAAAAAGAAAAGAAATGAACCCCAAGTAAATAAGACTAGGAAAGTGTGCAAGGCCAAATGCCACTACTATTTCATGTCTTGTAAATAAAAGTTTCATGTGCAGTTTGTTGAACTTTATGCTGCAATTGATGAATGGCCAAACAACTTAATCTTGGCCAGTTCATGTTTGAATTTCTAGTTTAGAGATAGAGAATAAAATCTGTCCAAACTGTTCAATCTTGGCAGTTAAATAGATAGGTAGAGAAGCAAAGGAGCTCAACTGCTAAATCTGAGCTCTTGGAAGTTACAAGTGTTGATCTAGATAGGATTGCAGTGAAAAGAAAAGAAGAAAATGATGGTTTGCCAGCACCCAAAGAAAAAGGAAGAAAAAATGTTAGGTACTGTAGGCTGGGTAGATAGTTCTGGTGTTGCAGAAGCATGCTTATGATTAATTTTGTCACTCAAAGATGTTCATCTTATCGATATCATAAGTACCATGGCAATTGTTTGGTTACAAGTCAAGTGAGGCATGACTAACTTCCCTTCACACTTCTCCCAAAATCACTTACTAACCTCCCCCCAAGGATAGTGGGATCTGCTCAAAACTCCTAAATCACTCCACCTCATTTCATGAAAAAGCCTGAATAAAATAACATTCTTGCTTTAGGCAAAGAAGCCACATTTCTTGTGTAAAAATCCTTTCGCTCCCTTAGCCTAAGTTGTTGAACTTTATAACTTAGCGCCTATTTTTCATAGACTCATATTAACTTTTAACATGATAAGTATTAAATCCCTTATAAATTCCCCTTTCCCCGTATTAATATATCTATACAATAAAACCCCCAATATGTAATAATCCCGCCCCTGATTGATTACGACCATATTTCTGTTTAAACAGGGATTATACGTTCATCTGGAACCATATAATAACCATCCCCCGCGCATTTGTTTTGGAATCAATTAACCCCATGTTAATTGATGAACAAATCACCCCGCCACCAATGATGTTAAGCCCAAAAAACATTAAAACGTTGATTTTATACGTGGGCACCCGCACCGTAACCCTCCGCCAGCTCCATTGAGCGCCAACCATTGGATCTGGGCCCGCTCATTGGACGATCCACGCTTATATCGCGCCCCCCTTCCGCCCGACTGTTAACTCCTGGGGGGCTGGTGGTATTGCTGCCGTACTGGGGACATGCATCCTCCTCCCACCATGCTCACGGCCCCTCTGCCTGAAACTGCCTTAGCTCATAAGCGGTGCGGGCCGATACCGCTTACCGCCCTCCCGCTGACCCCGCCCACTGACGCCATTGCCACGTCACCGCCACATCAGCATCCGTACCCCTGCATCACAACAAAACGTCACATCCCGATGACGTCATCCGACCGAAAAGCGCTAAAAAGCCCCGCGAAAGCCAATTTTTGTTAAAAAGTCGTGAAAATGTCATTTTTGCTCATTTTCATTTGTTTTCTCCGCGAAGCTGTTGCATGCAAACTACGTCCAAGAAATTGCAGAAGCGTCCACTTTGCCACCCGACCAAGCAAAGTCCAGCATCCTGCTTCGCAGCTCGTTGGTCAACCTGCAATTGCCCTGTTCGCCTCCAAAATACAGGTATTTACCCCATTTTCACTTCCCGAACTTGTAATTTCGATTTTCCTTTGTAAATTCTACCCAAAGAGCTAAATTCAAGCTGAAGCAGTCCATAATTGCCATACCAAGACATCTAGAACGGCTCTTTTGCTCATTTTTTCCGTAAAAACTCGACCTCCAATTAAAAACACAGTAAAAAAACATGGAAGCCCCTGTGGCCCTCAATGTCGCGCCCCTCAATGCACCTCACAAAGACCAGGATTGGTTACCCTTGGCTGACAGAGATTTTAAAATTAAAGAGTTATCTGGTGATATGAACCATCTCCAGGCATATTGCAGAATTAGGAATAGTCATTTGAGTAACTCTGATATCCTTGGAATATGAGAATCTAATCTCCCCAGGTATTACCTTTCCTCTGTTAATGTGTTCCCAGATCTTATCCACCATTGCTGTGCAAACTATGACCCTGTCAGTAAAGCAGTTATGACTTCATCACAAACTGTTCTCTTTTATATAACTGCTGAATCTATCAATGAGATGTTACACTTCCATCCCTCTCAACCCCTTGCTCCTCTTTCCATGGGATTTTTGCTTGAGCAAGGCTCTCAATTGCCTAGTGTAGAAATAAACTGGATTGCTCAATTATTCATGAAACCAGATTGCCAGCCCAAAAGTCCACCTCCCTATGTGCATTCCTAGTTTACTGAAACTGGCAGGCTTATTCTTGACATGATATCCTATATCTTGGGTTTCAAAACCAGTGAATTTGTTGATGAGACCATCTTTTTTATGTTATCAATGTTTACTCCAGGACAACCCCCTGCTGTCAAATATGATTATGCCTCTTTCATTGCCAATAAAATCAATGAGCAATTCATAAATCTGGAAGGAGAAGGAGTCTTCAAGTACACCTCATTCATATACCACCTTCTGCTATACTATCAGACAGACATCTTTTCATTTCCCATTAGGAAATTGGATTCCAAAGGAGAGAGGAGGTCTGTCATCTTTTGGACCTCAGTCTTCCACAATGTTTCTGAATCCCCTTATACCTACTTTGAATTCATCGACTGGTTTATACATCCACCTCCACTTTATTGATAGGATCTCCTCCTCCTAGGCTCTCTGGGGATATAAAGAAGATTTTACAACGCTCCAAAAACTATAGAATAGGTGACTGGTACCTCTACCAGAATCACACTGAAATAAGAATTTATGGCTGTGAACTGTGCCCTTATAAGTTGCCCAAATATGTGCCCATGAGACTATTTGCACTGGAGTATTTCAGGCAACTTATCAATACAGATTTAACTCACTTTTGCAATGTAAAGAAGAAGGCTCAGCTAAGAATAAGAAACAATTAGGCCCCTTTATCATTAACAAGAGGGAGGCATGGGAAGATGCCGATAAAATATTGGGGGAAGACCTTAAATTGAAGAAAAGTTTCTGGTGGGTGCCATATGACCCAAATAGTTTTATAAGTGATAGAAAAGTAAAAAACATGCTGTCGGCCTATAAACATCATAGGATCCCTGAAATAGAGCAATTTTCCAATCAGGATGAGTGGGTAGAGGGTACATTAAGAGAAGAACTTACTCAGAAAGAAGTGATGGAACAAGCTATGAAATATCTTGAAAAGACCCTGTTGGTACCATTCCACTACCATCTTTTTCTTCTAAAAACACCATCATTTGTCTACTTTTTCCTCCATAGATCCCTTATATTCCTTGAAATTGATTAATTAATAGCATTATAGTTGTTAGTTTTCATTAAAGTTAATTTATGAGTTTTTATGTTAGAAATTAGGAATTTTCAATAAAAAGGTTACAGGAAGTCATAACATCCTGTAAATGGTTTATCATCTGACACGTGGCATGACAGGCAAGCCAAAGTAATGGATAGGAACGAAAATTGGAATGTACAATCATGGTGAAAAATCGATTCTACAGCAAATCAAAAGCTCCTAGTTATGCGGTCCATGCTGGTCAAACCTCAGTGTTTTGGTTACAAAGGCAGTAAAAGCCATAGTTTCCCAAACCAGTTTCGTTTTGTTTTCTTTTTGGAAATCGGTTTAGATTAGAAATGACCAAAAATCATTCCTTTGTAAAAGCAGAAACAACTGCTCAATGAATGTACATTCGATCCCGATAGGGACAGGCAGATAAGACTATGTATTATTTTTGTTAAAGAGACAATTACGATTATTATCTTTGTACATCGTTTGAGAACAAAACTTTTGTATGTAATTGAAATCTACAGTACTTGAATACAATCATGGTTTTACTCCAGCAGTGTTTATGCGTTAATTCTCTCGTTGCTTGAGTTTACTTCAGTGTACCATTGAAACGTGGACGGGCCCTGCGTGGATTGGTATACTGTTAATTTCATTTCCTTAGCAGTTTTCGAATTCAAATAGAACGCATAGTGTTTAATGTTATTTCCATGCTTATGATTTTGTTGATTTGATTTGAAATTCTCATAAATGGTATTTATGGTGATAGCTTGAAGATTTCATCGTTAAGATCATTGAACCATATCTTGTAAGAGATTTGATCTATCGTTATATTTTGAAGCATCTCCATAGACTCTGTTTTTCATGCATTTAAATTTTAGTGTGCTTTTGATTGCTTTTGATTTTCCATGAATGCTCAAGTGTTAACTGGACAGAGCTTTTGTGCATAGCATCCTTGTAAGGGGATCAAAATCTCAGTCTAGTAATACGCTGTATCCTTAGGACAGTTAGATAAGTTAGGTGATCTGAGTGTTAAGGTGAGAGGAAACATATCTTAACCTTCTGTAAAGAAGTACTGCAACCTATCACAATAAAAACTCAGTTAGGAATCCTTTATGTCTATAGACTGTAGACGCATGCCTCTAAGTTTACTGACCCTGGTTGATAATAAATCTAGTCTAATCTAGTACCCTAGGTTGGCCACTACATTTTGGCGCCGTTGTCGGGGAGGCGTAGTTAGAGGGTTTCGAAAAAAATTAAAATAAAAAAAAAAATTAAATAAACAAAAACACACAAAAACATAGATTTAGAAGTCATGTTTACTTATGCCTAGATCTAGAGATAATAAAGGTAGATTCATAAAAACCCCCCATCCAAAAACTAACCTACCATCAGGAGCAGACCCTTTAGGAAATGTTGAACACACAACATCAGATGAGGAAGTCACCATACAAAAGTTAGAGGATAAAAAAAATCAGGGCAAAGACTCACACTAATCTAGAGGCAAATTCTATTAGCACACAAATCACAGAAGAAACATTCCACTGAATCCTCTATAAAAGGAGAAAGTAGCACAGTAACTCAACAATCTTTCCTTGAACTTCTCTTTGAAACAAGTGACATTGAACAAGAAATTAAATCAACTGAGGAACCTATCAAAATGGCTGAAGAGGGACATGGATCAGAAAGAGGACCACCAAATCAAGGTCAAGAGGAAGAGTCAACTTTTAAATTTCCTATCCAAGAACCAGAGGAGGATGATGAAATAAAAATGAAAAACATACCCCCATCCATGCTACCAAACTTTTATGGCATGGCTTCAGAAGACCCAGATTCATTCTTGTTCGAGTTTGACATTGTATGTCGAACATATGGTTACATGGATGATGCCCATAGGCTTAGACTCTTTCCAGCAACATTAAAAGCATCAGCATTAAGATGGTTCATGGGGCTTGGTGAACATGCGATAACTGATTGGGATGGCATGAGAAGAATATTACTAAAGAAATACCAACCTTATTGTAGATCGAAATACTCCAAAGATGATATCTTTAGGATGAACCATCAAGAGGATGAAAATTTAGAAGAGCACTTAGAGCGGTTGGTTTACAATTTACAAAAATCAAAACATAGAACCATGCCTCTTGATCTGATTCGAACAATATTTTTGAAAGGCATTCGAGAAGAATACTTAGATGACCTTAATTTGATGGGCAAAGGTTATATTTCCACTTTACCTTTTGAAGAAATTGCTGAGTTATGTGAAAATTATTCTAGGAGCAAAGCCAAAATTGGAAAAAGAACCATATCATCCAAAGCCACAAAATCTGCTTCAACAAGTGTCACAAGGGCTGAAATAGGGACCCTGTTAGAGGAATTCAAAACAGATCTATTAAGCACCTTAGGAACTCAAATTGACACTCTAAAAGCTAAGAAGAGACAAGAAGAGGAAGATCAAATGATGGCTATCTTTTGCCCAAAATGCCGGAAGAAACATGCCTTAAAAGACTGCCCATTAGAAAACATACAAGTTTGTGCCTTTTGTACTAAAAATAATGATATTTCATTGCTCTAAAGTCAAGGTTTTGCAGAATTGTAATGTGGCAGCTAACGCAGATATGGAAAATGTGTATTACATGGGCGCAAAGAGACCATGGCAGCCAAAACCAACACCTCAAGGTATGTTCCCAAACCAGAATCTACAATTTCTTGTACATGATCAGATGTATGCTTAGAATCCGTGGAATGTACCCATGCCATGGCAGCACCAAAATTACCCACAACAACAATGGAGACCATCTCAGCAATACTCTCAACAATATCATTCATATCCTCAACCATACCAATCATATTCGCAACCATATCAACAATATCATCAGCCATACTTGCCATATCCTCAACCATATCAGCAATATCCTCAGCAGCAAGTTGTTTACCCACATCAACCTCAACCCACTCAACAAGCATTGTCTGCTCCTCCACCAATAAATCCACCACAATTACAACTTCCATCTAACTCACAACCTCCAAGAGCTACTCAAATCCCTGCTCAACCTGTACCAAATCCAAATAACAGAGCAAAGAGACCAGCCTACAATGTAGATGAGGGAACCTCATATCCCACATTACCCTTGCAAAATATCAATTTGAGGTCTGGTAAGGTACTTCACAAAGAATCTCCAACAACTGATAAACAAGAAGAAAACGAAGAAAATGAAAATGAAACTTCAATTCAAAAGAAACAAAATGATGATATCAAAAATAAACAAATGCAACTGTTGCATCCACCACCTTTTCCAAACCGATTGGTCCAAACAAAAATTCCAATGTCTATACCACAGTTTGATGTTTTAGATGAGCTAAAGAATGTCTATATAAAAATTCCACTACTACAAGCCATAAAAGACATTCCCATATATACTAAAGCCATCAAAGAACTGTGCCTTAAAAAGCCTACTAGGAAAAGAGTTGATCCACAAACCATTCATGTTATTGGACATTTAGTTGGCCTTATGACAAACACTATCTCAATGGAAAAGTATGTTGATCCTGGTATTCCCAGAGTCACTACAATCATTAACAACATACATATTCCAAACACCTTAATTGATCTTGGGGCCGCAATAAATGTCATGACTCTTGAAACCATGAAAACACTCCAGCTCACAAATTGGCAACACACAACAATTGTTCTAGAACTCGCTGATAGGTCTAAAGTGATTCCTGAAGGGATTTTGGAGGACATAATTGTTTCACTGGACTCTTGGGAGTATCCAGTGGAATTTTTAGTTCTTCAACCAAAATCCAATTTAGGAGGACACCCTATCATTCTTGGTAGACCATGGTTAGCAACTGCTGATGCATTCATAGGATGTCGATCGGATAATATGATTATTTAATGAGGAACTGAAAGAAAACAACTCACTCTTTAGCCATCAGCACAATCACCAACAGTAGCACACAATTTATGGCTTGACGATAAATACAATGACAAAGAAGAAGTTCAATCTGTTTTTAGCATCAACCAAATCTATGATTTTCAAGCACATAATAATGATGATTTGGTAGAGTTATTCCTTTCTCAGCCTAATGTTTCCGAAGATTTGAGAAATGACCAATACCATGCTGCAGATGAACTTTTGGCACAAGATTTTCAGGAAACATGCACCATTCAATATTTGCAAACAACATTTCAAGACATTTTTACCATTCAATCTATCACAAACACACAGAGCAAGACCATAGAGATTAGTCCAGGAAAAAAATTGAATATTGGCACTCACCTAGACTCATCTCAGGAGGAAAAATTGATTCAATTATTGAGAAAATACCAGAAAGAATTTGCTTGGGACTACACCGATATGCACGGGATTCACCCTGAAACATGCACTCACCATATTTATAGCGATAGTAATATCAAACCAGTGAGGCAACCACAGAGACGAATAAACCCCATGCTCCAGGATATTGTTCGAGAGGAATTACAAAAACTGTTGAAAGTCAATTTTATCTATCCTATCTCTGATAGTCAGTGGGTATCCCCATTGGTAGTAGTACCCAAGAAAAATGGTAAGTGGAAGATTTGTGTTGATTACCGACAATTGAACAAAGCAACGCTCAAAGATTATTTCCCACTACCATTTATTGACCAAGTGCTAGACACATTAGCTGGGAAATCATCATTCTCTTTTCTTGATGGTTTCAGTGGCTATAACTAGATCAAGATAGCCTTAGAGGACCAGGACAAAACCACTTTTACTTGTCCCCGGGGCACTTATGCTTATAATGTTTTGCCATTTGGACTTTGCAATGCACCAGCTACATTTTAGAGAGATGTATTAGCTATTTTTGCTGATTTAGTTCATGATTGTGTTGAAGTTTACATGGATGATTTTTCAGTGTATGGTGATTCATTTGAACATGCATTAGAGAATCTTGAAAAAGTTTTGAAGAGATGTATTGAAGCTAATCTGTCCCTCAGCAATGAAAAGTGTTTTATGATGTTAAATGAGGTGATAGTATTAGGCCACTATATTTCTTTTCAACGCATTAAAGTTGATCCATCGAAAATCCAGATCATTGTCAATTTGCCAATTCCGAAGACTCAAAAAGAGGTAAGAAGTTTCCTTGGGTATGAAAGCTATTACAGAAGGTTTATTGAACATTTTAGTAAAACAGCTTCACCTCTGTTTAAACTTTTAGCAAAAGATACACCTTTCAACTGGAATGAGCATTGTCAGCAAGCATTTGAAACACTCAAAGAAAAGTTATCAACCACACCAGTCTTAAAAGGACCTAACTGGAACCTACCATTTCACATCTTTACAGATGCATCTGATACTGCAGTAGGTGCTTCATTAGGCCAAAAAGAGGAGTCTTGTCATTATGCCATCTATTTCATTAGCAAAAATCTAACACCTGCAGAATTAAACTACACAGTCACAGAAAAAGAAATGCTTGCCATCATACATGCTTTGAATAAATTCCGACATTATATAACTGGTTATGAGGTTTTTGTACATACTAACCATTCTGCCATTAAGCATTTTATGAATAAACCAGTAACTAGTGGCAGAGTTACCAGATGGTTATTATTGTTACAGGAATTTAACATCACAGTGTTAGATAGACCAGGTAAGGAGAATCAGGTGGCAGATTTTCTTTCTAGACTGCAAAATCAAGGAGATGTTGTTCCGGTTGAAGATTCTTTTCCAGATGAAAATCTATTTGCAATTTCAATAGTGAATCCTTGGTATGCCGACTTGGCCAATTATTTGTCCACACGAAGAACACTTCCATACTTTACTCCAAAGGAAAAGAAGAGGCTAGTCAAACAAAGGGCTCGATACTCATGGATTAATGGCGATTTATTTTACACTGGTTATGATATGATTATTATACGATGTGTAAGAAATGATGAGATAATTGATATTTTAAAATCTTGCCATGATGAACCATGTGGTGGGCATTTTGCAGCTAAACGAACAACATTCAATATTCTTAGTCTTGGATACTACTGGCCATCTATATTTAAGGATTCCAAGAAGTACGTGAAGAGTTGTGATAGCTGTCAAAGAATGGGTAGGCCAACAGCTACAGATGAGATGCCACTTCAGCCTCAAGTACACCTAGAGCCATTTGAAAAATGGGCTCTAGATTTCATAGGACCCATTAATCTAACTTCCAGTGGTAAGAAGTACATCTTAGTATGTACTGATTACGTAACAAAATGGGATGAAGCTAAAGCACTAGTCCGAGCAACTGAACAAACAGTGGTAAATTTCATTTTTGAAGAGATTTTTGTAAGGTATGGAGTACCAAGAGAGATAGTGACTGATCAAGGTACTTAGTTTACTTCAAAGTTAGTTAAGGACATCACAGAAAAATATCAAATCAAGCACAGAAGAAGTACACCTTACCATCCACAGGCCAATGGCCAGGTGGAATCCACAAATAAAACTTTGGAAGGAATTATCACTAAGACTGTGGCAATGAACAGAAAGAATTGGGAAGAGAAGCTCAAAGATGCACTCTGGGCTTATAGAATCACGTGGAAGAATACTACAGGATTTACACCATATCAGTTGGTGTATGGCAAAGAGGTAATGCTTCCTATTGAGTTTCAAATACATACTTTTAAGATGGCTGCAGATTTGGGAATTGATCTTAATGAAGCACAACAAGAAAGAATTCAGTAGTTGAACCAGCTGGATGAAATGAGGAAGCAGGCAGAGGAGACAACACTCCTCATTCAAAAACAAAGGAAGCAGTGGCATGATGCACATATCAAGAAGAAGCAGTTCAAAGAAGGAGACTGGGCTTTACTCTTTGATTCTAAATTCAGAGATCATAAAGCCAAATTTACCACACATTGGATGGGCCCATACGAAATTGTTCAAGTTTATGAAAATGGATCAGTCAAGCTCATTACCATTGATGGAGAAGGCCACCCCTTTATTGTCAATGGCCATCGCTTGAAACTTTACAATAGGCCCATCAACAAGCAAAATTTTCTTCAAACTGTATCTCAACAAAGAGAGGTTGAGATATTGCAGCCTTCAGCTGTAGTATCTTTGCCTTAGTTCATTTCATTTCAATTTAGAAATTCAAAAGAAATTAAAAAAAAAAAATTTTAAAAAAAGAAAAAAATAAATAATAATAGTGGTTTAGATGTGAAAAACAGACTCTGGCACACTCTAACCCAGAATTCTTACTTGAAAACCAATTCTTTGGCTGGTAAGAATTCCTTTTCTTTTTGTTTCCTGTTTGATTCATCGATTCAATAATGACTTGAGGACAAGTCAAAGCTTTAGTGGGGGAGAAATATCAGCATTTTGTTGTTATCTCATCTCCTCATTGTAAATTCTTAAAGAGTTTGTTTCAACACTTCAGATTTCAATAAAGAAGTTGTTTTTGTCTTTGTTCTAATCAGAGGGACTTGTTTAAAAGCACTATGCAGTGGGACCTGTTTTGTTCGGAAGACCATGTTACCAGCATCAACATTGGAGGGACATGTTCAGCAAACATAAAAGGGACCTGTTAGAGACTGATATCTCAAGCTACTTCAGCAAAGCTTCAACAAAGTTTCAACAGAGATTCAAAGGTTGCTTGTCACTGAGGCTCCATCAAACACCAAAGATCAAGGAACCTGCACATATATATTTCTTTTCCAGATTTCAAAGAAGCTGCACACATATTCTCCAGATCTCAGAGGGTCTTGTTGCATCCAAATTTATCTCAGAGGGACCTGTTATGGACAACAAATATTAGTCATATCTGAACAAGAAAGACTAGTCCTATCTATGCATGCCAACTCAACTCTTGATCAACCAATAAAAGTGTAATGTATTATTGTAATTTTTATTTTTAACATTTAAATTCTTAGATTACTTTAGTGTTAAATGTGATGACTATGATTGCTTATGATCAATTTCAAAACCACCCACATATCCATCACCCTTGTCATATTCCTAATTCCTATCATTTCCCAACACTCTAGCCTATCCCCATACTCCTCCTCCTATGATTTTTAAATCCTCTATTATACCACCCTCCCAGCCTTGTTATTAACTCCTTATCGGCCATCAAACTTTACTATCGGTCCAACATCTCCTTGTTCGGCCAAATACCAATGAGAAAGGGACAGGTGGTGAACTATTACAAAGCCAAATGTTACACGGTTTCATTCATTATTTTTTTTGAATCGTCTGAGTTATAACATGATTGTTCGATCAAGTCGACTCATGCAAACAACTATTCGTTGTTATACTCCAGTACTCCATACATGCTTGCGGCGTTCTCATGATAATATTCATACAACCCAGTACAGTCACTCCTCTGTCATAGAAATATGAGTACGCTCTGTTATCATTATAGCGAAATGGGTCAAGTCGGTTGTTAAAATTCTATTTCATTTTCAGTTGAAAAAAGGGCGTTCCATACTAAGCAATTCAAGTGCTGTGTTTTTAAAAAACAAAGGCCGAGAAAAACAAGTGCTACGAAAGGAAAGCACAGTAACCGGGCTCAAGTCACCCGGTCACTGCTTAATCCATTGAAGGAGCTGGTCTCGAAGAACAGAGGGCACTACCAGGTCAGTTGTGTGGAGCGAAAAGCAAAGGTAACAAACCAAAATAACCTTGTTAAATTAGTAAGCATAAACGAAGAGGGTTAGAGCAGGGGTTTCTTTATCAAAATGACTAATAGGGTAGAGCCAAGCACATTTGACAGTTCTCAGTACCACGATGACTGCATTGCAATTTTAAAAGAAAAACAATGGCTACCCTTCTTGGAGAAGTTTAATGGGAGCAATGAGGAAGTAACTAAACAGTTTGCCTTTACATTTAATGGGGAGAAAGCATTGATAGGCAATTTCTCATTCAGGATCTCAGAAGACACCATAGCACAATCCTTGGGGATCAACCCGGAAGGAGAAAAATACTCCAAAACAAAACAATTCAAAGAAAAATCATGGACCCAATTCATGTCCAGGTCGAGGGTTTCATCTGTTAACTGGAAGAAGGGTGTCCCTAGGAGCTGGCTGATGCATCCATGGGACGAAATGGTGTATATCATCCAAAAATTTGTTACGTGTGAGGGTCGCTACAACATAGTCTTTTTATACCATATAAAACTCTTGTTACATCTAAAAGGATAGTGCACCGTTAGTTTACCATATTTCCTCTTGCAGAGCTTGACCAAGATGTCAAAAACTATCCAAAAGAGAAAGGGTAATGAAGACAAAAGCTTATGTCATTTTGGGTTAATTAAAATCCTCATTGAATTTGAATTACAGAGAAGGGGAAAAACGTGGAAGGAATTTTTGGCTGCCAACCAAATCAAAGATGAAGAGGATGAGCAAGAATAGCAAGAGCACTCAGGATTTATGCATGACATTGATGAAGAGATTCCTGTGCACAAATCAAGTAATATCCCTCCACCCATTAGTAGTGTGAGGATGAGAAAAATGAGACAAGAGGATGCCCAAAAAATGGAGCAAGATAAATTTTTTACTACATATACAAGAAGATCCAGGAGAGCACAAAAGACCTAGCCATAAGAAGACCAACCAGAATCAAATGCACATGCACCGATGGACATCGAGAGCAGTGCTCACTCACAACCTAGACCAGAAGCCAAAATGGAGGCTGAGAGCAACAATAGGCAAGGAAAAGAGTCACCACCTGCAATTAAGAAACAAAGGAGGCTGGAAAAGCAAATTGAAAAGTTAAAAGAAGAACTGATGGAGGCCAACATGCTGGAGAAAGTCATCAAGAAAGAGAATGAAATGCTAGGAGCACAGAGTAAAGAGACTCAACAGAAAAATGAGAAGTTGAGGGAGCAAATCAAGGAACTCGAGGCTGAACAAACTAACATTTGCAAGTGGGCAACCAAATGGTATACCCAAAAGAAAGCCCTCAAGGAGAAATACAAGAGTTTGAAACATGAGCTCCACATTCAGAAATATGCCCAAGCTAAGAAGAACATAGATGCATTGTTGAAAGCAGCAGAGGTACAGGTAGGGACAGAGTTTAGAGGCAGCACATCAGGATTAGCATGAGGACATGCTAATTAATTAAGCTTGGGGGAGATGTTGGTACCATTCCACTACCATCTTTTTTTTCTTAAAACACCATCATTTGTCTACTTTTTCCTCCATAGATCCCTTATATTCCTTGAAATTGATTAATTAATAGCATTATAGTTGTTAGTTTGCATTAAATTTAATTTATTAGTTTTTATGTTAGAAATTAGGAATTTTCAATAAAAAGGTTACAGGAAGTCATAACATCCTGTAAATGGTTTATCATCTGACACGTGGCATGACAGGAAAGCCAAAGCAATGGATAGGAACGAAAACTGGAATGTACAAGCATCGTGAAAAATCGATTCTACAGCAAATCAAAAGCTCCTAGTTATGCGGTCCATGCTGGTCAAACCTCAGCATTTTGGTTACAAAGGTAGTAAAAGCCATAGTTTCCCAAACCGGTTTCATTTTGTTTTCTTTTTGGAAATCGGTTTAGATTAGAAATGACCAAAAATCATTCCTTTGTAAAAGCGGAAACAACTGCTCAATGAATGTACATTCGATCCCGATAGGGACAGGCAGATAAGACTGTGTATTATTTTTTTAAAGAGACAGTTACGATTATTATCTATGTACATCGTTTGAGAACAAAACTTTTGTATGTAATTGCAATCTACAGTACTTGAATACAGTCACGGTTTACTCCAGCAGTGTTTATGCGTTAATTCTCTCGTTGCTTGAGTTTACTTCAGTGTACCATTGAAACGTGGATGGGCCCTGCGTGGATTGGTATACTGTTAATTTCATTTCCTTAGCAGTTTTCGAATTTGAATAGAACACATAGTGTTTAATGTTATTTCCATGCTTATGATTTTGTCGATTTGATTTGAAATTCTCATAAATGGTATTTATGATGATAGCTTGAAGATTTCATCATTAAGATCATTGAACCATATCTTGTAAGAGATTTGATCTATCGTTATATTTTGAAGCATCTCCATATACTCTGTTTTTCATGCATTTAAATTTTAGTGTGCTTTTGATTTTCCATGAATGCTCAAGTGTTAACTGGACAGAGCTTTTGTGCATAGCATCCTTGTAAGGGGATCAAAATCTCAGTCTAGTAATACGCTGTATCCTAAGGACAGTTAGATAAGTTAGGTGATCTGAGTGTTAAGGTGAGAGGAAACATATCTTAACCTTCTGTAAAGAAGTACTGCAACCTATCACAATAAACACTTAGTTAGGAATCCTTTATGTCTATAGACTGTAGACGCATGCCTCTAAGTTTACTGACCCTGGTTGATAATAAATCTAGTCTAATCTAGTACCCTAGATTGGCCACTACAGACCCTTGACCTGGACTCTTTTGGACAGGTATCTTTCAAGCTGCCTCAGCAAACCGGAGTGGGTACATCCTCTACTGGGACTTCACAGCAACCTGTACAGGGAACCAGTGCACTAGGTACAGGGTCTACTAAGGGCAAGGAAGTGGCAGGAAAAGAACAACAAGCAATGACTGATCAACAGGGGCAAATTCCTCCGGTCCAAACTAAAGCACAAGAGAAGCCAACATTACAGACTCCTCTAAATGAGGAAAAAGGCAAAAAAAGAGATAAAGAAGAGGCCACACCCATCAGTGGACCTGCAGAATAGCCAGGTGCAAAAAGACAAAGGCTGAATCCTTTGTCTGAAGAGGAAATCATTGAAGAAACAATAGAAAGTCTAAGAGGTGAGAGGGCAACCAGCGAACAGACCTACCCATTGATAGAGACATCAACTAGCTCACATAGGTAGGAGCTAGAAAGAAAACATAGTGTCGAAGTTTCATCCACTAGGCCACCAAGTAAGTAGACCTCTGACATCAAGAGAACATTCACAGAGATAAAGGCTAGAAATGATCCACTAAGGCTGCAGATTTACAATCAATATCTCAAGATGGCCCCCACAAAACAGCAAAGATTGATGTCTGCCTATGACATTAAGGAGGGAAAAATGATCATGAGTTATTTCAAGCCCAAGGTACAACAACCATAATCAGCAGTTGATTACATTAGGACAAATATGGAGGTCTTGGCCAAAGACATTCATCCAATAGACTAGATTGAGCTGCATAAACAGACTTGAGAGATGGTATATTCCACGCTTGCTGATAAAGCTATGCTAGCTCATAAATTACAAAACTCCTTGAATAATACCTCGACTCAATTAGATTTAGAGAAAGCTTCTTCTATAGCAAAGGACAACTAGATAAAATATTTGGAGGACATCATCATTGAACTGGGACATGATCCCAAAGATGCCAAAGGCATAAAAGCACTAATGAAGAAGAAAGAAGAGGACATTGCTGCCCTCAGAAAATAGCGAAAAATGCCTCCTTTTATGCATCCACAGATAGTAGATGTTGTACAACAGAAATCAGAAGAGGACATGATGGAATTGCTCATGAGACTGAATGAAAGATTGAGTGAAACAGAGCAGGCATGGAGAAAGCACTACAAGAGAAGCAGGGAGAGTCGACCTCCCAGCCACCTGAAGTAGCTCCAACAGTCACAACTGCTCCCTCCACACTTATAATAGCAGTACCTCCCACTGTCCTGGCATCAACAACATAAGTCATCACAGGAGCGACATCAACAACAACAACACCGTGCAACAATACTACTATGACTACGGAGCAATTAATAAAAGCCATGGAGGATTTGAAACTCCAAGTATCTGAGCTGAAGCAGGTAAAAGAAAAATTGGCAAAAGTTGAACAAAGTTATGATAAGTCCAAGATGAATGTCGCAGAGAAAACAAGGTAGATCAAAGCATTGGAGAATAAGGTAAGAGCCTTAGAAAAGGATCTCTCTCTGGATAAGCCTCTGGCAGAAATCAGAGGAATTTTGTGGACCAACATCACTCAATTCCTTAGTGATGTGTGGAGGTCTATTCAAACCATTTATGAATAGATTGATTTGATAAGAGTGGCCGAAGTGGAAATTCAGAAAACAAGAGCCTTATTGGGATAGATGCCTGAGCAAGCTAACAGGCTAATACGTTTTTTGAATACCAAGACCAGTGAAGAACTGGAAGCACTGGATATTAGAGATAGAACATGTACCATCCTGGAAATCAAGAGAGTTCTAACCATGAGAACTCTAATGCAAAACTTGGACAGAAGATGCCAGGACATGCAGGTAGAGATTGAGTCTTTCACAGAAAAATTTACAGTCCTACATCAAAAAGGTTTGCCAAGTCCTTTGGGAAATAATGATCGTCTGATGAAACACAAGGACTATGTACGTAAATTAAATACATATGCTCCTAATCAAGCTAATGCATCTTCAAGCACTTCAGGAGAGAAGGCATTTCCATCTGGCCAATCCCTTTATGACAACCTGGAAAATTTGTTCTACATAGAGCATGAGGTGAAGCATCTGTTCACCATTCCACCTAATTTTTTCAGGTACACAGAAACTGATGAAACTTTGAGGAAGCTGCAGAGACATAAATTACCAGGATCAGAATGGTGGAAAATAATGTTAGAGATCCTGTAAATTTATCTTTGGTCAATGCAAAATTTTGGACCATCTACTCTAATGTGCAAAACAGAAATGAATCATAGTCATGCGGGTCAAAGCGCATCACATCAGAGTTAAAGAAAGTCCAGACAAGGCAGAATAACCAGCACAGAGGATCAATAGAAGACAACTAGGAACTGACTTGTAGCACCTACCCCTAGCACATCTCATAAAGACGGAACAACTAGCGCAACATGAATTTATTGCATCTATTTATTGTCTCCCTGTTTTCGAGACTATCTGTCTCTATCTATGTAAAAGAAGCATTAATTGTCAGCAGATATTATTTCTATCAGATATTTTGTATGATATCTTGACATTTTTGTATAAATACCCCCCTAGATGAAGTATTTGGGATTGGTTGGTAAGTGGTGGATGTTCATAGTTTTGACCGTAATACTGAAGAATTTTGGAATAAAAGGCTGTTGGAACCATTTTTGTCTGGCTTGCTGAATGAGGAATTGATGTTGAGGACTATGTTACAAAATTCTTGAATCATCTTATGGATCAATAAGTCCCTTCTAACTTGTGTTTTATAGTTTCTGCGTTTACTATATCATCTATGTTTCATGATCTAAATAATAGAGAAAAAGAATAACTCAGAATTTGCTTGAATGCACTCTGTGTTCAGTCTTTGTTATTATTATTGTTTTCCTCAGAATTAGCATAAACAGTGAATTCTTAATTGCTCCTATTTCCCCTGATTCTTTCACCTTGAATATTTGCTAAGGAATTCTTAATTTCTCCTTAACAGTACTTAACCATTTTTCCCTCTGTCAACATGATGAAGGATTCTTAATTGCCCTTCACCCATTGACTCCACTCCATATGAATTTAGCCTATGAATTATTCCATATTTGAGTAACTTGTTCTGTGATACCTCCTTTGTCAAGAAACCTGATCCAGGAAGCTATCTCCTTTGACTCCATCATGCCCAATGGACTAAAACTCTTCAGTTTTACCTCACTATTCTGTTGAATCTCCATTCCTCCAACCAAACACAAAACAAAACCCTTGTACTTCATAACTAGCCTAATATACCTCAAACAAAGCTAAATCATAAAGAGAGAGCCCTCTCTGGATGTAGATTCGCTAGAATCTGTATCTAAAAGATTGGTCTGTGGTTACCTCGTCCGTATTCCCTTTCTTACAACTTTAGGGAACAACCTGAGTGATAACACTTGCAACATGGGAAAAAGTATGCTAGCGAGTTTCTAACTAGGAATCCCATGGAAGGAAAGGCTCTACCACTATGTTACAATTTTACAAGATGACGAGTGAAAGAGTTTAAAAAATAACAACATAATGGGGTTGACCCTGTGGCTAAATATCACAGTATGAGGTCAAGATGCATAATGACATGGAAAAGTGATATGTATTAAAATATATGCCAGTTTATAATATGATACCTGCCATGCCAGGTCAGCGATCGTGGAGTCGAAGCAACATAAAAAATATCACCAAGTGATAAGAAGTCTTCATCATCATGAAAATAACCTTTCCCAACACTCCAAGCAAGGTAAAAAGTTCATAAAATAAAATAATAAAGTTAAAAATGAACTTTAGGAAAGTGGGTTTTAAGTTTTGACTATAAAATATAGTTTTAGACTTGCCCAATTTCATTTTCAACATCCAAGTGTTGAGAAGAGCGTTTTTGGAGCGAATTTGGGTGACCAAACTGATCAATTCCACCAATGAATCTAGAAAACACGAACTCTAGGTAATTCATAACCTTAAATTATTCTATTTGATTGAAAATTTTATAGATTACATGTGTACGTGGGTCTGGGCTTGAAAATTTGCGTATAGAAAGCACTATACGTGAGTTCATAAAGGGAAAGTCACATATGTACATGAATCTCTTACAAGACCTGCATATGCATCGAGTAAAGTTTAAAAAACAAATTCTAATGGATGAAATCTCTCAATTTTTCAGGATGATGATCATTTGGAGGGAAAAAGAGCACAGTGATGTGGATAATGAGGTTTTAGAAGATCAATAATCGTTGGATGGGTTGAAAAACTATGGATTTCTCAAATTTTTCATGATGCCCAATATGAGAAATCAAACTCAATTATTGGAGATGTTGATTCATTACTGGGACCCAGAGCAAGAGCAGTTCATCATAGATCAAATGCCTTTACATATCGAAGTAAAAGACAACTACTTCATTACATGACTCTCTCGAAGGGGAGAAGCAGTATATCTGAAGAGGAAGGCCTGTGGAGGCCCTAATGTTGTTGATTCCATTGTGGTGTACTATGCACCAGGGACTAACACAGTTAGTTCAAAAGTACTGATAAAACAAATCACGAACCTACCCATCAAGATAATATTTTTTACTATTGCCAGGATAGAAGGTTTAACTTCACTGCATCATGCCCCAGGACTAGCTATGTTCTTAGTAGTAAAATACCTAAAACGAGTAGAAGGCCATGGGTTCGACTCCCTAGTGGAGTCACCAATTTTGTTGGCGAGAAAATTTCCGTAAGGCAAGGGTTGAAAGCCTCAACAAAGTAGGGTAAGATAATCAACAAAGATAAATAAAACAAGTGTGCCAAACATACCAATTATCAAACATGGATTTGGAGACATACCCGAAGGTCCTACATTTGAAGATGTTCCCATAGGGCCCAAACCATCTGCTTCCTCCAAGATGTGAAAACATGAAAATCAATCGCAGAAGCATATGCATAATAGATAATTCAATGTGCATACATAGTAATATGTTAGACCATCATATATAAAAATATAAATCATCATTCATAAGATTACAACATATATCGGGAAAAAGACATAAGATTATTCATTTATTAACAATAATAAGTATAGGAAACATATAACCTAATACAGGCCAAAGCCACTGATGAGGCCTTCCTCCAGATCCATCCAGCCTGAGCCACAAAGATAACCTCTCTAATAAGTGCAAGTAGATGCTAGATAAGGATGTTGATCATCTATGCAAAGGAAACCATGGTTTCTTAGAGACTGGGAGTGCAGGAGGCACGAGAAAAGTAGACTTGATCTAGGAGAAATCGAGTATAATTTCGATACCCTTCTTCTTGTATGAATTAGGGCTACCCATGGGGTGTTTATATACTACCTCAAATTGGTTATTTTAGTTAGGCCATGGGATCATATAGGTGAGCTCTCGGTAAAATAACATTTTATTTTATTTTTTGATATTCTAAAAGGTATACGTGGCTATAGTGTTATAGGACTCACGTATGTATGCAATTTAGTATGGGAAGAGTCACATATGGAATTTGAGATACTATTTTTTAGTATAAAGTCAAGTCTGCATAGGAAGAGGGTCTGCCAAGGGCCATACAAGAGCATCAGGTCTACATAAGTGCTGAATGATGCTATAAAAAATACCATATTAAGGAATGGAAAAATTGGTTTTCACCATAGGCTTCATGAGCCATTCTTGGATTTCCTCCATTAGATTTGAATAATTAAAAGTAGAAGGAGGATGAGAAGATGGATGAGGAATTTGATGTGAAAATTTACCAAATTTATTATCATCACATGGAGGCACCCTCATCAGGACTGGAAAAGGAGGAGGATATGGAACAAAAGGAATGCCATATTCCTCCTCTTAGATTAGTGGTGTCTCATGGTTTACAAGAGTTGGGGAAGTAGAAACAATAGGAGGTTTATATTCATCGTGCAAAGATTTGTGAACGAAATGCTCAAACGTTTTCCTAAATAAATCCCAGTCCATGCCTTCTTTAGGAAATTCATAACAAAGGTGAAGGAATTGATCAGAAAAATCCTCAATTGATTAATTCTTTTAAGAACATCTCGGTAATCATACCTATTGAAGGCTTGATAAAGCTCTTGAGGAAGTGATGAAAATAATTGATGGAAGTATATGGTAAGGTATGACACCATTGATTAACACGACCTTCAAGGGTGAGGAAGAAAGCCACACAAACAAAATCTTCATCATTGATTTCATAATTTTCACAAAATTTAAGAAAATTAGAAATGTGCTCAGTTATGAATGTTCCATCCTCACCATCAAACCTCAATTGAGACAAGTGATAAAGAGGCTCATTAGGGATTAAATGTTTACTAGGTGATAGGTTAGGAAAATACCCTCGGAGTATGATTTGAGGATGAGCCATTTCATGTAAGAGGTTCAAAAAAGGCTCAACGAACACGAATTGTCATTTGGCCCTGTTAATTTTGGTTAACATGTTCTTTGCTTAGGACAATTACTTCAATAATCCGTGATATCCCATTATAATTCAAATCACATAAACCATTATTAAATTGATAGTAACTGATGAAATAACATAAATCATAAACGTTAAGGACAAGTCAGGACAAGAGAACACCAAGATTGACTCAAGCCAAGGAAAAACCCCAAGATAGGGAAAACCCTTGATCAAATCTTCTTATTATTAATATCAAATGTTCAGTAGAGAGAGTATAATAATTTAGAGTCAAAAGACTTGCCATAAAGAAGATCCCAAATCATTACTCAATCAATAATGTAGATCGAGCACTCTATCCATAAAGATCAAACTATACTGATGAAGAAGGTTGGTCTAGTTAAGGAAACTGTAGTCCATAACAATCTAACACAACTGATCCAAAATTCCTTCTTTCTACAACAAACTTTCCTGTCCTACAAGATACTACCCTTAGATGGCACCAAGAGTTGGTTTATGACTTTATTTCTACGTCCCATCCTGAAGCAACATTACACTACAAAGGTTGTGGTCATGTTCCCTAAACCTCCTGACCAACTGTTGTTCTTAATGCAAGATAAAGCCTCCGATATAAACCTCTAGGGCTCAAACCCTTCTGCATTCTCTTGAATAAACTTGCAGCTCCTAGTGGGCTACTTCACATATGAAATTCATAACCTGTAGGTGAGACATCATCTGCGGCCCAATAAAATGAGGAAGAATCCTCTCCAACCATGCATAAATAGCCTTCAAACAAGCCTTAACCTACTCGACTCTCCTCCTGGATGATTGCAGCCCTCAACAGCCTTAAAGGGGACCCAAAAAAGACTTATGTCTTGGCCTTGCTGCAAAAAACCCAAAAATAAAACCCTCCTTCGACCTGCTACAAGAACTCGACTCCCTCAGACTTCTATCCAAGAAATTTCGTGAGATATCCGTCTTAAATTGCATAACAAAATTCACACTTTTTGAGGAGCACCTCAATGGGGTATATATAGTGCTTTGGCATAGTTGAAAGGTCACATCTATTGAGTGAGCCGACCTTTAAATTTCAATTTTAAAAATAAAATATTTCCCTCCAATTACATATTGAATCCGCCTTTTAATGTCTTAGGCCCGATGCATTAATAATCCAAATAGACACCTTCATAATTAATTTCAAAGTAAGATGTTTTCCAATAAATTTGAACTTTCACTTTGGAAATTATTCTCATAGCTGCCTCATAAATTTAACACTCCATCTCAGGTAGGGAGGAATTTCTACTTGCCAATACATCCATCATTATGCCATCATATTATCATGAGCCATCTATGTATCTTGAATTTTCTAAGCTCTGCTCTACTGAACACTAAAGTAATAATGAAGAAGAATTGATCTAGAGTGAGTCACAAGACCTTACCAATCTCCACTAACAAAAGCTATTCTAGAGGTAAAACCTCAACCAAACTTGATCCTAGATCAAGTTGAAGAAAACCAAGCATCCTAGTCATAGGGAGTATGGCAGTACCAGATGCATCCATCGGTAGTGCTATGGTCCTGTTGTGCTCTATAACAACCCCCCATTTCATATCATTTTATTCCCAAAACTATCCTATGAAATGGGTCCCTTTAGATTTTGATTGGTATCAATATTCTATTATTTAGAAAGGTCCGAAAACCAAACGAAAACACTATAAGAAACCTTTTTGAAAAACCCATTTATGCAAATAAATCAATCTTTTATCATTGCGATAAAGCGATCGCAAGATCGCATATCACAATGACATAAGGTACATAAATAAGTGGCACGTTGGTCTCCGCCGATGCGATATCGCTATCGGCTATCGGCTATCGGCAATACTCTATGCATATTTTAAAGCGCCCCATGCCATTGGCCCCGATGCGATGCGATCGGTGATCGGCGATATATTATATGTGTCTCATATGATGACAATGCTCCCGATGCGATGCGATATCGCTATCGGCGATCAGGATTTTCAAAAGATGTCAATATAAAGGGTTTAAGCTTGCCCCGATCGCCGATTGCGATAAAGCGCAGATTTCAAAAAGCCATTGGAATAAAGGGATATCATGATTTATTCATATTTAAAGCTTGATTTGTTAAGAATTCATCCACAGCACGCTTAAACAGGTCATTCGGCCGATTAATGATATAATGTGCATTTAAAGATTGGCAGGTTTTAAGCGGCCATTTAATGTAATTGTAAGATCTTCCCATGAATTGTATCCGCGGCCATTTTTAGAGTTAATCTCTCAGCACGCTTTGATCAATATATCTTTCCCATATTGGATTTTCATTGGCATCTCTCTGTGTTACGTTTATTTTCGCCTCTGTGCAGAATTCATCCAAAGGAGAAAGCTCAACCAAAATGGGGAAGAAATCCAAGAAGACCACAGGCGCTTCCGCTGCGCCAGCTGCAGGACAAGCTGTCGCTGACAAAAAGAAAGGATTGATTTCGGATACCACATGTTCTGGTCTCGGCAGAACTACTTGGCAGAGTACCTACAACTTGATCGAAATCGAAGAACCTAAAGTGACAACAGTGTAAGCTACTGCAGACTCTACTCGGAAATCTGAGGGTACTCTTAAGGACTTAGCTGACTCCTTCCTTCACCGGATAGCAGCTAGAGAACAAATCCTCCCATACACAGATGTAGTGCGGTGGGCAATTGAAGAAATCCCAATCCTGGATAGAACCTTCAGCACTAGAGACGGGAGAATTTTCGGGTCGTTCAAAGCTGATGATTTGAGGCAAATGTATCATTTGCCTGAGCCAGAGAAGATATACAATAAGGCGTTCCTGAAAAAATTCTCAAATGAGAACGAAGTTGAATCCGAACCCATCCGGGATTGGAGACAAAATCCGACAAAGCACAAACATGAGTCTTCCGGTAAGTACTCAGTTGATTCCCTAGCTTCTCCTTATTGCTATGCGGGAATAATGATGTGTAGATTGTGGGGATTGCATGACTCTTCCAATTTCACTATAGAAATGGTCCCTTTAATGGAAGCTGCATGCAACAGTATAATAATGGATTGGGCCACTATTCTCTTAGATAAACTAGCCAAAGCTGTTCTTGAGTTTAGGAATAAGACTCGCATCTCTGAAAGGATAATTCCCCCATTCTATTACAGTGCATATATTTTAGATACATTGTGTTTCAATTCTGAATTTCCCGTGCTCGGCTGGAGGTGGACGCCACAATACCCCACGACTATCCACATATACCATCAGAAATTATGGAAATCCTCTTACAAGCACCATCTGTACCAAGTCTGCAATGGCTTTATGGTGCCTATTTATTATTCTATTTTTGACAAACCCATTCCCAAGATTTCCTACCAAGCTGGGATTGATTTAACAGTTGTAGGGAGATGGTTTGGAGAGGAGAAATTCACTTATATAATAGTTTTCGGTAGCCAAGCCGAACCTCATGTTCTCCCTTTATACATACCAGATAAACTGTTGGCAAGAGAAATCTCTTACCAGATTATGGCTGAGAGTGTTACACAGACTCTCAAGAAAAATAAGAAACAGGGCTGGCCCTCTTTTCCCTTGAGACGTGGTGTCTATACTCTGCATGATCTCAAACATGCAGAAAAGGAGGCCATGAATATTAAATCACTAACTCTGGCGACTCTCCAAAATAGGCAGTTTGATCCAAACAAAGTTGCCTATAATGCACTAGAACAGGCCAAATTGACAAAATTTGATCATAAAGAAGATATGTTTGACGACCTGTTCTCTTCAGCTGAGACAATAATGCAGGTTAAAGCATTGGCCAAAATGAAATATAATGATGAAGGGTTGACGGAATTTAATAAACTTAGAGAACAGAGGTTGCAAACTCTGCCTCTAGATCTACTAGCGACAACCCCAGCGACATCATCAAGCGAGCCTGATCGGCAACAGTCAAAGGAGCCTCCAGTTATAACAAAAGAACAAGGGAAGCCACAGGAGAAAAATCAGAAGAAAGAACAGGAGGAACAGAGGAGAGAGAAAGAGGAAAAGCAGAGAAGAGAGAAAGAGGAAAAGCAGAAGAGAGAGCAGGAGGAAAGGCAAAAGAGAGAGCATAAAAAAGTGCGGAAGAAGACCCAAGCTGAAAAGGAAAAACAAACCACCATTGATGTCAATGTGGATACTCATATTGACCCTAAATTACTCCAGGAATGGAAGCAATTTGATTCCATTATCAGTGGTTTGGAATGTTCAAAGGACACAGACACTTCTAAGGTAACAGACACACAGGAAATTACTTCACCACAGGTTCTGAGTGGAACCAGCGGCCCACCCATTTCTAAAGAGGTAGAGATAATACCAAAGGACCCCTCGACCAAATCATTTTGCAGGTAGAAGATATTCCTCCCCTGGATGTCTTCTATAGCCCAAGGCATAAAGCAGTGGTTAAACGACAAAGGAAAAGAAGAAGGACTGATCAACCTTCCCTTTTTCCAAAGCAAACTATCACGGGTAATGTGGTTTGGAAGGAGGAATTTGACCCCTCCGATGACCTGACAAAACTGTCACAGTATGCGGGAGCTTATTCGGCAGTGAGAATAGATAAGGCATCGGAGGTAAGCCTTTTACTAAAAACAAAGGATCATGAGATTTTCTCATTACAGGCACAGCTAAGTGAAGCAAAGCAGAAAGCGGAGCAGGCAGAGCAGCAATTGTTGATGCAACAGCAAGTGAACAGTCAACTAACTCAACAATTGCAGGCAGAAAAACAAAGGATCGACCAAAGCGCAATCCAGAAGCAGAAAGAATTATCAGAGGCATTGGCACAATTGAAGGCAGTGAACGAGCAAATGATGAAAACAAAAGATGAGCAAATTGATCAATTATCATCACAGCTCGAGAAAACAAAGGGCGTTCCACAAGTGGCTGAATTTAGAGCAGAAGCATTACAAATAAATACTGCATTAATATCCCAAATTAAGCTTCTGTGTCAACAAATCACCCAGGCAGAGCCACTATGTGAATTAACGGCATCCATAGTTAAGCAAGTAGACAAGGCCAGAACTGAATTGGATCAAGCTGAAGAGACAATAGCTGCATTTCTCGACTGGCAAGATTCTAATCAAGGACAAGCGGCGAATTTACCCAGGATCTTAGAATCACATAAAGATATACTCTTCACAGAATGGCAGTCCCAGTTAATGAAAGCAGAGAGAGCGGTCTCAAGATGTAAATCAACTTCTAGCAATTTAGTTGAATTAGTCAATAACACTCTCTACTTATCAAACATGATTTCCCAATGCACACCAGGAAAGTTGACAACAATGAAAACATTGGAGCAATCATGTTATCCAGATCTGGAAGAAAAGGGGAGATTAATCGCTGGGATTAACAGTTTAACCTGGGACACATATTGGTTCTTCCTTGTAAAGCCGCACACACAGAGAGCCGCCCTCAAATGCATTACGGATGCAATCGGGTATATTATCCCCGATATTCAGGATGCCACCTATGCCGCCCAGCTCAGCTCGCGCCTCAACAAACCACCTGAAGTGGAGCCAATGCTTGCGATAAGTCAGCTCAGATTTAAAGGCAAGCAGCCTACTTGATGAATCATGCCGCCGCCTGCCAGATCACTGAAGAAAATAGGATCAAGATTTATTGATACCAATTAAGTAGGATTTCTGTTTTATAGATAGGTAGATTAATTAAGTATTTATAGACCCTTTCATTGTTTTGGAAAGGGTCGTAAAGTTTTGTACTTGACTTAAAGACTGAAGTTGCACTATTGTGCTTCAGTCATATTCTTTTATGAAACTGGACCAGTTGTTCTTAATTTGACAAGGAAGCTTTTTATGCAATTGTGCACTATTGTCTTTGTTTGAAAGTGTTTCTGCGTTGAAGGAAGAATTACAAGTAGCGATTGATATTGGGAGTGTCAAGTAGCTCATATGGTATTTCTATCTATGTCTGAATTCGTTCCTTTCATATGAATTGTTATTTGATTATCCTTGCTATTATTGATTATATGCATGTGCTTTAACAGCAGTTCTATATTCCTTCCACTATTGGATATTTTATGGTGTGCTTTTCTTTTAATCATGTATATGTCAATGATATAAATGATGAGTGTAGCAATATCGCTTTAATCGCTTTGCTTAACTATTTAAGCGCAGTAATCTTGAATGAATTAATGTCCATGTCTGTTAGATGGAGTCATCTATATGCCTGTCCATAGACATAGATCATCAAGCGCTACACTTAAAAGCTTAATAATTCCCGGGATAAGTAGTAGCTCTTATATTTTTGCTGATAGATTTAGCTATTCGCCTATCATTAGATTAGTCAATCAATCATCTGTTCATCCCGTTTATTCATTACTGGGAAACTGGTTCCATTATCCCCAGTCGGAGCCACCATTCCAAACGGAAAAGGAGCTGTACTAAGGTCCGGACCGGGTGGTTATCCCCAATGTTGTTGCAGCGATTTTTGAGGCATCAACATTTTTGGCGCTAGAAGGAGGGCAACTGTGAATGGCACACAAATCAAAATCTACAAGCCATTCCAAGAGTAATTCTCCCTCCGTATCCCCTCAATCTTCCCATTTGCATGCTGGTTCTCCAGTATCCAAACAAGAAGAAGAGGAATCAACTACCACTGCTCAAACCCATCATACTCCAGAAGAATTAAGTCTTGAATCACCTGAAGTCCAGTCTCTTATCCACAAACTTCAGAGCTTCTCGATTTCACCACAGAAATCTGAGGTATCACAAAGCAGTGCGACTTTGCAGTTCAATCTACCTCACCCTCTCACCAGACTTCAGAGTGAAAAGCTTGGTATTGAACCCACTGAGTTCCCTTTACCCAAGAGAAAAAAGGCGAAGAAATATACTGAAGAATCTGAAAGTGAAGAGCTGTCATCCACATCCTCCATTGCATCCTCCCCTCTGCAAAGTCAACCATCCACTCCCCCATTACATATTGTTGTTCATCAGGGATTAGGAGCTTCAACATCCCAACCTGAACACTCCTCAACATTATTTCCTTCCCAGCCATCTGGAGTTCCAACAGTAGTATCAACCACTACTGCTATTATAATGGCAGATCCATGGACCAGACCTGGTGCAGTCAATATGCCTGCACCATTGCATCCATTACCAGATGCTCCTGAAAAATGGCTACCCAAATTTAATCCAGATGATGGGACCCAGGCTGAGGAACACATTAATAATTTCATGTTGGCAGCCAACTTGAAAGGAGTAACAGAACAAGATGTTGTTGTTACACTTTTCCCTTACACCTTGCAAGGATCAGCAGGATCCTGGTATTTTTCCTTACCCTCTGGTTCCATTACCAGTTGGAACACTTGCCAAGAGCAGTTTCTTACTAAATATGGAGATGATAGGTCTTTGGCTACCTTAATAAACGATCTCTCCAATCTTAGGATAGAGCATCGGGAACCAATTAAGGAATTTAATGCTCGATTCAATAAACTCCTGAACAAAATCCCGACGGCCTCCAAACCAAGTGAACAAATCCGAAGAGAATGGTATATAACCGCCCTACCTGCCAATATAGCCATTTTTGTAGATAGGGCTGGGAAACCTACCTTAGCCGAAAACATGAAAGAAGCACTTGCTGTGGAAAAATGCATTAATGCTCTAGAAAAGAAGGCTGCTCTGGAAGACAGAAAAGCCAAAAAAGTCTCTTTTAAAGATGACTCGAGAAAGAAAACCCCAAAAGACCCATATGACATGGAGGGTTTGCAAAAGGTCCTAAAAACTTTATCAAATGAAATGGTTGAAATAAAAAAACAGGTAGCCGAAACCTCAACCAAAAGACCCTTTAGGACTTTTAAGAAAAATGAATCAAAGCCACCAAATGTCATATCCAATGCAGATTCAGAGCAAGAAGAAGAAGAGGAAGAGGAAACAATCTCACCAACTGATGATGAAGAAGAAGTAGTAGAATGTCATGGAATGTGGGATTTTATACTCCCCAACTACGATACCGATAATGAAGAAGAGGCGTTCCCGGTCACTACTAGGAGTAAAAGTACTTCCGAACCTGTTCAGGTAACGTCAAAGAAAAGGAGTGCAGGCGCTGCTACAACCAAAGAAAAAATACCCGCAAAGAAATCACCTGCAGCAGTTCCCCAAAATCAGCCTTCAACTTCTAATACTCCTTCAACATCTAAAACATTAGTGGTATCCGATTCAATGGAGTACAACATTGTTGATGACATGAAGAAAACTAAAGCAAACATTACTATGTTTGAACTTAGTAAATTAAAACATCAGCAAAAATTGCTTCTCAAAGAATTGAATGCTGTTTCTTCTACACCTCTTCCCAGTACTAAAGCTGCTAATGATTCAGGCCAACCTCCTCCCAGTATGGTTGAAGCTACCGATTCAGTTCTGATTGGAGATAGATCAAATTCTCATACTCCACCTTTCCTTCTAACCTATGAGATCTATAACAGAAACCTGCACAACTGTTTGATTGACTCAGGGGCATCTTCTAACATAATGCCAGCTTCAGTTTGTTCCAAACTGAACATTGAACCCCAGAAGTCTGCTATTCATATTGTACAGTTGGACAGGACCAAAGTGCAGGTTGTGGGAGAAATTAATTCCGTAACTATCAGGTTATCTGCTGATCCCAGAGTAGTACAAAGGATTGATATCTTGATAGCCGATATACCTGAATTTTACGGTTTAATCTTGAGTAGGGATTGGTCTGAAAAACTACATGGGTATATTTCTACTGATTGGTCACATATGTGGCTTCCCTATAAGGGTAAGCCAAATCAAATAAGGATTGACCGAGAAAAACATATGACCCATACAGTTACTGAATTTGAGCAAGAAAACCAACCTGTAGCATTTAATAACAACATTTTGGGGAATTATTCATCTGAGTCATTCTTTGGTAACTTTACTACCCAGTCATCCCCTTTCTCAGTCAATCATTTTTCATCTCAGATTGAGAATTTTTCACAAACCGATAGGTCTAGATGTTTCAATGATGCTGAGAAAACTGTAAATACATTTGTTAATACTTCTTTATTTTGGTCATTACATTTTGATGGGTCCAAATCTAGTGAGGGCTCAGGAGCAGGATGTATTTTGGTTAGCCCACTAGGAGAAAAAACAATGCTGTCTTGTAGGCTCGAATTTGAATGCACTAACAATACAGCCGAATATGAAGCCTTAGTCCAAGGACTGTATAAAGCGATCGACCTTAAAGTGCAATATTTAAAAGTATTCGGCGATTCTGAAATTATTATCAAGCAGGTGAGAAATACAATTCATTGTCTTTCAAATCATCTTAAACATTATCAATCGCTAGTACAAGAACTCACTTCACACTTTTTGGCATTCAATATCTCCTCCATTCCTAGGTCTCAAAATTCGGCAGCCGACCTGCTAGCCAATGTAGCTTCCAAACTCCTATCTTCTGAAGACTACAGCCCAGATAGATTTTCAGTAGAATTGCTTTTTAGGCCTTCAATTCCTGACAATGTCACTAATTGGAGAGTATTAAACCATGATGAAGATATTTTACAATTCTTAACTTCTGAAAAGTCCTATGATAATCAAATTATTGAGGAAAATGAGCATGACTCCCAAATCAGAGAAACACCTCAGGAAAATTCAATTCCTAAGCCTGTGGTAAAGCTGGAAGACCTTTATGATATTAAAGACAGGTTTAAACCTGTGATTAATGCAAAGCTCCAAAGCTCTACCCTAAGGTTTGAGTTGATAAATCTTGGTACTGAGCAAGCTCCTCAAAATATTAATTTAGGATTAGGAATTTCCTTCGAAGAGAAAGAAGCATTCATTAAATTGTTAAGGAAAAATAAACAGGTTTTTGCTTGGAAATATGATGATTTGAAGACATATGATACATCCATTATCCAACATACCATTCCTGTGCTTCCTAATCAGAAACCAATTCAACAGAAGTTAAGAAAAATACATCCAAGTTTAGAGAGTCAAATAAAGACTGAGCTTAACAAACTCTTGAAAGCCAAGATTATTTTTCCAGTTCGACACTCAAACTGGGTCTCCAATATGGTGCCAGTCAGAAATAAAAATGGCGACATTCGGATTTGTATCGATTTCAGAAATTTGAACAAAGCAAGCCTTAAAGACAATTTCCCATTACCTACCATGGAGCAAATACTCCAATCAGTAGCAGGCTCTGAATTAATGTCCTTTCTAGACGGTTTCTCAGGATATAACCAAGTCTTGGTCCATCCTGATGACCAGCTTAAAACCACATTCAGAACCAAATGGGGAACATATGCATATCAGAAAATGCCCTTCGGACTTATTAATGCAGGAACAACATTCCAAAGAGCGATGGATATAGCTTTTAGAGGGATGATTAATAGAACAGTGGTCGTCTATCTAGACGATATTACTGTATTCTCTAAAAAGAAGTCCAATCATTTGCATGACCTAAGTCAAATCTTTCAACGCTGCAAAAGATATGGTATTTCTCTTAACCCTAAAAAATCTTTCTTCGCTCTTGACCAAGGAAAGCTCTTAGGCTTTATTGTGTCTAAAGATGGCATTTATATTGATCCTGATCGGATCAAAGAAATCTCTGAAATCCCTTTCCTGCATAATAAGAAATCCATGCAGTCATTTTTAGGCCAAATCAATTTTGTTAAAAGATTTGTTCCAGACTTTTCTCAGATTATTTTGCCACTTCAAACTATGATCAAGAAGAATTCAGTCTTTAAGTGGGGATCAGCGGAAAAAGAAGCGTTTGATTTAATCAAACAATCAATAATCGATGCCCCAGCCTTAAATACTCCCAATTTTTCTAATCATTTTACATTATACACTATCGCCTCCACCTCGTCTTATGCAACAGTACTCACGCAGCTCAACGATCACAATTTGGAAGCACCCATTTCATTCTTTAGTTCAAATCTTCAGGGTGTTGAATTGAATTACTCCGAAGTAGAAAAACAAGCCTTTGCTGTATTTAGAGCAGTCAAACATTATAGACCCTTCCTTTTGAAAACCCACACTAAAGTTATAGTTCCTTTCCCTGCAGTTAGGCAACTATTAATCCAAAAAGAACTGGGTGAAAAAAGGGCAAAATGGGTCACAACGCTTCAAGAATATGACTTAGAAATTAGGCCAGCAAAGATTGTTAGGGGCCAAGGTTTTTGCAAGTTATTGGCAGGAGCATCCAATATTCCAGAATCAAGTGATACAGATCAAACCGAAGAAATCAACCAGATAAGTATTACTGATTCTGAGTCTCAATATGCAGATTTAATCTTTTATTTGAAAAATGGTTATGCACCTCCTAACCTGTCTTACAAAAACAAAAGGGCCATTAGGTTAAAAGCAAAGAATTTTACAATTATTGATGATGTGCTTTTTAAACAGAATTATGATTCCATCTTATTAAGATGCCTTGAGAAACCTGAAGCACAAAAGGTTTTGCAGGAGTTACATGATGGACCAGCAGGAGGACATTTTGGAGCTGATACAATAGCTCACAAAATTATTCATGCTGGATATTATTGGCCCACTCTGTTTAGAGATGCCCACGAGTATGTAAGGAAATGCCTCAATTGTCAAACTTCTAGTGGGAGACAACGTAAACCAGCTTTCCCTCTGCAACCAGTCAACATTGAACAACCATTTGAGCAATGGGGATTGGATATCATTGGGGAAATTACTCCACCTTCTTCCAAACAGCATAAGTATATCCTTATTGCTACCGATTATTTTACTAAGTGGGTTGAGGCAATTCCTTTGAAGACAACAAATTTTGAAGCAATCATTGAGTTCATAGATCAATTCATCATTACCAGGTTTGGTGTCCCAAATGCTCTTGTTTTTGATAATTCATCTTATTTCTCAGGCAATGCTATGTTTGATTTCGCTATTAAAAGAGGATTTAAATTGAAATATTCTGCTAATTACTATCCCCAGGGTAATGGTTTAGCAGAGTTTACTAATAAAAATCTGATCAAAATCATTAAGCGAACTATCGAACAGAATCATAAAAACTGGCACAAATCCTTAATGTTTGCATTATGGGCTGATAGGATAACATAGAAAGCTTCTATAGGATCTTCCCCATTCAACCTTGTGTATGGAAAAGAAGCAGTACTGCCCACAAATCTTGTTCTTCCTTCTCTAGCCCTAGTTCAATTCATTGAGGAAAGTCCTTCCTCCTCTATTCAGCTTAGACATGATCAAATTCTAAAATTAGAAGAGGAAAGAGAAAAAGCCAGGGTTATTCATGCCAAACATCAGAAAATCATCAAAGCAGCTTTTGATTCAGTCTCATTCGGTTCAAAACAATTTCAAGTCGGTGATTTAGTTCTGAAATGGGACAAAGCCCATGAGGACAAGGGAAAACACACCAAGTTCCAGAAAATGTGGCTTGGACTATTTCAGATCTGCGAGAAGATAGGCCATTCGACCTTTATATTGCAATATTTATCAGGTTTGAGAGATTCTCTCCCTGTTAATGGCCTTATCTTGAAGAAATTCTTTAATTGAGGAGGTAACCCCTTCTCCTTCCAGTTTGATAGAGTTTTATAGTTTGTAGGATTTGTAGAAAATAATGTTGTAAGGTATCTTCCATTGACCTTTGCTGTGTTTAAAAAACTTGATCCACAGAAGTATTGTGATATTTGCTTTTAAGATAATAGAAGTCTTAACCAAAAGGGATAATTTCTAGGAAACTAGGTATCATTGTATTCTGAAACCATACTTCAAGTTTTGTGAACCCCTCTCAAAGTTTGCAAGTATTATAAATCATTTTCTGTTTTCAAATTGGTCACAAAAGGTTATCAATATCAAGATAGAAGCTAATCCAACTTCAGCATCTTCAACTCTTACCCTGTCATCCATCTACTCTTAAAAGAGAAAATTGTCCATCCCATTCACCAAAGTTTATGATTACTCAGAGTGTAATTCTAAAATTTTGATATAAAAGATAAGAGGTCTTATTACAAGCCTACTTACCATGATCATAGGGAAATAGTTTAACCGACATTACCAATACTGCATACCATAACAGGGTAATGACTTAATAATTATAAGACAAGGGGTCTCATCACGAGCCAGCTTGTTCGGTTAGATTACTACCAGTGAATGGCATTGTCAATAGCTGGCCACCAAACCAGGACAATGGCTTTTTATCTTATCAATAACAGGAAAAAGAAAGAAATACAAAATATGAAGACATGTTTTGAATTCATCCTGTTAATCATACTCTTAATTGGATGGGACAATGGACAATAACATGGTTAAAAGGTATCCCTGTCAAAACTATGAACGTTTGCTGGCAGCAGAGGCTCTACCTATGACAGACGAGTTCACTATAAAAGCTGATTTGGAAAGGTTTTCTGTTTTATCATTATAAACCAATAAAGGCCTATTTAAAACTTAGAATGTATCTATTGTCTTAAGAAAAGAGAGGAAGTTAGCAAAATAGTTTCATTTCATTCAGAATGCATTTATACCTAGTTATATTAGAATTTTCCCTTTTGATTAGAACTCTATTTTGAAAAAGTTTAAGTATTACTATACTTTTCAGAGATAACTGTTTCTTCCAGCGAATCGCCAATTGTTGTGCTCTACAACAACCCCCCATTTCATATCATTTTATTCCCAAAACTATCCTATGAAATGGGTCCCTTTAGATTTTGATTGGTATCAATATTCTATTATTTAGAAAGGTCCGAAAACCAAACGAAAACACTATAAGAAACCTTTTTGAAAAACCCATTTATGCAAATAAATCAATCTTTTATCATTGCGATAAAGCGATCGCAAGATCGCATATCGCAATGACATAAGGTACATAAATAAGTGGTACATTGGTCTCCGCCGATGCGATATCGCTGTCGGCTATCGGCAATACTCTATGCATATTTTAAAGCGCCCCATGCCATTGGCCCCGATGCGATGCGATATCGGCGATTGACGATATATTATATGTGTCTCATATGATGACAATGCTCCCGATGCGATGCGATATCGCTATCGGCGATCGGGATTTTCAAAATATGTCAATATAAAGGGTTTAAGCTTGCCCCGATCGCCGATTGCGATAAAGCACATATTTCAAAAAGTCGTTGGAATAAAGGGATATCATGATTTATTCATATTTAAAGCTTGATCTGTTAAGCAATCATTCACCTGCGCTCAACCGCCAAAACATCCACATCACGCTTAAACAGGTCATTCGGCCGATTAATGATATAATGTGCATTTAAGGATTGGCAGGTTTTAAGTGGCCATTTAATGTAATTGTAAGATCTTCCCATGAATTGTATCCGCGGCCATTTTTAGAGTTAATCTCTCAGCACGCTTTGATCAATATATCTTTCCCATATTGGATTTTCATTGGCATCTCTCTGTGTTACGTTTATTTTCGCCTCTGTGCAGAATTCATCCAAAGGAGAAAGCTCAACCAAAATGGGGAAGAAATCCAAGAAGACCACAGGCGCTTCCGCTGCGCCAGCTGCAGGAAAAGCTGTCACTGACAAAAAGAAAGGATTGATTTCGGATACCACATGTTCTGGTCTCGGCAGAACTACTTGGCAGAGTACCTACAACTTGATCGAAATCGAAGAACCTAAAGTGACAACAGTAGAAGCTACTGCAGACTCTACTCGGAAATCTGAGGGTACTCTTAAGGACTTAGTTGACTCCTTCCTTCACCGGATAGCAGCTAGAGAACAAATCCTCCCATACATAGATGTAGTGCGGTGGGCAATTGAAGAAATCCCAATCCTGGATAGAACCTTCAGCACTAGAGATGGGAGAATTTTCGGGTCGTTCAAAGCTGATGATTTGAGGCAAATGTATCATTTTCCTAAGCCAGAGAAGATATACAATAAGGCGTTCCTGGAAAAATTCTCAAACGAGAACGAATTTGAATCCGAACCCATCCGGGATTGGAGACAAAATCCGGCAAAGCACAAACATGAGTCTTCCGGTAAGTACTCAATTGATTCCCTGGCTTCTCCTTATTGCTATGCGAGAATAATGATGTGTAGATTGTGGGGATTGCATGACTCTTCCAATTTCACTATAGAAATGGTCCCTTTAATGGAAGCTGCATGCAACAGTATAATAATGGATTGGGTCACTATTCTCTCAGATAAACTAGCCAAAGCTGTTCTTGAGTTTAGGAATAAGACTCGCATCTCTGAAAGGATAATCCCCCCATTCTATTATAGTGCATATATTTTAGATACATTGTGTTTCAATTCTGAATTTCCCGTGCTCGGCTGGAGGTGGACGCCACAAGACCCCACGGCTATCCACATATACCATCAGAAATTATGGAAATCCTCTTACAAGCACCATCTGTACCAAGTCTGCAATGGCTTTATGGTGCCTATTTATTATTCTATTTTTGACAAACCCATTCCCAAGATTTCCTACCAAGCTGGGATTGATTTAACAACGGTAGGGAGATGGTTTGGAGAGGAGAAATTCACTTATATAAGAGTTTTCGGTAGCCAAGCCGAACCTCATGTTCTCCCTTTATACATACCAGATAAATTGTTGGCAAGAGAAATCTCTTACCAGATTATGGCTGAGAGTGTTACACAGACTCTCAAGAAAAATAATAAACAGGGCTGGCCCTCTTTTCCCTTGAGATGTGGTGTCTATACTCTGCATGATCTCAAACATGCAGAAAAGGAAGCCATGAAGATTAAATCACTAACTCTGGCGACTCTCCCAAATAGGAAGTTTGATCCAAACAAAGTTGCCTATAATGCACTAGAACAGGCCAAATTGACAAAATTTGATCATAAAGAAGATATGTTTGACGACCTGTTCTCTTCAGCTGAGACAATAATGCAGGTTAAAGCATTGGACAAAATGAAATATAATGATGAAGGGTTGACGAAATTTAATAAACTTAGAGAACAGAGGTTGTAAACTCTGCCTCTAGATCTACTAGCGACAACCCCAACGACATCATCAAGCGAGCCTGATCGGCAACAGTCAAAGGAGCCTCCAGTTATAACAAAAGAACAAGGGAAGCCACAGGAGGAAAATACGAAGAAAGAACAGGAGGAAAAGCAGAGGAGAGAGAAAGAGGAAAAGCAGAGGAGAGAGAAAGAGGAAAAGCAGAAGAGAGAGCAGGAGGAAAGGCAAAAGAGAGAGCAGGAAAAAGTACGGAAGGAGACCCAAGCTGAAAAGGAAAAACAAACCACCATTGATGTCAATGTAGATACTCATATTGACCCTAAATTACTCCAGGAATGGAAGCAATTTGATTCCATTATCAGTGGTTTGGAATGTTCAAAGGACACAGACACTTCTAAGGTAACAGACACACAGGAAATCACCTCACCACAGGTTCTGAGTGGAACCAGCGGCCCACCCATTTCTAAAGAGGTAGAGATAATACCAAAGGACCCCTCCGACCAAATCATTTTGCAGGTAGAAGATATTCCTCCCCTGGATGTCTTCTACAACCCAAGGCATAAAGCAGTGGTTAAACGACAAAGGAAAAGAAGAAGGACTGATCAACCTTCCCTTTTTCCAGAGCAAACTATCACGGGTAATGTGGTTTGGAAGGAGGAATTTGACCCCTCCGATGACCTGACAAAACTGTCACAGTATGCGAGAGCTTATTCGGCATCGACAATAGATAAGGCATCAGAGGTAAGCCTTTTACTAAAAATAAAGGATCAGGAGATTTTCTCATTACAGGCATAGCTAAGTGAAGCAAAGCAGAAAGCGGAGCAGGCAAAGCAGCAATTGTTGACGCAACAGCAAGTGAACAGTCAACTAACTCAACAATTGCAGGCAGAAAAACAAAGGATCTACCAAAGCGCAATCCAGAAGCAGAAAGAATTATCAGAGGCATTGGCACAATTGAAGGCAACGAACGAGCAAATGATGAAAACAAAAGATGAGCAAATTGCTCAATTATCATCACAACTCGAGAAAACAAAGGGCGTTCCACAAGTGGCTGAATTTAGAGCAGAAGCATTACAAATAAATACTCATTAATATCCCAAATTAATCTTCTGTGTCAACAAATCGCCCAGGCAGAGCCACTATGTGAATTAACGACATCCATAGTTAAGCAAGTAGACAAGGCCAGAACTGAATTGGATCAAGCTGAAGAGACAATAGCTGCATTTCTCGACTGGCAAGATTCTGATCAAGGACAAGCGGCGAATTTACCCAGGATCTTAGAATCACATAAAGATATACTCTTCACAGAATGGCAGTCCCAGTTAATGAAAGCAGAGAGAGTGGTCTCAAGATGTAAATCAACTTCTAGCAATTTAGTTGAATTAGTCAATAACACTCTCTACTTATCAAACATGATTTCCTAATGCACACCAGGAAAGTTGACAACAATGAAAACATTGGAGCAATCATGTTATCCAGATCTGGAATAAAAGGGGAGATTAATCGCTGCGATTAACAGTTTAACCTGGGACACATATTGGTTCTTCCTGGTAAAGTCGCACACACAGAGAACCGCCCTCAAATGCCTTATGGATGCAATCGGGTATATTATCCCCGATATTCAGGATGCCACCTATGCCGCCCAGCTCAGCTCGCGCCTCAACAAACCACCTGAAGTGGAGCTAATGCTTGCGATAAGTCAGCTCAGATTTAAAGGTAAGCAACCTACTTGATGAATCATGCCGCCGACTGCCAGACCACTGAAGAAAATAGGATCAAGATTTATTGATACCAATTAATTAGGATTTCTGTTTTATAGATAGGTAGATTAATTAAGTATTTATAGACCCTTTCATTGTTTTGGAAAGGGTCGTAAAGTTTTGTACCTGACTTAAAGACTGAAGTTGCACTATTGTGCTTCAGTCATATTCTTTTATGAAACTGGACCAGTTGTTCTTAATTTGACAAGGAAGCTTTTTATGCAATTGTGCACTATTGTCTTTGTTTGAAAGTGTTTTTGCGTTGAAGGAAGAATTACAAGTAGCGATTGATATTGGGAGTGTCAAGCAGCTCATATGGTATTTCTATCTATGTCTGAATTCGTTCCTTTCATATGAATTGTTATTTGATTATCCTTGCTATTATTGATTATATGCATGTGCTTTAACAACAGTTCTATATTCCTTCCACTATTGGATATTTTATGGTGTGCTTTTCTTTTAATCATGTATATGTCAATGATATAAATGATGAGTGTAGCAATATCGCTTTAATCGCTTTGCTTAACTATTTAAGTGCAGTAATCTTGAATTAATTAATGTCCATGTCTGTTAGATGGAGTCATCTATATGCCTGTCCATAGACATAGATCATCAAGCGCTACACTTTAAAGCTTAATAATTCCCGGGATAAGTAGTAGCTCTTATATTTTTGCTGATAGATTTAGCTATTCGCCTATCATTATATTAGTCAATCAATCATCTGTTCACCCCATTTATTCATTACTGGGAAACTGGTCCCATTATCCCCAGTCGGAGCCACCATTCCAAACAGAAAAGGAGCTGTACTAAGGTCTGGACCGGGTGGTTATCCCCAATGTTGTTGCAGCGATTTTTGAGGCATCAACAGGTCCCTAATGACCTTTTCCCAACTAATTGACCAGATGAGACACACTTCCCATGTGTCTTAGACTACATGAGTAGGATGATATTGAATCAATAGCAGGGAAATAATGTATCTCATGCTGCTCACAACCACGCGTAGGGAAAGGATGAACCACATCCTACAATAACACGTAGGGAAAGGATGAACCACATCCTAAAATCACAACCACATGTAGGGAAAGGATGGACCACATCCTACAAACACATATCACAACCATATGTAGGGAAAGGATCAGCCACATCCTACATGCATGAAAATCACCGAGAGTAGGGAAAGGATGAGCCATGTCCTACATGCATGCAAACCAACAATATTAGGAAGGATCCTACACATAGGGAAAGGATGAACCACATCCCACTGACATGTCAACCACATATCGTAGGGAATAAGAATCCTACATGCGGGGAAAGGATGAACCACGTCCCATAGATATGTCAATAGATGCCTATATACATCTCCCATTGGGGTATCCGTTGGAGAAGGTGAACCACTCATCCTGTTCATATGCCATAGGAGAAGGTGGACCAATCATCCTATGAATATGTCATCAATAGTAGGGGAAGGTGAACCAATCACCCTACACACATGTCAACCACCATGGGGTATCACAAGGGAAGGTGAACCACTCACCTTGTACACAACACACCTATAGGGGAAGGTGAACCACTCACCCTATGGTCGTTCATAGCTCAAAGAAGTACCCCAGGCCCCCTAGGATCTTTGAGAGCTCAATGTTCAATTGAGTCCCTCTGAATAGAGTCTATCCATGACTCCCAACCTCTTTCTGAAGAAAGATAATATTGACCTTACCAAGAGGCCATGAAAGGATGACAATAATATGCTTATCCAACCAATAATGATGGACCTTGGTAGCTCTCCAATGTACCACATCTAGAGAAGTACCTGAAACTTGGAGTTGTCGTGGAGCATGGATTTTCAAAAATGAATCCCACTCAAGAATAATATACAATAGCTTTTACCAGTACATGCTCAAATAGCTTATTAAAGAACTTCAACAACCAATTGGATTCATAATAGTAAGCCATGCATTCATGTTTAATAGTGCTTCCAGAGTAATAGAATTAGGGAATATAGTGCTAGGTGTGCTCTTTTTACTCATCATACTTCCAACTGAGTTAACATAAAAATGTTCATGTAATTTTATATTCCGAAAGTGAATTTCTGACCATAAATAATGGAGATCTCTCAAAAGTAGTTATCCCCTATGCATAGATCCATTCAATCTTTATAGCGAGACATATGATAGGTGTTTGTCAAGAGCACCAGGGATCAAAAACTTCTCCATCTCATAATATATTTAAGTGCATCAAGGCTAGGTCTTCTATCTAAACTTTCACTTTCTATTATTTTCAAGAAGAAGAGGGTTATCATATGTAGCCTAATAGGGATATGAGCCATCATACTCAACTTTCATGAATTGTATCTCTCTCTCTCTCTCTCTATATATATATATATATATATATATATATATATATATATATATATATGGGAAAGAAAAATCATCATGGATTTTATAGCTCCCTCTGAAGCCTTGCTACGACAGTTACTGATGCAACAAATTACCCAATCCATGAAGAGGAGGAGACTTTCTCATTCAAGCATCCATATCTATAAAACCATTCTTCCTAAGAACTTTTCTCAATGCAACCAAGATGCCAAGACATAGAATCTGTCATGCACTTTCTTCAAGGTACCTCTGCTTTCATGCTGATAAGGGTTGTTACAAATAATTGATCCAAAGTGTCATGTACTTCTTCTCTTAGGAGTTCTTCAAGCATGAAATCTTCAAGTGTGATGCACCCTACAATTTCTTTTACTAGCAGATCTTTGTAGCTTCTTCATAATAGATAATCTATCCAAATTTCACATCTGTCTTGTTCACAACTTCGTTTGTGAACAAAGCATAAAAAATGTCATCAATTTACTGAGGCTACAACACACTGCTATTGTACTATAACAATATCATACATCATACTGCACTAAAAAGAAATGGTAAACGATGTTCAATTGTATATTTTGAGAAGCCATACATAGGGTAGTGCCATATTAATATATAAATGACAAGATATCTGTCACCCATGTGTTGTTGTTCCATTTGCTTCCATATGACATAGGACAACATTCTAAATTACACCATGGCTGCCAGTGGCTTTTGACAATCCACTATTTTTGCTAACACTACCACTTTATCTATTCACAACATTCACCTCTCTTGCTGTCAATCTTCCTTTGTCATACACCTATATATCTATTGTGTACAATTCTTGTCAAACTGTCACAGACATGCTGTCCAATTGTTACTTTCATACAAGGATTTTGTCATGTTATATATCATAGGTTAGATTGACATGTGCATTATTGTCCAAAGTTACCTAGTCCAAGAACCCATCTCTGAAAAGAGATCAATGCCATGCAAGGTTTACTGTTGATGAGATTAAGGTGAGACTGTCACCCTATTCTTTTCAAGAGATACTGTTACATTATAACTACCAAAGTGAATAGTGCGACTGTCTTTTAGTCAAGGTTAATGATGTACAATGCTTGTACTAATGAGTTGCATCTGAGTGAATATCTTTCATAAAATTTGGTTCTGTATGATGCTTCATGTACTTAACGCTGTCATATAGAAAATATACTTCCAAATTGTAGAAAATTCATCCAGTATTAGAATATATATCTATTTCCAGATATAATACATTCATTGTGCAAATTAAGGTCTTTCACATATGATTTTCAAATGGCTTAATTTTGCAACTAAAAAATAAGACTTATTTGCTGTTCCAATTTAGAGGACTGAGATTTAAAATAGAAATGTTTCTATGTTTGATCATAAGGGTTACCTTTTATCATAGCTTCAATAGAACTGCTTAAAATGTTAGTTTGAGAATACTGAAGGTGAATTGGATCTGAAATATAACTTGCCATCAAGAGTCTTACAACTGTCACAATGTTGTATCATCAACATCTATACTCTATACAAGATTTAGTCAGCTTGAGCTAGCGTCGGGAAGCTATGCACCTCCAGTCTTCAGGCATGATAAATTAGATTGGTAATTTATGATAGTAGTAGCACCCCTTCAACATATAAATTCACCTCTTGAATTTGCATAGGATGTTTGGTATATTATCCAAAATTAAACTCATGATGTTCTAGGAATATACGCAAAGGGAATGGAGTTATGATACCCATCTTCTGTTTAAGTAATAAATCATTCTCTAATAATGAAAATACGTCTTTCACAACTAGAAAAGGTAATATCTCAACCCTTAATGGAGTGTGCTTCAACCAACAATGAGTATGAGAAGATTTCATCCCATAGAGAAGGTAACCCAACCTTATTAATGGACAAAAATCCACATTCTTTCAAAGATGAAAACCTCTAATAAAAGAGTAACTTCCACAGGTCGACTTCTAGACTCACTGTTGAGTCAACATAGAATAAATATAGACTTCAAAACTGTACTTTCTTCTATCCGATGTATCCTATGCATCTAAGGTATTATTATAGGTCTTGGGCACCTTTGCTAACAATATGAGTCATTGAGGCTTGAGAAGAGGGTCTTTTCTCTTGGTGATCCTACCAGGTCTTCACAACCAGCTGTACCTACAACTTTCCTTGCAGCCCTGAACAAAACACCCTTACTTACCTCTGCACCAAAGGCCTAAGTCTGCAAGAGATATGAGCCAAAACTGACCTAAAGAACTGAAGCTCTATGTCCTAGGAAAAATCACATATTTGAGAGAGACTACGGTCATATTACATAGATTTGTAGATGGAGGACCATGGAGACTTATCTACAAACTTCACTTTGTGATTGCTTCTCTCATCCTCTTGCTTGGGCTTGTCCTCTGCTGAGCTTTGATTCCATGTTAATTTTGGTTAACATGTTCTTTGCTTAGGACAATTACTTCAATAATACATGATAGCCCATTATCATTGCAATCACATAAACCATTATTATATTGAAAATAACTGGTGAAAGAACATAAATCATAAATGTCAAGGACAAGTCAAGACAAGAGAACACCAAGATTAGCTCAAGCCAAGGAAAAACCCCAAGATGGGGAAAACCTTGATCAAATCTTCTTATTAATATCAAATGTTTAGAAGAGAGAGTACAATAATTTAGAGTCAAAAGACTTGCCATAAAGAAAGTCCTGAATCACTGCTCAATCAATAATGTAGATCAGGCATTCTGTCCATAAAGGTCAAATTTCATTGATGAAGAAGGTTGGTCTAGCTAGGGCAATTGTATTCCATAATAGTTTAACATGACTGATCCAAAATTCCTTCTTTCTACAATGACCTTGCCTATACTATAAGATGGTGCCCTTTGATGACACCAAGATTTGGTTTATGACATTAATTCTATGTCCCATCCTGAAGTAACATTCCACTACAAACGCTGCAGTCATGCTCCCTAAACCTCCTGACCAACTATTGTTCTTAATGCAAGATAAGGCCTCTGATCTGAACTCTATGGATCAGACCCTTCTACATTCTCTTGAATAGACTTGCAAATCCTAGTGGGCTTCTTCACATATGCAATTATGAACCTAGAGGTGAGACATCATCTGCAACCCAATCAAATGAGGAAGAACCATCTCCAACCATGCATAAATAGCCTTCAAACAAGCCTTAACCTACTAGACTCTCTTTCTTGATGAATACAACCTTCAACAGCCTTAAAGGGGACTCAAAATAGACTTATGTATTGGCCTTAATGTAGAAAACCAAAAACCAAAACCCTCCTTCGACCTGCTACAACAACTCAACTCCCTTATACTTCTATCGAAGAAATTTTGTGAGGTAGCCATCTGACATTGCAGAGCCAAATTCGTACTTTTTGGGGAGCACCTCAATGGGGTATATATATTTCTTTGACATAGTTGAAAGGTCACATCTCTTGGGTGAGCCAACCTTTAGGTTTGATTTTTAAAGATAAAATATTTCCCTCTAATTACATATTGAAGCTGACTTTGAATTTCTTAGACCAAAGGCATTAATAATCCAAATAGATAACTTCTTAATTATTTTCAAAGTAATTTTTTTTCCAATCAATTTGAACTTTCACTTTGGAAATTATTCCTGTAGCTGCCTCATAAATTTAACAGGCCCTCCTTCTAGCACCATTTGTTGATGGTGCTAGAAATCTGTCAACCAAGGGGGTCTCCTTGATGTGAAGTCCCAATGAGACCTCACACCATTTAGAGGAGGAGCCCCATCTATAGTGGCAACACAATTTCCATGTATTCTTATAGATTTTCCTTGGCTTAAGCTGTCAACAAGAGAGAGAAGTGTGTATGTGTCTTTGCGAAAAGAAAGTAAGTGTGCCTAGCAAATGTTTGGTTGTAGGTGTATCAAGGTTCTTCTACTGTAGAGGGAGGAGGACTCGGCCTCTTAAAAGAGAGGTAATAATACCACCCTAGGATAGGCACACATAAGAAAAAAAAGATAATTGCATAACATCAAGCAGAATAGTCCTCATAGATGCGGCGATTGTTACAACCATTCCAACACATTTTCAATAAGATAAGCACTAAAATAATTGAAATAGTTCAAAGATTTTAGTATAGGTGAAAAAGTACATGATTCATAAACATTCATAGAAAAATGTTACGAATACTCATAATACGTGCCTGAAAATGTGCTGGCCATCAGGCTTCAAGTATTAAGTAAAAGTCCCAAGATACATGTGTTGGTACCATTCCATTACCATCTTTTTCTTCTAGAAACACCATCATTTGTATACCTTTTTCCTCCATAGACCCCTTATATTCCTTGAAATTGATTTATTAATAGCATTATAGTTGTTAGTTTGCATTAAAGTTAATTTATGAGTTTTTATGTTCGAAATTAGGAATTTTCAATAAAAAGATTAAAGGAAGTCATAACATCCTGTAAATGGTTTATCATCTGACATGTGGCATGACAGGCAAGCCAAAGCAATGGATAGGAACGAAAACTGGAATGTACAAGCATGGTGAAAAATTGATTCTACAACAAATCAAAAGCTCCTGGTTATGCGGTCCACGCTGGTCAAACCCCAGCGTTTTGGTTACAAAGGCAGTAAAAGCCATGGTTTCCAAAACCGGTTTCATTATGTTTTCTTTTTGGAAATCGGTTTAGATTAGAAATGACCAAAAATCATTCCTTTGTAAAAGCGGAAACAACTGCTTAATGAATGTACATTCGATTCAGATAGGGATAGGCAGATAAAGACTACGTATTATTTTGTTAACAGTTACAGTTACGATTATTATCTTTGTGCATCGTTTGAGAACAGAACTTTTGTATGTGATTGCAATCTATAGCACTTGAATATAGTCACAGTTTTACTCCAACAGTGTTTATGCGTTAATTCTCTCGTTGCTTGAGTTTACTTCAGTGTACCATTGAAACGTGGACGGGCCCTGCGTGGATTGGTATACTGTTAATTTCATTTCCTTAGTAGTTTTTGAATTTGAATAGAACGCATAGTGTTTAATGTTATTTCCATGCTTATGATTTTGTCGATTTGATTGGAAATTCTCACAAATGGTATTTATGGTGATAGCTTGAAGATTTCATCGTTAAGATCATTGAACCATATCTTGTAAGAGATTTGATCCATCGTTATATTTTGAAGCATCTCCATAGACTCTGTTTTTCATGCATTTAAATTTTAGTGTGCTTTTGATTGCTTTTGATTTTTCATGAATGCTCAAGTGTTAACTAGACAGAGCTTTTGTGCATAGCATCCTTGTAAGGGGATTAAAATCTCAGTCTAGTAATACACTGTATCTTTATTACAGTTAGATAAGTTAGGTGATCTGAGTGTTAAGGTGAGAGGAAACATATCTTAACCTTCTGTAAAGGAGTACTACAACCTATCACAATAAACACTTAGTTAGGAATCCTTTATGTCTATAGACTGTAGACGCATGCCTCGAAGTTTACTGACCCTGGTTGATAATAAATCTAGTCTAATCTAGCACCCTAAATTGGCCACTACATTTTGGCGCCGTTGCCGGGGAGGCGTAGTTAGATTTTAGAAGTCATGTTTACTTATGCCTAGATCTAGAGATAATAAAGGTAGATTCATAAAAATCCCCCATCCAAAAACTAACCTACCATCAGGAGCAGACCCTTTAGGAAACGTTGAACACACAACATCAGCTGAGGAAGTCACCATACAAAAATTAGAGGATAAACAAAAATCAGGGCAAAGACTCACACTAATCGAGAGGCAAATTCTATTAGCACACAAATCACAGAAGAAACATTTCCCTGAATCCTCTATAAAAGGAGAAAGTAGCACAGTAACTCAACAATATTTCCTTGAACTTCTCTTTGAAACAAGTGACACTGAACAAGAAATTAAATCAACAGAGGAACCTATCAAAATGGTTGAGGAAGGACATGGCTCAGAGAGAGGACCACCAAATCAAGGTCAAGAGGAAGAGTCAACCTTTAAATTTCCTATCCAAGAACCAGAAGAGGATGACGAAATAAAAATGAAAAACATACCCCCATCCGTGCTACCAAACTTTTATGGCATGGCTTCAGAAGACCTAGATTCATTCTTGTTTGAGTTTGACATTGTATGTCGAACATATGGTTACACAGATGATGCCCATAGGCTTAGACTCTTCTCAACAACATTAACAGCATCAGCATTAAGATGGTTCATGGGGCTTGGTGAACATGCGATAACTGATTGGGATGGCATGAGAAGAATATTCCTAAAGAAATATCAACCTTATTGTAGATCGAAAATTCCAAAGATGATATCTTTAGGATGAACCAACAAGAGGATGAAAATTTAGAGGAGTACTTAGAGCAATTTGTTTACAATTTACAAAAATCAAAACACCGAACCATGCCTCTTGATATGATTCGAACAATATTTTTGAAAGGCATTCGAGAGGAATACTTAGATGATCTTAATTTGATGGGCAAAGGTGATATTTCCACTTTACCTTTTGAAGAAATTGCTGAGTTATGTGAAAAGTATTCTAGGAGCAAAGCCAAAATTGGAAAGAGAACCATATCATCCAAAGCCACAAAATCTGCTTCAGCAAGTGTCACAAGGGCTGAAATAGGGAACCTGTTAGAGGAATTCAAAACAGATCTATTAAGTACCTTAGAAACTCAAATTGACACTCTGAAAGCTAAGAAGAGACAAGAAGAGGAAGATCAAGTGATGGCTATATTTTTCCCAAAATGTCGGAAGAAACATGCCTTAAAAGACTGCCCATTAGAAAACATTCAAGTTTGTGCCTTTTGCACTGAAAATCATGATATATTTCATTGCTCTAAAGTCAAGGTTTTGCAGAATTGTAATGTGGAAGCAAACACAGATATGGAAAATGTGTATTACATGGGCGCAAAGAGACCATGGTAGCCAAAACCAACACCTCAAGGTATGTTCCCAAACCAGAATTTTCAATTTCCTATACATGATCAGATGTATGCTCAGAATTCGTGGAATGTACCCATGCCATGGTAGCACCAAAATTACCCACAACAACAATGGAGACCATCTCAGCAATAATCTCAACAATATCACTCATATCCTCAACCATACCAACCATATTCGTAGCCATATCAACAATATCATCAGCCATACTCGCCATATCCTCAATCATATCAACAATATCCTCAACAGCAAGTTGTTTACCCACATCAACCTCAACCCACTCAACAAGCATTGCCTGCTCCTCCACCAATAAATCCACCACAATTACAACTTCCATCTAACTCACAACCTCCCAGACCTACTCAAATCCCTGCTCAACCTGTACCAAATCCAAATAACATAGTAGAGAAACCAGCCTACAATGTAGATGAGGGAACCTCATATCCCACATTACCCTTGCAAAATATCAATTTGAGGTCTAGTAAGGTACTTCACAAAGAATCTCCAATAGTTGATAAACAAGAAGAAAATGAAGAAAATGAAAATGAAACTTCAATTTAAAGGAAACAAAATGATGACATCAAAAATAAACAAATGCAACCGTTGCATCCACCACCTTTTCCAGACCGATTGGTCCAAACAAAACTTCCCATGTCTATACCACAGTTTGATGTTTTAGATGAGCTAAAGAATGTCTATATAAAAATTCCACTACTACAAGCTATAAAAGACATTCCCATATATACTAAAGACATCAAAGAACTGTGCCTTAAAAAGCCTACTAGGAGAAGAGTTGATCCACAAACCATTCATGTTATTGGACATCTAGCTGGCCTTATGACAAACACCATCTCAATGGAAAAGTATGTTGATCCTGGTATTCCTAGAGTCACTACAATCATTAACAACATACATATTCCAAACACCTTAATTGATCTTGGGGCCGCAATAAATGTGATGACTCTTGAAGCCATGAAAACTCTCCAGCTCACAAATTTGCAACACACAACAATTGTTCTAGAACTCGCTGGTAGGTCTAAAGTGATTCCTGAAGGGATTTTGGAGGACATAATTGTTTCACTGGACTCTTGGGAGTATCCAGTGGACTTTTTAGTTCTTCAACCAAAATCCAATTTAGGAGGACACCCTATCATCCTTGGTAGACCATGGTTAGCAATTGCTGATGCATTCATAGGATGTCGATCGGGTAATATGATTATTTCATGAGGAACTGAAAGAAAACAACTCACTCTTTACCGATCGACACAATCACCAGTAGTAGCACACAATTTATGGCTTGACGATAAATACAATGACAAAGAAGAGGTTCAATTTGTTTTCAGCATCAACCAAATCTATGATTTTCAAGAACATAATAATGATGATTTGGTAGAATTGTTCCTTTCTCAACCTGATGTTTCTGAAGGTTTGAGAAATGACCAATACCATGCTGCAGATGAACTTTTGGCACAAAATTTTCAGGAAACATGCACCATTCAATCTTTGCAAACAACATTTCAGAACATCTTTCCTATCCAATCTATCACAAACACACAGAGCAGGACCATAGAGATTAGTCCAGGAAAAACTTTGAATATTGGCACTCACCTAGACTCATCTCAGGAGGAAAAATTGATTCAATTATTGAGAAAATACCAGAAATAATTTGCTTGGGACTACACCGATATGCACGGGATTCACCCTGAAACATGCACTCACCATATTTATACCGATAGTAATATTAAACCAGTGAGGCAACCGCAGAGACGAATGAACCCAATGCTTCAGGATATTGTTAGAGAGGAGTTACAAAAACTGTTGAAAGTCAATTTTATCTATCCTATCTCTGACAGTCAGTGCGTATCCCCATTGGTAGTAGTGCCCAAGAAAAATGGTAAGTGGCGGATTTGTGTTGATTACTGACAATTGAAAAAAGCAACGCTCAAAGATTATTTCCCACTACCATTTATTGAACAAGTGCTAGATACATTAGCTGGGAAATCATCATTCTCTTTTCTTGATGGTTTTAGTGGCTACAACCAGATCAGGATAGCCTTAGAGGACCAGGACAAAACCACTTTTACTTGTCCCTGCGGCACTTATGCTTATAATGTTTTGCCATTTGGACTTTGCAATGCTCCAGCTACATTTCAGAGCGCTGTATTAGCTATTTTTGCTGATTTAGTTCATGATTGTGTTGAAGTTTACATGGATGATTTTTCAGTGTATGGTGATTCATTTGAGCATGCGTTAACGAATCTTGAAAAAGTTTTGAAGAGATTTATTGAAGCTAATCTATCCCTGAGCAATGAAAAGTGTTTTATGATGTTAAATGAGGGGATAGTATTAGGCCACTATATTTCTTTTCAAGGCATTAAAGTTGATCCATCAAAAATCCAGATCATTGTCAATTTGCCAATTCCTAAGACTCACAAAGAGGTAAGAAGTTTCCTTGGGTATGCAAGCTATTGCAGAGGTTTTATTGAACATTTTAGTAAAATACCTTCACCTCTATTTAAACTTCTAGCAAAAGATACACCTTTCAACTGGAATGAGAATTGTCAGCAAGCATTTGAAACACTTAAAGAAAAGTTATCAACCGCACCAGTATTAAAAGGACCTAACTGGAACCTACCATTTCACATCTTTACAGATGCATCTGATATTGTAGTAGGTGCCTCATTAGGCCAAAAAGAGGAGTCTTGTCATTATGCCATCTATTTCATTAGCAAAAATCTAACACCTGCAGAATTAAACTACACAGTCACAGAAAAAGAAATGCTTGCCATCATACATGCTGTGAATAAATTCCGACATTATATAACTGGTTATGAGGTTTTTGTACATATTGACCATTCTGCCATTAAGCATTTAATGAATAAACCAGTAACTAGTGGCAGAGTTACCAGATGGTTGTTATTGTTACAGGAATTTAACATCACAGTGTTAGATAGACTAGGTAAGGAGAATCAGGTGGCAAATTTTCTTTCTAGACTGCAAAATCAAGGTGAGGTTGTTCCGGTTGAAGATTATTTTCCAGATGAAAATTTATTTGCAATTTCAATAGTGAATCCTTGGTATGCTGACTTGGCCAATTATTTTTCCATAGGAAAAACACCTCCATACTTTACTCCAAAGGAAAAGAAGAGGCTAGTCAAACAAAGTGCTCAATACTCATGGATTAATGGTGATTTATTTTACACTGGTTATGATATGATTATTAGATGATGTGTAAGAAATGATGAAATAATTGATATTTTAAAATCTTGCCATGATGAACCGTGTGGTGGGAATTTTGCAGCTAAACGAACAACATTCAAGATTCTTAGTCTTGGATACTACTGGCCATCTATTTTTAAGGATTCCAAGAAGTACGTGAAGAGTTTTGATAGCTGTCAAAGAATGGGTAGGCCAACAGCTACAGATGAGATGCCACTTCAGGCTCAAGTACATCTAGAGCCATTTGAAAAATGGGCTCTAGATTTCATAGGACCCATTAATCCAACTTCCAATGGTAAGAAGTACATCTTAGTATGTACTGATTACGTAACAAAATGGGCTGAAGCGAAAGCACTAGTCCGGGCAACTGAACAAACAGTGGTAAACTTCCTTTTTGAAGAGATTTTTGTAAGGTATGGAGTACCAAGGTAGATAGTAACTGATCAAGGTACTCAATTTACTTCAAAATTAGTTAAGGACATCACAGAAAAATATCAAATCAAGCACAGAAGAAGTACACATTACCATCCACAGGCCAATGGCCAGGTGGAATCCACAAATAAAACATTGGAAGGAATTATCACTAAGACTATGGCAATGAACAGAAAGAATTGGGAAGAGAAGCTCAAAGATGCACTCTGGGCTTATAGAATCACGTGGAAGAATACTACAGGATTTACACCATATCAGTTGGTGTATGGCAAAGAGGTAATGCTTCCTATTGAGTTTCAAATACATACTTTTAAGATGGCTGCAAATTTGGGAATTGATCTTAATGAAGCACAACAAGAAAGAATTCAGCAGTTGAACCAGCTAGATGAAATGAGGTAGCAAGCAGAGGAGACAACACATGCAAAAACAAAGGAAGTAGTGGCATGATGCACATATCAAGAAGAAGCAGTTCAAAGAAGGAGACTGGGCTTTACTCTTTGATTCTAAATTCAGAGATCATAAAGCCAAATTTACCACACATTGGATGGGCCCATATGAAATCTTTCAAGTTTATGACAATGGATTAGTCAAGCTCATTACCATTGATGGAGAAGGCCACCCCTTTATTGTCAATGGCCATCGCTTGAAACTTTACACTAGGCCCATCAGCAAGCAAAATTTTCTTCAAACTGTATCTCAACAAAGGGAGGTTGAGATATTGCAGCCTTCAGCTGTAGTATCTCTGCCTTAGTTCATTTCATTTCAATTTAGAAATTCAAAAGAAATTAAAAAAAAAACAAAAGTTAAAAAAAAAAAAATTATTAAAAATAAAAAAAAAAATAAAAAAAAATAATGGTTTAGATGTGAAAACCAGACTCTGGCACACTCTAACCCAAAATTCTTACTTGAAAACCAATTCTTTGGCTGGTAAGAATTCCTTTTCTTTTCCTGTTTGATTGATCGATTGAATAATGACTTCAGGACAAGTCAAAGCTTTATTGGGGGAGAAGCATCAACATTTTTGTTCTTATCTCATCTCCTCATTGTAAATTCTTAAAGAGTTTGTTTCAACACTTCAGATTTCAATAAAGAAGTTGTTTTTGTCTTTGTTCTAATCAGAGGGACCTGTTTAAAGCACTATGCAGTGGGACCTGTTCTGTTCAGAAGACCATGTTACCAGCACCAACATTAGAGGGACCTGTTCAACAAACATAAAAGGGACCTGTTAGAGACTAATATCTCAAGCTACTTTAGCAAATCTTCAACAAAGTTTCAACAGAGATTCAAAGGTTGCTTGTCACCGAGGCTCCATTAAACACCAAAGATCAAGGAACCTGCACACATATAGTTCTTTTCCAGATTTCAAATAAGTTGCACACATATTCTCCAGATCTCAGAGGGACCTGTTATGGATAGCAAAGATTAGTCATATCTGAACAAGAAAGACCAGTCCTACCTATGCATGCCAACTCAACTCTTGATCAACCAATAAAAGTGTAATGTATTATTGTAATTTTTATTTTTAACATTTAAATTCTTAGATTACTTTAGTGTTAAATGTGATGACTATGACTGCTTATGATCAATTTCAAAAACACCCACATATACATCACCCTCGTCATATTCCTAATTCCTATCATTTCCCAATACTCTAGCCTATCCCCATACTCCTCCTCCTATGATTTTTAAATCCTCTATTATACCACCCTCCCAGCCTTGTTATTAACCCCTTATCGGCCATCAAACTTTACTATCGGTTCAACATCTCCTTATTCGGCCAAGTACCAATAAGCAAGGGACAGGTGGTGAACTATTGGAAAGCCAAATGTTATACGGTTTCATTCATTGTTTTTGAATCGGCTGAGCTATAACATGATTGTTCGACCAAGTCGACTCATGCAAACAACTATCCGTTATTATACTCCAGTACTCCATACATGCTTACGACGTTCTCATGATAATATTCATACAACCCAGTACAGTCACTCCTCTGTCATTGAAATATGAATACGCTCTGTTATCATTATAGTGAATTGGGTCAAGTCGGTTGTTAAAATTCCATTTCATTTTCAGTTGTAAAAAGGGGCGTTCCATACTAGCAATTCAAGTGCTGTGATTTCAAAAGCAAAGGCCGAGAACAACAAGTGCTACGAAAGGAAAGCACAGTAATTGGGCTTCCAAGTTTCTACCTCCGCCATAATTCAAGGACAGTCACCCGGTCACTGCTTAAGCCATTGAAGGAGCTGATCTTGAAGAATAGAGGGTGCCACCAGGTCAGTTGTGTGGGGCGAAAAGCAGAGGTAACAAACCAAAATACCCTTGTTAAATTAGTAAGCATAAATGAAGAGGGTTAGAGCAGGAGTCTCTCTGTCAAAATGACTAATAGGGTAGAGCCAAGCACATTTGCCAGTTCTCAGTACCACGATGACTGCATTGCAATTTTAAAAGAAAAACAATGGCTACCCTTCTTGGAGAAGTTTAATGGGAGAAATGAGGAAGTAACTAAACAGTTTGCCTTTACATTTAATGGGGAGAAAGCATTGATAGGCAATTTCTCATTCAGGATCTCAGAAGACACCATAGCACAATCCTTGGGGATCATCCCGGAAGGAGAAAAATACTCCAAAATAAAACAATTCAAAGAAAAATCATGGACCCAATTCATGTCCAGGTCGAGGGTTTCATCTGTTAACTGGAAGAAGGGTGTCCCTAGGAGCTGGCTGATGCATCCATGGGACGAAATGGTGTATATCATTCAAAAATTTGTTACGTGTGAGGGTCGCTACATCATAGTATTTTTATACCACGTCAAACTCCTGTTACATTTAAAAGGGCAGTGCACCATTAGTTTACCATATTTCCTCTTACAGAGCTTGACCAAGATGTCAAAAAATATCCAAAATATAAAGGGTAATGAAGATAAAAGTTTATGTCATTTTGGGTTAATTAAAATTCTCATTGAATTTGAATTACAGAAAAGGGGAAAAACGTGGAAGGAATTTCTGGCTACCAATCAAATCAAAGATGAAGAGGATGAGCAAGAACAACAAGAGCACTCAGGATGTATGCTTGACATTGATGAAGAGATCCCTGTGCGCAAATCAAGCAATGTCCCTCCACCCATTAGTAGTGTGAGGACGAGAAAGATGAGACAAGAGGATGCCCAGAAAATGGAGCAAGATAAAATTTTCACTACATATACAAGAAGATCCAGGAGAGCACAAAAGACCCAGCCACAAGAAGACCAACCAAAATCAAATGCACATGCACCGATGAACATTGAGAGCAGTGCTCGCTCACAGCCTGGACCAGAAGCCTAAATGGAGGTTGAGAGCAACAATAGGCAAGGAAAAGAGTCACCACCTGCAATTAAGAAACAAATGAGGCTGGAAAAGCAAATTGAAAAGTTAAAAGAAGAACTGATGGAGGCCAACATGCTGGAGAAAGTCATCAAGAAAGAGAATGAAATGCTGAGAGCACAGAGTAAAGAGACTCAACATAAAAATGAGAAGTTGAAGGAGCAAATAAAAGAACTCGAGGCTGAACAAATTGACATTTGCAAGTGGGCAACCAAATGGTATACCCAAAATAAAGCCCTCAAGGAGAAATACAAGAGTTTGAAACATGAGCTCCACATTCAGAAAGATGCCCAAGCTAAGAAGAACATAGATGCATTGTTGAAAGCAGCAGAGGTACAGGCAGGGACAGAGTTTAGAGGCAGCACATCAGGATTAACATGAGGACATGCTAATTCATTAAGCTTGGGGGAGATGTTGGTACCATTCCATTACCATCTTTTTCTTCTAGAAACACCATCATTTGTCTACCTTTTTCCTCCATAGACCCCTTATATTCCTTGAAATTGATTAATTAATAGCATTATAGTTGTTAGTTTGCATTAAAGTTAATTTATGAGTTTTTATGTTAGAAATTAGGATTTTTCAATAAAAAGATTACAGGAAGTCATAACATCCTATAAATGGTTTATCATCTGACACGTGGCATGACAGGCAAGCCAAAGTAATGGATAGGAACGAAGACTGGAATGTACAAGCATGGTGAAAAATCGATTCTACAACAAATCAAAAGCTCTTGGTTATGTGGTCCACGCTGGTCAAACCCCAGCATTTTGGTTACAAAGGCAGTAAAAGCCATGGTTTCCCAAACCGGTTTCGTTTTGTTTTCTTTTTGGAAATCGGTTTAGATTAGAAATGACCAAAAATCATTCCTTTGTAAAAGCGGAAACAACTGCTTAATGAATGTACATTCGATTCAGATAGGGATAGGCAGATAAAGACTGCATATTATTTTGTTAACAGTTACAGTTACGATTATTATCTCTGTGCATCATTTGAGAACATAACTTTTGTATGTGATTGCAATCTACAGCACTTGAATATAGTCACGGTTTTACTCCAGCAGTGTTTATGTGTTAATTCTCTCATTGCTTGAGTTTACTTCAGTGTACCATTTAAACGTGGACAGGTCCTGTGTGGATTGGTATACTGTTAATTTCATTTCCTTAGCAGTTTTTGAATTTGAATAGAACGCATAGTGTTTAATGTTATTTCCATGCTTATGATTTTTTCGATTTGATTGGAAATTCTCACAAATGGTATTTATGGTGATAGCTTGAAGATTTCATCGTTAAGATCATTGAACCATATCTTGTAAGAGATTTGATCCATCGTTATATTTTGAAGTATCTCCATAGACTTTGTTTTTCATGCATTTAAATTTTAGTGTACTTTTGATTGCTTTTGATTTTTCATGAATGCTCAAGTGTTAACTAGACAAAGCTTTTGTGCATAGCATCCTTGTAAGGGGATTAAAATCTTGGTCTAGCAATACGCTGTATCTTTAGGACAATTAGATAAGTTAGGTGATCTGAGTGTTAAGGTGAGAGGAAACATATCTTAACCTTCTATAAAGAAGTACTGCAACCTATCACAATAAACACTTAGTTAGGAATCCTTTATGTCTATAGACTGTAGACGCATGCCTCGAAGTTTACTGACCCTGGTTGATAATAAATCTAGTCTAATCTAGCACCCTAGATTGGCCACTACAACATGTATACAACAAACATCACTAGCTCCAATAGTGGAGCATTGGAGCCACAACTTGCTCCCTAAAAGTACTGACTCTGTCTCTCTAATGCCTTATGGGAGAAGCCAAGGTGAAAATTCCTTTGCTTGTACAATCACTGTGTACATATAACAAATGAGGTGACCATTCACCTCCCTTGTGACCGTTGGACTACCCTCATGATTGTTTGATTTCTCCATGACTCTTTGACTGCCTACATGACTTTTCACATTACATGGATGACACTTGGAATTCAATTTTTACAATACAGTTTCTCATGTTGAATTACATATTCCATAAAATGATGTTGCAGATGATGACTGATGAAATGACATGACATGGAACTGGTGACATGGACTGCATGATGACATGGCAATGCCAAGTCATTCTTTGTTTTTTATTTATCTTCAATAAGAGATGTGCAATGCTTCATCTTCATTAGAGATGTGCTTTATTCTTCATATCCGCCCTCCAAAGGGTTGTGAATCAGATGGAGCCTTCATACGATTCTGATATGTAATCTTCTGTTGTATTTTGGTGTTCCTTTGTTTTCTCGCCTGATGATAATCTCATCCCTTCATCTTCATATGTGTCTCCTAGCATGGTCCCCTTTTCCTTTTCCTCCTTCATCTTCCTGTCATGATAAGATAGAGTATATGCAATGGAAAACCATTCATGAAAAGCCAACATCATTTTGAAAACCCCTAATCAAACATATTTCATGAACTAACATGTTAATGGTGGAATTAGTGACTGGTGACTGGTTGAGTGACTGGATAAGGGATTGCACATTTCTAGAGGCCAAGGTCTGGGACTAAGGCTTGAGACTGCACAATGCGTACTTTAGGATGGCTAGATTCAAGATATTATGTATTTGAAGGGTTTAAGAGCTCAAGGTTGGGGCTTCAGTCTTGAAGATTCCCAATGTGCAATTCTGGAAGGATAGAGGCCAAGGAATTGCACATTTGAGGGACTCAAGGATTTAGTCTAGAGGCTTGAGCCTTGAGATTATGCAATGTGCAGTTCTGGAGGCTTGGGCAGAGGGATTGTATAATTGAGGGACTCAAGGATTGAGGCTAGAGGCTTGAGCCTTGAGTTTTCCCACTACGTAGTTATGGGAGGTAGGGAGGCTAGGTGATTATGTAATTTCATAGTTTAGGAGCTCAGGGATGAGGCTTAAGCCTTGAGACTATGCAATGCATAGTACTGATTGGGCAGGAGAAAGAAATTGCACAATTTTGGAGCTCAGAAGCTATATTTGAGCATTATGATTACACAGTGCACAGTCCTGGAAGGCAACGACTGTGCATTACATAGTGCCAAGGGACAAGGATGCTTCTACAGGGTTAAAACTATGCAATGCACAATTTAGGCTGGGTAGAATGAGGCTGAGTGGCCCGGTCGAGGAGTTTTCCCAGTTGGATTAAGTGTTGGATCAGTGAGATGAACATGATTAAAAGAGAGACTCCGAGCATGATCACACACTTAGATCACTTGATGACATGACAAGGAATGCTCAGAATGTAAGAACAACATGCCTTCCTCAATGCAACAACTTTATGATGACTCCTACCAAGTGAGACACAAAAGATATACTTTTCGATGAAAGTGGCGACACTTGTGCGATAAGGCTTGAAACTTTGTAAATAAGTGTGAAACATGTCTACATGATAAGAAAAACCCATTATCACAAATATTTCCCCTTGAAACAAGCCAAAACTATGATTTTCACGATAAGTGACACTTCCCACTCCCAAAAATGACACATGCAATATGGAAAGAAAATAGTGAACGACACTTGTAGCATGCGAATGATAGAGAAAGAGACACATGCCATAGTGAAGGTAACATGAAAATGATACTAATTAGAAAAAAATCAAGCAAAAACGACAATTGAAAACATGAAAATGACACTCGCGAGAGCGAAGGTGCGCAAAAGCAATAGTTTGAAAAACTCACCAAAATAGATGTACCAACACAACCAAAAGTGAGAAAATGTTAATGAAAATGCACACTAACTTTCAACATGGTCTGAGCATAGCACATACACTGTCTTGATGGACTGCGCTAGGCTTGTTCAAGCTTTCGTGAAAGAATGCACTCATGAATTCATAGTGGAATGAGCATGTGTAAGCAAGTGACTTCATCACTTGAAATCAAAGAAGGGAGCTTGAAATATTAACAAAGCATTACCAGCCAAGAAGTGACTATGAAATGAACAATCGCAAGATCCACAGTAGGCTCCAAATTTGAGTGTAGGAAAATTTTTGGAGGGTGTTTGTCACAGCGACAACAAAAGGGTAGAAAATATACCCACCTCTTGGGTTGATGCATGGCATACATTATCAACATGTCTTATATCACCTTGTTTAATCTTTTGATCTGTCCATCAATTTGAGGATGATACACTATGCTAAATGCTAATTCTGTCCCAAATCCAAAAAACAATTCTTTCGTAAAATTTGAGGTGAATTTGGCATCTGGATTTGGCATACCATGCAATATAAATATTTCTCTCATGAAAATATTAGCAATGTTAATTTCCTTCTGGGTGGACTTGACAACTATAAAATGCATTGTCTTTCTTAGCTTGTCCATTACAACCATTATAACATTATGATGTCTTAATGTTTTTGGAAGTCTTGTGATGAAGTCCATATCTATGAATTCCCATTTCCACTCAAGAATGGGGATCAATTTTAACAATCTCGTTGGATGCCTAAACTCCACTTCAACTTTTTGACATTCTAGGCACTTGAAACTATAATCAACAACTTCCTTTTTCATGTCTGGCCAATATACACTCTCTTCTTAGATGTTATCATTTTCTTATAACCAAGATGACTTGAATAAGTTCTTTTATGAAATTCTTCCATGATGATATTCTTACTCAATGCTTGAGTGAGTAATTCTTCCTCAATGCTCCTTCTGGATCTTGCTACAAGCATTCCTTCACATGATGATAATACTCATCCTGAAGTAATGCCTCTTTAATCCTTCCATTGATATCAATTTCACAAGTGCTCATGGATACAAAATGTGCCACTTGTAGGCTCCTACTAAGTGCATCTACTACTATTTTCTCTTTACTCTTGATGTATTTTATTTCAAAGTCAAACTCACTAAACAAGGCTAGCCACCTAGATTTTCTTGAATTCAACTTGGGCTAGTCAAATTTATATCTCAACCCTCCATGATATGACATTAATTTTTTTTTTCTTCCAAGAAAATAATGCCTCCAAATTTTTAATGCATGAATTATTGCTATGAGCTCCAAGACATGAGTGACATAATTTTTCTCATGCTCATTTAATTTTCTCGATTCATAAAAAACCAAATGTCCTTCTTGCATTAGGACTCCACTGAGACCTTCCTTACAAGCATATGTACATATCACAACATCCTTTTTTGAATTTTCTATCCTTAATATAGGTGCATGTCAGTAGGTGTTTTATTTTTTCAAAACTGGCTGCACACTCTGACGTCCATTGGAACTTAGCCCATTTCCTCTGCAAAGCTGTGATTGGGTGCCTAATTCCCGACAAATTTTGAATGAAACTTCTGTAACATTTAAATGAGTAGGCCACTCCATGATGGCCTTGATCCTTCCTGGATATACTTCCACTCCTTCCTTGGAAACAATATGTCCCAAGTACTGAACTTGTGATCAATGGAAGAAATCATATTTGGTGAGCTTGGCATTGAGGTTGTGCTCTCTCAAAAATTGAAATATTTATTTCAAATGTTCTTCATGCTCTTCCTTGGTTTTAGAGTAAACCAAGATGTCATCTACACAGACCCACACAAAATTGTCCAAATATAGGCTAATGAAATTTTTCATTAGACACATAAACATGGCTGGAGCATTTGTGAGCCTAAATACGGCCACCACAAATTCATAATGTCCATACCTAATTCTTATATTTATCTTGTGGATATATTCATCTTTAATTTGCACTTGACGGTACCTAGACTTCAAGTCTATTTTTGAAAAATACTACAACTCCCCTCAATTGATCAAAAAGTCAACAATCCTAGGAAAAGGATACTTATTCTTTACTGTGGATTTACTTAACTATCTTTAGTCAATGCGAAAAAACAATGTACGATCCTTTTTCTTAACGAATAGCAATGGGGTTCCACAAGGAAATATGTTGGGTCTGATGTATCCCTTGTCAAACATTTCCTTGAACTATAACTTTAGCTCCATTAGCTCTGACATGCTCATGTGATACAAATATTTTGACACTCATGCTGATCCTGACTATAATTCCATTGAGAAATCAATCTCTCTTGGCGGTAATCCTGGAATTTCCTTTTCAAATACATCACTAAACTGCTTTAATATCATATTCTCTTCCATCATATCCTTGATGTCTTCTAATTCACTAGTCACCTATATCACATATAAGGCACACCCCTTTCGGTTGTACCTTTTCATTTGCAACATTGATATTTGCCTAACATTTATTGGGTTGCCTCTCCCCTGTAGCATCAATATTTCTCCTTTGTCACTAAGACATTCTAACAACTTGCTGTAGTAGTCGATTTTAGTTTTGTGGCTTGTCATCCCGTCCATGTTGACTAGCACATCATATGAGCCCAATGTGACAGGTTCAAATCCATAGATGTGGGCATGCCATCTATCATTGTTGGGCATGATTTCACCACATATACAACCCACCTTTTAGTTCTTGTTGATAGCTAAACTAACCATGATTTTACATGGGCTTTCTTCTGCGCACAATTTTCTTCAACCTTGGACTAACATAAATAAATTAGAACCTGGGTCAATCATAATTGAAACAGGTTGGTTATCAACCATACCTTCCATTTCAATCACGTAGGCATGGTAATCGACCTACATATTATCCAACGTAGCATAAATTTGTGGCATGTTCTAATCCAAAACATTCACCATTTCTATTTCTTGCACATTATACAACATTGGACCATTCTTCTATGGCTAAGGATAACCTTTCTGCATGTGACCTAATCAATGTACACCACTTCATGGGTCTTCTTCTGAACCCCTCAGTTTCCTCTCTTGTAAACTTAAGAGAACTGATCTCTACTAGCACTAATAGTAGATTTCTATTGAAGCTCATCCTTAGAAAGAGTGGTAAACTTCATGATCCTTCCTCCTGAATGATATCCTAAAAATTTCTACCCTTTTCTTTTAAAGTTGGGCATACCTCTTTCTTTCCAATTAGTTGGGAATTTAGTCTGATGCTTATGTTGTTCATAGCAATAACTTGTCTTCTGGATGGTGTCCTATAATGTCTTTGGGTCATCGAACTTAATTATGTCCCTGTAAGTCCATGGAAATCTATTGAGATACCTTTGGATCTTTACCTTCTCATCCTTGATATAAGGTGATGGCCCTCAGTATTGTAACAAGAATGCTGCAACTCCCAAGGCTACCAACTTTAATTATCAACTCAAGGTTCAAACTTAAGAGGTATCAACACTATATGTGCAGCATACAATGTGTCCTTATTTTGCTGTCATGATGTAATGGAGTGAATGTAATGAAATAAAATCCTAAACTAATTGCATAAATGGAAATGTTATTTTGAAAAGAAATTAATCCTAGGCAAGAACAACAATTTGTAACTGAAATCCTAAGATCATGAATTCAAATGAATAAGCCTAATCTACTTTTTAAAAAGGCATGTCCTAATTGGTGTTTTATTCTTCCTCAATCACAGATTTAGAGCCTAGGTGTTACGATTCAACCCTAAGAGGAAAAAAGCAATATTTTTGAGCAAATATGGTCAAGTTTACACGTGCTAGAGGAGTGCTACAGGAAGTTATAGTGTTTGCTACAAGAAGTTACAGGTTTGCTACAAGAAGATATAATTCACCGAATGACCAAGTAAATAAAATCCAAATGGCATGGGACATTTTTTATTTATTTAATAGGATGTCTTAGGTCTCCATTCCAAGTGGAATCACTCAGAAATACACATGTTAACACATGCTAAAAAATAACAAAAAATTACTAGTCTAAAATCTAGAAATTCCAGAACTGGTGAGCTAGTTAACCTATCAAATGACTAACCTAATCAAGTGAAAATGCAAGGGAGTAAATTTTTTTTATTAAATTGATTTTTTTTTATAATATAATGCAAGTGGAATAAACTCAAATTAATCTTATTAGAATGTTCTAAAAATAGCAGAAAATTACTACTATTTGCTACAAGGGACTTCCATAATATTTTGAATTTGTGAATAAGAAAACTAATTCAAGTAGCTCAATGATTATTATGACCTTTCAAAGATGTTCCAAGGATGAAATCATTCTTGTGATCCTGCAAAATAACTCACTTCAACCATTCAATCCAATCCTACAACAAGAAATCATCAATAATAAATGCAGAAATAGGAAAAACAAGAACAAGAGATGCATGTGAATAAGAAGTGAAAAGAAGAAAAGTAAATTATACAAAAGGGCTTTAAGGCTCTTGGGATGGCCAAGTCAAAGGATACTCAGAATCATATGAAGGATACCAAGTTTTAGAAGTTAAAAATGACACCAATCTTCATTATTTGAATCAACCTAAGTACATACCTGCTAGAAATGAAAGTGGAGCTGCAAAAATACAAGTTTTCTCCACAAGAAGACTAAGAAAAACCAACCACTAGAGGAAAATTCGAATTTGTACTTATACAAAATCATGAGTAAGCATTCTCCTTGGAATGAGGAATCTTTCCCCTCAAAAATCCCTCAAATAGTGGATTTGGTTCATAACACTAGGAATCTGCATTAAATGACAAGGAACGCATTCCTAGATTTTCTCAATCATTGGAGCTCCAAAATTTGTGCAATAATTTCATAATATCTTGTTGATTTATTATCCAATATTGATCCTTGTGTAGTAGGGAGAAAGTGCCTAAATTATCTCCTCCTCCAAATCTTCATAATCTTCCCAATATTCTCACAATATTCTACAAATTTAAATAATATTAGGCACAAATATGAAATTATCCATAAACCTTCCTAATGAACATATTAAAGCTAAAAATATGTCATCTAATGCAAAAAGAGAGGTTTAAAGTGCTGAAGGATGGTTAGATGAGCGTTAATTTATGTTTAATTTGGAGGCCCATCATACCCCCAGCTGAAAGTGTTGCTCATCCTCTGATCAACTTAGTGACCTCATTGTGCCTCATTCATGGCCCTAATGGCCTCTCTCTTATACATTCCTTAGTCCTTTCTCTTAATAATCTTGGTTGTAGGTCTTGCAAGGATAACAAAAAAATGTAGTTTTTCTTTTCATGATTGTTTAGCAGTCCTTCAAGCACAAAACATAACTTTCCCCTTTGCAAGTGAACTCTGTTGGCTTGTAGATCCATTCCATTCACATCCTCTCCCTTGAAACCCTCATTCCATTTTCACTCATTTTTTCAAAACTGTTTGTGCATAGAAAAATCACATTGTTTCTAGAGACCATTAGCTGCCTTTTTCCCCTTATGCAAGATGGGTTTTTGAAGAATTTTCTATTTGGAAAGGTCTTCCACATCCTTTTCCAATCTCCTGCTATCTTTTTCCACCATTTGGACACCTTTGAAACCATCACAACTCCCTCAGATGCGAACCTATAACAACACAAAGCATCCTATAGAGGGCCTATAGCACACCACAAAATATATCAAATATTGACTAAAATTGCACCTCATGCATAATTTTTTTCTCTTACCTTTCTATAACAACTTCTAGAGGATTGGAAAAAAAAGCTGGAAAAATATTAGAGACCTCTTGGAAAGCCTCTTTTTATCACTGTGGTTTGAGTTCTATTTTGATGGTGAATGCCTTCTTGCCTTTTTTAACCTTCTTCTTCTCTTTTGTGTCCTATATGATTGCCTAATGGGCTTTGGGTTTCTCTGTTCTGATTAAGTCTCTCTTAGGCATTGCTATTTTGGTTTTTAGCACAATTTGTTCCTTTCTTCCTTCTTCATCCTTGAGCTTTTCCTTTAGCTAATTTCCCTCTTCTCCATCTTCTTCTTCTTCTTCATTAGCTTCTTCTTCTACTTCTTCTTATTTGTGAATTTCTATGGTTAGATCCACCCCCAATAGCCTTCAATACAACTTTCCAAAGTTGGCAAGGCAATTGTCTATTTCTACTAGAAGTCTTAGATATTCCTATGTAATGAGGGTTTTATGACAAAGGCAAAAAGAAAAAAATTCTCATATTTCCTGGAGGAAGGATGATATTATGCTCACTCAAAAAAAAATTCAATTCCCCTTCTTATCAAGCTCAATTCAAAGGAAAAATCCATATTTCATTTTTTTATTTATAAACATTTATCAAAATTTTCCCTTAGGCTGTACTACTGAAAAAATGAAAATTTTTACAAGCTTCTTGTTCACATATGGGAAGGAGAAATATGTATTTACCCTTTCTTTGGGTGTTTTCCTTCAAATCCTAGGGTTTGGGAGATAAATTCCTCAAAATCGGGGTCGTTTGCAACAACTTTTGCCTTCTTGTAGCATCTCTGTTTTTCCTGTAGTACACAGTCTGTCTCTCCTGTAGCAACCATGTTTCTCCTATAACAGCTATGTTTTCTCTTGTAGCAACACATAATCTTCTTGCAACTGGTTAGTCTTGGCTCCCTAGGTCTCTGGATTTATCTATGAGGCTTGGGCTACTTCCCCTTAGCTTAGAGGGAGGTTATTCCTTCAATATGCTCCTTATTTCCCTCTAATTATTCCTTTTGTTGATAGCTCGATTGCTTAATTGTGATTAGTGTTGCTGAGGGAGGTTGAGGCTTCCTTTGCTTGAGTCTAGTGCTTCTCCTTCTATTAAATACTCCACCCAATTCTCCTAGTATTCCTCCTTGATTTTATGTAGGTGTGGAACCCATATTTTTTTTAAACAGTCTCAGTGGTGAAACATTGGTAAATTGTTTGGTATTATTGAGGAAGAAGGGTACTTGAACTGATGTCAACCAAGGTCAAACTTCAAAAAGACATCCTACTGATCAATTGAATATTCCAGGCTCTTAATTTCAAACAAAATTCTCATGCAGTTGAATGTGGAAACGAGGAATAAGGGTGTCACTTACTTCTTGTTAGAGAAATTATGGGTGTGCATGAAGGTTTCAGACAATATCAGGTCATGGTGACACCTTCCTTCTCCTCCCAACTCTTCCTTTCGCTCCTCTCGACCCTCGTGTAGTACTTGTAGGCCTTCCTCTAGCAACAACAGAGTGTGTTCAAAATTCCTCAATGGCACCATAGGCACTAGCTTGTTCTTCCAATACCTGTTTTTGGAATGAGTGATGGTGAAAATGAAGTCAAGCTAGCACATAATATCCTCTTTTTGTTAAAATCTTGGAGCGCTTTAGTGACTTGGAATTAACTTGAGTTTCCTCTTGTGGACCGTTGTCCCTACTAATTGTAATCATTTCTCTCTCCTTGTAATCATCACTTTCCCCACTTTGAATTCTTCACATTGCATGTGTGTTCAAGTAAACTATAGTCTTACTAGTCGAGGGTGGCCAATTTTACTTGCCACCTTCAACCTATAAAACCTTCTCTCATGTGCATTGGAAACAATTTTTTTACCTTAATATGCTCAACAAGAGAGGTGAAGAACAAATGCATACATGTGCCTACTTGATGTTGAGCTGCCGTAGATGCATGCATGTTGTTGTGGGGCTTCATATCATGATGGGTTGAAGGAGAGGCATGCATGCTACTGCTGAGTTGATGACCGATCCATGCTTCTTTGGAGGTGCTAATTTTCTTTGGTTTCTTCTGCACAGGGCTTCATAGCTTGATGATTATTTGACTGATAAGGTTGTTCTATGCAAGTTTCTTTCTAGTGTTCAATCTGCTGTTGGTGGAGTAGATGGAATGCTTCTTAAGGAGGGTGTGCCCCTTCTCAATCTTCATAAATGGCTTCATGATGCTCAAGGTTTCTATATCTTCTTCTATGTGAGTGAAAAAATAATTGATGATGTGTTTTGTTGTAACTGTGCAGGCTACTACAAAAGGAATCCTCTTCCTGTAGCAGTCATTTAATTCCTCTTCTAGGCCTCATTATTGCATGTGGGATTGATGGAAAGTTATAGGAGCTATACGGATAGGGTTGAAATCATCAAGGGGTGGTGTAGGTGGTGGAAAAGTTGATGACAAAGTTTGTTTTGTTTGTTTGTTTGTTTGTTTGTTTCTTTTGTTTTTTGTTTTTTTTTGTTTTTTTTGTTTTGTTTTGTTTTGTTTTTTGTTTTTGTTTTTTTGTTTTTGTTTTTTTGTTTTTTGTTTTTTTTGTTTTTGTTTTTGTTTGTTTGTTTTGTTTTGTTTTGTTTTTTGTTTTTTTTTTCCTGATTTTTTCATGTAAGGTAGAGTGGAATTTGAAGATGAATTTTAGTTAGATGGAGTGGATGAGTGATGCAGGTGGTGTTGGGGGACCTATCTCAAACTTCCATAAAGAAGACATGACCTTTTGACCCCTTTCTCCAATTGGATTTGCCTCTTGTAACTTCTTCTCGACCATCCAGTAGCAATTCAGACCTTCTTGTAGTGGGATTGATGGAAAGTTATAGGAGCTATAAGGATAGGGTTGAAATCATCAAGGGGTGGTGTAGGTGGTGGAAAAGTTGATGACAATTTGTTTTGTTTGTTTGTTTGTTTGTTTTTCTTGTTTGTTTTTTTTTTTTTATTTTGTTTTTTTTTTGTTTTTGTTTTGTTTTTTTTTGTTTTTGTTTTTGTTTTTTTGTTTTTTTTTTTCTATTTTTCCTGATTTTTTCATGTAAGGCAGAATGGAATTTGAAGATGAATTTTAGTTAGATGGAGTGGATGAGTGATGAAAGTGGTGTTGGGGGACCTATCTCAAACTTACATAAAGAAGACATGACCTTTTAACCCCTTTCTCCAATTGGATTTGCCTCTTGTAGCTTCTTCTCGACCATCCAATAACAATTCAGACCTTCTTGTAGCATTTTAGGAAAACCTCCTGTAGCAAAATTGTTTTATGCATATCTATCGAATGGTAGACTAGATTGACATGAATTTTTTTGAGCATGTTGCCATCATCCTTATTCACCTCCCCAAAAAACAATCTTGGCCAATGGATGCAGGGATCTCAAGAAAAATTAAAAATGGCTGTAGGTGATGGAGGTCGATTTCTTGAAAGGTTTGCACTGAAATTTGCTAAAATTTCTTAAGCATGTTACCATCATCCATATGCATCTACCCATGAAACAAATCAACAAATGGATGCACGGTTTTCAATATATGATAAATTTTTTTTCCTGCTCTATGTATTTTGGCTTCCTGTAACGAAACAAAGCCCTCCTGCAACATTTTAGGACAACAAAGAAAATGAATGGTAAAATCTTGGGAATGATGGGTGGATGGTGCAAAGAGATGAGGGTGATGGATTGGCATGGCCTTGGTCCTGTTGGAGCATCTGGGCAAAGGAGGAGAAAGTCCAAGTTTGAATTCATTTGACTAGATTTTTGACCAACTTTTTTCTTTTGGTGCCAACTTGTTTTTGTTTCTTGCAAAGTTTGGGGAGCACCTTCATTCATTAGAGAGAGATACATGGAGCAATTCATTTTTTTTCTCTTTTAGGCCTACTAGCTGTCTTAATGAGGTTTTCAACTAGTAGGTCTACCTAGGTGCCTAAAAGGAGGTTTTCACCTAGGATTTTTATTTTATTTATTTATTTTTTCCAACCCATTGATTGCCTCATGGAAGTTTTCAATCAATGAGCCAATCTCAGGGGCGTCAAATGAGGTTTTCACTTGAGATTTTATTTTTTTTCTCTTATTTTTTATTTTTTCCTATCCTACTCTACTTGAAAAAAATCAAATCTCTTTCAAGTATAGGAATACTTCTAATGGAGCCATGTGCACATCATGATGAAAGATAAACTCATGTGTAGGCTTGAAATGTATGCTTTGTCATGTACCTAAATTTTAGAGACCAAATGATTTGAATTTGATGATATCAAGTTCTGTTGAAGAATAGAGTGATGCTTCAACTTGTTGATTTTTTGGAACCAAACCTCATTATAACTTTGATGCCCTTAGTTCGCTTTCTTATCTGGATCATTCTTCATGTCTTCTTCTACCATGACATGCCCAACCCTTCTCCTAACCGCAAGGCAGGCTGGAAACGGAGGCTTAAGCCCTTAAACCAGGCGAGCGAGGATACGTTGACTTAGAAAGAAGCTACCTTCTTTTTTGCCTATCTTTCTTCCCCTAAAAGCCTGAGCTCAAGACCTTTCCCCCCCTTATCAAGAAGGGCAGGACCTTACCGCCTGAAAGGACCCTTCGCTATGCTCAGATAAGGTATATTTTATATCTTCCTGAACTCTAACTCAGTTAAGTGAACAAATACCGGTTTCCAACGGAGCTTCTTGCACATGCTTCGGTCCTTGCGTTCGTTACCGAACAAGAGTGAGTGCAACGCCTCTGACATACATAAATAAGACATTTAAATTTTCCTCTTTTTGTTGATAATTCTCTTGAACACATGGAGGATATGATGGTAAACATGAGGGAACTTTTTATATCTAATTTTGATGTTTACTCTTCATCAAGTGAAACCCATGATTCATTGGTATTTTCATTTGATTTTTTTTTATTTTTTTTTGAATGTTGTCTGTCAATGAAATCAAGAGAATTTTTTTTTTTGCAATACTCTTCCTGAGCTAAGATGAATACCATTGAGATCAAGGGGAGATGTTTGGAAGTGTTGTACCTAAGCATTGTAAATGGGTTTAGCTACTTCCTTGTGTGGGTTTGGAAATGGTGGTACAGGTATTTGAGTGGGTGTGGATCTTTGAGATGCATGTGGTTGGGGTTGTGGTTGTGGTGGAGGTGGATGGTAGGGATAACATGGAGTCAGGTATGGAGGATATTGAGTATATTGTGGACTGCTCCCGTAAGGTCCTTGCCAACCTTGTTGCTAATATTGGTTTTGGGGTTGAGATGGCCAAGATTGCCAAGGAAAGGGTGCACTCCAATTACTTTGAGATGGATGTGCATAAACTTGAAATTCTAAATTAGGTTCTTGCATCATACCAGGTTGACTAGGCTGCCATGGTCCTCTTGGAGCTACATAACATAACTGCTTTGGTGATTGACTTGCTCCATTGTCCTCTTGGTAAACTTATTTCAACCTTGGTAATGATGGGCAATATTTAATAACATGTGATTCTTCATGGACAACATAAATATCAACATCTTCTTTTTCTTCATCTTTCATTCTTAACATTTCTACTTGTTTGCTTAGATTGCTAAGAATTTCTATTTTAAATTCATAAAACAAATTTCCAAGTTTAGCTTGACTTATCGATCTTGATGCTGATTTACTTACTCTTGCCCTTCCTCTTGATATGTGTTTGCATGTTTCACAAATTTATTCAAATGATAATTGGTATACATCACCTCTACTCATGAGATCAAGGAGATCAATCCACTCATCCCTAATTATTCTAAGTAAGAGGGTTTTTAGTGTGTCAAATCCTAAATGATGTAATTTTCCCCTCTTAACATTATACATGAACCTGTCTATTAGATTCTCAAGGCTCTCATCTTATTTTTGATTCATTCTAAAGATTTATTCTTTAATATCATTCTTTTTATATTTTTCTAGAAATATATTTTGCATGTCATTCCATGATCTTGTTGAATTAGTCCCCAAACCCATGAACCATTTAAGAGCTCTATCCTTCAATGTTGCCGGAAACAATCTAAATTTTTGAGTGTCTAATAAGTAACCATAAGGTCCACAAACAATTTCAAATTCAAAGAGAAAGTTTTGCGGATCCTCTGACCTCATACCATGGAAGTTTGGAAGAAAATATGGAGGGATGTTCTTCATGTGCACACTAACTTCAGTATCTTGAATGAGAAATCTAAGAGGATATTCCTCATTGTCATCATCCCCATCCATTTATGCTACCTTCTCTGTCATCTCTTCTTCTTCTAACTGCAAAAACGAATGGTAATGTGGCTCTTATTGCACCACATAGTCAAATTGGAGGGAGGGGGGGTTGGTGTTGGAGAAGTAATTTTTTTTTTTGAATAAGAATGTTAATGCAATGCAATTTTCTATTTTGAAATGAAATATGCCTAATGCAAATCTTTTTTTTTTTTTTTTTGTAGAAAGTAAAAAAAATAAACCAACTATGGAAGAAAACAATGTATACATTGACATCAAAAAGTGATGGCCCTTAGTATTGCAACAAGAATGTTGCAACTCCCAAATCTACCAACTTTAATTATCAACTCGAGGTTCATACAAACTTAAGAGGTATCGACACTATATGTGCAACATACAATGTATCATTATTTCGCTGTCATGATGTAATGGAGTGAATGTAATGAAATATAATCCTAATCTAATTTCATAAATGGAAATGTTATTTTGAAAAGAAATTAATCCTAGCAAGAACAACAATTTGTAATTGAAATCCTAAGAGGATGAATTCAAATAAATAGGCCTAATCTACTTTTAAAAAAGGCATGTCCTAATTGGTGTTTTATTATTCCTCAATCATATATTTAGAGCATAGGGGTTATGATTCAACCCTAAGAAACAAAAACCAAGCTTTTTGAGAAAATTTGGTCAAGTTTACACGTGCTAGAGGAGTGCTACAGGAAGTTACAATGTTTGCTACAAGAAGTTACATGTTTGCTACATGAATATATAATTCATTGAATGACCAAGTAAATCAAATCCAAATGGGATGGGACAATTTTTTTTATTGAATAGGATGTATTTGGTATCCATTCCAAGTGGAATCACTTAGAAATACCCCTGCTAACATGTGCTAAAAATTAGCAGAAAATTACTAGTCTAAAATATAGAAATTCGAGAACTAGTGAGCTAGTTAACCTATCAAATGACTAACATAATAAAGTGAAAAAGAAATGGGGTATTTTTTTTTATTATTAACTTGAATGTTTCTATGATATAATTCAAGTGGAATAAACTCAAATGAAGCTCATTAGCATGTTTTAAAAAATAGCAGAAAATTACTACTATTTGCTACAAGGGACTTCCAAAATATTTTAGATTTGTGGATAAGAAAAGTAATCCAAGTAGCTCAATGATTAATATGACCTTTGAAATTTGTTACAAGGATGAAATCATGCTTGGGATCTTGCAAAAGAACTCACTTCAACCCAATCCTACAACAAGAAATCATCAATACTAAATGCATAAATAAGAAAAATAAGAACAAGAGATGCATGTGAATAAGAATGTGAAAAGAAGAAAAATAAATTATACAAAAGGGCTTTGATGTTCTTGGGATGGCCAAGCCCAAGGATATTTAGAATCCTATGAAGGAGACCAAGCTTTAGAAGCTAAAAATTGCACCAATCTTCATTATTTGAATTAATCTAAGTACATCCCTGCAAGAAATGAAAGTGGAGCTACAAAAATACAAGTTTTCTCCACAAGAAGACCAAGAAAAACCAATAAATAGAGGAAAATTCGAATTGATACTTATACAAAATGATGAGAAAGCATTCTCCTTGAAAGGAGGAAGCTTTGCCCCTCCAAAATCCCTCAAATAGTGGATCTGGTTCCCAACACTAGGAATCTGCATTAAATGATAGGGAACACATTCCTAGATTTTCTCAATAATTAGAGCTCCAAAATTTGTGCAATAATTTCATAATATATTGTTCATTTATTATCCAATATTTATCCTCCTATAGTAGGGAGAGAATCCCCAAATATTCATAATCTGTCCAATATTCTCACAATAGAGTTTACAAAAATAAATAATATTAGGCACACATATGAAATTATCCATAAACCTTTTTAATGAACATATTAAAGTTAAAATATGTTATCTAATGGAAAAAGAGAGATTTAATGGGTTGAAGGATGGTCATATGGGCCTTAATTTATTTCTAATTTGGAGGCCCATCATAAGGCACATACCTCAACATCTCCAAGTACCCATTAATGTATTCATCACCTGTAAGATTCTCAAATTTGTGCTTATGTAATCCCTTAGCCTTGTAGTCATAGTACCTTTCAGATAGGTATAATTCCCACCAAATATCAACTTTTCCTTTCAAGATGAAAATGACTACTCTTCCTTTCACGTTTTCAAAGTAGTCATGCACCCAAAAACATTTCTTCATTCCTAGTAACCATGCTTCTTCCTCTTCACCCTTATTGTATTCTCCATCAAAAGTAGGAGGTTTTTCCTTCTTAAATTATTTTGGTATAAATTTTATCATTCCTCTTCTGTTGATGATATCTCCTAGTTGCAAGACTGGACAATTTCTCATGACTACTTGATCTTCTCTCTAGAGCATTGATTAGAATTCCTCCTCTCACTATATGTTCACTTGCATGCCTATGGATTTTCTTAGACTTGTTTCATTTTGCACCACTATCTTCCAACCCTTGTTTCCAAAGCCCTGATGGACTCTTCTTGGACTTATATTTTTCTAGGTAACTAGCACCACGCTCATGCTGCTTCTATTTTTGCAGCTATTACGAGCTCTACAATATTACTGCATTTACTTTTGTTTTCTTCTTGAGCTCTGAAAATATTTTCATTTCTAGCCTTAAAACTTCTAAACTCATCCCTTAAACTTTTGAGGGTTTCCATCCAGTCAGGGAAGTCTTCCTCTCTCCTCTTCCCAACTGAGTCTTCTTCTTGACAATGTTGGGATCTATTAGTGATGTATTGCACCATCCTACTACACATCCCTTGATTTTCTTGTTGTTCCTTGGTGTCCTCTTATGTGCTATTACACACATATAACTGTTAGTAAAACTAAAATACAAATGGACATATTTACCCATCACCTTGGAATGTTTTCAATAAACAAGTTGATGTGAAACCAAATGAAACATCAAATCTCAAGTTAGTATGCTAGTTAGAAAACAAGATAACACATCAAAATTTCTCATGCTAACCATATTATCAGTAAAATTTTTGAAATCATCATACATGTGCACATAACAATCAATTATCATTTTAAATACTATTTTTTGTAATTGTCAATAGATATTCCTAAATCATCTTCCCCAAAGGTCTAGTATTGAACCTTTGATTTGATTATCATTTAGACCCATTCAGTTTGAGTGTTGAGCTTGGGTGCTATGATACCACTCTATAACTATCCCTCCCACCCCCTTTGAACCTTCTCAGGCTATGGGAGGTGTTACTTTATGTTTAACCGAACCTTGATGGTCTATTGTAAAGATGGGGTTACAAAAATATTCCTTCTTTTAAATTTATAGTATTATTTTTTAATATCACTATCATATTCAACTCGTCAAGAATGTTCCGGTGATATAAATTTTACCTCAACCTGAGTCTTGGATTGAAAGTTACGGCCTTCCAAGCTCGACCAATTAAAAGGTGCCACATCAACAAGGCACCACCAAATGGCATCCACAGAGAATTTTATCCATTGGTCCCAAAGGATATAACCCCATAGTTCTTTGCATTGTTTCCTTTATATCTAAGTTTGAAGGAAATCTAGGGTGCCCAATATAAACCATAGTTCAACACTTTTTGGATCCTCAAATCCTCTGAATATTCTTCCTTCATGAAGTATATCATGGAGCCCATGAAGCATCCATGTAGCCATGCCTTCCTTCGTGGCATCCAACACCTCACCTCATATCACAATTCCCATAGTGTCCACAACCTTTTCATTTCATTGTCATTCTATGTTATATTTGTTCCATAGAAGAAATCCAGTGGCTAAAATAGTTACACCACACATTAACACTCAAATTGCTCAGATCCAAGATTTCTTACCATTTCATTATCATTTTGACCACCTAAGTGTGGCCCTCATCAAATATCAACACTCGATTGAATTAACTTCGGACATCCATATTATTTAAAATATGGTGCACTAACAGTGAATAGCCAAATTCCCGAATTTCTGGATACATTTGCAAGTCCCAAATGTATCCGCCCTTTTTCATAGATTCGGCTACACTAAACGATAAGGAATAAAAATGGTAACCAAACTAGATACTTGGACCCTCTAAGATCCATTCAAACCCTGATACAAGTTCTGACCTTTGCCCATACTTAGACTTACAAAGTAAGAAATATTCAAGGGATTTAACTAGAACTTCCTTGAAACAACGCATTACTTCGAACACCAAATTTATAGGGATAAAACCCACACCTAAGCACTAAAAAATTCAAGCATTACACTCAACCATAAACACATTCAATGGATCTATCCACATGCGTGCCATGAAACACTGAAATAAGCTATGAAAAGCTGATACCTCTATGTGAATTTATATACAACAACATCATACAAAACCACATAATTAATATAAAAAAAATGTTATTAGGTCTAACTGATTGATCATACACCACACAACATCAACCATATCCCTTTATTATGGAAAGAAAATAAACAGTCTTAAACAATAGAGATCCATGACATTCACATCATATCAGACAATAAAAAGTCACACACTGTAACGTATTAGCTGAGCACCTCAAGTAATCATACATGACCATATAAATAGCTCTGAAACTCATGAAAATATCAACAAACACAGAGGCCTTCAAGCTACTCATGACCATAAGAACATATAAATAAAGAATTCATTATAAAAAAATAGGAATATCACATTCCTCCATTATCAGGATTGATATAAACACTATCATAGCACATACCAAAGAATTATTCATGATTCATGGTGTGGCATGTATGCAAGTAAGTACACTTATTTGATTAACTTGAATGATTGACAATTGAGGTAGGGACTTCAAATCTCCACCCAACCATAGTCCAACTACATTGCAATATTTCTTGTAACTGAGCACCCCCAAGACAGATTTAGAGCTTGAGGAGTTAAGTGCTCAAGGGAATTTCACACGGATAAAAAGTCAACCATATGAGAGGGAGTGCATTGTTCAGGTGGTTTATTAATTTCCTCCTAAAATAAGCACCTGAGTGAATCTTCTGCCTCTATGAAATAGATCACAAGGATTCACCCTAGGCTTAGTGAAGTTTTACTCAGTCAAGGAGTATGATCTCACTCTAAAGCTAGTTTAGCAGCTGATTTTCAAGGCAAGCACTACAAGAATCTAGAGAAAACTATCTAGTTGGTTTATTAATTGTCTCCAGCGATAAGCACCGTGAAGTATCCACCTACCAAGTGGTTTTTTTAGCCTTCCAACAAGCACCCTAGTGTAATATCAACCCATTCAACAAGATTTAAGTGGTTTATTAGCCCCAAGGCGACCAATTAAAGGTTTATCAACTTAGACAACAAGAATTAGTGAATCACTTTCTCCAACGAGTCTTCATTGACCCATCAAAAAACTGATAATAACACTATCCATACATTAGAAAATATAGGAATCGTCATCTTATCTTGTCTTGTCTTTTCTTCTCGCTCCTCTATGAGCTCCCGCATTGACTTCTCTCTTTGCATTATCACATCTGCTTACACTATGTGTTTCATACCACACCATACCATTGTATGCTCATACTCTCATGCATCCTCCTTCTGTTAGTATATTTTGATGTGACTCTTTTCCCCTTTTCTCTTGCATGTTGAATTCACCAACATGGTCCACGAGAATACATGCGATATGGGGTTTGTCCTTTACTTAGGTAACCCATATCCAACCTCCCAATTTGCAACATAAACCATTTAATTTAGTTAGGGAATATGTAGAATGAATAAATTAAGTGGTCTGCGTTAATCACATCCCATGCAACCTTTCCTCCTAAGTCTCTAAATATGTGTCCACTCCTCCAACTTAGTCATGCTTTTTATTTCCACATAATTTACATGAATCGATATTCACATTGACATTTACAAGACAATAGCAAAAAGGGTTGCTATAGAGTTTAAGGCTCATATGGAGAATCAAATAGAGAAGACAATAAATGTTCTAAGGATAAATAATTGTGGAGAGTTCTATAGGAATGAAATTGAGGAATTATGTATGAAGCAAGAAATAGCAAGGTAGAAGGCTACTCCATATGCACCTAAACAAAATGGGGTTTCATAAAGGATGAATAGGAAGTTGATGGGAAAAATAAGGAGCATGCTTAGTGGTGTCCGGTCAGGATATGGTTTATGTGAAAATGCAGTGGAGATTGTGTTTTACTAGTAAATCAATCAACCTCATTAGTGTCAGTTGACAAGACTGCATGGAAGGCATGGTATAGTAAAACACCCTCCTTTAAAAATATCATAGTTTTTGGTTATAATACTTATGTACATGTTGCAAAGGAAAATAAGAGTAAGCTAGATTAGAAAGGTAAAAAGCATATCTTTATTGGTTATAAAGATAAAATAAAAGGCTATAAACTTTGGAACCTGGTAACTAAGAAGACTATTTATAGTTGAGATGTTTCCTTTAGAGAGGTTGAATATGTTCCTGAATAGGAAGTCCTACCAAGGGAAAAATAACAAAAAAACAGATTTTGAGTTGAAGGATGAAAAATCTAACTGAATAGGGAACAATAATTAAAAGAAGAAGAACCTCATACTCGGGTGTTAAGGAGATTGGTTTGGGAAAGAAGGAAACTAGAAAGGTATACTCTACCTAATTTTGTTCTAGTTTTTCTTTATCTATTACTAATGATCATCTTGGAACTATTGAGGGGGTAGTGGATTCAAATGATGGTAAACTTTGGAAGAAGATCATGGTTGAAGAACTTGTTGCCTTGTATAAAAATGAGGCTGCAGATCTAGTTGAATTACTAGCTAGAAGAAATCCCATTGTTAGAAAATGAGTGTTTAAGAAGAGGTTGAATGTAGGAGGTAAATGGGAGAAGTATAAAGCTCACTTAATTGGAAAGGGATATTCCTAAGTAGAGAGAATTGATTTTAGTGAAAAAAAATGCTAATCTCTGGTAGCCATAGCTTCCAAATGATGCGTCTCGTTTTGCATATATTTAAGGATATATGAATGGAAAGAATATGTTGCCTCTTGAGCCTATTGTTTATCATGATTCTGGTCTTGAGGTCCTTGACCACCCCCCGTCCACTCTAACTTCTCATTCTCTACATCTGCATACTAACTTGCCAGCAGGAATGAACTACATTACTAAAACATACTCTATTGTGAGTAGGTGAATAAAAAATAGAATCCCAAATAAGAACACCCTTGGATTGCTAATTTTTAGTGTGCAACAAGGCCTTTTGCCCAACAACTACCAAAGAGAATTCACAACACAAAAAACTGACAGACCAAAATGCCATAGTACAATTCCTAAATAAAATCCTCAACACAACTGACTTAAAGGGAATCTCTCTCCCAATCCCGCGAGAAAATAATCTTTCATCGTGAGCGTTGTTGGTGCAATCAAATTCCCAGTCTCTAAAATAGTTTGTGCTTACTCAATTAGGGATTACAGACCCTCATTCCAACCAACTAATGACCTAAGACTGATTTACAAGGTTGTAGCACTTACATTTAGAAAAGGCTTCAGAAGGAAAATCGCCCCTTACATCACCCCATTGATAGACAAATACATTAAGCTAGCATCTCGACACGACTTTGACTTTAAACTTGGTTATCACACCTAAATGCCAGCTCAACTATACAACTAGGTGACCTAATGAGAATAGTATCAAAAGCACAACAAGATCCCACTATTGAACTCCACCAACGACAAGGTAATTTCTATGATAAAACGTGGCCCTCTTTTAGGGCTTTTGTTTGGTACAATGTGGAATACCCCCTTACCATCCCTACACCACACTAAAGGTATAAGGAGGCAATTACAATGATGACCAAACCTCCAAGGTCCTATTATAGAAATGGGATCTAATTTTTTTACTTTTTTTCAAACTCTTTTTAGATGTCAAAATAGACCTCATTATTGTGTTCATCTCATTAAGTCATTTTGAGTGATATAAATTTTACCACAACTCGACGTCTGGATGGAAAAATATAGGCATTTAAAGTTCAGTGATTAACCTTTTGCCTTGGATTAGGCCCTGCCACGTGGCACCTAAATGGATCCCATGTGGTATGCCAAATAATTGTTATGTCATCCCCACATGGTTGCAACTATGGTTTTGCGATGTCACCATATGTGAACCCCTTTTCCTTGACATAAGTATAATAAACAGATCTCCCCCTTTTTCTCTCTCTCACACACACATACATATATATCACTTAATCCATGCAATGCTGACCCAATTCAAGGAGGTTCCCATTGCCACGTAATCGTGGGTGTAAAAACCCAAGAATTTCCCTTTAACACCTCCACGCAAATACTCTGGTGGTCTGGTAGAGCAGAAGGAGAATTATTTTTACATTAACAGATTGGGGGAAATTCCCATCTACCAAGGTCCATTACCACTAGACCATTGGTTCCTCCACACTTTGATCAATAGGCATTGCTGCCTAGTGCCTGGTGCCCCAAGATGGAAAATTTTCCCATCAAATACTAGATAAAAACTTTGGCTATCAACCTCTTTCTACTAGCCTCCCTACTACCATTCTTTTGATATGACTAACGAAATCCTGACATAACGTCATGTTGATGTCATATCACCTTGGATTTAAATCCCAAAAGGAATTCATTGTGCTCCTTTTGAAAATCACTTCTCGGTGACTTCATCTAGTGTGATGTCACACCCACAACAACACTGACAACACATCCTACACGTGCCCCCCTCTGGGAGTTCCACATGTCACTTAATTTAAAACCATTTAACCCCGCAAAATAGTTGATTTTGGATGTCATTTGTCACACCATGAGGGTGCCACATCACCTACCACGTCAGCATAGGTCACACCAAGGCTTGACCCCTTTACAAAGTCGATTTCTACTGATACAAGAGAATTTAGTGTTTCGACACTTCGTCAAGGACTTAGACAAATTTGGGAAAATTTGGCATTTGTGGCCCTTTTGGCCTTCTTGACCCTTTATCCCCAACTTTATTTTAAAAAGTGCCCAAATGAAATTCTCACGGGCCTAAGGCCCTAGGGTCATCTGACGGTCTTTCACACTCGTGATATCAATAGCTCAAATTTAATAGTAGACCCCCCCACCCATCATTCATATATTGCGATCTCCAACATTGATTTTTATGAGAACCAACAACTCCATAATTTAGTCAGGATTCTTAGCCATATGCGCTTAAATAGGCTTGAAGCATGCTCCTCTAAACTTTGAACGTTCCTAACCTCGCGTGTTAATATAAATTCGTGTCTTCAAATAATTTTAAATCTCTAATGATCTATCCCTCCTGAGCTTGGCCATGACTCAACCCCTATGTAATAAATCCATATATATGTGTATTGGATGTATGCATAGCATGAGCCTCCTTTGCATATATCGTTTCGGCCATACCTATCTCTCTGCATGTGCATGTGCATGTGCATGTATATGTATATGTACATATATATATATCTATATATCTATATATCTATATCTATATCTATATCTATATATATATATATATATATATATATATATATATATATATATATATATATATATATATAGAGAGAGAGAGAGAGAGAGAGAGAGAGGTTATCACTCCTGTGCTTATAAGGCCTCGTCGCAACCTAATAATGAACACATATATATCTATATGTCTTATAAAAGAAAATTATCCCTTGTAACATATCCTCTACTATTACTAGCCCTTCCTAAGGTAGTAGGAGGTAGTTACTATGTTGGACCCAACTTCCAAATTATAGTTATGTGATGGGGTCTAACATTTTTTTCCACATTTATGAAATGTATCATATATATGTAGGATATCTCACAAATGATGTATATATACCCATTCAATCACAATGCTACACCCAACATCTACTTGAACAGTAAATAATCCACCTACCATTTACATTCACCGTGCTACAACCAACACAAGCAAGCAATCATCAAGCACATCACTCTATAAAAAAGCTACAAATCCTTTATCTACAAGGTCTACACAAGACCTTTACCATTGAACTCATCCAGTTCAAGTGTTGAATATGGATGCTATATCGCATGTTGAGATAACAACCTTTACAAGATCCAACCTGACATATGTTACACCCCATTCCTTAAACAAGGAATGAAGTAACCACGAAAGACTAGCATTCGTAACAAAAAAAAAAAATAATAAAAATTCATATAGAAGTAGTCAACCTCCACCGAGGTTCTTTGCCATATACAAATCAGACCATGGGACTCTCACATCCCAATAAATATATATATATACATATATTTACATTCGATTAGAAACAATCCATGTTATCTAGGCTACAAACATGGGGATTTCCTACATCCCTCATATCAGAGGAACATTCACATGTACACTTATTCCAAGCATGTAAGCATACACCACTGAATCATTAGTGCTAATATTATTCAAACAATTATACTCAAAACCATGCATAAAATTCTGCTAATAATGAGGAATTAACATGCATCCATAATCACAGAAATAGACTGTCCAGACCTTCAATATGCCTAATGGACAACACATGCAATATCATTGCATTTTTCAATCAAATCCATCATACCATAACATCCCTTCTATAAGCATACAAATCATAATCAAATGCTATAAATAGCATGTAATCATATCCACATTCAACTATAGCACTTAGATCTAGAGCTCCACCCTAGCTCCAAAGATCCACGCTAGGTCCTATGCTTGGACTTACTGCTCTGTTAATTTTGTAACTAGGCACCAAATTATCCCCAAAGGTTTAGAGTTGAACCTTTGTCTACATTTCTTCTATGTAGAGCTCATCCAGTACAAGTGTTGAACGTAGCTCTGATACCACTCTTTAACGTACCTCCCTACCATCCCTAGCCCTTAATAAGTGTAGTAGGAGGCAGTTACTAAAATTACCTGACCTCTAATGTCCCATTATGGAAATGTGGTCTAAATTTTTTAGCCTTTTTCAATTTCCTTAAAACCTAAAACATATGACATTGTTGTGTTCATCTCATTAAGAACTTTCAAACGATATAAAATTTTCTCTGATCCAACTCCTGGATCAAAATATATGACCATTTAAAGTTTTAACTATCAAACAATTCCATGTCATGCAACTTGCCACATCGTACCCACGTGGCTACCCAGGTCATGCACCACATGATGCCAAGTGGTAGTTTCCGACCCTCCCATGACCTTCCATGCTCATAGGAACCTTGATCCATGGCTCACATGGCCCAAACTATAACATAGTGTATATTATATATTCAATGCATGTGGGTGTGGGCCCCCTATGGCCACATCATCCCATCAATTAAATCTCAGGTGTTCTACTAAGTCATTCGCTTGAATTCTCTCAGATCCTAGGTTCAAGGGTGATGTATGAGGGTGTGGGCCCCCTATGACCACATCATCTCGTCAATTGAATCTCGGGTGATATACCAAGTCCTTCACTTGAATTCTCTCAGATCCTGGGTTCTAGGGTGATGCCATTGATACTAAGCGTTGGGGTGACGTCATCCTTTGTCACACCACGTAGATCTGTGTCCCACCACAAGTTTCAACATCTTATACATGAGGTTTTCATTTCATAAGGAATTCAAGGTTTTCTTCTGTCACTTTGTACTAGGTGTTCAACCGGCCCCATTGCCACATCATCTTGACAAATAGATGTAAGAGGAATTAGACCGTGCCTCCGCTTGGAAATTTTTGGGGAATTTCTTTGTGGGTCCATCCAACAACCACGAGAACTTTTCCATTGGTGGCCCATATTTATCCTAACTAAGTGTTTGATCACCAAACTTGGTCATAGGATCAAGGAGGGGTTAAGCCATTCCTTCTAAATTCCTACACTTTGGACTAAAAATCCTAGCCCTTCGAGCTTAGTGACTGTTAAAGTGCTTGTAAGGGCCTTTTCCCAGACCTTTGATTCATAGAATTTGACATAAAAGGGCATAAGCCAACCACGAGGGCTTCAATTAATGAACCTCTGACATATCATGTGCATTCGTGGGATACTAAACAATACCCTTAATTTGACTTCATATTGGAAAATACCTCTAAAAATCACATTATTTAACCCGCTACTAATATGAACCCAATATAGCTTCCCAATTTAAGAAGCCCCTACTTTCACTAGATATTGTAGCTATCAATTTTTCATTAACATTTTTCATACCCCTTTATATTTTTCATTAACTTTGAGCTCCATTTTTATACCTGCCAATATAACAACCTTTTACCCCCTATTATATGATCAATATATTATTCCATTTTTCCCTCAATATATATCCCCCAATATGAACGCACGTGGTATGATATTTATCCCCCAATGAATCCATCGTGAAGTTAGCCCTTCCAGGATGTACCTCTTGAGATTCCCCAAGGCCCAGCCATGACCATGAGAAAATTTTACAAACATGTTCATGTGTACACACACACACATAACTAAACTCTACGTTATCTCCTCTGATATTTTTTAATCAAACTCCAACCAGTCTCGACCATATGTCTATATATGTATAAACTAAACATAGGCTGGTCCTAGCCACGCACACACACACACACATATATAACACTTCCTCTTGAGCTTATGGGTAAGCATTGGCATGTTATCCAAGTTATTTTAGTGAAGGAATCCTTTAAATAAACAAATATATTTCTATATCTTCTATACAAGGCCATATAGCTCAATTTAAAGACTCGGGACGAATACAAGAGAAACCCACTCCTAAATATTAACTTAAGAAATTATCAACTTTGTTTTCAACAAATAATAAAAATATAAAAGCACAAGTAAACACTAATAAATCATCCTTTAGGGATCGACCATCCCTCATCATTTTCACAATGTTCAACATGATTGATTCACATAGGGATTTTAACATTCCTCAAAATTAACATAGGCAGTAAACTTGCACATTACCCCATGCAAAACATCTAGCCTTCCTAGCTTACATATTAGAAACAAAACCTTCCAACATTTTTTTTAACAAGGTATATTTGTTATAGAGATTTACCCATCTCTTCAATGTTTAAGCATTCAGATTATAGTTTTGATTCAAACGCCGACAAGCTTTACACATTCCTTGAATACAAGCCATTTATACTAGGATTATACTCCATTTAACATACAAATCTAGACCATTCCATATCCATGTCTTTAAAAACAACAATGTTCATTCTAACATGAATACCTCTTTCCTTAGCATTACAAGCCAAGATAAATCATTGCATTAGAAAAGCATAAAGAATTCAAACTATGACATCTATAATTAGAAACTTATCTTTGATAGAATGAACCACACAATTGATATTAGGACTCTAACTCTCCATCTAACCATAGACACACTACAACCAAGCCTTTCTTGTAGTAGTCACCTCTAATCTAGATTCCAGAGCTTGAGGATGAGTGCTTAAGGGAGTAAAAAATTATACCAATTGAAATGGTGACTCTAAAGGACCATCCACCTCCACCCACCAACTGCTTCTTGTAAACAATATCTCACAAGGGAATCTAGAGATCCAATGCCTTCACCCTTCAACTACTTCACAGAAAATATCTCATAAGGAAATCTAGAGGTCTACCACCTCCACCATTAAACTACATAATAAGAATTATGGATCTGCCATTTCAGGATGAAGCGGATAAATCGAGATGGCCACCTCCACCCAAACCAAATGAACGAATCCATAGCCTTATCACCTACACCCTCAATAATTATTTCACACAGTGGTTCCACCCAATCCCAGGATTCCAGAACCCACTGTAAAACTAGAAATAAGTAGAGGCAGCTAAGGAACTCTCTCCTCACCATGAATCCAAGGAACAATTCTCCACCCAAGTTATCAAGGGAATCTATAGAAAACCATCTCCACCCTCCATTATTATAGGGAATCCATAGACTCTTATCCTCACCCGAGAGATATCCTTACCACCTCCCAATGCTTAATCAAATTATTAGTCCCCTCGTTGCCTTCTGGTAGCCACACAAATATTTCTTCTCCTTTCCTCTAGTGTCATGCTTTCTCTTCTCTATAGTGCAATCATACTTCCGCCATTGTTCTTCTTGAGAGGTTTTTCCCTCCATTTTATTCTTTTTCTTTCTTAGCAATACTCCTCTGCATTCTATGTTGTTCTCTCCCCATATTCGAGAAAATATCTCCTCCTTATGTTATAATTCTTTCCTCATGAATGCTTTTTTTCCTTGTTGTGTGTGGGGTTTTATCTCAGAGAATGCTTGTCTTCCTGCCCGTGCATTAAGTGTGATGCTCTCCTACATTACACAGCTACAACCTTTTTTGGTTGTGTGGGAAGACCTTGTTATTGCCCCTTCCTTCTTGGATACGGTGTTTTTTTCCTGTGTGGTTAAATTCAACTATCCTTGCTGCGATTACATCACATTACTCCCGAATTTTTGTCCTCTCTACCTTTTGGATTTATCCAAGGAAAGAATGGCTCTTTATCCTTATTCTTGAACTAGATTAATAGCGTAGCCAATCCATTTATTCACACACCTACTATCCTCCAATGATTTTCATGGAATAGTAAATCTTCATTCAAATCCCAAGCAATATCCTCCCTCAAACTATGGAATTTGTGACCCAATTCTCAAGCCATTTAATTTATAACAAAAATTCGTGAAATATTTACAATGAATGTAAGAGGGGAATTTTTGCAAAGGGATTTTCGAAAATCCCTCCCCCTTGGAGGAAGACGATCCTTGGTGTTCTAATCCTGAACACAATGAAAAACATGCTTAGACCCAACATAATCACTATGATATTTATAATGCAACGCACTTAGAATATCTCTCTCTCTCTCTCTCTCTCTCTCACACACACACACACACACACACACACACACACACACACACACACATAATTTTCTTGCTCAACAACTATATAGACATGACATTTTCTCCTTGGATGAGCCACATTTTGTGGCTCCTTTTAGTCTTCATGGTGCTTTTTGTTGCACACTCTGATGTCTTCAAGTTGCTTCTTGTTTTTCCTATTGTCAGCTCCATTCACCTAAACTGGGAAATTCCCATGCTTCCCTATAACATGTCGTAAAATATCTCATGAGCTTAGTTATAAAGAATTTGTAATCATTTAAATTATACCTCTTGTCTTGTCTATCAATATATCAAGGGAGTCTAAAGGTGTCCCACCTCCACCCTTGATTAGCAACAAGGGAATCCAAAGGCCTATACGTGCACCCTCAATCAACAACAAGGGAATCAATAGGTTTATACCTCCACCCTCAATCATGAACAAGGGAATCAAAATTTTGATACCTCTACCCTCAAGGGAATCCAAAGGATTTTTCCTCCACCCTCAAACCAACAAGGCAATTGAGAGGTTGATAGCTCCACCCTCAATCAACAAGAAAGGAATCCATAAATTGATACCTCCAATCTCAATCAACAACAAGGGAATATATAGGTTGATAACTCCATCCTGAAGGGAATCCAAAGGTTTTTTCCTCCACCCTCAAATAAAAAAGTGAATCTAGAGGCTAATACCTCCACCCTTAATCAACAATAAGGGAATCTAGAGGCTGATACCTCCACCCTTAATCAGAAACAAGGGAATCTAAAGGCTTATATCTCCACCCTCAAATCAACAAGGGATTATATAGGTTGATACCTCCACCCTCAAGGGAATCTAGAGGCTAATACCTCCACCCTCAAGGGAATCTAGAGGCTAATACCTCCACCCTCAATCAACAACAAGGGAATCCAGAGGCTTATGCCTCCACCCTCAAATCAACAAAGGAATCCAAAGGTTGATACGTACACCCTTAAGGAAAACCAGACACTTATGCCTCCACGTTCAAATCAACAAGGGAATCCATAATTTGATACCTCCGCCCTCAATCAATTCTTTTACACAACACATGGGCCTAGAAAATCAAATAGTTGTCTACCTCAACAAATTACACAACACATATACACATACACTAGGAGAAATATGATGTACACATGGCATAATACAACATATACACATATACAACACAACGTATATACATGACACAACACAACATGTCACAGATCACATTGTTTTCATTCTACTAATATATTCTTTAGCATTCCCTATTCATAAGGAAACATGGCCACCATATAAGAATCAAATTCACATGATATTAAAATTGTAGACTAGCTAGGGCTACTTTTTCCCACTTGTTTCCTCACACAACCAGAAATCCTATATGCCATCCACAATTAAATTAAATAAAGTATAACCTGTCATTCATCCACAAGAATGACTCTTGTCAAAACCTGTCAGTCACAGTGGCAATCGTATATGTATATAAACATTGGCATGATCATGATCATATCACATATTTACATATGTAAATTGGGTAAAGGTCAAGACAACCTCCTTCGCACCATTTTCATTGTTGTCATTCCATAGTCAGTTATTTCCTATGGACTCAACCAACCTTCTTGGTTGTTCCAAGTTGCCTGAAACTCCTAGGTAGCCTTATTGGGTTACCCAAACAAGGAAATTACAATTCCTGCCACCCACATAGTCATATTTTTTTTAAAGGATGACTTTCTTATCCTACTACTATGATGGTTCTCTACCAAAATCTTGTCATGCAAGGAAAATCGTTGTTCCTTCACTACATTGTCATACAAGAATGCATTTGTACATATATTAGTCACAATGATTTTTTGGTTTAGGAAACCTTTCCTTTCTTTAAATAGGGAATGCATTAACATATGTTAAATAAAACAAGAGTTTTAGAGAACTCGTTGTAAGGTTGTTGTCATTCACAAAAAATGTTCAGCCTGTACAAATTCCTTTTATGCTTGTTGTCACATTTAGGAGCAATGCTCCAACATACACCAATAATGGTATTTCGTGACCCATTGCCCTGAACAAGCCTTTCCCAATATTTTTATGTTCATGCTCTTTATTTACGTGTTAGGGCCTCCTTGGATCTCTTACCAGATCTCTATGGATTCTCTGCCATACCCAATGAATTTTTCCTATGATCCTAACCATTTAATCTCTAAGGAAAATTCAAAAAGAAACAAAGGGAAACAATACAAGAACGAAATTCACAATAGTAATCATAAAATAAGAAAATCCAAACAAAACAACATGGACATGCGCAAATCAACAATCAAGGAAATAAACAACCCATGAGGCCAATCAGATTAAAAAAATAACACGTAAGCGTTGAATAAGAGAAGTCCCAAAACTTTGACTTGATTTCCATGAGTCTCAAATTTCAGCGTGTCCTTCATTTTTACATACATGTATATATAAATATATATTTTAGTATGAGAATTTTCCCAAGTTTTCAGCAACCTTGAAGTCCCAATTCCCTTCAAGTAACTCACAGGGGAATCTTATTCAATATATGTATCTATGTGTTACAGAGCTTGAAGGGATTCCCCCTCCTCCTTTTCAACATCTTACATTACAAATTCATGTCCCTAAGGCTTGCAGGGGTTGTCCTCCTTATTTTCCTTTTTGTGGGGACAATCCCTTCTCAAGTGTTCCTCCCCATAATACCAACATGAGATAGGCTTCTTTTCATTTTTAGATTCTCAGGACCTCTTATGGGAAATAATTTAAAATTTAAAGCCTAATAGGAAAAAAATTACACATCTTATAATTTAAAATTTAAGGTTCGATAGGAAAAAACATTATACACAACATATATTTAGCCATCTCCCAATACTCAGGTGACATAGAAATTTATTTATGTATCAGGTGATAAAAGCAAGTTCATATATCCATTAGTATTAGCCATTTAGCTAAAACTCATGCCCAGAAGGACACATGAATTAAAACCATTCTAGAGCCATGCAAGAAATCAAAATTTCCCATTCACACAAGAACACCATTCCTCAACAATAATCAAAGCCGTTATTGATCAACATATTAAAAAATATATAACATTCAAAGCATAGGGATATAAATAAGCACTTATCTTTGATATTATGAACTTGGTAACTAGGATTGGTGCTTTAACTCTCCACCCAACCTTTTTGTTTGTGTAAGCTTGGTAGTACTTCCTTTTTGTATTAATTTTCCATAAACATGTTATAAAATATGTCTATCAAAATACTTATGGAGGCCTCAACCTGCCTGCAGGAAACCAGGTATGTTGGCCACCGATTTGCATCAAAAGTTGTCTAAAATTTAAACAGTTTAATTCTTATCATCCAGGCTACATTTGCTACTATATATACTATACAATTCATACTATAAAAGTAAATTATATTCGACATAATGAAAAAATTTAACTATCTGGATTTATACTTAAATCATCTGATGATTCTATTCGAGCTAGGTCTTTCGCACTTGACGCGGGTGCTTCACTCTATCGTAGTGTCTGGATCTGATTTTCCATTCTTTTCAAGCATAGATTGTTATGAGATTGCTGCAATTGAACTGACTAGATTTCCTTCTCAAGATATTTTAGTCTCGGTTCTTCTTATCTGTCCACTTCTGGCTCTTCTCTATCCTTGTAAGTTATCATTGCTTTAGCCAAAAGCTTTTTCATTACCCAATATTGCTGGATGGTTTACCTAAACAATGTTTGGCGACCTCGAGTATGGCCCAGATCCTAAATTATTAGCTCCCAATCTGTTATTGGGATTTCTTCATTTTCTATATTGGCATTTAACTCCCCTTCCCATTCAGCTATTACTGCTTTTACTTTTGTTGGGGTTCCTACATAGTAGGCATTGATTAAATTTTTCATATTTTCTTGTCCATTTTTTCTTCCCCTTTTTCTCTGTGGTTTTCTCGTTGATGGCTCCAGGCCTTTCATTTTATGTTTAGTCTTTTTTCTTTCTCTTATGCTCCCCTTTCATCCCCATTTTCTGCCTTCTTTTACCATCTTTTTCTTCTTTCTGTTCCTACAGTCCCTTCACTCCTGCAACCTTACTCTCCACCCAACCTTAGATTGGTCTACATTATGGACTTTCTTGTAGCCAATCACCCCCAAGAAAAATTCCAAAGCTTGAGGGGGAGTTCTCAAAGGATAACCAACATCAATAGATAAAACAGGTACTCCAGAAGTTACACCACCTCCACCCAATAACTAGACGATTTAAACTAGCTCAAACAGGGAAACTAGAGTCCCAACAGCTCCACTCACTAGGTATTCAATTCAAAAAGTTGAAATCGAGAATCCAGAGGCCTATCAACTTCCACCCACTAACCAAATAAGGGAATCTAGAGGTTGCAACACCTCCACTCTCAACCAAGCAAGGGAATCCAGAGGCTCTCACCTCCACCCTTAGAATATTTTGATATAGTGGTTCCAGTCGATCCTCGGAATATAGAAATCACTATAATAAAATAAGAAAACAAGCCAGGGAAAAGACTCAAAAACTCCTTACTAGGAATCCAAGGAATTGGACTCCACCTCATCTGTTCAAGGGAATCCAAAAATTTAACCACCTCCACCCTCCAACTAAACAGGCAATCTAAAGATTACTTCCCCTCACTTAGGATATGTCCTTCCAACCTTCCCATTCTCCATCAAAAAATATCCTCTTCTCTTCATGCCATTCCTATTGCACACATCTTCTTTACTTCCAGTCTATAACATTTAGCCTCCCCTTCTTTCATGTACCTGGTATTCTTCTCCCACCTGTTGGTTCTCTTTCCTCATTTATTCTTCATGTTCTTTTTGTTCTCCTACATTTTGTAATACGCCCCCGCATTCTCTTTTTTTTCCTCCCATTCTTCGCTTGCACAGTTGGATTTCCTTGTTTAACCACATTTTATCGAGGCAATATTGTGCTGCCACTTGGCCTCTTGCCTCTGCACAGTCTCTCCTCATCATTTCTTTGTTACAACAAATGGACAACTCTCTCTTCGTGCATTTTCCCATCATTGTCCTCCTCAAGTTCTATGTCGCGCCTTCTATTAATTTTGTGCATGGTCCATGTCCTTTCTCCTTCTACTGAATTAATTTACATGACCAACCCATTTAAGGCATACCTACGAGCCTTCGTTGGTTGTCATAAATACTTCCAGTTTCCTTCTAATCCCAGGCAATCTCCCTTCCTAAAACTCTGGAATATACATCCCAATATCTCAACCACTTTTAATTAAAACCAAATAGTTATAACATTTACAATGAGGGGGTTTAGTAGGGGTTGTCACAAGCCCCTTCCCCTTGGAGGAATATCATACTCAATATTCTATAACTGAAAACAAAATAAAACATGCTTTAAAACAAGTATACACTTATTTGGAGCTTTATATACACAACTTTATATAATCATTTACAATTTATTTACATTTTCTTCAAGCAGCGAACAAAAATGGATATGTTTTCAACATATGATCAACCATTTACCATATGGCTTCGTTGAGCCCAAAGTGCCTCCATTGCACCTTGACTCGCTCGATTGCTTGATTTTGGAGCGTGAGCTACCTATGATCTAGGATGCATAGAGGTTATGGCTGGAACTCTCCCTCTGGTTCAATCTGTAGAAAAGACCAATCATTTACATGATTACCATCCTGTACATATATTTTAAGCAATGAAACATGGAAAACATTAGAAAATTTTACTATTGGAGGAAAGACCAACCTATAGGCTATTGGCCATATCCTTTCAAGTATTTGAAAAGGTCCACAAAATGTGTACCAACTTGGCACATGACCCAATATTTAAAGAGTTATTATTAGGTCTAATTGTCAAATATACTTGCTTCCCAACTTGGAACTCTTTGTGCAATATATGTTGGTCTGCATAGTGCTTCTACCTATCTTGATCCAATTTCAAGTTTTCTTTGATAGTCATCATTTCTTGCTCCATTTCTCTGAGTATATCAGGCCCAATGAGGATCCTATTAACTAGATCACTCTAGCTAATGGGAGTATTACAAATACTCTTATAAAGTGATTCAAATGGGCTCATTTTTAAAGACTCTTGGTACCCATTATTGTCTGCAAAATCCACAAGTGGAATATATTCTTCCCATTTCCTTGGCTGGAGCATTACATACATTCTAAGCATGTCTTCAAGAACTATTTTTTCCTCTTGGTCGTCCCATCTGTTTGTGGAAAATAATTCGTACTAAATTCAAACTCTATCCTCAAGCCAATAAACTACTCCTTCCAAAACATGGATGTGAATTTCGTATCTCTATCTAAGATGATTTTCTTCATAACTCCATGCAATCTCACGATATCCTTTATGAAAACTTGAGTCACATCACATTCTAAATTAGTGGATTCTCACAACATCTTTTATGAAAACTTGGGCCACATCACATTCTAAATTAGTGGATTTGACAACGATAAAGTGAGCCACCTTGCTCAACTTGTTAACCACAACCATGATTGCATCATGTTGTTTAGAAGTATTTGGCAGTTCTATAATAAAATCCATGGAAATCACTTCCCACTTCCATTCCAGAATGGGAATTAATTGCAAAAATCCAGCTGGGTGTTTGCACTTGGCTTTTACTTACATTTTACTTGAAAATAAAATTAGACACCTCTCTCTTCAAATCATGCCAATAACAAAAATTATTAATTGTTGTTATAGTCTTTTGGTGGTGTGGGTGACTCGAATATGGATTTGCATGAATTTCCCTTAATATCAACTTCTTTAAATTGCTTTCATTTGGCACATATATTATATCTTTGAATCTAATCAAACCATCTTCTCTGAGGTCCTTTTCACCCTTGAACTCTTTTTGTAAATTCCTCGTTATCTCCTAATAATAAAGGTGGAGGCATCCAACAACATTGACCTTTCATGTGTTGGTTTATTTTGTCAAACATGACACCAATTAACATATCTGACAACAATATTAGGGTTCCATTACCTCCATTTACGCTCGACTAATCTGAATAGGAAACATGACTTGAACCATAATCTCATCTGTAACCATAGACATGTTCTTATGCTCATATAGATCCACCATTGCACTAGATCTGCCGCTTCTTCTTACTCCACTACCTCTCCACAACCTTCAGATAGCCTTTACATAAACCATGATCATTGGTCCAACCTGCGGTCGACTGCAGTAAAAAAATTCTACATAGAAATTTCCATGCGGCCAACTCTATTTCTCACGAACTCTATTTGAAACTGAGTGCATCTTCAATGTTGCTCCATGGATTGTGTTAAGCCCTTTTACGAACACAACTACCATCATTTGATAGGCTCAACATGGTTCTTTTTTGTTATCATGTCTCCATGACGTCAACATTGTACCTCGATGGTCTTCTCGACTCTCACAAACGATGGAATGCAACCATCTCTCCTTGGCCTGATTTTTTCCCAATGCCTTTGAAGCCAAACTTAGCTTGAGAACAGTTGGCCTCTGAACCACACTTCATGCTCTGGCATTCAATAGCCTAGCTCTCTCGACAAATTGCTGTAAATTACACCATTTCACTTGTTTATGTGCGCAAACACATCGATGCCTTTGGCCTAACACCTCAACATCATCTCCTGCACTGAATCAAATTAATACATCTTCATGAGTTTATCCCATAATACACAAAATATTTTCCTCCGTAAAATCTCTTACCTAACTCACTGAAAAAACTCAACCCAATGAAATTTCATTAGCCTTGGTCTACTTTACAATGAAGTCTTCTCAATTTTTTATAAGTTTTATTACATGCAATACTATGGGCAGAAAACCATGGGTACATAATACTACATGCCCCAAAACCAACACTCTTTAACCTAGTCAACCTTGAATTTAACCCTCAATCAATTTTACCTAAATTTAAAATATATATATTTTTAAAATTATATAAATGTAAAAGTTGCAAATTCTCCAAATTCTTTAGATATATTTTGACATTATAAATATATATTTTTAATCTTTCTATATATAGCACATTAACATTTTATATCAGTATTTCATATCTTTTAACTTATTATAAGAATGGCTTGCATCAACACAAAAATATTTAAAGTATATTTTTGTGAAATATTACAAAAATGTAAAAATTCTTTTGATTCTCCCAATTCTAAAAATATATTTTTAGATTATATATAAATTAGATTTTTCTTATAATTAATTAATAGATTTTCTTTGGTATGTTATCGCGTGTCTTCTTATATTAACCAAAACACCCATAATAGCTCATTCATTTATTGCCATGCATCCTTATGGAAGATGTCTTTACCTAGCGAATGGGAAACTAGGTATTGCTAACCATTTGGAAATAGAGTAACAAGTTTATATTAACCAAAACATCAGTAATAGTTCATTAATTTATTGCCATGCATCCTTATGGAATATGGTCTTAACCTAGCCAAAGGGAAACTAGGTATTGTTAACCATATGGAAATAGAGTAACAAGACCAAAACTGAGAGTATTATAGTTCCAACATCACAACTAAAGAGTCTATGAGCCTATCATAACTAAAACATTACCGAAAACCACAAAGCCACAATTAATCAAATTAATCAAAGGAGTTAACTGGTGCAAGATATTAAGCCCTAGAACCTAGAGGGGTGGATGAATTTGAAGGGCATCAGATGTGATGCTCGATCTTAACGAGTTAGGTGTTCATCCACTCCATCTGGAAGCACATATTTCCTTGTTCACGTTTTACATCAACAAAATGAGCGAATATACTATATTGATCTACTTGACGTTCCATTTAAATTATTCCCATCAAGGTCTTGATTTTCCAATACATAAATAAGGCTTGAAGGTATTCTTCCAGTGGCCCCTAATGTGCCTTGAATCTTCGTTTAATTACCCAATTTCCTCCAAAAGTTCATAGTCTAACAATGCATGACAATCTTTGGCAGTCATAACTTCCAAATGATGCATCTCGTTTTGCATATCTTCAAGGATATATGAATGGAAAGAATATGTTGCCTCTTGAGCCTATTGTTGATCATGGTTCTGGTCTTGAGGGCCTCAAGCACCCCCCCTCTTTAACTTCTCATTCTCTGCCTCTGCATACTAACTTGCTAGTAGGAATTAACTACATTACTAAAACATACTCTATTTTGAGTAGATGACCAAAAAATTGAATCCCAAATAAGAACACCCTTGGACTGCTAATTTGTAGTGCACTTGGTGCCCCACAACTAGGCCTTTTGCCCAACAACTACCAAAGAGTATTCACAACACAAAAAATTGATAGACCAAAATGCCATAGTACAATTCCTAAATAAAATCCTCAACACCACTGAGTTAAAGGGAATCTCTCTCCCAAGCCTGTGAGAAAATAATCTTTCATCGTGATCGTTGTTGGTGCAATCGAAGTCCCAGTCTCTAAACTAGTTTGTGCTTACTCCATTATGGATTACAGACCCTCGTTCCAACCAACTAGTGACCCAAGACCGATTTACAAGGTTGTAGTACTTACATTTAGAAAAGGCTTCAGAAGGAAAACCACCCCTTAGATCACCCCATTGATAGAAAAATTCATTAAGCTAGCATCTAAACATGACTTTGACTTTAAACACCGGCTATCACACCAAAATGCAAGATCAACTATACAACTAGGTGACCTAATGAGAATAGTATCAAAAGCACAACAAGATCCCACTATTGAACTCCACACCAACGACAAGGTAATTTCTAGGGTAAAATGTGGCCCTCTTTTAGGGATTTTGTTTAGTACAATGTGGAATACCCCCTTACCATCCCTACACCACACTAAAGGTATAAGGAGACAATTACTATGATGAACAAACCTCCAAGGTCCTATTATAGAAATGGGGTCTAATTTTTTTTACTTTTTTTTTTTTCAAACTCTTTTTAGATGTCAAAATAGATCTCATTGTTGTGTTCATCTCATTAATACCTTTCGAGTGATATAAATTTTACCCCAATCCAACACCTGGATGGAAAAATATAGGCATTTAAAGTTCAGTTATTAACCTTTTGCCTTGGACTAGGCCCTGCCATGTGGCACCCGCATGGACCCCATGTGGTATGCCAAATAATTGTTGTGTCATCCTCACGTGGTTGCCACTATGGTTTTGCGATGTCACCATATGTGAACCCCTTTTCCTTCACATAAGTATAATAAGTAGATCTCCCCCTTATTCTCTCTCTCACCATGGAAGCTTCACTCAATGAACCTCTAACATAGATCGTGCGTTCGTGGCATACTAAACGACACCCTTAATTTGACTAGATATTGGAAAATACCTCTAAAAATCATATTATTTAACCTCCTACCATTATTAACCCAATACAAATTCCCAATTTATAAAACCCCTAGTTCACTAAATATTGTAGGTATCCATTTTTTCATTAACATTTTATATACCCCTTTATATGTTTTCATTGACTTTGAGCTCCATTTTTTCTACCTACCAATATAAAAACCCTCTACCCTCTATATATCCCCCAATATATTATGTCGTTTTTTGCTCAATATATATCCCCCAATATATTATGTCATTTTTTCCTCAATATATATCCCCCAATATGAACCCACGTGGTATGGTATTTCTATCTTAGTGAAGCCCCTGTTTCCCTCACACACACACATACATATATATCACTTAATCCATGCAACGCTGACCCAAGTCAAGTAGGTTCCCATTGCCACATAATCGTGTGTGTAAAACCCCAAGAATTTCTCTTTAACACCTCCAGACAAATACTCTGGTGGTCCAGTAGAGTGGAACGAGAATTATTTTTACATTAACAGATCGGGGGAAATTCCCATATACCAAGGTCTATTACCACTAGACCATTGGTTCCTCCACACTTTGATCAAAAGGCATTGCTGTCTAGTGGCCTGGTGCTCCAAGATGCCAATTTTTCCCATCAAATACTAGATAAAAACTTCGTATATCAACCTCTTTCTACTATCCTCCTGGCTACCATTCTTTTGATATGACTAACGTCATCCTAACATGACGTCATGTTGTTGTCATATCACCTTGGATTTAAATCCCAAAAGGAATTCATTGTGCTCCTTTTGAAAATCACTTCCCAGTGACATCATCCAGTGTGATGTCATGCCCACATCACACTGACATCATATCCTAAACGTGCCCCCCTCTAGGAGTTCCACATGTCACTTAATTTAAAACCATTTGACCTTGCCAAATAGTTGATTTTGGATATCGTTTGTCATGCCATGAGGGTGCAACATCACCCTTTTGTCCACATCACCTACCACGTTAGCCTAGGTCACACCAAGGCTTGACCCCTTTACAAAGTTGATTTCTACCGATACAGGAGAATTTGGTGTTTCGACACTTCGTCAAGGACTTAGAAAAATTTGGGAAAATTTGGCATTTGTGGCCCTTTTGGCCTTCTCAACTCTTCAACCCCGACTTTAGTTTAAAAAGTTCCCAAACGAAATTCTCACGAGCCTAAGGCCTTGGGGTCATCTGTTGGTCTTGCACATTCTTGATATCAATGGCTCAAATTTAATAGCAAACATCGCCCCGCCCCTGCCCCCCACCCACCACCCACTTGTCATTCATATATCGTGATCTCCATCATTGATTTTTATGAGCACCAACAACTCCATAATTTAGTCACGATTCTTGGCTAGATGCGCTTAAATAGGCTTGAAGCATGCTCCTATGAACTTTGAATGTTCCCAACCCTGCGTGTTAATATAAATTCATGTCTTTGAATAATTTTAAATCTATAATGATCTATCCCTCCTGAGCTTAGCCATGACTCAACCCCTTTGCAATAAATCCATATATATGTGTGTATGGAATGTATGCATAGCATGAACCTACCATTTACATTCACCATGCTACAACCAACACAAGCAAGAAATCATCAAGCACATCACTCTATAGCAAAGCTACAAATCCTTTATTTACAAGGTCTACACAAGACCTTTACCTCTGAACTCATCCAGTTCAAGTGTTGAACATGGATGCTTTATCTCATGTTGAGGTAACAAACTTTACAATATCCAACTTGCCATTTCCATACGTTACACCCCATTCCTTAAACAAGGAATGGATTAACCACGAAGGACGAGCATTCGTAACAAAAAAAATAATAACCAAAATCCATATAGAAGTAATCAACCTCCATCGAGGTTCTTTGCCATATAAAAATCAGACCATGAGACTCTCACATCCCAATTAATATATATGTACATATATTTACATTTGATTAGAAACAATCCATGTTATCTAGGCTACAAACACAGGGATTTCCTACATCACTCATATCACAAGAACATTCACATGTACACTTATTCCAAGCATGTAAGCATACACCACTTAATCATTAGTGCTAATATTATTCAAACAATAATACTCAAAACCATGCAGGAAATTCTGCCAATAATGAAGAATAAACACGCATCCATAATCACAACAATAGGCTGTCCAGACCTTCAATATGCCTAATGGAAAACACATGCAATATCATTGCAATTTTCAATCAAATCCATCATAGCATAACATCCCTGCAATAAGCATACAAATCATAATCAAATGCTATAAATAGCATGTAATCATATCCACATTCAACTATAGCACTTAAAGCTAGAGCTCCAACCTAGCTCCAAAGATCCACTCTAGGTCCTATGCTTGGACTTACTATTCTGTTAATTTTGTAACTAGGCACCAAATTATCCCCAAAGGTTTAGAGTTGAACCTTTGTCTACATTTCTTCTATGATAGAGCCCATCCAATACAAGTGTTGAACCTAGCTCTGATACCACACTTTAATGTACCTCCCTACCATCCCTAGCCCTAACTAAGGGTAGTAGGAGTCTGTTACTTAAATTATCTGACCTCCAATGTCGCATTATGGAAATGTGGTCTAAATTTTTCAGCCTTTTTCAACTTCCTCAAAACCTAAAACATATGACATCGTTGCATTCGTCTCATTAAGAACTTTCAAACGATATAAAATTTTCTTTGATCCAATTCTTGAATCAAAATATATGACCATTTAAAGTTTGGCCTATCAAACAATGCCATGTCATGTAACCTACCACATGGTGCCCACGTGGCTACCCAAGTCATGCACCACACATCCAAGTGCTAGTTGTCGACCTGCCCATGACCTTCCATGCTCACAGGAACCCTACTCCATGGCTCACATGGCCCAAATTATAACATCGTGTATACTATATATTCGATGCATGCGGGTGTGGGCCCCCTATGGCCACACCATCCAGTCAATTAAATCTTAGGTGTTCTACCAAGTCCTTCGCTTGAATTCTCTTAGATCTTGGGTTCAAGGGTGATGTATGAGGGTGTGGGCCCCTTATGGCCACATCATCCCGTTAATTAAATCTCGAGTGATATACCAAGTCCTTCGCCTGAATTCTCTCAGATCATGGGTTATAGGGTGATGTCATTGATATTAAGTGTTGGGGTGATGTCATCCTTCATCACACCATGTAGATGTGGGTCCCACTGAAAGTTTCAACCTATTGTATGCGAGTTTTTCATTTCATAAGGAACTCGAGGTTTTCATCTGTCACTTTGTACTAGATGTCCAACCGGACCCATTGCCACATCATCCTAACAAATAGATGTAAGAGGAATTAGACCATGCCTTCACTTGGAAATTTTGGGGGAATTTCTTCGTGGGTCCATCCAACAGCCACGAGCACTTTTCCATTGATGGTCCATATTTCTCCTAACTAAGTGCTTGATCACCACACTTGGTCATAGGATCAAGGAGGGGTTAAGTCATTCCTTATAAATTCCTGCACTTTGGACTAAAAAATTCTAGCCTTGCGAGCTTAGTGACTATTAATGTGCTTGTAAGGGTCTTTGCCTAGACCTATTATTCATAGAATTTGACATAAAAGGGCATAAGCCAACCACGAGGGCTTCAATTAATGAACCTCTAACATATCATGTGCATTCATGGGATACTAAACAAGACCCTTAATTTGACTTCATATTGGAAAATACCTCTAAAAATCATAGTATTTAACCCCCTACCAATATGAACCCATTATATCTTCCAAATTTAAGAAACCCCTACTTTCACTAGATATTGTAGCTATCAATTTTTTATTAACATTTTTTATACCCCTTTTAGAATTTTCATTAACTTTGAGCTCCATTTTTATACCTGTCAATATAACAACCCTTTACCCCCTATTATATGCTCAATATATTATGCCATTTTCCCCTTAATATATATCCCCCAATATGAATGCACGTGGTATGGTATTTCTCCCCCATTGAATCCCCCTTGAAGTTAACCCTTCCATGATGTCCCTCTTGAGCTTCGTCGAGACCTAGTCATGACCATGAGAACATTGTACACACATGTTCATGTGTACACACACACTCATAACTAAACTCTATGTTATCTCTTTTGATATTTTTTAATGAAACTCCAACCAGTCTCGACCATATGTCTATATATGTATAAACTAAACATAGGATGTTCCTTGGCACACACACACACGCACACACACATATATAACACTTCCTCTTGAGCTTATGGGTAAACATTGGCATGTTATCCAAGTTATTTTAGTGCAGGAATCCTTTAAATAAACAAATATCTTTCTATATCTTCTATATATGGCCATATAGCTCAATTTAAGACTCGGGACAAATACAAGAGCAACCCACTCCTAAATATTAACTTAAGAAATTATCAACTTTGTTGCCAACAAATAATAATAATACAAAAGCATAAGCAAACATTAATAAATCATCCTTTAGGGATCAACCATCCCTCATCATTTGCACAATGTTCAACATGATTGATTCACATAGGGATTTTAACATTCCTCAATAATAACATAGGCGGTAAACTTTCACATTACCCCGTGAAAAACATCTAGCCTTCCTGGCTTACATACTAGAAACAAAACCTTCTAGCCTTTTTTTGAACAAGGTATATTTGTTATAGACATTTACCCATCTCTTCAATGTTTAAGCATTCAGATTAAACTTTTGATTCAAACACCAACAAGGTTCACACATTCCTTGCATACAAGCTATTTATACTAGGATTATACTCAATTTAACATAGGAATCTAGACCATTCCATATCCATGTCTTTAAAAACAACAATGTTCATTCAAACATGAATACCTCTTTCCTTAGCATTACAAGGCATGATAAATCATTGCATTAAAAAGGCATAAAGAATTCAAAATATGACATCTATAAGTAGACACTTATCTTTGATCGAATGAACTACACAATTGATATTAGGACTCTAACTCTCCACCTAACCATAGACACACTACAACCAAGCCTTTCTTGTAGTAGTCACCTCTAATCTAGATTCCAGAGCTTGAGGGTGAGTGCTTAAGGGATTAAACAATTCTACCAACTGAAATAGGGACTCTAGAGGACCATCCACCTCCACCCACCAACTGATTCTTACAGACAATATATCACAAGGGAATACAGAGATCCAATACCTCCACCATTCAACTACTTCACATAAAATATCTCATAAGGAAATCTAGAGGTCCACCACCTCCACCCTTAAACTACATAATAAGAATTATGGCTCTACCATTTCAGGATGAAGCGGATAAATCCAGAGGGTCACCTCCACCCAAACCAAATGAGGGAATCCATAGCCTTATCACCTACACCCTCAATAATTCTTTCATATAGTGGTTCCACCCAATCCGAGGAATCCATAACACACTATAAAACTAGAAATAAGTAGAGGCACTAAGGAACTCTCTCATCACCATGAATCCAAGGAACAAGCCTCCACCCAAGTTATTAGGAGAATCTAGAGAAAACCATCTCCACCCTCCATTCTTACAGGGAGTCCAAAGACTCTTATCCTCACCCGAGAGATATCCTTACCACCTCCCAATGATTAATCAAATTACTAGTCCCCTCGTTGCCTTCTGGTAGCCACACAAATATTTCTACTCCTTTCCTCCAGTGTCATACTTTCTCTTCTCTGTAGCGCAATCAAACTTCTGCCATTTTTCTTCTTGAGAGTTTTTTCCCTCCATTTTATTCTTTTTCTTTCTTAGCAATACTCTTCTACATTCTATGTTGTTCTCTAACCATATCCAAGAAAAATCTCCTCCTTATGTTAGAATTCCTTCCTCATGAATGTTTTTTTTCCTTGTTGTGTGTGGAGTTTCATATGGGGGAATGCTTGTCTCCCTGCTTGTGCATTAAGTGTGATTGTATCCTCCATTACACAGCCATAACCTTTTTTGGTTGTGTGGGAAGACCTTATTATTGTCCCTTCCTTCTTGCATACGATGTTTTTTTCCTATGTGGTTAAATTCAACTATCCTTGTTGCCATTACATCACATTACTCCCGAATTTTTGTCCTCTCTACCTTTTGGATTTATCCAAGGAAAGCATGGATCTTTATCCTTCTTATTCAACTACATTAATAGCATAGTCAATCCATTTAATCACACACCTACTATCCTCTAATGGTTTTCATGGAATAGTCAATATTCCTTCAAATCCCAAGCAATATCCTCCCTCAAACTATGGAATCTCTGTCCCAATTCTCAAGCCATTTAATTTATAATAAAAATTCATGAAATATTTACAATGAATGTAAGCGGGGAATTTTCCCAAAGGGGTTTTCACAAACCCCTCCCCCTTGGAGGAACACGATTCTTGGTGTTCTAATCCTGAACATAATGCAAAACATCCTTAGACCCAACATAATCACTGTGATATCTATAATGCAACACACTTACAATCTCTCTCTCTCTCTCTCTCTCTCTCTCTCTCTCACACACACACACACACACACACACACACACACACACACACACACACACACACACACACACACACACACACACATTTACTTGCTTAACAACTAAATAGACATGACATTTTCCCTTTGATCAGACAGGTTTTGTGGCTCCTTTTAGTCTTCATGGTGCTTTTTGTTGCGCACTCTGATATCTTCAAGTTGCTTCTTGTTTTTCCTATTGTCAGCTCCATTCACCTAAACTGGGAAATTCCCATGCTTCCCTATAACATGTTGTACAATCTCTCATGAGATTAGTTATAAAGAATTTGTAATCATTTAAATTATACCTCTTGCCTTTCCATCAATATATCAAGGGAGTCCAAAAGTGTCCCACCTCCACCCTTGATTAGCAACAAGGGAATCCAGGGGCTTATAAGTGCACCCCCAATCAACAACAAGGGAATCTAGAGGCTTATACCTCCACCCTAAATCATCAACAAGGGAATGAAAAGGTTGATACCTCACCCTCAAGGGAATCCAAAGGATTTTTCCTCCACCCTCAAACCAACAAGGGAATCGAGAGGTTGATACCTCCACCCTCAATCAAAAACAAAGGAATCCATAAATTTATACCTCCACCCTCAATCAACAACAAGGGAATATATAGGTTGATAAATCCATCCTCAAGGGAATCCAAAGGGTTTTTCCTCCATCCTCAAATAAAAAAGGGAATCTAGAGGCTAATACCTCCACCCTTAATCAACAATAAAGGAATCTATAGGTTGATACCTCCACCCTTAATTAGAAACAAGGGAATCCAAAGGCTTATATCTCCACCCTCAAATCAACAAGGGATTATATAGGTTGATATCTCCACCCTCAAGGGAATCTAGAGGCTAATACCTCCACCCTCAATCAACAACAAGGGAATCTAGAGGTTGATACCTCCACCCTTAATCAACAACAAGGGAATCCAGAGGCTTATGCCTCCACCCTCAAATCAACAAATGAATCCAAAGGTTGATACCTCCACCCTTAAGGAAATCTAGACACTTATGCCTCCACATTCAAATCAACAAGGGAATCCATAATTTGATACCTCCACCCTTATTCAATTCTTTTACACAACACATGGGCCCAAAAAATTCCATAGTTGTCTTCCCCAACAAATTACACAACACATATACACATACACTGGGCACAATATGATGTACACATGGAATAATACAACATATACACATATACAACATGACATGTATACATGGTACAACACAACATGTCACAGATCACATTGTTATCATTCTGCTAATATATTCTTCAGCATTCCCTATTCATAATGCAACATGGCCACCATATAAGAATCAAATTCACATGATATTAAAAGCATAGACCATCCAAGGCTACTTTTTCCTACTTGTTTTCTCACACAACCAGAAATCCTACATGCCATCCATAATTAAATTAAATAAACTATAACCCATCATTCATCCACAAGAATGACTCCTGTCAAAACCTGTCAGTCGCAGTGGCATTCGTATATATATATATATATATATATATATATATATATATATATATATATATATATATATATATATATATATATATATATATATATATATATATAGCATTGGCATGATCATGATCATAGTACATATTTACATATGTAAATTGGGTAAAGGTCAAGAGAACCTCCTTCACACCATTTTCATGGTTGTGATTCCATAGTACACTATTTCCTATGGACTCAACCAACCTTCTTGGTTGTTCCAAGTTGCCTGAAACTCCTAGGTAGCATTATTGGGTTACCGAAACATGGAAATTACAATTCCTGTGACCCATATAGTCGTATTTGTTTTAAGGGATGACTTTCTTACCGTGCTACTATGATGGTTCTCTACCAAAACCTTGTCATGCCAAGAAAATTGTTGTTCCTTCACTACATTGTCATACAAGAATGCATTTGTACATATATTAGTCACACATATTTTTTGTACTCATTGTAAGGTTGTTGTCATTCACAAAAAAATTTCAGCCTGTACAAATTTGATTTATGCTTGTTGTCACATTTAGGAGAAATGCTGCAACATACACCAATGATGGTATTTAGTGACCCATTACCATGAAAAAGCCTTTCCGACTATTTTTTATGTTCATGCTTTTTATTTACGTGTTAGGGCCTCCTTGGATCTCTTACTAGAGCTCTGTGGCTTCTCTTCCATACCCAATGAATTTGTCCTAAGATCCTAGCCATTAAATCTCTAAGGAAAATTCGAAAAGAAACAAAGGGAAACAATACAAGAATAGAATTCACAATAGCAATCATAAAATAAAAAAATCCAAACAAAACAACATGGACATGTGAAAATCAAAAATCAAGGAAATAAAAAATCCACAAGGCCAATCAGATTAAAAAAATAACACATAAGCGCTGAATAAGAGAAGTCCCACAACTTTGACTTGATTTCCACGAGTCTCAAATTTCAGCATGTCCTTCATTTTTACATACATGTATATATAAATATACATTTTAGTTTGAGACTTTTCCCAAGTTTCTCAGCAACCTTGAAGTCCCAATTCCCTTCAGGTAACTCACAGGGGAATCTTATTCAATATATGTATCTATGTATTATAGAGCTTGAGGGGATTCCCCCTCCTCCTTTTCAACATCTTACATTACAAATTCATGTCCCTAAGGATTGCAGGGGTTGTCCTCCTTATTTTCCTTTCTGTGGGGACAATCCCTTCTCAAGTGTTCCTCCACATAATACCAACATGAGATAGGCTTCTTTTCCTTTTTAGACTCTCAGGACCTCTTATGGGAAATAATTTAAAATTTAAGGCCTAATAGGAAAAAAATTACACATCTTATAATTTAAAATTTAAGGCTCGATAGGAAAAAACATTATACACAACATATATTTAGCCATCTCCCAATACTTAGGTGACATAGAATTTTTTTTATATATCAGGCAATAAAAACAAGTTCATATATCCATTACGTATTAGCCATATAGCTAAAACTCATGCCCAGAAGGACACATAAATTAAAACCATTCTAGAGCCATGCAAGAAATCAAAATTTCCCATTCACACAGGAACACTATTCCTCAACAATAATCAAAGCCATTATTGATCAAAATATTAACAAATATATAACATTCAAAGCATAGGGATATAAATAAGCACTTATCTTTGATATTATGAACGTGGTAACTGGGATTGGTGCTTCAACTCTCCACCCAACCTTTTTTTTTTGCGTAAGCTTGGCAATACTTCCTTTTTCTATTAATTTTCCATAAACAGGTTATAAAATATTTCTATCAAAATACTTATGGAGGCCTCAACCTGTCCACAGGAAACCATGTATGTTGGCCACCGATCCGCATCAAAAGCTATCCAAAATTTAAACAGTTTAATTCTGATTATCCAGGCCACATTTGCTACTATATCTACTATATAATTCATACTAGAAAAGTAAATTCTATTCGACATAATGAAAAATTTAACTATCTAGATTTCTAGTTCAATCATCTGATGATTCTACTAGAGCCAGGTCTTTCGCACTTGACTCGGGTGCTTCACTCTGCTGCAGTGTCTGGATCTACTTTTCCATTCTCTTCAAGTAGAGATTGTTATGATATTGCTCCATTTGAACTGATTGGATTTCCTTCTGGAGATATTTTAGGTTTGGTTCTTCTTGTCTGTCCACTTCTGGCTCTTCTCTATCCTTGTAAGTTATCAATGTGTTAGCCGAAAGGTTTTTCATTACCCAATATTATTGGATGGTCTGCCTAAACAATGTTTGGCAACCTCGAGTATGGCCTAGATCCTGAATTATTGGCTCCCAATCTGTTATTGGGATTTCTTCATTTTATATATTGGCATTTAACTCCCCTTCCCATTCAGTTATTACTACTTTTACTTTTGTCGGGGTTCCTACATAGTAGGAATTGATTAAATTCTGCATATTTTCTTGTCCAATTTTTCTTCCCCTTTTTCTCTGTGGTTTGCTCGTTGATGGCTCCAAGCCTTTCATTTTCTGTTTAGTCTTTTTTCTTGCTCTTATGCTCCCTTTTCATCCCCGTTTTCTGCCTTCTTTTACCATTTTTTTATGCTTTCTTTTCCTACAGTCCCTTTACTCCCGAAACCTTACTCTCCACCCAACCTTAGATTGGTCTACATTGTGGACTTTCTTGTAGCCAATCACCCCCAAGACAAATTCCAGAGCTTGAGGGAGAGTTCTCAAAGGATAACTAATATCAATAGCTAAAACAAGGACTCCAGAGGTTATACCACCTCCACCCAATAACTAGACGATTTAAATAGCTGAAATAGGGAAACCAGAGTCCCAACACCTCCACCCATTAGGTATTCAATTCAAAAAGTTGATATTGAGAATCCAGAGGCTTGTCAGCTTCCACCCACCAACCAAATAAGGGAATCCAGAGGTTGCACCACCTTGTAGTATACCTAGTGGGGATAGTATGGGGTACAGAGGGAGGTACCCAAGGGAATACTATAATAATGGGATGGGCCATAGTAATAAATAAAGTGGTTAACCCATATCATGTAAGGGACCACAAGTAGTTATCAATAATGTAATAAGCCCATTGTATTAGATAGATTGTATTGAGGGAACTATGGTAATGACCCATGGTATTGTATGTATGAGGCCTATATAGAGGCTAGAGACTCCCCATTGAGAGATATCAATGAATATTGTATGGACAAGCATATGCCTTGTGGAGTGTTCTCCTTCCTTAAAGAGTGAATGTATGGTGTTGCCCTACCTTAAGGGTTTGAGGGAGATAGCAGTGATTTAAAATCAACTCCTTTTCCAGAAATGTTTATGATGGCGGGAAAACTACAACACAAATACGAAATTCCAGTGTCTAGATCAGGATTTCTATCACATGGGAAGCTGCAGAATGGTCTTTCCATTTTCGAAAATAAGGCATAATAGGGATTCTGAGCAATATTGATTAAATTATGGCCATTTTAAATTTTCGCCAAGTAAGTGATTTTTTTTCAAAACCCTATTCGTGGCTTCTAGCAATATGTGTTCAGGAAAAAATGATGGGCCAACTATTGAAAAATTTATATAATATCATAAGTGTGATAGACCATTCTTTTGAAAGGACTCCATAGGGTATTATTTGAAAGATGAGGCTGCTATATGGTGGAAATCACTTGACAGTGAGTTTCTAAAGTTATGTAGTGCTGATGAAATTGAAAAACTATTGTTGGACAAATGGTCTCATACTGGAAAGAAGACAACCAAAAAACCTAGCAAAGATCTTATTTTTACAGGAAAAGATAATGGTCCTACTATTGAAGAATTCATAAAAGATCTTAAGAAAAACCATCCGAAATCTTGGACAAGTTTCCTATGGCTTACTTTGAAAGAAGAGGCTGCCATATGGTGGCACTCACTTGGCACCCAGGTGTTCAAATTTTCAGATGAAGAATTTGAAAAAGTCCTTTTGGACAAATGGTCTCATACTAGAAAATAGGGGAATGAGACATGTAAGGGGTTATTTTCTATTGGTATCTCCTTATTACAGGTTCATGGATATATTCAGAAGGAGAATATCATTGTGTTTATAAATCCTAGTTGCAAGAAAATTTTTATAAATGTTAATTTGGCAAAAAGATTGCAAATTCCAGCTAAACAAATGGAGCACACACAGGTTAATAATGAGTAGGTGCAAGTTTATAAATATTTGAAGATTTCTATGGACAAGTATGTATTGCATTCTGATTTTTATGCTTCAGATATGGCTAATATGGATATTGTTTTGGGATACCCTTGGACGGAATCTGTGGGTATTATTAATATTAATGTGCAGAAGAAATTCTTGAAGCTTTGGTATAAAAATAAGAAAATTACATTACAAGACATTTCCATCAATAAACAGGTAGAGTCCACAGAGACTAAAGCAGAAGATGTTCCAGGGACTGACACATTAGATGATGAGCCCTTGATGGTCAAAAACCAAACACCAACATCAAACCAGGTATGAGAAAAATAGGTAGAGTCCAAGGAGGTTGAAGTAGAAAATGTTACAGGTATGGATACATCAGATGAGGAATATGTGGTTGAACTAATATTGGAAGATAAGCAACAACAACAGACACCACAACATGTACCAGATACCAATCAAGCTCCATTAGGTGGTGAATTAAAGAAAGAGACACCGTTGGTTAAAACTTTAGCATATCACCACCCACATCACTTTGCAAGAAAACAAACCCAGAAATAACAAGATCTGAATATAGATAGAAATGCTTCTTTATTAATCAAACCCTTAAGGTAGGGCAACACCATACATTCACTCCTTAAGAAAGGAGAACACTCCACAAACCATATGCTTATGCATACAATATTCCTTGACATCTCTAGCTTCTATATATGACTCATACATACAATACCAAGGGTCATTACCATGGTTACCTCAATACCATCTATCTAATACAATGGGCTTATTACATTATTGCTAACTACTTGTGGTCTCTTACATGATATGGGTTAACCACTTTATTTATTACTATGGCCCATCCCATTATTACATTATTCCCTTGGGTACCTCCCTCTGTACCCCATACTATCCCCCCTAGGTATACTACACACCTCCACTCTCAACCAGGCAAGGGAATATAGAGGCTCTCACCTCCACGCTTGGAAAATTTTGATATAGTGGTTCCACTCAAGCCTGGGAATATAGAACTCACTGTAATAAAATAAGAAAACAAGCCAGAGAAAAGACTCAAAACACTCACTAAGAATCCAAGGAATTGGACTCCACCCCAGCTATTCAAGGTAATCCACAAATTTAAGCACGTCCACCCTCCAACCAAACAGGCAATCCAAAGATTACTACCCCTCACTTAGGATATGTCCTTCCAACCTTCCCATTCTCCATCGAAAAATATCCTCTTCTCTTCATGTCATTCCTATAGCACACATATCTTCTTCACTTCCAGTCTATAACATTCAGCCTCCGCTTCTTTTCATGTACCTGGTATTCTTCTCCCACTTGTTGGTTCTCTTTCCTCTTTTCTACTTCATGTTCTTTTTGTTCTCCTACATTTTGTAATATGCCCCCCGCATTCTCTTTTTTTTCCTCCCATGTTCTTCGCTTGCACAATTGGATTTCCTTGTTTAACCATACTTTATCGAGCCAATATTGTGATGCCACCTGGCCTCTTGTCTTTGCAAAGTCTCTCCTCATCATTTCTTTGTTACAATAGATAGAAAACTTTCTCTTCGTGCATTTGGCCATCATCGTCCTCCTCAACTTCTATGTCACGCCTTCCATTAATTTTGTCACTTGTTGGTGTAATTTTACAATAAGATGTGGTCCATGTCCTTTCTCCTTCTACTGAATTAATTTACATGACCAACCCATTTAAGGCATACCTGCGAGCCTCCCTTGGTTGTCATAAATATTTCAAGTTTCCTTCTAATCCCAAGAAATATCCCTTCCTAAAACTCTGGAATATGCGTCCCAATATCTCAACCACTTTTAATTAAAACCAAATAGTTATAACATTTACAATGAGGGGGTTTAGTGGGGTTGTCACAAGCCCCTTCCCCTTGGAGGAACTTCGTACTCAGTGTTCTATAACTGAAAACAAAATAAAACATGCTTTAAAACAAGCATACACTTATTTGGAGCTTTATATACACAACTCTATATAATCATTTACAATCTATTTACATTTGCTTCAAGCAACAAACAAAAATGGATATGTTTTCCACATCTGATCAACCATGTCCCTTATGGCTTCCTCAAGCCCAAATTGCACCTTGACTCGCTCGATTGTTTGATTTTGGAGCGTTATCTACCTCCAATCTAGGATGCATAGAGGTTATGGCTGGAATTCTCCCTCTGGTTCAATATATAGCAAAGACCAATAATTTACATGATTACCATCCTGTTCATATATTTTAAGCAATGAAACATGGAAAACATTAGAAAATTTTACTATTGGAGGAAAGACCAACCTATAGGCTATTGGCCATATCCTTTCAATTATTTGAAAAGGTCCACAAAATGTGTGCCAACTTGGCACATGAACCAATATTTAAAGAGCTATTCTTAGGTCTAACTCTCAAATATACATGCTTCCCAACTTGGAACTCTTTGCGCAATCTATGTTGGTCTGCATAGCGCTTCTACCTATCTTGAGCCACCTTCAAGTTTTGTTTGATAGTCATCATTTCTTGCTCCATTTCTATGAGAATATCAGGCCCAATGAGGATCCTATTCACTGGATCACTCTAGCTAATGGGAGTATTACAAATACTCTTATAAAGTTCTTCAAATGGGCTCATTTTTAAAGACTCTTGGTACCCATTATTGTTTGCAAAATACACAAGTGGAATATATTCTTCCCATTTCCTTAGCTGGTTCATTACATACATTCTAAGCATGTCTTCAAGAACTTTTTTTGTCCTCTTGGTCTTCCCATCTATTTGTGGATGATAATTTGTACTATATGCCAACTTTATCCTCAATCCAACAAACTTCTCCTTCCAAAACATGGATTTCAATTTGGCATCTCTATCTAAGATGATTTTCTTCATAACTCCATGCAATCTCATAATATCCTTTTGAAAAATTGAGCCACATGACATTCTAAATTAGTGAATTTGACAACGACAAAGTGAGCCATCTTGCTCAACTTGTCAATCACAACCATGGTTGGATCATGTTATTTAGAAGTATTTGGTAGTTCTATAATAAAATCCATTGAGATCACTTCCCACTTCCATTCTGGAATGGGAATTAGTTGCAAAAATACAGCTGGGTGCTTTCACTTGGCTTTTACTTGCTGGCATTTTATGCACTTGAAAATAAAATTAGACACCTCTCTCTTCAAATCATGCTAATAATAAAAATTCTTAATTGTTGTTATAGTCTTTTGGTAGCCTAGGGGGCTCGAATATGGATTTGCATGAATTTCATTTAATATCAACTTCTTTAAATTTCTTTCATTTGGCACATAGAATATATCTTTGAATCTAATCAAACCATGTTCTATGAGGAAATATTACTTGTCCTTTTCACCCTCGAACTCTTGTTGTAATTTTCCTTTATTTGCTAATATTTTTCTTCATTTTGCCTTGCATTTTTATTTCTTTCTTCAAGAACAATACCATAAGAACTTATGGTTACTACATGGCACATTTTCACTCTCCTGTTGAGTGCATCAACAACTCAGTTTTCTTTGTCTTTTATTTTTTTAATCTCAAAATCAAACTCACTAATTGTGGTTAGCAATCTAGGTTGCTTGGCATTTAATTTAGCCTTATCAAATAAATACTTCATCCCTCCATGATCAATCATTAAAATAAATCTCGTACCAAGAATATAATGTCTCTGCATTTTTAATGTGAGAATGATGGTTTCCAACTTTAAATCGTGAGCTACATAAGCTAATGCTAATTTAACTTTCTTGATTCATAGTATACTACCTTACCTTCCTGCATCAAGAATCCCCCAAGTCCCCCTTTGTAGGAATTTATGCAAACCACATAATCTTTTTCTGGATCTACTATTCTTAGCACCTATGCATTAGTGAGAAACATGTGAGCAATTTCTTCAGTTGATCGAAGCTTGCAACAAATTCAGTTGACCACTCAAACCTATTTCCCTCCTTTTACAATGTCGTGATTGGATAGCCAATCTTGGAGAATTTCTTGATGAACCACTTGTAATAACCTAAAATACCTATAAATGATCTAATATTAGCCACATTCTTCATTGTTGGAAACTCCATTATGGGCTTAATATTTTCTGGATCAACATATACTCCCTCCATTGAGACAATGTGTCCCAAATAATGGATGTGTCACTGGAAAAATTCACATTTACTAAGCTTTGTGCACAACTTTTGTTCTCTTAGTAGCTATACCACCGCAGCTAGGTGCTCTTCATACTCCTCCTTGGTCTTTGTATAACCAATATGTCATCAACAAAAACCACTACAAACTTATCCAGGTAAGGGTGCAACACATTATTCATTAAGCACATAAAAGTAGCAAGTGCATTAGTAAGCCCAAAGGGCACAACCACAAACTCATAATGTCCATACCTTGTTCGTAAATCTACCTTATAAATATATTCATCTTTAATGTGCACCCGATGACAACCAGTTCTTAAATTAACCATTGAGAGGATTGTTTTGTAGGTTTTAACCCCGTACATAAATTACCCGCATACAAATTCTAAAACAGAAAATAAACAAAGGCGAGGGCATAACACATAAAACAAATATACACAAAGATTTTCCCCTCGATCCCAAAACTGCGACTACCAGATTGATTTTTCATTATGTTCCTTTCAATGTTACAATACATATATATACATGTTGAAGCGTCCATAAACCCTGGATTAGAACATCATCGTAGTTCCCTTGACTGGATCTACATAATACCATGGACCGAAAACAATTGTGCCCAAAACCATGTGTGAAATCCATGCACAAAACCATAGGCAACATAGGGGGGACCCTGACAAGGGGGCTGCGCGCACCCCCCCACCCAACCGCCTCGCTAGTCGTGGAAAGAATATAACACAACCCAACATGTTTCTCCTTGCAATTAGTTAAATAGGTCATCAATATGTGAAAATTGGATATATGTTCTTAATTATAGCCTTTATAATCTGCCTACAGTATATGACAATATATGGATGCTATCTTTCTTCTTTAAAAAAAATATTGGTGCTCCAAATGGTGAGACACTTGGCCTTATGTAGCACTTGTCCAATATTTCCTTGAGTTGTATCTTTAGATCAACTAATTCTGGAATTCTCATTGTATATGGGGCCGTAGATGTTGGAGTTGTCTCTAGTAAAAATTAAATAGAGAAATCTACCTCTCTTTGAGGAGGTAAACTTGATATCGTTTTTTGAAATACATCTTACAAATATTTTAGGATTTGGTGCTCCAATGCATTATTTCTACCACTATCTTTGATATTGTTATTAATTTGGATAAAAAATAATTTACGTCCTTTTCAACTACTACTTTTGACATGCATAGAAGTGATTAACCTTACTGATATGGGCTTTAATTTTACCTGCAACACTCTTTGTTCCCTAGCTTCACTAAGGCATTCAATTACTTTATGATAATATTCCACTTTGGTTCACTGTAAAAACAACCAATCCATTTATAATAGCACATCATATGACCCTAGTGGCATTATATTAAAATTTTCATATGATGGGATGCATCTCAACCCAAAAGGGCATGCTTTTACCCAATTCTCAACTCTTCTTTTCATTCTCGTGTCCAATTTGACTAGCCACGATTCCCCATGGGCTTCTTTGGCCAATTGGAACTGCTCAACAAGTACTGGGCTAACATAACTATAGTTTGAACCTGTTATAGACATTTTTGGGCATTGCAACCCCAATCATATATGTCCACAAACCAAGGGCTTCTGAGTCCCTAAAAGTGTTGTTTCATGCCCTAAAGGAACAAGGTCAGCTGATTACATCATCTCCCAGAAGTTCTCCACAGAAAACTGCTCAGAACTAGTCAAAACTGGACCATACAGGTTGCTCAGTGCTAAGGGTGTGATGCATCTCACTTCCCAATGTAAAGGATGCGATGCATACTGGAAAGCCCTTCTGTAGGGTGCGATGGGCGAGAATGGACAAATTGTAGAGACAGTTTGCGAGGTGGATGATCGTGGAATCTTCCAGAAACTTCTCCTGTGACACTTGCCTCTCTGAATTCACCCAGGGATGAGTAAGAGATCATCAATCTCCAAGTGGAATCAAGAAATATCAAAGAGAAGACACTAATCAAAATCCTAGAAGCTGACTCACCTCCCTGCAATCATCTATATATGGATCCCTCATCCCAGAGATCTAGAGGCTGGAATTTTGTATCTTGTAAGGAAGTGTTGTTGGTTTCTTGGTGGAATATCATAATGTTGGGTGATCTAAGCTTTTCATGAGTTGAAGAAGGGCTTTCATGCTGGGAGGATGATGCTGGGTCAGATCAACGGGTTGTAATCCTCTCTTCTAATCTTTACATCAATAAATCTATTCAAGTTTTCCTCCACATTCTCGTATGTCTGATAGTATATGAATTTGTGTGGTCAATATATATCTGGTCCTATATTGTTTATGATTGTAGATCTCTGCACTTTGAAGGTATTATGCTGCTTTGACTTTACAGGTACTCTTTGACATGGAGTGGTCAAGGGAGAAGCGGCAAAGACCTGTCGGTGAGGAGAAGGAACAAGCAAAGAACCGAGCGAAAGATCAAGGTTGGTATTCTTTGATCCTCTCCTATATACTTCTCATAAAGGAAAACGAAAGTAACTTTAATATGTTTGTTTCTAAGATAGCTACCTGTCTTAGTGGGACTAGCAGCTCTGCATAAACACTAGATTTCTCGATAACAAAATGGCGACTCCACTAGGGAGCGAATAGCTAGCTTGTTTGCTTGTTTATACTTGTTTTCTTTATAAAATTATAGATGGAGCCTGAAGTTAAGTCAGCTAGCCTTTGAACTGCATTTGCTATGCAAGTGCAAAGTAGATCAATGCTGCTTTAGTCTATCTCCGGGTTTTGTTTATAAACTGAACAATTGATTTGAAAACATCCTAATTGCCCTAGTGGTGGTTCTAGTAACCTCCTTAGATCAGCCCCCGCGATTTCTATTTACTGACTATCATTAGCTCGGCCTAAATCCCTAAACTAAGTTGCAAACTGTGACCAAGAACCAAGTTGAAGTCTCGTCCCTAGACCATTGCACTTTCTCCTCTTGGGAATCTGGATGCATCACACCTCCCATGTGCAGTAGGTGCACTGCATCGCACTTTCCCTGTGTTGCAGGTGCCCTGATCAGATAAGACCTCTTCTGCTTCCAGATTTTGGTTTCTTTGTTCACTCTTTTCAGCTTTATTCAGGAGTTTTGTTGTCTGTGGTCAGTATACCATTGTGGAAACTCCCTTCCTATGCATGATTCCGCCTCCATAGTACAAAGAATTGTGAATGCTTTTATGTATTGTGCGCCATTTATAGTTCTCTTTTACAAAAATTAGTGTAATCAAACTGTCGTCTTTTGACTTGGAAGTGTCGCAAGTGTCGTTTTCAGTCAAAGAAAAGAATCCTATCATTCTTGATGGTCAATTATATAGTTACTCTTGTATTTGATTTGAATTAGTAGTTTTTCAAGTGTCGAAAGCAGTTTTCAATTCAAAGTCGCAAAGTGTCGTCATTATCTTCCTTTCGTTTTTGAAGAGAAATTTGTTAGTACTGTCACTTTGAAAAGATAATTCAAATTTGTACTCAACATTGTTTATGTCATCACACATTAAGAAAGTAGAAAATAAATACATGCATGTGCATTTGCATTTAGACTGCTTGTTGGTTTGATTTAGGACAATGCATCTAGTGTGTGCTCTTTGCTCTATGTTGAAAGAATATCATCTCTCTTTATTTAGTAGCTAGGATTTTCATTGCAAAAAGAAGATTAAACGACTGTTTATCATCTTAGATTGCATTTTAGGAATTATATATCTACATCACGCAGTGAACCTGAAAGGCAAATTTCTTAAGAGAGATCAACTGTAAAATAAATTCAATGAACATAAAAATGCTTTGGAACCTAACACACAACATTTAGAAGTCTAGGCTAGAGACGTATTCCGGCTTCGTAAAGCCTTGTAACTATCACTTTCATTGTTGGTTGGGTGATTCCTCCTCTTTGAGATGACAAGTGCCAGTACGGACTTGTGCTCCCATGTACCGTTGAGTATGTATTGGGAGACCACAATGGGCTATATCCTTTATCCATAGGAAGCTGTGTCTGCCGCCCTATCGATCGCAATGCACTGAACATAGCATTCGGGAAGATTGACTGCTGTACCGTAAAAATTATTCTGTAGTTTTGCGATTGGTTTGGTAATCCCTCTGTCTAGATTTCCAAAGTAGTCTCTTTCATTCCTTTTCAGACTCCTTAAAGGAAAAGGTCCATCTGAGCACTTTTCACTTTAGGCTCATTAAAAATTGAAGGCGACTAGAGTCATCTTTTGTTTTTTCTCGACTCTTAAAAATTGAAAAAGAAAGTTGTGTCAAAGCATCTAAAATTCATTTAATTCGGAATCATTTTCCCCTTTATTTTTAGTTGATTGAGTAATCTGCAATCGTGGAGGAAAGTTAATCGAAACCCCGTCGTTCGCGGAGACTTACGAGTCAACCGTCTTTGTCTCCGGAAAAAAAACTATTCCGGACAAAACTAACTCGTTTAACTGGATCAAAGTCAGAGACTCCGGTTACTCCAAACATTTCTGGTATCCCTGCCTCTACAGAAGAAGTTCGGCAGCCACAAGAGGACAGTAGAACTAATCCTAGTGTGACAGTAAACACTTCTATTCCTGAACCGGCTCCATCTACAGCTGATTCGGAAGGTATTATTCCCCAAACACCGGAAATATTTTACGGACCTGACGGTCTACCTCTTCCACCTGGATTGATTGCTATAGAAGAGATTGTGGAGGATCCTCCATCTAGTACTCCATCGCATTTTGGAGTTGGGATCACCCTATATCCTTCTTCGTCAAAAATTAGTCTCCCGTCATCGGAAGTTCCTATAGAATCGCTAGGAAATATTTTGGATAGACTAGATATGTCTGAACAATCGTTGACATCTAGGACTATGTCATCTGACACAGCAGCGGCAGAACTTCCTACTGTTACTCCAACAATGTTTGCTGGCGTACTGTCTATCCCAACTAGCTCTCAATCGCTGGATGGAATCCATCCAGGGGCTGTTTCGACAGTATTGTCTGTTCCCATTTGTTCTTTTGGAATAATATCTGGAATCTCTTATGTTGAGTCTCAGCAAATTGATCCTTCACAGTGTCAATTTGGGCAGTCCGGTCCTCAAAGGAAAATCATTCCTTTGAGCATTGGATTAATGTCGTATGGGGGCCAATATACCCTTTCATTGTCTCCTCTTGGAGAACAAACATACGATAGTTCACAACAAAATTCAGGTTATGCTGGAATTACATCTAGTGGTTGGGTGCTGATACTGCCTCAACAACCAAGAGTTGTATACTCAATGCAACAAATTCTACCTGTGTCAAATATCCCTACTACACCGGCTATTGTGACTGTGTCGCAAGTACAAGCATTGCCTGTTTTATCCCACCCTCAAGCTTCTCAGGTCGTAATACAACAACCTCTTGTCTCTACGATGCCACCACAATCGTCAATTAGTGGCTCCTTAACTGGAGTGACCCGGGCTCAAACGGGTACTATCACCTCTCATCTTGGTAAAACAGCCAGTATTGGACAACAGCAAATGGTTTCACAACCATGGCTGGTGCAATATCAACAACCACAATTCCAACAAGTTTACCAAGGATCTGAGCACCAAATATTTGCAAGTAATGGGTAGCCGTATATTCAAAACGGTCAACATCAACCATTTCATAGTGGTTATGCCCATCAACCTTACCAAAGTTATCAACATCAAATGCACTATGCTGGTATGCAAAGACCCACTGCTTAGGCAATCCCATCTTATCCTAGGTATGCTTCGTTGAACCTGAATCAACAGTTGCCCTTCGTGGCAACTTTAGAGTTACCAGATCTAAATCGGCTGACAAACGATCCAATTGCTTACGCCCCTTGGTGGCCAGCGATTCCACATAAACTTCCATCGGATATTCCTAAATTTAATGGAAATCTGGGTGAAGACCCATCGAATCATGTGATGACCTTTCATCTGTGGTGTTCATCTAACACTCTAAATGATGATTCAATTAAGCTTTGCCTTTTTCAGCGAACATTAACTGGTCCGGCAGCAAAATGGTATATCGAATTTCCTAGAGCTTCATTCGATAACTTCAGCACCCTAGCCACAACCTTTTTAACCCATTTTCAGTTACCCATAAGGTACGAAATAGGAATAGAGCTTCTTACCAATTTCAAACAAACAACGGGCACTCACATATCTGATCATATTCATGAGTGGCGACATCGTCGTAGAATGGTAAAAACATATGTTCCTGATCAGCTGCTAGTTGAATGGTTTATTAAGTCATTATTACCTTCTAGTACGGAAGATGTGGCAAAGGGAGGAGTCATCACTGAAGAGCAAGTCATTGCTCGTGCGCAATATCTAGACTTGATATATACTCAATCTGGCACGCTCTACTATAAAATCCCTGATGCTCCTAGACTGGAATTCTACATTCCTCCCCCTCCTAAATCAAACAAAGACTCTCATGCCGGAAATGGTGTGATAGGTGCGACTAGCACGAAAACCGTAAAAGCTACATCAAAGAAGGATTGTACGGTTTCAAGTCAAAATGCAAATGAGGAACTTATCGCCTCAGAGGTAAATGCCGTGTCAACTGACAAAGGAAAAGAACCAAAGCAACTAGGGGGCAAGAAGAAAAAGAAAGGGAAGAAGAAAAAACAGGAGGAGTTGTCTCCTGAAAAATCTTCTGCAAACCCTTCTAGAGATAGGAAACCAAGTCATCCATGCTTCATATGTGATGAGGATCATTGGATAAAAGATTGTCCACATAAAGCCGAGCTTAGAAAATTCTTTAAGAATTAAAAAACCTCGGTGGTATTGACTGATCTGTTTCTGAATCTAGGAACAAATCTGGTTTCTAGTGACAATGCTTCCCTGTCCCAAGTGCTAATTTTGTCTGTTTTGAAGCAGCAAAATGATGCTTTGATATCGATAAGGAATAAAGATTACAGGAATCCATAGCTGTCGGAAAACAAGGCTAATGATCAACCTAGTAATTTGACAACAACTTTGACTGAAGTTGTGCCACCCATCATTCCTGAACTAACGATAAAGCTGCCGAAGGGAGTAGTACACAAATCGACATTTAATCCTCGTGCCAGAGCAGCACAACATTATAATATAGTGGAGGATCTGGCCCAATCGTTGTTCGCTATGTCGACACTTGAGGTACTGCAAAATTGCCCCTCCCAAAAGTAGGCTTTATTATCAGCAATTGGTTGGATTGACCCAACGGATTCCAATCTTGTGGCCTTTAATCATAAAGGATATGACCCTCAATTACCAGCTCAGCTAGCTTTCCTTATTCAAGTGAAAGCCCTCAACAAAACTGTTCATCGAACAATTATTGATGAGGGGGCATCTACATGTATTATGTCAATGAGTTGCTGGAAAACTTTAGGATCTCCACCCTTGTCGCGATCTTCAAGGACATTAAAAGAATTTTATGGATGAACATACACCCCATATGGGATTTTAAGTAAATTGCAAGTCGAACTGGGGGGAAAAATAGTAGAAATTGATGTTGAAGTGATCGACAAAAACCTCGATTACAACATCCTACTGGGAAGGCCCTGGATATATGCTATGGTTGTCATTGTGTCGACCTACTTCAGGAATATTGCATTTCCCTTCCAAGGAAGTATTACAATCGTCGACTAGCAAACATTTCTCCCCAACAGTTCACAAGTTACGGGAAGCATTCCGATGATCCATGGAAGCCCTCATTCACTTAAAATTATCAGAGTAGGCCTACTAAAATACCCTATATTAATGGGGAATTTTTCCCTACCGCCTCCAATTAATCTGGCGGAAGTGGCAACGGTGGGAACCTGCAATATGATATCTTCTATTCAAAAGATGTCAGAAAATGATATTAGCATGGATCATCTGCAGGTATTGCCTCCAAGCCTAATAGAAATATTGTAGCAATCAATGTTTTTGGCATGGGAGGCAAACCCAAATCAACACTCATCAAGCGTTTGGATAGATAGATCTAAGGAATATGGCACCCCTTCAAATCCTTGGTCGGAAGTACATTCTACAGATGAAGGAATTCTTCAGTCAATGATGATTGACAGGGCACCATGGGAAGATTACCACCATCGTTCCCATCTTCCGAATTACAAGGAAGATAGTTCTAGTGACCTTCATCATCCCTCAGTTTTTGATTTTCTATCAAATACTGTAAACACGGTGGATTCCGAACGAAACTTGTCCAATATTGAAGAGACTATCGCCATAAATATCTCAACCAAAACAGATGTTGTAGAGAATATTCATGTCGACAAATCTTGTTCTTCTTCAGAACTGGAAATATATTACGCTCTTTTTCGCGAGTTCAGAGATGTCTTTGCTTGGTCGTATGATGAAATGCCAGGCATTGACTCGAGCATAGTTGAACACGAAATTAAGATGTATCCAGATGTCAAACCGGTACGACAATGGCTATGACAGGTGCACCCCAAGAAAGCCGCTGCCATCAAGGTAGAAGTTGAAAAACTTCTCCATGCTGGTTTTATTTACCCGGTTCCTCTAATCGATTGGGTATCGAATATTGTTCCTGTAATGAAAAAACAAGGAACGATTTGAGTGTGCATCGATTATAGGGATTTAAATCAAGCTTGTCTGAAAGACAACTACCCTACACCCTTCATTGACCAGATACTTGATGAATGCGCCGGATGTGAAATCTTTTCATTTATGGATGGATTTTCTGGGTATAATCAAATTAACATCCGCCCACAGGACCAATCAAAGACTGCATTTATTTGTCCATGGGGCACATTTGCATATCGCAAGCTACCCTTTGTTTTAAAGAATGCAGGGGCAACATTTCAGAGGGAAATGAATTATGCCTTCCATGACATAAAGAACATCGTTCAACCATATCTCGACGATCTTCCGGCTCATTCGCGAAAGCAGACAAATCATCCACAGTATTTGAGAGCGATATTTCAACGTTACCGACACTACAAGATATGACTCAATCCACACAAATGTGTGTTTTATGTCAGTTATGGTCGTTTACTTGGCTTTGTGGTCTCAAAGGACAGGATTCATCTAGACCCATGTAAGGTTAAGGCAATCATTGATTTTCCTCCACCTTCAAATTTGCTTCAGATTCAAAACTCCAAGGGAAAGCAAAATTTCTGAGGAGGTTCATTCCAAATTACGCCGAACTTGCTAAAGGTTATACTCGTCTATTGAAAAAAGAAGTAGCCTTCATCTGGGATCAGGTCGTGCAAGGTTCCTTTGATGCTTTAAAGGAATCCCTAATAAAAGCATCATTAATGTATGCTCCTGATTATCAAAAAGACTTTAACCTATATCTGGCTGCAGCGGATACAACCATCGCAATGGTTTTAGTTCAAGAAGACAATGGAATTGAGCATCCTATATATTATTTGATTAGAAACTTAAATGATATGGAAAGAAAAAACTCCTACATTGAAAAGCTAGCTCTCGTAGCTGTTCAAGCGATACAGAGATTTCGACACTATGTCCTCTTTCAAAAAACTACCATTTTGTCAGATTGCAACCCCATGACTTATATATTGTCGCGAAAGTTGTTGGGGGGAAAATATTCAAAATGGATAGCAATTTTACAAGAGTTTGATCTGGAATTCATAAAATCCAAATCGAAGAAAGCCCTGGTTTTCACGGAGTTACTATGCGATCCCCCATCGTCGTCCAACGATGCAACACCAGCATAGTTGAACACGAAATTAAGATGTATCCAGATGTCAAACCGGTACGACAATGGCTACGGCAGGTGCACCCCAAGAAAGCCGCTGCCATCAAGGTAGAAGTTGAAAAACTTCTCCATGCTGGTTTTATTTACTCGGTTCCTCTAACCAATTGGGTATCGAATATTGTTCCTGTAATGAAAAAACAAGGAACGATTAGAGTGTGCATCGATCATAGGGATTTAAATCAAGCTTTTCTGAAAGACAACTACCCTACACCCTTCATTGACCAGATACTTGATGAATGTGCCGGATGTGAAATCTTTTCATTTATGGATGGATTTTCTGGGTATAATCAAATTAACATCCACCCACAGGACCAGTCAAAGACTGCATTTATTTGTCCGCGGGGCACATTTTCATATCGCAAGCTACCCTTTGGTTTAAAGAATGCAGGGGCAACATTTCAGAGGGAAATGAATTATGCCTTCCATGACATAAAGAACGTCGTTCAACCATATCTCGACGATCTTCTGGCTCATTCGCAAAAGCAGACAGATCATCCGCAGTATTTGAGAGCGATATTTCAACGTTACCGACACTACAAGATACGACTCAATCCACACAAATGTGTGTTTTATGTCAGTTATGGTCGTTTACTTGGCTTTGTGGTCTCAAAGGACGAGATTCATCTAGACCCATGTAAGGTTCAGGCAATCATTGATTTGCCTCCACCTTCAAATTTGCTTCAGATTCAAAACTCCAAGGGAAAGCAAAATTTCTGAGGAGGTTCATTCCAAATTACGGCGAAGTTGCTAAAGGTTATACTCGTCTATTGAAAAAAGAAGTAGCCTTCATTTGGGATCAGGTCGTGCAAGGTTCCTTTGATGCTTTAAAGGAATCCCTAATAAAAGCATCATTAATGTATGCTCTTGATTATCAAAAAGACTTTAACCTGTATCTGGCTGCAACAGATACAACCATTGCAATGGTTTTAGTTCAAGAAGACAATGGAATTGAGCATCCTATATATTATTTGATTAGAAACTTAAATGATATGGAAAGAAAATACTCCTACATTGAAAAGCTAGCTCTCGTAGCTGTTCAAACGATACAGAGATTTCAACACTATGTCCTCTTTCAAAAAACTACCATTTTGTCAGATTGCAACCCCATGACTTATATATTGTCGCGACAGTTGTTGGGGGGAAAATATTCAAAATGGATAGCAATTTTACAAGAGTTTGATCTGGAATTCATAAAATCCAAATCGAAGAAAGCCATGGTTTTCGCAGAGTTACTATGCGATCTCCCATCGTCGTCCAACGATGAAACATCAGAAGAAGTGATCGTGGACGAATCTTTGTTTTTGATATCTTCAAGTAATCTGTGGTATGGAGACATAATAATCTATCTCCAAACCCAAACATATAGGTCTAATACCTCCCGCTTGGAACAACAACGCATTCAATACCAAGAAAAAGACTACATGATCGTCGGTGATACGCTTTACCGTCATGGTGTTGATACAGTTCTACGGAGGTGCCTCACCCACGAGGAGGTTGAAAAAGTCCTGAATGATTGCCATTCAGGTGCGTGTGGGGGGCATCAATCTGGTTACGCTACGACGCAAAAGATTTTATGAGAAGGATACTTCTGGCCAACAATCTTCAAAGATTGCATAACTGCAGTCAGAAGTTTCCATGCTTGTCAAATCTTCGATCGCAAAACCAAAATACCACCCGCACCTCTGCAACCAGTACTTGATGTTGGGCCATTTTCCAAATGGGGCATAGATTTCATGACATGTAACCCCACCTTGGTTGGGGGCCATGGGTATATCATAGTCGTAGTAGACTATTTTACCAAATGGGCCGAGGCGATGCCTACATTAAACAACAGCGGTGAAATGGCCGCCCTCTTCTTTTTCAGTCATGTAGTCTCTAGATTCGGTGTTCCACAGGACATAGTTACAGATCATGGATCACATTTTTGCAATCACATGATGATTGAGTTAGCTGCCAAATTAGGACTGTCCCACGACAGCTCTACTCCGTATTATCCGCAAGCTAACGGACAAGTTGAGGCAATCAACAAGGTCCTGAAGCGCATGCTGCAAAGGATGATCGGAGTCCATAAACGGAGTTGGCACCTGATCCTGTACTCGGCCTTGTGGGCATACTAGATGTCGGTGAGGAATGCAACCAGGTTTACACCCGTTCACTGGTGTATGGCTTGGAAGCGATCTTACCAGTTTAGTGTGAAATATCGTCTCTCAAGCTCGCAGTCGACTTTCTCCCCAGAACTTTAGAAGAGGAGGCTCGTTTCTTAGAACTAATCCGATTGGATGAAACCCATCGTGATGCTGCTTTGGCTAATGAAGCTCATAAGAAACAAGTCAAGGCGTAGTTCGACAAGAATGTCAAACCCTGTGTCTTCTCAGAAGGTGACCTGGTCTTACTTTACGACCAGGAGTCTGATAAGTTGGGAGCAGGTAAGTTCAAGTCTTTATGGATGGACCCCTATATTGTTAAGCATGTACTAGCAAAAGGAGCCTACGAGTTAGTGGATTATGATGGGATTCCACTGGCGCAACCTCGCAACGAGTTGTACCTTAAGCGTTACTATGCTTAACTCAGTATAGTAACCCCTGTGCTTTTGTTACATTTTTGCTTTCGCTAAGGGCATTTGTTTTGGTTAGGTAATCCACTTTTTCATGTGTTGCAGATGTCGAACCTATTGGAATCATTTGTTGGATATGCCGACGGAGCAAGTCGTAGTTCGCGGAACCTATCTTCTGCGGCCTAGGCCATCTTTGATCTAAGCAGCGAGTTAGTAAGTTTCAAAGGGGTATGTATTGGTCGGTCAATGAACAACATCGCTGAATACAACGCGTTGATAGAACTCCTCTCTGATGCCATTACACATGGCATACTCTGACTGGTCGTCAGGCTAGACTCATAACTCATCATTCTACAACTCACCGGTATCTACTCCATACGGAATCCAGCTATCTATCGCATGTTCCTAAGGGTCAAGATTTTGGAAAGGCAGTTTGATTCTATTCAATATCAACATGTTTCCAGAAACGTAAACACATTAACAGACTCATTGGCAAATTATGTGTTAGATAGACATTTGCAACGTTTATAAAAGAAGCATTTCATCAATATTTGCATGAAGATTATGTAACTTAACCAAAATAAAGCTCCGAAAATCAAATATATATATATATATAACTGTTTATGGTTCGTACATAATGTTTTGCGATCAAGACAAAATCAGTCAAATGATCCAAAACTGAAAATGCTAGGGGCACCCTAGTCTAATGATGCTGGTGATAACAAGTCACCGCATATGCAATCATGCGTAAAAACCTAGCCCATTGACGTGGCACAACAGTAGTATGTCGCTGCAACCTCAAAGGAAAATCGTCTGTCCTCACGTCTGGGATACCAATAGTGATACCCTCGACCTACTCCTGTAATGTTGCAAGAGTCTTGGCCACATCCAGGTCATGAAGGATAGCCCTCCCTACAGCCTCTCCTGCTGGAGTGGCAGCTGGTGCTCTTAGGCGTACTGCTGGTCGCACTGGTCCGATATCTGCATGAGCACAAGAGTTTTTGATTAGCCTTGATAGAAGAAAACATAAGAACATTATAAAAACAATAAACAGGGATATGGTCAGAGAATTTACCTATAGCACCCCACTGCTCACCAGCTGGCAGCACCAAATCTGGGTCACCTCGGAAATCCATACCAGCATATGGACACTCGGCATAAACCATCTCCTGACGGTTAAACCACTCGAAGAAGGTATCAGAGAAAGAAACCTGGGACTAACCAGCATGTCAGGCCATGAGGTCAACCCATCTCTACATCTGTGGCTCAGTTGGTGGAGGTAAACCAAGTGAAATGTGCCGCGGCTGGATCAGTGGGATCTTTTCCAAGGCGAAAGCGGTCAAAATAGAACCATAGCCGAAATTCTTGGATCTTCCGCTTTTTACCTTGGTCAGTTGTTCTTTCATCACAGGGAGTACTGCGTCACACCAGTTGAACACCTTTGGTTCGAGGCATTCCAAGGCATACTGCATATAGGACCTGTTAGCCACGTGAAGATCCGTACTACCAGCTAGTCTAGCAAAAGTGAACAGAATGGTCCTCAAGGACCGGTCAGTGACATCTCAGATGTTGATCTTACCGTCCCTACTCAGCTGAGATCCCTCTCTGCAGTAACGGTAAATGTAATCTCTCACAGATTCGCCCCCACGAGCGAAACCTGATAATGAGAGAGGGGCACCATGCCTCGATAAAACGCTCAAAAAATAGATGTCCACGACAGTCAGGGGGATGGATTTGCCTCTGCTCTGGAACACCTGGTTGGTAGGATCCCATGCATCAAGGAAATATTGCAACAAGTTGATTTGTTGCCTCATGCTAGAGATGCGGAAAAACTTGAGCAGGCCACAGTTCCGTAGTGCAGTTATCATACCCGGATCATGTAAAGAAACCATGTCCTCTTCTTCATGCTTGCGTTCTCACCATGTAACAACCATTTTGCTCTGATGAATCTTTGCAAAACAAAAAAGAGAAGAGTCAGAGTCCTGATTTGGCAAAAAAAAACAGGCAAAAATTCCATGAGAAAACAGTGCAAATGTTTCCCTTCTTGTGCCCATCGCACTCCAGCAGTGTACTGGGTGCATATTCACTGGCCAATGGCCAGGCCGGTATGCATCGCACCTTTCGATATAGGAAGGGTGCGATGGAGCCAAGGTGAATTTTTCAAACCCCATGGCTCAGAAAAATAGGGAAACATGCTCAGAATTCAAAAAGGATGGAATGCAATTGAAGAGCTCAGGTTTAGCTCTTACCTGGTCTAGACGGCGCCAAGAATCGTCCACAAAATCTCCCAGAATCAGCTAGTGGAAATCAAGAGGGGAAGGCACCTCCAAAGTTCCAACAAACCAAAGTTCAAATGAAATGGTAAAATGAGGGGTAAAAACCACTTTTAAATTACTTTTCACGTAATTCGAGTAAGGTATTAGTGTTTTAACTCATTTTTCAAGAATGTATTGCTCATTTCTAATTCGTTTGATGAAGCAATTGAACAGGTAGTACGGCCGTCGAAAGAACAAAGTGTTAGCGGTGAAATCAAATAATCGATGACCATTATCATGAGCAGTTTTTATGCGAAGTTCAAGCTCGTTAAAAATTAAACCTAAGAAATGAGCAAATGTTTCCCCCCAGAGTTTAAGCTCATTAAAAAATGAACCAATTTCCGGTAAATAACCATTGTGAATGAATTATCATCAGCTCTTGAGCCTTGGTCGTGTTCTCGTCATCACCTCCACTCTATTTTAGCCGATTATACGCCTTCATTTGATTGTTTACCCTTTTGAGGAACATCTGCTACGAGTGATCTTGTTAGCCATCCTTGTGGCACTGCCGTGATTGGAAAATTCCAAACCTTACCTGGAATCAGCTGCTACCTGGAAATATCACTCGTTCCTCAAGAGGCGAGTCTCCTTTAAGCTCTTTTCATATGACTCGTAAAATATGAAAATATTTTCGAGCAGTTGGCCTCTCCAGCTCGTTAAAGCTACTGGGAGTGCTATCCCTCCTCTAGATTTTAATATTTTTGGACCTGAGGGATTATTACACAAAAATATCAAGCGCTTGTCTTGTTCGGCTCGTTAAAACTATCAAAAGTTCATCCCTTTCGTATTATTTTATACTTTTTCGGACTTAAGGGATTACTTGACGAAAAAGGATCACTGGAGTTTCCTTTCCATCCCTTTTTAGATTCTCTAAAATTGGAAAAGGACCGAGTTGTCTTTGTTGTTAAACTCATTAAAACCAATAGTGACAAACTTGTCCATGCTGACAAGAACGAGTTTCACTGTCGCTAGGCTCGTTAAAACATAGCGACGGGTTTGCCCGAAGGGAAAATTATAGAACAAGCATATGTTATCCTCCTCAAGCTTGATAAAAATAAAGAGGTACTGGTTAGCAATGACTGGGGAAAAATTGGGAAGAAAACTTGAGGAAACTTTATTGGTAGCGAGTCGCTCTTGAACATGACACTTTCACTCCATCACCATGATTGAGTCGGGTTGGGTTATTCCATTCACCGGTCATATTACCATTGGTCCACCGTACCATCCATATTTGGGGTTAATGCTACCAATCCATTTCAGTGTCACCGATATGTTCAAGAGAAGTCGTTCAGAGAATTCACTAACCCATCTTGTGTCTCATCCGCTGTAATACCTTTACGCTTCATTCTTTCATGACCGCCACCCTAAACCCTGTATCATCAGATCGTTTTCACCTCCAAAAGTCATTTGCTCTGTTCCGTGTCGTAGATGTGGGATTCATTAAGGCCCTCCTACAATGGGTGACTTCTTGTCGACATCAGCTCATTATCCAAGAAGTTGACCTAGGAACAACCCTTTCAGTACTTTGAAGCTTGCATGCCTCAATGGCAAGTTTCTCACTTTTGGCGACAAGTTTACATCAATGGCCTTCGACCGAGATATTTTGTGTGGTGTTCGATGCCAAGTACCATTTTCACACCACGCGAATTGTATTGTCATAACTTGAGGGTCATCATCATTATCGGTGATTCCTCTTGCGCCTGTTAACAACTTACATCATTGGTTGGTAATCAGGCAATGTCTTTCCATGTTCGACTCCAAAACATTTTTCACATGGATTGACTTGTACTTCGAGTGAATATTGGACGAGTTTGAAGACCCCGGATCTAGTTCCATCAATCCAGGCTGCGATATATTTAGGAAAATAAAGACATCAAATGTACATCATTGCTGCACAGATGATCATCTGAATCAAAGGACGATGGCTCTATCAGAATCATCAGTCTGCCACACAGACGGTTGTCTGTCCTATGTACATGAAAATGAATTTATAAAGCTGAGCATGGGAATGCCCACCTCAGCTAGATCATGAAAATGTTATGAAGATAATGTATTGTATTGTATCTTATTACAGGTCACCTTCCAGTTCAAAAAACCTCGGATCCTCATGATAAAGCATTTCACCCGACATCAAAAGATTAACGACCTCATGCTTTAGGGGGAAACTGTTATAGAAATTTTTGGACACTGCAATCCCAATCATATATGTCCATAAACCAAGGGCTTTTGAGTCCCTAAAAGTGTTGTTTCATGCCCTAAAGGAACAAGGTCAGCTGATTACATCATCTCCCAGAAGTTCTCCACAGAAAATTGCTCAGAACTGGTCAAAACTGGACCATACAGGTTGCTCAGTGCTAAGGGTGCGATGCATCTCACCTGCCTAGTGTAAAAGGTGTGATGCATACTGGAAAGCCCTTCTGTAGGGTGCGTTGGGCGAGAATCGACAAATGGCAGAGACAGTTTGCGAGGTGGATGATCATGGAATCTTCCAGAAACTTCTCCTGTGACACTTGCCTCTCTGAATTCGCCTCGGGATGAGTTGAGATCATCAATCTCCAAGTGGAATCAAGAAATATTAGAGAGAAGACACTAATCAAAATCCCAGAAGCTGACTCACCTCCCTGCAATCATCTATATATGGATCACTCATCCCAGAGATCCAGAGGCTGGAATTTTATATCTTGTAAAGAAGTGTTGTTGGTTTCCTGGTGGAATATCATAGTGTTGGGTGATCTAAGCTTTTCATGAGGTGAAGAAGGGCTTTCATGCTGGGAGGATGACGCTGGGTCAGATCAACGGGTTGTAATCCTCTCTTTTAATCTTTACATCAATAAAGCTATTCAAGTTTTCCTCCACATTCTTGTATGTCTGATAGTATATGCATTTGTGTGGTCAATATATATCTGGTCCTATATTGTTTATGATTGTAGATCTCTGCACTTTGAAGGTATTATGCTGCTTTGACTTTACAGGTACTCTTTGAAGTGGAGTGGTTAAGGGAGAAGTGGCAAAGACCTATCGGTGAGGAGAAGGAACAAGCAAAGAACCGAGAGAAAGATCGAGGTAGGTATTCTTTGATCCTCTCCTATCTACTTCTCATAAAGGAAAACAAAAGTAACTTTAATCTATTTGTTTATAAGATAGCTACCCATCTTAGTGGGACTAGCAGCTCTACATAGACACTAGATTTCCCGATAACAGAACCCTAATCAATTAGTACAAAGAACATTGAATAATGGATATTACCTTCCATCTCAATTATGGAGGCCTGGTGGTCAACCTGTCTATTATTCAACATTGTGTAGATCTCGGGCATGCCCCAAGCCACATTCCCCATGGTATGGGCTTCCTGCACATTGTAAAATCGTGGCCTAGAACTCCTTTCCTGAGGACAGTTCATTTTGTGATGGTTATTCCGACAGGTATAACACTTTAATGGCTCTATCCCATCACCTTTGTTCTGTTCTCCCACAGGATGGTTAATGCGACCTTTGTCAGTTGTATTAAGTATATGTTGTGGTCTGCCTTGACCAGCAGAGGTCATGTTTCCCACTTACCTATACCCTGTGGCCTCCACACTTTCGTATACCCCTTTTCCTTATGCTCCAGGCACCCTTTTACTTTCCAATCCTTCTTAAATCTTATTTTGTGCTATAATTATTCATAATAATGCTTCAATTTTTTGACTGCATCTTCTAATGCCTTGGGGTCATTGAATTCGATTATGTCCTTGAAGGTATGCGACAGACCATTAACATATCTCGAAATATTTTTTCTTTCATCCTTGAGGTAGGGGACATATCTCAGTAGCTCTAAAAATTTGGTAGTATACTCCGCATCTAACATTTTCCCTATTTTGAGCTCATAAATTGCCTTGGCTTTGTTGTCAAAATACCTTTCTGATAGGTACTTTCTCCTGAAATGTCACTCAAACTCACTCCAAGATATATCTTCTTCTCTTATGTATTTTACATTCTTTAAATCCTCCCACAAAATGCTAGTCCCACCATTCAAGCTAAAGGTAGCAACCTTAGCTTTCATATTATCAAAGTAATCATGAATTTTGAAGAAATTTTCATCCCAAGAAACCATGCTTTAGCATCTTCCGCCTTCTTTACCTCACCATCAAAGGTGGGAGGCCTAGATTTCTTGAATTCCTCTGGTACATAATCTTTCTCCTTTCCTTTGTCATTATGGCGATGACGATGACACTTGTAAACATAATTGAATCATTGCCTATGGTGGATTTTTCACTTTTCTGAGGTATCTAATTGAGTACCTCCTCTTATGGTGTCCTCACTTGAAAACCTGTGCCCTTTCTTGGATCTACTCTCATATGATCCATTAGTCTTTTCTTCTTGTTCTATGGAACTCTACTTGTTACTATGGCTAGCTCACAACTCATATTGCTTTTGCCTCTATAAGTCTGAGATGATTTGCAGTATAATTGCATTCACTTCTACTTACCTCTCTTGTGACTTGACAATCATTTTTTGTCATCCTTGCAACTCCTTATTTCATCCCATTGATAGTGCTGGACCAACCTGCCAACATTTAGGGGATCACCCTAGGATGAAGTCCCAACTAGACCTCACATCGTTTGGAGTGGGATTCCCATTTGGTATGATGGCTCGGTTGCCATTATCTTAAAGATTTTCCTCAACTCTTGCTTGTCACCACAGGAGAGTGGTTTGCTTTGTCTTCGAAAAGTGAGGTTCGCGTGCTTGGTGAGTGTAAGTGTTACTTGTGTCAATGGTTCTTTGACTATAGAGGGAGGGAGGGTGAGAGTGAGCCCCAAGTTAGTTGGGAGAAGTCCCAACTCTGCTAAAAACACACAACACAACAAGATATGCACAAATTCCGGCGGAATAGTCCACACGGATGCGGAAGTCACAACACACAAGGGAAGATAACATGTATAACATAGCGGATTAGTCCGCATGAGTGCAACGGTTGTTATAACAAGTTTTATGTGAAAGGTCTGTTTGATGTCTGGGAGAGTAGTCTACATAGGAGAGACAACGTTAACAACATCTACAACACATTTCCATTAACATATGCGTATTACAACAAGTGAATTTGTTCAAGTGTTAAACACAGGTTCAAGCAACACACATTACAAGTGTTAAACATTAGTCTTACAACAAATACAATACATGTGAGAAAATGTGCTGGCTTGTTAGCAAGCTTCTGAAGTAAGTGAAAGTTCCAAGACACATTGTTACACCATACATCACTAACCCCGTGTGAGGGGCGTTGGAGCCACTTATTACTCCTCAAAGAAAAGATAACAGACTCTCTTAGCTATGTGGGAGGAGCTGAGGTGAAAATTCCTTTGCATGTACAAATGAGGGGATATTTATAGCCAAGGGTGAAACTAACCCTTGTGGTTGTTCGAGTACCCTCATGACTGTTTGACTTCCATGACTTTTCGACTTTACATGAATATTCATACAACAAGTGGGTCTCTTGGACTTCCACGTTACATTACATTAATAAACAGTATGGCCCACAGTGGAGATATGGACGACATGACTCATGACATAACTCGACATGGCAGTGCTGGTACATTTGTTTTGCTGGTGTGCATGTCGTGGTATAGTGCTGCTAGGTGATGGATGTCCTCATGGTGTATCACAGCTTCACCTCTGCATGGCAAAGTGCACGGAGTCGTTGATGGTCATTGATTCGCTTGATGTTGCTTTTGCATGTTTCTCCTTGCATGTATGTTGGAATGCTTGACAGGTTTTTCTGTTCGCGAAAGGTGCATGTTTGTTCATTCATCCTTCTGTGAGCACATATTGCATGTTCACTCATCCATCCATCTGCGAACACATCTTCACATGATCATCCATTCACGAGCATATCTCTTTACATGCGTTGTTTGTTCGTCCGTTGGTGAACCTGTCATTTTTCATGTGCTTCCCTTTGTTCATCCCATTCTTCATCATGCCATTTTTGTTTGTGTACTTATTCCTGCAGTCACTCATGATGAGATGACATAAAACCCAAAATCCTCCTAGTCTACCATGATACATGACCATTTCGGATGTAGGTGACCAGGAGAGGCAACAAGGTTGTGAGGCAAGATGGAGGCTTTGGGCACTACTAATGAAAACTACGCAAGAGTCATTGGGTGATGGAGATGAACAATCCAGATTGACAATGACTGTCCATGAGATCTGGCTCAATTGGAGCGCAAAATTGCACCGTTTTTTAGGGGAACAGTTTGGGCTACAGGAAGGCTAGGCAGGCACAAATTACGAATTTTTTCTGGGGAAATGGCCTGGAGCCTGGTAGCCAAAACTACGCAATTATCGGAAGGAATTGGCAGCTGGCTGCTTGGTCATTGGCAACAGGAATTGCGCAATTCCTGAGGGGAACTGGAAATCAGCTGCAAGGAGCTTGGCAGTAGAAACTCAACAACTCTTAGAGGGAGACGGCATTCTGCTATTGGGAGCTGCTAGTGAGAGAAATTGCACTGATGCTGAGAGGTCGACCTACTGATTGTCTCCATGCAATTTCTGAGCTGAGCTAAATACTGGGCAACAGAGGGCCTGCTCATGAAAAATGCACAGTTTTTTGGATGAGCAGGCGGTCGAATGTTGGGAGGGATGGCTGGTAAATTGCACAATATATTGAGGGAGACAGGGACAGGAATTGGGTGTCTACCTACCTTTCTATGAAATTTTCTAAGTCAGCAGAGTGGGTGATGCTTTCAGCTTCTGTGCAATTTTTCAGGGGAGTTAGTCTAGGTGTGGCTTCTGGGTCAAACTCTTCGGTTGACCAATAAGGAGACTGATTGATTTGCTTGCAGGCAGCGCAAATTGAAATGAATTTCTTGGTGCTCCTGCGCTGTTCTGGGTGACATTCGATCGATTCGATAGTGGGGTGATGGTCTGATTGTCAAAGGGGATTCTAGTCGTTAGAAATTCAACAAAATGACTAAGTGTGTGAACGAGTGAAATATGCATATGTGATCTTGCAACACACACTTGCATGACTCGATGACAAGATGACTCAAACCATCGAGACACATATGTACAATATGACTGATCGATGGCATAGGCTACAAGCATGACACTTATGATTGATTGTTGGTTGGTCATGACGATGCTTGTGCGACAGTGAATGTGACTCCGTGTGTGAGTGCGATAGATGATTTCATAACGAACACAACAAGTACACACAAAGCAAAGGCTTTGAAGCATAACCAGAACATAGTCGCAAGCATGACTTTGACATCAACATGCAAGAATTGGTGAAATGAACAAGAAATTTGAATGCGAAGACTCATGCGAGCTCATGGAGTGAACTCGAGTGTGTGCAGTCATCAAGAGAAACTCTCAATGGAGGCTTCGAAATTGGGTGGTTGTAGCTGCTACAACACTTGGTGACACACTGGTAGAATTCCAGCTTCTCTATTTTGGTTCATTGACAGCACAGGGCCTTGGTATTTCAAGAGTATTGAATCATTGTGCAGGTTACTTCATCTTCCCCATTCATCCCATGGACATACATGGTTCACCTTTTTCCAACTCAGTCAAACACAATCAAAACTTCAACTTGATCACAATGTTTCGAATTCATGAAGGGTAGTTTAGCTCGCGAGTTGAAGATTTCAGAGTATAAGTATTCATCTCTGGTGTTGCTCTGCTGCAAGCATGCCTGAACAGTACCCCAACAAAGTCACGTAGGAACACATGCACTGCTCCACTGCCAACGAACCTGGTTAGTACCGTGGTGGAGTTTCATGCTTCACCTCTCTGTGCAAGAAGCCTTTCTCTTCTTTCGCCTTTGTATTTTTCAAGAGGACTATGCATAGGCACTTATTTAATTTTGGGAAGGAAGAGGAATCCTGATTTATTAAGAGCAGAAGAGGCTGTTCCTTCAGAGAAGCATGTAAGACCTATGACATAGGTTTTCTCATTTAGATTTTCCCCTTCTCAGTTTCTACTGGTTGGACGATCTTGAACACAGAGAGTAGAACGATGAGTGTAGGCATGAGGCTTCCCAGTGTGGACACAGGCTTATGGTTGGACCGAAACTTCCCTTGCAGATGGCTCGTATTTTCCGTTAGGACTTCATCGACTGAAGGTTGTAGCCAAGCACAGAGAAGACAAACACAATATTAGCCAAGTGTTGTAGTGTCACAAGTCTCTTCATATTTCAGCTACATACTTTATTCAAAATCCAGAACGTAGTAGTAGGTAGAACTTATTTATAGAAACAAAAATAGTAATATATCAAGCAAACACAACGAACATAAACAAAAATAGAAAACAGAGCAAAAAAATAGAAACAAAGATATTAAGCAAAGAAAACAAGATGAAAACAACAAGAAGTAAGAAAACTATGTACATGGCACGGGGCATGGCTTGAGCTACTAGAAGTAACGCTTGAGATCTTGGCCGTTGATAGGAAGGTTGTCAACCCTCCCATCAAGTGATCGCAGATGACATGTGTGTGTGCCAAGTTTCTCATGAACTAGTGTAAGTCCACCAGGCTCCACTACCGGAACCTGGTGGTATTCCAAAAGACCTTTAAGTGAATATGACACCACTTCTTCAGATATTGTGTGCAACATAGGCTCAGATGATGGCATGGGGTAGTTTTTTTTTATTCTGGGAGTGGTTAAAGTTCTTGAAATCAATGCATAAGCAGATTTTCCCAGATTTATTATGTGCGAGATTTAAATTTGAAACCCAAATATGATAACCATCTTTGCAAGTAATCCAACCATCCCAAATCTTAGTCAATTTTTCCTATATAAGGAGTTCAAATGACATATGTGTTTTACCTGGACTTTGCTGCAATGGATTGGATCCTCCTTTACCTAGAATCTCATGTTGGACTGCTTGTGTGTAATGTGTACTTAGGTCATCATCTGCCCATGTAGACACATCCCGATATTGTTTGATCAAGCAGTCAAAGACATGTCGCTGTTGTGGTGTGTAGTTTGTACCAAGACTAGCTATCTTCAAATTGTGATTGGTTCCTAGGTTGCTCTATTCATTCGTAGTAGTGGACCCCTAGGTTTTGCTGTCTCTTGGCCCTCGAAAAAAGTTCTGCAAATCATAAGACTTGTTGAGGGAAATCACACCCTTGGGATTGGGGTTTCCTTTCTTTCCCTCAGTTGCAGTTTTTAGGGGTTGCTCGTGCTTAACTTCATCAGTTGTTATGTTCTTGAAAGCATCAATACTATTCGCGGGGTGTAGTATCACTTTGAGTGTGACCACATTGAGGTTGATGATCCTTTGTAAGCTTAACATGAGTGCTTCATACTCAACAACGTTATTTGTGCACTCAAACTTCAAACTGCTTGAAATCATGCATTTTCTATTATTTTGGGTGACTGAGATAAACCCGGTCCTTGAGCCATCATGTGTCTTTGATTCGTCAAAATCCATGGCCCACAACTTATCTGTACACAGAAAATTTGGCATGATAGTACTGCCGCTGCTATTGTTGCTACTACTACTGCTACTATTCATACAATGCACTGTACATGTTTCATTACCATCAGTTGGGCAAGGAAGGAGTCCCAACTGCATGTCTGGTGGGGTTTGAGTTGGCTGTGTTGGATAACACTCCAATGTTGCTTCTAGGAGGCAGTTGCCAAACATGAGTTCTGCGAAGGCCAACAGTTTGTTCTCACCGTTAAGGGGAGTGACATTGTGCTTCATATACCTCTTGGAGACTACCCAGATTTGGTTGCATTTTCCCTTGTATAGAAGCCACATGTGTGACCAGTCTGTAGAAAAATATCCATCCAGCTTGCTGGACCAGTCTCTGCTAAGTAATAGACCGTATGCTTCCAGTATGTCCACAACAACTATATTTATGCATTGGTGGACTCGACCACCATGAGAGTGTGGGATGATCACGTATCGTAGTTCACCAATGGCTGGTACTGATGTTTGATCAAGTTGGATGGTCTACGTGGATGTCTCGCTCCATTGTGCATTGATCTTTTTCACAATGGAGAGTGGCATGACATTGGCTTCTATGTTAGAATCAACCAAGCAGTTGTGAACATTGCAGTTAAAAATTTCAAATGATAGCAAGAATCGAGGGAAACCCGAGTTTGCTTCTTCTATCGAAAGTGTGTTGAGCATAGTATAAAGTGATCTGGGAGGTGTGCTTTCTCCCTTGCTAGTAGAGGTTGCGCTGTCCATTGTTATCTGTCCCAATGCGCACAACAGGATGTCTCGCTGACTCTGGATCTTAGCTAACTCGAACAAACTAATATTCGCTTGAGTTTTCTTCATTTCATCTACAATGTTGTAGTCCAGAGGTGGAGTACTCACCGAGGTGTCCTAGGCAAGCCTGATATTCACGTTGTCTAGTGGAGTGTTTTGCAGTTTGTTGTTCATGGAGGTACTCTTGCTCGCGCTGTCTCCTAGACTTGTTATGTGTTTTCTACTTTGGGGCAGCCAGTGGATCAGCCTTCTTCATTAGCAGTCTTATCTTTTCTTGTACTTCCCCAAGCGTAAAGGGAGCCCCTTTACTCCTAAGATTGTAATGGTCATTTTTCCTTGGGGGCTGCTTCTCGATGTTTGTCTTTGGCATTGCTTCCAAGCACTGATATGCATTCACCACATGCCTAGACTTGATGCTTCATCAGGTGCAATACCTTCATCATTATCTCTATCATCCGGGTGCTCTTGCATACTTCTCTCTACATCGAGTGTATGATTATATACCGAGTTTTCAACTCGTGTCTAGTCTGAACAAAATTTCTTGGGGTGATGTTCTTCGTGGAATGACCAAAACTCGGGATTTGTGCATTGATCGACATTGAACACAGAGTTCTACACAGTTTTTTGAGTGGACCAAATGCTGCCTAATGAGTTGCTTCCCTATCTCTATCTAGGCAGATGGATGCTTGCAAATGTGTTTGTTTTCCGTTGTTTAGGCTCGGACACTTCTGTTGTTAAGTTCTTGACGAGGCGAGTGAGGGTTTCAATATCATTTGCTTCCTTGTCTCTACCCTTGCTTGCCATCGCTTTGGACTTCCTTCTTACATCTATGGAGTCCTTTTCTAGTTCATCATCCTTGATGACTCGAATTGCCTGCAGGTCTTTTTCGACAACAATAGCCTCTTCGCAGTTTTCCAAGAGTGTTGGTTTCACAGCTCACTTGACGAATTGCACATGCTAGTCGACAATGTGGATGTCTAGTAATCAACAATGATGGAGTCATGAGGTTTGGTGTCCACCGCAAATTTGTTCAATATGCATATAAACATCTGGTTGAATTCTTTTACCTTTTCTTTCCCCTCCATCTTCAGGCTACCCAATTCTTTCAGTAACATAGTCGTGGTCTTGTTATCAACAAAATTTTCAAGGAACACACATTTGAATGCACCCTAGTTTTGTATGGATTTTGCTGGAAGGTTGTGATACCATGCAGCTACGCGACCGTCCAAGGTACATGGGAACAATCTACAAGCTATTTTGTCATGTTGTACCTCAAGGGTATGCAGTTGTAGGTAGAAGTTGTCCAAATAATCTTCATCCTTCACCATGTTGTTAGGGTTGACCTTGATGTTCATTCTCTCCGTTTGCTTCAGCATCTTGTGAAAAACCTCTAGGAAAGCCAATGGTCCCTGAGTCATCCATTCTAGATTTGGGTCCGCCAACTCTTCTTCTTATTCGTCCTCCTCCTCTCTTTCAGAATCTAACGATTCTAGCTCTAAGTCCATTGGTTCATCTCCACCTCCACCTCCTGTACCGGAGGTTGATCCCAAGATCACAAGGGTGTCTCATTCACCTTGCAAGAAGATCGAAGGTTTCTCTACATCTTCAATGGCTTCTGCTAGACCTTCAAGTGTGGCAAGGCCTACTTATTCCACTGATGATACAACAACCTGTGTAGGAGTGGCTTTTGGCTTTCTTGATGTGTATGGAAGATGTTGTATGCCTATGATTAGTCTGACTTCTTTTGTGAACTAGCGAGTTATGGGATAGACATAATGAAGGTGGTGATATGGAATTTCGTGTTCATTCCTAGGAGGTGAGGAGTAACCAACTGCAGAGTCGCACGTAGGTGAGAGGGAGTGTGAGTTACTGCCTTGACTAGATGGTTGATGAATGAGTGTGAGAGGGCATTCAACCATATACAACTAGTTTCCCTCCTTCTATCGCAAGAAATGTTGATAGTGTTGGACCCGCCAAAATTCAGGGGACCACCCTGGTATGAATTCCCAACTAGACCTCACAACGTTTGGTGTGGGAGTATCATCTGGTATGATGGCCCATGTTATCACCAAAAAATTTGATCTCCTAGCCTAATTTAATAGATGGATCGAAGTACACCATGTGAAGCCAATTTCACCATAGTAAAATTACTTTTGCTGTGAGAAATTACTTAATAAACCACCTTTGCTAAGTAATTTATAGTTAAACCCATGAAGAATAATTAAATAAATCACTATTTATTTGATTTTCTTTTAGGAATAATTAATTAAACTATTGTTTTATTATTATTCCTTGTCAAATTTGACCCAATCATGAAAAATAAACAAATAAATCATTATTTGTCATATTTTTCTCTAAGAATAATTAATTAATCACTAATTAATTATTATTCTTTGTTAAATTTGACTAAATCCCTTAGGAATAATTAAATAAATCCTTATTTGTTTATTATTCCTTAACTAATTCATTGATATGATAAATAAATAATTTATTTATTTATTATTTATAAATAAAAATTTAAATGCTTTTTCCCTCCTAAACAAATATAATAAAATATTCCAAGTGGTTGTTCCAAGAATGGGATCAATAATATTTTATTATTGCTCATTATTCGAGGATAACTCAATATTTCGTTATAAATAGAAGGGTTTTCCATTCATTATTCACTTTTGATTATTTTCATTGTTGCACTCATTGTTGTAACTCTGATTATTTTCATTGTCACACACCATTTTTTTGCTGGGTTTATGAATTATAGAGGAGAGAGACTCTACACAAGCTGAAGATGTTTGAGGATAGACAAGATAGACTCTTTCTTTTTGTTGTTTAACTATGATTGTGGCATAGATCCGGACTTTGGCAGGTTTTGTTTCTATCAGTTGTTGCAGATCTACAATGTTTAGCAACAATTTGTGTTGTTGAGATTGTTTGTCATCCACAATCTTAAGTGGGTTCTTTTCATATATCATTGAGAAGAAAACACTACAACAAATTGGTGAGTCCACTAGGTTTTATACTTCAGATCCAAAAACCTGGGTGACCTTTGGTTTTCAGCTTAACGTTTCTTCTTTTTTCAATTCTCTTAATGTTTCCTAGCTTTTTAACCCTAGATATGATAAATTTTTGACTTCCGTAAGATTTCTGGTCGTTTCTGCAGGTCACAGGAACCATCTGCGACAAAGGCGACACTTTTTCCGAAATTTGCAGACCGATATCCTCGAAACAGAAATCACAGTTTTCAGCCCAAAAGGTGCGATATGGGCTTCAGAACACATCTTTCAGCCCAAAAAGTGTGATTTCAGCAGAAAACAAGCCAGAACCTGCGATTTCTGGGTTTTAGGGTTTTTCTCAGATTTGTTTCTAGGTTTTGTAGAGAGTTGTCTATTGGGTGTCTTACCTCTATCTCATCCCACTTAGGCCTTGTCCCACTATTTTTTATTCGTCGAAGTCGAATTTAGCCTCTCCTAGGGCTTCTAGCACACTTCCACCTTTCTAGGAGGAGTTTAGCTAAGTGATAAGTCTGGGTTTTTGCAGCACTCTCAACCACATTTTCCTGATTTGTAACCTTTTCTTTTAGATCTATTAAGATAGGTTGCTACCATCCATAGTTTCACATTTAAACTTTTTTGGTCATTCCCTTAGGGTTCCATTAGTTGCCTTAAGTGTTTCACCCATCTCCCTATATTTTTGCAGCGATCTTCCTCTTTGGTTTTTTGTTGTTGTTGCACCGCTTTCTAGTAGCTTAGTGTCACTTGATCCCAGTCCTACTGACATTTAGATCTCTTGACCGTTTCAATGTATATCCCATTAGTTTAGCCACTGAGTAGTACAATGTTTGCAAACCCAGTTTGGGTGGGGTATAGTTAATTGTTTTGCTATTCATTTTCTGTTATTTATTTCAGTTTATTTTCAGCAATATTTTTTTTTTTACAAATACAATCTAGGCTTAATCAATTAATACACTTGCACACACAAGCACACCTTAAGCAAAGGGCGCTTGGTTTACATCGCCAAGCCAAGACTTAACATAATAAATTTATCTCTCCGCATCAAAGACAAAAGATATATTGTTGATCTCCCTTCACCATTACTTTGTTTTGTGTGTCCTTCCATCATTGCACCACCAAGGTGTGTGTCGTGGATACTATTAGGCCTTCACCCCAAATTTCCACTTGGGCATATTACTCCTCCCTGTCAGGTTCAATTTCACAACCCTCCAAGTCCCCATACCGACTCTTCTCCTAGTCCTTCTGATTCCTCATCTGATTCCGGGCCTCCTTCACTGCATATCGTCACCATGTCTAGACCCACAACTGGTGTAGGAACCCAACCTGGTGGTGTCTCCGGTTCTACACCGATGGTCACATCAGACGGAACAGTCTCAGGAATCATTCCGTCAGCCCCCATGCTCCCCTTTATTTCCAGGTTAAGTCTACCAAATACTAACCAGTTGATAAACGACCCCATACACCATGTTGCTAGTTGGCCCTCTATGTTGACTAAGCTTCCCTTAGACATCCCAAAGTTCAAGGGTATTGCTGGAGAGGATCCTACCAACCATGTTCGATCCTTCCACATGTGGTGTTCATCTAAATCCATAACCGATGGCTCCATTCGTCTTCGGCTCTTCCAACGCACACTCACTGGAGATGCTGTGAAATGGTACGTAGACAAGCCCTCCACCTCTCATTATTTTTTCGCGACGCTTGCTAAAGAGTTCCTTTCATATTTCCAGTTTCCTCTCCAGTACGACACTGGTACTAAGTTATTGACCACATTTCATCAGTCCTTCGCCACTCACATTTATGACCATGTTCAAGAGTGGCGTCAAAGGAGGAGCACATGTCGTGCCCCACCTTTCGAAGACCGTGTCTATCTAGATTGGTTTCTTAAGGGATTTTTATCCCCCATTGGGAAAGATGTCACGTCCCATTTTACTTAGACCAAGGAAGAAGCTCTCCAGACTTCTTTGAGATATGATCTGATTTACACTCAATCTAGTTATGTTTATACCATCATTCCAGACCTCCCTCATCCTGGAAGTTCCAATGCACTAGGGGAATCTCACGCCATTGATGGTATCGTTGGATCCCTTTCACACTCTTTGCCATATACTTAGCAGAGTTATGGATACCCACAGGGGGGCACTAGTTCCTCCAACACTTATTCCCCTCCTGCTAGCAACATGTTTCCTAGACCCCAACTCATCTACCAAACTTTTGCTCCTCCTTACGCACAATCAAACGTTCTAACTCCTTAAGCATTAACACCACAACCTCCCATGCATCCTCAGCCCTAGCAGCCACCGCCCCCTCAGGGTCAAGTGTTTGTGCCACAGAGTGCTACCAATCCCCAAAATTCAAAGAAAAGGAATAAGGGGAAGGGTAATAAGGGTAACCAAGGTAACTAGCTTAGTGAACCAGAGGGGAAACAGCCTAAAACTAACAACCAGCAACAGGGTGGCCAACCCAAGTAGAACAAGGCTATTCATACGAACAAGCCTTATGCATGTTGTGGTGTACATTTCCATTATACACATGAGTGTACTCTCTTACCCTAGATGTGCCAAATGTGGGAAGCTCAAGCAGATTATAGAGGTCAACAATCGCTTTAGAATCTTGTGCCATCTCAACTGGCAATGATCACAAATCCTTTCCCTCAACAAAGGTTTGTTGCTGCTCAACCTCAGCTAGGTCAAGTAGCCTATCTCCCCCAACCTTTTGGTCCCAGTGACTACCATCTCCTTATGATGAACTCTGATAAGCTTAACCCCTCCAATATCAACCTACAAACTTAGTCACATCAATATGACAAGCCCTCCACTTCGTCAGCTACCGAGTCCAAAACCAAAGTATTTGCTAAGCCTCTTACGACACCAAATGGTCCTTTACAGATCCCTCAACCTAAAGTTGAGGCCATTCCCAATATCCCAAAGGGACCATTACACCGTAATGTGACTTCTAGCAAAGCTGCCCATACATACAGTATAGTAGATGACTTGGCGCAATCACCTATCGCCATGTCAACACTGGAAGTCCTCCAGTTGTGCCCTTCCTAAAATAAATCTCTAGTAACTGACTTGGGTGTAGTGGATCCTTTTGACGATTGTTTGATTGTCTTCCCAGTTGATACATCAGCACATCCCCCATTGCCTTCTTTTGTTTCTTTCCAGATAGCAGTTAGAGTTCGTAATGCCATCATCTCCAGATGCATTATTGACGAAGGCGCACCAACCTGTGTGATGTCTACTGCTATTTGGAAACATCTCAAGTCCCCTGAGTTGTCCCCCTACACCATCACCTTGCGGGCTTAGGATGGAACACCTCTCCTAGTCCCTTGGCATGTATTGCAATTGTAGAGTGACCCTTGCGGGCAAGTCTGTCCATGTTGACATTGAAGCCATTGATTCCCCTTTGGATTACAACATTCTCTTAAGTCATAGCTACACATATGCCATGTCAGTTGTCGCATCTGCAGTGTTCTGCAATCTGTGCTTCCCCCATGAAGGGAAGATATTTATCATCGATCAGTTGACTTACTACGAGCCGACATCCGTGACCTCCCCCGAGTCCATTATCTCGTCAATTTCCAACAAACAGCCTTCAACTCCTTGCACTAGTGTCTCACCCGGAGTCTATAAGGATTCCTCATTGTTGGGTTCTTTCCCTGGTCCTCCCCTCCCATTTCAGAACTTAGTTCCATGGGTGTTTGAATGTTACAAGCGTCACAGGCTGCCCTTCAATAGTTTGGTACACCTGATCAACAGCCAGCTCCTCAGCATCCCGTTGTTTCTCTTCCAGCTAAACCCTCTAGACCCACTCCCCCATGACCTCCTCCATTTGTGGGTGCCTCTCCTATGTTCCCACCAGGTCTCAACCATCTATGAGCTATTCTGCCGAGATGTTATCCTGCTGGCCAGATACCTTTCTTATTCCCCCCTCCGGGAGTTTTTTCTATACCTGTCATGGCTTCGCTGGTCCTTCCTAACATGACTCTATGGATCCTAGTATGGTACATCAATCCCCCTGCAAACATTCCACCTGGTCAGCCAAGACCATATCACACTTTGACCCTGGTTCAACCGGTCCCCATGACCCTTGCCGTTGCTTTAATGCCATTACAACCTCAATAGGAACCAACTCCTATTACGAAAACATCTGGCCAAGGGGGAAAAGCCAAAAGGAAAGATTCGAAGGACAAGGCTCCTCAACTGCCGACACCCACGTGTGCTTTGTATGACATTATTGGGCATGCCACCAAATAATTGTCCTAAACTTCCTCAACTTAAATCGTTGGTTCATGAAGCATTCCCTAAGTTAAATATTTTGGAAGTCCATGTTAACATACTGGTCCCACCTAAGATACTCAAAATGCTTTGCACAAACCATCCTTTGCCCTATGTGATCTTCATGGTCACTATTCCCATTGTTTCCATCGTCTCGATGAATTTTGCGATTTCCTTAGGGAAATTCATGAATATGAGGCCACTCGTAGTGGATCCTCTACTCCTCTACTTGTGGATTCTGGTACCACCAATCAACCAGAATAGGGAAACTCGGGCCCTACTATTGTGATCCCTCCCCCCGATGTCGAGATGACGAACACCACATACCCCATTGTTTACATGTCATGATCCTTGAGTTCCTCACAGGAAAACCTTCTAAGGTTTCTGTGTGCGTTTTTATCAAACTTCCTTCGAAAGAATCCCATGTCTAAACATCAGTAGATCCTCCATCTACCAGTCTGTCATCTACCATTCAAGACAATGCGTATGTGAACCTTATTTCTCAGGTTGACGCACTAGGTAATGTTGCCGTGTCATGTAGTTAGTCTTCCTCTCATTTTCCCATCTCCCAATCTAATGAGGATACCATGGAAGTTATGTCTACCCCTGATTACCCCTACCCTTAAGTAAGGGGGCATTTCTTCAGAGGATTTTGCATGCCATTTCCTTATTAATTCTCCCAATGCACTCTACCTCAAGAAATTCTGCTCATATTACATCCATTTGATTCGTGTGTCTTTATTTCTACCATGAATCCAAGTAGATTGCATCATCTCATCTATTGTATCTTTCACCTTTTAGATGGATCCATCATCCACACCATATATCGCCCATGCCAACGGTGCAAGTTTCTTCTCCTGGAATCTAGCCTCGGCAGCCTGGGCCATTTTCACCCCCTTGCATACATTAGTCCTTTCAAACGGCGTGTGCATCGGATCTGCCACCAATAATCAGGCTGAATATAATGCAGTGATAGGTTTGTTAGTCGATGCCCTCACCCATCTTAACCTTCATATTCATGTTCATTTAGATTCCTTTCTACTTATCATGCAATTGAATGGTGTGTATCATGTGCATAACCAAGTCCTATTTAGAAAATATCTACGAGTGAAGCTATTGTTATGTGAATTTGAAACCATTAATTTTAGTCATGTTCTTAGAGCCCAAAATCGCTATGTAGATACAATTGCAAACAACATTCTATATTGCCATTTATCACATGTATACCACAAAATATAACAAAACAAATGGTAAACCATCATCATCATATAAAATACATAATCATATTATGTATCATAAAAGTGTTTGGATCCATAGCTCTAAATACATATGATACGCTAATAGCATACTAGGGGGCACATAGGCCCCTACATCTCATTATCATCCTTTGGAGGGTATCGTGTCAAGTTGGGCCAAGATGCTTGAATCCCTTTTTTGAGCACTCGACACACAATGACACTTCACAAACTCCTCCTGCTAGGGGGAATCATTCCCACATTTTCATACCAAATCAACATCCCATTCTTGGTAGCATGATGGTTTTCGCCTATCCATATTCTAAATTAAGTCTCGGCCTAGATCCCACTAGATCTCGGTATGGACGATTATCCTCCCATTCCTTGGATAGTTTGTCCTACTGACCTTTCTGGCGAGCCATATGCACATCACATATTGTAGATGTTTTATACCATATCTTCAGATGTTCTACTTTGTGTCTACATAGTCCCCATGTTTGACTTCATGGGTGAGGATGATTCTAGACCTCCTCTAGTAGTTCATTCTCCTTTCCTCTTCCCTTAATTCTCCATCAGGAACCATCGTTACAAGAAGAATTAAGGCCATCTTTAGACAAGTAAGGCCATTGAGTTGAAAGTCGTAGATCCTAATTTTGATGATCGGTTTGTTCGCTACGATATCCACACGATTTATGGTATTTTCCTCCTCTGCAAATTCACAACAACTCACTTAGCAAATGAATCCAAATTGGAGGGAAAACGCCCTTTTATAGAAAAATCCCCAAATCTTCTATCACCCATTGTGACTAGACCGTAGCTCGTTTTGATGAACCGTCAGTATGTTGGAAATCTCACCAAGATCTAAAATGGGTCTTCCTCCATTTTTGATGATTTGACACTTCATCCAAAAACCATTTTTCCAAGAAAGTCACTTCGTCGTCTCTCAAAATTGAATTTCGTCATAAAGCGACACTTGTACTTTGAGGTACACCTCCTCTTAATACTCATCGTACCATATGTTGATTTCCATAGTCTGTAGCCATCATTTACTCATGTTTTCATGGTCACCAACATGCCAAGTCTGTGTGGAAGCCTCATCGAATCACTCTTGTTCAGAGCATCCGCGATGATTCACCCTTGCATTTTTGGAGTCATTTCATGTCCCATCATCTGATGTCACAACATTCCATCCATATTTTCATACCATCCATCCTGTGTTTCCCATTTTGGCCATCCAGTCATACTGCCCCCATCCCCTCTGGAGTTGAGTCAGTCACCGCTAGGTCAACCATGCACTTTATGATCTGACAAGGAAAATCCTATGTTTGTACCTCAATCCCATATTCCCATTATCCCTGGTGTCAGTCCATCAGTCACATTACTATTTTCCCTTGTGCTTCAATTGAGGATCCTCATTGCCTCATCTATCGCGGGCCCGATTCTATCTACATCATCTCATTTATTCTAGAAGAATGACATAGATGGCAATGTATCTTGGTTCCACCTTCCATTCTTGTTTGACACCTTGGATTGAGCAGAGGGTCTCATTATTTCCCTTTGACTTGGTTGTTTCATGTTTGTGATGCATACACTTGATGTTCCAGTGATGCCACAAATTGTACTAATGATTCCCAGGCATGTGTGAGATGTTCCAGACCTCGTGAGAGGGTGGCCCTTTAGGTAGTCCCCCACATGCTCGGATGCATACCTATCATGCTACAACCTCAGATGTAGTTCCACAGATTTGATCAGTTTGGTTCCTATCGATCGTGGTGTTCATAGCATGCACATCTCCTCCAAATGATCCATTCAGTTTTGCAGAGCCCTTCCTTGTATAGCAGGGCTTCTCCGTGTAATGCCCCACTTAAATCTTATCCTACAAATTGTGTTAATATTTACATTATCTGAAAATATTGAGAAATATTGGTCTAAAATAAATTTATGATTTCCATTATTCAAATTCCCCACTTACCTTCTCAATTTGAATATTGTGTAGGATATGGTCTCCTTCCATTAATTCAAAATATATTTATTCATTCACACACCCCAATGTACCCTCACATTTAATAAGGAGAAGACAAGGTCCTCTCCATCTTATCATCAATATATATATTTATTCATTTCACACACCCCAATGTACCCTCACATTTAATAAGGAGAAGACAAGGTCCTCTCCATCTTATCATCAATATATATATTTATTCATTTCACATTCCCCAATGTACCCTCACATTTAATAAGGAGAAGACAAAGTCCTCTCCATCTTATCATCAATATATATTTATTCATTTCCATTCCCCAATGTACCCTCACATTTACTAAGGAGGAGACATGGTCCTCCCCATGTAATTACACTTCACATTCCCAAATGTACTTCCCCATTAAATTCTCAATTTTAAATTCATATCACAATTCCAAATGTACTCTAGCTTGGAAGAGAAGTCAACCAAGGATGGGTGAGAGTTAAGGACATTAATGAGAGGTTGTTGAGGAAAGAGGGTATAAAAGGGAAGGGGGAAGGAAGAAGAGGGGGGTGGGAGTTTTGCTTAGGATTGTGGGGGTTGGTTGTGATTGTTTGGCCTTGTTATGATTTTTGGGAGACCTTGGAAACCTGTGGAGGTTTCTTGGGTTTGAGAGGAGGAAAGTATCATTATCTAGTTTTGCACATTCTTCTTGAGGACACACTATATCTGGTTGGACTTGGGCACGGAGGGCTAGGGAACCTGTGGAGGTTTCCTGGGCTAGGAATTTATTTCCTAGTTGGCTGGGAGGTAAATCCGGTTGGGTCGGCCAGAAGGAGCGTTCAGCTGGAGCTATCAGACAAAGGTATCGTCATCAACCGCCGGAACAGTGATTTTTCCATGGACTACTCTTGTTAAGTTGAAATCAATAGAATGCTCACCTTAATTTATGTTGCTTATGATAAAATGATAAAATGTTAAATGTTTAAAGCTATGTGAAAAGGTCAGCAAGCTCCTTTTGTTATTTATAAATTAACAGGAAAATAGATATGTTAGTGTATAACGAAATAAAGGCTCTAATAATAGGATTCGGGTTCTTACACATGGTATCAGAGCTTTAGTTCATAATCTGGGCCCAAAACCCACTAAACCCAAATTCCGCTGTAAGAATTTGTAACCCTCATAAGGACTCATAATTCTAATATATAGATTCTTCAATTTGCCTCCAAAGCCCACCTTGCACCCATTTACAGATCTTAAATTGCCTCATCATAAACCTGATTTCTGGACTTGAAAATGTTTATAGTACGGGAGTAACTCTTACACCGGTATGAGCGCCTCTCAGAGTATGGTATCGGTGTCTGTTTAGCTATTTATGAATTTGCAAACATAGAGAGGTGAGTGGCGAAGATATAGAGTCCAGGTTTAAACAACGGAAGTTATTAGAACCCCGCACTGTTTTATGGAGGGCCGCCATTTCTTGTTGTTAACGGAGAACCTGATTGAGATGAAAAGCCCTCGACATCATGGATTCTCAGGGCAGAAATCGGTGATTTCGTGATGAAATTGCGCTGGTTCGATTATCTGCTAGTCTTCTCCAAAACGAGCAAATAAAAATTTGAGGTGGGTAGCACTCCTCCTGCATGTTTTGTCATGACAATCAATAATGCAATCAGTGTTGCAATCTATATAAACATGGTTGTACGCAGCAAAAGCCTGACTGGTTTGACCATAATTTCAAAGACGCGGAGTCAGCCATTCATAAACTACCCAATTTATAATCATAAAGAAAATTTACTCGATACCAAACGAGCAGAGAGGTGCATCTAGACTCTGGTTGAGGTGGAGATGAATATCAACTTTTCGTTCGTTCCTTTTCAATGTAAGAATGTATTGAATCTAGACTCATCTTAGATGGCATTCAAACTAGCTAATGGCCTCGGTTCATTTAAAACCCTCTGTGCGTGTGAACCCATGTACCCAAATTATTAAACTTCAAGAACGATGGATATCTCTGATTAAGGTTTTATACTTATGCCAGTTTTATAATGAACTAGAAAATGACTTTTACTAACTCTGAAGTCTCTAAACTGCAAACAGGGTGAGTGCTTTCAAAGTTGGGTTTCAAGCCCCTGGATTGGCAATACTTCAATCACCGCAGACAAGTATCTGGCATGTATCTGTATTCAGTACAAGCATAATAAAAAAAAGTAATAATAACGAACATGATCTAAACATACGTATTCAGAAAAGGCGAACCAGGCCAGAATGATCCTTCTACAATAGGGAATTTTCACTGGCTCATGTATGCATTTAATTAATTCCATTTTTCGTAAAAGCCAGGTAAAATGTTAGGATAGACAAACAAGTCTTGAATTGAAGAAATTTTAGGATTCAGTAGAGACTGTATTTTGGATATCTTAGCTATTACCCTGATTTTAATCGGGAACTATAACAACTGAATATGTTAATTGATCTCTTACATCAGAGTAAACGTGATGAAAAACTAGAGTTCTCTTTCTGGTTACCAATTGCATTGTCGAATCCCTCGAGTCTTTGCAAAGTATAAATTTTAACAAAGAATTTAAATCTGCTGGTGTCTCGATATAAATTCATATAATTAAAGTACAAGTATGTAATCGAGGGGACATAATTCACCAGTGACTGAGTATTGAGTCGTTCACCAGTGTTTCGTACCTGTTGTGGTATGCCAAAAGGGATGAGGCCAGAGTAACCTCTGCGCAACTTTTGGGGAACAGATGCCCTTCAACCCTGGCACCTAAGCCAAAGGAATCCTTTGTTGCGAAATGCATCACCAGACTATTTTTCTCAAAACAACCTTAATTACAAAAAAAAAAAAAAAAAAAAAAGAGGAAGAAAAAAGTCTGTAGAGCATGTCAAATATATAATAGAATTCCAGCACACATATCCCGAGTCTGATAGGTGCATTTAGTACCATGCGACATGCTTAGACACAAATGGTTTCTTTTGCTCCCTACTTCAACTATTTCGGTATAAATTATCCTGTTTTTGCAAGTTGGATACGTTGTTATAGGTCGGTAGAGTATTAGACTATGAATACTCTGTAATCAAAGATCGACATTTCAGTAAAACTTACATAAGGTTGAATATGGTGGCAAAGTTTGGATAGTTGACCTTAACAAGATTATCGTCATAGTTAAAAGATTCACTGAGTCTTTCAACAACTCCCAAGTTAAACTTTGCTAGGCCCCGTCACTGAGCTGAAGTAACTTGGTCTTGAGTCCGGCTCTCTGTCTAGTGAGTCAAACTAGCTAGACCCAAGTCAGATGTTGGCCTACTAGTGACTCGTGGATTATTCACTGCTTGGCGCGGCCAGCTCGCAGGCAGATGGAAATACTTCCCAGCATCAGATATAAATACAAAAGATGAAAAGCTGAGTTTTGTCAAGTTTGAGTCAAACTCTTGCACTCCGACCTTGCCTAGATATTTGGGGAGCAAGTTTTTCAACATTGACTATCATACCCTGTGAATGTATGATGTCACAGTTGCTTTCTTTAATTGCAAATAAATCCTTATTATCAATAATATTATTTCTCTTCATTGAAAATGCGGTGATCTATAATCCAAAACTATCAATGTATCTTACCGAGCTCTATAGGATACTCCGAAGAAGGGAAATCAGAGTAAGAAGATAGTGAAAACTTGAAACCATTAGGAGAAAGGACCTATTTAGAATGTCCTGCTGTTGTACGCCTACTCTGGAAATTGGGTGGTGTTTGTTATCACTTAGATATTCCATAAAGGAAAAGTCCAACCTTACTCAAGGGATGCCTATGTAATTTCAAAATTTTATTTATGTGAAATACTTGAGAATAGAGCAAAATGATCCTCGTTAATTCCCCAAATAACAATAACCACGTGGGTGCCAAAAATGGTGATGATTTAAGAATTTGATATCAGCAAGGTATTCATATATGAAAACTGTATATTAAAAAAAAAAAAAAACATTCAACCACGAGAATGCTATTTGAGTGTTTGCAGATTTGTAATGTCAACAGGAGAAATGTTAATTTCACCAAATTTCATTCCGTTGGACCACAATTGTATGCAATACAAAATGTGGAGATGATTTTGAATTTTAAATCTACTGTGAGAGTATGCCTATGAATAGTACATTTAACATAAAGTTGTTCATTTAACAAGAATTAATCCATAGCAAGCCAAGTTTGAAACATTCCACATGCAAATCATAGGAAAAGGGGACCAGCATCATATAAAATTGCTGCAGAAAGAGATGAATAAAGTGCTTTAGATGCTTCACTAAGAAAAACTCGCTGAGATGCCTCAAAGAATTCAAAATTCCATGACCATATTTAAATCATTTGCGATATGACAGTCCATGTATATTGTTTATCGGCTTATATCCACAGAAAATTTAGTTCTAGCATTTAGCTTGTAGGATAGGGCTCTTACTTTCCCTCAACTGCAGCAACGTGATCTTAGTGGGCTGTCAGGAATATCTGATGATGGTCTTCTTGCTCTCTTGGAGAACAGTAAAACAAGTTTGGTGAAAGTCAACTTGAGTGGGTGTGTACAAGTTATAGATTGGGCTATATTTGGTATAGCCAACCTATGTGTAGAAAACCTTCAGACATTAATTCTAGATGGTTGTAGAAAGGTGACAGATCGAAGTCTGAAGATTATTGCTGACCTTTGTCCAACTTTACAGGACTTAGATTTGGCAAAGTGTGGGATTACAGATAATGGCATTGTCTCTTTATTATCTGCAAGACAACAGGCTATACAGATTCTTTCTTTACCAGGTTGTATGCAAATAACGGATAAATGCTTGCCTTTTATAGAAAAGATGGGTGAAACATTGCTTGGTTTGAACTTGCAGCACTGCAGTGGATTGAGTCAGAGGGCACTTGATTCAGTCGGGGCACATTTCAAAACATCTTGAAACATTTCAAGGGAATTTCATGATTTGAAAATGCAGGCCCATGTTTCTTACACATTTCAACTTTAGCAGTGTTTGTTTCATGCCAATAAAAACACTTAAAAAGTGTGGGAGCCACAACAAGCACACAAATGCCCACTCATAGTAAAATAAAAACAAAGTAATTCTAAAATCATTTCTAAAGTACACTAAAAAATTCCTTGCCAACTCTAACCGATGTGGTAGCTTCCTATATCTGTCTCATGGATTGCAGGGCAAGTTTATGCATTTGCTTGAGATCAAAAAAATAAATTGCCAAGTACTTGGTTGGGGTAGAAGCAATGTAAAACATTATTGAGGACATCTTTATATTTCAAAGGTATATAATACAATATCTCAAACTATATAAGATATGAGGCTTTCTATAAGCCAAATTAGATATTTATAAAACTAAGGGTAGATTAGTTGGCATATTGGCCAATTTGGATAATTATGGATAGGAACATTAATATTATTTGAGGAGATTCAAACCTGCCATATATGCAGAAGGCACTGGTTGGCATTATAGTATTCAAAGGATGGGGTTGAGGAGATTAGTTCACTACATCATGTTATCAAAGTAGGATCAGACTTTCTAGGTTCAATTCAGTGGACCACTCGAATGCTTGCACACTGGTTGGTTTAATACTCAATTGTAAACTGTCAATTACAGAACCATCACAGTTAAGGTCCTTTCAGGAATATCAAAATTTTGGGTTTATTTCATTGCAATTTGAATCATGTGTGTTTTTAAGTTCCTCAAGTATGATTCTACCCAATGACAAATTTTCATTGAAGGATTTCACAATCTCAATGGATACTTATAGTTAACAATGAAAACATCTACACAATGTTCCCTACGTTATGCTGATTTTAAACTAAGAGATTACTGGAATGCTTACATACGTATCATGCATATCACCACTTTTAACTTTCTCATCCTTTCTCCCCAAACCACAATGAAAAAATAACAACAACCTCCATGACAAATGCAACGATCGTTCATTGAAGGAGGATATGGATATTTTGTATGACAAGAGCTATCGAGGTTTACTAATTGACCCTGATGCTGCTCTATTGCAAGCCTATGCTGATATCCGTGCTCCCTGAAAGAGCTAAAAACATCATACCCAAATAGTTATAAGTGGCCTTTAACAAATCCATTTTGAGATAACAACATCGTAAGCATGTATGCCAAGTATGGTAGTCCAGGAGATGACCGACTATTTTATGATAAAATTCTAGGAAAAATATTAACCCATGGAATGTAATTATGAGAGTTTGCCACAAACCGGCTGAGCGGGCAAACACCTACACTGTAGTACCAAATGTAAAATGAAGGCATATTTCCAATTGACTTTACGTTCCCATTGGTACTAGGATTGTAGTGACATATCAACTTTGCAATAGGGCAAGAAGTTCATTATCATATAGGCATAAATGGGTTCAATTCCAACGTTTTGTGGTGGATGAAATCACTTCTATCCTAAATTTGGATCTGTCGAGGTTCATGCCAAATGTTGAGAAAACATCTAAATGGAGTGTGGTTTAATGCTCTACAATGCTTCTCGGTTATGCACTGAGAAATCATAGATCATATAAGGAGGTATTTGCATTCTTTCATCAGCTGTAGCTGGTGGGTGTGATTCTGGACTCAGTTATAGTGGTAGGTGTGCTCTAAGCTTGTGATCATTTAGAAACTCTAGAAGAAGGTAAATTGATTCATAGTTATGTAACTAGGAATGGATTTCAGTCAGATGCTTTTGTAAAGGTTGCTCTTATGACTATGTAGTGTGGTGTTTTGGAATGCCATGATCTTTGTGTATGTTGTTGAGGTAATTCTGGATCTTGAAAAATAGAGCTGACTGCGCAGAAGTGCTGGGAGGTTTCCAGGAAGAGTTGCAGCCTCAACAGGAAGAAAAATATTTCTTATATTTTCTGTGAAATAGAAATATTGTAGCAAGGGAAGCTAAAATATGGCAAAGGATCCCAAAAGAGTTGTTGCATATGATTTTAGCGAGGCTACCCATTAGGGTTCTTGGCAAAATGAGGACTGTGTGCAAACAGTGGAAACATCTACTGTCTTCCCGTGATGCCTTCGAAGGACTGGTTCCAATTTGGTCGCTGTACTCCACCCCTGGGTTTTTATTCAGATCCATTGGAATCCAAAAGATGACGTGGATTCTTGGGTTATAGAAGAACGCAGTTCAGACATGTACAAGGTTCCTTTGCTCAATCACGTCGTTGTGAATACTTGCAAGGGCATCTTCTGTTGTCATAGAAAAGGGGATATGTTGGATCTTTCCATAGGCATTCCCAAGTACCAGGAATTGGGTACAGCTGCCTCGTCCTCCAATACCGGCTTTCGTTTTCAATGGATTGGCTTTCGATTGTTCCACAAGGCATTGCACTCTCCTGCTAGGCAGATATTCTAGTAGCAGGAGAAGAATTGTGATGTGTATTTATGATTCAGAATCCAACGCCTGGACTCAAGTTTCCATGATGAATGATCTGCTAAGGAGAGATGAATGAGTGGAAGCTTAAGATGAACCTACTACTTTAGCGATACCGAGGCCAACTCTGATTGTAGAATAGGTGAATGACATGACCGTAGCGATGATAAAGAAGCAACATATTTTCTCGAAGTCTGAATGCCTGAGAAATTAGCATCTGTATTTCTCCAAAGACTTATCATATATCGAGTTTTGGAGGCGTGGAAGGGGTTGTCATGTCCGCAAATTGACTTATTCATCACCCTATTGATTCACAAGCAAATCAGTCCAATTTTATATAAATAATGGTGAATATAATTATGGAATTATGGTGAATAATTGGAGACAATTATTAATCAACTGAAACTGTAATTTGTTGTCTACAATTATTAATCAACTGAAACTAGAATTTAATTAACTCACACCATGTTGATGGACGCAACTATTGTATAGTGAATTGTAGTTCAGAATAGATTCAAATAGTAAATAAAACCGCATATCCACATCTGGAAAGCACATGGGAAAAGGTACAGTAACAAATAAGAATTTTAAGTTTTCAAAGAGACATATTGAACACCAACACAAAGGCCTAGGCCATGGCATTTTGGATATTTCATCTGTTCATATCTATGGTGACTCAAAAGTCGTCATAGACTATGTCAGAGGCAAGGCTATTATCTACAAATCCTCCCTACAAGGTTGGTTACAACAGATCACTACAATCTGGAGTTCATTACAACGCTCCTCCATACAGCATATCAGCAAGGACTTCAATACAGAGGCTGACGGTCTCTCTAAAAAAAAAAAGGCATCATGGAAAAACTGGATGGTCTCCACATAGAGATAAAGATGTACGAGACTTGGTTGGAGGCCGGGATTCTGCCATTACCCGGATAACTTCTAAACCGGACATTCTCCTCCCATTTTTTTTTATAGCAAATTGATCTTCTCTGTTTTTTTTACCTTGTTTTACAGGTAGTGACAACAATACAGATGTGCTACATATTGTCTATCAGCATACTAGACATGCTATACTGAAATATTAAGATATATCGTGCAATCAACGATTAGTATAGAATAGATTTCGATTTTGATTCCTGGACTGTCTATAGGGACAATTTATGATGCATGATCGCAGTTTTGCTCGGTTAAATCTCTCTGTACTGCTACTGTTTGAGATGCATGGCCATGAAGAATATGTAACTTACAAATAAGGAATATATCGTTTTTTTCATCTGAGAAAAAAAAAAATTGAACACCAAGTTTCAAACTTTGGCTCTAACAGCATTAATATAGGTATAGTTTTGCATACTGGAAAGGGTATCTTCTGTAATGGCAAGTTTTACTGGGTGTCTCTGCCTCCCAATTCCCCGAATCCCATCCCTAATCTCATGGTAGCCTTCAATATTGCCGACGGGCTGTGGACAGAAATCCCGTTGCCACAGAGATGCAAAAGGATTAGTCCTGAAAATTTAGGGGATTACAATGGGCAAGTGGTGCTAGTGGAGCACAAGGGCCATGACTCTGTTCGCATATGGAAGTTGAATGAAGCAGAAGTATGGTGTGATGTAAAAAAGAACCGTTTGGCAAAATGCAACATTCCATTATTGGATTCAGTAGCAGTTAATAGCAGTGGGTTGGTAATGGTAATGGATCGGAAAATGAATATATCGATATATAACTGGAATGGGAAATTGATAGTCTGGCGATTGAGATTCCCTGGGCCTCGCATGTCTCAACGACCAATTCGAGTATCGATATCAGCCTTCGAATCTAACAACTTATGGTGGCCTCAACCATGATTTATATACTGATCCATTATTTAGGAAATTTTAGATGGTTGTGTTTTATTTTTCCTAGTTTTTTTTTTCTAAATTTCGATAATAATTGAAGTGCTGGGTTTATGAATATATTCTTTCTTTTTATCATATAATACCAGCGTAACATTTTTCATTTACTCAAACTATGGATCCTGAAACTTTATTGACAATTAAATTAGAATTGTGGAAGTTAGTTTCTAAACTTGCAGAGTTGTTTTATCTATATATGTAAAAGAGAAGTAAAAGGTATGAATAGAGAAGAAGATTAATCATCGTTATATGCAAAAGAGAAGTAAAAGGTATGAACGGAGAAGAAGATTTGGAGGCTTTTTGGTGTTTATTTTGCAGTTTTGAGATAGCTTGATGGGAAAATGGTATCTGGTGCATCAAGATGAAGACTCTTTTCTACTTGTAAGAAATATATGAGATATCCAAGTGTGAAGATGATGATAATGACTTTGTGAGTTTTGCTATATTTTTTTTTTAATCTGATTCTATTTATTTTGAGAATGTAGTAAAAGAAAGAAAATGGTGTGATGACATGGATGAAGAAATCCAAACAATTGAGAAAAATGAGACGTGAGAGATAGTAAATCTTCTAGCAGAAAAAGGAGTTATTAGTGTGAGGTGAGTTTATAAACCCAGGAATGATGTATAATGCATAATTGAAAGGCACAAAGCACAACTTGTAGTCAAGGGTACAAACGACAATATGGAAGAGAATATAATCAAACCTTTGCTCTTGTACAAAGAATGGAAACCGTTATAGTTGTCATGGCAATAGTAGCTCAATACAAATGATAAGTCCATCAAATGGATGTAAAATCAACTTTTCCCAATGACGTATAAGTTAAGAAAAGCATTGTGTGGGTTCAAGCAGTTGCCAAATGCTTGGTATAGCTGCATTGACCCGTAACTATTGAGCAATGGTTTTAGTAAAAGTAGCAGGAAGCCAAACAGTTTACATCAAAGTTAGCAATGAAGGTGAAATTATCAAAGTTAGCAATGAAGGTGAAATTATAATTATTTGCTTGTATGTAGATGATTTTATTTTTACAGGAAATAATCTATCCATAGAAGAATCTAGATTAGCAGTCGAGAAAGAATTTGTAATAACAAAAATGGGCTTATTGAGATATTTTTTTGGTATTAAAGTTGAACAAACAAATGAAAGTATCTTTATATCTCGAACCAAGTATGCAGGGGTTATCTTGGAAAGATTTAGGAAGTTGAATAGCAAGCTAATGCCAACAATTATTGCATGGTGCATAACAGATGGAGGCCTTACAAAGATGGTCTAGTGGGGTAGAATTTTCTAGTGAAAATATTAGGATACACATTTACCCTTATTCTAGTGTTGAATAAAAATATCGTGAAAAGTAATGTGTTGCTGGTTTTGGATAAAAAGACCCTCAACTTTCTTCGCAACTTTGTGGTCACTGGCCACTTATGAAAGGAGTAGGCATCTTTAGAAATGCGGTGCCATTTAGAGGAAATACTAATAGCAACAGGGAAAAGGAAATTATTCCGTTCATTTAATTACTTTTCAATTGTCTGGTCATATTGTGAGCTGCAATATATATCACAAGATTGTTTTAGTACTAGTAAACAATGATTAAATATATAATAAATTTGAACCTTTTGACATTTACAGGACATTCCTCTCAATTTACAAAAAAATAAAGTATGAAAATCATGTTGGAAACAGTTCTGAAGTTTGGAGTTTTTATTTTATTTTCAAGATTAATTAAATGGGTTTGGAAGATTGGGACTTATCTATTCACTAAGGTTTTAAAGAAATTATATGCATAAAACTTATACTAACACCTCCTAGTGGAATTGATACTGCACTAATTTGTTGCTTGCTATTATCTTGGTTTTGGTACCACCTTATAGCATATACGGGTTCAAATTCTATTTTCCATGATGGACAGTTGAATCTGTTTCAACTCTAATTGTTATTGAGGGGTTCCACAAGGATGTCACATGAGCATTTATGATGCCCATTTTAACATAGATAGCCACCTATGTTAAGGTTCTATTTTGCAGTTCCATGTTATTTATGAACATTATATACATTTGGTTGGACACGTGAAAATCGATTGATGGATTGGATATTGATGATGGACATGTTGGATGTATGACCAAATGTATGACTTACTTGGTTACAATTTATCCAGTGCATGACTTGTCAAAGTTATTGTTGCATCGTATAGGCTTATATAGATATGATTTATCTAATCAATGACTTAGTGAAATTATGATTTATCTAATGTAAGATTTATTTCCAGTATGAACAACAAAAATTGACACGTGGACACTGGGCTTAATAAACATGATGTTTAAGATCATGTACCTATATCTATTTTGTGGTTGTATATATGCATGGATGAGAACTAAACTACAGGTTGGAAAGAACCATATGATAACCAAGATATACTATTCCATTGGGAAGGTCGAGATGACCAATGAGGAAAGGTACGATGTACATTGTTCTATTACATTTGGTATCTACTTGATATGCACTCTTATGACATGAGTAAAATGCAAATGACAGGTGGCAAGATGACCTGACTGGATTATTCGATGACAAGTCCAACCAGCTCTGTAGTGTGGTCCGTGCTCTGAAGGAGGGGTGGAGGTGTTTCCCACCGTGTATCCTCCGAAACCTGGAATCGTGGGGAGGACAGCTGAACGCTCCCCCTAGACGTGTGATGACGATTGCCAGATGCCTGCTGGGGAAAGTTCGGTCGAGGTATTCGACGCTTCCACCATGTCGGTTTTATCAGTGGTTAGTATGGCCGTTGCCACTGATAGAGCAGCAGAGGATGGATAGGGTGGGAACGGAAGTAGATCAAGGTGGATAGGAAGCTATAGATCAGTTGGAGACTCTTGATGGGAAGTAATGCCATTATCTGACTCATCGAATTTTAATGCTATAACTCTTTCTGGTTTGCTATGCTTTCAAACTCCTTGTATCTTTTCATTCTAACTTCGGGACGAAGTTTTCTGAAGGAGGGGTGTATGTAATGCCCCACTTAAATCTTATCCTACAAATTGTGTTAATATTTACATTATCTGAAAATATTGAGAAATATTGGTCTAAAATAAATTTATGATTTCCATTATTCAAATTCCCCACTTACCTTCTCAATTTGAATATTGTGTAGGATATGGTCTCCTTCCATTAATTCAAAATATATTTATTCATTCACACACCCCAATGTACCCTCACATTTAATAAGGAGAAGACAAGGTCCTCTCCATCTTATCATCAATATATATATTTATTCATTTCACACACCCCAATGTACCCTCACATTTAATAAGGAGAAGACAAGGTCCTCTCCATCTTATCATCAATATATATATATTTATTCATTTCACATTCCCCAATGTACCCTCACATTTAATAAGGAGAAGACAAAGTCCTCTCCATCTTATCATCAATATATATTTATTCATTTCACATTCCCCAATGTACCCTCACATTTACTAAGGAGGAGACATGGTCCTCCCCATGTAATTACACTTCACATTCCCAAATGTACTTCCCCATTAAATTCTCAATTTTAAATTCATATCACAATTCCAAATGTACTCTAGCTTGGAAGAGAAGTCAACCAAGGATGGGTGAGAGTTAAGGACATTAATGAGAGGTGGTTGAGGAAAGAGGGTATAAAAGGGAAGGGGGAAGGAAGAAGAGGGGGGTGGGAGTTTTGCTTAGGATTGTGGGGGTTGGTTGTGATTGTTTGGCCTTGTTATGATTTTTGGGAGACCTTGGAAACCTGTGGAGGTTTCTTGGGTTTGAGAGGAGGAAAGTATCATTATCTAGTTTTGCACATTCTTCTTGAGGACACACTATATCTGGTTGGACTTGGGCACGGAGGGCTAGGGAACCTGTGGAGGTTTCCTGGGCTAGGAATTTATTTCCTAGTTGGCTGGGAGGTAAATCCAGTTGGGTCGGCCAGAAGGAGCGTTCAGTTGGAGCTATCAGACAAAGGTATCGTCATCAACCGCCGGAACAGGTATTTTTCCATGGACTACTCTTGTTAAGTTGAAATCAATAGAATGCTCACCTTAATTTATGTTGCTTATGATAAAATGATAAAATGTTAAATGTTTAAAGCTATGTGAAAAGGTCAGCAAGCTCCTTTTGTTATTTATAAATTAACAGGAAAATAGATATGTTAGTGTATAACGAAATAAAAGCTCTAATAATAGGATTCGGGTTCTTACACATGGTATCAGAGCTTTAGTTCATAATCTGGGCCCAAAACCCACTAAACCCAAATTCCACCGTAAGAATTTGTAACCCTCATAAGGACTCATAATTCTAATATATAGATTCTTCAAATTTGCCTCCAAAGCCCACCTTGCACCCATTTACAGATCTTAAATTGCCTCATCATAAACCTGATTTCTGGACTTGAAAATGTTTATAGGAGTAACTCTTACACCGGTATGAGCGCCTATCAGAGTATGGTATCGGTGTCTGTTTAGCTATTTATGAATTTGCAAACATAGAGAGGTGAGTGGCGAAGATATAGAGTCCAGGTTTAAACAACGGAAGTTATTAGAACCCCGCACTGTTTTATGGAGGGCCGCCATTTCTTGTTGTTAACGGAGAACCTGATTGAGATGAAAAGCCCTCGACATCATGGATTCTCAGGGCAGAAATCGGTGATTTCGTGATGAAATTGCGCTGGTTCGATTATCTGCTAGTCTTCTCCAAAACGAGCAAATAAAAATTTGAGGTGGGTAGCACTCCTCCTGCATGTTTTGTCATGACAATCAATAATGCAATCAGTGTTGCAATCTATATAAACATGGTTGTACGCAGCAAAAGCCTGACTGGTTTGACCATAATTTCAAAGACGCGAGTCAGCCATTCATAGACTACCCAATTTATAATCATAAATAAAATTTACTCGATACCTAACGAGCAGAGAGGTGCATCTAGACTCTGGTTGAGGTGGAGATGAATATCAACTTTTCGTTCGTTCCTTTTCAATGTAAGAATGTATTGAATCTAGACTCATCTTAGATGGCATTCAAACTAGCTAATGGCCTCGGTTCATTTAAAACCCTCTGTGCGCGTGAACCCATGTACCCAAATTATTAAACTTCAAGAACGATGGATATCTCTGATTAAGGTTTTATACTTATGCCAGTTTTATAATGAACTAGAAAATGACTTTTACTAACTCTGAAGTCTGAACACTAAACTGCAAACAGGGTGAGTGCTTTCAAAGTTGGGTTTCAAGCCCCTGGATTGGCAATACTTCAATCAAAGCAGACAAGTATCTGGCATGTATCTGTATTCAGTACAAGCATAATAAAAAAAAGTAATAATAACGAACATGATCTAAACATACGTATTCAGAAAAGGCGAACCAGGCCAGAATGATCCTTCTACAATAGGGAATTTTCACTGGCTCATGTATGCATTTAATTAATTCCATTTTTCGTAAAAGAATGTTAGGATAGACAAACAAGTCTTGAATTGAAGAAATTTTAGGATTCAGTAGAGACTGTATTTTGGATATTTAGCTATTACCCTGATTTTAATCGGGAACTATAACAACTGAATATGTTAATTGATCTCTTACATCAGAGTAAACGTGATGAAAAACTAGAGTTCTCTTTCTGGTTACCAATTGCATTGTCGAATCCCTCGAGTCTTTGCAAAGTATAAATTTTAACAAAGAATTTAAATCTGCTGGTGTCTCGATATAAATTCATATAATTAAAGTACAAGTATGTAATCGAGGGGACATAATTCACCAGTGACTGAGTATTGAGTCGTTCACCAGTGTTTCGTTCCTGTTGTGGTATGCCAAAAGGGATGAGGCCAGAGTAACTTCTGCGCGACTTTTGGGGAATAGATGCCCTTCAACCCTGGCACCTAAGCCAAAGGAATTCTTTGTTGTGAAATGCATCACCCGACTATTTTTCTCAAAACAACCTTAATTACAAAAAAAAAAAAAAAAAAAACAGAAAGTCTGTAGAGCATGTCAAATATATAATAGAATTCCAGCACACATATCCCGAGTCTGATAGGTGCATTTAGTACCATGCGACATGCTTAGACACAAATGGTTTCTTTTGCTCCCTACTTCAACTATTTCGGTATAACTTATCCTGTTTTTGCAAGTTGGATACGTTGTTATAGGTCGGTAGAGTATTAGACTCTGAATACTCTGTAATCAAAGATCGACATTTCAGTAAAACTTACATAAGGTTGAATATGGTGGCAAAGTTTGGATAGTTGACCTTAACAAGATTATCGTCATAGTTAAAAGATTCACTGAGTCTTTCAACAACTCCCAAGTTAAACTTTGCTAGGCCCCGTCACTGAGCTGAAGTAACTTGGTCTTGAGTCCGGCTCTCTGTCTAGTGAGTCAAACTAGCTAGACACAAGTCAGATGTTGGCCTACCGTCTGACCTATTAGTGACTCGTGGATTATTCACTGCTTGGCGTGGCCAGCTCGCAGGCAGATGGAAATACTTCCCAGCATCAGATATAAATACAAAAGATGAAAAGCTGAGTTTTGTCAAGTTTGAGTCAAACTCTTGCACTCCGACCTTGCCTAGATATTTGGGGAGCAAGTTTTTCAACATTGACTATCATACCCTGTGAATGTATGATGTCACAGTTGCTTTCTTTAATTGCAAATAAATCCTTATTATCAATAATATTATTTCTCTTCATTGAAAATGCGGTGATCTATAATCCAAAACTATCAATGTATCTTACCGAGCTCTATAGGATACTCTGAAGAGGGGAAATCAGAGTAAGAAGATAGTGAAAACTTGAAACCATTAGGAGAAAGAACCTATCTAGAATGTCCTGCTGTTGTACGCCTACTCTGGAAATTGGGTGGTGTTTGTTATCACTTAGATATTCCATAAAGGAAAAGTCCAACCTTACTCAAGGGATGCCTATGTAATTTGAAAATTTTATTTATGTGAAATACTTGAGAATAGAGCAAAATGATCCTCATTAATTCCCCAAATAATAATAACCACGTGGGTGCCAAAAATGGTGATGATTTCAGAATTTGATATCAGCAAGGTATTCATATATGAAAACTGTATAAAAAAAAAAAAAAAAAACATTCAACCACGAGAATGCTATTTGAGTGTTTGCAGATTTGTAATGTCAACAGGAGAAATGTTAATTTCACCAAATTTCATTCCGTTGGACCACAAGTGTATGCAATACAAAATGTGGAGATGATTTTGAATTTTAAATCTACTGTGAGAGTGTGCCTATGAACAGTACATATAACATAAAGTTGTTCATTTAACAAGAATTAATCCATAGTAAGCCAAGTTTGAAACATTCCACATGCAAATCATAGGACAAGGGGACCAGCATCATATAAAATTGCTGCAGAAAGAGATGAATAAAGTGCTGTAGATGCTTCACTAAGAAAAACTCGCTGAGATGCCTCAAAGAATTCAAAATTCCATGACCATATTTAAATCATTTGCGACATGACAGTCCATGTATATTGTTTATCGGCTTATATCCACAGAAAATTTAGTTCTAGCATTTAGCTTGTAGAATAGGGCTCTTACTTTCCCTCAACTGCAGCAGCGTGATCTTAGTGGGCTGTCAGGAATATCTGATGATGGTCTTCTTGCTCTCTTGGAGAACAGTAAAACAAGTTTGGTGAAAGTCAACTTGAGTGGGTGTGTACAAGTTATAGATTGGGCTATATTTGGTATAGCCAACCTATGTGTAGAAAACCTTCAGGCATTAATTCTAGATGGTTGTAGAAAGGTGACAGATCGAAGTCTGAAGATTATCGCTGACCTTTGTCCAACTTTACAGGACTTAGATTTGGCAAGTGTGGGATTACAGATAATGGCATTGTCTCTTTATTATCTGCAAGACAACAAGTTATACAGATTCTTTCTTTACCAGGTTGTATGCAAATAACGGATAAATGCTTGCCTTTTATAGAAAAGATGGGTGAAACATTGCTTGGTTTGAACTCGCAGCACTGTAGTGGATTGAGTCAGAGGGCACTTGATTCAGTCGGGGCACATTTCAAAACATCTTGAAACATTTCAAGGGAATTTCATGATTTGAAAATGCAGGCCCATGTTTCTTACACATTTCAACTTTAGCAGTGTTTGTTTCATGCCAATAAAAACACTTAAAAAGTGTGGGAGCCACAACAAGCACACAAATGCCCACTCATAGTAAAATAAAAACAAAGTAATTCTAAAATCATTTCTAAAGTACACTAAAAAATTCCTTGCCAACTCTAACCGATGTGGTAGCTTCCTATATCTGTCTCATGGATTGCAGGGCAAGTTTACGCATTTGCTTGAGATCAAAACAATAAATTGCCAAGTACTTGGTTGGGGTAGAAGCAATGTAAAACATTATTGAGGACATCTTTATATTTCAAAGGTATATAATACAATATCTCAAACTATATAAGATATGAGGCTTTCTATAAGCCAAATTAGATATTTATAAAACTAAGGGTAGATTAGTTGGCATATTGGCCAATTTGGATAATTATGGATAGGAACATTAATATTATTTGAGGAGATTCAAACCTGCCATATATGTAGAAGGCACTGGTTGGCATTATAGTATTCAAAGGATGGGGTTGAGGAGATTAGTTCACTATATCATGTTATCAAAGTAGGATCAGACTTTCTAGGTTCAATTCAGTGGACCACTCGAATGCTTGCACACTGGTTGGTTTAATACTCAATTGTAAACTGTCAATTACAGAACCATCACAGTTAAGGTCCTTTCAGGAATATCAAAATTTTGGGTTTATTTCATTGCAATTTGAATCATGTGTGTTTTTAAGTTCCTCAAGTATGATTCTACCCAATAACAAATTTTCATTGAAGGATTTCACAATCTCAATGGATACTTATAGTTAACAATGACAACATCTACACAATGTTCCCTACGTTATGCTGATTTTGAACTAAGAGATTACTGGAACGCTTACATACGTATCATGCATATCACCACTTTTAACTTTCTCATCCTTTCTCCCCAAACCACAATGAAACAATAACAACAACCTCCATGACAAATGCAACGATCGTTCATTGAAGGAGGATATGGATATTTTGTATGACAAGAGCTATCGAGGTTTACTAATTGACCCTGATGCTGCTCTATTGCAAGCCTATGCTGATATCCGTGCGCCCTGAGAGAGCTAAAAACATCATACCCAAATAGTTATAAGTGGCCTTTAACAAATCCATTTTGAGATAACAACATCGTAAGCATGTATGCCAAGTATGGCAGTCCAGGAGATGACCGACTATTTTATGATAAAATTCTAGGAAAAATATTAACCCATGGAATGTAATTATGAGAGTTTGCCACAAACCGGCTGAGCGGGCAAACACCTACACTGTAGTACCAAATGTAAAATGAAGGCATATTTCCAATTGACTTTACGTTCCCATTGGTACTAGGATTGTAGTGACATATCAACTTTGCAATAGGGCAAGAAGTTCATTATCATATAGGCATAAATGGGTTCAATTCCAACGTTTTGTGGTGGATGAAATCACTTCTATCCTAAATTTGGATCTGTCGAGGTTCATGCCAAATGTTGAGAAAACATCTAAATTGAGTGTGGTTTAATGCTCTACAATGCTTCTCGGTTATGCACTGAGAAATCATAGATCATATAAGGAGGTATTCGCATTCTTTCATCAGCTGTAGCTGGTGGGTGTGATTCTGGACTCAGTTACAGTGGTAGGTGTGCTCTAAGCTTGTGATCATTTAGAAACTCTAGAAGAAGGTAAATTGATTCATAGTTATGTAACTAGGAATGGATTTCAGTCAGATGCTTTTGTAAAGGTTGCTCTTATGAATATGTAGTGTGGTGTTTTGGAATGCCATGATCTTTGTGTATGTTGTTGAGGTAATTCTGGATCTTGAAAAATAGAGCTGACTGCGCAGAAGTGCTGGGAGGTTTCCAGGAAGAGTTGCAGCCTCAACAGGAAGAAAAATATTTCTTATATTTTCTGTGAAATAGAAATATTGTAGCAAGGGAACCTAAAATATGGCAAAGGATCCCAAAAGAGTTGTTGCATATGATTTTAGCGAGGCTACCCATTAGGGTTCTTGGCAAAATGAGGACTGTGTGCAAACAGTGGAAACATCTACTGTCTTCCCGTGATGCCTTCGAAGGACTGGTTCCAATTTGGTCGCTGTACTCCACCCCTGGGTTTTTATTCAGATCCATTGGAATCCAAAAGATGACGTGGATTCTTGGGTTATAGAAGAACGCAGTTCAGACATGTACAAAGTTCCTTTGCTCAATCACGTCGTTGTGAATACTTGCAAGGGCATCTTCTGTTGTCATAGAAAAGGGGATATGTTGGATCTTTCCATAGGCATTCCCAAGTACCAGGAATTGGGTACAGCTGCCTCGTCCTCCAATACCGGCTTTCGTTTTCAATGGATTGGCTTTCGATTGTTCCACAAGGCGTTGCACTCTCCTGCTAGGCAGATATTCTAGTAGCAGGAGAAGAATTGTGATGTGTATTTATGATTCAGAATCCAACGCCTGGACTCAAGTTTCCATGATGAATGATCTGCTAAGGAGAGATGAATGAGTGGAAGCTTAAGATGAACCTACTACTTTAGCGATACCGAGGCCAACTCTGATTGTAGAATAGGTGAATGACATGACCGTAGCGATGATAAAGAAGCAACATATTTTCTCGAAGTCTGAATGCCTGAGAAATTAGCATCTGTATTTCTCCAAAGACTTATCATATATCGAATTTTGGAGGCGTGGAAGGGGTTGTCATGTCCGCAAATTGACTTATTCATCACCCTATTGATTCACAAGCAAATCAGTCCAATTTTATATAAATAATGGTGAATATAATTATGGAATTATGGTGAATAATTGGAGACAATTATTAATCAACTGAAACTGTAATTTGTTGTCTACAATTATTAATCAACTGAAACTAGAATTTAATTAACTCACACCATGTTGATGGACGCAACTATTGTATAGTGAATTGTAGTTCAGAATAGATTCAAATAGTAAATAAAACCGCATATCCACATCTGGAAAGCACATGGGAAAAGGTACAGTAACAAATCAGAATTTTAAGTTTTCAAAGAGACATATTGAACACCAACACAAAGGCCTAGGCCATGGCATTTTGGATATTTCATCTGTTCATATCTATGGTGACTCAAAAGTCGTCATAGACTATGTCAGAGGCAAGGCTATTATCTGCAAATCCTCCCTACAAGGTTGGTTACAACAGATCACTACAATCTGGAGTTCATTACAACGCTCCTCCATACAGCATATCAGCAAGGACTTCAATACAGAGGCTGACGGTCTCTCCAAAAAAAAAAAAGGCATCATGGAAAAACTGGATGGTCTCCACATAGAGATAAAGATGTACGAGACTTGGTTGGAGGCCGGGATTCTGCCATTACCCGGATAACTTCTAAACCGGACATTCTCCTCCCTTTTTTTTTTATAGCAAATTGATCTTCTCTGTTTTTTACCTTGTTTTACAGGTAGTGACAACAATACAGATGTGCTACATATTGTCTATCAGCATACTAGACATGCTATACTGAAATATTAAGATATATCGTGCAATCAACGATTAGTATAGAATAGATTTCGATTTTGATTCCTGGACTGTCTATAGGGACAATTTATGATGCATGATCGCAGTTTTGCTCGGTTAAATCTCTCTGTACTGCTACTGTTTGAGATGCATGGCCATGAAGAATATGTAACTTACAAATAAGGAATATATCGTTTTTTTCATCTGAGAAAAAAAAAAATTGAACACCAAGTTTCAAACTTTGGCTCTAACAGCATTAATATAGGTATAGTTTTGCCTACTGGAAAGGGTATCTTCTGTAATGGCAAGTTTTACTGGGTGTCTCTGCCTCCCAATTCCCCGAATCCCATCCCTAATCTCATGGTAGCCTTCAATATTGCCGACGGGCTGTGGACAGAAATCCCGTTGCCACAGAGATGCAAAAGGATTAGTCCTGAAAATTTAGGGGATTACAATGGGAAAGTGGTGCTAGTGGAGCACAAGGGCCATGACTCTGTTCGCATATGGAAGTTGAATGAAGCAGAAGTATGGTGTGATGTAAAAAAGAACCGTTTGGCAAAATGCAGCATTCCATTATTGGATTCAGTAGCAGTTAATAGCAGTGGGTTGGTAATGGTAATGGATCGGAAAATGAATATATCGATATATAACTGGAATGGGAAATTGATAGTCTGGCGATTGAGATTCCCTGGGCCTCGCATGTCTCAACGACCAATTCGAGTATCGATATCAGCCTTCGAATCTAACAACTTATGGTGGCCTCAACCATGATTTATATACTGATCCATTATTTAGGAAATTTTAGATGGTTGTGTTTTATTTTTCCTAGTTTTTTTTTTCTAAATTTTGATAATAATTGAAGTGCTGGGTTTATGAATATATTCTTTCTTTTTATCATATAATACCAGCGTAACATTTTTCATTTACTCAAACTATGGATCCTGAAACTTTATTGACAATTAAATTAGAATTGTGGAAGTTAGTTTCTAAACTTGCAGAGTTGTTTTATCTATATATGTAAAAGAGAAGTAAAAGGTATGAATAGAGAAGAAGATTAATCATCGTTATATGCAAAAGAGAAGTAAAAGGTATGAACGGAGAAGAAGATTTGGAGGCTTTTTGGTGTTTATTTTGCAGTTTTGAGATAGCTTGATGGGAAAATGGTATCTGGTGCATCAAGATGAAGACTCTTTTCTACTTGTAAGAAATATATGAGATATCCAAGTGTGAAGATGATGATAATGACTTTGTGAGTTTTGCTATATTTTTTTTTAATCTGATTCTATTTATTTTGAGAATGTAGTAAAAGAAAGAAAATGGTGTGATGACATGGATGAAGAAATCCAAACAATTGAGAAAAATGAGACGTGAGAGATAGTAAATCTTCTAGCAGAAAAAGGAGTTATTAGTGTGAGGTGAGTTTATAAACCCAGGAATGATGTATAATGCATAATTGAAAGGCACAAAGCACAACTTGTAGTCAAGGGTACAAACGACAATATGGAAGAGAATATAATCAAACCTTTGCTCTTGTACAAAGAATGGAAACCGTTATAGTTGTCATGGCAATAGTAGCTCAATACAAATGATAAGTCCATCAAATGGATGTAAAATCAACTTTTCCCAATGACGTATAAGTTAAGAAAAGCATTGTGTGGGTTCAAGCAGTTGCCAAATGCTTGGTATAGCTGCATTGACCCGTAACTATTGAGCAATGGTTTTAGTAAAAGTAGCAGGAAGCCAAACAGTTTACATCAAAGTTAGCAATGAAGGTGAAATTATCAAAGTTAGCAATGAAGGTGAAATTATAATTATTTGCTTGTATGTAGATGATTTTATTTTTACAGGAAATAATCTATCCATAGAAGAATCTAGATTAGCAGTCGAGAAAGAATTTGTAATAACAAAAATGGGCTTATTGAGATATTTTTTTGGTATTAAAGTTGAACAAACAAATGAAAGTATCTTTATATCTCGAACCAAGTATGCAGGGGTTATCTTGGAAAGATTTAGGAAGTTGAATAGCAAGCTAATGCCAACAATTATTGCATGGTGCATAACAGATGGAGGCCTTACAAAGATGGTCTAGTGGGGTAGAATTTTCTAGTGAAAATATTAGGATACACATTTACCCTTATTCTAGTGTTGAATAAAAATATCGTGAAAAGTAATGTGTTGCTGGTTTTGGATAAAAAGACCCTCAACTTTCTTCGCAACTTTGTGGTCACTGGCCACTTATGAAAGGAGTAGGCATCTTTAGAAATGCGGTGCCATTTAGAGGAAATACTAATAGCAATAGGGAAAAGGAAATTATTCCGTTCATTTAATTACTTTTCAATTGTCTGGTCATATTGTGAGCTGCAATATATATCACAAGATTGTTTTAGTACTAGTAAACAATGATTAAATATATAATAAATTTGAACCTTTTGACATTTACAGGACATTCCTCTCAATTTACAAAAAAATAAAGTATGAAAATCATGTTGGAAACAGTTCTGAAGTTTGGAGTTTTTATTTTATTTTCAAGATTAATTAAATGGGTTTGGAAGATTGGGACTTATCTATTCACTAAGGTTTTAAAGAAATTATATGCATAAAACTTATACTAACACCTCCTAGTGGAATTGATACTGCACTAATTTGTTGCTTGCTATTATCTTGGTTTTGGTACCACCTTATAGCATATACGGGTTCAAATTCTATTTTCCATGATGGACAGTTGAATCTGTTTCAACTCTAATTGTTATTGAGGGGTTCCACAAGGATGTCACATGAGCATTTATGATGCCCATTTTAACATAGATAGCCACCTATGTTAAGGTTCTATTTTGCAGTTCCATGTTATTTATGAACATTATATACATTTGGTTGGACACGTGAAAATCGATTGATGGATTGGATATTGATGATGGACATGTTGGATGTATGACCAAATGTATGACTTACTTGGTTACAATTTATCCAGTGCATGACTTGTCAAAGTTATTGTTGCATCGTATAGGCTTATATAGATATGATTTATCTAATCAATGACTTAGTGAAATTATGATTTATCTAATGTAAGATTTATTTCCAGTATGAACAACAAAAATTGACACGTGGACACTGGGCTTAATAAACATGATGTTTAAGATCATGTACCTATATCTATTTTGTGGTTGTATATATGCATGGATGAGAACTAAACTACAGGTTGGAAAGAACCATATGATAACCAAGATATACTATTCCATTGGGAAGGTCGAGATGACCAATGAGGAAAGGTACGATGTACATTGTTCTATTACACTTGGTATCTACTTGATATGCACTCTTATGACATGAGTAAAATGCAAATGACAGGTGGCAAGATGACCTGACTGGATTATTCGATGACAAGTCCAACCAGCTCTGTAGTGTGGTCCGTGCTCTGAAGGAGGGGTGGAGGTGTTTCCCACCGTGTATCCTCCGAAACCTGGAATCGTGGGGAGGACAGCTGAACGCTCCCCCTAGACGTGTGATGACGATTGCCAGATGCCTGCTGGGGAAAGTTCGGTCGAGGTATTCGACGCTTCCACCATGTCGGTTTTATCAGTGGTTAGTATGGCCGTTGCCACTGATAGAGCAACAGAGGATGGATAGGGTGGGAACGGAAGTAGATCAAGGTGGATAGGAAGCTATAGATCAATTGGAGACTCTTGATGGGAAGTAATGCCATTATCTGACTCATCGAATTTTAATGCTATAACTCTTTCTGGTTTGCTATGCTTTCAAACTCCTTGTATCTTTTCATTCTAACTTCGGGACGAAGTTTTCTGAAGGAGGGGTGTATGTAATGCCCCACTTAAATCTTATCCTACAAATTGTGTTAATATTTACATTATCTGAAAATATTGAGAAATATTGGTCTAAAATAAATTTATGATTTCCATTATTCAAATTCCCCACTTACCTTCTCAATTTGAATATTGTGTAGGATATGGTCTCCTTCCATTAATTCAAAATATATTTATTCATTCACACACCCCAATGTACCCTCACATTTAATAAGGAGAAGACAAGGTCCTCTCCATCTTATCATCAATATATATATTTATTCATTTCACACACCCCAATGTACCCTCACATTTAATAAGGAGAAGACAAGGTCCTCTCCATCTTATCATCAATATATATATTTATTCATTTCACATTCCCCAATGTACCCTCACATTTAATAAGGAGAAGACAAAGTCCTCTCCATCTTATCATCAATATATATTTATTCATTTCACATTCCCCAATGTACCCTCACATTTACTAAGGAGGAGACATGGTCCTCCCCATGTAATTACACTTCACATTCCCAAATGTACTTCCCCATTAAATTCTCAATTTTAAATTCATATCACAATTCCAAATGTACTCTAGCTTGGAAGAGAAGTCAACCAAGGATGGGTGAGAGTTAAGGACATTAATGAGAGGTGGTTGAGGAAAGAGGGTATAAAAGGGAAGGGGGAAGGAAGAAGAGGGGGGTGGGAGTTTTGCTTAGGATTGTGGGGGTTGGTTGTGATTGTTTGGCCTTGTTATGATTTTTGGGAGACCTTGGAAACCTGTGGAGGTTTCTTGGGTTTGAGAGGAGGAAAGTATCATTATCTAGTTTTGCACATTCTTCTTGAGGACACACTATATCTGGTTGGACTTGGGCACGGAGGGCTAGGGAACCTGTGGAGGTTTCCTGGGCTAGGAATTTATTTCCTAGTTGGCTGGGAGGTAAATCCGGTTGGGTCGGCCAGAATGAGCGTTCAGCTGGAGCTATCAGACAAAGGTATCGTCATCAACCGCCGGAATAGGTATTTTTCCATGGACTACTCTTGTTAAGTTGAAATCAATAGAATGCTCACCTTAATTTATGTTGCTTATGATAAAATGATAAAATGTTAAATGTTTAAAGCTATGTGAAAAGGTCAGCAAGCTCCTTTTGTTATTTATAAATTAACAGGAAAATAGATATGTTAGTGTATAACGAAATAAAAGCTCTAATAATAGGATTCGGGTTCTTACACTCCGGTTGTCTTACCTTCCTCCCACCCATTTTTTGAGGGAAGGGGTTTTGTATCTCATGTACTTAGATATTATTTTATTCAGTCCTGGCTCATGTTTTTACCAGGTGCATTATGTATATGGGACACATTGTATTATTTTCTGGCTCTGTTATGCCAACATGTCATGTACAATTCAACATGTACTTTATTGCTCAGTTTCATATTTTTGGGCGAACCATTATTTTTGTACTAAGTTATCTCGACGGGTATGGGTATGCCTCCCCCACCTCATTGAGGTCCGGTACCACAACATAAAATGATACTTACATTAGTCTCACCCCCTCTATCCCTATCCTCTCTCAAATTTAGCTTCATTGGTCTCTCTCTCTCTCTCTCCTTGACTCCCATGTGTTGTCTAAGTGATTGTGTCTTTACAACGTACTTCTATCATACATTTTTCTCCTAACACTCGTACGTTGGGGGGAAATCTGTTATCACCAAAAAATGATAATCTAATCTAATTTACTAGATGGATCGAAGTACACCATGTAAAGCCAATTTTACCATAGTAAAATTCCTTTCGTTGTGAGAAGTTACTTAATAAACCAACTTTGTTAAGTAATTGATAGTTAAACCCATGAAGAATAATTAAATAAATCACTATTTATTTGATTTTCTTCCAGGAATAACTAATTGAACCATTGTATTATTATTATTCCTTATCAAATTTGACCTGATCATGAAAAATAAACAGATAAATCATTATTTGTCTTATTTTTCTATAAGAATAATTAATTAATAACTAATTAATTATTATTCTTTGTTAAATTTGACTAAATCCATTAGGAATAGTTAAATAAATCCTTATTTGTTTATTATTCCTTAACTAATTCATTGAGACGATAAATAAATCATTTATTTATTTATTATTTCTAAATGAAAGTTTAAATACTTTTTCCCTCATAAACAGATATAATAAAATATTCCAACTGGTTATTACAATAATGAGATTAATAATATTTTATTATTGCTCATTATTTGAATATAACTCAATATCTTGTTATACATAGAATGGTTTTCCATTCATGATATACTTTTGATTATTTTGATTACTACACTTACTGTTGTAACTCTGATTATTTTCATTGTTGCACACCATATTTTTGTTGGGTTTATGCATTATAGAGGAGAGAGACTCTACACAAGTTGAAGACATTGAGGATAGCCAAGAACCCATCCCATAGAGGGGGATTGGTAACATTTATATGTTCTCTTCATGTATGTTATAATAAAATCACTCATTACATATCCGGTTTCCATTGGATGATTGGAGTTATTACTCTTTATTTTTGTTGTTTAACTATGATTGTGGCATAGATCTAGACTTTGGCAGGTTTTGTTTCTATCAGCTGCTGTAGATCTACAATGTTTAGCAGCCATTTGTATTGTTGAGATTGTTTTTCATCCATAATCTTAAGTGGGTTCTTTTCGTACATCATTGAGAAGAAAACACTACAACATATTGGTTGCATTATCTTAAATATTTGCCTCAACCCTTGCTCGTAAGCACATGAGTGGCCTCCTTTGTCTTCGAGAAGTGAGGTTTGCGTGCCTGGTGAGTGTAAGTGTTACTTGTGTCCATGGTTATTTCAATGTAGAGGGAGAGAGGGTGAGAGTGAGCCACAGGTCGGTTGGGAGAAGTCCCAAATCTGCTAGGAACACACAACACAATAGGACATGCACAACTTCTGGCAGAACAATCCACACGGATGCGGAAGTCACAACACACAAGGCAAGATAACACATATAACACTCAAAGGATTAGTCCGCACAAGTGCAACAGTTGTTATAGCAAGTTTTACGTGAAAGATCTGTTGGATGTCTAGGAGAGTAGTCTACACAGGTGAGACAATGTTAACAGCATATACAACACATTTCCATTAACGTATGCGTATTACAACAAATGAATTAGTTCAAGTGTTAAACATAGGTTCAAGCAACATGCACTACAAGTGTTAAGGATTAGTCTTACAATAGATACAATACATGTGAGAAAATGTGTTGGCCTGTTAGCAGGCTTTTGAATCAAGCGAAAGTTCCAATACACATCGTTACACCATACATCACTAACCCTGTGTGAGGGGTGTTCGAGCCACTGCTTACTCCTTAAAGAAAATATAATAGACTCTCTTGGCTATGTGGGAGGAGCTGATGTGAAAATTACTTTTCATGTACAAATGAGGGGGTATTTATAGCTAAGGGTGAAACTAACCCTAGTGGTTGTTCGACTACCCTCATGACTATTTGACTTCCATGACTTTTCAAATTTACATGACTCTTCGTACAACAAGTGGGTCTCTTGGACTTCCACATTACATTACATTGATAGACAGTATGGCCCAAAGTGGAGATGTGGACGACATGATTCGTGACATAACTCGACATGATAGTACTGGTACATTTGTGCTGCTGGTGTGCATGTTGAGGTGCAGTGTTGCTGGGTGATGGATGTCCTCATGGTGTATCACAACTTTTCCTCTACATGGAAAAGTGCACAGAGTCCTTGATGGTCATTGGTTCGCTTGATGTTGCTTTTGCACGTTGCTCCTTGCTTGTATGTTGGAATGCTTGACAAGTTCAGCTATTTGCGAAAGGTGCATGTTTGTTCATTCATCTGTCCATGAGCACATCTTCCAGGTTTTCTCATCCATTTGTCCGCAAACACATCTTCGCATGATCATCCATTTGCAAGCATATCTCTTTACATGTGTTGTTTGATCATCCGTTGGTGAACCTGTCCTTTTTCATGTGATCCCCTTCGTTCATCCCATTCGTTGTCATGCCATGTTTGTTTATGTATCTGTTCCTACAGTCACTCATGACGAGACGACATCAAACCCAAAAACCTCAGAGTATGCCATGATACATGACCATTTTAGATGTAGGTGACCAAGAGAGGCAACAAGTTTGTGAGGCGGGATGGAGGCTCCAAGCAATGCTGATGAAAAATGTGTAAGAGTCATTGGGTGATGTAGATGAACAATTTGGATTGACTGTGACTGTCCGCGAGATCTGGCCTGGCTAGAGGAAAAAACTGCGCAAATTTTTAGGGGAATAGTCTCGGATGCAGGAAGTCTGGGCAGTCACAAATTGCGCAATTTTTTGGGGGAACTTGCCAGGAGCCTGGCAGCCAAAACTACACAAGTCCTGTAGGGAACTGGTAGCTAGCCACTTGGTCAATGGCAATAGGAATTGCACAATGCCTGAGGGGAAATGGAAGCAGATTATCGAGAGCTTGGTAGCAGAAACTGCGCAATTCTTTGAGGGAACTGACATTCTGATATTGGGAGCTGATGGCGAGAGAAATTTCATTGATGCTGAGAGGTCGGCTTGCTAATCATCTCTTCGTAATTTTTGAGCTGAGCGGATTGTTGGGAAACATAGGGTCTGCTCATGAAAACTGCACAATTTTCTGGATGAGCAGTCAGTCGAATGTCGGGAGGGCTGGATGGAAAACTGCACAATTTCTTGAGGGAGACAAGGATGGGAAGTGGGTGTCTGTCCATCCTATCTGCACAATTTTCTTAGTTAGCAGAGTAGGCGATGCTTACAATTTCTGTGCAATTTTTTATGGGAGTCAGTCTTGGGGTGGCTACCAGGTCAAACACTTTGGTTGACCAGCATGGAGACTGATTTATTTGCTTGCGGGCAACGTAGCTTGAAATGACTTGCTTGGTGTTCCTGCACTGTTCTCGGTGACAGTCGATCGAGTTGATGGTAGGGTGATGGTCTGGCTGTCAGAGGGGAGTTCGGTTGTCAAAAATTCAACAAAATGACTAAGTGTGTGAACGAGTGAAAGATGCCTATGTGATATTGCAACACACACTTTCATGACTCGACAACGAGACGGATCAAACCATCCAAACACATATGTACAACAAGACTGATCGATGATGTAGGTGACAAGCATGCCACTTGCGATTGATCATTGGTTGGTCATGACAATGCTTGTGCGATAGTGAATGTGACTGCGTGTATGAGTGCGACATATGATTTCATAGCGAACACAACAAGTACACACAAAGAAAATGCTTTGAATCATAACTAGAACATAGTCGCAAGAATGACTTTGACATCAACATGCAAGACTTGGTGAAATGAACAAGCAAGGCGAATGCGAAGACTCATGCAAGCTCATGGAGTGAACCCAAGTGTGTGCAGTCATCAAGAGAAACTCTTAAGGGAGGCTCCAAAATTGGTTGCAGGCCAAAATTTTGGAGGGTGATTGTAGCCACTACAACACTTGGCGACACACTAGTAGAATTCTAGCTTCTCTATTATGGTTCATTGACAACACAGGTCCTTGGTATTTCGGTAGTATTAAATCGTTGTGTGGGTTACTTCGGATTCTCCGTTCACGCCATGGACATACATGGTTGACCTTTTTCCAACTTAGTCAAATACAATCAAAATTTCAACTTGATCACAATGTTTTGAATTCGTTAAGGGTAGTTTAGCTCACGAGTTGAAGATTTTCATAGTATAAGTTTTCATCTCTGGTGTTGCTCCACTGCCAGCAGGCCGGACAATACCCCAATGGAGTAATATAGGAACACATTCATTTCTCCACTACCAGCGAGCCTAGTCAGTACCCCAATGGAGTTGCATGCTTCACTTCTCTGCGCAGGAAGCCCTTCTCTTCTTTCACCTTTGTATTTTTCAAGAGGACTGTGCATATGCACTTATTTAATTTTGTGGCAGAAGAGGGATCCCGACATATTGAGATAAAAAGAGGTTGTTCCTTCAGAGAAGCATGTAATACCTCTGACATAAGTTTTCTCATTTAGATTTTCCCCTTCTCTATTTCTACTAGTTGGATGGGATTGAACACACAGTGTAGAAGGCTGAGTGTAGGCATGAGGCTTCCTAGTGTGGACACAAGCTCTTGGAGATGGCTCGTATTTTCCGTTAGGACTTCATCAGCGAAAGGTTGTAGCCAAGCACAGAGAAGACATACACAAGATTGGCCAAGTGCTGTAGTGTCACAAGTCTCTTCATATTTCAGCCACATATTCTATTCAAAAGCCATAATGTAGTAGTTGGCAACACTTATTTTTGGAAACAAAAATAGTAATATATCAAGCAAACAAAACGAATGTAAACAAAAATAGCAAGAAGAACAAACAAAGTGAAACAAAGATATTAAGCAAAGCAAACAAGATGAAAACAACAATCACCAAGCGGACTACGTACATGGCACAGGGCACATGATACGAAGGTTGTCAACCCTCCCATCAAGTGATCACAGATGGCATGTCTGTGTGCCAAGTTTCTCATAAACCGATCTAAGTCCATCGGGCTTCGCTACCAGAACCTGGTGGTATTCCAAAATACCTTTAAGTGAAGATGACACCACTGCTTTAGATACTGCGTGAAACATAGGCTCATATGATGGCACGGGGTAGTTGTTTTTATTCCGGGAGAGGTTTGAATTCTTGAAATCAATGCATAAGAGGATTTCCCTGGATTTCTTATGTGCGAGATTTAAATTAGAAATCCAAATATGATAACGAACTTTGCAAGTAATCCAATTATCCCAAATCTTAGTCAATTTTTCTTGTATAAGGAGTTCAAATGGCATATGTGTTTTACCTGGCCTTTGCTGCAATGGCTTGGATCCTCCTTTACCTGGAATCCGTGTTGGATTTCTCACGTGTAGTGTGTACTTAGGTCATCATCTACCCATGTAGACACATCACGGTATTGTTTGATCAACCAGTCAAAAACTTGTTGCTGCTACGGTGTGTAGTTTGTACTGAGACTAGCTATCTTCGGATTGTGATTGGTTCCCAGGTTGCTCTGTTCGTTCGAAGTGGTGGACCTGTGGGTTTTGCTGTCTCTTTGCCCTCAATATAAGTTCTTCAAATCATAAGGCTTGTTGAGGGAAATCACACCCTTGTGGTTGGGGTTTCCTTTCTTTCCCTCAACTATATTTTTCAGGGGCTGCTTGTGCTTAACTTCATCATTTGTTATGTCCTTGAAAGCATCAATACTATCCATGGGGTGTAGTATCACTTTGAGTGTGACCATATTGAGGTTGATGGTCCTTTGTAAGCTCAACAAGAGTGCTTCATACTCAATAAAAACTTTTGTGCACTCAAACTTCAAACAGCTTGAAATCATTCATTTTCTGTTATTTTAGGCGACTAAGATACACCCAGCCCTTGAGCCGTCATGTGTCTTTGATTCACCAAAATCCATGGCCCACGGCTTATCTGTACACGAACCATTTGGCATGCTAGTACTACTGCTACTACTATTACGACTGCTACTACTACTATTGGTACAATGCACTATACATGTTTCATTACCACCAGTTGGGCAAGGAAGGAGTCCCAATTGCGTGTTTGGTGGGGTTGGAGCTGGCTGTGTTGAATAACACTCCAATATTGTTTCTAGGAGGCAATTTCCAAACATGAGTTCTGCGAAGGCCAAAGGTTCGTTCTCGCTGTTAAGGGGAGTGACATTGTGCTTCATATACCTCTCGAACACTACCCAGATTTGGTTGCATTTTCCCTTGTATGGAAGCCACATGTGCGTTAAAATATCCATCTAGCTTGTTGGATCCGTCTCTATTGAGAATAGACTGTATGCTTCTAGTATGTCCACAACAACTATGTTGATGCATTGGTGGACTCGACCGTCATGAGATAGTTAGATTTTCATGTCTCATAGTTCACCAATGGCTGGTACCGATGTTTGATCAAATTGGATGATCCATGTGGATATCTCTCTCCATTGTGCATTGATCTTTTTTGCAATTGAGAGCAGCATGACATTGGATGTCGCGCTAGAATCAACCAAGAAGTTGTGAACATTGCAGTTAAAAATTTCAAATGATAGTAGCAATGAAGGGCAACTTGAGTTTGCTTCTTCCATACAGAGTGTGTTGAGCACACTAGAAGGTGATCCAGGAGGTTTTCTTTCTCCCTTGCTAGTAGAGGTTGCACTGTCCATTTCTGTTTGTCCCAATGTGCACAACAGGATGTCTTGTTGACTCTGGATCTTAGCTAACTCGAACAAACTGATGTTTGCTCATTTTTTCTTCATGTCATCTACAATGTTGTAGTCTAGAGGTGGAGTAGTCACCGAGGTGCCCAGGGCAATATTGATGCTCGCATTGTCCACTGAGTGTTCTGGGGTTTATTGCTCATGGAGGTACTCTTGCCCGCCATTGTCTTCCCGGACTTGTTTTGTGTTTTCTGCTTTACAGCGGTTGGTGGATCAACCTTCCTCATCAGCAGTATTATCTTTTCTTTTACTTCCCCAAGTGTAAGGGGATCCCCGTTACTCCTAAGATTGTAACAATCATTTTATCTTGCGGGCTACCTCTCGATGTTTGTCTTCGGCATTGATTGCGAGCACTGATATGCATTCACCACATGCCTAGAACTTGATGCTTCATCAGGTGCAATACCTTCGTCATTATCTTTGTCATCCAATTGCTCTTGCATACTTCTCTCTGCATCGAGTGTGTGACTGTATACCGAGTTTGTGACTCGCTTCTAGTCTGAACAAAATTTCTTGGGGTGATGTTCTTCATGGAACGACCAAAACTCGAGATCTGCGCACTGATCGACATTGAACACAGAGCTCTGCATAGTTTTTTGAGCGAACCAGTTGCTACCTGATGAGTTGCTTCCTTTTCTCTGTCTAGGAGGATAGCTGCTTGCAAATGTGTCTGTTTTCCGTTGTTTAAGCTCAGACATTTCTGTTGTTAAGTTCTTGACGAGGCGAGTGAGGGTTTCAATATTATTTGCTTCCTTGCCTCTACCCTTGCTCGCCATCACTTAGGACTTCCTGCTTGCATCTCTGGAGTCCTTTGTTGGTTCAACATCCTTGATGACTCCAATCGCACACAGGTATTTTTCGACAACAATAACCTCTTCGTAGTTTTCCAAGAGTGTTAGTTTCACAGCACGCTTGACGAACTTTGAAATGCTGGGCGGCAGTGCAGACATGTAGTAATCAACAGTGATGGAGTCATGAGGATTGGTTTCCACCGAAATTTTTTTCAATATGCGTGTAAACCTCTAGTTGAAGTATTTTACCTTTTCTTTCCCCTCCATCTTCAAGCTACCAAATTCTTTTAGTAACATTTTTGGGGTCTTGTCATTAGAAAAATTTTCAAGGAACATGTGTTTGAATGCATCCTAGTTCTGTATGGAGTTTTGTGGAAGGTTGTGATACCGTGCAGCTACGCGACCATCCAAGGTACATGGGAAAAATATACAAGTTACGTCGCCATGTTGTACCGTAAGGGTCTGCAATTGCAGGTAGAAGTTGTCCAAATGATCTTATGCCTTCACTGTGCTGTCAGGGTTGAACTTGATGTTCATTCTCTCCGTTCGCTTCGGAATCTTGTGCAAAATAGCTGAGAGAGACAATGGTTCATGAGTCATCCATTCCATATTTGGGTCAGCCATCTCTTCTTCTTCTTCTTCTTCATCCACCTCCTCTCTTTCAAAATCTAACGGTTCCAACTCTGAGTCCATTGGTTTATCTCCATCTTCACCTCCTATAGCAGGGTCTGATCCCAAGTTCACAAGGGTGTCTTGTTCACCTTTTCGAAAGACCAGAGGTTCCTCTCCTTCTTCAATGGCTTCTGCCAGACCTTCAAGTGTGGCAAGGACTGCTTCTTCCACTAATGATACAATGACCCCTGTAGGAGTGGATTTTGGCTTTCTTGATGTGTATGGAAGATGTTGTATGCCTGGGATCAATCTGATTGCTTTTGCGAACTAATGAGCAATGGGACGAATGGAGCGAAGGTGGTGATATGGAATTTCGTGTTCAGTCCTAGGAGGTGAGGAGTACCCAACTGTAGAGTCGTACGTAGGTGAGAGGGAGTGCGAGTTACTACATTCACTAGATGGTTGATGAATGAGTGTGAGAGGAATTTTAGTCATATACAATTGGCTGTCCTCCTTCTAGCACCAGAAATGTTGACGGTGATGGACCCAACAACATTCAAGGGATCATCCCGGTATGAAGTCCCAACTAGACCTCACACCATTTGGTCTGGGAGTCCCATCCGGTATGATGGCCCATTAGAATTATCTTAAATATTTTCCTCAACTCTTGCTTGTTAGCACATGAGAGTGGTTTTTTTTATCTTTGAGAAGTGAGGTTTGCGTACCTGGTGAGTGTAAGAGTTACTTGTGTCAATGGTTCTTTCATTGTAGAGGGAGATAGGGTGAGAGTGAGCCCCAAGTCAGTTGGGAGAAGCCCCAAGTCGGTTGGGAGAAGTCCCAACTCTTCTAGGAACACACAACAAAATAGGACATGCACAACTTCCGGTGGAATAGTCCACACGGATGTGGCAGTCACAACACACAAGGGAAGATAACATGTATAACACTCAGTAGATTAGTCCGTGCAAGTGCAATGGTTGTTATAGAAATTTTTACGTGAAAGGTTTGTCTAATGTCTAGGAGAGTAGTCTACACAGGCGAGACAACATTAACAGCGTATACAACACATTTCCTTTAACATATTCATATAACAACAAGTGAATTAGTTCAAGTGTTAAACACAAGTTCAAGCAACATGCATTACAATTGTTAAAGATTAGTCTTAAAACAGATAGAATAAATGTGAGAAAATGTGTTGGCCTATTAGCAGGCTTCTAAATTAAGCGAAAGTTCCAAGACACATCGTTACACCATACATCACTAACCCTGTGTGAGGGGCGTTGGAGCCACTTCTCACTCCTCAAAGAAAATATAACAAACTCTCTTGGCTATGTGGGAGGAGTTGAGATGAAAAGTCATTTGCATGTACAAATGAGGGGGTATTTATAGCCAAGGGTGAAACTAACCCTTGTGGCTATTCAACTACCCTCATGACTATTTGAATTCCATGACTTTTCGAATTTACATGACTCTTCGTACAACAAGTGTGTCTCTTGGACTTCCACGTTACATTACATTGATAGACAGTATAGCCCACAGTGGAGATGTGGACGACATGACTCATGACATAACTCGACATGACGGTGCTGGTACATTTGTGCTGCTGGTGTGCATGTGGAGTTGTAGTGCTGCTGGGTGACGGATGTCCTCATGGTGTATCATAGCTTCACCTCCACATGGAAAAGTGCACAAAGTCCTTGATGGTCATTGGTTCGCTTCATGTTGCTTTTGCACGTTGCTTCTTACTTGTATGTTGGAATGCTTTACAGGTCCATCTGTTTGTGAAAGGTGCATGTTCGTCCATTCATCCGTCCATGAGCACATCTTGCATGTTCACTCATCTATCCGTCCACGAGCACATCTTCCCAATATCATCCATTTGCGAGCATATGTATTTACATGCGTCGTTTGTTTGTCCATTTGTGAACTTGTCCTTTTGCATGTGCTCCCCTTCGTTCATCCCATTCGTCATCATGCCATGTTTGTTTGTGTACTTGTTCCTGCAGTCACTCATGACGAGAAGACATCAAACCCAAAAGCCTCCTAGTCTACCATGATACATGACCATTTCGGATGTAGGTGACCGAGAGAGGCAAGAAGTTTGTGAGGTGGGATGGAGGCTCTGGGAATTGCTGATGAAAATTGTGCAAGAGTCATTTGGTGATGGATATGAGCAATTCGGATCTACAGTGATTGTTTGTGAGATCTGGCCTAGATGGAGGACAAAACTGTGTAGTTTTTAAGGGAAATAGTCTAGGCTACAGGAAGGCTAGGCAGGCACAAATTGTGCAATTTTTTAGGGGACCTGGTTGGGAGCCTGACAACTAAAACTGCACAATTCCTAAGGGGAACTAACAATTAGATGCTGGGAGCTTGGCAGTAGAAACTACACAATTCCTGAACTGGAATTCTTCTACTGGGAGCTGCTGGCAAGAGAAATTACACTATTGCTAAGAGGCTATCCTGCTGATCATCTCTGTGCACTTTTTGAGTTGAGCAGACTACTGGGAAGTAGAGGGTCTGCTCATGAAAACTGCACAATTTTCTGGATGAGCAGTCGGTCGACTGTCAGGAGGGCTAGCTGGAAAATTTCACAATTTCTTGAGGGAGGCAGGGACGGGCAGTAAGTGTCTTTCCGGCATGTCTACACAATTTTCTTAGTCATCAGAGCAAGTGATGCTTGCAGCTTTTGAACAATTTTTCAGGGGAGTCAGTTCCAGGGTGGCTGTCGGGTCAAACTCTTTGGTTGACCGGCATGGAGACTGATTGATTTCCTTGTAGGTAGAGAAGCTTGAAATGAGTTTCTTGGTTATCCTGTGATGTTCTAGGTTATAGTCAATCCAGTCGCTGGTAGGGTGATGGTCTGACTGTCAGAGGGGAGTCTGGTCATTAGAACTTCAACAAAATGACTAAGTGTGTGAACGAGTGAAAGATGCATATGTGATCTTGCAACACACACTTGCATGACTCGATGATGATATGACTCAAACCATCCATACACATATGTACAACATGAATGACTGATGGTGTAGGTGACAAGCATGACACTTGTGATTGATTGTTAGTCGGCCGTGATGACGCTTGCACGGCAGCGAATGTGACTATTTGTGTGAGTGCGACAGATGATTTCATAGAAAACACAACCAGTACACACAAAGCGAAGGCTTTGAAACATAACAAGAACATAGTTGCAAACATGAATTTGACATCAACATGCAAGAATTGGTGAAATGAACAAGCAAGGCAACTGTGAAGACTCACATGAGCTCATGGAGTGAACCCATGTGTGTGAAGTCATCAAGCGAAACTCTCAAGGGAGGCTCCAAAATTGGGTGCAAGCCAAAATTTTGGAGGGCGGTTGTAGCCTCTACAACACATACCTTAAGCTTCTTTGTGTATCCATCTAGTCAGGACAACCTACCTCTCTTCTCTTTCTCACTAATCCTTCCTCTTCATATCCATGTTGTGACCTATCAATTTTGTATTGCACCATTCTAGTCCTCATTTATTTTTGCCTTTAGTTTATTTTTATGAGTTTTCATACAAACATGTAATTGTTAGATCAACCAAACGTAAATGCATAATAAAAATCATTACCTTGGCTTATTGTTGCAAGTCTTCCTGTGCAGGATTAGCTGAAACATCACACCTCAAGTTAGCTATATATATAATAATAAAATCATATCAGAATTAGATCTAACATACTATGTTCATACATCAAAATTAAACACACTAAGTAGTACATATCATTAATTTGCATGATATGCAGGCCCTAACACATATCACAATGTATAGAGCCTTATAAAATCTTCAACGGTCTAGTGTTGAACCTTAACTTTGATACCACTCTATAACATGCCCCACTTACCACCCATAGACCACACTAAAGGTATAATTAGGAAATTACTATGATTAACCCACCTCCAAGGTCCTGTTATGGAAATGGGGCTTAATTTTTTTGACATTTTCCGAACTCTTCATAACCCAAAATAAACCACATCATTGTGTTCACCTCATCAAGACTTTTTCAAAAATATAGTTTTCACCCCAATCCGACACTTGGATCGAAATGTATTTCCATTCAAAGTTTGTCCATTAACCTTTTGCCTTTGACTAGGCCTTGCCACATGGCACCCAAGTGGACCCCACGTGGCTGCCACTATGGATTTTTCACATCACCATATGTGGACCTTTCCCTTGGCCATATATATATATATATATATATATATATATATATATATATCACTTAAGCCACGTGGCACTGAACCAAGTCAAGTGGGCCCCCATTTCCATGTAATCCTAGGCGTAAAACCCCAAGAATTTCCCCTTAATGCCTCCATGCAAATACGTTGGTTGTTTGGGAAAGTGGGACGATAATTATTTTTACATGAAACGTCAAGTGAAAATTCCCATTTACCAAGGCCTATCAATATCAAACCACAAGTCTGTCCACACTATGGTCAAATGGGGTTATCACTCGGTGGCTGAGTATTCGAGGACATCAATTTTCTGCATCAAATACTAAATAAAAAATATAGTTACCAGCCTCCCCACTGTTATTCCTTTGTTATGCCTGACAATAACCCAACATGATGTCATGTTGAGCTCATGCTACCACAACCTTAAATCCCAGAAGGAAATCATCGCGCCCCTTTTGAAAATCGGAAAATTGAAGTCATTCCAGTGTGACATCATGCTGAAATCACATCCTCCGCATGGCCCTCTTTAGGAGTGCCACATTTCATGCCATAAGGGTGCCATGTCACCCCTATGTCCACATCACTTGTCATGTCAATCTAAGTCCCACCAAGGCTCAACCCCTTTACGAAATTGATTTTTACCATTATAGGAGAATTTGGTGTTTCGGTACTTCATCAAGGGCTTAACAAAAATTAGGAAAAATTGGAGTTTGTGGCCCTTTTGGCCTTCCCAACCCTTTCTCCTAGACCTTAATTGAAAAAGTTCCCAAACTAAACCCTTGAGGGCCTAACACCCTAGGGTTATCTGATGACCTTGCACACCTGTGATATCAACGACTCAGATTTGATAGTGCATCCCCCCCCCCCCCACGATTCATATATCAATCGATATCCGTCATTGATTTTTATAAATGCCAAGGCTCTAAAACCTAGTCACAATGCTTTTCTATATGCGCTTAAATAGGATCGAAGCCTGCTCCTCTAAAATTTGAATGTTTCAAGCCCTGCTCATTAATATAAATACATGTATTCGAATAGGTTTAAAGCTCTAATGTGTTATCCCTCCTAAGCTTGGCCATGACTCGTCCCTTGTGCAATAAATCCATATATATGTGCATATGTAATGTATGCATAACATGACCCTCCTTTACATATATTCTTTTATCCATGCCTTTCTATGTGTGTGTGTGTGTGTGTGTGTGTGTGTGTCAGACTATCTCTCTTGGGCTTATACGTCCTCGACGCAACCTGATAAAGCATACATATATGTATATATGTTTTATAAAGCAAGGTTGTCCCTCATGGGCTTATAATTTAAAATTTAAGGCCTCATAGGCAAAACATTACACAAAACGGAGATTTGGCCATCTCTCAATACTCAGGTAGCATAGCCATTTATTTATATCTAAGGCAATAACAACAAGTTCATATATCCATTACATACCATCAATTCCATTGAAATTCATACCCAGAAGGACACATGAATTACATCCATTCTAGAACCATGAAAGAAATAAACATTTCTCATTCACATAGGAAAATCATTCCTCAGTAATAATCAAAGCCATTATTGATTATAATATTAACAAATATATAACATTAAAAGAATAAGAATATAAATAGATAGTTATCTTTCATATTATGAACCTGACAACTGAGAATGGGGCTTCAACTCCTACCGAACCTTAAATTGGTCTACACTATGGCCTTGCTGGTAGCCAGTCACCCCAAAGGAAAATTCTAGAGCTTGACGGGGAGTGATCAAAGGATAACCAATATCGCTATCTAAAATAGGGACTCCAAAGGTCATACCACCTTCACTCACCAACTAGATGATTCAAACCAAATGAAGCAGGGAATCCATATTCCCAACACCTCCACCCGCTAGCTATTCAATTCAACAAGGTTAAATTGAGAATCCATAGGCCTCTCAGGCTCCACCCACCTCCATAGGTTGCGCCACCTCCAACCTCAACCAAGCAAGGGAATCCAGAGGATCTCACCTTCACCCTTAAATAATTTTCATACATTGGTTCCACCGAGGCCTTGGGATCCAAAACGTTTTGTAATAAAACAAGAAAACAAGAAAAGACAAAGACTCAGAGCATTATTTACCAGGACTGCAAGGAATAGGCCTCCATCCTAGTTGTTGAAGGGAATCTACAGATCTAACCACCTCCACCCTCCATCCAAATAGGGGATCGAGAGACTATTTCCCCTCACCTAAGGGATGTCCTTCCATCCTTCCCATTATCCACCGAAAAAGATCCTCTTCTCTTCATGTAATTCTTGTAGCACATGAAGCTTCTTTACTTCTAGTCTATAACATTTGACATCCCCTTCTTTTCTTGTATAGGGCCCTCTTTTCCCACATGCTTCTTATATTTCCTCGTTTCTTCTTCTTGTTCTTTGTGTTCTCCTCCCCTACGTAATCTTCCCCTGTGTTCTCTTTTTTTTATGCGTTTCCTTTTCCTCCCCTCTTCTTCGCTTCCACAATTGGTTTCCCTTATTTGACCACTTTTTTCCATGCCAATGTTACATTGTCACCTGGACCTCTTGTCTCCCCACAGTCTCTCCTCATTGTTTCTTTGTTACAATAGATGGCCAAGTCTCTCTCTGTGTGCTTGTTCATCAGTTTCCTCCTCAACAACTTTTCCATGCTTTCTATTAATTCTACCCTTTTCTGGTTGGTTCATTTTGTTAGAAAATTATATATTACAAAACAATGGAACACATAGAATATTGCGGAAATATAAACACAAAAAAATGCATAAAACCAGAGAGACACAGATATATGTGGTTCACCCAGTTTGGGTTACTTCCACCCTGAACAACCAGTCATTCCTTTCTATTATCCAGCAAAATGAAGAGACACAACCTACAACAGATCCGCTGTAATATCCTTTGTTTTCTCTCACAATCTCACCTCTTTGTTTCTCGCTCGGAGAATACACATCTATTACACAACCTCAATAAAATGCCCTCATACAAAGAGAGGGGTTTCCTTCTAGGGCAAAAAACAACTAAACATAAGTTCTACTGTTAGATCATCTGCCTAATGAACAACCCAGATTGACTAGAAATTACCATACTTTTACAAGGCAATTTTACATTTTTTTTTTAGCTTCGGGGATGCTGCCCTCGAAACCCCTACCGGGGGACCGCTGGCCCCCGGATCCCCTAGCCAGGGGGATTAGCCCCACTAAACCCCCGTGAGGGGGACAAGTCCCCCCCGCACCCCCCGCACCCCCCCGCATGGAGGGGTGTACAAACTTCCTGGGGTATACATCCGGATGAAACAAAGACCTCTAAATAATCATGCTCCACACCCAACACATTTTTAAAATAAGAGATGGTCCCAGTTCTTTCTCCTTCTGTTGAATTAATTTACATGACAACCCATTTAAGGCATACCTTCCAACCTCCATTAGTTTTCATAAACACTTTAGGTTTCCTTCTGATACCAAGCAATCTCCCTTCCGCAAAATTTGGAATCTGCATACTAGTACCTTAGCTAGTTTTAATTAAAACCAAAATAGTTATAACATTTACAATGAGGGGGGTTCGCTAGGGGTTTTCACATACAAATAGGATCCATATGTTTCCTTCCCACCAATAAATCCAAAAAATGACAAGAATTACATATAGAATTCCAACAACTAGATTCATAAAAACAAAAATGGTGGTGATTCACAACTCAAACAAAGAACTATATAAGTAGATAATGATTGATATTAAGATAAAGGAGGTGAGGCAAAACCTCCAACTACTGGCCATTCCAGCTTTCCCACATGCATTACGAGCACGAAATAACTACAATCCTCTCATAGTGAAGATAGACCAACGAACTTGAAGTTCCACTCTATCTGAAACCCCAATTCCAACAAGGAGATGAGCCAATAATTCCACATTATACCTCCTTAGGGGATTGCACTCACCTCCACCCACCGTATGAATTTTCCAAAGAAGCACCATTATTTTTCCTATTGGGGAAATTGGTTGAGGTTCATCCACTTTGACTAAACATTAAAACATTCCACTCGGCTCTAGGTAGATGAGATTTTTCCCTTGCCGAAGTTTCCAAAGCTAGGTTAGATGCATGCATGGGGGTTTCCACTCCACCTCTTGAATTTAATGCACCCCATGATGATAATCTCTAAGGTGACGGGCATGAAAAACCAAGCCTCCAAAATCATCCTCTTGTACCCCCATTAGGGAATTAATAGATTGTTTTTAATTATAAATATATTTACTTTTTTCATTTCGAAGCCTTCAATATATTCAAAGGAAATAATAATCATGTGACCTTAAATTTACATACATTGTATAAAAAAATTAATATATAACATCAACAATAATATCTTGTAATTTTGAATTTATTGATAAACAACATAGATCTATTTTAAATAACCCTATTTTTTTAATGTCACAATGTGATGCTCAAGAAATTGCATTGTAATGTAACATTGCGACAATGATTGGCGGTTAATTGTCACATTGCGACAATATTTGTCCCAATGAAACATTGGATAGATTTATGTATCATTCCAACATCACAATATTAAAACAAATATTATAAACCATATATTATAAACTCAATATTATAAACCCTAATATTAATCCAACATTATAAACCCAATATTAAATCCTAATATTAAACCTAATCTATAAACTCAATATTATAAACCCTAATATTAAACCCAATATTATAAACCCTAATATTAAAACTAATATTATAAATAGTAAATTAAATCCAATATTATAAACCAAATATTAAAATTTAAATTTAAACCCTTATATTATAAGCCCTAATACTAAACACAATATTATAAACCCTAATACTATAAACACTAATTTTGTAATGTCACAATGTGATGTTGAATAAATTGAAATATAATGTACATTGCAACGATGTTTGTCACAATAAAACGTTGGATATATTTTTGTATCAATCTAACCTCGCAACATTAAACCTTAATATTAAGCCAAATATCATAAGCCCATATGTTATAAACCCAATATTATAAACACTAATATTAAACCAAATATTATAAATTGAATATTGTAAACCATAATATTAAACCCAATATTAAACTCAATATTATAAATTATAATATTAAACCCAATATTAAACTTTAATGTTAAACCCAATATTAAAAACAATATTACAAACCCTAATATTAAACCCAATATTAAAATCAATATTACAAACCATAATATTAAACCCAATATTATAAATCGTACTATTAAACCCAATATTAAACCCTAATATCAAACCAAATATTATAAGCCTTAATATTTTAAAAGCCAATTATTATAAACCCTAATATTAGACCTAATATTATAAGCCATAATATTTAACTCAATATTTAACTCAACATTACAAACCCTAATATTAAATTCAATGCTATAAAGTTCCTGTTACACTAAAATTTGTCACCATGATTATTTGCAGTCAGTATGGCTCCATCAATAACCATACTATCCTCCTTGGCAAGTCTTATACCTCTGCTTCTCATGTCAAACTCCAAAAAAGAGAGAAAGCCTTCAAAAAATCAATATAACTCTAGTTCCGCACTTTCTCTTACTCTTACCTGCGGGCCCGCACCTCAAGTACATAATACCTGCGTACTTGTACGCTCTGTCTATAAAGGGGTGGGTGCGTACCCCTGTAAAAGTCAAAAGGCATAAGTTTTACTTCAAAAAACTTACTTGCGGTCGATTCTAGAGCATTCTAGAAGATGGTTTGACGTGGATTGAGCGCCTCCAGATGGTTCATGCATCCCAATGAAAGAGGAACTTATCCCATGAAGAGGGGAACTATCCCTTTGAAAGAGGGGCTTATCCCATTGATGGTGGACCTGTTTAACTTCCTCCAAAGCATTATAAATACAGGCATTGGGCCAGAGGCAAGAGAGGTTGAAAGCTGAACATTCCTAAGGGTAGATGCTGCTGAAATTAGGACTCCCTTATAGAGCTTGAGAGGAGAGATCACATTCCTTTCTTAGCTTCATTTGGAAGTGGGTGAGCTGATCAAAGTAGAGGAGAACTCTTGCTGGACCCTGGGAGGGACCTGCACAACACCAAGGCATTGGTTGTAAGGTTTCTTTGTTTCCAATTAATACAATTAAGTTCATTTTTCTCAACAAGTTGTTATATATAATTTGTTTCATAAACTCCTTGGTCTTTATGATGAATATGTTTTATTATATGAGTTATTCAGGTGCTATGTAATCGTTTGCTTGTTAGTGTATGCAGGCTTCAAGGAGAAGGAGCTCATCTGGATCGAAGAGGCTTGGCTACTACAAACATCGTTGGACTAAAGGTAAGCCTTAAACACCTGGTTGCTTTTATTTTAAATGCATATTTAGGGAAAGATAGTGCTTGATTGTTTTGTTTGTCACTAGAAAATCCTTGTTTTCTAGGGAGGTCGGTTTTGTCCGCAAAATTGACTCTTTCCGCATGACAAAATGGCGACCATACTGGGGAGCTTGATTGTTTTCTTTGTCTATACTTTGATCTGAGAAACTGTATTTTTCTGTTTCTGTTTTTGACTTGATGATTGTGGGATTGGGTGAATTTAATTAATTTTGAGTTAGTTTTCATTTTTTATAATTTTGGGAGAGGTACGCACCCTCTGAGTTAGGCACAATGCGTACCTGTACGCACTTTTCCTTTGTGCACAGAGCGTAGACGCACCTGTGTAAACAGGTTGCCTGCGTACCCTGTCAAAAACTTGAAAAATTTTAAATTTTCCTCTTTTTATCAGTTTAGAATTTGTTTATAGGTTTTAGCCATTGCCCAGACCTGCTTGTTCCCTGCCAAAAACTTTCCTTGGTTAATTTCATTGGCATTCCTGCTCTAAGCTTTTATCAATTGGGTGTTTTCAGTCTCTTTTTTGAGAAATTCTAAATTTGATTCCCTTTGGTCATTACTTGGAGGTTTGTCTCAGTCTTTTCACAATTTTGCATCTTTTTTCTTTTGTTTTTGCAAAAACATTTCCCCCTCATTCGCCGGGGGGGGGGGGGCTAAATTGTGTATGAGTGTTAATCGCCTTTGAGTGTTTTTATTTTTTGATCTTTGGAACTCTCACCCAATTTTCTTGACTTGCACTTGATTGGTTCTTAGATTACATTAGAATCGTCTTGTGTTTGAGAATTCTCTTGCATAGATCACATTTGCATAATTAGAATTCTCATTTTCAGAATATGAATGAAAAATGTGCATAGATTACATTTGCATACTTTTCAAGTGAATTGTGCATAGATTACAATTGCATAGTTTACATTCTGAAAAATCAATCGTAGATTTAGATCAGTTTTCTTTGATTTCAATTTACACAAAAATAAAAAATAAAAAATAAAAATATTTTGAAATTGATTTTCATTAGTTTTTCTTGATGAAATTAGTGCATTAGAGAATTTGTTATATTTTCTCTTAGTGATCAATTTTTTGCATTGTTGGAAGTGAATGGAAACTCTCTCCTTACTTTAGTTAGGATTCATCGAATTGAAAGGATTACATTATCATATTCGATTGCATTCAGTTTTGAGTCGGGTCATAACACCATTGGTTTCGTATCCATTTACCCCTTTGAGTAATAACAGCCTAAATAACACAGCGCTTAATTAAAATTCATCTAGTAATTTTTACATTTCTAGGGCTCTGATACACCAACATAGCTTAGGCTAGTGTCTTGGAGTGGGAGAGTAATTAACTCTCCAAGACAGTAAAAACAAACAAGTAGCTGTATCTTGCAGTAGGAAGAAATCCGATTGTTGCATTTATACTCTGGGAAAGCTCCTCTTAAAGGAGAAGCACGAGATCGTGTTTGAACCAGTGTGGGAATCAATCCTTCCTCATTGGGAACGACGCCAGATATTCACGTATTAAAAACGGTAAACCTCAGATTAACCATTGTCGAGGAGCCTGGGGTCACTTGTTGGTAAACCTTGGATTATGTCAAGGAGCCTTCAAGGGGATTGAGCTTGCTACTCTGCCCTTGCGTGTGTATCGGATCGCAGACTGTTCCCCCAGGTATATTTGTTTCAGTTGGTAACCTTAGTGGCCATATTCTTTAGGACTCTTCCTAAGGTGACAGTGGTGGGAAGATCCCACTGTACCTGGAGCAGACGTCGGCTAGACTCACTTGGATTTTCTGGGGGGTTTACTTCACTCGAGACGGTTAAGTGGAGGAACTTGGTCCAGTCTATTCATTAAGCAGGTTGCCGGGGTAACTGTTCCAACCGCCATTTCTGTATTGAATTCTGCGATGTTGGATTTCATCACCAACTAGTGTTTTCGGTACGGAAAGTTACTGTTTTTGTGTGGTTTGACTCCTAGATTTGATAGCGCGTGTTAATTTGTTGGTTTTTACTTTTAGAGATCATAGGTGTGAATTGTGAATTTTAATTGTTAGGTGTGAATTGTGAATTGTTAATTTTAGTTTTAAATTGTTAATAAAATTCACTGAAGTTGAATAAAATGGAAAATGTTCCGGAATTTACCGACCAAGGAACCCCTCTTAACGAGGATCCTAGTACTTTTCCTTTCTTTTGAAATGTTGGTCCTCCTTATATGGCTACTTTGTCATTACCTGGATTTACAATAGGATTACCGATATGGTTATTTTCAACTTCGTTGGCCCCAAATACTCCAATTGTTCCACCTCAACCGAATGCTTCACCTCAATAGAGTTCACCATCTCAACATCACCAACCTTCTGTTGACCCTTTACCTTCTTCGCCTAATTTTTCTTCCTCCATTTCTTCCTCTTCGCTTGGTAAAATCCTTGATGCTAGTAACCAGGTGGCTAAGAAGAAGAAGAAAGGGAAGAAGAAAAAGAAGAAGAAGAAGCAAGATAAGAAAGAAGTCAACCAACCAACCACGACTGTAAGTGTTAGTTGTGTTGAGGAAAACTCTGACATGCATCGTAAACCCAAATACCCTTGCAGGATTTGTAAGGGTGACCACTTCCTTGTCAATTGTCCTGGTATTCCAAAGGTCTTGGAAGTATGGTCAGAAAAATTTCATCAACTTTCCATTTATCCATCAACCAGTGATAGTCAGGTTCTTGGGAAAAAGGGTAAAGTTAGGTTTCCCTGTAAATTATGCAAAGGGAGTCATCAAACTCACATTTGCCCTCACATGGATGAAGCCTCAAAATTGTTGGAAAACCTTACTGTTCCATAGCAAGAATTTCCAACTGGTTACCGTAAACTTTCTCCCAACCTACCGTCAACTGACGGAGTGATTGATCTAGTTTCAAGTACAGTCGATCACACTCTTCCATTGGAGAGTGAAACTCATGTCACTCAGGTTGATGATCCATTAGTTGATCAATTGGTCGATTCAATTTCACATTCGGTCGATCCCACTTTCCCTTTAGAGAGTGAACTTCATACCGCTCAGGTTCTTCTTGTTACATCAGATTCTTCTATGCCGGGGGGCATTTCACCTGTTTCTACAGAACCCCCTCCAAGCACTGAGGTCTTTTCCTTTGATTGGAATAGACTGACAGAACCTCGTCTTCCTTCCTCCATCCCTTTCCAAATCATTGTCAAGGTTGGCGGTAGGGACATACGCTGCACACAGGTAGATGAAGGTGCTTCTGTTAGTATTTTATCCTCAACTGCTTGGAAAGCTTTGGGTTCCCCTCAACTTGTGCCTATTACGCAGAATCTGAAAGCTTTTAACAGAACCATTAGTGAACCTTTAGGGATCCTTCCTAAGTTTTCTATTACCTTGGAAGGTAAAACTGTCTGTATTTATCTTATGGTAGTTCGAGGTCCCTTGGATTTCAATTTACTCCTTGGGCGAGACTATGTTTATGCAATGAAAGTTGTCGTATCGACACTCTTTCGCGTGATGTCTTTCCCTCACAATGGCAGTATTGTGAATGTAGACCAGCTTTCATTCCCTAGTCTTGTTTCAACTACCAATAATATGACACCCCTAAATGTTCCTGATTCTAAAGTGGTATCTACCCTGCCACGGGTTAATTATGTGGCAACTAGTCCCATGTTTTCAGTTACCGACGTAAGTGAGCCTCTCTTACCTGCGGGCCCGCACTTTCTCTTACTCTTACCTGCGGGCCCGCACCTCAAGTACATAATACCTGCGTACTTGTACGCTCTGTCTGTAAAGGGGTGGGTGCGTACCCCTGTAAAAGTCAAAAGGCGCAAGTTTTACTTCAAAAAACTTACTTGCGGTCGATTCAAGAGCATTCTAGAAGATGGTTTGACGTGGATTGAGCGCCTCCAGATGGTTCATGCATCCAAATGAAAGAGGAACTTATCCCATGAAGAGGGGAACTATCCCTTTGAAAGAGGGACTTATCCCATTGATGGTGGACCTGTTTAACTTCCTCCAAAGCATTATAAATACAGGCCTTGGGCCATAGGCAAGAGAGGTTGAAAGTTGAACATTCCTAAGGGTAGATGCTGCTGAAATTAGGACTCCCTTATAGAGCTTGAGAGGAGAGATCACATTCCTTTCTTAGCTTCATTTGGAAGTGGGTGAACTGATCAAAGTAGAGGAGAACCCTTGCTGGACCCTGGGAGGGACCTGCACAACACCAAGGCATTGGTTGTAAGGTTTCTTTGTTTCCAATTAATACAATTAAGTTCATTTTTCTCAACAAGTTGTTATATATAATTTGTTTCATAAACTCCTTGGTCTTTATGATGAATATGTTTTATTATATGAGTTATTCAGTTGCTATGTAATCGTTTGCTTGTTAGTGTATGCAGGCTTCAAGGAGAAGGAGCTCATCTGGATCGAAGAGGCTTGGCTACTACAAACAGCGTTGGGCTAAAGGTAAGCCTTAAACACTTGGTTGCTTTTATTTTAAATGCATATTTAGGGAAAGATAATGCTTGATTGTTTTGTTTGTCACTAGAAAAGCCTTGTTTTCTAGGGAGGTCGGTTTTGTCCGCAAAATTGACTCTTTCCGCATGACAGTTCCCTAATATCAAATCCAATATCATAAACCCTAATATTAAACCCAATAATAAAAACACAATATTAAACCATAATATTAAGCCCAATATTATAAAACCTAATATCGATACCAATATTATAAACTCAATATTAAACCCAATAATAAGCAAATTATTAAAACCTAATATTAAGCCAAGTAATATAAACCCATACATTATAAATTCAATATTATAAAGACTAATATTAAATCCAATATTATAAACACAATATTAAACTCAAATATTATAAACACTAATGTTATACAAAAGGATATTATAAACCCTAATATTAAAATCAATATTATAAACCCATTATTATAAATCCTAATATTAAACCATTAAATCCAATATTATAAACCTTGATATTATAAACCCTTATATTTCACCCAATATTGTAAACCTTAATATTAAACCCTACTTTTGTAATGCCATAATGCGATGTTGAATAAATTGCAATGTAATGTAACATTGTGACAATTGTTGTAAAATTTATTGTCACATTGCAATAATATTTGTCACAATGCTACATTGGATAGATTTTTGTATCATTCCAATTCACAATATAAAACCCTAATTTTAAACCAAATAGTATAAGCTCTAACATTATAAAACTTAACATTATAAACCTAATATTATAAACCCTAATATTAAACACAATATTATATATGTTAATATTAAACTCGATATTAAACCTAATATTATAAATCGTAATATTAAACCCAATATTAAACTCTAATATTAAACCCAATATTAAACCCAATATTAAACACTGATATTGTGACGCTCGATAAATTTATGTTACAATCTGACAATGTAACATTGCAATAATGTTTATCATTATGTGATCATGTTTATCACATTGCGATGTTTGTCACATGGCTTCACCAAGTCCACCATTTAATAAACACTAATATTAAATCCAATGTTATAAACCGAATATTATAAACACAAAATTAAACTCAAGTATTATAAACACTAATGTTATAAAACTCGATATTATAAACCCAATACTCTAAACCCTAATATTAAACTCAATATTATAAACCCATTATTATAAATCCTAATATTAAACTATTAAACCCAATAATATAAGCCCTAATATTTTAAACTCAATATTATAAACCCTAATATTAAATCCAATATTGTAAACCTTATTATTAAACCCTACTTTGTAATGCCAAAATGCGATGTTGAATAAATTGCAGTGAAATGTAACATTGTGACAATAGCTGTTAGATTTATTATCACATTGCGATAATGTTTGTTAGAATGCTATCGTGTATAGATTTTTGTATCATTCCAATTCACTATATTCAACCCTAATATTAAAACAAATATTATAAGCTCTAACATTATAACACTTAATATTATAAACCTAATTTTATAAATCCTAATGTTAAACACAATATTATAAACCCAATATATAATTGCTAATATTAAAGTCAATAGTATAAACCTAATATTAATCCCAATATTATAAATCGTCGTATTAAACTCAATAGTAAACTCTAATATTAAACCCAATATTAAACACTAATATTATGATGTTCGATAAATTTCTGTCACAATCCCACAATGTAACATTGAAATAATGTCTATCATTATGTGATAATGTTTGTCACATTGCGATGTTTGTCACATGGCTTCACCAAGTCCACCATGGGTGAACATGGTTTAACTAATTTGACCATGGTTGGCCATGGTTTACCATGATGACCTAGGTTGACCATATTAAAAATCATTGGCCATGTTGAACATGGGTCGACCATGGTTTTTAAAGGTTGATTAGGGTGACTATGGTTGATTATATATGACCATAATTGACCATGGTTGACCTAGGTTACCTGTGGTTTAACATAACTAACCATGGTTGACAAAGGTCAACCATGATAAATAGAGTCAACTATGGTTGACAATGGTTGACAAAGGTCAACCATGCTAAACAGAGTCAACTATGGTTGACAATGGTTGACCATGATTTGATTATGGTTAACCCAATATTATAAACCAAATATTAAACACAATATTATAAGCATTAATATTATAAATCCAATATTACAAATCAATATTAAAAATCTTAATATTAAACCCAATGTTATAAAGTCAATATTAAACCTCGTATTATAAACCCTAATATTAAACCCACTATTATAAACCCAATATCAAACCTAATATTATAAACCTAATACTAAACCCAATATTAAAGATCAAAATACTACAAACCTAATATTTTAAACCCTAATAATAAACCCAATATTATAAACTCTAATTTTGTAATGTCACAATGCAATGTTGAATAAATTGCAATGTAATGTAACATTATGACAATGATTGTCAAAGTGATTGGCACATTGTGATAATGTATGTCACAATGCTACGTTGGATAGATTATGTATCATTCCAATGTCATAATATTAAACCCAATATGATAAACCTAATATTAAACCCAATATTAAACACTAATATTGTGACACTCGATAAAGTTATGTCAATGTAACATTGCAATATTGCTTGGCACTATGTGACAATGTTTGTCACATTGCGACATTTTTCACATTGTGACATTTGTCATGTGGCTTCACCAAGTTCACCATGGGTGAACATGGTTTGACTAATTTTACCATGGTTGACCATAGTTTTCTATAATATATTATGGTTATCTATATTGATAATGAAAGGCTATGGTTGACTATGGTTTACCATGGTGATCTAAGTTGACCATAATTGACCACATTACTAGTGATTGGTACGTTGAGCATGGGTTGACCATGGATTTTAAAAGTTGATTATGGTGAATATGGTTGAATATATATGAACATGATTTACGATGGTTTGACCATGGTTTTTAAAAGTTGACTATGGTGACTATGGTGAATATGGTTCAACATATATGACCATGGTTGACCTAGGTTACCCATCGTTGAACATGACTACTCATTGTTAACAAAGGTAAACCATGTTAAATATAGTCAACTATGTTTAACAATGGTTTGAATATCATTAACCCAATATTATAAACCCTAATATTATAAACCCAATATTAAACCCTAATAATTTTATGTTCCAAAATTAAACCCTAATATTGTGACGTTCAATAAATTTTTGCCACAATGCAATAATGTTTGTCAAATTGTGACATTTTCCACATTGCGATGTTTGTCACATGGCTTCACCAAGCTCACCATATGTGAGCATGGTTTGACTAATTTGACCATGGTTGACCATAATTTTCAATGATAAATTATGGTTGTCTATATTGATAGTGGAAGCCTATGGTTGACCATGTTATATCATGGTGACCTAAGTTGGCCATATTAATAATCGTTGGCCATCTTAATCATGGGTTGACCATCATTTTTAAAGGTTGATTATGGTGACTATGGTTGAATAAATATGACCATGATTGATCATGTTTGACCTAGGTTGCCCATGGTTGAACATGATTGACCATGGTTGAAAAATTGCAATCATTCTAAATAGCCTAAACTATGGTTGACCATCATTTGATTATGGTTAAACCTGGTCATCCACTATGGTTCAATATAGTTTACTATGGTTCACTATAGATCACCTATAGATAGACCATGATTCTCATGGCAAGTATGGTTCACCATGGTACTCATTTTGACTATTGTTGACTATGATGCCCATGTTGACTGTAGTTGACTATGTCAACAATAGTCAACCATCATTATCATGTGTTAATGTATAGATTAAGTTATAGTTAAGACAGTATAAATGTGTAGCTTAATATAATATTAATGGATTAATGTTATTTAAATATTTTAATAATGTTATATATATGTATGAATATGATATTAATGACATAATTAAATATTAGTTATGTATTGAGTAGGTATTGAATCAATAAAATAATTATTGATAAATTAATGTGTTAATTAAAAAAAATGTATAAATGTTTTAATTAATATTTTAATATATTAATTAATATTTCAATTCATCAAAAAATATTACACACAATATTATAACCCCCAATATTATAAAACCCAAAATAACTCAATATTATAAACTCGTTGTTGACGGTGTTGGACTTGCCAACATTCAGGGGATCACCCCAGTATGATGTCCCAATTAGACCTCACACCATTTGGTGTGGGAGTCCCATCCGGTATGATGGCTCAGTTGCCATTATCTTAAGGATTTGCCTCAACTCTTGCTTGTCAGCGCAGGAGAGTGGTTTGCTTTGTCTTGGAGAAGTGAGGTTCACATGCTTGGTGAGTGTAAGTGTACTTGTGTCAATGGTTCTTTTACTATGAGGGGAAGAAGGTGAAGGTGAATTCTTGGTTGAAAGTGATTAGTCCCAACTTAGCTAGGAACACACAACACAAAGGACATACACAACTTCCGATGGAGCAGTCCACTCGGACGTGGCAGTCACAACATACAAGGTAAGATAACACGTACAACTCTCAGGAACAGTTCGAACGAGTGCAACGGTTGTTACAACAAGGTTCATGTGAAAGGTTTGTTTGTTGCTCGACAGAGCAATCGACATAGATGTGACATAATTAACAACATATACAACACATTTCCATTAATATATTATGCATTACAACAAATGAATCATTTTAGATGTAGAACACAGGTTAAAGCAACATGCATTACAAGTGTTAAAGATCAGCCTTACAACAAATACAATACATGTGTGAAAACATGTTGACCTATTAACAGGCTTCTAAATTAAGAGAAAGTTCCAAGACACATCATTACACCATACATCACTAACCCCGTCAGCGGGGAATTGGAGCCACTACTTACTCCTCAAAGAAAATATTACAGAGACTCTTGATTATGTGGGAGGAGCAGAGGTGAAAAGTGCTTTCATGTGCAAATGAGGGGGGTATTTATAGCCAAGGGTGAAACTGACCCTTTTGGCTATTTGACTACCCTCATGACCATTTGACTTCCATGAATTTTCGACTTACATGACTCTATGTTCAACAAGTGGGTCTCTTGGACTTCCACATTACATCACATTGATTGACAATAAACCCATAATGGAGATGTGGGAAACATGACTCATGACTTGACTCGACATGACTTGACATGAAAATGCTGGTACATTCGTGTTGATGCTGGAGTGCATGTTGAGCTATAGTGCTGCTGAGTGATGGATGTCTTCATGGTGTATCATAGCTTCACCTATGAATGGAAAAGTGCACGAAGTCTTCGATGGTCCTTGGTTCCCTTGATGAAGCTTTAACATGTTGTTCCTTGCTTTCATGCTGGAAGGCTTGACAGGCTCACTTGTTCATGAAGGTGCATGTTTGTCGCGTTCTTCTGCTTCGCATGCTTCGTTGTTCGTATGTTGGTGAACTTTTCCATCTACATGTTCTGCCTTTGTTCATCCCGTTCATCATATTGACATGTTTGTTGTTGTACTTGTACTTGTAATCACTCATGACAAGACAACATCAAATCCAAAACCTCCTAGTCTACCATGACACATGATCATTTGGATGCAGGTGACCAGGAGAGGTAGTAGGGCTATGATGCAAGATGATGGCTTCGGGAAACTGCTGATGAAAATTGTGCAAGAGTCATTGAGGGATGGAGACAGACAATTTGAGTCGATAATGAATTTTTGCAAGGTCTGGCTTGGTTAGGAGGAAAAATTGCATAAATTTTGGGAGCGACAGTCTGGGCTACAGGAGGGCAAGGGAGGAATTCTCTATGCATTTTCCGGAACGAATAGTCAGTAGGGGTTGGACAACCAGATTTGTGCAATTTTCCATAGGAATGGGTTGTGCTGCATGAAGGGTTAGCAAATAGGTATTGTGTAGTTTTTTTGGGGAATTGCCTCGGAGACTGGTAACCAAAACTATGCAATTCCTAGAGGAAATTACTAGTTGGTTTCTTAGTCACTGGCAGTAGAAACTGTGCAATTCCTGGAGGGAATAGGTAGTTTGCTGCTAGGAACTACTAGCCGGGAAAATTGTACTACTGCCGGGAGGCTGACTTGCTTATCGTCTCTGTGCAATTTCTGAGTTGAGATGACTGATGGGGAGTCGAAGGCCTTCTCATGAGAACTTCACAATTTTTGAGATGAACAGTTGGTCAACTGTCTAGATGACTAACTGGGAAAACTACACAATTTTATGAAGGAGATAGGGACAGGCACTTGGTGTCTGTCCGACCTATCTACACAATCTCCTTAGTCAGTTGAACAGGTGAGGTTAATGGAATTTGTGCAATTTTTGAGGGGAGTCAGTCCTGGGGTGATTGCCAGGTCTGACTATCCGGGTGACTAGCATGGAAGTTGATTGAGCTGCTTGCGGGCAACACAATTGAAGGAATAGCTTAATGCTTCTGCACTGTTCTGGTTAACAGTTGATCGAGTCGAAAGTAGGGTGATGGTAGGTTGTCATTGAGGAGCCTGGTCGTTCGAACTTCAGCAAAAATGACTAAGTGTGTGAATAGTCGAAATATGCATAGGTGATCATACCAACAGACAGTCATATGACTTGACAAAGAAGCGACCAAACCATAGATATACACATGTTCAACATGACTGACCGATGGTGCAATCGACAAATGTGACACTCGTGATTGATCATTCATGATCGCGACGACGCTTGAACGACAGTGAATGTGACTCCATATGTGAGTGCGAAAAATGCTTTAATGGTGAACACAACAAACACATACGAAGCAAAGACTTTGAGCATAACTAGAACACGGTCGTAAGCATGACTTGGACATCAGTGTGTAGAGACATGGATGCAATGAGAAAGCAAGGTGAATGCAAAGACTCACATGAAATCATGGAGTGAACTCGTGTGTATGCAGTCATCAAGTGAAACTCTTCAAAGGAGGCTCCAAAATTGGTGCAGGCCAATTTTGGAGGGTGGTTGTAACCACTACAACACTTGGCGACACACTCGTAGAACTCCAACTTATTTGTCTTGGTTCATTGCTAGCACAGGGCCTTGGAATTTTGGGGAGTATTGAATCACTGTGCAGGTTACTTTAGTTCCCCCACTTACCCCATGGAAATACATGGTTCACCCTTTGCCAACTCAGTTAAATACAATCAAAAGTTTAGCTTAGAGCTTAGTGTTTCGAATTCAGGAAGGTAGTTTAGTTCACGAGTTGAAGGTTTTCAGAGTATAAGTTTTCATCTCTGGTGTTGCTTCACTGCCAGCAGGCCTGGACAGTACCCCAGCGGAGTCATGTAGGAACACATACATTGCTCCACTGCCAGCGAGCCTAGTCAGTACCCCGGTGGAGCTGGATGCTTCACCTCTCTGTGCAGGAACCCTTTCTCTTCTTTCACCTTTGCATTTTTTTTAAGAGAACTCTGCATAGGCACTTATTTATTTTTGGGGCAGAAGAGGGATCCCAACTTATTGAGAGTAGAAGAGGTTGTTCCTTCAGAGAAGCATGTAAGACCTCTATAGAACATAGGTTTGATCATTTATATTTTTTCCCTTCTCCATTTCTACTAGTTGGATTAGCTTAAACACACAGAGCAGAAGGTTGAGTACATGCATGGGGTTTCCCAGTGTGGACATAGGTTCACAGTTGGACCAAATATTCCCTTACAGACGGTTCATATTTTCCATCAGGACTTCATCAGCCAAAGGTTGTAACCAAGCATAGATAAAATAGACTCAAGGCTGGCCAAGTGCTACAATGTCACAAGTCTCTCCAAGTTTCAGCCAAATACTCTATTCAAAAGCTAGAATGTAGTAGTTGGAAGCACTTATTTCTGGAAACAAACATAATAGTATATCAAACAAACAAAATGAACGTGAAAAAAAATAGTAAGTAGAATAAAACAAAGTGAAATCAAAGATAATAAGCAAAACAAACCAAATGAAACAACGAGCAGCAAGCAGACTATGTACATGGCACGAGCACGGTCCGACCTACTAAAACTAGTGTTTGAAGACTTGGTCATTGACAGGAAGATTATCAATCCTTCCATCAAGTGATTACAAATGATACTTGTGTGAGCCAAGTTTCTCGTGGACCAGTGCCGGTCCATTGGGCTCCACTACTGAAACCCAATGGCATTCCAGAAGACCTTCAAGTGAAGACAACACCACTTTTTCAGGTATTGTGTGCAACATGGGCTTAGATAATGGCACGAGGTAGTTGTTTTTATTCCAGGAAGGGTTTAATTTTTTGAAGTCAATGAGTAAGTGGATCTTCCCAGATTTCTTACGCGCAGGATTTAAATTAGAAAACTAAGTATGATGATGAAATTTGCAAGTAGTCCAAACACTTAAAATGTTAGTCAATCTTTTCGAAAAAAGGAGGAAAAACAACATGTATGTGTTACCTATTCTTTGTTGCAATGGCTTGTCTTCTCCTTTACCTGGAAACTCATGTTGGATTGTTTGCATGTAGTGGGTACTCAAGTCATCATCTACTCATGTAGACCCATCTCGGTACTATTTGATCAAGTGGTAAACAATTGGTTGTTTTTGTAGTGTGTAACTTGTACCAAGATTGGCCTTCTTCAGATCACGATAGATTCCCAGGTTTTTTCGTTCATTCATAGTGTTGGTCCTTTGTGTGTTCAGCCTGAGTGCTTTAGCATCATTGTTTGTGACTTTGACCTTCAAAAAGCTTAAAATCATGCATTTTCCATTGTTTTGTATGACTGATATACACTCGGTCCTTGAGCCAACATGTGTTCTTGATTTGTCAAGACTCATGGCCCATAGATTGTCTGTACATGGACCGTTTGGCATGCTGGTATTATTGCTACTACTATTACTATCAGAAAAAAAAACTGTATAAGTTTCATTATCATCAGTTGGGTTAGGAAGGAGTCCTAACTGCTTTTCTGATGAGGTTGAAGTAGGATGTGCAAGATGACACTCCAATGTCTTTTCCAGGAGGCAGTTTCCAAACATGAGTATGGCGAAAGTCAATGGTTCATTCTCTTTGTTAAGGGGAGTGACATTGTGTTTCATATATCTCTTGGATAACACTCGGATTTGGTTGCATCTGCCCTTATACGAAAGCCACATGTGAGACCAGTCTATGACAAAGTATCCATCTAGCTTGCTGGACCAGTCTCTGTTGAGCAGTAGACCATATGCTTCTGGTATGTCCACAACAACTATGTTGATGCACCGGTGGACTCGACTGTCATGGGATAGTTGGATGATCACGTCTTGTAGTTCACCAATGGTTGGTACTAATATTCTGTCAAGTTGGATGATTCTTGCAGATGTTTCGCTCCATCATGCATTGATCTTCTTAGTAATGGAGAGCGGCATGACATTAGTGGCCGCACCAAAATCAACCAACCAGTTGTGGACATTGTAGTTGAAAACATCGAATGAAAGTATGAATGGGGTCAACCTGAGTTAACTTCTTCCATCCAAAGTGTATTGAGCATAGTGGATAGTGATCTGGGAGGTGTGCATGCTCCCTCGCTGGTAGAGGTTGCACTATCTATTGTTGTTTGTCCTAATGCATGCAGTAGGATATCTCGCTGACTTTGGACTTTGGCTAACTTGAACAAACTGATGTTCACTTGAGTTTTCTTCATGTCATCTACTATGTTGTAATCCGGAGGTGGTAGACTCACCGAGGTGTTTTGGGTGGAATAGATGTTCGTGCTATCCATCAGAGTGTTTTGCAACTCGCTGCATATGCACGTACTCTTATCTGCCGCTATCTTTCCAGACTTTCTTTGTGTTTGTTTCTTTAAGGCAACCGATGGATCAACCTTATTTATTAGCTATCTCACCTTCTCTTGCATCTCCTCAAGTGTAGGGGGAGCCCCTTTACTCGTAAGATGGTAACGATCATTTTTTTTTGGGGCTGCTTCTCGGTGTTCATCTTTGAGACTACTTGCGAGCATTGATATGAGTTTACCACATGCCCAAAACTTGGTGCTTCATCAGGTGCAACCTCTTCATTATCATCAGTGTCTTCAACTGCTCCTATATGTCACCATCCACGTCGAGCGTATGACTACAAATGGAGGTAACAACTCACTTCCAATCCGAACAAGAGTTCTTGGGTTGAAATTCTTCATGGAAGGAACAAAACATAGGATCATCACATTGATCGAGTTGGAACATAGGATTCTACGCAAATTTGGAGTCGAACTAGTTGTTGCTTTATGAGTCGGTTGATGAACTACTTGCCTGTCTCTGTCTAGGTAGATGGTTGCTCGTGAATGTGTCCATCTTCCGTTGCTTGAGTTCAAACATTTCGGTGGTTAATTTCTTGACAAGGCAAGTGAGGGTCTCAATATTAGTTGCTTCCTTGTCTCTACCCTTGCTCATTGTTGCTTGGGGTTTTCTGCTCGCATCCTTGGAGTCTTTTGTTGATTCAGCATCCTTGATGACTCCAATGGCATGCAAGTCTTTCTCAACATCAATAGCCTTTTCGTAGCTTTCTAAAAGTGTTGGTTTCATAGCCCGCTTGGTGAACTGCACAATGGTGGTTGGCAGTGCAGACGTGTAATAGTTGACAATGATGGAGTCATGAGGTTTGGTGTAAGCTACAAAATTGTTCAAAATACACATAAACCTCTTATTGAAATCCTTCACTTTCTCTTTACCCTCCATCTCGAGGCTTTCCAATTCTTTGAATAGCATGGTTGGGGTCTTATCATCAACAAACTTTTCAACAAACATACGTTTGAAAGAACCCCAGTTCTGTATGGAGTTGGGTGGAAGGCTGTGATACCAAGCAGCTACGCAACAGTATAAGGTACATGGAAACAATCTACATGCTACGTCATTATAACATACCTCAAGGGTCTACAACTGTAGGTATAAGTTGTCTAAATGGTCTTATTCCTTCACCGCACTGTCAGGGTTGAACTTGATGTTCATTCTCTATTCTCGCTTCGGCACCTTGTGTAGAGCAACTGGGAGAGCCAATGGAGCTTGAGTCATCCATTCAAGATTTGGGTCAGTGATCTCTTCATCCTCTTCGTCTTCTTCCATGTGGTGAAGTAAAATTATAAGTGCGGACACAAACGAATTCCTCTAGCCCGATAATGGGTCTAGCCACAACAGATACATTCTATGGAAGATTTCCTTAGGTTAGAATTAATCAAGAGGGCCTACTTCTTGGTCCGCTTATCTTGCTTGATGATGTCCTCACTTGCTCGCTCCATCTATCTCTCACTTCCTTATTCAAGCACCTGAAACAAGTAAACAATAACATACAACAAACATAATAATAGACAAATTGCAATTCAACCTAATTAACAAGTCAAGAAACATTAATCCATGAATATGTAATATTACAAAACATGCATGAAATCAATCGAGAGTTACATATATTAATATCAAAGAGAGATTACAACCATTTGTCTTGACGTCGCAGTCTTCCTCTGACAAGACCAGGTTCCCACACACTTCTGCTAGCATTCCATGATGGCTTCAAACAACAATAGTTTTAAAGCTCTTCCCTTTAGGCTTCACTCTAAACCAAATCACACTTCTCCCTCACACAAATAGATAGCTACAACTAGTAATAGCTTACTTGTCTACTCCAAACCAAAATAACATCAACACTCATCCAAAAACTATGACTGCAACTAGTTTATGCTTGGGAAGAAGGGAGGTTTATATAGGAAATATGGATGGTAGATGGATCCTCTTCTCACGGGAGAAGGACTTATCGCTTGAGGTAGTTCCATCATTATAGGAGAAAGGAGCCCAAACTGTCATCCTCGACCCCATTCGGCCAAACCATTTACCAGACTTTCGTTACGAAGTTTCTAGAGCTAGAAGCTTCGACTCTAATTTTAAAAGCTTTCCATAATAGGACCAACGTGACTGAAACACAACTCAGTCACTTCGGTTGGTGCCAGGAGTAGTGCTAATCTCTACACATCGGCATGGGGGAGATAAAGGCCATTAGCGCCAGTCCTATAAACTGGGAAAAACAAAAGTTTTAGGGGAAATGGTGCAAAAGGGAATTTATCTTCCCATGAAGAGGGACACAATGGGAGTTTCTCCATGAAGGCAAAGCATGCAAGGTTCATTGTAGAGGTCCTCCAGGATCAAGGAATGGGGAGTACAGGGACAATGACAAAATGTTGTGTAACAGATGCCCCCAAAAGCATGAAGGCCGAACTAGAGTGAGGGATGAAATGCTTTATAAATCAGTGCAGGGAACCAATTTGTTGTTGGAAATCCTGCAAGCAATTACAAATACATATACATAGACTGAGATCTCTGTCAAATGATACATGAATCATGGCATGGACGCAACCATCTAGAGAATGATCATGTAAATAGATCTAGGTATGGGCACATCCATCCGTCAAATAGGATCATAATGAAACCAAGGTATGGCTGCAACCATCCAATAATGAGAAGGATCACATATGGTAACTCATGGTCTAGTCGTAGCCAGCCATCTAAAAGAGACATGCATATCATCATAACCATGTCACACCACTTCGCAACCTGGACTTTTTTTATCTAAGTCCAGGATCTTGCGCTCTAACATGACCCGATCAAAGTACAGATCCTAACATGTGAATAGATGTGTTGACGTCGAACATGCTAAAAGGTCGCTTGATTACCAGTCAATGATGTGAACTGTTGACAAGTGCAAGAGAAACCACCAATAATGACAATGGTCCTCAACGTACTATCAACACAATCCACGGAATGTGAATAGAGGAACAAAAGTCAAACATCCGTGAAATCACTCGATCAAAAGCCAATGATGTGAACTTATTGTCAAGTGTGAAGAACTTGCCATTAGGGCATGAAAGCTCTAAGGTACTGGAAGGGAGTCCCTCGGTCAACTTCCTGGATAATGAGCTGAAGTCGACAGAAAGTGACCGTGTCGAAGGAGAGCCATAATGAATCCAACATCATCAACGTGAGATGAGAGAATGCAAAATAATTTTGGATGATACAAAGAATCAGAGGTAAGTGTAACTGCAGAAGGAAAACTATTGAACATATCAACGACACAACTTGGAAGTTTGGTAGCTTTTGGATCCATGGGATTGGTGGTCATAATGATGTGGTAGAGATAAAAATGGAACGAAAAAATGAACGACCCAAACCCAGGAAGGTCAACGATACAAAGGAGGATGTCCCAACCCGACACGAAGCAAAAAGTGTCATGTTCAAGAGTAAGCTGCGGACACAACTGATATATTTCCAAATTTTCCCCCACCATTTCTGGCAGGTAACCCAATTATTTTTTAATCACAAGCTTGAATGGGATAACATATGCTTGCACTGTAAGTTCATCCTTCAGACGAATCTGACCTAGTAAGTTTAACGATCCCTAGGAAGGAGAATCTCACGTTCATCATGGTGACGAATCCAATGTCGTTTAATAGTTTAACAAGTCCAAAAAAGGTGTGACTCGATATCTTTTTCATGCTTAGAGAGTTTGAAAAAGACATGTAAAATAAAAATCCACATGGTCCCTTTTCGTACATTTGTGTCTCTCGAGCCTGAAAAGGTAGAAAACAATACTTGAGAGAACTGCTTGACCATTTCAGTCAAGGAGTACCTTTTTTCGTAAATAGTGCATCCCAACCCGGAAAAAAGGGTAAACTTATACTGGGCGCACGATGTTTCGCATCCATTAACGAGTTCAAAACGACAAGGTCTCGACCATCTTTTCATTTTTAAAGGGTCGGAAAAGAGCTGAAAGCGTACCCCCCATTTTATTTTCTTTTATGAGTCAAAAGGGAAAAACACTCGACAATACTTTCATATGAGTTTAACGAGTCGAGAAAAGAGCTAAAACGTGACTTATCCTGGAGGAACAAGTGGTATAAAAGGTAGCAACTGGTTCCGACAATGGTGTAACTTGCTCAAAACATGTAATGGTCAAGAGGCTGGCTAATAAAACCACTCAATGCTACGGTTCCTCTAGAAAGGAAAAACAACCAAGTGAAAGAATATGAGCGGCCCAAGAGATGGTGGTGATGGAATAAAACAACCAAGGCTCATCTAGCAAAAATAAGCTGATAAAAACGACAATCACGAGATATAAATTGGGCATGGGTTCATTTTTACACAAGCTTGAACCATGAAGAACTCTTCTTCGATTTGGTTTCATGTTTACACAAGATTGAAATGAAAAACTATGCTTGCTATAAGTTTGCATGCCCCCATCATAATGACTCAATCAAGGTACGTGCCCCCCAAACTTCATTTCAGTCAACTAGGTGGATGGGATGAAGGTTCACTTTCGAGATCTTGGAAAGACTTGATTGGTATTTTACAAGATCTTAATAAAAGACTCGATTTGGAAAAGGGAGTTGTTTCATTTTTTAATTAGGTTGACACAGTAAAATAACTATCCTCATAACTCCTTGTTTCATTTTTTAACCAGCTTGACACAAGACAAGGAACTATGCTCACACCTTTCTTTCATTTTTTAACGAGGTTGACACAAGACCAGGAACTAGCCTCATCATATCTATTCATGAACCATATGAGAATATGGCTCCCAAGAGGTATTCATTAGACAAAAGAACCATGCTCTCGGAGGAATACATGTCAATTGGTAGCATAGATAGATCGGGTTCCAATGCCCCCAGTACATGACATACTATACCATTTGTGCGATCATCAGCAGATGCAGAGATGGAATGCGTAGCCAGATAATTGACCCGTGGCAGGGAAGGTACTTCTTGCAAACAAGAGCTAATAGGGGATGATGGTTGTGTATGAGGCACCTGGTGACCAATGAATGACAATTGATCAATGGTCACTATTCTCCCTTCGTGTGGGAAACAAATCACATGGAAAAGTGAAGAAACAAGAGCTCCCATGTCATAAACATAATCACATCCAAGGAGAAGATTGAAATCTAAGGGAACTTGGACTACCATCACATCTATATAGACAGTCTTTCCTCCCAAAGTAATAGGGAACTTCAGAAGGATCCATAAAGGTTGACTTGTTCCTCCATTCAAAACCAACAGATTCTGGGTGACAGGCACAAGCTGTGGGGAGCCCAAAGCTTGCCAAGTAGTAGAAGACATGATGCTGACCGACACGACTTCATCTAATATAGTGCTAGGTACTACCATATTATAGGCTTGTACTGTGATCTGGAAAGGCACATAAGATGGGAGGTGGAAAGAAGTCAATGGCCCCCAATTGAAAGAGACGACATAACTACTTGGTGGGGGTATCATATGATTGCCCCCATGTTGTACAAGAATAGAAGAAAGACTCTCCTAAACAACCGGGACAACAGGGTCACTCTTTGATTCACGAGAATTTGAGGAGACGAGAAGAACATGAGCAGTATGATCACCACTCTCTTCCAAAACAAAGTGAGAAATTGGTGGCGAAACCAAGTCGACACTCTTTTCAACCAATGGTTGGTTGGGAATAGACACAAGAGAGTCTCACTCAAGAAGAGTAGGATGGGAAAGAGATGAATCCAAGTCAAATTATTTACCAATAGGAGAGGGTTAGAAGGTAGCCTCTGATAACCAACAAGAAGTTGGGGTTCAGGAGTTGTAAGGTTTTCCAAAACTTTGGAAGCTTTATCCATAATAGGAAAAAGGTGAAAAAGATGCTCTCCTTCACATAACCTACATGGGAATCTAATCTTTCCCTTCTTCTTACCATCACTAGTAACATCGACATGATCTCTAGTGGTTGACGGGGATGGTCGGTTCAGGTTTTGAGACCATACCTCTAAGACTTTGGGAATGCTAGGATAGTCTCGAAGGAGATGGTCACCCTTACACAACCTGCAAGGGAATTTTACCTTATGTGAAGGATTAGAAGGTTTGTCGATGGGGGGTGCATTTGGAGTAACAACGACATGGTTGGCCTCTTGCTTATCTGACTTCTTCTTCTTCTTCTTAGCCTCCTGGTTACTAGATTTGAAACTTTCACCAAGCGAGGTAGAAGAGGGGGGTGAATAAATAGGGGAAGAAGGTGAGGGGTCAACCTTAGAATCATTGTGATGTGATTCAAATGAAGGTGACGTTTGCACAGGAGTCGGGACACTTGGGACCACCAACGTCGAAAATAACTAGATAGGTAAACCAATGGTTAACCCAGAGAGGGACAACATCACCATATAAGGATCACCATCATTTCCAAAAGAAGGAAAAGGACCAAGATTCCCATCCAAGGGGAACCTTTGGCTAGTAGACTCTGGGAATGTTGCCATTGGAATCGACCCTAAAGAATGACTAAGGAATATAACTTTAACTAGGAATATTTTGTGGGTAGTTAATTTTAAGACATTGAAACAAAACTTTGCCTTTTCATATTTTAAGAGTTGAGAAAAGGAAAAAAGGTGACTCTATCACTTTTGATTGGAAACGAGCTCGAAAGGACAAGCGCTCGGATGATCTTTTAAGTTAAAGAGTTAAAAATATCAAATGACTACTCAGGATAATCTAGGCAAAAAGGATTACCAGGCAACTGTGAACTGCAGAATACCACCCGGCGAACCGAGAAGTACGAGTAGGAAATCTCCTTGAATGTTGTGTTCGGTGTATCACGTTTGTAAGGAAGTTGACTCGGCTTCCTATGGATAAAGGATTACAGCCTAGAGGGGTCTCCCATTATATACTCGATAGTACAGGGAGCACAAATCTGTATTAGCACTGTCAAATGTTGAAGCTAATGACAGCTGTTAGGTTTAAAGACGCTGGAACATGTCTCTAGCCTGGACCACTAAATATGAGTGTTAAGTTTCAATGCTTCCTTATGTTAATTCAATAAATTTTAACAGTTGATCTTGAATTAGGCTTCAATTACAAGGCCCTATCGTTGTCATCTGAAAAAGCTTTCACTTATGCGTGAACTAAATGCACTTAATCTTCCATTAACAACAAAAGAAGTTTCATTTCATTTTTCATGCCTATGCTAATGCAATTCTAGCTTCTTCATGACACTACTAATACAGTATTTTCACTTAAGTAAACTAGAATGATGTTCTTCTTTTCATAAAATGCAAAATGAATCTTTCACATAAAGCACTTTAATGAAAATTTCACAGTTCTGAAAAAACAAGCATCAATCAAATCCAAATCATGATAAATGAAACTAAAAGCAACTTCTTCCTTGAATCGAAAAAACCAAACACATAAAAGCGTCAATCAACAAACCAAGCAATGTAATCTATGCTCAGAATGAGAAAAGAGACACTCGGAATAAGAGAACAAAGGAGACTCTTTCACTCATTCAATTGAAAACAAAGCATCCTAGTCACTTCTGGGAGGAAGAAGAGAGTCTGAGGGTCAAGACACACTGGCATTGGAGTGGGAGAAATTCTAATGTTTTCTTACCCTTGTTACTAGAGCGAATTTTGGGCCAAAAGTAGAGCCGTTCGGCATGACTGACCAGTACTACAACTAGCGCTAATGGATAATTGATGTGACTTTTTGGTTAAAAATAGTGCCGATCGAGGGATTCAAAGAAAAATAGAAAATAACTTCACATAGGGCCAAACTTACCAGATCAAAGGGTGGGATAAACCAAGAAAGCACACAAAGCAAGCTAAATGAAGCTTTCTAGTTAGGGAGAAGATGATATAAAAGGCTTATGGGGTCAAAACCACAAGAGAAGAACACACTGGCCAAGATTGGGGTCAGGCCCTAATCTTCACTTACAGGCATCGACACAACTACCTAACTGACAACAAGCACCAAAGGCTGGCTGACACAATTGTTTCTTAGCAACTCGTGCTGGTTGGTGCGACTGTCAGCGGATTAAGGCACTAATCGAGGTGGCTAAGATTTTTTTTTTTTTTGAAAACAGGGACTAGATCTGCTACTATAAATTTTAGATTGAGACCAGTATTCAGGAGAAAAGAAATAGAACCAAAGGGAGAACGTGGAACTAGAAAAGTTCTCACACAATCATGAAATCGAAGACAAGCAAAAGGATTGGGATCTCCCCAGCGGAGTTGCCAATTTGTGGTGAAGTAAAATTATAAGTGTGGACACGAATGAATTCCTCTAGCCTGATAATGGGTCTAGCTACAACAGATACATCCTATGGAAGATTTTCCTACGTTAGAATCAATCAAGAGGACCTACCTCTTGGTCTACTTATCCTGCTTGATGATGTCCTTTCTTGCTCACTCCAGCTATCTCTCGCTTCTTTCTTCAAGCACCTGAAACAAGTAAACAATAACAGACAACAAACATAATAATAGACAAATTGCAATTCAACCTACTTAACAAGTCAAGAAACATTAAGCCATGAATATTTAATATTACAAAATATGTAGGAAATTAATTTATAGTTGCATATATTACTATCAAAGAGAGATTACAACCATTTGTATTGACATCGTAGTCCTCCTCTAACAAGACCAGGTTCCCACGCACTTTTGCTAGCATTCCACGCTGGCTTCAAACAACAATAGTTTTAAAGCTCTTCCCTTTAGGCTTCACACTAAACCAAATCACACTTCTCCCTCACACAACTAGATAGCTACAACTAGTGATAGCTTGCTTCTCTACTCCAAACCAAAATAGCATCAAAACTCAACCAAAAACTATGACTGCAACTAGTTTGTGCTTGGGAAGAAGGGAGGTTTATATAGGAAATATGGATGGGAGATGGATCCTCTTCTCATGGGAGAAGGACTTATTGCTTGAGGTAGTTCCATCATTATAGGGGAAATGAGCCAAAACTATCATCCTCGACCCCATTCGGCCAAACCATTTACCATAATTCCGTTACGAAGCTTCTAGAGCTAGAAGCTTTGGCTTTAATTTAAAAAAATTTCCATAACAAGACCGGCGCCACTGAAACACAGCTCAATCACTCTGATCGACACGAGGAGTGGTGCTAATCTCTGCACATCGTTATGGGGGAGACAAATTCCATTAGCGCCGGTCTTGTAAACTGGGAAAAACAAAATTTTTAGGGAAATGGTGCAAAAGGGAATTTATTTGCTCATGAAGAGGGACACAATGGGAGTTTCTTCATGAAGGAAAAACATGCGGGGTTCATTGTGGAGGTCCTCCAGGATCAAGGAACAGGGAGTACAAGAACAATGATAAAATTCTGTGTAACATTCCTCTCCTTTGTAATCTGATGGTTCCGGATCTAAGTCTGTTGGTTCGTCTCCACCTCCACCGCCTCTGCTACCTTCCCCTCTGCCTCCTATACCAAAGTTTGATCCCAAGACCACAAGAGTGCCTTGTTCATCTTCAAAGAAGATTGGAGGTTCCTCATTGTCTTCAATAGCTTCTTCCAAACCTTTAAGAGCAGAAAGGACTTCTTCTTCCATCGATGATACAACAACCCTTGTGGGAGTGGATTTTGGCTTCTTAGATGTGTGTAGAACATATTCTATGCATAGGATTAGTCCAACTAATTTCGCAAACTGTCGAGTGATGGGATGGATGGAGCGAAGGTGTTGATATGAAATCTCGTGTTCAATTATGGAAGTTAAGGAGTAACCAACTACTGAGTCGTGAGAGTTACTTCCTTGACCAGATGGTTGATGAGTGAGTGTGAGGGGAATTTCAGCCATGTAAAACTGGCTGCCCTCCTTCTAGCACTGGAAATGTTGACAGTGCTGAAGCCCCATCTAGTATGATTGCCATGTTTCCATTATCTTAAGTATTTTCCTCAACTCTTGCTTGTCAGAATAGGAGAGTGGTTCGCTTTGTCTTCGAGAAGTGAGGTTCACGTGCTTGGTGAGTGTAAATGTACTTGTGTCAATGGTTCTTTCACTATGAGGGTAAGAAGGTGAAGGTGAGTTCCAGGTTGAAAGGGATTAGTCCCAACTCGGTTAGGAACACGCAACACAAAGGACATATACAACTTTTGGTGGAGCAATCCACTTGGATGCGGTAGTCAAAACATACAAGGTAAGATAACACGTACAACAATCACGGAATAGTTCGAACAAGTGTAATGGTTGTTACAACAAGGTACATGTGAAAGGTTTGTCTGATGTCCGGTAGAGAAGTCGACACAGACGGGACAACATTAATAGCATATACAACACATTTTCATTAATAGATTATGCATTACAACAAATGAATCAGTTCAGATGTAGAACAAAAGTTAAAGCAACATGCATTGCAAGTGTTAAAGATCAGTCTTACAACAAATACAATACATGTGAGAAAACGTGCTGACCTATTAACAGGATTATGAATTAAGCGAAAGTTTCAAGACACATCGTTACACCATACATCACTAACCCCATCAGCAAGGCGTTGGAGCCACTACTTACTCCTCAAAGAAAAGATTACAAACTCTCTTGGCTATGTGGGAGGAGCTGAGGTGAAAAGTGCTTTCATGTACAAATTATGGGGGTTATATATAGCCAAGGGTGAAATTGACCCTTGTGGCTGTTCAACTACCCTCATCACCATTCGAATTACATGACTCTATGTTCAAAAAGTGGGTCTCTTGGACTTCCACCTTACATCAAATTGATTGACAACAATACCATAGTGGAGATGTGGGCAACATGACTCATGAATTGACTTGACATGACAATGCTAGTACATTCGTGCTGCTGCTGGAGTGCATGTTGAGCTACAATGCTGCTGAGTGATGGATGTCTTCATGGTGTATCATAGTTCACCTCTACATGGCAAAGTGCACGGAGTCTTCGATGGTCTTTGGTTCTCTTGATGAAGCTTTAGCATGTTGTTCCTTGCTTTCATGCTGGAAGGTTTGACAAGCTCACTTATTTGTGAAGGTGCATGTTCGTTGCATTCGTATGCTTCGTTCATCATTCATTGGTGAACCTGTCCATCTACATGTGCTCCCTTCATTCATCCCATTCATCGTCCTGACATGTTTGTTGGTGTACTTGTACCTACAATCACTCATGACGAGATGACATCAAATCCAAAACCTCCTAGTCTACCATGACACATGATCATTCAAATGCAAGTGATCGAGGGAGACAACAGGGCTGTGATGTGAGATGATGGCTCCAAGAAACTGTTGATGAAAACTAGAAAGAGTCACTAAGGGATGGTGATAGACAATCTGACATGACAGTGACTTTCTGCAAGGTCTAGCTTGGCTGGGAGGAAAAATTGCGCAAATTTTGGGAGGGAAAGTTTGGATTGCAGGAGGGTAAGGTAGGCATGCTTCACACATTTTATGGAACGAACAGACAGTAGCCGCTGGACAACCAAATTTGTGCAATTTTCCAGAGGAACGGGCTGGGCTGCATGAAGGGTCAGCAGGCAGGGATTAACAGTTTTTTTGGGGAACTGCCTAGGAGACTAGCAACAAAATCTGTGCAATTCCTAGAGGAAACTGCCAGTTGGATACTAGGGTCACTGGTAGCCAAACCTGCACAATTCCTGGAGGGAACTGGTAGTTGGTTGCTCAGTCACTGGCAGCAGAAACTACGCAATTCCTAGATGGAACTGGCAGTCTACTGCCAGGAGCTGCTGGCTGGGAAAAATGCACCTAGGCTAGGAGGCCGACTTTCTGATCATCTTTGCACAATTTCTAAGCTTAGCTGACTAATGGGAAGTGAAAGGTCTGCTCATGAGCACTGCACAATTTCTAGGATGAACAGTTGGTCGACTGTCTGGATGATTGACTGGGAAAACTGTGCAATTTTCTAAAGGAGATAGGGACGGGAACTTGGTGTCTGTACGACCTGTTTATGCAATCTCCTTAGTTAGTTGAATGGGTGAGGTCAATGGCCTCTACACAATTTTTTAGGGGAGTTAGTCTCAGGGTGACTGCCAGGTTTGACTGTCTGGGTGACTAGCATGGGAGTTGATTGAGCTGTTTGTGGGAAATGTAGCTGAAGGACTAGCTTGGTGCTTCTACGCTATTCTAGTTGATAGTCGGTTGAGTCGAAAGTAGGGTGATGATCCAGCTATGGGTGAGGAGCCCAGGGGTTCGAACTTCAACAAAAATAACTAAGTGTGTAAACAGTTGAAAAATGCATAGGTGATCATACGAATCCACACTGGCATGACTTTACAACGAAATGACAAAACCATCTAGACACACATGTTCAACATGACTGACTGATGGTGCAAGCGACAAGCGCGACACTCATGATTGATCATTCATGATCGAGACAATGCTTGCACAACAGTGAATGTGACTCTGTGTTTGAGTGCGACGGATGCTTTCATGGTGAACTAAACAAACACATATGAAGCAAAGACTTTGAGCGTAACCAGAACACGGTCGCAAGCATGACTTGGAAATCAGCGTGCAGAGACTTGGATGAAATGAACAAGCAAGGTGAATGTAAAGACTCACACAAGCTCATGGAGTCAACCCACGGGTTTGCGCACACAACTATAGACTTACCAAGGTCTCTGTTCACATAGATGCAAGAGCCTTCCCCTTCGCTTGAATACAAAACATAAAGACTCAAGACACAAGTATCAGAACATCACATAACATCCTTCCTTAGAGAATCTAATACATCCATTTATATACTTTTTTCTATTACAATACTATGGTCTGCAAACCATGGCTGGAGCTCAAAACAATACAAAAACTAAGGGGTTTTGACCTTCCTAAAACCCCTTGACTCCTAATCACCTGCGTGCTGCATGCTCCACCCTTTAAAATTCGGAGGCTTTCACAAAACTTAGTCAAAATTGGACCTAGGGGACCTCGTCCCAATAGGCTCCCAACAAAAATATGTGACTCATCCTCAAGTCACTCTGCTGGTATGCTTTCTATCTTTTCTTTTAGGTTGTTGAATGAAGAATTCACTGGGTGAAGTGACTCCGTGCATTGTGCTGTTTCCTATCGAACTTCTACGACCAACTTCTTTGTAGTCGATCATTTTGTTGCTAAGGTGATTGTCTGTTGCGTTTGCTGCATACTTTTGAGCTTTCCTTCCATAGTCTATGGGATCTTCCCTATCTCTTCTTCCCAAGGCTGCATCCATGTAGTGATAATCTACATTTTCTTCCACAACTCCTCGATATGTGCTTGCAGGGATGTCCCTTCTTTCAATCGGGTGAACCATTGCACGAGTGTTAAGGTGTTCATCGTTGCCTTGATTTCAGTGTACTACAGTTGCTTATTTCAGATTTCAACTTCAATCTTTTTCACATGTGGGTCCTTCTACAGTGAGGTACACATTTTGAGCATTTTCTAGAACAATTGGCTACAGTCCTTGATTGTAGCACCTAGCCTTTCCATGGTCATTCTGATGGCAACCTCACGCTGTTCTCAGATCTCAGTGGAATCGTGGGTTGTAGCTTCAATTGTAGGTTAGTGATTTTCATTTGCAGATCAAAATAGACCTTATCTACTTGCACCTTTGAGTTTCTGAATGCATCAACCAACTACTGCACTTTGTCTTCTGAGGCTGCCTCAAACTGAATTTGGAGCTGTGGAAGCCCACTGCATGCTCTAGAAATGGGTTGCTCCAACTACTTCCTTCGCGTAGCGGCCTCATCTCGATCTTGGAGAACTTTTGGCTTTTCATCGAACATTTGTTGACTAGTGATCTACACATATTTGATCACCATGAGAGCTTGTTGCTCTCGCACCTTAAGTTCATCTGCTACACCTTGGTGTAGCTCATGCAATGTCTACAAAGGGAGTGTCGTGAGGTTAATACTTACGTTCTTAAGTTGTTGCGCACTCTCCCTATCTTCAACATTATTCAGCTGTAAAGATCCACCGTGCAGGTGTACAGTGCGGAGATCTTAAGTTAGTATTGATTTCATGCTACCTGATGTCATTGGTACCATGCTCGCTTGAGACTGACTCACTTGAACCTCGATCACCTGAACTTGCAACTCTTTGAGGCCCTTTTGGACCTTTGTTAGCAAAATTTTGTATTGATCCTTGAAGTTTCCCAAAATTTCCTCCATCGCAAATTAGACGGTGTCTCCATTTTCATCAAGGTCCTCATCAGTGAGGACCATAGGCTATGTGTCGACAGACTTATAAGATTTATGCTTCTTACATACACATTTTGCACTTGTCTTCTTCTACTTCTTGATAATAAATGGAGAATTAACATCCACCAGGTCTACATAGGGGTCTTCACCACCCTGATCAGGTTCTTCTATGTGTTGTTCTTCTTTGTCCTCGCACTCTAGTCACTGCACGGTATTCTTGTCTACATTAATGTTGAATTTTGGTGTCACCTTCATCTTTTTCTTTAGCACATCTTTACTAGTCCCTTATGCACTTTCCGCAACTTCTGTCGGTATGAGAAAGTCAGTCGACCACTTAAGGACTAGCTGGGCGATATCCTCTTTGTCGGCTAGAAATGGCAATGTCGTCCATGTCTTCATTAGATCATGCCTCACGCGGGTATACAGATGGTGGAAATCAACCTTGAAGTTAGAGATTCTTTGATATTCCTTGAATAGACTTGGTGACAACCTGGGCTTCTCCTTGAACACCATTCGTAGATCCATTTTGAATAATACCTCGAACATCTTATTTTCTACCACGCGGGTAGGGTCCTTTGATGCCCACAATAAGGAAAATTTTGCAGCCTTGCACAAATATAGATCCCTAGTGGGGAAATATGAGTCATCCAGTGTCCTCCAAGCTATCAACACTATAAAAAACAAGATTCATGCATAGTGGAATGCTTTTCCCTCCTCTTGAGCTTCACGACAATCATCAAGGAATTATTGGCATAGATAACCTGCCCAGTTGAACTAGACCCCCTTGTTGCACTACGTAGCCAAGTATACCCCTAGTGCCAACACTTCATCTTCACAACACTTCTCATGATCTTTCCTGCCAATATTTGTGCAAAAAACCACAGTTTCTTCTATGATGGAACTGATGGCATATCCCCTAGACATTTTTATCAACCCCAAGTCACTCTTCGTCTAGTTCGCCAAGTTTTTCTCAAGTGACTTCCCCACAAAATCATCTGTGGGGTTCACGCCTTGATAGGCCAATGATGTGATTCTCCATATCAACATGTCATCAATCGGGATGGGCTCTCCTAGCTAGAGGCACCAATCATGGACCAATGCACACAAACAGTGTTTATGTTGCTTCGTCCAAAGTGCGACATGTACAACATATTCAAAAATCCTACGTGTTGAAAACCTGTCGCCCATTTCATAGGTTCAACTCTTGTGACACCCAACTCCTCATAGTACACCACCTTCAAATACTTTTTAGGGTTAAGCTGTAGAAATTTCTCAAGGTAGCTCAGCTCCCAATCTTCCATGCAGAGCTAGGGCACCCTTGCTAATAATTCACCTTCAATAGGTACTTCCTTTAGCAGCAATAGTGTGAATACCTTAAATTTGATAGAGTCTGGATCTTTAGCCACTTTTGAGGTTGGCTTCTACGATGTCATATGTTGCAGCATTTTTTGGTTTTGATAAGATAAAATATTTGAAAAAATGTTAAGTTAGGATATGGACATAACAATAGTGAATAAAATGTTTTAAAAAAAATATCTTGATGATGATGTCCATATCAAAGAAAATGTTAGGTTAGATGCCCTAAAAAATCAAGGAAAAAAGAAAATGTTAGGTTAAAAAGGAAAGAAAACAAATAAACTCTCAAAGTGAGAAAATATAAATGCCACTACTATTGTTTCTGCAAAATAATAGTTGTGTGCAGCTTGTCTTAAATGCCACAACCCATGGTAGTCAAATAGTTTAATCTTGACTGCTTCATGCCTTAAATTTGATGTTATAGTTAGAGAATAAAGATCTGGCAAAACTATTTAATCTTGGCAGATCAGTAGTTAGGTAGAGAATAATAAGGTGCTCATCAGCTTAATCTGAGCCCTTGGAGGTTATAAGGCTAGAATTAGATAGTTTTCTTTTGTAAAATAAAAAGAAAGGAAAAGGGTTTGCTAGCTTAAATGCACCCATTAAGTGAAGAAAAAAATGATAGGATAAGCAAAGGGTAAGTAGAGCAAAGGTTGCAGAAGTTTGATTATTGATTGGAAAAAATGTACATTTATCATGTTTCTATGTCCATGAGGCAATTACAAAAATCAAATGAAGGTCTACAAGATCAATTAATTAACTTCCCTCAGCCTCATTCATCCCTATATTCACTAATTTCTCCTTCCTACCTTCATACAATTCATATTCATTCATTTTCCATAAAAATCTCTTTTCCTAAGGTTAGAATCCTTTTTACCTAGGAAAAGTGAAAACCCCATGTAAAATCCCCTTTTACCCAAAAAACCCACAAAATGATGTTTAGCATAAGTATTGATGTATATATGCGAAAAGCAAATAACTCATAAAAGCATTATACTTAGTGTATTTCCCTTTTCCGCCTATATTTCCCCTTTTCGCGTATATTTTCCCTTTCTGCTCATATTTTCATATTAACGCTAACCTATAGTATTAAACCCTTAAAAAGTTCCCTTTTCCCATATATATTAATTCCCTTTATTAAATAACCCAAAACCTTTAGTTTTATTAAAAAACTATGTATTTCATAAAATATCACATCGCAAGCCTTTTATATGAATGCACTCTCCTCTGATTGCGATATGTGATAGGTGATGGACCCAGACTTGACACAATATATATCTTAATGCATTGCCATATTGCATCCGCCCCTCATCACAAGTCCCGACTGAAGCAATAACCCTCCGCCATTGTGATCTCCGATATGCGATGGGAACCAAGACATGATCATATATTATCCGTGGTTTATTCCCACATCGCATCCGGCCCCTATCGCATGCCTTTACGATGGGCCTTTCCTTCGCTAAACTCCGATTGCGATATGCGATGAACCTGGACCCAATATCATTTATCCGCCTGAATCCATACTTTTTCAAGTCTGCCATACCATGTTTTGCAAAGGTTTTCTTTGTTAAATTGTTTTTATGTTTTAAATGAAGAATCAACTTAAACCTTTGTTTAACCATAAAACCCTGTTAATCTCAATTTTAACCCATAATAAAGCACCATACCGCCATAATTGATCGTTGGGCCCTCCGTACTGCTCCTTTGCTCCACCACCGTCCGATCTAATGCATTCAAATCCAACGACCCTCAGTGATTTCGGGTTGACTCTCTGTATGGGCATTACCTACCCGAAAAGCGGTATTCCACCATCCTCCCTTGCTACATGTCAGGCTTTAAACCATATAAGGTAACCCTTCCCAAAACTGCCCACGTCGTATAAGCAGTGCGATGAAAACCAAAACCGCCTCCCGCATAATGACAAAATAGCCATTGTTCATTTTGCGCCATAATTCAAAAGCAGATTGTTTTTCCATTAAAAAGCGAAAATCACCATTTTGCTCTGTTTTTCTTGTTTTACATAGTGAAGTCTCCATAAGCTGCTGCAACCGATAAAACCATCATTTTTACCTTCCAATATGCTCTGGACTCCTTCCAATGTCCTTTCAAGCTCAATAAAGCCATTGACGACCTTCTTTGTCACCTTGTTTTTCTTAATAGTTTCTGTGTTTTGCAGGTAAAGACTCATGTTCCAGGCTTACAAAGAAAAAATTCTGCGTACAGTTAGAAGACAAATATGAAGATCATATCAATTCACTTTACCCTGTAACATAAAATCTGAAGTGATTTACTGTAGAAAAACATAGTAAAAACCTGAAATACACAGTAAAGGTAAAAAGGGACACATTAAAGGTTACTCAGCGGGGTCAAAGGACATTCACAGAGTTTAAAGAGTATCAAATGAAAGATCAAATGAAGAAGTCAACCAGCATAAAGGATAAAAACAATCAAGCAGCTTAAAGGGAAAAATATCAGACAACAAAGGCAGCACAACCTGAATAAAAGGGACAACAAGAAGCAATTCAATAGTTGCCCCTATCTTCTTGCATGAAGATCTTTCCTTTCCTAGAATAAATCTTAATCAGTTTTTAGTTTCATTATTGTATAAATAACTCTCTTTTCGAGTTATTATGGGTTCGAAGTTCAAGATGCATTGTTCATTGCTTGTTAAGTCTTGATTGTTAATTCTACTTTGAATCTGGAAGCCACCTTTGAAGGAAGATTTTCTAGACACTTGATGTACTCAGTCTTTCTGGAACCTTAATACAAAACAAAGGATTCTAAATTGGTTTTACACAGTTTGTGTTATCTTGTAAGTTTTTCTAGTTATCAATCATTATGTTTTTCTTCATATGCTTATGACTTATAGAGATATCTAGGTAGGAATAATTGTGTCTCAATTTATTCCTAAAAGTTCCTAAAGTGATCATCTATTAAGAGAATGGATTAATGAACTGTCTGTTTAGCTAATCCCCTCTAATCAATAAATCATCAGCATCTTCTGTAAGCTTAAGTATACTGCCTTGAACCTTTGGAACGTAGTTTAAAAGGTTTTCCTACTTATGATTGTTCTGTTTTACAGTCTAGAAACTATGAAAATCATATTATTTTTTGTCTTCTTCTCACCACTATTTTGATCTATATCACCGTGTACAGTCTTATAACAGCCCTTTGCTGAGATATTAATATAACCCAAAGGATTAATTACTTCAATTCTACATCTGTCTTCATTCATTGGTCTTCCAAAATTAAAACCAAAAACCCCAAAACAATTATTTTATATGCTCTGGCCTTGGTAGTTGACCTACTACTATCTAAGAGGTACAACAAAATATACGGTGGAAACTGAGAAATTGGTTTCGTTGCATCTCTACTGATATCCTCAATCTCTTAATTCAACTCTTCGTCATCCAAGTCATGCAGCTCCATTGGTTGTTTATGTTTGTCCATTTTTTCATTCATTCGCTTTTCTGCGGGGATTTTTCGTGGTGAATTTCTTATTGGCGCCTTTTGCGGTTTATTCTACTTTTTATCTCTTATTGTGGAGGTAGTAGGCTTTGGCCTTGACAACCTGGGTGTTGTAGTGTGGATTGGTAGTGTTTCAATCATGATGTTCCATACTACTCTTTTCAAAAAATCCTGCTTAACTTCTTCCCAACTCAAGGAACCAAACATATAGCAACACACTTGGCTCTTTAAGTGCAAAAACACACAAAAAACTATCAAGAAGAAAAGTGTCCAAATGTGGAGCGGGGTACAATATTTATAGTGACTTTCAAATTCAAACTGTCCATTCCCCCTCAAATCTTCCTCATAAATTCTAATTTGTCAATAAACTATAGCACTACCAACGGTCATATTCTAGACAGGCTGCACCAAACCCACCCACGCTGCATTGCAGCTTCCTCCAGCTGTGCCAACCTCTCAAACATCGCACATCTTTCAGACTTCGACACAACTGTCTTTTTTCAAAGTTTTTTAGAGTCCCATGCTTCCTTGCAACTGCCTGTAGCAATAATACTTTTATGCATCCATATAGTCATTGCGCAATCTTAGGGACAAAATATTCCCTATATATCTTCAATTGACTGCCATTCACACGTCCAGGCAATACATTAGGGGATTTTTGAGGTCTAAAATGGCCCTCCTAAGAAAAATGTACAAACAAAATAAACATTAAGCAAAGTCTTTCGGTAGAAGTCACATAAGAAATTTTTAGCTCACGCATTTCGAACCAACAAGTGTGATTCATCATCAGGATCAGATGAAGAGGCAGACCATGGCAAAGGCTTAAATAGAGAGCAATGTAGAGACATAATTTCAAGTAACGACTATATTTGAACAATAATATTTAAATTATGATATTAATTTATTAATATATTAAAAACAAATATCATTAAGTAGCGGTTATATTAAACGGCTAGTTTTTGAAAAATAATATTTAAATAATGATATTAGTTTATTGATTTATTAAAAAATATTAATAACGGCTAAACACAAAAACATGAATACAAAAAATAAAAATAAACTTTATAAGAACCAATAAGATTCAAGATGATGATGTCAACTATGGGGCATAATTCACCATTTTTGGAGTAAAAAAGTAAAAAGATTAAAAAATAATAAAATAATAAAACTACTTTTTTAACTCTTATCTTCAACTTATCTCTCCAAGGTTTTACTCAAATTTCGAGTGGGATTACTCATTGGATGAAAATTTTAATTCTTTGTATGAGTACCCATGTTGCATACTTTCAATGGACCTTGCTACACGAAAAATGATAAATACATGAAAAATGTGATTGCAATCACATATTTCATGTATTTCTCATTTTTCATGTAGAAGGGTCCATCAAAAGTATGCAACATGGGTACTCCTTGGATGAGGAATCAAATTATGCATCCAACGAGCATTGCCTCTCGAAATTTAAGTAAACACATAGGGAGATAAGTTGAAAAAATAGTTTTTTCTTTTTTCTCTCTAAAATTTGATGATGTAATATAATCTTATTTTATTATTTCCACTATTATTTTATAATTTCCTTAGGAGGTACATTTTAGACCTCACAATTCCCCTAATGGTTTTCCGTTCAACTTCACGAGCTAAACTGCACCACCATCAGAGATATTTTTAACAATGTAGGGTCCTAAGCAATGCATTTTGAACTTACCTGGGAACTTCAAGAACTTAGTATCATATAATAAAATCAAGTCTCCATTCTTAAAGGTTCGTTGCTTGAAATGTCGATCGTGCCATGCTTTTTCCTTATCCTTTTGTACTTTTTGATGGAAACTTGCAATGAAGTGATCTTCTTCCAGTGCGATCATTTGTTTTAATTGTTCCTCCATAATGTCACTATCTGCAATGTTTGTGACTATGACATTTCTCAAACTTGACACTATGTATTCCATAGGCATGATAGCTTCTTACCCATAACCTAATCTGAATGGAGTTTGTCCTGTTAGTTTATTATAGGTTGTCCTATAAGCCCAGAAGACTACTGGTATGCGCACATACCAATCACTTCTATTGACATTACAGACCTTCATCAGTTCATTTTCCAAAATCTTGTTGAAAGATTCCACGGTGCCATTCGCCTGTGGATGATAAGGCATAGTTTTCTGATGGTGTACCTAGAAACCAGTCATCAACTCTTCAATCGTGTCATGTAAAAAATGCGATCCTTTGTCACTCATCAAGATATTCAGACAACCAAATCTTGAATAAAATATACTCGAACTACGCAGTAGTATCTGCGTTGCAATATTTTACTAGCTTCACCTCAGCCCACATGGTCAAATATTTTGTTGCAGTAATAATATATTGCACACCTGTGTTCTTACTTGGTGGGTTGATTGGTCCTATGAAATCAATCATCCATTTGTCAAAAGCTTGCAGAATTGAGTTGTCGATTCAATGGAAATTCATCCCACTTTGATGGTTTACCAGCCCTCTGGCAAACATTGCAGTTACTGCAATACTCCTTTGAATATTTGTGTATCATGGGCCACCACAACCCTACTCTTAAGATCTTCTGTGTGGTGGCTTTCCCTACATAATGGCCTCCCACAACACCACCATGTTCTTAAGCTAGAATACTATGTCTTTCATACTCAGGGACATATCTATGCAATATATCATCGGGCCCATGATGAGCCTCATAAATGGGTAATTATATGGGCTCATTTTACCTCCTAACCTAATCAAATCAACCATTCTCTTAGCTTATTGTATGGTTTTCTAATTATATTCATGCTTATAGAGTGAGTTGAGTTAGTTATGATCCCATGTGGTCTAATATGTGTTTAATGCAGATTGTTGATGAATTTTGTCGTCAAAGTCAAGGATCCAATGGACAAATGGCAGCAATAACTCGAAGTGGACAAAGGAGAGGACTTATAGGAGGGAGTCCCCCTCATTTATTACTCCTCACTTCGAATTCCCTTTCATTCAGCTCGGAGTACAAGCAACGAAGTCATGCATTAGTAGGCAGTCGAGCAAGTGGAGGATGATTGATGACTATATTGCGTTTTGGGAGCCAAGCCTCCCTGATTTTAAGAAATATGTTGGTAGCTTCATTTGTATAAGTAGAGAGGCCTGGGACCCCACTAGGGTCAGATTTTTGTTGTACTTTTGCTTATGTAAACTCTGCTCAACTTCGAGCTTATTATTTTGACAGTTCCATGTAATCTTGTTATTGTTTTGAAATAAAGATGGAATCCTTTTTGAGTTAGCACTGAGTTAGCTCAGAGGGCTGAATCTCTTAGGTTAAGGCCCAATCCAAGCAGCCAAACTCCTATTTACTTGTATTTGTATGTTTTATTTCAATTTGTAGATTAGGTTGCTGTTAGATGAATTTCTTTCTTGGTTAAGAATAGGCTGCTTTTGATGATTCAATAGTTTTCTTCCATTTGTGCTTTCTAGAGCAGGTTAAGCAGTGGTAAAGAAAATATTCAAAAGTCTAGCAGTAGTGCCTTGGCCTCTCTTCCACCCTCTGGGACCATGATTTGAGGCAAAGACCCTCTTGCTGCCCGAAAAACACAGATTTTCCTCATTCATAGGACTTCTAGTGTTCACAGCTTTTTAGTTGGTTAATAGTCTAGTTTTCTTTGCTTCAGAACTTCTTCATCATGCTCACTTATTTATTTACCATAGTATTCTTCCATGCTTATCTTTCTTGCAGAAGCTATCAGCATTTCCTTTCATAGATCACAGTTTAGATTAGTTTGAAGCAAAACTTTGTTTTTCTAGATGCACTTATTTCATTGCTTGCTTAATCTCATTGGTTGACTATTAGTTGTTTATGCAACAGATATCTTCTAGCAACAGGCCAGCTTATCAGCCATCCCATCTTCCATTTGATCCATGCCCTACAGGTTGCCCAAGTCTCCCCTCAATTATGCCTTAGTTTCCTGGATTTTCCATAGAATTTCTTCCTCTCTCCTTGAGCAAATCCAATCATCTTTCTCTCTCCTAATGATTCTTGGTAGACCCTAGGTGCCCTAACACTTCATTCCAACCTTCATCCACCTTTTCCACCCACTCTCATACCCTAAAAATAGCCAAAAATGCTCTCGGCCTCCTCCTGTAGGCCTCTTGTAGAACACTATTTTTTCTCCGGTAGATTTTCTGTGTCCTCCTGTAGATTTTCCTGTAGGTTTTCTTTTGAAGGCTGAGTGCGGGAAAAGCTTCCAGAAGGCCACTTGAGACCTCCTAGGACCCAACCACACCGTCCCATATCCTCACAATTCCTAAGACCGCCCTTCAACACCACCTATTCGCTGCCACATTCACAAATAATAAATCACATGCATGTCAAATTTCACATAAAAATACATAAAAATCCAAAAAGATGTTTTTTTGCTCTCATCAAAAAGGTTACACCTCCTCAGAAGGTAAGAGATGTTTGGATTTTCTTAGGCTTAGCAGGATATTATAGAAGATTCATTAAAGACTTTAGTAAGCTAGCCTCGCCATTTTTTGGCCTCTTAGCAAAAGATGTTGAGTTCAAATGGACGGACGACTGTCAAAGGGCTCTGAATGAATTAAAGGATAAGTTGGTGTCCGCCCCGATCTTGAGAGGTCCAAACTGGGCCCTACCTTTCCACATCCACACCGATGCCCTGAACAAAGCCATAGGGGCAGCCTTAGGACAGGTGGAACAAAAACACCCATATGCCATATACTTTGTCAGCAAAAACTTATCCAAGGTAGAAATGAATTATACTGTAACTGAGAAAGAGTTCTTGGCCGTGGTCCATGCCTTGAACAAGTTCTGACACTATATCACTGGCTATCAAACATTTGTACATACTGAGCATCCTGCAATTAGATATCTAATGAATAAACCCGATGTGAATGCTCGTATTATTAGATGGTTACTTTTGTTGCAACAGTTTGATTTGACTATCGTTGACAAACCAGGTAAAGAAAATGTTGTTGCTGACTTCTTGTCTAGATTGGATTTACCTGCAGGTGAATATGGAACAGTGGATGACCAGATGCCAGATGAACATCTATTTGCTATCTCAGTACTCTCTCCATGGTTTGCTGATATAGAAAACTACCTGGTCTCAGCACAATTCCCTCCGCATCTATCCTCAAAAGAGAAGAGCAGAATTGTGAGGAAAAGTGCCTCATTCACTTGGATCGGGGGCAACCTGTTCAAACTTGGCCCCGATCAGATCTTAAGGCGTTGTGTAAGGGAGGAGACATCCTCCTAACCTGCCATGATGGGCCTTGTGGAGGACATTTTACAGCCAAGAGGACTGCCTTCAAAATTCTACAGGCAGGCTACTATTGGCCCACACTTCATCAAGATGTCAGAAGATATATCAGCCAATGTGACCGATGCCAAAGGATGGGGAAGCCGACCCCAAGGGATGAAATGCCTCTCCAACCTCAAGTGACTCTTGAACCATTTGAGAAGTGGGGTATGGATTTTGCGGGTCCTACCAATCCTCCTTCAAGGCAAAGGTCTTACATCATTGTGTGCACAGACTATCTGACAAAGTGGGAAGAAACCAAGGCAATCAAAGCAGCGGCAGAAGAAAAGGTGGCTGAGTTTTTAAGAGAAAACATCTTCTACAAATTTGGCTACCCAAGAGAGTTAGTCACCGATCAAGGAAGCCAGTTCACCTCCAACTTAATTGAAGACTTGCTCGCTCATCACAAGATCAAGCATAGGACTTCCACCCCCTATCATCCTCAAGCAAATGGGTAGGTGGAAGTCACCAATAGGGCATTAGAAGGGATTTTGACTAAGGTGGTGAGCAGTAGCAGAAAGGATTGGGCAGATCGCCTGGTTGAGGCCACTTGGGCTTACAACACCACTTGGAAGACCACAACCGGCTTCACACCTTATGAGCTGGTCTATGGGAAGAGAGCTTTGCTGTCAATTGAGTTCGAGTACAACACATTGAGGATGGCAGCTCAGCTGGACCTAGATCTCAGCCATGCCCAACAAGAAAGGTTATTGCAGCTGAATGGGTTAGATGAACACCGAATACAGGCCCTTCTCCACTCAAAAGTGGTTCAACTTCAGAGGAAGATATGGCATGACCAGCACCTCAATGACAAACAATTCTAGCTGGGAGATTGGGCGCTGCTGTATGATTCTAGACATAAGGATTTCAAGGGGAAGCTGAGGACAATATGGCTAGGACCATATGCAGTGGAGAAGTGTAATGACAATGGTTCTGTCCTTATTCGGACCATTGATGAGGAAGCCATCCCCATGCTCGTCAATGGGCATCGACTAAATATCTACAGGAAACCTTTTTTGAGGCAAGAGTTCATCAAAACTGTGGAAAAATCAGTGCTGGTCATAGAGAAGGGTTCTGCCTCTGTTTTGGGCATACCCTGAGCATCATAAAAATAATAATAATAATAATAATAATAAAAAAATAAAATAAATAAATAAATAAATAAGATCCTTGGGTGAAAACCTTTCTGAGGCACCCAAGGCAGATGGTAGGGGTGAAAACCTCATTGAGGCACCCCTACTGTCTCTCTGAAAAAGAATTGGAATAAAAAGACCCTTGGGTGAAAAACTCTCTGAGGTGCCCAAGGCAGATAGTAGGGGTGAAAACCTCATTGAGGCACCCCTGCTGTCTCTTAAAAAAAAAAAAAAGAAGAAGAAGAAGAAAAAAAGGAAAAGAAAAAAAGAGGAGGCAGAAACAGAAAAACAGGCTTAATCTTTGGAAATTGTTGCAGGTATTCCATGCAAAAAGGAGGCCTCTCAACTCAAGGACAAGGGTCCCTACCATGCTACCAGGCAACCTCACAAACACTCCCTCCATAAACACTCATCTCTTCCAAGGTTTGGACGCAATCTGGTCATAGTTTATCCTTCTACAGGAAGCTGCAGGACTTTCTACAGGAAGTTCTGTATTTCTACAGGAAACATCCTGTAGAGCCTTTGGACGGGCCAGGACCAACTATGAAGGAGAATTTGAAGCTCGAAGTCCGATGAGGAGGCATGCAACCACTTTTTTTCCATCCTCCACTTGTGTCGCCTCCTTTCACCACCATTGCTGCCATATGATTGAAATACCTGCACAGTCATACCAGAACGTTGGTTTCTCAGAAAAAATATTTTTAAGTGGGAAATAAAGCATGCAGAGGTTCAACGCTTTACCCTGCACCTGTGAATGTGACTCAATTATTTCGGCATGCACCACAGGAGGAGAAACGACTACAGGATGTCCTACAGGAATCCTGTAGCAGTTGATCCGGCTAGCGCACATACCATGGAGGCACCCACAGCTCATGAAGCCGACGCATGCAACATTCACAGCCAGGAAACCGAGTCTCAAGGTCTCATAACCAGTAGCAGTCAATGAAGAGGAGCTACCATGCCTGTGCACGAAGCAACAGCAAGCGGATCCATCATCCCTCGTCCTGAAGCCTGAGAAAAATCACGTCCACGGCCGCACAGGTAAGTGCCTCACCCTATTTCATCAAATTACATAAGCTATACTCTAAAATGTGTGTAACTGTGGAAATGAACGGATTGAACAAGTCGGGTAGCCATTCAACTGACCACCACAACTAGTCCAATGGCCTCGTCGGATCCGAAAGGCTTTGGTTATGTCGAAAAGATAGGAAATGGACACGTGGGAAGCGTCCAGTTGGAGAGAAGCGGCGGTCTAACAGGAATAGCGGCGGTAGATACAAAGGGAAGGATTCCGCGGTCAGGAATACATGCAGCAGAATGATATCGGTGACGTCGGCCAACGGGTCGATGGGGACAGCTCACCCCCACGCCACGAATTCCGCAGAAATTCAAATCAGCTGGCTGAATCACTTATGATGCATTGCAGACATTTATTCACAATCGCTTTGTAGCTGAGTACGCATCCTCAATTCTCTGAAAGCTGTTAACCCGAGTTCTCGGCCTGTTCCAATGTCCTGTTGCCGCACAGAAGGTCCAGAACCACTGAAGCGTTCCCCAGAATCCATGCACGACTCCTACAGGAAGCTGCGCTACAGGAAACCCAACATTACGGAGGAATTCAGACTGTTCACATCAAAGGTAATTCTAGAATAAGGTAAGCCTGAACATAGTTCTCCCATGCAATTGATTCGAAAGGTGGTGAAGTCGACGTGTTGAAGGGGTAGGAAAACGTGAATAAAAGTCTGTTCATGAATTTACAAGCCGTTTTCTTATCGATGCATGAGAATTGTCGTCGTAGTATGTATGCGGGATTTTCTCCGGGGTTTTGAATTATAATTGAGCCACTGTCAAGGCTCACTGGTAGAAAGTTGTGAATTTTATATGACTGTGTGCATAACAGAGACATAGCTCTGCGCTCTGTCTAAGAAAATCCCAAAGCTCTACTTCTGTACACGAGCAAGCAAGCTCAGGACAACAAAACAAGTTTTTACCATGCCGGGAGGGTTCATTAGAAAGGAGCCTTCAGACTCCAAGAAGTTACGGGAAACCCCTGAGGTGGTGGACTTGTTTTCCCGTGCACAATGGATGTCATTCTGTGACAAGCTTCAAGGTCACGATGACGAAGTTGCAGAAGAATTCATAAGGTCCTTGAAGCCAAAGTCAAAGACATTGGCCATTGTCAACTTCAGAGGATTGACCCTCAGACTCACCCCACAGCTCATTAGTAGAGTTACTGATCTACCGATGGGGGTACCCTGGGATAAGGAGGAGAGAAAACTGGGTCAGAAAGCTAAGAAAGAGTTCTTCTTGCCAGAGGAACAATTCTCAGAGGACAAGAATGGAGTTCGAAGAACTAGCCTACAATCATTCTAGAGTGAGGTCAGCCTCCAGATTATGAAGTATATTACGTGTGAGGGGCGATTTAGCATCGTGTATGGCTATCATTTCCGGTTTCTCACAGAACTCAGGCACCGAATGGACCTACCCTCAGAGCAAAAGTTGAGCATTCCTTACTTCCTCTTGCAATACATGACTGAATGTGCCACCAAACTGAGGGAGGGAACGCCAGACCAGCTAGCCCATCATGGGCTTATCAAGCTCCTCGTGGAAGATGCACTCCACACTTACACCGTCCCTCTCTCCTGGGAAACTTTTCGGAATCTGACTAAGGATGATGACATCCGAATTTTAGCCGAGGAGCTCACTTCCTCCAGCAGCGAGGAGAAGGAGCACACTCAAGCAGAGAAGAAAGGTAAAGGCCAAGAAACCCAGGGTAAAACACCAAAGAAAGAACATAAGGGAACATAAGAGAAAAACCAAGCTGCCAAAACAGGGGGTGATAAAACCACACCAACACCCAGGGAGAAAAGACTACAGAGCAGGGTGGAAAGGACTGAAAAAGTCCACGTCAGTGAGGGCACGTCTAAGGCAGCCTCAGCCAAGTTAAAATAAAAATCACCCTCAGCCAAGCAGGCCAAAATGGTGCCGTCTGTTTCTACAGGAAGTTTAAAAACAACTTCTACAGGAAGCCAGAAATTAGCCACTACAGGGCTTTCTACAGGAAGTCCTGAAAAAGGAAAGCAGAAGGAGAAAACGGCCGAAATTCTTGCTAGGGAGGCAGCAGCGATGCTGGCCACCCTAAGTACCTCTCCCAAGCCAAAGGAAAAACGAAAGAGGGAGACTCCTCTGTATTTCAAAGCAATAAGAAGTGTAAGAATTAAAACTGGCAGGCCCCAACCTCCATCCAAAGACCCAATTACCATTGAAGACACCCCTACCTCGCCAAAGGAGAAGTCCCCCTCCAAAGTATCAGTCACTTATGAGCGGGGGAGCCCGAAGACATCTACCTGGAGGGAGAGAATGGAAAGATCAGCTTCAAAAATCTCTCTACAGGATGCTGAAGCCGTTCTACAGGAAACATTGGCCAGGCTCAAAGAGACCGAAAGAATGGAAGGGGAGGCAGCCAAATCACCACAACAGGAAGAAGAGGTAGAGGACATTATGAAACATAGCCCCCAGCCCAGCTTGGGCTCTTATTATAACTTTTTGGAGGCCGGAAAAATCATTCCACAAAAATTCACAGTGCCGATTTTCATTGCACTAGAGGAAGAAAGGGTGAGGACCCACACATGGATGAGAATAGGCAAGTCTAAAGGAGTAGCAGATATAGGCCCTTTGGAGGAACAACTCAAGGAGGAAAGAAGAGAATTGGCTATGGCAAAACATGTAGGAAACTACCAGCGAGTATTTCTACAGGAAGAAAATGAGAAGCTCAAACTACAACTACTAGGACAGAGGAAAGAAGGGGACACAGCACCAGAGGACACCATAGCAGAACCCCAAGAAAAAGAAGGAAAGCAAGGTTATCTTGAGGTACTACTCCAGCAACTACAGGAAAGAGAATTGCAGGCAAGCATAGAGATACAAGCTCTAAAACAGCAGGTGCAAGAAAAGGAGGCACAACTGGCCTGCATGGCCAGTTGGGCAATGTACGCTCTGCAATGCAGGCAGCCGACCAAATCTTATGGCCTATACCTACGGGACCAGTGGCTGCAATTCCAAATTAATGCATTGGCACAGAGGGGTATCTCCCAAATCCAAAACCCCCAGCAGTTCACAGATTTATGTAACAACAACTCAACAGAGGACAAGGCCAAGCTATCAGAGTTCTACCTTCATAATTTGGCCCTTCCAAATGTAGCTTCATGGGACCCCAACACAGTCGTGGGAGATATGCAGCTGATGGGACTAACCTCATGGTTAAACCACGAAGAAAAGAGAGCGGCATAGGTCAAACATGTCATGAACTGAGAGTTACATGAACCACTGTTGATTAGAGCAAAGCCAGGGGACCCCACCGCATTGATATCAGCCCACCAGAACCTAGCAACCAACTCTCAGGTTTTATTAAAATACATGGATCAGCAGGCTCAGGCTATAGCACACTTCGAGGATATGGAGCGATTATTAGGGACAATTGTGTTCATGCTTGCACCCGTAGGTGGAACACATTGTCCCACAGCCTCAAAATCAAGGAATATCACACTCCAACTAGAATGAGGGAGGCCCTGGCACGGGTGCCTCTCTACAAGAAGTCCATGCAGAACCTCCAGGCCAGCTGGATCGGCCTCAAGCTAAGCCCACCTTTGCTTTTGGGATTGGTAGAAGGAAGCACAGAAAAAGAAGAGCATAAGCAGTGGGAAGAGGTGGAAAGGAAGGCCGAGTTCCATGACAGTGAGGAGGATACTACTTCAGAAGCCTGGGATGTGAGGGTGGCGATTAAAGCAATGAAAGACGAGGAGTTGGACTAGTTGCTCAGGGATGAGCAATCATTTTAGCAGGGGGGTGATGATGAGCCCCAAATTTGGTAACATTTTGGGCTCATTTGGCCTAATTATCCTTGTTCAATCCTTCATTTTTCATAACTTATGCATTATTTTTCAGTATGTTTATGTCATTTGTACGAATAAGGGTAGTCACTCTTCCTAGGTGGCTAGCACGTGCTCATTTCAGGTTTTTTTGACATATTTTGGAGCAAAACCGAGTAGTCATGGGCTAGGAGATAGCCAAGCTTGCGTTGAGGATTCGTAGCGGGGTTGTCTATGGCATTAAATAGCCTCCCTCGGGATCTTCACCCCCAACTCTGAGCTCCAAAGGCCACCAAAACCGGATCTAGAAGGCATCCAAACAGATTTTGGAAGGAGATGTTCACTCACAGTTTGGGCAGCCAAGTCCCATAGATTTAGGAGGTCAACTAGGGCCTCGTGGTGTATAAATGTTAAGGCCTCAGCCTTCGTGAGGGACTTTTGGGAAACTCTTGCATACTTTGCACTACAGTGCTGCTATCTTCATTTTGTTCTCTTGTAGCCATTTTTGGCATAACTCTTGACTTATGATTATTTATTGATAATGAGAAGCAGTCCGATTTGATATCAACTCTGAGTTTTCTATAGGAGCCATAGCTCTCGGGGTTGGGCCCAACCTGAGAGCCTAGGGCCTCCTTCTTTGTATTGTTATCTTTTCTTTATGCATCGTGATTTTCCTTTTATGCATTTGAAACGTGTTTCTGTTGAGCAGATTTAGTTGTGTTGGTTAAATAGGTCACTGGTGATAAATAGAATTGCTTCAGATGTGTAGAATAGATTGGTAGGATAATAACAGATAAAGCTCCAAGAAAAGGGTTGACAACACTCTCAGTTTCACCTCTTCCTTATTGGATCAGGGGCTGGAATTGCAGAAACAGTGCTGCCCCAACAAAAACGCTAGTTTGCTTGACCATGCAATCCTTGGTGTAATGTTCTCATTTGTAGAAGTTAGTTATGCGTTCAGACCTTTGAAATGTTTCTTTGCTTAAGTGTTGTACATGGTTCTCTTTATAAATAAAGCTGATGTTCATTTGTTTCATTGACAGTTAGAATAGATTAGCTAAGATTTCGATTGTGTGCAAGACTTGGTTGATTCGGTTAAGTGTACATCGTGCAGGGCATCTCCACCACTCTCTCATCCACCTAAGCTTCGTCCAGGCCAGATGCTCCATCTCCTAGTTAGGTTCCTCGTCTCACAACTATTCTTTTGCCCACATAACCCTACCTTCTTGCTCCTCCATTGTCTTAGCCTTATTTAAGCCAAGTCAGCCTTCTACACCTTCTCACCACTCCATCCACCAGTCCCTGGGCCACTTCAGGCCCCTATCCTACCTCCTTATCCATCCATGCATCTTCCTTCACTCACCCATCCTCCAAAATCCAATTTTAAAAACATTATGTAGAAATTTCTGAACATCCTGTAGAAATTCCTGAAACATCTTGTAGAACCCCTGCAGACTTCCTGTAGAAGCTCACAAATGAGGTTTCTTGATAGCCAAACTTTGTGAAACTCTCCAGAAGAGTGTTAGGGACTCCATAGACCCTCTCTGAACCTTCCCAACCTTTTCCAAGCATTTATCCTCCTTGATCCACCCCTGCACAGCAAAAAGCCAGTTAAAAACACATGCATGATAATTCTGATAACTTATTCAAAAATACAAAAAGATGTTTTCTTCAGATAGAGGTAGCCTAGACACATGCATTTTACCTTCATAGAAGTAATGGCATCTCTTTTAATAGTTTTCATTCTCTCCTTTGCATCAGTAGGACTAGCTGGTAGAATTAGGGTTTTCTAGGGTTCGCGTTACTTGTTGGCTCAGTTTCTTTCCGCAAGTAGATTAGCTTCCTTTGAGTTAGCTTCCATCCATCAGATAAAAAGCTTCTTCTAAGAGCTCATAGAAGTTGGCTTAAGCCCCTAGCGGACTTGTGCCAGCTGACCAAGTGACAGCTGCGGCAAGAGCTAGTACTTGTGCATACAGCACCGTCGCTTCCAAGTTTGTTACGAACTACTGGGTTGATAAAAGTAAAGAAGGGAGTCCCAGGAGTTGTAGCATTATTGCTGCAATACTGGAGCCCACTAGTACTCCTAACACATGGCATACTATTTAGAATCAACTAGTCAATAGAAATCTAGTGGGTACTACCAACCCATAATCTTGGTTGGTACTCCTAACCTAAACTAGTCTTGGTTCACCATTCTCTAGGTTAATACCTTTGAGCCCTTGGGGAAACTCTAAAGGACACACTCTATATGAGAAACTCAACCCAATGATAAATGAGATCCTGATACTATCTGGAGAGAATAGATTGATGTTGAAAGCCACGAACTCAACTGAGTGATCTTGGGCTTCTAGGACCATTCTCCCCAGCTGGCTAATATATTTGACATAGGGAAAATGATTGTCCATGATTCTATCATATCATCACCCCCTCTCAATGATAGGGGCAACATCTACAAGCCAAAGCTTGTCCCTAAATCATATGAAATTCACTCTAGACAGATTCTTTGTCAAAATATTAGTTTTCACCTCATTAGTGGAGATGTACTCAAACTTCACTTCTCCCTTCTACACCATGTTACGAATATAGTGGCACTTTATTTCAATGTGATTCAATCTATCTTGGAACATAGGTCTCTCTAAAATCTTAACATGGATTTGATTATCAAAATATATCACGATTGGTTCCAGCTCCTAATAAAATAATCTCGCAAACAACTTCTAAAGCCACACTGCTTAAGTAGAAGCTCCATTGGTTGTGGTATACTCTACTTCTGTTGTGTTGAGTGCGATAGATTTCTGCATCCTCCTCATCCATGAAATCATAGTAGATCCCAAACTGAAGCATGCTCCTGAAGTACTCTTCCTATCATCTACACACCTTGGCCAGTCAGAATTTGAATATCCTTGGAGTTATACAACAATGTTTGAGACATATATTAAACCATAATTTATAGTACCACATAAATATCTCAATATGTGCTTTGCTACAATCCAATGTTCATGTCTTGATTCCACCTAGAACTGGATCAATGTGCTTACTGCAAAGAAAATTCCTGGACTACTATTAACCAAATACATCAATGATCCAATCAACTTCTAGTACGTGGATGGATCTACCAATTCAAACTCAGAGTTTCTCAACTTCTTTAAATTAGTCTCCATGGGATTTTCCATGGATTTAGAGTCCTTCATGACAAATTATTGAAGGATTGAAATAACATACTTTCCTCGAAAAAGAATATTTCACAAACCTTCTTCCATACTTCTAATCCAAAATAATAATGCATCAATCCAAGATCGTTCATGTCAAACTCAGAGGCCATCTCCCTCTTACACTGAATAATTAGAGGCTCAACACTTGCCATAAATAAATCATCAACATATAGCAATAAAATTGCATGTGCATTCTTCACAATCTTGAAATGGAGGTTTGGATTAGCATAACTCTTAGAGAATCCAAGGCTTGTTAGGTAACTATCAATTCGAGCATACCAAGACCTTGGAGCTTGCTTGAGTCAATAAAAGGCATTCCTCAATATGTAAATATGAGGCTCTTTCCCATGCACCTCAAACCTTAAGGTTTCTATATGTACACCTCTTCCTCAATTACACCACTGAGGAAAGTATTATTTATATCCTTTTGATGTAAAATCCAACCTAAATAAGTAGTAATATAAATAATAGATCTAATAGAGGTGTACCTAGAAATTGGAGCAAAGGTCTCATCATAGTCCTCTCCCTCTTTCTTGGAGAACCCTCTAGCCATAAATCACGCCTTGTATTTGTCAATACTTCCATATGCTGCGTGCTTGATCTTATATATCCATTTGGAGGTCACCACTGAATTCCCTTCAATCGTAGCACCCTTCCACACTTGTTGGCTAGTTGCTTCTTCATAAGTGGAAGTTTTTACATCAATGATATTAGTCATAATGGTTGCATAAATACATAACGTTTTAGCTCTCTTAATTTCTTTGGATGTGTGATGGGCCTCCCAAACATATATAATTTAAAGCCTATTTGATAATCCTTCGGCATGTTTAAACCTTTCCTTCTACATTTTATAATGTCTTTTGAAGCGATAATGTGTTCTTAGGAAGGTTAGGGGATGTTTTCTATATCTTGTGGCCTAATACACTATATGTGCAGGGTATTGAAAATTTATTATGTAGATCACATGGGAGACTAGCAGAAGAGGATCATGGAGGATTATTCCTTTCTACAGGGTAATCAGAACTCAACTAGCTCATGAGCGGTTACAACTTCCCTATGGCTATAAGAACACTATGATACCAGATTCACATTTTTAGGATTTTTGGAGGGAAGCAGTCCTACCTTCAAGGAGGTTTCTCCTCTACCACTTATTTTATAAATAAGAGAGCCTAATAGCTTAGTAGGGATTCAAATTGTTAGTGATTATCAGAGCAAGAGAATTATTCCTATCATTTCAGCTATTGTGTTCCATGTATGAACACTTTTGGAGGTTGATGAAAATCATTTCCTTGTTCTCAGTCTAATTTTACTTCAAGGGATCTGAGCCAACTAAAAGGAAAACACCTTCTAGTAGATGTTATAATGGAGGTTTTTAGTGTTATAAAATTGGAAAAAATTGTCAAAAAACATCTACTATAAAATTCGTTTGGGATAGCGAAGTTTTTTGCGTAGATTTTAATGGAACTTCATCATAGCTGAAAAAATTTGGGTCACTGGAGGTTCTAGCGGATGTTTGTTTGTTTTGTTTTTTTTTTTGTTTTTTGTTTTTTGTTTTTTGTTTTTTGTTTTTTGCTTTTTGTTTTTTTGTTTTGTTTTGTTTTTTGTTTTGTTTTATTTTGTTTTTGTTTTTGTTTTTTATTTTTCTTTTCCACTGCGCTTAATCGAACAAGTAGCATCAATGCGCTATATAAATAAAAGCATCGAGGTATTGCATGCAAATAATACTGGTGCATAATATATATTGCACCAATGCTAAGAGATAAAAAAAATCATCGGGGCATTCTTCTAAGGAATGACACCAGAGCACACAAAAAACAATTGTTGTGTTGGTGCTTTTTTTTAACTTGCAGTGCTAGTGCGTATCATTAGTACAAGGGCCCCGATGCATTAATTATACAAAAGGAACGGTCATGCTAGTTTTCATAAAGCACCAGGCTGGAAATAATATTTTGTAGGATCAGAGATTTAGTTATATGAAAGCATTGGCGTGTTAAGAATTACAATGCATCGTCAATCTCAAACATGACCAGTGCTTGAAACGATAAACAAACTAGTTCTCTCATATTCTTAAAAGGCACCAGACATGAAAAAACATGTCATCAAGATGCTTTTATATCACTTAATGCATCGATGTTTTTTTATGTTATATACATTGATTTTTTGAATGAGATTTTCTCTTTTTTGGAAACATCGACCTGTGACAGTGCAATTGTTGTAACTTTTTAAAATTGTTATTCATAAAAAAATCGACATGTATATTATAATAGTATTTGTATCAATTAAAATTTGATTATTGCATTTATATATGATGTTTGGATTATTTTTTTTATATTATCATATTTCACATCTCTTCATTATAATATTTAATTAGTGGTGTAACATTTCACAATGACATTGGATAACACAATAGAATAAAATAAAATGTATTTTATTATATATCAATAAGAAGCTCTTTGTCATACAAAATGAGATTGTTATTGACAACCCCTTGTGTTTCAATTGGGACACTATGTCCATTACTTTAAACAAAATGTCTGATTTTCACAAACAATTATTTAAAAAAATACAATAACTTGCATTGATATCCAAATAGATCATCGTTCTTCACTAGAATTGTTGTTAGTGCTCGAGCTACTTTCATAACTTGGGTTATATGGATGAATGTTTTGTTGATTGCATCAATTGTTTTCCTCTTGTTTCTCATGTTCCATCTGCAAACAAAAAAATAAAGTGTAATGAGTGTATCTACATTGGTGAGAATAATGAAAATTGAAATCAATAATACACATCAATGTAAGTCAAATAGCAATGTATCATAGCAAGAAGCGACTCATAAAATATGCATATGGTTTCAAAACCAAGTCTCATGCCTTGTTGCAACAAGTCTTATACTGGCATAGTTCCATTATTTGTTTCTTGTATGTTTTAAACCCCATTATAAATCATAGATTTAATATAAAGGATTTTTTTTGTTCTATTAGTTATAAACTCAGAGAAGTAAAACAACAAAGATACTTACAAATTCCACAATTAATTTTTTATATGCCAACATATACTCACAACCCTTATTTAACCCAATGTGAATCAATTATTTCGATGGCTCTTCTTTGAAGGCATTCAAGGATGGTTGTTGTAAAACAAATTAAAATATACAAAAATGAATCCTTGAGTTGTTATAAGGAAATATTAAAAATGACTCACAAACTTTGAAATAAACATTTTTCTTCATTTTCATCTTGTTTAATGTGATGAATGAGTTCCATCTTGTTTTCTTTTCTGCAAGAAAATACTTGAAAAATAATATTTAATGTTAATTTTTTATTTTTTTTTTGTACATACAAATTCAATCATGATTACATACATTTGAAACACGTTGTTGTTGAGATGGTTCCACATGTGATGCAATTATGTCCATTTTTTGGACCATATCCTTATATACTTTTTTGAACATTCCTACTAGCATGTTTCGCGTATTAGCATATTGATCGTTTTGGATTTCCATAATCTTCTTGAAAAAAGTAATAATCTATGTTATAATGATATATGAAAACTAAATATAACAAAATAAATATTAATAAATTAATGGTTTGTATTAATATATACATATAATTCTAGAAAATTATTTTATACAATTAAGAATATTACCTTTTGAATGATTCTTTTTTGTTGCTATATGTTTGTTCTATTGCAAGTCTGACATGTCTCATTAACCATTTCTCTGGAAACATTTCCTATAGTTTAGATATAATTTGGTTCTTAAAATCATTGGTTTGATTTTTGTATTGTAAGTGGAAAGTATGTCTATATGTTCATTCCACTAGATCCCTCCTAGTTCTGTAAACTTTTTTCCCTTTTCATTAACTTCCAACACCACTCCAAATGAGATAAGGACCAATTCATCATCATTTACATGTTATATAATTTTTATTTTCTTAGAAATACATTGATATTTTCCTTCGTTATTGCTCCCTATAGAACATTAAACTTATATAATAGATTGTTTGAAACATGTTATCTAATATTATTAAGTATATTATTAATGAAAAAAATACTCATATTGAATAGTAGTTTTTCATTCACCTGATTCATGATTCTGCAATTTTTCTATCAGGCTTTTACGCTCTTCTACACTTAGATTAGAAATAATATTATTGACGTTGTTCATTTTGTGGCTTTGCATCACACACTAACCAATACATATTAGTTAAACTTACATATAGCTCAAACATATTAATTTTATAAAGAAATTAAAAAAATCTTGCCTTCACTATTTTTTTATGTGTTATCATTGTGTCGATCAATATTTTTGTTACTTGAGACTTTCTGAGGCATTTTTTTATCAATGTACAACCTATAACATTCAATATAGAACTCATTAAATATATTTTACAAATAAATCAAATAATTTTCAACTAAAAAAACTCTGGTAACCAGTGTGCGTTTAAAACATTAAACGCACTAAGCATTTAATTGTTTAGCATCGTCATGGAAAAATATTTTTTAAAAATAATTTTAAATTATTACGGTGCAATTTGTAAGGATAAATGCACCAGAGTGATTTAACAATGTTATTTGGAAGAGTCACATTGGTGCATTATTTCACACTAGGAGCAACGATCAACAAACTAGACATAATAGAGAGTGTTATAATATGTTGGTGCGTTGTATTACACATGGAGCCCCAATGCATTATATTATAGAGGGAACATTGTGGAACATATAATCATTTTAAAAAGAAATGGAGACAGTCGATAAGGTTTGGATCTAATTCAATAATTGATTCCCTTACTTTACATGTCAAACACCCTATATATAATAAGTACACAAACCCATTATATCTAAAATCCCTAAATTGAAAAACTTTAATTATGAAGTGGTAGAGGACGTTAAACCCTAAGGTAACATTTTGCAAGAAGAAGCAAGGGTTTAAGGTAATTATTGAATTTTTTTTGTTTTTAATTTTTAATTTTTTTCTAAATTGTGAATAAATCTAACAGAAATTGTAAAATATTTTAATAGTAAAATTTAAGATTTTTGTTATCCAGGATTTTGAGTGAATCACCATACCTTTTAACTTATGATCTTTCAGCAGATCCAAAATATTTTGAGCTCTACAATGCTCTCAGTATGTCTCTCTTGCAAAGGATCTCTCTTTTAATTAAACCCTAATAGAAATTGTAAAAAAAATTATTAGTAAAATAAACAGTTAAATTTAAAAATTTTACCATGCAGGTTTTGACTAAATCACCATACCTTTCAACTTCTGATCTTATGAATAGTTTTGTTGCTCCAAATTATTTTGTTGTTGCACAATGCTTCTGGTATGTCTCTCTTGCAAATCACTCACTTGAAAATCTAGGTAAAATATTGAAATGGTGAATAACTTTTTACTATGTTAGATCTGAGACTTTTGTGATCCATATTGTAGATAAAAATATTTCGGATTAATCATATCATTAGGATTTGGTAGATGTTTCGAACCAAACAATGTGGTTCATCCTCAGGACAAGGTTGAAAAAATCATACAATCTTCATGAATAAATAGTAAGGATGCATCATAGCCCAAGGTTAACTGCTGAAAACTAGCCACTGGAAACTAGCCACTGGAAACTAGTCAACAATTAAATAATTTTATTTTAAAATAATATTTTAAATTATAAATTATTTAATATTTTAGTTATAAATTAATTAATGTTCTAAATTTAGTTATAAAATAGATAATAGGAGTACTAATATTGTTAAGAAAATTAATAAGGGTGGTTAAGAATAAGTAATTAAAAATAGTTGTTGTTCATCAATAATAGAGTTATAAGGGGTTGAGAATAGGTTAAAAATAGTCATTATTAAATAATTAAGTTATAAGGTTAAGAGATATAGTTTTAAAATAACGGATAAGGTAAAGAGAGGTTTAAAAAATAAACTAAAAGGGAAAGGAAATAATAAATATCGTAAATATCATAAATTTAGTTACAAATTAGCATATAAAATAAATTAATAAGTGGTTAAGAGTAAGCTATAAATATCAATAAAAACAGATGCAAGGGGTTTATAAATACTATTAAAAATAAGGTTTAGATCTAAATATTATATATTATAAAGTAAAGAGAGGTTAAATATCATTGGAGTACTTAGGATTTTAATAATAGATTTTAGTTAAGTTAAAAATAGGGTCGAAAAACGAATAAGGATATATGTTATAAAAATATAGAGAGGAGGGAAACTACATCAAATAAAGTACTTAGGAGCTTGAGAATTTATTATAATTATGCTACAAATAATATGAGATACATATATAAAGACAAAGAGGAAAAAATATAAAGGGAAAAGAGTCAAGAGGATCATAAGGAGAGGGTTGGAATCCAACTTCTACTCAATTTCCAACCATCATATTTGTTGAGATTCAGAGCATGCCTGTGAATCTCAATAGCTCCCTTAAGCTTCCTATGGTGGAAATGGCCAACCCTAGCAAGGAACCTGGAATCCTCAAATCATACGTGGTGCTTAGATTTTTCCGCATGCTTAGCTAGATTCGACGAGTGGGAATTATTGTGCCTTATTTCTACAGTGTGCTCATGGATCCTCTGGTTAATCAATCGACTCGTTTCTCCAATATATGGAGTACCGCAGGAACATGGAACCATGGAAATTCCTTTCATGTCCTTCAGGTCGATAGGGTCTTTAACTGAACCTATAGAATAAACTATTTAAAATACTTCATGAAATTAGATTTTGAAAAATCAATTGTCGCTCGTTTTTTAATTTTAAAAAAGAAAAGAAAAAATCACGTTTTTTTCTTTTGCAATTTCTTCCCACATCGATGCATTCGATAGTCAAGCATATTGGTGTGTTTATAAAAACAATGCACCAACATTGTCAGGGCGGCATAGTTTTTCAATGCACCGATATGATACAATTTTATTTTATTTTCGAAATCCTGAAACAATGCGATAGATTTTTTTAACGCAACAGTGTGATCTCTATTTAAAAGAATTAGTGCTCTAATTATTGTAAGAGCACCGAATTGGTTGAATTCATTTTTATTTTCTAAAATCGGGAAATAGGTGCATAGCGGTGCTATTTTTTCTTTGAAATGCATTGGTGTGTTTTTGTAGAAGAGCACCGATATGATAACAAAATTTTTTCGGAATGCCAAAAATTACTGCAGGTATTATTTGAATGCCCAAGTACTATTAATGTTTTAAACGTATCAGTGTGCTTTGTTCTGATAAGTGCACCAGTTTGGTTTAGAATTTATCTGAAATTTTAATTTCACATAAAATAGCATATTAATCTCAAATTATCCTTTAGAATGCATCCACATGAATTACAACACTTCATAGTATGCATTTTCCGCTTAAAGTCACCTTATTCTTGAAAAATGGTTTGAAAACTATATTGAAATTCAGATTGTGGTTATATGGTTGTTAAGATTAATTTTGGATATGCACACAAATTTTTATTTCTGATTTTTCTCAAATGCAGGGACAAAATCTCAATAATATCAAATGGCCAATTCTTCAAATTCTAGCTCCTTCCATAATGTTGATCAAAGTCCTTCACTGATTTCTCCCTTTCCATATCTAATAACTTCAGATTTTATTTATATTTAGATTATCTAACTGAATTTATTTATTTTTAATCCATGTCAATTTGAATAAAAATGTATTCAAACTCGCAGGAACCTGATTCAGATCGAGTTCAAATGCATAAAATATTACTCCATATTTTCAAAAAATTCAGAAGCTCTTATTAGGAGCAGCATATCACAAACAGTTGGTAGATGAAAATGGACAACCTCTTCACCCTGCCAATTGGAACATGGCATCTTCCAGTCACAATCATGGATCAACGATGGTAATAGTTATTTGGTATAATGTAATTTAAATAAAACAATTGCATTGATGTGCTTACTAATATCATTGATATTTTACTAATCACATTTAATATTTTTTGAAATTAGGATTCTAGTGATGATGAGTGATCCACTTACCATATTTTGGAGCACCCCACTACAATGTCAACTTGAGAGAAGGTTGCATTAAGAGAAATAATTGGAGAGGAAGCAATCTAGTCATGCTAGCCACCATGATCAAAACCTAATGCGAGGGACATTAGGTTACGTTGGAAAGATACATGACATCATTCAAGTGGAATTCTTTTCATTCCAACGTGTTATTTTTAGGTGCAAGTGGTGGGACACCTTTGATCGAAATAATGTAAAAGAATATTGCGATAGTGGGTTGATATCTATCAACTCTAGAAAGATGTGGCATGAATCTATGGAGCCTTATGTTTTCCCAAAACACTGCAACCATGTATTTTTTTACCTATGTGTGTTGGATAGGGATTGGTGTTTCGTATTAAGACATGACACTAGATCAAAACAATTTTTTGAGAAAAATAGAGTTATAATGCTAAGTGAAGAAGATAATCAGGGTGATTACAATGGAGAGCGATATGTACTTGTGTTATTTCATCATTTATATTATTGCAGTATGTTTTTTTTTTTTTTTTATCACTGTTGCGCTAATTATATTATGTTTTTTATTCATCTTGTTATTTTATAATATAATTTGTAAGATTCACAGACATTTTTACACCTTTTTTGCAGTGGAAACATTTTTACAGTACTTAAAACTAAGTATTTCCAATTTTTTACGTTATCTATGATAATAAGGATTCAAGGTCACAACCCTTCTCAAGTAGGAACACATCAAGCACACCAAATTTGTAATGGTGTGATGCGAATTTAAACACGAACACAAAAAATTATAGATATAACCATAAATACAAACATGCAGCAGAAATAACATTTCATTTCATTAATATCAAATACTGAAATATGCTTACAAACAAAATGGAAATAAGACTAGTTCGGGCGATGGTAGCTTATCTTTGAGAAGAGATGTGGCAGCTACATGTCTCTGAACTTTGTTACAATGAGACTCAAGGGCCTATTTAATATTGAAAAAAATGATAAAACCATAAACAACCAAAACCCTAACCCCAAGAGATGTAACGCTAAGATTTGTTGGCCCTGTTGGGGTTACCTGGACAACCAACTTCCCGGGGTCATAACTTGGTCATATTATCTCTGTTTGGCGCGTACGATACGTTGTTGGAAATTTCTCTCTAAGTACTACAGGTTTTGTCATAGGCCCATGCCCACGGTCACTAGCTTGTAGGGGACCTCAAAAAAATGTTGTTTAGGGGGTTAAAACTGCTCCGAAAGTTCAAGACCCGAGAAAACTACTAAAAATAGTAAATACTGAAATAAACAAGGAAACAAAAGAAACTGCCTAGAGATCTAGGTGGGATAGGTGGGTGGCCACCAATATTCACCTATAGCCTCCATGAGGTGAGGAAACGTCTATTGAACCTGGTCCCTAGTGAGCCACTTGCCTTGGTGTGGGAGTTGGCCAGCTTTGACAACCCGATATAGTTGGATCTTTTTCTGGTGAGTTTTCTTGAATTGTGTGTCCATAATTTGATCATTTGTGGCCTATTCCATGCAGTCTGGGTTTAACTTTGTTGGTGTGAGTTGTTTAGCAATGTCTGACGTGTCCAATAATGGTGGGAAGTATGGTCGAAGGCTGTCCACATTGAACAATGGGTGCATGACAAGGAATGGAGGAATGCTAAGCTTAAAAGAATTGTCTCCCACAACCTTGGAAATGGTTTAAGGACCATATTGAAGCGGTTTGAGCTTCTGATGGGCTCCGATAAGGCATTCGTTTTGCAAATGAAACCAGACTTTTTCACCCACCTAAAACTTGTGTGTCACCTGATGTTGATCATGTCGCTTCTTGTACTTGGAATTTGACTTCTCCAGGATGTTGTGAACTTGCTGGTGGATGTGTTCAATAAATCTGGTCGCTTTATTAGCCTCGGACAATTTATGTGTGGATTTTGTTTTCGTATTCGTATGAGGCATGGAAACATTAATCGAACACAATTTTTGAAATCCTAGACACACTTGAAAGGGACTATGACCAGTAAAGCTATGGAGACCTATATTATAACTGTGTTGTACATATGGAATAATCTCATCCTAAGTTCGAGGATTCTTGGAGTTGTACATGCGTAGTATGTGCACTATCATCTTATTGATGACCTCCGTCTAGCCATAAGTCTGGGGATGGAAGGCGGTTGATTTGGTGAGCTTGGTGTCCAATAGTGTCTAGAGGCTTGACCAAAATGTGCTCAGGAACCTAATATTCCGATCTGATATAATGGTCTGTGGGATCCCAAAATGCACCCATACTCATTCAAAGAAGAGTTTGGTAGTGTCCTCTACTATGATACTCTTCTTGTAGGTCGCCAATTTAGCCATCTTAGAAAATCTATCCATGACCACAAATACACAGTCATTACCATGCTTAGAATAAGGGAGGCTAAACATATAGTACATGGAGATTGATTCCCACAGCTGTGTGGGAGTAGGAAGAGGAGTGTACAGGCCTTGCTTTTTGATGGTTGGCATGGCGATGGCACAGGAAGTGCAGGATTTGATATATTTCCCAACATCCAGTCGGAGTTTTGGCCAATAAAATTACTTTTGTAGTACAGCCACAGTTTTCTCCACACCAAAGTGTCCTTCTACCCGACTGTAGTGCACCTCCCAAATAAGCTTGGAATGCTTGCTTGAAGGAACAAAAAGGTGTCCCAGGTAGCATAATATTACGTCTTGGAGGTGTAAATTAGGATCTTTCTCTCTATATACTAACATCTAGTATATCAAGGCGAACTATGGATAATTTTTGTATAGTTGTGGCCATCCATAGGTCTTGAGACCACAAGGGTTGAGAACAATAGTTAGTACTACAACCGGGGGCCGGTTGAGGCAGTTTGAAACATGATTGGTGCTACCTTTTTTGTATTTAATGTTTAGGTGGAATTGTTTCATATATGTAAGCCATTTCTGATGGTGATTATTCTACAACTTCCCCTATGTCTGTATAAACTAAAGAGGTTGGTGATCGGTGTGGATGACCGTCTCCTTCCCCAAAATGTAGTGCTTCCATTTTCGACAAGCCTGCACGATGAAATACACCTCTTTATCATAGGTGGGGTACTTCCCAATTGTATCGGAAAGTGTCTCACTATGATAGGCCACTAGATGCCTGTGTTGGGTGAGAATTATACCAATAGCATAGTATGAGATGTTTGTCTTGATCTAAAATGGTTGTTGCAGGTCTAGCAGTGTGAGTACCGGTGTAGAGTAGAGGTGGCGTGTTAACTCAATGAACGCTTTTTGTTTGGAACAAGACTAAGAAAAATTTGCTTTCACCCCGCCCTTAGTAATATGACTCAAAGGACAAGTGATATGGGAGAATCCCAACATGAACCTTCGATAGAAATTTTCAAGGCCAAAAAGTTACGAAGCTTTGTTAGAGTGGTTGGGCCTGGGCAATCCCAAATGAATTTGATCTTGGTCGGGTCCAGATGCACACCACGCTTATCTATGATGTAACACAAGTATTGGACCTGGCTCATGCCAAAGGTGCTTTTCTCCAAGTTGGCACATAGTTTGTGTTGCTGAAGGGTTTGAAGGATTTGCTGAATGTGCTGGAAATGTTCTTCCCAACTCTTATTGAAGATGAGGATGTCATCCATATAAACCACCACAAACGAGTTGGTGAAGGGTTGCAAGATGTCATCCATTAGCCTCATAAAAGTGGCAGGGGAATTTGGCAACCCAAAGGGTGTAACCAACCATTCAAAAAGGCCTTCCTTGGATTTAAAGGTGGTCTTCGATACATCTGTGGGCTCTATTGGAACCTGGTGATAACCAAACTTTAGATCGATATTACTGAAATACTTGGCCCCCTTGAGTTGGTCCAGTAGGTCATCAATTCGTGGGACTAGATACATGTTCCTGACAGTGATTTTGTTTAGTGCTCGATAATGTAGATGCTCCAGGTCCTATCCTTATTCTGTATAAGTACAATCGAGCTCCCATAAGGTGGGGAACTTGGTCGGATGTGCCCTTTCTGCAGTAACTCCTAGATGTTCTGGTTTATCTCTTCATTTTCCATAATGGAGTGGTGAAATATCAGCTCATTCAGTAGACGTGTTTTGGCAGTCATATCGATTGAATGCTTGACCTAACAATGCAAGGGTACCCCTGTTGGTGAGGAGAAGAAGTCCTTGTATTCTTTCATGGCTGTATCCACCTACTTCTGTTGATTGGAGGAATCCTCCCTAGGGGGCATGGTTGTGGCTACGACCTTCCCCTTACTTTGAGAGTGAATCATAAAGAAAACAAATTTCCCAGTCTAGGAGATGACTTTACTGCATTTCTTAGCAGAGATCAACGTGATGGTGGTAGGTGGGGCTACCTTTGGTATTCTATATAACCTAGTACCCAAAGAAATAATAACAGACTGAGGTCTAGAATCATATACAAAATGTCGCTTCCATAAGTATGGTTGTCCTAAGAATACATCACAAATTTCAAGAGGGGCAGTATCACATAGTACCTCATCCGTGAAGGGCTTGATGTTGTAGTGAAGGTGAAACTGCTGGGTGACGTAGAGATCTCGTCCTTGGTGAAGCCACCCGATGGTATATAGTTGCAGATGTGTTGTAGTTGGTAGGCCCAACTTCTTCACGACCTCTGCTGAAATGAGGTTATTTTGGCTCCTGCTGTAGACAATGAACTATAGTAGAGAACCCTTCACCCACATTTGTGAGTGGTATTGATCCAAAATGGATCTAACATAAACTTATAAGTCTATGAATTTTCCTCACAGAGGAAAAATGAAAGTCATTGGATGATTTTGAAAATAGTCTCATTTCGTAGATTGTTTCATTTTGAATCCAACACAATTTGAATGGGCCAAAACGGGCTCTGGACGAAGGAGTTATTATAAAAAGAAGATTTGACCAATGTTCTTAGAAAAGGAGGTATTTCTTATTAAATTTGGCCTAAGGGTTAATATTAGCCTTATGCTGATCCGAATTGGATCCATAGAAATACTGTCAAGAACCATGACTGAATTAGGTCGAACATATCTTTACAGAAATCCAAAATAGTATCAAAAACACCCTGAACCAGTGGCCATGATAGCCGACGTGGAACGACGAGGACCTCGGTCAAAGTGCACTGACCGAGGCCCATGGAGACTGCACAGGAGGCCAAAGTAGCCCCTGGGAGCCTTGGAATGGGAAAAGGAAGAGGTTTTTGATGCGCAATTAGCCTAAGCACTCGGTCACATCGCGAGCCAGGAAAACCGCGGGTGGAAAAAGCGCAAAAATGCTAATATATGAAGGCGGGACCCACGCACTGGAAAACCAGCGGTATTGATCAGGGTGCCCTTGAATGGTAAGAGGTTTTGGATAGGAGCGGAGTGATTCCATACACCGATCGATGCATGGCAGGTGGAGGTGAGAGAAAACCACCGTTGATCGTGCGCTATCAGTCGAGCAAGTCAACCACACGAAATGTACGTATGGCGTTAGATCTGGAGGGCCTAGATCGGATGGCTGAGATTGCACCTGATGGAAAGAAGCAGAATCGACAGGGAGTTAAGCCACGTTCTAAAGGGATTTGGAATCTGTTTGACCGCCACGGTGGAGGAAGAATGCATCCATGGCATAACTGAAGAAATGAACTGACGAAGCATGCTGGCGCGTTTAGAGGAGGACAAGTGGCCACTTCCTGAGCATTCATGATGAAGCTGAATGCAGGGAACTACAAGCATAGCTGCAGAAGGTGAATCGACACAGGCGGAAGAGGAACTAAATAGGAATAGGGATCGAATGGCTAAAGCCATGAATAAAGATAGTCGAATCAATTAGAGTTGATTTGGAATTAGAATTGAGAAGAGTCCAAGCGACCAAGAGAGACAGTGAACAATGAACCCTAAGAGGAGGACTGAACACAGAGAATAGTAAAGCCAAGCAGAAGAGACAAAGGGCTGAGCTGACCAGAGGCAGTGTCGAGCACCAGAGATCTTGAAGATTCAAGCCTTCCCATAGAGGAATCTGTCTGGACTGAGCATCACATCTGGCTCTTTCCACTGTAGACCAAGGGTCATAGAACTGGTAGGAAGAAGAAGAGTCTGTGTACTCCAAGTGTCTTGGGGAATCCAAGAACCACCCTACCAAGCAAAATCTGCTTCAACAGAACTCATATTGAGTCCCTGTATTGTAATTTCTCTGCTTAAAGTGAATAAGACAAGGCCAACACTGAAGTTGGACCAGAGATGTAGCCTTGGAGAATAGGGTGAACTCCTTATTAAAACTGTTTGTGTCTTTGTGTTGCTTACTGTATTTCTCTGTTGTCTCTCCATTTTATTGTCTGTGTATTGGAAATCTGATCGATCCGTTGTTTCAATAACATAGAACACACAATAGCACATGAGTCTATAATACCTTTAGTTTAATAAATCTTTAAATGATGGCACTCATAGGGTGAATATCAGATCATATGTGCTAAAAACCTTTGTTAAGCGCTAAACCTTTATAAAGCGTGTTTTACATTGAAAAGCATGTGGGCAGTCTCAGCCAGGCAGATCCGAAGAATTTATATAAAACGAGCTAAAACCTTTTGAGTTCAGGAATGAAGGTGGGAAAGGTAATTCGAGCAAGCTCTAAGCGGTAAATGGTATTGGAAGGGTTGAACCCGATTCCATACATTGGCTGACATGTAGCAGGCTGCAGGAGAGAGAAAATCACTTTTTTGGGTGGGTAATCTCCGTGCAAGTGGGCCACCTGAAAAGACTGTTAGCTGTTGGATTAGAGATCATGGATCAATGGTGGAGATTGAGTGGATTGCTTGCTATTTCTGGTTTAGTGCGAACCATCGGATTAAACGGTAAATTGACAGACAAGATTAAGTTGTGACGTTTTAACCAAAGGCCAAGGGAATTGCGATATGCGATAGGCCGATTGTGATGAGAACTTCGAGCTGTTGGATCAAAAAAGGAATCAATGGTTAGGATTTGATTGGAGATCGCTGATAGGGAAAGCTTAGGGGTTGCGGACCATGGAAGCAGTGACTACCGATATGTCAAAACAATGATATAGTGATGGGCCAATAACGCCGATCGAAGTGATCGGAGATTGGAGATCGGATTGCAACAATAAAAAGGGGAGCATTGGGCCATGCGACATGAAATTTGTGATCAAGGCACAGACCCGATAGGACTAAAGATGTGATTGAATTCTATTTGAGTTTCGTCTTAAAGGCTCATGATGTGTTTTTGTGGGTTTTGCCTATGTATTCCATTATGTGTCTATTCCAAGATTAAGGCAGAAGGAAAGCCAAATGATCGGGTTGCCCGCGCCCGCCGGTTCCTTTTCAATTATGAAACCACTTCTAATCCAAACATAATTGTTCCCCACCGTAAGGAAATGATGAAGAGAACGTGTCATGAAAACACGAATTAAAACACAGAAGGAGGCGTAGAGATAGACAGTCGGTTTCCATGCTTTAAGTGATTGTGGTAACAAAACGTGTTATAGAATGCGATGAACCCAAAGATGCTAAGGAGATAGAGGATAGCTACCAGAGCCGCAGAGCCACCAGAGGTTGGAGGCAGAGTCGTAGAGCCAGAGAGCTCAAAACAGACTTCTAAGAGCCATGATGCTGAAGTGAAGTTTCAAAACAACAAAGAGATCAAATGATCAAGCTATTGCTAGTGTCTGATGTGTGCTGAAGGCAGAAGAAGGAATCCTAGAGACAGTAAAAGAATTCTAAGGGAGTTTGTGCAAGCCAGGAGCTCAAGATAGCCCGGAGCACTGATTGAAGGAATCTAGTCCAAAGAAGCCTAGATCCGTCTGCAGAGTATGGATAGGCAGCAGGATAAGATGGTATTCTAAGCCCATAGGTACAGTTATAAACCTATGGAGTTAAGTGTTGAACTTGTAAAAGAAGCATTACCATAATCCCAAAGAGCCTAGTCGATTTGATTAGAGCTCAAGGAGATGTAGCCCAAGATATCAGGGTGAACTCCATATTATATTGTTGCCTTACGTGTTTGTTTATTTGCTGCATTTTATTATTATGTGTGTTTATATATCAGTTTAAGTAAATAAACTTAAGGAAATTAAGAAATTAAAGGCAAACACAAGCATACACCTATTTCAATTTCTTTCAATTCCGAAAATTTTCAATCATAAGCATAGATCTTGGAAATTGTTTAAGCTTTAGAGTGGGAGAGGTTCTTGTAAGCTGACAAGAAGCCTTTTAGTGCCCCATTTCGGATCAGGTATAGGCGCTCCCCCTCTTCTGGATCTTCAAGCTCAATCTTCTAGATCTTGGTTTTGGCCATAGTGGCATTGGGCTCCACATCAATGATCTGCTTCCCTTTGTCATTACCCTTGTCAGGTTCTGACCCAGAGTTGGAACATGTGTCAGACATAGAAGCCTTCAGCTTAGCTACCAATGACTGCTTGGCCCGACACTCACTTGTGTTGTGAGTGGAGCTCTTATGGAACTCACACCACTTTCCCATGTCCTTCTTTGTCTTCATGGTGTTGTTATTTTCTTACGGCTTCGACAGGTTATCCTGTGACGTCCTGCCTTGGTTTTTCCCTTTGCTCTGTGGTTTGGGGGCACCTTTCCCTTGCTTCAGATTCTCAAATCCAAATTATCACTTTATCTGTTTAAGCTTCTACTCAATATTGACACTATATCGGTATGTTGTGCCAAGCAAGGAGATGTCTAGGAACTCCATCTCATCCTTAACGTACCTATGTAGGAAATCGTAGTACTTGAGTACCAAATGTTTCTTAGAATCCTTGATACCCAACTTCGTGCGAAGGGTATGAAAAACATTGGTAAACATTGGCACATCTTGGTCCCTTCCCTATAACAATGTGGTCCAAGTTATGTATTTATCCTCATAGCTCCTGACAAGGTAGTATTTCTCCTTGATGGCATCCTAGAATGGATCCAAAGTGGGTGCAGTAAAAAATAGTGAGGGCATAATTTCATCTTTCTGTTCACAGTAGGTTTCCCACCTATCCTTGATGTGGGGGGCAAAGTTGAGAAGAGAAAAAGTAGTATTTTCCCAACTAGAAAAATCATGAACATAAAAATATCCTTCTAGTAGATTTTACCATTTATCTACGACGTCTGCATCTATCTGACCCTCAAATATGGCAATGTAAAAGCTAACTTGTACCTGAAAGGGTGTGTCTCTTCTAGAGTAGCTGCTCGAAGTAGATGCGTCACCCTTGGGTAGAAGCTCAAGGATTTGGGAAAAGTTGTCCATCATCACGTTCCTATGTTGCTTGAGGGCTTCTTCGGGAAATATTTTGAAAGGATTGCCTACCCCCCTGTCTTTCTTTTCTTCCCCATGGGAGGCTGTCAATATTTGTGAGGTTGGTATTGCAAAGGTTTGACTAGTTCATGCCCTAACTCCTTATATCCCGACCTCGTTGGGGACATGCAAAGAAAAACAGAGAAAGAGCAAACTGCTCTGATACCACTAATCTAAATTTAAACACGAACTCAAAAAATGACATATATAACCATAAATAAAAAGATGCAATAGAAATAACACTTCATTTCATTAATATCAAATACTAAAATATACTTACAAACAAAATGGAAATAAGACTAGCTCGAGCAATGGTAGCTTATCTTTAAGAAGAGATGTGGTGGCTACATGCCTCTAAACTATGTTGCAATGAGGCTCAAGGGCCTATTTATTATTGAAAAACATGAGAAAACCCTAAACAACCAAAACCCTAGCCCTAAGAGATGTAACGCCAAGGGTTTGTGGGCCACGTTGGGGTTAGTTGGGCAGCCAACTTCCCGAGGTCATAACTTGGTCATATTATCTTTGTTTGGCGCATATGATTCCTTGTTGGAAAGATCTCTCTGAATACTAAATCTTTTGCAATAGGCCCTTGCCTATGGCTATGGGCCCGAAACATACCTAAAAAAAATGTTGTTTAGGGGGTCAAAAATGCTTTGGAAGTCTAGGACCCAAACAACTGCTAAAAATAGTAAATGTTGAAATAAACAATAAACAAAAGAAACTGACTGGAGATCTAGGTGGGACAGGTGGGTGGCCACCAATATCCACCTGGATCATGGTGATTAAAAGGAATTTGTTTGAATTTCAAATAGATTTGGGGATGCATTTTTGTCTCCTATTTAGATTATGTGAAATAAATAAATATTTTTTTTTATGTATTTATAACTAAATTATTTAAAGTAGACATGTATTTATCATTGTGAACATGATGTAATATTAGCTAGGAATAAATGTGAAAAACATGGATTTTAGTGACTATCGCGTGATAAGTATGTGGAAAAAAATAGTATTTTTTGAATTTTCTGTATTCAAGCTTCTGTGATCCATAATAATAAAAAATATTATTTGTCAAAAGCTTAAATATAATTTATTATCCTGTTTTTATTATTTAACTCATATTTATTATTAAAAAGAGTTAAATTTAAACCAGTACAGTAACATATAAAGAACCAAAATAACATCAAATTGTTATATCTTTATTACTAGGAAAAATTTCTTTTGTCTCTTTATAGGAGAACTTCTAATAGAGGAAATCTCCAACTACAAGTAACTTCACATGAAGCCTTATCATGTTACATTTCTTTATCCTTGTCTTTAGAGGGAGAAATTTCTAATTTAAATTGGTAAGAGTTGCAAAAAATATTACATTTAAATTGCTTGAAAATCTCGTAACTTTAAAAATAAATTAAATTTTATAAAAATACACTTTTTTTCAAGTTATATTAAATCTAAATTAATTGCATCGAGAGACGCTCTACTACTCAACATGGGAGAGATGTTATCATGTAATGTTACATTTAAAAGTAGTAAAATAATAATTTAAATTAAAAAATTAAAATACTAATAACAAAAGAAATTAATGTTGGCCATAATTAGAATACTTCAATTTACACCTTAATCTTATGTAACTTTATATAGAGATATAAAGTAATTGAAAGTAAAAAAAAAAAAAATTAGCTTTGATTATAAGGAAAAAATGTAATGAGTAAAAAAATAAAACTTGTTTTTTACTACGAGGAAGAAATGTAATTTTTTCACATGACAATAAATAGTATTGTTGGTATTACATTGTGTTTAATTCATTCTATGTTGCATTTACATGTGATATTTAAAACACAAATATATTTATAGCAAAATGTATTTTACTCACAACCATAAGTAAAATATTTCAATGTCCATATTAAATAACATAATTTTATAGATACTTTATATAGAGAAAAGTAAAGTAATTTAAATTGAAAATTTTCTTATATTTTCACTTTAGTGAGAAAGATTGAAAGAATTATTATTCCATTAATAGTTACTTTACAATTTAATGTATGAGGGATATTTGTAAATTTTTCAATGTTTAATATGGATTTGATATGTAATATTTTACGAAATATTAATTGTAAAAATTAAATATATACATACAGTAAAACATTATGAGGGAGCATATTTTAAAATTTTGATGTGGTGTTGCACTTCATTTTGTCACCATGGCAATTAATCATCAAAATTGTATCTTTTTTAAAATTTTGTGGAAAAACCTGTGAACAGTTTTGAAACCAACGTTTCGGACTAGATTAGTGAGTCCATCATCAGGGCAATGGATCTCTCACCATCCATCCAAGTGTCATGAAGCACTCGCTTGCAAGTTAACAACTTGTATACCTTGAATAAAGTGGAATTTCTAGATCTCTTGATACAAAATCCTGCTTTTGAGAATCTCCAAGGTTTCGCTGAAGAAAAACTGCACATGTGCAGTTTCTTCCACTGCAAAACCATGCAGAACCACGCTCTCTGTCTGAACAAAAACTACACACGTCAATTAATAAAAAATAAAAATAAAAAGTATGGTCTAGAAGCAATGTTGGGCGAATCATTCCCAACAAAAAGCCTTGAACTCATGTATATTTGAGCCTAACCTCATTTTTGATGGAGCTAATTCCCATTCTTTAAGGAGCCCTCATCCTTGTTTAAGTGGATCTCATCCTTGGAATAAGGATCTCAAACTACTTCCTTTTGGCCTATAAATCAAACCATAGGTGGGGAATTGAGGGAGACTGCTAAGAGTAAGTTTATGTTGGAGTAATCAGGTTGGAGAGCTTATCTTTCTTGGAGAGGATTGAGACCAATGGGAGGAGCTTCACAACATCAAGGCACAGGTTCTGTAGCTCCTTTATGTTTATGAAATTAATACAAACAAGCATTTCTTCTCACTTCATTGTTTAATGGATTAGTTGATTAGTTTCATGGATGGTTTATGTTATTTATATTTGTATATTGGAATGATGTTTGTTACTAGTCTCCTTGATCACTAGTTTGAATTATTGAATCATTTATGCTCCATATGCCTTTGAACCTTTGTTGTTTCCATCTGTGCAGGTCTAGATTCAAGCATGGAGAAGCTGCACTAAAGCACAAAGAGGGATCTTCATCAAGCATGTTGTAATAAGCTATGGATTTCCATTTCTCACCTTGTTAGCTTATGATTCAAGGAAATATTGATTCAGGGAAGGAATTAGCTTGATTGTCTGTTTGTTTCTAGTTTCCTTTTAGGATCTAGGGAGATTTATGTTGTCAGCAAGAGAAATTTATTCATCTAACAAATTGGCAACCATACTGGGGAACATCATGTTCTCTTCTATCTCTTTTTTTTTTATTCTCGAACCTGCTTTGATAGCTTTATCTGAGTCTTAACAAGTTAATGATCTTTCAAATTTTGTGATTTGTTTAGATATTTTTTATTTTTCTTTAAGTTTCTCCACCTGCTTGGTTTCTGTTTAGAAACAGAGCATAGATCTGCATAAATTACCTTTAGTAACAATGCACATGCACATTGTACTATAGTGTCTACCTGTGCATACTATGAGAATTTTTGGAAAAAATAGCTTTTCCTCTTATTAAAGTTTGAATTTTTTGTTTTTAAGGTTTCATTACATTTGTCTATCACTCTAGTTAGTCTCTGTGTGTTTAATCGAGCATTGTGGAGGCGTTTTCTTGAGATTTGTTTGTTTCAAGGATTGAAAGGTATGATTTCTTATGAGTTAGTGTTTTGATGAGATGTGCTTCTTGTGCTACTTTGAAAACTAGAGTCATTTTTATTCTGATACTAAAGTTTAATCAAAATTACACTTGAAGCATTGATTTCATAACATTCATTCAAGCATTTTCATTGGGTGTTTTGAATTTTGATTTCCTTTGGTCATTGCTCAAAGATTTATCTCAGTTTCTTAACAATTTTTGCATGTTTTGCTTTCGTTTTTCCAAAAACAATTGTGTCCGAGTGTTAATTGCCTTTGAGTATCATTATTTTTTGATCTTTGGAATTTTCACCAGATTTCCTTTACTTACACTTTGATTGATTCTTTAGTTGGATTAGTGAAGGGAAATAGTCTTGTTCTTTCACTAATTTGGAATCATCTTGTGTTTGTTTTGAATAATTCGTTTGCATAGATTACATTTGCATGGTTAAATTCTCATTTCATGAATGAAAATTGTGTATAGATTACATTTTCATAGTGTTCACAAAAATTGTGCATAGATTACATTTGCATAGTGTTCACAGGAATCATGCATAGATTACATTTGCATATTGTTCACGGAAATTGTGCATAGATTACATTTGCATAGTTTTCAGGCAAATTGTGCATAGGTTACATTGCCTGGTTTGCAACTTAGATCTTTGAATTGCATTGAAAAATTAGAAGTGGTACATTTTGGAGTTAACATTTTAAATGAGAACCTCTTTACTTACTATAGCTAGAATTCATCAAATTGAAAAGATTACAAATTTCATATTTGATGCATTAGAGTTTTGAGTTGAGTCATAATACCATCAATTTCATGTCCATTTACCCTTTGAGTAAATAACAGCTTAATAACACAACATTAATAAAATTAATCTAGAATTTTTATTATTTTTAGGGCTCTTTCCACCTACAGTAGCTTAAGTATAGGGCTTTGGAATAGGGAAGGAATTAAACCTTCCAAAGCTAAAAATAATCCATAGAATCTTGAGTGAGTGAGAGAAAATCCAATTATTTTAGTTTTTCTCTAGGAAGCTCTTCTTATACATGAGTTAAGAATGAGATCATGTCGGATCTAATGAAGTGATCATACCCACTTCATTAGCTATGATAGAGAGATTTGCATGTATTACAACAATACTGAAAGGTACTTGGGGTCACTTGAAAGTAAACTTCCAATTGATCATGTGGAGGAGCTTTTAAGGGGATTGAACTTGTTACTCTTCCCTTGCGTGTACGTTCAATCTATGACTGTCCCCCCAGGTGAAATTGTTGTAATTGGTAAGCTTAGTGACCATAATCCTAGGGCTCTACCTAAGGTGACAGCAGAGGGAAGGTCCTGTTGTACCTGGAACAGATATTGACTAGGCTCACTTGGACTTTTTGGAGGGTAATCTTTGCTCGATATGGCATAAGAAAAGTTACTTGCACCAGACTGTTTCATTAAGTAGGTTGTCAGGGTAACTGGTTCCAAACGCTCATATCTATAAAAAAAATCACTTTGATCTCTGTGACGTTGGATTTCATCACCAACTAGTAAATATTGATCTCTGTGAAAGGTGAGCTTGTATGGTTTGAATCCATAGATTTTTTAGCGTCTGTTACTTTGTTTTTTTTTTACTTTTTATGAGACCTTAGGTGTGCATTGTGAATATTATTTAATTTTAATAATGAAAACTTATTTGGATTGAATCTAATGACTACCCATCTGAAATTTACTGACCAAGGAAACCCCACTAATGAGAATACTACTCCTTTTCCCAATCTTGGAAATGTTGGTCCTCCTTGTATGGCAACATTGTCACTTCCTGAATTCACGATAGGTTTACCTGTATGGTTGTTATCAACACCTTTAATTCTTAATACTCCAATTGTACCGTCTCAACTGAGTTCTCCATCTCAACATCACCAACCTATTGTTGACCCTTTACCTTCTTCATCCAACATGTCCTCCTCCCTTTCTTCTTCTTCGCTTGGTAAAAGCCTTGATGCTAGTAACCAAGTGACTAAGAAGAAGAAGAAAGGGAAGAAGAAGAAGAAGCAATATAAGAAAGTAGTCAACCAACCAACCATGGCTATAAGTATTGGTAATGCTGAGGGAACTTCTACAATGCATAGTAAGCCAAAATACCCTTGCAAGCTTTGTAAGGGTGACCACTTCCTTATTAATTGTGTCACTATTTCTAAAGTTTTGGAAGTATGGTCAAATAATTATCATCAACTTACTATTGATCCATCAACCCGTGATTCTCATATTCCATGGAAAAAGATTAAAGTTAGGTTTCCTTGTAGGTTATGCAAAGGGACTCATCATAGTCACCTTTTCCCTCACATGGATAAAGCATATGAATTGTTGGAAAAACCGATTGTTTCATAGCATCAACTCCCAACTAATTACTGTAAAATTTCTCCCCATCTACCGTCAGATGAAGAAGTGATTGATATAAATCCAAGTATGGTCAATCCCACTCTTCCATTGGAGGGTGAAACATGTATCACTCAAGTTGTTGGACTATTTTTTTATCAAGTGATTGAATCTATTCCATCTTCAGTCGATCCCACTCTCCCACTAAAGAGTGAACTTCATACCGCTCATATTCTTCATGTTATTTTAGATTCTTCTATGCTGGGGGGAATTTCATCTATTTATTTTGAATCCCATCCAAGTAATGAGGCTATTTCTTTTGATTGGAGTAGTCTAGCAGAACCTCATCTTCCTTATTTCACCCATTTCCAAATCATTGTGAAGGCTTATGGTAAGAATGTGTGACGCACAAATGTATATGAAGGTGCTTCTGTCAGTATTTTATCCTCGACTTCTTGGCAAGCTCTGGGTTCCCCTCAACTTGTGCTTGTTACACAAAATTTGTTAAATTTTAACAGAACTGTTAGTGAACCTTTAGGGATCCTTCCTAAGTTACCTATTATTATGGAAGGTAAAATTGTCTAGAGACTATGTTTATGTCATGAAAGTTGTCGTCTCGAACCTCTTTTGCATGATGTCCTTCCCTCACAATGGAAATATTGTGACGGTTGATCAACTTTCATACATTGATCTTTCTTCGAATACCAATGATTTGACACCTATGAATGTTCGTTATATGGAAGTGGTACCTACCCCGTCACGATTAATTATGTGGCAACCAGTCCCATGTTTTTAGTTACTGATGCAAGCAATCCTCTCACTATCTTCTCTACTTATTTTGACTTATATCCAATAGCTGACATGGTCAAAAGTTCAATGGGGGCATTTGAATATGAGTTTCTTATCCCTATTGATCCCCTTGACATGTGTCCCTTCCAAAGAACTGTTCTTCCATATAATGAAGACCTTTTGGAAGCCATGATCAAGGGGAGTCTCTTTTCATGTGTTTATTCCATATGGAAGCCATGAATAGGGTCTCATGAGGATGGTTCCTTTATTGTGTCAACCTCATCAAAAAATGAAATAGGATCCATGAGGATAATTCTCTTACTATGTCAACCTCGTTCAAAAATGAAACAGGGTCTTATGAGGATAGTTCTTTTAGTGTGTCAACCTCGTTAAAAAATGAAACAACTCTTTATGAGGATGGTTATTTTATTGTTTCAACCTCATTAAAAAATGAAACAGGATCCTTGAGGATAGTTCTTTTACTGTTTCAACCTCAATAAAAATGAAACAAATCCTTCTGAGGATAGTTCTTTTCCTATGTCGACCTCATTAAAAAATGAAATAGGGTCTTATGAGGATGGTTCTTTTACTGTGTCAACCTCGTTAAAAAATGAAACAACTCCTTATGAGGATAGTTCTTTTACTGTGTCAACCTCGTTAAAAAATGAAATAGGGTTTCTGAGGATGCTTCTTTTATTGTGTCAACCTCGTTAAAAAATGAAATAGGTTCCATGAGCATGGTTTCTTTTCTTGTGTCAAGCTCATTAAAAAATGAAATAGGTCTCACGAGGATGGTTCTTTTATTGTGTCAACCTAGGTAAAAAATGAAACAGATCCTTATGAGGATAGTTCTTTTACTGTGTCAACCTCGTTAAAAAATGAAACAAACTCTCTTGAGGATAGTTTTTTATTGTGTTAGCCTCATTAAAAAATGAAACCACCCTCAAGCACAATTTTGCTTTGTTTCAAGCTTGTGTAAAAATGAAACTTATCTCAGGTCCATTACAGTTATTATTTTCAAGACTCATTAAACTCATGAAAATCCTAAGCTCCTTTTGCTATCTTTTCATGTTCGTAAAACGTACATGAAAATGGTGAGTTCTTTCTGTCTTTTCCTACTCGTTAATTAAATTGAAAGTCGGTAAGATGAGTATATTTTTATCACTTTTTTGAACTCATTAAAGCTTGCGAAAAAGAGAAACCATGGAGTCCTCTTTTAAGTCCCTTTTTAGACTCTTAAAATATGAAAACATTTTTGAGTACTTGTTTGTTCGAACTCGTAAAAGTAAATGAACAACTATCCACTCAGTATAAGTTTACCCCTTTTATGGATTGAGCCAGGACTCTTTAATAAAAAGGTATACATTGACTGATTATGGTCAATAGAGTTCTCTCCCACATTATTTTATCCTTTCTCGGGCTCGAGGGACTAAATTTACGAAAAAGAACCTGATCGAGTCTACTTATGTTTTTCTCCTAACTCTCTAAAACTAAAAAACACTGAGCTTTACTTTCTCCTGGCTCGTTAAAATGTTACGGTAAAAGAACTAAATGAGTTTCCTTTCTATGTCTTTTTCAAACTCTTGAAAGAAAATGACATCGAGTTACCCCTTTACTGGACTCGTAAAAAGTAAACAATATAGGACTCGTTAAGCATGACGAGATCAAACCACTCCTTCCTAGGGTTCGTTAAAAATAGTGCGGCGAACTCATCCAAAGGATGAGCTTACAAGACAAGCTTATGTTATCCTCCTCAAGATTGTAAAAAATAAAGAGGTACTTGCCAGTAATGGTGGGGGAAAAATTTAGAAGAAAATTTTGTTTCTTGTATTTCATGCAGTATGTCTCTCTTTAACATGACACTCTCTCACATACTTGTTCAGGTTGGGGAATCCATTTGTCTCATAGTTAATCGAACCTTATTGAAAGTCTTCTGTTGGTTTTGGGTATTATCGTTGAGTCAAATGTTGCCAAGTCATTTTGTCGTGTCGCCAATATGTTCAAGAGAAGTCTAAAACTTAGTTCAAATTACCTTGCAATTTGTAGCCTTCAATCGCGTCAGCCATCCCTGAGTCATTCCTTGCACACTGCTTTTCCAAAACTTGACATTGTTTTTGGGGTCATAGGATTTCCTGCGACGGTTCATTTACTATCGAATTCAGCTCATTATTTAGGAATTTGATCTAGAAAACTTCAGTACGTTGAATTCTACATGCCTTGATGGTAGGTTTCTCACCTTCAATGACAGGTTCTCATCATTGGCCTTTGATCAAATGATTCTATGAGTGTTCGACTTGAAATCACCTATTCACATTTCATAGATTGTACTAGGATTACCTTAAGAGCCATTGTCATTGTTGATGGTTTCTCTTGCACTTGTTAACGGTTCGCATCATTGACCAGTAATAATGTGGTTTCTTCCATGTTCGACTTCAAGACATTTACTCGCATGGTTAGATTCATACTATGAATCGAGAGATGGATATCAAGACCCTGGATCTATTTTCATCCATCCAGGTTGCGAGGAGTTTTGTATTCATGATTATACAGAAAAGTTTTATGTTTGATGGTTGTTTTCATCCTATATCTACTTTGACATGATGTATTTCCATATTGTGCTTTAAGAATTTTATGTTTTAAGTATGGGAATGCCTACCATAGTGGTCATTATTATATTGCATTGTGATCTTTGATTGATTATTGCAGGTTTCCAACCATGATCTATGATGCAATCCTTGATATGATAAAGTACTTCAGTCCCCAAACCTTTCTATCTTCACACTTTAGGGGGCAATCTGCAACACTTCATTTTTTTCACCATGGCAAATAATCATCAAAATTGGATCTCTCACCATCCATCCAAGTGTCATGAATCACTCCCTTGCAAGTCAACAACTTATATACCTTGAATAAAGTGGAATTTCTAGATCTCTTGGTACAAAACCCTCCTTTTGAGCATATGTGCAGTTTTGTTGAATAAAAACTACACATGTGCAGTTTTTTCCACTGCAAAACTACACAGAACTAGGCTCCCTGTCTGAATAAAAATTGTGCAGGTCAATCAATAAAAATTAAAAATAAAAAGTAAGATCTAGAAGCATTTTTGGGTGAATCATTCCTAACAGAAAGCCTCTTACTCATGTATATTTGAGCCTAACCTCATTTTTGATGGAGCTAATTCCCATTCTTCAAGGATCCCTCATCCCTCTTTTAGTGGATCTCAGCCTTGGACTAAGGATCTCAAACTACTTCCTTTTGGCCTATAAATCAAGACATAGGTGGGGGAATTGAGGGAGGTTGTTGAGGGTAAGTTTATGCTAGAGTAATCAGGTTGGAGAGCTTATCATTCTTGGAGAGGATTGAGATCATTGAGAGGAGTTTCACAACATCAAGGCACAGGTTTTGTAGCTCCTTTATGTTTCTGAAATTAATACAAACAAGCATTTCTTCTCACTTCATTGTTTAATGGATGGTTTATGTTATTTATATTTGTCCATTGGAATGTTGTTATTTATATTTGTCCATTAGAATTATGTTTGTTACTAGTCTCCTTGATCACTAGTTTGAATTATTGAATCATTTATGCTACATATGACTTTGATCCTTTGTTGTTTCCATGTGTGCACGTCTAGGTTCAAGCATGGAGAAGCTACACTGAAGCATAAAGAGGGGCATTCATCAAGCATGTCATAATAAGGTATGTATTTCCATTTATCACCTTGTTAGATTATAATTCAAGGAAAGATTGATTCAGGGGAGGAATTAGCCTTATTGTCTATTTGTTTCTAGTTTCCTTTTAGGATCTAGGGATATTGTTCTTGTTAGCAAGAGGAATTTATCTATGTAACATGTGGAGAACGTTAATTATAACTAAAATATTTCAATGTCAACTACATATATATTATACTATCCTAAATCCATATAAGCCTATTATATCAACCTAGTCTTACAATTGTAGTTTTGACCATACTAAACTTTGTAATTTACAAAAATACCTTTGCATTTTTTTTTATAGTTTTGTGTGCAATTTCATACATAAAAGTTTGATATAAGTTCACCAATACATAATATATAATAAATATTATTTTATAAAAATAAACATCATGATGATAATCATCTAATAATCATAAACATCACCTAAGATACACATTTGAATTCACTACCATCTCTAATTATATACACCTCTAGCACATATAAACGTCATTAGCTAGCACAAAAATCTAACAATCTAACAGGACATCATCATCGTGATCACATCTAACAAAACAAAAGCATTCTAATCTAACATCATCACCACACACATCCTCAAGTTAATATAAATCTCATGTCAAGTAACTGATATCACATACAAATCTATTAGCAAGCACATTAAATGAACACATCTAAAATGACCTAACAATATACACATCAACACCAACATATAAATTAAGTATATAAACATGAACAAAAAAGAGGCACCATATATATATATATATATATATATATATATATATATATATATATATATATATATACAATTCAAATAAGTGCAATCAAATATCCGATAAAATAGATGTTGAGTGTGGAGCCTGATTATCTTTTTTATTCAGAGTTATCACCACATTGGACCCCATTTCATAATGTGGCAATATTTCCACACGTAATATTTGCGCTGTAATGGGGGTCCGGGGGGGTAGTTTCAATCTTTGGGAGCCCCCCCGGCGGGGGATCGAAGGTAGCACCCTCGGAGCTAAAAATAGATGTAAAATTACCTTATAAAATGTTGTAATTTTGTAGTCAATCTGGGCTATTCATTAGGTGGAGATCTGATGGTATAAGTTATGTTTAATTTAGGGTTTTTTTCCTAGAAGGAAACCCCTCACCATATATGAGGGAATTGTATTGCGTCTATGTAGATCTATATTCTGAGTGAGAAAGAGAGAGGAGATTGTGTGAGAGTGAACAGGGAATTACAACGGATCTGTTGTAGGTTATATCTCTTTAGTTTGCTAGATAATATAAAAGGAAGGACTAGCTATTTCCTGTGGATGTAACCAAAATTGGGTGAACCACGTATATCTGTGTCTCTCTTGTTATATGTGTTTTTTGTGTTTATATTTCTGAAATATATTTTATGTGTTCCATTTCTCTGTAATATATAATTCTCTAACAATAGACATGGTGCCAGGATGGTATGCAGTAGAAGACGATGGATGGTAAACTACTGCATGATCAATGCCTATCAAACTCAACTGAAGTGGAGAAGGAGGTGGTTGGTCTGCATGAATAAAAGGAGATGGATGGTCAACTACGTCTGTGCCTTGAACATGGTCTAGCGAACTCTAAGGTGGATGAGGAGGTGTTTGGTTTGCTCGATCAAGAGAAATATGAGGCACATACTCTAGCTCTGACATCTCATCATTAGGCGACTGATGAAGGGGTGTACTACTATAAGGATCACTGACACCTTGACGGTCATGATCTAATGGGCTGGTACTACTAGAAGCATCATGATCACCACCCTCATCATCATGATCGTGATCATCATCATCACCACCCTCATCTGATGTATCTACCACTGCATGATGCTATCCTACATCCCTCATCATTGTCAGCACCCTACTAGCTCTGATGATATGCCACATAAGAGACATCATCTCACACAAATAGTCCTTGTACATACCCACAAAACTAGGATTTGTGGTGATATCTCAAGCCCTTGTAGGGCGAACTCCCACATCAAACAAAACTCTGGTCAATCTATCGTAGTAGTCCATTAAAGCTCGCAGACCATCCCTACGGCCCTGGATGCCCATGCCCCCTTAAGGATGTGCATCTCCGTCTTGGGCCTCACCCATCTCCTCATCTCCTATGACATCTGGTGGGGTAGGAGGCATGTCCCCATCGAATGTGTCGATATCTACAAAATATATAGTATAGATAAATAATTAGTCAATTTCATTAAACAATTTAATAAAATAAGTTAAATAACGTGCTAGAATAAATTTTATTCTAATTCATTAAGACAAGAAAATGAAACTAACTGATTAATTTAAATAAAAAATTAATATTACCTCTGTCATCTGGAGGCTCAAACATTGTGAATAAGATGTTGGGACACCCTCTCCAATTAATCCCCACATATGGAAACACCAATGCGACAAAAACATGGTCATACTTAATGGCTAGTAGCACCAGTGCCTCACGATAAATCTTGGCTGAAAACTCTAGTAGGTCCCTCTTTGGAATCATATGCCCCCACATGTGCATATGGACCTCAATGATTTTTCTAGGAGGGTGACAGAAAATGTAGGCCTCATCTTTGGAAACCTCTAAAAAAATAAACAAAATCGGAAGAAAAAGGGAAGGTCTCCCTCACATGTCTCAATGCATGACATCTATCTAAAGCCATGCAAAATTGCCTCAAAAGAATGGCATACCATCTCATGAAACGTGGTACTTGAATCAAATAATCAACATATTCAACAGAGGGACACTAATGTAGTGCCCATCATTATTAAAGTTTGCAATGGTGGTGACTACAAGAGGCACCTAACCTCCTCTGTAGCAAAAGAAGAAATTCATAGTTGTCCACCATGAACCTGAAAATGCTATGGATGGATTGCATGAGGTTTGACATATCTTGTAGTTTACACAGATTGAATCTCAGTTGTAACCCCATGGGTAACATCAAGGATCTGGGGAAAATCCTCCCATGTCCTAGATAGGCCAGTGATAAAGTATATGTCCTCCTCAGTGGGCCTATACCATGCCCTAGAAGTTACACAAAAAGCATGCTCTTGGACACTCCATCGGTGGATGAGATGCACCAAAAAGATAGAGTGTGCCTCAAGGGATATAGCCTCCTCATAGTACTTGATGAGGCTTACATTCCTCAAGATCACTCAAGTCGCTATAGTAAAAGGGAGAGAATATAAATCCCTCTCCCTCTCTTTTGCCTGCCATGTCCGGACCATATTCTATGGGTCCACCTACTCCTCCTGCTCCTACTGGTACTCGCTCTGATATGAAACTACAGTAAAATTCCACTTTGACTAGTCATTTGATGGATATATTAATGGCATTGAGTTCCTCCTTTTGAGAAAACCAAAATCGACCTAAAGATCACCTTGCTTAGACAAGAAGAAGTTGGTTTTTTATTTTTTGCACCCACTCATGGATATTGGATTAGGTCAGCTTCACTCTCATGCACACTTCGACAAGTCGGCCTCAACATCAAATGGACATTATTGGGACACCCCCAGAAGCCTATAAATACAAGTGACCTAGAAGCTCATTTGGAAATCATCTCATCAAGCATCTTCTTCTCTTCCATCTAATTGGGGTCAAAACATTGGGTCCGAAGTCACATATCTGAAGTTCGAACAAAAGTTAGGGTTCATGTTCTAGACGCATGCGCAACACAGGGAAATATTGTCCATAGACACATGCATGCTAAGGCCAAGGGAGCGTTTGGGAGCAACATATGCTCGCATGCTAACCTAAAGGGAGTGTCTAGGAGTTTGACTACAGTTGACCATCATCTGAAGTTTTCTAAAGTTGTCTGAAGTCTGAATCAAGTTGTCTCTCATATATTCTGCCACTATAAACTGGTTTCTGAAGTTACTGGGTTGTATTTTTTATCATATTGTATTAAGCTCATTGTACTCTTTGATGAACATTTTATGACAATATAATAGAAGAATAATTTGAAATGGTTTTCCCCTGAGTGGGGTTTTTCCTTGGTCTTACCCCAAATCTAGTGAGTCATGTTGATGTGTTGATTTTCTTCTTTGCCATTGCATATATTGTTCTATCTTCAATTATTGTTGATGAATGGAAAGACTAATTGTAATTGGAAATATTGATAATTGAAGTTTTGAATTGGGCTAAAGTAATTGATACAACATAGAAAAATATGAAAATAACATAGTATCAGAGCTAAGGTGAAGAACAAGCCCAAAATCTGACAAGCCTTGAAGCAATCATCTTTGGAAAGTTTAAAGAACTAATCTAGTCAAAGTCAAGATGACTTCCTACTTCAAGAGTGATGAGAAGTTGGGTGACTCATCTAATTTTTCCACATGGAAAATTAGGTTGGCGATCATAGCTGATAACAATGATGTTTTGGACTACAATCAAGGAAAGGTACTAGGTTCATTTTTTGTCACTGGAATGGGTTTTCTCAAGTTCGAATAATGGTTTTAGCCTTGCTTTGCCATTTTTATATAGCCATGGTGTGATGGGATTCAATCTTGGTTGAGATTTGGACTACCAGAAGATTTTGGATCTGGATGAGGTGGTCTCAAGAAAATACCAAGGTTTGGAAGTAGAGATGGTTTTCTCTAGGAAGCCCTCAATAGGTGGGTGGAGATAGGACAATTCCTTAAGGGATGGTGAAGAAATTTTGATGCATCCAATCTTAGTTTGGTTTTGTAATCTCAGGACTGGTTTAGGTGAGATCACGACAATGTGAGGGTGGAGGTGATTTAACCCTTCGATTCCCTTGGTTTTTTAAGGATTTTGTTAGCCCATGAGATCCCAAATTCATGCTTGGAATATGGCATGTGGGTGACTGGATTAAAGAAAAATTTGGTTCAGCCCAATCTATGGTCAGGTGATACGTGGAAATCCCTGACTTCGTTGACCTTCACGTTTATCAACAAGAGCTAGTTTCCTCTTGTATTTCATGAGTAAATGTAGTTTTTATTATGTGACTTTAGTGGTTGTTCTATAATTTTTATTTATATGGTTCTATGTTGGTTATAAGCATGGTTTTATAACAGGACAAAGTTATGGCTCTTATCATGTTTGATTGATAAAGGAATGGTTATTAAATTCATGACCTAATAGATGTTATTACACCTATTGTGAGATGGAATTACTCTGTTGGCTTAGTGGGTCCTAACCCAGGTTCAAAGTTAATTGTGCCAAACAAAATCCTACACTACTAGCCCTTTCGGCATCAACCTGTGTAGCACACGCTGAAGTCTCACCCGAAGCAGTATGGGGGGATGTTGGAACCAAGTTTCCACATCTAGAGATCATTTTGATGTCTTTTATTTCCCTAGATCTACCTTCATGCAAGTCTATGAGTGACTTATGGCTTGGTACTGAAACTTCCTCTAAACAACTTCTAGACCTTTGCGAAGGTCTATGGGTGGCTTCTGCAGACCTTTACCAGTTGATTTATCTACTTAAGTGCATTAGAAAATAACCCTAGATCTGAACTCACGCAGATCTACTTAAGTATTTAATAAACATAACATAATGTATCATAATCTTCGTGAAAGTACTTAACATGCAGTGCATACAGTTATTTAGACTTATCCCATGGAGTCATGCATTATTAGATAAATATTTCATAAATACATCGCAACATATATCACAAACATAAATAACAGAAGTAAACAAATAAACACAAGAATTCTTCAATAGTCTTCTTTGTTGATCTTCAATATGGTATTATAGACTCAAAACTGCCCTATACACTCAACTACAGGGGTCCACACACTCAGCTGCGGACTCTACTTTAGGCCTCCATGCACTTAGTTGTGAAGCCTTTTCTTCTATCTACTCCCTGCTTACTTGCCCTTTTTTATTTTTCAGACGTAGACATGCCTTAGACTCTCTAAGAAACACCTATTAGTAGCCTTTTACATACAATCCCATGGTTCGGGGCCATGGGTGGGTCTCAAAACTGACTTAACTTCTACATAAACAAGGGGCTAAAACCCCTTTGACTCCTAACCATCTACGCACTCTGCATCCACAAATCGTGGAGACTTTACATATTTTTACAAAATTTAGATCAAAACTTGGGTTTTTAACCCCAAAACTGACCCAGGGGACCTTATCCCAACAGGCCCCCAAAACAAAGATCGTGACTCGTCCTCAATTCACTTGGATTACGCTACGATCTTACTACGAATATCCCCTAGTTCCACTACACTAATGCAACCTCGACAACGCTCTGTGTAGCTGCCTGCTTGAATTCTTCCACTAGCTTCTCTGTAGTTGGTCCTTACACGAGAAATGTCATCGTCTGTTATGTCTGCTGCAAGCCGATGAGCCTTTCCTAAATGTTGTTTGCTACCTGATAAGCTTCATCTAACCAGGGCCCCAATCTGGCCTTAAGGAAGGCCTCCTTTTCTATGCTACCTCAAGCTGCGCAAGGAGTTATTTACCCTCCTCCAACTTGGCTAGGTGCTGCACTAGAGAAATTGAGCGTGTCATTGCACCGAATTCCTCGTACTACTTCTGCAGCTCCCTGGCCTCTATATTTAATTTCTATAGGGTTGGGTCTTCCTATAGAGTAGTTACCAATTCCATTTCCTTCTCAAATAATGTTGTGCACTCTGCAACTGTGGCATCTAGAGTGGCCAATCCTTCCTTGATTGCAGCTCTGCGATACTCCCAGACCTCTAGTGGAGTCAATAGCATCATGTTCAATTGGAGCTCGGTTATCTTCATGTTGAGTTCAAATTGAACTTGACTAACCTTAGCTTTTGCCTCGCGCACACTAGTAGCCAACTTTATAACCTCTGCCTCTAGTTGTGCGTCCTCAGGAATATGGAGTTCAGGCACAGTTTTGAATGCCTCTGTGACCGCGGACTCTAATCATGAACTGTGCACCTCGAGCACCTCCTTTTCTTCTAAAATTTGTGTCTTCTTAGTGAACAGCTACTGGTTATTCACCTTGATCTCGCTGAAGCACTAAGTGCACACTTTTCCCAAAGGCAAAGCTCTCCTGCAATTCCATGTAATAATTCATGTAATGTCTCCAATTGTATCACAGCAAGGTTCAGGCCCATCTTCAAGATGCTATCAAGGAGGGTGTGTTGTTCCTCGGTCTCGATGCGTATTGAATCTGTAGGCAAGGGGAAGACTCGCACATCCAACATCGGCCACAAAACTAGCTCTGTACCTGTATTTTGTTATGGCGCTGAATGGCTCGCTGTGCCACTTACTTTGTTGACATCTAATTGGAGCTTGGTTGCTTGGAACTATAGCTCTCAAAGATCCTTCTTCACTCCCCCCAAGGTCTAGGTGTACTGTTACTCTAATTACTATAGTACTTCTGTGGAGATGTCCTTGACTTTATCACCGATCACATCTAGATCGGTCTCTATGAGCACCATGGGTTCATCTTATGTTTTGTGCACCTTCTGCTTCTTCCTCGAGCCTTCTTGTTGTCCCAAGTATCACCTTTTCACCATGAAGGGGGTGCGCTTCCCCTCCTGACTTCCCTCGCCTTGCCATTTTTCGGTCTCTGTTGTTGTCGAAGGTGACTTGTCACCTTTAGGGGTCTCGCACTACTCCTGTTGTGCCCTCTCCTTGGCAGCGTGTTCTTCCTTGACCTTCATTTTTTCTTCAGCATATTTCTTCTTCTGTGTAGCCAAGTTTTGCATAGCCTTCTTGGCTACCTCCTTCCTTTTCCTTGCGGCCACACTTTTAACACCTGTGCTTGGCCCAGTAGCCAAATATGAAGGGTCGCGCCACTCGGTTGGCCATCGTGACACTACCTCCTCCACATCGGAGTTTGTTACCAAATAGGGTAGGTCATACCACTTCTGTGCGGGATCCTTCCAGGCCTGGATATAAACTCTATGGAAGTCAGCTTTGAATGTGGCATAGGCGGACATCTGCGTGTACAAGGTTGGGGACAACCTTGGGCGCTAGTTGATGGCCATGCAAAGACTTGCTTCCATCAAGACCCAAAACATCTTCATCTTTGTGACAGATGCGGGGTCCTTCATAGCCCATAGGTAAGCGAACTTCACTGCCTTCGACAACCCTTCTTCCAATGGAGGAAACTTGTTGTACTCCCGTAGTTCCCACATAACTAGAACGATAGATAGAAGCAGCCAAGTGTAATGGAATGGCTTGGTCTCATCCTGCACCTCGCGGCAATTCACAAGGGACTCTTGGCAGAGGTATATGGACCACTTCAATAGTACGCCTTCCGTGCACTGAGTTGCTAGAGATATGATGGGCATCGGATCATCCGTGCAACACTTCCTCATCACCTTGCCTACCAATATCTGCATAGCCAACTAAACTACAGGGTCATTTATGGACAGGATGGAGTACCCTCATGCCTTCTTCACCAGTTTATAAGTGTTTTTCATGCGCTCAGCTAGGTCCCTCTCTCTTGTCTTTCCACCAAATGCCTTGGCCAGATTCAACCCATCATGCAGCAAGTGTGTAAGCCTATGAATCAAAATATCAGTGATGTGTATAGGTCCTCCTAGCCATAATCACCCATCATGTACCAGCGTGAGCAGCTGGCATATGCATGTTGTGTTAATTAGGGTACGGTGGTAATGTGGCACCCAAAGCAAGTTGAGCAGCCTAGATTGCTCAACACATCAGGTCCATTCCTCTATTTCCAGTGTTGTCACACCTATACCTTCATAATATATGTGCTTCATGAAGTTATCCATTGATAAGTGTGGGAACTTAGTGAGATCCGCTAAATCCCAATCCTCCATCTTTAGTAGTGGGACTCGCGCGAGCTGTGGACCTTCAAATGGCACCTGCTCAGGTAGCAGGGGTGTGGAAATGAAAAACTTATCAGATTCTAGGTCTTTTGGAATCTTTGCCTTACCCTTCCTTGGAGGGACATACTGAGGGAGCTTTGTGATGGGCTCTTCTCCTTCGCCATCAACATCTTCGATTCCTTGGTTGTCTTTTGTCTCCAGGTCGAAAAACTTCCCTTTGCCTTGATCCGTTAATGAAAAAGGTATTATAGACTATGTGTGAAGTTTCCTATGTTACTTAGTGCAATGGATTGAAAAGATTTCAAATAAAATAAACACATAAACAACTTGAAAAACACATTCAAACATATCAACATAGCCAAATTTAATAAAGGAGTTCACCAAACTTCCTAGCTATGTCTCCTAGTCCTTTCGCTTTGAGTGTTGACCTCTTTATTATGTCTTAAAATTGTTGTTACAAGTATGAGCTCAAAAACAGAGTCTCAAATATGAAAATGGAACTCACCACTGTGTTTAGCTTGAGTTTTTTAGTCAAAACGAGTATAAACTCGACTATATTTGGTCACTATGACCTCTAGACCCCCTGAAATGGTCCAAAACCATAATAATGTTATCTTTTGGTGATATGGTATTAATATACCATGTATAGTTGCAAAATTGTGGTGAACATGGAATAATACGATAACATTAAAATCAAAGGATAAACCAAAGGACCGATTGGCGTGGGGTTGACCCCGACTGTCTGGCCTTTTCCCGATGCAGATCTCGATACCAAGCGATCCAACAGTTATCACGTTCCCCACGCAATTCAATGACTTGGATGATCTCCACTGTGGATTCATCCTGTTCAATCCTACGACTGTCACACAATATCATGCTCCCACTAGCCTGATGGTTAAGACTCTGAAATCACGTGAGAAAAGTTTTTTTGGTGTGCTACATGTCGAATCACGTGAATTTTTGAAAAACTGCTTCCCACCTTTAGGGCATGTGAGAAACCGTTTACTGCTTTCCTGCCAGAACTCAAAGAAGTTTAACTTCTTTTGAATAATCATATCGCATCCATTTAGCATGTTATCCTGCTTGCATATCTTGACGTGATATGCATCGATCTCCTTTCGTCGAGCAATCTCCGCTCTCATTCGTTGATTAGACTAATCCAATCGCCTGTTGTATGAACTAATCACAAATTACCACATTACCTTCTGCGCTGACATCATCTATAACTTGTGACTCATTCCCGAGTTGCCACATGTTGTGCTGACGTAGGCATTGACCATTGACCTAAATCTTTGATTGGCTCTAATTTCTTCATCCAGTCTCAAATTTACACGCTGTTTGCACTGTTGGATTTGTATTAATGAGCACTTCAACATGACCCCACTTTCACATGTATTTGAAGACTTTGATTTGGAGGCAAAAATGAATCCATTTTGGATCACTCCTCCCCACTAGAAGCTTTTGGTCCACCAAAAGTTGGTTTTATCTATCGAGTAAGTGAGGATAAAGTTCCCTCACTTTTCCAATCTCTATCCATCATGCTTTACTTGGATTTGTACCTTTGAGTCCAACTAGAAGATACTCGACATTTCCTCATCGCAAAGTCCTTATCCTCCTTTCAAGAACTGTGTCCTCCCATAGCTCATTGAGATACTCGGGCAAAATATCTTCAATGGAAGGTAGCTGACCTTGCTCTTCAGGATCTTCAATCAATGAAGGTTCATACAATCGCAAGTTTTCAACATTTCCAATGGAATAGATTTGCATAAGCTGGTAGATCTAGGCGGAAAGCATTTTCACTAATTTTTCCAAGTATTTTGAAAGGACCATATCTAATTGGTTTCAACTTTTTACCTTCCCCTTGCAGTATTTCTTTGTTGATGTACAACTAGACTTGATCACCAACTTGACAACTATGCTCAACTTGATGCTTATCATGTCACACCTTATACCTTGCTTCGCTTCTTTCCAGTTGTTCCTATACTGCCTGGTGAATTTTCTAGATTTGTTTAATGAACTTGGTTGCTTTGTCCACATCATTGTGTCCATAAACTACTATGTCTTTACCAAATACAAAATCCAAGGGAGACTTTGGTATAAAACCAAAACAAGTCTCAAAAGGATATCTTTGAGTAGAAGAATGTTTTGCATGGTTATAAGCATGCTGCACATAACACAAATGCTCATCCCAAAATTTGGTATGCTTTCTGCAATATCCTCGAAGAAACCGTATCATTGTCCTGTTGACCACTTCTATCTAACCATCTATTTTCAGATGAAATTTTGTGCTCTTCTTTAGCTTTGTGTCGATTAACTCCCATAGACTTGGCCAAAATTTCCCAACAAATCGAGAATTTCGATCAGATACAATAGAAGTGGGTAACCAAAAATGAACCCATACATTTTGAAAGAACAACTTTGCAGTTTGTTCAGTCGTGACCTGTTTATTACATGGTGTCAAAATACACATCTTACTAAACCTATCCACATCTACATACAAATAATCATGACCCTTTCTAGACTTTGGCAATCCCCCAACAAAATCCATGGAAACATTTTCCTAAGGACGAGAAGGAATTGGAAGTGGAGTATACAAGCCTAATTTTCTATTACTTGGCTTGCTTGTACCACACATAATACATCCTTTAATATATCTAGAAATTGTCTCATTCATTCGTGGCCAATAGCAGAATCTTTGTAATTGTGCAACTGTTTTACTTACAACAAAATGAATTGATATGAGAGAAGTATGTGCTTCTTGAATTATATTAACTCTTTCAGTTTTTGGAATGCATAACTTTCCCAAATGATATAAGAGTTTTTCCTTTATGTAATAATCCAATTCTTCTACCTGCTTGCCATGACTTAAAGTTGCATATACATCCTTAAAATATGTGTCTTGAGCATATTGTTCAATGTAACTTTCATGAATTACCAAATCATGCTTAAGTATTGTGGATGAATTTATAATTGGTCTTGATAACATGTCTACAACCTTATTATGTATGCCCTTCTTATATCTGATAACAAGACGAAATTTTTGTAGAAAACCCATCGACCTGTAATGTCTTGATTGTTGCAATTTAGTTTGTGAGTGTAAGTATTATAGTGGTTGATGATCTGTGTGTATGATTGTTTCTTTACCCATTATGTAATGTTTCCACTTTTTAACACTCTGAACTAATGCATACATTTCTTTATCATATGTAGGATAGTTAACTACTGCTGATGTGAATGTCTCAAAATGAAAGCATATAGGCTTTTTGTGCTGCATCAACACTGCCCCCATGGCATATTCACTTGCATCTATCTTGATCTCAAATGGATGCTGAAGATCTGGCAGTGCTAGTACTGGCGCTGTACTGATCCTTTCTTTCAATGTGTATAAGGCTTTATGTAGTTTGCCTCCCCACTAAAACACCTATTTCACACTTGTCAAAGCATGTAAAGGAGATGCAATCAAAGAAAAGTTAGCAATAAAATTTCTCCAATATTGCACTGCCCCTAAGAAACTTCTAACTTATGTAGCAGTATTGGGCTTAGGCCAATTTGAAATGACTTTGACCTTAGAGGGATCTATCTTCAATTCACCACCCCCTGCAATATGACCCAAATAATTCAAAGATTTTATACCAAATTCACATTTTGACAGTTTTACATAGAGATTTTCTCTTTTCAAAACATCTAAAACTTGGTTTACATGCTTTACATGTTCATCCCATGTTCTACTAAAAACAAGAATATCGTCTAAATAAATTATTATAAGATCATCAATGAATGGTCTAAATACATCATTCATGACTTGCATGAATGTAGCTGGAGCGTTAGTTAAGCCAAAAGGCATAACCATGCATTCATAGAGTCCTTTGCTTTATTTTGAAAGCAGTCTTCCATACATCCTGTTCTGCAACTCTGATCTAATGGTAGTCGCTTCGCAAGTCCAATTTAGAGAAGTAAGCTGCATATTTTAATTGATCTAACAAATCATCAATACGAGGAAGAGGATAATGATTCTTTATTGTGATTTTATTTAATGCTCTAAAATCAATGCACATTCTCCACAAATCATCTTTCATTCGCACTAACACAATAGGTGATCTGCATGGTGATGTGCTTGGTCGAATAAACCCTTGATTGAGCAACTCCTGTACCTATTTCTTTATCTCTGCATTCTCTAGAGCTGATAACCTATACATTCCAATGTTAGGTAGTGGAGCATCTTGCTACAAATAAATATAATGTTCTCTCTCTCGCTTGGGTGGAAGCCCTATAGGCTCTTGAAACATAATATTATAATCGAAAACAACTTTAACTAGATCTGCTTTATGTTTATTATTATAGCCTTGGAATGCATCAGATTTGTCAATATCTTTTGCTTTTACAATCATAAGTAAAAATTGCTTACTTGAATTTACAATTCTTTTCATCTGTCTTGAATTTATGAGAGAGAAGTTATCTTTAAATTTATGAGCCCTTACAATATATTCAATTCCATCCTTATTGAGTTGATACTTATTTTCAATTCAATAGGAGATAACATTTCTATCATAGAAGTATGGACTTCCTAATACAATTCAACATATGTCCAATGGGACTATGTCTAACTCAACCTCATCTACAAGCTTTGACCCAATAACAAAACAAAGTTTACAATGTTTCGTAACTTGTAGCTTAGTTTTTTCACACACCCAACCTAATGGATATGGATTTTTATGAGGTTTTGTTTCTAGACCCAACTTCTTTACAATTGCTTCAGAAATCAAATTAACTTGTAACCCACTATCAAATAAAGTATCAATTTTAGTATGCCTGAAAATGACTCTAATATGAAATAGCTCATTTCTTTTCCTCTCATAATTATCATTATCAACAAAATGTGAACAATTACTTGTAGATGCTTTAGAATATTTACCTTTTATACATGTAGTTGTAACCATTGTCTCATCACCTAAGTCTGATCCCAAGTCCTTTTGAATAGAAGCAACATTCTTTCACTCTTTACTCCTGAACTTCTTAGGCTTCAATTCTGGATGCAAAGACCAGTAGTGTGCCTCATCGTGTCCTTCCTTCTTACAATTAGTGCATGAAGGTTTATCCTTATCCACAGTGTTGTTTTCCTCTCCTTCCATTTCAGTTTCTTCTTGCCTTTACTCTTGCTTTCAATAGGTTTGGATAATTTCCCAACATCTTGGGTTACATTTTTACTTCTAGCTTCTATCTGAGTTGCTTGAACTGATACATCATCTAGACTAGTTGGATTAAACATAAGTATGGTATGCCTCAAATAACTATGAAGACCGCCTATGTATTTCAACAATGTCTCTAGTGAGTCCAATGATATGCCTAATGTTAAAGCTCTCTTACGGAATTCCTGAGTATAACTTTGAACACTTTGATCTTTTAATTAACGTAGTGATTTCCAACTCATCATTGCTTGTTGCATATAAGCCAAAGGATAAAATTGCTTTTTAATGGCAAAAACAAATTCATTCCAAGTTGAAATGATTTTACCATGTTTTTGGAGATCTGCTCGTGTCTTGCCTTCCCACCATACAAGTGTGGTTCCTCTAAGTCAAAGGCAAGCAAGCTGGATCTTCTTCCTTTATGAATCAACTTTTTGCACCCTACAATATACATCAATTTGTCTTATCTAATTATCAAGCTTTTTAGCATTAAGTTCTCCATCATAAATTGGCAAATCAAATTTTACATCTAATTTGATCAAAGAGGATTTCTTCTTTTTCTTTTTAGAAGAACTAGTCTTATGAGAAGAAGATGATGATGATGACGATGATGGTGATTATGGAGGAGATGGTGGAGGAAGCATTCCTCCTTTTCCTTTATCTCATTTATCTGGAGAAAAAAAAAATAAAAGGTTCCTTTGCTCCTTTTTGTGGTTTAGGTGATGAAGTGCCTTCACCTTTACCCTTTTTAAACTCATTATACATCTCTTCCACCATTGCATGTATCTTCATGAAACTATCCTGGAATTGAGATTTCGACCCAAGTGGAGTTTCATCTACCATCCTTCTTTGTGAAGAGACCATTCCAATCTCTAGATTCACCTCAACAAGTTCACCTTGTCTGATCCTCAACCTAGTAAGCATTCAAATCTCCACACAAACTTGTCAAACATTGAAAACCTTGAGCTTTGATACCACTTGATCCGTTAATGAAAAAGGTATTATAGACTATGTGTGACATTGCCTATGTTGCTTAGTGAAACGGATTGAAAAGATTGCAAATAACATAAACACATAAACAACTTGAAAAACACATTCAAACATATCAACACAGCCAAATTTAATAAAGGAGTTCACCAGAATTTCTGGCTACATCTCCTGGTCCTTTCGATTCCAGTGCTGACCCCTTTATTATGTCTTCAAATTTCTGTTACGGGTATGAGCTCAAAAACAGAGTCTCAAATACGAAAATGGAACTCACCACTCTGTTCAGCTTGAGTTTTGGAGTCAAAACGAGTATAAACTCGACTGTATTTGGTCACTATGACCTCCAGACCCCTTGGAATGGTCCAAAACCATAATAATGTTATCTTTTTGTGATATGGTATTAATATACCATGTATAGCTGCAAATCTACGGTGAACATGGAATAATACGATAACATTAAAATCAAAGGATAAACCAAAGGACCGACAGGTGTGGGGTTGACCCCGACCATCCGGCCTTTTCCCAGTGAAAATCCCGATACCAAGTGATCCAACGGTTATCACATTCCTCATGCAATCCAACCAATTGGTTGATCTCCATTGTCGATTCATCCTGCTCAATCTTATAGCTATCGCACAATATCGCGCTCCCACTAGCCCAATGGTTAAGACTCCGAAATCACACAAGAAAAGTTGTTTTGGTGTGCTACATGTCGACCGTTGAGTGGAATCGTGTGAATTTTTGAAAACCTGCTTCCCACCTTTAGGGTGCATAAGAAATCATTTGCCGCTTTCTTGCCAGAACTCAAAGAATTTTAACTTCTTTTGAATAACCATATCGCATCCATTTAGCATGTTATCCTGCTTGCATATCTTGACGTGATATGTGTCGATCTCCTCTAATCGGGTGATCTCCAATCTCATTCGTTAATCAGACTGATCCAATCTCTTGTTGTATGAACCAATCACAAATTTCCACGTTACCTTCTATGTTGACATCATCTAGAACATGTGACTCATTCCTATGTTTCCACATGTCCTGCTGACATAGGCATTGACTGTTGACCTAAATCTTTGATTGGCTCTAATTTCTTCATCCGGACTCGGATTTACACGTTGTTTGCACCATTAGATTTGTATTAACGAGCACTTCAACGTGAGCCCACTTTCACTTGCATTTCAAGACTTTGATCTTGAGGCAAAACTGAATCCATTTTGGATCATGCCTTTCATCAGTTGCTTGTGTTTTTCCTGGGTTGGGGTTGTTGTATGTCCCCTTGGGAAGCGCATATCTGTACTGGCTTCTTATGCTTCTCTTTAGCCATGGACTTTTTCGGCCTTGGCAACCTTGACATTGTGGGCACCGTAGGTGTAGCTTCAGCACTGGATATTTCATGGCATAGGGCATCATATACTGTTGTTTCCATACTCAAAGCCTCAACAGGGTTGGTGGCAGTCATCTTCTCCATAAACAATTCACGGCCTTCAATAGACACATCTGTATGGGCAAAGAAGTCTTCCCAAAAGGCTCAGATCATAAGCAGACAACAAATTTTAGACAAAGCTCCAAGTGTGCAAAGTGTTCTCTTGTGGATCGATATCCATAATTTATAGGGGTTTTTGGATTCAAACCTGACCGTTCCCCCCATGTTTTGACCATCAATGATGTTTTGGCGGTAGACCTTCAAATATTTTGGCCTTAAATGCTGCCATCCCGCTCCTCTTAACAATCATCTGGTCGTCCAATCATGAACAGTGACTCCAACAGTCACTTTCCTACTATGCTGCATGGTACCTCCCTCCATAGTGCAACTTCCTGCGTGCAACTTCTTATATTGCAACTTCACCATTTTTCTACGCAGCCTGCCTGTCATGTAGTCCTTCACCGGTGTCAGTGTAGTTTATAGTCCCGCGATCCCTTACAACTTCCTGGAGCACTAATATTATCTTGTCGCCATATAATCATTGTGTAGGATCCCCTGTATATGGCTTCAATTGGCTTCCATTCAGCTTCGCGAGCTAAACTGTGCCTCCATCTATAATTTCTTTGATAATATATAGGCCCAACTAATGCATCTAAAATTTCCCCGAAAACTTATTGAAATTACTATCATATAACAATTTTAGATCATTTACCTTGAAGGTGTGAAGCTTGATGTGTCAATCATGCCATGCTTTTTCACATTCCTTCTATACTTGCTAATGGAATCAGCCAAGAAGAAGTCCTCTTCGAGCTCCATCAGTTGCGCGAGCCGTTCCTCCAAGGCTTTGCAATCTACCATGCCTATGAGATATTCCATGCATAGACTAGGCACAATATACCCATTGGCATCACATCTTCTACACCATAGACCAATCCAAAAGGTGTCTTCCTTGTCATCTTTTTACAAGTAGTTTTGTAAGTCCATAGCACTGCAGGTATGCGCATATCCCAGTTATTTCACTACACATTACAAATCTTTGTCAATGCATTCTCCAAAATCTTATTAAAGGCCTCTGTTGTTCCATTAGCCTGATGATGATATGGGGTGCTCTTTTGCTGATAGACATGGAACTCCTCAATCAATGCAATGATTGTCTCATTTAGAAAGTGTGTACCTCAATCACTCATTAACACTTTCAGGAAACAAAACCTAGTTAAGACATATTCAAACAAAAACTTCGCTGTTGTGGCCCCTGTACAATCCTTTATCGGTTGTGCCTCTGCCCATCTGGTCAGGTACTCCGTCACGGTGATGATGTGGCACACACCAGTGGTCTTCCCTAGGGGCTGAATTCGTCCAACGAAATCAATTACCCATTTTTCAAATGGCTGCAACGATACTTGAGGATTCAGTGGCAACTTGTCCCTTTGCAATGGTGTGCCCATTCATTGACATGCATCACATGCCCTAAAATACGCTTTAGAATCTTTATGTAGCATAGGCCACCATAATCTTGCATGCAAAATCTTCTATGTTGTCGCCTTTCTTGCATAATGTCCTCCCGCAGCCCCTCCATGAGCTTTCAGTGAGGGTGTTATTTCGCTCAAAATCTGGCACATATCACTGCAATATCTTGTCTACACACATCTTATACAAATTTCCTGCAATCACTAATAAATTTGTCACACGCACTACTAGTTCCTTCTTTTGCTGACTTCTATTCCCTTCTAGTGCCATTCCGATAGTCAAAAAGTGAATAATATCTGCAAATTGGTTGTTTGCTACACGCACCACGAAGAGTTGTGCATCGGGCAACCCTCCCTCCAAATTGGTATGCTCTTCTCATGTTTCAATCCATGACAGATGATCAGGTAGTGCATTTAACCTACCTAGCTTCACAATAACCTCAAAGTCATACTCCTGGAATAGCAGCAACCATCGGCAGATCTTCCCCCCCAACATAAGCTTATTGACCAGTTATTTAAAGGCAGAATGATCGGTGTACATTTTGGAATGTCCGCCAAACAGATAATGCCTGAATTTTTGAAGCATGTACACCATAGCCAATCCTTCGTGTTCTGTCGTTGAGTAATTATTCTCAACCTTCAATAATTTCATGCTCGCAAAGGCTATAGGGTGGTCCATCTCTCCTTCAATGACCTTTGTTAACACTACTTCCAATGTAATGCAAGAGGCAACATGTACATGGAATTCCTTCTTCCAATTCAAGAAGACCAAAATCAGCGCAGTGACCGTCTTCTCCTTTAATACATCAAAACTGTGCTGACATTCTTCATCCCAACATAATGTAGTGTCCTTCTTCAACAGTTTCTCCATGGGCGCGGTAATCTGAGCATAAGCCTTGATGAACTTCCTATAATATCCTATATGTTTGAGCATTGCACACAATTGTTTGACACTTCTTAGGGCCTCCAAATTCACTATCACCGTGATCTTGGTAGGGTCCACCATCAGCCCTTGCTTGCACACCACATGACCTAGCAAGATCCCAAAGGGGACACAGAATAAACACTTCTTCAGATTCAACGTGATCTGGTATTTGTGGCACGTATCCAACATTAAGCATAGACTTGCTACATGGCGCTTCACTAAACTGAACACCGTCCAATCATCAAAATACGCCTCCAATAACTTATGAATGAGCTACTTAAATTCTTCTATAACTACGCGAGAGAATATCATAGGTGCATTCTTAAGTCCAAATAGCATTACATTATACTGGAAACAACCCCATTTCATTGCGAAGGTTTTTTTCTCCTATCCTCTGGCATTATCTTGATTTGATGGTACCCTAAAAACCCATCAGTGAACGAATAGGTCTGATGCTCTCCAACTTTGTCAACTACTTCATCTATAAATGGCATCAGGAATGGGTCATGGACACACGCATCATTAAGTTTCCTCAGGTCTACACAAATCCTTATTTCTCCCTTCTATTTCTTCTCCTGAACCACCATCGTGCTCATCTAATCAGATTCTTCCACAGGTTCGATGATCTCCAATTCCAAGCAAACCTTTTCCTTGTATTTGGGATTAAGGTGATACGGTCTCTACTTAATAGGCTTCATGTCTAGTTTAAAACTGATTTTCAATGACGCGATGATATTTGGGTTATCTATTTGTGAACCTTCGACCTCATGATGGCCTTCTGCCTATGGAATACGGATATTTCTTGGATCTTCATCCCCCCCATCAGTGGTGACATTATAGCATTCTAGCTCATGGCATAGTTGGGTGCTCCAAACTGGTTGATCCTATTCTAAGGGTTCTTGCAGTACTCTGAAGATCATTGCCTTAACCTCCTGTGAGGCTTCATCAACGCTCTCAAAGCCATCCTCAATTTAAGGTCATTAAGAATCCTTTCCTTAATATATCCCACTCCATGGTGACATGGCAGAGCTTTATTTCCATATACCAATTCATAGGGACTGTATCCAAAGTATGACAAAATAAGTGCACCCACTTCGGCTGCAGCTCCATTCCATAATCTTTAGCCCACTTCGCTAAATGATAGCATGGATCATTTCTCCCATCATATTTCTCAACCAGTCGAATGTTAGGACAACCAAATCACAACCTCATCATCCTTCTATAATCTCGCCAACCATCAAATCCATCCTTGTGCATGCCCCACCATCTTTCAGGTGCAACGCGCAACACTAAATCTAACACTTGGAAGCAGTGATCCTCAAGGACCTCTCATTCAAACCCATCCAAAAACTTATATATGTCAATCAAACCATCATAATAGGGTAAATTTCTTACCTCCAATGACACACAGCACAATGATTTAATCATCATGTTATAGCACAGAGTAGATACCTCGTGCAGCCTATTCTACCAGTGCTCCAATTATTCATCTAAATCCAAGGTATAGGAACTTTCCCGGTCCCATGCAATCCATCCATCAGTTGTTGGATTAATCTAGTCTTGATCTCGCACTGTTATTTTGTAGATTTGTTCCAAGTCAGCATCACTCTCTTCATAGTCACGGACCAGTTTAGTATAGCGAGGTCCTTCTGCAGGGTCCAACGGTACTACAACCCAAAGCAATTTCCTCTCAAATGACATTGTCTTCTTCTTCACGTTGATGAATCCATTCATATCAATGACCCAGTCAATTCCAAGGAGCGCGGGGTATGGATTACTATCATTGACGATCTCTATCACTTTGAAATCAACCATCACACTCGCTCCTTCGATATCCAATGTTACTCCATGCAATCGTCTAGCAGAGGGTAAAACACTCCCTAGAGGAAATTCTTTGCTAAGGATCATAGGCTACCTAGATGTTTTTACATGGATTTATAAGCATACGAGAATCATTTTTACAATGAAGGTCCACAGGGTTGTAGAATTTGGAATTACAACTTTGATAAAATGTTGAAAGATAAATGATGATATTTAGATGCTTGACTGCTTGAACATTTTGGAGTCCTTTTTGAAAAAATGTACAATGCTATAGGGTGGTTGATATAGAGTGGACAACAGGTCCCTTACAAGCAATTTGCTACACTTAGCCAAATCTCTTGGCATGGGTCTTCCCATTCTCTCCCATGTCTTTTTAGGAAAAATGTTCGGGTCAAACCCTAGATCCAGAAAGACCTGGTCCATCTCATACTCTCTTATCTGCGTGGTGAGCCTCATCTCACACCGTGTTCTAGCCTTATGCTTGCCAATTTTTTGTACTACGCGGTGTGTGTCAGGGGCATTTTCTTTGCCAGTGCATTTTTTTATTAACTCCTGAAGTCCCTTCACAGCTTTTCTATTGTGTAACAATTTCATGCAGGTCTCCAAGAATGTGGTAAGAACAGAGGGATCGACCTTTGTAGTCACATTAGTTTCTGGTACTCTGTTCTGGCTTCGTGAGGTAGATGCCTCAGCAAATCATTTCTTGGCCTCCATGAACATTTCCTTCATGTGCTCGAGATCAAAACCAACTTCCTTCTCTAGAGCCTTGCGGACCCATTCATCTTCTTCAGGCTACTTTTCCTTATCATCCCTAGTTGTTATCCTGCTTATCAACATGATATTCACATTCAAATCTTCCTCGCAGGGCTCATCTCTCATCATTTGTAAGTTTTGTGTAGGTTGTTGAGGCTGCGCCTTTTTCTCTTGCATCTTAGCTATCAACATAGGACATTCTTCTATGGTGTGGTCAAACTGGCTGTAGTATTGACATGATACGTGTGTCTGATTTTGACACTCCTACGCATAGTTCCCTAATGTCCCATAGTTATATAAAATAACCTATCCGCGACCTCTACTAGGTCCTCCTCCTCCTTCTCCCTGTCCTCTTCCTTGATAACACCCATGTGCTCCTCCTATGCCCTGATCTGGAGGCCGTGTTTTCTCTTGCATCCGGTATGTAGGCATTCTTTCCATCATTAATTCATAGTTGCAACAGTGGCGCTCATTATGGCCCACTGATTTACAGAATTTGAAAAACAACTGTTGTGGTGTCTGAACAAACTTTTGAAGAAAATGACAATTATCTATGGTGTGTTTTACAGCCACCTAACAAATAACACACCATAGTGCGACCCCCATACTCAGTCCTGATGGAGCTTCTACCCTTAGAGGAATTGGTCCCCCTCCTATGATATAGTTCGCAAATATGGGACAATGGTCTTTATCATGCCCCTGGATTTTACATTTTAGGCACCATAATTCCTTGTGCACCTTTGGTTTAGTCTCCTTCTCTTTCTTTAAGATCTACAATTCCAAATAGAGGTTTTGCAACTGGGAGTGAATTTCTTGTATCCCCAAGGTTGCATCCTGCATAGGCGTCACATGCAAGCTCATAGTGATTTCCAGTGCTTCTTCCTGAGTTCCTATCTTCTGCTATGACAGAGCAATCCTTAGGTGGGGCAAAAGCGAGGCTGTAAACTACTCGCGGTGCTGACCATCTATGAGATGCATATTAGCTTCATGGATCACACATTTAAACCTTTGATCTAACTCCCAAGTCATTTCATCGACCCTCATTGTGATATCCTTAAATATGACTATTGATTGTGAGTCAAACTTAGGTTTACTAAATTCTTTGTTTAAAGCAGCCTTAGTTTCTACTAATGTTTCCATAGGATGATCAGAACAATACTTAATATACCATGTCAGTGAGCGATCCTGCAGAGCAGTAACTAACTGTACCTTCTTTATGTTGTCATTAGTGATCTTTTGCATATTCCACACAACATTCACAACAAACTAGAACTGATCTGTATATTCGCTCCCTATACCTTTGAAAATTGGCAGCTTCATTGCGTTCGACATATTGAATGGCGGTCGTGGTGGTGGAGGTGTGGGCGAGGGTGTATGATGTGGAGGTGGAGGTGGAGGTGGAGTGGATGGATGATATATCTGAGGGAACCCCTGAGTGATTAGTTGAACAATGCTTCACAGCGGGGTTCATTCCGCCCCTTTGTTGTCACTTATAGGGGGTCCAATCAAAGGACTGTACTCTGGTCCTGATCCTTCACGATTTCTAAATATCCTCCCACTTCACATAGGTCCAAACATCAAGGCAATGGCATAACATATTTCTCACACAAGAGCATATTAATCCAAGCATTCAGATATCTCAAATACTTACCTCACGGTCCCTTGAAGCTCTTTGCTTCACTGTAGTTGATTGAGGTATCAACCGGGAACTCTATAACAAATCCTCCTATAATTCAATCGAGCCAGTGGTCGATTGTGCGTGTGATCTTGTCTTCATAGGCTTCTAATCGTTATATCAATTTTGGAGTCCACACTATTGGACCGTCAAGCTTCCACCTCCCTTGGACGTCTGCCAACTTAGGTATCCGCTTGTATAATTTGATCAGGAAGGTGCAGAAGAAAATTTCATGTGTTTCTGTATACAAATATATGTCCAACTACTGCTCCTTTGACAGGTGCAGATTCTTGTTCTCTCACACCACGAATTCGTGAATCTTCCTATCCAACCAATTCTCAATTTCCTTCTTGGTCAAATTCAAGTGATGCAACATCATACATCTCCTTCAAGCAGATCTCGGTCTTGGCAACGAAACCATTTGTTGGCTTAGTGGGTCCTGACCCAAGTTTAGAGTTAATTGCGCCAAACAAAAGCCTGCACTACTGTCCCTTTAGGCATCAACTTGCATAGTTCAGGCTGAAGTGTCACTTGAAGCAGTATGGGGGGATGCTGGAACCAAGTTTCCACATCCAGAGATCAATGTGATGTCTTTTATTGCCCTAGATCTTCCTTCACATAGGTCTATGAGCCCCTTAGGGATCGTTACTGCAACTTCCTCTAAACAGCTTCTAGACCTTCACGAAGGTCTACTATTAGCTTTTGTGGACCTTTATTAGTTGAGTTATCTACTTACACACATCAGAAAATAACCCTAGATCTGAACTCACACAGATCTGCTTAAGTATTTAATAAACATAATAGAATGTATCATAATCTTTGCAAAAGTAATCAACATGCAATACGTAGAGTTATTAAGACTTATCCCACGGAGTCGTGCATTATTAGATCAATATTTCATAAATACATCATAGCACATATTGCAAACATAAATAACAAAAGTAAACAAACAAACACATGAATTCTTCAACAATATTCTTTATTAATCTTCAATATGGTATTACAGACTCAAAATTGCCTGCGCACTCAGCTGCGGACTCTACTTTAGGCCTTCGTGCACTCAGTTACAGATCCTTTCTCCTTCTATCTACTTGCTCCTTACTTGCTTTTTTTTCTTTTTCAAATGTAGACATGCCTTAGACTCTCTAAGACACACCTATTTATATCCTTTTACATACAATCCCATGGTTCGTGGACCATGGGTGGGTCTTAAAACCGACCCAAATTTTACATAAACAAGAGGCTAAAACCCCTTTGACTCCTAACCATCTACGCGCTCTGCATTTACAAATCATGGAGACTTTAAAACTTTTTACAAAATTTAAATCAAAACTTGGTTTTTTAACCCCAAAACTAACCCAGGGGACCCTATCCCAACATAGTCCTTCTTGGTAAACCTTAGATAAGTTTCAAATCCCTATGTTCATATGTGCATTCATGACCTGTAGATCTTATGTTCTCAAAGTGTTTGACAGAATGAATGTCATGGTTAGACCAAGCTAGGTCAACCCCTTAATTAAGTTTTGTTTTAGAGCCTTTTTCTCTATGTTGTTTATCATTTTTTGGAGTTTCATTAATATCTAGGCAGAGGTCTGGATCCTAGCACTAAAACAATAGATCGGATCTTGGGGTCGGTGGCATATAACTGAGTGAAAAAGATTGCATTTTCTAGGAAGAAAGCTTGTGGGAGTGACTGGAATGTTATAGATGTTTGCAGGCCTTTTCATGGGAGTAAATGGGGGTCCAGTTCACTGGAAAAAAATAACTCATGGGTTGGGCACCTGGAGTGGTTGGTTAGTTCTTGGTGGTCCTGTAGCACCTGGAGGAAGTCAGTAAGGTATTGTTTTGTCAGTTCCATTTCTTTAAGGTTATCTAGGAGGTTGAGTTATGTCATAGTAACCCTCAGCTCAAGTTTACCCTGGGTAAGCTGATGAAAGTGGGTAGATATGGGAGGAGGAGTGTTTACAAAGTGGTATCAGAGCATGGTTCAAATACTTGGACTGGATATGGTTATGGTTAGCCCATTTGGCCCATGCGGCTAGATGCATGTGGTTATGCATGCATTTTTATGTTAATGGTTGTCATGCATGAGGTCATGGTATGGAGTTGGTATCTTCATGCATGATGTTGACATATTGATATGATTATGATTATAAATGTATCATGTTAATGTGGACTGATTTTGTAGATGAGATAAGCCTCCCCTAAATGTCATTGAGGTATGATTTTGGTTATGGTATCTATTTGGTTTATCTCACATGGCATACTTGTACGAAGAAGAGAATCAAAGATGATGAGAAAAATGGTAGACTACAGTTCACATGACTCTCCCTATAGGTTAGTTGGAAGCAAGGAGATGAGTATTCTCCTTATATAGTAGACACATTGAAGATTTTGAGGGAAGAGATCAGAAGTTGCAAGGTCGACAATGATAGGGTGGTTGAGGCTCAGGAAATACTTGCAAGGGATTAGGGAAAACAGGCAGAGGCAAATGCAGTCATCCTTCGAAGTTTGTCAGACTTGCAGAGACAATGACAATTAAGGATTAGTCAAGAGCAGGAAGAGAATACTAATGGAGCCTATGGTAACAGGTCTCGGTTAGGATACAGGTTAGATAGAGGGGACACAATTAGAGTTGGAAGATCATTGGATACACCTAACATGAGGACTATTATGTATGGGTATCACTCTAGTTCCTTATCTAGGATACATCATCACAGTCATCACTGCCATCATCCTTATAATAGGAGTGAGTACTTTCCTGAGGATTTCAAGAAATTCAAACCACCTACATTTGATGGAGAAATGAAGAAGTTAGAATATGTAGAGGCATGGTTGCTTGGGATGAAGAAATTATTTAGATTGCATAACTATTCAGAGAACATGAAAGCAAAAGTAGTCGCCTTCAGTCTGAAAGGGAAAGCATATATCTAGTGGGAAGATGTGAAGAATATCAAGGGAATTTCAAAAGAAGAGTTGATTTGGAATGAGTTCAAGAGATTCTTCAAGAGGAGGTACATGTCTAAGAGGTATCATGATGACACAATTAAGGAGATTTATAAGTTACAAATGGGTTCTATGACAAATGATGAGTATACTAGCAGGTTCCTAGAGTTGATGAGGTATGTGACTTACCTCAAGGATGAGAAATCAAATATTAAAAGGTTCATTAGTGGGTTTCCAGTTGCATATAGAGATCGGACTGAGTTTGATGAGCCTTGGTCACTCGAGGAAACCATCAGGAAACTGAAGCATTGTTATGATTAGTTAAAGCATAAAGCTGAGCCTAAGCATGATTTGAAGGTGAATGAGAAAGTTAAAGGGAAGTGGCCACCAAGGCAGGTAAGACCTCAAGATGAATGAAAGAAAGAGAATGTGGTTCCTTACAAGAATTTTAATCTAGTTGAGAAGGGACATGGGTCACATCCAGGAGAGAATCATAATAGAGGTGATGGTAGGGGACCATTTCAGTGTTGGATATGTAGCAAATATCATCACAAGAAGGATTTTCCATTGTATCAAGGTGGTAGGCCTTAGATCTATAGTGCTAAGGAGGCGCAGATAGTTGGGGATGTTGGTCATAACATTCCTTAATTTATGCAGTTGTGGAAAACAAGAAAGCATATCACTAGGCATCCATTATTGAGATTGAAGGTAAGATCTGTGGTAGAGTTGTTCTATTTTGATTGACCATGGATCTAATTATAGTTATTTTAATCTTGATTTGGTGGATAAGTGTGGATTGAAGAAAGAAGTGCATGCAGAGTCTTGGTTGGTGCAGTTGGCTATAAGTACTAAGAAGAGATTTGATCACTAGGTAAGAGCTTGTGCATTTGAGCTGAATGTTATGCCTATAGTAGCGCATCTAAATGTGCTTCCATTAGGATCATAGAGTATGATTTTGGGTATGGATTGGTTGTATCTCCATTGCACCAAAGTAGATTGCTATGGCAAGGCCTTTGAGTGCCTAGATGATAATGGGGAAAAGATAATCTTGTAGGGAAATAAAAATCCTACATAAGTGAGGATGATTAAATCTATGCAAGCTAAACACAATCACAAAAATGGGTGTGTACTAATTTTATTCCATATTTTGGTGACAAGGGTAAAGATGTTGAGGATGCAAAAATATTCGAGTTACTTTGTATTACAAAATTTTGAGGATGTGTTTCCAACAGAGGTTTCATAGTTTCCTCCTCATAGGGAAGGGGTCTTTTCTATTGAGTTGGTACCAAGGGCAACACCAACATCAAAGGAACTTTATAAGATGAGTACTCCAAAGTTAGTGGAATTGAAGGTGCAGCTCAAGGAAATACTTGACAAGGGGTACATTATGTCGTGTATCACCTTGGGGTGCAAAAGTATTGTTTGTAAAGAAGAAGGATGGTACTCTTAGGTTACGCATTGATTACATGAAGTTGACCAAGGTAACCATCAAGAACAGGTACATATTGTTGAGGATCAATGACTTGTTTGACTAATTTAATGGAGTAGCAATGTTCTCAAAGATTGATTTGAGATCATGATACCATCAAGTAAAAATTAAAGAAGAGGACATCTATAAGACTACTTTCTTGACCAGGTATGGGAATTATGAGTTTGTTGTAGTTCCTTTTGGTTTGACTAATGCTCTAGCTACTTTTATGTTCTTGATGAATATTGTGTTGCGCCCTTATCTGGACAAGTTTGTTATTGTATTCATTGATGATCTATTGATATATTCTAAGAATGAGAAAGAGGATTTCGAACACTTAGCAATAGTATTGATATTGCTAAGATAACATCAATTGTATGCCAAGCTTAGCAAATGTAGTTTCTTTTAGACAGAGGTACACTACTTGGGACATGTTGTTTCTGAGGAAGGCATAACAATGGATCTGGAAAATGTAAGAGATATCGTGGAGTGGGCAGCTCCTAAGAATGTGGATTAGGTTAGATCATTCATGGGGCTAGAAGGTTACTATAAGAGGTCCATTAGGAACTTCTCACGGATCCAATATTCTATCACATCATTGCAGAGGAAAGGAAATAAATTTGAATGGACAGAGGAATGTGAAACAAGTTTTGAACAATTGAAGAAGTTGTTGACAAATGCTTTGGTGTTAAAGCTTGCAAATCCAGATAAAAATTTTGTGGTGTGTACATATTCTTGCAAGAGAGGACTTGGTGGAGTCATGATGCAAGATGGGAAGGTGGTTTGTTATGAGTCAAGGAAACTTAATGAGCATGAGCAGGATTATGTGACTAATGACCTTGAGTTGGCAACGATCATTCATGCATTGAATATGTGGAGGCAATATCTTCTTGGCATGAGGTTTTTATTGATGAGCGATCACAGTGGGATGAGGTACTTATTTTACCAACCGAATTTGAATATCAGGCAAGATAGATGGTTGGCCATGTTGCATTAGTTTGACTTTGATATCAGAACAAGGTTTCAGATGCTTTCAGTAGAAGAGTATAGGTAAATCATATAGAAGCTATCTATTCTTATGGGATGGGTTTACAAGATCGGATTTTACAAGCAGGACATCAGTATGACAGGTATCAATAGCTTAAGCATAGGCTACTATTATCACTAAAAAATTATCACCTATCAGTTTCTAACTAGGCGGATCGAAATACGCCATTTAGATTTAATTTTACCATAGTGAAATCACTTTCACTGTGGAAAATAATTTAGTAAACCACTTTTATTAAATTATTTTACGATTTAAATAAAAAACCCCATGAGAATAATTAGATAAATCATTGTTAATTTTCTCTAGTAATTATTATTAAATCATTATTTAATCATTATTCTTTGTCACATTTGTCTAAATCCCTTAGGAATATTCAAATAAATCATTATTTATTTGAATTTCCTTATTTTTGTTATAAGAATAATTATTAAATCACTTTTTAATAATTATTTTGATTTCACACCTTTCTTATTTCTCGGAAATAATGAAAAATCATTTTATTTGTTAATTGTTTCTAAATAAAGAGATTTAACCATTTTAAATTCCTTTTCCCCCTCCAATAAATATAATAAAGTATTCCAAGTACTTAGATCTGAATTTGGTTAATAATATTTTATTATTCTCCCTTTTTTAGATTAACTCCATACTTTTGTATATAAAAGAGGGTTTTTCATTCATTCTTCACCATGATCATTATCATCGTCAACATTATCATCATTTTTCTTGAGCTCCCATTTTGAGTTCTTCACTTTTGTTTGGGTTTTTCACATTAAGAGAGAGGATCAATTTTATGAAGCATCAAGAATATCAAGGGGCCCATCCCACGAAGGGGGACTAACAAAGACCAATCTGTAAATCTCCTTCACCAAGTGTTATCAATAAAAGATTAATTCATTTAAAATTTTCTTTCCAATTGGGTTATTATACTGGATACTTTATATTGTTTCTTTCTATTTTGGATTATATCTTCTTTTACTACAGGTTTTCTATTTGTGTTTCAGATCGAAGATGATAGCAGCCATAAACTTGTTGTTAGGGTCACTTGTCACCTAGTAACTTAAGTGAAGTATTTTTGCTACACCTTCCAAGAATTTTCACACTAATAGTTACAACAGCAGGGTACAAGTGATCAGGATGTGTACTATCGTCTCATTGAAGATGGCCTGATCAGATTTAGGGTTAGGATCTATGTGTCAAATGATAGTCAGATCAAGAAGCTTATCTTGAGGGAGTTTCATGTCAAGCAATATTTAGTTCACCTAGGATATCAAAATACATTGACAGTTGTGAAGAATTTCTACTATTGGTTGAATTTGAAGAAGGAAGTGACATATTTTGTTGCTAAATGCTTGGATTGTCAACATGTGAAAGCTTAGTGTAAGCACCCAGTTGATTTGTTACATCCTATTCTAATTTAAAAGTGGAAATGGGAGGTAATTTACATGGATTTCACTACAGGTTTGTCGAGGACATCGAAGTAGCATGATTCCATCATGGTTTTGGTTGACAGGTCGAGCAAGGTAGCTCATTGCATTCCAATCAAGACTACTTATTCAACTAGTGAGGTAGCACAAGTCTTCATCAACGAAATAGTGAGGTTGCATGGTATTCTGAAGAAGATTGTGTTAGACAAATATGCTAAGGTCCCTTCTAGACTTTGGAAGACGTTATTTTCAGGTTTGGGTATAGCGTTGGCCTTTAATACAACTTATTATCCATAGACATATGGACATACATAAAGGGTCAATAGGATCCTGGAGGATATGTTGAGGATGTATGGCATGTATCAACAACGATAGTGGGAGGAGTATCTTCCACTAGTTTAGTTTGCTTACAACAATGGTTATCAAGATTCACTAAGGATGAGTCTGTTTGAGGAAATTTATGGGTGTAGTTGTAATACTCCCATTAGCTGGAGTGATCTAGTGAAGAGGGTACTTATTGGAACTTACATGTTGGCATAAATGGAATAGGAAATATAGGTTATCAAACAAAATCTAAAGGAAACACAAGATAGAGAAAATTATGTAGACTAACACAGTGCATTTAAGGAGTTTCAAGTTGGGGAGCATGTGTATTCGTGCATCAATCCCAAGAATATTTCCTTGAGGATTGGATCATGTGCCAAGTTGGCACCTTGGTATTGCGGGCCTTTTGAGATCCTTAAGAAGATTGGAATAGTGGCCTACAGACTTGCACGACCTCCGATAGTGAAATTCCATGATGTTTTCCACATTTCATTATTTAAAAGATATGTAAAAGGTGTTGATCATGTTATTGATTGGTGTGTATTGTAGGCAGAGCTAGAAGGAGAATACCAACCAAAACCTCGGTACATATTGCAGTGGAAACAACTCATGATCTGGAACAGAGAAATCGAGCAAGTTAAAGATCAGTAGAAGCACTTTGGGCCCGATGAAGCTACACGGGAGATGGTTGATCATATGTGGGCTATGTATCCTTCATTTTTTTCTGATGAAGGAAAATGACTTTTTGTATATGTACTTATTTATGTATGGTTTTTATTGTAAATATCGCAATGAGTTGTGTTATAAATATCCAATAAGTGGTATGGTTTTCACATTATCATGTTTTTCATGATGGTTTTTGCTTTTGAGTAGGTTGTTGATTGTAAATACTACAACGAGCCGGGTTATAAATCTCCATGGGTAGTATGTTTTGGTTTTCAATGATTTTGTTGGTTATAGGTGTCATAGAACAACAAGGATGATGTTCCCCTAAGGGTGAGGGGTGTGTAACAGCCCTGGGTTAAAAGTTCATGTAATAAAGATAATAAACACAAAAATAAGACCAAGGTCATGGGACACGTATTCCAAGATGAATGTTGGGAAAAGTATCCTAGTGGGCATCACTTGTTGTTTATTATGGCTAAGGGGAAATTGGAAAAGGCCTTGAGAAGGAAAAAAGGCATTATTGGTATTTTATTTTATGAAAATAAGAGAAAATAGGAGAAAAAGAAGGTGAAAGGTCATAGGTTGCATGTGAGGAGGAAAATGAAGCACAATGGAGGAAAAATGAAGAAATTAGAGGCAACAATAATAAAAATAAATCATAGCATTAGTTTCAAGCCTTTTGTTAGTTCAGTTTTGGAATTAGTCTCATAGAGGAGAAGGAAAACAAAAAAGAAAAGGAAGGACAAGGAAAGTAAGGATCAAGCAAGGAAAGGTTGGATCAAGAAGTTTAATCATGAATGCTTGCAGGTAACAGGTTGCATGTATAATTTCCTAGTTGGTTTTGGCATTTATGGTATATGCATGTGTGTATTTGGTTCATTTGTTGTCATTGGCGTGGGTTTTGTCGAAGTCTGACATTGGTTTTGGCCTTACCTTGACATTTCTGAATAGACATGGTGTGATGGGATTCATTCTTGGTTGACCTTTGGATTGCCGAAAGGTTTTAGGTCCGGGTGAGGTGGTATTAAGAAAATCCCAAGGGTTAGGGGTGGAGATGATTTTCTTTGGGAATCCTTCAATAGGTGGGTGGATATAGGAAAAATCCTCAAGGGATGGTGAAGGAATTTTGAGGCATCCAATCTCGATTTGGTTTTGTGATCTCGGGACCAGTTTAGGTGAGACCACTGTAGTGTGAGGGTGGAGGTGGTTTAGCCTCTAGATTCCCTTGTTTAAGAATTGGTTTATCCCATGAGATCCCACATTCATGCTTTAAATATGGCATGAGGGTTACTGGATGAAAGAAAGATTTGGTTCAACCCAATCTATGGTCAGGTGGTATGTGGAAGTCCCTGACTTGGTTGGCCTTCACATTTGTCAATAAGAACTAAGTTCCTCTTATATTTCATGAGTAAATGTACTTTTTATTATGTGGATTTAATGGTTGTCCTATCATTGTTATTTATCTGGTTATATGCTGGTTATAAGCATGGTTTTATGACAAGCCAAAGTTATGGCCCTTACCATTTTTTATTGATAAGGAATGGTTATTGAATGCATGACCTAATAGATGTTATTGCAACTATTGTGAGAGGGGATTAGTCCTTCTTGGTAAACCTCAGATAAGTTTTATATCCCTATGTTCATATGTGCATTCATGACCTGTAGATCTTATGTTCTCAAAGAGTTTAACGGAATGTATGTCATGGTTAAACTAGGCTAGGTCAAGTCCTTGATTAAGGTTTTTGTTAGATGCTTTGTCTCTATGTTATTTATCATTTATGGGAGTTTCATTAAGTTTTGGGCAGAGGTCTGGATATTACCCCTAAAAACGTGGCTCAGATCTAAGGTTCGTTGGCACAGAATTGAGTGAAAAAGACTGCAGTCACTGACAAGAATGATTGTGGGAGTGACTAGAAGGTTACAATCACTTGGAGGCCTCTCAATGGGAGCAGCTAGGGGTCTATTTCATTGAAAAAGAAAGTTAACTCAAGGGTTGGTCATCTGGGGTGGTTGGTTAGCTCCTAGTGGTCTTGTAGCACTTGAGGGAATTCAGTAAGGTCTTGTTTAGTCATATCCATTTGCTTGAAGTTATCTAGGAGTTTTATTCATGTTATAGTAACCCTCAGCTCATGTTTACCTCGGGTAATCTAGTGAAAGTAGGTAGATATGGGAGGACGTTTGTTCAATCCTGTAGCGTAGTGGCCTCTATACATTTTGACCTCCCTTCACTACATCAAATAAACCTAATTAGAATATATTACCTGTTGTACATATAGTAATGATACCTATTAAGTTTGTATTAAATCTGGATTGATAATTAAAGTTGATTCCCTCAGTAGTTCCAACATTCTTATATTGATATTAAGGCTCGTCACTTTTTGGCGTCGTTGTTGAGGAATTGTGAAGGTAGGTATTATTTTATGCTTTAAGTTGGTTCATTCTCATTTCATTTCCTGGAAAACAAATTTGCATCAATTTTTTTGTTTATAAAACACACAAAAATACAAAAAGAAGGTCATTTATTTCAAGCCCCATAGAGCTAGGGATAATCCAGGAAATATTTTACCTAAAACCCTCACTTCTACAAATAGTTAGCCTTCACTTTTTGTTGACTACTATTACACTTCCTTGTGTCATACGTGAGAGTGCCAAAACTTGACAACAATGTAGTGTGTCCATCCTGATATGTAGTCCAGATCCTCCCTAAAAAACTAATGAAAACATTCCTTGAGCCTTCCCTGAATAAAATGAGCTCAAAAACCTAATTTATGGGTCAACACGACTGTGACACTACCTACTTATGATGATGGTAGGTTGCACGATATTAGCCTCGCAATGCCAACATGATTTTTACCTAGATACTCACATTGATTCCTAAAAGGCAAGTTTTCCCAAAGAGGACAAAAAGCTTCGTGATCTAGAGGCTTCCAAAATGACAAGTTGGATGTTGTTCATTGTGGATGTGGTCAAATTCTACCAATATTAACCTTTGATCTTATCCCTATGAGCTTCCTCCTTGAGATGAGGACCTTCCCCTATCTTTGGTGAGATCTTAACTCCCTCTCCCTACCTTTATATTCATCCTCTTCCATTCCCAAATGGTTGGTCTCTGATTATTTGCACCCTTATGCTAAGATAGTGCCTACATGCTATTCACTTTGGCTTGGAGAAGGAGTGCTTGGAGAACTTGAGCTTGGACTTGGACATTCACTCATGGAGGGCTACTAACATCAAGGTCTAGGTTGTATTCTTCATCTTTTGTTTATTAATATATACAAGTACTAGTTCACTTTCCATAAATGCTTTTGTCAATGCTTCAATTATCTTAGAGCTCCTACATCTGTTAAGTGGATTACATTCAATTATGCTTGTTGCACTTTTATGCTTTGTTGTGTCTTTGGCCTCTTATGTGAGTATTCAAATGCTATGAGCAGCAAGGACTAAGCCTGAGGAGAAATCGATTAAGATATCCAATAAAGGAGTGCATTATAGCATCAGAACGAGGTAGGTCTCCTTCTTCTTCTATCATTTCAATTGTAATTTAGGAAAGCATCTTGCAAATTGTCTCGTTTTCTTCTAGACCCACTCATTGAGCTACAGGGATCATCTCTGTCCATAGAGAGGATTTACCTAGGCAACGAAATGGCGACTCCACTGGGAAAGCTATAACCTCTCCATCCATTCCTTAGATCTAATCCTTTGATGAGTTTGACAAACCATCGATTCTTGGCTTATGTGCATCACTGTAGGTTTATACGGTCATTGGTTTTTGCTTGAGAGTGTTGTGTTTGGTTTGATTTTTGAAATTTTTGGTTTTTTCTTTATTTTCCTCGCCCAACATGTTTTCTGGTCTTACAGAAGCGCTGCCAGTGCTGATTTTGAATTCATAGTCGCGCTGCTCTGCCTTTCATCGTTGCTTTTCCTTTAACATGCGTGTTGATCCCAGAGGCTAGAAAAAATTAGTGTTTCTTCTCATTTCTAGAGCGTATCAGCCTCTGTGATTGTTTTTCTAGTGTTATCATAGTGCCTTGATTGTTGTCCTTTAGTGGTTGCAATTGTCTCTTTGCTTCCTTTGGTGTGTGATTGAAGTTGAACTGCTTGCTAAGGTTTCTAGGTCAAGTCACTCTTCACTCAACACTTGGCTTATCTTTCTGAGATCGATTGTCTCCATTTAGGGGTTTGAATGCAGTAAGGACACCATTTTCAAATTGCTTTCGGTTCATATTCACGAAGTTGTTCTCATTAGTATTGGATAATATTTGTGTTGGGGTCCATGTATGAATGATTTATTCACCCTATTCCTACATTAATTAATCAATCTAGGTGTATCCTTTCAAGGCAACGCGCAAGGTATATGCAGGGGCAAGAGCACAATCTGTTTCGACCAACGGTTCACAATTAAGATTCAAAGCATTGCTGTGAAAATAAACTAAATACAAACTTCAGAAAAGAAATTAAAAGAATTAAAGAGTTGTATCAGTAAGCATAAACTACTAAATAACACACAGAAAGATGTAGCACCTGATTAGAAGAGTGGGCCCAGCTCTCTGATCAGGGCTGCATTAGTCACAGCAAAGATTGGAACAACAAAATAGATGATACTTTATTAATCTAAAAAGGAAAATTACAATATCGATGGGGTGTCCCCAAATTACAGGAATAATTTGCCTTTTATACACAGCGAAGGAGAATGACATGTTTCACCAAAACCTGGTAACTGTATACCCAAAAATGTACATTAGTTGGAATGGCGCCAACACCAGATAGACAAGATTAACAAGAGGTCCAAGAATGGTTCAGGGATCTACGACTCCAGTTGTGCGGCCTCCTTATGGCTAATCGTTGCTATGAATTGTGGATCTGCTGTGAGATGCTGAAGCATTGGTTCCTGTTCTCCAGAAGCTGCAGTCAAACACACATTTTAGGGTTGTGAATAGGTAAAATCCCGCAACTTTACTTCAATAATAAAATATTCCAATAGATAAGACAAGGGTATTTACCTTACAGATTTAGCATAGTAATCATGGGTAAATAAGTGCAAAAAGGTCAAAAAGGGTGATGGAAATGCAACAGAAAGATAGCCCGATTTGGTGCCCAACATCTCCCCCCAACTAGCCTTCTGCATGCCCTCATGTAGTTTGCCGCCTCCGCAGGTCTGGATTTTGCAGACTGTAGGCTTCATGAAGCTGAGCGAGATCATATTCTATGACCATCTCTATCCCTAGAACTTTAAAACCATCTGAAAGGAGGACTTCCTTCCACCAGTCTCCCAGAACATTATACGCTGGGGTATAATTTTCTACTGGCAACCAAATAGTGGGAAACTGAAACCGGATTCCCATCCATTAGACCCTGCATGTTCGAACACATGCCACATACCTGGGCACTCTAGGGAGTGCTCGTGCAAAATTTGGTGCCCCAAAAGGTTCCCTATTCCGGATAGCTATAGGTGACATCATCCACCTTTTCTGACAGCAATCAAGGGCCTCATCTTGAAATGTGACTAATTGCCTGACACAAAGATCAAGGCACCAGTTTTGTGTCCTTAGCATTCTATCTCTATTCCCCTCAATTCCCAAAAAGGTGTTGTGTTTAGTGAACATTGTGATTGACCTCTCATGTTCTCCTCTTACTATAAATGGCTTTGTAACCTGATTAGATTCAAATGTGTTAAAATCCTTCTGCCAGCTGATCTGATTGAAAGTGTAAGAGGTGAGGGCCCTTAAATGAATGTCCCCCACATATGGGACCAGGTTGAATTCTCTGTACAAGCACAGTAGATACCCGTGCAAGGAAAACTCACACATCAAATGCTAAGTTGGCACGTCATGACTCCTCATTATTCGGAGGAATTATACACCATCTTCTATCTCATAACTAATCTCGTTTTATATGCTCTCAATGTAGAATTAAAGAAAACATTCATGCAAGAATAAAGAATAACAAGAAATAGGGGGGCGACATTCCATCACCTCTTGCACCAAATTAAAAAACTACTCCTTATCAGCTTTCAGCTCTGCCACTTGCTTTTCCATCTGCTCCATCTTGAGCCACTGCTTTTCATGCCTTAATCTCATGATATCTATGCACTCCACATATTCAACAATGGTTGTGGAGACTCATTCCTGAGTTATCCTAACCTCATTTTGATACCGAGCCGTAGTAGATTTCCAAGTCTACACTTCGGTCGTCAAGGCATACTCACAGTCTTCAAACAATTGCTCGACTGGGTCTGTTTGAGTGGCAGCAGAGGTTGTGGCTATCTGTTCCACTTGAGTCTATGCTTCTACTCCCATGGCCTTGGAATTTTTAGCTTGCTGCTTGTATTTCTTCATCCACTTCTGCATTTTGTTTACCTGCCTCCTTAGTTTCTTGACCTCCATCTTAAGCCGAATTGTCTCTTTAAACTGCAGCTCGTATTTTTGCTTGACAGGGAGTCTTCGTTGTTCACATAGCTCTACCCATTCTTGCTTAACCAAAACTTCCTCAGTTTCAGCAGCTAGAGGTAAATCCCCCGAGACAGCTTCTACTATGCCGACTGTCAGGTTTTCCTCCACTGCCCATTCTTCTTCGATTATCTCTTGCTTCACGACCTTCTCGCCTGGATTTTCCACTGGCTCATTCGTTGGGACCACTTCGCTTGGTCCCTCCTCTTCACCAACAGCTACTTCCTCTTGTTGCGTGCTCACCATGACTGGTGGTGCCCTTGCGAGATGCTCTCCTGCTAATATGTCTGTTGGAATCCTTCCCGGTTCCCCAGCCTTAGGGGCCTTTGTCTCTTCTCTCCTCTTAGGCTCTGAAGTGCCTATTGCCTGAGTAGCATCCACCCCACACGGTTGTGGCCTTTGTGACAAGTTTAAAGCTAGAGGAATGGCGAGATCGTCTTCTTTGTGTCGAGGGGAACGAGTTACCCTTGCTCCTCTTAAGATAGAGGAGAAAAAGGAGAACTGGCAGGGATCTTCAATGTTCGGTCCCGAGGTCGATGCTAGTTCTTGTGGGTCAGCACCAACCTCATGCCCTAGTTCTCCCAGATCTTCTTCCATGGGTTCCATGGCTTCCCTATCTTCGCACCCTTCTTGTCTTTGTTCCTCCTCATCCATTGGTTCTAAGGTCGAGGTGGTCATGACCTCTTCTTCATTCGGTTGATTCTCCTCCATCAGCTCCATGGTGGCAAGAGGTCCTTGTGGGGTACCCTCGGTCGTAGTATCGACCAATTCGCCCACTCTTGTTTGTTGTGGTACTACCTCTGTGGTTGTCATGCTATCAATTTGCTCAACTAGTTCCACAGTCGAGGCTGGTTCTTGTGGGACAGCCTTGACCGTGGTACTAGTGGGCCTCTCTGTGTCAACTCCCGCATCTTCCATTGGTTCCACAGTTTTAGCTTGCCCTTGGGGAGTAGCCTCTTCTTTGAATTCTTCAACTTCCATCTCCATCTCTTTTGGTTCCTCCTAGTCAACATAATCATCTTCTCCTGCATTTTCTTCCTCCATGGCTTCTGGTTCATCTTCCCTGGCAGCCACAATGTCTGTTACCTCTTCTTCTGTGGAATCTCGAAACAGTTCCCACGGGACTGGGATTCATCTGATAGCATTCATCACTAACAGCTGAACCAACCCATGGTGGGTGATGACCGCCAATACCTGTCGCGACCCTTGAGCTGAATGTGCCATCAAATGGAGGCTTCTCAGTAAGAAATAAGGCATATTGAGTGAAAAATCCTCTGCTTGGGGAAATCGCAGATGAGCTAATATTCGAAGATGGTAGTTGAATATAGTGGAGTATCGCCCTTCGTAAGTTATATATTTTATGATGAACTCTGCTACTCCTCCCCATGTATGTGGTAGCGAGTTTCGATCGTATCCCTGACCCTTCTCCACGATGCTTTCTCTCACCTGCAAAAAGGCTTCAGGAAACTCCAGAAGGGCAGTCCTTCTTGAAAACCATCACTGCCTGTTTTGAAGAAGCCCACTGACTTCTACAATGGCTTCCTCTATCACAGGGATTTCAATTCCGTAGACCCAAGAGATTGCTTCTCCCAAGTTGAGTGCAAATTCTGCCGCAATTTCTTCGTTCGACCCTCTCAACCTATCTAATTAAATGTTCCAACCTACATTCTCAAAGACCTACCATACCTCCTGATTGTTTCGAACTCTCATTATATCTTCTGGCTCATGCTGCACAAACTGTCCACCCATTGTTGTAGAGACAGGATCAGCACGATGAATGCAGTTAGCTGATAGGGGAGAATGATAAGGACCCAAACCATTGGCAAGTGTAATAATGTCATGGTTGCTTTGGGGACAATGGATGAAATAGTACTGTTACCTTTGAAAATGATGACGGGTTATGGTGATACAGTTAGATATTTCAGTGATTTAATGCAGTGTGCTGGGGAGGTGACTGGTTATGATTCTGCGCATATGAATATGCATCCAAACACATCAAAGTTAAGATTACGAAGTACCGAAATCATTAAATTATGTTTGGTGAGGATTGTGTGACATGAATGATTTTTCATGGTACATTGTCGTTTATTATGATGGTTCCCCCAACTTAATTACAGTCGTCCACAACACGTTTTAATGTCTTTTTTGGAATATTTTAATTAAATCCATAAGAGCCAGCGAAGACGTACCTGAGGACCTACCTTGTGGTGGAGTAAAAACAAAATATCTGACAGAGTAACAACAACAAAGAGTAATAGCAACGATGGAGTAACGGCAACGGTGGAGTAATGACAGTTATAGAGTAACAACACTGGCGGAGTAACAATAGTTGCAGAGTAATGACATTGGCGGAGTAACGACACTAACGGAGTAGTGACAGTGGTGGAGTAAGAGCATCGGTGGAGTAATGGTAGTTGCAAAGTCACAGCACTGGTGGAGTAACAGCAATTGCAGAGCACCGGTGGAGTAGCGGCAGTTGCGGAGTAACAATAGTTACAGAGTAACAGTAGTTGCAGAGTAACAACACCGGTGGAGTAACAGCAATTTCAGAGTAACAATAGTTATGGAGTAATAGCACTAGTGGAGTAGAAGCACTTAGTGGAGTACCAACACACACTAGTGGAGTAACAATAATATCTTAATAGCAGTACTGGTGGAGTAACAACGTTGAGTGTTACATTTCTCCTGACCATATTCCTTTGTTATTCCTACAAAATACAAACAAGTAAGTAATAACAATATATATATATATATATATATATATATATATATATATATATATATATATATATATATATAGCAGAGTGAGAGTGTCTTTCATTCCAACAACCATTAAATTAGATAAATCAGAAAGGTGTTTGACAAAGGCATCTCTAGAGGCTGGACGGTGGTATAGCTTCATATGGTGTCCATTTACTAAGAACAAGGTATGATTCTTGTCTATTGTAATTAATCTAACTGTTCCATTTTCGAACACTATGTCCACTTGGTATGGTCCCATCTAGCGAGTGCGAAGCTTGCCTTTCAAATCCTTAAATTGGGAGTCATAAAGTAATGCCCAATCCCCCACATGAAACACCTTACTTTTGATAAATTTATCATGCCATTTCATTCTCTGTTGTTGAACAGTAGTAGTCTTCTGGGCAGCTACTGATCGAATCTTGTCCGACTCATTTAGTTGTTCTAGTTGGTGTTTCTGTGCTTCTGATAGGTCTAGGCCTACTTCTAGAGCTGTTCTAAGGGTACTGTTCTCAAATTCTATCGAAAACAAGGGGGATTTCCCATAGACTAATTAGAATGGAGAAAACCCAGTTATGTTCCGCCATGTTGTTCTATATGCCCATAAATCTTCTGGAAGATTTTGTGCCCAGTCCTGGCGATGACTTGCTACTATTTTTGTCAAGATATTTTCCAATATCTTGTTTGTGCTTTCTTCTTGTTTGTTCGCCTAGGGGTGATAGGGGGTTGTCACTGTATGTTTGACCCCATATTTCTACGTCATCTTCGCTATCATGTGAGATGTGAATTGTGATCCTCCATTTGACACAATTTCCCTTGGTGTGCCGTATCGTGCAAATATTTCTTCAAAAAGAAAGTCTGCCACTACTTGCTCTGTTGCTCTTGTGACCACTCTGGCTTCCACCCATTTAGTCACATAATCGGTGCAGACCAGGATGTAATATTTCTGATGAGAAGGTGGATTAAAGGGTCCAACAAAATAAATGGCCCATTTCTTGAATGGTTCAAGGATTATCTGGGGTTGTAGAGGCATTTCATCTGCTTTCCCAGGTTGTCCCATCTGTTGGCAACTATCACACCTTCAGACATGTTAGTGTCAGTGTCTCCACACTGCCATCAGTGATAAAAATTCACTCTTTTGAATTTCATACTAGGTGTCCCATTCTGATGAGTTGCATTCCACTAGGTCATGAATCAACTGATGGTAGGGTACATTTTAGTTTTCTCCCTCATGACACATCTGACCTCTTTTCATACTATTCAATCAATGGTTCATGTTTACTTTCAGTTCATTTCATCAATTTGGTCTTAAGTCTTAGTGTTTCAGTCTCATTAGGTATTAGGGTTTTACCATGGTCAAATTTTTAGTAACTATTGATTAATAATGGTTAGCAGACACATGAGGATGACAATAATCATCAGAAAAGTTTTAATATCTTAACTTTTAAACTTAATAAAGTTTTCACCTCAAAACCAGTTTGAGGTGAAAACAGAGCATTGGTATATTATTTGTAAATTTCATGTAATTTTATTATTTCTCATATTTAATTAATAGTTTCATGCTGCTCCTGCTCACCTGCTAATATATCCAAGAACATGCCACTGCAAAAGTCTAAGAAATCAAAGCATCAGTTTTCCTATTCAAGCAATAGATCAAGCATCCAAAAAACAGAGTATTTGAAAAGCAAAAAGACATTATAAAGTGGGTTTTGAAAATTGAAAAATCAAAAGTTTCCAAGCCATATAAAGGTCATCCCTCTCTTAAGTCATTTCATTTTTTGAGTTGAATTCCATGAGCTGAGCTAAAAATTGCGATTTTGAACTGTTATTGAGCAAAGGGGGTGAAATCACTGTGTTTGTGGAAAAATCTACCTGGCGCTATGCACCAAAGTCCAACGCTACACATAGAGCTGGTGCTATGCACCTGGGTTTTTTTTGGGGTGTAAAATTGAACTGGAGCTACGCACCTGGGTGATTGCGCTACGCACCTGGGTTTTTTATCGGGTGTAAAATTGAACTGGAGCTACGCACCTGGGTGAGTGCGCTACACACCTGTCAGTGAAGTTCCAGATCGTTCCAAATTGCATCAAATCACTTCAAAACCTCTCCATTTCCTTTTGCAAGTAAGTAACACCATCATTATTGTTGAAAAGAAGTTGTTGCATCAGTCTTGGGTGGTTTTGACTCTCAAAAAATCAAACCCTAATTGTCACTAAATTGTCTCATATATTTAAAAAAAAAATCTCATTCATTACTACTGTCCTATTTCATCTATTTGTGGTTCCCTAAACTCCATCCCCTCATATATAATTCCCTAGACATCATTTCCTAAACTTTTCCCCAATCCCCAAACCCTACACTATTTCCAAAACCCTACTCCCTATTTCCAAACCCTACTCGCTCCCTAAATCCCATTCCCACTCCTGTTCACCCTCACCTATTTACCTATAAAATCTCTTCATACTCATCTTATATCCCTTCACCTTATCTCTTCATTCACCACAAGGGAAACAACTATACAACAATCGAGAAGGACAGTGAGTATGAATTGGAAGATGAAACCCTTAGTGACAGTTCCAGGGAGAGAGATACATAGGGAAGGAAGCCTCATAAGGGAGGAAAACATATTAGAGAGGATCCCACCAGTTTGAGGGAGCTACAAGCCTACCCTTTTGCAATTTCTTGTTTTAGACATCAGTCATGTTTTAGTTTCTATGAAATGGTGGAAAGGGTTAAATCTCATCATGAATTAGCAAGGTTGTTTGTGACACATTTGGACAACAATGAAGTAAACCTTGCTAGAGTTACATTCACTTTGTCACCAATTATTATTTCAGAGGCTACAGGTATTCCAAATGTGGGTGAAAAGTGGAACAAAGGCCGAGACATTGACAGTGAGTATTATGAGCCTTACATCAAGGCTAAATACCATAACAAACTCAAGAGAGTATTTCCCTTTAAATTCTTGGAGGACAGGTTTGCTCCATTGATGAAGCTCATCATCAAGTACTTTACTTGTGAAGGTAGGTTCTCCTACTTGTATGCATACCACATTAGACCGCTGATGCATTTCACTAGGGTGAGAATGATGAATATCCCCTACTTCATGTTCAGAAACATTGAGAAAATGACACTCATAATAAAGAAGAAATCATACCCCCAACAGTTAACTAGCATCTACCACTACTCTTTGATTAAAATCATTGTTTTACATCAGCTGAACCTTCTCAACATGCCATGGGAAACTTTCATTTCTCATGAAATATTCAAAGGCCCTCAAGTCTTTTCATCAGTGCCACATGAAGAAAGTGGACCTTCAGGGCATGAAAAGGTCCAAGAGACTGGAATTATTGGAGTGCCAGTATTTGTGACATATGAGAGGGGCACTAGGAAACGTTTTTCAGCTGCTAGGTGAGTATTATCTACACAAGGTATGGAAGGGGTCTCGCCTTCATCTTTAGGCCATAGGCAAATGCTATCTCCACAAAGAGTGGAAGGGGCTTTTCCTTCTTCTTTAGCCAAATAGGTACAGGTTTAGCAGCAACATAAGGCAAAGGTAAAGACAAGAAAAAGATGCATGAGAAGGCTCCTAGTGATTGGCAAGAGAGGGATTTTGACCTTGTTGATCATGAGGAGACACAAGGAGTTGATGTCATTGACTTGGATACTCAAGATCCAAAGACTGTCAAAGACATGATCATAAAAGAGAAAGAGTCTGAGATACAAGATTTGTCTAAAAACTTAGAGAGGGCTACATGGGTCATCAAATATCTAGAGCAAGAAAAAAAACAACTAAGCGACAAGCAAGTCCTCATGGAGTTGCAAATGATCAAGGAGAACAGGCAAAAGGCTAAGAAAGCAAAGGTCAAATTGACTTCCATTGAACAAGAGATCGAGAATTACTGGGAAAATTGGCTTGAGAGCGTTAATATACACCTTGAGGGACTGATTGAGAAGGAAAACAGAGACAAGAAGATGCTTTGCCACATGACCTACCACTACATGACCTAGAACAAAATATGGAACATAAGGATGAGGAGGCTTAAGGCTAGGTTGAGGAAGGCCCTAAGGAGCAAAAAGGAGCAAGACCTTGGCTAAAGCCTCACTAGCCCATCAAAGCAATTAATGATAGCACCTTGTGCCAAAACTGGGCAATTTTTGACAAATTTTGGCCATTTTCAATTTTTGAAATTTTGCAACACAAAAATTTGCCCTAGGTGTGTAGCACCACCAACGCTATGCTTTTCACTGGAAGAATTTTTGAAGAAATGGCTTGTATATTTGGATTCGGCATGATGAGAACATCAAACCCAAAAAATCTTAGCAATTTTGGAGCAAAACTTGGTCACCAAAAGGTCAAGAAACCATTAAAAAATGACCTCTCTGCCTCTTTTTGGACACACAAACGCAGCCTTGGGAGATTCCACGTTTGAGGGGGAAAATGACCTCCAAGTGCAAAAATTCAAGATGTTCCAGAAACTAGATAGAACGACCTTTCTAATGAGCTATCTTGGGCTCAATTTGGCTACGGGAAAGGCCTCAAAAATCAGCTATGAAGTGGGGCTAAGCACCTGGCCAATGGCGCTACACATAGAGCCAGTTTGCTCAAAAATCCAAATTTCACCTAGTTTTTCTACAAGTTTACTTTTTTTCTCTCATCTTGGATGAATTTATGATTGTAAATGATGCTATGATATGTAAATTTAATTGTAAAATGACCTTAGAGGGTAGATTCATCATTTTGAGGTGGTTTGGGGGTAAATGAATCAGTTTCCATGGTTTTAGAGGCAAGTTGTTCCACTGCCTATATTCTTGTTCCTTGTTGGGAAATGGTTGTAATAGTTCCTTATCTCTTCTATACGACCCTTGATGGCTAGCATATGTGGTTTTGATGCCTATATTATGTATTTTTCAGTCATTAGCAAATGTTGGACTCTCTTGGATGCTTTGAGCTACATTACACATATTTACAGCAGTTTGGCAAGGAAATAAACCAAGATTTGCAGCTATTTTTGTGGGATACTTGTGGTAAAGTGTTTTTTCATAGTTTCTTCTTTTGTTATTATTTTTTCTCATGTGTTATGTGTGCCACAATCTTATTCATTCTTCTAACTAAATGAAATTAAGATAGATAGGTAGAATACATTGGTTACAGTGCTTTGCCTTGGGAATCCATTTAGTTGTTGATGTTTTCTACTATTTGAAGAGGATTCATGAGCTCTGCATGCACTCCTCAACTCCTCACCAGTCTTAGACCTACCATCTCACTCAATTTCAAGTGCTAAAACACCTACCTACCTCGCCCCATAGAACACCCTGCATTCCTCACTTGATTTCCCGGACCCAAACCTCCCTGCTCCATTTGATCCAGTGAAACCATCAAAATAAATCAAAAAATCCTAGAGCTACTATACCTAGCCTAAAATCCATATTTGCAGTCATCTCAACTAAGATTGACAAGGAGAGAGCCCTCTCCCGCCCTGGTAATGCTAGCTACTAGGTTAAGCATGGTTTGTGGTTATCCTAGGATTGCCTCCCTTCAGCCTGAGGTCAATCTAGGCTCTAACAAGACATAATCCAGAGCATCACAAAAGATGGAGGGTCAGTAATATCCCATTTGTAGCACTTTTTGACTTGTTCTTTTATATGTAAAGTGTCCTCCATAGGGTCCATCATGTGCAGCCTTTAATATCTCATAGATATCATCTTCTACGACATAGTGTCGAATCTGTTGCTCAATCCCTGTATGAAAGAGATATCCTAAGATCCATGAATATTGGGTACTCTGATGAATAATCTTCCTTTTCTCTTTATATGACATATGATGAGGCACCTTCCCTGTAGCAAGATAATTAGCAATATCTACATACCACGTAGTGTTAGCAGAAACTGCAAAGAGATGTTCATCTGGAAAATTATCTTCAATTGGTGTATTCTTACCATCATCTTCTATCCTAGACAAGAAATCTGCAAACACATTGTCCTTCCCTAATTTATCTACTATAGTAATATCAAATTCTTGTAGTAGCAAAATCCATCTTGTAATGTGACCAGGGGGTAACAGGTTTATTTTTTAAATACCTGATAACTGCATGATCAGTATGGACAAAGGTATGATACCCATTAATGTAGTGTCGAAATTTGTTGATGGCGTAAATGACAGCAAGGAACTCTTTTTTAGTTACTATGTAGTTTAATTCAATAGGAGCCAAATTCTTACTAATATAGTAAACTGCATATGGTACTCTGTCCTCTTGCTGTCCAATACTGCACTAATCACTGTTTGGGAAGCATCCGTGTGAATATGGAAAGGTAATGCCCAGTCTGGCCCTCTAAGGATCGGAGCGCTACAAATCAATTCCTTAATTTTTGTAAAGGCTACATCACAGTCACCTATCCACAAAAAATTTGAATCTTTTGTTAGTAATTGTAAAAGTGGATGTGCTACTTTCGTAAAATTTTCTATAAAACACATGTAATAACCAGAACAACCAATAAATTTGCATACCTGCGTGGGCGTTTTGGGTGTCGGGAAGTGCAGAATTACCTTTATCTTCACTGGGTCCATCTGTATTCCTTTAGCTGAGAGCAAATTCACTAGAACAATTCCCTCCTCCATCATCATATGGAATTTTACCGTACTCAGAGAGACAAGCACTTGTATACACCTTTCGAGAACTTTTTCTAAATTTTTCAGCCCTTCTACAAATGAATCCCCATATGGAGTAAAGTCATCGATGTAAATTTCAACACTGTCATCTACTGAATCAGAGAAGATCCCCAAAATTCCCCTCTGGAACGTTGCAGGAGCATTACACATAGAAAAAGGAAGGACCCAGTATGTGAATGTTCCCCAGGGGCATGTGAAAGTGGTTTTGTCCTAATCTTCAGGAGCTATCTAGATCTGGTTATACCCACTAAATCCATCCAGGAAGGAGATATATTAGGGCTGTAACGAAAAATAAAGAGGTTCACCAGTCTTGTTAATACGGGATTTGCTAAAAGAATGGGATTCAACAATTGAAGAATTAGACCATCCATAAATAGACTTAGAGCTTTTGGATTGTTGATCCCATAGTGTGATGGGCGGTGTGTACAAGGCTGGGAACGGATTCACCGCCGTATGGCTGACTGGTGATTACTAGCGATTCCGGCTTCATGCAGGCGAGTTGCAGCCTACAATCCAAACTGAGGCTGGATTTTTGAGGTTAGCTTGCCCTCGCGGGGTCGCGACCCTTTTTCTCGGTCATTGTAGCACGTGTGTCGCCCAGGGCATAAACTTTTTTCCAGCCAATGTTTCCAAAACTTGATCAATAAATGGTAAAGGAAAATGATCTTTCTGTGTTTCCTTATTTAGTTCTCGATAATCCATGCATATCCGCCATTTAGCATTTTTCTTGGGGACCATTACTAATGGGGAAACCCATTGGCTATCTAAGATGGGGTAAATAAAACCTACATCCAGTAATTTTTGAAGTTCTTCTTTCACAACGTTTTTCAATGCAAGGTTCATTCTTCTTTGAGGTTGTCTCATTGGATGACAATCTTACTTAATGTATATGTGATGGGTACATAAATTAGCAGGAATCCCCTTCATATCTGAGTAATCCTAGGCTAAGGCTTCTTTATGTTTCTGAAGGACATCTACAAGTTGCTTCTTCTGGGATTCTGATAGGTTTGGATTAATATTCAGGGTTTTTCCTGGTTCTAATTCCACTTGGACACTTTCATGGGGTGCATCAACAGGTAGCTCCTCTGATCCTTCTGCTGTTTCAATAGTTTCCTGAGTCTCACAACTTAGGATAGATTCTAGGATTTGTTGATTTGGCTTTGAAACGGAGCAAGGATCATCCATAAAGGAAGTGATTACATCATCTTCCGATTCCATTTTCAACTGAAGGGCATGTCCAATAGTGAGGACTAGTCTTAATTCCTGATTTTTCATTTCAGGGTATTTCCTCGATAAATTTTTCTTGCCACCTGTTGGTTTTACGGATGGGTTTGGTTCTGCAAGTGGGTATAACACTATGTTCTTATTGTTGTGCCCATTTGAAATAACCATGTGCCCTGAATGACACCCAATGTAAGCATCTGCAGTAGTCAGCCATGGTCTACCCAAAATCAAAGGATGGTCGCCCATTGAAGATTGCGTCTGTAAAACCAAGAAATCTATGGGATAGTACCATGAATCTACTGAAATTGTTACATCTTCCAAATTACCTACAGGTTTGACTGTAGATCAATCTGCCAGTTCCAATACTGTAGGTGTATGTTTCAAGTTACGAAGACCTAATGCATGCATAGTTTTAGTGGTGATAACATTGATGGCAGCACCCAGGTCTACCAGCACATTCAGAATCTCAACCCCATTAATTTGTACTGTCAGAATTGGGTTCCCTGGATCTCCATAATTTACAGTCATTGACTTTCCCATCATGAAATTTGATCATTTTCCCACATGAATAGTGAGGGGGTCTTTGGATTTCTTTGTAGGTTTCTTTGAACAATATTCCCTACGAGTCTTCACATATATCGGCACATCCTTCATAGCTTGTAACAAGGGAATTTTGACAAATAAGTTCTGCAATTCTCCTAATAAATTGAATTTAGCTTGAGGGCTTGATTTATTCAAAGTTAGTCTCTCCGGGTAAGGTGGTTTGGATTGATATTATTTCGTAGGAGGCGCCTGGTTTATATCAGTTCGTTTTGGCTCTTTATTAATTAATTTTGATTCCTTACCTTCACTATCAAGTTGTTCAATGATAACTGGAGGAGGTTGAACATTAACTGTCTGCCCTGATCGCAGATTCATTTCATACAACTCTGCAGTAGAGATGCTATATGAAGGTAGGTTAAGGATGTCAGCTTGATGAGCTCCCTTATTATTAGGATTCGGGTTAGGTTATATTGGCAGCTGAGGATGGGAAGGTTGATTACCAGGAGGCACATTAGAGGACAGTTGGAGTTGCTGTTGTGGCATCGAATGAGGAAACTTCCCAAGAGAGGATCCTTGCCAAGTTGGATCCCATGAGGGGCTTGAACTAGCTTGAGGGTTCCACTGCTGCCAAGGTGGAAACTAGTATTGTGGCCACATGGGAGGATAGGGCATGGACTGAGGATTCATAATAAAATTATTGAAATATTGAGATGGATCTGAGTACATACCTGGATTCCCATTGGTGGTCGAGGATGCCATGGATTTCTAGACCCCATGAGGTATAGCTGATCCATGTCCTCCCTTGTCCCTTGAAATACTTCTTTTAGGCCTGGCAAGGAGGGGCATGAGGTTGTTGCATGATTTAGCTCATAGATTGTGCATTCCTCTATGGATTTTAATGGACATTCCCTTTCTGGATGCTTCTTTCTACACTTTGGGCAGAATATCACCATGGTCCTATCCAATTCCAAATGATTTTGTTTTACTTGTAACGTATCCATCTGTGCTGACAAAGTACTGAGGATATCTGTTCTCAAGTTGTCTAGTAGGTTCCTGATTTCTGCCTTCGTAACACCCCCACCAGACCCCTTTACTGAGCGAACCCCTTGTCTATTTCTTGCAAGCCCCCTTGAGCATTGAATGCATAGTTCATAGATAACGTCGAAGGTTTCCTTAGAGATGTCTCCCTTTCCCATGAGGTTCAATAATTCCATTGAGTCCTCACGAAAAGATTGGAGGAGGATAATTTTTAAAATTTCCTTATCCAGGTCAAAGTGACCTAACCTCTAGAAGGTGTACTTGAATCATTCCACACAATCTTCCAAGCTCTCGTCTTCTTTTTGTGTGAACTTAAAAAGTTCCTCCTTGATGTTCCGAGATTTGCAGTAGTCCTGGTATTTTTCCAGAAAAGTTGTCCGCATGTCATCCCATGTGGAAATTGAGCTTCCTCCAAGGCCCATGAACCATCGCAAAGTTGTCCCTTTTAATGTAGCAGGGAAAATCTTCAACTTCTGGGCATCTGTCATGTAGTCATACCCCCGGCATACTATGTCAAATTCAAATAAAAATGTGTCGGGGTCTTTTGAAACAAGCCCATGAAAGCTTGGTAAGGCTACTAATGGAATAGGCTTTATGTGCGCACCAGCTCCCAGATCCCGATCAGAAACTCGATGATGGAAGTTGTGGGAGCCATAAATATCTTCTAATAACTGCTAGGAATTTCAACAAGCTCTGTGGAAGATGGTTAAGGATTCCTTACCACTCGGATTTCAGTTGCTTTAGTAGCACTTCCCCGGTTCCTTGGTGATGCAAGTACCCCTTCGTTTCCTTCTCCTGCATCCTGATAAATTGATCCCTCAGCTACAACCTCCTTTCCCTTGCTGGAGTGGTTTGACTCTGTTGATGTTCTGCTTGCGACCTCTTCCCCTTCTATTCGTAGCGTAAAGTTTCCCTAGTCAGGTATACTGCTGGATGTTTCTTCAACTGCTAGAGGGTCATGCTGTGTCAAATCACCAAAGAATGTTGTAGATAGCACTCGTTGATCTACTGATTGTCCTTCGGACTTCACTCTCTGTGCCCCTAGCCTCAGAGCTATGCGAGAGGATGCTTCTGATTCAGCCTTTGCTATAATTTGTTGGATATAGGTCTTTCTTCCCAAGTCTGGTCCTCCCCTCTTTGGGGCTCTCCCTCTGCCCCTCTTATTTGGTTCTTTGTTCATACAAATGTTGGTATCTTGGTATCAACCTACAATGCTTTAGTCTTGAAGTAAGGTGTCAAAGGACCATTCCTTCCCCAAGATGAAAGAACTCACAAAAAGAGAGACAACAAAAAAATAGGAATCTAGGGTTCAGGGCCTGGAGCAGGGCGTCAAAGGACTCCTCCCTCCCCAGGACAAGAACCAAAAACAAACACACACCTAGAGAAGACCTAATACTTCCAGATATAAAGCAGGGCATCAAAATACACCTCCCTCCCCAGGGTAAGAGCTAAGGTTTCCCGAAAAGAAAACACACAAGGGTTTGAAAGAAATAAATATAACTCAGGGCCTGGAGCAGGGTGCCAAAAGACTCCTCCCTCCCCAGGACAAGAGAGTGGCCCAAATCAAATAGAAAAGAAAAATAAAAAAACAAGCAGAAAGGACACCTACACCCAAGACTTGGAGCAGAGTGAGAAAACTCGTTCTCTCCCCAGGATGAGAGAGTGACCCTCTGGTTGGTCCAGATCATGTTTGCACCTTGTTAGCCTCCCCGGAAACGGCTCCAAAATGTTAAGGTCCAGGCATGAACAATTTATTCACCCTATTCCTACATTAATTTATCAATCCAGGTGCATATCCTTTCAAGGCAACGTGCAAGGTATATGCAAGGGCAAGAGCACAATCCGTTCCGACCAAGGGTTCACGATTAAGATTCAAAGCATTGCTGTGAAACTAAACTAAATACAAACTTCAGAAAATAAATTACAAAAATTAAAGAGCTATATCAGTAAGCATAAACTACTAAATAACACACACAGAAAGACGCAGCACCTGATCAGAAGAGCAGGCCCAGCTCTCTAATCAGGACTGCATTAGTCATAGCAAAGATTGGAACAACAAAATAGATGATACTTTATTAATCTGAAAAGGGCAATTACAATATCAATGGGGCATCCCCAAATTACAGGAATAATCTGCCTTTTATACACAATGAGGGAGAATGACATATTTCCCAAAACCTAGTAACCGTATACCCAGAAATGTACATTAGTTGGAACGACACCAACACCAGATAGACAGGATTAGCAAGAGGTCCAAGAATGGTTCAGGGATCTGGGACTCTAGCTGCGCGGCCTCCTTATGGTTGTTTGTTGCTGTGAATTGTGGATCTGCTGTGAGATGCTGAAGCATTGGTTCCTGTTCTCCAGAAGCTGCGGTCAAACACACATTTTAGGGATGCAAATAGGAAAAACCCCATGACTTTACTTCATTAATAAAATATTCCAATAGACAAGATAGGGGTATTTACCTTATAGATTTAGCATAGTAATCATGGGTAAATAAGTGCAAAAAGGTAAAAAAAGGTGATGGAAATGCAACAAAAAGATAGCCCGATTTGGTGCCCAACAATTTGTACTTTGAAAATTTCTTTTAACACATTGTCAAACGTAGATTAAAATTTTTTTCTTTGGTGAAACTGAAAGTGGGTTCTTGTTTTGATTTCAGTATTTCTGAAAGAAAAGTGAAAGGATCTCTTCATTTGAATTATTTTTGGAACGATTGTTGGGTGTAGGAATTGCGCTTGAGAAAACTCCTCAACACTTAATTGTCAACCCGAGGGTTTCGTAAACTTAGAGACAAAGCATAGGCAATGCCAGAAATGGTGTGAACTTTTCCTATTTGTAATTCTACTTCTTAAAGGAAATGCTTTCCAGAATCAAATAGAAAACAATTAAAAATGAAATTAACACTAAGGCAGCTCTAGTGCTGGAATGTAAAAGACAATTTGCAAGTAAACGAAGTAAAGAATTCACACACGACAAAAACAATCTTAAATGCTGGAATGAAATGATATGTTCATCTTTAGATGGATGGTAAACAGTCTGACAAGTGGGCCCTTGTAGAATATTGTCTTCCTTCTGTTCTCCCTCTCACACAAGCAACATGTCCTTGAATTGTTGCAATCTGCTTGCACTAGTGCAGGTACAATATTCTGAGTATATTTGACTTTCCTTACTGAAGACTTATGTTTGAGTGAAGGTGCTCTAAGCTTTAGGGATTAGAGCACTCTGTTTCTTTGTCAAGAGACTTGCTCTTGCACTAAAATAGAATTCCCTTTACTTAGTTCCCAAATTACTTTCGAAAGTGGAAAGATGTGCTGGAAAAGAATTGCAATTGTAAATGAAATTATGAACTAAACTATATGTGAAAAAGCAAATGCTTCAACTCATTAAAGTTTGTAGAGGAAATAAACTTCATGAAATAAAAGCACTTTAAAAGAATCAAACAGTAGCCTAAGTACTTTTCATGTGTTAATCAATGTTGGTATTTTACCCACAATTATGATATTCTTTGCAAGTATAATGTGGTAATTCGATATAACGCTTCCAGATCTTTTAGAGATGAACTTTTAATACCAAAAATAGTTACTCAATTAATGATTCATTTTCTTAAGAAATAAGTGAAAGTAAAATGTAGGTAAGTGATTAAATTTTTGATGCAACGAATGACTAAACCAGGGTGCAGGTAACAGCTTGCACTGGTGCAAGAAGGATTTCCTTGCACAATCCGTTTGAAAATGAATTAAAAAAAAAGAACAGGAGTAAATGAAATACAAGAAAAATATTTCATAAGAAAATAGACACAACTACTCTTCAAACCATGGATTCGTTTCACACATAGGCTACAAAAGATATTATAATTGAGAACTTAAAGATTAGTGATTAAAATATTACATCACACAGCTGCAAAAGAAATAACCACACCATATTTTTGAATAAGGAAAGCGAGAGGGGTAAACGAGCTGGGTTGGCTGGGCCCTAGCCAACTAGCTCATTCCCCTTCTAAGGAACGAAAGAGATCAACACTTCAAAGATACGTCAAAGACGAATTTAAAAGTTGCGCATGCAAATCATAACAGTTCCTTGTATTACTCGATTTGGCAAATTACATTACAGAGCAGTCCAGCCCCAGAGCAAGGCGATAACCAGATTACATAAACCAAAATGATAGTCGATGGTTCACTAGCTTCCTATCTACGATATACATCATATATATCCTTTCGGCTCTAGGTCGTTTACAATAATTACAGATAATTCTCGTTTAGGCCTCTCGGCCAAACAGACTTAGAAAACCGAAAATATAACTTTGGCCAGTGGTTATAATACACACGAACTTCGCTTGGCCATAACCTAACTTTGGAGAAAAATCCTTGAATGCGCACCACCTATTATCCTGCTTTAGTTCCTCAGCAGTTAGAATCAGAGTCGAAGATCGAGATCCGTCCTTGTGGAAGGTAGCTTCTCTGAAATCTCGGGCAATGGCAGTGAAAGAATCTACCTGCACTAGTCATCTCATTCATCATTAACATTAAGTTCCATTATTACTCTAGGAAATAAATATGAGTTACAAGAAATATGTAAATAGGCACGAAATATATATAAAAAGATTAATAAAGTGCTATAATAAATCTTAATATAAAATATGAGCATGTGCAGGAAAAGGGTAACCATCTTGTACTAGTGCAAGAAACAAGGGTCTTTTATTAAACAGAGGTTGATATTGATGGAAATGGGGTAGAAAATAGGGCAATTTAGGATACCAACATCCTCCCATCCCTAAGTTGTTGTGTGTCCTCACACAACGTTTTACCTCTGCAAAAAACCTTCAAAAATGAATGGCCAACTCCTCAGTTTTGCACTTCAATGTTTATTCGTGTCTTTATTATCTTTGGCTTCTTGTCTCGGACTTTTCGCAGCTGCTTAGTCACCTTCTTTAGGCGTCTATAGCATCTGGAAGCCCAGTATTTCCATACCTCTACCTACTACTTCTGCCAGTAACTCCACCTCACTCTGTTTATGCCAACTCTGTTGTTTCATGACCTCATTCAAAGCTTCCAGGTCATGGACTTGTTGCTCCAGACCCATTATTCTGTTATTGAGGAAGAGAGTGGACGGTGCTGTGCTAAGGTCTTCAGGTGTGAATGTCTTTTCTGCCACAGACTCATCATCAAGGTCGAGGCTGTCGAAATTTTGCCTTATGACATCGTCAAGGGTTTCTATGCTCGAGGTTTTGCTGTTGCTAAGGGTTTGGATGCCCTCACCAATGTTTGTGCCATGGGTTTCAGTACCTTGTGCGCCTAATATCTCTGGGCTTTTAACACTTTTTTCTCCCAGTTTCTTAGGGGATTCAACACCTTGTCCTTCCAAATCAATAGGGGTTTCGATTCCTCATTCTTCTACCACTACCGGGACTTTAGTACCCTGTCCTTTGAACATCACAGGGTCTTCAATACATTGCCCTTTTAAATCCATAGGGTCTTCAATGCCGTGATCTACAAAAACCACAGGGTCTTCAATGCCCTGGCCTTCAAAAACGGCAGGGTCTTCAGTGCCCTGACCTTCAAAAACTGCAGGGTATTCAGTGCCCTGACCTTCAAAAACCACAGGGTCTTCAGTGCTCTACTCCTTGAAACCATTGAGGGTCTCCACATTTGGCTCGCTGAAATTTTCAGGAGGCTCTTCATGTTGTTCCTCTTCATCCTCCTCTATTTGGACTTTGCCGGTGTTCAGTGTCGACATTTTTTTCTGCTCCTTAGCCTACTGGAAAACGTTGACAACGGAACATCATCTTCTACATTCTCCTCATCCTCCATAGTGTGTGCCACTGCATTTGTGAGAACTGAGAGATTATGAATAGTGGGGGAGACTTGGGGCAACTCATTGATTACAATTTGAGAACCCGACTGGTTCATTCCTTGGCCAACAACTTTCCTCCTCGCCGAGGTCCTAATTTTCCTTTTCTTTGCTACAGGTGGAGTGTTTTCAACGACCCTCTTCTCTGCTTGCACTGGTGATCATTTACTTCGCTGCTTGGCAAGAGACAATGTCTTTGCCTTTCTCTTCTTACTTTCACTTGTGCTAGCAGGCTCTTCTGCACCCCTCGCTCGGAATTCTTTTAGAAATGCCTCCCACGCTATTCCCTTTTTTTCTAACTTATTCTTGAACAGCATCGTAATGAGTCCATGATGGCAAAGTTTGTTTACAACCTGCCTTGCACTTCCGATCTGCACATTTTTTGCCATCTTCTCAAGGCTCTTGAGCAAGAACTGAGAGAAATTAATCAGTTACCCTGCCTCGAAATGTGACAACAATTGAAGGTGGTATACAAACACCAAGGTATAATGTCCTTCACCTGTGACAAACCTCTGTAATATAAATAGTAAATCTCGTCATTTCCCAACCATGGCTGTCTGTGGAAGTCATTTTTTCCAGTCGACCTTAATCTTCTTATTGACCACGAACTGGTGCCAACGCTTCTTTGCCAACCCCTCCTTTTTAAACTAGCACTCCCTTGTAAGTGGAAAGCCTATGGCTTGTGAAATGAACTGTTCAGTAATTTTAAACTTTAAGGACCTGACCCTAACTCGGCCTTCTTTGGATGTCCTTGAAAAATCTAGCTCTACGACCATGTCGAACCCGTCAAATTTTTTGAGGAATGGTAGGAACCCTGATTCTTGCAATAGTGCAACACTGTTCCTGTACTCGACGGTTTGTTCAATCTCCTATAGCGATAGTGGTTCACTCCTCATAGGTGTCATTTCGAACCTCTTCCACTTCACTCATCACACCCTCGAAAGAATTTCACGGTAACTCCAACGTTTACCAAGAATTTTATGCTGGAGGTTCCTCGCCCTCTGTCTTTTTAGACCCACTCACTCGGCTATGATGGAACAGTCCCCTCCACATGGGGTATAGATTCATGTTAGCTTGTTATAGGTGAATCATGATGATTGGATGCAGTGGCAGTATAGGTGGCGGTGATGCAATGGATAGAATGATCGGATTATGGGTAGGTTAATGATGGTCAGGTAATGTGGAATGATTGCAAGGAGGGTGAGTGCAGGTTATCGAATAGTAGTACTTTTCTGCAGTCAGCATCATAATTTAATCAGACATATTTCAGCACTTATTAAAAAATATTAGATTTCAACCTTACACATCTTACACTTTAAATATTTGTTCCTAGATTAGTAATTAATGAAACAAACTATCAATTAAAACATTAAGTGAGATAACATATCAACACATGTGCAGAAAAATATAGGCCCATAAATCTTTGATAAACAATTTCAGGACTATGTAAATTGCTTTCACAGTCAACTATATTTCTGCATCAGACATGCTTGTACTGTTGTGCTTGCACTGCGCTGTGCTTGCACCAGAGACTTTTACCAAACAAGAATCTGATAGGACATACTTCTGTAGCTGGACTTTTAAAAAAAATTGCCTCATTATACAAGAAAAATTTATTCACCATCCTTTGGTGCTTCTCAACATGCCTTTTGAATGACTGCATCAAATTCTGCAATCGACTTATGAGGGAATAAAGAAGTGGGAAAGGGGTAAAAATTTTAGAATGGTAAGGAATATTATAGCAGGGATTTTAGAAACAATATCACCAAGAGGGATAAACGAAATGGGATGTGGGAAAAAAATCAAGGGAAACGAGGGATTCTACGAAATCAGGTAAGGGTAGTTTCTTGGAAGAAAAGGAAGGTAATTCATGGGGAATTTAGAAAATAAACTTAGTGAGAAATTTCGAAATGGGGAATAAAAGAAAGACAATATTTTTACCTTGAAATCTGCCTATAGTGGTGCAGGAAAAAATAACTGCAGCGGGGAGTAAGTGTTTACTTGGATAAAAATGTCTATGCTAGTTACCCCAAACTTGGGTAAGTGCTCGGTTTCATGAACCTGCTTCTTCTTGGTGGCAGCTGGCATATCTAGAAATCAAGTAATCATTCTCTTTTTATTAGAATTTTGATCTTCGTACCATCATGCTAGTTTTTAGGTTGATCGTTCTACAATCATGTCAGTCAATTAATTTTCACAATTACAGGATTTTTTTTCTTTTTATACTTTTTTTTTCTTTGATTATTTTTTCAATAAGGACAAGAAGGAATCAATTCTTCAATAGGTTAGTATTATCACCTACCAAGTCCTTTTAAAATGGTTGTTGGACTTGCTACATAAAATCTCCTTTAGTAAGGGGATGAAAATATACCATCAATCTATGCCTATTTACTAGGAACACAAAATTTCGTCCATTAATCGTTTTGATTTCTATCACTCCATTTTCGAAAACTTTGACCACCTCATAGGGTTCCATCCACCATGTATGGAATTTTCATTTAAAATTTTTGCATATTGAATAGTAAAGGAGTACCCAATTACCTGGTTGGAACTGATTTTTCTGAATGGACTTGTCATGCCACTTCTTGTGTTGTTGTTGAACCAAGACATTCTGCTGAACAGCATCCCTCTGCATTTCATCTAACTCATTTAATTGTAGAAGGTGTTGTTGTTGTACTTCAAAGAGATCTAGCCCCAATTGGACTACAGTCCTGAAAGTCTTGATATGGAATTCTATCAGTAAGAGGACTTGTTTCCCATACACCAGCTCATATGGTGTGTGTCACGTGTTGTTTCGCCCGGTGGTTCGATAGGCCCACGATGCTTCCGTTAATTTGTCAGCCCAATCATTTCTGTGCATGGTTGCCATCTTTGTGAGGATGGACTCAATTACCTTGTTTGTGGACTCCACCTGACCATTGGCTTGCGGGTGATATGGTGTAGATCTCCTATGCCGTATTTTATACTGCTCCATCACACCCTATACCAGATTAGAAATAAACTATGATCCATTGTCAAAAACAATTTCTCTAGGCACACCAAATCTAGTAAAGATTTCAGTAAAAAGAAAATCAACAACAACTCTTTCAGTAGCAAAAGAAACATCTTTAGCTTCTACCCATTTTGTAAAAAAATCTGTACAAACCAAAATATGATTTTTATTTGATGATGAGGGATTTATTGGTCTTACAAAATCAATAGCCTATTTTTCAAAATGCTTAATCATAACCTGAGGGCATAAAGGAATTTCATTGGTTTGATTAGGCTGGCCAATTCGCTGACAGTTATCCAACCACTTGACATATTGTTTGGCATCCTTGAACAAGGAAGGCCAAAAATAGCCAGCTCATAACACTTTGTATGTAGTCCGCTTATCGGCGAAGTGACCTCCACAAGGTTCATCATGGGCATATTTTAAGATATCAAACACCTCTTCCTCTCTTACACATCTACAGATAATGAGATCCGCTCTGTGTAAAAGAGGTCTCCAAGGATCCAGGAATATGCAACACTTTTCTGAATGATATTGCGCTTTTTACAAGCGGATACGTGAGGTGGTAATTTGTCGGTGACTAAATAGTTAGCTATGTCAGCAAACTATGGATATTTTGTTCACACAACAGAAATATGTTTGTCGGGAAAATAATCATCAATAGGAAATGCTTCACAAGGACTATTTAATCTTGAAAGATAATCTGCAACGATAGTAATATTAAATTCCTGTAATAATAGCAACCACCTAGTTACCCTACCACTAGTTAATTGTTTATTCAACAAATATTTTATAGCAGAATGGTCAGTATGTAAAAAAACTTCATACTCTGTACTATAATGTCTGAATTTATTAATATAAAAAATTATAGCTAAAAACTCTTTCTCAGTAATATTATAATTGATTTCAGCGGGTGACAAGCTTTTGCTATTGAAATAAATAGCATAAGAGTGTTTGTCTTCTTCTTGTCCTAACGTTGTGCCAATAGAAGTATCTGAGGCATCAGAGGAAATATGGTTTGGCAAGGACTAGTTTGGTCCTCTCAAAACTGGTTCCTGAACTAATTTTTCCTTTAATGTCTCAAAGGACTGTTGGCAAGTTGTAGACCAAGAAAAATCACTATCTTTAGCCAAAAGTCAGAAAAGCGGGGTAGCTATCCTTGAGAAATTCTCAATGAATCTCCTATAGTAGCCCGCATGTCCTAGAAAACCTCTCACTTCCCTTTGAGTTTTGGGTATAGGAAGACTTGAAATGACTTCTATTTTTGCAGGGTCGACCTGGATACCTTTGTCGGAAATAAGATGGCCAAGAACTACTCCTACCTTGCACATTAATCTGCATTTCTTGTCACTCAAGGCGAGATGGGCTTCTTGGAAATGAAAAAGAACCTTTTCTAGATTATTGAGGGCTTCCGGAAATGAATCATCAAACACAGAGAAATCATCCATATAGATTTCTATGCATTCAAGGTCAGCAAAAATAGCCAAGACTTCCCTTTGAAAGGTAGCCAAGGCATTACATATCCCAAAGGGAATCACTCAATAAGAAAATGTACCCCATGGACATGTAAAAGTGGTCTTTTTTTGATCCTCAGGTGTTATCTGTATCTGGTTGTATCCACTAAAGCCATCTAGAAAAGAAAATTACTTCTTACTAGCAAGGGTATCGAGTACCTGGTCGATGAAAGGAAGGGTGAAGTAATCTTTGAGAGTTGCTTTATTCAATTCTTTGTAGTCAATACAAATGCACCATATCCCATCTTTATTTGGGACAAACACTAATGGAGAGACCCATTGGCTATCACAAATGGGGTAGATAAAATCAGCATCTAAGAGTTTTTGCAATTCTTCCTTTACAATATCTCTTAGAGCTGGGTTCATTCACCTTTGGGGTTATCAGACAGGTCGAGATCCATCCTGAATATAGATATGGTGTATAAAAGTTTCAGGAGGGATCCCTTTAATATATTCATAACCCCATGCAAAGGCATCACGATGGTTCTGTAACAAATTCACAAGCTACTCTCGTTGATAAGGAACCAAGTCTGAACTGATATACAAGGATTTACCTAATCTAATCTCAACAAGAGTAGTGTCAAGCTCAAGAGCATATAAAGGTTTCGCTAGAGATGGTGATGATGGAAGTAGAGAGTCATATCCTTCTTGAAAATCTGACTCAATGATTCGAAATTGGGCATGGTGTCTAGATTGTTTAGGAATTCTTGAATCTCACCCTCCTGTGAGGACTCAACATTCTGATGTATCAAGGAAATAGGCTAGGTCTCCTCATCAGTACTGTAGTCTAACCATAAAGTGTCTTGAAGCTCCTGAATAGATCTAGCAGGTGGATATAAGGTGACTCTCTTTCTTGAATCTCCATGGGAAATATACATATCACCAGGACGACATCTGATATAAGCATCGACCATAGCAAGCCATGGTCATCCTAAGATCAAGGGATGCCCTCCCACAGGATTCTTTGGTTGAAGCATAATGAAATCTGCGGGATATTCCCAAGAATCTAGGGAAATGACCACATCATCCAATACTCCTTCCGGCTTGATTTTAGATCTATTTGTCAATTTAAGCATAATGGGGATAGGTTGAATATGGACCAATCTAAGTTGATCCATGGTTTGCTTGGTCATAACATTAATGGCTTCCCCTAGGTCTATAAGTACATTGGAGACAAGGACATCACCTATCTGAATAGAGACAATAGGGTTTCTGGGGTCAGTATATTTTTCCATGTGCATACATCCCGTCATTAACTTAATTGAATGGCTTGGGGTTCCAATCTTCTCCTTCCTGGCTTCTTGAGACAGAGTTCCCTAATGATTTTTGTACAAATGGGGATCTCTTTAATAGCTTGGAGAAAAGGTACCCTTATGAAAAGGTTCCTAAGCTCAGAAGCCAGGCTAGACTCAGGAATGGGGTCTTTCTTCTCCACGACTAACCTCTCTGGATAGGGAGGTCGGTTGGGAGAAGATGACAAGGGCTCAAAATGCATAGGGATAGGTTGAATGGTGTCATCTTTTTCAAAATGGTTAGGAGTTTCCTCCTCTCCTTTCTCATCGATAATCACAATGGGCTACTTTTGATTTTCTGAAGTTACCACTTTCCCTAATCTCAATTGGAGATCATTAACTCCAACTGACATAGTTTGAAATTTGGATGAAGAAAGTGGGGCATAGAATGGATCATTTGTACCACTTTATTATTGGGGCTGGGTAAAGGTTGAGTAGGCAGCTGAGAAGGTCAAAACAGTGGATGTAAAGGTAATGGTGGCATAGGTTGACTCAATTGAAGTAATGATTGTTGAGGCATTGGGTAAGGTGCATATGTAGGAGGATATGATTGCATAGGTGCATGATAGGAATTATGTGAATGATGTGAATGGTTTGGCCTTCTCCATCCTTGTTGCCAAGATTGGGAGGGTTGTCCATATTGATATTGATTCCCATGTTTCCAATGCTGAGAGTGACCAGTGTTAAGATAGGAATACGAGTGTGCATTATAACGAAAAAAATGTGGTGGAGGTTTAGGAACTATACCTGCACTTACCTGAGGCCAATTCCTTCATGCTCCCATAACATTCAATGATTTAGCTTCAGGTTATCCCCCTTCGAGTACAACTTTCAACCCAGGTATGGAGGGACATTTGTCTGTAGCATGGTTATCTTCACAAATTGCACATTTATTAGTTTCTTTAATTTCTAGAGGACATTATATTAAAGGATGCTTTCTTCTACATTTAGGACAGAAAATAGATAATATGTCTTGCTCTTCTACAAGTTTTTGTTGAAACTTTAAAGAGTCTATCTATTTACTAACAGTATTAACTATTTCAATTTTCATATTATCCATTTTGTTTTCTAGTTTGATAATCATAGCATCAATAGATTCGGTTTTCTAGTTTTTATTCCGAATTCCTTTATTGGATCTATATTGCTTCCTCGAGAATTTCCTGCACAAGTCACAGATTTGATCCAAAGGTTTCTGAGCAATATCCCCTTGTCCCAAGAGATTTAAATTATTCCTAGCATAATCAGTAAGCCCACGTAAGAATAAGGTTCTAATAGTACTTAGATCAAATTTGTGCTTTGACCTTTGAAGGATGTACAGAAATCTATCCAAGTATTCCTCTAGCATCTCATCATCATTTTGCACAATAGTAAAGATTTCATCTTGAATATCCCTGGTTTTACAATATTCCTGATATTTTGATAAAAACACTCTCTTCATTTTCTCCCAAGAATTTATAGTGTTTCCTCCTAGTCCCATGAATTAGCGAAGTGTTGTGTCCTTGAGAGTTGCAGGAAACAAATTTAACTTTTGGGAATCAAATGAGTAATCATAACTTCTACCCAAAATATCAAACTGAAATAGGAAAGAGTCTGGATCTTCATGTACCTTACCATAGAAATGAGGAAGAGTTGATGGTGAAATATTTTTCATTTGCACTTGTATGTTAGGATTCACAATCAGGAATCCAAAAGTAGACTATTCCTCATTTACCTGATTTTCACCACTTCCTTCTGCATGGTCTTCCATATCTTCCATTGTTGTTCTTCCACACAAACCACTCTTAACATGCTGAGAAGGTTGACTATGGATTCCAACTGTCTCCTTCTTCCCGTTTATGGGTTGTGTCACCACTGCTACCTGAGACTAAGTGCATTGTTCCTGCGTGATGAGTTTGAGTTTTTTTGGAATTCGTGCCTGCAAAAGAAAGCCCAATATGATTTTTGGTTTCAAATTTTTCAGTGTTTCTTTGGCCCCTAGTGGGCTTCGGACCCCTACCTCTTTTAGGCATTCATTTCAAAAAATGACAAAACGAAATTCAAACAGAAGCTACAAGTTAAAATATAAATTTGCACCTATAAATTCCTTCAAACAATAGAAGCACGCTGCATAAAAAGATAATAGTAGACTTACCCCTATTGCAAAAAAATGGAAATTTCTTACCAATTCAAATCGCCTCCCCAACAATGGCGCCAGAATGTTGGGTGTAGGAATTGCACTTGAGCAAACTCCTCAACACTTAATTGTAAACTTGAGGGTTTTGTAAACTTAGAGATGAAGCACAGGAAATGCCAGAAATGGTATGAACTTTTCCTATTTCTAATCCTACTTCTTAATGGAAATTCTTTGCAGAATCAGATAGAAAACAATTGAAAAGGCAATTAACACTAAGGCAACTCTAGTGCTGGAATGTAAAAGACAATTTGCAAGTAAACCAGGGAAAGAAATCCCACATGATGGAAACAATCTTAAATTCTGGAATGAAATGCTATGTTCATCTTCAGATGGATGGTAAATAGTCTGACAAGTGGGCCCTTGCAGAATCTTGTCTTCCTTCTTATCTTCCTCTCACACAAACAACCTATCCTTGCACTGTTGCAATCCGCTTGCACTAGTGCAGGTATAGTATTCCTATGTAAGAGTATATTTGAACTTCCTTACTGAAGACTTATGTCCATTTGGAGAGACTCTTACACCAAAACATAGTTCCCTTTACTTAGTGCCCAAATTACTTTTGAAAGAGGAAAGATGTGTTGGAAAAGAATTTCAACTGTAAATGAAATTCTAAAGTAAACTATCTGTGAAAAAGGAAATGATTCAACTCATTAAACTTTGCAAAGGAAATAAACTTCATGAAATAAAAGCACTTTAAAAGAATCAAATAGTAGCCTAAGTACTTTGCATGTGTTAATCAATGTTGGTACTTTACCCACAATGATGATATTCTTTGCAAGTATAATGTGGTAATTTGATATAACTACTTCCAAATATTTTAGAGATGAACTTTTAATACCAAAAACAATGACTCAATTAATGATTCATTCGCTTGCGAAATAACTACAAGTAAAATGTAGGTAAGTGATTAAATGTTTGCTACAACGAATGACTAAACCATGGTGCATGTCATATAGCTTGCACTGGTGCAAGAAGGAGTTCCTTGCACAATCCGTTTGAAAATGAATTAAAACAGAGAAAAAGAGTAAAGGAAATGTGAGAAAGATATTTCATAATCAAAATAAAAGCAACTACCCTTCAAACCATGGATCCGTTTCACACATAGGCTAAATAAGCTATTTTAATTCAGAACTTAAAGATAAGAGATTAAACTATTACATCACACAGCTGCAAAAAAAATAACCACACCTTCTTTATGAATAACAAAAGCGAGAGGGGTAAACAAGCTGGGTTGGCTGGACCCTAGCGAACTAGCTCGTTCCCCTTCTAAGGAATGAAAGAGATCAACACTTCAAAGATACATCAAAGGAAAATTTAAATGCTTCACATGCAAATCATAACGGTTCCTTGTATTACTCGATTTGGAAAATTACATTACAGAGCAGTCTAGCCCCAGAGTGAGGCGATAACCAGATTACATAAACCAAAATGATAGTCGATGGTTCGCTAGCTTCCTATATATGATCTACATCATATATATCCTTTCGGCTATAGGCCATTTACACTAATTACAGATAATTCTCATTCAGGCCTCTTAACAGAACAGACTTAGAAAACCGAAATTACAACTTTGGCTAGTGATTATAATACACACGAACTTCGCTTGGCTGTAACCTAACTTAGGAGAAAAATCCTTGAATGCACACCACCTATTATCATGCTTTAGTTCATCAACAGTTAAACTCATATTTGAAGATCGAGATCCATCCTCGTGGAAGATAGCTTCTCAGAAATATTGGAAAGTGGCGGTGTAGGAATCTACCTGCACTAGTCAACCCATTCATCATTAACACTAAGTTCCATGGTTACTCTAGGAAATCAATATGAGTTACAAGAAATATGTAAATAAGCACGAAATGTATATAAAAAGATTAATAAAGTGTTGTAATAAATCTTAATATAAAATATGAGCATGTGCAGGAAAAGGGTAACCATCTTGTACTAGTGCAGGAAAGAAGGGTCTTTTATTAAGATAAAAAAGAGGTTGATATTGATGGAAATGGGGTAGAAAATAGGGAAATTTAGGATACCAACAACGATTTTTATTCGAAACCAAAAGTGAATTAAATTTTCATTTTGGTTTTTTTTTTTTTAATTCCATTTTTTCCTTTTCTTATTCATTAGTTTTCATTTTCAATCAAAGTGAAAGAAAAAGAACAAAAATATTAGTGCATCTTAGTGAAAGAAAGTGATTTTGCTTCTCATAAGATTGCATTTTTTAGTGAAAGTGAACGAGTAGTTTTCATTTTTACATCTTGCATTTGAAAAGTTAGGGAGATATGTTTTGATGGATTTTGCTTGATTGATGCATTTGTTTGGTCGTCTCTCTTCCCTCACTAGTTTAGACTTCATCGAATGAAAAGATTTCATTTTTCTCATTTAGTTGTATCATAGGAATTCACGTGACATCATTGAGCCATAAAATTGAAACCTGATTCAGGATAAAATTAAAATTTACCTCAATTAACTTAAGGAGAATTTTTAACCTAACGCAAATATCTAAAGTTCTAGGCTAGAGACGTGTTTCAATGTCTTTAAACATAGCAGATTTCATTATCTACCTACATTATATCCTGGGGGTAAAATCCAGTTCCAGGACAAAAGTATATTGAAGGTTCTCTAGTACCTTTGGGTATATAAGAGGCACTTTAGTATTGTAATTATATCAGAATGCTTTCACCGAATGCTTATGCATTAGACAACACTAACACGAACTTGAGCTTCACGTACCATCGAGTATATATTGGAAGACCACACTAGGTTGTTATCCTTTAGCCACGGGTAACAGAGTCAGACACCTTGTAAATGTGATACATTGATCATAGCATTCGGGTAGATCGTCCGTTGTACGTTAAGTCTTTGGTTTCGGCTAAGGTGTATATAACAGTTCATGGATACTTGGTAAACCCTCTTACCTAGCATAACCCTTTTTTATTTATTTGTTGTTTCAAGTTATAAAGTTAACTGCCAATGATAACATGTCGAATCCATGTAGTTTCTTCTTGACCTCACATTGAGTAATTCCCTATAAATTTTAATTTTTAAAAGCCCTTAGCGAAATCATCTCCTCTCCTTCTTCTCTTGAGAGAAAATCATCATGTTTGAACCATTGCGTTCACCTCATAGTTCCCCTTCATCATCTGATACTGAAGGGTCGTCACAAGGAGTTCTTCCTGAACTTTCACAGTCACTTGAAGCTCAAGGCTTTTAACTTGGAATTGTCCCAAGTATCCAACCCCTTGCCTCTCTTCCCCCACCTCAAGACTCATCATTATCTCAGGAGTCTGATCTAGAAACCCCTGAGAGTCCACAAAGGTTTTCTCTATACCCTTTAAATCCATTTTTTGATCTATTTTTCTTATCTCCTCAACAACCTTATAGTCCATATGACGATCCTAGTGTTCCTATGGAGTTATCTCCTTGTCCATCTCGGATTCCTCCTCGCCAACTATTTCACCCATGGCTTTAGAGGGTGAGTTTCCAAACTCTCCTCGAGGTCTTCCAGAAGTCTCAGCTACTCACAATCCTGGTGTTGATAATGATTCTGAATATGAATTTCCCCTGGAAGGTTTTCCTTATGTAGGATGAATTCCTTCTCAACCACCTCCTGAAAATAGTGGGCCTATTATTCCACATGGTTATAGAACCTTGGCTCATCTACTTTCAGGAAATCCAAATGCTTCTTCGTTATACCAAAATCCAATCTGGTCATCGAATTCTATGCCTACTTCTGGTTCATTTATTCCTAACGTGACCTCTCAGATCCCTGTGAAAATTGTCGTTACTTCAGTTCTGATTCAACCAACTATTCCAACACAACCATTACCTTCATTTCAACCTTCAATCCAGGTGCAATTGACAATTTCAGTTAATGCGTATGTAAGTTCTTCAATTCCCCCATCAAGTGGATAAAATGTGCCACCACCTCATTCACAACATGGGGGGAAATCCAAATATCCTTCTTGTCTCAAGTGGAACCCATGTGAGTGGATCACAATCTCACATGGTTGGAGTGAGTCAACCTGTTAGTGGTATTCCTAATGCCAATGAATCATCTATTCCAGTTGGAGCAAGTAATATCATGTATCAACCACCTTATTCAGCCTAAATAACCCTCCAATAGTCTTATGTTCCATATGGTTCACAAGCACTTCAAAATTAACCTTATATTCCATAAGTAGGTCCTCATGTGCAACCTAGTCAAAATCCTATTCCCGATGCATATGGTTAACTTCCAATTGGAACTTATCAGTACCAACAAGGAATTCCTCAATGAACTGTTCAACAACAACCTTTACATAGTAGGGGAAACCTCTGCAATAGCAAGGGCAAACTTTGCAGTAGTTTCAACAACTTTTGCAATAGCAAACGCAGTTTGTCTAGCAACCAAATCAACCCTTATATTCGCAACGTCAACCATTGCAGCAACAAGGTCAGCCCTTGCAGAAACAAACTCAACCTTTATATCAATAAGGATAAACCTTACAACCACAAGGACAACCCCTGGAGCAGTAGGGGCAACAATTTTATCACGACGGTCAACAGTTGAAGCAACACTATAATCCATAAGTCACACACAATGTTTATCCACCTTATGGTTCTCAACGGCCTATGATAGGTCAGTATCAACCGTACCCTTGGTAGAACCCACCTTTGTGGGGAGAAATCCACCTTATGCTCAGGGTATCCCTCAGTGGAGGCAAAATGAAGACCCTTATGGTCAAAATCCTCCACTTTGGGAAAAAAACCCTTACCAACAAGGATGGAATCTACAAATTGGGCATTATAAAAGTCCTTACATTCCTTTCAACCTGAAATTATCATTTCTAGTGATTTTGGAACTGCTCGATGTCTCAAGGCTTATTAATGATCCAATACTTCATCACCTTATTGGCCTCCAATTCCCACAAAGATTCCTAGTGATTACCCAAAGTTTGAAGGAAAAACTAAACAAGAACCTCAGGCCCATGTGATGACTTATCACTTATGGTGTTCTTCCAATTCCTACATTGATGATTATGATCATCTTCGTCTCTTTCAACAAACCTTGATAGGAGCTGCCGCAAAATGGTACATCGAATTACCTTGAGGTACCTATTCAAACTTCAATTCTTTGGCCATGGCCTTCCGCACTCACTTCTAGTTACTGGTTCGTTATGAAACTGGTACCCATTTGCTTACATCCCTAAAATAGGATACTGCGACCCACATCTCTGATCACATCCATGAATGGATACATCGATGTTGCCTCATCAAATTTGAAATACCTGATGAGATGTTAACCAAATGGTTTACCAAATCATTCATAAACAAAATTGTTGCAGACATAGAAATGGGAGGTTGTGTTACCGAGGCTCAAGCCATTTCTCGTGCCCAGTATTTGGATTTGGTTTATTCCCAATCTAGAAGGTTATATGAGATCTTTCTTGATGCTCCAAGGCCATCTTTGGATCTAGCATCTTTGAAGTCTCTGAATGTACCACCTGTCGATGGTATCATTGGCTCAGTATCTCAAACTTCTAATAAATCTTCTTTGAAGAAAAAATATATTTCCAATACTCGTTCCAATCCTCCTTCAAAAAACCCCTCGAATATTGGTAAAACCTCTGAGGTTAATGTCATTCAGTCTATCATGATAGACAAAGCTTAAAAAGGAAAGAAAAAGGGTAAAGGTAAAGCAAAATTTGATACCTCGAAATAGGATGCTCCTAAGCCATCTTTTGATGGTGCCTCCAAATGTATGACTAAGTATCCTTGGCTCATTTGTGAGGAAGATCATTATACCAAGGATTGTCCCCATCATGTGGAAGTTAGTCGCTTATTGAAAGGGACCTTGGCTATACTGAAAGAGCCATTTCCCTCACAACATACCCAGTTGATAGACTAACCACAATCCTCTGCCTCTTCAGGTTCTCAGGTCTACATGAGTGCTACAATGACTATTTTTTTTGCCACCTTCTCGAAAGATTATCAAACTCCTCAAAATAAGATGGTGGAAAAGGAAGCCACTGATAGACCTTCTACTTCCACTCTAGCTAGTTCTGGTCCTCTTCATATCAAGAGACATAATAATGAATCTGGCATTCGACCACCTCCTAAATGTGTGCTTTGAAAGTCATCTTATAATCTGAACGCTAGATCTGCTCAACATTACAATATTGTTGAAGATATGGCTCAAGCGCTTTCGGTGATGTCTGGCTTGGAAGTTCTCGAAACTTGTCAATGCATTGGAAATAAAATTTGATCATTTTCAATTTGGAAAACCATATTCCTCGCCTTCCAACATCAAATTGAGTTTTTGATTAAAGTCATTATAAAAGGAAAGATGATTCACCGAGCTATTATTGATGAGGGTGCTTCCACCTACATCATGTCTATTTCATGTTGGAAAGCCATTGGCTCTCCACCTCTTAGTCAGTCTTTGAATACCTTATAAGCCTTTGATGGTAGAGGCTCCCTTCCTTAACGTATTCTCACAAGTTTTCCCATCACCTTGGAAGGGAAAACTATCGAATTAGAAGTATAGGTCGTAGATGAAAATTTGAATTACAACCTTCTACTTGGATGAAGTTGGACTCATGCCATGTTTTTTGTGGTTTCCTCTTTGTTCTGTGTGCTCCGTTTTCCTCATGAAGGGAAAATTGTCACTGTCGATCAATTGTCCTCTTTCTCTTCTAGTTATTCAAATGGAAATGTCCCATATGTGGGAATACCAATATTCTGTATGAGAGCATGGGGCAGGTCTTTTCAAAGATTTTTCTTTAATGGGAACTTTTTCTCTCCCACCTTCGCATGTCACCTCGATCAACATGATCTCAACCTCAAATTATCCATGGATGATCCCTACTCTCGATCAAATTGATTCTTTCGGTGATGCTATGTCACTAAGTCCTTTAGAACAAGCTTATCAAGAAGTTATTTTAGCTTCGGCGACTACTTCTGAAAGTCATACTATTCTTAGTATGCACTTGGACATGTATTTGTAATCTCCTTGGCTTGGTTCTTGGGATTCTCCAAATCCCTTGAATGAGATATTCCCCACCAATGAGAGTTTTTTTTAAGGTTACATCTCTTGATGAAACTCCCTGGAGTGATGCTCATCATTGTTCCTCGTTTCTTCCAAGTCTTAGTGAGATTCCTTCGTGTCTTGAGACTTTTGTTTCCAATAATCCAACGCATCCACTTCAAACACCTATTTTGGTGCACAATGTTCTATCCGAGGGTAATATGGAAAACATTACTGCAACCATGCCAATCGAAATTTCCATTAAACCTAGGATTTTCGAGAACATTCACATCGGGGTTTCCTGTTCTCCTTAAGAGATTAGGGTTTACACTGAAATTTTTAAAGAATTTTGTGACATCTTCGCTTTGTCATATGAGGAAATTCCTGGTATTGATCTAAGTATAGTGGTGCACGAAATTACCAGTTATCCTAATGTGAAACCTGTTCGTCAATGACTCCATCTAGTGCATCCCAGAAAGGCCATAGCTATTAAGGGATAAGTGGAAAACTTTTAAAGGCTAGTTTTATTTACCCTATCCCATTGATAGACTAGGTTTCCAATATCGTACCCATCACGAAAAAGCAGGGAACGATTCGATTTTGTGTTGATTACCGTGATATCAATCATGCGTGCCCTTAATAAAATTATCCCACTCCCTCTATTGATCAGATAATTGATGAGTGCGCTAGGAATGATATCTTTTAATTTATGGATGGTTTTTCTAGTTATAACCAGATTAACATATTACCTACTGATCAACACAAAATTGCTTTCATCTATCCATGGGGCACTTTTTCTTATAAGAAGCTCCCTTTTGGTCTCAAGAATGTTGGTGCTACCTTCCAAATAGCGATGTCTTATTCATTTCATGATATTAAACACATATTTTAACCTTATTTAAACGAATTACAAGCTCATTCTGTTAAGCATCGTGACCATCTGGACCACCTTCGAGCAATCTTTCTACATTGTCGACACTATAATATTTGTCTCAATTTGGATAAATGTGTCTTTGCATCGAACCTAGTTGAATCTTGGGGTTTTTTTTGTGTCCAAAGAAGGCATCTAAATATATCCTTTAAAAGTTGAGGCTATTCTAAATCTACCCCCTCCTTCATCACTACACCAATTACAGAGTTTTCAAGGGAAGGAAAATTTTATTCGTCACTTTGTCCCTAACTATGTTGAGCCTGCTAAGGGTTTTACTCACTTACTTAAGAAGAGGATCCCATTCATTTGGGATGAAATTTCCCAACAATCCTTCAATTCTCTAAAGAAAACACTCATTAGTGCTCCTTTATTGCATCCCCTTGACTATCACCGTGATTATTTCCTATACTTGGTCGCGGATGACAGTACCATTGCCATGGTACTGGTCTAGGACGATGACAATGGAACACATGGTTTATTATTTGAGTCGAAATATTATTGACACAGAACCTCAATATGCTCATGTTGAGAAGCTTTCCTTGGTAATAGTCCATGTTGTCCAACTATTTTGCCATTATATTCTTCTTTGGAAGACCACGGTGATTTTTTACTGCAACCCCATGACTTATATTCAGAATTGTCAGTTGCTTGGCAGAAAATACTCTAAATGGATTGTTATCATATAGGAGTTTGATTTGGAGTTTACTGCCGCCAAATCAAAGAATTCACTCGTTTTTGCCTAACTGATCTGCGCCCTTCCTTCTATAAACACCTTCATTGATTTTACTAAGCATATTCCTGATGAAACCTTTTTTCTCATCAGTACTCTTGACCTATGGTACAGAGATATTATTGTTTATCTTCAAACCTAGACATTCTGATTTGAGTTATCTCGATCTTACCGACACCGCATCCGGCATCAATCTTAACCTTATCAGATTATTGGTGATACATTGTATTGAGTAAGTGTTGATTTTGTTCTTCGCAGATGTCTAACACTTGAAAAGGTTGAATGAGTCCTAAATGACTGCCACTTTGGGGCATGTGGTGGTCACATGTTAGGCTATGGCACTGATAAGAAAATCCTTTATGCCAGTTATTTCTAGCCTTCTATCTTCAAAGATTGCATTTTGGTAGTTCAAAAGTGCCACAAATGTTAGATTTATAACTGTAAGCAGCGCACCCTGCTAACACCCTTGCACCCAGTTGTTACCGTTGGCCCATTCGCTAAATGGGGCATTGATTTCATGAATTGTAACCCTCACTCGGTCGAGGGGCATGGCTATGTCATCATTGTCGATGACTAGTTTACTAAATGGGTTGAGGGGATCCCCACATATAATTATGATGGTACAACTGCTTCTCAGCTCCTCTTTAACCATTTCATAACCCATTTTGGCATCCCTCAAGCGATTTTCACTAATCTTGGATCACATTTTTATCAGTACATGATGGCAGGGCTTACTTCGTAGTTGGGTCTTCGCCATGAAAACTCAACTCCTTACTACCCACAGGCCAATGGCCAAGTTGAAGCGATTAATAAAGTCTTAATTACTATGCTTCAATGTACCATTGGGAAGCATAAAACCGATTGGAATCTTATGTTGCTTTCACCTCTTTGGTCTTACCGAACCTCAACTAAGATAGCCACTAGGTTCACTCCATTCCAATTCTTATATGTTTTAGAGGTGAGACTCCCTATCGAGTGTGAGATTCCTTCATTAAAACTTGCTATCGATATACTCCCTGATACCTCACTAGAAGAGGAATGTTTACTTTATCTAGAGAGGCTTGATGAAACTAGTTGTATTGTTGTGATGGTTATCGAAGCATAGAAAAAATGATTTAAACCTCATTATGATCAAACTGTTTCTCCACAAGTTTTCGATGAATGTGACTTAGTCTTGTTGTATGACCAAGCCAATGATAAGTTGGGAGATGGGAAGTTCGAACCTATGTGGCATGGGCCGTACATTGTTACACATGTTTTACAAAAATGTGACTACAGAGGTAATCCATTAGCACAGCCCTGCAACGAGCTTTATCTGAAAAATTATTATGCATGAGCTCATTGTAATTAATTGTACATTAGTGTGTGAATTCATTAGTGTGCATTTTTATTTTCTGGTGTGATTATTTTCTTTGCAGACATATTTCCTCTGCTTACCTTGTGTTCCGCTCGATTTGCAGATGTCATCAAACCAATATGTTGGTTTGCTGATGGTGCTTATCATAGCACACGAAACTTATCTTCTACATCTTGGGCACTCTTCGCCCCCAATGGCGAGTTTATCAATTTAAAAGGTATTTTCCTGGGATGGAAAACTAATAATATTGTTGATTACATTCCAGTTATTGAATTGGTATCAAAATCAATTGCTCTTGGAATGATAAATTTGGTTGTTAATTTAGATTCACAACTTTTTGTGCTACTATTAAATGGTCATTATTCAGTAAGAAATCCTCAAATTTTGCACATTTATTTACATGTTCGATTACTAGAAAGGAACTTTGATTACATTACATATCAACACATTCCACAAAATTTGAATACATTAACAGATGCATTAGCAAATTATGATTTAGATAGACATTTGCATCATTTTTAAAAGTCGAACACATCATCATGATATATGAACACATAAGTATACAATAGAAACATGGATATATATATATATAGATATATATATATATATATATATATATATATATATATATATATATATATATATATATATATATATATACATCAATTATGTTAAAGTTTGTCATATCAAAATCTCAAAAGATAGTGTTCTAAGACGCATGGCTTTAAAAGCCTACAATAGTGCAGATAAAGACGACTAGGAATAGGCTATTCACCCACATGATTCTCATGATAGCATGAGACCACTTTGATCACTTGGCCTAACAACTGACAAAGTCTTGCGGATACTCCTAGTGTATGCCTCTGGTACTGTAGCGGCACGTCATCTATAGTCACATACTCTAGAATCCCTGAGTAATCACTTCCAGGTTTCGCTCCATCTCTACTATAGGGTCTGCTCCTTCCTCGTATGGAGCATCTATCTTTATCTGGCGTGCTACTCGCCGAGCTATCGGAGACATTCCTGGGGGTCTTTTTGGTCCCACATCTACAAAATTATCATAAATAAACTCTCAAATAAACTTCAAAAAAATCATAAAACTTGAAAAAATTCCAAAAAAACAAGTTTTGACTGCATCGATCCACTGTGCACCAGGTGATAGAGGAAGATCTAGATCTCCTTTGTATTTTGTGTCTGCATACGCATAGTCATCCACTACAATCAACTGTTGTCATATCCAACAAAATAACGGTGAAGGGAAATGCATATGTTGACCTCCTCCTCCTCAAAGCATGATCTTACTCCATCTGATAAATCTTTGATCTTGTGGAACTGGATCGTCCACCTCTACCCACTGGTATCGAAAAAGGGGCACACAATCCAAAAATAATGTGACTAAAATTGATCCAAACTCGAACTTCTTCAAGCATCCTCTCTTACACTTTTTCAAATGTCTTTTCATGTTGACTAGTAGTCCTTCGCACCAGTTAAATACTGTTGGAGAAAGACAATCCACTGCGTATTGGAATTATGATTTCGTTGCCTCATGCAACCCCTGAGCCCCAAATATATGGGTCATGGTGTGTACAATACTCTACAAGGGAAGGTTGTCAATGGCTTCTATCTTCACCTTCCCGCTCACAGTTGTTTCTACACCTGGGCAATGCCTTCTAATCCAGGTAATGGTGCTCTCTCCTTCAATATGAGCTCCAAAGACTTGGACCCTCTCCCCTCTTCTATACAATCTAGTGATGAAGTAGATGTTAGCTACTTCTAGTTCTAGTTCTTGATCTCCAATGATGAAGATCTCGTGACCAACATCCCATAATCCAATGAGATATTCTAGCAGCTCATTGTGAGTTCTGAGTCCTAGGGTTTTAAAGAACTTAAGCAACCCGTAGTCCCTCAAAGCATTAACACATGCTTCACTTTGGGAAAATTGGTGATCTTCTGCCTCATGGCATCTCTCTTTCCATTTTATGGCCATATCTGTCAAAATCTCTTATGAATAACCCATAAACAATGTTTAGAAGACTTTCCATGGATTAAAATTTCGAACAAACCGGTTAAGACAAAGGATTTATCATTTTATTTTTTGCTCTGCACCCAAAGCGACTCTCCAGATTATTTTCACACTGGTAGTGCAAGGGCCTTTTAGGCTAAAGGGTGATCAGCGTGGATCTGATGATCAGACTCGCGTTAATCACCCCCGATTATAAAAATGTATATCCTCCTCTTAAGCAATCAAAACCTCTATGAAATGGCATGAAAAACAAGAGAAAGGAAAGAGCTCTTACCTATAGTTGACGGTTCATGAATTGGTACCCCAAATCTCTAATCCAAAATGGATCTAACATAGACTTCTAAGTCTATGAATTTTCCTCACAAAGAAGAAATGAAAGTCATTGGATGATTTCAAAATAGTCTCATTTTGTAGATTGTTTCATTCTAAATCCAACACAATTTGAACGGGCCAAAACAGACTCCGGACGAAGGAGTTATTGTAAAAAGAAGATTTGCTCAATGTCCTTAGAAAAGGAGGCATTTCTTATTAAGTTTTGCCTAAGGATTAATATTAGCTTTATGCACTAAAAACCTTTGTTAAGCGCTGAACCTTTATAAAGCATGTTTTACATTGAAAAGCACATGGGCAGTCTCGACCAGGCGGATCCGAAGAGTTTATATAAAACGAGCTAAAAACTTTGAGTTCTGAAAGGAAGGCAGTAAATGGTATTTTGGGAAAGCTCTAGGTGGTAAATGGTATTGGAAGGCGGACGCGTAGCACCGAAGAGGAGAGAGGAAACCGCTTTTTTGGGTGGTTAATCCGCATGCAAGTTGTGCACTCGAAATGACTATCAGCTGTTGGATTAGAGATTGTAGATCAACGGTCAGGATCTGATTGGAGATCGCTGATCGAGAAAGCTTAAGGGTTGCGAACCATGGAAACAATGACCATCGATATGCTGAAACAACGATATAGCGATGAGTCAATAGTGTTGATCAGAGCGATCGGAGATCGAGGGATCGAGATCACATCAATACAAAGGATCTCCTACCTGTTGCGATTGCGATAAGCGATTACAGGATGGACCCGATAGGATTAAAGGGGTGATTGAATTCCATTTGAAATCTGGCATTGCAGATTTTCATTGGATTTCTTTGTATTTCCTATGTATTCCATTATTTGGGTTTTGTTCAAGTTTAGACAAATGCAATGTGATTTGCAATACGTTGATAAGTGATATAGTGATAATGCCAATGACCGATGAGGCGCCGATCAAAGTGATCGGAGGTCAGTAAATTGGAGCCCAATGATACAAAGGGGCTAATGCACCATGCGACGTGCGATTGCGATATGTGATCAAGGCATGGACCCAATAAGGATTATAAACACGATTTCATATTATTTGAAGTCCGAGCTTAAGGCCCATGATCTGTTTTGCGTGCGTTTTCCTGTTTATTTCTGTTATTTGGCTATTTTGGCCAGAGGAAGGAAAAATGATCGGGTGGCCATGCCCGCCAATTCATTTCCATTTGGAAACAACCATCACACCGATGCCACACTATGAGCGGGTGTTTTTGTAATAGGGATGTGTTATGAAGCACGTAGAGCTGAAGAGCCGCAAGGGAATGATTCCTCATGATTGGGGATAGAGGAATGGTTGGAAGCCGTAGAGTCGGAGGGTTCCTCTCCAAGTGAAGAAGCAGTCTTCTCTTCAGAGAGCTGAGCACAGCAAAGTTGTAGAGCGCAGAAGGCCAAAGAGTTTTAGTCGTGCAAAGGCTGAGCAAAGCACAAAAAGCACAAAGAAAGAGAATTCATGGAGACTCAGGCAGAGTAATGCTCAGAGGAAGCTCAGAGAAGCTCAGAGAAGCTTGACATAGCCACTAGAGGTTGGAAGATAGAGCCAGAGCGCTGACAAATGCATAGCCACTAGAGGTTGGAGGTAGAGCCACAACGCCAGAGGGCTCAATGGACTTCTACAAGCCATGAAACTGTAATGAAGTTCAGAACATCAAAGAGATCAAATGATCAAGCTATTGCTGGTGTCTAATGTGTGCTGAACATAGAAGAAGGAATTCTAGAGGTAGTAAAAGAATTCTGAGGGAGTTGGTTTAAGCCAGGAGCTCAAGATAGCCCAGAGCGTTGATTGAAGGAATCTAGTCCAGAGAAGCCTAGATCTGTCTGCAGAGTATGGAAAGCCAGTGGGATAAGATGGTATTCTAAACCCATAGGTTTAGTTGTAAACCAATAGAGTTAAGTGTGGAGCTTGTAAAAGAATTCAGCCATAATCCCAAAGAGCCTAATCAAGTTGATTAGAGCTCAAGGAGACGTAGCCCAATATATCAAGGTGAACTCCATATTAAGCTTGTTGTCTCATTGTTTGTTTATTTGTTGCATCTTGTTGCTATGTGTATGATGTTTATTTGCTGCATTATTTCATTGTTATATGCTACATATCATTTTTAAGCAAATAAGCTTAAGGCAAATAAATAGTTAACGACAAACACAAGAATACACCTACTTCAAGTTCTTTTAATTCCACATTTATCAATATTAAGCATAGATCTTGGAAAATATATAAGCTTGGGAGTGGGAGAGGTTCTTGTAAGCTTGACAAGAAGCCTTTAGTGCCCCATTTCAGATCAATCTCCCACATTACTTGCCTGAAGAATCGAGAAAAATAGGGTAAAATGTACTCTCCAAATGACTCAAAGTGAAATGGTAAAATGTTTTTTACTTTTGGTCTATTTATAAGTTTTTAAATATATTTGTACCAATACTTTTTTATTTTTCTCGATATCAATTATGTGTGGTTGTCTTTGTGTATTTACAAGATCTTTTGGTGGTAACCGTGATCATTTTTTACCGATTCAACGAGTTTTGTTTTATCTATTTTTCGGAATCGTTAAAAATAAATGAAAAAGGAACCTCCATGGAGTCATCTTTAAGCTCTTTTTTGACTCTTGAAAGATGATAAGATCATCGAGTAATTTTCTTTTCAAACTCGTTAAATAAAATGAATTGACATCATCTCTGTATATGTTTATTGCTTTTTTAGGCTAGGATTGACTATTTACGAAAAAGGAATACCTTGGTCGACATGGTCAAGAGGTTCTCTCAAATATTGTTTTCTAGATTTTTGGGTTCGAGAGACAAATTACGAAAAGGGACCTGATGGAGTTTTCTTTTCGTCTCTTTTTCAATCTCTCTAAATATGAAAGAAACATCGAGTTACTCTTCCGTCGAACTCGTAAAAATTAAATGACGAAATACTTATCACCAAGACAAGACTAAGTTTCTCCTTCCTCGGACTCGTAAAACTTACTAGGATGGATTCGTTCGAAGAATGAACTCTTACGACAAGCATATGCTATCCCGTTCAAGCTTGTGATTAAAAATAATTGGTTTACTCACTAGAAATAGTGGGGAAAATTAAAGTGAAAAATCTCCTGTATAGGCAGCATGTCACTCTTTAACATGACAGTCATCTATTTCTCGTGTCAGGTTTGTGATATCCTCACTCAGTCACTTGTCCTTCTAGTTTTGGGAGATCCATTTTTCCTCTCATCTAACTATTCCACTTCATCATCATGACCCTTGGTCCTATGTTGAGTCAAATGCTTCCACACTCTGGAGTCATATCACCGATATGTTCAAGAGAAATCCTATCTGCAGTTTATTACCTATACATTGTCTGACCTTTTACCACAATATTGGATCATACTAATTTATTCTAAGTTATTCCTTGTTTCATGTCGATGACAAGAGAATCATTATGGCCCTCCTTTGATGGGTCACTTCCAGTCGACTTCAGCTCATTATCCAGGATGATGACTAAGAACTCCCTTTTAGTACCTTAGAGCTTGCATGCATTAATGGCAAGTTCTTTGCATTCAACAACAAGCTTTGATCATTGGCCTTTGATTGGATGATTCCATGAATGTTCTTCTTTCAGCTTCATTTTCACATTCACGAATTGTACAGTGGTACCTTGAGGGCCATTTTCATTATTGGTTGTTTCTCTCTTGCCTATTAATGGTTCACATCATTGGTTGGTAATGAGGTGGTTTTCTAGCATGTTCAACTTCGACACATTCATTCACATGTTAGAATTCATTCTTTGATTAGGTTGGGATGGAGGTCAAGACCCTGAAATTTGTCTAATATAACTCAAGCGACATGGAGTTATGTATTATTCATGATTGTATACATGTTTCCTATATACAGATGGTTGTGACCATACTGTGGGACCCTATATCTATGATGATGATGATCCTTCTATATAGGGTGGCTTCAACCATACCATAGATCTTATATTTCCAAATGATCCTTTTTCATTTAGATGGTTGCACCCATATCGCAGATCTTTTCACATGGTACTTTCTATCTGGATTTCTACGTCCACACTGTGGATTCATGTTTATATATATATATATATATATATATATATATATATATATATATATATATATATATATATATATATATATATATCACATAGATATCATAGATGTATATGCATATGCATCCTTGATTTGTAGGTCCCTTGACGATGTTTTTTCTCGTCCTTACAAAAATCTCGTAAATCATCTCAGCCATAACTCCCTGTTGTGCCTCCATGCTTTAGGGGGAATCTGTTACACCGTATTTTGTCACACCTCTTCCACTTCCCTGTGTCCTACCCCAGAGTGCCAAAACCTGACAAATATGCAGTGTCCCCATCCTCATATACAGTTTAGATCCTCCTTGAAAAGCTAATGAAAACATGACTTGAGCCTTCCCTGAAGAAAATGAGCTAAACACACTAATTTTTGGGTGAGCACTACTGCAATACTGCCTCCTCATGTTGATGGCAGGTTGCACCATATTAGCCTCGCGCCTCCAGTGCTGTTTTTACCTGGATACTTGTGTTGATCCCTAAAAGGCAAGTTTTCCCAAAGAGGACAAGAAGCTTCGTGATCAAAAGGCTTCTAGTACGATGAGCTAAATGTTTTTTGTTGTGGATGTGGTCGAATTCTCCCAATATTACCCTTTGATCTTATCCCTTAAGCTTCCTCCTTGAGATGAGGACCTTCCCCTATCTTTGGTGAGATCCTAACTCCCTCTCCCTGCCAATATATTCATCCTCTTTTGTTCCCAAATGGTTGTTCTCTGGTTATTTTCACCCTTATGCTCAGATAGTGCCTACATGCTATTCACTCTGGCTTGGAGAAGGCATGGTTGGAGATCTTGAGCTTGGACTTGGACATTCACTCAAGGAGGGCTACTAACATCAAGGCCTAGGTTGTATTCTTCCTCTTTTTTTATTAATATATACAACTATTGGTTCACTTTCCATAAATGTTTGTGTCAATGCTTCATTTATCGTAATGCTCCTAGATCTGTTAAGTGGATTAAATTTGATTATGCTAGTTGCACTTTTATGGTTTTTTGTGTATTTGACCTCTTGTGAAGGTATTCAAACATTGTGAGCAACAAGGATTGAGCCTGAGGAGCAAGCAATCAAGATATTAAACAAAGGAGTGCATTATAGCATCAAAACGAGGCAGGTCTCCTTCCTCTTCTCTCATTTTTATTATAATTTAGGAAATGGTCTTGTATATTGTCTCGTTTATTGCTAGACACACTCATTGGGCTAGAGGGATCATCTCTGTCCGTAGAGAGGATTTACTTAGACAACACTACAAGCCTCCTATTATGTCTACAGAGGATTCAGAGGCCTTCTTGGGTGAGCAACCCGATATTTTTGAGGATCCTATAGGAGGATAAGAACCTCCAACACCTACTGAGAATATGGTTGGAAATAGGCAGCCTAAAATCTTTCTATTCAGAGAGACAAATGGGGAAGATAAAATGAAGAATATGAGCCCTACTGCTCTTCCAAACTTCCATGGAATGGCTTCTAAGTATCTTAATACCTTCATATTTGAATTTGGTGTATTCTGCAGCACATATGACTATACCTTTAATGAGCATAAGTTCAAATTGTTTCCTTCTACCCTCAAGGATGCAACCTTGCATTGGTAAGTGAGTTTGGAAGGAGGTAGCATTACTACATGGGCCCATATGCAACAAGCATTCAACGCCAAGTATAAGGACTATTGAAGGGCTAGGGACACAAAAGAAGAATTTTTCAGAATTACCCAAGGATCTGACAAATCATTAGAACACTTTGAAGAGAGATTTCAACTGAGCTACAAGAGAGCCAACTACGCCCTTGATCCTGAATAAATGAAGCTAATTTTGCTATGGGGGATTAGAGAAGACTTGGTGGAGACCCTCAATATATTGTCCAATAGGGACATTTACCAGGTCACTATGAAGACATTAAAACAATGTTCAATAATCACTCCAGATCTGCAAGAAAGAGAGGTATGTCCAACCAAGGTTTGGTAAGTCCTTCACTTTCTACTTCAACCTTTAAGAATGAAATAAGAGGTATGTTGCAGGATTTTAAAAGTCAAATATTACATAATTTTTCTTTGTATATGGGAACATTGGAGATTAAGAAAAAACAAGAGGAGGCTGAAAGAGCACTGGTCATATTCTTCCATAAATGCACCAAGAGGCAACCTAGGAATGAGTGCCCATTAAACTAGGAATGAGTGCTCTATGTGTGAGGAGAATCATTCAACTGACAAGTTTCCATCTCTTCCAGTTTTGAAAGTAGTGTATCAAGGAGTACAAGGAGGTATGGAGCAAATTTTCTTCATTAACTAAAGGAGGTCATAGGGCCCTAGGCCATACTTGTAAGGTATGCACTATCCTTCCTCTTTCAATACAAATCATAATGAACCTTTTCAGTCTTGGTATCCAACTAACAACTCACCATGTTCCATGCCTACTCCGTGGCCCTATCCTCAACCTATCATTCCCCCTTTTCAACCATACCAACACCAACCTCCTCAATGGGGTTATCCATCACAAGGATGGAGGCTTTAAGCAGCCCAACCACTTGCCTTAATGCCTCCTCCTCCTCAATCGCAGCTACCCCAAAAAAATACACCTAAAAAATAAAAAATTTATTCTCAACCAAATTCAAACCCAATTAATAATAAGGCCCAAAATTCTACATTGAAGAGACATATTATCCTACCTATGTTGTAGAAATCCAAGAAATCAACCTTAGATCTAGGAAGGTACTTTATAATTCTCATCCAACTTCTCCAGTCAAAAATCTTTAAGAAGAGAAGGAAGAAATTACTCCTCAAGCAAACAAGCCACCCTATCCTAAAAGGTTGATCCACCCTAAACCACACATCCTAGAAGAAGCTAAACTTTTGGGAGAACTAAAAAATATGTGTGTCAAAATTCCTCTCCCACATGCCATAAAATATGTTCCTATATATAAAAAATTCATGAGAGAAGAGTGTCTTATGAGGCTGAGAAGGAAGAGGAAGGATGCCCCCATTATTAATGTCATTAGGCAACTAGATGATATAATGCTTAGGAAGGTCATCATACCAAAGTATTTGGATCCTGGCATCCTAGTAGTGGATGTACATAACAAAAACATTGTAGTCCCCAGTACCCTCATTGACTTAGGGTTTGCAATCAATTTCATGACCAAGGAGACCATGCTCAAGCATAAACTCCAATGATCATTAAGGAAAACCACCATAGTGCTACAACTTGCAAACAGATCCACAGTAGCATTCAAGGGTGTCACTGAGGATGTCATGGTTTCCATTGATTCCTAGGAATACCCAACAAATTTCCTTGTTTTCCAACCCAAAACCAAATTTAGTGGCTACCCTCTCATCCTAGGAAGACCTTAGTTAGTTACTGGTAATGTGTATATCATTTGTATGAATGGAAACATGAAAATTACAGATGGGAAACTAAAAAAAATTTCTTGTACTATATCCCCTTGCTCAACCCCTTGTTGAGCATGAATTTCCTATGTGGGTAGATGAGGAATAAGAAGAGGAACTCTATAAAACATCATCCTACCCCATTTATACATTAGAATTCACTACTAGTAGCAGGTAATTGGACGAGGATAATCTAACTGACATTTTTTTGAAAAAGTAGTATCCTGTTGCCATGCAAATTGATGAACTAAAACAAGAACCTTTAGGACAGATTGAATACATCCCATGTGCAGATTTAATCATTGTTGGTTCTAATCAAAATAATGTACAAATCATAGAAATCAACCCCTATAGAACTCTATAAATCATCCATTTCCTTTCAGTTGATCACGAGGAACAATTGATCAATATTTAAAGGCAGAAACTTGGTGCTCTTTCTTGGGATTACAAAGATATGAAAGGAATCCACCCCTTTTTGTACTCATCATATATACATCAAAGAATACCATAAACCTATTCACCAACCTTAGAGAAGGATGAATCCTACACTAAAGGACATTGTGAAAGACGAATTGCATAAATTTTTAGATGTGGGTTTTATTTATCCTATTTTAGGTAATGAGTGGGTTTCACCTTTAGGAATTGTGCCAAGAAGAATGGGAAATGGAGAGTTTTAATTTATTACAGAGAGCTTACTAAGGCTACTAAGAAATATCATTTTCCATTATATTTTATTGACCAAGTTTTGGATGCTTTTGTAAGAAAGAAGAATGTTTTCATTTATGGATGTGTTCAGTGGGTACAATCAAATCCAAATCAGTCCAAAATACTAGGATAAGACTAATTTCACCATTTCACAGGGGACCTTTGCCTCATTTTCCTTCCATTCAACTTGTGTAATGCTCTTGCCACCTTCTAGAGGGTGGCATTGATTATTTTTGTTGTTCTTGTGCATGTCTCAGTTGAGATTTATATGGATGACTTCACACCTTATCGAGATGCTTTCAAACAAGCCCTCTCTAACTTGTGTAGTTCTCATTGACCACCATTCTATGGCATGGGCTGGCATTGACCTTTGCCTCATTTTCCTTCCATTCAACTTGTGTAATGCTCTTGCCACCTTCTAGAGGGTGGCATTGATTATTTTTGTTGTTCTTGTGCATGTCTCAGTTGAGATTTATATGGATGACTTCACACCTTATCGAGATGCTTTCAAACAAGCCCTCTCTAACTTGTGTAGTTCTTTTAAAAGATGCATAGAAATGAATCTCTCTTTCAGCCTTGGAACATGCCATTTTTTTATGAATGCATGAATTGTTCTAGGTCACTTCCTCTCTAAGGAAGGAATTAAGGTTGACCCTAATAAAATTGAAATTATTAGAAGGGTCCTTGTGCCACAAAGAGAAAATTATGTTAGGAGATTTTTAGGAATATTTTGTTACTATAGGATATTTATTAAAGATTTCAGTAAAATTGATTCACCTTTATTTGATTTACTGACGAAAGACTTAGATTTTTGTTGGACATACCATTATCAAAAGGCATTTGAATATCTCAAAGAAATATTAACAATTGTACCAGTTCTCTAGGGACCAAATTGGGCCTTTCCATTCCAAATTCACATAGATGCATTAGATAAATCAATAAGGGCATCACTAGGGCATCTAGAAGGTAATTTCCTTAAGCTATCTATTTCATTAGTAAAAATTTATCCAAAGTTGAACCTAATTACACAGTCACTAAAAAAGAGCTATTATTTTTTGTGCATCCTTTGAATAAATTCAAACATTACATTACAGGGTATCAAGTTTTTGTGCACATAGATCATGCAATCACTAAGTACTTGATGGATAAACTTGATGTTAAGGCTCAAAGTGTTAGATGGTTATTGATATTACAAGAATTTGATTTAACCATTTTCAATAAGTCATGGAAAGAAAATGTTATTGTAGATTTCTTGTCTAGACTAACCCTATTTGCAGAGAATGAAGAGATAGTAGATGATCAGCTTCATATGAGCACCTCTTCACCATATCATTGTTGTCACCTTGATTTTCTAATATAGAAAACTTCTTGGTTGCTAGCCAATTTTATCCTAATTTTTCTTCCAAAGAAAAAAAGAAAAATTGTCAAAAAAAGTTCCCGTTATACCTGGATTGGGGGTAACCTCTTCATATTGGGTCTTGATCAGATCTTAACGAGGTGTATAAGAGAAGATGAGGACTATGATATCCTCTCAACATGTCATGATGGGCCTTATGGATACCACTTTGCTACTAAGAGAACAACTCACAAGATTCTTCAAGCATACTACTACTTTCCCACATTTCATCAAGATGCTAGGAGATACACCGCACATTGTGATGAGTGCCAGAGGATGGAAAGGCATACTAAGAGGTATGAGATGCCCCTATAATCTCAAGTGACTTTCGAGCCATTTGAGAATTTTGGAATGGACTTCATTGGACCTATTGACCCCCCATTCAAACATAAGAAGTATATCATTGTATACACATTATATAACCAAGTGAGTTGAAGTAAAGGAAGTTAAGGAAACAATAGAGCAAAAAGTAGAAAAATTCTTACAGGAGAACATTTTTTACAAATTTGGTTTCCCAAGGGAACCAGTCAAATACTAAAGAAATTAATTCACTTCCAACTTGATAAAGGGGATAATGAGGAAACATCACATCAAACATAGGAGGTTCACCCCATATCACCCTCAAGAAAATGGGGAAGTGGAGGTGACCTATATAGCACTAGAGGGCATCTTGACTAAGGTTTTTAGTAGTAGTGAGAGATATTGGGAATACAGACTTGTTGAGGGCACTTGGGCCTACAAAACTTCTTGGAAGAATACATGGTATTTACCCCCTTTGAGTTTGGTTATGGTAAGAAAGCTTTATTTTCCATTGAATTGAAGTATAATACATTGACAATGCCAGCACACCTTGACTTAGACCTCACAAAATCTCAGGAAGAGAGATTGCAGTAGTTGAACTAGCCTGATGAACTCAGGATGCAAGCTCTTATGCACACTGAAGTGATTCAATTACAAGGAAAATTTTGGCATGATAAGCACACCAAGCCTAGGACCTTCCAGGTGGATGATTGGGCCCTCCTGTATGATTCTAGGTTCAAGTACTTCAAAGGGAAACTCATGAAAAAATGGTTGGGTCCTTACCTACTGGAGAAATTCCATGATAATGGCTTGGTTCATATCAGGAAAATCAATGAACAACAAATCACACTTCTATTAAATGTTTACAGATTGAATTTTTATAAGAATCCCTTCTCAAGGGATGAATTTAATAGATCCATAAGAAGACAATTGAATGTGATTGACAGCATCAAAACTATCAATCCATTTATCCCCTCATCAATAAAGAAAGAAAAATAAACTAGGTGAAAGCCTTCTCTGAGGCACCTGAGGCAAACTCGTTGGCTGAAAACCTCCCTGAGACATCTAATGATCTTAGAGAAAGAAAAAAAGGAAAATAAAAATATCCCCAAGTGAAAACCTCCCTTGAGGCACCTGGGGAAGACCTACTTAGGCTGAAAACCTCTATGTGGTAGCATTTGAGCCTCATAATAATTAAAAATAAAGGGGAAAAAACAAGAAGAAAAACGAGAATGAAAATACAAAAGGTTATCTTTGTTTTATTTATCTTAATGAGTGATGCAAGTACATCAGAATTCCAATAAGCTATCAAGGATATCATCCTGAAATTCAAGCACTCACCTTCAGTGCCTTCAACCAGCTTCTCTACATCCATCCCACTCATTCTCTCACTTCTTCCAAGATTTATCCATCATTTCCAAGCCCCTTCCATAAGTTTATATCAATGTCCTAAAATGCTATAGGAAAGTTCTAGTATTGCTACAGGAAACTGTTGAGCATAGAAAGAAGGTGCAAAATTGAAGTTTTTTCAACTATGGGTAGGAGAGGAAATCTATGGAAGCCATAGCACCTAACCAATCCACCGGCCTTCAATTTTCTCATCACTATTCCACTAACCACCCATCAAAAATCAATATTCCACCTCTTTTTCACCTATCACCAGCAGACAAAGCCTCTCCAATCACCATAAGAAACCTCACCTTGAATTATCAAAATTTGTGAAAGCCACAATCAAAGGAAATTATAAGCCTAATTAGCTTATGTGGCTTCTACAAGAAAACACATGCTCCTATAGTAGCATATATAATCCCTATAGGCCCAAATTTGCAGCATCAATCCAAGAAGCTGCGAAGACCACTATACTCTAGGAATTCATAAGACAAGCATGAACAACTACATGATCCACTATAGGCTACTACATGATCTTCAATCACTACCAATCAATAGCACCAGGTGGTGAGCCCTGGTATTGCACCAATAGTGTTGCAACTCCCAAGGACTCCTTAACTCTATTTACCAACCCGAGGTTCGTACAAACTTTGAGGTGACAATGCTATATACGCAGTAGATGGAATTCTACTCATGCCACCCCTAACTAGGACATTTGATCAATAATGCTCCAAGGCCATTCTTCGACTGAATTAGGGGGAAATTAACTACTGAAAGTGCAATTCAGAAGCTAGCTCTAAAGTCAAAAGTAAATTATTTTCAAACCCTAACTTGTAGATTTTACCAACTTGTAAATGCTACTGAATCAATTCATGAAAGAACACAAGAGTTATACAACCTATAGAAAGGAAACTACACTATTTTTCAATCAACCATCTAGCTATCAAATTCACTTATAAATAGGAAATTATCCTACCAAATCATAACTCAATATTTCATGCATCATTTATCTAATTCACCCTTCCATATAAATCAATGTTCTACTTGTGCTAATTATGTGATAAACAAGCTAATGATATTCTATCTTGCAGTGATGGAAAAAAGGATGGTTGAAATGGCCTAGGTGATGCACTTGATCATGGATTCCAAGCTGGGGGTAAACATACTCCTAAACTAAATCAAACTTGCATCACATGTCAAAACAAGGGGTAAAACATGCTGCTACAAGCATGCTACAAGAAGTTGCTACAGGAACCCTGTATTGTTGCAGGAAGGCCTGTAATGCTACAGGAAGGTTGTCGAGAGGGTTTTGAAGTTAAGAATGATGAGATCAATGGATGGCAAGGTGAATGGAGGTTGTGGTAGATGGATGAAAAGTGGAAAACACCCCTAGCTAAGCTCAACACCTCATGAAGGCATTTTTTGGACTAAGAGGGCTTCTCACAGTGACCTAAGAGAAGGATATCAAGAACAACATTTAAGATTCATCAGAGAGGGTGAAGAAGTCCTAGATGTAGATGGTGAAAGGCCCCTTGCCTACAGATCCAATAGTCCTGCAACATCACATGCACATGATGTCTTATCATTTACAACATAACATAACCAATGGTGGAAAAGATGAGTTGAATTTAAACATTATCTAATTTATGCCAAAAACTCTGATCTAGGAAATGGATCAACTTCTAAGCTATAGAAACATATGCAAAACAAGATAACTAATATAGACCTTTTTACAAGAAATCATAGACATAGCATTTTTGGTTTGTGATTGTAGATTCCTCTATTCATGTTCCCATGAGAGAGATGCGATAGAGGTAGCAATTGATGGGCCTCTAAATTAGACATAAATTAAGGCCCATCTAACCATCCTTCAACACATTAAACCTCTCTTTTTACATTAGACAACATATTTTTAATATGTTTATTAGGAATGTTTATTGATAATTGCATATTTGTGCCTAATATTATTTATTTTTGTAGAATGTTGTGAGAGTATTGAGAAGATTATGAAGATTTAGAGGAGGACATAATTTAGGGACTTTCTCCCTACTACAGGAGGATCAATATTGGATAATAAATCAACAATATATTCTGAAATTATTGCACAAATTCTGGAGCTCCAATGATTGAGAAAATATAGGAATGTGTTCCATGTCATTTAATGCGGATTCCTAGTGTTCAAAACCATATCCACTATTTGAGCGATTTTTAGGGATAAATCTTCCTCCTTTTCATGGAGAATTATTCATAATCATTTTGTATAAGTACCAAGTAAAATTTAACTCTAGGGGTTGGTTTTTCTTCATTTTCTTATGGAAAACACTTGTATTTTTGTAACTCCACTTTCATTTCTTGCAGGGATGTAATTGTATTGATGGAAATAATGAAAATTGGTACCATTTTCACCTTATAAATCTTGGTATCCTTCATAGGAATCTGATTTTTCTTGGGCTTGGCTATCCCAGGAGCCTCAAATCCCTTTTGTATAAGTTATTTTTTTACTTTTCACTTTTTATTCACATGCATCTCTTGTTCTTGTTTTTTCCCTATTTCTGCATTTAGTATTGATGATTTCTTGTTGTAGGATTAAGTTAAATGGTTAAAGTAAGTTCTTATGCAGGATCACAAGAATTATTTCAACCTTGGAACAACTTTGGAAGTTCATAATAATCATTGAGCTACTTGGATTAGTTTTCTTATTCACAAATCTAAATTTTTGGAAGTCCCTTGTGGCAAATAGTAGTAATTTTTTCCTATTTTTTAGAACACACTAATGAGATTCAATTGAGTTTATTACACTTGAATTATATCAAAAAAACATTTAGGTTAATAAAAAAATTTAGCCCATTTCATTTTCACTTTATTAGGTTAGGTATTTGATAGATTAACTAGCTCACTTGTTCTCAAATTTCTAGATTTTAGAATAGTAATTTTCTTCTTTTTTTAGCATTTGTTACCAAGGGTATTTTTGAGTGATTCCACTTGTAATGGAAACCTAAGAAATCCTATTCAATAACATAATTTTTCCCATCCAATTTGGTGTTAGGTCCCTATAATACTAGTGATGCCTCCATTAATATTGTAGTTGTATCCCTTATTAATATTGTTGTGCCCCTATTTTCCCCATATTGTTATTATTGTGCCCCATAGAATCCCTCTATTGTTATTTTTGTGCCTTTATATTATTATTGTTAGGTCAGCTTGGTTATATTGTGACCCCTTAGACTCCTATATATAGAAAGGAGGTTTTGTCATTTGAATCATCCAAAAATTGTTCTTTTGTGTAATGTAAAGGAGGTTGCCCCCTCGAAGAGGCTGACTTCGAAGGCGTTCAACTATCTTTTCTATCTTTTTGTGAGATGGTTTCATAACATTTGGTATCAGAGCTTTGGATTCTAGGGTTTCGCTGCTCCAAATAGGTCATTGTGGCATTTTCACTATAACTTTTTTCTGTGACATTTCAGAAGCCATTTGAGATGAAATCACACTGAACCTTGGGTCCGAATTTCAGAGATTTTCATGCTATATTTGCGGAGATATTATCTAAGGAAGTTGGTCTTTTTGCAGACTCCTGAATTACATTCCAAATAGGTGACCTGGGGAAAATCGTCTTAACTTTCTCTTTGAGCATCAGATTGAAATTTTGTAAGAAAGAAAGAGGATGGATTGTAGTTTCTTGTATATATTTTTCAGAGCCAAAGGTTGAAACAGTGACACGTGGCACTTCATACAAGTTCGCTCTTCTGGAAAGGTCTATAATCAAGTCATATTGGGAGATTGTGCATAACTCTTCCTTGGATAATCCAATTAGGATCAGACTAGTGGCATTGGAAAGAAGACGCAGAGGGCTATGACAGGTTGCAATTTCAAAACTGGATGATCTGAAATTACAAAGATACATCAAATTCAATATCAAGCTCCTACAAAGTGAAAAAAGGTGTGTATTTTTTTTTTAAATTTTTGCATAAGCTTGGTTTGAAAAATTAGTTTGAAGGAATTCAAAGGGCATAGTAAATCATTATTATTGGTAATTGATGCCCCGAGGAAAGAAAATGCAAACACCTAGTAAGCAACCTGAAATATCTAGCATGACTCATGAAGAAGAGGAAGAAATGCAACATGATATATCAAAATTACGAGACCAAGTGCAACAAGTGTCACTTGCACAAAAAGTAACAGAATCTAAGATGGATGGTTTAAAGAAAGATGTAGAAGCTAAGATGGATGGTTTAAAGAAAGGTGTAGAAGCTAAGATGGATTGTCTAAAGAAAGGCGTAGAAGCTAAGATGGATGGCATGGAAGCTAAGATGAATGGCATGGATGCTAAGATGAATGGCATGGACGCTAAAATGGATGGCATGGATGATAAGATGGAAGAATTGAAGATAAATTTGAATAGGTTGCTACAAGAAATGGTCACTAATGGTGAAAGGGTAGTGAAGGAAACTCATGATGAGAACAAAAGAAATGTTAATCATGATTCCATAGACTCTAATGTTGGATCAAAGACCCACCATATTCCAAAAATTGATATGAGGAATATTTATGGCAAGGATCCTGCAACATGGATGTTACAGATGGAGCAATTTTTCGATCTCAATAATGTGAAAAACACACAAAAGGCCGTATTGTAACTTTATATTTGAAACCAAATCAGTTTGTATGGTATCAATGGCTTTGCTCTCATAAACAAATTATCGCTTGGGCAATTTTTACGGAAGAATTGACAACACATTATGAGGATACAAAAGGAAACACTTTTTTAGCCAATTGATAAGTCTCAAACAAAAGGGTTCAATAATGGAGCACATTGAGGAGTTCCAAAAATTGAACATAAGGGTAAAAAATATTCCAGAGGAGCATAGGATTGATGTGTTCATAAGGACTTTAAAGGATAATATCCAATATGACGTTCGCCTTTGGGAACCTGATTCATTAGAGAAGACATTTGGGTTAGCAAGAAAAATGGAAAACAAAATTATGGCAACCAGGAAGCATACCACTCACAACTATAAAGATGGAAGTGTTGTTGTCCCTAGCCTTCCACAACCTATAAGGTTGACACCACAACAATTGGAAGAAAAAAGAGCAAAAGGGCTTTGTTACAGTTGTGATAGAAAATACACTAAAGGTCATAAGTGTGCTGAGAAGAAATTATTCTACGTAGATTGTGAAGAGGAAGAAGAAAAGGAGCAAGAAAGGTCAAAAGAAGAGGATATACTCAAGGAACAAAGCCTAGATAAAGAAGAAATGAATCCGACCATATCTTGTAATGCATTGGTTGGAATTACCACTCCTCAAACCATCAAGATAGAAGGACAAATCAAGAAGAAAAAGGTAATAGTGTTGATTGATTTAGGAAGTACCCACAATTTTATTCATTGTAAGATAGCAAAAGAATTCAATTTCTTCCTATATCCAGCAGTAGAGTGTCAAGTGATGGTTGCAAATGAAGGAACGATAAATTTCTCTGGAAAGTGCCATAATATCAAACTATCCATGGGAGAATATGTATTGAAAAGCCTAATGCTTTCCATTCCAATGGGAGGTCCTGATATTGCACTAGGAGTCCAATGGCTACAATCCTTTGGGTACAATAGCTTTTTAACTTTCAAGAACTTTTCATGAAATTTTATGCAGAAGGAAAGAAGTTTTAATTAAGGGATATTGCAGGAAAACCGGGAAAGATAATAAGCTCTAAAGGTATGACAAAGCTTCTAAAAAAGGAACAACAAGGTGTAATTGCACAATTATGTTCGCTAGATGTTTCCACATCGACATCATCTATTTCTCCAGATCTCCAAAACGTCTTGGACAATCATTCCAAGGTATTTGAGACTCCCAAAGGTCTCCCACCTATTCGTGATCATGATCATGCTATTCATTTGATTCTAGGAAGTGCTCCTCCAAACATCGGGCCATACGGATATCCCTATGCCCAAAAGAGTGAAATTGAATGTATGGTTGCAGAAATGCTTGAGGCAGGTATAATTCAACATAGCCAAAGTTCTTTCTCTGCTCCAGTTGTATTGGTGCACAAGAAGGATGGATCATGGCGCATGTGTCCAGATTATAGGGAGCTCAACAAGCTCACTATTAAAGATAAGTTTCCCATTCCTGCCATTGATGAATTATTGAATGAATTGCATGGATCAATTTACTTCACCAAGTTATATCTTCTTTCAGGATATCATCAAATCAAAATGAAGACTTAAGACATTCCAAAAACAACATTTAGAACTCATGAGGGTCACTATGAGTTTTGGTCATGCCTTTTGGCCTTACCAATGCACCTTCTACATTTCAAGTTTTGATGAATTCCATTTTCAAACCCTTCCTTAGAAAATTTGTGTTAGTATTTTTTGATGATATACTAATCTACAGCAAGTCTGGGAAGGATCATGTTGAACACGTTGACAGGGTGCTCAAACTATTGGAGGAGAAACAATTATATGCAAAAAGATCCAAATGTTTCTTTGGAGTACAAGAGGTGGAATATCTGGGTCATATTGTATCTCATGAAGGAGTTAAGGTAGACCCTATCAAAATTAAAGCCATTAAGGAATGGGAAATCCCCACATCCATAAAGCATTTGCGAGGATTTCTCAGGTTGACAGGGTATTATCACAAGTTTTTTAAGAATTATGGGAAAATAGTAGCACCTCTAACAACATTGTTGAAGAAATATGCATTTTCATGGACTCTAGAAGCAAAAAAGGCCTTCAAATATCTTAAAGAGGCAATGTGCCAAGCACCAGTCTTAGCTACACCAGACTTCACAAAAACCCTTATTGTGGAATATGATGCTTCTGGAAATGGAATTGGTGCTGTTTTAATGCAAGATGAAAGACACATTGCTTTTGAAAGTCATCCAATCAAGGGAAAGTATTTACACAAAGCTATTTATGAGAAGGAAATGTTGGAAATACTACATGCACTAAAGAAATGGCGGCCCTACCTAATGGGAAGACACTTCAAGGTAAAAACGGATCATGATAGCCTTAAATACTTCTTAGAACAAAGATTATCCTCTAAAGAACAACAAAAATGGGTCACAAAGATGTTGGGTTATGACTTTGAAATCATATACAAAAAAGGGAAGAAAAATGTTGTGGCAAATGCACTCTCAAGAAAGGATGAAGATGTGGAAGCATTGTTGTGCGCCATTCCTACTATCGAACCATATTGGATAAATGAAGCAAGGGAGAAATGGAAGAATGACAAAGAAGTGTGGGAACTTATTCGGAAGTTACAACAAGATTCTAGTACATCTGATACATTTAGCTAGAAAAATGATTTGTTATGGTACAAAGATCGCTTATACCTCTATAAGAATTCCCAACTCAAACAAAATATTCTTTTGGAATTGCATGCTTCTCCCTTAGGAGGGCACTAAGGATTTTTAAAAACTCGCCATAGGGTTAAGAAGGAATTTTTTCAGGATGGCCTTAAATCGGATATTCAAAAGTTTGTGGTGGAATGTTTGGTATGCCAACAAAATAAAGCTAAAACAATTAAGACACTAGGTCTATTACAACCTTTATCCATTCCAAGCCAACATTGGGAGGAGGTTTCAATGGATTTTATCACAATTTTACCCAAGTTTGAGGGAAGGAGTGTCATCATGGTGGTAGTTGACAGACTTACCAAGTATGCACACTTTTGTGCATTATCACATCCATTTAAAGCCAGTACAATTTCTACGGCATTTATGGAAACAATTCAAAAGCTACATGGAAACCCAAAGATTATTGTAAGTGACTGAGATCCCATTTTTACAGGAAATTTTTGGACATAATTATTTTCTTGTCTTGGTACTCTGTTAGCTCATAGCTCATCTTATCATCCTCAATCTAATGGGCAAATGGAGATAGTAAACAAATGTTTAGAAGGATATCTTTGTTTCTTTCTATCTGATAAACAGAAACAATGGGTCAAATGGTTGCCTTTGGCTGAATAGTGGTATAACACTTCCTTCCATATTGCAACAAAAATGACCCCATTTATGGCACTTTATGGATTTCAGCCACCATCCATCACATCATATTTAAGAGAAAATTCTAAGGTTCAAGCAGTGGAACATCACATCGAGCATCAACAACAAGTTCTCCAACTCTTAAAGGATAACCTCGTGTTGGCGTAGAATAGAATGAAAAAACATGAAGATCAACATCGCAGAGAAAGAAGTTTTGATGTAGGTGATTGGGTATTCGTACGACTACAACCATATAAACAAATGTCCCTCAAGCAAGCTAAGAAGGATACAAATTGTCACCAAAGTATTATGGTCCGTACAAGGTGTTGCAAAAGATTGGTACTACGGCATACAAATTGGAGCTTCTTGCAGCTTCTCGAGTGCACCCAGTTTTCCATGTTTCATGTTTAAATAAGGTTATAGGCGACAAGCTCCCAGTTAAAACAATATTTCCAAAACTTGAAGAGGAAGGAAAAATTATATTGGAACCGGAAGCAGTCATAGAAACAAGAACTCGACAACTACGAAATCGATTCATTTCAGAGTATCTCATCAAGTGGAAGAACTTATCCGCTGAAGATTCCACATGGGAGGATGAGAATTTTATAAAGAAGCATCCAGAGCTACTCAAGCGTTGAGGACAACACTTTTTTGAATGAGAGGGGCATGCTAGGTCCCTATAATAGTAGTCATGCCCCCATTAATATTGTAGTTGTATCCCTTATTAATATTGTTGTGCCCCTATCGTCCCCATATTGTTATTATTGTGCCCCATAGAATCCCTCTATTGTTATTTTTGTGCCTTTATATTATTATTGTTGGAGGTTAGCAGCACTATTGGGTCACCTTTGCCCATTGGAGAGAGGGAGACAAAGCTACCTAGTTAGATTGGCTTGGTTTTATTGTGACCCCTTAGACTCCTATATATAGAAAGGAGGTTTTTTCATTTGAATCATCTAATAATTATTCTTTTGTGTAATGTAAAGGAGGTTGCCCCCTCGAAGAGGATGAATTCTAAGGCGTTCAACTATCTTTTCTATCTTTTTGTGAGCTGGTTTCATAATATTTGGATTTTATTTACTTGGTCATTTGATGACTTATATCTTCCCGTAGCAAATTTGTAACTTCTTGTAGAAGCACATGTAACTTCCCGTAACACTCTTCCAACATGTATATACTTGCCCATATTTGCTAAAAAAGCTTGGTTTGTGTCCCTTAGTGGTGAATCATAAACCGTAGGCTCTAAATCAATGGTTGAGGAGGAATAAATACCACCTAGGATCACTTTCATTTTTGCCCCTGCAAAACATCTCAACAATTTGGGCTAATGGAAAGATTTATGAATTGGATAATTGAATAATGATTTTCTTGATTTCCACCTCCAATGAGTTCTATCAATGTATATAAACTCTTTGAAATGTAATGATTGCTATTTAGTTCATGATATTTACTTTATGCAATTAGAATATGTTTTCTTTCCTTGTATTTTCTTTCCTATAATAGGTTAAGGTTTCGATTTCGAGCGTTTCCATTTCTGCAATTAGTTTAGGATTTGATTACATTCACTCCATTACATCATAACAACGAGAGAAGGACACATTGTATGTTGCACATATAGTATCAATACCTATTAAGTTTGTATGAACCCCAGGTTAATAATTAAAGTTGGTAGCCTTGAGAGTTGCAACATTCTTGTTCCAATACTCAGGCTCATCAGTAGTCACAAAGTTTTTTGAGGAATTATAGTCTAATAAAATGCATAAAACTAACAAACATTCTAAGCTAAATATAAATATGAATACATAAGAGGGACCTAATCCATTAGGTTTGGGCCTAAACCCAAAAGCCTCAGCCCTCTAAAACTAACTTAGTGATGGATCAACAAGAAACTTCTCATTATCATTACATCAAAGTCAAATACATCACATAACAAGTCAAAAGCAATAGTATCAAGTGCTTAAGCTCAATAGCCTCTCAACTAAAATTAAATTTTGAATCCTAATGAGCTCTTTGACATGTTTATTTATACAAGAGAGTAGCTACCAACATCTCCCAAAACTCAAGATAGGTCAATCTAGATCTCTTTGAACTACACTTGCTTGGCTGTCAATGACCTCGTCCTACTTGGCTGCCAACAACCTCGAGCTGATGAGAGAGAAAGTGGTGATTTTGGTTGATTGAGGGAGTTAAGAAGGTGGAAACCCTCTTAGAATATCTCCCTGTTGTCTACTCTAAGCTCCTGCATTGAAATTATATCAAAATTGCTCCATTTCCTGCATGTAAACCATATTAGGCCACATGACATAGAAAAACATCTTTCACCCCTCTCACTAAACATAATATAACAAAAAGTGTGAATATACTTATTGATGAGCCTCATCATCACCCCCTATTGAAATTGTTTCTCATCTTCTAAGCAACTCAGTCATCTATGTCCATGTCCTTCATGGCCCTCATGGTCTCTCTGACATCCAAAGGCTCCTCAGATGGTGTGCCTTCTTGATGATAGAAGCCTGCATTCTTTTCTATTTCTATCCACTCCTTCCTCTCCTCTGCTTCATTTCTTCCTTCCTATAGGCCTAGTAGCAAAGGTGGACTGAGCTTGAGCCCAATCCAATTGAATCTTAATATTTTCATGAGCATTTCGTACAAGGGCGTCATGTCCAATGCATTCCTCAACCTTTCAGGAGAGTGTTTGTCCCTAATCTAGAGACTATGGAAGGCATTCCATCTCCTCTTGCAGGCTTGCTAGATTTCTTTCCCTAACAGCCTAAGTGTGTCTTCAAAATGTGATATGGATTGCTCCTAGGTGGCAAGGTATTTGGGTGTTAGGTCAGTATCATTGGAGATGATGGTATGATTTCTATTGACAACCATTGGGCTTATCTCCTCTTCCCTGATATATAGTGGTTCCTTTTCTTCCTTTTCCATGACTCTCTTTACTTCCTCAGCTCTTGCCTCCTCATGAGTCATCCAAGATGTTAGGCCCATCAGTTGCATATCTCCCAACTTTGCATTGGGATCCCAAATATTCATATCAGTCAAGGTGAGGTTACGCATGTATAACTCAACCATTTTTGCTCTGTCTTCTAGGCTACTTTGGTCACATAATTCAATGAATTGTATGTAATCTTGAAATGGCATAGATCCATGTTGTGATAGGGTCTTGATTTGGAATTGCATCCACTTCTCTTTGAGAAAGATTGCATAAGACTTGGATGGTTTCCTGCACTGTAATGCCTCCATTGAGAGATTTTCCATTGTGACCAGTTGAGTTTCCTTCTCCTACATCTTCTCCCTCAACCATTTATTTTCTGGCCGTAGTTTCTCCCTCATTGTGGACTCTTTCTCTCTTAGCTCACTTAATTATTTTACCATTTCAAGGACTGTTTCTTCCATGAGGCCCACATCTTCCACCTTTTTAGACTTAGTAAATTTCATCCATCTATGTGTTCCACCTCTTTCTTCTTCTAGCTCAAAGAAAAGTGGGACTTCAAATTTTTGGGGAATAACTCTCCCTCCTTCGATTAATTTATAATAAGAGCTCAAACTAGGTTGTGGACTAGGCTCTTCGAGCTCTGGGAAGTCCTTCTCAAATGTTTTTGGGGAAGATTCGCCCTCCTGTAGTTGTTGTGTCACCTTCTTCCCCTCTTGTCGCTCATTCCGCCCCTCCTGTAGCATCCTTTGTTCCTCCCATAGCATACTCTGTTTTTCCTATAGGAAACTCTATTTTTCTTGTAGCATGCTCTGCCCTTCCTGTAGCTTCCCCTTTTCTTTTTGCTGGATGGTGGTAGGTGTATTGGGTTGTTTGAAGGAGGTTGATCTATTGGTGGCCCTCCTTACATATGTTATAGGAGTCTTTGTTATGGATTTTAGAGAGGTGACCTCTTCAATATTTCTTTCAGTGGGCCCCACCTCCTCTTTCTTACTTGGGGACTATTCAATTGTGATAGGGGCCTTTGTTGGAGTTTGAGGCCTTCCTTACTTGATCTCGGTTCTCTTCCTTGTCTTAAAGTAGAGGGGAGATTGCCTTTGCCTCTTATTTTTGGGTTTGACTAGGGTGCTTAAGGTAGCGAAGGTTGCAACTACCTCTTTTTTAGTGGGTCCTAGAGACAAAATTGTTTTCTCTAGGGATACCTTTGCTTCTCTAGGTTCATTAGTTTTCTCAAGGCTTGGTTTTTCCTGTTCCTCCCCCTATTCCTCTTCATATTTCTCTTTTTCTACCTCTACCTCTAGTTCTTCCTCTACCTCTCTCCATCTGTTTCTCTTTCATCTTATGCCTTTGCCCCCATTTCTTCTTCTTCCTTCTCCTCTCTTCCTCCAACAGTAGAGGTTGGGGTCTCACCTAGTGTGATGTTTTGTGTGTCAATGAAAGCCTCTCTATCCATGTCTATGAATTTGGACCAAAGGAAAATGATTCTTAGTTTGTTCAAGGCATCCACCACTATCATTTTAATGAGGAGATGGTGGCCTAGGTATTAGTGTTTTCCCTCTCTCATTTTTTGGCTTATGTCCCTAATGGATTATAGGAGGAAGTATGGTACACTAATTCTTTGATCCAAGGGAAATTCTTCTTGAAACATGAGTTCATGAAGTAGTCTAAAATGGTATCCATAAACCACACTCATCCTTCCTTCATAGGAGATGTATTTTAGGATATGGTAGGCCACCTCATCCAAAGGATAGGGTAGGATTTCCATCCTAACTTTAATCTTGTCTTCGATAGGTTTTTCATTGGCAGTGAAGAAGTTCCTTTTAGTTTTGGCACTAGTGTTTTTGTCTTCTCTACCCCATTTGATCCCTAGGGGTAGGTTTGTCACTCTCTTAATTAGCTCATGGCTAAGAAATAGCTAGTCCCCTCACCATTGGGGTGGCACTCACTTCTGTTTGTGAGTTCAAGGCCATGGAAAATTCAAATGAAATGTCATCATCATATCCCTTCAACAGTTCAAAGAATCCTAGCCACTGGTGTCTTCTAAAAATTTCTACCACAAGAGGGTGGAGATGGATTATTTTAGTGTCTAAGGGCTCCCTTTTGTTAAATATTCCTCCCATATCTTCTCTATGTTTTTAGCTAAGTGAAGTAGAGATACTTCCTGTAATAGCTTTGATGTATAATTTAGTGGTAGCAGTGGGTTGAAATCTCTAGTTGATGACAATTTCCTACATTCCCTCTAATCTACAGCTTGAAAAGATCTTTCAATTTCAAAATTTAACTACTAGTTCCCATAGAATTTAAAGTGCACCAACATACAAGTTATGGATGGATGAAGGGATGGATGAAGGGGAGGATGCACTTACTGTTTACCACGTGGCCTGGGATAAAGATAATAAATTGGAGACCAATTCAACCCTTTGCAGTATTCCTTCACCCTTTTAGTCTTCCTGTAGCAATCTCTCGGCCTTCCTGTAGCAGTTGCAGGCTTTCCTGTAGCTTCTTCCTGTAGAAATGGAATAACAGGGTTCGAAACTTCTTGATGGCACCCCGAGCTCATCCTCTCCTTATTTTTTTTTTAAATTACTGTAAACACAAAATAATTCAAGTCTTGGTACATAATATGCCATTTTTTTCTTAGGCTTGGAGCGTTGTAATGGCCTGATAGTCACACGAGATTTCCTCTTTTGGACTGTTGTCCCCACCTGGAGTAATTATTCCCTCATTCCTCATAATCACCACCCACTCTCTGTGATCCTAACTCGGGTAATATGACACCTCCACATTGCATGAGTACTTAGCATCACTTTTTGTTTACTATTCGAGGGTGGCCAAGTTGGTTGGCCACCTCCAACTTATTAAAACACCTCCTCTCGGCATTTACACATTTTTCATTATTTACACATAGGAAGGAGATGATAGTTTTTCATACATGTGCCATCCTCATGATCGAATGATGTAGGGATGTGCATGCTGGAGCTAGAACTTTTTATTTTCATCAAGGGAGTTGACTTGTTGTGTTTTTTCTTTCCTGTGTATATCTTCTTTTCTCATGATATTTCACTATTGTTGTTGCTACTATGTGTGCAGGTATCTTGTTGATGTCCAAGCTGCTACTACTGGTGGAGGGCCCTACTGGAGTGATATGACTACTGAAAAGTGCCTCATAATTTGTTATCACTCCCCTACTGATGAAAAAAAATACCTTCTTTTTGTGATGTGTGCGCAGGCTGCTATAGGAGGAGGTTCTCTTCCTGTAGCAGTCTTTTTCTTTTCTTCTAGGGTCTTCAAGTTGCATGGGGGTGATGAGAGAGGATGTAAAAGTTCTGGAGGGTGATGCTAGGAATCTGAGGGACTAGTGTAGATTTTTGGAAATGGAGACGATGTGATCTATGTGTTTCTCAAGAAATGTTTAACATGGGTAAGACAGAGTGGAGGCATTTTAGTATTTTTTTTATTTTTATTTATTTATTTATTTATTTTTTTATTTATTATTTTTTTTTTTTATGAACTGGGATGGATGAGTGATGGATGGATGGTGGAAAATGGTGGGGGAACCTTATTCATCCTTTTCAAGGTCATTTTGGGTTGCTCTTTCATTCAGATCTCCTCTTGTATCTTTTTAGAGCCCTCCTGTAGCACTACATGACCTTCCTATAGCAATTACAGGTCCTTCCTGTAGCAATCCAGAGAGGGGGTGAAACTTGAATTTTGAGCTAATGGGATGATGGAGAGGGGTGATCACATGAGTTTGGATGGTGGATATGAAGTGGATGGAGGGAGGAGTGAAGAGAATCTTGAGGATGTTGGCCCTGTATCTATGGAATTTGACACTGTCTTCAATCCTGCAGAATGAAAAAAAAATAACAGACATAGTGTAGATCCCTTCCCTGTTCTTTTTCCTTTGTTTTATTCCTTTTATTTTTTTTATATATAATTTTTTTTAGATGCACAAGCTGCCACAAGAGAGGTTTTCAGCTAGGGCTCTCCATTATTTTTCTTCTCTTTTTTATTTACTCCTGGGCTGCCTCAGAGAGGATTTCAACCCAAAAGTTGTTCTCATATTCCACATAAAGGTTTTCATCCAAGAATTTTATTTTCTTTTATTTTCTCTTTTTTTCAAAAAAAAGGTATCTAGAAATGTCATTCGTTGGAAGCTATGCCACTTCCAATCCAATTGACCTCTTTGTTGACTGTGCTGATGAATTCTTCCTTAGACATAGGCTTTTTGTATACCTTCAACCTACAGCCATTGACAAGAAAGGGAATCCCTTCTTCATCATTTAGGTTTAAACCCCATACATAAATTACCTGCATACGGATTCTAAAACATAGAAAATAAACAATAGCAATAGCATAACACATAAAACAAATATACATGGAGATTTTCCCTTGGATCCCAAAACTGGGACTACCGGCTTGATTTTTCAATATATTCCTTTCAATGTTACAATACATATATATACATGCTGAAGCATCCAGTACCATGGGCCGAAAACCATCGTGCCCAAAACCATGTACGAAAACCATGCACAAAACCATAGGTAGGTTCAGCCACCTAATATAGGGTCCCAAAAAAATTCCCCAGGGCGCTGCCCTAGACCCCGTAGAGCGGGGCTAATTGCCCCCCTCAAACCCCCTTTATGGGGGGGTTGTTGCCCCCGCTGCACAATCAGCACAATGATGGGCCCCCCCCCCCCCCCCCCCCCCCTCGAACCAAACCCCTGGTTAAGTAGGTAGGCTAGTCATAGAAAGAATATAACACAGCCCAACATTCTCCCACTTGTTGTCTTCTTTCCACAGGGGGCCACAGGATAGCTTAGTCATTTATCCAACCCTGCAACACCCATTGTTTCTCTACACCAAGAGAACTTCTTAGAGCTCACATATTTTTTCAATGCATCTGTAGTACTCTTCAAAGTGTGCACCTTTACCAACAACAACTTTTTGTCTTCTATCATATCCCTCAAGTGATACTGAAAATCAATGTGCTTTGTCTTTGAATGGTAAGAAGGGTTCTTTGCCAAGAAAATTGCACTTTGGCTGTCACAATCTATCCTTATAGCTCCCTGTACTAACCCCATACTTGAACACAATATTTTCAACCAAAATGCTTCCTTGCTTGCATGAGTGGCTGCCATGTATTCTACCTCTATAGTTGATAGTGCCATTACAGATTGTTTCTTACTCATCCAACTCACTACACCTCCAAATAAGTTAACCACATACCCACTTGTAGATCTTCTCCGATCCAAATCTCCAGCCCAGTCTGCATCAACAAAGCCCCAAATATACAAAACTTTGTCCAATCCTAGTCTTTCTTGGTAGCACAAACCATAATCACTAGTGCCACACAAATACCTGAAAACCCACTTCACTTCTGTCCAATGCTCCTTCCCTGGTTTTGACATAAACCTGCTCAATACTCCCACGGCATGTGCAATGTTTGGTCTAGTACAAACCACTGCATACATCAGGCTACCGACTGCACTTGCATACGGAACACAAGACATGTCTTCTTCCTCTTGTTGTGTCTTGGGGCATTGTTCAACAGATAAATTTACACCTACAGGAATAGGAACCTTTACTTACTATCTTGCAAATTAAACATGTGTAGTATTGTCTCGACATAATTCTTCTAGTTTAACCAGAGCTTCCTCTTTGCCTGCTCTCTTTTAATTTCCATGCCCAAAATATAGTTTGTAGCACCAAGATCTTTCATGTCGAATTTGGAGGACAATTGGGTCTTCAAATCCTGGATAATTTCTTTGTCGTTTCCAACTAGAAACATATCATCCACATACAATACTAGATAAATAACACGGTCACCAATTAATTTAAAATACACACATTGATCTGCTTTGCATCTGGTGAAGCCAAGTCCCCGTATAAATGTATCAAATTTTTGATACCACATCCTTGGCGATTGTTTTAACCCATACAAAGACTTTTTTAACTTGCATACCAGTTCTTTCATACCCTTCACCACAAAGCCTTCAGGTTGCTTCATGTAGATCTCCTCTTTCATATCCTCATGAAGAAACGTTGTCTTCACATCCATCTGTTCTACCTCAAAATTAAAAGCAACAACAACAGATAAAAGTAATCTAATAGAAGCTACCTTAGTAACAGGAGAAAAAAATATCACCAAAATCAATTCCCGACACCTGGGAATACCCTTTTGCTACCAACTGAGCTTTGTATTCCTGCATCGTTCCTTCTGAATTTGTCTTCTTCTTGAAAACCCATTTGCTACCAATGGGTTTCCTTCCAGCCGGCAACTCCACCAGATCCCAAGCCTCATTTTTGTGCAAAGATGCCATTTCATCAACCATGGCCTCTTTCTAGAGTTTTCCATCCTCTGAATCTACTGCTTCCTTCATAGTTTTGGGATCATCATTAGTAATAGATAAAGAAAAATTTGAACAGAAAGCAAACGAACTATACTTTTCTGGATGCCTTCTTTCTCAAACTGATCTTCTCACACTCAAAGTTTGTGGCTCTTCATCTTCTAATTCCTCTTCTACTATAGAGTCTGAATCTTCCTCCTTTAGCTCAAACTCTATATTTTCAGGTTCCTTTGGTTGGACTTCATGTTTAATAACATATTTTACCTCTCTGAACACCACATCTCGGTTGTACACAACCTTCCTTGTTACTAGGTTCCAAAGTTTATAAGCCTTTAAACCATCCTTATAGTCAATAAAGATGCACTTTTCAAATTTACTATCCAACTTTGTTATTTTCTCCTTTGGAACATATACATATGGATCACATCCAAATACCCTCAGATGTGAAAGAGAGGGTTTCTTACTAGTCCATGTCTCTTGTGGAGTCTTATCCTCCAACGCTGATGAAGATGATTTGTTGACCATGTAACATGTTGTCTCCATCGCCTTTGCCCATAATTCTTGTCCTAACCCGGCACCACTGAGCATGTTTTTTGCCCTTTCCAACAACGTCTTGTTCATTCTTTCTGCAACTCCATTTTTCTCAAGTGTGTATGGAGTAGTCTTTTGACATGCTATACCACACTTGTTACAGAATTCTTCAAATTCCTTCTTGCAAAACTCTCCACTGTTATCTGTCATTGACACCTTTATCTTCTTCTCTGTCTGGTTTTCCACCAGAGCCTTAAATTATTTAAACCTGTCAAAGACTTCAGATTTCTTCTTAAGGAAATATATCCATGTATTCCTTGAGAAGTCATATATAAATGACACATAGTACACAGAATTACCCAGTGATGGAACCTTGACAGGTCCAAACATGTCATTGTGCAAAAGCTCCAATATTTGTTTCGCCCTCTTACCACCAGAGGGAAAACTCACCCAATTCTGCTTCCCATATACAAAAATTTTCACATAAATCAAATCTCGAGAGCTATTAGTCATCCTTCTACCATATCTTTACCATGAAGTATTCGAAGGCCCTTCTCTCCAATATGTCCAAGCCTTTGATTCCATAGCATGGTCTTTTCTCCAGAGACCACTAGATTTTCTGCTCCACTTTCAGGAACCACAAAACTGTTGCACCCATCAACAACAGTTCTACCTTGCAGCTTGTACAGAGTTCCAATCCGAACTCCCCATATTAATATCAGTGCTCCGCGAACCATCTTGTAGGTATTATTCTTGAACATTGTTTTTACACCTACATCATCCATCTTACTTACAAAAATCAAATTTCTAGCCAATGTAGGAATATGAAGAACACTCGGAAGTGTTCTAATCCTTCCACCTTACAAATTCAACTTAAATTTTCCACGACCAAAAATTTTAGCCTTCCTGTCATCCCCCAAGAAGACATCACCACCATCATATTTATCATACTCGTAGAACCACTCTCTATGGGGAGTGAAGTGAAAGGATGCATCTGAGTCAATCAACCATGCCTCGTGATCTACATGTGTACTTGAAGAAGCCAAGCACACATCCCCACCTTCATCTGAGGTGGTTTTCACCTCTGCAAAAGGAGCATCATTAGTTTCCTTTCCTTTGTTAGGAGCTTTAGATTTACAATCCCTTTTGTAGTACCCTTCCTTTCTGCATTTCCAGTGCACCATTACAAGTTTTCCTGGAGATTTAGATCTCCCACTCAGTGACTTATTTTTGTTTCTATTCTGGGACCTTCCTCATACAGACAAGGCATCACCATTTTGGCTCTCCATATTTTTCCTTCTCATTTCCTCTGTCAGCAAGGATGAGACTATTTCATCAAACTGCAAGGCAGTTGCATTTCTACCTATTGCAATAACTAGACTATCCCACGAATCTGGTAGAGAACACAACAAATTAATGCACTTATCTTCATCTGAAATTTTAATATCAACATATAATAATTGACTTACCATAGTATTAAATGTGTTCAGATGCTCTGTCACCGAGTCTCCATCCTTCATCCTCAGGTTATACATCTTTTTATGTAGGAACAGTTTATTCACCAGAGACTTAGATTGGTACAAAGTCCCTAACTTGTCCCACAAAGCCTTCACCATAGCCTGCCCTGATACATTCAGCAATATTGAATCTGAGACACACAATCATATTGTGCTCTTTGCCTTCCGATCTAACTTCTTCCATTCTTCATCAGACACTCTTATTGGTTTAGTACCCAGATCTACCGCGATCCACTGATCTTTATCCACCAACAGATCCTCCATCTTGAGTTTCCACAACTCAAAACTCTGACCATTAAATTTCTCGATCTCTATTTTTCCATTGCTCGCCATCTTCTTTCACCCCCAGAATTGATCTCCCACTAAACAGGGTCTACCACAGGACTGAGCAAAACCCCTTAGCAACAAAGGTGTCCCCTTGAAGCCAAAACAACTCTAATACCAAATGTAGGTTTTAACCATGTACAGAAATTACTTGCATACGAATTCTAAAACACAGAAAATAAGCAATAGTGAGAGCATAACACATAAAACAAATATACAAAGATATTCTCCCCTGGATCCCAAAACCGAGACTACCATCTTGATTTTTCATTATGTTCCTTTCAATGTTACAATACATACATATATATACATATATATATATATATATATATATATATATATATATATACATGCCAAAGCATCCAATACCATGGACCGAAAACCATCGCACCCAAAACCATGTGCAAAAACCATGCACAAAACCATAGGTAGGTTCGCCCACCTAATATAGGGTCCCAAAAAAATTTCCCCGAGGTGTTGCCCCAGATCCTGTAAAGGGGGGATAACCACCCCCGTTGTGAAATTGGTGCAACGAAGGGAGTTCTCTGGCCCCCTTCCCCCCTAACCCCCTAGTTAACTAGGTAGGCTAGTTATGGAAAGAATATAACACAACCCAACACATCAATGGTCCTAATTTGAACATCTCCATTGTCATGACATTTCTCTATCAGGTATGGGCCTAACCATATTGTCATCAGTTTTCCTTTGAAATACTTGAACCCAAAGTCATAATAATTCCCAATCCCCTTCTTGAAAATTGTTTTCCTTGATATGCCTATCATGCCAGACCTTCCTCTACAATTGTATAACTTTAGTGTGTAGTAGGGCTTGCATTCTGAACTCATCCAAGCCATTCAACTGGATCAACCTCTCATGTTTTTCTTTGGTGAAATCTAAGTCCAATTGGGTTTCCATTCTAAAAATATTATAATCAAACTCAATAGAGAGAAGAGATTTCTTTCCATAAACCAGATCATATGGAGTGAAACCATTAGTTGTTTTCCAAGTTTTGTTATAGGCCCAAGTGGCCTCCACTAATCTATCTACTCAATCCCTCCTGCTACTTCTCACAACCTTGGTGAGGATGCTCTCTAATGCCCTATTTGTAACCACTGCTTATCCATTTTCTTGAGGGTGATAGGTAGTAGATTTTACGTGTTTGATATGATGCAGCCTTAAAAGATTCTAGATCAGAGGTGATGTGAATTGAGCTCCATGATTGGTGACTACCTCTCTGGGGTACCCAAATTTGTAGAAGACATTTCCCTTAAGAATTCAGCCACTTTCTACTATGTTGCTTCCTTGACAAACTTTGTCTCAGCCCACTTTGTTAAGTAATCAGTGCACAAAATGATGTACTTTTTCCACCCTAATGGTGGATCAATTAGCCTAATGAAATCAATGCCCCACTTGTCAAATGGCTCCAAAGCCCCCTGAGGTTTTAAGTGAATTTCATCCTTGAGTGTGGGTTTCCCCATCCTCTGGCACTAATCACATATGCTGGTATAACTTCTTGCATCTTGGTGGAGAGTGGGCCAATAATATCCAGCTTGTAGAGATTTCAAAGTTGCTCTCTTGGCAACAAAATGACCTCCAAAGGGACCATCATGAGAGACAGATAGGATTTCAAAGGCTTCCTCTTCCCTGAAACATCTCCTTAAGATCTGATATGGTCCCAGCTTGAAGATATTTACCGCAATCCAAGTGAAAGGGGCGCTTTTTCTTATAATTCTGCTCTTCTCCTTAGATGACTGATTTGGAGGAAATCTTGCAGAAACTAGGTATTTGGCTGTGTCATCAAACCATTGAGAGAGCACTAGGATAGCAAATAAGTGCTCATCTAGAAGTTGATCATCGACCATCCCTTCATCACCTGCAGGAAAAGCAAGTCTAGATAGAAAATATGCAACCACATTTTCTTTTCCTTGCTTGTGAATGATAGTTAAATCGAACTGTTGTAATAATAGAAATCATCTAATGATTCTAGCATTCACATTAGGTTTATTAATAAAAAATTTAATGGATTCATGGTTAGTATGTACAAAGTTTGGTATCCAATGATGTAGTGTTTGAATTTTTTCAAGGAGTGCACAAGAGTTAGGAGTTCTTACTTAGTTATAGTGTAGTTATGATTCAGCCTTAGACATGTTTTTACTAATGAAGTAAATGGAATAAGGTAACTTACCATCTATTTGTCCCAAGCTACTCCCACAACTTTTTTAGATTCATCAACATGGATATGGAAAGGCAGAGCCCAATTTGGGCCCCTAAGTATGGGTGCAATGGTTAATTTCTCTTTCAAAATCTCAAGGGCCTTTTGGCAACTATTTGTTTAGCAGAATTGTGAGTCCTTGACCAGCAATCGAAACAATGGTGAAGCCACTTTGCTAAAGTCCTTGATAAACCTCCTATAATATCCATCTAAGCCCAAGAAACTCCTAGCATCCCTCTGCTTTTGAGGAGTAGGAATCCTTTTGATGATGTCAATCTTGTTTGGGTCCACTTGTATTCCCTCCCAATATATCGAATAGCCAAGGAAAGTCTCTGCATTCATGAAGAATTCACATTTCTCAGGACTAAGTGAGAGGTTCATTTCAATACATTTCCTTGGGACTTTTCCCATATTAGAGAGAGCCACTAGGAAGTCACACCCTTTGGGAGTGAACTCATCCATGTAGATCTCTACAAAGTCATGGACCAACTCAGCAAATATGCTCAAAAATTCCCTTTGAAAAGTTGCAGTGGCATTACATAGACTGAAAGGGAAAAGCCTATAAGAAAAGGTACCCTAAGGACATTTGAATTTAGTTTTGTCCTGATCCTTAGGGTTGATATGGATCTGATTGTAACCACTGAATCCATCCAGGAAAGAAAATAACTTCTTCCTTGCAAGACCATCTAAAACTTGATCAATGAAAGGTAAATGGAAATGGTTTTTCTTAGTGGATTTTTTCAGCTCCCTGTAATACACAAAGATCCTCCACTTCCCATTCTTCTTTGGGACCAAGACTAGAGGGGACAAATACTTACTATCTGAGATGGAGTATATGAACCCTTATTCATCCACTTTTTCAACTCTTCCTTTACTATGTCCTTGAGGGTTGGGTTCATTCTCCTCTGAGGTTGCCACATAGGTTTGCATCCCTCCTTGATGTATATGTGATGAGTACAAACTGAAGGATGCACCCCCTTAATTTCTTTATAGTTCCAAGAAAAACATCTAGGTGCTCTCTCAACATCTTGCACAAATTTTCTTCTTGTTTGGTTGAGAGAGAGGGGTTAATATTTAAGGTTCTAGATGGACAAAATTCTACAACTTTTACATGGGCAGGACTTGGGTCAACTAAGCATAATTTATTCCAAAGATTACTCTCAGACTCCTTTACAAGCTCAACAAGAGACATGGTATTGGGGGATTGGTTTTGGGGGATCTGGTCAATGGGTTCATCTTCATCAAATTCCTCCCATCCTATAACAACATTTAGGGTATATATTGGATGGGATGTGGTATGATACACTTCATCTTCCTCCTCCTTTTCTAATCATAGGGGTAAGTCATGCTCAATGGATGGCTGAGAAGGAGGGTACAATACCAATTATTTGGACAAATGCCCATTCTCAATGGTCATTTTCCTGGCACTGCAACTAATGTAAGCATCAACAGTGGCTAACCATGGCCTTCCTAATATGAGAGGATAACCACTGAATTTTGTTTTGGGCTGGAGAACCAAGAAGTTTCTAGGATACTCCTAGGAGTTAATAGAGACCATTACATTCTCAACAACTCCCTCAAGAGCCATTGTGGATTTGTCTGTAAGTTGAAACATTGTAGTGGTCTTTCTCAAGGATCCTTGGAGGTTTAGTTTCAGCATGGTTTCTTTAGTGACATCGATGGAAGCCCCAATATCAATCAGGGTATGAGGGACAATGATGCCATAAATGTGCACATCTACTACTAGACTTCTAGGGTCTAGATATTTTGGACAAGTCACTCTCCCCAACATCAAATCAGATAATTGACCAATAACATTGATGGTGGGGGTATCTCTTTCTCTCCTTCCAAGGTGTTTGAAACATTTCTCTTTGATAAGATTATTGTAGATGAGAAAATCCTTAATAGCTTGGAGGAGGGGTATTTTAACACATATATTCTTCAATTCTCTCAGAAGTTTAGTCTTTTCCGGGGTGTGCAAGTTAGGATGGATCAATCTCTCAGGGAAATGAGGTGGACTTACTTAAGGGATACTCTCTTCCTTTTCCTCTTCAATTTCTTCGGGTGGAGATGGAGGTTGGTTATCTAGAAGCACTCTTCTAGATCTGAATTTTATTTCTTGAATCTCCACAACATACGCATGATAAGATGTCTCTCCACTATAGACCTATTGTGCTTTCTTGTTATTCGCGTTCGGATTGGGTTGAGCAGGTATATGAGCTTTCTTGGGTAGATCAGGATGAGTGAGTTGTGGTTGTGATGGAGGTGGAGGTAGTAAAGAAGGAGTTTGATTGAGTTGAGGCCTCCACCCTTGTGATGGGTTATTCCATTGAGCATGTCGAGAAGAATATGGTTGAAATGGTTGATTGACATGTTGGGGAGGATATTGAGGAGCATACGGCCAAGAAGGAGGTGTGGACCATGATGGATGAGTGGAAGAGTACTAGGGTGGAAAGGGTGCATTCTGGTTGTGATGGTAATAAGAGTAAGATGCACCTTGCATGCCCTCTTGGTATGGCTGAGTCCTTGAGGCCTCCTTTGATTTATAAAATAGAGTTGTTGAGCCCCACCTTTTTCCCCTTGGTATACAAATTTTAACCTAGGTAAAGAAGCACATTTATCTGTGGCATGGTTTTCCTCAAAAATTGAGAAAATTTCTATGACATTTAATGGGCATTCATTTTTGGGGTACCTTCTAGTGCATTTAGGGAAGAAAATAGCTAAGGCCCTCTTTGATTCCTCGTGTCTCCTCTTGATCTTCATGGTATTCATTTTCAAAGCAAAGATATGCATCATTTCACTTTTAAATTCCTCCAACATGTTTCCAATTTCATTCTTGATGGATGTTGTGGAATGAGAGGAACTGACCAAGGCTTGATTAGCCCTACCTTCTTCCTAGTAGCCCTAAAGTGGTTCTTGAACACAGTTTTGATGTCTTCATAGGATAACTGATAGATGTATCCCCCAGACAACATGTCGAGGGTTTATAGCATGTCCTTCCTGATCCCTCAGAGAAGAACTAACTTGAGTGATTCAGGATCAAGGGTGCATTTGGCCCTCCTATAACTAAGCTGAAATCTCTCCTCATAGTCCTCTAGGGATTCATCAGGTCCAAGAGTCATTCTAAATATTTCTTCTTTGATTTATTTGGACCTACAATAGTCTCTGTACTTGTTGTTAAAGGCTTGTTGCATTTGAGCCCAGGTAGTGATGTTATCCCCAGGAAGACCTATAAACCATCACAAGGTTTCATCCTTAAAGGTATATGGGAATAATTTTAGCTTCTGGTCAGTAGAGGCATAGTCATAGGTCCTACAGACAATAGAGAATTCAAACATAAAAGTATCAGGATCCTCAGAGGTTAAGCCATGGAAGTGAGGAAGGGAAGTAGGGATTATATTCTTCATTCTTGCCTCTCTATTAGTCTCTCTAGTAGGGAATACCTCATCATTCATGTTTTTAGCCATGGTTTGGGTAAGTGAAATGGGCTTTTTTCTTCCCCAATAGGTTCTTCAAAGATCTCAGATTTTTCACCTAAAGAGTCTTCTAACTCCTGTGTAGTCAGAGATGGAATCTGAGAGTCACGGAAGAAGAGTGAAGGTTGAATTTTTTAGGGTGTGCAGGTGTTTGGTAAGAATTTTCCTTGAGTATCTCTATTCCTATGAGGCATGAAATAAATTTTTCTTCTTTTATGCAATTTTTTCAAAATTGAATGCAAAACAGAAAGTAATGCTTAAGAAGAAATAACATCTACCTAGACACATCCCTGACAATGGCACCAAAAAGTGGTGAGCCTTGGTATTTTACCAAGAGTGTTGCAACTCCCAAGGGCTCTTCAACTCTATTTATCAACCCGAGGTTCATACAAACTTCGAGGTGACAGTTCTATATACACAGTAGATGGAATTCTACTAATGCCACCCTTCACTAGGAAATTTGATCAGTAGTTCTCCAAGACCATTATTCTACTAAATTAGGGGGAAATTAACTACTGAAAGTGCAATTCAGAAGCTAGATCTAATTTCAAAAGTAAATTCTTTTAAAACCCTAACTTGTAGATGCTACCAACTTGTAAATGCTACTGAATCAATTCATGAAATAACGCAAGAGCTATACTACCTACAAAAAGGAAACTACACTATTTTGCAATCAACCATATAGTTATCAAATTCACTTGTAAACATGCAATTATCCTACCAGATCATAACTCAATATTTCATGCATCATTTATCTAATTCAACCTTGCATGTTGGGGGTAAACCTACTCCTAAACCAAGTCACACTTTCATCATAGGTCAAACAAGCCATAAAACATGCTACTACAGGAATCCTATATTACTATAGGCATTAGGGGAATTTTGAGGTCGAAAATGGGCCTCATAAGGAGATTATAAAATAATAGTGGAAATAATAAAATAATATTATATTAAATCATCAAATTTTAGAGGGAAAAAGAAAAAACTACATTTTCAACTCGTCTTTTCAACCTATCTCTCTATGGGTTTACTCAAATTTCGAATGAGAACACTTGTTGGATGCAAAATTTGATTCCTCGTCTAAGGAGTACCCATTTTGCATACTTTCGATGAACCCTGCTACATGAAAAACATGATTGCAAACACGTTTTTGAATGTATTTCTTACTTTTCATGTAGTAGAGTCCATCGAAATTATGAAACATGGGTAATCCTTGGATGAGGAATTAAATTTTGCATCCAACGAGTACTCTCACTTGAAATTTGAGTAAAACCTTAGGGAGATAAGTTAAAAATACAAGTTGAAAAAGTAGTTTTATTATTTTATTATTTTTACTTTTTTTACCCCAAAAATGGTGGATCATCCCCCATGGTTGAAATCATCATCTTGAATGCTATTGTTTCTTACAAAGTTTATTTTGGTTGTACATTTTTCTTCGAAGGCCCATTTTAGACCTCAAAAGTTCTCTAATGAAGGCCTATAATGCTACAGGAAGGCTGTTGAGAGGGTTTGAAAGGTAAGAATGATGAGATCAAGGGATGGCAAGGTGGATGGAGGTTGTGGTAGATGGATGAAAGGTATATAACACCCCTACCCAAGATCAACAACTCAGGAAGGCATGTTTTGGACTAAGAGGGATACTCACGGTGACCTAAGAGAATGAGCTCAAGAACAACATTTGGGATTCATTAGAGAGGGTGAAGAAGTCCTGGATGGAGATGGTGAAAGGCCACTTTCTTTCAGATCCAACAGTTCTGCAACATCACATTCACATGATCTCTTCTCATTTATAAAATAACATAACCAATGGTGGAAAAGATGAGTTGAATTTAAACACTATTTATTTTATGTGAAAAAAATCTGATCTAGGCAATTAATCAACTTCTAAGCTACAACAAACATATGAAAAACAAGATAACTAATATAAACCTTTTTCCAAAAAAACATAAACATAGCAGTTTTGGGTTGTGAATGTAGATTCCTCTATTCATGATCCGATGAGAGAGATGAGACAGAGGTAGCAGTCACAAGATGTTTTGAGGAATTATATTCTAATAAGATGCAGAAAAATAACAAACATTCTAAGCTAAAAATAAATACCAATACATAAGAGGTACCTAAGCCACTAGGGTTGGGCCCAAACCCAAGAGCCTCAGCCCTCTGAAACTAACTCAGTGATGGATCAATAAGAAACTTCTCATTATCATTGCATCAAAGCCAAATACATCACATAACAAGTCAAATATAATAGTATCAAGTGCTTAAGCTCAATAACCTCTTACATGAAAACAAATTTCGAATCCTAATGAGCTCTTTGGCATGTTTATTTATACAAGAGGGTAGCTTCCAACAACTCCCTAGAAAATAAGGATGTTTGTCTCCCAAAACTCGAGAAAGGTATCTACTTGAACTACACTTGCATGGCTGCCAATGACCTTGTCATCCTTAACTGCCAATGACCTCGAGCTGATGAGAGAGAGTGGTGATTTTGAATGATTGAGGGAGTTAAGGAGGTGGAAAACCTCCTAGAATCTCTCCCTATTGTCTACTCTAAGCTCCTACATTTAAACCATATTATGCCACATGAAATAGCAAAACATAATTCACCCCTCTCACTAAGCATAATATAAAAAAATTGTAAATAAATGTGAGAAAGAGATGGTTCTAAAGCTAGAGGATTGCATTATGACCCTTATGATATACCTATTGATGAGCCTTATCACCAAGTCAACTACAAAAACAAAACTTTGAAAATCTAAACCAAAGAGGGTAGTAGTAGAAATAAAAACTCTATAGCACCTCCAAACCAATGAAAGAAACATTGAAGCCTCCAGATAGCATCACCAACAATTTCAGGACCATCAAGCAAAGCTCCAACAATCACATCAATAGCCTTCGCATCACCTGCAAAATCACACGTAGGGTAAGGCTTATGTATGCAATAATCCAAACCTCTCTTACGAACTCATCTTAGCTTGAAAAATGTTATTATTGTATGTAGAAAGAGGTTTTAATGACCAAATTTGATATATTAGTCTTGGCCACCTTTAGTAGTAAACTCTAGTAATCTCTAACATCACCCACACATGCAAAAGAAAAAGGGAATGAGGGGATGATAACTCAAGGAGGTGGGCCAAAATGCCTACTCATCATAAAGTGTGGTGTTCTACGTGGTAGGTGGGGGCCATCTCACATAGCGTGTTGATCCCATCACTTTAATGATTGACCACATAACTCGAACCCTCAAATCTAATCCTGCATGGAAAGTATATTTAAAAACCCAAGGGAGGCCCGCCAGTGTTGCAGGTGGATGACATAGCTTAGACATTTCCTTCGGGGGTCGTTATAGGGTTATAGGGTCTGCGCTTAGTCAATTTATTATGTCCTAATTGCTGCATTAATTATCAATCTGGGAGTCGTAAACTGATGAAGTGTGGTGCACTATATGTGTAAGACAACCTCTTTATTACTTTTTATTGTTTTCAATTTTATTTTGTTTTTGGGGTTTTGTCTTTGTTGGTCCCCTAATGCAAATGGAAATCCTATTCCTAAGTTTTAAGAATACTTTTAGAGGGCAAGTATGGATGTAGATTTAAGACAAGGTTTATGTCTCTTATGATAACTTTCAGAACTTAGCACTTCAAAAAGATCTCAAAACATGCTAGTGTTAAAATTAGTACTTGAACAAAAATGTAAATGTGCAGCTACTTAAATCAAACAAAAGATGAAATATTGATCATGAAATCACTGTCTCTGCTACCCATATAAATACAGAAATAAAATCTAAACTATTGCACTCAAACAAGCCAAAAATTGCAGAATGTGAAAGCAAGATCAATTTACTTCACTTATAATCTGATAGCTCACCAAATAGCTTTTCGGAGTTAAGCCATGGCACTGAAGATAACGTCAAATAACATGAAGAATTGATATCTAAATTACCTACTTGCAGATTAATGAAATCAAAATCAAATCACTTCACTTATAATCTGATAGCTCGCCAAGTAGCTTTTCGGGGTTAAACCATGGCACTAGAGATAACGTCAATAATATGAAGAACTTGATATCTAAACTACCTACTTGTAGATTAATGAAAATAAAATCAAATCACTTCACTTATAATCCGAAAGCTCACCAAGTAGCTTTTCGGGTTTAAGCCATGGCACCGGAGATAACGTCAAACAACATGAAGAATTTGATATCTAAACTAGTTAACAACAGCAAATAAATATCACTGAAATCAAAGCATAACTGAAATTGAAATGCTTAAAAGAAAAGTTCAACAGAGAGGCAAATTTCATGTCACTATTTAATGCAAAAATTATATGAAAAAGCTCAAGCATAACCTATCCTGAAACACACTAATCAGTGTTAGTAAAAGTATGAAATACTGGAAAATCATGTATAGGAATGAAAGATTAACACCATAAATGAATTATGAAACATATACAGTTAAACAAATTATGAAATATATACAGTGAAAATAAGGGAACAATGCATGAAAACTTTTCAAAAATGAAAAACAAAACCTCAACTAGCAGGGGCACTCTACACGGCCTTTGGTTAATACGCTGTCAACCCAAAATCATGCTTACACAGTCATAAGAAACAAAGTTTTATATTGCAAAACAGAGGAAATGTATTCTCGATACAACAACAGGGCTAACACTACAACAACAGCATAAAAACTGACAGCAAGACTACATCAAGACTAACTATTTGCGTCTGCAAACGCGTTATTTATAGAGGAAATTACATAAATATTTTTCTGTGAGAAATCTTCAACAGAGGACACGTAAAAAGACAGAACCCGTAAGCTCAACATCTTGGTTGCCATGATCATTCAATCTACAAAAGGTGGATGTTGGATTCGCGTCGTGGAGACGGCCTACAGCTGTCAAGAGGGATCCACAAATCTGAGAACGTTCTCAAACCTTTCTCATGCTAAAAGCAGAGACCTATTTGCTGTAGGACTCCTTGTTTGACCGTCCTTTGACCAGGGTTTTTCTTTATGAATTCGACTGAACAAATAGGACCTTGTCCATGTCTAGATCATTTCTGAGCTGCCCACATGCCTCGTTTCACTTGTCGACACCTGTAACCTAGAGAACAAATAAAATAGCTGCGGAATTGCGAGTTAGCTGCGGAAAGTGGCTACATTCCGCAACTGATGAAAAAAATCTAAATCAAATAGCACACACAAGAATATAGTTAGAAAACCACTTAAATGTACTCCCAGAATCAATTTGTAATGATCTTTGATAGCTTATGAGGCACTAATGTGGGAAAAAGGTCTAGGAAAGTGGTGGGCTCCAGTATTGTAGCAATAATGCTACAACTCCTGGAGCTTCCTATCTCTAATTTTATCAACCCGGTAGTTCGTACAAACTTGGAAGCGACGGTGCTGTATGCACAAGTACTAGCTCTTGTCGCAGCTGTCACTTGGTCAGCTGGTACAAGTCCGCTAGGGCTCAAGCCAACTTCTATATGCTCACAGAATAAGCTTTATGAGTGATGGACGAAATCTAACTCAAAGGAGGCTAATCTATTTGCAGAAAGAAACTGAAAGCCAACAAAGCATGAAAACCCTAGTAAACCCTAATTTGACTAGCTAGGCCCTTACAATGCAAAACTGTGAATGAAACTTCTACCAATGATGCCATTACTTGAAGTGAGCTGAAATACATGCATCTAAGCTACTTGCATCTGAAAAGACATGTTTTTGTATTTTTTCATTAAGTGGTTGGATTTATTGTGATGATGCTTTTGATTAGGGTTTGACTGTGCAGGAGCGGTTCGAATGGAAGGAAAGCATGGGCAAGGTCAGGATGGCTAGGGGAGGTCCCAGAGGGTCTCTAGCATCAGTCCACAGAAGTCTACCACGTTCGGATGCTTAGCAACCGAGTTTGCAGGCTTCTACAGGAAGTCTACAGGGGATCCTACAGGAAACTCAGGGGTTCTACAGGAAGTCTGTGCAATTCTACAGGATGCTCGATTGTGGGAGTTTTGGGAGATGGTGAAGTGATGGAGTGGTGTGGGAGGATAGGTGAGATGGAGATGGAACTGGTGATGGCTCAGGAGCAGAGAAGTCAGATGGAGAAAGAGTGCATGCAGTGGGTTGATGGCTGGAAGGATGGGATCAACGAAAGGTTAAGTAAATGGAGCTATGTGAGTAATGGGAGAGCTGGAAGGTAAACGAGCTGAACAGAGGTCGGTTGAGTGGCTTCAGGTGTGGTTGAAAAGAAGAGGAAGGTAATGGAATGGTGTGGAGCAGTGTAGATGAAACAAATTGTCTATGAATGTCACCAAAAACGAGAACTCTTTAACCTATGTTAACTGTGCTATTTTGAACCAATGAACAGCAGTGCAATTTGTGAAAGAAACTCGTGCATGGAAGTGGAATGGAGAAGTAATGATCAAGACCAAAGTGCATGGATGGATCTACGACTAAAGTAACTGTTGCAGCTCGCATGGACGTGAAAAGAACTGCGTTTCTTTTTGGTGGTTTATATGGACTGCACCCCAATCCCTAAGCAGAGATGGCAGTGATCTCTAACAACCTTTTTTTGGAGCTCCAATGAATTATACCTATCCTCTTCTAACCTAAGCAACTGGAAGCAAATTCACCATAAACTAATCCTATTCAATCTCATAAAAACTAAATCAGCAGACTGTAAATTCGAATTGCATGTCAAAGTAAAGAAACGAAGTGCTGGAACGAAAGGCAAATAACATTACAACACCGAGGAGATCTATTGCTCTCAGGTTGGGCCCTAACCTGAGAGCTATAGCTCCCTTAGAAACTCAGAATGAGATCAAAATCTGCCTGCCTTTATTCATAACCAAAAATCTGATGTCATGCCAAAACTGTCTTACAAAAAGAACCAACACTGAGCTGTAGCTCGTACTTCGAAATTACAAGAGTAATGCAAAAGTTCAAAAAGCTCCCATCAAAAGCTACGACCTCAGTATTTATGCAAAATGATAATCCAACAGGTTTCCTTGATTTGTGGAGCTCGGCTGTCCAACTGAAGGTTAAACTGCTGATCCTGTAGAACAGTTGTAACTGCTGTTCCTGTAGAACGGTTGGCTGCCTCTAAGCTCGGTGGGGAGATTGGTTGGAGCTCGGAGCTATGGTGGGAATCCCGAGGAAGGTCCCCAAGACTGTGGACATCCTCTCCTAAAAACCAGCAGTGCCACCTTACTGTCTCCTTGTCTCCTTTCTCGTGGTCTTTGCTCCCTTTTAATGCCAAAAACCTGAAATCATCATGTATTAGTCACGTAGATAGAATGCCTACCCTTCTTCCTACAAACAACACGAATAAACCAAGAAATGAATGCATAAGCAATAAAAGATGAATGGTTTGAGCAAAGCAAGTAGGCCAAATGAGCCCAAATTGTACCAAAAATTGGGGCTCATCATCACCCCCCAGCTAAACTATTTGCTCATCCTTGAGCAACTTAGTCCAAATCTTCATCCTTCATTACTTTCACTGCTTCCCTTGCATCCCAAGGCTCTGTGGTAGTGTCCTCTCTGTGGATATGAAACCCTGCTTTCCTGTTCACCTCTTCCCATTGTTGACTGTCATCCTCCTCTGTATTACCTTCAGTCAATCCTAGCAGTAGTGGTGGGCTGAGTTTAAGGCCAATCCAGCTGGCCTGGAGGCTTTGCATGGATTTCTTGTAAAGGCCAACCCTTGCCAAAGCTTCCCTCATCCGAATGGGGGTATGGTACTCCCGGATTTTCAAGCTGTGTGCCAGGGTATTCCATCTGCGTGCACATGCTTGGGCAGCACTTTCTCCCAACAACCTTTCCATGTCTTCAAAGTGAGCTATGGCTTGGGCCTATTGGTCCATAAATCTCAAGGAAGTTGTGGGATCCGTAGCCAACTGTTGGTGGGCTGAGATGAGTGCCACCGGATCCTCTGGTTCTGGTCGAATGAACAGTGGCTCGCTCACTTCTCGGTTCATGACCGATTTTGCTTCAGCTACTCTTTGATCCTCATGGTTTAACCATGAGGCGAACGCCATCAATTGCATATCACCCAAGGCAATATTGGGATCCCAGGAGACTTCATTAGGCAAAGCCAAATTGTGGAGGTAAAACTCTGCTAATTTGGCTTTGTCTTCTGACGAACTAGTACTGCACAATTCAGAAAATTGTTGTGGGTTTTGGATATGTGAAATACCTCTTTGTGCCAAGGTGTTTATTTGGAACTGCAGCCATTGATCTTTTAAGAACAATCCATAGGATTTTGCAGGTGGTCTGCACTGAATTGCCTCCATGGCCCAACTGGCCATGCAGGCCAATTGTGCTTCCTTTTGTTGCAGCTGTTCTTTTAGGGCTTGCACTTCAATTTTTGTTTGCTGTTCTGCTTCCTGTAGAAGTGTCATTGGCTCTTCAAGACTGGTGGTCAGCTCCTTTTTGCTTTGTTGTTCTTTTGTGATGTCCTTGGAGGATGTTCCTGCCCCTGCCCTTAGTTCTTGTAGCTGCAATCTCAGCTTCTGATTTTCTTCCTGTAGAAGCACATGTTGGCAATTAGCCACATGTTTAGCCATGGTGAATTCACTCCTGACCTCCTTGAGTTGCTCTTGTAAAGGGCCTATGTCCGCCACACCCTTTGATTTGGCGATCTGCATCCATGTGTGGGAACGGACTCTTTCTTCTTCTAGTGCAAAAAATAGAGGCACAGTAAATTTCTGCGGTATGATTTTGCCCGCCTCTAAAAAGGTGTAGTATGAACTTAGATTAGACGAAGGGCTAGGTTCGGGTATATGTTCTCTTTCTATCTCTTCAGGCGGTTCTACCTCACCCTCCCTTGGTGGTGATGAGGGTCCTTCTCCTTCCCTCTTTTCCATTTCCTGTAGCCGGGCCAGAGTATCCTGTAGAACATTTTCAGCTTCCTGTAGCCGAGTTTTTTCAGTCAACAGGTCTAACCTTTCTTGCCACGTATTTTTCTTTGGACTCCCCTTCTCGTAGGTGACTGTGATCCTGGAGGGTGACTTTTCCTTGGGAGAAGCAGGTGTATCTTCAATGACAATCGGGCTGCTGGATTGAGGCTGTGGCTTGCCCGTCTTTATCCTAACACTTATTCGAGCTTTAAAGTATAGAGGGGTCTCCCTATTCCTCTTTTCTTTTGGCTTAGGTGGCGTGCTGAGGCCAGCTAATACAGCTGCTGCCTCCCATGCTAGAATATCCACCTTCTTCTCTTTGGGTTTCACCTTTTCGGGGCTTCCTGTAGAAGCCTGTTTCTGCAATTTCGGGCTTCCTGTAGAAGCCTTTGTCTCTGTTTTCGGGCTTCCTGTAGAAGCCCGTTTCTTAATGATTTTCGGGCTTCCTGTAGAAGCCTGTTTCTGCTTTCCTGTAGACACAGGTGTCTCCACCTTTGCTTGCTTACCTGCCAGAGTTTTGCTTTTTGCTTTGGTTGCAGGTGCTGTTGAGGTACTTGGGCTGACGTGGACCCCCTCGGCTTTGTCCATTCTGCTCTTCAGCCCCTTTTCTCTTGCTGACAAGATAGGTGTGCCACCTTTTTCTTTGTCATCCTTTCCCTCATGCTTCTTCCTTTGTTCTTTCTTTTGCACTGTGGTCGGGGTCTTCTGGCCTTTTTCTCTCTGTCCCTCGGCCACTGCTTCTTGTTCCTCACTGCTGGAGGAATCCGTTTCTTCGATCAACATTTTAATGTCTCCATCTTTTGTCAAATTCCGGAAGGATTCCCATGAGAGGGGAACCTTATATGAATGCAGCGCATCCTCCACAAGAAGCTTGATCAACCCATGGTGGGCTATCTGATCTGGTATGCCCTCTTTTAGCTTTGTGGCACACTCCATTAGAGACTGCAATAGGAAATAAGGGATGCTCAGTTTTTGTTCTACAGGAAGATCAATCTGGTGCCTCAATTCAGTGAGCAACCGAAAGTGATATGCATACACGATGCTAAAACGGCCTTCACAAGTGATATATTTCATGATTTGCAAACTGACTTCATTCCATGGTGGCAACAGACTCGTTCTTCGCACCCCATTTTTGTCCTCCGAGAATTCCTCCTCGGGTGGAAAGAATTCTTTCTTTGCCTGCTGGCTCAGCTTTCTTTCTTCCTTATCCCACGGCAAACCCATAGGAAGTTCTGTGATCCGACTGATATGTTGCGAGGTGAGCTTGAGGCTTAGACCTCTGAAGTTCACTGTGGCCAGTGTCTGGGATTTCGGCCTCAGAGCCTGCAAGAATTCTTCGGCCACTTCATCATCGTAACCCTGCAGCTTATCACAAAAAGACATCCATTGTGCTCGTGTGAAGAGCTCTACCACTTCCTGGTTTTCCCTTAATTTGATTGAATCAGTGGGTTCCCGTCTTATAAACCCACCCGGCATGATGAACACGGTTGTTTTAACTAAAGGTGGCAAATGCGAAACAGATTTGGTCTATTGAGACAGAGCATGCACATAATCCACAAAATTCAACACAGTCTAATTACACTGACATCCTGTAGAACGACAGCATAGGCACAGCAAACAACAATTTCATCGATATCTTTATGACCAGACTGTGGACGATGATCTTGCCACTCTTACTAACCAGTTGCATGAAGAGTTCAGGGTTACCTCTTTAATTGGCCACCTTTTTTCGTGAGGCACCCGCTTCCCTGTAGAAGACTGCGTTCCTGTAGAGACTGCGTTCCTGTAGAAACTGTGTTCCTGTAGGAGCAGTGCGCAAATTTCGGGGAGGACTGTAGTTGGCCTGCGCTCGAGGTGTGCTTCACCGGCGTTCTGGTAGCCAAAAGCTCGGCGTATCAAAGTGCAGAGGAGATCAGAATAGCCACTCGAGTTTGAAGTGGTGGTTGATAAATGCATGCGCACAATCTAGCCGATTAGATTTTGAATCGGCGCAATCCGTGGCGCGGGGGGTGAGTTGTCCCCGCCGGACCGTTGGGCGACGTCATCCATCATTCGCCTGCGTATTCACTTGCTGCCGCATCCATTCCCACAGATCTGCCGCCGCCTCTTTCTGTTAAACTCATTGTTTCCGACGGGAGTGTTCTCACGTGCGTGCTGTTCATTCTCTTTGTCGTGGTCGCCACCCAAACATCCAATTATACCATAACTAGCCGACGTGGCCAGTCGACTGGCCATACGGCCACTCAACCATTCACTTTTACGTTGTGCAAACAATTCAAAGTAAAATTCATGCGATTTGATGGAAGGAACGGTCGAGACACTTACCTGCGTGGCTGCACACGATTTTTCCAGTTTTTGGACGATGGTGAGTGGATCTACCTGCTGTATGCGAACTTACACAGACCCGGAGGCTCATGGTTACAGGCTGCCGACGATGGAGTGGATGCTTTGGTTGCATGCGCCCGCGTTTCATTGCAGATGGCGGTGCTGTGAATGGTATCCACTCTAGTAGGTTTAACTGTTACAGGATTCCCGCGGGGTGTCTCGTAACAGTTCTTCCTCCTTGGGTGCATGCTGCACGACGGAGGATCTGGCCTTTCGATCACGCTCTCGGAGCTTCTGATGCCTGTGGTATGATATCTCAGCACTTGTTTATCTTTGAAAATGGCTTTTCCCGCGAAAACTCATTGATCTGCTTTGTTGGTGCAGGGAACTTGGTTGCATGTCGACAAGGATGGTGGAGCAAGGTAACAGCAATGTGCAAGGGTGCCAACAGAGGCTTGCATGCGTCCAAACCAATCCGTAGTCGCTAGATCTCCTTTTAAAATGAATTCTGGGCCGTCCCAAACTTCTACAGGAAGTTTCCTGTAGAACACAGAGCTTCCTGTAGAAAGTTCGGGCTTCCTATAGAAAGTCTGCACTTTCCTGTAGAAAATCCGCGTCTTCCTGTAGAAAGACTGCATCTTCCTGTAGAAGATTCAAACCATGATAAAATTGCACATACCTTGAAAAAACATGGGTATCCTTGGAGGAGGTGCTGGTGAGGTCTCTTGACAGCATGATAAGGACCCTTGGCTTTGAGTTGAAGGGCTTCCTCTCCTCCATAGAACATCTGCAACCTGCATGCAATTTTACCATATTTTGCTTATTGTTTTTTCTCTTTTTTTGAAAGATAACAGGGGCGCCTCAAAGAGGTTTTCACCCGTGCCATCTGCCCTGAGCGCCTCAGAGAGGTTTTCACTCAAGGATCTTTTTCAAACCTTTTCTCTTTTTTTTTTTTTTTTTTTGAAAGACAATAGGGGCGCCTCAATGAGGTTTTCACCCCTACCACCTGCCTTAGGCGCCTCAGAGACGTTTTCACCCAAGGATATTTATTATTATTATTATTATTTTTTTTTTATATCCTTCAGGGTATGCCAAAAGCAGAGGCAGAACCCTTCTCTATGACCAATACAGATTTCTCCATAGTTATGATGAACTCTTGTCTTGAGAGAGGTCTCATGTAGATCTTCAATCGATGCCCATTGAAAAGCATGGGAATGGCTTCCTCATCAATGGTTCGAATAAGGACAGATCCATTGTCATGGCATTTTTCCACTGCATATGGTCCTAACCATCTGGTTCTCAGCTTCCCCTTGAAATCTTTGTATCTAGAGTCATACAACAAAGCCCAATCTCCCGGCTGAAATTGCTTGTCATGGAGATGTTGGTCATGCCACACCTTTCTCTGAAGTTGAACCACTTCTGAGTGAAGGAGGGCCTGCATTCGGTGCTCGTCCAGGCCATTTAGCTGCAATAGCCTTTCTTGTTGTGCATGGCTGAGATCTAGGTCCAGCTGGGCTGCCATCCTCAAAGTGTTGTATTCAAACTCAATGGACAGCAAAGCTTTCTTCCCATAGACCAGCTCATACGGTGTGAAGCCGGTGGTGGTCTTCCAAGTGGTGTTGTAAGCCCATGTGGCTTCAACCAGGCGATCTGCCCAGTCCTTTCTGCTGCTGCTCACCACCTTAGTCAAGATCCCTTCTAATGCTCTATTGGTGACTTCCACCTGCCCATTTGCTTGAGGGTGATAAGGAGTGGAAGTCCTATGCTTGATCTTGTGATGAGCTAGTAGATCTTCAACCAGGTTGGAGGTGAACTGGCTCCCTTGATCGGTGACCAGCTCTCTTGGATAGCCAAACTTATAGAAGATGTTTTCTCTTAGGAACTCAGCCACCTTTTCTTCTGTTGCTGCTTTGATTGCTTTGGTCTCTGCCCACTTTGTCAAATAGTCAGTACACACAATGATGTAAGACCTTTGCCTCGAAGAGGGGTTGATTGGGCCCACAAAGTCCATGCCCCACTTCTCAAATGGCTCAAGAGTCACTTGAGGTTGGAGAGGCATCTCATCCCTTTGGGTCGGTTTCCCCATTCTTTGGCATTGGTCACACTGACTGACATATCTTCTGACATCTTGATGAAGTGTGGGCCAATAGTAGCCTGCCTGCAGGATTTTGAAGGCAGTTCTCTTTGCTGCAAAATGTCCTCCACAAGGCCCATCATGACAAGTGAGGAGGATATCAAAGACTTCCTCCTCCCTTACACAACGCCTTAAGATCTGATCGGGGCCAAGATTGAACAGATTGCCCCCGATCCAAGTAAATGAGGCACTTTTTCTGATGATTCTGCTCTTCTCTCTGGAAGATAGGTGCGGAGGGAACTGTGCTGAAACAAGATAGTTTGCTATATCAGCAAACCATGGAGAGAGTACTGAAATAGCAAACAGATGTTCATCGGGCATCTGGTCATCCACTGTTCCATCCTCATCTGCAGACAAATCCAATCTAGATAAAAAGTCAGCAACAACATTTTCTCTACCTGGTTTGTCAACAATGGTCAAATCAAACTGCTGTAATAAAAGTAACCATCTAATAATACGAGCATTCACATCTGGTTTATTCATTAAATATCTAATTGCAGCATGGTCAGTATGTACAAAGGTCTGGTAACCAGTAATATAATGTCGTAACTTGTTCAGTGCATGGACCACAGCCAAGAATTCTTTCTCGGTTACAGTGTAATTCAGCTCAGCTTTGGACAAGTTTTTGCTAACAAAGTAAATGGCATATGGAAGTTTTTGCTCAACTTGTCCTAAAGCTGCACCTATGGCTTTGTTCGAGGCATCAGTGTGGATGTGGAAAGGTAGGGCCCAGTCTGGACCTCTCAGGATTGGGGCTGACACCAACTTGTCCTTCAATTCATTTAAAGCCCTCTGACAATCGTCAGTCCATTTAAACTCCACATCTTTTGCCAACAGACCAAACAATGGCGAGGCTAGCTTGCTGAAATCTTTAATGAATCTCCGGTAGTATCCTGCTAATCCCAAGAAACTCCGGACATCCCTTACCTTTTGAGGAGGTGGAACCCTCTTGATGAGAGCAATTTTGTTAGGATCCACCTGCAACCCTTGGCAAGAAATGGTATGGCCTAGCACGGTCCCTTCAGTCATCAGGAATTCACATTTTTCAGGACTAAGGGACAAGTTCATCTCGGTGCATTTGGTTAGGACTTTTCCCAGGTTGGACAATGCTTCCTGGAAGTTGGCCCCATAAGGAGTAAAGTCATCCATATAGATTTCTACTGCATCATGGACCAGCTCCGAGAAGATGCTCAAGACAGCTCTCTGGAAGGTAGCAGGAGCATTGCATAGCCCAAAGGGAAGGACTCGGTAGGCAAAGGTACCCCAAGGACAAGTGAAGGTGGTCTTATCTTGGTCTTCCGGGCTGATTTGGATTTGGTTGTACCCGCTAAACCCATCCAGGAAAGAGAAGAACTTCTTTCCTGCCAGTCCATCCAACACTTGATCTATGAAAGGTAGAGGGAAATGTTCTTTCTTGGTAGCTTTGTTCAGTTCTCGGTAGTCCACACAGATTCTCCATTTCCCATTTTTCTTGGGAACCAACACTAGAGGGGACACCCATTCACTATCTGAGATGGGGTAGATGAACCCGGCATCCAACAGTTTTTGCAACTCTTCCTTGACAATGTCCTTAAGGGTTGGATTCATTCTCTTCTGGGGTTGCCTAACCGGTTTACAATCCTCTTTGATGTATATATGATGGGTACAGACCGAAGGATGGACTCCTTTCATTTCCTTATAGCTCCAAGCAAAAGCATCTAGGTGGTTAGCCAACAGACTACACAGCTCCTTTTCCTGGGAAGGAGATAGGGAGGAGCTGATCTTCAATGCTTTCTCAGGGCCGAACTCCACATTCTTGACTCTGGGAGTAACAGGGTTGGTTGTACAAAGATCCACTAAGGTGATAGCTTGGGCATCCTCCACCAATTTCTCTAAGGGTAGTGCACTAGAAGGTGGATTCTGGATCAAGGTCTCGATCAAGTCATCCTCGGTTGGGGGGTCTCTTCTAGTGGTATCTAAGGTGCACAGAGGTGCTGAGTACACCTCGTCTTCCTCTCCTTCTTCCAACCAGAGTGGTAAGTCATGCTCTAAGGAGGGTTGGGCAGGAGGGTATAAGACTAGCTGCTTGGACATGGGACCATTTTTGATGGTCATGTTTCCTGCATGACAACTTATGTAAGCATCTGCAGTAGCTAACCAAGGCCTTCCCAAAATGAGAGGATATCCAGTAAGCTTTACCTTTGGTTGCAGAACCAGGAAGTCTGCAGGGTATTCCCACGAGTCAATAGAGACCAAGACATCCTCCACAATCCCTTCGGGAGTCACGGTGGAGCGATCTGCTAATTGCAGTACTGTCGAGGTCTTCCTCAAGGAACCCTGAAGATTGAGTTTAAGCATGGTATCCATGGTCATCACATTAATGGCAGCCCCCAGATCAATCAAGGTGTGAGGTATAATGGTGCCATTGATGTGGACATCTACTACAGGACTTCCAGGATCGAGGTACTTTGGGAAGATGACTTGTCCTAACATAAGGTCAGACAGTTGTCCTATGACATTGATAGTTGAAGCATCTTTCTTCCGTCTGCCTGGGTGTTTGAAACACTTCTCCTTAACCAGTTTGTTGGATATTGGCACATCCTTGATGGCTTGGAGAAGTGGTATTTTTACACACAACTGATTGAGCTCACCGAGAAGCTCATCCTCCTCTGGGTTGGGTTGTGTGGTGGCTGTTAGTCTCTCAGGAAAGGGTGGAATAGCCTTTGGTTCACTTTCCTATTTATCTTCCTCATCCTCTGGGGGAGGAGGTTGGCGATCTGGTAGAGTCTTTCCAGATCGAAGATTGATTTCCTGGATCTCCACAGCATAGGTAGGGCATGAGGTTTCCCCAGTGTATACCTTCTGGGCCTGTCTATTGTTGGGGTTCGGGTTCGGTTGAGTAGGCATTTGAGGTTGCCTTGGAGGAGCAGGAGGTAATGGCTGAGGTTGAACTGGTGGTGGAGGCAAGATGGCAGGAGGAGTGTTGTATTGGGGCCTCCACCCCGATTGAGGTGCATTCCATTGAGGCTGTGGCTGGGCATGTGAGTGATATGAATGAGAAGTAGGTTGAGTGGGGTACTGAGGTGGATAAGACCATGGAGGAGGCATGGACCATGAAGGATGAGCAGGGGGACCCCAGGAAGGCATAGGGGTCGATTGGTTGGGGCTGTAATAAGCTTGAGATGCCCCTTGCATCCCCTGCTGATAAGGTCTAGATCCTTGTGGCCTCCTTTGGTTGAGGTAATAGAGAGGTTCTATGGGAGCTTCTATCCCTTGGTACATGGCTTTAAACCCATGTAAGGTTGGACACTGATTTGTGGGATGGTCCTCCTCACAAATGAAACACACTTCAACCGAATGCAATGGACATTCGTTCTTAGGGTGTCTCCTTGTGCACCTAGGGCAGAAGACAGCCAAGGCTCTCTCAGCTTCTTCTTTCTTTTGCTGAATCCTGAATGTGTCAAGCTGCATGGCAATGGTCTGTCTCACCTCACTCTTAAGATCTTCTAATTGATTTGCAAGCTCATGTTTGGAGAAAGGGACACTAGTTGAGAGGGGGTTTCCTCTACCTCGTTTCCGAGCTGCCCTGGAGTGGTTTCTAAACACAGTCTTGATGTCCTCATAAGGCAGTTGGTAAATGTCCCCCCCAGCTAACATGTGAAGGGTATCTAAGAGGTCTTCAGGGACTCCTCGGAGCAGGACCAACTTGAGGGATTCAGGGTCAAGTGTGCACCTGGCCCGCTTATAGCTTAGTTGGAACCTCTCCTCATAATCCTCTAAGGACTCATCATTTCCCATGGTCATCCGAAAGATTTCCCCCTTGTTTCCTTGGACCTACAGTAATCCCAGTACTTAGTATTGAAAGCTTGCTGCATCTGAGCCCAAGTGGTGATACTATTCCCAGGTAAGCCCATGAACCAGCGTAATGCTGCATCCTTAAGAGTGGAAGGGAAAAGTTTCAGCTTTTGCTCATCTTCAGTATAGTCATAGGTCCTACAAAGGACAGCAAACTCAAACAGGAAGGTATCCGGATCTTCAGTAGTCAGCCCATGGAAGTGAGGTAAGGCGGAGGGGCTAATGTTCTTCATTTTCATCTCTCCATTGGTCTCTCGGATGGGGAAGGCACCTTCTATTCTCTCATCTTCTCTTCTATTGTCAGCCATAGCTTCAGATGGAGTGGTCTCTAACTCTTCTTCTACTATAGGATCTTTGTGTATCTCAGGATGTTCACCTATAGGTTCTTCTGGGTCACTGTCACCAAAAAAGAGAGAAGGGTGACTCAGTGATGTGGTGGGGGTGTTTGGTAGGAATTTGCCTGATCTATCTCGGTTCCTACGAGGTATGAAATGGAAAAGACTTTCTTTTTCTTTTGATTGTTTTTGCTTTGCTTTTTTCTTGGTACCTGCAAAACTGAAACAGATTGATCTACAACTAACTATGAAAGATGCAAAATTAAACTGGAAGCAGGAAAGAACTAATCTACTTTGCTCAAATGAAATTGCAAGAATGGAAATGCTAGTCTACGCTTGCAGAAAGGAAATGCTAATCTATGAAAGCAGGAAATGCTAATCTATGAAAGCAGGAAATGTCTATGCTACTTTTGCAGAATGGAAATGAAATAAACTACTTAGCAGAAGGCAAGAGTAAGAAAGTAGAAGAAAAGCAACAATTACTAATACTCTGACGCTTCCCCGGCAACGGCGCCAAAAAGATGGTGGGCTCCAGTATTGTAGCAATAATGCTACAACTCCTGGAGCTTCCTATCTCTAATTTTATCAACCCGGTAGTTCGTACAAACTTGGAAGCGACGGTGCTGTATGCACAAGTACTAGCTCTTGTCGCAGCTGTCACTTGGTCAGCTGGCACAAGTCCGCTAGGGCTCAAGCCAACTTCTATATGCTCACAGAAGAAGCTTTATGAGTGATGGACGAAAGCTAACTCAAAGGAGGCTAATCTATTTGCAGAAAGAAACTGAAAGCCAACAAAGCATGAAAACCCTAGTAAACCCTAATTTGACTAGCTAGGCCCTTACAATGCAAAACTGTGAATGAAACTTCTACCAATGATGCCATTACTTGTAGTGAGCTGAAATACATGCATCTAAGCTACTTGCATCTGAAAAGACATGTTTTTGTATTTTTTCATTAAGTGGTTGGATTTATTGTGATGATGCTTTTGATTAGGGTTTGACTGTGCAGGAGCGGTTCGAATGGAAGGAAAGCATGGGCAAGGTCAGGATGGCTAGGGGAGGTCCTAGAGGGTCTCTAGCATCAGTCCACAGAATTCTACCACGTTCGGATGCTCAGCAACCGAGTTTGCAGGCTTCTACAGGAAGTCTGCAGGGGATCCTACAGGAAACTCAGGGGTTCTACAGGAAGTCTGTGCAATTCTACAGGATGCTCGATCGTGGGAGTTTTGGGAGATGGTGAAGTGATGGAGTGGTGTGGGAGGATAGGTGAGATGGAGATGGAACTGGTGATGGCTCAGGAGCAGAGAAGTCAGATGGAGAAAGAGTGCATGCAGTGGGTTGATGGCTGGAAGGATGGGATCAACGAAAGGTTAAGTAAATGGAGCTATGTGAGTATTGGGAGAGCTGGAAGGTAAACGAGCTGAACAGAGGTCGGTTGAGTGGCTTCAGGTGTGGTTGAAAAGAAGAGGAAGGTAATGGAATGGTGTGGAGCAGTGTAGATGAAACAAATTGTCTATGAATGTCACAAAAAACGAGAACTCTTTAACCTATGTTAACTGTGCTATTTTGAACCAATGAACAACAGTGCAATTTGTGAAAGAAACTCGTGCATGGAAGTAGAATGGAGAAGTAATGATCAAGACCAAAGTGCATGGATGGATCTACGACTAAAGTAACTGTTGCAGCTCGCATGGACGTGAAAAGAACTGCGTTTCTTTTTGGTGGTTGATATGGACTGCACCCCAATCCCTAAGCAGAGATGGAAGTGATCTCTAACAACCTTTTTATGGAGCTCCAATGAATTATACCTATCCTCTTCTAACCTAAGCAACTGGAAGCAAATTCACCATAAACTAATCCTATTCAATCTCATAAAAACTAAATCAGCAGACTGTAAATTCGAATTGCATGTCAAAGTAAAGAAACGAAGTGCTGGAACGAAAGGCAAATAACATTACAACACCGAGGAGATCTATTGCTCTCAGGTTGGGCCCTAACCTGAGAGCTATAGCTCCCTTAGAAACTCAGAATGAGATCAAAATCTGCCTGCCTTTATTCATAACCAAAAATCTGATGTCATGCCAAAACTGGCTTACAAAAAGAACCAACACCGAGCTGTAGCTCGTACTTCGAAATTACAAGAGTAATGCAAAAGTTCAAAAAGCTCCCATCAAAGGCTACGGCCTCAGTATTTATGCAAAATGATAATCCAACAGGTTTCCTTGATTTGTGGAGCTCGGCTGTCCAACTGAAGGTTAAACTGTTGATCCTGTAGAACAGTTGTAACTGCTGTTCCTGTAGAACGGTTGGCTGCCTCTAAGCTCGGTGGGGAGATTGGTTGGAGCTCGGAGCTATGGTGGGAATCTCGAGGAAGGTCCCCAAGACTGTGGACATCCTCTCCTAAAAACCAGCAGTGCCACCTTACTGTCTCCTTGTCTCCTTTCTCGTGGTCTTTGCTCCCTTTTAATGCCAAAAACTTGAAATCATCATGTATTAGTCACGTAGATAGAATGCCTACCCTTCTTCCTACAAACAACACGAATAAACCAAGAAATGAATGCATAAGCAATAAAAGATGAATGGTTTGACAAAGCAAGTAGGCCAAATGAGCCCAAATTGTACCAAAAATTGGGGCTCATCAGAAAGTATGTAGAAGAGAGGTGGTTTTAGGGCTCAACATACCCCCACTGTGAAGACGTTGCATGTCCTCATGCAACAAAAACTGTGACCATCCTTCCTTCAGTTCATTTGCTTTGAGACCTCTGCTAATACATCTAGCCTTCTTTTCTTCTTCCTTGGTGTCAATGTCATCCTGGGTTTCATCATTAGACACTTGTATTTGAGGTTGATAAGGGATGTGTTCAACCTCATATTCTTTTTCTTCAATTTCGTATTTTTCTTGTGCCACAATCCAAGATGCAACATGGTGTTGTCATGGATAATTTTATCCAACCTGCTCTATTCTTTCAATGTTTCATTTTCCCTTTTGATGTGTCTATTTAGGACTTCTAGTTCAAAAACCTCCTGTTTTAGTGATTGGATCAAAACTTCCTAAGTTGTATTAGGCTGATTAGATGAGGTGCCCTGGTCTATTGCAGTCTTTTCCAATGATTCAATAAAATCATACATTTCTTGTTGAGTTGGATCTATTTCAGGTGTAGCCTTTCTTGGACTGATCTCAAAATCTGGTTGAGAAAAAGGAGAATGTTGTGGGCTATGGTTAGGAGGGATTGCTGGTGGCTATTCTGGTGTTTCCCCTCCTAAGTCTATGAAGTGAGTCCCTTTAGTTTTTACTTTCTTCATTTTACCTTTAAGTCTGGAGCTCCTTCTTAGATTTTGTGAGTTGGTGTCTCCTTCTTCCACACTCTGTTTTTCCTTCCCTTTTTCCTTTGCTTTAGCTAATTGTTCTTTGAGGTGGACTAGTCTTTTAGAAAGTATCTGATCCTATTCTGAGGAAGGTTTTGGGGTTTGATAGACATCTTCAACATTTCTTTTCCCATTTTGTTTTACTTTCTTCCTAACTTCAGTCAAAGTTTCAGACAATATTTCTTCCTTATTAGTTTCTTTAGCAATGCGAGTAGGAGTATCTTGAATGTTTATACTTGTTTTTTTTCTCCTACTTTTCCTTGTTGAGCTAGCTTCAAGTGTTTCAGGTGGGTCCTGAAAGAAGTTTCTAATCAGGAATTGTTCCTAAGTGTCCTTTCTTTCCTTCAATTGTTTTTAAATCAGAATTTTGACAAGGCCGCGATGATAAAGGTGAGGCTCTATGTCATCCAAATTATTTTTTATTGTTGTGGACATCTTCTTCAGGCTACTCAACAGGAAATAAGGCAAATTGATGGTTTGATTTTCCAGAAAATTATTTAATAACCTGATGTGGTACATGTACATGGACCCAAACCTTCCTTCACACGTAATAAATTTCTGAATTATCAATAATAAACTAGTCCACTTTTCCTCTAGGGTAGAAATAGGGATTCCACATTTTAAAACGATTATATCCATACCTGGGTTACGCAAAATAATCCTCCAAGCCCTCTCATCAAAGTCTTTGTTTTTGACCCACTGTTTTCCCTCCTGTGGGAGCTCCATTGCTGCTGCAATGGATGCCTCTGTGACCGAAAATTTGATATCTCCAACCTCAACTTCCATGCCGTTAAAAGACCTTGCAAATGTCTTCTTGACTTCTTTATTGTGACCTCTGAATTTCTGGATAAATTGCAGCCACCGTGCTTTCCTTAATGTGCTCTTTAACCCTCCATGAATATAGGCCCTTCCGGCTCTGTTCTTACTAGAAGGCCCATTCCTTCCTCCTGCTTGAAAATACCTCTGTAGGTAATGAACTGCAAATGAAGGATTGATGGAGGCAGAGCGATTGTATGAGCAGAAGATGGAGAAGGATTGTGGAGAAAACTAGTAGTTATAAAACGGGAAGAATATAGAGCATGTAATGGAAATGAGTTCACGGAGCAGAGGCTTGTATAAACAGGCCAGAGCTGACAAACGTAAACTCAATTGGAGAGTATGGAAATAGAGTGAGTCTGGCAGAATTTTGAATTAAAAGGCTACGGAGTGGACGTTAGCACATTCATAAAATGATTGCGGAGTTGTGCGGCAGAGGAGAGCCATGGTCAAATAGGTTACGCCTTCATAATTAACTGATTCAACAGGTGGAATGAAAACATACAATTAAGTATGAGTTAGATTCGGAAGCAGATCATGAAGCCATTGGAAATTGATGCAGAGTTCGTGGTGGAGTTATGCAAAGGTCATGGAAGAGTTATGGAAGCTATCAATTTGAATCATTTGATCCAAGTGGATGTTGGTGGCCACCCACCGATTTGGACCCCCACAACTATCTCTTTCAGCTTTTTCAGTTTCCTAATTTGTAGCACAATTTACTATTTTTAGCAGTTTTTGGGTCCTGAACTTCCGGAGCCGTTTTGAGGCCCTAAATGACGTTTTTTGGGAAATATAGGGCAACATGGGTCCATGGACCGATGTTGCCTCCCAAAGTGGTAGTACTCGGATAGATCTTTCTAACGAGCTATCGTACACGTCAAACGGAGATCGTATGCCAAAGTTACGACCCCGGGAAATTGATGTACCAATTTACCCAAACGGGGCCCACAATTTGGCGTTTCATCTTCTAGGGTTAGGTTTTGGGATGTGAAGGGTTTTCCATTGTTTCTCAACAATAAATAGGCCTTCGAGCCTCATTGTAACACAGTTCAGAACAGTTCAGAGGCATGTAGCCGCCACATCTCTTCTCAGAGATAAGCTACCATCGCCCTAGCTGGTTTATTCCCATTTCTTTTTGTAAGCATATTTCAGTATTTTACAGTAATGAAATGAAGTATTATTTCCGCTGCATATCTGTCTTTATGGTTATCTCTGTGTTTTATTGCGTTCCTGTCTAAATCCGGATCAGTGGTATCAGAGCGGTCTGCTTTTTCTCTGTTTTTCTTTGCATGTCCCCAACGAGGTCGGGATATAAGGAGTTAGGGCTTGAACTGGTCGAACCTTTGCAAGACCAGCCTCGCAAATCCTGACAGCCTCCCATGGCGGATGAGAAGAAAGACGAGGGAGTAGGAGATCCTATCAAAATCTTGCTCGAAGAAGCCCTCGAGCGACAAAGGAACGCGATGATGGACAACTTTGCCCAGATCCTTCAGCGGCTACCCAGAGGCGATGCATCGGCTTCCAACAGCTACTCTGGAAACGCCACACCGTTTAAGGTACAAGTTAATTTTGAAATCCCCATCTTCGAGGGTCAAATAGACGCAGATGCCATAGATAAATGGTTAAATCTGCTAGATGGGTATTTTTCTGTTCATGAATTTTCAAGTCGGGAAAAGATTGTTTTCGCCCTTCTCAAAGCAGCCCCCCACGTCAAGGACTGGTGGGAAATCTACTGCGAGCAGAAGGATGAAAGTACAGGCTCACTATTTTCAGCCGCACCCACTTGGAATGATTTCCGGGATGCCATCAAGGAGCAATACTAACCTGTCGGAAGCTATGAGGACAAATACATCAAATGGACCACACTGCGGTAGGGACGAGACCAAGATGTGCCGAAGTTCACAAACATTTTTCATGCCCTTCGCACACAGTTGGGTATCAAAGATTCTGAGCTGCATTTGGTACTCAAATACCATGGCTGCCTACACAGATACATCCAGGAAGAGATGGGGTTCTTGAACATCTCCTCACTCGGCACAGCATACCGATACGCTGTCAAAATTGAGCAAAAGTTCAAACAGAAGAAGGAGACTTTGGATCTGCAAATCCGAAGCCCAAAGGACAAAGCCAAGGCGGGGTGACCCAAGACAACCCGTTGAAGCCGCAAGAAAAGAACAACACCACGAAGCCAAAGAAGGACACAGGAAAGTGGTGTGAGTTCCACAAGAGTCCCACTCATAACACAAGTGAGTGTCGGACCAAGCAGTCACTGGTGGTCGAGTTGAAGGCTTCTGAATCAGATGCATGTTCTGACCCTGAGCCAGAACCTGACAAGGGGAATGGCAAAGGGAAGCAGATCATTGATGCGGATCCCAGCGCCACTGTTGCCACTACCAAGATCCAGAAAAATGAACCTGCAGATCCAGAAGAGGGGGAGCGCCTTTTCCACTCACAGATGTGGGTGAAGGGTTCGCCGCTGCAATTCATTGTCGACAGTGGCAGCCAAAAGAACCTCATTTTAGCAGAGGTCGTGAAGCGGTTGGGCCTACCGACTACATCGCACCCGCAGCCGTACAATATCGGGTGGCTTCATGAAGGACGAGATCTAAAAGTTCGCCAGCAGTGCCGCCTTCCCTACAGCATCAAACCCTTCACAGACGAGGTATTGTGTGATGTTACACCTCTGGATGTTTGTGATGTACTATTAGGCCAGCCATACTTGTGGAGGCGACATGTTGTGTATGAGTCAAGGCCTCGTGTTGTCATTATTTCTTTGAATAATTCATTATACAGGATACCAGAGGTAGCCCCACCTATTGCCACCTCTTTGATCACTACTAAGAAAGGTAGCAAGCTCATCTCCCAGACTAGGAAATTCATCTGTCTGGTTCACTCCCAAAGTAAGGGGAAGATCGTTGCTACATCCATGACCCCCGCAAAGGGTTCCTCCATGCAGCAGTAGCAACAAAGGGATACGGTCATGACAGAACATAGGAACAACTTCTCCTCAGGGGTACCACACAAGCTTCAGGTGAGCAACAAAGTCTGGTTGCATCTGCAGAAAGAACGCCTTACAAGAGCCCCTCAGAAGCTCTGACCACGTCGACATGGTTCTTACACCAGTACCAAGGCTATGGGCAATAATGCTTTGAAGCACAGCATTCCTCCATTCCTTGGTTTGCATCGAGTGTTCAATGTGGACCGTCGTCGACCATGCTTCCCATCATTTCTGGACACATCAGAGATTGCAGAACAACTCACCAAAGACCCAACTCAGCAAAATCTTCCTCATCTCAGGGAGGAACTCAATGCAATGGGGACCATTGCTTCCTAAGGGGGGAGGAATGATCCAAGTGGATGTTGGTGGCCACCCACCTATCCCATTTGGACCCCCACAACTGTCTCTTTCAACTTTTTCAGTTTCCTAAATTGTAGCACAATTTACTATTTTTAGCAGTTTTTCGGGTCCTGAACTTCCGGAGCCGTTTTGAGGCCCTAAACGACGTTTTTTGGGAAATCTGCGGCAACATGGTCCATAGACCAATGTTGCCTCCCAAAGTGGTAGTACTCGGATAGATCTTTCTAACGAGATATCGTACGCGTCAAACGGAGATCGTATGCAAAAGGTACGACCCCGGGAAATTGATATACCAATTTACCCAAATGGGGCCCACAATTTGGTGTTTCATCTTCTAGGGTTAGGTTTTGGGATGTGAAGGGTTTTCCATTGTTTCTCAACAATAAATAGGCCTTCGAGCCTCATTGTAACACAATTCAGAACAGTTCAGAGGCATGTAGCTGCCACATCTCTTCTCAGAGATAAGCTACCATCGCCCTAGCTGTTTTATTCCCATTTCTTTTTGTAAGCATATTTCAGTATTTTACAGTAATGAAATGAAGTATTATTTCCGCTGCATATCTGTCTTTATGGTTATCTCTGTGTTTTATTGCGTTCCTGTCTAAATCCGGATCATCATTACACATAATGCAGCCAGTGGTTTTACAACTATACAGATTATGTGTTTTAAAATGCTATTTGAAATTAATTTTTCTCATACCTTAGAATTTTACCACTTTCGCTCACTAACCTTTGATTGGCTGCTTCTTGTTGGTGCTTTAGGTGCTAACATCTTCAAAATATCTTCCTCTTTCATACCTGCATCTTGTTTTCCATCATTATTTGGCTAACATCTGACTGTCACTGCAGAGTAATAGAGTATTAGCTGTGGAATCAACAATCAACCGCGGAATCAATGTTCAGCTGCAGAAATTGACATAATGAACATATGACTTGGTGAAGTGAATGGATATGGATGGAAATGAATGATGACTAAATGAATGATATATGAAAACTGGACATGAAAGGAATTTTATTGGCGGAATGTGATGGTGAATGGAATGAAATGAAGTGAAGTGAAATGGAACAACTATGAGTGAAATGAGAGAGGTTTTTCTGGAAAATATAGGGCGTCAGAAGTTTTTGATTTTCACCCTGCATTTTTTGTATAAGACTGCCAATCAGTGATTGTTTTTCAGGATTATACAAACCTTTTTTTTTTAACAATGAAAAGAACAAAGACTAGGCTAGTGGAGAAGAAGGATTCTTCTTCACTATCCTTATTGTAGAATTATCTTGAAAGATTTAGACAAATTCCTCCTTTGAGAGTGGCTTATGATAGATCTTCAATCTGTGACCATTCACAATGAGAGGAGTTTGATACTCATCAATGGTTTTGATTCTTACCACTCCATTGCTAAAAACTTTTTCAATCTCATATGGCCCAAGCCAATGAGTCTGAAATTTACCTTTGAAATCTTTAAACTTGGAATCAAATAGCAATGCCCAATCTCCTTCTTGAAACTTTTTCTCCTTGATGTATTTGTCATGCCACTTAGCTCTTTGATATTGAACTAGATTGGTTCTTAGAATTGCTTCTTGTCTGATCTCATCTAGTTCATTCAATTGCTCCATTCTATGCTTTTGAGCTTCTAATAGATCCATTCCCAATTGAACTGCCATCTTGAAGGTCCTAACTTGGAACTCAATGGGGAACAAAACTTCTTTCCCATAAACAAGTTCATAGGTAGAATGTTGTGTTGTGTTCCTCCATGTGGTTCTGTAGGCCCATAAGGCTTCAGGAAGCCTTTCTGCCCAATCTCTTCTATGTAGATGAACAGTCTTGGTAATGATGCCTTTAATTACTTTGTTTGTGGACTCTACTTGACCATTTGATTGCGGATGGTAAGAAGTAGATTTTCTGTGCTTGACCTTATACTCTTCCATTAGCTTCTCCACCAGTTTGGATATGAATTGACCTCCTTGATCTGTCACAATTTCTCTTGGAACACCAAAGCGAGTAAAAATAACCTCATAAAGAAAATTAACAACTGAATGCTCAGTAGCAGAAAATAATGCTTTGGCTTCTACCCATTTAGTGACATAATCAGTACATACCAATATATACTTTTTCTGTTTAGATGGTGGATTAATAGGTCCAATAAAGTCTAAAGCCAATTTTTCAAAGGGTTTGATGAGTACCTGTGGTTGTAATGGCATCTCATTTGAGAGGGTAGGTTTCCCTACTGTTTGGCAGCTGTCACACCTGTTGACATATTGTTTTGCATATTTGAAGACGGACGGCCAATAATATCCTAAAGAAAAGATTTTATAGGCTGTCCTTTTGTCAACAAAGTGTCCATCGCACCGTTCATCATGACATGCTTTGAGTATATCAGGCATTTCATCTTCCCTGACACATCTTCTGATCACAAGATCTGGCCCTATTTTAAACAATTCGTTAGAAATCCATGTATATTTTGAACTCTCCTGAATAATATTTCTTCTTTCACTAGGAAATAAATGTGGAGGTAGCTTCCCTGTAACCAAATAGTTAGCTATATCTGCATACCAAGGAGTCTTAGTAGTTACTGCAAATAAATATTCATCAGGAAACTTGTCCTCTATAGGAGAATCTTCTTTAGTATTGTAGATCCTAGACAAAAAATCAGCTACTGTGTTCTATTTCCCTGGTCTATCTAACACAGTAATATTGAATTCCTGTAAAAGTAGGAACCACCTTGTAACTCTGCCATTAATAACAAGTTTGTTCATTAGATATCTAATTACAGAATGATCATTATGAATAAAAGTTTCATAGCCTGTTATATAATGTCTGAACATATTGATTGCATGAACAACAGATAAAAATTCTTTTTCAGTCACAGTATAATTCAACTCAGTGGAAGCTAAATTTTTACTGGTATGGTAAATGGCATAAGGAACTAAATATTTTCATCCCAACACAACCCCTAGAGCTGTATCTGAAGCATCTGTAGAAATATGGAAAGGAAGTTTCCAATTTGGTCCTCTCAAGATAGGCACTTCAGATATTCTTGTTTTCAAAGTTTCAAATGCTAATTGGCAATCAGGACTCCATTTGAATTCACAGTCTTTTGTAAGAAATTTAAAGAGTGGAGATGCTATTTTGGTGAAGTTTTCTATAAATCTTCTATAATATCCAGTAAATCCCAAAAAAATTCTAACATCTTTTTGACAATTTGGAATAGGTAACTTGGAGATGACTTCAACTTTTGATCTATCAACTTTAATCCCATCCCCTGAAATATGATGTCCTAAAACAATACCTTCAGTAAACATCATAAAGCATTTTTCATGGCTTAATGAAAGGTTTGTTTCTTTACATATTATAAGGACCTTTTTCAAATTTTCTAATGCCATTTCAAATAAATTACCATAAACTGTAAAATCATCCATATATACCTCTACACATTCATGGATTAGATCAAAAAAAATTCCTAGTACTACTCTTTGGAATGTTGCAGGTGCATTACATAATCTAAAAAGAAGCACTCAGTAAGCAAAAGTTCCCCATGGACAGGTAAATGTGGTTTTATCCTGATCCTCAGGTGCTACCTAAATTTGATTATAACCACTAAAACCATCCAGAAATGAAAAGTACTTTTTGCCTGCTAATGTATCTAATACTTGATTGATAAAGGGCAGAGAAAGTGATCCTTCAAAATTTCCTTATTTAATTTCCTGTAATCAATGCACACCCTGCATTTACCATTCTTTTTGGGTACTATAACCAAGGGAGAAACCCATCGACTATCTGAAATTGGGTAAATGAAGTTTACATTGAGTAGTTTTTGGAGCTCTTCTTTCACAATCTCCCTAAGATTTGGATTCATCCTTCTCTGAAGTTGTCTGATTGGTCTACTTTTTTCCTCGATATAGATATGATGGATGCAAGTCTTAGGGTTGATACCTTTCATATCAGTATACTCCCATGCAAATGTAGCAGAATGTTTTTGCAAGATTCTGGTTAGCTCTTCCTATTGTAACTTTTCCAAATTTTTGTTGATATTCAATGTTTTACCTGGAAAAACTTCAACTGTAGAACTACCAAAATCTTCCGTAGAGTAAAGAGACATTTGCCTTGAGGACAAATATTCAATATCAGAATCTAATTGAAATTGTGTGTGATCATATCCTGAAGATGTTTCAAAATTTTCTAATGTGTTCAAAATTTGACTATCTTCACTAACTTCAGAGATAGTAAAGACAGGTTGTATAATATCTTCATCATTCACCCATTCATTGTCTCCTACTTCTATAATTGCTTTTGCTGGAGGATACAAATTGAATTTTTTTGTTGAACTACCATAAAAAATGTACAGATCCCCCGATCTACAACTAATGAAAGCATCAGCTGTGGCCAGCCAAGGTCTTCCTAAGATGAGTGGGTGCCCTCCTAGATTACTCTTGGGAGTCAAAACATGAAATATATTGGATATTCCCAAGAATCTGAGACCGAAATATCTTCTAATACACCATCCAATTTGATTACTGATATATCTGCAAGTTGCAATAAGATAGGTGTAAAAACAATATTAGGAAGTTTAAGTTGTTCCATAGTCTATCTACTCATAATGTTTATAGCAGCCCCTAAGTCAATCAATGTATTTGGAATTTCTATCCCATTTATGTGTGTCTTGACAATTGGACTACCTGGATCCACATATTTCTGCATGGTAATCTTTCCCATCATGATATCTGCAATTTTTCCTACCAGGTGGATTCTTTTTATATCTCTTGGTTTCCTACCTGGTCTTTTGAAAGCTTGAAACTCAACTCCTTTATTGTTTTTGCTAGAATAGGAATCTCTCTAATGGCTTGTAACAAGGGAATCTTAATACAAACATTCTTCAATTCATCTAGGAAATCATAGTCAGGCAACAAGATTTGTTTTTCCACCCCTTTGTCAATTTGTAATCTTTCAGGGAAAGGAGGTGTGGATGAAGATGCGGGTTGCTCAACTATAGAAGTTGTGGGGATTGACTCTTTTTATTTTTCTTTTTGAATGATTGGGTTTTGAAGGGATGCTTCCTCATAACCTTTATTGAATTTAAGAGAATCCTCCTCAGAGGCATCTTGCTCTTGAACATCTATAGAATGTTTTTCCTTTTCTAAAACTCTACCAAATCTGAGTTGAACATCATTAAGAGGAAAAATCATATACGTAGGAAATTGTTGTCCTTCTACCATGTAAGCATTCTGAGGATTTTTTTTGTTGGGATTTGGTAATGGCTGGGCTGGTAGATGATTTGGCTTTTGTTGAAATGGAAGAAAGACTTGAGAATTTTGATTTTGTTGAGAAGGTTGTTGTTGTGGGAATGACAATGAAAGTTGTGGATTTTGATTTGAAAGTTGTGGATTTTGTTGTTGATTTTGAAAATATGGAGGATATTGGTAGAATTGAGCAAATCTCCCATAAGGATTTTGTTCCCCTTGTACCCATGATTGATACGGATTTTGAGGGTCGGGCCAAGGTTGTTGCCAAGAATTCCAATTTGGTGGGAGCTCAAAATTCATAGGATTGTTAAATCCTTGATTTTGTTGCCCTTGCCAAGGTCTTCTTGAAACAAAACAAAGGGATTCTACTGAATTTGGATCTTCCTAAAAGGCAGCTTTGAGCCCAGGAATTGAAGGAAAATCCTTGGTCTCACGACTTTCTGAGCAAATCATACATGTTTCTACAACTTCTGCATCCAAGGGGCATTCCCTTAGAGCATGTTTCTTTTCTACATTTTGGGCAAAATATGGCTAAGGCATCAACTTTTGCTTTCTGCTTGTTTTGAATTTTAAGGGTGTCTAGTTGTTCACTAAGGCTCCCTAGAATATCAGCTTTGAATTCATCAAGCATATTGCCAATCTCTGCCCTACTTACTGATCCAATTGCAGATTTGTTTGCTCTAATAAGAGAAGGATCCCTAGGCCCTTTTCCAGTTTTAGATTTTCCCCTTGAGAGATGGACATATAGTTTTGCTATGTCATGTAGTGGAATTTGAGAAATATCTCCCTTCCCCATCATGTTTAAAATATCTATCCATTCATCTCTAATGGCTTTCAATAGAAGGGCTTTCAAGGTTTCCTCGTCTGAATTACTCATTTTCACTCTCTTTAAGTTGTATTGAAATCTTTCAAGTAAATCCTCCAAGTTCTCATCTTCATTTTGCATCATTTTGAATACCTCAGTCTTATTATTAGTGGGCATACAATAATCCAAATATCTATCCAAAAATGTTTGTTTCATATCATTCCAAGTCCTAATAGATTGAGTGACTAATCCCATGAACCATTTCAAAGTAGCTCCTTTCAATGTTGAAGGAAACAGTTTGAGTTTTTGAGAGTCTTCCATATAGTCATAGGTTCGGCACAAAACTTCAAACTCAAATAGAAATGTTTTGAGGATCCTCACTTCGCAACCCATAAAAGTTTGGGAGGACAGATGGTGAAATGTTTTTCATTGTTGTATGGGTTTCCTCATCAACTATAGGGAATCCAAATGAGTTATCTCCTTCCCTATTTCCCCCATTATTACCTCTACCTCCTCCATTGTTACCTTAATTGTTTCCTCTAACACCTCCATTATTTCCTCTACCTCTATGTCTACCCCCTCCTCCAAATAGAGAATATTCCACATCTAGTACTTCTTCTGCCATGATAGTTTCCTCAGGGTCTTCTAGTTCTTCTATTAATGGCTGATGAGAGAGAGTCTCTTCCTTTCCTTCTTTTGTAGGTGATTATACTTCTTCGACTGCAATATGTTCCCCTATAGAAGTGAAGAAAGGTTCTTCTCCTAGATCAGATTTAGTAGATAGTGTGGGAGAATCTTCTAATTCAGTTGGTGCCCCTTGAATTCCAGGAATCCTAAGGCTGGGAGTATGAGTCTGGGATGGAGGTGTATCTTTTCTATGCCTTGAAGTAGCTGGAGTTGTAAAAATCAAACTTTTGACCCTAACTATAAACCTTCCCATAGAATCTCTTGCTCTATGCATGTCATTTTTTTTATTTTATTTTTTTAATGATTTCTTTTAGTTGGGCTAATAAACCTTTTTCTAATCTTCCAAATCACACTAGGTGCAAGAAGAGAGCATACTCAAGAAATTATTAAACTAATAATTCTCTTTTCTTACCCTCCAGATCACACTAGGTGTAAGAGGAGAGCATACTTCAAGAAGTTATCAATTTTTCCCTTCTTTTTTTATGTAAGAGATCGGCTACCTAGTTACAATTCCTCAGAAACGGCGCCAAAATGTTTAGTCAATTTATTATGTCCTAAATTGCTACATTAATTATCAATCCGGGAATCGTAAACTAATGAAGTGTGGCGCACTATATGTGCAAGACAACCTCTTTCTTACTTTTTATTATTTTCAATTTTATTTTGTTTTTGGGGTTTTTTCTTTGTTGGTCTCCTAATGCAAATGGAAATCCTATTCCTAAGTTTTAAGAATAATTTTAGAGGGAAAGTATAGATGTATATTTAAGACAAGGTTTATGTCTCTTATGATAACTTCCAGAACTTAGCACTTCAAAAAGATCTCAAAACATGCTAGTGATAAAATTAGTACTTGAACAGAAATGTAAATGTGCAGTTACTTAAATCAAACAAAAGATGAAATACTGATCATGAAATCACTGTCTCTGTTACCCATATAAATACAAAAATAAAATCTAAACTATTACGCTCAAACAAGCCAAAAATTTCAGACTAATGAAAGCAAGATCAATTTACTTCATTTATAATCCGATAGCTCACCAAGTAGCTTTTCGGGGTTAAGCCATGGCACAAGAGATAACGTCAAATAATATGAATAATTGATATCTAAATTACCTACTTGTAGATTAATGAAAGCAAAATCAAATCACTTCACTTGTAATCTGATAGCTTGCCAAGTAGCTTTTCGGGGTTAAGCCATGGCACCAGAGATAACGTCAATAATATGAAGAACTTGATATCTAAACTACCTACTTGCATATTAATGAAAATAAAATAAAATCACTTCACTTATAATCCGATAGCTCGCCAAGTAGCTTTTCGGGGTTAAGCCATGGCACCGGAGATAACGTCAAACAACATGAAGAATTTGATATCTAAACTAGTTAACAACAACAAATAAATATCACTGAAATCAAAGCATAACTGAAATTGAAAAGCTTAAAAGAAAAGTTCAGCAGAGAGGCAAATTTCATGTCACTATTTAATGCAAAAATCATATGAAATAGCTCAAGCATAACCTATCCTGAAACACACTAATCAGTGTTAGTAAAACTATGCAATACTGGAAAATCATGTACAAGAATGAAAGATTAACACCATAAATGAATTATGAAACATATACAGTTAAACAAATTATGAAATATATATAGTGAAAATAAGGGAAGATGCATGAAAACTCTACAAAAATGAAAAACAAAACCTCAGCTAGCAAGGGCCCTCTGCACGGCCTTTGGTTAATACGCTGTCAACCCAAAATCACGCTTACACAGTCATAAGAAACATAGTTTTATATTGAAAAACAGAGGAAATGTCTTCTCGTTACAACAGCAAGGATAACGCTACAACAACAACATAAAAACTGATAGCAAGACTACATCAAGACTAACTATTTGCATCTGCAAACATGTTATTTATAGAGGAAATTACATAACTGTTTTTCTATTAGAAATCTTCAGCAGAGGACACGTAAAAAGACAGAACCGGTAAGCTCAGCGTCTTGGTTGCCATGATCATTCAATCTACAAAAGGTGGATGTTGGATTCGCATCGTGGAGACAGCGCAAGAGGGATTCACAAATCTAGGAACGGTCTCGGACCTTTCATGTGCTGAAAGCAGAGACCTATTTGTTGTAGGACTCCTTGTTTCGCTGTCCTTTGACCAAGGCTTTTCTTTACGAATTCGACTAAACAGATAGGACCTTGTCCATGTCTAGATCATTTCTGAGCTTCCCACATGCCTCGTTTCACTTGCCAACACCTGTAACCTAGAGAACAAATAAAATAGCTGCGGAATTGCGAGTCACCTGCAGAAAGAGGCTACATTCCATAGTTGATGAACAAAATCTAAATCAAATAGCACACACAAGAATATAGTTAGAAAACCACTTAAATGTACTCCCAGAATCAATATGTAATGATCTTTGATAGCTTATAAGGCACTGATGTGGGAAAAAGGTCTAGGAAAGTATGTAGAAGAGAGGTAGTTTTAGGGCTCAACATTCTGCAAACCAGTGCTACAAGAAATTCACGTGATCCTATAGGAAGCTCAATTTTGGACACAATTTCCATCCAACCCTAAGTAATAGAGGAGAATCATCAGGAAATGGGAAAGTACGAATTTCCTTCACCAAAATTTGGTATAAGGACTTGATGAACCCTTTCAATTTTCAAAATAATACCCTATAATTTCCATAGTTCTTAATTTCAGTACAGGAGATAAGTGAATTACTAAGTATTTATGTCATGAGCATGGTAGGATGAAAAAATAGAGTGTATTGAGTTGTGGTTTGAATTTTCTTTGCAATATAATAAAGTATATTTCAGTTGTTTCATTTCCTACAAGTTAGAATAGGTATGTTTATCACTCACTAGATTTTCCAAGCATTTCCTATAGTATAGTGGTCTTTGTGCATCTTTACTTCCCTGCATTACAATCAAACTAAGTAGAATATATTACCTATTGTACATATAGTATTAATACCTCTTATGTTTTTATGAACCCTATATTGATAATTAAATTTCAGTCCTCAGGAGTTCCAACATTATTTTTTTAATATTGAGGCCCATCAATGTTTCTTGTGGAGTTGCGTGTCCTTTTGCTTCTTGTAAGGTAGATTTATGCTATGTTGGTATTTTTCATGTTCTCATATCTTAGGAAAAACAATTAATTCTATAGATTCACAAGGCCCTTCTGGCTCTACAAGATGTTATTCAGGAATTGGACCTTCTTCATTAGAAGATTCATGTTATTCTTCATTGTTTGAGTCCTTGGAAACTTCTTTAGACTTCCAATACGCAAACTTCTCATCAAAGGTAATGTCTCGATTGACCCCAACCTGTCGCTTCCTTGGAATGTAAATTATATAAGCCTTTAATGATTCATTATAACCAATAAATATTCCTTTCTTTCATGAAAGTTTGATATGATTCCTCTTATCCCTGGGAACATGAATGTAAACTAGGCAGCCAAATATTCTCAAATTCCCAACCTTTAGCTTTTGTCCATTGAACCCTTCTTCAGGAGTCATATCTTCCAAAATTTATTGAGGACTTCTATTTAGAATGTATATACTTTTTATGGATGCTTCTCCCTGTTATCACTCCTCCGGATCTTCAAGGCTGAGGAAGAGTCCAGTTGAGGTAACCACAGACCAATCTTTTGACTTGGTAGCTAGCCCTACCAGGCTGGAGAGGACTCTCTCCAAAGAATCACAGCCAATGGGGCTAAATAGATTGTGTTTTTAGGCTAGATATAGTAGCTCAGGTTTTTGATTTGATTTTATTGGGGTAGTCACTGGATGAGTGAATTAGGTCAAAGAGTGAACTAGGTCAGGGAAAAAGGAAATCAGAATTGCATACATCTGATGGGGCAAGGTAGGCAAGTAATTTAATACTTTGTTGTATATTGATGAAATGGTTTAGACTTATGAGGTGCTAAAAAGAGCATGGAAGTCATGAATTCTTTTTAAACTGAAGAACTGAAACACATTATGATGATTTTCCAAAAACAAAGCATAGAAGATGAATTCTACTTATCACACCTTGAAATTCAAACATATTTAGAAGTGAAATGGATAATGGAAGATACAAAAAATTCACACACATGTAATTGAAGAACAAACAACATCAAAATACCATGCCATGAGAATCCCACCAAAATAGTTGCAACTCATCCAATATAGTCCATGCCAAAGTCTGAAACACTAATATAATATCCAGTGGAGTCCAACATGTAAAATGACTAAAAAAGTACATGATATAGGCCTAAAACAAACTCCTCCCAACCATTATGGGTTGAATCCATGAGAGGAGGAGCAGTTCCACCAAAATATGAACTGATAGCTAGACTGTAGGGTGGTCAAAGTGACTCATCCCTAATTACAATGAACTGATTCATTACACCTCATAGAGTTAATTTACCTAATGTATTTACCCTAGGTAATAGTAAAAATAATATAATTACATTTACATGATCAATTACATCAATAAAAATTTGATTTCCCAAGAGGAAAATCAAATTTGGAGAAGAACAGTGAAAAATTAGGAAACTGGTCAAACGCGAAGCGTTAGTGTCCAACACGTAGCGTCATCTTTAGACTCACGTTTGCTTGCCTTCCCGGTGTCCAAATGGATCCCAAGATATCTCATTGGAAATATTATCTTGTCTAGTTTCTAGATCCTCCTTTAGTTCCAAAATAATCTTGATTTGATGCTCCAAAAATGGATTCTCCCAAGACTGGTCAAACACGCAGCATGAAGGTGAAAAAGGAGCCAAAACATTGATTTTTTAGGTGTTTTTTTCACCTTTTGACCTGCCAGTTGTGGGAAACAAGGCTTGTAAAGTTGCTTTCCTGCATGTCTTCCCTGCTCTGAATCCAATGGTGGTCTTCCTTTGTCCAAAAATAGATCCAAACAAAAGCGTAGTGTGAAGGGCATTTACGCCTTTGGCATTCTAGCTGTCAAAAATTGTGTATAATTACTTGAAAAACATAAAAAATTCAAAATTACCCCATAACTCATCAAAATTGGTGAAATTCTTGCTGATCATGTGTTTTTGTGCATGGAGTGAGGCTTTGGCAAGGATGTCTAGCTTCTACTTCTCTTTTTGATGAGTTAGGGCTTCAATTTTTTCCTTTACAACCTTGAGTTTTGCCCTTATATTACTTTCCCTATTGGCATAGTCTTTTTCCATCTTCCTCTGAATTTAATTTTGTTGATTGGATTTTTCTAGGAGCTTCTCTAAATGTTGATTAACCTTATCAAGCCAATTTTCCCGGTTCTCATCGATCAGGATGGAAAATTGCTCGTTCCATGTGAACTTATTAACAAGCTCAACCTTCTTTTGTTTCTCTAGTTCTAGAGCTTTTTTCATCCCTCTAGTCCTAGGTCTTCTTCTAGGCTCTTTCTCTTCTCTAGGTTCACCATACCTGTCAAAGGCCTCCAAGAAATGCCTTGGCTTTGGTTGCTTCCCACTTTGCCTTGATGAGCCCAATCTCCATGAACTCATTTCTGGCCTCAAGTTTCTTGTTTTCCTGCTCATAATATGAGATAATGTATTTTTCCCTCTATGGGTTGATCTGGAGTCCACTGATGAGTGCATCCTTTTCTTTGATGACAATGCTTGTGCTCTCACTATCATCATGCTCACTTAGGTCAACCAAGTCAAAATCCTGCTCTGTCTCATGGAGGTCCTCCTCCTCATGTTTGATCTCTTCCTCTGTCATCTTTTCCTTGCCCTTCTATACCTTCTTTACTGATGAATAAGGCAATTCCCCTCCCACAATCTGTGGGGAAAACACCTACTTATGACCTCTCTAATAAGTGTGTGTCAAACTTCCCAAATCAGCCCCTTTAAACTTGATGACTGTAACTTGTTCAATCTGCTCCTGCTCTCTGATTTCATCTCTTTTAGGTGAATGAAAATGCTCCTGAAATGGTGATGATGGAGGTGATGGTGAGGGTGACTGATCAGATGAGGATGAATGATCTATGGGCTGAGATGGAGGAATGGAGGTGGAAGGATGAGATGATGAAGGCACATCTTGAACATGTTGAATGGATGGATCAGTAAATATGTCATTGGTAATGAAGGTACTCCATGCAATGTTGAGCTCTTTGAGATGATGAAGGACTATGATTTTAATGAGGGAATGATGAAAGAGACTATTCATTTGATCTTTATACTCTCTTTTCTGGGTAATGTAGGCCATCTTTTCAATGCTCTGGAAGAGATAATAAGGTATGTTGAGCATCTTAACCCTTGTGAAATGCATGAGTAGCCGAATATGATAGGTATACAGTCTGGAAAACCTTCCTTCACAAGTAAAGTATTTCATGATGATTTTCATCATGGGAACAAATCTATCCAGGAGGTAAGAGAAAGGAAACAACCTCTTTCTATCATTTATGTATCTAGGTTTAATATAGGGCTCATAGTAATGCTCCTCCAAATCACCTTGTTTAAACCATTTCTCCCCAACATTTGGGATTCCAATTGCAGCTGATATGATGGTAGTGGATACAGTGAAAGTGACACCAGCAAGGGTTACCTGGTTGTCATGGATATTGGTGATGAACAGTCTACTCAACATAGGATGATATTGGACCCTTTGTACTTTCTCATAGAATGCAAAACATCCTAGATGTTTGAAAGATGTCATAGTCATGGGAGATACCATGAGTTCATTAGTATTTCTTGGCTCAGATCTAATGATTTTCCCTCCTTTGTTTGACTTCCTTCCCTTTCTTTCCTCTTCACTAGAACTTCTATTTTCTTCTTGTGACATGGTGTCTTGAATTAAAACCCTAGGGAGATGAAATGATAGTGGAATGTAGGTGTAGGAAGCTAGGGATGTTGTGAAGAAATTCATGGAGATGAGGGAAGGGGTTTATGGTTCAAGGGAAGTAACAGGGAGTGGGAATGTGGAGGGATTTGGAATAGGGAATTTTACTACAGGTTAGGGGTTTTGGGAGCCTAACCAAATTTGAGAACACCTAGGTCTTAGGGTTCTGGGAATAGAAGGCTTTTGGAGATAGTGGAATGATACAAGGGTTGGGAAAGGGTTTAATAAGGGTATGGGAAAGGGATAGAAGTATTAGGGTGTGAAATTAGGGGTGTGGGAATGAAACTAGGGTTTGAAGGTTTGAAGACTCAAAGTTTCATTCAAGAGACTTAACCATGAAGTTGTGAAATGTGAAATGAAATGAGGGTATACTTTCAGGGCTACTTACTTGTTGGAGGAAGAGAACAACCAAACTAAAGCTTTAGAGGCAATGGCACTTGCTTTTAGAGGATGGAGACCAACCTTGGTCAAACACGCATCGTTCAACTGAAACGCGCCATTCACTGGTCAAATGTGTAGCATTGAACTAAAACATGCATCGTCTAACAAGAACACATAGCCTATAACAGGAACATGCAACATAACACTAGAACACGCAGTGTAACACTGGAACACGCATCGTTCAACTAAAACACACAACGAAAACTCGGTTTTGCTGGTTTCACTTTTCCAACTCAGAAATTTCTTTTTTGTTGAGGTTGTTCGACCAAGAAAAGAGAAAATGAGGGGCGAATGGATGTCTTGAAGGCTTTAAATACTTAATAACATTTGACTTTATTGATTTATAACCCATTTGCTAATGTTTTGAAAGTGCTTTTGAATCATTGCACTAATACCCTTTACCTTGTCCTTTTGCTTCACAGATTGATCAATTAATATACATTGGGAATGCTTTGACCTTTAAATTTTGGTATTTTGGCATTATGAAACTAAGCTAATAGCTTGAGAAAAGTCACTTACATAAATAATAACATGAAATTACATAAATATAAAAATTAGAAATACATCTCTGTTTTTTGGAATAAAATTACAAACTGGAATGAAATTCATACTTGAAACCAAAATTAGAACCTTTGGCAACCATGGTTACATGCTTGAAAATCCTCTTTAACTGAAAAAGGGATATTATTTAGTTCACTCTCATACTTTGTTCGACTTATGCAGTGAAATGGTGCTTTATTGGACCTTGAAAAATGAAACCTAGAGACCTAATGAAAACCTTGAGTGAGCAGACTTCAGGTGGACTTGACTGACACAAAAAATGATGAAATAAGCCTTGATGGTCAATGTATGCTCAGTAAGACAAATGAAGGTGGGCCATCAAATATTTATTTTTTGAGTGACAAAATGGATTTTGACATAAGGCTACCATCAGTGAGTAAATTTTTTAAATGAGGATCTAGGTGGAATGACAAAAATTTCAGAATGGGACCCTAATATGATATGAAAAGAGGATTTTTGATCACTAATGGCAGTAAGAAAATACTAACTCTAACATCAACCTTATTTGGGGATGGCATCTCCTTGGAGGTGTCAAGAACACCATAGGCCAAGTGCCTAACCATGTGGGCCAATACAATCCAAAAGTAAAACTGAAATGCATGACTAAATTCTAACAACTAGAATAACACAAATTGAATCAAAACTGAATTACTTAACTGACGACTGAACATTGAAAATGGCAGAAAATCAGTGAAGCTCAATGGCCTTCACTTCGGGCTCCGAACTCCATTGGTTCTTTACTTCACACTTGCAGAAAATTAAATTGTTATGTACAATGAAACCAGAACAATTCAAAAAAGATAGTTCTTAAGAAGCCTACCATTGATTGGTCCTCCTAAGCATGGTTCTCCATTAATATCATCCAACAAGAAAGCATTTTTTCCTCAGAAAGGCAAAATCTGATAAGGGCCTTTCCATAGGTTTTCAAATTTACCATGCTTACCCTTGTCTTCGTGGTTGGCATCCCAACGAAGCACCACATATCCAATTTTGAAATCATCTTCCTTTGTTTTCTAGTAATAGATTCTCTTTATCCTCTCATGAAGCTTAGAGGTGTTCTGAAATACCTCATCCCGTGTCTGTTGTAGGTGAATCATTTGATTGATCCGATGCTAAATATAATTCTCTTCACTTCCTACTTCTTGTAACAATTTCATGACCGGGACTTCTAATGATGAAGGAAAAATAGTATCTACTCCATACACAATCTAAAAAGGAGAAAGCCCAAGAGATTTCTTACTACTTACCTAATCTTCCCACAATGCATTGATTAGATTTTTGTGCCAATTCTTTTTGTTGGTCTCCAACATTTTCTTGATGATAATGTCCCAAATTAATGTTGTATTTGTCACAAAATCAATCAACTTTTAGACTTGAGTGTTGTCGCATTATCAGTGATGATGTTATTAGGACAACCAAAACGGAACAAGATATTAGTTTCTAAAAACTGAATGATAACTAAATCTGTTCCTTGCCTCGTTGGAATCACTTCGATCCACTTAGTAAAGTAATCTATAGCTGTCAATATCCACTTGTGTTGTGCAGATGATGATGGATTAATCTCACCTATTAAATCTAGGCCCCACTTCTGAAAAGGTGCATGAAATGAAATAGGTTGTAGAGGCAAAGGAAGAAGATTTCTTTTACCTTGGAAAACTTGGCCCTCATGGCAACTCATCACTGCCTTGTAGATATCTGCAAAAAGTGTGCGCCAATAGTAACCCACTCTTAGTACTTTGTTTTCCATGGTCTTCCAATACAAGTGGCCCCCACAATCCCCTTCGTAAAAGTCATTTATTACTTCTTTCGACTCATCTTCGATCAAACAGTTCATCAACACACCTCCACGATATTTCCAATAAAGTGTGTTTTCCATAATGCAATATTTTGAAGCCTTCAACTTCAATGACCTGCTCTTAGCCTTAGACATCCCTGGAGGGGGATTTAGATGTTTCAAAACATAAATAATATCATAATATCGAGGAGATGATAGAAATATATTAGATACCTAAATGATATCTACTTCTTCTTCTTGATTGTCGAACAAAGCTGCTACAAGGTTGACATCTAGATCATGGAGATTTGACTCAGCCATGAGTTTGGCTAAGCCTTGACCCTTGATCAACTTGGTATGCTTGATCTCAAGATCATATTATAATAAAGTTGCTATCCATCTACCTCTTTTACCTTCAGGATCATTATGCACAAGAACTTCCTTTACCGCTGCATTAGGCACATAAGCAAGAGTATGTGAATGTAAAATGTAAACTCTGAAGTCTTTCACCGCCTTTACCAAAGCCAAGGCCCTTTTTTCAATGATGTTGTACTTAAGGGTTGCAGCCTTGATGTTGTGACTGAAAAATTCTATTGAAAACTCGGTTTTATCCCTTTTTTGCATCAATATTGTTGCCATTGTATGCTCAGAAGCAAAAGAAGATATAATAAAATCAATGGAGTAACTAGGACTAATTAAAATAGGGGCAGTGGTTAAGGCAAGATTTACCTCATGAAAGGACTTGTGGGCTTCTTCAAACCACTTCACATCACTATCCTTTTTTAACATATTGGTCATTTCTCTAAGGTTTTCAGCCAAATTAATAAATCTACGTAAGAAATTCATCTTACCATTGAATGCTTGGATTTCTTTCTTGCTACGAGGGAAATCAATTTGTTGAATGGCTTCTACTTGTGAAGGGTCAATCCGGATGTCATCCTTCAAAATGATGTGGCCAAGAAGTTTGCCTTCCTCCATAGCAAGCAAACTTTTCTTTGGATTGAGAGAGATCTCGAACTTTATACATTTCTGAAATATGACTCTTAAACGATGCAAATGTTCATCATCTGAATGTGAAAACATCGTTACATCATCTAAGTATAAAACCAATAAAACATCTTTTTCATTGGAAAAGGCTATGTCCATGGTACGCTAAAAAGTAGCCCCTGCACTTTTGAGACTGAATGGCATTTTTCCATATTTGAATGTGCCCCAAGGTGTGGTGAATATTGTCTTGTCCTGATCATCCTCATGCACTAAAACTTGATTGTAATCAGAGTAGCCATCTAGTAGTGACATCCGGGAAGCACCAACAACTCTCTGAAGGATATGATCCATTTTGGGAAGCGGATAACTATCTTTCAGAGATATTTTATTTAAATTTTTGAAGTCTACGCAGAGCCTAATTTCTCCAGTCTTCTTTCTCGTCAAGACTAGATTTGATATCCAATCAGAAAATCTGATGGGAACAATGATGCCCACCTTGAAAAGTCTGTTAATTTCTTTGTCTATGGATTGCAACAACCTTGGGTTAATCCTTCTTAACTTTTGTCTAAAGGGCTTTTGATCAGGTTTAATCAAGATGGTATGATGAATTATTTTCTTGTCATACTCCTTTATGTCTACATAATTCTACGCAAAAACATCAGAAAATTCAGACAATAAATGAATATATTTTTCTTTTAGCTCAAGAGATAATGTTTTGGACAGCTTGATCATTTTTGGTTTGTCTGTTGTTCCAATGTTCACGTCTTCCACACCTTTCTTAGTAGGTACTAATGTAGGCTTCCTTGGTACATCATCTTGATCAAACAAGTCTTCCAAAGGTACAAGACCTTTCGGAATATTGTTGTCCTTCAACTGTAATATATCAACTTGGGTTGCCTCGATGACTTGATCATCCTTGTCATAAACTTCATCCATGGAACAATTCTCAAACTCTCCTTCACTCTGAAGAAAATTATTCACCTGTTTGTCATCCTAGAATACTTGCCAATATCACAAGTTGTCAGGAACAGAGGGCCGATGCTTAACATGAATCTCAAATTTCTTGTTTGAAAAAATGGGGATTTTGAAATTGCTTGCAGTTGTAGCTAATGAATCCGCCATAAGATTCCGGCTCCTTGGTACAACTGAAAGTGTATATTATGGAAACGTCCTCAAAATATATAAAACAACATTTTTATATTGTTTCATTCATGGATGGTGAGCTTAACATTCACCTTTAACTTGCTTTATCACAAGTTCTGAATCACCATACACCGAAATTCTTGGTGCACCCAATATTTTCAAGATCTTTAAACCCGTGATCAGCACTTGATACTCCGCCTCATTGTTAGTGCAATCAAAAGCTAACTTGTATGAGAAAAATTTAACATTTTGAAGGTGCTCACCTTGCTGATGATGTGGAAATTGAATCCAAATTCCAATTCTTGCTCCATCTTTCCCAAGAGCACCATCAAAGTCCACAGTCCAAAGGCCATGTTCCTCCTCTAAGGGTTGTAAATGTTGTTTCTGTTTTGGGTCAATTTTCTGAACTTTTTCTTCAAGCTTGTCTGAATTTTCCATTACCTTCTTTGATGGCTATTCTGAGCCTTTCTCTACCTTGTCTAATGGATATTCAGATGAACTTGGCAGCTTTTCTTTTTCCTAATCTGAAACTGTCCTTATAAAATTGAAAATATCTGGTACATCTTTAATTTCAACAAGCTATTTATCTACATCGTTCATTCCACTATCATTATATAAAATAAATCACTCTAAATCTATACGTACAACATTTATAGGATGATTATTGGGCTTCTTCTTGCTGGTTATCATGAACTTCATTTTTCTTTCTCGGTAAAACTTCCTCAATTTCAAGAAAATTGGGATGGTGGCATAGGAGAAGTCTAACTACAGTGTGCCTCTTAGTTTCTCTCCCCAGGATCTTGACAATAACATACCAAACCGTGGTGGTATATCAGCTACCACCACATCCATTAAAACATTCTTTGCCAAGATTTGGTCCAGGGATACTACCAAATCTTTGATTAGATCAAGGCAACGGACCTTATCGGAATCAAAAGATTACAAGTCATGGTATTCATGAGTTATATCTAGACCAAACCTTTCCACGATGGCTTTCGGAATTAAATTATGGGAGGCTCTAGTGTCAAGCATGGAGTTATGAAGAATAGACTGATGGATTCTTAAACTCAAGTAAAATGGAGGAACCTCACTATATTCTAACTGACCATCTATGGCTGGACCAAAAATCAATTCAAGTTGTTCATCTTCAACATTAACCATGTTAGGCATAGGGTCAACTTTCAACATTTTAACTATATCAGACTTGTAATGGATATTTTTGACAAGTTCAGTAAGAGGGATTGACACTTTCAACTTTGAAATTTCAGTTTCTAAATTGAATGACCTGGATTTGTCTACCACTTTTTGGATGATGTCTCTTTTCTCGGGAAGATCTCTTGGTGTCTAATCCTTCGTCTGACTTTCATGGTCTTTGTTTGGATTACTTGTAGATGGTTGATTAACTTTGCTTTGGTTAGCTTTTTCCAACTCTTTACCTTTGTTTTGATTACCTTAAGGATTTGTTTTTGGTTTATTATCCTTCTGTTGTGATCTTATTTTTTGAATGGGAGTGATTGGGAAATCTCTATTTCTCAAGGAATATTGCTTCTAATAAGATTTGAGTGCATTTAAGCATCCTCTTTGATAATCATCAGATTGAGTTTCCAATGCATTGTCATTCGCGAGTATGTAGTCTTCATCCTTAGGATCCTCCATCTCCTCAACATACTTCTCATTTTCAATCAAGAAAATGGGATGGTAATCTTCCCTAAAGAAGTGATTTTCTCGACAATCGGGTTTGTTTCATCATCAAATTCTCCTTGATCATAGTTTTGTTGTAAGGGTGTATGAATTGGATGCTGAGATGTCGATGCTTCAGAAGCTTTCTTCTCTCTCTTTTTTATCCTGTACTGAGGTTTCTGCTGGTTTTTGAAGTTGGGATTTTTAACTTGTGGCTCCTGAGGTCTATCTGAATTTATCATCTGTTTGACCATCCTCTCCATGGTTCTAATCAATGCATCTAGTTTAAGATTGGTGGAAGAAGAAGGTTCTTCTTTGATGGTTACTTTCTTTTCCAGTTTCTCATGTTTTAACTGAGACTTTTTAATCATCAAGTTCGCTTCCACACTTATTGCATTAATTTTCATTTCTTCCAAAGTTGCAGGATCTCTTTCCCTTAGTTGATAAGCCATCTCTGGATCAAAGGTATCCAGGTAATGTTGAAGTGCCAAATCAGGTGGAGGTTTCATGTTATCTGGAATGGAATTATATATCTGATTCAACTTTATAGTGAACTCCTGAACTGTCTCATTAGGATTCCTTTTCAATGTATTGTATTCTGCCAAGATCTGCAATGGATTTTTATTTTCCCACCACCTGGCTAAGAACAACTCATTTAACCTCTGAGGAGTATCAATGGAGCCCGCTGCCAAACCACGGAACCATTTTTTCACATCTCTAGAAAAACTTTGGGCCATTACTCTCATTTTGGCATCATCATTATCAACCTCCTCTAAGTCAATGAAATCAACCATTTTTTCAATATGTTGCTATGTTGTGACTCTCGGGTTGCCATCAAAAAGAGGAAGTCTCTGGCCGTAGGTCTGAGGTAAAGTTGCCAACTGACCAGGTAATACTAAGGGTGAAAATCTTGTCATGACTACTAGGGAATGGTGAATGGGAACTACAATGGGTTGAGTTGTTTGGGATGAAAATGGAGGTGTGGATATGGTTGTTTTCAGAGGTGCAGTAGGGGGTATGGCAAAAGATAAGCTTTCAAGCTGATACTAAATATAGTTTTTTTCCATAGTAATTTGCAATTGATCGGCTAGGCTTTGAATTTTCTCAAAATTAGACCAAACCTCGTGCTCAATTTTTCAAGACTGTGATGTAGCAGAAGGTTGATTAAACAAATACTTTAAGGCGGGTAGGTATGAATAAAACTTTATGGGATCAAATACTTCCTCTGTAAGACAAGACTCATACTTTGAATGAAATAGAGATAACTCAAATTTAATGTCGAAAGGAATATCCTCAATACTAAGTATCTGATCTGGCAAGGAAGTGGTCATTTCCAATTTTGTGCTTTCAATCTCGGGGAAAGGGACTTTAGTATTTCTTAACAATATTTCAGGATCATCAATCGGAGAAGGAGGATTTGGGTCAAGTTTTGACCTGGTATATCTTTTCGGAGCTAGTATCTTAACAGGGTCAAAGATTATGTGAGGTAAAAAAATTTAGAATTTAGCAGAAAAAAGATATCTTCGAACTTCACAGCAAAGGAAAGTCTTCAAGAGAGAAATTTAAATCGGTAATGATCAAGAGCTTACCAATGTAATGAGGTTTGATTAGACTTGTGATCTGTAACCTTCTTCACTTTTTGAACAAGCTCTAAATATCTTCGACTGAATCAGCTGGATCAGGATGCAAAATTTTGTCTTGTTTGTCTCCTCGAAGCCAGCTCTACAATATCGACACTACAATTATAGGATCAACCTTTATGAAACTTAGTCCCATCATCCAAAGGACCAAATTCCAATGAAAACTAGTCGTACACCAAGGGAAACTGAACCTTTCGCCCCCAGTAACAGCGCCAGTATGTTATCACTCCTTCGGATCTCCAATGCTGAGGAAGAGTCTAGCTGAGGTAACCACAGACCAATCTTTTGACTTGGTAGCTGACCCTACCAAGCTGGAGAGGGCTCTCTCCAAAGAATAACAATCAAGAGGGCTGGATAGATTATAATTTTAGGCTATATATAGTATCTCAGGGTTTTGATTTGATTTGATTGGGGTAGTCACTAGATGAGTGAATTAGGTCAAAGAGTGAACTAGGTTAAGGAAAAAGAAAATTAGAATTGTAGACATCTGATGAGGAAAGGTAGGCAAGTAACTTAATACTTTGTAGTATATTGATGAAATGGTTTGAACTAATGAGGTGCTAAAAAGAGAATGGATGTCATGAATTCTTTTTAAACTGAAGAAATGAAACACATTATGATGGTTTCCCAAAACAGAGCATAGAAGATGAATTCTTCTTATCACACCTTGAAAATAAAACATATTTAGAAGTGAAATGGATAATGGATGATTGTTGGCTGGATAAATCGATCTTGTGGACAAGAGCGATCTCCCTAGTATCAGAAGATAGTCTAGCAACAAATGAACAAACAAACCTATCTTTCTCTAGACATATGCGATTTATAAATAAATACTACAAAGGTGTTAAGATCCTACCTTAGATCCAACGCTTGTTCGTAGTAGTCATCCTTCAATCGTTCGAAAGAGTTACCTTTAGAGACCTGCAATCACAAACAAGCAAACATTAAATAGCACCTGGATAGAAAATATTTTAAATCATGCCTATTATGGTGATCAAGGAATCCATAAGATAAACCATCAATTAACAGCTTATTGAGAAAACAAATTTATTTGTATTAACATTGAAGTAGAAGAACCTTACAACCCTTTTAGCCTTGATGTTGAACAAGCTCTTCTTGGGGTCCGAAACAGGAATTTCCTTTATTTTGACAATCCTTGCACTCTTCCAAATGAGATCTTATAGGTATGTAATCTCTCCTCATAAAAAATCAACTAAAGAAGACCAAGTTCCAGTAGCATTTCACCTCAAAAATACTCAGCTTCTAACCTTCGAAGTAACCAACCCAATGCTTCTTTTTATAGTGCAGAGGAGGAGGTTACAGGTCCACCTATGATAGGATAGAATCCTCCTTCAAAGGGATAAGCTCCTCACATCAAGGGGTTAGCTCCTTAAGGTATGGGATGCATGAATCTTAAGAGAGAAAACTTGACACCTCAAGATTCCTTCCGGAAGCTTCTAGAAATGACTGAAACTGAGTTTTTCAGAATATACTCGTGCCTTTTTAACTTTTATAGGGGTCCACACCCATAACATAGAGACAGTGCAGTCAGGTGCGCAGGAGACATGACCATTAGGTGTGGGACTACAGGTAATACAAAGAGAAAGTGCGGAACCAGTGTTTTAAAAGACTTTGAGGGCTTTTCTCCTACTTTCAAGACTTGATATGAGGAACTAATGTTCTAGACTTGCAGAGGAGGAAAGTATGAGTGGTAATGAACTCACACAAATAGCAGGATGTCAAGGTGACAATTTTTAGTGCGACAATGATACAAAACATTCACACACATGTAACTTAAGAAGAAAAAATATCAAAATACCATGCCACAAGAATCCCACCAAAATAGTTACAACTCATCCAATATATTCCATACCAAAGTCTGAAACACTAATACAATATCCAATGGAGTCCAACCTGTAAAATGACTGAAAAAAGTACATGATATAGGCCTCAAAAAAAATCCTCCCAACCATCAGGGGTTGAATCCATGAGAGGAGGAGCAATTCCACCAAAATATGAACTAATAGCTAGAGTGTAGAGTGGTCAAAATGACTCATCCCTAATTACAATGAACTAATTCATTACACCTCATAGAGTCTATTTACATAATGTATTTACACTAGGTAATAGTAAAAATACTATAATTACATTTACATTATCAATTACATCAGTAAAAAGTTGATTTCCTAAGAGAAAAATCAAATCTTGAGAAGAACAGTGAAAAATTAGCAAACCGCCAAACGCGTAGCATCATCTTTAGACTCACTTTTGCCTGCCTTCCCGGTGTCCAAATTGAACCCAAGATAGCTCGTAGGAAAGCTTATCCTATCTAGTTTCTAGAGCTGCATTTAGTTTCCAAAATAATCTTGATTTGACATTGCAAAAATGGATTCAAACAAGCAGCGTGAAGGTGAAAAAGGAGGCAGAACATTGATTTTTTTGGTGTTTTTTCACCTTTTGACCTGCTAGTTGTGGGAAACAAGGCTTGTAAAGTTGTTTTCCTGCATGTATTCCATGCTATAAATCCAATGGTGGTCTTCCTTTTTCCAAAAAGTGATCCAAACAAAAGTGCAGCGTGAAGGGCATTGCGCCTTTGGCATTCTAGTTGTCAAAAATTGTGTATAATTACTTGAAAAACACAAAAAACTTCAAAATTACCCCATAACTCCTCAAAATTGGTGAAATTCTTGCTGATAATGTATTTTTTTCATGGAGTGAGGCTTCAGCAAGGATTTCTAGCTTCTCCTTCTCTTTTTGATGAGTTAGGGCTTCAATTTTTTCCTTTGTAGCCTTGAGTTTTGCCCTTATATTCCTTTCCCTGTTGGCATAGTGTTTTTCCATCTTCCTCTGAATTTCATTTTGTTGATTGGCTTTGTCTAGGAGCTTCTCTAAATGCTGATTAATCTTATCAAGCCAATGTTCCTAGTTCTCATCGATCAGGATGGAAAATTGCTCGTTCCATGTGAGCTTATTAGCAAGCTTGACCTCCTTTTGTTTCTCTAGTTCTAGAGCTCTTTTTAGCCCTCTAGTCCTAGGTCTTCTTCTAGGCTCTTTCTCTTCTCCAGGTTCACCATACCTGTCATAGGCCTCATCAAGCAATGCCTTGGCTTTGATTGCTTCCCTCTTTGCCTTGATGAGCTAAATCTCCATGACCTCATTTTTGGCCTCAAGCTGCTTGTTTTCTTGCTCATAATATGAGATAATGTATTTTTCCCTCTATAGGTTTATCTGGAGCCCCCTGATGAGTGCATCCTTTTCTTTGATGAAAATGCGTGTTCTCTCACTATCATCATACTCACTTAGGTCAACCAAGTCAAAATCTTGTTCTGTCTCATGGAATTCCTCCTCCTCATGTTTGATCTCTACCTCTGTCATCTTTTCCTTGCCCTTCTATAACTTCTTTTCCAATGAAAAATGCAAGGATCCTCCCATAATATGTGGGGAAAACACCTGCCTGTGGCCTCTCTGATAAGTGTGTGTCAAATTGCCCAAATCAGCCCGATTAGACTTGATGACTATAACCTGTTCAATCTACTCCTCCTCTCTGATTTCATCTCTTTTAGGTGAATGAAAATGCTCCTGAAATGGTGATGATGAAGGTGATGGTCAGGGTGAGTGATCAGATGAGGATGAATGATCTATGGGCTAAGATGGAGGAATGGAGGCGGAAGGATGAGATGATGAAGGCACATCTTGAACATGCTGAATGAATGGATCAGTAAATATGTCATTGGTAATGAAGGTACTCCGTGCAATGTTGAGCTCTTTGAGATGATGGACTATGATTTTAATGAGGGAATGATGAAAGTTCATTTGATCTTTATACTCTCTTTTCTGGGTAATGTAGGCCATCTTTTCAATGCTCTGTAAGAGATAATAAGGTATGTTGAGCATCTTAACCCTTGTGAAATGCATGAGTAGCCGAATATGATAGGTATACAGTCTAGAAAACCTCCATTCACAAGTAAAGTATTTCATGATGATTTTCACATGGGAACAAATATATCTAGGAGGCAAGAGAAAGGAAACAACCTCTTTCTATCATTTTTGTATCTAAGTTTAATATATGGCTCATAGTAATGCTCCTCTAAATTGCCTTGTTTAAACCATTTCTCCCCAACATTTGGGATTCCAGTTGTAGCTGATATGATGGCAGTGGATACAGTGAAAGTGACACCAACAAGGGTTACCTGGTTGTCATGGAGATTGGTGATGAACAGTCTACTCAATATAGGATGATATTGGACCCTTTGTACTTTCTCACAGAACTCAAAACATCCTAGATGTTTGAAAGATGTCATAGTCATGGGAGATTCCATGAGTTCATTAGTATTTCTTGGCTCAAATCTAATGATTTTCCCTCCTTTGTTTGACTTCCTCCCCTTTCTTTCCTCTTCACTAGAACTTCTATTTTCTTCTTGTGACATGGTGTCTTGATTTAAAACCCTAGGGAGATGAAATGATAGTGGAATGTAGGTGTAGGGAGTTAGGGATGGTGTGAAGAAATTCAGGGAGATGAGGGAAGGGGTTTATGGTTTAAGGGAAGTAACAGGGAGTGGGAATGTAGAGAGATTTGGAATAGGGAATTTTATTACAAGTTAGGGGTTTTGGGAGCCTAGGCAAATAGAACACCTAGGTCTTAGGGTTTTGGGAATAGAAGGCTTTGGGAGATAGTGGAATGATACAAGGGTTGGGAAAGGGTTTAATAGGGGTATGGGAAAGGGATAGAAGTATTAGGGTGTGAAATTAGGGGTGTGGGAATGAAACTAGGGTTTGCAAGTTTGAAGACTCAAAGTTTCATTCAAGATACATAACCATGAAGTTGTGAAATGTGAAACGAAATGAGGGTATACTTTTAGGGATACTTACTTGTTGGAGGAAGAGAACAACCAAACTGAAGCTTCAGAGGAAATGGTGCTTCCTTTTAGAGGCTGGAGAGCAACCCTAGTCAAACGTGCAACATTCAACTGAAATGCGCCATTCATTAGTCAAGCGCGTAGCATTGAACTGAAACTCATAGCGTATAACAGGAACATGCAGCGTATAACAGGAATACATAGCGTAACACTGGAATGCATAGCGTAACACTGGAATGCGAAGCATAACACTGGAACATGCAGCGTAACACTGGAACACACAATGTTCAACTGAAACATGCAGCGAAAACTCTGTTTTGCGTGTTTCACTTGTCCAACTCAGAAATTTCTCATTTATTGAGGTTGTTAGACCAAGACAAGAGAAAATCAGGGGAAAATGGATGTCTTGAATGCTTTAAATACTTAATAGCATTTGACTTTATTGATTTATAACCCATTTTCTAATGTTTTGAAAGTGCTTTTGAATCATTCCACTAATACCCTTTACCTTGTACTTTTTCTTTAAAGATTGATCAATTGATATACATTGGGAATGCTTTGACCTTTAAATTTTGGTCTTTTAGCATTATGGAACCGAGTTGACAGCTTGAGAAAAGTCACTTATTAAATATAATAACATAAAATTACATAAATATAAAAAATAGAAATACATCTCTATTTTTTGGAATAAAAATACAAACTAGAATGAAATTCTTTCTTGAAATCAAATTTAGAACCTTTGGCAACCATGGTTACATGCTTTCAAATCCTCTTTAACTGAGAAAGGGATATTATTTATTTCACTCTCATACTTTGTTGGCCTTATGCAGTGAAATGGTGTTTTATTAGACCTTGAAAAAATGAAACCTAGAGACCTAATGAAAACCTTAAGTGAGCATACTTCAAGTGGACTTGACTGACACAAAACATGATGAAATGTGCCTTGATGGTCAATGTATGCTAAGTAAGACACATGAAACTAGGCAAAAAAATACTGATTTTTTGAGAGAGAGAAGGGATTTTGACATAAGGCTACCATCAATGAGTAAATTTTTTAAATAAGGACCTAGGCAGAATGACAAAAATTTCAGAATGGGACCCTAATATTATATGAAAAGAGGAGTTTTGATCACTGACGGTAGTATGCAAATACTGACTCTAACACTCCGCATAAGAACATAGGAAAATCTTGATCATGCATCTTAGCCTTGACAAATTCTTCAATGGACTTGTTTTTTCTTTCTACCACTCCATTTTTTTAGGATTATAGGAAGCTATCGGCTCCCTCTTAATCCTAGCTTCTTTATAGAAGGCAACAAGTGTTTTTCAAATTTTATTCTCCTCCATTGTTAGATCATAAAATATTCATATTCTTTCATGTCAAGTTATCTACTTCATCCTTGAATTCTTAAAACTTGGTGAAGACTTCAAGGCTTTGGTCTTCATGAGATAGATCCATGTCTTACGAGAGACATCATCAATAAAAATTACATAGTACGAAGACTCCAAGTGATTTCACTAACACAGGACCTCCTATATCAAAATGAATCACATCCAAAATTTCCTTGGATCTACTATGACTACATAGAAATTACTTTTTAACATGGTTTCCAAGTTCACAACCTTTACATACACCTTCATGTTCTATCGACAATTTGGGAACACCTAAAACCATTTGAATTAAGTAGGAAAGGCTCTATAATGAATTCGATCATATATCCTATGCCAGAGTTCACAAGGATTGATTTCATCATGTACTAAAGCTTGAGTTGGTTGACCCAAGAGTCTATACAATGTTCCTTCACAAATTCTAATAACTCTAGCATGATCTATACTAGAGCCGCCATACAAGCACTTTTCCAACAACATATGCTACTCTATCTCCTTTATCTTCCAAACATTAAATAGAAATTAAATTCATTTTCAAACTTGGCACATATAGAAAATTATTGAGATAAACATTGTTACCAAACTCCAACTCAATGGATGTCTTCCCAATTCATTTGACTACATAGTTGCGGTTGTCTCCAAGCTCTACCCTTTGTGATAATCTTCTTTCCATCATGCTAGTTAGATTTCCATGATCTCCTCTCATATGTCTTGAAGCACCTCTATCCACTAGACACATATCATCACCATCTACAATAGAACACATTAGAGAAGAAAAATAAAAGAAATATTTGTCACCTTTGGATTTCTTTGGATGTTCATCAATGTCTATTGTTGAGGCATGTTGTTTTCCTTTCCTCTTTCTATCATTCACTCCTTCAGGACTTTGGCTCATATAGTGATAAAATTTGTGACAATTATAGCATCTAAGTTTTGGAAAATACTTCTTTCCTTGTGGAGAAGGTCTTCCTTTTGAATTTCTATTTTGGAATCCAAACTTATTCTTTCCTCCATTCTTCTTCTTGAAATGTTCTGCAAATTCTTGAGAGTCTTCTTCCTTTCTATCTCTTGATATAAGTCTTGATTATTCTTGAGCACAAGAGGTCCATATTTCTTCAAAAGAGGGAACTTCCTTCTTGCTACTTATACTAGTGGCAAATGCATCCCATGGTCTAGGTAGTCCATTAAGTGTTATAATCACAAATTATTTATCAGAGATGATTTCATCAATTACTTCAAGTTGGTATCTTAGTTGAGATATTTTATGAAATATGAGGCCACGGTATCATCATTTGTCATCCTTACATCACAAAGCTCATTCTTCAGGCTCATGAATTGACCAATGTTGTTGATTGTAAATAGATTAGTTAGGGCATGAGACATCTTCTGTAAAGATTCAAGATTTGAAATATATGGGATCAGATGATCTCTAATGGAATCCAAAATAAGGCTCATGGTAGTGATATAATCCTCCTTGAACTTAGCTTTGATTCTTCAATATTTCCCTTCATAACGTCCAAATTTTTTTCATTGCAAGAATAAGATCAAGGGCCTAGTTTTCCAAGCTCTGAAATTTGAAGCCCCTTCTAACTTGTTCTCTGACTTAATAGAGGAAGCCATGGAAGTTGATCAACAATTAAGAAGGTCTCAAAAATAGTGATCTCAATGTATATTTATTCAAGAGTGATCTCAATGTCCCTTCCTTCACCAAAGCTCTAATACCATGTTTATTTTTCAAGTGCAATAGATATAAGCATAATATTTCTAAAAATTGATAATTACTTCTAATGATGTTGTTCTTATTTTAATTTTTCTAGTATATCATTCAGTAATTATTCTTAAAAAATTCAACCATATAAAATAGTAGGATAGTAGATATCACAATGAAAAAATAGAACACAAGATTTACCCTAAAAAGACCTACTTGGGGAAAAACCCAGCAACATTTTCAATAAAGAAATTATTTTTTTCAACAAGAGACACACCTAGACTTCTATTCAACAACTAGGTCAAACTTGACCTTCAAAAAATTTGTGGCCAAACCTGGTCAACACCCTCCAAGTCAAGCCTCCAATCTGATCTAGCAATTTGTCCTTCTTGATCTGCCCTAGGTCGAAATTCAACCTCCTAGTAACTGCCCAGAAACCCAGAATTTTGGTCCTACAATTGCCCATAAAATTTGGCCCTACAACTGTAAATTTTCTAGAAACTTATCTAATATTGAGAGAGAGAGATACTCAACACATGCAAGATGTATATAGAGAGAAAGAGATGCTTTTGTCCTTTTTTTCATCCTCCTTATCCTTCTTTTCCTTCACTTGGATGCTCAAAAGATTATTTCTTGAGAGAGATCAAATTGTTGTCTTGGAGGAGGGGGGTGAATGCCTTTATATAGTGATTTGTTGGGTCGAATGGATGACTTGTGTTCCTGGGCAAACTTGACTTGGAGGAAGGCCGACTTGATTAATTTTGGAGCCAAAAAAATAATTTCAAAAATTTAAATTTTTCTCTTTTAAAAGTCCATAAGGAAATCACTCAAAAATAAAATTTTCTTTTGACTCTATCATGAAGAAAATGATTTACATTGATCAATACAACTACATCATGGGCTAAAATATAAATTATGAAGACCGGACATAGTTACAAAATTCAACAGGATGGAGCCATATCTAAATTATTTATGATATTGTGTCTTACATTTCGTCAATTGTCCCTCAAGCTTACTGTAATGCTTACTTGTTTATCCTATTATGTTATGTTAAGTTATTAACCTTCCTATTGTGAGATTGATTGTTGTGATGGATCCTTATTAGTGTTATTAGTATACATAAGAGGTATATGTATGCTAGTTACATAACCACACCTTGCACAAATATGCTGGTGTTCTATGGTCTACTATTATAACTGAATTATAATGTCTTTATCATTACACCTTAAGGTTGATTAAAGTCTAATTAATGTAACATTTTGATTAATCCTTAAGCTTGATTTGGTCTTAAGTTAATTATTAGACCTTAATCATTATTAATAATTAATTAATGATATGGATTTTCTTATGATTAATTTAATCTTAAAGTTAAATGGGATTCATATGTAATCCATTTTTTTTGAACCAATTTTTGAGATCGTATTATTTTATTTCATATTTATTATTTAGTATATGTTAGTTGAATGAATGATTTTACCATTTCACTAATTTATTATTGTTTGAGTTTAAGTTGTCATGCCTTGAAGGAAAAACCCCAAGGCTCTTAAAGCATGAAGTCAGAGAGGTAGTGAGAGAGTTATGGGGATGGACGCAAGAGATTTTGAGATAGATTTATAAAGGGGGTAGATAGGAATTAAATGGGGAGGTAGACACTTAGAAGGGGGAGATAAGGGGAAGAGTTGAAAGGTGGAGGGGATATATCTTGGCTGGGGCTTTTAGATTTTGTTTTTTTTTTAAGGGCGAGGTTTGCAATTTTGGAGTGGAGGAGATAAAGAGAGGAGTTGGAAGGAACTTGGAAATTTTATTTTGGAGTTGGGGAGTTAGAAAGGTGCTTGACACATACAAGTTGGGCACACACTACAACTACAGTTATGGACTTGGGCTTGGTTCTTGGGCTAGGAATCCAGATGAGTTGTTTTTAGTTGACAGGGTGGTATATTTTGTCTAGTGGTCTCAAAAGGAACACCACAAGAGGGAAACAATTACCCAAACATATATTTTCATATTATTTGTTAGTTTATTTAAAAAATTGAAGAGTAATACACCAACAAATTATGGAGCAAACATGAATTTAGCAATCATAGAATAAGCTTAAAACATTTCCATTAAGTAAGCCAATATTTATACATTCTCATGAGAAAATTATTGTCCCAATCATCTCCTATAATATCTCTCCAAAAGAAGCTCAAATCTTTATCTAAATAATACTTTCAAGACATAACAATAGCAACAAATACATAAAAATTCATAGCAATAATAATAATTCTAGAATACTCCAAATGTTCATTTTCTAACATTTCTTCCCCATAATGATCATTTGGAGAAATTCCAAGGTAATTTATGAACTTGCAGAATTTTTCCTTCGGTAGTGTCGTGGTGAATATATCTGCAAATTGAGCCTTTGTTCTATAATACATGATCTCAATCACGCCTTGTTGAACTAGATCTCGAACAAAATGATATTGGATATCAATATGTTTGGTATTCTTATGAAAAACTATAATTTTGGAAAATTTAATAGCACTTTGATTAACATAAATCAACCAAGTAGGTTTCTCAAGCTACTCATGTAGATCCTCTAAAATTCTTCTTATCCATACTACTTCACAAGTTATTTTTGTTGTTGTTTTATTTTTTATTTCAGTTGTGGAGAGAGAAATTGTAGGTTGTTTCTTAATACTCCAAGAAATTTTTGTTGAGCCCATACTAAATGAATATCTTGAAGTTCATTTCATGTCATCCATGTAACCTACCCAATGTAAATTTGTATAATCAATAAGCTTGAAATCCTCTTTTGATATATATGTTAAGCGATAATCAATTGTACCATGCAAATATCTCAAAATCCTCTTAGTTTCCTTCCAATGTAATTCCTTGGGTTTTGACATAAACTTGGATACCATATTGACTGTAAAAGATATATCTAGTCGAATTGAAGTTAAGTAGATCAAAATTCCAACCAATTGACAATATAGAGTAGCATCAACTAGATTGGAGTCATCATGTCTGTATAACTTCATCCCAACTTCCAAAGGAGTTGTAGCTGGTTTGCAACTCAACATGTTGAACTTCTTTAGAATATCCCAAGTATACTTGGCTTGTAACATAAAAATACCATCTTCCTTTTTCCATACTTCTATACCCAAGAAATAATGCAACTCACCAAGGTCTATCATTTCAAATTTTGCAACCATATGTGACTTAAACCTTTGAAACAATTTAAAACTAGCCCATGTATAAATCATACCATAAACATAAAGTGAAACAATAAGAATGCATTGTCCTGACTGGAGTATATAAATATTAGGTTTAGATGAACTCTTGACTAAATCACGATCTAGGAAATTGTTATAAATTCTTGAATACCAAGCCCTTGGAGCTTGCTTTAGCCCATACAAAGCTTTCTTGAACCTATGCACACAAGCTTCTTTTACTAGAATATTAAAACCTTCAGGTTGTTTTACATAAAATTTCTTCATCCACATAACCATTCAAGAATATTGATTTGACATCCATATAAATTATCCACTTATACTATGTATCCAACGCAAGAATCATCATGATTGTGTCCATATTCACTATTAGAGAAAATTTATGTATATAATCAATCCCTTATTTTTTAGCATTCCCTTTGGAAACTAAATAGAATTTATACTTATCAATTGAACCATCTAATTTATACTTAGTTTTATACATACATTTAGTAACATTTACATATTTTCCTTTGGGTAATTTGACTAAATCCCAAGTATCATTCTTCACCAAGGCATTTAACTTTGCTTCCATGGCTTCATTCCATTATTTCTTCACTGATGCTTATGCATAATTATTCATATCATACATCTTCATTACTTTATCCATTAATGTAAACTTTACATATGAAATTTTTGATTTAGTATTTTTTTTTTCAAATTTCCTATCCAACACATCACTTTCATAATGACATCTGGTTAGCCACTTAGGCTTCTTCTTTCCATCGTTTTCCTTAACATTAGATTCATTACCAATTTTTACCTTCATCAAATACAACATCTTGACTTATGGAAATTTGTTTTGCCTAAATATCAAATAACATGTAACTTTTTCTTTATGTACTATAACCAATAAATATATTACACTTTTATCATCCAATTTTTTCCTCTTTTCCTTAGGCACATGTGAATATGTTGTGCATCCAAATGTTCTCATATGTGCAACACTAAGTTTGTATCTTGACCAAGCTTCTTTTGGAGTCAAATTCAACACTGCTCTCATATGACATTCGTTGACTGTATAAATTATTGTGTGTTTTTCTTCATCCTAGAATTCATTTCCAAGAGAATTAGTTTTTAACATGCTTTGAGCCATTTCTACAATGGTATCATTTTTATTTTCAACAAATCCATTTTCTTGAGGAGAGTATAAATTTGTAAACTCTTTCTTTATTCAATTTCTTCAACAACAGTTCAAAAATTCATCTGATTTGAATTCTCCCCCATTATATACTTTTAGGGAAAGAAACTTCAAACCACTCTACTTTTCTACCATTTCCTTGAACTCAAGGAAATAAGAAAACACTTCAGATTCCTCCTACAAATAATACACCCAAGTATTCCTAGAAAAATCATTAATGAAAGTAAGAAAATATCAAGCCTTTCCAAAAGACATTGTCTCCATAGAACCACACAAATCTAAATCTATCAATGCTATACATTCTCTAGCCTTCCATGTTCTGTTTGAGAAACTATCTCTATGTTGTTTCCCAAATATACAACCTTCACATACTTCATCATCCACTCTAATATAAGGAAAACCATTTACCATATTATGCTTCCTTAACATAATCAAACTACAAAAATTCAAATTTCTCAATGTTAAATACCAAAGTCTACTATTTACTTCCTTTGTAGCATTAAAACTTTGTGAGTTTCTTGAATCGAAGAAGAGCTTGAAAATACTATCTTCATTCATTTCTCCTCCTGCTACCACTACATATTTAATTAACTTATACGTGATTAAAAATTCTTTATTGACAAATATTAACTAATAGTTTTGCTCCATCATTTATCCCACAGAAAGTAAATTCTTCCTCAATGTTGGTGTTAACAGTGTGTGATCAATAAAATTATTCTTCGTATGAAATGTTGGAATTGCAATTGTACCTTTCCCTTTCACTTCTGAAATACTATTGTAACATCCCCATTAACCTCACATGAAAATGCATGGAGTTAGAAATTTTTTGCACAACTTACCCATGGGTAACTATCCAAATTACTATTCCATATTCCTCAGTAACCATTAGATATAATCTTAATCATTACATGGAGTAACTTTAGTAAAGGAATACTAAGTTACATAACCATTGACAACCACAATTGTAGCATATTAAAATAAACTTTCTAATGTAACCTTGCATCATTTTCATGATTCCTTTAACTAGATTATTTAACCATACATTTGATATGATAAACATCACATCATGCAAGGAATCAACATCATCAACCCGAAACAATAAGAAATCACATCATTGAACACTAATACACCTTAGAAACCCTGTGGGGTGAAGCAAACAAACGTTTAGTTTTATTATTAAACGCTCGTGAGGGTGTTCACCCCTCACTCAATGGCTTTTAAGGGAGCCCATCCCTTCACCATTATCATAAAATCATACAAGGAAATATAATTTAAATACAACATTTCTAACTAAAATATATTACAATCATCATGATATCATTTACCCACAGACCTTCAATATTTATGTCTTTGTGGTCTGGTTGTTCCATTAGTGGACCATCCTACAGCTTACACTCATCTGCGTGGATCATTAGTTATTTATCTGCAATAATGTTAAACATAATCTATCCTTTGCACAAGTTGCAATCCTTTCCTGCCATTGTTTTCGTTAGAAAACTTTGATATCATGATTACATAAAGTATTAATCAACCAATAGTCAATATTTAATAGTGATTCCTCAACATCTATTCATGTACATACATGATATGTAAATAAAATATCACAACATGTTTCTTTTAACAACACTACTCATGCATTAATTATAAGCAAAAAATTATCAAAGCATGTCAAAATAAATACCACATTACTATGACCCTTCTTGCACAAGCACACATTCTTTTCCAAAGTAAAACCACTGTAACCATTCACTAGCATCATAGCATAGATTTCCGTGCATGTAATTAGATAAAACTTATTCAAAGAAAGTTAGCCTCTCATATTTTATTTGTCCATGTAACTAAGTAATCTTTCCTATAAAATAGATATTATTATTATTATGCATAGGAATGCATGTCCTCTTTTAAGAGAAAATTAACATATTATATATTATTATTGTGCATGCAAATGCAGGTCCCTTTTCGAAAAGCATCCTTTCAAAGATAGAGTTATTTACAAATTCTATTATACATGGAAATGCATGCTCTGTTCTAAAAGAAATTTAACATGTTAGTTGTTATTTCTTATATGCAAACATATGTATTTTTACAAAGGAAAGGTAATGCATTTATTGTAAGGAATTACTCGTTTTCCTTTCCAAGGTCTAACATGATAATTACGTGTTTCTCTTCAAAAGATCTAACACAATAGTTATATTTTTGTGCATGTGTCTTTCTTTTCAGGAAACCTATCAAAATTTGACTGTACCTTATGCATGCAATACATATCTCTTCCTCAAGGTATATATAAAAATTAAACATATGCCCCTTTGCAAAGAATTAACACTACAACTATTATTCTTGCATAGAAATACACAATAAGAATACATAATCTTTCCCATAATAGCCATTATTCTAGAGTGCAACCTTAACCTTTTCCAAGGAAACTATCATTATAAATATTATACTTGCATGCAAAAATAATATTTCCAAAAGGAATTGACATAACAAGTTTACACTTGCATACAACTACATGTTCTTCTCCAACAAAAAGCTAATATGAAATACTTAGCTCTTTAGCAAAAGAATATTTTTCAAGAGAAAAATAATACAACGTATTTCTTTTCCAAGATATGATATGTATTTATGTCTTTTACGTGCAAGGTTCACATGCAAGAACTCTTTCAAAAGAATAGAAAAATAAATATATACATATTTCTTTCCAAGAAAAATCAAACTTAATAGTATTTTTTTCTATGCAATCTAGCATGGCTTCTTTATCTTTTATGTGCATTTTTTTAAGAAACAATAACTTATCTTATGCACACAAGAATACTTTCAATCTTTTTTCCAACTAAATTAACAGACATACTTATCTCTATATGTGCATGATTCATAGGCAAGCTCCCAAGAAAATAATCCTAGTTCTTAACATTTAATGCACGAGAATTCATATTCTTTTCTTTCCAAAGGATTAGCACCACTAATTTATCTTTTACCATGCAGTGTTTCCAACATAACATGGATATTGTTTTATGTAAATGATACTTATGTGCATTATTTTCCCAAAAATTAGTACAATTATTTTTACTTTTACCATTCTTGCATGCAAGAGTAACTAAAAAGTCATATTTACTTATATTTTCTCCAACAAAGACCTATGTCTTAAATTTCAAAAATGAAACACACAAGGTAATTATTTTTACACAAAACTACACATTCCAAAAGAAAATCTCACTTTCCAAGAAATGTAAATGGTTGGCACTAGAATTCAATAGAAACCCTTCAAGAAGGTAAACTTATTTTATCTACAACCCTGTGCCCAATAACTCATGAAAGTTTTTCTCAAAACATTAACTACTCTTTACTATCATAATCTCATGAATTCTTGTTTGCAATCATTAAATAATATTTGTGCATAAAATAAAACTTGTTAACTAGTGTCTATGGACCAGATAATGATGAAATCTTTGCAAGGGATATTAAGTAGTATTTACATACCAAGAATTTGTGAAATATTTTCCAAAAACAACAGTGAATATTTTTATGTACTAGACATTTTCAAAGAAGGCATTACCCTAAGAAGCACACCCATTTTTCCAAAAGGATTTAGCTCACAGTCTTTCGATCTTGCATATCCATCATAGCATGGGGTTGTAGCAACAATACCTACATGCTCTGTATGGAATCAATGGAAGAAGTATATCATTCCCCTTCTTCATTCCCAAATATTTATTTTATTATTCACTTATATCCATCATGGCATGGGGTTGTAACAACGATCTATACATGATGGGTATGGAATCAATGGAAGAAGTATAGCATTCCCCTTCTTCATTCCCAAATATTTCTTTTATTATTGGCTTCCTTGTCTCAAAGAAGGAGAGACTTACACACCATCCTTTTGATTTCATTCTGTATAACTCGTCTACATACTATCGATTATATTTAGAACATGAAAAAAACCCATTTCCGCAATCCCCAAAGAGCTTTGTTGTTTGAACAATTAAAATCTTGATTAAGCATTGTAAATTCCTGCAGCGAAACACTAAATTTTCCTGTGTCTTTATTAAGATTTGAATTTGAATAACAAGAATGCAACACAGAACCAACCACCCATAATCACAATCTTTCCCTCGAGTTCTAGTCTATCTTCAAAATTTGATATATTTACATTCCATATTTTCATTTTTTTACCCCTTTTTCTTGCAAAGACAATTCATTTTTATGAAAATTACGAATTAGTTTCGTATCTAAATCTTGATGAAACGATTTATCATATATTAAAATATATATATAGATATAGATATAATGTAATGCCAAAGGGATATTACAACTATCATCCCCAAAGTCAACTTTACCAAAATAAGTATCACTTATTCTAGTAAACAACTCTTCTTGAGATGTCATATGAGTTGAGCATCCCAAATGAATATACTATGCATCAATTTCTTGATTATGTACCATCAAACTTGATATGAACAACTTATCATTCCTAGTTTCTTCAACCATTGCATTGGCACCCTTTCATTCATTATCTCTCGTTTTTGCGTAAAAATATCTTTCAAGATGACCAAATTTGTGACAATAATAAAACTATGGTCCTTATGTTTGATATCATTCTCTTCCTCCATATCTTCCTCTTCTTATTCCTTGGGATCCATCTTTTCTTCTTCCTCTAAATTGACTCAGAATCCTTCTTCGTCCTCTTGAAATGAATGCATTTCCTTGTTAATTCTGTTAATTTATGTTATGATTATAAGATCCTTGATTATGGAACTACCTTTTGCTTCCTCTTAATATTATTCCATTAGGTTTAATATTATTCCCTTGGGTTTATAATCTCTTGGGTTCTTCGTATTAATAAATGTGGTTGATATATGCTGATAGGCCTCAATGGATATGAAGACAAAATTAATATTAATATTGGTATTAATAAATATATAAATATAATAATAATACAATAATAATAAACACAAGGGATTATTATTATAAACCTAACAGATTAATAAACCCAAGGGATTAATATAGAGAACCCAAGAGATTAATATTATAAACCCTTGGGATTAATATTATAAACCCTATCATTAATATTATACCCTAGGAATATGAACCCTTAGATTAATAAACACAAGGGATTGATATTATAAACCTAAGGCACTAATCAACCCAAGGGTTTAATACTAAAAACTGAAAGGAATAGTATTAAACCCAAGGGATTAATATTGTAAGATGAAGGTATATAAACCCTAAGATAAATATTATAAATCCTAAAACAAACATGGTTGACCATCTTTGATTTTCATATTGAGACCATATTTTTCACAATGTGACATTGGACCATGGTTTACCATGATTTACCATGGTTGATTTTCATATTGAGAAACTATTTGTCACAATGTGACATTAGACCATGGTTGACCATGATTGATTTTCATATTGAGAAAATATTTCTCACAATACGATGTTGGACCATGGTTGACCATGGTTGATATTCATATTGAGACAATATTTGTCACAATGTGGTGTTGGACCATGGTACACCATAACTGGCCATGGTTGACTATGTTTGACCAATGTTGACCATGATTGACCATGGTTAACCATGGTTGACCATAGTTGAGCATGATTTCTTTCCATATTGAGAAAATATTTGTCACAAAAACGTATTGGGATTATTATAAACCTAAGGGATTAATAAGCCCAAGAGATTAATATTAAAAACCCAAAGGATTAATAAATCCAAATAATTTATAATGTAAACCCAAGGGAATTATATTAAACCATAGGAATAAACCGAATGCAATAATAAACCCAAGGGATTAATACTAAAACTCCAAGGGAATAATATTAAACCCAAGGGATTAATATTGTAAACCCAAGGTATATAAAACATAGGATAAATATTATAAACCCTAAAACAAAAATATTTGACCATGGTTGATTTTCATATTGATACAATCTTTGCCACAATGCGACATTGCACTATGGCTGACCATGGTTCACCATGTTTGACCATGATTGATGATGGTTGACCATGGTTGATTTTCATATTGATCCAATCTTTGTCACAATGCGACGTTGGACCATGGTTGACCATGGTTATCACAATGTGATGTTGGACCATTAGAAAATATTTGACACAATGTGACCATGTTTATCGACCATGGATGACCATAGTTGATTTTCATATTGAGACAATATTTGTCAGAATGCAGCGTTGTATTGTGGTTGACAATGGTTAATGATGATTGATGATGGTTGATGATGGACGAAAATATTTGTCCCAATGCAACGTTGGACCTTCATTGACCACGATTGGTTTTCATATTGAGACAATCTTTTTCACAATGTGACATTGGATCATCGTTGGCCATGGATGATGTTATGAAACCAGCTCACAAAAAGATAGAAAAGAGAGATCCACGCCTTAGAATTCAGCCTCTTCGAGGGGGCAACCTCCTTTACATTACATAAATGAACAATTCTTGGATGATACAAATGAAAATACCTCCTTTCTATATATAGGAGTCTAAGTGGTCCCAATACAATCAAAGCCTACATAACAATAATATTGTAGGGCACAACAATAACAATAGTGGGCTTCTATGTGGCACAATAGTAACAATATGGGCACTACATGGATACATCAATATAATAAGTGGGTTATACTAATAACAATAAGGGGTTACACTAGTAGTATAGGGGCCTAACATGCCCCTCTCCTTCAAAAAGCGTTGTCCTCAACGCTTGAGTAGTTCTTGATGCTTCTATATAAAATTCTTGTCCTCCCATGTGGAATATTCAACGGGTAAGTTCTTCCACTTGATGAGATACTCTGAAATTGATCGATTTCGTAGCTGTCGGGTTCTTGTTTCTGTGACTGCTCCAGGTTCCAATATGATTTTTCCTTCCTCTTCAATTTTTGGCAATATTGCTTGAATTGGGATCTTTTGCAACTTTTGACTAAGTGGCCATACTTCTTCGTTCTTCTTCCATTCATCCGTTGCTTTGTTTATCCAATTTGGTTGGATAATATAAATAGCACAAAATAATGCTTCCACATCCTCATCCTTGAAGCGTCTTCCCATTCGGTAAGGTCTCCATTTTTTAAGTGCATGTAGTATTGCCAACATTTCCTTCTCATAAATAGCTTGCTTGAGATGTAGCAGTAAAAATACCCAATCACTTACATCAAAACATTTTTCACTACGATGTTGATCTACCTGTTGTTTCATTTGATTTTGCACCGAAGTGGCATTATCGTTTAAAAGTTGGAGAACTTGATGTTGATGCTCGATATGATCTTTCTCTACTTGAACCTTTTTCTTCTTGATATGTCCTTCTATCTTTTGAGGAGTGGTAATTTCTTCCAGTCCTTTACAAGATATGGTCGGATTCATTTCTTGATGCTCGATTTGATCTTTCACTTCTTGAACATTTTTCTTCTTGATGTGTCCTTCTATCTTGATAGTTTGAGGAGTGGTAATTTCATCCATTGAATTACAAGATATGGTTGGATTCATTTCTTCTTTCTCAATGTGATCTTTCACTTCTTGCACCTTTTTCTTCTTGATATGTCCTTCTATCTTGAGAGTTTGAGGAGTGGTAATTCTTGCCAATGCTTTACAAGATATGGTCTGATTCATTTCTTCTTCCTCTGGGGTGGTGTCCTGACGTATATCCTCTTCTTTTGATGTTTCTTGATCCTTTTCTTCCTCCTCTTCATATTCTATGTAAAATAATTTCTTCTCAGCACACCTATGACCTTTAGTGCATTTGCTATCACAATTGTAACAAAGCCCTTTTTCTCTTTTTTCTTCCAATTGTTGTGGTGTAACCCTTGTAGGTTGTGGAAGGCTGGGAGAAACAACACTTCCATCTTTATAGTTGTGAGGGGTATGCTTCCTAGTTTCCATAATTTTGCTTTCCATTATGTCACAAATCCCTTTTACTCTTTCCAATTGTTGTGGTGTTGCTCTAAAGAAGGTGTTGCTCTTTGTATCCTCATAATGTGCTATCATTTCCTCCGTGAAAATTGACCATGTAACAAGTTTTTTACGAGAACAAAGCCCTTTGTACCATAAAAATTGATCTGGTTCTAAATATGAAGATGCAATACATACCTTTTGTAACAGTTGTACACCATGTATATCAAAATATTGCTCCATCTGAAGTATCCAATTTACCGGATCCTTGCCGTCAAACTTCCTCATCTTGCTTTTTCTTTATTTAGGAGCTCTACCTTGAAACGACTGTAACTCTGTACTTTCAGATCTTTAAGTTCTGAAATTGTGATCTTTAGTAGCCCTCTGTGTCCTCTTTCCAATGCCACAAGTCTGATCCAAATTGGATTCTCCAAGAAAGAGTTATGCACAATCTCCCGCAGTGACCGGATTATAGACTAGTTCAGTAGAGCGAACTTGTATGAAGTGCCACGTGTCACTGTTTCAACCTTTGACTCTAAAAAATATATAAACAGAAACTACAGTCCGTCCTCTTTCTGTGCCTTCTTATGAAATTTCAATCCGATGCTCAGAAAGAAATTTATGACGATTTTCCCCAGGTCACCTGTTTTGAGTGTAATTCAGGAGTCTGAAAAAAGACCAACTTCCTCAGATCATATCTCCGAAAATATCGCGTAAAAATCTCTGAAATTCGGACCCAAGGTTCAGCGTCAATTCTTCTCAAATGGGTTTTTTTTTGCGACTTCTGAAACGTCACAGAAAAAAAAGTTATAGCGAAAATTCCACGATGACTTGTTTGGAGCAGCGAAACCCTAGAATCCAAAGCTCTGATACCAAATAATGTTATGAAACCAGCTCAAGAAAAGATAGAAAAGAAAGATCAACGCCTTAGAATTCAGCCTCTTCGAGGGGGAAACCTCCTTTACATTACATAAATGAACAATTCTTGGATGATACAAATGAAAATACCTCCTTTCTATATATAGGAGTCTAAGTGGTCCCAATACAATCAAAGCCTACATAACAATAATATTGTAGGGCACAACAATAACAATAGTGGGCTTCTATGTGGCACAATAGTAACAATATGGGCACTACATGGATACATCAATATAATAAGTGGGTTATACTAATAACAATAAGGGGTTACACTAGTAGTATAGGGGCCTAACAGATGACCATGGTTATTGACCATGATTAACCATGATTGACCATGGTTGACCATGGTAGATTTTCATATTGAGACAATATTTGTCACAATCCAACATTGGACCATGGTTGACCATGGCTGACCATGGTTGATCATGATTTACCATCGTTGACAATGGTTGACCATGGTCGATCATGATTGACCACAGTTAACTATGTTTGACCATGGTTCATGTTCATATTGAGACAATATTTGTCACAATGTGACATTGGACCATGATTGACCATGTTTGATTTTCATATTGAGACAATATTTGTCACAATGTGACATTGGACCATGGTTGACCATGGTCGATTTTCATATTGAGACAATCTTTGTCACATGTGATGTTGGACCATGGTTGACCATAGTTGACCATGGTTGTCAAAATGTGATGTCGGACCATGAGGCAATCTTTGTCACAATGTGACCATGCTTATTAACCATGGTTGACTATGATTGATTTTCATATTGAGAAAATCCCTCTCACAATAAAACGTTAGACCTTGGTTGACCATGGTTGATATTAATATAGAGACAATCTCTATCACAATGTAGCGTTGGACCATAGTAGACCATAAGTGACCATGGTCGACCATAATCTTTGTCACAATGTGACCATGGTTATTGACCATGGTTGACCATGATTGATTTTCATATTGAGAAAATATTTCTCACAATACGATGTTGGACCATGGTTGACCATGGTTGATATTCATATTGAGACAATCTTCGTCACAATGTGGTGTTGGACCATGGTACACCATAATTGGCCATGGTTGACTATGTTTGACCAATGTTGACCATGATTGACCATGGTTAACCATGGTTGGCAATAGTTGACCATGATTGCTTTCCATATTGAGAAAATATTTGTCACAAACACATATTGGGATTATTATAAACCTAAGACATTAATAAGCCCAAGGGATTAATAAACCCAAGGAGTTTATATTATAAACCCAAGGGATTGATATTATAAACCCAAGGCACTAATAAACACAAGGGATTAATACTGAAAACCCAAGGGAATAATATTGAACCCAAGGGATTAATTTTGTAAATCCAAGGTATATAAAGCCTAAGATAAATATTATAAACCCTAAAACAAACATAGTTGACCATGGTTTACCATGGTTGATTTTAATATTCAAACAATCTTTGCCACAATGCGACGCTGGACTATGGTCAACCATGTTTGACCATGGCTGATTTTCACATTGAGCCAATCTTTGTCACAATGGGAGGTTGGACCATGGTTGACCATCGTTGTCATAATGTGACATTGGATGATTAGGCAATCTTTGACACAATGTGACCATGGTTATTGACCATGGCTTACCATATTTTATTTTCATATTGAGACAATATTTGTCACAATGCGATGGTGCACTGTGGTTGATAATGGTTAACGATGTTTGATGACATTTGATGATGGTTGAAAATCTTTGTCACAATGTGACATTGGACCTTGGTTCGCCATGATTAACCATGGTTAACCATGGTAGATTTTCATATTGGGAAAATTTTTGTCACAACCCTACGTTGGACCATTGTTGACCATGGCTAACCATGGTTGATCATGATTTACCATGGTTCAATATGATGGTTGACCATGGTTGATCATGATTGACCATGGTTAACTATGGTTGACCATGGCTCATGTTCATATGGAGACAATATTTGTCACAATGTGACGTTGGACCATGACTGCTCATGATTCATTTTCATATTGAGACAATCTTTGTCACAATGTGATGCTAGACTATGATTGACCATGTTTGACCATGAGCGAACATGTTTGACCATGGTTGACAATGGCTAACCATGAGGGAACATGGTTGACCATGGTTGACCATGAGTGAACATGGTTGACCATGGTTGACTATGGTCAATTTTCATATTGAGACAATCTTTGTCAAAATGTGACGTTAGACCATGGTTGACCATAGTTGACCATGGTTGTTGAAATGTGACGTCGGACCATGAGGCAATCTTTGTCACAATGTGACCATGCTTATTAACCATGGTTGACCATGATTGACCATGGCTGACCATGATTGATTTTCATATTGAGAAAATCTCTCTCACAATACAACGTTGGACCTTGGTTGACCATGGTTGATATTCATATTAAGACAAACTCTATCACATTGTGACATTGGACGATGGTACACCATAATTGACCATGGTTGACCATGTTTGACTAATATGGACCATGATTGACCATGGTTTTTTATGATTGACCTTAGTTGGCCCTAGTTGACCATGATTTCTTTCCATATTGTGAAAATTTTTCACAAACCCATATTGGTAGTATTATAAACCTAAGGGATAAATAAACCCAAGAATTTATATTATAAACCCAATGGATTATAAACCCGAGGGATTTATATTAAACCATGGGAATAATATTAAACCCCATGAATAATATTATAAACCATATCAATAATATTATGCCTGGGAATATGAACCCTTAGATTAATAAAACCAAGGGCTTGATATTATAAAACCAAGGCACTAATAAACTGTTGATGGTGTTGGACCCAACAACATTCAAGGGGATCTCCCCGCTAAGAAGTCCCAACTAGACCTCAGGCTATTTGGAGTGGAAGTCCCAGCAGTGGGTGGTAGTGTAGTTCCTTGGCCGCGATAGCACGCAGAGGTAAGTATGATGACTTTGGTCGGAAGAAAGTGTGTGACCTTGCACTGAGCCAAGTGAGATGTATGGGGGTCCTAACACACAGAGGCGAAAAGTGAGTTTGTCCATTAGAAGCATGTAATGGTACTGATGAGCCCTCGAAATAGGTAACTATATGGGCTCATTCTGCCTCTTATTTCGATTTAATCCACCATTCTTAGTAGTTTTGTGAATGTTTTTGAATATATTTATGTCAATAGAGCGAATTGGGTTAGTCACCTTGCCATGTAGTCTAATAAGTGTTTATTGCAGATTTTTTGGACAATTTTGGACAAGGACCAAGAATTTATGAGCAAAATCACAGCCAAACTTGAGGAAGCATGGAAGAGGACTTGTAGGAGGGTGTCTATTTCATTAATGACCCCTTTCCTTGAATCCTCCATCAGCAGCTCAGAGTACAAAGGCCCGCATTGATGATTCCAAGGGGCAACCAAGCAAGTCAAGTAAGACTGCTGTTATCTTCAGTTCTAGGAAGCCGAGTTCCTTAATTTTAGGAGGACTGTTGGGAGTCCCCATTTGTATAAATAAGAAGGCTTCGAGCCTCAGTAGGTTAACCAGTTCTTAGTATATTTTTCACACTTTTGTACAACCTTGTACTTAGCTCATTTTCGAGCTCTTTTTGAAGACAGTTTATGTGATGTAACTGCTATTTTTTTATAAATGAAAATGAAACAATTTTTGAGCCAGCACTGATCTTTTCTAGAGGGCTGAAGTTCTTGGGTTAGGGCCCAACCCAAGCTTCTCAGCATCTCCTTTGTGTATTTATATGTTTTTTCTCTCATTCATGAGATAATTTCTGTTAAGGAATTTAGACTTCTGTGATCCATAACATTGTTTAGTAATCTTCGGCAAAATCACATAATCAATCTTATTTAGTTTACCATTATTAATTTACCATAAATTATTAATGACCATTATATCTAGTTTACCATTGGGTCCCTAGATATAAACAATTATTATTAAATAAATACACAGATAGTAATTTAATACTATTTATTTGTAATTAAATAATTTACGAATAATAAAAAATATAGGTTTTTAATAAATATGTAGATTTAATGACCATTATATTTAAAACAATAAATTTATTGTATTATTCAATTAACTAATAATAATATGTCTCTATTAACAATAAAATTATTAGTTTGACTTTGGTCATCTGGTCAAAATTAGCCGTTGCAATATAGTCGTTGGAGTCTCTGCACACTCTATTTAATCAAGCTAAGCCAGATTAGTTCTTCATCTTGTCCTGACGATGAACCACACTGGTTGGTTCGAAACGCGTCGACATAAGATTGATTATGTGATTTTGCCGAAGATTACTAAACATAATTTCTGTTGTTTACGTTCATCTTGCTTTCTTAAATTAGGTTGTTTTTTATGGCTGGAGTAGTTGTTTTTGTTTCAAGTTGTTTAAGTAAGTTGCTGCAGTGACAGAAAAAGATCCAAAAAGGCCAAAAACAGGTCTTGATCTCCTTTCTCCCTTCTTGGGACCACGGTTTGAGGTCAAGGCACTATTGCTGCCACCAAAAACACAGTTTTTGCTCTTCCATGCAACTGATAGTGTGATCCTTTGATTTGGAAAAGTCGATATTGGTCCAGATTTAATTGCTTAGATCATTCCATGTCCTTTTACCATAGTTCTCTCACATTCTTTTCTGTTCATAAGGTACTATTCAGTGTTTTCTAGTTTTAGGTCAAAAATTAGGTTAAGATAGACAAAACTTTGTTTTTTAGTTCTTGCTTTGGTCAGTTTTGAGAAGTAAATGTGTAGATCTCTTGCAGTACATCCCATTTCATCATTCCTCCATAAAATAGCCAGCACCAGCTCACTTCACCCCGATTTCCCAACTCATTTGCAACATTTTTCCAATCTGCCCTAATTTCTGCGTTTTTCCATAAAGGTGCTTTCTTGCCCCTTGAACAAATCCAACCCTCTCCTTCATCCTTGATCTTCCTTGATAAGTAATAGACCCCCCAACACCTTCATCTAGCCTTCATTTCCCCTCTCCCATCATTTTTCCACCTTCAAACCTCCAAAAGCACTTTCGGCCTCCTCTTGTAGAACCTCCTGTAGATCGCCTGCAGCCTCCTGTAGAATTTCCTGTGAGTGATTTTTCGAAGTCTGATCACAATGGAAGCCTTCAGAAGGGTACTAGGGGATTCTTAGGACCCCTCCACACTTTCCTTACCTTCTGCAAAAGCCAACTCCATCTTCCTTTGCCACCAAACCTCTACACAGCCACAACCAGTCAAAACACAAGCATAATAATTCCACATAAAAATGCTCAAAAGTAAAAAAAGATGATTTCTTCTCATTTCTCTTCAAAAGTAGCTTGAATAAATGCAATTTACCTTTTCAGTAGTCAATGGCACCCATTTCAGTAGTTTCCATCTCTTTTCTTGCAAAAGTAGGGTTAGTGGGTAAATTAGGGTTTGTGTTTCATTTCAGTTTCCCTTCTCTTTCCACAAGTAGAATAGCCCCTATAGAGTTAGCTTTCTTCCATCACAGTAAAAGCTTCTTCTAAGAACTCATAGAAGTTGGCTTGAGCTCCTAGCGAACTTGCACCAGCTAATCAAGTGACAGCCTGCAGTAAGAGCTAGTACTTGTGCATACAGCACCGTCACTTCCAAGTTTGTTACGAACTGCCGAGTTGATAAAAGTAAAGAAGGAAGCCCAAAGAGTTGCATCATTATTGCTGCAATACTAGAGCTCACCACTCTTTTTGGTGCCATTTCCTGGGAAGCGTCATAGTATTTCCTGATTACTGCTTTTTCTTCTATTTTCTACTGCAACATTCTACTAAACAGATTATTTCATCAAAAGTAGAGTAGTTGTTTTATTTCAATTCTGAAATTTCAATTATGCAAAAGTAGATTAGGCATTTCATGCTTTCATTTCCATTCTACAATTTCATTTCAACAAGCGTAGATTAGGCATTTCCTGCTTTCATTTCAATTCTGAAATTTCCATTCCAGCAAAGTAGATTAGTTATTTCCTACTTTCATTTCAATTCTGAAATTTCCATTTCAGCAAGATTCATTTCAATTAGTTGCAATTTGTTCTTCAATCTTTTTCAGTTTTGCAGGTACAAGCGAAAAAAAAAAAACCAAAAATCACCCAAAAAGAGATTTCCTTTCATGCCTCGTAGGAACAGAGACAATTCAAGAAAATTCTTACCCAACACCCCCACCACATCACTAAGTCACCCTTCTCTCTTCTTTGGTGGCAGTGATCTAGAAGAACCTATAGGTGAACCTCCAGAGATATACGAAGATCCTATAATAGAAGAAGAGCAAGAAACCATTCCTCCTGAGACCATGGCTGAAAACAGAAACGTTAGAGGAAATGGGGAAAGAATAGAAGGTGCCTTTCCTATCTGAGAGACCAATGGGGACACAAAAATGAAAAACATAAGTCCTTCAGCCTTACCTCACTTCCATGGATTGACTACTGAAGACCCAGATACCTTCTTGTTTGAGTTTTTTGTTCTCTGTCGAACCTATGACAATGCAAAAGATGAGCAAAAGTTGAAACTATTTCCCTCTACCCTCAAGGATGCAGCATTACGCTGGTTCATGGGGTTACCTGGAAACAGTATCACAACTTGGGCCCAGATACAGCAATCCTTTAACAACAAATACTGGGACTACTGTAGGTCAAAGGATACCAAGGAAGAAATCTTCCAAATGACCATGGGAAGTGATAAATCTTTAGAACACTATGAAGAGAGGTTTTAACTCAGTTATAAAAGGGCCAGGTGCACACTTGATCCCGAATCTCTGAAGTTGGTTCTACTCAGAGGGGTCCTTGAAGACCTTCTAGATACCTTCCATTTGTTGGTTGGGGGAGACATCTACCAACTGCCTTATGATGACATAAAGACTGTGTTTAGGAACCATTCTAGGTTAGCTAGAAAGAGAGGTACGGGAAGTCAACCTTTAACTAGTACATCCTCATCCAGTTAATCCCTTAGAAACGAACTTGAGAATCGGCTGGAAGATTTCAAGAGTGAGATGAGGCAGACTCTTGCCATGCAAATGGATACCTTGCATATCAAAAGGAAACAAGAGGAAGCCAAGAAGGCTTTGGCCATCTTTTGTCCCAAGTGCACTAGAAAGCATCCTAGGAACGAATGTCCATTGCACTCTATAGAAGTGTGTTTAGCCTATGAAGAAGACCATCCTACGAATCAGTGCCCTTCCTTGCCCAGAATTAAAGCTCCATATCAGGGGGCTGAAGGAGCCACTGAACCACTCTATTTCATGAACCAAAGGAGGCCTCATGGACCCAAACCTTACTAGCAGGGAATGCAAGGGACATCCCAGACTTATTACAACCCCAATCAAGCCACTTCCATGCCCTCTTGGGGTCCCCCGGCTCATCCTTCCTAGTCCACACTCCCTCCTTGGTCGTATCCTCCTCATTACTAGGCTCCACCAGTTTCTCATTTGTTTCACTCTTATGCTCAGCCATAGCCTTAGTGGAATTCACCTCATCAAGGGTGGAGGCCCCAGTACAACTCTCCTCCCACTCTTTCCTCCACCACCTACTCAACCACAACCATTACCTCCTGCTCCACCAAGAAAACCCCAAATACCTGCTCAACCGAACCCGAACCCTAATAACAGACAGGCCCAGTAGGTATATACTGGATAAACATCATGGTCGACCTATGCTGTGGAGATTCAGGAGATTAACCTACGATCTGGGAAGGTTCTCCAAGATAGCCAACCTCCTCCTAAGGAGGATGAGGAAGAGAAATAGGAAAGTGAACCAAAAGCCATTCCACCCTTTCCTGAGAGACTAATTGGAACCACACAACCGACCCCAGAAGAAACTGAACTTCTGGGAAAATTGAAATAGTTATGTGTAAAGATACCACTTCTCCAAGCTATAAAAGATGTGCCTATATACAACAAGATGATCAAGGAGAAGTGCTTTAGGCACCCAAGCAGGCGCAGGAGAGATGCCCCAACTATCAATCTCATAGGACAACTATCCGACCTGATCTTGGGGCCGGTAATCAATGGCACGTGATCCCCCATACCCTGATTGATCTAGGGGCTACCATTAATGTGATGACCAAGGACACTATGCTCAAGCTCAACCTTTAGGATTCCCTGAGAAAGACCACAATAGTACTGAAGCTAGCAGACCACTCCACCGTGACCCTCAGGGGATTGTGGAAGATGTAATGGTCTCTATTGATTCTTGGGAGTACCCTGCTGATTTCCTGGTTCTCCAACCAAAGGAAAAACTCACTGGGTATCCTCTCATCCTGGGAAGACCTTGGTTGGCTACTGCAGATGCCTACATCAGTTGTCGAGCTGGGAACATGACAATCAAGAACGGGCATATGTCCAAACAGCTAGTCCTATATCCTCCTGCCCAACCTCTGTTAGAACATGATTTACCTCTCTGGTTGGAGGAGGAAGATGAGGATGAAGTCTATTCCGCACCATTGTGCACAGTGGAAGCTACCATGGGGGGTCCACAAACTGAGGATGATCTTATTGGGAACTTAATTTAGAATCCACCCCCCAGTGTGTTGCCATTAGAAGACTTGGTGGAAGAAACCCAAGCCAATCGTTTAGTCGATCCCTGTTTGGCCGATTCAACCTCTCTCCGAGTTAAGAATGTGGAATTCGGCCCAGAAAGAACCTTGAAGATCAACTCATCCCTATCCACCTCTTAGGAGAAAGAACAATGTAGCTTATTGAAAAATCACTTGGATGATTTTGCTTGGAGCTATAAGGAGATGAAGGGAGTCCACCCTTCAGTCTATACTTATCACATTTAGATTAAAGAAGATTGTAAAGCATCCAAGCAGCTTCAAAGGAAGATGAATCTAGCCCTTAAGGACATTGCCAAAGAAGAACTACAAAAGTTGTTGGATGCAGGATTCATCTACCCTATTTCTGACAGCGAATGAGTTTCTCCTTTGGTGCTAGTGCCAAAGAAAAAGGGGAAGTAGAGAACCTGTGTAGATTATCGGGAACTAAACAAGGCTACCAAGAAGGATCATTTCCCTTTTCCTTTCATAGATTAAGTGTTAGATGGCTTGGTAGGGAAAAAGTTCTTCTCCTTCCTAGATGGGTTTAGCAGTTACAACCAGATCTAAATCAGCCTGAAAGACCAAGATAAGACCACTTTCACTTGTCCTTGGGGTACTTTTGCATACCGAGTCCTTCCTTTTGGGTTGTGCAATGCTCTCACCACTTTCCAGAGAGCAGTACTGAGCATATTTTCTGAACTGGTTCATGACTCAGTGGAAATCTATATGGATGACTTTACCTCTTACGGTTCTAACTTTCAAGAAGCTTTGACTAACCTGAGAAAAGTTTTAGCTAAGTGTATTGAAATGAACCTATCCCTCAGTCCTGAAAAATGTGAATTCTTGATGACTAAAGGGACCATGCTAGGTCATACAATTTCTCAGCAAGGATTACAGGTGGATCCCAATAAAATTGCAATCATCCAAAGGGTCCCACCTCCTCAAAAGGTAAGAGATGTTCGGAGTTTCCTAGGCTTAGCAGGGTATTATAGAAGATTCATCAAGGATTTTAGTAAGCTAGCCTCTCCATTGTTTGGTCTTTTGGGAAAAGATGCTGAGTTCATATGGACTGACAACTATCAAGAGGCTCTGGATGCCTTGAAAGGTAAACTGGTAACTGCTCCAATTTTTCCAAATTGGGCCCACCTTTCCACATTCACACAGATGCCTCGAACAAAGTGATAGGGGTAGCCTTAGGGAAAGTTGATGAGAAGCTACCTTATGCCATATATTTTGTCAGTAACAACTTGTCTAAAGCAGAATTAAACTACACTGTAACCGAAAAGGAGCTCCTAGCTATAGTCCATTCGCTAAATAAGTTCAGACACTACATCATTGGCTATCAAACATTCATACATGTTGATCATGCTGCAATTAGGTATTTGATGAATAATCCAGATGTAAATGCTCGTATTATTATATGGTTACTTTTATTGTAGCAATTTGATTTGACCATTGTTGATAAACCGGGTAAGGAAAATTTTGTTGTTGATTTTCTGTTTAGACTAGATCTGCCTGGAGGTAAAGAAGGAATGGTGGATGATCAAATGCCTGATGAACACCTATTTGCTATTTCAGTACTCTCGCCATGGTTTGCTGATATAGAAAATTAGTTGGTTTCAGCACAGTTTCCGCCACACCTATCCTCAAAACAGAAGAGCAAGATCATGAGGAAAAGTGCCCCATTCAACTCGATTGGAGGCAATCTTTTTAAACTTGGCCTAGATCAGATTTTGAGGCGATGTGTCAGGGAGGAGGAAGTTTTTGACATCCTCCTAACCATGATGGGCCCTGTGGGGGTCATTTTGCAGCAAAGAGGACTGCCTTCAAAATTCTGCAAGTAGGTTACTATTGGCCCACTCTTCATCAATATGTCAGGAGATATATCAGCCAATGTGACCGATGTCAAAGGATGGGGAAACCTACTCCAAGGGATGAGATGCCCTTGCAACCTCAAGTGACTTTCGAGCCATTTGAGAAGTGGGGCATGGAATTTGTGGGTCCTATCAACCCTCCTTAAAAACAGAAGTCTTAATCATTGTGTGTATTGATTATCTGACAAAACGGGTAGAAACAAAGGCGATCAAGGCAGCAACAGAAGAAAATGTAGCTAAGTTTTTTGAGGGAAAATATCTTCTACAAGTTTGGTTATCCAAGAGAATTAGTCACAAATCAAGGGAGTTAGTTTACCTCCAATATGATTGAATACCTGCTCACACATCACAAGATTAAGCACAAAACTTCCACCCCTTATCATCCGCAAGCAAATGGATAGGTGGAAGTCACTAACAGAGCTTTGGAAGGGATTTTGACTAAGGCAGTGAGCAGCAGTAGAAAAGATTGGGTAGATCGATTGGTTGATGCCACCTGGGCCTATAACACCACCTGGAAAACCACCACAGGGTTCACATCCTATGAGTTGGTCTATGGGAAGAAGGCTTTGCTGTCAATAGAATTTGAATATAACACATTAAGGATGGAAACTCAACTGAACCTAGATCTCATCCATGCACAAAAGGAAATGTTACTTCAGCTAAATGCATTGGATGAACAGAGATTGTAGGCCCTTCTCCACTCACAGGTAGTCCAACTTCAAAGAAAAATATGGCATGACAGACACCTCCAAGAAAAACAATTCTAGGAAGGAGATTGGGCGCTGTTGTATGATTCAAGATATAAAGATTTCAATGGCAAACTAAGGACAAGATGGCTGGGACCATACACAGTAGAAAAATGCAATGACAATGGTTCAGTCCTGATCCGGACCATCGATGAAGAAGCCATCCCCATGCTCGTCAATGGGCACGGGTTGAAGATCTATAGGAAGCCCCTTTCCAAGCAAGAATTCATTGAGAATCTGAGTAAAATAGTGTTGGTAGTGGAGCAGGTCTCTGCCTCCACTCCACCCACACCTTGAAAAAAAACTAGAAAAAAAAAGAGAGAGAAAAAAGAGAAAAAATAAAAAATAGAGAAAAAAACAGAAAAAAAAAGGAATAAAAGATCCCTGGGTGAAAACCTATTGGAGGTGCCCAGAGCAAGTAGTGAAGGTGAAAACCTCCTGGAGGTGCCCCAGCTGTCTCATAAAAAAAAAAACTAACTTCTTTTGAATGCATTGCATATTGTAGGAGGGTCACAGAGGGAAAAAAGGACATGGCCAAGCTGCATACACCCTTGATAGCCCATTCCTATATTGTCATTATCTTTTCCCAGGCCTTGGTCTCACTTGTTCTGAAAATTTCGCATCCTATAGGAAACTCTGTGCATTCTATAGGAGGCTCCTGTAGAAATTACAGAGAGCTCAAACTCAAGTTCAAAGAAGAATCTGAGGGCTAGAAATTTGTCTAGAAGGCCTGTGGACCTCCCTGCCACCATTCATCCACCTAATTCTCCATTCCATCCTTGCACACCCACATTTCCACTTGATTTTCCTTCCCTGCATAGAAAACACAGAAATTATGTTTCTTTCGTTCTTAAACAAAAAATGATGATGAATAAAACAACAACATTCTTCACTTGTTGCTTACCTGATGTATTCCAGTTGTTACTCCTTTCCTCCAGAACCTTCTTCAGCTGTCTCTTCAGTCCCTGCTCAAGCATCAACTAGAAATTCTAGAGGGAGAAGCAGCTATACGAAATCCTATAGGATTCCTATAACAGTTGATCCCTTTAAAAAAACAAGCTCCAAAGGCAGGGTCAGTGCAGCCAAGATGTATGCAACGTGCAAGGAGCGGTGCCTAATCAAAAATCACCAGCGTAAGCCACCAGTTTAGAGACCATGAACACCAACAACAACAGCAATAAAAACAATGAAGTGCCAAAGTCTGAGCATGCAGAGCACGGTAGCGACTAATAGGTAAGTGGCTAAACCCGTTCCTCTGTTGCATGAACATTATTTAGAAACTGCATGAACCATTGAGATGGTTGCGATTAAACAAAATCAGTGGCCAGCTAACTAGCCACCCTCATTCAGTTCAAACCACCCTCGTTGAGTTCAAACGAGCCTCATCCAATTCAAACAGCAGTTCAGAAGATGCAGTCAGCATGTGTGGTCCATCAACTCGGGAAGGAAAAACTCAGAACCAGTAGTGGTGGCAGCGTATAACGGGAATGATGGAAGTGATGGCGGGTAGGCGACATGAAATACCATAATGACACTGGAGTAGGACCAATGGTCTGGATGGGGATAACATACCCATCCTGCCACCTCACCTCGTCACCACAGATCACGCCATCATCTTAAGTACACTGCGATCGAAGCCTCCACCACCTTTTTTTTTCATTTACATCGACGAGTTCTCGACTGCAGCAACTCACCTACCACCTTCAGAACATCGAACTAGTCGTTCTCTACCAATTTTTCAAAACCCTCCCACTTATCGGGCTCTACAGGAGCACTATCACATTCTATAGGAGTGGGAACATCGTCTACAGGAGCCTTTCTACACAAAGGCTAGAGAGCAGCGCTGCAGAGGAGAAATTCAGAATTTTTGCCAAATATATCTTAGAAACCCACTCTGCATGTGACATATCTACACAAGGTGGTGGGAGTAGAAGCAAAGTATTAGGTTGAAAAAGGAAAGGAAAGTGAGCACAAAAGTCTGTCTGTGTTTTTCTGAATTCTATACAGTCTCTCCATTTTCTTCTCTGCACTAAAAATCTGTTTTTTCTTCCCCGTATTCTCCTGTAAAAAAAGGGATGCAACCATAGAAAATCAAGCCTGTGAAAAACAAATTTGCAAGTTTGTTTACTATGTGAGAAGGAAAAACATTGTTTTATATACCCTCTACTCTGTCAAAATATTGATTTCCTTCAAAAGCCCAAGAAGTAAATTCAGGTTGAAAACAGGGTTTGAATGGAGGGAAAAATTGCAAATTGATGTTGTGAAAAAGAAGAACATGAAAAATTCTTGATTCCAGAAAGACAAACCTCAACTATTCTTCTATTTCCGGTTTTGAAAGTTTGTTGCCTTCCTCCTCACCTAAACATTTCCAGCAGTCACTACACACCATGACAGGAGGTTTTATGAGAAAGGATCCTTTGAACTCCAACAAATTGCATGAACACCCAAAAGTGGTAGCCACCTTTACCAGTGCAAACTAGATGCCTTTCTTTGAGAGAATTCATGGATATGATGAGGAGGTGACAGAGGAATTTTTAATGTCTTTAAGACCCCATTCAAAAACCCATGCTACAGTCAGTTTCAGGGGTTTGACCATAGAGCTTACACCAAAATTCATCAGCAGAGTCATAGATCTTCCACTTGGGCTCCCCTGGAGCAAAGAAGAAAAACCATTAGGACAAGTTGCTAAAAATACATTTTTTCAGCCTGATGAACATCCTGTAGAGGACAAGAATGGGGTCAGAAGGACAAGTATACCTCATCCATGGGGCGAGGTCAGCTACCAGATTACGAAATATATCTCCTGTGAAGGGAGATACAGTATATTCTATGGTTATCGCTTCATATTATTGCATGAATTAAGATATGGAATGGTCCTACCTACATCCAGAAAACTCAGTCTCCCATATTTCCTCCTCCAATATTTGATAGAGTGCGGCACTAAGTTGAATGCAAAGGTTCCAGATCAACTGGCCCACCATGGGCTCATCAAATTGTTGGTAGAGGATGCCCTCCACACATACACCATCCCTATAGACTGGGAAATTTTCAGGAACATGTCTAGAGAAGATGACATCAAAACTTTTACTGATGACCTTAGCCCATCTGGCAGTGAAGAAGAGGAGCAGAAAGAGGAACTTGAGAAGGAAATCCATGAGGAAGCACAAAATATTCAAGTAGAAGAAGAAAAAGAGGTAAAACAGAGAGAAGAAGAGAAACATGACAAAACCACAGTTGAACCTAAGGCAAAAAAGAAAAGAGCATCAAGAGCAGAGAAGAGGAAGAGAGAAAAAGTTGAGAAGAAGAAGCGCAAGAAAGCTCAGAAAAAGACTGCCACAGGGAAGGCAGAAACTCAGCAAGAAAAGGAGAAAACACCACCAGAGACAGCAGAAACAAAAATAGAAACAACAGACACAGGAAAAACTGCAGAGGATGAAGAAGAAGAACAGCAAGAAGAAGTGTCCCCTGAGACACTAGCAAGGGAAGCAGTAGTTGTTCTTGTTGCACTTAGCACTCCAGCTAAGCAAAAGGGGAAAGAAAAAGAAAGACATCTATGTATTTCAAAGCATGGAGGAGCACCAGAATTAAGGTGGGCAAGCCCCAGCCACCTTCGAAAGAACCCATTATCATTGAGGATGCACCTACTGTAACAAGGGAGGAATCTCCCTCCAAAATCTCTATCACTTACGAGAGAGGGAGTCCTAAGACCTCCACCTAGAAGGAAAGGATCAAATTGATGGACTCTAAAGCAGTCCTACAAGAGGCACAAACCTTTCTACAGGAGACACTGGCCAAGCTCAAAGAAACTAAAGAACTGGAAAAGAAGGCAAAAGAACAGTCCCAAGAGGAAGGTAAGACAAAAGAGATACCTGAGCCTGGACCTCAGCCTAACTTAGGCTCCTACTATAACCTTTTAGAAGGTGGGAAGATTATCCCACAAAAATTTGCAGTGCCTCTTTTCTTCGAACTAGAAAAGGAAAGAGTCAGGACCCACACCTAGATGCAAATTACAAAATCAAAAGGGATCAAAGATATAGGGCACATGGAAAATAAGTTGAGAGAGATGAGCAGAGAATTGAGCATGGTAAGGCACACAGAGAGCATCAGAAGAGCTCAACTATAGGAAGAAAATGAACTATTGAAAAAACAGCTACAAGAAAGGGAACCTCAAGGAGGCAATAAGCTGTCAACCTTGGAAGGACAGAAACAAAAAGAGGAACCCCAGACAGATAGTGAGACACCGATGGAACAACAGAAAGAAATAGAATCTCACACAGCAACTGAAGTGTTGATTTGGAAAAGGCATCTATAGGAAAAGGAAGCCCAGTTAGCCTTCATGGCCAGCTAGGCAATGGAGGCCTTGCAGTGCAAACAGCCAACTAGATCATATGCACCATATCTCAAAGATCAATGGCTCCAATTCCATATTAACACACTGGCCTAGAGGGGCACAATACCATTTCAAGATTATGGCCAATTTATGCATTTATGTGATAATAATTCAGCCGAGGATAAAGCATAGCTAGCAAAATTTTACCTACACAACATGGCACTTCCGGACATGAATTTATGGGATCCAAACGCTGCATTGGGAGACTTACAGCTCATAGCTATGGCTTCTTGGTTGAGCCATGAGAAAAGAGAGCAGTGGAAATTCAGAAAATAAGGGCAAAAGAGTTAAGTGAGCCCCTAATGATAAGGGCAGAACCAACAAAACCCTTGGCTCTCATCTATGCCCACCAACACCTTGCAACCAATCCTCAAGTTCTCCCTGACTATGTTGATAGCCAAGCATAGGCTATTTCTCATTTCGAAGATATGGAGAGATTATTTGGTGATGACTGCCTTCATGCCTGCATGAGAAGGTGGAACACATTGCCACATAGCCTAAGGATCAGGGAGTATCACTCCCCAACCAGAATGAGGGAAGCCATGAGGAGAGTGCCCCTATATAATAAATCAATGCAAAACATGAAAGCCAACCGGATTGGTCTTAAATTTAGTCCTCCACTACTAGTAGGACTGTTGGAAGGAGTTAAGGAGGAGGAAGAACAAAAACAATGGGAGGACGTGGATAGGAAAGCAAGTTTCCATGATAGAGAGGAAGACATCACATCAGAGGCTTGGGATGTCAAGGAATCTATGAGAGCCATTAAAGATGAAGAGTTAGATTAGTTGCTCACAGGATGAGCAACCCATTCAGCAGGGGGGTCATGATGAGCCCCAGAAATGGGTAACTTTATGGGCTCATTCTGGCTCTTATTTCGATTTAATCCACCATTCTCAATAGTTTTGTGCATGTTTTTGAATATATTTATGTCAATAGAGTGAATTGGGTTAGTCACTTTGCCATGTAGTCTAATAAGTGTTTATTTCAGATTTTTTGGACAATTTTGGACAAGGACCAGGAATTTATGAGCAAAATGGCAGCCAAACTCGAGGAAATAGGGAAGACGACTTGTAGGAGGGGTGTCTCCTTCATTAATGACCCCTTTCCTCGAATCCTCCATCAGCAACTTGGAGTAAAAAGGCCCACATTGATGATTCCAAGGGGCAGCCGAGCAAGTCAAGTAGGACTGTTGTTATCTTCAGTTCTAGGAAGCCAAGTTCCTTAATTTTAGGAGGACTATTGGGAGTCCCCATTTGTATAAATAAGAAGGCTTTGAGCCTCAGTAGGTTAGCCAGTTCTTAGTATATTTTCGCATTTTTTTGCAGCCTTGTACTCAGCTCATTTTCGAGCTCTTTTTGAAGACAGTTTATGTGATGTAACTGCTATTTTTTGATAAATGAAGATGAAACAGTTTTTGAGCTAGCACTGATATTTTACAGAGGGTTGAATCTCTTGGCTTAGGGCCCAACCCAAGCTACCCAACACCTCCTTTGTGTATTTATATGTTTTTTCTTTCATTCATGAGATAATTTCTGTTGTTTAGGTTCATTTTGCTTTGTTAAATTAGGTTGTTTTCTATGGTTGGAGTAGTTGTTTTTGTTTCAAGTTGTTTAAGTAAGTTTCTGCAGTGATAGAAAAATATCCAAAAAGGCCAACAACAGGTATTGATCTCCTTTCTCCCTTCTTGGGACCATGGTTTGAGGTCAAGGCACTACTGCTGCCACCAAAAACACAGTTTTTGCTCTTCCATGCAACTACTAGTGTGATCCTTTGATTTGGAAAAGTTGATATTGGTCTAGATTTAATTTCTTAGATCATTCCATGTCCTTTTACCATATTTCTCTCACATGCTTTTCTATTCATAAGGTATTGTTCGGCATTTTTTGGTTTTTAGGTCAGAAATTAGGTTAAGATAAACAAAACTCTGTTTTTTAGTTCTTGCTTTGGTCAGTTTTGAGAAGTAAATGTGCAGATCTCTTGCAGGACATCTCAGTTCATCATTTCTCCATAAAATAGCCAGCACCAGATCAATTATCCTCGATTTCCCAACTCATTTGCAACATTTCACCAATCTTCCCTATATTCTACATTTTTCCATAAAGTTGCTTTCTTGCTCCTTGAACAAATCCAACCATCTCCTTCGTCCCTGATCTTCCTTGACAAGTTATAGACCGCCCAACACCTTCATCCAGCCTTCATTTCCTCTCTCCCATCATTTTTCCACCTTCAAACCTCCAAAAATCACTTTCGACCTCCTCCTGTAGATCCTCCTGTAGAACCTCCTGTAGATCCCCTGCAGCGTCCTATAGAATTTCCTGTGAGTGAATTTTTGAAGTCTAATCGCAATGAAGTCTTCAGAAGGGTACTAGGGGCTTCTTAAGATCCCTCCACACCTTCCTCACCTTTTTCAAAAGCCAACTCCATCTTCCTTTGCCACCAAAACTCTACATAGCCATAACTAGTCAAAACACAAGCATAATAATTCCACATAAAAATGCTCAGAAGTAAAAAAATATGATTTCTTCTCATTTCTCTTCAGAAGTAGCTTGAATAAATGCAATTTACCTTTTCAATATTCAATGGCACCCATTTCAGTAGTTTCCATCTCTTTTCATGCAAAAGTAGGGTTAGTGGGTAAACTAGGGTTTACTAGGGTTTGCGTTTCATTTCAGTTTTCCTTCTCTTTCTGCAAGTAGAATAGCCCCTATAGAGTTAGCTTTCTTCCATCACAGTAAAAGATTCTTCTGAGAACTCATAGAAGTTGGCTTGAGCTCCTAGTGAACTTGCGCCAGCTGATCAAGTGATAGCCTGTAGTAAGAGCTAGTACTTGTGCATACAACACCATCGCTTACAAGTTTGTTATGAACTATCGGGTTGATAAAAGTAAAGAAAGAAGCCCCAGGAGTTGCAGATTATTGCTACAATACTGGAGCTCACCAGGTACGCAACTTGAAAGGAACACACGAGCAGAATGACATCACAGGCTGGAATTTGGAATAGTCCAAAATCCAAAGTGACGGGTTAATCCAACAACACACATTCAACAAGATTCATACAATTTCATATAAAATAGTTCATAATCAAATGCATAAGTTGAACAACATACATTTTTAAAGTAACTAGAATAGTCAAACTACAATAACAACATATGCATGAAAATGTGTTGGCTCAGTTATATTATTATTAATTGAAAGTTCCATCCATACATACACCATTGAAAACCACTAGCCCCAATAGTGGAACATTACAATCAACACCACCTGCTCCTCCAAAGAAGTGTACTCGCTCTACACTGTGGAGAAGCCAAGGCTTGTCAAAATACTCCCAATCCTTTTCGAAGCCTAAGCCTAGACAAAAGCTTGGCTCCCAAAAGTCTTTTTTATGAGTTATGAGGTTCTATTTATAAAAAAGTGTGGGGAAACCCTTGACATTCCCATTTGACTCTTTGACTACCCTCATGACTCTTCAACTCCTTTACAAATAACTCTTTACATTACACATTGACTGTTCACATTCCACTAATGACACTTGGAATTTCACTTACAATATATTTACAAATAATATACAATTTCCACATATACCCATGTGGGAAAAAATAGGCTAGAGTCAGCCTAACAAGACAAACACAATGACTCAAAAGCTTGGGGAAATACCAACTCGGCAACATCCTCTTAATGATATTTGATGACGAACTAAAACCAATCTTGGTACTACGCTATGTTGTCCCCATACTATTTGGTGACTTCTTTCTGGAAATAGACTCTTGCCTACATGGCATCTGGGTATATGCATCTGGAGCATTGTCCAACTCACCTTAAAGCATACACATCATTGTCCTGAGTGTGGTGGGACCACCAATGCACTTCTGCATGTTTTCTATGCTTAGCTGTAAGTCATCGTCGACGACCTCTTGCATTAACTGCTCCATATACCTGTCGACCTCCAGTTGGACTTAACTCTTCGGAATGGCTTGGGTGAGGGAACCGATTGAAGGGATCTTGTGTGTCCTCACCATGATATCTAGACTCTTAAACAACCATGCATAGGAAGCCTAATGAGCACCAATATTGCAGCAAGAATGTTACAACTCCTGGGCTACTAGCTTTACTTTATCAACCTGGGGTTCATACAAACTTGGAGGTGACAGTGTTGTATATACAAGTAAAAGTGATGGTTCTGCCTTTTGTCATTGTTTAGCTAACAAGAGGCCACTAGGGTTTTCAAGCCAGACTTCTATGGATTCATAAGAATCTTGTTTCCTTGATGAAAGAAATAGAAATCTACTCTAAGAGAGAGTTGATCTACTGTAATAATGAAAAAGATTGAAATTCAATGCTAAGGCACACCATTTCCTCATTAACAGTTAAGAGCTATGCTTTGCAATAATGCTAAATTAACATGAAAAAAATGCTATTGTCCTAAGCATGGAAGTTAAGAACATCAAACATCATTTTTATGCATGTAAAGGACTGTAATAAATTTATTTTGTCTTTTTATGTTTTTCATGAAAAATCAAGGGTGCAAGCTAATCTCTTTTGGTGATGTGGTCGGTGGCTTAGGGATGCTGGTGGATGGCTGGAAGGTTCAGGAGATGGTTGGAAGGTTTGGGATATCCTTGGGTGACCTTGGGTGGCTTCCTAGAGGTTTTTCCTTAAGTCGGCCTCAAAACATGCCACTACAGGAAAACCTATAGGATGTACAAGAAACCTACAGGATTCCCTGTATTTCTACAGGATATAGCCAAGAGAAAAACGATGGGTGTTGGAGGTGATGGAAGGCTTAGGGAAGGTGGTTGATGGGTGGAATGGAGTGAGAAAAGGCCTAGGATTACTTAGAACCCAAAACCAAGTTTAGGAGATGGTTGGATTCACTCAACATGCTTGGGGGAATTTCTATGTAAAATGATGAAATTGGTGAAGGTCTTGATGAAAACAAGGAATGACTATGGGTAGATGAAGTTGGAAGGCGGTTTCTTTCTATGAGATCTCTTTCTACTTCTAAAACACCTGCTCTACATCAAACATGAGTAATTTCCAAATAGTCATGTAAACAAAAAGAATTCTCATGACCTAGAAAAGCATAATTTAATGAACTAACTGTCTACCTTATGCATGAGGAAATTACTGAATAAAATGAAATCATGGATAAGATCTACTGCAATAATGAAGATAGAATATATGACAATGAAATCCTACACTTGCAAAATTGATCAAATGTTGGTTCAAGTACAGTAAACTCTAAATCTTATGAAAGAAATGGAAATTTGTCTTTTTGCGGCTGCATAAGGGTCTTTTCCTCAAATCATGATCCCAGAAGGAACAAGTGAGGCTAGGACACCTACTGACATCCTTTTGGTGCTTATTTTATCCCTTCTAACCTGTTCCTGAATTAAGGCACAAATGGAAGCAAATTAATAAATAATTAATCAAATATACACTACTTGCAATGGAATACTTCCAAAGATAGTTTAACCATGAATCTATGAAACTAAGCTAAGAATACAAATACAAGAAGAGGATCATTTGCTTCTAGGGTTTGGCCCTAACCCAAGAGCTTCAGCCCTCTGAGTTAACTCAGTGTTGGATCAAGAAAAATATCATTCTTATTACCAAAACAGAAAATTACATCAAAGTCTTCCACAAGTCTGGAGCTCAAAAATAACTAGAGTTTTTACAACAAAAATTTGAATCCTAATGAGGCTCTAGGTCTCTCTACTTATACAACTGAAGTCCCCAATGACTTCCTTAAATTTAGGGAAGCTCGTCTCCCAAAATCGAAATGAACTAACTCTTTGTCTATAACTTGCTCGGTGCCTTCTGATCTTCATGACTTGGTTTCTTGCACTCCAAGATGGTGGGATTAATGGAGGAATATTCGAATGGGGGATGAGTAAATGAGGAGGATTTACCTCCTACAATCTCTCTCCCTTGTCCCATTCAAGTTTCAAACCTTAGTCTTGCCACTTAATTTTCTCTTCCAAACCTACATTCAATGCATATTAGTTCACTAGGCATAATACCTCACTTTAACTCATCTCATTAAACAAAATATAATCAAAACATGTAATAAGTTGTGAGAAGAGTTGGTTTGACTAAGCTCGGAGGTGAATTAAGGCCCATATAATTACCCAATGATGAAGCTCATCATCACCCCCCTACTGAAAGTGTTTCTCATCCTCTGAGAAACTAAATCAATATCCATGTCTTTCATAGCTCTAGTGGCCTTCCTGACATCCCATGCCTCTGTTGTGGTTTCCTCTTCTTGTGCATAGAAATTTTCCTTCTTATCTACCTCCTCCCACTGCCTCCTTTCTTCTTCTTCCTTCCTTATAGAATCCATAAGAATAGTGGTGGACTCAGTCTCAAGCCAATCCAATTGAATTTGAGCCTTTGAATAGATTACATGTACATGGGTGTCATGTTCAATGCTTCTCTCATTCTTTGAGGAGAGTGGTACTCTCTTATCTTTAAATTGTATGGCAATGTTTTCCATCTCCTCAGGAAATCTTGCATGTTGTCATCCCCTAACAACCTAAATATTTCCTCAAAATGTGCAATTGCTTGATCTTGGGTAGTAATATAGATGGGTGCAAGTTGAGGATCATTTGCAATTAAATTATGTGCACTGATGAGGGCCATTGGATTGGACTGTTAATCTCTGATCATAAGAGGCTTTAATTGTTCTCTTGCCAATATCTTCTTCATTTCTGCAACTCTTTCTTCCTCATGGTTCATCCATGATGCCAAAGCCATCAGCTGTAAATATCCTAGCTTTGCATTAGGGTCCCATACATTCATGTCTGTTAGGGCCATGTTATGCAAATAAACTTAAACATATTGGCACTATATTCCAATGTACTTTGATCACAAAGATCAATGAACTGTGTATAATCCTGAAATCGCATGGTGCCTCTCTGTGTTAGGGTCTTGATTTGGAACTGCAACCACTGTTCCTTAAGGTATAGGGCATAGGATTTAGCTACCATCCTGCACTAGATTGCTTCTAAAGAGAGACTGGCCATGGATTCTAGTTGATTCTCTCTTTCTTGCAGTTGTCCTTTCAACCATGCATTTTCTGTCTCTAACTGATTTTTCATTATGGTCTCTCTGTCTCTCAAGCTACTTAGTTCTATGCCCATCTCCTTGAGCTTCTTCTCCATGTGACCAATGCCCTCCACCCCCTTGGACTTAGCAATCTACATCCATCTATGATTTTTGGCTCTCTCCTTCTCAAGCTCAAAGAATAATGGAATAGAAAATTTTTGTGGAATGACCCTGCTCCATTCAATAAATCTGTAGTAGGATTCAAGGTTAGGTTGGGGGATAGGTTCCCTTAACTTTGGGTCCTCTTCTTTAGTTTCTTGCTATAGGCTTCCCTCCTTATCCAATTTTTGAGTCTCCTGTAGGTTTAGCAGAGTCTCCTGTAAGACTGCTTCTGCTTCCTGTAGGTCCTTCTATGTATCTTGTAGGATTTCTTTTCCTTTGGATGAGGTGGATCTAGTTACAGGCCTTCTCACATAAGTGATAGGAGACTTAGGGGAGGTTTGTGCTGAGAATCCTCTTTCTTGAGTTTTCGTAGGAGGAGGCATTTTCTCCTGCTATTTAGGTTAGTCCTCAATTACAATGGTAATTTTGGTTGGAGTTTGGGGTTTCCCCTACCTTATCCTTGTGTTTTTCCTTGTTCTGAAATATAAGGGGGTCTACCTCTGTCTTTTAACTTTCTATTTGATAGGGGTGCTAAGAGCAGTGAGGATAGTTGTTGCTTCTCTCTCTGTGGGTTCTAGAGACACCCTAGGTGACTACTCCTTGTCTTATTTCCCCTCTTTCCCATTTCCCTTTTACCCTATGTCTTTCCCTTCTCCTTCTCCTTGTAGATCCTCATTTTGTTTATCAGTTTCCTCTTTGTCATCTTCTTCTGTTTCTTCATCATCCTATTTCTCTTCCTCCTCTTCTTCTTCCTCATATCTCTCCTCATCTATCTCATCTTCATCATTCTCACTGACAGTAGGACTAACATCATATGTGAGGGCTTTGATATCCTCCTTTGTATGCATGTCTCTGAAAATTGACCACTGGATAGGAGTTCTGAGGTTGTGGAGGGCATATTCTATACTGATTCTAATTAATCCATGGTGAGCTAACTACTGGGGGTTTCCCTCATGCACCTTTATGCCTATGTCTATTAGTGATTGCAGAAGGAAGTATGGTATGTTGAGCCTGTGGTGAGGAGGTGTTTATGCTCCAAACCTCAATTCTTCAAGGCACCTAAAGTGATATCCATAAACCACACTATACCTACCCTCACATGGTATGTATTTGAAAAGGTGATAGCTCACCTCATTCTAGGGATATGGTAGGCTTGTTCGCCTTACTCCATTCCTATCCTCAATGGGCTCCTCACCCTCAAAAAGGATTTCTTCTTGGTAGTCTAACTATCTCCCTTGTCTTCCTTTCTCCAAGGCACTCCTAGGGGAAGTGTGGTAATTCTGCTTATGAGTTCAGGGGTGAGCTCTATGGAGAGGCCTCTCACCATAATAGTGGTATGGACTCTGGTAAGTGTAATGAGGGAGATAGAAAAATCTCAGGCCACTTCATCATCATACCCTCTTAATTTTTCAAAATATCCCATCTAATTATGCCTTGTGAAGATTTCTAACACCTGAGGGTGTTGGTGGATTCTGACAGTGTTAATGGGCTTCCTTCTATTATAACCCCCTATCATTTTGGTTGGTGAATTTTGAAGAGCTGAGATGGTTGATACAATTTTTAAATGCAGTAGTAAATAACTAAAAGAACTATGGAGACAATTTCCTTACACAGCTGCCAAATTCACTCAATACTAGGGGATCTTCTGTCTAATTCACTTTGAAAAAGGGAAGTAATAATAGATCCTACCTCCTCATAGTGTTTTTTGTAGCCGACCTCCATGTTGTCCCATCTGAAACTCCTCTCAGCCAATCTTGTAGACTATATGTCTGTATCTTGTAGGATCCCTATGCGATCCTATAGGATTTTCTATGTAATCCTGTAGGAAGTCCTGCGCGGGAGAAAGATGGAATTTTCCTCTTCTGTAGGTTTCTTGTGTATGAGAGTGACTTTGCTAGAGTGAGCCTTGAGGAAATTAATGCATGAGTGCATGGAGATCTATCATTATTTCCTCTTATGGTCAAGTTGGGTGAGGTGGTGTGCTGGCAACCGAGGTACGTTTTCGATTTTTGGACTGTTGGTCCCCACTACCACCTCATCATCCCGCTCTCCTCGTAATCAACTCCCACTTCATGCATATGTAGCCTTAACTTCTTTTGTCCTTCTCCTTTCTTTTCTTGACTTGACTGGTGCTACATGTGCGAGGACCAATTGTTTTTTCTTTGTTGACTGAACAAAGGTGGCCAAGTTAACTGGCCACCTTTCGCTTATAAACCAACTTCCCTGTAACATTTACATATTTTGACTACATTATGCAAATGAGAGAGTGATGCAAGATACTTAACTGTGGTGCTAATACCTTTTTGTAGTTATTGAAGACCTGAGGTGCTTGCTATGTGTTGGTTGCATGCTATTTCTCCTTTCTTCTTTTTATTTTTATTTTTTTATGTTTCCCTTGATGTGCAGGTACCTGGTGTTGATGATGATGGTGTTGCTGCTACTCTAGATCTTTTTCTGCCCTTGGATATTCATGTTGGAATCTTGCTACAATCATGATTTTTATTCTGTGGGATATGCTGCTACAGGATTTCCTACAGGATATCCTATAGGTGCCTCTCCCTCAGAATTTCTAATCATTTCTTTTGCTAGGATTTTGAGGATGATGACATGGATTGAGAGGAAGACTAGGAGTGTGGAGAATGAGAAATACTCAGGTGTTTCTCCCTTTTGCTCTCTATTTCATTTTTTCTCTCTGTGTTTTCTCTTGAAGACTGTGAATATTTGTATATATATATATATATATTTTAAACTGATTTTTTAATGGTGAATGTAGGGGTGACGAAAGTGGAGACATGTATGGTAACGAAGTTGTGATGTAGGGATGTTATTATTTTGACATGGAAGGTCAATTGCTCGTCCTAGGGTCACTTTCTGTAGGATTCCCGAGCCTCTATAATTCCTACAAGATCATCCTATAGTTTTTCAGGGGATCCTGTAGGTTTACAGAGGATCCTCTAGAAAACAAAGTCCCCTTGTAAACTCAAGCAAATGATAGAAAAAAGTGAAATAAATGGTGGGGTGATAAATGAAAATGGGTTGAAAAATAAACATGGGAGTGGAACAAGTTCCTTTTTTATTCTCCTCTATTCTCTGATCTTCCTCCTTGTTGACCTGCAAATAGAAATTTTCATGATTTTTTCTCTCTTTTTTTTCATTTTTTTTTTAAACAACTAGTTTTCCTCTAAGAGGTTTTCTTCCTATATTTTTTCCCTGGGCGCCCCAAGAGAGGTTTTCACCCAAAGATATTTTCATTTTATCCTTTTTTTTTGTTTTTTTCTCTTTTTTCTGACACCAGCGGGTCGTCCCAAGAGGTTTTCAATCCAATAGTGGGACTCAGGAACCTCATGGAGGTTTTCACCTGAGTCTCCTTATTTTTTCTTCTCAACGACTTGATGAGGTAGGAGCTGAGACTTTCTCCATTACCATAATTTTTTTATTGATACCATCAATGAACTCTTGCTTTGACAATTGTCTTTTGTAAACTTTCAATATGTGTCCATTAACAAGTAAAGGAATGGCCTCTACATCTATGGTTATGATCTGCACTGAACCATTATCATGACATCTTTCTATAAAATAAGGCCCTAGCCATCTTGTCCTTAACTTGCCCTTAAAGTCTTTATATCTTGAATCATAAAAAAAATCACAATCACCTTCTTGAAATTGCTTATCCTTGATGTTCTTATCATGCAAGATCTTCCTCTGAAGTTGGGTTACCTATGTATGTAGGAGGGCCTGCATTCTAAACTCATCTAACCATTCAATTAGAGCAACCTCTCTTTTTCTGCACTGCTGAGATCTAGATCTAGTTGGGTTGCCATCATTAATGTGTTATACTCAAAATCAATGGACAACAGGGCCTTTTTCCCATACACCATCTCATAATTTGTGAATCTAGTGGTGGTCTTCCAGGTGGCCTCAACTAGTCTATCTACCCAATCTTTCCTATTGTTGTTAAGCACTTTGGTCAAGATGCCCTCCAGCGCTCTGTTGGTCACCTCCACTTGCCCATTAGCTTGTGGGTGATAGGGAGTGGAGGTTCTATGCTTGATCTTGTGCTAGCTGAGCAAGTCTTCAATCATGTTGGAGGTAAATTGGCTTCCTTGATTAGTGACCAACTCTCTAGGGTACCCAAATTTGTAAAATACATTCTCCCTTAAGAACTTAGCTACCTTCTACTCTGTTGCTACCTTAATTGCATTAGTTTCATCCCACTTAGTTAAATAGTTAGTGCACACAATGATGTATTGTTTTTGCTTGGAAGGAGGGTTAATAGGTCCAATGAATTACATGACCCACTTGTCAAATGGCTCGAAAGTCACTTGACGCTGCAGAGGCATTTCATCCCTTGGAGTAGGATTTCCCATCCTTTGGCACCGATCACACTGACTATTATATCTTTTCACATCCTGATGAAGAGTGGGCCAGTAATAGACTACTTGTAACACTTTGAATGTTGTCCTCTTTGCTACAAAGTGACCTCCATAAGGCCCATCATGATAGGTCAGAAAGATGTCAAAGACTTCTTCCTCCTAGACACACCTTATTAGGATTTGATATGGGCCAAGTTTGAAGAGATTTCCCCTAATCCAAGTGAAGGGGGAAATCTTCCTTATAATCTTGCTTTTCTCTTTGGAGGACAAGTTCGGTGGGAACTGTGCAAATACCTTATAGTTTGCTATTTCAGCAAACCATGGATAGAGAACCAAAATGGCGAACAAGTTCTCATCCGGTAATTGGTCATCAACCATTCCCTCCCCACTTGTAAGCAGAGTTAATCTGGACAAAAATTATACAACAACATTTTCCTTACTAGGCTTATCAACAATAGTTAGATCAAACTGATGTAATAAAAGTAACCATCTTATAATACAAGCATTCGCATCGGGTTTATTCATTAAATATTTGATTGCAACATGGTCAGTATGGAAAAATGTTTGATAGCCTATAACATAATGCCTAAATTTGTTCAAGGAATACACAATAGCCAGGAGCTCCTTTTTTGTTATTGTGTAGTTCAATTCAAACTTTGAAAAATTCTTACTGATAAAGTAAATGGCATAAGGAAATTTTTCATCTATCTAACCTAGGGTTGCTCCTATGTCTTTGTGTGAGGCATCAACGTGAATATGAAATGGAAGGGCCCAATTTGGGCCTCAGAGAAACAGTGCAGTGGTTAACTTGTTATTCAGGATGTCCAAGGCCTCTTGACAGATTTTTCACCATATAAACTTAGAGTCTTCGGCCAACAACCCAAATAAAGGAGAGGCCGACTTGCTGAAGTCCTTTATGAACCTTCAGTAATATCCAACTAACCCTATGAAACTTCTAACATCTCTCTACTTTTGAGGAGGTGGGACCATTTGGATGATAGTTATTTTGTGTGGGTCCACTTGCAGTCCTTGTTGAGATATTGAATGACCCAGCATGGTCCCTACAGTCATCAATATTTCACATTTTTTGGGACTGAGAGACAGGTTCATTTCAATGCATTTGTGTAGTATTTACCTAGGTTGGATAGAGCCTCCTGGAAATCATATCCATAAGGTGTAAAATCATCCATATAAATTTCTACCACATAATGGATTAACTCGGCAAAGATACTCAAGACTACTCTCTGGAAGGTGGCAGGAGCATTGTATAGGCCAAAAGGAAGGACGCTATAGGAAAAAGTGCCCCAAGGACAAGTGAAGGTCATTTTATCCTGGTCCTCCGGACTAATCTAGATTTGATTGTACTCGCTGAATCCATCTAGGAAAGAGAAAAACTTTATCCCTACCAGGTCATCTAGCACTTGGTTGATGAAAGGTAGAGGGAAATGGTCCTTCTTTGTGGCTTTGTTCAACTCCCTGTAATCGACTCAAATCCTCTACTTACCATTTCTCTTGGGAACTAACACCAAAGGAGAGACCAACTCGCTGTCGGAGATAGGATAAATAAATCCTGCATCTAGCAATTTTTGCAGTTCTTCTTTGACTATATCTTTAAGAGCTGGATTCATCCTCCTTTGGGGTTGTCAAACTATCTTGCAGCCTTCTTTGATGTAAATGTGGTGAGCACACACTGAAGGGTGTACTCCCTTCATTTCTTTATAACTCCAAGCGAAGGCATCCATATGTTCCTTTAGCATGTTGCACAACGTCTCCTCTTGGAGAACAGAAAGAGATGGATTGATTTTAAAAGTTTTCTCAGGGCCGAATTCTACGGTTTTAACATGGAGAAGGTTGGAATCAGCCAAGTACAAATCAATGGGATGGTTGTTCTAGGTTTCCTTTACTACTTCTTCTAGGGACAATGTACTGGGAGTTGGAATTTGGAGTAGGTGTTCAATCAAATCATCTTCATCCTATTGTCCTCCTCCCATGGTTGTTTCTAAGGTATACAGTTGGGCAAAATAAACATCATCTTCTTCCTCCTCTTCCAGCCATAAAGGTAAATCATGTTCTAGAGATGGTTGAGCAGGAGGGTATAGGACTAACTACTTAAACATATGCCCATTCTTGATGGTCATATTCCCATCTCTGCAACTGATGTAAGCATCAACAGTGGCCAACCAGGGACTCCCAAGGATGAGAGGGTAACCAATAAGCTTAGCCTTAGGTTGGAGAACTAGGAAATCTGCAAGGTACTCCCAAGAGTCAATGCATACCATCACATCCTCCACAATCCCCTTAGGGGTCACTATGGAGCAGTCTGCCAGTTGCAACACTGTTGTGGTCTTTCTCAGTGAACCTTGGAGGTTGAGCTTGAGCATGGTGCCTGTTAGTGTCAGTCTTTGCAGCCTTCCTCCAGTGATCAAACATGCTCTTACAAAGTGATTTTAAGGTGTCAAGGTCAAATTTTGTCATTTCAGTGAGTCTTCAAGCAAAATTTGGTCACTAGGCATTGGGTTTAGGGTTTGATTTTACCCTTGTGAAAGTTGTCCAAATGTCGGTCCATGTCACCGTTCAGCTGAGTGTACCATCATTCAGAGAGTTTTCATTATCATGTCAAGTCCCACTGGGTCATTTTACACTTTGTTCATGCTTCAGTTGCGCCTAGGTAAGGTCATTTCCCTCTCCTAGGGTTTTGAAGGCAATTTCTCTTGGGCGGTCAAATCATCGGCAAAACTGGTATCCTGATGTTCATACACCTTCCCCTATCCTTAAATTACCTTATCAAACACTTCCCATCACTGAGATCCCCCAAATTCCTCATTTTCGCACAAACCCTAGTTTCTTGCTACAACCTGGCAATTTTCTAGGTTGGGCCTGTGTTTTTCCTTTTTGGACCCCTTCCCCTCACTCAATTTCAAATATTCCACTTTTTCCTACTTCCTAACATCTCTCCCTACTTCCCAAAATTTCCTCAAGAATTTAGAAGCTCCCTATCCCCTTCATTTCACTTCATTTCGACAAATCCCTTGTTCCCCACATCGGGGTAGGTTTCACTCAAATGATGTTTCTGAGCAAGGAAAGATGAATTTGGAAAAAATGAGAGAGGTTTTTGTCCAAAACAGGCCAAGGAAGAAAAATTTTGTTCATTTTTTACACAGGTGTCATGGTTTTAGAGAAATGTCAAAAATACAATTGCCTCAGGAGAATTGACGCACCTCTGAAGTGACCTTGGGAAAATCAATCTTTCTCCTAGCTAAGTTGGCCAAATGACTTGCTTGATGAGTCAAATGATAACTAGACACAGAGATATTTCTAATGAGCTATCATGAGCTCAATTTGGAGTTGTAAAAGGCATTCAAAAGTTGACTGTAATAACACTCTGCCTTGAGGTAGCCTCACTGGGCACATTTTTACTAGTCTTGGGAGATTTGACTTTTGACAAGGCAAATGAACTCCAAATTTAAAAATTCTAGTTGGGATGAAAATTAGACTTAAACACCTTTCCAACGAGCTATCCTGCACCCAATTTGGACACCGGGAAGGCCTCTAAAAGTCTTCCGGAAAAAGCGAGACGCACAGGTGGAGGAGCACAGCGCACTGGGAGGAATTGCCCAGTGTTAATTTGAATAGGCGCGACGCACATGGAGAGCGCGGTGCACTGGGTTTTGCGCGTGGTGCATAGGGACAAAATGCCCAAAACGTGAGAAATCACTTCCAAATTTTGGTGAAGCCTATCAAATTGAGAGGTAAGCCTTGTGACATCACCTACTCATCAAGTTTTGTCAAGGATATGGTGTTTGTGAAGAGGTTGAATCTCACCCAAGATGCATAATGTCACCCATGAGAAAAATCAATAAGAATACGAAGGCTAAGGTTGTGAATTTGCGTTGATATTGCCAAGGTCCCACTCCACTCACTTATTCCCCTCACCTATCATTTGTTCCCCATCCTTCCTTGTCATTTTTCCTAAACCCCTGCCCTAAGTCACCACCAAACCCTCTCCCTTTTACTCCATTGTTTGGTTAGTGCAAAATCACCATAGGGCCAACTTATTGGGCAAGCAAAGATTTGGGAGAGGTATGCATGGTCAAAAAGTCGAAGAGTTAAAGATTTGGGGAAACATTTGAGTGTTTTCATAGTGCGCAGCGCACTGGGCTGCCTGCGTGGTGCACAGAGCTGGAACAGAAAATCTCTGCCTCTGCCCTATAAAAACTCGAATTCCTTGCTCCAAATAAATTTGTAAAGCTGTGAAACACTTTGGACAGTGTTGGTGCAGTTGGATAAGGAGAGTGTAGTGCATTTTGTTGAGTTTATCAATGAAAGCAAAATCGCCACTAAGGACTGTGGATGGAACTACTGCTGTAGAGTGTCTTTTGAGGCTGTGAATGTTTGTAAAGTTATAAAACTTGATATAGGAAGTAGTTCTAACTGTGGCATTTTGAAGCTATGGTAGAACATTTGGCTTCCATCTTTGGTACTGAAAAAGATAGAGTAAATTGCCCATTCTACTTTAAAATTGGGGTTTGTAGGCATGGAAACTATTATTCCCGAGTGCACACAAGGCCTAGAATCAACCCTACTCTTCTTCTATCTAACATGTATCAGAGGCCAGATATCATTACACCAGGGGTTGATCTTCAGGGTCATGCTCTAGATCCTCGAAGGGTCCAGGAACATTTTGAGGATTTCTATGAAGACTTATCTCAGGAGCTTGAAGGCAAAATTGGGCAAGGTGACAAAGAGACAAAAGAGGTGAAAAGAGAAAGATCGGCTTCAAATATTGGCTGAGGCTTCCTCGGCTCAGTATGGCACCCCATAGAGGACCTCCAGCTCAAATTTCAAAAAATTTGGGACAAATTTGTGTTTTTGGAATTTTTTGTGCAAAAAATAGGGTTTTTCTCTCTGTGCGTCGCGCAAGGCACGCGGCGCTAAACTTCTAGAGCTCCAAATGAGGAACGACTTGCATATTTGGATTCAGAATCGAAAAATACGTCTACTGGTGTCTGGGAAAGAAATTTTGATAAGTTTTGGGTCTCCTAAAGGTCAAAAAACACCCAAAAATGGCCTCTTTGCCACTTTTTGGACACATAGAAAGAAGTCTTGGGAGAATGAATATTTTGAGGGGCAAATGAGCACCAAATTTAGAAATTCTAGTGGAGTTAGAAAGTAGATAGGCCAAGCTTTCCAACAAGCCCACTTGGGTACATTTTGGACACCTGAAAGTGCCCCAAAACAGGCCCCAAAGTAGCGCGATGCACAGAGAAAAGCGTGCGGCGCACAGAGGAAATTTTGCCCAGTTTGCTCCCGTTTCGCGAAATTTCGGGTCGCGACTTCTCCAAGTGGGCCCGGTCATCCACTCTTTAGTTTTTTGGCACCAAAGGCGGCTTTTAAAGAGTTTTCTCTCCAGGTGGGCATCTATCCAAGTGGCAAAGAATGCAAAGGGTCACCATAGCCAAATGTCATGCTTGAGAGCGTTGCACCTGTAGCTGATGGTTGGCTCTCCATCTCCTTTTCGAAATGATTTGAGTAACTTCCCAACCCCTGGGCGTTCCATCTCTTCTCTACACTTTCTATATATTGTAAGCAAGTTATTTGCAAAGGGTTGGTTGGCTTGTAACTTCTGAGAGACTGTGGGAAAGAAACTCTGTTTCTGCACTGTGTATTTTTGACAGAGAGTTTAATGAAAGGCAGCGACTCTGTTTCATGAGATTCTTGTGGTTGTGAGTGTAGAAAATGTGTCTCTTATGTTTTCATATGTATTTTGTTATGTTTCATAATTCAATTCATGTTCATTTCCAGTGAAATTTTCTGAGTGAGATTAGGTAGAATTCAATTTTATTGCTCTGCCTATGGGAAAATTTCATGTTCAGTGTTATTTCTTCTGTTGAAAAGGATTCATGTCACTATGCCCTTTTCACTTTATTCAGCAATCTATTCATGCCGCAGTACCTCAAACTAAATTTTTACATTTTCCGCCTACCTTGCCTCACGGAATAATTTGTGCCTTTGTATTAAATTCTTTGCTCTTTGCTGAGCGCCAGTCCCATATACATCTCAGAAGTTCAGTCACTTCGAAAATCTTTTCCAAAATCCTTTTTCACTCACTAGCCCTCTCCTGTTCTGGTAGGGTTAGCTACCAAACTGAGCATGGTTTGTGGTTACCCTAATTTTTTCCTTCCTTCAGCCTAAGGCAGATTTAGGTGCTAACATAGTGGCGACCATACTGGGGAAGAAATGGTTTACTTGTAGATTGTTTTGCCCCAGTATATATCTCAAGTTCAGACCTGATTGTTGATGGTGAACAACAATCAGACATAAGAAGACGATTGAAATCATTCACCTAGCGACTCCATTCACTGAATAATCCATGCAATCAATCCTTCATGGTGACTCCACTGCAAAGGGATCAGTAGCTTTGAGATTTCTTAAGATGGATTGGATTGCAAGAAGATACGCTCCCATGAGCTGAGATCACATCCCAGGTTTTCCAAATAAAATGCCCAAGGTAGATTGGTCAAAGAATTTTCCTGTGTTCAGAAATGTGGAAGGTAATGACGTTGCTCTTCATCTGGTGAAATTTCACATTCACGTGCATAAATTAAAGATCGATTTTCCTGAAGACTGTTTGATGAAAATGTTTATGGCTACTCTGGAAGAAGAAGCCCGATCTTGGTATGAAATTTTGCCACCTGCTTCCATTTATTGTCTAAAGGATTTTCATTCAATATTCTTTGAGAAGTATAAAGAATCTTATCCATCATTAAATCTAGTTCATGACTGTTGCAAACATGCTTCTACTTTTATTGAAAGCCTTGAAAAATATTATGAGGATGATAATTTCATGGATGATGAGATCATGGAAGCCCTGTATGAAAATCCCTTTCAGCAGCGTAAAGACAATCATGAAAATTTGCAGCATGATCAAGATTGTAGTATGGTGGAAGATGAAAGAATTCTACATCTTGACAGTCAACATGAATTATATGAAATAGATCAGCAGGTTGAAGAGTTCCATATGGCTGGAAATGATGAAAGAAGAAGTTTTGTTTCAGATCTGGTGGAAATAAAAGATGATATGCAAGAAAATGATGTTCCAATCTCAAATAATGGGGATGATAAATCAAATCAAGAGACAGATGGTGAGGAGGAAAAAGAGAGTTGCATGGTTGAGGCTGCCTCAAATGGAGAAAACAGAGGTACAAACCTAACTGACCTTATCTCACCAAAACTAGATCTTCATGAGGAGGTAGTTCATTCATTTCATGAACAACAAGATGAGAATTTGGTTCAAGTAAGTGAAAAAGTTCCTCTGGATGAATTTATGGTAGATGATAGAAGTGTTATTGTTAGGTTTCAAGAAACATCTAAAGTTGCTTTTCTCATGATTGATGAATGTGATGAATGTAATGAGAATCTGGCTGTCATATCATATAAAGATTACCTACAATACATTCACACCACAGAAGATCAAAACATTTAGGATTTCCATTCAGATTCTTCTTCATATGTTTCATGTGTTGAAATGTTTTTCGAAGAAGAGATCTGCTCATCTACTTCTTCAGAATTGTTTGAAGACCAGGAACCTACTCTTATTCATGAAAAGAGATCAGCATCACAAGAAAATGACACCTTATTCCTTCAGCAGGAGGAAAGACCTTATGTTCTTCATGATCCAATGGCAGATTTGTTGCAGACAGCAGTGAAGGTCATTATTGCAGTATTCAGTGATGAAGGGGATCATGGTCAATTATGTTTTTGGAGGCCCAGTTACTAGTATCTGTTATTGACCAGAAGATATGATCTAGAGAATCAATCAAAAATGCATCTACTTGATTGGTTACATTGGAAGACACATTACACATGATTGTACATATTGCATTAGTACGCAGGTGGCTGTCATCATGATTTGAAACCCTCGAATCTTGATGGACTGCTGCCATTGAATAAGTTTTGTCAGTTCTTGTTTTAGTTAAGTCAGTCATGAGTCATTTCCTTTTGCATAGATTCAAGCTTTTCAGTCATTTCAATTCGCATTGAGTCAGTTTGAGTCAAGTTTCAGTCAATAAATTGAGTCATGTTGGTTTGTCGAAATAATGGACTCCATAGCCCAATGGACGAAGGCACTGTCTGCTCACCCAAAGATCTGCAATCCTTGGCACCTCCAAGGAGCTGCCATCCCTATTGGAGCCAATGTTAGTGTCAGTCTTTGCAGCCTTCCTCCAGTGATCAAACATGCTCTTACAAAGTGATTTTAAGGTGTCAAGGTCAAATTTTGTCATTTCAGTGAGTCTTCAAGCAAAATTTGGTCACTAGGCATTGGGTTTAGGGTTTGATTTTACCCTTGTCAAAGTTGTCCAAATGTCGATCCATGTCACTGTTCAGTTAAGTGTACCATCATTCAGAGAGTTTTCATTATCATGTAAAGTCCCACTGGGTCATTTTACACCTTGTTCATGCTTCAGTTGCGCCTAGGTAAGGTCATTTCCCTCTCCTAGGGTTTTGAAGGCAATTTCTCTTGGGCGGTCAAATAATCGGCAAAACTGGTATCCTGATGTTCATACACCTTCCCCTATCCTTAAATTACCTTATCAAACACTTCCCATCACTGAGATCCCCCAAATTCCTCATTTTCGCACAAACCCTAGTTTCTTGCTACAACCTGACAATTTTCTAGGTTGGGCCTGTGTTTTGCCTTTTTGGACCCCTTCCCCTCACTCAATTTCAGAGATTCCACTTTCCCCTACTTCCTAACATCCCTCCCTACTTACCAAAATTTCCTCAAGAATTTAGAAGCTCCCTATCGCCTTCATTTCGCATTTCGACAAATCCCGTGTTCCCCACATCACGGTAGGTTTCACTCAAATGATGTTTCTGAGCAAGGAAAGATGAATTTGGAAAAACTGAGAGACATTTTTGTCCACAACAGGCCAAGGAAGAAAAACCTCCTTCACGTTTTACACAGGTGTCATGGTTTTAGAGAAATGTCAAAAATACAATTGCCTCAGGAGAATTGATGCACCTCTGAAGTGACCTTGGGAAAATCAAATTTCTCCTAGCTAAGTTGGCCAAATGACTTGCTTGATGAGTCAAATGATAACTAGACACAAAGATCTTTCCAATGAGCTATCATGAGCTCAATTTGGAGGTGAGAAAGGCGTTAAAAAGTTGACTGTAACAGCACTCTTCCTTGAGGTAGCCTCATTAGGCACATTTTGACCAGTCTTGGGAGATTTGCCTTTTGACAGCGAAAATGAACTCCAAATTAAAAAATTCCGGTTGGGATGGAAATTAGACTCAAATACCTTTCCAAATAGCTATCCTAAACCCAATTTGGACACTGGGAAGGCCTCCAAAAGTCTTCTGTAAAAATCACGACGCACAGGTGGAGGAGCACGGCGCACATAGAAAGCACGACGCACTGGGAGGAATTGCCCAGTGTTAATTTGAACGGGCGCGACGCACATGGAGAGTGCGGCGCACTGGGTTTTGCGCATGGCACACAAGGACAAAACGCGCAGAGTGTGCCAAATCACTTCCAAATTTTGGTGAAGCCTATCAAATTGAGAGGTAAGCCTTGCGACATCACCTGCTCATCAAGTTTTTTCAAGGATATGGTGTTTGTGAAGAGTTGAATCTCACCCAAAATGCATAATGTCACCCATGAGAAAAATCAACAAGAATACTAAGGCTGAGGTTGTAAATTTGCGTTGATATTGCCAAGGCCCCACTCCACTCACTTATTCCCCTCACCTATCATTTGTTCCCCATCCTTCCTTGTCATTTTTCCTAAACCCCTGCCCTAAGTCACCACCAAACCCTCTCCCTTTTACTCCATTGTTTGGTTAATGAAAAATCACCATAGGGCCAGCTTATTGGGCAAGAAAAGATTTGGGAGAGGTATGCATGGTCAAAAAGTCGAAGAGTTAAAGATTTGGGGAAACATTTGAGTGTTTTCATAGTGCGCGGCACACTCATGGTGCGCGGCACACACACCAAAGAGCACGGCGCACTCATGGTGCGCAGCGCACACAGGACCCACCCACTGTGTAAATATAATAGTGGCGCGGCACACTAGGCTTCCTGCGCGGCGCACTGGGCTGCCTGCATGACGCACAGAGCTAGAACAGAAAATCTCTGCCTCTGCCCTATAAAAACTCGAATTCCTTGCTCCAAATAAATTTGTAAAGCTGTGAAACACTTTGGACAGTGTTGGTGCGGTTGGATAAGGAGAGTGTAGTGCATTTTGTTGAGTTTATCAATGAAAGCAAAATCGCCACTGAGGACCGTGGATGGAACTGCTGCTGTACAGTGTCTTTTGAGGCTGTGAATGTTTGTAAAGTTATAAAACTTGATATAGGAAGCAGTTCTAACTGTGGCATTTTGAAGCTATGGTAGAACATTTGGCTTCCATCTTTGGTACTGAAAACGATAGAGTAAATTGCCCATTCTACTTTAAAATTGGGGCTTGTAGGCATGGAAACCGTTATTCCCGAGTGCACACAAGGCCTAACAACAGCCCTACTCTTCTTCTATCTAACATGTATCAGAGGCCAGATATCATTACACCAGGGGTTGATCTTGAGGGTCATGCTCTAGATCCTCGAAGGGTCCAGGAACATTTTGAGGATTTCTATGAAGACTTATCTCAAGAGCTTGAAGGCGAAATTAGGCAAGGTGACAAGGAGACAAAAGAGGCGAAAAGAGAAATATCAGCTTCGAATATTGGCTGAGGCTTCCTTGGCTCAGCATGGCACCCCATAGAGGACCTCCAGCCCAAATTTCAAAAAATTTGGGACAATTTTGTGTTTTTGGAAATTTTTGTGCAAAAAACAAGGTTTTTCTCTCTGTGCATCACGCAAGGCGTGCGGCGCTAAAATTTTAGAGCTCCAAATGAGGAACGGCTTGCATATTTGGATTCATCATCAAAAAATACGTCTATTGGTGTCCGGGCAAGAAATTTTGATAAGTTTTGGGTCTCCTAAAGGTCAAAAAACACCCAAAAATGGCCTCTCTGCCACTTTTTGGACACACAGAAAGCAGTCTTGGGAGAATGAAGATTGGGAGGGGCAAATGAGCACCAAATTCATAAATTCCAATGGGGTTAGAAAGTAGACAGGCCAACCTTTCCAACAAGCCCACTTGGGCACAATTTGGACTCCTGAAAGTGCCCCAAAACAAGCCCCAAAGTAGCGTGACGCATAGAGAAAAGCGCGCGGCGCAAAAAGGAAATTTTGCCCAGTTTGCTCCCGTTTCGCGAAATTTCGAGTCGCGACTTCTCCAAGTGGGCCCGGTCATCCACTCTTCGGTTTTTTGGCACCAAAGGTGGCTTTTAAATAGTTTTCTCTCCAGGTGGGCATCTATCCAAGTGGCAAAGAATGCAAAGGGTCACCACAGCCAAATGTCATGCTTGAGAGCACTGCCCCTGTAGCTAATGGTTGGCCCTCCATCTCCTTTTCAAAATGATTTGAGTAACTTCCCAACCCCTGGGCATTCCATCTCTTCTCTACACTTTCTATATATTGTAAGCAAGCTATTTGCAAAGGGTTGGTTGGCTTGTAACTTCTGAGAGACTGTGGGAAAGAAACTCTGTTTCTGCACTGTGTATTTTTGACAGAGAGTTTAATGAAAGGCAGCGGCTCTGTTTCATGAGATTCTCGTGGTTGTGAGTGTAGCAAATGTGTCTCTTATGTTTTCATATGTATTTCGTTATGTTTCATAATTCAATTCATGTTCATTTCCAGTGAAATTTTCTGAGTGAGATTAGGTAGAATTCAATTTTATTGCTCTGCCTGTGGGAAAATTTCATGTTCAGTGTTATTTCTTCTGTTGAAAAGGATTCATGTCACTATGCCCTTTTCACTTTCTTCATCAATCTATTCATGCCACGGTACCTCAAACTAAATTGTTACATTTTCCGCCTACCTTTCCTCACGGAATAATCTGTGCCTTCGTATTAAATTCTCGGTTCTTTGCTGAGCGCCAGTCCCATATACATCTCAGAAGTTCAGTCACTTCGAAAATCTTTTCCAAAATCCTTTTTCACTTACTAGCCTAAGGTCAATATTGCAATTGTAGGTCATCTCAGACCATTTTTCCTATTCATTCGCTAAGCGTGATTTGGAGAGAGCCCTCTCCTGTTCTGGTAGGGATAGCTACCAGACTGAGCGTGGTTTGTGGTTACCCTAATTTTTTCCTTCCTTCAGCCTAATGTAGATTTAGGTGCTAACAGTGTCCTTGGTCATCACATTAATGGTTACCCCAAGATCGATCAAAGTGTGTGGGACAATGGTGCCATTGATGTGCACATCTACTACAGGGCTCCCAAGGTCCAAATACTTTGGACGGATTTCCTGCCCCAGCATTAAGTCGGACAATTTTCCAATGACATTAATGGTAGGGGCATCTCTTCTTCGCCTCCCTAGATGCTTGAAGCACTTCTCCTTAATCAACGTGTTGTAAATAGGTACATCTTTAATGGCTTGGAGAAGTGGAATCTTGAAACATAGGTTTTTCAATTCTCCCAGAAGTTCAGTCTATTCTGGGGTAGGCTGCAGTGGTTGAGTTAATCTCACAAGAAAGGGTGGATTTATTTTAAGAATGATTTCCTCTCTTTCTTCTTCAACCTCCCTAGGTGGAGGTGGAGGTTTTTTATCTGGGAGAACTCTCCTAGATCTAAGGTTAATTTCTTGGATCTCCACAACATAAGCTGGATATGATGTCTCTCCACTATATACTTGTTGTGCCTGTCTATTTTTCGGGTTCAGATCTGGCTGGGCAGGCATCTAGGGTTGTTTAGGTGGACCAGAGTGTAACAACTATGGTTGGGTAGGTGGTGAGGGAAATAAATCAGGAACATTGTTGTACTAGGGCGATTGTGGCGGAGCATATGGTTGAAATGACTAGATGGTTGGCTGGGAATGATATTGAGATGCAAAGGACCAAGGAGGAGGTGTAGACCAGGAAGGATGAGCAGGGGGTCCCCAATAAGTTATGGATGTGGTTTGGTTGGGGTTGTAATATGCATGGGATGACCCTTACATGCCCTGCTGGTATGGCCTAGGCCCATGAGGTCTCCTTTGGTTTATGTAGCAGAGCTGCTTAGTGACCCCGTCAGCTCCTTAATATACAACTTTGAGTCCAGGCAAAGAAGGACACTTGTTTGTGGGGTGGTTTTCTTCACAGACTGAGAAAATTTCAATAGAATTCAATGGACATTCATTCCTAGGGTGCCTCCTCGTGCATCTAGGAAAGAAAATGGCCAAGGCTCTCTCTACTTCCTCCTGCTTTCTCCTAATTTGAATAGTGTCCATCTGTAAGGCAAGGGTTTGTAGCATCTCACTCTTGAAATCTTCCATCATATTTCCAATTTGTATGCCATAGTACCAATATTTTGCAACACCTTGTATAGACCATAATACTTTGGTGATAATTTATTATCCTTCTTAGCTTGCTTGAGGGACATTTGTTTATATGGTTGTAGCCGTAGGAATACCCAGTCACCTACATCAAAACTTCTTTCACTGCGATTTTGATATGCCTATTGTTTCATTCTATTCTGCGCCAACTTGAGGTTATCCTTTAAGAGTTGGAGAACTTGTTGTTGATGCTCAATGTTACGTTCCATTGCTTGAACCTTAGAATTTTCTCTTAAATATGATGTGATGGATGGTGGATGATATCCATAAAGTGCCATAAATGGGGTCATTTTTGCTGCAGTATGGAAGGAAGTGTTACACCACCATTCAGCTAGAGGCAACCATTTGACCCATTGTGTCTATTTATCAAATACAGAGCAACGAAGATATCCTTCCAAACATTTGTTTACTATCTCAGTTTTCCCATCAGATTGAGGATGATAATATGAGTGTTTAATTATGGTATGTTCTATGCTTAGAGCAGTTTACTTCTTTTTCTTATTATTACTCATAGATTAACAATCACATGTACATTAATTAAAGTGCAGATATAACATTAAACGATCGACAGAAAAACAAGCCAAGACAAGAGACACAAGATGTGGCAGCTAGCAAGGGACAAATCCCAATATGGGGAAACCCTTTGATCAAATCTTCTTTTATCTTCAATAATTCAGTAGAGAGAAATAGTACATAAATCTAATTTACATTAGTAGCAGCAAACCCTAGATCAGCCCTCAACTAGGGTAGACAATATCTTGCAAACTGACCGTCAGATCAGCTTGATTCCTTCACCAAAAAATGCGGCCTTCTGAGGAGAGTCAGTTCCACCTACAATCCAGTTCTGAGAGAGAAAAAGATGGTCAATGCTGGTCAAACTTCTGATCTACAGTTGCAACCCTAAATTCTACGTCCTTCCTTCCAAACGTGTGAGAGAAGAGTCCCTTTCTGTGCAGTAGGAGAAGAGCCTCTTTTCTGTGCAGGAGAGAGAGAGAGAGATGTGATGAGAGTGAGTGTCCAAATGAGGAAAAGTCCTCCTGTATTTATATGCAAATGTTGATGATGAATAGATGTGTCTGTTGGGCTTCTGAGCCTACATGAGTTGCCAGTCGGCTTGATAATTATTCCATAATCAAAATAAATTCATATCTCCATAAATACTTATCGGAATCGGATAATCTTTAGATCAATCCTACACCTCTCGACAAAAGGAATCTAATAAAAATATTATCAGCCATGAATAAGATGACCCACATGGAGTTTGGCCCTAGTTTCAAATTTTAACACTCCCTCGCAACTATGAATAACTCCATCTATAGTTCGTCTGTCGGTCGCTACTATTCATCCATCAACTACAATACCCTGTACAGCTTGACCCTTGCTCTGCTTTGCTCTATTCTGCCTGCTCTGCTCTATTCTGTTCTACCTTATTCTGATCCGCTCTGCTCTGCTCTGTTATGCTTTGCTCTGCTCTTTTTTGTCCAAATTATGAAGAAGAAGAAATGATCGAGGATGTATCATACCATCCTCCACTAACTCACAGTCGGTCTCAGAGTGTGTACCACTGGTCCCAAACCAGTCCTCAACCGACCCGAAGTCAGTGTCATAGTGGGTACAACTCCTACCACTGGTCCAAGACTAGTATCATTGATCCCAAATCAATGAAGGTCATCCTAGCATAGAGAGTATAGTAGATACAACGATGCGTCCATTGGTGCTACTATGGTTCCTATCCTAATTTCCCTGCTCATTTATTAGATGAGAGGTACTTCCCATGAGTCCCAGACTGCATGGGTAGGATGCCTCGATAGGAGAACTAATCATCCTATCCACAGGAGAGTGAATCATCCTGTCCAGTGGATGCCACGAAGAACTAATCATCCTAGCCCATAGGAGAGAGAATCATCCTGTTCCACAATCACCATGGAGAACACATCATCCAGGCCTCACAGGAGAACTAATCATCCTACTACACAATCGTCATGGATAACACATCATCTAGACCTCATAGGAAAACTAATCATCATGCTACATAGTTGTCATGGAGAACACATCATCCAAACCTCACAGGAGAACTAATCATCTTGCTACATAGTTGTCATGGAGAACACATCATCCAGACCTCACAGGAGAACTAATCATCCTGCTACATAATCGCCACGGGGTGTTATAGGGAAAGTTTTGATTCTTTTACCCTGTACACATACACCACCAGGGGATGGTGAGTCACCCTGTGGTCATATGTCACTCCAAGAAGTACCCCGCACCCCCCAGAGCTCCAAGAGCTCCAAACATCATACAGGACCCTCATTAGAGGGTTTCTAGATGACACCAAGTCGTTCTCGAAAAGTCAAATATTTGACCTTTCCTAGGGGCTTTGTCATAATGTCGGCGACCTGTTCAGCTGTACTGATATGTTGGAGCCTTATAGCTCCCCACTGCACCATATCTCGAATATAGTGGTACCTAATATCGATATGCTTGGAGCGATCAAGAAATATAGGATTCTCTGATAAATGAATCCCACTCTGGTTATCACATAGGATCACAGTGGTATCTAATGTAAATCCAAACAGCTCACTGAAGAGCTTTCATAACCATACTGCCTCATAGGTTGCCACACTAGTAGCAATATACTCTGCCTCGGCAGTGCTCAAAGCCACCAACTTTTTCTTCCTACTCATCGAGGATATTGAAGCAGATCCCAAGGAGAAACATCACCCGGAAGTGCTCTTACGATCCACCACACTTCCTGCACAATCAACACCAGTGTATCCAAGTAGTCTCACATCTCCGATAGTGTATATTAACCCATAAGTAATTGTGCCATGAAGATATCTCAACAGATTCTTGGCACTAATCCAATGTATGTGGTGAGGTTCAACCATATGTTGACTCAACGTGTTGACTGCGAAGCATATATCTGGGCGGGAGTTCACTAAGAACATTAATGCTCCGACAAGTCGATTATACTCAGTGGCATTTCGTAAAACAGGTCCAACAGCACTACCGCTTAACTTCTTAAAGTCAGGCTCCATCGGTGTAGTTACAAGCTTGTAGTCCACCATACCAAATCTTTCCAATATCTTCACCACATATTTTCCTTGGGATAGGAAAATTTCCCTTGGCTTCTGCCAGACTTCAAGTCCTAGGAAATAGTGCATCAATCCTAGGTCCTTCATTTCAAATTCAAAATCCAACTCCCTCTTACATTTGTGAATGAGAGGGTCTGCACCTGTTAGAAAGAGGTCATCCACATACAACACCAGTATGAGAGGTTTGTCATCTTCAACCTCAAAGTAAAGGTTAGGATCGACTTCACTCCTAGTGAATCTCAGCTTCATCAAGTAGCTATCGATCCTCTCATATCATGCTCAGGGTGCTTGCTTCAACCTATAGAGAGCCTTCCTCAACCTGCATACATGAGATTCTCGATCATACATCTCAAATCCTTCAGGTTGCTCCACGTAGACCTCTTCTTTGATCGAACCATGCAAGAACGCGGTCTTGACATCCATCTGATGTAGGTTCCATCCTTGTGAAGCCGCAAGGGCTATGATCAAGCAAATGGTGGTATATCTGGAAACAGGTGAAAATATCTCATCATAGTCTATACCTTCCTTCTGGGAGAAGCCACGAGTGACAAAACGAGCCTTATACTTTTTCGTACTTCCATCTGCTTCATGCTTTATCTTGTAAAGCCATTTAGAAGTGACAACTATCTTGTCCCAGGGTCTGGGAACTACTTCCCAGACATCATTCTTCATAATAGACTCATATTCTTCGGTCATAGCATCCTTCCATACTTTATGCTTGACGACATTTGAGAATGATGAAGGCTCATTTTGTATGATCGTGCTCATGATGGTCAGGTATCCTTGATACCTGTTAGGTTTCTTACTTTCACGAAAGGTTCCTCGGGGTGTAGTGTGTCCTTTAGCATCATTGAGTAGCCCCCTAAGCCAAGAGGGCCTCTTCCTAGAAGAGGAAGGCTCAGCTAGATCAATAGGATCCATGGTTTCATCCACATCGGGCATTGTTACATCATATTTTTCTTGCAGTTCCTTGGTGTCAGCTTCTTGAGAGCTCCTTAAAGTAGGAAGATTGTCCACCTTGTTGAGAGCCATATCTTCATCAAAGGTGACATCATGACTAATCACGACTTCCCTTTGACCGGCTACATAGATTCTATAGCCCTTAGTATTTTCCCCATAGCCCATGAAGATTCCTTTCTTTCTAGATGCACCCAATTTATTCCTTTTCTCTTTTGGCACATGAAAATATATAGGGCTTCCAAAAATTCTAAAATGAGATACATTAGGTTTCTTACTGGTGAACATTTCTTCGGGAGTCTTGGAACCCAATGCTTGATGAGGGCATCCGTTTTGTAAATATACGGTGGTGTTTGCAGTTCGGACCATAGAAACTTTGGAAGTCTTTGATCATGGAGCATGGAACAGACAACTTCCACAATCGTACGGTTCTTCCTTTCTGCCACACCATTCTGTTCAGGAGTATATGGTGTAGTAGTATCCCTCTTAATGCCATCCTCTTTACAAAATTCATGAAACTCGTTAGATTCATATTCAGTCCCATTAGCAATCCTTAAGATCTTGATATTCTTTTCGGTTTGACTCTCGATCAAGGCTTTGAAGTGTCGAAACCAAGAGAACACTTCATCCTTCTTTTTCAAGAAGTATATCCAAGTCTTTCGAGAACAGTCATCTGTAAAAGTAAGATAATATGAATATCCTCCCAAGGAGTTCACAGGCATCATACAAGATATGTCTGAGTGAACCAACTGTAATATATCGGAGGTCTTGCTTTGGCTTTAGGGGAATGGTCTCCTTTTGAGCTTTCCTTCAGCACATCTTGGACATACACCTTCTTTCTCTACTCGGAATTCGGGCATCCCTGTCACCATTTGTCTTACATCGGGTAGAGCTTTATAATGAAGGTGGGAAAACCTCTGATGCCAAAGTTCAAACTCAAGAGATGTGTCACAAGACATGACACCTAGCAGACTTCCACCAACCTAATATAATGAATCAACTCGAAACCCAAGAGTGAAGACATATTTAACCTTGTTTTTCCATACGCGTACCTTGCCATCGCTGAAGGTCACCTTGTAGCCTTTGTCTTCCATTGTCGAGATGGACACCAGGTCCTTTTTGAGCTCAGGTACATATAATACATCCTATAAGTGGATCGTATTACCTTGATTCAATTTAAGAGAGACATTGCCTACACCTTTCACAGGATATTTCATATTATCTCCAAGGACAATTTCCAGGTTAGTTTCTTTCTCTATCAGATTATGGAGAAAATATTTGTAACCAGTGAAGTGCATTGAGGCACCACTATCAATAAGCCAATTTCCCAGCAAGTCCGGAGGAACAAAGGTAGATAGAGCAGCTGGTAGATAATATTCATCCTGTTTATTGTTAACAGTGTTAGATTCATACCTGGAATTTCTAGCCTTCTTGAATGGTTGTCCTCTTCCTTGATTTCCAGCACTCCTTTTACCTCTACTATTAGATTTTCCATTCCTTTGATTGCCATGAGAAGGATTTTGATCATCGTCCTGGTGAGAGTTCCTTCTATGAAGGCATTCCCTTGCATAGTGACCTACTTTATCGCAAATGTAACATCTTCCTTTTCTTCCACCCTTAGGTCCAGCCTTTCTTTTTATTTAGTCTCGAAATTATTTCTTTTCTTAGCATGAGAAGAAAAGGAAACAGGAGGACCTTTAGGCATGGGAATTTCTTGCTCTTCTATCCTTGTTTCTTCTTGAGTGCATCTTGCCATTAATTCCTTTAAACCAAGAATTATGTTATTGTTGAGAAGAGTAGTCTTGAACATGTACCATTCGAATGGTAATCCTCCAATAGTTGTGAGTGCCATTTCCATATCAGTAATAATCTCCACAATAGATAGGAGATCGTTCTTGATCTTGGTGATTCTTAAGAAGTATGCTTGCATACTATCATCTTTGCCCTTCTTAATTTCCTTCGACCTATTTCTAAGAAACAAGACTTGATTTGCATCATTAACTTTAAATAAACTCACCAGTCTATCGTAGATTTCCTTGGAGGTGTTCAGGTCAGAGATGTAGGCCACCAAGCGCTTGTTGATAGGGTCCCAGATGATCTTCTTTGTTTTGACTTCACCAGTTTTCCATTTGTTCCTGGCAGCAACAGGTGCATTTGATGGAGGCTCAACAATATTTCCTCTCGCATGGTCCAACACTCCTTGATCTTCTAAGGTTAGATTGAGAGACATCTTCCATCCGTGATAGTCAGACTTCTCATGGAGTTTGTCTTCGACAAGGAAGAGTGTTGAGGACCCCATAGTTCTTTTAGGATAGCCTTTCCAATCTTATCTTCGATGATTTCTCTTGCTCTTGCTCAAGCTTTGTCTTCACCTTAGCTCTGAAACCATATTAAATTATGGTATGTTCTATGCTTAGAGAAATTTACTTCTTTTTCTTATTATTATCCATAGATTAGCAATCACATGTACATTAAGTAAAGTGTAAATAAAACATTAAATGATCGATAGAAAAACAATCCAAGACAAGAGACACAAGATGTGGCGGCTAGCCAGGGACAAACCCCAATATGGGGAAACCCTTTGATCAAATCTTCTTTTATCTTCAATAATTTAGTAGAGAGAAATAGTACATAAATCTGATTTACATCAGCAGCAGCGAACCCTAGATCAGCCCTCAACTAGGGCAGACAATATCTTGCATACCGATCGTCGGATCGGCTTGATTCCTTCACCAAAAATGTGGCCTTCTGAGGAGAGTCAATTCCACCTACAGCGTAATTCTGAGAGAGAGAAAGATGGTCAACACTGGTAAAACTTCTGATCTGCAGTTGCAACCCTAAATTCTACGTCCTTCCTTCCGCACGTGTGAGAAAAGAGTCCCTTTCTATGCAGTAGGAGAAGGGCCTCTTTTCTGCGCAGGAGAGAGAGAGAGATGTGATGAGATTGAGTGTCCAAATGAGGAAAAGACCTCTTACATTTATATGCAAATGTTGATGGTTAATATATGCGTCTGTTGGGTTTCTAAGCCTACATGAGTTGTTGGTTGGCTTCATAATTATTCCATAATCAAAATAAATTCATATCTCCATAAATACTTATCGGAATCGGATGATCTTTAGATCAATCCTACACCTCTCGACGAGAGGAATCTAATAAAAATATTATCAGCCATGAATAAGATGACCAACATGGCGTTTTTCCCTAGTTTTGAATTTTAACAATGAGTTATGAGCTAACTGAGTACTGAGACACAAAAATAATTATGTCCAAAAATTTCCAGTGAAAATGGGATCTGTGTCACTTACAATAATCTTTGGGTTTCCATGTAGCTTTTGAATTATTTCCATAAATGCAGTAGAAACTGTACTAGCTTTAAATGGATGTGATAATGCACAAAAGTGTGCATACTTGGTAAGTCTGTCAACTACCACCATGATGACACTCTTTCCCTCGGACTTGGGTAAACCTGTGATAAAATCCATTGAAACCTCCTCCCAACGTTGGCTTGGAATGGATAAAGGTTGTAATAGACCTGGGGTCTTAATTGTTTCAAATTTATTTTGTTCGCAAACCAAACATTCCACCACAAACTTTTGAATATCCAATTTAAGGCCATCCCAAAAAAATTCCTTCTTAACCCTGTCGTAAGCTTTTAAAAATCCTGAGTGCCCTCCTAAGGGAGAAGTGTGCAATTCCATAAGAATATTTTGTTTGAGTTGGGAATTCTTACATAGGTATAAGTGATCTTTGTACCATAACAAATCATTTTTCCAACTAAATGTATCAGATGTATTTGGATCTTGTTGTATCTTTCAAACGAGTGCCCACACTTCTTTGTCATTCTTCCATTCCTTGTTGGCATTATGAATCAGGTTTGACACAGGTTTGGCTTGATGACATAAGTGTTGTCCTTGATGGAAACTCACTCAAATAGCAGATCATAGTTCAGGCTCTCATAATGGTAGAAAATTAGATACCCGCAGGTTCCTCTTCACAAAGCTGCGGATATACGCAGGTGCACCGAACAAAAGGTGCGTACATGTACAAAAGTGTAACGAAAAAAAGTGCGTACGTAAAGTACACGCACTTTCATGCAGAGAAAAGCGTGCACACGTGGGAAATCTTATGGTTGGTCCATGGTATTTAGTCCGACATTTTGAACCTATGGTTTGGTTTGTGGTTTTGCATCTAAAGTTTTGAACCCAAGTATTGGGTCCCTAGTATTGGATCTCTATGGTTTTGGACCATGGTTTAAGTAAGGCCTAGACTATAAAAAGGAAAGGAGATCATTTGGCTGGTGCAGACTGTTGTGTTGAATATCTTGAGAAGAGCAAGATCTGAAATACTGGTGATCAGTTGGTGAGTTATAGCCTAATCTGAATCAAGGAGGAACCTGAGCATTACAAGATGGTTAAGATCTACTAATAGGTTGAGATCTCTTTGGTGCAGGATTAGATCTGATAATCTGGGTATAATTGAAGTCTGATTAAGAAAAGGGATAAATTATCATATAGATCTATACCCCAAGTCCAACACAGTGGAGGTGCGGATACCTGCAGGTTCGACACAGAGAAGGCATGGATATACGCAGGTCTTACACAACGCAGATGCGTATTCCGCAGGATCGACATAGTAGAGGCATGGATATACGTGGGGTTGACAGAGCGCAGGTGCGGATAATCGTAGGATCGACACAGCGAAGGCACGGATATCCGCAGGTTCAAGAAGTGAATACTGCATATGTACGCATATTTCTATTGGTGAAGTTGCGGACTTTTCTTGAAATATGTTTTAGCTGCTTTTGTTTATTACTACAGTGTTCCGGGTTCTGAATTGGTGTCTGATTACTGGTACTGTGTTCTGAGAAGTTATTGATTCAGTATTTGTACAAGGAAGTTGGTTGATTTCAGATCTATTTGATTCTTGATTGATATTCTTGGATCTAGTCTGAAAATTTATGAAACGTTGTCCCTGGAAGAAAAGAGGAGTCTTTTGTAGGTCAGCACCTACGTACTAGTACCTCAGCTAGTACAAGAGATAAGGGGGTTGTAGCTCCCTTCTAGAAGAGTCTGGAGAATGAGAGAAGGTTGTATCCTTTTGTAGGTTGAAGCCTGCGTGCTGGTATAAGACTGCACTAGTATAGAATCATTGTAAAAAGAAGTTTCTAATTGAAAGAAGATAGATACATATTGCAGCAGGTGGTTTTCACCCACATTGGGTTTCCACCTTATATCTTGTGTTCTTTTGTGTGACTTTCTGCTCTACTTTTATGTTCCTGCTTACTATTATATGGTTCTGACATACTGATTAGTGATCAACTTCTGAAGAATAAATTAAATTATAAGTCTGGAAGGTATACGCAAATTGCATTAGTCAGATCTGCAAACCTTTGTATAAGTTGAAAAAGAATTTGATAATACTAATTCACCCCCCCCCTCTCAGTATTATTTTCAACAATTGGTATCAGAGCAAGTCCTTCAGGAAAAGCTTGATCGCTTGAAGGAAGATCTATCATCATGAGCAACTACGAAAAGGAAGCATCTATCAGGCCACCGATTTTTTATGGGAGCAACTTTGTCTATTCGAAGGTAAGAATCACTGCCTATCTTCAATCTCTTGGTACAGAAGTTTGGGATATTGTGGAAACAGGATACACATTTCCATACGCAACTCCTACAGATGCAGCTAGTAAGAAGCAGTATGAATCAAATGCAAAAGCTGTCAATACTCTATTAGGAAGTCTATCTCAATCAGAATTCGTCAAGGTTATGCAGCTCAAAAGCGCAAAAGAAATATGGGACAAGATTGTTCTTAGCTATGAAGGAGATGAACAGGTAAACCGAGCAAAATTACAAACTCTTAGAATTCAATATGAAAGTCTCAGAATGCATAATGATGAAAGTGTGGCTAGCTATTTCCTACGTATATATGAGATCGTAAATTGTATGAAAAACTTTGGTGAAGAAATAAAAGAAGTTGTTTTGGTTGAAAAAGTTCTAAGATCTTTGTCTCCTAAGTTTGATTCAAAAGTTTCTACCATAGAAGAAAAATAGAATCTACAGAGCCTTACCATGTCACAACTGCACGGAATTCTAACTGCTTACGAAATGAGAAAAGGAGGACCATCAGACAGGAGAGAAGCTACATTCAAGGCTTCAGGAAAAGGAGATTACTATGAGTCAGGATAGATGTCAAAAGAGGAGGAAGAATCAAATTTTGTCAAGAACCTTCAACGGGGAACTGGAAGGTTCAGAGGTAAGCTTCCTTTCAAATGCTTTGCTTGTGGAAGAGTCGGTCATTATGCTGCAAAATGTCCTCATAAAGATAAACTAGACAAAGGTAAGGAACCTGTTAGATGGAACAGAAAACAAAATGTAAATAAGAAGAGCTATTACACACATGAAGACAGTGATGGATTGTCAAATAGTGATGAAGATGAACAAGGTAATGATGATAGACTTTTTATGGCTTTTGAAGATGATGATTTCTTGGATGCTATAAATGAAGAAGGTCTTTATGAAGAAATTTCTAAACTTAAAGTTTGTTTAGAAGAAAAGAATGTGATTATAGATACTCTAACATTCCAACTTGTTGAAAAAGATAAACACAATGAAGAGTTAGAATGTGAAATTGTGGGACTTAGAAAAGAAATTGAGAAAACAAAAGCCCTTAATATCAGATTTGCTAAAGGATCTGAAACTCTAGATGAGATTATCAAAGTGCAGTGATCTCCTCTAATCAAGACTGGTCTCGGATATTCCGAAGAAGCATCTCAAGCTCAAAAGCAAGTGCAGAAGCCATCCACCTCCAAAAGTTATCTTGATGCAGCAAGGAGAAGTGAACAAGTTGACAATCGACAGCAAAAGTAATGCAGATCACCAGCTAAATTAGGGACAATTTGCTTCAAGAATGATCAAAGATTATCAAGTAAACTGGGGGAAATCTACGTCAAGGATGACCAGAAGCCTCAACCGACCATAGGTAAATCATTCTCAATTTGGCTCAAGAATGGATGGAAACTACAATCATATGGTTGGTAGATTTGATAATCGCAGGAATTTCTTCAATGGCCAATGTTTCTCTTGTCATAACTTTGGTCATAAAGCTGCTCAATGTGTTGCCTACAAGACCATCATGACTAGGGAAGCTCAAAAACAAAGGAGTATGATAGGAATCATGAAAAGAACCTACAATAACTTCTCTGCTCTTGAAAATGAAATAGAATGTTCTATCTGTAACAACTTCGGTCATGAAGATTCTAAATGCAGAAGCAGGTTTCGGCAAACAACTCAGAAGGAGCAAGCTTCATTGAGTTCCAAAACATGGAAAAAGAAAGAAACGCAACCGGAAAGATGCGGGATAGCCTTATATGTGGAAGGACAGGAAAATCAATGGTACATCAACAGTGGATGCTCGAAACATATGACAGGTGATAAAGAAAAACTTCAGTCATATAGTGCCTTAGAAAAGGAAAAGAAGGTCTCATTTGGAAATGACATCCCTGCATTCATAAAAGGTAAAGGCTCTGTTCGGTTGAAAGAAAAGGTCAAGGCTAGAAATGTTATGTATGTTGATGGCTTAAAGCATAATCTATTGAGTGTCAGTCAGATGTGTGATCAAGGAACTGAGGTAATATTTCGATCAAATGGATGTATTGTTCGTGAGCTTGATACAGGAAAAATAGTGATCAGAGGCATAAGAACTCCAAATAACTTATACGTACTCAAGGGAGAACAACAACAATGTTATTTAAGCAAGAATGATGAACACTGGCTATGGCATAGAAGACTAGGGCATCTTAGCTTCTCTCAGATAAGGAAAGCATGAAAATATCAGGCAGTTCATGATCTTCCTGACATCGAAATTCCAGAGAATACAATATGCAAATCATGTCAATTTGGTAAGCAAACCAAAACTAATTTCCCTGAGAAGGAAGGATCAGCTAGCAGGCCACTTGAACTTGTCCACGCCGATATATGTGGTCCAACTAGGAAGAGGTCACCTCGAGGAGAAGAGTATTTCATATTGTTCATTGACGAATTTTCAAGGATGTGTTGGATAGGATTCATGAAGTATAAAGATGAAGCTTTCGAAAATTTCAAGTCATTCAAAGCTTTGGTTGAAAACAAATCATATCGCAGAATCAAATGCCTCAGATCTGATCGAGGAGGGAAATTCACCTCAGATGAATTTTTCGATTTTTGTGAAGAACATGGAATAAGAATGGAATTCTCTGCTGCAAGGACTCCTCAGCAAAATGGAGTAGTGGAAAGGATGAACAGAACGGTTCAACAAATGGCTCGTGCTATGCTTGATGAGTCTGGAATTCCCGCAACACTCCTAGGCAGGTAAAATCTGAAGATTTTGAAGATGGTGAAGACTATCCGTCAACATCAAATCAGATTCATGACGAAGAAGAAACCCATGAGGCACCAGAAGAACAAATAAGGATAGAAGAAAAGACTCCATCCAGATATGTTCAAAAGAATCATCCAGAATCTCAAATTCTGGGGCAGAAAGAGGCAGGTGTTCAAACAAGAAGAACCATTTCAGAAGCTTCAAGCTATCTAGCATTGCTCTCCTCCACTGAACAACAGAATGTAAGAGAGGCTTGTAAAGATGAAAGATGGGTCAAGGCCATGGAGGAATAACTCGAGCAAATTGAAAAGAATAACACTTGGGAGTTGGTTCCTAGGCCAAAAGATAAGAATGTCATAGGGCCAAAATGGATTTTCAAAAATAAGCTGAATGAAAATGGGGATGTGGTTAGAAACAAGGCAAGACTTGTTTGTAAAGGATATGCGCAACAAGAAGGCATAGACTTTGAAGAAACTTTTGCTCCAATTGCCAAAATTGAGGCTATAATAATGTTCCTTGCTCTCTCTAGCTTTCAGAAGTTCAAAGTATTTCAGATGGACGTAAAATCGTCCTTTCTGAATGGAGACTTAAATGAAGAAGTGTATATTGAACAACCAGATGGGTTTATTCTTGGAAATGATCCAAAACTTGTATGCAGACTCAAAAAGCCTCTCTATGGCCTTAAACACGCTCCAAGGGCATGGTATTATCGGTTGGATAAGCACCTCCATCAACAAGGTTTTATAAAAAGATCAACTGATAGCAATCTATATATAAAAATTGACAATGATAAGTTGTTGATACTTTTTGTGTATGTTGATGACATCATCTTTGGTAGCAATGAAGAAGACATGAGTCAAAATTTTGCCTTGGTGATGCAGAAAGAGTTTGAAATGTCCATGCTTGGTGAGCTCACATATTTTCTTGGTTTACAAGTCCAACAAAACAAAGATGGAATTTTTCTATCACAAACCAAATATCTCAAGTAGATCTTGAAGAAATATGGGATGGAGGATTCGAAACTAGTATGTACCCCTATGGTGACAAGATGCAGCCTCAGCGCAAATGATGAATTGGCAGTTGTACATCAACCAACCTATAGATCCATGATTGGTAGTCTGCTCTATCTAACAGGTACCCGACCAGACATTATGCATGCAGTGGGAATAGTTGGAAGGTTTCAGGCAAATCCAAATGAAACTCGTCTTCAGGCAGTCAAGAGAATTTTCAAGTATCTTCAAGGAACTCAAAACTATGGCTTATGGTATCCTAGAGGTACAGATATCACACTTCATGCATACACTGATGCGGATTGGGCAGTAAGCGTGGATGATAGGAAAAGCACTAGTGGTGGTGCATTCTTCATGGGTCCTAGATTAGTATCTTGGTTCAGCAAGAAACAAAGCTCTATTGCATTATCTACAGCTGAAGCAGAATATGTAGCTGCTGCATCTTGCTGCACTCAACTCCTTTGGATGATGCAAACAATGCATGATATACAAATCACTTGTACTCCACCTATCTCCATTTTCTGTTATAATACAGGTGCAATCAGTATTTCAAAGAAACATGTCATGCATTCAAAGACTAAGCACATACCAATCAAGTATCATTTTCTCCGAGAACAAGTGCTTGAACAAAAGGTCAAATTGGAGTATGTTCCCTCTAAGGAACAAGTTGTTGATATTCTCACCAAACCACTGCCCAAAGAGACCTTTGAATACCTCAGACAAAAGCTGGGGGTAGTTGATGCATCATCTTGCTGTTGAATCTTGTCTGTTTCAGAGATTGTTGGTTGTACGCGAGTTTCATATGGGGTATACGCATACATACGCTGGTTTATGTGGGTACATTCATATATATGTTGACTTGAAGAAAAGTAAGGATGAGAAGAGTCCGATATGGATCTATCAGAGACCATCTGGCACAGGTTTAGGGGGAGCATATATTTTTCTAATAATGCATTGTTGGCATTATTGTAGAAGATCTTGGTTCAATTTTTTAGTTTGTTTTGATTTCAGGAGGAGCAAGTACAGAAGGAGAACGTGGATACTGATCTGAATAATGATTGATAGATGTTGCTGATGTTTTGTCTCTATGTCTTATATTTCCTTGTCAAGGTCATGTAACGGCCTATCTTGGTTTCCCCACTATGCCTGGGATGGATAATGAAATGTGCTTATTATATCATGTATCCCCACCTGGTTGGGAGTCGTATGTATGAGTCCTTGGTGATAGGAAGATCACTTATGATGTATAAAGTCAGATTTCTTTTGTAGAACATTTTCTTGCAGATCTTGCCTATATGTCAGGGGGAGCTTCGACAGCTCAACAAAGCCGAGATTTTAGCATATTCTCAGGGGGAGCATAACCCTTTGCCCTTGATGTCAAAGGGAGAGAAAGACTTTGAAGTGACTTTGGGTTGCCATCAAGTCCAAAGGGGGAGATTGTTGGCATTATGACTCAGGTTTGACATAGGTTTGGCTTGATGACATAAGTGTTGTCCTTGATGGCAACTCACTCAAATAGAAAATCATAGTTCAGGCTCTCAGAATGGTAGAAAATGAGATACCCACAAGTTCCTCTTCACAAAGCCACGGATATACACAGGTGCACCAAACAAAAGTTGCGTATATGTACGCAAGTGTACCGAAAAAAAAGTGCATACGTAAAGTACACGCACTTTCATGCAGAGAAAAGCGCACACACATGGGAAATCTTATGGTTGGTCCATGGTATTTAGTCTAACATTTTGAACCTATGGTTTGGTCCGTGGTTTTGCATCTAATGTTTTGAACCCAGATATTGGGTCCCTAGTATTGGATCTCTATGGTTTTGGACCATGGTTTGAGTAAGGCCTAGACTATAAAAAGGAAAGGATATCATTTAGCTGGTGCAGACTGTTGTGTTGAATATCTTGAGAAGAGAAAGATCTGAAATACTGGTGATCAGTTCGTGAGTTATAGCCTGATCTGAATCAAGGAGTAACCTGAGCATTACAAGATGGTTAAGATCTACTGATAGGTCGAGATCTCTTTGGCGCAGGATTGGATCTGATAATCTGGGTATAATTGAAGTCTGATTAAGAAAAGGGATAAATTATCATATAGATCTATACCCGTAGGTCCGACACAGTGGAGGCGCGGATACCCACAGGTTCGACACAGAGAAGGCGCAGATATATGCAAGTCTTACACAGCACAGGCGCGTATTCCGCAGGATCGACACAGCAAAGGCGCGGATATACGCGGGTTTGACAGAGCGCAGGTGCGGATACCCGCAGGATCGACACAGTGGAGGCGCAGATATCCGCAGGTTAAGGAAGAGAATACTGCATATGTACGCAGATTTATATTGGTGAAGTTGCAGACTTTTCTTGAAATATGTTTTAGCTACTTTTGTTTATTACTGTAGTGTTCCGGGTTCTGAATTGGTGTCTGATTACTGGTACTGTGTTCTGAGAAGTTATTGATTCAGTATTTGTACAAGGAAGTTGGTTGATTGCAGATCTATTTGATGCTTGATTGATATTCTTGGATCCAGTCTGAAAATTTATGAAACGTGGTCCCTGGAAGAAAAGAGGAGTCTTCTGTAGGTCAGCACCTACATACTAGTACCTCAACTAGTACAAGAGCTAAGGGGGTTGTAGCTCCCTTCCAAAAGAGTCTGGAGAATGAGAGAAGGTTGTAGCCTTCTGTAGGTTGAAGCCTGCGTGCTGGTATAAGACTGCACTAGCACAGAATCATTGTAAAAAGAAGTTTCTAATTGAAAGAAGATAGAGACATATTGCAGCAGGTGGTTTTCACCCACATTGGGTTTCCACCTTATATCTTGTGTTCTTTTGTGTGACTGTCTGCTCTACTTTTCTGTTCTTGCTTACTGTTATATGGTTCTGACATACTGATTAATGATCAACATTTGAAGAATAAATTAAATTATAAGTATGGAAGGTATATGCAAGTTGCATTAGTCAGATCTGCAAATCTTTGTATAAATTGACAAAGAATTTGATAATACTGATTCACCCCCCCCCCCCCTCTCAGTATTATTTTCAACATTCCTCCCTTGCTTCATTTATCCAATCTAGTTGGATAATAGAAATGTCGCACAACAATGCTTCCACATCCTCATCCTTTCTTGAGAGTGCATCTGCCACAACATTTTGCTTCCCTTTTTTGTAGATGATTTCAAAGTCATAACCCAACGTCTTTGTGACCCATTTCTGTTTCTCTTCAGAGGATAATCTTTGTTCTAAAAAGTATTTAAGACTATCATGATCCATTTTTACCTTGAAGTGTCTTCCCGTTAGGTAGGGTCACCATTTCTTAAGTGCATGTAGTATTGCCAACATGTCCTTCTCATAAATAGCTTTGGGTAAGTACTTTCCCTTGATTGGAGGACTTTTGAAAGCAATGGGTCTTTCATCTCACATTAAAACAACACCAATTCCATTTCTTGAAGCATCACTTTCCACAATAAAGGTTTTTGTGAATTCCAGACTAGCTAAGACTGATGCCTAGCACATTGCCTCTTTAAGATGTTTGAAGGCCTTTGTTGCTTCTAGAGTCCATGAAAATGCATCTTTCTTCAATAATGTTGTTAGAGGTGCTGCTATTCTCCCATAATTTTTAACAAACTTGCGATAATATCTTGTCAACCTGAGAAATCCTTGCAGATGCTTTATGGATGTGGGGATTTTCCATTCCTTAATGGTTTTAATTTTGTTAGGGTCTACCTTAACACCTTCATGAGATACAATATGACCCAGATATTCCACCTCTTGTACTCCAAAGAAACATTTGGAGCTTTTTTCATATAATTGTTTCTCCTCCAATAGTTTGAGCACCTTGTTAACATGTTCAACATGATCCTTCCAAGACTTGTTGTAGATTAGTATATCATAAAAAAATACGAACACGGATTTTCTAAGGAAGGGTTTGAAAATGGAATTCATCAAACCATGAAATGTGGAAGGTGCATTGGTAAGGCCAAAAGGCATGACCAAAAATTTATAATGACCCTCATGAGTTATAAATGTTGTTTTTAGAATGTCTTCAATCTTCATTCTGATTTGATGATATCCTGAACGAAGATCCAACTTAGTGAAGTAAATTGATCCATGCAATTCATCCAATAATTCATCAATGACAACAATGGAAAATTTATATTTAGTAGTGAGCTTGTTGAGCTCCCTATAATCCAGACACATGGGTAATGATCCATCCTTCTTGTGCACCAATACTACTAGAGCAGAGAAAGATCTTTGATTAGGTTGAATTATACCAGCCTCTAGCATTTCTGCAACCATAAGTTCAATTTCACTCTTTTGGGCAGAGGAATATCTGTACGGCCTGATGTTTGGAGGAACATTTCCTAGAATCAAATGAATAGCATGATCATGATCATGAATAGGTGAGAGACCTTTGAGAGTCTTAAATACCTTGGAATGATTGTCCAATAATTTCAGAGATCTGGAGAAATAGATGATTTCAATGTAGGAACCTCTAGTGAACATAATTGTGAAATTACACCACATTGTTCCTTCTTTAGAAGCTTTGTCATATCGTTAGAGTTGATTATCTTTCCTGTTTTCCCTACAATACCCCTTAATTCAACTTCCTTTCATTCCACACAAAATTTCATGAAAAGTTCTTGAAAATTAAAAGCTATTGTACCCAAGTATTGTAGCCATTGGACTCTTAGTACAACATCAACACCACCCATTGGAATGGAAGGAATTGGTCTATTCAATACATATTCTCCCATGGATAGTTTGATATTATGGCAATCTCTAGAGAAATTTACGGTTCCTCCACTTGCAACCATCACTTGACACTCTGGTGCTGGATATAGGTAGCAATTCAATTCCTTTGCTATCTTACAATGAATAAAATTATGGGTACTTCCCAAATCAATCAACATTATTACCTTTTTCTTCTTGATATGTCCTTATATCTTGATAGTTTGAGGAGTGGTAATTCCATCCAATGCATTACAAGATATGGTCGGATTCATTTCTTCTTTATCTAGGGTTTGTTCCTGGAGTATATTCTCTTCTTTTGACATTTCTTGTTCCTTTTCTTCCTCCTCTTCACAATCTATGTAGAATAATTTCTTCTCAACACACTTATGACCTTTAGTGTATTTTCTATCACAACTATAACAAAACCCTGCTGCTCTTTTTTCTTCCAATTGTTGTGGTGTCAACCTTGTAGATTGTGGAAGGCTAGGGGAAAAAACACTTCCATCTTTATAGTTGTGACTGGTAGGCTTCCTGGTTGCCATAATTTTGCTTTCCATTTTTCTTGCTAACCTGAATGCCTTTTCCAGTGAATCAGGTTCCCAAAGGCAAACCTCATGTTGGATATTATCCTTTAAAGTCCCTATGAACACATCAATCCTATGCTCCTCTGGAATATCTTTTACCCTTATGTTCAATTTTTGGAAGTCCTCAATGTGCTCCATAATTGAACCCTTTTGTTTGAGATTTATCAATTAGCTAAAATAAGTGTTGCTTTTTGTATTCTCATAATGTGCTATCATTTCTTCCATAAAAATTTCCCAAGTGACAATTTGTTTACGAGAGAAAATCCATCAATACCATACAAACTGATTTGGCTCCAAATATAAAGTTGCAATATGTACCTTTTGTGTGTTTTGCACATTATGGAGGTCGAAAAATTTCTCCATCTGTAGTATCCATGTTCAGGGATCCTTGCCATCGAACTTCCTCATATCGATTTTTGGAACATGGTGGGTCTTCAATCCAACATTAGATTCTATGAAATCATGATTAACATTTATTTTTTTCTCATCATGAGTTTCCTTTACTACCCTTTCACCATTAGTGACCATTTCTTGTAGGAACTTATTCAAATTTATCTTCAATTCTTCCATCTTATCATCCATGCCATTCATCTTAGCTTCCACACCATCCATCTTAGCTTCCATCTTAACTTGCATGCCATTCATATTAGCTTCCACGCCATTCATCTTGGCTTCATTTACCTTTAGTGAGAGTGAAATTTGTTGTACTTGGTCTTGTAATTTTGATATATCATGTTGCATTTATTCCTCTTCTTCATGAGTCATGCTATAGCTTTCAGGTTGCTTACTAGGTGTTTCCATTTGCTTTCTTCGGGGCAATAATTAATGCTAATAATTCTTCACTATTCCCTTTGAATTCCTTCAAACTAATTTTTCAAACCAATATTATGCAAAATTAAAAAAAAAAAACTACACACCTTTTTTTCACTTTGTAAGAGCTCGATATTAAATCTATTGTATCTCTGTAACTGAGGATCTCAAATATCTGAAATCTCGTCCTACAGTAGAACTTTGAGTCCTCTTTCTAACCCCGCAATTCTAATCAAGATTGGATTCTCCAAAGAAGAGTTATGCCGAATCTCCCACAGTGACCTGATTATAAACTAGTTCAGTAGAGCAAACTTGTACGACGTGCCATGTGTCATTGTTTCGACCTTAGTATCTGAAACTAATACAAAGAAAACTACAGGCCTACCTATTTCTAAAACTTCTTACGAAATTTCAACCTGATGCTCAAAACAAAAGTTATGATGATTTTCCTCAGGTCACCTGTTTGGAATGTAATTCAGGAGTCTGCGAAAACCCTAAATTCCTTAGATCATATCTCTGCAAATATAGCGAGACAAGCTCTGAAATTCGAACCCGGAGTTTAGAATGATTTCAGCTCAAATGGGTTTTTTTTAGCTTCGAAAACGTCGCATTAAAAAAGTTATAGCAAAAATTGCACGATGACCTGTTTGGAGCAACGAAACCCTAGAATCTGAAGCTCTGATACCAAATGTTAGGAAACCAGCTCACAAAAAGATAGAAAAGATAGATCAATGCCTTAGAATTCAGCCTCTTCAAGGGGGCAACCTCCTTTACATTACACAAATGAACAATTCTTGGATGAAACAAATGACTAAACCTCCCTACTATATATAAGAGTCTAAGGGGTCATAATACAATCAAGCCGACATAATAGTAATAACATAAGGGCACAAAAATAACAATAGTGGGTTTCTATGGGGCATATTAATAACAATATGGGGACAACAGGGGCACAATAATAACAATAAGGGATACAATGACAATAGTAATGGGGGAATCACTAGTATTATAGGGACCTAACAAGTTGGAAGGTTTGGGAAACCCTTGGGTGACCTTGGTGGCTTCCTAGAGGTTTTCCCTCAATTCAGCCTCAAAACAGGCCACTACATGAAAACTTACACGATGTACTAGAAACCTACAGGATTCCCTGTATTTCTATAGGATAAAGCCAAGAGAAAAATGAGGGGTGTTGGAGGTGATGGAAGGCTTAGGGAAGGTGGTTTATGAGTGGAATGGAGTGAGAAAAGGCATAGGATCACTCAAAACCCAAAAATGAGTTTAGGAGATGGTTGGATTTTCTCAACATGCTTGGGGGAATTTCAATATAAAATGATGAAATTGGTGAAGGTATTGAGGAAAACAAGGAATGCCTATGGGTGGATGAAGTTGGAAGGTGGTTGCTTGCTATGAGATTTCTTTCTACTTCTGAGACACCTACTCTACGTCAAACATGTGTAATTTCCAAAAGGTCACGTAAATAAGAAGAATTCTCATGAGCTAGAAAAGTAGAATTTAATGAACTAATAGTCTACCTTATGCATGAGGAAATTGTTGAATAAAATGGAATCATGGATGGGATCTACTGCAATAATGAAGATAGAAGAGATGGAAATGAAATCCTACACTTGAAAAACTGATCAAATGATGGTTCAAGTACAATAAACTCTAAATGTTATGAAAGAAATGGAAATCTGTCTTTTTGGGGCTGCATAATGGGTCTTTTCCTCAAAGCATGATCCCAGAAGGAATAAGTGAGGCCAGGAAACCTATTGACATCTTTTTGGTGCTTCTTTTATCCCTTCTAACTTGCTACTGAAGTAAGGCACAAATGGAAGCAAACGAATAAACAATTAATCAAATCTACACTACTTGCAATGAAATACTTCTAAAGACAGTTTAACCATGAATCTATGAAACTAAGCTAAGAATACAAATACAAGAAGAGGAGCCTTTATTGCTAGGGTTGGGCCCTAACCCAAGAGCTTCAGCCCTCTGAGTTAACTCAATGCTGGATCAAGAAAAAGCTCATTCTTATTATCAAAATAGAAAATAACATCAAAGTATTCCACAATTCTGGAGCTCAAAAATAACTAGAGTTTTTACAACAAAAATTCAAATCCTAATGAGGCTCTAGGCCTCTCTACTTATATAACTGAAGTCCATAACGACTTCCTTAAATTTAGGGAGGCTCGGCTCCCAAAATCGAGATTAACTAACTCTTTTTCTATCACTTGCTCAGGTGCCTTCTGATCTTCATGACTTGGTTGCTTGCACTCCAAGCTGGTGGGGTTAATGGAGGAATATTCGAATGGTAGAGGAGTGAATGAGGAGTATTTACCTCCTACAATCTCTCTCCCTTGTCCCATTCGAGTTTCAAACCTTAGTCTTGCCAAAATTCCTTGATTTTCTCTTCCAAACCTGCATTCAATGCATATTAGTTCACTAGGCATAATATCTCACTTTAGCTCATCTCATTAAACAAAATATAATCAAAACATGTAATAAGTTGTGAGAAGAGTTGGTTTGACTAAGCTAGGAGGTCAATTAAGGCCCATATAATTATCCAATGATGGGGCTCGGCATCACCCCCTACTGAAAGTGTTTCTCATCCTCCAAGAAACTCAATCAATATCCATGTCTTTCATAGCTCTAGTGGCCTCCTTGACATCCCATGCCTCTATTGTGGTTTCTTCTTCTTGTGCATAGAAACCTGCCTTCTTTTCTACCTCCTCCCACTGCCTCCTTTCTTCTTCTTCCTTCCTTCCTTCTAGCATCCCTAAGAATAGTGGTGGACTGAGTCTCAAGCCAATCCAATTGACTTTGAGCCTTTGAATAGATTGCTTGTACATGGGTGTACTGTTTAGTGTTTCTCTCATTCTTTTAGGAGAGTGGTACTCTCTTATCTTTAAAATGTATGGCAATGTGTTCCATCTCCTCAAGCAAGCTTGCATGTTGTCATCCCCTAACAACCTGAACATGTCCTCAAAATGTGTAATTGCTTGCTCTTGGGCAGCAAGATACATGGGTGAAAGTTGAGGATGATTTGAGATTAAATTATGTGTACTGATGAGGGCCATTGGATTGGAGAGCTCAACTCTAATAATAAGAGGCTTTGTTTGTTCTCTTGCCAATATCTTCTACATTTATACAACCTTTGCTTCCTCATGGTTCATCCATGATGCCAAATCCATCAATTGTAAATCTCCTAGCTTGGGATTAGGGTCCCATACATTCATGTATGTTAATTCCATGATATGCAAATAAAACTCAGACATCTTGGCCCTATCTTCCAATGTACATTGATCACAAAGATCAATGAACTGTCTATAATCCTGAAATCGTATGTTGCCTCTCTGTGCTAAGGTGTTGATTTGGAACTGCAACCATTGTTCTTTAAGGTATAGGGCATAGGATTTAGCTACCATCCTGCATTGGATTGCTTCCAAAGAGAGACTGGCCATGGATGCCAATTGATTCTCTCTTTCTTGCAGTTGTCTTTTCAACCATGCATTTTCTGTCTCTAACTGATTTTTTGTTATGGCCTCTCTGTCTCTTAAGCTACTTAGTTCTATGCCCATCTCCTTAAGCTTCTCCTCCATGTTACCAATGTCCTCCACCCCCTTGGACTTGGCAATATGCATCTATATATGAGTTTTGGCTCTCTCCTTCTCAAGCTCAAAGAATAATGGAATAGCAAATTTTTGTGGAATGACCCTGCCCCCTTCAATAAATCTGTAGTAGGATTCAAGGTTAGGTTGGGGGATAAGTTTCCTTAGCTTTGGACAGATTATGAAGATTTGGAGGAGGAGATCATTAAATGACGTGTTCCCTACTACAAGAGGATCAATAATAAAAAATAAATCAACAAGATATTATGGAATTATGGCACAGATTGTGGAACTCGAATGATTGAGAAAATCTAGGAATGTGTTCCACTAATCAAGGGACCAGATCCACTAATCAAGGGATTTTTGTGGGGAAAGCTTCCTCCATTCATGGGGAATGATTCCTAATAATTTTGTATAAGTACCAAGTTGAATTTGCCTCTAGGGAATAATTGATAAAATCTAGGAATGTGTTCTTTGCCATTTAATGCAGATTCCTAGTATTGGGGACCAGATCCACTAATCAAGGGACTTTGGTGGGGAAAGCTTCCTCCATTCATGGGAAATGATTCCTAATCATTTTTTATAAGTACCAAGTCGAATTTTCCTCTAGGGATAGATTTTCATTAGTGTTATTGTGGAGAGAGCTTGTATTTTTGCAGCTCCTTTGTATTTTCTTGCAGGGATGTAATTCTATTCATGAAAATAATGAAGATTGATGTCATGTTCATCTTCTAAATCTTGTTCTCCTCCATAGTTCTATGATTTTCCTTGGGCTTGGCCATCCCAAGAACCTGAGAGACCTTTTAAATCATTTTCTTCCATTCTTTTCACTTCTTATTCACATGCATCTCTAATTTTTATTTCTTTCTATTTATGCATTTAGTATTAATGATTTATTATTGTAGGATTAAATTAAATGGTTGATGTAAGTTATTTTTCAGGATCACAAGCACTATTTAATCCTTGAAAAAGCTTTGGAAGTTCATAGTAATCATTGGGCTGCTTGGATTAGTCATCTTATTCCCAAATCTAGATTGTTGGACCTCTTTTTTAGCAAAGAACAGTAAATTTCTGCTATTTTTTAGAGCATGCTAACGAGCTTCAATTAAATTGATTCCACTTTCATTATATCACAAAAACATTCTAGTTCATAAAAAAAATTACCCCATTGCATTTGCACTTGATTTGGTTAGGATTTTTTTAGATTTACTAGCTCACTAGTCCTCGAATTTCTAGATTTTCGACTAGTAATGTTTTTTTTTTTTTTTGCATGGGTTAACAGAGGCATTTTTGAGTGATTCCACTTGGAATAGGTACCTAATACATCCTAGTTAATAAAAAAAATTGTCCCATCCAATTTGGATTTGATTTTCTTGGTCATTAAACCCTCACCAATTTCATCATTTCACAAGGAAACTTCTCGAAGATTTTTGAGCGAATCCATCCATCTCCCAAATTTGGTTTTGAATTATGAGTGATCCTAGGAATTTTCTCACTCCATTCCATCCACCAACCACCTTTCCTAAGCCTTCCATCACCTCCAACACCCATTTTTTTTCTCTCAGCTGTATCCTGTAGGTTTTCAAGAGATCCGGTTGGTTTTTAGTACATCCTGTAGGTTTTCCTGTAGTGGCCTATTTTGAGGTTGAATTGAGGGAAAACCTCTAGGAAGCCACATAAGGTCACCTAAGGGTCTCCCAAGCCTTCCAACCATTAACCATCATCTTCTAGACACATCCACATCACCAAAAGAGATTAGCTTTCACACTCTCACATGAAAAAAGACAAAAAGAAAAAAAATATATATTTTATTCATTTACATGCACAGCAGTAGAAGGTTTGTTGGTTTCAATCTGCATGCTTAGGATAGTAGGATTGCATACATGTTAACTTAGAATTCTTTTGAAGCAAAGCCTCTTAGCAGTTAGTTAGAAAATGGTGTGATTTAGCATTTGATTTCAGTCTTTTTCCTTGTATTTTCTTTCTTGCAATAGGTTAAGGTTCCATTTCGAACGTTTCATTTTCTGCAATTAGTTTAGGATTTGACTTCAGTACATGCACTCCATTACATCATGGCAGCAAGGGAAGGAAACAGTGTATGCCACACATATATTGCCGATACCTCTTAAGTTTGTATGAACCCCGGGTTGATAATTAAAGTCGATAGCCTTCGGAGTTGCAGCATTCTTGCTGCAGTACTGAGGTTCATCACTTTTTGGCACCGTTACTGGGGAGATGTCAAAGTATGCATTGTTTTCTTCCCTAGTTGATTCATTTCTTTTTACTTTTTGCAAAAACAAAAAAATATTTGCATTAGGCATATTTAATTTTAAAAGTAGAAAACTGCATTGCATTATAGTTTTCATTCAATCATAAAAAAATAAAAAAATAAATCTCCAACACCAACCCACCCCCCCCCCCTTCCCATTTGATCACATGGTGCAGTAAGAGCTACATCACCATTCACTTTTGTAGGTAGAAGAAGAAGATGGTGAAGAATGTAGAAGAAATTGATAGAGATGATGACAATGAGGAAGATCCTCTCGAATTTCCCATTCAAGATATTTATGGAAGTGTGCACATGAAGAAAATCCCTCCATCTTTTCTTCCAAAATTTCATGGTCTAAGGTCAGAGGATCCAGAAAACTTTCTCTTTGAATTTGAAATTGTTTGTAGATCTTATGGTTACTTATTAAAAAAATCAAAAACTGAGATTGTTTCCAGCAACATTGAAGGATAGAGCTCTTAAATGGTTCATGAGTTTAGGGACTAACTCAATAAGATCATGGAATGATATGCAAAAGATATTTCTAGAAAAATATAAAGATCATGATCTTAAGGAAGAAATCTTTAAAATGAATCAAAGAGAAGATGAGAGTCTAGAGGATCTAATAGAGAGGTTCATGTATAATGTTAAGAGGGGAAAACTACATCATTTATGATCCAACACACTAAAAACCCTCTTACTTAGAACAATTAGGGATGAATGGATTAATCTCCTTAATCTCATGAGTAGAGGTGATGTATATCAATTATCATTTGAGGAAATTTGTGAAACATGCAGACACATATCGAGAGGAAAAGCAAGAGTAGGTAAATCAACATCAAGATCGGTAAGTCAAGCTAAACTTGGAAATTTGTTTGATGATTTTAAAACAAAAATTCTTAGCAATCTAACGAAATAAGTAGAAATGTTAAGAATGCAAGATGAAGGTAAAGAAAATGTTGATATTTGTGTTACAGAATCACATGATGTTAAACATTTTCCATCATTACCAAGGTTGAAGGAAGTTCACGAAGAGGACAATGGAGCAAGTCAATTGTCAATGCAACAATGTTATGTAGATCCAAGAGGACCATGGCAGCCTATTCAACCTGATATGATGCAAGAGTTTAACTCACGATTTCAAGCTTATGCACATCCACCTAAAATTAATTAGAACACACCCTTTCCTTGGCAACATTGGCCATCTCAACCCAAAAACCAATCTTGGCAACAAGGTTGGCAAGGAACTTATGGGAGCCATCCACAATATCCTCAGTGTTTTCCTCAATATCCTCCATATCAAACTCCATGTTATCCTTACCATTCACCTCCACCATAACCACAACCCCAACTACATCCATCTCAAATATCCACTCCCACTCAACTACCTGTACCACCATTTCCAAACCCACACATTGAACTAGCTCATCCCACTACAATGCTGAGGTACAAAACTTCCAAACATTTCCTCTTGAGCTCAATGGTATTCACCATAGCTCAGGAAGATTATTACAAAAAAGTGATTCTCTTGATGCCATTAAGGGATAACATGAAGAGAAAGAAGATTTGAAAGAGAAGATCAAAGAATCATGGGCTGCACTTGATGAAGAGCGGACAATAAAATCAAAGATTGAGAAAGATCCCTCATGGTTATCATCAAGTCCTCCATGTGTTCAAGAGATCAATCAACAAAAAGAGGAACAATTGAAGGTCATGGTAAAAGAAGACATCCAAGATGATCCAAATCAGCAAGTGGACCAGAGGCATCCCAACTACATTGAAATATGGTTCCAGATAGTCACTATGTTGCAACAATACTCTCTTCTTCAATTGTGCTTGATATCATCAAAGTCAAAGCATTTGATCACTCAAATCCAGGTACATGTCAAAGCATACATTTCAATCATCCACATCATTTTGTATGTCATCTTGATATGCACATGGCTCCATTGGAAGTATTCTTATACTTGAAAGTGATTTTGTTTTTCAAGTAGAGTAGGGTAGAAGAAAAAAATGATGAAAAAAAGAAAAATAAAATAAAAATATCAGGTGAAAACCTCCTTTGAGGCGTCTCAGATTGGCTCATTGATTGAAAACCTCCTTGAGGTAGTCAATGGGTTGGAAAAAAAAAAGATCCTAGGTGAAAACCTCCTTTGAGGCACCTAGGCAGACCTACTAGTTGAAAACCTCCTTGAGGTGGCTAGTAGGCCTAAAAAAAAAATAAAAAAATCTTTGTTTCATGTATCTTTTTGATGAATGCATGTACTCTCCAACATCTACAAGCAACAATAACAAGTTGGTACCAATGGGAAAATTGGTCAATCCCAGTCAAAAGAAGTCAAACTTTGACTTTCTCCTCCTTTGCTCGAATTATCCAACAAGGCCAAGGCCATGCCAATCCATCACCCTCATCTATTTTCACCATTCACCCATCATTCTCAAGCTTTTCCCATTCAGTTTGCTTGTTGTCCTAAAAAACTACAGGATGCTCTATTTTACTCTATGATACAAAAATACATAGAGCAGAAATTTGTTTTTGCCATAACTTGAAAACCATGCATCCATTTTCCAATTTGTTTCAAGGGGAGATGCATATAGATGATGGTAACATGCTCAAGCAATTTCAGCAAATTCTAGTGCACAATTTTCAAGAAATCATCTCGCATCACCTACAGTAATTTTTTCATTTTCGTGTTATCCTTGCATCCATTTAAAACATTGTTCCATGGAGAGATGCATATGGATGATGGTAATAAGCCCAAGCAATTTCAACAAATTCTAGTGCATAGTTTCCAATAAATCGGCCTCCATCACCTTCAGCCATTTTTAGTTTTTCTCAAGATCCGTGCATCCATTGACCAAATTTTTTTAATGGAGAGGTGCATAATGATGATTACAACATGCTCGAAAAGTTTATGGTCAATCCATTCTACCATTTGGGAGATATGGACAAAACAAGTTGTTGTCCTAAAAACCTACAAGATTCCCCGAGATCCTACAAGATACAAAACAACACCTATAGGATTGGCAGTCAGAAGTTTTAAAGGGAAAAATCAAAGGTTGGCTTCATCAAACATTGATAAGGAGACATATAAAGCCCTCCACATCCATCAGAGAAATGTGACAAGGGGATTTAACAAGAAAGAACCCACCAACATAGTCAGGATAACAGCATCACCATCCAACACCTGCACATCAACATCAACTTAGCAGCAGAATGCATGTCTCTCCAACAACCATCAGATAGGTACAAGTATGCAATATTATTGAACTCTTCTCTTGAGCATATTATAGTTAGAAATTTGTTGTCAATGCATGAGAGATGAGGTTTTATAAGCTAAGGATGGGTCAGCAATTTCAACTGCTTTCACCACAACACTCCAAGACCTCCATCCACTTCATATTTCCTATCTATTCATCATTCATCCATCCCATTCATTCTTGAAAAAAAACTAAAAAAAAAATAGAGCATCCTCTCTATTTTCACAAACATACACTACTCCCTTTGAGCCCTAACATCATCATATAATCCCTCATCATCATTTCTCATCACTCCCATACAGTTAGAAGACTCTAAAGGAAGAAGGAATGACTACTATAGGAAGGCAGAACGCTGCTACAAGAAGGAAGAAAGGAAAAAAATTGTGTTAAACCCAAAAACGACAGTGCCTAAGAGAGACCTAATCAAAACAGGGAACTCCAAGGCCATTAAGAAATCGTCTAGGCCACAAGGGAGAAGAAGAAGGCAAGAAAAGGAAATGAGGCATCCACCATCAAAACAGAACTCAAATGGAAGTAACGAAAAGAGGCTTTCCAAGAGGTCTCTAATCTCTTTCTAGCTTTTTTCCAAGGCCTAAAAGATGTTATAGAAATGAGAAAAAGGCATGGGAGTCAAGTCGAGGGCCTGCCCTAACCTCAAACTATCATTTATGCTCAAAACCGGTATCTTGTAGTTTTAACAAGGTTTCCTGTAGTTTTGACAGGAATTACTATAGGATGTCCTAGTTCTCATCTAAATGCATGTTGAAGGTGTTAGAGGTGTCCAAATGTCAGAACAAGGTAGCAGCAGGTTGATAAGTGTGTGGAAGACCTTGCCAAACTGAAAAATATTCAAGAACTCATCTTGAATAAGGGCAAGAAAGCAAGCTAATGGTCTCAAGAAACAATGATTTTTCTTTGCACAAATATGTTTTTGGTCTTGTCCTTGTAGAACTTACAACCAAGATTCTTAATGCACAATAGAGGGGCCACCAGGGCCATGGATGAGGCACAATGAGGTCACTAAGTTGCTCAGAGGATGAGCAACACTTTCCAGAGGGGGGTATGATAGGCCTCTAAATTATACATAAATTAAGGCCCAAGCATATAAATTAAAAATAAATTAAGGTCCATATAACCATCTTTCAACATATTAAACCTCTCTTCTTGCATCAGATAATTTATTTTTAACTTTAATATATTCATTAGGAAGGTTTATGAATAATGGATATTTGTGCCTAATATTATTTATTTTTGTGGAATATTATGAGAATATTGGACATATTATGCAGATTTGGAGGAGGAGATAATTTAGGGACTTGTTCCCTACTACAGGAGGATCAATAATAAATAATAAATAATAAATCAACAAGATATTATGGAATTATGGCACAAATTATGGAACTCCAATGATTGAGAAAATCTAGGAATGTGTTTCACTAATCAAGGGACCAAATCCACTAATCAAGGGATTTTGGTGGGGAAAGTTTCCTCTATTCATGGGGAATGATTCCTAATAATTTTGTATAAGTACCATGTCGAATTTTGCTCTAGGGAATGATTGAGAAAATCTAGGAATGTGTTCCTTGCCATTTAATGTAGATTCCTAGTATTGGGGACCAGATCCCCTAATCAAGGGATTTTGTGGGGGAAATCTTCCTCCATTCATGGATAATGATTCCTAATAATTTTGTATAAGTACCAAGTCGAATTTTCCTCTAGGGATAGATTTTCATTAGTGTTATTGTGGAAAGAGCTTGTATTTTTGCAGCTCCATTGTATTTTCTTGTAGGGATGTAATTCTATTCATGAAAATAATGAAGATTGGTGTCATGTTCAGCTTTTAAATCTTATTCTCCTCCATAGGTATATGAGTTTCCTTGGGCTTGGCCATCCCAGGAACCTCAAAGCCCTTTTGTATCATTTTCTTTCCTTCTTTTCACTTCTTATTCACATGCATTTCTAGTTTTTATTTCTTTCTATTTCTGCATTTAGTATTAATGATTTATTGTTGTAGGATTGAGTTAAATGGTTGATGTAAGTTCTTTTGCAGGATCACAAGCACTATTTTATCCTTGGAAAAGCTTTGGAAGTTCATAGTAATCAATGGGCTGCTTGGATTAGTCTTCTTATTCCCAAATCTAGATTGTTGGACCTCCTTTTTAGCAAAGAACAGTAATTTTTTTTTATTTTTTAGAGCATGCTAATGAGCTTCAATCAACTTGATTCCACTTTCATTAGATCACAAAACATTCTAGTTCATAGCAAAAATTACCCCATTGGATTTTCACTTGATTTGGTTAGGCATTTTTTAGATTTACTAGCTCACTAGTTCTCGAATTTCTAGGTTTTTGACTAGTGATGTTTTTTTATTTTTTTCCCATGGGTAAACAGAGATATTTTTGAGTGATTCCACTTGGAATAGGTACTTAAGACATCCTAATTAATAAAAAAAATTGTCCCATCAAATTTGGATTTGATTTTCTTGGTCATTAAACTCTCACCAATTTCATCATTTCACAAGGAAACTTCTCCAAGCTTTTTGAGTAAATCCATTCATCTCCCAACTTTGGTTTTGAATTCTAAGTGATCCTAGGCATTTTCTCACTCCATTCCATCCACCAACCACCTTCCCTAAGCCTTCCATCATCTCTAACACCCATTGTTTTTCTCTTGGCTATATCCTGTAGGTTTTCATGGGATCCTATAGGTTTTTAGTACATCCTGTAGGTTTTCTTGTAGTGGTATTTTTTGAGGCCGATTGAGGGAAAACCTCTAGAAAGCCACACAAGGTCACCTAAGGGTCTCCCAAACCTTCCAACCATCCACCATCATCTCCAAGCCACCTTCCACATCACCAAAAGAGATTAGCTTTCACACTCTTAGATGAAAAAAGACAAAAAGTAAAACAAATTTATTTTATTCATTTACATGCACAATAGTAGAAGGTTTGATGGTTTTAATTTGCATGCTTAGGACAATAGGATTGCATACATCTTAACCTAGAATTATTTTGAAGCAAAGCCTCTTAGCATTTATTTGGAAAATGGTGTGTTTTAGCATTTGATTTCAGTCTCTTTCCTTGTATTTTCTTTCTTGTAATAGGTTAAGGTTCCATTTCGAACATTTCATTTTCTGCAATTGGTTTAGGATTTGACTTCAGTACATGCTCTTTATTCCATCATGACAAAAAAGGAAGGAAACATTATATGCCACACATATAGTTCTGATACCTCTTAAGTTTGTACGAACCCCAAATTGATAATTAAATTCGGTAGCCTTGGGAGTTTCATCATTCTTGGTGCAATACTGATGCTCATCAATTGGCACAGTTTTCTCTATGATCATGCCTTGCCATTCTTCTTGTTCCTATTTCTGCTTCTTTTCCCTCTATCTCCTTCTTAGCTCCTACTCTTCTTTCAACTTCTTCTCTGTTTCTTGCAAATTCCTTTATGCTTCCTCCAACCTTTGCTTCTCTCTCTTTCTTTGTTTTGCTCTCTTTATGCAATTTTTCCTCTTCGCCTCAACTACCAAAGCTGCTTTCTCAATGAGAGGATCTTATTTGACCTTGTAGCTTTGCTCAGCCTCTAGGTTCTTGGCAATCTTCCTCTTTCCTTTGTCTTGTGTTAGTTTTTTGCTTATTGATGTTGTTGTTGTTGCTTCCTATGGTGTTGCTACTTGCATAGTAGCTTTCCATTGTATAGCCATGCTAACGGGTTCATTGAGCTTGGAGGAGTTGTAACAGTACCTCCAAGGATCTTCCTTTTCCCAATGAAATTTCTCGTGGATCCATAGATAATAAACCTTCACATAGTGGTTCTTGCATATAAAGTGTGAATCACACAGATTGTAGTCTTTGGTGCCAAACTCAAAATTTTCTAAGTCCTTGGCCTAGGCATCCACATCCTTCAAAATCATGATCTCATACAATCCAATTGCAAAGGAAGAGCAGGCCAAGGTGCCTTCATCCTCCTATGAAGCGTTGGCTATAACCCTATGGAGACGTGATATGCAACCTCTTGCATGACCAACTTATCCATGGCAAACCTTAGTAGAACAGGCGGATGCTTCTCTCCACCAAACATCTTGATGAAGATTCCACTCGGTGAGGCATACCAATCTGCGATGTTAAGTATTTCCTCCATAGCTTCTTGGGACATGCAAGGTCGATCTTGTTCAAACATCAACTTGTAAACCAGGATGATGAAATGGTTAGATATCCTTTCCTTGACTCCCCGGAAAGAAACTTGCAATAAATATTCACAATAGCCTGTGATGGTGTCCATGTCCAACCCATGCCATGAAACTGATGTTGGACACAGATTGCATCAAGTAGGTACGTGAACATACAGATTCTCGCTTTCTCATCCTTGGGCGAATTTCGAGCATTAGTCACATGCACTTTCAGCTAAAAATACTATAGATCCGACCAATTGTATGGCCTCCCATCATTTGCCAACTGATCCAACACAACCACCCAATTATGCGGAAAGGTCTTAGTGCTCTCTTGATCGTACAATCGGAACACAAAGAATATCAAGAGTTGCTAGGCCTTTCTGAGTGACTTAGTCTTTTAAACATGATTGGATGTCGATCTGAACTTTGACTGCTCTTTCACTAAGCGCTTTATGATGTCTCTAGTGTTCACATTGTTGTGGGGGGCATAGAAAAAGTGCATCCTTGCAGTTCACCAGTTGTGGTAAGTGATACATCTGATGATAGTTTTCTGTCCTGAAGGTAGCAAGATGTGTTTCATTGGAACTACTCAGTATCATCGTCTTAGGATCGGTATGGGAGACAATCCAATGAATGATGTCCACACATGGGAAGGTGGGGTACTTGCATACAACCTTATATAAGCCTAACTAGTGGATGTTGACATAGATTTGCTGATCTTCTAGATTTTCCTTGAAGCTCCCTGCAAATATATTCTTGATTTCCTGCCATGTTATCTTCATGTCATTCTCTATGAACAGTTGTGTGTCTGCATAGATTCGGAATTTCGTTGACACTTGTTCAACTACATCCCCAGTGCTTCTCTCGATAATATCCTTTGATGCAACTTTCTTGGAAGCCACGTTACTTGTACTGTTGAAAATCTGCTTAACAACTGATGTACCTGGAGATAGAGAGGACACTCATGGCATGAAAATGTTAGCTTGAAATCGAAAGCACTTCAAGAATAGACCAAGCAAAAAAATGGGAAACTACTGGGAAGGATTACGCAATTTTGGCTCTCAGAGGTGAGTGACTGTCAGCTGGATCTATGCATTACACAGTCTCAGCTACCATTGGGGAGGTGATGCTGACTGGAACTGTGCAATGCGCAGTTTAGTCTAATCTTGTGTTGGTTGGGACTGCACATTGCACAATCCTAGTGGCCAAGGCTTCGGGACTGGCTACTGGAATTTCATAGTTGGAGCCATTCCTTGTCAACTTTTGTGCAATTCCTGGAGCCAAGGTAGAGCCTTGAGATCCATAAATGAGTAGTGCATGCTAAGAAGAGGTAGATTCGAGCCAAGGGAAACATGAAAATGAGAAGATTTTAATGTGTAAGTGATTTTGGTGCATATCTGAGTGAATAATGATGCATGCAATCAAAAAAAGTGCAATAATCGATCAAACTAAAGAACAATGAAGCTCATGGAGAGAGTTGCCGCAATGACGACCGTTAGTAAAAAAATTGGGTTATGCATGCAACACTTGGGAAAGGAAATGAAAAACTTAAAGCAACATTTATACAAGCTAAAATAAATCAAAATGCCAGCAGTTCTTCAATAAAATGGGTAAAACAACACTCTCACAAGCCAAGGAAACAAAAGCAACAGAAAAAGCAGCAAAAGACTAGAAAAGCAAGACTTACCCAAAAAATTTGTGACGATTGTGCCGAATGTTCCTAGATCTCCTCAGGAATTCCAGATCTCCAAGATCAAATGTGAAAATGAGCTTTGGCAAAATCCATTAAATAGATTTGGTCATTTCATGGTTTATGACACAAAGGCCAAAAATCAAGGAAAAAGTGACACATGGTGGCAATTTCCAAAAATATCTCAAGTGTAACTTCAATTGCTAAAAATAGATCCCTATTTTTTAAGGATGCATTTTCACTTTTTTCTTTTTCGGGAAAGGTTGTCATGCATGCTTGGAGAGATTGCGTAGTTCCGAGGAGGACTGTGCAACTCACTGGCACATGCATTGACCAGCCACTGAGGGAATGCTTCTGCGCAATTCCTGAGCTGAGTGGCTCTGGCTGCCTCTCATGCTCTGTGCAGTTTCCTAGCTGAAGGCAAGCTTCCAGCTGGGTCTACGTATTTCTGAAGCTCACTGGTTGCTTGAACTGTGCATTTCTGAAGAGCAAGTCTGGTTGCCCTCTAGGATTGCGCAGCTCACTAAGGCAAGCCTTGAACCAAATTGCAACCAAGTCAAGAGGTCAGCCTATGGTTAGACAGCAAAGCAAGTGAGCAAACACAAGCTATAAAGAAAAAGATAAACCTCAATGAAATCACAAGTACCTGGGTCAATGCGAGATAAGACGCTGGGATTTTAGTAGGGAGGCTCCAAAACGAAGTGTAAGCAAAATTTTGGAGGGTGGTTGTAGCCACTACAACATAAACCCAAGGGATTAATACTGAAAACCCAAGGGATTAATACTAAAAACCCAAGGGAATAATATTAAACCCAATGAATTAATTTTGTAAACCCAAGCTATATAAACCCTAAAATAAACATGGTTGACCATGTTTGACCATAGTTGACTTTCATATTGAGACAATCTTTGTCATAATGCGACGTTGGACCATGGTTGACCATGATTGATTTTCATATTGAGAGATTATTTATCATAATGTGACACTGACCCCTGGTTGACCATGATTACGATGGTTGACCATGATTAACGATGATTGATTATGGTTGATTTTCATATTGAGAAAATCTTTGTCACAATGCAACGTTGACCATGGTTGTCACAATGTGATGTTGGACCATGAGACAATATTTGACACAATGTAATCATGGTTATTGACCATAGTTGGCCATGGTTGATTTTCATATTGAGATAATCTTTGTCACAATGCGACATTGGACCATGGTTGACAATAGTTGATGATGGTTGACCATAATTGACCATGGTTCACCATGGTTGACCATGGTTCACATATGGTTGATGTTCATATTGAGACAATATTTGTTACAATGTGGCACATGACCGTGGCTGACCATGACTAACCATGATTGACCATGGTTGATTTTCATATTGATAATGATTGACCATGATTGATTTTAACATTGAGACAATCTTTGTCACAATGTGATGTTGGACCATGGTTGACCATGATTGTACATGGTTGACCATGGTTGATTTTCATATTGAGAAAATATTTGTCATAATGTGACGTTGGACCATGATTATAAACCCAAGGGATTTATATTAAACTGAAGGGATTTATATTAAACCCTAGGATTAATATTATAAACCCTATGCATAATATTCTGCCCAAAGAATATGAACCTTTAGATTAATACACCCACGGGATTGATATTATAGACCTAATGGTCTAATAAATAATAATAATAAAATAATTGATCCAAACTTTATAAATAAATATTAGTAATTAATGATAGTAAATCTTTGTGAATTAAAAGTGTCTTTTTGTTTTCGTAAGTGGATTAGTGGCTATAAATGTCATATAATGTCTTTATTACCAGTGACTAGAGAAATATCTACAATCCAACCAGAAATCATTAAAGAAAACTTTCAATTTGGTTTGGTATAAGTCAAAATCTTATTTTTACAATAGTTTTAATACCATCATCACATTAATTCCACGACATAGGAGGTTTTAAAATATATTAAATTTTGATATTTAATTACATTAATTTTAATTATCTTATTATTATTATTTTAATGAAAATATCAAATAAAAATTAAAGAACAAAATATTAAACCTTAGGAATATGAATCCTTACATTAATAAACCCAAGGGATAAGAATTATAAACCCAAAGTATATAAACCCTAAAATAAATATTATAAACCTTAAAATAAGCATGGTTGACCATGGTTGATTTCCATATTGAGACAATCCTTATCACAATGTGACGTTGGACCACAGTTGACCATGCATGACCATGATTGATTTTCATATCGAGACAATCTTTTCCATAATGCAACGTTGGACCATGGTTGATTTTCATATCGAGAAAATCTTTGTCACAATACGACGTTCGGCCATGGTTAACCATGATTGATCATGGTTAACCATGTTTGATTTTATAAAACATGGTTGACCATGATTGTCCTTGGTTGACCATCATAGTTGATCATGATGAGAGAGATTTGAATTAAGGTTGATCATGGTTGATGAAATTCAACCATGGTTGATCATGGTTGATGAAACTCAACCTCGGTTAATCATAGTTGACTGTCGTTGATGATGGTTGACTATGGTTGACCATGGTTGATTATCGAGACAATATTTGTCACAATGCGATGTTTGACCATAATTGATAGTCAACCATTTTATGATGAAGAAACATTTTATTAATATTTATTTAATTAATAACAATTTAATTAAGAATATTTATATTTAATCAACCATATTTATATTAATAAATATTTATTTAAATAACAATATTTATATCAATAAAACACTATTAATGAATACTTATTTAAAACATTATTAATGAATATTTATTTAAATAAAAATGAAACAAAATAGGTTAACATTTTTGTTCAAACAGTGGTAAAGAGCACTGTCATTGATCATAACACCTATACACTTCATGAAATTAAAGGTTTCGTACTACATAGGTATGGTGAAAAACGCATAATGTCCCAAGATTTGAAATATAAAGAAATTCTGACACATACACAGAGAAACAGTAATGGAGGAAGGTGACGTTGTATTCAACGTCTGCATTGCCAGTATTTAACTCGAGCAAACCTAAATAATCCGCTCCCTCCGACGACGGCATTTCTCTGACCTGTTCCTGTTCGAGAGCCGCATTCTTCCCGATCATGGTGAGGGTGGTGTTGTTGTACTTGTAGCTCTCAGAAACAAAGGTGGTGGCCATGAGCACAAGGAATTCTTTTTCGCAAAAATCTCAACTAATTTTTTTATCTAAATAATAGTTTCTAGACATAACAATTATAACAATAATAATTTGAGAATGCTCCAACTGAACATTATTCTAACAAATATGTTGTAATATAATTTGTTTAAAATGGTTTACATTATGAACATGTTGTTGAACAAATATGAAAAGAACAATTTAATTGTGTAGATGTAATAAACAATTTGTTTTTAATTGATTAGAGAAAAAACAAAAAAAAATTTACAAGCTTGGTTCGTAAAAGGGCAATATATTTATTAGCAAAACAAAACACCAACACTATAGGATTTAGGCATTCCAAGGCATAGTATATGAGGCCTTTTGATGCTAAGTGGGGCCCTTTAGAGCCAACCACCATAGTGAGAGTGAATAGATGGTGCATAAGGGTAGATCTACTACTTTCTTGATTGGAAACTTATTGTTGCACTTCAATGCCCTAGGATGGTAGTTCTATGTTATATATTCATTTATGGATCTAGGAGACTCACCCCTGCCACCTAACAAGATCATTGGAACCCCACATCATGATAATCCTATGATAAAGTAAATTCTTTAGGAATTGTTGTTGGTGTGGATTCCAATACCCCACTAGCCTCTCCAAAAGCATTACTTTGGATCTCATGCTTTGTATACATAAAAACTTTCACAAGTCATTATTCTATTGGGCATTTAGTGTGTTTTGGTCCCTCGCGGTTGCGACATCATGGGCCTCATTCTTTCGTTCTTTCCACTCAACCATGATGAAAGACTAAGTCCACACATTCCATAAATACCCTCCATTAGTATCTAGCAAAAATCTTTGGGTAAAAATTGAGGGAAAAAGTGAAGTATGTAAGTTTTGGAAGATGGTCACACATGTTAGTGCTATCAAGCACGTTTAGTCATGCTTATCAAGTCATTAGGAGTGATTGCTTACCCAATAAGTGTGACTACATAGATCGTGACCCTATGGGCTCTTTCCAAAAGCAAATATTCACACAAACTTAGCAAAATTGCATGCAAAGAAAGAGTATGAGACGAGGGCTTACTTGATACTAACATATTCAAATTTCACTAGTTGAATCTCCTGTAATCACCACTAGAAGTTTGAAAGGGAGGGGGGGTTTCTCCACAAATGACAATTTTACTAAGGTAAAGTGTGAAAATGGGTTTTTTTTTAACCCCAAATAGACCTTTTGGGTTAAATAAAACCCATTTTCACACCTAGATCCACTAAGCACCTTCTCATATTTCCTATCTTTTTCATTTCTATTGTTTTGTAAGGCTATACTATGAAAATTTAACATTGGACCTAGTACCGTTGACCTTTATTTCAATATTGGGGTTACATTATTCAATAATTTTTTAATGGTGGCATCCACTAAAACGTGAGGTGCATTTTCTCAACTAGCATATAGCTATATGTTTTTCTCTATTGTTTTTCATTATTAACTACCATTGTTGTCATCATTGTGCCTTAGGTTCAATCTTGTTAGGTTGTGATATTATCCTTTTTCATCTGCATGTCATAACTTGTATGGTAGTTCTTACCCTTCATGGGTGCCTTAGCTAGTCAAACTGGATATTTTGGGTTTGATTCCAGTGAAGTCGCCAGTTATGTTGATAAAAAATTCCTCCTAAGGACAACAAGGTTCTCTCTCTAATATATTAAATACTAGAGATATATAAAGGTATAGACAATAATGACCTCTTTCATTATATCTAATGCATAAGTTATTTCAATGAAAACCAAAAAGGGGAAGGATCTTACCTCTACCTAGCAATTTTCCAACATATCCAAGCTTGATGGAATCCCTGGTTTCAAATCCTTACTCTGCAACTATGAAATTACACATATAGTATACCATATATACCCTCCTAAAACCTTATTAACATCAAAAAAATTTGAAATATGTCTAATCTAATATAATTCTCTCAAGCTAGAACCATATCTACCAAATCAAAGAATCAAATAACATGAATTTAACTATTTGGATTGGAAGATAATCATCTAGATATATTAAAAATTCAAGAGAGTACATTAATGTGATGATACCTTGAGACCATTAAGATGCTTTATGGCTCCAAGTTCCTTAAGCCCTTCTTAGCTCTCACTCCAAGTGTGATTAAACTTGTAATGGTTGTGAAGGATCTCTTTGGATTTCATCAAGCAGCATAAGAATGTTATGAGCTCTAGATGTCTTTATCTCTTAATCTTCCCTTATTTTACATAATAATGGAGCATATTTTGGAATAGGTTTAAAGGGTTGGAAAATGAACACATATCATAGATAAAATCCAAGGCTCATAATGGGTCATGGCTAGACTAATCTAGGATATCTCATCAAAAGTCCTTGAATCTAGAATATTCTAGAGACAACCACTTGTTTCAAACTAATAACAGGTGATTGTTTCTCCTTAGTCAAACGGGTAGGTGTAACCATGCATAAAAATAATGACGTAGCTATCAGAAAGATGCAATTCCATCATAATGACATAAATAGGTCCCCATGTGAGGCCTAGTGTGGAAAGTCGTATAAAAACTCCAAGAGAACTTCTTAGTACTAATAGATTTAGTCAATGAGATTGCAACATTCTCTAAAGTGTTAACCTTCACCAACAACACCATATTGTTTGTTGGGTGTGGAGCTTGATTATCTTCTTGATTAATTAGAGGTTTTTGTTGCAGTCGTGTTGAATCCTTGTTCCTAATGGAGTGGCAATGTTGCCCATTTAATTGACATCAAGGGGGTATGGCAGGGAGGTTGGGGGGGTGGGCGACAACAACTTTAATGAGCCCCCCCAGTGGGTCTTTGAGGGCAGTGCCCCCGAAGCTAAAATTAGATAAAAAATTTCCCTATAAAATATTGTAATTTCATATTCAATATGGGTTTTTCATTAGGAAGATGATCTGACGATAGAAGTTATGTTAAATTAGAGGGATTTTTTCCATAGAAGGCAACCCTCGGTTTATATGAGGGAATTGTATTGCGGCTGTGTATGATTATTCTGAGCGAAAGAGAGAGAGAGTAGGTTGTGTGAGAGCGAGAGGAAATTACAGTAGATTTGTTATAGGTTGTATCTCTTCATTTTGTTGGATAATATAAAAGGAAGGATTGTTGTTTCTCTGTGGACATAGCCCAAATTGGGTGAATCACGTATATCTTTGTCTCTCTTGTTTTATGTATTTCTATATTTGTGTTTATGCAATATTTTATGTATTTCATTGATCTGTTAATTAATTTCTAACAACTAGTATCAGAGTCGAAGGTCTTGTTGGCTAATAAAATCACAGGAGAGAAGGGCTCCTAGTTTGAGTGGGAGAAATGGTAGAAAATGGTAGGTTTAGGGTCGAGAAATTTAATGACCAAAACTACCAATTTTGGAAGATGCAGATGGAAGATTATTTGTATCAGAAAGATATGTACATACCATTGAGCAGAAAAATAAAGAATTCGACATGTATGACGAACATAGAGTGGGAGATTCTCGAAGAAAGGCACTAGGAACAATATGGCTATCTCTGGTAGCATCAGTGGCATTCAACATTTCAAAGGAAACAACAATAGAAGGTTTAATAACAACATTGGAAAAACTATATGAAAAACCCTCAGCCTCAAATAAGGTATTTGTTATGAAGTATCTATTTAATATGAATATGTCAAAAGGTGGATCTGTTGTTGATCATTGAAATGAATTTAACATGGTTACCAATTAGTTAAGTTTTGTAGGGGTAAATTTTGATGATGAAGTTAGGGCTCTGTTGTTTCTATGCTCATTTCCCAAAATTTGGAATGGCTTAGTTATGGCTATCATTAACTTTATATCTAGATCTAGTACTTTAAAGTTTGATGATGTTGGTGGTGCTATCCTTAATGAGGAAATGCAACGGAAAAGCTCAGGTGAGACATCAGGTAATGCTTTGACTATAAATATTAGGGGAAGAAAAATGGAAAGAGGAAGGAGCCTAGGAAATCACAGTAAATTAAGAAAATGCAGATCCAAATCCAGATTAGAGATAGTGTGTTGGAAATATGGGAAGAAAGGATACCTAAAGAAAGACTACAAATCTCAGAAAGGAAAATAAGGATATGGACAACAAGATAACAATCATGAAGTGAATGTGACAGGTGATGCGTTGTAATATGCTTTGATTCTTTAATTAGAGAATATTATTGATGCCTGCGTGGTAGATTTAGGGGCCTCATTCCATGCCACACTTGATAGGAAACATTTTCATGACTACGTTCAAGGATATTTTGGACATGTTTGTTTGAGTGATGATAAACCCTGTAAAATCATTGGAATAGGTAAGATTTTTATAAAGCAATAGAATAGAAACCAATGGCTATTGAAGGAGGTAAGGCATGTTCCAGATCTGAAGAAAAATATAATTTCAATAGGGTAGTTAGGTGGTGAAGTTTGTGTAACTACATTCATAGAAAAAACCTGGAAAGTCACCAAAGGAGCCTTGGTAATAGCAAGAGGATAAAAGGTTGGTATGTTGTAATTATGCAATGGTATCTCTAATTTTATTAATTTTTTAACCTCCACAGGAGAAGATATGACATTGTGCCATCATAGGCTCGGGCACATGAGTGAGAAATGGATGAACATTCTTCACTCAAGAAATTTGTTGCCATGTTTGAAGCATGTTGATTTGGATTTCTGTGAGAATTGTGTTTATAAAAAACAAAAGAGAGTCAAATTTATCAGAGTTGGGAAGGAAAAGAAGAGATAAAAATTATAGCTTGTGCATACAGATGTATGGGGACCATCTCAAGTATCATCTCTTGATGGCTCTCGGTTTTATGTTACTTTTATTGATCATGAAACTAGAAAAAACTGGATTTATTATATTCGGAATAAATTTGATGTATTTGATACTTTCAAGAAATGGAAAGATTTGGTTGAGAATGAGACATGAAATAAGTTGAAGTGTCTCAAATCAAACAATGGAGGTGAATATTGTAGCAAAGAGTTTGATAAATATTGTTTAGAACATGGAATTCACAGAGAGAAGGCAGTTCCAGGAATGTCGCAGGAAAATGGTGTGTTAGAAAGAATGAAAAGGACAATCATGGAGTGTGCAAGGTGCATGAGATTGCATGCAGGATTTCCCTTACAATTTTGGTCAGATGTTGTAGATACTATTGTTTATCTAATAAACATAGGGCCTTCAAGTTCCTTGGATTGTGGTATTCCACAGGAGGCATGGACATGTTAAAAGGTCAACTACTCATTTTTAAAGACTTTCAGTTGTGAAGCCTTTGTCCACATTAATAAAGAAATTAGAACAAAGATTTAGGAAAAATCAAATAAATGTACCTTTATTGGATATGGTGATTATGATTTTGGTTATCACTTATATGATTATGAAAATCACAAAATAATTAGGAGCATAGATGTCATATTCAATGAAAGGTCTGGCATAAGGATCAGATGCAGGAAAAGAAATAGGAAAAGGAAAATAAAGAATATGCAGTGCTTGATGAGATCATAGAAAAAGTAAAGGTCCCTGAAAATCATAATGATCAACAACCACAACCACAACAACAACCACAACAAAAACATGTACCTCAAACACCTGAAGGTGGTGTTAGAAGATCTACCAAGATAAGTAGACCCTGTGAACAATACTCTCATTCATTATATTATGTATTGTTGACTGGTTCTAGTGAATCGGAAAGATATGAAGAAGAAATGCAAATAGAAACCAGGAAGAAGTGGGAGCAATCCATGGAAAAATAGATGGAATCCTTGATGCATAACCAAACTTGGGACTTATTCAAGTTTCCTGTAGGTAAAACAACATTACAAAATAAATGTGTTTACAGGTTGAAGGAAGAATATGGAGGAAAATAGAGGTATAAGGCTAGACTTGTGGTGAAGGGGTTTACACAAAAGAAAGGTATATACTTTGATGAATTTTTTTCTCATGTTGTTAAAATGACTTCAATCATAATTATTTTAATTCTAGTGGCAACAGAAGATTTGCATCTTGAGAAGTTAGATGTAAAGACATCCTTTCTCCATGGGGATTTGGAGGAAGAAATATATATGCAACAACCACAAGGGTATGAGGTCAAAGGAAAGGAGAAATTAGTTTGAAAATTTAAGAAGAGCTTGTATGGCTTAAAACAGGCTCCAAGGCGGTGGTATCTAAAATTTGATAGGTTTATGTCTAAACAAGGTTAGACTAGATTTCACTGTGGCCATTGTGTTTATCTTAAAAATAAAAATGATGGCAGCTATATTATATTTCTATTGTATGTAGATGGCAGGCTTGTTGCGGTGTCTAACATGCAAGAAATAAACGTGCTCAAAATAAAATTGGCAAATTCATTTGCAATGAAGGATTTGGGTGCTGCAAAACAAATCCTTGGTATGAGAATAACTAGAGACATGAAAAATTACAAATTAGCATTGTCTCAGAGTGAGCACATAGAAAAGGTGTTGGAAAGATTTAATATGCAAAATGCAAACCCATTTATTACATATTTGGCTAGCCATTTCAAAATAAGTAAGGGGACATGTCCCAAGACCCAGGAAGAGATGGATTATCTATGTAAAGTTCTATATGCATCAGCAGTTGGAAGCTTCATGTATGCAATGGTCTGGACAAGGCCTGATATTGCACATGCAGTGGGAGTTGTAAGCAGGTATATGAACAATCCAGGAAAAGAGCATTGGATGGCAGTGAAGTGGATTCTTAGGTATTTGAGAGGTACCACAAATCAAGCATTATGCTTTGGTGGTTCAAACATTTCTCTACAGGGATATGTTGATGCAGATATGGTAGGTGATAGAGATAACAGGAGGAGCACCACAGGAAATGTGTTTATTATAGGTGGAACAGTTGTCAGTTGGGTTTCAAAGTTAAAAAACATTGTTGCAATTTCATTAACAAAAGAAGAGTATGTTGTTGCTATAAAGGCTAGTAAAGAAATGATTTCGTTACAAAGGTTTATGGATGAGTTGGGCAAGAAGAAGGAGATGGGCAGGTTATAAAGTGATATCCAGAGTGCCATTCATCTTGCAAAGAACTAAACATTTCATTCCAATACTAAACATATACAGCTCAAGTACCATTTCATACAGTCAGTGTTGGAAGATGGACATTTGAAGCTGGAAAAGGTGCACACTAGCCAAAATCCTACAGATATGTTAACAAAAGTTGTAACTAGGGAGAAACTGATATTTTTCTTAGTTTCAGTTGGTCTTCAAGTATGACGATGAATATGAGAAACATCTGGGTCCAAAGTGGAATCATTTTCCAGCAAGTGAAGCAGCAGTGGAGTTTCTATAATCAATATCCAAGTGGAAGATTGTTGGGTGTGAAGCCTAATTATCTTCTTGATTGGTTTGGAGGTTTTTGTTTCAATTGTGTTGGTTCCATGTTCCTAATGGGGTAGCAACGCCATCTGTTTAATCACTGTCAAGGGAGTCCAAGGGGGGAGGGGGGCGGGGGGGTTATGGAAACCTTTATGACCCCCCCCCCCTTGGCAGGGGTTCGAGTGAAGCACCCCGAAGCTAAAAATAGATGAAAATTTTCCTTGTAAAATATTGTAATTTCGTAATCAATTTGGGTTGTTCATTAGGCAGATGATCTGATGGTAGAAGTTATGTTAATTTAGGGTTTTTTTTCCCTAGAAGGAAACCCTCACTTAATATGAGGAAATTGTATTGCGGTTGTATATGATTAGGAGTTTGTGTGAGAATGAAGAGGAAATTACAGCGAATCTGTTGTAGATTGTATATATTCATTTTGCTAGATAAAATAAAAGGAAGTACTGGTTGTTTCTCGATTGATGTAGCCCAAATTAGGTAAACCACATATATTTGTGTCTCTTTTTTTATGCATTTATGTATTTTTGTTTCTGCAATATTTTATGTATTTCATTGCTCCGTCGATTAATTTCTAACAATTTTTTCAAACATGTCTCTAAAAAAATGATATTGAACATCAATATACTTCATCTTCGAATGATAAGAAGGGTTCTTTACTAGAAATATTTCACTTTGGATGTCAAAATCTAACCTTAAAAATTGTTGTACAAACCCAATACCTTAAAATCATCTTTGTAACCATATAGCTTTCTTACATACATCAGTGGTTGTTATGCATTTAGCTTACATAGTTGAGATTGTAACTACAAACTATCTCTTACTCATCCAACTAATTTCTCCTCCAAATAGGTTAGAGACATAACCACTTGTAGATATTCTATGATCTAGATCTCCATTCTAGTCTACATCAACAAATTCATGTACATCTAACAATTTTTCCACTTCAATATTTTCTTGTAGAAAATTCCATAATTTTTAGTGTCGTGCAAATGCCTTAAAACCCTATTTACAATTATCCAATGTTCTATCCCTAGTTTTTAAATATACCTACTCAAAACTCATTATATGTGTAATGTATAGTCTATTATAAACCACTGCATAGATCAAACTACCAACATCACTAGCATAGGGGACATGGGATGTGTCCACTTCCTCTTGTTGTACCTTAAGAAATTGATCTAAATATAGCTTTGCACTTATAGGAATAGGGACCTTGACCAGTTTAGATTCCTACATATTAAATCTCTACAACTGATCTATAAAAAAATTTGGATATTCCACGAGAACAATCCAACACATCATATCAAATAAAATTACTAAAATATTTACTATAAATGTTAATGTTTATCAATCTAATTGTCTTAAATTGTTAAATGAATTATCAACTAGGATCAGTAAACTAACGAAGTGTAAGTGCACTATATGTGCTAGAATCCTTTAATTATTCAACTTGAAATGCATATAATTAAATTCATTATTGAGGTTAATCCTATGAAATATGAGCACATTCTTATGAAAATGATGTCTAAGCAATAAAACTCAAAAAGAAAACAGTCAAACTCTTAATCGAGACAAACAATCCCACACTTGAAAAAAAAAAATAAGACTCAATTCATGAAATTCTTCAAATTCTATTACATATTTATCACTCTATTTTGTAAGAAACTTGAATTAATACAACACGCTCTTTGCATGAACAAATCAAAACCTTGCTTGAAAAGAATCACACTCTCTTGAATTTATAAATCAACTATGAATATAAACTAAAAATAAATCCTTTGTTTTATAAAAATGAATCTTATTCTAAGTACAAAATCTTATCAATTTCACTACTGCTAGATTTAATCCATATGCCAAAGTTATCATTCAAATCCTATTACAAAACCTAATATCAATACAAAGAAAACATTTTAACAGATGCATCTACTTAATCAAAAACAACTAATGAACTGAGTTAAGTGAAAATTCTAATGAAGAAAATAACAAATAAATTGAAAAAATTGACTACTTGAGCGGGCCCTCCACAATAATATGGTTGTGAATTGAAATCAACACTTAGCCACGCATTGAAACGAGAAGGATATCTTGTAATTGAATTGAAAAAAAAGTTTTTAATTATCATTGTCGCATAACATAAGTCACTGTAAATTATCTACTACAAGGTCTTTTATAAGCCCGTATCATAAATGTTCAAAGATTAAACTTCGATAACAAAATACTACAATTAAACATAAAATATAATATCACGAGATATGCTCACAATTTTCTATTTGACAAAGCAAATCGTGAGGCGCACATATCGTTTCTCGCTCGCCTGATTTAGATAATAGAGTTTACTTTTCCTTTCACTGCATGACTAGAAGCTTCCTTCACTAATTTGGTTCATGTAGATAGGAGGAAATCCTTGTACACATATTTATCCACCTTCCCATATATTTCTCACTCCAATTGGCGCTCCGGAACCTAGCAAACCATGAGCTTAGCTGCAAAATCAGATGTTAGCTGCAGAATCACCTTGTTTCGGTAGCTGAAACAAATATTAGATTAACAATAAGGAAAATTATGAATTTATGAAAAACAAGACAAATATATACCTTTCATGCCATTATTCTTGTTATCTGATTCCCATGGAGTGATTATGGTGGTCAAAATCAGGTGAAATGAGTGAAAAAGGTGTCAAAAAGGAAACAACTATGAGGCTCAACATTCCCCCACACGGAAGTCATTGCATGTCCTCATGCAAAAATTCAAAACTGGTAGTCTTTCTCTGTCACTGCACTTTCTCAAAAACTTGGGCCAGAACATCCAAGTTTTTCCTTTTTACCTTCTTTCTGGCAACTATCATTTTGGGCTTCTTCATCAAAACCCTGCATTTTAAACTCATGAGCTTTATTTTGAGAGACTTATTCCTTTCCTTTAATTTGTTGTTATTTTCATACCATAAACCTAGATGCAATAGATTTTATCATTTGTTGTTCTTTTAATTTCATTTTGCACCTTTAATGCCTCATGTTCCTTCTTTAGATATCTATTCAGTGTCTCCAACTCAAAGACTTCTTGTTTCATAGTTTCATGATTGGATGTTATTGTGAACTGTTAGATTGGATTTCTTTTTTCATGGATTGTAGAAGAAGATGCATTTTCTACAGCTTTTCTTTCCATAGACTCAATGTAGTCATATATTTCCTTTTGAGCTGGATCAATCTCCGTGTTACTATGGATTGGTGTAATAATAGTGGGTGACGGAACCTTCGACTCCTCTTCTTCTTCCAAATTAACAACCTTTGTAAACTGTTGAGTTGAATCCTTCACTATTTTATTAAGTCTGGTACTTCTTACAGTGGATGAAAGATTTATCTTTGTGTTGGCTTTCTTTATGCTAAAATATTCACCACGGGAATCTCATCTTCTGATTTTTGTTTTGATTGTAGAGGTGAATTATCAGTAGAGTTGTCAATGATATTTTCAATAGGATTTTTTGGCAATTTCCTTCTTCTTCTTTTTATCTTACTGTCACTAGGATCTTCCTGCTCTAACTCCTTGAAATGATTTTTGATTATGAAATTGTCCCAATTATCTCCTATGCTCTCAAGATGGGCTTCAATAAGCATTTTCACAAGGCCATGATGATATAAAGTGTTTTCAATGAATTGAATTTTCCTTTTAGTGTTGCCAAACATCTTCCTTAGACTATTAAGTAGAAAATAAGGTAAATTAATTTAATTTCCCTCTAGAAAATGCATCATTAATCTAACATGATAAAATAACATACTACCGAACCTTTCCTCACAGATGATGAACTTTTGGATTACTAATAGAAAATTCCTCCATTTATTTTTCAAAGTTGTGCTTGGTATACCGTTTTTTAAAACAATGGTATCCATACCTGGGTTTTTCAAGAATACTTTCCATTCGCTTCCTTCGATGCCCCTAGTTTTAAACCATCTTTCACCAATTCTTGGTAGTCTAGTTACTTCAGCTAAGAAGGACTCTATGCCTCTGATTTCTGCCTTTGTTCCATCAAAAGCTCGAGCAAAGGATTTGGTCACCTCTCGATCATGACCATCAAAATTTTTTATGAAATTTAGCCACTGTGCTTGCTCGAGGAGCTGCCTAACCTGTTGATACCCTTGCATAAATTTTCTCCCATTCGGTTTTGTTTGGACAATGACCCCCATGTTGGCAAATGTTTTGCTTCACAGTTGTTTCCTCAACAGGGTTTCATAATGATATTATTTTTGAGGATGAATATGAGAGAATGAGATGTCAGAGAGTACAATGACTATTTGAAGAATAGGGTTGAGAGGATAGGGTATTAAATGGATATGAGTAGGCGGGGTTAAAATGGAGTGTTCATGTAATGATGAATGGTAATTGGGCTCTTCGTCGCTGATTTCATTAATATGATATAATGTTTACAACTCAGTCTGAAATCAAAATAGCAATCATTATTTTAAATGGTAGTATAACATCTATGTCATTCATAATATAATGTTTTACATTTATTTCTAAGTCTAATATTTGCATACCTTTGAATTTGTGATTCTAACACTTGATTGTTCTTCTTGAATTGTCTTTAGGTACTTGCAATTGTAGGTTTGATCTTCCTCTTCTGTTGAAGTCTTCAATTGTCCCAGTTGATGGTTCCTGTAAATGTCAACTGCAGAATTGTGTCAAAGTTGTAGATTCTCATCAATTTTGTAGCTACTTTTTCTGAGAAGAAAAAGAGGGATAATAAGAAAATGGGAATTAGAATAGGATTGGAAAAGAAAATTTATGGTGCCAAAATTACTTGTTTTCACCCTAAATTTTCTGTATAAACATGCCAATAGAGTTGGTTTTCATATATATATATATATATATATATATATATATATATATATATATATATATTTAAGAAAAACAAAAATATTTACAAATCAAGTTGGAGAGGAAGGAAAATCCTTCCTAATCATATTCAAATCAATATTGTCTTGTAGGTTTTTAACAAACTCCTCCTTTGCCAATGGCTTGTGATAAACTCTCAACCTATGACCATTTACAAGGAAGGTCACTCTTTCTTCATCGATCGTTATGATATTGATTGCACCATTATCAAAGACAGTTTCAATCTCATATGGCCCAAGCCAATGAGTTTGAATTTTTCCTTGAAAATCTTTAAACTTTGAGTCAGAAAGTAATGCCCAATCTCCTGGTTGAAATTTTCTTTCCTTTATGTACTTTTCATGCCACCTGGATCTTTGTTGTTGAACTATGTTGCTTCTTTGAATTGCATCTTGTCTTATCTCATCTAGTTCATTCAGTTGCTCCATTCTTTGTTTCTATGCTTCAGATAGATCAATACCTAATTTAACTATTGTCTTGAAGATCTTTATCTGGAACTCAATAGGAAATAAGACTTTCTTCCCATAAACAAGTTCATAGGAAGTATGTCTTGTAGTGTTTATCCATGTGGTATGGTATGACCATAAAGCTTCTCGAAGATTTTCTACCCAATCTCTTATATGTAGATGCACAATTTTGGTGAGAATTGCTTCAACAACTTTATTAGTGGTCTCCACTTGTCCATTTTCTTGTGGATGATATGGAGTGGACTTTCGATGTTTGATTTTATATTCACCCATTATCTTCTATACCAATTTGGATGTGAATTGACTACCTTGATATGTCACAATATCCCTTGGGACACCAAAACGAGTAAAGATATCTTTGAAAAGAAATGAAACTACAACATTTTCAGTTGCAAAAGAAAGTTCTTTAACTTCTACCCATTTTGTAACATAATCAATGCAAACAAGAATGTACCTTTCTTGTCTGGATGGTGGATTAATTGTACCAACAAAATCTAAAGCCCATTTCTCAAAAGGTTCAATGAGTACCTAAGGTTACATAGGCATTTCATCTTAAGGAATAAGTTTCCCCATTCTCTAACAACTATCACATCTCTTTACAAATTCATTGCCATCCTTGAAAAGGGAAGGCCAATAGTATCCTAAGAGAAGGACTTTGTAAGCAGTTCTTTTGTCACCTAAGTTTCCTCCACATCGCTCATCATGACAAGCTTTTAGTATTTTTGGTACTTCATCTTCTCTGACACATCTTCGAATAATCGGATCTAGTCCTATTTTGTACAACTCTTCATTTATCCATGAATAAGATGCATTAATTTGAATTACCTTCCTTCTTCTTGAGGAGACAAATATGACGGTAACTTCCCTGTAGCCAAATAATTAGCAATATCTACAAGCCAAGGATATTTAGTAGATACTGCAAATAAATATTCATAAGGAAAATTGTCCTCTGCAGGTACATCATTATTATCATTTTGAATCCTAGATAGAGAGTGAGCAACTATATTTTCTTTTCCAGGTCGATCCAAACTAGTAATATTGAATTCTTGTAACAATAATAACCATCTGTTAATTTTTTCATTAGTAATTAGTTTATTCATTCAGTACCTAATTGTAAAATGATCAGTATGTACAAAGGTTTCATAGCCAGTGATGTAATGTTTGAATTTGTTGATGACATGGACAACAGCTAGAAACTCCTTTTCTGTTATAGTATAGTTTAACTCTGCAGGAGTCAAACTTTTACTGGTATAATAAATGGCATGAGATAATCTTTCTATCTTAGTATAGATCAATGTTGTATCTGAAGCATCTGTTGAAATATGAAAAGGTAATTTCCAATTTGTTCCTCTTAGAATAGGTCCTTCAGAAATCTTTTCTTTCAATGTTTCAAAGGCTTTTTGGCAATCAAAACTCCACTTGAATTCACAATCTTTTGTGAGCAATTTAAGAAGTGGAGATGCAAGTTTTGTAAAGTTTTCTATGAATCTTCTATAGTAATTAGTAAAACCAAGAAAATTTCTAACATCTCGTTGACAAGTTGGAATTAACAATTTAGAAATAAATTCTACTTTAGACGTGTCCACTCTAATTCCATTTCCTAAAACATGGTGTCCTAAAACAATCCCCTCAGTAAACATCATAAACATTTTTCATGGCTTAATGAGAGATTTGTTTCCTTACATCTAATGAGATTTTTTTCCAAATTTTTAAGAGCTTCTTCAAAATAATTTCCATAAACTGTAAAATCATCCACGTAAACTTCCAAAAAATCATGAATTAGATCAGAAAAAATTCCTAAAACTACCCTTTGGAATGTTGCAGGTGCATTACACAACCCAAAAGGAAGTACTTGGTAAGAATAGGTTCCCCATGGACAGGAAAAAGTGGTTTTATATTGATCTTCTGGAGCTACTGGATATGGTTATATCCACTAAAACCATCTAGAAGTGAGAAATATTTCTTTCCTGCCAATGTGTCTAAAACTTGATTTATGAAAGGAAGTGGAAAGCGATATTTTAAGGTAGCTTTATTCAATTCCCTATAGTCAATGAATAGTCTCCATTTTCCATTATTTTTAGGAACAATTACCAATGGTAAAACCCACTGGATATTTGATATTGGATAAATGAAATTCACATTTAACAATTTTTGTAATTCCTCTTTAACAATTTCTCTCAAATTTGGATTCATTCTTCTCTGAGGCTCTCGGGTTGGTTTAGCATTTTATTCAATGTAAATATGATGTAACAAGTATTGGGATCAATTCCTTTCATGTCAGTATATTCCCATGCATAAGCAGAGGAATATTCTTGTAACATTTTTATTAAATCTTTCTTTTGAAATTCTTCTATATTATTATTGATATTCAAAGTTTTTTTTTGGAAAAAATTATATTGAAGAGTTGTCGAATTTTTCCATAGAATGTAAAGATAATTGACGAGATGATAAATATTCAATATTGCATTGTTCTTGAAAACTTTGATTAGATTCACAATATGAAGAAGACTCATTATTTTCTATTAAATTCAAAATCTGATCTTCTTCATCTATTTGTGAAGTAACAAAGGTTGGTCATATATCAATATCATCATCTATCCATTCTTCACTTTCTACTTCTATTGTTGTTTTTGCGGGAGGATATAATGTGAATTTATTTGTTGAACTTCCATCAGAAATAAACATATCACGAGAGTTACAACTTATAAATGCATCAGTTGTAACTAACCATAGTCTTCCTAGAATCAATGGGTGTCCTCCTAAATTACTCTTGGGTGTTAGAATCATAAAATCAACAGGATACTCTCAAGAATTTAAGGATAAAAATATGTCTTCTAATACACCATCCGGTTTAATAACAGATCTATATGCTAATTGCAACAATGTAGGTGTATATTGAAGATTAGGAAGTTTCAATTGATTCATAGTTTGTTTACTCATGATGTTTATAGCTGCTCCTAAATCAATCAATGTATTTGGAATTTCAATACCATTGATACATGTTTTCACAATGGGACTTCCTGGATCAAGGTATTTCTGAATTGTTGTTTTTCCCGTCATGATATTTGCAATTTTTCCAACTAACTGAATTCTTTTGATTTATTTTATCTTTCTCCCTGGTCTTTTAATACTCAAGTCCCTAATTGTCTTTGAAAAAACTCAATATTTCCTTAATGGCTTGTAGCAAAGGAATTTTTATACAAACATTCTTCAGCTCATCTAACATATCATAATCAGGCAATAAAATCTGTTTTTCTACCCCCTCATCAATTTTTAATCTTTCAAGAAAAGGTGGTTTTGAAATAGATACTGAAGGTTGTTCCATAATAGGAGTTGGAATGTTATCAGAATGTGTAGGGGTGACTTGTTTTTGAAGTTTTTATTTTTCATTAAGAGGCTCCTCTTTTCCAGAGGCATTTTCTTTTTCATATTCTTGAATAACAACTGTCGGGGACTTCTTTTCCAATACTCTACCAAATCTAAGTTGGACATTGTTTAGATCTAGTGGAGTTATCATGTAAGTTTGGAAATTTTGTCCTTCCATATTGTAAACAGGGTGTGAATTTTTATTATTATTCAGATTTGGAAGCGGTTGAGAAGGCAATTGATTTGGTCTTTGCGGAAATGGTAATGAAAGTTGTGGATTTGGATTCTGAGGTTGATTTGGTTGAAAATGTTGAGGAAAATATTGTGGTGGAAAAACAGGATAAGGTTGTTGATATTGAGGATATTTTTTATAATCGTTTTGACATCCTTGTGCCGAAGGCTGAGGCCAAGATTTCCAAGGCATGGGTGCAATCCAATTATTTTGTGATGGTTGTGCAAATGCTTGAGTGTTAAATCCCTGAGTCATATTTGGTTGTGAATTTTTCCATGGTCTCTTAGCAATAGAACAGATAGGATCTATCTGATTTGGTATCATTTCCTCTTGATAAACTACTTTAAGGCCTGGTATTGAAGGACACTCTTTTGTATCATGATTTTCTACACATATAACACAGGCTTCTACACTATTTAAATCAAGTGGCCATTCTCTAAGAGCATGTTTCTTTCTACATTTGGGACAAAAAAATTGGCAATGCAACATTTTCAACATTTTTCTTGTTTTGCACTTTAAGGGTATCTATTTGTTCAATAAGACTTCCCAAAATGTTTGTTTTAAAGTTTTCTAGCAAATTACCTAAGTCGGCCCTATTTACAGTCCCAGTTGCATATTTATTAATCCTAGACATGAGAGGATCTCTTGGATTTTTCCTAGTTCTTGCCTTACCTCTTGAAATGTGTATTCACAACTCACAAATGTCTCAAAATGATAACTGAGAAATATCTCCTTTACCCATCAAATTGAGGAGATCAATCCACTCATTTCTGATGGATTTTAATTAGAGAGCTTTCAAAGTTTCTTTGTCTAGTTCATGCATTTTAGCCCTTTTAACATTATAAGCAAATCTTTCAATGAAATCTTCAAGATTCCCGTCTTATTTATGCATCATTTTAAATACTTCATCCTTAAGATTATGGGGTATACAATAATCTTTATATTTCTCTAAGGTTGTAGTTTTCATTTCTTCCCATGTTCTTATAGAGTGTGCTACTAAGCCCATGAACCATTTTAATGTTGCATCCTTAAGAGTTGTTGGAAACAATTTCAACTTTTGAGGGTCAAGTAGATAATCATAAGATCTACACAAGACTTCATACTCAAAGAGAAATGTTTCAAGATCCTCACTTCTTAGTCCATGAAAGTTTGGAAGGATGGAGGGTGAGATGTTTTTCATTGTAGTTGTTGTATCTTCATCAAGGATAGGAAATCCAAAGGGTTCTGGATCTCCCCTACCTCCTCCTATGCCTCTTCCTCCACCTCTCCCTCTTCCTCCACCTCTATTTCCTCCTCTTCCTCCTCCAATATTAGGTTGTTCACCATTAACATTACATACCTCTCCTTCCCCTTCTCCAGCCATTGTAGATTCTTCAGAACTAATATAAGGTTCCAAAATTGGGTTTTTTGGTTTTTCTTCTAGCTCTTCTAGTTTTGTTTCTTCTATAAATGGTAAGTTAAAATAATTTTCTTTCTCCTCAGACTTCTTCACTAGGGATATCTAGCTCTTGTCCTAGAAGTCTTTCTCCAATTGAATATAGGAAAACTACTCCTTGTGTCGGGGATGTAGGATCTTCTCCTTCTATTATTGCCTCAGTTGATGAAGTTCGTGAATCTCTAGGTTGGATTTCGGATCTAAGTACCTCAAGAAGTTTATGTTTGCCTACAAATGATGGAATATGAGTTTGAGTGGGTGGTGTGGCATTACGAGGTCATGGTGGGGCAAGTGATGTTGCTGGAATTAAACTTTTACCTCTACCCACAGATATACCTCTAGAATCTCTTTCCTTATGCATATCATTTTTGTTTTTTTTTTTTTATAAAAATAAAAGACTCATATTTACACCTCCCTGGCAATGATGCCAAAATATTTGTCAATTTAATTGTCTTAAATTGTTACATGAATTATCGACCAGGATCAGTAAAATAACAAAGTGTAAGTGCACTATATGTGCTAGAAGCCTTTAATTATTCAAATTGAAATGCATATGATTGAATTCATTATTGAGATTAATCCTATGAAAGATGAGCACATTCTTATGAAAATGATGTCTAAGCAATAAAACTAAAAAATAAAACAATCAAACTCTTAATCTAGACAATCAATCTCACACTTGCAAAAAAAAAATAAGACTCAATTCATGAAATTCTTCAAATTATATTGCATATCTATCACTCTGTTTTGTAAGAAACTTGAATTAATACAACACACTCTTTGCATGAACAAATCAAAACAAATCAAAACCTTGCTTGAAAATAATCACACTCTCTTGAATTTATAAATCAACTATGAATACAAACTGAAAATAAATCCTTTGTTTTATAAAACTGAATCCTATTCTAAGTACAGAATCTTATCAATTTCACTACTACTAGATTCAATCCATATGTTGAAGTTATCATTCAAATCCTATTACGAAATCTAAGATGTTATGAAACCAGCTCACAAAAAGATAGAAAAGATAGTTGAATGCCTTAGAATTCAGCCTCTTCGAGGGGGCAACCTCCTTTACATTACACAAAAGAACAATTCTTGGATGATTCAAATGACAAAACCTCCTTTCTATATATAGGAGTCTAAGTGGTCACAATATAACCAAGCCGACCTAACAATAATAATATAAAGGCACAAAAATAACAATAGAGGGATTCTATGGGGCACAATAATAACAAAATGGGGACAATAGGGGCACAACAATATTAATAAGGGATACAACTACAATATTAATGGGGGCATCACTAGTATTATAGCGACCTAACATGCCCCTATCCTTCAAAAAAGTGTTGTCCTCAACGCTTGAGTAGTTCTGGATGCTTTCGTATAAAATTCTCATCCTCCCATGTGGAATCTTCAACGGATAAGTTATTCCACTTGATGAGATACTCTGAAATGGATCGATTTCGTAGTTGTCGAGTTATTGTTTCTATGACTGCTTTCGATTCCAATATAATTTTTCCTTCCTCATCAAGTTCTGGCAATATTGTTTGAACTGGGAGCTTGTCACTTATAACCTTCTTTAAACATGAAACATGGAAAACTAGGTGCACTCGAGAAGCTGCAGGAAGCTCCAATTTGTATGCCATAGTACCAATATTTTGCAACACCTTGTAAGGACCATAATACCTTGGTGACAATTTGTTATCCTTCTTAGTTTGCTTGAGGGACATTTTTTTATATGGTTGTAGCCGTAGGAATACCCAATCACCTACATCAAAACTTCTTTCACTGCGATGTTGATCTACCTGTTGTTTCATTCTATTCTGCACCAACACGAGGTTATCCTTTAAGAGTTGGAGAACTTGTTGTTGATGCTCGATGTGATGTTACACTGCTTGAACCTTAGAATTTTCTCTTAAATATGATGTGATGGATGGTGGCTGATATTCATAAAGTGCCATAAATGGGGTCATTTTTGTTGCATTATGGAAGGAAGTGTTATACCACCATTCAACCAGAGGCAACCATTTGACCCATTGTATCTGTTTATCAGATACAAAGCAATGAAGATATCCTTCCAAACATTTGTTTACTATCTCCGTTTGCCCATCAGACTGAGGATGATAAGATGAGCTATGAGCTAACTGGGTACCAAGACAAGAAAATAATTATGTCCAAAAATTTCCTATAAAAATGGGATCTCTGTCTCTTACAATAATCTTGGGGTTTCCATGTAGCTTTTGAATTGTTTCCATAAATACCGTAGAAATTGTATTGGCTTTAAATGGATGTGATAATGCACAAAAGTGTGCATACTTTGTAAGTCTGTCAACTACCACCATGATGACACTCTTTCCCTCATACTTGGGTAAACCTGTGATAAAATCCATTGAAACCTCCTCCCAACATTGTCTTGGAATGGATAAAGGTTGTAATAGACTTGGTGTCTTAATTGTTTCAGCTTTATTTTGTTGGCATACCAAACATTCTGCCACAAACTTTTGAATATCTGATTTAAGGCCATCCCAAAAAAATTCCTTCTTAACCTTGTGGTAAGTTTTTAAAAATCCTGAGTGCCCTCCTAAGGGAGAAGTGTGCAATTCCAGAAGAACCTTTTGTTTGAGTTGGGAATTCTTACATAGGTATAAGCGATCTTTGTACCATAACGAATCATTTTTCCAGCTAAATGTATCAGATGTATTGGAATCTTGTTGTAACTTTCGAATAAGTTCCCACACTTCTTCGTCATTCTTCCATTCCTCCCTTGCTTCATTTATCCAATCTGGTTGGATAATAGAAATGGCGCACAACAATACTTCCACATCCTCATCCTTTCTTGAGAGTGCATTTGCCACAACATTTTTCTTCCCTTTTTTGTATATGATTTCAAAGTCATAACCCAACATCTTTGTGACCCATTTTTGTTGTTCTTTAGAGGATAATCTTTGTTCTAAAAATTATTTAAGGCTATCATGATCTGTTTTTACCTTGAAGTGTCTTCCCATTAGGTAGGGTCACCATTTCTTAAGTGCATGTAGTATTACCAACATTTCCTTCTCATCAATAGCTTTGTGTAAATACTTTCCCTTGATTGGATGACTTTCGAAAGTAATGGGTCTTTCATCTTGCATTAAAACAACACCACTTCCATTTCCGGAAGCATCACATTCCACAATAAAGGTTTTTGTGAAGTCTGGTGTAGCTAAGACCAGTGCTTGGCACATTACCTCTTTAAGATATTCGAAGGCCTTTGTTGCTTCTGGAGTCCATGAAAATGCATCTTTCTTCAACAATGTTGTTAAAGGTGCTGCTATTTTCTCATAATTCTTAACAAACTTGTGATAATACCCTGTCAACCCGATAAATCCTCGCAAATGCTTTATGGATGTGGGAATTTCCCATTCCTTAATGGCTTTAATTTTGCTAGGGTATACCTTAACTCCTTCATGAGATACAATATGACCCAGATATTCCACCTCTTGTACTCCAAAGAAACATTTGGATCTTTTTGCATATAATTGTTTCTCCTCCAATAGTTGTAGCACCCTGTCAACGTGTTCAACATGATCCTTCCAAAACTTGTTGTAGATTAGTATATCATCAAAAAATACTAACACAAATTTTCTAAGGAAGGGTTTGAAAATGGAATTCATCAAACCTTGAAATGTAGAAGATGCATTGGTAAGGCCAAAAGGCATGACCAAAAACTCATAGTGACCCTCATGAGTTCTAAATGTTGTTTTCGGAATGTCTTGAGTCTTCATTCTGATTTGATGATATCCTAAACAAAGATCTAACTTGGTGAAGTAAATTGATCCATGCAATTCTTCCAATAATTCATCAATGACAGGATGGGAAACTTATCTTTAATAGTGAACTTGTTGAGCTCCCTATAATTCGAACACATGCGCTATGATCCATCCTTCTTGTGCACCAATACTACTGGTGCAGAGAAAGAACTTTGGCTAGTTGAATTATACCAGCCTCAAGCATTTCTACAACCATATGTTCAATTTCACTCTTTTGGGCATAGGGATATCTGTACGGCCTGATGTTTGGAGGAACAATTCCTAGAATCAAATGAATAGCATGATCATGATCACGAATAGGTGGGAGACCTTTGGGAGTCTCAAATACCTTGGAATGATTGTCCAATACTTTTTGGAGATCTGGAGAAATAGATGATTTTGATGTGGAAACATCTAGAAAATATAATTGTGCAATTACACCTTGTTGTTCCTTTTTTAGAAGCTTTGTCATACCGTTAGAGCTTATTATCTTTCCCAGTTTCCCTACAATACCCCTTAATTCAACTTCCTTTCCTTCTGCATAAAATTTCATGAAAAGTTCTTGAAAGTTAAAAGCTACTATACCCAAGGATTGTAACCATTAGACTCCTAGTACAACATCAGCACCTCCCATTGGAATGGAAAGCATTGGGCTTTTCAATACATATTTTCCCATGGATAGCTTGATATTATGGCACTTTCTAGAGCAATTTATCATTCCTCCATTTGCAACCATCACTTGACACTCTGGTGCTGGATATAGGAAGCAATTCAATTCTTTTGCTATCTTACAATGAATAAAATTTTGGGTACTTCCTAAATCAATCAACACTATTACCTTTTTCTTCTTGATTTGTCCTTCTATCTTGATGGTTTGAGGAGTGGTAATTCCAACCAAAGCATTACAATATATGGTCAAATTCATTTCTTCTTTATCTAGGCTTTGTTCCTGGAGTATATCCTTTTCTTTTGACCTTTCTTGCTCCTTTTCCTCTTCCTCTTCACAATCTATGTATAATAATTTCTTCTCAGCACACTTATGACCTTCAGTGTATTTGCTATCACAACTGTCACAGAGCCCTTTTGCTCTTTTTTCTTCCAATTGTTGTGGTGTCAACCTTATAGGTTGTGGAAGGCTAGGGGCAACAACACTTCCATCTTTATAGTTGTGAGTGGTATGCTTCCTGGTTGCCATAATTTTGCTTTCCATTTTTCTTGCTAACCTGAATGCCTTCTCTAATGAATCAGGTTCCCAAAGGCGAACATCATGTTGGATATTATCCTTTAAAGTCCCTATGAACACATCAATCCTAGGCTCCTCTGGAATATTTTTTACCCTTATGTTCAATTTTCGGAACTCCTCAATGTGCTCCATTATTGAACCCTTTTGTTTGAGAATTATCAATTGGCTAAGCTTTTTATATCCTCATAATGTGCTGTCAATTCTTCCGTAAAAATTGCCCAAGTGATAATTTGTTTACAAGAGCAAAGCCATTGATACCATACAAACTGATTTGGTTCCAAATATAAAGTTGCAATACGTACCTTTTGTGTGTTTTGCACATTATTGAGATTGAAAAATTGCTCCATCTCTAATATCCATGTTGCGGGATCCTTGCTATCAAACTTCCTCATATCGATTTTTGGATTATGGTGGGTCTTCGATCCAACATTAAAGTCTATGGAATCATGATTAACATTTCTTTTGTTCTCATCATGAGTTTCCTTTACTACCCTTTCACCATTAGTGACCATTTCTTGTAGCAACTTATTCAAATTTATCTTCAATTCTTCCATCTTATCATACATGCCATCCATTTTAGTGTCCATGCTATTCATCTTAGCGTCCATGCCATTCATCTTAGCTTCCATGCCATCCATCTTAGCTTCTACGCCTTTCTTTAAACAATCCATCTTAGCTTCTACGCCTTTATTTAAACCATCCATCTTATCTTCTACATCTTTCTTTAAACCATCCATCTTAGATTTTGTTACTTTTTGTGCAATTGACACTTGTTGCACTTGGTCTCATAATTTTGATATATCATGTTGCATTTCTTCCTCTTCTTCATGAGTCATGCTAGAGCTTTCAGGTTTCTTACTAGGTGTTTGCATTTTCTTTCCTCGGGGCTTCAATTATCGATAATAATGCTTTACTATGCCCTTTGAATTCCTTCAAACTAATTTTTCAAACCAAGATTATGCAAAAATTTAAAAAAAACTATACACATTTTTTCACTCTGTAGGAGCTTGATATTGAATATGATGTATCTTTTTAATTTCGGATCATCCAGTTTTGAAATTGAAATTTGTAGTAGCCCTCTGCGTCCTCTTTCCAATGCCACCAGTCTAATCCAAATTGGATTCTCCAAGGAAGAGTTATGCACAATCTCCCAATATGATCTGATTATAGATCTTTCCAGAAGAGTGAACTTGTATGAAGTTCCACGTGTCACTGTTTCGACCTTTGACTCTGAAAAATATATGCAAGAAACTAGAGTCCGTCCTCTTTTTGTACCTTCTTACAAAATTTCAATCCGATGCTCAGAGAGAAAGTTATGACAATTTCCCCATATCACCTATTTGGAATGTAATTCAAGAGTCTGCAAAAAGACCAACTTCCTCAGATCATATCTCCGCAAATATAGTGCGAAAAGCTTTGAAGTTTGGACCCGAGGTTCAGTGTGAATTATTCTCAAATGGGTTATTTTTTTTTCTTCTGAAACGTCGCAGAAAAAAGTTATAGCGAAAATTCCACGATGACATATTTGGAGCAGCGAAACCCTAGAATCCAAAGCTCTGATACCAAATGTTATGAAACTAGCTCACAAAAAGATAGAAAAGATAGTTGAACGCCTTAGAATTCAACCTTTTCAAGGGGGCAACCTCCTTTACATTACACAAAAGAACAATTCTTGGATGATTCAAATGACAAAACCTCCTTTCTATATATAGGAGTCTAAGGGGTCACAATATAACCAAGCTGACTTAACAATAATAATATAAAGGCACAAAAATAACAATAGAGGGATTCTATGGGGCACAGTAATAACAATATGGGGACAATAGGGGCACAAAAATATTAATAAGGGATACAACTACAATATTAATGGGGGCATCACTACTATTATAGAGACCTAACATAAGATCAGTACAAAGAAAACATTTTAACAGATGCATCTACTTAATCAAAAACAATTAATGAACTTATTTAAGCGAAAATTCTAATGAAGAAAATAACAAATAAATTGAAAACTAATAATACTTGAGGGGGGCCTCCACAAGAATATGGTTGCAAATTGAAATAAACACTCAATCACACATTGAAATGAGAAGGATATCTTATAATTGAATTGAAAACATATTTTTTAGTTATCGTTGCCACATAACATAAGTCACTGTAAATTATCTGCTATGAGGTCTTTTATAAGCCCATATCATAAGTTTTCAAAGCTTAAACTTTGATAATAGAATACTACAATTAAACATAAAAGATAATATCACGAGAGCTGCTCATGATTTTCTATTTGACAAAGCAAATTGTGAGGCACACATATCACTTCTCCCTTGCCTAATTTAGCTAATAGAGTTGACTTTTCCTTTGACTACATGATTGGAAGCCTCCTTCGCTGATCTGGTTCGTGTAGATAGGAGGAAATCCTTGTAAACATCTTTATCCACCTCCCCATATATTTATCACTCCATCTGGCACTCCAGAACCTAGAAAACCATGAGCTTAGCTGCAGAATCACCCTGTTTCGGTAGCTGAAACAAATATTAGATTAACAATAAGGAACATTATGAATTTAGGAAAGACAAGACAAATATATACCTACCATGCCATTATCCTTGTTATCTGATGCCCATTGAGTGATTATGGTGGTCAAAACCAGGTGAAATGAGTGAAAAAGTTGTCAAAAAGGAAACAACTATGAGGCTCAACATTTAATTCCTTTTAGATCTTAGATTCTTTGTTTATTGGTTTTTATGCTCAAATAGATTAGATGTAATGCAATAAATACACATCAAAAAGAAATACACATACCATCCATAATAGAAACAACTTTTTTTTCTCGAAAAAACTTACAAGAGGAAACTTAACTAGAAGATGAGGCTATTATGTGTTGAAAATGTAGCAAGAAATTCCTAATTTAATTTTCCCTTGATTAAATTAGGATAAATTCGAATTTCAATTTCAATAGAATACTTGGAGGTAGTGAGGTAACATGCCTCTTGTCACTCAGTTAGCTCAGTAAATTCAAGATGGAGACACTTGAGTTCATTTCTACAAGATTGATTGCTAATTTGTAGTAATCTATTTCATTTAATTTGACTTATTATCAGTGTAACTAGTTCCATTGTCAGTAGAACTAGTGGAGGTCTAGTTAAGGGTGTGTAACTTTTTTCACACTAAGTGGTCATCTAGTTAATTGATCAATTAACCCAAAATAATTGTTGCATGTAGAGAATTTGAGTTACCCAGTTGAGATTGGAGTTCAATGGAAGTGTAGTATTAGTTGTAAAATATTCCAAGTTGTACAGGTCACGCATGCAGTCAGAGAAGGACCTATAAGAATTACGCATTCCAAATTGAGGAATTTCCTAATTAATAGGGGATTAATTCCTTGAGGAACATCGCAAGGAAATAGGAGCTTGGAGGCTTGAAATTTTGGCTAAGTATTGGCCAAGGTCAGTCAATGAGGCAGAGGATAAAAGATATAGGTGCAGGTTGAGCTCAAGCTTGAGCAGAGCATATTGTATTCATACAAATTCTTTGATTAATGCAATACAAATAGTAAGGGGTTTTGAGTAGTTTCTTTCCCCTAGATAAATCTTTGTGTATATGTGTTGAATCTTGATGCATGTTAACGATTTGTGCTCTCGATCATGAATTACTTCCGCAGATCAGTAGAGTAGCTTCTATTCTTGTGATTTAGAAAATTTCATGAGCATTTTAGAATCTATACACATGGTATCAAAGCTAGATTCATAGTAGAGAAGAGATTTCGAAGTTGTCATTGCAGGAGATTTGAATTTGAAGATCAATGTTAAATTTTTTCTCTAGGACTGAGAAGATGGATTTCAATGGACCCAAGCTCGAGTATGTTTTGGAAGGGACTACAAATTTTCTGGCATGGGAGATTTGAATGGAGGCAGTATTGGATGATAATGGGTTGCTAGAGTACATCAAGGCATGTGTATCAAAACCCCCAGCATCGGATGCCTAGGATCTTTCTCAGTGGAAGAAGGATGTGGTTAAATCAAGGAGGATCATATTGGAGGCAGTTCAAGATTATACTGTCTTGAATCTCCACAAGAAAGAGACTCTATTCACAATGTGGAAAACACTGATAGAGTTGTTTGAGAACAATAGTGACCACAAGAAGTTGGAATTCAAGGAAAATATTTGAAGTATTAAGATGCAAAAGAATGAAACAATTTTGAAGTACCTAAGCAGGTTTACACAGTGTCGTGATGAACTTTACAGGGTCGATGTTACTGTTCTTGAAGAACATCTAGTAGCTCTATCCCTCTTGGGCCTTCCCAAGAGTTGGAATAGTTATGGTCTGATCTAATGCAGGAAGAAATAAGGTGGAGAAACAGAGACTGGATTTAATTCAAGGTCGAGAATGAGGAGAATTGTGCCTTGGATGGAAAGGAAAAGAAAGGGAAAGGGAAGAAATCATAATCCAAATCAGAATCTGGTCAAGGGAGCAAGAATAACAACTTCTCTAAAATCAAGTACTTTCACTGTCATGAACTAGGACACTATGCTACGAAATGTCCACACAAGAAGCCAAATAAGAAGACCGCAAGAGGAGCAATAGGTGAAGCCTTGGCTTCATAGTTCGAACTTGATTTTATCCTCATTGCATGTGTTATCACTGAAAATATTTCAAAGGAAAAGGAGAGCAGAAATCTTCATCAAATTCAAGCAAGGCAGCTCCTCAATTAAGCAAGGTATTTTCTTCCAAGTTGTTTTGTCTAAAGAAATTTCAAAGGAGAAAATGTCAAAAGAAAGGAAAATATCATCATCAGTACAACCATCACCAATGTACAAGAATGACAGAAACAAGGCAGCCAGCAGTCAAGAAGAAAGACAGAGCTTTGAGGAGGATAAGGAGAAATTTTGAAACTAGCTACGAATCCACATTTTCGTAGCGCAGACAGTGTAAAAATCCTGTTTTGCGCTACGAAATCAGCGTTTTCGCAGCGCGCTGCGAAACCCCTGTAGCAGCCTGTTTCAGCTGAAGAAACTCTGTTTTCTGCTTTTACTAGTCAATTTATAAAAGCTTTCCTGAGCAGCTGAGAACTTAATTTTGCAAACTGAAAGAGGCTTTTCTTCCTAACATTCTTCACTACAAAAACCTCTTTCCGTTTCTTCAAATTCGTTCTGAGGTGGGAGTAATTTATGATTAAACTTGCGCTACGAAACTGCAGAAAGTCAAGCTTTGTCTACTGGTTTTAGTAGTGTTTTTCAAAATCAGTTTCTGGTCACATGAAAGGATATCTTGGAATTCTGAAGGAGGTTTCTCTTCATAACATGTCCAACTACAATAACCTATCTCACTTTATTCGTATGTGTTTTCAGTTGGGAGATAAGAAGCTTTCATTGAGACCCTAATTTTAGAAAACGGATTTTTCCCTGTTTGCCACGTGTTTTTCAAGGACAGGTTCTGGACAGCTGGAGAAATATTTTAAAAAACCAGGAGAGGTTTTTGTTCTAGACATCATGGGCTACAAAAACCTCCTTCAGTTTCGTAAAATGTGTCATGTATGAAGAGATAAAGGCTCTGCCATTTTCAAGGATCTAACCCTAAAAACAGGGAAACATGTTCCCTAATTTCTAGGGTTTCTCATCAGCAGTTGGGTGACCACGTGGGAGGCTTCATCAATTCGACCTCATGGAGTGTTAGGTGTCAAAGAATTCTTTAAATGTTTAGATAAGTTTGTTGTAATCATAATAAGGAGTTACACTCCTAGTTGTATTAGGTCTCTAGGACTCCTAGTTAGCTGTCCTTTGCATTTAATAGTTAGTTTTGAGTGTCATTAGGTGTCAGGTCAGGTAGAATTCGAATTTTCCTCATCCTAGAAGAGGAATCTAAGTTGTGTAAAGAGCTCTATATATAGCAAAAGAGCTGATGTACAAAGGGTTGGAAAATGTTAGAGAAAAAGACTACTTTTGTAAATGCTATGCAGGGATTGATATATACAAAAGCAGTTGGACTTTTCTGAAGTTGAGATTCTTAGTGTACTTCAGTGAGCTTCATATTTCATCTTTTATATGCTTTACTTCCATAGTCTTAATGCTTATTACTCAGAATTCATGGAGGAACATGCTCTAACTTCCTTTAAGTGTTAAACTATGGTGAATTGAGTTTTTGAGTCTTATCTTTGGATGTTTTTCTTCAATGTTTTAATACTTATTACTCAGAATTCATGGTTACTCATGCTCTGACTTCCTTTAGGTATTAAACTCTGATATATCACTTTAAATTCTCTCCTTTTAAATACCTTGATGTATCATTATTCAGAATTCATGCCCACATGCTCTGACTCCTATGAACTTCAAGTTATTTGAGACTTTCTTGAATGTGTCACTCTTTCATTGAAGTATATACAAGCCTCAGTTTTATAAGAAGAGCCATTTGTTATCCTTATCTCTGTCACTGACTCCATAGCCCAATGGTAGCAAGTCTCCATCTTCCAATCTACAAACATATAAAATCACAAATCATAGAGTTAGCCATCTATCCATATCTTTAATCAATATCATTAACCCTTTGAGAGAGCCCTCTCAGGCTAAGGAGGCTAAGCCTTAGCTAAAAGATTGGTTTGAAATAGTTACACTAAGATTGTCTGATCAGCAACCTATCAGGGTCCTATTTTAGTGATAACAGCATGCATGGAAAGCATAATGATGGGTAGTGTGGTATCTTGACAATGGTGCCTCATTCCACGTGACGGTAAACAAAGAATTTTTCAGTGACTTGGAGGAGAAGGATCTTCAAATGCACATCGAGATGGGAGATGATGCAAGGTACAGCGTGATCGACATTGGTACAATTACTTTTCATAGGGATTATGGATCCCCTCTCAGGCTCAAGGATATGATGTATGTATCGGGTCTAAAGAACAATATAGTTTTCGTCACGGTGTTGGAAGACCATGGCTATGATGTGATATTCAGCAAAAGGAATGATTTCTTGAGACACATCACCATGGGAAAAGTGAAGCAGATCGGGGTTCGAGTGAAGAACCTCTACAAATTAGATGTGGAAGATTGTGCAACATTGAGCACAAAAGCAGAGAAGGTGCAGAGCTGAGATGTCGGCAAATTATGGCATAGAAGACTTGGCCATTTGCATCATGGCGCTTTGAAGATCATGCAGCAGATTTCTACAGGCCTCCCTGATGGAGCACTAGAGCAGTTAGATATATGCGAAGGGTGTACATTAGGGAAGTACACAAAATCCACCTTCAATGACCGAGACAACAAGTCACATGCAATCCTTGAAAAGATCCACTCTGATGTATGTGGACCTTTCTCGATAGTGTCCACTGCCAAGCACAGGTGTTATGTTATATTTGTAGATGACTTCTCACAGAAGTTTTGGATCTACTTCATGTAGAAGAAAGACTAGACATTCTCCAAATTTCTTGAGTTTAAAGCACTTGTTGAGAAAGAGATTGGTAGGAAAGTGAAGGCTCTCAGGATCAATAACAGTGGTGAGTACGTGTTGAATGAGTTTAAAAATTTATGTGCAAAATAAGGCATTCGATGGGAGTTGACAAAACCTCATAACCCACAACAAAATGGGATGGCTGAGAGGAAGAATAGAAGTATTGAGGGAGAATCACAGGCGATGTTGCATGACCAAAGCCTACCTCTACACTTGTGGGATGAAGAATGTAACACAGTGGTCTATTTGCAGAACAGGAGTCCTCACAAGGTTCTTGGCATGAGTACACTAGAGGAGGCTTTTTTAGGGAAGAAACAAGATGTGTCACACTTCAGGATCTTTGGATAATAATCTTACTGTCATGTTTCCAAGGAAGCAAGAAAACATGTAGAGTCAATAATGGAGTTGGGCATATTTATGGGGTGCACAGATATAGCTCACAACTATTGTGTGTACTTTCCATCCCTCAAGATGACAATGGTCATACGGGATGTGAAATTTGACGAGGAGAAGGAAATGAGGTGTTCTCTTGAGAGGCAAATTCAGATGCAACCTGATCAAGAGATTTTTCCTCCAAATGAAGAACTTTGGGAAGTTGTGGAGAAATCATAAGCAGAGGAGGAGAGAGTGGAGACATCTGCTCAAGAAGAGACATCTAGAGAAGGAAGGAAGCAAACCATGGAAGTTGATAGACTATTGCAGGATGCTAGAGATAATGTGGGAGCACCCACATCATAGCGCAGGTAGAGGAAGTCACTAGATTGGTACACTAGCTACATGGATCTGATGAGTGAGCTGGTAGAGATAGAGCCATCCTCATTCAAGGAAGATGTAGAGGAACTAGTATGGTTTGATGCTATGGTGGAGGAATATGATTCCATTGTCAGAAACAATGTTTGTAAAGTGGCCCCAAGATTAGCAAACAAATCAGTGGTTGGTTCGAAATGGCTTTACAAGGTAAATCATGTAGCATATGGGAGCATAGAGAAACACAAGGCCAGATTTGTGGCCAAGCGATTCTCTCAAGTCGAGGGAATTGACGATGAGGAGACCTTTTCTCCAATAATAAGGTACTCATCCATCAGGTCAATTCTGGCATTGTCAATGCAAATGGGGTGGAAGATCCACCAGATGGATGTGAAGATAACATTCTTCCTAATATCAAATGAATCTGGGTGACTAAATCTTTTCTTATTGTTCCTTTCCAGAATCTATATACATACATAAGTTTTAGCTCTAAAATGCATCATCAATCTTCTATTACACTATTAGTGTATCCCCTGAAGATGGACTCACTTGGAAGTTCAAAACGTTGGGTTAATTAAACTCCAATAACAGGTTATTCCCCTCTTATCTAAAGATAGCATTCATCAATGGATTTATTGAGGAGGAGTTTTATATTGAGCATCCAAAGGGGTTTGAGACATTCAACAAAGATTCACATGTGTGTAGACTCAAGTGAGCGTTGCATGGACTCAAGCAAGCACCCTCTACTTGGTATTCCAAGATTTACAGTTATCTCACCGATTTGGGCTTCACCAAAAGTGAAGCAGATGCAAACCTTTATCACATTGTGGTAGAAGGTAAATTATTGATTATTATGTTATATGTCGATGACTTGATCCTTACTGGTGATGAGCAATTGATTAGATATTACAAGGAGGACCTTGCAAGAGAGTTTGAGATTAAGGACATGGGACTTGTGCATTCTTTTCTTGATTTGGAAGTATGGAAAGGAGATGGGGAACTGATTTTCTCTTAGGGAAAGTATGTCAATGATATACTGAAGAAGTTCTGCATTGAGAGTAGTAAACCCATGAACACTCCTCTAGCAGGTAACTATAGAAAAGAGGATGTCGCCTCAGGTGAGGAAGTGGAGGTTGCCATTTATACGCAGCTTGTGGGTTCAATCATGTATTTGGTGAACAAATGTCTAGACGTGTCTTATGCAGTTAACCATCTTAGTCAAGCCATGGTTAAGCCAACCAAAATGTATTGGAAGGTAGCAAAGCATGTGTTAAGATACCTCAGAGGCACTACTCAGTTTGGTATTTGGTACAAATGGATAGAGGGAGTGAAGTTGCAAGGCTTCACAGATGCAGATTAGGTGGGGAGTCCATCAAACAGGAAGAGCACTTCAGGAGGAATTGGGTCAACAGTAGTTTCTTGGTACAACAGGAAGCAAAGATCTATGGCACTCATCTCGGCAGAAGTAGAGTACATGGTTGCAAGTCAAGCAACATGTAAGGCTATCTAGATCAAAAAAATTCTTGTTGGGCTATTTGATCAAAAGATGGATCCTACATTGATTTACTATGATAACCAGAGTTGTATCAAACTCTCTGAGAATCCAATATTTCATGATCGATCCAAGCATATTGACATCCGATATCACCATCTATGATATTATGTGCAAAGGCAGATTATTTTGTTGTGGTATATTCCGGCAAAGGAACAACATGCAGATATTTTGACAAAGGCCTTGTCAAGAGGAAAATTCGAGTTCCATAGAAGCAGGATTGGGGTATCTGATAATCCCTTTCTTATTGAGAGGGAGTGTTGAAAATGCAGCAAGAAATTCCTAATTTAATTTTCCCTTGATTAAATTAGGAGAAATTCGAATTTCAATTTCAGCAGAATACTTGGAGGTAGTTAATTGAGGTAACATGGCTCTTGTCACTCATTTAACTCAGTATATTCGAGTTGGAGACACTTGAGTTTGGTTCTAGATGATTGATTGCTAATTTGTAGCAATCTATTTTAGTTAATTTGAGTTATTGTTGGTGTAACCAGTTCTCACTGTCAGTAGAACTAGTGGAGGTCTAGTTAAGGGGGTGTAAATTTTTTCACACTGAGTGACCATCTAGTTAACTGATCAATCAACGCAAAATAATTATTGCATGTAGAGAATTTGAGTTGCCCAGTTGAGATTGGAGTTCAAGGGCAGTGTACTATTGGTTGTAAACTATTCCAATCTGTGCAAGTTATGCATGCAGTCATAAAAGGACGTAAAGGAATTGTGCAATCCAAATTGAGGAATTTCCTAATTACTAGGGGGCTAATTTCTTGAGGAACAACGCGAGGAAATAGGAGCTTGGAGGCTTGAAATTTTAGCTAAGTATTGTCTAAGGTTAGTCAGTCAGGGAAAGGATAGAAGACATAGGTGTAGGTTGAGCTCAAGCTTGAGTAGATCATATTGTATTCATCTAGATTATTTGAGTAATGCAATACAGATAGTAAGGGGTTTTGAGCAGTTTCATTCCCCAGGATAAATCTTTGTGTATGTGTGTTGAATCTTGATGCATGTTTATTATTTTTGTTCTCGATCGTGAATTTACATCCGCAAATCAGTAGAGTAGATTCTAGTCTTGTGATTTAGAAAAATTCATGAGCAGTTTAGAATATACACATTAAATTGTACATTATGCTCTCTTTTTCTCTAGTATGGAAATATGCAAGTACAAAGGAAGAGGTATCTTCTATGGACTTACCTAAGACATGTGGCTTGTCAAGCTACTACAAAACCTTAAAATCCTATTTTCTTCTTTCTAACTTCCCACTCCTAGTTGCACTACTCAAGTATGGAACAAAATACAAAAGCATAGAATGGAACCCATACTCGTCCTATTGGCTCAATAATTAACATACCCCTGTAGCCAACTAAGTGTAAGGTTTGACACCCTCAACCTTTAACTAAAGTTACAAGTTTGGACCTTCTAGAGTCTTCTTCAATGTTTACACATGTTTTTCCAAATATGCATGAGTAACAGGGGCTAACGTGGCATCCACTCATACCATGGTGGTCTTCGCAGCAGATCAATTTGCTGGAGGCATAAATTTTTCATGCAAACTCGAATTAACATGATTTTTGCACCCTAGGAAAGGACTTTAAGTTTGGATCAATGTCTTGGGGTTCAATTCTAAATTTGGAAACTTTCTACCACAAAAATTGTCATTAAATGCCTTAGAATGGCTCCATAAGATTTCAAACCCCAATTCTCCAAATTGAGACTTTTTGATAAAAATGACCCTGTAAGATTATTCTTAAAAAAATTTCCACTCCAAAAGCATTGAGATAGATGATGAATAATAGAATGATCCAATTCATATCATAAATAAACATTTAGGGATAATTTTGGTCCTTAAAAGCTTTACCGAATGAGCTAAGGAAATTTTTCCTCTACCTTCTCCTTGGAGTAGCATTTTCCTTTACCTGGAAATTGTCCTTTCAACCAAATTTAACAGAGGTCACATTGCCCCTAACTTGTAATTATGGAACTCTTATGCAAAATTGTGTCCTCTACCAACTCTATGTAGGCATTGGCTAAGTCCTCTATGGAAGGTAGGACTTGCCTCTCCTCTTGATCCAACATGGAAGGCTCATAGAGTTTGAGATTCTCCGCATTCACTACTAAGTAAATGTACATGTATGGGGCTATAATATTATGTAGGTATTATCTCCCATATTTTCCAATATCTCGAAAGGACCATACCAAATATCCTTGACCTTATTAATGGCACCTTATAGTATTTTCATGTTCAATTATGACCATACTTTATCTCCCCCTCTGATTGAATTCTCTATCTTGTATTGATCAAGCCTATCCTTATATTTTTTTATGACTCCTTCAATGTCTCCTGTACTTGCAAATATATCTACCTAATATTCTTAACAAATTTTTCTACTCTTAATGCATATTCTGGAAGATCTCTCCTCACTCCTTGTTGTACATATACAACATCCAAGGGTGAAGATGGAAAATATCAAAAGTAAGTTTCAAAAAGGGACTTACCAGTATAAGTGTGAATTGTTATTTATAAGAGTTTTGTACAATGTGTGCACCCATGCAAAAGGTTTTCATCATAAATCTTCAAGTGCTTCTAATTTTAACCCCTCAAAAGTTGCACCAAAGTCATATTGACTACATATGTCTACCCATTTGTTTATGTATGTAATGTTGTTGACCTCTTCAACTTCGTGTCCATCTTATCCCACAACATAGTGCAAAATGCACCAATAAATTTAGTGTTCCTATCTAAAATGACGCTCCTTGGTATCCCAAAGTGCACCCAGACTTGTTCAAAAAACCAAGTTTTATGGTTCTTTCCCTTTGGTGGTCTTTTTACAAGGTATGAGAATACACGTCTCGTTGAACCTAGAAATTACCATAAATAAGTAATCATATCCCTTCTTAGTTGTTGGTAAAGCACCAAAAAAATGCATGGAAATTCTTTCCCAAGGATGAGTGAGTATAGGTAACGAATGGTATAAACCCTAATTCCTATTTTTAGGCTTGTTAGTACAACAAATCATAATCTCCAATGTATCATGCTACATTTTCTTGCATTCTAGGTAGTACACATAACTCTATAAGTTGTAAAATGTCTTCCAAACACCAAAACGCCCTACAACATTGGATTTATAAGCTTCTCTGATAAGCTATAGTTACTCACCTTTAGGAACATAGATCTTATCCAGCTTGTAGAGTAACCCATTATGGAGATGATAATCAACCTTACTAACACCATCCCCTACATGATTGTATCCATGTAGCTATTGAAACACCTCCTTCAAGTCCTCATCTTTTGTGTACGTTGCTATGTATGCATCATGGGTAAAAGGCTCCAAATGAATTAGAGTTCCAAAAACTATAATTTTTTATGTGGGTGGCCTTGAAAGCATGTTTTCTAACCTATTTGTGTTACCCTTCTTATACTTAATAACTAGACAAAACTATTGTAAGAAATCCATCCACTTATAGTGTTTGGTATGTTGTAGCTTACTCGGGCTTGCAAATATTGTAATAGTTGGTGATTTTTTAAGATGATGGTCTCTTTTCCCATCGAATAGTGCTTCCACTTTTTAACGTCTTATACAAAGACATAGAGTTACTTTCATAGGTAGGGTAGATGATAACTACCCCATGAAATGTTTGAAAATGATAGCACACACACCGTCCTCCTTTATCAATACCACGTCCATGGCATACCCACTTACATTTGTCTCCATTTCAAAAGGTTTTTACAAGTTTGATAACGTGAGAACTCGTTCTTGACATACTTTTATTTTCAACTCATCAAAATCCTTTTGTTGATCCTTCCCCCACTGAAAACTCTTGTCACTTGGTGATATGGTCAGGAGTGGTGTATCTACTACTAAAAATAAAAATATGAACTTCTAAAGGTATTATGCAGCCCCAACAAAACTCCTAAATTCCAAGATATTTGGAGGAACTAGCCACTTCATGATGGCCTCCATATTCACGGTATCTATATTAAGATCCCTGCCACCAATCACATACCCCAAATACACCAAAGTATATTGGAAAAACTTATGTTTCATGAGGTTTAGCAACAATTGGTGCTTCTTCAAATTGTTTATCTAGATAGTGATGTAGTACATCAATCGTTAGTCTCATAAGCATAGTTAGTGTATTGCATAAACCAAATGGCATGACCATTATTCATAAAACCTTTTTTGGTTTTGAAGGTGGTCTTCTAGGTCTCTCCTCTAACTCAAACTTGGTGGTACCCTAATTTTAAATCTAGCTTAGTGAGGTATTTTTTGTGTTGCAATTGATATAATATATCAATGACCCTAGGTATATGGTGTTGGTTCTTGAGTGTAATTTTATTTCATGTTTTTTAATTGACACATTTTCCAAGTCCTATCCCTATTTGGTACAATTATGATAGGTGACCCACAAGGTGAGTTGCTTGGTCGAGTCACACCTTTCTCTAGCATTTGTTGCATTTGCTTCACTTCATTTACTTCCATGGTAGATTTTGTATAAACCCCAATATCGAAAAATGGAGATTATAGAAATAATTCTATTTCATGCTATGGTTATCTCCTAGATGGTAGCCCTTTAGGCTCTTGGAACACTCCCTTGTATGCATGTAGCAAACTTTCTTGTTGATGTTTTTTTATTTAGTAAACCCCTATAGGGATGTCTTTGCTCTTATTGAATCATCATTAGATTGATTTTCTCTTAAGAAAAGTAAAACATGTTTCTTATTGGAACTAATCATCTTCTTGGCTTATTTGGCACTTACGAGTGAAATCTTGGACTTTCCTTTGTGCATGTTGATGATGAAGGATTTTTCATCCTTTGATGAGGCAGTATTGGTTAGATTTCCACATGAAGATTACATCCCTCATATATATATAAGGTATATATAAAAAAATCCACATTCATCAAGCGTACTAATCCAATTCCAATTAATTAATATAATAAACCCTTGCAATAAATTTTATCTTGCATTGTTTTATTACCTTGATCTCATATCCTTGTTTTCCAATCCCAATGGATATGGACTAGGATAATTGTGAACCTCCAATATAACATTTTTAACCATATCCATTGTTGTGATATTAGCTTGTGAACCTAAGTTGAAGAGAGAACCTTCCTTGGCCTTCTTGACCTGGATCTTAATGTGGAAGAGTTTGGTCATCTCTTTCTCTTTGTAGTCATCAATGCTACTCAAATTCACCTATTTTTGCACTAATGCGTAGACAATATTTTCATCCACATTAGAGATTCTTTCAATTTAATTGCTCAAATATGTGGCTAGAGGGCTATTTTCCTTCCCATCCTTCTTATGGTTCTTCGTATTCATCTCTAGATGTAGTTTCCAACACTTTTCATCAGTGTAACCATTAATGTTGTAATGGTCACAATGCTAAAATCCTTGCAATGATGTTCCATGGCTACTATTTTCTTATCATTTCCCCCTTTCCACTTCTTTTTATTCTCCTTGGAATATTCTTGGTTTTATTTATACTTTGAACCACTTGGTTTCCCCTTATTTTGGCATATGATTTTGAGATATTTTGCATGTACACATGCCTCGTCCACTGTTATCAGCTTGAAAATCATCACTTGCTTTCATAGATGGTTATTTAGACCCCCACATTTACTTAAGGAGTACACATTTGTTCTTGGGAGAGATATCTAGCATGATGGCCATGTTTTTGAACACAATGGTGTACTCATGTACACTTTACCCGGCATCTAACTAAAGTAGTTATGTCGGATATATTGGTCCTTTGCATACCCCATAAGGTATAATTAGGACTTAATGAGGGTTTTGAAGTCCTCACAACTAGTTACTAGCAAAGCACCCTCCAACCTAAGTGATTCATATTTCTATTCCGCGAGTTTAGAGCAATCTCCTTTAATTTTAATCTAGAAAATTATATCTTATTCTCTTCATCTATGTGTTGAATTATAAATTAAACTTAGAACTAATTTTTACAACCAGTGATTCAATTTTAACACATTGATCTCACCTTAGTATGGATTTGTGTCCATATCTTCTTCCATGTTGAATAAGGACTATGAATGGTTAATGACACTCAAACTCAACTGCTCTTTCTCTAATTCTTTTCTTGACTCCTTTTCTGGGTCTTCATAATCTTATGATTTCTCCTCTAATCTAACCACTAAGTTAGAACCTCCATCCTCTATGAATGATATGATCGTGCTTGCAAAATCTAGATGGGGAGGTTCATACTAATGTTGGTTACTTGCACTTCAAGCCTCACAAATCTCTCTTTTTCTAAAGCATTAGGGTTATTGAGAATAGACTCATTGGCCATGGCAAGTGTTTTTGACTTTCTCCTTATCAATTATTGGATCCCTTATAGCTTTCCACAAAATAACCTAATGAAACCCACTCTGATACCAATATGATCTATAAAAAGTTGTGTGTATTCCACTAGAATAGTTTGTCATAAAAGATTAGATAAATTTACTGAAATCTTTACTTTTTTTTGTTAATTCCTTTTAGATCTCATATTTTTTACTTGTTGTTTTTATGCTCAATAAATTAGATGAGATGTGTGAAATATATAATAGAAATAAATAGTCACACCATCCACAAGAGACACATATTTTTCCTAGGAAACCCTTATGGAAGAAAACCCAGCTAGAAGGTGAGGTTGTTCTACCCTTTATGGAGTTACCTGAGACCTATGGCTTGTAAGGCTACCACAAAAACTTGAACCCCTCTGTTATTCTCTCTAAATTCCCACTCCTGACTTCTCTACTCAACTATGGAACAAAATACAATAGCATAAAATGCAACCCCTACTCCTCCTAGTGGTTTGATATTTAAAATAGCCAAATAGACAACTATGGCTAACATTTTTCTCCCTTAACCCTCAACTAGATTTATGATATGGAACCTTCTAAATTCTTCTTCAAATTACACACATGGAAAGCCCCATATGCATGAGTAATAGGGGTTGATTTATAAATTACTTATACCATGTGGTCAACACGGCCCAAATTAACTTACAAGAGGCATAACTTTCTCATAAGAACATTAATTGATGTAATTTTTGCATCGTTGGAAAGGTCTATAAGTATAGATCAGTGTTTAGAGGTCCAACGCTAAATAAAAAAAAATGTTTCTACTTCAGAAAACACGTTTTAGTGCCTCAAAATGGATCCATAAGGTTTTAGACACCAATTCTCCAAATTGGGACCCATTGGTAAAAATGATCCTATAAGTCAATTCCTCCATCCACTCTGAAAGCATCAAGATAGATGAAAAATAATATAATGATCGTATCCATATCAACAACATTGTCTCAATATTTTCCTTTGATTTAAATAGAGTTTTTTGTTTCCACAATCTCTTTTACTTCCCATGCCCCAAAAAATTTGCAACACCAAGACCCTAAATATCAAATATAGAATACAACTAAGTTTTGACATCCTTAATGATTTCCTTATTGTTTGTAATGAACATCATATCATCAATTTACAAGATCACATAAATAAAATTATCACCAACTAACTTGGAATACACACAATTATCAAATTTGCTTCTTGATAAGCTATGTCCTAATATATAGGTATTAAACTTTTGATACCACATTCTTAGAGATTGTTTTAATCCATACAAATACTTTTCCAACTTTCAAACAAATTATTTGTTTCCCTCTACTACAAAACCTTAGAACTATTTCATGTAGATTTTTTCTACAATATCTCCATGTAGTAAATCTATCCTTACATCCATTTACTCTACTTCAAGATCAAAAGTGACAACAATAAATTGTTAGACTATGAACTTTTGGAGGAAATTGGGCAATTAAACGAAGATTCAAGGCACAATAGGGGCCACTGGAAGAATACCTTCAAGCCCTATTTATGTATTGGAAAATCAAGACCTTGATGGGAATAATTTTAATCGAACGTCAAGTAGATCAATATAGTATATTCGCTCATTTGGTTGATGTGAAACATGAACAAGGAAATATGTGCTTCCACATGGAGTGGATGAACACCTGACTCGCTAAGATTGAGCATCACATCCCATGCCCTTCAAATTCATCCACACCTCTAGGTTCTAGGGCTTAATATCTTGCACTAGTTAACTCCTATGATTAATTTGATTAATTGTGGCTTTGTGGTTTCTGGTAATGTTTTGGTTATGATAATCTCATAGAATCTTTAGTTGTGATGTTGGAACTGTAATACTCTCAGTTTTGGCCTTGTTACTCTATTTCCATATGGATAACAATACCTAGTTTCCCATTGGCTAGGTTAAGACCATCTTCCATAAGTAAGCATTACAATAAATGAATGAAACTAATGTTTTGGTTAATATAAACTTGTTACTCTATTTCCAGATGGTTAGCAATACCTAGTTTCCCATTTGCTAGGTTAAGATCATCTTCCATAAGGATGCATGGCAATAAATGAATAAACTATTACGGGTGTTTTGGTTAATATAAAAAGACACAATAACTTACCAAAGAAAATCTATTAATTAATTATAAGAAAAATCTAATTTATATATAATCTGAAAATATATTTTTAGAATTTGGAAAATCAAAAGAATTTCTACATTTTTGTAATATTTCACAAAAATATACTTTAAATATTTTTGCCCTAATGCAAGTCATTTTCATAATAACTGATATAAAGTGTTAATGTGCTATATATAGATATAGAAAGATTAAAAATATATATTTATAATGTCAAAATATATCTAAAGAATTTGGAGAATTTGCAACTTTTACATTGATATAATTTTAAAAATATATATATTTTAAATTTAGGTAAAACTGGGGTTAAATTCAAGGTTGACTAGGTTAAAGAGTGGTGGTTTTGGGCATGTAGTATTATGTACCTATGGTTTTCTGCCCATAATATGGCATGTAATAAAATCTATAAAAAACTGAGAAGACTTCATTGTAAAGTAGACCAAGGCTAATGAAATTTCATTGGGTTGAGTTTTTTCAATGAATAAGTAAGAGATTTGAGGAAAATATTTGGTGCATTATGAGAATTATATCTATACACTATAGTAAGTGTTTTTCCTCTCATTAAATTTAATATTTCTGGTAATAGATATGTTTTTCTCTCTGATTTATTTTCTTCATCTAGTATCAGAGCCAACTTGGTAAAGGACGCTTCTATTTCCAAGGGTTTGTGTTGGCATGGTAGATAGATATATCCACATGGAGCTATTTGCAGATCTGAGAGCCATGAAAATGTTGTTGTCAACTAAAGTTTCTGGAGATGCCAAAGATAGTTAAACCTGGAAGGATGGTATTGGAGTTGCGGCATAAACTCGTGAAGATGTATTAATTTGACTCAGCGCAGGAGATGTTGTGGAGGTGTTAGGCCGAAGGCATCGATGTATTTGCGCGCATAAACAAGTGAAATGGTGTAATTTACAGCAATTTGTCGAGAGAGCTAGGCTGTTGAACGCCAGAGCATGAAGTGTGGTTCAGAGGCCAACTGTTCTCGGGCTAAGTTTGGCTTCAAAGGCGTTAGGAAAAAATCGGGCCAAGGAGAGATGGTTGCATTCCATGGTTCGTGAGACTCGAGAAGGCCATCGAGGTAAAATGTTGACGTCGTGGAGACATGATAACAAAGAAGAACCATGTTGAGCCCGTCGAATGATGGTAGTTATGTTCGTAAAAGGGCTTAACGCAATCCATGGAGCAACGTTGAAGATGCACTCAGTTTCAAACAGAGTTCGTGAGAAATAAAGCTGGCCGCATGGAGATTTCTGTGTAGAAGTTTTTTATGGTTACAGAGGAGATTATGGTTCAAGTCATGTTTCATGTTCAGATTAGTCGAGCCTAAATGGAGGTAATGAAACCCTAATATTGTTGTCAGATATGTTAATTGGTGTCACGTTTGACAAAAAAAACCGACACATGAAAGGTCATTGTTGTTGGATGCCTCCACCTTTATAATCAGGAGATAATGAGGACTTTACAACTGTATCGTTTATGCATTTAGTTGCACACACATGAGTTATCGTGCAAATTTGACAAGAGCGCCATGTATAAGTGGATCGTGTGTGGCTGGAGCAATGGGGACTGCATGAAACTACTGAATAACTGCAAAGATTGCATCTCAGATATGGGGATGGTGATCATAGTGACAGAGATCAGAATGAAAAAAATTGGAGATCCTAATTTAGGAATAGTATTTCATATGGAATGGTGGCGCATAGCTCGGGAAACAAAGAGATCAGGGCTTACAGGAGAGCACCTGGTCAATTGTCTCAATCGCACTAATGGACGAAGCGCTAACTGCGTGGTGGCACCTGAAGCGGAAGGAAGCATGTATGAAGTCGGGCGTGATGGTTTTATTTTGTGGATTTTCCTAATTACTTTAAACCCTAACCAATATTTACTCCTTTGTAAGAAATTAAAAATTAATGCACAGCGGAACTTACTTTCCATCTTCAAAGGCTCTTGGTCTTGACTTGAGTTGCTGGCTCTGAATTGCCACGTATCAAATTCAGATTTCTTGACAGACTTGTTTCAGCTAAATTTTAGGCTGCCCTAGGATTGGGGTTTTGCACTGCTATAAAAGGGCTGAGTCTCCAAGGCTTGCAATCACTCAGAAAAATTGTCTGCTCCATTGAAGACTAGATACTCTGTCATTTAGGATAGCCAGAGAAAAGGATTGCAAGTTCTTGGAAGGATTCAAGAGCCAGCAACTCAAGTCAAGACCAGGAGCCTTTGAAGATGGAAAGTAAGTTCCGCTGTGCATTAATTTTTAATTTCTTACAAAGGAGTAGATCTTGGTTAGGGTTTAAAGTAATTAGGAAAACCCACAAAGTAAAACCAACAATTGGTATCAGAGCCACCCTTATGTAAGAACTGTCTCTCCCGTCATTTTTTCTGAGTTAATCTTGATTTTATTTACATTATCAAATCCTGAAATAATCGTTACGAATGAAGCCAAACTGATTTTTTTTTGGTTTTGTATAACAGTCTAATGTTTTGAAAAGGATTTGGTATTTTATGGGTTTCTGCTACCACAGACTGATACAGAGTTGGCCTCAGCAGATTATTTAGATCGTAGATTGAATCCAAAGGGTTTTATATTCCATCCTGGTTCCTTGGGTTATTTTTTATTTTTTATTTCAATAACATGATTGCTTGAGAATGCAAGTTACGAGGACTCAATGAGTTGATTTAATACAGTAAAGTGCTTGCGGTTAATGTAGGATCTTGAATTCTTTCATATCACAATTCTACAGCGTTAACATAAATCATTTCAATATGTACTCATAACTTAATAATACAAAGGTTTCTTCTAAAGAAAACCGTGTGATTAAATCGTGTTTACATTTCTCTTAGACATTGTTGAGAGTACCCATATTTTTTTGTAATTACTCTGTTGAGCATATGAATTTGATACGTGGCACTTCAGAGTTTATTTGATTCTCACTATTGTATATTTGTGAATAGTTGTGTGATTTCTTATGTTAAGCAGAGTTTTAGATCTAAGTTATGAAGATTATTTATACTCTTCTTTTATTATTTAAAAAAAAAAAAAAAAAAACCATGTGTGAAATACCTCAATAATTTGTGATAACTGAAGCATGGTTAGGATATAATCTATGCATATGTTGTATTATTGGAGTGTATAGTGGCACTGTTTTTTTTTTTGAAGATCATTTCTGAGAAAGAAACTATCAATGATATTGCCGAGCCAAATGTTATTTTTCTTGGGATTGTAGATTAACGTTAAATTATTGATATAATACTAAATTCGGATTTTATCACAATGATGCTAATCATGGCAACCATAAAATTATTTAGTATTCTCTAAATAAATTATTGAAGCATTTCTAAAAGGTAATCATTGTAGAAACTGCTAAAGTTTTACTAAAACCTAATAATTATTTTGATGAATATAGTTGACATATTAAATTTAAAAGTATTATAAGATACTGTATTCTATGTAGGACGAATAGATTCTATAGGTACGTCCTAGATTAGTTTTTAGACATAATTTTGGAATCTAACTAAAGACGTTTAGTGTACATGTGTTGTTTTCGCATGAGTCAAGCATTAATGTTCGCAAACGAACCGCTCTCTGTAAGACGATTGCAAGGATGACTCATGACAAGTTGAAATATCGTGCTGGCAATGGACGTGGGTGTTAGCTTTCCCAAAGGAGGGTTGGCGCCTGCTAAGTTGTTTGGTGCATAAGGGTAGTGTATAAAAATAAGTTGCAACACACATGGACTAGCGATGTCTAGAAAAGCATCGGGAGCTTGGAACATAAGCGATCCGTATGTGATCCTCCTCCCCCCGTTGACTGGCCTGGTCGTTAGTTCATGGATATGTTAGTCTGACCCAAAGGTAGATTGACATGTTTGTACTTCATTCACTACACCAAAGTGCCTGAAGGTAATGATTGCACCCAAAGGTGTTTCATTACTGAATGGTGTTTTGGCTAAAGTTTTAATTGAGCAAATAATTTTACACATGCCTTTAGATAGATTTTAGAATTATGATTAAATCGTGACGCATCGTATCTAAATTATTTCCTTGTTCTTGAATTTTTTCAGATCCAAACATAATGTTAAGTCTAAGTCAGATTAAGCCCCTCATGGGGAACAATTTCAAACAGTGGGAGGAAAAGCTGAAATTAGTCTTAGGGATCATGCAATTGGACACAGCACTGAGATTTGATCGCCCCAAGCCTAATAAAGAGAGTGAGGTAACTCCTCAAGAGAAGGCTGATATTGCTAGATGGGAGCATTCAGATCGCATGTGCATAATGGTGATGAAGCAAACGATCCATGAGACTTTTCGAGGCATCATACCTGATACAGAGACAGGCGCTATTGAATACCTTAAGGCCCTTGAAGAAAAATTCACAAAGAGTAAAAAGACTGATGTTAGTACACTCTTTGTGAAGTTGGCAACAATAAAATACAAGGGAAAAGAAGGGGTTAGAGAGCATGTTATTGAGATGATAAGACTTCAACGTGCCTTGAAAGGGCATAATTATGACATCTCTGATGAGGTTCTCATTGAGTTCATTTTTCTGTCTCTCCCGTCTAACTTTAGTCAATTCAAGATGACTTATAATTGTCAAAAAGAGACGTGGACATTACCTGAGTTTGAGGCTCGGTTGGTGCAGGAGGAAGAGAGACAGAAAATGACTAAGGGAGAAAGTGCTCATGTAGTAACATCTAATCCTAAGGGTAAAGGCAAGAAGCGCAAGTTTACTGCCAAGGAAAAGGGACCTACCAAGGTAGCTGCAAACAATGCCGCGCAGAAAAGAAAGAAGGAAGATACTTCTGCGAAAGCAGAAGAAAAGAACTGTTTTTTCTGCAAAGCGCCAGGACATACAAAGAAATTCTGCACCAACTATCATGCATGGTTGGCAAAGAAAGGTATGTCTCTTGCTTTAGTTTGTTCTGAAGTTAATTTAAGTTTTGTTTCTAGATATACTTGGTGGATAGATTCAGGTGCAACGACTAACATCAGTATGTCGATGCAGGGTTGCCTAAGCCATCGCAAGCCAAGTAAGGCAGAGCGCTACGTTTACGTAGGAAATGGCAACAAAGTAGAAGTGGAAAGCATAGGAAAATTTAGATTATTATGTAAGACAGGATTTTATTTAAGTTTTGATGCTTTAGTGGTTCCATCTTTCAGAAGGAACCTAATTTCTGTATCTTATTTGGACAAAAATGGTTATGTATGTTCATTTGGTAATGGAAATTTCAGTTTGTGTCAAGATTCTAAGCTTCTTGCTTCTGGTATCCTGTCTTCCTATGATAATCTTTATTTTCTAGATATAGACACTTCACATTCAGAGGCACTGCATATAGATAATAGAAAACGTAAATTAACTTGCGAGAAATCTGCAACATTATGGCACAAGCGATTAGGACATATCTCTATGAAAAGGATAGAACGTCTTGTGTCTAATGAAATTCTCCAACCTTTAGATTTTACAAACTTAAGTGATTGTGTAAATTGTATAAAGGGAAAACAAACTAATAAACGTAAGTATGATGCAAAAAGGTGTAATGATGTCTTAGAATTGATTCATACGGATATCTGTGGTCCTTTTCCAAAGGCTACAAGAAATGGTGACCGTTACTTTATCACATTCATAGATGATTATTCAAGATATGGTCATATTTACTTAATAAAAGAAAAGGCGGAAGCATTAGACGTGTTCATAAAGTTCAAAACGGAAGTTGAGTTACAACTTAACAAACGTATAAAGTCCATTCGTTCTGATCGTGGTGGTGAATACTACGGTCGTTATGATGGATCAGGAGAACAGCGTCAAGGTCCCTTTGCAAAATACTTAGAGGAATGCGGAATTGTGCCTCAGTATACGTTGCCAGGTTCGCCTGCAATGAATGGTGTTGCTGAGCGACGAAATCGCACCCTTAAAGACATGGTGAGAAGTATGATTGCTCGTACAACTCTACCTAAGAATTTGTGGGGAGAAGCCTTAAAGACTGCAGCATACATACTTAATAGAGTGCCTACTAAAGCAGCTAACAAGACCCCTTACGAGTTATGGGTTGGGCGCAAGCCTAGCTTGAATCATTTGAGAGTTTGGGGATGTCCATGTGAAGCTAGGCCTTATAAGCCAAGCAAAAAGAAACTGGACGAAAGAACCGTTAGTTGTTACTTTATAGGCTATTCTGAACGATCTAGGGGGTTCAAATTCTATAATCCAACAGAACATACAGTTTTCGAGTCAGGAAGTGCAAAATTTTTTGAGGATAATGAGTTTGTGGGGGGAGATATGACAAAAGATAGTATTTTTGAAGAAGAAGAGACGAATGCGAATGAGACTATGGACCAAAGTCCTAGTTTTGTTCAAATTCCGATTGCGTTTAGAAATACATCTTTTGACAATGTGCAAACTTCATCATCCCAAACAACTCAGTTAGAAACTCAACATGGAATAGAGAACACAAATGGACCTGAACCCAACCCAAACCCTCACATTGACATGACAAATGTTGATGGCCTAGGGCCTGTGGGAGAGTCAGAAGTTGGTAATGATGTTCTTCCTCCTGTTGAAGATCAAGTTGTAAATGAACCTCAAGAAAATCTAGAGCCTGTGCCAATTAGGAGATCTACTAGAGAGAAAAGATCTACACAATCAAAGGATTATGCATATCTTCAAGAACATGAGTTTGACATTGGCATGTTTGAAAATGATCCTGTTAATATCAAACAAGTTGTGGAAAGCTCTAACTCTCAAATGTGGATTAATGCCATGAATGAAGAGATGAAATCTATGTATGACAATGACGTTTGGGATATCGTTTCGTTGCCTAAAGACAAGAAACCCGTTGGTTGCAAATGGATATTTAAGACTAAGCGGGATTCTAAAGGCAATGTTGAAAAATACAAGGCACGTCTTGTTGCGAAAGGTTTCACACAGAAAGAAGGCATTGATTATAAAGAGACTTTCTCTCCAGTTTCATCGAAAGACTCTTTAAGGATTATATTGGCGCTTGTAGCACATTATGATTTAGAACTTCATCAGATGGATGTAAAGACGGCGTTTCTCAATGGTGACATTGATGAAACGATCTATATGAAGCAGCCAGAAAACTTTGTATCAGGTGATGCAGGGTCTATGGTTTGCAGACTTAAGAAATCTATCTATGGGCTAAAACAAGCATCTCGACAATGGTATTATAAGTTTCACCAAGTTATTAGCTCATTTGGTTTTGAGTATAACATAGTAGATGAATGTATATACCTTAAGTTCTGTGGGAGTAAATTTATTTTCTTGGTTTTATATGTAGATGACATATTGCTTGCCAGTAACGATAAGAACATGTTGCATCAAACTAAGAATTTTTTATTTAAGAACTTTGAAATGAAAGATCTTGGTGATGCATCATTTGTTCTAGGGATTGAAATACTTAGAGATAGATCTCAAGGTATTCTGAGGTTATCCCAGAGGAACTATATCGATAAGATTCTAACAAGATTTGGCATGCAAAACAGCAAACCAGGAGATACCCCTATATCAAAAGGGGATAAGTTTAGTCTGAAACAATGTCCCCAAACTGACTTAGATAAAAACCTCATGAAAGATATTCCCTATGCCTCAGCCGTGGGTAGCATCATGTATGCACAAGTATGCACGCGTCCGGATATTGCGTTCATTACCGGAATGCTAGGGAGATATTTGAGTAACCCAGGTATGGAACACTGGAAGGCAGCCAAGCGAGTATTGAGATACCTAAAGAGAACAAGGGACTATATGCTCACGTATCGGAGATCGGAACAGCTCGAGGTGATTGGATACACCGATTCTGATTTTGGAGGATGTGTCGACAACATGAAGTCAACATCAGGATACATCTTTATGATGGCAGGTGGTGCTGTGTCATGGAAGAGCGATAAACAGTCATTGGTAGCCTCCTCCACTATGGCAGCTGAATTTGTTGCATGTTTTGAAGCATCTAATCATGGCGTATGGCTGAAGAACTTCGTCACAAGTCTGAAAATTGTGGATTCTATTCAGAAACCACTCAAATTATTATGTGACAACAATTCAGCAGTGTTATACGCAACAAACAACCGAAGTTCGTCAAAGTCGAAGTACATTGACATTAAGTTTTTGGTTGTAAAAGAGAGAGTGCAGAATAATGAATTATGTATAAAACACATAGGTACAGACTCCATGATTGCGGATCCTCTTACTAAAGGATTACCACCCAAGAAGTTTCACCAACATGTTGCTTGTATGGGTGTAATATCTGTTTAGGATAATTAGAAAATGTGGGAGTCTGAATATGTTTTAAGTTCTGTTTTTGATGTTCTATGTAATGCAATTGTAAACAATTTTGATGATATATACAAGTTGCATTCAGTTTAAGTTTCATTATTTCTTTCTTTAAAGTTTAAATTTTTGGCCTCATACAGTAAAGTAAAGGTGACTCAATTAGAAATAGGCACGTCTAATCACACTTGCGTGTAATTTCTAAACTATATGTCCAAATCAGATTCATGTCATTCAGTTATGTTGGCAGCGTGATTTATGTCAGTTTAGTTGCGAATAAATGTGACAAATGCCGCTTAAGTCCTTTGTTAGCATAATTGATGGACGGAATTGTTTAAGAAATACGATAAGTAAAGACGGAAAAGTTGCATGCAATAAAGTTAAGGATATATAATCAAAAGGTTGCACTTGTCCATGTGGGAGATTGTTGGATTTAGAGACGTCTAATTACAATAATTAAGTTGGACATACGTGCATTATGATTATGATATCAAATACTGTCAGCAAGATTACATTTATGTAATGATTAAAATATGCCAAATAATGTGATTAATTAAGTCATGGCATTATACGTATTTAAATAAGGATTTGGATACAAATACATATAGAATAATGTTAATCAATTATAATTGTTAATGGACCGATTATAATTGATTAAAATAATAGCAGTAATAAATTTGAGCTGAATAAGGAAATCAGAATCTATTTCAGTTTTTCTGGAAAGTTCCCGATTTCAAAATCTGATGAAATCCATGAAGTAAACAGTGTCGCTATTGTGCTGCGTATAAAGTGGAGTTTGTGCATTATGGAGCGTTGTAGGACTGACTGCAAGTCTGAGGTAGTTCTTATTAGTTCTTATTTCAAATCTTATTGAAACATAAATGCTTCTAACATGTAACGGGAATAGCAGTTTCCTTGCTCCTAAAATGTCAAAGTCAATTTTGAGAGAAATATAAATGCAAGACAAATGCTATTCCCCTAACATGTCAGACTGCATTTATGTTTCAATAAGCTCTGAAATAGGACTCGCCCAAGTCTAAGGCAATGTATTTATGTTGTATTGCGACTGCACGAAGAAAATAATTGCAAGCATGTAAATATAAAGCGGCTCAGAGTGTATTAATGTGAGAGGATGGGTCAAGATAGCAGCTACATCAAAAGAAATAGAAAAAGATCTTATAATGGAATTATTATTTTTTATTTTATTTAAATGGGCATATTTCTGTTCGTCTTAGTAAAGCATGTGCATTTTTGGGTAATTATGGGTAAGTCTGGGTTGGGTGATAGGGAAATGTTCGATTAACACATCCTTAATATAAACTTTGAGGGGCTAATAGGCAGAGAGTGAGCAAAGATGAGTTGACTTATTTGGACAGGCTGGTGGATTTAGTCAAAGAACCCTAAATCAAGTTTAAGGGGGTGAATGTTATGTAAAATTGACTTGGGGTTAGAGTCAAAGTTGACTAGGTTAAATAGTGGTGGCTTTGGGGTGTGTGGTATTGTTCACCCATGGTTTTATACCCATAGTATTGCATGTTTACCCATGGTTTTATACCCATAGTATTGCATATAATAAAGCCTATAAATGGCTAGGAAGACTTCATTGTAAGGTAGGCCAAGGAGGTGAGCGGTGAAGGTTGGCGTGGCTGGGTTGGCCAACCTTAATGAAATTTCATTGAGTTGAGTTTGCCCCGAAGTTAAAGTTTTCCATAGATATCAAAATATTATAAACATTATGTCAATATATTATTATTATTGTTATGGTAAATATTTTTTCCCCTCATTAAATTTAATATCTCTTGGGGTAAATTCTATCCGCTTTATTTTCCTCATTAAATACTTTTATGGCTCATGTAAATAATCTTTTTATATAATATATATAATTTAGGATCACTTGTTATTTTTTTTTGTTTTTTTGTTTTTTTTTTTAATATTTTGAAGTTTTCAAAATAGAAAATGGAACTATTAAGAGTAATAAATGAATTTATTTATTGATTAAAAAATACACCAAATTTATATATAATTTCAAAATATATTTAAAATTTTTGGGAAATTTGTAATTTTTACATTTTTACAATGTTTCACAAAAATATATTTTGAATATTGATGGATGTTATTTACAAATAATTTGGGAAATTTGCAATTTTTACATTTTTGTAATATTTCTTAAAAAATATATATTTTGAATATTTTTTTGGCATATATATATAATTTCAAAATATGTTTAGAGAATTTGGAAAATTGGTTAACTTTTATTTTTACAATATTTCATAAAAGTATATTTAAAATATATTGTGGCGAATGCAAATAATTTTTGTTAATAAATTAATTATTGACTTAAAAGGTTCATTCTATAGCCCAGTGTCATGGCTATCTGTCATCAATGTTGAAATTTTAAATAATACCGGTTCATAAAAATATTGCAGACGAAGAAATTGGATCTCTCTCAACTCATGTTAGATCCATATTTAAGATGGATCTATATTGGTGTGTGTGTATATATATAATGTCGTTATCTTTTTTATGTAATGAATGTAATTTAAGGAGTTATTTTCTTTAAATCTCTTACAATTATAGAATTTAGATATTTAAAATAATAAATGATTTCATTAATTGTTTAAAAGAAGAAAATTTAGATATAATGTCATAATATTTCCAAAAAATTTAAAATTTTTACATTTATTAAAATATTTCCAAACATACATTAAAAATTTGTGTTACTCAGACAAGTCATTGTAATCAATAAGTTCAAAGATGTTAGTATTAAAGTCATTGTAATCAATGAGTTCAAAGATACACAATAAAATATTAGTATTAGAGTCATTGTAATCCATGAGTTCAAAGATACACAATAAAATATTAGTGGTATTAGAATATTTTGAAAAATACATTGAAAATTTTTGTGACTAATACAAGTCATCGTAATTTTTGTGACCAATATAAGATATTGATATTATACTGTTTATCATTTCCCTTTTTTAAATGTAAAGTTATACTTTATATCATATCCATGTGTTGATAACATGGGGCAAAGTGTTATTTAACAAATAAGGTGTTTTCTCCGTGTAATATTTAATTAGATATCACATTGTTTTTTATACCAGATCTATTTAGATATTGGCATAATGATTCTTATTAAAAATGTGAAGTGATTAAAAATGCGAGGTGATGTGAATATGTAAAATTTTAATGTGTGATGAAAATAAATTATTTTAATTATGATTAAATAAATAAATAAAAAAGATGTAGTGAGTTTGTTGGGTGTTGAATAGATAGTGATAGGGAGTTTTATTAAGGCGTTTCATGGTGTAAAAGTTACTAGTTCAAAATTCTATGAGAAAGAATCTAATCATGTTTAAGTTGTGGTCCGAATGGTGTAATCCCTAAATAATTTTCACAGCTTAAATACTTCACGGTAATAATATGATGCCACAAATTAAACATGCTAATCATCTCATCATTCATATAAACTAACCAATATATATATATAAATAATTGCAATTCTTTACCTACTAAAAACCGTTAAAAAATAAAAATAGAAATAAATAAATAACCGATTAATTTAAAACAATAAATATATTACCAACCATTCATTTATTATTATTAGTGTAGAACAATAATATTAAAAAAACAATTACATTGTAAACTATATACAACTCATAGAAGAACAATCCATCAATGAATGTGATATAATCTTATATAAGTGACAATGAGAACGTTGGAAGTAGCTCATAGTGAGCATATCACGGAGCATCAAAATCACGTCTATCCGAAAAGGACTTTGGGGGCTTATTTTCATTAAAAAAAATTGAGATGGTTCCCAAAAAAATTACGAAATGGAAATCCATAATTGGCGTTGCCACTCTTTCGTAGAGTTTTATTGACTTCTCATTGGTGGTTAGAACTCTTGGAATTTTACACTAGTTTTTTCCTTTCATATTTTTGTCAATTATATCTAACTTAATGAAAAGTAATATACATGTCCCTCACCATTTTCTTCAAAGCATGTGCTCCATGCTCCATGGTGAGAAGAAAATTGTATACACGTGTAAGGAGCAAATATTTAGTATGGCTTATACATTGTTGTATTTTGGGACAATATGCTCATATCCTATGTTAATTTGACGAAAAAGAGACTTAATGAAATATTATTATTTTTGGAAGGCATTTTTATATACCAAAGAATTTGGAAGGCATTTTTATATATTATTTTTGGTAGGCATTGTTATGTGTTCATTTAACGCTAAGTAGTGATTTTCCAAGTCATCTTCATAGAGCTTTCTTTGGTATTTAAAGTTAAGTTTAATTTTGGAAAAAAATATTTCATTGGTTTAGATTAGCCTATATGTCTGGTTTTTTGCAATCTGCAATTTTCAATAAAAATTTTAGCAAAAATATAAATTATATTTGTCTAATATACTTTTTTTTCACTTTTTTCTATTTTTTTTGGTAGTTGGTGAGTGTTGCATAATTTAGTTGATTTTTTTTTTATAGTTATTCTTGGAAGGTTTTGAGGTGCCTTTGATTTATTCTTTCGTCATCTTTTTAAGTAACCATATTTGCATAAATTTCCCATAGTTCTACATTTTTGTTTTGATAGTGTGATAGGTCTTGAAATTATCTCATATTGTTGAAAGACTATCTCAATATGGTTCCTATCTCCTCTCTTACATCATTGAGATAGACCCTAAACTTGAGGTTACTTGTTCTATATGTGTTGTAATCCTTGACCTCTTTCTCTAGGTATCAATTCCTGACCTTGTATTCCTTCGTTTCCCTAGTCCTATTTATGATGCTTTTCTAGAATATTGAGCTAAAAGTCACTATTGATGAAGCTAATGCTATGATATATTCACTGGTGTCCATAACCATTGATGATTTTGTATTTACTTCAAGCATTGGAACACATGGAATAATACATATCTTGTGAGATTTCTTTACATCCTTTTCTTTAGTCTTATCAAATATAAATGAGTCTAGAGTGATTACCCTCTCAAATTTGGAACAAGTATACTCACGGAATACCATTCCCTTTGAGGAAAATGTCATTTGGTCAAAGTGGGTGCCAAAAGTGGATTCAAGGGATTTGATGCGCATAATATTGATACGTTGTGCTTTTCGTTGAGCTTTCTTGTATTCTTACTTCCTTTTCTGCCTCTCTTCTTCTTCTCACTTCCATTTTTTTCTTGATCCTTTTTTATTTTCATTTGCTCTTATTCTTCATGCTCTTTTTATTAGTTTGTCTCTATAGTTGTCTTTGCTACATTTTCTTTTTTCATTGAAGTATCAATGCTTTAACATCCTTCTCAAGTGCTACCTTAGTTATCATTTATTTTTTTCATTGGTTTTTATTTGGTCAATATTTAACTCTAATCCTATAAAGGGTTAATTTCATAGTTAATAGATTTATATATTCTCTCATCCTTCAATGCTTTAGTTTCATAAGGACATCTATATTTGCATGCATGGTAGTGTTGATTCACAATTTTAAGGAGGTCATTTTTTTGGAATCTTTTATCCTAAAAATGGAAGGTTATGATTTATGGCCTATTTGTGGGAATTGCAGCATATCTTGCGGTCACCTTATTTGTCGGACATGTGACGTATCTTGTGGTTTCCATGCTTGTTAGAATTTAGACACAAATTGCATGGGACTTGTGAACACAACATGGCAAACTTATGACGTCTAGTTTGTTGGATGTGTGACCATAAGCCAATGAACTTGGGATGTCTGGTTTGTTGGACATGCAACCTCTTTTCAATGAAATTGGAATGTCGGGTCAGTTGCATGTGTGATGAAGAGTCTCAATGATACTATCATCAGAAAAGGGATGAGCTTTAGGCCGAAAGTGAGATGAACATTGTATTGTCTAAATTCATTGAATGTATGATGAAAATATGTAGTTGTTGTTATTATGATGAAATCAATGTGATAACTATTCCCTTTCCTGTGCGTTAGAAGTGTTCTCGAAAGATTATTTAAACACCATTAGAAAGAATGCCATCATCTAAACATCATAAAATGAATACCATAATGTTAACATATATATACTAATTAATATAATTGGTTTTCTAACCGATAGCTATATATATATATATATATATATATAACAAATTTAAGTTACTCTTAAAAGTTACAAATATGATGTCAATCGCTCACAAGAGTTTAAAGGGGAATAATAAATTGAAAATGTTACATTATATCCATTTATGTAGCTTAAATTTCTCTTATATGATTTCTATGGAAATATTTTGCTTAATTATATCCATTCTTCATATTCTTCACAAGTCTAAAAATCCATTCTTCGTATTCGTCACAAGTTTAAAAGGGAATAATAAATAAACAAGAATAATAAATTGTTCTTTTTAATAATAAACATTAGATTGAGATAAATCTTCTTTTTACATAATAGAATCATGTCAACCTTTCAACATGATGTAACACTATGTAAACAACCTGAAAAGTTCAAAACACTTAGGAGCTTATTTTGGAAAATAAGAAATAAAAGATAAAATATATTAGTTATGGGGAAAGTTCAAAACACTTAGAAGCTTATTTAGGTAAAGTAAGAAATAAAAGATAAAATATATTAGTTATTTGGAAAATAATAGATAAAAATTATAGAACTTGTCACATTTTTATGATATACATATTTTTATAAATATAAAAGTATATAATTAGTTCTATTATTATTATGATGTTAATAGGCGTGTATATTTTGGAATTGCAATAGAGTTTTTAGATTGAATAATAAGATGTTTCTAATTATTATTCTCTATTTTAATTCTCACCATCCAATATTAAACTCATGGGACGATTAAAACCACTCCAAATAGACTAAGACTACTTTGATACCAAAATAAAATATAATAATTACATTGATACACATGTCTATTTTGAAATAGAGACACATGTCTATTTTGAAATAGAGTAATTTAAGGAGGTGAGGTTTTTGCCAGGGAAAAATGCAACATCCGACATTTTGGAAATCTGTGTTACAACTGTCCAACTTCAACATTTTGGGTGCCTAAGGGTTCTTTATGGTCTCCACCCATCCCACCATGAAAAAAAACGGATCCAAATACTATCATGGTGAGATTTCTTGGAAAAAAACATTGGATTCACAATGAAAAATCTTCCACTGGTTAGACAATGCTTTTTGAAATTGAGATTCTCTAATTTTAATTTAAGTATCAAGAATATAAATATTAGGTGCAGATCAAATGTTGAGATTTGTTTTAAAAATAGTTATGCTCTTTTTGTCATTTTAATTAAATTGACTAATTAAAAAATGTCATATGAAAGTGCCATATAAAATGAGTTATGAGTTTTTGAACATGTGGTATTGATAAGCCATGGTATTGGCTCATAATGCTATCACAAAGGGGCAAATTTCCATAGTTTAGTGGACTGCATTTTCATAATAAAAATCTTGTTACATGTTTTTTTATGTATATTTTTAACCCATATATTAATTCTTTTCCTAATTAATAATAATAATTTAAAATAAAATCATAATTTAATTAATTTTTATAATATTGTTTAATCTTAAATATTTGAGTTATATTAAAAAATAAATATTTTGATACTTGTATTAATATTTATAAATATTTACCAATCATTTAATTTATATAATTGTTTTAATATATAAGTTTTCATCTTACCTATTGTGAAAATTGAAATTGAAATACAAAATTTCAACAAATAACTCCCACCATCTCTTAAGAGCATGAGTGGGTCTAATGGTTAAGAGCGTGTGTTTCCTCCTAAAAAGTCTCAAAGTCAAAACCAAAGGGAATAGAGTATGTATGGTCTCATACGCAAATTTAATGTCTAAATTTTTTACTTTACACTGATTTTTTTCCCATAATTAAAATTATTTAAAAATAATAATAAAATAAAATAAAATAAAATTCCCACCCTCTGGCCAAAGTTTCAGTCCCACACGACACTTTCCTTTTCTTACCAAACCGCTAGGTTGATGCGATTTGGACAGGTGCACAAATATGAACGCAACAAAAATACCGCTAGCATTAAGTTCCTGTCAGATTTTTGTTTTTTATTGAAGTTTTTCTATTATTTATTTCGGAGTTGTTTTTAGTGAGACTGTTTGGAAGCTTTTCCAGTGGGTTTTTCCGATCAAATTTCTCTAAAATCCGGCAGCAATTATTGAAATCGCATGTTTGATAGCTAATTTCTGCACAAACAAAGTATCCTATGGGTTTTTCAGGGTGCTGAATCCAAATATGCAGTTAAAAAACTATTTTAAATAATACAAATCAAGATTTAACCTCAAATTTTTCCGCCGAATTCTGTCACCGGAATCTCCAAAAAATCAGAGTAAAGACAACTCCATTTATTTCTGCCATATCAAGCCCTGGGACTCTGCCACTCCACACCCACCTAGGCTGTATCCTCACTTAGCTAACAGCGCCAGAAAAAATCAGTGGCCATTAGTCTGTACTCGGTGATTTCGGGAAGCTGATTGCCTTCGTTTTCTGTTGGATTGGGCCGTTTTCCTCGTACAAGAAAGCCGCAATAGGAATAGTTAGCCTATTTGTTCTAAGTGGCAAGAGGAATAGTTAGTTTATTTGAACTAATAGTTAGTTTATTTGTTGTAAGTGTGAAGTTTTTTAAGTTTTTTTTGTTTTTTGAACATAATTTTATTGGGTAGGAATTATAAGTTTGAGTTGTAGATTTTTCACAATTCTATAGGTATATAAATTTTTTGAAATTGCTGAATTTATATAAGCAATTAAAAAAAGAATTTAAATAGCAAAATATCAGAATTTGGCTAAATTTTTTTCCCAAAACTCCAAAATGTACCATAATTAAAGAAAGCCATGAAAATAGAGATTTTTAGTAAGTGTGGAACTTCAAATATAATTTTGGAACTTTAAATTTAATTCTGGTAGATTGTTGGAAGGTTGATTTAGTTATTATAATTTTATTTTATTTTATTTTATTGAATTGAAAATTGATGATGTATATTAGCTATTTAATTTGTGTGGCTATTTCAATATACTCTATAGTTTTTGTGTGATTAAAGACTATATTTTCTTATAAAAATTTACATGTTTAAAATTTAGAAGAAATAAAGTCACTATACTTTTAAAGATTTAATGTAAATAAAAAATTGTAATAACTCTGTAGAAATTGGAAATTTGATTTACTTATTATAATTTTAATTTTTTTTGTTAAATAATAACTTTATCTATTTTGGACGGCCATTTAATTTATATAACAACACTAATATATTTTACACTTATATTTTGAATAGTTTAACAATTAAAAATAAAATCAAACCATAAATTTAAAATTGATTATTAATATTAAAACATTAAATATCTCCGAATAAATCAAGCTACAATAGTTTCCAAATTGATTGACATAGAACATAATCAAAAGGACATGTTTTCGTTTTGAGAAAATGTGAGCAAACTAGCAACATTATTGTCCCTTCATCATCGTACTGACTTGACGAATATTAAATGGTTTTTTCATTAGATTGGGTAGGCACACGTTAAATAGCAGACGAGTTTGTTATAAATGCTTTAGTTGACATTTTGATACAACCTATCCTTATCTAGAACTTTCTAGAAGAAAATCTCGTTACCCTACTTTACTTTTAATTACAACGCCCTCTTTGCAGGTGGGTTTTTATTGGTTTCTTGCCACAACCTCTTTGCAGTTGGGGTTTTAATGTTTCCCATGCCATTTTTTCCAACCTTCTTCTGTCAGAATTTAAAGTTTGCAATACATATTACGATTTCATCCAAAAACATATTTTAATTGTTTTTAAGGTTTTCGAATTCATAAAAATATTAAAATTACAATCTTTTATCAAATTGCGAGTCTTTCTATATAAATATTATAAATAAAAACTAAGCCCTAAGTCTATAAATATTATAAATAACTCCCGCTCCACATCAGTCCAAGCGAATAATTTCTAATACAAATTTTTTTCAACAGAAATGTAGGCTCTTTCTCCACATAAATTTTTCCTATGATATTAGTTTTTAAAATTTATTTTTTAATTTAAATTTCTAAACGCCTGTTTTTGAAAGTAAATGTGTTTGTTAGCGTACTTAAAAGATTTTAGATTGAATAGTTTGCTGAATAATTAGTTCAGTGATTTCAAGTTTTAAAAGGCATATTGTCATTGGCTCATTTTTAACATTTATGAAATAATTGGATTCAATGTGACAGTGACAAACAATTTTTAAAAGTTACAAAATCTCTAAAGTTTTCTACTCTTAATTTTCCAAAAGATGTTCTTTGCACTAACTATAAAAGTAGGAATTTCAAATCTGAAGCAACCATCAAATTTCACTGTGATCATATCAATCATTTTAACACAAAATATTGATGAGAATGAAAAATTTAACTATATTTGACGGTCAAATCACTGTGTCACTAACTATTTCTCCTTCAAATTCCATCCTTACCACTGCCACCAAATTATATATTAATATTTTTCATAATAAAAAAATATATCATAATTAACTACATTTGTAAAACAGATCATTTATGATGTACTATCTACGCTTCAAATTCCATGCCTGCTCGCCACTTCCAACAAACTCTACATTACCATATCTCAAACTCTTAAATTAAATACTCAATTGATAACGAGCCATCATTGGATGATGGGTGTTTTTCCCCTCTGAGACGGGTCCCACCCAGGTCCACCATCCTCCAGCGAATGTGTCATGCCTACCGACGCGTTTCTGCATGCGTTCTTGAACGTGGCATGACCTTTCACTTTCATCTCCAGGACCGACGCTTGGCTATTTCCTTACCCACAATATCCTTCTCCAGACTTTATATCTCTTATTTATCCATTTCCCGGCTGCTGTCGGAGGTTTTGGCTCTCCATCTGGCCACCTCCTAGATTGATGAGCGAGACATTCATACCTGTCATCCGCGACTCCACTCCCTTTAAAATCTATTCAGCTCTGATAACATTCCTTTGAGCAACCGCTCATACATATTATAGTGGTACATCTTTCCTAATAACTCCGGTTTTATCAGCATATGGCGCATCTATTACACTGGCCCAAGGTGCTCTCCACTTGGTAACGCTCGTGATTCAGGAAAATGGACCCTATTGGCCGAATGATCTAGAATGCCTTCATCCAATACAATTTCATTGACATTCAGCTAGACTGTCGAGGGCCCACTTGGGACAATGGCCGGTCAAACGACTCCTACATGGCCAAAAGGCTAGATAGATTTATCCTTCATGGAAAGCTGATTGAGAGATTTGGCCTCCCAATGATGAAAATATATCCTGTGTTTATATCTGATCATCGCCCCATTTTTATTCAATGGAATAAATCTAGAAGCAAACTCGGTTACCCCTTTAAATTCAACCGAACGTAGCTCTCTGATGAACACTTCAACCAATTTATAAAGGAAACGTCGCAGCAACATACAGGTCAGGCTCAAAATCAAACACTTGATTTTATTAATCATTTATCTAATCTTCGCAGCAAAGTCAAAAAATGGCAACCGGAGAAAGCAACATTGAATAGAAGAAAGCTAAAAGATATAGATAAAGAATTGCAATTCTTATCTACATACTTCAAAAATGCTTCCATATCCTCACATACGAGGAAACAAATATGGGACCTTGAAAAAATGAAGCAAAGGATTCTAGCAGAGGAAGAATCCACTTGGTGACTCAAGAGTCGAGCCATATGGCTTAGGGAAGGTGACAAAAATACCATGTTTATTCACATACTTGCAAACAAGCGGAGGCAAGTGAACACGATTTGGGAGATTAAGGATGAAACTGGTAAATATGCGTTCTCCCAGGAGGATATATCCCGTGAAGCTGTTAAATTCTTCAAAAACGCCTACAACAAAGAGATTGGTAGTGACACATAAGATATCCTATGGGGCATAGAGCCGTACCCTACTATGTTTGATGAAAATCAAAACGCTACCCTTTTCTCTGAGGTCACTAAGGATGAATTATTGACAACGATGAAATCCTTTCAGAAAGACAAATGCCCGGGGTCGGACGGCTGGTCTATTGACTTCTTTATCCACTTTTTTGATTTGTTTAAGAATGACATTCTAAATATGGTCGAGGAATCAAGATTAAATGGTAATATCAGTCATCGAATTACCTCCACTTATATCGCTCTGATCCCTAAGAAGACTCTCTCTACATCCTTCTCAGATTATCGTCCTATTTCTTTATGCAACGTCTTGTATAAGACAATCTCCAAAATCATAGCAATACGAGTGAGGAATGTTTTATCTCTGCATCTGACTCCTGAACAGCACGGTTTTCTCAAGGACAGGAACATCTTAGACGCGGTGGCCCTCACTCAAGAATCCCTACATTCTATACATTACAAGAAATTGGATGCTGCTATATTAAAAATTGATCTAAAAAAGGCGTATGACAGTGTGGACTGGGGCTTTATTCGATGTCTCCTTGCCAGGATCGGACTTGATAACAGATGTTCTAGGTGGATCATGGCGTGTGTGGAGGAGGTACATTATGTAGTCTTAATCAACGGATTACCCACTCCTTTTTAAAGCAGCCAGGGGGCTTAGGCAAGGATGTTCCTTGTCTCCACTGTTATTCATACTTGTAATGGACTCTCTCAGCCTCCATATCAAGAGGGCGATTCAACAAAATTTCTGTCGGCCCCTTCCTTTATGTAGAGGGATATTCGTATCCCATAATTTTTTCATCGATGACATCCTTATCACTGCAATTTTCTACAGAGCATCCTGGATTTGCCTCCACGAGATATTGGGAAGATTCTAATGCGCCACTGGCATGATTGTTAACGAAGGGAAACCATCCTTTCATGTTCAAGACATAAATGGGAATCTAATTACTTTCCTTTCTCAGTTATTCAACATCAAAGCTATTTCTCTCCAGAATGGGCTCAAATACTTGGGATTTAATCTGAAATCAGTAGGATATTGGGTGGCGGACTGGTCTTGGATAGTAGATCGATTTTATAAGAAAATTGCAGCATGGGAGTATACATGTCTAACAAAAGGAGGCCGCATGATTCTGACCCAAACAGTTCTTGTTCAAACAATGGTCTATTGGGCGCACCTGTTCTATATCCCATCTGCTATTATAAACAACATGAACAGGATGATTGCCAACTTTGTATGGGGATGTAAAAAAGACCAATTCAAATTCCACCTATCCAAACTATCTGTGTTGGCGCGCCCTAAACATATGGGAGGATGGGGAATTTTAGATTTATCACATTTTAGGAAGGCACTTTTTTGCAAAACTATGTGGAAAGCAATTATGGGTGACTCATTGTGGAGGTCGGCCATTCGCGCCAAATACATGGACAACAAGGACATGTCATTCTGGATCAAGGAAAATCATATTGGGACCCCACTGGGATCCGCTATTTAGAGGGGCTTCAGAAAATTGGAACCATTTTTCAGGAAAAACCTTATTTGGAAATTCCAGACAGGAGCTAAGATCATGATTGGAAGGGATGAACTTGCTGGAGGGGCTGGGAAAATTCAAATATCCCCTCGTTTGCTGAAATCGCTTCACAACAGAGATATTTTCTTTTGGGCCAGCGTCATTCGTAAATGGGAGGGAGTCATTCCCATTTGGAAAACAACGAATGATTTACAGCTCCGGGATGACTTGGACGTTCAATGGAATGATGTTTTATTCTCGTTGTGCGCCCATGGCATTTTTCACTCTGCCGACAAAGACTTTCTCATATGGAAGGGCTTGCGTGGATCCTCGACAATCCAGGTAAAACATATATATCAACAATTTCTAACCTTGGAGGCAGGTAATATTGGAGACATCTTTCCTCCTATTTTCTGGAAATCAGGATGCCCCACGAAGATTATAATTTTTGCATGGCTGGTGTTCCACAATAGGAACCTCACTTGGGAAAATTTACAAAAAAGAAATTGGCATGGGCCTGCAATTTGCCTTCTTTGTAGAAACAACTCTGCAAACAATATATATTTATTTCTCACATGCCCACAGGTGCAGCCTATTTGGCAAAATCTAGCGGCTCACTATGGTTTCACTCATTGCTCCTTCCCTTCAATTCCTGAAGCTTTCAAAAGATGGAGCACCATGAACAAAGAATGGAGGCCCATCCCATTATTGACCATTTGGGCTATATGGAAATGGAGAAATGGCAGGCTCTTCAATTCAAAAGTGGAATCCAACTCCTCTATTGTTACATCTATCCTATCTCTATACAACGCCCTAGATATGTCCGGACAGAACAGGAACACGAAAGGGAGAAGTCATATGGCAACAGACAACAGGAACAGGAACGATAGAAGACACACGGCATTGGTGTCCATGGCTCCTCCATGTGCTTTCTTCGACGGTGCTGCACAACATGGGATGTGCGCATGTGGCGTTTTCATCAGGACAACAGATGAACAAGCATTTGAAATACATTGGAATGCTGGACCGGGATCCAACAACAGAGCCGAGGTGGTGGCATTAGCGGGTCTCCTTTCTTTTTGTACTTTCCTTGACATTCCGAATTTACAAATCTATGGAGACTCGAAGTTAATAACTGATCATGTTTTGTCAAAGCACAACATAAAAAACATTCATCTTGCTGGATGGCTGGACAGGATTGCAGCTTTATGGAACAACAAGAGGAACTATACTATTTCACACATTGCTAGAACAAAAAACAAGAAAGCTGATGCATTATCCAAAAAGGGACTAACTTCTCCCCAAGGCGTATGGAGGACGCAGATCCAAACGGCAACCAATTGTTTCTAGATCCAGGGCTTTTGCCTCCCGGGTATATAACTCTTTATCAATGGAATTATTCTGGTATGTTTTCTATACTTGGCCATACATTAACATAACGCACAACAAAGGTATGAACATATATATTTCCATGTTTATCATGGATATCATTTTGATTTATATATCTGGTGAATATATGTTTCTATCTCTATCAAAAATATTTTATATAAGCCGGACATCTTTCATACAATCTTGCCAAATCACAAGATGTGGAGAAATCCACACAACAGTCTATGTAAGGGCATTACCAAATCAAGTCATGTATGTTAATATCATCCAAAAACAATGAATATAATATAAATATATAGCTTTTTTTTTTGCGCTGAAAACGAGCTATTATTTACGCTCTAATCTTACTCAACTGCCTAGTTGATCAAGGTCGAATTCAGGACAAATCTTGGACAATCATAGCAAAAATCTAGAAGAGATTATTAATGAGACAAGACCTTCTAATAAAAGTCTAACGCCCAGTGTACCGAGTCCTGTGCACGGTTTGATGAGACGTTTAATGGCATACGTTGGGCATTGGACCTTACGGGCATGGCGTATGGGCCAACAAATTATTTGAGTAGTGAGTGGAGACCTTTTTGTCGCAGAGAAAATGAGAGAATACCATAGAGGCTTACCATAGTTGGGTGAGACATTTAATGCCATGCATTGCACATTGGAGCATATGGGTAGCTTCTTCTATTTATTGGGGTTTCCTAGTGCATTGGTTGTGCACTTCTGCATTTGATTGACAGTGTTTGTGTTTGGGGTATCTCTGGTGATCTTTGTGGCTGTTTTGTGAGTGACGAAAGTGTGAAAAATGGCTATGTCGAAGAAGATGGTGGAGGCTGTGTTTGTGGTTGGGCTTGTGGTTACAATGATGAATGTGTGGGGTGCTGTGAGTGTGGAAGGTGCCATATTATGCAACCAAGTGGTGAGTGCCATGACTCCATGCGCTACATACCTTCTAGGAAATGCAGCAACCCCTGCTGCGGCTTGTTGTCCTTCCATTCGTGGGTTGGACTCCCAAGTGAAAGCCACCCCTGATAGGCAGGCTGTTTGCAACTGCCTCAAGACACAAGCACAGTCATATGGGGTCAAGTTGGGAAAAGCCGCCAATCTGCCGGGTCTCTGTAAGGTCACCGATCTCAACGTGCCTATCTCTCCTAATGTTGACTGTTCCAAGTATGGACCTCTCTCTTTTGTTATTCTTTGCTTCTTTCTTTTTGATGCCGGCTCTCCGTCGAAGTTTGTTTTAACAAATATTGCACTGGATTATCGTTTGGAATTTGGACTAAAGGTTTTATTTTAATTTTTTTTTAATATGGCATGCAGGGTTCATTAATGAAGTCTGATGGCAATCAAATCTTGGCTGATGGTGTTTATTTTAGTGCTTTACTCTTAAGAATAGGTGTTAACAGTAGTATGCTATTAACGATCATTTGTAGTGACGATAGACTGTTTGTGTCTATTGGAGTCGCTCATGTGAAAGCTTGTTTTGTGAGTTTATATGATATAGTACATTAAAAAAATAAAAATACCAGCCGCCTTTAATTTTGTGTATCCTTGCATTCCAGACTGGTATTTATGACAATGATCTTCATTATTAGTGTTTGCTGTAAAATCAAAAGGACTGTTATGGGGTCATCTTTTGGGCCCTGCGTCCTGTTGCAAGGGGACGCGATATGTTGAATTATCAAAACATTAACGTCTTGAAGTTTAACGGTTTTAAGATATGGATCTACAGAACCGATATCTTATGGTAGGATTACGAGTCAAGGTCTCTATATCTTGCGACTTTCAGTAGAAGATACAGGCAACCAATATATACTGTTTATTAATTCTGAAGTTGTAATATGTTCACGATTAGATTTTTAATAAATGACTATAAATTAGAATAACAAAACATTTTTGTCAAATGTTAATGTTTTAATATTTCAATTATCTTTGTAACGGAACGAGAAATTATAGGTTTGTGTACATAGTGAATATGTGTGCAAAGGAAAATGGTATGTGTACATAGTGGATTCGTGTTTAATGGAGTGTTCTTGCAATATTATATATCCGTATTCGCAAATGAACTTTCAAATTTATCATGGATATATGTTATAGGTTTTTTGGTTTTGATTGCTACATCTTTAGATCATTGTTGATTTGTTTGATTGTTATATCTTTGGATCACACTTGATTGCTGTGAATGTTTTTCTCATTTCAACATTATATAGATGTTATCAAATTATTTTTTTATTTATAAAACTTTTACATTACATTAATACATGGGTTAATGATCTTCCAGTATTCACGGTTTGATAAAGGATTTTGTAGTTATCTAGTAGAAAAGCTTCAATATTACATTAATAAACGGGTTACATATTTTCCACTAGTCACTACCCCATAAAGGATTTTGCAAGAAAATTACTTAAACGCGACCTCTATTTACTTTTGTAACAACCACTCTCACTAGCTCAACTTGTAGTATCGATGGTTGGTCAAGATTTTACGTTATATCGACCATTGTTTACATATCCAAATATCAATATGGTTGCACAAAAAAAGTAAGCGGTGTAATCAATGATGCAAAATGTAGATTGCTCAATAGGAGGTTCATGTGGAGGGGAGGATTGGCGTGCTTATGAGCGTAGGTCCAACAATTTTTTGAAACCATTTCCGACCAAACATTGATGTTAAAGTTCAATATCACATTTATATCTCACTATCTATACTAGTTTGTTCAAAAATCTAAGGATCAAAACTCAATGATCAAAAAAGAAAAGCCAAGTGGGAATGAGGGGATGTTCTTAGATTCTTGTTCTTAGAAAAGACAATGGTTATTCTTAGATTCAAAATCAGATGAATGGAATGGCATTAAACACTCCTCCTCCAATTCATTGATAAACAAAGGTGAGAGATTGTTGGTCTTGTTGATTAGGTAGTAAATAAATTAGTTGAATATGTTAGGTCCAATATTATGATCCTCAAAGTTCTCAATAAGAGTTATCATCATTAAATTAGTTAGACTAAAGAGAAAATGGTTAATGATAGTAATTTAAAAAAAGTAAAGAAAACAGACAAACTAACTATCAATTAAAAATTTCCTAAAAGTATTATTTTACTCAACCTCATGAATTTATTCAATTACAAATACACTTATGTACTCTTGCTCCAATTCATGAATAAACAAAATGGTGCTAAAGTTTCAACCATGGGCACAACCAAACTTAAATTTAGTTTAACAATTACATTTTCCTATTTGCTTCTTGTTTGCTCACCATGTCACCAACACTTTTGGTCGATGCTCATGCCATTAATCTGCACCATATTGATGATTAATCCATATCATGTATCATAGGGGCACATTTGTATGGGTATTGATGGAGATGAGTATGAGCACATTGCTATAGAGAGCTCATGGCATTAATGTGCACCATATTGATCATTAATCCATATCATATATCACAGGGACACATTTGTATGAATATTGATGGAGACGAGTATGAGCACATTGCTATAGAGATTGAATGATGGAGTATGAGGATTAGTGATTAAATTTGAAGGCTTCGTATTAATTTCATTGATCCGAAATTGGATCCTTAAACTCTCTTAAAGCTACCAGAGCTCTTTAAAAACTCACACCAAAGTTTAAAGTCTTGTGGATGTCGTAGCTTATCAGAAATAACCTCTGAACAATGACAATTTGCAGCCAGCATAGAGCAACGAGGACCTTCAGTCAAAGTACGCTAACCGATGCCCATGGAGACCGTGCAGGACGCAAACTAGCAATTAGGAAGTCCAGATTAGAAAACGGAGGCCGTTTCTGATGCACGATTAGTGTAATCACGCATTGCTGGGCAAAACCCCTGAAGAAGGAGAAGCCCTGAGCGCACGGTCATAAGGGAAGCTGAGAAATCATGGGAAAAGTGCTAAAACAGATGGTGGGTCCCGCACTCCAAAACCAGTGGAATATCGGAGACGTTTCAGGCGGTAAGCGGGTTTGTCAGAGGACCCAATGATGTCATACAATGATTGATGCATGTTCGGCGGATGAGAGAGAAAACCGCTCTCATTGCGGTCTAGCGTTCGAGCAAGTCATCTGCGCGATAAGAGTGATAACCGTAGGATCTAGAGGCCTCAGATCCAACGACGGAGATTGTGCCCGATGGGAAACTGGATTCGAAGGGAGAAATGAACCACAACGCATAAAGATTTGAAGTCCAACGTGGGAGATGAGTTGGCAGAGATTCGTGTTCGCGGGCATTCTTGAAGTAAACGGAAATAACGACCGTTTCAAACGATCAAGTGTTTCCGATGAACCTGACACTAATCCGTTACGGAACAGGTGCCCATTTTCCCTGTGAAGTGATGCAGTGACTATAATAGCCGAAAGAAGGGATTCGAACAGTCGTGAGACAGATTGGCCTTAAGCCAAGAACAAAGAGAAAGAGCTAGGAGAGCAAAGGGCGAAGAGCGAAAAAAATGTTGAATGCGTAGAGAGTCTTTTGAGCCACTCGGAAGTCGAGTGAAAAGCCAGAGAGCTCAATTCACAACAATGTATATTGTCGTTGGAGTTGCTTGGAGGTCAAGCGATTCACAGAGGCATGCAAAGGCCGAGCGAAAGAGCTTAGAGAAGCCAGAGCTACAACCAGAGCCAAGAGCCAGAGTGAGCGCCAGAAGCGAGAACTGAGAGCCAGAATCAGAGCCCGAGCCACAGTGGCAGAGCTAGAGTCAGAGCCATAGCCAGAGCTAGAGCCAAGAGCCAGAGCTAGAAAGCCGAAGAGCTCCAAGAGTCAAGGGATAAGATGGTGTTCTGAGCCCAATGTGTCTGTATGAAACATTGGAGTTAAGTGTAGCACTTGTAAAAGAATTGAAGCCATAATCCCAGAGAGCCTAATCGAGTTGATTAGAACTCAAGGAGACGTAGCCCAAGATATCAGGGTGAACTCCATATTATATTGTTGTCTTATGTGTTTGTTTTTACTGCCACTTTAACTACTGTTATGTGCATTTGTATACCAGTTTAAGTATCTTCCCATATTAACACAAACGACAGATTTTAAAGTAAATAATCAGTTGAAAACAAATACAAGCATACACCCATATTTTCAAGCATTTCTGATTTCCGCATTGGTTAATCATTAAGACTTGGAAAAATTTAAAGCTTTGGAAGTGGGAGAGGTTCTTGTAAGTTAGACAAGAAGCCTAAGGGCCCCATTTTCAGATCATTCATGGAGCCTTTCCATAATGAAAAACTTGAAAAATATATTCCAATTCACAACAATGTTTTATCTTTACATTTAATTTTCAATCAAATTTATTTCTATTAAATAAATTAAATTCCTAAACCTAGATTGCAAGTAGAAAATATACTAGGGTCAAAAAATTGAAGGCTTTTTCCTCTTATGCAGGTAGTATATTGTCTGTTTATTTGAAGGGTTTCAAAATCTAGATCCACATTATTAATTCATATGCTCCACATACTAGTTGGAAGGCTTGTTGGGATCACATAGTATCTAGTGGAATTTTGGATCTAAATTCTCCAATTTTGGTGGGGGAATTGAACAAGACCATGGGGTAACACGTGATATGGGGAGATAAGGCTAAGGAGGATCCTCTAGAAGCTTATTTCAAGGGACTTTTTAATTATAATTCTCTTGTTGACATTGCTCCCTATCTGATTGTTCGTACTTAAGGGAATGGATGATCTAGATCGGAGGGTATTTCCAAAAGGTTGGACAGATTCTTTTTCAATGAGACAATGTTGGACTAAATAAAGGATATCAAATCACAGGTCATTCCATCATTATTTTCTGATCAACTATAAATTCTATTGTCATGGGAGGGATATTTTGGGTTTTGGGCATATCCATTTAAATTCAACTCTTCATGGTCCAAATTAAAAGAATTTGAAGTAATGGTTAGAGAAATACGGAATAAAGCTCTATCTCCCTCACCTTTGGTCAGTATGGATTTCATATGCACCAAATTGGGAGCTCTAAAGGAGGTCAGAACATGGGTAAAGAAAAAGAAGCCTGAGAATACATAGGAATTGGTTGACATTGAAGATGCTCTTCACTATATAAATGACCCTTGTGATCCTTTATATTTCTCTGAACTATACAAATAGAAAATTATGGAATTGGAAGTTAAAAAGAGAGATTTTCTTGTTGCAAGAAGAAGAATGTCATATGAAAAGTAGGGCTATTTGGGCGATTGCTGGTGAAAAAAATACAAAAAATATATTATAATCATGTGTCCAAATGAATGAAGGACAATGCCATAAGTGGTATTAAGGATGATGATGGACAATTTTTATCCTCATAGGCAAACATTGAAAGAGCAACTGTTGATCACTTTAGTAGGCTATTCAAAGGGAAAAACCATGTCTTCACATCACATATGAAATTCATTGAACATATGCCCCATATGTTTTCCGATGAAGACAACGACATATTGGGTAAATCGACTTCAAAGGAAGAACCATCTATGGTTTTACAAGCATGTAAAGGAGAAAATTCTCTACCCATATGACTGGGGGGTAGACTTTTTCATACATCTCCTGGAGTTAATGATTATAGATCTTCTAGTAGTAGCAGAGGAGTCTAGGACTCAATGCTACATCTCTTATTCAATCAATGCTACGTTTATTGCACTTATTTCAAAGAAGCAAAATCATTCATCTTTTGCAAATTATAGGCCCATATCACTATGAAACTCTATTTATAAGATGATATGTAAATTAATTGTTATTAGGCTTAAAAATTATTTCTCTAAGCACATTTCACCATAGAAGTTTGCCTTCCTTAAAGGGACACAAATATTGGATGTGTCAATATTACACAGTAATGCATACATTCCATTAAGGTTGAAAAGATGAAGGCATGAACGATGAAGATCAATTTGGTCAAAGCCTACGATTGTGTGGATTGGGAATTCCTACAATTGGCATTTCACAACATAGGTCTTGATATTCAAAACATAGGATGGATTATGGCTTGTGTTCCTACTACAAATTTCGCAGTGATCATTAACAGATTCCCTTTGAAAAGTTTCAAGGTTTTTAAAGGGTTGCAATAAGGATGTGCATATTACCCTCTCCTCTTTCTACTTGTCATTGATGGATTGTCGAAATATGGGCAATGCTAGGTCCAGGGGTTTGATTATGAGAGTGAGGTTGACCAGAAATATCTCCACCACCCACTCATTAAAGAAATTTTGAGGTCTAAAATGGGCCTCAAAACAAAAATGTATAACCAAAATCAACTTTGTAAGAACCAATAAGATTCAATATGATGATGTCAACCATGGGTGATGATTCACCATTTTTGGAGTAAAAAAGTAAAAATATTAAAACATTAAAAAACTATTTTTTCAACTCGTATTTTCAAGTTATCTCCCTACAATTTTACTCAAATTTCAAGAAGGAACATTTTTTGGATGCAAAATTTAATTCCTCATCCAAGGATTACCCATGTTTCATGTTTTCTATGGACCTTGATACACTAAAAATGAGAAATACATTAAAAAATGTGATTGTGGCTACACAAAAAATGAGAAATACATTAAAAAATGTGGTTGCAATCACATTATTTCATGTATTTTTCATTTTTCGTGTAGCAGGGTCTATCAAAAGTATGAAAAATGGGTACTCCTTTGATGAGGAATTAAATTCCACATTCAATGAGTGCTCCCACTTTAAATTTGAATTAAATCGTTGGGAGATAATTTGAAAAAAAAAAAATTCTTTTTCCCTTGAAAATTTGATGATGTACTCTAATCTTATTTTATTATTTCCACTATTATTTTATAATATTCCTTAGAAAGCCCATTTTAGACCTCAAAATTTATCTATGTGATGTTTGTAGATGATTTATTATTCGGTGGTGAAACAAAGATGGTAGAATGGATGCAACTGCACATGATTCTCACATCTTTTGGGGAGGCATCAGGACTTTATATGAAAAAGGGAAAGTTAGTACCAGTAGTAGAAAATGAGAAATTAGTGACTAGGTGACTAAAAAAGTTAGCCACCGCAACTTTTCCAAGTGAAACACTGCCAACAATGAGCAATCTTAAGTGACCTAACTAAAAACTACTAACATAAATGACTAATTTAGTCCCGGTTTAAATATATGGCTAGTTAATAAGTAATACAACTAAAAATGACTAACGTGAATGATTGATTAGTCTAGGAACAAAAATATGATTACCTAGCAAGTACTACAATAACACAAATATGTTGTTTATGTTAGTCATTTTAATTGTGTCACTTAAGCAATCTAAACTTACAAGTGATAGGGTATCCATAAATGAAACCATCCATTGCTTCCATTATGTGGCTTTCTTGTTTGTCTAACTTTTACTTTGAGAGATTTAGCCTTTAAACAAGAAGTCTCTATGTGCACCTACTTAAAACTCACCCTACAACAAAAAGCAATGTGTTCATAATAAAATAATTGTGTTCAACTAAAATTGTCACTTTTCAACACTATTTGGTAGACTCATGCTCATATATGCATAAACTTATATTTGTGCACAAGTGGTAGTGGTTATCCTGTTGTTGCTAGACTCACAATAACACACTAACCTAATGTGTTATCAATGCTTGACAAGGTTTCCCATCCCAATGTTCAAGTACGACAATACAATTACGTTACTTCTTTGTAAAGGAGAACTGAAAATGACTCAAAAAATACATAAAAACATTTACAATTCTTTGCACAATGGAGGCGGAATAATAGCAAGGAAAGGGGTTTCAAACAAAGGTGTACTGACTACAGGCAGCAAAACTCTTGAATAGATCTGAAAAGAGTGAACACAGAAACCAAAATTTAGGAACAATGCCTAGTCTGATCAGCACACCTGCAACACAGTGAAACTGAAATGCAACGCACCTACTACACTCAGGAAGAGCACTGAATTTGAGATTCATAGAACAGACAGTGCGCTGGACCAGGGACGAGACTTTGATTGGGTTCCAGGTCACAGTTTGCAGTTCAGTTCAGGGATTTTGGCCGAGCAAGTGGTAGTCAGTAAATCAATCACAGGGGTAGATCTAAGGAGGTTACTAGAGCCACCACAAGGGCAATTAGAGAGCTTGTAAATCAATTGTTTAAATCATAAACAAAACCCCGAGATTGACTGAAGCAACGTTGATCTACTTTGCACTTGCATAACAAATGCAGTTCGAAGGCTAGCTGGCTTGACTTCAGGCTCCGTATGTAAGTTTATAAAGTAAACAAATGTAGATGAACAAACAATCTACTCGTTCCCCAGCGGAGTCGCCATTTTGTTGCCGGGAATAGTGTCTATGTAGAACTGCTAATCCCACTAAGGCTGGTGGCTACCTTAGAAACAGACAAAGTAAAACTACTTTTGTTTTCCTTTATGAAAGATAGATGAGAGAAGAATAAAAGAGACCAACCTCTGTCTTGCACTTGGTTCTTTGTTCGATTCCTCTCTCTTCTGATAGTCCTTTGCTACTTTCTTTCTTGTATACCCAACGTCACAGAGTACCTGTAGAATCAAAATAGCATAACACTATACGAGAACATAGATCTATTATCATAAACAATTTAGGATCAGATGTAAATTGACCATACAAATGCATAAAACATAAATCACACAAGAGTATGGAGGAAAACTTGAATAGCTTTATTGATAATCAAGAAAGAGCCAAGAGAGTTACAACTGATTGTTCTGACCCAACATCATCCTATCAGCAAGTAAGCCCTTCTTCACCTCATGAAAAGCTTAGATCCCCAAACAATATGATGTTGCCTCAAGAAACCAACAACAATTCCTTACAAGATGCAAAATTCCAGCCTCTAGATCTCTGGGATGAGGGATCCATATATAGATGTCTACAAGGGAGATGAGTCAGCTTGTGCTTTGATTAGTGTCTTCCCTCTGATAGTTCTTGATTCCACTTGGAGATTGATGATCTCTTACTCATCCCTGGTCGAATTCAGAGAGGCAAGTGTCACAGGAGAAGTTTCTGGAAGATTCCATGTTTCTCCACCTCGTGGATTGACCCTGCCATTTGTCTCTTCTTGCCCATCGCACCCCATAGAAGGGCTTTTTGAAATTCAATGCACCTGCTCTGTGTATTTAGGTGAGATGCAACGCACGTTGCCTATGGAGCAGGTGAAATGGTCCAGTTTTGACCAGTTCTGAGTAGTTTTTCATGGAGAACTTCTGGGAGAAGCTGTAATCAGTTGACCTTGTTCTTTTAGGGGTTGGAACAACACCTTTAGGGACTTAGGAGCCCTTAGTTTATGGACATTTATGCTTGGGGTTGTAGTGCCCAAAAATGTCTATAACACCGATGGGAAACCAGATTCGATGGGAGAAATAAACCACAGCGCATAAAGATTTGAAGTCCAACGTGGGCGATGAGTTGGCAGAGATTCGTGTTCACGGGCATTCTTGAAGTAAATGGAAATAACAGTCGTTTCAAACGATCAAGTGTTTCCGATGAACCTGACACTAATCCATTATGGAACAGGGGCCCATTTTCCCTGTGAAGTGATGCAGTGACTATAATAGCTGAAAGAAGGGATTCGAACAGTCGTGAGACAGATTGGCCTTAAGCCAAGAACAGAGAGAAAGAGCTAGGAGAGCAAAGGGAGAAGAGCGAAAAAAACGCTGAATGTGTAGAGAGTCTTTTGAGCCACTCGGAAGTCGAGTGAAAAGCCAAAGAGCTCAATTGACAACAACGTATATTGTTGTTGGAGTTGCTTGGAGGTCAAGCGATTCACAGAGGCATGCAAAGGTCGAGCGAAAGAGCTTAGAGAAGCCAGAGCAAAGAGCCAGAGCTATAGCTAGAGCCAAGAGCTAGAGTGAGCACCAGAAGCGAGAGCTGAGAGCCAGAACCAGAGCCCGAGCCACAGTGGCAGAGCTAGAGTCAAAGCCATAGCCAGAGCCAGAGACAAGAGCCAGAGCTGGAAAGCCGAAGTAAGGGATAAGATGGTGTTCTGAGCCCAATGTGCCTGTATGAAACATTGGAGTTAAGTGTAGCACTTGTAAAAGAATTGAAGCCATAATCCCAGAGAGCCTAATCGAGTTGATTAGAACTCAAGGAGACGTAGCCCAAGATATCAGGGTGAACTCCATATTATATTGTTGTCTTATGTGTTTGTTTTTACTGCTACTTTAACTACTGTTATGTGCATTTGTATATCAGTTTAAGTACCTTCCCATATTAGCGCAAACGACAGATTTTAAAGTAAATAATCAGCTGAAAACAAATTCAATCATACACCCATATTTTCAAGCATTTCTGATTTCCGCATTGGTTAATCATTAAGACTTGGAAAAATTTAAAGCTTTGGAAGTGGGAGAGGTTCTTGTAAGTTAGACAAGAAGCCCAAGGGCCCCATTTTTAGATCATTCATGGAGCCTTTCCATAATGAAAAACTTGAAAAATATATTTCAATTCACAACAATGTTTTATCTTTACATTTAACTTTCAATCAAATTTATTTCTATTAAATAAATTAAATTCCTAAACCTAGATTGCAAGTGGAAAATATCCTGGGGTCAAAAAATTGAAGGCTTTTCCCTCTTATGCAGGTAGTATATTGTTTGTTTATTTGAAGGGTTCCAAAATCTAGATCCACACTATTAATTCATATGCTCCACATACTAGTTGGAAGGCTTGTTGGGATCACATAGTATCTAGTGGAATTTTGGATCTAAATTCTCCAATCTTGGTGGGGGAATTGAACAAGACCATGGTGTAACCCGTGATATGGGGAGATAAGGCTAAGGAGGATCCTCTAGAAGCTTATTTCAAGGGACTTTTTAATTATAATTCTCTTGTTGACATCGCTCCTTATCCGATTGTTCGTACTTAAGGGAACGAACGATCTATATTGGAGGGTATTTCCAAAAGGTTGGACAGATTCTTTGTCAATTAGACAATGTTGGACTAAATAAAGGATATCAAATCACAGGTCATTCCATCATTATTTTCTGATCAAATATAAATTCTATTGTCATGGGAGGGATATTTTGGGTTTAGGGCATATCCATTTAAATTCAACTCTTCATGGTCCAAATTAAAAGAATTTGAAGTAATGGTTAGAGAAATACGGAATAAAGCTCTATCTCCCTCACCTTTGGTCAGTATGGATTTCATATGCACCAAATTGGGAGCTCTAAAGGAGGTCAGAACATGGGTAAAGAAAAAGAAGCCTGAGAATACATAGGAATTGGTTGACATTGAAGATGCTCTTCGCTATATAAATGACCCTTGTGATCCTTTATATTTATTTGAACTATACAAATAAAAAATTATGGAATTGGAAGTTAAGAAGAGAGATTTTCTTGTTGCAAGAAGAAAAATATCAAATGAAAAGTAGGGCTATTTGGGTGGCTGCTGGTGAAAAAAATACAAAAAATGTATTATAATCATGTGTCCAAAAGAATCAAGGACAACACCATAAGTGGTATTAGAGATGATGATGGACAATTTTTATCCTCATAGGCAGACATTGAAAGAGAAATTGTTAATCACTTTAGTAGGCTATTCAAAGGGAAAAACCATGTCTTCACGTCACAGATGAAATTCATTGAACATATGCCCCATATGTTTTCCGATGAAGAAAACGACATATTGGGTAAACCGACTTCAAAGGAAGAAGCATCTATGGTTTTACAAGCACGTAAAGGAGAAAATTCTCTACCCATATGACTAGGGGGTAGAATTTTTCATACATTTCTTGGAGTTAATGATTATATATCTTCTAGCAGTAGTAGAGGAGTCTAGGACTCAATGCTACATCTCTTATTCAATCAATGCTACATTTATTGCACTTATTTCAAAGAAGCAAAATCCTTCATCTTTTGCAAATTATAGGCCCATATCACTATGAAACTCTATTTATAAGATGATATCTAAATTAATTGTTATTAGGCTTAAAAATGATTTCTCTAAGCACATTTCACCATAGAAGTTTGCCTTCCTTAAAGGGAGACAAAAATTGGATGTGTCGATATTACGCGGTAATGCATACATTCCATTAAGGTTCGCAAGATGAAGGCATGAATGATGAAGATCAATTTGGTCAAAGCCTACGATTGTGCGGATTGGGAATTCCTACAATTAGCATTTCACAACATAGGTCTTGATATCCAAAACATAGGATGGATTATGGCTTGTGTTTCTACTACAAATTTCGCAGTGATCATTAACAGATTCCCTTTAAAAAATTTCAAGGTTTTTAAAGGGTTGCAATAAGGATGTGCATATTACCCTCTCCTCTTTCTACTTGTCATTGATGGATTGAGTCAAAATATGGGCAACGCTAGGTCCAGGGGTTTGATTAAGGGAGTGAGGTTGACCAGAAATATCTCCACCACCCACTCATTAAAGAAATTTTGAGGTCTAAAATGGGCCTCAAAACAAAAATGTATAACCAAAATCAACTTTGTAAGAACCAATAAGATTCAATATGATGATGTCAACCATGGGTGATGATTCACCATTTTTGGAGTAAAAAAGTAAAAATATTAAAACATTAAAAAACTATTTTTTCAACTCGTATTTTCAACTTATCTCCCTACAATTTTACTCAAATTTCAAGAAGGAACATTTGCTGGATGCAAAATTTAATTCCTCGTCCAATTATTACCCATGTTTCATGTTTTCTATGGACCTTGATACACGAAAAATGAGAAATACATTAAAAAATGTGATTGTGGCTACAAAAAAATGAGAAATACATTAAAAGATGTGATTGCAATCACATTTTTTCATGTATTTCTCATTTTTCGTGTAGCAGGGTCTATCAAGAGTATGAAACACGGGTACTCCTTTGATGAGGAGTTAAATTCCACATTCAACGAGTGCTCCCACTTTAAATTTGAATTAAATCGTTGGGAGATAAGTTGAAAAAAAAAAAATTCTTTTTCTCTTGAAAATTTAATGATGTACTCTAATCTTATTTTATTATTTCCACTATTATTTTATAATATTCCTTAGAAAGCCCATTTTAGACCTCAAAATTTATCATGTGATGTTTGTAGATGATTTATTATTCGGTGGTGAAACAAAGATGGTAGAATGGATGCAACTGCACATGATTCTTACATCTTTTGGGGAGGCATCAGGACTTTATATGAAAAAGGGAAAGTTAGTACCACTAGTAGAAAATGAGAAATTAGTGACTAGGTGACTAAAAACGTTAGCCAACGCAGCTTTTCCAATTGAAACACTGCAAAAAATAAGCAATCTTAAGTGACCTAACTAAAAACTACTAACATAAATGACTAATTTAGTCCCGGTTTAAATATATGGCTAGTTAATAAGTAATACAACTAAAAATGACTAATGTGAATGATTGATTAGTCTAGGAACAAAAATACGATTACCTAGCAAGTACTACAATAATACAAATATGTTGTTTATGTTAGTCATTTTAATTGTGTCACTTAAGCAATCTAAACTTACAAGTGATAGGGGATCCATAAATGAAACCATCCATTGCTTCCATTATGTGGCTTTCTTGTTTGTCTAACTTTTACTTTGAGAGATTTAGCCTTTAAACAAGAAGTTTCTATGTGCACCTACTTAAAACTCACCCTACAACAAAAAGCAATGTGTTCATAATAAAATAATTGTGTTCAACTACAATTGTCACTTTTCAACACTATTTGGTAGACTCATGCTCATATATGCATAAACTTATATTTGTGCACAAGTGGTAGTGGTTATCCTGTTGTTGCTAGACTCACAATAACACACTAACCGAATGTGTTATCAATGCTTGAAAGGGTTTCCCATCCCAATGTTCAAGTGGGACACTTGAATTTTAATTATCGAAATTGAAACCTTTAATAATGATTTTGTATGTATAGGTTGAATCGAGTACCACGAATTTTGTCAATTGGGTTTATCTCATGTGGTTATAAGGAATGATTTCTTTCCTCAAGTGACACGTTGAACTCGTATTGAGTATATTATTGTATATATTGAATACATAAGAATGATGATCAACCATTTTTTCAAAAGAATGTTAATCAACCATTATTTTTATGTTAAAGTTAGGAGGGTTATTACCTTGATGCACACCCTCATTTGCACAAGGATGATGATTTTTTATTACTCATATGTTGACATTAGTTAGTTTCTACAATTTATTATTACACATACACACCCACATAACATTCCAAAGATGAGATTTTATAACTGTAGACACAAATTTTAAGATATCACAAGATACGTGTTTTCCATAATTATTTCACATGCAAAGAACCAAAACATGCCCAAAAAAAAGAAAAGTAAAATTTGGCCAATAAACATACTCACCCCACAACCACCCATTTTATTAGTAGAGAAAATTACTATGTTGTATTCAATCCACTTTTACATTAGTTGAAAAATATAAAAAATTAAAATCCACTCTCTCATTACTCCCCTTGACATAAATATATGAAGCTTATATGCTAGTAAACTATCACTCAATATGGAATAACACACTACTGTCCACTTTTACATTAGTTTAAAAATATAAAAAATTAAAATCCACTCTCTCATTACTCCCCTTGACATAAATATATGAAGCTTATATGCTAGTTAACTATCAGTCAATATGGAATAACACACAACTAGAGTAGAACAAGAGAGGTTTTGAAGTAACCCTAAGGGACACATAATTCAAGCGACATTTGTAGACATATTTGCGCAGATAAGCGTTCCTCTGCTGGCTGGGTTGATCCAACGTATGAGAGACACTTATTTTCGTCATCCTCCTTCCAATACACATTTGACACATGCCACTCCTCACACATTGTCATTGCGTGCCCGAGCAATCAACTTCTTCGTCTAGGATCAAGTCTTATAATATCTTCCTATGCTTGTGTGTGCGAGTCACGTGTTCAAGGCCTCCACCGCCAGCGATAACCATTAATGGTTGACTATTCTTCCTGACCTGGGCAGGGCCTCAGACGAAGTTGGAAAAATCCCCTTGACACGAATTGTGCCTACAAGTTGCCCTTTGTTGCCCTCTGTGCTGCCTTTTGAGCAGTTGCTGAAGAGATCCAATGAAATGGAAGTGAGTAATGTGCACTTGAAAGAGGAGTGAAAAAGGAGATGACTAAGTTGCTTCGCAGTCACGAGGTTGAGGGTAAGGTTGCAGCAAAAGATGAAGTCGAAGTTGAAATCGAAGTCGAAGTTTGTAGAAGGTATCGATACTTTCAACTCATTTGCTCTGTCATTCAATAGGAAATGTAGTGAAGATGGCCAAGTTTCTCGATAGTCACGAGGATGAGGTTGAGGCTGCAACAACAACAGAAGTTGAAGCTGAAATTGAAGTCAAAGTTGTAGTTGGTGTCGGTACTCTCAACTTACAGACTCAACCATTCAATAGGAAATATAGTGAATTATGGTCCTATTTGCCTAGAACGGCTCAATATAAATCTCCTCAACAAAGTCACAAATTTGCATCGTCTTCATTGCCGTAGTGATTGCATTCGGTATCACCATAGTGAAACTAATTGACGATAGTTAGGAGGGAATAATACGATGCTCGACGGAGAACAGGGTAGACTTTGCCCTAAAAAACACGTCGCATATCACCTCTCCAATGAGACTTGGGCTCTTATCAATTTGCGCAGACGCCTCTAAAGAAGGATTCAACGAATGAATTCCCAGATCATTTCACAGACATGGACTATAATAACATTCTCCAATCCATTGAGCAAGCAGTTCACATATTTAAACCTTCAGGAAAAATAACTTACTAGTATGATTTTTCATTCTGTCATGACATTTACAAAACTTTTAGATTTTCATTTATACACCTTTCATTGATAGGGTAATTTAGAACTTTTATTGGCATTGTTCAGTATGCATTGATGGTTATTCCTATAGTTTGAACTTTGTTTTGAATGCATGAACATTTTATCAAAGTCCATTTAGTCCATATGAAAAATGAAATAAATTTCATGCCATGCAAAGATAAACCGATAATGAGATAGTGGACTAAATAAGTTATTGAACATTGTCCCTACATATTGTCTTTTTACTGGGATTCAAGTTCTTGCTATTTATCTTTTGTGAATTCTATCATTAAAAATGGACATTTCCAAAATATACCATGAGAAAATAGTTGTTATTGTCGGTGCTTGTTTTTCACATTAAACTCATTATACCATACAACTCTGCAATTAAAAAGAAAATGGTAAAATCTTATTTTACCAGTATGCATTATTTCCTGCTGGATGCTTGATGTTATCAACCATTCTCCATTGAGGTTTAGTGCCTTAAACCCTCATGGTATAGTCCAAGTCAACAATTTGAGATCTTCAGAAACTTTATGTATTACTTGCTCTATTGAACTTAAGGATGGAAGAAATCGTGTTTTATTCATGACATTGTAGTATTATACATTGAACAAATGTTATAAAATCACAAAATCAAATAAGTTCATTTTTGAATGTCACCCTCAATATCAAGAAAGCTAGATGCAAGTTCTTATCAAAATACATATGCACCTTGTTTTCCCAACTTGATTACAGATAGGTGAGGAATGAGACTGTTATAATGCCACAGTGAGACATAACATATGAGACTAGAAGGTGACACAGGAGAAACTAATTGGAAAACATGAAAACTAAGTAGTCAGGAAATAAAGTGGAGTTTGTGCATTATGGAGCATTGTATGACTGACTACAAGTCTAAGGCAATGTATTTATGTTGTATTGCGGCTGCATGAAGAAAATAATTGCAAGCATGTTAATATAAAGCGGCTCAGAGTGTCTTAATGTGAGAGGATGGGTCAAGATAGCAGCTACATCAAAAGAAATAGAAAAAGATATTATAATGGAATTATTATCTTTTATTATATTTAAATGGGCATATTGTTGTTCGTCTTAGTAAAGCATGTGCATTTTTTGGTAAGTCTGAGTTCGACCCAGGTGATAGGGAAATGTTCCGTTAAGACATACTTAATATAAACTTTGAGGGGGTAACAGGTAGAGAGTGAGCAGAGATGAGTTGACTTACTTGGCCAGGTTGTTGGATTTAGTCAAAGAACCCCAAGTCAAGTTTAAGGGGGTGAATGTTATGTAAAATTGACTTGGGATTAGAGTCAAAGTTGAAATGGAAATCCATAATTGGCATTGCGACTCTTTTGTAGAGTTTTATTGACTTCTCATTGGTGGTTAGAACTCTTGGAATTTTACACTTGTTTTTTTCTTTCATATTTTTGTCAATTATATCTAACTTAATGAAAAGTAATATACATGTCCCTCACCATTTTCTTCAAAGCATGTGCTCCATGCTCCATCGTGAGAAGAAAATTGTATACACGTGTAAGAAGCAAATATTTAGTATGGCTTATCCATTGTTGTATTTTGGGACAATATGCCCATATCCTATGTAAATTTGACGAAAAAGAGACTTAATGAAATATTATTTTTGGAATGCATTTTTATATATTATTTTTGGTAGGCATTGTTATGTGTTCATTTAGCGCTACGTAGTGATTTTCCAAGTCATCTTCATAGAGCTTTCTTTGGCATTTAAAGTTACTTTTAATTTTGCAAAAAAATATTTCATTGGTTTAGATTAGCCTAGATGGCTGGTTTTTTGCAATCTGCAATTTTCAATAAATTTTTTAGCAAAAATATATATTATATTTGTCTAGTATACTTTTTTTTTCACTTTTTTCTATTTTTTTTGGTAGTTGGTGAGTGTTGCATAATTTAGTTGATTTTTCTTTATAGTTATTCTTGGAAGGTTACGAGGTGCATTTGATTTATTCTTTCGCCATCTTTTTAAAGTAACCATATTTGCATAAATTTTCCATAGCTCTACATTTTTGTTTTGATAGTGTGATAGCTCTTGAAATTATCTCATATTGTTGAAAGACTATCTCAATATGGTCCCTATCTCCTCTCTTACATCATTGAGATAGACCCTAAACTTGAGGTTGCTTGTTCTATATGTGTTGTAATCCTTGACCTCTTTCTCTAAGTATCGATTCTTGACCTTATATTCCTTCGGTTCCGTCGTCCTATTTATGATGATTTTCTAGGATATTGAGGTAACAGTCACTATTGATGAGTCTAATGCTATGACATATTTACTGGTGTCCATAACCATTGATGATTTTGTATTTACTTCAAGCATTGGAACACATGGAATAATACATATCTTGTGAGATTTCTTTATATCCCTTTCTTTAGTCTTATCAAATATAAATGAGTCTAGAGTGATTACCCTCTCAAATTTGGAACAAGTGTACTCACGGAATACCATTCCCTTTGAGGAAAATGTCATTTGGTCAAAGTGAGTGCCAAAAGTGGATTCAAGGGATTTGATGCCCATAATATTGATACGTTGTGCTTTTCGTTGAGCTTTCTTGTATTCTTCTTTCCTTTTCTGCCTCTCTTCTTCTTCTCACTTCCAATTTTTTGATCCTTTTTTATTTTCATTTGCTCTTATTCTTCATGCGCTTTTTATTAATTTGTCTCTATAGTTGTCTTTGCTACATTTTCTTTTTTCATTGAAGTATCAATGCTTTAACATCCTTCTCAAGTGCTACCTTAGTTATCATTTATTTTTTTCATTGGTTTTTATTTGGTCGAGATTGACCTCTAATCCTATAAAGGGTTATTTCATAGTTAATAGATTTATATATTCTCTCATCCTTCAATGCTTTAGTTTCATAAGGACATCTATATTTACATGCATGGTAGTGTTGATTCACAATTTTAAAGAGGTCATTTTTTGGAATCTTTTATCCTAAAAATGGAAGGTTATGATTTGTGGCCTATTTGTGGGAACTGCAGCGTGTCTTGCAATCACCTTATTTGTCGGACATGTGACGTATCTTGTGGTTTCCATGCTTGTTATAATTTAGACACAAATTGCATGGGACTTGTGAACACAACATGGAAAAATTATGACGTCTAGTTTGTTGGATGTGTGACCATAAGCCCATGAACTTAGGATGTCTGGTTTATTGGACATGCAACCTCTTTTCAATGAAATCGGAATGCCGGGTCAGTTGCATGTGTGATGAAGAGTCAATGATACTATCATGAGAAAAGGGATGAGCTTTAGGCCGAAAGTGAGATGAACATTGTATTGTCTAAATTCATTGAATGTATGCTGAAAATATGTAGTTGTTGTTATTATGATGAAATCAATGTGACAACTATTCCCTTTCCTGTGCGTTAGAAGTGTTCTCGAAAGATTATTTAAACACCACTAGAAGGAATGCCATCATCTAAACATCATAAAATGAATACCATAATGTTAATATATATATATACTAATTAAGATATAATTGGTTTTCTACCCGATAGCTATAATCAATTTTATATATATATATATATATATATATATATATATATATATATATATATATATATATATATATATATATATATAGATATATATATATAACAAATTTAAGTTACTCTTAAAAGTATAACAAATTTAAGTTACTCTTAAAAGTTACAAATATGATGTCGATCCCTCACAAGAGTTTAAAGGGGAATAATAAATTGAAAATGTTACATTATATCCATTTCTGTAGCTTAAATTTCTCTTATATGATTTCTATGTAAAGACTTTGCTTCGTTATATCCATTCTTCATATTCTTCACAAGTTTAAAAATCCATTCTTTGTATTCTTCACAAGTTTAAAAGGGAATAATAAATAAACAAAAATAATAAATTGTTTTTTAATAATAAACATTAGATTGAGATAAATCTTCTTTTTAGATAATAGAATCATGTCAACCTTTCAACATGATGTAACACTATGTAAACCTACATAGAAGAGTAAAAAAGGGAAAAGTTCAAAACACTTAGAAGCTTATTTTGGTAAAGTAAGAAATAAAAGATAAAATATATTAGTTATTTAGAAAATAATAGATAAAAATTATAGAAGTTGTCACATTTTTATGATATACATATTTTTATGAATATAAAAGTATATAATTAGTTCTATTATTATTATGATGTTAATAGGCATGTACATTTTGGAATTGCAATAGAGTTTTTAAATTGAATAATAAGATGTTTCTAATTATTATTCTCTATTTTAATTCTCACCATCCAATATTAAACTCATGGGACTATTAAAACCACTCCAAATGTACTAAGACTACTTTGCCACCAAAATAAAATATAATAATTACATTGATACACATGTCTATTTTGAAATAGAGTAATTTAAGGAGGTTAGGTTTTTGCCTGGGAAAAATGCAACATCCGACATTTTTGGAAATCTGTGTTACAACTGTCAAACTTCAACATTTTGGGTGCCCAAGGGTTCTTTATGGTCTGCATCCATTTCCACCATGAAAACAAACCGATCCAAATACTATCATGGTCAGATTTCTTGGAAAAAAAACATTGGATTCACAATGAAAAATCTTCCACTGGTTAGACAATACTTTTTGAAATTGAGATTCTCTAATTTTAATTTAAGTATCAAGAATATAAATATTAGGTGGAGATCAAATGTTGAGATTTGTTTTAAAAGCAGTTATGCTCTTTTGTCATTTTAATTAAATTGACTAATTAAAAAAATGTCATATGAAAGTGCTATATAAAATGAGTTATGAGTTTTTGAACATGTGGTATTGATCAGCCATGTTATTTGCTCATAATACTATCACAAAGGGGTAAATTTCCATAGTTTAGTGGACTGCATTTTCATATTAAAAATCTTGTTACATTTTTTTTTATGTATATTTTTAACTCATATATTAATTATTTTTATAATTAATAATAATAATATAAAATAAAATTATAAGTTAATTAATTTTTATAATATTGTTTATTTTTCAACATTTGAGTTATATTAAATAAATGATTAGATTTTTTATAATTAATAATAATAATTTAAAATAAATTTATCATTTAATTGTTTTTTATAATATTGTTTAATCTTAAATATTTGAGCTATATTCAAAAATAAATATTTTGATATTTGCATTAATATTTATAAATATTTATCAATCATTTAATTTATATAGTTGTTTTAATATATAAATTTTCCTCTCACCCATTGTGAAAATTGAAATTGAAATACAAAACTTCAACAAATAACTCCCACCATCTCTTAAGAGCACGAGTGGGCCTAATGGTTAAGAGCATGTGTTTGCTCCTAAAACGTCTCAAATTCAAAACCGAAGGGGATAGAGTATTGTTGGACACCTAATCCTCAATGGGTTAGTGTGGAAGCTGAATGGACAAAAGGAGTCCAAGAGACCTTGGGATGTAAAACCCAACAGTCACAACAATGTACTATAAATATATATCAGTTGTTAGTAAAATTGTACTCACATGATTTATCTTTCCTATTTTATGTTTCCCATGTGTGTTTAACATGGTATCAGAGCAGGCGTATTCCTGCCCTGCATAATTAATTTGAGCCATTTGTTTTATGGCCTTTCTATGCAGTTTATTTCTGCCATATTCCTCTATACAGACCTGCGCCCTGTGTGCCATATTCACTTGAACGATGAAACGTTCCTCTGCCTGACACTGCCAGCGCTGTCCAAGCTGTTCTGACATGTCTGTCTACCATACCGGCGCTCTCTTCTGCGTTACCTGTGACCTCTATCTTTTACAGTCTTGACCCTTGAAATTAGACCTGCGCTCTCTGTCCATAAGTGTTTCATGGTAATTTTAGTGTTGTCCTGTCTGTCATATGCGTTTTATTTCTGAACGCTGGCCTGCTCCACGTAACCTGAACGCTGCTAGCCTGCCCCTCTGTCTGACTGTTCAGTTCTCTGACTGTCATAAATGTTTCAAAAAGGGCGTTATTGCACCTGCGCCTCCATTGCATGAATTGCTTCACCTGATTATACTGCGCCTCCATTGATTATTCTGTGCGGATTCCCAACATCTCACCTGCGCCTCCATTTATTTTCTGTAGCGATCGTTAACGAAGTGTTTTGTGAGTATTTGCAGTTTCAAATTGTCATTGCAACGTCTTCAAATGAAAAAAAATTACCGTCTATACTTGTTTCTTGCACTGTCCCATTCAAGTATGCTAAATCGCAGATGAAACCTTTGTTTCGTAAGGTTCAAAGGAAGAAACCACTTATATGAATATTCATAAACAGGAACAGGCAATAATGGTAAAACTGTCTTATGCTTAACGCTTGCATTCACTTGGTATATGTGTTGAACTGACATGGTATACAGCGCTTTGGTGTATGCGCTCTGCGGTTTATTTTGGTATACAGCGCTGTTGTGTGTCACGATGGAGTGCTGAAGCGTTTCATTGTGGTGATGTGAGCGTGGAGCAAAGCGTTTCATTGTGGTGGCCTATGCAGGTCCCATTTCCAGATCTTTTTTGGTATCTCTTGGCCTTCCTCTCTGTCGCTCATTCCATGTTGCTAGAATTCTTTGACAAATTCTGACCATTACAAGATTGAAATTGTTGTAGCTGTTTCACTCTCATTAGCCCTATACGCTGATGGAAGTTCAGATCATAATATGAATCACAATGGACAAGAGTATGGCTCGGATCTATCATACGAGAGTCTCACACAGCTAGAAAATGTAATGTGCATTGCCCCAGTAGTTGTTGTAAACTCGTTATCAGTGAATGCATTTGTTGGAAAAACCAGCTTCCCGTTGGAACTCTAGCCACAACAGGGTGAAGACATACATGTGATAACCTCTGGTGTCACATTCGTCGCAAGTCAGAACAGTAAGCGCTGGAGAATTCAATGTATGATAGCGTTGAATGCTGAATTGATAATGCGTGTTGCGAGTTTGAATAAGGAGAGGTAAGTTTATTGTGTTGGTATTCGATTTTAATCAGAGTCTGGTTGAAATCGATCAGTGTTTTAAACTGATCTGCGTTTTCCAGAGTCTTGAATCGATTCAATTTGTGTTGAGTTTGGAGGATAAAATGTTGATTTAAAAACATTCACATGGTTGGATAGTATAATAAGCATGGGCATTTGATTTTATGAGCTTGATAAGCAGATTGGGAAAAGGCGCATTTTTAATATTTGGTGCAGAAATAATGAGCCAGAAGGCGCAGTCCAGAGATTGATTCAAATGGGTAAGATATGATGGTGGTTGCATAAAGCTATAATGCATGTAAATGATATATGATCGTATTAAATTGCCACACTCAATCTTAACGCATAGGGCATTTGTTTGGTTGAAATTTGATTATGAAATGAAATATGATCTTAAAAGGCGCATGTACAAGATTGGACTTTGGATTGAATGATGTTTATTTGATATGAAAGCATGTTCACGAGCATCGTTGATTGAACTGCATGTCTGGTGCGATTGTGTTGGTGGCAAAGCCATCAAACACCAAACGTATTTTCCCTTGCCTGAAGGGGTGACGCAAAGAGTGTAATTTTTTGCAAATATTTCCCTTAGTCCTGATCTCAACATATATGTTGAACCAACAGGAAATCGAACCCAATTTGCATAGTTGGTGGAAATCGAACTGTATATTGAGCACCTGATATACCAAGATAATAATTGTTCTGGAGCGAATTTCTGTTGCATGCAGAGGTTCATGCGACCAGAGGCATTGGCCACTAAGCGTTGGTATTTATCCCCTCTTGTTGAAGTCGATATCACTCAATGTCAAATTGTGGAAGTCTGGTTGAATGTGTGCTCATAGGGTGACAGAAGATTGTTGAGCTACTATACATAGCAATTGGGAGCTCATTGTCGGACCGTAAGTCCCAGGATAGAATAAACTGAGACTAAGTTTGGTTTGAAGGCTTGTGGGAGTTTGTCTTTGGGGGTTCCTTGTGTAATTCAGGAGCTCGTATTGGCATAAAATTGCAGAAGACCGAGCTTGTCATACTCAGGTGGTTGAAACCGCTACTGTACAATGTCAGAGGAAAAGGTTGCTCTTGGGTACAATTTCTGGGTATTGCAAAAGTGGGAAATCTTCATCTTATACAGTTGAAACTTCTACCGAGGTTCTATATTTCAGTACCGTTTTCTCTTACGTTTCCAGATATCGATATTTTTTAGTTATATCTCTGTGTGAAGCAAATAAATAAGTACTAAACATTATTGTACTCATGCTTATAAGGGTGGACTGATATCTAAAGGAATGTGCATTGGAGGCTAAAAAAAAAAAGGTGGGGAGTGCATTTTTGGTCATTTGATTGTTTTTACAAATACATTGTTGATTTGATTGTCTGAATAATGGAGAAAAATCATGGATTATTAGAGTTATTAAGCACTCTAATCTTATCTACTGATGGAAGTATAGTCAAAGTCAACAAAAACACTCTCAGAGATATTCAAAAATCTTTACAATATGCACAGGAAAAGATTGATTTTTTGCAGCTTGAATCTCAGCTACAACAAGAAGAATTAAAACAGAGGAATCATCATTCTGGACATGTTTCTGTTCAGAACATTGAGACTACAACCCATCAGCAGCAAGTCAATAATGTTACCGTTCATTCAAATAAAGCAGCAGTTGTACATGCAGATGCAGAAACTCAGTCTGCACTTCCCAAGCCCATCATCAGACCTTGGGAACAGCTTGTCCACAACAAGCACAGAACTGGTCTTGGATATGACAAGGACTTGTCCTTTCATATTCCAGACTACTCAAAGCCCATTCAGTTTTAGAGTGCTGGATTCATTCATGATAGTTCACCTGCTCCTCATGACAGTTCAACTTCAGCTGTTCCAGACTCTGCCCCTCTTCCACAGCAACAACAACAACAACAGATTGTGAAATGCCAACACTGTGACCGAGTTGGCCATTTGAAAGATCACTGTTTTGATCTTCATCCATGTAAGCACTGTCATAAAACCAGTCATTCTTCACACAGATGCTTCAAAAACAAACGTCCTGCAAGAACAAAGATTCATCTTGGATGGATCGCTTCTTGGCAATGGGCATCAACAACCAAGAAGATATTCCAAACACATGTCAGAACTTGTTCCAGAGTATTGAACAGTCTTGCAGTTGAGTTTTCTCCATCATCTCACCTTGTATCTGACAGGGGGGGAAATGATGGTCATCTACAAGCTTCAAAGCCACATCAAGTGAGCCTGAGCCACAACCTGCCACACCAGTTTCAGAGTTGTAGCCAGAGACAAAAATGCCCCTGAACATGCCTTCAGTTGGCAATCTGGGACACTTCCTCTAGCAGAAAACTTCAGCTTCTTTCCAGTTTCGAAAGAATTCCAGGAACAAAATTAAGAACACTTCCTCTAGCAGAAGACTCCAGCTTCTTGCCAGTTTTGGAAGAGTTCCAGGAATTGCATTAAGCATTCCAGAGTTGTTGGTCATCCTTAAACCATCACAGGTTGAGACTTCCCTTTTCAGGTTGAAGTTTTCCCTTTTATGCGAGGTGAGGCCTCCCTTTCATGGTTGAAGGTTTCCCTCTTTAAAACAATAGGATCACTTCCTCTAGCAGAAGACTTCAGTTTCTTGCCAGTTTTGGAAGAGTTCCAGGAACTGCACTAAGTGTTCCAGTGTTGGTGGTCATCCTTAAACCACCAGCCTTCATACCAACATTTCAGAGAGCGCATTCAGCCTTGTGCTGCCATGCATTTTTGCACATTTTGTATCACAACTCTCTTCTTGGACTCATACATAACCCTTCGGATTAAGGGGGGAATGTTGGACACCTAATCCTCAATGGGTTAGTGTGGAAGCTGAATGGACAAAAGGAGTCCAAGAGACCTTGAGATGTGAAACCCAACAGTCACAACAATGTACTATAAATGTATATCAATTGTTAATAAAATTGTACTCACATGATTTATCTTTCCTATTTTATGTTTCCCATGTGTGTTTAACAAGTATGTATACCTTCGTAAACTTAAAACAAAAAAGTCTCATACACAAATTTAGTGAACTAGTCATTAGTTTATTTGTTGTAAGTTTGAAGGTTTTATTTTATATATATATATGTTTTTTATAAACATAATTTTATTTTGTAGGAATTATAAGTTTGAGTTGTGGATTTTTCACAATTCTACAGATATATAAATTTTTTGAAAGTGCTAAATTTATATAAGCAATCAAAAAAGGAATTTAAATAACAAAATATCAGAATTTGGCTAATTTTTTTTTTCAAAACTCCAAAATGTACAATAATTAAAGAAAGCCATGAAAATAGAGATTTTTAGTAAGTGTGGAACTTCAAATATAATTTTGGAACTTTAAATATAATTTTGGTAGATTGTTGGAATTTTTATTTACTTATTATAATTTTATTTTATTTTATTGAAAATTGATGATGTATTATTAGCTATTTAACTTGTATGGATATTTCAATATACTCTATAGTTTTAGTGAGTTTAATGATTAAGATTATATGTTTTCTTATAAAAATTTACATGTTTAAAATTTAAAGGAAATAGAATCACTACACTTTTAAAAATTCGATGCAAATAAAAAATTGTAGTAATTATGTAGAAATTGAAAATTTAATTTACTTATTATAATTTAATTTTTTTTGTTAAATAATAATAACTTTATCTATTTTGGGCCACTATTTAATTTACATAACAACACTAATATATTCTACAATTAGTTTAACCATTAAAAATAAAATCAAACCATAAATTTAAAATTGATTATTAATATTAAAACATTAATATCTCCGAATAAATCAAGCTACAATAATTTTCAAATTGAAAATTGATTGACATAGAACATAATCAAAAGGACATGTTTTCGTTTAGAGAAAATGTGAGCAAACTAGCAACATTATTGTCCCTTCATCATCGTACTGACTTGACGAATATTAAATGGTTTTTTCATTAGATTGGGTAGGCACACGTTAAATAGCAGACGAGTTTGTTATAAATGCTTTTGTTGACATTTTGATACAACCTATCTTTATCTAGAACTTTCTAGAAGAAAATCTCGTGAACCAGGCCACCGCATACCCACTAGGTTACGTTACTTTTAATTACAACGCCCTCTTTGCAGGTGGGTTTTCATTGGTTTCTTGCCACAACCTCTTTGCAGTTGGGGTTTTAATGTTTCCCATGCCATTTTTTCCAACCTTCTTCTGTTAGAATTTAAAGTTTGCAATACATATTACGATTTCATCCAAAAACATATTTTAATTGTTTTTAAGGTTTTCGAATTAATAAAAATATTAAAATTACAATCTTTTATCCAATTGCGAGTCTTTCTATATAACAAAACCTTAACCAGTACAAAAACTAAGCCCTAAGTCTATAAATATTATAAATAACTCCCGCTCCACATCAGTCCAATCGAATAATTTCTAATACAAAACTTTTTCAACAGAAATGTAGGTTCTTTCTCCACATAAATTTTTCATATGATATTAGTTTTTAAAATTTATTTTCTAATTTAAATTTCTAAACACTTATTTTTAAAAGTAAATGTGTTTGTTAGTGTACTTAAAAGATTTTAGATTGAATAGTTTGCTGAATAATTAGTTGAGTGATTTCAAGTTTTAAAAGACATATTGTTATTGGCTCATTTTTAAGATTTATGAAATAATTGGATTCAGTGTAACAGTGACAAACAATCTTTAAAAGTTACAAAAACTCTAAAGTTTTCTAGTCTTAATTTTCCAAAAAATGTTCTTTGCACTGGCTATAAAAATAGGAATTTCAAATCTGAAACAACCATCAAATTTCACTCTGACCATATCAATCATTTTAACACAAAATATTGATGAGAACGAAAGGTCAAATCACTCTGTCACTAACTATTTCTCCTTCACATTTCATCCTACCAAATTCCATCCTTACCACTGCCACCAAATTATATATTAATATTTTTAATATTTTTCATAATAAAAAAACCTATCATAATTAACTACATTTAAAAACAGATCATTTACGATGTACTATCTACGCTTCAAATTCCTTGCCTGCTCGCCACTTCCAAAATACTCAATTGATAACGAGATATTATTTACGCTCTAATCTTACTCAACTGCCTAGTGCTCTTGGTCAAATTCATGACAAATCTTGGACAATCATAGCAAAAATCTGGGAGAGATTATTAATGTGACAAGACCTTATAATAAAAGTCTGACGCCCAGTGTACCGAGTCCTGTGCACCGTTTGATGAGATGTTTAATGGCATACATTTGGCATTGGACCTTATGGGCAGGGCGTATGGGCCAACAAATTATTTGAGTAGTGAGTGGAGACCTTTTTGTCGCAGAGAAAATAAGAGAATACCTTAGAGGCTTACCATAGTTGGGTCAGACATTAATGCCATGCATTGGACATTGGAGCATATGGGTAGCTTCTTCTATTTATTGGGGTTTCCTACTGCATTGGTTGTGCACTTCTGCATTTGATTGACAGTGTTTGTGTTTGGGGTATCTCTGGTGATCTTTGTGGGTGTTTTGTGAGTGACGGAAGTGTGAAAAATGGCTGTGTCGAAGAAGATGGTGGAGGCTGTGTTTGTGGTTGGGCTTGTGGTTACAATGATGAATGTGTGGGGTGCTGTGAGTGTGGAAGGTGCCATATCATGCAACCAGGTGGTGAGTGCCATGACTCCATGCGCTACATACCTTCTAGGAAATGCAGCAGCCCCTGCTGCGGCTTGTTGTCCTTCCATTCGTGGGTTGGACTCACAAGTGAAAGCCACCCCTGATAGGCAGGCTGTTTGCAACTGCCTCAAGACACAAGCACAGTCATATGGGGTCAAGTTGGGAAAGGCCGCCAATCTGCCGGGTCTGTGCAAGGTCACTGATCTCAACGTGCCTATCTCTCCTAATGTTGACTGTTCCAAGTATGGACCTCTCTCTTTTCTTATTCTTTTTGATGTGACCTCACTGTGGAAGTCTGTTTTAACAAATATTGCACTGGATTATTGTTTGGAATTTGGACTAAAGGTTTTATTTTAATTTTTTTTAATATGGCATGCAGGGTTCATTAATGAGGTCTGATGGCAATCAAATGCTGGCTGGTGGTGTTTATTTTAGTGCTTTACTCTTAAGAATAGGTGTTAACAGTAGTATGCTATTAACGATCATTTGTAATTTTGTAGTGACAGTGGAGTCGTTCATGTGAAAGCTTGTTTTGTGAGTTTATATGATATAGTTCATTAAATAAATAAAAATACTAGCCGCCTTTAATTTTGTGTATCGTTGCATTCCAGACTGGTATCTATGACAATGATCTTCATTATTAGGGTTTGCTGTAAAATCAAAAGGACTGTTATGGGGTCATTTTTTGGGCCCTACGTTCTGTTGCAAGGGGACGCGATATGTTGAATTATGAAAACATTAACGTCTTGAAGTAGAACCGATGACAACGGTAATTTTTATGGTAGGATTACGAGTCAAGGTCTCTATATCTTCCGACTTTCAGTAGAAGATACAGGCAACCAATATATACTGTTTATTAATTCTGAAGTTGTAATATGTTCACGATTAGACTTTTAATAAATGACTATAAATTAGAATAACAAAACATTTTTGTCAAATGTTAATGTCTTAATATTTCAGTTATCTTTGTAACGGAACTAGAAATTATAGGTTTGTATAAATAGTGAATTTGTGTGCAAAGGAAAATGGTATGTGTACATAGTGGATTTGTGTTTAATGGAGTGTTCTTGCAATATTATATATCCATGTTCACAAATGAATTTTCAAATTTATCATGGATATATGTTATAGGTTCTTTGGTTTTGATTGCTACATCCTTAGATCATTGTCGATTTGTTTGATTGTTACATCCTTGGATCATAGTGGATATCTTTGAATGTTTTTCTCATTTCACTATTATATAGATGTTATCAAATTAGTTTTTCATTTACAAAATTTTTACATTACATTAATACATGGGTTAATGATCTTCCACTATTCACTTTTTGATAAAGGATTTTGTAGTTCGCTAGTAGAAAAGCTTCAATATTACATTAATAAATGGGTTACGTATTTTCCACTATTCACTACCACATGAAAGATTTTGCAAGAAAATTTTGCAGTTCACTAGTAGAAAAGCTTCAATATTACATTAATAAATGGGTTATGTATTTTCCACTATTCACTACCCCATAAAGGATTTTGCAAGAAAATTACTTAAACGCGACCTCTATTTACTTTCGTAACAACCACTCTCACTAGCTCAACTTGTAGAAGCTTCAATATTACATTAATAAATGGGTTACGTATTTTCCACTATTCACTACCCCATAAAGGATTTTGCAAGAAAATTACTTAAACGCGACCTCTATTTACTTTCGTAACAACCACTCTCACTAGCTCAACTTGTAGTATCGATGGTTGGTCAAGATGTTACGTTATATCGTCCATTGTTTACATATCTAAATATCAATATGGTTGCACAAAAAAAGTAAGTGGTGTAATCAATGATGCAAAATGTAGATTGCTCAATAGGAGGTTCATGGGGAGTGGGGAGGATTGGCGTGCTTATGAGGCAGGTCCAACAATTTTTCGAAACCATTTCCTACCAAACATTGACGTTAAAGTTCAATATCACATTTATATCTCACTATCTATATTAGTTTGTTCAAAAATTTAAGGATCAAAACTCAATGATCAGAAAAGAAAAGCCAAGTGGGAATGAGGGGATGTTCTTAGATTCTTGTTCTTAGAAAAGACAATGGTTATTCTTAGATTCAAAATCAGATGAATGGAATGGCATTAAACACTCCTCCAATTCATGAATAAACAAAGATGAAATATCATTGATCTTGTTGATTAGGTAGTAAATAAATTAGTTGAATATGTTAGGTCCAATAGTATGATCCTTAAAGTTCTCAATAAGAGTTATCATCATTAAATTAGTTAGACTAAAGAGAAAATGGTTAATGATAGTAATTTAAAAAAAAGTAAAGAAAATAGACAAACTAACTATCAATTAAAAATTTTCTAAAAGTATTATTTTACTCAACCTCGTGAATTTATTCAATTACAAATACACTTACGTACTCTTGCTCCAATTCATAAATAAACAAAATGGTGCTAAAGTTTCAACCATGGGCACAACCAAATTTAAATTTAATTTGACAATTACATTTTCCTATTTGCTTCTTGTCTGCTCACCAAGTCACCAACACTTTTTGTCGATGCTCATGCCATTAATCTGCACCATATTGATGATTGATCCATATCATGATCATTAAACCATATCATGTATCACAGGGACACATTTGTATGGATATTGATGGAGACGAGTATGAGCACATTGCTATAGAGATTGAATGATGGAGTATGAGGATTAGTGATTAAATTTGAAGGGTTTGTATTAATTTCATTGATCCGAAATTGGATCCTTAAACTCTCTTAAAGCTACCCGAACTCTGTAAAAACTCACACCAAAGTTTAAAGTCTTGTGGATGTCGAAGCTTATCAGAAATAACCTCTGAACAACGACAATTTGCCGCCAACACGTAGCAACGAGGACCTTCGGTCAAATACGTTGACCGAGGCCCATGGAGACCGCGTAGGACACAAACCAGTAGTTAGGAAGTCCGGATTAGAAAACAGAGGCCGTTTCTAATGCGCGGTTAGCGCAATCGTGCATTGCTGGGCAAAACCCCTAAAGAAGGAGAAGCCCCGAGCGCACGGTCACAAGGGAAGCTGAGAAATCGTGGGAAAAGCGCTAAAACAGACAGCGAGTCCCGCACTCCAAAAACGGTGGAATATCGGAGGCGTTTCAAGTGGTAAGCGGGTTTGTCAGAGGACCTAACAATGCCATACAATGATTGACGCATGTCTGGCGGATGAGAGAGAAAACCGCTCTCATTGCGGGCTAACATTCGAGCAAGTCATTTGCACGATAAGAGCGACAATCGTAGGATCTGGAGGCCCCAGATCCAACGGCGGAGATTGCGCCCAATGGGAAATCGGATTCGATGGGAGAAATAAACCACAACACATAAAGATTTGAAGTCCAACAAGGGCGATGAGTTGGCAGAGATTCGTGTTCGCGGGCATTATTGAAGTAAACGGAAACAACGGCCGTTTCAAACGATCAAGTGTTTCTGATGAACCTGACACTGATCCATTATGGAATAGGTGCCCATTTTCCCTGCGAAGTGATGCAGTGACTGTAATAGTTGAACGAATGGATTCGAACAGTGATGAGACAGGTTGGCCTTAAGCCAAGAACATAGAGAAAGAGCTAGGATAACAAAGGGCGAAGAGCGAAAAAAAAAACGTTGAATGCGTAGAGAGTCTTTGGAGCCACTCAGAAGTCGAGTGAAAAGCCAGAGAGCTCAATTGATAACAGCATATATTGTTCTTGGAATTGCTTGGAGGTCGAGCGATTCATAGAGGCATGCAAAGGCCGAGAGAAAGAGCTTAAAGAAGCCAGAGCTACAGCCAGAGCCAAGAGCCAAAGCGAGTGCCAGAAGCGAGAGCTGAGAGCCAGAACCAGAGCCTGAGCCACAGTGGCAGAGCTAGAGTCAGAGCCACAGCCAGAGCTAGAGCCAAGAGCCAGATCTAGAAAGTCAAAGAGCTCCAAGAGCCAAGGGATAAGATGGTGTTCTGAGCCCAATGTTCCTGTATGAAACATTGGAGTTAAGTGTAGCACTTGTAAAAGAATTGAAGCCATAATCCCAGAGAGCCTAATCAAGTTGATTAGAACTCAAGGAGACATAGCCCAAGATATCAGGGTGAACTCCATATTGTATTGTTGTCTTATGTGTTTGTTTTTACTGTTGCTTTAACTACTGTTATGTGCATTTGTATATCAGTTTAAGCACCTTCCCATATCAGCACAAACGGCAGATTTTAAAGTAAATAGTCAGCTGAAAACAAATACAAGCATACACCCATATTTTCAAGCATTTCTGATTTCCACATTGGTTAATCATTAAGACTTGGAAAAATTTAAAGCTTTGGAAGTGGGAGAGGTTCTTGTAAGTTAGACAAGAAGCCTAAGGGCCCTATTTTCAGATCATTCATGGAGCCTTTCCATAATGAAAAACTTGAAAAATATATTTCAATTCACAACAATGTTTTATCTTTACATTTAATTTTCAATCAAATTTATTTCTATTAAATAAATGAAATTCCTAAACCTAGATTGCAATTAGAAAATATCATAGGGTCAAAAAATTGAAGGCTTTTTGCTCTTATGCAGGGAGTATATTGTTTGTTTATTTGAAGGGTTCCAAAATCTAGATCCAAATTATTAATTCATATGCTCCACATACTAGTTGGAAGGCTTATTGGGATCACATAGTATCTAGTGGAATTTTGGATCTAAATTCTCCAATTTTGGTGGGGGAATTGAACAAGACCATGGGGTAACAAGCAATATGGGGAGATAAGGCTAAGGAGGATCCTCTAGAAGCTTATTTCAAGGGACTTTTTAATTATAATTCTCTTGTTGACATCGCTCCCTGTCCGATTTTTTGTACTTAAGGGAACAAACGATACAGATCAGAGGGTATTTCCAAAAGGTTGGACAAATTCTTTGTCAATGAGACAATGTTGGACTAAAAGGATATCAAATCACAGGTCATTCCATCATTATTTTCTGATCAACTATAAATTCTATTGTCATGGGAGGGATATTTTGGGTTTCAGACATATCCATTTAAATTCAACTCTTCATGGTCCAAATTAAAAGAATTTGAAGTAATGGTTAGAGAAATACGGAATAAAGCTCTATCTCCCTCACCTTTGGTTAGTATGGATTTCATATGCACCAAATTGGGAGCTCTAAAGGAGGTCAGAACATGGGTAAAGAAAAAGAAGCTTGAGAATACATAGGAATTGGTTGACATTGAAGATGCTCTTCGCTATATAAATGACGCTTGTGATCCTATATATTTCTCTGAATTATACAAATAAAAAATTATGGAATTGGAAGTTAAGAAGAGATATTTTCTTGTTGCAAGAAGAAGAATGTCAAATGAAAAGTAGGGCTATTTGGGTGGTTGCTAGTGAAAAAAATACAAAAAATATATTATAATCATGTGTCCAAAAGAATGAAGGACAACACCATAAGTGGTATTAGGGATGATGATGGACAATTTTTATCCTCATAAGCAGACATTGAAAGAGCAACTGTTAATCACTTTAGTAGGCTATTCAAAGGGAAAAACCATGTCTTCACGTCACAGAAGAAATTTATTGAACATATGCTCCATATGTTTTCCGATGAAGACAACGACATATTGGGTAAACCGACTTCAAAGGAAGAACCATCTATGGTTTTACAAGCACGTAAAGGAGAAAATTCTCTACCCATATAACTGGGGGGTAGAATTTTTCATACATTTCCTGGAGTTAATGATTATAGATCTTCTAGCAGTAGCAGAGGAGTCTAGGACTCAATGCTACATCTCTTATTCAATCAATGCTACATTTATTGCACTTATTTCAAAGAAGCAAAATCCTTCATCTTTTGCAAATTATAGGCCCATATCACTATGAAACTCTATTTATAAGATGATATCTAAATTAATTGTTATTAGGCTTAAAAATTATTTCTCTAAGCATATTTCACCATAGAAGTTTGCCTTCCTTAAAGGGAGACAAATATAGGATGTGTCGATATTACGCAGTAATGCATACATTCCATTAAGGTTCGAAAGATGAAAGCATGAATGATGAAGATCAATTTGGTCAAAGCCTATGATTGTGTGGATTGGGAATTCCTACAATTGGCATTTCACAACATAGGTCTTAATATCCAAAACATAGGATGGATTATGGCTTGTGTTTCTACTACAAATTTCGCAGTGATCATTAACAGATTCCCTTTGAAAATTTTCAAGGTTTTTAAAGGGTTGCAATAAGGATGTGCATTTTACCTTGTCCTCTTTCTACTTGTCATTGATGGATTGAGTCGAAATATCAGCAACGCTAGGTCCAGGGGTTTGATTATGGGAGTGAGGTTGACCAGAAATATCTCCACCACCCACTCATTAAAGAAATTTTGAGGTCTAAAATGGGCCTCAAAACAAAAATGTATAACCAAAATCAACTTTGTAAGAACCAATAAGATTCAATATGAGGATGTCAACCATAAGTGATGATTCACCATTTTTGGAGTAAAAAAGTAAAAATATTAAAACATTAAAAAACTATTTTTTCAACTCGTATTTTCAACTTATCTCCCTACAATTTTACTCAAATTTCAAGAAGGAACATTTGTTGGATGCAAAACTTAATTCCTCATCCAAGGATTACCCATGTTTCATGCTTTCTATGGACCTTGACACACGAAAAATGAGAAATACATTAAAAAATGTGATTGTGGCTACACGAAAAATGAGAAATACCTTAAAAAATGTGATTGCAATCACATTTTTTCATGTATTTCTCACTTTTCGTGTAGCAAGGTCTATCAAAAGTATGAAACATGGGTACTCCTTTGATGAGGAATTAAATTCCACACTCAACGAGTGCTCCCACTTTAAATTTGAATTAAATCGTTGGGCGATAAGTTGAATTTTTTTTTTCTTTTTCCCTCGAAAATTTGATGATGTACTCTAATCTTATTTTATTATTTCCACTATTATTTTATAATATTCCTTAGAAAGCCCATTTTAGACCTCAAAATTTATCTATGTAATGTTTGTAGATGATTTATTATTCGGTGGTGAAACAAAGATGATAGAATGGATGCAACTGCACATGATTCTCACATCTTTTGGGGAGGCATCAGGACTTTATATGAAAAAGGGAAAGTTAGTACCACTAGTAGAAAATGAGAAATTAGTCACTAGGTGACTAAAAAAGTTAGCCACCACAGCTTTTCCAAGTGAAACACTGCCAAAAATGAGCAATCTTAAGTGACCTAACTAAAAACTACTAACATAAATGACTAATTTAGTCCCGGTTTAAATATATGGCTAGTTAATAAGTAATACAACTAAAAATGACTAACGTGAATGATTGATTAGTCTAGGAACAAAAATACGATTACCTAGCAAGTACTACAATAATACAGATATGTTGTTTATGTTATTCATTTTAATTGTGTCACTTAAGCAATCTAAACTTACAAGTGATAGGGGATCCATAAATGAAACCATCCATTGCTTCCATTATGTGGCTTTCTTGTTTGTCTAACTTTTACTTTGAGAGATTTAGCCTTTAAACAAGAAGTTTCTATGTGCACCTACTTAAAACTCACCCTACAACAGAAAGCAATGTATTCATAATAAAATAATTGTGTTCAACTACAATTGTCACTTTTCAACACTATTTGGTAGACTCATGCTCATATATGCATAAACTTATATTTGTGCACAAGTGGTAGTGGTTATCCTATTGTTGCTAGACTCACAATAACACACTAACCTAATGTGTTATCAATGCTTGAAAGGGTTTCCCATCCCAATGTTCAAGTGGGACACCTGAATTTTAATTATCCAAATTGAAACCTTTAATAATGATTTTGTATGTACAGGTTGAATCGAGTACCACGAATTTTGTCAATTGGGTTTATCTCATGTGGTTATAAGGAATGGTTTCTTTCCTCAAGTGACATGTTGACATGTTGAACTCATTTTGAGTATATTATTGTATATATTGAATACATAAGAATGATGATCAACCATTTTTTCAAAAGAATGTTAATCAACCATTATTTTTATGTTAAATTTAGGAGGGTTATTACCTTAATGCACACCCTCATTTGCACAAGGATGATGGTTTTTTATTACTCATATGTTGACATTAGCTAGTTTCTACAATTTATTATTACACACACACACCCACATAACATTACAAAGATGAGATTTTATAACTGTAGACATAAATTTTAAGATATCACAAGATAGGTGTTGTTAATAATTATTTCACATGCAAAGAGCCACAACATGTCCAAGAAAAAGAAAAGTAAAATTTAGCCAATAAACATACTCACCCCACAACCACCCATTTTATTAGTAGAGAAAATTACTATTTTTTATTCAATCCACTTTTACATTAGTTTAAAAATATAAAAAATTAAAATCCACTCTCTCATTACTCCCCTTGACATAAATATATGAAACTTATATGCTAGTAAACTATCACTCAATATGGAATAACACACAACTAGAGTAGAACAAGAGAGGTTTTGAAGTAACCCTAAGGGACACATAATTCAAGGGACATTTGTAGGCATATTTGCACAGATAAGCATTCCTCTGCGGGGTTTCGCTGGGTTGATCCAACGAATGAGAGACACTTATTTTCATGATCCTCCTTCCAATACACATTTGACACATGCCACTCCTCACACACTATCATTGTGCGCCCGAGAAGTCAACTTCTTTGTCTAGGATCAAGTCTTATAATATCTTCCTATGTTTGTGTGTGCAAGTCACGAGTTCAAGGCCTCCACCACCAGCGATAACCGTTAATGGTTGACTATTCTTCCTGACCTGGGTAGGGCCTCAGACGAAGTTGGAAAAACCCCCCTGACACGAATTGTGCCTACAAGTTTCCCTTTGTTGCCCTATGTGGTGCCTTCTAAGCAGTTGCTGAAGAGAACCAATGAATTGGAAGTGAGTCATGTGCACTTGAAAGAGGAGTGAAAGAGGAGATGACTAAGTTGCTTCGCAGTCACGAGGTTGAGGGTAAGGTTGTAGCAAAAGAAGAAGCCGAAGTTGAAATCGAAATCGAAGTTTGGAGAAGGTATCGTTACTTTGAACTCATTTGCTCTATCATTCAATAGGACATGTAGTGAAGATGGCTAAGTTTCTTGATAGTCACGAGGATGAGGTTGAGGCTGCAACAACAACAGAGGTTGAAGTTGAAATTGAAGTCAAAGTTGTAGTTGGTGTCGATACTCTCAACTTACAGACTCAACCATTCAATAGGAAATATAGTGAATTATGGTCCTATTCACCTAGAACAGCTCAATATAAATCTTCTCAACAAAGTCACAAATTTGCATCGTCTTCATTGCCGCAGTGATTGCATTCGGTATCACCATAGTGAAACTAATTGACGATAGTTAGGAGGGAATAATACGATGCTCGACGGAGAACGGGGTAGACTTTGCCCTAAAAGACACGTCGCATATCACCTCTCCGATGAGACTAGGGCTCTTATCAATCTGTGCAAATGCCTCTAAAGAAGGATTCAACAAATGAATTCCCAGATCATTTCACAAACATGGACTATAATAAAATTCTCCAATCCATCGGGCAAGCAGTTCACATATTTAAACCTTCAGGAAAAATAACTTACTAGTATGATTTTTCATTCTATCACGACATTTACAAAACTTTTAGATTTTCATTTATACACCTTTCATTGATAGGGTAATTTAGAACTTTTATTGGCATTGTTCAGTATGCGTTGATGGTCATTCCTGTAGTTTGAACTTTGTTTTGAATGCACGAACATTTTATCAAATTCCATTTAGTCCATATGAAAAATGAAATAAATTTCATGCCATGCAAAGATAAACCGATCATGAGATAGTGGACTAAATAAGTTATTGAACATTGTCCCTACATATTGTCTTTTCACTGGGATTCAAGTTCTTGATATTTATCTTTTGTGAATTCTATCGTAAAAAATGGACATTTCCAAAATATACCATGAGAAAATAGTTGTTATTGTCAGTGCTTGTTTTTCACATCAAACTCAATATACCATACAACTCTGCAATTAAAAAGAAAATGAGAAAATCTTATTTTACCAGTATGCATTATTTCTGGTTGGATGCTTGATGTTATCAACCATTCTCCATTGAGAATTAGTGCCTTAAACCCTCATGGTATAGTCCAAGTCAACAATTTGAGTATCTTCAAAAACTTTATGTATTACTTGCTCTCTTGAACTTAAGGATTTAAGAAATCGTGTTTTATTCATGACATTGTGGTATTGTACATTGAACAAATGTTATAAAATGACAAAATCAAATAAGTTCATTATTGAGTGTCACCCTCAATCTCAAGAAAGCTAGATGCAAGTTGTTATCAAAAGGCATATGCACCTTGTTTTCCCATCCTGATTGCAAATAGGTGAGGAATGAGACTATTATAATGCCACAGTGAGACATAACATATGAGACTAGAAGGTGACGCAGGAGAAACTGATTGGAAAACATGAAAACTAAGTAGTCAGAAAATGGATATGGATATGGATCCACCAGATTGTTGAAAAGCCAAGATTTGGATAGAATGGGAAAAATCCTTGTACAAGATATACAATAATATATATATATATATATATATATATATATATATATATATATATATATATATATATATATATATATATATATATATATATAGAGAGAGAGAGAGAGAGAGAGAGAGAGAGAGAGATTTTAAAAAATATATCTAAAGTAAAAAATCACGATCACTCATGAATCACAACATTAGAACCGCAACTATTAGACAATTTATAAATCTGAACATTGAAGTCATGATGCATGATTCTTTGTATGAAAAGGATAAATGTCAATACAAAATTGAGTGTCTCATCAATGATCACTGTATTGATATTATGATCTAGATTAGGTCTAACTACATATCCATAAATGAGCCTACATCCTCATCTTTATCATTATGGTTTTTGCAGGATATTGTCTGTTCATCAATGGAGTCTTGAATACAAGTGATATATTTTTATATTAGGGACAATTTAGGCATCACAGGGATTGCATTTATAGCAGAATAATTGTGTTTAAGAGTCTTATTTTGGCATTCTCAGGGAATGCATTGAGATCCAAACACTAATATGCTGAGATACATAGAAGGATTTGAAAGGGTGAGACATTAGAAATATCAGAGGCTTGTTACAACATTTCAAAGAACGTATTCAAAGATCAATACATCATTGGAAGCCTGAATAGAATATCATGCCTTCTTGGGAATTCGAGGGAATGCATTGAGAGATGAACAAAAAAATGGATCATTTCTCATTCGTGAAAGTTTTGGTTGGAAGGATGGCACTAAGCACCCCAATCTCATCCAAGCCTATCAGAATAGGCGTCCATCCTACCACTTCTCCATTCTTTTCTAAGATTAGGCTTCCCAATCATTCCCCTAAAATTGTAGTTTTCCCCATAATTTTCCCAAGGTCATCTGATCCAAATGTCCATAACATCCTATCCACCTCCCATATTTAGCATATTGAGATGAATAAGTTGTCTTCTTCCTGTTTTGGGTCATTGAAACCATGCTTGGTGATTGTAGTATATGTAGGAAGGCAAGGCTCAACATGTGGTGAGTCTCTGGGGAAGCTTTTGAGGAAATCCAGAGTGCCTCTAGACCTTGAGGGCACCCATGAGAAACCCACTGTTTTCCATAGTGGATATGTCTCAAATTTCAATTGGAAAATCTAAGTTGGATATTGCACAACTACATTTGAATGTTAGAGCACAACCAGGGCTTAGTTATGTGTTTTAATTTAATGGGAACATTGAATCAATTGCTCAGGTTTTTCAGATTCAGGGCAATTTTGGACAACCAATTTTCAGCTACAAGTCCAGTTCTAACCAAAGCTCAACATCATGGTTAGTATTCAATGTCTCGTTTTATTTCTGCTTTTTTTGTCATAATTATTGGCATTTCCACACATGAACACTCATTCATACACAAAGGAAGAGTGGAATTATAAATATTGTAAGCATATAAGATCATTACCTCTTAAGGATAAACAAATCAGTGGAATGTTCTGAATAACATCAAAAATTTGAATTCAATAGTTCAATTGGTTATAAATTAGGAAAATGTTTTGAACAATCATTGCCTTATCAACCCAACTGGAATCCATGATAGATCTACTTTAGTAAAATTTAACCTCGAGAGATAGAGAGGTGGATTGAATGACTTGGGCTGTTATAGTCCATACAAACACTATTAGATCCTTTTAGGAGTGCGATAAAGTGTCTAAAGTACCAAGGTTGCAATGAGAAAAATTGCAAGAAGTTAAACTATGATTTGGTTGGTGTGGCCTTCTCAGGCCATCTTATTGCACCTCCCAAGCCATGTTCCTACATCCCCCAACCCATGTGAAGAACATGGATTCCTAATAAGCATGGATTTATGTTTGAACATTGAACTTCATCTTCCCAAAATCAAAAGGGTGCCTAGTTTCTGAGATAAATCCGAATGTTACATTAGTTTAAATCTGATTTTCAAAACCTATGAGCTAAAGGGTAGTCTTGTGTGGTATTAAGAAAATACGTGTCATAGAATTTTGGTAATTTTGTAGCTTGCTAAGTTGTGTTTTTGAAGGGCATTACAAACAAGAGACATGGGGTGAAAATATATGTCAATTTTCTCAATCATTTTTGATGGGGAATGATTTGATTACATTAGAAGTGAAATGTATGATTAGGTTTTGTTATTATTTTTTTTCCGTTTAATGCAACATGATAGTAGCAACAAAAAAATTTGTTTGTGCTTATTGGGAAAAGTTCAAGACCAAGAATTAGATAGGAGGGAATGAAAAGGATGGCTTGTAATGATTCACGATTTATTTGGTTCTCCTATAACAGCTACATCCATTAAGACACCCTTTGTTCATTCACCTGGCTCTGATAGTGTACGCCACTCAAATATTGGCACCTAGGTCATTCTTAGACCTGAACACCAGGGTGAAGACAATTGGAGACCATAGGGTTGCCTGGAAGCTTGGAGAGAACTGTTGAAAAGTGTAACTAGGTTCAGTCTTCACAATGACATGTAATTGTGATTTTATGAAAAAGATATAAAGAAGAAAAATAAAATTATTGTAATGCTTGCATCATGGGTTTTGATAAGCAAGAGACTTTATTTTTAGTTAAGGCTCTCATTGTGAGCCCTTAGGGATATTTTCATCTAGTCATAAAAGTCTAAAGATTCATTGTCAGGTATTGAAGGCATGTTACACATTGTAAAAGGTCGAATTTGTTTTGTAAGTCACCCTCCAAGACCTTGTCACTAGTCCTCAAACAAGTTGACCTACAATGAAAGGATGATTCGAGAAAGATGAAGTTGGACTACCCTTGTGATCATGTCAACCTAACTGTCATGAACCAACCTCTATATATAACAGTTCTCAGCCTCATTTTGAGTGCATCAATTCGGTGAAGCAGGTATCTAATATCAAGTGCGCAAATCATCCTACAAGGAGACTTAAAGTCAATGAGGGAAGAAGGAAGGATAAGAAAGGAAAGATTTATCATTGTAGATTGTTTGTGGGCTAGTTTACCCTCACACATGTGAAGATTGCAGGTTTGAAGTTTGCAAGGATAGATCAAAGATTGTAGTCACATAAAGGTGATCTTGTTTGGGTGAAGAACCTTGCTGAAGGAAGTCGAGTAAGAGAGAGAAAATAGTCTCCCTCTTGATGAGACTATTCAAGAAGTAAAATTGTTCTAGGGTTTCTGTTGTGAAGAAAGGAGTTGCAGACCTACAAGGAGAGACAGAAATTCTGAAGGAATCCAAGAAGAGGAAGAAGAAGAGCAATGTTGATCTAAGGGAAAATAGGAGTCTTGTGACTTGGTCTTGGAAGGGCTCTAGTGTCGAGGGTCCTTTTCATGGTCTTGGTGTTCTTCAATTGAAGGTTCTATAAGAAGAATTAATTGGGTTTTCCTCTCAAAGAGTGAGAGGTTTTGGCCCTAACTAACAACCTATACATTGTGTCTCTTGTATTTGTATTGTTCATGAGTTGGTAATTGTCTTGATGAAAAGAAAATAATAATAACATAAGAAGAGAAGATCATAATGGAGAAGTAAAATGACACTCACAAGAAATTATCATAATAGAGAAATCACCTATCTATTGATGCCCTATATTTGTCAACAAGAATAAGGGAGTGGCGGTGGATTGGGGTGCAAATTTTAGCTTATGGAATATGGTGGTGGTTTGGCTTGAATGGGTAGTGGACTTTTCATAGCATAATCAATTATTAATGCTCACAAGGGTGGCGAGTTTCTTATAAATAGTGGTCATCATAAGTCAAAAACACTTATATCTAACTCCCCTGCTCCAACCCCTCTTAGCAGTGGAGACTTTAGTTCCAACATGTGGCCTTATCAATCTTACTATGGCTTTGTGACGAGATCTATTTTTCAAGGAGAAAGAAAGTTTAGTAAGCCTATGCTCTAGTTAGAAATGAGACATGTTACCTACATGGAGGATGCTACAGTGTTTGTAGCCTTGTCTGTGGTAGTGGATCTAAGCATGTATGCATGCCATTGCCAAGTTTTTTCTAGGAAGTTGAACAAACAATCTGTCATAGGAATGACAAATTATAGAGGAAGAACTATTTGTGACAGCCATAAACAAAATCAAATCCAATCACCAAAATTTCCTAGGGACAAGGAGAAAATTGGCATCCTTATTGGGGAGCTCATATGGTAACCTCATAGAATTGGATACATCTTAGATGTATTAGAGGCATGTTTATTGAGTTTGGTATTTGGGCTTTTATATGCCACAACGAGAAGAAGATTACTATTTTTGCTAGTTTCTTAGGAGTATTGTATCTCAAATCATGAGTCTGCAATCTTCAAAGATGAAGTACTACTTGTCACATTTCAATGTTTTTTTTATCATAACTTGGGATCATCAGAGCGTTGATTAGTTTACAAGATGTGTATTTTGTAGGATATTTCTAGGATTGACTTGAGCATATTAACAATGGCAATGAGATATAACAAACAATGCTATCAAATTTTAGGCCATCTAAAATATTATGTCATTGTGATATATGAGGATATATTTATGTATTATATTTGAGGCTCTTATTTTTCCCTCAAAGAAAATTTGGAGTTATTTGTGCTTTAACAACTAACAGAGTGTTACATTGCAAATTGAAAAGATTGAAGAAATATTTATTGTTAGCCTCTTTTTTCTCGTAATCTCATGGAATAAGATGTCTTCTATTGTTTGGATGCAAGGTTGGGTGTAATGATGGATTTGTTATTGGGTCATAATTTTATGGCAAGAACAAATGAAGTAGTTGTAAGGAGAGAGTGTATCCATTTCACTATGAACATTAGTTGTAAGGTGAGAATGTATCCATTTCACTATGAACATCTTGCCGCCTTGTAGATTTTATTTATTTATTTATTTATTTTTTAATTTTTAATTTTTAATTTATTTTTAATTTTATTTTATTTTATTTATTTATTTATTTTATTTATTTATTTATTTTATTTATTTATTTATTTTATTTATTTATTTTTTATTTATATATATATATATTATTTTATTTTTTATATTTTTATTTTTTATTTTTTATTTTATTTTATTATTATTAATTTTTATTTTTTTATTTATTTATTTTTATTTTATTTTATTTATTTATTTATTTTATTTTCAGTAGCTATGAACTTCTAAGCATGTTTCAGTAAAAGAAATACATAGGCAAGTCTATTGAAGGTAAATGTAAAGCACTACACTGCCCTGCCAAATTATTAAAAAAATCACAAAATTTGTATACAAGATACAACCTGGGCATGATTCATTGTAGTGATAGAAAAATACACTACAAATCTATCAATATTTGGCTTGAAAGTTTACCATCCATTATAAAGGGTTTGATTTGGATACTGTAATATGGGTTGAAAAGTGGGTGTTAAGGTCTAGAAGGGTTAAGTTCATCGCCCCATGCCTTATATAGGTGTTAAGGTCTATAATGGTACAAGCTTGTTGTCCCGTGTATTGTATTATTCTAAGGTGTCTCGATTGAAAGATATTGTCCGTTTGAGCATCAAGCACAATATTTGGAAATTGACTAAACTATAAGAAAACTTTACTCTATATTAATTTTATCTCAATATTCATATGGAGAATGGGAATTATTCACATGGATGGTGGGGATGACATATATCATTTAATATAATCCCTAATATTGAGGAACTTGATTAAATTTAAACTTTCAACATATGATTTTGTTATCAATAATTTATCATACACTATAATGAAATTTAAGTTTTCTTCAGGCCAATCTATACTTCCTATCAAGTGGAATACTAGTAAATTATGTAACAGTCCAAAAAATAAATATCTAATTTAACATTAATTTAAATGAGAGTGCCACTTACCTAGCCCAATAACCATGATTTTAATTAACTAAATGCAAATTGAATGAATAGTGCTTACCTGTTTACCTGTGGTCGAAGTAGGCTTACCGCAACAAGGTTTTGGGGACGACTCTCCACCCAACCGTAGGCTCAATTGTGCAACGTCTTGCTACAACTGGCCACCCCCGAGCCCTCAATCAACGTTCTACTGCCAGTGACTCCTAGGTCTTAGTATACCATTCTCCCAAGAGAATGAAAGACAGAATCTCGGAAAGATGGAATGCCGGCATCCTCTCATCTTCCTCACCATCTATTAAATAGAACAACATTGGAAGGGGAACCACATGCACACACTCCATGTGTCTACATGCAACTTTCTTTTGATTTTTAGCTTTCTTGTTTTATTTCTTTACTTTTCTTTTGATTTTTAGCTTTCTTGTTTTATTTCCTTCTTTTTGATAGTTTTCTTGTTTTATTTCTATTTATTCTGATTTAGAGTTTTAGTATAGTTATTACTATTTTTATTTTTATTATTTTTATTTATTTTCTTGTATATTTTTAAATATCATTTATTATTTATGATTTATTATTTTTATTATTTATTATTAAGTGATTTATTATTTATATTATTATTATTTATTATTTATTATTATATTATTATATTATTATTTTTATTATTTATTATTTATTATTTTATTTACTTCCTGTTTCCAACACCCTCTACTGAACTAGTATAACCAGCAGGCATCGAAAGTCCCCAACACCCCGGGAAATCTCAAGGAATCTCTGTCCTTTTTCCCACTTTCGGCACCAGGCTAAGCCTGACCCGGTCTGTATCCTAGTCCAAGGCTGGCCCCAAGGCTCGCGCCTGACTCAAACCTCATCTGCCCCAAGGCAGGCATCCGATCCGGTACTCAATGACCCCAGGCATCTGGCAAGGCTGGCCCACTCCCTCCACAACTACTAAGGCGCACAGCCCCAAGCATCGAAGTCCTTTACATCCCTTCCAGACTTCGGCATCCCAATCCAATAACAGGCACCAAGCCTAGAACATCAGGCACTTGGCCTCCTCAAGATGGTTCCATAGCTCTTCTAGAGCTATCCATCAAGAGCTATACACAAGACAAAGGAACCACTGGCATATGTAGTGTTGATTGAGTTGTCCCCAGCCCATATGATGTTACTTATTCTCCCTCGTGCGTATGGGCTCGCACAAGATCATCAAATAAACCGGCCCTCTCGGCCCATTTGTGGAGTCCTGTGAATCATCACACCTCAACATGCAACCAATGCATTAGCTATACCATCATAGTATCATAGAAAATAATCCACATGCCAAGTCTTGCATGTCATCATGTAACATTCATCATTGTTAATCGTAACATTATGAATAATAACGAACTACATGCTCATGCATGTCATAAATTTTTACGGAACTATCACATGCTTCATCTCATGAAATACCATCATAAGTTATAACATCAACATATTTGCAATAAAAATATATCATGACTTCACATAATAAATGAACCACATATCAATAAACCTCATATTATAGCATCATAATTCCTATGCCACGTTATGCATATCATATCCATCATGAGTTTTCAACATTAATTACCTATCATCACGTAGTAAATGAATATGTCAATATACCTTGACATAACATCATAATGCCTCATCATAAGTATACATCATTACTATTGTAACCAGTATATAAATATGAACCACGTGGGCATGATCACCCTCATACCATCATATTATGAAACATCATCAATATGAGAAACATCTCAATACTTATCAAATATAGAATAATACTCTATAAGCATTCTTATCATGATTCATTAGAAAAATGAATTTCATTTACTTTACAAACATTCAACTATGAACTAAGATTATTCAACATCCATCTAGGATTTATGTTATCTCATCAATGTTATTAGTGTGATGTTCTATGGAAACAACCTCTTTTAACGTTATGGGAACAAAACTTGATAAGTTTCTCTATGTGAAGTCTTATTCATGAAACAATGAGTGTAGATTAGTAAAGTAAAACCTCTATTAGTTGACTCTCACTTGTCAGTATGCACACAATACTTCTCACAGTCTACTTATAAAATTTCCAACAACATTCCTTCTTATACTTAAACTGTTATTTTTCCTAGTTTATCATTGGTCATTCCTCAATTACGAGCATTCTCAACTTCCTATCTTGGCACTTTTAAACTAGATAGATCATCACTATGTCCTTTACTAATCATGTTGCTCGGTTCAATCATCAATATCATTAAGAGAATTTTCTTCTTGACATAAACATCCTTTACTTCCTCCTACCATATATTCATAGATACAATTTATTTTTCCCTTAGTCTCAATTTAAAACATGTTACACTTGAAATGTTGCTACTATTCTTCCAATATAATAACTTATCTTCCTTGAATTGCTCATTTTTATTATGGATTCTCTTCTTTAATCTAATGTTATCATACCCTTTAGGGCCATTGAAATGATCTTCTTTATTATTCAACTTTATTAGTTGTTACACAAAGCAGTTGTATAGCAGTGTAGAGAGGTCATATCCTCCTACGATTATATCACGAAACCTCATGTAACATTATACTCAACATCATAACAATTAACTAAACTAAAATCAGAGTGTACGATTTAGATGTATCATAAAGTTTAAACAATAAAACATGCTTTTAGATGATCCATAAAAGTATCTGTCTTAGCTAAGTAAGCAATCCATCAATGGAAATTTTGATAAATTTGATAAGCAATCATCATTTCGAACCTCAAAAATCATACTATTGCTATACTGTATACTTTCAGTGGTGTGTGCGCTTTTAAATTTACTACAAGGTGTATATCAGTGGTTCTCGAATATCTCTTTTATGTATGCTTAGTACTGTGCATGTTATTTTAATCACAATTTGGAAGAGAAACACCTACAATATACTGTCTACTAATTGTTATAATACCACAGTGAACCAACAAGTAAACTCCAATTTCTTTGTGGAAATTTCTAAGATATTCTAAGTGGGTATCTTTTGACTATGACTGATATAAATGAGTATTTTTGGGGCTGAACCATTTCTGGGCACAATATATGTTTCATGCTTGTGATTTAAATACTCTACATTGTTCCTAAACTCTCATCTAAATAACTCGAGAAACAGGGATGCTTGCTCTAAAGAAGACTTTTCCCTTAATATTAAACCAATTATTCAACCAGAAAATGCAAGACTGAAATGCAATGAAAATGCTCTAATGAGACAATGTAGATCAAGAGTATTGAATAACCTGCTATCCAAGTTGTGAAAGTAACACTTGCAATACAAGATTACAAAAAAAACCCTTCCAATGAGTCACAACAAAACTTTATACCTTTAATCATGTGACTCATTTAGAATTTCGCTTTGTTATATGGTTGTAATGGAATATAAAGTGTACAAGCACAAGTAGCTAGAGAGGGGATTCAGAGAATTGGAAATTAGAAAAAGAGACTGGAAGGAGAGAGATTCAACCTATAATCAAATGATCTTGGAGGAGGAGAACTTTGTGCCCTTTGATGAGGAGGCTCTTTTGTGGCCTGGGAGATGGGAAGAGTTGTCATGAAATTTGTTGGGGTCTAGGTTAGACAATTATGGAATGCTACTTCCAAGACATCTATCCTCTTTGTTTGGGGATTTTCATTTCCTGAAATAAACAGGACTATAATTTTGGGGATTTTCATTTCCTGAAATTAGCAGAGTGCTATAATTCAATCAAAACATGGAAATACTCTATTGATTATAAAAAAAAATATGTAATCGATAAAAAAAAATTGTGGAAGACCTTTTTCTCATATGATATATCATATGAGCAGGTGTACCTGTTCAGCTGAATATATTTTTTTTAATTAGTCTTTTTTTTTTAAACTCTTTTGCAGTCTGGGAGCGAATCCGATGAGGTGAAAAGGATAAGGATGGTAATCAGGACAGTTGTTGGTCAGAGGAGATAGGCAATTCTGGAATGCTAGTTCCAGGGCCGTGAATGCTACTACTGCCTACTTATTTATTTTTCAATTTCTCATTTCATGAGTTAAGGAGCTTTAAAATTTCAATCAAGAACATGAGAATACTAAAAAAAAAAAATCTACTAAATATCAAAATGCTAGAGTATTTTCTGTTTATATCCCATGTTTTCTGAAAATTTTCAATGCTTAAAGATCTGTTTGTTTATATACTATGTTTTATGTTTATACGAGTTCAGACTCGCTACACTCTACAACCCATGAATAACCCATGAAAAGTCTTGCCACAAACTGAATATCCATTATCTAGAACTTCTTTTTTTTTTAAGCTATTTATCAATTTATAAAACCCATGAATAAATTAGGTTTAAAAAAAAAAACAATTTACCTATTTATTGACATTTGTATTTATAACCAACCATCTTTCGCTGAAACAGTCCCTTGTTATGGCAGCACCTCAGGGAAACCAATATTTACCTAAAACCTGAGTGGAATCATTTGCCCCAAAAAATAAATATCTAATTTAACATTAATTTAAATGAGAGTGCCACTTACCTAGTCCAATAACCATGATTTTAATTAACTAAATGCAAATTGAATGAATAGTGCTTACCTGTTTACCTGTGGTCGAAGTAGGCTTACCGCAAAAAGGTTTTGGGGACGACTCTCCACCCAACCGTAGGCTCAATTGTGCAACGTCTTGCTACAACTGGCCACCCCCGAGCCCTCAATCAACGTTCTACTGCCAGTGACTCCTAGGTCTTAGTATACCATTCTCCCAAGAGAATGAAAGACAGAATCTCGGAAAGATGGAATGCCGACATCCTCTCATCTTCCTCACCATCTATTAAATAGAACAACATTGGAAGGGGAACCACATGCACACACTCCATGTGTCTACATGCAACTTTCTTTTGATTTTTAGCTTTCTTGTTTTATTTCTTTACTTTTCTTTTGATTTTTAGCTTTCTTGTTTTATTTCTTTACTTTTCTTTTGATTTTTAGCTTTCTTGTTTTATTTCCTTCTTTTTGATAGTTTTCTTGTTTTATTCTATTTATTCTGATTTAGAGTTTTAGTATAGTTATTACTATTTTTATTTTTATTATTTTTATTTATTTTCTTGTATATTTTTAAATATCATTTATTATTTATTATTTATTATTTTTATTATTTATTATTAAGTGATTTATTATTTATTATTTATATTATTATTATTATTATTTATTTGTATTATTTATTATTTGTATTATTTATTATTTATTATTATATTATTATTTTTATTATTTATTATGTATTATTAAGGGAAGGGATATTACAAATTATTAGGCAACACTCATTTTGTGGTAATATTATTAAGTAGTGGGGTGAGATTGGTTGCTGAGAATATGACACTGTTATAGTTCTCATCCAATTTCAATATTTGAAAAACGTGGCGAATATGTTTCTTTGTAGATGTGTCCCTTTTAAAGGGGACATTAGTGTGCAAGTGAATCTTGTGATGTCCCATATAAGCACATTCTTGAAGACATCTCACAGTGATCAACACTACCAGTTCTTGTCCTGAGATGACAAAACATGGGCAGGTTATCAACAAGTATCGTGGAAAAGTCAAAAAAATTAAACTGGTCATTTTATGTTACAACAACATCAAAGGATCCAACATGTGACTTAATTTGGTCAAGGGAGTGATGCTACTGAAATGGAGGCATCTTCATAAGTGGAAAATCTAGCATGTTATGGAAACATTGTTGCCATTTCATACCCGAAAGAGAAATGATAAACGAGGTGAAGAAATCATGAAAACTTGTTCCATTACTTCAAAGTAGCATATTTACATGATTTACATGACAAATAACTAAAAGCTTCTCAAACTCCCTTGTAATAACATCATTGACGTGTGAACACACACCAGCATTAACAAAAGAAATACAAGATAATGCCAAACTTCTGAGATATATAAACCGTGCATCATGATCTTTGTGGCAAGGTTATTTACATCCTGGTTTCTGTAACAACATTGGAGCAAGGTGTTTGTATCACACATCATTCTACATATTAATGTGGAAAAAGTGCAACTCATATACATAGACGCATAAAGGTGATTATAAATTAAGGATAACAAATATTCCAGAAGCTTAACATAGTGAAAGAAGCTTTCAAGTGGTTTATCCTCATACAAGTCCTTCCACTTGATAAAATATCTCCATGATGTAGCTTTTGTTTCACAGCTTTGGAAGACTCAAAACTGTAAGTTGAATTTAAGAAAAAAGCTCATTGACAATGGAATGAAATTTCTCTAAATCTTTTATTATTTTAGAGTTGATCAATTTTCATCTCTACAAAAAATGTGGATCTTCCTTATTTCTGTATATTTCAAACAACGTCTTTGAATAATGGATAACAACATCCCTATAATACTGAACACCTTTTGAATAATGCTTCTCTAAATCTTGAACATACTTCCTCGTTGGGGTAAAATGATCATTATTCGTAAGGAATTTTGCAAGAAGAGAACCCCTGCATTATACGAATTATCACTTCTAAATTAGAAATTCATCAGTAACTCAAAAAAATTCACCTACGTAATAAGAATAGATTATGGAAATCTTGGTCTAAAATAAAAATCTAACAAGATCAATAATCCACTCATGAATCTTTCACTAATAGCTAACCTGATTCAAATTCTCAGAGTGTATTCTCTGTAAATTATCAATCTCTTTTGCATGATTTTGAAATCAAACTACAACCTTTTCCAATTTAACAATCCTATCGGCATACCTTTGCACCTTTCTGGGGAAATTTCTACTTTATAGGTTTTAAGATCGAGTTTCCCTATTGAAAAGGATTTTAGAGTTTTATAAGAAGTGATAACATTTTTCATATTGAATACAATACAACAATGGGAGGTTTTGTTTTGTTTGTGCGAGTGTTCATGGGAGGAGGAAGAGAAGCATCAAAGGAGGAAATATGGTGCATGTCAATTTTAACTACAATTGTAAGTTCTTTCATTTCCTTTCTTGTTCTTCGTTCCCCATTCTCCATTCCCTTCATAAGATTTTGTTTTTGTGTTTTTATTTTGTATAACCCACCTTTATTTACAGATGGGAAAATGTTCAAGAAGCCTTAGTGGTCCTACTAGAAGAAGCGGTTGGGCGCAAAGCTGAAATTGGTGGGAGAATACAGGGATGAGAAGATGTTCAAGAAGCCTAGGCAGCGCTACTAGAAGAAGAGGTTGGGCACAAAGCTGAAATTGGTGGGCGAATACAGGTTACAAAACAAGAGAGATCTTTGGAGGGTTCAATACATGTTGAATTGCATACGAAATGAAACACGAATGCTTCGAATGTTGCGCGAGAAAAACCTTCACTGAATATTCGAAGGAGAAGCCCTACTGTGGCATATGAAAAAGTATGGTCTCCAAGACGAAACCCAAATTAAGCTCGATTATGTCCTTAGGCTCACCATTGATAATTTCCTTGAGCACTACTTTCAAAATATTGTCTTCAAATCTTACATGGCCAATTCCATCCATCATGCTCGTGTTCGCTTCCTGAAACACCACACCATGTACTATATTCAATTCCATTCTATTATTAAATAACCATAAATATTCTATCCATTATAATAATCTCACTTTTATATAGAAGAGGCCAAATTTCTTGTTCAAACTATGAAATTCCATACGAGATTTGTATTACAAATGTGGTATTTTTTTAGTAGTGATTCATCTTACAAGTTCGACCTACCTTAGTCCATCAAAGTACAAATTCATGTTTCTAGTTATGGTATTCCAATTCTTTGGCTAAGAGGGCTATACTTTCCTACAATTTAACCAAAAACTTGCACCTTCCCCCAAAAAATCTAAAATACATAAGCAAAAGAAATCCCAAGTAGAGAACGAGAAGCACAACTGTTAGTGGGAAGAAATGTCACAGGAAGACTTGAGCCCCAATGGTGGTAATAACAATGCCCTTTTTCAATGACCCTTCCAACTACTTTTACTAGCAACCACTCTTGAGGGTACCTCTTATATGAAAGTCACACCAGACTTTGAACCTGAAAACATATGAATGGAAAAGTGTGCTAGGAAAGTTAATGAGATCAATGGTTTTTGACCCCAACCAGTCATTGTTTCTGGTGTTCAAATTTCCAACTAGAAAACATTTTGATGGAACCTTTATTAGGGAATTTTGTTAATTAACTAAGGTCCAGTTTATGAAATAAAGAACACATGTTCACCTGTTTAGACTAAAAAATTACATAGATTATTTAGACTACAAACAAGATACATTTAATTAAGGGGCACTGTTGAGGAATATTTCTTTTGGTAAAGTAATCTAGGATTGAACCTTTCCTTATCTTAACAAAAGGCCATTTTGATATGCATAATGAACCCTAGGCTTTGTATCGTGTGAGGAAATTCATCGAGGTAGTAACAATTCCTCACTTTTACCAACCCAAGAAAATCCCCTTTGATGAAACAAGTCCCCTTATTTTCACTAGCAACTCTTACTAAGGGCATCTAATTATTTTAATGTCACCCAAGACTGAAATACCCTAGGACTTGTACCTTAAATTTTCTGAATAGAAGACTGCACTAGCACAGGTGGTGAGCCAACTAGTTTTTGTAGGCATTCAAACTTGCTGCTAGATGACGATAAACTTCATAGATGAACTGCACTACAAAGAGGTCATCTTTGGCTAAGTTATTCTATCAAGTAGTATATATTCTATCAAAGTAACCCAAGACTTGATCCTGGGCTTATCTATATGTAGAATACTGATAATATGTGTAGTGAGCTCCCCCCTCCCCCCCAAGGCTTTCTAACTTGTTCACTACCATTTTAACCGATGTGCCATTATTAAGTAACTGGATAAAACATATGTTAAACTTGCTTTATTTTGTAAGGTGGATGTCACATTCTATGATGTGGTTAGTGCGCCTTACACATCTGGAAGAGAATACAACAATCCACATTCAAATGGGAATCCTAGTGGGGGCAATAGAAATTTCTTGTTTTTCCTACTAAAATAAGCCCTCTTTGATAAAACATGATTTTCTTGATGAGTGGCTACTATTGAGGGTTTCTATTCTTTTAAACTCACCCAAGACTTGAATTCCCAATACTTGAAATTGAAGTAATATGAATAGAAGATTGAACTAGCTCATGTACTAAACCCTCTCATTTTTAAACCTATTCATCATTGTTGTCATTTTCACACTTGCCATTAGAACATGCTTGGATGGAATTTTCTATGAAATTATCTTTAAAATGAAAAGAATCGTTTTATCCATTTTAACTAGTCTATTCTATAGAATAGAGGATGCTCAAATATCTATCTATTATTTAAAACTTCATGTATAATCCATACTAACAAAACATGTTACCTCTTTTTGATAAATCCTTAGGGAAACATAGTTATGGTTTTTATTAATTTGATTTCTCTTTTCTTTGACACTTTCTTGTTATGTTTCTTATTAGTTCTTCTTTCCAATTAATTCTTATCATCAAGACAAGTTCCAAACAATGAATATCACAAACAATACAGAGAACACAAGATGTAGGCACTCAACCAGGGAAAAACACCTCTTCTAGGGGAAAACCCATAAATTCTTCTTCTCTTCTTTAAAATCAAATCAAATGAGACAACCAAGACCTTTCAAAAAAGAACAAGAACTCAAGATCTCATTTTATCCACCAAGTCAGCCTCCCATGAACAAGTCAAACTTTCAAATATCAAGTCAAGGAAAAACATCATGTCAACTAGGGTTATGGCCCCTTTCTTCCCTCTTCTGTAATTTTCGGTCTGTTAACTCAATCCTACACCTTTCCTGCACCTTTCAGCCCTGTAATACTCTAGTAAACTCACATGTGTGCTAGAGGATAAAAAATTTAAGACCTCCTAATCTCCTTCGCTTGGCTTCCTTTTCTTCTTGCCATAGGATAGGCTCTCCTTTATGTATTTCACACTTCATTTCCACTTCTAGTTGCAGATCGAATTTCATATCTGTGTGTCCTTCTCAATATGTTGAATGCATGGGTATATATAGTAGTTTGAAGCTCCTTTTTGAAGCTAACATGAGTAGAAGGGAAGACGAACTTGGTGGAGGAGAGACAAGACATAGTTTTGACAAAAACAATTTTCTTCTTTGATAAAATAAGTCCAAGAAGGGTCCATTATATGATGACAAGGACTAAGACTCATGACATAAATAGTAGAAGCCTTCAATGGAGGCTTTGACCTAGAAACAAAATAAACAAAACATGAAACCCATGCTCTTAAATAAATTTTCTTTTACAATAAATTTTTCTTTTCTTTCCTTTTGACAAATACATTACATCATGACTCAAATATAATTATGAATACTGATACTAGAAACATTTCTCAACACTCCCTATTAACTAGGGAGGTATTCATTATTGTTCAACAGGTACGAGGTTGAACTCAATTTGAAATTTTCTTTAAGAAGATAACAACAACATACACAATGCTTGGGATACTTTACTGCCAAGGTATCCTCCCAATAGGGACTAAGGTGTCATCTAGGCAATTTCCACTATAGGTTCCATCAGGCTATAACCACCCTCCAAAATTTTGCCTTAGCTTCATTATGGAGCCTCCCTACCAACCTTCCTTAGCAACATATCTTGCCTTGTCAAGTACACAAACTTTAGTGATTTTCTAGCATACTACTAGCTTGTGCATGATAGCTTGTTACATCCCCCTCACATGTTGTTTCTTCGGACTTGGTCCAACTGCAGGCTGGGCAACTCCCTCAAGAAATTGTGCAATTCTGGAGGGGAACCATCCTTCCTTATAGAAATTACGCAATCCTATCTGGTAGCCTACTGGGCTCCAAAATTGTGCAAATCTGCCTGTCACCCTTCACTGGAAGAATTGCACAATCTCTCCTAGTAGGACTGCTCAACCCATAAATTGAACAATTTTGGCCAGCAGTCAGCTGCTCAGCCTAGAAATTGTGCAATCCTTTTGGGTAGCCAGCCCAGCTTCCTCCCAGAAATGCGCAAATTTTCCCCTCATTTGAGCAAGGTGTTGCATGTGCCATTGAGTTGACTGGCTCCACCCGGGACCAAGAAAACTTGACTTGCATGCATGGGTGCTTTTTTCTGGAATAACAAAAGCAGCATGCCAAAAGCATCCCTAGATTTTAGGGAGCTATTTTTAGTAGCTGTAGGTTACATGAAAAGTTCGTTTTAGAATATTTCCTCCAAGTGTCGCTTTTTCCTAGATTTGTGGCATGTGTGTCATGAGCCTCAAACTTATTTATTCAATGCTTCAGATATCTTTTCTTGATATCAATATTGGATCTCTGACATCTCACAACACATCCAGGAGTCTTCGACACATCCAGCTCAACTATGTCTGGGTAAGTCGGCTTAACTTATCTTTTGTAGCATTTCTATCACTTTTTGTGTTTTGGCTTGTGTGAGTGTGTCTTGCTTGATTTCTATGAACGCTTGCTGTCATTTACATGCATAATAGCTTGTATTAGCATCGTTTCAGTTTTTGTTAGCATCTCACTATTTTCGCATGCATGAAACTATTTTGCACGAATGGTCGCTGATTCGGCGACTCGCTTCACCCACATGCATGTTGTTCCATTTTCTGAATCTTTCATTCATTGTTTGAATGCATGATCATTCACTCATGCTTACACTCAGTATCGCCATGCATTCACATTCAAACTTGCTTTCAGTTGCCTGTCAGTGGGTCTGGGCAGCTTTGGCTCGAACTTTGCCTCACTAAGAGAGCATTGCGCAATCCTGAGAGGGAAGGCTTTGTCTTCCTCTCATAAAATGCACATTCTTGCCCAGTGACTATCCTCCAGTCTTCCATTGCACAATTTTGAGGGACAGTGGCTACTGGCCGAGAAATTTGCGCAATGCAGTAACTGGGCTTGCAACCATTTCCAGCTGAAATTGCGCATTGCATAATTCCAGCAGCCATTAGGCCAGTCTGGATTGTGCATTGTGCAATTCCAGTAGGTAGCCAGCCTCCCAGATAGTCCAAACTACCTTTTGCATAGTTCTAGTAGCCAGTTTCTGTTATGAAACCAGCTCACAAAAAGATATAAAAGAGAGATCAACGCCTTAGAATTCAACCTCTTCGAGGGGGCAACCTCCTTTACATTACACAAATGAGCAATTCTTTTGATGATTCAAATGAAAAAACCTCCTTTCTATATATAGGAGTCTAAGGAGTCACAATATAACCCAACCGACCTAACAATAATAATATAACGCCACAAAAATAACAATAGAGGGATTCTATGGGGCACAATAATAACAATATGGGGACAATAGGGGCACAACAATATTAATAAGGGATACAACTACAATAGTAATGGGGTAATCACTAGTATTATAGGGGCCCAACATGCCCCTCTCCTTCAAAAAAGTGTTGTCCTTAACGCTTCAGTAGTTCTAGATGCTTCTATGTAAAATTCTCATCCTCCCATGTGGAATCTTCAGCGGATAAGTTCTTCCACTTGATAAGATACTCTGAAATTAATCGATTTCGTAACTGTTGAGTTCTTGTTTATGTGACTGCTTCTGGTTCCAATATAATTTTCCCTTCCTCGTCAAGTTCTGGAAATATTGTTTGAACTGGGAGCTTGTCGCCTATAACCTTCTTTAAACATGAAACATGGAAAACTAGGTGCAATTGAGAAGCTGCAGGAAGCTCCAATTTGTATGCCATAGTACCAATCTTTTGCAACACCTTGTATGGACCATAATACTTTGGTGATAATTTATTATCCTTCTTAGCTTGCTTGAGGGACATTTGCTTATATGGTTGTAGCCGTAGGAATACCCAATCACCTACATCAAAACTTCTTTCACTGCGATGTTGATTTGCCTGTTGTTTCATTGTATTCTGTGCCAACAATAGGTTATCCTTTAAGAGTTGGAGGACATGTTGTTGATGTTCGATGTGATGTTCCACTGCTTGAACCTTAGAATTTTCTCTTAAATACGATGTGATGGATGGTGGCTGATATCCATAAAGTGCCATAAATGGGGTCATTTTTATTGCTGTATGGAAGGAAGTGTTATACCACCATTCAACCAGAGGCAACCATTTGACCCATTGTGTCTATTTATCAGACATAAAGCAACGAAGATATCCTTCCAAACATTTGTTTACTATCTCAGTTTGCCCATCAGATTGAGGATGATAAGATGAGCTATGAGCTAACTGAGTACCAAGACAAGAAAATAATTCTATCCAAAAATTTCCAGTGAAAATGGGATCTCTGTCACTTACAATAATCTTTGGGTTTCCATGTAGCTTTTGAATTGTTTCCATAAATGCAGTAGAAACTGTAATGCTTTAAATGGATGTGATAATGCACAAAAGTGTGCATACTTGGTAAGTCTGTCAACTACCACCATGATGACACTCTTTCCCTCAGACTTGGGTAAACCTATGATAAAATACATTGAAACCTCCTCCCAACGTTGGCTTGGAATGGATAAAGGTTGTAATAGACCCAGTGTCTTAATTGTTTCAGCTTTATTTTGTTGGCAAACCAAACATTCTGCCACAAATTGTTGAATATCTGATTTAAGGTCCTGCCAAAAAAATTCCTTCTTAACCCTGTGGTAAGTTTCTAAAAATCCTGAGTGCCCTCCTAAGGGAGAAGTGTGCAATTCCATAAGAATCTTTTGTTTTAGCTGGGAATTCTTACAGAGGTATAAGCGATCTTTGTACCATAACGAATCATTTTTCCAGCTAAATGTATCAGACATACTGGAGTCTTGTTGTAACTTTCGAATAAGTGCCCACACTTCTTCATCATTCTTCCATTCCTCACTTGCTTCGTTTATCCAATCTGGTTGGATAATAGAAATGGCACACAACAATACTTCCACATCCTCATCCTTTCTTGAGAGTGCATCTGCCACCACATTTTGCTTCCCTTTTTTGTAAAGGATTTCAAAGTCACAACCCAACATCTTTGTGACCCACTTTTGTTGCTCTTCAGAGGATAATCTTTGTTCTAAAAATTATTTAAGGCTATCATGATCCGTTTTTACCTTGAAGTGTCTTCCCATTAGGTAGGGTCGCCATTTCTTAAGTGCATGGAGTATTGCCAACATTTCCTTCTCATAAATAGCTTTGTGTAAAAACTTTCCCTTGATTGGACAACTTTCGAAAGCAATGGGTCTTTCATCTTGCATTAAAACAACACCAATTCCATTTCCTGAAGCATCACATTCCACAATAAAGGTTTTTGTGAAGTTTGGTGTAGTTAAGACCGGTGCTTGGCACATTGCCTCTTTAAGATGCTCGAAGGCCTTTGTTGCTTTTGGAGTCCATGAAAATGCATCTTTCTTCAATAATGTTGTTAGAGGTGCTGCTATTCTCCCATAATTCTTAACAAACTTGCGATAATACCCTGTCAACCCGAGAAATCCTTGCAGATGCTTTATGGATGTGGGGATTTTCCATTCCTTAATGGCTTTAATTTTTCTAGGGTCTACCTTAACTCCTTCATGAGATACAATATGACCCAGATATTCCACGTCTTGTACTCCAAAGAAACATTTGGATCTTTTTGCATATAATTGTTTCTCCTCCAATAGTTGTAGCACCCTATCAACATGTTCAACATGATCCTTCCAAGACTTGCTGTAGATTAGTATATCATCAAAAAATACTAGCACAAATTTTCTAAGGGATGGTTTGAAAATGGAATTCATCAAACCTTGAAATGTTGAAGGTGCATTGGTAAGGCCAAAAGGCATGACCAAAAATTCATAATGACCCTCATGAGTTCTAAATGTTGTTTTCGGAATGTCTTCAGTCTTCATTCTGATTTGATGATATCGTGAACGAAGATCCAACTTGGTGAAGTAAATTGATCCATGCAATTCATCGAGTAATTCATCAATGACAGGAATGGGAAACTTATCTTTAATAGTGAGCTTGTTGAGCTCCCTATAATCCAGTCACATGCGCCATGATCCATCCTTCTTGTGCACCAATACTACTGGAGCAGAGAAAGAACTTTGACTCTATTGAATTATACCAACCTCTTGCATTTCTGCAACCATACGTTCAATTTCACTCTTTTTGGCATAGGGATATCTGTACGACCTGATGTTTGGAGGAACACTTCTTGGAATAAGATGAATAGCATGATCATGATCACGAATAGGTGGGAGACCTTTGGGAGTCTCAAATACCTTGGAATGATTGTCCAAGACTTTTTGGAGATCTGGAGAAATAGATGATTCCAATGTGGAAACATCTAGCGAACATAATTGTGCAATTACACCTCTTTGTTTCTTTTTTAGAAGCTTTGTCATACCGTTAGAGCTGATTACCTTTCGGGTTTCCCTGGAATACCCCTTAATTCAACTTCCTTTCCTTCCATAGAAAATTTCATGAAAAGTTCTTGAAAATTAAAAGCTATTGTACCAAGGATTGTAGCCATTGGACTCCTAGTACAACATCAACACCTCCCATTGGAATGGAAAGCATTGGGCTAGTCAATACATATTCTCCCATGGATAGCTTGATATTATGGCACTTTCCAAAGAAATTTATTTTTCCTCCATTTGCAACCATCACTTTACAATCTGGTGCTGGATATAAGAAGGAATTCAATTTTTTTGCTACCTTACAATGAATGAAATTGTGGGTACTTCCTTAATCAATCAACACTATTACCTTTTTCTTCTTGATTTGTCCTTCTATCTTGATGGTTTGAGGAGGGGTAATTACCGCCAATGCATTACAAGATATGGTCAGATTCATTTCTTCTTTATCTAGGCTTTTTTCCTGGAGTATATCCTCTTCTTTTGACCTTTCTTGCTCCTTTTCTTCTTCCTCTTCACAATCTATGTAGAATAATTTCTTCTCAGCACACTTATGACCTTTAGTGTATTTGTTATCACAACTGTAACAAAGCCCTTTTGCTCTTTTTTATTCCAATTGTTGTGGTGTCAACCTTATAGGTTGTAGAAGACTAGGGGCAACAACACTTCCATCTTTATAGTTGTGAGTGGTATGCTTCCTAGTTGCCATAATTTTGCTTTCCATTTTTCTTACTAACCTGAATGCCTTCTCTAATGAATCAGGTTCCCAAAGGCAAACATCATGTTGGATATTATCCTTTAAAGTCCCTATGAAAACATCAATCCTATGCTCCTCTGGAATATTTTTTACCCTTATGTTCAATTTTTGGAACTCCTCAATGTGCTCCATTATTGAACCCTTTTGTTTGAGACTTATCAATTGGCTAAAAAAAGTGTTGCTTTTTGTATCCTCATAATGTGCTGTCAATTCTTCCGTAAAAATTGCCCAAGTGATAATTTGTTTACGAGAGCAAAGTCATTGATACCATACAAACTGATTTTTTTCCAAATATAAAGTTGCAATACGTACCTTTTGTATGTTTTGCACATTATTGAGATCGAAAAATTGCTCCATCCGTAATATCCATGTTGCGGGATCCTTGCCATCAAACTTTCTCATATCGATTTTTGGAATATGGTGGGTCTTCGATCCAACATTAGAGTCTATGGAATCATGATTAACATTTCTTTTGTTCTCATCATGAGTTTCCTTTACTACCCTTTCACCATTAGTGACCATTTCTTGTAGCAACTTATTCATATTTATCTTCAATTCTTCCATCTTATCATCCATGCCATCAATTTTAGTGTCCATGCCATTCATCTTAGCTTCCATGCCATCCATCTTAGCTTCTACGCCTTTCTTTAAACAATCCATCTTAGCTTCTACACCTTTCTTTAAACCATCCATCTTAGCTTCTAAATCTTTCCTTAAACCATCCATCTTAGATTCTGTTGCTTTTTGTGCAAGTGACACTTGTTGCACTTGGTGTCGTAATTTTGATATATATGTGTCATGTTTCCTTGTTCTTCAAGGAAGCACCTGTATTTTCTTGGGATTTTACTCAGGTGAGCAGGAGGAGATGATCTGGGAGGTGGTGCATTACTATCAGATCACAGGGCGCTCTTTCGTGATGAAAAGGTATAGCACATTACAAATGTGCTTCTATTGTCTTGTACTTCTAACCAAAGCTTTACTATTTTCTTTAGTTATATCAAATTATCTTCCTCACACTAGTTTTAGTGAAATTATTTTGCTGTATGAGTTTGTCGTTGCTTTTACCTTTGGCTTCTGTTTGTGGCATTGGGCATGATCTTCAAAATATTAGCTATATTGCATGGGCTTTTGTGCAATATATGCTCTAATTTGGTATTTCTCCAACCAAGCGTGTTCATCCTTAGCCTCGTCTTTAGCCATTCTTTCTTCAGCCAAGTGTGAGAATACCGCATCAGAGATGCATCATAATCAGCCAAATTGCAGGGCGCGATGGGTGAGAAAAAAATTGGCACTATTTGCATGGGTAGAGAGTTCTCTTGAAAATCATTACTTAGACATGGAAAAGTATTATGTTGACTCTCTTGAAAATAACATCGATGTTAACTTTCTTGAAAGTATTAATTGCTTGAAAAGATTGTCTTGCTAGATGTGTTGGGTTGATTTCTTGATTCTGATGCATAAACGGGTAAGTTAACCTTGTTATTGTTTCTTGATTCTTTAAGCATAAAGATGGGTATCAATAATAATTTCTTGAAAGGGAAGCATGAGGAACTTACATATAGAAAGATAGAGGAATGAGGTTATAATGACTTCCTTTGAGAAAGAAGTATGTGATTTGTTACATGAAATGATGGTAGTATTCTAGTGAAGGGAATATGTGTTGCATACATTAAAGAAGGGCTATTATGATAAGCTATTGTATGCACAAAGAATAGTCATTGTGATATAGAGTTATGTTCTTTGTATGTTAGAGAAACTATGTTGAGTTCTCGAAAAATAACTATGAGAAAAGAACACATGTGCATAAGCATGGAAACAACAGTTTATTACATGTATAAAGATATAACGATTGTGTTAAACATTTTAGTAGAACTAATGGGTTAGATCTCTTAAAGAGAATTATGCATTAGTGTGAATAACATTGTGGAAGTAAAACAAGTATTTACTTGAACATATGTACTAGTTAATTAGTATGTCATGCTCGCTCATGCACATGAGTAGATGTTAAAAGATCACTTTTAGAGGTTGATTATTGATTGATTAATAGTGTATCTAATCTTGTTGCCAAGGCCTGCTGATGACAACATTGACAGGAAACGATGGCGGATGGTGCCAAAGAAAAGTGATGTTTAACATTGTGGCAGGAAAAGGATTAATGGTCCACACAGATGAGTACAAGTTGCGTGATCGTACGTTGCTAGAACAATCATGCCACAAGGAATGTTGCATGTGGCGATATGTAAGTAAAGGGTTTCATGGAAACTGTATTAGCTTTTAGCTAGTTATGTGACATCTTAATGGTAATTCATTGTAATAATTTTATAACAATGGTTAAGGGATGAAATCCCTTATAAGCCATTGAGTGAGGGGTGAAAACCCTCACGAGCATTTAATAATAAGATTAAACGTTTGCTGGTTTTCACCCTACGGGGTTTCCAGGGTATATCAGTGTTCAATGGTGTGATTGCCTTTTGTGTCAGTTTGATGATGTTGAATCCTTGATGATGATGGTTCTTTATTTGATGGGATAATCATAATGTCCAAGTATGTGATTAATTAATATGGTTAAGGAAATCATGAAATGGATGCAAGGATTCATGAGACAGTTTATGTTATTACACTACCACAATGGTGGTTAATGGTTATGCAACTTACTGTCTTTTATTGCAATTTACTTGATGTACTAATGTACATTATATCTAATGGTTAATGAAGAATTGTGGATTTTTGAATTGGATAATTACTTGTGGGTAATTTGTATAAAAAAAATTCTAACTCCCTGCTTTTACATGTGAGGTTACCGAGGTACGTTACAGTGTGACTAAGGCAAGTCATTATAATCAATAAGTGCAAAGATATATGATAAAATATTAGTGTTAGAGCCATTGTAATCAATGAGTTCAAAGATACACAATAAAATATTAGTGGTATTAAAATATTTTGAAAAATACATTGAAAATTTTTGTGACTAATACAAGTCAACGTAATCAATATATTCATAGATATATGATAAAATATTAGTGTTGTAGTTATTCAAAGATACTTAATAAAATATTAGTGGCGTATATTTACAGTAGTGGGGTTCAAAAATATAAGATTAATGTTATACTTTTTATCATTTCCCTTTTTTAATGTAAGGTTGTAATTTATATCATATCTATGTGTTGATAACATGGGGCAAAGTATTATTTAACAAATAAGGTGTTTTTTGTACGTAGTATTTAATTAGGTTATTTAACAAATATGGTGTTTTTTCCGCGTAATATTTAATTAGATATCGCATTGTTTTTTATACCATATCTTTTTAGATTTTGGCATAATGATTCTTATTAAAAATGTGAAGTGATTAAAAATGTGAGGTGATGTGAATATGTAAAATTTTAATGTACAAATATGCGATGAAAATAAATTATTTTAATATATTTTAATTATGATTAAATAAATAAATAAAAAAGATGTAGTGAGTTTGTCAGGTGTTGAATAGATGGTGATAGGAAGTTTTATTAAGGCGTTTCATAGTGTAAAAGTCACCAGTTCAAAATTCTATGGAAAAAAATCTAATTATGTTTAAGTTCTGGTCCGAATGGTGTAATCCCTAAATGATTTTCACAGCTTAAATACCTCACGGTAATGATACTCATGCCACAAATTAAACATGCTAATCATCTCATAACTCATATAAACTAGCATATATATATATATATACCATTTTTTACTTACTAAAAACCGTTAAAAAAATAAATAATAAATAAAATAAATAATAAATAAGTAAATAACAGATTAATTTAAAACAACAAATATATTACCAACCATTCATTTATTATTATTAGTGTAAAACAATAATATTAAAAAAAACAATTACATTGTAAACTATACAACTCATAGAAGAACAATCCATCCATGAATGTCATATAATCTTGTATAAGTGACAATGGGAACGTTGGAAGTAGCTCATAGTGAGCATATCACGGAGCACCAAAATCACGTCTATCCGAAAATGACTTTAGCGGCTTATTTTCATTAAAAAAAATTGAGATGGTTCCCAAAAAAAATTATGAAATGGAAATACATAATTGGCGTTGCAACTCTTTCGTAGAATTTATTGACTTCTCATTGGTGGTTAGAACTCTTGGAATTTTACACTAGTTTTTTCTTTCATATTTTTGTCAATTATATCTAACTTAAAGAAAAGTAATATACATGTCCCTCACCATTTTCTTCAAAGCATGTGCTCCATGCTCCATGGTGAGAAGAAAATTGTATACACGTGTAAGGAGCAAATATTTAGTATGGCTTATACATTGTTGTATTTTGGGACAATATGCTCATATCCTATGTTAATTTGACGAAAAAGAGACTTAATGAAATATTATTATTTTTGGAAGGCATTTTTATATACCAAAGAATTTGGAAGGCATTTTTATATATTTTTTTTGGGAGGCATTGTTACGTGTTCATTTAACGCTAAGTAGTGATTTTCCAAGTCATCTTCATAGAGCTTTCTTTGGTATTTAAAGTTAATTTTAATTTTGCAAAAAAATATTTCATTGGTTTAGATTAGTCTATATGTCTGGTTTTTTGCAATCTGCAATTTTCAATAAAATTTTTAGCAAAAATATAGATTATATTTGTCTAATATATTTTTTTTTTCACTTTTTTCTATTTTTTTTGGTAGTTGGTGAGTGTTGCATAATTTAGTTGATTTTTTTTATAGTTATTCTGGGAAGGTTTTGAGGTGCATTTGATTTATTCTTTCGTCATCTTTTTAAGTAACCATATTTGCATAAATTTCCCATAGCTCTACATTTTTGTTTTGATAGTGTGATAGGTCTTGAAATTATCTCATATTGTTGAAAGACTATCTCAATATGGTCCCTATCTCCTCTCTTACATCATTGACATAGACCTTAAACTTGAGGTTACTCGTTCTATATGTGTTGTAATCCTTGACCTCTTTCTCTAGGTATCGATTCCTGACCTTATATTCCTTCGTTTCCCTAGTCCTATTTATGATGCTTTTCTAGAATACTGAGGTAAAATTCACTATTGATGAAGCTAATGCTATGATATATTCACTGGTGTCCATAACCATTGATGATTTTGTATTTACTTCAAGCATTGGAACACATGGAATAATACATATCTTGTGAGATTTCTTTACATCCCTTTCTTTAGTCTTATCAAATATAAATGAGTCTAGAGTGATTACCCTCTCAAATTTGGAACAAGTGTACTCACGGAATACCATTCCCTTTGAGGAAAATGTCATTTGGTCAAAGTGGGTGCCAAAAGTGGATTCAAGGGATTTGATGCCCATAATATTGATACGTTGTGCTTTTCGTTGAGCTTTCTTCTATTCTTATTTCCTTTTCTGCCTCTCTTCTTCTTCTCACTTCCATTTTTTTCTTGATCCTTTTTTATTTTCATTTGCTCTTATTCTTCATGTTCTTTTTGTTAGTTTGTCTCTATAGTTGTCTTTGCTACATTTTATTTTTTCATTGAAGTATCAATGCTTTAACATCCTTCTCAAGTGCTACCTTAGTTATCATTTATTTTTTTCATTGGTTTTTATTTGGTCGAGATTTACCTCTAATCCTATAAAGGGTTATTTCATAGTTAATAGATTTATATATTCTCTCATTCTTCAATGCTTTAGTTTCATAAGGACATCTATATTTGCATGCATGGTAGTGTTGATTCACAATTTTAAGGAGGTCATTTTTTTGGATTCTTTTATCCTAAAAATGGAAGGTTATGATTTATGGCCTATTTGTGGGAATTGCAGCGTATCTTGTGGTTACCTTATTTGTCAGAAATGTGACGTATCTTGTGGTTTCCATGCTTGTTAGAATTTAGACACAAATTGCATGGGACTTGTGAACACAACATGGCAAACTTATGACGTCTAGTTTGTTGGATGTGTGACCATAAGCCAATGAACTTGGGATGTCTGGTTTGTTGGACATGCAACCTCTTTTCAATGAAATTGGAATGCCGGGTCAGTTGCATGTGTGATGAAGAGTCAATGATACTATCATCAGAAAAGGGATGAGCTTTAGGACGAAAGTGAGATGAACATTGTATTGTCTAAATTCATTGAATGTATGATGAAAATATGTAGTTGTTGTTATTATGATGAAATCAATGTGATAACTATTCCCTTTCCTGCGCGTTAGAAGTGTTCTCGAAAGATTATTTAAACACCACTAGAAGGAATGCCATCATCTAAACATCATAAAATGGATACCATAATGTTAACATATATATACTAATTAAGATATAATTGGTTTTCTAACCGATATATATATATATATATATATATATATATATATATATATATATATATACACCGATAGCTATATATATATATATAAAACAAATTTAAGTTACTCTTAAAAGTTACAAATATGATGTCAATCCCTCACAAGAGTTTAAAGGGGAATAATAAATTGAAAATGTTACATTATATCCATTTATGTAGCTTAAATTTCTCTTATATGATTTCTATGGAAATACTTTGCTTAATTATATCCATTCTTCATATTCTTCACAAGTCTAAAAATCCATTCTTCGTATTCGTCACAAGTTTAAAAGGGAATAATAAATAAACAAGAATAATAAATTGTTCTTTTTAATAATAAACATTAGATTGAGATAAATCTTCTTTTTACATCATAGAATCATGTCAACCTTTCAACATGATGTAACACTATGTAAACCTGAAAAGTTCAAAACACTTAGGAGCTTATTTTGGAAAATAAGAAATAAAAGATAAAATATATTAGTTATGGGGAAAGTTCAAAACACTTAGAAGCTTATTTTGGTAAAGTAAGAAATAAAAGATAAAATATATTACTTCTTTGGAAAATAATAGATAAAAATTATAGAAGTTGTCACATTTTTATAATATGCATATTTTTATAAATATAAAAGTATATAATTAGTTCTATTATTATTATGATGTTAATAGGCGTGTATATTTTGGAATTGCAATAGAGTTTTTAAATTGAATAATAAGATGTTTCTAGTTATTATTCTCTATGTTAATTCTCACCATCCAATATTAAACTCATGGGACGATTAAAACCACTCCAAATAGACTAAGACTACTTTGCTACCAAAATAAAATATAATAATTACATTGATTTTTTTTTTCAGAAACAAACGCTGTATTGTATTATAATGAGCGTGTATAATAGATCCTTCATACATGATAAGAGGAATGTAGTCCAGATGAGTCTGAACATAGCATATAGCCTAGACACATTAGCAGTCTGTCCATCACCAAAAAGACGGAAATAGTTGTGACATAAAACATATACAAAACATATGCTTAGACAGTTCTTGACAACCTAAACAGATGTAAACATTTGCCTGGACAGATCAAAGGAGAAAAACATAAGAAAAGGGGATCAGAATCCCGGGATACAAAATTCCTGAATGTTATATGATTCCTTGCCAACAGAGATTTTCAAGGACCAAGCACCAGAATCCATGAGGAGCGCCTCCTTAGATAGGCCGTCCGCATACAAGTTCCAAGCCCTGTAGATATGCTGAATTGTTGATTCCGGCAAATTTTTCCAGAAAAACATTATCCGATCCATCCACACAGAGAGATGAGGGCAGCCTACAAAACCATTTCCATTTACATGATCCACCATTGTTTTGGAATCCCCGTAAACATAGATGGGCTTGATGTCCAGAAAGCAACAAAAAGCGAGGAGAGCCGCTAGGGCCTTGGCTTCAGCCAGATTGTTTGTGCCCACACCAGCATTCCAAGAGAGATGATATTGAAGATTCTCGTCCATTTGAATGAATACACCTGCACCACATGAATTTTGTTGGGATGCGCCGTCGAAGAAGGCCCTTGGGGACCTGAACGAAGGAGGTACCTGCACATTTCTATTAACAGCACTAGGATTTGGAAGGATTTTGGGGATAGAGTCGTAGATGAGGATTATACTTTGACAGATATCCTTTAGAGGTTCCTTTGCATCATTAAACAGTTTGTTATTTCTCCATCTCCAGGCACACCATAAGACAATTAAAATGATCGGTCTCCACGATTCTTTTTGTTGGCTCCACCATATAAAAGCATCTTGGGAAGAGGCATGTGAAACCAGTGGGAAGCCATAAAGATTTTCCATTACCTGCCATATTTCCAGGAGAGAGGTGCACTTGAAGAACATGTGAAGGTTTGTTTCTTCGGCTGATTCGCACATACAACATCTACTCGGCCCATGCCACTGCCTCTTCATCAAGTTCTCCCAAGATAAATTCTTGTTATAATACACCAGCCAAGAAAAATATAACATTTTAGGAGAGCAGCTCAATTTCCAGAATGCCAATGGGAAAATAGCTGAGAGCGCAGGCTTCGAACTGATCATAAGAGAATAGATATCTTTTACAGACAACTGAGAATTAGCAGTTGGCGTATTCCATACCAAATAATCCCGTGGGCGAGATTGGAAGAAGCCACAAAATCTCAGAGAATTCCAGACAGGGGTCCATAGGCATTTTATGGACTGCGGGAGGCCAAGGTCATCAGCGGATTTCCAGATTGGTAGCGGGCCATGCCATCCCGCGATCAATTTATCCCATGTAAAAAAACCTTTGCAGTGAAGGAAGAGTAAAATCTTTTCAGGAATAGAAATGCATTCACGTCCAAACAATATGGGGTCAACTCCAATATGAACTCCAATAATTACATTGATACACATGTCTATTTTGAAATAGAGTAATTTAAGGAGGTGAGGTTTTTGCCCGGGAAAAATGCAAAATCCGACATTTTGGAAATCTGTGTTACAACTGTCAAACTTCAACATTTTGGGTGCCCAAGAGTTCTTTATGGTCTCCATCCATTTCCACCATGAAAAAAAACCGATCCAAATACTATCATGGTTAGATTTCTTGGAAAAAAAACATTGGATTCACAATGAAAAATCTTCCACTGGTTAGACAATGCTTTTTGAAATTGAGATTCTCTAATTTTAATTTAAGTATCAAGAATATAAATATTAGGTGCAGATCAAATGTTGAGATTTGTTTTAAAAGTAGTTAGCTCTTTTTGTCATTTTAATTAAATTGACTAATTAAAAAAATGTCATATGAAAGTGCCATATAAAATGAGTTATGAGTTTTTGAACATGTGGTGATGAGTTTTTGGACATTTGTCAGATTGGAACTATTTGCTACAGGTTTTTGTATGTATACTGAACTTTATATTCTCTTAATATAAACTATGTTGCTTTTTCTCTCTGGACAAAAAAAAAAAAAAAAAAAACAAAACAAAACATGGTATTGGCTCATAATGCTATCACAAAGGAGTAAATTTCCATAGTTTAGTGGAGTGCATTTTCATAATAAAAATCTTGTTACATGTTTTTTTATGTATATTTTTAACACATATATTAATTCTTTTCATAATTAATAATAATAATTTAAAATAAAATTATAATTTAATTAATTTTTATAATATTGTTTAATCTTAAATCTTTGAGTTATATTAAAAAATAATATTTTGATATTTGTATTAATATTTATAAATATTTACCAATCATTTAATTTATGTAATTGTTTTAATATATAAGTTTTCATCTTACCTATTGTGAAAATTGAAATTGAAATACAAAACTTCAACAAATAACTCCCACCATTTCTTAAGAGCATGAGTGTGTTTAATGGTTAAGAGCATGTGTTTCCTCCTAAAAAGTCTCACTGTCAAAACCAAAGGAAATAGAGTATGTATAACTTGGTAAACTTAAAACAAAAAAGTCTCATACACAAATTTAGTCTCTAAATTTTTTTTACCTTAAAAATAAATAATAATAATTAAAAATACACTGATTTTTTTTCTATTGAAATTATTTAAAAAATAAACAATAAAAAATCCCACCGTCTGGCCAAAGTTTCAGTCCCACACGACACTTTCCTTTTCTTACCAAACCGCTAGCTTGAGGCGGTTTGGACAGGTGCACAAATCTGAACGCAACGAAAATACCGCCAGCATTAAGTTCCCGTCAGATTTTTGTTTTCTATTGGAGTTTCTCTATTATTTATTTCTGCCATGTCAGGCCCTCAACCTGTGGGACTCTGCCACTCCACACCCACGTAGGCCGTATCCTCACGTAGCTAACAGCGCTAGAAAAAATCAGTGGCCATTAGTCTGTACTCGGTGATTTCGGGAAGCTGATTGCCTTCGTTTTCTGTTGGATTGGGCCGTTTTCCTTGTACAAGAAAGCGGCGATAGGAATAGTTAAGTTTTGAAGGTTTTATATATATATATATATATTTTAGGTTTTTTATAAATATAATTTTATTTTGTAGGAATTATAAGTTTGAGTTGTAGATTTTTCACAATTTTATAGGTATGTAAATTTTTTGAAAGTGGTGAATTTATATAAACAATCAAAAAAGGAATTTAAATAACAAAATATCAGAATTTGGCTAAATTTTTTTTCTCAAAACTCCAAAATGTACCATAATTAAAGAAAGCCATGAAAATAGAGATTTTTAGTAAGTGTGGAACTTCAAATATAATTTTGGTAGATTGTTGGAATTTTAATTTAGTTATTATAATTTTATTTTATTTTATTGAAAATTGATGATGTATTATTAGCTATTTAATTTGTATGGCTATTTCAATATACTCTATAGTTTTAGTGTGATTAAGACTATATATTTTTTTATAAAAATTTACATGTTTAAAATTTAGAGGAAATAGAGTCACTACACTTTTAAAGATTCAATGTAAATAAAAAATTGTAATAATTCTGTAGAAATTGGAAATTTGATTTACTTGATATAATTTTATTTTTTGTTAAATAATAATAACTTTACCTATTTTGGGCGGCCATTTAATTTATATAACAACACTAATATATTCTGCCATTATATTTTGAATAGTTTAACAATTAAAAATAAAATAAAACTATAAATTTAAAATTGATTATTAATATTAAAACATTAAATATCTCCGAATAAATCAAGCTACAATAGTTTTCAAATTGATTGACATAGAACATAATCAAAAGGACATGTTTTCGTTTAGAGAAAATGTGAGCAAACTAGCAACATTATTGTCCCTTCATCATCGTACTGACTTGACGAATATTAAATGGTTTTTTCATTAGATTGGGTAGGCACACGTTAAATAGCAGACGAGTTTGTTATAAATGCTTTTGTTGACATTTTGATACAACCTATCTTTATCTAGAACTTTCTAGAAGAAAATCTCGTGAACCAGGCCACCGCATACCCACTAGGTTACGTTACTTTTAATTAAAACGCCCTCTTTGCAGGTGGGTTTTTATTGGTTTCTTGCCACAACCTCTTTGAAGTTGGGGTTTTAATGTTTCCCATGCCATTTTTTCCAACCGTCTTCTGTCAGAATTTAAAGTTTGCAATACATATTACGATTTCATCCAAAAACATATTTTAATTGTTTTAAAGATTTTCGAATTAATAAAAATATTAAAATTACAATCTTTTATCAAATTGCGAGTGTTTCTATATTACAAAACCTTAACAGGTACAAAAACTACGCACTAAGTCTATAAATATTATAAATAACTCCCGCTCCACATCAGTCCAATCGAATAATTTCTAATACAAAATTTTTTCAACAGAAATATAGGCTCTTTCTCCACATAAATTTTTCTTGCGATATTAGTTTTTAATTTAAATTTCTAAACACGTGTTTTTAAAAGTAAATGTGTTTGTTAGTGTATTCAAAAGAATTTTTTTTTTTTAAACACTTGTTTTAAAAAGTAAACGTGTTTGTTAGTGTAATTAAAAGATTTTAGATTCAATAGTTCGGTGAAGTGATTTCAAGTTTTAAAAGACATATTATTATTGGCTCATTTTTAACATTTATGAAATAATTGGATTCAGTGTAACAGTGACAAACAATCTTTAAAAGTGACAAAATCTCTAAAGTTTTCTAGTCTTAATTTTCCAAAAAATGTTCTTTGCACTTGCTATAAAAGTAGGAATTTCAAATCTGAAGCAATCGTCAAATTTCATTGTGACCATATCAATCATTTTAACACAAAATATTGATGAGAATGAAAAATTTAACTATATTTAAAGGTCCAATCACTCTGTCACTAAATATTTCTCCTTCAAATTTCACTACCAAATTCCATCCTTACCCCTGCCACCAAATTATATATTAATATTTTTAATATTTTTCATAATAAAAAAAACCTATCATAATTAACTATATTTGAAAAACAGATCATTTACTATGTACTATCTATGCTTCAAATTCCATGCCTGCTCGCCACTCCAACAAACTCTACATTACCATATCTCAAACTCTTAAATTAAATACTCAATTGATAACGAGATATTATTTACGCTCTAATCTTACTCAACTGCCTAGTTGATCTAGGTCAAATTCATGACAAATCTTGGACAATCATAGCAAAAATGTAGGAGAGATTATTAATGAGACAAGACCTTATAATAAAAGTCTCACGCCCAGTGTACCGAGTCCTATGCACGGTTTGAGGAGACGTTTAATGGCATACATTGGGCATTGGACCTTGTGGGCAGGCTTATGGGCCAACAAATTATTTGAGTAGTGAGTGGAGACCTTTATGTCGCAGAGAAAATGAGAGAATACCTTAGAGGCTTACCATAGTTAGGTGAGACATTTAATGCCATGCATTGGACATTGGAGCATATGGGTAGCTTCTTCTATTTATTGGGGTTTCCTAGTGCATTGGTTGTGCACTTCTGCATTTGATTGACAGTGTTTGTGTTTGGGTATCTCTCGTGATCTTTGTGGGTGTTTTGTGAGTGACGGAAGTGTGAAAAATGGCTTTGTCGAAGAAGATGGTGGAGGCTGTGTTTGTGGTTGGGCTTGTGGTTACAATGATGAATGTGTGGGGTGCTATGAGTGTGTAAGGTGCCATATCATGCAACCAGGTGGTGAGTGCCATGACTCCATGCGCTACATACCTTCTAGGAAATGCAGCAACTCCTGCTGCGGCTTGTTGTCCTTCCATTCGTGGGTTGGACTCACAAGTGAAAGCCACCCCTGATAGGCAGGCTGTTTGCAACTGCCTCAAGACACAAGCACAGTCATATGGGGTCAAGTTGGGAAAGGCCGCCAATCTGCCGGGTCTGTGCAAGGTCACCGATCTCAACGTGCCTATCTCTCCTAATGTTGACTGTTCCAAGTATGGACCTCTCTCTTTTCTTATTTTTTTTATGCGACCTCACTGTGGAAGTCTGTTTTAACTAAAGGTTTTATTTTAATTTTTTTTAACATGGCATGCAGGGTTCATTAATGAAGTCTGATGGCAATCAAATGCTGGCTGGTGGTGTTTATTTTAGTGCTTTACTCTTAAGAATAGGTGTTAACAGTAGTATGCTATTAACGATCATTTGTAGTGACGATAGACTGTCTGTGTCTATTGGAGTCGTTCATGTGAAAGCTTGTTTTGTGAGTTTATATGATATAGTTCATTAAATAAATAAAAATACTAGCCGCCTTTAATTTTGTGTATCGTTGCATTCCAGACTGGTATTTATGACAATGATCTTCATTATTAGTGTTTGTTGTAAAATCAAAAGGACTGTTATGGGGTCATTTTTTGGGCCCTCCGTTCTGTTGCAAGGGGACGCGATATGTTGAATTATGAAAACATTAACGTCTTGAAGTTTAACGGTTTTAAGATATGGATCTACAGAACGGATGACAACGGTAATTTTTATGGTAGGATTACGAGTCAAGGTCTCTATATCTGCCGACTTTCAGTAGAAGATACAGGCAACCAATATATACTCTATTAGATTTTTAATAAATGACTATAAATTAGAATAACAAAACATTTTTGTCAAATGTTAATGTCTTAATATTTCAATTATCTTTGTAACGGAACCAATTATCTTTGTAACGGAACTAGAAATTATAGGTTTGTGTACATAGTGAATTTGTGTGCAAAGGAAAATGGTATGTGTACATAGTGGATTTGTGTTTAATAGAGTGTTCTTGCAATATTATATATCCATGTTCGCAAATGAACTTTCAAATTTATCATGGATATATGTTAGAGGTTCTTTGGTTTTGATTGCTACATCCTTACTTAGTGTCGATTTGTTTGGTTGTTACATCCTTGGATCACAGTTGATATTTTTGAAAGTTTTTCTCATTTCAACATTATATAGATGTTATCAAATTATTTTTTCATTTACAAAACTTTTACATTACATTAATACATGGGTTAATGATCTTCCACTATTCACTTTTTGATAAAGGATTTTGTAGTTCACTAGTAGAAAAGCTTCAATATTACCTTAATAAATGGGTTATGTATTTTCCACTATTCACTACCCCATAAAAGATTTTGCAAGAAAATTTTGCAGTTCGCTAGTAGAAAAGCTTCAATATTACATTAATAAATGGGTTACGTATTTTCCACTATTCACTACCCCATAAAGGATTTTGCAAGAAAATTACTTAAACGCGACCTCTATTTACTTTCGTAACAACCACTCCCACTAGCTCAACTTGTAGTATCGATGGTTGGTCAAGATGTTACGTTATATCGTCCATTGTTTACGTATCCAAATATCAATATGGTTGCACAAAAAAAGTAAGTGGTGTAATCAATGATGCAAAATGTAGATTGCTCAATAGGAGGTTCATGGGGAGTGGGGAGGATTGGCGTGCTTATGAGGCAGGTCCAACAATTTTTTGAAACCATTTACCACCAAACATTGACGTTAAAGTTCAATATCACATTTATATCTCACTATCTATATTACTTTGTTCAAAAATCTAAGCATCAAAACTCAATGATCAAAAAAGAAAGGCCAAGTGGGAATGAGGGGATGTTCTTAGATTCTTGTTCTTAGAAAAGGCAATTGTTATTCTTAGATTCAAAATCAGATGAATGGAATGACATTAAACACTCCTCCAATTCATGAATAAACAAAGATGAAAGATCATTGGTCTTGTTGATTAGGTACTAAATAAATTAGTTGAATATGTTACGTACAATATTATGATCCTTAAAGTTCTCAATAACAGTTACAATCATTAAATTAGTTAGACTAAAGAGAAAATGGTTAATGATAGTAATTTAAAAAAAGTAAAGAAAATAGACAAACTAACTATCAATTAAAAATGTTCTAAAAGTATTATTTTACTCAACCTCGTGAATTTATTCAATTACAAATACACTTACGTACTCTTGCTCCAATTCATGAATAAACAAAATGGTGCTAAAGTTTCAACCATGGGCACAACCAAATTTAAATTTAATTTGACAATTACATTTTCCTATTTGCTTCTTGTCTGCTCACCAAGTCACCAACACTTTTTGTCGATGCTCATGCCATTAATCTGCACCATATTGCTTATTAATCCATACCATGTATCACAGGGGCACATTTGTATGGGTATTGATGAAGATGAGTATGAGCACATTGCATAGAGAGCTTATGGCATTAATGTGCACCATATTGATCATTAAACCATATCATGTATCACCGGGACACATTTGTATGGATATTGATGGAGACGAGTATGAGCACATTGCTATAGAGATTGAATGATGGAGTATGAGGATTAGTGATTAAATTTGAAGGGTTTGTATTAATTTCATTGATCCGAAATTGGATCCTTAAACTCTATTAAAGCTACCCGAACTCTGTAAAAACTCACACCAAAGTTTAAAGTCTCGTGGATGTCGAAGCTTATCAGAAATAACCTCTGAACAACGACAATTTGCCGCCAACACGGAGCAACGAGGACCTTTGGTCAAAGTACACTGACCGAGGCCCATGGAGACCATGTAGGACACAAACTAGTAGTTAGGAAGTCCGGATTAGAAAACAGAGGCCGTTTCTAATGTGCGGTTAGCGCAATCGTGCATCGCTGGGCAAAACCCCTCAAGAAGGAGAAGCCCCGAGCGCACGGTCACAAGGGAAGCTGAGAAATCGTGGGAAAAGCGCTAAAACAGATGGCGAGTTCCGCGCTCCAAAAACGATGGAATATCGGAGGCGTTTTAAGCGGTAAGCGGTTTGTCAGAGGACCTAACAATGCCATACAATGATTGACGCATGTCTGGCGGATGAGAGAAAACCACTCTCATTGCGGGCTAACATTCGAGCAAGTCATCTGCGCGATAAGAGCGATAGTCGTAGGATCTAGAGGCCCCAGATCCAATGGTGGAGATTGTGCCCAATGGGAAATTGGATTCGATGGGAGAAATAAACCACGACACAAAGATTTGAAGTCCAACATGGGCGATGAGTTGGCAGAGGTTCGTGTTCGCGGGCATTCTTGAAGTAAATGGAAACAACGGCCGTTTCAAACGATCATGTGTTTCCAATAAACCTGACACTGATCCATTACGGAACAGGTGCCCATTTTCCCTATGAAGTGATGCAGTGACTGTAATAGCCAAACGAATGGATTCGAACAGTGATGAGACAGATTGGCCTTAAGCCAAGAACAGAGAGAAAGAGCTAGGATAACAAAGGGCGAAAAGCCAGAGAGCTCAATTGATAACAACATATATTGTTGTTGGAGTTGCTTGGAGGTCGAGCGATTCACAGAGGCATGCAAAGGCCGAGAGAAAGAGCTTAAAGAAGCCAGAGCAAAGAGCCAGAGCTACAGCCAGAGCCAAGAGCCATAGCGAGTGCCAGAAGCGAGAGCTGAGAGCCAAAACCAGAGCTTGAGCCACAGTGGCAGAGCTAGAGTCAGAGCCACAGCCTGAGCCACAGCCAAGAGCCAGAGCTAGAAAGCCAAAGAGCTCCAAGAGCCAAGGGATAAGATGGTGTTCTGAGCCCAATGTTCCTGTATGAAACATTGGAGTTAAGTGTAGCACTTGTAAAAGAATTGAAGCCATAATCCCAGAGAGCCTAATCGAGTTGATTAGAACTCAATGTTAGGGTCCCACCCTAACCCCTTATTTATGTCATGGGATCACGTCATGGTCAAGAGTCAATAAAGCCCATATTAATATTTGTAAGTGGTTAACCCGCAATTAATGACGGGACCACAGTTAGTTGCAAATGGGCAGTAGTATTAGATAGATGGTAAATGGGCGGTAGTATTAGATAGATAGTATTAATAAAACCCACGGTATTGGCCCGTGGTATTGCATGTATGAGTCATATATAAAGGATAGAGACTCCCTGCGAGGAGTATCGTGTCTTGTTTTGTAATCGAGCTCTGCTCTATTGGAGGTTGCCCCCTCGAAGAGGCCTGTGAACATTTCTCTCTGAATAATAAAATCATTGCTATTCTGTGCTCTGGGTATATTTTCTTCGCATATTCTGTGTTCTCGGTATCTTTTCTTCGCAAATTCTATGTTTGGGTATTACTTTGCAGGTTAAGAGCATAACAAGTGGTATCAGAGCTCTTTCCAGGGCTCGGTGGGATCTCCAAATTTTAGCAAATTTTTTTTTTGGCTAGAGACGTGTTCCGACGTCTTTAAACCACGGGATCTGTCGTTAAGCGCATAAACCTGCGGATTTGGGGAGGCATGCACGTAGGAAATACAAGAGGTGGTCACGTCTGTTGGACTCCCTTGTAACCCCTGTGGGTAACCCTTCGAGTAGTAGCGCATTAGACATAACCGCGCACGGATTGTCTTCCACGTACCCTCTGGGTATATAGGAAGCCCCCTAGCTCCCTTGAAACCTCGCCATAGATAAACCTTCCGCCGTCTTGTGGCTACAGTACACCGAGAACAGCACTCGGAGAGATTACTCGCCCGTACGATAGGGTAGTCGGGTTGTACGGCTAAGGGTACGGTCAATCCTCCTTAGTTAGAGCCCTGAAACATTGGGCCGAGTACTACTGTCAGACCCTTATGTATATTGCGATCTGTAGCACCTGACACTCCTCAAGACCATAGTTCCCTTTCTATCGGGGGATCACACATCACCTATTCCAGATCAGCAAGTGCAGCAGCAGCAGCCGACATCAGTCCCGCAGCTCCATTAGATCAGCAGCAGCAGTTGTTCCACCATTCAGATCTCTCAGATCCACCAGATCGGAGTAGTTGTGAAGGGTATCTGTCCCTGGATATAATTTTCGCAGGACTTTTGGCGGCATTGACATTCCGAGGATTTGGCGACTGCAGTATTGATCAGGAAGGAGTAAAACTCCGTTAGGAGTTTTCCAAAAAAAAAAAAAAACGAGTCTGAGATCTTTCGGGGCGCTTATTGGTGACCTAGCCCATCAGAATCAGGACGACGAGCTGAGCAAGGTGGTACCATTCAATTTCTTAGTAAAAAATTTTTAGGCGGTCCCAATTTTTCATCAGGTTGGTGTATGGTAGAAACTCGCGCTCAAGCGATGGCCAATGAAAGGATCGACAAAATTGAAGACCATGTGAACTCCCTCCAAACTATGGTGAAGAATATCGAACTTGAGCTTAAAGGAATAAGTAACCAGATACATGATGCACTCCCAAAGGGCAAGGAGCCAGCCCACGAGGAGGCGTATAATGGCCATAAATACCATGAGGGTGAGTCTAGCCACTCTCATCACGTCTGGCACACCCATCCACCACCCAGTCAGCGACCTCCCAAGTTGGATATGCATAAATTTGACGGTTCTCACACGTCCGCATGGCTAGCACAAATGGAGCAGTATTTCCAATTGAATCATATCATAGATGAGGCGACTAAGCTTATGGTGGGCACCATGTACTTGGACAATGAACGATGGTAATGGAAGGAATGGCATCAGTGTTGCAATGGACATTTTCAGAATTGGGCCCAATTTGCCAAAACTCTTTGCAGTCGCTTTGAACAGGAAGACTCTTTTTTGGGGCGTCTCACTAAGCTCCGACAGACGGGTACAGTGGAGGAATATATTACTGCTTTTGAAGCCTTAGCCTTCCGCACTAGGGGTGTCACAGATGAGTTCTACATCGAATGCTTTATCAGCGGTCTTAAAGAAGCCATCAAAGCTCAGGTTCTACTCCACCACCCTCCCACATGGACAGAGGCTTGCCAGGTAGCCCGTAAGGTGGAACGTGCATTAACAGCCCAATCCAGCCGCCCCAACTTCCCCGCTAAAGGTCGTCCCTCACAGGCTCCCAATACGACTCAGACACTTAAGATTCAAAAGGTGTCACCTGCGGAAATGGATGAAAGAAGGAAGCAAGGACTATGTTACTACTGTGATGAAAAATATTCCCCGGGTCATAAATGCAAAGAGCACAAGTTTTTTCAAATAGATGCCACTGACTACAGCTCCACCGAGGAAGATCCACCACTTGAGGAACCGGAGGCGATCGAAGAAGATAACCAAAGGGAGATTGTATCTGATGAACCAATTATTTCGCTAAATGCATTGGCAGGAATTTCTTCCCCTCAAACTCTCAAAATCAGGGGTTTTCTTAAACATCGCCCAGTAGTAGTCTTGATTGATAGTGGAAGTACCCATAATTTCATCCATCAAAAGATTGTTGAAGCAGCACATTGTTTCGTCCGGGCAGTTTCTAACTTCCAAGTCCAGATTGCAGATGGGGGCACAATGAAATGTGAAGGTCGCTGTGAAAATGTCAAAATTCAAATGGGGGATTATCAATTGAAAACCCACATGTTTGCAATACACATGGGGGGTTGCGACATTGTCCTAGGCGCGGAATGGCTCCGCACTCTTGGGCCAATCACAATGGATTTCCAGGAGTTATATATGAGTTTTAAGCAGAACAACTCCACACACACCCTCCGTGGACTACAGGCGGGATCCCCCTCTATCATCAGCTCGCATAGGATGGAAAAATTGTTAAAAAAGGGCCATCATGGAGTGGTAGCTCAATTTAATGCCATCCAGGTAGTAGACACCATGCCTCTGCCAATTCATCCTGAGATGCAACAGATTTTAGATAAACATCGGACGGTCTTTGACAAGCCTCATGAGCTTCCACCCTCACGAGGGGAACATGATCATAGCATCACATTGGTTCCAGGGGCCCAACCCCCAAATGTGCGGCCATACAAATATCCGTTCACCCAAAAGAATGAAATAGAAAAAATTATCAAGGAATTGTTGGAAGCAGTGGTCATTCGTCCCAGCATTAGTCCTTATTCATCCCCAGTGGTCATGGTCCTCAAGAAAGATGGGGAGTGGCGGATGTGTCCCGACTTTAGGGCCCTCAATAAGTTAACCGTCAAAGATAAATTTCCCATCCCGTTGGTTGACGATTTGCTGGACGAACTCAATGGGGCTCAATTCTTCACTAAGTTGGATCTTCGCTCAGGCTACCACCAAATTCGCATGAAGGAAGTCGACATTCCCAAGACAGCTTTCAGAACTCATGAAGGCCATTATGAGTTCCTGGTCATGCCATTTGGTCTCTGTAATGCCCCCTCTACTTTTCAGAGCCTTATGAATCACCTCCTCAAACCATATCTCATAAAATTTGTCCTTGTCTTCTTCGATGACATCCTCATCTATAGTGGCACTTGGGTGGCACATCTTCAGCATGTAGATCTACTCTTGCAACTGCTCCGCACGCATAAATTATTTGTCAAGATGTCTAAGTGTGCGTTTGGCATGGAAGAAGTTGAGTATTTGGGCCACATTGTGGGGCGTGAAGGTGTCAAGGTGGACCCCAAAAAGATCCAGGCAATGCAAGAATGGCCTCAACCTAAGACCTTGAAAAGATTGAGAGGATTTTTGGGTCTCACAGGCTATTATCGTAAATTTGTCCGCAACTATGGCCGCATAGCGAAGCCCCTAACGCAACTCCTAAAGAAAAATTCCTTCTTCTGGAACGAGGAAGCACAACAGGCATTTACCGCTCTCAAAACCGCCATGTGTTCCACTCCTGTCTTAGCACTACCGGACTTCACCAAATCATTTGTCATTGAATGTGATGCTTCGGGAACAGGTATTGGAGCGGTCTTAATGCAGGAAGGGCGACCATTGGCCTTCACCAGCCAACAACTAAGTGGGAGGAATATGGGCCAATCTACCTACGAGAAGGAAATGATGGCCATCTTACATGCAGTCGAGACTTGGCGACCTTACTTGTTGGGGCGACGTTTCCAAATCCGCACAGATCATCATAGTCTTAAATATTTTTTGGAGCAACGCCTATCTTCCCCACAAAAAAATAAATTGCTAGCCAAAATGCTGGGATATGATTATGAGATCATTTACAAGAAAGGGAAAGACAACAGGGTAGCAGATGCATTGTCGCGCCAATTTGAGGAGGAAAGTACTCTGCTCGCAATTTCCCTCCCCATTCCAGACTGGATTGAAGAGGCTCGCAGGGAATGGTTTTCACATCCCGGGCTCTCCCAACTCATTTCTCAATTGCAGGTAGATCCTAATTCCAGCAAGGGCTACTCGTGGCAGAATGATATTCTTCGCTACAAGGACAGAGTCGTAATATCACCAACATCCACCCTCAAAAGTCGCATTTTGGTAGAATTACACTCATCTCCCATTGCAGGACATTCAGGCTTTCAGAAGACGTATGCTCGCACCAGAAGATCATTTTTTTGGGCCAGCATGAAACAGGACATCCTTACCTTCGTAGCAGAATGTGACGTCTGTCAACGCCACAAAGGGGAAACCGTCAACACACCAGGCACATTACAACCATTGCCCATTTCGGCGTCAATTTGGACGGAGGTCTCCATGGATTTCATTACAGGTCTTCAAAAGTCTGGGAACAAGTCAGTCATCATGGTGGTTGTGGACCGACTGTCGAAGTATGCTCATTTCTGCGCCCTACCCCAACCATTTACACCAACTGTGGTTGCTCAAACTTTCATGGATCAGATCTTCAAATTGCATGGCATGCCCACTTCTATTGTGTCCGACCGCGACCCAATCTTCACCAGTAATTTTTGGCAGGAGTTCTTCAGAATACAAGGCACTCAACTCAAACTCAGTACTTCATATCATCCGCAAACAGATGGTCAAACCGAAGCCGTCAACAAATGTCTAGAAACCTACCTTAGGTGTTTCACTTCAGAAAAGCAACACCTTTGGGTACAGTGGTTACCTCTGGCGGAATGGTGGTATAACACCAACTATCATGCCACCACCAAAATGACTCCCTATGAAGCAGTCTATGGACAACTTCCGCCTTCCCCTACTTCTTATCTCACGGGGTGCTCCAAAGTACAAGCCGTGGATCAACTCCTACAACACCGTGCAACCATGCTTGCCCATCTGCGCGAGAATCTTCATCAAGCTCAAACCGTATGAAGCAACAAGCTGACCAACATCGCTCAGAGCGCCAATTTCAAGAAGGGGATCAGGTCTTTTTGAGGCTGCAACCATATAAGCAAACATCACTCAAAGACAAGGGTTGTCAAAAGCTCTCTCCAAAATTCTACAGACCATACCAAGTACTTCAGTGCATTGGAGAAGTGGCTTACAAGCTGGCTTTGCCACCTACAACAAAAATCCACCCAGTTTTCCATGTACTGTGCCTCAAGAAAGTGATTGGGAACAATTGCCGAGTTCAAACCAGTCTACCTGAATTGGACGAAGAAGGGTCAATCTGGCTTCAACCTGAACAGGTTCTAGACACACGAGACAAGCACCTGCGCGGCCGCATGATTAAGGAGGTCCTCGTCAAATGGAAAGACACCTCTCCGGAAGATGCAACTTGGGAAACAACCACTATTCTTCAGCAGTTTCCGCAGCTTCAGCCTTGAGGACAAGGCTAGTCTTAAGGGGGAGGGCATGTTAGGGTCCCACCCTAACCCCTTATTTATGTCATGGGATCACGTCATGGTCAAGAGTCAATAAAGCCCATATTAATATTTGTAAGTGGTTAACCCGCAATTAATGACGAGACCACAGTTAGTTGCAAATGGGCGGTAGTATTAGATAGATGGTAAATGGGCGGTAGTATTAGATAGATGGTATTAATAAAACCCACAGTATTGGCCCGTGGTATTGCATGTATGAGTCATATATAAAGGATAGAGACTCCCTGCGAGGAGTATCGTGTCTTGTTTTGTAATCGAGCTCTGCTCTATTGGAGGTTGCCCCCTCGAAGAGGCCTGTGAACATTTCTCTCTGAATAATAAAATCATTGCTATTCTGTGCTCTAGGTATATTTTCTTCGCATATTCTGTGTTCTCGGTATCTTTTCTTCGCAAATTCTATGTTTGGGTATTACTTTGCAGGTTAAGAGCATAACACTCAAGGAGACATAGCCCAAGATATCAGGGTGAACTCCATATTATATTTGTTGTCTTATGTGTTTGTTTTCACTGTTGCTTTAACTACTGTCATGTGCATTTGTATATCAGTTTAAGCACCTTCCCATATCAGCACAAACGACAGATTTTAAAGTAAATAATCAGCTGAAAACAAATACAAGCATACACTCATATTTTCAAGCATTTCTAATTTCCACATTGGTTAATCATTAAGACTTGGAAAAATTTAAAGCTTTGGAAGTGGGAGAGGTTCTTGTAAGTTAGACAAGAAGCCTAAGGGCGCTATTTTCAGATCATTCATGGAGCCTTTCCATCATGAAAAACTTGAAAAATATATTTCAATTCACAACAATGTTTTATCTTTACATTTAATTTTCAATCAAATTTATTTCTATCAAATAAATTAAATTCCTAAACCTAGATTGCAATTAGAAAATATCCTAGGGTCAAAAAATTGAAGGCTTTTTCCTCTTATGCAGGTAGTATATTGTTTGTTTATTTGAAGGGTTCCAAAATCTAGATCCACATTATTAATTCATATGCTCCACATACTAGTTGGAAGGCTTATTGGGATCACATAGTATCTAGTGGAATTTTGGATCTAAATTCTCCAATTTTGGTGGGGGAATTGAACAAGACCATGGGGTAACAAGCAATATGGGGAGATAAGGCTAAGGAGGATCCTCTAGAAGCTTATTTCAAGGGACTTTCTAATTATAATTCTCTTGTTGACATCGCTCCATGTTCGATTTTTCGTACTTAAGGGAACAAACGATCTAGATCAGAGGATATTTCCAAAAGGCTGGACAAATTCTTTGTCAATGAGACAATGTTGGACTAAATAAAGGATATCAAATCACAGGTCATTCCATCATTATTTTCTGATCAACTATAAATTCTATTGTCATGGGAGGGATATTTTGGGTTCCAGACATATCCATTTAAATTCAACTCTTCGTGGTCCAAATTAAAAGAATTTGAAGTAATGGTTAGAGAAATACGGAATAAAGCTCTATCTCCCTCACCTTTGGTCAGTATGGATTTCATATGCACCAAATTGGGAGCTCTAAAGGAGCTCAAAACATGGGTAAAGAAAAAGAAGCCTGAGAATACATAGGAATTGGTTGACATTGAAGATGCTCTTTGCCATATAAATGACCCTTGTGATCCTCTATATTTCTCTGAACTATACAAATAAAAAATTATGGAATTGGAAGTTAAGAATAGATATTTTCTTGTTGCAAGAAGAAGAATGTCAAATGAAAAGTAGGGCTATTTGGGTGGTTGCTGGTGAAAAAAATACAAAAAATATATTATAATCATGTGTCCAAAAGAATGAAGGACAACACCATAAGTGGTATTAGGGATGATGATGGACAATTTTTATCCTCATAGGCAGACATTGAAAGAGCAACTGTTAATCACTTTAGTAGGCTATTCAAAGGGAAAAACCATGTCTTCACGTCACAGAAGAAATTTATTGAACATATGCCCCATATGTTTTCCGATGAAGAGAACGACATATTGGGTAAACCGACTTCAAAGGAAGAACCATTTATGGTTTTAAAAGCACGTAAAGGAGAAAATTCTCTACCCATATGACTCGGGGGTAGAATTTTTCATACATTTCCTGGAGTTAATGATTTAGATCTTCTAGCAGTAGCAGAGGAGTCTAGGACTCAATGCTACATCTCTTATTCAATCAATGCTACATTTATTGCACTTATTTCAAAGAAGCAAAATCCTTCATCTTTTGCAAATTATAGGCCCATATCACTATGAAACTCTATTTATAAGATGATATCTAAATTAATTGTTATTAACCTAAAAAATTATTTCTCTAAGCATATTTCACCATAGAAGTTTGCCTTCCTTAAAGGGAGACAAATATAGGATGTGTCGATATTACGCAGTAATGCATACATTCCATTAAGGTTCAAAATATGAAAGCATGAATGATGAAGATCAATTTGGTCAAAGCCTACGATTGTGTGGATTGGGAATTCCTACAATTGGCATTTCACAACATAGGTCTTAATATCCAAAACATAGGATGGATTATGGCTTGTGTTTCTACTACAAATTTCACAGTGATCATTAACAAATTCCCTTTGAAAATTTTCAAGGTTTTTAAAGGGTTGCAATAAGGATGTGCATTTTACCCTCTCCTCTTTCTACTTGTCATTGATGGGTTGAGTCGAAATATTGGCAACGCTAGGTCCAGGGGTTTGATTATGGGAGTGAGGTTGACCAGAAATATCTCCGCCACCCACTCATTAAAGAAATTTTGAGGTCTAAAATGGGCCTCAAAACAAAAATGTATAACCAAAATCAACTTTGTAAGAACCAATAAGATTCAATATGATGATGTCAACCATGGGTGATGATTCACCATTTTTGGAGTAAAAAAGTAAAAATATTAAAACATTAAAAAACTATTTTTTCAACTCGTATTTTCAACTTATCTCCCTACAATTTTACTCAAATTTCAAGAAGGAACATTTGTTGGATGCAAAACTTAATTCTTCATCCAAGGATTACCCATGTTTCATGCTTTCTATGGACGTTGATACATGAAAAATGAGAAATACATTAAAAAATGTGATTGTGGCTACACGAAAAATGAGAAATACCTTAAAAAATGTGATTGCAATCACATTTTTTCATGTATTTCTCATTTTTCGTGTAGCAGGGTCTATCAAAAGTATGAAAAATGGGTACTCCTTTGATGAGGAATTAAATTCCACACTCAACGAGTGCTCCCACTTTAAATTTGAATTAAATCGTTAGGAGATAAGTTGAAAAAAAATATTTTCCTTTTCCCCTCGAAAATTTGATGATGTACTCTAATCTTATTTTATTATTTCCACTATTATTTTATAATATTCCTTAGAAAGCCCATTTTAGACCTCAAAATATATCTATGCAATGTTTGTAGATAATTTATTATCCGGTGGTGAAACAAAGATGGTAGAATGGATGCAACTGCACATGATTCTCACATCTTTTAGGGAGGCATCAGGACTTTATATGAAAAAGGGAAAGTTAGTACCACTAGTAGAAAATGAGAAATTAGTGACTAGGTGACTAAAAAAGTTATCCACCACAGCTTTTCCAAGTGAAACACTGCCAAAAATGAGCAATCTTATGTGACCTAACTAAAAACTACTAACATAAATGACTAATTTAGTCCCGGTTTAAATATATGGCTAGTTAATAAGTAATACAACTAAAAATGACTAACGTGAATGATTGATTAGTCTAGGAACAAAAATACAATTACCTAGCAAGTACTACAATAATACAGATATGTTGTTTATGTTAGTCATTTTAATTGTTTCACTTAAGCAATCTAAACTTACAAGTGATAGGGGATCCATAAATGAATCCATCCATTGCTTCCATTATGTGGATTTCTTGTTTGTCTAACTTTTACTTTGAGAGATTTAGCCTTTAAACAAGAAGTTTCTATGTGCACCTACTTAAAACTCACCCTACAACAAAAAGCAATGTGTTCATAATAAAATAATTGTGTTCAACTACAATTGTCACTTTTCAACACTATTTGGTAGACTCATGCTCATATATGCATAAACTTATATTTTTGCACAAGTGGTAATGGTTATCCTGTTGTTGCAAGACTCACAATAACACACTAACCTAATGTGTTATCAATGCTTGAAAGGGTTTCCCATCCCAATGTTCAAGTGGGACACTTGAATTTTAATTATCCAAATTGAAACCTTTAATAATGATTTTGTATGTATAGGTTGAATCAAGTACCATGAATTTTGTCAATTGGGTTTATCTCATGTGGTTATAAGGAATGATTTCTTTCCTCAAGTGACATGTTGACATGTTGAACTCATATTGAGTATATTATTGTATATATTGAATACATAAGAATGATGATCAACCATTTTTTCAAAAGAATGTTAATCAACCATTATTTTTATGTTAAATTTAGGAGGGTTATTACCTTAATGCACACCCTCATTTGCACAAGGATGATGGTTTTTTATTACTCATATGTTGACATTAGCTAGTTTCTACATTTTATTATTACACATACACACCCACATAACATTCCAAAGATGAGATTTTATAACTGTAGACATAAAATTTAAGATATCACAAGATAGGTGTTTTCAATAATTATTTCACATGCAAAGAACCACAACATGTCCAAGAAAAAGAAAAGTAAAATTTAGCCAATAAACATACTCACCCCACAACCACCCATTTTATTAGTAGAGAAAATTACTATTTTGTATTCAATCCACTTTTACAAATTAGTTTAAAAATATAAAAAAATAAAATCCACTCTCTCATTACTCCCCTTGACATAAATATATGAAACTTATATGCTAGTAAACTATCACTCAATATGGAATAACACACAACTAGAGTAGAACAAGAGAGGTTTTGAAGTAACCCTAAGGGACACATATTTCAAGGGACATTTGTAGGCATATTTGCATAGATAAGCATTCCTCTACGGGGTTTCGCTGGGTTGATCCAACGAATGAGAGACACTTATTTTCATCCTCCTCCTTTCAATACACATTTGACACATGCCAATCCTCACACACTGTCATTGCGCGCCCGAGCAGTCAACTTCTTTGTCTAGGATCAAGTCTTATAATATCTTCCTATGTTTGTGTGTGCAAGTCACGAGTTCAAGGCCTCCACCACCAGTGATAACCGTTAATTGTTGACTATTCTTCCTGACTTGGGTAGGGCCTCAGACGAAGTTGGAAAAATCCCCCTGACACGAATTGTGCCTACAAGTTTCCCTTTGTTGCCCTATGTGGTGCCTTCTGAGCAGTTGCTGAAGAGAACCAATGAATTGGAAGTGAGTCATGTGCACTTGAAAGAGAAGTGAAAGAGGAGATGACTAAGTTGCTTCGCAGTCATGAGGTTGAGGGTAAGGTTGTAGCAAAAGAAGAAGCCGAAGTTGAAATCGAAATCGAAGTTTGGAGAAGGTATCGATACTTTCAACTCATTTGCTCTGTCATTCAATAGGAAATGTAGTGAAGATGGCCAAGTTTCTTGATAGTCACGAGGATGAGGTTGAGGCTGCAACAACAACAGAGGTTGAAGTTGAAATTGAAGTCAAAGTTGTAGTTGGTGTCGATACTCTCAACTTACAGACTCAACGATTCAATAGGAAATATAGTGAATTATGGTCCTATTCGCCTAGAACAGCTCAATATAAATCTTCTCAACAAAGTCACAAATTTGCATCGTCTTCATTGCTGCAGTGATTACATTCGGTATCACCATAGTGAAACTAATTGACGATAGTTAGGGGGGAATAATACGATGCTCGACGGAGAACGGGGTAGACTTTGCCCTAAAAAACACGTCGCATATCACCTCTCCAATGAGACTAGGGCTCTTATCAATCTGCGCAAACGCCTCTAAAGAAGGATTCAACGAATGAATTCCCAGATCATTTCACAGACATGGACTATAATAGGGCAAGCAGTTCACATATTTAAACCTTCAGGAAAAATAACTTACTAGTATGATTTTTCATTCTATCACGACATTTACAAAACTTTTAGATTTTCATTTATACACCTTTCATTGATAGGGTAATTTAGAACTTTTATTGGCATTGTTCAGTATGCATTGATGGTCATTCTTGTAGTTTGAACTTTGTTTTGAATGCATGAACATTTTATCAAATTCCATTTAGTCCATATGAAAAATGAAATAAATTTCATGCCATGCAAAGATAAACCCATCATGAGATAGTGGACTAAATAAGTTATTGAACATTGTCCCTACATATTGTCTTTTCACTGGGATTCAATTTCTTGCTATTTATCTTTTTTGAATTCTATCGTAAAAAATGGACATTTCCAAAATATACCATGAGAAAATAGTTGTTATTGTCGGTGCTTGTTTTTCACATCAAACTCAATATACCATACAACTCTGCAATTAAAAAGAAAATGAGAAAATCTTATTTTACCAGTATGCATTATTTCTGGTTGGATGCTTGATGTTATCAACCATTCTCCATTGAGAATTAGTGCCTTAAACCCTCATAGTATAGTCCAAGTCAACAATTTGAGTATCTTCAAAAACTTTATGTATTACTTGCTCTGTTGAACTTAAGGATTTAAGAAATCGTGTTTTATTCATGACATTGTAGTATTGTACATTGAACAAATGTTATAAAATCACAAAATCAAATAATTTCATTTTTGAATGTCACCCTCAATCTCAAGAAAGCTAGATGCAAGTTCTTATCAAAATGCATATGCACCTTGTTTTCCCAACCTGATTGCAAATAGGTGAGGAATGAGACTATTATAATGCCACAGTGAGACATAACATATGAGACTAGAAGGTGACACAGGAGAAACTGATTGGAAAACATGAAAACTAAGAAGTCAGGAAATGGATATGGATATGGATCCACCAGATTGTTGAAAATCCAAGATTTGGATAGAATGGGAAAAATCCTTGTACAAGATAAACAATAATATATATATATATATATATATATATATATATATATATATATATATACAGAGAGAGAGAGAGAGAGAGAGAGAGAGATTTTAAAAAATATATCTAAAGTAAAAAATCATGATCACTCATGAATCACAACATTAGAACCACAACTATTAGACAATTTATAAATCTGAACATTGAAGTCATGATGCATGATTCTTTGTATGAAAAGGATAAATGTCAATACAAAATTGAGTGTCTCATCAATGATCACTGTATTGATATGATGATCTAGATTAGGTCTAACTACATATCCATAAATGAGCCTACATCCTCATCTTTATCATTATGGTTTTTGAAGGATATTGTTTGTTCATCAATGGAGTCTTGAATACAAGTGATATATTTTTATATTAGGGACAATTTAGGCATCATAGGGATTGCATTTACAGCAGACTAATTGTGTTTAAGAGTCTTATTTTGGCATTCTCAGGGAATGCATTGAGAGCCAAACACTGATATGCTTAGATACATAGAAGGATTTGAAAGGGTGAGACATTAGAAATATCAGAGGCTTGTTAGAACATTGCAAAGAACGTATTCAAAGATCAATACATCATTGGAAGCCTGAATAAAATATCATGCCTTCTTAGGAATTTGAGGGAATGCATTGAGAGATGAACAAAAAAATGGATCATTTCTCATTTGTGAAGGTTTTGGTTGGAAAGATGGCACTAAGCACCCCAATCTCATCCAAGCCTACCAGAATAGGCGTCCATCCTACCACTTCTCCATTATTTTCTAAGATCAGGCCCAATCATTCCCCTAAAATTGTAGTTCTCCCCATAATTTTCCCAAGGTCATCTGATCCAAATGTCCATAACATCTTATCCACCTCCCATATTTAGCATATTGAGATGAATAAGTTGTCTTCTACCTGTTTTGGGTCATTGAAACCATGCTTGGTGATTGTAGTATATGTAGGAAGGCAAGGCTCAACTGTGGTGAGTCTCTGGGGAAGCTTTTGGGGAAATCCAGAGGGCCTCTAGACCTTGAGGGCACCCATGAGAAACCCACTGTTTTCCATAGTGGATATGTCTCAAATTTCAATTGGAAAATCTAAGTTGGATATTGCACAACTACATTTGAATGTTAGATCAAAACCAGGGCTTAGTTATGTGTTTTAATTTAATGGGAACATTGAATCAACTGCTCAAGTTTTTCAGATTCAGGGCAATTTTGGACAACCAATTTTCAGCTACAAGTCCAGTTCTCACCAAAGCTCAACATCATGGTTAGTATTCAATGTCTCCTCTTATTTCTGCTTGTTTTGTCATAATTATTGGCATTTCCACACATGAACACTCATTCATACACAAAGGAAGAGTGGAATTATAAATATTTTAAGCATATAAGATCATTACCTCTTGAGGATAAAAAAATCAGTGGAATGTTCTGAATAACATCAAAAATTTGAATTCAATAGTTCAATTGGTTATAAATTAGGAAAATGTTTTGAACAATCATCGCCTTATCAACCCAACTGGAATCCATGATAGATCTACTTTAGTAAAATTTAACCTCGAGAGATAGAGAGGTGGATTGAATGACTTGGGATGTTATAGTCCATACAAACACTATTAGATCCTTTTAGGAGTGTGATAAAGTGTCTAAAGTACCAAGGTTGCAATGAGAAAAATTGCAAGAAGTTAAACTATGATTTGGTTGGTGTGGCCTTCTCAGGCCATGTTATTGCACCTCCCAAGCCATGTTCCTACATCCCCCAACCCATGTGAAGAACATGGATTCCTAATAAGCATGGATTTATGTTTGAACATTGAACTTCATCTTCCCAAAATCAAAAGGGTGCCTAGTTTCTGAGATAAATCCAAATGTTACATTAGTTTAAATCTGATTTTCAAAACCTGTGAGCTAAAGGGTAGTCTTGTGTGGTATTAAGAAAATACGTGTCATAGAATTTTGGTAATTTTGTAGCTTGTTAAGTTGTCTTTTTGAAGGGCATTACAAACAAGAGACATGGGGTGAAAATATATGTCAATTTTCTCAATCATTTTTGATGGGGAATGATTTAATTACATTAGAAGTGAAATGTATGATTAGGTTTTGTTATTATTCTTTTTCCGTTTAATGCAACATGATAGTAGCAACAAAAAAATTTGTTTGTGCTTATTAGGAAAAGTTCAAGACCAAGAATGAGATACGAGGGAATGAAAAGGATGGCTTGTAATGATTCACGATTTATTTGGTTCTCCTATAACAGCTACATCCATTAAGAGACCCTTTGTTCATTCACCTGGCTCTGATAGTGTACGCCACTCAAATATTGGCGCCTAGGTCATTCTTAGACCTGAACACCAGGGTGAAGACAATTGGAGACCATGGGGTTGCCTGGAAGCTTGGAGAGAACTGTTGAAAAGTGTAACTAGGTTCAATCTTCATAATGACATGTAATTGTGATTTTATGAAAAAGATATAAAGAAGAGAAATAAAATTATTGTAATGCTTGCATCATGGGTTTTGATAAGCAAGAGATTTTATTTTTAGTTAAGGCTCTCATTGTGAGCCCTTAAGGATATTTTCATCTAGTCATAAAAGTCTAAAGATTCATTGTCAGGTATTGAAGGCATGTTACACATTGTAAAAGGTCGAATTTGTTTTTTAAGTCACCCTCCAAGACCTTGTCACTAGTCCTCAAACAAATTGACCTACAATCAAAGGATGATTCGAGAAAGATGAAGTTGGACTACCCTTGTGATCATGTCAACCTAACTGTCATGAACCAACCTCTATATATAACAGTTCTCAGCCTCATTTTGAGTACATCAATTCGGTGAAGCAGGTATCTAATGTCAAGTGCGCAAATCATCCTACAAGGAGCCTTAAAGTCAATGAGGGAAGAAGGAAGGATAAGAAAGGAAAGATTTATCATTGTAGATTGTTTGTGGGCTAGTTTACCCTCACACGTGTGAAGATTGCAGGTTCGAAGTTTGCAAGGATAGATCAAAGATTGTAGTCACATAAAGGTGATCTTGTTTGGGTGAAGAACCTCGCTGAAGGAAGTCAAGTAAGAGAGAGAAAATAGTCTCCCTCTTGATGAGACTATTCAAGAAGTAAAATTGTTCTAGGGTTTCTGTTGTGAAGAAAGGAGTTGCAGACCTACAAGGAGAGACGGAAATTCTGAAGGAATCCAAGAAGAGGAAGAAGATGAGCAATGTTGATCTAAGGGAAAATAGGAGTCTTGTGACTTGGTCTTGGAAGGGCTCTACTGTCGAGGGTCCTTTTCATGGTCTTGGTGTTCTTCAATTGAAGGTTCTATAAGAAGAATTAATTGGGTTTTTCTCTCAAAGAGTGAGAGGTTTTGGCCCTAACTGACAACCTATACATTGTGTCTCTTGTATTTGTATTGTTCATGAGTTGGTAATTGTCTTGATGAAAAGAAAATAATAATAACATAAGAAGAGAAGATCATAATGAAGAAGTAAAATGACACTCACAAGAAATTATCATAATAGAGAAATCACCTATCTATTGATGCCCTAGATTTGTCAACAAGAATAAGGGAGTGGCGGTGGATTGGGGTGCAAATTTTAGCTTATGGAATATGGTGGTGGTTCGGCTTGAATGGGTAGTGGACTTTTGATAGCATAATCAATTGTTAATGCTCACAAGGGTGGCAAGTTTCTTATAAATAGTGGTCATCATAAGTCAAAAACACTTATATCTAACTCCCCTGCTCCAACCCCTCTTAGCAGTGGAGACTTTAGTTCCAACATGTGGCCTTATCAATCTTACTATAGCTTTGTGACGAGATCTATTTTTCAAGGAGAAAGAAAGTTTAGTAAGCCTATGCTCTAGTTAGAAATGAGACATGTTACCTACGTGGAGGATGCTACAGTGATTGTAGCCTTGTCTGTGGTAGTGGATCTAAGCATGTATGCATGCCATTGCCAAGTTTTTTCTAGGAAGTTGAACAAACAATCTGTCATAGGAATGACAAATTATAGAGGAAGAACTATTTGTGACAGCCATAAACAAAATCAAATCCAATCACCAAAATTTCCTAGGGACAAGGAGAAAATTGGCATCCTTATTGGGGAGCTCATATGGTAACCTCATAGAATTGGATACATCTTAAATGTATTAGAGGCATGTTTATTGAGTTTGGTATTTGGGCTTTTATATGCCACAACGAGAAGAAGATTACTACTTTTGCTAGGTTCTTAGGAGTATTGTATCTCAAATCATGAGTCTGCAATCTTCAAAGATGAAGTACTACTTGTCACATTTCAATGCTTTTTTATCATAACTTGGGATCATCAGAGCATTGATTAGTTTACGAGATGTGTATTTTGTAGGATATTTCTAGGATTGACTTGAGCATATTAACAATGGCAATGAGATATAACAAACAATGCTATCAAATTTTAGGCCATCTAAAATATTATGTCATTGTGATATATGAGGATATATTCATGTATTATATTTGAGGCTCTTATTTTTCCCTCAAAGAAAATTTGGAGTTATTTGTGCTTTAACAACTAACAGAGTGTTACATTGAAAATTGAAAAGATTGAAGAAATATTTATCATTAGTCCCTTTTTTCTCAGAATCTCATGGGATATGATGTCTGCTATGGTTTGGATGCAAGGTTGGGTGTAATGATGGATTTGTTATTGGGTCATAATTTTATGAAAAGAACAAATGAAGTAGTTGTAACGAGAGAGTGTATCCATTTCACTATGAACATCTTGCCGCCTTGTATATATATATATATATATATATATTTATTTATTTACTTATTTTTAAATTTTTTTTCAGTAGCTATAAACTTCTAAGCATGTTTCAGTAAAAGAAATACACAGGCAAGTCTATTGAAGGTAAATGTAAAGCACTGCATTGCCCTGCCAGATTATAAAAAAAATCACAAAATTTGTATACAAGATACAACCTGGCCATGATTCATTGCAGTGATAGAAAAATACACTACAAATCTATCAATATTTGGCTTGAAAGTTTACCATCCATTATAAAGGGTTTGATTTGGATACTGTAATATGGGTTGAAAAGTGGGTGTTAAGGTCTAGAAGGGTTAAGTTCATCGCCCCATGCCTTATACAGGTGTTAAGGTCTATAATGGTACAAGTTTGTTGTCCCGTGTATTGCATTATTCTAAGGTGTCTAGATTGAAAGATATTGTCCGTTTGAGCATTAAGCACAATATTTGGAAATTGACTAAACTATAAGAAAAACTTTACTCTATATTAATTTTATCTCAATATTCATATGGAGAATGGGAATTATTCACATGGATGGTGGGGATGACATATATCATTTAATATAATCCCTAATATTGAGGAACTTGATTAAATTTAAAGTTTCAACTTATAATTTTGTTATCAATAATTTATCATACACTATAATGAAATTTAAGTTTTCTTCAGGCCAATCTATACTTCCTATCAAGTGGAATACTAGTAAATTATTAGGCAACACTCATTTTGTGGTAATATTATTAAGTAGTGGGGTGAGATTGGTTGCTGAGAATATGACACTGTTATAGTTCTCATCCAATTTCAATATTTGAAAAACATGGCGAATATGTTTCTTTGTAGATGTGTCCCTTTTAAAGGGGACATTAGTGTGCAAGTGAATCTTGTGATGTCCCATATCAGCACATTCTTGAAGACATCTCACAATGATCAACACTACCAGTTCTTGTCCTGAGATGACAAAATATGGGCAGGTTATCAACAAGTATCGTGGAAAAGTCAAAAAAATTAAACTGGTCATTTTATGTTGCAACAACATCAAAGGATCCAACATGTGACTTAATTTGGTCAAGGGAGTAATGCTACTGAAATGGCGGCATCTTCATAAGTGGAAAATCTAGCATGTTATGGAAACATTGTTGTTGTTTCATACCCGAAAGAGAAATGATAAACGAGGTGAAGAAATCATGAAAACTTGTTCCATTACTTCAAAGTAGAATATTTACATGATTTACATGATAAATAACTAAAAGCTTCTCAAATTCCCCTGTAATAACATCATTGATGTGTGAACTCACACCAGCATTAACAAAAAAAAATACAAGATAATGCCAAACTTCTGAGATAGATAAACCATGCATCATGATCTTTGTGGCAAGGTTATTTACAACCTGGTTTCTGTAACAACGTTGGAGCAAGGTGTTTGTATCACACATCATTCTACATATTAATGTGGAAAAAGTGCCACTCATATACATAGACACATAAAGGTGATTATAAATGAAGGATAACAAATATTCCAGAAGCTTAACATAGTGAAAGAAACTTTCAAGTGGTTTATCCTCATACAAGTCCTTCCACTTGATAAAATATCTCCCTGATGTAGCTTTTGTTTCACAGCTTTGGAAGACTCAAAACTGTAAGTTGAATTTATGAAATAAGCTCATTGACAATGGAATGAAATTTCTCTAAAGCTTTTATTATTTTAGAGTTGATCAATTTTCATCTCTACAAAAAATGTGGATCTTCCTTATTTCTGTATATTTCAAACAACGTCTTTGAATAATGGATAACAACATCCCTACAATATTGAACACCTTTTGAATAATGCTTCTCTAAATCTTGAACATACTTCCTCGTTGGGGTAAAAGGATCATTATTCGTAAGGAATTTTGCAAGAAGAGAACCCCTGCATTATATGAATTATCACTTCTAAATTAGAAATTCGTCAGTAACTCAAAAAAATTCACCTACATAATAAGAATAGATTATGGAAATCTTGGTCTAAAATAAAAACCTAACAAGATCAATAATCCACGCATGAATCTTTCACTAATAGCTAACCTGATTCAAATTATCAGAGTGTATTCTCTGTAAATTATCAATCTTTTTTGCATGATTTTGAAATCAAACTACAACTTTTTCCAATTTAACAATCCTATCGGCATACCTTTGCACCTTTCTGGGGAAATTTCTACTTTATAGGTTTTAAGATCGAGTTTCCCTATTGAAAAGGATTTTAGAGTTTTATAAGAAGTGATAACATTTTTCATATTGAATACAATACAACAGTGGGAGGTTTTGTTCTGTTTGTGCGAGTGTTCATGGGAGGAGGAAGAGAAGCATCAAAGTAGGAAATATGGTGCATGTCAATTTTAACTACAATTGTAAGTTCTTTCATTTCCTTTCTTGTTCTTCATTCCCCATTCTCCATTCCCTTCATAATATTTTGTTTTTGTGTTTTTATTTTGTATAACCCACCTTTATTTACAGATGGGAAAATGTTCAAGAAGCCTTAGTGGTCCTACTAGAAGAAGCGGTTGGGCGCAAAGCTGAAATTGGTGGGAGAATATAGGGATGAGAAGATATTCAAGAAGCCTGGGCAGTGCTACTAGAAGAAGAGGTTGGGCACAAAGCTGAAATTGGTGGGAGAATACAGGTTACAAAACAAGAGACATCTTTGGAGGGTTCAATACATGTTGAATTGCATACGAAATGAAACACGAATGCTTCTAATGTTGCGCAAGAAAAACCTTCACTGAATATTCGAAGGAGAAGCCCTACTGTGGCATATGAAAAAGTATGGTCTCCAAGACGAAACCCAAATTAAGCTCGATTATGTCCTTACTCTCACCATTGATAATTTCCTTGAGCACTACTTTCAAAATATTGTCTTCAAATCTGACATGGCCAATTCCATCCATCATGCTCGTGTTCGCTTCCTGAAACACCACACCATGTACTATATTCAATTCCATTCTATTATTAAATAACCATAAATATTCTATCCATTATAATCATCTCACTTTTATATAGAAGAGGCCAAATTTCTTGTTCAAACTATGAAATTCCATATTGAGATTTGTATTACAAATGTGGTATTTTTTTAGTAGTGATTCATCTTACAAGTTCGACCTACCTTAGTCCATAAAAGTACAAATTCATGTTTCTAGTTATGGTATTCCAATTCTTTGGCTGAGAGGGCTATATTTTCCTACAATTTAACCAAAAGCTTGCACCTTCCCCCAAAAAATCCAAAATACAGAAGTAAAAGAAATCCCAAGTAGAGAACGAGAAGCACAACTGTTAGTGGGAAGAAATGTCACAGGAAGACTTGAGCCCCAATGGTGGTAATAACAATGCCCTTTTTCAATGACCCTTCTAACTACTTTTACTAGCAACCACTCTTGAGGGTACCTCATATATCAAAGTCACACCAGACTTTGAACCTGAAAACATATGAATGGAAAAGTGTGCTAGGAAATTTAATGAGATCAATGGTTTTTGACCCCAACCAGTCATTGTTTCTGGTGTTCAAATTTCCAACTAGAAAGCATTTTGATGGACCCTTTATTATGGAATTTTGTTAATTAACTAAGGTCCAGTTTATGAAATAAAGAACACATGTTCACCTGTTTAGACTACAAAATTACATAGATTATTTAGACTACAAACAAGATACATTTAATTAAGGGGCACTGTTGAGGAATATTTATTTTGGTAAAGTAATCTAGGATTGAACCTTTCCTTATCTTAACAAAAGGCCATTTTGATATGCATAATGAACCCCTAGGCTTTGTATCGTGTGAGGAAATTCATCGAGGTAGTAACAATTCCTCACTTTTACCAACCCAAGAAAATCCCCTTTGATGAAACAAGTCCCCTTATTTTCACTAGCAACTCTTACTGAGGGCATCTAATTATTTTAATGTCACCCAAGACTGAAATACCCTAGGACTTGTACCTTAAATTTTCTGAATAGAATACTGCACTAGCACAGGTGGTGAGCCAACTAGTTTTTGTAGGCATTCAAACTTGTTGCTAGATGACGATAAACTTCATAGATGAACTGCACTACAAAGAGGCCATCTTTGGCTAAGTTATTCTATCAAGTAGTATATATTCTATCAAAGTAACCCAAGACTTGATCCTGGGCTTATCTATATGTAGAATACTGGTAATATGTGTAGTGAGCTCCCCCCTCCCCCCCAAGGCTTCCTAACTTGTTCACTATCATTTTAACCGATGTGCCATTATTGAGTAACTGGATAAAACATATGTTAAACTTGCTTTATTTTGTAAGGTGGATGTCACATTCTATGATGTGGTTAGTGCGGCTTACACATCTGGAAGAGAATACAACAATCCACATTCAAATGGGAATCCTAGTGGGGGCAATAGAAATTTCTTGTTTTTCCTACTAAAATAAGCCCTCTTTGATCAAACATGATTTTCTTGATGAGTGGCTACTATTGAGGGTATCTATTCTTTTAAACTCACCCAAGACTTGAATTCCCAATACTTGAAATTGAAGTAATATGAATAGAAGATTGAACTAGCTCATGTACTAAACCCTCTCATTTTTAAACCTATTCATCATTGTTGTCATTTTCACACTTGCCATTAGAACATGCTTGGATGGAATTTTCTATGAAATTATCTTTAAAATGAAAAGAATCGTTTTATCCATTTTAACTAGTCTATTCTATAGAATAGAGGATGCTCAAATATCTATCTATTATTTAAAACTTCATGTATAATCCATACTAACAAAACATGTTACCTCTTTTTGATAAATCCTTAGGGAAACATAGTTATGGTTTTTATTAATTTGATTTCTCTTTTCTTTGACACTTTCTTGTTATGTTTCTAATTAGTTCTTCTTTCCAATTATTATATTCTTATCATCAAGACAAGTTCCAAACAGAACAAAGAACACAAGATGTAGGCACTCAACCAGGGAAAAACCCCTCTTCTAGGGGAAAACCCATAAATTCTTCTTCTCTTCTTTAAAATCAAATCAAATGAGACAACCAAGACCTTTCAACAAAGAACAAGAACTCAAGATCTCATTTTATCCACCAAGTCAGCCTCCCATGAACAAGTCAAACTTTCAAATATCAAGTCAAGGAAAAACATCATGTCAACTAGGGTTATGGCCCCTTTCTTCCCTCTTCTGCAATTTTCGGTCTGTTAACTCAATCCTACACCTTTCCTGCACCTTTCGGCCTTGTAATACTCTAGTAAACTCACATGTGTGCTAGAGGATAAAAAATTTAAGACCTCCTTATCTCCTTCGCTTGGCGTCCTCTTCTTCTTGCCATAGGATAGGCTCTCCTTTATGTATTTCACACTTCATTTCCACTTCTACTTGCAGATCGAATTTCATATCTGTGTGTCCTTCTCAATATGTTGAATGCATGGGTATATATAGTAGTTTGAAGCTCCTTTTTGAAGTTAACATGAGTAGAAGGGAAGACGAACTTGGTGGAGGAGAGACTAGACATAGTTTTGACAAAAACTATTTTCTTCTTTGATAAAATAAGCCCAAGAAGGATCCATTATATGATGACAAGGACTAAGACTCATGACATAAATAGTAGAAGCCTTCAATGGAGGCTTTGACCTAGAAACAAAATAAACAAAACATGAAACCCATGCTCTTAAATAAATTTTCCTTTACAATAAATTTTTCTTTTCTTTCCTTTTGACAAATAAATTACATCATGACTCAAATATAATTATGAATACTGATACTAGCAACATTTCTCAACACTTCCTATTAACTAGGGAGGTATTCGTTATTGTTCAACAGGTACGAGGTTGAACTCAATTTGAAATTTTCTTTAAGAAGATAACAACAACATACACAATGCTTGGGATACCTTACTGCCAAGGTATCCTCCCAATAGGGACTAAGGTGTCATCTAGGCAATTTCCACTACAGGTTCCATCAGGCTACAACCACCCTCCAAAATTTTGCCTTAGCTTCATTATGGAGCCTCCCTACCAACCTTCCTTAGCAACATATCTTGCCTTGTCAAGTACACAAACTTTAGTGATTTTCTAGCATACTACTAGCCTGTGCATGATAGCTTGTTGCATCCCCCTCACAGGTTGTTTCTTCGGACTTGGTCCAACTGCAGGCTGGGCAACTCCCTCAAGAAATTGTGCAATTCTGGAGGGGAACCATCCTTCCCTATAGAAATTACGCAATCCTATCTGGTAGCCTACTGGGCTCCAAAATTGTGCAAATCTACCTGTCACCCTTCACTGGAAAAATTGAACAATCTCTCCTAGCAGGACTGCTCAACCTATAAATTGAACAATTTTGGCCAGCAGTCAGCTGCTCAGCCTAGAAATTTTGCAATCCTTCTGGGTAGCCAGCCCATCTTCCTCCCAGAAATGCGCAAATTTTCCCCTCAGTTGAGCAAGGTGTTGCATGTGCCATTGAGTTGACTGGCTCCACCCGGGACCAAGAAAACTTGACTTGCATGCATGGGATGTTTTTTTTCTGGAATAGCAAAAGCAACATGCCAAAAGCATCCCTAGATTTTAGGGAGCTATTTTTAGTAGCTAGAGGTTACATGAAAAGTTCGTTTTAGAATATTTCCTGCAAGTGTCACTTTTTCCTAGATTTGTGGCATGCGTGTCATGAGCCTCAAACTTATTTATTCAATGCTTCAGATATCTTTTCTTGATATCAATATTGGATCTCTGACATCTCACAACACATCCAGGAGTCTTCGACACATCCAGCTCAACTATGTCTGGGTAAGTCAGCTTAACTTGTCTTTTGTAGCATTTCTGTCACTTTTTGAGTTTTGGCTTGTGTGAATGTGTCTTGCTTGCTTTCTGTGAACGCTTGCTGTCGTTTACATGCATAATAGCTTGTATTAGCATCGTTTCAGTTTTTCTTAGCATCTCACTATTGTCGCATGCATGAAACTATTTTGCACAAATGGTCGTTGATTTGGCGACTTGCTTCACCCACATGCATGTTGTTCCATTTTCTGAATCTTTCATTCATTGTTTGAATGCATGATCATTCACTCATGCTTACACTCAGTATCGCCATGCATTCACATTCAAACTTGCTTTCAGTTGCCAGTCAGTGGGTCTGGGCAGCTTTGGCCCGAACTCTGCCTCACCAAGAGAGCATTGCGCAATCCTGAGAGGGAAGGCTTTGTCTTCCTCTCATAAAATGCACATTCCTGCCCAGTGACTATCCTCCAGTCTTCCATTGCACAATTTTGAGGGACAGTGGCTACTGGCCGAGAAATTTGCGCAATGCAGTAACTGGGCTTGCAACCATTGCCAGCTGAAATTGCGCGTTGCATAATTCCAGCAGCCATTAGGCCAATCTGGATTGTGCATTGTGCAATTCTAGTAGCTAGCCAGCCTCCCAGATAGTCCAAACTACCTTTTGCATAGTTCTAGTAGCCAGTTTCTGTTATGAAACCAGCTCACAAAAAGATATAAAAGAGAGATCAACGCCTTAGAATTCAGCCTCTTCAAGGGGGCAACCTCCTTTACATTACACAAATGAGCAATTCTTTTGATGATTCAAATGAAAAAACCTCTTTTCTATATATAGGAGTCTAAGGAGTCACAATATAACCCATCCGACTTAACAATAATAATATAAAGCCACAAAAATAACAATAGAGGGATTGTATGGGGCACAATAATAACAATATGGAGACAATAGGGGCACAACAATATTAATAAGGGATACAACTACAATAGTAATGGGGTAATCACTAGTATTATAGGGACCCAACATGCCCCTCTCCTTCAAAAAAGTGTTGTCCTTAACGCTTCAGTAGTTATGGATGCTTCTATATAAAATTCTCATCCTCCCATGTGGAATCTTTAGCAGATAAGTTCATCCACTTGATAAGATACTCCGAAATTGATCGATTTCGTAACTGTTGAGTTCTTGTTTCTGTGATTGCTTCTGGTTCCAATATAATTTTCCCTTCCTCGTCAAGTTTTGGCAATATTGTTTGAACTGGGAGCTTTTCGCCTATAACCTTCTTTAAACATGAAATATGGAAAACTAGGTGCAATTGAGAAGCTGCAGGAAGCTCCAATTTGTATGCCATAGTACCAATCTTTTGTAACACCTTGGATGGACCATAATACTTTGGTGATAATTTATTATCCTTCTTAGCTTGCTTGAGGGACATTTGCTTATATGGTTGTTGTCGTAGGAATACCCAATCACCTACATCAAAACTTCTTTCACTGCGATGTTGATCTGCCTGTTGTTTCATTCTATTCTGTGCCAACAATAAGTTATCCTTTAAGAGTTGGAGGACATGTTGTTGATGTTCGATGTGATGTTCCACTGCTTGAGCCTTAGAATTTTCTCTTAAATATGATGTGATGGATGGTGGCTGATATCCATAAAGTGCCATAAATGGGGTCATTTTTATTGCTGTATGGAAGGAAGTGTTATACCACCATTCAACCAGAGGCAACCATTTGACTCATTGTGTCTATTTATCAGACATAAAGCAACGAAGATATCCTTCCAAACATTTGTTTACTATCTCAATTTTCCCATCAGATTGAGGATGATAAGATGAGCTATGAGCTAACTGAGTACCAAGACAAGAAAATAATTCTGTCCAAAAATTTCCAGTGAAAATGGGATCTCTGTCACTTACAATAATCTTTGGGTTTCCATGTAGCTTTTGAATTGTTTCCATAAATGCAGTAGAAACTGTAATGCTTTAAATGGATGTGATAATGCACAAAAGTGTGCATACTTGGTAAGTCTGTCAACTACCACCATGATGACACTCTTTCCCTCAGACTTGGGTAAACCTATGATAAAATACATTGAAACCTCCTCCCAACGTTGGCTTGGAATGGATAAAGGTTGTAATAGACCCAGTGTCTTAATTGTTTCAGCTTTATTTTGTTGGCAAACCAAACATTCTGCCACAAATTGTTGAATATCTGATTTAAGGTCCTGCCAAAAAAATTCCTTCTTAACCCTGTGGTAAGTTTCTAAAAATCCTGAGTGCCCTCCTAAGGGAGAAGTGTGCAATTCCATAAGAATCTTTTGTTTTAGCTGGGAATTCTTACAGAGGTATAAGCGATCTTTGTACCATAACGAATCATTTTTCCAGCTAAATGTATCAGACATACTGGAGTCTTGTTGTAACTTTCGAATAAGTGCCCACATTTCTTCGTCATTATTCCATTCCTCACTTGCTTCGTTTATCCAATCTGGTTGGATAATAGAAATGGCACACAACAATACTTCCACATCCTCATCCTTTCTTGAGAGTGCATCTGCCACCACATTTTGCTTCCCTTTTTTGTAAAGGATTTCAAAGTCACAACCCAACATCTTTGTGACCCACTTTTGTTGCTCTTCAGAGGATAATCTTTGTTCTAAAAATTATTTAAGGCTATCATGATCCGTTTTTACCTTGAAGTGTCTTCCCATTAGGTAGGGTCGCCATTTCTTAAGTGCATGGAGTATTGCCAACATTTCCTTCTCATAAATAGCTTTGTGTAAAAACTTTCCCTTGATTGGACAACTTTCGAAAGCAATGGGTCTTTCATCTTGCATTAAAACAACACCAATTCCATTTCCTGAAGCATCACATTCCACAATAAAGGTTTTTGTGAAGTTTGGTGTAGTTAAGACCCGTGCTTGGCGCATTGCCTCTTTAAGATGCTCGAAGGCCTTTGTTGCTTTTGGAGTCCATGAAAATGCATCTTTCTTCAATAATGTCGTTTGAGGTGCTACTATTCTCCCATAATTCTTAACAAACTTGCGATAATACCCTATCAACCCGAGAAATCCTCGCAGATGCTTTATGGATGTGGGGATTTTCCATTCCTTAATGGCTTTAATTTTTCTAGGGTCTACCTTAACTCCTTCATGAGATACAATATGACCCAGATATTCCACGTCTTGTACTCCAAAGAAACATTTGGATCTTTTTGCATATAATTGTTTCTCCTCCAATAGTTGTAGCACCCTATCAACATGTTCAACATGATCCTTCCAAGACTTGCTGTAGATTAGTATATCATCAAAAAATACTAGCACAAATTTTCTAAGGAATGGTTTGAAAATGGAATTCATCAAACCTTGAAATGTTGAAGGTGCAATGGTAAGGCCAAAAGGCATGACCAAAAATTCATAATGACCCTCATGAGTTCTAAATGTTGTTTTCGTAATGTCTTCAATCTTCATTCTAATTTGATGATATCCTGAACGAAGATCCAACTTGGTGAAGTAAATTGATCCATGCAATTCATCCAGTAATTCATCAATGACATGAATGGGAAACTTATCTTTAATAGTGAGCTTGTTGAGCTCCCTATAATCCAGTCACATGCGCCATGATCCATCCTTCTTGTGCACCAATACTACTGGAGCAGAGAAAGAACTTTGACTCTGTTGAATTATACCAACCTCTTGCATTTCTGCAACCATACGTTCAATTTCACTCTTTTGGGCATAGGGATATCTGTACGGCCTGATGTTTGGAGGAACACTTCTTGGAATAAGATGAATAGCATGATCATGACCACGAATAGGTGGGAGACCTTTGGGAGTCTCAAATACCTTGGAATGATTGTCCAAGTCTTTTTGGAGATCTGGAGAAATAGATGATTCCAATGTGGAAACATCTAGCGAACATAATTGTGCAATTACACCTCTTTGTTCCTTTTTTAGAAGATTTGTCATACTGTTAGAGCCGATTATCTTTCGGGTTTCCCTGGAATACCCCTTAAATCAACTTCCTTTCCTTCCATAGAAAATTTCATGAAAATTTCTTGAAAATTAAAAACTATTGTACCCAAGGATTGTAGCCATTTGACTCCTAGTACAACATCAGCACCTCCCATTGGAATGGAAAGCATTGGGCTAGTCAATACATATTCTCCCATGGATAGCTTGATATTATGGCACTTTCCAGAGCAATTTATTGTTCCTCCACTTGCAACCATCACTTTACAATCTGGTGCTGGATATAAGAAGGAATTCAATCTTTTTGCTACCTTACAATGAATAAAATTGTGGGTACTTCCTGAATCAATCAACACTATTACCTTTTTCTTCTTGATTTGTCCTTCTATCTTGATGGTTTGAGGAGGGGTAATTCCTGCCGATGCATTACAAGATATGGTCAGATTCATTTCTTCTTTATCTAGGCTTTTTTCCTGGAGTATATCATCTTATTTTGACCTTTCTTGCTCCTTTTCTTCTTCCTCTTCACTATCTATGTAGAATAATTTCTTCTCAGCACACTTATGACCTTTAGTGTATTTGTTATCACAACTGTAACAAAGCCCTTTTGCTCTTTTTTATTCCAATTGTTGTGGTGTCAACCTTATAGGTTGTAGAAAACTAGGGGCAACAACACTTCCATCTTTATAGTTGTGAGTGGTATGCTCCCTAGTTGCCATAATTTTGCTTTCCATTTTTCTTACTAACATGAATGCCTTCTCTAATGAATTAGGTTCCCAAAGGCAAACATCATGTTGGATATTATCCTTTAAAGTCCCTATGAAAACATCAATCCTATGCTCCTCTGGAATATTTTTTACCCTTATGTTCAATTTTTGGAACTCCTCAATGTGCTCCATTATTGAACCCTTTTGTTTGAGACTTATCAATTGGCTAAAAAAAAGTGTTGCTTTTTGTATCCTCATAATGTGCTGTCAATTCTTTCGTAAAAATTGCCCAAGTGATAATTTGTTTACGAGAGCAAAGCCATTGATACCATACAAACTGATTTGGTTCCAAAAATAAAGTTGCAATACGTACCTTTTGTATGTTTTGCACATTATTGAGATCGAAAAATTGCTCCATCTGTAATATCCATGTTGCGGGATCCTTGCCATCAAACTTCCTCATATCGATTTTTGGAATATGGTGGGTCTTCGATCCAACATTAGAGTCTATGGAATCATGATTAACATTTCTTTTGTTCTCATCATGAGTTTCCTTTACTACCCTTTCACCATTAGTGACCATTTCTTGTAGCAACTTATTCATATTTATCTTCAATTCTTCCATCTTATCATCCATGCCATCAATTTTAGCGTCCATGCCATTCATCTTAGCTTCCATGCCATCCATCTTAGCTTCTACGCCTTTCTTTAAACAATCCATCTTAGCTTCTACACCTTTCTTTAAACCATCCATCTTAGCTTATACATCTTTCCTTAAACCATCCATCTTAGATTCTGTTGCTTTTTGTGAAAGTGACACTTGTTGCACTTGGTGTCGTAATTTTGATATATATGTGTCATGTTTCCTTGTTCTTCAAGGAAGCACCTGTATTTTCTTGGGATTTTACTCAGGTGATCAGGAGGAGATGATCTGGGAGGTGGTGCATTACTATCAGATCACAGGGCGCTCTTTCGTGATGAAAAGCTATAGCACATTACAAATGTGCTTCTATTGTCTTGTACTTCTAACCAAAGCTTTACTATTTTCTTTAGTTATATCAAATTATCTTCCTCACACTAGTTTTAGTGAAATTATTTTGTTGTGTGAGTTTGTCGTTGTTTTTACCTCTGGCTTCTGTTTGTGGCATTGGGCATGATCTTCAAAATCTTAGCTATATTGCATGTGTTATAGACATTTTTGTGCCTTACAGCATGAATCATGAAATGTCCATAATCTAAGGGATCCAAAGTCCCTAAACATGTTGTTCCTACCCCTAGAGGAACAAGGTCAGCAAACCACAGCACTGAATAAAAGTTCTCCACCTGAAAACACTCAAAAACAAGGCAATTCTGAATCATGTCAACTGCTCCACTGAGCATCTGCGCTGAATGTCAAGTGCTCCACTGTCTACCTGCGCTAAATGTCAACTGCAAAGAAGGCTACCTGCGCTGGGCGAGTTTGGACATGTGGCACAGTCATTCCTCAAGGTGTCAATGCCCAGGAAGCTTCCAAAATGACACTTGGATCAAGGAATTCGACTGGTGATGAGTAAGAGGGTCTAGATCTCCAAGTGGAAGCAAGAACCTCCAAGTGGACTCAAGAACTGAAGAATAACTGAAGTGAGAGAGGACACTAGTCAGCTTCATGCCAGCCTCAAGTTGACTCATCCTTTCTCCAAAACTCCTATATATAGATCTCTCTCATGAGGTCTGAGGAGGCTGGAATCTTGTGAATGTAAGGAAGTGCTGTTGGTTTGAGTTTAGAACTATTGGGTGATTTGCTTTGAAGGAGGTGAAGAGGAGATTTCTTTCTGCTGGGAAGGTGATGCTGGATTGGGCCTCTTATGGTTGTATCACTTCCTGAACTTTACTTCTTCCATTAATAAAGCATTTGAGGTTCTTCTATATGCATGTGTTTCAATGGTGTATTGTTATACTTGTTACTTGTGTATTTGATTTATTCTAATCCTTGAATCAATTATGAATGTATGCTTCTTGCAGTTTCCCTCTCTTGCCTTTTTGCAGGATCTTGGTGTAGCTGGGCCAATGAAAGAGCAAGGAGCTGGGAGCAAGCAGCAAGGAGAGAAGATTGGATCAGCCATTAGCGAAAGACATCGGTTAGTGGACCTCTTTCTCCCCTATTTTACTTTCATAAAGAAGAAATATTAGATAGCTTTGCTTTGATTGTTGCTGAGGTACTATCACCCTTAGAGTGGGATAGGGTCATTCCGTATTGGATACTTTTCCCAACAACAAATTGGCGACTCCACTGGGGATCGTATCTTATTGGTTGTTTGTGTTTTTTGCTATTCATTTCATAAACACAGGGAGTACCGAATCGAACTGCATTTGGATCTTTCAAATGCAAAGTAGAGGGCAGCTACTCTAGCTCAGTTTCTGGGCATGTTTATGATTTGAAGAGCTGATCCACAAGGACTCTGAACAGCTCTTAGTGATAGCTTTTCATCCTCCTAATTACCCTTTAGTGTGTACTAGATTGATAGCTTTAATTTGGCCAAAAACTGTGGATTTTTGAGCAATCTGTAACCCGGAAACTAAGAGAAACGAGAGTTTCTCTGTTCATTGCAGGCACTGTGAAGGCAGTCTGCATTTCATCGCAGGTCCCGAAGGGGCTACCTGCGCTGAATGTCAAACTGACAGTGTACTACCTGCGCTGAACCAGTTTTGCCTTGTGCAACTGGGGTTCCCTGCTGTTTGTTGCCCTGTTTTCATCCCTGTTTTTGCAGCCTGTTATCAGTCAATGTACCTATCTGAAACCACTTTTCTTTGCCACTATTCCGCCTCGGTTGTATAAAGAAACTGTGTTTGTTCTTTGTGTATTTCTTATATCATTTGCAGTTTCCCATAACGAAAGTGAACTAGTCTTGCTGTGACCTCTTAGATCTAGACCTGTGATAAGTGTCGTTCTGATCTTAAGAGTTAGTTTGTTTGCTGTTCATAGCTGATTGAGCTTTTGCTTTCGTCATATGGTTTGAATTTATGCATTTCTAGTGTTGAAACAAGTAAATCTTAAGGTGTCTTTTGATTTTGGACAAAAGCTTGTTTGCTTTCACTTGAAATTGAATTCAAAGTTATACAACAGCTTTCTTTTTGTAATACATCAACATTAAGAAAGAGAAAAGAAATACCTGCATTGTGCATTTTGCATTTGATAAGTTTGCATGTTGATTTAGGAAAAGTGCATTAGTGGGTGCTCTATGATCTGTGTGAAAAGATGATGTCTTTCTTTTCCCTCAGTAGTTAAGATTTTCATAAGTCGAAAAGATTGAAAAAGCTTGCTTATCATCTTAGACTGCATTTAGGAATTTGTATCATACATCTCGTGGTGAACCTTGAAAGGCAAACTTTAAAAAGATCAACTTAAAATATATTGAATGAACCTAACAACGCTTTGAAACATAACGCAAACACATAGAGGTCTAGGTAGAGACGTGTTCCGGCGTCGTTAAACATAGTGACTGTCGATCTCGAAGAAGGTGGGTGATTCCTCCTGAGAGTCGGTGGCACTAATACGGATTGTGCTCCCACGTACCGTCGCGTATATATTGGGAGACCCCTATAGGAATAAAGCCTTTATCCATAGGAAGCCGTGTCAGCCGCCCTACTGATCGCAATGCAGTGAACACAGCATTCACGAAGATCAACCACTCGTACCGTAAAATGTATTCTGTGGTTTTGCGAAAAGTTTGGCACACCCTCTACCTAGAACTCCAGAGTAGTTTCTTTTGGCCTTTTTCAAACTCTATAACTGAAAAAGTCCATCCGAGCATTTGTCACTTCGGGCTCGTTAAAACATCGAAGGAGACTAGAGTCATCTTTAGCTTTTTCTCGACTGTTAAAAAGTGAAAAAGCAAGTTGTGTCTAAAAGCGTCTAATAAAATTCATTCAATTCGGAAACACAAATTTCCCCTTTTAATATTTTGGTTGATCGAGTAATCCGCAATCGTGGAAGAAAGTCAATTGAAACCCTGTCGTTTGCGGAGGCTTACGAGTCAACCGTCTTTGTCTCCGGAATCGAAAACAGTACGGACAAAGCGGACTCGTTTAACCGGTTCAAAATCTCCTATAAAGGTTAGAACTAGTGTTCCAACTACATCTGAGGTTCCGGTTACTCCAAACATTTCTGGAAACCCTGCCTCCATAGAAGAAGTTCAACGGCCACAAAAGGACAGTAATACTGATCCTAGTCTGGGGGCAAATACTTGTATAACTGAACCAGTTCCATCTGTAACCGGTCCAGAGAGTTTTGTTCCTCAAACAACTGTCGCTGTCGAAACAACCACTTCTTTGGCACCAGAAATATTTTACGGACCTGACGGTCTTCCTCTTCCACCGGGTTTGATTGCGATAGAGGAAATTGCAGAGGATCCGCAAGCAAGCACTCCAACCCATTTTGGAGTCGGGGTCACTCTATTTCCTTCATCAGAAGTTAATCCACCACAAGTGGAGGTTCCTGTAAAATTGCTAGGCAATCTATTGGATAGACTTAAAATGTCTGAACAACCGTCATCATCTAGGACTGTGTCAAATGACACAGCGACAACAGAAGCCCCTGCCGTCACTCCAACAATGTTTGCCGGCATACCATCTGTCCCAACTAGCTCACAACCGCTAGAAGGAGTCCACCAAGGGACTATTTCGACAGTATGGTCTGTTCCAGTTTGTTCATCCAGAGTAATATCCGGCAACTCTTATGTTGAGACTCGCCAAATTGATCCATTTGGAGGTCAATTTGGGCAATCCAGTCCCCAAGGACAATCAATCCCCTTGAGTTCCGGATTGCTACCGTATGGGGGGCAGTATGCCCTTTCATTACCCCCTCCGGGAGGGTACCCATACGGGAGTTCACAACAGTATTCAGGTTATACTGGAATTGCATCAAGTAGTTGGGTACCTATGCTACCTCAACAACCAAGGGTTGTATATTCTATGCAACAGTGTGTACCTATGACGAACATCCCAACCACACCGGCTATTGTAACAGTGTCACAAATTCAAGCGATGCCTGTTGCATATCAACCTCAGATTTCTCAGGTTGTAATGCAACAACCACTTGACCATGGGTCACAACCACAATCGCCAACTGGTGGGGCGACACAGGTCCAAACGGGTACAATTACCCCACACCTTGGTCCAACAGTTAGCATAGCACAACAGAACATGGCTTCACAACCATGGCTAGTGCAATACCAACAACCACAATTCCAGCAAGTGTACCAAGGTTCTGAGCAGCAGATCTTTGCGAACAGTGGACAACCGTATATCCAAAACGGTCAAAACCAACCAATCTACAGTGGTCAAGTCCACCAACCGTATCAATCATACCAACATCAATTACATTATGCTGGTATGCAAAGGCCCACTGCTCAAGCGATTCCATCGTACCCTGGCTACGCTTCGCCTAACCTGAATCAACAGTTACCATTCGTGGCAACTTTAGAGTTACCCGATTTACACCGGTTAACCAACGATCCGATTGCTTATGCCCCTTGGTGGCCAGCAATTCCTCACAAACTTCCATCTGACATTCCTAAATTCAATGGAAATCCAAGTGAAGACCCATCGAATCACGTGATGACTTTTCATCTGTGGTGTTCATCGAACACCCTGAACGACGATTCGATAAGGCTTCGCCTTTTTTAGAGTACATTGACAGGTCCAGCGGCTAAATGGTATATCGAATTACCTAGAGCCTCTTTCGACAATTTTAGTTCCCTAGCCACGTCTTTCTTAACCCATTTTCAATTACCGATAAGGTATGAGACGGGAACAGAGATATTAACCAACTTCAAGCAGACAACTGCCACCCATATATCTGATCATATACATGAGTGGCGTCGTCGTCGTAGGATGGTGAAAACATATGTTCCCGATCAGCTGTTAGCTGAATGGTTTATAAAGTCATTACTTCTTGCTATAACGGAAGATGTGGCCAAGGGAGGATTCGTAACAGAGGAGCAAGTTATCGCTCGTGCACAGTATTTGGACTTAGTTTATACTCAGTGCGGCACGCTCTACGACAAAATACCTGACGCTCCTAGACCGGAATTTTCAATTCCTCCCCCTCCTAAATCCAATAGTGACTCTCATGCCGGTGATGGCGTGATTGGCACGGCAAACGCGAAATCGATAAAGGCTTCGTCAAAGAAAGCCCGTAAGAATTCGGATCAAAATGCAAAAGAAGAAATTCTTGCTTCGGAAGTAAATGCCGTATCAGCAGATAAAGGCAAAGAAACCAATCAACCAGGAAGCAAGAAGAAGCAAAACAAAGGGAAGAAGAAGAAACAGGGTGAGTCATCTCCTGGAAAAAATTCTTCAAACCCTCCTGGGCAAGGGAAACAAATTTATCCATGTCAAATATGTGATGATGAGGATCATAACACAAAGAATTGCCCATTCAAAGCTGAGTTAAAGAGGTTCTTTAAAAGTTCCCAAACCTCAGCTGTGTTGACTGATCTGTTTCCCAACCCAGGTCAAAATATGGTTGATAGTGGAAATGCTTCCCCGTCTCAAGTGCTTATGTTGTCGGTTTCAAAACAGCAGAATGATGCTTTGATTTCGACAAGGAACAAAGATTATGGGAATCCTCAGCTGTCGAACGAAAAAGGTAAAGATCAACCAAGTAGTTCGACAACAACTTCGACAGAAGTTGTACCGCCCATCATTCCTGAATTAACAATCAAACCGCCAAAGGGTGTAGTACACAAGTCGACATTTAATCCTCGCGCTAGAGCGGCGCAGCATTATAACATAGTGGAAGATTTGGCACAATCGCCATCCTCTATGTCGACTCTTGAGGTACTACAAAATTGTACATCCCAAAGGCAGGCGTTGTTATCAGCAATTGGTGGGGTTGATCCTAAGGATTCCAATCTTGTATCCTTTGATCACAAAGGATATGATCCTCAGTTACCAGCTCAACTAGCTTTCCTTATTCAAGTGAAAGCCCTCAACAAAACTGTTCACAGAACAATTATTGATGAGGGAGCATCTACATGTATTATGTCGATGAGTTGCTGGAAAACATTAGGATCTCCAACCTTGTCGCGATCTTCGACAACATTAAAAGCTTTCGACGGAAGGACTTATACCCCGTATGGTATCCTTAATAACTTGAAAGTTGAACTAGGAGGAAAAACAGTAGAAATTGATGTTGAGGTCATCGATGGAAATCTTGACTACAACATCCTACTGGGAAGACCATGGATTTATGCCATGGCAGCTGTCGTGTCGACTTATTTTAGGAAGATCGCATTCCCGTTTGAAGGAGGGATTACGGTCGTCGACCAACAGAACTTCCTCCCTAATAGTTCACAAGTTACAGGAAGCATTCCCATGATCCATGAGAGCAACCATTCAATTCAAGATATCGGAGTAGGATTATTGAAAGACCCCACATTGATGGGAACTTTCGCGCTACCACCTCCTATTATAGGAAATATACCGTTTGTAGCAACCTGCAACATGATATCTTCCATGAAGGTCGCAGAAGACAAGGTCGACATGGATCATGCAATTGTTTTGCCCCCGAGCCCTTTAGAAATATTGTAGCAATCAATGTTTCAAGCATGGGAGGCGAACCCAAATCAACGCTCGTCAAGCGTTTGGGTAGATAGGTCTAGAGAATATGGTACCCCATTAGATCCTTGGTCGAAAGTACATGGGACTGACGAAGGAATCTTACAATCAATGTTGATTGAGGGGGCACCATGGAATGATCACCACCATCGTTCCCTTCTTCCAGAATATGAAGAAGATACTCAAAGTGACCTTTATCACCCGTCAGTTTTTGAATTCCTAACAAATACTGTAAATACAGTGGATTCCGAGCGAAACTTATCCAATATTGAAGAGAGTATAGCCATAAATATCTCAACTAAAACAGATGTTGTAGAGAATATTTATGTCGGCAAAGGTTGTTCCCCTTCAGAACTGGAAATATATAACGCTCTTTTTCGCGAATTTAGAGATGTATTTGCTTGGTCATATGATGAAATGCCAGGCATTGACTCGAGTATCGTTGAACATGAAATTAAAATGTATCCTGATGTCAAACCAGTAAGACAACGGCTTCGGCAGGTGCACCCCAAGAAAGCCGCTGCCATTAAGGCAGAAGTTGAAAAACGTCTCCATGCTAGATTCATCTACCCGGTTCCTCTAACTAATTGGGTATCGAATATTGTCCCTGTTATGAAGAAACAAGGGACGATTAGAGTGTGTGTCGATTATAGGGATGTAAACCAAGCTTGTCCGAAGGACAACTACCCTACACCCTTCATCGACCAGATAATTGATGAATGCGCCAGATGTGAAATCTTTTCATTTATGGATGGATTTTCTGGGTATAATCAAATAAATATCCGCCCACAGGACCAGTCAAAGACTGCATTTATTTGTCCGTGGGGCACATTCGCTTATCGAAAATTACCTTTTGGTTTAAAGAATGCAGGGGCGACGTTTCAGAGGGCAATGAATTATGCCTTCCATGACATCAAGAACATCGTTCAACCTTATCTCGACGACCTTCCGGCTCATTCGCGAAAGCGGACTGATCATCCGCAGCATTTAAGAGCGATATTTCTACGTTGCCGACACTACAAGATAAGACTCAATCCACACAAATGTGTGTTTTGTGTCGGTTCTGGTCGTTTACTTGGCTTTGTAGTCTCTAAGGATGGGATTATTAATGATGCTTTTACTAGACAATCTTTCAGAGCATCAAAGGAAGCTTGCGCCACCTGGTCCCAGACGAAAGGTACATCCTTTTTCAAAAGACGAGTATAACCTTTAGCAAGTTCTGCGTAATTTGGAATGAACCTCCTCAGAAAGTTCGCTTTCCCTTGGAGTTTCTGAATCTGAAGCAAATTTGAAGGTGGAAGCAAATTAATGATTGCCTGAACCTTGCAGGGGTCGAGACAGACTATCAAAGAGATTTTAACCTGTATCTGGCTGCAGCGGATACGACCATTGCGATGGTTTTAGTTCAAGAAGTCGATGGAATTGAACATCCTATATATTATTTGAGTAAAAACTTAAATGATACAGAAAGCAAATATTCTTATGTTGAAAAACTAGCGCTTGCAGCTGTTCAAGCGATTCAAAGGTTTCGGCATTATGTCCTCTTTCGGAAAACTACCATTTTGTCAGATTGCAACACCATGACTTATATACTGTCGCGACAGTTGCTGGGAGGCAAATATTAAAAATGGATAGCGATCCTTCAAGAGTTTGATCTGGAATTTGTAAAATCCAAATCAAAGAAAGCTCTAGTTTTCGCAGAATTATTGTGTGATCTCCCATCGTCGTCCAACGATAAAACATCAGAAGAGTCAATCGTGGACGAAAGTTTGTTTCTGATATCTACAAGCGATGAGTGGTATGGAGATATCATAGTTTATCTCCAAACCCAAAAATTCAGGCCTAACACCTCTCACTCTGAACAGAAACGTATACGATACCAAGCAAAAGACTACATGATCGTCGGTGATACACTTTACCGTCGTGGTATCGATACAGTTCTCAGGAGGTGCCTTACCCATGAAGAGGCCGAAAAAGCCCTGAATGAGTGTCATTCAGGCACGTGTGGGGGGCATCAATCTGGATATGCAACAGCACAAAAAATCTTACGAGCAGGATACTTCTGGCCAACCATGTTCAAAGATTGCATAACCGCAGTCAGAAGTTGCCATGCTTGTCAAATTTTTGATAGCAAAACCAGACGACCACCCGCACCTTTACAGCCAATAGTTGTTGTTGGACCCTTCGCCAAATGGGGCATCGATTTCATGCAATGTAACCCCACCTCGACCGGGGGGCATGGGTATATTATAGTCGTTGTTGACTATTTTACCAAATGGGCCGAGGCGATGCCTACATTGGATAACACTGGTGAAACAGCTGTCCTTTTCTTTTTCAATCATGTAGTTGCCAGGTTCGGCGTACCACAGGCTATAGTCACAGATCATGGATCGCATTTCCGCAATCACATGATGGTCAAATTAGCTGCCAAGCTAGGGCTATCTCACGACATCTCTACCCCGTATTATCCGCAAGCCAATGGACAAGTTGAAGCAATCAACAAGGTCCTAAAGCGTATGTTGCAAAGGATGATCGGGGTTCATAAAAGAAGGTGGCACCTAATCCTGTACTCAGCCTTGTGGGCTTACCGAACGTCGGCAAAGAACGCAACCGGATTCACACATTTTCAATTGGTGTATGGCCTGGAAGCAGTCTTGCCAATCCAGTGCGAAATTTCGTCGCTTAAACTCGCAATTGATCTCCTCCCCGGAACTTCAGAAGAAGAGGCTCGTTTCTTGGAATTAATCCAATTGGATGAAACCCGTCGTGATGCTGCTTTGGCTAACGAAGCCCATAAGAAACGAGTCAAGGCTCAGTTCGACAAAAATGTCAAACCCCGTGTCTTCTCAGAAGGTGATTTGGTCTTGCTTTATGACCAAGAATCCGATAAATTGGGAGCAGGTAAATTTAATTCCTTATGGATGGGCCCCTACATTGTTAAAAGGGTGTTAGCAAAAGGAGCCTATGAGTTAATGGATTATGACGGAATTCCACTGGCGCAGCCCCGTAACGGGTTGTACCTCAAGCGTTACTATGCTTAAATAGTAACCTGCATGCTTTTGTTGTATTTTGTTTTCGCTAAAGTATTTGTTCTGGTCGAGTGATCCACCTTTTTCATTTGTTGCAGATGTCGAACCTTCTGGAGACATGTGTTGGATATGCCGACGGAGCGAGTCGTAGTTCGCGGAACCTATCCTCCGCAGCCTGGGCCATTTTTGATCCAAGCGGCGAGCTAGTAAGTTTCAGAGGTGTGTGTATTGGGCAATCAACGAATAACATCGCTGAGTATAGCGCGTTGATAGAACTACTCTCTGATGCCATAACACGTGGCATATGCCGACTAATTGTCAGGCTAGACTCACAGCTCGTAATACTACAACTCAACGGTATATATTCCGTTCGCAATCCAGCTATTTATCGCATGTTCCTAAGGGTTAAGATTTTGGAAAGACAATTTGATTCAATTCAATATCAACATATTTCCAGAAACTTAAACACATTAACCGACTCATTAGCAAATTATGTGTTGGATAGACATTTGCGACATGTATAAAAGAGACACATCATCAATGATTGTACATATGGATCGTATAACTCAACCAGAATAAAACTCGAAAATCAAAATATATATAAGCTGTTTATAGTTCATACATAATGTTCTGTAACCAAGACAAAATTGGTCATATGACCTAAAACTCAAAAAGATGCTAGGGGGCACCCTAGCCTAGTGGTGCTCATGATAGCACGTCACGGCCTGTGCAATCATGCGCAAGAGACGAGTCCATCGTCTAGGCACACCAGTAGTGTGTCGCTGCAGCTGTAAAGGTAACTCATCAATCCTCACATCGGGAATGCCGAGAGTAAGGCTCTCAACCTGCTCCTTCACAGCTGTAAGGGTCTCAGTATCGTCAAGATCACGAAGAATAGCTCTCCTAGCAGGCTCCACTGCCGGGGTAGCAACTGGCGGTCTCGGACGAACCGCTGGACGAACAGGACCAACATCTGCATGCACCCAAGAGTATGATTAAAGGTCTTGATAGAATAAAGCACAGCAACATTATGAATAAAACAGTAAACAGTAATATGGTCAAAGAGTTTACCAATAGCGCCCCACTGTTCGCCATCCGGTAGCACCAAATCCGGATCACCTCGGAAATCCATACCCACATATGGATACTCGGAAAAGACCATCTCCTGGCGCTCGAACCACCTAAAGAAGACATCAGTAAAAGTAATCTGAGGTTGACCAGCATGCCTAGACATGTGATCAACCCACCTCTGCATGCATGGCTCGGTCGGAGAAGGCAAGTCGAGTATAATGTACTGAGGTTGCATCAGTGGGATTTTCTCCAAGGCGAAGGCAGTTAGAATAGAACCAAATCCAAAGTTCTTCAGCTTCCCGTCCTTTACCTTGGTCAATTGACTTTTCATCTGAACAAGTACTGCATCACACCAGTTGAATACTTTCGGTTGGAGACACTCCATGGCGTGCTGCACATAAGATCTGTTGGCAACATGTAGAGCCGCGCTACCGGCCATCCTACCAATGGTATACAGAATGGACCTGAGAGACCTGTCAGTAATCTCACGGATAACAACCTTGCCGTCTCTGCTCGGCTGGGAGCCTTCCCTGCAATACTGGCGGACATAATCTCTCACTGAGTCGGTCCCCCGGGCCGTACCTGACAAAGAAATGGGGGCACCTCGCCTTGACAATCTAGTCAAGAAGTAAATGTCCTCTATGGTCAAGGGGATAGATTTCCCCTAATCTGGAATACTTGGATAATGGGATCCCAAGCATCAAGCATATACTGCAGCAAAGTGATCTGTGCTCTCATGCTAGAGATACAGAAAAACTTCAGCAGGCCACAGTTCCGCAGCGCGTTCACCGTGACAGGGTCATGGAGGGCTCCTATTCATGTTCTCGTTCTCGCCATGTAAGGGACATTTTGTTCAAAGTTCCCTGCAAAACAAACAAGAGAAGGAGTAAGTTCCTGAGTTTGATGAAAAACTGGCGAAAATTCATCAAAAAATGAGTTGAAAACTCAGTTTTTCCGAGCCCAACGCAGGCAGAGAGTGTCCCACCTGCGTTGAAGGTCAGGCTACCTCAAGACAGCTTGACATTCAACGCAGGTTTCGAATGGGAAACCTGCGCTGAAGTTAGGGCGCCCTGGCAAAACCCCTGAGGCTCAGAAAAGCTGGGAAACAGGCACAAAACTGAAAAAGGAAACCATGAAAAGAAAGAGCTAGGGTTTAGCTCCTACCTGGTCCAGACGGCGCTGAAAATCGTCCGCAGAATCTCCCGGAATCAGCTGATGAAAATCAAGGGGGAAGAGGCACCTCCAGAGCTCCAACAAACCAAATGCAAATGAAATGGTAAAATAAGAGGTAAAAACACTTTTTAATGGCTTTTTACGTAGTTCAAAGCGAAATATTAGGGTTTTCATCTCATGTTTATGTATTTCTAACAAAGTTTGTTGCAGCAATTGAGAAATGCAGTACTATCCTTGAAAAGAGAAAAGCTATTTATGGTAAAAATCAAAATTTGACTATAATTCGAGCAGTTTTACCGCGGAATTTATGCTCGTTAAAAAATAGAAAAGCGAAGATCCGAGCAGTTTTAGCACATAGTTCATGCTCGTTAAAAAATAAACATAAGATTGAGCAGTGTTTTGGCGCATTCAAGCTCTTTAAAAAATGAACCCAGTACCGGTAAATAACCGTTGTGATCATAAATTTATCAGCCATAAAAGCCTTGGTCGTGTTTGCACTTGCCACCTCCACCGTCATTTGGCCGATCGTTCACCTCCATATGATTGTTTACCCATTTTGAGGAACAGCTGCGAAGAGTGATTTCACGTAGCCATCCTCGTGACACTGCCGTGATTGGAAAATTCCAACCTGTACCTGGAATCTGCTGCTATCCATGTTTATCAATCGTTCCTCAAAAGACGAGTCTTCTTTGAGCTCTTTTCAACTGACTCGTAAAATATGAAAAGTTTGCCGAGTTTTGGCCTTCCAGCTCGTTAAAAGACCAGAAGAGCTATCCCTCCTCTAGATTTTAATCTTTTTGGACCTGAGGGATTATTGCACAAAAAGGTCGAGCGCTTGTTTTACTCGGCTCGTTAAAGTTATCGAAAATTCATCCCTTCTGTATTGTTTTATACTTTTTCGGACTTAAGGGATTAGATGATGAAAAAGGAATTTTGGAGTTAACTTTCTGTACCTTTTCAGACTCTCTAAAAATGAAAAGGACCGAGTTTTCCTTGTCGTTAGACTTGTTAAAATGATTAAATAGCGACAAACTTGTCTTTAGACGAGAACGAGTTTCCCTATCGCTAGGCTTGTTAAAACATAGCGATGGGCTTGCCCGAAGGGCAGGTTATAGAACAAGCATATGTTATCCTCCTCAAGCTTGACAAAAATAAAGAGGTACTGGTCAGAAATGACTGGGGAAAAATTGGGAGAACCTCAAAGCTTTAATGGTAGCAAGTCGCTCTTGAACATGACACTTTTCCTCTGTATCACATCGGGTTGGGTTGTTTCATTCACCGGTCTCATCACCATGGTCTCGCCAAACCATCCACATTTGGGGTAATGCTACCGATCCATCGCATCAGTGTCGTTATATGTTCAAGAGATGTTGTTCAGAAAGAGTCAACCGTGTCCCATCCACTACCATACATCATCTTTCATCCTTTCATGACCGCCACCCTGAATCATATTTCACAGATTGTTTTCACCTCCATTAAAATCATTAGCTCCGTTCCGTGTCAATGATGTGGGATTCATTAAGGCCCTCCTTTGACGGATCGCTTCTTGTCGACTTCAGCTCATTATCCAAGAAGTTGATCTAGGAACAACCCCCTCAGTACTTTGAAGCTTGCATACCTCAATGGTAAGTTTCTCACTTCCGGCGACAGGTATACATCAATGACCTTCGACCGAAAGATTTTGCGTGGTGTTCGACGCCAAGTCCTTTATTCACACCACGTGAATTGTACTGCAGTACCTTGAGGGTCATTATCATTATCGGTGATTCCTCTCGCGCTTGTTAACGGTTTACATCATTGACCGGTAATCATCGATGTCTTTCCATGTTCGACTTCAGCGCAATTCTCACATGGATCGACTTGTACTTAGAGTGAAGATCGAACGAGTTTGAAGACCCCGGATCTAGTTTCATCCATCCGGGCTGCGATATATATTCAGGAAATAAAGACATTGACATGTGCAGCAGATGATCATCCTACTCAAAGGATGATAATTTCAGCAGAGAATTATCAGTCTACCATCAGACGATCGTCTGTTCTATGTACAGAAAAATGTATTTATAAAGCTGAGCATGGGAATGCCCGCCTCAGCTAGATCATGAAAGCAGTATGAAAAATAATGTATTGTATTGAATTTTATTACAGGTCACCTCTCAGCGATTGAATGAACTTCGGATCCTCCTGATAAAGCATTTCACCTGATAAACGACCTCATACTTTAGGGGGCAACTGTTATAGACATTTTTGTGCCTTACAACATGAAGCATGAAATGTCCATAATCTAAGGGATCCAAAGTCCCTAAACATGTTGTTCCTACCCCTAGAGGAACAAGGTCAGCAGACCACAGCACTGAATAAAAGTTCTCCACCTGAAAACACTAAAAAACAAGGCAATTCTGAATCATGTCAACTGCTCCACTGAGCATCTGCGCTGAATGTCAAGTGCTCCACTGTCTACCTGCGCTAAATGTCAACTGCAAAGAAGGCTACCTGCGCTGGGCGAGTTTGGACATGTGGCACAGTCATTCCTCAAGGTGTCAATGCCCAGGAAGCTTCCAAAATGACACTTGGATCAAGGAATTCGACTGGTGATGAGTAAGAGGGTCTAGATCTCCAAGTGGAAGCAAGAACCTCCAAGTGGACTCAAGAACTGAAGAATAACTGAAGTGAGAGAGGACACTAGTCAGCTTCATGCCAGCCTCAAGCTGACTCATCCTTTCTCCAAAACTCCTATATATAGATCTCTCTCATGAGGTCTGAGGAGGCTGGAATCTTGTGAATGTAAGGAAGTGCTGTTGGTTTGAGTTTAGAACTATTGGGTGATTTGCTTTGAAGGAGGTGAAGAGGAGATTTCTTTCTGCTGGGAAGGTGATGCTGGATTGGGCCTCTTATGGTTGTATCACTTCCTGAACTTTACTTCTTCCATTAATAAAGCATTTGAGGTTCTTCTATATGCATGTGTTTCAATGGTGTATTGTTATACTTGTTACTTGTGTATTTGATTTATTCTAATCCTTGAATCAATTATGAATGTATGCTTCTTGTAGTTTCCCTCTCTTGCCTTTTTGCAGGATCTTGGTGTAGCTGGGCCAGTGAAAGAGCAAGGAGCTGGGAGCAAGCAGCAAGGAGAGAAGATTGGATCAGCCATTAGCGAAAGACATCGGTTAGTGGACCTCTTTCTCCCCTATTTTACTTTCATAAAGAAGAAATCTTAGATAGCTTTGCTTTGATTGTTGCTGAGGTACTATCACCCTTAGAGTGGGATAGGGTCATTCCGTATTGGATACTTTTCCCAACAACAGCATGGGCTTTTGTGCAATATATGCTCTAATTTGGTATTTCTCCAACCAAGCGTGTTCATCCTTAGCCTCGTATTTAGCCATTCTTTCTTCAGCCGAGTGTGAGAATACCGCATCAGAGATGCATCATAATTAGCCAAATTGCTGGGCACGATGGGTGAGAAAAAAATTGGCACTATTTGCATGGGTAGAGAGTTCTCTTGAAAATCATTACTTAGACATGGAAAAGTATTATGTTGACTCTCTTGAAAATAACATCGATGTTAACATTCTTGAAAGTATTAATCGTTTGAAAAGATTGTCTTGCTAGATGAGTTGGGTTGATTTCTTGATTCTGGTGCATAAAAGGGTAAGTTAACCTTGTTATTGTCTGTTGATTCTTTAAGCATAAAGATGGGTATCAATAACAATTTCTTGAAAGGGAACCATGAGGAACTTACATATAGGAAGATAGAGAAATGAGGTTATAATGACTTCCTTTGAGAAAGAAGTATGTGATTTGTTACATGAAATGATGGTAGTATTCTAGTGAAGGGAATATGTGTTGCATACATTAAAGAAGGGCTATTTATGATAAGCTATTGTATGCACAAAGAATAGTCATTGTGATATAGAGTTATGTTCTCTGTATGTTAGAGAAACTATGTTGAGTTCTCGAAAAATAACTATGTGAAAAGAACACATGTGCATAAGCATGGAAACAACAGTTTATTACATGTATAAGATATAACAATTGTGTTATACATTTTAGTAGAACTAATGGATTTGATCTCTTAAAGAGAATTATGCATTAGTGTGAATAACGTTGTGGAAGTAAAATAAGTATTTACTTGAACATATGTACTAGTTAAATAGTATGTCATGCTTGCTCATGCACATGAGTAGATGTTAAAAGATCACTTTTAGAGGTTGATTATTGATTGATTGATAGTGTATATAATCTTGTTGCCAAGGCCTGCTGATGACAACATTGACAGGAAACGATGGCGGATGGTGCCAAAGAAAAGTGATGTTTAACAATGTGGCAGGAAAAGGATTAATGGTCCACACAGATGAGTACAAGTTGCGCGATCGTACGTTGCTAGAACAATCATGCCACAAGGAATGTTGCATGTGGCGATATGTAAGTAAAGGGTTTCTTGGAAACTGTATTAGCTTTTAGCTAGTTATGTGACATCTTAATGGTAATTCATTGTAATAATTTTATAACAATGGTTAAGGGATGGAATCCATTATAAGCCATTGAGTGAGGGGTGAAAACCCTCACGAGCGTTTAATAATAAGATTAAACGTTTACTGGTTTTCACCCTATGGGGTTTCCAGGGTATATCGGTGTTCAATGGTGTGATTGCCTTTTGTGTCAGTTTGATGATGTGGAATCCTTGATGATGATGGTTCTTTATTTGATGGGATAATCATAATGTCCAAGTATGTGATTAATTAATATGGTTAAGGAAATCATGAAATGGATGCAAGGATTCATGAGACAGTTTATGTTATTACTCTATCACAGTGGTGGTTAATGGTTATGCAACTTACTGTCTTTTATTACAATTTACTTGATGTACTAATGTACATTATATCTAATGGTTAATGAAGAATTGTGGAGTTTTGAATTGGATAATTACTTGTGGGTAATTTGTATAAAAAGAAATTCTAACTCCCTGCGTTTACATGTGAGGTTACCGAGGTACGTTACAGTGTGACTAAGACAAGTCATTATAATCAATAAGTTCAAAGATATATGATAAAATATTAGTGTTAGAGCCATTGTAATCAATGAGTTCAAAGATACACAATAAAATATTAGTGGTATTAAAATATTTTGAAAAATACATTGAAAATTTTTGTGACTAATACAACTCAACATAATCAATATATTCATAGATATATGATAAAATATTAGTGTTGTAGTTATTCAAAGATACTTAATAAAATATTAGTGGCGTATATTTATAGTAGTGGGGTTCAAAAATATAAGATATTAATGTTATACTTTTTATCATTTCCCTTTTTTAATGTAAGGTTGTAATTTATATCATATCTATGTGTTGATAACATGGGGCAAAGTGTTATTTAACAAATAAGGTGTTTTTTCTACGTAGTATTTAATTAGGCTATTTAACAAATATGGTGTTTTTTCTGCGTAATATTTAATTAGATATCACATTGTTTTTTATACCATATCTATTTAGATTTTGGCATAATGATTCTTATTAGAAATGTGAAGTGATTAAAAATGTGAGGTGATGTGAATATGTAAAATTTTAATTTACAAATATGTGATGAAAATAAATTATTTTAATATATTTTAATTATGATTAAATAAATAAATAAATAAGATGTAGTGAGTTTGTCAGGTGTTGAATAGATGGTGATAGGAAGTTTTATTAAGGCGTTTCATAGTGTAAAAGTCACCAGTTCAAAATTTTATGGGAAAAAATCTAATTATGTTTAAGTTCTGGTCCGAATGGTGTAATCCCTAAATGATTTTCACAGCTTAAATACCTCACGGTAATGATACTCATGCCACAAATTAAACATGCTAATCATCTCATAACTCATATAAACTAGCCAATAAATATATATATATACAATTCTTTACTTACTAAAAACCGTTAAAAAAATAAATAATAAATAACAGATTAATTTAAAACAACAAATATATTACCAACCATTCATTTATTATTATTAGTGTAGAACAATAATATTAAAAAAACAATTACATTGTAAACTATACAACTCACAGAAGAACAATCCATCAATGAATGTGATATAATCTTATACCACTGTAAGTGACAATGGGAACGTTGAAAGTAGCTCATAGTGAGCATATCACGGAGCACCAAAATCACGTCTATCCGAAAATGACTTTAGGGGCTTATTTTCATTAAAAAACATTGAGATGGTTCCAAAAAAAATTACGAAATGGAAATCCATAATTGGCGTTGCCACTCTTTCGTAGAGTTTTATTGACTTCTCATTGGTGGTTAGAACTCTTGGAATTTTACATAATATACATATTTTTGTCAATTATATCTAACCTAATGAAAAGTAATATACATGTCCCTCACCATTTTCTTCACAGCATGTGCTCCATGCTCCATGGTGAGAAGAAAATTGTATACACGTGTAAGGAGCAAATGTTTAGTATGGTTTATACATTGTTGTATTTTGGGACAATATGCTCATATCCTATGTTAATTTGACGAAAAAGAGACTTAATGAAATATTATTATTTTTGGAAGGCATTTTTATATACCAAAGAATTTGGAAGGCATTTTTATATATTATTTTTGGTAGGCATTGTTATGTGTTCATTTAACGCTAAGTAGTGATTTTCCAAGTCATCTTCATAGAGCTTTCTTTGGTATTTATAGTTATCTTTGGAAGGTTTTGAGGTGCATTTGATTTATTCTTTCACCATCTTTTTAAGTAACCATATTTGCATAAATTTTCCATAGCTCTACATTTCTGTTTTGATAGTGTGAGAGGTCTTGAAATTATCTCATATTGTTGAAAGACTATCTCATATGGTCCCTATCTCCTCTCTTACATCATTGACATAGACCCTAAACTTGAGGTTACTCGTTCTATATGTGTTGTAATCCTTGACCTCTTTCTCTAGGTATCGATTCTTTACCTTATATTCCTTCGTTTCCCTAGTCCTATTTATGATGCTTTTCTAGGATATTGAGGTAAAAGTCACTATTGATGAGGCTAATACTATGATATATTTACTGGTGTCCATAACCATTGATGATTTTGTATTTACTTCAAGCATTAGAACACATGGAATAATACATATCTTGTGAGATTTCTTTACATCCCTTTCTTTAGTCTTATCAAATATAAATGAGTCTAGAGTGATTACCCTCTCAAATTTGGAACAAGTGTACTCACGGAATACCATTCCCTTTGAGGAGAATGTCATTTGGTCAAAGTGGGTGCCAAAAGTGGATTCAAGGGATTTGATGCCCATAATATTGATACGTTGTGATTTTCGTTGAGCTTTCTTGTATTCTTCTTTCTTTTTCTGCCTCTCTTCTTCTTCTCACTTCCATTCTTTTCTTGATCCTTTTTTATTTTCATTTGCTCTTATTCTTCATGCTCTTTTTATTAGTTTGTCTCTATAGTTGTCTTTGCTACCTTTTCTTTTTTCATTGAAGTATAATGCTTTAACATCCTTCTCAAGTGCGACCTTAGTTATCATTTATTTTTTCATTGGTTTTTATTTGGTCGAGATTTACCTGTAATCCTATAAAGGGTTATTTCATAGTTAATATATTCTCTCATCCTTCAATGCTTTAGTTTCATAAGGACATCTATATTTGCATGCATGGTAGTGTTGATTCACAATTTTAAGGAGGTCATTTTTTTGGAATCTTTTATCCTAAAAATGGAAGGTTATGATTTATGGCCTATTTGTGGGAATTGCAGCGTATCTTGCGGTCACCTTATTTGTCAAACATCTGACATATCTTGTGGTTTCCATGCTTGTTAGAATTTAGACACAAATTGCATGGGACCTGTGAACACAACATGGCAAACTTATGACGTCTGGTTTGTTGGATGTGTGACCATAAGCCAATGAACTTGGGATGTCTGGTTTGTTGGACATGCAACCTCTTTTCAATGAAATTGGAATGCCGGCAGTTGCATGTGTGATGAAGAGTCAATGATACTATCATCAGAAAAGGGATGAGCTTTAGGCCGAAAGTGAGATGAACATTGTATTGTCTAAATTCATTGAATGTATGATGAAAATATGTAGTTGTTGTTATTATGATGAAATCAATGTGACAACTATTCCCTTTCCTGTGCGTTAGAAGTGTTCTCTAAAGATTATTTAAACACCACTAGAAGGAATGCCATCATCTAAACATCATAATATGAATACCATAATGTTAACATATATATACTAGTTAAGATATAATTGGTTTTCTACCCGATAGCTATAATTATATATATATATATATATATATATATATATATATATATATATATATATAACAAATTTAAGTTACTCTTAAAAGTTACAAATATGATGTCAATCCCTCACAAGAGTTTAAAGGGGAATAATAAATTGAAAATGTTAAATTATATCCATTTCTGTAGCTTAAATTTCTCTTATATGATTTCTATGGAAAGACTTTGCTTAATTATATCCATTCTTCATATTCTTCACAAGTTTAAAAATCCATTCTTCATATCCTTCACAAGTTTAAAAGGGAATAATAAATAAACAAGAATAATAATTTTATTTTTTTTAATAATAAACATTAGATTGAGATAAATCTTCTTTTTAGATAATAGAATCATGTCAACCTTTCAACATGATGTAATACTATGTAAACCTACATAGAAGAGTAAAAAAGGGAAAAGTTCAAAACACTTAGGAGCTTGTTTTGGAAAATAAGAAATAAAAGATAAAATATATTAGTTATAGGGAAAAGTTCAAAACACTTAGAAGCTTATTTTGGTAAAGTAAGAAATAAAAGATAAAATATATTAGTTATTTGGAAAATAATAGACAAAAATTATAGAAGTTGTCACATTTTTATGATATACATATTTTTATAAATATAAAAGTATATAATTAGTTCTATTATTATTATGATGTTAATAGGCCTGTATATTTTGGAACTGCAATAGAGTTTTTAAATTGAATAATAAGATGTTTCTAATTATTATTCTCTATTTTAATTCTCACCATCCAATATTAAACTCATGGGATGATTAAAACCACACCAAATAGACTAAGACTACTTTGCCACCAAAATAAAATATAATAATTACATTGATACATGTCTATTTTGAAATAGAGTAATTTAAGGAGGCCAGATTTTTGCCCCGGAAAAATGCAAAATCCAAAATTTCTGGAAATCTGTGTTACAATTGTCAAACTTCAACATTTTGGGTGCCCAAGGGTTCTTTATGGTCTCCATCCATTTCCACCATGAAAAAAAACCGATCCAAATACTATCATGGTCAAGTTTCTTGGAAAAAACGTTGGATTCACAATGAAAAATCTTCCACTGGTTAGACAATGCTTTTTGAAATTGAGATTCTCTAATTTTAGTTTAAGTATCAAGAATATAAATATTAGGTGCAGATCAAATGTTGAGATTTGTTTTAAAAGTAGTTATGCTCTTTTTGTCATTTTAATTAAATTGATTAATTAAAAAAATGTCATATGAAAGCGCCATATAAAATGAGTTATGAGTTTTTGAACATGTGGTATTGATAAGCCATGGTATTGGCTCATAATGCTATCACAAAGGGGTAAATTTCCATAGTTTAGTGGAGTGCCTTTTCATATTAAAAATCTTGTTACATGTTTTTTTATGTATATTTTTAACTCATATATTAATTCTTTTTATAATTAATAATAATAATTTAAAATAAAACTATGATTTAATTAATTTTTATAATATTGTTTAATCTTAAATATTTGAGTTATATTAAAAATTAAATATTTTGATATTTGTATTAATATTTATAAATATTTACTAATCATTTAATTTATATAATTGTTTTAATATATAAATTTTCATCTTACTTATTGTGAAAATTGAAATTGAAATACAAAACTTCAACAAATAACTCCCACCATCTTTTAAGAGTATGAGTGGGCCTAATGGTTAAGAGCATGTGTTTCCTCCTAAAAATTCTCGAGTCAAAACCAAAAGGAATAGAGTATGTATACCTTTGTAAACTTAAAACAAGAGTCTCATACACAAATTTAGTGTCTAAACTTTTTAAAATATAATAAATAATAATAATTAAATATAGACTGATTTTTTTCTCAATAATTGAAATTATTCAAAAAAAAAAAATCCCCACCCTCTTGCCCAAGTTTCAGTGCCACACGACACTTTCCTTTTCTTACCAAACCCCTACCTTGACACCGTTTGGACAGGTGCACAAATCTGAACGCAACGAAAATACCGCCAGCATTAAGTTCCCGTCAGATTTTTGTTTTCTATTGGAGTTTCTCTATTATTTATTTCTGCCATGTCAGGCCCTCAACCTGTGGGACTCTGCCACCCCACACCCACGTAGGCCGCATCCTCACGTAGCTAACAGCGCCAGAAAAAATCAGTGGCCATTAGTCTGTACTCGGTGATTTCAAGAAGTTGATTGCCTTCGTTTTCTGTTGGATTGGGCCTTTTTCCTTGTACAAGAAAGCGGCAACAGGAATAGTTAGCCTATTTGTCCTAAGTGGCAATAGGAATAGTTAGTTTATTTGAACTAATAGTTAGTTTGTTTGTTGTAAGTTTGAAGGGTTTTTCATATATATATATTTTGTTTATATTTTTTATAAACATAATTTTATTTTGTAGGAATTATATTTGAGTTGTGGATTTTTCACAATTTTACAAGTATATAAATTTTTTGAAATTTATATAAGTAATCAAAAAAGAATTTAAATAACAAAATATCAGAATTTGGCTAATTTTTTTTCTCAAAACTCCAAAATGTACAATAATTAAAGAAAGCCATGAAAATAGAGATTTTTAGTAAGTGTGGAACTTCAAATATAATTTTGGAACTTTAGATATAATTTTGGTAGGTTGTTGGAATTTTGATTTAGTTATTATAATTTTATTATGTTTTATTAAAAATTAATGATGTATTATTAACTATTTAATTTGTATGACTATTTCAATATACTCTATAGTTTTAGTGAGTTTAATGATTAAGATTATATGTTTTCTTATAAAAATTTATATGTTTAAAATTTAGAGGAAATAAAGTGACTTCACTTTTAAAGATTCAATGCAAATAAAAATTTGTAATAATTCTGTAAAAATTGGAAATTTGATTTACTTATTATAATTTTATTTCTTTATTAAATAATAATAACTTCATCCATTTTGGGCAGCCATTTGATTTATATAACAACACTAATATATTCTACAATTATATTTTGAATAGTTTAACCATTAAAAATAAAATCAAACCATAAATTTAAAATTGATTATTATATTAGAACATTAAATATCTCCGAATAATTCAAGCTCCAATAATTTTCAAATTGATTGACATAGAACATAATCAAAAGGACATGTTTTCGTTTAGAGAAAATGTGAGCAAACCAACAACATTATTGTCCCTTCATCATCGTACTGACTTGACGAAGACCGCCTAAAACAAAGATCTGTGATGAAATATTAAATGGTTTTTTCATTAGATTGGGTAGGCACACGTTAAATATTGTTATAAATGCTTTTGTTGACATTTTGATACAACCTATCTTTATCTAGAACTTTCTAGAAGAAAATCTCGTGAACCAGGCCACCGCATACCCAATAGGTTACGTTACTTTTAATTAAAACGCCCTCTTTGCAGGTGGGTTTTTATTGGTTTCTTTGCAGTTGGGGTTTTAATGTTTCCCATGCCATTTTTTCCAACCGTCTTCTGTCAGAATTTAAAGTTTGCAATACATATTACGATTTCATCCAAAAACATATTTTAATTGTTTTTAAGGTTTTCGAATTAATAAAAATATTAAAATTACAATCTTTTATCAAATTGCGAGTGTTTCTATATTACAAAACCTTAACACGTACAAAAACTAAACACTAAGTCTATAAATATTATAAATAACTCCCGCTCCACATCAGTCCAATCGAATAATTTCTAATACAAAATTTTTTCAACAGAAATATAGGCTCTTTCTCCACATAAATTTTTCTTACGATATTAGTTTTTAATTTAAATTTCTAAACACGTGTTTTTAAAAGTAAATGTGTTTGTTAGTGTAATTTTTCTTACGATATTAGTTTTTAATTTAAATTTCTAAACACGTGTTTTTAAAAGTAAATGTGTTTGTTAGTGTACTCAAAAGATTTTTTTTTTTTTTTTAACACTTGTTTTAAAAAGTAAATGTGTTTCTTAGTGTACATAAAAGATTTTAGATTCAATAGTTTGGTGAATAATTAGTTGAGTGATTTCAAGTTTTAAAAGACATATTGTCATTGCTTCATTTTTGACATTTATGAAATAATTGCATTCAGCGTAACAGTGACAAACAATCTTTAAAAGTTACAAAATCTCTAAAGTTTTCTAGTCTTAATTTTCCAAAAAAAAATTCTTTGCACTGGCTATAAAAGTAGGAATTTCAAATCTGAAGCAACCATCAAATTTCATTGTGACCATATCAATCATTTTAACACAAAATATTGATGAGAATGAAAAATTTAACTATATTTGACGGGCCAATCACTCTGTCACTGACTATTTCTCCTTCAAATTTCATCTACCAAATTCCATCCTTACCCCTGCCACCAAATTATATATTAATATTTTTAATAATAAAAAAACCTATCATAATTAACTATATTTGAAAAACAGATCATTTACGATGTATTATCTACGCTTCAAATTCCATGCCTGCTCGCCACTTCCAACAAACTCTACATTACCATATCTCAAACTCTTAAATTAAATACTCAATTGATAACGAGATATTATTTACGCTCTAATCTTACTCAACTGCCTAGTTGATCTAAGTCAAATTCATGACAAATCTTGGACAATCATAGCAAAAATGTAGGAGAGATTATTAATGAGACAAGACCTTATAATAAAAGTCTCACGCCCAGTGTACCGAGTCCTATGCACGGTTTGAGGAGACGTTTAATGGCATACATTCGGCATTGGACCTTGTGGGCAGGCTTATGGGCCAACAAATTATTTGAGTAGTGAGTGGAGAACTTTATGTCGCAGAGAAAATGAGAGAATACCTTAGAGGCTTACCATAGTTGGGTGAGACATTTAATGCCATGCATTGGACATTGGAGCATATGGGTAGCTTCTTCTATTTATTGGGGTTTCCTACTGCATTGGTTGTGCACTTCTGCATTTGATTGACAGTGTTTGTGTTTGGGTATTTCTGGTGATCTTTGTGGGTGTTTTGTGAGTGACGGAAGTGTGAAAAATGGCTGTGTCGAAGAAGATGGTGGAGGCTGTGTTTGTGGTTGGGCTTGTAGTGGTGGTGATGAATGTGTGGGGTGCTGTGAGTGTGGAAGGTGCCATATCATGCAACCAGGTGGTGAGTGCCATGACTCCATGCGCTACATACCTTCTAGGAAATGCAGCCACTCCTGCTGCGGCTTGTTGTCCTTCCATTCGTGGGTTGGACTCACAAGTGAAAGCCACCCCTGATAGGCAGGCTGTTTGCAACTGCCTCAAGACACAAGCACAGTCATATGGGGTCAAGTTGGGAAAGGCCGCCAATCTGCCGGGTCTGTGCAAGGTCACTGATCTCAACGTGCCTATCTCTCCTAATGTTGACTGTTCCAAGTATGGACCTCTCTCTTTTCTTATTCTTTTTGATGCGACCTCACTGTGGAACTCTGTTTTAACAAATATTGCACTGGATTATTGTTTGGAATTTGGACTAAAGGTTTTATTTTAATTTTTTTTAATATGGCATGCAGGGTTCATTAATGAAGTCTGATGGCAATCAAATGCTGGCTGGTGGTGTTTATTTTAGTGCTTTACTCTTAAGAATAGGTGTTAACAGTAGTATGCTATTAACGATCATTTGTAGTAACGATGGACTGTTTGTGTCTATTGGAGTCGTTCATGCGAAAGCTTGTTTTGTGAGTTTATATGATATAGTTCATTAAATAAATAAAAATACTAGCCGCATTTAATTTTGTGTATCGTTGCATTCCAGACTGGTATTTATGACAATAATCTTCATTATTAGTGTTTGCTGTAAAATCAAAAGGACTGTTATGGGGTCATTTTTTGGGCCCTCCGTTCTGTTGCAAGGGGACGCGATATGTTGAATTATGAAAACATTAACGTCTTGAAGTTTAACGGTTTTAAGATATGGATCTACAGAACGGATGACAACGGTAATTTTTATGGTAGGATTACGAGTCAAGGTCTCTATATCTGCCGACTTTCAGTAGAAGATACAGGCAACCAATATATACTCTATTAGATTTTTAATAAATGACTATAAATTAGAATAACAAAACATTTTTGTCAAATGTTAATGTCTTAATATTTCAATTATCTTTGTAACGGAACCAATTATCTTTGTAACGGAACTAGAAATTATAGGTTTGTGTACATAGTGAATTTGTGTGCAAAGGAAAATGGTATGTGTACATAGTGGATTTGTGTTTAATGGAGTGTTCTTGCAATATTATATATCCATGTTCGCAAATGAACTTTCAAATTTATCATGGATATATGTTAGAGGTTCTTTGGTTTTGATTGCTACATCCTTGCTCAGTGTGGATTTGTTTGATTGTTACATCCTTGGATCACAGTTGATATCTTTGAAAGTTTTTCTCATTTCAACATTATATAGATGTTATCAAATTATTTTTTTATTTACAAAACTTTTACATTACATTAATACATGGGTTAATGATCTTCCACTATTCACTGTTTGATAAAGGATTTTGTAATTCACTAGTAAAAAAACTTCAATATTACATTAATAAATGGGTTACGTATTTTCCACTATTCACTACCCCATAAAAGATTTTGCAAGAAGTTCGCTAGTAGAAAAGCTTCAATATTACATTAATAAATGGGTTCCGTATTTTCCACTATTCACTACCCTATAAAGGATTTTGCAAGAAAATTACTTAAACGCGACCTCTATTTACTTTCGTAACAACCACTCCCACTAGCTCAACTTGTACTATCGATGGTTGGTCAAGATGTTACGTTATATCGTCCATTGTTTACATATCCAAATATCAATATGGTTGCACAAAAAAAGTAAGTGGTGTAATCAATGATGCAAAATGTAGATTGCTCAATAGGAGGTTCGTGGGGAGTGGGGAGGATTGGCGTGCTTATGAGGCAGGTCCAACAATTTTTCGAAACCATTTACCACCAAACATTGACGTTAAAGTTCAATATCACATTTATATCTCACTATCTATATTAGTTTGTTCAAAAATCTAAGGATCAAAACTCAATGATCAAAAAAGAAAAGCCAAGTGGGAATGAGGGGATGTTCCTAGATTCTTGTTCTTAGAAAAGACAATTGTTATTCTTAGATTCAAAATCAGATGAATGGAATGGCATTAAACACTCCTCCAATTCATGAAGAAACAAAGATGAAAGATCATTGGTCTTGTTGATTAGGTAGTAAATAAATTAGTTGAATATGTTAGGTCCAATATTATGATCCTTAAAGTTCTCAATAAGAGTTATCATCATTAAATTAGTTAGACTAAAGAGAAAATGGTTAATGATAGTAATTTAAAAAAAGGTAAAGAAAATAGACAAACTAACTATCAATTAAAAATGTTCTAAAAGTATTATTTTACTCAACCTCATGAATTTATTCAATTACAAATACACTTACGTACTCTTGCTCCAATTCATGAATAAACAAAATGGTGCTAAAGTTTCAACCATGGGCACAACCAAATTTAAATTTAATTTGACAATTACATTTTCCTATTTGCTTCTTGTCTGCTCACCAAGTCACCAACACTTTTTGTCGATGTTCATGCCATTAATCTGCATCATATTGCTGATTGATCCATATCATGTATCACAGGGGCACATTTGTATGGGTATTGATGAAGATGAGTATGAGCACATTGCATAGAGAGCTCATGGCATTAATGTGCACCATATTGATCATTAAACCATATCATGTATCACCGGGACACATTTGTATGGATATTGATGGAGACGAGTATGAGCACATTGCTATAGAGATTGAATGATGGAGTATGAGGATTAGTGATTAAATTTGAAGGGTTTGTATTAATTTCATTGATCCGAAATTGGATCCTTAAACTCTCTTAAAGCTACCGGAACTCTGTAAAAACTCACACCAAAGTTTAAAGTCTCGTGGATGTCGAAGCTTATCATAAATAACTTCTGAACAACGACAATTTGCCGCCAACACGGAGCAACGAGGACCTTCGGTCAAAGTACGCTGACCGAGGCCCATGGAGACCACGTAGGACACAAACTAGTAGTTAGGAAGTCCCGATTAGAAAACGGAGGCCGTTTCTAATGTGCGGTTAGTGCAATCGTGCATCGCTGGGCAAAACCCCTCAAGAAGGAGAAGCCCCGAGCGCACGGTCACAAGGGAAGCTGAGAAATCGTGGGAAAAGCGCTAAAACAGATGGCGAGTTCCGCGCTCCAAAAACGATGGAATATCGGAGGCATTTCAGGCGGTAAGCAGGTTTGTCAGAGGACCTAACAATGCCATACAATGATTGACGCATGTCTGGCGGATGAGAGAGAAAACCACTCTCATTGCGGGCTAACATTCGAGCAAGTCATCTGCGCGATAAGAGCGATAGTCATAGGATCTGGAGGCCCCAGATCCAATGGTGGAGATTGCGCCCAATGGGAAATTGGATTCGATGGGAGAAATAAACCACGACACATAAAGATTTGAAGTCAAACATGGGCGATGAGTTGGCAGAGGTTTGTGTTCGCGGGAATTCTTGAAGTAAATGGAAACAACGGCCGTTTCAAACGATCATGTGTTTCCAATGAACCTAACACTAATCCATTACGGAACAGGTGCCCATTTTCCCTGTGAAGTGATGTAGTGACTGTAATAGCCGAACGAATGGATTCGAACAGTGATGAGATAGATTGGCCTTAAGCCAAGAACAGAGAGAAAGAGCTAGGATAACAAAGGGCGAAAAGCCAGAGAGCTCAATTGATAACAACATATATTGTTGTTGGAGTTGCTTGGAGGTCGAGCGATTCACAGAGGCATGCAAAGGCCGAGAGAAAGAGCTTAAAGAAACCAGAGCAAAGAGCCAGAGCTACAGCCAGAGCCAAGAGCCATAGCGAGTGCCAGAAGCGAGAGCTGAGAGCCAAAACCAGAGCTTGAGCCACAGTGGCAGAGCTAGAGTCAGAGCCACAGCCAAGAGCCAGAGCTAGAAAGCCAAAGAGCTCCAAGAGCCAAGGGATAAGATGGTGTTCTGAGCCCAATGTTCCTGTATGAAACATTGGAGTTAAGTGTAGCACTTGTAAAAGAATTGAAGCCATAATCCCAGAGAGCCTAATCGAGTTGATTAGAACTCAAGGAGACATAGCCCAAGATATCAGGGTGAACTCCATATTATATTGTTGTCTTATGTGTTTGTTTTTACTGTTGCTTTAACTACTTTCATGTGCATTTGTATATCAGTTTAAGCACCTTCCCATATAAGCACAAACGACATATTTTAAAGTAAATAATCAGCTGAAAACAAATACAAGCATACACTCATATTTTCAAGCATTTCTAATTTCCACATTGGTTAATCATTAAGACTTGGAAAAATTTAAAGCTTTGGAAGTGGGAGAGGTTCTTGTAAGTTAGACAAGAAGCCTAAGGGCCCTATTTTCAGATCATTCATGGAGCCTTTCCATCATGAAAAACTTGAAAAATATATTTCAATTCACAACAATGTTTTATCTTTACATTTAATTTTCAATCAAATTTATTTCTATTAAATAAATTAAATTCCTAAACCTAGATTGCAATTAGAAAATATCCTAGGGTCAAAAAATTGAAGGCTTTTTCCTCTTATGCAGGTAGTATATTGTTTGTTTATTTGAAGGGTTCCAAAATCTAGATCCACATTATTAATTCATATGCTCCACATACTAGTTCGAAGGCTTATTGGGATCACATAGTATCTAGTGGAATTTTGGATCTAAATTCTCCAATTTTGGTGGGGGAATTGAACAAGACCATGGGGTAACAAGCAATATGGGGAGATAAGGCTAAGGAGGATCCTCCAGAAGCTTATTTCAAGGGACTTTTTAATTATAATTCTCTTGTTGACATCGCTCCCTGTTCGATTTTTCGTACTTAAGGGAACAAACGATCTAGATCAGAGGGTATTTCCAAAAGGTTGGACAAATTCTTTGTCAATGAGACAATGTTGGACTAAATAAAGGATATCAAATCACAGGTCATTCCATCATTATTTTCTGATCAACTATAAATTCTATTGTCATGGGAGGGATATTTTGGGTTTCAGACATATCCATTTAAATTCAACTCTTCATGGTCCAAATTAAAAGAATTTGAAGTAATGGTTAGAGAAATACGGAATAAAGCTCTATCTCCCTCACCTTTGGTCAGTATGGATTTCATATGCACCAAATTGGGAGCTCTAAAGGAGGTCAGAACATGGGTAAAGAAAAAGAAGCCTGAGAATACATAGGAATTGGTTGACATTGAAGATGCTCTTTGCTATATAAATGACCCTTGTGATCCTCTATATTTCTCTGAACTATACAAATAAAAAATTATGGAATTGGAAGTTAAGAAGAGATATTTTCTTGTTGCAAGAAGAAGAATGTCAAATGAAAAGTAGGGCTATTTGGGTGGTTGCTGGTGAGAAAAATACAAAAAATATATTATAATCATGTGTCCAAAAGAATGAAGGACAACACCATAAGTGGTATTAGGGATGATGATGGACAATTTTGATCCTCATAGGCAGACATTGAAAGAGCAACTGTTAATCACTTTAGTAGGCTATTCAAAGGGAAAAACCATGTCTTCACGTCACAGAAGAAATTTATTGAACATATGCCCCATATGTTTTCCGATGAAGACAACGACATATTGGGTAAACCGACTTCAAAGGAAGAACCATTTATGGTTTTAAAAGCACGTAAAGGAGAAAATTCTCTACACATATGACTGGGGGGTAGAATTTTTCATACATTTCCTGGAGTTAATGATTTAGATCTTCTAGCAGTAGCAGAGGAGTCTAGGACTCAATGCTACATCTCTTATTCAATCAATGCTACATTTATTGCACTTATTTCAAAGAAGCAAAATCCTTCATCTTTTGCAAATTATAGGCCCATATCACTATGAAACTCTATTTATAAGATGATATCTAAATTGATTGTTATTAAGCTTAAAAATTATTTCTCTAAGCATATTTCACCATAGAAGTTTGCCTTCCTTAAAGGGAGACAAATATAGGATGTGTCGATATTACGCAGTAATGCATACATTCCATTAAGGTTCAAAATATGAAAGCATGAATGATGAAGATCAATTTGGTCAAAGCCTACGATTGTGTGGATTGGGAATTCCTACAATTGGCATTTCACAACATAGGTCTTAATATCCAAAACATAGGATGGATTATGGCTTGTGTTTCTACTACAAATTTCGCAGTGATCATTAACAGAGTCCCTTTGAAAATTTTCAAGGTTTTTAAAGGGTTGCAATAAGGATGTGCATTTTACCCTCTCCTCTTTCTACTTGTCATTGATGGGTTGAGTCGAAATATTGGCAACGCTAGGTCCAGGGGTTTGATTATGGGAGTGAGGTTGACCAGAAATATCTCCACCACCCACTCATTAAAGAAATTTTGAGGTCTAAAATGGGCCTCAAAACAAAAATGTATAACCAAAATCAACTTTGTAAGAACCAATAAGATTCAATATGATGATGTCAACCATGGGTGATGATTCACCATTTTTGGAGTAAAAAAGTAAAAATATTAAAACATTAAAAAACTATTTTTTTAACTCGTATTTTCAACTTATCTCCCTACAATTTTACTCAAATTTCAAGAAGGAACATTTGTTGGATGCAAAACTTAATTCTTCATCCAAGGATTACCCATGTTTCATGCTTTCTATGGACCTTGATACACGAAAAATGAGAAATACATTAAAAAATGTGATTGTGGCTACACGAAAAATGAGAAATAGCTTAAAAAATGTGATTGCAATCACATTTTTTCATGCATTTCTCATTTTTCGTGTAGCAGGGTCTATCAAAAGTATGAAAAATGGGTACTCCTTTGATGAGGAATTAAATTCCACACTCAACGAGTGCTCCCACTTTAAATTTGAATTAAATCATTGGGAGATAAGTTGAAAAAAAATATTTTTCTTTTTCCCTCGAAAATTTGATGATGTACTCTAATCTTATTTTATTATTTCCACTATTATTTTATAATATTCCTTAGAAAGCCCATTTTAGACCTCAAAATATATCTATGTAATGTTTGTAGATGATTTATTATTCGGTGGTGAAACAAGGATGGTAGAATGGATGCAACTGCACATGATTCTCACATCTTTTAGGGAGGCATCAGGACTTTATATGAAAAAGGGAAAGTTAGTACCACTAGTAGAAAATGAGAAATTAGTGACTAGGTGACTAAAAAAGCTATCCACCACAGCTTTTCCAAGTGAAACACTGCCAAAAATGAGCAATCTTAAGTGACCTAACTAAAAACTACTAACATAAATGACTAATTTAGTCCCGGTTTAAATATATGGCTAGTTAATAAGTAATACAACTAAAAATGACTAACGTGAATGATTGTTTAGTCTAGGAACAAAAATACAATTACCTAGCAAGTACTACAATAATATAGATGTGTTTTTTATGTTAGTCATTTTAATTGTTTCACTTAAGCAATCTAAACTTACAAGTGATAGGGGATCCATAAATGAAACCATCCATTGCTTCCATTATGTGGCTTTCTTGTTTGTCTAACTTTTACTTTGAGAGATTTAGCCTTTAAACAAGAAGTTTCTATGTGCACCTACTTAAAACTCACCCTACAACAAAAAGCAATGTGTTCATAATAAAATAATTGTGTTCAACTACAATTGTCACTTTTCAACACTATTTGGTAGACTCATGCTCATATATGCATAAAATTATATTTGTGCACAAGTGGTAATGGTTATCCTGGTTTTGCTAGACTCACAATAACACACTAACCTAATGTGTTATCAATGCTTGAAAGGGTTTCCCATCCCAATGTTCAAGTGGGACACTTGAATTTTAATTATCCGAATTGAAACCTTTAATAATGATTTTGTATGTATAGGTTTAATCAAGTACCACGAATTTTGTCAATTGGGTTTATCTCATGTGGTTATAAGGAATGGTTTCTTTCCTCAAGTGACATGTTGACATGTTGAACTCATATTGAGTATATTATTGTATATATTGAATACATAAGAATGATGATCAACCATTTTTCAAAAGAATGTTAATCAACCATTATTTTTATGTTAAATTTAGGAGGGTTATTACCTTAATGCACACCCTCATTTGCACAAGGATGATGGTTTTTTATTACTCATATGTTGACATTAGCTAGTTTCTACAATTTATTATTACACATACACACCCACATAACATTCCAAAGATGAGATTTTATAACTGTAGACATAAATTTTAAGATATCACAAGATAGGTGTTTTCAATAATTATTTCACATGCAAAGAACCACAGCATGTCCAAGAAAAAGAAAAGTAAAATTTAGCCAATAAACATACTCACCCCACAACCACCCATTTTATTAGTAGAGAAAATTACTATTTTGTATTCAATCCACTTTTAGAAATTAGTTTAAAAATATAAAAAAATAAAATCCACTCTCTCATTACTCCCCTTGACATAAATATATGAAACTTATATGCTAGTAAACTATCACTCAATATGGAATAACACACAACTAGAGTAGAACAAGAGAGGTTTTGAAGTAACCCTAAGGGACACATAATTCAAGGGACATTTGTAGGCATATTTGCGTAGATAAGCATTCCTCTACGGGGTTTCGCTGGATTGATCCAACGAATGAGAGACACTTATTTTCATCTTCCTCCTTCCAATACACATTTGACACATGCGACTCCTCACACACTGTCATTGCGCGCCCGAACAGTCAAATTCTTTGTCTAGGATCAAGTCTTATAATATCTTCCTATGTTTGTTTGTGTAAGTCACGAGTTCAAGGCCTCCACCACCAGTGATAACCGTTAATGGTTGACTATTCTTCCTGACTTGGGTAGGGCCTTAGACGAAGTTGGAAAAATCCCCCTGACACGAATTGTGCCTACAAGTTTCCCTTTGTTGCCCTATGTGGTGCCTTCTGAGTAGTTGCTGAAGAGAACCAATGAATTGGAAGTGAGTCATGTGCACTTGAAAGAGAAGTGAAAGAGGAGATGACTAAGTTGCTTCGCAGTCATGAGGTTGAGGGTAAGGTTGTAGCAAAAGAAGAAGCCGAAGTTGAAATCGAAATCGAAGTTTGGAGAAGGTATCGATACTTTCAACTCATTTGCTCTGTCATTCAATAGGAAATGTAGTGAAGATGGCCAAGTTTCTTAATAGTCACGAGGATGAGGTTGAGGCTGCAACAACAACAGAGGTTGAAGTTGAAATTGAAGTCAAAGTTGTAGTTGGTGTCGATACTCTCAACTTACAGACTCAACCATTCAATAGGAAATATAGTGAATTATGGTCCTATTCGCCTAGAACAGCTCAATATAAATCTTCTCAACAAAGTCACAAATTTGCATCGTCTTCATTACCGCAGTGATTGCATTCGGTATCACCATAGTGAAACTAATTGACGATAGTTAGGAGGGAATAATACGATGCTCGACGGAGAACAGGGTAGACTTTGCCCTAAAAAACACGTCGCATATCACCTCTCCAATGAGACTAGGGCTCTTATCAATCTGCGCAAACGCCTCTAAAGAAGGATTCAACGAATGAATTCCCAGATCATTTCACAGACATGGACTATAATAGGGCAAGAAGTTCACATATTTAAACCTTCAGGAAAAATAACTTACTAGTATGATTTTTCATTATGTCACGACATTTACAAAACTTTTAGATTTTCATTTATACACCTTTCATTGATAGGGTAATTTAGAACTTTTATTGGCATTGTTCAGTATGCATTGATGGTCATTCTTGTAGTTTGAACTTTGTTTTGAATGCATGAACATTTTATCAAATTCCATTTAGTCCATATGAAAAATGAAATAAATTTCATGCCATGCAAAGATAAACCGATCATGAGATAGTGGACTAAATAAGTTATTGAACATTGTCCCTACATATTGTCTTTTCACTGGGATTCAATTTCTTGCTATTTATCTTTTGTGAATTCTATCGTAAAAAATGGACATTTCCAAAATATACCATGAGAAAATAGTTGTTATTGTCGGTGCTTGTTTTTCACATCAAACTCAATATACCATACAACTCTGCAATTAAAAAGAAAATGAGAAAATCTTATTTTACTAGTATGCATTATTTCTGGTTGGATGCTTGATGTTATCAACCATTCTCCATTGAGAATTAGTGCCTTAAACCCTCATAGTATAGTCCAAGTCAACAATTTGAGTATCTTCAAAAACTTTATGTATTACTTGCTCTGTTGAACTTAAGGATTTAAGAAATCGTGTTTTATTCATGACATTGTAGTATTGTACATTGAACAAATGTTATAAAATCACAAAATCAAATAAGTTCATTTTTGAATGTCACCCTCAATCTCAAGAAAGCTAGATGCAAGTTCTTATCAAAATGCATCTGCACCTTGTTTTCCCAACCTGATTGCAGATAGGTGAGGAAGGAGACTATTATAATGCCACAGCGAGACATAACATATGAGACTAGATATACAATAATATATATATATATATATATATAGAGAGAGAGAGAGAGAGAGAGAGAGAGATTTTAAAAAATATATCTAAAGTAAAAAATCATGATCACTCATGAATCACAACATTAGAACCACAACTATTAGACAATTTATAAATCTGAACATTGAAGTCATGATGCATGATTCTTTGTATGAAAAGGATAAATGTCAATACAAAATTGAGTGTCTCATCAATGATCACTATATTGATATGATGATCTAGATTAGGTCTAACTACATATCCATAAATGAGCCTACATCCTCATCTTTATCATTATGGTTTTTGCAGGATATTGTTTTTTCATCAATGGAGTCTTGAATACAAGTGATATATTTTTATATTAGGGACAATTTCGGCATCATAGGGATTGCATTTACAGCAGACTAATTTTGTTTAAGAGTCTTATTTTGGCATTCTCAGGGAATGCATTGAGAGCCAAACACTGATATTCTTAGATACATAGAAGGATTTGAAAGGGTGAGACAATAGAAATATCAGAGGCTTGTTACAACATTGCAAAGAACGTATTCAAAGATCAATACATCATTGGAAGCCTGAATAGAATATCATGCCTTCTTGGGAATTTGAGGGAATGCATTGAGAGATGAACAAAAAAATGGATCATTTCTCATTTGTGAAGGTTTTGGTTGGAAAGATGGCACTAAGCACCCCAATCTCATCCAAGCCTACCAGAATAGGCGTCCATCCTACCACTTCTCCATTATTTTCTAAGATCAGGCCCAATCATTCCCCTAAAATTGTAGTTTTCCCCATAACTTTCCCAAGGTCATCTGATCCAAATGTCCATAACATCTTATCCACCTCCCATATTTAGCATATTGAGATGAATAAGTTGTCTTCTTCCTGTTTTGGGTCATTGAAAACATGTTTGGTGATTGTAGTATATGTAGGAAGGCAAGGCTCAACTGTGGTGAGTCTCTGGGGAAGCTTTTGAGGAAATCTAGAGTGCCTCTAGACCTTGAGGGCACCCATGAGAAACCCATTGTTTTCCATAGTGGATATGTCTCAAATTGCAATTGGAAAATCTAAGTTGGATATTGCACAACTACATTTGAATGTTAGAGCACAACCAGGGCTTAGTTATGTGTTTTAATTTAATGGGAACATTGAATCAACTGCTCAAGTTTTTCAGATTCAGGGCAATTTTGGACAACCAATTTTCAGCTACAAGTCCAGTTCTAACCAAAGCTCAACATCATGGTTAGTATTCAATGTCTCCTTTTATTTCTGCTTGTTTTGTCATAATTATTGGCATTTCCACACATGAACACTCATTCATACACAAAGGAAGAGTGGAATTATAAATACTGTAAGCATATAAGATCATTACCTCTTGAGGATAAAAAAATCAGTGGAATGTTCTGAATAACATAAAAAATTTGAATTCAATAGTTCAATTGGTTATAAATCAAGAAAATGTTTTGAACAATCATCGCCTTATCAACCCAACTGGAATCCATGATAAATCTACTTTAGTAAAATTTAACCTCGAGAGATAGAGAGGTGGATTGAATGACTTGGGATGTTATAGTCCATACAAACACTATTAGATCCTTTTAGGAGTGTGATAAAGTGTCTAAAGTACCAAGGTTGCAATGAGAAAAATTGCAAGAAGTTAAACTATGATTTGGTTGGTGTGGCCTTCTCAGGCCATGTTATTGCACCTCCCAAGCCATGTTCCTACATCCCCCAACCCATGTGAAGAACATGGATTCCTAATAAGCATGGATTTATGTTTGAACATTGAACTTCATCTTCCCAAAATCAAAAGGGTGCCTAGTTTTTGAGATAAATCCAAATGTTACATTAGTTTAAATCTGATTTTCAAAACCTGTGAGCTAAAGGGTAGTCTTGTGTGGTATTAAGAAAATACGTGTCATAGAATTTTGGTAATTTTGTAGCTTGCTAAGTTTTGTTTTTGAAGGGCATTACAAACAAGAGACATGGGGTGAAAATATATGTCAATTTTCTCAATCATTTTTGATGGGGAATGATTTAATTACATTAGAAGTGAAATGTATGATTAGGTTTTGTTATTATTCTTTTTCCGTTTAATGCAACATGATAGTAGCAACAAAAAAATTTGTCTGTGCTTATTAGGAAAAGTTCAAGACCAAGAATGAGATAGGAGGGAATGAAAAGGATGGCTTGTAATGATTCACGATTTATTTGGTTCTCCTATAACAGCTACATCCATTAAGAGACCCTTTGTTCATTCACCTAGCTCTGATAGTGTACGCCACTCAAATACTGGCGCCTAGGTCATTCTTAGACCTGAACACCAGGGTGAAGACAATTGGAGACCATGGGGTTGCCTGGAAGCTTGGAGAGAACTGTTGAAAAGTGTAACTAGGTTCAGTCTTCACAATGACATGTAATTGTGATTTTATGAAAAAGATATAAAGAAGAAAAATAAAATTATTGTAATGCTTGCATCATGGGTTTTGATAAGCAAGAGATTTTATTTTTTGTTAAGGCTCTCATTGTGAGCCCTTAGGGATATTTTCATCTAGTCATAAAAGTCTAAAGATTCATTGTCAGGTATTGAAGGCATGTTACACATTGTAAAAGGTCGAATTTGTTTTTTAAGTCACCCTCCAAGACCTTGTCACTAGTCCTCAAACAAGTTGACCTACAATCAAAGGATGATTCGAGAAAGATGAAGTTGGACTACCCTTGTGATCATGTCAACCTAACTGTCATGAACCAACCTCTATATATAATAGTTCTCAGCCTCATTTTGAGTACATCAATTCGGTGAAGCAGGTATCTAATGTCAAGTGCGCAAATCATCCTACAAGGAGCCTTAAAGTCAATGAGGGAAGAAGGAAGGATAAGAAAGGAAAGATTTATCATTGTAGATTGTTTGTGGGCTAGTTTACCCTCACACGTGTGAAGATTGCAGGTTCGAAGTTTACAAGGATAGATCAAAGATTGTAGTCACATAAAGGTGATCTTGTTTGGGTGAAGAACCTCGCTGAAGGAAGTCAAGTAAGAGAGAGAAAATAGTCTCCCTCTTGATGAGACTATTCAAGAAGTAAAATTGTTCTAGGGTTTCTGTTGTGAAGAAAGGAGTTGCAGACCTACAAGGAGAGACAGAAATTCTGAAGGAATCCAAGAAGAGGAAGAGGATGAGCAATGTTGATCTAAGGGAAAATAGGAGTCTTGTGACTTGGTCTTGGAAGGGCTCTACTGTCGAGGGTCCTTTTCATGGTCTTGGTGTTCTTCAATTGAAGGTTCTATAAGAAGAATTAATTGGGTTTTTCTCTCAAAGAGTGAGAGGTTTTGGCCCTAACTGACAACCTATACATTGTGTCTCTTGTATTTGTATTGTTCATGAGTTGGTAATTGTCTTGATGAAAAGAAAATAATAATAACATAAGAAGAGAAGATCATAATGAAGAAGTAAAATGACACTCACAAGAAATTATCATAATAGAGAAATCACCTATCTATTGATGCCCTAGATTTGTCAACAAGAATAAGGGAGTGGCGGTGGATTGGGGTGCAAATTTTAGCTTATGGAATATGGTGGTGGTTTGGCTTGAATGGGTAGTGGACTTTTGATAGCATAATCAATTGTTAATGTTCACAAGGGTGGCAAGTTTCTTATAAATAGTGGTCATCATAAGTCAAAAACACTTATATCTAACTCCCCTGCTCCAACCCCTCTTAGCAGTGGAGACTTTAGTTCCAACATGTGGCCTTATCAATCTTACTATGGCTTTGTGACGAGATCTATTTTTCAAGGAGAAAGAAAGTTTAGTAAGCCTATGCTCTAGTTAGAAATGAGACATGTTACCTACATGGAGGATGCTACAGTGTTTGTAGCCTTGTCTGTGGTAGTGGATCTAAGCATGTATGCATGCCATTGCCAAGTTTTTTCTAGGAAGTTGAACAAACAATCTGTCATAGGAATGACAAATTATAGAGGAAGAACTATTTGTGACAGCCATAAACAAAATCAAATCCAATCACCAAAATTTCCTAGGGACAAGGAGAAAATTGGCATCCTTATTGGGGAGCTCATATGGTAACCTCATAGAATTGGATACATCTTAGATGTATTAGAGGCATGTTTATTGAGTTTGGTATTTGGGCTTTTATATGCCACAACGAGAAGAAGATTACTATTTTTGCTAGGTTCTTAGGAGTATTGTATCTCAAATCATGAGTCTGCAATCTTCAAAGATGAAGTACTACTTGTCACATTTCAATGTTTTTTTATCATAACTTGGGATCATCAGAGCATTGATTAGTTTACAAGATGTGTATTTTGTAGGATATTTCTAGGATTGACTTGAGCATATTAACAATGGCAATGAGATATAACAAACAATGCTATCAAATTTTAGGCCATCTAAAATACTATGTCATTGTGATATATGAGGATGTATTCATGTATTATATTTGAGGCTCTTATTTTTCCCTCAAAGAAAATTTGGAGTTATTTGTGCTTTAACAACTAACAGAGTGTTACATTGAAAATTGAAAAGATTGAAGAAATATTTATCATTAGCCTCTTTTTTGTCATAATCTCATGGAATATGATGTCTTCTATTGTTTGGATGCAAGGTTGGGTGTAATGATGGATTTGTTATTGGGTCATAATTTTATGAAAAGAACAAATGAAGTAGTTGTAACGAGAGAGTGTATCCATTTCACTATGAACATCTTGCCGCCTTGTATATATATATATATATATATATATATATATTTTATTTTTTATTTTTTTTAGTAGCTATGAACTTCTAAGCATGTTTCAGTAAAAGAAATACACAGGCAAGTCTATTGAAGGTAAATGTAAAGCACTGCATTGCCCTGCCAGATTATAAAAAAAATCACAAAATTTGTATACAAGATACAACCTGGCCATGATTCATTGCAGTGATAGAAAAATACACTACAAATCTATCAATATTTGGCTTGAAAGTTTACCATCCATTATAAAGGGTTTGATTTGGATACTGTAATATGGGTTGAAAAGTGGGTGTTAAGGTCTAGAAGGGTTAAGTTCATCGCCCCATGCCTTATATAGGTGTTAAGGTCTATAATGGTACAAGTTTGTTGTCCCGTGTATTGCATTATTCTAAGGTGTCTAGATTGAAAGATATTGTCCGTTTGAGCATTAAGCACAATATTTGGAAATTGACTAAACTATAAGAAAAACTTTACTCTATATTAATTTTATCTCAATATTCATATGGAGAATGGGAATTATTCACATGGATGGTGGGGATGACATATATCATTTAATATAATCCCTAATATTGAGGAACTTGATTAAATTTAAACTTTCAACTTATAATTTTGTTATCAATAATTTATCATACACTATAATGAAATTTAAGTTTTCTTCAGGCCAATCTATACTTCCTATCAAGTGGAATACTAGTAAATTATTAGGCAACACTCATTTTGTGGTAATATTATTAAGTAGTGGGGTGAGATTTGTTACTGAGAATATGACACTGTTATAGTTCTCATCCAATTTCAATATTTGAAAAACATGGCGAATATGTTTCTTTGTAGATGTGTCCCTTTTAAAGGGGACATTAGTGTGCAAGTGAATCTTGTGATGTCCCATATCAGCACATTCTTGAAGACATCTCACAATGATCAACACTACCAGTTCTTGTCCTGAGATGACAAAATATGGGCAGGTTATCAACAAGTATCGTGGAAAAGTCAAAAAAATTAAACTGGTCATTTTATGTTGCAACAACATCAAAGGATCCAACATGTGACTTAATTTGGTCAAGGGAGTAATGCTACTGAAATTGAGGCATCTTCATAAGTGGAAAATCTAGCATGTTATGGAAACATTGTTGTCGTTTCATACCCGAAAGAGAAATGATAAACGAGGTGAAGAAATCATGAAAACTTGTTCCATTACTTCAAAGTAGCATATTTACATGATTTACATGATAAATAACTAAAAGCTTCTCAAATTCCCCTGTAATAACATCATTGATGTGTGAACCCACACCAGCATTAACAAAAAAAAATACAAGATAATGCCAAACTTCTGAGATAGATAAACCGTGCATCATAATCTTTGTGGCAAGGTTATTTACATCCTGGTTTCTGTAACAACGTTGGAGCAAGGTGTTTGTATCACATATCATTCTACATATTAATGTGGAAAAAGTGCAACTCATATACATAGACGCATAAAGGTGATTATAAATTAAGGATAACAAATATTCCAGAAGCTTAACATAGTGAAAGAAACTTTCAAGTGGTTTATCCTCATACAAGTCCTTCCACTTGATAAAATATCTCCATGATGTAGCTTTTGTTTCACAGCTTTGGAAGACTCAAAACTGTAAGTTGAATTTATGAAATAAGCTCATTGACAATGGAATGAAATTTCTCTAAAGCTTTTATTATTTTAGAGTTGATCAATTTTCATCTCTACAAAAAATGTGGATCTTCCTTATTTCTGTATATTTCAAACAACGTCTTTGAATAATGGATAACAACATCCCTACAATATTGAACACCTTTTGAATAATGCTTCTCTAAATCTTGAACATACTTCCTCGTTGGGGTAAAAGGATCATTATTCGTAAGGAATTTTGCAAGAAGAGAACCCCTGCATTATATGAATTATCACTTCTAAATTAGAAATTCGTCAGTAACTCAAAAAAATTCACCTACATAATAAGAATAGATTATGGAAATCTTGGTCTAAAATAAAAACCTAACAAGATCAATAATCCACGCATGAATCTTTCACTAGTAGCTAACCTAATTCAAATTATCAGAGTGTATTCTCTGTAAATTATCAATCTTTTTTGCATGATTTTGAAATCAAACTACAACTTTTTCCAATTTAACAATCCTATCGGCATACCTTTGCACCTTTCTGGGGAAATTTCTACTTTATAGGTTTTAAGATCGAGTTTCCCTATTGAAAAGGATTTTAGAGTTTTATAAGAAGTGATAACATTTTTCATATTGAATACAATACAACAGTGGGAGGTTTTGTTCTGTTTGTGCGAGTGTTCATGGGAAGAGGAAGAGAAGCATCAAAGGAGGAAATATGGTGCATGTCAATTTTAACTACAATTGTAAGTTCTTTCATTTTCTTTCTTGTTCTTCATTCCCCATTCTCCATTCCCTTCATAAGATTTTGTTTTTGTGTTTTTATTTTGTATAACCCACCTTTATTTACAGATGGGAAAATGTTCAAGAAGCCTTAGTGGTCCTACTAGAAGAAGCGGTTGGGCGCAAAGCTGAAATTGGTGGGAGAATACAGGGATGAGAAGATATTCAAGAAGCCTGGGCAGCGCTACTAGAAGAAGAGGTTGGGCACAAAGCTGAAATTGGTGGGAGAATACAGGTTACAAAACAAGAGAGATCTTTGGAGGGTTCAATACATGTTGAATTGCATACGAAATGAAACACGAATGCTTCTAATGTTGCGCAAGAAAAACCTTCACTGAATATTCGAAGGAGAAGCCCTACTGTGGCATATGAAAAAGTATGGTCTCCAAGACGAAACACAAATTAAGCTCGATTATGTCCTTACTATCACCATTGATAATTTCCTTGAGCACTACTTTCAAAATATTGTCTTCAAATCTGACAAGGCCAATTCCATCCATCATGCTCGTGTTCTCTTCCTGAAACACCACACCATGTACTATATTCAATTCCATTCTATTATTAAATAACCATAAATATTATATCCATTATAATCATCTCACTTTTATATAGAAGAGGCCAAATTTCTTGTTCAAACTATGAAATTCCATATTGAGATTTGTATTACAAATGTGGTATTTTTTTAGTAGTGATTCATCTTACAAGTTTGACCTACCTTAGTCCATAAAAGTACAAATTCGTGTTTCTAGTTATGGTATTCCAATTCTTTGGCTGAGAGGGCTATATTTTCCTACAATTTAAGCAAAAACTTTCACCTTCCCCCAAAAAAATCCAAAATACAGAAGCAAAAGAAATCCCAAGTAGAGAACGAGAAGCACAACTGTTAGTGGGAAGAAATGTCACAGGAAGACTTGAGCCCCAATGGTGGTAATAACAATGCCCTTTTTCAATGACCCTTCTAACTACTTTTACTAGCAACCACTCTTGAGGGTACCTCATATATCAAAGTCACACCAGACTTTGAACCTGAAAACATATGAATGGAAAAGTGTGCTAGGAAATTTAATGAGATCAATGGTTTTTGACCCCAACCAGTCATTGTTTCTGGTGTTCAAATTTCCAACTAGAAAACATTTTGATGGACCCTTTATTAGGGAATTTTGTTAATTAACTAAGGTCTAGTTTATGAAATAAAGAACACATGTTCACCTGTTTAGACTACAAAATTACATAGATTATTTAGACTACAAACAAGATACATTTAATTAAGGGGCACTGTTGAGGAATATTTATTTTGGTAAAGTAATCTAGGATTGAACCTTTCCTTGTCTTAACAAAAGGCCATTTTGATATGCATAATGAACCCCTAGGCTTTGTATCGTGTGAGGAAATTCATCGAGGTAGTAACAATTCCTCACTTTTACCAACCCAAGAAAATCCCCTTTGATGAAACAAGTCCCCTTATTTTCACTAGCAACTCTTACTGAGGGCATCTAATTATTTTAATGTCACCCAAGACTGAAATACCCTAGGACTTGTACCTTAAATTTTCTGAATAGAATATTGCACTAGCACAGGTGGTGAACCAACTAGTTTTTGTAGGCATTCAAACTTGCTGTTAGATGACGATAAACTTCATAGATGAACTGCACTACAAAGAGGTCATCTTTGGCTAAGTTATTCTATCAAGTAGTATATATTCTATCAAAGTAACCCAAGACTTGATCCTGGGCTTATCTATATGTAGAATACTGGTAATATCTGTAGTGAGCTCCCCCTCCCCCTAAGGCTTCCTAACTTGTTCACTATCATTTTAACCGATATGCCATTATTAAGTAATTGGATAAAACATATGTTAAACTTGCTTTATTTTGTAAGGTGGATGTCACATTCTATGATGTGGTTAGTGCGGCTTACACATCTGGAAGAGAATACAACAGTCCACATTCAAATGGGAATCCTAGTGGGGGCAATAGAAATTTCTTGTTTTTCCTACTAAAATAAGCCCTCTTTGATCAAACATGATTTTCTTGATGAGTGGCTACTATTGAGGGTATCTATTCTTTTAAACTCACCCAAGACTTGAATTCCCAATACTTGAACTTGAAGTAATATGAAGAGAAGACTGAACTAGCTCATGTACTAAACCCTCCCATTTTTAAACCTATTCATCATTGTTGCCATTTTCACACTTGCCATTTGAACATGCTTGGATGGAATTTTCTATGAAATTATCTTTAAAATGAAAAGAATTGTTTTATCCATTTTAACTAGTCTATTCTATAGAATAAAGGATGCTCAAATATCTATTTATTATTTAAAACGTCATGTATAATCCATACTAACAAAACATGTTACCTCTTTTTGATAAATCCATAGGGAAACATAGTTATGGTTTTTATTAATTTGATTTCTCTTTTCTTTGACACTTTCTTGTGATGTTTTTTATTAGTTCTTCTTTCCAATTATTATATTCTTATCATCAAGACAAATTCCAAACAATGAATATCACAAACACAACAAAGAACACAAGATGTAGGCACTCAACCAGGGAAAAACCCCTCTTCTAGGGGAAAACCCATAAATTCTTCTTCTCTTCTTTAAAATCAAATCAAATGAGACAACCAAGACCTTTCAACAAAGAACAAGAACTCAAGATCTCATTTTATCCACCAAGTCAGCCTCCCATGAACAAGTCAAACTTTCAAATATCAAGTCAAGGAAAAACATCATGTCAACTAGGGTTATGGCCCCTTTCTTCCCTCTTCTGCAGTTTTCGGTCTGTTAACTCAATCCTACAACTTTCTTGCACCTTTCAGACTTGTAATACTCTAGTAAACTCACATGTGTGCTAGAGGATAAAAAATTTAAGACCTCCTTATCTCCTTCGCTTGGCGTCCTCTTCTTCTTGCCATAGGATAGGCTCTCCTTTATGTATTTCACACTTCATTTCCACTTCTAGTTGCAGATCGAATGTCATATGTGTATGTCCTTCTCAATAGGTTGAATGCATGGGTATATATAGTAGTTTGAAGCTCCTTTTTGAAGTTAACATGAGTAGAAGGGAAGACCAACTTGGTGGAGGAGAGACTAGACATAGTTTTGACAAAAACAATTTTCTTCTTTGATAAAATAAGCCCAAGAAGGGTCCATTATATGATGAAAAGGACTAAGACTCATGACATAAATAGTAGAAGCCTTCAATGGAGACTTTGACCTAGAAACAAAATAAACAAAACATGAAACCCATGCTCTTAAATAAATTTTCTTTTACAATAAATTTTTCTTTTCTTTCCTTTTGACAAATACACTACATCATGACTCAAATATAATTATGAATACTGATACTAGCAACATTTCTCAACACTCCCTATTAACTAGGGAGGTATTCATTATTGTTCAACAGGTACGAGGTTGAACTCAATTTGAAATTTTCTTTAAGAAGATAACAACAACATACACAATGCTTGGGATACCTTACTGCCAAGGTATCCTCCCAATAGGGACTAAGGTGTCATCTAGGCAATTTCCACTACAGGTTCCATCAGGCTACAACCACCCTCCAAAATTTTGCCTTAGCTTCATTATGGAGCCTCCCTACCAACCTTCCTTAGCAACATATCTTGCCTTGTCAAGTACACAAACTTTAGTGATTTTCTAGCATACTACTAGCCTGTGCATGATAGCTTGTTGCATCCCCCTCACAGGTTGTTTCTTCGGACTTGGTCCAACTGCAGGCTGGGCAACTCCCTCAAGAAATTGTGCAATTCTGGAGGGGAACCATCCTTCCCTATAGAAATTACGCAATCCTATCTGGTAGCCTACTGGGCTCCAAAATTGTGCAAATCTACCTGTCACCCTTCACTGGAAAATTTGCACAATCTCTCCTAGCAGGACTGCTCAACCCATAAATTGAACAATTTTGGCCAGCAGTCAGCTGCTCAGCCTAGAAATTTTGCAATCCTTCTGGGTAGCCAGCCCATCTTCCTCCCAAAAATGCGCAAATTTTCCCCTCAGTTGAGCAAGGTGTTGCATGTGCCATTGAGTTGACTGGCTCCACCCGGGACCAAGAAAACTTGACTTGCATGCATGGGATGTTTTTTTCTGGAATAGCAAAAGCAACATGCCAAAAGCATCCCTAGATTTTAGGGAGCTATTTTTAGTAGCTGGAGGTTACATGAAAAGTTCGTTTTAGAATATTTCCTGCAAGTGTCGCTTTTTCCTAGATTTGTGGCATGCGTGTCATGAGCCTCAAACTTATTTATTCAATGCTTCAGATATCTTTTCTTGATATCAATATTGGATCTCTGACATCTCACAACACATCCAGGAGTCTTCGACACATCCGGCTCAACTATGTCTGGGTAAGTCAGCTTAACTTGTCTTTTGTAGCATTTCTGTCACTTTTTGAGTTTTGGCTTGTGTGAGTGTGTCTTGCTTGATTTTCATGAACGCTTGCTGTCATTTACATGCATAATAGCTTGTATTAGCATCGTTTCAGTTTTTCTTAGCATCTCACTATTGTCGCATGCATGAAACTATTTTGCACGAATGGTCGTTGATTTGGCGACTCGCTTCACCCACATGCATGTTGTTCCATTTTCTGAATCTTTCATTCATTGTTTGAATGCATGATCATTCACTCATGCTTACACTCAGTATCGCCATGCATTCACATTCAAACTTGCTTTCAGTTGCCTGTCAGTGGGTCTGGGCAGCTTTGGCCCGAACTCTGCCTCACCAAGAGAGCATTGCGCAATCCTGAGAGGGAAGGCTTTGTCTTCCTCTCATAAAATGCACATTCCTGCCCAGTGACTATCCTCCAGTCTTCCATTGCACAATTTTGAGGGACAGTGGCTACTGGCCGAGAAATTTGCGCAATGCAGTAACTGAGCTTGCAACCATTGCCAGCTGAAATTGCGCATTGCATAATTCCAGCAGCCATTAGGCCAATCTGGATTGTGCATTGTGCAATTCCAGTAGCTAGCCAGCCTCCCAGATAGTCCAAACTACCTTTTGCATAGTTCTAGTAGCCAGTTTCTGTTATGAAACCAGCTCACAAAAAGATATAAAAGAGAGATCAACGCCTTAGAATTCAACCTCTTCAAGGGGGCAACCTCCTTTACATTACGCAAATGAGCAATTCTTTTGATGATTCAAATGAAAAAACCTCCTTTCTATATATAGGAGTCTAAGGAGTCACAATATAACCCATCCGACTTAACAATAATAATATAAAGCCACAAAAATAACAATAGAGGGATTCTATGGGGCACAATAATAACAATATGGAGACAATAGGGGCACAACAATATTAATAAGGGATACAACTACAATAGTAATGGGGTAATCACTAGTATTATAGGGACCCAACATGCCCCTCTCCTTCAAAAAAGTGTTGTCCTTAACGCTTCAGTAGTTCTGGATGCTTCTATATAAAATTCTCATCCTCCCATGTGGAATCTTCAGCGGATAAGTTCATCCACTTGATAAGATACTCCGAAATTGATCGATTTCGTAACTGTTGAGTTCTTGTTTCTGTGATTGCTTCTGGTTCCAATATAATTTTCCCTTCCTCGTCAAGTTCTGGCAATATTGTTTGAACTAGGAGCTTGTCGCCTATAACCTTCTTTAAACATGAAATATGGAAAACTAGGTGCAATTGAGAAGCTGCAGGAAGCTCCAATTTGTATGCCATAGTACCAATCTTTTGCAACACCTTGGATGGACCATAATACTTTGGTGATAATCTATTATCCTTCTTAGCTTGCTTGAGGGACATTTGCTTATATGGTTGTAGCCGTAGGAATACCCAATCACCTACATCAAAACTTCTTTCACTGCGATGTTGATCTACCTGTTGTTTCATTCTATTCTGTGCCAACAATAAGTTATCCTTTAAGAGTTGGAGGACATGTTGTTGATGTTCGATGTGATGTTCCACTGCTTGAGCCTTAGAATTTTCTCTTAAATATGATGTGATGGATGGTGGCTGATATCCATAAAGTGCCATAAATGGGGTCATTTTTATTGCTGTATGGAAGGAAGTGTTATACCACCATTCAACCAGAGGCAACCATTTGACTCATTGTGTCTATTTATCAGACATAAAGCAACGAAGATATCCTTCCAAACATTTGTTTACTATCTCAATTTTCCCATCAGATTGAGGATGATAAGATGAGCTATGAGCTAACTGAGTACCAAGACAAGAAAATAATTCTGTCCAAAAATTTCCAGTGAAAATGGGATCTCTGTCACTTACAATAATCTTTGGGTTTCCATGTAGCTTTTGAATTGTTTCCATAAATGCAGTAGAAACTGTAATGCTTTAAATGGATGTGATAATGCACAAAAGTGTGCATACTTGGTAAGTCTGTCAACTACCACCATGATGACACTCTTTCCCTCAGACTTGGGTAAACCTGTGATAAAATCCATTGAAACCTCCTCCCAACGTTGGCTTGGAATGGATAAAGGTTGTAATAGACCCAGTGTCTTAATTGTTTCAACTTTATCTTGTTGGCAAACCAAACATTCTGCCACAAATTGTTGAATATCTGATTTAAGGTCCTGCCAAAAAAATTCCTTCTTAACCCTGTGGTAAGTTTTTAAAAATCCTGAGTGCCCTCCTAAGGGAGAAGTGTGTAATTCCATAAGAATCTTTTGTTTTAGCTGGGAATTCTTACAGAGGTATAAGCGATCTTTGTACCATAACGAATCATTTTGCCAGCTAAATATATCAGACATACTGGAGTCTTGTTGTAACTTTCGAATAAGTGCCCACACTTCTTCGTCATTCTTCCATTCCTCACTTGCTTCGTTTATCCAATCTGGTTGGATAATAGAAATGGCACACAAAAATACTTCCACATCCTCATCCTTTCTTGAGAGTGCATCCACCACCACATTTTGCTTCCCTTTTTTGTAAATGATTTCAAAGTCATAACCCAACATCTTTGTGACCCACTTTTGTTGCTCTTCAGAGGATAATCTTTGTTCTAAAAATTATTTAAGGCTATCATGATCCGTTTTTACCTTGAAGTGTCTTCCCATTAGGTAGGGTCGCCATTTCTTAAGTGCATGGAGTATTGCCAACATTTCCTTCTCATAAATAGCTTTGTGTAAAAACTTTCCCTTGATTGGACAACTTTCGAAAGCAATGGGTCTTTCATCTTGCATTAAAACAACACCAATTCCATTTCCTGAAGCATCACATTCCACAATAAAGGTTTTTGTGAAGTTTGGTGTAGTTAAGACCCGTGCTTGGCACATTGCCTCTTTAAGATGCTCGAAGACCTTTGTTGCTTTTGGAGTCCATGAAAATGCATCTTTCTTCAATAATGTTGTTAGAGGTGCTACTATTCTCCCATAATTCTTAACAAACTTGCGATAATACCCTGTCAACCCGAGAAATCCTTGCAGATGCTTTATGGATGTGGGGATTTTCCATTCCTTAATGGCTTTAATTTTTCTAGGGTCTACCTTAACTCCTTCATGAGATACAATATGACCCAGATATTCCACGTCTTGTACTCCAAAGAAACATTTGGATCTTTTTGCATATAATTGTTTCTCCTCCAATAGTTGTAGCACCCTATCAACATGTTCAACATGATCCTTCCAAGACTTGCTGTAGATTAGTATATCATCAAAAAATACTAGCACAAATTTTCTAAGGAATGGTTTCAAAATGGAATTCATCAAACCTTGAAATGTTGAAGGTGCATTGGTAAGGCCAAAAGGCATGACCAAAAATTCATAATGACCCTCATGAGTTCTAAATGTTGTTTTCCGAATGTCTTCAGTCTTCATTCTGATTTGATGATATCCTGAACGAAGATCCAACTTGGTGAAGTAAATTGATCCATGCAATTCATCCAGTAATTCATCAATGACAGGAATGGGAAACTTATCTTTAATAGTGAGCTTGTTGAGCTCCCTATAATCCAGTCACATGCGCCATGATCCATCCTTCTTCTGCACCAATACTACTGGAGCAAAGAAAGAACTTTGACTCTGTTGAATTATACCAACCTCTTGCATTTCTGCAACCATACGTTCAATTTCACTCTTTTGGGCATAGGGATATCTGTACGGCCTGATGTTTGGAGGAACACTTCTTGGAATAAGATGAATAGCATGATCATGATCACGAATAGGTGGGAGACCTTTGGGAGTCTCAAATACATTGGAATGATTGTCCAAGTCTTTTTGGAGATCTGGAGAAATAGATGATTCCAATGTGGAAACATCTAGCGAACATAATTGTGCAATTACACCTCTTTGTTCCTTTTTTAGAAGCTTTGTCATACCGTTAGAGCTGATTATCTTTCAGGTTTCCCTGGAATACCCCTTAAATCAACTTCCTTTCCTTCCATAGAAAATTTCATGAAAAGTTCTTGAAAATTAAAAACTATTGTACCCAAGGATTGTAGCCATTTGACTCCTAGTACAACATCAGCACCTCCCATTGGAATGGAAAGCATTGGGCTAGTCAATACATATTCTCCCATGGATAGCTTGATATTATGGCACTTTCCAGAGCAATTTATTGTTCCTCCATTTGCAACCATCACTTTACAATCTGGTGCTGGATATAAGAAGGAATTCAATCTTTTTGCTACCTTACAATGAATAAAATTGTGGGTACTTCCTGAATCAATCAACATTATTACCTTTTTCTTCTTGATTTGTCCTTCTATCTTGATGGTTTGAGGAGGGGTAATTCCTGCCAATGCATTACAAGATATGGTCAGATTCATTTCTTCTTTATCTAGGTTTTTTTCCTGGAGTATATCCTCTTATTTTGACCTTTCTTGCTCTTTTTCTTCTTCCTCTTCACTATCTATGTAGAATAATTTCTTCTCAGCACACTTATGACCTTTAGTGTATTTGTTATCACAACTGTAACAAAGCCCTTTTTCTCTTTTTTATTCCAATTGTTGTGGTGTCAACCTTATAGGTTGTAGAAGACTAGGGGCAACAACACTTCCATCTTTATAGTTGTGAGTGGTATGCTTCCTAGTTGCCATAATTTTGCTTTCCATTTTTCTTACTAACATGAATGCCTTCTCTAATGAATTAGGTTCCCAAAGGCAAACATCATGTTGGATATTATCCTTTAAAGTCCCTATGAAAACATCAATCCTATGCTCCTCTGGAATATTTTTTACCCTTATGTTCAATTTTTGGAACTCCTCAATGTGCTCCATTATTGAACCCTTTTGTTTGAGACTTATCAATTGGCTAAAAAAAAGTGTTGCTTTTTGTATCCTCATAATGTGCTGTCAATTCTTTCGTAAAAATTGCCCAAGTGATAATTTGTTTACGAGAGCAAAGCCATTGATACCATACAAACTGATTTGGTTCCAAATATAAAGTTGCAATACGTACCTTTTGTATGTTTTGCACATTATTGAGATCGAAAAATTGCTCCATCTGTAATATCCATGTTGCGGGATCCTTGCCATCAAACTTCCTCATATCGATTTTTGGAATATGGTGAGTCTTCGATCCAACATTAGAGTCTATGGAATCATGATTAACATTTCTTTTGTTCTCATCATGAGTTTCCTTTACTACCCTTTCACCATTAGTGACCATTTCTTGTAGCAACTTATTCATATTTATCTTCAATTCTTCCATCTTATCATCCATGCCATCAATTTTAGCGTCCATGCCATTCATCTTAGCTTCCATGCCATCCATCTTAGCTTCTACGCCTTTCTTTAAACAATCCATCTTAGCTTCTACACCTTTCTTTAAACCATCCATCTTAGCTTCTACATCTTTCCTTAAACCATCCATCTTAGATTCTGTTGCTTTTTGTGCAAGTGAAACTTGTTGCACTTGGTGTCGTAATTTTGATATATATGTGTCATGTTTCCTTGTTCTTCAAGGAAACACCTGTATTTTCTTGGGATTTTACTCAGGTGAGCAGGAGGAGATGATCTGGGAGGTGGTGCATTACTATCAGATCACAGGGCGCTCTTTCGTGATGAGAAGCTATAGCACATTACAAATGTGCTTCTATTGTCTTGTACTTCTAACCAAAGCTTTACTATTTTCTTTAGTTATATCAAATTATCTTCCTCACACTAGTTTTAGTGAAATTATTTTGTTGTGTGAGTTTGTCGTTGTTTTTACCTCTGGCTTCTGTTTGTGGCATTGGGCGTGATCTTCAAAATCTTAGCTATATTGCATGGGCTTTTGTGCAATATATGCTCTAATTTGGTATTTCTCCAACCAAGCGTGTTCATCCTTAGCCTCGTATTTAGCCATTCTTTCTTCAGCCGAGTGTGAGAATACCGCATCAGAGATGCATCATAATTAGCCAAATTGCAGGGCACGATGGGTGAGAAAAAAATTGGCACTATTTGCATGGGTAGAGAGTTCTCTTGAAAATCATTACTTAGACATGGAAAAGTATTATGTTGACTCTCTTGAAAATAACATCGATGTTAACTTTCTTGAAAGTATTAATCGTTTGAAAAGATTGTCTTGCTAGATGAGTTGGGTTGATTTCTTGATTCTGGTGCATAAAAGGGTAAGTTAACCTTGTTATTGTTTCTTGATTCTTTAAGCATAAAGATGGGTATCAATAACAATTTCTTGAAAGGGAAGCATGAGGAACTTACATATAGGAAGATAGAGAAATGAGGTTATAATGACTTCCTTTGAGAAAGAAGTATGTGATTTGTTACATGAAATGATGGTAGTATTCTAGTGAAGGGAATATGTGTTGCATACATTAAAGAAGGGCTATTATGATAAGCTATTGTATGCACAAAGAATAGTCATTGTGATATAGAGTTATGTTCTTTGTATGTTAGAGAAACTATGTTGAGTTCTCGAAAAATAACTATGTGAAAAGAACACATGTGCATAAGCATAGAAACAACAGTTTATTACATGTATGAAGATATAACGATTGTGTTATACATTTTAGTAGAACTAATGGATTTGATCTCTTAAAGAGAATTATGCATTAGTGTGAATAACGTTGTGGAAGTGAAATAAGTATTTACTTGAACATATGTACTAGTTAATTAGTATGTCATGCTTGCTCATGCACATGAGTAGATGTTAAAAGATCACTTTTAGAGGTTGATTATTGATTGATTGATAGTGTATATAATCTTGTTGCCAAGGCCTGCTGATGACAACATTGACAAGAAACGATGGCGGATGGTGCCAAAGAAAAGTGATGTTTAACAATGTGGCAGGAAAAGGATTAATGGTCCACACATATGAGTACAAGTTGCGTGATCGTACGTTGCTAGAACAATCATGCCACAAGGAATGTTGCATGTGGCGATATGTAAGTAAAGGGTTTCTTGGAAACTGTATTAGTTTTTAGCTAGTTATGTGACATCTTAATGGTAATTCATTGTAATAATTTTATAACAATGGTTAAGGGATGGAATCCCTTATAAGCCATTGAGTGAGGGGTGAAAACCCTCACGAGTGTTTAATAATAAGATTAAACGTTTACTGGTTTTCACCCTATGGGGTTTCCAGGGTATATCGGTGTTCAATGGTGTGATTGCCTTTTGTGTCAGTTTGATGATGTTGAATCCTTGATGATGATGGTTCTTTATTTGATGGGATAATCATAATGTCCAAGTATGTGATTAATTAATATGGTTAAGGAAATCATGAAATGGATGCAAGGATTCATGAGACAGTTTATGTTATTACTCTACCACAGTGGTGGTTAATGGTTATGCAACTTACTGTCTTTTATTGCAATTTACTTGATGTACTAATGTACATTATATCTAATGGTTAATGAAGAATTGTGGAGTTTTGAATTGGATAATTACTTGTGGGTAATTTGTATAAAAAGAAATTCTAACTCCCTGCTTTTACATGTGAGGTTACCGAGGTACGTTACAGTGTGACTAAGACAAGTCATTATAATCAATAAGTTCAAAGATATATGATAAAATATTAGTGTTAGAGCCATTGTAATCAATGAGTTCAAAGATACACAATAAAATATTAGTGGTATTAAAATATTTTGAAAAATACATTGAAAATTTTTGTGACTAATACAACTCAACGTAATCAATATATTCATAGATATATGATAAAATATTAGTGTTGTAGTTATTCAAAGATACTTAATAAAATATTAGTGGCGTATATTTACAGTAGTGGGGTTCAAAAATATAAGATATTAATGTTATACTTTTTATCATTTCCCTTTTTTAATGTAAGGTTGTAATTTATATCATATCTATGTGTTGATAACATGGGGCAAAGTGTTATTTAACAAATAAGGTGTTATTTCTACGTAGTATTTAATTAGGCTATTTAACAAATATGGTGTTTTTTCCGCGTAATATTTAATTAGATATCACATTGTTTTTTATACCATATCTATTTAGATTTTGGCATAATGATTCTTATTAGAAACGTGAAGTGATTAAAAATGTGAGGTGATGTGAATATGTAAAATTTTAATGTACAAATATGCGATGAAAATAATTATTTTAATATATTTTAATTATGATTAAATAAATAAATAAATAAGATGTAGGGAGTTTGTCAAGTGTTGAATAGATGGTGATAGGAAGTTTTATTAAAGCGTTTCATAGTGTAAAAGTCACCAGTTCAAAATTTTATGGGAAAAAATCTAATTATGTTTAAGTTTTGGTCCGAATGGTGTAATCCCTAAATGATTTTCACAGCTTAAATACCTCAGGGTAATGATACTCATGCCACAAATTAAGCATGCTAATCATCTCATAACTGATATAAACTAGCCAATAAATATATATATACAATTCTTTACTTACTAAAAACCATTAAAAAAATAAATAATAAATAAATAAATAACAGATTAATTTAAAACAACAAATATATTACCAACCATTCATTTATTATTATTAGTGTAGAACAATAATATTAAAAAAACAATTACATTGTAAACTATACAACTCATAGAAGAACAATCCATGAATGAATGTCATATAATCTTATATAAGTGACAATGGGAACGTTGGAAGTAGCTCATAGTGAGATATCACGGAGCACCAAAATCACGTATATCCGAAAATGACTTTAGGGCCTTATTTTCATTAAAAAAAATTGAGATGGTTCCCAAAAAAAAATTACGAAATGGAAATCCATAATTGGCGTTGCCACTCTTTCGTAGAGTTTTATTGACTTCTCATTGGTGGTTAGAACTCTTGGAATTTTACACTAGTTTTTTCCTTTCATATTTTTGTCAATTATATCTAACTTAATGAAAAGTAATATACATGTCCCTCACCATTTTCTTCAAAGCATGTGCTCCATGCTCCATGGTGAGAAGAAAATTATATACACGTGTAAGGAGCAAATATTTAGTATGGCTTATACATTGTTGTATTTTGGGACAATATGCTCATATACTATGTTAATTTGACGAAAAAGAGACTTAATGAAAATTTGGAAGGCATTTTTATATATTATTTTTGGTAGGCATTGTTATGTGTTCATTTAACGCTAAGTAGTGATTTTCCAAGTCATCTTCATAGAGCTTTCTTTGGTATTTAAAGTTAAGTTTAATTTTGCAAAAAAAATATTTCATTGGTTTAGATTAGCAAAAATATAGATTATATTTGTCTAATATATTTTTTTTTCACTTTTTTTTCTATTTTTTTTGGTAGTTGGTGAGTGTTGCATAATTTAGTTGATTTTTTTTTTATAGTTATTCTTGGAAGGTTTTGAGGTGCCTTTGATTTATTCTTTCGTCATCTTTTTAAGTAACCATATTTGCATAAATTTCTCATAGCTCTACATTTTTGTTTTGATAGTGTGATAGGTCCTGAAATTATCTCATATTGTTGAAAGACTATCTCAATATGGTTCCTATCTCCTCTCTTACATCATTGTGATAGACCCTAAACTTGAGGTTACTTGTTCTATATGTGTTGTAATCCTTGACCTCTTTCTCTAGGTATCGATTCCTGACCTTGTATTCCTTCGTTTCCCTTGTCCTACTTATGATGCTTTTCTAGAATATTGAGGTAAAAGTCACTATTGATGAAGCTAATGCTATGATATATTCACTAGTGTCCATAACCATTGATGATTTTGTATTTACTTCAAGCATTGGAACACATGGAATAATACATATCTTGTGAGATTTCTTTACATCCCTTTCTTTAGTCTTATCAAATATAAATGAGTCTAGAGTGATTACCCTCTCAAATTTGGAACAAGTGTACTCACAGAATACCATTCCCTTTGAGGAAAATGTCATTTGGTCAAAGTGGGTGCCAAAAGTGGATTCAAGGGATGCCATAATATTGATACGTTGTGCTTTTCGTTGAGCTTTCTTGTATTCTTACTTCCTTTTCTGCCTCTCTTCTTCTTCTCACTTCCATTTTTTTCTTGATCCTTTTTTATTTTCATTTTCTCTTATTCTTCATGTTATTTTTATTAGTTTGTCTCTATAGTTGTCTTTGCTACATTTTCTTTTTTCATTGAAGTATCAATGCTTTAACATCCTTCTCAAGTGCTACCTTAGTTATCATTTATTTTTTTCATTGGTTTTTATTTGGTCGATATTTAACTCTAATCCTATAAAGGGTTAATTTCATAGTTAATAGATTTATATATTCTCTCATCCTTCAATGCTTTAGTTTCATAAGGACATCTATATTTGCATGCATGGTAGTGTTGATTCACAATTTTAAGGAGGTCATTTTTTTGGAATCTTTTATCCTAAAAATGGAAGGTTATGATTTATGGCCTATTTGTGGGAATTGCAGCTTATCTTGCGGTCACCTTATTTGTCGGACATGTGACGTATCTTGTGGTTTCCATGCTTGTTAGAATTTAGACACAAATTGCATGGGACTTGTGAACACAACATGGCAAACTTATGACGTCTAGTTTTTTGGATGTGTGACAATAAGCCAATGAACTTGGGATGTCTAGTTTGTTGGACATGCAACCTCTTTTCAATGAAATTGGAATGTCGGGTCAGTTGCATGTGTGATGAAGAGTCAATGATATTATCATCAGAAAAGGGATGAGCTTTAGGCCGAAAGTGAGATGAACATTGTATTGTCTAAATTCATTGAATGTATGATGAAAATATGTAGTTGTTGTTATTATGATGAAATCAATGTGATAACTATTCCCTTTCCTGTGCGTTAGAAGTGTTCTCGAAATATTATTTAAACACCATTAGAAGGAATGCCATCATCTAAACATCATAAAATGAATACCATAATGTTAACATATATATACTAATTAAAATATAATTGGTTTTCTAACCGATAGCTATATATATATATATATATATATAACAAATTTAAGTTACTCTTAAAAGTTACAAATATGATGTCAATCCCTCACAAGAGTTTAAAGGGGAATAATAAATTGAAAATGTTACATTATATCCATTTATGTAGCTTAAATTTCTCTTATATGATTTCTATGGAAATACTTTGCTTAATTATATCCATTCTTCATATTCTTCACAAGTCTAAAAATCCATTCTTCGTATTCGTCACAAGTTTAAAAGGGAATAATAAATAAACAAGAATAATAAATTGTTCTTTTTAATAATAAACATTAGATTGAGATAAATCTTCTTTTTACATAATAGAATCATGTCAACCTTTCAACATGATGTAACACTATGTAAACAACCTGAAAAGTTCAAAACACTTAGGAGCTTATTTTGGAAAATAAGAAATAAAAGATAAAATATATTAGTTATGGGGAAAGTTCAAAACACTTAGAAACTTATTTTGGTAAAGTAAGAGATAAAAGATAAAATATATTAGTTATTTGGAAAATAATAGATAAAAATTATAGAAGTTGTCACATTTTTATGATATACATATTTTTATAAATATAAAAGTATATAATTAGTTCTATTATTATTATGATGTTAATAGGCGTGTATATTTTGGAATTGCAATAGAGTTTTTAGATTGAATAATAAGATGTTTCTAATTATTATTCTCTATTTTAATTCTCACCATCCAATATTAAACTCATGGGACGATTAAAACCACTCCAAATAGACTAAGACTACTTTGATACCAAAATAAAATATAATAATTACATTGATACACATGTCTATTTTGAAATAGAGACACATGTCTATTTTGAAATAGAGTAATTTAAGGAGGTGAGGTTTTTGCCAGGGAAAAATGCAACATCCGACATTTTGGAAATCTGTGTTACAACTGTCAAACTTCAACATTTTGGGTGCCCAAGGGTTCTTTATGGTCTCCACCCATTTCCACCATGAAAAAAATCGATCCAGATACTATCATGGTTAGATTTCTTGGAAAAAAACATTGGATTCACAATGAAAAATCTTCCACTGGTTAGACAATGCTTTTTGAAATTGAGATTCTCTAATTTTAATTTAAGTATCAAGAATATAAATATTAGGTGCAAATCAAATGTGGAGATTTGTTTTAAAAGTAGTTATGCTCTTTTTGTCATTTTAATTAAATTGACTAATTAAAAAATGTCATATGAAAGTGCCATATAAAATGAGTTATGAGTTTTTGAATATGTGGTATTGATAAGCCATGGTATTGGCTCATAATGCTATCACAATGGGGTAAATTTCCATAGTTTAGTGGACTGCATTTTCATAATAAAAATCTTGTTACATGTTTTTTTATGTATATTTTTAGCCCATATATTAATTCTTTTCATAATTAATAATAATAATTTAAAATAAAATTATAATTTAATTAATTTTTATAATATTGTTTAATCTTAAATATCTGAGTTATATTAAAAAATAAATATTTTGATATTTGTATTAATATTTATAAATATTTACCAATCATTTAATTTATATAATTGTTTTAATATATAAGTTTTCATCTTACCTATTGTGAAAATTGAAATTGAAATACAAAACTTCAACAAATAACTCCCACCATCTCTTAAGAGCATGAGTGGGTCTAATGGTTAAGAGCATGTGTTTCCTCCTAAAAAGTCTCAAGGTCAAAACCAAAAGGAATAGAGTATGTATGGTCTCATAGCAAATTTAATGTCTAAATTTTTTACTTTACACAAATTTTTTTCCCATAATTAAAATTATTTAAAAATAATAATAATAAAAAATAAAATAAAATTCCCACCCTCTGGCAAAAGTTTCAGTCCCACTTATGCCCGTAATTTCAAATATCCGCGTCAGGGGTAACTTGCTATTAATTTTTAATAACGTCAATATGATGGGCATGTTTGAAAATGAAAAGTTTTAAGTTTTTTTTTAATAATTTTTTGATATATATATATATATATATATATATATAACATTGCAAGTTGCGCTGAATGAAGGATTCATCAACATTTTTAACGTTTAATTTAATAATGCACGGTTATTATTAATAGGGATAATCCACCTGGCACCTTACCCGTGTAAGTTTGTAACGGACTATCTGCATTGACTCCTTTAAATTTACATTGAACGTGGAACGCGGACGCCGGCCAAGTCGGCTCGGTATAAATAGTGAAGTCACTGTAGTCTGTGGCTGTACGCTGTAAGTTGGCGGCCCACGGGGGCAACTGTCGTTACCCAGAGACTACAAATGCGTCCACCAACTTTCACGAATGGAAATAAATTTTGTGGGGTCTTGATTTTATTAGGATCGTCTGTCCGCGACGAGGCGGCCTGTTTGAAGGTATCAAACGGGCAGGTCCGGGCAATTTGGCAGAGAGTTTTTTCTCGTTTTTTCGCTGATAAAAGGGTGTGTAAGTTACAAGTTATCGATGGGAAACCCATCCGCTGGAGGTCCGAGAAGATACAGCGTGTAATTAGTAAGACTCTAGATAAGCATGGATTTTGAGTATTGGTAAGTTTAGAATTTACTGATAAAAGACAGTGATCGCTGGAGCATTTACCACTGGTCCACTGTAAACTTACCAAATACCAAGTACCAGACTACCCCGGCCCGCGGGCCTGACCGCGTGTCCAAGATATGGAAAGATATGGAAACAGGAAACTTAAGTAACAAGTTACAAGCCTTACAAGGTGAATCGGTGATTGGATTTTCATTAAAAAATACAACTCTGGGAATGTATGCTCGAGCGGCGATTGCAAGGGCCGAGTTGTCAACAGTTCAACTATACTTTTGCACCAGAGATCATAGATGCTACACAGTGAAACCAACATCAACCCCGGTCCCCAACAGAGTTCTGGTCGTGTGTCTGGTGCGATTTCTGTTGGGTTTTCATCTTCTATTATCAGTTTATATACATCGCCGATTCGCCAGGGTTGCCAGGTTTTTGAAATCCCTCCCCCTCTCTCTGTACAAATAACAATAACAATTACACTGTTATAGCTGCTAATTTCATGGGTGGAAAATTGGAAATGGATTGGATTTAGGATATAATGATACGGCCTTTGACTCCTAGGCTATGTAACCAATAGTACTAAAAGTTCTGATGATAAGTTTTAGCCCGGTCCCCCTGTCATGAAATGGAGAAGAATAAGTGTTCATGGTAATAATTCCATTATGTCAAAATTTACAGTGTAAACTCCATGGACCTGAACAAGAGGAGTTAGATGTGATTCGTATGCACTTAATTCAAAATAAATTGTTGTCTTGCAATTTTAGAAATTTATAAAAGCATCTCGACAAATACTTCTAAAATTATTCTGATAACATAGAGCTTAGAAGTTCTGGTCTGGGTTGTACCTTAATGGGTTTCTCTCTAAAGATAACTTTATTTTAATCAGCCGAGCGAAAAGTGGGCCTGGACATGGGCCTGATTTACAGAGTATTTCATCAAAAACTATTGAGATTTTACATCCATAGGAACCTTCAACTGCCTGTATTGATCTTTTAGTGGAGAACCAAATTTACAATGCTGTAGATAATCGTGAATTCGAGATTGAAAAAAAACGTCTCTTGATGGTTAATATAAAGTAACCTAAGGTGGCATTAGTTAACCAGTTAAAATTCATGTGTTGATTTTATGATAGGATCAACAAAATTCATCTTATAAATTAAAAAGATTGAAAGATGATTTAATTTATTAACCATATCTACAGTAACTCCCAACTAGAGCCTTGATTGTGGAGCTAAAATGCAAAATTCTCAAAACAGAAGACTTTCTCTAAATGTTGTGTCCTCTCTGTTGCAAACAGTGAGTAGTTTAGAGCATGGGAATGAACTGAGTTAATCAAGTGACAGATAAATTGAGGGAATTTCGATTACTTCTAGATTATTTGTTTCCAGTTTCAGCCAATTTGGTTGTGGATAATTTTTAGCCACTTGGACAATGATCGGATGTTACTCTGTTTTAAATCCGTTTTAAATTAAATCATGAATTACTCAACACACCTGCAAGAAGTTCAAGTTGCTCCGACCTAAATTGTCAAAATTACATTTAACTTAACAATCTAACATGTTACTCAGAAATAATCATAAGCTAACTTTAAGAAGTTTATAACATCACATATCGTTTGAGAGAGAAAGTAATATGCAAATAAGGCGGCCAGACTACACCTAGTAAGGCTAGTAATAATGCAATTCGATCCTTAAAATGACAGAATCAAATAATGGAGCTCGAAGATGCCTTGCTACGTCTTAAATTCAAGGAATCAGATCCAATGAAACAACAGAGACAAATTGTTACCCTGTCCAATAACTTGCTACATTCCTAAAGTAATACAATTGATAGAAAAATAAATGTGATTTCAAACTTAAAAAAGGCAGCAATTTCAATAAGTTTAGTGTACTCACCACTGTATGTACCCATTTAGCAAATGTATCTGCATCTATTTGCTCATATCCCAAGGAACCTGGTTGTCGTTCTGAACACGTAAAGAACCTGGAAACAACAAAGGAGCTCAGAAACAGAGCTTTTCCTAGCTGATTATTTTATCAGTATTTCCCATCTATTTTATCAGTATTTCCATTTTAAACAAAAAAAACTCAGAACATTTGAACAATCTGGAAAATTTGCAGAAAAATTTGATCAGCAGGTCTCAAAACAAAGTGTAGCAATGAGACTTGAGCCGAATTGTACAGCAAAAAATGAAAAATTTGAACAATTATGAGTACAATTTGAAATTAGATGAAACTTGTACAAATAAATTTTAAAAGTCATATCATGGCCAGTTTAAAAATAAAAACGTCATAAAAAAATTCCTTGATGGGTAGGGTCACCCGTCAAATTTAACCCCCAAATTTAACCCCTGAGTCCCACACGACACTTTCCTTTTCTTACCAAACCGCTAGCTTGAGGCGATTTGGACAGGTGCACAAATATGAACGCAACAAAAATACCGCTTAGCATTAAGTTCCAGTCAGATTATTGTTTTTTATTGGAGTTTCTCTATTATTTATTTCGGAGTTGTTTTTAGTGAGACTGTTTGAAAGCTTTTCCAGTGTGTTTTTCCGATCAAATTTCTCTAAAATCCGACAACAATTATTGAAATCGCATGTTTGATAGCTAATTTCTGCACAATCAAAGCATCCTAGGGGTTTTTCAGGGTGCTGAATCCAAATATGCAGTTAAAAAACCATTTTAAATAATACAAATCAAGATTTAACCTCAATTTTTTCCACCGGATTCTGTCACCGGAATCTCCAAAAAATCAGACTAAAAACAATTCCATTTATTTCTGCCATGTCAAGTCTTCAACCTGTAAGACTCTGCCACTCCACACCCACCTAGGTTGTATCCTCACTTAGCTAATAGCGCCAAAAAAAAATCAGCGGCCATTAGTCTGTACTCGGTGATTTCGGCAAGCTGATTGCCTTCGTTTTCTGTTGGATTGGGCCGTTTTCCTCGTACAATAAAGCGGCAATAGGAATAGTTAGCCTATTTGTTCTAAGTGGCAAGAGGAATAGTTAGTTTATTTGAACTAATAGTCAGTTTATTTGTTGTAAGTGTGAAGTTTTTTTTGTTTTTTGAACATAATTTTATTGGGTAGGAATTATAAGTTTGAGTTCTAGGTTTTTCACAATTTTATAGGTATATAAATTTTTTGAAATTGCTGAATTTATATAAGCAATCAAAAAAAATTTAAATAACAAAATATCAGAATTTGGCTAAATTTTTTTCCCAAAACTCCAAAATGTACCATAATTAAAAAAACCCATGAAAATAGAGATTTTTAGTAAGTGTGGAACTTCAAATATAATTTTGGAACTTTAAATTTAATTCTGGTAAATTGTTGGAAGGTTGATTTAGTTATTATAATTTTATTTTATTTTATTTTATTGAATTGAAAATTGATGATGTATATTAGCTATTTAATTTGTATGGCTATTTCGATATACTCTATAGTTTTTGTGAGACTATATATTTTCTTATAAAAATTTAGATGTTTAAAATTTAGAAAAAATAGAGTCCCTATACTTTTAGGGATTCAATGTAAATAAAAAATTGTAATAATTCTGTAGAAATTGGAAATTTGATTTACTTATTATAATTTTATTTTTTTGTTAAATAATAACTTTATCTATTTTGGGCGGCCATTTAATTTATATAACACTAGTATATTTTACACTTATATTTTGAATAGTTTAACCATTAAAAATAAAATCAAACCATAAATTTGAAATTGATTATTAATATTAAAACATTAAATATCTCCGAATAAATCAAGCTACAATAATTTTCAAATTGATTGACATAGAACATAATCAAAAGGACATGTTTTCGTTTAGAGAAAATGTGAGCAAACCAACAACATTATTGTCCCTTCATCATCGTACTGACTTGACGAAGACCGCCTAAAACAAAGATCTGTGATGAAATATTAAATGGTTTTTTCATTAGATTGGGTAGGCACACGTTAAATATTGTTATAAATGCTTTTGTTGACATTTTGATACAACCTATCTTTATCTAGAACTTTCTAGAAGAAAATCTCGTGAACCAGGCCACCGCATACCCAATAGGTTACGTTACTTTTAATTAAAACGCCCTCTTTGCAGGTGGGTTTTTATTGGTTTCTTTGCAGTTGGGGTTTTAATGTTTCCCATGCCATTTTTTCCAACCGTCTTCTGTCAGAATTTAAAGTTTGCAATACATATTACGATTTCATCCAAAAACATATTTTAATTGTTTTTAAGGTTTTCGAATTAATAAAAATATTAAAATTACAATCTTTTATCAAATTGCGAGTCTTTCTATATAACAAAACCTTAACCAGCACAAAAACTAAGCCCTAAGTCTATAAATATTATAAATAACTCCCGCTCCACATCAGTCCAATCGAATAATTTCTAATACAAAATTTTTAAACAGAAATGTAGGCTCTTTCTCCACATAAATTTTTCTTATTATATTAGTTTTAAAAATTTATTTTTTAATTTAAATTTCTAAACACTTGTTTTTAAAAGTAAATATGTTTGTTAGTGTACTTAAAAGATTTTAGATTGAATAGTTTGCTGAATAATTAGTTGAGCGATTTCAAGTTTTAAAAGACATATTGTCATTGGCTCATTTTTAACATTTATGAAATAATTGGATTTAGTGTAACAGTGACAAACAATCTTTAAAAGTTACAAAATCTCTAAAGTTTTCTAATCTTAATTTTCCAAAACATGTTCTTTGCACTCGCTATAAAAGTAGGAATTTCAAATCTGAAGCAACCATCAAATTTCACTATGACCATATCAATCATTTTAACACAAAATATTGATGAGAATGGAAAATTTAACTATATTTGACGGTCAAATCACTCTGTCACTAACTATTTCTCCTTCAAATTCCATCCTACCAAATTCCATCCTTACCACTGCCACCAAATTATATATTAATATTTTTAATATTTTTCATAATAAAAAATATATCATAATTAACTACATTTGAAAAACAGATCATTTATGATGTACTGTCTACGCGTCAAATTCCATGCCTCCTCACCACTTCCAACAAACTCTACATTACCATATCTCAAACTCTTAAATTAAATACTCAATTGATAACAAGCCATCATTGGATGATGGGTGTTTTTCCCCTCTGAGACATGTCCCACCCAGGTCCGCCATCCTCCCGGCGAATGTGTCATGCCTACCGACGTGTTTCTGCATGCATTCTTGAACATGGTATGACCTTTCACTTTCATCTCCAGGACCGACACTTGGCTATTTCCTTACGCACAATATCCTTCTCCAGACTTTATATCTCTTATATATCCGTTTCCCGACTTCTGTCGGAGGTTTTGGCTCTCCATCTGGCCACCTCCTGGATTGATGAGGGAGACATTCATACCTGTCATCCGCGACTCCACTCCCTTTAAAATTTGTTCAGCTCTGATAACATTCCTTCGAGCAACCGCTCATACATATTGTAGTGGTACATCTTTCCTAATAACTCCGGTTTTATCTACATATGGTGCATCTATTACACTGGCCCAAGGTGCTCTCCACTCGGTAACGCTCGTGGTTCAGGAAAATGGACCCTATTGGCCGAATGATCTAGAATGCCTTCATCCAATACAATTTCATTGACATTCAGCCAGACTGTCGCGAGCCCACTTGGGACAATGGCCGGTCAAACGACTCCTACCTGTCCAAAAGGCTAGACAGATTTATCCTTCATGAAAAGCTGATTGAGAGATTTGGCCTCCCAATGATGAAAATATATCCTATGTTTATATCTGATCATCGCCCCATTTTTATTCAATGGAATAAATCTGGAAGCAGACTCGGTTACCCTTTTAAATTCAACCGAACATGGCTCTCTGATGAACACTTCAACCAGTTTATAAAGGAAACGTGGCAGCAACATACAGGTCAGGCTCAAAATCAGACACATGATTTTATTAATCGTTTATCTAATCTTCGCAGCAAAGTCAAAAAATGGCAACGGGAGAAAACAACATCGAATAGAAGAAAGCTGAAAGATATAGATAAAGAATTGCAATTCTTATCTACATACTTCAAAAATGCTTCCATATCCTCACATACGCGGAAACAAATATGGGACCTTGAAAAAATGAAGCAAAGGATTCTAGCAGAGGAAGAATCCACTTGGCAACTCAAGAGTCGAGCCATATGGCTTAGGGAAGGTGACAAAAATACCAAGTTTTTTCACAGATTTGCAAACAGGCGGAGGCAAGTGAACACGATTTGGGAGATTAAGGATGAAACTGGTAAATCTGCTTTCTCCCAGGAGGATATATCCCATGAAGCTGTTAAATTCTTCAAAAAGGCCTACAGCAAAGAGATTGGTAGTGACATAGAAGATATCCTATGGGGCATAGAGTCGTACCCTACTATGTTTGATGAAAATCAAAACGCTGCCCTTTTCTCTGAGGTCACTAAGGATGAATTATTGACAACGATGAAATCCTTTCAGAAAGACAAATGCCCAAGGCCGGACGGCTGGTCTATTGACTTCTTTATCCACTTTTTTGATTTGTTTAAGAATGACATTCTAAATATGGTCGAGGAATCAAGATTAAATGGTTATATCAGCCATCGAATTACCTCCACTTATATCGCTTTGATCCCTAAGAAGACTCTCTCTGCATCCTTCTCAGATTATCGTCCTATCTCTTTATGCAACGTCTTGTATAAGACAATCTTCAAAATCATAGCAATACGAGTGAGGAATGTTTTATCTTTGCATCTGACTCCTGAACAACACGATTTTCTCAAGGACAGGAACATCTTAGACGCGGTGGCCCTCACTCAAGAATCCCTACATTCTATACATTACAGGAAACTGGATGCTGTTATATTAAAAATTGATCTAAAAATGGCGTATGACAGTGTGGATTGGGGCTTTATTCGATGTCTCCTTGCCAAGATCGAACTTGATAACAGATGTTCCAGGTGGATCATGGCGTGTGTGGAGGAGCTAAATTATGCAGTCTTGATCAATGGATTACCCACTCCTTTTTTTAAAGCAGCCAGGGGGCTTAGGCAAGGATGCTCCTTGTCTCCACTGCTATTCATACTTGTAATGGACTCTCTCAGCCTCCATATCAAGAGGGCGATTCAACAAAATTTCTGTCGACCCCTTCCTTTATGTAGAGGGATATTCATATCCCATAATTTTTTCATCGATGACATTCTTATCACTGCAATTTTGTGCAGAGCATCCTGGATTTGCCTACACGAGATCTTGGGAAGATTCCAATGCGCCACTGGCATGATTGTTAACGAAGGGAAATCATCCTTTCATGTTCAAGACATAAATGGGAATCTAATTACTTTCCTTTCTCAGTTATTCAACATCAAAGCTATTCCTCTCCAGAATGGGCTCAAATACTTGGGATTTAATCTGAAATCAGTAGGATATCGGGTGGCGGACTGGTCTTGGATAGCAGATCGATTTTATAAGAAAATTGCAGCATGGGAGTATACATGTCTAACAAAAGGAGGTCGCATGATTCTGACTCAAACGGTTCTTGTTCAAACAATGGTCTATTGGGCGCACCTGTTCTATATCCCATCTGCTATTATAAACAACATGAACAGGATGATTGCCAACTTTATATGGGGATGTAAAAAAGACCAATTCAAATTCCACCTATCCAAACTATCTGTGTTGGCGCGCCCTAAACATATGGGAGGATGGGGCATTTTAGATTTATCACATTTTAGGAAGGCACTTTTTTGCAAAACTATGTGGAAAGCAATTATGGGTGACTCATTGTGGAGCTCAGCCATTTGCACCAAATACATGGACAATAGGGACATGTCATTCTGGATCAAGGAAAATCATATTGGGACCCCACTTGGATTCACTATTTGGAGGGGCTTCAGAAAATTGGAACCATTTTTCAGGAAAAACCTTATTTGGAAATTCCAGACAGGAGCAAAGATCATGATTGGATGGGATGAACTTGCTGGAGGGGCTGGGAAAATTCAAATATCCCCTCGTTTGCTGAAATCGCTTCACAACAGAGGTATTTTCTTTTGGGCCAGCGCCATTCGTAAATGGGAGGGAGCCATTCCCATTTGGAAAACAACGAATGATTTACAGCTCCGGGATGACTTGGAGGTTCAATGGAATGATGTTTTATTCTCGCTGTGCGCCCATGGCATTTATCGCTCTGCCGACAAAGACTTTCTCATATGGAAGGGCTTGGGTGGATCCTCGACAGTCCAGGTAAAACAAATATATCAGCAATTTCTAACCTCGGAGGCAGGTAATATTGGAGACATCTTTCCTCCTACTTTCTGGAAATCGGGATGCCCCACGAAGATCATAATTTTTGCATGGCTGGTGTTCCACAATAGGAACCTCACTTGGGAAAATTTACAAAAAAGAAATTGGCATGGGCCTGCAATTTGCCTTCTTTGTAGAAACAACTCTCAAAACAATATACATTTATTTCTCACATGTCCACAGGTGCAGCCTATCTGGCAAAATCTAGCGGCTACTATGGTTTCACTCATTGCTCCTTCCCCTCAATTCTTGAAGCTTTCAAAAGATGGAGCACCATGAACAAAGAATGGAGGCCCATCCCATTATTGACCATTTGGGCTATATGGAAATGGAGAAATGGCAGGCTCTTCAATTCAAAAGTGGAATCCAACTCCTCTGTTGTTACATCTATCCTATCTCTATACAGTGCCCTAGATATGTCCGAACAAAACAAGGACACGAAAGGGAGAAGTCATACGGCAACAGACAACAACAATAGGAACGATAGAAGACACGCGGTATTGGTGTCCATGGCTCCTCCATGTGCTTTCTTCGACAGTGCTGCGCAACATGGGATGTGCGCATGTGGTGTTTTCATCAGGACAACAGAGGAACAAGAATTTGAAATACATTGGAATGCTGGACCAGGATCCAACCACAGAGTCGAGGCGGTGGCATTAGCAGGTCCCCTTTCTTTTTGTACTTTCCTTGACATTCCGAATTTACAAATCTATGGAGAGTCGAAGTTAATAACTGATCATGTTTTGTCAAAGTACAACATAAAAAACATTCATCTTCCTGGATGGCTGGACAGGATTGCAACTTTATGGAACAACAAGAGGAACTATACTATTTCACACATTGCTAGAACAAAAAACAAGAAAGCTGATGCATTATCCAAAAATGGACTAACTTCTCTGCAAGGCGTATGGAGAATGCAAATCCAAACTGCAAGCAATTGTTTCTAGATCCAAGACTTTTGCCTCCCGGGTATATAACTCTTTATCAATGGAATTATTCTGGTATGTTTTCTATACTTAGCCATACATTGACATAACACACAACAAAGGTATGAATATATACATCTTCTTATTTACGAGGGATATCATTTTGATTTATATCTCTGATGAATATATGTTTTTATCTCCATCAAAAATATTTTATATAAGCGGGACATCTTTCATACAATCTTGCCAAATCACAAGATGCGAAGAAATCAACAGAACAGTCTATGTAAGCGCATTATCAAATCAAGCTATAATATAATATAAATATAAATATATAGCTTTTTTTTTTCGCGCTGAAAACGAGCTATTATTTACGCTCTAATCTTACTCAACTGCCTAGTTGATCTAGGTCGAATTCATGACAAATCTTGGACAATCATAGCAAAAATCTAGAAGAGATTATTAATGAGACAAGACCTTATAATAAAAGTCTCACGCCCAGTGTACCGAGTCCTGTGCACGGTTTGATGAGACGTTTAATGGCATACGTTGGGCATTGGACCTTATGGGCTGGGCGTATGGGCCAACAAATTATTTGAGTAGTGAGTGGAGACCTTTTTGTGGCAGAGAAAATGAGAGAATACCTTACAGATAGTTGGGTGAGACATTTAATGCCATGCATTGGACATTGGAGCATATGGGTAGCTTCTTCTATTTATTGGGGTTTCCTAGTGCATTGGTTGTGCACTTCTCCATTTGATTGACAGTGTTTGTGTTTGGGGTATCTCTGGTGATCTTTGTGAGTGTTTTGTGAGTGACGGACGCGTGAAAAATGGCTGTGTCGAAGAAGATAGTGGAGGCTGTGTTTGTGGTTGGGCTTGTGGTTACAATGATGAATGTGTGGGGTGCTGTGAGTGTGGAAGGTGCCATATCATGCAACCAGGTGGTGAGTGCCATGACTCCATGCGCTACATACCTTCTAGGAAATGCAGCAACCCCTGCTGCGGCTTGTTGTCCTTCCATTCGTGGGTTGGACTCCCAAGTGAAAGCCACCCCTGATAGGCAGGCTGTTTGCAACTGCCTCAAGACACAAGCACAGTCATATGGGGTCAAGTTGGGAAAGGCCGCCAATCTGCCGGGTCTGTGCAAGGTCACTGATCTCAACGTGCCTATATCTCCTAATGTTGACTGTTCCAAGTATGTACCTCTCTCTTTTCTTATTCTTTGCTTCTTTCTTTTTGATGCGACCTCACTGTGGAAGTCTGTTTTAACAAATTTTCTATTGTATTATTGTTTGGAATTTGGACTAAAGGTTTTATTTTAATTTTTTTAATATGGCAGGGTTCATTAATGAAGTCTGATGGCGATCAAATGTTGGCTGATGGTGTTTATTTTAGTGCTTTACTCTTAAGAATAGGTGTTAACAGTAGTATGCTATTAACGATCATTTGTAACGACGATGGACTGTTTGTGTCTATTGGAGTCGCTCATGTGAAAGCTTGTTTTGTGAGTTTATATGATATAGTACATTAAATAAATAAAAATACCAGCCGCCTTTAATTTTGTGTATCGTTGCATTCCAGACTGGTATTTATGACAATGATCTTCATTATTAGTGTTTGCTGTAAAATCAAAAGGACTGTTATGGGGTCAGCTTTTGGGCCCTGCGTCGTGTTGCAAGGGGACGCGATATGTTGAATTATGAAAACATTAACGTCTTGAAGTTTAACGGTTTTAAGATATGGATCTACAGAACCGATGACAACGGTAATTTTTATGGTAGGATTACGAGTGAAGGTCTCTATATCTTCCGACTTTCAGTAGAAGATACAGGCAACCAATATGTACTATGTTTACGATTAGATTTTTAATAAATTTTATAAATTAGAATAACAAAACATTTTTGTCACATGTTAATGTCTTCTTAATATTTCAATTATCTTTGTAACGGAACTAGAAATTATAGGTTTGTGTACATAGTGAATTTGTGTGCAAAGGAAAATGGTATCCGTACATAGTGGATTTGTGTTTAATGGAGTGTTCTTGTAATATTATATATCCATGTTCACAAATGAACTTTCAAATTTATCATGGATATATGTTATAGGTTCTTTGGTTTTGATTGCTACATCCTTAGATCATTGTCGATTTGTTTGATTGTTACATCCTTGGATCACAGTTGATTGCTTTGAATGTTTGCTTTGAATGTTTTTCTCATTTCAACATTATATAGATGTTATCAAATTATTTTTTCATTTTTAGAATGTTTACACTACATGGGTTAATGATCTTCCACTATTCACTATTTGATAAAGGATTTTGTAATTCGCTAGTAGAAAAGCTTCAATATTACATTAATAAATGGGTTATGTATTTTCCACTATTCACTACCCCATAAAGGATTTTGCAAGAAAATTTCGCAGTTCACTAATAGAAAAGCTTCAATATTACATTAATAAATGGGTTACGTATTTTCCACTATTCACTACCCCATAAAGGATTTTGCAAGAAAATTACTTCAACGCAACCTCTATTTACTTTTGTAACAACCACTCTCACTAGCTCAACTTGTAGTACCGATGGTTGGTCAAGATGTTACGTTATATCGTCCATTGTTTACATATCCAAATATCAATATGGTTGTGCAAAAAAAGTAAGTGGTGTAATCAACGATGCAAAATTTAGATTGCTCAATAGGCGGTTCATGGGGAGTGGGGAGGATTGGTGTGCTTATAAGCGCAGGTCCAACAATTTTTCGAAACCATTTCCCACCAAACATTGCCATTAAAGTTCAATATCACATTTATATCTCACTATCTATATTAGTTTGTTCAAAAATTTAAGGATCAAAACTCAATGATAAAAAAAGAAAAGCCAAGTGGGAATGAGGGGATGTTCTTAGATTCTTGTTCTTAGAAATGACAATGGTTATTCTTAGATTCAAAATCAGATGAATGGAATGGCATTAAACACTCCTCCAATTCATGAATAAACAAAGATGAAAGATCGTTGGTCTTGTTGATTAGGTAGTAAATAAATTAGTTGAATATGTTAGGTCCAATATTATGATCCTTAAAGTTCTCAATAAGAGTTATCATCATTAAATTAGTTAGACTAAAGAGAAAATGGTTAATGATAGTAATTTAAAAAAAGTAAAGAAAACAAACAAACTAACTATCAATTAAAAAGTTTCTAAAAGTATTATTTTACTCACCTCGTGAATTTATTCAATTACAAATACACTTATGTACTCTTGCTCCAATTCATGAATAAACAAAATGGTGCTAAAGTTTCAACCATGGGCACAACCAAATTTAAATTTAATTTGACAATTACATTTTTCCTATTTGCTTCTTGTCTGCTCACCAAGTCACCAACACTTTTTGTCGTTGCTCATGCCATTAATCTGCACCGTATTGATGATAAATCCATATCATGTATCACAGGGGCACATTTGTATGGGTATTGATGGAGATGAGTATGAGCACATTGTTATAGACAGCTCATGGCGTTAATGTGCACCATATTGATCATTAATCCATATCATGTTTCACAGGGACACATTTGTGTGGATATTGATTGAGACAAGTATGAGCACATTGCTATAGAGATTGAATGATGGAGTATGAGGATTAGTGATTAAATTTGAAGGGTTTGTATTAATTTCATTGATCCAAAATTGGATCCTTAAACTCTCTTAAAGCTACCTAAACTATGTAAAAACTCACACCAAAGTTTAAAGTCTTGTGGATGTCGAAGCTTATTAGAAATAACCTCTGAACAACGACAATTTGCAGTTAGCACGAAGCAACGAGGACCTTCGGTCAAAGTACGCTGACCGAGGCCCATGGAGACTGCGCAAGATGCAAACTAGCAGTTAAGAAGTCCGGATTAGAAAACGGAGGTCGTTTTTGATGTGTGATTAGCGCAATCATGCATTACTGGGCAAAACCCCTCAAGAAGGAGAAGCCTCGAGCGCACGGTCACAAGGGAAGCTGAGAAATCGTGGGAAAAGCACTAAAACAGACGGTGGGTCCCACGCTCCAAAACCGGTGAAATATCGGTGTTTCAGGCAGTAAGTGGGTTTGTCAGAGGACCCAATGATGCCATACAATGATTGATGCATGTCCGGCAAATGAGAGAGAAAACTGCTCTCATTGTTGGCTAACGTCCGAGCAAGTCATCTGTGCAATAAGAGCGATAACCATAGGATCTGGAGGCCCCAGATCCAACGACAAAGATTGTGCTCGATGGGAAACCAAATTTGATGGGAGAAATAAACCACAATGCATAAAGATTTGAAGTCCAATGTGGGTGATGAGTTGGCAGAGATTCGTGTTCACACGCATTCTTGAAGTAAACGGAAATAATGGCCGTTTCAAACGATCAAGTGTTTCTGATGAACCTGACATTGATCCGTTACGGAATAGGTGCCCATTTTCCTTGTGAAGTGATGCAGTGGCTGTAATAACCGAAAGAATGGATTCGAACAATCGTGAGACAGATTGGCCTTAAGCCAAGAATAGAGAGAAAGAGCTAGGAGAGCAAAGGGTGAAGAGCAAAAAAAAAATGATGAATGCGTAGAGAGTCTTTGGAGCCACTCAGAAGTAGAGTGAAAAGCCAGAGAGCTCAATTGACAACAGCATATATTGTTGTTGGATTTGCTTGGAGGTCGAGCGATTCACAAAGGCATGCAAAGGCCGAGCGAAAGAGCTTAGAGAAGCCAGAGCAAAGAGCTAGAGCTACAGCTAGAGCCAAGAGCCAGAGCGAGCACCAGAAGCGAGAGCTGAGAGCTAGAACCAGAGCCCGAGCCACAATCGGAGAGCTAGAGTCAGAGCCACAGCCAGAGCCAGAGCTAGAAAGCTGAAGAGCTCCAAGAGCCAAGGGATAAGATGGTGTTCTAAGCCCAATATGCCTGTATGAAACATTGGAGTTAAGTGTAGCACTTGTAAGAGAATTGAAGCCATAATCCCAGAGAGCCTAATCGAGTTGGCTAGAACTCAAGGAGACATAGCCCGAGATATCAAGGTGAACTCCATATTATATTGTTGTCTTATGTGTTTGTTTTCACTGCTACTTTAACTACTGTTATGTGCATTTGTATATCAGTTTAAGTACCTTCCCATATCAGCACAAACAATATATTTTAAAGTAAATAATCAGCTAAAAACAAATACAAGCATACACCCATATTTTCAAGCATTTCAGATTTCCGCATTGGTTAATCATTAAGACTTGGAAAAATTTAAAGCTTTGGAAGTGTGAGAGGTTCTTGTAAGTTAGACAAGAAGCCTAAGGGCCCCATTTTCAGATCATTCATGGAGCCTTTCCATAATGAAAAAACTTGAAAAATATATTTCAATTCACAACAATGTTTTATCTTTACATTTAATTTTCAATCAAATTTATTTCTATTAAATAAATTAAATTCCTAAACCTAGATTGCAAGTAGAAAATATCCTAGGATCAAAAAATTGAAGGCTTTTTGCTCTTATGCAGGTAGTATATTGTTTGTTTATTTGAAGGGTTCCAAAATCTAGATCCACGTTATTAATTCATATGCTCCACATACTAGTTGGAAGGCTTATTGGGATCACATAGTATCTAGTGGAATTTTGGATCTAAATTCTCCAATTTTGGTGGGGGAATTGAACAAGACCATGGGGTAACACGCGATATGGGGAGATAAGGCTAAGGAGGATCCTCTAGAAGCTTATTTCAAGGGACTTTTTAATTATATTTCTCTTGTTGACATCGCTCCCTATCCGATTGTTCGTACTTAAGGGAACGAACGATCTAGATCGGAGGGTATTTTCAAAAGGTTGGACAGATTCTTTGTCAATGAGATAATGTTGGACTAAATAAAGGATATCAAATCACAGGTCATTCCATCATTATTTTCTGATCAACTATAAATTCTATTGTCATGGGAGGGATATTTTGGGTTTCGGGCATATCCATTTAAATTCAACTCTTCTTGGTCCAAATTAAAAGAATTTGAAGTAATGGTTAGAGAAATACAGAATAAAGCTCTATCTCCCTCACCTTTGGTCAGTATGGATTTCATATGCACCAAATTGGGAGCTCTAAAGGAGGTCAGAACATGGGTAAAGAAAAAGAAGCCTGAGAATACATAGGAATTGGTTGACATTGAAGATGCTCTTCACTATATAAATGACCCTTGTGATCCTCTATATTTCTCTGAACTATACAAATAAAAAATTATGGAATTGGAAGTTAAGAAGAGAGATTTTCTTGTTGCAAGAAGAAGAATGTCATATGAAAAGTAGGGCTATTTGGGTGGTTGCTGGTGAAAAAAATAAAAAATATATATTATAATCATGTGTCCAAAAAAATGAAGGACAACACCATAAGTGGTATTAGGGATGATGATGGACAATTTTTATCCTCATAGGCAGACATTGAAAGAGCAACTGTTAATCACTTTAGTAGGCTATTCAAAGGGAAAAACCATGTCTTCACGTCACAGATGAAATTTATTGAACATATGCCCCATATGTTTTCCGATGAAGACAATGACATATTGGGTAAACTGACTTCAAAGGAAGAACCATCTATGGTTTTACAAGCACGTAAAGGAGAAAATTCTCTACCCATATGACTGGGGGGTAGAATTTTTCATACATTTCCTGGAGTTAATGATTATATATCTTCTAGCGGTAGCAGAGGAGTCTAGGACTCAATGCTACATCTCTTATTCAATCAATGCTACATTTATTGCACTTATTTCAAAGAAGCAAAATCCTTCATCTTTTGCAAATTATAGGCCCATATCACTATGAAACTCTATCTATAAGATGATGTCTAAATTAATTGTTATTAGGCTTAAAAATTATTTCTCTAAGCACATTTCACCATAGAAGTTTGCCTTAAAGGGAGACAAACATGGGATGTGTCGATATTACGCGATAATGCATGCATTCCATTAAGACTCGAAAGATGAAGGCATGAATGATGAAGATCAATTTGGTCAAAGCCTACGATTGTTTGGATTGGGAATTCCTACAATTGGCATTTCACAACATAGGTCTTGATATCCAAAACATAGGATGGATTATGGCTTGTGTTTCTATTACAAAGTTCGCAGTGATCATTAGCAGATTCCCTTTGAAAATTTTCAAGGTTTTTAAAGGGTTGCAATAAGGATGTGCATTTTACCCTCTCCTCTTTCTACTTGTCATTGATGGATTGAGTCGAAATATGGGCAACGCTAGGTCCAGGGGTTTGATTATGGGAGTGAGGTTGACCAGAAATATCTCCATCACCCACTCATTAAAGAAATTTTGAGGTCTAAAATGGGCCTCAAAACAAAAATGTATAACCAAAATCAACTTTGAAAGAACCAATAAGATTTAATATGATGATGTCAACCATGGGTGATGATTCACCATTTTTGGAGTAAAAAAGTAAAAATACTAAAACATTAAAAAACTATTTTTTCAACTTATCTCCCTACAATTTTACTCAAATTTGAAGAAGGAACATTTGTTGGATGCAAAATTTAATTCCTCATCCAAGGATTACCCATGTTTCATGCTTTCTATGGATCTTGATACATAAAAAATGAGAAATACATTAAAAAATGTGATTGTGGCTACACGAAAAATGAGAAATACATTAAAAAATGTGATTGCAATCACATTTTTTCATGTATTTCTCATTTTTCGTGTAGCAGGTCTGTCAAAAATATGAAACATGGGTACTCCTTTGATGAGGAATTAAATTCCACATTCAACGAGTGCTCCCACTTTAAATTTGAATTAAATCGTTGGGATATAAGTTGAAAAAAAATATTTTTCTTTTTCCCTCGAAAATTTGATGATGTACTCTAATCTTATTTTATTATTTCCACTATTATTTTATAATATTCCTTAGAAAACCCATTTTAGACCTCAAAATTTATCTATGTGATGTTTGTAGATGATTTATTATTCGGTGGTGAAACAAAGATGGTAGAATGGATGCAACTGCACATGATTCTCACATCTTTTGGGGAGGCATCGAGACTTTATATGAAAAAGGGAAAGTTAGTACCAGTAGTAGAAAATGAGAAATTAGTGACTAGGTGAATAAAAAATTTAGCCACCGCAGCTTTTCCAAGTGAAACACTCCAAAAAATGAGCAATCTTAAGTGGCCTAACTAAAAACTACTAACATAAATGACTAATTTAGTTCCAGTTTAAATATATGGCTAGTTAATAACTAATACAACTAAAAATGACTAACGTGAATGGTTGATTATTCTAGGAACAAAAATACAATTACCTAGCAAGTACTACAATAATACAAATATGTTGTTTATGTTAGTCATTTTAATTATGTCACTTAAGCAATCTAAACTTACAAGTGATAGGGGATCCATAAATGAAACCATCCATTACTTCCATTATGTGGCTTTTTGGTTTGTCTAACTTTTACTTTGAGAGATTTAGCCTTTAAAAAAGAAGTCTCTATGTGCACCTACTTAAAACTCACCCTACAACAAAAAGCAATGTGTTCATAATAAAATAATTGTGTTCAACTACAATTGTCACTTTTCAACACTATTTGGTAGACTCATGCTCATATATGCATAAACTTATATTTGTGCACAAGTGGTAGTGGTTATCATGTTGTTGCTAGACTCACAATAACACACTAACCTAATGTGTTATCAATGCTTGAAAGGGTTTCCCATCCCAATGTTCAAGTGGGACACTTGAATATTAATTATCCAAATTGAAACCTTTAATAATGATTTTGTATGTATAGGTTGAATCGAATACCACAAATTTTGTCAATTGGGTTTATCTCATGTGGTTATAAGGAATGATTTCTTTCCTCAAGTGACATGTAGACATGTTGAACTCATATTGAGTATATTATTGTATATATTGAATACATAAGAATGATGATCAACCATTTTTTCAAAAGAATGTTAATCAACCATTATTTTTATGTTAAAGTTAGGAGGGTTATTACCTTGATGCACACCCTCATTTGCACAAGGATGATGGTTTTTTATTACTCATATGTTGACATTAGCTAGTTTCTACAATTTATTATTACACATACACACCCACATAAAATTCCAAAGACAAGATTTTATAACTGTAGACATAAATTTTAAGCTATCACAAGATAGGTGTTTTCAATAATTATTTCACATGCAAAGAACCACAACATGTCCAAGAAAAAGAAAAGTAAAATTTAGCCAATAAACATACTCGCCCCACAACCACCCACAACCACGTAGAGAAAATTACTATTTTGTATTCAATCCACTTTTACATTAGTTTAAAAATATAAAAAAATTAAAATCCACTCTCTCATTACTCCCCTTGACATAAATATATGAAGCTTATATGCTAGTAAACTATCACTCAATATGGAATAACACACTACTCTCCACTTTTACATTAGTTTAAAAATATAAAAAATTAAAATCCACTCTCTCATTAGTCCCCTTGCAATAAATATATGAAGCTTATATGCTAGTAAACTATAACTCAATATGGAATAACACACAACTAGAGTATAACAAGAGAGGTTTTGAAGTAACCCTAAGGGACACATAATTCAAGGGACATTTGTAGACATATTTGCGCAGATAAGCGTTCCTCTGCGGGGTTTGGCTGGGTTGATCCAAAGAATGAGAGACACTTATTTTCGTCATCCTCTTTCCAATACACATTTGACACATGCCACTCCTCACACACTGTCATTGCACACCCAAGCGGTCAACTTCTTCGTCTATGATCAAGTCTTATAATATCTTCCTATGTTTGTGTGTGCGAGTCACGAGTTCAAGGCCTCCACCGCCAGTGATAACCGTTAATGGTTGACTATTATTCCTGACCTGGGCAGGGCCTCGAACGAAGTTGGAAAAATCTCCCTGACACGAATTGTGCCTACAAGTTGCCCTGTGTGCTGCCTTCTGAGCAGTTGCTGAAGAGAACCAATGAATTGGAAGTGAGTCATGTGCACTTGAAAGAGGAGCGAAAGAGGAGATGACTAAGTTGCTTCGCAGTCACGAGGTTGAGGGTAAGGTTGCAGCAAAAGAAGAAGCTGAAGTGTGTAGAAGGTATCAATACTTTCAACTCATTTGCTCTGTCATTCAATAGGAAATGTAGTGAAGATGGCCAAGTTTCTTGATAGTCACGAGGATGAGGTTGAGGCTGCAACAACAACATAAGTTGAAGTTGAAATTGAAGTCAAAGTTGTAGTTGTTGTTGGTACTCTCAACTTACAGACTCAGCCATTCAATAGGAAATATAATGAATTATGGTCCTATTCGCCTAAAATGGCTCAATATAAATCTTCTCAACAAAGTCACAAATTTGCATCGTCTTCATTGCCGCAGTGATTGCATTCGGTATCACCATAGTGAAACTAATTGACGATAGTTAGGAGGGAATAATACGATGCTTGACGGAGAACAGGGTAGACTTTGCCCTAAAAAACACGTCACATATCACCTCTCCAACCAGACTAGGGCTCTTATCAATCTGCACAGACGCCTCTAAAGAAGGATTCAACGAATGAATTCCCAGATCATTTCACAGACATGGACTATAATAACATTCTCCAATCCATCGGGCAAGCAGTTCACATATTTAAACCTTCAGGAAAAATAACTTACTAGTATGATTTTTCATTCTATCACGACATTTACAAAACTTTTAGATTTTCATTTATACACCTTCCATTGATAGGGTAATTTAGAACTTTTATTGGCATTGTTCAGTATGCATTGATGGTCATTCCTGTAGTTTGAACTTTGTTTTGAATGCATGAACATTTTATCAAAGTCCATTTAGTCCATATGAAAAATGAAATAAATTTCATGCCATGAAAAGATAAACCGATCTTGAGATAGTGGACTAAATAAGTTATTGAACATTGTCCCTACATAGTCTTTTTAGTGGGATTCAAGTTCTTTCTATTCATATTTTGTGAATTCTATCATAAAAAAGGACATTTCCAAAATATACCATGAGAAGATAGTTGTTATTGTCGGTGCTTGTTTTTCACATCAAACTCAATATACCATACAACTCTACAATTAAAAAGAAAATGAGAAAATCTTATTTTACCAGTATGCATTATTTCCGGTTGGATGCTTGATGTTATCAACCATTCTCCATTGAGGTTTAGTGCCTTAAACCCTCATAGTATAGTCCAAGTCAACAATTTGAGTATCTTCAGAAACTTTATGTATTACTTGCTCTGTTTAACTTAAGGATTTAAGAAATTGTGTTTTATTCATGACATTGTAGTATTGTACGTTGAACAAAGGTTATAAAATCACAAAATCAAATAAGTTCATTTTTGAATGTCACCCTCAATCTCAAGAAAACTAGATGCAAGTTCTTATCAAATGCATATGCACCTTGTTTTCCCAACCTGATTACAGATAGGTGAGGAATGAGACTGTTATAATGCCATAGTGAGACATAACATATGAGACTAGAAGGTGACACAGGAGAAGCTGATTGGAAAACATGAAAATTAAGTAGTCAGGAAATGGATATAGATATGGATCCACCAGATTGTTGAAAAGCCAAAATCTTTGTTGAAAAGCCAAGATTTGGATAGAATCGGAAAAATCCTTTTACAAAATATACAATAATATATATATATATATATATTAAAAAATATATCTAAAGTAAAAAAATCATGATCACTCATGAATCACAACATTAGAACTGCAACTATTAGACAATTTATAAATATGAACATTGAAGTCATGATGCATGATTCTTTGTATGAAAAGGATAAATGTCAATACAAAATTGAGTGTCTCATCAATGATCACTGTATTGATATGATGATCTAGATTAGGTCTAACTACATATCCATAAATGAACCTACATCCTCATCCTTATCATTATGGTTTTTGCAGGATATTGTTTGTTCATCAATGGAGTCTTGAATACAAGCGATATATTTTTATATTAGGGACAATTTAGGCATCACAAGGATTGCATTTACAACAGACCAATTGTGTTTAAGAGTCTTATTTTGGCATTCTCAGGGAATGCATTGAGAGCCAAACACTGATATGCTTAGATACATAGAAGGATTTGAAAGGGTGAGATATTAGAAATATCAGAGGCTTGTTACAACATTGAAAAGAACGTATTCAAAGCTCAATACATCATTGGAAGTCTGAATAGAATATCATGCCTTCTTGGGAGTTCTAGGGAATGCATTGAGAGATGAACAAAAAAATGGATCATTTCTCATTTGTGAAGGTTTTGGTTGGAAAGATGGCACTAAGCACCCCAATCTCATCCAAGCCTACCAGAATAGGCGTCCATCCTACCACTTCTCCATTCTTTTCTAAGATCAAGCTTCCCAATCTTTCCCTTGAAATTGTAGTTGTCCCCCTAATTTTCCCAAGGTCATCTTATCCAAATGTCCATAAAATCTTATCCACCTCCCATATTTAGCATATTGAGATGAATAATTTGTCTTCTTCCTGTTTTGGGTCATTGAAACCATGCTTGGTGATTATAGTATATGCAGGAAGGCAAGGCTTAACATGTGGTGAGTCTCTGGGGAAGCTTTTGAGGAAATCCAGAGTGCCTTTGGACCTTGAGGGCACCCATGAGAAACCCACTGTTTTCCATAGTGGATATGTCTCAAATTTCAATTGGAAAATCTAAGTTCGATATTGCACAACTACATTTGAATGTTAGAGCACAACCAGGGCTTAGTTATGTGTTTTAATTTAATAGGAACGTCGAATTAACTGCTCAGGTTTTTAAGATTCAGGGCAATTTTAGACAACCAATTTTCAGCTACAAGTCCAGTTCTAACCAAAGCTCAACATCATGGTTAGTATTCAATGTCTCCCTTTATTTCTGCTTGTTTTGTCATAATTATTGGCATTTCCACACATGAACACTCATTCATACACAAAGGAAGAGTGGAATTATAAATATTGTAAGCATATAAGATCATTACCTCTTGGGGATAAACAAATCAGTGGAATGTTTTGAATAACATCAAAAATTTGAAGTCAATAGTTCAATTGGTTATAAATTAGGACAATGTTTTGAACAGTCATCTCCTTATCAACCCAATTGGAATCCATGATAGATCTACTTTAGTAAAATTTAACCTCGAGAGATAGAGAGGTGGATTGAATGACTTGGGATGTTATAGTCCATACAAACACTATTAGATCCTTTTAGGAGTGTGATAAAGTGTCTAAAGTCACCAAGGTTGCAATGAGAAAAATTGCAAGAAGTTAAACTGTGATTTGGTTGGTGTGGCCTTCTCAGGCCATGTTATTGCACCTCCCAAGCCATGTTCCTACACCCCCCAACCCATGTGAAGAACATGGATTTCTAATAAGCATGGAGTTATGTTTGAACATTGAACTGCATCTTCCCAAAATCAAAAGGGTGCCTAGTTTCTGAGATAAATCCTAATGTTACATTAGTTTAAATCTGATTTTCAAAACCTATGAGCTAAAGGGTAGTCTTGTGTGGTATTAAAAAAATAGGTGTCATAGAAGTTTGGTAATTTTGTAGCTTGCTAAGTTGTGTTTTTGAAGGGCATTACAAAAAAAGAGACATGGGGTGAAAATTTATGTCAATTTTCTCAATCATTTTTGATGGGGAATGATTTGATTACATTAGAAGTGAAATGTCTGATTAGGTTTTGTTATTATTTTTTTCCGTTTAATGCAACATGATAGTAGCAACAAAAAACATTGTTTGTGCTCATTAGGAAAAGTTCAAGACCAAGAATGAGATAGGAGGGAATGAAAAGGATGGCTTGTAATGATTCACGATTTATTTGGTTCTCCTATAACATCTACATCCATTATGACACCCTTTGTTCATTCACCTGGCTCTGATAGTGTATGACACTCAAATATTGGCACCTAGCTCATTCTCAGACCTGAACACCAGGGTGAAGACAATTGGAGACCTTGGGGTTGCCTAGAAGCTTGGAGAGAACTGTTGAAAAGTGTAACTAGGTTCAGTCTTCACAATGACATGTAATTGTGATTTTATGAAAAAGATATAAAGAAGAAAAATAAAATTATTGTAATGCTTGCATCATGGGTTTTGATAAGCAAGAGATTTTATTTTTAGTTAAGGCTCTCATTGTGAGCCCTTAGGGATATTTTCATCTAGTCATAAAAGTCTAAAGATTCATTGTCAGGTATTGAAGGCATGTTACACATTGTAAAAGGTCAAATTTGTTTTGTAAGTTGTCTAGTCAATTTAACGTCTTAAATTGCTCTACATAAATCATCAATCCGGGTATCGTAAACTGATGAAGTGTGGTGCACCATATGTGCTTAGTTAACCTTTTTCTTACTTCGTTGTTTTATAGATTTTATTTTGTTTTGGGGTTTTGTTTTTGTTGGTTTCCTAAAGTGTCTAATGGAAATGGAAATCCTATTCTAAGGTCTTAAGAATACTTTTAAAGGACAAGTATGGATAGAGATTTCATGACAAGGCCTAAGGCCTAAGTCCCTAATGGTAACTTCCAAAACTTTAGCACTTCAAAAGATCTCAAAACATGTTATTGGTGGAATTAATACTTGAACAAAAGTGTAAATATGTAGCTATTTCAATCAAAATGGAATGCAACAACCAATCAATGAGCTAGTGACTATGAAACCCAGTATCCTTGCTGCTGTATGAAAAAGAAAGTAAAAACTGAACTTAAAGCAACTCAAAGACTGAAAGCAAAGCAACTAATTCATCACACTACTTCAACTCTTCTGATCCTTTACCCTTCAACTCAATCTACCTTATGGGAAGCAATTATGAACGAGTTAAGCAATATGATATCTAAATTGCAAGAAATTAAATTGCATAAAGGAAACTAATCACACTACTTCAACTCTTCTGATCCTTTACCCTTCAGCTCAATCTACCTTATGGGAAGCAATCATGAACAAGTTAAGCAATATGATATCTAAATTGCAAGAAATTAAATTGCATAAAGGAAACTAATCACACTACTTCAACTCTTCTGATCCTTTACCCTTCAGCTCAATCTACCTTATGGGAAGCAATCATGAACAAGTTAAGCAATATGATATCTAAATCGCATGAAAGTAAATGAGCAAAACAAAGCTGAAAGAAATAACAATGCTGGAACTAGAACTCAAAAAATAAATCAGCAGAAGGACAAGATGATTCCGTCATGTCATTAGTCATTAAAAAGCTATGTGCATTACTAATCTACAATCATCCGGTTGAACACACTTGCATGAATTAAAATTGCATGAATGAAAAATCTAATCTACCAACTTGAAAGCAATCAAATGACATAATGAAATCAAAGAAAAATTTACAAAATGAAATCTACTCTACCTTACATTCTAATATGCTCCATGAAATCTACTTCACATCTCCTTCCATGTTGAGAACATCAAAGCTTTATTCAAATTCTTCAAAATTACAAAGTACAACAAAGTTCTCCAAAGCTTTCAAAAGCCATCAAGGAAGAACTACAAACTCCAAGCTAAAGACCTCACAAGCTAAAAAGACTAATAAGCTAAGCTCCCAAATGAAGGAGAGAGATCTCCTATTTATACAAAAAGATGAGAAGCCATCTCATTAATGAGAATCCATGAATCTCTCCTTCTACCTCTAGAGTCCTAATCAAAATAGGAACTGATAAGACACATGTCTTTTTAGAGTTACAATACAATTAGGAGATGTGACACATATCCTCATGATCCCATGATTCTTTCCACTCAAATTCGAATTTGGCCTTAGAATGCCACATAAGAGTCTTCTAGAAGCCTCCTTTCAACCTACACATGTCAACAATCTCAACCCATTTGTTAGGTATAAGCATATGCACATTATTTTCTAATGTTTAACCACAAATTCACTTAAAATGCTTAGAAATAATAAAGATTGGAAAAACATAAAGGTGGCACAATGATAATGAAAGTGGGATGAATGTGGTGACATAGTAGTGGAATGGAGGTGATATAATGGACATAATCGTGAAAGTGTAATGGAAATGAATGACATTTTCAAAACTCAACATACCCCCCAACTGAAGCTATTGCATGTCCTCATGCAATATATATTACATTAACTCTTTTGATCCTTGAGCTTTGGCTTAACTTTGCATGATATCATTTGATAACTTCATATTTTTGCAAAGTGTTTCACTTGAATTGCAACATGGTTGGTTCTTGTGTTACAACCATTTTTTTTTTTTGTTCTTGCCTTCTATTTTGATCTTTGAACTTTGCATAATGATATTTTGATTATTGTTGCAAAGTATATCTTTATTGGATTGCATGATGGTTGGTTCTTGTGTGACAACCATGATTTTGTTTGTATCCAATTTATCCTTTAAGCACATTTTCAAAAGCCATTGTATGCTCATAATAGTAATGTAATAATTAATATATGTTGGAAGTATGTGGGCTCCTAAATATGATATGGACATGGCAAGATATGAATATGAATGTATTCCCCCCCCCATCTGATGGTATTCGCAATTTTATGAAATGAGGAAGAGAAATGTTTTTCCAACAATTATCATTCTAGCTTTTTATGGAATTCTATGGTCAAAAGTTAGAAAATGACGTACCTTCACTTACCCTTTGGAATGGATGAGTTGTATGTGTAGTGGCTGAAAATTTCTAATCATATTCTTCTTCAAGTGGCTGAACAGGAGGAGTCATGGATAGAGAGATAAGATGACTTTTTATTGCTTCTACTAAAACTTGCTGAATCTGCTCCAAAATGCTGAAAATAATAGTCTTCATGTTTTCAAAACTCACTGGCACAATTCCTACTATGTGAAAATATGTTCTGATGTCGAACATAGTAGGAAATTGTTGTCTTAGTGGCCATTAATGGATGCCACTAGTCAACACGAGAACTCTCACCATTGATGACAATGAGAGTCAAGATGCCCAAACACATCTTGCTAGGTACAAATGAATTTGCTGAAGTCGAGTCACCTAGAAGATCTAACGAACAAGGGACATTAATGTATTCCCATTATTTGTCAGCATGAGAACTTGCCATTAAGGCATGCAAGCCTCAAGGTGTTTTTACAAAGAACTTAGACTCAAAGGACTATGGACTCAATAATTTGCTTTGAAGCAGGGCTTATTTGCGGAATGAAAATGACAGGAAATAGAAGATGAAAATGGAAAATGGCAATGGAGAACAGAAATGGTAATGGGCAATAAGCATATGAATGAGCCTCTTGCTTTTATTTGTGGGTTATGAATGGACAAAAAGAGATGGAAAGTGTGTGTGAATGTAAATGGAAAATATGGAGGAAAATGAGATGAATGATTTATTATGAAGTATGGATGTGATGGATGGATGTGATGGAGACAATAGTATCTGAAAGTTTTTCAAGTGTTTGGATCTGATTTTGCATCAGCATATTTCCTCTTTGTTGTTGATCATCCTCTTATGAAACAAATTGGTCTCTTAGAGAGACACCATTCTCTTGTAGTCATTTGTCCTTCCTCCTGGAACCTGCAAGAAAAACTAATACTTCTTCTGCAATGGAATGTAAGATTATCAAAGGAGAGAGGTGATCGATCTCTCTAGTTATGATATTTACACACAAAACTAAGAATTTGTATTAATGAAACAAGTTCTCAAAGGAAAAATCAAAAGAATTTATACCTACTTTGGAATTGTTGCCCAAGTTGAATGTTGCTTCTTTTCAGCAATTTATTTCATTATTTGCCATTTCAAACTCTAATGATAGATTTCTCATTATGTAGATCTTGTTGAGATCTTTCCAACGATACTTAAATCATCAAAATCTGATTTTGTATGAGAAAGATAGGCTGATTTGAACAATGAGGTTTTTCTGGCTGCGGAATTAGACTTTAGCTGCGGAATGTGCACGGTTCTGTAGCTAAAAATCTTGAATACAAAGTTAGCCATTCATTTTTCATCATCAATCCAAAATTAATCAATACCTTCAGAAAAGTGAGCAAATAACTTGTTCATTTCATTGATTCAAAATTATTATTTTTTCTTGATATGCAGCGACTCAGTGTGGCGACTTAGTGAAAACACTCAACTTGACTTCTCTTTGACCGGGGTCTTTTTCATCAAATTTGACCAAATGAATAGGACATCATCCATGTACTGACATTCCCCCAGCTACCCATGTGGCTTGTTTTGGTTGATGACACCTGCAACCTAGAGTTTAACAAAATAGCTGCGGAAAGTTAAGCCAGCTGCGGAAAGTTAAGCTAGCTGCGGAAAGTTGAATCAGCTGCGGAAAGTGGCTGGATTCTGCAGCTAATGAAAACAGAGTGTAGAAAATACTGTGAAATGGAGTGGCTGTGTGCGTGGAAAGGAGAAAAAAAAATATGGAGGATGTAACTCAATTTAACTCAAGTTTCTGCCCTCAACAGTCCTCCCATCCTTCCCTCCGTTTAAAATTCAGTCTGGAATTCAACTGCGTGTGATGGTTTAACAGAGGTAAGATGAATATGTTGCAAGGTTTATGGAAGAATAATGGCTGAAAATGGAAGATGGATACGGGTAACGGGAGTGTTCAGGAGCTGTAAGCAGAAACAGAGGATGAGCAGCCGAGATGAGTTCACAAAATGAAATGGAGACGTATGCGAACGAGGTGCAGCTTTAACAAAATGGTAGGGTAGTGAAGTGGAGTTGGAATTTTTGAACTGAATGACTGCGTGAGAGACATTACACGTTGATGAAATGGTTGCGCAAAGTACGGTGGAGAGGAGCCGTATGAGTTTTAAACACGTCTTTGTTGCTGGTCGTGAAACTGAAACACAGTCACACGTTGCATGGGACTGTTAGTTATTAAAGACATGTAATTAAGCTTGAATAATAGCACATAGTTGATTCCTATTTAGATTTCTCTTCCTCAGGCACGCGGAATTACATCACAGCCTGTTCATTTAATTAAAATTCCGTTTTTTTCACGCGGCAGTCAAAAATGCACTCCAAAGAACCGCAAATTTCTCCCAAACCGCCACGAATCTCTTCAAACGGTTTCTGGGTTATCTAATTAACTCAGCTGGCGAAAAAACCCATGTTTTATTTTCTTCAAATTCGCCTCCGTTTGGGCAAATCGAGCATTTGAAATTAGACGTTTTTCTGTTGTTTACGTTTTTCTGAGTTAACTGTTCTGCATTCGGCCTGTAGAATTTTTGAATTAGTGGTAAGACAATACGCCTTTGTTTGACAGTGGTAGTTTGCACACTATTGATCCTTATTGGAAATCTATGTGGGAGACCGTCTGATGAGTCAGAAGGAGAAGGTCAGGAGGAGCAGGAGCAGGCTTTATCTCCGCAACGGTCTCATAGGTCACCCGATCACTTGCCCTCAGAATTGGTATATGAATAATGACATCCTTTTGAAATGAATGTAGTTGCTGATTTGGAGGCATTCATTGAAGAGGGAGGGCAGCTACAAAAATTTCCAATCCAACCACAGGAAATGCACACTAATGAAGAATGCACTATTTGAAGAATCGTGAAGCCATTTCATAAAGAAAAGTGGGAGTGCAGTCATCTATAAGTTGAACCCAAAAAAATAATCATGAGACCGTTTAGGGAGTAAACGTATGGTTTATGGAGTAAGGTCGTGGAATGGTTTAATAGGGTGTTCCAGTGGCTAATCTCTCATCATCATGGCCCAATTCGTTCCCCTTAACAAAAAGCTTAATGTGCTTCTATTTTTTTTTTTTTTTAACAAATGTTCTTGCAGGTTTGTTTCAGGGCCAATGCTTGGACAGGGATGCATATTTCTTGTTAAGCCCACAATGGAAGCTAGGATTGTTTTTTTCTTTTCTTTTTCTCTGAAATTGTAAAATTTTATAAAAAGGATTAATGATTTTCAATTTGAGGCAACAAATACTTCAAGAAAAACATGTTAAAAACAAGACTTTGACTGAGATCTTAGGCTGGTTTTTCATTGATCTGAGCTGGGTGACTAGGATAGGATCCATGTCGGGACGATTCTGAAGATGCCCATGTGGTCGATTTCTCCATTGGACGCTTGTAACCTGCTAAACCTTGAAACAATTGCGTAATTCTCAACTGGCTGCGGAATCAGGGCACTTTCCGCAGCTAAGTTGCAAAACCTTATTAAAATAGGATACAGTGTCTTGAGGACCACTACAAACCATAACCAGTCAATTTTGGACAATTTGAACCTATCAAAGCAGTTGAGTTTCAATTTTTTTTTTGAATCAATATAAATGATGAAGTTTATTTTGTCTCCTCTTTATTTTTTATAACAATTCTTTTTCTGATCCTCTAGATCACACAAAGTGTAAGAGGAGAGCATACTCAAGAATTATTAATTTTTTTTTTTTTTTTTTTTACATAAAAATCCTTTTTCTGATTCTCCAGATCACACAAAGTGCAGGAGGAGAGCATACTCAAGAATTATTAATTTTTTTTTTAGATGTAAGAAATAAGGTCTCCTAATTACACTTCCTCGGCAACGACGCCAAAATGTCTAGTCAATTTAACGTCTTAAATTGCTCTACATAAATCATCAATCTGGGTAGCGTAAACTGATGAAGTGTGGTGCACCATATGTGCTTAGTTAACCTTTTTCTTACTTCGTTGTTTTATAGATTTTATTTTGTTTTGGGGTTTTGTTTTTGTTGGTTTCCTAAAGTGTCTAATGCAAATGGAAATCCTATTCTAAGGTCTTAAGAATACTTTTAAAGGACAAGTATGGATAGAGATTTCAAGACAAGGCCTAAGGCCTAAGTCCCTAATGGTAACTTCCAAAACTTTAGCACTTCAAAAGATCTCAAAACATGTTATTGGTGGAATTAGTACTTGAACAAAAGTGTAAATATGCAGCTACTTCAATCAAAATGGAATGCAACAACCAATCAATGAGCTAGTGACTATGAAACCCAGTATCCTTGCTGCTGTATGAAAAAGAAAGTAAAAACTGAACTTAAAGCAACTCAAAGACTGAAAGCAAAGCAACTAATTCATCACACTACTTCAACTCTTCTGATCCTTTACCCTTCAGCTCAATCTACCTTATGGGAAGCAATCATGAACAAGTTAAGCAATATTATATCTAAATTGCAAGAAATTAATTTGCATAAAGGAAACTAATCACACTACTTCAACTCTTCTGATCCTTTACCCTTCAGCTCAATCTACCTTATGAGAAGCAATCATGAACAAGTTAAGCAATATGATATCTAAATCACATGAAAGTAAATGAGCAAAACAAAGCTGAAAGAAATAACAATGCTGGAATTAGAACTCAGAAAATAAATCAGCAGAAGGACAAGATGATTCCGTCATGTCATTAGTCATTAAAAAGCTATGTGCATTACTAATCTACAATCAACCGGTTGAACACACTTGCATGAATTAAAATTGCATGAATGAAAAATCTAATCTACCAACTTGAAAGCAATCAAATGACATAATGAAATCAAAGCAAAATTTACAAAATGAAATCTACTCTACCTTACATTCTAATATGCTCCATGAAATCTACTTCACATCTCCTTCCATGTTGAGAACATCAAAGCTTTATTCAAATTCTTCAAAATTACAAAGTACAACAAAGTTCTCCAAAGCTTTCAAAAGCCATCAAGGAAGAACTACAAACTCCAAGCTAAAGAACTCACAAGCTAAAAAGACCAATAAGCTAAGCTCCCAAATGAAGGAGAGAGATCTCCTATTTATACAAAAAGATGAGAAACCATTTCATTAATGAGAATCCATGAATCTCTCCCTCTACCTCTAGAGTCCTAATCAAAATAGGAACTGATAAGACACATGCCTTCTTAGAGTTACAACACAATTAGGATATGTGACACATATCCTCATGATCCCATGATTCTTTCCACTCAAATTCGAATTTGGCCTTAGAGTGCCACATAAGAGTCTTCTAGAAGCTTCCTTTCAACCTACACATGTCAACAATCTCAACCCATTTGTTAGGTATAAGCATATGCACATTATTTTCTAATATTTAACCACAAATTCACTTAAAAGGCTTAGAAATAATAAAGATTGGAAAAACATAAAGGTGGCCCAATGATAATGAAAGTGGGATGAATGTGGTGACATAGTAGTGAAATGGAGGTGATATAATGGGCATAATAGTGAAAGTGTAATGGAAATGAATGACATTTTCAAGACTCAACATAAGTCACCCTCCAAGACCTTGTCACTAGTCCTCAAACAAGTTGACCTACAATGAAAGGATGATTCGAGAAAGATGAAGTCGGACTACCCTTGTGATCATGTCAGCCTAACTATCATGAACCAACCTCTATATTTAGTAGTTCTCAGCCTCATTTTGAGTACATCAATTCGATGAAGCGGGTATCTAATATCAAGTGCGCAAATCATCCCACAAGGAGCCTTAAATTCAATGAGGGAAGAAGGAAGGATAAGAAAGGAAAGATTTATCATTGTAGATTGTTTGTGGGCTAGTTTACACTCACAGGTGTGAATATTGCAAGTTCGAAGTTTGCAAGGATAGATCAAAGATTGTAGTAACATAAAGGTGATCTTGATTGGGTGAAGAACTTCGCTGAAGGAAGTCGAGTAAGAGAGAGAAAATAGTCTCCCTCTTGATGAGACTATTCAAGAAGTAAAATTGTTCTAGGGTTTCTATTGTGAAGAAAGGAGTTGCAGACCTACAAGGAGAGACCGAAATTCTGAAGGAATCCAAGAAGAGGAAGAAGAAGAGCAATGTTGATCTAAGGGAAAATAGGAGTCTTGTGACTTGGTCTTGGAAGGGCTCTAGTGTCGAGGGCCTTTTTCATGGTCTTGGTATTCTTCAATTGAAGGTTATATAAGAAGAATTAATTGGGTTTTCCTCTCAAAGAGTGAGAGGTTTTGGCCCTAACTGACAACCTATACATTGTGTCTCTTGTATTTGTATTGTTCATGAGTTGATAATTGTCTTGATGAAAAGAACATAATAATAACATAAGAAGAGAAGATCATAATCAAGAAGTAAAATGACACTCACAAGAAATTATCATAATAGAGAAATCACCTATCTATTGATGCCCTAGATTTGTCAACAAGAATAAGGGAGTGGTGGTGGATTGGGGTGCAAATTTTAGCTTATGGAATATGGTGGTGGTTTGGCTTGAATAGGTAGTGGAATTTTGATAGCATAATCAATTATTAATGCTCACAAGGGTGGAAAGTTTCTTATAAATAGTGGTCATCGTAAGTCAGAAACACTTATATCTAACTCCCCTGCTCCAACACCTGTTAGCAGTGGAGACTTTAGTTCCAACATGTGGCCTTATCAATCTTACTATGGCTTTGTGATGAGATCTATTTTTCAAGGAGAAAGAAAGTTCAATAAGCCTATGCTCTAGTTATAAATAAGACATGTTACCTACATGGAGGATGTTGTAGTGTTTGTAGCCTTGTCTGTGGTAGTGGATCTAAGCATCGATGCATTCCATTGCCAAGTTTTTTCTAGGAAGTTGAACAAACAATCTGTCATAGGAATGACAAATTATAGAGGAAGAACTATTTGTGATAGCCATAAACAAAATCAGATCCAATCACCAAAATTTCCTAGGGCCAAGTGAGAAAATTGGCATCCTTATTGGGGAGCTCATATGGTAACCTCATAGAATTGGATACATCTTAGATGTATCAGAGGCATGTTTATTGAGTTTGGTATTTGAGATTTTATATGCCACAACGAGAAGAAGATTACTCTTTTTGCTAGGTTCTTAGGAGTATTGTATCTCAAATCATGAGTATGCAATCTTCAAAGATGAAGTACTACTTGTCACATTTCAATGTTTGTAAGCTTTGGGTTGGCTAGGTTTATCAGTTGGCTTGATTCTAGGTTTTATCTAGGTGTTAGGCCAAGGTTCCTTGCAGAACTACCCGGAACTATTAAGATCTATGAGGCTGCCCTTCGGTAGTGAAACTCTCAATAATATGGATGGCCTATTGTTTCTTTATCAGATGACTTCAATTCTCTGGATTGCATAATTAATTTGAAACTCGTGTATATTAAGAGTGTCGAGAGCTTTAAAGTTTAATTCACGTTTTAGAGTGATTGTTATTCAGATGTTTTGCAATTTTATGCCTATGTTGAGTTCAAAGGTTATCTAGTGTATGTCGAATACAATGTTTAGAATGGCTCTTACCTCATCTCATGTTAAATTTGTAATTTGTTCCTATGCAAATCGCATGTTCATTCTTTACAAATTCTGTTTTCATTGTAAAATTTAAGCATTAAATATTATAATCTTTGTTTGTCTTTTACGGTATTTACTCGCATATTTGGATTCCTATTCCTTTTCCCTAAAGTTACAAATGCCTAAGTTGTTTTCCTTTATGATTATAAGTTAAATTTCCTGTGAATTCCCTAGCTACAGGGTTATATAATTGTTCTTTAGTTCTTTCACTGAAATTGTAAATCTTCTCTTTATGCAAAATAGTAGAAATAATTTCTTCATGTAAGAGAGCAAGTTGTTCTTCAATTTAATATAATAAATATTTCAACCATTTAGAAGACTTGTCACTTATACAGCATCAGAATATACTTATCTGAATATTCGCTAAATTCCTGTCCACTGTCTGATACCAGACCTTAGATTTCTTCTCGTTTTCCTCCCAACCGTGAGAATAGTTATTCCAGCCTGAGTCTCACCCCGAGCTATTCCTCACATGTAGGATTTCTTCTTAAGACTAATAGTCTTAACTTATCACAGCTATCTGGTCCTAACCAGACTTAGCTTCATGAACCTTTCTGACATTACAGCACAATGTTCTCATTCTCAGTTTTATTTTTTTTCCTCTTTCTTGATCTCAAGTATGCATACCCTCTTGATCTCTTCCTTGAGAATAAATCTCCAAGGAAGTAGTTAGGGATAGGTAACCACCTATCCTAACTACCTGACATGTGAGAAATACATAATTGTCATTATTATGACATTCCACTTCTTGCATAGCTTAATCAAAATAAATAAATATATAAACTTATAATAGTATTCAGTTTGTTTAACTACAATAATTAAATATTTACAATTACTGGGGACATCACATCTTCCCCCCCAAGATTAAACATCATCTCGATGTTTCTCTACTGGAAATAGATTTGGAAAAGTCTTCCTCATAACATGTTCGTCTTCCCAAGTGGCCTCCTTTGATCCAAAGTGTTTCCATTGAACTTTAACTTGGGTGATAACTCATTTCCATAGCATTACTTCTCTCCGATCGAGTATACCCAGGGGTTCGACCAAGAATTGGCCTTCTGATTTGACCTACATGCAGTAAAAAAAATTAGTCAGTCTTTTCCTTTAGTAGTCAACCTTGCAATTTGTTTATAATATATTATGTTCCTTGGGAATTCATCTAAATTACCTGTATATCCTCCCAATTGATTATATGTTTAGGATCATATATGCATTTTTTTAACACAGAAACATGAAAAATGTTATGCACACGTATATGGTTGGGCAAAGAAAGTTGATAAGCCACCAGTCCAATTCGAGCCAGCATTTAGAAAGGATCACAAAATCAGGGTGCTAATTTAGCACACCCTCCCCATTGCAAGGTACTTTTCTTGGCTTGTACACGAACGTAAACATGATCTCCAAATTGAAATTCCCTAAAACTTCTCTTTTTGTCAACAAAATTATTATGTCGATATTGGGCGGTTTTTAAATTGAAACGTACTTTTAAACCATATCTTCCATTTCTTTTAACATATCGAGGTCTAGCATTAATCTATCTTCTAGTTCGCCCCAACTCGAGGGTGTCCTACACTTGTCTTTGTATAATACCTCAAACAGACTCATTTTCCAGGATGTATGGTAGATGTTATTGTAGGCAAACTCCACTAAATGTATATAATCCTCCCATTTAGATGGTTGCCACATCACATAAGTTTGCAACATATGTTCCACTATTTGATTTACTCACTTAGTCTTCTCATCCATCTTCGGGTGGTAGGTAGTGCTAAAATGTAGTTTTGTGCCTAAACCTCCAAATAAGGATTTCCAAAAAGCTGATGTAAATTTTATATCACGGTCGTGTAATCTAAAAATATTTTGCATGAATATGTTAGCAATTTGAGTGGCCTTGTAAGTTGACAGTACTGGTATGAAGTAAGCTGATTTTCTCAACTTTTCTACTACCACCATTATTGAGTCATTTTTCTTTTTAGACTTAGGTAGTCCTGTAATAAAATCGATGGAAATAATTTCCCACTTCCATTCCAGAATAGGCAATGGGTGGAGTAGTCCAGTTGGGTGTCGGTGTTCCATTTTCACTTGTTGACACTCCAAACAGTGAGCCAAATATTCAGCTACTTCTTTCTTCATTCCGGGCTAGAAATATTCCTTTCTGAGTGCAGTGATTAATTTCTAATATCTGGGATGGCCTGCATAAGGAATTTTATGATATTCGTCTAAAATCAATTGTTTAATATTTTTTTGATTAGGCATATGCATTCTTCCTCTATAACTTAGTATACCTTCTTGATTTACCTCATACCCTATCTGTTGTTCATTGTTGTCCAGAATTTTAGCTTGTTGCCATAAAAATTTATATTCAAGATCCTGTATTGTTGCTTCTTTAATCTGCTCTTTAAAAGTGGTACACACTTCATTGAAAGAGACTTCATAAATGCAGTTTACTTTCTTGCTTAAGGCATCCAGTTCAAGTTCTTGATTTAAAAGTCAAATTCACTCAGGAAGGCGACCCAATGGGCTTGCCTAACATTCAGAGTGGGTTGCTTAAAATAGCTAGTTAAACTATGATGATCAGTGATCAATAAGAATTTATTACCCATCAAGTAATTCCGCCACATCTTTAATGCATGAATTACTTTCGTTAGCTCTAAATCATAGGCCAAATACTTTTCTTCATGCTCATTAAGTTTCTGAGACTCATAGACAATAACCCTTCCTTCCTGCATTAGTACATTGCCTACACCCTCCTTGTTGCCATCTGTGCAAACCACATAATCTTTATTCGGATTTGCAATGCTCAAAATGGGTGCGGTGGTAAGTAAATTTTTAAGCTGATAAAAACTTCTTTGACAATCCATGGTCCCATTAAAAAATTTTCCTTCTTTCGCAGAGAGGTAATGGGATATGCCACCCTGGAAAATCCTTCAACAAATCGCCTATAATATCCGGCCAGACCCATAAATGATCTTATATCAGCGTCATTCTTTGGCGCTGGCCATTCCATTATAGTTTTTATTTTCTTCAGATCTACCGCAATTCCATATTTGGTAATAACATGTCCTAGGTACTCTTTAAAGAAATCACATTTGATGTACTTGGCGTACAATTGATGTTCCCTCAAGGTTTGTAGGACAATACGTAGGTTCTCTCTATGTTCTTCCATATTCTGTGAGTAGACTAGTATATCATCATTAAAAATCAATACAAACTTATCCAAATATTCATGAAAAACATTGTTCATGAGACACATGAAGGTTGTGGGAGCATTAGGTGGCCTAAAGTGTAATACAACGAACTCGTAATGCCCATAAAGAGTTCTAAAGGTTGTTTTAGCTATATCTTTTTCCTTTATTCTAATATGATGGTAACCCAAATGAAGGTCAATCTTTGAAAACATGATCTCTCCCTTCACTTGGTCAAACAATTCATATATACGAGGAAAAGGGTATTTATTCTTGACTCATGTGCTAGATTAAGTGTTGTAACAAATATGCATCAACAGTGAGACATTAAACATCTAGAATGTATTCAAGATGTGTATTAGTTTGATTCAAGTGTCTTACATGCACACAGTTACCTTTGGTTTTGGATCCAAACCATGTGCATTAAGATGACAATACTGCCAAGAAACCCTCAATAACAATGTAACAGATTTGAGAAGCATACCAAGTGGTTTACCTCTAAGATCAAGTCATTCCACAAATTAGTTCATCTATTTGTTAGAAGAAAGGGCTAAGATCATGTGCAACCAGAACATTGTAAGAAAATAATGAGTTATACCAAGACGTTGACCTTTGAAGCAAATGAAGCATCAGTATCAGAATTTGAACCACGAAATTGCATGTCAAAGACCTAAGTTGTTTCACTTAGTAAGCAAGGTGTTGCATCATATATGACATCAATTCATTTACTCAAGGTGGTCAAACATTACAAAAATAAAGTTTAAACATGCAACTCTTTTCAACAATGATAGCGAGATTTTATACTAGCTAGTTAAACTAGTTTACATATGCAAACCTTAATTGCATTGAGAGGTGCTCTACAACCCAGTATGGGGTAGATGTTTAGGCATTTGACGTGAGATGTTTAGGAGTTAAATATGTGAATATTTTTTAAATGTCGAGCTCATAAGTATGCATATGTTATATTCTATTATGTTATGTAACATTTTTACTTCATCAAATTACATAGAAATAAAATAAAATAATTAAAAATTTGATAATTAAAATAAAATTGAGATAGAATAACAAATTTACTGAATGTTTTTGGGCTCTAGGTTTTTGCAACCCATGGTTTTTCCTTTGGTATTCTTATATAATGGTCAAATTACATAAAAATAAAATCAAAATTAAAATAAAGTTTTAAAAATTTAAAATTAATTAATTAATCATTTTAATAAATTTGAGATAAAATAGTAAATTTATGGATGGAGGTTTTTGGGCTCCAAGTTTTCACAACCCATGATATTCTTCTCTAATGGTCAAATTACATTAAAAACAAATTAAATAAAAAAATAAAAAATAAAAAAAAACATCTCGAAATGCATGGACAAAACATCTCTTATGTGATTATTGCTGAAATTTTTCTCAATTATTCAATTAAAATAAAATTGAGATAAAATAGTAAATTTACGGATGGAGCATTTTGGGCTCTAGGTTTTATCAACCCATGGTTTTTCCCATGGTATTCTTCTCTAATGTAGCATATTAAACGATATTCTTCACTAATGTGAGACATTCATTGCAACAAAAGCTTTTAGCTAGATCAAAATAAATCCTAATTTCACAATAAATATCATAACTCTTAGCACTTTTCATATCCAATTTGGCAAAGGAAACCACTCAATAAAGGAACACTGCACGAAGACTTTATAGCTCTGTGGATGCATGTCTTCCAAGTAAAACTTGGAAAAACAATCTTTCTCACTTTGTTAAATAGCCTTCAAAGATTAGATTTTTCTAGGTTGTTTTGTATGTTATTCATTTTATTTTATATGTTTGAAATTTTACTCTTGAGTGTGAAAAGAAAAGAAAGCATGAAAAGAATAAAATATTGCACACACAATTCTACATTTTGTTTATATTTTTTAGCCCACATTAAAATTTATTGGAGTTGCTCAATTTAGACTATGTCAGCCATTAGTTTTAACCTCTGCATGAAAATTCACTGGAATATGTCTCTCAGATATTCATAACAACTTAGTTTGGATACAATTGTTATTGAGTTTTATTTAGGAGATTGAATGATAGCATCAAAAATAAAATTAAACGAAGGATAGTTAATATCCTCGACTCTTGCAAAGATAGAGGTATGTATTTATATTAGGTTTTACAGTATAGCAAAGGAGCTTATTAGGTTTTATGATCTAAAAACAGAGCTTCAAGTTATAGGTTGTCTTAACCAGTGAGCTTAATATATATATATATATATATATATATATATATATATATATATATCAAACTAGCCTAGATCCATCTTAACTCTGGATCTATTAAGCAGCGAGAGGGATCAAATCTCTCAAGGTGCAAACATTTCTTCAAGTTCTGCACTCAAAAAAGAGATTTGATCTCTCTCAACACTTAATAGATTCGGAGTTAATATGGATCTAGGCTAGTGGATATAACATAAAATAAATGGTTAGCACAATTATGATCCAAATCAAACAAGATCTAACAATTTAAACCAAGACTCACATCTAAAGCTCTCACTCTACAAATCTAACCTTAAAACCTTAGATTGCAAGATAAAAAAAAGGGAAGGGATGAAAGGGGATTTTTTGAGCTTTTTGGTTAATCAACAAGACTAGTTCATATGATGGGCTACGTGTCCTATTACCCACCACCAGTGGGTGACCCTAATAGGAGAATTTTTCTCTTAGATTTGTCTTCAGTCGACAGTCAGCAACCCTTTGTAGCCACCAAATAGTTCGATGTGCCACCATTCTCCACCACCTGAGCCGACCATTGTGTGCCCTCACCCATCTATTATGATTGTATATGTGAAGGTGGGCCTTCCCACCCCAAAGGTATGGCTTTTCATTATGCAATTAGGTTTTTTTTCTTATTTTTCTTGGACACATTTCCACATGGATTAGTGAGGTGATTCAATGGAAATAATGGGTTTGGTCTGTAATCATGTTACCCTGTCCCAACTTGGTGTTTAATCTTATATCTTAGTCCCGTGGGATCTCCTTTATTGGATACTAGCTTTAGGAGTGGCACTACATTTGAAACCACGATTTTGGTTGTGTGGTCCCACTTCTAGACATCATATATATCACTCCCCTCTACTCATTATAACCCCTTTTCACATGTTTCCCATTCGGGTCCACATTTTTCCATTGGATCCACAAGGAGTTAGCCTCCCCTCTATTGAAGAATCTAGGGCAATCAAGGTTAATCAAATTCTTCTCTTCATTATAACTATTTGTGAGGTATTTTAATTTTTTCTTATTAGCATAATACACTTTTGATATTATTAGTCTGTGTCTTATTAGTTCATCAAATAGCTAGCAGAACAAAAGAGACAAGAACAAAAGATGTTGGCTTTCTACTAGGGCAAAAACCTCTCACTATTTGAGAGGAAAACCAACACAAAATTCTTCTTATAGAGATTCCAATTGACGAATACCAAGACCATGTCAATTAGGTCTCTATACTGACCTTATATTCATCAGGATCTTCATCATTACCTTGATTCCATGTCTTCATTGATGTATCGAGATCTTCATCATGACCTTTGTATTCATTAATATTATGAATGAGACCATGGTTGTCGTTATGTCAAGACTATGACTGTGTCTAGTATGCGAAGAGTGTATTACTGTGGGATCACAATTATGCCGAGACAATGATCGATGTCTAGAGAGTATGTCGAGAGTGTATCACCTCAATCTTCTTCATCACAAATATGTTGAGATAATGATCAACACTGAGATCTATATCGAGACAGTGAATATGTTATTTCCTTGTACCGAGATCATCATTTTGGATATGTCGAGACTGTCACCACCGAGGAGATTGAGACTGTAATTACTCACGGTAATTACCACCAAATATTTTAGAGACATCCGAGATCCTGAACTGTACTCATACGAAAATTACATAGATGTTGGTTTGTACCATCTGAAGTATTGTACCCCTGTACTTATATGAAATTATGTACTTCCTTTACCCATCCAGAAATCACAGCTAATATGAATTTTGTTATGTACTTTTGCATAGACCCTAGTTAGGTATTTATAGTGGTTTCGTCTCCATAATAAGACGACTTGTTTTCATGAATAGATGTGTCATTTCAAGTAAGCCGACATGAGTGTATTTAATTCATTATAGGCCGACTTCTTCAAGAGGGATTGTGCTTGTCTTTGGAGGTCTTCTACATATTTCTATAGAGAATATATTAAACATAGGCTCAAGAAGAGCTTCTTCATACATGACATTGATTCTTTGACTTAAAATAAATTCTAAGGCTCTCAATGGGAGCCACTAACAAATAAACCTCTTGCTCATGAAACCCATGCAGCAAGGCATAGAAAAAAATAATTTATTTCTTTTATTTTATCATTCACAAATATCATGTCATTATGAAGACCCAACTTAATTACACTTTCTTCAACACCCTCCCCTTGTCCACACTTTGGGCTAGGCCTGGAACGATGCCCTGAAGGTTGATGCATCTATAAAGAAAGTTAAAAGCATAATTTGACCACTTACAATAGGAAATGTACCATTAAACTACCTATAATCCATGCACATTCACAAGGTTACATCCTTATTCTTAACGAAAAACACCGAAGCTCCCCAAGGTGATACACTTTGGCAGATATATTTTTTATGAAGCCGTTCCTGTAGCTACATTTTTAATTCTGTCAATTCTAGTACGCTCATGCGATAAGGATCTCGGGATACGGGGCTGCTCCCGCGATCAACTCAATGGTAAAATATATATCCCTCTTTGGAGGTAGTCCCGGAATTTCTTCAGGAAATACATCCGGAAAATTCTGTACCACAGGTATATTTTCTAAAGAAACATATTCTTCCTTTGAATTAGTATATCCTACTTGTATTGCATAAATTTGACATCCTTTTCTAATACATTTTGCTAATTGAGAGGTTGTTACTGGTCTTAATTTCAATGGTCTTAGTATACCCTAAATTTCCTACCTTTTTCCTTGTTCATCCATGTAGTTGATAGTTTTGTATTTACAATTAATGAGGGACCAACGCTTCTCCAACCAGTCCATACCTATTAGGACATCATATGATCCTAAAGGAAAAACATTCAAGTTTGCCATAATAGACTAACTTGCTAGCTTTAGGGGGCAATTGCTGACCTTAGCCGACACCGTCCTCTTTGCTCATGTGGCTAGTTGTACTAACCAGGGTTTCTTAAACTTAACAATTTGTAAGCAGCATATTTCTATCACTTTGGGACTAATATAACTCAAAGTAGTTCCTGGATCATTCAAAATAGATATAATTCGATCAAAGATCTTACGTTCAAATTCTACCATTGTTGGTTGGTATTCTGCCTGATGATCTTCGAGGGCAACGTTGATTTTAGGAATACTCCTTGCCACTTCTCCCATGGTTGATGCTTCTTGAATCTACGCAACTTGATCAGTTCCCTTACGGTACGGACAGTTTTTGACATAGTGTGGTCCTCCGCATCCCCAACACTGTACTGGAGGTCTAGCTACTGTTTCCACTTCAGTTCTACCAGATTGCTCATTTGTCTTGGACTCACTAAGAAATTTGAATCTGGGTTGATTTATGTTCATATTTCTGTTTTCTTGACCTTTAAGGGGTCTTTTGTTGACAATGGTCTCACTCCCTTTGTTGCTAGAGGTAAACTTAATTCCCTTTTTATCAGTCCATCTCTTTCCTCCATCTCCCTTTTGTCTATTTTGCTGATAGCATAGACGATCCTTTCGTATAATCTCGTCCATGGTCTTCGTATTATCGAATTCGAGACACTCTTTCATGAACATTGGTAGGTTGCTGATAAATCTCTGCACTTTTGCTTTTTCTTCCCATATGTAGGGAACATATCATAGCAAGGACGTGAATCTCGCTATGAACTAATCCATAGTTAACTAACCCAGTCGAATTTCATGAAACGCTTTTGCCTTCTCATCGTAAAATATTTCAATTAAATATTTCTCTTTAAAATATTTTTGAAAATTTTCCCAAGTTATTCTCTGCTCATTTACTCCATGTACCGTTTTTACCTCTTCCCACCATAACGTGGCTTTTCCTTGCAGCTGAAAGATAGCTAAGTGGGCTTTTAGATTATGATCATATTCATACAACTGGAAATACTTACTCATATTGATAAGTTAGGCTTCATCTGCCTCCTCTTGTTCACCATCAAAGAGGGGATGGTTCATCCTGAAGATGAACCATCGTTGCTGGTTCGAAACGTCGATGAAAAAGAATCCTTATGCGATGGATCCGGAAGATAATCTAAACAAGGGGAGGTTTTACTTTCTGGAATTCTCCTTGTAACTCTATTTTATGTTGTTTCTGTGTTTTGTGATCTGATACATTGTCAAACTCTTCCTCTTCATTGTCTTTGCCACCGTCTGTTTCCAAATTCTCAGTTCGAAATTATTTATCACCAATCATGTTTCCGTGCTCGGGGCTAGGAATTGGTTGTCATTGATTTTGTCTATCAGAAAAACTCTTCATGATCTTTTCTTGTTCCTGCATCAGCCTTTCGTTGGTTGCCTGTAACCGGGCCATCTCATCCTTCAGTTCTTGTACAATTTCCAAAATGGCAGTGTTATTATTGCGCGACTCTTCCCCCAACTGTACCCACACCTCGGGATTGGCTTCCGTAAAATATGTTGGTCATGTTCCTATCACGAGTCTGTGTGGTGTAATTCGAGTCCTCCTCATGCTAACTGCTTTTCTTTCTTTCTCTCTCAGTGTATATCACAAATGTTGTTATTCATTCATTCTCTAGAGGTCTCAACTTTACAATCTGAGCGCTCTGATACCACATGTCACATACCCATATAAAAAAAGCCTAAATAACAATTTTAATAATGGAAAATTTAAAACATATAAATTAATCAATATAATATTTATACTTCCTAATGGTGTTAAAAGCATTAATGTAAATTTAATTTCTTTACAAATATAACCATATGTTTTGTCATTCTCGATTTTCCAACATTTGATATGACAGGTAACAATTGAGCTATTATTATTATGTTATAATTCAATTCCTTTAAATTACGAAGCATTAGACTTTACATATGGACGGTCATTCGAATGACTTAGGATGGCATTAAATGCTATCTTAAATCCTAACTCAGCAGCATGGCTGCCCTAGATTTGGCAGTACATGTATCTGGAGTCTTTGGAGTGTAACCCAGTTGCCCATCCTAGCCTCGGTATGTGTTCCACATTTATGAAAATCCTGCAAGTTTCGCATTGGATGGTGGAAGGGAAATCTTGTCGTTCTATGTTTCTCAGCAACATTGTTTCCTTGGCATTTTTCTTGCTTCCGGCAAGGTGAACCTGCTCTAGTCCAGAATTCTGAGTCCTTCGCACATGTAGGGCTTCACAATACAACTTCCCTTTGATTTTCTTCGTGTTAAGGGTTTGCTCCATTACAGGTTTGCGAGTTTGCTATATTGAAGCTAAGAGTTTGCTCCTTTACAGGTTTTCTCGTTTCCCTGTCTGGCTCTCTACCCTGGAGATGGCAACTAAACAACTATTCTATTCTAGGTATGGAGTATGCGTTCAATTGTATATGCAGGTTGCTTCCTCCATTAATTTTCTAGTTCTAAATTTGTGTATTTTCCTTGCCTAAGTAATTGCTAGAGGGTTTCATCGCCCTCCCCTGCCTGGAATGGATTTTGGGGTCCGATTCTGTTTTCTTGTCTTGCCGAGCCTTGTGGACTTCAGCAACGCGTGATTTCCGGGTAAAATGCATCGACCAAGATGTGAATTTTCACCTAGGGTTTAGTATTAGAAGAGGAACTTTTCCATTTATTGAAATCTTCAGTCGAAACTGATAGCTCCAGTCATATCATTTCAAGCTCATTTATTTAGGTTATTAAATGACCTCTGGTTGTAATAAATTGTTGTTGACATTAGTTTCGGTCCATACTTTCAGGAGCTAAATATTTTGTTTGTAAGCTTTGGGTTGGTTGGCTTTATCGATCGGCTTGATTTTGAGTTTTATCTAGGTGTTAGGCCAAGATTCCTTGCAGAACTACCCAGAACTGTTAAGCTCTATGAGGCCGCCCTTTGGTGGTGAAACCCTCAATAATATGGATGGCCTATTGTTTCTTTATCAGATGACTTCGATTCTTTGAATTGCACCATTAATTTGTGACTCTTGTATATTAATAGTGTCGAGAGCTTTAAAGTTTAATTCATGTTTTAGGCTGAATTTTATTCAGATGTTTTGCAATTTTATGCCTGTGTTGAGTTCAAAGTGTTGGGCCATTAATATGCCATTATTATTATCACTTTTGAACACTTATTCCACCCATTTCTACTATTCTTCATCATGTCATTTATTATAATTTATTATATAAACCCATTTTATAATGATTTATGCTTCTATGAATGAATATTATTTATTCTCCTTTATTTCTAATAAATTGATGATTATGCATGATTTTATCAATGATAGTTTTAATAAATCAGTTGTAACATTATTCACCATTTTTAGCCTCCAAGATAATTTCCAGATTGAAGATTTGATCATTAAAAGTGCCAACTCAGAAATTCGCTGGAATAAGAAGTGACAGTTTTGCGGTTGAGATTCTGAGCAAATGAAGCAAAATCTGGAAAATCTGGAACATGGGTTTTGTCCAGAACGGACCCAATTAACTTTTTTAAAGAACGGTTTGCCCAAATTCGGCTTGTACTGAGAGAAACGCAGGGTTCTTTGAGCACGATTTTCTCAGACTTGTTGTTGCGGTCGTCCCCCAAATCTCAGCTGCAAAAGCCAAATTCGTCTTGCTCTTGTTGAAAGCTGGATGGAAATATATCTTTTTGTTTATCAATTGGTTGGAAACAATCTAATTTTGTAATAGAAATCATGTTGTACTTATCTTGATTGTAACTGCTATCTGATCTCTCTTTATTTAAATCAGAACAGAGATCAGAGAGGGGGTGATTTCAGAGGGATTCGAATGATGGAATTGAGGATGAATTAGAGATTCAGAATTGAGGATGGCAGAGAGAATGGATAATGGCTGAGAGATTGAGAGATTTCTTGTTGTAATCCACTGTAACTCTGCTTTGATATTTTAATATAAATCTAGTTGCCATTTCATCTTTGATCCTGAAGTAACCCAGCAGCATCCGCTAGCGGCTAAGGGCCCAGCCTCTGGTGGAGTACGCTGCTGCTGTATTATATCTTTATGCTTCATGTGTGGTTTGATTTCTTTCTTTTACTCTGTTCAGTAATCTGATGCACTTTACTGTTTTACATATCAACGCTATTAGATATACTTGATTGGATACTATCGTTATCTGCAACAAGAATGCTATGTTATCATTTTAACTTTGTATCGGATTGTTGTTCCTTTTGATAATTGATATAACATTGTTGTTCCTTACAGATTGTCATTCGATTACAGATTAACCGCGCTGTATGTTCCTAAATCGGTACAACTGTATGATATATTCTTAAATTGTGATTGTTGTTTATTCGGGATTGTTGTTCCGTTACAATTGTTATTACTTTATAACTGTGATTCATGCATATTGTATCCAAGCTCAGATTACTGTCCCTTTTAATGATAAGTGTGTTGCTTGCTTGATTTGGATTGTTGTACATTCATATTTAGTTGTTGTTCCATTTCAATTGCTGGTCTATTTCAAGATTGCTGATTTGTTGTTTCATTTACTTGCCATTTCTTAAGGACAGACTCAGGCTGTAGTGAGTGTCAACTTCTGCTATTTGGTTCCCAGACCTCTGATCTGCTCCCATCAGTTATGAAATGGATAGGTTATTTCCACCAAACCCTTGGCTGATGTGCTGTTCTATTTCATCGTTATTTCCTTTACTTGCCGTTTCATTTATGTTCATCAAGGACGATCTCAGGCTGTAGTGAGCCCCAGCATCTGCTACCTAGCTCCTAGACCTCAGATTTGTTTTCATCAATTATGAAAAGGATGGGTTATTGCTACCGAATCTTCAACTGATGCAATGCTTGGTGTGATTTAGCCTTTTGAAGTAGTTAAGTTATAGACATGCAGCCATTTACTTTTGTAGCTTTTAAGCACTATACTACAAAACATTACTCTTGAGTAAATAGCCGCCTCAGACTGAGTACACTCTTGAAATAAAAAGTCGTCCCTGGGTTGATAATTAATGTGAAGGTAATTAGGAATTAAAAAGACACCTTTTTATCGCTCCACATTTTGGCGCCGTTGCCGGGGAGAGTGTAGCCATTTCTAAAGAGTAGTGTGAATTTGATGAGTGACTGCTAGGAGAGAATTGGGTATTAAAAACGGAAGGTAAGAACCTGCGTATGGAGCATGTAATAGCCATGCTCCCCCGCCCGCTTTCCGGCAGATTTGTTAATTTTTGTTGGGTAGAAATAGATGTTTGAATTTTTGTGTGAATGACTAGGGAAAAAAATAGAAATTTTAAAAAATGAATCACATGATTTCACTCAAGTGGTGATGTAAGCACCACCCATTTCACTAACTAATTGACAGGAACATTGGAAGAAGGAGCTTCGAAGGAACACATGAAGAACATCTTCTGTTATGGTAAGAAACTGCCCAACATTTTTTTGAATTTCCTGCTCAACTAATTCCACACCCTCACCACAATAAACCAGTACAACATGCTTACAGTGTTGAACTGCCAAATTTACCCAACCTTCCCACCCATTCTATCTCACATGTGCCATTAGAGAAAACTTACAATGAGATTCAGAATGTTTCAAATTCAAAAATTGTAGAAGTTATGGAAGAAAATGCGGTTTCTTGTAGGTTGCACCAAAAAATCATTTTAAAAGCTCAAGAACTTCATGGTATGATGGGAAATCAAGAAAGTAACAGATATATTGAAGATTGGTTTCACTCCATCACGTGTTTGCATCATCACTCCATACTTCAACAATTTTTGATACCATCTTTTCAAGGGAAGTTGGCTTCTCATACCCTAATTTTTATCAACATGCATTTTTCAAATGTGGGTATGTGCATACGTAAAGCCTTAATTCTAAAATGGTTCCACTGGAAATACTCTTATACATAAACATATTCGATTCTCAAAGAAGAGTAGGATAGTGGAGAAAATAAAATAAATAAACAAATAAAACAAACACATCTTTTTTATTTTTATTTTTGTAAAGCTAGTTGTTTTTTGTTGCAACATGCTATGGAAATCAACATTGGTGATAATTTTTTAATTCATTTGTGTATGTAGATGACTTATAATGGAAATAATAGTTCTACAAACACTTATATTCATTTTTATCATCAATATGAAAAAATGGTTGAATATCATTTTTTTGGCTTTCGGGCTTGATGAAATTTCTGGAAAAACAGTCGGGACAGTCATGTTTTGATGACCAAAAGTGAATATTTTTAAAACTTGTTTCTACTCTAGGTGGCCCTTGATTTATACTTTCAAACCCAATTTGAACCACTCAATTTGGATTTGAAACGAAAAAGTTAGAAACAAAACATTGACAGGGTGTCTAGTGGGCAGCTCAGGAACAGAGTTGGGACAGTCCATTTTTGGAGGCATAAATGTTTGAATTTTTAAAACCTGTTACTATGGTAGATTCCCCTATGAATTTAGTTTACAATGCAATTTGAATCACTCATTTTTAATTTCGTATGGGGAAGTTATGATCAAAATACTGACTGTCTATCGTAAATCAGCACCCTTAAAACTATGTCTTTCTGGCTGTTCCTTACAGTATTTGACCTATCAATTTTTCTTTTCTTCAAAACCTGTTTCTATTGGAGATAAATAAATGAATCTACTTTCATTTCCAATTTGAATCATTTGAATCCGACATCAAACGAAGAATCTATGCTTGAAATATAAATCGTTGGTCTAGATTGGGTAATCGAAAATGACTCTATTATGCAGGTTGTTCTAAAAAAATTTGACATATCATAGCATTGAATTTTTCAAACCTGTTGCTACTAGATATAACCCTTTGAATTAGCTCTCATTTTGCTTTGGAATCACTCAATTTCGACGAAAAACAAAGAAGTTGTGATTAAAACACTGCAGGTTAGCATGATTGGCCACTGCTCTCCCGCAAGTGACAGATAAATTTTACTTTGTTATTTTCTCAATGGATTTGTTATACAGAGTAACTACTTGTTGTTTTTTGCATAATTCTTGGATTAGGGGAGCCCGATCACCTCTCTTTCTCCATGATTTAATGTTTTATTGCAGGTAGACACTCATTTTTTGCAGGTCCTAGGAGAAAAAGAAGGTCAATTTATGGACGAGTGATTCTTGAAACAAATTTTAATAAAACAAAGGAATTTCATCCAACTCATTACCCAACGGATTCATAATAGAACAAATGAAGAATTGATTTCAATTTGAAGATTCATGTCTTATCACTGCTGCCAAAACATTTTTCAAAGAGATCATTTTTTTTGACATAACATCATAGCTGTTGTAACTTAATTTAGTTATTTACATATTGTTTTTAAATAAAACGTTGTTTCTTTTCTGATATTTCTTATATTTTGTGTTTCAGGTGTTGCTTCATTCAAACTGTGACCCATCCTCAGCATCAATACAGTGAACAACTAATTCATTCTTTGCGTGCTTGCATTTCATGCTTGTGCATTTTGTTGTTCCTTTTCTGAAGGGACAGCGTTTGTGTGCACTTTTGTCGTTTCTGCTGTTCCTTTTTCAAAGGGACAACAATTTCGTTTTACTGTTCCTTTTCCAAAGGAACAACACCTTTTTGGTCAGCAATTCATTTTGCTGTTCCTTTTTCACGGTTCATTTTGCCGTTCCTTTTCCACGACTCATTTTGCTGTTCCTTTTTCACTTTTTGCTGTTCCTTTCCAAATGGAACAGCACTTCTGCACTTTCACGTTTTGCTGTTCCTTTCCAAATGGAACAACACTTCTGCACTTTCACGTTTTGATGTTCCTTTTCGAATGGAACAGCACTTCTGCACTTTCACTTTTTGCTGTTCCTTTCCGAATGGAACAATACTTCTACACTTTCACGTTTTGTTGTTCCTTTCCGAATGGAACAGCACTTCTGCACTTTGACTTTTTGCTGTTCCTTTCCGAATGGAACAGCACTTCTGCACTTTCACTTTTTGCTATTCCTTTCCGAATGGAACAACACTTCTGCACTTTTACTTTTTGCTGTTCCTTTCTGAATGGAACAACACTTCTGCACTTTCACATTTTTGCTGTTCCTTTCCGAATGAACAACACTTTCACATTTTTGTTGTTCCTTTTCAAAGGAACAACATTTTCGCATTTTTTTTGTTCCTCTTAAGGAACAACACTTTTTCACATGCATTTTCTTTGCTGTTTCCTACACAGAACACCACTTTCTTTTTGAGTGTTTTTGTTGTTCCTTCAAAAAAACAACATTTTGGGAGTATTTTCGAGAGCAACCCTTCCTTCCTCTTGTGGAATTATTCTTAGTTCATCTCAACCACATTTTATTGATTCCATTTTATGGCATGAAGTACACTACTTTTATGAGGACAAGAATTATGGATTCTTTTGAAGCGAGTTAATATCATTTATGTTATGATCTTTAACAGGACAACTCTTTGATGATAGCTTATTTTCAAAAGGGACACAATTATTTATATACTACTTTACTGCATTGTTTTCTGCTGTACATGATACTGATTGATCATCTTAATACCACGCTGGTTCCACCCTTATTGGTTATAATCTTCTCTGTCTGTACTAAATAAGATATGGGTATATTTTTTTTCTATTGACATGTTCAACTTCTTCCACCATCCCTACTCTTAAGGAGTACTGAGCCTCCCTCTTTTTATCATAAAAATGTGTAATAATAACAAAATTTTGTTTGCAGATGGATAATAGGGGGTCTCATTACGAGCCAGCCTACCATGTTCATAAGGTTGTAACAAAGTGACATTCCCATTATGGCCACCACACCAGGGTTATGATCCATTGGATAGCCAAATATCCTTGGAACAGGAGGTCTCATCACGAGCCGACCTGATCACTTTTGTTACATCCCAGTGAATGGCAGTGTGGTTATCTGGTTACCATGCCAGCGCACTGGTCTCTTCTGTAAGAACAACACTGAAACTCTCTAGTTATAAATTGAGGATTCTGGCTCATATGGGTTAAAAAGCAACCCTGCCGAGGCTATGGACGCCTGCTGGCAGCAGAGGCTCTGCTTATGGTATTGAAGTTATATCTTATCGTAAATTATTACTATAATACCCTTTTCTTATTTTTCCTTTTTATCAGATAAGTTATTTCCTTAATTGTTTTTTCCCTATTTTGAACCTTTATGCATGAGAAATTGTTTTATGATCAATCGCATCATTTTCAGCTAGCATACTATCAGTAAAGCATCTTTTTGGCATATTGTTGTTCTTTTTATCTTTTTTCATAACTTATCATCAATCCTAAGCATCTTATCTCTTATTCATAACTATCTTTACATACTCTGCTCTCATTATAACCATAACTCTCACTGTCCTATCATTGATAAGTGTACTCTGCTTCATTTACTGATATATTGTTCATTCTTGTGCCTTGCCGTCAACATAACACCTCTCATATGATTTATGGTCATGGAATTCATTTTCCAGTTGGAGGGGGGAATGTATGCATAATGGGATTGCATGCGATATGATTACTGCACTCTGTCATCACTTGTTGATTTGCCAAAATATTAGTATTGCATGTATACATAAGTTTTTCTGATTGCAATATTTGCATGCATCTTATCTATTGCTTACACTATGGATTCAAGAACATTGTATGCAAAATAGTGATTTTTTTACAGGAGAACAACAAGTATGGGGGGAATCTCTATTCGCAGCATGACCACACTATTGCACATAACAAAAGAGGCTCGAGCAACTCGTGAACGTGAACAATTCTTCAGACATGATGTGCTTACCTGAATTCCACCTTTTGCATCACTTTCAGTGCCAACTCTGCCTACATCAGTTTCAACAAATGCCAGTCCATATATGTCATTCCACATTTTTGGAGGTAAAACTTGAGGTAAAATCGCATAATTTTCTGATTTATTACGAATTTAGGAGAATTTCATAAAAATTCATTTTGAGCATTATTTATCATCCTTCAGTCCACATCTATACCACTTTCCATTTTTTAGCGACATATCGTCTTTCAGTTTGGGGGAGTGTTGCGTTCATTCATTTCTTCCTTATAACCATGTTATTCATATTCTTTATCATCCATTGCTATTCTTATTCCTTCTCAACACCTCCCTTATTCCATGTTGTTTTACACCAAGCATAAAATTCAACAGCTGGTAGCAACCACCTCTATTTGTCTTCTAGCATTGCATGAGGACATGTTAATTCTTCAGAGAGGGGGAGGAATTGCTACGCATGATGGATGTTTTCTATTTTCTTTCTCATTTAAGGCATACAATTTCAGTGTAGAAATTGATTTCCATAATATTTTTCACTATGAACTCAATTCTTGTAATCTCTAGGAAACACAGACATACTATTAAAATACACATACCTAGATAATTTCAAGATAAATTGGTTCATAAAATTTTGGAAATCATGCACTCTCACCTACAACCATTTTGTTTATATCTCATGATCCGTGCATCAAAACAGTCTGATTTTTGGATCATAAAGGCATTCATATATTATAAATTTACTTGCCAAATTTCAACAAAAGCTGGTTTGTAGTTTTTGAGAAAATGGTTAATGAAGTTTGTTGTTACTTATATCATATTTTGTTGCAACTTCATATATACATATAGTTGAATGTCAATGTAAAAATTGTTATGCCTTCATCAAGATTACTAAAAATGAATATTCATTAATTAAGGAAGAATTCATTTGTTCTATCCATTTCATGAGCTGAGATGAACATATTTTTTATTGCTTGGTTAACACATGGGTTTTTGTCTTTGGATTGCATGAGGACATGCAATATATTCAAATTTCGTTGCATGAGGACATGCGACATATTGAGTGTGGGGGTATGTTGGGCCGTTAATATGCCATTATTATTATCACTTTTGAACACTTATTCCAACCATTTCTACTATTCTTCATCATGTCATTTATTATAATTTATTATATAAACCCATTTTATGATGATTTATGCTTATATGAATGAATATTATTTATTCTCCTTTATTTCTAATAAATTGATGATTATGCATGATTTTATCAATGATAGTTTTAATAAATCAGTTGTAACATTATTCACCATTTTTAGCCTCCAAGATAATTTCCAGATTGAAGATTTGATCACTAAAAGTGCCAACTCAAAAATTCGCTGGAATAAGAAGTGACAGTTTTGTGGTTGAGATTCTGAGCAAATGAAGCAGAATCTGGAAAATATGGAACATGGGTTTTGTCCAGAACGAACCCAATTAATTTTACCAATGAACGGTTTGCCCAAATTCGGCTTGTACTAAGAGAAATGCAGGGTTCTTTGAGCACGATTTTCTCAGACTTCTTGTTGCGGCCGTCCTCCAAATCTCAGCTGCAAAGCCAAATTCGTCTTGCTCTTGTTGAAAGCTGGATGGAAATATATCTTTTTGTTTATCAATTGGTTGGAAACAATCTAATTTTGTAATAGAAATCATGTTGTACTTATCTTGATTGTAACTGCTCTCTGATCTCTCTTTATTTAAATCAGAACAGAGATCAGAGAGGGGGTGATTTCAGAGGGATTCAAATGATGGAATTGAGGATGGCAGAGAGAATGGATAATGGCTAAGAGATTGAGAGATTTCTTGTTGTAATCCACTGTAACTCTGCTTTGATATTTTAATATAAATCTAGTTGCCATTTCATCTTTGATCCTGAAGTAACCCAGCAGCATCCGCTGGCGGCTAAGGGCCCAGCCTCTGGTGGAGTACGCTGCTGCTGTATTATATCTTTATGCTTCATGTGTGGTTTGATTTCTTTCTTTTACTCTGTTCAGTAATCTGACGCACTTTACTGTTTTACATATCAGTGCTATTAGATATACTTGATTGGATACTATCGTTATCTGCAACAGGAATGCTATGTTATCATTTTAACTTTGTATCGCATTGCTGTTCCTTTTGATAATTGATATAACATTGCTGTTCCTTACAGATTGTCATTCGATTACAGATTAACCGCGTTGTATGTTCCTAAATCGGTACAACTGTATGATGTATTCTTAAATTGTGACTGTTGTTTATTCGGGATTGTTGTTCCGTTACAATTGCTGTTACTTTATAACTGTGATTCATGCATATTGTATCGAAGCTCGGATTACTGTCCCTTTTAATGATAAGTGTGTTGCGTGCTTGATTTGGATTGTTGTACATTCATATTTAGTTGTTGTTCCATTTCAATTGCTGGTCTATTTCAAGATTGCTGATTTGTTGTTTCATTTACTTGCCATTTCTTAAGGACAGACTCAGGCTGTAGTGAGTGTCAGCTTCTGCTATTTGGCTCCCAGACCTCTGATCTGCTCCCATCAGTTATGAAAGGGATAGGTTATTGCCACCAAACCCTTGGCTGATGTGCTGTTCTATTTCATCGTTATTTCCTTTACTTGTCGTTTCATTTATATTCATCAAGGACGATCTCAGGCTGTAGTGAGCCCCAACATCTACTACCTAGCTCCCAGACCTCAGATTTGTTCTCATCAGTTATGAAAATGATGGGTTATTGCTACCGAACCTTCGACTGATGCAATGCTTGGTGTGATTTAGCCTTTTGAAGTAGTTAAGTTATAGACATGCAGCCATTTACTTTTGTAGCTTTTAAGCACTATACTACAAAACATTACTCTTGAGTAAATAGCCGCCTCAGACTGAGTACACTCTTGAAATAAAAAGTCGTCCCTGGGTTGATAATTAATGTGAAGGTAATTAGGAGTTAAAACGACACCTTTTTATCGCTCGACACAAAGGTTATCTCATATATGTCAAATACAATGGTTAGAATGGCTCTTATCTCATCTCGGTGTTAAATCTGTAATCTGTTCCTATGCAAATCGCATGTTCATTCTTTACAAATTCTGTTTTCATTGTAGAATTTAAGAAGTAAATATTATAAGCTTTGTTTGTCTTTTACGATATTTACTCACATATTTTGATTTCTATTCTTTTACCCTAAAGGGACAAAGCCTAAGTTGTTTTCCTTCATGATTATAAGTTAAATTTCCCGTGAATTCCCTAGCTACAGGGTTATATAATTATTCTTTAGTTTGTTCACTGAAATTGTAAATATTTTCTTTAAGCATAATAGTAGAAATATTTTATTCATGTAAGAGAGCAAATCATTCTTCAATTTAGTATAATAAATCTTTCAACCATTTAGAAGACTTATCACTTATACAACATTAGAATATACTTATCTGAATATTCGCTAATTTCATGTCGACTGCCTGATACTGGACCTTAGATTTATTCTCGTTTTCCTCCCACCCGTGAGACCAGCTATTCCAGCCTGAGTCTCCCCCTGAGTTATTCCTTACACACAGGATTTATTTTTAAGACTAATAGTGTTAACTTGTCACAACTATCTAGTCCTAACTAGACTTAGCTTCATGAACCCATCTAACATTACAACACATTGTTCTCATTCTTAGCTTTAATCTTTTTCTTCTTTCTTGATCTTAGGTACGCATACCCTCTTGATTTCTTCCTTGAAAATAAATCTCCAAGGAAGTAGTTAGGGATAGGTAACCACCTATACTAACTACCTGAAATGTGAGAAATACATAATTGTCATTATTATGACATTCCACTTCTTTCATAAATTAATAAAATAAATAAATATATAAACTTATAATAATAATCCGTTTGTTTCACTGCATTAATTAAATATTTACAATCACTAGGGATATCACAAATACAATTCATATATAATTTGGAAATTTGCAACTTTTACATTTTTGTAATATTTCACAAAAATATATTTTGAATATGTTTTTGGCTGGAAAATTTGCAACTTTTATTTTTGCAATATTTCATAAAAGTATACTAAGAATGTTTGTGTGGCAAATGCAAATAATTTTGATCACATTGTTGTTATTTTCTTTGATTCTTTTGAAAAATTCATAATAGGGGAAATGAGATAGTTAGAATAAGAAACGATTCCATTAATTGTCTAAAGGAAAAATAAAGCTCGTATATAATGTCAAAATATTTCCAAAGAAATTGGAGTATTTGAAATCTTTACATTTATCGAAGTATTTTGAAAAATGCATTGAAATTTGTTATGACTGATGCAAGTTATTGTAATCAATATGTTCAAAGATATATGATAAAATATTAGTGTGGTAGCCATGGTAATCAATGAGTTCAAAGATACGGGATAAAATATTAGTGTTGTATAGCCACAGTAGTATATATGTATGGGTTTAAAAATATAAGATATTGATGTTATACTTTTTATCTTTTTTCATGTAAATTTGTAATTTTTATTATATCTATGTGTCGATAACATGGCGCAAAATCTTATTTAATAAATAAGGTGTATTTTTATATAGTGTTTAATTAGATATCACATTATTTAGTATACAAGATTTATTTAGATTTTGGCATGATGACTATCATTAAAAATGAAGGTGAGGGTGGGGTAAAATGAGGGTGAGGGGATGTGAATATGTAAAATTTTAGTGTGTAAATTGGCGATGAAAATAAATTATTTTAATATATTTTAATTATATATATATATATATATATAGTTTATGGGGTGTTGAATAAATGGTGATAGGGTATTTTATTAAGATACTTCGTGGTGTAAAAGTCATCAGTAAAATCTAGTCATGCAAAGGGCTAGTGTGGCTCAGGCCGAGCGTGATCCCTAGGTGATTTCAATGGCTTAAATGCCCTTCTGTAATGGCTACTCAAGCCACAAGTTAGGTGTGCCAGTTGTTTCAAGATTCACATAATCTAGCAAACAAAAAAATAAAAAGAAACATATAGTAAAAATTACAATTCCTTGCTTGCATTTTAGAAGCAATTAAAGAAAATAAAAAATTCAAAATAAATGAATAACATAAATGCGTAGAATAGTTTGAAACAATAAGCATATTACCAACAATTCATTTATCAATGTGGAACAATAATTGAGTCAAGATGCTCATTCTACAACCTAGTATGAGGGGATGTGTAAGTTTGTTCGTTTGTCCATACGTAGAGTCGACATGTGCCCCTTAAAAAAAAATTATTCTCATCGGCCATAATGATAATAATAATAATAATATACGTTGTAAAGTATTTAGAAGTTAAAAAATGTGTGAGTAAGATGTTTAAACCTTATAATTTTAAAAAATATTTCAACAAGAGATTTTTTTTTGTAAGCTTGGGAAGACTACATCTTCATCATGTCCAATATATCATCTTGATCGAGTGGGGAATTGAGCTAGTGATTTCACATCAAGGAGTGTCTTCACATAGCACCCGATCACCGTCTATCCAAGTCCCCGTGGAGATTTCAACAAGAGATTTAACTAATTATATATCATGAAAAATTAAGTTTTATGGTTAAAACATTTATTTGGTCCTATATATACTCCGTATAGCATTCAAGAATACAATTTAAACAATGAAAAATAACACCTTATATTTTGCACTCTAAAGAAGTTTGCAAGTGAGAAAATTTGATCCAGCTCAACTCATGTTAGATCTGTACTTAAAATGGATCTATGATGGTATTAGAAAAACAATTACATTATAAGCTATACAACTCATAAAAAAAATCCATCAATGAATGTGATATAACCTTATAAGAGTATAAGTGACAATAAAAACGTTGAAAGTAGCTCATAGTGAGCATATCACAAAGAACCAAAATCATGTCTATTCGAAAGTGGTTTTAAGGGCATATTTTCATTAAAAAAATTAGATGGTTCCAAAAAAATTACAAAATGGAAAATCCATTTTAACTAGGTGTCTTGGACATGTATAGTTTGGATGACCACTCTTTAGTAGGGTTTATTTACTTCTCATTGGTAATTAGAACTGTTGGAATTTTATACTTGTTTTTTTTCTTTTTCTTTCATATTTTTTTCAATTATACATAACTTAATGAAAACTAATATACATGTCCCTCACCATTTTCACCATTTTCACCATTTTCTTTAAAGTATGTTCTTCATACTTCATGGTGAGAAGAAAATTGTATATGCTTGTAAGGAGAAAATATTTAGTATGGCTTATACATTGTTGCATCTTGGGACAATATGCCCATATCCTATGTCAATTTGACAAAAAAGAGACTTAATGAAATCTTATCCTTCGAAAGACATTGTTATATACTATCCTTAGTAGGCATTGTTATGTGTTCCTTTAATGTTACTTTAGTGATTCTGAAATCCATCTTCATAGAGATTTCTTTGGGATTTAAAGTTATTTCTAATTTTGCAAAAAAACTATTTTGTTGGTTTAGATTGGCCTAAATGTCTATTCTTTTGCAATATGCATTTTTCAACAAAATTTTTAGCAATAGTATTGATTTGTGTGTAGTATGTTTTTTTTTTTACTTTTCCCCTACCTTTCGATAGTTAGTGAGTGTACCCTAATTTAGTTGATTTTCCTTTCTAGTTATTCTGGGAAGGTCTTGAGGTGCAATTGGTTTTTTCTTTGGCCACCTTTTAACTAGGTGGAAAATCCCTTTTAACTAGATGTCTTGGACTCATATAGTTGGCGTGACGACTCTTTAGTAGGGTTTATTGACTTCTCATTGGTAGTTAGAACTCTAGGAATTTTGCACTTGTATTTTTCTTTTTCTTTCATATTTTTGTCAATTATACATAACTTAATGAAAAGTAATATACATGTCCCTCACCATTTTCAGCATTTTCTTCAAAGTATGCGCTCCATACTTCATGGTGAGAAGAAAATTGTTTACGCTTGTAAGGAGAAAATATTTAGTATGGCTTATACATTGTTGCATCTTGGGATAATATGCCCATGTCCTATGTCAATTTGACGAAAAAGAGTCTTAATGAAATACTATCCTCGGAAGGCATTGTTATATACTATTCTTGGTAGGCATTGTTATGTGTTCCTTTAATGTTATCTTAGTGATTCTCAAATCCATCTACATAGAGATTTATTTGGGATTTAAAGTTATTTCTAATTTTGCAAAAAATTATTTCATTGGTCTAGATTGGCCTAGATGTCCAATTTTTTGCAATCTGCACTTTTCAATAAATTTCTTAGCAATAGTATGGATTTGTGTGTAGTATATTTTTTTTTTACTTCTACCCTACCTTTTGGTAGTTAGCGAGTGTTCCATCATTTAGTTGATTTTCCTTTCTAGTTATTCTTGGAAGGTCTTGAGGCACATTTGTTTTTTTTCTATCACCACCTTTTTAAAGTAGCCATGTTCCAATAAATTTTGTATAGCTCTACATTTTTGTTTTGATAGCGTGATAGGTCTTGAAATTATCTCAGATTGGTGTACAACTATCTCAATATGGTCCCTATCTCCTCTCTTACATCATTGACATATGCTCTAAACTTGAGGTTACTTGTTCTATCTGTGTTGTAATCCTTGACCTCTTTCTCTAGGTATCAAATCTTGACTTTATATTCCTTTATTTTCCTAGTCTTATTTATGATGCCTTTCTAGGATATTTAGGTAAAAGTCACTATTGATAAGGCTAATGCTATGAGATCGTTACTGGTGTCCATAACCATTGGTGATTTTGCATTTACTTTAAGCATTGGAACACATGGAATATGAATATCTTGTGAGATTCTTTACATCCCTTTCTTTAGTCTTATCAAATGTAAATGAGTCTAAAGTGACTACCCTCTTAGATTTGGAGCAAGTGTACTCACCCAATAAAGTGTACTCACCCAATACCATTCCCTTTGAGGAAAATGTAATTTGGTCAAAGTGGGTACCAAAAGTGGATTCAAGGGATTCGATGCCCATAAGATTGATACCTTGTGCTTTTTGTTGAGCTTTCTTGTATTCTTCTTTCCTTTTCGGCCTCTCTTCTTCTTCTCACTTCCATTTTTTTCTTGATCCTTTCTTGTTTTCATTTGTTCTTATTCTTCATGGTCTTTTTGTTTATTTGTCTCTATGGTTGTCTTTGCTACATTTTCTTTTTCATTTTTTAGTATCAATGCTTTAACGTCCCTCTCAATTGATACCTTAGTTATCATTTATTTCTCTATCTTTTATTTTTTTTTCATTGGTTTTTATTTGGTCAAGATTTACCTCTGATCCTATAAAGGGTATTTCATAGTTAATAGATTTATATATTCTTCTATCCTTCAATACTTTAGTTTCATAAGGCCATCTATATTTGCATGCTTGCTAGTGTTGATTCAGAATTTTAACTTAGGTCACTTTGTGGAATCTTTAATCCTAAAAATGGAAGGTTATGAATTATGGCTTGTTTGTCAAAATTGCGATGTATCTTACGGTCACTATATTCGTCGAATATGTGATGTATCTTGTGGTTGCCATGCTTGTTAGAATTTAGACATACATTGCATGGGACTTGTGAACATAACATGGAAAAATTGTGACATCTAGTTTGTCAGATTTGTGACCATAAGCCAATGAACTTGGGACATCTAGTTTGTTGGACATGCAACCTCTTTCTGATGAAATTGGAATTTCAAGTCCATTGCATGTGTGTCAAAGAGTCAATGATACTATCATCATACTAGGGACGAGCTTTAGTCCGCAAGTGAGATGAACATTCTATTGTCTAAATTCATTGAATGTATGATGCAAATATAAAGTTATCGCTATTATGATGAAATCAGTGTGACAAACATTCCTTTCTGGAAATATTTGCCAAAACATTATTTAAACACCACTAGAAGAAATTTCATCATCTAAACACCATAAAAAATAATAACATAATATTAACATAGCATATACTAATTAAGATATATTTGATTTCCTACCCAATGTCTATAATCATTTAAATATATATATAAAACAAAAACGAATCTAAGTTACTCTTAAAAGTTACAAACATGATGTCCATTCTTCACAAGAGTTTAAATTTGAAAATTTTACATTATATCCATTTTTCATATTCTTCACTAGTTTAAAAGGAATAATAAATTGAGTCTTTTTAAAAATAATAAATTACCTGTTTTTTTTAATAATAAACATTAGATTGAGATGAAAAAAAAAAAAGATAATAGAAACATGTCAACTTTTGAACATGATATAACACTATGTAAACATATATAGAAAAGTGAAAAGGAGAAAAGTTCAAAACACTTAAAATCTTATTTTGGAAAAGAAAGATATAAAAGATAAAATATATTAGTTATTTGGAAAATAAAATAAAATAAAAAATAAAAATTATAGAAATTGTAACATTTTTATGATACACATATTTTTTATAAATATGAAAATATATTATTATTATTATTATTATTATGTTAACATGTGTGTAAATTTTAGAATTGGAATAGAGTTTTCAAATTGAATAATACAATGCTTCTAATTATTATTCTCTATTTTAATTCTCACTATCTAATATTAAATTATTATGTTTTTATATTACACATACACATTTCTATTTTGAAATTGAATAGTATAAGGAGGGGATGTTTTTGTTTGGAAAAGAATGCAGCATAAGACAATATTTTCACGAATTTAGGTAGAAATTTTTGGCAAGCTTGAGCATTTTGGGTGCCCTAAGGGTTCTTGATTGTCTGCATCCATTTCCACCATGAAAAGAACGATTCAAATACTACCATGGTCATATTTCTTGAAAAAAAACATTGGATTCGGACAATGGGAAATCTTTGCCTTGTTAGACAATGCCTTTTGAATTTGAGATTCTAGAATTTTAATTTAAGTATCAATAATATAAAGATTAAGTGGATGATAGAGATTTATCCTCCTTAATAGTCAGAGATCAAATGTTGAAATTTGTTTTAAAAGTAGTTATGCCATTTTTTCCATTTTAATTAAATTGACTAATTAAAAAAATGTCATATGAAAGTGCCATATAAAATAAGTTGGGAGTTTTTGGGCATGTGGTATTGATAAGCCATCTTATAGACTCATAGTACTATCACAAAAATGTGAATTTCCATAATTAAGTGGAGTAATTCTTCATATTAAAAATCTTTTTACATTTTTTTAAATATACACATCAATATTTACCAATCATTTAATTTATATAATTAACTTAACATATAGATATTTCCTTAAAAATTACAATAAAAAAATAAAAAATAAGTAATGATAAAAAAAGTCAAATTGAAAACATCAATTTTACACTGTGAAAATTCAAATTTGCATACAAAACTTCAATAGATAACCCCACGTCTCTTATATTAAATATATGTATTACATATACTGATTTTTTTCATAGTAATAAAACGATCAGTGTTTTTTTCCCAAACAAACTCCCACCGTCTCACAAATTTTTTTGAGTCCCACACTGCATTTTCCTTTTCTTACCAAACCACCAGAGTAATTTATAATATATTACGGTTTCATCTTAAAAACATATTTTAATGGTTTTCAATATTTTCGATTTCATCCAAAAACATATTTTAATTCTTTTTAAGATTCTCGAATTAATAAAAATAATAGAAATATCAAAAATGCATTTTTTATTCAAGTTCTTTTATTTAACAAACTCTTACCCAGGTAGAATATTTAACCAGCACAAAAACTAAGCACTAAGTCAACTTGTATTATAAATAACTCCCGCTCGACATCAGTCAAATCGAATAATTTTTAATATAAACTTCAACAAAATGTTAGGCTCTTTTTAAATCTGTTAGGATTAAAATCTATTTATTAATTCAAAATTTCTAAACATTTATTTTTAAAAGTAAATGTGTTTTTAGTATAGTTAAAAGATTTTAGGTTGAGTAGTTTAGTCAACAATGAGTTGACTCACTTTAAATTATAAAAAATATATTATCATTAATTTATTTGTAATATTTATGAAATAATTGTATTTACTGTATCAAAGTAATAAATAATTTTTAAAAAATATAAAATTTTCAAAAATTTTATCTTAATTTTCTTAAAAAAAAAATATTCACGCTGAAAAATAAGACTTTCAAATTTAAAATAACCATCAAATTTGATTGTTTCAATAACTCTAAATCTAACAGTTTTAAGTTGTGGATCTACAGAACGGATGACAACGGTAATTTTTATTGTAGGATTACAAGTTAAGGTCTTTTTATTATTAATAGCTCATGCCAGAACTTTATATCATGATTGATTTTCAGTAGAAACGCAGTAACTAATAATCAATATTTACTGTGCTTTTGATTCATTAATATGTACTATTGACTTATTAATAGGAGAATTGTATATACCACAATTAGATTTAAACAAATATGTTATTCCACCATAAACATGAATAGACGTTACAAATTAATAAGTCAATAACACATTAAATATTGGTTTCTTAAGCTGCAAGGCTAGACACGGGTCTTCATCATCATAAGTTTATCTTTGGGTTATTTCCTCCTTCTTTTAGAAATATGCCTACGTGTTGTATGTTCGTCGTGTCATTAGTGAGGTGTCACGGCATGTGTTTCAGGTGTTCGAATTGCTCCAGTGTTCTTGTCGTTTGCTGTGGATTAAAGTGTTTAAACAGCATCATAGTTTTCCTATTTTGGGAAATAAAAAATCTATAATGTAGCATATTTTTTAAAATTAAAATTTAATTTTAAATTAATAATGATTTTTTTTAATTATAAAAATTTAACAGAATTAATATTAAAACAAGTAAAATAAATAGATGAAATTGAATTATCATTTTTTTTTATTTATTTATTGTGAATTTGAATTTTATATTTTACATAAATTGTTTTATGGTTTTATTTATTAAGAATTTGAATTTTGAGTTTTAGAATTTATATGAATGATTGTTAATTGAGTTTTTTTAATATGCAGGAAAACTTATTATAACTCAGTTGTCAAATCAGCTGTGAGGAAAATTATTTCTGGTTGTTATTCGCAAAAGTAGGGTGACTCATCACCATTATTATGCTTCTGGTTGTTATTCGCAAACGTAGGGTGACTCATCACCATTATTACGCTACTTGGAATAACCCATTGGTAGTCTGTAAGGGGGCATGTTTTCACTCCTACACTCCTACATCCTAAAAGGATGAGCTCTTACCCAAACAAAAACAGTTTTAAGACATGCTAATTGAATTACTCCATAACTAAACTAGCATTTGCACTGAGATGCGCAAAGCAGTGCCACTAGGACATGCAAACCGTGAGTTCATTTGTGTTTGAGCCAAAAAGAGAACTTATTAGGTATCAGAGGTTTTGATATCGGAGGTTTTAACATGATAGGCGTCCCAAATATGCGATATTAGGCAGAATGAAATTGTCAAAAATGGGCCGCTAGTGTTAATGTGACAGGATGGGCAATAAGAAATTAACAAAGGATTTGTGTGCTAAACAGAAAAAGCTGAGGTGTTTTCTTTCTCCTCCCGAAGGGATGCATGGTAGCAAATGACTGGATCCGATAAGAGACACGTGGCAACAAGCTACCAACACGATTGATACACAGCAACTGGATTTGGCAGTTTCAAGGCTCACATTAGCCCAAAAAAGGGGTAACACGTGGCATTACTCACAAGGCAACAGGTGGTAGATACGTGGCAGTGATGGCGTCACTTATGGGAGATCAGAGATCGGATTTTGCGACGTATTGTGCATTGAAGCGAAACCTCCGATTGATAACCTCCAATTGAAGGGTTCTAATACGGGGTCTAGACTGTGGTCATGTGAAGAGCTATAGGACCAAGGGCCAAACGCAGAAGGTGATCATCGATCGACAAATTGACATGTCATCCACAAAGGTTACACCTCCGAATGGAAATGCCTGATAGAGAGGAATCTGATGTAGGGGCTAGCACGACGGTCACAAAGATTTGAAATGAGGCAAGGACTATTGGCCTATCGCAATCGGAGATCTATGGATGCAAGTGAAGGTTTCATTCCAAAAGCTGCAATGAAGGGTTGATGCGATATTATATTAAAGGTGTTTTGATAATATAAATCGGGTCCGAAGATAGACGAGATCACGAGTTTTGCCAGGACAACCATCTTATTTTTTCTATTAAAATCTCTAACAAAGCTGACACGTACAGTAAGACATATCACAATCGAAGATTAGTGGATCTAAGCAAAGGTTTCATTCAAAAAGTTGTGATGAAGGGTAGATGTGATTCTATATTAAAGATGTTCTCATAAAAGTAATCAGCTCCGGAGACAGAGGAGATCGCAAGTTTTGGTAGAACAACGATGTGATTTCTCCGATAAAAATGGTCGTTAAAGTTGACATGTGCCAAATGCCACGAGGATGCACATTCTGTCAATTAATGACGAAATGTAGTGAATTTATGGTTTTCGATATTGTAAAATTTTTCATTAATACTAAGGATCCCTGAAGATTTCACCCATAAAATTATTGGATTCATGCATAATTGGCCATCTTCTCTAAGTGCAGGCATTGGTCATTCTTGTGTTTTTTCCTCGCAGGCTAGTCCCGATAAGCAGAATTCACAAGAAATGTCTCAACTGGCTAAACCCAGAAGGAAAATTCTCATTCAACAACAGCCAGTTGGTCCTGCTCCTAAGGTCACATAAATCCTTGGGCTATTTTCCGACACGACATGCACCCCTGATGTTGGGGTCTCTAACTGGAAAGCCATGTATAATATTTTTGAAGATGAAGGGCCAAGAGTCACAGAAATAACAGTTACAACAAAGGATAGGGTTCTTGTTTCAGAAATTACATACAATGATGTGACCAATTCGTTTCTCCATAGAATTGGCGCTCGTCCAAGCATCTTGCCTTATATGGATATGATTAGGTGGGTCATTGATCATATGAACATCGCAGATAGGAACTTCATAACCCAGAGACAGACGGTCATCATCTCTTTCACTGCAATAAACTTGCCTACAATGTACCACCTCCTAGCAGCTTAGAAGGAATATGATAAACAGTTCGTTGAGAAGTTCATGCAGGAAAATGAACACCAATCTGAGGCCATTCGAGGATGGAGAAGAGACGCTAGCAAGCATAAGCGGGAGGAAAAGGGTATGTATGCTATAGCCTCTATTAATGCACCCTATTGTTTTGTTGCTGCAATGATGTGTAGATTGTTTGGCTATGAGAATACCCAGAAGTTTTCAGACCAATGGGCACCCCTGATTGAAGCTACCTCTGATGGTTATGTAATGGACTAGGGAACTATTTTGTCCAACAACCTAAGCAACGTAATCCTAGAATATAGGAAAAAGTGTAAGTTTACTGAAATTGTTCCTGTCCCATTCTACATGAGTGCCTACATTATGGATTGTATTTGTTTCACTATTTTCCATCCATGGGATGGAAATGGACTATTGAAGACCCTTTGCCTATTCATATTTACCATGATATTCTATGGGAGTCAAAATACCGACCCCATTTTTACAAGATTAGCCATGGCATCATCCTTCCTATTTACTAGTTTGTTTTCAATGAGAATTGCCCTAGAATCTCCGTTGAAGTCAATATTGACTTGTTATCAGTTGGAAGATGGTTTGGGGAGGAATCATTTAACTATGTTTGAGTTTTTGGCAACCTTGCACAACCTCATGTGTTGCCCTTGTATGTCCCCAATAAGCTCCTAGCTCGGGAAATAACCTACCAGATTGTGGGAGATGGTCTGTCTAAGGTCATGAAAGAAAGAAAAAAGACAATGTGGCATGTTTTTCTGTATCGATGTGGATTCTATTCTTTACAGAATTTCAAACATGCTACTAAGGAGATGGAGGAAATCCAATTGATGAACTTTCCAACCATTCCAAATCGGTAATATGATCCAGTAGATACTGCGAAAAATGTTACAACACAGGCAAAGATCAAGAAGTTTACAAATGAGCCTGATAAATTTGATGATTTCTTTCAATCGATGTTAAATTATTCAGAGGTTGAAAGAGAAGCAACAGGATGGCTCAGCCCCGAGGAATTAGTGCAGTTTCATCAATATAGGGTTAAAAGGATTTCCCATTTGCCCAATGAAATTTTGAATCTAAATCACCAGAACACAGAACAAGACATAAGAGCGAGCACATCTCAGAGTCAAGATGCAGTTCATGTAACTGAAGCATCGACAGATAGCGAATCAAAGGCAGAGAAGGTAGTGACAGAAGAAAGTCTAGATGGGATTTGGGAACAATTTATTAAAGAGAGTGACCCTAAAAAACAACAAATTCCATCGCAGACACAGATTTCTTAGACTTCTGTCATCACTGAGAAGACCTCGTTCACTGTTGAGCCTTCTAAGGAAACTGTCGAAAGTGATAATCTGGAAATCATCCCAGTTTTTCCGACCTCTAAGGCGATTCTCAATATTGATGAGATTCCTCCTCTGGACATATTTTACAGTCTTAAAAAAGGGCAATATTCAATAGGCAGAGAAAGAGGAGAAGGATTAAACAAAGGCAAGCTTTGGTCCCTGCAAATACCTCTTTTGAAGTATTGTGGAAAGATGCCCAAGTGACCCCTGCTAAATATCTTGGGAGACTATCACAATATGCAAGAGCCTATGCTAGTGCAACAATTGACAAAGTTGCAGTAGTGCAACAACTCATAAGGAAGAAAGATGATAGAATAAGGCACCTTGAACAAAATTTAGAAAACGAAAAGCAAGGAATCGTCCAGTATTGGCAAGCTGAATTTGCATAATTGAAAACCAGTTTCGATGGGATGAAGATTCAATATAAATATGACATGAAGAGTCGGGATGTCCACGTACAGGAGCTAGAGTTTAGGATTGAATAACTAAAGGCTAATCCAGAGACGACAAAATTCATGAAAGAAGCAGGGGAGCTAAATAACCTACTTGCTCATCAGCAGGTTCTATTTTTCCAAAACCTGGGCATTATCGAAGAGATGTGCCAATCAGTTGATGAACTTGTGAATCAATTGTTCGATTTGAGGACATATGGCAAGGAAGTTGAAGACAAAATCTTCAATTTCATTGATTGGCAGAACAACTCTAAGGGACGATTATCAAATTTGCCCAAGATAGAAGAATTGCAAAAAGAGATTGTCTTCAAAGAATGGGAGATAAGGTTGAAAAATGTAGATATGGAAATCTATAGTGCGAGGGACATATCTAGCAACATGATTCAATCAATCAACGACAACCTCTTGGAGGCAAATTTAATCTTGGAGTGTCTAGAAGATATGTTGCCCGATGTTAAAATATTGACAAAATCTTGGCAAGAATCATCAAAGAAGAAGGTTGAGCGGATAAAAGCTCTATCAAAGATTGACTTGGAATGCCATTGGCATTTCCTATTCAAACCACATGGGCAATGGTTGATGTTGAGGTGTCTTCTAAATACAATCAGTCAAGTGCTACCAGCTCTCAGCGATGTGTTATTCACTGCACAGATGCACATTAGGCCTGGACATCCACCTGAATTGAAGGTGATGCTAGATATATTGGAACTTCAACATCGATTTCTAGAGAAGTCTTCGTCCAAGTCTTGATCAACTTGTTGTAACAGGATTGTACTATTAGTTTGCATTTTTATTTTAAATGTGGTTTGTTTGGACCATCACAACATTTTATGGACTTTTATATATTTGGGTTTCGACTTTAAACTTTAAATCTCATTCATTGTTATGAAGAAAGGGGCTTATGAAATTTTGTGAGAAGTATTTTGGTTTTTACTACTATATTTGTAAACAAGTCTTAATAGAAAGAAGAACCACAACGATTTTACTTATGAGCAGAGTGAATGTGTATCGGGTACTATTATCTTTACGTTGATGCTATGTTTTTGGGTTGAAGTATTGTTTTAATTGAAGTTTGTTTTAATTCAAGTTTGTCATATATGTTATTCTATGCGATTAGATTAGTATCACCATTGATGTGTTTAAATCGAAATGTGTTAAGTATATAGACGAACAATGATATCATATATGCGTAGTTGATGATTCAATATTTTTGTTATATGATAGCACTTGAAACCCCCCGATGTCTGACTTGTGATAGAGCACTTCCTCTGAGATCCATATCTCGTCGATATTCTTGAAGGCGTGTGCTACGATATGCGATAATCTTTGACCTCGGATTTGCTCCAATCTCCGATATGCGGAGCCGATGTGGTGTATTAATTCACTTGCAGACCCGGTATAATTACAAAATTGGATTTAATTCAAGATCACATCCATTTATCGGAACTCTCGTTATGTGTCATCATCTAAAATGGCCGACAAGATGGAGGTGATATTGATATTAAAACAAATTTAATTGCAATTTGACATCCACCATATCGTGACCATATCAGAGCTTTATTATAGCGCAAGTTTGAAAACTGGGGAATGTTTCCATTATCTCCAATATTATGGACCCGATATAGTTATTAAAATGAGTTAATTATGTTATCGCATCTGCTCCAGATCGAAGGTACCCATATCGCAAATGTTTTGTGTTGTGTCATTTTGAATGTTCTGATGAGTAAACCTTTGATTCCACTACTGGTTGTGGATTGAAGGACTGCATTATGTTGATTATGTTTGCATATGTGGTACATCCCTGTGGGGATTACTTATATATATGTGTGTGTGTGTGTAAAGGCTGAAGGCAAAGACGTGTGTAATGATTGCCAAAGGTAAACATAGAATGTTTGATGCTTAAGAGGCATAACAAATCGCATGCTATAACAAACCACATGATAGAAAAGAGTAATAACTTATTAAGGAACCGAAAAAACTCATTACATGTCATGGTCACCCCATGAGAGGTTCAATCAAACTTAAAAGATATTGGGTTTTGAGACCCTCTTATTAATATGAAGATTACATGGTAGACTCGTTGGATAGTAGGGTCTTTATACGCTTGCATGGCTTTTGTTTTCCAAGTTACAAGTTGTTGTGTCACGTGGGAAGCATTGGAATAATGTCAAGGGGATTTTCCCCTTGGGATCAGACAAGGCGCCAACTTTTCCTAAATGGCCTGCACCCTGACCTTCTCAGTAGGTTGGAAAACTATTATTGGCGTCTTAAGATGGTTGTTGAGGGACCAGAAGGTTTCTTCAAGCACCATGGAGCTGTTTGCAGGCTCGGCATAGGGTCTGGCACCATCGACCTGTAGCAGGAGATGTAGGAAGCTCTTAGGAGTCCATACCAAAACTGTGGTAGGTAAGCAATGCAGGAGCGCCTATGCCGCCTTCGGTAGGATTCCTTCCTAGTGGGAAGGGAAGACTCATTGGCCACGAATCCATTGGAGAACATATCACCCAAGCTTAGGAGGGATAACATCATAGATAATCCTAAGTAACCAAAGGTATCATCATCATACAAAGAAGCACGTCTGGGAGTGTACAAGATTTATGAGATAGAGACATAGTCGACAAGACCGGGTCGAGGAAGCCTTTGCAACAACAGAGCTTATAACTGGGGAGGTTCTAGATCTCTTTGGCTAAGACACTAAGCGATGCAAAGGTGAGGTCCATTGGCCGAGTCATGACAAGAATCAGAGAGAAGGCTTTGTTGTGGTGCATAGGAGTGAGGCTATGAACGTTAAAAGAAATGTTGGGATAAGTGCTCAAAGTCAAGGGAGGCTTCTTAATAGTGGAACTAGATTTCCCCTCACGTGATTGGTCAGAATGACATGATAGCAAAGCCATAGAGTGGTTGTAGTCTATTGGTGGGAGGAACCTTTTGATAATAGAGTTATATCAGAGGTATGACATTGGAGGAATTATTTTAGAAATATCTAATAGTGAAACTCTAATACATATAAAATTGGTTCTTTATAATAATAAGAAAATATCTAAACTTCGAAACACATAAGTGATAACGCTTTTAAAAAAATTCGGTGTATTATAATAAGAACTATCGAAGGAGGCCACATGGCATATTAGACTTCGCTTTAGCAAATCGGAGATTCCCTATTGACGTTTTTTGTTATGTGACACGATTCAAAATCCCCGCTCTCTGATATGCGATAAAGGGTTGGATTTCGATATTGCGATATGCTAATCTCGCAGGTTGTCCGATATCAGAGGTCGGAGGCAATGGCATATCGGAACAGACGCCTTTAAGGATGAAAAGATATTTGCGAGTAAGTGAGAGCAGTTTCTTTTTTTCTTTTTTTTTTCGCTGTCAAACATTTTGAAAGTATTTGATTTGAATTAGAGTTGTAAAACCATGTTCATATCAATCACCGAAATGCGACCTTGTAAAATTTGTCGATTTTTTTTTCTATTTTAAAATTGAATCAAAAGTATGCTTATTGAAATGAAATCGGAAGGGGTTAGTTCAATATAAAAGGGATAAAGTCACACGATAATACAAGTGTTGGACTCGGGGGTTATTTGTTTCATTTATTCTAATTAATGAATAGTAAAAAGAAGTTGTAAAAAAAGGATTAAGTCAAATTGAAAAATAAAACAGAATGACAGGATAAGAAAAAGTGGAAGAACAAATTATCCAAAAGGCAGTTACAAATACATAGGGGTCCCCATTACCAACATGATAACAATAAAGTCAAGTTGGGATTTTTGTCTTTTTTACCACAACAGTTTGGAAAGTTTGTTCACTTTGAGTCCTTTTGTTGTTTGGAAAAAACATTGTGAACTTCTATGGTAAGTCACTCCTTGGAGAGCTAAAAAGAGATTTGGTAGCAAGTGAGAACATATATTTTAGTTTCTATTTCACTGTCAATCATTTTTGAAATTATTTGATTTGAAGCAGAGCTGTAAAAGTATGCTCATATTAATCAGCAAAATGCGAACTTGTAAAGTTTATCTTTTTTTTTTCTAAAGACGAATGCACACAATATGTTATTTTGTAGAAAGGGGAAAATGTATGGAATTTTAACTACATTTCACAACAACTACTTGTAAAAGAAATAAACTATTGTGAAATTGAATGCAAAGTATGCTTACTGAAAGCGAATCAAAAGGGGCTAGATGCAATGATCAGACTGGAGGTGGTTGTAAAGACTTTGATGCTAGTACTAATTCCTCTTGCTGCCTACGCTTGATGTAAGCATTGCCTTGCATGCGGGAGTAGCGATTGAAGGAAAATGGTGGAGATATGCGAAAGTCAACCAATGTTAGAACTCTGGAGATAGCATTGAATGTTAAGCCTTGTCGATCTATGTTTCCAATTTTCATTGTTGCCTTTCGTAATGTCATTCCTTGCAATTTATGTATTGTCAAACCCCATGCCATTCGAAGGGGAATTTTCCTGTGAGACCCTCGTGTTATTAGGGCAAGTGGAACATAAGATGGGTTGAAGGCGTCCCATGGTGGACCTTTGTATTGGAAGAAGTCAACAACAACAAACAATGGTAATTGAGAGGGTTTTCATCCAGGTGCATAGAAAATGGAAACTACTTTTCCAAGTGCTCTGTTTACAAGACCTACTTCAACCCACACATTACATGTGAGGAAAAGTTTTTGTTCATTGAAATTAAGAAATTTTGCATCCAACTGTTTAGCTTCTTCGTGTGCACCAGTAGGATGGTGGTTCCTTTTCTCTTTGTAGCAGCGTGCAATTGGAATATTCATTTTTTTTAGCATTTGTTTGTTATACAATTCAACAACTAGGCTGGTTGGATATTGGTGGATTTCATTGTCAAATTCCTACTGCTCATCCTTTGACAAAAAGGTATTTTTCCTTGACATGAAAAGGTTCCATTCTTCCATTGTTGGTGTTGCATTTCTGAGATTTGTGAGCAATTGTCGAAATGCAATTCGAAGAGGGTTCGTCCCTTGTTGACGAAATATGGTAGATAGTGTGACGACCGTGTCAAATATGCGCCACAATGCATTGTCGCGTGATGTGCCAACAGACATGGGATGTCCTTCACAGGAGGTAGTTTCCCAAGATCACCAACAAGTATTAGACCGATTGATGAAAGGAACATTCTGATATGAAGGAAATACCTCCCTTAAGCAATCGTCTATCTACGAAAGAATTTTAGGGCCAATAAAGATCATTTCTTCAATTAAAATGTATTTGACGTGACAAAGTTTTTCTCGGAGATGCAGAAGTGGTCGGCCCTCAAGCAGATGCATTGACATTAAAGGAATGCGAAGGGCATATTGGATTGTAAGTGTCTTTATGTTAAACGCTGCAACACCTGTTGGAGCGAGTAGGAGCAATGGACTTGAATTGGGAAGAGATTCAATAAGAAATGTATCTTTTAGGAAATCAATTAAATGAGACTTCCCTGTGCCAGCGGTGCCTTAGATGAGCATTCTAAGTGGAGGAATGGAGGAAGTGGTCCTAAAGTGGGTGAGGACAATGGTGAAAGCAACTTGCTGGGTGGGCAATAGTGAGGTGAGTGAGCGGGGAACTGGAGATGGGGTAGAATGGATTTGGGTGGATGAGCGACTAAAGTCTATGAAACTTATGGTTGTCTATTGAAAAGGGAGAGGAATCGTGGTATGGGCCCAATTATGGTTACATTCAAAGTTTCAATGTCTAAGCATGTCAATGTCATCTATTTCCATGTTGTTTCCAAGGTGTAGCTGAGAAAGGAATTTCCATTCATCGATGTCTATGGATTCAGGGGGGTTCGACATATCATTAGTGGAGATGTCATCAGAGCAAGGGGAAAGGGGGGTTTCAAGGGTTTGATGAACATGCCATGGAACATACACATATCTTTTTCATTCCCAATGTGAAATGATTGCTTCATCAGTGGAGCCTATGTCTGATGGGAGTGTGCGGAAAGGGAAGTATAGAAGTAGTTCACTCCAGCAGAAAGAAGCATAGGATGCATTAGTAGGAGAAGGGATCAAGGAATAGGAAGGGAGGACATGAACAATCTTGCAAGGATTTATTTGTTTCCATTGGTTATGTTTTCGGCGAGCAGAAAAGGACCAGGAACGTGCAGCTTCAAGAAGAGTTAGTGTTTCAAGCAAAGCAGGTCTATTCATGTATGCTACAATGAAGGGTGGTGTTAGGAAGGGGGAACCTAGACCATGAGAAACACGTCAAAAAATATTTTGAGTAACATTGAGGGAAACAAATGAGCGGCTAAAAAGTGAAAGGGGCATTTTTTGTAGCATGTGGCATGTTTCCTGTGCATCGATGTCCTTATCGGCAATTGTTTCTGTTAAAATTTTTTGGACAACACTAATAATAGGTATTTTGGGGTGGACAACCTGGGAGACATGTGACAGCATTTGTCGATAAATTTCTGTTTTTTTTTTTCTGGTTTCGATGCATATTTCACGATGTAGCGCAGAATACATGCCGAGACAAAACCAACTGGAAATCGATGTTTTCTCTCCAGATGTATAGCATGTTAGAGTTGTGTAAATTTAACCTATCATCATTACGCGTGAGGACATACTTCTTTTCTCCACTGTCATCAATGATCAAAGAGGAGGTGGGATTCAAATCCCATGGAACTCTATAGTGGCAAACAAGAGTAGGACCTTTTTTGCGAAGACATGAAGAAGGGTGGCATTTTGTATTTCGTTGAACACAATTATGAAGAATCTCGTAGTCCTGAAGGTGAGAGGATGCAAATATCAATGGTGTTGGAAGGATGCATGGGTCATTATCTGTAGAGATGTGTACATAAGGTCCACCTTGTTCAGGGGCGTGAGAATTCCACGTAGAAATGTGTTCATTGAAAAAAAACTTGGCTCTATCCATCGTGACTTGGTCATCCCAATCGAGGTTGTCCATATCAAGTGCATTTCCGAGCCAAAGGAAACCATGTATGTGTGTGGAGCCCTTATGTTTCCACTCATACCCGCAAAGACAAAAAAGGAAATTTTATGAGGTGCCTGCACATGCAGACAAAGAAACAAAAAGGAGAAGGATGATCAGGGAAATACCTACACCAGAATTCCTTTGCATGTAAACATTTTTGCAAGACCTCTTCGAGGAATATTGTGAATTGAAAATGAATGTACTATGCTGCAATATGTGGATTGTTGATTATATTCTTGAATTTCCATCGAGACATCTTGAATGTATCCTGGAGGAGGCTACCAAGCACGACCATGTACATGTCATGCCATTTGGTGTCAGCTACACTTAGGGTGAAGAAGAAAGTAGGGCTACCTATTTGTACGATCATATTAGTGATTTCACCTCTACATTTGTTCTAGAACGAGCGTTTCTGTCTAAGGCCTAATCTAAAGTGCATAATCTAGACAGGAAGCATGGAATCAGGCATGTCATGGAGGCATGCACGAAGGTCTGCAACGGTCATTGGAAAGCCCTCTTCAAGGTTTATCTTCATGAAAACAATAGATGTTGCTTGAATATGATGCTGCAACATAAGATTGTACAAGTAATACCAGAATCTTGGATGTTGGCAAAAATAGTTACCAAAGTAGCATAGGAGGCGAACATCATATTCTTGCATTTCAACTTTTCTAAGATGTGGTTGACCAATCATATCAACTACTATGGGGAAGAGTGTAGGAAACGCCATAGAAAGAAGGCCTTCTATAGTATATTCATTGATAGTAGAGGGGGAAACAGAGGGCCAGGAAAGTGAAGTAGTGGAATTAGGATGGGGAGACTGCAGGTGGTTGCGTATTTCTTCAAGATCTATATGGGAATTAGGGAGTGTTGATACAAAACATGATGTTTGGAGGTTTGTTTGAGTGGGGTGTGCAGGAATGTTATCATCGAAAGTAGGGAAGACAAGGTGTGGTTAAAGAGAGGAGGGGGACATGTGACGGATGACAAAAGACATATCAGTAGGATGAGTTAGCAAGGCAGATATTGCAGCTTGCTCTAGTTGGACATCCTTGTAGTAGGGATCATGGGCTATTTTGTACTTTAAAGCCACAAGAACACGTGTCCTGCTAACAATGAAATCATATGTTTTGTGGTCACAACCATGCCTAGTAACAACGATGATGTCCAATTCGGAAACCAAGCATGGTAAAATGTTGGCGATGGCAGTGATGTCTTGCGAGAAACAAATAGTATGACCAATGTATTTGTATTGTCCACCTCGTACATGGGTGACTTGCAAGATTGGGCTGACACATGATATGAGCATTTCTTCTATTTGTGTTAGAGCAGCAAGGACAAACGGTTGGTCGCCAGGGTCCATGTTGTTTGCAGGGGAGAAGCGGTGGGTGGATTTTGTAGTTGCACACAGAGAGCAACAAAGGTTACCATGTAAGAATTTTGTTTTTTTGGGTATGATTCTTTTCATATGGATCAAATATGCAAGGGAAAGAGGTCATTTATCCTTTCACAGAATCGTTGGTGGGCATGGTTAAGGCCAGGGTTGACCAAAATATGGGTATGGAAGGGTGAAGGAGGATGAGTCGAAGGTGGGGTGTGCGATGTACATGGGCAAGAAGTGACAATGAGTGGAGGAAGTTGAAGGGTAGGTAATGTCGGAGCAGGGAATGTTGAAGGAGATGGGTTTGCAAGTGAATATTCAGGATGTTGGGGAAGATAAACATTAGACAAGGATATAGCTGGAAAGGTTTGGGTGTTTAAATCAGATTTATATTTGAGGCATCTTTGTTTGTTGGACTCGTCTTTATTCTGTGCATAAAGGAGTCTCTTCCGAGAATTTCTTGAGGGGTTTGCAGAAGATGTTGGCATGTCCATCCTGATACAAACATGGGGAGACAAGTTCAAGTGATTATAGGAGACCAAAAAGAGTTGTCTTAAGCACAAAGATAGAGTACATAGCCTACAAAAGCAAGAAATTCATTAGTGGGTATATTTTTGAAGTAGTGCCTTCTAGCTTATAAAGTAGATGTGTCTTTTGACAAAGTAGTTGAAGTTTAGTGGTTGGAGAGGCATTTTTTATAATAGAGTTTATGTTTCTTTGATATTATGTACTAATGTCGTGCAATTCAAATTTTGTTGTTGGAACTTTTTCAAAGCTATATTTGCAGCGTAGAACAAGATTAGAATCAAACTTATTTCAACAAAGTATTTTTGTGGTGATGGATAACTATCTATCATTCATTTACCAAGTAGATTTAAGGCAACCAAATGACAACCCTTTGTAAGAATCCAGTGTTTGTATTTAGGTGCACAAAGAACAATATAAAAGGATGTAAATATTTTATTTTGTTTAGAAGGAAGAAGAAAAAAACATATATACTATATGTAAAAGTAAAAGATGGATAAATATACAAAGGTGGAAGCTACAACATGTACCATAGGTGTATATACATATAGAAGAGAAGTACAATGACAAAGTGAACAAAAAGAAGGGCGGTGAGAAGGGATGAAATGACAATGAATGGAAAATCATATAGAAGTTATTGTTTACACTTCACAATGGCGTGCGGAAAATAAATCGACTTTCAAAGACGTCAAAGAACTGGAGCATTAAAATTTTTCCTAATTTCCTAGAGGAGAACGAAACATGCAGAATTATAGGTGATTTCCTCTAAAGATTAGTACAAACTTCAAATGGTCCACACCATTGAAGATATATGTTTTCACACACAATTTGAAGAGGAAAGGATGGCATGAAACCTTTGCGTGAAATTTCTGGATAGCACCAGGATCACTAGAGAGTATGAACAAGTCTTTTTCTTGCACACCCATGAGTTTAGTCGCAGCATTATCAAATGCAATGACATTTTCCAGTACGCTTGTGTGGTCATCCATTTCAAATTTCAGCACATACTAATAGTCACATTCCTAGAAGGCCCCACAACATTCTGTGCAGTGCCACATTCGATTTGAATGGTTGAAAACTTTTTTCATGTATTCTATGCCATCAGATGTGAGAGGAAATGCAAGGAAGTATAAATATTGCATGTCAATAGAGGTGATAGTTCCACAAACAAAGAACCATGTTTGTTTCTGCCTAGATGCAAGTCTATGAGCATGAAAATTGTATGTTGTGGGGAGCCCCACTTGGAAGTTCCTGAGAATTTTCTACTTAATGATGGTGAAGAGGCCAAGCAGTCTCTTTGATGAAATCATGATTGGAGTTGTTCAGTCTTTGGAATGGCAGGATCTAGCAGGAATTTTGTGGTTGAGATAGTCCCAATAGTTCTTCCATTAAATTCGGCTATGCGAGCCCCTTTGATTGCAAGCATGGTCAAAGAACCAGAAGAGGTGAGTTCAACGAGCTGCTTTCCCAAGGTGTGGCAATGCTCCCCCCATAGGTTGATGTCGATACAATAGCCAGACATGTCTTCCAAGATGACAATTTTCCTAAGTGTTTCATAGCCATCTCTTCGACGACTGGTGGAAGTTGGAGAAGTAGACCTGACAATGCCAATGATGTTGACAATTGAGCCAAGGTTTGCAGATCTGATTTCATATATAGATTTAAAATGGAAACGATGGAAAGAAATTGTCAGGATATCATCTAAGGACGATTCAACAGTGGAAGTTGCAGAGAGGTAGACTTCCCATTTTCTATCCAGATGGTTGTAATTTGTGTTTGTTGGTTTCATAGTGCCATTTGAAACCACGTTAAGCTTCCCACTTTGTACAAGGTCATGCAAGGAATCTCCGAGATCACCGAAGGCAAAGAGATGGATTGTATCATTGGAAAAATCAACAAGGTCAAATCCAAAGACCTTTCTAGACCCTTGAGCATTGTTGTAGGAGTGAACGAATGTTTTTATAAGCACCCTACCTTAGATCGACCATTTTTTACGATAGGGGCTTAACTCCATGAATGGAATGGCAGTAGGCAAAGCAGAGGACAACTGAGTTGATGATGATGTAAAATCCTATGTCGAAGCAGTATTAGACAAGGTAGGGGCATGTGACATTGAAGAGGTTGGTTGGTATGTCGACGTATGTACAATTTGGAGAAGGTACGAGGCCCTAATCAAAGTTGCATGACATTTTAGAACTTCCAGTTCAATAATTTGTAGACTCCTGAAAAGAAGGAAAGAAAGAGAAAAACAACACGACATTAATCGGAGTGACAGTGGCGAAGAGAGAGAAGGAACAAGGAAACATTAAGAATATGGCGAAGAGTGAACATACACATAGTTTTGTAAAAAAGTGCAATTGACTTCTTTGAGAATGATAATCGAGCCCAACTGGAGGGCACTAGAGATGACATGGGCATTGTAAGCAGACGAAAGAAAAGTTATGGACTGAGATGTACCATCGGAGATAGAAATGTGGTAGTGTTGGGACAATGTCTTTATGGAAGAAAGAAGGTCATGTTCAACGATTCAGAGCGATGTTTGGATCGTTGTAGAGCTAGTGATAAATAAAGTGATGGAATTCGTTGTCAAGGAAACTTCCGTAATGACAGGGAAAGGAGTTGTCCTGAAAGGTGAAAGCTCGTAAAATGATGTCAACGTTGGAAGAGAAGTGTAAATAAAGCAATGAGCGCAGTCGTTCATAGGATTGGCATACTTGGAGCCAAATGAAAGAAGAAATATTTACAATTTAGATTGTTTCCAATAGTCAAAGGCAAAGGGAAAGGAAAATTGAAATGTTTAAACATAGAAAGTTGGTCATCTATATATGGTGTTTCAGAAACTCTACAGGCAGGTGTGTTGCACGTCGTGACAAAGCTCATAGTATTCTAAGCTATACACATAATATGAAAATATTGATACTTTCCATTTAAGTGCATAAGACGATATGCTTAGCAGGTTCGCGATTCTCACCTGTGTTTTATTGAAATGTCAGGGTAGTTATCTAGTTGAAGACAACAACACAACGTGAAAGAGAAATAAAAAGAGACCAGCAATAGCACAACAACAACAACAAAATATGCAACTCGAAAATCCAACAGAATAGTGTGACATGAAGAGGTTAAATAGAGCACACGCCCATCTACCAGCTAAGCAAAGGGATCAATAAATCAGATTAGGACATGTCGCATAGGTCGTGGGGTTACCAATGGCAGAGACAATAACATAGATGCTCGTCTGAGTGAGAGTAAAGTGAGAATAAATGCACATAAGTGGGGCATTAATTATATTATTGAATAGAATAGTCCTCAACATCAGGATGTGTGGATAAGTTTCAAAACTTAATCAAAGAAAAATGTCATATATTGATTAGATATACATGGGAGTTTCGGGATTTTGAAACTTTGACATGAGAAAATCCTTTTCGAAAGCTTGCAAGTCAAAACTACGCTTCAGAATATCTATGTGGCTCGTTTGAATAAACACATATAATAAAGTGTCCAGGGCATAAAACATATCAATTTCATGCAAGAGAGAAGAAAGTGAAAGTAAACACACATGCTCGGTTCATTAATTAGATTAATGAATAGAGTAGTCGCTGAGACCAAGATGTGTGTAGAGGTTTTAAGCTGAAATCGTTAAAAAACGTGGCATATGGATTAAATATATATGGGAGTTTTTGGTCATTGAAACCTTCACAACAAAAGAAATATTTTGAAAATCTGTGGGAAAAAAACGCTGATCAATTATATTAATTTGCTTGTGTACAAGAGACTAAAACATTAGATATTCGTACGAGGGAGAATAAAATGATAGTAAATTCACATTGTCAGCTAACCAGCAGTAATTAATGAATAAACATAGACATCGAGAGCAAGATACGTGCATAGAGAGTGGATCTTATCGTAGGCTGCATTCCAAAAGCTACGATAAGGGGTGGATGCAATTTGTTTATTATTACTGATTTGAATTGGATCCATGAAGAATTATCACAGTGCCATGACTGTATCAAATCAGGATAGACTTCGAAATTATGGATAAAGAGCGATAAGAAAAACCTCTCGATAGTGGCAGTTTGCAGCCAACAAGGAACGACAAGGACCTCGGTCAAAGCGTGCTAACTGAGGCCCATGGAGACTGCGCGAGAGGCAAAACTGGCCCTTGGGAAGCCCGGATCGAGAAACAGAGGGCATTTCTGATGCACGATTAGCGCTAATCGCGCATCACTGGGCAAAACCCCTCGAAAAGGAAAATCCCTGAAGCGCTTGGTCGCATGGAAGCCGAGAAACCATGGGGAAAGCGCTAAGGTGCAAGGCAGGACCTGTGCTCCAAAACCGACGGTATATATCGAAGGCATTCTTGGGCAGTAAGTAGATTTGGAGAAAAATGAGCGATTCCATTCAGTGCCCGATGCGTGTCCAGCAGATGAGAGAGAAAACTGCCACTCATCGCGCGCTAACAGTCGAGCAAGTCAATCGCGTGAAATGAGCGAATGTCATAGGATCTGGGGGCTCCAAATCTGACGATGGAGATCGCGCCCGATGGAGAAACTGGATTTGATAGGGGATTAAGCCACGACACATAAGAATTTGACGTCCGATTTGACCACCGAGTTGGCGGATGAGTCATTCCACAGTGTAACTAAAATTACCGAACCGTTGAGGATGAGCTGGCATAGTTCGTGAGAGGACAAGTGGCCACTCCCTATGAGACGTTGGCGAAGACGCAGAGGTAGGGAACTCCAAGCGAACAACAGCAGGCGAACCGAAGGGACAGAAGAGGAAGCGAGCAGTCATGAGACAGATTGGCTTTAAGCCATGAACAGACACAGCACAGAGAAGGAGGACAGAGAGAGGAGAAAAAAATAGTGAAGCAAGAAGCAGAAAAACAGAGAGCCAAGCTGACCTGCAGCGTAAGGCAGCATCGAGCAGACAAGTAATCCCTGAGAGGATCTGTCGAGAATTGAGCACCACATTGGGCTCCTCCCATTAAAGACCAGAGAGGTCAAGATTTGGAAAGGAAAAGAGTCTGTGCACTCTAGTGGCTTGGGGAATCCAAGAACCACCCTACCAAACATTCTCTATTTCAGGAGACTCAAATTGAGCTCCTTATTTGTAATTCTCTGCTTTAAAGACACAATAAAAGAAGGCCACCACTGAAAGTTGGACTGAAGATGTAGCCATGGAGAATAGGGTGAACTCCTCATTAATTGTTGTGTTCTTGTATTTTCTTACTGTGTTTTCCTTACTGTTTTCCATTTTCCAGTGTCTGTGTATTTTGCAATCTGATCGATCCATTGCCTAAAATAACATAGACACACCAACACATGAGTCTGTAATACCTTCATTTATTAATAATTCTTTAACTGAGGTCACACATGAGTGATTTTCAGATCAAGTGGTATCAGAGCTCTAGGCTATAAGGTTAGACAAACTTGTGTTGGTTTAGCTGTTGAATGCTAACTAGATCAAAGCTCAAATTAGGAGAAGGAGAGTTGGTCGAAACTAATCCTGAAATTGGGAGAGTCTATTCTCAGAAGACAATGTCAGAAGAAGGTTCTATGGGACCAGACCCTCAATTCATAGATAGTTTCCTAGCCATAAAGTCCATGGTAGAGGAAATGTATAAGGACTTTAGAAAACATAAGGATGAAGATGCATCAGGCTCCAAACAAGACAAGGGAGAAGATGGGTCTTTCCTCCATGACCACTCAAAAGGCAAAGGGAAAGAAGAACACTTTCTCACACCTCCTAATAGCCCTGAACACAAAAAGAAAGCATCTTTGATCAAACTAGATGTTAAATTTGATTTGCCTGTATATGATGGAGAGTTGAATGCAGAAAAGCTGGACAATTGGATTAGACAAATTGATGTTTATTGCAGAGTGCAGAGTATTGAATTAGACAAGAGCAAGATTCAGTTGGCAAGCCTACATCTTGGAGGCACTGCCTTGGTTTGGTGGGAAGGCAAAACCCAAGATGATCTAAAGAGACATGGTAAGACTATCTCTGTCTGGAGTGAATTTGTTCTGTAATCAAAAAGCAGTTCTATCCATTGGCCTACATGCAGCAAGCCATGATGAGTTGGCAAACTCTTCGACAGTTGAAAGGGCAAAGTGTGCAAGGGTATACTCAAGAATTTAGAAAGAGAGTATTGATTCTAGGAATATCATTAGACTCACCTGAGACTCTGTTGAAGTACATTGGTGGTCTACACAGCCACATGAGACACACTATCCTCATGTTTAATCCCACTAGTATAGATGAGGTATCTGTATAAGCTACTCATCTAAAAGCTAGAGGAAATAATGGAAGTCCAGAAGTTGGGGGATCATCCCAACCCACTGCAAGCAAGAATAAGGAGAAAAGAAACCATAAATGGAAAGCAAGGAAGGCTAACATTGCACATAAAATCAAGGCTTCATGCACTCACTGTAAAAAGGATGGGCATGATGATAAGCACTGTTGGATTCTGCATCCAGCGCTGAGACCTAAGAAGTTCGAGGGCAAGAAGAAGAAGACTGCTACAGCTATTCAGAAAGATTTGGGGTCAGACTCAGGAGATGAAACAACTATTGCAGCCACAGGTATAAAAGGTAAGAATTCTGAAGCATCTACTAGTAATTCTGCACAATCTATTATTGATGAAGAAAATGAGAGAAAAAGGCATGAGCTTTTCCATATTCGAGTTATTTCTAGACATCAAAAGATTGATACTTTGTTTGATAGTGGCTCACAAATAAATTTAATTTCTGAAGCAATTGTAAAGAAATTGGGATTAGTCACTACACCTCACAAGAAACCATACCCATTAGGATGGTTGAATGATAAAGCACAACTACAAGTGACTAGACAGTGCAAACTCAAGTTTCCTTTTGGGTCTGCATTTGTAGATGAGGTTGAGTTAGACATAATTCCTTTGGATATATGTGGAATTTTTTAGGAAGTCCTTACTTGTATGACAGAAAATCCATTTTCTATAGAGCTGAGAACAAGTATCTACTTGTTAAAGATGGAATCAAATACTTTTTAAGAGCTCATAAGCTCAAGAATAATTATACTCTCATAAACTCAGGGCAGATGAAAATAATGATAAATTCATGCAAACAATTATTACTAATGGTTGTAAAGGAAAAGAAACCTGATAAAACCAATGTATTTGAAGGCTGTAATGCTAAAAAGTGAGCTGATTTAGAAAAGGTTGTTTCAGAGTATGATATCTTGTTTCAAGAACCTAAAGGTCTACCACCCAAAAAGGAAATAGTGCATGATATTATTTTGCAGCAAGATGGTCCATTGCTTAACATTGGAATGTACAGGTTGTCTGCTTTAGAGAATGCTGAAATCAAGAAGCAGGTGGAGGAGTTGCTCGAGAAAGGGTTCATCAAACCTAGCACATCACCATGTGGGTCACCAATCATTTTGGTGAGAAAGAAAGATGGCTCGTGGAGAATGTGCATTGATTACTGAAAACTGAATAAGATAACAATCAAAAATTGTTATCCCCTTCTTCTTATAGATGATCTTTTGGATCAATTGAAAGAAGCTGTTTATTTTTCCAAGTTAGACTTGCATAGTGGATACCATCAGGTCAGAGTTGTAGAACAAGATGCATGGAAGACTGCTTTCAAAACAAAGCAGGGATTGTATGAGTGGCTAGTTATGCCTTTTGGCTTAACTAATGCTCTTGCTACTTTCATGAGATTAATGAATGATGTACTCAGACCATTCCTTGATGATTTTGTTATTGTGTATCTGGATGACATTCTGATTTTTAGAAAAACATGGGAAGAACACTTAAAGCATGTTAAGCAGACACTAGATGTTTTGAAAAAAGAAAATTTTTATGTTAGACTCTCAAAATGTGAATTTGGCAAAACATCTCTAGATTATTTGGGACATATAGTAGGGGGTGGTGAATTGAAGATAGATCCCTCTAAAGTGGCAATCATTGTGAACTGGCCTAAACCCAAATCTACTATAGAAGTTAGAAGCTTCTTAGGAGCAGCATAATATTGGAGAAAGTTTATTTCTAACTTTTCCCTAATTGCAGCTCCCTTACATGCTTTAATAGGATTGAACAAGGTGTTTCAGTGAGGAGGCAAACAACAGAAAGCCTTCGACACCTTGAAAGAGAAGATTAGTACAACACCTGTACTAGCACTTCCAGATCTTCAGAGACCATTTGAGATCCAAACGGATGCCAGTGACTATGCCATGGGAGCAGTGTTGACACAGCACAGTAAACCCATATGTTATCATTCTAAGACTTTTAATCCTGTAGTAGTTAACTATCCTACATATGATAAAGAACTGTATGCATTAGTACAGAGTGTGAAAAAGTGGAAACATTATTTAATGGGCAAAGAGACAGTAATACATACTGATCATCGACCACTTCAATATCTACACTCAAACTATGTTGCAACAATCAAGACACTATAGATGGATGGGTTTTCTACGACAGTTTCATTTAGTCATCAGATATAAAAAGGGCATACATAATAAAGTTACAGACATGTTATCTAGACCCATTATAAATGCATCTACTATACTTAAACATATTTCTGTGCTACATGAGAGTTACAATGAACAATATGCTCAAAACATAGAATTTAAATATGTATATGCAACTTTAGGTCAAGGCAAAAGAGTAGAAGAATTGGACTATCATGTAAAGGACCGACTCTTATACCATTGTGGGAAGTTATGCATTCCACAAACTGAGAGAGTAAAGATAATTCGAGAAGCACACACTTCTCTAATATCAGGTCACTTTGGGGTAAGTAAAACAGTTGCATAGCTGCAAAGATTTTGTTATTGGCCAAAAATGAATGAGACAGTTTCTAGATATGTAAAAGGATGTACTATGTGTGCTAAAAGCAAGCCCTGCAATAGAAAACTAAGCTTGTACACTCCATTACTAGTTCCTTCTCACCCTTGGGAAAGTGTTTCCATGGATTTTTTTGGAGGACTGCCTAAATCTAGGAAAGGTCATGATTATCTGTATGTTGTTGTGGATAGGTTCAGCAAAATGTGTATTTTGATACCTTGTAATAAACAAATGACAGCTGAACAAACTGCAAAACTGTTCTTTGAACATGTATGGGTTCATTTTGGATTACCCACTTCCATTTTATCTGATCGAGACACCTGATTTGTGGGGAAGTTTTGGTCAAGTCTATGGGAACTGATGGACACCAAATTGAAGAAAAGCACAACTTTACATCCACAAACTGATGGCCAGATAGAAGTAGTTAACAGGGCAGTGATCTAGTTGCTCAGGGGATATTGCGGCAAACATCCTAAGATTTGGGATGAACATTTGTGTTATGTGCAACATGCTTACAACAAAGCAAAACACTCTTCTACACAAAGATCTCCTTTTGAGACTTGTTTTGGTTTCACACCAAGGTCTCCTTTGGATTTTGTTTTTGGTAAAGACACCGCAGTTTAGGGACACTGTGATGTGGACAGGGCAAGTAGGTTCATTGAACAGATCCAAGAGATCCACCAAGTAGTACAAGAATAGATGGAAAAGAGCCAAGCCAAATACAAGGCAAGGCATGACAAGCATTGGATGGAGCATAGTTTCCAAGTTGGTGACCAAGTCTGGCTGTACATCAGCAAGGACAGGATGGAGGGTGAAGGTAAAAAGCTAAAGCCTATCAGGTAAGGACCTTTCAGGATACTTGAGAAGATTGGTGAGAATGATTTTCGCCTTGATCTACCAGCTTACATGCACCTCTACTCAGTCGTAAATGCAGATTGCTTAAGATTATTTTAACCTTTATTAATTGAGGATCCCGAAGAGCAGAGTCAATTGCCTTCTATTGATGACTTGTTACTTGAATATCTTAATGAATTGCAAGAAGACACAGTGTTGGACAGGAAGGTGAGGATGACGCGTAGGGGAGATGTTGAGTACTTCAGAATTGGGCTCAAAGGTTCAAAGCCAAGTAGTGCGAAGTGGATAGAGATTGGACAAGTGAGACAATTGTACCCTCACTTAGTCGATGCTTGAAAACCAACTTTTGGTGGTCCAAAAGATTTTTCAGTGGGAAGGCCGTGATCCGAATTGGATCCATGAAGAATTATCACAGTGCCATGACTGTATCAAATCAGGACAGACTTTGAAATTATGGATAAAGAGTGATCAGAAAAATCTCTGGATAGTGGCAGTTTGCAGCCAGCAAGGAACGACAAGGACCTTGGTCAAAGCGCGCTGACCGAGGCCCATGGAGACTGCGCAGGAGGCAAAACTGGCCCTTGGGAAGCCCGGATCGGGAAATAGAGGGCATTTCTGAAGCGAAAATCGCACATCGCTGGGCAAAACCCCTCGAAAAGGAAAAGCCCTGAAGTGCTCGGTCGCATAGAAGCTGGGAAACCGTGGGGAAAGCGCTAAGGCGCAAGGCAAGACACGCGCTCCAAAACCGGTAGTATATATCAAAGGCATCCTTGGGCGGTAAGCGGATTTGGAGAAAAACAAGCGATTCCACTCAACGCCCGACGAGTGTCCGCGGATGAGAGAGAAAACCGCCGCTCATCGCACGCTGACGGTTGAGCAAGTCAACCATGCGAAATGACCGAATGTTGTAGGATCTAGGGGCTCCAGATTTGATAGTGGAGATCGCGCCCGATGGAGAAACCAGATTTAACAGGGGATTAAGCCTTGACACATAAGAATTTGACATCCGATTTGACCACCGAGTTGGCGATGAGTCATTCCACAGTGTAACTGAAATTACCGAACCGTTGAGGATGAGCTGGCGCAGTTCGTGAGAGGACAAGTGGCCACTCCCTTTGAGACGTTGGCAAAGACGTAGAGGTAGGGAACTCCAAGCGAACAGCAGCAGGTGAACTGAAGGGATGGAAGAGGAAGCGAGCAGTCATGAGACAGATTGGTTTTAAGCCATGAATAGACACATCACAGAAAACGAGGAGAGAGAGGGGAGAAAAAACAGTGAAGCAAGAAGCAGAAAAACAAAGAGCCGAGTTGACCTACAGTGTAAGGCAGCATCGAGCAGACAAGTAATCCTTGAGAGGATCTGTTGGGAATTGAGCACCACATTGGGCTCCTCCCATTAAAGATCAGAGAGGTCAAGACTTGGAAAGGAAAAGAGTCTATGCACTCTAGTGGCTTGGGGAATCCAAGAACCACCCTACCAAACATTCTCTGTTTCAGGAGACTCAAATTGAGCTCCTAATTGGTAATTCTCTACTTTAAAGGCACAATAAAAGAAGGCCACCATTGAAAGATGGACCGAAGATGTAGCCGTGGAGAATAGCGTGAACTCCTCATTAATTGTTGTGTTCTTGCATTTGCTTACTGTGTTTTCCTTACTACTTTCCATTTTCCAGTGTCTATGTATTTCACAATCTGATCAATCCGTTGCCTAAAATAACATAGACACACCAACACATGAGTCTGTAATACCTTCATTTATTAATAATTCTTTAACTGAGGTCACACACGAGTGATTTTCAGATTAATTACACAGGACGAATGCTACATGTATCGGAAATTTCAAAAATAATTTCCGCAATGTTATTGGTTCATCATAACTCTATTATAAAGAGGTTCATCTAACCAATAGACCAACAGGAATGTCCCGGAGGTTCGAGGTGTCAGTGCCTTATCAGTTTCAAATATTTAGAGATCCTTGTCTGCCTCCAAAAAGGTGATTTTTTCAAGTTTCGACTTCTGAATGTGGAGTCCAATATTCGGACCCTTGAGAGGTATGAAAAAGAATTCAATAGAACATCACATTCACTCTCAAGCAGAACTTTCCAAGAAGCGGTCACATCTTAAAACTGTTAATATTGTGAGTTGTGATACGCCAGTTGCAATATGTTGATGGATGCGTTTAGGGACGCATTACAAGTTGCAATTGGTTGTGACAAGTGACGTGGGGAAGCTGACGTCATGATGACGTGCCGAAAGGGTTGACACGTGGCAGGCAGATTCAAAAGTTTCAAGGCTCACAATAGGCCAAAAAATGGTGACACATGGCATTATTCAAAAGGTTACACGTGATGTCGTCACATATGGGAGATCATAGATCGGAGGTTGAGGCGATTTGAAAAATAGAAGTGAAACCTCTAATTCATAACCCCTGATGGGTGGGCTCCGATACAGGGGCTAGACTACGGTCACGTGAAGAGCCATAGGACCAAGGCCCAAATGTAGAAGGTGATCGGCGATCATCAATCGGCGAATTGACATGGCGTACACTAAGGTTACACCTCCCATTGGAAATCGACGATAGAGAGGGCTTCGATAAGCATTGTTTGGCGCTTCATTATGTGAGTGGATGCATTTAGGGATGTGTTGCAGGCAACAATTGGTTGTGACAAGTGATGCGTGGAGGCTGACATCATGATGACGTGCCAAAATGGTTGACACGTGGCAGGAAGATTCGATAGTTTCAAGGCTCACAACAGGCCAAAAACGGGTGACACGTGGAATTATTCAAAAGGTTAAATGTGGCAGTGATGTCGATACGTATGGGATATCTGTGATCGAAGGTTGAGGTGATTTGAAAAATCGAAGTGAAACCTCTGATTCATAACCCCCAATGGTGTTGTGGAAAATTAATTTCTTAATAAATAAATAAAACAACTAATCACTTAGACATTAATTATCAACCCAAAGAGCGTATTTTTATTTCAAGGCAATCGGAAAAATATATGCATAAAAAATACCAACAGCTAACACTGATTCTATATGATTGTGTTCTATACTATCAAGCTCATTCAACAAGAAATAAAATGTAAGACTTGAATAATAAAACTAAAATTAAAAAGAAGAAAGTAAATGACAAGAAAATAATTATGATAGTCAAACAACTTGAATCATTTCTAAATTAAACCACACATTTATAAATTGGAAATTTAATCTATTGCATCCAACATAATTCATATGCTAATCTAGAGCAGTAAATTAAATGAAATCTAGAAATTGGATGAAATAACAAATCTAGAAAATTCAGCAATCAACAAATTAGTTAAAAGGAATGAAATCTACTTTAAGGAATGACAATTGAAATTCAAATAAACAAACACATAACTACACTAATTTACATGTTCAAGGCAACACCTTGTCCAAGGTAGTGGGACCAACTGCCCAAGACTCAGTTCCTCTTTGAGAAATAACTCATATCAAATTACAAATAACAGATGCAGAACTCAATTTATAGCTTCCTTCATTAAAAAATATGAGAGAAATAATTACAACATAATGAAGATCTTAGATTTGCCTCAAACTCAACAAATTTTCATCTCCCATATCTCACCTCTTATCTCTTCTCCTACATCCTATCTAATATTTGTCCATCTCCTATCTCCTAATTATCTCCTGCTATCCCCCCTCTTTGATCTTTGTTTTCGTTTAAATACACAGAGAGAAAAGGGAAGTTACAACAAATTTGATTACAAAATGATTTCCATTAAAATTTTGGATTGATTACATAATCTCAATAAAGAAGATCAGACCTGAAAGATATTCCCATCATGATTCAGTTGGAACAAGTCGAATCTGGTATTGCAATTGGGAGAATTTGGAAAACGGCATCAACAACAAATTTGAGAAAATCACCTTTAGAGAACCTTGTGTTTCTCTCAATCCAAGCCAAATTTTGGAAAAAATCCCATCAAAAAATTGATTTGGTCCGTTCTGCACAAAACCCATGTCTCGGATTTTCTATATTTATCTTCATTTTCCCGAAACATCCAACATTTTCCCGAAACATCCAACGCAAAATTGTCACTTCTTATCCCAACAAATTTCTACGTTGGAATATTTGATTATGATCTGGAAATCAAATTTGCAATCTGAAAATGATATTGGAGGCAAAAATTGTGAGTGATGTTATAACAAATTCATTAATAAACCATTGTTGGAAAAATAATGCATAATAATCTTCAATATATTAAAAATAAAGGAGAAAAAATAATATTTATCCATAAGAGCATAAATAATTATAAAATGTAATTATATGATAAATTATGATAAATGAGGTCATAAAGAATGGTAGAAATGGATGAAATGGACGTTAAAAAGTGATAATAATAATGACATATTAGTGGCCCAACAAATGGGAGGGCTCCATTATAGGGGCTAGACTGCAGTCACGTGAAGAGCCATAGGACCAAGGTTGATTAGGTGCTCAAGTTTATGCTCAAAAATAAAAGTGTTAGAATCTTGTTAAACCCATATTCAGATCGAAGAGCTTGTCATTCTGAATCCAAAGGTGTGAACAACACTCAAATCCGAGCTCGTATGTAGAAGTTAGAGCAAGTCAAAGTTCAAGTTTGACTTGTCTACATGGAAGGATTGGATGACATGGCAAAGCCCTTCAAAGAATGAGGAGGTACCAAGTGGCAGGATGCAATTGGCTTCCGTGTATCACAAATCGTAGTTGCAGGCAGAAAGGTGTTTGAAATTTGCCCCGACACAGATAGGTTGTGATGCGATCTAATCGTAATCGCATATCGCGGGTGGATAAGAATCGGCCCCTGGAGAAGCTTGGTTGCGATGTGATTTATCGCATATCGCAATCGCAGAAAAAGGTTGTGTTTGTGATGGTTCCAATAGTAATCACCGAACTGTGATTTGCGATGGACTGCTTGGATGGGATATTTTATATGTTTCATTTTAATGTCCCATCGGATCCATGATATCGCTATTGCAACATCGATGTCGTGTTAACAAGACCTTTAGCCCACCAAACACCACCAATTGTGAAATGCAATAATTCCTGGATGTGATGCCACTATAGGTTACGATTTAATATCTTGTCTAGCCCATGATATTACAATCGTAAATTGCCTGTTTCTATTCACACACCATAAGAGCCCGCAGCACTTGCCGATTGTGATTTGAAATATGGCCAACAAGTTATAGCCCGCAGCGTAGCGAAATATTCACTCAGTTAGCAGATTTTGGAGTGAATTTATGGGATTATGTCGATATTAGAGAAATTTGTGGAACAAATAGTGGGAGAACTAGGAGAAGTCATAACTTTTACAATTCCTATCCAAATTGGATGCAAAAATAGGCTAGATAGCCATTTTTTAGTATTCTGAACTCATAGAGATAGTTTTTAGAGGCATTTGAGCATTGTAAACACACTTTTGTTGTAATTTTGAACATAATAGAGAGGTCGAAGCATTCGCAGCTGGACTAAGAAGACGTAGCCCAGGAGGGGTGAACGCCTCATCAAATCTGTGTGTTGTGTGTTGTATTTTGATATTCTTTGTTGTTATTTTGCTGATGTTCATCATATGTTTTATGTTAAATTGATTACAACATTTACATAAGAAACTCTCATGGGAATCAGTTAATTAAGAAAAAATGGTGAATCCTTAAGCACTTTATAAGAAAATGATAAGCATTTTGGGTTTTATTCTAAATGGGGAATTAGCACAACATTACTAATCTGCTCCATTTCAGATCAAGTTCGTATCAGAGCACTGGTTTTTGCCTACTAGATTTGCCTGTGCAAATAATGAATATTGTTTGCTAGTTTTGTGTCATGCTAACAAGGTTAAAACTCAAAAGAGGTGAAGGAAAGTCAATTGGAAGCCCTGAATTTGGGTCAAGGGGAAGAAGAGCAAGGTTGCCACAATCTCCAGCACCAGTTCAACCTCAAGTTGCAGAAGTTGCAGTTGAGACTCGCGAGATCATGTCTTATGAAGGAGAACCTACAAACATGACAGGAGATGAGAAGACCTTCAAAAAGGATTTCTTTAATATGACAGAGATGGTGAAGGTCCTCTATGAAGAGAGGAATAGCATATTGCAAGGAGAAAGTTCCAAGCCTCCCAAAGAAGAAGGCTCTTCAGGAGGAGGTAATGGAAAAGGAGGTAATGGGAATGGAGACAAACCTCCACCCTCTCCACCATCTTCTTCATCTTCTACTTCACAAGCATCTTCACACTCTTACACTAATACAACCCTTACTCTTACTCATCATTGCTTAGTCAATTTAGTGTCCTAAATTGCTTGCATAAATTATCAACCAAGGTTTGTAAGCTGATGAAGTGTGGTGCACTATATGTGCTTAGTTAAAAAATTTCTTAATTCGTTGTTTTGTATTTTATGTTGTTTTGGGGGGGTTTCTGTTCTTTGATGTCTAAGAATGTACAACCTAAAACTATGAGAAAATTAAAGTGAATCTAATGAATTTTAAAGGAAAGGAAATGTTCCTAAGCTAATCTAATTTCCTAAAAATGGAGCAAGAACTGTTGGCTAGTTAGATCCTAATAAAAAAAAATAGAGCATCTATCTTATCTTATCATTAGTCCTAATCCATGGATCTAATTCTTAAAACCAAGAATGAAATTGATTAGAAGGTAACTCAGTAATTGATTTCATTAAACATTAAACCATTCAATTTTGGAATATGATTAAATCAATTTCCTTGAAATGATTATTGGGAATATCAGTGATGCAACTGAGTGAGGATCTGAAAGCAAAAAGGTAAAAGCATGTAAAACTAACTGTAAACAACTAATGTATTTTTGTTTTTCTCCAACATTCAAATATGAAGCATTACCCTCTTGAAGTGTTATGCAAGAAAGCAATTATACCTTAGTTCCTAAGTTCCTAGGAAAATAACAATGTACTTAGTAAATTCAATCACTGTATGAATTAGACATTTAACCATTTAGTTTAGGATCATAATCATCTTGAAATGGCTTTTGAAAAAATCCATTAACACAGTTAATTGACAATTTTGTTCTAAGAAAATGAATGACAAAACAGTAAGAAAACTAAACAACTGTGTATTCTTATTACTTAAATCTTAATTCAGTTTGGAAACAGAGTCATTTTTCTCCACGAAATATCTTAGAAGACCAAGGTTGCACAGTTGTGATTGATCATTATGCTATTGATTAAAAACTGAAATGAAATATCATCCTAATTTAGAAAACAGATTTGTTGAAAACAAAGTAATGGAAATGAACTAAAAACAACAAATGAAAAACCTCCTTCAGTGCAGGGGCCCTCTGCAACTGTCGTGGTTGGAATGCTAGCTAGTTAAAGATGCACTTTAAACAATCATTGGAAACATGAAATTTGTATTATGAGAAAACGAAGTCTGAATACATAGTATCAGCAAAAAGCCTAAACTTAACACATAATTCCTTCTAACTTCTAACTTCTCTCAGTTCCATGCAACCAATATTTAAAGGAAAATAACATAACTATTTATGAGATAAACTTGCTATAGGTGGCTAATTCGAATTAAATTTAACCTTACTGTTTATGAGAGAAACTTGCTACAGGTGGCTAATTCGAATTGCAATAGGATTATTTAAACTTTTGATTAGCTACAAAAGATAAAATCAAGAGTCCTATTGCTTTCGGATAACATACTTTGACTCCATCTTTGACCATGACCTTAGGCTTGCTTTTCTGTCGATATGGACCAATTGAATAGAATAGAATCCATGTGGAGATGATTCTAGGAATTCCCATGTGGCCTAATTCTTCATTTGACACCTGGAACCTGCCAAACCATGAGAGTAGCTACGGAATCCACAGTTAGCTGCAGAATAGGCTGTGTTCTGTAGCTAATTTGCAAAAATCTATTCAAATAGCAAGAACATGAAAATATAATATGGCGATCATTTTAATGCTTTCCTTAAGACAAAACCTAGCATTTATCATTGATTGGGTCTATAATATTATGATAAAGTGAGGGAAAAAGTGAGAAAAATGTCAAGGAGAGGGTAATTCTGAGGTTCAACATACCCCCACTGCAAAATCATTGCATGTCCTCATGCAATTTGCCAAAAATGTGAGTTCTTCCTCCCTACTACATTTGCTCAAACACCTCTGCTAGTACATCCAATTTCCTTCTTTTGTTCTTCTTTGAAGTGACTGTCATTCTGGGCTTTCTCATAAGAAGCTTGTACTTAAGGTTAATGATTGCTCTGTTCAAAATCTTATTCTTTCTTTTCAATTTCCTGTTTTTCTTATACCACAGTCCTAGATGCAAAATGGTATTATCGTGAATTGCCTTGTCCAATTTATTTTGTTCCTTCAAGGTCTCATTCTCCTGTTTGATATGTCTATTCAATATCTCTAATTCATAAATTTCCTGTTTGAGAGCATCAATTAGAGGTTCTTGTGGATTGAAAAAAGATTATGGGTTCATTGAGGCACTTCTCTTCTCCAGTGATTCTATATAGTCATATATTTGTTGTTGCAATGGGTCTATTCCTAGAGATCTTATGCTTGAGCTACCTTCAAAATTATGAACAGGAGAATTTTTAGGATTGTGTGCAGAAGAGATGTTAACAGGAGATGGTTCTCAGGTTTCCTCGTCTAAATTTATAAACTATGTCCCTTTTGATGATGTTTTCTTTACTAAACCTCAGAGTCTAGAGCTCCTTCTAAGTTGTGGAGGACTTACATTCTCCTCATTTGTGACATTTTTCTCCTTTCTTATCTTCCCTCTTTCCTTGATTTGCTTCCTGATTTCTGTCAATTCTTCAGAGATGAACTTTTCATCATCTTTCTGCAATGAAGACTCTTGTCTGTTTTCAATAGTTATACAAGTCTTCTTTCTTCTACTTCTTCTGACATTATCTTCTTTAGGTGACTCTGGTGCTTCTTGGAAATGGTTTCTAATCAGGAAATTCTCCCAAGTATCTCCTATTCTTTTTAAATGAAATGCAATCAATATCTTTATCAGTCCATGATGATGCATGGTTGTATCTATGAACTGTATTCTATTTTGCACATTTGAGGCCATCCTTCTTAAACTATTTAGCAGGAAGAAAGGAAGATTGATTTCTCCATTTTCTAAGAAATTCATCAGTAAACGGATATGGTAGACATACATGCAACCAAACCTCCCCTCACAAGTGATAAATTTCTATAAAACTAAGATCATGTTCCTCCACTTACTTTTAAGAGCTGAAATGGGAATACCTTTTTTAAAAACAGAGACATCCATACTTGGGTTTTGGAGTATTACTTTCCATGATTCATTGTGGAACTCCTTGTTCTTGAACCATCTTTCACCATGCCTTGGAAGTTCTGTAGCATCGGTCATGAATGAATCAGTCATTGCAAACTTGATATCTCTAATTTCTACTTTTGTGCAATCAAAATATCGAGCAAAGGTTTTTGTAATCTCCTTACGAAACCATGAAATTTCTCGATGAATTTAAGCCATCCAGCTTTTTGCAACATTTTTGAAATGTGGGTATCCTTCCATGTACTTTGCACCTATCGGTTCTGATTTGACAATTAGCCCCATGCCTTCTACTACAAAGAGTTCTCAACCTTCAAAATTACCCTTCCCAGTTTTATGAAATGAATTGGCTGCGAATATGGTGAAAGGAACTACGAGTTTGTATGAAATAAATAGATGGTAGGGGTTCTGGAGAAACGTAGACAAGTATGTCATGTCGTAGTCATGACCGTTAATAATCAACGAGGGAGTTAATTATGGACCGTTATGTGACAAAATATGGAAGTTGTGGCGGATATGTAGTATGATGGAGATTGCAATCAAATCAAATGATGATTCGTCAAGGAAACATATGAATATCCATATTATATATGCTTTATGTTTTAACCTTGCTATTTAAAATAAATTTTTTCACTTTACCTTTTAGAACTTAACCTTTTTGTTTGTTGTTTTCTTTGATGTTGATCTGTAGGTACCCTTTTAGCATATTGGTCTTCAAAACAAGATTCTTCAGTTTCCTGCAATCATCATTTATTTGTAAGCTGTATCATTATGCCAGAGCTTCTGAATGAGAAATGGCTGCAGCATCAAATTAGCTGCAAAATGGAATCAACTGCGGAACATGATAAGAAATGAAATATGGCTATGGAACATGAATGTGAAATGAAATGGAAATGGAATATGACAGTGAAATGGAATGAAAGTGGAGTGAGATGGAATGAAACTGTAAAATCAAATGAAAATGAGGTGAGATGGAATGAGACTATAAAATGAAATGAATTTTCAGATTATGAACTGCAAATGAATGTAGTTTTATGTCACTACTTATTACATAAAGGAAATGGAAAATATAGGATGTCAGAAATCTCTAGTTTTCACCCTGTATTTTCTGTATAAGTATGCCAATTAATGATTGGTTTTCATACTTATACATTTTATTATTTATTTTTATGTTATTATTTATTTTATTTTTTCTTTATATATATATATATATATATATATATATATATATATATAGGAAAAAAAATCTAAGTTAGTGGAGATGTAGTATACCTAGGGGGGATAATATGGGGTACAGAGGGAGGTACCCAAGGGAATAATGTAATAATGGGATGGGCCATAGTAATAAATAAGATGGTTAATCTGTATCATGTAAGGGACCACAAGTAGTTAGCAATAATGTAATAAGCCCATGGTATTAGATAGATGGTATTGAGAGCACCATGGTAATGACCCATGGTATTGTATGTATGAAGCCTATATAGAGGCTAGAGACTCCCCATTGAGAGATGTAAAGGAATATTGTATGAACAGGCATATGGCTTGTGGAGTGTTCTCCTTCCTTAAAGAGTGAATGTATGGTGTTTCCCTACCTTAAAGGTTTGATATTAATAAAGAAGCATTTCTTTCTATAGTCTATCTTGTTATTTCTTGGGTTTATTTCTATTATCATATATTTCTGGGTTAGATCTATAACACGTGGTATCAGAGCACTTTCTTGGGCAATGAAAATATATATATATATATATATATATATATATATATATATATATATATATATATATATATATATATATATATATATATATATATATATTTTGCAGGAACTTTTTGGAGCGGCGACTTTGCAGATCAGATCTGTACATTCTGGTGCAAAATCTATATAATATAATTGTATATCTGGGTTGTTTATGAAAAAATACCCAATTTTAAAGAAAAAAAATCGGTCGAATCGGAGTCCGGATGAGGGAGATATTGTTGATTTAAAAATCAGCTGTGTTGCAAACATTTTTCAAGGAGGCGAGTTTGCGGATCAGATATATACGTTTTGGTGCAAAATCTACAAAATCTAATTGCAAATCTGGGTTTTTTGTGAAAAAATACCCAATTTGAAAAACAAATCGGCCGAAACGGAGTCCGGATGAGGGAGATATCGTTGATTTAAAAATCAGTTATGTTGTAGACATTTTTTGGGGTGGCGAGTTTGTAAATCAGATCTATATGTTCCGAGGCAATATTTGCATAATCTAACTATAGATCTGAGTTATTTGTGAAAAAATACCCAATTTCAAAAACAATCGAATCGGAGTACAGATGAGGAAGATATCACTTATTTAAAATCAACTCTTTTTCAGACATTTTTGTGAAGGCAGGACAACTACAGTGCGAATATGAAATTCTAGTGCCTAAATCGGAATTCGATGAAGATGTACAAATTTGATGGCTATGATTTAGAAATATGGTTAGCACAAATGGAACAGTATTTCACTCTGGAACACATCATAGATGATGAAACTAAACTACGTGTGGGAGAAATTTACTTGGACCAAGAAAGATGGCAATGGTGGCAGTCACATTCTAAATGATATCCAAGGAAAATTACTTGGCAGATGTTCGAAAAATCCATTTGTGACCACTTTGACCGTAAATCTAATTTTTTGGGTCCTCCTACTAAGCTCAGACAGACAGGCACACAACCTAGCAAAGATTTTATTTTTACAAGAAAGAAGGAAACCAAGAAACCTAAAGGGTTATTTTCTGCTAGTATCTCCTTATTGCAGGTTCATGGATGTATTCAGAAGGAGAAAATCATTGTGTCTATAAATCCTAGTTGCAAGAAAAATCTTATAAATGTCAATTTGGCAAAAAAATTGCAAGTTCCAGCAAAACAAATGGAGCACACACAGGTTAATAATGAGGAGGTGCAAGTTTATAAAGATTTGAAGATTTCTATGGATAAATATGTATTGCATTGTGATTTTTATACTTCAAATATGGATAACATGGATGTTGTTTTAGGATATCCTTGGATGGAATCTTTGGGTACTATCAATATTAATGTGCAGAAGAAATTCATGAAACTCTGGTATAAAAGGAAGAAAATAACATTGCAAGATATTTCTATTAAGACCCAAGCAAAGATTATGGAGGTAGAAGCACAAAGCTATAATGACACTGACACATCAGATGATGAGCCTTTAATGGTTGACAACCAAACACAAACATTGAACCAGGTACTAGAAAAACAAGGAGAATCCAAGGAGGCTGAAGCAGAAAATGTTACAAGTATTGATATATCAGATGAGAACTCAGTGGTTGAAGTAATACTGGAAGTTAAGAAACAATAGCAGGCACCACAACATGTACCAGATACCAATCAGCCTCCATTAGGTGGTGAATTAAAGAAAGATACATCGTTGGTTAACACTTCACCATATCACCACCCACATCACCCCACAAGAAAACAACCAACAAGATGGCAACGAATTAGCCACAAGGACAACAACCCCAGCATGACAGATAGAGAGAGGCATTGATCCACCTACTACACATCAACATAGAAGAGCCGCCAGGGTCAACTTCCATCTCAAGCAAGCGAGGCACCAACTAGATCGAGGGTTCACCTTTCTCTGTGATGGCTAGATGCACGTGCATGGTACCAGTGGACTACTCTTTTGAGTAGATCTTATTATTTGTGTTCTTCTTATGTTTCGGGGATGAAACATGTTAAGGGGGGTGGAATGTAGTATACCTAGGGGGGATAATATGGGGTACAGAGGGAGGTACCCAAGGGAATAATGTAATAATGGGATGGGCCATAGTAATAAATAAGGTGGTTAACCCGTATCATGTAAGGAACCACAAGTAGTTAGAAATAATGTAATAAGCCCATGGTATTAGATAGATGGTATTGAGGGAACCATGGTAATAACCCATGGTATTATATGTATGAGGCCTACATAGAGGCTAGAGACTCCCCATTGAGAGATGTCAAGGAATATTGTATGAATAGGCATATGGCTTGTGGAGTGTTCTCCTTCCTTAAGGAGTGAATGTATGGTGTTCCCCTACCTTAAGGGTTTGATATTAATAAAGAAGCATTTCTTTCTATATTCTATCTTGTTATTTCTTGGGTTTATTTCTATTATCATATATTTCTGGATTAGATCTATAACAAGTGGTATCAAAGCTATAATAGGAGAAGAAGAATTCTTCTTCACCAACTTCATTTCAATGTTATCTTGGAAAATCTTGATAAAATCCTCTCTTAAAATTGGTTTATGATATATCTTCAACCGATATCCATTCACAAGAATAGGTACCTTTCTTTCATTCACTGCTCCATTATTAAAGACTTCTTTATTCTCATATGGCCCAAGCTAATGAGACTGAAGCTTTCCTTGAAAATATTTGAATTTTGAATCGAACAAAAGTGCCCAATCCCCTTCTTGAAACTTCTTCTCCTTGATATACTTATCATTCCATTTAGCCCTTTGCTACTGGACTATACTGGTTCTTTGAATTGCATCTTGCCTAATTTCATCAAGCTCATTGAGTTGATCCAATCTATGTTTTTGTGCTTCTGATAAATCCAGTCCCAATTGGACTGCCATCTTCAAGGTTCTGATTTGAAACTGTATAGGGAACAAGACTTGCTTCCCATAAATAAGCTCATAGGGAGTATCTCATGTTGTGTTCCTCCATGTAGTTCTGTAGGCCCATAAGGCTTCAAGAAGCCTTTCTGCCCAATCTCTTCTGTGTAGATGTACAGTCTTAGTGAGAATTCCTTCAATCACCTTATTGGTAGATTCAACTTGACCATTTTCTTGTGGATGATAAGGAGTAGACTTTCTGTGTTTGATCTTGTAATCTTCCACAAGCCTTTCCACCATTTTAGATGTAAATTGAGATCCCTGATTTGTCACAATTTCTCTTGGAACACCAAAACGAGTGAAGATGTCCTCAAAAAGAAAATTAACTACAGATTTTTCATTAGCAAAAGGTAATGCTTTAGCCTCTACCCATTTAGTGACATAATCAGTGCATACCAAAATATACTTCTTTTGTTTAGATGGAGGATTAATTGGTCCAACAAAATCCAAGGCCCATTTTTCAAAAGGTTCAATGAGTACCTAAGTTTGTAGTGGCATTTCATCTGAAGGAGCAGGTTTTCCTACCCTTTGGAAGCTATCACACCTTTTGACATATTCTTTGGCATCTCTGAAGATGGAGGGCCAATAATATCCTAAATGAAGGATTTTATAGGCTGTCCTCTTGTCAGCAAAGTGTCCACCACAAGGTTCATCATGACATGCCTTAATAATTTCAGGTATTTCATCTTCTCGAACACATCTTCTGATCATGAGATCTGGACCTGTTTTATACAATTCATTGGTAATCCATGAGTAACTTGCACTTGTTTGAATGATTTTTCTTTTATCCTTAGGAAACAAATGTGAAGGTAATTTTCATGTGACTAAGTAATTGGAAATATCTGCAAACCAAGGGGTCTGAGTAGTTACTGCAAAAAGATATTCATCAGGAAATTTATCTTCAACTGGAGTGTCATCTTTGATATTTTGAATTCTAGACAAGAAATCAGCAACTGTGTTTTGTTTTCTAGGTCTATCTAGAACAATGATGTTGAATTCTTGTAGGAGTAATAACCATCTTGTAACTCTGCCATTAGTAATAGGTTTATTCATTAAGTACCTAATTGCAGAGTGATCTGTATGAACAAAGGTTTCATAGCCTGTTATGTAATTTCTGAACTTGTTGATATCATGAACACCAACTAAGAATTCCTTTTTAGTTACAGTGTAATTTAACTCAGTGGGAGTCAAATTCTTGCTTGTGTAATAGATGGCATAGGGGATCAAAACTTTTTGTCCTAATACAGCTCTCAGAGTTGTATTTGTTGAAATGTGAAAAGGTAGTTTCCAATTTGGACCTCTTAAGATGGGTGCTTCATAGATTTTTGCTTTTAAAGTCTCAAATACCATCTGGCAATCAGGATTCCAATTGAATTCACAATCTTTGTTGAGTAATTTGAAAGGTGGGGATGCTAGTTTAGTGAAATTTTCTATAAATTTTCTATAGTTTCCTGTGAATCCTATAAAACTTCTAACATCCTTTTGAAAACTTGGAAATGATAGTTTAGAGATGACTTCAACTTTAGATTTATCAACTTTAATTCCATCTCCTAAAATGTGATGTCCTAAAAAAATTCCTTTTGTAAACATCATAAAACATTTTTCATGGCTTAGTGAAAGGTTTGCTTCCTTACATCTTTTAAGAAATTTTTTCCAAATTTTCTAAAGCTTCTTCAAATGTATTTCCATAAACTGTAAAGTCATCCATATACACCTCTACACAATCATGTATAAGATCAGAAAAAAGTCCTAGTACTACTCTTTGGAATGTTGCAGGTGCATTGCACAATCCAAAAGGAAGTACTCGGCCCGCATAAGTTCCCCATGGACAGGTGAATGTGATTTTATCTTGATCTTTAGGTGCTACCTGAATTTGATTGTAACCACTAAAATCATCCAAAAATGAGAAATTCTTCTTACCTGCTAATGTATCTAACACTTGATCTATAAAAGGCAAAGGAAAATGATCTTTTAGGGTCGCTTTATTCAATTCTCAATAATCAATGCATACCCTCCATTTACCATTCTTTTCAGGCACAATCACTAGAGGAGAAACCCACTGACTATCTGAAATTGGGTAAATGAAGTTTACATTTAGCAATTTTTGCAACTCCTCTTTCACAATTTCCCTCAGATTTAGCAATTTTTGCAACTCCTCTTTCACAATTTCCCTCAGATTTGGATTCATACTTCTTTGAGGTTGTCTAATAGGTTTAGAATTTTTCTCAATGTAGATGTGATGTATACAAGTCTTAGGACTAATTCCTTTCATGTTAGTGTATTCCCATGCATATGTAGAAGAATGTTGTTGTAATGTTTTGATTAGCTTTTCTTGTTGTAATTTTTCCAAGTTATTGTTTATGTTCAATGTTTTCCCTGGAAAGATTTCAACTGTAGATATACCAAATTATTCCATGGAATAAAGAGACATCTACCTAGATGACAAATATTCAATATTGGATTTTTGTTGAAATTGATCATGTTCATATACTGGAGATGATTCAAAATTTTCCATTATATTTAAGATTTGACTATCTTCACTAATGGTTGAAATATTAAAGAGAGGCTGAATATCATTTTCATCATCAATCCATTCTTTTTCATCTATCTCTGTGATTTTTCTTGCTAGAGGATATAGAGTGAATTTCTTAGTTGAGTTACCATCAGAGATATACATATCACTAGATCTACAGCTAATGAAAGCATCAGTTGTAGCCAGCCAAGGTCTTCCTAATATAAGTGGATGTCCTCCTAGATTGTTCTTAGGGGTTAAGATCATAAAATCAACAAGGTACTCCCAAGAGTCTAAGGAAACTGAAATATCTTCTAACACACCATCTGGTTTAATTAAAGATCTATTTTCCAATTGCAATAATGTAGGTGTATAAAGAAGGTTAGGAAGCTTGAGCTGTTCCATGGTTTGTTTGCTCATGATGTTTATTGCTGCTCCTAAATAAATCAATGTATTCAGAATTTCAACTCCATTGATATGTGTTTTTACAACCAGACTTCCTGGATCTACATATTTTTGTATGGTAATTTTTCCCATCATTATGTCTACTATTTTTCCTGCCAGCTGAATTCTTTTTATTACTTTTGTTTTTCTTCTCGGTTTTTTCATGTTCAACTCCTTTATTGTTTTATCTAGAATTGTAATCTCCTTAATGGCTTATAACGAAGGTATTTTGATACAAACATTTTTCAATTCATCTAGAAAATCATAATTAGGCAACATAATATGCTTTTCTACCCCTCTATCAACTTGTAATCTTTCAGGAAAAGGAGGTGTAGAAGTAGATACTGGTGGTTGCTCTATGATAGGAGTTGAGTTTATTGGTTCTTTCTATTTTTCATTTTCAGTATTATGGTTTTGAAGAGATGTTCCTTCAAAACTTTTATTTGGCTGTAGAGAATCTTCCTCAGAATTGTCTTGTTCTTGAATAACTACAGAAGGCTTTTTCTTTTCTAATATCCTACCAGATCTTAGTTGGACATCATTGAGATCTAGAGGAGTGATCATATAAGTTGGAAATTGTTGTCCTTCCACCATATAGGTATTCTGAGGATTTTTATTGTTGGGGTTTGGTAATGGTTGGGCAGGTAACTGATTTGGTCTCTGTGGGAATGGCAGTGAAAGTTGAGGATTTTGGTTTTGAAGTTGGGGTTGTTGATTTTGTTGAGGAATTTGTTGGGGAGGATAGTTTGGATATGATGGAGGATATTGATAGTATTGATAGAATCTTCCATAGGGATTTTGCATTCCTTGAGCCCAAGGTTGAGATTGAGATTGAGGCCAAGGTTGCTACCAAGAATTCCAATTTGGTGGGGGCTGAATATACATTTGGTTGTTAAAACCCTGGTTTTGTGGCCCCTGCCAAGGTCTTCTAGAGACAAATCAAAGAGATTCTGTTGGATTTGAAATTTTTTCCTCTTGAAAAACAGCCTTAAGACCAGGAATTGAAGGACAACTCTTGGTCTCATGGTTTTCTGAAAAAATCACAGAAGTCTCTATGATTTTTGCATACAAAGGGCATTCTCTTAAAGCATGCTTCTTCCTGCATTTGGGACAGAAAATAGCTAAAGCATCAGTCTCGAATTTCTACTTGTTTTGTAACTTAAGGGTGTATATATGTTCACTAAGGCTCCCTAGAATATCTGTTTTAAATTCATCAAGCATGTTTCCAATTTTTGTCCTACTCACTGATTCAGTTGCAGATTTATTCACTCTAGCAAGACAAGGATCTCTTGGACCTTTCCTAGTTTTGGATTTTTCTCTTGAGAGATAAACACATAGTTCTCCAATGTCATTTAATGGGAGTTGAGAGATATCTACCTTCCCCATAATGTTAAGGATGTCTATCCACTCATCTCTAATGGCTTTTAATAAAAGAGCTTTTAAAGTATCTTGATCTAAGCTATCCATTTTTGCTCTTTTTAGGTTATAGTTGAATCTCTCAATTAAATCCTCCAAATTTTCATCATCTCTTTGCATCATTTTAAACACTTCATCTTTGTGATTGATAGGCATGCAATAATCCAAATACTTGTCCAAAAATGCTCTCTTCATGTCATTCCATGTTCTAATAGACTAAATGATCAATCCTATGAACCATTTTAAAGAAGCTTTGAAGGAGACAATTTAAGTTTTTGAGAGTCTTGTAAATAATCAAAATTTTGCACAAGACTTCAAATTCAAATAAAAACGTTTCAGGATCTTCATTTTTTAATCCATGAAAATTTGGGAGAACAAAAGGTGAGATATTTTTCATTGTGGCATCTGTTTCTTCATCAACTATATGGAATACAAAAGAATTATCCACTTCCCTATTTCCTCTACCTTCTCCATCATTTCCTCTACCTCTTCCTCCTCCAAATAGTGAAAATTCTCCATTCAGAACTCCCTCTCCTTCTTCTTCTCTTCCTGCCATTATAGATTCTTCAGATTTAATATAATATTCAACCTACAAGGTTAATTACTCTTCCTCTGGTTCCTCTATCAATGGTATGTGGAATAAAGGTTCTACTTCTCCCTCTCCACTAGGAATTTCTAATTCTTCAGCTAAAATATGTTCCCTTTTAGAGGTGAAAAAGGCTACTCCTTCTGTTGGAGATCCAAGATTTTCTTCCTCTAGGACTGCCTCAGTAGATGAAGTAGGAGATCCTCTTAATTGGATTTCTGACCTTAGAACTTCAGGAAGTCTATGGCTAGTGAAATGTGGAATATGAGTTTGAGATGGAGGTGTATCTCTTCTTAGTATTAGTGGAGTAAGTGGTCTTGTAGGAATCAAAACTCCTGCCTCTAGCTATGAATCTACCCCTAGAGTCTCTTTCTCTATGCATATCATTTTTTAGATGTAAGAGATGAGGTTACCTAAATACACTTCCCCGACAACGACGCCAAAATGTTTAGTCAATTTAGTGTCCTAAATTGCTTGCATAAATTATCAACCAAGGTTTGTAAGCTGATGAAGTGTGGTGCACTATATGTGCTTAGTTAACCCTTTTTTTACTTCGTTGTTTTGTATTTTATGTTGTTTTTGGGGGGTTTCTGTTCTTTGATGTCTAAGAATGTACAACCTGAAACTATGAGAAACTTTTAGTGAATGTAATGAATTTTAAAAGAAAGGAAATGTTCCTAAGTTAATCTAATTTCCTAAAAATGGACCGAGAACTCTTGGCTAGTTAGAACCTAATAAAAAAACAGAGCATCTATCTTATCTTATCATTAGTCCTAATCCATGGATATAATTCTTAAAACCAAGAATGAAATTGATGCAGAAGGTAACTCAGTAATTGCATTCATTAAACATTCAACCATTCAATTTTGGAATATGATTAAATCAGTCTCCTTGAAATGATTATTGGGAATATCAGTGATGCAACTAAGTGAGGATCTGAAAGCAAAAAGGTAAAAGCATGTAAAACTAACTGTAAACAACTAATGTATTTTTGGCTTTCTCCAACATTCAAATGTGAAGCATTACCCTCTTGAAGTGTTGTGCAAGAAATCAATTATACCTTAGTTCCTAGGAAAATAACAATGTACTAAGTAAATTCAATCACTGTATGAATTAGACATTTAACCATTTAGTTTAGGATCATCATCATCTTGAAATGGCTTTTGAAAACATCCATTAACACAGTTAATTGGCAATTATGTTCTAAGAAAATGAATGACAAAACAGTAAGAAAATTAAGCAACTTTGTATTCCTATTACTTCAATCTTAATTTAGTTTGGAAACATAGTCGTTTTTCTCCACGAAATATCTTAGAAGAACAAGGTTGCATAGTTGTGATTTATCATTATGCTATTGATTAAAAACTGAAATGAAATATCATCCTAATTTAGAAAACAGATTTGCTGAAAACAGAGTAATGGAAATTGAACTAAAAACAACAAATGAAAAACCTCCTTCAGTGCAAGGGCCCTCTACAACTGTCGTGGCTAGAATGCTAGCTAGTTAAGGATGCAATTTAAACGATCATTGGCAACACGAAATTTGTATTATGAAAAAAATGAAGTCTGAATACAGAGTATCAGCAAAAAGCCTAAACTTAACACATAATTCCTTCTAACTTCTAACTTCTCTCAGTTCCATGCAACTGATATTTAAAGGAAAATAACATAACTATTTATGAGATAAACTTACTACAGGTGGCTAATTCGAATTAAATTTAACATGATTGTTTATGAGATAAACTTGCTACAGGTGGCTAATTCGAATTGCAATAGGACTGTTTAAACTTTTGATTAGCTACAAGTGGCTAATTCGAATTAGATTTGCAACAGAACTGTTAGACTCTTGATTAGCTACGAAAGAGCAAATCAAGAGTCCTACTACTTTCGGATAATGTACTTTGACTCCATCTTTGACCATGACCTTAGGCTTGCTTTTCCGTCGATCTGGACTGAGTGAATATGATAGAATCCATGTGGAGATGATTCTAGAAATGCCCATGTGGCCCAATTATTCATTTGACACCTAGAACCTACCAAACCATGAGAGTAGCTACGGAATCCACAGTTAGCTGCAGAATAGGCTACGTTCTGTAGCTAATTTTCAAAAATCTATTCAAATAGCAAGAACATGAAAATATAATATGGCGATCATTTTAATTCTTTCCTTAAGACAAAACCTAGCATTTATCATTGATTGGGTCTGTAATCTTATGAGAAAGTGAGGGAAAAAGGTGAGAAAAAATGTCAAGGAGAGGGTAATTCTGAGGTTCAACAATCATCATACTTCAAAAGGAGCTGGAAAACCACCTTTTCTAAAGCTTGATGTTAAATTCGAGTTGTCAATGTACAATGGTGAAGTTAATGCATAAATGTTGGATAATTGGATTCGTCAGTTGGAGGTGTATTGTAGAATTCAGAACCTTCAAGAGGATGATATCAAAATTCAGTTGGCTTCATTGAGAATGGAGGGTACAACACTCATTTGGTGGGAAGCAAGGACTCAAGACGAGATCAAAAAACATGGTAAGATCTCTATTACTTGGTCTAATTTCATTGTTGTTATAAAAAGACAATTATACCATTTAGCTCATATGCAAAAAGATATCATGAATTGGTAAAATTTCAGACAGTTAAAAGGTCAAAATGTGCAAGAGTGTACTGAGGAGTTTAGGAGAAGAGCTCTTATGATAGGAGTAGACTTGCAATCACAAGATACTTTGCTAAAATTCATAGGAGGTTTGCATAGCTATCTTCAACACACCAATCTTATGTTTAATCCCACGAATCTTGATGAGGTTTGTGTTCAAGATACACACCTCAAAGCAAGAGGGAAAAATGTACAATAATAAGGTAAGAAGAAGCCATTCCAGAGTGGTGAAAAAGGAAATAAATTTAAAGGAAAGAAGAAAAAAAATGCTTCTATTGAGAAAGAAGGGGAGAAACCTGTGTGCAAGAATTGTTTCAAAGAGGGCCATGATGAAGTGCATTGCTAGAAGCTTCATCCTCAATTAAGACCAAATAAATTTACCAATAAAGGGAAACAAAAGAAAAATGTTGTTGTACAACAAGACTTGGGTTCCGACTCAAGTGATGAAACAAATATTGCAACCACAGTCACTAAAGGAAAAGTCGTGGAAAAAACAAGCAAAGAGGAAGTCGTGGAAATCACCAGCACAACAAATAAATCGAACAACGCTTCAAATGAAGAAAACAAAATTGATCTTTTCCATATCAGAGTTCTTTCCAAACAAACCATGATAGATACACTATTTCACAATGGATCCTAGGCAAATTTAATTTCTAGAGACCTAGTCAAGAATTTGAATCTAGAAACCATGCCTCATCATCAACCGTATCTGTTGGGTTGGATAACCAAGGATGAAAATCTTCAGGTCACAAGGAAATGTGTTTTTAGGTTTGCAATTACTGCCAATTTTGTTGATGAAGTCAAATTAGATGTAGTGTCACTAGATATTTCTGGAATTGTGTTGGGAAGCTCGTATCTATATGACTGGAAAGTTGTTTTCCATATATTTGAGAACAAATATCATTTGTTAGATCTAAGATTTTTGTGATCCATAATTTAGAAGTAAGTCTTTTGGATTAATCACATTTCTAGGATTTGGTCGACGTTTCGAACCAACTAATGCGGTTCATCCTTAGGACAAGGTGAGAAATCCATTAATGAGAAGGAATAAATATTATCGATGGATTTCTCACCTTGTCCTCAGGATGAACCACATTAGTTGGTTTGAAACGTCGACCAAATCCTAGCAATGTGATTAGTCCGAAAGACTTACTTCTACATTATGGATAAAAAAAGCCTTAGATCTAACATTATTACCCTACACGGAAGGGATATGGTTGATAAAGCTCAAGAATTTGAACGAGCTCGACTGCAAGTTGCTAAGAAGAAATATGATCTTACGTTCCTCAAACGATGTAGGGATGCATTAGTTATTCCAGTGTTTGCCCGTATTTCTCACCCTTTTAATAATTCTAAAAATAGATAGACTTTTCTTAAATCTAGTATGGCTCTCATTAGATCTGAAATTGGTTTATTACAAAGGGATCTAGGTCAACTTTTTGGTAGGCTTTTTGATCTCCATATGGATCTAGCGAATGGGGTTTCGGGTTTTCTATGGAAGGTAATTGATGGTTTTAAGCTGCCAAAGCCCTTCGTTTGGAGTGAACTCCAAGAAAAAACATTCGGCTAAATTTGATAATTTACTAAATGGTGGAAAGCACATTTATGTTTCTGGAGATGGCTCGGATCCGACATTGAACCTGTCATCTAGTGTTGTTAATGAGGAGGAGGTCGCGGATTTAAACAATTGGGTTTGCATCCATTTTCCACATTCCATCTCTTCTCGGTCATTTTCACTTTCAGATTTCATCTTTCCCTCATCCCCAACCGCAAACTCTTCCACCCGTGGATCTCACACTAGGAATTACTCAGATTCAGAAGGTGATAAGGCAGTGTCAGATGTTGATAAGGTGATTTTAACCAATGGAAATTATTCAAAATCAAAGAAAGATTTTCTCCCATTTGAACCTGTTGTTTTGATCTCGTCAAACTGGCCCTCAATCGTCGACATTGACTCCTGCCCATCCTCGGATTCTCCCCTCAATCACTTGAACTCGTCACCTTCTTCTTGGTTCCCCTCTTCTCTTTTAATGGATCCATTGACCAAGCATAATGCAGCTCCTTCCACACAGTACTTAACCCTTCACCCTGCTACTGGAGTGTCTCCCTCCCCTCACTCTCCCCTTCTAAACCTTCCTTCCTCTTCCCCCTCATTCATTGTCGCCCCCCCTCTCCATTCCCCTATTACTAAACTTTGTGTCTCCAACTCATGTTCCTCTTCAAATTCTGTCTCTTGCATTGACTCTATTGGAGATTGTGTTTTTAATAGCAAACCTTTCTCCAGATTTGGTAAATATTATAATAATAACAATGATATAAATAATAATATTAATTCTATTAAATTTTATAAACATAATAATTGTATCTTGTCTTCCTCACTTCAAAGCAAAAATAATAGACATTATGACAAGAATAATATTAATAATAATAAATATTCTTTTGACTTAATTAAATATAGAAATAAAAATTTAATTAATAATAGAAATAACTTGGTTTCCTCCTCCTCTCTTAGTAATAATAACTTAGATCCAATGTATAACATTAATAACAATAACAATAATAATAATAACAACACCAACAACAATAATAATAATAATAACAACAACGATAATAATAATAATAATAATAAATCTCTTTTAGGTTTTATGAATGTTATTAATCTTTCCAGCAAGAATTTTGATCCTTCTGTCTTTAGTCTTCTTAATAAATGTCTCAATTTTTCCCTTGCCCCGAAGAAGATTCCTACTGATGAAGGCTAAACCTCCTAAGAAAAACCTTAGCAAGATTGAGTTTCTTGCCCTCAAATCCCTAAGGGACAACCCTGACATTGTTGTCCTTAGAGCAGACAAAGGTGGAGCAGTTCTCATTCTTGATAAGTCTAATTATGTCCACAAAATGTTAGATCATCTATCTAACAGTGGAAGTTACATCAAACTTAAGAATAATCTCATTAAGTTCGTTTCTAAGGAGGTAGCAGCCGCTATTAAGTCGGATTCGTCTCTTAATCCTCTTTCCCGAAAGCTCATTGAGAGAGATCCCCTTACCCCTAGAATCTATGATCTGCCAAAGATTCATAAGTTTGGGGGGGCCTTAAGACCTATTGTCAACACAATAGGCGAACCTACGAATATTTTGGCTAAATGATTAGCTCAAAAGATTAGACCTCTTGTTGGATGCACTGATTCTTTTGTTAAAGATTGTGTCTCCTTTGTTCAAGAGTGGAGAGATATCAAATTGGAACCGGGAGATTTACTAGTTAGTTTTGACATTGTTTCCTTATACACCAAAATCCCCATCCAAGAAGCCATTGATATCATAAATCGCATCACTGACAAAGACACTTCCAAGTTAGTTGGCCTCTGCCTCACCTCGACTTTCTTCAGTTTCCAAGGTGAGTTCTATGAGCAAACTTGCGGTGTTGCGATGGGCTCCCCTCTTTCCCCTATTGTCGCTAACTTGTTTATGGAAGATTTTGAGACCAAGGCCTTAGCCACTACTCAATTTCATCCTAAAAAATGGAAGAGGTTTGTTGATGACACATGTGTCATCTGGCCTCGTGGTTAGGAGAAACTCGATATGTTTCTTAACCACCTTAATTCTTAATCTGACTCCATCAAGTTCACAATGGAAGTTGAGGAGAATGGTTGCCTTCCCTTTCTCGACATTCTCCTTTCAAGGATGGATGATGGTTCCATTTGTCACCATGTCTTTTAGAAAACGAATCACACGGAATAGTATCTCCATTCAAATTCTCATCATTTCCTGGCTCAGAGATTCAGGGTGCTTAGCACTCTTGCTACCCATGCTCTAAGAGTCTCTTATGATAGCCACCTTGAATAGGAGAAATCCCATCTTCTTGAAGTTTTTGAAAAAATTGGGTATAATAGATCTCAAAGCCTAAAGGCCTTTCACAAAGTCTACAAAGTGCCAAGAGTTAAACCTGCTCATGATGATCCTATCTCTAATGTTCATCTCCCGTATATCCAAGGAACCACAGATAGGATTTCCCACATCCTTAAAAATATTAATGTCTCTTTTTCATTCAAACCTCTCAATACCATTAAAAATTCTCTTAGATCTGTTAAAGACTCTATCAACCTCAAGGACTCGAAAGGAGTCTACCTTGTTCCCTGCTCCTATGTATCCCCTACATTGGAGAAACATGGAGGTCAATTAAACAAAGAATTAATGAGAATGCATTATATCTTAGACATAATCGCTCCTGCTCATCAGCCTTAGCAGAGCATGCATATAAATCGAAGCACCATGTCTGCATTGAAGATTCCAAAGTTATCACTAATATATACCACTTCCACCACATGAAGCTTAGGGAAGCGATCCATTTCTTCTCATTTTCCTCTTTATTTTTTTCTGGTTTATTTTCTTTTGGTTTCAGCCTTGTTCCCCCTTTTTATTATTATTATTAATTTTTTTATTTTATTTTTATTTTTTATTACTAAAATATGCTTGCATAACAATAGAAAATTACTAGTTTTTTTTTAGCAATAGAAAATAACTAGTTATTATTATTATTATTTAACTAAAATATGTTTGCATAACAATAGAAAATAACTAGTTGTCTAATTTATTTATTTATTTGTTATTATTATTATTATTATTTAACCTTTGACTCTAGTTTTATTTAATTTATCATGGCTCTCTTTTTTAGGGTTTTAAACGTCCCTCTTTCGAATCATATAAACTTGATATTATTAATAAATAATCTTAATATAGAAATTAGTATTAATTAATAATTATTGAACTATATTGGTATCAAATATTTTAAATCCCTAACAGGTAGTTTTCTTCCAAATACATTTTTAATATGAATAAGTCAACCCCTAACAAATAAGAGGATTTAAGTTATTATTTTACGTAAATCGATAATATTGAAATACTATATTTTGTATTTAATTATTCCTTAACAACTATTTTTAACTAAATATAGAATATCTTAATAAAATAACTTCTTACCACTAATTCCAAAATAATTATTTTCTTTACCTACTAACTAATTCACCAACAGCTATTTTTAACAGCTAACTCTGGGCAATGATGCATCCTTACTATTTATTCCTTCTGATCGATGGATTTCTCACCTTGTCCTGAGGATGAACCACATTAGTTGGTTCGAAACGTCAACCAAATCCTAGCAATGTGATTAATCTGAAAGACTTACTTCTATAAAATATATTTTGTTCAAAGAAGGAGTGGAGTATATCGTGAGAGCCCATCGTAGAAAACTTAATTTGTCTTTAGCAAGCGTAGGGAAAATGAAGCGACTGGTCAATTCCAGCAAGAGTCTCGTGCTCCTTATGATCAAGCAGAAGAACGACACGGAGCATGAATCCTTTACAGGCTATGAAATGAAGCTGAAAGCTGAATTGCTTGATGTGGTCAATCAATATGAAGACATGTTTCAAGAACCAAAAGGATTGCCACCAAAAAGGGGAATTCAACACAAAATTCATCTACATCAAGACTGTCCACTCCCAATCATCGGTATGTATCGAATGTCAATTCTCGAAAGCTTAGAAATTAAGAAACAAGTTCAGGAATTGTTAGATAAAGGTGTAATTCATCCCTTTACTTTGCCATGTGGTTCACCAATTGTTTTGGTACCCAAGAAAGATGGAACTTGGTGCATGTGTGTAGATTATCGAGCTTTGAATAAAATTACCATAAAGAATCGATACCGACTACCCAGAACAGATGATTTGCTAGATCAGCTGAAGAATGCAAAATATTTCACTAAACTATTCTTGAGAAGTGGATATCATAAAGTTAGAATAGTTGAGGAGGATATTTGGAAGATTGCTTTTAAGACCCAACAGGGATTGTTTGAGTGGTTGGTTATGCCTTTCGGTCTTTGCAACGCTTCAACTACATTCATGATATTTGTGAATTATGTTTTAAGATCCTTTCTTGATGAGTTTGTAATTGTCTATTTAGATTATATTTTGATATTCAGCAAATCACGAGAAGAACATGTCAAGCATGTGAGGAAAGTGTTGGATGTCTTGAGAAAAGAACAATTATTTCTGAAGATGTCTAAATGTGAATTTGGGAAAACTTCCTTAGTGTATTTGGGCCACATAATTGGAGGAGGTGAGCTGAATATTGACCCCTCTATTGTTTCAGTTATTGTGAATTGGCCAATACCCAAATCAGTCACATAAGTAAGTAGTTTTCTAGGAGCGGTGCAGTATTGGAGGAAGTTCATTGCAAATTTCTCTTCCATAGTAGCTCCACTACATGATTTGACCAGCTGAAGGTTGTCTTCCAGTGGGGAGGCAAACAACAAAAAGCATTCGATGCTTTAAAACAAAAGATCAATTCAACCCCATTTTTAGCATTGCCGGATTTGAAACAACCATTTGAAATACAAACAGATGCAAGTGACTACACCATGGGTGCAGTTCTTTTATATCATGGTAAGCCCATTTCATTTCATTCTGAGATTTTTAATGGTGTTGTTATTAACTATCCTACATATGATAAAGAACTTTACGCGTTGGTGAAAAGTGTGAAGAAATGGAATCATTACCTAATGGGAAAAGAAACCATTATTCACACTGATCATCAACCTTTGAAATATCTACAATCTCAAACAAAATTGTAGCAATCAAGGCACTTTCATTGGATGGGATTCTTACAAAAATTTCACTTGGTAATCAGGTACAAGAAAGATATTTATAACAGAGTTGCTGATATGCTTTCTAGACTGATTGTTAATGTAGCCATTTTACTCAAGAATCATTATGTTTTTCCTGAAAGTTATATTGAACAATATGCACAAGATGCTGACTTTCAAGAGGTATATTCAAACTTGAGTCAAGGCCAAAAAGTTGAGGAATTAGACTACCATGTACATGATAATCTATTGTATAATTTGGGAAAACTTTTTGTTCCACAGGGAGAGAGAGTAAATGTTAAAAGGGAAGCACACACTTCTCTTATTGCTGGACATTTTGGTGTAAGTAACACAGTGGAAAATCTTCAGAGGTATTTTTACTAGCCTCGTATAATTGAAAGAGTGTCACGTTTTATCAGAGGTTGTTCATTGTGTGCAGTCAGTAAGCCTAGTAATAGGAAACTAGGATTGTAAACACCACTTCCAGTGTCTTCACATCCATGAGAGAGTGTTTCTATGGATTTTGTAGGAGGTCTCCCTTTATCAATAAAAGGTCATGATTATTTGTACGTAGTTGTGGATAGGTTCAGAAAGATATGCATATTCATGCCTTGTAAAAAACAAATTACAGTTGAACAAACAACTCAACTTTTCTTTCAAAATGTATGGGTTCATTTTGGATACCTACTTCTATTGTAAGTGATCGTGATTCCTGATTTGTTGGGAATTTTTGGTCAAGTTTATGGAACTTGATGGACACCAAGTTGAAGAGAAGTACATACTTCCATCCGCAAATAGATGGTCAAACTGAAGTGGTTAACAAGGCAGTTATTCATTTACCAAGAGGATATTGCAGCAAACATCCTAAGTTGTGAGATGAACATTTGCATTATATTCAGCATGCTTACAATTGAGCAAAACACTCTGCTACTCTAACTTCGCCTTTTGAGGCGTGTCTTGGTTATTTGCCTAAATCGCCTTTGGATTTCATCTTTGAGAAATATGTAGCTGTAGATGGACATAGCGACATAGACAGAGAAAAGAAATTCATTGAGCAAATTCAGTTGATTCACCAAATAGTTCAAGAACAACTAGAAAAGAGTCAAGGCAAGTATAAGGCAAGTCATGATAAGCATCGTGTGGATCATCAGTTTCAAGTAGGTGAAGAAGTTTGGCTTTACATTAGCAAGGAAAGGCTTCAAGATGAAGGTAAAAAAATGAAACCAATCCATTATGGTCCATTTAAAATTCTGGAAAAGATTGGTATTAATGATTTCAAGCTTGATTTGCCTTCATATGTGCAAATTTATTCTGTTGTTAATGTTGAAGTTTTGAGATTGTATGAAACTCCTTTGATTGAAGATCAAGGAGAAAGTGTACAGATTCCATCAATTCAATATTTTTCTCCAGAATTTCTTGATGAGCTTCAACAAGACACCATACTTAATAGAAGAACGAGGTCATCAAAGAGGGGAAATGTTGATTATCCTCGAGTGGGTCTCAAAGGTACAAATCCATCAAAGGCCAAATGGATTGAAGAGGATAAGGTGAGGGAACAATACCCTCATCTTCTCAATAACTGAATATAATATTTTGGGGTCCAAAAGGCTTCCAGTGGGGAGGAGTGATTAGGGGCTCAAGTTTATGCTCAAAAATCAAAGTTTCATAATCTTTTTAAAACTAGCTTAAGATCTAATAACTTGTCATTCTAAATCCAACATTGTGAACGACACTCAAATCTGAGCTCATATGCAGAAGTTAGAGCAAATCAAAGTTCAAGTTTGACTTGTCTACATGGCAGGATTGGATGACATGGAAAATCATTTTAGCAAATGATGAGGCGCCATGTGGTAGGCTTCCATTGGCGCCTGCATATCGCAAATCGAAGTCACAGGTAGAAAGGTGTTTGAAATCGGCCCCAAAACAGACATGTTGTGATGTGATCTAATCACAATTGCATATTGCAGGTGGATAAGAATCGGCCCCCAGCAAAGCCCGGTTGCGATGCGATTTATCGCATATCACAATCGCAGAAAAGGGTTGTGTTTGCAATGTTTCTGGAAGTAATAGTCGATTTGTGATTTGCGATGGACCGTTGGATGTGATATTTTATATGTTGTAGTTTAATGTCCTGTCGGGTCCGCGATATCACTATCGCAACATCGCCGCCATGTTAACAAGACCTTCAACCCTCCAAAATCCACTGATTGCAAAATGCAATAGTTCTTGGATGGAATGCGACTATAGGTTGCGATTTAATATCCTGTCTAGTCTGCGATATCACAATCGCAAATCACCTGTTTCTATTCACAGACCATAAGAGCCTGCAACACTTGCCGATTGTGATTTGCGATATGACCGACAGGTTATGGCCCGCAGCGTGGCGAAATATTCGCTCAATTAGTGGATTTTGGAGCGAATTTGTGAGATTATGTCGATATTGGAGTAATTTGTGGAACAAATAGTGGGAGAACTACGAGAAGTCATAACTTCTTTAGTTCTTATCCAAATTGGATGCAAAAAGAGGCTAGATAACCATTTTTTAGTATTTTGAACTCACCTAGATAGTTTTTAGAGGCATTTGAGCATTGTAAACACACTTTTGTTGTAATTTGGAGCATAATAGAGAGGCCCAAGCATTGGAAGCTGGACCAAGGAGACGTAGCCCAAGAGGGGTCAACTTCTCATGAAATCTCTTTGTTGTGTGTTGTATTTTGATGTTCTTTGTTTTTATTTTGCTGTTGTTCAACATATGTTTTATGTTAAATTTTTTATAACTTTTACATAAGAAACTCTCATGGGAATTAGTTAATTAAGCAAACATGGTGAATTCTTAAGCACTTTATAAGCAACCGATAAGCATCCTTTTTTTTTGTAAACTTGGCAGTGCTTCCTCTATTTATATTAATTTTCCAAAATCATTAACTTCCATTTGTTCCAGGTGGCTTACCTACCCGAAGGAAACCAGATAGCCACCTGTCTGCATTAAACCCTGTCCAAAATTTAAAAAGGTTTTTTGCTATCCATCTAGCATCATTGTTTTGACTGTCTATACTACTGTTTAGATAAAACAAATTAAAAAAGTAAGTGAATTTCATCAAAATTTTATCAGATTCGAACTGGACCATTGCATCAATCCTCATCCGAGGATATTACTGGGGTTGGCGCTTTGGCACTGGAGCTTGGCATCTCGCTCCTCTGCTCAATTCTCCACTTCAAATCTTTTAGTGTCTGTTCGATTCTTCCCAAGGCCAGGTTATTTCTGTAGGTCTGTATCTGAACTGTTGCTATTTCCCTGAGTAGTTCAGCCCTGACTGGATCCTTTTCCTTGTTTTTCTCCTATGCCTCTATTCCATCACCCGCTGCTTGCTCTCGATTCAGGGTCATGGCCCGTGCCACCACATTCTTCATTACCCAATATTGTTGTATGGTTTGCCTAAATAGGGAGTGCCTTCCACGAGAATTCCCTGGATCGAGAACCATGGTTTCCCACTCCTCCATGGGGATGTCCTCGTGCTTGATGTTGTCATTCAATTCTCTCTCCCAATTGGAAATTTGGGCCCTGATGTTTGGCGGGTTCCCTGCCATATATGTGTCGATAAGAGTCTTCATGTGTTCACTACCCAGCTTCCTCCCTCTTTTCCTGGTCGACCCGCTTATTCCTTCTTCCTTCTTGTTTTCTCTCTTGCCTCTCTTGGGGGCCATGTTACTCCCTGCCTGTCTACAACTTTCGTCTTCTTGTTGTTCTCTGTTCTCCTCATTGTATTGTCCTCGGTATGATAAGATACCTATCACAGAGCCATTGCATTTATCAGAATTATAATAGTAAATCAAAACTATTTCCCATTTACCCATTTTCTTTCCCTTTCCAGGGTTTGTTGCCTTCGGGATTTTTGTCGGAAGGGGTTTAGAGCCAGTCCTCTTTTTGTTAAGGGTTTGTTCCTTGCTTGGATATCTTTCCATTTTCCTTTCGTGGCAACAGTCGACGCACAACCTATCTATTTTGGCCAGCCTCATGGGTTCCTCCTCGAATGAGGTCGGTTTTCTATTCCTCCATTCCCAGGGTCTCCCTGGCTTGTCTACAGCTTCCCTCCGGGTGTTGGCTCTAAATCCCTCCCCCCAAGGTTTCTTGTTTTCCTGGTTCACTATATTCCTTGATTTTTTTCCCTCAAGTTGCTTCCTTTTTGCCTTCTAGCTCCCTCCCATCAATTCCTATAGGTCTGGCTATAGTCATGTTCTATCGGGTTTTACTGTGAGCTTTTGCCATTGTATGGTCCTCTCCCTTCCTGGGTACGAGACCCTCCCACCTGATCTCCCTACCCCGGGATTTCACAAGCACTTCTATATTGTTTATCTCAGTGTCGCAGAAGGTTCTGGTTTCCTTCTTAACAGACTTATGCATGTTCCATCTCAAATATCCTATATTCCTACTGAAATTAATCTTGGGCCTAATGAGGATGGGGAGCATAGGAACTACATACCAACTTGTAGGTCTGATGTCGCTTTCGTCCGCAGGCTGGATCTTCGCTCTTCGACCACCTTTCCTCTCACCAGCTCTCCTCTCTGTCATCTACATGCATTTAGCTATATCCTAATTTCCGTTAAGTTTTATGCCCCTCCCCCTCCTGTCCCTTACCTTTACTGCCACTTGTCTGGCATTATTACCTGCGCGGATCCCTACACCATCCTCTCGGGATGCTGCCCCTCTATCCTTACTACCATCTCCTCTCATTAATCCACACTTTCTCCCAGCTGCTCTTGCCATGTATGTGATGTCCTTGTCCTACCACTTGCTGACATTCTTCTGCCCGCCCCCCTTCTCATTGCCCTGCCCTCTTCTCTCTCATTCTCATCCGTCACCACCCTTATTCTTTAGAGAGATGTACCTTCTTTGCCCTGCTCCGTCACTTGTCAGCTTACCTGTCTACTCACTTCATTCCCCTCATTTGTCCGTTCCCCCACTTGTCCTCTTCCTCCCCCTTCCCGGTCACATCTCCCCGGTCCCTCTAGATTTCCTATGTTGTTCCCTGATCTGGGGTTCCTCTCTCCTCCTTTGTCTTGTTCGAGGAGTTTCACTAAGTTTTCCATCTCCTCCATATGGAATAACTCTTCCTCGTTTGTGTCCAGGGTTCTTCCTCCATGCCTGCTCCCCTAGTTTTCCAGGTTGTCTGCTGGTGTGTTGCCTTTCCTTCTCACATGGGTGGGAAGGATGTAGTCTATCTGTCTTATGAGTTTTCCAATCTCCTGCACCAGCCAAGCGGTTCTCCAGCTATGGCTGATTTTCTCTGATTGGGTTCCTTGTTGTAGCTGTTTAACTATATCAATTACCATTTTCGAGTCTCCTTCAACCTGTAGATTTTGGTATTTCTCCCTTATGGCAATTTCCAGCCCTTTTTTCAGTGCATGGAGCTCTACTTCATTGTTTGTAGCATTACCGCAGTCCATCGCATAGATTCTGAGAGTCCTTCCCCTGTCGTCTCTGAATACTCCGCCAGTCCCTGCCTCGCCTGGGTTCCCTTTCGCAGCCCTATCGAAGTTTAACTTAATAAACCCCTGTTGAGGTCTTTTGAAGTGGTTGGCCTCCTCCACCTCGTTTCTTTGGTGTTTCCTGGCTGTCTTGTGCGTCATGCTTGGCTTTAGGTTTAGGCGTATCATTATTTTTGTTTCTGTTGGGTCAGTTTTCCAATCCTCCTCGAACCACCTCTCGGTAAGAATGGTCTCTCTGATATTTTGTATAATTTGGTTCCATATCTTTGTTCTTGCTCTACCTTCCTCCTTGAATATCAGTCTATTTCTCTCTTTCCAAATATTCCACAGAACAAAGCCTAGCGAGAGTCTCCATGCCCTATTCAGGATCGTGTTCTGGTAAGGTTTTTTCCTCTAGTTCTCTATCATTGTTTGCATGCTATTTATATTTTTGTCGCTGATTTCAAATATTTGTTGATGTTGTTTCCACAGGTTTACGCTAACTTTACAAGCATTGGTTAGATGCTCTATGGTCTCTTCTTGTTCTTTGCAGAGGGCACATCTCAATGGGCCTTGCATTCCTTTTTTTCTCAGTTGGTCCCATGTCAGTGCTCTCCCGTGGCTCAAGATCCAGGTAAAGAATGCTACCTTCGGTCATGTTTTTGTTTTCCATATACTTTCCCATTTTTTTTGTTTCTAGATGTATGTTGTATCCTGCTTTTAATTGGTAGCCTTCTCCTATTGTGAACATACCTTTGATTCTATGGCCCCATCTTAAAGTATTTGGCCCTTCTTTTATCGCTACTTTCCTTGTTTCCATTTCCTTTTCATAGATTTCCCATTGGGGTGTTGCTGGCGCTTCTGGCCAACTTTCCTATTGTTTCCACTTTCTCCAATATCCTTCAGATTTTGGGCACCAGTAATTTCGTACTATGTCACCTTCATTTAGGCTGGTGAATTGGTGGATCTCTTTAAGTTGCGGCTGGTTGTTGAGTTTTTCTCTCTGTTGCCACGCTTCTTCCCAGAAGTTGGCTTTATCCCCTCCTCTGACTTCCTAGAAGTTGTGCTCTCTGATCAGATCCCTGTTGGCACTAGCCAAATTCCATATTGCAGAGCCTTTCTTCTCATTTTGACTTCTCAGCTTTCCTTTTGGGGACCTAGGCATCTCATATTTTCTCTCCCATAGTTTTTTCCATAGGTCTTCCCCTCCCTGTGTCCATCTCCACCACAACTTTTCCCCCATTACCTGGTTCAAGATGTATGGATCTCAAAGACCGAGTCCTCCTTCTTTTAGGGATTTTCTTAGCCAGCTCCAGGATAGGAGCGCCCATTTCTTTGTCGTGCTAGGCCCTTTCCATAGGAATTTTTTAAACATATCTACCATTTTCTGGCAGATTGTTTTAGGTGTGGCTTGGCTGGTAAGTTGATATATCGGGAGTAGAATGATGCGGCTCGAGATATTCAGTGCCCTGAATGTCCAGTTTTGCATTCTCCGTTGAATCTTTCCCATCAAGGTACTCCAGTTGGCCACTCTGTTTTGCTGGTCATTTAACAGGATGCCTAAATACTTTGTAGGGAAATTCCCAATTCTAAATCCCATGGTTCTTGCCAGGAAGTCTTGGGAGGAAGCAGGGGTATTGAAGAAATAAATTTCCGATTTCTCTTTACTTATCTCTGTCCTAGAGGCACCTGTGAAGTCTATGAGAATTTCCATTATTTTTTTTGCTTCTTTGAGCGTTGCCTGTCCATATAGCATGATGTCATCAACAAATTGTTGGTGGGTTAGAGGGAGATCATTTCCCCATAGTCTTAGGCCCTTAAGTTGTTTGTTGTTAACTTTAGCTTTTATCAGTCATCCTAGTCCATCTGTTGCGAGGATAAACAGGAACGGGGATAGTGAGTCGCCTTGTCTGAGCCCTCTGGACGCATTGAAAGCTTCTGTAGGTGATCCATTTAGAAGTAATCATAGAATTGGCGTGGTTATCATTGACATTACCCAACTTATCCATCTTTTATCGAAGCCGAATGCCTTTAGGATTTTTTGGAGGTATCCCCAATTTAGTCTGTCATAAGCTTTGGCTAAGTCTAATTTTATCAACATTCCTTTGGTTTTTGAATTTTTCAATGAATAAATTGCTTCTTATGCTACCACTATGCCATTTGTTATTTGTCTGCCTTTAACAAACCATGTCTGCTCCTGGGATATCAACCCTGGTAGTATTGGTTTAAGTCGATTCACCATAATTGTAGCTAATATTTTGTATATAACATTGCATAGCGCTATAGGTCGGAATCCTCGTGGTTCTTCTGAGTTCTCCGTCTTTGGTATCAGGGCTAGGAATGTGGCATTCAAGGCCAGATGCATTCTTTTGGTGCATCTGGATTCTTCTACTGCATTCACTATGTCTTGGCTCATGAAGTTCCATGTAGCTTGATAAAATTCTGAAGTGAATCCATCAGGCCTAGGTGCTTTATTCTTTGCCATCTTTTGATTACCTCCTCCACCTCCGCTTTCGTTATGACTCTTAGGAGAGCCAAATTCTAATCTCTAGTTACTAGTTTAGGGATATGTTGACTAATTTTACCAATGTTGTCCTCCCTTCTGATATTTGGTTCTGTCAGGAGCTCTTTAAAATGCTATACCAACAGATTCTCCATTTCAACTTTTTGAGTTAGCCTATTGCCTTGTTGGTCCCTTAGGGAGAAGATTATGTTTTGTTGTCTATGTTGTACCATTGCTTTATGGAAGAATTTTGTGTTTCTTTCTCCTTCTTTTAGCCATTGGATTCTCGATTTTTGTTTCCATAGGATTTCCTCTTGTTTTCTCCTTTCTTCCAGATTATTTAGCACCAGTCCTTCCTCTTCTGCCAGCTCTTCACTTCTTCCTTCCTCTATGATTTTCTGTTGTATTTGTTTCATCTTTATTTGGAGTGTTTCTTGTTCCTTCTAGATGTTTCCAAATTCTTCTCTGTTCTACTTGTTTATCCTTCCTTTTAAGTCTTTTGATCTGAGTTGGAGGGTGTGAATTTTGTTTCTTCCTTCCATCCCAGTCTCAGTCTCCCTCCACCAATTCTTCATTTTATCAATAAAGGTGGGTTCTCTTAGCTAGAATGCCTCAAACCTAAAGGGTCTATTCTGGTTCTGCTGATTCATAGCTATTTCTAATTTAATGGGCCAGTGGTCCGACCCTAAACACGAGAGGATTGTTGCTTCATAGAAAATATATTTTCCAATGAAGTGTTATGTTGCTAAGAATCTGTCTAACCTGGATGTTATTTGTCTGCTCCCTCCACTTAGATTGTTCCACGTATAGTTTCCATTTATGCTTGGAATATCTACCATTTTCAGTTCTGCTTGAAGTTCCTTGTACCTCTCCATCTCTGGCTCTTCTCTTTGCAGTCCACCTTTCTTCTCCTATTTTGATGTTGTCAAGTTAAAGTCCCCTGCTATCATCCACAGTTTCGCCTCGTGAAGGTTTCCAAGTTTTTGTAGTTGGAGTAAGCTTCCTCTTTCCGCTGGCGTATGAGGGTCGTATACTGCAGAGACTAGAAACCATTCTCTATTTCCGATTAGCCTGAATCTTCCCGTCAGTATTCCTTTCATGCCTATCCAATAATCTACAGTAATTTATATAGGGTTCCATATTATTTCTACGCCTCCCACACTACCTTTCACATCTATGGACATGCATTCATATTTCAGTTTTATTTTATTTAGGATTTCCTCCATTTTCCTTCCTGAGATTTTTGTTTCCTGTAACAACATTAGTTGAGGTTTTTATTTTCTTAACCTTTCCGCTAAGTGTCTCTGTTTGCCTTTACTATTAAGGCCTCTTATATTCCAAGATGTAATTATCATTGGGGTGCTTGGCTGGTTTGGTGGAATACCGCCAATAGCAGTACTACTCTCCCTGTATTCACTAACATTTCTCCCATGATCTGTATCAATTCCTGTAGGTTTCTTCGACCTCTTTTCTTTCCACCTTTTGCTTTGCTCTGATGGTCTTGAGTGTTGCCTGTTGAAGGCCTAGTTGTTCTACCATTTCCATTTTCCCTTGTCCCTGTTTCGCTTGGTACTGTTGAAATGTTTCTCTGTATAGTCTTTTTTTCTCTTCTGGAATGAATCTTTCATCCAGGTGTCTCCACTCATTTAATAGTTTCCTAAACACTTCTTCTTCTAAACTTAGTTCTTCTCCTCTGCTTGTATCAATTTCCATTATTGCATTATCCATCTTCTCCCTCTCTTCCTTTTCCTCCTTCTCTGTCAGTTCGCTTTGTGCCTTCCTCTTGGGTTTTGATTTGCCTTGGCTTGTGCTACTTTCCTTTCCTTTTCCCCCCTGATAGTCCATTGTTTGGGTCTCATTGTTATCTTCTTATTCTTCTTGTAGGATTTCAAAACTGTTTGTATTGCTTGGCTAGGCTTGTTGTTCTTTCTTTCCTTCACTGGTATTCTCTCTTGTTTGTCTTCTTTTGCTTTTTACTTCTTGAAACCCTTCCTTGTCTTCTTGGTTTTTTCTTTGTTGTTTATTCCTACGCTCCTCTTCTTCTATATTGAGTGGGCATTCCTTAAACAGATGTCCATACTCATGACATCTCCTACATCTGAATGGAATATGTTCATAGTCGAGGGTTTTCTACCAAACCTCTTCGTGATACTCTAGCTCGACTGTGTCTAGAATAGGGTCAGCTATATTCATGTAAACACAAATTTTAGCGTATGAGATGTATCTTCCTTTTTTTGTCATTTATGCTATTTTAACAAACTGCCTATTGTGTTTCCTGTGCCCTCTAGGATCTCCGGGTCCTAGAAGTCCATTGGAAGCCCAAATAACCTAGCCCATACCAGGGCTGCCAAGAATTTTTCCTTGTCTGGGTTATAACATTCTTCCCAATATCTCATGAACAATCCAGCATTATAATGAAAGTAAAGGCCATTCTCAAACACTTTTTCTTTATCTTGCAGGTTCAAGAATATTACCGTGAAGAAGCCTCTTGCTCCCAGCTTTAGCTCGATGTGGCCTCGAGGTTGCCATTTTTGCTGGATCCATTTGGTGAGGTCCTTTTCCATCGGCCATACTCCAATGAACTTGCATATGAGCGCATGGTCTTTCATGTAGCTTCTATATCGCTCCAGTTTGTTCATCGGGATTATGAATCTTGGTTTCTCTGTCGCACATGGTAAACACTTGCCTCTGCTGCCTGCTTGCCATCATGCTCCAAGGACAGGTCCTGGTTTTCTTGTTTCTCCCGCCTGGTTGCTAGTGTTCTGGCCTTCCCCTGCCGCTACGTCTCGATAGGAGGGGATCTCTCCCCTCCTCTCCTCTTCTGTCATTTTCTTCTGGTTCTTGGTTTCTGGGTTTGTCGCTTGCTGCGGTTTGTGGTTCTTCCTAGCGTCGTCTAACTCATGGCCACCTGACCATTAGGGTTACAGAGCTCATTTACAAGTCATATGGTCATGAATACCTAACTGTGGAGTTCTGGTGGGATCCGGTGCATTAACATTGGTATGGTCGCACCCGCAACCGATAAGCATCTTGGGTTTTATTCTGAATGGGGAATTAGCATAGCATTACTAATCTGCTCCATTTCAGATCAAAGGCTAGACGTAGAAGGTGATCGGCGATCGCTAATTGACGAATTGACATGGCGTACACCAAAGTTACACCTTCCATTGGAAATCATTGATAGAGAGGGCTCCGATAAACATTGTTTGGTGCTTCATCTCTAAACGGTTTCAAGATGGACACCTATAATGGGTTAGAGATCTATCTCTCTATCTCTGAATTACAATGATTGTACTTATAAATATTTCGATCACGGGAAGAGCCACGGGACCAAGGACGAAACGCAGAAGGTGATCGTCGATAGAGAGCACTCTGATTTGGGGCTTCACTCATTTCCTCTCCACATAGATCAAGCCACGTCACTCATTGGAGGTCACAGTTTTTGGGACTACAACCAAATGCTACATTGTGGAATCGTCGATTGCGATTCTGCGATATTATAAAGGCCCAGGTGCATGTGATGTGGTCCCATGCGTGTGGGGGTTCCATAGCAGACATTGAAGCATTGGATGATGCATTTCTGAAGCAATGGGGGGTAAGAAAGACCTTCTCTATTACCATACAGAGTTTGGAAACCTAAAGAGGGAAAATGGGGAATCATTGCCTGATTTTAATAAAATATTTAACTGTATGTATAGTAAGATACCAGCTGAAGTAAATCCCACCCCCACCTCTACCAAACTCACTTATGCCAATGCTTTTGACTCTAATTTCTACCTGCTTTTGAGAGAAAGAAGATGTGCCACTCTAGTTGAAATGCAAGATGCAGCCCTAGAAGTAGAAGCTAATATCGTGGCTGCAGAAAAGCTCAAAAGTCATGCTGACAGAAGGAGGTAGAGAGGTGAGGCTTCTTCTTCCTCTGCTTCATCTTCAGAACCTAAACTAGACAAAATGACTAAAATGATAGAGTCATTGGCTGCTGAGATATCTAAGCTGAAGGTTGAGCAGAGCTCTGGAAAGACAAGGCTTCAAAACACATTTGCTCCAAGAAACCCAAATCCATTCAGAAGAGCAAATGAGCAGTTGCAGATCATTCAGAAGGGTAAAGAATCAAATGAAGAACAAAGAGTGAAGGCTCCCTTCTAGAATGTAGTCATGGAAGTTGAGCAGTCTAAAGAAGAGGATGAAATTCATTGCATGGAAGATAAGGGCAGTGCTGCTTTCTTGACATTGGCTGCCTATGAAGAATCATTACTCCAAGACCAAACTAGTCAAGAGTGGGACAGAGAGGCTGTTCTGCAGACTGGTGAACAACAAAGATATAATCTGAGGTCAAAAGCAAACAATGTCAAGGAGAACCCTGCCCAAAGAGCTGTTGTCCAAACAGAGCAACAGAATATCAGACAGAAGAAGCCAGCAGCTAATCCAGTCATCCTCAAAGCACCAGCTCAAGAGGTAAGAGGTCTTGATAAGTCTCCTTCCCCTTTCAACTTTGAGTCAGAAGTCCAAAAGTTAAAAATATATGTACCTCTAATAGAACTAGTAAAGAGTGAAGTTTTTAGAAAGCCTATCCTTGATGCTCTTGAGCTGAAAGCCTCACAAACCCCCACTGACTACGTCAATTTGCAAGATGATAAGCCTGCAGTTGTGCTTAGCCCAATGATCGAACTTGCTGATAATAGCTCCCCATCATTTTATGTCTCCTTGACCATTCATGACAAAATCCTCCACAATTGCCTACTAGACAAAGGGGCTAGCCACAATTTGATGCCAAAAGCTGTCATGGAAGAGTTAGGCCTTGATATCACTAGACCATATCATGACTTATTCTCATTTTATTCAAGAAAGGTAAAATGCCTAGGATTAATCAAAGACATAGCTGTTACCCTAACTCAGTTGCCCATGAAGAGCATGATGATGGACATTGTGGTAGTAGATGTCCCTCCCAAGTTTGGCATGTTGTTGTCCAGAGGGTGGATCAAGAGACTAGGTGGGACGCTACAGAATGATTTATCCTATGCCACTGTGCCAGTCTTTGGAGGGGAAAGCAGGAGATTGTACAGAGAAGCACAGCTGGCCTACATCATTAGTGATGAGAAGAATCATTCTAATCATCCCATTTATGTTGTGGACACCAATTTTGGATCATGTATCCTCCAAATTGAAGAATCCTAGAAGGCCTCAATGCGGATCAAGAAACCAGTGAATCAGGCCGAGGGAGAGCAAGAAAGTTAGGTTTGGGAAATGCTCTTTGATGGAGCATGTTCAAGGGAGGCTACAGGAGCTGGGGTGGTGCTGATATCTCCAGAACAAGAAAGCACACATCTGTCTTTTAAGCTGGATTTTCAAGTCACAAACAATATAGTAGAGTATGAGGCTCTAAAATTGGGCCTTAATGCACCTAAAGACAGAGGAATCAGGAACATAATGGTGTTTGGAGATGCTGACTTCATCATTCAGCAAGTGAATAAAACATTCCAGGCAAAGCACCCAAGGCTGAAAGCATACAGAGATGAGGTATGGAGACTCAAAGATTCTTTTGATCATTTTTGTATCTCATATATCCCTAGAGTAAAAAATCAGCTTGTTGATTCCCTTGCTATGTCTGCTAGCATGTTTATTCCCCCCATGCCTCCCAGACTAGTTTATGAAGTTCAGATGAAATTCAGACCATCCTTGCCTGATAATGTCCAACATTGGAAAGTTTTTGAAGATGATGATGAAGTGAATAGGTTTTGCAAGTCATTGATGAATTTTCTGAAATGCAAATTGACCAAGAGAATGAAGTTTTGGAAGAAAATCCCCAATCCCAGCTTAGAAACAGAATTGGTAAAGATAGCATTGTCCAACTGCCCAGCAATCATATACCTAAAGGTCTGGTTCCATTAGAAAAGTTGTTTGACCAGAATGATGTGCCTTATAACACTTCCCAGAAAGAAGACCAATCTGCAGTCTGTAAGCATAATATAGGAAGTCCAAGACAACCAAGATATATAAATCTGTCCACCCATTTGTCTGCTGCCCAAAGTTCTGAGTACTGCAGTTTAATGAAACAATTTGCTGATGTTTTTCCCTGGAAATATAGTGACAAAAAGACACCATTCCTTTCAAATAGAAACTAAGACCCATAAATCCTTTGCTCCTTCCTCTAATTGAAAAAGAAATCAAGAAGTTATTGGCTGCCAAAATCATAGTCCCTCTCAGATATTCAAAATGGGTAGCCAATTTGGTAGTGGTAAGGAAGAAAAGTGGAGAAATCAGGCTTTGCGCTGATTTCAGAAACTTAAACAAATGTTCTAAGAAAGACAATTATCCTCTACCCAAGATGGAGAATTTGCTGTAGAAGGTCTCAGGAACCAAAGTAATGCCTTTCCTGGATGGATTTTCAAGGTATAATCAGGTTGCTGTACATCCAGATGACCAAGAAAAGACTGCATTCACCACTCCTTGGGGCACTTTTATGTATTCCAAGATGCCTTTGGGTTGATGAAGGCTGGAGCCACCTTTCAGAGAGCTATGGATATAGCATTTGTGGGAGAGAAGGATAAGTTTGTCCTTATCTACCTAGACGATATAACAGTGTACTCCAGTAGCCATTACGACCATTTGCAGCATTTAAAAAGAGTGTTCCTGAAAGTGCAGAAGGTTTGGGATTTCAGTCAATCCTAAAAAGTCACAGTTTGCTTTAAAAGGCAAGTTGTTAGGACATGTTGTTTCTACCACAGGTGTTCGAATTGACCTAGAAAGAGTAAGAGCAATACAGACCTTGTCTATCCCAAGATCAAAGAAAGATATCCAGTCCTTTCTAGGCAAGATAAATTTTGTAAGGAGGTTTATCCCAAATTTTGCAGAACTTGTAAAGCATATTACCTCCATGTTGAGAAAGGGGTCAAAGATCAAATGGACTGATGTAGCAAGAAGATCCTTTGAGTCCATTAAGAAAGCTATTATGGAAGCTCCCACTTTAAGAAGTCCAGATTATAGCAAGGAGTTCCATATATTTTCATTTTCCTCTGATGACACCCTTGCAGCAGTTTTATTGCAAGCAGATGAAGAAGGCTTAGAGCATCCAGTGGCTTTTTTCAGCAAAACATTAAGGGATGCTGAGCTAAAGTATGATATCATTGAAAAATAGGCATATGCTCTTATCAAGTCTTTGAAAGCTTTCAGAATTTACATTCTGCATTCCAAGATAATTGCATATGTACCCTCTGCTTCAATAAAAGATGTTCTAACGCAGCCTGATGTTGATGGAAGAAGGGCTAAATGGATCGCAAAACAGATTGAATTTAACATAGAACTGAAGCTCGCCAAGCTTGTCAAAGGTCAGGGTCTTGCTAGACTAATGGCTGAAGATAATTGCAGAATGTTGGACATAAATCTCATAAGCACAACCTCAAAATATGGACAAACAGCACGAGAAATGACTGAACCAGGGAAGGATTAGTTATTGGCAGAAAATATAGCTTCTTGTGAATGGTATTCTGCCATAGCTCAATTCTTGTTGAAGCTAGAAATTCCTCCAGGCCTTAGTTCAAGCCAAGCCAAAACTATTAAGCTCAGGGCAGCTAAATATTACATTCATGAAAATCTATTCTACTGGAGGGACCACTCTGGAATTCTCTTGAATTGTCTAGACAAAGAACAATCCATTGGAGTCATGCAGCAGTTTCATTCCAGCATATGTGGAGGACATCATTATTGGAAAACTACAACCCACAAAATCCTCAGAGCTGGGTACTATTGGCCCACCTTGTTTGCTGATGTCTTTTCATTTGTTAAATCATGTGACAGGTGCCAAAGATTTGAAGGGAAGCAACAATTGAAGTCCCTGCCCTTAAAACCTATACATGCTAGTGGCCCTTTCCAGCAGTGGGGCTTGGATTTCATTGGAGAAATCAATCCACATTCCAGTGGCCAGCACAAATGGATCTTAGTTGCCACTGATTATTTCACTAAATGGATTGAAGCAATCCCTACCAGAAAGGTTGATCACCATGTGGTCATGAGGTTCTTGACAGAGAATATCTTCACCAGATTTGGTTGTCCACATAAATTGATCACAGACAATGCAGCAGCCTTCAGGGCAAAAGAATTGGTGGACATGTGTGACTCAATGGGCATTAAGCTGGTTCATTCCACCTCATATTACCCTCAAGGCAATGGTCTAGCAGAATCTTCCAACAAGAGCCTAATAAGGATAATGAAAAAGCTGTTGGAAGACAACAAAAAGAATTGGGATTCTAAGCTCAAGTATGCACTGTGGGCTGACAGAGTGACCACCAAGAAATCCATAGGGAATTCTCCATTCAAGCTAGTATATGGCACTGAGGTTGTGTTCCCAATTCAGTTAACCCTCCCTGTGGCAAAGTTCTTGCAAGAAGAGTAGAATGAGGAAGAGGACATGGCAAAAAGGATCTCTGATTTGGCAGAGGTACATCAAATCAGAGAACAGCTCGTTGAAAAGTCTGCAACACATCAGAAGAAGATCAAAGAAGCTTTTGACAGGAGGACAAAAACAAATAATTTTCAGATAGGAGATTTGGTTCTTAAGTGGGATGCACTGAAAGAAAAGAAAGGCAACCATGGGAAGTTTGATGCTTTTTGGACAGGGCCTTTTATCATTTCTCAGATCCAAGGGAACAATACTTTCATGCTGCAGAGTATGGGAGGGGAGATAGTTTTTGATGGCCCAGTTAATGGGCGTTTTCTGAAAGTTTATGTTCTTTAAGGTTTTCGGGCCTTAAGGTTGTAAATATGTTGTTTCATCAGTTTTAGTGTATACTCAGTTAGACTCCATGCCCAATGGAACATTAGGAAATTTTGCTAATATTAGTTTTCACAGGAAAGGCAATGATCTGCAGTTCTTGAGACCTCACAGGGAGGATCTCATCCCCAGAAGGAGCCAGTGTTAGCTCTGCTATAGCTATGGTCCTTTGAAGGCTGACTATAAGCTTGGTCAGGTTGGCTATGCCCAAAAGAAAGTCCACAACGAGCATCCTCATTCTTTTCCTTCGCCCCACTCACTCCCTTTCACCCCCGCTGCCTCTGTTTCTCCCTTAGTACCTAGCGTAACCCTTGTTTCTCCAAGCCCCAAGCACAAGGTTTAAAACCCCATAGCACCGCATCCACATGACCTCACGCCTCCACAACCCCTCGTCGCCTTTTATTTATGGTCGTCGATCGCCGCACCCTGATCCAACGGTTCCCTGTCACATCCGATGAAAAACTACCTCAATTGATCCCCTACTGTCCGATCACCCCTATCACGATCGAACGACATCCGCTCTCCCCGTGACCACAAAGTGTTGGGGTGTTAACGCGCGATGGAAGGGTGGTTTTCCTGCTCCTCCACCGCCACGCGTCACGCGCCGAGTGGGATCGCCCTCCATTGTACCTTTACCGCCAAACGATCAACGGTGGTGTGGGCAATACCACTTATCGCCCATCCTCTATCCCCGCCCATTAACTCCCGCGCGTCTCCCCTGTCCGATAGCTGTTGGATCTGTCCGCCCGAGATCCAACGGCCCGCGCTCACTCCGCTTCCATATCTCCCGATACCCTCAACCAAGCAATCCCCGCCGTCTATCCCCATAATCCGACGGCCAGTTTGGCTCTTCCATCTGACTCGTACATTCGCCGTGTAGTCCACTTGCCCTGACCATTCCGTGCACCCGAAGGACAAAGAAAACCGCCTTGCAGTACCCGGTGCATTTCCTCCTCAACAACCGCATTCAACAAACAGTATGGCAAAGAAGGGAAAGTACAAAGCTCATGCATTTAACAGTTATGGGACTTCATCCCATACGATACTCCAGCCACCTCAGAGGACAACAGAGCATTCAAGAAGATCAAATTTATCCACTACAATAAGCAATCGCACTCAGACTCCCTCAGGTAGTTAAAGTGGTTGGTGGTCAATTATGACCCCTCCATACTCAGAATGACCGAGTGCCTTTGTAATGAAACTCTATATATACCCAGAAACAAGATGTAATCAGGGTTGATGGTTGATGTTTTGATGTAAGGTTCAACTTCTAGAGACTGTGAGTATTTTTATACTTGCAGCGTCTCATCTTCATTTTCATCTAATACAAGCTTCTTTTGCAGTTAATTGCTCACTTTCCACTCTTCTTTTGTTCCAAGCTGTGCCTAATATGCTGCATTTCTGAACTCTTGATGTTTAGCATTAGAGTAGCTATCATCCTACCTCTGTGTTAAAATCTTGTATGCATCAGTGAATGAGTTATTCAGGTTTCTTTTCACCTAATGCCAGAGAGCTGTCATTCTGTCTGTGTGTTGGGGAATTAGATTTACAGGCTTCTTTACTGATTGCAACCGGCCATCACATAGTCTTGTTCATCTGCTGGTGTGGTCAGTATTCTCCATATTCACCCAATACTTAAATTGTGAGTAATTGGTGGTCTAAAGCCTTCTAGTCTGGGGGTGTTCACGCATGTCTGGAGTTAAGCATAGTAGAAGTGGTTATCTGGCTTGAACACGCATCATTCCTTCCATTCATCCATTTGCAACAATAAGTTGAATTTGTAATGTTCTCGAGCATCTCCAAGCTACAACCTAAGAAAGTTTCTTAGGGTGATAACACTCACCATAAAAAATTGATCAGCGTAATTAAAATAAATTTTTTATTTCATATTTATTTATTTATTTTTATTTTTATCTATTAAAAAAAAAAAAAACCTCTTTTATCATTTTTATCAAACTTTTTAATTTATTTTAAATTCAAAATTATTTATTTTAATTTATGAAATTATTAATCTTAAGCTATATTCCAAATATTAAATTCATATTTTTTAATTCTAAGTTAGCTTATTTCAAGTGTGAACTTTTAGCTTCAATGTTTGTAATCACGCTCTTTGCAACTTGCGTTACATACTTTGATAGTTGGGTTAAGGGTTCACTTAATGTTTCAAAATATATAACAGTTATGATAAAACGTAAAATAAATCATTTTTTTTAATTATTCAGAAAACATTTAAAAATTATTTAAAATAAAATATTTATCTTAAAATATATATACATATACATATATTAAAATTTGTATTTAGTTGTTTTAATAACTTTTTTGCAAAATAGGCTTATGATTGTTTTGAGTAAGTTGATTTTGTAATTTATATGAGTATATTGATATTTCATGTCAATTTATTTGAGACATATGTGTACATATTGATATGTATATATTAGTGATTATGGTGAAGTGATTAAATAAAAAGAAAATTAATAAATAATTTTATAAATTTGAATAATAAAACATTTTTGTGTCTTAATATTTCAATTATCTTTGTAATATAACTAGAAATTATAGGTCTAAATTTGTGTGTAATGGAGTTTTAATGTAATATTATATATTTATGCTCTACTGATAATATGAATTAAATTTCAAATTTATTATGGATATATGTTGTAGGTTTTTTGGTTTTGATAGTTAGATTATTAGATAATTGTTTATTTCTTTGATTATTACATCCTTGGATCACTATTGATTGCTTTGAATGTTTTTTTTATTTCAACATTATATAGATGTCATCAAATTGTTTTTTTCATTTATAAAACTTTAGCATTACCTTAATACATGGGTTAATGATCTTCCACTGTTCACTATCCGATAAAGGATTTTGCAATTCGCTACAGAAGCTTCAATATTGCATTAATAAATGAGTTATTGATTTTCCACTATTCACTACCCCATAAAGGGGTTTGCAAGAAAATTGCTTAAACGGCACCTCTATTTACTTTCGTAACAACCAATCTCACTAGCTCATCTTGTAGTATTGATGGTTGGTCAAAATGTTACTTTATATCGTCTCCACTATATACATATCCAAATATCAATATGGGTGCACAAACAAAAGTAAGTATTCTTGTAATCGATGATGAAAAATGTAGATTTCTCAGTAGGAGGGTCCTAGGGAGGATTGGCGTGCTTATGAGTGCAAGTCCAAAAGTGTTTTGCACCCATTTCCCACCAAACATTGAGGTTAAAGTTCAATATCACATTTATGTCTCACTATCTATATTAGTTTTTTCAAAAATTTAAGGATCAAAGCTCAATGATAAAAAATAAAATAAAAAGACAAGTGGGAATGAGGGGACGTTCTCAAATTCTTGTTCTCAGAAAAGACAATGGTTGTTCTCAGATTCAAAATCAAATGAATGGAATGGCATTAAACACTCTCTCCAATTCATGAATAAACAAAGATGAAAGATCATTGGTCTTGTTGAACATGTAATAAATAAATTAGTTGAATATGTTAGGTCTAATGTTCTCCTCATTAAAATTCTCAACAAGAGTTCTTGTCATTAAATTAGTTAAACTAAAGAGAAAATGGTTCATAATAGTAATTTTAAAAAATACAAACAAACAAACTATATTAATTAAAAACATAATAAATTTTCTAAAAGTATTATTTTAGATCAACCTTGTGAATTTATTCAATTACAAATACACATGTACTGCTCTATACATGAAGAAAAAACGTTTTTAACATGGAAAAACCAACAATTATATGCACATGGAATGGAATGGAATGGAATGACATTAAACACTCTTGCTCCAATTCATGAATAAACAAAATGGCGGTAAAGTTTCAACCATGGGCGCACTTAGATTTAAATTTAAATTGACTATGACATTTGCCTATCTATTTCCTGCCCGCTCCCCAAGTCACCAACACTTTTTATTGATGCTCATGGCATTAATGTGCACCATATTGATCATTAATCCATATCAGGTATCACACAGGCACATTTGTATGGATATTAATGGATATGAGTATGAGCACATTGCTATAGAGATTGATGGATGGAGTACAAGGTGTAGTGATATAGAGATTGATGGTTGGGGTACAAGGTGTAGTGATAAAATTTGAAGAGTTGGTATTAATTTTATTTAGAAAGATATATATTTATGTAAATTTTTATAATTAAAAATTTTAAATATATCAATTCACAACATATTTTATTTATGTATTTCACTTTTAATTAAATTTATTTCTATTAAATAAATTTAATTCCTATAACTAGATTGCAAGTAGAAAACATTTCATTAAATTGAAGACTTTTTTCTCTTATGCAGGTATTATATTGTTTGGATATTTGAAGGGTTCCAAAAATTGGATGCGCATTATCAATTCATATGCTCCATATACTGGCTGGAAAGCTTATTGGGATCACATAGTGTCTAGTGAAATTTTGGATCTAAGTTCTTTAATTTTGGCAGGGGATTTGAACATGACCATGGGATAACACGAGATATGGGGAGATAAAGCTAAGGAGGATCCTCTGGAAGCTTATTTCAAGGGGATTTTAATTCTCATTCTCTCGTTGACATCACTCCTTGTTTGATTGTTCCTACTTGGCAGAACGAATGATTTGTATCTGAGGGCATTTCTAAAAGGTTGGACAAATTCTTTGTCAATAAGGCATTCCATCATTCTTTTCTGATCAACTAACAATTTTGTTTTCATGGGAGGGATATTCTAGGTGTTGGGAATATCCATTTAAATTAAACCCTTCATGGTTGCAATTAAAAGAATTTGAAGTATTAGTTAGAGAAATATGGAATATAGCTCTATCTCCCCTGCCTCTAGACTATATGGATTCCATATGAAGAAAATTGAGAGCTCTAAAGAAGGAGGTTAGAACAAGGGTAAAGAAAAAGAAGACTGAGTATACACAGGAGCTGATTGACATTGAATATGATCTTTGTTATTAAAATGACCCTTGTGATACTCTATATTTCATTGAACTATATAAATAAAAAAGTATGCAATTAGAAGCTAAGAAGACAAATTTTGTTGTTGTAGGAAGAAGAATGGCATATGGAAAGTAGGGATAATTAGGTGGTTGTTGGTGATAAAAATACAAATGAAGGAATGACAACACTATCAAGGATATTAGGGATGATAATGAACATTTTTTATTCTCATAAGCAGACATTGAAAGAGAAACTATCAGTTACTTTAGCAGGATATTCAAAGGGAAAAACCATGTCTTCACATCACAAATGGAATCCATTGAACATATTCCCCATATGTTTTCCGATGAAGACAACGAGATATTGGGTTGGCCGATTTCAAAGGAATATCTTTCTATGGTTTTACGAGCATGTGCCAAGGAAAAAAGTCTCGACCGAGATGGCTAGGTGGTAGAATTGTTCATACATTTCCTCGAGTTAATGATTTCAAATCTTCTACCGATAACAAAGGAAACTAGTACTCAATGCTACATCTCTTGTTCCATTCACGCTACATTTATTTCACTTATTTCAAAGAAGAAAAATCCTTCTTTTTTTGTAGATTATAGGCCCATATCGCTATGAAACTCTGTTTATAAGAGAATATCTAAATTATATTTCTATCGGCCTTAAAAATTCTTTGTCTAAGCACATTTCACCAGAGCAGTTTGGCTTCCCTGAAGGGAGACAGATATAGGATGTGATCATTATTACAGAGGAATGCATACATTCCATTAAGGTTTGAAAGATGAAGGCATGTATGATGAAGATCGATTTGGTCAAAGCCTACGAATGTCTGGATTGGGAATTCCTGTGATTGATACTTCACAACATAGGGCTTGGTATCCAAAACATAGGATGGATTATAGCTTGTGTTTCTATTGCAAATTTCACAATGATCATTAACATATTCCCTTTGACATTTTTCAAAGCTTTGAGAGGGTTGCGAAAATGATGTGAATTGTCCCCTCTCCTCTTTCTACTGTCATTGATGGATTGAGTTGAAATATGGGTGATGCTAGGTTCAGGGGTTTGATTATGGGAGTGATATTGACCAGAAACATCTCCATCACCCACTTAATGTTTGTAGATGATTTATTATTCAGTGGTGAACAAAGATGGTAGAATGGATGCAGTTGTACATGATTCTCACATCTTTTTGGGAGGCATGAGGACTTTACATGAAAAGGGGCAGTCAATATTGATCTTGGGTGATGGAGAGGATATGCTAATCAATGAAATATGCAACATATTTGAGATCTATTCTATTCATATTGATGAAGGTTTTGTCTACCTATGCTTCAAGTTAAAACCAAACAATTATGGAAATAAGGACTGGGATAGGTGGATCAATAAATTTGACAAGAAGTTGACAGTATGGTCATTGGGATGGTTATCTTTAGGCAGGTGGTTGATATTGATTAATCCAATACTTAAAAGTGTTTATGTATTTTGGATGCATTTTTTTATGCTTCTAATGGAGATCATCCATAAATTAGACACCATTATGGATAGATTCCTATGGTCTGACCAAAAACAACTGGGGAAAGTACACTTGGTAAGTTGGACAACTATTGCTAGGCCACTGGAGTCAAGGGGATGGGGCACACTAGATACTAAAACATTCAATAGGGTACTGATTATCAACAACCTATGGAGTGTGTTGTCGAGAAACAACATATGGTCACATATTATCAATGGAAAATATATGAATTGTAAGACCTTTGACATATGGATCAGGGAAGGCGTAATACTTAAGTAGGGTTCTTCATACATTTGGAGTAGTATGATGAAAAATAAACAGTAGCTCTTTGGGAGTCTTTGTTGGGATGTTGGAAATGGTTCGCAGATTGAGGTTGCTACGGATGCCCTTAAAGGATTTGCAGGAAACCATATATTGTCAGTTACACTTCTCAATCTCCTTCATGAAATAGGTACCTTCTTACTTTACCAAATTCATATTGATAACAAATTATTTTCCATTTTTCATTCATGGCTTAGGGAAGATGAGATTGGATTAACTAGTGTTTTAGTAATGGAATGGGAAAACTACCTCACACAACTTTGTGTCGTGGGTATTTCTATATCTGAGCAAGAAGATAAACTAATATAGTATGGACATATTAAAAAGGGGACAAATTGTAGCACGAGATATTTATCAAAGACTTACAATGGTCTCAAATGACTTAGATTATAGACTATGGTTCCAAAAATCATGGTATTGGGAGATACCTCTGAAGTTGAAATGTTTTTGCTCGTTATCTCAACATGAAAATATTCTCACATGGGAGAACCTTATTCATAGGGGTTTCTTTGGTCCAGGCATTTTCCCTATGTGTATGAATGACTCTGAGGATGTGAGACATTTATACCTAATCTGTCCCTTTTCATCAACCTTACGGATATGGGTTATAGATTCATTATGCATTTACTTGATTTGGATGCAGAGTTCACTGGAGAATTGCTTGAAACATTGGTTCGACACCCAAAAGGAACATTGCTCCCTACCTTTCTACATTATCTGGGTTATATGGAGATGCATGAACTCTAAGTTTTTTGAACATAAAGTGGTTGATGTTAGGTCCATTGTGATAAAGATCATGGCATATTATGGAGAGATTAGTCTGAGGAAGAAGAAGTAATATAAGAGATCGATCAGAATATGAGACATATGGTAGAATCTCCCAGTTGTTTTTTTCAATGGTGCATGTTCTAAAAGGAAGTTCAGATGGGAGCCTTCATTGTTATAGAGTCAAACAAGTAGTACTATGGAAACTTTCAAGGATGGAAATTTATCATAAAGTTTAGAAAGCTTGGCGAATCATACTAGTCCCTAGTACGCAAATTATAAAATATTCGGTGATATTTAAGGAAAAATAATTTTGTAGTATAAAACATGGGCGAATCATGTTTAGAAAAATTGGAAATTAGCGAATCTATTTTTTGGAAAAACCATGAAAAAATAGCCCACCAATGAATATTTTCCCCTAAAAGTTTCCTTTACTATCATTTTTGGTGGGAGGGTAGATATGGTACAAACAACCGAGCATAAGCCATTGCTTTATGGGGTGTTCTAATGTGTGCCAAATGGTTGGGTATTAACATTCTTCATGTTTATGGAGACTCAAAGGGAATCATAGATATGGTCAAGAGCCACACATAGTTTCATCCACCTTTGCTTTCTAATTGGATGTGTCAAATTCACACTCTAGAAAAGACTTTACAAGAAATTTCTTTCGGGCACATCTACAAGGAATAAAATCTTGTTGCAAATCTCCTGTCAAAGAGAAGTATTTCGAAGAATTCAGGGAAGATACATTTTGTTGCATTTGTCTAGGACTCTTTGACTAATGTTGGATGCATTAGTCTCATTTAATGCAATTGTGCAACCTGATTTTTTATTTTTATTTTTATTTTTATTTTTATTTTTGGAGATGATTTATCTGGAACATAGTATGGTGTTTTTCAACTATAATGTGTAGTCTACTTATATTTGATACATTGAAATCTGCATGTGGATAAAGTCTAGATGTTAGAAAATACATATGCTATTTGTTTTGTTGGTTATCAGATAGGAGAAAATCCATGGATAATAGACGATATAGATTTTGTAATGTAAATATTTTTAGTCCACAACGGAACTTGAGATCATACTGTGATAGAACAATACTATTGTACTCTATTTTTATAATAAAAAGAAAGCATTTTTGTTGTTGATGATATATATATATATATATATATATATATATATATATATATATATATATATATATATATATAGATATCACATTATGACAACAGCATATAGATAATATAGTCAAGACTATGAAAATTCACATCATAACAAACTTTATAAATTGTATTAATTATTTTCGAAATTAAATAATACAGTTTGTCCCCAAAACAAAGGTGTACTTGAGTGTTTTTTTCCCATCATGTTTCATGTATCTCCAATTGTTGTCCTTAAACCATCTATTCTGAATCTATATTATGTAATAAATCTGTCCCAAAACCTTAAATGACCACATAACAAGTAACCACCTCCAATTTAGCATATCTTGCACAATATTCTACAATGATTAAATTCAATATGTTTGAAAAGATCTTCACATACAAGCTTAAAAAAATATAGTTATCCTTCATATACAGTGCATTAAAAATTTCGAAAAATGCATTGAAATTTTTTTGTCACTAATGTAAGTCATTGTAATCAATATGTTCAAAGATATATGATAAAATATTATTGTTGTAGTCATTGTAATTAATGAGTTCAAGGATACATGATAAAATATTAGTGTTGCCTTTAGGATCTGAGCCCGCGCCCGTGAGCTGCGTGCTCCCCCATGCCTTCTGCTGCGAGCGTTTCTCTGCGTGCCTGCGCCTGGCAGCGCAGCTGCTGGGCTGCCTTCCCCTCCTGCTCGTTCCCTCTCTCACCCTGGGGCCTCCTGCCCGTTTTCCTTGGGGGCCTGCGGCCCTTCTCCTCAGCCCTTCGCTAGAGCGCCCCCTGCGCTTCTGTCCCTTCCTGTCATGGATCCGCCAATCCAAGACCCGGAAGATCTGGAGAAGGTGTTTGCCTCTCTCACCAAAGAGATCACCTCAGAGAAAATCCGCCCTACAGCCTCAAAGTTTATTAAGAAGCTTGATGAAATCCCGGAAGTTTCGCTCCCTCTCGCCCTACCGAGGAGAGCTGCAGTAGCTTTAGCAGAACGTGGCCTGGTTGGCCAGTTCACCGGACTATGGCCCTCACCCCGCACATTCCAACGATGGGTGGAAAGAAACTGGAACTCAACGGTCCAAGGAAAGATAGCAATAAGGTTCTGCGGGAGGGGTTTCTTCACCTTCCTCTTCGAAACGGTGGAAGACCGTAATCTCATCTTCAGGAATGGCCCATACTTCATGGATACGAGAGGCTTGTATCTCAACAGATGGACCCCCGAATTTGACCCTGAGATGGATGTTCCCAGTGCTGTTCCGGTCTGGGTCCGCCTCCCCCATCTGCCTCTCCACTGCTGGGGAGATGAATCGGTGAGAGCTATAGGAAACGCTGTGGGGAAATATATTGACAGATCGGAGCCAAAGGAGAACATGCATGCTTGTGCCCAGATATGTGTAGAAGTGGATTTGGGGAAAGGATTACCGGAAGCGATCAAACTCAAGGTAGACCAGTGGACGCACATACAACAAGTGGACTACGAGCAGCTGCCGTTCAAATGCAAGGTATGTCATGAATACGGGCATTTTGCTAATAGATGCAGTAAAAATAAACCAATAGACTCTGATAATGCTGAAGGCCCGGAAGAAACATGGGAAAAAGTCAAGAAGAAGAAGTCAAATCCACCCCCTGGATCTCTCTCAAAACCCCTTCATGAATCCCCACCCCCCCCCTCCCATCCCTCCGGATCTGGCCCCTCTATTCCCTCTTCCTCCAATCCTTTTGAGTCCCTATCAACAGAGGATCCCCCATCCCCGCCCCCCCTCTCCGAGAGGCCCTACAGTAACCCCTCCTTCTCCCCCTCCGTCCTCCCCTCCCCCAACTGTTGAAAGAATCCTAACTAGGAATAAGACAAAAGAAAATATCACATCCACCGACCCACCTAGAAAAGTAGGAAGGAAGTCAAACAAAGAGATAAGGGATGAGAACGCAGCAAAGGAAATGGCCACAGGGACCCAGCAGCCAATGGATACTTATCTTGACAAAACCAAAGGGAGCGGGGAGAAGATGAAGGAGAAAAGTGGACCACACAACAAACAAAGTAAATGATGAATCTGGTCTCTTGGAACTGTAGGGGGATGGGCTCCTCCCTAAAAATTAATGCAGTCCGCGACCTTATCAAATTGGAACACCCAGACTTTCTACTTCTTCAAGAGACCAAAATTAATGAACAAGACTTCCAAAGCACTGTAAAGCGAAGCAGAAGCTATGAAGGAATAGGATTGAGTGCAGTAGGTGCCTCAGGTGGAATAGGAACAACATGGGACAAAAGTAAATGGAAACTCAAGGATAGCAGGCAGAACAAATGGTGGCTAAGAACAGATATGCAAAACATATCCAACACTGAAGAATACACAATATACAATGTCTACGCCCCCCCCCATTACAGAGAAAAAGCCTCCTGCTGGGAGTCAATCATCATGGACTTAATGAACGCCCAGGACAGAAATATCTTCCTGGGTGGAGATCTGAATTTAATCAGAAATGTGGAAGAGAAGATGGGGGGAATTTTTTTGCAGACCCTTCAAGGGAAGCATTAGAAAAAATCATCCAAATCCACAGCCTTGTTGATATTCCCCCACAGAACGGGCGCTTCACATGGTCAAACAAGAGAACTGGCAAAAACAACATCAAAGAGAGGCTGGATCGTATACTGGTTCAAGAGAGAATCGTGGCCAACTTCTTCAGGATCCAAAGCACAATAATACAAGGATACATTTCAGATCATAAACCAGTGGCACTGCATCTGGTTGAAGGAGAAAACATGGGACCAATACCTTTTAAATATAAAAGAGTGTGGGAAAACAGTGAGGAATTCATGAACCTGGTAAAGGAGAAATGGGCAGCAGAAATAGTGGGCTCCCCTCACTACATATGGGAGACAAAGATTAAAATTCTACGGACAGCTATCAAGCAATGGGCAAGAAGTTTCGCAACGGAGGAAAGAAAAAGGAAAATCAACCTCCAAAAGAAACTTGTGGAGTGGAATCAAGAAAAAGAGAAGGGCCAAGATACAGCAGAAGACATAAAGAAAGAAAACGAATTGTACATGGAGCTATACAATCAGAACCAAGCAGAAGAAGAAGAGCAGAGGAAAAAATCGAGGTGCCTCTGGCTCAAATCAGGCGATAAGAACACCTCGTTCTTCCACAACAGTATCAAATTGAGGAGAGCAGGGAACAATATTGGGAAAATTGCAATGGATGGCAGAGTTCTAACAGAGCAATGGGAGATCAAGGAAGCAGCGTCTAGTCACTTTCAAAATCTTCTATCTGCTGATCCCCATCACATGGAAAATCCGGATTTTTTAAATATAATAGAGAATAAAATCTCAGAAGAACAAAATGCAGAATTAGAAAAGGAGATCACGAAGGAAGAAATAGAAAGTTCTATTCACAGCATGCCATTGGATAAGGCCCCAGGCCCAGATGGATTTACAGTGGCCTTTTACAAAACCCATTGGGAAGTTATTAAGAAAGATTATATTAGAATGGCAAAAAACTTCTTTACAAAATGCAAACTGGGCAGCAGCATTAAGTCCTCTCATATAGCTCTTATCCCCAAAGACCCAAATCCCCAATCTTTTGATAGATTCCGCCCTATTTCCCTGTGTAACGTCTCCTACAAAATCATCACTAAAATCTTGGCGCACAGGTTAAAAAAATCCTTCCCTCCCTCATATCCGAGAATCAAGGAGGTTTTGTCCCTAAGTGACACATAACGGACAATGTCATTCTCATCCAGGAGGCAATTCACAGCAGTTTATCCAGAAAGGAGAAGGGTATGATCATCAAGCTGGATATGGCGAACGCCTTCGACCGGGTTAACCACTCTTTCCTCCAGGCAATCCTAATGAAATTTGGCATCTCAGAGTTCTTCACAAGCAGGGTCATGGAATGCATCTCCCACAACTGGACAGCTCCCCTCATTAATGGAAGGCCCTGCACTGCCTTCAAGAGTTCAAGAGGACTGAGGCAGGGATGCCCACTGTCACCCTTTCTCTACATTATTATGGCTGAAACCCTCAGCCTACACTTAGAGAACAAGCGCAAATCAAAAGAAATTACAGGGGTGGATATAATTAGAGGATCTAAGGGAATCAATCACTCCCTTTTTGCAGATGACACTCTGCTAATAGGGGGAGCCTCCAGCATTATGGCCCGAAGGTTCAAAAGAATTCTGGAACTCTTCCTTCAAGCTTTAGGAGGCAAACTAAACAACAACAAGTGTATGATATACACTTGGAATGTACCAAGAAATATAACCCAGAGAATCTCCACAATTATGGAAATCCCTGCCCAAGGGAATTGGTCCCACTTCATGTACCTAGGACTTCCCTTAGCCAAGGAAACAATCAAAGCTGAGATCTGGGCGAAAATAATCGAGAAATTGAGAGGGAAACTTCAGAATTGGGGAGTGTACTGGTTAAACTTGGCAGGCAGAACCATTCTAATAAAGGCCATTCTATCAGCCCTCCCAATCTACCAATTTGCTACCACCCTCGCTCTGGCAGGCATCCACAAGCACATGGAGTTGCTCATCAGAAGTTTTCTGTGGAAAGGAGGAAAGCAAGACACAAAAAAGTTCAGCTTGGTGAAGTGGGATAAGGTAACTCTTCCCCTAGAAAAAGGAGGGCTTGGAATCAGGATACCAAGACTAGCAAATATGGCAATGGGCTACAAATTGGTGTGGAGAATTCTCAATGAGAAAGGGACCTGGTGGACAGAGGTCATCAAGAGAAAGTACTTAAATGGAAGAAAAAGCAACATCCTTGCAGGAAACATCACTGAAAGACAGTGCACCCCTGTTTGGAAGCTGATTAAAAGGACTCTTCCACATTTTAAATCTTGCATATCAAGAGCTCCGGGGAATGGTAAGGATATCAATATATGGGAGGACAGGATAATGGGCTCGGAGGCAAGGGCAACGCTCATTAACTACAGGCCACTGCAAAGGTGGATGGCAGAGGCAAAGATCAAAACTCTTTATGACATCTCCCTTTGGGATCAGAACTGCTGGTCGGGTTGGAGACCTCTTCCCCTCCCTGATGACCTCAAGAACCTCTGGGATGAGCTCAAGAACTCGCTAATTGGCTCTGCCCCCACAAACAGAATGGAGGAAGACAAATTTGTTTGGGATCCTAGTGGGGGTAACTACACGGTCAAAGAAGGCTACAAAGTTTTGCAAAACGCCGCAGCAATTAACAATTGGCCTCTCCAGAGAGCAATCTGGAAAATTGAGTGTCTTCCAAAGGTAAGGCTATTTAATTGGACCCTCCTGCACTGTAAAATTCTCACTGCTGAAAATCTCAGGAAGAAGGGAATTCAAGGCCCTTCAATTTGCTGCATGTGTAAGGATGCAGAGGAAAGTATTAATCATCTATTTATAGATTGTTCCTTTGCAAAAGCTTGCTGGAATCTTATCACAAACCCCCTGAGCATCAGCGACCTCCCCAATCAGATCACTACCCTACAGAAGCAATGGGGAAATAGCTTCCCTCACTCAGGCAATTGTAGAGGCATAGTCAAGAGGATATGGAACAACATCCCCGCTAATCTCTGCTGGCAAATATGGATTGCTAGAAATAAGTGTATTTTTAAGAGCAAAAAGCCAAGCATCTCCAGCGTTACAGCCAAAACGATGGCTCTTATCACTGAGATCATTGAGGCAAATGGCATTAACCAAGCAGGACTGGAGCCAACGGATACAGGAGTCAAAGAGTGGATCAGCAAATTCAAATATGGAAGAGGAACTCAGAAGAAAGAAACTACAGGGAGGAGGAACATGGATTGGAAGCTAAGAGGGACTAAAGAAGAAGTTAAAAACTGGATCCATAATCAAAACCGCCCTACCCTCCATTTTGATGGGGCCTCAAAGAACAACCCAGGCCAAGCGGGAGCAGGTGGAGTTATCAAGGACTGCCAAGGGAGAAACATGGTTACTTTTGAATGGGGTCTGGGCACCATGACAAACAATAAGGCAGAGGCATACAGCCTCCTCCTTGGGACCTCCATTGCCAGGAATCTTGGTCTGAGGAACCTTTTAATTCTTGGTGACTCTGCAATCATCATAGCTGCATTGACCACCGGGAAGGACTTCAGACAAACAGCATTAAACAATATCAAAGCAAGGATAATGGGAAATATCAGGTCTCTTGGCGATGTCACCTTCAAACACATCCTCAGAGCAAACAATGTAGAAGCAGATGAGCAAGCGAATAGGGCTGCAGGAAGGCAAACATGTGAAGTCAAGGAGAATGACAAAGTTTACAAGAAAGACATCCCTTAAGCGGGCCTCCTTCATTGCCCCCCCGAGAAGCCCAGTCACCACAGGTATAATCTCCTCCGTATTTGGCCCAAATCTCCCAATTGCTCTACCTGGTACCATCGAAATCCGAATCGCCCTCATGACCTGAACTCCATCATGGATACATATCTCTTCGGGATTCACTATCTGACCTGCGCAGCCTTTCTCAGGGTATGGGACTGTGATCTGTCCCTTCGCACACTCCTTGTCAGCAGCCATATCAAATCAGCTGACCTCTCCCCTCCCAAGAACAGAGCCTTTCGGTATCGGCCCAAGCAAATGCGAACCCTCCATGATTTTATAAATAGCAGCCGGGCCTCAAGTAATCACACAGCTAAGGGGAAAGCTCCGCATCCTCAGTTCGACTCCAGCAACAGAAGGCAACCCGTGGAAGACCTCATCTCTCATCAGGATACAAAGCTTCGCAACGCGCTCCTGGTAACTGCAGTTTCACTCTCTGTTGGTTTACACTTGCTAACTCTTTTGTTTCTGGATCACAGCAGTGTTTCAGGTATTTCATCGAGGTTCACTCTCGGCCCTCTGCGCTCGTCGCACCTCCCTCTGTTGAGCCAGCATTTCAGTATCTTCCCCTTCGTTTCATCTACAGCCCCGTGCATTGCTCTTCACTGGTTCCCCCAGCCCGCAAGTTTCGACCCTCTGTGTGAAAGAATGGCTGATCAGCAGAATCCCCCAGCAGAGCAGGCTCAACCTGGCAACTTTCTGGACAACATATTCAACAATAAGGAATGCACCATGTGTAAGGCCCATACTTTCATGATTAACAGCCTTACCAAGCAACTGAAAGAGCTGCAAGAGGACTATCATGCAGACAGGAACTCAAAGCGCAGGAAACTGGACAAAAGGAAGAATGAGATTGAAGCTTTGAAAGAGAGATGCAGCCACCTAGAGGCGGCCATGGAGCATATCCGCTCCCTCACCCAGAGTTACCAGGCGGAAGCTTCAACCAAAGCAAGTGTCAGGAATCCGGATGACTCAGTCACTCAACATTTCCCATAAGGAATGCACTGTAAATTTAGCTGGATAGGAGGTTCCTTTGTAAGGCAATATAGTCGTCTTTGTTTTGCTTTCTGTTTAAATCAAAAGAAGCAACGAGGAATATGGGTCTGTGAACCCACTTTTGATCCTCAGACTTCAGAAACATCTCCCGTATGTACTAGAAACTCTGTAATGCTGCTTTTATAATACATAAGTACCCGACTTTGTTAAAAAAAAAAAAATATTAGTGTTGTATAGTTACAGTAGTACTCTCTCTATATATAGAGGGGTTCGAAAATATAAGATATTGATGTTATACTTTTTATATTCTTTCTTTTTATGTAAGGTTGTAATTTATATCATATCTATGTGTTGATAACACATGGAAAAGTGATCTTTAATAAATAAGGTGCTTTTCCATGTATTATTTAATTAGATATCACATTGTTTGGTATACAATATTTATCTAGATTTTGGCATGATGACTCTCACTAAAAATGTGGGGTGATGTGAATATTTAAAATTCTAGTGTGCAAATTGGTGATGAAAATAAATTATTTTAATATATTTTAATTATGAATAAATAAATAAAACAAATATATAGTGAGCTCATGGGTTGTCGATTAGATGGTGATATGATATTCTATCAAGGCACTTTGTGGTGTAAAAGTCACCGATTCGAAACTCTGTGGGCAAAAATCTAATCATGTTAAGGGTTTGTGTGGCCCAAGCTAGGTGTGATCCCTAGGTGATTTTCACAGCTTAAATGCCCCTGGGTAATGGCTACTCAAGCCACAAATTAGGCGTGCTAGTCATTTTAGGACTCACATAACCTAGCAAACAAAAAAATGAAAGAAAAGAAAAGAAAATATAGTGAAATCACGATTCCTTGCTTTCATTTTAGAAACAGTTAAACGAAATAAAAATACAAAATAAATGAAAAACATAAATGCATAGATTAATTTGAAACAACAAGTATATTACCAACCATTCATTTATCACTGTGGAACAATAATACTAGAAAAACAATTACATTATCAGCTATACAACTCATAGAAGAACAACCCATCAATGAATGTGATATAACCTTATAGGAGTATAAGTGACAATACAAATGTTGAAAGTAGCTCATAGTGAGCATATCACAGAGCACCAAAATCATTTCTATCCGAAAATGGTTTTAAGGGCTTATTTTCATTAAAAAAAAAATAGATGCTTCCAAAAAATTTACGAAATGGAAAATCCATACTTGGGTTTGCAACTCTTTCGTAGAGTTTATTGACTTATCATTGGTAGCTAGAACTCTTGGAATTTCACACTTGTTTTTTTTTTTTTTTTTTTCATATTTTTGTCAATTATACCTAACTTTATGAGAAGTAATATAGATGTCCCTCACCATTTTCTTCAAAGTATGTGCTTCATACTTCATGGTGAGAAGAAAATTGTATACACTTGTATACATAACTTAATGAGAAGTAATATAGATGTCCCTCACCATTTTCTTCAAAGTATGTGCTTCATACTTCATGGTGAGAAGAAAATTGTATACACTTGTAACGAGCAAATATTTAGTATGGATTATACGTTGTTGTGTCTTGGCACAATATGCTCATATCCTATGTTAATTTGACGAAAAATAGAATTAATGAAATGCTATCTTTGGAGGCATTGTTATTTGTTCCTTTAACGCTACCTTAGTGATTCTTCAAGCCATCCCCATAGAGATTTCTTTGGGATTTAAAGTTACTTCTAATTTTGCAACAACAAAAAAATCGTTGGTCTAGAATGGCCTAGATGTGTAGTTTTTTGCAATTTGCATTTTTCAATAAATTTATTAGCAATAGTATGGATTTGTGTGTAGTATGATTTTTTTTTATTTTTTTTTACTTTTATTCTACCTTTCGGTAGTTGGTGATTGTTGCATAATTTAGTTGATTTTCCTTTCTAGTTATTACTGGAAGGCCTTGAGGTGCAGTTGGTTTATTCTTTGACCATCGTTTTAAAGTAGCCATGTTTGCACAAATTTTCCATAGCTCTAAATTTTTGTTTTGATAATGTGATAGGTCTTGAAATTATCTCATATTGGTGTACAACTATCTCAATATGGTCCCTATCTCCTCTCTTACATCATTGACATACACCCTAAACTTGAGGGTACTTGTTCTATCTATGTGATAATCCTTGACCTCTTTCTCTAGGTATCAAATCCTAACTTTATATTAATCCTTTGTTTTCCTAGTCCTATTTATGATTCTTTTCTAGGATATTTAGGTAAAAGTCACTATTGATGAGGCTAATGCTATGAGATCTTTATTGGTGTCCATAACCATTGGTGATTTTGTATTTACTTCAAGCATTGGAACACATGGAATAATACATATCTTGTGAGATTTATTTAAATCCCTTTATTTAGTCTTATCAAATGTAAATGAGTCTAGAGTGACTACCTTCTTAGATTTGGAACAAGTGTATTCACTGGATACCATTCCCTTTGAGGAAGATGTCATTTTCTCAAAGTGAGTGCCAAAAGTGGATTCAAGGGATTTGATGCCCATAAGATTGATACCTTGTGCTTTTCGTTGGGATTTCTTGCATTCTTCTTTCCTTTTCCACCTCTCTTCTTCTTCTCACTTCCATTTTTTTACTTGATCCATTTTTATTTTCACTTGTTCTTATTCTTCATTCTAGTTTTATTTGTTTGTCTTTATAGTTGTCTTTGCTACAATTTATTTTTCATTGAAGTGTCAATGCTCTAACATCCTTCTCAATTTCTACCTTAGTTATCATTTATTTCTCTATCTTTTCTTTTTTTCATTGGTTTTTATTTCATCGAGATTTACCTCTAATCCTATAAAGGGTTATTTCATAGTTAACAGATTTATATATTCTCTCATCCTTCAATACTTCAGTTTCATAAAGCCATCTATATTTGCATGCTTGGTAGTGTTGATTCACAATTTTAAGGAGGTCACTTTTGTGTAATCTTTTATACTAAAAATGGAAGGTTATTATTTATGGTTGGTTTGTCAGAATTGCGACATATCATGTGGTCACCTTATTCGTTGCACATGTGACGTATCTTGTGGTTGTCATGCTTTTTAGAATTTAGACATACACTGCATGAGTCATGTGAACACGACATGGTAAACTTGTGATGTCTAATTTGTCGGATGTGTGACCATAAGCCAATGAACTTGGGACGTTTGGTTTGTTGGACATGCAACCTTTTTTTGATGAAATTGGACTGTCAGGTCCATTGCATGTGTGACAAAGAGTCAATGATACTATCATGAGACTACGAATGAGCTTTATGCCGCAAGTGAGATGAACATTGTATTGTATAAATTCATTGAATGTATAATGCAAATATGTATTTGTTGTGATTATGATGAAATCAATGTGACAAATATTCCTTCTGTCCGTCTGAAGTGTTGTCGAAAAATTATTTAAACACCACTAGAAAGAATGCCATCATCTAAACACCATAAAAAAGAATGCCATAATGTTAGCATATCTATAATAATTAAGATATATTTGGTTTTCTACCCAATATCTATAATTAATTAAGTATATACATTAAAATATATATATATATATATATATATATATATTTTACTCTTAAAAGCTACAAACACGATGCCAATCACTCACAAGAGTTTAAAGGGGAATAATACATTGAAAATTTTACATTATATCCATTCTTCATATTCTTCACAAGTTTAAAAGGGAATATTAAATTGTTTTTTTTAGAATAATAAATTATGTGTGTTCTTTTTAGTAATAAACCTTAGATTGAGATTAAGATAACACTATGGAAACCTACATAGAAGAGTGAAAAGGGGAAAAGTTCAAAACACCTAGAAGCTTACTTCAGAAAAGTAAGAAATAAAAGATAAAATATATTAGTTATTTGGAAAATACAAATTAATCAATAAAAATCATATAAATTGTTACATTTCTATGATATACATATTTTTATAAATATAAAAGTATATAACTAGTTTTATTATTATTACAATGTTAATAGGTGTGTATATTTTGGAATTGGATTAGAGTTTTCGAATTTAATAATATGATGCTTCTAATTATTATTCTCTATTTTAAATCTTACTATCCAATGTTAAAATCACAGGATGATTAAAACCACTCCAAATAGACTAACACCACTTTACCACCAAAATAAAATATAATAAGCCTAATTTTTTGGAAATCCAAGTTACAACTGTCAAACTTCAGTATTTTGGGTGTAGAAAATCCTATAGATTCACAAGCTCATGCAATGTACTAAAGAAAAAGACTAAAATCTACTTCTACTTTCAACCAGCGGAAGCCAATAGATCGATGAAAACAATATGAACAAGAAGAAGATAAATCAATGGCACATAACAAAAGATGTATCTGGAAAAATCCACTGCTAAAAACCCTACAATCTATATTGCATATATCATAAATGAGTGAAGATACAAAGCTTGTTCTCACTAGAACAATTCCGCACAAGTATGTTCAACTCTCTCAACTCACAAGCTAGCTCAAGCCAAATCCTTAGCCTATTCAACAGCTCTCTAAGCCCCTAATCTCTTGCGTAATTCCTAGGATGAATAGCCTATATTTAAAGGGAAATCGTGCTTCTAAAACTACACAATTGAAACATAGGATCAATCTCTCATGCAAGCATGATATTTACACTCCATGAAATAATACCACTGATAGTACCTTATCCCTGTACTCTAGTCTCAACTCGGTCTTTCTCTGAACTGACATGCATGAGTTTCTCATGAGGGAATCTTCAGTTAACTGGAGTAGCACTAGTGGATGCAGTAGTGCACCAACTGACTGTTAGTCCTCTATTAGTTCCAAAAACAATTTAAAACTAATTTAACTGAACTTGACTGAATAAACTAAGTGATCTAATTTCCAACTCAATTTAAACTCATACTAGACCCCTAAAACTTAGGGAGAACATAGACATGAATATAGAAAGACTTCCAACTCAAAATTCCTAAGCTAATTAAGTTAATTAAACTTAATTAACTATTTACAAGTTGCTATGAGAATATAATTCGATTTAATTCTCAGTTTAATTCAAGGACAAATTAAACTGGAATTTCTTGTTGCCATTTCTCAACACTCCCTCTCAACAAGAAAGGGGTTATCAGCTACCCTGAGCCTATCTTTGTGAAACTCGAATTTACATCTTGACAATGCCTTTGTCAAAATGTCAGCATCTTGTTCCTTTGTGGGAATGTACTCTAACAACATAATCCGCTTCAATACACAATCTCTTATATGATGATATCAGATATCAATATGCTTGGACCAATCATGAAAAACTAGATTTTCATAGAATTTGATACAACTCTGATTATCACAGTAAATCACAGTTGGATCCATCTGCTGACCAAACAAACTAACTAGGATCTTCCTGATCCATATGGTATCACGTGATGCCTGACTCACAACCACGTGCTATGCCGCTACTGAGCTGAGTGCAATTGATCTCTATTTCCTGTTGTACCAAGAATTTGTCGCTGACCTAATACTGAAGATCCGTCTTGATGTGTTATTCCTATCGGATGGACTCCCTACCCAATCTACATTGGTGAAGCCTTGAAGCTTCACTCCCTCTGTCCATTTGTACCATAATCCATACTGAGAAGTTCCCCTGAGGTATCTCAACACATGTTTTGTCGCCTTCCAATATAGCTTGGTAGGCCTAACCATCACTTGACTAAGTTGGTTAACTGCATAGCACATATCCATTCATGTGTTCACCAAGTACATGAGTGAACCCACAAGATGCCTGTAAACAGTAGCTTCCACTACTTCTCCCGAAGTAGCATTCTTCTTCCTCTAGATACCTACTAGAGGAGTCTCCATGGGTTTGTTGCTCTCCATGCAGAATCTCTTGAGTATCTCATTGGCATACTTTCCCTGACACACAAACAACTCCCCATCTCTCTGTCATACCTCCATTCCAAGAAAGTAATGCATGAGCCCCATGTCCTTCATCTCAAACTCTCTTTCAAGGTCCTCCTTGCAAGACTTGATCAATTGATCATCACTTGTCAGTATGAGAACATTAACATAAAGTACAATGATCAACATTTTACCTTCCACCAGTATGTAGTACATCTTTGCATCCACTTCACTCTTCATGAAGCCCAACCGAGTGAAGTAGTTATTTATCCTAATGTATGTTGGGTCCCTATAATACTAGTGATTACCCCATTACTATTGTAGTTATACCCCTTATTTATATTGTTGTGCCCCTATTACCCCCATATTGTTATTTTTGTGCCCCATAGAATCCCTCTATTGTTATTTTTGTGGCTTTATATTATTATTGTTAGGTCGGCTGGATTATATTGTGACTCCTTAGACTCCTATATATAGAAAGGAGGTTTTGTCATTTGTATCATCCAAGAATTGTTCATTTATGTAATGTAAAGGAGGTTTCCCCCTCGAAGAGGCTGAATTCTAAGGCGTTGATCTATCTTTTCTATCTTTTCTTGAGCTGGTTTCATAACATTTGGTATCAGAGCTTTGGATTCTAGGGTTTCGCTGCTCCAAACAGGTCATCGTGGAATTTTCGCTATAACTTTTTTTCTGTGACGTTTCAGAAGTCGCAAAAAAAACCCATTTGAGAAGAAATCGCGCTGAACCTTGGGTCCAAATTTCAGAGCTTTTCGCGCAATATTTGCGGAGATATGATCTGAGGAAGTTGGTCTTTTTGCAGACTCCTGAATTACATTCAAAACAGGTGACCTGGGGAAAATCGTCATAACTTTCTCTCTGGGGATCAGATTGAAATTTCGTAAGAAGGTACAAAAGAGGACGGACTGTAGTTTCTTGTATGCATGTTTCAGATTCAAAGGTTGAAACAGTGACTCGTGGCACGTCGTACAAGTTCGCTCTACTGAACTAGTCTAAAAGCAAGTCACTGTGGGAGATTTCACATAACTCTTCCTTGGAGAATCCAATTTGGGTCAGACTTGTGGCATTGGAAAGAGGACGCAGAAGGCTACTACATATCGCAATTTCAGAATTGGATGATCCGAAATTACAGAGATACATCAGATTCAATATCAGGCTTCTATAAAGTGAAAAAAGGTGTGTAGTTTTTTTAAAAATTTTGTGTAAGCTTGGTTTAACGGAATTCAAAGGGCATAGTAAAGCATTATTATCGGTAACTGATGCCCCGAGGAAAGAAAATGCAAACACCTAGTAAGGAACCTGAAAGCTCTAGCATGACTCATGAAGAAGAGGAAGAAATGCTACATGATATATCAAAATTACAAGAACAAGTGCAACAAATGTCACGCTCACAAAAGCTAACAGAAGCTAAGATAAATGGCGTGGAATCTAAGATAAAGGACATGGAAGCTAAGATGGATGATTCGAAGACAAATTTGAAGAGAGAGATGGCAGATTTGAAGACAGATTTGAAGACAGACATGGCAGATTTGAAAACAGATTTGACAAATTTTCTACAAGAAATACTTACTAATGGTGAAAAGGTTGTAAAGGAAACTCATGATGTGAACAAAATAAATGTTAATCATGATTCCATAGACGCTAATGTTGGATCGAAGACCCACCATATTCCAAAAATCGATATGAGGAAGTTTGATGGCAAGGATCCCGCCACATGTATATTACAGATGGAGCAGTTCTTCGATCTCAATAATGTGCAAAACACACAAAAGGTACGTATGGCAACTGCATATTTGGCTTTGCTCTCGTAAACAATTTATCACTTGGGCAATTTTTAAGGAAGAATTGATAGCACATTATGAAGATACAAAAAGCAACACTTTTTTTAGCCAATTGATAAGTCTCAAACAAAAGGGTTCAATAATGGAGCACATTGAGGAGTTCCAAAAATTGAACATAAGGGTAAAAGATATTCCAGAGGAGCATAGGATTGATGTGTTCATAGGGTCTTTAAAGGATAATATCCAACATGATGTTCGCCTTTGGGAACCTGATTCATTAGAGAAGGCATTCAGGTTAGCAAGAAAAATGGAAAGCAAAATTATGGCAACCAGGAAGCATACCACTCACAACTATAAAGACGGAAGTGTTGTTGCCCCTAGTCTTCCACAACCTATAAGGTTGACACCACAACAATTGGAAGAAAAAAGAGCAAAAGGGCTTTGTTACAGTTGTGATAGCAAATACACTAAAGGTCATAAGTGTGCTGAGAAGAAATTATTCTACATAGATTGTGAAGAGGAAGAAGAAAAGGAGCAAGAAAGGTCAAAAGAAGAAGATATATTCCAGGAACAAAGCCTAGATGAAGAACAAATAAATCCGACCATATCTTGTAATGCATTGGCGGGAATTACCACTCCTCAAACCATCAAGATAGAAGGACAAATCAAGAAGAAAAAGGTAATAGTGTTGATTGATTCAGGAAGCACCCACAATTTTATTCATTGTAGGGTAGCAAAAGAATTGAATTGCTTCCTATATCCAGCACCAGAGTGTCAAGTGATGATTGCAAATGGAGGAACAATAAATTGCTCTGGAAAGTGCCATAATATCAAGCTATCCATGGGAGAATATGTATTGACTAGCCCAATGCTTTCCATTCCAATGGGAGGTGTTGATGTTGTACTAGGAGTCCAATGGCTACAATCCTTGGGTACAATAGCTTTTAATTTTCAAGAACTTTTCATCAAATTTTCTACGGAAGGAAAGGAAGTTGAATTAAGGGGTATTGCAGGGAAACCAGGAAAGATAATCAGCTCTAATGGTATGACAAAGCTTCTAAAAAAGGAGCAAAGAGGTGTAATTGCACAATTATGTTCGCTAGATGTTTCCACATCGGAATCATCTATTTCTCCAGATCTCCAAAAAGTCTTGGACAATCATTCCAAGGTATTTGAGACTCCCAAAGGTCTCCCACCTATGCGTGATCATGATCATGCTATTCATCTGATTCCAGGAAGTGTTCCTCCAAACATCAGGCCGTACAGATATCCCTATGTCCAAAAAAGTGAAATTGAACGTATGGTTGCAGAAATGCTAGAGGCTGGTATAATTCAACCAAGTCAAAGTTCTTTCTCTGCTCCAGTAGTATTGGTGCACAAGAAGGATGGATCATGGCGCATGTGTCCGGATTATAGGGAGCTCAACAAGCTCACTATTAAAGATAAGTTCCCCATTCCTGTCATTGATGAATTACTGGATGAATTGCATGGATCAATTTACTTCACCAAGTTGGATCTTCGTTCGGGATATCATCAAATCAGAATGAAGATTGAAGACATTCCGAAAATGGCATTTAGAACTCATGAGGGTCATTATGAATTTTTGGTCATGCCTTTTGGCCTTACCAATGCACCTTCAACATTTCAAGGTTTGATGAATTCAATTTTCAAACCATTCCTTAGAAAATTTGTGTTAGTATTTTTTGATGATATACTAATCTACAGCAAGTCTTGGAAGGATCATGTTGAACATGTTGACAGGGTGCTACAACTATTGGAGGAGAAACAATTATATGCAAAAAGATCCAAATGTTTCTTTGGAGTCCAGGAGGTGGAATATTTGGGTCATATTGTATCTCATGAAGGAGTTAAGGTAGACCCTAGCAAAATTAAAGCCATTAAGGAATGGAAAATCCCCACATCCATAAAGCATCTGCGAGGATTTCTTGGGTTGACAGGGTATTATCGCAAGTTTGTTAAGAATTATGGGAGAATAGCAGCACCTCTAACAACATTATTGAAGAAAGATGCATTTTCATGGACTCCGGAAGCAACAAAGGCCTTTGAACATCTTAAAGAGGCAATGTGCCAAGCACCGGTCTTAGCTACACCGAACTTCACAAAAACCTTTATTGTGGAATGTGATGCTTCAGGAAATGGAATTGGTGCTGTTCTAATGCAAGATGAAAGACCCATTGCTTTTGAAAGTCGTCCAATCAAGGGAAAGTTTTTAAGCAAAGCTATTTATGAGAAGGAAATGTTGGCAATACTCCATGCACTTAAGAAATGGCGACCCTACCTAATGGGAAGACACTTCAAGGTAAAAACGGATCATGATAGCCTTAAATACTTTTTAGAACAAAGATTATCCTCTGAAGAGCAACAAAAGTGGGTCACAAAGATGTTGGGTTATGACTTTGAAATCATCTACAAAAAAGGGAAGCAAAATGTGGTGGCAGATGCACTCTCAAGAAAGGATGAGGATGTGGAAGCATTGTTGTGCGCCATTTCTATTATCCAACCAGATTGGATAAACGAAGCAAGGGAGGAATGGAAGAATGATGAAGAAGTGTGGGCACTTATTCGAAAGCTACAACAAGATTCCAGTACGTCTGATACATTTAGCTGGCAAAATGATTCGTTATGGTACAAAGATCGCTTATACCTCTGTAAGAATTCCCAGCTAAAACAAAAGATTCTTATGGAATTGCACACTTCTCCCTTAGGAGGGCACTCAGATTTTTAAAAACTTACCACAGGGTTAAGAAGGAATTTTTTTGGGATGGCCTTAAATCAGATATTCAAAAGTTTGTGGCGGAATGTTTGGTTTGCCAACAAAATAAAGTTGAAACAATTAAGACACCGGGTCTATTACAACCTTTATCCATTCCAAGCCAACGTTGGGAGGAGGTTTCAATGGATTTTATCACAGGTTTACCCAAGTCTGAGGGAAAGAGTGTCATCATGGTGGTAGTTGACAGACTTACCAAGTATGCACACTTTTGTGCATTATCACATCCATTTAAAGCCAGTACAGTTTCTACTGCATTTATGGAAACAATTCAAAAGCTACATGGAAACCCAAAGATTATTGTAAGTGACAGAGATCCCATTTTCACTGGAAATTTTGGACAGAATTATTTTCTTGTCTTGGTACTCAGTTAGCTCATAGCTCATCTTATCATCCTCAATCTGATGGGCAAACTGAGATAGTAAACAAATGTTTGGAAGGATATCTTCGTTGCTTTGTATCTGATAAACAGACACAATGGGTCAAATGGTTGCCTCTGGCTGAATGGTGGTATAACACTTCCTTCCATACAGCAACAAAAATGACCCCATTTATGGCACTTTATGGGTATCAACCACCATCCATCACATCATATTTAAGAGAAAATTCTAAGGTTCAGGCAGTGGAACATCACATCGAACATCAACAACAAGTCCTCCAACTCTTAAAGGATAACCTCGTGTTGGCACAAAATAGAATGAAACAACAGGCAGATCAACATCGCAGTGAAAGAAGTTTTGATGTAGGTGATTGGGTATTCCTACGGCTACAACCATATAAGCAAATGTCCCTAAAGCAAGCTAAGAAGGATAATAAATTATCACCAAAGTATTATGGTCCGTACAAGGTGTTGCAAAAGATTGGTACTATGGCATACAAATTGGAGCTTCCTGCAGCTTCTCGATTGCACCCAGTTTTCCATGTTTCATGTTTAAAGAAGGTTATAGGCGACAAGCTCCAAGTTCAAACAATATTGCCAGAACTTGACGAGGAAGGAAAAATTATATTGGAACCGGAAGCAGTCACAGAAACAAGAACTCGACAGCTACGAAATCGATCAATTTCAGAGTATCTTATCAAGTGGAAGAACTTATCCGCTGAAGATTCCACATGGGAGGATGAGAATTTTATGCAGAAGTATCCAGAACTACTCAAGCGTTGAGGACAACACTTTTTTGAAGGAGAGGGGCATGTTGGGTCCCTATAATACTAGTGATTACCCCATTACTATTGTAGTTATACCCCTTATTTATATTGTTGTGCCCCTATTACCCCCATGTTGTTATTTATGTGCCCCATAGAATCCCTCTATTGTTATTTTTGTGGCTTTATATTATTATTGTTAGGTCGGCTGGATTATATTGTGACTCCTTAGACTCCTATATATAGAAAGGAGGTTTTGTCATTTGTATCATCCAAGAATTGTTCATTTATGTAATGTAAAGGAGGTTGCCCCCTCGAAGAGGCTGAATTCTAAGGCGTTGATCTATCTTTTCTATCTTTTCTTGACTTGGTTTCATAACAATGTACCAAGCAAGGGATGCTTGATTCAACCCATACAATGCTCTCTTGAGCCAGCACACATGTGACTCACGGTTAAAGGTTTCAAAATCGTCAGGTTGTTATATGTATACCTCTTCCTCAATCATGCCATTAAGGAAGGTTGTCTTCACATCCATCTGATGTATCTTCCAACCCATATATTTTAATAGTTTCAATATAGATCTAATCGACGTGTACCTTGAAACAAGAGCAAAGGTCTCATCGTAGTCGATCCCCTCTACCTGTGAAACGCCATAGGCCACAAATCTAATCTTATGCTTATCGACACTACCATTTGCAGCTTTCTTTACCTTGTAAAGCTAACGGGAGCTCACCATTGACATGTCCTATGGTCTCGGGACCACATCCCAAACACTTTTATGAAGTATGGAGTCATACTCCTCCACCATGGCATCAACCTAAATCGGTTGCTGCACTGCTTCCTTAAAGGAAGATGGCTTTGTCACAACACATTCACCAATAAGAGCCATGTATCTAGTGTACCTCTCAGGTGACCTCCTCCTCCTGGACTAGGAAGTGGGTGCTCCCACATTCTCCCATGCATCATCCAACAATCTATCAGCCTCTCTGGTGTGCTTTCTTCTCTCTCTAGAAGATTCTGCCTGAGTGGATGTCTCCACTCATGGATCCTCTGCATGTGGCTACTCCATATCAATCTGAGGCTCCTCAAACTTAGGAGCTAAAATCTCCTCATCCACATGTATCTCAAGCTCCCTCTCAAGGGAAACTCGCATGGCCTTCTCCTCATCGAATCTGACATCCCTACAAACCACTGTCATCCTATTGGTCAGAAAGTACACCCGATAGTTGTGAGGTGTATCAGTGTACCCCATAAATATCCCCAACTCTGTTTTCAGCTCAAGCTTCTTCCGTGCATCTTTGGTCACATGGTAATATACCGATGACCCAAAAATCCTAAAGTGACCAACATCTGGCCTCTTACCGGAATAAGCCTCCTCTGGTGTCTTCATCTCAACTATCCGATGCAGGCTATAGTTATGAACATAAACCATTGTGTTCCATGCCTCAACCCAAAAGTGTAGTGGTCGGACCTGATCATGCAACATCGCCCTCGCTGCCCCTACTATGCTTATCTTCTTCCTCTCAACCACCCCATTTTGTTGAGGGTTATGGGGTTTCGTCAACTCTCGTTTAATCCCTTCCGCTGCACATAAGTTTTTAAACTCATTTGAGACATACTCACCACCATTATCACTCCGTAGAGCTTTAACCTTCTTGCCCATCTCTTTCTCCACCAATGCTTTAAACTCACAAAACTTTTTTAACGATTTTATCCTTTTTCTGCATGAAAATTATCTAGCATTTACGATAAAAGTCATCAACAAATATAACATCCTGTGTTTGGCCGTGGACACTGTCAAGAATGGTCCACACACATCTGAATGGACTCGCTCTAGAATAGCCTCTGCTTGACTTTTTCTATCATGAAATTTAGAGTTGGTGTATTTTCCCAAAGTACACCCCTTGCATGTATCAACTTCCTCAAGCATACCTTTTGGAAGACCGGTAGAGATCTGTTGCAATATCTTTAAAGCCCCATGATGCAAGTGGCCTAATCGCCTGTGCCACAACTTGCCAATGTCTTAGTTCTTTACCCTTTCTGCTTTTGTGTTCAAAGCAGCACACTCCTCTACCTCCAGCTTATAGAGATTCTTCACCTGAATCCCTATCTTCTTTACTTGACCCGTGGCTATGTGTCGAAGGAATGCCTTTCCTTTCAAGAAGATCACATCATAGCCTCTATCCTCAAGCATGGCAATGGATACCAAGTTCTTCTTTAGCCCAGGCACATACATAACATTCTTCAAGGTGAGTGAAGCCCCATGCTCCCTCTGAAAAGTAATCGTGCCCAATCCAGTAACACTATACTTCCCGTCGTCACCCATATCGATATGCATCTGGGGATCTTTCTCCTCCAAGTCATTTAATAGCTCTTTGTCACCAGTCATGTGGAATGAAGCTCCACTATCTAAGTACCATACACTTCCCATCATTGATGACACCATGCATGCAATGAGGGAAAAGTACAATTCTAATTGAGAGGCCAAAGCCTCACCCATCGCTCCTCCTGAGGACTTCTTCTTGGACTTCTTGAGTGGACAATTTGTAGCAAAATGGCCCGGCTCATGACAATGAAAGCACTTAAATTTCATCATGTCTTTCTTCTTACCTCCATGATAAGAATGCGATTTGGAATGGGAAGATTTCCCTTTTCCCTTCTTCTCCTTAATCATTAAAGCACAATTATCTTCATCATTAGTCTTTGATCAAGAGCCATCCCTGGTGTTCCTCATGATCTCCTCCTGCATCAAATCCGACCATAGTCTTTCCCTATCTGGCAGCTTCTCCCGACCATTAATAAAGTCTTTATAACTATGCCAACTCTTTGGGAGTCCTAGAAGAGCAAGACTCACCATATCATCCTCGGCAATCATGATTCCAACACTTCCAAGTTCATGACAACATTGAGTGAACTTGGTCAAGTATTTTGGAATAGTCTCGCCTTTCTCCATTTTTATTTTTCGAAGTTTGTCTTTCAGTGCCAATTTCCTTTGGTCACTATTGTTCTGATACAAGTTCGTCAATTTTTTTCCACATAGCATACAAATTTTTCTTGCCATAGAGACTCGAGACAATGTGGTCTCGAACTCCCTCAAGGATTACTTGCCTTGCCTTCACCACATAATTCTTCCATTCAACCAAATTATGTACATTTGATGTTGTTGGCTTGGAAATTTCTTGATCAACGAATTCCTTCAAGCCATTATCCTCTAACACAGCCTCCATTCTCTCTCCCCAGGCTATAAAATTTGAGCTTCCTTCCAAGGCATACTCGAGCCACAAACCGTAGAACGTCATATGTCAATCCTAAAGTATGTATTGCATATTTGAATTTCCCCTGTAACCCAAAACTCAAAACTTCGAAATCTTTTCTACTATATTATTCTCTACTTTGGTACCATGTAGAAAATCCTGTAGATTCACAAGCTCATGCAATGTACCAAAGCAAAAGACAAGAATCTACTTCTACTTTCAACCCGTGGAAGCCAATAGATCGATGAAAAAAATATGAACAAGAAGAAGATAAATCAATGGCACATAACACAAGATCGATATGGGGAAAGACACTGCTCAAAACCCCATTATTTGTATTGCATATATCAGAAATATGAGTGAAGATACAAAGCTTGTTCTCACTAGAACAATTATGCACAAGTATGCTCAACTCTCTCAACTCACAAGCTAGCTCAAGCCAAATCCTTAGCCTATTCAGCAGCTCTCCAAGCCCCTAATCTTTTGCGTAATTCCTATGATGAATAGCCTGTATTTAAAGGGAATTCATACTTTGAAAACTATGCAATCCAAACATAGGACCAATCTCTAATGCATGCATGATATTTACACTCCAGGAAATAATATCACTGATAGTGCATTGTCCCTGCACTCTAGTATCAACTCGATCTTTCTCTGAACCGACATGCATGAGTTCTCATGAGGGAATCTTCAATTAACTGGAGTAGCACTAGTGGATGCATTAGTGCACCAACTGACTGTTAGTCCTCTATTAGTTTCAAAAACAATTTAGAACTAATTTAATTGAACTTAACTCATTAAACTGAGTGATCTAATTTCCAACTCAATTTAAACTCATATTGAACCTTTAAAACTTAGGGAGAACATATACATAACTACATAAATACTTCCAACTCGAAATTGCTAATCTAATTAAGTTAATTAAACGTAATTAACTATTTACAGGTTGCTATGAAAACAGAATTTGATTTTAATACTTAGTTTAATTCAAGGAAAAATTAAAGTGGAATTTCTTATTGCAATTTCTCAACATTCGGTGCCCCAAGGATTCTTTATGGTCTCCATCCATTTCCATCATAAAAAAAAAATGATTCAAATATTACCATAATGAGATTTCTTACAAAAAAAAACATTAGATTTACATTGGGAAATCTTTGCCTAGTTAGACAATGCTTTTTGAAATTGAGATTCTAGAATTTTAATTTAACTCTCAATAGTATAAATATTAGGTAGATGGTAGAGATTTAACCTCCTTAATAGTCACAGATTAAATGTTAAGTTGAGATTTGTTTTAAAAGTAGTTATGCCCTTTTTTCCATTTTAATTAAATTGACTAATTAAAATAATGTCATATGAAATTGCCATATAAAATGAGTTATGAGCTTTTTGGCATGTGGTATTGATAAGCCATAGTATTGGCTCATGGTGCTATAACAAAAGAGTGAATCTCCATAATCAAGTAGAGTGCATCTTCATATTAAAAATCTCATTACATGTTTTTTAAATGTATATATCTTTAACTTATATATTAATTTTTTTAATAATTAATAATAATAATTTAAAAATAAAATTATAATTTAATTAATTTTTATAATATTGTTTAGTTTTAAATATCTAAACTATATTATAAAATAAATATTTCAATATTTGTATTAGTATTTATAGACATTTACAAACTATTTAATTTATATAATTTTCCCAATGAAAAATAAAATTCTATAGGCATTTTGCCATTTTGACCATACTTAACATTTACAAATTTTTAATGTTTTTTTTTTAAGAGTTTGGAACAATGAAAAACTTATTTGTTGCGGTCAATATTTTTCCCAAAACGTAATTAGTGCCTACTTTGCAAGTACTTCCCTACCCGATGAAATTCCAGCCCAGGCACTGTTGGTGTCACGCCCCCAGGCCTACGGTAGTCTTCCAACCGTGTCCGGCGAGGTGCGGCACCACCGTACACTTTCTTTTTAACAATACTCGTGCACATGGACTACGCCTTTCCACATTAACATACTTAGTTTGTTTTTCTCAACCAAGTAAAATGCATTAACCTTATACTTAATGAAGCCCATACACATTCATTAACCAATATGCAATTAACCAGAATAATAACAATTGCACACAAGTATAAGGGGAGGGGCAACTCCCGAACAAGTCTGCCCGATAACAATATATTATGAAAATCTTCAATAATACATCATACAAGTGTGCCTGGCAAAATCCAAGGCCAACACTTAGAAATATTTACAATCAGTCTTTTACAATCATGTGCAACCGCACACGGTAGGAGGGTGCTCACCCGAGACACCAGAACTCCTCCAACTCGGCTCTGCACACAATCCAACCCAACTCGTACCTCTGCCAAACTTCGACCTCCGGTAAAGACTGCACCTTCAAGAGAAGCGCATGAGCTATGCGCACTTCTCTTTCTGCGCCCTGTTTTACCCCTTCGCAGTTATGAGAGAGAGATGCAAGTGCGTTGTGCTTGTTGTCCAAATGAAGCTCTGCGTCCTCTAATATATACGCTTGCTTGCCTTTGGTGAAGGGGTGTCAAGCCATTAGGCCGACCCCACAAAACTTGTTTACAAGCCCCTGCCTTAATTCATTTGCAAGTCGGCCTTTGCCCATGGCAAAGCCTCCAACGCAAGGGTATAAGGCTTCGGCCCTTTTCCATTTTCGCACTAAGTGTAAAAACCGTCGCATTGTTATGTCGCATTGTAGCTGCAGCTCGGCTGTTCGTCGCAAGCAGCTCGGCTATTCGTCGCACCGCCGGGTGACTCGCCCGCACACCGCAGACCCGTGCCCGCCAGCTCGTCGCACCGCCGGGTGACTCGCCCGTGCAGACCCGCGCCCATCAACTCGTCGCATCGCCGGGTGGCAGACCCGCACCCATCAACTCGTCGCACCGCCGGGTGACTCGCCCGTGCAGATCCGCGCCCATCAACTCGTCGCACCGCCGGGTGGCAGACCCGCACCCATCAGCTCGTCGCACCGCCGGGTGACTCGCCCGTGCAGATCCGCGCCCATCAACTCGTTGCATCGTCGGGTGGCAGACCCGCGCCTATCAGCTCGTCGCCCTGCCGAGTGGCAGACCCGCGCCTATCAGCTCGTCGCCCCGCCGGTTTACTTGCCCGTGCCATCAACTCGTCGCATCGCCGGGTGGCAGACCTGCGCCTATCAGCTCGTCGACCCGCCGGGTAACTCGCCCGTTTGTTAGCTCGTCGGGTGACCGGCCCGCCCATCATGCACGGGGCGCCCGCCCATCGTGCAAGGGTGCCCGCCCACCGTCGTGTGAGCCCACCCGGGTCATGCCCACCGCTCAACCGCCGTGTGAAGGGGTGCTTGCCCGTCGCGCACCTGCCCAAGTCGCGGGGGCGTTACAGTTGGCATCTTGGCATCTACCATCCGCGTTGTTGACAACTTTCCATCTTAGTGCATCATATAAATCAGGAATGTGGTTGCTTCGTCACCGTCACTAAGTCAAATATTTCATTGCCACGTGGCATGAACGATATCACAAAAAAAAATTACATTTTGTTTTATTTACGCTTATTTTTATATGAATGACATGGCCGGGAAGAAATGATATGAATCCATACATGGTGATGTATAATAATACTTAATTTTATTATAAATAAAAAATAATAATTTGTCACGAAAATTGTTGAGATCATTTTATAAAAAAATGTTTTTATTTATGTTGATAGGCAATTTTTTTATGGAAGATTCTTATATTTATTTATATTAATATAAATCTTTATCTAATAGTTATAAATGAAAAATATTGATATATTTTGGTTATCTCCTATTCTAGGTATCCGTACTAAATATATTTTTACATTTATCTAATACAATAATGAAATCACCCCACAAATTATCAAATAACAAATAACACCATGTGAATCAACCCATTAATTTTAAAAGGTAAAAAATAATGATTAACATATATCAATCATATGTATTAATATAAGCGTACCGATCTCATATTTAAATTATTATTAGTTATAAAAATAAATTCATTTGTAGTTTAAATTAATTTAACGTTAATGATTAAAAAATAATCATTCATATACAATTTTAAAAATTTTCATTAACCCATAAGAAAAAGGTATATTAGCATTCATATATCAAAGCACTAAGCTTCAAACAAACTTGGAAAAAACAAGTACATTCTTTTTTCATATTTACTTTTAGATGGAATTTCAATATATTAGTTAGTAGTTTTCTTTCCTCATTTTTTTTATAAAATATATAATTTTCTACCTTTATATGTCGATAAAGGGTTTTATGAAATCTAGGATGATATTAAAATGTAAAAGTGTAGTTTAATTGTCTAATGTTTTGATTTTTTTGAGTAAATTTTATGGTTAATGGATTTGTTGGATTGTAAATTTTAGTTATATATTCCACACAATTTAAGTTCTCCAAGGGTTTTTTAGGGCATTCAATCCATTTATGCATTCAAAAACACAATGGAAAATTATAATTTTGCCAAGAATTTTATCATCAAATTTTGACAAAAAGACCAAAATATAGAAATTAAACTACACCAAATATTAAGAGACAAAAGCATATATACCTGCTTTCCACTATAAAAATCACAAGTCAAGCTTAGGCACCATCTCCATAAGACCTATGAGAGGGTAATAATATTAATGACTCTCATGACGCCTTGAGCTCATGATATAGAAGCTAAGTAAGGGAATGCCCTCCAACAAAGAAGGGTCCAATCACTGCAAAGAAACCACCAATTAATAAAACTTTTAGCAAACACACTTGTTCTTGTTCTCTTTTTAGTGGAGGTGAATAGGCAAGGAAAAGTTTTTAGCAGAGTATTTTTTGAGCACATAAACCTTTAAAGTATAGACAATTACATTTCCATAACACCCCTCTCTCTCTTTATAGTTATACATCTTACCACGCTCAATTTTTGTAAAATACATACAATGAAAAAGATGCAACATGGTAAGGAAAACATATAATTTTCCTGATGCTTGTTATTAAGTACAACACACATGTACATCATGTTACCAGACAAGCTAGTTTTAGGGTTAATATGAAACCTAAATTTTGCTAAAATGATAATTTAAAAAGAAGAGACACTCATGTACAATACCATGCACAATACATTGGGCTAACATCTGAGTAAAAAAATGTTAACCCACTAAATAAAATAACTACATTGATTCAAGTGATACAATGTGTAGTATAATAAGTTTTAAAAGGATTGTTGTGCAATGTACACTAAACATACCATTTCTCTAGTGTGCCATAAATACACCATTGCATTGATGTATCTTTATACAAGCAGCATTGCATCAAGGTCCATTGAATTATTTTATTTAGAAAATGGATTTTGAAGTGTACTAAACATAGCTACACATTGGTGCATAACACAAACATATGTAACAAGGTAGGTTAAGATACTTTATAAAGGAAAACATTGGTGCATAACAACCATCATAGATCAAAATCATAAATCACATATAACCATCATAAACCATAATCATATATCACATGTAAATCACGTGCATAATAAAACTGAAATAAAATACTAATACTTATCCTTTAATCAACCCTTAGATTTTACCTTTGTCATGATTCTGTATGCACACTAGATCAGTTGCCACATCTGACAAACACCCAATGCCTTCTCCTCAACCTATGTGCACATACATATAGTGTGCATCACACACATACAACCACACACAACATACGGCACCAGGCAATACATGCACCTACATCTGAGATACCACACATACACCTAATGTACAACACAACACAAATACGTACACGGAGTACAACACAATTAATACACATGTCACGATACCACAACTACACATTGCACATACATAGTACCGCGTGTACACAACACAACATGTATGACATGCACATAGTACCACATGTACAACATGTACACAATACCACATATACACAACACCACCTGCACAATGTGTACACAGCATCACATGTACATGGCACCACTTGCACAACATATACACAACGCCACATGTACATCGTACCACCTGTTAAACGTGTACACAACACCAAACATACACAACACCATATGCACGACATGTACAGGACACTACATGTACAAAACACCATATGCATGACATGTACACAGCACCACCTACACACAACACCATATGTACATAACATCATATGTACAACATGCACACAACACCATATATACATAGCGTTGCATATACAACATGTACATAACACCCTATGTACACAACATTGTATATCCAACACGCGCATAGCACTATATGCACACAACACTGCATATCCATCATGCACACAATACAATATGTAGACAACACGCATATCCAACATGTACATAGCACCATCTACACCCAACATTGCATATGCAACATTCACACAACACTATATGTACCACCTTATACATAACATTGCATAAACAACATGTACACACACTATATATACACAACACCGCATGCACACAACATCACAGATGCAACATGTACAACATATACAACATATGCATAACAGTAGTACCACACATCCAAAACCATAATGTCTCTACCAAGAAACCTTTCTTCCGGTGCCTTATCCATGCTTGTCCCAACATGCCATAAACGACACTACTTTCATTTCGTTGATGTATCGCTCAGCCTAGCTTGTCCATAACACAAACATTCTATAATAACATAAGATCAATTCATATCCACATGATACTGACCTCATATATTTGTCAGGACTACTCTTCCCACTTGATTCCTCATGAACCAGGAACCTCGTCATGCCATTCACATGCATAAGCAATCATTCCTCCACAAGAATGATCCCTGACAACTCTGTCAGACAGTGACATAGATGCATGGATACATACATACATATACATAAACATTAGCATAAAACAATCATGATCCTGTCAAACAATGACACACATACACACATATATAAATATAAACATAATCATTAAACAACCATGATCCATGATGACCCTTTCAGACACGACATACATACATACATAGATACATACATACATACATGTAGACATATATAAACATCATCATAATCATGATCATAACATAATTACCATATAGCATAAGGTCAAGGTTAAGAGAACTTCCTTCATCTGTGCACACCATCTACAACATTGAGAACAATCGTTCCCAACATAACCAAGGCATCTGACACCTTGAATCCATTTACTTCACCTTTCCTGTTACCTTTCTCGTGATTGTACTGCCACTATCCATTTACGCCAATGGACTGAACCAATCCAACCAATTGTCATATTTTTACCTTCAAATTTCCTTACTCGTGCACCGAGCCTCATTCAGGTCTTACATTACCTGCTAGGTTTCATTCAACTCTCCCCGAGCTCCATTAAATTTCCTCTTCCCCAACCAATTACCAAGAATCTCAAGACATAAAAGGAAACACAAGTGAAACCAAGAATAAAACCATGAAAATCAATAGCAACACGACACCGCAAACAAAGTGGTAAGGCCATACACTAGACATAAACAAAGCTACAAATAAAGCTCAAATAAAGCACAATGAATAGAAATCATAAGACTCTCAACAAACACCATGAATCAATCCCAATGGCTCCTAGTGCTTCCAAAGGAAAGCTCAACTTGAGCCTTCTCCAAAATTTCATGGCAGTCTCTTAGCCATGCAATCCCTTGCATCATATTGCCATAAACACATAATTGTCATTACATAAATAAGCATAACAATGCACCAGTTACCTTACCTTGTTGTGTCAAGCACGTTTCTTGCAACTCGAACACATCCACGCCATCTCTCAAGGGACTCCAATCCTTTGATGAATCTAGCCATAACTAGAACAAGATGTTATACCTGTCAAATACATATTTATGAATATAACACATATCCTCATAATGTCAGACAAATTCAAGGTTAAGAAGACTTCCTGTATGCAAAGAACTCATTCGTTGGAATTGTGGTTTCCAAACATAGCCAAAGGAATTTTCACCCAATTCCTTTCTTTTACCTTTTCCTTCTTGCAACTGAGTCTTACTATGCACTGTCACATCACCCAATTGCTAGTTATATAAACACATCAATTATTACCTTGTCAAGCTAATACCAGGCATGTTTCCCTAAAACTACTCACACATATCAGTCTCAAGTTCCAAAGATCAAGACATCATGTATATTAATTTGAAATCAACCTTTACCAAGTCTAACAACCATGTCATACTCAACAATTAACTCACATTCATCAGTCATAATACATAATGCTACAACTATCACCTATCAACACATATGTATTAGTACAACCATCTTAAAACAAGATCATTTTGGCAAGAAATATTATACACACATACTCATATCATTCAAGTAATCAAACATTCAGACAACAGATAGATGGCATAATAAATACCAAAAAAACGACATAGTCAAACATTCAAACACGTAATAGACGACATAAGAAAACTCATACCTTAATGTATCTCAGGGGAGGTTATCTTGTCTACACAATAAATCTAGATTAGCACGATATAAGTTCACAACTTATCAACTCAAACATAAATAAGGTCATGGTATCCATAACAATAACTAGCTAACATGTTCACATCATAAACTCGTAAACAATTATCAATCATACATAATAATCACATCTACACAATCAGCCTAGATTAGTATGACATAATATCACAACATATTAACTCATACCTGAATGTCATAACCTTAACCATTTGCATAGACCAATTAAACTTAGTATGATACATATAACATTGAGATCTTAATGTAATAACCCTAATCATCAAGTTACTAGCATATAACAAAAACAAGTTATATACCATGCTCATCAATGACATATAACCAATTCATCAAGTTATCTAACCTAAAACAACAATAGCAATGCATACAACCATAGGTTACTATCTGTCATGACTATCCGACACATGTGCATATGACTAAACTAATCAATTAACATCTATCATGTATGTAACCATACCAACAATAAAATTACAAGTATATAAGTAACCATAATTCTTATAACAACCATTAACCGCATACTTGCATGCCCACCATAAAAACCTATATGACGATCTGCTCTTACCCAAAAGTCTAGTGCTACAAGCTTGTTTTGATGATATACATCTCCTGCTCTTTCTTAGCCAACACATCAGTGTCATAGCATGCATACAATGACCTCATAATGCATGCTTGACCTACTATACATACATAACTATAACCATGGCAATGCATGCATAATAACCTATAGACACTGACATGCATAAAAACCTATAGACACTAACATGCATAAAAAATGCATATACAACCATACACTCAAGGCGAAACATTCCACAACAACACCATCAACCTTCACATGATGACATCACTAAAACGATGATCAACACCATGAAAATGCAACAAGCACATGGACTACAAGCATAAGGAACACATATGCAACCGACATGAATGCATTACCAACACACCGCCCATCCAGTTCGAGGGGTGAACCATGCTTTGATACCACTCGGTAACACACTCCTCCCACATCTACCCAAGTAACTGGCCAACTGGGGTAAACATGTGACGAGAAGTTACTATGATATGATTCGAATCCCTATGTGTCAGTTAAGGAATTTGAACCGACAGAAACACACCATACAAATCTTCCACATCAGTAATAGAACTCTTAGGAGCCATCCCAGCCAATTAGGGAACCAACCCATGGGTCCCACTGCGTTTTTAGACCATTAAACCTCTGTAAGCTCCCTTGATATGGGAATGCATGTGTCAAGGAGGCTCTGGACGATCCCACAACATGGGTATGCATGCATCCAGGGACTTTTCTTCCCATTGTTGTGCCTACATCTCCAGGATTTGAGCCACTTTTTCAGGCCCAGAGCCCAGGTCACTGCCCAGAACTCAATGACACTTTCAGAAATGAATTTACACAACATAACAATGATTCCTTTGCAAAAATAAGGACAAGGTCTAGAATCGACCCCTACTAGCCATAACAGGCATTTCGTCAAACATATCACGAATATGTAATCTACATGTTTAAACAACATATATGAGCATGGGGATCACATACTTATATGAGATTCTCTATGAGGTATTGTTTCCTCATCACTTTAGATGCATTATCATCTATTAGGCCATAGATACAATGTTCATTTAATTACAAGTAAAAACATTATGAGAGCCACACATAGCCATTGTCATAATACATGTTCATAACCAACATAATAACAACATAAATACCAAGGAAACAATAACCATATAATCCACATATAAAACAATATAATAATCATGAATTAACAAGCATGGATAACCTCATATTAATGATAAAAAATCCAACCCAGTACAGGACTACCATGTTCCACCCGACAGTAGGCATGACTAAGCAAGACTACCACGTTCCACCCGATAGTAGGCACGGCTGAGCCAAATCTCTCTTCAACCAGTTACCCCGTGCCATATTTCAAGCATGAATGTGGGATCTCATAAAAAACATCAATCAAAACCATCTAGGGCTTCTAGAGGCCAAACCACCTCAACCTCAACTAGTGATTCCACCTCACAGTCGGACATCACTAACCATCACTAGATTGGTCTCTACCCAAGTTTTCTAGGGCTATAGAGAATTTGTTCCAACCCAGATTTCAGGACTAGTAACTCAACCCATGGGTGTTTTCGGGCTCCAGAGAATTTTTCCAACCAAGGCTCCAGGACTAGTAACTCAACCCACAACTTTCTCTGGGCTTCCAAAGCATTTCTCGAACTAGGGCTTCCAAGACTAGTAACTCAACCCACCAAGGGCTTCCATAGCATTTGTCTAACCAAGGATTCTAGGACTAGTAACTCAACCCAAGCTGTTATAGGGCTCCCAAAGCGTTTGTCCAACCAAGGCTCTAGGACTAGTAACTCAACCCAAGTCATTACATGGCTTCCAGAGCGCTTGTCCAACCAAGGATCCAAGAACTAATAACTCAACCCACAGCCAGAGGAATATGAGAACCAACCAAAAAACAAAAGTAAAACCCACAACACCGTGGCTATCCAGAAAATGGAAAGGCTAGGCAAAACCACCGTCAATCCAAGCAATCCTTCATGCCAGTGACAGATCATAACCAAGAAACCACGTGTATGTTCCATGCATGCCAAAACCAGCAAGGAAATCATGCATTGAACTCGATACCTGCAAAAAAAACCCATAGTAGCTACTGATTTTTATGTCCTCTTGTGCTTTCTTTTTTTCCCTTACCTTCTTTCTCCAAAACTCCAATCATGCCACACTCTCCAAGCGTGCTCGAACAAAAATCTAAGTTTCCAAGAGTATGAGAGAGAGAGAATAGAGAGAGAGCTCTAAACTAAACTGACAAAAGTATATGAACTGGTCTTCAGGAGCCTTTTTATCAATGAGGCCTCTATTTTCTTCATTTTCCATTATTTTCCTTCAATTTTCTCCTCACATGCAACTTGTGACCTTTCACCTTCTTTTTCTCCTAATTTCCTTTATTTTCATAAATAAATGACAATAAATGCCATTTTTCCTTTCCAAATTCCTTAGCCTTTGCCAATTTCCTTGGCCATAATGAACCAAAGTGACACCCACTAGGGTGTTTTTCCCACCATTCAGCTTGGAATACGTGTCCCATGACCGTGGTCTTATATTTTTTTACATGGATTTTTTTAAACCAGGGTTGTTACACTTTCTATCTAGCTTATTCCATTCTTCATATGTCATCGATGAGGGCTTCTTCGCTACTCACTCAATCAACAAATATTGATCCTTTAAAACCAGTATGTCCTCCATCTATGCCTTCCATAGGGAAAAATTAGCCCCTTTTAATTTCTCCACATCACTTAATGTCGCTATCTCCATACTCATAATTCTTCCTAACAACAACCTAGCATACACAATAAATTAAATAGAACAACCTCACTCTGATACTAGTTGTCAATAAAAGACAACAAAAAAATTATTTAACCAAAAAATAAAAAATTGCATGCACTAAAACAAGAAATAAACCAGAAAAATTATTCAAACATAGAACACTAGATTTACGTGGAAAACCCCATTTTGGTGAAAAACAACGGGGAAATGGTTTAGTAGACTTTTATTATCACAATGAAAATATTTATACATTTCACTTACTTCATTATTTCTCACCCATACATTTCCTTTCTTACTAACACCCCTTTATATACAAATATTTCATTATAATACCATGGGCCCAATACTATAGGCACTAGAAACTTTGACTTGATTTGATCTCACACCTAGCAGATGATACCTTGTATAGAATAATTAATAAAATGTTGTATATGCATAGCCATACCTCCTCATAATAGTTTTGAATTCCGCTGATTATATTAGTTTCTTTTGTTACAAAAGGAAGATTTATTGATCGATTTTGAAATTAGTATCCATATTACTCTTCTAACAAGAGCTCATTCGAGAGTGAGTTAAAAAGCAACATTTCTTATCCTTGCTTGGAAAAGAGATGCTTACAATGCATTACTATTATGTCAGTACAATATCATACAAGTTGTAACATCAATCAAAACCATGCTTGAAAAGAACTTCCAGGTAGAAGGAAGCATGTGGAACTTCAAACCATTCCATGATATTTCTAATAGCCAAATGAAACATTTATACCATGGTAAGTCATAGGGAATATTCAATCACTAGATTATTGCCTTCATCATCTTGCGAGGGTCGATTCCATCATGATTACTCTTTCATTGCCTCTTTAAAAATATATAGGTACTTTATTATGATCGAGGATATGAAGGTAGGAGCCTACCAATCCATTTCACTCAATTAAAGAACCTCCCTTCGTAGTAATTGCACCTTCAAAATGAATTTTGAAGACAATAGCTAAATTTATGTTCACTTGTTGGGCCTACTTTAAAAGCCTAGTTTGGACGATACTACATCTCAAAATTGAGTTGAAGCACATCATCTTTAGAGAAGTCCCAAATGGGAAAAAAAAGAAGGATGACAAGTTTGTCCATGTAAGATAACTTCTAACCCAGAAGCAGAAAGGACTTTAAATAGGAAACCTCGGTAAGCTTGAGCTCAAAGGAAAGCACCCAAGTCCATCCTCCTTTCACAATAGTGACCAACTCTATGATTTGAAGATCATAACAGATTGATGGAAATTTTTGCCTGAATATGATGGCAGAAGAACTCAAGAGAAAGAGTACTGATGCAGGAGCATCTGACCCCCCTTAATAAAAATGCAAATTTTAAAGCGGAGAAGGAGGAGACGTGGACCATCAGAGTAAACTGGGGAAAATTTCTTTAAAATAGAGCTAGTTTAATGGAAGCGATAAGTCTCTAGAAGACTTAATTAAATGTAATCTGCCATATGTATGCATTTTTGAGTGATTTGTGAAAGGAAATCACGGAGAGGATTGATCGGATCCTTTCAGTGATCCGATCCAATATTTCTGTAACGATGAACCTGCGTGTTCTATATATATATCGTGAGACAGATAGGGAGAGGAATACAGAGTGACAAATAGAAATTTGTGAGAACATAGTGATCAAAATGTAATCGAAGGAGAACTGTTCCTAAGGCTGAAATGCCTTAGGCTGTAATAGAAGCCTATAGATGTATAATATAAAAGTGTGTTTCAGTGTTGATATTGTACGCCTGTGTGTGTATTTCATAAATGAGTTAAATCCTGTGTTGCGAGATTGTTGATCGACCATCGATCACTGTAGGATCGATGGCGATCTAAAGATATAGAATTAACTGTTGTGTCGCGTGCTTAAACGAATGTGGCAGATCCGTGTTTTAATGCAGAGATCCATCAAAGGAAAACGAGACCAAGCCAAAGAGGAATGGATGGGTCAATACACAGGATCTGTTGGATCGATATGATCAATAGACATGATCATATCACTGAGGACAGAGTCACATCAATATGGCATCGGCAAATATGGTTTACAAAGGGACAAGCCTCAGGCTTCAAGAAATGTTGATGAGAAATCGTCGCTATATTGCATCGGAGAAAACCCATTGGAACAATCTCAGAACCGACAGAAGAGATGATGCGATAGCAGTTTTTCGATTGAACAAGGACCATCAGATTGGAGATAGGATCGACGGTCCTGATTTGATCAGTGATCTAATTTCAGGGAATGCGATCTACCGATGGCCAATAAGTGATATCGTCGATAGGTCGATATAGTGCCAATCGAATATTGGAGATAACGAACGATCAAAGCAGCGGAAAAGCTTTGGACCTGGATGGATCCAATGGAGTTCTGAACACGGATGTATAATTTTGAAGTCCGGCCTTAAGTGTTTCGGGTCGGGTTTTTCGTGTATTTCCTGTGCATCCATGTATTCCGATATGTTGTATGGTCCTAGGTTTTGAGGCTGAGTGCAATGTTTAACACTTCCGATAAAGAGTGGGCCATAAACCACAGGCCTCAGGATCAAAATTTATAAAGAAAGGGGAAATTGGTTTATCCCCAAAATCTCCTTTCATCAAGTACTCAAGCAAGTTCATAGAGATATTACCATATAAGAGAAACACAATTCAAACAATAGAGTTAGAATCCAACTCAATGCCTATATGATGATCCAATCTTGAATATTAGCAACCTAATATAATTGCTTCTAAGCTTAAATGGGTATTGATCTAATCCTATATTTTAATATAAGGCTAGATATTATGGATAATCATACCAAAAAATTGGTCGAGTGTAAGAAAAAATGGACCATGTTGGTATTCACATATGTCTCTATTCATTCATCTAAATTGACAAAACTATCTCATTGACTATAGAGCTAAATCTCAAACTACATGTTCTCTATTAATTCAATTAAACTGAAAAAGCTATCTCATTGACTACAAATCTAAATTGTAAACTACATGTTCCCATGTGATACAGCTTATAGCTATAAATGCAAAGAGGATAATAAGTAAGAAACCCTAGCGAGCTTGAAGTTAGAGGAAAGATCCCAAGTCCATCCAATAGACACCAATTCCATTTTTTAATATAATAACAACTTGTTGGCAATTAGCATAAGTCGAGTGTTCCCACATTGGATTGTAAAATGGCTCAAGATCTGCTATCTTTACAACCCCCTTTACTTATCTCCACCAGGAGATTGTGAGGCTTCAAGTCTCTCACACACGATCACTAGCGTTTTAAGAAGATAAGGAAGGCAAAGCACCAACAGGCCTCAATCCAGATGTTGTATTTAAATTCAAGCCACAACAAAAAGAACAAATATTTCCATAGTGACCATAAATCAAGTCTATAAGCTCTCATAGAACACAAATGTTCTTTTAGAGAACACAATTTTTTATCAGCTTGACGTGCTTTGGACAGTTACGCAAGTCTAAACACAATGAGAATATTGTTAGCACAAAGATCCTTAGATTTTTGTTTTCAACTGGAGTTTCTCTATTATTTATTTATGACATGTCAAGCTCGTCAACCTGTGGGACTCTGTCAACCCACACCCATGTAGGCGCTATCCTCACGTAACTAATAGTTCCAAAACAAAATCAGTGGTCATTAGTCTTCTTCAGTGATTTCATAAACTGATTGCCTTCGTCTTTTGTTGGGTTGGGCAGTTTTCCTTGTAGGGAAAGTGGTAATAGGAATAGCTAGTATATTTTTTATAAGTTTTGAAGTGTTTTTTTGGTATATTTTTAGATAGATTTTTCTCAACATTTTGTATGAATGTGTTGGAATTACTTTGAGTTGTGAACTTTTCTAATTCTTGTGTACCATAAGTTTTCAGGTTGTTGAAATTATATAGGCAATAAAAAACACAATTTAAACAACAAAATATCAAGATTTGACCAATTCTTTTTTCTCAAAACTCCAAAACTATAATAGTCAGACCAAGCCATAGAATTATAGGGATTTTTAGTAACTCTGGAATTTTGAATCTAAATTTGGTTGGAATTTTGATTTAGTTATTACAATTTTATTTTTAGTTGAAAAATTATGATTTAACTTACATGGCTACTTCGGTATGCTAAGTTTGAGCGAGTTTAATGATTGAGAATATGCATTTTCTTGTAAAAGTTTACATGTTTAAAATTTAGAGGAAATAAAGTAATTGAACTTTTATAGATCCAATGTGAATGGAGACTTTTAGTGATTATGTGGAATTTTGAGTGGATTTTTTTGTTGGAAATGAGCTCACTACTTGGGGGGGTCAATCAGTAGTGGTTGTGATTATATAATTTTTAACTCTTTTTACGAAAGCGCTAGATTCAGTAATCCATAAACTAAACTTATGAAACCAACATATCAACTCATGTGTATTCACCACAACAATAATATAAAAACACGATAAACAATGTCAAAGCATGCATGCAAAGGGGACACAAATGTTTTTGGTGCAAAACCCTCTCCAGGGAAAAAAACTACCTGTTGTTGTTATTGCTCAAATCTTCTATTATGCTAAAAAAATTATTACATAGAGGAGCTAGCACCCACTAGCTGGAAGCCTCGCTACTAAGATAGGTTGCTAGTAACATTGGTTGAAAATACTCTTCTCTCACGACTCTATGAACAACCGTTCGTTGGAAGCCACCACAACCAACGAGCCTCCCCCAACTCTACCAAACTTTAGAGAAACTGCTTCATGTATATATCTGTCTACTAGAAGGCCCCCACCTTATCTACACACTTCCTATTATGAAGCCTCAACTCCTACAACACCTCCATGCAAACCACCTTTCATGCATTTTCAAATTGGGCTCTGAAACTTGCTCAACATGAGCAACCCAACAACCTATCTCTCATTTGATATGAAAAGTAATATGATAAAAAAAATCCGCAAACCTGCTACAAATATTCAATATGTTATACCCATAACTTTAGCACACTCTCACTCTCACATGACCAAATCAATAACCAAATACTCTCACAAAATTATATGTGAAATTATCCTCAATAATATCTAAAAGTGAAAACCATAGGCAAATACCATGGTTATCGTAATACCACAGACACATGTACCATGGTAATCTCCAAGTCAATACCATGGTTATTCCAATACCATGAACACTTGTACCATGGTAATCTCCTAGTCAATACCACAAGTAAATATCATAGTTATGCCAATACCACAAACCCATGTACCATGGTAATCTCCAAGCGAATACCATAGGCAGATACCACGGTAATACTAATGCCTGTAATGGAAATATCGAGTGTTGACCTAGACCACACACACAAACATATAGCAATCAACCTTGAACCAATACCAAGGGAAAATACCAGTACTCATGACTAGTCCCATAATCGCACCCTGAACACATAAAAAATTCAGTTGTAACTACACCCACAACACTACATTTGTGTAGTTAAAGGCCTATAACTACATGCATGAAACTAGCTCCGTGTGGTTGTGGCAGAGTATAGAGAAAAATAAAGAACATCTTACCCTAGTCCTCTACCAACCTGCTCCACAATTATCCAACCATTTGCACAACTATCATCAAGTATATCCATAAAGTCATCAACCATACATAAGAATTGCATACGCCAAGACAAACCACCTGCAACAATAAAACATTTGGAACTAGTGGCACAAACCAACAAATTCATCAGATTTTAGGTTGAGATCAATGCCAAACAACAAAACTACACCAAAATTTGCATCATCAATGCAAACAATCTCCCATTTTGGCATTCATGGCATCCCCATATGAACTATCCATCAGATATTGACCTCTAAAACTAAATATCCTCATGCAATCCTCCTTTGAAATCAATGGCCAAGGGCTAAAATGATCAATAACATCATAACTCTACTAACATCCATTGGGTCAACAATAACTCCCCCTAGACACTAGTTATGTCTCAAAAAGTAGCAACAACCATATCTCACTCTATCCTGAAGCAACAACATAATACTCAATCCTCATCATAAGCAATAGTAACAAAGGATGTAGTCTAGCAACAACAAACCCAATCAATAGCTCCAACTACATCAACAACAAAATCTTCATATCATGGCAGTAGCAGCAAAACATATGTATACTAACAACAAACTCAATTTATAACTCCATATATATGAACAACATTGTCAAGCCAACTCAAACAATAACAAAAAACCCTATCCATTAGCATAGTGTGGGAAGAAACAACATCCTCCTAAATAGTAGCATAGCCATCAACAACAACACATCATAAGTAGCAACACTAGCAACTCCATCCACATCAAATACTGAACCAAAGTAGCAATATCATACATATAGCCATCAACAACAACATCCCCCAACACAAACATAGCAACAATCATGTCCATCAAGCATCTCTTTTAATGCAACAACATAGTATCCACCTAATTAGCAAGCACATGCTAGAGATGCTCCCCCTGAGCATCATCACTATCATCATGATGAATGTATCAAATTAGCAAGTACACAACATACATGCTCCCTCTGAGCACCATCATCATCCTGCAAATAATACCTTCTTGCTTAAGGCTTCTACCTCATGGACCAAAACACTGACTCGTGACCAAGAACTTGACAAAAAATTATAGAGCTTTATAGACATTTTACATGATTGAAGCAATCAATTGACACCAAAGATTCCATGGACTCAATAATCACATCCTTCACTTAATCCAATGATGCTACATCAATTACACTTTATTCTACAACCAAAAATTGATTGACACTCTGCAATAGACTCTGACTCAACCATAGCAACAATATTCTCTCTCTCAACCATACTCTCAAGACTTATCAGCAAGCTCATATTCCTCTTTACATGGAAACAACACCAATACAAAATTTACTGCTACATAATTACATTAACAATAATTCCTTCAACCTCACAAGATACATCAACAATACACTCATATAAACTATAGGATATGTGATGTTAATACACAACTAAGACAATAAAATTCTTAGTTGCCCCTGCAAGACTCTTGCTAGCTCATAGACACAGTGATGTCTCTCTACTCTAAACCCTATGCAGAAGTTTCACAATTGTCCTCTGCCTTTAATCACAAGCCTATATATTGATATTCATTTCCACCATGTATTCTTCAAATCATAGCTACAAATGTGCATAATGGTTAATCAAAGTTAACACCATCATAGGGAAATAATAAGACACATGCATTGGTCTATATTTCTTCAGATCCATCTACAAAGGGTAACATTACTTCAACGTGCTACCATCTGATTTATCTTTCATTCAAAACACAATCTTTGTGAAGTAAGGCTTCAAGCAAGGGATACACACTCCATGATCACTATGCTCTAAACATCAAAAATTCTTCCTCACTTGATCCATATGCACGTTCATCCAGATTGTGGAGCCTATAATTTTATCGCATTAGCATAAATGGATTCTCCGTGTGGTGACAATAAGAATGCTAAAACCCCATAACAGCTAGACATGTGATATCACAACTATGTGTTTGTGTACGATCACTTTGGCTAACAACCTTTACAAAGCAAAGATCTTCATTATTCAAGATAACATCGGAGCCTGAGATTTAGACTACTTTGTGCCATGAGGTATAATTAATGTATTTCTTCTCTTATGTTTCCAAGAAAACCACTTTCTTTTGCATACTGATCAAGCAAATAGAAAAAATGCACCTCGGTGGTTAGCTTGTGCACCAACCAATCAATCCCGTTGACATGTAGCAATGTCCAACTTATTAAATAACCTAGTCTTCAACCTTGCATGGTATGATTCAAAAGCACCACATGCTTCTTGACTTGTAAGTGGGAGAATCCTCATTGCATCAAGCCACATCTCTATTTTGGGAACCCATCGAGATTTAAAATATTAAAGAAGGCACTCTGATCTACAAAATCATGCATAAATTTCATCATAGCATCTATAGCATCAACTACAGTCCAAGGGCTATACATGATATGCCAAAAGCGCTTAAACATCTCCTGTTGCACCTACATATTGCTACACATTTTTGTAATGTTTCTGATCCATGCTTGATGAACGTGCCACAAAGATAACAATATGGGATATTGAAATGCATCCCTAATAGTAGCAATATTTGTCGTTGTGTTGTCAATGGAAAAACCAGTCAGCTTCCATGTAGGATCCTTCACATGGATTCTATCATGAAGTGCCTTGGTCCACTTACGAACATCATCACTTGCAAAAATTTGTGTAATAACCCACACCACAGGGAGAGCATGGTAGTTTGAATACAATATGATAAGAGTGTACAAAGAATACTTGAGCTTGTTAATTCCAAATGTTGTGTGAGCTACTACGAGACTATTGTTACCAAAGCGAATCATTTGCTGCAATTTCCATTATGTTTGAATTCCCAAGATGAAGGAACTTATATCAAAATAATCCTGATAGAAAAACACATTCTTCAGATGTCTTTCAACCCAAATTCGAACACTAGATAGATCATCAGGGTCCTGTTAGCACTTGAAATTTCGCCTCAGGCTGAGAAAGGCAAATCTCAAAGCTACATCAAACCATTCAGCCTCGTAGCTAGCCCTACGGGGCAGGAGAAGGCTCTCTCCGGTCAATCTCGGTAAATTTTCAATAGGAAGAGATGACCAATCAAGGTAACACTGATATTAGGCTAGTAAACTGATTTGAAGGTTGATTTGGGAGTTTTTGGGGTTTTTTGTGGCAAATTGAGGAACTGCAATTTAGGGTGCGGGGATTGGACACAGTTTCTGCAGAGGGGTCTTTGGGGCAAGGTAAGAAGCTGTATTGATGTCTTTAGCTGAAAGGGATGATTAGGAAGAAAGAAAAGAAGGCTAAAGAGAGCAAACAATGGATTTGAATTCTCTTTAGACAGCAGAAAACATAGAAATTAAACAAATTTAAAAGCAGAGCATGGCAAGCATGAATTCTGACTTTATCACTTCATTTGTTTAATATGCAGCAGTATAGAAAGGAAATGAATCACATAACAAAGCTTACAATAACATGAAGGAACACACCATCAACACCTGAGTCCACATGAATCCCAAAGATGACTGCAAAACCCTGGTCTTCTTTAGCCAAAAATTGCAGAGATACAAGTGAAATATACAATGATAGCTCCTCCCTCAAGAGTCCAACTATGAAAATGAGCATGAAAGTACATAATATAGATGATCTAACCTCTTTCCCTGCCTCCATGGGTCGAGCTCACTATCCTAGGAGCTGTTTGAACAACTTCTAAACTAAGCACTACAAAATAGGCAGTCAAAACAACTTGCCTCTAAAAACTTGGAAACCAGTTCATACAGTCAATTTTACCCTTTTACATGAGAGAATCTTCTAGAAGAGTAAAACAAGAGTAAAGGCATCCAAAAAGTGCCACAAGTATAGTCAAAAGGACCACCATCGACCTCAGCAAGTCAAACTGGAGCTAAACTGCAAATTCTGGGCTGAACTAGTCAAATCTGGCACAAATTCCTCAACGGGTCGCGCACATCATCCTCAACGGGTCGCGCACTTTGGAGCCCTGTTTGGAGGCCTTCCCGGTGTCAGAATCAGGTGCAGGATAGCTTGTTGGAAAGGTCTCTGAGTCTACTTTCCAAAAACACTAGAATTTTTGGATTTGGAGATCATTTGCCTAGTCAAAAGTCAATTCTCCCAAGACTACTTCTGCAGCTCAAAAAAGGGGCAGAAAGTCAAAATTTGGCTGTATTTTGACCTTTTGGAGGCCCAAAACTCCATGAAAACTCAAGGTAATGCATGGGTATATGTAACTTTGCATGAAAAATCCAAAAATGCTGAGTTTTTGAAAAACGGAGCTACGATGACAAAGGGTCTCACCGGGGGTGAGACCCGTTGAGAAGCCAAAACCTGTAAATTTCCCAAAAATACCAAAATTACCCAAAATTCTCCAAAATTTTTGGGATTTGTGCTGTAGATGATGCTAGTGAGTGCCATGATCTTTGAGTGAAGCCTCAGCCAAGATACGGAGGGGATTTGGCCTCCTTCTCTGTTTTAGTGCCTTCGGTCAACCTCCTTTGAAAAACTTTCGTTTTAGCCTTGCAGACATGCATCCTTGCCCAATAACCTATGATGACCACCCTTTCCACCCTTATGAGGCCTCCTCTATACCTCAACCTCTGTAGATGATGAATGGTCATCACCTTGCTCATAAGTCTCGGTATCTGACATGGTTTTGGAGAAAAGTGGACAAACTGAAGGACAAATTGAACTGCTGCCTCTGCCTGCAAAAGTACTGAACTCTATGTTGTTTCAAGAGGAAAAAACATGAGGGGAATGTTAGGGGAAGGAAATTCTTAACAAGGAATGGGAATATATGAAAATAACAAGGGAATTTCAAGGGAAACTTTACAAATTGTCATGCAAATAGGAACACATTTTAACATTGGGAAATCATTTGCGAAGAACATCTCCTATGGGACAAAAACATGTATGATAGTGAACATGGAAGGGGCATACATGTATCAATAGGGACATAGGGACACCATACACCAAGTTTACTTATAGGAGTTCATGTGTATCATAAGGCAAATTTTTTTATAAGGAGTACATGTACATTGTTTTAACATAGAGGGAAGGTTTTCATGTACAAGGGGATGCCAAGGGCATGTAGGGGTTATGTACATGACTCTAGATATACAGCAACATTTATTTTCACATGACTCTTTCTTTATTTACAAATGTATCTTTTCTTTTTGTTTTATCTTTTTGCATGTGTATGGTAGAGGGAATTAGGGTTTTGTGTGCTTGTGAGAGGGGTAGGGTTTATAGCTTAGGGATGGGGGAAAAAATCAACATTTTATGAACAAATAATATGGGACAGAGATGTAAGCATGACTATGACTGAAATAGGAAAAGAGAGAAGGGACCAAATGGGACAAAAACACTTGAAACAGTCACAAAACCCTAGCATTTTACAAACATTAACAAGCAGCCATATAAGTCTTTTCATTTGCATGATTTGAGGTTAAAATCATAGCATGAGGGCTTACATCCATCACCAACTTCCAAAACAATGTGTAAAGAGCCTATATTGAACAAATTTGATGATTTGGAGGAAGATTGGGCAATTTTTTGAAGTTTGCAGCAAGACAGCTCAACGGGTCGCGCACCTTGCCCAACGGGTCGCGCACCTCTGGCTCAACGGGTCGCGCACCTTGCAGGAGGCTTTTGGAGGCCTTCCCGGTGTCGGAATCGGGCGCAGGATGGCTCGTTGGAAAGGTCTTTGAGTCTAATTTCCAACCCAAGTAGAATGTTTCAATTTGGAGTTGATTTGACCTGTCAAAAATCAAATCTCCCAAGACTGGTCAAAAAGTGCCAAATGAGGCTGTCTGAAAGACGAGTGCTGTTGTAGTCAACTTTTGAATGCCTTCCTCAACCCCAAATTGAGCTCATGATAGCTCATTGGAAATATCTTTGTGTCTCGTTATCATTTTACCCATCAAGAAAATCATTTGGCCAACCCATCTAGGAGAAAACTTGATTTTCCCAAGGTCACTACAGAGGTGTCTTTGATTCTCCTGAGGCAACGGTGTTCTTGACATTTCTCTCAAAAAATGACACCTGTGAAAAACGTGAAGGAGGTTTTTCTTCCTTGGCATGTTGTGGACAAAAACCTCTCTCAGTTTCCCAAAATTCATCTTTGATTGCTCTAGAACATCATTTGAGTGTGACTTGTCCCGATGTGTGAAGCAAGGAATTTTATCGAAATGGAGCGAGATGAAGGGGATAGGGGGCTTCTAAATTCTTGGGGAAATTTGTGGGAGTGGGTAGGGATGTTAGGAAGCAGGGGAAAGTGGAATCTCAGTGATTGAGTGAGGGGAAGGGGTCCAAAAGGGAAAAACACAGGCCCAACCTAGAAAATTGTCAGGTTGTAGCTAGAAACTAGGGTTTGTGCAAAAATGAGGAATTTGGCGGATCTAAGGGATGGGAAGTGTTTGATAAGGTATTCTAAGGATAGGGGAAGGTGTATGAACATCAGGAAACAAGTTTTTTCGGTGATTTAACCATCCAAGAGAAATTGCCTTCAAAACCCTAGGAGAGGGAAATGAGCTTGCCTAGGCACAACTGAAGCATGAATAAGGTGTAAAATGACTCATTCGACACTGACATGATAATGAAAACCCTCTGAATGATGATAGGCTCAGCTGAATTATGACATGGACTGACATTTGGGCAAACCCTAGGCTTAATGCCTAGTGACCAAATTTTGCTTGAAGACTCACTGAAATGACAAAATTTGACCTTGACACTTCAAAATCACTTTGTAAGAGCATATTTGATCACTGGAGGAAGGCTGGAAAGACTGACACTAACATTGGCTCCAATGGGGATGGTAGCTCCTTGGAGGTACCAAGAACCTTAGACCTCTGGGAGAGCAGACCAGTGCCTTTCAATCATTGGGCTATGGAATCCATTATTCAAGCTAAAATGCATGACTAAAAACCGACACAAACTGACTTAACAAAAAGACTGAAAACTGATGACTCAAATGACACAAATTGACTCTTACTCAACTAAAAAAATGACTCGATACTTAAACACAATCGACCAACTGAAAATGATGCTCAAAGTGGAGCTTATTCATCACAACCTACTCTAACAGTTTCATATATCACCTGGTCAAGTGAAATGAAACAACCAATGTAACCAAGCAAGTATCTGATCTGCTATTCGAATTCTCCACAAGTTCTCGCTTATGAATAACAAGAGAGAACTACTGAAAGGCAACTCCCATGACAACTTAGAAACAGATCCGTTGAAAGATATGAATTCTCTATCCACCTCCAAAAACACTGCATAAGGATCTTGAAATTCAAGCACACTGGAACTTAGCTCATCTAATAGATTACTTCTCGTTTCCTCATACCATGAATGCAAACTTTGATCTGAGTCTTGTGACGAGACCTCTGCTAAAAATGACAAAGAAACTGGTTGCCGGATCAAATTCATATCAGCACATGTTTCAAGCTCACATGTAGTTAATGGAGAAAGACTTTGACTGCAAACCTCATCCAAAACATCAGCTATTGGATCATGAAAAACTTGAAAAGACTGATGCAATTCCATTTCTATTGGTTCCATTGTGATTACATGATTGCCTACATGCTGCTCATCTTGTTCTTGAGAGATTTTATGAGAATTCTGCCTTATAAACTGAAATGCTTCGAAACAAAAGGGTATAGAATCTTCCTGCATCATCAAATCAGGTATTTCGGCTGCCACACCTTCATCTATAATCTGCCCTTCAATTTCATTTGGTGGCTGCAAATCTGATGCTACAAGCTGCTCAAGAATTTTGTTATCTGTCTCATCCTCAATATTAAATGATTTACTAAGCAATCTACCCTTCAAAAACTGAATTGATTCAAAACAAAATGGTACAGAGTCACCTTGAATCATTAAATCATGTGTGTCCACTTCCAAGTCTTCAGCTGCAACTTGACAATCAATGGCTTTTGGGGGTTGCAAATCTGAATATGAGAAGTCTTGAACAAAATTTTCATTGCCCTCAAGATGGTCTAGATCAAGACTTATTGACAGCTGATTTCTGATTACATGGAAGTTGTCTCTGATGAACTGACATGAATCAAAACAAAAAGGCAAAGATCCTTCACTTACTTCAAACTTTGTTGCACTTTCCTCGTCACTGTCATAGCTGATATGTGATGACTGAACATTGTATTCAAGCTGCTGAAAATGAACTTCCTCCTCCCACAAACTAGCTGTTGATTTGTCTGCAAGATTAGCTTCTGTTTGGAGAACATAATCATCATCATACTGATCAAAATGAGACAAATCATCACTATAAAACACATCATCAAGCATGCAGGTCTTATCAACAGATCTCTCTTCTTCACAATGATCTATAAAACAATCACTATGACAACTGGGATTAGAAACAAAATGTTTTGGGTCAGCAACTTGTTCTTCTTCAATCAGCGAGCCATGAGTTTGAACATCATAATCATTCTTTGCGTTGATCTTGTCCATCATCTTTTCCACTGTACTTACCAAAATGTCAAGTTTCACCTCTAAAGATGTTGATTCGGCCGGATCTATGTTTTTCATCTCTTCTTCCTTCATTCTTGCCCTTCGGATCAGCAAATGAGCCTCTACATCTACTGCATTGTTCTGCATCTCGTGAAGTGTTGCAATATTCTTTTCTCTCAGCTGAAACTCCATCTCCGGATCAAAGGCACCCGGATAGTGCAAGAGAGCAGATCTAGGAGAAGGTCTTATATCAACTAGCATCGAATAATAAACTTGATTAAATCTGGCCGAAAACTGTTGTACTGTCTCACCTGGCAATCTTTTCAGCTAGTTATACTCTTCTACAATCAAGAAAAGGTTCTGCCCGATCATCCACCTGTCGAGAAAAACTTTGACAAACTGCTGGAAATCTGAGATGCTTGCATCAGGCAGGGCTTTGAACCAACTCTTCACTTTGGCTTGCAAAGAAAGAGCAAAAAGCCTTATACTAACATCTTCTTCATCAACTTCAAAAAGATCTAGAAAATTCTCAAAATTCTGGACATGTTGCTCAGCGTTGACATTCTTACATTCACCATCAAACATCGGCAAGTATAGATCATAATTTTTGGGGAAAGCATGAAGAACAAGAGGTAAAACAAGAGGTTTATACCGATCTGGAATTTTACAAGGTATAGGGGTATGTACAGCAGGTATAGGTTCATCACAAAATTCAGAAAAAGGATCTTGATCAAGCTTAAAGGCATGCAAATCTTTGGTATTCACAATCTTCAAAGGGAAAGAATCAACTGCAGGTCGAGGATCTCTTTTCAAATACAATATACTCTGCAAAGCCCTTTTGACATTCTCAGGAAAAGAGAAGAAATAATTTATGACAAGGAACAAAATGTCTTGGATGCAATTCCAACTTGAATACCTGATATTTCCATGTTGTCCTTTCATGTTTCTGCTGGTCGGGATCATCCTCCAGTGGAGTCTTTGGATCTGATCGCAAAAATGATTTAGAGTCGCCAAGTGAATGATTTCAGCCTTTCAAGTGTCTGATCGTTGTCCACCATCAACCATCAGATCTGAACTTGATACATGTACTTGGGTAAAGTGTCAATGAAGCGTTATATCCACAAGCTCACGGAGATTGACTGAAGCAGCGTTTATCTACTAATGCTGATGTAAAACAAGAGCGTTTTCGAAGGCTTCCTGGCGTAACTTCAGGCTCCGTCTAAGACTTATGAAATAACACGTCAATGAGCAAAGGTTTAGATGTTCTCCCCAGTATGGTCGCCAGTATGTTAGCACTTGAAATTTCGCCTCAGGCTGAGAAAGGCAAATCTCAAAGCTACATCAAACCATTCAGCCTCGTAGCTATCCCTACGGGGCAGGAGAAGGCTCTCTCCAGTCAATCTCGGTAAATTTTCAATAGGAAGAGATGACCAATCAAGGTAACACTGATATTAGGCTAGTAAACTGATTTGAAGGTTGATTTGGGAGTTTTTGGGGTTTTTGGTGGCAAATTGAGGAACTGCAATTTAGGGTGCGGGGATTGGACACAGTTTCTGCAGGGGGGTCTTTGGGGCAAGGTAAGAAGTTGTATTGATGTCTTTAGCTGAAAGGGATGATTAGGAAGAAAGAAAAGAAGGCTAAAGAGAGCAAACAATGGATTTGAATTCTCTTTAGACAGCAGAAAACATAGAAATTAAACAAATTTAAAAGCAGAGCATGGAAAGCATGAATTCTGACTTTATCACTTCATTTGTTTAATATGCAGCAGTATAGAAAGGAAATGAATCACATAACAAAGCTTACAATAACATGAAGGAACACACCATCAACACCTGAGTCCACATGAATCCCAAAGATGACTGCAAAACCCTGGTCTTCCTCAGCCAAAAATTGCAGAGATACAAGTGAAATATACAATGATAGCTCCTCCCTCAAGAGTCCAACCATGAAAATGAGCATGAAAGTACATAATATAGATGATCTAACCTCTTTCCCTGCCTCCATGGGTCGAGCTCACTATCCTAGGAGCTGTTTGAACAACTTCTAAACTAAGCACTACAAAATAGGCAGTCAAAACAACTTGCCTCTAAAAACTTGGAAACCAGTTCATACAGTCAATTTTACCCTTTTACATGAGAGAATCTTCTAGAAGAGTAAAAAAAGAGTAAAAGCATCCAAAAAGTGCCACAAGTACAGTCAAAAGGACCACCATCGACCTCAGCAAGTCAAACTAGAGCTAAACTGCAAATTCTGGGTTGAACTGGTCAAATCTGGCACAAATTCCTCAACGGGTCGCGCACTTTGGAGCCCTATTTGGAGGCCTTCCCGGTGTCAGAATCAGGTGCAGGATAGCTCGTTGGAAAGGTATCTGAGTCTACTTTCCAACCCAATTAGAAATTTTCGATTTTGAGATCATTTTCATAGTCAAAAGTCAATTCTCCCAAGACTACTTCTGCAGCTCAAAAAATGGGAAGAAAGTCAAAATTTGGTTGTATTTTGACCTTTTGGAGGCCCAAAACTCCATGAAAACTCAAGGTAATGCATGAGCATATGTAACTTTGCATGACAAATCCAAAAATGCTGAGTTTTTGAAAAATGGAGCTACGATGACAAAGGGTCTCACCAGGGGTGAGACCCGTTGAGAAGCCAAAACCTGTAAATTTCCCAAAAATACCAAAATTCTCCAAAATTTTTGGGATTTGTGCTGTAGATGATGCTAGTGAGTGCCATGATCTTTGAGTGAAGCCTCAACCAAGATACGAAGGGGATTTGGCCTCCTTCTCTGTTTTAGTGCCTTCGGTCAACCTCCTTTGAAAAACTTTCGTTTTAGCCTTGCAGACATGCATCCTTGCCCAATAACCTATGATGACCGCCCTTTCCACCCTTATGAGGCCTCCTCTGTACCTCAACCTCTGTAGATGATGAATGGTTATCACCTTGCTCATAAGTCACGGTATCTGACATGGTTTTGGAGCAAAGTGGACAAACTGAAGGACAAATTGAACTGCTGCCTCTGCCTGCAAAAGTATTGAACTCTATGCTGTTTCAAGGGGAAAAAACATGAGGGGAATGTTAGGGGAAGGAACTTCTTAACAAGGAATGGGAATATATGAAAATAACAAGGGAATTTCAAGGGAAACTTTACAAATTGTCATGCAAATAGGAACACATTTTAACATTGGGAAATCATTTGCGAAGAACATCTCCTATGGGACAAAAACATGTATGATAGTGAACATGGAAGGCACATACATGTATCAATAGGGACATAGGGACACCATACACCAAGTTTACTTATAGGAGTTCATGTGTATCATAAGGCAAATTTTTTTATAAGGAGTACATGTACATTGTTTTAACATAGAGGGAAGGTTTTCATGTACAAGGGGATGCCAAGGGCATGTAGGGGTTATGTACATGACTCTAGATATACAGAAACATTTATTTTCACATGACTCTTTCTTTATTTACAAATGTATCTTTTCTTTTTGTTTTATCTTTTTGCATGTGTATGGTAGAGGGAATTAGGGTTTTGTGTGCTTGTGAGAGGGGTAGGGTTTATAGCTTAGGGATGGGGGGAAAAATCAACATTTTATGAACAAATAATATGGGCTAGAGATGCAAGCATGACTATGACTGAAAGAGGAAAAGAGGGAAGGGACCAAATGGGACAAAAACACTTGAAACAGTCACAAAACCCTAGCATTTTACAAACATTAACAAGCAGCCATATAAGTCTTTTCATTTGCATGATTTGAGGTTAAAATCATAGCATGAGGGCTTCCATCCATCACCAACTTCCAAAACAATGTGTAAAGAGCCTATCTTGAACAAATTTGATGATTTGGAGGAAGATTGGGCAATTTTTTGAAGTTTGCAGCAAGACAGCTCAATGGGTCGCGCACCTTGCCCAACGGGTCGCGCACCTCTGGCTCAACGGGTCGCGCACCGTGCAGGAGGCTTTTGGAGGCCTTCCCGGTGTCGGAATTGGGTGCAGGATGGCTCTTTGGAAAGGTATTTGAGTATAATTTTTAACGCAAGTGGAATTTTTCAATTTGGAGTTGATTTGACCTGTCAAAAATCAAATCTCCCAAGACTGGTCAAAAAGTGCCAAATGAGGCTGTCTGAAAGAAGAGTGCTGTTGCAGTCAACGTTTGAATGCCTTCCTCAACCCAAAATTGAGCTCATGATAGCTCATTGGAAAGATATTTGTGTCTAGTTATCATTTTACCCATCAAGAAAATAATTTGGCCAACCCATCTAGGAGAAAACGTGATTTTCCCAAGGTCACTTCAGAGGTGTCTTTGATTCTCTTGAAAAAACGGTGTTCTTGACATTTCTCTCAAAAAATGACACCTGTGCAAAAAGTGAAAGAGGTTTTTCTTCCTTGGCATGTTTTGGACAAAAACCTCTCTCAGTTTCCCAAAATTCATCTCTGATTGCTCTGGAACATCATTTGAGTGCGACTTGTCCCGATGTGTGAAGCAAGGAATTTTGTCGAAATGGAGCGAGATGAAGGGGATAGGGGGCTTCTAAATTCTTGGGGAAATTTGTGGGAATGGGGAGGGATGTTAGGAAGCAGGGGAAAGTGGAATCGCAGTGATTGAGTGAGGGGAAGGGGTCCAAAAGGGCAAAACACAGGCCCAACCTAGAAAATTGCCAAGTTGTAGCTAGAAACTAGGGTTTGTGCAAAAATGAGGAATTTGGCGGATCTAAGGGATGGGAAGTGTTTGATAAGGTATTCTAAGGATAGGGGACGGTGTATGAACATCAGGAAACAAGTTTTTTCGGTGATTTAACCATCCAAGAGAAATTGCCTTCAAAACCCTAGGAGAGGGAAATGAGCTTGCCTAGGCACAACTGAAGCATGAATAAGGTGTAAAATGACTCATTCGACACTGACATGATAATGAAAACCATCTGAATGATGATAGGCTCAGCTGAATGATGACATGGACTGACATTTGGGCAAACCCTAGGCTTAATGCCTAGTGACCAAATTTTGCTTGAAGACTCACTGAAATGACAAAATTTGACCTTGACACTTCAAAATCACTTTGTAAGAGCATATTTGATCACTGGAGGAAGGCTGGAAAGACTGACACTAACAGGTCCAATGAGATGCACAACCTTAAAAGGAATCAATCAACTTAAAATTTGCATTGTCCCTTAAAATTTTACCATACTCTAAGCTTGTGTAATGGTTGTTTCAAACGTCAGTTATTAACGCAAACCCAAAAATGTCACATGAATATGAAAACTTGCTTCAATTATAAAATATAAAAAAATGCACAGTAGATCCTCCAACATTTACAACAAACCTCTAGGCACTGCGCTTCCTCCAGATGACTTACTACAAGTTGATGACAAAGCTCGTTCACCTTTTCTTCTCTATAGGAAATTTTACACATAGGTCTACACTTCCATTTATGCAGGTTTGCAAGAAATTACAATCCCACATACTCTGGGATTGCTCCACCTCTTCTAGTCATAGGCATAATAAATTCTGCACGCTAGCTACGACCAACACCTTACCCATTCTGAGCTCTATCCCATCGGCTATCACAGTCTTCTTTTGCTATTTGGGGAATCCATTGATGCTTGTACATGGATTCACACAGATCATACTACTCAATAATCATTCTACCTTACGCTAACTCACTTTCTTCTCTTCAGTTTTTTCTCAAAGCAATGGCAACTTTGCCAACACTTCCTTCTTAATTACATCTAAAAACAATTAATCATTTTATGGCCTGTTATTGCTCTTCTCAACGTCCAACCACAAATCATTATTTTACATGGCAATTAAAAAATGCGACAAATGACTAGATTAAATTGCTTGAGGTATGAAAAAATCAATATATTAATTATTTGCCACAACAACATTGCAAACCAGATCAAACTTGATTAATTCAATTAATTAACCATGACCAAAAGCAAAAATATCGATCCAACGATCAAAGAGGAGTAATATGTCCATTGTAACACATCGAACAATCAATGTGATATCTAGTGAATTCATAATGAAATGAATTATTGTGCCAAAAAAGTGGCTCAAGAAATGTCCAGAAATAGAAGTGTCTCAGAATAGCTCAAAATTAAAATTTGTTGGCTTGAAGTGAAACTGGGACCAAATCATAGTGCTTGTCGACCTGATTCCAATGGCATGAACGACACTCAAATCCAAGTTTGTATGCTCAAGATATTCGCGGTCAAAGTTTTCGTCAGAATAGGCCAAGTGGTAGTCATTAACGAGGCAACAATTTGTCAAAGGGTCAACGCACGGAATCTGGTGGTCGGAAAGGGCAAATTTGTTGGCTACTTAATTTTTCCAATAACCCTTAAAAATCGGTCGAAATTTTTTGTATATATATATATATATAAAGGGGGTGGTGGGCCACCATCCCCGCCACCCCACACCATTGCATTATATAATAAAAATGAATGTGGTTGGCAGGTGGTCAAACCCCACCAACCCATATGCATTGATACAACCACATAAAAAATATTAAACAAAACTGTGGTGGGCAGGCCACCCGCCGGCAGACCCACCCCACCATCCATTAACAAACATGTGTTATATACGACCCATATGTCATGAGTCATGGAGCCGACGGGGATTGAACCCACCTGACCCACCAATGGGTTGCTACGTTAACCATTACATATGCCATAACAAATGCATAACAAACCACTCCTAACTACACACCAACACCACCAAATAGTTTAATAAACTAACTCGCCAAAAATAAATTTTATGACAATGCATGGGGTTTGAACCCATAAACATTGGGATGACAGCAAATCGGCCAGTGATTTTCCCATCGAGTAATGTTTTGTAATTCACGGCACCAAAATTTATTAAAACCAAACATTTTTTTGCATTTGGGCAACAAATCGGAGGTTGAGTATGAGTTTCAGAACCGTGAGAGGAACCAAAACCAAGAGCGGGCACACATTTTGAGGTGGAAAATATTCCCTAGAATATTCCATAGAATATTCTCATGTAGAATCTTGGAGGAATCTAAAAGATTCCCTCGGGATGATTTTTCATAGTGTCAGATTCATGACAATTTTATACTCAAACGAACCAAATTTCATAGGGACCATGATGGTGTGGTCTGTTTCCTCATCTGAGCAGTAGAAATTAAGGTAACCAACATCAAAGAATCTAGGCAGAATCTTGAGGAATCTAAAAGATTCCCTTGGAGGCTAATTTTTTATAGAGGCGAAATGATGCCGACTTTATAGTCATTTTTCACAAAATTTCGCAAGAAGCACAGTGGTGTGCTCAGAATTTTCATCCGAGCAGAAAATTTCTCAGCCATCTTCAGGAAAAAATATTTGGGAGAATCTTCAAGATTCCCGAGGGTCCATAATTTGATGGTGTCAAAAAGGGGCCAAGTTTATAGTTGTTTGACACGATTTCGCACCACGAATTCAACGGTGCAACCTATTTCATCAGGAGAGCTTCGTATTTCTAGGCCATCCACAAAAGTGGAGGTATATGATGTAGTTATGCCATGTCTTTCTTTTGATTTGGTGAGATCATGATATTGTTGTCGAGATCCTTGTTACCATTATGTTTAAGTATAATTTTATGCCACATCATGTGAGAATTTATTTAGCTTGTCGTGCTGAAGGAGGGCGCACTTGAGTGAGAGTTTTTATAGGAGGATGTCTCATGGAGAGACATGCCACTCTTGTTGAGGGTCTTTGCCCATATGAGTGAGAGTTCCTGAGAACGTCTCGTGGAGAGACATGCCACTATGGTTGATGGAATTTATCCTTGTAATGATAAAGAAATTACTATGTACTCATTGTCATCTCGCAACATTTAATGAAACGACCTCCCCACTCTTGACGCCAGGGCCCGGAGATGTAACCCACATTGAGTGAACTCCATTATCAATGTGTTTTTGTTTTTGATTTGATGGTTGTCATTATGTTTCATCTTCCTTAAAACATGCAGAGGTGGTTGTTTCATACTCATTCATATGCAATTCTGCCAACATTGCAGAAGTAAAATATATTGGTTAATTTTGGTAGTTGAAGAGATTCAAATTAAGTTTGGTATCAGAGCGGTCTTCTCATTGACGTGAATTGTGAGTGTGAATGATTGAATGTGAAACAAGAATGGAAATGGAGAACAACAGAGATATCTATGAGGACCTCCTCAGGATGGCACGCATGGTGGACATCATGTATGCAGATTATGAGGAGAAAATGGCAAGAGAGGAATGGGAGAAAGAAAGAGCAGAGGACGATGCTCCATCTACCCCCTAGAGTGAACATTCATCTTCTTCATTGTCTTCTCAGATGAGGAGATCAGCTTCAAGCAGAGAATGATGAATTAAGGAGACGTCTACGAGAAGAAAAAAAGGAGAAGTAGAGACTACAGCTTCAGTTACAAGCCACGGAAGAGGTCTTGGAAAAATTGAAGCATGATGGACGCTTAGCGAAGCCATAATCACCTATTTCAGAATCGAAAACTAAGGTAAACAATGGTGATCGTTCTTCAATTTCATTTGCACATGATGTTATTTCTGTTGCAAATATGAAGGTACCCATTTCAAGAAATGGCATGAGTCTCCTTAACAAGTTGGGGTATAAATGAGGAGGACTTGGTGTTAATGGCCAAGAAATGACTCAGCCATTGGAGGTTGTCCAAAGACCTTGATTTGTAGGTTTGTGATACGTTGAAGGACAATACTCGAAGGTAGTAGAAGCTTCCAAGACATTTTTGAAGCCATCAAAGAAAGAGGATGTTGGAACACATCATAATCCTCCCATGACAATGCATGTTGCAGGGGAAGAGGTAAGGCAATCTCTCACCGCCATGGTTGTACCAGAGACAGTCAAGAGAGGTATAAAAAGTCTCAATATTCTAAAGTTCATTTTGATTACGAGCATATTGTTAATGAAGAGAAAAAATCATGGCGTAGAAAACCATGTATTTTTTGTGGTTTGCATAACCATGTGGTTCATGAGTGCTAGAAGAGAATGGCAAAAAGAAATAGGATGAGGCGTGAAAGGCCTTCTCCACATCTGGGAAGGAAGAAGGTTAAGCAAGTCTAGAGGAAGGATTTCTTTTGCAATCATTGAAATGGAGGTGGACATTGAAGAGCCACGTGTTGGAGGCTCCACCTAGAGAAACGTCTCAAGGAAAAAGTGCCCGTGCAGGAACCGGTTGGAAAAGATGTTCAACAAGGGAATATGCCACATTCCTGGTGGTTCACTTTGTTGAGTAAGAGATTATTTTACTAGATCTAATAGATTTTCATGGCCGCATTTTGTAAATCATATGTTGCAATATAATTGTAAAAGTGATGAAGTGTTTTCCATCACTTGTTAAACCAACAATGATGTTTTGGCATTTTATTGATAGCTAGGGTATTGGTTTCTATTATGATGTAAACTTGACCAAAGAGTGCGTCTTATAAACTCTTTACAAGTATGGGGATTCTTGGGTCATGATTGGTCATGTAATTGAGCCTATAGTTTGCAAATAATGCAGGTGTCGTCTCACCACTTATGACTCCGAAGAAACATGGTGAAGGAGAAGGAAGGGTGATCAAGGCACTTGTGGTGCAGACAAAGTAACACAGTAGTTGCAGATTATGCTCACGCTTTTGGAGGGCCAAAAACTCCTCAATGGGGAGGAATGATCCAAGTGGCTCTAGAAACGTCCAAAAATAGAATTGGCTCATAATACCTCAAAAACCAAAGTTTCTCATCGACCTGATTCCAACGGCATGAACGACACTCAAATCCGAATTCGTATGCTCAAGGTATTCATGGTAAAAGTTTTGGTTAAACTAGGCCAAGTGTTAGTTGAGGAAACAATTTGGCAAAGGGTTGGCACACATAATTCGGTGGTCATAAAGGGCGAATTTTTTCCTACTTAATTTGCCTATTAACCCTTAAAAACTAGTCGAATCTTTTTGTACAATTTGTTTTTAAAAAACAAAAAAAATTATAAAAAAGGAGTTGTGGTTGTGGCCTGCCACCCCACACCACCACATTATATAATAAAAATGAATGTAGATGGCGGGTGGTCAAACACCACCAACCCATATGCATTGGTACAATCACATAACAAATATTAAACAAAACCGTGGTGGGCAAGCCACCTGCCGGCAGACTCACCCCACCATCCATTAGCAAACATATGTGTTATATATGGCCCATATGTCGTGAGTCATGGAGTCAGCGGGGATCGAACCCGCCTAGACCAGTGGGTCAGCCTGCTAACGGCGACTTCGTTAACCATTTCATATGCCATAGCAAACACATAACACACCGCTCCAACTACGTTCCAACACAACCAAACAGTTTAATAAACTAACGCGCCAAAAATAAATGTTATGACAATGCATGAGGTTTGAACCCATAACTGCCAGAACAACAACAAATCATCCAGTGAATTTCCCATCGGGCAATGCTTTTGTAATTCACGCCACTGAAATTTATTTAAACCAAACAATTTTTTGCATTATGGCAATGAATCAGAGGCCGAGTATGAGTTGCAGAACAGCGAGTTGAACCGCACCTAGGAGCATGCACGAATTTCGAGGATGAGAATATTCCCTAGAATATTCTATAAAATATTCTCATGTAGAATCTTGGAGGAATTTGAAAGATTCCCTAAGGGGTGATTTTTGACAGTGTCATATTCAGAAAAAGTTTCTACTCGAACGAATTAGAATTTCACAGGGGACGTGATGGTGTGGTCTGTTTCCTCCTTTGAGCATTGGAAATTTAAGCAGCCAGCAACAAGGAATCTTAGAAGAATCTTGAGGAATCTAAAACATTCCCTTGGAGGCTGATTTTTGACAAAAGCGGAATGGTGTCGACTTTATATCCATTTTTCATAGAATTTTGCAAGGAACATAGTTGTGTGCTCAAAATGTTTATCCAAGCAATGGATTTCTCGGCCATCTTCAGGAAGGAATATTTTGGGGAATCTTTGAGATTCCCGAGGGTCCAAAATTTGGTGGTGTCATAAAGGGGCCAAGTTTATAGTTGTTTGACATGATTTCGTGCCACAAATTTAATGGTGCAGCCCATTTCGTCAGCAGAGCTTCACATTTTCAGGCCATTCCCAAAAGTGGAGGTATATGATGTAGTTATTCCATGTCTTTCTTTTGATTTGCTGAGATTATGATCTTGTTTTCGAGATCCTTGTTACCATTATGTTTAAAGATACTTGTATGCCACATCATGTGAGAATTTATTTAGCTTGTCATTTTGAAGGAGGGCCCATTTGAGTGAGAGTTCCTATAGCAGGATGTCTCATGGAGAGACATGCCACTCTTGTTGAGGGTCTTTACCCATATGAGTGAGATTTCCTGATAACGTCTCATGGAGAGACATGTCAATCTGGTTGAGGGAATTTATCCTTGTAATGACAAAGAATGTACTATGTACTCATCATCATCTCGCAACATTTAATGAAGTGACCTCCCTATTGGGTTGTGTTATATTACTTCCATGACTAGCCCACATAGTTAACCGAGGGGTTAGAGGGGGGGGTCACAGGGGGTTTGAGGGGGGCGGGTATCCCTCCTCTACGGGGTCCAGGGTAGCACCCCAGGCAAAAAAAAATTGGACCCTATATTAGGTTGGGCAGACCTACCTATGGTTTTGTGCATGGTTTTCGCACATGGTTTTGGACACAATAGTTTTCGGTCCATGGTTTTGGACACAATGGTTTTCGGTCCATGGTATTGGATGCTTTGACATGTATAAATATGTATTGTAACATTGAAAGGAACATAATGAAAAATCAAGCTAGTAGTCCTGGTTTTGGGATCCAAGGGAAAATCTCTGTGTATATGTGTTTTATGTGTTATGCTCTCGTATTGTTTATTTTTTGTGCTTTAAAATTCGTATGCAGGTAATTTTTGTACGGGGCTAAAACCTACATTTGGTTTCGAATCTGTTTTGGCTTCAAGGGGATGCCTTTGTTGCTGAGGGGTTTGCCTCGGGCCTGTGGTAGACCTTGTTCAGTGAGAGATCTACGAGATCGATTCTAGTGGTGAAAGAAGATGGTGAGCAATGGAAAGATAGAGATCAAGAAATTTAATGGTCATAGTTTTGAGATATGGAAACTCAAGATGGAGGATCTGTTGGTGGATAAAGATCAGTGGATCACAGTAGATCCAGGTACTAAACCAACGGGAGTGTCCGATGAAGAATGGAAGAAGTTGGATCAGAAGGCAAAGAGCACAATACAATTATGTGTCTCAAATTCAGTATTGTTGAATGTATCAGGGGAAGCTATGGCGAAGGCTTTGTGGGACAAGTTAGGACTTTGTACCAATCTAAGTCTCTGGTGAATAAACTATTCCTACCAAAAAGGTTCTATAACCTGAGGATGAAAGATGGAGACTTGGTGATAGAACATCTAAACACATTTAATATTGTGGTAAGTCAATTATTATCTATTGATATTAAAATTTTAGATGAAGATAAGTGCATTAGTTTGTTGTGTTCTCTACTAGATTCATGGGATAGTCTGGTTATTCCAATAGGTAGCAATGCAATTGCCTTGCAGTTTGATGAAATAGTCTCATCCTTGCTAACGGAGGAGATGAGACGGAAAAAAATGGAGAGCCAGAATGGTGATGCCTTGTCTGTATGAGGACGGTCCCAGAACAGAAACAAAAATAAGTCATTGAGTGGGAGATCTAAATCTAGAGGGAGATCTAAATCTCCAGGAAAACCTGTAAAGGTAGTTTGCTGGAAATGCGGAAAGGAAGGGCACTACAAAAGGGACTATAAATCTAAAGCTCCTAACAAAGGAAAGGGATCTGATGATGCTCCTTCTGCAGAGGCAAAAACCACCTCAGATGAAGGTGGGGATGTGTACTTGGCTTCTTCAAGTACACATGTAGATCATGAGGCATGGTTGATAGACTCAAGTGCATCCTTTCACTTCACTCCCAATAGAGAGTGGTTCTGCGAGTATGAGAAATACGATGGTGGTGATGTCTTCTTAGGGGATGATAGGAAGGCTAGAATCATTAGTCGTGGAAAAGTAAAGTTGAAGTTGCAAGGTGGAAGGGTTAGAACACTTCCAGATGTTCTACATATTCTTGCATTGGATAGAAATTTGATTTCTATAAGCAAGCTGGATGATGCGGGTGTAAAAACAGTGTTCGAGAAGGATACCTGCAAGATGGTTTGCGGAGCACTGGTATTGATGCGGGGAGTTCGGATTGGAACTCTGTACAAGCTACAAGGTACCACTGTTGTTGATGGGTGCAACAGTTCTGTGGTTCCTGAAAGTGGAGCAGAAAATCTAGTGGTATCTAGAGAGAAGACCATGTTGTGGCATCAAAGGCTTGGACATATTGGAGAGAAGGGCCTTCGAATACTTCATGGTAAAGGTATGGTAGAAGGTATTATTAATAGCTCTCTGGATTTTGATTTCTATGAAAATTGTGTATATGGGAAGCAGAATCGGGTGAGTTTCCCCTCTAGTGGTAAGAGGGCGAAACAGATATTAGAGCTTGTGCACATTGATGGGTTTGGATCTGTGAAGGTTCCATCACTGGGTAAGTCTGTGTACTATGTATCATTTATAGATGAATTCTCAAGGAATACATGGATATATTTCCTTAAGAAGAAATCTGAAGTCTTTGACAGATTTAAAGAATTTAAGGCTCTGGTGGAAAACCAGACAGAGAAGAAGATAAAGGTGTTGAGGTCAGATAACAGTGGAGAGTTTTGCAGCAAGGAATTTGAAGAATTCTGTAAGAAGTGTGGTATAGCATGGAAAAAGACGACTCCATACACACCTGGGAAAAATGGAGTTGCAGAAATAATGAACAAGACGTTGATGGAAAGGGCAAGAAGCATGCTCAGTGGTGCCGAGTTAGGACAGGAATTCTGGGCAGAGGCAGTGGAGACAGCATGTTACCTGGTTAGCAGATCACCTTCATCAGTGTTGGAGGATAAGACTCCACAAGAGGTATCGACTGGTAAGAAGCCCTCTCTTTCACATCTGAGGGTATTTGGATGTGATTCATATGTACATGTTCCAAAGGAGAAAAGAACCAAGTTGGATAGTAAATCTCAAAAGTGCATCTTTATTGGGTATAAGGATGGTTTAAAAGGTTATAAGCTTTGGAACCCAGTAACAAGGAAGGTTGTGTAGAGCCGAGATGTGGTGTTCAAAGAGGTGAAAGATGTTATCAAACATGAAGTCCAACCAAAGGAACCTGAGAAGATAGAGTTTGAGCTTAAGGAGGAAGAATTAGACTCTACAGTAGAAGAGGAATCAGAAGATGAAGAGCCACAAACTCTGAGTGTGAGAAGATCAGTTCGAGAAAGAAGGCAACCAGAAAGGTATAGTCCATCTGCTTTCTGTTCAAATTTTGCTTTATCTATTACTGATGATGATCCCAGAACTGTGAAGGAAGCAGTAGATTCATAGGATGGAAAACTCTGGAAAGAGGCCATGGTTGATGAAATGGCATATTTGCACAAAAATGAGGCTTGGGATCTAGTGGAGTTTCCAACTGGAAGAAAACCCATTGGCAGCAAATGGGTGTTCAAGAAGAAGACAAATGCAAAAGGAAAGGTAGATAAATACAAAGCTCGGTTGGTAGAAAAAGGTTATTCCTAGGTGCCAGGAATTGATTTTGGTGATAGTTTTTCTCCTGTTGCCAAGGTAGCTTCTATTAGATTACTTTTATCTGTTATTGCTGCTTTTGATTTTGAGGTAGAATAGATAGATGTGCAAACAACATTTCTTCACGGGGATCTAGAAGAGGAGATCTACATGAAGCAACCTGAAGGATTTGCGGTGAAGGGTAAGAAAGAACCAATCTGCAAGTTAAAGAAGTCTCTGTATGGGCTAAAACAGTCACAAAGGATGTGGTATCAAAAGTTTGATACATTTATATGGGGACTTGGCTTCACCAGAAGCAAAGCAGATCACTGTGTGTATTTTAAATTAATTTGTGACCATGTTATTTATCTGGTCTTGTATGTGGATGACATGTTGCTGGTTGGAAATGACAAATAAATTATCCAGGATTTGAAGACCTAGTTGTCCTCCAAATTCGACATGAAAGATCTTGGTGCTGCAAACTATATTTTGGGCATGGAAATTAAAAGAGATCGGGCAAAAAGGAAGCTCTAGTTAAACCAAAGGAAGTATGTCGAGACAATACTACGAAGGTTTAATATTCATGATAGTAAACCAGTGAACGTTCCTATTCCTGCAGGTGTGAAGTTATCTACTCAACAGTGTCCCAAGACACAAGAAGAGGAAGAGGACATGTCCCGTGTTCCATATGCAAGTGCAGTCGGTAGCCTGATGTATGCAATGGTCTGTACTAGACCAGACATTGCACATGCAGTGGGAGTATTGAGCAGGATTATGTCAAAACCAAGAAAGGAGCATTGGACAGAAGTGAAGCGGTTTTTCAGGTATTTGCGTGGCACTAGTGATTATGGTTTGTGCTACCAAGGAAGACCAAGATTGGACAAAGTTTTGGATATCCGTGGCTTTGTTGATGCAAACTGGGTTGGAGATCTGGATCAGAGAAGATCTACAAGTGGGTATGTGTTTAACCTATTTGGAGGTGCAGTCAGCTGGATGAGTAAGAAACAGTCTATAGTGGCATTATCAATTACAGAGGCAGAATACATGGCAGCCACTCATGCAAGAAAGGAAGAAGTTTGGTTGTAGAGATTGTGTTCAAGTATGGGGTTAGTATAGGGAGCTATAAAGATAGACTTTGACATCCAAAGTGCAATTTTCTTGGCAAAGAACCCTGCTTATCATTCAAAGACAAAGCACATTGGTGTCTAGTATCACTTTGTGAGGGATATGATAGAAGACAAAAAGGTGTTGCTGGTAAAGGTGGACACTTTGAAGAATACTGCAAATGCATTGACAAAATCTGTGAGCTTTGAGAAATTCTCTTGGTGTAGAGAAACAATTGGCATTTCAGGGTTGGATATGACTAAGCTCTGCTTTGGTCCCCCGTGGAAAGAAAACAAAAAGTGGGAGAATGTTGGGTTGTGTTATATTCTTTCCATTACTAGCCCACGTAGTTAACCCGGGGGGCCGATTGTGCAACGGGGGGGTCATAGGGGGTTTGAGGGGGGCGGGTAGCCCTCCTCTACGGGGTCTGGGGCAGTGCCCCGGGAAAATTATTTTTGGACCCTATATTAGGTTGGGCGGACCTACCTATGGTTTTGTGCATGGTTTTCGCACATGGTTTTGGACACAATGGTTTTTGGTCCATGGTTTTGGACGTGATGGTTTTCGGTCCATGTTATTGGATGCTTCGGCATGTATAAATATGTATTGTAACATTGAAAGGAACATAATGAAAAATCAAGCTGGTAGTTCCGGTTTTGGGATCCAGGGGAAAATCTCTGTGTATATGTGTTTTATGTGTTATGCTCTCACATTGTTTATTTTCTGTGCTTTAGAATTTGTATGCAGGTAATTTATGTACGGGGTTAAAACCTACATTTGGTATTAGAGTTGTTTTGGCTGCAAGGGGATGCCTTTGTTGCTGAGGGGTTTCGCTCATGGAGAGACATGTCAATCTGGTTGAGGGAATTTATCCTTGTAATGACAAAGAATGTACTATGTACTCATCATCATCTCGCAACATTTAATGAAGTGACCTCCCCACTCTTGACACCAGGGTCCAAAATTTGATGTTGTCATAAAGGGGCCAAGTTTATAGTCGTTTGACATGATTTCGTGCCACGAATTTTATGGTGCAGCCTATTTTGTCAGCAGAGCTTCACATTTTCAGGTCATTCCCGAAAGTGGAGGTATATGATGTAGTTATGCCATGTCTTTCTTTTGATTTGCTGAGATTGTGATCTTGTTGTCGAGATCCTTGTTACCATTATGTTTAAAGATACTTCTATGCCATATCATGTCAGAATTTATTTAGCTTGTCATTCTGAAGGAGGGCCCATTTGAGTGAGAGTTCCTATAGCAGGATGTCTCATGGAGAGACATGCCACTCTTGTTGAGGGTCTTTGCCCATATGAGTGATATTTCCTGATAACGTCTCGTGGAGAGACATGTCAATCTGGTTGAGGGAATTTATCCTTATAATGACAAAGAATGTATTATGTACTCATCATCATCTTGGAACATTTAATGAAGTGACCTCCCCACTCTTAACACCAGGGCTCAGAGATGTAACCCACACTAGGTGAACTCCGTTATCAATGTGTTTGTGTTTTTGATTTGATGGTTGTCATTATGTTTCATCTTCTGTAAAACATGCATATGTGTTTGTTTTATACTCTTTCATATGTAATTATGCCAACATCTTAGAAGCAAAAGATCTTGCATAATTCCGGTAGCTGAAGAGATTCAAATCATTTAGTCGTAAGCATAACAATTTTTGCATGCTAGCTACGACCAACACCTTACCCATTCTAAGCTCCATCCCATTGGCTATCACAGTCTTCTTTCGCTATTTGGGGAATCCATTGATGATTGTGCAAGGATTCATAAAGATCATGCTACCTTACACTAACTCACTTTCTTCTCTTTAGTTTTTTCAATGGAAACTTCGCCGACACTTCCTTCTTAATTGCATCTAACCAAAAATTAATCATTTTATGTGTCATTATTGCTCCTCTCTGCATCCAACCACAAATCATTCTTTTACATGGCAATTAAAGAATGTGACCAATGACTAGATCAAATCACTTGAGGTATGACCATATCAAGATATTAATTATTTGCCACAACAACATTGCAAATCAGATCAAAATTGATTAAGTCAATTAATTTTCCATGACCAAAAGCAACAATATTGATCCAGTGATCAAAGAGGAGTAATATGTCCATCGTAACACATCCAACAATCAATGCAATATCCAGTGCATTCATAATGAAATGAATTATCGTGCCAAAAAAGTGATTCATTATCCCCTTTGACCAAATAGATTCTTCAAAATCACACCTTTTCCTTGAATATATTCCTCATTAAGATTGTGTGCATTCCCTTAGTACCATAGTTTGAAAGTAATGAAAAACATATTAGCTTATGTAATCATATACACATCTTTTCTCCTTCCCTGCTTTTGTTTATTCATACATAAGTTGCATATCAATTCATTCTTTAGTCTGTAATATGGTAAAGCTAATCATCGATTTTTGTTTTGTGCGGGTATTTCTTCATCATTCCATGGGCCGATCAAAACCATATCATAAAAATGATTAGAAGATAAAATCAATCCTTTGTCTAGTTGCAGGTGCAAAGGGAATCAAGAACATGAAATTCGACCATTGTTTTTGTAGGAAAACCTTGGAGACACCGTTCGAAAAACATAGAGGGATAAAATAAAACATAAACCAATTATTCTTGGAGGAGATCTCCTTGAAGTTAAGCATATTCTACTTTAAACTCCCCCTGAGGCCAAGTTGGGCTCAATTTTATTTTAGCTCCTTTCTCTTCCAAATTCTCTTGGTTTTTGCTTGATGATCCCTTTTATACATGGTGGAAAAATTCGCACCAGGACTTCTTTTCTTCCATCTAGACTCCATGATGGAAATATACAACTTGCAATCTTTGGTCATATGGCCAATATTATCGTAAATAAAACACCTTATATCCCCAAGAAATATAGGAAATGGCTCAAATCTTTGGCTCATCTGCTCTCTCCTTCTTATGCAATGAACTCTACAATCAATAGATTTATACCCGAAATCATTACATTAAAAACAATAGCCATAAAATGAATTTTTGTACCTAGAAACCGATGGGGTTGCTTGAAGATTCTCCTCATTCAACTGCTTCTTCTACTGGGAATAGTTTGTCTTTTTGCATCTACAGCTTGCTGAAATGTGTCCAAATTTCTCACAGCTAAAACACCTTACATTTCTCATATTTTTCTTTGGCACATTCTTCGACTCTTGATTATTATGATTTTTCCTTCATTTCTACTACTCAAACTTTTTGCTTTGGGTTCTTCAATTGCTTCCTTACTTACTTCATTTAGACTAGATCTAATTTCTTTTAATTCTGCTTCTAATTTCTCACAATGGTTGATCTGAACATTGAGCATATTTTCTGTCTCATCTTTCGTCTTCCTCATCTTCTCCAACTCAATTTTCAAATCTAAAATTTCCTTCTTATAAACATATTCTTTCTCCTCAAGAATTTGCAACAATTTCTTCAGATCTCTATTCTCTAAAGTGAGCTTCTCAATTAGCCTTGTTTGAGCTTTGTTTTTGGCCTCAAGGGTTATTAATCTTTTAAGTTCATCATCCTCAGATTCCTGCACACGAAATATGCCTTCCTAATCTCTTGAGGAATCAACTTCAAAAATATGATTATTAGCTTCTTCAATAATCCCAAGATCATCATCACCAGACTGATAAAAATTTCATTAAAAACACTACCTATCATACCTTTTACCAAGAGAAGAGGTTCTTCATATTTTACAACATTCTTGACTTGTTTGCAACTCTTCTTCTTCTAAGATTGTTTCCTCTAGTTCTTCACCATAATCCCACGATCTACCCTCAAGCAATCAAGCTCCACTAAGAGAACCCGCTCTGATACCAATTCTTGGAAATGAGCTCACTACTAGGGGTGGGGGGTGAATCAATAGTGACTACGATTATATAATTTTTAAGTGTTTTTACCAAAGCGCTAGATTCAGTAATCCATCAGCTAAACTTATGAAACTAGCATAAAATTGACATATCAACTCATGTAAAATCACCAAAACAATAATATAAAAACACGATAAACAATGTTAAAGCACGCACACAAAGGGGACACAAATGTTTTTGGTGGAAAACCCTCTCAAGGGAAAAAAACCACCCACTGTGGCCGCTGTTCAAATCTTCTATTATGCTGAACAAATTCTTACATAAAGGAGCTAGCACCCACTAGCTGGAAGACTCAACTAGTAAGACAGTCTACTAGCAACATCAGTTGGAAAAACTCCTCTCACGACTCTACGGATAACCATTCGCTGGGAGCCACCACAACCAACCAACCTCGCCCAACTCTACTGGACTATGGAGAAAGTGCTTCCCATACTGATATTTCTGCTAGAATGCCCCCACCTTATCTACACACTGCCTGTTATAAAGCCTCAATGCCCACAACACCTCCATGTGAACCACCTTTCATGCATTTTCAAACTGGGCTCTCAAACTTGCTCAACATGTGCAACCCAACAGCCTATCTCTGATCTAATCTTAAAAGTAATATGATAAAACACTCTGCACAAACCTACTACATATATACAATATGTTATACCTAGCACTGTAGCACACTCTCACTCTCACTCTCATGCCAACAATCCTCTCACACCGCCAAATCAATAACTGAATACTCTCACAAAAGTATATGTCAAATTACCCTCAATAATCTCTAAAAGTGAAAACCACAAGCAAATACCATGGTTATCCCAATACCACATACACGTGTACCATGGTAATCTCCAAGTCAATGCCACATGTAAATACCATGGTTATGCCAATACCATGGACACTTGTACCATGGTAGTCTCCAAATCAATACCACTAGTAAATACCATGGTTATGCCAATACCACAAACCCCTATACCATGGTAGTCTCCAAGCCAATACCATAGGCAGATACCATGGTAATACCAATATCTGCAACGCCAATGCCAACTCCAGACTTGGACCAAACACACAAACATATAGCAATCAACCTCAAACCAATACCAAGGGAAAATACCAGTACTCATGATTAGTCCCATAACCGCACTCTCAACACATAAAAAAATCGACTGCAACCGCACCCACAAGACGAAATCCATGCAGTTAAAGGTCTACAATTGCACACATGAAACTGGCTCCATTCGGTTGTGGCAGAGTATAGAGAAAAAACAAAAGCATCTCACCTCATACCTCTGCCAACCTGCTCCACAACTCTCCAAGCACCTCCACAACTGTCATAAGATATATGCATAAACTTATCAACCATACATAACATCTGCATAAGCCAAGCCAACCTAATCCAAGCCAAACCACCTGCAACAATAAAACATTTGCAATTAGTGACACAAACCAACAAATCGATTAGACTACCAAATTGACATTAATGCGAACCAACACCACTACACCAACATCTACATCATCAATGCCAACAAATTTGATAGATTATTAAAATTTTGATTTACTTACTATAATTTTATTTTTTTGTTGATTATTAATAATTTTATCTATTTTAGACAACCATTTAATTTATATAACAATACTAGTATATTTTATAATTATATTTTTAATGATTTAACGATTAAAAATTTGAGTTTTTTTTAATAAAAATTTACATTTTCAAAATTCAGAAAAAGATATATAATAAATACTCTTTCATAAATTTTAATTAAATAGAATTATAAATTTAAAATGGATTATAATACTGAAATTGAATCATAAATTTAAAATTAATTATTAATATTAAAAGTCTTCTTATCTTCGAACAGATCAAGTTAGAAGAATTTCACTTAGCTATAGCCCACAATAATTGACCTAAGCCCTAAAAAAAAGAGACATGTTCTCTTTGTGTCGCATATATAGCACATGTGAGCAAACTAACAACGTTATTGTCACTTCATCATCATATGATAAAATATTAAATATTGTCACTTCATCATTGTATCATCATATGACGAAATATGCTGAAATATTGTCACCCACTTCGGTGGGCAGGCTTAAGCGAAAGCTGGATGAGTTTGTTATAAATGCATTCGTTGACATTTTGATACAAAATAAAAGGTTATCAACCGAGGCCACCGAACGCCGCATAGGTTACGTTACATCCAATTAAAACGGCCCTCTTTGCAGGTGGGATTTTAATGTTTTTCTTGGGACGCCCTCTTTGCACCCAGGTTTTTAATGTTTTTCTGGACTCTTTTTCAACGATGTTTTGGTCAGAATTTGAAATTGGCACTATCGGTTACAATCTCATAAGGAGTAGTCTACCTAGGCTGTAGAATGGCCCGTTTTCTGGCACCGGCCAGAAAATCGTCGGGCTTCGGCCACCGGCAATCTCTCCATCCTCCACCACCATCCCCTAGCTCCGCCACCTCTTTCTCCGCCACCCTCCCCTGACAGTCCTGACATTCCCTGCGCTTCCCTGACAAAAAAATCCGAATGCAGTTAGAGCCCCTGACATCCCCTGACGCGCCTGACATCCCCTGACCGATCGATCGGGGACGAGCTGGAATTCATGCGGGGGAGTATTATGGCTGGTTCGAAATGGTCACCCGCGCGCAATTCCGCTCTGCAGCTCACTTCCCGCTCTGCTCTGCGATTCCGCTGTGCTGGCTTCCCAAATCGTGACAAATTTAGACTTTAAGGCTGAGTTATGATCTATATTTTCCATACTGTTCATTTCTTCTAATAAAGCTTAACTGTATAACGTTGGTGCTGCAGGTGCTAGTCTGGTTGGGCATTTTTTTGTGGTTCTCAGAACTGGTGAAGATGAGGCTTTTGACACACAATATGCTATCCTGTAACATTAGGGGAGTGACGAAGGGGTTTCCTTTAGAGTTGGAAGTTGAGAATTTTGTCAGAAAGGAGGTTCCCTTTAACCCTGATTTCTTGAAGCATATATTCCCAAAGATCGAATGGAAGGCTCTCCATGACGCAGCAAAGAAGATGGATGACAATGATCTCCCAGAACAAGCAGATGCAAATATGCTAGAAAATGATGATTTCTTGCACAGGTTTCATCATGCTCTTTTAGAACTGCACCTAGAAGAAGGTGCCCTAATTTGCCCTGAAACTGGTAGACGATTTCCAGTAAACAAGGGTATTCCAAATAATAGGGTTCATTTAGATTCATTTAGATTCATAATAGGGTTCTCTCTTCTTTAATCTAATGTGAAGATTTGGGTTTTTTTTTCCTCAGTCGCCCCACCCCAAATTTATCCAATGTTACCCAAAAACATGGTTCTCCTTTATCAATAACTAGCCTTCCAGGTTGGATAGGCTATTTCCTCCGCAATTAATTAAAAAGGGTCATTACAATTAACTCTGGATAAAGTCTGCATAGTCCTCATTTATTTTGAATTTCTTAAACTTATTGACTATCTCAAAGAGAGATGGCCCTGTTAGAAAACAGGGTCCTTAGCTTCTTAATCCTTGAACTAGGCTAAAGCCGTTTTATCTTTATCTTTTCTGGGTCATTCAAATTACGCAGTAAATTTGCTTTGTATGGAATGCATTTACTTCTACACCAGAGATTTGAATTGAAAGAGATTTTCTATGTCAATTTTTAGAAATGCACAGAAAAGCAACCTGAGCAGAGGATGGCAATATGCTTGAACTGTTGAACATATGGGTACAAGTTATAAGCACTCCAGTTCATTTGAAGCCAATTTGTATGGAGCCTGATCAGACTTGAATCTAAGCCACTCACATTCTTAAAGCATAAAGATTCTTATTCCTCAAGTTCTTCCATTATAGTGATCCATGACATGAATGGCTAAGTGCCTATTTACATCGATGAGACAGCTATCGGACTCCTGACTAGGTGATTTCCATCACTCCAAGTATAGGACCCAAATACATACTTATTATTAAGAGGCTTTTGAAGGGTGAATTCTATAGTGAAAATCTGTTTTTCTCCTTTAGATTGGAAAGACAACTTCTTAGGATTGATATGTACAGATACACCTGGTGGTTCATCGACTGAAACAGTGTATTCGCTTTTGCCACCCACATTGGTGACAGTCCTGGTGACGGTCTCCTTGTTTCTCAAGTTTCCAATGGCAACTGATGGATAGTTCAGTTGATAATCTTTATGTGGATTTTTAGGGCATTTGAAACTACTGTTTCGTAAAATGGTAGAAGCATTGGCTCCACTGCCACAAAGAAAAAGGACGTAATCTTCTATTGTGGCATCATATAACATGCCTGGATCTGATGCCCGATTGGGGTTCACTTGACCTGATCCATAACTGAAAGGTGTAGCTGTATTTCCAGATGCATCTGAAATTGGATGACCTTCATTGTTTGCAACGTTTGCTGCAGGAAAGAAAATGAAATACTATGTTATGTGTGCACCTAGACTTGTGCATTTCATTCATTGAAATGCAAAAGAACCTAACAAAAGCTTTGATCACCTAAAAGTAAAAAGTAATTTTCAAAACAGATCCTCCAACTTATATCCCTGAGTTTTGTCAAATATCAGTTGTCGATTATCTATTTCCCATTACTATTAGTCATGATTCATGGCACAATCAATTACATTGATTCCATCAACACAAGGGTTTTGTCATAGACATCTGCTTTTAATTAAAAGTAAATTAACGTACGACCTGATTATTCAAAGAGGGTAAAAATTCTGGATTATTCGAAGAAGGTTATAGATTCTGCAATTTGGAATATACCTCAAGCATACAAGGTCTGATTTAGAGGCCAAAAAAGGATACCTTGGTATAATGACACCATGTATGAAAACCTAGAAATTCAATCAGTTCTGTTTCAAGGAAAAATGAAAATACACATAAGCATGTGTATGGCAGCACTCAACATCTGCACTATGTCTAAGTCTAACGTCAAACCAACTATGGATCTCCAATGTATCCACCCTAAAAAATAATTGTTCATCGATTTAAGCCCTACATATACATATTCAAGATAAATTACAATAAAAGTCCTACTACATTTCTTCTACACACTGACATGAGCTTAGTTTCTTAACAATAAAACCATATTGGCTGACAAAAATTCCCTAAGAAAAAATAACCATTCTATAATCCTCATGAAAGTCTTCCATCACTTTGTCATATAACAATGACTTATCATCCATTGTAAGCACTGAACAAAGACAAACTGCAGCAAGCAAATGTAACAGTAAAGCGTACCTACAGGTATGATATCCCAAGCTTGTTTTGAGAACTCATCAGACTGGGTATTTAGTTCTATGTATACATGAGTGAAAGAGATATAGTTGAAGATTCTTTTCATTCTTTTGTTTTTGCATATACAGTTAGAAGCAGCAAACTTGTGAAGTTCATTATCACCTTGTAATCAATCAACAATAATAAGTTTGGAATCGCCATAAATCTGCAATTGTGTTACCCCTCTTTCAATAGCAACCCTTAACAAGAACCATAGACAGTTCATCTCTCCACAGTTAATGGTACCTTCACCCAGTGCAGTCTTCAAATCAATCTATATGGTTTTCCTGAATAAATAGTATGCCTCCTGCCCCCACATACTCCAAGTTTTCCTTGACAGGCCCCACGAAAACCACCCATCTTTGAATTTGTTAATGTTTACTTCTGCCATTATTCTAGGTTGTTTTTTTGGTGTTTGTTTTTCTTTTCTTTTCTGACCAGCTGATCACAACCCTCCATATCAATTTGGTGACAGTTTAGGTTGTGACTTTAAAAATAGATTATTATTATTATTATGTGTACCTGATTTAGTGGGTTACCTGAAAAGTTGGGACTCCTTTGTTTTGCAATAGCATAGCATTCCTAGCTAGCCATTTGGCCCAAGAGACCACACAAGGTGGTGCCCTAACAGACTTGTCTTCCATCCAATGTTTCAAGCAATCCTCAACATTATTTCCTTGCCAGTGACCTAGACCTCTGTTCAGAGTCAAAGAATCAGCCTGTACTTCTCTTGAGAAGGGACAGTGAATAAGCAAATGGCTGATGGTTTCAGACTCAACTTTCATCTTCAGTTTTACTCAGAGTGCGTCTATTAGGGCCATGCCAAGTTCGTTTTTTCAAGACCCCCCAAGTCAGGTTCTTATTCACAAGGGCTAGTCACATGAAAAGATGATTCTTCCATGGAAATTTAATAGATTTCCACCATCATAAATACCCACCCAGACCTCCCATAGGAAACATAGATTTCTGTCCCAAGTGTTCCAACATCCGTGTATCACCCTGAACACTGTTTTGGACCAGATTAACATATCCTCTTTATCTCTTAACCTGATGGAACTCTGTTGTAGTCTCTAAATATAGGAATTCCACCTTAGAGCCCTTATCATGTATTCAAAGGATAACTTTTCATTGATATGTTCAATGATTTCACTTTCTTCGAGGACTATGTCTATCCTCTTTTTCCATGCAAGGAATTTCGATTACCCAACCAACTTATAGATCTCCTTGCAAAACAAAGTCATTTTACCAAATTTGATTATAGAACGAAAGATACTTACTTGACAAATGAAGATGAAATCTTGATGACATTGATGGTGGTTGAAGAAGATGTATTAGTGCTCCTTCTGGATGATCTTCTTCCAAATGAAAATCCCTTCTTCAAGGAAAGGAGATTGCTTCTTTTATGATGACAACGCCTTTAGATCTAGCTCTCTTTGTTGATGGTGATTGATGAGGAAGTTTTGATGCTTCCTCGAATGATCTTCTTCAAGGATAAGGAGGGGATCCTTGCTTCAATGAGAGGGAACTTGCCTTATATCTTTTGAAGATAATGACAATTCCTTCTCACTTTCAAGATACTTTGACTTCTAATGACAATGCCTTCTCACCTTAAAGATACTTCGACTTCTCGGTGGTGAATGAGTGCAGATCAGAAATTCTTCTAGGGTTTCCAAGATGATGTGATCTTAGTCCTAGAAATTTTTCTCTTGGATGTCTATACTTTCGGTTGCCTTAGGCATTGTACATCTCTTCATCTTGATGAGGGTCTTTGTGGTCTTTTGCTATGGACTCAAGATCCAACACTCTTGTTGGTGTAGACTTTTAGTTGCCTTGATTTGATGATCCCAAGACTCTTTGTGAAGTAGACTTTCTTCTTCAATGTAGATCTCGATTTCACTTTGATATCTTTTAACTTGCTTTGATACCTTCCTTGAAACTCAATCCTTGAGTACCTCTTTAATAAGATGTCCCTCCTTGACGTTGACACCTTAGCTCTAGTTCCATTTTGAGAAATATAGCGTATTAGTATTAGGTGATTTCTCTTTAATTAGTAACTGCTTGTGAGTATCTTTTACTTCATTAGATTAGGATCTTCTCTTTGCTTAAGTTATTAGTGTTCTTCTTCATCAAATAGCTACCAATGCATGAACATAAATAAACAAGAGACACATGATGTAGGCTATGAGCCAAGGCCAAAAACTCCCACTCTTTGAGAGGAATACCCACACAAATTCTTCTTATAGAGATTCCAATTTGACAAATACCAAGACCAAGACCCTTAACCTATTAGCCACTCCAAGACCAAGACACTAGTTCTCTTGATCGTCTTATCTTCTTCTTGACTCTTCTTTCGCTTCGACCTTCTTTACATCAAGACACAGTTATAATTGCGATCTCATCGTTGTCTTCACATCGAGATCTCCTTCCCGTTGTCATATCCTTGAGAACTTGCTTCGGTGATAGTCATCCTTCGAACTGAGATGGATTAATTACTTCTAATTGTGATGGCATTCTTATTGTTGTAGGTATATGGAACCCTTATCACTGTAATATTGTAATCATCAAGACTGAGATGGTTCCTAACCTATAGTCACTATGAGGACCGAATCATATTCCCTGAGATAGTATTGAATCAGAGGCTTCCTTCATGGCACTGAAATGCATGACTGTGATGTAATCTGAACTGTCACATATAATTTTTCACTGCCACTGTAATACGAAATTCAGAGGGATCTGAATTCCCTTGACAACACCCAAACTCTATGTCTGTACCTTTGTCGAAACTCCTTCTGCACTCTCATCTGAATCACAGAGTTGTCCAAATTTTGAATTGTGTCTAATGAAAGTGCCTACACACTAATATATAGTTGTTTTCCCATTAATATAATCTGACCTGTCATTTTGAATAGATGTGACTCCTTATAATGTGAGTCGACATGAGTTTCTTATGCATCTTAAGGCCGACATGAAGAGTAGAACTAGTGCTTGTCGTTGGAGGGCTTCTAGACACCTTTATTGACTCATATGCATTTGACGCATGCTCAAGAAGAGCTCTTCATATGTGACATTAATTCTTTTGACTTTTATGACAAATCCTAAGGCTCTCAATGGGCACCATCTAAATAAAATCTCTTGCTCATGAAACCCATGAAGCAAATATCACAAAAATAATTTTATTTTCTTCTTTTCATCATTTACAAAAAACACAATTACATGTCATCATGAAGACCGAACCTAGTTACACTTTTCAACACCATAGGCATTCCTCTAGGGATGTCACCCCCTGGTTGAGATGTGGTACAACGAGGGAAATGAAGACAATGCAAAACTCTCAAGTTAGCCTCCCCATCCCATAAAGCAATAAAAGGTTAACCAAGTAAACCACTATCAATTTCTTTAATCAAACTTCCTTCTCTACCCAAAAATCCCATGTGAGCTCTTCCCTCCAATGGTTTTTAATGTGTTTAAAAAGTCCAACTATTTTAAATTTAACTCTAGCAAAATTTATCTTGGTTCCTGGGCATTTTATGATCAACTTCTTCAAGGATTATATGGGTGTATCTCCAGTCAGTATGGTTTATACTATTGTACATTAGTCCCTTTCTCTTTCTCTGAATGAATTCATCTTCCTTCTATTGTCTACTATGCTCTCATTGCTTTCTTTTATGGTCTATTAAGTCCCATACTACGGTAGCTCCCTTCTTTCAAGGTAAAACTTTGTTTTTCCCTTCTCTAAAACCTCCAAAAATAACTTCATCTTTTCCTATTTGAATTTCCTCTTTTAGCATGAGTAAAAGACAGCAAGAGAGTCCTAATCCAAGATACCTTAGTTCCAATAATGTGAGGGACAAATTCTTAGAATGTAACAAGTGGTTACTAAATATAGGAGATGCTTAGGTTCACTTCTCCCATCTCAAATTAAATTATAGACTATAAGAGACATAGGTATTTAGCCATATAGGATCCCTTGGATACCCTTACATTTCCTTTCTAATGATATCAAAACCCCTTTAAGTGCTCATTCTCAATCAATTTCCCTTGAGCATTATTAATTTTTTATATACTTTTTAAAATTTCAAACATTGCATGTATGAATAGTCACTAGTCAGACCTTGGCCTTGAGCTCCACAACTAAGAATTTCTATAAGACATTTACATCATTTAAAACATATACATAGTCAACTCCAAGATATTTGAAGGGTCAAAATCGGGACATTACATCCCCTCACCTTGGCCCTAACACCATCCTCTATGTTCTCTTCTTTTTAGTAATACTTTATGTCTTCAATCTTGTGTTGTACTTGTAACATGTTGTCCTCTTTATATTGGTGTAACTCCAAGTCTTTAGCACTCCAACATATGCCTACAACAATCATCAAAGTAAGCACATATATCATACCCATTTATTTGCGGAAAATGTTCCATTCACAAAATTTAAAATTGCATACTTTTCATATGATTAAGCATGCAAATTAGTCTAATGTTTATGAATATCTATCTAGTCCACATGGAAACCATTGGTAAGATTTAACTCATTGTCTTATTTAATACATTGAATATATGTAATGCACTCATGATCCTAACTAGCATGTAACATGAATCACTCGCCATAGATTCATTCAAATCACATATTCTTTGTAGTCACTCGCCCTTCCAAGCTCATGCATTCCCTTCTCTAGTAAACAGTCCCTTGGGAAATTTATCACTTTCCAGGGTTTTCTTCTACAAGAAGTGAACATACCTATAAATTCTTTACCAATGGGGTCTCCCACTGGCAACCTCAAATATAGCATAGCTCATCGTGATCAAGACATGTCACAAGGCTCTAGTGTCACCATAGTAGCATTCTTCCTATGCTTTCTAGCTTACAACCATCATCTATTCTTACTAGATTGATCCATCATCTCACTACCATATCCAAGAGAATTATACTTGATTGATCCATCATCTCACTACCATATCCAAGAGAATTCTACTTGCAATTATGTCTTTCTAGATATAACTTAATTTAGCTAAGGAAACTGTGAGTAATTATCTATAAATCTTTCATTGCAATATACGAACAACACTCAAATTAATTTCAGAATTATCATACATTAATAATCAATCATTTTGATTATCAATAATTTAAATGCAATGAAACATTATTCATCATGCATGCATCATTCATTCACTACACCCTCACATTGGTTCAATTATGCCATTATGCGAATTCATGTGTTTACCATAGACATGCCCCATATATAGAAACAATTATGCACTCACTATACAGCTTCATCAACATGACTCTTAAGGCAAAAACATAGATAAAAGCATGAGTACTGCATTCATTAGCTCAAATAGGAATTCTACTAATAATAATTGAAATCATGGGTTACAATATCCCTGTGCATTGATAGGAGTCTCCCCAGTTTTTTTTTTTTTTTTTAATTTAGGAATGAGTCAAGTGTGCTTATGGGCATTGAACAATTATATGGAGTAGGGCCTATAGTTTTATTAACAATTGTTATGGAATGCGTAACCTATTTTGTTTTGAGTTTCTTATGGTTGAAACTGTTATTTTAGGGTTACTAGGAAGGGATAGGGTTTTTTGTGAAGTTTATAACTAAAAATAAGAAAGCACTGGAAATTGTTGATATTTCAAAATATATCTAGAAACAGACTCAGTGGCTTTGGGAAATGGTCTGAAATCGAGGCATTTCCATCCTCTCAGATCATCCCAAAGGCCACTTCTGTCACGAGGAGAGCTTTGAGAAACTGGTAACATGTTCAATACCAATCAGAAAAGGTTTTTTTGAATTTTACATTTGGAGACTTATTATGGTTTGGAAAAATAAAATTATGTACAATATGAAGACTTTACCAAAGGTAATTTTTTCTTGTGGCATGATTGTTATTTCTTTCTACCATCAAATCAGAGTTTCAACGTGTATTATCAATACATTTCATTTTTTAATATCCAAATAATACATGACCTCTTTTGGTTGAAAGGTACCAATCACAAATTGAGCTGAACCCAAGTGTCCAAATTGCAAAAAATGGTACCATTCATGGAAGATGTATATAATTTTATACATCCATGTGACATGACACTAAAATGTATGAAATGGAGCAAATTAATTACCAGTGGAAAACACTTTTCAGGTGGCTTCAGAACTATTTTTCTATTCTCGAAAACCTCTTTAATCAAAACTCGAACGGTGGTAATTTGAATCCATTTGAAATGTAAACACATCCCCAAAAGTTTAAGCACAATACAAATAATAATTACTTTGGAAAAACTAGAGTAAAAAAAAGTGTCTTTGGAAGCATAGATCTCATAAGAAAATATTGAGAGATAAAACAAAATCCATGACATGAAATAACAGACAGTTGCATGACAGCGTTAGATCTCAACTATATTTATCATTTAACAGTGTCAACACCATCTAGGACATCCTGCTTGGCAAATAGAAGAAACTTTATAAACAGAGTGATATATATTATAAACCGAAAGCTAGAGCTAAGAGAATTATGTATATATTGTCTGTGTGTTTACTTCAAAATATCTACAGAGAAGAACCTTAATCAAGTACATATATCAATTCCCAAACTAAAACAATAACTCTGATGTCTACTGGCTCGATGGAGAAAAATAAAACAGGGTTACACATTAAGTCAACCGAACACCAAAGCTGTACGGGAAAACAGCACTAGTAGATCCTCACTCAGTGCTAATAGTTAGGAAGATGGTGTCGATTTTAGTTTATATGGCACCTCAATTTATGTTCGTCCAAAAATGAGTTAGAAATCATATATGACTTCCTTAAACTATCCAAAAGGATATACGAATTTTTATTCTTACACTTCATCTTCATGAAGCAACATATTTGGAATACCCTTGTTTACTGGAAATCGTCTACCAGTTTCAGGGCAAATTAGGGCACCTTCTTCTAGGTGCAATTCTAAAAGAGCATGATGAAACCTGTGCAAGAAATCATCATTTTCTAGCATATTTGCATCTGCTTGTTCTGGGAGATCATTGTCATCCATCTTCTTTGCTGCGTCATGGAGAGCCTTCCATTCGATCTTTGGGAATATATGCTTCAAGAAATCAGGGTTAAAGGGAACCTCCTTTGTGACAAAATTCTCAACTTCCAACTCTAAAGGAAACCCCTTCGTCACTCCCCTAATGTTACAGGATAGCATATTGTGTGTCAAAAGCCTCATCTTCACCAGTTCTGAGAACCAAAAAAAATGCCCAACCAGACTAGCACCTACAGCACCAACGTTATACAGTTAAGCTTTATTAGAAGAAATGAACAGTATGGAGAATATAGATCATAACTCAGCCTAAAAGTCTAAATTTGTCACGATTTGGGAAGCCAGCACAGCGGAATCGCAGAGCAGAGCAGAGCGGGAAGTGAGCTGCAGAGCAGAATCGCGCGCGGGTGACCATTTCGAACTGGCCATAATACTCCCCCGCATGAATTCCAGCTCGTCCCCGATCTGTCAGGGGATGCCAGGCGCTCTAACTGCATTCGGATTTTTTTGTCAGGGAAGCGCAGGGAATGTCAAGACTGTCAGGGGAGGGTGGCAGAGAAAGAGAGTGGTGGAGCTAGGGGATAGTGGTGGAGGATGGAGAGATCGCCGGTGGCCAGAACCAGACGATTTTCCGGCCGGTGCCGGAAAACGGGCCATTCTACAGCCTAGGTAGACTACTCCTCTCATAAGAGTTTTTAAAAATTTTGAATTAATAAAAATGATTAAAATATCAAAATTACAAGTCTTTTTATTTACCAAAATAGAACATTTAATTAGTACAGTAGTCTAGCTGTATTATATTGACCTCTCGTTTTTTATTATTCTAATAGAGTAATTTCTAATATAAAGTATCTCAACAAAAATGTAGGGTCTTTTTGTAGGGTCTTTTTCCACAGAAATTTTCTACGATATTATTTCAAAATTTTATGAATAGTAATATATGGTATAGCATGTATTTGTTAATGTTATTAAAGTATGGATCTTAGGTTGAGTGGTTTGGTGAACAATAAGTTTAATGATATAAGTTTCAAAAGAAATGTTGTCACTAGCCCATTTCAAATGTTTATGAAATAGTTGTATTTAATGTAATAGCGACAAACAATCTTTAAAAGTTACAAACTTCTAATTAACCAAAAAAAAATGTTCCTTGCACTCGCCACAAGGATAGGAATTCCAAATCACGTATGTTGTAAATTTGCCCAGAAAACAATGGAAATTCCGACAAGATTTTTGTAAAATCCTGCGATTTTTTTGGAAATCTGTGGTACAGTTGTCAAGCTTCAAGATTTTGGGCACCCCTCCAGTTTTTGATGGTGTTGAATCCATTTCCACTGTCAAAAGCAATATTCAAGCACTTCTACCATCATATTTTTTAGGGAAAAAAATGGTCGGATTAGGATAGGTTTTGGCTCTCCAGGCAAATTTACTCCCTCAGTAGACAACTTCATTTCAAATCTGAAGCACCTGCCAAATTTGAGGATTTGTGCAGTTCCAATGATTGTTTCAACCATTTTAATACAAAAATGTTGACAAGCAAAAAAAACAATTGGCTATATTTGATGGGCAAATCACCATGTGACAGTCACATGGTGATTTTCCCATTAAATTACATCCCTTCTTACCACTACCACCAAGCTATAGATCAATGTTTTTCATACAGCGAAGAAAACTATCATAACTACCTATATTTGATGAGCAAATAATCCCGTGAAAAGTGATTTACCTATCAAATTCCATCCCTGCTTTCCACTGCCACCAAGCTATACATTAATATATCTCAATATGTTAAATTAATTACTCTACTGATAACTAGACATTATTTATGCTCTAATCTCATGACAACCAATATTTATGAGGCTACAAACGCATTAATGCATGGGGGTTGTATATGCTCACCATTGGATAATGTATTTAAATCCAATGGTGGGCATATACAACCCTGCATTAATGGGCATATAACCTAGTAAATATGCATGGCCTAATCTCACTCAACTGCGCAAATTCATGACAAATCTGGGACAATCATGGAAAATCTAAGAGTGATTATTGATGAGACAAGACCACATAATAAAATTCAGACGCCCAGTGTGATGAGACGTTTAATGACATACATTCGGCATTGGAACGCATGGGTAGGACATCCGGGGAAAATTATTAATTAGTGAGTGAACACCTTATTATGGGAGAGAAAATGAGAGAAAAAAACCTTACAGGCTTTACAGTAAATGTTGAGGCAATCTGAAGAATTTCTTCATCCCAAGGAACCATGCCTTTGCATCTACTGACTTCTTTATCTCTCCATTGAATGTAGGAGGCTTGACTTTCTTGAAATCCTATGGCAAGTACTTACTCCTCCTAGAAGGATGATGACAATGATGATGGTGATAATGTCTTATGGATGTGTAACTAGAATCATGCCCATACATACCAATCGTCTTGTCAGGTGTATCTAGTGATCTTCTGCCTCTGACTGTATCCCCTTTATTCAACCTATATCCAAACCGAGACTTGCTACCATAGGCTACATTAGTTTTCTCTTCCTGCTCTTGATTGATTCTCAATTGTCCTTGTTTTTGAAATTCTGACGAGCTTTAAAGAATTGCCACATTGACTTCAACCTGCTTTTCCTAAGCCCTTGCAAGTCTTTCCTGAGCCTCAACCAACCTGTCATTGTCTTCTTTGCAACTTATGATCTCTTCCCTCAAAATCCTAAATGTATATGTTATACCAGGAGAATACTCGGCTCCTTGATGCCCAACTGATCTATAGGGAGATTCACGGGAGTTGTAGTCTACCATTTTTCTCGTCATCTCTGATTCTCTTATTCATGCAAATATGCCATGTCAGATAAACCAAATAGATAACTAAATCAAAACCATACTTCATTGATGTTCAGCGGAGGTTTATCTCATCTCCAAAATCAGTCCACATCAGCATGATACAAGTATAATCATAATCATATCAATATAACAACATCATGCATGACCATACCAACTATATACCATGACCTCATGCATGATAACCATAACCATGACAACATCGACTTTTTACCCATAGAGAGCACAACCTGCTCTATTACCAACCTGTAACTGCCTCCTCCCACATTTACCCAATTGAGGGTCACTATGATAAGACTCAACCTCCTATATGACCTTAAGGAAATGGAGTCAACAACTTAAGACCTTATTGACTTCCCTCAGGTGTTATAGGACCTCTAGGAGAAACCCAACCCCTTTAAGGTCTAGCCCCTGAGATAACTCTCGTTTTCACTGACCTAAAGCCTCAATTGCTCCCTTTCCAATGCATGCAAGAGATTCTAAGCCTCTGGCCACTTCCATAGGCCTACCTACCGGCGACTTTGGACTTTTTCAATCAGTTCTATGTTAGCGACCTTGAATTCTGAACCACTTTTTCAAGGCCAAGACTCAGGCCTTTGCCCAAAACTCAGTGAAACTTCTATAAATGATGAATGACATAGAAACAAAGCTTATAAATGAAAAATTGAACTAGGACTTGACCTGACCTTTCCCAACTAGGGTTGGAATTTCGTCAAACACATGGTAAACATGCAACCTATAGGTCATGAATGCATATTTGAACATAAGGATATGAAAACTTATCTGAGGTTAAACAAGAAGGAATAATATCTTCTCAAAATAGTTGTCATAACACCAATTGGGTCATGCATTCATTAACCAGACATTCATTAATTGAAATGTGATGAGAGCCATACTTATATCTGTCAAATAACCATGCTTATAACCATCATATAACTAGATAAATAACAATGATAGAACAACCATTAAAGCCACATAATAACAAGTACATTTACTCATCAAAAGCAAGAGAAACTTAGCTATTATTAACCATATGCAAAATCCAACCAAGTCAAGGACTTCCACATACCACTCGACTATAGATTGGGCTGAACCAAATATTTCTTTCAACCAATCACCCCCGTGCCATATTCCAAGCATGAATGTGAGATATCATGGGATAAACCAATCCATAAACAACCAAGGGAATGTAGAGGTTAAACCACATCCACACTCACCATACTGTGATCTCACATAAATCGGTCGTGAGATCACAAAACCAAACCAAGCTTGGATGCTCATAATTCCTTCACCATCCCTTGAGGAAGTTTCCTGTCTCCACCCACCTGTTGAGGGCTTCCCAGAGAAGACCATCTCCATCCCCAACCCTTGGAATTTTCCTAATACCACCTCACTCGAATCCAAAACCATTAGGCAATCCATAGCTCAACTGAGAAAGAATCCCATCACACCATGACTATCTAGAAATGGAAAGGCTAAGCAAAACCACTGTCAAAACCCGACAAAATACATTCTACCAACAACAATGAAACCAAATACACACAACACATACCATGCATGTCAAAACCTTCTAGGAAATCATACATGCAACCTGTTACTTGCAATTATTCCTACTGAAGTTATTTGATCCAACCTTTCCTTGCTTGATCCTTGCCTTCCTTTTCATTCCTTGTCCTTCCTTTTCTTGCTTACTTTCCTTCTCCTCTTGGTGCTCTTCTCCTCTCTGAAAATCAACTCCAAAACTTAATTGACAAAAGGCTACAAATTGATGCTCTCATGTTCTTTTGTTACTAATGCCTCTAATTTCTTAATTTTCCCTTATTTTCCCTCAATTTCCTCCTCACATGTAACCTGTGACCTTTCACCTCCCCTTTCTCCTATTTTCCTTTATTTTCACAAATAAAATGCCAATAATACCTTTTTTCCTTTTCAAAGTCTTTGTCATTGCCTTTTCCAATTTGCCTTTAGCCATAATACACAACAAGTGATGCCCACTAGGATATTTTTCCCAACATTATGCTTGGAATAAGTGTCCCTTGACCTTGGTATTATTTTTCCTTTATTAACTTTATTACATAAAATTTTAACCTCGATGCTATTATAGTACCAGACAAAAGGCTTAAAAGAGGGCCACATTTTACCCTAGCAATTACCATGTTGTTGGTATGGAATTCAATTGTGGGATCTTGTGCTTTTGATATTATTCTTGTTAGGTCACCTAGTTGGTGTGATAACCATTGTTTAAAGTTTGAAGTCATGTCTAGATGCTAGCTTAATGGCTTTGTCTATCAGTGGGGTGATCTAAGGAGGGATTTTCCCTCTGAAGCCTTTTCCAAATCTAATTGCTACAACCTTGTAAATGAGTCTTGGGTCATTAGTTGGTTAGAACGAGGGCCTATAATCCCTAATGTAGTAAGCAAAAATTGGTTTAGAGATTGGGCTTTTGATCTCACCAACAATGATCACGGCGCAAGAGTATTTTTCTCACGGGCTTGGGAGAGAGATTCCCTTTAACTCAGTCGTCTTGAGGATTTTATTTAGGAACTGTATTGTGGCGTTTTGGTTCTTTCGTATTTTGTGTGCTGTGAATTCTCTTTGGTAGGTGTTGGGAAAAGGGCTTGGTTGTGGGGCACCAAGCACAATATGCATTGGAAGTCCAAGGGTATTCTTATATGGGATTCTAGTTGTTGGATATCTACTCACAATATAGTATGTTTTAGTAACAAAATTCATTCTTGCTGGCAAGTTAGTATGTAGAGGTAGAGAATGAGAAGTCGGAGAGGAGCGGGGGTGGTCAAGGCCCTCAAGACCAAAATCATGATCAACAATAAGATCAAGAGGCAACATATTCTTTCCATTCATTTATCCTTGAAGATATGCAAAACGATTTGCATCATTTAGAAGCTATGACTGCCAAATATTAGCATGCATTGTTAGACTATGAACTCTTGGAGGAAATTGGGCAATTAAACGAAGATCTGAGGCGCAGTAGGGGCTGCTCGAAGTAATACCTTCAAGCCCTCTTTATGTATTGGAAAATCAAGACCTTGACGGGAAGAATTTTAATGGAATGTCAAGTAGATCAGTATAGCACTTTCGCTCATTTCGCTGATGTGAAATGTGAACAAGGAAATACGTGCTTCCACATGGAGTGGATGGACACCCAACTTGCTAAGATCGAGTATCACATCACATGCATTTCAAATTCATCAACCCCTCCAGGTTCCAATGCTTAAGATCCTGAACGAATTAAATCCTTTGATTAATTGTGGCTTTGTGGTTTATGATAGTTGTTTTTGTTATGATAGGCTCATAGAATCTTTAGTTGTGATGTTGGAACCATAATACTTTCAGTTTTGGTCTTGTTACTGTATTTCCAGATGATTAACTGTACTTAGTTTCCCATTGGATAGGTTGAGACCATTTTCCATAAAGATGGATGGAAATAAATGAATGAACCATTACTGATGTTTGATTAATATAAAAAGACACACCGCAACTTACCAAAGAAAATCTATTAATTAATTATAAGAAAAATCTAATTTATATATAATCTGAAAATATATTTAAAAGATTTTTTTTTACATTTTTGTAATATTTCACAAAAGTATCCCTTAAATTTTTTTGTGCTAATGCAGGTTATTCTTATAATAAGTTAAAAGATATGAAATATTGATATAAAATATTAATACGTAATACATAGAAAGATTAATTATATATATATATATAATTCCGAGAATTTGCAACTTTTGCATTTATTTAATATTTCAAAGGAGTTATATTTTGAATATTTTTGTGGTTAATGCAAATAATCTAGTTATATAATGTATGTAGTTTAGGATCACATAGTTATTTTTTTTTATTTATAAATATTTTGAAGCTTTCAAAATAGAAAAATGGAATCATTTAGAGTAAGAAAAGAATCTATTCATTGTTATGAAAAAAATTATACTAAATTTATATATAATTTCAATATATATATAATTTTAAAATATATTTAAAATTTTTGAGAAATTTACAATTTTTACAACATTTCACAAAATATATTTTGAATATTTTTTATAAAATATTAATGTTATAGATAGAGGGTTTCAAAAAAGTGGTGTATAATTTCAAAATATATTTAGAGAATTTAGAAAATTTGCCACTTTTATTTTTGCAATATTTCATAAAAGTATACTAGGAATATTTTTGTGGTAAATGCAAATCATTCTGGTCAATAAATTAATATATAAAAAAAGAGATAAAGATAAAGATAATGTTTTCTTTTTTTGTAATAACTGTAATTTAGGGTCACATTGTTATTATTTTCTTTGAACTTGATGAAAATTTCAGAATAGGAGAATTGAGATATTTAGGATAAAAAATGATTCTATTAATTGTTTAAAGGAAAAATAAAATAAAGTTTGTGTATAATGTTAAAATATTTCTAAAGAAATTGGGGTATTTGAAACTTTTACATTTATAGAAATATTTCGAAAAAATGCATTGTAACTTTTTTTTTTTTTTTTTTTTTTTTTTTTTTTTTGACTAAAACAAGTCATTGTGATCAATATGTTCAAAGATAAATGATAAAATATTAGTGTTAAGTAGTAATTATAATCAATGAGTTCAAAAATACATGATAAAATATTAGTGTTGTATAGTTATAGTACTCTCTATGTAGGGAGGGGTTAAAAAATATAAGATATTGATGTTATATTTTTTTTGGCAAGGTTATAATTTATATCATATTTATGTTAGACAAAGTGCTATATAACAAATAAGGTGTTTTTTTTATGTAGTATTTAATTAGATATTATATTGTTTGGTATATAAGATTTATAATACTATATTGTTTGGTATATAAGATTTTTTTTAATATTTTGATATGATAATTTTTACTAAAAATGAGGGTGTGGTGATGTGAATATATAAATTTTTGGTGTGTAAAATGGCGATGAAAATAAATTATTTTAATATATTTTAATTATGATTAAACAAATAAAAAAATATATAGTTAGTTCATAGGGTGTCAAATAGATGGTGATAGGGTGTTTTATTAAGGCATTTTGTATTACCAGTTCGAAATTTTGTGGGAAAAATCTAGTCATGCTAAGGTCTAGTGTAGCCTGTGGCCCAGGCCGAGTGTGATCGCCACTATGTGATTTTCACTACTTAAATACCCCAAAGTAAAAACTACTCAAACCACAAATTAAACATGTTAGTCATCTTAAAACTCACATAACATAATGAACAAAAAAAATATATAATAAACATTACAATTCCTTAATTATATTATATTTTATTTTTTTAAATAAAAAATAAACTAAATACATAAATTAATTTAAAACAACAAGTATATTACCCATCATTCATAAATTAATTTAAAACAACAAGTATATTACCGACCATTCATTCATTTATAGTGTGGAACAATAATATTAGAAAAACAATTACATTATAAGCTATACAACTCAGTCGAGACTTCTTTTTCTCCCATCAAGGCGAAAAACAAGTCTTTCTGCAATGCTCTGCATACGCTCTGTAACTATTTAATAGAAGGTTCCCTATTTTTCCTGTGGAAAAAAAATAAGCTATACAACTCATAGAAGAAAAATCCATTAATGAATGTGATATAACCTTGTAGGAGTATATAAGTGGCAATACGGACGTTAAAAAGTAGCTCATAGTGAGCATATCAGAGAGCACCAAAATCATAGTCTATCCGAAAATGGCTTTAAGGGTTTATTTTCATTAATTTTTTTGAGATGGTTCCAAAAATATTACGAAATGGAAAATCCCTTTTTAAGTAGTGTTTTTGGACCTATGAAGTTGGGGTTGCCACTCTTTCGTAGAGTTTATTGACTTCTCATTGGTAGTTAGAACTCTTGGAATTTTATATTTGTTTTTATCTTTTCCTTTCATATTTCGTCAATTATACATAATATAATGATAAATAATATACATGTCTTTCATCATTTTCTTTAAAGGATGTGTTCTATACTTTGAGGTGAGAAGAAAATTCTATACAATTGTAGAGAAAATATTTAGCTTGGTTTATATATTGTTGTATTTTAGGATAATAGGTTCATATTTTAGGTTAAATTGATGAAAAAGAGACTTAATGAAATACTATTTTTGGAAAGTATTGTTATATACTATCCTTGGTAGACATTGTTATGTGTTTCTTTAATGTTGTCTTAGTGATTCTCCAAGCCATTCCTATAGAGATTCCTTTAGGATTTAAAGTCACTTCTGATTTTACAAAAAACTATTTTGTTGGTCTAGATTGGTCTAGATGTCCAACTTTTTGCAATTTGCATTTTTCAATAAATTTCTTAGCAATAGTATGGACTTGTGTGTAGTATGATTTTTTTTTCAACTTTTCGCCAACTTTCCAGTAGTTGGTGAGTGTTGCATAATTTAGTTGATTTTCCTTTCTAGTTATTCTTAGAAGGTCTTAGGTGCATTTGGTTTTTTCTTTGGCCACATTTTTAAAAGTAACCATGTTTGCACAAATTTTCCATAGCTCTACATTTTTGTTTTGATAGTGTGATAGGTCTTGAAATTATCTCAAATTGGTGTACAACTATGTCAATATGGTCCCTATCTCCTCTCTTACATGACATAGGCCCTAAACTTGATGGTACTTGTTCTGCCTGTGTTGTAATCCTTGACCTCTTTCTATAGGTATCAGATCTTGAATTTATATTCCTTTGTTTCCCTAGTCCTAATTATGATGCTTTTCTAGGGAATTTTAAGTAAAAGTCACTATTGATGAGGCTAATGCTATGAGATCTTTATTGGTGTCCATAACCATTGGTGATTTTGTATTTACTTCAAGCATTGGAACACATGGAATAATACATATCTTGTGAGATTTATTTTCATCCTTTTCTTTAGTATTATCAAATGTAAATGAGTCTAGAGTGACTACCCTTTCATATTTGGAACAAGTGTACTCACCCAATACCATTCCCTTTGAGGAAAATGTCATTTGGTGAAAGTTGGTGCCAAAAGTGGATTCAAGAGATTTGATGCCCATAATAGTGATACCTTGTGCTTTTCCTTGAGATTTCTTATATTATTCTTTCCTTTTTCGCCTCTCTTCTTCTTCTCACTTCCAATTTTTTATTGATCCCTTTTTATTTTTGTTTGTCCTTATTCTGCATGCTCTTTTTGTTTGTTTGTCTCTATAGTTGTCTTTGCTACATTTTTTTTTCATTGAAGTATCAATGCTTTAACATCCTTCTCAAATGCTACCTTAGTTATAATTTATTTCTCTATCTTTCTTTTTTTCATTGGTTTTTATTTGGTTGAGATTTACCTCTAATCCTATAAAGGGTTATTTCATAGTTAATAGATTTATATATTGGCTCATCCTTCAATACTTCAATTTCATAAGGCCATCTATATTTGCATGCATGGTAGTGTTGATTCACAATTTTAAGGAGGTAACTTTTGTGGAATCTTTTATCCTAAAAATGGAAGGTCATGAATTATGGTCTGTTTGTCAGAATTGCGACGTATCTTGTGCTTGCCTTATTCGTCAGACATGTGACATATCTTTTGGTTGCCATGCCTTTTAGAATTTTGACATACACCGCATGGGACGTGTGAACACAACATGGCAAACTTGTGACGTCTAGTTTGTCAGATGTGTGACCATAAGGAAATGAACTTAGGACATCCGGTTTGTTGGACATGCAACCTCTTTCTGATGAAATTCGAATGTCATGTATGTTGTATGTGTGATAAAGAGTCAATGATACTATCATCAGACTAAGGATGAGATTTAGGCCACAAGTGAGATGAACATTGTATTGTCTAAATTCATTGAATATACGATGCAAATATGTAATTGTCACTACTATGATGAAATTAATGTGACAAATATTCCCTTTCCTATGCGTCGGAAGTGTTGTCAAAAAATTATTTAAACACTATTAGAAAAAATACTAACATCTAAACACCATAAAAAGGAATGCCATAATGTTAATATATCATATACTAATTAAGATATATTTATTTTTCTACCTAATTTCCAATATAATTATATATATAATTATATATATATATATATATATATATATATATAACAAATCTAAGTTACTCTTAAAAGTTACAAACATGACGTCCATCCTTCATGAGAGTTTAAAGGGGAATAATAAATTGAAAATTTTACATTATATCCTTTCTTCATATTCTTTGCAAGTTTAAAATGAAATAACAAATTGAATATTTTTTTAGAATAATAAATTGTCCTTTTTTTTTTAATAATAAACATTAGACCGCGGTAAGAAAAAATAAAAATTAAAAAAATTAGATAATAGAATCATGTCAACCTTTCAACATGATGTAACACTATGTAAACCTATATAAAAGAGTGAAAAAGGGAAAAGTTCAAAACACCTAAAAACTTATTTGTGTAAAAATAAAAAATAAAATATATTAGTTATTTGGAAAATGCAATACCCATACTATTTCAATGAATTTTGGGAGAAATTTTTGGAAATCCCGGTGCCCCAAGGGTTCTTGATGGTCTGTATCCATTTCCACCATAAAAAGAAAAAAAAAAAAAAAATTGATGGGAAATCTTCCCCAGGTTAGACAATGCCTTTTGAAATTGGGATTCTGGAATTTTAATTGAAGTATCAATAATATAAATATTAGGTGGATGGTAGAGATTTAACCTCCATAAGATCAAATGTTGAGATTTGTTTTAAAAGTAGTTATGCCCTTTTAATTAAATTGACTAATTAAAAAAAAGTCATAGTAAAGTGCCATATAAAATAAATTATGAGTTTTTGGGCATGTGGTATTGATAAGCCATGGTATTGGCTCATAGTACTGTCACAAAGAGGTGGAGTGCACTTTCATATTAAGACTTTGCTTATTTTTGTTACATGTTTTTTTAGATGTATACATCTTTAACTCATATATTAATTCTTTTTATAATTAATAATAATAATTTAAAAATGAAATTATAATTTAATTAATTTTTATAATATTGTTTAAACTTCAACATTTTAGCTGTTTATATTTGCCATAGGCATGGTATAACACATTCAATTTTGCCTTTGATTGGGTATTAGTTTGTCTTTGACCAAAAAGTATGATGTTTATCCATAGTTTAACATTAAAAATTCAATTTTTTTTATTTATTATTATTATTAAAATTTATTTTTTGTACGGTGATTGTTTAGTGACTTCCATTTATATTAGTTATTAATTTTATGTTTTTAGTTTTATTTATTTTTTATTAAACTTTTTGATCTTTTCCTTTTTCTTTTTTCTATTATTTCTATTTTCATAAATTATAATTTTTTCACAATATTTTCAATTTAAGGTGACTTATTATTATGTTAAAAACATATTTCAATAAATTTAATTATAGACAAATATATATAAACATAAAACACACATACATATAGATATATGTATGTTAATATAAATAATATTAGTTAATCATATTTCTTAATTTTTGGTGATGACATTCAATAATACAATATTTTATTAGTTGTTTTATTTTTGTGATGAAATCTTTGTCTTTGTTATTTTTTTGTTTCATTAAGTTATATTTAAGCTAAACAGAGGTACTAGCTACTATGTAACCCTTGTTAAATAATTGTTATTAATTCTTTTTATAATAAATAATAATAATTTAAAATAAATTTATAATTTAATTAATTTTTATAATTGTTTAATCTTATATATTTAAGCTATATTATAAAATAAATACTTTAATGTTTCTATTAATATTAATAAATATTTATCAATCATTTAATTTATATAATAATTTTAATATATAAATATTTCAAAAAAAATTAAAACAAATAAATATTTTTTTTAATAATAATGAACTAAACCACATCCATTTTCAATTTTACATACTCTGAAAATTGAAATTGACTTACAAAACTTCAATAGATAACTCCCACCATCTCTTATATTAAGCATATGTATTACTTATATACTGATTTTTTTTATAGTAATAGAAATTATCAGCGTTTTTAAACTCCCACCATCTTTTTCAGAAATTGAGTTGTAAAACTTCAATAGATAACTCCCACCATCTCTTATATTAAGCATATGTATTACTTATATACTGATTTTTTTTATAGTAATAGAAATTATTAGCGTTTTTAAACTCCCACCATCTCACCAAATTTTCATTCCCACACTGCACTTTCCTTTTCTTACCAAACTGCTAGAGTAGTTTATATGTTTCGGAAAATTTTAATCCCACGCCGCACTTTCCTTTTCTTACCAAACCGCTAGAGTAGTTTATATGTTTCGGGGAGTCAATCTAGTTAACTCGTTCAATTATGTTTTCATAATGTGATAAATAATTTATGTACTGCACTATGTTATCCTTGGTGGTTATTTACAAATTAAGAATTTCCATAATATAGGGGAGCGCGGCAGCTGAGTGGTGGAGTGCAAGGAAACACACCCAACCAAAGAACGCGAGGGAGGTAGGACCTATAAGCTTAGCACAAGTGTAACAGAAGCCAATGCATGTTGGCTTCTTGCTGCTACGCATGTTTCTTCCAGGACCCGTTGCACTAGCATTCTCGTGACAATTGGCCTCTGTCTAACGCTAACCATGACCTCTGCCGGCTCATAATCTTGCTTCATATTTTCATGGATGGCATATTGGTAAGCCTTTCGACGCCCTGAATCACTACAATTGCTCTGTGTTGGAAGAGGACCACTTTGGTTCTTCCTTTCTAAGCTCTGGGCCTCGTTTCTTCTTTGACCGTGACTCAAATTTGCATTTCGCTCTTGCACTCTCCCCTCAGCTCGCCTGCGTCTCCAGGTCAGTATTATTTGGCCTTAAATTTTATATGTGCTTTGTTTTTTGAAAAAGGATGGTTGTTGAAAGGAAAGGTTTAAGCACTCTTAAGACGTTTGATTTCAATTAGACACTGCAATTCTATGATAGCACGAAGTTGTTTCTGGTTATGATAAAGGAAGAAAACGATGGAATTATCTAGAAGTATATTGATATTAGCATAGATGTCTTTGTTATATCTTCAAGGATCGCTGTAGATTTCTAGTCTTTTTTCTCATGTCTGCAGTTAAAACTTGGCCCTTGGTGGTGTGTCTGTCAGTTTTTCTGTTGTTCTATAGTTTGTCCTAAGGAATCGTCATGAAGGTTCAGCCTGGCGAAACCTTCTGATCCCTAGAACTCCTGGCTCATTGCTGCCACCTGCCTGAATCCTTCTGGTTTTTCTGGGCCGGTTTTCTCTCCCAGGAGCCGGATTTTATTCAAAAGTACAAGCCTTAAATTCTATCTCTGACTAAGACATTCTTGGGCAGAGTCAAGTAAGGTAATTCCCTAGATATTTAAGATTTCTTTGGGACGGAAATAGGACTTCTGAATTAAGTAAAGTTGTCAATTTTTCAAATTTCTGTGTGTCTGTCAGAATCCAGTTAATGATATAGTCATCCCATTTATAGGCAGAGGGATAGATGGACTCATAATTAATTCCCTTTCTCTTCAAATAGGGGTAAACTCTTTCCCGAGGTTTCACATGACGGTACTGTAGTCAGAAAATTCGAGTTTTAAACCTTCCCTCTCCGGGCCTTTTGTTCAGAACCATCTGATTCTTTTGTCTGTAGTCCCTGGCCCATATCTTCCCTGGATTTTTATGATCCCTTCGTACTCAGAGTTAGGTGGTCGATTTAAGAATGACTGATACATCTGACTTGGAGGCGATGATTCAAGCGACCATCCAGGCAGAGTCAGTACACGAGAATGCCAAGTTGGCTAGTGAGTGGCAATCCACTTTGGAGGAAATGTTGATTCACCCCTCGGTCCCACAAAATGAGATGGAAGGTTTTTTAAAAGATAAACCTTTACGCACTATCAGTCAATCTGGAAAAGATCTCATTCAGAAAGCCTGGCATGAAGACTTTCTTCAGGGAAATCAAAAACCTGTAAAGACTATCCCCCCTCCCGCAGCTATTAGAATAGATAGCATTCATCTGGCAGATCGCATTGAAAGTCTCCAAGCTAATGCCTTGGTCGGGAGATGGCATTTCCCGGAACTAGATGACTCAAAGATGAGATGCTGGCTCGAGAAGCAATGGAAGCCATTAATTGGATATGTTCCAATTGTCGCCAAATTTTTTCCCTTCACAGTTAAATCATCATGCCAGGATCCAGAGCGATCCACATCCTCAAAGAGTCAGTCTCTCTCAGGGTCAGAAGTAAAGCGGGAGTTTTTTTCTAAAGACCAACAACGTTCTCCACAGCCGCTTGACACTCACATCCCCGTGGAACCTATATCCCCCTCTATGCCCCCTTTGGAGCCTGCCTCGGACCACGAGGCTCTTATTCCGCCCATATCTCCCTCCATGCCCCCTCTAGAGCTGGCCTCGGATCACGAGGTCCCAAATCCTCTTCCAACTCTGCATCCCTTTAAAAAGCTCAGTAAGGAAATCCAAACCATCTATTCCTCAACACCATCACCAAATAAAAGCAGCTCTTCACTTGAAAGAGGGAAAGAGATTTTGATAACTGCTACCCCAGTTAACTCTCCTACATCCTCACCCACAAATTCAATAGGCAGTGACTTGGCTTTATTGCTAAGTAAAAGAGCTTTACAGCTCAGGGCGCTCACAATTCATAAACCCTCAGCCCAAAATTCCCCTCAAATTAGTCCAAAGTAAGCTAGAAATATCACGGTGAGGAGGAAAACAAAAGGGGGAAGCAGGCACTTCAGGGGGAGAGGAGAGGGTGCAGGCAGAGGAGTCCGAAATTTATCTCTTATAGATGTTCCCATCATAGATATGACAAAAGATAGGCCTCTTAGAGCAAGCATGGCTAGAAACTCTCCAAAATGAATTTCATCATTTCCATGAACATAAGGGGTTTGGGGGCAGGTCCAATGTTTTTGGCCTTAAAGAACCTCTTTTACTCAGTAAGCCCCAAAATTATTTTAATACAGGAAACTATGCATGCCTCCTCTGTTGCAATCTCTTACTTCAGAAAGATGTTTCCTTCCTGGCACATCTCTGCTATGGAAGCGATCGGCCTTTCGAGGGGGCTAGTGGTCTTATGGGATCCAATCTGGATCAAGGCAAAAACATATAGTTGTTTGGCAAGGATCCTGATCTTGGCGCAAATGAGAGGACATAAATTTCCAATAAATATCTTGAATGTATATGCTCCCTACAAGAATAGACTGCTATTCTGGGAGAATCTTTTTGACTCTGAAATGCTTGATGTGGAAAATTTATTGATTGCAGGGGATTTAAATGTCACTTTAAATATGGACGAGATTTGGGGCAGTAACAAGAAGAAGGACCCTCTTGCTGAAAGAATTAAAAATGAATTGCTGAGGAGGAATTTTGTTGACATTCTCCCTACTCAAATGCTCCCGACATGGGAAAATGGCAGAATCGAGAAAGCTTATATTGCAAAAAGGCTGGATAGGTTTCTTCTTCATGCTAGTTTGATTGACAGTATGGGCATGCCATTCTCATCAATTGAGAATGTCTTCATTTCAGATCATAGGCCGATCTTATTAGGCTGGAAGGAAAAGAGTTTCAGGAAAGGATATTCATTCAAATTTAATAGATCATTCCTGGAGGATCCGGTTTTTAACGACCTTATAAAAAAAACATGGAATGAGATGGCATCCAATAATCCTTCTTTGTTTTTTATGACATTCAGAGACAAAATGGTTCATATGCGTAAGGTGGTAAAAGAGTGGCAATATGAGAAAAGGCAATCCAACAGAAAAGACCTCATGAAAATACAGAAGGCTTTGGACAAGGCCTCGGAGGCGATGGCTGCTCATCAACTATCCTTTAAAATGAGGTGTCTTATAAAGGAGCTACAAAAGAAGAAAATTAAAATCTTAGAACAAGAGGAATCTTTTTGGAGATTGAAAAGTAGGGCGATATGGTTAAAAGAAGGGGATAAGAACACAAAATTTTTCCACAATTTTGCAAATGCCAGGCGTGAAAAAAACTCCATATGGAAGATAAGAGATGGAAGAGGCCGTTTCCTATATTCTCAACAGGAAATATCAAATGAGGCAGTAAACTTTTTTGAAAAACAGTACCAAAGATCTGAAGACTGCAGGTTCCAGGACATTCTATGGGGCATTGAAGTTTTTCCTCAGATGTTCGATGAGGATACAAATGATAAAATCTTTCAGCCAGTCTCTGAGGAGGAATTGCTAAGAACTATGAAATCTTTTAAAAGAGATAAATGTCCAGGGCCGGACGGCTGGACAATAGAGTTCCTCATTCACTTCTTCGACCTCATCAAAGTTGATCTGTTAAGAATGATAGAAGGTTCCAGGATTTCGGGCAGTATCAATCCAAAGACCGCTTCCACTAATATCGCGCTCATTCCGAAGAAAGAAAAGGCAGAGTCATTCATGGACTTCCGGCCGATCTCTCTGTGTAATATTTCTTACAAAATTATTGCAAAAGTTATAGCAGAAAGGATAAAAGAAAATTTGTCCAAATTCTTAACTAAAGATTAGCGCGGTTTTCTTCAAGGGAGAAACATTCTGGACGCGGTGGCAAGTACACAGGAAGGTATTTTTGCTATTCACTCCAAAAAAAGGGATGCAATCATTCTCAAGATCGACCTTCGCAAGGCGTACGACTACCTCGACTGGGGATTCATAAGGTGTTTACTTGCAAAGGTTGGCTTAAGAGCTAGCATGACAAACTGGATCATGGCATGCATCGAGAAGGTGAATTATGCGGTGATCATAAATGGGATCCCATCTTCCTTTTTCCCTGCCTCCAGAGGACTCCGTCAAGGCTGTCCCTTATCCCCGCTATTATTCATACTGGCGATGAATTCTCTCAGCCTCCATATCAACAAGGCCGTAAAGGAAAACAAGTGTCATCCGCTAAAAATTTGTAGGAGCATTTAGATCTCTCATAATCTATTTGTTGATGATATTATAATGTTTGGAATCCTGTACAGACTCACATGGTTATGTTTCTATGAAATTCTTAAAAATTTTCAAAGGGCAACAGGTCTTCAAATAAATAATGCAAAGTCAGTCATCTACCACAATGATATATGCCAGGTCGAGGTTGATTGGTTATCGGCTCTCTTTGGAATTAAGGCTCAAACTATCAGTCTCGGAATTAAATATTTGGGCTTTCAGTTAAAAGCATCTGGTTACAAAAAGGCGGACTGGCTGTGGATCATAGATAGATTTTACAAGAGGATATCGGCTTGGGAGTATAGATGTCTTTCGTTGGCACGAAGAGTGATCCTCGCTCAATCGATGTTAAACCAACTTGCAGTATATTGGGCTCATTTATATCTCCTCCTAGCGAGCATAATTCAGTCAATGAATAAGCTTACTGCAAATTTTATTTGGGGCAGACAAGCGGGAAAAAAGAAATATCATCTCTCAAAATTGTCCAATATCTCTATGCCGAAGAGCAGGGGAGGTTGGGGGCTCTTAGACTTGAGAACCTTCGGAAGGGCTCTGCTTTGTAAAACCCTGTGGAGAGGCATTTTTGAAGATGGCCCTTGGAGCAACATAATTTGGAAGAAATACTTGGGCATGAAGGATTTGTCATTCTGGCTCAGAAAAGAAAGGATCGGATCTTCAATAGGATCTCCAATTTGGTTAAGCCTATGAAAGATCGGAAGCTTTTTCCTGAAAAATTTAACCTGGCGATTCCAATCTGGAAAAAGGATTCTCATTGGGAGAGGTCAATTTATGAGTGGCGCTGAGGTGATCTATGTACCTGATCCATTATTGATTTTTCTTCACAGGAAAGGTATGTTTTATTGGTCAGCTTAATTGCAGGTTGGCAGGGTCCGATCCCTCTATGGAAGGAAGCAGAAAGTCTGGGGATGCCGGTTGATATTGCTATCCAATGGGACCATATCAGAACTTGACTCAGAAATTGTGGAATCTTCCGCTCGACGGAACAGGACTGCCTCATGTGGAGAAACTCGAAAGGGATGTCATCCATTCGTGTAAAAGATTTTTACCAAGACTTGATCGGCCTAAAGCAGTCTCAACTCAGGCCTTCATTCCCGCACATCTTTTGGAAATCTGGCTGCCCTACAAAAATGATTCTTTTCTCATGGTTGTCTTTCCACAATATAAATCTTTCTTGGGAAAACTAAAGGAAACAAGGATGGCAGGGTCTTGGTGTTTGCCATATCTGCAGGTCAGCAGAGGAAAACAACTACCACCTTTTTCTAAATTGCAAGAAATCCCAGCAACTTTGAAAATCTTTGGAGGACTGGTATGGAATCCAGCATATGTCCCACGCCTCTATTTTGGAAGCATTTTTATGGTGCAGTAATCAAAAGGAGTCATGGAGATCAGTTTTCATTATCACTTTTTGGAGTATCTGGAAGTGGCGCAATAGTTTTATTTTCAATAACAATACATCCCCTTTTCTGGAAATTTTCTCCATCATTATTTCCATCTATGAAACAATCCCGCAGAGACCTTCCAAGCAGCTGAATCAGAATGGTAATGAGCTCCCACAGAAGTTGTCATCTATGCCAAGGGCTTTTTTCGATGGAGCTGAACAGAAAGGTTATTGTGGCTGTGGGGTTATCATTTGGGCAAATGAAAATAGCCAATTTCTCATTCACTGGAATGGGGGGAGGGGATCCAACAGCAAAGCTGAGGCGATGGCCCTTGCTGGCCTTCTAAACTTCTGTCTCTTTCTTAATCGACGGGATGTCTCCATCTTTGGAGATTCGAAGGTTATGGTGGATTATGTGCTTGGTAAGAATAACATTCTTAAGCCTCAACTTGTAGGGTGGTTAGACAGGATCAAATTCTTATGGAATAGATCGGAGGGAGCCTCTATTCATCACATCAACAGGGCTCTCAATCAACAGGCAGATGTTTTATCAAAAAAGGGCCTTCAGGCGGTTCCAGGTTTATGGTTTTTGCAGGTTGCTCATGAAGGGAAAATCTTCTCCATACATGACTTCTTTCCTCCCGACTTTTAACCTTTCCTTTGCATCGATTTTGGTCTTCTCATTTACCTTTTGGTCTTGTTTCCCTTTAGTTCTGTTGTCTCTCCAGATGATGATGGTCTTAGGTTTCTATATGATGTTGTTTCTCAGTTCCCTATATGATGCTATTTCTTTTTTTCAATGGCCACAGGTTCTCTAGGCTTGATGGCTGTCAGTATGTTTATTCTCTGGAAGGCTTTGATGGTGGCCGATTGTATGGCCTTTTGTTTGGTTTTACGGCAAGATCTTGACATCATTTTGCTTAGATAGATTTATATAAGACATATATACTCTCATGGTTGTCAGCATGTTTTTTCTCTGGAAGGCTTTGATGATGGCCGATTGTATGGCTTCTTGTTTGGCTTTTTGTTTGGTTTTTGCGGCAAGATCTCACCAGCTTAGATAGATCTATATGAGACATATATACTCTCATGTCATTGTCCATATATGCTATGTTTATATTTCTTATATAAATACAATTATGCTTTTTCGTCCTGAAAAAATGTTATCCCTGATGGTTGGGAGGGTTTAATAATAACTTCCTCATTTTGATTCCAATAACTGCTGCCACATAAATGTTGACATCAGATGACGCAACCATATATAACATAATAATGTAAAATGATGAAACTTATATAATGCGCGCTTCTTCCAAAGTTAACCCCATTTGAAAAAAAAACAATTCAAGTACTGCACCCACTATTTAGAAAAGATATTGAATTCTCAAATTTGTTAAATTATTTGGTGTAGCTTTTCATCTGCTTGCCAGCTTGAGGCGGTTTGGACAGGTGCACAAATCTGAACACAACGAAAATACCGCCAGCATTAAGTTCCTGTCACATTTTTGTTTTCAAGTGGAGTTTCTCTATTATTTATTTCTGCCATGCACTCTGCCACCCCACAGCCACGTAGGCCCTATCCCGTCGTAGCTAAGAGCGCTAGAAAAAATCAATGGCCATTAGTCTGTATTCGGTGATTTCGGGACGCTGATTGCCTTCGTTTTTTGTTGGATTGGCCAGTTTTTCTGGTATAAGAAAGTGGTAAGTTTATTTGTTATTATATTTTGGTTTAATTTTTTCATAATTTTGTAGGAGTTGTTGGAATTATAAATTTGGCCAGTTTTTCTGGTATAAGAAAGTGGTAAGTTTATTTGTTATTATATTTTGGTTTATTTTCTTCATAATTTTGTAGGAGTTTGTCGGAATTATAAATTTGAGTTGTGAGTTTTTAATTATTATAATAATAATAATAATAATATCAATTTTTGAGGTCACATCCAAGCCAAACACCAAATTGGTGTATGAGACCCCCTTGTTTGTGGGACAAGGGACCCATCTCTGCGTAAGTATATTTGACTGCTAAGTCTACGAAGGCATACATACTCTACCACCCTCTGGTTTTGAACCTGTGACCTCAGAAACACATGCTCTTAACTATTAGGCCCACTCAAGCTGTATAGGTTTTATAGGTTTTTGAGGGTGTTAAATTTATATCATACTTCGGTTATTTTTTCCATAATTTTGTAGGAGTTTGTTGGAATTATAAGTTTGAGTTGTGAGCCTTTCACTATTCTAGTGTTTATTAAGTTTTTGAAGGTGTTAAATTTATATAGACAATTGAAAATACAATTTAAATAACAAAATATTTAGATTTGACAAAAAAATAAAATCTCAAAACACTCCAAAACTTATAATAGTTAGACAAAGCCATAGAAATAGAGATTTTTAGTAAATGTAAAACTTTAAATATAATTTTAGTATATTACTAGAATTTTGATTTAGTTATTATAATTTTATTCTTTCATTGAAAATTGATGATATATTGTTAGCCATTTAACTTGCATGGCTACTTCAATATACCCTAAATTTTAGTGAGTTTAATAATTAAGAATATGTATTTTTTATAAAAAAATTTAAAAATGTGAATAAAAACTTTTAGTAATTATGTAGAAATTTGAATTTTGATTTATTTATTATAATTTTATTTTTTGTTTAATGTTAATAACTATATCAACGGTAATTTAATTTATATAACAACACTAATATATTTTACAATTATATTTTAAATAATTTAATTATTAAAAATATAATTTTTTTTAATAAAAATTCACATTTTTAACATTTAAAAATTTTAATAAAATAATTTTTTTATTTTTATAAATTTTAATAATAACATCACATCATAAATTTAAAATTGATTATTAATATTAAAACATTAAATATCAACCCCACAAATCAAATTACAATATTTTTCTCAATTTAATAATCCACATTGATTTACATAGAACATAATCAAGAGGACATGTTTTCGACTAGGCAAACTGACAACGTTATTGTCACTTCGTCATCGTACTGACTTGACGAACACAGCCTTGGTTTCCTTTTTTTTAAATGGAGATATATTGGGTAGGCACGCCTTAAACAGCAGATGAGTTTGTTATAAATGCTTTTGTTGACATTTTGATTCAACATCTTTTTATTTACAACTTTCCAAAGGAGTAGTATAACGGAGCAGAGGAATTGCATTCTCTAGACGGTTAAAAGTAGTCGGAATCTGGGTAAATTTTTTTCAAAAACTCTGTAGAGTCAATGTTTGAATCATGTTTTTGATAGTGGAAATGGGTTCAACACCATCAAAAATGTCTAAGACACCTAAAATTTTGAAGTTTAACAACTATAATTTGGATTTACAAAAATCCTAACCAGATTTTCTCTAAATATAACCAGAATTTCCATAACTTTCCGAGCAACTCCTCCACCTCGTTAGACTATGCACTTTCTAAAATAAAACCGCAAACTCGATAGGCTACGTTAGCTCTAATTAAAACGCCCTCTTTAGAGTCTAAGTCACATGACACGTCCTCCAAGGTCCCGTGTCCCGTATTTTACATGCCAGACACGAAAACGGCCCTAAAACGTGTCGAAAACGTTTTTCATCATGTCCTGTAAAATGCAAAACGTATTCGCCGGTTTTCATCGTGTCCTATATCTGGAAAATGTATATTCTGTTGATAGAAAATGTTGCCTGCATAAGCTGCAATTTTTTTTGAAAGAAACAAATAATTTTTGAGTGGGGCAGCTTAATGATCAAGTCTAGGCCCTAGTATTGATATACTATTCATGGTAATGTTAAATTCTTAAAGTAAAAGTGACATTCTCCTTAATCTTCATTTTCATCCTTTTACTTAAATTTTTAACATTACCATGAAATGACTCAGGGTGTTTGAGAGTGGTTCCGGCCTCATTGGATTTCATATGGAGAAAGTAGAATTTTAGCTTTCATTCAAAATGCAGCAGACTTATCAGTTTTTCAGGATTTCAGGTTTGGGAGATTGTAATGTTTCCAGGTGACACCACCTGCCCAGGCTACCCCTGCCACTAGTAGAGGACGTGGTCTACCTCCTATAGCTCCTACTTCTAGTTCTTCAGCTTCTAGAGCATAGCAAACTCCACTACCAACTCCACCAGCACCAGCGTCTACATCTAGAGGGAAAGGGAAAGCTGTGGCATTTTCTCGCAAGAGGGGCAGAGGAAATCAATAGAATTAGACTTTAGTTATTTTCTTATGTGCTTGTAAGTTGTACATGAACAATGAACATTGAATATTCATGAATCAAGACCAACCATATCACATTCTAATTTCTAAATAGTAAATTTTGGTTCTATTTATTTTTTTAAAGTGAACTATGAATTTTGAGAAATAATTATATTTTAATTTGATTAGATAAGCTGCAACACCTGTAATTTAATATAGATAAAAAACTATATTTCGGTATATATATAAATATATTTTTTATTAAATATATATAAAACGTGTCCCTCGTGTCCTATTTCCAGGTCGCTGCGTTTCATATTGAATACTCATATTTACGTGTCCTCTGTGTCTCGTGTCCTCGTGTCATATGACTTAGTTTAGAAGTGGGATTTTAATTTTTCCCTGCCATTTTTCCCAACAATGTACACTCAGAATTTAAAATTTGTAATACATATTATGATTTCATCCAAAAACATATTTTAATTGTTTTTAAAATTTTCGAATTAATAAAAATATGAAAATTACCATCTTTATTCAAATTGTAAGTCTTTCTATTTAACAAAATCAGAGTTAGAATATTTAATCAGTACAAGAACTAAGCACTAAGTCTATTGGTATTATAAATAACTCCCGCTCCACATTAGTCAAATCGAATAATTTCTAATACAAACTTTCTTCGACAGACATGTAGGCTGATATTTATTATATTACTTTTTAAAATTTATCAACTAATTCAAAAAATGTGTTGGTTAGTGTAGTTAAAAGATTTTAGGTTGAATGGTTTGGTTAATAATTAGTTGAATGAGTTCAAATTTCAAAAGACGTGTTATCACTTACTCATTTGTATTATTTATAAAATAATTGGATCTGATGTCTTTAAATGTTACAGAATCTGCAAAACTTTTAGTCTTAATTTTCCAAAAAAATGTGTTTTTTTACTCGTTAAAAAATAAGAATTTCAAATAAAAAACAACTTATCAAATTTCACTATTTCAATAACTCTACTAACATATCAATCATTTTAACACAATATTGATAAGAAGGAAAAAATTGACTATAACCTCAAATTCCATCCCTTCCACTGCCACCAAGTTATGCATTAATATTTTTCATAATAAAAAAACTTATAATAACTAACTATATTCGACAAACAAATCATTTTATGATATACTATTTACACTTCAAATTTCATACTGCTTACCACTTCACCAAACTGTACATTAATATATCTCAAACTGTTAAATTAAATACTCTTGATAACGAGATATTATTTACACTCTAATCGTACTCAACTACCTAGTTGATCTAGGTCAAATTCACGACAAATCTGGGACAATCATGGAAAAAATACAGCAGAGATTATTAATGAGACAAGACCTTATAATAAAAGTCTGACGCCCAGTGTACCGGGTCCTGTGCATCGTTTGATGAGACGTTTAATGACATACATTGGCCAGTGGACCGCATGGAATTGGGCTTTTGATCTCACCAACAATGATCACGGAGCAAGAGTATTTTTCTCGCAGGCTTGGGAGAGAGATTCCCTTTAACTCATTCCTCTTGAGGATTTTATTTAGGAACTATACTGTGGCATTTTGGTCTGTCGTTTTTTTGTGCTGTGAATTCTCTTTAGTAGGTGTTGGGAAAAGGACCTGGTTGTGGGGGCACCAAGCGCGCTACGAAGAATTGGTAGCCCAAGGGTGTTCTTATTTGGGATTCTAGTTGTGGGATATCTATTCACAATACACAGTTCATTCCCGCTGGAAAGTTAGTATGTAGAGGCAGGGAATGAGAAGTCGGAGAGGAGGGGGTGGTCAAGGCCCTCGAGACCAAAATCATGATCAACAACAGGATCAAGAGGCAACATATTCTTTCCATTTATCCTTGAAGATATGTAAAACTAGATGCACCATTTAAAAGCTATCACTGCCAAAGATGAGCATGCATTGTTAGACTATAAACTCTTGGAGGAAATTGGGCAATTAAACGAAGATCTTAGGCACACTACGGGCCACTCGAAGTAATACCTTCAAGCCCTCTTTATGTATTGGAAAATCAAGACCTTGACGGGAAGAGTTTTAATGGAATGTCAAGTAGATAAATATAGCATATTCTCTCATTTGGCTTATGTGAAACGTGAACAAGGAAATATGTGCTTCCACATGGAGTGAATGGACACCCAACTCGCTAAGATCGAGTATTAAATCCTATGCATTTCAAAGTCATCCACTCCTCAAGGTTCCCGTGCTTAAGACCCTGAACCAGTTAAATCCTTGATTAATTGTGGCTTTGTGGTTTCCAATAGTTGTTTTTGTTAGGATAAGCTCATAGAATCTTTAGTTGTGATGTTGGAATTGTAATACTCTCAGTTTTGGTCTGGTTACTCTATTTCCAGATAGATAGTTCAGTGTACTTAGTTTCCGATTGGCTAGGTTGAGACCATCTTTCATAAAAATGCATGGAAATAAATAAATGAATTATTACTGATGTTTTGATTAATATAAAAAGACAAATCACAACTTACCAAATTTTTTTATTAATTAATTATAAGAAAAATCTAATTTATATATAATCTAAAAATATATTTAAAAGAAGAATTTTTACATTTTTGTAATATTTCACACAAATATACCTTAAATATTTTTATACTAATGCAAGTGATTCTTATAATAAGTTAAAAAATATGAAATAATGCAAGTTATTCTTATAATAAGTTAAAAAATATGAAATATTGATATAAAATATTAATATGCTATATATAGAAAGATTAAAAATATATATGTGTTTTGTCAAAATATATCTAAAGAATTTGGAGAATTTGCAACTTTTAGATTTATTTAATATTTCAAAAAATATATATTTTAAATACTTATGTGGCTAATGCAAAATATACTTTTGTGACTAATGCAAATAATCTTGTTATATAATGTATGTAGTTTAGGATCACATTGTTATGTTTTTTTATTTTTAAAAATATATTTTGATTTTTTTTAATTAATGAAAATATATAAAATATTAATATTATATAAAAGAGTTATATATATATATATATATATATATATATATATATATATATATTCAAAATATATTTAGAGAATTTAGAAAATTTGTCACTTTTATTTTTGCAGTATTTCAGAAAAGTATACTCAGAATATTTGTGTGGCCAATGCAAATAATTCTGGTCAATAAATTAAAAGATACAATATTATTTATATATATATAAATAAAGATACAATATTATTTATATATATAAATAAAGATAGTGTTTTATTTGGTAGGTAATGAATGTAATTTAGGATTACATTGTTGTTATTTTTTTTTAATCTTTTGAAAATTTCAGAATAGGAGAACTGAGACGTTTAGAGAAAAAAAATGATTTTATTAATTGTTTAAGGAAAAATAAAATAAAGTTTGTGTATAATGTTAAAATATTTCTGAAAAATTACGGTATTTGAAATTTTTACATTTATTGAAAAATTTCGAAAAATGCATTGATTTTTTTTGGGTGACAAATGCAAATCATTGTGATCAATATGTTCCAAGATATATGATAGAATATTAATGTTAAGTAGTAGTTGTAATCAATGAGTTCAAAGATACCTGATAAAATATAAGTGTTGTATAGTTATAGTACTCTATATAGAGGGGTTAAAAAATATAAGATATTGATGTTTATATTTTTTATAAGGTTATAATTTATATATATTTATGTTATACAAAGTGCTATTTAACAAATAAGGTGCTTTTCTATGTAGTATCTAATTAGATATTAGATTGTTTGGTATATAAGATCTATAATATTATATTGTTTGGTATATAAGATTTATTTAGATTTTGACATGATAACTTTTATTAAAAATGAGGGTGGGATGATGTGAATATGTAAAATTCTGGTGTGTAAATTAGTGATGAAAATAAATTATTTTAATTGTGATTAAACAAATAAAAAATATATATAGTGAGTTCGGAGGGTGTAAAATAGATGGTGATAGGGTGTTTTATTAAGGCACTTTGTGTCATCGATTTGAAACTTCGCTAGAAAAGATCTAGTCATGGTAAGCTTTGCTAGAAAAAAATATAGTCATGGTAAGCGGTAGTGTGGCCCATGGCCCAGGCCAGATGTAATGACCGCCATGTGATTTTCACAACTTAAATATCCCTAAGTAAAAACTATTCAAACCACAAATTAAACATGTTAGTCATCTTAAAACTCACATAACCTATCAGACACACAAAAAAAACATATAATAAAAAATACAATTCCTTAATTATATTTAAAAAAAAAAAAAAAAATACAAAATAAACTGAAAAACATAAATACATAAATTAATTTAAAACAACAAAGTATGTTACCAATCATTCATAGATTAATTTAAAACAACAAGTATATTACCCCATTCATTTATCGGTGTAGAACAAGTATATTACCCACCATTCATTTATCGGTGTAGAACAATAATATTAGAAAAACAATTACATTATAAGCTATACAACTCACAGAAGAACAATCCATCAATGAATGTGATATGATTTTATAGGAGTATATAAGTGAGAATACGAACGTGGAAAGTAGATCATAGTGAGCATATCATACAGCACCAAAATCATGTCTATCCGAAAATGGCTTTTAAGGGTTTATTTTCATTATTTTTTTTGAGATGGTTCCAAAAATATTACGAAATGGAAAACTCCCTTTTTAAGTAGGTGTTAGAAGTAGTGTTTTTGGACCGATGTAGTTGGGGTTGCCACTCTTTCGTAGAGTTTGTTGACTTCTCATGGGTAGTTAGAACTCCTGGAATTTTATATTTGTTTTCCTCTTTTCTTTTCATATTTTGTCAATTATACATAATTTAATGATAAGTAATATACATGTTTTTTATCATTTTTTTTTAAAGTATGTGTTCCATACTTTATGGTTTATACATTGTTGTATTTTGAGATAATATGTTTATATTTTAAATTAATTTGACGAAAAAGAGACTTAATGAAATATTATTTTTGGAAAGCATTGTTATATATTATTTTTCACTGGCATTGTTATGTGTTTCTTTAATGTTACCCTAGTGATTCTTTAAGTCATTTTTATAGAGATTTCTTTGGGATTTAAAGTCACTTCTAATTTTGTAAAAAAATATTTCGTTGGTTTAGATTGGTCTAGATGTTCAGTTTTTTGCAATTTGCATTTTTTAGTAAATTTCTTAGCAATAGTATGGATTTGTGTATAGTATGATTTTTTTTTCAACTTTTCACCATTTTTTCTGTAGTTGGTGAGTGTTGCATAATTTAGTTGATTTTTCTTTTTAGTTATTCTTGGAAGGTCTTAGGTGCATTTGGTTTTTTCTTTGGCCACATTTTTAAAGTAGCCATGTTTGCACAAATTTTCCATAGCTCTACATTTTTGTTTTGATAGCGTGGTAGGTCTTGAAATTATCTCAGATTGGTGTATAACTAACTCAATATGGTCCCTATCTCCTCTCTTACATGACATAGGACCTAAACTTGAGGGTACTTGTTCTATCTGTGTTGTATTCCTTAACCTCTTTCTCTAGGTATCAAATCTTGACTTTATATTCCTTTGTTTCCCTAGTCCTATTTATGATGCTTTTCTAGAGAATTTTAGGTAAAAGTCACTTTTGATGAGGCTAATGCTATGAGATATTTACTGTCCATAAGCATGGGTGATTTTGTATTTACTTCAAGCATTGGAACACATGGAATAATACATATCTTGTGAGATTTCTTTTAATCCCTTTCTTTAGTTTTATCAAATGTAAATGAGTCTAGAGTGACTACCCTCTCAGATTTGGAACAAGTGTACTCACCCAATACCATTCCTTTTGAGGAAAATGTCATTTGGTGAAAGTGGGTGCAAAAGTGGATTCAAGGGATTTGATGCCCATAATATTGATACCTTGTGCTTTTCGTTGAGCTTTCTTATATTCTTATTTCCTTTTCCGCCTCTCTTCTTCTTCTCACTTCTAATTTTTTATTGATCTTTTCTTATTTGTATTTGTTCTTATTCTGCATGCTCTTTTTGTTTGTTTGTCTCTATGGTTGTCTTTGTTGCATTTTTTTCATTGAAGTATCAATTCTTTAACATCCCTCTCAAATGCTACCTTAGTTATAATTTATTTCTCTATCTTATCTTTCTTTTCATTGGTTTTCATTTGGTCAAGATTTACCTCTAATCCTATAAAGGGTTATTTCATAGTTAATAGAATTATATATTCTCTCATCCTTCAATATATTAGTTTCATAAGACCATCTATATTTGCGTGCTTGGTAGTGTTGATTCACAATTTTAGGGAGGCCACTTTTGTGGAATCTTTTATACTAAAAATGGAAGGTTATGAATTATGGTCTGTTTGTTAGAATTGCGGCATATCTTGTGCTTGCCTTATTCGTCAGACATGTGACATTTCTTGTCGCTGCTATGCTTGTTAGAATTTAGACATACACTGCATGGGACGTGTGAACACAACATGGCAAACTTGTGACGTCTAGTTTGTCAAATGTGTGACCATAAGGCAATGAACTTGGGACGTCTGGTTTGTTGGACACGCAACCTCTTTATGATGAAATTCGAATGTCGGGTTCGTTGTATGTGTGACAAAGAGTCAATGATAATATCATCAGACTAGGGATGAGATTTAGGCCACAAGTGAGATGAACATTGTATTGTCTAAATTCATTGAATATACAATGCAAATATGTAATTGTCACTACTATGATGAAATTAATGCAACAAATATTCCCTTTCCTGTGCGTTAGATGTGTTGTCAAAAAATGATTCAAACACCATTAGAAGAAATACTATCATCTAAACACCATAAAAAATAATACCATAATGTTAATATATCAAGATATATTTAGTTTTCTACCCAGTATCCAATATCTATAATTAATTTTATATTTATATATATATATATATATATATAAAACAAATCTAAGTTACTCTTAAAAGTTACAAACATGATATCCATCCTTAACGAGAATTTAAAAGGGAATAATAAATTGAAAATTTTACATTATATCCCTTCTTCATATTCTTCACAAGTTTAAAAGGAAATGACAAATTGATTTTTTTAGAATAATAATTTTTTTTAGATAATAGAATCATGTCAAAATTTCCACATGATGTAACACTATGTAAATCTACGTAGAGGAGTGAAAAAAGAAAAATTTAGAACACCTCAAAACTTATTTATGTAAAAATAAAAGATAAAATATATTAGTTATTTGGAAAATGAAAAAATAAAAAATAAAAATTATAAAAGTTATTATATTTTTATAGATATGAAAGTATATAACATGATGATGATGAGTTTTCAAATTGAGTAATAGGATGCTTCTAATTATTACTCTCTATTTTAATTCTCACTATCTAATAGGAAAATTAAAACCACTCCAAATAGACTAACACCACTTTACCACCAAAATAAAATATAATAATTACATTGATACACATGTCTATTTTGAAAGAGAGTAGTCTAATGAGGCAGTGTTTTTACTCGAAAAAAAATGCAATAACCATACTATTTGGATGAATTTTGGCAGAGATTTTTGGAAATCGGGGTGCCCCAAGGGTTCTTGATGGTACGTATCTATTTCCACCCTAAAAAAATAGATGGGAAATCTTCCCCTAATTAGACAATGCGTATCCATTTCCACCCTAAAAAAATTGATGGGAAATCTTCCCCTGATTAGACAATGCTTTTTGAAATTTATATTCTCGAATTTTATGATGATGATGATGATGGTGGTGGTTAACGTCCACTGAGACCAAATTGGTCTATCGGACCTACAATTTTCTTAATTTTTAATTATCTGGCTCCTCGTCTTTCTTGGCGAGATTGGTGTTGTAGCTTTCTTTTTTTTCTCTATTGTCTTCCAACTTCCTTTATCTTGCATCTCCTTCATCTCTTCTGGTTCTTGGGACATTGGTGTCTTAGCTTTGCGATCTATTGTGTTCGTTCTTTTGAAGATAGTCGGAGAAGAAGTTTGGTCTAGGAGATCTGCTTTGCTGTTAAATGAAGATTTATTTTGTGCGGTATTCGAATCCTCATAACTGTTGATTTGTTGGGCGGGGCTTTCTCCTTGCTTGTCTTGAGAGCTGTTTCTTTCTTCCCTGATTTCTTGTGATTCAGAGTCTTCTCTAGAATATTCTTCTTTGATGACAGTGTAGTGTTCTTTTTGTGCTCCTTCCCACCATGTAGATCTGTGGTGGTTTTTTCTAGCAAAATTTTTCTCAGAGGCTTTTGGGCAATTTTTGGCTAGATGCCCTGTCTCAAAGCAGGACCGACATCTGAAGAGGACACTTTCATAATCAAGTTTCTAGTTCCACGCATAGTCTTTACTTGTTAGGTTTATTTCAGCTGGGAATCCAGCGCTGAAGTCCATTTCCACACAGATGCGTGCATAGGTGGTTCTCGCATATTCCTCTGTTTCTGGGCACCTGCAGTAAAATTTCCCAATTGCATTTCCGATAGCTTTTAGCGAAGAGAGATTCCAGAGATGCAAGGGTAGGCTTGGCAATCTCACCCAAACTCGTGTTGAGGTTATCACTTCTGTAGAGGGATCGAATGATGGGTTCCATGGTTTCATGAATAGGCCTAATTTTTCCCAAAACCAAAGGTTGGAATCTAGAATACATTGTCTGCTTTCAGGATTTTCAAAATCTACTATAAAGAAACCCCTAGCACAGGGGTAGATATTAATTTCATCAGAAATGACAGGCTTCCATACCTCCGAGATCCAATTGTGGAGCGCTGTCAGCCGCGGCCAAAAACCATTGAACCGGCAGATTAGGGCACTTTCGGAAAACTTCAAAGCCTCATCGAGTGAGGCTTGGACCACTTGGATAGTGGGCGCTGGGGCTTCATAGTCTTAGTTTAAGTATCAATAATATAAATATTAGGTGGATGGTAGAGATTTAACCTCCTTAACAGTCAGAGATCAAATTTTGAGATTTGTTTTAAAAGTAGTTATGCCCTTTTAACTAAATTGACTAATTAAAAAAAACTCATAGTAAACTGCCATATAAAATAAGTTATGAGCTTTTGGACATGTGATATTGGCTCATAGTACTATCACAAAGGGGTGAATTTCCATAGTTAACTGGAGTGCACTTTCATATTAAGAATTTTGTTACATGTTTTTTTACATGTGTACATCTTTAACTCATATATTAATTCTTTTTATAATTAATAAAAATAATTTAAAAGTAAAATTATGATTTAATTAATTTTTATAATATTGTTAATTTTCAATATTTGAGCTATATTATTATACGTGTGTATAATTCAGTTTTTCATTTTTAACTCGGTATTAGTTTGTCTTTGACCAAAAAATAATGACGTTTATTTATATTTTAGCATTAGGAATTCAATTTTTGTTATTTTTATTATTATTTAAATTTATTTATTTGTAAGGTGTTATGGGTTGTTTAGAAAATCTTCGGCAAAATCACATAACCAATCTTTTGTCGACGCGTTTCGAACCAACCAGTGTGGTTCATCGTCAGGACAAGTTTTATGGGTTGGGTGTGGTTCAAGTGTTATGGGTTGTTTAGTAACTTCCATTTCTATTAGTTACTAATTTTTTGTTTTTAGTTTTATTTCCTTTTTTTTTTTTCATAAAATATAATTTTTCGCACTATTTTAATTTAAGGTGACTTATTATTATGTTAAAACATATTTAATAAATATAATTATAGACAATTATATATATTAATAAAAATAAAACACACACACACACATATATATATGTATCTTAATATAAACTGTTAGAAATTCTACAGTTTCAACAACGATTCTGCATGCGGAATAAACTCAAAGAATCAGCAAATCTTTATGCCCAGGGATACGAGTTACCTCCAGCCATTGGTGATGTTTGATGAAAGCCACAGTCCACTTGCCTGCTACTTCTTCAGCACTCTAGCTTCAATCCAAGCAAACGGAAAAGAACACAAAAAATTCTGAAGGCACTTCCAAGCTCTGCTATCTCTGCTAGATGGTGTAAAACTGAAGGGGATTGAGATATGAGCTTGGGGACCAAACAGATGAACATATAGCTAAGCTTCCATCAAGCTTCTAAAAGCTATGTGTTAGAAAAACCACAAATCAAGGTAGAGATCAGATCAAAGTAATGGACCACTTTAGTAGCTCCCAATTATAAATTTAGTAATTGCAGTTGATTTTCTTAACCTAAGGAAACTACTGCAGTTGGTTTCCATAAGTTAAAAAAAGCTGTAATTCCATAAATCAAGGTAGCTTTTGTGTAAAATCAATGGAGCTTAACATTCTCCCACTTGGTCCATACTTCCAAACTTAATGTCTCAAAAACCATTGACAATCTTTATTAAGTAATAGATACATGAATCATGGCGATAAGTCCTCTAATTACGAGTATTATCTTCCATGTATTACTATGCATTTATTCTTATTCTAATTTATGAGGCAACAATTTCTTAATGAATAAACCTTATGTTTATTCTTGGTCCTTCTTAAATGAATTTTTTGAAATCAACTTAAGGTGCACATAAATATGAGAAAAAACATCACAATAATTAAGAATTTCATTAACATTGTCCATACAATGAAAAACTGCATAATGGAACCAAGTCCCATATTCAATACATGATCCTTGAATTTAAACGGTGGCATGCCCTTAGTCAAAGGATAAGCGATCATTAACTCAGTGCTGACGTGCTCAATGACCACTTTCTTTTCTTTAACACGTTCCCTTATAGCTAAATACTTAATGTCGATGTGTTTATTTCGACTCCCACTTTTTTAGCCATAAAACCAGTAGCTGAATTATCACAATATATTCTCAATGGCTTAGAGATAGAATCCATAATTCTAAGCCCAGAAATGAAATTCTTAAGCCATACACCATGTAAAGCAGCCTCAAACAGGATATACATAAGCATGTAGTCTTTGGTCCCTTGAAGGTACCTCATTACTTTCTTTGCAGCTCTCCAGTGGTCTAAACCTAGATCACTCTGACATCGTCCCAACATTCCCACAACAAATGCAATGTCAGGTCTTGTGCAGACTTGAGCATACATTAGGCTTCCGACAGCAGAATCATATGGAATGTTCTTCATTTGTTCCCTTTCAAAGTCGATCTTCGGGCATTATCACCCTTCACAATGGGAGCTACACTTGGTGAACAATCCTTCATCCGAAATCTCTCTAAAATTTTATTAATATAGGTTTCCTGGGACAGACCCAAGATGCCTCAAAATCTGTCTCTATGGATCTTAATGCCAATGACATAAGATTCCTCACCCATATCCTTCATATCAAAAATTTTAGAGAGGAATTGTTTCACCTCATGTAGCAAACCCTTATCATTGGTTGCTAGCAAAAGGTCATCCACATATAAAACAAGAAAACAAATTTTACTCCCACTAACCTTCAGGTATATACATTGATCCATAATGTTTTCTACAAAACCAAAAGAAGAAATTACATTATGGAATTTCAAATACCATTGGCGGGATGCTTGTTTTAAACCATATAATGACTTCTTGAGCTTGCAAACCAATTGCTCACCATGACTAGAGGGGAATCAATGAAGATGTGTTATTAATGAAGAAGTGTTAATAACCATCATCTTTTAGTGCCAGTGTGAACATGCATTGAATCATATGTGACATTGTTTTGTAAATTAATGCAGTAAAGACCATTTTAGACAAAATACCATTCCCAACATAATCAGATTTATAGAATAGACTGAAAGATTTTTCTGAAAAGTTTTAAGGAATATCCAAAGGTACAAGCCTTGAAACTGAAATCAAGTTTCTAGAAAAACTTGGAACATAAAAAGTCTTTTCTAACTCCAAAACAAAACCACTACTTAAAGCTAAATAATATGTTCCTATAGCTTCCACATGCGAGCCCATCTTGTTTCCTGATAAGATGCTTTGCTCACTTCCCACTGGCTTCCTTAGGTTCTGCAAACCCTGCAAGGAATTCGAAATGTGAATTGTTGATCCAGAATCAATCCACCATGTGTTAATATTAACGTTAACCATATTAGCTTCATAACAAACAAACGGGATTACTTCCTCAAGTTCGGGAATGTCAGAGCGAATTTCAGAGAAATTTGCAGGTCGTACTACTGCATCAAAATAAAGAATCACATGCTTATGTTGAGGCTTAATAAACTTTCATGTTCTACCAATGTAAAACCTGGTAAAAAGAATTGAATCAAATGACATGAAAATTGCCTGTGGGCTAAATTTTCAATTCAAGCAGATTCAATAAAACTTTATGAACTTTCACGTTTTACCAATGTAAAACATGCTAAAAAGAATTGAATCAAATGACATAAAAATTAAACATGCTAAAAAGAATTGAATCAAATGACATAAAAATTGCCTGTGGGCTAAATTTTTAATTCAAACAGATTCAATAAAACTTTATGATAAAACTTATTAATTCATAACTCCTGTGGGTAGGTTATGAAATTTTATCCTAATTAATCACATAAATATAATAAAAATTCCTGTGGGATAAAATTTATTATATTCAGTGTAATTAATTACAATTTAATGTCTAAATAATCTTTATGTGATCTTGCCAATCAATATATAATTTTATTTAATTAAAGATGCTGTGGCTATTATCTAATTAATTAAAATCATATGGACCACTAGACATTATTTTGTTGCATAAACAAAACTTAACCAGAGAGAAAAATAGTGTTTACTGAAAGGAGTAAGTCAAAATGACATTTTAATAAACTCCATAAAACTGTAATAATTCTCCAGCAAAATCAAAAGCAGTCAGCATTACCGAAAATGACTACAAATTGATTGTTCAATTTATAAACTTAACCCGGAGATTGACTGAATAAGCTTTGATCTACTTTGCATTTGCATAGCAAATGCAGTTCGAAGATTAGCTGGCTTGACTTCAGGCTCCGTCCTTAAGTTTATAAAACAACAAAAATTGACCAGCAAACAAGCTATTTTGGTCACAAGATAAATAAAATTAAAATCAAATTTACATTCCTTAGTCTAACTGTCCCATAATTTATTTAAGACTAATTCTTAAATTAATTACAAAATGGGCTCTAAACAATTTGCAAACAAAACTGCAAATTTGAAATATTCAAAACAAAAGACTAAACCATTTCAAATATCGAAATATTGAAATATTTAAGAATGCATAAACCATTTCCTTTAACATGACTCATATCAATAACCTTTCTTAACTCCCTCTACTTTTAATACAACTGCATGACATGGTATATCATGATCCTTAAAAAAGACAACTCGGCATCTTCAAGGCCTTGCCTAAAGAATGTGAGATTCAACCGAGCTTGTAGCCTCAAAGTAATGTCATGCTTCTGAACACACAGGTTTGTTATTTAAACTTTCAACGTGTATGGTTTACATATTTTTCTACTTGCAACAATCCGAAAATTTCCTAAGCCAGATGGGAGATCATTTTTTAATCTTATCACAAAAAGTCACCGCAACTGCCCTGAATTGATTCTTCAAGAATCCCTTGTTGACAGTCCAATGATCTGACTAATCACAGTGCTATTTATGAAAAACAACTTTGAGACAAGTCTTACATTCTACAGTAATCTTCAAAGAAACATTAATTCAGTCTTGCGTTCCTTACTGTTGCTATATCATATAAAATAAGACTTATAAGAATGAGAAAGGACCTTCAGTAATCTTTCAAATAAGGACCTTAAGTCTCTAGTGAAAACCTTATGTGCTATCCCTCCACTCGAGATACTAATTTCTAGAACTCAAACGTATAACATAATTTTTTTTTTAAAGTTATATATGTAATGAGTCGAAATATATTTAATTATCCTTCCAAAAAATGAATTTAAAATGTTTACCCCAGAAGTAGAAGGATAAATTCAACTTGAGAGAGGCCATTTAAACTCAATTCTTGGATATTCTTGCAATTTTCAGTGAATCGAGGGCAATATCAGACAAATTCATGCAATACCCGAGGCTGAGAGATTTAAGCATCTTACAAACCCTGACGATGGCCTCGATGCCAGAATCCAGCAAATTGGTTTCACACTCATGAAAGAACAATCAACAAACTAATGAAGAAAAATAAATTAAATAAATATTATCCCTCTGCAAAACTGATATTCGGGCATGGTCCTCCGGAATGCAGGTTGTTCTCTTTATGTGTTTTGCAATTAAAAGCAGTTTTCTCGCAACACTCGTCAATGCGAATAAGTCATGTTTACTGAAACTTTTGCCTAGAGAGTAAACCTAATCGATTTCAAATCTGAACTCAGTAGTATTAGATCGGAACACAAGCGAACTCAGTATTAGATCGGAACACAAGCCAGCTCGGGGTCAAAGTTTGGCCATGGCAGCGGCAGAGGATGCCAATGGGCAACTCTTCCAATTTCTCAATCAGCTTCTCACCCAGGTAATATACGAATGCTTATTTTCATGGCCGTAACATTGCGAAAGCATTAAGCTCGTGATTTTGCGGAATTAGATATTTCTTTCTGCGATAGTTTCCTATTCAATATAGGAAGGCAGATGACATAGAGTTTTGGAAGGATGTGGGTTCGATCCGGTAGAAGCCCACTTAATTTGGGCAAAACAAAGCGAGCACTGTCTCTGTAGTTCTCCAAATGAACCGGAAGCCAGAGAAAGTTTGGAACACAGTGTTTGACATGTGAGAATATCCATGACGGGCTCGAAATCACTCAATATTTTAGCCAACACACAGCAAGGCAGAGGTAAAGGGGCTCCGATACCAAATGTTAGAAATTCTACAGTTTCAACAACGATTCTGCATGCGGAATAAACTCAAAGAATCAGTAAATCTTTATGCCGAGGGATACGAGTTACCTCCAGCCATTGGTGATGTTTGATGAAAGCCACAGTCCACTTGCCTGCTACTTCTTCAGCACTCTAGCTTCAATCCAAGCAAAAGGAAAAGAACACAAAAAATTCTGAAGGCACTTCCAAGCTCTGCTATCTCAGCTAGATGGTGTAAAACTGAAGGGGATTGAGATATGAGCTTGGGGACCAAACAGATGAACATATAGCTAAGCTTCCATCAAGCTTCTAAAAGCTATGTGTTAGAAAAACCACAAATCAAGGTAGAGATCAAATCAAAGTAATGGACCACTTTAGTAGCTCCCAATTATAAATTTAGTAATTGCAGTTGATTTTCTTAACTTAAGGAAACTACTGCAGTTGGTTTCCATAAGTTAAGAAAAGCTGCAATTCCATAATCAAGGTAGCTTTTGTGTAAAATCAATGGAGCTTAACATAAACAATATTAGTTAATCATATTTCTTAATTTTTGGTGATGACATTCAATAATATAATATTTTATTAATTGTTTTATTTTTGTGATAAAATCTGTCTTTGTTATATTTTTGTTTCATTAAGCGATATTTAAACAAAGCAGCAATACTAACCAATACTAACCACTGTGTAAGCCTTGTTAAATAATTGTTTTATGATAAATAATAATAATTTAAAATAAATTTATAATTTAATTATTTTTTTTAATATTGTTTAATCTTGAATATTTCAATTATATTATAAAATAGATATTTTAATATTTCTATTAATATTCATTAATATTTATAGATATTTATTAATTATTTGATTTATATAATTATTTTAATATATAAATATTTCCAAAAACATTTACCACCCATAAATAATTTTTGAAATAATAAACCAAACCACATCAATTTTACATACTCTGCGAATTGAAATTGACTTGCAAAATTTCAAGAGATAACTCCCACCATCTCTTATATTTAGGCCGATAGGCCTTCCTTTGAAAGAGACTTTCGTCGTCCTTTTGATTCTCAGGCTGACACCTGGCGGAGTGGGCAATTTGCTTAGTATTTGTTCAGGCTTGATTCTCAAGCTGACACCTGGCGGGGTGGGCAATTTTTTCCGTATTTGGTCGGGCACGACTTAGCGGGTATAGAGGAAATCACAGGTATTTGTGCTTTTCCAGTTACTGCTGCTGTATGTCTCAGCGTCGAAGGTATTTTGCAGAGGAAATCGCTGCTATAGGCGCTTGGGCGGGTTACCGCCTACTCTGGGTCTAAAGAGTTGGCTCTAAAGAATGGGGAGGCGGTGGTTTTTGGGCGCGTGGATGCCAAGAAGAAGAAAATCCCCTTGAGATTGAAAGCCGAGCCAGAGGATTTTTGCGGCTGTACTCCTCGGCATAATGATCGAGTTTCGCCTGTTAATAGTGGCGGGATTTGGTCATGGGCGTCCATGTTTGACGATCTGAAGCCCACTTAAGGGTTCATAGCTTTTTCTTGATAGTTAATGGCGGGCTATTGGAATTAGGATTCTTGTTTATATTTTATTGGCAGATATCTAGGTAGCGAGGAACACAAACCCTATAGCGAGGAACACAACTTAGGGTTTGAAGGACACTGGACTTGGTTTGAAGGACACTGAACTTGTAAAAGAAAGTAATGGTTGCTTGATGTTTGTATGTTCTGTGAGCGAATAATGTCTTTCCTTTTTGGTTGCTCCTCTTCCCGATGGTATTCTACCACTGAAATTATTGTTCGAAATAACACCTGCAATACATGGATGTATACCGCCGTGGTATGGTATCCTACAGTGTATCACCAATCTAACCTAGTTGCAGGGTTGCAATACATGGCATGGCGGAGGATCTATTGGGAAATAACCAAGTTGCATGGATGGATTTATCGAACAATAATTTCAGTGGAAGACTACCATCGATCTGGAAGACTCATGGATTTCGAATCAACAGGTTATGGCTATATCGTGTTCATCTGTTATATGTATTGATTTTGTGTATTAAAAGATTTTATGTATTAAAATGGAAGAAGTTGAGTATTTTTCTGAATTATGAGCTGGAAAAATAAGGGTTCGATTTTTTGCGCATTGAAATGTCTGAAGGCCTTACCATTTGCAAATGGGGTTGCAGCGTTTTTCTTTGAGGGAATCAGACCTTTGATTTGCTCCACTTCCCTCTTCTTTGGCATTTGATAATTACTCTCAATTTATTTTTGCAATTTCATTTGCTCATCATTGTTGTGTTCTTTGCAGGTTGAGTTCTTTGCAGGTTGAGGAATTCTTACCAGTGGAAGAGGGTTACTGATGACAACGGTTTTATTAGCAATGGTAACGAGTTTCAGTTATTTTTGTAGACTCTCACGCGTCTTCTGTTTCTCTTTTATGGTTTTGGAGCATTTTTTACAACGATAGAATTTGTGTTTTCAATGTAATCTTTGTGCTGCCTACAATAAGGACATCCCTATAGCTGTGACTGATATGCACGATTGTGGCGTTGATGCGAAGATCAACATGAATTTCGGCATGTTTTCTGGTTTGTTTTTAATGCTTGTTTGATTGTCAAATTTGGTATCGGTTGAGGTTTTACGAGCTGTTCTATTTTGCATAAATTCAAGTTTAATCAGAGGTTCTTGAAGTGAAAATGTCCTCTGAAAGGTAAAAATCTTAGATCCTTCACATTTCAACTTTTTGTATGGTTTGTTTGTGAGTTTAAGTAGAAGATTGAATGCCTCAAACATTGATTTGAACTTATAATTTCAGTGGAAGACTACCATCGATCTGGAAGACTCATGGATTTCGAATCAACAGGTTATGGCTATATCGTGTTCATCTGTTATATGTCTTTATTTTGTGTATTAAAAGATTTTGTGTATTAAAATGGAAGAAGTTGAGTATTTTTCTGAATTATGAGCTGGAAATAGAAGGGTTCGGTTTTTTGCGCATTGAAATGTCCGAAGGCATTACCATTTGCAACCTTGCAGCTTTCTTTTTTTTTTTTTAAGGGAATCAGACCTTTGATTTGCTCCATTTCCCTCTTCTTTGGCATTTGATAATTACTCTCAATTTATTTTTTCAATTTCATTTGCTCATCATTGTTATGTTCCTGGCAGGTTGAGGAATTCTTACGAGTGGATTTAACAATATTTGCACCTTCATCTTTGAGAGTTCCAAAAACCCTGCATCTGTAATTTAGCTCTTTTATAATTCTTCTACATAGAGTCGTTTATAACTTTGAAGCATTGATCATTGATGAAGCCCTAGACCTTTTGTTGCAGATTTTTTATGCTCGATATGTTGGAGAGCTTATAGAAATCTCTTAATGTTATAAGGAGGGTTTACAAAGTCCCTATTACTTTGTCGTTTAAGACTTCCTTTTGATCTTGCTTCCATGAACCACTATATATATCTGTGAAAAGCAAAAGCAAACCTCTAAGGTCCCGGAAGAGGGTAGACTTCGATTTTTCTGCTTTGAAGAGGGTTACTGATGACAGCAGTTTTATTAGCGATGGTAACGAGTTTCAGTTATTTTTGTAGACTCTCACGCGTCTTCTGTTTCTATTTTATTGTTTTGGAGCATTTTTTACAACGATAGAATTTGTGTTTTCAATGTAATCTCTGTGCTGCCTATAATAAGGACATCCCTATAGCTGTTACTGATATGCACGATTGTGGCGTTGATGCGAAGATCAACATGAATTTCGGTATGTTTTCTGGTTGTTTTTAATGCTTGTTTGATTGTCAAATTTGGTATCGGTTATGGTTTTACAAGTTGTTTTATTTTGCATAAATTCAAGTTTAATCAGAGGTTCCTGAAGTGAAAATGTCCTTGTAAATCCAAGTTATAGTGTTGTTAAACTTTAAAATTTTAGGGGTTCTAGACATTTTTCGATGGTGCTGAATCCATTTCCACCATCAAAAACCTGATTCAAACACTGCTTTTACAATATTTTTGAATTTTTTTGCCCAGATTGCAATTCCTCTGCCTCGTTAAACTTCTCAAATTAAATCAGGTGGATTTGGGAATTTGAGTTGACTTATGTAAAGCAAATCAGGTAGATTTCCGAATTTCAGTTGACTGATGCAGAAATAAATCAGGTGGATTTGGGATTAAACGAGGGCTCTTTTGCTTCATGTTTCCACAGTCAGAGGGAATGGCAGTTTATGGAGATATACAGTCTGTATCAATTTGGTTTGGGGTTCAATTGCAATTATGCATTTTTGCAGTACAAGAAGAGACGGTTATTGACATATTTCCTCAGTTATTTGAACGTATTTGTCAAATATTCTGTATTAGAGTTGGTTTTTCCATACTTCATTTTAGTATTTTGTGTATTACAGTTGGTTTTTCCATACTTATTTTAGTATTTTCTGTATTAGAATTGGCTTTTCCATTACTTCATTTTAGTATTTTCTTATAACTTAAGTGAGTTAAGTATTCTAAGTTATAAACTCAAATAGAGATTTGATGCATAATAATATAATGGACATCTTTTACATAATATTACTCAATACCTATCATGTTAAATAAAAACACTGATGGGAAAATTCGAATTAAAATAAACCAACTGTTGCCATGTTAAATAACTAATCTAATTTCAAGTTTAAATGAATACATGAGCGTAACCTATAATCATTATGAATGCATGATCGTAATTCACAATCGAAAATGATGGAAAAATTCAAATTTCAACGTTTTGTATGGTTTGTTTGTGAGTTTATGTAGAAGATTGAATGCCTCAAACATTGATTTGAACTTATTTCAGTAAAACGTGAAAGAAAAAAATCACAAAATTATGCTTATTCGACCACCCACATAGACCAACGACCTCGAATGCCTTCAATGAGCCTTTAATTCTTTAAATGGAACACTAAGGCATTCTAGCAACTCCGACTACTATTTTTGGCTCCTACTTGTCTGGTATGGCAGGTGTTGAGGTTTCCCTTGTTATAAACTAGAAAAGAAATTAGATATCCCAAATGATTGAGGCCAGATTAAACTCAGTTATGTCCTGCCACTTATTTTGAAGCTAAATATTATCCATGAATATAGTAACTACCCAGAGCTCAGGAGCTAGGAAATTTCTGTGGATAACTAGAGGGTGTATTTGTGAATGCAACTGCAGAATTTTGTGAAAGGTTCACTTGTCTGTAGATTGTAGAAATTTGATGGACAACATATCAATTTTAGTTGAAGAGAGTTTCATTGTATGGGGCAGGTTGTACTAGATTTAATTGTATTGTATATGTTTAATAATGAGAAATTAAAAATCATGAGGGGTATCGTTTTTACCACATACCTCTCAATTTATTATTGCAGGGGAGTGCCATGAAATTTCTGTTATGAACTTGTTGCAGTGGGAGATATTTTTATAAGAAAAATTGCAGCCTTGTCTGACAGTTCTTGCTTTATTGTTTCATTGCTTATACATGGATATTCAACTTATACAAAAGGTTGTATCGATCTGGTTGGTATTCAGAGTACTTGATCTCAGGTTGTATCGATCTGGTTGGTTTTCAGAGTAATGGGTCTCAGGGCTTTTGCAGTTTGGTTTGCCTTTCATAATTTTTATGATGTAGAACTTTGATTCTGTATCACGTATAACTATCACTCTGCAAGTACAGTTTCACTATTAGCTTTGTAAATATTTTTCCTTGGCAATAGCTTATGGCTTGGACAAGAAGGGTGGAGAGAAAAATATTGTTGTTTTTGATCTTGGTGATGGCACGTTTGATGTCAGCGTTTTGACTATTGACAATGGAGTTTTTGAGGTTTTGGTTACATGTCAGCATTTTGACTATTGACAACAGAGTTTTTGAGGTTTTGGCTACAAAAGGTGATACCCATCTTGGAGGTAATCTGTCTAACTCTGTCTGGCAGTTTTACATTACGAATTTGAATACGTGCACAGTTGTTGTCATTGACTTTTTTGGTTGGCTTTCGAGCTTTGAACTTACCAGGATGTACACTAATATGCAGGGGAGGACTTTGACCAAAGGATAATGGAATATTTCATCAAATTGATCAAGAAAAAGCAAACCTCTAAGGTCCCGGAAGAGGGTAGACTTCGATTTTTCTGCTTTGAAGAGGGTTACTGATGACAGCGATTTTATTAGCGATAGTAACGAGTTTCAGTTATTTTTGTAGTCTCTCACGCATCTTCTGTTTCTATTTTATTGTTTTGGAGCGTTTTTTACAACAATAGAATTTGTGTTTTCAATGTAATCTCAGTGCTGCCTACAATAAGGACATCCCTATCGCTGTTACTGATATGCACGATTGTGGTGTTGATGCGAAGATCAACATGAATTTCGGTATGTTTTATGGTTGTTTTAATGCTTGTTTGATTGTCAAATTTGGTATCGGTTAAGGTTTTACAAGCTGTTTTATTTTGCATAAATTCAAGTTTAATCAGAGGTTCCTGAAGTGAAAATGTTCTTGTAAATCCAAGTTATAGTGTTGTTAAACTTTAAAATTTTAGGTGTCCTAGACATTTTTTGATGGTGCTGAATCCATTTCCACCATCAAAAACCTGATTCAAACACTGCTTTTACAAGATTTTTTGAATTTTTTTGCCTAGATTGCAATTCCTCTGCCTCGTTAAACTTCTCAAATTAAATCAGGTGGATTTGGGAATTTGAGTTGACTTATGTAAAGCAAATCAGGTAGATATCCGAATTTCAGTTGACTGATGTAGAAATAAATCAGGTGGATTTGGGATTAAACGAGGGCTCTTTTGCTTCATGTTTCCACAGTCAGAGGGAATGGCAGTTTATGGAGATATACGGTCTATATCAATTTGGTTTGGGGTTCAATTGCAATTATGCATTTTTGCAGTACAATAAGAGATGGTTATTGACATATTTCCTCAGTTATTTGAACGTATTTGTCAAATATTCTGTATTAGAGTTGGTTTTTCCATACTTCATTTTAGTATTTTGTGTATTACAGTTGGTGTTTCCATACTTATTTTAGTATTTTCTGTATTAGAATTGGCTTTTCCGTTACTTCATTTTAGTATTTTCTTATAACTTAAGTGAGTTAAGTATTCTAAGTTATAGAGATTTGATGCATAATAATATAATGGACATCTTTTATATAATATTACTCAATACCTATCCTGTTAAATAAAAACACTGATGGGAAAATTCGAATTAAAATAAACCAACTGTTGCCATGTTAAATAACTAATCTAATTTCAAGTTTAAATGAATACATGAGCGTAACCTATAATCATTATGAATGCATGATCATAATTCACAATCGAAAATGATGGAAAAATTCAAAGTTTATGTAGAAGATTGAATGCCTCAAACATTGATTTGAACTTATTTCAGTAAAACGTGAAAGGAAAAAATCACAAAATTATGCTTATTCTTTTATTTCAGTAAAACGTGAAAGAAAAAAATCACAAAATTATGCTTATTCTTGTATTGGGTTGTGATGGAAACAAAAATTTACTTGTTGGGTTGCTCTAGATTGAAGATTTCTGGAATGAGTTGTTATTCACTTGTATTCGTTACCGTATGGGTGTATGATGACTATCAACGTTTTGATTTCGCTGTTTTGCAAAATTTTCACCTTAGTTGTTGTGTTGACTTTACATGCTCACACATTTGATTGTGTTTGGTTAACATTTTTTGCGTAGATTTTGGTTAAATCTGGTTTTCTGTTTAGGAATAAGAGTTTTGTAGGGAGATTCTAGGTTTGGCAAATTTGCAGTTTCTTCTACTACTTGAGACTATGGACGACTCTGTTCATCTGGGCTAGGTTTATATATAGAATCAGGCATACTGGTGCTATGAATTTGAATAAAGTTCTCTGGTATTTTTTTAGGCTTGAAGTTTTAACATTTCATTATGGTGATTTAGCTTGGTCTTCTATGGATTTCTTTATTGGGTTTCAGTTTTTTTGCATAGCACACCGACTTGTTAAAATGGACTTGTTGAATTGGGATTACTTTGTATGTATACATCGACCACCCACATAGACCAACGACCTCGAATGCCTTCAATGAGCCTTTAATTCTTTAAATGGAACACGAAGGCATTCTAGCAACTCCGACCACTGTTTTTGGCTCCTACTTGTCTGGTATGGCAGGTGTTGAGGTTTCCCTTGTTATAAACTAGAAAAGAAATTAGATATCCCAAATGATTGAGGCCAAATTAAACTCAGGGATGTCCTGCCACTTATTCTGAAGCTAAATATTATCCGTGAATATAGTAACTACCCAGAGCTCAGGAGCTAGGAAATTTCCGTGGATAACTAGAGGGTGTACTTGTGAATGCAACTGCAGAATTTTGTGAAAGGTTCACTTGTTTGTAGATTGTAGAAATTTGATGCACAACATATCAATTTTATTTGAAGAGAGTTTCATTGTATGGGGCAGGTTGTACTAGATTTAATTGTATTGTATATGTTTAATAATGAGAAATTAAAAATCAGGAGGGGTATCGTTTTTACCACATACCTCTCAATTTATTATTGCAGGGGAGTGCCATTAAATTTCTATTATGAACTCGTTGCATTGGGAGATATTTTTATAAGAAAAATTGCAGCCTTGTCTGACAGTTCTTGCTTTATTGTTTCATTGCTTATACATGGATATTCAGCGCATACAAAAGGTTGTATCGATCTGGTTGGTATTCAGAGTACTTGGTCTCAAGTTGTATCGATCTGGTTGGTTTTCAGAGTACTGGGTCTCAGGGCTTTTGCAGTTTGGTTTGCCTTTCATAATTTTTATGATGTAGAACTTTGATTCTGTATCACGTATAACTATCACTCTGCAAGTACAGTTTCACTATTAGCTTTGTAAATATTTTTCCTTAGCAATAGCTTATGGCTTGGACAAGAAGGGTGGAGAGAAAAATATTGTTGTTTTTTATCTTTTTGATGTCAGTGTTTTGACTATTGACAATGGAGTTTTTGAGGTTTTGGCTACATGTCAGCGTTTTGACTATTGACAGCGGAGTTTTTGAGGTTTTGGCTACAAACGATGATACCCATCTTGAAGGTAATCTGTCTGAACTTTGTCTGGCAGTTTTACATTATGAATTTGAATACATGCACGGTGGTTATCATTGACTTTTTTGGTTGGCTTTCGAGCTTTGAACTTACCAGGATGTACACTAATATGCAGGGGAGGACTTTGACCAAAGGATAATGGAATATTTCATCAAATTGATCAAGAAAAAGCACGGAAAGGATATTAGTAAGGATAGCAGAAATGAAATAAGACATTCAATGTGTTCCTTGTAATATGGATATAAACAAAACATCTAAACAAAAGTAATTACACAATGATCTAGTGCAAAAAAACAAAGTTTTCCACAAACCAATTAACTCTTCTAAAAAAATTCAAAAATTCCAATTTAATAATCCTATCGGCCTCTCTTTGTACCTTTTGGGACAATTACTAATAAATATATATATTACATATATATATACTAGATTTTTTTTAGTTATAGAAATTATCAGCTTTTTTAAACTCCCACCATCACAAAAATTTCCAGTCCCATGCGCACTTTCCTTTTCTTACCAAACCGCGAGTAAATCTGGTTAACTCGCTGTTATATGTTTCGGGGAGTCAATTTTGTTAACTCGCTGAAATATGTTTTCACAATGTGATAAAAAATTCATGTACTGCGCCGACTATTTGGAAAAGATATTGAATTTTTAAATTTGATAAATTATTTGTTGGTAGCTTTTCATCTGCTTACCAGCTTGAGAGGGATTGGACAGGTTCGCAAATCTGAACACAACGAAGACACCGCCAGCATAAAGTTCCTGTCACAGTTTTGTTTCTAAAGTCGAGTTTCTCTATTATTTATTTCGCCAATCTAATGAAAGAAAATTATGGAAATTCAAATCTTGAAGGATTTTTTTAAAATCTTAATTATAATCTTCAATATTTTGAGCGTTTCAAATATTTTTATGGTGTTGAATTTATTTTTACTATCAAAAGCATGATTCAAACACTCTTGCATGATTTTTTGAAATTTTTTTGCTAAGATTTCAGCCACTTTTAGCCATCCCGGGTTATTCCTCCCCCTCCATAAACAACTCCATTTATTCCTCAATCTATTCCTCAATCTATGGCACTCTGCCACCCCACACCCATGTAGGCCCTATCCTCATGTAGCTAACTGCTCCAGAAAAAATCAGTGGCCATTACTCTGTATTAGGTGATTTCGGGAAGCTGATTGCCTTAGTTTTCTGTTGGATTGGGCAGTTTTCGTGATACAAGAAAGTGGCAATAAGAATAGTTAGTCTATTTGTTATCATATTTTAGTTTATTTTCTCATAATTTTATAGGAGTTCGTTGGAATTATAAGTTTGAGTTGTGAGCTTTTCATAATTTTAGTGTTTTATAAGTTTAGGAGTTTGTTGGAATTATAAACTTGAGTTGTGAGCTTTTCTTAATTCTGCGGTTTTATAAGTTTTTGAAGGTGTTAAATTTATATCATACTTTGGTTCATTTTTCCCATAATTTTGTAGGAGTTTGTTGGAATTATAACTTTAAGTTGTGAGCTTTTTACAATTCTAGTGTTTTATAAGGTTTTGAGGGTGTTAAATTTATATGAACAATTGAAAACACAATTTAAACAACTAAATCTCTGGGTTTAATAAAAAAAAAATTCCCAAAAAACTCTAAAACTTATAATAGTTAGACAAAGCCATAGAAATAGACAAAACCATAGAAATAGAGACTTTTAATAAATGTGAAACTTTAAATATAATTTTGGTTTATTACTAGAATTTTGATTTAGTTATTATAATTTTATTTATTTATATTGAAAATTGATGATATATTGTTAGCCATTTAACTTGCATTGTTACTTCAATATACTCTATAGTTTTAGTGAATTTATGATTAAGAATATGTATTTTCTTATAAAAATTTACATCTTTAAAATTTAGAAAAAATGTGAATGGAGACTTTGAATAGTTTTGCAAAAGTTGAAATTTTGATTTATTTATTATAATTGTTTTTTTAATATTAATAACTATATCGATTCTAAGCAGTTATTTAATTTATATAACAACACTAACATATTTTACAATTATATTGTGAATAATTTAACAATTAAAAATATAAAAGTTTCCTAATAAAAATTCACATTTTTAAAATTTAATAAAATTTACAACCTTTGATAAATTTTAATAATAACATAAAATCATAAACTTAAAATTGATTATTAATATTAAAACATTAAATTTCTCCAAACAAATCAAATTACAATAATTTTCACAATTTAATAATCCACATTGATTGACATAGAACATAATCAAGTGGACATGTTTTCGATTAGAGCAAATGTGAGAAAACTAACAACATTATTGTCACTTCATCATCGTACTCACTTGACCAACACAGCCTTGGTTTCTTTTTTTTTAAATGGAGATATATTGGGTAGGTACGCCTTAACTGCTTTTGTTGACATTTTGATACAACCTATTTTTATCTACAACTTTCTAAAAGAAAACCGCATACTCGATAGGTTACGTTAGCTCTAATTAAAACGCTCTCTTTGCAGGTGGGATTTTAATTTTTCCCCACTATTTTTTCCAACAATGTTCGCTCAGAATTTAAAGTTTGCAATACATATTACGATTTCATCCAAAAATATATTTTAATTGTTTTTAAGCTTTTCGAATTAATAAAAATATGAAAATTAACATCTTTATTCAAATTGTAACTCTTTCTATTTAACAAAATCTTACAGAGTTAGAATATTTAATGAGTACAAAAGCTAAGCACTAAGGCTATTGGTATTATAAATAACTCCCGCTCCACATTAGTCAAATCGAATAATTTCTAATACAAACTTTCTTCGACAGAAATGTAGGCTGATATTTATGATATTACTTTTTAAAATTTATCAATTAATTTAAAATCTCTAAATATTTTAGGAAAAAATGTGTTGGTTAGTGTAGTTAAAAGATTTTAAGGAAAAAATTGTGTTGGTTAGTGTAGTTAAAAGATTTTAAGTTGAATAGTTTGATTAATAATTAGTTGAATGAGTTTAAATTTGAGTGAGTTCAAGTTTCAAAACAACATGTTGCTCATTTTTATCATTTATGAAATAATTGGATCTGATATAATAGAGATAAACAATTTTTAGAAGTTACAGAATCTAGAAAACTTTTTGTTTTAATTTTCCAAAAAAATGTTTTTTTGCACTTGTCACAAAAGTAAAAATTTCAAATAAAAAACCATCATCAAATTTCACTATTTTAACACTTCTAATAATATGTTAATCATTTTAACACAAAATATTAATAAGAGAGAAAAAATTAACTATATTTGACTACCTCAAATTCCATCCCTACCACTGCCACCAAGTTATACATTAATATTTTTCATAATACGAAAACTATCATAACTAACTATATTCGACAAACAAATCATTTTATGATATACTATTTACACTACTATTTACATTAATATATTCAAATTGTTAAATTAAACTCTTCTTAACAAGATATTATTTACACTCTAATGGTACTCAACTGCTTAAGTGATTTAGGTCAAATTCATGATAAATTTGGGACAATTATGGAAAAAATAAGAGTTGTTTTTAGTGTTATTTTTTGGAAGCTTTTTTGGTGAGTTTTTTTTGTCAAATTTCTCTAAAATCCGGTAGAAATTTATTGAAATCACAAACTTGATGAATAATTCACGCAATCAAGGTATTCTAAGAGTTTTAGTGTGCTAAATCCAAATATACAGTTAACTCCCCGATAAAATATAGGAGAGATTATTAATAAGACAAACCTTATCATAAAAGTCTGACGCCCAGTGTACCGAGTCCTGTGCACCGTTTGATGAGACGTTTAATGGAATACATTGGGCATTGGACCATATGGGCAGGGCGTCTGGGCCAACAAATAAGAGAATACCTTAGAGGGTTACAGTAGTTCGGTGAGACATTTAATGCAGTGCATTGGACATTGGAGCATATGGGTAGCGTCTTCTATTTATTGGGGTTTCCTACTGCAATGGTTGTGAGCTTCTGCATTTCAGTGACAGTGTTTGTGTTTGGGTATCTCTGGTGATCTTTGTGGGTGAGAAAAGCGTGAAAAATGGTTGTGAAGAAGATGGTGGAGGGTGTGTTTGTGGTTGGGCTTGCCAAATCACAAGATGTGGAGAAATCCACACAACAGTGGATGTAAGGGCATTATCAAATCAAGTCACGTATACTGTATCACTGATATGATCCAAAAACAATGAATATAATATAAATATACAGCTTATTTTTTTTCGTGCTAAAAACGAGATATTATTTACGCTCTAATCTTACTCAACTGCCTAGTTGATCTAGGTCGAATTCATGACAAATCTTGGACAATCATAGCAAAAATCTAGAAGAGATTATTAATGAGACAAGACCTTATAATAAAAGTCTCACGCGCAGTGTACCGAGTCCTGTGCACGGTTTGATGAGACGTTTAATGGCATACATTGGGCATTGGACCTAATGGGCAGGGCGTATGGGCCAACAAATTATTTGAGTAGTGAGTGGAGACCTTTTTGTCGCAGAGAAAATGAGAGAATACCTTAGAGGCTTACCATAGTTAGGTGAGACATTTAATGCCATGCATTGGACATATGGGTAGCTTCTTCTATTTATTGGGGTTTCCTAGTGCATTGGTTGTGCACTTCTGCATTTGATTGACAGTGTTTGTGTTTGGGGTATCTCTGGTGATCTTTGTGGCTGTTTTGTGAGTGACGAAAGTGTGAAAAATGGCTATGTCGAAGAAGATGGTGGAGGTTGTGTTTGTGGTTGGGCTTGTGGTTACAATGATGAATGCGTGGGGTGCTGTGAGTGTGGAAGGTGCCATATCATGCAACCAGGTGGTGAGTGCCATGACTCCATGCGCTACATACCTTCTAGGAAATGCAGCAACCCCTGCTGCGGCTTGTTGTCCTTCCATTCGTGGGTTGGACTCACAAGTGAAAGCCACCCCTGATAGGCAGGCTGTTTGCAACTGCCTCAAGACACAAGCACAGTCATATGGGGTCAAGTTGGGAAAGGCCGCCAATCTGCCGGGTCTGTGCAAGGTCACCGATCTCAACGTGCCTATCTCTCCTAATGTTGACTGTTCCAAGTATGGACCTCTCTCTTTTCTTATTCTTTTTGATGCGACCTGACTGTGGAAGTCTGTTTTAACAAGTTTTCTATTGCATTATTGTTTGGAATTTGGATTTAAGGTTTTATCTTAATTTTTTTAATATGGCATGCAGGGTTCATTAATGAAGTCTGATGGCGATCAAATGTGCGCTGGTGGTGTTCATCTTTTAGTGCTTTACTGTCAAGTATAGGTGTTAACTTTAGTATACTATTAACGATCATGTTAGTGACCATGGACTGTTTCTGTCTATTGAAATCGCCCATGTGAAAGCTCTTGTTTTGTGTGTTTATATGATATAGTACATTAAATAAATAAAAATGATGATACCAGCCCCTTTAATTTTGTGTATCGTTGCATTCCCGACTGGTATTATATGAAAATGATGTTGATTATTAGTGTTGGATGTAAAACCGAAATGATGCATCTCAGGGCTGTTTCAATATTCTGTCCTTATGTTATGTAGCATTTACGCCTTAAAAGTATAATAATGGTTTTAACTTCTGGACCTGGAACGTATAACATCTGTAGTTTTCATTGTTAGATGTTATAAGGTCTCTTTATTGTTAAGATGCAGGGCTAGATACGGTTGCTGTAGCCTAATTGTTCAGTTTAATTGTTTTATATTGTGAATTTTTTCGGGCCATATTTTTTTAACAAAAATATATTTAATTTCATAGGATTTTTGTTGAAATCTTAATTTCAGTTTATATAAAAAATATATTTTAAATATGATTGGATTCTGCTGAAATCTTAATTTCATTTTATATAATTTAATTTAGTCTAATTGTTCAGTTAAATTTTTTTGTAATGCGAAATTTTTCTGGCCATATTTTTAACAAAAATATATTTAAAATTTGATAAGATTTTGTTGCAATCTTAATTTTGTATTATGGTTTCTCTATATAATCAGCTATGATACAATATTTTCTGGAATAAGAATGTTGGGAAGTTGGGCACCCTCAGAAGTTTTTCTATACAAATAAGGTTAAAAGCTTCCCGAATGTGATAAGAAATGACCAGAGTTGCAATATTATATAATAAAAAATAAAAAAATATTAAAAAAACTAATTATATAATTTAAAACATAGTTACCAAATTTGAGCCTTAATTTGAATTTAGATTTAGATTTGATACAGATTGGTATGATTTTTTTTTAATCTGTTTTGATAATATATATCTTAAAACAATTTCTTTTAGTTCATTTTCTTTTTAGCTCGGAAAAATATTACGTTATAAATAAAAATTTTCAAAAAAAATCTACACTCGCCTATTATGGTCTTTTCAAAAATTAAATAAAAGATCTTTCCATAGTTTCAAAAGTTATTTATGTAAAATCCTTTCTTAATAAATAATGTGCATTTATAAATATTCAAAACTCATTTTTATGTCAAATCCTTTTGACCGGAAAAAGCAATCATTTTTTCATAAAAATAGGCATTCTCACAAATTCTCGTTTCCCTTTTGAGCTTTTCAAACTTTTTGATCAGATTTAACTCTGAAAAAACACAAGTATTCCAATTTTACAATACTTGTGTTTCCTTTTCTTCTGAATGCACGCTGAATTTTGCTTCACCCCTTTAGATTAAGATTCAATCTTAGCATTAATGCCTGTAACTCTGCTTTGTAATTGGTAGCATTCATTTCGTCCACCACTTAATGTACTTAGCCTGGGAGGTTAAGCCACTAAATCTAAATAACCCATAGGTCCTTTTCTTCTGCGTGTATGCCCTCCCACAATTATCTATTTCTGCTTACGCATATACTGCACTCAGCCGCTACCGAATAAACAATTCATGAGCCTAAACTATGATTTTTGTGGATCTATTTAATCTTCCAATTTTTATATTTTTTTTGGCTGCTTAGAACTATAATTTTAATTTTTAATTTATTTATTTTTTAATTTAGAATTAATTTTCAACTTAATAATTTAGAACACAATATTATAAATTCAGTAAAACATGTTTTATAATATTTAATTAAAACATTTTAAAAAAAATTTAAATTAATTTTCAACATAATAATTTAGAACAAGAAATTTAATAAAAAAATATTTATAATATTTTAAATTAAAATTTATCAATCATGTGTACTTATTTTATTTATTTATTTTCAAGGAAAAAAACTGTAACCTTTTATTTAAAAAATGAAAAGTTACACTTGCAGATGCATTAAGCATTTCTATATTATGCCCATAGGGCTCAAGTGCTTTCGCACCCCATGCAACGTTAAAAAATTAACGTGCACTAGAATAAGAAAAAGAGAAGTGTAGATGCATTAAGCATTTCTATATTATGCCCATAGGGCTCAAGTGCTTTCGCACCCCACGCAACGTTAAAAAATTAACGTGCACTAGAATAAGAAAAAGAGAGAGAATAAGGGAGGAAGGCAGAAAAACTGAATACTAGTAGTGAGTAATGGACTCAGCCTTCAAGTTTTTCTCCCCTTTTTCTTTTCGACCTTGCGACACTCACCTTGAGTTGGCTCGATCGAAGCTATGACTAACTGTGTTTCTAATTTCTGTGTAACTGTTTCCTTGTCTGAATCTGAAGTGTCTGAGTGATGATGCCTTTTGGTCCCTCACATATTCAGATCCTCGTTTGCCTTCTCTCCCTGATTTGTGGGGAACTGTGGGGCCTTGTTGTCTGATGTGGTTCCCTTCTGGGTCTCCATTCCTTGAGAGACCTTTTCATTCTTTGTGGCGGTATCCTCCTCTTCTGCTTCTGATTCTTCATCCTCTGAGACGGGGGGTGGAAATTGCCATCCCTTCCTCTGCTTCCCTTTTTGCTTCTTTTTGCTGTTTACTTTCTTTGCTTCTGGACATGTGTTTTGCAGATGTCTTGTCTGCCTATAGAGCCTACATCTGAATGCAGTGTTTTCGTAGTCTCGTGTTTGCAACCAATTTTGTTGTTTGTAGATCAGCGTGATGTTGTCTGGCAGCGCTTTACTTAGATCTACTTCCACACAAATACGTGCGAAAGTATAGACCCTTTCATCAATCCTTTCCAGATCTGTTTTGAGATATTTCCCTATACTGTTCCCGATTCCTTCCAGTACTCGTTCACTCCAAAAGTGAAGGGGAAGGTTGTATAGGCGGACCTAGACCGACACTTCGGATACCATCATTTTGTTTGGATCGAAATCTGGGAACCATGGGGTCATAAACAACCCCAATGTTCCCCAAAACCAAGGTCCAGCGCTGATGATTATATCTCTGACTTCTTTGGATGCAAATCTCACTACAAAAAACCCCTTGGAGCATAGGTGTATATCACATTCCATGGTCCATTTGGTGAAGATCCAGTGGAATAGATCCATTGGTTTTGGCCAGACACTGTTAAAATGACAGATTAGGGCCTGCGTTTCATAGGATTTAACGAAATCATCAAGCCCGGTGGAATCAAAGTTTAGAGCTGGAGTTTGCCCTAGCTGATCTACTATGTATCGCCGAGGTGTATATCCACCTTGATCTGGAGAGGCCGCTGATTCTTTATTGCCCTGTAAAATGTTTTTATATGAGGAACCTTCCTTGGGTTGATACTGAGGTGCTGTCTTTTTCCCCTTGTCTCCTCCTAAGGAGCTTGGCTGTCCCTGAGGCGTAGCCCCTCCTCTCAGCCTGAGGTTTAAAGCTATGATTGATCCTGGACTTATCTCATAGCTTTTCAGCGATCTACTGTCCTGGAGGGACCACCTACCGCTGACCAAATGTTGGATCTGTACCGGGTATCCCGTTACTGCCCATATTTGTTTTTTCAGCTGCAAGATAGTGCTTTCTGCATGTACCCACACTAAGCAGGTTTTCCCCACAGGGGTTTTAATAAAAATCTGAAAAGGAGTTGTTATTACCTGTTCCATCTGTAAACCATCTTCTGGATCTGGCCTCGTGTCGGGTCGTTTTTCCTTGTGCATGCCTGGATCCACCAACCCTCTGCCCGATCTTTGCTTATTGCCGCTGATCTGCTTCCTAGGTTCTGACTGTTCTCGAGTGTTGACCTGATCGTGAAGATCCAGGCCGGATCTGCGCACAGAACCCTCGGATCTGAGAAATTTGGGCCCCCTTTGGCCGCCAACGGGTTTCGATCTCGTCCTGCCAGAAGTCCTCTGCACAAAAGAATATCTGCGCGCTCCGTCCTTTGCATGGATCCCGTTGTGCCCGGGAATCCCAGTAGCGCCGCTCATAGAGCCGTATAGCCTCCTGCGAGATCTGACCTGCGCTCCATTGGGATCCCTTCCAGTAACGTTTGTTTTCTCCCGTTGCTGCATTGTATGGCATGCAGAACCACTGCTCTTACAGAAATGTGGTGGACGAGACCCATTTCTCTGACTGCCACCATAGATCTTGCGGGAGGGACCAAAAACGATTCCATTTCTCAGGTAAGTCTTACTTGCCATAGAAGCAACGCTGTCCTGATGCCATGCAGAATCATTTTGAGCAAGATCGGTCCAGTAGGGAAGCTCAATCTTCCCCGAAACCTTTAGATGGGCGGCGTAAGCCCTGACGAAATCGTGAGGTGAACATGCCGTCGCCATTGAAGCTCCTTGCCGCAGGTTTTGATGAAACCCTCGATTTGCAGAGCCGTCTCCGTTCCTTCAGTTCATGTCTACTTATTCTTATTTATTAATTATAATAAATATTGATTTTCTATCTAATAAATATTTTACTCTTTTTATTAATTATAATAAACATTGTTTTTTTATTTAATAAATATTTTATTCCTAATATAAAAGAGGCACATATTAATTTCAAATTGAACATAAAAACAATTGCAAAGTTTCCTTATATTAAGTTTATAAAATATATTTGTAGACATTTTATATGTAACACAATATTTCTTAAAAAAAAATGTCGAATTTTTTTTATTATATATTTTATATTTAATAACAAAAATTTTAATTTTTTATTATATAAATATTTTAAAATCAATTTATAAAACTTGTAAGCAACAAATTTAATATGGGTTATTTGATTTGAATAGACGTAATAACCCTTTAATATAAATATCCACTATGCAACAAAAATAGGGTAAATCAAGACTGATTATTTACCATCATATATTTGGTGAGGAATTGCATTTGAAACACAAATATATATGAAGACGCAGGCCAAAGATTTTATGGTGTAAAGTACACCCTACCGCCGTCATGTTTTGGTTGATATTAGAGGCATTTTCCCACATTATCTTCACACCTTGGTTGGTTCACACCTTGTTCAATTGATCGGTTCACATGTGCCACTCTACTTCTCTGGTAAGCACGCAAGCAAGTTCTGGAAGACTGTAGACACAAGCAGGTCTTATAAGCACACATAGGTTTTGGGCAATGACACACGAGAAAACCTGCAGGTCTGGTAAGGTAACATATATATGGAAGGCAAAAGGAAAATACAAGAATATAATCCCTAGAGATGCCAAGGTTGTGCCAGTGCCAGATTAATAAGCTCACTGGAATGCGTGGCCGTTCCTTGCACCTCTCCCACTTTAAACGATCAGAATGTTCCACATGCCAGAGACGTCCCCTCACTCTTCTTGCTATTCCACACGAAAATGTAACGTTTCACTCCGGATTCCAAAGCTCCAAGGAACTGAGCCACTCGAATTGGTTCTTACATGTCGGGAGCGGGTCTAGTGTAGCTAAGGTAATTAAGCCAACTTGCATTTATACATTGTAGTTAATAATGGTTGTTCTAGTACTAGTTTGACAACTATGTTATAGTAGGTTTTCTCACTATTTAAAAAATTGTGATTTGAAGAAACTATACTCAATCAATTAGACTTTTCAAGGATTTTATATTTCGTTGTGCGATGTTTGATGACTTATCAAGGTATATTCAACAAAATAACCTCTAGGAAGATTCATACATTCATACATGACACATGCAATGATGTAACGCTTCAAAATTTCCACAATTTCCCATAAAATAGTAGTAAATTTCAGATCTAGTTAGCAAAAATCCCAACAACATTCATGTGATATGATAAATACAAGAATAAACATGAAAAAGAGATCACTTACATGTACAAAGAGTATATCCAATCATCAAATCATGACAATAATGAAGCTCCAAGACCAAGAGAATAGCATCCAAACATCAAAATTTCTCCATGAAACCAAACTTGTCCTCTAACAAGGAATGTGAAATTCTTCAAGTAGCTAATAGACCCAAATCCAAGTGATGATGAGTGAAATTAATCACCTTTCATCTATTTATACCATATCTAATGAGTTTGATTTGCCTAATTGGCCTAATTAAGACACAAATAATAAAATAGTGTGCAATACTACATCCCTTGGTGACAATCCCACCAAGATAGCTCAATAACATAAAAATAAGCCTCTGAAGAGGACCTACTCTATTCGTCCATTCTTTCTTGTAACACTTGAAGGCTCTTGGGGTCCAGATCTTCTTCATCATCCTTGGAGGACATGCTTTCCAACTCATGAGTCTTTTTCAGCACAATCCTCAAGGCATGAATTAATCCCTTGATCTTGATGACTTGGAGAAGGATCATGATACCCTTCCTCAAGTATATAACCATATTCAATAACTTCCTCCTCTCGAAGGGATATGTCCAACATTTGGCATATCTCTTCATTAGTGTGCAAATTCAGCCCTTCATGCAAGAGGAAGTACACAACCAACATTGAGAGAGAAGAAAGGCTTTTAGGCTCACATGACTCAAGCCAATCAGTGTTTGGGGCAATGGATAGGACAAATAATTCCATTTGGTGACAAGGTTGAGTTATATTTTGCTTTGAAAGATACTTTATGAACCTTACAATGTGATTAGATGTGGAATATGGATCCCCATCGAACATTGGCATATTCTTCATGTACTCCGATGTGGGATACTGTGGGATCCCTATCATATCTATGGCGGGAATATATGTGGTCAACATGTTGCTAGGCCTCTAATGACATGGGAGTCGCTAGGGTGAATGAAATGCCTTGACAAATGCTTGCTTCACCCTACAAGCATTGACCTTAAAGTTCAATGAAGAATTAGGGCTTCACTCTTCCAATGGAGTCATTAAATATTATATATCAATATTGTCGTATAGGGAACATGACGCATGTCTCCTTTCCTCGGCAATGGTGCCAAAAAATGTTACTGCTCAAACAAGCATGGGTCCTAGGAGGGGATCCTATAGAGCAACTATTAAGTCAAGCAACAACAATAGAGCGATAGCCCAATGTCACCTCAGCAAAGGTTCCATGCTTTTTACATACTTTCATCGATGGAAGGAGACCCAATATAAGGGGAATCACCAAATGAATGGATCCATAAGAGGATGAGGAGTGATTCCTAAGGCCTATTCACAAGAGAGGCTCAATTAGATAACTTACTTTCTTTGAAAGCAAGGTGTTGGGATCTCGAGGAAGGGCTAAGAGGATTCTTGAGCCTAGGTTTGGGAGATATGCCTTAACAAGGGGCTTCCTAAACCAAATGGTCCTTGTGGATAAGAGGCTTATATGTAATCCTTGTGGAGTTGAACTTACAAAGTTGTGAGACAACACAGAGCCAAGTGGACCCAAAACTAGGTCAAGGGTGTGGAGTTGATCATCCAATTTGGTGCTTGACCTAATTAAGGTAGGGAATAGGATTAAAGGACTAAATTTCTTTTGATATTTGTATGCAATGATCTTAATGAGGACACTAACCCAAGTCAATCAAGGGAAAGAATTGGCCTTGTAGCTAGGGCTTTCTAATCTCAAGATTCCACTGTTGGATTTGCTTCAAATTTGGAGGACCTCTAGACAAAACCCCAACGTAATAGTGGACCGAAAATCAAGGTGATTAGACTACTAGAAAGGAATTTGATTGATGCCCTACTAGACCTATAAAGCTAGACCTAAAAGGAGGAGGAGGAGGCGTTAAAAATATTCTTTTAAGTTGACCACCAGTGGATGGATTAGTGCCTTTCCTTTGGGAGAGATGGAGTCAAGGTGAAATTGTGATTTGGAAAAACTATACCCAATCAAGGAGGCCTTTAGGCAACTTCATATAGCAATTAGGGCACAAGAGCAACTACCCAAGGACTTTATACTTAGATGTGAAATGTTTGATGACCTATAAAGCTATATTCAACAAAATAACCTCTAGGAACATTCGCCCATTCATACATGACACATGAAATGATGTAATTCTTCAAAAGATCAAAATTTCCACAATTTCGCATAAAATCGTAGTAAATTTTAGATCTAGATAACGAAAATCCCAACAACATTCATGTGATATGATAAATACAAGAACAAACATGGAAAATAGATCACTTACATGTACAAAGAGTATATCCAACCATCAAATCATGACAATAATGAAGCTCCAAGACTAAGAGAATAGTATCCAAACATCAAAATTTATCCATGAAACCAAACTCGTCCTCCAAAAGGGAATGTGAAATTCTTCAAGTAGCTGCTAAACCCAAATCCAAGTGATGATGAGAGAAATGAATCACCTCTCATCTATTTATACCATGTCTAATGAGTTCAATCTTCATAATTGGCCTAATTAGGATCCAAATAATAAAATAACGTGCAATACTAACATCCCTTGGCGACAAGGCCACCAAGATAGCTCAATAACATAAAAATAAGCCTCTCAAGAGGGAAGAATGATCAATAAAATGAGTAGTTGGGTCTTTGAGGGGGCCTAATGAAGCCCACAGTGTGCCATGGTGAGAAAATGGACTCCAAACATAGTGGCCAAGAGGTTGGCCCCTTGCTTTCCACGAAAGTCGCTGTGGTGCTCCCATGTGGTTGTGGGGGAATAAGGACATCCTCATGGTTCACCAAGTGGATCGAAAATGCCTGTAAACCATTTGTAAGGGATAGGATATGACATAAGCCCTCCATTTGTCTCCTGCAGTGAGACAAATCCTCATCTGGACCTTGGAATGTCTGCCAAGTGTATGGTGCAAGTGTGGATTAGACTTAGTATGGTGATCCAGGTGCATCATCCTCATCCAAAAGGTGAAACATGAGCAATCAATGAGTGGTGTTGGTGATCCATGAAGTAACCTTTGTTATGGTGGAGGCCCATGGCTCTCAATGCTTACTTTAGAAATGCCATTGTGGCCCTCTGGAGGCTTAGAACCATGTATATGGAGACCAAGCCACAAATGGAGACCCACTTGCAATCCTGCATAATATCCAATGTGTTACTTTTCCCTCCAATACAATAGATCATTAGAATAATTAAGTAAAAGAACTTACAAGTAATGGACTCAATGGGGCACTTCATGGTGGCATGCCCTTTCGTATTGGGCTTTGGCATGTACAAGTGTCTCCAAGCTCAATAACGGGGGGTTAATCAAGGGCCCAATAAGGTGGTTACAACTTTAAAGGGGGTGACATGTCCATGGTACATCCATCTGGTGGTAGGTGGAAAATGATATTGTGATGGAATAGAGTGGGGGTTAGGGGAATGCTCCAAGCCACATACCATGGTACAAGGGTAGCTATAATAAGAGAAGCCCACACCTAGGTATATGAGTGTAGGAGGCAGCGAATAGTGGTCCATGAGTTACCCTACCTTTGTTTTTACACCCTTCTTCATATGCATTTTACCTTTGATTGATTTTTCTTCATAACTGCTTGGGGTTCCAAGGGATGAGAGCATGATGTGTAGGATATAACAGTAGGTACCCCATTTTAAGGTGGGGCATTTCATTGAACATCAAGGATTGGGACAATCATGAGTTCCTTAATGTGGAGGGGGATAATATAGGGCCCATAGTAACCATGGTGATGGCCATAGCTAACAGGTAGAGCTCATGTTTGGTTTTTTCCCATGTGCTAAATTTGTATGTCCCGACCATCTTTTGCATTTTGTAGTACATTTCATATTGAGAGTGACCAAATTATGCTTTTTCTTTTCTTTTTTGCTACATCAACCTCCGGGGCATTGTTCTAGGCCCAACCCAAGGTGTGGACAAGGGGAGGGGGAGGCTAACCCTATGTGGATCCAGTGGAAACATGTGGACTTGAATGGGTAATATGATGAATGGGGTTGGAATGAACAAAAGAGAGTGATGTATATGGTGTTAAGAAGTAGGACCACACAACTAAAAAAAGGATTTCCCATGTAGTGCCAACCTTAAAGCTAATGGCTACTAAAGGAGATCCCATGGGACTAGGATACATATAGCATCCTAGTCCATGAACAATAATATGAAGTGGATCAATATCAAGCGGATAAATATAGCACATCTGCTCATTTGGTTGATGTGAAACATGAACAAGGAAATATGTGTTTCCACATGGAGTGGATGGACACTTGTCTAGATAAGATGGAGCATCACATCCCATGCCTTGCAAAGTCATATTCCACCCCTCCAAGTTCTAGCACTCAAGATCCTAAACTAGTTAACTCCTTTGATTAATTGTGATTTTATGGTTTCTAATATTTGTTTTTGTTATGATAGGCTCATAAACTCTTTAGTTCTGATGTTGGAACTATAATACTTTTAGTTTTGGTCATATTACTCAACTTCCAAATAGTTAACATTACCTAGTTTCCAATTAGATAAGTTAAGACCATTTGTTGTAAAAATGCATGGAAATAAATAAATTCACTGATGTTTTGGTTAATATAAAAAAAGACACCACAATTTACAAAAAAGATTCTATTAATTAATTATAAGAAAAATCAAACTTATATATAATTCGAAAATATATTTAAAGGATTTAGAGAACTGATTTTTTTTTACATTTTTGTAATATTTCACAGAAATATACTTTAAATATTTTGTGGCTAATGCAAGTCATTCTTATCATAAGTTAAAAGATATGAAATATTGTTATAAAATATTAATGTGTTATATATAGAAATATTAAAAATATATATGTATAATGTCAAAATATATTTAAAAATGGCAACTTTTACATTTATATAATGTTTAAAAAAATATATATTTTAAATACTTTTGTGGCTAATGCAATAATCTTTTTATGTAATGTATGTAATTTAGTATCACATTGTTATGATTTTTTTTTAATGTTTCAAAATGGAAAGATGTATGTAATTTAGGATCACATTGTTATGATTTTTTTTATAATGTTTCAAAATAGAAAAATGGGACCATTTAAAGTAAGAAATGAATCTATTCATTTTCTTAAAAAAAAAATACACTAAATTTATATATTATTTCAAAATATATTTAAAGGATTTGGGAAATTTGTCATTTTTACAATATTACACAAAAAAAAATTGAATATTTTTGTGGTTTATATATATATATATATATATATATATAACTAACGAATTTGGGAAATTTACAATTTTTACATTTTTTAAATATTCTTTTCAATAGAATAGGTAGTAGTGTTTATATTAATAAATAAGAGGGAGAGGGCCTTGGTCTCTTACATCTGCTACCTAAAAATATTAAAACCACTTTAACCAAGTAAACATAAGGTTTACAATTACCAAAACTATATGATTAACCATAACATAAAAGACAACAACTATAAACATTGCAGTAAGACTCCATCAGAACCATACACTTGCATAAATACATTATAAACCAAAATTGGTGGATAGGACTAAGCTACAAACCCAGAAAAACCTCTAGAGAATGCAACGACCACACTAGGTGCTTGGGCCATTATCATTCAAACCTCTTGGACGACGAGGCCTCTTGCGCGTAGAGGGAACCGTAGGACTAGTGTTGTTAGGGAGAGTTTTGCTGCTAGAGGAGGAGGAAATTTCTAGCGTGACAATACGAGAGCTGAGCTCATGAATTTATTCTTTCATCCCATTAAGAGATAGTACCATTTCAACATGGTGAACCAACAATTTGTCTTTCAAGAAAATATGGAAGGAGCTTCTTTGATGTTCCACCATATCTGCCAACTTTTGAATGGAGTTTATTAGGCCTTTCGAGGAGTCCAACGTTCTGTCGATAATGTTAGAAGGCTAAATTTTTTCTAGTGGAACAAAAAATTCCTCCCTCCCATGAAGAGAGCCTTGAGCTCTATAAATTGTAACTGAAGAGTTTGCATCCACCTGATCCATGACTCAAAACAAAGTTGAAACCTAATTACCAAACATATAGAGAAGTCATGATCGTAGCATAGTCTTCAGAGGGTTTTATAAATAGGAAGAGACGGGTCACTGACACAAACCAACGTGCAATAATAAGTCTTGAATGTCCATATAGAAATCACATGAGTAGAAAGATGGCAAGGAAAGATCATAGCATGAAAGCATGATTAAATTCATACTCTCTCGAAATGTTGTGATCACAACACTCAAGAGAAGGTGAATTAAATCAAACTTGTAATGGAATAAATAGAAGTGATATCTTGATATTAAAGGAATCTAGAGAGGATGCCAATTGTTCATAGGTGTGTTACACTTAGAGCTGGTTATGATAGAAAGAGGTCGAAAAGAAGGAATTTGCCGACGAGCTATTAGAATCTGCTCTTGGAGAGGTGTCAAAGAATTCATATATAATCTCCTCACAATGTACATTACAATGGATGTCCAAGAAGTGGGGCATGAAGCTATATCCCAATGGGAATTAAATAAGTTTCAGAATTTGTCCATGATTAGGAAATAGGGGAGAAACAAAAAAAATGGTTAACTCTAATATCACCTTGATTCATATAGGATCATTTTTTGGCGAGTTCATCAGCTATTGGATTTAGTTTCTTGTAGCCATGGTAGAAGTTCACCTTGTCAAACTTTGAAATTAAGACAAGAATACTTTGACAAAGGGATGGAGAATTAGGACTAATTTTTGTCTTACCTTTGGTGAACAAGCATATGACCAACATATAGTCCCCAAAGACATTAATTTTAGAAAATTTGAGAACCCTGGCTGACTCCAAACCTTTCTAAAGAATACGAAATTTTGCTTCATTGTGTGTTGTTGTTCCAAGCCCCTCATGCTAATTGAGTTACCAATTTTTCATCAGCGCGATAGATGAGCCCCCCCTCCCCACTCAAACCTCGTCAACATTTTTGTGATATTTCACAAAAAGATATTTTAAATATTTTTTTTTAAGGGAAAAAAAGAAAATAATGGAAACATATAGTGAAAATTACAATTCATTTCTTGCATTTTAGAAGTAATTAAATAAAATAAAATACAAAATAGACGAATAACATAAATGCATAGATTAGTTTGAAACAATGAGTATATTGCCAACCATTTATTTATCAGTGTGGAACAACAATATTAGAAAAATAATTACATTGTGAGCTATAGAAATCATAGAAGAACAATCCATCAATGAATATGATATAACCTTATAGGAGTAGAAGTGACAACACAAAATTTGAAAGTAGTTCAGACATATCACATAGCACAAAAATAATATCTATCCCAAAATGGCTTTAAGGGATTATTTTCATTATTATTTTTTTAGATGATTCCAAATTTTTTTGGAAAGGGAAAAACCCTTTTAACTAGGTGTTCTTGGACATATATAGCTCATGTTTCCACTCTTTCATAGAACTTATATACTTCTCATTGGTAGTTATAACTCTTGGAATTTCACAGTTATTTTTTTCTCTGTCTTTCATATTTTTGTCATTATATATAACTCGATGAAAAGTAGTATACATGTCCCTCAATATTTTCTTCAAAGTATGTGCTCCCTACTTCGTGGTGAGAAGAAAATTTTATACAGTTGTAAGGAGCAATTTTTTAGTATGTCTTATACATTGTTGCATCTCGAGACAATATGCACATATCCTATGACAATGTGATGAAAGAGAGACTTAATGGAATAATATCCTTGGAAGGAATTGTTATATACTATCCTTGGTAACCATTGTTATGTGTTCCTTCAACACTACCTTAGTGATTCTCCAAGCCATCCCCATAAATATTTCTTTGGGATTTAAAGTTGCTTCTAATTTTGCAAAGATTTATTTCATTGGTCTAGATTGGCCTAGATCTCCAGTTTTTTGCAATATGCATTTTTCAGTAAATTTCTTAGCAATAACATGGATTTGTGTGTAGTATGTTTTTTTTTTTAATTTTCCCCTATCTTTTGGTAGTTGACGAGTGTTACATAATATAGTTGATTTTCCTTTTAGTTATTCTTGTAAGGTCTTGAGGTGCATTTGGTTTTTTCTTTGGCCACATTTTTAAAGTAGCCATGTTTGCACAAATTTTCCATAGCTCTACATTTTTGTTTTGATAGTGTGATAGGATTTGAAATTATCTCAGATTGGTGTACAACTATCTCAATATTGTCCCTATCTCCTCTCTTATTTCATTGGCACAATCCATAAACTTTAGGATACTTGTTCTATATGTGTTGTGATTACTAACCTCTTTCTCTAATGCTATGAGATATTTACTAGTGTCCATAACCATTGGTGATTTTGTATCTACTTCAACCATTAGAGCACATGTACTAATACATATCTTGTGAGATTTATTTACATCCCTTTCTTTAGTCTTATCAAATGTAAATGAGTCTATAGTGACTACCTTGTCAGATTTGGAACAAGTGTACTCACCCAATACTGTTCCCTTAGAGGAAAACATCATTTGGTCAAAGTGGATGCCAAAAGAGGATTCAAGGGATTTGATGCCCATAAGGTTGATACCTTGTGCTTTTCATTGAGCTTTCTTGTCTTCTTCTTTCTTTTTTCACCTCTCTTATTCTTCTCACTTTCATTTTTTTCTTGATCCTTTTTTATCCTCATTTGTTCTTATTATTCATGCTCTTTTTTTTTTCTCTATAGTTGTCTTTGCTACATTTTATTTTTCATTGAAGTATCAATCCTTTAACATCCTTCTTAAGTGTTGCCTTAGTTATCGTTTATTTCTTTGTTTTATCATTTTTCATTATTTTTCTTTGTTCAAGATTTACCTCTAATACTATAAAGGGTTATATATTCTCCCATCCTTCCATACTTCAGCTTCATAAGGAAATCTATATTTGCATGCTTGGTAGTGTTGATTCACAATTTTAAGGAGGTCACTTTTGTGGAATCATTCACCCTAAAAATGGAAGGTTATGAATTATGGCTTGTTTGTCGAACTTGTGATGTACCTTGTGGTCACCTTATTTTTTGGAAATTTGACATACCTTATGGTTGCCATGCTTGTTAGAATTTAGACATACGCCGCATGGGACTCGTGAACACAACTTGGAAAACTTGTGATGTCTGGTTTGTTGGGCATGTGACTACAAGCCAATGAACTTGGGATGTCTGGTTTTTTGGACATGCAACCTCTTTCTAATGAAATTCAGATGTCTCGTCCATCACATTTGTGACGAAGAGTCAATGATACTATCATCGGACTAGGGATGAGCTTTAGGTCACAAGTGAGATAAACATTCTAGTGTCTAAATCTATTATGATGAAATCAATGTGACAAATATTCCCTTTCGTATGCATTGAAAGTGTCATCGAAAATTTATTTGAACACCAATTGAAGGAATGCCTTCATCTAAACACCATAAAAAGGAATGCCATATTGCTAGCATATCACATACTAATTAGTATATATTTGGTTTTTTTACCCAAGGTTTATAATAAATTAAGGAAAAAAAGGAAAAATCTAAGTTACTCTTAAAAGTTACAAACATGATGTCATCCTTGACAAGAGTTTAACGGGGTGTTATGTGGAAAATTCACTTATGCGGAGAAAAATGAACTCCCTAGATCTAGGGGCCTGATCTAGAAACAACGAAGGCAAAAAGATCTATGTTTTTCTTAGAGAGATTATAATATAGGATAGGGACCTACCTAGAATCTCAAGCAAGCCCTCCTCTTCTCCTTGCTTGTAAACTCCAATTCTAGCTCCAAGTTGACACAACCATATGGCTGCCACACCCTAAACACCTTATCGGGACTCATTCACCCTTATAAGCCTTTTAAGCTTCATGCCCACATATACATATCGGAAGCATTAATCTATATGCCTTTTCCTTTAAAACCCCAAGACCATGCCACTTTATTGAAATACACGGGAATACACAAAAAACCCACCTTAAACCTTAAGGCCGGACTTCAAAGGATTTCACCCGCATCTATAATTCCCTTAGGTCCGCTCATCACCCCTTCCTAAGGATCTATCGCAATATCGCTATCGCGACTATCACAGACACATAATATTGGAATACACTGCAACACATAGAAACCCGACCATAAACGCTTAGGTCAGATCTCAAAAGCTATAAAATCGCATTCAAAATGATCGTCGGGTCCGCTTCTTGCTAAAATTTCCACCGCGCTTTCCGATCTTCGAAACCTCCGATCGCCGATCGGCACTTTATCACTATCGGTGTTCCACAATCCAAAATCCACTATCACTTAACCTTTTGCAATGCGATCGCTGACCAAATCTTGACCGTTGATCTTCTTTCCAATCCGACGGTTGACGTTCTATCGCATGATCACCATCGCTAAGTCTCCTCGGCCGGTTCCGATAACACAACTCTCCTCTGATGTGATATCACTTGGTCTATTCTTCGTGATTTGATTTGGTCCGTTGATCTATGAGATCTAACGGCCACCGTGCATTGATCAGTCTATTCCTCTTTGACTTCATTCCATTCGTTGTTTGATGGATTCTGTGTTAAAACGCAGTTTCTGCCATACTCTGTCTTAAACACGACACTCCATATACATAACAATCATTCATTTACTCACTGGATCACCATCAATCCTACAGTGATCGATGGTCGATCAACATGCCTACAGATGGAATTTTAAATGATCTACGCATATATACACAACAAAACTCGAAAATGGCATAAATACACAATTTTGCACTCAGAATCAACTCTCTGTGTATAAACATACAAAAACGTAATTACATCTTAAGGCTCTCCATCTCTCTCTGGCCTGATTCTTCTAATTGGAGCCTCTATTTTCCTAATCTTCTCGTAGGCTTACAATCCCATCTTGAATCCTCTTGAATCCTCTCTCCCTCTCTGTTCATAAAAGACAGGAAAATACATATATGCTCTATCTAACAGTCTCCTTCCACATATGAAGGAATTCATTATATACTTAGAAATAATATCCTACCCTAACTAATCAATATAACTACTTGGCTTGATCTCCATGCAGGGAGGATCACTTGCCACTTATTCCCAATTCTATTCAGAATTAGGCAACAATTAACTACTTACATACTTTGCAATTAATAAAATTAAACAACCAATTCTTCCTCCAAACTTTCATTAGCCACAACATGTGACCACACCATCACATTGCTGGCTAGGCCTAGATGCTCCTGCATCAGACTCCCAAGGCTAAAAATAATCATGTGCTTCTGATTTATATCCTCCTGGATCCCATATTTTGTTCGGTAGTCTGTCCTTGGTTACTGCTGTTGTTGGTTGTCGTTCTCCAACTCTCCATACTTCATGTTGTATTTCCCCATTAGCTATGCTCTCACTGTGTGCTGCTATCTTTTTCATATATATTACTGCTTTTTGCTCATCATCACAATTTATGCTAGGCTCCACACCTTAATTTGCAATTTACCATTACCTTCACTTGTACCATTCTTTCTAGCTAATCTTCCTTTCTCCTTTTGTCCTTTATATATTTTATTGGAATGTTGTTGTATGAGTCTCCACAACTTATCAGTTTCTTTTCCCACTTCACTTCTCAGATGATGAATACTATTCTCCTGCAACTGGATGTGTTCTTGCATAAGAACATCATAATCCCTGTGCTAATGCCTTCTCCATTGATCCCCTGCAATAATTCTAGTTCCTTCTTCTAGTTTCTCATTCATGGTTTCATGACTTTTTACTTCAATTTCCAGTATACCTGAAATTCCACAAATTTATTGAAAACTAAGAATTCTTCGTGCTTCCCTAGGTACTTAGAATACCTCTTCTTCCAGTAACTTAATTTATGCACCCTTAAGGATCATGGCATCATATTTGTCTGCTTCTGAAATGTCATTTTCAGCCTCTTCTTCATCAATAACTCCCTGTTGCACAATAGTAATCCTGTTACTATCATCTCTTGAACTCATCTCTAGTTCAACAATTCCATACTGTAAATTCAACATCATTCCATCTTTCTGAGACATTCTGATCTCATCCTTCCTTACTTCGATCTGATCTTCAGAATCAACTCCTTGTTTCAAATTCACTTCACATTGTCTTGTTCCTGCATATAAATATTCACCAGAATCAATAAATTCATTAAACACAAATGCTTTACCCTGTTTCTTCATTATGCTAACATTTCTGACAACTTCTTTTCCATATTTGTCATCCATGACTTCTTCATTCTCATTCAGTTCTGGTTGTACAATCTGATCACTTATTCTTTGGTTTTCTTGCCTCTCCTCCAAAAGACTTGACTCATGCCACAAATCTGCCATCTCATTTGGAATTTCTCCCAAGAGCTCTGCACGATCTTTACTAACTTCATTGTCTGCAACATCTGTCTTTAGTCCTTCTCTACTCTGGCTTTCTTCAAGGTCAATAATCTTCAATAACTGTTTAACATCTACAAAGTCTTCTATATCAACCTTTAGTAGCTGCTTTCCTTTGGCTTCAGTCCTCAATAGTTGTCCAATATTTGCATAATTCACTACAGCTATGTTTAACAGCTGCTCTTTCCTCTGCATCACAAGATTATGTGAATTTCCTTCTTCTAACTTCTGAAAAATCATATCTTTGCTTTTCCTTTCCCTTATGACAATTATTAAACGGCTGCCTTACTTCAGTGTATCATGCATTTACACAAAAAATATTAGTTTCAAAACTATGAGACACCAAGGTCTCCTCAAATAATTTCATCATCAATTCTTCCAGTTGACTCCCATTTCCTGAATACACCATAAATTCTCCATTTGGTTTGTATTAGATTCATCATTTTTCCTGAGAAAACTCTTTGTTCCATATTCATATGAATGGATCTCTTCCTTTCCAAACACTTCTTTGATCTCAATAATTCCTTTGCCATCCTCCTTCTAACATATCTTTTGGATGTCATCTGATTGGACATCTTCCTTCACTTGACTGTAACTTTTCTCCTTATTCTTCATATGACTGTGGGTAGTCATCTTTCCACCTGTTGATGTGACAGTTTCCAATAACTTCTCGTTTTCTCTCAAGTTTACATGACATGCAAGCAAACAATAATTATTAGATTTCAAAATACAAGACCCTTCGTCCTCTTTTGATGCTTCAAGCACCAATCTTCCATCATAAATTTTCTGGTTTTCAACAGATCCTCTTTACTGTGACTCCATTTCTTTAAGTCTCTCCTTCTCTATCAAATCAATATGAATTTTTTCAAGTTCCATGAACTTGCTTATCAGCTTGCCATTCCACCTTTGTTGCAATAGGTTCCACTTGACCCGTTTCTTCGTTCTCCATATGTATCTTCAGTCTTCATCTGTCTTCCTTCGTAGGCCCTCTGTTATTATATTCACTTCTGCTCTCATTACTGCCATACTAATCTCCTGTTCTTCATTCTACTGCCAGTTGCTATACTCCTGCAATCTATTCACTCTCATGTAGTTGATCATCTCTTTTAAATTGTTGGTTTCTTCCATCTTCATCCTGCTCGATTAATACTTCTATTTCCTTCATGTCCCTAAGGACATAACTTCCTTGTTGCTCTTGATATTTCATCTCACCTTCAAATAATCTCTGCTCAATTTCTCTGATTTCAACATCATATTTATTAATGTTGTCTTCCATACCTACAGTCACATTATTAACTGAAGAGCCTAAACATTTACTTAACTCTATAAATGTTAAAGACATTTCATCCTTATCATGCATGGTAACCACAATCTCTTCTTTATCAAGTTCTGAAAGCTTCGTTTCTCCTTCAGGTTCCTTGATCAATCTTTCCAAGAACTCTATTTCCATGTGAAACCCTTCCAGTTAATGCATGGTAACCACAATCTCTTCTTTATCAAGTTCTTAAAGCTTCATTTCTCCTTCAGGTTCCTTGAGCAATCTTTCCAAGAACTCTATTTCCATGTGAAACCCTTCCAGTAGTTTATCACAACTTTCATTCTTAGCTTCATTCTTTTCCTGGCAATTCTCCTGAGCTATCCTATTTTCTGCACTATCATATTGCAAAGTTCTTTCATCAATTCCATTAGACAAATTCGTTTGTTTACCTTCTTGGAATACCACTATGGCATTTTCATTAGATTTTTGGTCCATATCAACTTCATCTGACTGTCTTACACTAAACATAAATTCATCTATGAACTCTTTCTGATGTAATAAATCAACACCTTCTTCCTCTAAAAGGAATTCTCCATCATACTTCACCTCAAGAGCTTCATTCCTGTTTTTGACAGTTTCACCAGACTGTCCATCATTCTCTACATATCCTGCAAGCATACACAAACTATGAGAATTAAAATCACAAGGCTTCATTGCCTCATCTGCTTCCCTTGTCAACATATCTTCGAATTGTTCTGAACTATGCCAATAGTCCATGAGATCTTCAACTGATCTCCCATTATCCTCTTCACCCAACATTTCACCCTGTTCTGGTATACAAATGGAAACTTCCATTTCTGTCTCTGCTTCTCTGAGGTTTTCCATCAACCACTTTACCTGTCTGTGTTGCAGCTTTCTCTGCAACTTAGGCCACTTCACTGGCTTCCTCTTTAAGACCCAGCCTTGTCTTTGGTTCTCCTCTAGCAGCATTACTAACGCATTGAGTTCTTCCCTTATCTCAGCCATTTCCTTGTCAAGCTCTGCTTGACTCATCCATTTCCTACGGATTGTTTGAGCACCCTTCTCCTTCATCTTGTAGCCTTCTTTTGAACCTTCCGTATGACTTTCCATAGCCATGTTCTCTTCTATGTGAGCTCTACACCTGCAACTACTCAACTTTCTTCTAAGTTGATATTCTCACCAAGCTTCTCCTCTGTTTGGTCTCCAAGTCCTCTTTCCTTAGAACTTGCACTAAGCACTCTTGCTCTCTCTCTGGTTGCTACACCCACTACTCTTAAGGACTCTTCTGTCCCTATCTATTCCAAGCCTCAGCTGGAATGAGGTTCTGCTACAATCTCTAAGAACTTCTCAAAGTTCTTCCTACAATCTTACTACTGTATTCTAGTGCCAAACTTTGTCATTCATTCAACTATTGCTACTGTCATACCTTTGTAATCATAACTTCGTAAGCAAGACAACCTTGCTCTGATACCAAATGATGCAACCATATGGCTGCCACACCCTAAACACCTTATCGGGACTCATTCACCCTTATAAGCCTTTTAAGCTTCATGCCCACATATACATATCAGAAGCGTTAATCTATATGCCTTTTCCTTTAAAACCCCGGGACCATGCCACTTTATTGAAATACACAGGAATACACGAAAAACCCACCTTAAACCTTAAGGCCAGACTTCAAAAGGATTTCACCCGCATCTATAATTCCCTCGGGTCCACTCATCGCCCCTTCCTAAGGATCTATCGCAATATCGCTATCGTGACTATCGTAGACACATAATATCAGAATACACTGCAACACATAGAAACCCAACCATAAACGCTTAGGCCAGATCTCAAAAGCTATAAAATTGCATTCAGAATGATCGTCGGGTCCGCTCCTTGCTAAACTTTCCGCCGCGCTTTCCGATCTCCGAAACCTCCGATCGCCGATCGACACTTTATTGCTATCGGCGTATCGATGTTCCACAATCCACTGTCACTTAACCTTCCGCAATGCGATCGCCGACCAAATCTTGACCATCGATCTTCTTTCCAATCCGACGGTTGACGTTCTATCGGATGATCGCCATTGCTATGTCTCCTTGGCCGGTTCCGATAACACAACTCTCCTCTGATGCGATATCACTTGGTATATTCTCCGCAATTTGATCTAGTCCGTTGATCTATGAGATCTAATGGCCACCGTGCATTGATCAGTCTATTCATCTTCGACTTCATTCCATTCGCTGTTTGATGGATTCTGTGTTAAAACGCAGTTTCTGCCATACTCACTCTTAAACATGACACTCCATATATACATAACAATAATTCACTTACTCACTGGATTGCCATCGATCCTACAATGATCGATGGTCGATAAACATGCCTACAGATGGAATTTTAAACAATCTATGCATATATACACAACAAAACTCAAAAATGGCATAAATACACAGTTCCACACTCATAATCAACTCTTTGTATATAAACATACAAACACGTAATTACATCTTGAGGCTCTCCATCTCTCTTTAGCCTGATTCTTCTAATTGGAGCCTCTGTTTTCCTAATCTTCCTGTAGGCTTACAATCCCATCTTGAATCCTCTCGAATCCTCTCTCCCTCTCTGTTCATAAAAGATAGGAAAATACATATATGCCATATCTAACAATCTCCTTCCACATATGAAGGAATTCACTCTATACTTAGAAATCATATCCTACCCTAACTAATCAATATAACTACTTGGCTTGATCTCCACGTAGGGAGGATCACTTGCCACTTATTCCCAATTCTGTTCAGAATTAGGCAACAATTAACTACTTACATACTTTGAAATTAATAAAATTAAACAACCAATTCTTCCTCCAAACTTTCATTAGCCACAACATGTGACCACACCATCACATTGCTGGCTAGGCCTAGATGCTCTTGCATCACAAGTGCTACAAATGGAACTTGAAAAATGACTAAAAAATGCAAGAGAACTACAATATCCACATCATAAACGATTATATCTAATAAATGAGTCAAATAGAATTGAAATACATAAGCATCAACATGAAACAATTATAGGAAAACATAGTGCTTTTTGTATCAATAAATGAGGGAGAGAGTTACAACCATTTGTAGATGCTTGACCTTGTAGATGTCTACCCCATTGTCTTGTCCTTCCTTGCCACAAATAAAAACTTCAAACTCAACATTAATGCATTAATGTAGGATGATTCCTTAAGCTCAAAGGAGCAACATGAGGGAACTAGTAATCTCCAAAAGCCAAACCAAACTACTATTGGAGGCAATGAATTTATAGGGTAAAAGTGGTAGTTTAGGATTCACCAATCTAGGATTGAGATCCACATATGAAGTAGGATAAGCTCTAAGGATAAGAGTTTAAGGACTCTAAAGTTGGAAATTGAGATCTCTATGAATGGTAAATGATTAAAACCACCATAAAAGCTTATGGAAGGAGACGTTTTGTAAATATTTTTTATTTTTCTCTAAATTTTACAACCATCACACCTACAAGGTAGAGCAACTTGCGTTGATCAGTGTAGGTGCTCAGTTATGAAACTTGCAACCATTGCAGGTGGACTAAAGTGTAGCGTGCGATGGGGCAAAAAACATGGTTTCTGAGCTAATTGACCCAAAAACTCAAATTTTTTTGGAGAGGTAATACATAGGGCTTTGCAAAGGGATAATGACAAGGTGTCAAGGATGTTGATTGATCCAGGTTTTAGGCCATTTGATTGGATGCAATAAAATAACTTGTAGCAAATTCCCCCCTAAAATACACAGTCAGAAGCAGTGGCTGAGGACTGAAGTGTTTTACTTTGTGACAAGTCCGGATCAAGAATAAATTGGTCAAGATTATCATTTGTTTACAATACGTATTATCATCATGATATCATTGTTGAGGCAGGAATACCCATACTCAGCATATAAGCCAATATACATGTACCATGATCAAAGAAGTATTGTTCACTGATGACAAAGTGTGGAATGATGCTTAGATGACTACCTGAATGAGCATAACCATCATACTTTATGATCTTGTATGAATCCAAAAAATGCAGCCCCGATGGATGGAACAAGATCCTGGGTCTTCTACCTCATCAGTTGATAGTACGAGTCTAGCCATGTGAATAAATGAGTTGGGGTCGAACATGGTAGACTCCATTTTATCATCTTTACCAATGATGTAATCCACAAATAGATGTGAGAGAAACCATCGATAATGACAATGGATCTCAAGGTACTATAATAAAATCTATGTGGTGTGAATGAATGAGCTAAAGTCGAACACCACACAAAATCTCTCTGTCAAAGGCCAATGATGAAAGTCTGTTGCCAAAAGTATGGAAACCTTCCATTAAGGTATGAAAGCTCCAAGGTACTGGAAGGAGTTTCTAAGTCAACTTCCTAAATAATGAGTTGATGTTGACAGGAAGCGACCCATCATAGGAGGGCCTTGATGTATCCCTCATCAACGACATGAAACAAGTATCAAGATTTGAGACATAATGATTTTGATACAAAGTTGGTTCAAGAATGAAAAACATGAAAGAAGGCTCAAGATATTGTAGCAGATGTCAACTGAAGGACTGCTTTTGAACATATCAGTGACACTTTATGGAGTTGAGAACATTGACTCAAAACCAATAAGAATGATTTTGATATGTTGTGATTAACCAAAGAGGCAAGTAGATTTCCCAACCCAACAATCATGAAGATGAAGTGAAAGAGTGTCATGCTCAAGAGCGTCTCGCTGCCATTAATAGGTAAAATACCATATTTTCCCAATTTCCCAACCATTTTTGGCCAATACCTCTTTTTTTAACAAGCTTGAGGAGTATAACATATGCTTGATCTATAAGTTTATCCTTCATATGAATCCTTCTAATTATTTTTAAGGAACCTTGAGAAGGAGTGGTTCGGTCTCGTCATGTTCGAGGAGTCCAACGTTGTTTGATGATTTTACAAGTCTAACGAAGGTGTATCTTGACTTTTTTTTCATGTTTAAAGAGTTTGAAAAAGAGGCAAAAAAGAAAACTCTGAGGTTCATTTTCATAAATTTAGTCTCATGAGTCCGAAAAGGCAAAAAACGATACCCATGAGAACTATTTACCCATGTTCGACTAAAGTAGTCCCTTTTCGTAAATAGTATATCCCAGTTTGGAAAATGGTTAAACGTATACTGGACAAACATCCTTTCATTTACTTTAACAAGTTCGAAAATACAAGTGCTTGACAGTCTTTTCATCCCCCAATTGTCAGGATGATTCCCTAATACAAACTCAACCCCGATACTTAATGTAGGATGATTCCTTAAGCTCAAAGTAGCAGCATGAGGCGTTAGTAATCTCCAAAAGCCAACCCGGACTCTATGAGAGGTAGTGAATTTATAGGGTAGTAGTGGTGGTTTAGGATTTACCAATCTAGGCTTGAGATCCACATATGAAGGAGGATACGCTCAAAGGATAAGAGATAAGACCTCTCGAGTAAGAATTTGAGATCTCTATCAATGGTAAATGGTTAAAACCACTTTAGAAGCTTCTGGAAGGAGAAGTTCCGTAATTTTTTATTTTTATTTTTCCCAAAATTCTAGAAGCATTGCACTTGCAAAGTATAGTAACCTATGCTGATCAGTCCAGATGCTCAGTTATGCACATTGCAACTATTGTAGGTGGATTGAAGTGTATGGTGTGTTGGGGCCAAAAATAGGGTTTTTGAGGTAATTAACCTAGAAACTCAAACTTTTTGGAGAGGTAATGCTTAGGGATTTGCAAAGGAATAATGACAAGGTGTCTAGGATGGTTATTGATATGGTTTTCAGGTCATTTAAATGGATGCGACAAAATGACCTGTAACTTGAGGAATAAAAAATTGAAAATTTTATATTATATCCATTCTTCGTATTCTTCACAAGTTTAAAAGGAAATTATAAATTGATTTGTTTTTAATAATAAATGGTGTTTTTATTTTTGGAATAATAACCATTAGATTGAGATAAACTTATTGTTAGATAAGATAATCATGTCAACCTTTCAAGATGATGTAACACTATGCATGCCTACATAGAAGAGTGGAAAGTGCAGAAGTTCAAAACACCTAGTAGCTTACTTCGGAAAGGTGAGAAATAAAAGATGAAATATATTAGCTATGTAGAGACATAAAAAAATAAAAGATAAAATATGTAAAGAAAAAAATTATAGAAGTCGTTACATCTTTATGATATACATATTTTTACAAGTATGAAAGTATATAACCAGTTCTATTTTATTTATTTATTATTATTATTTAAATTATTAATATTATCATGTTAATAAGTGTGTATATTTTGGAATTGGAATAGAGTTTTCAAATTGAATAATATGATGTTTCAATTGTTATTCCCTATTTTATTTTTTACCATTGAATATTAAATTCATAGGATGGTTAAAACCACTCAAAATAGACTAACACCACTTTACCACCAAAATAAAATATAATAATCACATTGATATATATGTCTATTTTGAAATAAACTAGTCTAAGGAGGCAACATTTTCGCATAATGTGAAATCTGACACGTTAATTCTAGCGATTTTTTTGGAAATCTGGGTTACAACAATTAAACTTTAGAATTTTTGGTGCCCCAAGGGTTCTTGATGACTTGCATCCATTTCTGCAATGAAAAATGATTCAAACACTACAATGGTCGAATTTCTTGAAAAAAAATCATTGGATTCCAACATGAAATTCACCATCTATGGTAAAGCGCCTTTTGAAATTGAGATCCTAGAATTTTAATTTAAGTATCAATAATATAAATATTAGGTGGATGGTAGAGATTTAACCTCCGTAGTAGTCACATTTTAAAAGTTTACATGTTTTTTTTTAAATATATACATGTTCAATTCATATATTAATTTTATTCTAGTTAATAATAATAGTTTAAAATAAAATTAACATTAATTAATTTTTATAATATTGTTTAATTTCGATTTTTTAAATTATATTGTAAAAGAAAGGCTACATAGTGGCTAGTAGCTTAGCTTAAATATAGCTTAATGAAACAAAAAACAAAGATTTCATGACAAAAATAAAACAACTAATAAAATATTGTATTGTTGAATGCCATCACTAAAAATTAAGAAATATAGCTAACTAATATTGTTTATATTAAAATACATATATCTATAGTATGTGTGTTTCATTTGTATTAATATATATAATTGTCTATAATTAAATTTATTAAAATATATTTTTAATATAATAACAAGTCACCTTAAATTGAAAATATTGTGAAAAAATTATAATTCATGAAAATAGAAATAATAGAAAGAAAAAAAAAAGAAGGAAAAATATAAAAGTCAAATAAAAATGAAGTAAAACTTAAAACAAAAAATTAGTAACTAATAGAAATGGAAGTTACTAAACAACCCATAATAATACATCAACCAATCACCTTAAAAATAAATAAATAATAATAATAATAATAAAATAATAAAACTTGACCCGGATGCGGGTGCCACGCAGCATAAGGACAGCGCTCCACCTGCTCAGCATGGGCGGCCTCATGTCTGATCGAGCCATTAACTACCCTCCGCCGCCCTGGATGGCAAGCGTGAGAGCTAAAGGGGGAGAGGACGGCAATTCATTGCCGAGGTTAGGCGCCATTAACCGTTGCAGAGAGGAGTTATGGCTTTCCAGTTTCGAGGCAAGCCAACACAGTTTAAGTATGGCAGGCATATGGAATGTTTTGCATCGAACAAGGTTCGAATTGGGGATTTGGGCTTCTGGGCTTCAGGTTTCAGGGCGCAAACGCGAGAATTCCCTCTGGCATTTGAAGGTGGAGATAAAGCATCACAGGGGGGCGAAGTTGGTTTCACTCCCGCATCGAGCTTCAAGGAAGCCATGCCGCCGAGACAGAGGCTCATTAGTCGTCGAGGCACGGGTCGAGGCGGATCCTCACGCCCCCCGGTTGCCAATCCACCACCAAGCTGTTGCCGCTGTCTGTGCCACCGGGTGGCTGAAGCAAATCCCATCCAGTCGCAGCAATACATGGACGCCAGGACGCCGGACTCAAATGCTGCTCCGCTACCCGCGTTTGGTACAGCGGTATTCTCCTTCAGCGGTGCCCAGGGCAATTCCAACATTCAAGCTCACGTCTCAGTCCTATTCCTGGAGGAAGCGAAAGAAGAGATTGAGGAGCAACCCAGCGCCCAAATTCACATTGCTAAAAGCTCCAGAGCAGCCGAGCAAAAAGCAGAAGCACAACCTGAACCAGGGGCCGCTCCACCTTCATCTCAACCAGCGCCCGCTTCAGGCAAGGCCAAGTATGATTGGGGACCTCCCCCAGAAGGCGAATACTGGATTTACCCGGAGGACTCGGACGAATAATCGCCGGCTCAACCCTGCCCTCAGGCAACGTTCATGTTTTTTTGTCGACTGTCTCTCTTTTTGCAAATTCTCAATGTATGCCGTGAATGTTTATGTTTGGCCTCACAATTATGCAGTTTTGTGCATGAACGTGCCCCTGCGAGGGATTTTGCTGGAAAATTTCTTACTCTCTCTCCGGCCCCTGCGTGGGTTAGTTACTTTTGTTTTTTCTGGTCTTCAAAGCTCTACAGCCCCTGCGTGGGCTTCCAGTCTCAGTCATAGAGCCCATGTTTGGGTGAATGGTTTTAATGGTGTCGCCCCTGCGTGGGTTTTCAGTTACAATGAGGGGGCCCTTGCTTGGGTTGCTGGTCTTAATGGTGTCACCCCTGCGTGGGTATTCAATCTCGATGAGAATACCATCCTTCCAGAGCGCCACCCCTGGCCTCTGACGACTTGTTATCCTGGCTGTAATTGTTTTCTGCTGATAATGTAAATAATATAAGTAGCATAGTTTTTAACGATAAAAAATAAAATAATAAAACTTGAATTTGTAATGTTAAACTATGGATAAGCCTGGTAAATTATGAGTGGAAAATTATACCATAATAAAAGTTTTGATGTTTGTATTTGGTCAAAGGCAAATTATGAGTGGAAAATTATACCATAATAAAAGTTTTGATGTTTGTATTTATATTGATAAAAATTTATTAACCATTAAATTTCTATAATTATTATAATATATAAATATTTTGAAAAATATTTGCAAGAAATAAATAGAGATTCTTAGCTAGGATGAAAAAATCCAAAGAAAAAAAGAAAAAGAAATTATTTTAATGTTCATCAGGCTAAAGATAGCCTATGACACAGATTGTTTCCAAAGAAAAAGAAGAAAGAAATTATTTTAACTTCCACGAGGCTAAAGATAGCCTATGAAACAAAGTGTTTCTTCATCTGCTTGATGTATTCAACGTTTCTTTTGTGAAGTTTTACAATAAATGCTCCCAACATTTTTTAGAAGTATGCCTCCGTGTCCTATGATTAGTCAGGTTCCACGACATATGTCTATGATTAGTGAGGTTCCACGACATATGTTTCAGGTGTTCGAATTGCTCCAATGTTTTTGTCTGCTATGGATTACAATGTTTAAACATCATCATAGCTTTTATTTAAAAAAAATACAAAATTTATAATGTAACGTATCTTTTAAATTTAATTTTAGATTACTAATGAGTTTTTTAATTATGAATTTTTTATTAATGGTAGAATTTGAATTTTGAGTTTTATAAATAATATAAAGCATTGTTAATTGAATTATATAGTTTTATTTATCAAAAATTTGAATCTTGAATTTTATAATTTAAATACTAATATTGAATTAGTCTATGACTAAAAAAAATAAAATTCTAATTTTATATTTATTTATTTATTTTTAATATGATTTATTATTAATTAACACAAAAAACACATTTTTTTTAATCATTTTTATAAAACATTTTCATATATTTTAAATTCAAACATATTTATTTTAATTTATAAATTTATTAATCTTATACTATATTCTAAATATTTCATTTATGTTTTTTAATTCTAAGTTAACACACCTTATTTCTAAGTGTGAACTCTTAGCTTCAATGTTTGTAATCACGCTCTTTGCAACTTGCGATTCATACTTCGATAATAGAGTTAAGGGTTCACTCGAGGTTTCAAAATATAACAGTTACGATAAAACATGAAATAAAATCAATTTTTTAAAATATTTAGAATAATATAACAAATATTAACATTTGAAAATTATTTAAAATAAAATATTTAGTTTCAAAGATATATTTATATTTTTGATTATTATAAATATAAAAAATATATATTTAAAATAAATTAAATATTTTAGAATGTGTATCTATTTGTTAGCAAAATAAGCTTATGATTGTGTTGATTTTGTAATTCCTTGTAATTTCTATTGGTATATTTTGTAATTCCTTGTAATTTCTATTGGTATATTGACATAGAGTGACATATATATATATATAAAATAAAGACATTTTTGTCAAATGTTAATGTCTTAATATTTTAATTGTGTCTCTAGTGAATTTGTATTTGTTTTGGTTGTTTCTTTACAAAATAGGCTTATGATTGTTTTGAGTACATTGACTTTGCAATTTCTGTTGGTATATTGATATATTATTTCAATTTATCTCAAAATGTGTATATATATTAACGATTAGGGTGAAGTGATTAAATATAAAGATTTTTAATAAATGATTATAAATTTGAATAACAAAAACATTTTTGTCAAATGTTAATGTTTTAATATTTCAATTATTTTTGTAACAGAACTAGAAATTATAGGTCTGTGTGGATAGTGAATTTGTGTCCAACGGAAAATTGGTATGTGTGCATAGTGGATTTGTGTGCAATGAAGTTTTTTTGTAATATTATATATCCATGCTCCATTAATAACACAAATTAACTTTCAAATTTATCATGGACATATGTTATAGGTTATTTGGTTTTGATCACTATATCTTTAGATCACTATTGATTTCTTTGATTGTTACATCCTTGGATCACCGTTGATTGCTTTGAAAGTATTTTTCATTTCAACATTATATAGATGTGATAAAATTGTTTTTTTCATTTACAAAACTTTAACATTACATTAATACGTGTGTTAATGATCTTCCACTATTCATTGTTAGATAAAGGATTTTGTAGTTCGCCAGTACAAAAGCTTCAATGTTACATTAATAAATGGGTTACTGATTTTCCACTATTCACTACACCATAATGGATTTTGCAAGAAAATTGCTTAAATTCCACTTTTATTTACTTTCGTAATAACCACTCTCACTAAGTCAGCTTGTAGTATCGATGGTTGGTCAAAATGTTAAGTTATATTGTCCCCCATTGTATACATATCCAAATATCAATATGGGTGCACAAAAAAAAATGTTGTTGATATCGATGATGCAAAATGTAGATTGCTTAGTAGGAGGGTCCTTGGGAGTGGGGAAGATTGGCATGCTTACGAGTGTAGGTCCCAATAGTTTTTCACAACCATTTCCCACCAAACATTGAGGTTAAAGTTCAATATCACATTTATATCTCACTATCTGTATTATTTTGTTCTTGAATTTAAGGATCAAAGCTCAATGATCGAAAAAGAAAAATCAAGTAGGAATTAGGGGACGTTCTTAGATTCTTGTTCTCAGAAAAGACAATGGTTGTTCTTAGATTCAAAATCAGATGAATGGAATGGCATTAAACACTCTTTCTCCAATTCATGAATAAACAAAGATGAAAGATAGTTGGTCTTGTTGATTAGGTAGTAAATACATTAGATGAATATGTTAGGTCCAATATTCGCTAAAGTTCTCAATAAGAGTTATCATCATTAAATCAGCTAGACCAAAGAGAAAATGGTTAATGATAGTAATTAAAAAAAATTAAAGAAAAAAAACTAACCAACTATCAATTAGAAACATAATAAATTTTATAAAAGTATTATTTTACATCAACCTTGTGAATTTATTCAATTACAAATACATCTATGTACTCCTTTATACAAGAAATATTTTTTTTAACATGGGAAAAACCAATAGTTATTTGTACATGGAATGGAATGACATTAAACACTCTTGCTCCAATTCATGAATAAAAAAAATGGCACTAAAGTTTCAACCATGGGCACACTCAGATTTAAATTTAAATTGACAATTACATTTTCCTATTTACTGCCTACCTGCTTACCAAGTCACCAACACTTTTTTCTGATGCTCATGGCATTACTCTACACCATATTGATCATTAATCCGTATCATGTATCACAAGGGCACATTTGTCTGGGTATCGATGGAGACGAGTATGAGCACATTGCTATAGATATCTCATGGCATTAATGTGCACCATATTGATCATTAACCCATATCATGTATCACAGGGACGCATTTGTATGGACATTGATGGAGACGAGTATGAGCACATTGCTATTGAGATTGAATGATGGAGTATGAGGAGTAGTGATTAAATTTGAAGGGTTGGTATTAATTTTATGTAGCCCTTCCATAATGAAAAACTTTAAAAGAATACATTTCAATTCACAACAATGTTTTATCTTTACATTTAATTTTCAATCAAATTTATTTCTATTAAATAAATTAAATTCCTAAAACTAGATTGCAAGTAGAAATTATCCTAGGGTCAAAAATTGAAGGATTTTTCCTCTTATGCAAGTATTATATTGTTTGGATATTTGAAGGGTTCTCGAATCCGAATTCACATTATTAATTGATATGCTCCACATACTCGCTGGAAGGCTTATTTGGATCACATAGTATCTAGTGGAATTTTGGATTTAAATTCTCTAATTTTGGTGGGGGATTTGAACATGATCATGGGGTAACACGAGATATGGGGAGATAATGTTAAGGAGAATCCTTTAGAAGCTTATTTCAAGGGGCTTTTTAATTATCATTCTCTTGTTGCCATCACTCCCTATCTTATTGTTCCTACTTGGCGGAACGAACGATCTAGATTAGAGGGCATTTCCAAAAGGTTGGACAGATTCTTTGTCAATGAGGCGTTGTTGGAATGAATGAAGGATATCAAATCACAGGTCATTCCATCATTCTTTTCTAATCAATTGTCGATTCTATTGTCATGGGAGGGAGATTCTGGGTGTCAGACATATCCATTTAAATTCAATTCTTCATGGTTGAAATTAAAATAATTTGAAGTAGTGGTTAGATAAATATGGAATAAAGCTCTCTCTCCCACACCTTGGGACTATATGGGTTCCATATGTAGCAAAGTGAGAGCTATAAAGAAGGATTTTAGAACATGGGTAAAAAAGAAGACTGAGAATACACAGGAATTGGTTGACATCGAAGATTCTATTCACTATTTAAATGACCCTTGTGATCTTCTATATTTCTCTGAACTATACAAATAAAAAATTATGGAATTGGAAGCTAAGAAGAGAGCGATTTTCTTGTTGCAGGAAGAAGAATGGCAGATGAAAAGTAGGGCTAATTGGGTGGTTATTGCTGAAAATAATACAAAAAAATATCATAATCATGTGTCCAAAAGAAGGAAGGACAACACCATCAGGGGTATTAGGGATGATGATGGACATTTGTTATCCTCGCATGCAAATATTGAAAGAGAAACTGTCAGCCACTTTAGCAGGCTATTTAAAGGGAAAAACCATGTCTTCACATCACAGATGGAATTTATTGAACATATGCCCCATATGTTTTCCGATGAAGATAATGAGATATTGGGTCGACCAACTTCGAAGGAAGAACTCTTTATGGTTTTATGAGCATGTTCCAAGGAGAAAAGTATTGACCCAGATGGCCGGGGGTAGAATTTTCATACATTTCCTAAAGCTAATGATTATAGATCTTCTAGCGGTAGTAGAGGAGTCTAGGACTCAATGCTGCATCTATTGTTCCATCAACACTACATTTATTGCACTTATTTCAAAGAAGTAGAATCCTTCATCTTTTCCAGATTATAGGTCCATATCACTATGAAACTCTATTTATAAGATGATATCTAAATTAATTCCTATTAGGCTTAAAAATTATTTGTCTAAGCACATTTCACTAGAGTAGTTTGGCTTCCTTAAAGGGAGACAAATACATGATGTCATCGCTATTACGCGATAATGCATACATTCCATTAAGGTTCAAAAGATGAAGACATGAATGATGAAGATTGATTTGGTCAAAGCCTACAACTGTGTGGATTAGGAGTTCTTGCAATTGACACTTCACAACATAGGGATTTATATCCAAAAAATAGGATGGATTATGGCTTGTGCTTCTTCTACAAATTTCATAGTGATCATTAAGAGATTCACTTTGAATTTTTTCAAGGTTTTTAAAGGGTTGCGACAAGGATGTGCATTGTCCTCTCTCCTATTTTGACTTGTCATTGATGGATTGAGTCGAAATATCGACAACACTAGGTACAAGGGTTTGATTATGGAAGTGAGATTGACCAAAAACATCTCCATCACCCACTCATTAGAGAAATTTTGAGGTCTAAAATGGGTCTTAAAACAAAAATACATAACCAAAATCAACTTTGTAAGAACCAATAGGATTCAAGATGATGATGTCAATCATGGGGGACGATTCACCATTTTTGGAGTAAAAAAGTAAAAAGATTGTTATTATTTTTTTTTTTCAACTTGTATTTTCAACTTATCCCCCTATGGTTTTACTCAAATTTCAAGTAGGAGCATTCATCGGATGCATAATTTAATTCCTCATCCAAGGATTACCCATGTTTCATACTTTCGATGGACCTTGTTACGCGAAAAATGAGAAATACATTAAAAACGTGATTGCGATCACATTTTTTCATGTATTTCTCATTTATCGTGTAGTTGGGTCCATCGAAAGTATGAAACATTGGTACTCCTTGGATGGGGAATTAAATTCCACATTCAATTAGTGCTCTGCTCGAAATTTGAGTTAAATCGTTGGGAGATAAGTTGAAAAATTAGTCTTTTCTTTTTCCCTCTAAAATTTGATGATGTAATCTAATCTTATTTTATTATTTCCACTATTATTTTATATTATTCCAAAGGAGACCCATTTAGACCTCAAAAATTTATCTAATGTGATGTTTGTAGATGATTTATTATTCAGTTGTGAAACAAAGATGGTAGAATGGATGCAACTGCACATGATTCTCATGTCTTTTGGGGAGGCATCAGGACTTTATATGAAAAAGGATAAGTTAGTACTGATCTCAGGTGACAAGGAGGATATGGTGATCAAGGAAATATGCAACATATTTGATATCTCTTATATTAATATTGATGAAGGTTTTTTCTACCTAGGCTTCAAGCTAAAACCAAATAACTATGGCAATAAGTACTAGGATTGGTTGATCAATAAATTTGACAAGAAGTTGATAGTCTGGTAAATCATATGGTTATCTTTAGGAGGGAGGTTGATATTGATTAAGTTAGTACTTAAATGTATTTATGTATTTTGGATGCATTTGTTTATGCTTTCGATGGAGATCATCCACAAATTAGACGTCATTATGGATATATTCCTATGGTCTGACCACAAACAACTGGGGAAAATACGCTTGATAAGCTGGACAACTATTGCTAGGCCAGTGGAGTCAGAAGGGTGAGGCGTATTGGATATTAAAGGATTTAACATGGCACAGATTATAAAGAAGCTATGGAGGGCATTGTCGAGAAACAACATCTGGTCACATATTATAAGTGGAAAATATATGAATTGCAAGATCTTCTATGTATGGATCAGGGAAGGAGTGGTACTTAAGCATGGTTCTTCATACATTTGGTAGAGCATGATGAAAAATAAAAACTGGCTCTTTGAGAGTCTTCGTTGGGACAATGGAAATGGTTCGCAGATCAAGGATGGTATAGATGCCCTTAAATGATTTGTAAGCAACCATACATTTTCGGTTCCACTTCACAGCTTCCTTCATGAAAAAGGTATCTTCCTCCTTAACCAAAATCATATTGATAGAAATTTCTTTTCCATTTTTAATTCATGGCTTAGGGAAGATGAGATTGGATTAATTGGTGTTTTAGCAGTGGAATGGGAAAACTACCTCACACAACTTTTTCTCACGGGTATTTTTATCTATGAGTAAGAAGATAAACTAGTATGGATGGAAAGATTAAAAAGGGACAAATTGTAGCACGAGAGATATATCAAAAACTTACAATGGTCCAATTTCAAAGACTTCAATCTCAGACTATGGTTCCAAAAATCATGGTATTGGGAGATATGTTTTAAGTTAAAATGCTTTTGTTGGTTGTCTTTACATGACAAACTTCTCATATAGGAGAAACTTATTCATAGGGGTTTCATTGGTCCATGAATTTTCCCTATGTGTATGAATGACTATGAGGATGTGAGACATTTATTCCTAATTTGTCCCTTCACATCAATCATATGGATAGGGGTTATAGATTCATTATGCATTGAATTGATTTGGATGTGGAGTTCATTGGAGGATTGCCTGAAACATTTGTTCAACAATCAAAAGGAACATTTCCCCCTTCCTTTCTACATTATCTGGGGTATATGGAGATGCAAGAACAATATTTTTGAACATAAATTCGTTGATGTTAGGTCCGCTATGATAAATATTGTGGCATATTATGGAGAGATTGGTCTAAGGAATAAGAAACAACATAAGAGATCGATCAGAATAAGGGACATATGGAAAAATATCCTAGCTAGTTTTTTCGATGGTGCATGTTATAGGACATTTTTTCACATCCAATTAATAGGCCTCCTAATGGGATCAATCAATATCCTATTCCCCCTTTTCATCATCTTGCACAAAGCCCTAAGCATGCCTCTTTCATTCCCTAAAGTTTCTGCCTCAAACTCCATCATCTAAGCCAATTTTAGGACCAACGCACCTTGGCCTCTTGCTAGACAACATTCACCTACATGTTTCTCCACCGTGGCCTACGTTGATCACCTACAGGTTGCTCCCCTTTGCACCTGTGTTGGTTCTACAAATTCGGGAAAAATAGGTAAATTATGGAATCCTCCTATTCCATAAGCTTCCAAAATTTGTTACAACCATTCACCTTAGATAAAACATCTAGATCCTATCCTACCCTACCTTGGAGTTTACATCCCTTACCCTTTGACCCTATCCTCCCATCAAAGGTGGATCTAAAACCTTAGATTGGTAATTGGATAAGAACCCCCAAGTTACCCCACTCCTCTATATATTTACAGCCTTCCATATGCAAGGGGTTGGATTTTGGAGAGTGATTTTACCCTTATGTTGTTATGGTGAGAGGTTTCATTTCATGCATCTAGGGTGATTGGAGGTGCACATTATGACAAGGAAAGGACAAGTCAACCTTGGAGGAGCTCTTCTAAGAGATCAAGACCCATTTATGGTTGTAAACTCCTTTCATTTATATTAATGCAAAGAATTCTATGTCTTCCTATATGTGATGTTGTTATTTCTTGTATTTCAATACCAAGTTCACCTATTGGATAGAGTATTTAGGTGATACTGCATAGATCTCGTAGTTTCTTGGCTTGTGTCATCTGACTATGCATGCTCTAATTTTGGAAATTAGAGCTGGAATTAGAGAATTCAAGCTAAAGAAGGGGCAAAGCCCATGACAGATTCCAGGAAGGTTTCATACCTTCATCTATTTACTTTAAGGAAGGCATTGTGTTCCTTGTCTCTTTGTTGTTCTAGGTTAGCCACCAAACCTAGGGGAGATACTTTTGTCTGCAATCATAAATCTTGTATAAAAAATTGGCGATCATACTAGGGAATGGTGTATTCCCTTGGTCGTTCCTTTGTCCATTGTTTTTGATTACCTCCTTGATAGACGTTTGTTGCTTTACCCATCCAAGAACAAACCTAGGAAGTCATTTCATTGAGTTTATTTTGCAATTTTTGTGTTGGACTCCTCTATTCATGGACCAACGCACCCCCAATGCCTTTAACAGAGTGTTTTTGGTCATTGGTCGTTTGGATGAATTGTTGTTTCTGTCCTCATTCTAAGAAGTGCATTTGAATCAGTGATTAAACATTTGCATCTTAGTTTTATTCATTTCAAATATTAAGTGTGTTGAAAATAAAAATCTTGCATTTCCATTTAGGGTTTTGTATGTGCATTGATATAGGAACAATTACATTGAAAAGGGAAATTGCATCTTGCATCTTGTTTGCTACATGTTGTGTGTTGCATACTGACTTTTTATTCCCTTTGTCAGCTAGATTTTCATTGAAAGAGAAAGATTCCATTTTCTCATGCTAGATTTTCATTTTAGGATATTCAGGTGACATTCGTGGTGAGCCCAAAACTGAAACTTAATCAAATATAAACAGTAAAATTTATTGAATCAACCTAAGGAGCATTTGTAACATTAATGCAAACATTTAGAGGTCTAGTCTAGAGACATGTTCTGGCATCGTTAAACGTAGGAGCCGTCATTGTTTGCCAGTGTTGCATCTAGGTGTGAAATCTTGTTCCATATATGTGAGTGTATAGGATCTTTCTCCATGTACCTTTGGTATACTAGACAAATCTCCATGCACACAAAATATATGAGAACACTCTCATTGAACGGTTACGCTTTAGACAACACTACTACGGACTGCACTCCCACATACTGTGGAGTATATTTTGGGAGTCCCCTATAGGTTTCTATCCAGCCATAGGTAACTGAGTCTACCACCTTGTATACCATGATACACCAAAGGTGTATATTGCAATTCACGGTTTCTTGGTAATCATTTATGCCTAGATTACCCTCTTTTTGATTTATTTCTTTTTGTGTTATTAAAATTTATTATCCAATGTGGAAGAGAAAAATGCCCCACCCCATCATTCACGTAGAATGAAAAATAAGCCTCCTCTTTCACCAGCGGCCACTCCTAGCCATTGTTAGAAGCATAAGAAGATGAAAACTACCGAATTAGAAACTTTGGGATCTACTTATGAACCTCCTCATGATATTGATATGCAAGAATCATCTATCCCTTCGAGTTCTGATACGGAGATTACATCTACACTTGACGGTGATGCTGACACAATTGAAACAGAAGTCCCTGAAACCTTGTTGCCTAAGGTCATTAAATCTGGCCTTCCTAAGTGAGACAATTTGATTCTTGAGGTTGTTGAACCTGAGAATCCTCAACCATCTTCACCTGTTGCTTCAGGACCTTCCTCCTCTCTTCATTTGTCTCAAACATAACCTATATATCTTGGACCTGAGGGTGAACTTATTCCACACAGACTTGCGAGTATTGAAGAGATCCCATAGGAAGAGCCTCATCCTTCCACTCATGTTCATTGCGAAGGACTCCATTTTTATCAAATTGATCCTTTTCCTTCTCTTCAGGCTCCAACAAAAAATTCTTTACCTGATTCTTTGGACTTACCCGCAGATCTCTTGCAAAAATCTTCATTGGGATTGTTAACCATGACTGGAACTGATTCAACTTTTGTGTCTGCCACCATGGTTTAGACATCGAATGTTTATTACTCATCTATGTTTGCAACATCACCAAAAACTTATTTGCATGGTGGCCCGTCCATCCCACCTGGTTATCAGTCTTTATTTGGTACCTTTCTGGTGCATCTTCTAGTCCTTGGACCCCTTCCATGTCATCTAATTCGGGAATAACATCTGGTACTTCTCTTATGAGTGCCTCAAAGTATGATCCTTTTCCTCCATCTACACCTATGATCAAGCAATAGGCTGGCCCTTATGTCAGTGGGCAAGGCTACCTTCAATAGTCTAACTCTTCTCATGTTAGGTACCCACCATCTGGATCGTAGTTGCGTCCATCATCCCCTCCTCCTTTGGCAGTGGGGCGAGATGTTGTTGGTATACCTAAAATTGGTAATCAACCTTATTATAGTCCTCCTTATCTTGGAATGGATGCTAGTGTTTGGAAACCTACTTTTCCTGTTCAACTTGGTTCATTTTGGGACCGATTGTTGAATCCTCAACCTGCACCATCTTTGTCTCAAATTCCTATCCATCCATCAGCACCCCAACAAGCTCAAATACATGTGAGCCAACATTTACAAGTTGTTGTTCCATCACAACCTTTTCCCTCGGTATCTGGCACTTCCCAGGTTCCACTTACCCAGCCTGTACAAGGTACCTTACATTCTCAACCGCTTGGATAGGGTACTCCTCAAGTTTTCAGATTATTCATAGTATGGTGCAATCCCAATCGAACCCACCTTACCATGGGGCAATGAAAACCCCCATTGGGAAACAATATGGACCGTATCAAGGTATTCCTCAAGCACCTTTTCAAGGCCAACAAACCCAAACCCAACCATTCTAGTAGCTTTATCGTCATCCTAGGGCTGGAAAACAAGGTCACTTGTATACTGGTTATCATAATCCTCCCTATTCTAGTACCTAGGTTCCTTATTATCATAACCCTCCTTATCAAGGGATGCAAGTACCTATTGCCCAAGTTATTCCTTTATATCCAGGTCATCCTTCTCTGGACTTTAACCGACAGTTTCCTTTTGTGGCTACTCTCGAATTGCCAAAATTAACTGGGCTCACTAATGACCCCATTTCTCATTCGCCTGGGTAGTTGATTATCCCAACTAAATTTCCTTCTGATATCCGAAAATTCAATGGGAATCCAGGAGAATACTCATCAATGAACATTATGATGTATCATCTATGGTGTTCTTCAAACTCCCTTAACAATGATTCTATTCAACTTCGTCTTTTCCAAAAAACGTTTACTGGTACCGCAGCTAAATGGTATATTGAATATCTAGAGCTTTGTTTCATGATTTCGATACTTTAGCCACCACCTTCCTGACACATTCCAGTTTCCCTTCAGATAAGAAACTAGAACGAAACTCTTGAGCAACTTCAAACTATCAGATTCCACACACATCTCAGATCACATTCATGAGTGGAGACGCCACCATTGGTCGGTTAATACTTATGTTCCTGATCAATTGTTAGCATAATGGTTTTTCAAATTTCTATTAGCCCTTATAACAGAAGATATGGCTAAAGGTGGAGTCATTACCAAAGAGAAAGTTATTGCTCGTGCACAATATTTGGAACCTGTTTAAACCCAATTGAGCATGCTCTGTTATAAGATACCAAACACTCCGAGACATATGAACATTTTCTCCTCCACCCGGTAAAGAATATCATGTCGCTGATGGTGTTATTGGTTCTGTAAGTTCGCAGTCGGCGAGTAAACCGTCTAGTATTTGTCTTACTACACCTACTCAAAACCCTCAATCCCATCCTCGTACAACTTTTGCTTCCGAGATAAATATCATTTCATCTGATAAAGGAAAGCCTCAACAACAACCTGGAAGCAAGACGAAAGGAAAAGGTAAGAAAAAGAAAGATCCTTGACCACAGGATAAACAAACAAATCAGTCCTCTGATGAGAAACAAAAGCCTTGATAATCATGCTTGATTTGCAATGAGGATCACTTTACATGTGATTGTTCGCACCACAATGAAGTGAATCAGTTTCTTAAACATTCCACTTCTCTTGCTGTTTTGATCGACCTGTTTCCCAATTAGGAGACACATATGGTTTCCTGGGACCCTTCTTCCTCTAACACGATTTTGATGCTTTCCTCCTCGACGTTGAAATATGACATTATGGTGGCCACTCGAAAAAAGGACTATGGTAATGTGAATCCACCGTATGGGTAGGCTACTGATCAACCTGCCAGTTCAACATCACCTTGATTTGATCCTACTCCACCTCTGATTCTTGCAGAATTAACTATCAAGCGTCTGAAGGGTGTTACTCATAAGGTTTCAACCCTCGTTCAAGAGATACCCAAAATTATAATGTAGTTGAATACTTGGTTCAGTCTCCAATAGCTATGTCAACTCTTGAAGTATTGCAGAACTGCCCCGCCCAAAAGAAGGCCTTGTTATCAGCTATCAGATGTGTGGATCCATCAGATTCTAACATAGTGGTTTTCTCTCATGAAAACTATACCCCTCAACTTCCAGCTCAATTATATTTTATAATCCAGGTCATCGTCCATAGTAAGAACATTCATCACTCTATTACGGATGAGGGAGGATCGACCCACATTATGTCCTTGTCTTGCTAGAAGGCGATGGGTTCGCCTCAACTGAGTCAATCAACCACCACATTGAAAGCCTTCGATGGAAGAACGTACAAACCTTGTGGGACTCTGAATTCCCTTTAAGTAGAACTTGGGGGAAAAAATGTTTCCATATAAGTCCAAGTTATTAACAAATCTCTCGATTATAATACTCTATTTGGACGTACATGGGTTTACGCCATGGCTTTTGTCATTACGACTTACTTCCATATGATCGCATTTGCTTATAAAGTTAGTATTGTAGCCATAGATCAACTCACCTTTTTTGCCTCTAATTCTCATGTTACTAGAAGTGTCCCTCTTGCAGGGGAAACTATACACTCCTATCAACATGCCAGAGTTGGATTGTTGAAGGATTCTTTGGTTATGGGAACCTTTTCATTCCCTCCTCCTCTCCTTCCCAACATCTCACCTTTAGTTGCTTATATCAACATGATATCATCCTCTATTATCTTGGATGATACTTGGATCGTACCTGATGAAACTAACATCCAAATTTTTGGAGACCAAATCTCACTTAGCCCCGTTGAGGTAGATTATGAAGCCATATATTAATCTTATGTGACTTACACCTTTTATTTGATTAATTGGGTAGATTGATCATTGGATTATGGCACATATTCTGATCCTTTTTCTCAAGTATTCTCTATTGATGAGAGCATCATGGAGATCATGATGCTAGATCACGGGTCGTGGGACGAACATCACCATTGTTCCTCCTTACCATATCACATTAAGGATAATATCAATGATGTATATTTACCTAATTTTGTTGAGCCTTTTACGAATTTTGTCTCCATTCATGAGGTCAACTCCGAAAATAACCCTTCAAATATTGAAGAGACCATACCTATTGATATCCTGATTAAACCAGGAATTGTCGAGAATATATACATTAGAGCATCTTGTTCTCCCTTTGAGATCAAGATTTATAGAGGCCTTTTCCATGAGTTTCGATATGTCTTTGCCTGTACTTATGAATAAATTCCAGGTATCGACCCAAACATAGTAGTGCACGAGATAAAAACATATCCTAATGGAAAACCTATTTGACAATGCCTCCGTTCGATCCATCCCAAGAAGGATGTTGGCATTAAGGCTGAAGTTGAAAATCTTTTACAAGTTGGTTTCATATACCCCATTCCTTTAACTCATTGGGTATCGAACGTTGTCCTTGTCATGAAGAAATAGGACATGATCCAAGTATGTGTCGATTACCAGGACATGAATTGTGCTTGTCCTAAGGAAAACTATCCGACCCCGTTTATTGACCAGATTTTTGATGACTGCGCTAGCTGCGAGATTTATTCATTCATGGATGGATTCTTGGGCTATAATCAAATCAACATTCTGTAGGTGGACCAACCTAAAACTGCATTTATTTGTCCCTGGGGTACTTTTTCTTATTGAAAGCTCCCATTCGTCTTGAATAATGTTGAGGCCATGTTTCAACGTGCTATGGATTATGCTTTCCATGATATTAAACATATCGTGCAACCCTATTTAGATGATCTCCCTACTCATTCCAAACATTGGATTGATCACCTAATGCATTTAAGTGTTAGTTTCCTCCATTGTAGACATTATAGCATTTGACTTAACCCGCATAAATGTGTGTTGCGTGTCGGTTATGGTCAGCTACCTAGTTTTTTTATTTCAAAACAAGGAATTCGTATTGATCCCCTGAAAGTGCAGGAAATTGTTGACTTGCATGCACCTTCTTCTCTTGTTTAGTTACAAAGAATCCAAGGGAAATCTAACTTCCTACAGAGGTTCATCCCTAATTACCTGAGATGACCAAAGGATTCACTCGCTTACTGAAAAAAGGGGTTCCCTTCCGTTGGGACGTTGATGCTCAGAAAATGTTTTATGCCCTTAAAGATGTACTAGTTTGGGAGTTTTTTGTATACCCCCGTGATTATCAGTGTGACTATTTCCTTTATCTCGTTGCTGCCATTTATACTGTGTCAATGGTATTGGTCCAAGAAGATGATATAGGGACTGAACATCCTATTTATTATACGAGTCGTAACCTTAGTGATACTGAAATCATATATACTCATGTAGAAAAGTTGGCTTTGGCAGTCGTTCAAGCCGTCCAAAGGTTTCACCATTAGACCTTGCTTAGGAAAATTATGTTTGTTTCTGATTGCAACCCTATAACATATATACTGTCATGTCAATTGCTAGGGGAAAAGTAATCTAAATGGATCTTTATTCTCCAAGAGGTCAGCCTAAAATTTAGCAAATCCAAGTTGAAGTAATCCTTAGTTTTCACCGAGCTTATGTGCGATCTTCCTTCCCTTGTTTTTGAATCTATATATGAACATTCTATCAGTAGCGAGTTATTGTTTCTGATATCATCATCTGACCCTTGGTATGATAATTTTTTGATCTATCTCTAGACCCAAAATTTCTGACCTAATACCTCTCGCTCTGAGCAGCGACGTATTTGATACTAATCCCGAAGTTATGTTATTATTGACGACACTTTTACCATCATGATATTGATACGATATTACGTAGGCGCCTCACCCTTGAGGAGTCTGATAAAGTACTCAATGAATGCCACAAAGGGGCATGTGGTGGACATTTGTCTGGTTATACTGTTGTTGTCTAGGCAAATCCTCTCTGCAGACAGAGACGATCCCTCTAGCCTAATGAGTGGGACTAGCAACCTACATGACAATCTACAAGACACTTTCCTAAATTACAATCGAAATAAGAGAAGAGGAAGATGGCCTACCTCATTATGATGCTATAACATCCTCCTTTGTTGAAGACCTCAAACCACTTGCATCTCGTGCTCAGTCCTACTGCTCACAGTGTTTGAATGCACGCATAAGAGATCAAAGACACAGCAAAGCATATGAATACAAATAGCATAATCAAAAGTAATCCACTTAACAGATCAAGGAGCATTAAGGTAAATGATGCATTAACACACACATTTATGGAAAGTGAACCAATAGTTGTATATATTAATAGAATAAAGGAGAAAGCATACAACTAAGCCTTGATGTCAATAAGCTCTCATTGAGTGAATGTCAAAGTCCAAGAACTCCTACTCCAAGCCAAATGAGTAACATATAGGCACAATCTCAACATAAGGGTGCAAATACTCAAGGACCAACCATTTGGGAATGGAAAAAGATGAATATATAGGTAGGGAAAGGGAGTTAGGATCTCTCCAAAGATAGGATAAGACCCTCATCTCAAAGAGCTAGCTAATAGGGATAAGACCAAAGGGCCAAGTTGAGAGAACTCGACCTCATCCACGTCGAACAGCCTCCATCTCGTCGTTTCGGAAGCCTCTAGATCATGAATATTCTTGTCCTCTTTGGGAAAAATTGCCTTCTATGGATCATCATGGGTATTCAAGCCAAAAGTCGTTGACATCGCAATGCTAGTATAATGCAACTAGCGATTATCGTGGGTATCTAGTGTCAGGGTCACGATGATGCTAACATTAGGGTTTTAGAGCCCCTTTTCTCCAAGAAGAGCTCAAATATTTTTTCATTAGTGTTTTAGGGAGGATCTAAGCTGCATATCAGTATGGGTGTACTGCATGATTGCAAAATTTCGGGCACTTCGGGGTATGACACAGGGAAGTGTAGGAGGCATGACAAAATTCTTTGTAACAAATGCCCCCTAAAGCATGAAGGTAGAACAAAGGGTGATGGTTGAGATGCTTTACGAGCTTTTGCAAGAACGAGAACAAACACTGTCAAAAGAATTGCAAATCAAGGATGCATATACATATACATATCTAATATCAAAACATGAATCCACGATATGGACACAACCATCTAGATAAAAGAGGACTATGCGAAAAGATCCATGGCATGGGTACAACCATTCAAATGAAAAGGATCATCTATAAGTATAAGATCCAAGGTATGGATGTAGCCACCCGATATAGAAGGATCATCATAATATAGAGTCCCATGGTATGGTCACAACCATCCGTATAAGCAAAACTTGTGTACAATCATGAACAAGACATAGCTCCACGCAACCTGAGTCATATCAGACTAAACTCAGGGTCTTTTTCTCCATCCCAACCCAATCAACGTATGAATTATAACATCGAATGAATGTGTCGAAGTCAAACATGCTAGAAAACCACCTGATTACTAGCCAATGATGTGGACCGTTAACAGGTACAAGATGAACCACCAATAATGACAATGGTCCTCAAGGTTCGACTGTACAATCTGTGAATGTGAAAAGGAAATTGAAGTCGAACACTCGTGGAATTATCCGATGGAAGGCCAATGATGAAAACATGTCATTGGATGCAAAGAAATTTCCATTAATGCATGCAATCTCTAAGGTACTTAAAGGGAGTCTCTAAGTCACCTTTCTGGATAATGCGCTGAAGTCGATAGGAAGTGACCCGTCGAAGGAGAGCCATAATGATTCCACCGTCATCAACACGAAACAAGGAATAAAGTGAAATGAATGAGTATGATCAAGACTATAGAAAAAGGTCAGACAATGTATAGGCAACAAACTGTAGATAGAAATTCTCTCGAACATATTAGCGACATGACTTCTGAGTGTGGCAGCATTTGACTGAACATAGAACTAAGGGTCATGATGACAAAGTGGAATAGTCAGATGAGAGACAAAATGGATCACCCAAACCTAGAATTTAGACAAGTGAATGAGCGAGGATATCCCAAACCCGACACGAGAAACAGATAAGTGTCATGTTCAAGAGTGACATGCTGCCTATACAAGGGATGTTTCACTTTCTTTTTCCCCACTATTTCTAGTAGTACCCCAATTATTTCTAATCACAAGCTTGAAGGGGATAGCATATGCTTGTCATAGAAGTTCATTCTTAGAATGAATCCATCCTAGTAAGTTTTACAAGTCTTAGGAAGGAAAAACCCGATCTCATCATGGTGATAAGTCTTTAGCCGTTTAATTTTTTTAACGAGTCTGGTGGAAGAATAACTCGGTGTAATTTTCACATTTAGAGAGTTTGAAAAAGAAACAAAAAAGAAAACTCCATCATGTATCTGTTTATGATTTGTCTCTCGAATATGAAAAGGTAGAAAACAATATTCGAGAGAATCTCTTGACCATGTCAACCACGGTGTACCTTTTTTCGTAAATAGTCAATCCCAACCCAAAAAAGGGGTAAACGTATACTGAGATGATGTCAATTCATTTAATTTAACGAATTCGAAAAGACAATTACTCGACAATCTTTTCATATTTTGAGAGTCAAAAAAGAGCTTAAATATGACTCCAGGGGGGTTCCTTTTTCGTTTATTTTTAACAAATTCGAAAAAGAGATAAAACAAAAACTCGTTGAATCAGTAAAAAATGATCATTGTCTTCACCAAAAAAGACTTGTAACTGCACAAAGACAACCACACATCACTGATATCAAGAAAAATAATAAAATATTGGCAAAAATATGTTTAAAACTTATAAATAGACCAAAAGTAAAATCATTTTTACCATTTCACTTGGAGTAAATTGGAGAGTGCATTTTACCCCATTTTCTTCGATTTTTCAGGCGAGTAGTGTGGGAGATCCAGGGCATCATTTCACGAACCGTCAGCTTCAGGTAAGAGCTCTGTCTTTTCTCTTTCATTTTATTTTAATTTTATGCTTTTTCTTTGGGTTTTTGCTTGCGAGAAGAGAGGATTTCGATTTTTTATATCAAGGGTGACCATTGTGAGTTTTCTCATAGGACTCGTGATGGTCGATCCTGAGCCCAAAAGGCTCTCGCACTGCCATCGGGAGATTTATAAAAATAGACACGATGGTCACAAAGAGGAAAATTTGAAGAAAAAATTCTTCTTTTGTGCAAAATTTTCGAGTTTTTACCCATGGAAAAGTATCTAATAATAGTTAATGGTTGTTTTGTAGGAGATTTCGACAACATGGTTATCGAATGGAAGGAAAGAGGCCATGAGGAAGAAGATCACCAAGCTTCCCAAGATCTGGAATGCGTGAATTCTTTGAGGAACTGTGGACTAATGAAATTCTTCCGAACCATAGGACTTGGAGCACAAAACGAGCTGCTACACTACCTGATCAGTTTATGGGATGTTGATCAGGAGATCTTCCTCATTGGACACCAAGAAATGGAGTTGGAACTAGCAAACATCTACTTCATTACTGGATTGTATAGAAGAGGAGAAAGGGTTCAACTCTTCAGATCTCGTCCTAGAGGTGAGAGCACCAATGCCATAATCAAGAGGCATTGCCCAGGTGCAGAGACAAAATTGAGCAGGAAGGTGAAGATACTAACTGTCAACAATCTTCCTTTGAGGACAAACCCGTTGAGCGATAAAAATGTGTCTTTTTAACTCCTAATTATCTTCACATTAATTGTCAACCAAGGGACGACTTTTTATTTCAAGAGTGTACTCAGTTTGAGGCGGCTATTTACTCAAGAGTAATGTTTTGCAGTATAGTGCTTAAAATCCAAAAGTAAATGAATGCTGAAACAAAATCTAATTGGAACAGCAAGAAACTGAAATGTTCTGAACTAAATCATTCACTCAAACAACCATCAATCGAGGATGCAGTAGTAATAACTCATTCCTCTAGAGATTGATGCAATTGAAATCAAACTGGAACAAGACAATCAATCTAGGAATGAGGAAGCAGTAACCAATGTTCTCTACAGTTGAGAGTCCTGCTTTAAAGCAATTAAAAGGAAATAGAAATTGAATTAAAGCTGCTATTGAAAGTAAACTATGAAAAATCTTTAAAAGAAAACTCTTTGCGATTAATCAACAGAAATGAACAACAAAGTAAATGGAAAACAAACTGTAATTAAAGGAATTAAACAACGAATCCTATTTAATAAATCTGAACAACAAACTCTAATTAATGGAATCAAATAACCAATAGTCTGTAATGAATATCAAAGTCTGAAATGAACAACGAAGCTTTACATTTGAAATGAACAACATAACAATATAAGTTGAAAAGGATAATAATCTTTGTTATGATGGAAAAGAACAGCCACACGATTCAATCTCAACTTGTACAATAAAACAATTTCATAAAATACTATAACAACACGCTGTAAAAACATGAAACTGTAAAGTAATGCAATTCAAAGGAATAGGAATTAAATCAGACCATCATATGGCAGCAATTGTAAAGATATGATACACAGTAGCAGCGTAATCCACCAGAGGCTGGGCCCTTAGCCACCATCGGATGCTACTGGGCTACTTCATATAAGGCGAATGAACAACAACTCCCAAATCATATATTAATCATGAAATTGTGAAATCATTACAACAACAAAAGCTTTGATAATTACAATGGTAATGCAACAATCTCATTTTCCTCCTATTCTATCCTATCCCATCATAAATAATCCATCATCATTCTTGAATCTCCAATTCTGAATCCTCAATTCTCCCTCCCTATCTTTGATCTCTGTTTTTATTTAAATGGAGAGAGATCAGAGAGCAGTTATAACAGAGATAATTACAACATGATTTATATTACAAAAGTTGATTGTTTCTAACCAATTGATCAACAAGAAATATATTTCCATCCATCTTTCAACAAGAGCAAGGAGAATTTGGCTTTGCAGTTGAGATTTGGAAAACGGCCACAGAACAAATCTGAGAAAATCGTGCTCAAAGAACCCTGCGTTTTTCTCAATACAAGATGAATTTGGGCAAACCGTTCTTCATTAAAGTTAATTTGGTCCGTTCTGGACAAAATCCATGTTCTGGATTTTCCATATTCTTCTTCATTTGCTCAGAATCTCAACCGCAAAAATGTCACTTCTTATTCCAGTGAATTTCTGAGTTAATCAAATCTTCAATCTGGAAATTGTATTGGAGGCTAAAAATGGTGAATAATGTTACAACCAATTTATTAAAACTATCATTGATAGAAGCATGCATAATCATCAATTTATTAGAAGTAAAGGAGAATAAATAATATTCATCCATAAGAGCATAAATCATTATAAAATGGATTTATATAATAAATTATAATAAATGACATGATAAAGAAGAGTAAAAATTGATAAATAAGTATTTAAAAAGTGGTCGTATTCACGACCCAACATACCCCCACACCGAATATATTGCATGTCCTCATGCAACAAAAACTGAATATATTGCATGTCCTTATGTAACCCAAAGACAAAACCCATGTGTTAACCAAGCAATAAAAAATTTGTTCATCTCAAATCATGAAATGGATAGAACAAATGCATTCTTCCTCAATTAATGAATATTCAATTTTTAGCAATCTTGATGAATGCATAACAATTTTTACATTGACGTTCAAGTTCTATGCATATGAAGTTGTAGCAAAATATGATATAAGTGACAGTAACCTTCACTAACCATTTTCCCAAAAACTACAAACCGGATTTTGTTGAAATGTTGCAAGTAAATTTATAATATATGAATGCCTCTATGATCCAAAAATTAGATCGTTTTGATGCACGGATCATGAGATATAAACAGAATCGCTGTAGGTGAGAGTGCATGATTTTCGAAATTTTATGAACCAATTTAACTTGAAATTATCTGGGTGTGTGTATTTTAATAATACGTCTGTGTTTTCCAGAAATCACAAGAATTGAGTTCATAGTTTTAAAAATATTATGGAAATCAATTTTTGCACTGAAATTGTATGCCTTAAATGAGAAAGAAAGTAGAAAACATCCGTCATGCATAGCAATTACTCCCCCTCTTTGAAGAATTAGCATGCCCTCATGCAATGTTAGAAGACAAATAGAGGTGGTTGTACCATCTGTTGAATTCTATGCCTGGTGTAAAACAACATGTAATAAGGGAGGTGTTGAGAATGAATAAGAATAACGATGGATGATAAAGAATATGAATGACATGGTCATAAGAAAGAAATGAATGAAAGTAATATTCCCCCAAAACTGAAATAGGATATGCCGCTGAAAAATGGGAAGTGGTAAAGATGTGGAATGAATGATGATAAATAATGCTCAAAATGTATTTTCATGAAATTCTCCTAAATTTGTAATAAATCAGAAAATTATGTTATTTTATCTCAAGTTTTACCTCCAAAAAAAAAAAATATAGAATGACATGTATGGACTGGCATTTGTTGAAGCTGATGTAGGCAAAGTTGGTGCTGAAACCGATGCAAAAGGTGGAATCTAGGCAAGCACATCATGTTTAAATAATTGTTCACGTTCGCGAGTTGCTCGAGCCTCTTTTGTTAGTTGCAATAGTGTGGTCATGCTGCGAATAGAGTTTCTCCCATACTTGTTGTTCTCCTGTAAACAAATCACTATTTTGCATACAATGTTCTTGAATCCATAGTGTTAGTTTTGAATAGCAATAGATTAAGATGCATACAAAAATTTCAATCAGAAAAACTTTTTGTATACATGCAATACTAATATTTTATCAAATCAATAAGTTATGGCAGAGTGTAGTAATCATATCGCATGCAATCCCATAATGCATACATTCCCCCCTCTAATTGGAAAAGAGATTCCATGACCATAAAGCATATGAAAGGTGTTGTGCTAATGGCAAGGCAAGGGAATGAACAATACAACAGTAAATGAAGCAGAGTACACATATCAATGATAAGACGACGAGAGTTATGGTTATAATGAGAGCATAGTGTGTAAAGATAGTTATGAGTAAGAGATAGGACGCTTTGGATTGATGATAAGTTATGCAAAAAAGAAAAATGATAGTAATATGCCAAAAATATGCTTCGCTGACGGTATTATAGCTGAAAAATGATGTGATTGATCAGAAAATAATTTTTCATGCGTAAAGGTTCAAAATAGGGAAAAAAATTAAGGAAATAATTCTCCGATAAAAAGAAAAAATAAGAAAAGGGTATTATAGTAATAATTGACGATAAAATATAACTTCAATACCATAAGCAGAGTCTCTACTACCAGCAAGCGTCCATAGCCTCGACAGGGTTGCTTTTTAACCCATATGAGCCAGGATTCTCAATTTATAAATGGAGAGTTACAATGTTGTTCTATAGAAGAGATCAATGTGCTGGCGTGGTAACCAGATAACCACACTATCATTCACTGGGATGTAGCAAAAGTGATCAGGCTGGCTCGTGATGAGACTTCTTGTTCCAAGGATAATTTGGTTATCCAATGGATCATAACCCTAGTGTGGTGGCCATAATGGGAATGTCACTTTGTTATAGCCTTATGAACATGGTAGGCTGGTTCATAATAAGACCCCCTATCTTCCATCTGCGAACAAAATTTTGTTGATATTACACATTTTTATGATAAAAATAGGGAGGCTCAGTACTCCTTAAGAGTAGGGATGGTGGAAGAAGTTGAACATGTCAATAGAAAAAAATACCCATAATCTCATTTATTACAGACAGAGAAGATTATAACCAGGAAGAGTGGAACCAACATGGTATTAAGATGATCAATCAGTATCATGTACAACAGGAAAAAATGCAGTAAAGTAGTATACAAATAATTGTGTCATTTTCAAAATAATCTATCATCAAGGCGCTGTCCTATTAAAAATCATAACGTGAAAGATATTAACTCGCTTCAATAGAATCCATAATTCTTGTCCTCATAAAAGTAGTGTACTTCATGCCATGAAAGGGAATCAGTAAAATGTGGTTGAGATGAACTAGGAATAATCCCACAAGAGGAAGGAAGGGTCACTCTCGAAAATACTCCCAAAGTGTTGTTCCTTTGAAGGAACAGCAAAAACACTCAAAAAGTGATGTTCTGTGTAAGGAACATCAAAGGAAATGCACACCAAAAAGCAAAAATACACACGAAAATGTATTGTTCCCTGTAGCGAACAACATCGAAAAATGCATGTGAAAAAGTGTTGTTCCTTAAGAGGAACAACAAAAAATGTGAAAATGATGTTCCTTTGAAAAGGAACAACAAAAATGTCAAAGTGCAGAAATGCTGTTCTTTTAAAAAAGAACAACAAAAACGTGAAAGTGCAGAGGTGTTATTCCTTTCGAAAAGGAACAACAAAAAATGTGAAAATGCAGAAGTGTTGTTCCTTTCGTAAAGAAACAACAAAACGTGAAAGTGCAGAAGTGTTGTTCCTTTAAAAAGGAACAACAAAACGTGAAAGTGAAAAAGTGTTGTTCCATTCGGAAAGGAACAACAAAAAGTGAAAGTGCAGAAGTGCTGTTTCTTTCGGAAAGGAACAACAAAAAATGTGAATGTGCAGAAGTGTTGTTCCTTTCGGAATGGAACAACAAAACGTGAAAGTGCAGAAGTGTTGTTCCTTTAAAAATGAACAACAAAACATGAAAGTGCAGAAGTGTTGTTCCATTCGGAAAAGAACAACAAAAAGTGAAAGTGCAGAAGTGCTATTCCATTCGGAAAGGAACAACAAAATGTGAAAGTGTAGCAACGTGAAAGTGCAAAAGTGTTGTTCCTTTAAAAAGGAACAACAAAAATGTAAAAGTGTAGAAGTGCGGAACAACAATGCGAAAATGCAGAAGTGCTGTTAAGGAACAACAAAAATGTGAAAGTGCAAAAGTGATGTTCCTTTTTAAAGGAACATCGAAAACGTGAAAGTGCAGAAGTGTTGTTCCTTTAAAAAGGAACAACAACGTGAAAGTGTAGAAGTGTTGTTCATTTAAAATGGAATAACAAAAACGTGAAAGTGCAGAAATGTTGTTCCTTTAAAAAGGAATAGCAACGTGAAAGTGCAGAAGTGTTGTTCCTTTAAAAAGGAACAACAAAAACGTGAAAGTGCAGAAGTGTTGTTCCTTTATAAAGCAACAACAAAATGGACAATCATAAAATGCAAGTATGCAAAGAATGAATTAGCTGTTCACTATATTGATGCTGAGGATGGGCTACAATTTGAAGGAAGCAACACCTGAAACACAAAAATATAAGAGAAATTAGAAAAGAAACAACATTTTATTTAAAAACAATATGTAAATAAATTAAGTTACAACAGTTATGATATTATGTAAAAAAAATGATCTCTTTGAAAAATGTTTTGGCAGTAGTGACAAGACATGAATCTTCATGTGGAAACCAATTCTTCATTTCTTCTTGTTATGAATCTGTTGGGTAATGAACTGGATTAAATGCATTTGTTTCAGTAAAATTTTTCTAAAGATTCACTCGTCCATAAATTGACCTTCTTTTTCTCCTAGGACCTGCAAAAAAAAAGGTATCTACCTGCAATAAAACATTAAATCATGGAGAAAGAGAGGTGCATGGGCTCCCCAAATCCAAGAATTATGCAAAAAAGTAACAAGTAGTTACTCTGTAGAACAAATCCACGGAGAAAATAAGAAAGTAAAATTTATTTGTCATCTGCGGGAGAGCAGTGGTCGACCATATCAACCAGCAGTGTTTTAATCACAACTTTTTTGTTTTTCATCCAAATTGAGTGATTCCAAAGCCATATGAGAGCTAATTCAAAGGTGTATCTCCAATAGAAACACGTTTTGAATACAAAAATAATTGATAGGTCAAATACTCTAAGGAACAGCCGGAAAAACAGAGTTTTAAGAGTGTTGATTTACGACAGACAATCAGTATTTTGATCATAACTTCCCCATACAATATCGAAAATGAGTGATTGCAATTGCCTTGTAAACTAGATTCATAGGGGAATCTACCATAAAACAAGTTTTAAAAATATGGTCATTTAGGCCTCCAAAAACCAATTGTCCCAACTCTGTTCCTGAGCTTCCCGCTAGACACCCAGTCAATGTTTTGGTTCTAACTTTTTCGTTTCAAAGCCAAATGAGTAACATATAGGCACAATCTCAACATAAGGGTGCAAATAGTCAAGGACCAACCATTTGGGAATGGAAAAAGATGAATATATAGGTAGGGAAAGGGAGTTAGGATCTCTCCAAAGATAGGATAAGGCCCTCATCTCAAGGAGCTAGCTCATAGGGAGAAGACCAAAGGGCCAAGTTGAGAGAACTCGACCTCATCCACGTCGAACAACATCCATCTCGTCGTTTTGGAAGCCTCTAGATCATGAATATTCTTGTCTTCTTTGGGAAAAATTGCCTTCTATGGATCATCACGAGTATTCAAGCCAAAAGTCATTGACATCGCAATGCTAGTATAATGCAACTAGCGATTATCATGGGTATCTAGTGTCAGGGTCACGATGATGCTAACATTAGGGTTTTAGAGCCCCTTTTCTCCAAGAAGAGCTCAAGTATTTTTTCATTAGTGTTTTAGGGAGGATCTAAGCTGCATATCAGTATGGGTGTACTGCATGATTGCAAAATTTCGGGCACTTCGGGGTATGACACAGGGAAGTGTAGGAGGCATGGAAAAATGCTTTGTAACAAATGCCCCGTAAAGCATGAAGGTAGAACAAAGGGTGATGGTTGATATGCTTTACGAGCTTTTGCAAGGACGAGAACAAACACTGTCAAAAGAATTGCAAATCAAGGATGCATATACATATACATATCTAATATCAAAACATGAATCCACGATATGGACACAACCATCTAGATAAAAGACGACTATGTGAAAAGATCCATGGCATGGGTACAACCATTCAAATGAAAAAGATCATCTATAAGTATAAGATCCAAGGTATTGATGCAGCCACCTGATATAGAAGGATCATCATAATATAGAGTCCCATGGTATGGTCACAACCATTCGTATAAGCAAAACTTATGTACAATCATGAACAAGACATAGCTCCACGCAACCTGAGTCATATCAGACTAAACTCAGGGTCTTTTTCTCCATCCCAACCCAATCAACGTATGAATTATAACATCGAATGAATGTGTCAAAGTCAAACATGCTAGAAAACCACCTGATTACTAGCCAATGATGTGGACCGTTAACAGGTACAAGATGAACCACCAATAATGACAATGGTCCTCAAGGTTCGACTGTACAATCTGTGAATGTGAAAAGGAAATTGAAGTCGAACACTCATGGAATTATCCGATGGAAGGCCAATGATGAAAACATGTCATTGGATGCAAAGAAATTTCCATTAATGCACGCAATCTCTAAGGTACTTAAAGGGAGTCTCTAAGTCACCTTTCTGGATAATGCGCTGAAGTCGATAGGAAGTGACCCGTCGAAGGAGAGCCATAATGATTCCACCGTCATCGACACGAAACAAGGAATAAAGTGAAATGAATGAGTATGATCAAGACTATAGAAAAAGGTCAGACAATGTATAGGCAACAAACTGTAGATAGAAATTCTCTTGAACATATTAGCAACATGACTTCTGAGTGTGGCAGCATTTGACTGAACATAGAACTAAGGGTCATGATGACGAAGTGGAATAGTCAGATGAGAGACAAAATGGATCACCCAAACCTAGAATTTAGACAAGTGAATGAGCGAGGATATCCCAAACCCGACACGAGAAACAGATAAGTGTCATGTTCAAGAGTGACATGCTGCCTATACAAGGGATGTTTCACTTTCTTTTTCCCCACTATTTCTAGTGAGTACCCCAATTGTTTCTAATCACAAGCTTGAAGGGGATAGGATATGCTTGTCATAGAAGTTCATTCTTAGAATGAATCCATCCTAGTAAGTTTTACAAGTCTTAGGAAGGAAAAACCCGGTCTCATCATGGTGATAAGTCTTTAGCCGTTTAATTTTTTTAACGAGTCTGGTGGAAGAATAACTCGGTGTAATTTTCACATTCAGAGAGTTTGAAAAAGAAACAAAAAAGAAAACTCCATCATGTATCTGTTTATGATTTGTCTCTCGAATATGAAAAGGTATAAAACAATATTCGAGAGAATCTCTTGACCATGTCGACCACGGTGTACCTTTTTTCGTAAATAGTCAATCCCAACCCGAAAAAGGGGTAAATGTATACTGAGATGATGTCAATTCATTTAATTTAACGAATTCGAAAAGACAATTACTCGACAATCTTTTCATATTTCGAGAGTTAAAAAAGAGTTTAAATATGACTCCATGGGGGTTCCTTTTTCTTTTATTTTTAACAAATTCGAAAAAGAGATAAAACAAAAACTTGTTGAATCAGTGAAAAATGATCACTGTCTTCACCAAAAAAGACCTGTAACTGCACAAAGACAACCACACATCACTGATATAATGAAAAATAATAAAATATTGGCAAAAATATGTTTAAAACTTATAAATAGACCAAAGGTAAAATCATTTTTACCATTTCACTTGGAGTAAATTGGAGAGTGCATTTTACCCCATTTTCTTCGATTTTTTAGGCGAGTAGTGTGGGAGATCCAGGGCATCATTTCACGAACCGTCAGCTTCAGGTAAGAGCTCTGTCTTTTGTCTTTCATTTTATTTTTATTTTATGCTTTTTCTTTGGGTTTTTGCTTGCGAGAAGAGAGGATTTTGATTTTTTATATCAGGGGTGACCATTGCGGGTTTTCTCATTGGACTCGTGATGGTCGCTCCTGAGCCCAAAAGGCTCTCGCACTGCCATCATGAGATTCATAAAAATAGACACGATGGTCGCAACGAGGCAAATTTGAAGAAAAAATTCTTGTTTTGTGCAAAATTTTTGAGTTTTTACCCATGGAAAAGTATCTAATAATAGTTATTGGTTGTTTTGTAGGAGATTTCGACAACATGGTTATCGAATGGAAGGAAAGAGGCCATGAGGAAGAAGATCACCAAGCTTCCCAAGATCCGGAATACGTGAATTCTTTGAGGAACTGTGGACTACTGAAATTCTTCCGAACCATATGACTTGGAGCACAAAACGAGCTGCTACACTACCTCATCAGTTTATGGGATGTTGATCAGGAGATCTTCCTCATTGGACACCAAGAAATGGAGTTGGAACTAGAAAACATCTACTTCATTACTGGATTGTATAGAAGAGGAGAAAGGGTTCAACTCTTCAGATCTCGTCCTAGAGGTGAGAGCACCAATTCCCTAATCAAGAGGCATTACCCAGGTGCAGAGACAACATTGAGCAGGAAGGTGAAGATACTGACTGTCAACAATCTTCCTTTGAGGACAAACCTGTTGAGCGATAAAAATGTGTCTTTTTAACTCCTAATTATCTTACCATTAATTGTCAACCCAGGGACGACTTTTTATTTCAAGAGTGTACTCAGTCTGAGGCGGCTATTTACTCAAGAGTAATGTTTTGCAGTATAATGCTTAAAATCCAAAAGTAAATGAATGCTGGAAACAAAATCTAATTGGAACAGCAAGAAACTGAAATGTTCTGAACTAAATCATTCGCTCAAACAACCATCAATCGAGGATGCAGTAGCAATAACTCATTCCTCTAGAGATTGATGCAATTGAAATCAAAGTGGAACAAGACAATCAATCTAGGAATGAGGAAGCAGTAACCAATGTTCTTTACAGTTGAGAGTCCTGCTTTAAAGGAATTAAAAGGAAATAGAAATTGAATTAAAGCTGCTATTGAAAGTAAACTATGAAAAATCTTTAAAAGCAGACTCTTTGCGATTAATCAACAGAAATGAACAACAAAGTAAATGGACAGCAAACTGTAATTAAAGGAATTAAACAACGAATCCTATTTAATAAATCTGAACAGCAAACTCTAAGTAATGGAATCAAATAACCAACAGTCTGTAATGAATATCAAAGTCTGAAATGAACAACGAAGCTTTACATTTTAAATGAACAGCATAACAATATAAGTTGAAAAGGATAATAATCTCTGTTATGATGGAAAAGAACAACCACGTGATTCAATCTCAACTTGTACAATAAAACAACTTCATAAAATACTATAACGACACGCTGTAAAAACATGAAACTGTAAAGTAATGCAATTCAAAGGAATAGGAATTAAATCAAACCATCACACGGCAACAATTGTAAAGATATGATACACAGTAGCAGCGTAATCCACCAGAGGCTGGGCCCTTAGCCACCAGCGGATGCTACTGGGCTACTTCATATAAGGCGAATGAACAACTACTCCCAAATCATATATTAATCATCAAATTATGAAATCATTACAACAACAAAAGCTTTGATAATTACAATGGTAATGCAACAATCTCATTTTCCTCCTATTCTATCCTATCCCATCATAAATAATCCATCATCATTCTTTAATCTCCAATTCTGAATCCTCAATTCTCCCTCCCTATCTTTGATCTCTGTTTTTATTTAAATGGAGAGAGATCAGAGAGCAGTTACAACAGAGATAATTACAACATGATTTATATTACAAAATTTGATTGTTTCTAACCAATTGATCAACAAGAAATATATTTCCATCCATCTTTCAACAAGAGCAAGGCGAATTTGGCTTTGCAGTTGAGATTTGGAAAATGGCCACACAACAAATCTGAGAAAATTGTGCTCAAAGAACCCTGCGTTTTTCCCAATACAAGCTGAATTTGGGCAAACCGTTCTTCATTAAAGTTAATTTGGTCCGTTCTGGAGAAAATCCATGTTCCGGATTTTCCATATTCTTCTTCATTTGCCCATAATATCAACCACAAAAATGTCACTTCTTATTCCAGTGAATTTCTGAGTTAATCAAATCTTCAATCTGGAAATTGTACTGGAGGCTAAAAATGGTGAATAATGTTAGAACCAATTTATTAAAACTATCATTGATAGAATCGTGCATAATCATCAATTTATTAGAAATAAAGGTGAATAAATAATATTCATCCATAAGAGCATAAATGATTATAAAATGGATTTATATAATAAATTATAATAAATGACATGATAAAGACGAGTAAAAATTGATAAATAAGTATTTAAAAAGTGGTTGTATTCACGACCCAACATACCCCCACACCGAATATATTGCATGTCCTCATGCAACAAAAACTGAATATATTGCATGTCCTTATGTAACCCAAAGACAAAACCCATGTGTTAACCAAGCAATAAAAAATTTGTTCATCTCAACTCATGAAATGGATAGAAAAAATGCATTCTTCCTTAATTAATAAATATTCAATTTTTAGCAATCTTGATGAAGGCATAACAATTTTTACAATGACGTTCAAGTTATGTGCATATGAAGTTGCAGCAAAATATGATATAAGTGACAGTAACCTTCATTAACCATTTTCCCAAAAACTACAAACCAGATTTTGTTGAAATGTTGCAAGTAAATTTATAATATATGAATGCCTCTATGATCCAAAAATTAGATCGTTTTGATGCACAGATCATGAGATATAAACAGAATCGCTGTAGGTGAGAGTGCATGATTTCCGAAATTTTATGAACCAATTTAACTTGAAATTATCTGGGTGTGTGTATTTTAATAATACGTCTGTGTTTTCCAGAAATCACAAGAATTGAACTCATAGTTTTAAAAATATTATGGAAATCAATTTTTGCACTGAAATTGTATGCCTTAAATGAGAAAGAAAGTAGAAAACATCCATCATGCGTAGCAATTCCTCCCCCTCTTTGAAGAATTAGCATGCCCTCATGCAATGCTAGAAGACAAATAGAGGTGGTTGTACCATCTGTTGAATTCTATGCCTGGTGTAAAACAACATGTAATAAGGGAGGTGTTGAGAATGAATAAGAATAACAATGGATGATAAAGAATATGAATGACATGGTCATAAGAAAGAAATGAATGAAAGTAATATTCCCGCAAAACTGAAATAGGATATGCCGCTGAAAAATGGGAAGTGGTAAAGATGTGGAATGAATGATGATAAATAATGCTCAAAATAGATTTTCATGAAATTCTCCTAAATTTGTAATAAATCAGAAAATTATGTTATTTTATCTCAAGTTTTACCTCCAAAAATAAAAAATATAGAATGACATGTATGGACTGGCATTTGTCGAAGCTGATGTAGGCAATGTTGGTGCTTAAAGTGATGCAAAAGGTGGAATCCAGGCAAGCACATCATGTCTAAAGAATTGTTCACGTTCGCGAGTTGCTCGAGCCTCTTCTGTTAGTTGCAATAGTGTGGTCATGTTGCGAATAGAGTTTCTCCCATACTTGTTGTTCTCCTGTAAACAAATCACTATTTTGCATACAATGTTCTTGAATCCATAGTGTTAGTTTTGAATAGCAATAGATTAAGATGCATACAAAAATTTCAATCAGAAAAACATTTTGTATACATGCAATACTAATATTTTATTAAATCAATAAGTTATGACAAAGTGTAGTAATCATATCGCATGCAATCCCATAATGCATACATTCCCCCCTCTAATTGGAAAAGAGATTCCATGACCATAAAGCATATGAAAGGTGTTGTGCTAATGGCAAGGCAAGGGAATGAACAATACAACAATAAATGAAGCAGAGTACACATATCAATGATAGGACGACGAAAGTTATGGTTATAATGAGAGCATAGTGTGTAAAGATAGTTATGAATAAGAGATAGGACGCTTTGGATTGATGATAAGTTATGCGAAAAAGAAAAATGACAGCAATATGCCAAAAATATGCTTCGCTGACGGTATTCTAGCTGTAAAATGATGTGATTGATTAGAAAATAAATTTTCATGCGTAAAGATTCAAAATAGGGAAAAAATTAAGGAAATAACTTCTCCGATAAAAAGAAAAAATAAGAAAAAGGTATTATAGTAATAATTGACGATAAAATATAATTTCAATACCATAAGCAGAGTCTCTGCTGCCAGCAGGTGTCCATAGCCTCGACAGGGTTGCTTTTTAACCCATATGAGCCAGGATCCTCAATTTATAAATGGAGAGTTACAGTGTTGTTCTATAGAAGAGATCAATGTGCTGGCGTGGTAACCAAATAACCACACTGTAATTCACTGGGATGTAGCAAAAGTGATCAGGCCGGCTCGTGATGAGACTTCTTGTTCCAAGGATAATTTGGTTATCCAATGGATCATAACCCTGGTGTGGTGGCCATAATGAGAATGTCACTTTGTTACAGCCTTATGAACATGGTAGGCTGGTTCGTAATGGACCCCCTATCTTCCATCTGCGAACAAAATTTGGTTTATATTACACATTTTTGTGATAAAAAAAGGGAGGCTTTGTACTCCTTAAGAGTAGGGATGGTGGAAGAAGTTGAACATGTCAATAGAAAAAAAATACCCATAATCTCATTTATTATAGACAGAGAAGATTATAACCAGGAAGAGTGGAACCAACATGGTATTAAGATGATCAATCGGTATCATGTACAACAAAAAAAAATGCAGTAAAGTAGTATATAAATAATTGTGTCATTTTCAAAATAATCTATCATCAAGGAGCTGTCCTGTTAAAAATCATAACGTGAAAGATATTAACTCGCTTCAATAGAATCCATAATTCTTGTTCTCATAAAAGTAGTGTACTTCATGCCATGAAAGGGAATCAGTAAAATGTGGTTGAGATGAACTAGGAATAATCCCACAAGAGGAAGGAAGGGTCGCTCTCGAAAATACTCCCAAAGTGTTGCTCCTTTGAAGGAACAGCAAAAACACTCAAAAAGTGATGTTTTGTGTAAGGAACATCAAAGGAAATGCACACCAAAAAGCAAAAATACACACGAAAATGTATTGTTCCCTGTAGCGAACAACAGCGAAAAATGCATGTGAAAAAGTGTTGTTCCTCTTAGTTGTTCCTTAAGAGGAACAACAAAAAATGTGAAAATGATGTTCCTTTGAAAAGGAACAACAAAAATGTCAAAGTGCAGAAATGATGTTCTTTTAAAAAAGAACAACAAAAACGTGAAAGTGCAGAGGTGTTATTCCTTTCGAAAAGGAACAACAAAAAATGTGAAAATGCAGAAGTGTTGTTCCTTTCGTAAAGGAACAGCAAAACGTGAAAGTGCAGAAGTGTTGTGCAGAAGTGTTGTTCCTTTAAAAAGGAACAACAAAACGTGAAAGTGCAGAATTGTTGTTCCATTCGGAAAGGAACAACAAAAAGTGAAAGTGCAGAAGTGTTGTTTCTTTCGGAAATAAACAACAAAAAATGTGAATATGCAGAAGTGTTGTTCCTTTCGGAAAGGAACAACAAAACGTGAAAGTGCAGAAGTGTTGTTCCTTTAAAAATGAACAGCAAAACATGAAAGTGCAGAAGTGTTGTTCCATTCGGAAAAGAACAACAAAAAGTGAAAGTGCAGAAGTGTTGTTCCATTCGGAAAGGAACAACAAAACGTGAAAGTGTAGTAACGTGAAAGTGCAAAAGTGTTGTTCCTTTAAAAAGGAACAACAAAAACGTGAAAGTGCAGAAGTGCGGAACAACAATGTGAAAGTGCAGAAGTTCTGTTAAGGAACAACAAAAATGTGAAAGTGCAAAAGTGCTGTTCCTTTTTAAAGGAACAACGAAAACGTGAAAGTGCAGAAGTGTTGTTCCTTTTTAAAGGAACAACAACGTGAAAGTGTAGAAGTGTTGTTCATTTAAAATGGAATAACAAAAACGTGAAAGTGCAGAAATGTTGTTCCTTTAAAAAGGAATAGCAACGTGAAAGTGTAGAAGTGTTGTTCCTTTAAAAAAGAACAACAAAAACGTGAAAATGCAGAAGTGTTGTTCCTTTAAAAAGGAACAGCAAAATGGACAATCATAAAATGCAAATATGCAAAGAATGAATTAGCTGTTCACTATATTGATGCTGATGATGGGCTATAATTTGAAGGAAGCAACACCTGAAACACAAAAATATAAGAGAAATCAGAAAAGAAACAACATTTTATTTAAAAACTGTATGTAAATAAATTAAGTTACAACAGTTATGATATTATGTAAAAAAAATGATCTCTTTGAAAAATGTTTTTGCAGTAGTGACAACACATGAATCTTCATGTGGAAACCAATTCTTCATTTCTTCTTGTTATGAATCTGTTGGGTAATGAACTGGATTAAATGCCCTTGTTTCAGTAAAATTTCTCTAAAGATTCACTCGTCCATAAATTGACCTTCTTTTTCTCCTAGGACCTGCAAAAAAAAGGTATCTACCTGCAATAAAACATTAAATCATGGAGAAAGAGAGGTGCATGGGCTCCCCTAATCCAAGAATTATGCAAAAAAGTAACAAGTAGTTACTCTGTAGAACAAATCCATAGAGAAAATAACAAAGTAAAATTTATTTGTCACCTGCGGGAGAGCAGTGGTCGACCATACTAACCAGCAGTGTTTTAATCACAACTTCTTTGTTTTTCATCCAAATTGAGTGATTTCAAAGCCAGATGAGAGCTAATTCAAAGGTGTATCTCCAATAGAAACACGTTTTGAAGACAAAAATAATTGATAGGTCAAATACTCTAAGGAACAGCCGGAAAAACAGAGTTTTAAGAGTGTTGATTTACGACAGACAATCAGTATTTTGATCATAACTTCCCCATACAATATCGAAAATGAGTGATTGCAATTTCCTTGTAAACTAGATTCATAGGGGAATCTACCATAGAAAGAAGTTTTTAAAATATGGTCATTTAGGCCTCCAAAAACCGATTGTCCCAACTCTGTTCCTGAGCTTCCCGCTAGACACCCAGTCAATGTTTTGGTTCTAACTTTTTCGTTTCAAAGCCAAATGAGTAACATATAGGTACAATCTCAACATAAGGGTGCAAATAGTCAAGGACCAACCATTTGGGAATGGAAAAAGATGAATATATAGGTAGGGAAAGGGAGTTAGGATCTCTCCAAAGATAGGATAAGGCCCTCATCTCAAGGAGCTAGCTCATAGGGATAAGACCAAAGGGCCAAGTTGAGAGAACTCGACCTCATCCACGTCGAACAGCCTCCATCTCGTCGTTTTGGAAGCCTCTAGATCATGAATATTCTTGTCCTCGTTGGGAAAAATTACCTTCTATGGATCATCACGGGTATTCAAGCCAAAAGTCGTTGACATCGCAATGCTAGTATAATGCAACTAGCAATTATCACGGGTATCTCGTGTCAGGGTCACGATGATGCTAACATTAGGGTTTTAGAGCCCCTTTTCTCCAAGAAGAGCTCAAGTATTTTTTCATTAGTGTTTTAGGGAGGATCTAAGCTGCATATCAGTATGGGTGTACTGCATGATTGCAAAATTTCGGGCACTTCGGGTATGACACAGGGAAGTGTAGGAGGCATGACAAAATTCTTTGTAACAAATGCCCCCTAAAGCATGAAGGTAGAACAAAGGGTGATGGTTGAGATGCTTTACGAGCTTTTGCAAGGACGAGAACAAACACTGTCAAAAGAATTGCAAATCAAGGATGCATATACATATACATATCTAATATCAAAACATGAATCCACGATATGGACACAACCATCTAGATAAAAGAGGACTATGCGAAAAGATCCATGGCATGGGTACAACCATTCAAATGAAAAGGATCATCTATAAGTATAAGATCCAAGGTAGGGATGCAACCACCCGATATAGAAGGATCATCATAATATAGAGTCCCATGGTATGGTCACAACCATCCGTATAAGCAAAACTTGTGTACAATCATGAACAAGACATAGCTCCACGCAACCTGAGTCATATCAGACTAAACTCAGGGTCTTTTTCTCCATCCCAACCCAATCAACGTATGAATTATAACATCAAATGAATGTGTCGAAGTCAAACATGCTAGAAAACCACCTGATTACTGGCCAATGATGTGGACCGTTAACAGGTACAAGATGAACCACCAATAATGACAATGGTCCTCAAGGTTCGACTGTACAATCTGTGAATGTGAAAAGGAAATTGAAGTCGAACACTCGTGGAATTATCCGATGGAAGGCCAATGATGAAAACATGTCATTGGATGCAAATAAATTTCCATTAATGCATGCAATCTCTAAGGTACTTAAAGAGAGTCTCTAAGTCACCTTTCTGGATAATGCGCTGAAGTCGATAGGAAGTGACCCGTCGAAGGAGAGCCATAATGATTCCACCATCATCGACACGAAACAAGGAATAAAGTGAAATGAATGAGTATGATCAAGACTATAGAAAAAGGTCAGACAATGTATAGGCAACAAACTGTAGATAGAAATTCTCTTGAACATATTAGCAACATGACTTCTGAGTGTGGCAGCATTTGACTGAACATAGAACTAAGGGTCATGATGACGAAGTGGAATAGTCAGATGAGAGACAAAATGGATCACCCAAACCTAGAAAGACAAGTGAATGAGCGAGGATATCCCAAACCCGACACGAGAAACAGATAAGTGTCATGTTCAAGAGTGACATGCTGCCTATACAAGGGATGTTTCACTTTCTTTTTCCCCACTATTTCTAGTGAGTACCCCAATTATTTCTAATCACAAGCTTGAAGGGGATAGCATATGCTTGTCATAGAAGTTCATTCTTAGAATGAATCCATCCTAGTAAGTTTTACAAGTCTTAGGAAGGAAAAACCCGGTCTCATCATGGTGATAAGTCTTTAGCCGTTTAATTTTTTTAACGAGTCTGGTGGAAGAATAACTCGGTGTAATTTTCACATTCAGAGAGTTTGAAAAAGAAACAAAAAAGAAAACTCCATCATGTATCTGTTTATGATTTGTCTCTCGAATATGAAAAGGTATAAAACAATATTCGAGAGAATCTCTTGACCATGTCGACCACGGTGTACCTTTTTTTGTAAATAGTCAATCCCAACCCGAAAAAGGGGTAAATGTATACTGAGATGATGTCAATTCATTTAATTTAACGAATTCGAAAAGACAATTACTCGACAATCTTTTCATATTTCGAGAGTTAAAAAAGAGCTTAAATATGACTCCATGGGGGTTCCTTTTTCTTTTATTTTTAACAAATTCGAAAAAGAGATAAAACAAAAACTTGTTGAATCAGTGAAAAATGATCATTGTCTTCACCAAAAAAGACCTGTAACTGCACAAAGACAACCACACATCACTGATATCATGAAAAATAATAAAATATTGGCAAAAATATGTTTAAAACTTATAAATAGACCAAAGGTAAAATCATTTTTACCATTTCACTTGGAGTAAATTGGAGAGTGCATTTTACCACATTTTCTTCGATTTTTTAGGTGAGTAGTGTGGGAGATCCAGGGCATCATTTCACGAACCGTCAGCTTCAGGTAAGAGCTCTGTCTTTTGTCTTTCATTTTATTTTTATTTTATGCTTTTTCTTTGGTTTTTTGCTTGCGAGAAGAGAGGATTTTGATTTTTTATATCAGGGGTGACCATTGTGGGTTTTCTCATTGGACTCGTGATGGTCACTCCTGAGCCCAAAAGGCTCTCGCACTGCCATCGTGAGATTCATAAAAATAGACACGATGGTCACAACGAGGAAAATTTGAAGAAAAAATTCTTGTTTTGTGCAAAATTTTTGAGTTTTTACCCATGGAAAAGTATCTAATAATAGTTAATGGTTGTTTTGTAGGAGATTTCGACAACATGGTTATCGAATGGAAGGAAAGAGGCCATGAGGAAGAAGATCACCAAGCTTTCCAAGATCCGGAATGCGTGAATTCTTTGAGAACTGTGGACTACTGAAATTCTTCCGAACCATAGGACTTGGAGCACAAAACGAGTTGCTACACTACCTGATCAGTTTATGGGATGTTGATCAGGAGATCTTCCTCATTGGACACCAAGAAATGGAGTTGGAACTAGCAAACATCTACTTCATTACTGGATTGTATAGAAGAGGAGAAAGGGTTCAACTCTTCAGATCTCGTCCTAGAGGTGAGAGCACCAATTCCCTAATCAAGAGGCATTGCCCAGGTGCAGAGACAACATTGAGCAGGAAGGTGAAGATACTGACTGTCAACAATCTTCCTTTGAGGACAAACTTGTTGAGCGATAAAAATGTGTCTTTTTAACTCCTAATTATCTTCACATTAATTGTCAACCCAGGGACGACTTTTTATTTCAAGAGTGTACTCAGTCTGAGGCGGCTATTTACTCAAGAGTAATGTTTTGCAGTATAGTGCTTAAAATCCAAAAGTAAATGAATGCTGGAAACAAAATCTAATTGGAACAACAAGAAACTGAAATGTTCTGAACTAAATCATTCACTCAAACAACCATCAATCGAGGATGCAGTAGCAATAACTCATTCCTCTATAGATTGGTTCAATTGAAATCAAACCGGAACAAGACAATCAATCTAGGAATGAGGAAGCAGTAACCAATGTTCTCTACAGTTGAGAGTCCTGCTTTAAAGCAATTAAAAGGAAATAGAAATTGAATTAAAGCTGCTATTGAAAGTAAACTATGAAAAATATTTAAAAGCAAACTCTTTGCGATTAATCAACAGAAATGAACAACAAAGTAAATGGACAGCAAATTGTAATTAAAGGAATTAAACTACGAATCCTATTTAATAAATCTGAACAACAAACTCTAATTAATGGAATCAAATAACCAACAATCTGTAATGAATATCAAAGTCTAAAATGAACAACGAAGCTTTACATTTTAAATGAACATCATAACAATATAAGTTGAAAAGGATAATAATCTCTGTTATGATGGAAAAGAACAGCTACGCGATTCAATCTCAACTTGTACAATAAAACAATTTCATAAAATACTATAACAACACGCTGTAAAAACATGAAACTGTAAAGTAATGCAATTCAAAGGAATAGGAATTAAATCAAACCATCACACGGCAGCAATTGTAAAGATATGATACACAGTAGCAGCGTAATCCACCAGAGGCTGGGCCCTTAGCCACCAGCGGATGCTACTGGGCTACTTCATATAAGGCGAATGAACAACAACTCCCAAATCATATATTAATCATCAAATTGTGAAATCATTACAACAACAAAAGCTTTGATAATTGCAATGGTAATGCAACAATCTCATTTTCCTCCTATTCTATCCTATCCCATCATAAATAATCCAACATCATTCTTGAATCTCTAATTCTGAATCCTCAATTCTCCCTCCCTATCTTTGATCTCTATTTTTATTTAAATGGAGAGAGATCAGAGAGCAGTTACAACAGATATAATTACAACATGATTTATATTACAAAATTTGATTGTTTCTAACCAATTGATCAACAAGAAATATATTTCCATCCATCTTTCAACAAGAGTAAGGCGAATTTGGCTTTGCAGTTGAGATTTTGAAAACCGCCACACAGCAAATCTGAGAAAATCGTGCTCAAAGAACCCTGCGTTTTTCTCAATACAAGCTGAATTTGGGCAAACCGTTCTTCATTAAAGTTAATTTGGTCCGTTCTGGACAAAATCCATGTTTCGGATTTTCCATATTCTTCTTCATTTGCCCAGAATTTCAACCGCAAAAATGTCACTTCTTATTCCAGTGAATTTCTGAGTTAATCAAATCTTCAATCTAGAAATTGTATTGGAGGCTAAAAATGGTGAATAATGTTACAACCAATTTATTAAAACTATCATTGATAGAATCTTGTATAATCATCAATTTATTAGAAATAAAGGAGAATAAATAATATTCATCCATAAGAGCATAAATCATTATAAAATGGATTTATATAATAAATTATAATAAATGACATGATAAAGAAGAGTAAAAATTGATAAATAAGTATTTAAAAAGTGGTCGTATTCACACCCCAACATACCCCCACACCGAATATATTGCATGACCTCATGCAACAAAAACTGAATATATTGCATGTCCTTATGTAACCCAAAGAAAAAACCCATGCGTTAACCAAGCAATAAAAAAATTGTTCATTTCAACTCATGAAATGGATAGAACAAATGCATTCTTCCTTAATTAATGAATATTCAATTTTTAGCAATCTTGATGAAGGCATAACAATTTTTACATTGACATTCAAGTTATGTGCATATGAAGTTGCAACAAAATATGATATAAGTGACAGTAACCTTCATTAACCATTTTCCCAAAAACTACAAACCAGATTTTGTTGAAATGTTGCAAGTAAATTTATAATATATGAATGCCTCTATGATCCAAAAATTAGATCGTTTTGATGCACGGATCATGAGATATAAACAGAATCGCTGTAGGTGAGAGTGCATGATTTCCGAAATTTTATGAACCAATTTAACTTGAAATTATCTGGGTGTGTGTATTTTAATAATTTGTCTATGTTTTCCAGAAATCACAAGAATTGAGTTCATGGTTTTAAAAATATTATGGAAATCAATTTTTGCACTGAAATTGTATGCCTTAAATGAGAAAGAAAGTAGAAAACATCCATCATGCGTAGCAATTCCTCCCACTCTTTAAAGAATTAGCATGTCCTCATGCAATGCTAGAAGACAAATAGAGGTGGTTGTACCATCTGTTGAATTCTATGCCTGGTGTAAAACAACATGTAATAAGGGAGGAGTTGAGAATGAATAAGAATAACAATGGATGATAAAGAATATGAATGACATGGTCATAAGAAAGAAATGAATGAAAGTAATATTCCCCCAAAACTGAAATAGGATATGCCACTGAAAAATGGGAAGTGGTAAAGATGTGGAATGAATGATGATAAATAATGCTCATAATAGATTTTCATGAAATTCTCCTAAATTTGTAATAAATCAGAAAATTGTGTTATTTTATCTCAAGTTTTACCTCCAAAAATAAAAAATATAGAATGACATGTATGGACTGGCATTTGTTGAAGCTGATGTAGGCAAAGTTGGTGCTGAAAGTGATGCAAAAGGTGGAATCCAAGCAAGCACATCATGTCTAAAGAATTGTTCACGTTCGCGAGTTGCTCGAGCCTCTTCTGTTAGTTGCAATAGTGTGGTCATGCTGCGAATAGAGTTTCTCCCATACTTGTTGTTCTCCTGTAAACAAATCACTATTTTGCATACAATGTTCTTGAATCCATAGTGTTAGTTTTGAATAGCAATAGATTAAGATGCATACAAAAATTTCAATCAAAAAAACTTTTTGTATACATGCAATACTAATATTTTATCAAATTAATAAAGTTATGGCAGAGTGCAGTAATCATATCGTATGCAATCCCATAATGCATACATTCCCCCCTCTAATTGGAAAAGAGATTCCATAACCATAAAGCATATGAAAGGTGTTGTGCTAATGGCAAGGCAAGGGAATGAACAATACAACAGTAAATGAAGCAGAGTACTGGTGAGCTCCAGTATTGTAGCAATAATGCTACAACTCCTGGGGCTTCCTGTCTCTCATTTTATCAACCCGGTAGTTCGTACAAACTTGGAAGCGACGGTGCTATATGCACAAGTACTAGCTCTTGTCGCAGCTGTCACTTGGTCAGCTGGCACAAGTCCGCTAGGGCTCAAGCCAACTTCTATAGGCTCTCAGAAGAAGCTTGCTAGTTGATGGACGAAAGCTAATCTCAAAGGAAAGCTACTCTACTTGACAAAAATGAACTGAAAGCAAATCAAAGCATGTAAACCTAGGAAACCCTAATTTTAACTAGTCTAACCTCTACAATGCAAGAAATGTGAATGAAACTTCTACCAATGCTGCTGTTACCTCTAATAGGTGCAAATGCATGGATCTAAACTACTTGCATCATGAAAGATATGTTTTTGTATTTTTCCTTTAAGTGTGTGGAATGATGGTGATCTTGTGCTAACTAGGGTTTGGTTGTGCAGATGGGATGAAGAAGGAAGGAAAGCGTGGGACAGGTTGGGAAGGCTAGGAGAGGTCCCTAGGGATCCTTAGCATCCATCCACAGAGGTTCCTCGCATTCAGATGCTCAGCAACCGAGAGAGTGGCCTTCTACAGGATGGCTGTGGAGGATCCTACAGGATACTCTGTTTTCTACATGATGTCTACAAATGGCTACAGGATGACCTACCGTGAGTGTTTGGAGTGATGGAGGAGTGATGGAATGGTAGGGGGAGATGTGTAAGGTAGGAATGAGGCTGGTGATGGCTGTAGAAGTGGAGGAATAGGATAGGGAGTGAATGTAAGGAGTAGGTTGGAAGATAGAGGGCTAGGTCAATGAAAGGGCTAGAGAATGGGAGTACGTGAGGAGTGAAAGACTTTGGGAGATAACAGAGCGGAGCAGGGGTCAAAGATATGGTTGCATGCGTGATCAAGATGGAGGACGAAGTGATGGAACGAGGGAGAGCAGTGTAAGTGAAACAAATGCTTATGACTGTCACTCAACCAAAAATGCATCAACCTAAACTACCTATGCTTGTGAATTCAATGAACAACAATCTAAACGCGAAGGAGAATGTGCATGAAGTTGTGATGAAGGTGTGTGGTGCAGGTGTGAATGGCAAGGAAGCATCTAACGTGACTGTGACTATATTGCAGCAATCATCAAGTAAAGAAATGCGTGTTTTTGGTGGTTAGTCATGGACTTCACTCCAATCCCAGATGAGACGGCAGTGAGCCTTAACAACCTTTTTGTTGGAGCTCCAATTGATTATATCTATCCTCTGCTACACTAAGCAAGTGGAAACAAATTCAACATAAGCAACTCCTATCTAACTCATGAAAAAGACCAACTTAACAACCTGTAATTCGAATTGCATGTGTAAATGAAAAGCTCAAAGTGCTGAAATGAAATGGAAACAACACTACAGCAGAGGGGACCTATGGCTCTCAGGTTGGGCCCTAACCTGAGAGCTATAGTCTCCTTAAGAAAAACTCAGAACTAGATCACAAACTGCCTTCTTTATTCATAACTGATATCATGCCAAATTGGCTTACAAAAAGGAACGAAAACTGAACTGTGCTCCAAAATTACAATAGCAATACGAGAGTTTCAACAACCTATCTAAGGCTAAGGCCTTCATACTTATACAAAAACAATGATCCAACAAGTGTCCTACATTTTAGGAGCTCGGCTGTCCAACTAGAGTTTAACTGCTGATCCTGTAGGATGGTCATAATTGCTGTTCCTGTAGAGCAGTTTATAACTGCTGTTCCTGTAGAACAGCTGGCCGTTTTTTAAGCTCGGAGGGGAGATGGATTAGAGCTCGGAGTTCTTGATGGGAATCAGGAGGGATGTCCCTAGAACCGTGGACATCCTCTCCCAAAACCCGCAGTGCCACCTCGTTGTCTCCTTAACTCCTTTTTCGTTGTCTTTTGCTCCCTTTTAATGCCAAAACCTGGAATCAAAATGCATTAGTCACGTAGAGAGAGTGCCTACCCTTCTTCCTACAAACAACATGAATAAACTAAGAAATGCATGCATAAGCAATAAAAATGAATGGTTTGAGCAAGTAGAATAGGCCAAAATGAGCCCAAATTGTACCAAAATTGGGGCTCATCATCACCCCCCAGCTGAACCATTTGCTCATCCTTGAGCAACCTTGCTCCTGCTCCTTGTCCTTGGCCGAGGACTCGGGACCGGAACAGGCTCTTTCTTTTCTGCTTTTGATGGCCCTGCCTTCTCTGCCCCTGGTGGTGATGAGGGTGATGTTTCCTTCCCCTTTTCTATTTCCTTGAGTCGGGCTTCGGAAGGCGACTGGCCTATCTTTCGTGTCCAGGAAGTTATTTTTGGGCTCCCCTTTTCGGGGGTGGCTGATGTTTTAGAGGGGGTCCTTGTACTGGGTGAAGTAGGGACATCCCCTGAAGTGGTTTGGCTGCTGGGTGGAGGCTGTGGCTTGCCCGTGGTCATCCTCTTGCTTCTCCTGGCTTCAGGTGGTAGAGGGGTCTCCCTCTCCCTTTTCTCTTTCGGTTTTGGAGGTGTGCTGAGGGCAGCCAGTGCCACTGCTGCCTCCTTCTCAAGAATTCCAGCCTTCTCTTTCTTGCGTTTTGCTCTCTCGGAGCTCCTTGTAGAGGGCCTCTCCTTTTTAGATTTCGGGCTTCCTGTAGAAGATTCTTTCTTTGTTTTCGGACTCTCTATAGGAGGCTGTTTCTCAATGACCTTCATGCCTCTTGTAGAAGCCCCTCTTTCCAATCTCGGGCTTCTTGTAGAAGCCCCTATCTCTGTCTTCGGGCTTCCTGTAGAAGCCTGTGGTTGCACTTTCGGGCTTCCTGTAGAAGCCTCTTTCTCCGTTTTTGGGCCTCCTGTAGAAGCCTGTCCTCTAATGATTTTCGGGCTTCCTGTAGAAGCCTTGGTTGTTGCTCTTGGGCTTCCTGTAGAAGCCTGCTCCTTACTAATCTTCGGGCTTCCTGTAGAAGCCTTTGTCTTTGTTTACGGGCTTCCTGTAGAAGCCTGTTTTTGTGTTTTCGGGCTTCCTGTAGAAGCCTGTGCTTGCGTTCCTGCAGATGCAACTCTCGCCACCTTTTCTTGCTTGGCTGCATGGATTTTTCTTTTGGCTTTGACTGCAGGAGCTGACGAGGTGCTTGGGCTGGCAGGGACCACCTCAGTCTTGACTGCCCTGCTTTTCAACCTCTGTTCCCTTGCTGACAGGATGGGGGTGTCCTCTTTTGCTCTGTCATCCTTTCCCTCCTCCTTCTCCTTTCGTTCTTTCTTCTGTGTTGGAGTCGGGACCTTTTTGCTTTTCCCTTTCTTACTCTTGGCTACGGGCTCTTCTTCTTCACCGCTAGAGGACCCCGTTTCTTCAAGCAACATCTTTATGTCCCCTTCTCTTGTTAAGTTCCTAAATGATTCCCATGCGAGGGGGACTTTATATGAGTGGAGAGCATCCTCCACAAGCAATTTTATCAACCCATGATGGGCTATCTGATCAGGGATTCCGTCCTTGAGCTTTGTAGAGCACTCCATCAAGGACTGCAGTAAAAAGTAAGGAATGCTCAGCCTCTGTGCTGCAGGGAGGTCAATTTGGTGTCTTAGTTCATTGAGCAGCCTGAAGTGATACGCATATATGATGCTGTAACGACCCTCACAGGTGATATATTTCATAATCTGCAAACTGACTTCGTTCCACGGTGGCAACAGGCTTGTCCTTTTCACCCCATTTTTGTCCTCTGTGAATGATTCTTCAGGCGGGAAGAATTCCTTCTTTGCTTGCTGGCTCTGCTTCCGCTCTTCTTTATCCCACGGCAGACCCATGGGCAGTTCTGTGATTCGACTTATATGCTCTGGGGTGAGTTGGAGGCTGAGACCTTTGAAGCTTACCGTGGCCAGTGTCAGGGATTTAGGCTTCAAGGCATGTAAGAATTCCTCGGCTACTTCATCATCGTAGCCCTGTAGCTTATCACAAAAAGGCATCCATTGTGCTCTAGTGAAGAGCTCAACCACTGCCGGGTTTCTCCTTAATGTATTTGAATCAGTGGGCTCTCGCCTGATAAACCCACCAGGCATGACGAACACAGTGGTTTTGACCAAAGGCGGTAGATACAAAGGAAATTCGGTCTTAGAGACAGAGCATGCAATGAATTCACAGACCACAGTCTAATTATACTGCTATCCTGTAGAAGCGATAGTATAGGCACGGCAATCCAATATCTTTTATGACCAGACTGTGAATAATGACCTTGCCACCTTTGAAAACCAATTGCGGAAGGAGTTTCAGGGTTACCTCTTTTCCGCCACCTTTTTTACGTGAAGACTTCACCTTCCTGTAGATACTGCTTTCCTGTAGGACTGCGTTCCTGTAGAAACTGTTCCTGTAGGAGCAGTGCGCAGACTTCGGGGGGAGCTATAGTTGGACAGCGGTCGAGAGCTTGGCGTATCAACATGCAGAGGTAATCAGAGGAGCTACTCGAGTCTTGAAGTGAGGTTGATGGATATACACGCTTAGTCGAGCCGATTAGATTTTGAATCGGCGCAACCCGTGGCGCGGGGGGTGAGTTGTCCCTGCCGGACCGTTGGGTGATGTCACCCATCATCCGCCTGCACATTCGCTTGCTGCCGCATTCATTCCCACAGATTTGTCGCCGCCCTTTTCGGTTAAACTCGTTTCACGGTTGACGGGACTGATCTTCACGTGCGTGCTGCGTGTGTCCTTTGTTGTGGCTGCCACCTCATCATCCTACTATCCCTTCACTAGCCGATGTGGCCAGTCAACTGGCCTTACGGCCGCTCAACCATTCACCTTTATGCCATGAAAAACAAATCAAAGTAATATCCATGCGATTTGACGGAGAGAAGGATTAGAACACTTACCTGCGCGCGTCTGCATATGATTTTCAGGTTTTTGGACGACGGATCTACCTGCTGCATGTGGCTTACACAGTCCGGAGGCTCGTGGTCACGGGATGCTGGCGCTGTGGTGGACGTTCTGGTTGCATGCGCCCGCGTTTTGCTTGCAGATGGCTGGCCGATGAATGGCATCCACTCCTGCAGGTTTGACTGCTACAGGATTCCCGCGGGAGCCTTGCAACAGTCTCACCTCCTTGGGTGCATGCTGCATGCTGGCGGTTCTGGCTTCTCGATCACGATCCCAGCGCTTCTGATGCATAACGTGGATGTGGTATGGCTCTCGGTGCTTGGTTTTTCTTTGAGAGATGTTTTTTCACGAGAACTCGTTGCTTTGTTGTGTTGCTGCAGGGATCTTGGTTGCATGGCGACGAGGATGGTGGAGCAAGATAATAGCAATGTTCAGGGGTGCCATCAGTGGCATGCATGCATTCAATCCACTCCTCAGTCGCTAGATCTTCATTTGAAACACATTTCGGCCGTCGCAACCTTCTACAGGAAGTTTCCTGTAGAACACAGAGCTTCCTGTAGAAATTTTGCACTTTCCTGTAGAAGATCCGCGTCTTCCTGTAGGAAGACTGTCTGTTCCTGTAGAAAACTGTATCTTCCTGTAGAAGATCCAAATCATGATAAAAATTGCACATACCTTGAAAAACATTGTTATTCTTGGAGGAGGTGTTGATGACATCCTTTGATAGCATGATGAAGGCCCCTGGCTTGGAGTGGAGAGGCTTCTTCTCCTCCATAGAACATCTGCATGCAAAACTTTTATTGTGCTTATTGTTTTTTCTTTTTTTTTCTCTCTTTTTTTTTTTTTTTTTTGAAAAGATAGCAGGGGCGCCCCAAAGAGGTTTTCACCCTTGCTACCTGCCCTGAGCGCCTCAAAGAGGTTTTCACTCAAGGATCTTTTTTAAACTTTCTTTTTTTTTTTTTTTTTTTGAAAGACAATAGGAGCGCCTCAATGAGGTTTTCATCCCTACTGCCTGCCTTGGGCGCCTCAGAGAGGTTTTCACCCAAGGATCTTTATTTTTCTCTCTTTTTTCTCTTTTTTTTTTTTTCTCTTTAGGGTATGCCCAAAGTGGAGGCAGAACCCTTCTCTATGACCAAAACAGATTTCTCCATAGTGCTGATAAACTCTTGTCTTGAGGGAGGCTTCCTGTAGATCTTCAATCGGTGCCCATTGACAAGCATGGGAATGGCTTCCTCATCAATGGTTCGAATGAGGACAGATCCATTGTCATGGCACCGCTCCACTACATATGGTCCTAGCCATCTGGTTCTCAACTTCCCCTTGAAATCTTTGAATTTGGAGTCATACAACAAAGCCCAATCTCCCGGCTGAAATTGCTTGTCATGGAGATGTTGGTCATGCCACACCTTCCTCTGAAGTTGAACCACTTCTGAGTGAAGGAGGGCCTGCATGCGGTGCTCATCCAGCCCATTCAGCTGCAACAACCTTTCTTGCTGTGCATGGCTGAGATTTAGGTCCAGCTGAGCTGCCATCCTCAAAGTGTTATACTCAAACTCAATGGACAGCAAAGCTTTCTTCCCATAGACCAGCTCATAAGGTGTGAAGCCGGTGGTGGTCTTCCAAGTGGTGTTGTAAGCCCATGTGGCCTCAACCAGGCGATCTGCCCAGTCCTTTCTGCTGTTGCTCACCACTTTGGTCAAGATCCCCTCTAATGCTCTATTGGTGACCTCCACCTGCCCATTTGCTTGAGGATGATAGGGGGTGGAGGTTCTATGCTTGATCTTGTGATGAGCTAGGAGATCTTCAACCAAGTGGGAGGTGAACTGGCTCCCTTGATCGGTGACCAGCTCTCTTGGATAGCCAAACTTATAGAAGATGTTCTCTCTCAAGAACTCGGCCACTTTTTCTTCTGTTGCTGCTTTGATGGCTTTGGTCTCTGCCCACTTCGTCAGGTAGTCAGTGCACACAATGATGTAGGATCTTTGCCTCGAAGAGGGATTGATTGGACCCACAAAGTCCATGCCCCACTTCTCAAATGGCTCAAGAGTCACTTGAGGTTGGAGAGGCATCTCATCCCTTTGGGTCGGTTTCCCCATTCTTTGGCATTGGTCGCACTGGCTGACATATCTTCTGACATCTTGATGCAGTGTGGGCCAATAGTAGCCTCCCTGCAGAATCTTGAAGGCAGTTCTCTTTGCTGCAAAATGTCCTCCACAAGGCCCATCGTGACAGGTGAGGAGGATGTAAAAGACTTCCTCTTCCCTTACACAACGCCTTAAGATCTGATCGGGGCCAAGCTTGAACAGATTGCCCCCAATCCATGTAAATGAGGCACTCTTTCTGATGATTTTGCTCTTCTCTTTTGAAGAGAGGTGCGGAGGGAACTGAGCTGAAACAAGGTAGTTTGCTATATCAGCAAACCATGGAGAGAGTACTGATATAGCAAACAGATGCTCATCAGGCATCTGGTCATCCACCGTCCCATCTTCATCTGCAGACAAATCCAATCTAGACAAGAAGTCAGCAACAACATTTTCTCTCCCCGGTTTATCAACAATGGTTAGATCAAACTGCTGCAATAAAAGTAACCATCTAATAATACGAGCATTCACATCTGGTTTATTCATCAAATATCTAATAGCAGCATGGTCAGTATGTACAAAAGTCTGGTAACCGGTAATATAATGTCGGAACTTGTTCAGTGCGTGGACCATAGCTAAGAATTCCTTCTCGGTTACAGTGTAGTTCAGCTCGGCTTTGGACAAGTTTTTGCTAACGAAGTAAATGGCATATGGAAGTTTTTCCTCAACTTGTCCTAAGGCTGCACCTATGGCTTTGTTTGAGGCATCAGTGTGGATGTGGAAAGGTAGGGCCCAGTTTGGACCTCTCAAGATTGGTGCTCACACCAACTTGTCCTTTATCTCATTCAAACTCCTCTGACAATCGTCAGTCCACTTAAACTCCACATCTTTTGCCAACAGACCAAACAATGGTGAGGCTAACTTGCTGAAGTCCTTAATGAATCTCCGGTAGTATCCTGCTAATCCCAAGAAACTCCGGACATCCCTTACTTTTTGAGGAGGTGGAACCCTCTTGATGAGAGCAATTTTGTTGGGATCCACCTGCAATCCTTGGGAAGAAATAGTATGGCCTAGCACGGTCCCCTTAGTCATTAGGAATTCACATTTTTCAGGACTAAGGGACAAGTTCATCTCAGTGCACTTGGTTAGGACCTTTCCCAAGTTGGACAATGCTTCCTGGAAGTTGGCCCCATAAGGGGTAAAGTCATCCATGTATATTTCCACTGCATCATGGACCAACTCCGAGAAGATGCTCAAGACAGCTCTCTGAAAAGTAGCAGGAGCATTGCATAGCCCAAAGGGAAGGACTCTGTAGGCAAAGGTACCCCAAGGACAGGTGAAGGTGGTCTTATCTTGGTCTTCCGGGCTGATTTGGATTTGATTGTACCCGCTAAACCCATCCAGGAAAGAGAAGAACTTCTTTCCTGCCAGTCCATCCAACACTTGATCTATGAAAGGTAGGGAGAAATGGTCTTTCTTGGTAGCTTTGTTCAGCTCCCAGTAATCTACACAGATCCTCCACTTCCCATTCTTCTTGGGAACCAACACTAGAGGGGACACCCATTCACTATCTGAGATGGGGTAGATGAATCCGGCATCCAACAGTTTTTGCAATTCTTCCTTGACAATGTCTTTAAGGGCTGGATTCATTCTCCTCTGGGGTTGCCTAACTGGTTTACAATCCTCTTTGATGTATATATGATGGGTACAGACCGAGGGATGGACTCCTTTCATCTCCTTATAGCTCCAAGCAAAGGCATCTAAGTGGCTGGCCAATAGGCTACACAACTCCTTCTCCTGGGAAGGAGATAGGGAGGAGCTGATCTTTAATGCTCTCTCAGGGCCAAACTCCACACTTTTGACTCTGGGAGTGACAGGGCCGGTTGTACAAAGGTCCACTGAGGTGCTAGCTTGGGCATCCTCCACCCACTTCTCTAAAGATAGTGCACTGGAAGGTGGATTCTGGATCAGGGTCTCAATCAGATCATCCTCGGTAGGAGGGTCTCTTCTATTGGTATCTAGGGTGCACAGAGGTGCAGAGTACACCTCGTCTTCCTCTCCTTCCTCCAACTAGAGTGGTAAATCATGCTCTAAAGAAGGTTGGGCAGGAGGGTATAGGACTAGCTGCTTGGACATGGGACCATTCTTGATGGTCATGTTTCCTGCCCGACAACTTATGTAAGCATCTGCAGTAGCTAACCAAGGCCTTCCCAAGATGAGAGGATATCCAGTAAGCTTGGCCTTTGGTTGCAGAACCAGGAAGTCTGCAGGGTATTCCCAAGAATCAATAGAGACCAAGACATCCTCCACAATCCCTTCGGGAGTCACGGTGGAGCGATCTGCTAATTGCAGTACTGTCGAGGTCTTCCTCAAGGAACCCTGAAGATTGAGTTTAAGCATGGTATCTCTGGTCATCACATTGATGGCTACCCCCAGATCAATCAAGGTGTGGGGGATAATGGTGCCATTGATGTGAACATCTACTACAGGGCTTCCAGGATCTAGGTACTTTGGGCAGATGACTTCTCCTAGCATAAGGTCAGACAGTTGTCCTATGACATTGATAGTTGAGGCATCTTTCTTCCGTCTGCCTGGGTGTTTGAAACACTTCTCCTTAACCAGCTTGTTATATATAGGCACATCCTTGATGGCTTGGAGAAGTGGGATTTTTACACACAACTGCTTGAGCTCACCCACAAGCTCATCTTCTTCGGGGTTAGGTTGTGTGGTGGCTGTTAGTCTCTCAGGAAAGGGTGGAATAGTCTTTGGTTCACTCTCCTGATGGTTTTCCTCATCCTCTGGGGGAGGAGGTTGGCGATCTGGAAGAGTCTTTCCAGATCTAAGATTGATCTCCTGGATCTCCACAGCATAGGTAGGGCATGAGGTCTCCCCAGTATATACCTGCTGAGCCTGTCTATTGTTGGGGTTCGGGTTCGTTTGAGCAGGCATCTGAGGTTGCCTAGGAGGAGCAGGAGGTAAAGGCTGAGGTTGAACTGGTGGTGGAGGCAAAATGGCAGGAGGAGTGTTGTATTGGGGCCTCCACCCCGACTGAGGAGCACTCCATTGAGGCTGCGACTGGGTATGTGAGTGATATGGATGAGAGGGAGGTTGAGTAGGATACTGAGGTGGATAAGACCATGGAGGAGGCATGGACCAAGAAGGATGAGCAGGGGGACCCCAGGAAGGCATAGGAGTCGATTGGTTGGGGTTGTAATAAGCTTGAGATGCCCCTTGCATCCCCTGCTGATAAGGTCTAGATCCTTGAGGCCTCCGTTGGTTGATGAAGTAGAGAGGTTCAATGGGGGCTTCAGTCCCTTGGTACATGGCTTTAAATCCAGGTAAGGTTGGACACTGATTTGTTGGGTGGTCCTCCTCACAAACGAAACACACTTCAACCGAATGCAATGGACATTCGTTCTTAGGGTGTCTTCTGGTGCACCTAGGACAGAACATAGCCAAGGCTCTCTCAGCTTCTTCTTTCTTCTGCTGGATCCTGAATGTGTCCAGCTGCATGGCAATGGTCTGTCTCACCTCACTCTTAAGCTCTTCTAATTGGTTTGTAAAATCATGTTTGGAGAAAGGGACACCAGTGGAGAGGAGATTTCCTCTACCTCTTTTCCTAGCTGCCCTAGAATGATTTCGGAACACAGTCTTGATGTCCTCATAAGGCAGTTGGTAAATGTCCCCCCCAGCTAACATGTGAAGGGTGTCTAAGAGATCTTCAGGGACTCCTCGGAGTAGAACCAACTTGAGGGATTCAGGGTCAAGTGTGCACCTGGACCGTTTATAGCTAAGTTGGAACCTCTCCTCATAATCCTCTAAAGACTCATCATTCCCCATGGTCATTCGAAAGATCTCTCCCTTAGTTTCCTTGGACCTACAATAATCCCTATACTTGGTATTGAAGGCTTGCTGGATCTGAGCCCAAGTAGCTATGCTATTCCCAGGTAATCCCATGAACCAGCGTAGGGCTGCATCCTTAAGGGTGGAAGGGAAAAGCTTCAGCTTTTGCTCATCTTCAGTATAGTCATAGGTTCTACAAAGGACAACAAACTCAAACAAGAAGGTATCAGGATCCTCAGTGGTCAGTCCATGGAAGTGAGGCAAAGCAGAGGGGCTAATGTTTTTCATTTTCATCTCTCCATTGGTCTCTCGGATGGGGAAAGCTCCTTCTATTCTCTCATCTTCTCTCCTATTATCAGCCATGGCTACAGATGGAGTGGTCTCTAACTCTTCTTCTTCTATAGGGTCTTGGTATATCTTTGGATGTTCACCTATAGGTTCCTCTGGGTCACGGTCACCAAAGAAGAGTGAAGGGTGACTCAGTGATGTGGTGGGGGTGTTTGGTAGGAATTTGCATGATCTATCACGGTTCCTACGAGGCATGAAATGGAAAGGACTTTTCTTTCTTTTGTTTTGAGTGCTTTTGTTTTTTTCTTTGGTACCTGCAAAACTGAAACAAAGTGATCTACAACTAACTATATTGCTCAAATGAAATTGCAAAATTGGAAAGCTAATCTAGGAAAGCAAGAAATATTAATCTAGGAAAGCAGGAAATGCTAATCTAGGAAAGCAAGAAATGCTAAGCTACTTTTGCAAAAAGGGAAATGAAGTAAACTACTGAGCAGAAGTAAGAGTATGGAAGTAGAAGAAAAGCAACAATTACTAATACTCTGACGCTTCCTCGGCAACGGCGCCAAAAAGATGGTGAGCTCCAGTATTGTAGCAATAATGCTACAACTCCTGGGGCTTCCTGTCTCTCATTTTATCAACCCGGTAGTTCGTACAAACTTGGAAGCGACGGTGCTATATGCACAAGTACTAGCTCTTGTCGCAGCTGTCACTTGGTCAGCTGGCACAAGTCCGCTAGGGCTCAAGCCAACTTCTATAGGCTCTCAGAAGAAGCTTGTTAGTTGATGGATGAAAGCTAATCTCAAAGGAAAGCTACTCTACTTGACAAAAATGAACTGAAAGCAAATCAAAGCATGTAAACCTAGGAAACCCTAATTTTAACTAGTCTAACCTCTACAATGCAAGAAATGTGAATGAAACTTCTACCAATGCTGCTGTTACCTCTAATAGGTGCAAATGCATGGATCTAAACTACTTGCATCATGAAAGATATGTTTTTGTATTTTTCCTTTAAGTGTGTGGAATGATGGTGATCTTGTGCTAACTAGGGTTTGGTTGTGCAGATGGGATGAAGAAGGAAGGAAAGCGTGGGACAGGTTGGGAAGGCTAGGAGAGGTCCCTAGGGATCCTTAGCATCCATCCACAGAGGTTCCTCGCATTCAGATGCTCAGCAACCGAGAGAGTGGCCTTCTACAGGATGGTTGTGGAGGATCCTACAGGATACTCTGTTTTCTACAGGATGTCTACAAATGGCTACAGGATGACCTACCGTGAGTGTTTGGAGTGATGGAGGAGTGATGGAATGGTAGGGGGAGATGTGTAAGGTAGGAATGACGCTGGTGATGGCTGTAGAAGTGGAGGAATAGGATAGGGAGTGAATGTAGGGAGTAGGTTGGAAGATAGAGGGCTAGGTCAATGAAAGGGCTAGAGAATGGGAGTACGTGAGGAGTGAAAGACTTTGGGAGATAACAGAGCGGAGCAGGGGTCAAAGATATGGTTGCATGCGTGATCAAGATGGAGGACGAAGTGATGGAACGAGGGAGAGCAGTGTAAGTGAAACAAATGCTTATGACTGTCACTCAACCAAAAATGCATCAACCTAAACTACCTATGCTTGTGAATTCAATGAACAACAATCTAAACGCGAAGGATAATGTGCATGAAGTTGTGATGAAGGTGTGTGGTGCAGGTGTGAATGGCAAGGAAGCATCTAACGTGACTGTGACTATATTGCAGCAATCATCAAGTAAAGAAATGCGTGTTTTTGGTGGTTAGTCATGGACTTCACTCCAATCCCAGATGAGATGGCAGTGAGCCTTAACAACCTTTTTGTTGGAGCTCCAATCGATTATATCTATCCTCTGCTACACTAAGCAAGTGGAAACAAATTCAACATAAGCAACTCCTATCTAACTCATGAAAAAGACCAACTTAACAACCTGTAATTCGAATTGCATGTGTAAATGAAAAGCTCAAAGTGCTGAAATGAAATGGAAACAACACTACAGCAGAGGGGACCTATGGCTCTCAGGTTGGGCCCTAACCTGAGAGCTATAGTCTCCTTAAGAAAAACTCAGAACTAGATCACAAACTGCCTTCTTTATTCATAACTGATATCATGCCAAATTGGCTTACAAAAAGGAACGAAAACTGAACTGTGCTCCAAAATTACAATAGCAATACGAGAGTTTCAACAACCTATCTAAGGCTAAGGCCTTCATACTTATACAAAAACGATGATCCAACAAGTGTCCTACATTTTAGGAGCTCGGCTGTCCAACTAGAGTTTAACTGCTGATCCTGTAGGATGGTCATAATTGCTGTTCCTGTAGAGCAGTTTATAACTGCTGTTCCTGTAGAACAGCTGGCCGTTTTTTAAGCTCGGAGGGGAGATGGATTAGAGCTCGGAGTTCTTGATGGGAATCAGGAGGGATGTCCCTAGAACCGTGGACATCCTCTCCCAAAACCCGCAGTGCCACCTCGTTGTCTCCTTAACTCCTTTTTCGTTGTCTTTTGCTCCCTTTTAATGCCAAAACCTGGAATCAAAATGCATTAGTCACGTAGAGAGAGTGCCTACCCTTCTTCCTACAAACAACATGAATAAACTAAGAAATGCATGCATAAGCAATAAAAATGAATGGTTTGAGCAAGTAGAATAGGCCAAAATGAGCCCAAATTGTACCAAAATTGGGGCTCATCAAGTACACATATCAATGATAGGACGGCAAGGGTTATGGTTATAATGAGAGCATAGTGTGTAAAGATAGTTATGAATAAGAGATAGGATGCTTTGGATTGATGATAAGTTATGCGAAAAAGAAAAATGACAACAATATGCCAAAAATATGCTTCGTTGACGGTATTATAGCTGAAAAATGATGTGATTGATCAGAAAATAATTTTTCATGCGTAAAGATTCAAAATAGGGAAAAAAATTAAGGAAATAACTTCTCCGATAAAAAGAAAAAAATAAGAAAAGGGTATTATAGTAATAATTGACGATAAAATATAACTTCAATACCATAAGCAGAGTCTCTGCTGCTAGCAGGCGTCCATAGCCTCGACAAGGTTGCTTTTTAACCCATATGAGCCAGGATCCTCAATTTATAAATGGAGAGTTACAGTGTTGTTCTATAGAAGAGATCAGTGTGCTGGCGTGGTAACCAGATAACCACAATATCATTCACTGGGATGTAGCAAAAGTGATCAGGCCGGCTCGTGATGAGACCTCTTGTTCCAAGGATAATTTGGTTATCGAATGGATCATAACCCTGGTGTGGTGGCCATAATGAGAATGTCACTTTGTTACAGCCTTATGAACATGGTAGGTTGGTTCGTAATGAGACCCCATATCTTCCATCTGCGAACAAAATTTTGTTTATATTACACATTTTTATGATAAAAATAGGGAGGTCCAGTACTCCTTAAGAGTAGGGATGGTGGAAGAAGTTGAACATGTCAATAGAAAAAAAATACCCATAATCTCATTTATTACAGACAGAGAAGATTATAACCAAGAAGAGTGGAACCAACATGGTATTAAGATGATCAATCAGTATCATGTACAACAAAAAAAAATGCAGTACAGTAGTATATAAATAATTGTGTCATTTTCAAAATAATCTATCATCAAGGAGCTATCCTGTTAAAAATCATAACGTGAAAGATATTAACTCGCTTCAATAGAATCCATAATTCTTGTCATCATAAAAATAGTGTACTTCATGCCATGAAAGGAAATCATAAAATGTGGTTGAGATGAACTAGGAATAATCCCACAAGAGGAAGGAAGGGTCGCTCTCGAAAATACTCCCAAAGTGTTGCTCCTTTGAAGGAACAGCAAAAACACTCAAAAAGTGATGTTCTGTGTAAGGAACATCAAAGGAAATGCACACCAAAAAGCAAAAATACACACGAAAAAGTATTGTTCCCTGTAGCGAACAGCAGCGAAAAATGCATGTGAAAAAGTGTTGTTCCTTAAGAGGAACAACAGAAAATGTGAAAATGATGTTCCTTTGAAAATGAACAACAAAAATGTGAAAGTGCAGAAATGATGTTCTTTTAAAAAAAAACAACAAAAACGTGAAAGTGCAGAGGTGTTATTCCTTTTGAAAAGGAACAACAAAAAATGTGAAAATGCAGAAGTGTTGTTCCTTTCATAAAGGAACAACAAAACGTGAAAGTGCAGAAGTGTTGTTCCTTTAAAAAGGAACAACAAAACGTGAAAGTGCAGAAGTGTTGTCCCATTCGGAAAGGAACAACAAAAAGTGAAAGTGCAGAAGTGTTGTTTCTTTCGGAAAGGAACAGCAAAAAATGTGAATATGCAGAAGTGTTGTTCTTTTCGGAAAGGAACAACAAAACGTGAAAGTGCAGAAGTGTTGTTCCTTTAAAAATGAATAGCAAAACATGAAAGTGCAGAAGTGTTGTTCAATTCGGAAAAGAACAACAAAAAGTGAAAGTGCAGAAGTGTTGTTCCATTCGGAAAGGAACAACAAAACGTGAAAGTGTAGCAACGTGAAAGTGCAAAAGTGTTGTTCCTTTAAAAAGGAACAACAAAAACGTGAAAGTGCAGAAGTGCGGAACAACAATGTGAAAGTGCAGAAGTGTTGTTAAGGAACAACAAAAATGTGAAAGTGCAAAAGTGCTGTTCCTTTTGAAAGGAACAGCGAAAACGTGAAAGTGCAGAAGTGTTGTTCCTTTAAAAAGGAACAACAACGTGAAAGTGTAGAAGTGTTGTTCATTTAAAATGGAATAACAAAAAAGTGAAAGTGCAGAAATGTTGTTTCTTTAAAAAGGAATAGCAACGTGAAAGTGTAGAAGTGTTGTTCCTTTAAAAAGGAACAGCAAAAACGTGAAAGTGCAGAAGTGTTGTTCCTTTAAAAAGGAACAACAAAATGGACAATCATAAAATGCAAGTATGCAAAGAATGAATTAGCTATTCACTACATTGATGCTGAAGATGGGCTACAATTTGAAGGAAGCAACACCCGAAACACAAAAATATAAGAGAAATCAGAAAAGAAACAACATTTTATTTAAAAACAGTATGTAAATAAATTAAGTTACAACAGTTATGATATTATGTAAAAAAAATGATCTCTTTGAAAAATGTTTTGGCAGCAGTGACAAGACATGAATCTTCAAGTGGAAACCAATTCTTCATTTCTTCTTGTTATGAATCTGTTGGGTAATGAACTGGATGAAATGCCCTTGTTTCACTAAAATTTCTCTAAAGAATCGCTCGTCCATAAATTGACCTTCTTTTTCTCCTAGGACCTGCAAAAAAAAAGTATCTACCTGCAATAAAACATTAAATCATGGAGAAAGAGAGGTGCATGGGCTCCCCTAATCCAAGAATTATGCAAAAAAGTAACAAGTAGTTACTCTGTAGAACAAATCCATGGAGAAAATAACAAAGTAAAATTTATTTGTCACCTGCGGGAGAGTAGTGGTCGACCATACTAACCGGCAGTGTTTTAATCACAACTTCTTTGGTTTTCATCCAAATGGAGTGATTCCAAAGCCAAATGAGAGCTAATTCAAAAGTGTATCTCCAATAGAAACACATTTTGAAGACAAAAATAATTGATAGGTCAAATACTCTAAGGAACAGCCGAAAAATAGAGTTTTAAGAGTGTTGATTTACGACAGACAATCAGTATTTTGATCATAACTTCCCCATACAATATCGAAAATGAGTGATTGCAATTGTCTTGTAAACTAGATTCATAGGGGAATCTACCATAGAAACAGGTTTTAAAAATATGGTCATTTAGGCCTCCAAAAACCGATTTTCCCAACTCTGTTCCTGAGCTTCCCGCTAGACTCCCAGTCAATGTTTTGGTTCTAACTTTTTCGTTTCAAAGCCAAATGAGTAACATATAGGCACAATCTCAACATAAGGGTGCAAATAGTCAAGGACCAACCATTTGGGAATGGAAAAAGATGAATATATAGGTAGGGAAAGGGAGTTAGGATCTCTCCAAAGATAGGATAAAGCCCTCATCTCAAGGAGCTAGCCCATAGGGATGAGACCAAAGGGCCAAGTTGAGAGAACTCGACCTCATCCACGTCGAACAGCCTCCATCTCGTCGTTTTGGAAGCCTCTAGATCATGAATATTCTTGTCCTCTTTGGGAAAAATTGCCTTCTATGGATCATCACGGGTATTCAAGCCAAAAGTCGTTGACATCGCAATTCTAGTATAATGCAACTAGCGATTATCATGGGTATCTAGTGTCAGGGTCACGATGATGCTAACATTAGGGTTTTAGAGCCCCTTTTCTCCAAGAAGAGATCAAGTATTTTTTCATTAGTGTTTTAGGGAGGATCTAAGCTGCATATCAGTATGGGTGTATTGCATGATTGCAAAATTTCGGGCACTTCGGGGTATGACACAGGGAAGTGTAGGAGGCATGACAAAATGCTTTTTAACAAATGCCCCCTAAAGCATGAAGGTAGAACAAAGGGTGATGGTTGAGATGCTTTACGAGCTTTTGCAAGGACGAGAACAAACACTGTCAAAAGAATTGCAAATCAAGGATGCATATACATATACATATTTAATATAAAAACATGAATCCACGATATGGACACAACCATCTAGATAAAAGACGACTATGTGAAAAGATCCATGGCATGGGTACAACCATTCAAATGAAAAGGATCATCTATAAGTATAAGATCCAAGGTATGGATGCAGCCACCCGATATAGAAGGATCATCATAATATAGAGTCCCATGGTATGGTCACAACCATCCGTATAAGCAAAACTTGTGTACAATCATGAACAAGACATAGCTCCACGCAACCTGAGTCATATCAGACTAAACTCAGGGTCTTTTTCTCCATCCCAACCCAATCAACGTATGAATTTTAACATCGAATGAATGTGTCGAAGTCAAACATGCTAGAAAACCACCTGATTACTAGCTAATGATGTGGACCATTAACAGGTACAAGATGAACCACCAATAATGACAATGGTCCTCAAGGTTCGACTATACAATCTGTGAATGTGAAAAGGAAATTGAAGTCGAACACTCGTGGAATTATCTGATTGAAGGCAAATGATGAAAACATGTCATTGGATGCAAAGAAATTTCCATTAATGCACACAATCTCTAAGGTACTTAAAGGGAGTCTCTAAGTCACCTTTCTGGATAATGCACTGAAGTCGATAAGAAGTTACCCGTCGAAGGAGCGCCATAATGATTCCACGTCATCGACACGAAACAAGGAATAAAGTGAAATGAATGAGTATGATCAAGACTATAGAAAAAGGTCAGACAATGTATAGGCAACAAACTGTAGATAGAAATTTTCTTGAACATATTAGCGACATGACTTCGGAGTGTGGCAGCATTTGACTGAACATAGAACTAAGGGTCATGATGACGAAGTGGAATAGTCAGATGAGAGACAAAATGGATCACCCAAACTTAGAATTTAGACAAGTGAATGAGCGAGGATATCCCAAACCCGACACGAGAAACAGATAAGTGTCATGTTCAAGAGTGACATGCTGCCTATACAAGGGATGTTTCACTTTTTTTTCCCCACTATTTCTAGTGAGTACCCCAATTATTTCTAATCACAAGCTTGAAGGGGATAGCATATGCTTGTCATAGAAGTTCATTCTTAGAATGAATCCATCCTAGTAATTTTTACAAGTCTTAGGAAGGAAAAACCCGATCTCATCATGGTGATAAGTCTTTAGCCGTTTAATTTTTTTAACGAGTCTAGTGGAAGAATAAGTCGGTGTAATTTTCACATTTAGAGAGTTTGAAAAAGAAACAAAAAACAAAACTCCATCATGTATCTGTTTATGATTTGTCTCTCGAATATGAAAAGGTAGAAAACAATATTCGAGAGAATCTCTTGACCATGTCGACCACGGTGTACCTTTTTTCGTAAATAGTCAATCCCAACCCGAAAAAGGGGTAAACGTATACTGAGATGATGTCAATTCATTTAATTTAACGAACTCAAAAAAAAAATTACTCGACAATCTTTTCATATTTCTAGAGTCAAAAAAGAGCTTAAATATGACTCCAGGGGGGTTCCTTTTTCTTTTATTTTTAACAAATTCGAAAAAGAGATAAAACAAAAACTTGTTGAATCAGTAAAAAATGATCACTGTCTTCACCAAAAAAGACCTGTAACTACACAAAGACAACCACACATCACTGATATCAAGAAAAATAATAAAATATTGGCAAAAATATGTTTAAAACTTATAAATAGACCAAAGGTAAAATCATTTTTACCATTTCACTTGGAGTAAATTGGAGAGTGCATTTTACCCCATTTTCTTCGATTTTTCAGGCGAGTAGTGTGGGAGACCCAGGGCATCATTTCACGAACCGCCAGCTTCAGGTAAGAGCTCTGTCTTTTCTCTTTCATTATATTTTTATTTTATGCTTTTTCTTTGGGTTTTTGCTTGCGAGAAGAGAGGATTTCGATTTTTTTTATCAGGGGTGACCATTGCGAGTTTTCTCATTGGACTCGTGATGGTCGCTCCTGAGCCCAAAAGGCTCTCGCACTGCCATCGTGAGATTCATAAAAATAGACACGATGTTCGCAACGAGGAAAATTTGAAGAAAAAATTCTTGTTTTGTGCAAAATTTTTGAGTTTTTACCCATGGAAAGTATCTAATAATAGTTAATGGTTGTTTTGTAGGAGATTTCGACAACATGGTTATTTAATGGAGGGAAAGAGGCCATGAGGAAGAAGATCACCAAGCTTCCCAAGATCCGGAATGCGTGAATTCTTTGAGGAACTGTGAACTACTGAAATTCTTCCGAACCATAGGACTTGGAGCACAAAACGAGCTGCTACACTACCTGATCAGTTTATGGGATGTTGATCAGGAGATCTTCCTCTTTGGACACCAAGAAATGGAGTTGGAACTAGCAAACATCTACTTCATTACTGGATTGTATAGAAGAGGAGAAAGGGTTCAACTCTTCAGATCTCGTCCTAGAGGTGAGAGCACCAATTCCCTAATCAAGAGGCATTGCCCAGGTGCAGAGACGACATTGAGCAGGAAGGTGAAGATACTGACTGTCAACAATCTTCCACTGTTGAGCGATAAAAATGTGTCTTTTTAACTCCTAATTATCTTTACATTAATTGTCAACCCAGGGACGACTTTTTATTTCAAGAGTGTACTCAGTCTGAGGCGGCTATTTACTCAAGAGTAATGTTTTGCAGTATAGTGCTTAAAATCCAAAAGTAAATGAATGCTGGAAACAAAATCTAATTGGAACAGCAAGAAACTGAAATGTTCTGAACTAAATCATTCACTCAAACAACCATAAATCGAGGATGCAGTAGCAATAACTTATTCCTCTAGAGATTGATGCAATTGAAATCAAACTGGAACAAGACAATCAATCTAGGAATGAGGAAGCAGTAACCAATGTTCTCTACAGTTGAGAGTCCTGCTTTAAAGCAATTAAAAGGAAATAGAAATTGAATTAAAGTTGCTATTGAAAGTAAACTATGAAAAATCTTTAAAAGCAAACTCTTTGCGATTAATCAACATAAATGAACAACAAAGTAAATGGATAGCAAACTGTAATTAAAGGAATTAAACAACGAATCCTATTTAATAAATCTGAACAGCAAACTCTAATTAATGGAATCAAATAACCAACAATCTGTAATGAATATCAAAGTCTGAAATGAACAATGAAGCTTTACATTTGAAATGAACAGCATAACAATATAAGTTGAAAAGGATAATAATCTCTGTTATGATGGAAAAGAACAGCCACGCGATTCAATCTCAACTTGTACAATAAAACAATTTCATAAAATACTATAACAACACGCTGTAAAAACATGAAACTGTAAAGTAATGCAATTCAAAGGAATAGGAATTAAATCAAACCATCACACGGAAGCAATTGTAAAGATATGATACACAGTAGCAGCGTAATCCACCAGAGGCTAGGCCCTTAGCCTCCAGCGGATGCTACTGGGCTACTTCATATAAGGCGAATGAACAACAACTCCCAAATCATATATTAATCATCAAATTGTGAAATCATTACAACAACAAAAGCTTTGATAATTACAATGGTAATGCAACAATCTCATTTTCCTCCTATTCTATCCTATCCCATCATAAATAATCCATCGTCATTCTTGAATCTCCAATTCTGAATCCTCAATTCTCCCTCCCTATCTTTGATCTCTGTTTTTATTTAAATGGAGAGAGATCAGAGAGCAGTTACAACAGAGATAATTACAACATGATTTATATTACAAAATTTGATTGTTTCTAACCAATTGATCAACAAGAAATGTATTTCCATCCATCTTTCAACAAGAGCAAGGCGAATTTGGCTTTGCAGTTGAGATTTGGAAAACGGCCACACAACAAATCTGAGAAAATCGTGCTCAAAGAACCCTGCGTTTTTCTCAATACAAGCTGAATTTGGGCAAACTGTTCTTCATTAAAGTTAATTTGGTCCGTTCTGGACAAAATCCATGTTCCGGATTTTCCATATTTTTCTTCATTTGCCCAGAATCTCAACCGCAAAAATGTCACTTCTTATTCCAGTGAATTTCTGAGTTAATCAAATCTTCAATCTGGAAATTGTATTGGAGGCTAAAAATGGTGAATAATGTTAGAACTAATTTATTAAAACTATCATTGATAGAATCGTGCATAATCATCAATTTATTAGAAATAAAGGAGAATAAATAATATTCATCCATAAGAGCATAAATCATTATAAAATGGATTTATATAATAAATTATAATAAATGACATGATAAAGAAGAGTAAAAATTGATAAATAAGTATTTAAAAAGTGGTCGTATTCACGACCCAACATACCCCCACACCGAATATATTGCATGTCCTCATGCAACAAAAACTGAATATATTGCATGTCCTTATGTAACCCAAAGACAAAACCCATGTGTTAACCAAGCAATAAAAAATTTGTTCATCTCAACTCATGAAATGGATAGAACAAATGCATTCTTCCTTAATTAATGAATATTCAATTTTTAGCAATCTTGATGAAGGCATAACAATTTTTACATTGACGTTCAAGTTATGTGCATATGAAGTTGCAGCAAAATATGATATAAGTGACAGCAACCTTCATTAACCATTTTCCCAAAAACTACAAACCAGATTTTGTTGAAATGTTGCAAGTAAATTTATAATATATGAATGCCTCTATGATCCAAAAATTAGATCGTTTTGATGCATGGATCATGAGATATAAACAGAATCGCTGTAGGTGAGAGTGCATGATTTCCGAAATTTTATGAACCAATTTAACTTGAAATTATCTGGGTGTGTGTATTTTAATAATACGTCTGTGTTTTCCAGAAATCAAAAGAATTGAGTTCATAGTTTTAAAAATATTATGGAAATCAATTTTTGCACTGAAATTGTATGCCTTAAATGAGAAAGAAAGTAGAAAACATCCATCATGCGTAGCAATTCCTCCCCCTCTTTGAAGAATTAGCATGCCCTCATGCAATGCTAGAAGACAAATAGAGGTGGTTGTACCATCTGTTGAATTCTATGCTTGGTGTAAAACAACATATAATAAGGGAGGTGTTGAGAATGAATAAGAATAACAATGGATGATAAAGAATATGAATGACATGGTCATAAGAAATAAATGAATGAAAGTAATATTCCCCCAAAACTGAAATAGGATATGCCGCTGAAAAATGGGAAGTGGTAAAGATGTGGAATGAATGATGATAAATAATGCTCAAAATAGATTTTCATGAAATTCTCCTAAATTTGTAATAAATCAGAAAATTATGTTATTTTATCTCAAGTTTTACTGGCATTTTTTGAAGCTGATGTAGGCAAAGTTGGTGCTGAAAGTGATGCAAAAGGTGGAATCCAGGCAAGCACATCATGTCTAAAGAATTGTTCACGTTCGCGAGTTGCTCGAGCCTCTTCTGTTAGTTGCAATAGTGTGGTCATGCTGCGAATAGAGTTTCTCCCATACTTGTTGTTCTCCTGTAAACAAATCACTATTTTGCATACAATGTTCTTGAATCCATAGTGTTAGTTTTGAACAACAATAGATTAAGATGCATACAAAAATTTCAATCAGAAAAACTTTTTGTATACATGCAATACTAATATTTTATCAAATCAATAAGTTATGGCAGAGTGCAGTAATCATATCGCATGCAATCCCATAATGCATACATTCCCCCCTCTAATTGGAAAAGAGATTCCATGACCATAAAGCATATGAAAGGTGTTGTGCTAATGGCAAGGCAAGGGAATGAACAATACAACAATAAATGAAGCAGAGTACACATATCAATGATAGGAGGACGAGAGTTATGGTTATAATGAGAGCATAGTGTGTAAAGATAGTTATGAACAAGAGATAGGACGCTTTGGATTGATGATAAGTTATGCGAAAAAGAAAAATGATAGCAATATGCCAAAAATATGCTTCACTGACGGTATTCTAGCTGAAAAATGATGTGATTGATCAGAAAATAATTTTTCATGCGTAAAGATTCAAAATAGGGAAAAAAAATTAAGGAAATAACTTCTCCGATAAAAAGAAAAAATAAGAAAAGGGTATTATAGTAATAATTGACGATAAAATATAACTTCAATACCATAAGCAGAGTCTCTGCTGCCAGCAGGCGTCCATAGCCTCGACAGGGTTGCTTTTTAACCCATATGAGCCAGGATCCTCAATTTATAAATGGAGAGTTACAGTGTTGTTCTATAGAAGAGATCAGTGTGCTGGCGTGGTAACCAGATAACCACATTGTCATTCACTAGGATGTAGCAAAAGTGATCAGGTCGGCTCGTGATGAGACCTCTTGTTCCAAGGATAATTTGATTATCCAATGGATCATAACCCTGGTGTGGTGGTCATAATGGGAATGTCATTTCGTTACAGCCTTATGAACATGGTAGGCTGGTTCGTAATGAGACCCCCTATCTTCCATCTGCGAACAAAACTTTGTTTATATTACACATTTTTATGATAAAAATAGGGAGGCTCAGTACTCCTTAAGAGTAGGGATGGTGGAAGAAGTTGAACATGTCAATAGAAAAAAATACCCATAATCTCATTTATTACAGACAAAGAAGATTATAACCAGGAAGAGTGAAACCAACATGGTATTAAGATGATCAATCAGTATCATGTACAACAGGAAAAAATGCAGTAAAGTAGTATATAAATAATTGTGTCATCTTCAAAATAATCTATCATCAAGGAGCTGTCCTGTTAAAAATCATAACGTGAAAGATATTAACTCGCTTCAATAGAATCCATAATTCTTGTCCTTATAAAAGTAGTGTACTTCATGCCATGAAAGGGAATCAGTAAAATGTGGTTGAGATGAACTAGGAATAATCCCACAAGAGGAAGGAAGGGTCGCTCTCGAAAATACTCACAAAGTGTTGCTCCTTTGAAGGAACAGCAAAAACACTCAAAAAGTGATGTTCTGTGTAAGGAACATCAAAGGAAATGCACACCAAAAAGCAAAAATACACATGAAAATGTATTGTTCCCTGTAGCGAACAGCAGCGAAAAATGCATGTGAAAAAGTGTTGTTCCTTAAGAGGAACAACAAAAAATGTGAAAATGATGTTCCTTTGAAAAGGAACAACAAAAATGTGAAAGTGCAGAAATGCTGTTCTTTTAAAAAAGAACAACAAAAACGTGAAAGTGCAGAAGTGTTATTTCTTTCGAAAAAGAATAACAAAAAATGTGAAAATGCAGAAGTGTTGTTCCTTTCATAAAGGAATAGCAAAACGTGAAAGTGCAGAAGTGTTGTTCCTTTAAAAAGGAACAACAAAACGTGAAAGTGCAGAAGTGTTGTTCCATTCGGAAAGGAACAACAAAAAGTGAAAGTGTAGAAGTGTTGTTTCTTTCGGAAATGAACAACAAAAAATGTGAATATGCAGAAGTGTTGTTCCTTTCGGAAAGGAACAACAAAACGTGAAAGTGCAGAAGTGCTGTTCCTTTAAAAATGAACAGCAAAACATGAAAGTGCAGAAGTGTTGTTCCATTTGGAAAAGAACAACAAAAAGTGAAAGTGCAGAAGTGTTGTTCCATTCAGAAAAGAACAACAAAACGTGAAAGTGTAGAAGTGTTGTTCCTTTAAAAAGGAACAACAACGTGAAAGTGCAAAAGTGTTGTTCCTTTAAAATGGAACAACAAAAACGTGAAAGTGCAGAAGTACGGAACAACAACGTAAAAGTGCAGAAGTGTTGTTAAGGAACAACAAAAATGTGAAAGTGCAAAAGTGTTGTTCCTTTTTAAAGGAACAGCGAAAACGTGAAAGTGCAGAAGTGTTGTTCATTTAAAAAGGAACAGCAACGTGAAAGTGTAGAAGTGTTGTTCATTTAAAATGGAATAACAAAAACGTGAAAGTGCAGAAATGTTGTTCCTTTAAAAAGAAATAGCAACGTGAAAGTGCAAAAGTGTTGTTCCTTTAAAAAGGAACAGCAAAAACGTGAAAGTGCAGAAGTGTTGTTCCTTTAAAAGGAACAGCAAAATGGACAATCATAAAATACAAGTACGCGAAGAATGAATTAGCTGTTCACTATATTGATGCTGAGGATGGGCTACAATTTGAAGGAAGCAACACCTGAAACACAAAAATATAAGAGAAATCAGAAAAGAAACAACATTTTATTTAAAACCAGTATGTAAATAAATTAAGTTACAACAATTATGATATTATGTAAAAAAAATGATCTCTTTGAAAAATGTTTTGGCAGCAGTGACAAGACATGAATCTTCATGTGGAAACCAATTCTTCATTTCTTCTTGTTATGTATATGTTGGGTAATGAACTGGATTAAATGCCCTTGTTTCAATAAAATTTCTCTAAAGAATCACTCGTCCATAAATTGACCTTTTTTTTCTCCTAGGACCTGCAAAAAAAAAGGTATCTACCTGCAATAAAACATTAAATCATGGAGAAAGAGAGGTGCATGGGCTCCCCTAATCCAAGAATTATGCAAAAAAGTAACAAGTAGTTACTCTGTAGAACAAATCCACGGAGAAAATAACAAAGTAAAATTTATTTGTCACCTGCGGGAGAGCAGTGATCGACCATACTAACCGACAGTGTTTTAATCACAAATTCTTTGTTTTTTGTCCAAATTGAGTGATTCCAAATCTAGATGAGAGCTAATTCAAAGGTGTATCTCCAATAGAAACACATTTTGAAGACAAAAATAATTGATAGGTCAAATACTCTAAGGAACAGTCGGAAAAACAGAGTTTTAAGAGTATTGATTTACGACAGACAATCAGTATTTTGATCATAACTTCCCCATACAATATCGAAAATGAGTGATTGCAATTGCCTTGTAAACTATATTCATAGGGGAATCTACCATACAAACAGGTTTTAAAAATGGTCATTTATGCCTCCAAAAACCGATTGTCCCAACTCTGTTCCTAAGCTTCCCGCTAGACACCCAGTCAATGTTTTGGTTCTAAATTTTTCGTTTCAAATCCAAATTGAGTGATTCAAATTGGGTTGGAAAGTAGACATCAAGAGCTACTTAGGATATAAACAGGTTTTAAAAATATTCCATTTGATCCCTCAAAACATGACTGTCCTGACTGTGTTTTCAGAAATTTCATCAAGCCCGCAAGCAAAAAAAATATGATATTCAAGCATTTTTTCCAATTGGTGATAAAAGTGAATATGAGTGCTTGTATAACTATTATTTCCATTATAATTTATCTACATACACAAATGATTGAAACATTTATCACCGATGTTGATTTCGATAGCATGTTGCAACAAAAAAACAACTAGTTTTAAAAAAAATGTATTTATTTATGTCCTTATTTATTTTATTTTCTAAACTAACCTATTTTGATTTGAAAAATGAATATGACTACGTATATGAGTACTTCCAGTGGAGCCATTTTCGAAATAAGGCTTCATGTATACACATACCAAATTTGAAAAATACATATTAATGAATATTAGGGTATGAGAAGCCAACTTCCCTTGAAAAAATGGTATCAAAAATTGTTGAAGCATAGAGTGATGTTGCAAACAAATGATGGAGTGAAACCAATCTTCAACATATCTTTTATTTTGTTGATTTCCCATAGACATCATATCATGGAGTTCTTGATCTTTTAAGATGACTTGTTGATGCATACTAAAAGAAAGCTCATTTTCTTCCATAGCTTCTACAATTTTGGAATTTGAAACATTCTGAATCTCATTGTAAGTTTTTTTAAATGGTGCATGTGAGATAGAATGGGTGGGAAGGATGGGTAAGTTTTGCAGTTCAACATTATAAGCATGTTGTACTGATTTATTGTGGTGAGGGTGTGGAATGAGTTGAGCAGGAAAATGTGTAGGGAATGGAGCATTGTGATGATGTGGTTGATTGGGTTGAGTGAATGATTTTGATATGCAAGCACGATGTTGTGGAAGAGCTAGTGGAGAATATGTTTGTACTACAAGATGAGGGAGAGTAGTCATGTAATCATAAGGTGAACCATGCCAAACTTGCAGATAAGATTGATGGTGGTTATATTGAGATTGACATGGCTGCTCTAACATGTGAGTATTCCATAATGGATTATGCAAGTAAGAGAATGGAGAAGTGTTTTGAACCATACCTGTAGGCCATGATTTCCATGGTTTTGATCTTGTTGCAGTTCCCTCATCTCTTCGATATGCTATTTCCATCGTAGATAAGGAAGAACAACTACTTATGGGATGCTCCTTTCGGTCATGAGGGCAAAACACTTCATTAAATTCTTGATTTTTCTGAACCTGCAAAACATCCAATTTTGAATTTAGAGAGCTAATAAAATCAACTTTAAAATTTTCAAATAAAACATTGATTTCAGCTCTTATGTCTCCTATTCTTGTAGCAGATTTGGAAAAGAAAGAACAAACATATCTAGAATTCTTACCAACCTTGGAGATTCCTCTTGAATACCTTATGCACAATTCACAAACATCATCATATGATAACTGAAAAACATCACCTTTTCCTATCAGATTTAAGAGTTGTAAAAATTCATCTTTGATTCCTTTGAGTAAGAGTGTTTTTAAGATCTCTTTTTCCAAAAGCTTATATTTTGATTTTTGAAGGTTGTAATGAAATCGATCTACATAGTCCTCCAAGCTTTCATCTTCCCCTTGTATCATATTGAAAATATCGTCATTGGTCTTGCAATAGTCTTAGTACTTCTTTAAGAATATGTTCTTCATGTCCTCCCATGTTTGGATGCAGTTCCCACCTAGGCTCATGAACCATCGGAGAGCTGCTCCTTTTAGAGTAAGAGGAAACACTTTCAACCTTTGATCATTAGTGTAATAATCATATCCTCTACAAAGTATTTCGAACTCAAATAAGAATGTATCTGGATCTTCATTTGTCAAGCCATGAAAATTTGGTAGAGAAGATGGGGGAATTATATGCATTTGTGTCACTCCTCCTAGATCTTTGATAAGAAATTCAAAAGTAGAAATGTGAGCCATTTCGTACCATAGTAGAAGATGTTCTTCATGTGTTTCTTTGAAGCTCCTTCTTCAAATGTTCCTGTCAATTGGTTAGTGAAATGGGTGGTGCTTACATCACCACTTGAGAAAAATCATGAGATTTGTTTTTCAAAATTTCTATTTTTTTAGTCATTCACACAAAAATTCAAACATTTACCCTAAGTTCGTTAACAATTCTGTTGGAAAGCGGGCGGGGGAGCAGGGCTTCTACATGCTCCGTACGCAGGTTCTTACCTTCCGTTTTTAATACCCAATTCTTTCCTAACAGGCACTCATTAGATGCACACTACTCTTTAAAAATGGCTACACTCTCCCCGGCAACGGCGCCAAAATGTTGAGCGATAAAAAGGTGTCTTTTTAACTCCTAATTATCTTCACATTAATTTTCAACCCAGGGACGACTTTTTATTTCAAGAGTGTACTCAGTCTGAGGCGGCTATTTACTCAAGAGTAATGTTTTGCAGTATAGTGCTTAAAATCCAAAAGTAAATGAATGCTGGAAACAAAATCTAATTGGAACAACAAGAAACTGAAATGTTCTGAATTAAATCATTCACTCAAACAACCATCAATCGAGGATGCAGTAGCAATAACTCATTCCTCTAGAGATTGATGCAATTGAAATCAAACTGGAACAAGACAATCAATCTGGAAATGAGGAAGCAGTGACCAATGTTCTCTACAGTTGAGAGTCCTGCTTTAAAGCAATTAAAAGGAAATATAAATTGAACTAAAGCTGCTATTGAAAGTAAACTATGAAAATTCTTTAAAAGCAAACTCTTTGTGATTAATCAATAGAAATGAACAACGAAGTAAATGTACAACAAACTGTAATTAAAGGAATTAAACAATGAATCCTATTTAATAAATCTGAACAACAAACTCTAATTAATGGAATCAAATAACCAACAATCTGTAATGAATATCAAAGTCTGAAATGAACAACAAAGCTTTACATTTGAAATGAACAACATAAAAATATAAGTTGAAAAGGATAATAATCTCTGTTATGATGGAAAAGAACAGCCACGTGATTCAATCTCAACTTGTACAATAAAACAATTTCATAAAATACTATAACAGCACGCTGTAAAAACATGAAATTGTAAAGTAATGCAATTCAAAGGAATAGGAATTAAATCAAACCATCACACGACAGCAATTGTAGAGATATGATACACAACAACAACGTAATCCACCAGAGGCTGGGCCCTTAGCCACCAGCGGATGCTGCTGGGCTACTTCATATAAGGCGAATGAACAGCAACTCCCAAATCATATATTAATCATCAAACTGTGAAATCATTACAACAGCAAAAGCTTTGAGAATTACAATGGTAATGCAACAATCTCCTTTTCCTCCTAGTCTATCTTATCCCATCATGAATAGTCCATCATCATTCTTGAATCTCCAATTCTGAATCCTCAATTCTCCCTCCCTATCTCTGATCTTTGTTTTCATTTAAATAGAGAGAGATCAGAGAGCAGTTACAACAGAGATAATTACAACATGATTTATATTACAAAATTGGATTGTTTCTAACCAATTGATCAACAATAAATATATTTCCATCCATCTTTCAACAAGAGCAAGGCGAATTTGGCTTTGCAGCTGAGATTTGGAAAACGACCACACAGCAAATCTGAGAAAATCATGCTCAAAGAACCCTATGTTTCTCTCAATACAAGCTGAATTTGGGTAAACCGTTCTTCGCTAAAGTTAATTTGGTCCGTTCTGGACAAAACCCATGTTCCAGATTTTCTAGATTCTTCTTCATTTGCCCAGAATCTCAACCGCAAAACTGTCACTTCTTATTCTAGCGAATTTCTGAGTTAATCAAATCTTCAATCTGGAAATTGTATTGGAGGCTAAAAATGGTGAATAATGTTACAACCAATTTATTAAAACTATCATTGATAAAATCGTGCATAATCATCAATTTATTAGAAATAAAGGAGAATAAATAATATTCATCCATAAGAGCATAAATCATTATAAAATGGATTTATATAATAAATTATAATAAATGACATGATAAAGAAGAGTAAAAATTGATAAAATAAGTATTTAAAAAGTGGTTGTATTCACGACCCAACAAAACCTACACACCATGGCTCGTATTTCTGGGTCACAGAATTTACACGAGATTTCGAAATCTCAATTCTAGTATGTAGTAGACTTCCTTACCCCAATAGTGTTCAACTGGTGTGATGGGTTATTGGCCAACATGAAGAGGCAACTGACCAAAGGTAAGCAGGGAAACCTGAAGCAGTTCGACTTTGGTTCGACCTTGGTCACTTTGTTTTAGGAGCGTGTGCCCTTATTTTGGTATGAGTGGATAGAGCTGTCGGATCTTGCTCCACAAGATCTGAGGTTGGTCAGATGGAGTGAGCTCATGCCTCGAGGAGGAGGGGACCAATAGATGCATTTCCCTTTGCAGTTTTTTAGTTGGTTGCATTGACAACTGATCATTGTGGATGACTACGCGTATTCAGGCACAAATTTCAGATGGGATCCATATTTTCCTCTTCCACCGGGTGAACAGTGGACTAATGCAGGTAAAACTTGTTTTTGGATTTTTTTTCAAGTTTTATGAGTTTTTTTATTAAAGTGAATCAGAGAGTTTACTTGTGATAAATGTGTGGATATAGGACAATAAAGGCCTCCTAGTATGTCTCCAATAGCACGATGAGTAGCATGTCAGATAGAAGATGCTCCATATGAAGAAGGAGCAGATCCCAAGGTAGAGATGGAATGACATTTGGAAGTGATCACCCAAGGGATTCCAGAATACACAACTATAGATGATGTGCCATTGTGATACCAGAGGCATACACTACGAGTGTTTGCGAGACTACATCGGTTATTAGTCTGAGTGATTAGGGTGGTCTCATGCTATCGAGAGCATCATGTGGGAGAATAGCCTTTTCTAGTGTTTTTTTGCACTGTTGTAGGCTTTGAAAGCCATGTGTCTCGGAACACTTATATTTTTTGAGATTTTGATGAACCAAATTTGACAGATGTAATATATATATATATATATATATATATATATATATATATATATATATATATATATATATATATATATATGCATGTTTTTATTTTCTACTTATGTGTTCATGTATCATGATGATATGATCAGTTTTATAAGTTACACAAATGTCTATCAAGAACATAATTTTCTAATGCATCTATTAATGTATTCAAATTCCGTGGAATGTGTTGATATGTGATATAATCAAAATTTATTTCTAGTAATCAAACACATAGATACATACGCAAAATTTGTGGATTTCTCACGGAATATTGATTATTTAACTGTAACACAACGAGTTGTGAATCCAACTTAACAACTAAATTTCTAATGCTAAGAGCAACTGCTTCTGATAACAGTTCAATAATTGCACTGTACTCGGCAATATTATTATTTGTCTGTCCCAAGCAAATACCTTGTAAATCGATCAAATCAACATTAGGAGCATAGAGAGCCCAAGCTGCGAAAGATAAACTATGTGTGCTAAGAGAAGCACCATCATAAAAACCAACAAAATGGTTTGACGACATCTACAAACCGAGCGAAACACAAGGTAAGAAAAAAAACATGTCTCCAATCAAACAATCACACCAAAAAATCAAAACCACACACTAATGTACAAAAGTAATTACATGGAACACACACATAATAATTTTTCAGATACAACCCATTGCAAGGCTGTGACAATGCATTACCTTCATAGTCAAATAGCTCATAGGCACCTTTTTGCAAGACACATTTTACAATATATGGCCCATTCCACATAGGTTCGAACTTCCCAGCTCCCAACTTATGGTTGGCTTGGTCATAGAGAAATACCAAGTTACCTTCAACAAAAATGCATTGAGAAATATTTTGATAAAAATGGGCTTTAACTCGTTTTTTTGTGCCTCGATCACCATCACAACAATACGACGGGTCTCATCAAGCCTCTCGAGATAAAGTAACCACTCCTCTTTAGGCGAGGTATCAGGGAGTAGTTCAATAGCTAATTTTAACAAAGGGATTTCACACTCGATTGGGAGTGTCACCTCTAAACCATAAACCAACTAGAATGGAGTGAAACTAGTGGTTGTCTGAGCCGTAATCCGATAATCCCAAAGAGCTGAGAATAGCATGAGATGTCAATCCTTTTTAAGCTTCCCAATGGTTCATTGAAGCATAGTAATCAAAACTTTGTTAATTGCTTCAACTTGGCCATTGGTCTGTGAATAGTAAGGAGTTGGGCTATCATGGCGAAGACCCAACTGGGAAGTCAGCTCTGCCATCATGTACTGACGAAATTGTCATCCATGATCAATGACAATAGCTTGTGGGATTCCAAAACGGGATATGACATGGTTAAAGAGGAACTGAGCAGATACCGTCAGCATTATATGTAAGAATTTCCTCAGCCCATTTAGTGAAGTAGTCGACGACGTTGATGATATAGCCATGCCCCCTGGCGGAGCGAGGGTTCCTTTTAATGAAATCTATGCCCCATTTAGAAAATGGGCTAGTGGTAATGACTGGGTGTAAGGGTGCTGGCGAGGCTCACTTTTTGGTTTTATAAATCTGAAATTCATGGCATTTTGAACGACCGGAATACAATCTTTAAAGATGGAAGCCAATAAATAACCAGCATGAAGGATCTTTTGAGTAGTGGCATAGCCTAACATGTGACCACCACATACCCTAGAGTGGCAGTTATTCAAGACTCGTTCAGCCTCTTCAAGTGTTAGACATATGCGAAGAACAAAATCAACATCGACTCGGTATAATGTATCACCAATGATCCGATAAGGTTGAGACTGATGCCGAATGCGACGTTGGCCAGATCGAGAAAACTCAGATCGGAAGGTTTGGGCCTGAAGATAAACAATGATATATTTGTACCATGGGTCGAGAGTGCTGATAAGATACAAAGTTTTATTAGGAATCTACGTAGTAAAATTGGTGGAAGTGTTTGTGGAAGGAAGGGTGCAAATTAATTCGGCAAAAACGAGTGATTTATTTGATTTTTTGGAAGTAAACACTAAATAAGACTCTTGTAGGATAACAATCCATTTAGAGTATTTATCCCCAAGCAATTTACGAGTCAAAATATAAGTCATGGGGTCACAATCAGAAATCATTGTGGTGTTCCGTAGAAGAATATAATGGCAAAATTGTTGAACAACATGGGCTGCTGCCGAGGCAAGTTTCTCGACTTGAGCATATTGAGTTTCAGTGTCAATGATATTTCGACTCAAATAATAAACCACATGTTCATTTCCATCATCATCATCCTGGACCAACACCATAGAAATGGTACTGTCAGCCGCGACCAAGTATAGGAAATAATCGTGATGATAGTCAGGGGGATGCAATAAAGGAGCATTGATGAGCGTCTTCTTTAGAGCATCGAAAGAGTTTTGGGCAATTTCATCCCACACGAATGGGATCCCCTTTTTGAGCAAGCGAGTAAATCCCTTGGCAAGCTCAACGTAATTTGGGACAAAGCGACGAAGAAAATTAGCCTTTCCTTGCAAACTCTGCAATTGGTGTAATGATGAAGGACGGGATAAATTTACAATCACCTCAAATTTCAGAGGATTGATTCGGATACCTTATTTGGACACAAAAAAACCTAAGATCCAACCAGATTCTACACAGAAGACACATTTATGTGGATTGAGATAGATATTATAGTGTCGACAATGCAAAAATATTGCTCGAAGGTGGTCTGGATGGTCACGACACTTAGCAGAATGAGCTGGTAAGTCGTCTAGATAAGGTTGAACAATGTGTTTAATATCATGAAAGTCATATGACATTGCTCTCTGGAAGGTAGCACCAGCATTTTTAAGACCGAAAGGGAGCTTTTTATAAGAAAAATTCCCCCATGGACAGATGAAAGTCGTCTTGTGTTGATCAATGGGTAATATGTTAATCTGGTTGTAACTAGAAAAACCATCCATAAAAGAGAAGATCTCACTCCCAACACACTCATCAATGATTTGATCAATAAAGGGAGTAGGATAGTTATATTTAGGACATGTGCGATTGATGTTGTGGTAATAAACACAAACTCGAATTGTGCCCTTCTTTTTAGTAACAGGAACAATATTAGAGACCTAATCTATCAATGGGATAGGATAAATAAAACCAGGTTTTTGAAGTTTTTCAAATTTTTCCTTAATAACAACAACCTTCCTGGGTTGGATGAAGTCATTAGCGAACAGGCTTCGTGCTAGGATACATGGGTATTTCATGCACCACAATAGTTGGATCAATACCAGGCATATCCTCATATGACCAAGCGAAGACATGTCGAAATTCTTTGAAAAGGTCAATGTAAACCCTGATCTCATTAGGAGAACAGGAAACCCCAATGTCAATGATCTCAATAATTCCAAGTTTAATGGAAATGTCGATTGGCATAGTTGCAGTAATATTTCCCATATTACCTTTGGACAGAACTTCATACACCAGAACAAGTGTTTTAAGTGGATGCATCGGGTTATGAGAAACAAAAGCTTCAAGGCACGAAGGAATCTCACTTAGGCTTGGAATAAATGAGGAATGATAATGAATATCATTCCAAGGAGTTTCATCAAGAGACATAACCTCAGCAATACTCTCGTCGGTGGGGAATATCTTGTTCAAAGGATTTTGGGAATCCCAAGAACCAAGCCAAGGAGATTACGAATAGGTATCCAGGTACATACTGAGAACAACATGACTTTCTGAAGCAGCCATAGAAGCTGAGACAATTTCATGATAAGCTTGTTCCAACAGACTCAATGGCATAGTGTCACCAAATGAATTAATTTGATCTAGAGAAGGAATGATCCATGGGTCTGTATAAATAGAGATCACATTGATCGAGGTGCCATGAGGAGGTGGGAGAGAAAAAGTTCCCATTAAAGCAGAATCTTCGAAAATACCTGCCCTGATGCTCTCATATGGAATATCGGTATTTCCCACATATGGAACATTGCCATTTGATGCACCGGAAGAGAAAAGGGATAGTTGATCGACAGTGACAATTTTTCCTTCATGGGGAAACTGGAGCACCCAAAACAAAGAGGGAACCACACAAAACATGGCATGGGTCCAACTTCACCCAAGTATAAGGTTATAGTTTAGATTCGTGTCTAAAACTTCTACTTCTAACTCGACAGTCTTTGCTTCCAAAGTGATGGGAAAACTGGTGAGAATACCAAAAGGATGAGAGTCTCTGCCATCAAAGACCTCCAAGGTGTTCGAGGACTGGTTGAGAGGTGGAGAGCCAATGGATTTCCAACATGAAACAGACAAGATGCAGGTGGAAGCACCTTCATCAATGACAATCTGATGGATCATCTTTCCTTTTATAATGACTTGAATCAAAAAGGAAATCTGATGAGGAAGACAAGGAGCATGGTTTTCAAGATCTAAATTAATTAACCTTGAATCAGCAGGACCAATGCCTCCAATAGCAAACAATAATTATTTCTATTGCGTTGGACATGTTTGAAGAACTTCCAAAGTAGACATCATTGAAGGTGCTTGAGCTAAATCTTCAACAATACTGTAATGTTGAGCAGCTCTAGAGTTTGGATTATAGGATGACTTCCGAAGCACACCTTTGGGAGGTGATCGGATAACAAATTCATTATTAGGTCTCTCAATATGGAGAGGACCAGAACTGGGTGGAGCAGAAGTAGAAGGTATATCAGTGACTTCCTTTTCCACCGTCTGTTTCGAAGGAGTTTGATAATATTTTGATCGAATGGGGACATAGATAGGTAATGAACCCATCATCATGTAAACTTGAGAACTAGATGAGGCAGAGGATTGTGGTTGGTTTACCAACTGAGTCTGCTGAGATGGGAATGGCTCTTTCAAAACAGCCAGGGTCCCTTTCAATAAATGACTAAGTTCGGCATGTCAGGGACAATCCTTGGTATTATGGTCTTCCTCACAATTGAGGCAAAGATATTTCATCTTTCATTTGGAGGCATTGTCAGTAGATGACTTGGGAGGATCTTGTTTTTGGATATCGGATTTCACTTTTCCTTTACCATTCTTCTTACCTTTCAAGGATTTATCTATGGTGGTAGACTGAACAACAATGATCTCGAAGGTTTTACCAGGATTCGATGGGTTTTCTGAAGGGGAACTAGAACCAGTATTCGAAATAAATTTTTGCTTCGAAGAAGATTTGGTGGAAGTTTGGGACACTGATCCAGTTATACCATCAATAGGCGGTACATCAGAAGACTTTGAAGATGCCAAATTTGAAGATATTCTTGGAGCATCATGCAACATTTCATATAGCATGCCAGATTGGGAATAAACCAAATCCAAATACTAAGCATGGGAAATAGCCTGGTCCTTGGTAACACAACCACCCATTGTTATATCTTTAGCAATTTTGTTTACGAACGATTTGGTAAACCATTCTGTCAACAACTCATCAGAAATTTCAAATTTGAAGAGGCTACACCGTCATCTCCATTCATGGATATGATCAGACATATGGGTCACGGTACATTGCTTAAGAGATGTGAGAAAATGAGTACCAGTTTCATAATGAACTGGTAGCTGGAAGTGGGTGAGGAAAACCATAGCCAAAGAGTCGAAGTCTGCATAGGTACTCCGAGGTAACTTGACATACCACTTTGCGACATCACCTGTCCAGGTTCGCTGAAAGAGGTGGAGATGAACAAAATCATCAACATAAGAATTGGAAGAACACCATAAGTGATATGTCATCACATGGGCTTGAGGGTCCTCTTTAGCTTTTCCTTCGAATTTGGGGCAATCACTTGAAATTTTAGTGGGAACCGGAGGCCAATAAAGCGAATGAAGAATTGGATCATTAGTAAGACTTGAGACATCAGGCAGTTCCAACGTTGCTAAAAATGGAAATTGTGGAATAAAAGGCATATAAGGCCTTTGATAAGGCCCAATATGTGGGTTCCAACTTTGTTGGTAAGGATTCTGCCCCCAAAGCGGAAGATTTTGACCATAAGGGGTTTTATTTTGCCTCCACTGAGGGGTACCTTGACCATAAGGTGGATTCGGACCAGGGTAGGGTTGATATTGACCTGCCATAGGCTATTGGTAACCATGAGGAGGATAAAATTTATGAGCAACATATGGATTGTGAGGTTGTTGCACCTGCTGACCCTGGTAAATTTTTTTTTTGGCTTTGCCACTATAGGGGTTGACCTTGTGCCTACAAGGTTTGACCTTGTTGATATATAGTTTGAGCTTGTTGATGCAAGGGTTGACCTTGCTGCTGCAATGGTTGACCTTGCAGATTCAAGGGTTGATTGCGCTAATGAAAAAACTACATTTGTTGTTGCAAAGGCTATTGAAAATTCTACAAAGGTTTCCCCTACTGCTGCAAACGTTGCCCTTTCTGCTGTAAAGGTTTCCCTTGTTGCAGTAAAGGTTGTTGGACAATTCCTTGAGGGATTCCCTACGAGTATTGGTAAGTTCCAAATGGGATTTGACCATACGCACCAGGAATAATAGTTTGACCAGGTTGCACATGAGGACCCGCTTGTGGAACATAGGGTGGATTTTTCAGTGCTTATGAACCATATGGGACATAAGCCTGTTGGAGTGGTATGTGGGTTGTGTAAGGCTGTTGATACTAGATATTACCTACCTAGATGAACCAATGGGATAAGGAATACCAATAGGATTAGGTTGATTAACTCCAACCATGTGAGGTTGTGATACACTCACATGGGTTCCACCTAACACAAGAGGAATGTTTGGATTTCCTCCCCCGGGCTGAAAATAATGCGGTGGCACATTTTTTCCACTTGCTGGAGGGACTGAGGAACTTATAGACGCATGAACCGAAACAGTCGGTTCTACCAGAATGGAAGGTTGAAATGATGGTAATGGTTGTGATAGAATCGTTGGTTGAATCAGAACTGAAGTAATGACAGTTTGTACAGGTATTTGAGAGGTCATGTTAGGAATAAACGGACCAGAAGTAGGCATAGAATTTGACGACCAAATGGGATTTTGGTACAAAGAGGAAGCACTGGGAGTTCCTAAAACTAATTGAGCCAAGGTTGTATAATCAAGTGGAAGCATAGGCCCACTGTTTTCAGGAGTTGGTTGAGATGGAACTCTTCCTACATAAGGAAAGCCTTCCAGAGGAAAGTCATATTCAGACTCATCATCAACATTAGGAGTGTGTGTAGCGGAGACTTCCGGAGGACCTCGAGGAGAGGTTGGAATCTCACCTTCTGAAGCCATAGGTGGAAACAACTAGCGAGGAGGAATCCGAGACGGACGAGGAGATAACTCCAAAGGAACACCCGGTCGATCATATGGACTATAAGGGAATTGAGGAGATATGAAAATCAAATCAAATAGAAGATTTTAAGGGTATAAAATAAACTTTTGTGGACTCTCAGGGGTTTCTGGATTAGACTCCTAAGATGACGATGAATCTCAAGGTGGAGGATCAGAAGCAAGGGTTTGGATGCTTGGGACAATTTCAAGTTTAAAGCCTTGATATTCAAGTGACTGTGGAAGTTTAGGATGACCTCCTTGTGAGAACCCTTCAGTATCAGACAACGAAGGGGAACTATGAGGTGAAATCAATGGTTCAGCCACGGTGAATTTCTCTCAAGAGCAGAAGGAGAAGAGATGATTCGTTGAGGGCTGATTAAAATTAAAATTTACAAGGAATTTACTCAATATGGGGCCAAGAAGCAACTGCATGGGTTTGACATGTTATCGTTGACAGTTAATTTATGACACAAAACAAAAAATAAATCAAAAAGGTTAATGCTAGGCAAGGGGGTTTACCAAGTATTCGTGAACCGTTATATACACCTTAGCTAAAACCAAGGACTTGATGTACGATGACCAGTATACCCGAATGTTATGTTTGGTGTACCACGTTTTCAAGATGGTTGACTCGGTTTCCTGTGGCTAAAAGATAGAAGCCTAGTGGGGTCTCCCAATATATACTCGACGTTATAGGGAGAACAAGTCTGTGTTAGCACTGTCTAATGCAGAACCGTTCGATGAGAGCATCCCTATATACTTATCATACTGAAGTGCCTCCGATATACCCGAAAGTACTGGAGAACCTTCTATATACTTCCATACTAGGATGATATTTCACCCATGGGATACACTGCAGGCAGTTAATGACAACTGCTATGTTTAAAGATGTCGGAACACGTCTCTAGCCTATACCTCTAAATATTTGTGTTAGGTTACAAATGCTCCTTAGGTTAATTGAGGTAAATTTTAAGTTTATCTTCAATTAAGTTTCAGTTTGATGGTTCAACGATGTCACATGTACCTATGATGCAACTACATGATAGAAATGAAATATTTTCATTCAATGAAGGCTTAAACTAATGAAGGAAGAGAGACAACCAAATAATGCATCAATCAAGCAAAATGCATTAAAACACAACTCTTTATCTTTCCAATGCAAAAATGAAAAAATGAGATCTAATCTTTCACTTTCACAAACAAATGCAATGCCAAGATGCAATCCTAAGAGAAACAAAAATCACTTTTCTTTCACTAAGATGCACTAATGCAAACTAATGCAATGAGCAAAGGAAAAATGCAATCTAATACAATGAAAATGAAAATCTCTTTCACTTTATGGTTTCGAATGCAAAAATGTTCCAAAAAATACTTAAATGAAGAAATCTTTCACTTCTTCTTTCTGGAACAAAAAATAAAAACAAGTACTCTCTTTCAGTCTTACCAAAGCAAACAATTGTAATCTATGCTTGGCAATGGAACAAAAGAAATCTTCAAAGAATCAATATGACTCGACACTAATTAAAACAACAATTTCACATCAATGAACCGAAAGAAACTTGAAAAATATGTCCTGATTGTAGGAAGACTCCTGAATGGAAGCAATCAATCTCAGAGAAGAAGACCAAGCAATGAGTAGCGGGTGACCTAGAAAGCCTAAAAAGCCTAGAAGGCAAGACAATTGCAACCATACAAGCATGACAATCAAGACAAATACATTGTAGACACACTGGAAAATTATTGACATAGGCAAAAAATACTAAAAACAAGAAGAAACCCTAATTTTTCTCCTATCCTCTGGGACCAGCACACCTGTTATAGGCAAAAGGGCGATGCAAGGGATATCAGTGTGACTATAATTAAATAATCAACAATGACAGTGTGATTGTTGAAGCAGAAAACACGATGGACGAGAAAAATAGGGAAACATAAAAAAAATCTTCAAGATAAAAATAAACTAAATGTCCTCAAGCAAGAACCAGTGATTGCAAATAGCTATCGTGTGATGTAAACAAGCCAAGAAACTGACGGTGGATCAAACTCATCAGAGAATCTGATTGAAGGAATGGATGGAAAGGTTTATATCTTCACCAGTGGAGTCACCATTTTTTTGTCTAGGCAAATCCTCTCTGCGGACAGAGACGATCCCTCTAGCCCAATGAGTGGGACTAGCAACCTACGTGAAAATCTACAATACACTTTCCTAAATTACAATCAAAATGAGAGAAGAGGAAGATGGCCTACCTCGTTTTGATGTTATAATGTCCTCCTTTGTTGAATACCTCAAACCACTTGCACCTCGGGCTCATTCCTACTACTCACAGTGTTTGAATGCTTGCACAAGAGTTCAAAGACACAACAAAGAAAACAGATACAAATAGCATAATCGAAAGTAATCCAGTTAATTGATCAAGGATCGTTAAGGTAAATGATGCATTAACACTCACATTTATGGAAAGTGAACCAACAATTGTATATATTAATAGAATAAAGGAGGAACCATACAACTAAGCCTTAATGTCAATAAGCTCTCCTTGAGTGAATGTCCAAGTCCAAGCTCAAGCTCTCCAAGAACTTCTACTCCAAGCCAAATGAGTAGCATGTAGGCACAATATCAGCATAAGGGTGCAAATACTCAAAGACCAACCATTTGGGAATGGGAAAAGATGAATATATAGGCAGGGAAAGGGAGTTAGGATCTCTCCAAAGATAGGAGATTGCCCTCATCTCAAGGAGGTAGCTCATAGGGATAATACCAAAGTGCCAATTTGAGATAACTCGACCTCATCCAAGCCGAAAAACCTCCAGCTCGTCATTCTGAAAAAATCTAGATCACGAAGCTTCTTGTCCTCTTTGGGAAAAATTACCTTTTAGGGATCAATGTGGGTATCCAATCCAAAATCACGTTGGCATCGTGAGGCTAGTATAATACAACTAGCAATCAACACAGGTATCCAATGTCAGGGTTGCGCTGATGCTAAAATTAGGGTTTTAGAGCCCCTTTTCTCTAGGGATAGATCAAGGCATTTTTCGTTAGTGTTCTAGGGAGGATCTGAGCTGCATATCTGGATGGGTTTACTGCATGATTGCCAAGTTTTGGGCACTTCATGGTATGACATAGGGAATTGTAGGAGGTGTGACAAAATACTGTATAACAACTATCGCGCAGAAGATCTTATGCGTTAGTTACTTTTGGCTTACTATTTTTCGCGACTACATCATCGCCATCCAGAAGTGTCATGTGTGCCAAATCTATGATTGTAAAGTTCATTCTCCACCTACTTCGTCGCATCCCGTAGTAGTTGTTGGTTCCTTTGCAAAATGGGGTATCAACAGGGGGCATGGTTATATCATTTTCGTTGTTGAATACTTTATTAAGTGGGTCGAGGAGATGCCTAAATTTAACAACACGGGCGAAATGACTGCATACTTTTTCTTCAAAAATGTTATTTCTAGGTTTGGTGTTCCACAAACAATAGTTACAGATCATGGGAAGCATTTCTGGAATCATATGATGACTTAGCGAACTGATAGTTTTAGGATTTCACATTAAAGTTCCACTTCCTCCTATCCTTAGGCTAACAGATAGGTTGAGGCTATTAACAAATTTCTTAAGACTATGCTTCAACATATGGTAGGGGTGTTGAGAAATCTAGGGCATTCAAAGTTAACAATTTCTCTACTTGATAACCGCTTGTGATGCACTTTTACTTCTTTATCTTATAGTCTTTTCTTTGTTAGCTTATTAATGTGTCCTTTCATCAAGACAATTACCAAAATACATAATCAAAATACAAGTGACACAGTATGTAGGCTTCTCCAGCCAGGGCCAAAACCTCTCACCTCTTGAGAGGAAAACCTGATCAAAATTCGTCTTCTAGATCTTCAATTGATAAGTACCAAGACCATGACACAAAATCTTGACTCTAGTATCCTCTCAAGAACCTTGTCACCAACCTTGACGCTCTACCTCTTCCTTCCTTCACCTTTCTTCTTGATCTAGAAATACTCCTTCTCAGCTTCTTCTAGAGAATCTCGGTCTCTATATCTTTCACTGCTTCTTCACAATTTCCCTAGACAATATTAGTCTCTAGGTATTTACTTTGATCTTCCCAGAATATTCCTTTCTTGTTGCCCCAAAAGAAACTTTACTTCCCTAACTTCACACTTCCCAGAAGAAATTTCATTCCCATAACTTCGCACTACCCAGAAGAAACTTCGTTATCCACAAAAGAAAGTCTCCCAGAAGAATCTTCACACTTCACTTTTGTTGCTCCTTTTTCACACTCCTTTTAGACCTCTCTTCGTACCTTTCTTCTACCTTCTCTTCACACTTTTCTAGATGAGATTAGATCGAATTTCTTGTCCAAATTGTATGTCTCCAAATGAGGCTGAGTTGGGTTGTCTATACACTTTTTCCCTTTGCCTTTAGGCCGACTTGACAGCTGGAGTTAGGTCGACTTCATCTAGCAGCTTCTTCATCATTTGTAGGCCGACTTGAATAGGTTAGGTGACAAGTTCTTGGAGGATATTTTTACAAAAACAAGATGACCCATTACAAAGTGTAACATGACTTCATCACATGATAATGACTCTTACATTTTATGACTAGATGACAAATAAATCCTAAAGACTCTCAATGGGAGCCTTGACTAAAAAAAAACTCCTTTCTCATGAAACCCATGAAGCAAGTCAATAAAATAATTTCATTTTTTTTATTTACATCTCATTACATAAAATCATATTTACATGTCAGTATGAAGACCGAACCTAGTTGCACTTTTCAACAAGGGGTCCACAAATCAGACTAGAACTTGCTTCTTTACGCTACCTTGTGGGCATACCGAACCTCAGTTAGGACTGCTATTATATTCATACCCTTTTAGTTAGTCTATGGTCTTGAAGCTATCCTCCCCATCGAATGTGAAATTACATTGTTAAAACTAGTTTTTTAACTTCTTCCTACCACTTCCGTAGAGGAGGAGCATCTTTTACATTTGACTTGTTTGGATGAAACCCAGCGCGATGCTGCTTTAGCCAATGAAGCTCATAAAAACCACGTCCAGGCATAATATGATAAAAATTTCAAGCCTTATGTGTTTTCGGAAAGAGACCTGGTTCTGTTATATGACTAGGAGTAGGGAAAATTTTGGGGCTAATATTTGCACGTGGGCTAATTTTCCATGATTTTTCCAAAAAAAAGATTCGTTAATTTCCATTTTTTAAAGAAAATTTTCACCCAAATTTTATGGTATAAAACCATTTTACCTTAAAATTCTCCAAACTTTTAAATAAAGACTACATAAAATTATTAGAAATTTTAATATCTTTATGGAAATATTGCCAAACAATTTACATATTTCATATCATGGACTAATGATATTTGCGAAGGTTTCTAAACGTTAACATAAATTCCCATCCTTAAAATTTTCCTTGACCAGGAGGCCAATAAGTCAGGTCCAGTATAGTTCCAACCCATGTGGTTGGGTCAATACATTGTAAGTGAGTCCTTGCAAAAGGGGTCTATGAGTTAGTAGACTTTGATGGAGTCCACTAGCACAAACTTGGAAAGGGTTGTACCTCAAAAAATACTATGCTTGATCGCATGGGTAGTACACTATGTACATACTATCTATACATGTGTTGAGTGTGTTTGCAGTGTGCCTTTTCAAAGTTTCCTTCAGTTTTTGTTGATCCCTTTTACATTTGGTTTGCAGATGTTGACTTCTCTCGAACCATATATTGGTTATGTCGATGGTGATATTCATATTATTCAGAACCTATCCTTTACAGCATGGTCTATCTTTGCTCCAAATGGCGAGTTAGTGAGTATGCAAGGGATTTTCATTGGTAATTCTACTAACAACATTGATGAGTATAGTGTAGTGTTGGAGCTACTATGTGATGTTATTTTATATGGTATCCACCTTATAGTCATCAGGCTTGACTCACAACTCATAGTACTACAACTTGATAATGTTTATTCGGTGAGAAATCTTATCATCCTTCGCATGGTTTTGAGAGTACGTCTTCTGGAAAGATATTTCAATTTCATATGATATGAACATATTTCTAGAAATCTAAACACATTAGTAGATGCCCTAGCTAATTACATTTTAGATAGACATTTGCAACAAATGTAAATAAGTTTTAATTCACATCACATCATATTGAAAGCAAGATAGAAACTATGAAACATTGAAAATATGTATATATATTAAGTTTGGTTTTACAAAAAAAATTCCCTGAGACACATATGGCTACATCGCCCATATAAAAAACTACATGCAAAGATCTAAGTAGAAAAATCAATGGTGCTCATGATAAAATGACACTGCATGAGCTATCTTGCACAATAATTGACCAATATGGCTAGGCACTCTGATAGTGTGTCGTTGAATTCACATCGGAATATGGTCGACCTCTGTTTCATCAATCCTGTGTATCAACTCCTCCATGTGGCGCTCCACCTCTGATAGGATCTCAGCTACCTCAAGATCCTGTAGCGCATCTCGTCCTACCACAACAACCTGTACTAGTTCCACTGCCTCCTCATGTGGTTGTCTCTCTGCACGATGGAGATATGAAGCACCTACTAGTCGAACTGATCCCACAACTGCATGAAAACATCAATAGTTTAGTCTTGGGAAACATAAAGAAAAAAACACAAAAAAAATTGTAAAACTTATAAAAACTTAAATGGTTGAAATATTTTACCTGTATCATCCCATTTGTCACCCTTAGGTAGCACGAGGTCGGGATCATCAAGGAAATCCATCTTTGTGTAGGGATAGTCGTAAATCATGATGAACTGTCTATGCATCCATGCAAAGAAATATGGTGAGAAGCTGATCATCAACAGACCTGCATGCTAGGCCATATGATCTATCCACCTCTTCATTTTTCGTACCCTCAGATCGATAGAATCAAGTATAATCTATCGAGGCTAAAGTAAAGGCACCCATTCTAGAGAAAAAGAGAAAAAGGTCGAACCATAACTGAAGTTTTTTAACTTCCCCTCTTTTTCTTTAGTCAGATGTTCTTTCATATTGATGAGAACTCCCTCACTCTAGTTGAATATTGTTGGCTCTAGACACTCCACCCCGTATTGCATGTACGATTTACTTGCCACATGTAGTAAACCAAAGGTAACTGGGTTACATCTTTTATGTTGATCTTTCCATCCTTGGTTGGATGGGCTCGAGGTCTACAATAGTTGGTGATATAATCTTTCACTGTCTCCCCACCACTTCTCCCACCTAGGAGAGAGATGGGGTCACCTATTTTAGATAAACCTGTCAGAAAGTAGATGTCTTCTACTTTTATCTCGAGCATATGTTCCAAAACCTGAATGCTTGTGCCTGAACATCCCATGAAAAACAAGGTATTTAAACAATTCCATTCATTGCCTCATACTAAGAAGCCAGAGGAATTTTAGAAATCCATAGTTTTTTAGCGCCTGGATGGTAGAAGGATCATTTTCTACATTTAAATCTTGTTCCTCATGTTCTCTTTCTCTTAAAATGAATGCCATTTTGTGCTAATGAACACCTGAAACATCAACAAGAGATTCATTAGGATTCTTTTCATGCAAAAAACTTGAAAAAAATTGAGGGAAATTTGGTAAACAAGTTGGCATTTTTCACACAACACACCCTAGTAGTGCAAGACAAAGCATATCACCTCTCGGAGCAGTGTTAGTATCCCTAGTTTCAATGAAGATTTTGATACTAGGGGGGTGCACTGGTCCTAAGGCATATTCTTAGAACCCCAGGGCCCTCAAAACCTCAAAACAATTGCATGAAATCACAAAATTAGACCATGAAAAGGAATAGAAGGGTTTTAGCTCCTACCTAGAAGTGACGATACTCATAATGGTCCACTAGATTGGCTGCAATCAGCTGCAGAATATCGAGGGAAAAGAGGCCTCAAAACTCTCACTAATTGCCATTTTGAGTATTTATGGTCATTTATCACATTATTTTATTCATATTTAATGTTTTGACCTAGATATGCTTCATTTTTACTATGAAACGGGTATGTTTAATCCTTTTTGTGATGTTATGAGAAAGTCGACAGTTGTTAACAGGTTTTTAATCATGCTTTAAACAAGTTATTTTGACCAAAGAGTATACTTTTATCCCTTTTTCAAACTCTATAAACCTACGAAAAAGGAACCCCTTGGAGCCCTCTTTCAGCTCTTTTCAGACTCCCAAAATATAAAAATATTGTCAAGAACTTGTATTTTCGAACTCATAAAATTAAATGAAAAAACGTCTACCAAGATAGACTATTTACGAAAAAGAAAACCTTAGTCAAACATGGATAAGAGGTTCTCTTGAGTATTTTTTTCTACCTTTTCGGACTTGAGAGACTATCTACAAAAATGGACATCTGGAGTTTTCTTTTTCACCTCTTTTTCAAACTCTCTAAACATGAAAAGGATGTCAAGTTTTACCTTCTTTGGACTTGTTAAAACATCAAACAATGATGGAATTGTAAAAAATGACAAGGCTAAACCATTCCTTCTTTGGGTTTGTTAAATATACTCAGAGCTATTAATCTGAAGGATGAACTTACAGATCAAGCATATGTTAGCCTCCTCAAGCTTGTTAAAAAATAAAGAGGTACTTACCAGTATGGTTGGGGAAATTGGGAAAATAGGGTATTCCATTTGCTAATGGAAGCAAGTTGCTCTTAAACATGACACTCTTCCACTTCATCTATGTGTTTTTTGGTTTGGGTAATCTACTTGTCTTTTGGTTATCATACCATTTTTAGAGCTTCCATTTCGTTTTTTGGTCAATTCTGCCAACTTCATTCAGTGTCGTTGGTGTGTTCAATAGAATTCATCCAATTGATATTCGTTGAAATACTTTTAAGCCTTCATTTCATGTTTGCCTTTCCTCATCCAATTTCATATTATCATCATTCTGATCATTCTGTCTTAATCATGATACCTGTTTCATGTCGTTGATAAGGGATACATCAAGGCCCTCTTGTGACGGGTCGCTTCCTATAGACATTAACGAATTATCTAGGAAGTTGACATAGAAACATTCCTTGGTACCTTGGGGCTTTCATACATCAATGGAAAGTTTCCTCGCTCTCGGTGATAGGTTTACATCAATGGCCTTCGACCAAAAGACTTTATGTGGTGTTCGACATCAACTCATTTATTCACACCATACAAATTGTACTATAGTACCTTGAGAGCCATTAACATCATCAATGGTTTCTCTCACATTTGTTAATGGCTTACATCATCAACCAATAATCACATGGTGTCTACCATGTTCGACCTCACCTCAATGATTCACATGGCCAGACTCGTACGTTGGTTAGTTGTGTGAAGGAGATAGAAGACTGTTAAAATTGGTAACTAGGGCCAAACTCCATGTGGGTCATCTTATTTATGGCGGTTGATATTTTTCTTGAATCCCTCTCATCAAGAGGTGTAGAATTGATCTAAAGATCATCTGATTCCAATAATTATTTATCAAGATATGAATTTATTTTGATTATGGACAAATTGTCAAGTCGGCCAGCAACTTATGTAGGCTCAGAAGCCCATCAGTCATGTTTATTCAAGCTCTACATTTTAGTATAAATAGAAGAGGACTTGAAGTCATTTGTCACACACTCTTCATGTGATCCACTCCTCTCCACGTCTTTGGGTTTTGGTGAAGGAAAGACACTAAGAGTATACACTGGACTATGTAAGAATGACGCCCTAGCCGCAGTCAAGGGATGTAGCTGTAGGAGCCACAGTCAAGGATATAGCTGCAGAGAGCCGCTGTCATAAAGAGGAGCTACAGTCAAGACATGTAGCCGCAGAAAGCTGCAGTCATAAAGAGGAGCCGCAGTCAAGACATGTAGCTGCAGAGAGCCGCAATCATGAAGAGGAGCCAAAGTAATCTGAAATTCCGCATGAAGCTGAGCCGCAACAAAGGGTTTGACTACACCTCGTTTGTGCTTTAGGTGCAGTCATAAACTCAGGTGCTTAAGGAACATACAAATCTCGCATTATGGATGTATCACTGTGTGATTACATAAGAAAAACAGAGGCACTGTTTTGGCATCATAATAAACAGTATTCGGTCTCCTAGAAGCCTCAACGTATATATGTATATGCTTCTATTTTGGTGCCGTTACAATAGCAACCAGTCAAGTCATACAAAGAGATCTAGCCGTAGTTAAACAGGAGACCTGTAACTGTCAAGAGGAGTACCTATACATAGTATGAAGGTGTCCCTCATACGTTGTCCTACAGTTCTTATTATGCAGCTCTTATTCACTGTTCTAGGAGGCCATTATATGTTGTTCTAAGATGCCCTAAATCAGAGTATCCTTTGAGACTTCATTCACAGCTAAAGTGGGATCATATCCGCTGATTAGAGGAGTCACTCATTCCATAGTAAGAAACCTTATACGCAGCAAATGAAGAGTCTCCTTATCTGCAACAAAAGATGGCACCTATCGGATTGTTGTAGATGACAACATGACAATAGAAGGATTGTTTAGTTTGAATATGCTTGAAGGAATCTGGAACCATAGCTTAGCTACTTTGCAAGGATGCAAGCCATAGTAGGCAGTTAAGGCTGATATACATGTGACAGTATAATGAAGCAACAGAAGTATAGTGTTGTAGCATGATGAAGCAATAGAAGTATAACAGCATGATGTAGAAACAAGGCATTGCAGCATGATGATGTATTGAGTATGCCTTGGGTGTATGATTGGGTTAAAACACTATGACAAGTGCAACTGATAATCAAGTACATCATAGCAGGCAGATCAACAATGTGTACAACATTAGATGTAGATCCATGATGGTGAGAACAACTCAGTGATATTTGGGTGCAGCACTGAGACGATGAAGTACAACATAATAATAAGGTGCAGCATGATTATGAGTTGCAGCATGGTGATGGGAGCAACTCAGTGATGGGAGTAGCTTAGTGACTAGGTGCAGCACTGTGATGAAATACAACACTATGATAGGTGAAGCAGTGACCTTGGAGAATCAGTTGAAGTAGCATGTCTTCAACTGATCTCATATAGATATATAAAGTCAAAATGTTGACTTCTGTTGTAAATGTACTATCTCTCTCTCTCTCTGTTGAACTATTGAAGAACATAAAAGAAGAATTGATCAAGGGTTTCCCCACATTGGGGTTTGTCCCTTGTTAGCGCCACATCTTGTGTCCTCTTGTCTTGGCTTGTCTTCTGCGATTTATATTTATGTTCTATCCACAGTTTACTTTAATGATGATGTGATTGTTAATCTGGAAAAGATATTGAGATAATTGTGAAAATTGAAATAAATTGCTCTAGCGTAGAACATATCGAAAATTAACATGGTATTAGAGCTAAGGTGAAGGCAATGCCCAAGCAAGAGTGAAAGAGCAATCACCGAAGACAGTTGGGAAAGGACAAAAGGATCAATGGATTCCTCATCCCTCTTCAAATTCACCAAGGGTGAAATCGAAGTAGAGAATATTATCAGAATTGCGCAGCAGAAGTTTCTGATGGCCTACCTAAAGATCACTTCATTGGGAAGTTCGGATCTAAGGGTGGAAGGAAAGGCGGATACCTTGGTGGCAATAAGTTCAACCATTATGTGAAGGAGTGTCCGAGTGGTAGAGACACATCAATTGATGATGATAATAACAGGGACATCTTCTATGATCAAAGGAATGACAGGTAATGTAGGTCATCAAGGAAATGGTCGACTCTTCATAGAAAGCAAGGAACCCAGGTATGAAATGTTGTTTCTGATAAGATAAAGAAGTGTTATCCTGTATTGGCCCTCTCTTTCAGATTCTTTGGGAATCTGACTTATAGATTGTAGTGCTTCAAGGCACTCCATCGGATATATGGGTGCACTCTCTAACTTGGTAGAGATGGAAACAATCATGGGATTATACTTGGAATTGATGCCACCTATCAATTGAATGAGGGTAACTCGATTCACTTACATAATATCTTTTATGTACCTGATCGGAAGAAGAGCTAGGTCTCCATTTCAGTAATGGAAGTCAAAGTTTACGAGGTGGCACTCATCGATGGAAAGGTACGTGTTTGAAAATAGAATTTTCAAAGATGTTTTTGAGTTCATGGTTGTATCAAGTTGCAGGAAGTCCACTAGGGACCATGTCCATTGACACATAGCATCGGAGGTTTGTGAGTCAAATGGTGACAGGGATGCCTGAATTCAAAATGAGCATGAAGGTACATGTCTGAGATGTACTGAAGGAAAATCTTATAAGGGGACCATTCCCCTCATGCAGCAGGTCCACAGGTTTGGAACAACCCGAGGGGTTTGATATTGATGATCAGAAATCTCACGTATGCAGGTGGAAGGAAGCCCTCTATGGCTTGAAGAAAAACACCCCGAGCGTAGTATGAGAGGATTGAAAGCTATCTAATGAAGTTGAGATTTACTAGGAGTGAAATCGATCCAAACCATTACCCAAAGGTTGTGGATGATAGACCTCTCATATCGGCACCTTATGAGGACGACCTATTTCTGACAGGTGCAAACCCTCTCATTTGCAGAAGTAAGAGGGAGTCAGATTCCAAATATGGAATGATAAACTGCAAGCCTGTGACTACCTCAAGGATCTTAACTTTCAGAAGTTATATGGTAGTGATGTCAGACCAGATTTGGGAAATGCCTCTGAGTTTCATAAACTCATTCGTGTTGATGTTCTTGGTGAACTTCCGTTCGGACATATGTTTTGCAGTTAGCATGGTGAGCTCATATTTGGTTGAGCCTCACTGGATTGGTGCTAAGAATCTTCTGGGATATCCTCAAGGCACAATCTCTCATGGATTGAGATACATTGCCGGAAATATGAAACTACATGATTATTCGAATGCTCACTAAGCAAGCAATGTGGAGGATCATTAGAGCACTTCTCAGTGTTGGTTCTCTTTGGATTCTGCTTCGATATCTTGGATGAGCAGGAAGCAGAAATTAATTTCTATAAGCATCACCAAGACCGAATACACAGCTACGAGTATGATCTCATGTAAAGCTGCCTGGTTGCAAAATCTCTTAAGTGAGTTGTTTGTACACATGATGAATACCACTATGATTCTCTGTGACAACCAGAGGTGTGATTCGATTATTGAGGAATACTGTATTCGATGATTGCTCCAGCAGATAGACATTAGATACTACCTTATCTGGGATATGGTAAGTCGATGAGTAAGGAGGCTCCATCGTATTGATACTGATGTACAGAGTGCAGACATTTTGACAAAGCCCTTGGGAAAGGTCAAATTCCTGACTTTCCTAGAACGACTTGGTGTCATTCAGAAACCCTCTTATAAGGGTCAAGTATGATGTATTGAGCTCTGGGAGCTCCAGGGGGAACTGGGTACTTACTACAACAACATATGTCCATAGGACGACTCACCCTCGCCTGGTGGTGCACTATGTACAGGATGACAGGTTCAACTTTCCCCACTGATACCCTGTGGTGACTATGGAATAGGATGATTAGTTCTCCTGTGGACAGGATGATTAGTTCTCCTATCGAGGCATATTACCCATGCAGTCTGGGACTCATGGGAAGTACCTCTCATCTGATCAATGAGTAGGGAAATGAGGATAGGGACCATAGTAGTTCTATCGATGGACACATTGTTGTATCTACCGTACTCCCTATGCTAGGATGACCTCCATTGATTTGGGATCAATGATATAGGTATGGGACCAGTGAGAGTGATACACACTCTTAGACAAACTTCGAGTTAGTAAAGTACTGGTCTGGAACCAGTGAGAGTGGTACACACTTTGAGACTAACTTCGAGTCAGTGGAGGATGGTATGATACATCCTCAATCACTTCTTCTTCTTCATAGTTCGAGTAGAGTAGAGAAGAGCTCAACAGATCAAAGCAGAGCAGAGCAAAGCTCATCAAATCAAAGTAGAGCAGAGTAGAGCATATTAGAGTAGAGCAGATCAGTGCAGGGCACTGATGGCAGAGCTAGTACAGTCGGACATATGGATCAACAGATGGAGTTCTCCCTAGTTGAGAGGGAGTGTTAAAATTGGAAACTAGGGCCAAACTCCATGTGGGTCAAATTATTTATGGTAGCTGATATTTTTCTTGAATCCCTCTCATCGAGAGGTGTATGATTGATCTAAAGATCATCTAATTCTGATAAGTATTTATGAAGATATGAATTTATTTTGATTATGGACAAATTTTCAAGTCAGCCAGCAACTTATGTAGGCTCAGAAGCCCATCAGTCATGTCTATTCAACCTATACATTTTAGTATAAATAGAAGAGGAATTGAAGTCATTTGTCACACACTATTCATGTGATCTCCTCCTCTCCACGTCTTTGGGTTTTGGTGAAGGAAAGAAACTAAGAGTATACGTTGGACTACGTAAGAATGATGCCCTAGCCGCAGTTAAGGGATGTAGCCGCAAGAGCTGCAGTGAAGGGATATAAATGCAGAGAGCCGTAGTCAAGACATGTAGCTACAGAGAGCCGCAGTCATAAAGAGGAGCCGTAGTTAAAACATGTAGCCGCAGAGAGTTGCAGTCATGAAGAGGAGCCGCAGTCATCTGAAATTCCACATGAAGCTGAGCCGCAACAAAGGGTTTGACTGCACCTCGTTTGGGCTTTAGGTGCAGTCATAAACTCGGGTGCTTAAGGAACAGACAAATCTCACATTACAAATGTATCACTGTGTATTTACATAAGAAAAACAGAGGCACTGTTTTGGCATCATAATAAACAGTATTCGGTCTCCTAGCAGCCTCAACGTATATATGTATATGCTTGTATTTCGGTGCTCTTACAATAGCACTCAGTCAAGTCATACAAAGAGATCTAGCCACAGTTAAACAGGAGACCTGTAACTGTCAAGAGGAGTACCTATACGCAGTATGAAGGTGTCCCTCATATGTTGTCCTAAAGTTCTTATTACGCAACTCTTATTCACTATTCTAGGAGGCCATTATACGTTGTTCTAAGATGCCCTAAATCAACATATCCTTTGAGACTTCATTCACAACTAAAGTGGGATCATATTCGCTGATTAGAGGAGTCACTCATTCCACAGAAAGAAACCCTATATGCAGCAAATGAAGAGTCTCCTTATCCGTAGCAAAAGATGGCACCTATCGGATTGCTATAGATGATAGCATGACAATAGAAGGATTGTTTAGTTTGAGTATACTTGAAGGAATATGGAACTATAGCCTGGTTACTTTGCTAGGCTGTAAGCCATAGCAAGCAGCTAAGGCTTATATACATATGACAGTATAATGAAGCAATAGAAGTATAGTGTTGCAACATGATGAAGCAACAGAAGTATAACAACAGCATGATGTAGCAACAAGGCATTGCAACATGATGATGTATTTAGTATGTCTTGTGTGTATGACTGGGTGTAAACACTGTGACAAATGCAACTGATAATCAAGTACAACATAGCAGGCAGATCAGTAATGTGTACAACATTAGATGCAGATCCATGATGGTGAGAACAACTCAGTGATATTTGGGTGCAGCACTGAGACGATGAAGTACATCATAATAATAAGGTGTAGCATGATGATGAGTTGCAGCATGGTGATGGGAGAAGCTCAGTGATGGGAGTAGCTAAGTGATTAGGTGCAACACCATGACGAAATACAACACTATGATAGGTGAAGCAGTCACCTTGGAGAATCAGTTGAATTAGCATGTCTTCAACTGATCTCATATAGATATAGAAAGTCAAAATGTTGACTCTCTCTCTCTGTTGAACTATTGAAGAACATAAAAGAAGAATTGATCAAGGGTTTCCCCACATTGGGGTTTGTCCCTGGCTAGCGCCACATCTTGTGTCCTCTTGTCTTGGCTTGTCTTCATTGATTTATGTTTATGTTCTATCCACAGTTTACTTTAATGTTGATGTGATTGTTAATCTGGAAAATATATCGAGCTAACTGTGAAAATTGAAATAAATTTCTCTAGCATAGAACATACCTAAAATTAACAAAGACCTTAGATCTAGTTTCATCCATTTAGGACGCAATTTCATGATTTATATAGAGATCACAATGTATGATGGCCATGATCATACATACAATCATCTAGTCATGGGTCCACCGGTTATCATCTCTGTATGTGTCTTTTTATCATTTTACAGGTTATGTTAGCTTATGAGTTGAGTATGGGTATACCTCCCTCAGCAACAAATATGTCATGATGAAATTTTTTTGTAATAGATGAAGCTCACCGGTTATTCTTGATTCGGGCTTGTCACAAGGTAAATCACTTCAGTCATCAGTCATCATTTCTGAATTTTCGATTTACAGGGCACTCTATTATAGGATATTTTGTCGAATATGATCAATAGGCCTCCTAATGGGATTAATAAACATCCTATCCCCCCTTGTCATCATCTTGAACAAACCTCTAAGCATGCCTCTTTCATTCCCCGTAGTTTCCACTTAAAACTGCATCATCTGAGCCAGTTTTAGGACCAACGCATCTTGGCCTCTTGTTGGACAATGTTCAACTAAAGGTTGCTCCATTTTGGCCTGCATTGCTCACCTACAGGTTGCTCCCATTTACACTTGCCTTGGTTTTAGAAATTAAGGAAAAACTGATAAATTTCGGAAGCCTCCTATTCCAAAAGCTTCTATAATTTGTTACAACCATTTACCTTAGATAAAACATCTAGATCCTATCCTACCCTACTTTTGAGTTTCCAACCCTTATCCTTTGATCCCATCCTCTCATCAAAGGTGGATCTAAAACCTTATATTGGTAATTGGATAATAAATCCCAACTTACCACACTCCTCTATATATTTACAACTTTCGATATGCAAGGGGTTGGATTTTGGAGAGTGATTTTACCCTTATGCTGTTGTGGTGAGAGGTTTCATTTCATGCATTTTGGGTGAGTGGAGGTGCACATTGTGACAAGGAAAGAACAAGTCAAACTTGGAGGATATCTTCTACAAGATCAACACCTATCTATGGTTGTAAACTCCTTCCATTTATATTAATGCAAAGTATTCTTTGTTTTCCTATATGTGATGTTGTTGTTTCATGTATTTCAATACCATGTTGATCTATTGAATAAAGTATTTAGATGATACTACATAGATTTCATAGTTTCTTGGTTTTTGTCATCTAACTGTGTAGGTTCTAATTTTGGCAATCAGAGCTAGAATTGGAGCATTCAAGCTAAAGAAGGCGTGAAGCCCACGATGGATTCTAGGTAGGCTTCATACCTTCATCTATTTACTTTAAGGAAAGATTTGTATTCCATGTCTCTCTGTTATTATAGGTTATCCACCAAACCTAGGGGAGATACTTTTGTCCACAATTGTAAATCTCATATAACAATGCATGTTCTAAAGGAAGTGCAGATGTGGAGTATTCATTGTTATAGATCAGGGAAGGTATTATCATTTTTTGTGGGAGGATGGATATGGTACAAACCACCAAACAAAAGTTATTTCATTATCGAGTGTTCTAATTTGTCCCAATGGTTGGGTATTAACTTTCTTAATCTTCATGGAGACTCAAATGGAATCATAGAATGGGTCAATATCCACACACAGTTTCATCCAAATTTTATTTATAATTGGATGCGATGAATTCACACTTTGGAAAATAAATTTTAGGAAATTCCCTTCGGGCACATCTACAGGGAACAAAATCGGGTTGCAGATCACCTGTCAATCATAGGTATTTCGAAGGATCCAGGGAAGATCTATTTTACTGTATTTATACAAGACTCTTTAACTAATGTAGGATGCATTAATCTCATTTAGTGCAATTGTGCAACCTCATTTTTTTATTTTTATTTAGGAGATGATTTATCTGGAACAGAGTATGGTGACTATCAACTATAATGTCTAGCCTACTTATATTTGATACATTTAAATATGTATGTGGATAAAGTATGGATGTTAGACAGTATAGCTGATATTTGTTTTGTTGTTTATTAGATAGGAGGAAATCCATGGATAATAGATGATATAGATTCTATAATGTAACTCTTTTTGGTCCACATGGGAATTGGAGATAATATTGTGATAGAACACTGCTATTGTACTCTCTTTTTTTTTTCACATGTGGTTCACGGATACCCATGGTCAATGGGCAGCCGCTACGTCCACGGTAAGAACTGGGTAGCTCATACCCCGAAGGGGAGCACACCCCTCGGCCTATGCTGACCTGACCCCAAGAGCTTTCGGGAATTGACCCTGTGACCTCCCGATTGGCGAGGCACTGATTTGACCGATTGAGCTAACTCTTGGGGCTATTGTACTCTCTTTTTATAATAAAAAGAGATCATTTTTTTTCTACTGAAAGAAAAGAGTAGAAAATATGACATTAAGACAACATCATTTAGATAACATGGTCATGTCCAAAAATTCATATTCACATAATAACAAACATTATAAATTGCATTAATTATTTTCAAAATGAAATAATACATTTTGTACCCAAAACTAAGATGTACTTGAGTGTTTTTTCAAGTCATGTTCCATGTATCTCAAAATATTGTCCTTAAACCATCTATTACGAATCTATATTATGTAATAAATGTGTCCCAAAAACTTAAATGACCACGTAACGAGTAACCACCTTCAGCTTAGCACATCTTGCACAATATTTTTCAATGATTAAATTCAATACGTTTGAGAAAAAATTCACATACAAGCTTTAAGGGAAATGGTTGTGCCTTCATATGCAATGTCTACTACTTAACCTATAATCTCATCTTCAAAAAACATGATAAACAAAATTAATACTAATCTTTGTCTTAGAATATATTCATTCCACAAATTGGAGGTCGTAACATTAATAACGATTTGAAATTTTAAATTGGTATGTAGTGGACTATATATATGATCACAAACAAAGATATTACCTTTCAGATTTTGTTTATAGACTTTCTTATCATGCATAATTAAGGTTGTAGCTTGTAACATATTCATTTAAAGGATCATTGGATTTGGATAAAACAAAATTTGAGGAAGAAACAGTTCAAATGCATTTATGAGATTTGAAACAAAAATAATCAAAAGGTAAGTATATTGACAAATTACAAAATTAAGAATTTTTTGTTAAATAAGTTGATAGTAGAACATGGTAAAACTTGATGGATATAATAAAATAAAATGTAAGAGTCAAATGGTCTAAAACTAAAAATTTTCACTTACCAAAATGATTCTTTCAAGTGTTATTGTAACTTACAAATTCACATTCTTCAAAATTACTAAATCTTAGATCATTAAAGATATGAATATATTTTCCTAGTGGAAGAGGCTTTCCAGTTTTCATCTTTCCATTCATCATAAATAGTGTTCTAATCTACCTCATTTAGAGCATGAGGTGCACAAAGAGAGAGAGAGAGCGAGAGAAACATTAATATATCCAATGTTTTTAAAGAAAGTATTAATCTATCATTTTTTATCTGATTTAATTTTGAAAAGTTGTTGTACTAGCTGACATAACATGAATTGCTTGCCATTAATACATTAAACATGGAAATCCTTCAAACCATTTAGGTTCACCTCCACATAGATCCCATGCTCCAAACATTTGTTTTTTTGAGTAATATTTATACATAATACAAATAAATTCATCCATTTCACCCATATATTTAACATTGTACACAATGGGCAAGTCTCTAACATTAAATTTCTCACATAAACATGTCAACCATTTTCTTGTTTGAGAGTCTCTATCATCCATATCCTCATAATAATTACGAGGACTAAAAAACTTAATTACTTAAAAAATAGGTAAATTTGTGAACCTTTCATTTAGAGAGTCAATCACCTCCATTACAAAGCATTTTCCCAACATAATGCAATCTAGTGTCCCTGGTCTTTGTGACTTCAATAAACTCTCAAACCTCAATGCATGTACATGTACCATACATGTGCAATCTGTAAACTCATGAGTTCCTTGTTGTGTTTTACTTTAAAAAGATGATGTGTGCATTACACCTCCCCCAAATGTACCTCTTAGAAATATCTTATGAAGAAAACTAATAGTGATATTTAAATTCATTCCAATAGATGTAATGTTAATATGGTCCTCTTGAAAATTTTGATTCATCTTATTTAACTCAATAAGCACATTTGAAATTAAGTGGATGCAACATTAAAATTGAAATATTGTAGCCATCTCATACATTTGTTTCCCCACTTACTCCCGGTCTCTTAAAAAAACAGGCGTGAGTTTAATGAGCCTTTCCATGGCTTTTCCTATAGAAATCCATCTATTATAATAAGTTTGTAACACTTCTAGCCTTGTGATTTTAAATGACTCCATTATGTCTTTCAATTATCCATTTCTTTTATTATATTTCCCTAACCATGAATAGACCTTATTTGCAAACCTATCAATAGCTTGCAACTCTTCAAACTAGTATGAGGCATTATTTTCTACTAATATCAGTAATTAAAATCAACCCCTTCGCCAAGGCTAGCAAACATGACATTCGCAATCTTAAAAGTTAGTTATAAAGAAATATGACACATTGGCATATGTCATCTTTTAATTTCACAATTATAATATCATCATGGATACACATGGAATACACAGTCTACAATTAACACATAGCCATCAATCATAGTGCTATAACTAGCACCCACTTGCACAAACAAGTAATCATCATGAACACATCACTTTATAACTCGATCACAAAATATCATGCCCCAAATTGTTGCACAAAACCTTTGCCTTTTTTTTTAATTCATTTTCCTTTGAATCCATCCAATCCATGTGTTGGACCTATATGTTTTATAATTACACTGTAACAAACTCTTAATATGTTATTATACTGCCTTAGAGTCCCAACTTTATCTCCAGAGGTTTAGTGTTGAACCTTCTACTCTGATACCACTTTGTAAAACATTCACTCACTCCCTTAGAATATTCTTGGGCACCAGGAGGTGTTACTTTAATTTGAACCAACATCCATGGTCTCATTATATAAATGAGGTCGCAAAATTTCTCTTTTATCAACTTCATCAAAACCTAGAATAAATGCCACAATTTTGTCTCATTCATCAAGAGATTTCTGACGATATAAATTTTATCGAAATCTGACACCCACATCAAAATTTATGGCCTTTTAAGGTTTGGCTAATAAACCCTTGCCATGTTAGCGAGGTATTGCCATGTAGCACCCACGTGGCACTACAAATCACCTTACTGTTCCATGCCACCTTACCATGCGAATGTGTTTTTGTTCCATGTGACACTTTCCAAGTCACCTCTCCACATGGGCCCTCATTGGACTGGTCGCGCTACTTTCTTAGTCATGATTTCATGTTATAATTTTTTTTTATGGGTTCAGGCCTTGCAGTGTAAAATTCACACCAAACACCACTAGACCCCAAAGCCTCAAAACTCTCGAAGTATTTTTGGATTGGACCCACATCTACACTCACTGACATGTGATACCTAGTTCATTCTAAGTGGCGCTACCACATCACTCATAGCCCCACTGTGGCCTCCTCGACATCATCATGCCTTACCCTTCGTACCTTCGAATTCATCCTTTGGCGTTACTTCGCCAAAACTCTGAGTGCAACAAACTTATTCTATGTTTCATGTCAGAAAGTATTCTTGTCCCCTGAATTTGTTATCCAATACCTCTACATAACATGCACACATTAATCCCTCAGAGGTCCGAGAGCCATGAAAATATTTTTGTCATTAAGTGCAAGGGAAATTTCCCACCTCTTGGCCTCTATTAACCGTGGCTCAACCATAAAATGCACCTCTTTATCCTCCCGGGAATCGTGAGGACATCACACTGACATAATCTTGCGGTGACATCATGTTTTCTTCATGATGAAAAATTAATCGTCAACTAATGGAATTATTCACGTTTCCTCAACTACATCAATCACGGATCGGTCTGTGAATGTGCACTTAGAACTTCTCAAGGTCCACGAGCTTGTGATGACATCATATCTCTAAGGATGTCATGTGTCACTCAAAATCAAGCAACTTGGCCCACCGAAAAGACCTTTGGTTCCTGCCACTTATCATGCCAATGACATGCCATGTGCTCTGAAACCCCTATTGATCCATAAACTATCATGAATATTCTATTGGATAATTTATCAAAACAAATATGATAAAACCATATTTAAGAATATGAAATCTACACTATTAGGGTTTTATTTTCTCTTTAGATTTATGGATTTGTAGATTACTGTTAATTACGTATGCATGCAAACTAACATTAAGAAGATAATAGAGAACACCGAAATAAAAACTCACAAACCATGATTTGACATAAGATATGACCCGGGAATCCCTTTCAAGAGAAAACCCAACTAGAAGGTGAGGCTTCTTTGCTCTTTTTCTCTAAATAGAAAATGGTTATGAGTACAAAGAAGTATGGTCTGTGGATTGTGGGCTACTACAGTGCAAAAATCCTCTATGTTTTCTCTACCTCGTATCCTTCTCAGTTGTTTTTACTCATCTATGGAACAAATGCACTCAAAAGAATGGAACCCCTTTTCCTCCTAGTGGCCCGGTTATAACACAACTCGATAGCCTACTATTTGTTAGGTTTGACTACCTCAACTCTTAACCAAAGTTACAATATGAAATCTTCTAGAGTCTTCTTCATCATAATCACATGGCTAGCCCCTTTTCCATGAATAATGGGGAATGGTGTGGCATTCTATCAAATTATGGTGTTGAAAACAAGAAGGTAAAATTTTGAGCGGAATAAGTTTTGCATACAGACTTTGATTGAAATGATTATTGTGCCATTGGAAAAGTCTCTGTGTGTAGAATATGAAAAAATGTGCTATTCTAAAGCAGCAAAGTTTTACCCCCAAAAACCATCATGTTATGCCTCAAAATGCGCTTGGAAGGTTTCAGACCCCAATTTTCCAAATTGGGTCCCACTGGTAAAAAAAATCATGTGAGCTTTTCCTCCACTTTTTCCACTTTGAAAGAATCAAGATGGATGAAAAAAAATATAATGATCCAATCCCAATCACTTGACTTTCGATCTCACCTGGCATGACCTAGATTCTGCAGTGTATTATTATATTACAATATATGTGTGTGGTTTTACACATAAGTTCTACCAAAAGTAGAAATAATATATGCCAACACTCCTGACCTTCCTAAATTGAGCCTAGTCCACTTTTGTAATTTGGCATTTTCTACCTTATACCTTAATTGTGTCACGAAGCTTTTCTAGTTTTCTCATGTAGTATTTCTCTTCGCATACAAAAAGAACTCAATCCCGACCAAGATGAATTTATTTTTAGGATCTTACATTTAAAACTCAATTACCAATACCTCTCAGCACATTCTATCGAAGCAGTCATGTATATTATTTCCCAATTTAAAATAGATTTTATACAAGAACTCTCAACCTCTGTAACATCTCATTGGCCCATTAAAATATCATAAACTGACTATGAATATAACAACAATATGAAGATTCTCAAGCTCACATTTTATGTATATCACTCATTCACACATTCATTCAAAACATACAAGGAATAAAAAATCCTTATTGGTTGCACATGCCATAATACAACAACATAAACAGTTACATTGAAATAATAACCATTATAGGATTTAACTAGCCATTCCATCCACTATATGCCATTCCATGACCAAGGAAGCCATTGACCATCAATGGCAAGCAAACCATAAAAACAATGATAACAAATAATCAATATATTGAAACAACCAACCTTCAATCCATAGAGGCCCTTTGCCACTCATAACGTACAAAGCTTGGGATTCCCACACCAAAATCAGCACACACACACACACACACACATATACTCACCTAACACTCAACTGAATCATGCAATGCTATGCAAATATAAGCAACACAAGGATTTACCAAATCCCTTATATCATATGATCATCCACATGTACGTCTCATTCTAAGCATGTAAAAGCACACAATTTAACCAGTAGTCTCGGCATATCACAAGTAACCATACACACATCCATATAGGAAGTCCTACGACTTTTAAGGAAAGGACAAGCATCCAATGCCACAAAAATAGGTTGTCAAGACCTTCAAGATATAAGATAGAAATACATGTGATGTCAAAGCATTGAATCACCCCCTTGAGTACCCTACATCAAACAAGTCATTAGTCACTCATATATCAGGATTATCAAGCTCATATTCATGTATATCACTCATTCACACATTCATCAAAAACATACAAGGAATAAAAGATCCTTATTGGTTGTACATGCCATAACACAACAACATAAAACACTTACATTGAAATAATAGCCATTATAGGATTTAATTAACCATTCCATGCATTATATGCCATTCCATGAGCAAGAAAGGAATTGACCATAAATGGCAAGCAAACCATAAAAACAATGATAACAAATAATCAATATATTGAAACAACCAACCTTCAACCCACGGAGGCCCTTTACCAGTAATAACATACAGAGCCTAGGATTCCCACACCACAATCAACACACACACACACACACACCTAACAGTCAACTAAATCATGCAATGTTATGAAAATACAAGCAACACAAGGATTCACCAAATCCCTTATATCTTATGATCATCCACATGTACGTCTCATTCCAAGCATGTAAAATCACACCATTTAACCAGTAGTGTTGGTATACCATAGGTAACCACACACACAACCATATAGGATTTCCTACAACTTTTAAGGAAAGGACAAGCATCCAATGCCACAAAAATAGGTTGTCCAAGCCTTCAAGATGTAAGATAGAAAATACATGCAATGTCAAAGCATCAAAGCACCCCCTTGAGTACCCTGCATCAAACAAGTCATTAGTCACTCAGATACCATGATTATCAAGCTCGTATTTCATGTATATCACTCATTCACACACTCATGAAAAACATACAAGGAATAAAAAATCCTTATTGGTTGTACATGCCATAACACAACAACATAAAACACTTACATTGAAATAAATCCATTATAGGCTTTAACTAGCCATTCCATAAGCAAGGAAAGCATTAAGCATAAATGGCAAGAAAACCATAAAAACAATGATAACAAATAATCAATATATTGAAACAACCAGCCTTCAATCCACAGAGGCTCTTTGCCACTCATAACATACAAATCTTGGGATTCCCACACCGCAATCTATATATATATATAGATATATATATATATATATATATATATATATATATATATATATATATATATATATATTCAACCGCATCATGCAATGCTATGCAGATACAAGCAACACAAGGATTCCCCAAATCCATTATAGCATATGATCATCCACATGTATGTCTCATTCCAAGCATGTAAAAGAATACCTTTTAACCAGTAGTGTTGGTATACCACAAGTAACCATACACACAACCATATAGAAAATGCTACAACTTTTAAGGAAAGGACAAGCATCCAAGGTCACAACAATAGGTTGTCTAGACCTTCAAGATACAAGAAAATACATGCAATGTCAAAGCATTGAAGCACCCCCTTGAGTACCCTACATCAAATAAGTCATTAGTCACTCATATACTAGCATTCTCAAGCTCACATTTCATGTATATCACTCATTCACACATTCATTCAAAACATACAAGGAATAAAAAATACTTAGTGGTTGTAGATGCCATAACACAACAACATAAAACAATTACATTGAAATACTAACCATTATAGGCTTTAACTAACCATTACATGCACTATATGATATTCCATGGGCAAGGAAGGCATTCACCATCAATGACAAGCAAACCATAAAAACAATGATAGCATATAATCAATATATTGAAACAACCAACCTTCAATCCACAAAGGCTCTTTTCCACTCATATTGTAAATAGCCTAGGATTCCCACACCACAATCAACACACACACACACACACACTATGCAGAAACAAGAAACACAAGGATTCGCCAAATCCCTTATATCATATGATCATCCACATGTACGTCTCATTCCAAGCATGTAAAAGCACACCATTTAACCAGTAGTGTTGGTATACCACAAGTAACCATACACACAACCATATAGGCAGTCCTACAATTTTTAAGGAAATGACAAGCATCCAAGGTCACAACAATAGGTTCTCCATACCTTCAAGATACATGATAGCAAATACATGCAATGTTAAAGCATTGAAGCACCCCCTTGAGTACCCTGCATCAAACAAGTCATTAGTTGCTCATATTCATATCAATAAACAATAACCTTTGTGCTTGTGGCCATAGGATATGTCCTTGTTGTTGAAGACCACCAAGCATGCAACCTTAGTTCTCGCACAAGGACATTGAAGGTCAACTTCACCATACTAGTTATCCCATATTTATCATAATCACACTAGATAGTAATCCATACATGGCTATATAATAGATTAGGTGCTCCTACTTGAATATAGAAGAGATATTCATGTTACAGTGATTTATAGGGAGTAATTACTTATCTGGTTTGAGTAGAAATGTTGGCAACTAGAAGAGGGAGTTCGGCTCTCCTCCCAATCATAGGTTGATCTACACTGCATTCTTCCTTGTAAATAGCTTCCCTTGAGCTTGAGTAATGAAGAGATTGAGGAATCTTGCTCCAACTAGTCATGAAACTATAAGAGTCTAAGGATCATAGTGAGTCCACCTACTACCCCAGAAGGACTTTTCTTGACCACTGTGGCTTCTACTCCTCAACAACAAATTGTTGTTATTTCTCTCAAAATCATCTTCTTCTTCTTGTCTACATGTTTGTGCCTTTTTCCTTCACTTCCATAACCTCTTTGTTCTTTGTCTATGCGAAAAAAATGTGTCATTTGTCTTCTTCTATTTCCTATGTGTTATCTCTTACGCATTAGGCCTTTTCTACTTTGTGTGATTGTTTTTTTTTCTTTGTTTGTTGTGCCCAAGGGTGTGCTTCCCCGTGCACTCTCATGTATTCTATGCAAATTATTCCTCATTTTCAACATCATCCCCACTACAAGTACCTCCTTCTTGTCCACGGTCCAACCCTCATCCTCTTTACATGTCTGTGTTAATGCCACCATGCAAATGCTTCCTTCCCATTCACGGGCTAGCCCCCGATTTCTCCCTTTTCGTGCTAAGCAAGCCAAATCCTCTTACAAGGTTAAGGTAGCCATCTCTCTAGTATAGGAGCCCATACTCTTTTTTGTTTGTTGTACTAGCTACTTTTTCCATATACAAGAAGCTAGACAACTTCTTAAATGCACCTCAAGTGCAATGTTTTCTCAATCAGACCCCTAGGAACTTCCTCGCTCAAGATCATAATCCATGTCTTCTCCTCTACTAGTTAATGTATTACATTTCCACATTAATTTAATGAACAAAATTTGTAATATGTTTACAAGAGGGATCAACGAAAGGGATGTCACAAAACCCTCCCCCTTAGAGGAACATTGTCCTTGGTGTTATGTTCTTGAATAAAAAATTTACAATGAGCTTTATAAATAAAACTCATATACTATTTATTGTACATTCACGGTTCTAACACGACAATTCAATGGGTGTAATATCCCATTAAATCAACCATTTGACTCTTATAATTAATAGTGCTCTTGTTGCACCTCATTTAGCTTTAATGACTTGCTTTCTAGAGTGTTTTCCACCTCTAATGTCCAGTTTTGTTGTCCACTTTTCTCAACACATTTTCAACAAACAATATCATATCACTACTTCCTGGGACACAACCAATGTACCCCTTATACCAATTAACATGTTCATGACTCATTAAAACTGATTTATTTTTCATGTCTTAACATCCCCTTCTTTGTTTCCTAGTCCCTCGTGCGATCTGGTTCATATTCCTTGCACAAGAAGAGTCCTCATAACCAAGGAAATTCCCTACCTTACACCCATCATGGAATACTTCATGGTAGATCAATAGGAAGTACCGAGTTCTAGTGTCACCACAGTAACCCTATTCTTGAATTTTTTTTCTACTCCAGTATGTTGTTGCACACTCTAATTTTGTTAATGTTGTTGTTGTTTGACTTGCAACCAACTTCTCACACCCATACCGGGTACTTCAATTCTCTTCCTACATCATAGGCATACAATTTACGAGATTCATTAAACAAATTTAAAATATACACCATTAACAAATTTATCCATGAGGCTAACCTTGCAATTTAACTTCATATCACAACAAAACCAAATTAGCTCATAAATTCAAATTACTGCAAATTAGAATTTTAATGATACTAAATTGTTGTAGGGGCCTCTTAGGCCTATGTTTCTCATTATACATAATGTATTAAGTAAATGTGAGTAATACTCAGTAAATATGTAAATTAAGGTAAATGAAGGGTTGGTTGAGAGTAGGTACAACCGCTCCAAATACATTTCTAATGTATAAATATACATTAAGACAAATAGAAATCTAACTAGAATTCCATCCCAATTTTGTTGTTATTCATGTATTCTCGATGTTCTTGCTACTATTCATGATGTAGTCCATGTTGGTTGCATGAAATCGAGGCTTCCAACAACTTGGTTCCATTTCAATTGGTACTAAGTACGAGACTATTAAAATGAAGACGACATGAATCCTTCAAGAAGTTGTGAGTGAAATCTTGAAAGAAGGAAGAAAAACAAAGATAAATAGTCTACAAGTGTGACATCCCCTGGTTAATATTTCTCTTTTGTAAATAATTGTAATTATTTTAAATGGCTGAGAGAGGAACATGAATTCCATTGCTCGAGGAAGGAGATTGCTTGAGTGAATTCTTGTTTTAAATATTAGTCCTGCTTAGTTGAGCGGGCTAACTATGCAATAAATTTAACTGAAGACGTAAGGACATTCCAAGTGTCCTTTAGCTCAAACCATAAGAAAGGAAGAGGAAAAAACATTAAAGGAAGCATGGGCCGCATTGTCCAAGAGGATTGATTGTTGTGAAATCATGGAGAAGGAGGGGCAGTTAGTTTATTGGGGAAAAGGAAAGAGAACCTTCATACATTGATCCATTCAGACATGCACTCTCGCTCAAGCACACACAAAAGCATACACTAAGACAAAGAGCTTCCTCGGACATGTAGAAGTTGTGGAAGAGCATAGAGAAGGAGAATCTAGAAATTATTGTGGAAGACTGTAGAAAAGACATCATCTAGAGTTGTTGCTAAGCATTGGAGAGTGGTTTATTTACCCATCAATAGCTTGTTCACAGATGAACCTTATTTTTTGTAGAATCCCTTCTCCTGAAGGAATTGTGGCCTTGTGGCATCATGTTTCAGATGTTTAATTGTTGAAGCCTTCCCTTTGAAAGCATTCCACCTCAAGCTTTGAAATATGACTCAAGGGTGACAACTAAAAGTAATAGTGGCTGTATCTTTTATATGGTTGGGTGCAAAATTGTTGTCCTAAACTCAATTTCCCTATTTCAATTCAAGATAAGTTTCATTATTGTGTCATGTGCCATGAGAATTATGTTTTGTCTAATAAGAAAATTTTGTATTGGTTGTATGAATGGCGCATGATTCACCTGTGACTAAAAGAATGAGATTATGTTAACTATCAACATAGGTTTGTAGACAGATCGTTTCCTTATGATTGTGTTTTCTGCATTAATATTTGTTGTGCAGGGGAAAGATCTATGCATTTACCTATATGATAGTATTGTGTGCACAATATAAATACAATTGTGTTATTCAAATGCCATTTGAATGTATAGACTGCGATTTCCTGTGGTTTAATGGAATGTTGGTATCTTGTGTATTTTGTTGAATGGTAAATGCATAAGTTGATGCTAAGGAATGTGAAATTATTTTTATAATGCTAATATTTGTTTAATTCCTAATGAATTGTTCAATAGCATGTTTATTGTTGAGTAGAATTTTAAATTATTTCCAGAGAATGAAGAATGGTCAGACTTCCTTGATATTAAATTGGTTTTGTGCTTTAAAGATCTCATGGCTAGCAAGTATATGACTGAAATGGCCTGCAGACCTTTGAGTTTTATGAGTTGATAATTGCTCAAGGGACCCAGTGGAAATTAATGGGAAATAACTTGTCCTATTTACTATGTCTTCCATTGGTTCAATGTTTCTAAGCTCATGAGAGATAACTCTAGTTGAAACATCGGGAGAGAAAACTCCTCTTGAAATATGAGGATAGAAAAATTCTATTGGAAACTCGGGAAAAATAGCTCAACAGTGGTGCCATATAAAAACCTTAAGGGTGACGAGCCGAGTTTTGGTGACAGGCTCAAATATTCACATAACCATCATGGTTGAGACACACGATAAGCCTCTGTAAACGAGATTTACAACTTATAATAGGTGCAACCCCATCGTTAATATCCCTTAGCATTTAGGCTCCATCTCACGTGACCTTCCCTTGTGACTGAGACCTTGTAATTTTGGATCTTGGATGTTTTTGCAGTGCCGCTCCTCTCAAATCCATAAGATTGTTTTGGCCAAGATCAGAAATCTGAAAGTCTATCCAGAGACAGAAAAATATTCTTGTTAACTGACGTGCTTTAGATTTTTTTCACTACTCTTTGACTCATCAAAAATCTGGAACGAAGTGTATTCCTGCCTCGTAACAGGTGCTCCTTCCCTTATTTACCAACAAGATCTTGGTCTTGGCGAGTCAAAATTTAGTTTATTGGAGTGTCTCCCAAGATAGTTTTCTTCAAGCTTGGAGTTTCCTCTGATATAATTTTTTCCTCGAGAAGGAGTTAGTCACCGAGAAATGGTTTCCTCTAAGGAGGGTTTTCATCAAGAGAGTTTCCTCAGAAAATAATGTGGCATGAGTGGGCCTAAATGTGTGTTTCATACGAGAAAGGTGTTGAAAATAGAAACACAAAATGTTTAAAATAGCATCAAGAAAAAATCTTAATTTAATTTGTCCTTGAATTAAATTGGGAATAAAATTGTAATTCCACATCTCATGACAACTTGTAATAGTTAACAAAGTTAATTTGACTTAGTTGGCTTAGTTAATTCAAGTTGGGAGTCTATATAGAGTGGTTCCTAAATTTTAGGGGCCCAAGGTGAGTTCTTTTGAGCTATAATTATTTAATTCGGTTTAACTGAGTTAAATTTAGTTTAACTAGTTCCAACTGATGGAGGAATTAGTGGGAGATCTAGTAGAGGGCTGTAACTTGCAGTGATCAACTAGTAAACTAAAGATTCACTCATAATTAACTCATGCATGTCAGATCAGAGAAAGACCCAGTTGAGATTGGAGTTCAGGGACAATGTACTATCAGTTGTAAAATCATCTAAATTAAACATATGGTGCATGCAATTAGAATAAGCCCTAAAATAAACCATTTCTTAATTAGAAAAATCATTGATTTTAGCCATTCAAGTTGTCGTTAAAAGGAGGAATGAAGGCACAAGTTTAATCATTGTTTTGGCGAGTATGAGTTGGTGAGACCAAGCAATATGAAGCACAAGCTTTTGTGTGGATATTTTGAGAGCAAGGAAGTTAGTTAGGAAGACGATAGAAAATACTTGTGTAGGTTGAGCTCAAGGTTGAGCAGAGCATATTGTATTCATCCAGATTCTTTGACTAATGCAAGATATAGATAGCATAGGTTTTTTGTTGTGGTTTTCCCTAGGAAATCATTGTGTGATGTATTGATTGAATTATTTCTCTTATATGCTTCATGATTTCATCGATCGTTTATCGTTTCTGCTGATGAGTAGAGTAGATTCAAGTCAATTGTTTTAGCATATTACAATCTGCAGTTTGAATCTACAAGGAATATCTACTAAAGGATTTCCTCCAAGGAGGGTTTTCTCCGAGATAGTTTCCTTCGAAGGAAATTTTCTCTAAGGAGAGTTTCTCTCAAGATATAGATTACTCTAAGATGGCTTTTCTTTGAGATATCAAAATCTTGTATCTTTGAATTTCTCGCAGCTTCGCTCCTCTCAATTACCCAAGATTGTTTTCTCCGAGAAGATTCCTTCCGAGTTGGGAGCTCCATCCGAGGTGGGTTATTACATGGTTAGAGTGAACGGGTCGACAACTAAATACATGGATACCAAGTGGCAGTGAGGAGGCTGGCTGGGACAACCACGTGGATGCCATGTGGCATATTGGTGACATGGCGCCAAAAATTTAAGTGGCCATAACTTCTTATCGACAAGTCGGATCGGGACAAAATTTATATCGTGTTAATCATCTCAAAGAGACAAACATAATGACATCATCCATTGGAAGTTTTAAAGAATTTGAAAAAAGATCAAAATTTTTAGACACCATTTCCATAATGTTACCTTGGATCTTGGTTCAGCATAGTAACCACCTCCATATAATCCTTTTCTTTCGGTGGCTTAGGAGGGGGTGCGTTACAACAAATAAATATATGTTCAAGAAGATGTTTCCTAGAAAATTGCTCGTAAGTGGTAAGGCTCGTGGAAGATAAAAAAATGTGCAACTATTTTTTAAGAATATGCTCGTGGAATATGGATGTGGTGCATAAAATACTAATCATACATTGGAGTCCACTTTGATTTTGACTATGCATATTGAACATGCAAAAGACTAGAAGCAAAAATATGTAATTTTGAAATATTACTTGCTAATCACTATCAGTGGATGTTGTGCAGAGATATTGATGTTTATTTTGTCACGTTGAATATAAAATTTGCATTATAAAATTTGCAAGAGAATGTATGATGATTCTGAAGATGTTTTCATCGTTCATAGTTTTGTCGAGATCAAGAAATTGGTAGAAGCCCTAGTTGATAAGACAAATTTTGAGCCCATCAAGCAAAGAATATGCTCAGTATTGTTGCAAGGACAAGGATTGTTCGACTACTTGTGATGATGTTACTCAATTGAAGATAAATATTCAACTAAGAAGAATTGTAGAGGAGCTTGACCATTCATCAATGTTGCCCGCACAAACCATAAAAGATATATGATAACAAATAATTATGGCTTGCAATCACACCACGATATCATTACATGGAGATAAATATCATCTTGACAGGACTTAACCTGTAATTATGAATAAAATGGCATGAATGTGAAAAAATTGTATAAATTTTTTTGAAACGCCTGTTGATTTTCATGGTGAAATTAATGACCTAAAAGTTAATTTTTTCTCTATGGATGATAATTGATTATTCTTGATGCTTCTTAATCAAATTTCACGATGATTTATATTTGTTTAATGATTTTTTCACCCACTCGACCACTTGTTATCCGAATGGGAATTCTCTCCAATTATGCCATTTCCCCTAAGTATTTCTACTTTGATTTCATGCTTTTGATAGAGAACATGTTTGATCAAGCTTTGTTGTTACTACCACCTCTGTCACCTAAGTAATTGAGCTATTCAATGTGTGCTACCTATGTCACTCTGAGTAATATGATATGCTTAAGTAAATGTGTCCATATGCCCTGAAAGCGTGGCAACATTACTTAATCAACACTAAATTGAAGTTGTAATGACGATCATTAAAATTTGAAGTATTTGTAGATGTAATCATAAATCAATGTTAAGCAATAGCTTGGAACATAATTCTTGAGGCATGTTACATAAGTTAAGTTGATTTTGATTGGCTTGGCTCAATGGATTCCCATCTGTCTGTTGAATACTTGGAGAAAACTTCAAGAATTGACCTATCAAGTGCTATGATCGACTCAACATATATTTTAGTCAAACAATATGACTAGCAAGTATGATTTATGATAATGGAGGAATGACCTGTTATAGAGTTTTATGAACCCAATGTTTCAGACTACTAAGTGAGTCCATCATCAGGGGATACAACAATAAATTTAAGAAAAAATTAATGATCATCATTAATTTTTTCTTAAATCTATTGTTGTATCCCCTGATGATGGACTCACTTATTAGTCTGAAATGTTGGGTTCACAAAACTCTATAATAGGTCATTCCTCCATTATAAAAAAATCTCCTCACCTATATTGATTAATTATTTAAAAGTATGATTTAATTCATTAAATTGGTCGGTTTTATTATATATTCCATTTGGTCCAACTATTACACATCATGGGCATATATATGTGGAACCATGTCTGAAGTCAAATTTTGACTCAATTGATTTTGATATCGACTTGGCTATACATGAAACATTCGACCAAGATGAAAGCATTGGTCCCATTTGTGTGTTGAGTTATAATTTTTGTTACCTCGTCCAAGTCAATATGTTTATGGATATAAATGCATGGATGTTCTAAAGATGCTCTCCAACTCTTTGAAAGAATGGTATTTTTTGGCATAAATCCAAACTGTGTGAACTTCATTGGTGTTCTCTCTACATGCTATCTAAATAGCCTAGTGGATTTTGGGTGGATTGCTTGAAGGTGTTGTTAAGTGGCACAAAAGTTGAAAGAGGAGAACCCACTCACGAAGAGTGCATTATATTTGCTAGAAACCAACTTAGATCCATCTAATATCGGATCTATCATGTGCTGAGAGAGATCAAATCCCTCGACATGAAAAAATTATTTTTGGTGTGTAGAACTTGAGGAAAGGTTTGCACCTTGAGGGATTTGATCCCTCTCGGCACATGATAGATCTGGTGTTAGATGGATCTAAGTTGGTTCCAGTTGAGGGAAACAATGTCACATTTTTAGATTATCATTATTATGTATATGTTTGAGATTAAATTCAAAATTCACATTATATTTTCTTTGCTGGCATGACCATATCATTCTCTTCTTTATTTTGGTATGTGTTGCTTTCCTTGAATGGTTTGTACACTTGTGTTTGGATGATTTGAGTGGTTTGTGTGTTTGGATTTGGATGGTAATGTTTGTGAATGTCACAGTTGCTGTGTTATATGTTTATATGTGTATGTAATTGTTTAATAGTAATTAGTTGTCATTAGTTTGCAGGAATATTGATATTGCACATATATTTCATTTAATTTTAGGTATCAAAAGTTTTTACAACTAATTAATTCTAAATAATGTTCCTCCAAATATTAAAAAATATATCTTGAAGAGTAGTTTTAATAATTTACTGTGTCAGGATTACCCTTGAAATAATTTGTTTCTTTGTTTATGTTTGAAATAATTTATTCCTTTCAATAATATTTTGATGATTTTTTAATCTATAGTCTATTTTGCAAAGTCAAGAAATAATGTATTTTTGAAAAAAAAAAATTATTGAGTGACCATATTTATAATATATTTACATTATTTGTTTCTCCAAACAATTATCACATCTCCTTCAAGAATATTTTGATTTGTTTTGATGTTTATAAATATACATTTTCCTCTTATAAATATTTTGAATACATTGTTGTATGCAATTACTCTATTAGTAATTTTGAATATATGTAATTGTCTATTAGTAATTAGTTGGTGATGAAGAAGGGAGACGATCTTGTCAAGGATTAATTTGCACTTTGCAGGAGGATTGATTTTGCACATCTCTTTCATTTTAATTCTAGGTATCACAGCTTTTGATAGCTAATTATTTCTTAATAGTGTCCCTTTACGTATTACTAAATATAGCTTCAAAATATTTTTTTAATAATCTACAGTCTCAAGACTAACAACGTCTAATGCATCTAATGCAAACAATCAAATAGGATTAGAAAACAACATCTGCACTGAAATCAATGCAAGCAATCAAATGATATTAGAAATCAACATCTACACTGAAATCAATGCATCTAGTGCAAGAAATCAAATAGGATTAGAAATCCACATCTACACTGAAATCCATGCATCTAGTGCAAACAATCAAATAGGATTAGAAATCCACATCTACACTGAAATCCATGCATCTAGTGCAAGCAATCAAATAGGATTAGAAATCCACATCTACACTGAAATCAATGCATCTATTGCAAGCAATCAAATATAATTAGAAATCAACATCTACATTGAAATCAATGCATCTAGTGCAAACAATAAAATAGGATTAGAAATCATCATCTACATTGAAATCAATGCATCTAGTGCAAGAAATCTTCTTCCCTCTCTCCCCCATCCATCTAATTTTGAAAAATATTTTTAATAATTTACAGTCTCAAGATTAACAACATCTAATGCAAGTAATCAAATAGGATTAGAAAACAACATCTAGGCTGAAATTAATGCATCTAGTGCAAGCAATCAAATATAATTAGAAATCAACATCTACACTAAAATCAATGCATCTAGTGCAAGAAATCAAATAATATTAGAAATCACCATCTACATTGAAATTAATGCATCTAGAGCAAGCAATCAAATAGGATTAGAAACCAACATCTAAACTAAAACCAATGCTTCTAGTGAAAGTAATTAAATAGGATTAGAAATCATCATATACACTGAAATCAATGCATCTAGTGCAAGACATATTCTTCCCTCTCCCCTGCTCCATTTATATTTATATCTCCCTCCATCTATCCTTCTTTGTCTCTTTATCTCACCCCCCCAAACACACGCACACACTCTCTCCATATCTATATATCTCTCCTTCCCTCTCCATATCCCTCTCTTCTTCCCTTTCTTCACCTCCCATCTATATCTCGATCTCCCTCTACCTCTCCTTTTCCACTCTATATCACCCCCAAAGCATACACATTCTTTCTCCATATCTATATATATATCTCTCTCCCCTCTCCCTCTCTCTTCCCATTCACACTCTCTCTCTCTCCCTTATTTCTCTCTTCCCTCTCTCTTCCCATTCACTCTCTCTCTCTCCCCCTTCTTTCTCTCTTCCCTCCCACTCACCTCTCTTCCTCTCTCTCTCTCTCCACCTTTCTCTCTTTATGTATTTCTTCTTACCTCCCTCTCTCTTAACCTCCAACTCCATCTCTCTCCCCCTCCCTCTCTCCTTGTATCTCTCACATTCTATCTCTCTGTTCCTCTCTCTCCCTTTCTCTGTCACCTTCCTCTGTCTCTCTCCCCCCCTCTCTCTCTTTTCACCCTCCAACTCTATCACTATATCCCTCCCTCTCTCCTTATCTCTATGTACCTTCCCCCTTCCTTCTATCTCTCCTTCTTTGTCTCTCTATCTCACCCCAAAACATACACTCTCTCTCTCCATCTCTCCCTTGTCACCCCCCCTCTCTCTCTCTCTCTCTCTCTCTCTCTCACTCTCTCTCTCTCCACTTTTATCTCTCTATGTCTTTCTTGTTCACTCCCTCTCTCCCCCTCCAACTCCATCTCTTTGTCCCTCCCTCTCCATCCTTCCCTCTCTCTCAATTCCTCTCACAGTCCTTCCCCTCTCTCCTTTTCTCTCCTACCTCCTTCTCTCTCCCCCCATTTCTCTCTCGCTCTCTCTCTTCTCTCCAACCTCGTCCCTCTTTCCCCCGCTCTCCCCCCTCCATATTTTCATCTCCCTCTATATATCTTACCATTCTCTCCCTCTCTCACTCCTATCTTTCTCTCTTTCTCTCTTCTCTTCATTCCTCCTCCCCCTCTCCTTCTTTTTATCTCCATATCTCCCTTATCACTCCCTCTATCTCTCCACCTCTATCATTTTATGTCTGTGTTCTTCCTCCATATATATATCTAGAGTTAATATATATCAAAATATATTAATATATATTATAATACAATAAATTGAATATCATATTAAATTTAATATTGCGTTAATCCAAAGTTATTAAATTTAATAATATTAATATTAGTTTTAATAATGATTTTATGGCATGATAACAAAGTTTATAATAAAAATACATCAAATTAATATTTTCAAATATTATAACTTTGATGTGGAAATATTTATGTCTTTAAAGACTTTAATATATCCATAGCATATGGTTTTCCCCTTTAAAGATTTATTCTACAAATATTTAATTAAAAGAAATATTAAAAGATTCTGGAGCTGGATTTTCGATTCTTTGCATTGAATTAACGTCGTTCCTTTGATTTAAGATATGGTATTGTCTTTAGTAAATTTGAGTAAAGATGTTTAATATTTTACCTAATTTGGAATTTTAATGTGGTAATTTTTTTTTCTTAAAGGTAAATTTATGATCAATTCAAATTCGCAAATGAAATAATTCTAATTGTACATAATAATACATAATTATATTTTAATAATTAGTTTTAGCCTATTAAAAAGTTATATATAATCTAAATATTCAAGTTATATATAATCTAAGATTCAAGCTAATGTTTTGGTAGACATTAGTAAAAATTATTTTTATTATTTTTTGAGGACGTGGAATACCTACACATCGAGGTCATACTGGGATGTAGAATGTGCCTCTTGGCTCAATTACAATTATTGCCTGAGTCTATTGAGAGCTTGGCCGAACTATTACTACAACTTGTCAATATATGCATATGCATGGAGTCAACCTCAGCTTGACTATTTACGAAGCCAACTTCGATTCGACTCATTTGTAGACTCGACAACATTTCGATTTCAGCGATAACTTGAAAGACTACAAATAATTTCAAAGTTGTTGAAGCAAGTTTGATTTGAAGGGAAGGATGTTGAGTTGTATCTTAACCAAATGTTTAAACTTCACTGCAAAAATTGACTAGTTTGAATGCCAAAAGACAAAAGTGTATTGTATTAGATCGCTACTACTTATTATTGAAATTATCCATAGTAATAAATATAAATGGACTCTCAAAGTAGAAGATAAAATTACATGAAAGACTCTGAGTGAATGAGTCTGCATAAATTTTTTTTTATGGAGGATTGTTCAGTCGAGTTGTAGACTGAATCTTTCAAACAATCAGTGGAGTCATAAGTCAGGAGAGGGTGAAACACGAGTCTTGTTCAATGCAGATGATGTTCTCTACCTTTGTAATTTAAGTCAATATTTTGTTGATGATATCATCCTTTTGCTTACAACAATCAATGTTAAATCGACAACTATTCTAAAAAAGCTCAGTGTTGGCACAAATCCGTATGTCTAGTCATGTTAAAATTTTCCTTCATTAATTGCAGATTCTAAAGGACTAGAAGTAAGCAACAATCAATCATACCATTTATCCTCTATACAGCACAAAAATCCATCAACATGAATTAGCAGCCATAAAAATAAAGCTATTAAGAAGATCAAACATAATTTCAAAGCAATAGAGCATCCATTACAATCAGTATACATAATTTTGTAGCAGAATTTAGAGAGAATCCAAGCAATAAAAAAGTTGACAGAGCATGAGAATAAACTACTTATAGTGGGTGAGAAGCAAAATGATGCACTCTAGAACGAGAATAGACAAGCAACACATACACATAAATAACTGAATTGATAAAGATGGTGACAACATATGCTATATTATTTAATCCCCTTAGTATGAAGATTGCAGAATTGTTCTTGGGTTGTAACATAAGTAAAAAGTAGGATGGTTGATATGGAATATGTTCACTTATTTTATGTTTGAAGTAAAGACTCCCGAGAATGATAGTCATGCGCTGGACTCATTTGTAGAGAGAAAAAAAGATGCCCCTGGATTGGAGACGAGTTGTTTAACACTTTCTAGTTGGTATATGCACTAAGTGGCCACTAGAAAATTCGAAATCACAGTAAGCCTCATACATGTACATCTCCCTATCTAGCTAACAACTGTTGTGGTTGAGTTACCTATGCAAACCGGTACACATGGTTGATGTACAGTAAAAATACTTCTACACTAAGTAGAGATCCAAGACTTTGTTGTATCCTTGCTAGGGACGAGCAAGGCATTGAGGGTGGGGGAGATGTTGTAGGGTCCTCTTAGGCCTATGTTTGTTATCATAAATAATGTATTAGGTGAATATGAGTAATACTCAGTAAATATGTAAATGTAATGAAGGGTTGGTTGAGAGAAGGTACAATCGCTCCAACCACATCTCTCATGTATAAATATACATTAATACTAATACAAATCTAGCTAGAATTCCATCGCAATTATGTTGTTCTTTGTGTATTCACGTGTATTTTCTTGCTACTGTTCATGATATAGTCAGTTCTAGTTGCACAAAGGCTAGGCTTCCATCATAAATCACTGTCATAATTAGTAATTTCATTAAATTAAATAGTTGATACTTATATTTAGTTTTTATTATTTCTCTTTGACTCGCACCTACTGAGTGGTTTTCCAAGCTAGGATAACACCCAATAGTGCTCATACCGCTCCACACAATTATCTCTTCTTTGTCTTCATTGCCAATTTCACTGAGAGGTTTCCCCAACTATGAAAACACTCAACAATGCTCAAGGGAATTAAAATTAAATCAGTCAACAATTTTTGTGGATCCAAAGACTACCCCCTCTCCATCCACTTGAAGCAAGCCTTATTGCCTCCAATGTCTCCACCAAATACCAATAATCCAGAGCACATTTTTCTCCTATTGTGATGCCATCTCCACCCACTTGATTCTAGGCGATACCATCTCTAGAGTCTCCACTTTGTACCAGGAATCTAGAGCAAATTGATGTACCACTATGAAGCTGTAGTCAATTGTTGTTTGGAATCTAAATACTACCTCATTTCCACCCATATTAACCAAAAAATATTGCCTCTAGTGATTCCACCTAATACTAGGAATCTAGAGCACATTGATGTACTACTGTGAAGCCGCAGTCAGCTACTGTCGAGAATCCAGAGACTACCCCATCTCCACCCACTTGAACCTAGAAATACCACCTCCAATGTCTCCACCTTGTACTAAGAATCCAAAGAACTATGTTATAGCACTGTGAATCCTGTGGTCAATTTAGAAAAACAAAGAGCTCTATCTACAAACTAGGACTCTAGAGAGTAAACAACACCCCCACCTGTATACCTTGCCCACCACATGCACCCATAACCCAAATCTTGGGTCTATAGTTTCTTCAACTTTTCCATGCTCGTCCTAGCGTCTTGCATATCACACTACTCCCAAGCCCAGGAAATCCCTAATTCCAGGCAGTCTACATGTATGCACCGTAATAGTTGAACTATATGCTTTGAGTGGTTTCCTATCCCAAGGTAGCACCCAATGACATATGTGCCTCATCCTTTGACCAAGGATTCCAATTTATAGTTAGTGTACCTGCTAACTGTTAGCCTCCTGCTGCAGCAGGTATTCATTTTTCATGATTGACATTTTTACATGCCAAATATGTCATACTTTGCTGGCTGCAATGTTCCATATTTCCAGAACAGACCAAAGAAGATGCCATGAAAGTGTCATGGTCCGAATGCCACTGCTGTATTCCATTTTTTGTAATATTTTCAGTTAAGGGAAGACCAAACAGCTAAATCTTGGTCTCCCTAGATTTCAATTTCCTGTTGTAGAATATAGAGAATGTATCTATCCAAACAGCTAAATCTTGGTAGATTTGTAGATAAGTAGAGAATCAAAGGGACCCAACTGTTTAATCTGGGCCCTGGCAGAAATAAGTGTAAATTTAGATAGGAAAAATTGTAAAGCTGGGTCTGCAAGTCTAAATGCACCCACCCATAAAAGAAGAAAAAATGTTAGAAAAGTAGGCTGGGTAGGTAGTTGTGTGGTTGCAGAATGATAATTTGTGATCAGTTTTGTGGTACAAAGTATTTTATCTTTTCAGATCACAGTGCAGGCAGTTTTTATGCAAAAGGGCTCAAAGGTGAACATCACTAACTCCCCTTTCTTCTAAATTCCCCAAAGCCACTTACTAACTTCCCAAAGAGGTCAAGATCTGCTTGCCTCTTAGTCTCATCATACTCCATATCAGTTGCCTTGGTGAAGATCTACTTCACTCAAGGATCTCAGTTCTCTACAAGTTCTTTTTCCCAAATTTAGCCTAAGGTCCCTAACCCTAGCGCTTGCTGGTCACCTTCATATTAACTAGTAATAGTATTATATAAATCCCTATCAGTTTTCCCATTCCCCTATTAAAATCATGTATATAAAACACCCTTATGTAAATACTCCCTCCCAAGCATTATAGCCATAATTCTACTGAGTCCGGGAAATCACAGTCCATCTGGGGCTGTCTTTAGCCCATCTGAGTCATTAAGGAGCTAGTTTGACATCTGGTCAGCTAGTAACCTCTCCCCTAACCCAAAAATCCCTCAAAAACCTTAAAAAAACCCATTTTTGCACCTGTTTCCTACGTGTTGTACATAAAATATTAATCCCGCTTGTCAAAAAACCCATATTCCACCCTTGTCCCTAAGTCCGAATGTAAATATATTAACCCGCGCCTTTTTAACACATAAAAACCCCATTCCCTAAGTCTAAACCCGCCGCTGCAAATAATTAAAAAGGGAATATTCCTGCGCATATGCCGCCCCTTATCCCTCTGTCATATCGCACTCCCCGCCAACCATTGGATCACCCGCCCAACAGATCAACGGTGGGCGGGCCGTCCCATCCCCGACCTGCCCGACGTTTAGCGTCCGGGAGATGGGCGGTATTGCCGTCGTACCTCCCGCCACGCGTCAAGCGTTGAGCTCTGGCGGAGCCCTCTCCCCTGAAACCACCTTTGTCCATAAGCGGTGCGCCCAAAACCGGAAACCGCCCCTACCTGCGTCACCCGCCTGCCCATTGACGTCACCCGTTGCACAATCACCGCTTACGTCACCCCCCTGCCCAGTCACTATGTCGAGTCACCTGCCTGCGTGGCCTCCTGCCACGTCACTGCCACGTATCCCTGCCACCGTACCTGCCACGCCACCATCCGTACATGATGACGTCATCCTGCCATGTCGTCCTGTTGACGTCACCCGCTGTACAATGTCACATCATGTTGATGTCATCAACACTTTTTTGGCGCGAAGGGCAAAAAAATCACACTTCGGAGCCCCAGAATCTGATTCTGAGGCAGTTTTTGATGAGCGATTTGCGCCTAGATTTTTTGGGCATGAATGGGCAATCTTCAGGGAATCTTTTCATCACTATATTTTTTGGGCCTGAATGGGGAATCTTTAGGGAATCTTTTCATTCTGCGGCCCCCGGCAAGCCCGAAAGGCGGCGAATGACCCATTTTTCTTCGCGAAGCTTGCCGAAAGGAGCAGAAAACAGTTTTGAAAGAAACAGAGGCTGAGCAGTGGCCATTTATTTGTGAATAAGACGCACAACACCTCAGAACAACATCAATTTATTGCCAAAGGGTATCAGAGGAAGAAGGAGAGCCAAAGAGTATCAGCCGAAGATTTTTTAGGGGCTCGAAGCACTTAAACATTGATGAGCCCCCCAGAAAGTCAAATCAAGAGGAGTAAGCCCATCCTAGCTCTCAAATCACAGTCAGAGGCATTTAAAACCACCGAACAACAAGGGTGCAAAGACCAATGCACAGTTATGACAGATGAAAAGCACAGAGCCACCAGGACAGATATTAACTCATTTTGATACAGCTGCCCCCAGCAAAGCTCAAAGATATTTTCTGGTATTTATTTCTGGATAGGATTAGGTTAAAGTAATCAATTTTCTGTCAGACCTGTTAGGTCGGCTGTAATAGATAATTTTGGATAAATCTTCCCTATATATACCACCCTCTGTTTTGTTTAAAGGGTCGGTTGGTTGATAGTTTTTTCGGTGAAGACTCGCACTGTATACCTGATATGTTTTCTGTAATCAAAGACTGCTAAAAAGCTTGGAGGAAAGATTGTCTGCTATGTGTTTAATGGTTTGAAGAAGTGAATTTGGAATTCATGTGTTGCAACATGACTCAATAAGTTTTCCTATCTCTGTTTTTTCCATTGATATACCGTCTAAATAGCAGAAAGAAAGAATAGTCTAGAATTGGTTTAATTGCCCTCTATGCTCATTTTCTGCTGTTTCTTTATGTTTTCCTCTGGATCAGTCATGAATATGAATTCCCTTCGGCTCATATTTCCCCTAATCCATTCATCTTTGACAGTTGTCTAGGAATTCTTAACTGCTCCTAGATAGAGCTCATTCACCTTCCCCCTTTAAGCATAGTGAGAGATTCTTTGTTGCCTCTCATTCCTTATTCCTCATTCCATCCTTTTATGCTTTAAGTGTTGTTTCATGAGCAGCTACCTTGCTCCTTATTTCTCTTGTGACCAAGAAAACGCACCAGCAGTCTGACTCCTTGACTCCACGCCCAATGGTTTGAAACTTACCAGACTATGTTTTACCTCTCTACCTGAAAACATCATCCTTCCCACCAAAAAACAAAACAAAACCCTTGGACTCGATAACTAGCCTGAAATCATTTTAAACAAAGCTAAATCATAAAGAGAGAGCCCTCTCTGATTGCAGGTTGGCTAGAACCTGCAGTCCAAAGTTGGTATGTGGTTACCTCGGCCGTATCCTTTTCCGGAGCTTAAGGACAACCTGAGTGATAACATAATGGCGACTCCACTGGGGACCTTCCTCAGATAGTTTCACAAAGAAAGTTGGAAAGCTCCACTGGGAAGAACCAAACCTTCACAACCATTTTTCAAGTCTAGTTCTGATCTTTGATGGTGGACAGAGATCAGGCACTCAAAGTTAATACATCCACCTGGCGACTCCACATCATCCTCATAATAAAGACTCCACCGGAGAGATGAACCCAAAAGAAATTTATGAGCAGATCAGGCTTTTGACCTGGATTATGATCCAAGAGGTCATGTTCTTTCTCTTCCATAAAATTTTGCTGTACATATTGTTTAAATTCAACTTTTATGATTTTCCTTTTGAAAATGCTGAAGAAAACCCTCCTTGCACATTAGAACAACAGCCTCTAAATGCTGTTGATGCTCACCTTATAGTCAAGGGGGACACTATTGTCAAATCAAATCATCCTATCCCTGTTCACACCGAACCCAATCATTTAGCCCCTGTACACAATCCCCTGCCTCGTAAGGTCCCTGATAGATATAAGCCACTCATTTTGCCTCCCGTGCTTAAACCTTTGCCCAAAAATCATCCCATGTATCTCCCAAGATTTGATGGAGAGAATGGAGTTACTGCCCAAAAGCATATCCAGGCTTTTGATGATTATTTAAACATTTTTGAAGTAGAAGATGAGGATGTTAGTGTTAGGTTGTTTGCCCTTTCTTTGCAAAGTGAAGTTAGGACTTGGTTTAAAGCATTGCCTGAGGCAAGCATCTCAAATCTCCAGCAGTTATTCAAACTCTTCCTTGATATATGGATGATCAAAGTCAATTTCCTCGTGCTCATAGAAGAATATAATCAGTTAAAAAGGATTCCAAATGAATCTGTTCAGCAATTTTCTGACCGATTCAATCAAGTTTATCATTCTATACCATTGAATATAAGACCTCCCCCTGATTTGGCCCTATTACATTATCCAGCAGCATTTGATCCAGAAATAGAATTCCATCTGAGAGAAAGAAGCCCCTCTACTATGCAACAGATGCAGAACATGGCAGTAGATGTAGAGGTTAATCTGAAAGTTAGGGAGGGGAAGTTGAAAGCAGAAAAAGGGGATGAACTTGATATCTTTGTAAAGAAAGCAGAGGAATTAAAGCAGATGTGCACAACAGAAGTTGAACGTTTAGAGCACCAGAACAGATCTGTTTTGCAAAAGGAAAGGAATGATATTCATGAACAAACCTGTCACAAAACAGATGACATATTCATACCGCCATACATGATGGAGCAGTCTGTTGATATAATGTATGAATATAATAGCTTCTCTTCTTTCAACTGTCTGCCCAAATATGATCAGTATGATGATGATTATGAGCCTGACGACCAAATCAGCCTTACAGAGGAGTCAGACATTATTTTGGTAGAAAGAACAGTTGAGGTTCAGCTACCTGAACATAATGATCAGAATGCCCATCTCAGCCATGAAGAAAAACAAGAAAGCGCAGAATGTGTTGATTTCAGTAAAGGAACTTTACCATTTTGTTTCAGGTCTTTTCAGTTTATTAGGGAAAATTATCATGCTATCAATAATCAAGTGTCACCGTGTTCTGTTACTGATCAGCTTGAGGAAAGTCCAGGCCCTGCTCCTAAAGCATCAACACTAGATTTGCAGCCCCAAAGTGCCAGTGAATGTCAGATTGAGGAAGACTCAGAAGTGGCAGCATGTGACCAGATAATCCAACTGGATTCCCTGCCATTGGGTTTGCAGCCATCTCAGATATTTGAAGAAGAAAAAGAACAGTCAGCACAAATCTGTCAGGTGCCATCTGAGCAGGCTTTCAAAGAATTATAGGTTCCATCCCATGTTTTGCATAATTCATCTGACAGCAAGCTGTGTGATGAGGTAAATCACTGCTCTTCTCCGCTAGAAGTTTGCAAAGGACAATATCAAGATGTTGATGGTTCCCCAATTTCAAAGCATGATAGCTATCCCAAACTTTTGTACAGTTCTTCAAGTCAGTCCAGCAATAATGTATATATACTCCAGGACCCTTTTGTACAGTTTCTTGTTTCAGCAAAGAAGGTCAGCAACTTCCTGATCTTCTCAAAGATTAATAAAGCCATATCAGATTGCAAGATCTCCATTTCAGGTAACAACAAGCACAAGCAGCAGGGGCCATTCATATTTATAATGCTTAAGTGGCTGCATTGGCTGTTTCATTTCACTTAACGGCAAAGTAAGTACTGGTTAGAGTAGGTAGGTAGGATTAATAAGGCAGTCGACCAAGCAAATTTTGCAGAATACAGCAGCAATTGAATACAAGGCAGTCTGACCTGCTGTTCTTGGCTTTTCACAAGGAAAAGCCATCCCCAAGTGGAGCCACTGTTAGCCTCCTGCTGCAGCAGGTATTCATTTTTCATGATTGACATTTTTACATGCCAAATATGTCATACTTTGCTGGCTGCAATGTTCCATATTTCCAGAACAGACCAAAGAAGATGCCATGAAAGTGTCATGGTCCGAATGCCACTGCTGTATTCCATTTTTGGTAAGATTTTCAGTTAAGGGAAGGCCAAACAGCTAAATCTTGGTCTCCCTAGATTTCAATTTCCTGTTGTAGAATATAGAGAATGTATATGTCCAAACAGCGAAATCTTGGCAGATTTGTACATAAGTAGAGAATCAAAGGGACCCAACTGTTTAATCTGGGCCCTAGCAGAAATAAGTGTAAATTTAGATAGGAAAAATTGTAAAGCTGGGTCTGCAAGTCTAAATGCACCCACCCATAAAAGAAGAAAAAATGTTAGAAAAGTAGGCTGGGTAGGTAGCTGTGTGGTTGCAGAATGATAATTTGTGATCAGTTTTGTGGTACAAAGTATTTTATCTTTTCAGATCACAGTGCAGACAGTTTTTATGCAAAAGGGCTCAAAGGTGAACATCACTAACTCCCCTTTCTTCTAAATTCCCCAAAGCCACTTACTAACTTCCCAAAGAGGTCAAGATCTGCTTGCCTCTTAGTCTCATCATACTCCATATCAGTTGCCTTGGTGAAGATCTGCTTCACTCAAGGATCTCAGTTCTCTACAAGTTCTTTTTCCCAAATTTAGCCTAAGGTCCCTGACCCTAGCGCTTGCTGGTCACCTTCATATTAACTACTAACAGTATTATATAAATCCCTATCAGTTTTCCCATTCCCCTATTAAAATCATGTATATAAAACTCCCTTATGTAAATACTCCCTCCCAGGCATTATAGCCATAATTCTACTGAGTCCGGGAAATCACAGTCCATCTGGGGCTGTCTTTAGCCCATCCGAGTCATTAAGGAGCTAGTTTGACATCTGGTCAGCTAGTAACCTCTCCCCTAGCCCAAAAACCCCTCAAAAACCTTTAAAAACCCATTTTTGCACCTGTTTCCTACGTTCTGTACATAAAATATTAACCCCGCTTGTCAAAAAACCCATATTCCACCCTTGTCCCTAAGTCTGAATGTAAATATATTAACCCGCGCCTTTTTAACACATAAAAACCCCATTCCCTAAGTCTAAACCCGCCGCCGCAAATAATTAAAAAGGGAATATTCCTGCGCATATGCCGCCCCTTATCCCTTCGTCATATCGCACTCCTCGCCAACCATTGGATCACCCGCCCCACAGATCAACGATGGGCGGGCCGTCCCATCCCCGACCTGCCCGACGTTTAACGTCCGAGAGATGGGTGGTATTGCCACCGTAACCTCCCGCCACGCGTCAAGCGTTGTGTTGTGGCAGAGCCCTCTCCCCCGAAACCACCTTTTTCCATAAGCTGTGCGCCCAAAACCGGAAACCGCCCTTGCCTGCGTCACCCGCCTGCCCAGTGACGTCACCCCCTGCACAATCACCGCTTACGTCACCCCCCTGCCCAGTCACTATGTCGAGTCACTTGCCTACGTGGCCTCCTGCCACGTCACTGCCACGTATCCCTGCCACTGTACCTGCCAAATCACCATCCGTACATGATGATGTCATGCTGACGTCATCCTGCCACGTCGTCCTGCTGACATCACCCGCCATACAATGTCACATCATGCTGATGTCATCAGCTCTTTTTTGGCGCGAAGGGCAAAAAAATCGCACTTCGGAGCCCCGGAATCCGATTTTGAGGCAGTTTTTGATGATTTTTTGGCCCTGAATGGGGAATCTTCAGGGAATCTTTTCATTCTGCGGCCCCCGGCAAGCCCGAAAGGCGCCGAATGACCCATTTTTCTTCGCGAAGCTTGCCGGAAGGAGCAGAAAACAGTTTTGAAAGAAACAGAGGCCGAGCAGTGGCCATTTATTTGTGAATAAGACCCACAGCACCTCAGAACAACATCAATTTATTGCCAAAGGGTATCAGAGGAAGAAGGAGAGCCAAAGAGTATCAGCCGAAGATTTTTTAGGGGCCCGAAGCACTTAAACATTGATGAGCCCCCCAGAAAGTCAAATCAAGAGGAGTAAGCCCATCCTAGCTCTCAAATCACAGTCAGAGGCATTTAAAACCGCCGAACAGCAAGGGTGCAAAGACCAATGCACAGTTATGACAGATGAAAAGCACAGAGCCACCAGGACAGATATTAACTCATTTTGATACAGCTGCCCCCAGCAAAGCTCAAAGATATTTTCTGGCATTTATTTCTGGATAGGATTAGGTTAAAGTAATCAATTTTCTGTCAGACCTGTTAGGTCGGCTGTAATAGATAATTTTGGATAAATCTTCCCTATATATACCACCCTCTGTTTTGTTTAAAGGGTCGGTTGGTTGATAGTTTTTTCGGTGAAGACTCGCACTGTATACCTGATATGTTTTCTGTAATCAAAGACTGCTGAAAAGCTTGGAGGAAAGACTGTCTGCTCTGTGTTTAATGGTTTGAAGAAGTGAATTTGGAATTCATGTGCTGCAACATGACTCAATAAGTTTTCCTATCTCTGTTTTTTCCATTGATATACCGTCTAAATAGCAGAAAGAAAGAATAGTCTAGAATTGGTTTAATTGCCCTCTATGCTCATTTTCTGCTGTTTCTTTATGTTTTCCTCTGGATCAGTCATGAATATGAATTCCCTTCGGCTCATATTTCCCCTAATCCATTCATCTTTGACAGTTGTCTAGGAATTCTTAACTGCTCCTAGATAGAGCTCATTCACCTTCCCCCTTTAAGCATAGTGAGAGATTCTTTGTTGCCTCTCATTCCTTATCCCTCATTCCATCCTTTTAAGCTTTAAGTGTTGTTTCATGAGCAGCTACCTTGCTCCTTATTTCTCTTGTGACCAAGAAAACGCACCAGCAGTCCGACTCCTTGACTCCACGCCCAATGGTTTGAAACTTACCAGACTATGTTTTACCTCTCTACCTGAAAACATCATCCTTCCCACCAAAAAACAAAACAAAACCCTTGGACTCGATAACTAGCCTGAAATCATTTTAAACAAAGCTAAATCATAAAGAGAGAGCCCTCTCTGATTGCAGGTTGGCTAGAACCTGCAGTCCAAAGTTGGTCTGTGGTTACCTCGGCCGTATCCTTTTCCGGAGCTTAAGGACAACTTGAGTGATAACACTAACATAACCTTCAAAATTTCTTAATCATAACCATGACAAAAACATAAATGTCTGTGTGGTCTAAAATGCGGATGCAAATTAGAGTTTAAATTAATGTCAACCCGAGAAGGTAAACTTAGAAGTGCTTATCTAAAATATATAGATCTAGAAAGATTCCTAATTTGTCCAAGATCTTAAAGTCCCCTTACAGGAACATATTCATTAAGACCTCTTTCAATAACTAATCAAGCCTAGATCTAACCATTGTTTGAGATCTATGATTCTCTTACGAGAACATATTCTACAAGATCTCTTCCAAAATTAGATCATCTAATTAGAACTTAAAAGTGGAAATGAAGTAAACTTAGATCTAATCATTGTATGAGATCTTATGGTTCTTTTACAAAAACACTTTCAAATAAGATCCTTCCAATATTAGAACATATAACAAAACTTGAAAGCTGAAATCAAACAAAAACACAAAGTAAATTATAAACAAATAAGCATGCAAGTGAGGCCATGGGGGCCCTCCATAACTCCACAAGCACACCACTTCAATGGAGACTCAAATGTAGAAGCAAAATTGAAGTATGATCCTTTATTTCAAAATCTCCATTACAAACCAACTCTAAGATTACAACTCTAAGCTTCTAAGATTACATACTCCAAAATTCTAAGATTACAAAAACTTCCAGATTACAAATGGAGGAGATTGTACTCCTATTTATACAATGGGATGAGTAACAAACTCACAATGATCATCCACTAATCTCTCTTTAGTTCCATAAATCTCGCAACCATTTTTAACTACTTTCCCATTATTACAAAATATGATCCCACAAATCTCTCAAGCATTTTTAACTACTTTCCCATTATTACAAAATATGATCGCTTTGAATCCTCCATAAATCTCTCACATATCTTGGATAAGATATGCCAACCAAATCCTCCATGAACTTCTCCTTAGGAATTGGATAAGATATGCCAACCAAATCCTCCATGATTTTCTCCTTAGGAATAGGATAAGATATGCCAACCAAATCCTCCATGATTTGCTCCTTAGGAATAGGATAAGATATGCCAACCAAATTCTCCATGATTTTCTCCTTAGGAATAGGCTTGCATAATTATCTCCTTAATATGGTGGAGGAGATATTAATTCTTCACATATTTCCTACACATCACAAAACTCACATATTCTTGAGATATATATAAAAATATGTATATTTTCTAATATTTAATCATAAATTCACTTGTAATACAAAAATGAATAAAATGGAAAATAAGAAGGTGAAACCCAAATGTATTTATGAAAATGATATGACAAAAGGTTAATGGGATGATGAAATGTAAGGAATAGTGAAGAAAAAGGTGGATGAAAATATGACATTTCTGAGTCCCAACATCCTCCCCAACTGAACTTGTTGCATGTCCTCATGCAACCATGCATGGGTCTCTTTAAGAACATTTGGCATCTTGAACAACTTTGGCTTTACATGATGATGTCTTTAATAATGAATGTTTCCAGGATATGTGAAAGACATGAGTAACAACTTACATTTTCTTACGGTTGGTTCTTGTGTGACAACCATGAATACAAAGAATGTTGGTTCTTGTGTTAACAACATTCATTTAGTTTTCTGTTCTCTTTTCTTCAATAATAATGTAAAAATTCACTGGAAATGATAAGCTATCAATGTGCATAAGAAAGCCCTTTTGTAATATTAATGAAGCATGCCAATATTACGTATGAAGCAAAGTGCAACAAAGTATCATTGGAAAATAAATGTTGGTGAATGGTAAATGAGAAAAAATGGAGTGATAGTGGTGAAGAAATGGAATCATGGAAGTGAATATGTAGTGTGGTGAAGAAATGGAATCATGGAAGTGAATATAGTTTTCCCCCCCTCAACTAAATTGGTTGCATGTCCTCATGCAACTTGACATGGCTCATGAAAGGAAATGTAGTATGGTGAGGGAATTTTCCAAAATATTCAAGTTAGCATATAAGGAATTGCATGATTAAAGATTAGAAAACAACATACCTCTACTTACCCAAGAATGATGAACTATGCAAGAGGAATGTAGTTGCTGCTGCTGCTACTGGATCAGGAAAATGTGACTGATGTTGTTGTTACAGGATCCTGGGAAATGAAGGAATCTGAACTGCTGATGCTGAATCATGGAAAAGATAAATGCTGAAAGTGGAACTGTGGTACTCTCATAGATTAGAATTCATGTTGCTGTAACTGTTGAGGGAGTCGTAAAAAGTGTATAGTCTTCACCTGCTACTAAACTTCTTGGTACAATTCTAATCATGCGAAAGAATGTGTCAATGTCGAGCATGAATAGAAATCATTGGATTACCGACCATTGATGTATGTCGTTAACCAATGCGAGGCAACTCACCATTGATGTCAATGAGTGCCAAGGTACCCGAGTACATCTTGTGAAGTGCGAATGGATTTTGAGGTCGAGCCACTTGCAAGATCTGAAGATCAAGGGACATTGATGTATTCCCATGATCGTCAGCGAGAGAACTTGCCATTAAGGCATGCAAGCCTCTAGGTACTCAAAAGGAACTCTAGTCTATTTCCCAGATAAGGTGCTGATGTCGATGGGGCAAGACTTGTTGAAAGGTGGGCCTTAAGGAATCCCACATCAGTCAACGCGAGTTTGTACAAAAAGATTTGGTAGGACTATAAATGGAAAGAACTCACGGACAAGCAGTGTGGATCAGCATGGCGAGGAAAACAAGGCAATTTAATCATGGAAAGGGAATGAGTTTTATGCAAAAGGAAGTAATCATGACGCAAAAGGATTGTTGTGTAGTGGAAAAAGTCATGATATGTGCAGTGAAGAATTAGCTCCTTCAAGCGTCCAGAAATGGATGTAAGGAAATGCATGGTGTATGAAGATGAACTCTTGCTGTGAAAAATGGATATGGAAATGTCATGCTTTATGGATTTACAATTGGTGGAATTCAAAATCTGCTTCAAAAAGGGAGGTGCAAGGTAGTGGTTGTGGAGTTGGATTTGTCTTTATAATTTTTCATGAATTGAGTCTTTGGAAGACCAATTGTCGTTACAATGTAAACTCCTTATGATCACTTGATTATCCTGTACCCTGTAAAAAAAACTTGGCAGAAAGAAAACATAAGTGTGTTCAAGAAGAAATGGCCATTTCCTTCATGATTCTTACGCAAAAATTTCATACCAAATAAAACATATTAAGGACAATCAAAGTGTTGAAATTGACTTAATCATGATATTAAAATCAATCCATTCTTAAAATAACCATGAAAATTAATACTCCTTGTTTGGGTCACATGAAATATGCTCGGCAAAAAGATTGGCATTAGAAAGATCTGTTGTGGTCTGCATATGAGTAATGTGATATAAAAGCATTCAACAGAAATATGTTATGCCAACTTGAAGCTTTTGAAACAAGATAATCATCATTTATAGAATCCTCCAAATGTTTGATAAATCGATCCTCAAAATTTGTTTACAACTGTTCCATTTTTTTTATTTTCAAACCTGCATGAATTTTATGAATTTTTTTTTTAATTTTAAATTTTAAATTTTTTAATTTTTATTTACTTATTTATTTTTTTAAATAAAAAAAACAAAAGAATGAAAGTCAATTTTTTTTTAATAAAAAAATTAAAAAATCAAAATATATATATATATATATATTAAAAAAGAAATCAACAAGAAAATTTCTAAAAATAAACTAACACTAAAATGGATTTTTTTTCAATATCCTAAAAAAACACACAAAATCCTCTAGAATCAATGAAAAATCTGGCTTTTTGTCTAGAAAAATTAGGAGAAGATAATGCAAATGCCAAATCTCTCCAGGATAAGTCAAATCCAATTTTTTATTTTTTTATTATTTTTTAAAAAAACTAAAATTTAAAAAGACTAAGTTTTATCTAAAAAAAAATTTAAGATGATTTTTTACTTATTCACAAAATTCTTTATTGTTATATCGCAGATTAGTTCTCCAGCAAGAGTATTTTTATTTGAAATAAATCAATAGATTTTCTGATCTTCCAAATCGCACGAAGCGCGGGAAGAGAGCATACTAATCTCTTGATTTTTTTTTATTCTTTTATTTATGCAGGTTAGCTTGGATGGATAAAACACTATTAAAATCTGCGACAAAAAAAACACAATTAAGATCTGCGACAAAACCTTGCATTATCTACACTCTTTTTGCAATGTCGCGGGGGCATTTAGGCTCTCGGAAGACAAATCTTTCTAATAATCAGGCTCTTAGCTCACCCGTGATACAGAAACAAGACATAGAAATGCAAAGATGAAGCAATTCTTTTTATTCATGATGATTTATTTTTGGAAAACACAACTAAAAACCTCTAATGATAACGAATTCTAATGACTTCTAATGAGATCTCATTTTTATTTTTCTAGTCTATTCTATATTAACTTAAAAGATGTTTTATTTTTTAAGTAAAAGAATGCTTCCAATGAAGCCATCTACGGACTAAAAATTCGAGCATGTTCACATCAAGATTTAAAAATTTTACATTATGTTTTGCAAGTATGTGAGAATCCTGTCTTAGAGTTGGCTCAAGGTTATTGTCCTTGCTCTCTAAGAAGTACCTGTTCAACATTGTCAAATTCATCATCCGTAGATGGATTAGTGAGAAATGGGGGATTTAAAATAAAAGCTGAATTTAAATTATCTATGTGCGAAAATGGAAAAAAAGAATGCTCCAAACTTTGAACTCCTTTATGAACTTGCTATCACCAAGTTCCACAAATTAGTCCATAAAAACAAATGCATAAAAACAATTACTAAATCCTTCTAGTTGCACTTCCCCGGCAACGGCGCCAAAATGTGTGGTCTAAAATGCGGATGCAAATTAGAGTTTAATTTAATGTCAACCCGGGAAGGTAAACTTAGAAGTGCTTATCTAAAATATATAGATCTAGAAAGATTCCTAATTTGTCCAAGATCTTAAAGTCCCCTTACAGGAACATATTCATTAAGACCTCTTTCAATAACTAATCAAGCGTAGATCTAACAATTGTTTGAGATCTATGATTCTCTTACAAGAACATATTCTACAAGATCTCTTCCAAAATTAGATCATCTAATTAGAACTTAAAAGCGGAAATGAAGTAAACCTAGATCTAATCATTGTATGAGATCTTATGGTTCTTTTACAAAAACACTTTCAAATAAGATCCTTCCAATATTAGAACATTTAATAAAACTTGAAAGCTGAAATCAAACAAAAACATAAAGTAAATTATAAACAAATAAGCATGCAAGTGAGGCCATGGAGGCCCTCCATAACTCCACAAGCACACCACTTCAATGGAGACTCAAATGTAGAAGCAAAATTGGAGTATGATCCTTTATTTCAAAATCTCCATTACAAACCAACTCTAAGATTACAACTGTAAGCTTCTAAGATTACATACTCCAAAATTCTAAGATTACAAAAAATTCCAGATTACAAATGGAGGAGATTGTACTCCTATTTATACAATGGGATGAGTAACAAACTCATAATGATCATCCACTAATCTCTCTTTAGTTCCATAAATCTCGCAACTATTTTTAACTACTTTCCCATTATTACAAAATATGATCCCACAAATCTCTTAAGCATTTTTAACTACTTTCCCATTATTACAAAATATGATCCGTTTGAATCCTCCATAAATCTCTCACATATCTTGGATAAGATATGCCAACCAAATCCTCCATGATCTTCTCCTTAGGAATTGGATAAGATATGCCAACCAAATCCTCCATGATTTTCTCCTTAGGAATAGGATAAGATATGCCAACCAAATCCTCCATGATTTTCTCCTTAGGAATAGGCTTGCATAATTATCTCCTTAATATGGTGGAGGAGATATTAATTCTTCACATATTTCCTTCACATCACAAAACTCACATATTCTTGAGATATATAAAAATATGTATATTTTCTAATATTTAATCATAAATTCACTTGTAATACAAAAATGAATAAAATGGAAAATAAGAAGGTGAATGTTATAGACATTTTTGTGCCTTACAGCACTGAGCATGAAATGTCCATAATCTAAGGGATCCAAAGTCCCTAAACATGTTGTTCCTACCCCTAGAGGAACAAGGCTAGCAAACCACAGCAATTCACAGAATTTCTCCACCAGAAACTGCTCAAAAACAAGTCAATTCAGGATCAATTCAGTGGCTCCACTAGCTGTCTGCGCTGAATGTCAAAGCCAACACTGGCTACCTGTGCTGAATGTCAAAGGCAACATTGGCTACCTGCGCTGAGCGAGAGTTGACATGTGGCAAGTTCATTCCACGAGGTGTCAAGACCCAGGAAGCTTCCAAAATCTTCCTCAATGACACTTGCCTCAAGGAATTCGACTGGTGATGAGTAAGAGGTTCCAAATCTCCAAGTGGAAGAAAGAACCTCCAAGTGGAATCAAGAACTGACAGAGGGAGAGGACACTAGTCAGATCTCAAGCTGACTCATCCTCTCTCCAAACATCTATATATGGATCTCTCCTCCATGAGATCTAGAGGCTGGAATTTTGTTATTGCAAAGAATTGTTGTTGGTTTGAGACTGGAACTATTGGGTTCTTAATGCTTTGAAGGGGGTGAAGATAGGAATTCTATTTGCTGGGAAGGAGATGCTGGATTGGAGCCCTCTAGGTTATATCTCTTCCTGAACCTTGTTATTCATCAATAAAGCTATCTTGATTTCTCCTATATACTGATGTATCTTTGATGTATGATTGCATTAGTATGTTTAGTTTATTTCTAATCCTGAACTAGTTATGAATATGAATCCATGTCTTGTGTAGTGTTCTCTTCTTGTGATCTTGCAGAAACCTCTTGAAGCTAGGCGAGCGAGAAGGCAAGTAGCTGGGAACACTCAAAGAGAAGAGAGACCAGATCGAGGGACAAACGGAAGACACCGGTTAGTCCATCTATCTCTCTTCATTCTTAATTCATAAAGGAAGAATACTAGAACAGCTGTCTCTGTTTGTTGCTAAGGCACTGTCACACCTTAGGTGGATAGGATCGTCCTGCATAGGCATTTTTCCCCACAACAAATTGGCGACTCCGCTGGGGAGATTTGTTTAGTCATTTTATTTGTGTCTCTATCATTGTTTGTTTCATAGACTCGATAGCAACAATCGAACTGCATCTGCTATTCCCGGATGCAAAGTAGACAGTTGCTGCTTTGATCCAACCACTGGAATTGTCTATGATCTGAACAATGGACCCACAAATGATTTGATGATCCTTTGTGATAGATCTTAGTACTCCCTCAAAGCATCCCTTTGATTACACCTTGCTTGTTGCTTTTATTTAGCCTGAAACAGTAGATTAAATAGCAATCCGTGACCCAGAACCCAGTGAGAAACGAGAGTTTCTCCTTCAGCGCAGACCCTATGAAGGGATTTTGCATTTCAACGCAGGTCCCGTGAAGGCTACCTGCGCTGAATGTCAAAACCCCTGTGTTGAGGTTGCGTTGAACCAGTTTGGCCTTGTGCAACTGGGGTTCTCTGCTCTGTTTTGCCTTGTTTTGATCTCTGATTTTTGCAGCCTGTAACCAGCATAGGTACTAGTCTGATAACTCCTTTTCTCTGCTTAAATTCCGCCTCCTTTTGTACAAAAAGACTGTGAGTGTTTTTATGTGTTTGTGGCGTCATTTACAGTTTTCCTTTGCATGAGTGAAATAATCATCCTGTAGCCCTTGATTCAGATCTGTTGATTGTGATCTTAGGAGAGATTTCATTGGCTGTTTACAGTTGATTATACATTTGCTTTTGCTTATTGGTTTGAGTTTGTCTCTTTTAAAGTGTCGAAACAAGAGTTTATTTCGAAAATCGTTAAGTGTTGTAATCTCTTCTACCCTTTCTGATTTCGAAAAAGCAAACTTGTTTGTATTTTTCATTTAAAAGCAAATTCAAAGTTGTACAAAAAGCTTTCTTTGTAGGCATCAATACTAAGAAAGCGGAAAACAAACACCTGCATTGTGCATTTGCATTTTGATAGTTTGCATGTTCGATTTAGGAAAAGTGCATTAGAGTGTGCTGATTGCTCTTTGAGAAAAGATGGCGTCTTTCTTTTCCCTTAGTAGCTAGGATTTTCAAAGTTGAAAAGATATAAAGCTTGCTTATCATCTTTAGACTGCATTTAGGAATTGTATCATACATCTCGTGGTGAACCTCGAAAGGCAAACTTCTAAAAAGATCAACTTAAAATAAATTGAATGAACTTAACAACGCTTTGCAACATAACGCACAACATAGAGGTCTAGGCTAGAGACGTGTTCCGGCATCGTAAAGCCTGGTGACTGTCGATCTCGTTGATGGTGGGTGATTCCTCCTGAGGGACGATAGCGCCAGTACGGATTGTGCTCCCACGTACCGTCGCGTATATATTGGGAGACCCCTATAGGAATAAAACCTTTATCCTTAGGAAGCCGTGTCGGCCGCCCTACTGATCGCAATGCACTGAACACAGCATTCAGGAAGATCGACCGCCCATACCCTAAAAAGTATTCTGCGGTTTTGCGAAAAGTTTGGCACACCCTTTGCCTAGAACTCCAGAGCAGTTCCTTTTGGCCTTTTTCAGACTCTATAACAGAAAAAGTCCATCCGAGCATTTGTCACTTCGGGCTCGTTAAAACATCGAAGGAGACTAGAGTCATTGTTTAGATAATCTTCTGCAAAATCACATAACCAATCTTTTGTCGACGCGTTTCGAACCAACCAGTGTGGTTCATCATCATGGTGATTTTGCAGAAGATTATCTAAACAATGTTATGGATCACAGAAGTCTAAATTCCTGAAGACTAGAGTCATCTTTAGCTTTTTCTTGACTCTTTAAAACTAAAAAAGCAAGTTGTGTCTAAGCGTCGTTAAAAATTTATTTTAAACGGAACAATCACCCCTATTCCTGCGTTGATCTTTAGGTTGAAAAAATGGAGCACACCAACCAAGGAATTCCCCTTGGTGGAAATCCTAGTCCCTTCTCCTCTTAGGGAGATGTTGGTGCGCCCCATATGGCCACATTGTCGCTTCCAGGACTGACAATTGGCCTGCCGGTCTGGCTCTTTTCAACCAATGTCGTTCAGAACACCACTATTCCTAAACAGTCGAGTCAACAGTTAGATCAGACCAGAGTTGCCCACCAGCCTTCCACTTCATCTAATTCTTCCTCTCCTCCTTCCTCTTCGCTTGACGGAACTGGTAAAACAAAAAACCAAGTTCCTAAGGAGAAGAAGGAAAAGAAGAAGAAAGAGAAGAAGAAGAAGGAGCCAAAAGCGACTGGGGGCAAACAAGTGTCGTCTGACAAAAATCCACACACAACACTGACTAGGCCTAAATCGCCATGTGTCATATGCAAGGGAGACCACTTCCACAGAGATTGTCCCTGCATCCCTCGGATACTAAGGGACTGGTCTCCCCGTTTTCACAATTCGGTGGCATCAACCTCTGATAGCCATGTTGACAGCTCACCGTCAACTAGTGAAAGTGAAGTCACAGGAAAAAGAGGGAAAGCTAGATTTCCCTGCAAACTGTGTGAAGGCCACCATGCCATCCACCGTTGTCCCTTCTTAGACGAGGCTAAAAGAGTTTTGGAAGATCGCCCGATTTTACGAGCGCAACTTCCTCCTGGATATCAAAAACTCCTGCCAAGTCCTTCACTAGTTGAGAACCCGGTTGGCCCGCCCAAGTGGTCAGCCAAAGCACCTATCATTGAAGATGAACCGTCTGAATCCATACCTGACGAAAGTCAAAAGGTTGAGATGGCAGTTGACCCGGTTTTGCCTTCAGAGGCTCTATCTTCGAATGATACCATCACAGAGGAGAATAAAGACGACATAGTCCAAATTCTCTTCATCAACACAGACTCCGACGAACAAGGGGGCAATTTGCCCATTCCTTTATCGCAGGAAGGAACTTCGTCAGAGTCATACCCGGCCGTCTATTCGGTCCCACCACCAAGCAACCTAATTGTCTCGTTCGACTGGAACCAACTAGGCAGACCCCGGTTGCCAGCAAGCATACCATTCAGAATTATCGTTCAAATATACAGAATGGTAATGGCTGGCACTATCATTGATGAGGGGGCATCTGTGAGTATCCTTTCCTCTATTGCTTGGAAAGCGCTTGGTTCGCCAGCGCTTTTGCCTGAAATGAGAAATCTATCAGGCTTTGATAAAGGAACCAGTCGACCTTTAGGGATCCTCCCCAATGTGCCCATAACATTGATTGAAAGGGAAGACCGTTCAAATGAATGTGATGGTCGTTCAAGGACCCTTGGATTATAACCTACTCCTTGGACGAGACTATATATATTGCATGGGAGCCATCGTCTCCTCACTCTTTAGAGTAATGTGTTTTCCGCATGAAGGAAGAGTGGTCAAGCTCGTGGACCAACTTTCATTTCCCGGATCACGTATCGCAAATAGTCATATACCATCCCTAAATGGTCTCTTCACACAAGAAGTGTCTCAACCCACGGTCCATCCTCCTGATGAGCGCGAGTAATCCGGGAGGATATGACTGGAACCCAGGGGGCATGGGCATGCGTCCTGGTCTGCTTCTGCAGGAAAAATTTGGGTATAGAGTAGGTTTCCGCGGGAGAATATGACTAGTCTGTACCCCGTCCGTCTAGGAAGAGGGTTATTCTAGAATAAGATTCTTTTGTCAAAGTTATGTGAGTTGGCGGGCTACGTCGCTCACCTTTGTCTACTTCGGAGACATTGCCGAGGAAGTGTTTTGTTTGAAAGATTAACGAGACAATCTTTAGGTAACCTGAAAGAGGTAGGCCTCTCTCGATGAAACGAATGTTTTGACGGAAATGAAGTAGAAGTAACCTTGAAATCATACTTTATGCTTGGGGGCATGCAAACCTTTTGGAGTGCAAGCAAGGGGCGGCTATTTATTTTTTAAATTTTTAGCTCCTCCTTTTAAACCTGTAGGTCTAACCCTTTAAACTCGTAGGATTAGCTGTTTCCGAACTTGCATAACGAAAGGATCCGGAGAAAAGCTTAGTGAGATGAAGCTCCATAAAAAATAGAATCTTGATGAGACACTCTTATCATATGACTGGGTAATCGAGCAGTTTTAGCACACAGTTCATGCTCGTTAAAAAATAAACGCAAGATCCGAGCAGTTTTAACGCGGACTTCATGCTCGTTAAAAAATAAACATAAGCAATGAGCAAGTGTTTCCACCAGCGTTTAAGCTCATTTTAAAATAAAAAATGAACCTACCTGGTAAATAACCACTGTGAATGTAACCTCATCAGCCATTAAAGCCTTGGTCGTGTTTGCACCATCACTTCCACTTTTCCATTGGCCGATCGTTCACCTCCATATGTTTGTTTACCCATTTTGAGGAACAGCTGCGAAGAGTGATTTCACTAGCCATCCTTGTGACACTGCCATGATTGGAAAATTCCAACCTGTACCTGGAATCAGCTGCTAACCCGTTTTATCACTCGTTCCTCAAAAGACAAGTCTTCTTTAAGCTCTTTTCATCTGACTCGTAAAATATGAAAAGATTGCCGAGTCCTTGGCCTTCCAGCTCGTTAAAGGGACAGGAAGTGCTATCCCTCCTCTAGATTTTAATCTTTTTGGACCTGAGGGATTATTGCACAAAAAGATCGAGCGCTTGTTTTATTCGGCTCGTTAAAACTATCGAAAACTCATCCCTTCTGTATTGTTTTATACTTTTTCGGACCTAAGGGATTAGATGACGAAAAAGGACTTTTGGAGTTAGCTTTATGTACCTCTTCAGACTCTCTAAAAATGAAAAGGACCGAGTTATCCTTGTCGTTAGACTCGTTAAAATCATTAATAACGACAAACTTGTCTTTAGACGAGAACGAGTTTCACTATGGCTAGGCTCGTTAAAACATAGCGATGGGCTTGCCCGAAGGGCAGGTTATAGAACAAGCATATGTTATCCTCCTCAAGCTTGACAAAAATAAAGAGGTACTGGTCAGCAATGACTGGGGAAAAATTGGGAGAAACTCAAGAAAACTTTGATGGTAGCAAGTCGCTCTTGAACATGACACTTTTCCTCCGTACCACAATCGGGTTGGGTTGTTTCATTCACCGGTCACATCCATGGTCTTGCCATACCATCCATATTTGGGGTAATGCTACCAATCCATCGCATCAGTGTCGCCATATGTTCAAGAGAAGTCGTTCAGAAAAGTCAACCGTGTCCCATCCACTGCCGTACATTATCCTTCATCCTTTCATGACCACCACCCTGAATCATATGTCACAGATCGTTTTCACCTCCATCAAAATCATTAGCTCAGTTCCGTGTCACTGATGTGGGATTCATTAAGGCCCTCCTTTGATGGATCGCTTCTTGTCGACATCAGCTCATTATCCAAAAGTTGATCTAGGAACAACCCCTTCAGTACTTTGAAGCTTGCATGCCTCAATGGCAAGTTTCTCACTTCCGGCGACAGGTATACATCAATGACCTTCGACCAAAAGATTTTGCGTGGTGTTCGACGCCAAGTCCTTTATTCACACCACGTGAATTGTACTGCAGTACCTTGAGGGTCATTATCATTATCGGTGATTCCTCTCGCGCTTGTTAACGGTTTACCTCATTGACCGGTAATCAAGCGATGTCTTTCCATGTTCGACTTCAGAACATTTCTCACATGGATCGACTTGTACTTAGAGTGAAGATCGAACGAGTTTGAAGACCCCAGATCTAGTTTCATCCATCCGGGCTGCGATATATATTCAGAAAAGATAAAGACATTGACATGTACACCATTGCAACAGATAATCATCCTACTCAAAGGATGATAATTTCATCAAAATTATCAGTCTACCATCAGACGATTGTCTGTTCTATGTACAGAAAAATGAATTTATAAAGCTGAGCATGGGAATACCCGCCTCAGCTAGATCATGAAAGCAGTATGAAAAATAATGTATTGTATTGTATCTTATTACAGGTCTCCTCCCAGCATTGGATGAACTTCGGATCCCCCTGATAAAGCATTTCACCCGATAAACGGCCTCATACTTTAGGGGGCAACTGTTATAGACATTTTTGTGCCTTACAACATTGAGCATGAAATGTCCATAATCTAAGGGATCCAAAGTCCCTAAACATCTTGTTCCTACCCCTAGAGGAACAAGGCTAGCAAACCACAGCAATTCACAGAAGTTCTCCACCAGAAACTGCTCAAAAACAAGTCAATTCAGGATCAATTCAGTGGCTCCACTAGCTGTCTGCGCTGAATGTCAAAGCCAACACTGGCTACCTGCGCTGAATGTCAAAGGCAACACTGGCTACCTGCGCTGAGCGAGAGTTGACATGTGGCAAGTTCATTCCACGAGGTCTCAAGACCCAGGAAGCTTCCAAAATCTTCCTCAATGACACTTGCCTCAAGGAATTCGACTGGTGATGAGTAAGAGGTTCCAAATCTCCAAGTGGAAGCAAGAACCTCCAAGTGGAATCAAGAACTGACAGAGGGAGAGGACACTAGTCAGATCTCAAGCCGACTCATCCTCTCTCCAAACATCTATATATGGATCTCTCCTCCATGAGATCTAGAGGCTGGAATTTTGTTATTGCAAAGAATTGTTGTTGGTTTGAGACTGGAACTATTGGGTGCTTAATGCTTTGAAGGGGGTGAAGATAGGAATTCTATTTGTTGGGAAGGAGATGCTGGATTGGAGCCCTCTGGGTTGTATCTCTTCCTGAACCTTGTTATTCATCAATAAAGCTATCTTGATTTCTCCTATATACTGATGTATCTTTGATGTATGATTGCATTAGTATGTTTAGTTTATTTCTAATCCTGAACTAGTTATGAATATGAATCCATGTCTTGTGTAGTGTTCTCTTCTTGTGATCTTGCAGAAACCTCTTGAAGCTGGGCGAGCGAGAATGCAAGTAGATGGGAACACTCAAAGAGAAGAGAGACCAGATCGAGGGACAAACGGAAGACACCGGTTAGTCCATCTATCTCTCTTCATTCTTAATTCATAAAGGAAGAATACTAGAATAGCTGTCTCTGTTTGTTGCTAAGGCACTGTCACACCTTAGGTGGATAGGATCGTCCTGCATCGGCATTTTTCCCCACAACAGTGAACCCCAAATGTATTCATGAAAATGATATGATAAAAGGTTAATGGGATGATGAAATGTAAGGAATAGTGAAGAAAAAGGTGGATGAAAATATGACATTTCTGAGTCCCAACAATGTCATAATCACATGATCCTAATAACTAGATAACAACAAGAATTCACACTTGCTAAATGGATTCCTCACACAACCAGGAATATCATTGGATAAATTCAATATGTTATCCCAAACATGACATTCATATATGCATCAATTTCATGAGTATAACACATATTCACATATGTCAAATAAAATCAAGGTTAAGAGAACCTCTTGTACCCATGCAAGCATGCATTCATTTGGAACAACAATTTTCCAAACTCAGCGCAAGGGAATTCTTCACAAAATTCTTTATTTTTATATTTTACCTTGCTTCCATCATCAACACTATCAATTGTTATTTCTATGATGTTAAATATACAATATTTTATTAGACTTAACATTTTCCTACTCATGTTGTTCACACATAGTTACTTTTCAACCTGCATATATTTTTCTTCATTCATGCTTACAACAACTCTTAGGAGCGTCATTACAACATAATTTCTAGCAACATAATTTCCTTCCCACTTACCCAATGATGTTCCATATTTCCTGGAACCCATTAAATAACCGATTGTGTTGATTTTTTTAAGAAAAAAAATCCTTTTTCAAGCCACCTTCATGGCTATCATATTCTTGTTGAATTTTCCATTTACCCAGCCAACCCACTTGACTACTCTACCATAATTTCCTACCTTCAACTGCCCTTTTATTCATGCACTAGGATTTATTCGGTCTTATATTTCCCATTGGATTCCACTTAGCTCTTTCCCAAAGCTCCATTACTTTCATTCCACTCCCAACAATTTCCAAGACCTCAAAACATAAAAAGCCAGGAATAACAAGAAATGAAGAACAATAAAAGTTCATGATAACAACAAAAAATCATAAGCACGGTAGCATGGCCATGCTCATAGCCAATAGCCAAAGCAACAAAATAAAATATGAGGCCAACAGTAAAATGAAAAACATTTAAAACATTCAATAATCCCACAACAACACAATCCCATGAATTTTGGTGTTTCAATTTGTCCTTCACCACCACACGTATGTATATGAAATCGAACCAAGTCTTATCCAAGGTTTCATGGAAACATTAAAATTTTAGTGCTTCTCTAAATACTCCAAGAAGGGACCTTCCAATGTTTATCAGAGAGCTTGATGGAATGCCCCCTCCTCTCCCTAGCATTATACAATAATGCTTCATGTGCCTGAGGCTCACATGAACTATTGTTCTCTTGTTGTAATGAGTATTCTCATGTGTTTCCACACAAACTCAATTGTTAGTTGCATTAGTATAAATATATCGGTTGCTACCTTGCTACACTATGTGAATCACATTTACCCACAACTATTTACACATCTAAAGTTTCAAGTCAGTCACGGGTTCCAAGAACAAGGAATACACACACACACACACACACACACACACACACATATATGAGAATGTTTACAATCATGTCATTACAACATTTAGAAATCAGTATTTTTACCAAGACCAATGTCATCCAATTAAAATCAATGCCTTTTCAAAGGCTAGCAACCATGACATTTGTAATATTAAAATTCAATTAAAAAGTAATCTAACACATCAACACCTATCATCTTTTAATTTTACAATTATAATATAATCATGGATACACATGTAATACATAATATGCAGTCAACACATAGCGATTAATCACAATTCTACAACTAGGACCTACTTTCATAAGCAAGCAATCATCAAGAGTACATCACTTTATAACGGAGTCACAAAATCTCATGCCCCAAAGGTCCAACATAGAACCTTTTCATTTTTTTTTATTCATTTCCCTTTGATCCTATCTAGTCCAAGTGTTGAACATGTATCCTCTATCATTACATTGTAAAAAACTCATGATATACAATTATACCACTTTAGAGTCCCAACTTTATCTCTAGAGGTCCAGCGATGAACCTTCTTCTCTGATACCACTCTATAGCACCCTCATTCACTCCCTTAGACCATTCTTGGGCACCGGGAGGTGTTACTTTTGTTTGAACTGACCTACATGGTCTCATTATGGAAATGAGATCACAAACATTCTCTTTTCTCTATTTAATTAAAACCTACAATAAACACCACCATTTTGTCTAACTCGTTGATAACTTTCTGGTGATATAAATTTTATCAAAATTAGACACCTGGATCAAAAGTTATGGTTTGTTAATGTTTTTCCAATAAACCCTCACCACGTCAATGAGGTACTTTCATGTAGCACCCATGTGGCACTCCATGTCACTTGAGTGTTCCATGTCATCCTACCATGCCAATGTGTTTTTGTGCCACATGGAACTTGCCCTTGCCATGTCACCTCTCCACACAAACCCTCGCTAAATCAGCCCCACAACCTGCTTGGTCATGATTTCAGGTTATAAAGAAAACTCGAGGGTTTGGGCCCCATAGCGTAAAATTCATGATAATCCCCACCAGTACTTGAGCTTCCAAACTCCCGGAGTAGTTCGGGATGAGGCCCACATCTTCATGCATTGACATGAGGGACATGAGTCAGTGTATGTGGTGTTGCCACATCACCTGCAACCCCACAATGGCCTCCTCCATGTCATCACACTCCGCCCTTTGTGCCTTCACTTTCATCCTTTGGCGTTACCATACCAAACCTCTAGGTGCAATAGAATTATTCTACATTTTATGTTGAAAAGTATTCCCATCCCTCAACTCCATTAACCACTTCCTCCTCATAACATGCATGCCCTAATGCCTCCAAGGTCCGAGACTTGTGACAATAATTTTCTCGTTAAGTGCAAACGAAATTTCCCATCCCCTAGCCTCCATTAACTGTGGCTCAACCATAAAATGCACCTCTTGATCCTCTAGGGGACTACAACTATGTCACATTGACATACTCCCATGGGGACATCATGCTTTCATCAGGACGACAAATTACCCATAAATTGGAAGAAATATTCTTGTTTCCCCAACCTCGTCAATCAAAACTCGGCCTATGAATGCACACTTAGAACCTTCCGAGGTTTGTGAGCCTGGACATCATACTGGCATGTGGCCCTCTATGAGGATGCCATGTGTCACTCAAAATCAACCCACTTGACCCATAGAAAAGGCCTCTGGTGTCTGCCACGTGTCTTGTTGACCATATGCCACATCTTTCTAAACCCCTGCATTTTGACCTCGCTCGGTCTGCCTTGAATTACATGATGTATTATTATAGTACAATAATAGATAAATATATATAAGTTCAACCCAAAACATAAGGCATATATTGCAACACTCCCGAAGGTCTGGGCCTCTTGACCTTATGTAGCTAAGCATAGTCTAGTTTTGTAATTTCACATTTTTTTCCTTATACCTTAATTGCGTCAAGAAGCTTTTATAACTTCCTCATGAAGTATTTCTCCTCGCACATGGTGAGAACTCAATACTGACTAGGATGAAACTATTTTCAACTTACAGTTAAAACTCAAGCCCAAGATCTCTCAATGCATTCTACTGAAGCACTCAAGTATATGATTTCCCAATTTAACACGGAGTTCATACACTAATTCTCAACCAATGTAACAGTTCGTTGAACCATTGAAATGCTGTAAAATTAATGTGAATATAACAACAATACCAGGAGTCTCAAGCTTTTATTTTATGTATATCACTCATTCACACATTCATTCAAAACATATGAGGAATAAACAATCCTTATTGGTTGTACATGCCATAACACAACAACATAAAACAATTACATTGAAATAACAACCATTACAGGCTTTTACTAGCTATTCCATGCACTATATGTCATTCCTTGAGAAACGAAGGCATTGACAATCAATGGAAAGCAAACCATAGAAACCATGATAACAAATAATCAATATACTTAAACATTTAGCCTTCAATCCACATAGGCTCTTTGGCACTCATAACATATAGACCATGCAATTCCCACACCCTAATCAACACACACACACACATATTCACCTACCATTCAACTGGATCATGAAATGTTATGCAAATACAATCAACACAATTATTCCTCAAATCCCTTATAACACATGATCAACCACATGCGCGTCTCATTCCAAGCGTGTAAAAGAAAACCATTTAACTAGTAGTGTTGGTATACCATAAGTAAACATACACACATCCATACAGGAAGTTCTGCAAATTTTAAGGAAATGACAAGTATCCAAGGTCACAACAATAGGCTATCTAGACCTTCAAGATACAAGATAGAAAATACATGCAATGTCAAAGCATCCAAGCACTCCCTTGAGTACTCTGCATTAAGCAAGTCATCAACCACTCATATTCATATCAATAAACAATAACCATTGTGCATGTGACCATAGAAGATGTCACAGTTGTTGTAGACCACGAGGCATTCAACCCTCATTAGTCCTGCAAGGATACTGAAGGTCAACTCCACCATACCAATTAACCCATATTTACCATAATCACACTAGATAGTAATCCATACATGGCCATATAATAGATCAAGTGCTCTTGCATGAATTATAAGAGATATTCATTGGACATGCATGTTACAGAGACTTACAAGAAGTAATTACTTATTTGGTTTGAGTAGAAATGCTACCAACAAGAGGAGGGACTTTGACTCTCCTCCCAACCATAGGTTGATTTGCATTGCACTCTTTCTTGCATATGGCCACCCCTAAGAGGATTCAGATCCTAAGTAATGAAAAGCTTGAGGATTGAGCTTCAACTAGTGACGAAGCTACAAGAGTCTAAGGACATCACGATGAGTTCACCTGCAACCCCAACAAGACTTTTCTTAACCACTGTGACTTATACTCATCAACATCAAACCATTGTTCCTTCTCTCAAAATCGTATTTTTCTTCTTTCCTGCACGTTTGAAATTTGTGCCAAAAAAAGGTGTCATTTGTCTTCTTCTATTGCTCGTGCACTGTCCCTTATGCATTAGGCATTTTCTCCTTTGTGCAGTTGTTTCTCTTTTCTTTGTTTGTTGTTCCTGAGGGCGCGCTTCCCCGTGTGCTCCCCTGTTCTCTATACAAAGTATCCTTCATTTGTAGCAATCTCCCTGTTGCAAATACCCCCTTTTTGCCCACAAGTCAACCCTCGTCCTCCTTACTTATATGCTCTAATGCCCCCATGCAAATTCTTCCTTCTTGTTCACGGGTCATCTCTCAATTTCTCCCTTTTCATGTTGACCAAGCCATCTCCTCTTGCAAGGATAGGGTAGCCCTAACTCTAGTATAGGATCCCATACTCTTTTTAATTTCCTATACCAGCTACTTTTTCCTTCTACAAGAAGCTAGACAAATTCTTAAATGCCCCTCTAAGTGCAGTCTTTTCTCAAACAGATCCTCAACAACTTCCTCACCGAGGCTCTAAATTTGTGTCCTATCCTCAGCTAGTCAATGTGTTACATTTCCAAATTAATTTCATGAATACAATTTGTAATATGATTACAAGAGGGATCAATGAAAGGGTTGTCACAAACAATGATGAGTCAACCTGCATTATCAGATAGCAACCCCACTGCTAGTTTGACAACTGAGTATTGATAAGTTTTCCCACTGTGTAAAATAAAGAAAAAATAAGCTTTACAATGTTCCAAAAAATTAAAAAAACTTCCACAATAAAATATAAAGTAAAAACTTATAATTGAGGTTCTCTTTAGAGTCAAATTATCTAGATTCGAGTTTTCTCTTAGCCTTTATAAAATTAGGGATAAGGTTCTTAGTTATGGTTAAAATTAAATTACATTTATGACTATTTATAAATAAATTTACAATTTGTTTTTTTTTATACATTCTAAAATGCAAATTATATATATATATATATAAAAGATATTTAATTGTTATTATCCATTTTATTTTAAAATATTGTTTTTTAAATATAAACATTATTGTATTTTATAATAAATTATAAAATATAACAGCAAGTATTGAAAATAACACATTTTCAATCATATTAATATAAATAAATTAAAGAGGTGGCAGATGTAAGAGGGATTATTCCCAACTCTAAAGAACCATTATTTATTATTATATTTAGAGTTTTAGTGTCTCAATTAAACCTAGGTTTATACACTTTTTCAAGATTTGAATCCAATAAAAAACTATTACAGTATGAGATTCATAATATTAGTGACTCCAAAATAGTCATTAGATACATAAGCTTAAACTTGAATGTATTATTGATTAGCATCAATGATCAAGAAAATTAGACTTGCCAAAAACTCCCTAATCCCTTTAAGAACATGCTATAAGAATCTTTGCTACTAATTAAGTGATATTATATAACTTTGACTTGAAAATATAAAAAACACATTTTATTTCCTTAATAATTCAAACTATTATGGATAAAACTAATGTCACATACTTTATTCATCAATTTGTTTATTTTAAAATTTTAAAATTACACTTTTAACATTTTAACATTAACTAGAGTTGTTAATATTTTTTTTTTTTTAATTTTACATTAACTTTTTATTTTATTAAATAATACATTATTACATGTTTTAAATCTCTTCTAATTATTTTAACTTTTAATAATTTACAACTATTACATCAAAACATTCTTGATAGACAAACAATTAAAGCATTCGTAAAATATAGATATAAACATAAGCAAAATTTTGCTGGTTAATACAAAGTTTAATTATGTGTTAACATCAGTCTTAGCTCTCCATCCTTCTATTGTTTGACAGCAGAACAGCGAAGGTTATAGTGCTTATACTTTGATTTTGCAGTTTTGTATGGGCTTCTTTCGCCCTCCTGATATTTGTTTATGATGTTTTTCTATGTGACAATGATGGACTTATCTTTTATCAGATTTTTAATCTTCTTATATGGGATGCATCAGCTCATCCTTTTTTCTAGAAGCCATCCTGTCTTTCCTGGAAAGATAGGTGCTTCATATAAACTCATCAAATATATGTTGTATATATTGCCTCAATATAATATAAAAACTTTTCTTTCTGAAAAATCTGCAATCAAAATCGGAAGTGGAAGTGGCTGTTTTATAGATGGAGAAATTCGCCTTAACTACCAGAGGTATTTGTTACAAATGCTTCCATTCATATTTTAATATAACAAATATTTTTTTTTAGAAGTTTCTACAATGTTAAAGTTTTATGTACATTAAAAGCTCGTCAAGCATGTCCACCGCGTATCGCATCTCTTACGTCTAATTAAAATGCCCTCTTTGCAGGTGGGGTTTTAATGTTTCTTTTGGTCATTTTTTTCAACAATGTTTTGGTGCGAATTTAAGTGGAAGTGGCTGTTTTATAGATGGAGAAATTCGCCTTAACTACCAGAGGTATTTGTTACAAATGCTTCTATTCATATTTTAATATAACAAATATTTTTTTTTAGAAGTTTCTACAATGTTAAAGTTTTATGTACATTAAAAGCTCGTCAAGCATGTCCACCGCGTATCGCATCTCTTACGTCTAATTAAAATGCCCTCTTTGCAGGTGGGGTTTTAATGTTTCTTTTGGTCATTTTTTTCAACAATGTTTTGGTGCGAATTTAAAATTTAAGTGTTGGAAAAGTGATAGAAAGTATTTTATAAAAATAATATGTAAATATTGATATTTTAGTGGTTAATATATGTGATACAATTATTAATATTATATAATTATATATTAAAATAGTAATTATATTAAATGTTATAAATGAAAAGTTTTAAGTAGATAGAATATGGAAAAAGAGTATAGATAAAAAAATGTCGTATGATATATGATTTAATTATATTGTAATGTGAATGAAATGGAAATCTTAATGTTAAGTGCAATACAATAAAAAATAATATAGTCAAAATAGAGGTATCTATAACTTCCTTCCCAAATGCTCAATCCAAATTTAATATTATTTGGCCCTAAACATTTGACTCGTCTTGAAGCATGCCAGGCTCAATAACATCTAACTCAAATGCAGAAATTGTGGAATTTATGATGTATTGAACTGAACCTTAAGCAAATTGAATGTTGCGTTGGTGACCAATGCAAAAACATGTGTCGGAGAAAGTTATGTGCTTGAAGTTGGATTTCAATTATCCATTGATTTATGTATGATTTAAATGAAGCCATTTAGTTGAATGGTGTGCTAGTTGAAGCACTGTGTTGGAGGGAGTTGTGTGCTTGAAGATGGGTTTGCATTCCAAATCTTTCCTTGAACTACTTGGCATTGGAGGGAACTCAATTTTTGTTGCTTCATATCTCTATTCAATAATATCTTCAAAATCCAATGTTAAACAATAGAGATTTGTTATAATGTAAGTGTATTGGAGGGAGTTGTGTGCTTGGAGATGGGTTTCCATTTCAAATCTTGCCTTGAACTACTTGGCATTGGAGGGAACTCGGTTTTTGTTGCTTCATATCTCTATTTAATAAGGTCTTCAAAATCTGATGTTAAACAATAGAGATTTGTTATAATATAAGTGTGTTGGAGGGAGTTGTGTGCTTGAAGATGGGTTTCCATTCCAAATCTTGCCTTGAAGTACTTGGCATTGGAAGGAACTCGGTTTTTGTTGCTTCATATCTCTATTCAATAAGGTCTTCAAAATATAATGTTAAACAATAGATATTTGTTATAATGTAAGTGTTATGATACCTGAACATGTGACAAGAGTTGGAGTTGTTGAGCTAGATTATTTGTAAACAACCTTGGATATTCTAATTGTTAGCTCACCAGAATAGATCTTCAAATTACTACTACTGAATGTGGAATGACAATTTTTTCCCATGGAGTTTTGAACTTGTGACCTTTGCACCACAAAGTGTCTTAACGAAACACCTTGTCACTGTTTGCTCTACCCCTCATGTGCATGTTTATACAACATTTTGAGTATTAATTAATTCACTTAATTTTGCAGTTTATTGAGGTATGATTAACAACTACTAGATTTTGCATTGTTATGAAGCACATATGAGTCGGTATAATGTAGACACTACTAACAAGGAAATATTACAACTATTGATATATTATAGATGCCCATTGCATGGTTGCATAGCGCTAAAAAAACTTGGTGCAAATGTTAATTGTATTTCTTTTCATTAGCGAACTTGCACTCTGTGAAATACCAAGGTGGTATTTTCTACTAATATGATAACTCTAAGAATAATAATAATTTTTGTCTTTTTGAATATGGAATTTTTAGGTAATCTTGTTAAAGGTAGGTAAATCCTTTCAAGTTTGACTAAAAGTTTAGCTTTTTTGAACTATCTTGAATATTTGGAATAGACATGTTTGAGAGAGCATTTCTTTTAAACTCAAATTATACCTTTTTTTTTATTGTAGAGGCAATTATTTATGAATAATCATTTATCCTAGCTCTATCTATTATTTCAATACAAATTACTTTCATACCTATCCTAACATACACTGTGAGGAAGAATTTATGTTTTCCATCCATGAATCCACTAGCTTATCAGGGTTATTATTTCCTTCCTACTGAAGATTGTTGTTTGTATGTAAACTTTTGTAAAGACTGAAAAAAAAAAATCTGACTGGCTTCTCAATGAGCCATTCCTTTCTATATCAAATCAAGACTCTAAAGTTAAATATTTTACTAGATCCAATGAATGCCTCAAATTTCTTGCTCGAACCTTATGTGTAAGGATGATGTCAGTAAAAGACAATAGAAAAATAATTTTAATCAAAGAAAAAAATGCACTGAAGTAAGAAATAACCCATAAAATTTACTCAAACATAGAACACCAAATTTACTTGGAAAACCCCATTTTGGGGAAAAACCAAGGGGAAAGGGTTTAGTAGATTTTTATTATCACAAAATATTTATACATTTCACTCTCTGCATTCTTTTTCACCCATACATTTCCTTTTTTTCTCACAACCCTATATATACAAATATTTCATTATAATACCATGGCTCAATACCATGGGCACTAACAACTTTGACTTGATTTGGTCTCACACCTAACAATCTCCCACTTGAGACCAAATAGAAGCTTGAGTGAATGTTTTTGACATTGTTTTCTCTTCTCGCTACTAACCCTTCCCAAGATGCATTTTTATCACGTTTGCATTACTCCAACCAAGGTTCTACAAAGTTCTTGTTTATCCCTTGGCAAAGTCTTCGTTAACATATCAGTTGGATTTTCTGTAGTGTGTATTTTCTCCAATTGTAGTAGCCCATCATTTAACACTTCACAGATCCAATGATATCAAACATCAATGTGCTTTGTCTTAGAATGATATGTTGGGTTTTTTGCTAAATTAATAGCACTCTGACTATCACAGTGCAACAAATATTTATCTTATTTTATTCCCAACTCTCCTAAAAATTGTTGCATCCATAACATTTCTTTGCAAGCTTTTGTGGCAGCGATGTATCCATAACAACCAGGATATTGTTGCTCCTGTAAAAGTACATAAATAACCAGTAGTGGACTTTCTAGTATCCACATATCCAGTCATGTTTGCATTTGTGTAACTTTCAAGAACAACATTGTTATTACAAAAACATAAACAATAATTACTAGTACCCTTGAGATACCTCAAAATCCACTTTACAACTTGCCAATGTTGTTTGTTTGGATTTGCAAGGAACCTGCTCACTACTACCATTAAATGTGCGATATCTATATGAGTACATACCATGGCATACATCAAACTACCAACAACTGAAGAATAAGGGACTTTACTCATTTCCTCCTTCTTCTTGTCATCATAAGGGTACACATCAGCACTAATTTTGAAGTATGATGCTAGGGGTGTACCAAATGGTTTGGAATCCTTCATATTGAACTTATATAACACCTTTTCAATATATTTTTCTTGTGATAGCCACAACTTTCTGTTATTTCTATCACGTATAATCCTCATGCCCAATATTTATTGTGTTGGACCTAGATCTTTCTTTGAAAATTTATTGCTCAAGCCCTTCTTCAACTTATTAATCGTGTTCTTATAATATCCAACAACTAGCATATCATCCACATAAAACAATAGTATAATTTACCTTTCTTTTTCATACCTCTTGATGTAGACACAATGATCATACTTTATTCTTTTCAAGCCATGCTCCATCATAAATGAATCAAATTTCTTATACCATTAGTGAGGTGCCTGTTTTAGCCCATAAAGGTTTTTTTTTTCAATCTGCAAACATGATCTTCTTTACTTTGTACCTCGAATCCTTCTGGTTGTTCCATAAAAAATTCTTCCTTCAATTCACCATGAAGAAAATTTGTCTTCACATCTAGTTGTTCACATTCCAAGTATAAAGCAACAACAAGACCAAGAATAACTCTTATGGAAGACATTTTAACAACAGGTGAATTTTTTTATGTAAAGTCAATACCTTCTTTTTGTGAAAATCCCTTCATCACTAACCTTGCTTTGTATCTTTCTTTCTTCTCCTTGCACTCATATTTAATCTTGTATACCCATTTTTTTTGTAGGGAATTTCTTCCTTTTGGAAGCTTCACTAGCTCCCAAGTTTTATTTTTCAACAAAGATTCCATTTCTTCCTCCATTGCTTTCTTCCACTTTTCGCTACTTTCCACTTCACAAGCTTCTTGAAAATAATTAGGCTCACCTTCATCAGTTAGCAAAATATAATCTGAGGGTGGATACTTTTGTGACTGCTTTTGAGGCCTAGTAGACCTACGAACCAACTATGGTGGTGTGTTTTCCACTTGAATCTCTTGTAATGGCCACACAAGTTTTTTTCTTCTCGTTATCCATCATGTTCTTGAGTTTGTTGCTCAAATTATTCCAATGATGGGATATTTTCTTGTTGTTCTATAAACCTATCAACAATTTTCTTGACCTTTGTTTCACCTGCAGGGTTTTTATACATCTCTGATTCATTAAATATTACATCCCTGCTTCTAAAATTTTTGTGATTAATTGGATTGCATAGACGTTAACTAAACTCACCATCTGCATATCCCATAAAGCACTTCCTTGATTTATCATCTAATTTGATTCTACACACTTTGGGAATATCCATAAATGCTTCACATCCAAAAAAATAGTTGAGAATAATTTACCTTTTTAACAATTCAAACTTCTTCAAGAATATCACCATCTAGGATTATAGAAGGTGAGTGATTGATGAGTTAACAAGTTGTCCTTACTGCTTCTGCCCAAAAATTATTTTCCAATCCAGAATTCGACAACATACTCCTCACCTTCTCCATAATAGTGTGGTTCATCCTTTCTGCAGTACCATTTTGTTGTGGAGTACTAGGCACAGTCTTCTCATGTTTAATGCCAAACTTATTACAATAATTCTTGAATGCATTGGAGCAATACTCCCCACCATTATCTGTTCTCAAACACTTGAGCAATTTATTAGTCTCCCTTTCAACAACAACATGAAATTTCTGAAATATCTCAAACACCTCACCTTTACTTTTCATAGGGTAGGCCCAAACCTTCCTAGATGCATCATCTATGAATGTAACAAAATATGAAGCTCCTCCTAAAGACTTAATATTCAGTGGCCCAAACACATCAAAGTGTATTAATTCTAACAAATTTCTTTTCCTTTCATGACCGCCTCTGATAAAAGAAACCCTTCTTTTCTTACCACAAATACAATGTTCACAAAGATCAAGTTCATAGGATTTCAAACCTAGAAGTATATTTTTACCAACAATAACTTTTAGCCCCTTTTCACTCATGTGGCCCAAGCACTTATGCCATAACTCCACCAAGTTTTCTTCTTTTGCAACAAAAGTGCATATGATATCCTTGTTGTTGCCTTCATTATATACAAGGTTCATGTCTTGGATCCTTTAGCCAACAACTATGACCCTTTAGTAATTTTCCAGCCACCTTTCCCAAAGGTTGTGGAGCAACCTTCATCATCCAATTGCCTCGTAGAGATTATGATTACGCCTATCTGAGACACACCTAACCTCTTTCAGCAAGATACCTTTCCCATCCTTTGTCTTGATTCAGACATCTCCCACACCAACAATATTACAAAAGTGATTATTTCCTAAATGTACTCTACCATGATCAACTTCTTCATATGTAACAAAATTATTCTTACATGGGGTCACATGGTGAGATGCTCAAGAGTCAAGTACCTAATCAATGCTATTGCTAGAAATATATAAACATGATTCCTCTAATGAAATAGTAAATAAAACTTCACTTTCAGAAGCTACAACAATAGTCTCACCTTCCTGTGCGTTGCTTGATTTTTTATTTGTGTTGATTGATTTTAGTTCCTTCTACTCCTTCTATTCCTTCTTCCAAAACCAAAAATTCTTTCTCTTGTATCCTTCTCTTCCATGGTGAAAACAAGTTAGTCTTCCCATTCTTGATTTATATTTACCTCTTGATTTTGAACACCCTTGTCTACCACATTCAATTTTCCTTCCACAATCAGCTAAGACTAGAGCTTCTCCTCCATGGTTTTCCGCAATTGATTTGTGAAAAAGCTCCTCGTTCATCAAAATGTTACTAACATCATCAAACTTAAGGGTCTCTGCAAGTGTTGAAGTGCTAGTAGCTACTATCAAATTCTCCCAGTTATCTCGCATAAAGCACAATAATAAAATGATTCTAATCTCGTCATCTGAAAGAGTTTTGACAGAGGCAATCTGACTTGATATTATATTAAACTCGTTCAAATGTTTCGCCACTGTAGCACCTTCCTTCATCATGAGATTTTACAACTTCTTCGTGAATAAGACTTTGTTCGATGTTGTGTTCTTCTCATATAAATCATGTATCTTTTTCCACAACCCTTTTGTTGTCTTTTCTCCAGCAACATTAAAATATACATTCTTTGCCAAATACTAAAGAATTGTGGTGATGGTCTTTCTATCCAGCTTATTCCATTCTCCATCTGTCATTGATGAGGGATTCTTCGCTACTCCCTCAATTAGAAAATAATGATCCTTTAAAATTAGTATGTCCTCCATCTGCACCTTTCATAGGGAAAAACTAGCCCCATTTTATTTCTCCACATCACTTAACGTCACTATCTCCATGCTCATAATTCTTCCCAACAATAACTTAGCATACACCAAAAATTAAATAGAACAACCTCACTGTGATACCAGTTGTTAATAAAAGACAACAAAAAAAATATTTAACCAAAAAATAAAAAAAATCATGCACTAAAACAAGAAATAACCTAGACTATTTACTCAAACATAAAACACCAGATTTATGTGGAAACCCCATTTTGGGGAAAAACCAGGGAGAAAGGGTTAGTATATTTTTATTATCACAATGAACATCTTTATACATTTCACTCGCTTCATTCTTTCTCACCCATACTTTTCCTTTTTTACTCAAACCTCTTTATATACAAATATTTCATTATAATCCATGGGCACAATACCATGGGTTGTGAATACCATGGGCACTAACAACTTTGACTTGATTTGGTCTCATGCCTAAGAGATGATACCTTGTATAAAATAATTAAGAAAATGGTGTAGATGCATAGCGGGACCTCCTCATAATAGTTTTGAAGTCTGCCTGATTATATTAATTTCTTTTGTTACAAAAGGCAACTATATTGATCGATTTAGAATTAGTATCCATATTACTCTTATAGAAAGAACTCGTTGTAGAGTGACTTACAAAGAAACATGTCTTATCCTTGCTTGGAAAAGATATGATTACAATGCATTAATATTATGTCAGTACAATATCATACAAGTTATAATGTCAATCAAAATCGTGCTTGAAAATAACTTCCAGGTGGAAGGAAGCATGTGGAGCTTCAAACCATTCCATGATATTTCTAACAGCCAAATGGAACCTTTCTACCATGGTAGGTCATAGTGAATGGGCTTATTCACATGATTAGAACCTACTTTTTTTTTCTTGTAGCAGTTATCTTTGTAGGGTAACAAGGATTGTCTACAAATTCAATAAGTAGATTGTTTCCTTCATCATGTTGCGGGGTTGATTCCATCATGATTACTCTTTCATTGCCTCTTAAAAAATATATAGATACTTTATTATGATCAAGGATATGAAGGTAGGAGCATATAAATTCCTTTCACTCAATTAGAAAACCTCCAAAATTAATTTTGAACACAATAGCTAAATTTTTGTTCACTTGTTGGGCCTACTTTAAAAGCTTAGTTTGGGACCATATTACATCTCAGAATTGAGTTGAAGCAGATGATCTTTAGAGAAGTCCCAAATGGGAAACATATGAAGGATGAAAAGTCTGTCCATGTAGGATAACTTCTAACCTAGTAGTAGAAACAAATTTAAATAAGAAATCTTAGTAAGCTTGAGCTCAGAGGAAAGCACACAAGTCCATCCTCCTTTCACAGAAGTCGCCAACTCTGTGATTTGAAGATCATAACAACTTGTTGGAAATTTTTCTACAACCCACTTTTCCTTAATAAAATGGTAGAAAAAATCAAGAGAAAGAGTACTCAAGCAAGTTCATAAATATTTTACCATATAAGAGAAACAAAAGTCAAACAACAAAGTTAGGGTCCAACACAATGTCCATATGATGATCCAATCCCAAATATTAGCAACCTAATAGAATTGCTTCTAAGCTAAAATGGGTAATGATCCAATCCTATTTTTTTATAGAAGGCTAGATATCATGGATAATCATATAAAAAATTTGGCCAACTGTAAGAAAAAATAGACCACATGGGTATTCACATACATCTCTATCCATTCATCTAAATTAACAAAACTATCTTATTGACTACATAGCTAAATATTAAACTACATGTTCTCTATTCATTTTAATCTAAACTGACAAAAATATCTCACTGACTAGAGCTCAATCTTAAACTACATGTTCCCATGTAAGAAATCTTATAGCCGCAACTTGATGCAGAGAGGATAATATGTAAGAAACCCTAGCAAGATTGAGGTCAGAAGAAAGCTCCCAAGTCCATCCAACATACACCAATCCCATTTTTTAATATCATAACATCTTGTTGGCAATAAGCATAAACCTATTGTGCTCACATAGGATTGTAAAATGGCTCAAGATCCGATATCTTTACAACCCCCTTTGCTTATCTCCACCAGGAGACTGTGAAGCTTCAAGTTTCTCACATGGAATCACTTGTGTTTTAAGAAGTTAAGGAAGGAAAAGCGACGACATGCCCCAACCCAGATGTTGTATTTAAATTCAAGCCTCAACAAAAAGAACAAATATTTCCCAGTGACCAGAAATCAAGTATATATGCTCTCATAAAACATAATTATTTACCAACTTGACGTACTTTGGAGTCTTGGACAATTGCGCAAGTCTGAACATAATGACAATACTGCTAGCATAAAGATCCTTATATTTTTATCTTCAAGTGGAGTTTCTCTATTATTTATTTATGCCATGTCAGGCTCGTCAACCTGTGGGACTCTGCCAACCCACACCCACGTAGGCCCTATCCTCATGTAGCTAACAACAACAGAAAATAAATCAATGGTCATTAGTCTTCTTCGGTGATTTCAGAAGCTTATTGCCTTCGTCTTCTATTGGGTTGGGAAATTTTCCTCAGAGGGAAAGTGGCAATAGGAATAGTTAGCATATTTGTTATAAGTTTTGAAGTGTTTTTTTGGTATATTTTTAAATAGATTTTTCTCAAAAATTTTGTAGGGATGTGTTGGAATTATTTTGAGTTGTGAACTTTTCTAATTCCAGTGTCTTATAAGTCTTCCGGTTTGTGAAGATCCAACCTAGGGTCCTCTAACTAAAACTAAAGTTATGAAATTTAAACACAATAAGAAGGGAAATAACTTATTTATAACTCAACATTTATTTGATGATAATATACAATTAAAATTTATTTACAACATATTAAACAAGTAAGAATTTCATTGCAACAATTTACATGAGTAATCAATAAATGGAAGAATACATGTTCCAATAGCTTGGTTGAGATGCTTCTGACTCTATTGGGATGCTCCTCTTAGATACCTGACTGAATTTACCTCTCAGCCAACTAGGAATGATTTCCTAGCCCAAAGAACCTCCACAGTTTCCCTAGCCCTCCGATCCCAAGTCCAACCAGCTGTAGTGTGTCCAAGTTAAACCAACACTTTCCAATAGATCCAAGTTTTAATTCTTTCATTTATCTCTCCATTCTCTCCCTTCTTTTTTCCCACACCCCCCCAAAAGAGAATAAACAAAATCCTCCAAAACCAAAAACCAAGACCAATGATCTCCCCCCCTCCCCCCACATCTCATCCTCCTTGTTTTATGCCTCTTTCTCCCATCCACCTCAACCACCTATCATTAATGTCATGACTACCCTCTCATCCTTTCATTTTAGTATCATTGAATTTTCTTACCATATCTTATTCAAAGTAGATTTGAAAAGACACTTTGGGAATAAAATATGGATATTTAATTTAGAATTAAATTGGAGAAGACCATATCTTCTCAAAAGTAGAGTTGAGAAGACGCCTTGAGATATGGGTATTTAATTTGGAAATAAATTGGAGAAGACCATATCTTCTCAAAAGTAGATTTGAGAAGACACCTTGTGATATGAGTATTTAATTTGGAAATAAATTGGAGGAGACCATATCCTATCCAAAATTAAATTTGAGAAGACAACTTGGGAATTGAATAATAACAATAATAAAAGTCATATCAGTAAAATAAAATTATAGTTTCACAAATGTAGGTATATACCAATATTTCTTAATAATTATAAGTCAATATTTTTAGGTTAATTAAACATTAATAAAAATTAGCATGAGAGGATCAAGTAAGGCATTACATACACCCCTCCATAAAACTTCATCCCGAAGTTAGAGTGAAAAAGATACAAGGAGTTCGAAAGAAGTTTGACAATAAGGCATAAAAAAATAGAGAGAGAGTTATAGTAGTCAAATTAAGTAAGTCAGACAATGATACCACTTCCCATCAAGAGTCTCCAACTAATCTATATCCTCCTATCCTTTCTAACCTACTTCCGCTCCCACCCTATCCATCCTCTGCTGCTATATACTATGGCATCGGCTATACTGATCTAACCACTGATAAAACCAATATGGCAGAAGCGTCAACTATATCGACCTAACTTCCCCAACAGACAACTGGAAATCGTCATCACACGTCTAGGGGAGCATGTCCATCACTTCCCTCCCACGATTCCAGGTTTGGAGGTTACACGGTGGGAAATGCCTCCACCCCTCCTCACAAATAGGGTCAACACCCTAATATGGACCACACTACAGTGCTGATTGGATAATTGTTATCGAATAATCCAGTCAGGTAGTATTGTCACATCTCATTTACATTTTCCCATGTCATAAGAGTGCATATCAAGTAGATACAAAATGTAATAGCACAATGTACATCATACCATTCCTTATTGGATGTCTCAACATTCCCCATCGGAAGAGTAGATCTTGGTTATCATATAGTTCTTTCCAGTCTGCAGGTTAGTTCCCATTCATGCATATAAACAACAACAAAATATATATAGATAAGTGATCTTAAACATCATGTTATTAAGTCTAGTATCCACGTGTTAATTTTCTACTTCATACTGGAAATAAATCTTACATTAGATAAATCATATTTTTGCTAATTCATTCATTCGATAAATCATATCCATTTAAGCCATACTTGAAACAAAAATAACTCGGATAAGTCATACATTAGATAAATCCTAACCAAGTAAGTTGTACATTAGGTCATACATCATATATTTCAATCAACAATACCTAATCCATCTAATGATTTATATAAGCAGTTTCACCTATCAAACTAAATGCATCAACATTACATAGCGTTCATAAATAAATAACATGGAACTACAAATATATCCTTAGCATAGGTAGTTATCTAAGTCAAAATGGGCATCACAGATGCTCAAAAAGTGAGGGGTAGTCACGACGTATAGTCTCTGTATCCTCCTAGGTAGCATATCCTGGGATATACTTGTCCCACTAGACCTTAACTTGGTCCACCATGTGACGTATGAGTTGTCAAACACTATGGTCTAATATGCGTAATGGTTCAACCATTACGGTCCCCACATTCGAGACCTGCAATTCCCTCCAATCCATTTTGTGAGATTCATCATAAACATAATGTCATAAAATAGTTACATGAAAAACATCATGACTTTTATACAAATGGGGTGGCAGTACAAGACGATAGGCAACTGGTCCAATCTTCTCCTTGATCCTAAAAGGTCCTATAAACCGAGGTGACAACTTTGTCTCTTTTCCAAACTGAATGGTGCTTTTGTTGGGTCGGATATGAATAAAAACATGGTCTCCTACTTTATAACTTCAATCAGTCCTATGTGAATCAACATAGCTCTTTTGTCTATCTTGTGCTTCCTTTAACCTTTGCCGAAACTGTCTTACTTGTTCCTCCATTTCTTGGACTAATTCCGACCCAACTATTACTTGGTCCTCCAACTTTTCCCAACTCAATGGCATCCTACATGGCCTCCCATATAGAGCTTGATAAGGAGGCATCCTGATTGCATTGTGGTAATTGTTAATATAGGCGAATTCTACCAATGGTAAGTACCTTTCCCATTGAGTCTGATTATCCATGATGTACATTCTAAGCATGTCTTCCATAACCTGATTTACTCTTTCAGTCTGCCCATCTATTTCTAGATGATATGTAGTTCTCAAGTTCAACTAAGCCCCTAGTGCTGACTATAAACTTGTCCAAAACGTAGATGTAAATCGAGAGTCTCTATTAGAAATGATCTTTGTGGCAACCCAAGTAGTCGATTAACTTCACTTATAAAAACTTGTGCCACATCAATAACGTTGTAAGTGTCTCTCACTGGGATGAAATGGGCACTTTTGTTCAATTTATCAACTACAACCAATACATCATTGTGTCTCTGTGAAGTGAGTGGCAAACGCACAACAAAATCCATAGAAATTACCTCCCATTTAGACATAGGGATGTCATGTTGTTGTAGGAGTTCTGTCGGATGGCAATGATCAGCCTTCACTCGTTGACATTCAAGAAATTTGGTGACAAACTGAACTATGTCGTGCTTCATGCCTACCCAAAAGAAGAGTTTCTTCATGTCCACATACATCTTTTCACTTGAGGATGTGAACAATAGAGTGCTCTTTGTGACTCTTTGAGGATGGTTCTTCTTATACCCCCTTCCTTAGGTATGTACATTCTCCGTTGAAATCTCAATAGTCCATCTGGTTCAAGGACATATCCCTCAAACTTTGGTTTTATCTTCTTCCCACTCTAGAGTGCTAATATAACATTTAGATACCAACTATCTTCAAAGAGTTTCTCCAACACACGTTCCCTCAAATTCACCCTCAAGGGTACTAGGGAGAAGGTTTGTGGCCTCTTGATTAGTGCATCGTCCACCACATTCTCCTTTCCCTTAATGTATGAGATCCAAATATCATACTCACTCATGAATTCAATCCACCGCCTCTTTCTTGCATTCAAATCCCTTTGATTGAAGAGGTTCTTCAAGCTTTGATGATCTATTCTTAACTCAAAGATTCTCCCAACGAGGTAGTGTCTCCACAGTTTCAAAGCTAACATCACTGTTGCTAACTCTAAGTCATGGGTAGCATACAACTCTTCATGTTTCTTCAATTTTCTAGATGTGTAAGCTATTACTACGCCTTCTTGCATCAATACTGCTCCCAATCCTTGCTTCGAAGCATCGGTGCAAACAGTGAAGCCTTTTTTCCATGTCTGGTACTTGAAGGATCGATGCACTAGTTAGTAACCTCTTTAGTTCAGTGAATGCAGTGTCACGTTCATATGTCCATTCATACCTAACCCCTTTCCGCTGTAATGTGGTGATGGGTTTTGCGATCCTCAAAAACCCTTCCACAAACCTGTGATAATAACCTGCTAGCCCCATAAAACTACACAAATCATGAGCATTTTTTGGTACTGGCCAATCCATTATGGCCTTTACCTTTTCTAGGTCAACTGAAATCCCTTCTCCTAAAATGATTTACCCAAGATAATGAATTTTCTTCTAAAAGAAGGAACATTTTGACAATTTTCCATACATTTTATTTTCCCTTAAGCAAGTCAATACAACCCTTAGGTGCTCTTCATGCTCCTTTTCATTCTTGGAATACATAAGAATGTCGTCTAGAAAGACTTGCACAAATTCGTCCAAATACTTCATGAACACACCATTCATGAGGCTCATGAATACTGATGGTGCTTTGGTCAAACCAAATGGAACAACTACAAAATCATAGTGCCCAAACCAAGTTCAAAATGCGGTTTTTGAGATTTCACCTTCTTTAATCCTCAATTGGTGGTATACAGATCGTAGATCGATCTTTGAGAAAACCGCTGCTCCCTTCATTTGATCAAATAGGTCATATATTCTAGGTATTGGGTACCTATTCTTTATTGTGTCTCTATTTAAGTCCCTATAATCTATGCATAGCCTTAAGGAACCATCCTTCTTCTTGATGAAAATCACTGGTTCACCCCAAGGTGAAATACTAGTTCTGATAAATCCCAAGTCTAAAATATCTTTTAAATGCATCTGCAAATCACAAAGTTCTGGATTTTTCATCCTATAGGGCGTCTTAGATATTGGTTATGCACCAGGTTTTAGGTTGATTGTCAAATCTATCTCCCTTACAGCAGGTAATCCAGGTAATTCCTTAGGAAAAACATCCTTGAATTCTAAAAAAATTGGGTGTTAATCTAGGGAGGGTCCTTTTTGGTCACTTACAACCTCGACCACATATAGTTTGCAACCTTGTCAGAGACAACATTTTACCTTCATCATGGATATGAATCGTAGGGACACTCCTCTCTTGATACCACAAATCTCAATTGACCTACCTTCATCATGTAAACAAATCACCTTCTTTTTGAAACATTCTACCAAAGCTCAATGAGCTGCTAGCCAATCCATTCTAGTAATTACATTGTACATCCCCAATGATGTGATGTATGCCTTCAACTTAGTTATACACACCCCGAGGTTCAGCTAACATTGGTCAACACTAGGTCCTACGGCTTGTTTTATCCAAGAAGCCATCTCAACTTGCTTAAAGTCATCGTGCTCATAGGCTGCCAACCCACATTTTTCTAATGCAACTGGTGAAATGAAACTATTTGTAGCACCAAAATCAAACAAAATTTTAACTTTTACTTTGTTTATCATACCTAAGGCTTCTACCACGGTATATTGGTGTTCAACTTGTTGGTTATCAACTACTACATAGATTCGATGGTGGCTACTTGCTTCCCCCATTGGTGCTTTTCCTTCTTTATGGTTGTTACCAGTTTGTAACTTAGGACAATCACGTTGCTAATGAGGTCACTCGCATCCCCAACAAGTGATATGTGGTAGACTCTGAACAAAATGTTGTGGATTTCTTTGGAAATGGCTCCTTCCCCTGAGAACCCTTCCCCTACTTGTGGCTCCTCGTGTATGACCTTGATTTGCATGAGTCCTCGAAGCTACGAGTGAAGCTGCACCGGTAACCATTGAAATCCCCACTGGTAACTATTGAAATCCGCATTGTCAGTGCTTTGGGTACAACCTTGTTTCCATATGGTGGTGGCCTCAAAATTCCTCCCCTGGAGAAGGTATGAGGGGCCTTCCCCATAAACCTTGGTTGTTGTGTAAAAATGGTTTTGTTTCCACCTTTTAAGTCTAAGTGCTCTTCAACATAACAAGCATGTTCAACAACTTCTGCAACTGAGGATGGTTTCCACATCCGCACCATTGCCCTAATCTTAGGGTTCAATCCATAAATGAAATGATCTGCTTGGTGCTGATCAGTGTCCATGTAGGAGACATACTTGACCAATTCCATGAATCTAATCTCATATTCCTCTACCGTGCAGTTTCCCTGTACCAAAGCATGGAAGGATCCTACCTGTTGTTCTTCATAATATGCTGGTAGGTACTTTTTCTTGAACCTCTCTTCAAATAACTCCCAGGTAACTGTGTTCGGAGTGAGTTGTAGTTGACGCTCTAAGTTACCCCACCAATTCAGAGCACTATCTCTAAGTTGGAATATTGCTATTTTAGATTTTGAATTGGAAGCATAATCTCTTAGTGCAAAGCACCTTCTCATTCCTTCTAACCAAGCTTTTGCTCGTTTGCTGGCACGACCTCCAACAAACTCTGGGAGCCTAATATTTTGGAGCTCCCTAGTAATGTCCTCAATTGGAGGTCCTCTATCAGAGTCTCTTGATCCCTCGAGATTTCCCAACCCTGATGGAGGGTGCTCCACTTCCACCTCATTTGTTTGGTGCCCTCTTAAAGTCTCATTAATTGCTTCTAGGGAATGCAAGATGAGAGCCAGCTCTGGCGATGGCAATGGATTATTTGTAGGAGGTCCTTGCGATGATCCTCCTCGACCTTGATTTCCTTGCCTCTTCACCATTTTGAATTGTTCCAATTATTCGTTCCATAAGAGATTTAATAATGCAACTTAGGAATTGTCCTCTCTTAGTTGACTCACACACATATGAAATGATAGACATATTTTTTTTCTTTTACTATGCATGTAAACGAGCATTACTAATAATGAGAAGATCCCTAAGGATCTATTAAATCCTCTCATGTGTGATTTCTTATATCACCTACAAATTTTTAATTAATGAATTGATTAATATACTCAAATATTAGTTCGCTCTTGGTGGCCTTCAAAATACTAATCTAGAAAGAAATTTGGAACCATTCTTGTGTATTCAAAAAATGGCCATTAATTCAATTTCAAGTAGTAGCTTAAATATGAAGAAGAGCTTTTACTAATTCTCAAACACATAATTCTTTCTTGGACATAGAAATATCAAACCATTCAAGGCACAATGAACACAACATTTACCTTGGAAACTAAAATGGAAACCAACTCCAAATGGTTGTTGTTTTAATTAGACAATCCTTTGACTATAGTTCTTGGCTCTTTGAGCATACTCTTTCACCAAATTTCCCTTTGAGAGTGGTACAAAAGGTAATGGATAAGTCAATAAACTTAACGTTTCAATTCTGTTTTCTCATACTTCTTTTTTATCAATCAATTTTATATTTATTTATCTTTTATAAACTATTCATATCCATTTTAATCAAAATCTAACTAGTACGTAGTGCATATATATATATATATATATATATATATATATATATATATATCCTCACTCTCCTGTGAAGAAAACAATATATATATATATATATATATATATATATATATATATATATACTCAATTTAAACCATATTAATTTCAAACTATATAATATTACCAATCCATTTGTGCATTCTCATTAAATCTTCTCACTCTATGAGTTTGTAAGAAAATATATTTTCTACAAAATAGTATTCCTTCATACTAATGTTAATCTCAATTTTTAAGAAATAATTTGCAAAAAATCCACTTAAATTGCGATACCCTTTTAATTTATTATACCGTTTTTTTTTTTACAAAATATTTAATAATTGGTTTTTTTAAGGGACTTAACAACTCTATAGGAAATTACAACCTTCCTATGTACATAGATAAGTAATCGAAGTCAATAATTCTTTTATCATAAATTTTCGACACAACCCCATAAATTTTGGTGGGCACTAACCTCACTATGTCTATATACTTTCATATTTACTCTCATCTAAATTTATATAAAAAACTGCATAATTTATGATGAGTAATAACTCTTAATAAATATATTTATTTATCTTGATATAAAAATGTTTAACCAATTATTTCACTTAATAATCTAAATTTAAAAAATAAATATAAAAATAAAATAAAATAAAAATAATTTCCCCATATTCCTTCGCAATTTGATTGTTGTACCCACATATTGTACGAACGTTTTAATCATCGCATTGGTAAGATCATTCTTAAGTTCAAAGGCATCAATATTCCTATTGGCCCATGTGTTAATCATCCGTTGTTTCAAAATATGGCCCTCTAAACTTTTCTTTAAACCTGTCAATGCTCCAACGACTTTGCGCTGTATTTTAGTGATTTAAGCATGTACGAAAAATGTCTAGTTTCAGGAGAAAAGCTTTCACTAATAACAATCAAGGGCCCAACATTGTGTTGAAGAATTTACCGTAAATAAAAAGTAAAATATTGGGATGTGAAGTAAAATATTGAGAATTATGGAAAAATAAAAAGTAAAATATTAAGATGTGAAGTAAAACTTCGACAATTATGGAAAAATATTGAGAATTATGGAAACTATATTTTATTTTTTAAATTATGGAAAAGGAAAAAGAAATAATATTAAAGATTAACTCTTCAAATAAAATGTTAGTGAAAGATTAAACATAAGTCAGATTGCAGCAATTCAATTAAATGGATGTTGGATTTTTTTCCCAAAAGATTTGGATAGGTTGTAAGTCACATTGCTAATTGAATGAAATGGATGTTAGATTTTTTTTCTTACTTCAAGCCGAGGTGTTTTGTTTTGTTTTTTTTTTTTTTTTTTGAAGAAAACGTTTACTCTTCACTTTAGATTCTTTGTTATTATTTCCAATAATAAAAATCACGCTTGCGTTGGGAATTACAATAGAAATGGATGGGGAGTATTGTAATGGATGGCAGAGTATGCCATATGTAGTAATCTCTTGTAATTAACGTGTTATCTCGTCAAAGACCAGAGAATCGTTGTTACATTTGCATGGTTAGTATTATGAATGAAGAGGCATGTTTAAGTTGATATGATGGGTAATGTAGAGGCCTATCACCATTAAAATGATGCAGTAAAGAGATTTCGGGCGTTTCACTAGATTGATTGTGAAATTGGAAATTCGTGCAGACTGCACCAATATTGATCGTGAAATTGGAAATTCGTGCAGACTGCACCAATTACATCAACCACAAATAGCTGGAAAACATCCACCGGGAAAGTGAGAGTGTGGGTAAACATTGCAATTTACCATTATGATTCAACATTTATTTGATGATAATATACAATTAAAATTTATTTACAACATATTAAACAAGTAAGAATTTTATTGCAACAATATACATTAGTAATCAATAAATGGAACAATCCATGTTCCAATAGCGTGGTTGAGATGCTCCTCACTGTATTGGAATGCTCATCTTGGCTGTCCAACTGAATTTACTTCTCAGCCAACTATGAATGATTTCCTAGCACAGGGAACCTCTATAGGTTCCCTAGCCCTTCGAGCCCAAATACAACTAACTGTAGTGTGTCCAACTTAAACCAACACTCTCCAATAGATCCAAGTTTGAATTCTCTCGTTTATCTCTCCATTCTCTCCCTTTTGTTTCTCCACATTGCCCCCCCCCCCCAAAAAAAAAAGCAAAATCCTCCAAAACCAAAAACCAAGACCAAGGATCTCCCCCCTCTTTCTCATCCTCCTTCCCCATTTATGTCTCTTCCTCCCATCCACTTCAACCACTTATCATTAATGTCATGACTACCCTATCATCCTTTCATTTTAGTATCATTGACTTTCCTTACCATATCTTATTCAAAGTAGATTTGAAAAGACATTTTGGAAATAAAATATGGATATTTAATTTAGAATTAAATTGGAGAATGTCATCTTTTCTCAAAAGTAGATTTGAAAAGACACCTTGGGATATGAGTATTTAATTTAAAAATAAATATCTTTTCAAAAGTAGATTTGAGAAGACACCTTGAGATATGGGTATTTAATTTGGAAATAAATTGGAGGAGACTATATCCTATCCAAAATTAAATTTGAGAAGACAACTTGGGAATTGAATAATAACAATAATAAAAGTCATATTAGTAAAATAAAATTATAGTTTCACAAATGTAGGTATATACCAATATTTCTTAATAATTATAAGTCAATATTTTTAAGTTAATTAAACATTAATAAAAAAATAGCATGAGATGATCAAGTAGGGCATTAAAAGGTTGTTGAATCTATATTGGCACTAAAAAACACAATTTAAACAACAAAATATCAAGATATGACTATTTTTTTGTGGAACTCCAAAACTTATAATAGTTAGACAAAGCCATAGAAATATAGGGATTTTTACTAACTCTAGAATTTTGAATATAATTTTGGTAGATTGTTGGAATTATGATTTAGTTATTATAATTTTATTTTTAGTTGAAAATTGATGATTTAACTTACATGGCTACTTCTATATGCTAAGTTTGAGTGGGTTTAATAACTGATAATATGCATTTTCTTGTAAAAATTTAGAGGAAATAGAGTAATTGAACTTTCAATGTGAATGGAGACTTTTAGTAATTCTGTGGAATTTTGAGTGAAATTTTTGTTGGAAATGAGCTCACTACTGAGAAGGTGGCGCGTGAATCAATAGTGACTGTGATTATATAATTATTACCTCTTTTAACCAAAATGCTAAATTCAGTGATCCATTAGCTAAACTGATGAAACCAACATGAAACCAATATATCAACTCATTTATAATCACCACAACAATAATATAAAACCACGATAAATAATTTCAAAGCATGCACACAAAGGGGACACAAATGTTTCTGGTGGAAAACCCTCTCCAGAGCAAAAAACCACCCATTGTTGTTGCTTTTCAAATCTTCTATTATGTTGAACAAATTCTTACATAGAGGAACTAACACCCACTAGCTGGAAGACTCGACTACTAAGACAGTATACTAGCAACATTAGTTGAAAATACTCTTCTCTCATGACTCTATGAATAACCATTCATTGGAAGCCACCACAACCAAGGAGCCTCGCCCAACTCTACTAGACTCTGGAGAAACTACTTCTCGTATTGATATGTCTGCTAGAAGCCCCCCACCTTATCTACACAATGCATGTTATGGAGCCTCACTGCCTACAATGCCTCCATACAAACCACATTTCATGCATTTTCAAACTGGGCTCTCAAGCTTGCTCAACATGAGCAACCCAACAACCTATCTCTAATCTGATATGAAAAGTAATACGATAAAACATTCTGCAAAAACCTGCTACAAATATGCAATATGTTATACCCAGCACTGTAACACACTCTCACTCTCACACCAAAAATCCTCTCACACCACCAAATCAATAACTCAATACTCTCACAAAATTATATGTCAAATTATCCTTAATAATCTCTAAAAGTGAAAAGCACAGGCTAATACCATGGTTATCCCAATACCACAGACACCTATACCATAGTAATATCCAAGTCAATACCACAATTAAATAGAATGGTTATTCCAACACCGTGAACACCTATACCATGGTAATCTCCAAGTCAATACCATAGGTAAATACCATGGTTATGCCAATACCATAGACCCCTGTACCATGGTAATATCCAAGCCAATACCATAGGAAGATACCATGGTAATATCAATACCTGTAATGCCAATACCAAGTGCCGACCTGGACCACACACACAAACATATAGAAATCAACCTTGAACCAATACCAAGGGAAAATACCAATACTCATGACTAGTCCTATAACCGCACCCTCAACACATGAAAAATTTGGTTGCAACCAAACCAACAATATTGCATGTGTGTGGTTAGAGGCCTACAACCACACACATGAAACTAGCTCTGTGCGGTTGTGGCATAGTATAGAGAAAAATAGAAAACATCTCACCCCATACCTCTGCCAACCTGCTCCATAACTCTCCAACCACCTACACAACTGTCATCAACTATATGCATAAAATCATCAACCATACATAACAACTGTATAAGCCAAGCCAACATAAGCCAAATCAAACCACCTACAATAATAAAACATCTACAACTAGTGGCACAAACCAACAAATCCATTAGACTACCAGATTGACATCAATGCCAACCAATAACACTACACCAACATTTGCATCATCAATGCCAACAATATCCCCCTTTTGCATTGAAGGCATCTCCATCTGAACCATCCATCAGATATTAACCTTTGAAACTGGATCTCCTCACGCACTCCTCCTTTGACATCAATGGAAAAGCGATAAAACACATCAATAACATCATCACTCTACTTATCATCATTGGGTCAACAACAATCCCCTTTAGGCACTAGTTGGGTCTCAACAAGCATAAACAAACATAACTCACTCTATCCTGAAGAAGAAACATCATACTCAACCCTAAGTAGAAGAAATATTAACAAACAATGTAGTCTAGCAACAACAAACCCAATCAATAGGTCCAACTACATCAACAACAAAATCTTCATATCATGGTAGTAGCAGCAAAACATACGTATACTAGCAACAAACTCAAGCAATAACTCCATCTATATGAACAATACCGTCAAGCCAGCTCAAACAACAACAACAAACCCTATCCATTACCATAGTGTGTGTAGTATCAACATCTAAAAAACAACATAGCCATCAACAACAACACATCATTAGCAGCAGCACCAACAACTCCATCCACATCAAACACTCTCAACCAAAGTAACAATAACATACATATAACCATCAACAAAAACATCCTCCAGAATAGACATAACAATAATCATATCCATCAAGCATCTCTTCTCATGCAACAACATAGTATCCACCTAATCAGCAAGCACATGCTAGACATGCTCCCCCTGACCATCATCACTATCCATCACGACTATATCAAATTAGAAAGTACACAACATACATGCTCCCTTGAGCACCATCATCATCCTGCAAAGTATACCTTCTTGCTAAAAGCTTCCACCTCATGGACCAGAAGACTGACTTATGACCAAGAACTTGACCAAACATTACAAAGCTTTATAGAAATTTTACATGGTTGATGCAATTAAATGACACCAAAGACTCCATGGACTCGATAATTACATCCTTCACTTAATGCAATGGTGCTACATCAATGACACTTCTTCTACATCCAAAAATTGATTGACACTCTGCAATAGACTCTAAATCAACCCTAGCAACAATATGCTCTGTTTCAACCATACTATCAAGACTTATTAGCAAACTCATATTTCTCATTACATGGAAACAACAACAATACAAAATTTACTGTAACATAATTACTCTAGCAACAATGCATTCAACCTCACAAGATACATCAACAATACACTCATATAAGTTATAGGATATGTGATGATAATACACAACTAAGACAATACAATTCATAGTTGCCCCTACAAGGCTCTTGCTAGCTCATAGACATAGTGATGTCTCTCTCTTCTAAACCCATAAGCAGAAGTTTCATAATTGTCCTCTGCCTTTAATCACAAGTCTATATACTCACAGTGATTTCTACCATGTATTCTTCAAATCATAGCTTCAAATGTGCATAATGGGTAATCAAAGTTAACACCATAGTAGGGAAACAATAAGATACACACGCTGATATATATTTCTCCAGATCCATCTACAAAGGGTAACATTACTTCAACATGCTGCCATCTGAATTATATTTCATTCAAAACCCAATCCTTGTAAACTAAGGCTTTAGGCAAGGGATACGCACTCCATGAGCATTGTGCTCTAAACATAAAAAATTCTTCCTCACTTGATCCATATGCACGTTCATCCAGATTACAGAGGCTATAATTTTATTGCAGTAGCAAAAATGAATTTTCTTTGTGATGACAATGAGAATGCTAAAACCCCAGAACAACTAGATGTGTGATATAACAACTATGTGTTTGTGTACGATCATTTTGGCTAACAACCTTTGCAGAGTGAAGATCTTCATTATTCAAGATAACATCTGAGTTTGAGAATTGGAGTGCTCTATGCCATGAGGCATAATTAATGTATTGCTTCTCTTATGTTTCCAATAAAGTCATGTTCTTCTGCATATCGATCAAGCCAATAGCAAGAATGCACCTCAGTGGTCAACTTTTGCACCAACCAATCAACCTGTTGACATGTAGCAATGTCCAACTCATCAAATAACCTATTCTTCAACCTTTCATGGTATGATTCAAAAGAACCACACTTTTCTTGACTTGTAAGTGGGAGAATCCTCATTGCAGCAAGCCACATCTCTATTTTGGGAACCCATCGAGATTTAAAATATTCAAGAAGGCACTTTGATCTACAAAATTCTGCATAAATTCAATTACAACATCTACAAAGTCAACTCCAGTCCAAGGGGTATACATGATATGCCCAAGACCCCTAAACATCTCCCGCTGCACCTCCATATTGCTACACTTTTTTGTAATCTTTAAGCCATGCTCGATGAACATGCCATAATGAAATGCATCTCTAATACTAGCGATCTCTGTCACTGCATCATCAACGGGGAAACCAGTCAGCTTCCATGCAAGATCATTTGCATGGATTCTATCATGAAGTGCCTTGGTCCACTTACAAACATCATAACTTGCAAAACTTCACGTAATAACCCACGTTGCAAGGAGAGCATGTTCATTTGAATCAAAGACGAGAAGAGTGTACAAAGAATACTTAAGCTTGTTAATTCCAAATGTTGTGTCAGCTACTATGAGACTATTGTTACCAAAGCGAATCATTTCTTGCAATTGTCATTCTCTTTGAATCCCCAAAATGAAGGAAGTTGTATTAGAATAATCTTGATAGAAAAACGCATTCTTCGGATGTCTTTCAACCCAGATTCGAACATTGTGTAGATCATTAGGGTCCAATGAGATGTGAAACCTTAAAAGGAATCGATCGACATAAAATTTACATTGTCCCTTTAAATTTTACCATACTCTGAGCTTGTGCAATGGTCGTTTCACATGTTATTTATTAACGCAGACCCAAAAAATGTCAAATGCAGAGGCAAACTTGCTTCAATGTTCGAATTAAAAAAAATGTACAACAGATCGTCCAATATTTACAACGAACCTCTAGGCATTGTGCCACCTCCATATGATTTACTACAAGTCGACCACCAAGCCCGTTCACCTTTTATCCTCTACAGGAAATTTTACACACAGGCCCATGCTTCCATTTTTGTAGGTTTGCAAGAATGTCCAATCCTACATACTCAAGGATTGCTTTGCCTCTTATAGTCATAGGCATAATAATTTCTGTATGCTGGCTACAACCAACACCTTACCCATTCTGAGCTCCATCCCATCAGCTATTGCAGTCTTCTTTCGTTATTTAGGGAATCCATTGATGCTTGGGCATGGATTCAAATAGATAACGCTACTCAGCGATCATGGTACCTTACGCTAACTCACTTTATTCTCTTTAGTTTTTTCTCAAAGCAATGGTAACTTCGCCGAAACTTCTTAATTTCATCCAAAAAAAATCATTTTATGGGCTATTATTTCTCCACTCTGCTTCCAACCACAAATCAGCCTTTTACATGGCAATTAAAAAATGGGACCAGTGACTAGCTCAAATCACTTGAGGTATGACCAGATCAAGATATTAATTATTTTCCACAACAACATTGCAGAGTAGATCAAACTTGATTAAGTAAATTAATTAACCATGACCAAAAGCAACAATATTGATCCAACAATCAAAGAGGAGTAATATGTCCATTGTAACACATCCAACAATCAATGTGATATCTAGTGCATTCATAATGAAATGAATTATTGTGCCAAAAAAGTGAGTCATTATTCCCTTTGACCAAATCAATTCTTCAAAATCGCACCTTTGCCTTGAATATATTACTGTTCAAGACTGTGTGAATTCCCTTAGTACCATAGTTTGAAAGTAATGAAGAACATATCAGCTTTTGCAATCATATGCACATCTTTTCTCCTACCCCCTTTTGTTAATTCATACATAAGTTGCATATCGATTCATTCTTTATTATACAATATGGTAAAGCTAATCATCGATTTTGTTTTGTGCAAGTATTTCTTCATCATTCCATGGGTCGATCAAAACCAGATCATAAAAGTGATTAGGAGATAAAATCAAACCTTTGTGTAGTTGCAGGTGTACAAGGAATCAAGAACATGAAATTCAGCCATTGTTTTTGTAGGAAAACCTTGGAGTTGTCATTTGAAAAACATAGAGGGATAAAATAAAACTTACACCATTTATTCTTGGAGGAGCTCTCCTTGAAGTTAACCATATTCTACTTTAAACTCCCCTTGAGGTCGAGTTTGCCTCAATTTTATTTCAGCTCCTATCTCTTCCAAATTCTCTTGGTTTTCGCTTGTTGATCCCTTTTATACATGGTGGAAAATTCCGCACCAAGACTTCTTTTCTTCCATCTAGACTCCATGATAAAAATAGGAAACTTACAATCTTTGGCCATATGAACACCTTATATGCCCAAGAAATATAGGAAAGGGCTCAAATCTTTGGCTGGTCTGCTTTCTCCTTCTTGTGCCATGAACTCTATAATCAATATATTTATGCCCAAAATAATTACATGAAAAGCATTAGCCATAAAATGAATTTTTGTACCTGGAAACCGATGGGGTTGCTTGAAGATTCTCCTCTTTCAACTGTTTCTTTTGCTGGGAATAGTTTGTCTTTCTGCATTTGCAGTTTGCTGAAATGTGTCCAAATTCCTCACGGCTATAACACCTTACATATCTCATATTTTTCTTTGGCACATTCTTCGCCTCATGATTTTTATGTTGGTTTCCTTTGGTTCTACTACTAAAAAAAATTTCTTTGGGTTCTTCAACTACTTCCTTACTCACTTTCTTTTGACTAGTCTTGATTTATTCTAATTCTACTTCTAGATTATGACAATGGTTGATCTGAACATTGAGCATATTTTTTGTCTCATCTTTCATCTTCCTCATCTTCTCCAATTGGATTTTCAAATTAGAATTTTCCTTCTTGTAAACATATTCTTTCTCCTCAAGAATTTGTAGCAATTTCTTCAGATCTTTATTCTCTAAAGTGAGCTTCTCAATTAATCTTGTTTGAGCTTTGTTTCAACCTCAAGATTTATTAATATTTTAAGTTCATCATCCTCAGATTGCTGCATTGGAAATACACCTTCCTCATCTCTTGAGGAATCAACTTCAAAAATCTGATTGTTATCTTCTTCAATAATCCCAATATCATCATCACTATACTGATAAAAATGATCATAAAAAAAATACCTATCATACCTTTTACCAACATAATAGGTTCTTCATATTTTGCAACATGCTTGAATTGTTTGCAACTCTTCTTCTTCTTAGATTGTTTCCTCTTGTTCTTCGCCATAATCCTATAATCTATGCTCGGGCGATCAAGCTCCATTGGGAGAACCTGCTCTGATACCAATTGTTGGAAATGAGCTCACTATCCGGGGGAGTGAATCAATAGTTACTGTGATTATATAATTTTTAACTCTTTTTACCAAAGTGCTAGATTCAGTAATTCATCAGTTAAACTTATGAAACTAGCGAGAAATCAATATATCAACTCAGGTAAAATCACAAAAAAAAATATAGAAACACAATAAACAATTTTAAAGCATGCACACAAAGGGGACACAAATGTTTTTGGTGGAAAACCCTCTTAAGGGAAAAAAAACCACTCGCTACTGCTACTGCTCAAATCTTATATTATGTTGAACAAATTCTTACATAAAGGAGTTAGCACCCACTAGTTGGAAGACTCAACTATTAACACAGTCTGCTAGCAACATTAGTTCGAAAGACTCCTCTCACGACTCTACGAATAACCATTCACTGGAAGCGATCACAACCAACGAGCTTCACCCAACTCTACTGGACTTTAGAGAAACTACGTCCTGTACTGATATGTCTAATAGAAGGCCCCCACCTTATCTACACATTGCCTATTATGAAGCCTCAATGCCTACAACACCTCCATGTGAACCACCTTTCATGCAATTTCAATCTGGGCTCTCAAACTTGCCCAACATGAGCAACCCAACAACTTATCTCTAATATGATCTGAAGAGTAATTTGATAAAATGTTCTAGACAAACTTGCTACAAATATACAATATGTTATACCCAACACTGTAGCACTCTCACACCAACAATCCTCTCACACCACCAAATCAATAACTCAATACTCTCACAAAAGTATATGTCAATTATCCTCAATAATATCTAAAAGTGAAAACCACATGAAAATACTATGGTTATCCCAATACCACAAACACATGTACCATAGTAATCTCCAAATCAATACCACAGATAAATACCGTGGTTATTCCAATACCATGGACACTTGTACCATGGTAATCTCCACATCAATACCACAAGTAAATACCATGCTTATGCCAATACCACAGACCCATGTACCATGGCAATCTCCAAGCCAATACCATAGGCAGTTACCATGGTAATACCAATATCAAGTGTCGACCTTGACAACATACACAAGCATATAACAATCAACCTGAAACCAATACCAAGGGAAAATACTAGTACTCATGACTAGTCCCAACACTGCACTCTCAACACATGAAAAAATTGGCTGTAACCACACCCACAAGACTTCATTCGTGCAGTTAAAGGCCTACAACTGCACACATGAAATTGGCTCTGTGTAGTTGTGGTAGAGTATAGAGAAAAAATAATGTCAACCTACTCCACAACTCTCCAACCACCTGCACAAATGTCATCAACTATATGCATAAACTCATCAACCATACATAACATCAACATAAGCCAAGCCAAACCACTTGCAACAATAAAACATCTGCAACCATAGGCACAAACCAACAAATCCATGAGACTACTAGATTGACATCATTGCCAACCACCAACAATACACCAACATTTACATCATCAATGCCAACAATTTTGATAAAGTATTAGAATTTTTTATTTACTTATTATAATTATTTTGATAAAGTATTAGAATTTTTTTATTTACTTATTATAATTATAATTATAATTTTTTTTGGTTGAATATTAATAATTTTATCAGTTTTGGGCAACAATTTAATTTATATAACAATACTAATATATTCTATAATTATATTTTTAATTATTTAGTAATTAAAAAATTAAGAATTTTTTTAATAAAAATTTACATTTTTAAAATTAAAAAAATATATATAATAAAGAAGTTTTCATAAATTTTAATTAAATAAAATTATAAATTTAAAATGGATTATAATGCTCAAATTGAATCATAAATTTTTAATTAATTATTAATATTAAAAAACTCCTTGTCTCCGAACAGATGAAGTTAGAATAATAGCAATAACCCACAATAATTGACATAGAACCCAAAAAATAAACAAATCAAGAGACATATTCTCAGTCTGTCGCATATATATAGCAAATGTGAGCAAACTAACAACATTATTGTCCCTTCATCATCATAGGATGAAATATTGAATGGTTTTGTTTTTTTTTAAATGGATCTACTTTCGATCACAAGATAAGTTTGTTATAAATGCATTTGTTGACATTTTGAAACAAAATAAATGTTTATCAACCAAGGCCACGTTACGTTACATCCCATTAAAAAGGCCCTCTTTGCAGGTAGGATTTTAATGTTTTTCTTGCGACGCCCTCTTTGTAGTGGGGTTTTTAATGTTTTTCTGGACATTTTTTTCAGCAATGTTTTCGTCAGAATTTAAAATTGGCAGTATAGTTTACGATTTCATAAAAGTTTTTAATTGTTTTTAAAATTTTGGAATTAATAATTAAAAATTATTAAAATATCAAAATTACAAGACCTTTTATTTACCAAAATTTTACACAGGTAGAACACTTAATTAGTACTGTAGGCTACCTGTATTATAAAGACCTCGAGATCCTCATTAGTCTAACATAGTAATTTCTAATACCAACTTTCTCAACTGAAATGTAGGCTTTTTCACGACAGAAATTCCTATTAAATATAACAGTATGGTATATTATATTATATATTTGTTAGTATGGTATATTATATATTTGTTAGCGTTATTAAAAGATGAATTTCAGTTTGAGTGATTTGGTGAATAACGAATTGAATGAGTTTAAGTTTTAAAAGACATGTTGTCACTAGTCTATTTTTAACATTTATGAAATAGTTGTATAAGTTATAGAGTTTCCAATTTATTTTTTTCTCTTAAACCAAAAAATATTCTTTGCATTTGCTATAAAAATAAAAATTTTAAATCTGAATCACCTTTCAAATTTGACGATTTATGCAATTCTAATAAAAACAAAAAATAATTAGCTATATTTAATAGGCAAATCACCGTATAATAAACAATTTGCCCATTAAATTCATTCTATCCCTCCTTACCACTACCGCCAAATTATAATAAATTAATATGTTTTCCATACCGTGAAAGTTTTTATCATAACTTGCTATATTTGACGAACAAATCAAATCATACTTAACAAATTATTCACTCTTCAAATTCCATCCTTGCTTGCCAGTGCCACCAAACTATACAATAATATATCTTAATCTGTTAAAGTAATTACTCTACTGATAACTAGACATTATTTATACTCTAATCTCACTCAACTGCCCTGGTGATCTAGGTCAAATTCATGACAACCCTGGAACAATCATGGAAAATGTAGGAGATATTATTAATGAGACAAGACCTTATAATAAAAGTCTCACGCCCAGCGTACCGGGTCCTGTGCATGGTTACATGAGACGTTTAATGATATACATTGCGCATTGGACCGTATGGGCAGGACGTCCGCGGAAAATTATTAGTTTGTGAGTGAACACTTCTTCTCGCAGAGAAAATGAGAGAATATCTTACAGGCACAACTCATCGTGTTCCGTTCTTAGGACGTTGAGACATTTAATGCCATGCATTTGGACATTGGAGCGTATGGGTAGCTTCTTCTATTTATTGGGGTTTCCTACTGCATTGGTTGTGCACTTCTGCATTTGATTGACAGTATTTGTGTTTGGGTATCTCTCGTGATCTTTGTGGGTGTTTTGCGAGTGACGGAAGTGTGAAAAATGGCTATGTCGAAGAAGATGGTGGAGGCTGTGTTTGTGGTTGGGCTTGTGGTTACAATGATGAATGTGTGGGGTGCTGTGAGTGTGGAAGGTGCCATATCATGCAACCAGGTGGTGAGTGCCATGACTCCATGCGCTACATACCTTATAGGAAATGCAGCAACTCCTGCTGCGGCTTGTTGTCCTTCCATTCGTGGGTTGGACTCACAAGTGAAAGCCACCCCTGATAGGCAGGCTGTTTGCAACTGCCTCAAGACACAAGCACAGTCATATGGGGTCAAGTTGGGAAAGGCCGCCAATCTGCCGGGTCTGTGCAAGGTCACCGATCTCAACGTGCCTATCTCTCCTAATGTTGACTGTTCCAAGTATGGACCTCTCTCTTTTCTTATTCTTTTTGATGCGACCTGACTGTGGAAGTCTGTTTTAACAAGTTTTCTATTGCATTATTGTTTGGAATTTGGATTTAAGGTTTTATCTTAATTTTTTTAATATGGCATGCAGGGTTCATTAATGAAGTCTGATGGCGATCAAATGTGCGCTGGTGGTGTTCATCTTTTAGTGCTTTACTGTCAAGTATAGGTGTTAACTTTAGTATACTATTAACGATCATGTTAGTGACCATGGACTGTTTCTGTCTATTGAAATCGCCCATGTGAAAGCTTGTTTTGTGTGTTTATATGATATAGTACATTAAATAAAAAAAAAATGATGATACCAGCCCCTTTAATTTTGTGTATCGTTGCATTCCAGACTGGTATTGTATGAAAATGATGTTGATTTATTAGTGTTTGCTGTAAAATCAAAATGATGCATCTCAGGACTGCGTTTCAATTTTTGGTCCCTATGTTCTGTTTCAGTTTTCTGCGCATATTTTCAAATAAAAATATTTAGAATTTGATAGGGTTTCGTTGGAATAAAAATATTTAGAATTTGATAGGGTATTGTTGAAAATAAAAATATTTAGAATTTGATAAAGTTTTGTTGGAATCATAATTTCTCATTAATATTTTTATATTTTTATATATAATTAAGCATTATTTATTAGTGCAGTAATTATGTTTTTTTTTTTTTTTTCAATCTATACTCAAAGGACTGGCAGAGACTTTTGCAATCTATTTGTATTGAGATCTGTATCTGTATGTAGACTAAAAAAATTTAACCAATGGTTGTTTTCTTAATGTGCCTTTTTAACATCTTATAGAAAATTAAAAGCTGTCATTGTTAACAAATAAATGAATCTGAGTTCTAATTTGGCCCATTTTCGAAGCGTGAATTCCTATTTGGTTTCTTTTCAAAGCGGAAAGATTTATAACAGACATTTCAATTTCAGAATTGCTCTTATTTCTATATGTAAAGTTTTACATAATTATATTTTACAGACAGCACTCATATGGGTATATGTAATTAAGCGTTCATGAATTATATACAAAATTATGCGTTCACGAATTATACACGTATTTATGTACCTAAAAATTTGAGGTATTCCAACTTTTCAATCTCTCTGTGGTCAAAATGCAAGATCCATTTATCTCTGAGTTCAAAATGTTAGATCCACTTATTTACTTATATATTTGGAGTATGTTTTAAAATTGATTGTGTTTGGTTTAGAGTTTGTGTTTTAAGATTTGATAAAATAAATTAATGGTTAGAGATTTAGAGGTATTAGGTAAAGAGTAAAAAGCTTATTTTCAGTTTGTAAAAAATCTATTAATTTTGGCATGGGTTATTTTTGGATAATAGTGATGGCAGATGGGTCAACTTGCATTTAAGGATTGTAGCTAATATTGATTGTCTTTGATAACTATATTATAATAAATTTTTTCACTATTTTAAAAAACCTATGAAAAAAATATGTATATTTAAAAAAAAATCTAAATATTAGTAAGTTTCAAATTTATTTATGAAAATTAAATATTAATGAAAAATTGTCTTTTTTTAACCATAAAAATTAAAATATTAACATTAAAAAATATTTAAAATATATTAAATTAGATGTAATGTTTTAAAGACATGTTAAGAATATTTTTACATTGGTTATTCTTTAATTTATTATTAATTAAAAAATCATTTTCCCTTTTTTTATTAAATTTTTTACTATATTTTATTTCAATTTTTTTTTAAATATTTAAACTTTTTTTTTTTTTACTTATATAATTTACAATTATTTATTTAATTTTATTTTTTCATCATTAATTATGTTTTTTAAGTTTTGTTATCTTTATCGCAATAAATAACCCTTGACTTCAATTTTTATAATCATATTGCTTATCACTTGCTTTTCATCTTACTCATAAGTAGCTTTTTCTAATCTTTGAAAAAATATTTTAAAATGACATTTTCAATCAAAAACAATAAAATTAAAATAATTATTTGGGATAATATAAGTATTTTATATAAATATTAAAATATGAAAAATATATTAATTAACATTAAAGTAGCTAATTAAAATAAAATTAATATTTTATATTTATTTGTTTGAAGTGACATTTACATGCTAGTGATTGTCTAAGTGATTAAATAAGAAAGATATTTTTTAAAATGATTTTATAAATTTAGCCCAGCAATCCAATTTTTTTGGTTAAATGTTTTAATATTACCAATCTTTATCAGATTATTAAAAATTATGTAAATGTAATTAAAGTTCATACACATTGAATTTGTATTTAATTGGGTATTAGATGTAATGTTTTAAAGACATGTTAAGCATATTTTTACATTGGTTATTCTTTAATTTATTATTAATTAAAAAAATCATTTTTTCTTTTTTTTTTATTAAATTTTTTACTATATTTTATTTCAATTTTTTTTTAATATTTAAATTTTAAATTAGTTTTTTTTACTTATATCATTTACAATTATTTATTTATTTATTTTATTTTATTTTTTCATCTTTAATTATGTTTTTAAAGTTTTTTTTATCTTTATCTCAATGAGTAACCCTTGATTTCAATTTTTATAATCATATTGCTTATCACTTGCTTTTCATCTTACTCATAAGTAGCTTTTTCTAATCTTTGAAAAAATATTTGAAAATGGCATTTTCAATCCAAAAAAACAATAAAATTAAAATAATTAATTGGGATAATATAAGTATTTTATATAAATATTAAAATATGAAAAATATATTAATTAACATTAAAGTAGCTAATTAAAATAAAATTAATATTCTATATTTATTTGTTTGAAGTGACATTTACATGCTAGTGATTGTCTAAGTGATTAAATAAGAAGATGTTTTTTAAAATGATTTTATAAATTTAGCCTGGCAATCCAATTTTTTTTGGTTAAATGTTTTAATATTACAAATCTTTATGAGATTATTAAATATTATGTAAATGTAATTAAAGTTCATACACATTGAATTTGTATGTAATGGGGTTTGTTAACAACAATATATGTTCATGCTTTAATAACCATTCAACTAAATTTATTATGGAGATGATGTTATAAGGATTCACATCATAGATTAAGTATGAAGAACATCAAAGACCAAGTATGAAGAAGAAATGTGTAACTCTCGTGTGAGACCAATTTAAGGTGGCCAGTGGTTGCACTCAACTCTACATTCAATTAGCTAGAAAGCTCATACATATATATATATGGCTACAAATAAGTTGAGGAGTTAGAGCAATTTCCTCATAAAAAGGATCTACAAACTAAATAAAAACCACAACTTGAAGGAGACTCAACAAATAACTAATAATTATATCATCTAGAAACTATTACATTTCACTCCATTAGTTCTAAGTCTCCATTTTAATGGAGAAATGTGTTTTTTACATTTGGTCTAAGTCTCAACCAGACTTACAATTTGACTTTAACAACTTTGTCTTGACTTTTCTTTTTATTAAATAGTGATGGTGCTTCTTTGTTGTTTAGCTTTTGGTAAGTGCATGTTGCAAATAGGTTGTGGTCTTATCATCATTTGCAATACATCATTAGGTTCATGGGACTTGGATTTTCCTTTATTGCTTGAAAATTCTTCATTACATTCATAAGTGGGTTGTTGCACTTTGTCATTATATTCATCTATGCCATGTTCAGTGGATTGTTGCCATATTAGCTCATAGTAATGTCTAATTTCTTTAGGGCCCCAATGCATCAGAATGCCATGAACTTCTTCAAATGTATCCATTGTTGTTTCAATTTCTATGTCATGTATGATTCATTGATTCTTCGTTTCTATTGTCTATTGGTGTAACTTCAGTGCAAGCTCCATCAGAATATGGTGTTTCAAGCTATGATTTAATGAACTATAATTCATATTCAAACCTTGTTATCTATTCTTCAAAATTTGTTATTTCTTCCTAGTTGTTAATATCTGCATAGTGAGAAACATTCATGAGATTCACAAAATCATTATAATTTGAGTTATTTTCATTTACCTTTATGTTGAGAGTTTCCTCCATTTCTTCATCTTTGTCTTCCTATGCCAAATCTTCATTCTCTTTTGCATTACAATCTTTGTACTTGGTTTCATCTTGCCCATCTAGTTGATCTTCAACTTGGGTTATCTCTCCAATGAGCAATTTATCTATGAGCTTTTTCTCCTATAGCATTTGATACTGACCTTCACTTGAAAATTTTTCATTATTGTATTTAACTAAAGTTACCAAGGATTCACATTGTGGTTCATAAGTTAGTGCACATTCATTATTTAAATATTGCATCATAGGGAGTTTACTTACTATCACATGTTACTTTATTGTTAGTTACATACATACTTTCTTCAGTTATCATTATAGTTTCAATCTCGATTTGACTTATGATACTTTCAACACAATCACCATTTTCAACAACACCTTCATCGACTTCGACTTTCTCACTCTACTTTAGGTTTTACTTCATTTCAAGAATATCCCAAAATAATTTTGCATTACATGCTTCACCAAATTCATGCAAAATACTAAACAAAATGTTTTCATCTAGTGCTGATATAATAAGAAACAATGGTATCACACCTCTACTCTTATCATGGGGATTTATAAAAGTTTCTTGAATAAATTGTTGTAAATCCACTGAACCATTTAGTACTTCTATTTTCAGTGCCCAAAGTTTAAATTTTTTACTTAAGAAATATGGAAGAATTGACATTAATTGTTTAAATATTGCACCAGTTTCTTCAAATTCTTTGCATTGATTCAAATCTATATTTGGATTCATGTCTTCATTAGGCATTGGTTTTATGGCTGGAAATAATTCATATTCTACCTCTTCCCTTTGATACTTCCTCCTGAACTATTTAATTCTCCTCTACCAACCCATGCTTGGTGTGCATTCTTCTTCTGTCAACTACCTAACCCAAAAAAGCTTCTAAATGGACTCATGAAAAAGTGATCATCAAAAGGGTCATTGTCAAAAAAGTTTAAAAAGATAGACATATTGTTGGTGCACCATTTTACCTCCTACCACAAAGCCAAATCTGCAGCAAACAATGTACTTTGGCTCTTACTAGTGCCTTTCCCTAACACTTACCACTTTGGCACAACATATCTCCCTATAGTCGCTCATCCACATTGTGACAAACCATTCACCACAGTCTGCATAATAGGTCAAATTTGTGTGGGTAGCAAACAAACAACTGCAATTTCCATGTACTCAATCTACGATGAGAAACTTTGCTTTAAGCATATTAGGGTTAGTCTTCTACATAACAATCATGCCCTTGACTTAATACAATAGACTCATTGACACTAGAAACAATGTGTAGCTCCTACTTTGTAGCTGATGTCTAGCACCAACCGAAACAAGGAATTTCATTAACGACTTCTCCCCTTTTAAATGTATATTCACGCACAACAAAATGACAACCTGTGGTTACCCATGACTCCACATGTCAGGAACTATTTTCAACAACCTATCCCAAGCGTAACTCCATGCACGTGGTCGCTCCAATAGTGATCAATCATACAATGAATGCGTCTCTCCCAACAACAATTAAACAAACTGGTCAGACTAGTTCTCCTCCTCGTGGACATGACTAGTGTACATATGTACTTTTCCAAACATTGATACAAACTCCTATGAATAGAGACCGTGTGCTTATCCCAACATACAATGAAAGCAATCTCTCCCAAAAACAATTAAACAAATTGGTTAGCCTAGTTCTCCTCCTCGTGGACAGGACTAGTGTGCATATGTACTTTTCCAAACAACGATACAAACTCATGAATAGAGATGGTGTGCTTATTCCAATAGTAAACGTTCCAAACGTAGGTCTCGACTCCAACACAATGAACCACACATACTCCAACACAATGAACCACACATAGGTCTCATTCCATGCCACAATTAAGAAATATCACAAGACAATACAACTATCACTCTTGAGCTCCAGCCTGAGGTCTCATTGAGAGATATAACTACAAAGTTGTACCGTGAAGTCTTAAGGATTAATTTCCATATATGGCTTAGCCGATCTCAAAGGAATGCCCTTCCTCACAAACAAATAAAGAAAATCAAAATCAGATCTAATTAAATTAGATCGAGTTGAGCTCTCTCCGAATGCCAACACTCTGCAAAACATGTGGCTCTTACTCCCAAAGCCAAGAAGTAATAACCACTGCCTTCAGATTTGAATGCTACATAGTTGGTATTTGTCCAAACCAACAAATTATCCTCTTTTTCCTTTGCAAATATAATCTATCTTCCAACATAACATGAAATTTAGTGTTTCAATAATTCTTTGTTGTATCATATGTGATCATACTTGTCTGAAAAATTTGCAAGAGGCTTAACTCATTAACCAATCAAAACATGACATGCAAATATGCAACACCACAAGCAGATCCTAGTCAAATAAAAAAATCCTCTCATAGCTTTGACTGATCTTATCCACACGAAATGATCTCAATCACAGAGACACAACTACATCAGAAAAGAGAGTTTTACACAACAAAACATATTCACTCTTCCATTGTGGTGCACACAGTGTCAATAATACCTCACAGACAAGCTCACGACTTCCAACGATATGTAAGCTCACAAAATTTTCCACTTGCTTTGAAATGGGGCACCAATCCTCATGTCGCGAGCCTTCAGCTTCCAACACTAGTTTCTAACAAGAAATTGCTTGACTAGCTCCATGCAATAGTGGATCCTCCACCCTCATGTACCGTGCTCCATGCAGGTCTCCGCACAAAGTGTTACTAGTTCTATACATAGGTTTCTACATAACATCAAAGTCTCATAGACTCCACACAAATCAGACATATGTTCTACACACACGTTTCTATGGACCGATCCATCCATGATCATAGGAGATCTGCGCCCCAACACATAACATGCCCAACAACAACACCAATATGATTTCTTCAATTATCACAGACCCCAACAACACAATTCTCACACAGGATTTGAACTCATAGATCAGTCTCACGCACAACAGATTACACACTTTAGGAAGCTTCAAGAACAATGGGATGGTTGCAGCTCCTCGCCGGTCAACCACTCTTGATTGCATGTTGAACCTAAAGAGGAAGCATGGAATCGTGCCATATGGAATTCGCAGAATATGGCTATGTGGGCCTCAAAGGAAAGCAACTGTCATAATTTCTGGAAAAGGTAAATCATGATCTCACTTATAGAACTAGAGCTATTTCGAACTCTACACCAGGTGTTGTGTTTACAGGGACCCAGATTACGTTTGAAGGAGTATGATGAAACTGTGGCAAATAATGTCCTCCACACATAGCAACTCCATAATCACAAATATCACATGCTCCACGACTCACAGTGCCCCAAATCACACACTAAAAAAACAATGACCTATTCTTATAAGTCTCTCTCACGTTCGACATGACCTCTTCTCAACAACCTCTGTCAAGAAACACCTTTTTTTTTTCTAATCACCTTTATATTTACAACATCACACAACCTTAGATCCTCTCCCGGTTTTCACTTCGACGAGCGACACAACACAATGCAGACACTACACTCTTCCACACTCCACAATGTTCGCATAGTCCACTCGCTTACATGGCCACGCACTCGTTCCATGGAAGGGGTAGTGAGCGCTCCGACGAACATTATTTTTCTTCAATTCTTTATACTACATAGTACGTGCAATACAATACACAAAATCACAACCACTCCACAACACCTAAAGACCTGAGCTCGAATTTCAACAACCACACCACACACATTGATGTCGAGTTGTGATTTAAAGGTTTCAACTTGAGGAACAACTTCAAACTAAGCGTACACGTTGGTCACTACAATTTCCAACATTGATCTGCAACTCTATGACCGAATTGAACCTCCACGTGATCAATACATACTGCTCATAAGGAAACTATCTTAAAAAAATGTTCATGTGCTCCAACAACGCTTTGTGATCCACACTCTCTACAATTGAACAACGAAGCAACAACTCTTTGCAACAATTCTCACAGCTCTATAAACAACATTGGCAACAAAAATATTTAGGTGACCCTCTCCTCCACACAATCCGCGCCTCTCAACAAGTCTCAACACAATGTTTAATTTATTCAATGCAAGTCCAACACCATCGAACAACACTCTCTAACTGCTTTCATGTTGCAGTTGCACAGATCATCAAAATGCATGATAAGCTCTCCTTAATATGTCAATAACGCTCTCAAAATGCTTCAAACCCTCAAGAAATTCATCTTCTAGCTTGATGCTCTGATGCCAACATAAAATCAAAGAAGGAGAAGTATGAAGAAGAAATGTACAACTCTCAAGGGAGACCAGTTCAACCTTGAGAGTGTCTGCACTCAACTCTACATTCAATTAGCCATAAATCTCATACATATATAGAGTTACAAATAAGTTGAGGAGTTAGAGAAATCTCCTCATAAATACGATATACAAACTAAATAAAACCTACAACTTGAACGAGACACAACAAACAACTAATAATTACATCATCTAGAAACTAATACATTTCTCCATTAATTCAAAGTCATTCTTTAAAACCTTTTTGGTTTTCACAAACTTTTAACCCATGCGATCTATTCTAGAAGTGTACACATGGCCCATTTCCTCTAAACTCAGACGTTTTATTTGGATGGAATTAGAGAGCTGAATTCACACATGGGACAATTTGTTGCGCAAAGGTTATATTGGACCTAATGTTCGGGTCCTTTTCTCCAAGGAATCAAAATGAGTTGATCACTTATTTTTTTAGTGTGTTTATTCTATGTCTCTCTAGAATGTTGTCCTTTGATCTCTCAACATACAAGAGAGTGGATCTCGATCTACACTTGAGGCTTGTCTCTTCTGGTGGGGGAAAAAGAAAGGAAGATACAAATCTCTGCGCATTTTCATTACTTCGAGCATTTGGAAAGTGGATAACAAGTTTATCTTGTAGAAATTCTCACTGTAGATTAAATTGATTATGCAATGTACTAAAGCAAAATACTTAATCTACTTTTACAATCAAACTAGCGAAAGTTTAATCGATTTTGAGCAAGATCAAACAAAACACATATAACAGAGAAGAAGATTCAATCACACATGAAACACAGAAGAAAACTATGAGGAAAGCCTCAACGAAAAACCCCGCTATCTGTATTATCATACAAATGGAAATATCTTAGGATTACACAAAGCTTTAGCTCTCAAGCTATCCAACTCTAAGTACAATCCCTCACCGCTGCTCATAGACAGAATAGACAACATCATGGAAAATTTTAGGGGCTAATGTTCGCCCAGTGGGCTAATTTTCCATGACTTTTCCACAAAAAAGATTCGCCAATTTCCAATTTTATAAAAGACGATTCGCCCAAATTTTAGAATATAAAATTATTTTACCTTGAAAATCGCCAACATTATAGAGAGACTATATATAAAATAATTATAAATTTGATTAATTTTACAAATATATCAATAAACATTTATAATTTGCATATTAGGGATTAGTGAGATTCGCCAATGTTTTAAACTTCAAGAAAATTTTCCATCCTTAAAATTTTCCTTGGACAACATATATACCTTTCCCTTTGTTCTCCAAGCCTCCTATTTCCTTGCGCTATTTCTCCTGGGTGATCCAGCTGTAACTAGTGTGATTCTCACCTCACACATTACTCTGACCTTTGTAGTAACTGTGCAATCCTCAAGGAATGAATTCCTTCTGCATGAAAGAAATATTCACATGGGAATATTCTAGCAACTGATAGTACATTGTCCCTGCCTTTAATCTCAATTGGGTCTTTGTCTGAATTGACATGCATGAGTTATTTATGAGAGAATATTCAGTTATCTGGAGAACACTAGTTGCATGCATGCATGCATTAACTGATTGAACTCACAATTAGTTCCACAAACTATTTGAAACTAATTTAATTGGACTTAACTCAGTTAACTGAACTAACTAATTACAACTCATCCTTATCTCCTTAATTAAGGGATAACTTCCTCAATCAAAGGGATAATTGTTGCATGTCTTTACAAAGACTTCATTTTTTATTTTCACCAACTAATTAACTCAAGTTGAATTAATTAATTATTTTTCAAACAACTAGTGAGACTATATTCGAATTTTGATTCTCCATTTTAATCCAATGACAAATTAAAATTGGAATATATCCTAAAATGCTATCTATAGCAATGCTATTTTTAGCATTTCTTGTTGCTATTATCAACACTCCCTTTCAACAAGAAAGGGATTATCTGCCACCTTGATCCTCTCTCTGTGGAACTCGAATTTACACTTTGACAATGCCTTAGTCAAAATGTCAGCATCTTGCTCCTCGGTTGAAATATATTGTAACAACATGATCCTCCTCGCCACACAGTCTCTGAGATGATGGTACCAAATGGCGATATGGTTGGACCTGTCATGAAATACTAGATTCTTAGAGAGTTTGATACAACTCTGATTATCACAATAGATCACAGTTGGATCCATCCTCTGATCAAACAAACCAACTAGAATTTTCCGCATCCAAATGGCCTCACATGCTGCCTGACTTGCAGCCATGTATTCAGCCTCTGCTGAGCTGAGTGCAATTGACCTTTGTTTCCTGCTGTACCAAGAAACTACAGCTAAACCAAGGTTGAAAATTCCTCCTGATGTTCTCTTCCGATCTAATGGACTCCGTGCCCAATCTACATCTGTGAAGCCTTGTAGCTTCACTCCCTCTGACCGTCTGTACCATAATCCAAACTGAGATGTGCCTCTGAGGTATCTCAAAACATGCTTTGCTGCCTTCCAAAATAGCTTGGTAGGCTGAACCATAGCTTAACTTAGTTGGTTCACCGCGTAGCGAAAATCTGGTTGTGTCTTCACTAAGTGCATCAGTGAACCCACAAGCTGCCGATACACAATAGCCTCTACTACCTCACCTGAAGTAGCATCCTCCTTCCTCCAGTTACCTGCTAGAGGAGTCTGCATGGGCTTGCACTTCTCCATGTGGAATCTCCTGAGTATCTCATTGGCATACTTGGCTTGAGACACAAACAACTCCCCATCCTTCTTCCACACTTCCATGCCTAGAAAGTAGTGCATGAGACTCATGTCTTTCATCTCAAACTCTCTTGCAAGGTCCTCCTTGCAAGACATGATCAACTGATCATCACCTATCAATATCAGATCATCAACATAAAGAACAATGTTCAACTACTTACCTTCCACCATGATGTGGTACAAGTTTGTATTCGCTTCACTCTTTGTGAAGCCCAACTCGGTGAAGTAGTTTTCGATCCTGGTGTACCAAGAACGAGGTGATTTCTTCAGCCCATACAAAGCTCTCTTGAGTCAACACACATACGACTCATGATCAAAGGTCTCAAATCCTTCCGGCTGCTCTATGTACACCTCTTCCTCAATCTTGGCATTGAGGAATGCAGTGTTCACATCCATCTGATGGATCTTCCAACCCATCTGTGCTGATAGTGCCAACATCGATATGCTAGATCAGTACCTTCCTATAAGAGCAAAAGTCTCATCATAGTCGATCCCCTCGACCTATGAGAAGCCACGGGCAATAAATTTTGCCTTATGTTTATCCACACTACCATCAGCAACATGCTTTACCTTGTAAAGCGAACAGGAACTCATAACTGACTTGTTCTCCAGTCTAGGATCTGTAGGTTTTAACCTCATACAAAAATTACCTGCATACGAATTCTAAAACACAGAAAATAAACAATGCGAGAGCATAACACATAAAACACATATACACAGAGATTTTCCCCTAGATCCCAAAACCGGGAATACCAGCTTGATTTTTCATTATGTTAATTTCAATGTTATAATACATATTTATGCATTCCAAAGCATCCAATACCATGGACCGAAAACCATCGTGTCCAAAACCATGGATCAAAAACCATTGCGTCCAAAACCATGTGCGAAAAACATGCACAAAACCATAGGTAGGTCCGCCCAACGTAATATAGGGTCCAAAACCAAAATTTTCTAGAGCGCTGCCCCAAACCCCATAGAGTGAGGTTACCTGCACCTCTCAAACCCCTTTTGAATCCCCCCGCTATGCAATCGGCACAACGAAGGGGGGCTCCGCCCCCCTTCTAACCCCCCAGTTAACTACTTGGGCTAGTTGTGGAAAGAATATAACACAACCCAACAGGAACAACATCTCAAACATTGTTTTGAACTATGGAGTCATACTCCTCCACCATAACATCAACCCAACACCTTCCCCAACAAGGGCCATGTATCCAGTGTACCTATTAGGTGACCTCCTCTATCTACACTGAGAAGATGGTTCTCCCACATTCTCTCTCGCATCTGACAACAATCTGTCAGCATCCCTTTTGTGTTTCTGCCCCTCTCTGGAAGACTTTGCATGGGTGGATGTCTCCACTCCTGGAACGTCTGCATGTGGCTGCTCCGCATCAGTCTGAGGCTCCTCCTTAGAAACCAAAAGTTCCTCCTCTGCCCGAAACTTGAGCTCCCTCTCAAGGGAAACTCGCATGGCCTTCAGCTCATCGAACTTAAGATCTCTGCGAACCACTGTCCTCCGACTGGTAGGAAAATACACCCGATAGTTGTGGGGAGTATCAGTGTATCCCACAAGTATCCCCAACTCTGCTGTCGGCTCTAGCTTCTTCTAGGCATCCTTGGTCACATGGAAATAAACCCATGAGCCAAAGATCCTGAAGTGACCCACATCCGGTCTCTTCTCGGAGAATGCTTCCTCTGGTGTCATCATCCCAAGTATGTGATGCGGGCTTCTATTCTGCAAGTAAACCGTTGTGTTGCATGCCTCAGCCCACAAATGAAGTGGCTCCCACAATTGTTATGCTCTTCCTTTCGGCCACCCCATTATGCTGAGAGTTATGGTGTGCCATCAACTCTCGTTTAATTCCTTCTGCAGCACAGAAGTCCTTAAACTCTTGAGAGACATACTCTCCACCATTGTCGCTTCACAAGGTCCTGATCTTCTTTCCTGATTCTTTCTCAACCAAGGTTTTGAACTCATAAAACCTTGAGAAGGTTTGATCCTTCTTCTACATGAAATAAATCCAAAATCTATGAGAAAAAATCATCAATGAAAATCACATAATACCTTTGTTTAGCGTTGGAGGCTATTGAGAATGGTCCACACACATCTGTATGAACTTGCTCCAAGATTGCTTCAGCTCGACTATCTCAATCATGAATGGAAGATTTTGCATACTTACCCAAGGTACAACCTTTGCATGTGTTCACTTGCTCAAGTTTACCTTTGGGAGGTCTGGTAGAAATCTGCTGCATTATCTTCAAGGTCCCATGATGCAAGTGGCCCAACCTTCTATGCCATAACTCGCCAATATCTTGGCTTTGCACCAATTCTTCTTTGGAACTCAATGCAACACAGTCATCTACCTCCAACTTGTAGAGATTCTTCACTCGAATCCCAATCCTCTTGGTCTGACCCATGGCTATGTGTCTCAGGAACACCTTTCCTTTACTAAAGACTACATCATAGCCTTTGTCTTCCAACATCGTGACCGATACCAAGTTTTTCTTCAGTCCAGGCACATACTTTACATCAGTCAGGGTGAGAGGAGCTCCACGCTCCCTCTGAAACACAACCGTACCTTCACCTAAAACACGATACTTTCCATCATCGCCCATATCTATGCGCATATGGAGGTATTTCTCCTCCAAGGTACTGAATAAACTCTTATCGCTGGTCATGTGGAATGAGGCTCCACTGTCCAGGTACCAAACACAGCCCACCATCGATGAAAATATGCATGCGATGAGGGTAAAATCCAATTCGAACTGTAAGGCCAGTGCCTCACCATCTTTCGAGGATCCCTTCTTGGATTTCTTCAATGGAAAATTAGTTGCAAAATGGCCCACCTCATGACAATTAAAGCATCTCACTTTAGATTTGTCAATCTTCTTCCCTCCATGGGAAGAACTCGATTTGGAATGGGAAGCCTTCCCTTTCCCTTTCATTGCCTTACTTGCTAAGGCTAGATTTTCTTCATCATCATGCTTGGATGAAGAACCATCTCTGGTGCTTCTCCTGATCTCTTCCTGCATCAGATCTAACCACATTCGTTCCCAATCTGGCAATTTCTCTCTTCCATTCACTGAGTCTTGGCAGCTATGCCAGCTCTTAGGAAGACCGAGGAGAGCAAGACTCACCATATCATCATCAGCTGTCATGATTCCTACACTTCCAAGCTCATCTCTGTAGGTGGTGAGCTTGTTCAGATATGTAGAGATCATGTCGTCCTTTTCACACTTGATTTTCCGAAGCTTGTCCTTTAGCGCCAGCTTCCTCTGGTCGTTGTTCTTCTGATATAGATCTTTCAATGTTTTCCACATTGAAAACAGAGTCTCCTTCCCATGGAGATTCGAGACAATATGGTCTCGAACTCCCTCCAGAAGAATCCTCCTTGCTCTCGCCACACATTTCTTCCATTCTGCCAATTCTTGGGCATTAGCTGTTACTAGTTTGGGGACTTCTTGATCAATGAAGTCCTTCAAACCATTGTCCTCTAATACCGCTTCCATGCAATCCTTCCATTCTATGTAATTCAAGCTACCATCGAGGGCATACTCGAGTTTCAAGCCATTGAATGCCATTGGTGAACTTTGAAATGTGATAAGAAATCAATTTTGTACCTACAATCAAGAACTTCAAACTTCAAACTTCTCCCTTCTTTGTATATTGTTCTTTGCTTTGATACCTTTGCTTTGATACCATGTAGAAATTCTCACAGTAGATTAAATTGATTATGCAATGTACTAAAGCAAAATACTTAATCTACTTCTACAATCAAACTTGCGGAAGCTTAATCGATTTTGAGAAAGATCAAAGAAAACACATATAATAGAGAAGAAGATTCAATCACACATGAAACATAGAAGAATACTCTGGGGAAAGCCTCAACTAAAAACCCCACTATCTGTATTATCATACAAGTGGAAATATCTTAGGATTACACAAAGCTTTAGCTCTCAAGCTATCCACCTCTCAGTCCAATCCCTCAGTGCTGCTCATAGATAGAATAGACAACACATATGACTTTCCCTCTGTCCTCCAAGCCTCCTATTTCCTTGTGCTATTTCTCATAGGTGATCCAGCTGTAACCTGTGTGATTCTCACCTCACACACTACTCTGACCTCTGTAGTAATTGCGCAATCCTCAAGGAATGAATTCCTTCTGCATGCAAGAGATATTCACATGGGAATATTCTAGCAACTGATAGTACACTATCCCTGCCTTTAATCTCAACTGGGTCTTTGTCTGAACTGACATGCATGAGTTATTTATGAGAGAATATTCAGTTATCTGGAGAACACTAGTTGCATGCATGCATGCATTAACTGACTGAACTCACAATTAGTTCCACAAACTGTTTGGAACTAATTTAACTGGACTTAACTCAGTTAACTGAGCTAACTAATTACAACTCAAATACAACTCATCTTTATCTCGTTAATTAATGGATAATTGTTGCATGTCTTCACAAAGACTTCATGTTTGATTTTCACCAACTAATTAACTCAAGATGAATTAATTAATTATTTTTCAAACAGCTAGTGAGACTAAATTCGAATTTTAATTCAAGGACAAATTAAAATTGGAATATATCCTGAAATGCTATCTATAGCAATGCTATTTTTAGCATTTCTATTTTTAACATTTCTTGTTGCTATTTTCAACATATCTTTGAAAGTTTGGGTGCTGAACAATTCGCCGAAATTCGATCTGATTTGTAGCATAACAGGTTAATTTAGGAGGTTAATTCACTCGCATAGCATAACACGAGATTAATAGGAGATTAGTCATTACTGTCTATGAATGGCTCGATGTGAGCACCTCTACTTCCTTTCTCTCTTCTGGCTGGGAGGTAAGCCGAACTAGTGCGGACCTATCTCTATGCTCTACACCTTCCCTCTTTGAAATACTTATACTTAATAAGAAACGATCTTAATGAAAAGAAATAGATAAAGGAGGGCATCTATAGAAAGAAAGATAATGAGATGTCAAAAATATAGAAGGTAAAAGTGAAATTAGAAAAAATATGTTTTTTTAGTCATGGGAACTTAGCAACGAGGAAAGGAAAGAATGAAATTTATAGAAAGAAAGATAACAAGAGGTCAAAAATATAGAAGGTAAAAGTGAAATTGGTAAAATTATATTTTTTTAGTCTTGGAACTTAGAAATGAGGAAAGGAAAGAATGTCTGAAAGTGTTTGATTGTTTTATTTGTAATCATCTTTTTATTTATGGAAATATTATATATTATATGGAGATATTATATATAAACTAGTTTTAAATATAGAAAATTTGTCGAGTTTACTTCTAATAATGTTCATGCTGCCATATTTAGCCTTTAACCCCCCGATGCTTTATATGTTGGCCCTATTCACCACATAAAACCATATGCTGTGACCTCCTCCTTAGTCCCTGAGTGCCTAAATATTTATCTCCGCACATTTTCTCCTTAAGCTCTATGCCCTCAGTCACTATGCTACATAAAACTTGTCATGGTGCTAATGCTTATTCCCCGTGGCCTTTTAGCATGACGCTTTTATTTGTGCGCATTTAAAAACCTTCTAGGGTCATGCCTTCGGGTTGATATGTCCGATGGGGCTGCCTCTCATCTTCTTTGATTGTTTGTTGCTTCCACTGTGTACCGTTGACATGTCCTGTGCTTAGTAACCCTGCCAGTTTCATTGTGTGCCTTTAATTTACCTCTAGGGTAATCCTTGTGGGATTACACATCCTGTGGGGCCGCCTTTGTGCTTTTCCATTGGTCACTTCTTCACAAATTTCTATGCTAACATGTCCCACAACTTGTTACCCCGTTATTCTCCACTATGTACTATGAATTCCTTCTGGGGTTAATCCACAAGGATGATGTGTCCTGGTGGGGTCTTCCCTTGCACATGTGAGCCAATCAACTACAAATCGGAATGATTTATCTTTGACACCTAACACATTGCTCATTGCCCAACCATCCGGACAAACCCTTTGTGTGCAATGCTTAATCCTTCAGAAGTCCTACCTACATGATGACATCATGATGTCATCATTAGTGCCACATGGTGCTCTGTGAGTGGTCCACATGTCACTGAGAAATGGCCCACTTGGGTACCCAAAAACACCAAAAATGCATGACACATGTACTCTGATCTGTATTTCCACATCACCTGTGCTAACATCATATTTGACTAGGTGGATGTTGCCATGTGTCTTGTTAGAGAGGAGAGAGAAAGGGTCTCAGAGACTTGATTTTGTTCCAATTTTCTTTTATAGAAATCAAGGGTCCCGACTGTTTATTTAACATCGCGATGCCTCTTCTCCTTGTGCCACATTTCTCGACCTTGCTCCGAAAACCATTTGTGGTTTGCACTGGCCAAATCACCCATTCCAACACCGCTTTCACGGTTTGTGGTATTGAGGGGGGACGGTGTCAGAATCAATCACTGTAGTTGATCACTAGATTGGCAATATGGGAAAATTTTCCATTTCGACACCTCCTTGTGTGTTAACTCCTTTTCTGGCTAACCTGTCAGAACTCCTCTTGATGCACCGGTGGGATGCATGGGCCATGATCATCCTCTAGACATGCCTGTCATTTAACTCTTGGCCACTTGCAGGGATTACATTGTTCCACTTGCGTCGTCTCAGTCCCTCTTATGTGTGCTCTTTGAAATCTTGTTGGAATTGATCCTATCGAGATGAGTTGTATGGAGGGCTCCACCAATAACTAATAGAAATTATTCTCACTTTGCTATGTGCCCTACTACATTTGGTAAAGCGCCAAACTAACACACTCCAAAGGTCCACCAACCAGCATTAACTCTACACATTTTACTTTTAGGGTTATTCAACTTTAACTGGTCATAACTTATGATCCATGAGGCCATTTTCAAACTTCCATATACCACTGCAAATCTCTTTCATAGGTCTATCCATTTTCCTAGGTTCCATTTACTCTTGAAGTTATCTTCTAGATTAGAAATGCCTTCAAGCCTCTGCACCTATTTCATTAATGTTGATCTCCATTCTTCTTCTTATACCTATTACATCATCACCAACACTTTTAAAACCTTTTCCATCAAAGAAAACATATTTCTAACATTCTCCACCTTTGGCATTAATGGAAACACCTTGATTAAACAAAAAATCATCATGAGGACAAACCAAATATTCTTGTTCTCAAATCTCTCCTTTTGATGTTTCTCCCCTTGTGATGCATTTCTCTTGTACTGGGCTACTATTGTGAAGCTCTTATGCACCATGAATCCTCTAGGATTTCTTACTTTTGTTTGATCACCAAGATATATTCTCCTTTGACATCAATGGCAAAGATACTATTGACTCCCCCTCTCGACAATCTTCCCCTATCTTATTGATCCTATGGATCTGGAAGCTTCATCGTGATATGCTGGAGGTATATCAAATTAATTTCTTCCTTGTAAGGGAATAACTAGTGGAGGGAGGCAAGAGGAACAACTCCCAATATTTGCCTCAAGTACTCAAACTATTCTCTGGGGAGTAGTTTGGGAAAAATATCAGCAACCGATTCTTTTGTAGGTACGTACTCTAGCTTCATATTTTGATTGGCAACTTTCTCTCTCAAGAAATGGTACTTTACTGGAATATGCTTTGCCATGAAGTAGAAAACATGATTCTTTGACATGTTGATGGCACTTGTATTGTCACAAATAATAGTAATAAGCTGATCATAGAACACCTAGACATCTTATAAGGTATGATTCATCCACAATAGTTGAGTGCAACAAGGATTTGTTGCTATATATTATTCTTTAAATGTAGATAAAGAGATGGATGCTTGCTTCTTGATCAACCATGAAACTAGACAATCTCCAAGAAACAAAGCACCATCACTAGCTCTCTTACAATCATCTACATCACCAACCCAATCAACATCAGTATAAACAATCAAGAAAAAAATATTTACCTCTTGGGTACCACAATCCATAATCCATTGTGGCTCTGAGATATCTGAGAATCCTCTTGGCTGATGTTGGTGTTCATATATGAATTAAATAATTCACCCTTCCCCACATTAATTGTCAATCCAAGGCTTGTCTTATTATTTCAGGCTACTGTGCAAAGTCTATGCAGGCCACAATTTCCCTACCTAACATTGAGAATTCAATCAACAATATAACAATGTGTAACAATAAGAAATAACAGTAACAACAATCAGAGTAACAACAAATTAGGATTCACAACAACACAAACTTAATGAACCATTACAATGATAAATAAATAATCACAACAAAAATAAATCTACACCCACCACTAATTCAACAACACCTGACTAGGAGAGTGGGCCCAACTCTCCGATCATGGTTGTGGAAAAGAGATTGAAGGTTAGATAATACTCAGAAGATCAAGATTGCATTAATCAAAAGGAAAATATAGAAGTCTGCTATTACACTCTCAAAGGAAAACCTTCAATATCTAATCTGCTCCCTATATGCGTTATCTCCCTTTTCTCTCTGATTTTGCCTTTTAAATATATAAACAACAAAGGGAAATTTACAACAAACTGATTGAAAAATGATTTCCCATACAATTTAGATTGATTACAAAATCTCAATAAGCAAGATGAAATCTGAGACATATTTCCATCATGATTTAGTTGGAACAAGTTGAATTTGGTTATTGCAATTGGGCAACTTGGAAAACGGACACAATAGAAAATCTATAAATATGTCCTTCGAATAACCTTTATTTTCTCGTAATCCATACCAAATTGTGGAAAGCTACTCAATGGGAAACTAATTTGGTCTGTTCTGCACGTAACTCGTGTCTTAGACGTTCAATATTCTTCTTCATTTTCCTGAAACGTCCAACACAAAACTATCACTTTTTATTCCAACGAATTTCTTAGTTGGAATATTTGATTATGAGCTAAAGATTAAATTTGCAATCTGGAAGAGATCTTAGAAGCTAAAATCGCGAGTGATGTTATAACAAATTCATCAATAAACCATCATTGGAAAAATCATGCATAATAATAATCAATTTATTAAAAATAAAGGAGAACAAATATTACTTATCCACAAGAGTATAAATAATTATGAAATAGAATTATATAATAAATTATGATAAATAATGTGATAAAAGAATAGTAGAAATGGATGAAATGGATGTTAAGAAGTGATAATAATAATGACAAATTAGTAGTCCAACATCTCTCCCAAATTGAACACGTTGAATTTCCTCATACAACCCAATGCCTCTGTATTAACCAAGTTGTAATATCATAATCAAAATGTTCACCCTAGCTCACGATATTGATGGAACAAAAGGATTCATCCCCAAATGCTTCTTTAAAACAATAATTGTTCAATTCTAGCAATGTTGGTGAAGCTATAACAATTTTCATATTTACTTTCAATCATATGAAGTTGCAGCAAAGTATGATACAAACAAAAAAAAACTTCATTAACCATTTTCCCAAAAATTACAAATCAGATTTTGCTGAAATTTTGCAAGCAAATTTCTACTATATCAATGCTTCTCCAATCCGAAAATCAAATCTATCTAATGCACAGATCTCGAGATATAAACAAAATGGCTGTAGGTAATGATGTTTAATTTCTCAAAAATTGTAAATTAGTTTTGCTTGAAATTTCACAGGTTTGTTCCTATTACCTTAATACTTCTCCACACCAAAAATCAAAGCAATCCAATGAACAGATTTCAATATATCAGCAAAATGGTTGTAGGTAACAATGCATGATTTTTGGAATTTACCAATTGGTTTAGCTTAAAAATTTCTGGGTTAATGATACCTCTTTGTTGTCCAAAAATCACAAGAATCCAGTTGATATTTTTAAAGATATACACAAATAAATTTATGCACTACAAAAAAAAATGAAATTGTATACCTTAAATGAGGAAGACATGAGAAAACATCCATCATGCATAACAACTCTTCCCCCAAACTAGAGAATTAGCATGCCCTCATGCTACACTAGAAAATAAATTGAGGTGGTTGCTACAATCGTTGTTGAAATCTTTGCTTGGTGTATAACAACATGAAATAAGGGAGGTTTTGAGAATGAATAAGGAGATTGATGGATGAGGGAAGGGGTGAGGTGGGGAAGGGAGGAGGGGGAGAGAAGAGGAGAGGAGAAGGCCGCGAGGGGAGGGGAGAGGCGAGGTGGGGTGGTGAGTGGAGGAGGGGAAGCAATTAATTATTATTATTATTATTATTATTATTTTAAATGTTTCTTTTTAATACGATTATTTATTTATTGTTTTTAATTTTTTTTTTAACTTAAAAAACGGTTTTTTTTAATGTTTATTTATTTTTTCTTAAATTATATATATATATATATATATATATATATATATATATATATATATATATATATATATATATTAGTTTTTCATTTTTACAAGTTAATTTTGATTTCTTATTTTTTTATTTTTTACATTTTTATGGTTTTTGTTTGTTTGTTTGTTTTTTTTTTTTTTTTTTTTAATTTGTTTTATATATTTTATGATATTTTTTATTTTTTTTGTCATGAATTGTCCCCTTGCCACCCCTAGCCGATTGGGTCTCAAGGTGGCCGGGGAATTTTTTTATTTTTTTTAATGTCGTATTTTATTTTTGTAATTTGTAATTTGTAATTTTTTATTTGGTTTTATTATTATTATTATTATTATTTTGTAGGTAAGCACCCATAGGGGATTTGAACCAGTGACCTATCACAAGGAGTGCCTTAACAATGCACCCATTCACCGTCAATCCAAAGCTCCGTGGGCTATTTGGTTTTATTATTATTATTATTTTAATTTTACATGTTATGGTTAATTTTTTTTTTACATTTTATAGTTTTTTTATGTCATTACTATATATTTTTTATATTTCTTTTTTTTGTCATGTTTTTTTTTTTAGTTTTTTTTTTTTCAATATTTGAAATTTTGTTTTCTTATGTATCTTTCTTATATATATATATATATATATATATATATATATATATATATATATGTCCTGTGTTGATGCTTGTCTAGCAATCCGATCTCATTATGTGCAGTTTGATAGTTGATTTTTAATTTTTTTTTGCAATGTATCAAGTTGTCTTATATTAAGATTTTAAAATCGTTATACATTTAGCATTTTAAAAAACTTACCCTTGGTATAATAACTCTTTCATTCAGGTGTTCATTTTTAATTTTTTTTTAAATTTTTTTAATCATAATTTTTTTTCCATAATGTCATGCTTGAAATATTTTGAAAATTAAGATTGTTTTGTAGTCATAATCTTTGATTTTAATTCCATGGTTGAAAAATTGTCAAGATTTTAATGTTTTTCTAAGTCGTGATATTTTATCTTTAATGTTATGGTTGAAAATAGTTATAAATATTTTTTCTTAGCACCATGCTTGAAAATTCTTGGAGTTTTAAGGTTTTTCAAAGCAGTGATATTTTAAATTTAATGTTATGATTAATAATCGTTGGAATTTTAAGACTTTTCAAAGACGTGATATTTTATCATTAATGCCATGCTTGAAAATTGTTGGAAATTTAAAGTTTTTCAAAGTCATGATATTTTATTTTTAATGTCATTATTAAAAAACGTTAAAAATGTACCCTGAAAAAAAGACGTTATTCCGACATCAACACTTTTCAATTTCAAAGTGTTTTTTGCACCAAACAAAATGGCTTTTATTGATTTTTACTTTTTGGTTGTTTTTTCATGTTTTTTTGGGATTTTTGGGCTCGAGTACCTGTTTTGAGGTAATAGTTCCCGTTTGATGGGTAACTATGTTTAAGGTATGATAAACAAGCAATTTTTTTTTTGAGTGTTTGTAGAAACATGATTTTCAATATAACATGTCTACATACACAAATAAATTCAAATATCTACCACCGATATTGATATACTTAGCATATTGCAACAAACACAACTCTTTTTACAGGTAAAGAAATTTATTTATTTATGTACTTATTTATTCTATTTTCTACACTAATCTACTCTACTTGGAAAAATAAAATATACTTACATATAAGAGTACTTCCAATGGAACCATTTTCGAAATAAGGCCTCAAGTGTGTATATACCTGAATTTGAGAAATGCATGTCAATAAATACTAGGGTATGAGAGACCAACTTCCCCGTTAAGGATGGTGCCAAGAATTGTTGCAGTAGGGAGTGATGCTACAAGCAAAAGATAAGTGAAACCAGTGTTTAATATAGTCTTGATTTCCCATAGTTGTCATATTGTGAAGTTCTTCAACTGGGTTCCAGATTGTGTTGATGCTTTCTTCCTTGACCTCGACCCGTGAGTTTTGGGGGTCTTCCTCTACCCCTTTTGTTTGTTTTTCTATTCATACAATCTAGAGCAGATAATCATTCAAATGAATCTAAAGCTCAGGACTTGGAATAGGGTAAAAAATTCCCTTCCCAGGACGAGAGAGTGACCCTTAAAATCAAGAAGAAAAAAGAAAGAGAAACAAACCAACCATAAAATCTAATCTCGGAACCTGAAACAGGGTGGAAACTTCCCTTCCTAGGATGAGAGAGCGGTTTTATAATCAGACAAAAAGGTAATAAATTGAAACAACCAAAGAAATCTATTGCTCAGGCCCTGGAACAGGGTGAAAACTTCCCTTCCCAGGATGAGAGAGTGGTTCCTATGAACAATAAAAAATGCAGGAAATTGAAACCAACAAAACACAGTCAAAGTAAATCTAATGTTTAGGACATGGAACATTGTGAAAGCTTCCCTTCCCAGGATGAGAGAGTGGTCCTATGGTCAATACTGGTCATACTTTCACACCTTTTATAGCTTCCCTGATAACGGCGCCAAAAATTTGGTTTTTAGATATGAATTATAGAATTCACCCTTCCCCACATTAATTGTCAATTTGGGGCTCGTCTTGTTATTTCAAGGCTACCGTGCAAAGTCTATGCAGACCTAAGTTTCCCTACCCAGCATTGAGCATTCAATCAGCAACACAAGCTTAATGAACCATTATAGCGATAAAGAAGCAATCACAACATAAATAAATCTACACACACCACTAATCCAATAACAACTGATCAGGAGAGTGGGCCCAACTCTTTGATCAGGGTTGTGGCAAAAAGATTAAAGACTAGATAATACTCAGAAGATCAAGATTATATTAATCAAAAGGAAAATACATAAGTATGTTGTTACACTTTCAAAGGAAAACCTTCAATATTTGATCTGCTTCCTATATGTGTTATCTCCCTTTTCTCTCTGATTTGTGTCTTTTAAATATACAAACAACAAAGGGAATTTTACAACAAACTGATTAAAAAATTATTTCCCATACAATTTAGATTGATTATACAATCTCAATAAGCAAGATGAGATCTAAGAGATATTTCCATCATGATTCAACTAGAACAAGTCGAAGCTGGTTATTGTAATTGGGTAATTTGGAAAAAGGCTACAATAGAAAATTTGCGAATATGTCCTTCGAAGAACCTTGATTCTCTCCTAATCCAGACCAAATTGTGGAAAGATGCTCATCAGGAAACTAATTTGGTCCATTTTGCACAAAATCTATCTCTCAAATTTTCAATATTCTCCTTTATTTTCCCGAAACGTCCAACGCAAAACTATAACTCTTTATTGCAGTGAATTTCTCAGTTGGAATATTTGATTACGAGCTAAGTATCAAATTTGCAATCTAGAAGAGATCATGGAGGCTAAAATCATGAGTGATGTTATAAGAAATATATCAATAAACCATCATTGGAAAAATCATGCATAATAATCATCTATTTATTAAAAATAATGGAAAACATTTTTTTTTTGATATCTAGTGGAATTGGCAACAACGGTGATATCATACTTGTGTTACACAGGGTCGAATCCCACCGGCTGCCACTATAACCGCTAGGAGGAACCGCCCAGCGCGCAAGAACGACCCTCAGCTTAAGACGAGACTTGAACCTGTGACCTGCACAGTGGCACGAACAACTTAGCAGATCGTCTGCTGGCCATGAGATCAAACCCTTGCGGGCAAAGGAAAACAAATATTATTTATCCACAAGAGCATAAATAATAGTGAAATGGAATTATATAATAAATTGTGATAAATAATGATCTGATAATGAGATCTAAGACAATTAATAAGGTATTATAGACTCATGTGCATGGAATTTCCTATGTTACTTTATGCAATGGATTGATAAGACTGCGAAATACATAGACAATGAAGCAGTTAAAGAAGCATAATAGACAACACACATAAACACAACAAGTTTACTATGGATTTCACCCAATACTCCTAGGCTACATCTCCTGGTCTAGCCTTTAGTGGTGGCCTCTCTATTATGTCTTCAAAAGCAGAGTTTTACAACAATGAGCTCAAATTGAGCCTCACACAATAGGTACAAAACAATAAGGTTTTACTTGGATCCCCCAAGTCTCTTTTGAGTACACAAACTCTCCTTATTGACTCTTTGTCTCTATTGCTCTATCTCAGCACTGCTTTCAATACTGCCTGCCTTTATTTCTGTCGGTCTGTGGCTTTTAAAGCCAACTTGCAATGTCTGTTCATTTCCTCTTCTCGACTTTCTGTCTCCCGGCCTCTGTTTGCTCGAATCCCTCTTCTAAGCGTTTGCAATCATGGCATAACGCCTTTAGGGGAGGTGGCCACCTGTTCTGCAACAAATGAGTGCATCGGGCCTTTGAAATCCCTGAAATGGATGCTTTCTATTAACACAAAGAAATGCATTCAAAGCTGTGAAAATCTGCCAAAAACACTGTTCATCCAGACTTCAAATATTTATAAATGCATCCTATTCTCCTATCAGGTCTGCCTTTTTAGCGATATCGCATGTCCACCGTTGATCTAAGAGATCCAGATCCAATGGTTGTGGTTCATTTTGGGCGGCTCTGTCGTACGGAGTCTAACTGCTCGATAAGGGTGGTTTCCTTTCTCCTCAGCTTGGACACGTGGCAGCCTATGTATGGGATCGGGTGGAGCCCGGCCCAAACCACTTACCACCTTTGGCCTCCCGAAATCCCACTTGTTTCATGGATTTCCCTTTTATATTAAAAATGCATTAAAACATTGAAAAACCCGCTTCATCAGACTTGAAATCATATGTAATAGTATTAATAAACCCTTTCGGGTCCGAAATATCGCATCGACGCATTTTCTTTGGTTTTTCGTTTATTCAACAAAAATGTGATTTACAAAGGAAAACTCTGTTTTCCAGATCTCAAATCATATCAAATAGCGCTTATATATCCATCGAGTCCGGCTAATCACATCGCATATCTATATATATATATATATATAGAGAGAGAGAGAAGCCCCGCTCCATTGTGTTTGCCGATTGTGATTCTGCGATGCAACGTGGGCCGTCGATCTGTGCGATTGATTGACGGTCCTTATTGACTCCGCCGATCACCATCGCAAGTTCCACAGGGTCTCCGCCGATAACCTCCGATAGCCTTTGCCAATTGCGATTTGCCAATCAGATCTGGACCGTTGATCAGCTAAATCTGACGGCTACTATGCATTCACTGTTCAAGCCGCCGATAGCTCTGTTTTCACTGTTTTCTTGTGTTTTTCGCCTCCTGATCGTGTTTTCTGATGTTTTTAAGGATTCTTCCCATGCGTTTGCTTTGATCTTTTAAATGATTTTTGAATACTTAGAGAGTTCTTGGATCCATTTTGGATCACGCCTTCCCATTGAAAAAGGATTTTGGACCACCAAAAGTTGGTTTTTAAGCATCAATCAAGTGAGGATAGAGCTTCATCACTTGTCTAATCTCTGTCCATTTTGCACTGCTTGGTTTTGAACCTTTGAGTCCAATTCTCAGGTACTCAACATCCCCACTGCATGTAGTTCTCACCTTCCTGTCTAGAACTGTATCTTCCTGCAACTCATTGAGATATTCAGGCAACAGATCATCAATAGAAGGCAACTGAATTTTCTCTTCAGGATATTCAATAAAAGAAGGTTCAAATAGTCTCAAGTTCTTTGCATTAACTACTGAATAGATGTGCATGTACGCTGGAAAATCAAGGCGAAAATAATTCTCACCAATTTTCTCAAGTATCTTGAAAGTCCCATACCTTATTGGCTTCAACTTTTTACCTTCACCTTGCATTCTATCTTTGCTGATGTACAACCATACTTGATCACCAACTTGGAAGCTATGCTCAATTCAATGCTTTTCATGCCTTGCCTTGTACTTGGCTTTGCTCTTTTCCATTTGTTCCTGCACTTCCTGGTGAATTTCTTGTATCTGTTCAATGAACTTGGTTGCTTTGTCCACATCACTGTGTCCATCAACTGCTATGTCTTTACTAAAGAAAAAATCCAAGGGAGACCTTGGTGTGAAACCAAAACAAGTCTCAAAAGGAGATCTTTGTGTACAAGAATGTTTAGCATGGTTGTAAGCATGTTGCACATAACACAAATGTTCATCCCAAAGTTTGGGATGCTTGCTACAATATCCCTTGAGCAATTGGATCACTGTCCTGTTGACCACCTCTGTTTGGCCATCTGTTTGTGGATGAAAGGCTATTCTCTTCTTCAATCTGGTGTCCATTAACTCCCACAGACTTGACCAAAACTTCCCAAAAAATCGGGAATCTCGATCAGAGACAATAGAAGTGGGTAACCCAAAATGCACCCAGACATGCTGAAGGAAAAACTTCGTTGTTTATTCAGCTGTAATCTCCTTGTTACAAGGTATTAAAATACACATTTTTCTAAACCTGTCCACAATAACATATAAATAGTCATGACCTTTTCTAGATTTTGGCAGTCCCCCAACAAAGTCCATGGAAACACTTTCCCAAGGATGAGAAGGAACTGGAAGTGGAGTGTACAAGCCTATTTTTCTATTGCTAGGATTTCTTTTAGCACACATGGTACACCCTTTAATATATTTGGAATTTGTTTCATGCATTCTTGGCCAATAACAAAATCTTTGCAACTGTTTTACTTACACCAAAATGACCTGATATTAGAGAAGTGTGTGCTTCTCGAATTAAATTAACTCTTTCAGTTTGAGGAATGCATAACTTTCCCAAATGATATAAGAGTTGGTCCTTAACATGATAATCCAATTCTTCTACTTGTTTTCCATGACTTAAATTTGCATATACATCTTTAAAATCTACATCTTGAGCATATTTTTCAATGTAGCTTTCATGCAATACTGAATTATGCTTAAGTATAGTAGATGCATTTATGATTGGCCTTGACAACATGTCTGCAACTTTATTGTGTATGCCTTTCTTATACCTGACAACTAGATGAAACTGTTGTAGAAAACCCATCCATATATAGTGTCTTGATTGTTGCAATTTAGTTTGTGAGTGTAAATATTGAAGTGGTTGACGATCAGTATGTATAACTGTTTCTTTGCCCAATAGGTAATGTTTCCACTTTTTCACACTCTGCACTAATGCATACAATTCTTTATCATATGTGGGATAATTAACTACTGTAGAATTAAATGTCTCAGAATGGTAGCATATGGGTTTACCATGTTGCATCAACACTGCTCCCATGGCATAGTCACTGGCATCTATTTCGATCTCAAATGGTCTTTGAAGATCTGGCAATGCTAGTACTGGTGCTGTACTAATTTTTTCTTTCAAGGTGTCAAAGGCTTTCTGCTGTTTGCATCCCCACTTAAACACCTTGTTCAATCCTGTTAAAGCATGTAAGGGAGCTGCAATTAAGGAAAAATTAACAATAAACTTTCTCCAATACTATGCTGCTCCTCAGAAGCTTCTAACATCTGTAGCAGATTTGGGTTTAGGCCAGTTCACAATGACTTCAGCCTTAGAGGGATCTATCTTCAATTCACCACCCCCTACTATATGACCCAATAATTCAAAGATGTTTTACCAAATTCACATTTTGATAGCTTAACATAGAGATTTTCCTTTTTTCAAAACATATAGAGTCTGCTTTACATGCTTCAAATGTTCTTCCCATGTTTTACTGAAAACAAGATTGTCATCTAAATATACAATTACAAAATCATCAATAAAATTTTGGATTACATCATTCATTACTCTCATGAAAGTGGCAAGAGCATTCGCTAAGCCAAAAGTCATAACTAGCGATTTATAGAACCCTTTCTTTGTTTTGAAAGAAGTCTTCCATGCATCTTGTTCTGCAACTCTGACCTGATGGTAGCCACTACGCAAGTCCAACTTGGAAAAGTAAACAACTTCTTTTAGCTGATCTAATAGATCATCTATGCGAGGAAGAAGATAATGATTCTTGATCGTTATTTTATTCAGTGCTCTGTAATCAATGCACATCCTCCACGAACCATCTTTCTTTCTCACCAACACAATTGGAGATATGCATGGTGATGTGCTTGGCCTTATGAATCCTTTGTCGAGTAGCTCCTGTACCTACTTCTTAATCTCTGCATTCTCTAAAGCGGATAACTTGTACATTCCAATGTTAGGCAATGGAGCATCTTGCTGCAAATGAATATCACGTACAATTTCCCTTTTGGGTGGCAGACATTTAGGTTCTTGAAATAAGATATCATATTCTCAAACAACTTTTCTAAATCATCTTGTTGTTTAACATCATAGCCTTCAAATACTTTGGTTTTATCATGTTTCTTTTCCTTTACAACCATTAGTAAAAATTGCTTGCATGAATTTACAATTCTTTTCATCTGCCCTGAGTTAATGAGAGTGTAGTTATTTTTGAGCTGATGAGCTCTTATAGTATTCCATCTTTTGTGAGTTGATACTTATTTTCAGCTCTATAGAAAATGGCTTTTCTATCATACAAGTAAGGACTTCCTAAAACAGTACCACGTATATCCAAGGGAAATACATCTAACTCAACCTCATCTACAAATGCTAACCCAAAAGCAAACCTAAGTTTACATTGTCTAGTCACTCGTAGCTTTGCTTTATCACATACCCAACCTAATGGATATGGCTTCTTGTGAGGTGTGGTTAGTAGTCCCAATTTCTTTACAATTGCTTCAGAAATCAAGTTTACTTGTGAACCACTATCAAATAAAGTATCAATCTTTTGATTGTTGGAAATAACTCTAATATGAAAAAGCTCATGTCTTTTCCTCTTATTTTCTTCATTATCAATAGTTTGTTCAGAATTACTAGTAGATGCTTCAGAATCTTTACCTTTTGTACCTGTGGCTGCGATTATTGTTTCATCACCTAAGTCTGACCCCAAATCTTTCTGAATAGCAGCAACAGTCTTCTTCTTCTTGCCATCGAATGATCCAGATTTAAACAGGAATGCAAAAAATTACAGAGATAACCATAAACACAAAGATGCAGTGGAAATAATACTTTATTTCATTAATGTAAAATACTGAAATATGCTTACAAACAGCGATGGAAATAGATCATCTAGGGCGATGGTAGCTTATCTCTGAGAAGAGATGTGGCGGCTACATGGCTTTGAATTGTGTTACAATGAGGCTCGAAGGCCTATTTATTGTTGAGAAACAATGGAAAACCCTAAACATCCAAAAACCTAACCCTAGAAGATGAAACACCAAATTGTGGGCCCCGTTTTGGGTAAATTGGTACATCAACTTCCCGGGGTTGTAACTTTGGCATATGATCTCCATTTGACGCGCACAATAGCTCGTTAGAAAGATCTATTCAACGAGTATAACTTTGGGAAGAGAAACATTGGTCATAGGACATTGACCAATGTTGCTCACGATTTTCCCAAAAAAATTCGTTTAGGGCCTCAAAATGGCTCCGGAAGTTCAGGACCTGAAAAAACTGCTAAAAATAGTAAATTGTGCTACAATTGTGGAAACTAAAAAATTGAAAGAGACAGTTGTGGGGGTCCAAATAGGATAGGTGGGTGGCCACCAACATCCTCCGGGATCATTCCTCCCCCCTTAGGAAGCAGTGGTCCCCATTGTGTTGAGTTCCTCCCTGAGATGAGGAAGCTTCTGCTGAGCTGGGTCTCTAGTGAGGTGTTCTACAATATCTGATGTGTCCAGTAATGGTGGGAAGCATGGTCAATGATGGTCCATATTGAGCACTTGGTGCAAGCGAAGGAATGAAGGAATGATGTGCTCCAAAGCATTATTTCCCACAGCCTTGGTAATGGTGTAAGGACCATGTCGACATAGTCAGCGCTTCTAATGGGCTCTTGTAAGGCATCTTTCTCCAGATGCAACTAGACTTTGTTGCCCACCTGAAGCTTGTGTGGTACCCCTGTGGGTGAGGAGAAATTGTTCTTGTGTTTTGTCATGACCATATCCCTTTGTTGTTGCTGCTGCGTGGAGGAACCCTTCGTGGGGGTCATGGATGTGGTGACGATCTTCCCCTTTCTTTGGAAGTGAACCAGACATATGAATTTCCTAGTCTGGGAGGTGAGCTTGCTGCCTTTCTTAGTAGTGATCAAAGAGGTGGTGGTAGGTGGGGATACCTTCGGCATACTATATAATGAGTTACACAAAGAAATAATGACAACACGAGGCCTTGACTCATACACAGCATGTTGCCTCCACAAGTATGGCTGGCCTAATAATACATCACAAACATCCAAAGGTGTAACATCACACAATACCTCGTCTGTGAAGGGCTTGATGCTGTAGGGAAGGAGACACTGCTGACGAACTTTGAGATCTCGTCCTTTGTGAAGCCATCCGATACTGTATGGCTACGGGTGTGGTGTAGTCGATAGGCCCAACTGCTTCACGAACTTTGTAGAAATAAGGTTCTTTTTGCTCCCACTATCAACAATGAATTGTAGCGGCAAACCCTTAACCCACATTTGTGAGTGGAAAAGTTGCTCCCCCTCCTTTAGATCTTCGGGCTCATTCTTTTGGATCTTGGCAGTGGCGACAGTGGCACTGGGCTCCGCATCAATGATCTTCTTCCATTTTCGATTCCCCTTGTCGGGTTCTGACTCAGGGTCGGAACATGCATATGATTCTGAAGCCTTCAACTCAACCACCAGCGACTGCATGGTCCGACACTCACTTGTGTTATGAGTGGGACTCTTGTGGAACTGACACCACTTTCCTGTGTCCTTATTCGACTTTGCGGTGTTGTTCTTTTTTTGCGGCTTCGACAAGTTGTCTTGGGTAACCCCACCTTGGCTTTGTCCTTTGGTCTTCGGATTCGCGGATCCAAATTCTTGCTTCTTCTGTTTAAGCTTCTGCTCGATCTTGACGACATATCGGTATGTCGTGCCGAGAGAGGAGATGTTTAGGAACTCCATCTCTTCCTGGATGTATCTGTGTAGGCAGCCATGGTATTTGAGTACCAGACATAGCTCAGAATCTTTGATACCCAACTATGTGCGAAGGGTATGAAAAATGTTTGTGAACTCTGGCACATCTTGGTCCCTTCCCTACCGCAGCGTGGTCCACTTTATATATTTGTCCTCGTAGCTTTTGATAGGGTATTACTGCTCCTTGATGGCATCTCGGAATGAATTCCAAGTGGGTGCGGCTGAAAATAGTGAGCTCGTACTTTCATCCTTCTGCTCGCAGTAGGTTTCCCACTAGTCCTTGACGTGGGGGGTTACTTTGAGAAGAGTGAAAACAATCTTTTCCCAACTCGAAAATTCATGAACAAAAAAATACCCATCTAGTAGTTTTAACCATTTATCTATGACATCTGCATCTATTTGACCCTCGAAGATGGGGATTTCAAAATTAACTTGTACCTTAAAGGGTTTAGCGTTTCTAGAGTAGCTGTTGGAAGCCGATGCGTCGCCTCTGGGTAGTCGCTGAAGGATCTGGGCAACGTTGTCCATCATCGAGTTCCTTTGTCGCTCAAGGGCTTCTTCGAGAAAGATTTGATAGGATCTCCTGCACCCTCATCTTTCTTTTCATCTGCCATGGGAGGCCGTCGAGATTTGCAAGGTTGGTCTTGCAAAGGTTCGACCAGTTTAAGCCCTAACTCCTTATATCTTTACCTCATTAGGGACATGAAAAGAAAAATAGAGAAAAATCAGATCGCTCTGATACCACTGATTCGAGTTTAAATGGGAACGCAAAAAATTATAGAGATAACCATAAACACAAATATGCAGTGGAAATAATACTTCATTTCATTAACGTAAAATATTGAAATATGCTTACAAACAACGATGGAAATAGACCAACTGGGGCGATGGTAGCTTATCTCTGAGAAGAGATGTGGCAGCTACATGCCTTTGAACTGTGTTACAATGAGGCTTGAAGGCCTATTTATTGTTGATAAACAATGGAAAACCCTAAACATCCAAAAACCTAACCCTAGAAGATGAAACGCCAAACTGTGGGCCCTGTTTTGGGTAAATTGGTACATCAACTTCCTAGGGTCGTAACTTTGGCATATGATCTCCGTTTGACGTGCACAATAGCTCGTTAGAAATATCTATCTGAGGACTATAACTTTGGGAAGAGAAACATTGGTCCATGGCCCATGTTGCTCCTGGTTTTCCCAAAAAACGTCGTTTAGGGCCTTAAAACGACTCTGGAAGTTCAGGACCTAAAAAAACTACTAAAAATAGTAAATTGTGCTACAATTGCAGAAACTGAAAAACCGAAAGAGACAATTGTGGGGGTCCAAATGGGATAGGTGGGTAGCCACCAACATCCTCCTGGATCATCAAACTTCTTGGGTTTCAGATCCGGATGCAAAGGCCAATAATGTTCATCATCATGCCCCTCCTTCTTGCAGTGAGTGCATGAAGGTTTGTCTTTCTGTACAGCATTTGTCTTCCTCTCTTTCCATTTTTGCTTCCTCTTTTCCTTGTTCTTGGTTGAAGTGGGTTTTGATGATCTCCCAATCTCTGGGTTCACATTCTTGCCTCTAACCTCCAGATGTGTAGCCTGAACGAATACCTCATCTATGCTAGTAGGGTTAAACATGAGAATGGTGTGCCTCAAATAGATGTGTAGACCACTTATATACTTCAACAAAGTTTCAGGTGAGCCTAGAGAAATGCCTAGAATTAAAGCTCTTTTTCTAAATTCTTGGGTGTAGCTTTGTACACTTTTCCCCTTTAATTGGCGAAGAGTTTTCCAACTCATCATCGCTTGCTGCATATAAGCTAGTGGATAGAATTGTTTTTTAATGGCAGAAACAAATTCACTCCAGGTAGAAAGAATTTTACCATGCTTCTTCAAATCAGCTTGGGTCCTGCCTGCCCACCACACTAGGGAAGTTCCTCCAAGGCGAGGGTTGGCCAGCTGAATATTTCTCCTTTCTGAATCGATGTTCTGCACCCTGCAATATAAATCAATCTGTTTAATTGAGTTATCTAGATTTTCTACATTTAATTCTCCATCATATATTGGCAAATCAAATTTTACGTCTAATTTAATCAAAGTGCTAGAAGGAGGTGTTGTTAGAGGAGGGTATTTTCCTTTCCCTTTGCCTTTAGAATGGCCATCTAGAAGAGATTCCTTTGTTCCTTTGTCTTGTTTGGAGGTTGAAGAATCTTCACTTCTACCTTGCTTAAATTCTCGGTACATCTCTTCTACCATGGCTCTCATGGTCATGAAACTGTCCATGAACTGAGAGTCTGATTCCAAGGGATTTTGTTCTGCCATTTCCCTCCTAGGGTAGACTCTTCCTATTTCTAGGTTAGCTTCAACCAGTTCTCCTTCTCCTAATTTGAGCATTGACCTAGTTATCATTCACCAATACAGCACAAGCTTGTCTAACCTTAGCAACCTAAAGCTCTGATACCACTTGATCTAATAATGAGATCTAAGACAATTAATAAGGTATTACAGACTCATGCGTATGGATTTTCCTATGTTAATTTATGAAATGGATCGATAAGATTGCGAAATACATAGACAATGAAGTAGTTAAAGAAGCATAATAGACAACACACATAAACACACCAAGTTTAATATGGAGTTCATCCAAAACTCCTAGGCTACATCTCCTGGTCCAGCCGTAAGTGGTGGCCTCTCTATTATGTCTTCAGAAGCAGAGTTTTACAACATTGAGCTCAAATTGAGCCTCACACAACAGATACAAAACAATAAGGCTTTACTTGGATCCCGCAAGTCTCTTTTGAGTACACAGACTCTCCTTACCAACTCTCTGTCTCTATTGCTTTGTCTCAACACTGCTTTCAATACTACCTGCCTTTGTTTCTGTTGGTTTGTGGCTTTTAAAGCCAATCTGCGTTGTCTGTTCATTTCCTCTTCTCGGTTTTCTATCTCCCGGCCTCTGTCTGCTCAAATCCCTCTTCTAAGCGTTTGCAATCATGGCATAACACCTTTAGGGGAGGTGGCCACCTATTGTGCAACGGATGAGTGCATCGGGCCTTTGAAATCCCTGAAACGGCCGCTTTCTGTTAACACAGATAAATTCATTCGAAACTGTGAAAATCAACCAAAAACACCGTTCATCCGGACTTCAAACATTCATAAATGCGTCCTATTCTCCTATCGGGTCCACCTTTGTAGCGATATCGCATCTCCACCGTTGATCTAGGAGATCTAGATCCAACGACTGTGGTTCATTTCGGGCAGCTCTGTCATAAGGAGGTTAACCATCCGATAAGGGTGGTTTCCTTTCTCCTCGGCCTGGACACGTGGCAACCTATGTATGGGATCAGGCAGAGCTTGGCCCAAACCACTTACCGCCTTTGGCCTCCCGAAATCCCACTTCTTTTGTGGATTTCACTTTTATATTAAAAATGCATTAAAACATTGAGAAACCCAGTTTATCGGACTTGAAATCATATGTAACAATATTAATAAACCCTTTCGGGTCTGAAATATCACATCGGTGCATTTTCTTTGGTTTTTCGTTTATTCAACGAAAATGCGTTTTACAAAGGAAAACTCTATTTTCCAGATCTCAAATCATATCAAATAGCGCTTATATATCCATCGGGTCTAGCTAATCGTATATATATGTGTGTGTGTGTGTGTGTGTGTGTATAAGCCTCACTCCATTGTGTTTGCTGATTGCGATTCTGTGATGCAACATGGGCCGTCGATCTGCGCACTTGATCAACGGTCCTCATTGACTCCGCCGATTGCCATCTCAAGTTCCACAGGGTCTCTGCCGATAACCTTCGATAGCCTTTGCTGATTGCGATTTGCCGACCTGATCTGGACCGTTGATCGGCCAGATCTGACGGCTACTATGCATTCACTGTTCAAGCCGCTGATAGCTCTGTTTTCACTATTTTCTTATGTTTTTTGCCTCCCGATAGTGTTTTCTGATATTTTAAGGATTCTTCCCATGCATTTGTTTTGATCTTTTAAATGATTTTTTAAGACTAATAGGGTTCTTGGATCCATTTTGGGTCAAATAATGTGATAAAATAATAGTATAAATGGATGAAATGGATGTTAATAAGTGATAATAATAATGACAAATTAGTAGCCCAACAATTGCTAGAAGATGGCTCTGTCTGGGGGGAACTTGAAATCTTCCAACAATACAAATGTTTGCATAATGTTTGGTCTTGAAGCTGTAAAATATAATAGGCTACCAATAATGGATCTGTATAAAGTCTGGTAAACTTCAGGTGATCCATTAGTCTTTCTAATCTTGCAACCTGTAACCATTGGTGTGCTCACTAAAGAGCAATCTTTCATGCCAAACTTCTTCAATATTTCCTTGAAATATTTACCTTGTAAGATAAAGATCCCTTCGGGAGTTTGTGAAATCTGAAATCTAAGGAAATAAGAAAGCTCTCCAAGCATAGACATCTCAAACTTGACCTTCATATCTATTGCAAATTGACATGTTAACAAATTTGAATCACTAGAAAAAATAATATCATCAACATACAAAACCACCACTATGAGTTTTCCATCATTAGTTTTGACATATAAATTGTTGTTGGCTGCACCTCTTTTGAAACCACACTTGAGCAGGTAGCTTTCCAACTTGGAATACCAAACTCGAGGGGCTTGCTTGAGACCATACAAACCTTCTTATGATTGCAAACATAATCAAGCTTTTTTGTCAGCTAAAGACCATCTGGTTTTTTATGTAAACTTCTTCATGTAATTCTTCAGTTAGAAAGGTAGATTTTACATCCATTTGATATATTTTGAACTTGTTGAAACAATAAAATTCCAAAAACATTCTGGTTGCCTCTAATCTAGCAACAAGAGAAAAAGTTTCATCAAAATCTAGACCTTTAATTTGAGCATAACCTTTGCATACCAACCTTACCTTGCTTCTTACTACTTCACCATGGTCATGTAACTTATTCTTGAAGACCCACTTCATGCCAATGACATTCTTGTTTGTTTGTCTTGGAACAAGTTCTCGTGTTTGATTTCGCTCAATTTGGTCCAATTCTTCATGCATTTCCTTTAACCAATTTTCATCTTGACTAGCTTGTGCAACATAGTTTGGTTCCTCCATGGACAACATGTCTACATGTGCTTGTGTTGGGGAATTGAACAACTTCCTTCTTGTCTGCACACCTGATTTTAAATCACCAACAATCTAGTCAACTAGGTGATATTATTTCACATACCTTGAATGATATTTGGCTTGAGGACTGGAAGTCTCTTCGTTGTCTTCTTCTGAAAGTGGCTCATGGTCCTCATCGTTGTTGACTAGTTCATTAGAGTTGACATTTAGTAGCTATTTGACTTCAGGTTCAACATATTCATCCACTTTTATATCAATACAATCAACAATCCTTTTGGTATTCTTAATATAGCATCTATAGCCTTTGTTGCTTTGAGAATATCAAAGAAAAATACCTTCATCAACCCTTGCATCGAACTTACCAAGCTTGTCATCATTCCTCTTGATGTAACATCTACTACCAAACTAAAAATTGCTTGACTACTGCAGGCCTTCCATTCCAAATCTCATAGGGAGTTTTGTCATTATTTGGTATTAAATGAGCTTTGTTGAGTATCACCACTACCATGTTAATGGCTTCGGCCCAAAATATTTGTTGAACTTTCCTTTCATCCATCATAGCTCTCGCTAACTACTGTATAGATCTATTTTCTCTCTCTCTGCAATGCCATTCTACTGTGGAGTCTCTGTTATAGTGAATGACCTCTTGATTCCATGCTCCTTGCAAAAGTCATCAAACTCTTTTGAAGTAAATTCACCTTCATTATCTGATCTTATGATCTTGATTTTGCAGTCAGTTTTATTTTTAACCATAGCTTTGAAATCTTTGAACTTCTCAAAAGCTTCATATTTTTCTCTAAGAAAAGCAACCCACATCATTATGCTGAAATCATCAATGATAAGCATGAAATACAATTTACCTGTGGGCACTACAACAAAGTAGACAATTTGTGCCAGATTTTAGTGAATGTCTTTTCCAATTGGGATGAGCACCCTGGTGCTAAATCTGACTCTATTGTACAATTTTTAAAGCGTCCTTTTTTTGCCAGATTTTGCATCTTTTTTTATGCAAAATTTTTCATTATTTTTAGCATTAGATTTTGCATCTTGTTTAACAACAAGTTTTCCTTCCAATTTTGCACCAGGATTTACTTCTAATTTTACGACAGGTATTGCTTCTAGTTTTGAGCCAAATTTTGCATATGGTTTTGTGTCATTTTCTGCTTCCTGTTTTGTGTCATTCTTTGCTTCTAGTTTTTCACTGTCATTTGCATCAGGTCTGACACCACCTTTCACATTCGATTTAGCACCATTTTTTGCATCCAGTTTGTTCTAGTTTTTGCATCTAGTCTTACACCAATTATTTCTTCTAATTTTGTACCAATTTTTGCATCTGGTTTTGAACTAGTTTTTGTACCTATTTTTGCATCCAATTTTACACCATATATTGAATATCATTTAGCATCAAAATTTGCATCCATTTTTGTGTTCATTTTTGCATCTTGTTTTGCACTAGCTTTTGCAAACACTTTTGCATTTGATTTGTCTCCCTTTTTTGCACCCAATTTTGCATCATGTGTTACAACTTATTTTGCATCATTTCTAACACCATTTCTTGCATCCAATTTTGCATCCTTTTGAGAATCCAAATTTTCATCTATATTTGCATCCTATTTTGAGCCATTTGTTGCATCCACCTTTGCATCCCATTTTTTGTCTAATGTTACATTCAATTTTGATTTATTTTTTACGTCTACTTTTTCATTTGTTTTTGCACCAAGTTTTGCATTTCCTTTTGCACCTCATTTTGCATCCAATGTTGCATCTCAATTTGCGTCCAATTTTGAACCATTTTTATGCCCATTTTGCACCATTTTCTGTGTCTACTTATGTGTCCAATTTTGCACTATTTTTTTGCATCCTTTTTGGCGTCTAATTTTGCATCATTTTTTCTACCTCATTTTGAGTCCACATTAACATCTCATTTAGCACTTAGGTTTGAGTCAATATTTGCATCTAGTTATGCATAAATTTTTGCATCTAATATGGCATACTTGGTTTCACCATTTTCTTATCCCCATTTTGCATCTTGTTTTGTGTCTTTTCTTACATCATTTTTTTTCCCAATTTTTCAGCCCAATTTTACACCATTATTTGCATCTAAATTTGCATCAAATTTTTTTTTTTAGCACCCAACTTGGCATCCTATTTTGCATCCAATTTTATCTGTAGGTGTTTGTCCTTTTTTACATCTAGTGTGGTGTCCATTTTTCGTCCCTTTTTGTGCCATGTTTGATTACCTTCTTTGTGTCTAGTGTTACACCCTTTTTTACTTATAGTTTAAAACCTTTTTCTTTTGTCATTGTTTGCATCTTGCTTTGACTCCTAATTTAACATCCAATTCTACTCCCAATTTTGCATCCATTGTTACACCATATTCATATCCACATTTAGATTCTTGTTTAGCATGTACTTTTCTTTCCATTTATGAATCCCCTTATGGGTTTATTTTACTAATTTCAATTACATAGTGAAATATATTACAATTTATAAATATCATTAAAGAAAATATAACAATTGAAATTAATAACCTAGAGTTTGTAAGGAAATTTAAGGGAAAGTGACAACACTCATCCAAAAAATAGCAGTATCATCATATATAATAATTCTCCATGAAAAAATCATTAACAATTTTCAATATACATATATGACTATCAAATAAATACCTATCACATATATCATTACTCCAAAGTAAATTCACAACATCCATCAAAAAATATTAATATCATGGTACATAATGATTCTCCATTACAAAACTTTGTCAAATTTCAACGCATATATAAAGTAAAAATATAATACTAATAATATCATCATCATCTTTAATTGAATCATCTAAAATTCAAATGTGTGATTACCAAATCAAAATATTTCATGAATATCATTATTCTAAGGTAAATTCACAACATCCATCCAAAGATAGTAATATCATCATACATAATAATTCTCCATCAAAATAATGTTGATAATTTTCAATATATAGATAAAGTAACAAGATAATAATGATAATATCATCATCATCTTTAATCAAATCAACTAAAATTCAATGTATGATAACCAAATCAAAATGTTTCATGGATATCATTATTCTAAGGTAAATTCACACCATCCATCTAAAAATAGGAATTTCCAAGATCATCAAGATATCACTAGCTAGCACCACCAAGATCATAGTCAAGATCATCCTCATGATCATTAACGTGATCATCATCCTGACCATCCTGATCAGTTTCATCCACATCATCATCACCAACGCTATCACCATCATCATCATCACCAACACTATCACCATCCTCATCATCATCGTCTCTTATATTTGATGTACGTTCAACATAGTTTGGATCATCATCTTCGGGGTCATTACCTATAGCATTAATGGAAAAAATATATATCATATGCTACTATTAATTCCATAACACAATGCATATTTTGGTTACAATGCTAACCATAAAATGAGATAGGATATAATAACATATAATAGTACTAAAAAATAAAATGAAAATTTGGTTTAAGATATATTGGAGATCCAACTAAGATTACGCTTGTAATTCACATTAAGTAGTAGAAGCAATTTTTAATGCATATGAAGTAGGTACCTAATTGTTCTTCATATTCTATTGTGGATATTTCTTATAATGTCCATGCATCATTGTTAAATTAAAAGTTACTGGAATCTTTTGTTCAAATTAAAATTGTAATTCGAAAGTGCATAATCTTTTTCATCACAAATTATGAACATTCTGCACAATGGACTCACAACAAGACTTCATCACCATGCTTCAGGTTATCATTATTGGGTTAAGAATCAAGATGAAAACAATCATGCCATTCGTAATTTGAAAGGCAAGCAATCGGCCTCAACTTCTACAATAAATTGGTAACTAATTCAAGTTATCATCAATCTCAACTAGCTTACATGATACAATAGTATCAACCTAGAGAAGTTGTAAGATATTCAAGAAAAGATGTCCATGGAAATGCAGGTCACCAACAACGCAATAGGCAAACCCTACATTAAATAGGTCACCATTATAAATATTAGACCATGCCACATATGAAAGGTTAGATCATAATTACAGATTATACAACTGTTTAAAAATGGTTTGTAACTTAGCCTGCTAAGTTCATCTCGGATACAAAAAATGAAAAAATTGTATTTTACAACTATAACTACGATGTCTATGAGCAAATCAAATTGTAACTTAGTATAAAGTGAATTTTATGAAACATGAAAGATTTTCTATATAATAAATGTAATATTCCCTTTATTTGATATGGTCAAAATGGACGGAATCTGCCCATGGTATTTACCGTGGTATTTGGGATCTTAAAGATAATGTAAAATATGAAAATCACTAACTTTGTCTAAAACCTATATGGTTTATTGATTATAAATTATTTTCATTTCATAATTATTATAGGTAGATTTATTATGGCTAAATAATAATATTAAGATACATTAAATTAATTTTTTATTATTATTGTAATTTTATATTAAAAGATAGATTTTAGATTTTATGTTCTATGTATATGATTATACAAAAAAAATTCAATAACACTAGTAAAGGTTTGATGCTTGGGTGCCCATTCCTAGTGATGTAAAAAATGAAGATGATTAACTTCCTCTAAAACTTATATCATTTATTAATTATAAATTATTTTCATTTCATAATTATTGTATGTAGATTTGTTATAACTTAATAATAATATTAACATATATTAAATTAAATATATTATTATTACCATTTTATATTGAAAATAAGTTTGAGATTTTATGTTCTATATATTATTATAAAAAAAATTGCATTGATACTTATTAAGACCCATCAAGTTCCATAACTACTTATATAATATACCTTCTAAAAACTTTTCTAGCGTATAATTGTTATATTAAAATATTTCTCATAAACCAAAAAAAATATACAATAATCTGATTTATTTTTAATATTATATTTACATTGATAAAATATTTATATATTATAAATTAAATAAATTATGAAAATATTAAAATAAATTATTTAAAATTATTAATTAAAAACAATTATTTGATACTAAATAATCCTATCATTCTCATTCACGAATGTCATAAAACTTTCAGAATTCATCGAGGAATATAGTAAGATGCATGTATAGTGAAATAATTAAAAATTAATCATGATACTTCAAAATTTTAAATATAAAATAGAATCAACTGAAGCAAAAGCCCGTGATTGAGATTTCAAAATTTTAAATTAAAAATAAAATTTATTAATGTATGGATAAATTATAATTATTTGTTTTATTTGTGGGTTTCGAAATAATTATATAACAATGAAGAATTTTTTTTTTAATGATAGTGAGTATTTCATTATTTATTAAGTTTATTATATGCTTTGAAACTGAAAATATGGAATCACTTTAACAATACTTTTGAATATTTCTCGGTTTGGGTGAGAAATGAGGGCGACCAAGTGGGCTGATCCTCCCATCCCATAACTTCACAAAAAAATTAAGAGGGGATGGATGGGTTGGCTAGCTCTCCACGTACAAAAGAATGCAAACTTTCAATTGTGGAGTTATGAATATAGTAAGTTTAGTTTTTTTATTCATCTATGTTTTTAATGTATTTTTTCTGTAGTTTTTATGGTGTTATTTTGCGCCTCCCTCATCGTAGGTGGGTCTTCTTGGGCCTTACTACGCATAGAAACCTTATTGATTTTTTAGGGACCTTCTTTCTCATCCTTTCAACATGGTACACATTTATCCTTGATCATGGAATTGAGGAAGTCTGGTTCCACATTTTTGTTGTTACAATTTATGGCACCTGGACGACTGAGGGATTAAGGGTTCAATAGGATAACATCTTATCCAAACTAGGTGCTTATGTTGATGGTGTAATATAGTGGATGATGCATCACTCTTTGTACCTAGAAACCAAAATTGGCAATGAACGCCTCCATGCCTTCACATTGATAGTTTTTGTAGCATTTGACAGCCTGATACACGTTCTCTGGGGTACATTCTGAGACTTGTGGGTTGAATTTTATCCTTCTTGGTGTCAAATTCATTGGATGTAGTTCCAGTTGGTTGGTACCTCTCTTTGGTGCCTAGATACATCACTTGTGGAGCCAGAGTCAAAATCTAGAATTTCACCTAGCTTGAGGGTGTCCCTCTAATCCCTAGGCTAGTTTGTTGTTGAGCTTCATTTATTAGAATTCCTTCTTTGTTGGAAATCAATTTATCAATTTCTATATTCTCCTGAACATCATGCCTTGGCAATGCATGCACAACTACCAAGGAGGGGGTGGTTGTGAAGCGCAAGGAAGAATAGTCGCCGTGATTCTTCTAGCACCTCCCCTTAATCACGACCTATCTGTTAACTCATCTGTTGGTCTATGTCTCAACTAGGCTTACAACATAATTTGGATTTTCTACAATACATAAATTACTTCTACAAATTTCAAAATTAGTCTTTCCAAGAGGTTTGGTGAATATTTCAGCCACATTTTCATCCATATTACAATATGTTAAGTCAATTTCTTTTGATTGCACTTTTTCTCTTACAAAAATATTTTGTGTTTCTATATGCTTTGACCTTGCATGATATACAAGAATGGTTGCCAATTTGATACTACTTTGATTATCATATCTGATTACTGTAGGTTCTTGTTGTATTTCTCCACTCTTGGCTATCAAGAGTAGTCTTTATAATTGAATTTTGCAATCATTAGGCAATTGTTGGCCTTGACTATAACACTGAGTTGAACTGGTTGAAAGTATTAGTGCTACATATTATAATAGGTAGTGCAAAGCTAGTTGAATTGAATTTATTCCTGTGGATTGGACATTGGAAACTTGGTTGATAATTTTCAAATTGAATCTCCTGTATTGAAGTTATATGTTATATTATATATTTCTCATCCCGTCAATGGCTAATGCTTGAACATTGCACATTGTTGCCTAATGTATTGTTATTTGGAATCTTATCCTTTATATTATTATGGAAGGTGGATTAGAGAGTCAGTGGCACTTGTTGTATTAGAAAAAGGGTACAGTAACCTCAACAAACCCTTGGTCCTCGAACACTACACTTAGGCTAAAGGAAGATTATCTATGCTAGAATCGAGTCTTTCTGAGGCTGTTCGGAAGACAAACTGGTACTTGTGGAAGACCTGAGAGATCCTTAGGTAGTACGAGCTCCTAGAATAGATTTTTGGAAGAACTCTTGAGAAATTAAGATGCAAATTTAATGTCCTTAACTAGGAAAGAGTTCTAGTCAAAATGCTTACATAGGTAATTACTATTACAAGGTAATTTGGTACTGTTTTCTGAGGCCAAGTCCAACAACGCTTGGTTAAATTCCCTGTAGCTAGATTGGAAAACTATACTGAGGCTATTCAGACATCTCTGTTGAAATCACAATCTGGTTACAATGTATTGATCAATTTAAAGTAGCCTGGATCATTTGTAGAAAGAAAGGATACTTTTACTTGTTGATATTCTGGAACCTATACCAAAACTATTGTCAAAATTCATGGTTGAATTATAGTATTAAATATTGCATTTCTGATCATTGATGTGAATAGTCTTGTTGGTTGGAAAGGAATTATATTTCTCATTCATTGTACTGTTCATTGCTTCATTGTTTTGTTGTAAACCTTCACTAGTTAGAGAAATATAGGGAAAAAATTACCCTAGAAAACCACATAGACCAATTACTCTGGAGTACAATGATGCATGTTACTAATCTGAGATAGGTAGCATGTCAAAACGAAACCTACAAAAGATACAATTTAGCAAGTTGTAAAGTAAATACAATAGGAGAGAGATGTTGCACCTGCTACGAATCCAGAGAAAAAGAAGTTGTCCCAAGAAAAATTCAAGGTCTACAAAGATATCCAAATTTTAGCTCAAATAAGACAGATGACATGTTAAAGGCAAAAGAAAGCAAACTCAGTTGTGAAGACTAGACATCTTGTGTTCATGGGGGGAGAGAAATTCCAATACCAGAGGTAATAATGCAAAAGTTTTTCTGCATCATATCCATTTCCACGTTTGGATTAGCAAACATCTAGGCTTGCATATTTTGTGCTTTACCTTTAGGGACATGTAGAAGGCCCTTCTCCTGCAAATAGAAAAATAATGCTTTCATATTTATCTAATGTCAAGGGACTTTCCACACATTCTCAGATCCAACCTCAATTAATTTTCCCACCATGATTTTTATGGTTTCAAAGTCCACATATATTTTGTTCAAATTATGTCATGTTTGGGCAGAAGCAGGTTTTAGGGTCGAAGCCTATAGAGTAATGGGTAAAACAATATAGCTATTTGGAAATCGATAAAATGAGAGAAAGAATTTGCCAAATATACCTCATGGTTGTAGTAAGTCCTACGTGCATGAAAGGACCTACCAGGGATCAAAGCGGTCGTGGACTGAATCTCATAACCAACTGCCTACACTCCACCAAATCCAAAACCATCGACTTTCTGAAATTGAAATAAAAATATTTGGAAAAACAAAATGAATCGAGAGGTTTTATTACTCACCCTTGAAAATTTTAGGATTGGGAAGATGAGACGATCTCATGAGATTCGACATGAAATAGCATAAGATGCCTATCAATACTATGAACACAGACAATGGGACAAATACCCAGATTCTGATTGTAGTGTCCAACATCAAATCCTCAGCCATTGTTACAAATCACTGTGATTCACACTAAGTTGGTAAGAGCAAAAAATCTCCCAAATTCAAATTTATGATAACCAAGGGATTTCAATTTTATTTTAAGGCTGTGTCAATTTTTATTTTAAATTAAAAGCATGTTAGGGGGAGTTATGTTAATGTGAACTTCCATCATTATGGAAGTGGTTCATGTCCAGCTTTTATAAAGAGTTTTGATAGGATGCGTTTAAATGTTTTTCATTTTGGATTTTGTTATGCCTATTACTTTTTCTTTGTTATGCAATGTGCCAAAAGAATGTATCTTACCACCATGTTGAGAATATGCATGCATGTACTATATAAATGTCTCTGAAATCTCATAGTTGACTAGACTGTGTTTACGTACATTAGAAGGTGAAAAACTCGAAGTGATGATCAATATTGGTTTCAATACCATCAGTACATGATTTGGACACCGCCATTTCATATGTGGTAATTATGGAAGGAAATGTCCCATAAGTACACAATCCAAGAATGTGAAGGTTTAAATTAAGGGGAAGATGGTTAGTTGGGTTGAACTACTTGTTTATCAACTCTTGCAACTATCATCTTGAGTTCACTTTCATTTCTGGTGAGTGATTCAAGTAGGTAGAAAACAACATTAATAGAAATTATTAAATAAAACCTTCATAAAAATGAGTATAGTGTGGGCAACAGTTTATGTTCTACCTCAAAGAGTGAAATACTAATTTCTTCAAAACTTTTGACTATCCCACACTAGAATAAAACATCCTTACTCACATTGCAATAGCTATATGTTAAGAGTTTTAAAATATGTACCTAGAATAAATTCAGTGAAGTAACCTCAATTTACTTAGGAAAGGATTTGACATTGGAACATACTCCATGTATTTCCTCCCAACCATTGGAAGTTTTCTATCGAGTTTCCACCCTCGAGCCTATGAAGGTTGTCCCAATGACTTGCTATCAGTGGTATCATGGATTCTAGAGGTCAATCCTACGTCTACCCTCTTTTTCGACATAAGGAACTTGCTTGGGGATTCTAGAAGTCTAACAGATCTCTACCCTTCAAGCATAGATAAATTACTTAGGGGGGTCTAGAGGTCTAGCTGACCTCCACCCTTGTTGCATAGAAATTTTTCTCATGGATTCCAGAGGTCGAACCCACCTCCACCCTTCCTTCTAGATTAAGGAAATGTTCACAGTTCCAGAGGTCTCACTTACCTCCACCCTCACTAATTCCGGGGACTCCAAAGATGCATCTCCACCCTAAGGTTATTGTTACAGTAACTCCACCCAATGCAGGGATTCCAGAGTATACTATAGTCTTAAAAATTCTAGCAAGGAGAACTTGTTTAGAGCAGAAACGAGCCAGTATTTACCATTCAATGGGAAATTTCAATGTAAGACTTTAGTTAAAATAATACACTAAAGCACCCTACTTAGCCTTCTGAAAACTATAAACCAATTCTGGTATCATTTTCTCAAGTGCTTCACATCAACACAATAGGAAGGGAGTACAATTTGAAGGTTTCTATACTTCATTAATGGGTTAGAGACTGCTCCCATAGGGTCACGCTAAGCATTTAAAAAAGGGTTTAATAGTTAAACTTGTAACTGACCTTACCGTATTAGGAGAAAGATCTCCATTCACATATATTTGACCAATGGCACAATATATATATATATATATATAACTATAATGGTTATATTAATTATTTAAACTCAGTTGGGCCGAGGCCAAAAACAACCATCATTACAATATTCAGAAATACTTTTAGTTGCAGCTATCCTTTCCTTACATAGGTGTAGATTTACTCTAGATTACGGGATCAGGATCCATGTAGATTCTTCATCATTCTTGCTGAAAGCTCCTTGTGGTAGGAGGCATGCCTGGTTTGCTTTTGCGTCTGCTTCCTTATTTGAGCCACGTAGAATATGGAAAAGAAGGTAGGAGGAGAAATCTTGGAGCACGTATCTTAGCCTTTGAAGTGTCTTGTTGAGCGCTAGATTGCTGAAGTGGTCCTCCGAGTTTAATATCTTTATCAAAATTTTTGAGTCCCCGAATACTTGTATTTCCTTATTGCCTTTTTCACGTGCTATCTGACAGGCTTTTAGCAGCCCAAGGATTTCTGCCTGGTTGTTGGTTCTCTGTCCAAGGCCCCAGCTGAAGCTATCTTCTCGAATTCCCTTCGAGGAGTAGATCACTCTGCCTGCTCCTGCTATCCCTGGATTGCCTTTGGAGGCACCATAAAAAAAGATTGTTGTTTTACCCTGTTTCCTCCACCAATCTTGAAAATCTGAGTCCGTTTCTCGTAATCTCCATACAAGAGTTTTACTGGGGCAAGTGGTGTTCTTTATCCTAGGGACCATGTCCATTGACACATAACATCGGAGGTCTGTGAGTCAGATGGTGACAAGGATGCCTGAATTCAAAATGAGCATGAAGGTACATGTTTGAGATGTATTGAAGGAAAATCTTATAAGGGGACCATTCCCCTCATGCAACAGGTCCATAGGTTTGGAACAACTTGAGGGGTTTCAGATTGATGATTAGAAATCTCATGTATGCAGGTGGAAGAAAGCCCTCTATGGCTTGAAGCAAAGCACCCCGGGCATAGTATGAGAGGATTGAAAGCTATCTAATGAAGCTGGGATTGACTAGGAGTGAAATCTACCCAAACCATTACCCAAAGGTTGTGGATGATAGACCTCTCATACTGGCACCTTATGAGGATGACCTATTTCTAACAGGTGCAAACCCTCTCATTTGCAGAAGTAAGAGGGAGTTGGATTCTAGATATGGAAAGATAAACTGCAAGCCTGTTACTACCTCAAGGATCTTAAATTTCAGAAGTTATATGGTAGTGATGTCGAACCAGATTTGGGAAATGCCTCTGAGTTTCATAAACTTATTCGCGTTGATGTTCTTGGTGAACTTCCGTCCGGACATATGTTTTGCAGTTAGCATGGTGAGCTCATATTTGGTTGAGCCTCACTGGATTGGTGCCAAGAATCTTCTAAGATATCTTCGAGGCACAATCTTTCATGGATTGAGATACATTGTTGGAAATATGAAATTGCATGATTATTCGAATGCTCACTAAGCAGGCAGTGTGGAGGATCAATAGAGCACTTCTCAGTGCTGGTTCTCTTTGGATTCTGCTTCAATATCTTGGATGGGCAGGAAGCAGAAATCAGTTGCTATAAGCACCACCGAGACCGAATACATAGCTACGAGTATGATCTCGTGTAAAGCTGCATGGTTGCAGAAGCTCTTAAGTGAGTTGTTTGTACACGTGATGAATACCACTATGATTCTCTGTGACAACCAGAGGTGGGATTCGATTATTGAGGAATCCCGTATTCGATGATTGTTCCAGCGGATAGACATCAGATATTGCCTTATCTGGGATATGGTAAGTCGATGAGCAAGGAGGATCCATCGTATTGAGACTGATGTACAGATCACAAACATTTTGACAAAACCCCTCGGAAAGGTCAAATTCATGACTTTCCGAGAATGACTTGGTGTCGTTCAGAAACCCTCTTATAAGGGTCAAGTATGATGTATTAAGCTCTGGGAGATCTAGGGGGGCACTGGGTACTTACTACAACAGCATATGACCACAGGGCGACTTACCCTCCCCAGGTGGTGCACTATGTACAGGATTACAGGTTCAACCTTCCCTTGTGATACCCCGTGGCGACTATGGAACAGGATGATTAGTTCTCCTGTGAGCCAAGATGATTCGTTCTCCATGGCGACTGTGGAACGAGATGATTTGTTTTCCTGTGGGCCAGGATGATTCGTTCTCCATGGCGACTGTGGAACATGATGATTCGTTCTCTGGACAGGATTATTCATTCTCCTATGGATAGGATGATTAGTTCTCCTGTCGAGGCATCCTACCCATGCAGTCTGGGACTCATGAGAAGTACCTCTCATCTGATCAATGAGTAGGGAAATGAGGATAGGGACAATAGTAGTTCTATCGATGGACACATCATTGTATCTATCGTACTCCCTATGCTAGGATGACCTCCACTGATCTGGGATCAATGATATTGGTTTGGGACCAGTGAGAGTGATACACACTCTTAGACGGACTTTGGGTCAGTAAAGGACTAGTCTGGGACCAGTGAGAGTGGTACACACTCTAAGAATAACTTCATATCAGTAGAGGATGGTATGATAGTTCCTCGATCACTTCTTCTCCTTCATAGTTTGAGCAGAGTAGAGAAGAGCTCAACAGATCAAAGCAGAGCTCATTAGATCAAAGTAGAGCAGAGTAGAGCTCAGTAGATTAGAGCAGAGAAGATTAGAGCAGAGCAGATTAGTGCAGGGCCCTGATGGCAGAGATAGTACAGTTGGACATATGGATCAACGAATGGAATTCTCCCTAGTTGAGAGGGAGTGTTAAAATTGGAAACTAGGGCCAAACTCCATGTGGGTCATCTTATTTATGGCAGTTGATATTTTTCTTGAATCCCTCTCATCGAGAGGTGTGGGATTGATCTAAAGATCATCCAATTCTGATAAGTATTTAAAGATATGAATTTATTTTGATTATGGACAAATTGTCAAGTCAGCCAACAACTTATGTAGGCTCAAAAGCCCATCAGTCATGTCTATTCAACCTCTATATTTTAGTATAAATAGAAGAGGAATTGAAGTCATTTGTCACACACTCTTCATGCGATCTCCTCCTGTCCACGTCTTTGGGTTTTGGTGAAGGAAAGACACTAAGAGTATACGCTGGACTACATAAGAATGATGCCCTAGCCGCAGTCAAGGGATGTAGCCACAGGAGTTGTAGTCAAGGGATATAGCCGCAGAGAGCCGCAGTTAAGACATGTAGCCGCAGAGAGACGCAATAAAGAGGAGCTGCAGTTAAGACATGTAGCAGCAGATAGCTGCAGTCATGAAGAGGAGCCACAGTCATCTGAAATTCCACATGAAGTTGAGCCGCAGCAAAGGGTTTGACTGCACCTTGGTGCTTTAGTTGCAGTCATAAACTCAGGTGCTTAAGGAACATACAAATCTCGCATTACAAATGTATCACTGTGTATTTACATAAGTAAAACAGAGGCACTTTTTTGGCATCATAATAAATAGTATTCGGTCTCCTAGCAGCCTCAACATATATATGTATATGCTTGTATTTTGGTGCCCTTACAATAGCAATCAATCAAGTCATACAAAGAGATCTGGCCACAATTAAACAAGAGACCCGTGACTATCAAGGGGAGTCCCTATACGCAGTATGAAGGTGTCCCTCATACGTTGTCCTACAGTTCTTATTACGTAGCTCTTATTCACTGTTCTAGGAGGCCATTATAAGTTGTTCTAAGATGCCCTAAATCAACATATCCTTTGAGATTTCATTCACAGCTAAAGTGGGATCATATTCGCTGATTAGAGGAGTCACTCATTCCACAATAGGAAACCCTATATGTAGCAAATGAAGAGTCTCCTTATCCACAACAAAAGATGGCACCTATCGGATTGCTATAGATGACAACATACAATAGAAGGATTGTTTAGTTTGAGTATGCTTGAAGGAATCTGGAACTATAGCCTACCTGCTTTGCTAGGCTGCAAGCCATAGCAAGCAGCTAAGGCTGATATACGTATGACAGTATAATGAAGCAATAGAAGTATAGTGTTGTAGCATGATGAAGCAACAGAAATATAACAGTAGCATGATGTAGCAACAAGGCATTGCGGCATGATGATGTATTGAGTATGTCTTGTGTGTTTGATTGGGTGAAAACACTGTGACAAGTGCAACTGATAATCAAGTACAACATAGCAGGCAGATCAACAATGTGCACAACATTAGATGCAGATCCATGATGGCGAGAACAACTCAGTGATATTTGGGTGCAGCACTGAGACGATGAAGTACATCATAATAATAAGGTGTAGCATGATGATGAGTTGCAACATGGTGATGGGAGCAGCGCAGTGACTAGGTGCAGTACCGTGACGAAATACAACACTATGATAGGTGAAGCAGTCACCTTGGAGAATCAATTGAAGTAGCATGTCTTCAGCTGATCTGATATAGATATAGAAAGTCAAAATGTTGACTCTCTCTCTCTCTTCTAAACTATTGAAGAACATAAAAGAAGAATTGATCAAGGGTTTCCCCACATTGGGGTTTTCCCCTAGCTAGCGCCACATCTTGTGTCCTCTTGTCTTGGCTTGTCTTCTGCGATTTATATTTATGTTCTATCCACATGTTAATGTGATTGTTAATCTGGAAAAGATATTGAGCTAACTGTGAAAATTGAAATAAATTTCTCTAGCATAGAACATACCTAAAATTAACAAAGACCTTAGATCTAGTTTCATCCATTCAGGATGTGATTTCAGGATTTATATGGAGATCACAATGTATGATGGCCATGATCATACATACAATCATCTAGTCATGGGTCCACCGGTTATCATCTGTGTATGTGTCTTTTTATCATTTTATAGGTTATGTTAGCTTATGTGTTGAGTATGGGTATACCTCCCTCAGCAACAAATATGAAAATTTTTTGTAACAGATGAAGCTCACCGATTATTCTTGATCCAGACTTGTCACAAGGTAAAGCACTTCAGTCATTAGTCATCATTTCTGACTTTTCACTTTAGAGGGCACTCTATTATAGGATATTTTTTCGAATATGATCAATAGGCCTCCTAATGGGATAAATCAACATCCTATTCCCCCTTGTCGTCATCTTGCACAAAGCTCTAATCATGCCTCTTTCATTCCCCGTAGTTTCTGCTTAAAACTGCATCATCTGAGCCAGTTTTAGACCAACGCATCTTGGCCTCTTGCTGGACAACGTTCAACTACAGGTTGCTCCATTTTGGCCTGGGTTTCTCACCTACAAGTTGCTCCCCTTTGCACCTACATTGGTTTTATAAATTAAGGAAAAATAGATAAATTTCGGAAGCCTCCTATTCTAAAAGCTTCTAGAATTTGTTACAACCATTTACCTTAGATAAAACATTTAGATCCTATCCTACCCTACTTTGGAGTTTCCACCCCTTATCCTTTGATCCCATCCTCCCATCAAAGGTAGATCTAAAACCTTATATTGGTAATTGGATAATAAATCCCAACTTACCCCACTCTTCTATATATTTACAACCTTCGATATGCAAGGGGTTGGATTTTGGAGAGTGATTTTAACCTTATGCTATTGTGGTGAGAGATTTCATTTCATGTACTTTGGGTGAGTGGAGGTGCACATTGTGACAAGGAAAGAACAAGTCAAACTTGGAGGAGATCTTCTACAAGATCAACACCTATCTATGGTTGTAAACTCCTTCCATTTATATTAATGCAAAGGATTCTTTGTTTTCCTATATGTGATGTTGTTGTTTCATGTATTTTAATACCATGTTGATCTATTGAATAACGTATTTAGATGATACTGCATAGATTTCATAGTTTCTTGGTTTGTGTCATCTAACTGTGTAGGTTCCAATTTTGGCAATCAGAGCTGGAATTGGAGCATTCAAGCTAAAGAAAGCGTGAAACCCGTGACGGATTCTAGGTAGGCTTCATACCTTCATCTATTTACTTTAAGGAAAGCTTTGTATTCCTTGTCTCTCTGTTGTTATAGGTTATCCACCAAACCTAGGGAAGATACTTTTGTCCGCAATCATAAATCTCATATAACAATGCATGTTCTAAAGGAAGTGCAGATGTGGAGCAATCATTGTTATAGATCAGGGAAGGTATTATCATTTTTTGTGGGATGATGGATATGGTACAAACCACCAAACAAAAGTTATTTCATTATCGGGTGTTCTAATTCGTCCCAATGGTTGGGTATTGACGTTCTTAATCTTCATGGAGACTCAAATGGAATCATAGATTGGGTCAATATCCACACACAGTTTAATCCAACTTTTATTTATAATTGGATGCGATGAATTCATACTTTGGAAAATACATTTTAGGAAATTCCCTTCGGGCACATCTACAGGGAACAAAATCGGGTTGCAGATCACCTATCAATGATAGGTATTTCGAAGGATCCAGGGACGATACATTTTACTGTATTTATCCAAGACTCTTTAAGTAATGTTGGATGCATTGATCTCATTTAGTGCAATTGTGCAACCTCTTTTTTATTTATTTATTTAGGAGATGATTTATCTGGAACAAAGTATGGTGACTGTTAACTATAATGTATAGTCTACTTATATTTGATACATTTAAATATGTATGTGGATAAAGTATGGATGTTAGACAGTATAGATGATATTTGTTTTGTTGGTTATTAGATAGGATGAAATCCATGGATAATAGATTATATAGATTCTATAATGTAACTCTTTTTGGTCCACATGGGAATTGGAGATAATATTGTGATAGAACACTGCTATTGTACTCTCTTTTTATAATAAAAAGAGATCATTTTTTTTCTACTGAAAGAAAAGAGTAGAAAATATGACATTAAGACAACATCATATAGATAATATAGTCATGTTCAAAAGTTCACATTCACATAATAACAAACATTATAAATTGCATTAATTATTTTCAAAATGAAATAATACATTTTGTACCCAAAACTAAGATGTATTTGAGTGTTTTTTCAAGTCATGGTCCATGTATCTCAAAATATTTTCCTTAAACCATCTATTATGAATCTATATTATGTAGTAAATGTGTCCCAAAAACTTAAATGACCACGTAACAAGTAACCAACTTCAGCTTAGCACATCTTGCACAATATTTTTCAATGATTAAATTCAATATGTTTGAGAAAAAATTCACATACAAGCTTTAAGGGAAATGGTTGTGCCTTCATATACAATGTCTACTACTTAACCTATAATCTCATCTTCAAAAAATATGATAAACAAAATAAATACTAATCTTTATCTTAGAATATATGCATTCCACAAATTGTAGGTGATAACATTAATCATGATTTGAAATTTTAAATTAGTATGTAGTGGACTATGCATATGATCAAAACAAAGATATTACCTTTCATATTTTGCTCATAGACTTTCCTATCATGCATCATTAAGGTTGTAGCTTGTAACATATTCATTTAAAGGATCATTGGATTTGGATAAAACAAAATTTGAGGAAGAAACAATTCAAATGCATTTATGAGATTTGAAACAAAAATAATCAAAAGGTATGTATATTGCCAAATTACAAAATTAAGAATTTTTTGCTAAATAAGTTGATAGTAGAACATAGTAAAACTTGATGGATATAATAAAATAAAATGTAAGAGTCAAATGGTCTAAAACTAAAAACTTTCACTTACCAAAATGATTCTTTCAAGTGTTATTGTAACTTACAAATCCACATTCTTCAAAATTACTAGAACTTAGATCATTAAAGATATGAATATATTTTCCTATTAGAAGAGGCTTTCTAGTTTTCATCTTTCCATTCATCATAAATAGTGTTCTAATCTACCTCATTTAGAGCATGAGTTGCACAAAGAGAGAGAGAGAAACATTAATATATCCAATGTTTTTAAAGAACGTATTGATCTAGCATTTTTTATCGGATTTAATTTTGAAAAGTATCTTTCACATATTGTTGTACTAGCTGACATAACATGAATTGCTTGCCATAAATACATTAAACATGGAAATCCTTCAAACCATTTAGGTTCACCGCCACATAAATCTCATTCTAAAAACATTTGTTTTTTTTGGTAATATTTATACATAATACAAATAAATTTATCCATTTCACCCATACATTTAACATTGTACACAATGGGCAAGTCTCTAACATTAAATTTCTCACATAAATATGTCAACCATTTTCTTGTTTGAGAGTCTCTATCATCCATATCCTCATAATAATTATGAGGACTAAAAAACTTAATTACTTAAAAAATAGGTAAATTTGTGAACCTTTCATTTAGAGAGTCAATCACCTCCATTACAAAGCATTTTCCCAACATAATGCAATCATCTAGTGTCGCTAGTCTTTGTGACTTCAATAAACTCTCAAACCTCTATGCATGTGCATGTACCATACCTGTGCAATCTGTAAACTCAGGAGTTCCTTTTTGTGTTTTACTTAAAAAATATGATGTGTGCATTACAACTCCCACAAATGTGCCTCTTAGAAATATCTTATGAAGAAAACTAATAGTGATATTTAAATTCATTCCAGTAAATGTAGTGTTAATATAGTCCTCTTGAAACTTTTGATTCATCTTATTTAACTCAATAAGCACATTTGAAATTAAGTGAATGCAAAATTGAACTTGAAATATTGTAGCCATCTCATACATTTGTTTCCCCACTTACTCCTGGTCTCTTAACAAAACAGGCATGAGTTTAATGAGCCTTTCCATGGCTTTTCCTATAGAAATCCATCTATTATAATAAGTTTGTAACACTTATAGCCTTGTGATTTTAAATGACTCCATTATGTCTTTCAATTCTCCATTTCTTTTATTATATTTCCCTAACCATGAATAGACCTTATTTGCAAACCTATCAATAGCTTGCAAATCTTCAAACTTGTATGAGGCATTATTTTCTACTAATATTAGTAATTAAAATCAACCCCCTCACCAAGGCTATCAAACATGACATCTGCAATCTTAAAAGTTAGTTATAAATAAATATGACACGTTGGCATATGTCATCTTTTAATTTCACAATTATAATATCATCATGGATGCACATGCAATACACAGTCTACAATTAACACATAGCCATCAATCACAGTGCTATAACTACCACCTTCTTGCACAAACAAGTAATCATCATGAACACATCACTTTATAACCCGATCACAAAATATCACGCCCCAAAGAGTAGCACAAAATCTTTCTGACGATATAAATTTTATCGAAATCTGACACCCGCATCAAAAGTTATGGACTTTTAAGGTTTAGCCAATAAACCCTTGCCATGTTAGCGAGGTATTTCCATGTAGCAGCCATGTGGCACTCCAAATCACCTGACTGTTCCATGCCACCTTACCATGCGAATGTGTTTTTGTTCCATGTGACACTTTCCATGTCACCTCTCCACATGGGCCCTCATTGGACTGGTCGCACTACTTTCTTAGTCGTGATTTCACATTATAAAAAAAAGTTAGGGGTTCAGGCCTTGCAGTGTAAAATTCACACCAAACACCACTAGACCCCGCAGCCTCCAAACTCTTGAAGTAGTTTTTGATTGGACCCACATCTACATTCATTGACATGTGATACCTAGTTCATTCTATGTGGCGCTACCACATCACTCATAGCCCCACCGTGGCCTCCTCGACATCATCATACCTTACCCTTCGTGCCTTTGAAGTCATCCTTTGGCGTTACTTTGCCAAAACTCTGAGTGCAACAAACTTATTCTATGTTTCATGTCGGAAAGTATTCTTGTCCCCTGACTTTGTTAAACAAAACCTCTACATAACATGCACACATTAATCCCTCAGAGGTCCGAGAGCCATGAAAATATTTTTTTCATTAAGTGCAATGAAAATTTCCCACCTCTTGGCCTCTGTTAATTATGGCTCAACCATAAAATGCACCTCTTTATTCTCCCAGGAATCATGAGGACATCACACTGACATAATCCTGCGATGACATCATGTTTACTTCATGATGAAAATTAATCGTCAACTGATGGAATTATTCACGTTTCCTCAACCACATCAATCACGGATCAGTCTGTGAATGCGCACTTAGAAATTCTCGAGGTCCACGAGATCGTGATGACATCATATCTCTAAGAATGCCATGTGTCACTCAAAATCAAGCAACTTGGACCACCGAAAAGACCTTTGGTTCCTGCCACTTATCATGCAATCGACATGCCATGTGCTTTGAAACCCCTATTGATCCATAAACTATCATGAATATTCTATTGGATAATTTATCACAACAAATATGATAAAACCATATTTAAGAATCTGAAATCTACACTATTAGGGTTTTATTTTCTCTTTAGATTTATGGATTTGTAGATTACTATTAATTACGTATGCATGCAAACTAACATTAATAAAAGAATAGAGAACACTAAAATAAAAACTCACAAACCATGATTTGACACAAGATATGACCCGGGAAACCCTTTCAAGATCAAACCCAACTAGAAGGTGAGGCTTCTTTGGTCTTTTTCTCTAAATGGAAAATGGTTATGAGTACAAAGAAATATGGTCTGTGGATTGTGGGCTACTACAATGCAAAAATCCTCTATGTTTTCTCTACCTCATATCCCTCTCATTTGTTTTTACTCATCTATGGAACAAATGCACTCAAAAGAATGGAACCCCTTTTCCTTCTAGTGTCCCGGTTATAACACAACTCGATAGCCTACTAGTTGTTAGGTTTGACTACCTCAACTCTTAACCAAAGTTACAATATGAAATCTTCTAGAGCCTTATTCATCATAATCACATGGCTAGCCCCTTTTCCATGAATAATGGGGAATGGCGTGGCATTCTATCAAATTATGGTGTTGAAAACAAGAAGGTTAAATTTTGAGTGGAATAAGTTTTGCATACAGACTTTGATTGAAATGATTATTGTTCCATTAGAAAAGTCTCTGTGTTTAGAATATGAAAAAATGTGCTATGCTAAAGCAACAAAGTTTTACCCCCAAAAACCATCATGTTATGCCTCAAAATGCGCTTGGAAGATTTCATACCCCAATTTTCCAAATTGGGTCCCACTGGTAAAAAAAATCATGTGATATTTTCCTCCACTTTTTCCACTTTGAAAGAATCAAGATGGATGAAAAAAATATAGTGATCCAATCCTGATCACTTGACTTTCAATCTCACCTGGCATGACCTAGATTTTGCAGTTTATTCTTATATTACAATATATGTGTGTGTGTTTGACACCTAAGTTCAACCAAAAGTAGAAATAATATATGCCAACACTCCTGACAGTTTGGTTATCCTGACCTTCCTGAATTTAGCCTAGTCCACTTTTGTAATTTGGTATTTTCTGCCTTATACTTTAATTGTGTCACTAAGCTTTTCTAGTTTCCTCATGTAGTATTTCTCTTCGCATACAAAAAGAACTCAATCCCGACCAAGATGAATTTATTTTTAGGATCTTACATTTAAAACTCAATTATCAATATCTCTTAGCACATTCTACCGAAGCACTCATGTATATTATTTCCCAATTTAACATAGATTTCATACAAGAACTCTCTACCTCTGTAACATCTCATTGGCCCATTAAAATATCCTAAACTTACTATGAATATAAAACAATGCAAAGATTCTCAAGCTCACATTTTATGTATATCACTCATTCACACATTCATTCAAAAGATACAAGGAATAAAAAATCCTAATTGGTTGTACATGCCACAATACAACAACATAAACAATTACATTGAAATAATAACCATTATAGGATTTAACTAGCCATTCCATGCACTATATGCCATTCCATGACCAAGGAAGCCATTGACCATCAATGGCAAGCAAACCATAAAAACAATGATAACAAATAATCAATATATTGAAACAACCAACCTTCAATCCACAAAGGCCCTTTGTCACTCATAACGTGCAAAGCTTGGGATTCCCACACCACAATCAACACACACACACACACACACACATATACTCACCTAACATTCAATTGAATCATGCAATGCTATGCAAATATAAGCAACACAAGGATTTACCAAATCCCTTATATCATATGATCATCCACATGTACATCTCATTCCAAGCATGTAAAAGCACACAATTTAACCAGTAGTGTCGGTATACCACAAGTAACCATACACACATCCATATAGGAAGTCCTACAACTTTTAAGGAAAGGACAAGCATCCAATGCCACAAAAATAGGTTGTCAAGACCTTCAAGATATAAGATAGAAAATGCATGTGATGTCAAAGCATTGAATCACCCCCTTGAGTACCCTACATCAAACAAGTCATTAGTCAAACATATACCAGGATTATCAAGCTCATATTTTATGTATATCACTCATTCACACATTCATCAAAAACATACAAGGAATAAAAAATCCTTATTGGTTGTACATGCCATAACACAACAACATAAATCACTTACATTGAAATAATAGCCATTATAGAATTTAATTAGCCATTCCATGCACTATATGCCATTCCATGAGCAAGGAAGGAATTGACCATAAATGGTAAGTAAACCATAAAAACAATGATAACAAATAATCAATATATTGAAACAACCAACCTTCAATACAAGGAGGCCCTTTACCAGTGATAACATACACAGCCTAGGATTCCCACACCACAATCAACACACACACACACACACACACACACACACACACACACACACACACACACCTAACAGTCAACTAAATCATGCAATGTTATGCAAATACAAGAAACACGAGGATTCACCAAATCCCTTATATCTTACGATCATCCACATGTACGTCTCATTCCAAGCATGTAAAAGCACACCATTTAACTAGTAGTGTTGGTATACCATAGGTAACCACACACACAACCATATAGGATTTCCTACAACTTTTAAGGAAAGGACAAGCATCTGATGCCACAAAAATAGGTTGTCCAAGCCTTCAAGATATAAGATAGAAAATACATGCAATGTCAAAGCATCAAAGCACCCCCTTGAGTACCCTGCATCAAACAAGTCGTCAGTCACTCAGATACCATGATTATCAAGCTCGTATTTCATGTATATCACTCATTCACACATTCATGAAAAACATACAAGGAATAAAAATTCCTTATTGGTTGTACATGCCATAACATAGCACCATAAAACACTTACATTGAAATAATATCCATTATAGGCTTTAACTAGCCATTCCATGCACTATATGCCATTCCATAAGCTAGGAAGGCATTAAGCATAAATGGCAAGAAAACCATAAAAACAATGATAACAAATAATCAATATATTAAAACAACTAACCTTCAATCCACAGAGGCTCTTTGCCACTCATAACATACAGATCTTTGCCAATCATAACCAGTAGTGTTGGTATACCACAAGTAACCATACACACAACCATATAGGAAGTCCTACAACCTTTAAGGAAAGGACAAGCATCCAAGGTCACAACAATAGGTTGTCTAGACCTTTAGGATACAAGAAAATACATGCAATGTCAAAGCATTGAAGCACCCCCTTGAGTACCCTACATCAAATAAGTCATTAGTCACTCATATACTAGCATTCTCAAGCTCACATTTCATGTATATCACTCATTCACACATTCATTCAAAACATACAAGGAATAAAAAATCCTTAGTGGTTGTAGATGCCATAACACAACAACATAAAACAATTACATTGAAATAATTACCATTATAGGCTTTAACTATCCATTACATGCACTATATGACATTCCATGAGCAAGGAAGGCATTCACCATCAATGACAAGCAAACCATAAAAACAATGATAGCATATAATCAATATATTGAAACAACCAAACTTCAATCCCCAAGGGCTCTTTTCCACTCATATTGTAAAGAGCCTAAGATTCCCACACCACAATCAACACACACACACACACTATGCAAATACAAGAAACACAAGGATTTTCCAAATCCATTATATCATATGATCATCCACATGTATGTCTCATTCCAAGCATGTAAAAGCACACCATTTAACCAGTAGTGTTGGTATACCACAAGTAACCATACACACAACCATATAGGCAGTCCTACAACTTTTAAGGAAGTGACAAGCATCCAAGGTCACAACAATAGGTTCTCCATACCTTCAAGATACATGATAGCAAATGCATGCAATGTTAAAGCATCGAAGCACCCCCTTGAGTACCCTGCATCAAACAAGTCATTAGTCACTCATATTCATATCAATAAACAATAACCATTGTGCTTGTGGCCATAGGATATGTCCTTGTTGTTGAAGACCACCAAGCATGCAACCTCATTTCTCCCACAAGGACATTGAAGGTCAACTTCACCATACTAGTTATGCCATATTTATCATAATCACACTAGATATTAATCCATACAGGGCCATATAATAGATTAGGTGCTCCTGCTTGAATATAGAAGAGTTATTCATTAGACATTCATGTTATAGTGATTTATAGGGCGTAATTACTTATCTGGCTTGAGTAGAAATGTTGGCAACTAGAAGAGGGAGTTTGACTCTCCTCCCAATCATAGGTTGATCTACACTGCATTCTTCCTTGCAAATAGCTTCCCTCGAGCTTGAGTAATGAAGAGATTGAGGAATCCTGCACCAACTAGTCATGAAACTACAAGAGTTTAAGGAAATCATAGTGAGTCCACCTACTACCTCAGAAGGAAATTTCCTGACCATTGTGGCTCCTACTCCTCAACAACAAATTGTTGTTTCTTCTCTCAAAATCATATTTTTCTTCTTGTCTACATGTTTGTGCCTTTTTCCTTCACTTCCATAACCTCTTTGTTCTTTGTCTATGTGAAAAAAATGTGTCATTTGTCTTCTTCTATTTCCTATGTGTTATCTCTTGCGCATTAGGCCTTTTCTACTTTGTGTGATTGTTTTTGTTTTCTTTGTTTGTTGTACCCAAGGGTGTGCTTCCTCGTGCACTCTCATGTATTCTATGCAAATTATTCGTCATTTTCAACATTATCCCTACTAAAAATACCTCCTTCTTGTCCACGGTCCAACCCTCATCCTCTTTACATGTTTGTGTTAATGCCACCATGCAAATGCTTCCTTCCCATTCACGGGCTAGCCCCCGATTTCTCCCTTTTCGTGCTGAGCAAGCCAAATCCTCTTACAAGTTTAAGTTAGCCCTCCCTCTAGTATAGGAGCCCATACTCTTTTTTATTTGTTGTACTAGCTACTTTTTCCATATACAAGAAGCTAGACAACTTCTTAAATGCACCTCTAAGTGCAATGTTTTCTCAAGTAGACCCCTAGGAACTTCCTCGCTCAAGATCATAATCCATGTCTTCTCCTCTACTAGTTAATGTATTACATTTCCACATTAATTTAATGCACACAATTTGTAATATGTTTACAAGAGGGATCAACGAAAGGGATGTCACAAAACCCTCCCCCTTAGAGGAACACTGTCCTTGGTGTTATGTTCTTGAACAAAAAATTTATAGTGAGCTTTATAAATAAAACTCATATACTATTTATTGTACATTCACAGTTCTAACCCAACAATTCAATGGGTGTAATATCCCATTAAATCAACCATTTGACTCTTATAATTAATAGTGCTCTTGATGCACCTCATCTAGCTTTAATGACTTGCTTTCTAGAGTGTTTTCCACCTCTAATGTCCAGTTTTGTTGTCCACTTTTCTCAACACATTTTCAACAAACAATATCATATCACTGCTTCCTAGGACACAACCAATGTACCCCTTATACCAATTAACATGTTCATGACTCATTAAAACTTATTTATTTTTCATGTCTTAGCATCCCCTTCTTTGTTTCCCAGTCCCTCATGCGATCTGGTTCATATTCCTTGCACAAGAAGAGTCCTCATAACCAAGGAAATTCCCTACCTTACACCCATCATGGAATACTTCATGGTAGATCAATAGGAAGTACCAAGTTCCAGTGTCACCACAATAACCCTGTTCTTGAATTTTTTTCTACTCCAGTATGTTGTTGCACACTCTAATTTTTTTAATGATGTTGTTGTTTGACTTGCAACCAACTTCTCACACCCATACCGGGTAGTTCAATTCTCTTCCTACATCATAGGCATACAATTTACGAGATTCATTAAATAAATTTAAAACCTACACCATTAACAGATTTATCAATGAGGCTAACCCTGCAATTTAACTTCATATCACAACAAAACCAAATTAGTTCATAAATTCAAATTACTGCAAATTAGAATTTTAATAATACTAAATTGTTGTAGGGGCCTCTTAGGCCTATGTTTCTCATTATACATAATGTATTAAGTAAATGTGAGTAATACTCAGTAAATATGTAAATTAAGGTAAATGAAGGGTTGGTTGAGAGTAGGTACAACCGCTCCAAATACATTTCTAATGTATAAATATACATTAAGACAAATAGAAATCTGACTAGAATTCCATCCCAATTTTGTTGTTATTTGTGTATTCTTATTTATTTTCTTGCTACTATTCATGATGTAGTCCACGTTGGTTGCATGAAATCTAGGCTTCCAACAACTTGGTTCCGTTTCAATTGGTACTAAGTATGAGACTATTAAAATGAAGACGACATGAATCCTTCAAGAAGTTGTGAGTGAAATCCTGAAAGAAGGAAGAAAAACAAAGATAAACAGTCTACAAGTGTGAAATCCCCTGGTTAATATTTCTCTTTTGTAAATAATTGTAATTATTTTAAATGGATGAGAGAGGAACATGAATTCCATTGCTTGAGGAAGGAGATTGCTTGAGTGAATTCTTGTTTTAAATATTCATCCTGGTTAGTTGAGCGGGTTAACTATGCAATAAATTTAACTGAAGAAATAAGGACATTCCAAGTGTCCTTTAGCTCAAACCATAAGAAAGGAAGAGGAAAAAACATTAAAGGAAGCATGGGTCGCATTGTCCAAGAGGATTGATTGTTGTGCAATCATGGAGAAGAAGGGGTAGTTAGTTTATTGGGGAAAAGGAAAGAGGACCTTCATACATTGATCCATTCAGACATGCACTCTCACTCAAGCACACACAAAAGCATACACTAAGAGAAAGAGCTTCCTCGAACATGTAGAAGTTGTGGAAGAGCATAGAGAAGGAGAATCTAGAAATTATTGTGGAAGAGTGTAGAAAAGACATCATCTAGAGTTGTTGCTAAGCACTGGAGAGTGGTTTATTTACCCATCAATAGCTTATTCACAGATGAACCTTCTTTTTTGTAGACTCCCTTCTCCTGAAGGCATTGTAGCCTTGTGGCATCATGTTTCAGATGTTTAATTGTTGAAGCCTTCCCTTTGAAAGCACTCCACCTCAAGCTTTGAAATATGACTCAAGGGTGACAACTAAAAGTAATAGTGGTTGTATCTTTTATATGGTTGGGTGCAACGTTGTCATCCTAAACTCAATTTCCCTATTTCAATTCAAGATAAGTTTCATTATTGTGTCATGTGCCATGAGAATTATGTTTAGTCTGATAAGAAAATTTTGTATTGGTTGTATGAATGATGCATGATTCACCTGTGATTAAAAGAATGAGATTATGTTAACTATCAACATAGTGTTGTAGACAAATGGTTTCCTTATGACTGTGTTTTCTGGATTAATATTTGTTGTGCAGGGGAAAGATCTATGCATTTACATATATGATAGTATTGTGTGCACAATATAAATACAATTGTGTTATTCAAATTCCATTTGAATGTATAGACTACGATTTCCTGTGGTTTAATGGAATGTTGGTGTCCTATGTATTTTGTTGAATGGTAAATGCATAAGTTGATGCTAAGGAATGTGAAATTATTTTTATAATGCTAATATTTGTTTAACTCCTATTGAATGGTACAATAGCATGTTTATTGTTGAGTAGAATTTTAAATTATTTCCTGAGAATGAAGAATGGTCAGACTTCCTTGATATTAGATTGGTTTTGTGCTTTAAAGATCTCATGGCTAGCATGTATATGGCTGAAATGGCCTGCAAACCTTTGAGTTGTTATGACTAATTGCTCAAGGGACCCAGTGGAAATTAATGGGAAATAACCTGTCCTATTTACTATGTCTTCAACTGGTTTAATGCTTCTAAGCTCACGAGAGATAACTCCTCTTGAAATATGAGGAGAGAAAAATTATATTGGAAACTTGGGAAAAATAGCTCAATAGTGAGGCCATATAAAAACCTTAAGGGTGATGAGCCGAGTTTTGGTGCCAGGCTCAAATATTCACATAACCATCATGGTTGAGACGTAGGATAAGCCTCTGTAAACGAGATGCACAGCTTATAATAGGTTCGACCCCATCGTTAATATCCCTTAGCATTTAGGCTCCATCTCATGTGACCTTCCCTTGTGACTGAGACCTTGTAATTTTGGATCTTGGATGTTTTTGCAGTGCCACTCTCAAATCCCTGAGATTGTTTTGGCCAAGATCAGAACTCTGAAAGTCTATCCTGAGACAGAAAAATATTCTTGTTAACTGACATGCTTTAGATTTTTTCACTACTCTTTGACTCATCAAAAATTTGGAACAAAGTGTATTCCTGCCTCTTAACAGGTGCTCCTTCCCTCATTTACCAACAAGATCTTGGTCTTGGTGAGTCAAAATTTAGTTTATTGGAATGTCTTCCAGGATAGTTTTCTTCGAGCTTGGAGTTTCCTCTGATATAATTTTTTCCTAGAGAAGGAGTTAGTCACTAAGAAATGGTTTCCTATGAGGAGGGCTTTCATCGAGAGAGTTTACTCAAAAATAATGTGGCCTGAGTGGGCCTAAATGTGTGTTTCCTCCGAGAAATGCGTTGAAAATAGAAACACAAAATGTTTAAAATAACATCAAGAAAAATCTTAATTTAATTTGTCCTTGAATTAAATTGGGAATAAAATTGTAATTCCACATCTCATGACAACTTTTAATAGTTAATGAAGTTAATTTGACTTAGTTGGCTTAGTTAATTCAAGTTGGGAGTCTATATAGAGTCATATAGAGTGGTTCCTAAATTTTAGGGGCCCAAGGTGAGTTCTTTTGAGCTATAATTATTTAATTCAGTTTAACTAGTTCCAACTGATGGAGGAATTAGTGGGAGATCTAGTAGTGGGGTGTAACCTGCAGTGATCAACCAGTAAACTGAAGATTCACTCATAATTAACACATGCATGTCAGATCAGAGAAAGACCCAGTTGAGATTGTAGTTCAGGGACAATGTACTATCAGTTGTAAAATCATCTAAATTAAACAAATGGTGCATGCAATCAGAATAAGGTCTAAAATAAACCATTTCTTAATTATAAAAATCATTGATTTTAGCCATTCAAATTTCCGTTAAAAGGAGGAATGAAGGCACAAGTTTAATCATTGTTTTGGCGAGTATGAGTTGGTGAGACCAAGCAGTATGAAGCACAAGTTTTTGTGTGGATATTGTGAGAGCAAGGAAGTAGGAGCTTGAAAGGCTAGGAATTTGCCTAAGTATTAGCCAAAGGCAGTTAGTTAGGAAGATGCTAGAAAATACTTGTGCAGGTTGAGCTCAAGGTTGAGCAGAGCATATTGTATTCATCCAGATTCTTTGACTAATGCAAGATACAGATAGCGTAGGTTTTTTGTTGTGGTTTTCCCTACGAAATCATTGTGTGATGTATTGATTGAATTATTTCTCTTATATGCTTCCTGATTTCATCGATCATTTATTGCTTCCGGCTGATGAGTAGAGTAGATTCAAGTCAATTGTTTTAGCATATTACAATCTGCAGTTTGAATCTACAAGAAATATCTACTAAAGGATTTCCTCCAAGGAGGGTTTTCTCCGAGATAGTTTCCTTCGAAGGAAATTTTTTCTAAGGAGAGTTTCTCTCAAGATAGAGATTTTTCTAAGATGGCTTTTCTTTGAGATATCAGAATCTTGTATCTCTGAATTTCTTGCAGCTTCGCTCCTCTTAATTACCCAACATTGTTTTCTCCGAGAAGGTTCCTTCCGAGTTGGGAGCTCCATCCGAGGTGGGTTATTACATGGTTAGTGTGAATGGGTTGACAACTAAATACATGGATACCAAGTGGCAATGAGGAGGCTGGCTAGGACAACCACGTGGATGCCATGTGGCAGATTGGTGACATGGCGCTAAAATTTAATTGGCCATAACTTCTGATCGACAGGTGAGATTGGGACAAAATTTATATTGTGTTAATCATCTCAAAGAGACAAAGACAATGACATCATCCATTGGAAGTTTTAAAGAATTTGAAAAAAGATCAAAATTTTTAGACACCATTTCCATAATGTTACCTTGGATCTTGGTTCAACATAGTAACCACCTCCATATAATCCTTTCCTTGGGGTGGATTAGGAGGGGGTATGTTACAACAAATAAATATATGTTCGAGAAGATGTTTCCTAGAAAATTGCTCGTAAGTGGTAAGGCTCGTGGAAGATAAAAAAAATATGCAACTATTTTTTAAGAATATGCTCGTGGAATATGGATGTGGTGGATAAAATACTAATCATACATTGGAGTCCACTTTGATTTTGACTATGCATGTTGAACATGCAAAAGACTAGAAGTGAAAATATGTAATTTTTTCTTAAATCTATTGTCGTATCCCCTGATGATGGATTCACTTAGTAGTCTGATACGTTGGGTTCATAAAACTCTATAGCAGGTCATTCCTCCATTATAACAAAATCTCCTCGCCTATATGGATTAATTATTTAAAAAGTATGATTTAATTCATTAAATTGGTCGGTTTTATTATATAATCCATTTGGTCCAACTATTACACATCATGGGCATATATATGTGGAACCATATCTGAAGTCAAATTTTGACTCAATTGATTTTGATATCGACTTGACTATACATGAAACATTCGACCAAGATGAAAGCATTGGTCCCCTCTGTGTGTTGAGTTATAATTTTTGTTACCTCATCCCATTCAATATGTTTATGGATATAAATGTATGGATGTTCTCAAGATGCTCTCCAACTCTTTGAAAGAATGGTATTTTTTGGCATAAATCCAAACTGTGTGACCTTCATTGGTGTTCTCTCTACATGCTATCAGAATAGCTTAGTGGATTTTGGGTGGATTGCTTGAAGATGTTGTTAAGCGGCACAAAAGTTGAAAGAGGAGAACCCACTCACGAAGAGTGCATTATATTTTGGTAAAAACCGACTTAGATCCATCTAATATTGGATCTATCATGTGCTGAGAGGGATAAAATCCCTCGACGTGAAAAAATTATTTTTGGTCTGTAGAACTTGAGGAAAGGTTTGCACCTTGAGGGATTTGGACCCTCTCGACGCATGATAGATCTGGTGTTAGATGGATCTAATTTGGTTCCAGTTGAGGGAAACAATGTCACATTTTTAGATTATCATTATTATGTATATGTTTGAGATTAAATTCAAAATTCATATTATGTTTTCTTTGCTGGCATTACCATATTATTCTCTTCTTTATTTTGGTCTGTGTTGCTTTCCTTGAATGGTTTGTACACTTGTGTTTGGATGATTTGAGTGGTTTGTGTGTTTGGATTTGGATGGTAATGTTTATGAATGTTACAGTTGTTTTGTTATATGTTTATATGTGTATGTAATTTTTTAATAGTAATTAGTTGGTGATGAAGAAGGGAGACAATCTTGTCAATAGTTTGCAAGAATATTGATATTGCACATATATTTCATTTAATTTTAGGTATCAAAAGTTTTTACAACTAATTAATTCTAAATAATGTTCCTCCAAATATTAAAAAATATATCTTGAAGAGTAGTTTAATAATTCACTGTGTCAAGATTACTCTTGAAATAATTTGTTTCTTTGTTTATGTTTGAAATAATTTATTTCCTTCAAGAATATTTTGATGATTTTTTTATCTATAGTCTATTTTGCAAAGTCAAGAAATAATGTATTTTTGAATTTTTTTTAATGAGTGACCATATTTATAAAATATTTACATTATTTGTTTCTCCAAACAATTATCACATCTCTTTCAAGAATATTTTGATTTGTTTTGATGTTTATAAATATACATTTTCCTCTTATAAATATTTTGAATACATTGTTGTATGCAATTACTTTATTAGTAATTTTGAATATATGTAATTGTCTATTAGTAATTAGTTGGTGATGAAGAAGGGAGATGATCTTGTCAAGGATTAATTTGCACTTTGCAAGAGGATTGATTCTGCACATCTTTTTCATTTTAATTCTAGGTATCACAACTTTTGACAACTAATTATTTCTTAATAGTGTCCCTTTACGTATTACTAAATATATCTTGAAAAATATTTTTTTAATAATCTACAACCTCAATATTAACAACATCTAATGCATCTAATGCAAACAATCAAATAGGATTAGAAAACAACATCTACACTGAAATCAATGCAAGCAATTAACTTAGATTAGAAATCAACATCTACACTCAAATCAATGCATCTAGTGCAAGAAATCAAATAGGATTAGAAATCCACATCTACACTGAAATCCATGCATCTAGTGCAAACAATAAAATAGGATTAGAAATCCACATCTACACTGAAATCCATGCATCTAGTGCAAGCAATCAAATAGGATTAGAAATCCACATCTACACTGAAATCAATGCATCTATTGCAAGCAATCAAATATAATTAGAAATCAACATCTACACTAAAATCAATGCATCTAGTGCAAACAATCAAATAGGATTAGAAATCATCATCTACACTGAAATCAATGCATCTAGTGCAAGAAATCTTCTTCCCTCTCTCCCCCATCCATCTAATCTTGAAAAATATTTTTAATAATTTACAGTCTCAAGATTAACAACATCTAATCCATCTAATGCAAGCAATCAAATAGGATTAGAAAACAACATCTACACTGAAATCAATGCATCTAGTGCAAGCAATCAAATATAATTAGAAATTAACATCTACACTAAAATCAATGCATCTAGTGCAAAAAATCAAATAATATTAGAAATCACCATGTACACTGAAATTAATATATCTAGAGCAAGCAATCAAATAGGATTAGAAACCAACATCTAAACTGAAATCAATGCTTCTAGTGAAAGCAATTAAATAGGATTAGAAATAATCATATACACTGAAATCAATGCATCTAGTGCATGACATATTCTTCCCTCCCCCCCGCTCCATTTATATTTATATCTCCCTCCATCTATCCTTCTTTGTCTCTATATCTCACCCCCCCAAACACACACACACTCTCTCTCCATATCTATATATCTCTCCTTCCCTCTCCATATCCCTCTCTTCTTCCCTTTCTTCACCTCCCATCTATATCTCGATCTCCCTCTGCCTCTCCTTTTCCACTCTATATCACCCCCAAAACATACACATTCTTTCTCCATATCTATATATCTTTCTCTCTCCCCTCTCCCTCTCTCTTCCCATTCACTCTCTTTCTCTCCCTTCTTTCTCTCTTCCCTCTCTCTTCCCATTCTCTCTCTCTCTCTCCCTTCTTTCTCTATTCCCTCCTGCTCACCTCCCTTCCTCTCTCTTTATCTCCCTTATAACTCCCTCTCTCTCTCTCTCTCCACCTTTCTCTCTTTATGTATTTATTCTTACCTCCCTCTCTCTTAACCTCCAACTCCATCTCTCTCCCCCTCCCTCTCTCCTTATATCTCTCATATTCTCTCTCTTTGTTCCTCTCTCCCCCTTTCTCTATCACCTCCCTCTATCTCTCTCCCCCCCCTCTCTCTCTCTTTTCACCCTCCAACTCTATCACTATATCCCTCCCTCTCTCCTTCTCTCTATGTACCTTCCCCCTTCCTTCTATCTCTCCTTCTTTGTCTCTCTATCTCACCCCAAAACATACACACTCTCTCTCCATCTCTCCCTTGTCACTCCCTCTCTCTCTCTCTCTCCACTTTTATCTCTCTATGTCTTTCTTCTTCACTCCCTCTCTCTCTCTCTCTCTCCACTTTTATCTCTCTATGTCTTTCTTCTTCACTCCCTCTCTCCCCCTCCAACTCCATCTCTTTGTCCCTCCCTCTCCATCCTTACCTCTCTCTCAAGTCCTCTCTCTAGTCCTTCCCCTCTCTCCTTTTCTCTCCTACCTCCCTCTCTCTCCCCCCATTTCTCTCTCGCTCTCTCTCTTCTCTCCAACCTTGTCCCTCTTTCCCCCTCTCTCCCCCCTCCATCTTTGCATCTCCCTCTATCTATCTTACCATTCTCTCCCTCTCTCACTCCTATCTTTCTCTCTTTCTCTGTTCTCTTCATTCCTCCACCCCCTCTCCTTCATTTTATCTCCATATCTCCCTTATCACTCCCTCTATCTCTCCACCTTTATCATTTTATGTTTGTGTTCTTCATACATATATATATCTAGAGTTAATATATATCATGATATATTAATATATATTATAATACAATAAATTTAATATCATATTAAATTTAATATTGCATTAATCCAAAGTTATTAAATTTAATAATATGAATATTAGATTTAATAATGATTTTATGGCAAGATAACAAAGTTTATAATAAAAATACATCAAATTAATATTTTCAAATATTAGAACTTTGATGTGGAAATATTTATGTCTTTAAAGACTTCAATATATCCATAGCATATGGTTTTCCCCTTTAAATATTTATTCTACAAATATTTAATTAAAATAAATATTAAAAGATTCTGGAGCTGGATTTTCGATTCTTTGCGTTGAATTAACGTCGTTCCTTTGATTTAAGATATGATATTGGCTTTAGTAAATCTGAGTAAAGATGTTTAATATTCTACTTAATTTGGAATTTTTAATGTGGTAATTTTTTTTCTTAAAGGTAAATTTATGATCAATTCAAATTCACAAATGAAATAATTCTAATTGTACATAATAATACATAATTATATTTTAATAATTAATCTTAGTCTATTAAAAATATTAAAAATTTATATATAATCTAAATATTCAAGTTATATATAATTTAAGATTCAAGCTAATGTTTTGGCCGACATTAGTAAAAAATATTTTTATTATTTTTTGAGGACGTGGCATACTTACACATCGGGGTCATACTGGGATGTAGAATGTGTCTCTTAGCGCAATTACAATTATTGCCTGAGTCTATTGAGAGCTTGACCGAACTATTACTACAACTTGTTAATATATGCATATGCTTGGAGTCAACCTCAGCTTGACTATTTATGAAGCCAACTTCGACTCGACTCATTTGTAGACTCGACAACATTTCGATTTCAGCGATAAATTGAAAGACTACAAATAATTTCAAAGTTGTTGAAGCAAGTTTGATTTGAAGTGAATGATGTTGAGTTGTATCTTAACCAAATGTTTAAACTTCACTGCAAAATTTGACTAGTTTGAATGCCAAAAGACAAAAGTGTATTGTATTAGATCGCAACTACTTATTATTGAAATTATCCATAGTAATAAATATAAGTGGACTCTCAAAGTAGAAAAGAAAATTACATGAAAGTCTATGAGTGAATGAGTCTGCATAAATTTGTTTTATGCAGGATTGTTGAGTCAAGTTGTAGACTGAATCTTTCAATCAATCAGTGGAGTCATAAGTCAGGAGAGGGTGAAACATGAGCCTTGTTCAAGGCAGACGATCTTCTCTACCTTTGTAATTGAAGTCAATATTTTGTTGATGATATCATCCTTTTGCTTACACCAATCAATGTTAAATCAACAACTATTCTAAGAAATCTCAGTGCTGGCACAAATCCGTTTTTCTAGTCATGTTAAAATTTTCCTTCATTAATTGCAGATTCTAAGGGACTAGAAGTAAGCAACAATAAATCATCCCATCTATCCTTTATACAACACAACAATCCATCAACATGAATTAGCAGCCATAAAAATAAAGCTATTAAGAAGATCAAACATAATTTCAAAGCAATAGAGCATCCATTACAATCAGTATACATAATTTTGTAGCAAAATTTATAGAGAACCCAAACAGTAGAAAAGTTGACAGAGCATGAGGATAAACTACTTATAGTGGGTGAGAAGAAAAATGATGCAGTCTAGAACGAGACTAGACAAGTAACACATACACATAAATAACTGAATTGATAAAGATGGTGACAACATATGCTATATTATTTATTCCCTTTAGTATGAAGATTGCAGAATTGTTCTTGGGTTGTAACATAAGTAAAAAGTAGGATGGTTGATATGGAATATGTTCACTTATTTTATGTTTGAAGTAAAGACTCCCGAGAATGATAGTCATGCGCTGGACTCATATGTAGAGAGAAAAAAAGATGCCCCCGGATTGGAGATGAGTTGTTTGATACTTTCTAGTTGGTATATGCACTAAGTGACCACTAGAAAATTTGAAGTCACAGTAAGCCAAATACATGTACATCTCCCTATCCAGCTAACAACTGTTGTGGTTGAGTTACCTATGAAAACCGATACACATGGTTGATGTACAGTAAAAATACTTCTACAATAAGTAGAGATCCAAGACTTTGTTGTATCCTTGCTAGGGACGAGCAAGGCATTGAGGGTGGGGGAGATGTTTTAGGGTCCTCTTAGGCCTATGTTTGTTATCATAAATAATGTATTAAGTAAATATGAGTAATACTGAGTAAATGTGTAAATGTAATGAAGGGTTGGTTGAGAGAAGGTACAATCGCTCTAACCACATCTCTCATGTATAAATACACATTAATACTAATACAAATCTAGCTATAACTCCATCGCAATTATGTTGTTCTTTGTGTATTCTCATGTATTTTCTTGCTGCTGTTCATGATATAGTCAGTTCTAGTTGCACAAAGGCTAGGCTTCCAACATAAATCACTGCCATAATTAGTAATTTCATTAAATTAAATAGTTGATACTTAGATTTAGTTTTTATTATTTCTCTTTGAATCACACCTACTAAGTGGTTTTCCAAACTAGGATAACACCCAATAGTGCTCACACCGCTCCACACAATTATCTCTTCTTTGTCTCCATTCCCAATTTCATTGAGAGGTTTCCCCAACTAGGAAAACACTCAACAATGCTCAAGGGAATTAAAATTAAATCAGTCAATAATTTTTGTGGATCCAAAGACTACCCCCTCTCCATCCACTTGAAGCGAGCCTTACTGCCTCTAATGTCTCCACCAAATACCAATAATCCAGAGCCCATTTTTCTCCTGCTGCGATGCCATCTCCACCCATTTGATTCTAGGAAATACCGTCTCTAGAGTCTCCACTATGTACTAGGAATCTAGAGCAAATTGATGTACCAATATGAAGTTGTAGTCAATTATTGTTGGGAATCTAAATACTACCTCGTTTCCACCCATATTAACCAAAAAATACTGCCTCTAGTGACTCCACCCAATACTAGGAAGCTAGAGCACATTGATGTACTACTGTGAAGCCGCAGTCAACTACTGTTGAAAATCCAGAGACTACCCTATCTCCACCCACTTGAACTTGGAAATACCACCTCTAATGTCTCCACCTTGTACCAAGAATCCAAAGAACTATTTTATACCACTGTGAATCCTGTGGTCAATTGAGAAAAACAAAGAGCTCTCTCTACAAACTAGGACTCCAGAGAGTAAACAATACCCCCACCTGTATACCTTGCCCACCGCATGCACCCACAACCCAAATCTTGGGTCTATAGTTTCTTCAACTTGTCCATGCTCATCCTAGCATCTTGCATATCACACTACTCCCAAGCCCAGGAAATCCCTAATTCCAGACAGTCTACATGTATGCACTGTAATAGTTGAACTATATGCTCTGAGTGGTTTCCTATCCCAAGGTAGCACCCAATGACATATGTGCCTCATCCTTTGACCAAGGATTCCAATTTATAGTTAGTTTACCTGCTAACATAACCTTCAATATTTCCTAATCATAACCATGACATAAACATAAGTGTCATAATCACATGATCCTAATAACTAGATAACAACAAGAATTCACACTTGCTAAATGGATTCCTCACACAACCAGGAATATCATTGGATAAATTCATTATGTTATCCCAAATATGACATTCATATATGCATTAAGTTCATGAGTATAACACATATTCACATATGTCAAATAAAATCAAGGTTAAGAGAACCTCTTGTACCCATGCAAGCATGTGTTCATTTGGAACAACAATTTTCCAAACTCAGCTCAAGGGAATTCTTCACAAAATTCTTTCTTTTTATATTTTACCTTGCTTCCATCATCAACACTATCAATTGTTGTTTCTATGATGTTAAATATACAATATTTTATTAGACTTAATATTTTCCTACTCATGTTGTTCACACATAGTTACTTTTCAACCTGCATGCATTTTTCTTCATTCATGCTTACAACAACTCTCAGGAGCATCATTACAACATAATTTTTAGCAACGTATTTTCCTTCCCACTTACCCAATGGTGTTCCATATTTCCTGGAACCCATTAAATAACCGATTTTGTTAGTTTTTTTAACAAAAAAAAAATCCTTTTTCAAGCCACCTTCATGGCTATCATATTCTTGTCGAATTTTCCATTTACCCAGCCAACCCACTTGACTACTCTACCATACTTTCCTACCTTCAACTGCCCTTTTATTCATGCACTAGGATTGATCCAGTCTTATATTTCCCATTGGATTCCACGTAGCTCTTTCCCAAAGCTCTATTACTTTCCTTCCACTCCCAACAATTTCCAAGACCTCAAAACATAAAAAGCCAAGAATAAGAAGAAATGAAGAACAATAAAAGTTCATGACAACAACAAAAAATCATAAGCACGGTAGCATGGCCATGCTCATAGTCAATAGCCAAAGCAACAAAATAAAATATGAGGCCAATAGTAAAATGAAAAACATGTAAAACATTCAATAATCCCACAACAACACAATCCCATGAATTTTGGTGTTTCAATTTATCCTTCACCACTACACGTATGTATATGAAATCGAACCAAGTCTTATCCAAGGTTTCATGGAAACCTTAAAATTTCAGTGCTTCTCTAAATACTCCAAGAAGGGACCTTCCAATGTTTATCAGAGATCTTGATGGAATGCCCCCTCCTCTCCCTAGCATTATACAATACTGGTTCATGTGCCTGAGGCTCACATGAACTATTGTTCTCTTGTTGTAATGAGTATTCTCATGTGTTGCCACATAAACTCAATTTTTAGTTGCATTAATATAAATATATCGGTTGCTACCTTGCTACACTATGTGAATCACATTTCCCCACAACTATTTACACATCTAAAGTTTCATTTCAGTCACAGGTTCCAAGAACAATGAATACACACACACACACACACCCACACCCACACCCACACACCCACACCCACACCCACACACACACACACACCCACACCCACACCCACACCCACACACACACACACACCCACACCCACACCCACACCCACACACACACACACACACACACACACACACACATATATATATATGAGAATGTTTACAATCATGCTATTACAACATTTAGAAATTAGTATTTTTACCAAGACCAATGTCATCCAATTAATCAACCTCTTTACCAAGACCAACATCATTAATTAAAATAAACCTCTTTATCACGACCACTATCATTAATTAAAATCAATCCCTTTTCAAAGGCTAGCAACCATGACATTTGTAATCTTAAAATTCAATTAAAAAGTAATCTAACACATCAACACCTATCATCTTTTAATTTTACAATTATAATATAATCATGGATACACATGTAATACATAATATGCAGTCAACACATAGCGATTAATCAAAATTCTACAACTACGACCTGCTTTCATAAGCAAGCAATCATCAAGAGTACACTCTAGAATAGAGTCACAAAATCTCATGCCCCAAAGGTCCAACATAGAACCTTTTCCTTTCTTTTTTTTCATTTCCCTTTGATCCTATCTAGTCCAAGTGTTGAACATGTATCCTCTATCATTACATTGTAACAAACTCATAATATACAATTATACCACTTTAGAGTCCCAACTTTATCGCTAGAGGTCCAGTGGTGAACCTTCTCTGATACCACTCTATAGCACCCTCATTCACTCCCTTAGAGCATTCTTGGGCACTGGGAGGTGTTACTTTTGTTTGAACTGACCTACATGGTCTCATTATGGAAATGAGATCACAAACATTCTCTTTTCTCTATTTAATTAAAACCTACAATAAACACCACCATTTTGTCTAACTCGTTGATAACTTTCTGGTGATATAAATTTTATCAAAATTTGACACCTGGATCAAAAGTTATGGTTTGTTAATGTTTTTCCAATAAACCCTTACCACGTCAGCAAGGTACTCTCATGTAGCACCCATGTGGCACTCCACGTCACTTAGTGTTCCATGTCACCCTACCATGCCAATGTGTTTTTGTGCCACATGGCACTTGCCCTTGCCATGTCACCTCTCCACATAGACCCTCGCTAAATCGGCCCCACAACCTACTTGGTTGTGATTTCAGGTTATAAAGAAAACTTGATGGTTTGGGCCCCATAGCATAAAATTCATGATAATCCCCACCGATACCTGAGCTTCCAAACTCCCGGAGTAGTTCAGGCCTAGGCCCACATCTTCATTCATTGACATGAGGGACATGAGTCAGTATATGTGGTGTTGCCACATCACCTACAACCCCACAATGGCCTCCTCCATGTCATCATGCTTCGCCCTTTGTGCCTTCACATTCGTCCTTTGGCGTTACCATACCAAACCTCTAGGTGCAATAGAATTATTCTACATTTTATGTTGAAAAGTATTCCCATCCCCCAACTCCATTAACCACTTCCTCCTCATAACATGCATGCGTTAATGCCTCCGAGGTCTAAGACCCGTGACAATAATTTTCTCACTAAGTGCAAGGGAAGTTTCCCATCCCCTGGCCTCCGTTAACCATGGCTCGGCCATAAAATGCACCTCTTGATCCTCTAGGGGACAACAACTATGTCACATTGACATACTCCTGTGGGGACATCATGCTTTCATCATGACGAAAAATTACCCATAAATTGGAAGAAATATTCTTGTTTCCCCAACCTCATCAATCAAAACTCGGCCTATGAATGCACACTTAGAACCTTCCGAGGTTTGTGAGCCCGCAATGACAACATACTGGCATGTGGCCTTCTATGAGGATGCCATGTCTCACTCAAAATCAACCCACTTGACCCAACGAAAAGGCCTCTGGTGCCTGCCACGTGTCTTGCTGACCACATGCCACATCTTCCTAAACCCCTGCCATTTGACCTTGCTCAGTCTGCGCTGAATTACACGACGTATTATTTTAGTACAGTAATATATAAATATATATAAGTTCAACCCAAAACATAAGGCATATATTGCAACACTCCCAAAGGTCCGAGCCTCTTGACCTTATGTAACTAAGCATAGTCTAGTTTTGTAATTTCACGTTTTTTTCCTTATACCTTAATTGTGTCAAGAAGCTTTTATAACTTTGTTATAGATCTAACCCAGAAATATATGATAATAGAAATAAATGCAATAATAACAAGATCAAAATATAGAAATTCTTCTTTATTAATATCAAACCCTTAAGGTAGGGCAACACCATACATTCAATCCTTAATGAAGGAGAACACTCCACAAGCCATATGCCTGTTCATACAATAATTCCTTGACATCTCTCCATGTGGAGTCTCTAGCCTCTATATAGGCCTCATACATACAATACCATGGGTCATTACCATGATTCCCTCATATCATCGAACTAATACCATGGGACCATTATATTATTACTAACTACTTGTGGTCCCTTACATGATACGAGTTAACCACCTTATTTATTACTATGGCCCATCCCATTATTACATTATTCCCTTGGGTACCTCCCTTTGTACCCCATATTATCCCCCCTAGGTATATAACATTCCACCCCCCTTAGCATGTTTCGTCCCCAAAACATGGGAAGAACACAAATAATAAGACCTACTCAAAAGAGTAGTCCACTGGTACCATGCATGTGCATCTAGCCATCCAAGAGAAAGGTGAACCCTCGATTTCGTTGGTGCCTTGCTCGCTTGAGATGGAAGTTGACCGTGGCAGCTCTTCTGTGTTGATGTGTAATAGATGGATCTTCGCTCTTCTCTATCTGTCCTGCGAGGGTTGTTTTCCTTGTGGCTAATTGGTTGCCATCTTGTTGGTGGTTGTCTTGCGGGGTGATGTGAGTGATGATATGTTGAAGTTTTAACCCACGGTGTCTTTTTCTTTAATTCACCCCTTACTGGAGGTTGACTGTTATCTGGTGCATGTTGTGGTGCTTGTTGTGGTGTCTTATCTTCCAATATTACCTCAACCAATGAGCCCTAATCTGATGTATCATCACCTGTAACATTTTCTGCTTCAGCCTCTGTTTGTGTTTGATTGTCAATCATCACTGGCTCATCACCTGATATGTCAGTCCCTAGAGCAACTTCTACTTCAGCCTCCTTGGACTCTACCTGTTTATTAATGGAAATATCATGTAATGTAATTTTCTTCTTTTTATACCAGAGCTTCATGAATTTCTTCTGCACATTAATATTGATAGTACCCACTAATTCCATCCACGGGTATCCCAAAACAACATCCATATTATCCGTTTCTGAAATATAAAAGTCACCATGCAACACATACTTATCCATAGAAATCTTCAAATCTTTATACACTTGAACATCCTCATCATCCACCTGTGTGTTTTTAATGTGTTTTGTTGGAACTTGCAATTTTTTTGATAAATTAACATTGATAAAATTATGCTTGAAACTAGGATTTATAGAAACAATGATATTCTATTTCTAAATCAATCCATGAACCTGCAATAAGGAGATACCAGCAGAAAATAACCCTTTAGGTTTCTTGGTTTCCTTCTTTCCTGTAAAAATAAAATCTTTGCTAGGCTGTGTGTCTGTCTGTGTGAGTTTATCCACAAGATTAGATTTACGGTCAAAGTGGTCACGAATAGTTTTTTCAAACATCTCCCAAGTAGTTACCCTTGGATGGCATTTTTGATGACACTGCCACCATTGCCATCTTTCATGGTCCAAGTACATTTTTCCCACACTTAGCTGAGTCTCATCATCCATGATGTAATTAAATCTGAAATATTTCTCCATTTGTGCTAGCCATCTAGTCGGATGAGAGCCATCAAATTTATACACGTCCTTCTGACCTAGGCCTGCCATCACAACAAAATTTTGGCGAAAATTTGAAATGGCCACAGTTTAGTCAATATTGCTCAGAATCTCTATTATGACCTATTTTCGGAAATGGAGCAACCATTCTACATCTGCTCATGTGATAGAAATCCTGATCTAGGCATTGGAATTTCAGATCTGCACTGCAACTCTCCCGCCATCACCAAAAATTCTGAAAAAAAGAGCTGATTTTAAATCAGCAATATCTCCCTCATCCAGACTCCAATTCGACTGATTTTTTTTTGAAATTTGGTATTTTTTCACAAAGAATCTAGATCTGCAATTAGAGTTTGCATATCTTGCACCAAGATGTCTATATCTACGCCGCAAACTTGCTGCCCCGAAAGATTGTTTGCAACACCACTGGTTTTTAAATCAGCGATATCTCCTTCATCCGGACTCCGATTCGGCCGATTTTTTTTTTTTGAAATCATGTATTTTTTCACAAAGAATCCAGATCTACAATTATATTTTGCAGATTTTCCCCCAAAATGTACAGATCTAATCTGCAAACTCGCCACCCCAGAAATCCTGCAAAAAAAAAAAAAAAATCTCCACTTTTTCCCAAGAAAGTGCTCTGATACCACTTGTTATAGATCTAATCTAGAAAATATATGAGAATAGAGATAAACCCAAGAATAACAAGATCAAAATAGATAGAAATGCTTCTTTATTAATATCGAACCCTTAAGGTAGGGCAACACCATACATTCACTCCTTAAGGAAGGAGAACACTTCACAAGCCATATGCATGTTCATACAATAATTCCTTGACATCTCTCCATGTGGAGTCTCTAGCCTCTATATAGGCTTCATACATACAATACCATGGATCATTATCATGGTTCCCTCATACCATCGAACTAATACCATGGGCCAATTACATTATTACTAACTACTTGTGGTCCCTTACATGATACGAGTTAACCACCTTATTTATTACTATGGCTCATCCCATTATTACATTATTCACTTGGGTACCTCCCTTTGTACCACATATTATCCCCCCTAGGTATATAACAAACTTCCTCATGAATTATTTCTCCTCGCACATGGTGAGAACTCAATACTGACTAGGATGAAATTATTTTCAGCTTACAGTTAAAACTCAAGTCCAGGATCTCTCAACGCATTCTACTAAAGTGCTCAAGTATATGATTTCCCAATTTAACACAAAGTTCATACACTAATTCTCAACCACTGTAACAATTCGTTGAACCATTGAAATGTTGTAAAATTATTGTGAATATAACAACAATACCAGGAGTCTCAAGCTTTTATTTTATGTATATCACTCATTCACACATTCATTCAAAACACATGAGGAATAAACAATCCTTATTGGTTGTACATGCCACAACACAACAACGTAAAACAATTACATTGAAATAACAACCATTACAGGCTTTTACTAGCTATTCCATTCACTATATGTCACTCCTTGAGAAACGAAGGCATTGACAATCAATGGAAAGCAAACCATAGAAACCATGATAACAAATAATCAATATACTTAAAAAATTAACCTTCAATCCACATAGGCTCTTTGGCACTCATAACATACAGACCATATGATTCCCACACCCTAATCAACACACACACATACACACATATTCACCTACCATTCAATTGGATCATGAAATGTTATGCAAATACAATCAACACAATTATTCCTCGAATCCCTTATAACATATGATCAACCACATGTGCATCTCATTCCAAGCGTGTAAAAGCAAACCATTTAACTAGTAGTGTTGGTATACCATAAGTAAACATACACACATCCATACAGAAAGTCCTGCAACTTTTAAGGAAATGACAAGTATCCAAGGTCACAACAATAGGCTATCTAGACCTTCAAGATACAAGATAGAAAATACATGCAATGTCAATGCATCCAAACACTCCCTTGAGTACCCTGCATTAAGCAAGTCATCAGCCACTCATATTCATATCAATAAACAATAACCATTGTGCATGTGACCATAGAAGATGTCATAGTTGTTGTAGACCATGAGGCATTCAACCCTCATTAGTCCTGCAAGGACACTGAAGGTAAACTCCACCACACCAGTTAACCCATATTTACCATAATCACACTAGATAGTAATCCATACATGGCCATATAATAGATCAAGTGCTCTTGCATGAATGTATAAGAGATATTCATTGGACATGCATGTTACAGAGATTTACAAGAATTAATTACTTATTTGGTTTGAGTAGAAATGCTAACAACAAGAGGAGGGACTTCAACTCTCCTCCCAATCATAGGTTGATTTGCATTGCACTCTTTCTTGCATATAGCCACCCCTGAGAGGATTCAGAACCTGAGTAATGAAAAGCTTGAGGATTGAGCTTCAACTAGTGACGAAGCTACAAGAGTCTAAGGACATCACAGTGAGTTCACATGCAACCCCAATAGGACTTTTCTTAACCACTGTGACTCATACTCATCAACATCAAACCATTGTTCCTTCTCTCAAAATCATATTTTTCTTCTTTCCTGCATGTTTGAAATTTGTGCCAAAAAAAGGTGTCATTTGTCTTGTTCTATTGTTCGTGCATTGTCCCCTATGCATTAGGCATTTTCTCTTTTGTGCAATTGTTTATCTTTTCTTTGTTTGTTGTTCTCGAGGGCGCGTTTCCCCGTGCGCTCCCCTATTCTCTGTACAAAGTATCCTTCATTTGTAGTAGTTTCCCTATTGCAAATACCCCCTTTCTGCCCACAAGTCAACCCTCGTCCTTGGTGAGCACCAATATTGCAGCAATAATGTTGCAACTCATGTGGCTTCATACTTTACTTTTATCAACCCAGTAGTTCGTAACAAACTTGGAAGTGACGGTGTTGTATGCATAAGTACTAGCTCTTACTGTAGGCTGTCACTTGGTCAGCTGGCGCAAGATCACTAGGAGCTTAAGCCAACTTCTATGAATTCTCAGAAGAAGCTTTTAACTGTGATGAAAGAAAGCTAACTCTATAGAGGCTATTCTATTTGCAGAAAGAGAAGGAAAACTGAAATGTGACGCAAACCCTAGCAAACCCTAATTTACCTACTAACCCTACTTTTGCAAGAAAAGAGATGAAAACTGATGAAATGAGTGCCATTGACTATTGAAAAGGTAAATTGCATTTATTCAAGCTACTTCTGAAAAGAAATGAGAAGAAAACATATTTTTGTGCTTTTGAGTGTTTTTATGTGAAATTATTATGCTTGTGATTTATTTGGTTGTGATTGTGCAGAGGTTTGGTGGCGAAGGAAGATGGAGTTGGCTTTTGCAGAGGTGGAGGAAGGTGTGGAGAGGTCCTAAGAATCCCCTAGTACCCTTCTAAAGACTTCCATTGCAATCAGATTTCGAAAAACCACTTACAGGGAATTCTATAGGAGGCTGCAGGGGATCTACAGGAGGATCTACAGGAGGAGGTCGAGAGCTATTTTTGGAGTTTTGAAGGTGGAAAAATGTTGGGAAAGGGTAACTGAAGGCTAGATGAAGGTGTTGAGGTGTCTGGAGCTTGTCAAGGAAGATCAAGAAAGAACATGATGGTTTGATTTGTTCAAATGGAAAGAGGGAAGCTTATGGAGAAAAATGCAAAAATTAGGGCAGATTGGCGAAATGTTGTGAATGACTTGGGAAATATATGAGAAGTGAGCTAATGCTGGCTGCTTTATGGATGTATGGTGAGTTGAGGTGTCCTGCAAGATATCTACACATCTACTTACAAAAACTGATCAAAGAAAGGACTAACTATACCATGAAAACAAAAATTTCTCTAGCTTGACCTAATTTCTGACCTACAAACAGAAAATGTTGAACAGTAACCTTTGAACAGAAAAGAATGCAAAGATATCTATGGTAAAAGAACAGGAAATGATCTAGGAAACTGAATCTGAATCAATATATCAATCTTTCTGAATCAAGTCATCACACTAGCAGTTGCATGGAAGAGCAAAACTGTGTTTTTGGTGGCAGCAGTAGTGCCTTGACCTCAAATCATAGTCCCAAAAAGGGAGAAAGGAGATCAGGGCTTGCTATTGGCCTTTTTGAATCTTATTATGTCACTACATTAACCTACTCTGAGCAACCGAAACAAAAACAGTTATGCAAACCATCAAAAGCAACCTAATCTAAACAAAGTAAAACGAATCTATGTAATAGAAATTAACTCATGAACTGAAGCAAAAACATATAAGTAAAAAGAAAGAGGTACTGGGCAGCTTGGGTTGGGCCCTAACTCAAGAGCTTCAGCCCTCTGAAAGAGATCACTACTGGCTCAAAAACTGTTTCATCTCCATTATAAAAAATAATAGTCACATTACATAAACTGTTCTAAAAAAGGAACTCGAAAATTAGTTGAACAAGTGTTGCACAAAAGTGCGAAAATTCTACTAATGACTAGCTAAGATACTGAGGCTCTAAGCCCCCTTATTTATACAAATGGATTCCTCGAATATTCCTCCTAAAATCAAGGAGCTCGGCTTCCCTGAACTGGAGATAAACAACAATCCTTCTTTACTTGCTCGGTTGCCCCTTGGAATGTGGACCTTTGTGCTCCGAGTTGCTGATGGAGGATTCGAGGAAAGGGGTCATCAATGAAGGAGACACCCCCCTACAAATCCTCTTCCCTGTTTTCCCTTGAGTATTTGCTGCCATTTGCTCATAAATCCCTTGAATTTGTCCAAAATTTGCCAAAAAATCTGTATAAAGCACACATTAGACTACATGGCAAAATGACTAACCCAATTCACTCTATTAGCATAAATATATTCAAAAACATGTAATAAACTAATGAGAATGGTGGATTAAGTCAAATTAAGAGGCAACATGAGCCCATATAATTACCCATTTCTGGGGCTCATCAGTCCTCCTTGCTTATCTGTTCTAATGCCCCCATGCAAATGCTTCCTTCCTGTTCATGGGTCATCTCTCAATTTCTCCCTTTTCGTGTTCAACAAGCCATCTCCTCTTGCAAGGATAGGGTAGCCCTACCTCTAGTATAGGATACCATACTCTTTTTAATTTCCTATACCAGCTACTTTTTCCTTCTACAAGAAGTTAGACAAATTCTTAAATGCCCCTCTAAGTGCAGTCTTTTCTCAAGCAGATCCTCAACAACTTCCTCACTGAGGCTCTAAATTATTGTCCTATCCTCAGCTAGTCAATGTGTTACATCTCCAAATCAATTTCATGAATACAATTTGTAGTATGATTACAAGAGGGATCAATGAAAGGGTTGTCACAAACAATGATGAGTCAACCTGCATTATCAAATAGCAACCCCATTGCTAGTTTGACAACTGAGTATTGATAAGTTTTCCCACTGTGTAAAATAAAGAAAAAATAAGCTTTAGAGTGTTCTAAAAAATTTAAAAAACTTCCACAATAAATTATAAAGTAAAAACGTATAATTGAAGTTCTCTTTAGAATCAAATTATCGAGCTTTCTCTTAAACTTTATTGAATTAGGGTTAAGGTTCTTAGTTATGGTTAAAATTAAATTACATTTATGACTATTTATAAATAAATTTACAATTTGTTTTTTTTTACAATCTAAAATGCAAATTATATATATACATATATGAATGATATTTAATTGTTATTATCGATTTTACTCGAATTAATTTTAAATATAAACATTATTCATATTTTATAATAAATTATAAAATATAACATCAATACAAGTATTGAAAATAACACATTTTCAATCATATTAATATAAAATAAAATGTAATAGGGATTATTCCTAACTCTACAGAATCATTAATAACACATATTAATATAAAATAAAATGTAATAGGGATTATTCCTAACTCTAAAGAATCATTAATAACACATATTAATATAAAATAAAATGTAATAGGGATTATTCCTAACTCTAAAGAATCATTATTTGTTATTATATTTAGAGTTTTAGTATCTCTGTGAACAATTAAACCTAGGTTTATACACTTTTTCAAGATTTGAATCTAATAAAAAACTACTACATTATGAGATTCATAATATTAGTGACTCCAAAATAGTGATTAGATACATGAGCTTAAACTTGAATCTATCATTGATACATGAGCTTAAACTTGAACCTATCATTCATTAGCATCAAAGATCAAGGAAGTTAGATTTGCCAAAAAAAAATCCTAATCGCTTTAAGAACATGCTATAAGAATCTTTGCTACTAATTAAGTGATATTATATAACTTTGACTTGAAAATATAAAAAACCACATTTTATTTCCTTAATAATTCATTACTATTATGGATAAAACTAATGTCACATACTTTATTCATCAATTTGTTTATTTTAAAAGTTTCAAATTACACTTTTAACATTTTAACATTAACTAGAGTTGTTAATATTTTTTATTTTTTATTTTTACATTAACTTTTTATTTTATTAAATAATACATTATTACAGGTTTTAAATCTCTGCTAATTATTTTAACTTTTAATAATTTACAACTATTACATCAAAACATTCTTGATAGATAGACAATTAAAGCATTCGTAAAAGATGGTTATAAACAAAAGCAAAATTTTATAGATGGAGACATGTAGTATCGTAAGTGGCTGTTTTATAGATGGAGATATTCGCCTGAAGTACCAGAGGTATTTGTTACAAATGCTTCTATTCATATTTTAATATAACAAATATTTTTTTTAGAAGTTTCTACAATGTTAAAGTTTTATGTACATTAAAAGCTCGTCAAGCATGTCCACCGCATATCGCATCTCTTACGTCTAATTAAAATGCCCTCTTTACAGGTGGGGTTTTAATGTTTCTTTTGGTCATTTTTTTCAACAATGTTTTGGTGCGAATTTAAAATTTAAGTGTCTGAAAATTCAGAAAGAATTTTATAAAAATAATATGTAAATATTGATATTTTAGTGGTTAATATATTTAATAAAATTATTAATATTATATAATTATATATTAAATTAGTAATGGTATTAAATGTTATAAATGAAAAGTTTTAAGTAAATAGAATATGGAAAAAGAGTATAGATGAAAAAAATGTCATATGATATATGATTTAATTATATTCTAAATTGAATGAAATGGAAATCTTAATGTTAAGTGTAATACAATCAAATAATTTAGTTAAAACAAAGGTATGTGTAACTTCTTTCTCAAATGCTCAATCCAAACTTAATATTATTTGGCCCTAAACATTTGACTCGTCTTGAAGCATGGCAAGCTCAATAACATCTAACTCGAAATCAGAAATTGTGGAATTTATGATGTATTGAATTGAATCTTAGCCAAATTAAATGTTGCATTGGTGACCAATGCAAAAACATGTGTCGAAGAAAGTTATGTGCTTGAAGTTGGATTTCAAATACCCATTGATTTATGTATGATTTAAATGAAGCCATTTAGTTGAATGGTGTGTTAGTTGAAGCACTGCATTGGAGGAAATTGTGTGCTTGAAGATGGGTTTCCATTCCAAATCTTGCCTTGAACTATTTGGCATTGGAGGGAACTCAATTTTTGTTGATTCATATCTCTATTCAATAATATCTTCAAAATCCAATGTTACACAATAGAGATTTGTTATAATGTAAGTGTATTGGAGGGAGTTGTGTGCTTGGAGATGGGTTTCCATTTCAAATCTTGCATTGAACTACTTGGCATTGGAGGGAACTCGGTTTTTGTTGCTTCACATCTCTATTCACTAAGGTCTTCAAAATCCGATGTTAAACAATAGAGATTTCTTATAATATAAGTGTGTTGGAGGGAGTTGTGCGCTTGAAGATGGGTTTCCATTCCAAATCTTGCCTTGAACTACTTGGCATTGGAAGGAACTTGGTTTTTGTTGCTTCATATCTCTATTCAATAAGGTCTTCAAAATATAATGTTAAACAATAGATATTTGTTATAATGTAAGTGTTATGATTCCTGAACATGTGACAAGAGTTAGAGTTGTTGAGCTATATTATTTGTAAAAACCTTGGATATTACAATCGTTAGCTCATCGGAATAGATCTTGAAATTACTACTACTGAATATGGAATGACAATTTTTTCCCATGGAGTTTTGAACTTGTGACCTTTACACCACAAAGTGTCTTAACAGAACACCTTGTCACAGTCTGCTCTATGCCCCATGTGCATGTTTATACAACATTTTGAGTATTAATTAATTCATTTAATTTTGCAGTTTATTGAGGTATGATTAACAACTACTAGATTTTGCACTGTTATGAAGCACATATGAGTTAGTATAATGTAGACACTGCTAACAAGGAAATATTACAACTATTGATATATTGTAGATGCCCATTGAATGATTGCATAGCGCTAAAAAAACTTGGTGCAAATGTTAATTGTATTTCTTTTGATTAGCGAACTTGCACTCTGTGAAATACCAAGGTGGTATTTTCTATTGATATGATAACTATAAGAATAATAATGATTTTTGTCTTTTTGAATCAGAAATTTTTAGGTAATCTTGTTAAAGGTAGGTAAAGCCTTTCAAGTTTTACTAAAAGTTTAGATTTTTTTAACTATCTTGAATATTTGGAATAGACATGTTTGAGAGAGAAATTCTTTTAAACTCAAATTATACCTTTTTTTTTACTGTAGAAGCAATTATTTATGAATAATAATTTATCCTTGCTCTATCTATTATTTCAATACAAATTACTTGCATACCTATCCTACCATACAATGTGAGGAAGAATTTATGTTTTCCTTCCATGAAGCCACTAGCTTATCATGGTTGTTATTTCCTTCCTACTGAAGATTGTTGTTTGTATGTAAACTTTTGTAAAGATTGACAAAAAAAAATCTATCTGGTTTCTCAAAGAGCCATTCCTTTCTATATCAAATCAAGATTCTAAAGCTAAATATTTTACTAGATCCAATGAATGCCTCAAATTTCTTGCTCTAACCTTATGTGTAAGGATGATGTTAATAAAAGACAACAGAAAAATAATTTTAATAAAAATAAAATAAAATAAAATATGCATTGAAATAAGAAATAACCAATAAAATTTACTCAAACATAGAACACCAAATTTATGTGGAAAACCCCATTTTGGGGAAAAACCACGGGGAAAGGGTTTAGTAGATTTTTATTATCACAATGAAAATATTTATACATTTCACTCACTTCATTCTTTCTCACCCATACATTTCCTTTTTTACTCACACCCCTATATATACAAATATTTCATTATAATACCATGGCCCAATACCATGGGCACTAACAACTTTGACTTGATTTGGTCTCACACCTAACAATCTCCCACTTGAGACCAAATAGAAGCTTGAGTGAATGTTTTTGACATTGTTTTCTCTTCTTGCTACTAACCCTTTCCCAAGATGCATTTTTATCACGTTTTCATTACTCCAACCAAGGTTCTACAAAGTTCTTGTTTATCCCTTGGCAAAGTCTTTGTTAACATATTGCTCGGATTTTTTGTAGTGTGTATTTTCTCCAATTATAGTAGCCCATCATTTAACACTTTATGGATCCAATGATATCAAACATCAATGTGCTTTGTCTTAGAATGATATGCTGGGTTTTTTTCTAAATGAATAACACTCTGACTATCACAATGCAACAAATATTTATCTTGTTTTATTCCCAACTCTCCTAAAAATCGTTGAATCCATAACATTTCTTTGAAAGATTTTGTGGCAGTGATGTATCCATAACAACCGGGATATTGTTTCTCCTACAAAGGTATATAAATAACCAGTGGTGGACTTTCTAGTATCCACATATCCACTTGTGTTTTCATTTGTGTAACTTTCAAGAACAACATTGTTATTACAAAAACATAAACAATAATTACTAGTACCCTTGAGATACCTCAAAATCCACTTTACTGCTTGCCAATGTTGTTTTTTGGATTTGCAAGGAACCTACTCACTACTCCCATTAAATGTGCAATATCTAGATGAGTACATACCATGGCATACATCAAGCTACCAACAACTGAAGCATAAGGGATTTTACTCATTTCCTCCTTCTTGTCATCATAAGGGCACAAATCAGCACTAAGTTTGAAGTGTGATGCTAGGGGTGTACCAACTGGTTTGGCATCCTTCATATTGAACATGTATAACACCTTTTCAATATATTTTTCTTGTGACAACCACAACTTTTTGTTCTTTCTATCACGTATAATCCTCATGCCCAATATTTGTTGTGTTGGACCTAGATCTTTCATTGCAAATTTATTGCTCAAGTCCTTCTTCAACTTATTAATCATGTTCTTATCATGTCCAACAACTAGCATATCATCCACATAAAACAATAGTATAATATACCTTTCTTTTTCATACCTCTTGATGTAGACACAATGATCAACCTTTATTCTTTTGAAGCCATGCTCTAGCATAAATGAATCAAATTTATTATACCATTAGTGAGGTCACTGTTTTAGCCCATAAAGGTTTTTCTTCAATATGCAAACATGATCTTCTTTACTTTGTACCTCGAATCCTTCCAGCTGTTCCATAAAAAATTCTTCCTTCAGTTCTCCATGAAGAAAATTTGTCTTCGCATCTAATTGTTCATATTCCATGCCTAAAGCAATAACAAGACCAAGAGTAACTCTTATGGAAGACATTTTAACAAAAGGTGAATTTTTTTTTTATGTAAAGTCAGTACCTTCTTTTTGTGAAAATCCCTTCATCACTAACCTTGCTTTGTATCTTTCCTTCTTCTCCTTACACTCATATTTAATCTTTTATACCCATTGTTTTTGTAGGGAATTTCTTCCTTTTGGAAGCTTCACTAGCTCCCAAGTTTTATTTTTCAGCAAAGATTCCATTTCTTCCTCCATTGCTTTCTTCCACTTTTCGCTACTTTCCACTTCACAAGCTTCTTGAAAGTAATCAGGCTCACCTTCATTAGTTAGCAAAATATAATATGAGGGTGGATACTTTTGTGACTTCTTTTGAGGCCTAGTAGACCTAGGAACCAACTGTGGTGGTGTGTTTTCCACTTGAATCTCTTGTAATGGCCACGACAAGTTTTTTTCTTTTCGTTATCCATCTTGTTCTTGAGTTTGTTGCTCAAATTATTCCAATGGTGGTATATTTTCTTTTTGTTCTATAAACCTATCAACAATTTTCTTGACCTTTGTTTCACCTGCAGGCCTTTTATACATCTCAGATTCATTAAATATTACATCCCTGCTTCTAAAATTTTTGTGGTTAATTGGATTGCATAGACGTTAACTAAACTCACCATCTGCATATCCCATAAAAATACACTTCCTTGATTTATCATCTAATTTGATTCTACGCTCTTTGGGAATATCCATAAATGCTTCACATCCAAAAAAAATAGTTGAGAATAATTTACCTTTTTACCGATTCAAACTTCTTCAAGAATATCACCATCTAGGATTGTAGAAGGTGAGTGATAGATGAAGTAACAAGTTGTCCTTACTACTTCTACGCAAAAATTATTTTCGAATCCAGAATTTGACAACATAGTCCTCACCTTCTCCATAATAGTGTGGTTCATCCTTTATGCAGTACCATTTTTTTGTGGAGTACTAGGCGCAGCCTTCTCATGTTTAATGCCAAACTTATTACAATAATTCTTAAATGCATTGGAGCAATACTCCCCACCATTATATGTTCTCAAACACTTGAGCAATTTAATAGTCTCCCTTTCAAAAACAACATGAAATTTCTAAATTATCTCAAACACCTCACCTTTAGTTTTCATAGGGTAGGCCCAAAGCTTCCTAGATGCATCATCTATGAATGTAACAAAATATGAAGCTCCTCCTAAAGACTTAATATTCAGTGGCCCAAACACATCAAAGTGTATTAATTCTAACAAATTTATTTTCCTTTCATGACCACCTTTGATAAAAGAAACCCTTCTTTGCTTACAACAAATACTATGTTCACGAAGATCAAGTTCATAGGATTTCAAGCCTGGAAGTATATTTTTACCAACAATAAATTTTAGCCCCTTTTCACTCATGTGGCCCAAGCACTTATGCCATAACTCCACCGAGTTTTCTTCTTTTGCAACAAAAGGTGTATATGATATCTTTGTTTTTGCCTTCATCATATACAAAGTTCATGTCTTGGATCCTTGAGCCAACAACTATGACTCTTTAATAACTTTCGAGCCACCTTTCCCAAAGTTTGTGGAGTAGCCTTCATCATCCAATTGTCCCATATGTAACAAAATTATTCTTACATGGGGTCACATGGTGAGATGCTCAACAGTCAAGTACCTAATCAATGCTACTACTAGAAATATATAAACATAATTCCTCTACTGAAATAGTAAATAAAACTTCACTTTCAGAAGCGACAACAATAGTCTCACCTTCCTTTGTGTTGCTTGATTTTTGTTCCTTTCGCTCCTTCTGTTCCTTCTTCCAAAACCAAAAATTCTTTCTCTTGTGTCCTTCTCTTCCATGGTGAAAACAAGTGAGTCTTCCCATTCTTGATTTAGATTTACCTCTTAATTTTGAACGCCCCTGTCTACCACATTCAATTTTCCTTCCATGATCAGCTAAGATGAGAGCTTCTCCTCCATGGTTTTCTGCAGTTGATTTGTGACACAGCTCCTCGTTCATCAAAATGTTAATAACATCATCAAACTTCAGGGTCCCTGCAAGTGTTGAAGTGATATTAGCTACTATCAAATTCTCCCAGTTATCTCACATAAAACACAATAATAAGATGACTCTAATCTCATCATCCAAAATAATTTTGACAGAACAAAGATGACTTGTTATTATATTAAACTCATTCAAATGTTTTGCCACTATAGCACCTTCCTTCATCTTGAGATTGTACAACTTCTTCATCAATAAGACTTTGTTCGATGTTGTGTTCTTCTCATATAAATCATGCAACTTTTTCCACAACCCTTATGTTGTCTTTTCTCCAACGACATTAAAATATACATTCTTTTCCAAATACTGATGAATTGTGGTGATGGTCTTTCTATCCATCTTATTCCATTCTTCATCTGTCATTGATGAGGGCTTCTTCACTACTCCCTCAATTGGAAAATATTGATCCTTTAAAATCAATATGTCCTCCATCTGCACCTTTCATAGGGAAAAACTAGCCCCATTTAATTTCTCCACATCATTTAACATCACGATCTCCATGCTCATAATTCTTCCTAACAATAACCTAGCATACACCAAAAATTAAATAGAACCTCACTATGATACCAGTTGTTAATAAAAGACAACAAAAAAATTATTTAACCAAAAAAAAAAAATTCATGCACTAAAACAAGAAATTTCCTAGACTATTTACTCAAACATAAAACACTAGATTTACGTGAAAACCCCATTTTGGGGAAAAAAGAGGGGGAAAGGGTCTAGTGTATTTTTATTATCAAAATGAACATCTTTATACATTTCACTCGTTTCATTCTTTCTCACCCATACATTTCGTTTTTTACTCACACCCCTTTATATACAAATATTTCATTATAAAACCATGGGTTGTGAATACCATGGGCACTAACAACGTTGACTTGATTTGGTCCCATGCCTAAGAGATGATACCTTGCATAAAATATTAAGAAAATGTTGTAGATGCATAGCGGGACCTCCTCATAATAGTTTTGAATTCTGCCTGATTATAATAATTTATTTTGTTACAAGAGGCAACTTTATCGATCGATTTTGAACTTAGTATCCATATTACTCTTCTAACAAGAACTCGTCCTAGAGTGACTTAAAAAGCAACATGTCTTATCCTTGCTTGGAAAAGATATGATTACAATGCATTAATATTATGTCAGTACAATATCATACAAGTTATAATGTCAATCAAAACTGTGCTTGAAAAGAACTTCCAAGTGGAAGGAAGCATGTGGAACTTCAAACCAATCCATGATATTTCTAACAGCCAAATGAAACCTTTCTACCATGGTAGGTCATAGTGAATGGGCTTATTCACATGATTAGAACCTACTTTTTCTTCTTGTAGTAGTTATCCTTGTATGCTAACAAGGATTGTCTACAAATTCAATCAGTAGATTGTTTCCTTCATCATCTTGCGGGGCTGATTCCATCATGATTTCTCTTTCAATGTCTCTTAAAAAATATATAGGTACTTTATTATGATCAAGGATATGAAGGTAGGAGCATACTAATCCTTTTCACTGAATTGGAAAACCTCCAAGATTAATTTTGAAGACAATATCTAAATTTTTGTTCACTTGTTGGGCCTACTTTAAAAGGCTAGTTTGGGACCATATTACATCTCAGAATTGAGTTGAAGCACATGATCCTTAGAGAAGTCCCAAATGGGAAACATATGAAGGATGAAAATTTTGTCCATGTAGGATAACTTCTAACCTAGTAGCAGAAACAAATTTGAATAAGAAACCTTAGTAAGCTTGAGCTCAGAGGAAAGCACCCAAGTCCATCCTCCTTTCACAAAAGTCACCAACTCTGTGATTTGAAGATCATAACAACTTGTTGGAAATTTTTCTACAACCCACTTTGCCTTAATAAAATGGTAGAAGAAATCAAGAGAAAGAGTACTCAAGCAAGTTCATAAATATTTTACCATATAAGGGAAACAAAATTCAAACAACAAAGTTAGGGTCCAAATCAATGTCCATATGATGACCCAATCCCGAATATTAGCAACCTAATATAATTGATTCTAGGCTAAAATGGGTAATGATCCAATCCTAAATTTTTATAGAAGGCTAGATATCATGGATAATCACACCAAAAATTTGGCCAACTGTAAGCAAAAATAGACCACGTGGGTATCCACATACATCTTTATCCATTCATCTAAATTAACAAAACTATCTCATTGACTACATAGACAAATATTAAACTACATGTTCTCCATTCATTCATCTAAACTGACAAAAATATCTCATTGACTAGAGATAAATCTTAAACTACATGTTCCCATGTAAGATAGCTTATAGCCGCAACTTGATGCAGCGAGGATAATATGTAAGGAACCCTAGCGAGATTGAGGTCAGAGGAAAGCTCCCAAGTCCATCCAACATACATCAATTCCCTTTTTTAATATCATAACATATTGTTGGCAATAAGCATAAACCTATTGTGCTCACATAGGATTGTAAAATGGCTCAAGATCTGATATCTTTACAACCCCCTTTGTTTATCTCCACCAAGAGATTGTGAGGCTTCAAGTTTCTCACATGCAATCACTAGTGTTTTAAGAAGTTAAGGAAGGAAAAGCGTCGACAGGCCCTAATCCAGATGTTGTATTTAAATTCAATCCTCAACAAAAAGAACAGATATTTCCCATTGACCAGAAATCAAGTATATAAGCTCTCATAGAACACAATTGTTTACCAGCTTGACGTGCTTTGGAGTCTTGGACAATTGTGCAAGTCTGAACACAATGAAAATTCCGTCAGCATAAAGATCCTTAGATTTTTATCCATGTAGAGTTTCTCTATTATTTATTTATGTTATGTCAGGCCTGTCAACCTGTGGGACTCTACCAACCCACACCCACGTAGGTCCTATCCTCATGTAGCTAACAACGACAAAAAAATAAATAAAAAATAAAAAATAAAAAAATCAATGGTCATTAGTCTTCTTCAGTGATTTCAAAAGCTGATTGCCTTCGTCTTCTGTTGGGTTGGGAAATTTTCCTCGGAGGGAGAGTGGCAATAGGAATAGTTAGCATATTTTTTATAAGTTTGGAAGTGTTTTTTTCGTATATTTTTAAATAGATTTTTCTCAAAATTTTGTAGGAATGTGTTGGAATTAATTTGAGTTGTGAAATTTTCTAATTCCAGTGTCTTATAAGTCTTCCAGTTTGTAAAGATCCAACCTAGGGCCCTCTAACTAAAACTAAATTTATTAAATTTAAACACAATAAGAAGGGAAATAACTTATTTACAACTCAACATTTATTTGATAATAATATACAATTAATATTTATTTACAACATATTAAACAAGTAAGAAGTTCATCAATTTACATGAGTAATCAATAAATGGAAGAATACATGGTCAAATATCTTGGTTGAGATGCTCCTGACTCTGTTGGGATGCTCCTCTCGGATACCCGGCTGAATTTACCTCCCAACCAAATATGAATGATTTCCTAACCTAGAGAACCTGCACAGGTTCCGTAGCCCTCCGATCCCAAGTCCAACCAGCTGTAGTGTGTCCAAGTTAAACCAACACTCTCCAGTAGATCCAAGCTTGAATTCTCTCTTTTATCCCTCCATTCTCTCCTTTCCTTTTTCCCACATTCCCCCCCCCCAAAAAAAAAAAGAAATCCTCCAAAACCAAAAACCAAGACCAAGGATCTCCTCCCCCATCTCATCCTCCTTCCTGTTTTATGTCTCTTCCTCCCATCCACCTCAACCACCTATCATTAATGTAATGACTACCCTCTCATCCTTTCATTTTAGCATCATTGAATTTTCTTACCATATGTTATTCAAAGTAGATTTGAAAAGACACTTATAAGATATGGATATTTAATTTAGAGTTAAATTGGAGAAGACCATATCTTCTCAAAAGTAGATTTTAGAAGACACCTTGATATATGGGTATTTAATTTGGAAATAAATTGGAGAAGACCATATCTTCTCAAAAGTAGATTTGAGAAGACACCTTGTGATATGAATATTTAATTTGGAAATAAATTGGAGGATACCATATCCTATCCAAAATTAAATTTGAGAAGATAGCATGAGGATTGAATAATAACAATAATAAAAGTCATATTAGTAAAATAAAATTACAGTTTCACAAATGTAGGTATATACCAATATTTCTTAATAATTATAAGTCAATGTTTTTAGGTTAATTAAACATTAATAAAAATCAGCATGAGAGGATCAAGTAGGGAATTACATACACTCCTCCATAAAACTTCGTCCCGAAGTTAGAGTGAAAAAGATACAAGGAGTTCGAAAGAAGTTTGACAATAAGGCATAAAAAAATAGAGAGAGAGAGAGTTATAGTAGTCAAATTAAGTAAATCAGGCAATGATACCACTTCACATCAAGAGTCTCCAACTAATATATACTCTCTTATCCTTTTTAACCTACTTCCGCTCTCACCCTATCCATCCTCTGCTACTATATACTATGTCATTGGCTATATTGATCTAACCATTGATAAAACCAATATGGCAGAAGCGTCAACTATATCAACCTAACTTCCCCAACAGATAACTGGAAATTTTCATCACATGTCTAGGGGATTGTGTGCATCACTTCCCTCCCACGATTCCAGGTTTGGAGGTTACATGGTGGGAAATGCCTCCAACCCTCCTCACAACTAGGGTCAACACCCTAATATGGACCACACTACAGTGCTGGTTGGATACTTGTCATCACATAATCCAGTCAGGTAGTCTTGTCACCTGCCATTTACATTTTACCCATGTCATAAGAGTGCATATCAAGTAGATACAAAATGTAATAGAACAATGTACATCATACCATTCCTTATTGGATGTCTCGACATTCCCCATCGGAAGAGTAGATCTTGGTTATCATATAGTTCTTTCTATTCTGCAGGTTAGTTCCCATTCATGCATATAAATAACAACAAATATATATAGATAAGTGATCTTAAACATCATGTTATTAAGTCTAGCATCCATGTGTCAATTTTCTATTTCATACTGGAAATAAATCTTACATTAGATGAATCATAATTTGCTAAGTCATTCATTCGATAAATCATATCCACTTAAGACATACTTGAAAAACAAATAACTCTTATAAGTCATACACTAGATAAATCGTAACCAAGTAAGTTGTACATTAGGTCATACATCAAATATTTCAATCAACTATACCTAATCCATCTAATGATTTATATAAGTAGTTTCACATATCCAACTAAATGCATCAATATTACATAGCGTTCATAAATACATAACATGGTACTACAAATATATCCTTAGCATAGGTAGCTATCTAAGTCAAAATGGGCATCACAGATGCTCAAAAAGTGAGGGGTACTCATGATGTATAGTCTCTGCATCCTCCCAGGTAGCAGATCCTGGGTTATACTTGTCCCACTGGACCTTAACCTGGTCCATCATTCGACGTCTGAGCTGTCGAACCTTATGGTCCAAAATGCGTAATGGTTCGACCATTATGGTTCCCACGTTCAAGACCTGCAATTCCCTCCAATCCATTTTGTGAGATTCATCAGAAACATAATGTCACAAAATAGATACATGAAAAACATCATGAGTTTTATGAAAATGGGGTGGTAGTACAAGACGATAGGCAACTGGTCCAATCTTCTCCTTGATCCTAAAAGGTCCTATAAACCGAGGTGAAAACTTCGTCCCTTTTCCAAACCGAATGGTGATTTTGTTGGGTCGAATATGAATAAAAACTTGGTCTCCTACTTTATAACTTCGATCAGTCCTATGTGAATCGGCATAACTCTTTCATTTATCTTGTGCTTCCTTTAAAATTTGTTGAATTTGTCTTACTTGCTCCTCCATTTCTTGAACTAATTCTGGCCCAAATATTACTTGGTCCTCCAACTTTTCCCAACTCAATGGTGTCCTACATGGCCTCCCATATAGAGCTTGATAAGGAGGCATCCCGATTGCACTGTGGTAACTATTATTATAGGCAAACTCTATCAATGGTAAGTAACTTTCCCACTGAGTCTGATTATCCATGATGTAAATTCTAAGCATGTCTTCCATAACCTGATTTACTCTTTTGGTCTGCCCATTTGTTTCTATATGATATGCATTTCTCAGGTTCAACTAAGTCCCTAGTGCTGACTACAAACTTGTCCAAAACGTAGATGTAAATCGAGAGTCTCTATCAGAAATGATCTTTGTGGGTAACTCATGTAGTTGAATAACATCACTTATAAAAACTCGTGCCACATCAATAACGTCATAAGTGTCTCTCACTGTGATGAAATGGGCACTTTTGGTCAATTTATCAACTACAACCAATATATCATTGTGTCTCTGTGAAGTGAGTGGCAAACCCACAACAAAATCCATAGAAATTACCTCCCATTTAGACATAGGGATGTCATGTGGCTGTAGGAGTTTTGTCAGATAGCGATGATCAGCCTTCACTCATTGACATTCAAGACATTTAGTGATAAACTAAACTATGTTGTGCTTCATGCCTACCCAAAAGAAGAGTTTCTTAATGTCTGCATACATCTTCTTCACTCCAGGATGTGCACAATAGAGTTCTCTATGTGACTCTTCGAGGATGGTTCTTCTTATACCCCCTTCCTTAGGTATGTACATTCTCCCTTAAAATCTCAATAGTCCATCTGGTTCAAGGACATATCCCTCAAAATTTGGTTCTATCTGCTTCCCGCTCTAGAGTGCTAATATAACATTTAGATACCAACTATCTTCAAAGATTTTCTCCAACACACGTTTCCTCAAATTCACCCTGAAGGGTACTAGGTAGAAGGTTCGTGGCCTCTTGCTTAGTACGTCGTCCACCGCATTCTCCTTTCCCTTAATGTATGAGATCCAAAAATCATACTCACTCATGAATTCGCTCCACCGCCTCTGTCTTGCATTGAAATCCCTTTGAGTGAAGAGGTTCTTCACGCTTTGATGATCTGTTCTTAACTCAAAGCTTCTCCCAACAAGGCAGTGTCTCCACATTTTCAAAGCTAACATCACTGCTGCTAACTCTAAGTCATGGGTAGCATACAACTCTTCATGTTTCTTCAATTTTCTAGATGTGTAAGCTATTACTCCGCCTTCTTGCATCAATACTGCTCCCAGTCCTTGCTTTGAAGCATCGGTGCAGACAGTGAAGTCTTTTTCCATGTCTAGTGCTCGAAGGATCAATGCACTAGTTAGTAACCTCTTTAGTTCAGTGAATGCAGTGTCAAATTCATATGTCCATTCATACCTGACCCCTTTCCATTGTAATGTGGTGATGGGTTTTACAATCCTCGAAAACCCTTCCACAAAATAGCGATAATAACCTACTAGCCCCATAAAACTACACACCTCATGAGCATTTTTTGGTACTGGCCAATCCATTATAGCCTTTACCTTTTCCGAGTCAACTGAAATCCCTTCTCCTAAAATGATTTTCTGAAGATAATGAATTTTATTCTGAAAGAAGAAACATTTTGACAATTTTCCATACATTTGATTTTCCCTTAAGCAAGCCAATACAACCTTTAGGTGCTCTTCATGCTCCTTTTCATTCTTGGAATACATATGAATGTCGTCCAGAAAGACTTGCACAAATTGGTCCAAATACTTCCTGAACACACCCTTCATGAGGCTCATGAATACTGCTAGTGCATTGGTCAAACCAAATGGAACAACTACAAAATTGTAGTGCCCAAACCAAGTTGAAAATGCAGTTTTTGAGATGTCACCTTCTTTAATCCTCAATTGGTGGTATCCAGATCGTAGATCGATTTTTGAGAAAATCATTGCTCCCTTCATTTGATCAAATAGATCATATATTCTAGGTATTGGGTGCCTATTATTCATTGTGGCTCTATTCAAGCCCCTATAATCTATGCATAGCCTTAAGGAACCATCCTTCGTCTTGATGAAAATCACTAGTTCACCCTAAGGTGAAATACTAGGTCTAATAAATCCCAAGTCTAAAATCTCTTTTAAATGCATCTGCAACTCACAAAGTTCTGGAGTTTTCATCCTATAGGGTGTCTTAGATATTGGTTATGCACCAGGTTTTAGGTCAACTGTGAAATCTATCTCCCTTACAAAATGTAATCCACGCAATTCCTTATGAAAAACATTCTTCAATTCTAAACAAATTGAGTGTTGATCTAGGGAGGGTCCTTTCTAGTCACTTACAACCTCGACCACATATAGTTTGCAACCTTGTCGAAGACAATGTTTTAACTTCATCATGGATAGGAATCATAGGGACACTCCTCTCTTGATACCACAAATCTCAATTGACCTACCTTCATCATGTAAAAAAATCACCTTCTTTTTGAAACGTTCTACCAAAGCTCGATGAGCTTCTAGCTAGTCAATTCCAATCATTACATCGTATGTCCCCAATGTTGTGACGTATACCTTTAACTTAGTTATACACACCCCGAGGTTTAGCTGACATTGGTCAACACTAGGTCCTATGGCTTGTTTTATCCCAGAAGCCATCTCAAATTGCTTAAAGTCATCGTGCTCATAGGCTACCAACCCACATTTTTCTAATGCAACTGGTGAAATGAAAATTTCTATCTGTAGCACAAAAATCATTTTTTTTTTTTTTAACTTTTACTTTTTTTATCATACCTAAGGCTTCTACCATGATATATTGGTGTTCAACTTGTTGGTTATCAACTACTGCATAGATTTGATGGTGGCTACTTGCTTTCCCCATTGGTGCTTTTCCTTCTCTATGGTTGTTACCAGTTTGTAACTTAGGACAATCACATTACTAATGAGGTCACTCGCATCCTCAACAAGTGATACATGGTAGACTCTGAAAAAAATGTTGTGGAGTTCTTTGGAAATGGCTCCTTCCCTTGAGACCCCTTCCCCTAATTATGGCTTCTCGTGTATGACCTTGATTTTCACGAGTCCTCGAAGTTGCGGGTGAAGCTGCATGGGCAACCATTGAAATCCCCACTAGTAACCATTGAAATCCATACTATCAATGTTCTGGGTACAACCCTGTTTCCATATGGTGGTGGCCTCAAAATTCCTTCCCTAGAGAAGGTATGAGGGGCCTTCCCCATAAACCTTGGTTGTTGTGTAAAAATGGTTTTGTTTCCACCTTTTAATTCTAAGTGCTCTTCAACATAACATGCATGTTCCACAACTCTTGAAACTGAGGATGGTTTCCACATCCACACCATTGCCCTAATCTTAGGGTTCAATCGATAAATGAAACGATCTGCTTGGTGTTGATCAGTGTCCATGTAGGAGACATACTTGACCAATTCCATGAATCTTATCTCATATTCCTCTACCATGTTGTTTCCCTCTACCAAAGCATGGAAGGCTCCTCCTTGTTGTTCTTCATAATATGCTGGTAGGTACTTTTTCATGAACCTCTCTTTAAATAACTTCCAGGTAACTACTCCCAGGTAACTGTGTCCGGAGTGAGGTGTAGTTGACGCTCTAAGTTACCCCACCAATTTAGAGCACTATCTCTGAGTTGGAATATTGATATTTTAGCTTTTGAATTGGAAGCATAATCTCTTAGTGCAAAGCACCTTCTCATTCCTTCTAACCAGGCTTTTGCCCGTTCGCTGGCACGACCTCCAACAAACTCTAGGAGCTTAATATTTTGGAGCTCCCTAGTAATGTCCTCGATTGGAGGTCCTCTATCAGAGTCTCTTGATCCCTCGAGATTTCCCAACCCTGATGGAGGGTGCTCCACTTCCACCTCATTTGTTTGGCGCCCTCTTAATGTCTTATTAATTGCATCCAGGGAACACAAGATGAGAGCCAACTCTGGCGATGGCAATGGATTATTTGTAGGAGGTCCTTGTGATGATGCTCCTCGACCTCGATTTCCTCGCGTCTTCACCATTTTGAATTGTTCCAATTATTCATTCCATAAGAGATTTATTAATGAAACTTAGGACTTGTGCTCTCTTAGTTGACTCACACACATATGAAATGATAGACATATTTTTTTTTTCTTTTATTATGCACGTAAATGAGCATTACTAATACTGAGCAGATCCCCAAGGATCTATTAAATCCTCTCATGTGTGATTTCTTATATAACCTACATAATTTTAATTAATGAATTGGTTTAATATACTCAAATATTAGTTCACTCTTAGTGGCCTTCAAAATACTAATCTAGAAAGAAATTTGGAACCATTCTTGTGTATTCAAAAAATGGCCATTAATTCAATTTCAAGTAGTAGCTTAAATATGAAGAAGAGCTTTTACTAATTCTCAAACACATAATTCTTTCTTAGACATAGAAATATCAAACCATTCACGACACAATGAACACAATATTACCTTGGAAGCTAAAATGGAAACCAACTCCAAATGGTTGTTGAATTTTTATTTGGACAATCCTTTGACTATAGCTCTTGGCTCTTTGAGCATACTCTTCCACTAGATTTCCCTTTGAGAGTGGTACAAAAGGTAATGGATAAGTCAATAAACTTAACGTTTCAATTCCGTTTTCTGATACTTTTTTTTATCAATCAATTTTATATTTATTTATCTTTTATGAACTATTCATATCCATTTTAATCAAAATCTAACTAGTACATAGTGCATAAATAACACACTTTACATCTATATATATATATATATATATATATATATATATATATATAACCTCACTCTCCTGTGAAGAAAACTATATATATATATATATATATATATATATATATATATATATATATATATATATATATATATATATATATATATATATAATTTCATTTCAATTTAAACCATACTAATTTCAAACTATGTAATATTACCAATCCATTTGTGCATTCTCACTAAATCTTCTCATTATATGAATTTGTAAGAAAATATATTTTCTGCAAAATAGTATTCCTTTGTATTAATGTTAATCTCAATTTTTAAGAAATAATTTGCAAAAAATCCACTTTTTTTTTTTTTTTTTTTTTTTTTTTTTTTTTTTCCGAAGGTGGCAAAACCTATCAAACTCAGGTGTCAAACCAACAGTGAGGACAGCCATCTCTGGCTGCTATCCGCGAATGTCGGTTTGACTCATCACTGTTATCAAGGAAAACCACGCCACCTGGAATAACCCGCTGGTGGTCCGTAAGGGAGCAGGAGTTGTCAAAGTCCAGAGAATCGTTGTTACGTTTGCATAGTAAGTATTATGAATGAAAAGGCATGTTTAAGTTGATATGATGGGCAATGTAGGGGCTTATCACCATTAAAATGGTGTGGTAAGGAGATTTTGGGCGGTTCACTAGTTTGATCGTGAAATTGGTGCAGACTGCACCAAGTACATCTGGAAAACATCTACTGGGATAGTGAGAGTGATACCATGTCATACATCAAAGTTAAAGAGGGGCAGTATGTGAGTAAACATTGCAATTTACCAGAGTCCCTTTGATAAGATGTCCACATCTAATATCAACTCAAGAAATCCCTCCCAACTACTATAGCAGGTGGGTCCAACGACTCTTTATCAGAAATACTACCAGTTTACTCTGTGCAGCAAAACGTGGCCTGTTTCTGCTGCAACTAAAAAGGATTCGAATCAGGACCGTCCAAACAAGAACTTGATATCTTCTCTAGTTATGGTCTCGTTTTACAAGTTTGTAGATTTTCCAGACCATGCAGAAATGCGTAGCCCTCCGAAAGCTATGCGGAGAATTAGAGGCATAATTCTGGCACCGGAAGGCATCAACGGAATTATATGTGGGACACGAGACTCAGTTCATAAAGTCTTAGAATTTATTCAAGCACACAGTCATTTAAAGGGCTTGAGGCAACCTGAATCTCATGTTGGTCTTATTCAATATGGGAATTCGAGTAAGTTTTCTTTTGGAATGGGTGAAGATCCAACCTAGGGTCCTCTAACTAAAACTAAATTTATGCAATTTAAACACAATTAGAAGGAAAATAGCTTATTTATAAAATTTATTTACAACATATTAAACAAGTAAGAATTTCATTGCAACAATTTACATGAGTAATCAATAAACGGAAGAATTCATGTTCCAATACTTAGTTGAGATGTTCCTGACTGTGTCGGGATGCTCCTCTCGGCTATCCGACTGAATTGACCTCCCGGCCAATTAGGATTGATTTCGTAACCCAGGGAACCTCCAAAGGTTCCCTAGCCCTTTGAGTCCAAATCTAACCAAGCTGTAGTGTGTCCAAGTTACACCAACACTTTCCAATAGATCCAAGTTTGAATTTTTTCATTTATCTCTCTATTCTCTCCCTTCTATTTCTCCACATTTCCCCTCGCCCCCCACAAAAAACAAAATCCTCAAAAACCATAAATCAAGACCAAGGATCTGCCCCCCTCCTCTCATCCTCCTTCCCCTTTTATGTCTCTTCCTCCCATCGATCTCAACCACCTATCATTAATGTCATGACTACCCTATCATCCTTTCATTTTAGTATCCTTGACTTTTCTTACCATATCTTATTCAAAGTAAATTTGAAAAGATACTTTGGGAATAAAATATGGATATTTAATTTAAAATTAAATTGGAGAAAACTATATCTTCAGATTTGAGAAAACACCTTAGAATACTGGTCTTTAATTTGGAAATAAATTGGAGAAGACCATATCTTATCAAAAGTAGATTTGAGAAGACACCTTGGGATATAGGTATTTAATTTAGAAATAAATTAGAGGAGACCATATCCTATCCAAAATTCAATTTGAGAAGACAACTTAAGAATTGAATAATAGCAATAATAAAGTCATATCAGTAAAATAATATTATAGTTTCACAAATGTAGGTATATACCAATATTTCTTAATAATTATAAGTCAATATCTTTAGGTTAATTAAACATGAATAAAAAATAGCATGAGATGATCAAGTAGGGCATTACAAGGTCGTTAAATCTATATTGGCACTAAAAAACACAATTTAAACAACAAAATATCAAGATTTGACTATTTTTTCGTGGAACTCCAAAACTTATAATAGTTAGACAAAGCCATAGAAATATAGGGACTTCTAGTAACTCTGGAATTTTGAATATAATTTTGGTAGATTGTTGGAATTTTGATTTAGTTATTATACTTTTATTTTTAGTTGAAAATTGATGATTTAACTTACATGGCTACTTCTATATGCTAAGTTTGAGTGGGTTTAATGATTGATGATATGTATTTTCTTGTAAAAATTTACATGTTTAAAATTTAGAGGAAATAGAGTAATTGAATTTTTAATGTGAATGTAGACTTTTAGTAATTCTGTGGAATGTTGAGTGAAATTTTTATTGGAAATGATCTCACTAATGAGAAGGTGGCGCATGAATCAATAGTGACTGTGATTATATAATTTTTACCTCTTTTAACCAAAATGCTAGATTCAGTAATCCATCAGCTAAACTTATGAAACCAACATGAAATCAATATATCAACTCATGTATAATCACCACAACAATAATATAAAAACATGATAAATAATTTCAAAGCATGCATACAAAGGGAACACAAATGTTTCTGGTGGAAAACCCTCTCCAGAGCAAAAAACCACCCATTGTTGTTGCTTCTCAAATCTTCTATTATGCTGAACAAATTCTTACATAGAAGAACTAATACCCACTAGCTGAAAGACTTGACTACTAAGATAGTCTACTAGCAACATTAGTTGAAAATACTCTTCTCTCACGACTCTACGAATAACCATTCGTTGGAAGCCACCACAACCAAGGAGCCTCGCCCAACTCTACTAGACTCTAGAGAAACTGCTTCCCATATTTCTATGTCTGCTAGAAGCCCCCCACCTTATCTACACAATGCATGTTATGAAGCCTCACTGCCTACAATGCCTCCATCCAAACCCCATTTCATGTATTTTCAAACTGGGCTCTCAAGCTTGCTCAACATGAGCAACCCAACAACCTATCTCTAATCTGATATGAAAAGTAATACGATAAAACACTTTGCAAAAACCTTCTACAAATATGCAATATGTTATACCCTACACTGTAGCACACTCTCACTCTCACACCAACAATCCTCACACCACCAAATCAATAAATCAATACTCTCACAAAATTATATGTCAAATTATCCTTAATAATATCTAAAAGTTAAAACCACAAGCTAATACCATGGTTATCCCAATACCACAGACACCTATACCATGGTAATATCCAAGTCAATACCATAGTTAAATACAATGGTTATGTCAATACTGTGAACACCTATACCATGGTAATCTCCAAGTCAATACCACAGGTAAATACCATGGTTATGCCAATACCAAAGACCCTTGTACCATGGTAATCTACAAGCCAATACCATAGGAAGATACCATGGTAATATCAATACATGTAATGCCAATACCAAGTGCCTACCTGGACCACACACACAAACATATAGAAATGAACCTTGAACCAATACCAAGGGAAAATACCAATACTCATGACTAGTCTTATAACCGCACCCTCAACAAATGAAAAATTTGGTTGCAACCACACCAACAAGATTGCATGTGTGTGGTTAAAGGCCTACAACCACACACATGAAACTAGCTTCGTGCAATTGTGGCATAGTATAGAGAAAAATAAAAAACATCTCACCCCATACCGCTGCCAACCTGCTCTGTAACTCTCCAACCACCTGCACAGTTGTCATCAACTATATGCATAAAATCATCAACCATACATAACAACTGCATAGGCCAAGCCAACATAAGCCAATTCAAACCACCTGCAATAATAGAACATCTCCAACTAGTGGCACAAACCAACAAATCCATTCGACTACCAGATTGACATCAATGCCAACCAATAATACTACACCAACATTTGCATCATCAATGCCAACAATATCCCCCTTTGGCATTGATGGCATCTCCATCTGAACTATCCATCAGATATTAACCTTTGAAACTGAATCTCCTCACACACTCCTCCTTTGACATCAATGGAAAAGGGATAAAACGCATCAATAACATCATCATTCTATTGATCATCATTGTGTCAACAACAATCCCCCCTAGACACCAGTTGGGTCTCAACAAGCATAAACAAACATAACTCACTCTATCCTAAAGTAGAAACATCATACTCAACCCTTAGTAGAAGAAATATTAAGAAACGATGTAGTCTAGCAACAACAAACCCAATCAATAGGTCCAACTACATCAACAACAAAATCTTGATATCATGGTAGTAGCAGCAAAACAGACATATACTAGTAGCAAACTCAAGCAATAATTCCATTTATATGAATAACACTGTCAAGCCAGCTCAAACAACAACAACAAACCCTATCCATTAGCATAGTGTGCATAGTACCAACATCTAAAAAATAGCATAGCCATCAACAACAACACATCATAAGAAACAACACCAACAACTCCATCCACATCAAACACTCTTAACCAAAGTAGCAATAACATACATATAATCATAAAAAAAAACATCCTCGAGCACAGACATAACAATAATCATATCCACCAAGCATCTCTTCTCATGCAACAACATAGTATCCACCTAATTAGTAAGCACATGGTAGACATGCTCCCCCTGACCATCATCACTATCGTCATCACGACTATATCAAATTAGCAAGTACACAACATACATGCTCCCTTGAGCACCATCATCATCCTGCAAAGAATACCTTCTTGCTCATGGACCAAAAGACTGACTTATGACCAAGAACTTGACCAAACATTACAGAGCTTTATAGAAATTTTACATGATTGATGCAATCAGACGACACCAAAGACTCCATGGACTCGATAATTACATCCTTCACTTAATGCAATGGTGCTACATCGATGACACTTCTTCTACATCCAAAAATTGATTGACACTCTGCAATAGACTCTGAATCAACCTTAGCAACAATATGCTCTCTTTCAACCATACTCTCAAGACTTATCAGCAAACTCATATTTCTCATTACATGGAAACAACAACAATACAAAATTTACTGTAACATAATTACTCTAGCAATAGTGCACTCAACCTCACAAGATACATCAACAATATGTTCATATAAGCTATAGGATATGTGATGATAATACACAACTAAGACAATACAATTCATAGTTGCCCCTGCAAGACTCTTGCTAGCTCATATACATAGTGATGTCTCTCTCTTCTAAACCCATATGCAGAAGTTTCATAATTGTCCTCTACCTTTAATCACAAGTCTATATACTGATAGTCATTTCTACCATGTATTCTTCAAATCATAGCTACGAATGTGCATAATGGGTAATCAAAGTTAACACCATAGCAAGAAAATAATAAGATACACACACTGATATATATTTCTTCAGATCCAGGGATACACACTCCATGAGCACTGTGCTCTAAACATAAAAAAATTCTTCCTCACTTAATCCATATGCACATTCATCCAGATTCCAGAGGCTATAATTTTATTGTAGTAGCAAAAATGAATTCTTTGTGTGATGACAATGAGAATGCTAAAACCCTAGAACAACTAGACGTGTGATATAACAACTATGTGTTTGTGTACGATCATTTTGGCTAACAACCTTTGCAGAGCGAAGATCTTCATTATTCAGGATAACATCAGAGTATGAGATTTGGAGTGCTCTATGCCATGAGGCATAATTAATGTATTGCTTCTCTTATGTTGCCAAGAAAGTCACTTTCTTCTGCATATCGATCAAGCCAATAACAAGAATGCACCTTGGTGGTCAACTTTTGCACCAACCAATCAACCCGTTGACATGTAGTAATGTCCAACTCATCAAATAACATATTCTTCAACCTTGCAAGGTATGATTCAAAAGAACCACAGAATTGTAAGTGGGAGAATCCTCATTGCAGCAAGCTACATCTCTATTTTGGGAACCCATCGAGATTTAAAATATTCAAGAAGGTACTTTGATCTACAAAATCCTCCATAAATTCAATCACAACATCTACAAAGTCAACTCCAGTCCAAGGGGTATACATGATATGTCAAAGGCGCCTAAACATCTCTTGTTGCACCTCCATATTGCTACACTTTTTTGTAATATTTAAGCCATGCTCGACGAACATACCATAAACATAACAATATGGGATATTGAAATGCATCTCTAATAGTAGCAATCTCTGTCACTGCGTCGTCAACGGAAAAACTAGTCAGCTTCCATGCAGGATCATTTGCATGGATTCTATCACGAAGTGCCTTGGTCCACTTACGAACATTATCACTTGCAAAAATTCATGTAATAACCCACATTGCAGGGAGATCATGTTCATTTGAATCAAAGATGAAAAGAGTGTACAGATAATACTTAAGCTTGTTAATTCCAAATGTTGTTTCAACTACTATGAGACTATTGTTACCAAAGCGAATCATTTGTTGCAATTGTCATTCTCTTTGAATCCCCAAAATGAAGGAAGTTGTATTAGAATAATCTTGATAGAAAAACACATTCTTCAGATTTCTTTCAACCTAGATTCGAACATTGTATAGATCATTAGGGTCCAATGAGATGTGCAACCTTAAAAGGAATCGATCAACATAAAATTTTCATTGTCCCTTTAAATTTTAACATACTGTGAGCTTGTGCGATGGTTGTTTCACACGTTAGTTATTAACGCAGACCCAAAAATGTCAAATGCAGAGGAAAACTTGCTTCAATGTTAGAATTAAAAAAAATGCACAACAGATCCTCCAATATTTACAATGAACCTCCAGTCATTGTGCTACCTCCATATGATTTACTACAAGTCGACCACCAAGCCCATTCACCTTTTATTCTCTACAGGAAATTTTACACATAGGTCCATGCTTCCATTTTTGTAGGTTTGTAAGAAAGTCCAATCCTACATACTCAGGGATTGCTTTGCCTCTTCTATTCATAGGCATAATAATTTCTGCATGCTGGCTACGACCAACACCTTACCCATTTTGAGCTCCATCCCATCAGCTATCGCAATCTTCTTTTGTTATTTAGGGAATCCATTGATGCTTGGGCATGGATTCACATAGATCATGCTACTCATCGATCATGCTACCTTACACTAACTCACTTTATTCTCTTTAGTTTTTTCTCAAAGCAATCATAACTTCGCCGAAACTTCTTAATTTCATACAAAAAAAAATCATTTTATGGGCTCTTATTTCTCCTCTACGCTTCCAACCACAAATCAGTGTTTTACATGGCAATTAAAATATGGGACTAGTGACTCGCTCAAATCACTTGAGGTATGACCAGATCAAGATATTAATTATTTTCCACAACAACATTGCAAAGTAGATCAAACTTGATTAAGTCATTTAATTAACCATGACCAAACGCAACAATATTGATCCAGCAATCAAAGAGGAGTAATATGTCCATTGTAACACATCCAACAATCAATGTAATATCTAGTGCATTCATAATGAAATGACTTATTGTGCCAAAAAGTGATTCATTATGCCCTTTGACCAAATCAATTCTTCAAAATCGCACCTTTGCCTTGAATATATTATTGTTCAAGACTGTGTGAATTCCCTTAGTACCATAGTTTGAAAGTAATGAAGAACATATTAGCTTCTGCAATCATATGCACATCTTTTCTCCTTACTCCCTTTTGTTAATTCATACATAAGTTGCATATCGATTCATTCTTTGGTATGCAATATGGTAAAGCTAATCATCGACTTTTGTTTTGTGCAAGTATTTCTTCATCATTCCATGGGTTGATCAAAACCAGATCATAAAAGTGATTAGAAGATAAAATCAAACCTTTGTTTAGTTGCAGGTGCACAAGGAATCAAGAACATGAAATTCAACCACTGCTTTTGTAGGAAAACCTTGGAGCTATCATTTGAAAAACATAGAGGGATAAAATAAAACTTACACCATTTATTCTTAGAGTAGCTCTCCTTGAAGTTAAGCATATTCTAATTTAAACTCCCCTTGGGGTTGAGTTGGCCTCAAATTTTATTTTATCTCTTGTCTCTTCCAAATTCTCTTGGTTTTCACTTGTTGATCCCTTTTATACATGGTGGAAAAATCCGCACCAAGACTTTTTTTCTTACATCTAGACTCCATGATAGAAATAGGAAACTTACAATCTTTGGCTGGTCTACTTTCTCCTTCTTGTGCCATGAACTCCACAGTCAATAGATTTATGCCCAAAATCATTACATGAAAAACATTAGCCATAAAATTATTTTTTGTACTTGGAAACCGATGGGGTTGCTTGAAGATTCTCCTCATTCAACTGTTTCTTTTGCTAGGAATAGTTTGTCTTTCTGCATTTGCAGTTTGCTGAAATGTGTCCAAATTTCTCATAGCTAAAACACCTTACATATCTCATATTTTTCTTTGGCACATTCTTTGACTCATGATTTTTATGTTGGTTTCCTTCAGTTCTACTACTCAAAAAATTTTCTTTGGGTTCTTCAACTACTTCCTTACTCACTTTCTTTTGACTAGACCTAATTTCTTCTAATTCTACTTCTAATTTATGACAATGGTTGATCTGAACATTGAGCATATTTTCTGTCTCATCTTTCATCTTCCTCATCTTCTCCAACTGGATTTTCAAATTATAAATTTCCTTCTTGTAAACATATTCTTTCTCCTTAAGAATTTGCAACAATTTCTTCAGATCTTTATTCTTTAAAGTGAGCTTCTCAATTAATCTTGTTTCAGCTTTGTTTTTGGCCTCAAGAGTTATTAATCTTTTACATTTATCATCCTCAGATTGCTGCATTGGAAATACACCTTCCTCATCTCTTGAGCAATCAACTTCAAAAATATGATTGTTATCTTCTTCAATAATCCCAATATCATCATCACTAGATTGATAAAAATGATCATAAAAACAATACTTATCATACCTTTTACCAACATAATAGGTTCTTCATATTTTGCAGCATGCTTGACTTATTTGCAACTCTTCTTCTTCTGAGATTGTTTCCTCTTGTTCTTCGCCATAATCCCACAATCTACACTCGGGCAATCAAGCTCCATTGGGAGAACCCGCTCTGATACCAATTGTTGGAAATGAGCTCACTATCGGGGGGGTGAATCAATAGTGACTGTGATTATATAATTTTTAACTCTTTTTACCAAAGTGATAGATTCAGTAATCCATTAGCTAAACTTATGAAACCAACATGAAATCAATATATCAACTCATGTAAAATCACCAAAAAAATAATATAAAAACACAATAAACAATTTTAAAGCATGCACACAAAAGGGACACAAACGTTTCTGGTGGAAAACCCTCTTAAGGGAAAAAAAAACCACCCGCTGTTGTTACTGCTCAAATCTTATATTATGTTGAACAAATTCTTACATAGAGGAGTTAGCACCCACTAGTTTGAAGACTCAACTACTAACACACTCTGCTAGCAACATTAGTTTGAAAGAATCCTCTCACAACTCTACGAATAACCATTCGCTGGAAGCCACCACAACCAACGAGCCTCACCCAACTCTACTGGACTTTAGAGAAACTACTTCCCGTACTGATATGTCTGCTAGAAGGCCCCCACCTTATCTACACATTTCCTATTATGAAGCCTCAATGCCTACAACACCTCCATGTAAATCACCTTTCATGCAATTTCAAGCTAGGCTCTCAAACTTGCCCAACATGAGAAACCCAACAACTTATCTCTAATATGATCTGAAAAGTAATCTCATAAAATGTTCTGCACAAACTTGCTACAAATATACAATATGTTATACCCAGCACTGTAGCACTCTCACACCAACAATCCTCTCACAACACCAAATCAATAACTCAATACTCTCGCAAAATTATATGTCAAATTATCCTCAATAATATCTAAAAGTGAAAACCACATGAAAATTCAATGGTTATCCCAATACCACAGACACATGTACCATAGTAATCTCCGAATCAATACCACAGATAAATACTATGGTTATTCTAATACCATGGACACCTGTACCATGGTAATCTCCAAATCAATACCACAAGTAAATACCATGGTTATGCCGATACCACAGACCCATGTGCCATGGTAATCTCCAAGCCAATACCATAGGCAGTTACCATGGTAACACCAATATCTGTAATGCCAATATCAAGTGTCGACCTTGACAACATACACAAGCATATAACAATCAACTTGAAACCAATACCAAGGGAAAATACTAGTACTCATGACTAGTCCCATCATTGCACTCTCAACACATGAAAAAATTGGCTGTAACCACACCCAAAAGACTTCATTCGTGCAGTTAAAGTGATATGAAAATGAGATCTTAGATTAATATTAAGGTATTACAGACTCATGTGCGGGATTAGCCTATATTACTTAGTGCAACGAATCGAAAAGATTGTGAATAATATAGATAATGAGCAGTTAGAGAAACATAACTGACACACACACATAACACAACAAATAATCAAGGAGTTCACCAAAAACTCTTAGGCTACGTCTCCTGGTCCAACTTTCAATGGTGACCTCTCTATTATGTCTTCAAGAGCAGAGTTTTTAGAAATGTGAACTCAAATTGAGTCTGAACACAACAGGAACAAACAACGGGGTTTTGCTTGAATCCCTCAAGTCTTTATGAGTACACAGACTCTCCCTTTTGCTCTCTGTCTCTGTCTTCTCTCTGTCTCAGCACTGCTTGCCACTATCTCTATCATTCAGTGGCTTTTAAGCAAATCGAAGCTTGTCTATGTTTTCCCTTTCGGGCTCTCTGGCTCCTAGCCTCTATTCGCTCAAATTCCCTCTGAGCGTTAAACAATCATTGTTAAACGTCTTCAGGGATGGTGGCCACCTATTTTTTAACATAAGGGACCATTAGTGCGTTAAAATCCCAAAACACTCGTTTCTCTATTTACACAGAGAAATACACCGAAACACTAAAAAATCTGCCTAAATGCCTCTTATCGGACTTCAAATAATATTAATTTCACCTTATAATCCTATCGGGTCTGCCTTTGGGTCGCTATCGCATGCCCACCATTGATATGTGTGATCTTTGATCCAACGGTTGATATTCATTTCAGGCGGCTTATGTGTACGGAGATTACCTCCCCAAAAAGGTGGTTTTCTCAAGCCACGTGTTGGGTAGTGGATTGGATCGGGCGGAGCTCGTCCAATACCACTTACTGCTTGAGGCTCACCCGAAATCCCACTAATTACAGAACTCAAATAAGATAATATTGCATGTATAATCCTTTCGGTTCCGTTTTATCACTCTGGGCGCGTTTCCTTTGTATTTCGTTTATTTAACAAAAATGCGAAAATACATAGAAAAGTCCTTTTTACCGGAACTCAAAATATATATATTCACATTCATAAAACCCGTCGGGTTCGGTCCTTTGTATCGCTGCGATGCGACATTGCAATGCGATATATTGCAATCGCATATCGCATGGTCTTCGGGCCCCTAGTAAGTCTTCCCTTGTGTTTTAGCGATGCGATATTGCGATGTAATCTGGGCCATTGATTTGCGTGCTTGATCAATGGTCCTCGTTAAATTGCGCTGATTGTTATCACGATTTCCATAGGGATGCCTCTGATGTACTCCACTGGTCACCTCCGATTGCGATATGCTGATTAGATCTGGACTGTTGATTGGCCAGATCCGACGGCTCCTGTGCGATGTTGCTTAAGCCTTCGATAGACTCTATTTTCGCCATTTCTTCATGTTTTTCCCGTCCGATAGTGTTTTCTGCCATTCTTGAAGGTTTATCCTTTGCGATAGTGTTTAAGTATATGAAGACTTAGAGGTTTTTAGGATCCATTTTGGATCACGCCTTCCCACTGAAAAGCTTTTGGACCACCAAAAGTTGGTTTTTAAGCATCGATCAAGTGAGGATACAACTTCCTCACTTGCCTAATTTCTATCCATCGTGCAATGCTTGGTTTTGAACATTTGAGTCCGATTCTCAAGTACTCAACATCCCCTCTACGCGTATTTCTCACCTTCTTGTCCAGAACTATGTCTTCCTGAAACTCATTGAGATATTCAGGCAACAGATCATCAATAGAAGACAACTGACTTTGCTCTTCGTGATCTTCAATCAATGAAGGTTCATACAGTCTCAAGTTCTTTGCATTAACGACTGAATAGATATGCATATAAGCTGGCAAATCAAGGTGAAAAGCATTTTCACCAATTTTCTCAAGTATCTTGAAAGGCCCATACCTTATTGGTTTCAGCTTCTTACCTTCACCTTGCATTCTATCTTTGCTAATGTACAGCCATACTTGATCACCAACTTGGAAACTATGCTCAATTCGATGCTTGTCATGCCTTGCCTTGTACTTGGCTTGGCTTCTTTCTAGTTGTTCCTGCACTGCCTGGTGAATTTCTTGGATCTGTTCAATGAACTTGGTTGCTTTGTCCACATCACTGTGTCTATCAACTGCTATGTCTTTACTAAAGACAAAATCCAAAACAAATCTCAAAATGAGATCTCTGAGTAAAAGAGTGCTTGGCACGGTTGTAAGCATGTTGCACATAACACAAATGTTCATCCCAAAGCTTGGGATGCTTGTTGCAATAACCTCTAAGCAACTAGATCACTGTCCTGTTGACCACCTCTATTTGACCATCTATTTGTGGATGAAATGTTGTGCTCTTCTTCAATCTGGTGTCCATCAACTCCCATAGACTTGACCAAAACTTCCCAACAAATCAGGAATCTCGATCAGATACAATAGAAGTGGGTAACCCAAAATGAACCCATACATGCTGGAAGAACAACTTCGCTGTTTGTTCAGCTATAATCTGCTTGTTACAAGGTATCAAAATACACATTTTGCTGAAACTATCCACAATAACATACAAATAAGCATGACCTTTTATAGATTTTGGCAATCCCCCAACAAAGTCCATGGAAACACTTTCCCAAGGACGAGAAGGAATTGGAAGTGGGGTGTGCAAGCCTAATTTTCTATTACTGGGCTTGTTTTTAGCACACATAGTACACCCTTCAATATATCTAGAAACTATTTCGTGCATTCTTGGCCAATAACAGAGCCTTTGCAACTGTGCAACTGTTTTACTTACACCAAAATGACCTGATATGAGAGAAGTATGTGCTTCTCAGATTATGTTAACTCTTTCAGTTTGTGGAATGCATAGCTTTCCCAAATGATACAAGAGTTGGTCCTTAACATAATATTCCAATTCTTCTACTTGTTTTCTATGACTTAAAGTTGCATATACATCTTTAAAATCTACATCTTGAGCATATTGTTCAATGTAGCTTTCATGCATTACTGAGTTATGCTTAAGTATAGTAGATGCATTTGTGATTGGTCTTGATAGCATATCCGCAACCTTATTGTATATGCCTTTCTTATATCTGATGACAAGATGAAATTGTTGTAGGAAACCCATCCACCTATAATGTTTTGATTGCTGCAATTTAGTTTGTGAGTGCAAATATTGAAGTGGTTGATGATATGTATGTATGATTGTTTCTTTGCCCATTAGGTAATGTTTTCACTTTTTCACACTCTGTACTAATGCATACAATTCTTTATCATATGTGGGATAATTAACTACTGCAGAAGCAAATGTTTCAGAATGATAGCAGATGGTTTTACTGTGTTGCATCAACACCACTCCCATGGGATAGTCACTGACATTTGTTTCAATCTCAAATGGTCATTGAAGATTTGGCAGTGCTAGTACTGGTGCTGTACTAACTTTTTCTTTTAAGGTGTCGAAGTATTTCTGCTATTTGCCTCCCCACTGAAACAAATTGTTCAACCCGGTTAAAGCATGTAAGGGAGCTGCAATCAAGGAAAAGTTAGCAATAAACTTTCTCCAATATTGTGCTGCTCCTAGGAATCTCCTAACTTCTGTAGCAGATTTGGGCTTAGGCCAGTTCACAATGACTTAAACCTTAGAGGGATCCATCTTCAATTCACCACCCCCTACAATATGACCCAAATAATTTAAAGATGTTTTTCCAAATTCACATTTTGATAACTTCACATAGAGATTCTCTCTTTTCAAAACATCTAAAGTCTGCTTTACATTCTTCAAATGTTCTTCCCATGTTTGACTGAAAACAAGAATGTCATCTAAATATACAGTTACAAAATATTCAATAAAAGATTTGATTGCATCATTCATAACTCTTATGAAAGTGGCAGGAGCATTAGTTAAGCCAAAATACATAACCAGCCATTCATACAGCCCTTGATTTGTTTTGAAAGCAGTCTTCCATGCATCTTGTTCTACAACTTTGACCTAATGATAGCCACTATGCAAGTCTAACTTAGAAAAGTAAACTACTTCTTTGAACTGATCTAATAGATCATCAATGTGAGGAAGAGGATAACGATTCTTGATCGTTATTTTATTCAATGCTCTATAATCAATGCACATCCTCCATGAACAATCTTTCTTTCTCACTAGTATGATTGGAGATCCACATGGTGATGTGCTTGGTCTTATGAACCCTTTATCGAGCAGCTCCTGTATCTGCTTCTTGATCTCTGCATTCTCTAAAGCGGATAACCTATACATTTTGATGTTAGGTAATGGAGCATTTTGCTGCAAATGAATATCATGTACTATTTCCCTTTTGGGTGGCAGACCTTTAGGTTCTTGAAATAGGATATCATATTCTAAAACAACTTTAACTAAATCAGCTTTCTATTTAGCATCACAGCCTTCAAATACATTAGTTTTATCAGGGTTCTTTTCTTTTACAACCATTAGTAAAAATTGCTTGCATGAATTTACAATTCTTTTCATCTGCCTTGAGTTTATGAGAGAATAGTTATTTTTGAATTTATGAGCTCTTACAATATATTCTATTCCATATTTAGTGAGTTGATAATTATTTTCGGCTCTATACAAAATGGCTTTTCTATCATACAAGTAAGGACTTCCTAAAACAATACCACATATATCCAAGGGAACTATATCTAACTGAACCTCATCTACAAATGTTGACCCAATAGCAAACCTAAGTTTACATTGTCTAGTCACTTGTAGCTTTGCTTTATCACATACCCAACCTAATGGATAGGGTTTCTTGTGAGGTGTTGTTAGTAAGCCCAACTTCTTTACAATTGTTTCAGAAATCAAGTTTACTTGTGATCCACTATCAAATAAAGTATCAATCTTTTGGTGCTTGGAAATAACTCTAATATGAAAAATCTCATGTCTTTTCCTCTCATTATCTTCATTATCAATAGATTGTGCAGAATTACTTGTAGATGATTTAGAATTTTTACCTTTTATACATGTGGCTGTGATTGTTGTTTCATCACTTGAGTCTGACCCCAAGTCTTTTTGAATAGCAACAACAATCTTCTTCTTCTTACCACTAAACTTCTTAGGTTTCAGCTTCGGATGCAAAGACCAACAGTGTTCATCATCATGTCCATCCTTCTTGCAGTGAGTGCATGAAAGTTTGTCTTTCTGTACGGCGTTTGTCTTCCTCTCCTTCCATTTCAGCTTCTTCTTTTCCTTGTTCTTGCTTGCAGAGGGTTTTGATGATCCCCCAATCTCTGGGTTCACATTCTTACCTCTAGCTTCTAGATGTGTAGCATGAATTGATACATCATCTAGGCTAGTGGGATTAAACAAGAGAATGGTGTGATTCAAATAGCTATGCAAACCACTTATATACTTCAACAAAGTTTCAAGTGAGTCTAGAGATATGCCTAGAGTTAAATCTCTTTTTTTAAATTCCTGGGTATAGCTTTGTACACTTTGTCCCTTTAATCAACGAAGAGTTTGCCAACTCATCATTGCTTGCTACATATAAGCTAGAGGATAGAATTGTTTTTTGATGGCAAAAACAAATCCATTCCAAGTAGAAAGAATTTTACCATGTCTCTTTAGATTAGCTTGTGTCTTGCCTTCCCACCACACTAGTGCAGTTCCTCCAAGGCAAAGGCTAGCCAGCTGAATCTTTCTCCTTTCTGAATCAATGTTCTGCACCCTGCAATATACATCAATCTGTCTAATCCAGTTATCTAGTTTTTCTATATTTAATTCTCCATCATAAATCGGCAAATCAAACTTTACATCTAATTTAATCAAAGAAATTTTCTTCTTTTTTTTTTCAGGGCTAGAAGATGGAGGTGATGGTGGAGGAGATGATGGAGGAGGCTCTTCCCCTTTCCCTTTGCCTTTTGGATGGGCAACTAGAAGAGGTTCCTCTGCTCCTTTGCCTTGTTTGGGTGTTGAAGTGCTTTCACCTTGACCCTTCTTAAATTCATTTCGGGCGGCTTATGCGTAGGGAGCTTACCCGCTCGAAAAGACAGTTTTCTCAAGCCACGTGTCGGCCAGTGGATGGGATTGGGCGGAGCCCATCCAATACCACATACCGCCTGAGGCCTGCCCGAAATCCCGCTCATTACGGAAATCAAATAAGATAAAACTACATGTATAATCCTTCCGGGTTCGTTTTATCGCTCCGGGTGCATTTCCATTATATTTCGTTTATTTAACGAAAATGCGAAAATACATAGAAAAACCCTTTTTACCGGAACTCAAAAAATATATATTCGCATTCATAAAACCTGTCGGGTCTGGTCCTTTGTATCGCTGCGATGCGACATTGCGATGCAATATATCACAATCGCATATCGCATGGTCTTCGGGCCCCTGGTAAGTCTTCCCTTGTGTTTTAGTGATGTGATATTGCGATGTAATCTGGGCCATTGATCTGCGCGCTTGATCAACAGTCCTCGTTAAATCGTGCTGATCACTATCGCGATTTCCATAGGGATGCCTTCGATGTACTCCGCTGGTCACCTCCAATTGCGATATGCTGATTAGATCTGGACCGTTGATCGGCCAGATCCGACGGCTCCTGTGCGATGTTGCTTAAGCCTCCGATAGACTCTATTTTTGCCATTTCTTCATGTTTTTCCCATCCGATAGTGTTTTCCACCATTCTTGAAGGTTTATCCTTTGCGATAATGTTTAAGTATATGAAGACTTAGAGGTTTTTAGGATCCATTTTGGATCATAAAGGCCTACAATCGCAAACATGAAATTGGCTTTGTGTGGTTGTGGCAGAGAAAAAATAATGTCAACCTACTCCACAACTCTCCAACCACATGCACAACTATCATCAACTATATGCATAAACTCATCAACCATACATAACATCAGCATAAGCCAAGCCAAACCACTTGCAACAATAAAACCTCTGGAACCAATGGCACAAACCAACAAATCCATGAGACTACTAGATTGACATCATTGCCAACCAACAAGAATACACAAACATTTACATCATCAATGCCAACAATTTTGATAGAGTATTAGAATTTTGATCTACTTATTATAATTTTATATATATATATTTTTTGTTGAATATTTTTATCAATTTTGGGCAACTTTTAATTTATATAACAATACTAATATATTCTATAATTATATTTTTAATTGTTTAATAATTAAAAAATTGAGAATTATTTTTAATAAAAATTCACATTTTTAAAATCTAAAAAAAATATAATAAAGAAATTTCCATAAATTTTAATTAAATAAAATTATAAATTTAAAATGGATTATAATGCTCAAATTGAATCAAATTTTTTTAATTAATTATTAATATTAAAAAACTCCTTATCTCCGAACAGATCGAGTTAGAATAATAGCAATAACCGACAATAATTGACATAGAACCCAGAAAATAAATAAATCAAGAGACATGTTCTCAGTCTCTCGCATTTATAGCCAATGTGAGCAAACTAACAACATTATTGTCCCTTCATCATCATATGATGAAATATTGAATGGTTTTTTTTTTTTTTTTAAATGGATCTACTTTCAGTAGGCACGCTTAAGCACAAGATAAGTTTGATATAAATGCATTTGTTGACATTTTAAAACAAAATAAATGTTTATCAACCAAGGCCACGTTACGTTACATCCAATTAAAAAGGCCCTCTTTGCAGTGGGTTTTTTAATGTTTTTCTGGACATTTTTTTCTGACCAATGTTTTGGTCAGAATTTAAAATTGGCAGTATAGATTACGGTTTTAATAAGTTTTTAATTGTTTTTAAAATTTTGGAATTAATAATTAAAAATGATTAAAATATCAAACTTACAAGTCCCTTTATTTACCAAAATTTTACACCGGTAGAACATTTAATTAGTACAGTAGGCTACATTTATTATAAATACCTCCAGCTAATGCTTTCTAAGCAGAAATGTAGGCATTTTCACCACAGAAATGTAGGCATTTTCTATTAAATATATGAACAGTATAGTATATTAAATATATGAACAGTATGGTATATTATATATTTGTTAGTATGGTATATTATATATTTGTTAGTGTTATTAAAAGATGAATCTCAGTTTGAGTAGTTTGGTGAATAATGAATTGAATGAGTTTAAGTTTTAAAAGACATGTTGTTACTAGTCTATATCTAATATTTATGAAATATTTGTATTTAATATATAGTGACAAACTATCTTTAAATGTTAGAAATAGTTGTATTTACTATATAGTGACAATATGAATTGAATGAGTTTAAGTTTTAAAAGACATGTTGTTACTTGTCTATTTCTAACATTTATGAAATAGTTGTATTTAATATATAGTGACAAACTATCTTTAAATGTTAGAAATAGTTGTATTTAATATATAGTGACAAACTATCTTTAAAAATTATAAAGTTTCCAATTTCTTTTTTTCTATTAAACTAAAAAATGTTCCTTGCATTTGCTATAAAAATAAAAATTTCAAATCTAAAGCACCATTCAAATTTGATGATTTATATAATTCTAATAAAAACAAAAAACAACTAGCTATATTTAACAGGCAAATCACCCTATTATAAACAGTTTACCCATTAACTTCATTCTATCCCTACTTACCACTACCGGCAAATTATAATAAATTGATATGTTTTCCATACCGTGAAAGATTTTATCATAATTTGCTATATTTGACGAGCAAATCAAATCATACTCAACAAATTATTTACTCTTCAAATTCCGTCTTGCTTGCCAGTGCCACCAAACTATACAATAATATATTGTAATCTGTTAAATTAATTACTCTACTGATAACTAGACATTATTTATACTCTAATCTCACTCAACTGCCCTGGTGATCTAGGTCAAATTCATGACAACCCTGGAACAATCATGGAAAATGTAGGAGATATTATTAATGAGACAAGGCCTTATAATAAAGGTCTGACGCCCAGCGTACCGAGTCCTGTGGATGGGCATTGGACAGCATGGGCAGGACGTCCGGGGAAAATTATTAGTTAGTGAGTGAACACCTTTTCTCGCAGAGAAAATGAGAGAATATCTTACAGGCACAACTCATCGTGTTCCGTTCTTAGTGCGGTGAGACATTTAATGCCATGCATTGGACATTGGAGCGTATGAGTAGCTTCTTCTATTTATTGGGGTTTCCTAGTGCATTGGTTGTGCGCTTCTCCATTTGATCGACAGTGTTTGTGTTTGAGGTATCTCTGGTGATCTTTGTGGGTGAGAGAAGTGTGAAAAATGGCTGTAAAGAAGATGGTGCAGGGTGTGTTGGTGGTTGGGCTTGTAGTGGTGGTGATGAATGTGTGCGGTGCTGTGAGTGTGGAAGGTGCCATATCATGCAACCAGGTGGTGAGTGCCATGACTCCATGCACTACATACCTTCTAGGAAATGCAGTGGTGGTGATGAATGTGTGGGGTGCTGTGAGTGTGGAATGTGCCATATCATGCAACCAAGTGGTCAGTGCCATGACTCCATGCGCTACATACCTTCTAGGAAATGCAGCAACTCCTGCTGCGGCTTGTTATCCTTCCATTCGTGGTTTGGACTCACAAGTGAAAGCCACCCCTGATAGGCAGGCTGTTTGCAACTGCCTCAACACACAAGCACAGTCATATGGGGTCAAGTTGGGAAAGGCCGCCAATCTGCCGGGTCTGTGGAGGGTCACTGATCTCAACGTGCCTATCTCTCCTGTTCCAAGTATGGACCTCTCTCTTTTCTTATTCTTTTTGATGCGACCTCACTGTGGAAGTCTGTTTTAACAAATATTGCACTGGATTATCGTTCCTAATTTGGACTAAACATTTTATTTTTATTTTTTTAACATGGCAGGGTTCATTCATGAAGTCTGATGGCGATCAAATGTGGGCTGGTGGTGTTTATCTTTTAGTGCTTTACTCTCTAGTTTAGGTGTTAACTTTAGTATGCTATTAACGATCATGGTAGTGACGATAGACTGTTTGTGTCTATTGAAGTCGCTCATTTGAAAGCTTGTTTTGTGTGTTTATATGATATATACATTAAATAAATAAAAATGATGATACCAGCCCCTTTAATTTTGTGTATCGTTGCATTCCAGACTGGTATTATATGAAAATGATGTTTATTATTAGTGTTTGCTGTAAAATTAAAATGATGCATCTCAGGACTGCGTTTCAATTTTTGGTCCTATGTTCTGTTTCAGTTTTCTGCGCATATTTTCAAATAAAAATATTTAGAGTTTGATAGGGTTTCGTTGGAAATAAAAATATTTAGAATTTGAATGGGTTTTGTTGGAAATAAAAATATTTAGAACTTGATAAAGTTTTGTTGGAATCATAATTTCTCATTATATTTTTATGTGTAATTATGCATTATTTATTATTGCAGTAATTATGTTTTTTATTAGTTTTTTTTTTTTATTAATCTCTACTCAAAGGACGGCAGAGACTATTGCAATCTATTTGTATTGAGATCTGTATCTGTATGTAGGCTGAAAAAATTTAACCAATGTTTGTTTTCTTAATGTGCCCTCTTAACAGCTTATAGAAAATTAAAAGCTGTCATTGTTAACAAATAAATGAATCTGAGTTCTTATTTTGGCCTTTTTTCGAAGCGTGAATTCTTATTTGGCTTCTTTTCAAAGCGGAAAGATTTATAACATAAAAATTTAAGGCATTTCAATTTCAGAATTGCTCTTATTTCTATATGTAAAGTTTTACGTAATTATATTTTACAGACAGCACTCATATGGATATATGTGATTATGCGTTCATGAATTATATACAAAATTATGCGTTCACGAATTATATACGTAATTATGTACCTAAAAATTTGAGGTATTCCAACTTTTGAATCTCCCTGTGGTCAAAATGCAAGATCCATTTATCTCTGAGTTCAAAATGTTAGATCCACTTATTTATTTATACATTTGGAGTATATTTTAAAATTGATTGTGTTTGGTTTAGAGTTTGTTTTTTAAGATGCTACAAAATAACTTAATGGCCAGAGATTTAGAGGTATTAGGTACCAGTAAAAGTTTACTTTCAGTTTTGTAAGAAAACCATTAATTTTGGCATAGTTTTTCTTGGATAATAGTAATGAGTCAACTTGCATTCAAGGATTGTAGTTAATATTGATTGTCTTTACTTTATAACTATATTAGAATAATTTTTCTTACTATTTAAAAAAAACTAAAACTATATATATATGTAAGTTTCAAATTTATTTATGAAGATTAAATATTAGTGAAAATTTATCATTTTTTTAACCATAAAAATTAACACATTAACATAAAAAAAAAATATTTAAAAAATATTAAATTAGATGTAATGTTTTAAAGACATGTTAAGCGCATATTTTTACATTGGTTATTCTTTATTTTATTATTAATTAAAAAATCATTTTCCCTTTTTTATTAATTTTTTTACTATATTTTATTTTAAATATTTAAATTTTAAATTAATTTATTTTTACCTATATAATTTACAATTATTTATTTATTTATTTAATTTTATTTTTTCATCTTTAATTATATTTTTTAAGTTTCCTATCATTATCAATGAATAACCCTTCACTTCAATTTTTATAATCATATTGCTTAGCACTTGCTTTTCATCTTACTCATAAGTAGCTTTTTCTAATCTTTGAAAAAATATTTTAAAATGACATTTTCAATCCAAAATAAAATAAAATTAAAATAATTATTTGGAATAATATAAGTTATATAAATATTAAAATATAAAAAATATATTAATTAACATTAAGTAGCTATTTAAAATAAATTAATATTTTATATTTATTTGTTTGAAGTGACATTTACATGTTGGCTAAGTGATTAAATAAGAAGATATTTTTTAAAATGATTTTATAAATTTAGCCTGGAAAACCAATTTTTTTTTTTTATTGTTAAATGTTTTAATATTACAATTATATTTATGAGATTATTAAAAATTATGTAAATGTAATTAAATTTTATACATATTAAATTTGTATGTAAGGGGTTTGCTAACAACAATATATGTTCATATTTTAATAACCATTCAACTAAATTTATTATGAAAAATTATGTAAATGTAATTAAAGTTTATACATATTGAATTTGTATGTAATGGGGTTTGCTAACAACAATATATGTTCATGTTTTAATAACCATTCAACTAAATTTATTATGGAGATGATGTTACAAGGATTCACATCAAAGACTAAGTATGAAGAACATCAAAGACCAAGTATGAAGAAAAAATGTGTAACTCTCATGTGAGACCAATTTAATGTGGAGAGTGGTTGCACTCAATTCTACATTCAATTAACTAGAATGCTCCTATATATATATATATGGGGCTACAAATAAGATGAGGAGTTATGGAAATTTCTTCATAAATAGGATCTACAAACTAAATAAAACCCACAACTTGAAGGAAACACAACAAATAACTAATAATTACATCATCTAGAAACTACTACATTTCTCCATTAGTTCTTAAGTCTCCTTAACAATTTGACTTTAACAACTTTGTCTTGACTTTTCTTTTTGTTAAATAGTGATGGTGCTTCTTCCTTGTTTAGCTTTTTCTGTAAGTGCATGTTGCAAATAGGTTGTGGTCTTATCATCATTTGCAATACTTCATTAGGTTCATGGGACTTGGATTTGCCTTTATGGCTTGAAAATTCTTCATTACATTCATAAGTGGGTTGTTGCACTTTGTCATTATATTCATCTATGCCATGTTCAGTGGATTTTTCCATATTAGCTCATAGTAATGTCTAATTTCTTTAGGGCTCCAATACATCATAATGCCATGAACTTCTTCAAATGTACCAATTGTTGTTTCAATTTCTATGTCATGTATGATTCATTGATTCTTCATTTCTATTGTCTATTGGTGTAACTTCAGTGCAAGCACCATCAGAATATGGTGTTTCAAGCTATGATTTAATGAACTATAATTCATCTTCAAACCTTGTTATCTCTTCTTCAAAATTTGTTATTTCTTCCTAGTTTTTAATATATGCATAGTGAGGAACATTCATGAGATTCACAAAATCATCATAATTTGAGTTATTTTCATTTACCTTTATGTTGAGAGTTTTCTCCGTTTCTTCATCTTTGTCTTCCTATGCCAAATCTTCATTCTTTTTTGCATTACAATCTTTGTATTTGGTTTCATCTTGCCCATCTAGTTGATCTTCAACTTGGGTTATCTCTCCAATGAGCAATTTATTTATGAGCTTTTTCTCCTATAGCATTTGATACTCACCTTCACTTGAAAATTTTTCATTATTGTATTTAACTAAAGTTACCAAGGATTCACATAGTGGTTCATAAGTTAGTGCACATTCATCATTAAATATTGCATCATAGGGAGTTTACTTACTATCACATGTTACTTTATTGTTAGTTACATACATACTTTCTTCAGTAATCATTATAGTTTCAATCTCGATTTGAGTTATGATACTTTCAACACAATCACCATTTTCAACAACACCTTCATCAATTTCGGCTTTCTCACTCTACTTCATGTTTTACTTCATTTCAAGAATATCCCAAAATAATTTTGCATTACATCATTAAATTCATACAAAATACTAAACAAAATGTTTTCATCCAACGTTGATATAATAAGAAACAATGGTATCGCACCTCTACTCTTATCATGGGGATTTATAAAAGTTTCTTGAATAAATTGTTGTAAATCTACTAAACCATTTAATACTTCCATTTTTAGTTCCCAAAGTTTAAATTTTTTACTTGAGAAAGATGGAAGAAATGACATTAATTGTTTAAATATTGCACCAGTTTCTTCAAATTCTTTACATTGATTCAAATCTATATTTGGATTCATGTCTTCATTAGGCATTGGTTTTATCACTGGAAATAATTCATATTCTACCTCTTCTCTTTGATACTTCCTCCTGAACTATTTAAATCTCCTTTGCCGAACCAAATTCTTATGTCAACTACCTAACCCAAAAAAGCTTCCAAATGGACTCATGAAAAAGTGATCATAAAAGGGTCATTGTCAAAAAAGTTTAAAAAAATAGACATATTGTTGGTGCACCATTTTACCTCTGCCACAGAGCCAAATCTGCTGCAAACAATGTACTTTGGCTCTTACTAGTGCCTTTCCCTAACACTTACCACTTTGGCACAACACATCTCCCTATAGTCGCTCATCCACATTGCGACAAACCATTCACCACAGTTGGTTACTTCACAATAGGTCAAATCTGTGTGGGTAGCAAACAAACACCTGCAATCTCCATGTACTCAATCTACGATGAGTAACTTTGCTTTAAGCATATCAGGGTTAGTCCTCTACATAACAATCATGTGGTTGAATTAATACAATAGACTCACCGACGCTAAAAACAATGTGTAGCTCCTACTTTGTAGCTGATGTCTAGCACCAACCGCAACAAGGAATTTCATTGACGACTTCTCCCCTTTTAAATGTATTTTCACGCACAACAAAATGACAATCTGTGGTTACCCACGACTCCACATGTCAGGAACTATTTTCAACAACCTATCCCAAGCGTAACTCCATGCACGTGGTCACTCCAATAGCGATCAATCATACCATGAATGTAACCTCTCCCAACAACAATTAAACAAACTGGTCAGACTAGTTCTCCTCCTCGTGGCCATGACTAGTGTGCATATGTACTTTTCCCAACAACGATACAAACTCCTATGAATAGAGATGGTGTGCTTATCCCAACATACGCTGAATGCAACCTCTCCCAACAACAATTAAACAAACTGGTTAGCCTAGTTCTCCTCCTCGTGGACAGGACTAGTGTGCATATGTACTTTTCCAAACAACGATGCAGACTCTTATGAATAGAGATGGTGCGCTTATCCCAACAGAAAACGTTCCAAACGTAGGTCTCTACTCCAACACAATGAACCATGCATACGTCTCATTCCATGTCACAATTAAGAAATATCACAAGACAATACAACGATCACTCTTGAGCTCCAACCTGAGCTCTGATTGAGAGATATAACTGCAAAGTTATACTGTGAAGTCTTAAGAATTAATTTCCATAGATGGCTTAGTCGATCTCAAAGGAATTCCCTTCCACAAACAAATAAAGAAAATCAAAATTAGATCTGATTAAATTAGATCGAGTTGAGTTCTCTTCGAATGCCAACACCCTGCAAAACCTGTGGCTCTTATTCCCAAAGCCAAGAAGTAATAACCAGTGCCTTCAGATTTGAATGCTACATAGTTGGTATTTGTCCAAACCAACAAATTATCCTCTTTTTCCTTTGCAAATATAATTTGTCTTCCAACATAACATGAAGTTTAGTGTTTCAATAATTCTTTGTTGTATCATATCTGATCACACTTGTCTGAAAATTTTGCGAGAGGCTTAACTCATTGACCAATCAGAACACGACATGCAAATATGCAACACCACGCAGATCCTAGTCAAACCAAAAAATCCTCTCGTAGCTTTGACTGATCTTAGCCACACGAAATGATCTCAACCACAGAGACACATCTACTTCATCAGAAATGAGAGTTTTACACAACAAAACATAGTCACTCTTCCACTGTTGTACACCCAGTCTCAATAATACCTCACAGACAAGCTCATGACTTCAAACTGTATGTAGGCTCACAAAATTTTCCACTCGCTCTGAAATGGGGCACCAATGCTCAGGTAGCGAGCCTTCAGCTTCCAACACCAATTTCTAACAAGAAATTGCTTGACTTCCTCCATGCAATAGTGGGTCCTGCACCCTCATGTAGCGTGCTCCATGCAGGTCTCCGCACAAAGTGTTACCAGTTCGATGCATAGGTTTCTACATAACATCAAAGTCTCACGGACTCCTCACAAATCAGACATATGTTCTACACACACGTTTCTCTGGACCGATCCATCCATGATCATAGGAGGTCTGCGCCCCAACACATAACACGCCCAACAACAACACCAATATGATTTCTCCAATGATCACAGACCCCAACAACACCAACAATTCTCAAATAGGATTTGAACTCATAGATCAGTGTCACGCACTACAGATTACACATTTTAGGAAGATTCAAGAACAATGGATGGTTGTAGCTCCTCGCAGGTCAACCACTCTTGATTGCATGTTGAACCTAAAGAGGAAGCATGGAATCGTGCCAAATGGCATTAGCAGAATATGGCTATGCGGGCCTCAAAGGAAAGCAACCGTCATAATTTCTGGAAAAGGTAAATCATGATCTGACTTATAGAACTGAAGGTATTTCGAACTCTACACCAGGAATTGTGTTTACAGGGACCCAGATTACGTTTGAAGGAGTATGCTGAAACTGTAGCAAATAATGTCCTCCACACATAGCAACTCCACAATCACAAAGAACACATGTTGCACGACTCACAGCGCCCCAAATCACGCACTCAACAAAAATGACCTATTTTTATAAGGCTCTCTCACGTTCGACATGACCTCTTCTCAACAACCTCTCTCAAGCAACACCTTTTTTTCCTCCAATCACCTTTATATTTACAACATTACACAACCTTAGATCCTCCCCCGGTTTTCACTTCGACAAGCGACACAACACAACACGGACACTACACTCTTCGACACTCTACAGTCTTCGCATAGTCCACTCGTTTACATGGCCATGCACTCCTTCCATGGAATGGGCAGTGAACGCTCCGACGAACATTAATTTGCTTCAATTCTTTATACTACATAGTACCATGCAATACAATACACAAAATCACAACCACTCCACAACACCTAGAGACCTGGGCTCGAATTTCAACAACCACACCACACACATTGATGTCGAGTTGTGATTTAAAGGTTTCAACTTGAGGAACGACTTCAAACGAACCATACACGCTGGTCACTACAGTTTCCAACACTAATCTGCCACTCTATGACCGAATTGAACCTCCACGTGATCAATACGTACTGCTCATAAGGAAACTATCTTAAAAAAAAGTTCTATGCGCTCCAACAACGCTTTGTGATCCACGCTCTCTAGAATTGAACAACGAAGCAACAACTCTTTGCAACAATTCTCACAGCTCTATAATGGACGTTGGCAACAAAAATATTTAGGCGACTCTCTCCTCCACACAATCCGCGCCTCTCAACAGGTCTCAACGCAATGTTTAATTTATTCAATGCAAGTCCAACACCATCGAACAACGCTCTCTAACTGCTTTCACGTTGCAGTTGCACAAATCATCAAAATGCATAATAAGCTCTCCTTAATATGTTAATAACACTCCCAAAATGCTTCAAACCCTCATAAATTCATCTCCTAGCGTGATGCTCTGATGTCAACATAAAATCAAAGAAGGAGAAGTATGGAGAAGAAATGTACAACTCTCAGGGGAGAGTGTCTGCACTCAACTCTACATTCAATCGGCCATAAAGGTCATACATATATAGGGTTACAAATAAGTTGAGGAGTTAGAGCAATCTCCTCATAAATAGGATCTATAGACTAAATAAAACCCACAACTTGAACGAGACACAACAAACAACTAATAATTACATCATCTAGAAACAACTACATTTCTCCATTAATTCAAAGTCATTCTTTAAAACCTTTTTGGTTTTCACAAACATTTAACCGCACTTGTCTATAATGCGACTTTTTGGAAGCTTTTCCAGTGGGTTTTTCCGGTCAAAATCGGCAGCAATTTATTGGAATCGCAAGTTTGATCGCTAGTTTCAGCGCAATCAAAGCGTCTCAGGGGTTTTTCAGGGTGCTGAATCCAAATATGCAGTTAAAAAACCATTTTAACTGCAACAAATCAAGATTTAACCTCAATTTCTTCTACCGGATTCCGTCACCGAAATCTCCAAAAAGTCGCATTATAGACAACTCCCTTTTAACCCATGCGATCTATTCTAGAAGTGTACACATGGCCCATGTCCTCTAAATTCAAATGTTTTATTTCGCTGGAATTAGAGAGCCGAATTCACACATGGGATAATTTGTTGCGCAACGGTTATATTGGACCTAATGTTCAGGTCCTTTGCTCCAAGGAATCAAAATGAGTTGATCACTTATTTTTTTAGTGTGCTTATTCTATGTCTCTCTAGAATGTTGTCCTTTGATCTCTCAACATACAAGAGAGTGGATCTCAGTCTCCACTTGAGGCTTGTCTCTTTTGGTGGGAGAAAAAGAAGGGAAAATACAAATCTCTGCACATTTTCATCTCTTTGGGCATTTGGAAAGTGGATAACAAGTTTATCTTTGAAGGTTTGGGTGCCGAACAATTTGCCGAAATTCGATCTGATTCGTAGCATAACAGGTTAATTCACTCGCATAGCATAACACACCTTCTTAACACAATATTAATAGGATATTAGTCAATACTGTCTATGAATGGCTCGATGGGAGCACCTCTACTTCCTTTCTCTCTTCTGGCTGGGAGGTAAGCCGAACTAGTGCGGACCTATCTCTAAACTCTACACCTTCCCTCTTTGAAATACTTCTACTTAATAAGAAACGATCTTAAAGAAAAGAAATAGATAAAGGAGGGCATCTATAGAAAGAAAGATAATGAGATGTCAAAAATATAGAAGGTAAAAGTGAAATTAGAAAAATTATGTTTTTTTAGTCATGGGAACATAGCAATGAGGAAAGGAAAGAATGACATTTATAGAAAGAAAGATAACAAGAGGTAAAAAATATAGAAGATAAAACTGAAATTAGAAAAATTATATTTTTTCAGTCCTAGAACTTAGAAACGAGGAAAGGAAAGAATGCCTGAAAGTGTTTGATTGTTTTATTTGTAATCATCTTTTTATTTATGGAAATATTATATATTATATGGAGAAATTATAGATAAACTAGTTTTAAATATAGAAGATGTGTCAAATTTACTGCTAATAACGTTCATGCCTTCATATTTAGCCTTTAACTCCTAATGCCTTATATTTTGGCCCTATTCGCCACATAAAACCATATGCTGTGACCTCCTCCTTAGTCCCTGAGTGCTTAAATATTTATCTCTATGCCTTTTCTCCTTATGCTCTATGCCCTCAGTCACTATGCTACATAAAACTTGTCATGGTGCTAATGCTTATCCCTCGTCGCCTTTTAGCATGATGCTTTTATTTGTGTGCATTTAAAAACCTTTTGGGGTCATGCCGTCAAGCCGACATGTCCGATGGGGCTGCCTCTCATCTTCTCTGATTGGTCGTTGCTTCCACTGTGTACCGCTGACATGTCCCGTGCTTAGTCACCATGCCAGTTTCATTCTGTGCCTTTAATTTACCTCTAGGGTAATCCTTGTGGGATTACATGTCCTTTGGGGTCACCTTTGCGCTTTTCCATTGGTCATTTCTTCACAAATTTCTGTGCCAACACGTCCCGCAACTTGTTACCTCGCTATTTCCACTATGTACTATGAATTCCTTCTGGGGTTAATCCACAAGGATGATGTGTCTTGGTGGGGTCTTCCCTTACACATGTGAGCCAATCAACTACACATCGGGTTGATTTATCTCTGACACCTACCACGTTGCTCATTGCCCACCCATCCCGAAAAACCCTTTGTATGTAATGCTCAATCCTTCGGCAGTCTTACCTACATGATGACATCATGATGTCATCATTAGTGCCACATGTCACTCTGTGAGTGGTCCACATGTCACCAAGAAATGGCCCACTTGGGTACCCAAAAACACCAAAAATGCATGACACATGTACTCTGATCCGTATTTCCACATCACCTGTGATGACATCATATTTGACGAGGCAGATGTTGCCATGTGTCTTGTTAGAGAGGAGAGAGAAAGGGTCTCAGAGACTTGATTTTGTGCCAATTTTATTTTATAAAAATAAGGGTCCCGATTGTTTATTTAACACTGGGATGCCTCTTCTCCTTGCGCACGTTTCTCGACCTTGCTCCGAAAACCATTTGTGGTTTGCGCTGGCCAAATCACCCATTCCAACACTGCTTTCACAGTTTGTGGTATTGAGGGGGGAGGGTGTGAGAATCAATCACCGTGGTTGATCACAAAATCGGCAGTATGGGAAAATTGTCAATTCCAACACCTCCTTGTGCGTTAACTCCTTTTCTAGCTAACCTGTCAAAACTCCTCTTGATACACCGGTGGGATGCATGGGCCATGATCAACCTCTAGAAATGCCTACCATTTAACTCTTGGCCACTTGTAGGGATTACATCGTCCCACTTGCGTCATCTCGGTCCCTCTTATGTGTGCTCTTTGAAATCTTGTTGGGATTGATCCTATCGAGATGATTTGTATGGAGGGATCCACCAATAACTAATAGAAATTCTTCCAACTTTGCTATGTTCTCTACTACATTTGATAAAACGCCAAACTAACACACTCCAAAGGTCCTCCAACCAACTTTAACTCTACACATTTTACTTTTAGGGTTATTCAACTTTAACTAGTCATAACTTATGATCCAAGAGGCCATTTTCAAACTTCCATATACCACTGGAAATATCTTTCATAGGTCTATCCATCTTCCTAGGTTCCATTTACTCTTGAAGTTATCTGCCAGACTAGAAATGCCTTCAAAGCCTCTGCACCTTCTTCATTAATGTTGATCTCCATTCTTCTTCTTATACCTATTACATCGTCACCAACACTTTTAAAACCTTTTCCATCAATGACAACATATTTCTAACGTTCTCCACCTTTGGCATTGATGGAAACACCTTGATTAAACAAAACATCATCATGAGGACAAACCAAATATTCTTGTGCTCAAATCTCTCCTTTCGATGTTTCTCCCCTTGTGATGCATTTCTCTTATTCTAGGCTACTACTGTGAAGTTCTTATGCACCATGACTCCTCCAAGACTTCTTGTTTTTGTTTGATCACCAAGATATATTCTCCTTTGACATCAATGGTAAAGATACTAATGACTCCCCCTCTCAACAATCTTCCCCTATCTTGTTGATCATGTGGATCTCGAAGCTTCATCGTGATATGTTAGAGGTATATCAATTGCTTTTCTTCCTCGTAAGGGAATAACTAGTGGAAGGAGGCAAGAGGAACAACTCCCAATATTTGCCTCAAGTACTCAAACTATTCTCTGGGGAGTGGTTTGGGGAAAATATCAGCAACCGATTATTTTGTAGGTACATGTTCTAGCTTCAAATTTTGATTGGAAACTTTCTCTCTCAAGAAATGGTACCTGATTGGAATATGCTTTGCCATGGAGTAGAAAACATGATTCTTTGACATGTTGATGGCACTTGTATTGTCACAAATAATATGAATAAGTTGATCATAGAACACCTATACATCTTATAAGGTCTGATTCATCCACAATAGTTGAGTGCAATAAGAAGTTGTTGCTATATATTATGCTTCAAATGTAGATAAAGAGATGGAAGCTTGCTTCTTGCTCAACCATGAAACTAGACAATCTCCAAGAAACAAAGCACCATCACTAGTTCTCTTACAATCATCTACATCACCTACCCAATCAACATCAGTATAAGCAATTAGGAAAAAAATATTTACCTCTTGGGTACCACAATCCATAATCCATTGTGGGTCTGAGATATTTGAGAATCCTCTTGGCTGATGTTGGTGTTCATATATGAATTATAGAATTCACCCTTCCCCACATTAATTGTCAATCCGAGGCTTGTCTTATTATTTCAAGGCTATTGTGCAAAGTCTATGCAGGCCATAGTTTCCCTACCCAACATTGAGCATTCAATCAACAATATAACAATGTGTAACAACAAGAAATAACAGTAACAACAATCAGAGTAACAACAAATTAGGATTCACAACAACACAAACTTAATGAACCATTACAACGATAAAGAAATAATCACAACAAAAATAAATCTACACACACCACTAATCCAACAACACCTGATCAGGAGAGTGGGCCCAACTCTCTGATCAGGGTTGTGGCAAAAAGATCAAAGGCTAGATAATACTCAGAAGATCAAGATTGCATTAATCAAAAGGAAAATATAGAAGTCTGTTGTTACATTCTCAAAGGAAAACCTTCAATATCTTATCTGCTCCCTATATGCGTTATCTCCCTTTTCTCTCTGATTTGTGTCTTTTAAATATACAAACAACAAAGGGAAATTTACAACAAACTGATTACAAAATGATTTCCCATACAATTTAGATTGATTACAAAATCTCAATAAGCAAGATGAGATTTGAGAGATATTTCCATCATGATTCAACTGGAACAAGTCGAATCTGGTTATTGTAATTGGGCAATTTGGAAAACGGACACAATAGAAAATTTGTGAATATGTCCTTCAAATAACCTTTCTTTTCTCGTAATCCAGACCAAATTGTGGAACGCTGCTCATTGGGAAACTAATCTGGTCTGTTATGCACATAACCAGTGTCTCAGATTTTCAATATTCTTCTTAGTTTTCCCGAAACGTCCAACACAAAACTATCACTTTTTATTCCAACAAAATTCTCAGTTGGAATATTTGATTATGAGCTGAAGATCAAATTTGCAATCTAGAAGAGATCTTAGAAGCTAAAATCGTGAGTGATGTTATAACAAATTCATCAATAAACCATCATTGGAAAAATGGAAAAATCATGCATAATAATAATCAATTTATTAAAAATAAAGGAAAACAAATATTACTTATCCACAAGAGCATAAATAATTATGAGATAGAATTATATAATAAATCATGATAAATAATGTGATAAAAGAATAGTAGAAATAGATGAAATGGATGTTAAGAAGTAATAATAATAATGACAAATTAGTAGTCCAACATCTCCCCCAAACTGAACACGTTGAATTTCCTCATGCAACCCAATGCCTATGTATTAACCAAGTTGTAATACAATAATCAAAATGTTCACCCTAGCTCACGATATTGGTGGAACAAAAGGCTTCATCCCCAAATGCTTCTTTAAAACAATAGTTGTTCAATTCTAGCAATGTTGGTGAAGCTATACCAATTTTCATATTTACTTTCAATCATATGAAGATGTAGCAAAGTATGATACAAGCAAAAACAAACTTCATTAACCATTTTCTAAAAAATTACAAATCAGATTTTGCTGAAATTTTGCAAGAAAATTTCTACTATATCAATGCTTCTCCTATCCGAAAATCAATTCTATCTGATGCACAAATATCGAGATAAAAACAAAATGGCTGTAGGTAATGATGTTTAATTTCTCAAAAATTGTAAATCAATTTTGCTTGAAATTTAACAGGTTTGTTCCTATTACTTTAATACTTCTCCACACAAAAATTAAAGCAATCCAATGAATGGATTTCAATATATCAACAAAATAGTTTTAGGTAACAATGCATGATTTTTGGAATTTACCAATTGGTTTAGCTTAAAATTTTTTGAGTTAATGATACCTCATTGTTGTCCAAAAATCACAAGAATCTAGTTGATATTTTTAACGATATACACAAATAAATTCATGCACTATAAAAAAAATGTAATTGTATACCTTAAATGAGAAGACATGAGAAAGCATCTATCATGCATAACAACTCTTCCCCCAGACTCGAGAATTAGCTTGCCCTCATGCTACACTAGAAAATAAATTGAGGGGGTTGCTACAATCATTGTTGAAACCTTTACTTGGTGTATAACAACATGAAATAAGGGAGGTTTTGAGAATGAATAAGGAGATTGATGGATGACAGAAGGGATGAGGTGGGGAAGAGAGGAGGGGAACGAGAGAGGGGAGGAGAAGGTCACAAGGGGAGGGGTGAGGTGGTGAAGAGAGGAGGGGGAAGGGAGAGGGGAGGAGAAGTTTGCGAGAGGAGGGGGGAGGAGAAGGTCGTGAGGGGAGGGGTGGTAAGCAGAGGAGGGGGAGCAATTATTTTTTTATTTTTTTAATATGTTTTATTTTTTTTTAATACGATTATTTATTTATTTTTTTAATTTTTTTTAATATTTTTTTTAAATGTATTTTTAATACTTTTTTTTAAATGATTTTTTGAATAAATAAATAAATAAATAAATAAATAAATAAATAAATATATATATATATATATATATAATTTTTTTAAATGTTTTGAATTTTTTTATTTTTATTTTTTATTTTTTAATTTTTTTTAATTTTTAATTTTTTATTTTAAACTAAAAAATGGTTTTTTGTTTTAATGTTTATTTTTTTAAAATTATATATATTTTTTAATTTTTTGTGATTTTTATTTTTTTATTTTTTTTAATATTTCATTTTTACAAGTTAAATTTGATTTTTTTTTATTTTTTATTTTACATTTTTATGGTTTAAATTTTTTAATTTTAATTTTAATTTTTTTTATGTTTTTTTTTTGTCATGAATCGTCCCCTTGCCACCCTGGCCGGTTGGGCCCCGAGGTGGCTGAGGAATTTTTTAATTTTTTTTTAATGTCGTATTTTGTTTTTGTAATCTTTTTATTTTTATTTTTATTTATTTATTTATTTTATTTGGTTTTTATTTTATTATTATTATTTTTTACAGAAACGGGTAGTGGATATATTAGAAAGTTGGCCTAAATGCCAAAGAGCAGATTAGAAAAGGTAAGTCTAATTCTAGAAGTGTCCTACAACCTTGCAAGACCGTGATATTTATGTTTAGCTCACATCTCTTTTTAGCTGCTACTATGCGATCAGTTTCGGAGATTCTCCCAAGATTGTGGATATAAACAAATTGGTTTAACAGTAGGGAATAAAACATGACAACTTTCTAAATTAAGGAATTGGTTTCCATATTTTCTGTTCGCCTCTGAGCAGGGCTCCAACCGTAAGAAGAGATACTTTGTTAGCTTCGGTGTCCGCCTCCTTATTATTGGCTCTCAACACGTGATAGAAATTCAAATTCTGGAAAGAGTCTCCAAGGTCTGTAATTCTGTGAATCAACCTTGCTAGCCTTAGGTCCATTGGCTTAGAATGAGTCACCATAGTGTTAATGATAACCTGAGAGTCTCCAATAACATTAGCCTCCCTGATGTTCAACACTTTCAGAATCTTGAGTCCTTGGAAAAGAGCCAAAGCCTCAGCTTGAATGCTGGAAGCGATGCCCAAACCCTAGGTGAAACTGTGGATCCTAAAGCCAGCTGGATTCAAAATGACTCCTCCAGCTCCAGCTCTTCCAGGATTGCCCTTTGCAGCCCCATCAAAAAATAGAAAGTGTCTCTGATGGTTTGCAATCCATCCCTGGAACTCTTTTGTTGTAGCCCTTATTTGCCATACTTTTGGGAGGGAGATACTCTTTGCAATTTTTTGGAACTGAAGATTGAGAGAGGAACCCCAATTTATATCTTGCTGGCTGAGACTTAAGTCATCTTTATGGTCTCTCAGGCACTCTTTTAACTGGCATTTAATTTTAACTACCACTAGCTTGGCGTCCTGTTCACAGTTTCTGAAAATCCTTCTGTTTCGCTCAAGCCAAACCTGCCAACAGATAATTTTAGGGAGAAAATACCAAGCAACTCTGATAATTTTGTTTTTTGGAGGAGGACCAGGATACCTTTGCAGCCATTTATCAAAAAAATCAGGAATGAAGGAAGGCAAGGTGAAGCTGGAACTCATAGGTTCCAACAGCTCGAACCAAATCTGCAAAGTGAAGGAACATTCAAGCATTAGATGAGAAACACTTTCCTGGTTTACCTTGCAAGTTTTTATTTTATTATTATTATGATTTTTTAATTTACATGGTATGGTTAATTTTTTTTTTACATTTTATAGTTTTTTTTTTGTCATTACTATATATTTTTTATATTAGAATTTTTTGTCATGTTTTTATTTATTTATGTTTTATTACTTGTTATTATTTTTTATTTATATTTTTTTTTCAATATTTGAATTTTTGCATTTCTAGATATTTTTTATATTTGGTTTTTTTGTCATGTTTTACATGTTTTATTGCTTGTTATTATTTTATTTTTTTCAATATTTGAATTTTTGTTTTCTTATGTATCTTTCTTATATATATATATATATATAGATATATATAGGGTCTGTCGATGCTTGTCTAACAACCCAATCTCATTATGTGCAATTTGATAGTTGATTTTTATTTTTTTTTTGCAATGTATCAAGTTGTCTTAGACTAAGATTTTAAAATCGCTATACATTTAGCATTTTAAAAAAATTACTCTTGGTATAATAACTCTTTCATTCAGGTGTTCATTTTTAAATATTTTTAGTCATAAAATTTTTCCATAATGTCATGCTTGAAATATTTTGAAAATTTAAGATTGTTTTGTAGTCATAATCTTTGGTTTTAATTCCATGGTTGAAAATTTGTCAAGATTTTAATGTTTTTCTAAGTCGTGATATTTTATCTTTAATGTTATGGTTGAAAATAGTTATAAATATTTTTTCTTAGCACCATGCTTGAAAATTGTTGGAATTTTAAGGTTTTTCAAAGCAATGATATTTTAAATTTAATGTTATGCTTAAAAATCGTTGGAATTTTAAGGCTTTTCAAAGACGTGATATTTTATCATTAATGCCATGCTTGAAAATCGTTGGAAATTTAAAGTTTTTCAAAGTCATGATATTTTATTTTTAACGTCATTATTAAAAAATGTTGAAAATGTACCTTGAAAAAAAGACATTATTCGGTTATCAACACTTTTTGGTTTCAAGGTGTTTTTTGCACCAAACAAAATGAATTTTATTGTTTTTTTACTGTTATTTTTAAAAAATATTGAAATTTTACTCTGAAAAAATGGTGATGAAGAATCAATACTTTTTATTTTTGGGTTGTTTTTTCATGTTTTTTTGGGATTTTTGGGCTCGAATACCTGTTTTGAGGTAATAGTTCTCGTTTGATCGATAACTATGTTTAAGGTATGATAAACAAGCAACTTTTATTTTTATTTATTTATTATTTTTTTTTAGTGTTTGTAGAAATATGATTTTCAATATAATATGTCTACATACAAAAATAAATTCAAATATCTACCACCAATATTAATTTACTTAGCATATTGCAATAAAAACAACTCTTTTTACACATAAAGAAATTTATTTATTTATGTACTTATTTATTCTATTTTCTACACTAACCTATTCTACTTGGAAAAATAAAATATACTTACATATAACAGTACTTCCAATGGAACCATTTTTGAAATAAAGCCTCAAATGTGTATATACCTGAATTTGAGAAATCCATGTCAATAAATACTATGTTATGAGAGACCAACTTCCCTGTTAAGGATGGTGCCAAGAATTGTTGAAGTAGGGAGTAATGCTGCAAGCAAACGATAGAGTGAAACCAGTGTTCAATATAGTCTTGATTTTCCATAGTTGTCATGTCGTGAAGTTCTTCGACTGGGTTACGGGTTGTGTTGATTCTTTCTTCCTTGACCTCGTCCCGTGAGTTTTGGGGGTCTTCCTCCGCCCCTTTTGTTTGTTTTTATGTTCATACAATCTAGAGCAGAGAATCATTCAAATGAATCTAAAGCTTAGGACTTGGAATAGGGTAAAAAATTCCCTTCCTAGGATGGGAGAGTGACCCTTAAAATCAAGAAGACAAAAAAAAGAGAAACAAACCAACCATAAAATCTAAGCTCAGAACCTAAAACAGGGTGGAAACTTCCCTTCTGAGGATGAGAGAGTGGTTCTTATAATCAAACAAAAAGGTAATAAATTGAAACAACCAAAACAATCTAATGCTCAAGACCTGGAACAGGGTGAAAACTTCCCTTCCCAGAACGAGAGAGTGGTTCCTATGAACAATAAAAGATGCAAGAAATTGAAACCAACCAAACGCAATCAAAGTAAATCTAATGCTTAGGATCTAGAACAGAGTGAAAACTTCCCTTCCCAGGATGAGAGAGTGATCCTATGGTCAACATTGGTCGTACTTTCATGCCTTTTATAGCCTCCTTGGAAATGACGCCAAAATTTTGGAGTTCAAATATGAATTATAGAATTCACCCTTCCCCACATTAATAATAAATCTAGGGCTCGTCTTGTTATTCAAGGCTATCGTGCAAAGTCTGTGCAGGCCTTTGTTTCCATACCCAACATTCAACATTCGATCAACAATATAAAAATGTGTAACAACAAGCAATAACAATAACAAAAAATTAAGATTCACAACAACACAAACTTAATGAACCATTATAGTGATAAAGAAATAATCACAACATAAATAAATCTACACACACCACTAATCCAACAACACATAAACAGGAGAGTGGGCCCAACTCTCCTATCAGGGCTGTGGCAAAAAGATCGAAGGCTAGATAATACTTAGAAGATCAATATTACATTAATCAAAAGGAAAATACATAAGTCTGTTGTTACACTCTCAAATAAAAACCTTCAATATGTGATCTTCTCCCTATATGTGTTATCTCCATTTTCTCTCTGATTTGTGTCTTTTAAATATACAAACAACAAAGGGAAATTTACAACAAACTGATTAACAAATTATTTCCCATACAATTTAGATTTATTATAAAATCTCAATAAGCAAGATGAGATTTGAGAGATATTTCCATCATGATTGGTGCAGGGCTAACCCTTGCACATACCCACAATATGCATAAGTATGCACAAATGCACTTGTCCCAGGTAGTTGACCCTTCAAAGGAGTCAAATCTTCCGAGGTCTACTAGTTAAGGCCCTCTATAACACACTTCCTTTGTATCGGAACCAATCACCCCGCCTGAAACCTCCTATCGGAACTAAAACACCCCTTAACCTTCTCATACGACTTATCAAAGTCTTTCTTTTTAAATCCTTCTATCGGAAATTAACAACCCTTTAGCGCCTTTACATAACCCATAATCCACATATATCTAACCATTCCCCTTTAAACATTGGTTACGTATGGTTTAACACATGAACACACTTTGGGCGCTCTTTCTACGTTATAACCCTTTTATAAAGGAAAATGCGCATAAAACATACCTTCCGCCTTTAGTACGGTCTTTGCACGTCTTTTGAGGCTACCTTGATTGCTATCGACATTCGCTCCTATCATGGTTCATTCGTATATACCTTATCACCCCTTCATCTTCCGATATGCGACTATCGGAAACCCTGCCCATTCACATTATCAGAATTATAAGAAATACAGGAATACAAGGGAAAGCCCACTCCACACATATATTCCAGATTTTAAAATATATAGACCCGAATCTATATATCGTCAAGTCCACCACTGCAAATTTCCTCCTCCGAACTCCGATTAATGTGATCGCTGATCACCGATTAGTGCTTTATCACTATCGGCAGATCGCTATATCGCTCATTGCTACCCCCTGTCTGCTAGTCTCTTGACTTACCGATCTGTGATCAGATCTGGACTGTAGATCTGGTCCCAATCCAATGGTCCACGATCAATCGCGATCGCTCATCGCAACTGCCCAAAGCTCGGTTCCGATAGCTCTAAAAGGGTTGCCGCCGATGCGACCAAATCTCAGCCGTTGATCTATGAGATCTAACGGTTCCTAAGCGTCGAACTTCACTTCTTCTGTTCTTCCTTAGAGTTGGTTTTTACACCATTTTCAATGGTTTCTGCGGTTCTTTTGGGTTCTTCCTCCTTCGTTTTTTCGTTGTGAATCTTCCTCCTGGCTTCACTTCACATGCTCCTCTAATTGTTGTCACTTCGAAGGAATTCTTGATCCTTCAAGTGGATCTATACAATTTCTCCGAATCGTTCTTCTTCTCTGTGCGTCCTTCAAACTCTGCCTTCTGCTTCCACTATTCAGCTTCCTTTGAGCTGGACTCCTTAACAATTTCTTGCTTCGCAACGCCTCTCCAAAGTTAACTTTGCCTCTTCACTTAGATTCAATGATCCATTGTGATTCCTCTGAATCACTTCATTCCTCTATGTTCTTCAGAATTCGGCCTACAATCTTCTGTAACAAACCCTACGAATTCAAGTAATTCATTCATGAAAACACTTTTCAATATTGACACAGTCAGGAACAAACTCTGCATATATTAATATAAAAGCAAAGATTGCATTCGAGACTCCTCGGTCTCACACAGCCCTGATTCTCAACATTTTTGGCCTCTCTCCCCCGCTGCCCGTAGGCTTACATATATTTATATGGAAACATTGGATTGGATCACTGTGAAGGATCCGATCACATCTTTTCTTTGAATCACTCAACTAAAGCCCCTAAATCTCGCTATAGAATACATATGGCAGATTAGATTTAATTAAGTCTTCTAGAGACTTATCCATTCCATATTTTCTCTGTTTTAAAATAGAAAAGTCCCTTTATTCAGCTCAATGGTCCACATCCTCTCTTATCTAATTAAATCACTAAAAGACCTAAATTACATTAACTTGAGACTTTGGAAAACTATTTCCTAAAAATACATGACTCCTTATGTCTACTATTTACAATGATTTTCCCTTCGGTGAATGCTCCTGCATCAGACTCCCAAAATAGAAAGTATTCATGATCTCTTGATCATGTGTCCTCTGATCTTTGTCTTCCTGGATCCCACACTTTGTTTTGTAACTGTCCACATGCTTCGTTCCCTTGTTGTTGCTTCACTTTTGTTGTCTTTTGCTCCATTTTCTTCTTCTTGTCAATCAGATTCAAACTCTGATTGATCTTGCTTCCTGCTATTACCATTTTTCTCCATTTGACCTGCTTCATCATCAGCTTCCACATTTCTTCAATCTTTGTCTCCAATGCATCTTTGGACTAGTCCATATTCTGCTTCATATTTCTGCCTCATTCTTTTTGTTTTAGGTTGCTGTTGCTGTCTCTTATGCTGACTCTTGCTTTTTATTTCTACTTTGCTTGCTCAAACTTTTGCTTTGATTGCTCCAACCTTTGCCTTGGTTGCTTTATTGACTGCCTCCCTATCATCCTTACCCTCTTTCATGATTGGATCATGACTGTTCAACACTTTCTCCAGCAAATTAATTTCTCTATTCCATGGATTGAGTTCTTCCATAGAATTTTCTTCTTTCACCTTTATTTGGCTGTTCACTTGTGCCAAATATCCTCCAGCATCTGCAACAAAACTTGCATTCACAAAACATTTGTTAAAATTAAAAACAGAAGGCTCTTGTTCCTTATCTTCCTTTGGCAACAATTCAACTTGCTGCATTGTTTCTTTCTCCTCTATCAGCATATCAGTATGTCGTTCTGAATTCTCAAAAGAATTCATGAGACTTTCCATTAGTCTCTCTTTCATACCATCTATCCTAATGATGTCTTCTTGCCCTTGTCCACCATAGTGAACTTATTTTTTTGCATTCATACTGTCATAATTCGACTTTTCCAGCAAATATTCCAACAATGCAATTTCTCTGTGATACTTTGCAAGTGTTTCATCACCACTTATGTCTCTTGCATTTATACAAAAATTAATAGTTTGAAAATCATAAGGTTCAACAGTCTCAACTGTTGCCTCACATATCAGCTCTTCAAACTGAACTTCATCTTCTTCTTCCACAAGAACTTGTTCCTGTGTTGTCACATCTTCACACATCCATGCATTGTTAAGTTCCTTCTGCTATAATAAATCATTGTTTCTCTTATTTAAGAGACGTTCTTCATCCTCCTTTACTTCAGAGTTTTTATCTTCTAAAAGATACTTCCTTATACTTCTAACAGTTTCAACAGAATGCTCATCCTCTACAAAACACTCTTTTACTAGTGTTCTTTCTCCCTCTGCTAAGTCTTTTGCATAGACTTCTTCTTTCGTAACATCCCTCAATAGATTTCCTTCTTCCTCAACAGCTTCCATGGCTACTTCCACTGTGCCTATCATCATAGTGAATTCATGATTATTTACTATTTTTTCAGCTAACATAGTCTCTTCTCCAAGCTTGCCTTCAGTCTCTTGTTGTTTATCTCCTCCAAGAGCTATCCTTGTCTCACCATCTTCATTATCATTCTCCTGCATTTGATTTTTATCAATAACATTAACCAAACTCATTTGATTACCTTTCTGAGACAATATTTCTTCATTCTTCATCAGAATAAGATCCTAATTCCTCATCTCCATGACAGCTTCTATAGACTCATCCATAGATCTTTTCTTCTGTATGTAGTTAAATTCGTCTTCCTCTGAGAAGTTTTCTTTGTCACTTTTTATTTCCAGATCTTCATCTCCTCTGAAAATATCTTCAAAAGGCTGTTTTTCTCCTGCAATACCTGCCATCATATACAAACTATTAGTTTTAAAAATATAAGACCCTGTGGTCTCACTTGATGGTTCAGCCATCATATCTCCTTGCTGTTCTAAATCATTCATATGATTCGAAAATTCTTTGATAGTCTCCTCTTCAATCTCTTCAAGCCCTTCACTTGGTTGCTTGACATCTTTCTCCAACTGTATATGAGATCTATCTATCTCATCTTTTTCCAGAACAAAATTTAGATTCTGTTGGTCTTCTTCCTCCTTTATGACAATATTAGCCAATTGTCCTTCTTTAGATGTTTTACCTGTAAATATACACAAATTGTCAAATTTAAAATCATTATACCCCTTGGCCTCACTTTAAGTTTCAGTCTTCAAGTCTTCATCTTCACTCTCTCCTAGAAATTCTCCTTGTTCTGGTTCACAAATGGATTCTTCCATTTCTAACTCAACTTCCTTGAGTTTTTACTTCAACCACTTTACTTGCATTTGCTATAGCCTTATTTGTATTTCATGCCACTTCACTGGTTTTTTCCTCAAGACCCAACCTAGTCTCTGGCTTTCCTCAAGCATTCTCCTTAATGCATTGAGTTGTTCTTTTAATTCAACAACCTCTTTGTCAATTTCCTCTTGACTCATCTTCTTGCCATTTGCCTTGGTATCCTTCTTCTCATATCCTCTCCTATGGCTTCTCTCTGAACCTCTGCTATGACTATCAATAGTCACTTCTTCTCCTCTATCTTCATGAGCTTCTCTGCAACAAGCCTCTGCAATAGCTAGTCCTCCTTGCTGCAATCTTACCTCACTAAGCTCTCCTCACTCACTCTTTTGGTAAGCATAGGTCCTCTATCTGTAACCTTCCCTTGAGCAACACCTTTTCTCCTTCTAGGCTTTTGAAATCTCTCACTCTCTCTTGCGAACACTTCAACTATCCTCTCTGTCCAATCTCTTGTTGGATTCTTCAGGTTCACTGCCACTTCGTCTTGAGAGTATTCTCCTTACTCTGTCTTCAAGAACTCATATGGTTCTCCTCTCACAACTTCTCTTGTTGTCACCTGTGCATTATTATAAAAACACACATTCTTCATTTGAAACATAACATATTACCTCACCTTCAAGATCTCAGCATGATCTTGTTTCACCCATTCTTCTGCACTTTGAATGGATTGTCCTCTGGTTTGTCCCTTAAGTCCTCTTTCCTTCAGAACTTGCATTAAGCAATATTGCTTTCTCTTTTGTTCAAGGAATCCTCTATTCCTGCCTACTCCAAACCTCTGTTGGAACTACTACAATCTCCCACTATAGTCTCTATCATTCATCAATTAACTTATGCACATGACTTTCTTCTGTGTGCAAACTCCCTTTCGCTGAAATATTTCCCATTCTGATTTCAATTTTGCTCTGATTACAAACTTCTACTCTGATACCACTAATGGTGCAGGTCTAACACCTGCACATACCCACAGTATGCATATGTATGCACAAATGAACCTGTCCCAGGTAGCTGACCCTTCAAAGGAGTCAAATCTTCTGAGGTCTAATGGTTAAGGCCCTCTATAACACAGTTCCTTTGTATCTGAACCAGTCACCCCACCTGAAACCTCCTATCAGAACTAAAACACCCATTAACCTTCTCATACGACTTATCAAAGTCTTTCTTTTTAAATCCTTCTATTGGAAATTAACAACCCTTCAACGCCTTTACATAACCCATAATTCACATATATCTAACCATTCCCCTTTAAACATTGGTTACGTATGGTTTAACACATGAACACACTTTTGACACTCTTTATACATTATAACCCTTTTATAAAGGAAAATACACATAAAACATACCTTCCGCCTTTAGTACGGTATGTGCACGTCTTTCGAGGCTATGTTGATCACTATCGGCATTCGCTCCTATCACGGTTCATACGTATATAACTCATCACCCCTTCATCTTCCAATATGCGACTATCGGAAACCCTGCCCATTCACATTATCGGAATTATAAGAAATACAAGAATACAAGGGAAAGCCTACTCCGCACATATATTCCAGATTTTAAAATATATAGACCGAATCTATATATTGTCAGGTCCACCATTGTAAAGTTCCTCCTCTGAACTCCGATTAATGCGATTTCCGATCATCGATTAGCGCTTTATCGCTACCGGTGGATCACTATATCACTCATCGCTACCCCCTGTCTGCTGGTCTCTTGACTTACCGATCTGTGATCAGATCTGGACCGTAGATTTGGTCCCGATCCAATGGTCCACGATCAATTGCGATCGCTCATCGCAACTGGCCAAGGCTCGATTCCAATAGCTATAAAAGGGTTGCCGCTGATGTGACCAAATCTCAGCCGTTGATCTATGAGATCTAATGGTTGTTGAGCGTCGAACTTCACTTCTTCTGTTCTTCCTTACACTTGGTTTTTACGCCATTTTCAATGGTTTCTGCGGTTCTTTTGGGTTCTTCAAAGGTTCTTCTTCCTTCTCTATTTTATTGTGAATATTTCTCCTAGCTTCACTTCGCATGCTCCTCTAATTGTTGTCACTTCAAAGGAATTCTTCATCCTTCAAGTGGATCTATATGATTTCTCTGAATCGTTCTTCTTCTCTACGTGTCCTTCAAACTTTGCCTTCTGCTTCCACTGTTCAGCTTCCTCTGAGTTGTACTCCTTAACAATTTCTTACTTCGCAACTCATCTCCAAAGCTAACTCTGCCTATTCACTTGGATTCAATTATCGATTGTGATTCCTTTGAATCACTCCATTCCTCTGTGTTCTTCAGAATTCAGCCTGCAATCTTTTGTAACAGAGCCTACGAATTCAAGTAATTCATTCATGAAAACACTTTTCAATACTGACACAGTCAGGAACAAACTCTACATATATTAATATAAAAGCAAATATTACATTTGAGACTCCTCGGTCTCGCACAGGCCTAATTCTCAACATCTGTGGCCTCTCTCCCCTACTTCTTGTTGGCTTACATATATTTATATGGAAACATTGGATTGATCGCTGTGAAGGAGTCCGATCACATCCTTTCCTTGAATCACTCATATAAAGCCCCTAAATCTCACTGTAGAATACATATGGCAGATTACATTTAATTAAGTCTTCTAGAAACTTATCCATTCCATCTTTTTCTCTGTTTTAAAATAGAAAAGTCCCTTTATTCAACTCGATAGTCCACGTCCTCTCTTATCTAATTAAATCACTAAAATGCCTAAATTACATTAACTTGAGACTTAGGAAAACTATTTCCTAAAAAATCATGACTCCCTATGTCTACTATTTACAATGATTTTCCCTTGGGTGAATGCTCTTGCATCAATGATTCAGCTAGAACAAGTCGAATCTGGTTATTGCAGTGGGGCAATTTTGAAAATGGCCACAACAGAAAATCTGCGAATATGTCCTTCAAATAACCTTGCTTTTCTCCTAATCCAGACCAGATTGTGGAAAGATGCTCATTAGGAAACTAATTTGGTCCATTCTGCACAAAACCTGTGTCTCAGATTTTCAATATTCTTCTTTATTTTCCCAAAACGTCCAACGAAAAACTATCACTTTTTACTGTAGTGAATTTCTGAGTTGGAATATTTGATTATGAGCTAAATATCAAATTTGCAATCTAGAAGAGATCTTGGAGGCTAAAATCATGAGTGATGTTATAAAAAATTCATCAATAAACCATCATTGGAAAAATCATGCATAACAATCATCTATTTATTAAAAATACAGGAGAACAGATATTATCTATCCACAAGAGCATAAATAATTATGAAATGGAATTATATAATAAATTGTGATTTATAATGTGATAAAAGAATAATATAAATGGATGAAATGGATGTTAATAAGTGATAATAATAATGAAAAATTAGTAGCACAACAACGGCTAGAAGATGGCTCTGTCTGGGGGGCACTTGAAATCTTCCAATAGTACCAACAACTTGCATAATGTTTGGTCTTGAAGCTGTAAAATATAATAGGCTACCTATAATGGATTTGTATAAAGTCTGGAAGACTTCAAGTGATCCATTAACCTTTCTAAGCTTACAACCTGTAACCATTGGTGTGCTCATTAAAGAGAAATCGTGCATGCCAAACTTCTTCAATACTTCCCTGACATATTTACCTTGTAAGATAAATATCCCTTTGGAGTTTGTGTAATCTGCAATCTAAGGAAATAAGAAAACTCTCCAAGCATAGAAATCTCAAACTCGACCTTCATATCTACTGCAAATTGACATGTTAACAAATTTGAATCACTGGAAAAAATAATATCATCAACATACAAAACCACCACTATGAGTTTTCCATCATTAGATTTGACATATAAATTATTGTCGGCTACACCTCTTTTGAGACCACGCTTGAGCAGGTAGATTTCAAACTTGGAATACCAAACTCAAGGGGCTTGCTTGATACCATACAAGAACTTCTTAAGATTGCAAACATAATCAAGCTTTTTTGTCAGCTAAAAACCATCTGGCTTTTTTATGTAAACTTCTTCGTGTAATTCTCCATTTGGAAAGGTAGATTTCACATCCATTTGACATATTTTGAACTTATTGAAACAATAAAATTCCAAAAACATTCTAATTTCCTCTAATATAGCAACAAGAGAAAAAGTTTCATCAAAATCTAGACCTTCAATTTGAGCATAACCTTTGCATACCAACCTTACCTTGTTTCTTACTACTTCACCATGGTCATTTAACTTATTCTTGAAGACCCACTTCATGCCAATGACATTCTTGTTTGTTGGTCTTGGAACAAGTTCTCGTGTCTGATTTCGCTCAATTTGGTCCAATTCTTCATGCATTGCCTTTAACCAATTTTCATCTTGACTAGCTTGTGCAACATCGTTTGGTTCCTCCATGGAAAACATATCTACATGTGCTTGTGCAGGGGGATTGAACAACTTTCTTCTTGTTTGCACACCTGATTTTAAATCACCAACAATCTAGTCAACTGGGTGATATTTTTCACATACCTTGAAGGATCTTTGGCTTGAGGACTAGAAGGCTCTTCATTGTCTTCTTCTGAAAGTGGCTCATGGTCCTCATCATTGTTGACTAGTTCATTAGAGTTGGCATTTAGTAGTTATTTGACTTCAGGTTCAACATATTCATCCACTTTGACATCAATACAATCAACAATCCTCTTGGTATTCTTATTATAGCATCTATAGCCTTTGTTGCTTTGAGAATATCCAAGAAAAATACCTTCATCAACCCTTGCATCGAACTTACCAAGCTTGTCATCATTCCTCTTGATGTAAAATCTACTACTAAACAAAAAAATGCTTGACTGTTGTAGGCCTGCCATTCCAAATCTCATAGGGAGTTTTGTCATTATTTGGTATTAAATGAGATTTGTTGAGTATCACCACTACCATGTAAATGGCTTCGGCCCAAAATATGTGCTGAACTTTCCTTTCATCCATCACAACTCTGGCTAACTACCGTATAGATCTATTTTCTCTCTCTGCAATGCCATTCTAATGTGGAGTCTCTGGTATAGTGAATCACCTCTTGATTCCATGTTCCTTGCAAAAGTCATCAAACTCTTTTGAAGTAAATTCACCTTCATTATCAGATCTTATGCTCTTGATTTTGCAATCAGTTTCATTTTCAACCATAGCTTTGAAATATTTGAACTTCTCAAAAGCTTCATATTTTTCTCTGAGAAAAGAAACCCACATCATTATGCTGAAATTATAAACGATAAGCATGAAATATAATTTACCTGTGGGCAATACAACAAAATAGGCAATTTGCCCCAGATTTTAGTGCATTTTTTTTCCAATTGGGATGAGCACCCTGGTGCTAAATCTTACTCTATTGTACAATTTTTAAAGTGTCCTTTTTTTCCATATTTTGCATCTTTTTTTATGCCAAAATTTGCATTATTTTTAGCATTAGATTTTGCATCTAGTTTTGTTGCATGTTTTGTGTCTAATTTTGCACCACTTTCTACATTTAGTTTTGCATCTTGTTTAGCAACAAGTTTTCCTTCCAATTTTGCACCAGGATTTACTTCTAATTTTATGACAAGTTTTGCTTCTAGTTTTGAGCCAAAATTTGCACATGTTTTTGTGTCATTTTTTGCTTCCCGTTGTGTGTCATTCTTCGCTTCTAGTTTTTCACTATCATTTGCATCACGTTTGACACCATTTTTCACATTCAATTTAGCACCATTTTTTGCATCCAGTTTGTGCTAGTTTTCACATATAGTCTTACACCAATTGTTTCTTCTAATTTTGTACCTATTTTTGCATCTGGTTTTGCATCAGTTTTTGTACCTATTTTTGCATCCAATTTTGCACCATATATTGAATATGATTTAGCATCAAAATTTGCATCCATTTTTGTGTCCATTTTTGCATCTTGTTTTACACCACCTTTTGTAAACACTTTTGCATTTGATTTGTCCCCATTTTTTGCACCCAATTTTGCATCATGTGTTACATCCAATTTTTACATCATTTCTAACACCATTTCTCGCATCCAATTTTGCATCCTTTTGAGAATCCACATTTTTATTTATATTTGCATCCTATTTTGAGCCATGTGTTGCGTCCACCTTTGCATCTCATTTTTTGTCTAATGTTATGTTCAATTTTGAGTTATTTTTTACGTCTACTTTTGTATTCGTTTTTGCACCAAGTTTTCATTTCCTTTTGCACCTCATTTTGGATCCAACATTGCATCTCAATTTTCGTCCAATTTTGAACCATTTTTATGCCCATTTTGCACCATTTTCTGTGTCTACTTATGTGTCCAATTTTGCACTATTTTTTTGCATACTTTTTGGCGTCTAATTTTGCATCATTTTTTCCAGCCAAATTTGCATCATTTTTTCTACCTCATTTTGAGTCCACATTAACATCTCATTTTGCACTTAGGTTTGAGTCAAAATTTGCATCTAGTTATGCATTAATTTTTGCATCTAATATGGCATACTTGGTTTCACCGTTTTCTTATTCCCATTTTGCATCCTGTTTTTTTGACCAATTTTTCAGCCCAATTTTACACCATTATTTGCATCTAAATTTGCATCATTTTTTTTTTTTGCACCAAACTTGGCATCCTATTTTGCATCCACTTTTATCTCTAGGTGTTTGTCCTTTTTTACATCTAGTGTGGTGTCCATTTTTCGTCCCTTTTTGTGCCATGTTTGGTTACCTTCTTTGTGTCTAGTGTTACACCCTTTTTTACTTCTAGTTTAAAACCTTTTTTTTTGTCATTGTTTGCATCTTGCTTTGACGCCTAGTTTAACATCCAATTTTACTCTCAAATTTTCATCCATTGTTACACCACATTTACATCCACCTTTAGATTCTTGTTTAGAGTGTACTTTTCTTTCCATTTATGAATCCCCTTATGGGTTCATTTTACTAATTTCAATTACATAGTGAAATATATTACAATTTATAAATATTATTAAAGAAAATATAACAAATGAAATTAATAACCTAGAGTTTGTAAGGAAATTTAAGGGAAATTGACAACACTCATCCAAAAAATAGCAGTATCATCATATATAATAATTCTCCATCAGAAAATCATTAACAATTTTCAATATACATATATGACTATCAAATCAATACCTATCACAGATATCATTATTCCAAAGTAAATTCACAACATCCATCCAAAAATATTAATATCATGGTACATAGTGATTCTCCATCAAAAAACGTTGTCAAATTTCAGCGCATATATAAAGTAAAAATATAATATTAATAGTATCATCGTCATCTTTAATTGAATCATCTAAAATTCAAATGTGTGATTACCAAATCAAAATCATTCATGAATATCATCATTCTAAGGTAAATTCACAACATCCATCCAAAGATAGTAATATCATCATACATAATAATTCTCCATCAAAATAATGTTGATAATTTTCAATATATACATAAAGTAACAAGATAATATCATCATCAACTTTAATCAAATCAAGTATAATTCAATTTATGATAACCAAATCAAAATGTTTCATGGATATCATTATTCTAAGATAAATTCACACCATCCATCTAAAAATAGGAATTTCCAAAATCATCAATGTATCACTAGCTAGCACCACCAAGATCATAGTCAAGATCATCCTCATGATCATTAATGTGATCATCATTGTGACCATCCTAATCAGTTTCATCCACATCATCATCACCAACGCTATCACCATAATCGTCATCACCAACACTATCACCATCCTCATCATCATCGTCTCTTATATCTTATGTACGTTCAACATAGTTTGGATCATCATCTTCGGGGTCATTACCTATAACATTATTGAATATATATATGTTAGTATTAATTCCATAACACAATGCATATTTTGGTTACAATGCTAACCATAAAATGAGATAGGATATAATAACATATAATTGTACTAAAAAATAAAATCAAAATTTGGTTTAAGATATATTGGAGATCCAACTAAGATTACGTTTGTAATTCACATTAAGCAGTAGAAGAAATTTCTAATGCATATGAAGTAGGTACCCAATTGTTCTTCATATTCTATTGTGGATATTTCTTATAATGTCTATGCACCATTGTTAAATTAAAAGTTACTGGAAGCTTTTGTTCAAATTAAAATTGTAATTCGAAAGCACATAATCTTTTTCATCACAAATTATGAACATTCTGCACAATGGAATCATAACAAGACTTCATCACCATGATGCAAGTTATCATTATTGGGTTAAGAATCAAGATGAAAACAATCATGCCATTCGTAATTTGAAAGGCAAGCAATCGGCCTCAACTTCTACCATAAATTGGTAACTAATTCAGGTTATCATCAATCTCAACTAGCTTACATGATACAATAGTATCAACTTAGAGAAGTTGTAGGAATTCAAGAAAAGATGTCCATGGAAATAAAGGTCACCAACAACGCAATAGGCAAACCCTACATTAAATAGGTCACCATTCTAAATATTATACCATGCCATGTATGAAAGGTTATATCATAATTACAGATTATACAACTGTTTAAAAATGGTTTGTGAATATTACCAGCCTAGATCCATCTAACTCTGAATTTGTCATGTGTCGAAATGAATCAAATCCCTTGAAGTGAAGACATTTCCTCAAGTTCCACACTAAAAAAAAAAGGGTTTGTACATGAGAGATGAACCCATGATAGATTCAAAATTAGATGGATCTGAGCTAGTTTTACTAACAAAGTAGAGATATTGTCCATAAAAATATTTTGACATATCTATATATATATATAAACTAAAAACTAAAAAAATATACAATAACTTTAAAAAAATAATAAATATTATAACTACATATTGATATTGATATTATAAATATAACTATAACTAAAACTATATATAATAATTTTAAAAACATATATATAATAACTTTAAAAACATATTTTCATTAAATATGATAAAAGTCGTTCAGTTACTAAAAATTCACACACTAACTATATAACTACTCTCCCACATTTTTAATTTGCCACCACAAATTGTAACCATTTAAATGTTAGCATGCCGATTTAATTTCAAATAAAAAATTGAATACAACTTTAAACTACAAAACTGAAGAGATGGGAAAAAAATGCAACTAATCATTAAAATAATGATGCGAACAAAATAATCTGATCATGCAATATCTTTCCAGCGCATGATTATAACAATAATCCATTGCTTGATAGATTGCATGGATAACAAATCATTGATAGAGTGTTTTAATAGTAATTGATACATATTTTGATGTTTAATCTTTTGCACTATCTTTCCAGCGCATGATTATAACAATAATCCATTGCTTGAAAGATTGCATGGATAACAAATCATTGATAAAGTGTTTTAATAGTAATTGATACATATTTTGATGTTTAATCTTTTACATTAAATTTAACGAAGGACAACAATGGTGACGCAGCGAAAGTCGCATTTATCCACATTATGCAAATAAAATTGCATGTCACATTATGTCTCGGGAATTTTAATATTTCTGCTTAGTAAAACTCTCACAAGTCAAGGTTTAAGGTTCCTTTAATAAACTCTATGCGGAAACATTTCATTTAACTATCTCAAGTCGAAACTTTAATAAACCTTTGAGTGGAACCTTGTAAACCCTTCCATAATCTTTGGTTTAACACTCTTTAATTAAATGCTTAAGTGGAATCTATTTAATCATATATTAATCAAATTATACTCGTGGATTTCCTTACCATCCGATCCACAACAAACCTGACCAATCACCGTCAACCACGTGTCGCATAGATGATGTATTTACTTCAACACTTGACTTTTGTGCACTCCAAATCTCCACCGTCGATCTCATTCCTCAATTCGACGGTTATCACATCACCCACTCGCTAACTAGCTTGGCCAATCTTCACCGTCGATCAATCCCTCGTGATCCAATGCTATCGCGTCGTCCACTCACCAACTAGCCCAGATAATCTCCACTGTCGATGTGACCCATTTAATCGAACGACTATCGCACAATATCGTGCAGATACTTGCACGAACGATATTAGATTGAGAGCACGCAAGAAAAGTGGTTTTCTCGTGCTACATGTCACCCATTTAGGCTAATCGCGTGAATTTTATAAATACCATTTACAGCTTAGGGCGCGCGAGATACCGCTTACCCCTTGTGAAGACTACTCCATCCTTCTGTTAACACGTGGTTTTAATCTCCGCCATTCATCTTCCGTCAATATCATCCGTCGATCTGGCCGATCCAAAGGTTCCCGTTCTTTGTTATTTAATTCTTTCTATGTTGTTGATATTCAGTGTATGACTTAACTTCATTTTGCGCGTCTTAATCCTTGTCGTCTATCTCACACAATCTCGTCCGTTGATCTGACTGATCCAATGACTGTTTACTGCTACATTCTTCTATGATCACCGTGTATTAGTCTTCTCGCTTCTCTGTCTGTGTATTTGTTCTCGCCTTATGGTCTTCAACTGTTATGATCTCGATCTCCACTCTGTTACTTCATTTGTTCGCGCCTTTATGCTTCCTTCATAAATCCTTAAGTTTTAGGAAATCTTGCAGTTATACCTTCGCTGTAACATTGAAGGTTTTCTCCAATATTGTCTGTGTGCAAACTCGTAACACTCTTCTCTGCACTTCTTCTCTCTCAGATTCTTTTCGAATTCCCTGCACACTTATGTTATGCAAATACTCCAACTCGCACACAATTTATCATTCGATTACTCAATCCACAGTTGTACAATTCAAAATTAAATCTCTGTGTATATATAAACAAATAATTACATAACGAGTCTTCCTTGGGCCTAATATTCTAATCAATGACCCTTTCCTTTCTTACCCGTAGGCTTACAGTCAGACCCTATCTAATCTCTGAACTCTGACTAACTCTCTCTAACTCACTAACTAACTCTCTCTATGCCTTTTAGGCTTACATTTATACAAAAAGTTTTGTAACCCATTTCAGTTCAGATCCTTAATCTTTTGAACTAAATCCTGAATATCCTCTAAGTCCACTTTTGGCTCAACTAATCCCTAAGGATGCTTTCTAGTTCCACAAATCATAAAACTAATTCCTAATCTAAGATTTACAATTGTTTTCCAAATCTCTCAATCCTTATGGAATCAAAACTAGCCTAAATCTCTCATGTTCTCCAACATTCGAGAACATTTACAAATAGGCCTCACAATATCTAATTAATTCCTATTTTTAATATCTCTTATTAAAATCATTCAAAACTTTTATAATTACATTAATTTAATACTCAGGAAATCAATTTCCTTAAAACACAAGACCCCCTATGTCTACTAAAATATAATGAAATTACTGAGCTAAATGTTCCTCTATCAAATAGTCACGTTACTAATTATATAAACTTACATCTCCCTCATCCATAATGATTTGTATTAGAGAATCTCCCTAGTCCCTAGTGATTTGTCACGTTACTAATTACATAAACTTGCATCTCCCTAGTTCGTAGTAATTTGTATTAGAGAATCTCCCTAGTCCCTAGTGATTTGTATTAGAAAATTCTTTTTGCATTGTAATTATTATATGTATATGAGCATTGAACTACTTTCATATAGAAATAATAAAACAGTAAAATGAATAATTTTCCGTGGTTAACTTAAAATTTATTTGGTGTATTGTTTTATTTGTTTTTCAATCTATAATAAAACAATAGCAATTGACTAGACATCTCATTAATTATTATTCTTTTGAATTCATCCTATAATACACAAATTTTTATAAAAGAATAAAACACAAACAAATATGCTAACGTTCAGAAATTTTATTCATTTTAAAGTAGAACAAAGAACAAACAAAAGTTGAATAAATAGATAATGATACACGGACATAAACTGAAAATACGTGCAAAGGCAAAATAATATTCAACTCGATATTTAGTAGAAATGGAGTCAGTGCGAATCCAACGGCTGTGAATAAGGAAAATTATAATAGAATGAAACGGATCAAATCAGAGTAGCACTCGATTGTTGTTTTAATTGATTTTATTATTATTATTTATTTATTTGGTTTAAAGCAATTTTTTATTTTTATTTTTATTTTTTAAATTAACTAAAAATAATTTTATTATTTTTCAAAATTTAACATATGCATCTTTCGATACCATTATAATTCTTTCACACAAATATCAAAAAAATAATTTAAACAATTATTACCTCTCCACACAAACATAATTCCATCACAATTATTACCTCTCCACACAAACATAAACAATTATTGAATATCTTGTAATGTACCTTAACATAAGTGTACCTATTCCAAACTTACAATCTCTTTCACTGAACTCAGTGGGAACGTCCCATTATGAAAGCAAGCATTTTGCTTCACTGGATTCTCCCGTACTCCTCTTTTTTCGAACAGCACTTTAAAGTAAGTCCTTACACCGCCTCATTGGAACTTAAAAACTACTTGCTCCGTGGAACAATGAAACTATGTTTTAGATTGAAAAGTTTAATATATACTCACAAATATTGGTGGCATTCTAATTCTATTTTTCATAGCCTATCTTCCCTGGGATATATTGCCTTTCAAGTACCCGTGATAAAAAAGATCTCATTTCATGGATGACGCTGATGGAATTACAATACCTAAATTTATCATAAATATCATTTCAAAATGAAAAGAGTGAAAAAGTAACTTTCTTTAAATACTATTTAAAAAAAGAAAAAAAGAAAAATGAAACCAACCTTCACTTAAATGGATAGTTGATGATATTAAAATGGACGAAATGTTTCTACAAATTAATTAGAAAGAAATAAGTATTTTTTAATGGGGTTTTATGTTTAATCAAATTCTTAAAATTTAATAATTATTTTAAAAATATACATATTAATTTTATGTTGTTTTTATTATATATTTGGTATAAATTAATATATTTTTAATTTTTATTATGATATATTATTATAATAATAATTTAAAACTATAGTTTTAGTTAATTTAATTAGTTAGTTCGAGAAACGTGAAATCTTTGAAACTTGAAAGAGACATAACTTGGATGTTTATGAGCAAATCAAATTGTAACTTAGCTGGCTAGGTTTATATGGGATACAAAAATAAATAAAAAATATATTTTACAACTATAATATCTATGTTTATGAGCCAATCAAATTGTAACTTAGCCTGCTAGGTTCATCTCGGATACAAAAAATGAAAAATTTGTATTTTACAACTATAACTACTATGTTTATGAGCAAATCAAATTGTAACTTAGTATAAAATGAATTTTATGAAACATGAAAGATTTTCTATATAATAAATGTATTATTGCCTTTATTTGATATGGTCAAAATGGACGGAATCCACCCATAGTATTTACGGCGGTATTTGCGATCTTAAAGATAATATAAAATATGAATATGACTAACTTTATCTAAAACCTATATGGCTTATTGATTATAAATTATTTTCATTTCGTAATTATTATAGGTAGATTTATTATGGCTAAATAATAATATTAAGATACATTAAATTAAATTTTTTTATTATTGTAATTTTATATTAAAAGAGAGATTTTAGATTTTATGTTCTATATATATGATTATACAAAAAAATTGCAAGAGCACTACTAGAGGCTTGATGCTTGGGCGCCCATTCCTAATGATGTAAAAAATGAGAATGATTAACTTTCTCTAAAACTTATATCATTTATTAATTATAAATTATTTCCATTTCATAATTATTATATGTAAATTTATTATAACTTAATAATAATATTAAGATATATTAAATAAAATTTATTATCATTTCTATTTTATATTAAAAAATAAGTTTGAGATTTCATGTTCTATATATTATTATAGAAAAAAATTACATTGATACTTAGTAACACCCATCAAATTCCATAACTATTTCTTTTTTTCTTTTTTTTCTTTTTCTTTTACAAGAGTGGAAAAATCTATCAACTCAGGTGTCAAACCAACAGTGAGGACAACCGTCTCTGGTTGTTATCGGCGAATGTGGTTTGACTCATCACTGTTAAATAGGAAAACCAGGGCACCTGTGTTAACCCTGTTAAATAGGAAAACCAGGGCACCTGTTGGTGGTCCGTACGGGAGCAGGCTCTCACTCCTACTTTAAATAGGAAAACCAGGGCACCTGTTGGTGGTCCGTACGGGAGCAGGCTCTCACTCCTACTAGATGCCTCTGGGTCTTGGGCCGTTAACCTGTTTCCTTACGTCCGAGGAAGACAAGCTCTTAGCCAAGCAGAAGCAGTTTTACAGCATACTCCAGACCGAAAATTCCATAACTACTTATATAATATACCTTTTAAAAGCTTGTCCAGTTTATAATTATTATTATATTAAAATATTTCTCCGAAACAAAGAATATACAATAATCAGATTTATTTTTAATATTATACTTATATTTATAAAATATTAATATGTTATAAATTAAATAAATTATGAAAATATTAAAATAAATTATTTAAAATTATTAATTAAAAACAATTATTTGATACTAAATAATTCTACCATTCTCATTTACGAATGTCATAGTAGTTTCAGAATTCATCAAGGAATATAGTAAGATGTATTTATCGTGAAATGATTAAAAATTAATAATGATACTTAAAATTTTTAAATATAAAATAGAATTAACTGAAGCAAAAGCCCGTGATTGAGATTTGAATGTCATAGTAGTTTCAGAATTCATCAAGGAATATAGTAAGATGTATTTATCGTGAAATGACTAAAAACTAGCATTTGCACCTTATGTTGCAAAGGAAACGCCGTAAGGCATAGAGTGGGGAAGAACATCATAAAGTGGGGAAGAATAGAGACATGTATAGAGTGGGGAAGAATAGGGACATGTGAATGGACATTGTTGAAAGCAAGGGTGGATGATAATGAGTTACAATTGCAATAGTTAGTTATGTGTATTTTGAAAATGAATATTTTGTAAATAATAATAGGTTGTGGAAGAATTTATAAAAAGTAAGCCATCAACTACACAATTGATATCTACAGAAATAGAAGGCTAGAAAACAAGAATTTTAATTTATAAGATACAATTTACATGGTTGATCAACATGTAGAAACCCCTTGTGTCATCGCTCTGTCCAAGTGGGGAATAATAATATGACAGTGGAATCACTATTGTGAATATGCAGAGACATAATACTATGGCATGCTTATAGATCGTTGTTGGCTGAATGACTTGCAATTGGCTTTCAAGCTACTGGTTCACCATAAGTTGGATCTACAAAATATTAGTTGGATCTAAAGAACAAATAAAGCTAGGATAAAAGGTCCAAATTTATGAAATTATTAGTTTCTTCCTTCCCCACCTTTCCATTGTTGTTATTATTATTATAATACTAATAATATTATTATTATCATTACCAGATAGCTCCCTGGATGCCATCAAACATTTAATATTAATTTTATTAGAACAAATCAAGGTACGGATTGAAAGCTAAAATTTCTGAAATTATTAGTTTCTTCCTTCCCCTCTTTTTCGCTCTTAGCACTATGACACTTCCTTTCACATCCTACAGTGGATTGAACTTGCAAGAAAGTTCGAGGTGAACCCTATACCTTTGCCTCTTCTATTCATTTTTGTACAAAAGGAGGTATATACATCTTCAGTTCATATTTCTAGCCATTATCAACACCCAATACATGCTTTTGTATACAGGGAATTAAATTTTCATCATGTTTGAACTCAAATATTTGCCTTCCAAGGCTGGCTAAAATGGTTGTTGGGCTGAGGGCCTCCACTGCAAATATTTTTGTTGACAATGGCCATTACAGAGAGTTTATTTTCAAGCATTTTCAAGTGGCTTCTGTGGATGAAGAAAGTGCAGCAGTAGTTCTAGTAAGTTGATCATTCTATACAAGAAATTCCCATCTGAAGCCCTGAGTAGGCTATGAGTGAGACTTTTTGCCTCTACATAAGAGTTCATTAGATAATGTGTTCTACAAACCCCTCTCACATACTCAACTGCATGACTGCCCTATTCAAGAAGCCAGTTATTCCAATAAGCAATGAAAATCACCTATACAATTTACCAATTACAACAACAACCAACCAACAAAAAAAAAATGTACTCAGCACACTAAGGCAACAAACTGGTCAAGTAATAATCCTCAAAAGGGCCAATATACTAGGACTCTCCATTCAACTAGGTATTACCACCTATATTTTATCTTGATTTAAGTATATTTCCAGTAACAATTCACCAAATTGTAGTCAGCCTATGTGATGAAACAATATCACCAAAAGTTCAAACTACGCATGTTACCAATAAAACTGTTGGCTAAACCTATAAACAATCTTAATCATCCACTTCTACCAGCCTTTTTAGTATTAGGCTTTTAACAACATGTGTGTGATTAAGTTGTTTCTCATCTTTTATCAGCTACCACGTTTGACAGAAAAGAATTACAAATTTCCTACCTCCACTATCTAACAGATTTGCTAATTTCTGAATCATTCAAAACTTGAACAGGACCAATATATTGAAATGACACCATGAGAGCCTCAGAGCTTATGCCTCCATTTATAAGCTATCTTAACTAAGCCATTTCTTTTGGTAATCCAAATAACAAAAAAACCATTCCATTTCTTGCCTTTAAAACAGATATTTTCATCCAACAACTTCTAGTGGCACGCAGAGGCAGATTCATTGAATTTTACAATTCATGCCAGTCTTTGTATGCAGAGGCAGATTCATTGAAATCAGATATTTCTTTCAGCAAAATATAACAATGTGATGAATATGTTGGCAACGATTAAATGATCCCTCGTCCACTGCAACGAGGAGAAAATGATTCAATAACTATTCGAAGGCGCTACATGTACAAATGTAGTACATTGTTTTCTTCTGCCAAAGCTGCATTTATGGTTGTGATTATCATAGTCTTGTTAGGCATTGAAGTTTTTTCTAGATCACTCCCTAAATCAAAGGCAATTACAGATGAATTCAACTCTGAACTCTGCAAGAGATTGGCTCTTAATTGAACCGTAATAGCTATGGAAATTTATTTATAAAAGGTATGCCATCAACTACACAATTGATATCTACAAAAATAGAAGGCTAGAAAACAAGAATTATAATTTATAAGATCCAATTTACATGGTTGGTCAACATGTAAAAACCCCCTCCACTACAAATATTTTTATTAGCAATGGCCCTTATAGAGAGTTTATTTTCAAGCATTTTCAAGTGGCTTCTGTTGATGAAGAAAGTGCAGTAGTAGTTCTAGTAAGTTGATCAGTCTATAAAAGAAATTCCCATCTGAAGCCCTGAGTAGGCTATGAGTGAGACTTTTTGCCTCTACATAAGAGTTCATTAGATAATGCGTTCTACAAACCCCTCTGACATACTCAACTGCATGATTGCCCTATTCAAGAGCCAACTATTCCAATAAGCATGCGAATGAATATCACCTATACAATTTACCAATTACAACAACAACCAACCAACAAAAAAAAAAAAAAAATGTACTTAGTAATAATCCTCAAAAGGGCCAATATACTGGGACTCTCCATTCAACTAGGTATTACCACCTATATTTTATCTTGATTTAAGTATATTTCCAGTAACAATTCACCAAACCGTAGTCAGCCTATGTGATGAAACAATATCACCAAAAGTTCAAACTAAGCATGTTACCAATAAATCTGTTGGCTAAACCTATAAACAATCTTAATCATCCACTTCTACCTGCCTTCTTAGTATTAGGCCTTTACCAACAGGTGTGTGATTAAGTTGTTTCTCATCTTTTATTAGCTACCAGGTTTGACAGAAAAGAAGTGCAAATTTCCTGCCTCCACTATCTAACATATCTACTAATTTCTAAATCATTCAAAACTTGAACAGGGCCAATATATTGAAATAACATTTCATTTGCTCGAAATTGTTTCAATCTATGATTGTTTATATAATCGTCTTACAACTTGTATATTTTTATAGAGGAGTGTGGTTTCCTAGCATGCTTATGTATGAAATTAGGTCCAAGATAAATGGCAAGAATTTGATTGATTTTAACGTTTGAGAATTTTCAAAGAATTTCAGGTTCAGCGAAATAAAATACTTAGCTTGTTGCTTGTCTACTTTACAGTTTCCAGCAACAAACAGAATTTGCTTTTATACTGGAGTCTAGCCTTGAACTCTTAAATAGAACTCTACACATGTATCCTTTCTATTAAGAGTGCTGATTTTTCTCTGTTCATTTTCTTTTCGACTGTGACTAATGCTTGTTCAAAACAATGTTGTCAGACTCTTTTCGGACTCCTGAATCTTGCCAAGTCCACTGAGTCGCCGCTGAAAAGAGTAACTTGTAGACACTCTTCGGTCATAATCCCCACTTGCCAGACTCCTCTGAAACTTGCCAACACATATTCTGAGTATTTTTTTTTCTCTTTGCCAAGCCTAAAAGATTCTGCTGAGTCTTCCTGAGTCACAGCCCAGCCGAGTCTTAGATGAGTCCAAGTCTAACAACATTGGTTTGAAACAATTTCTTTTTCAAGTCAGGTCAGCACATCTTCCTGTCCTTCCCACAATATTTACGTATGTGTCCATGTGTGTAGGATGTGTATGTGGATCTATTGCCCACTTTATTTCGCTTGAGTGAATCAATCATTGTTAAGATGAACTTTACAACAAACCAGTTTGTAAGTGAGGTGTCATGAACATACCTCTCCACAAAAAAGCTGAACTCTTGTGCAATACAAAAGTTGTTTCATCTATGGAATGAAAATTTTGTTTGATACTACCAGATTCAAAATGGATCGAGAGAAGTTTTTGTCCAATGTTTATTGAGAGTAAAATTAGTCTTTTAACTAGATGTTTGGTATAGGCAATTGTTAAAAATGGTCAACTAAGGTCAAATTCCACTGTGGACGGCTCCTTTGTATGAGATGATGATGGCATTGGATTCCTCTTCTCGAGAGGACCAATTTCGACCTAAAGCACGATGGATTCTGACAGGCAGAAATGTATATGTGAAGTCAAGCCCACAATGTTGGTTTTGGTCAAGGTCAGCCCCACAGTCATGTAGGCTCATGAAGCCCAAAAGACATGACCTTTGACACACATTGAATTGTATAAATATAAGATGAGTTCACTCCATTTTGGCATCATCACACATGATTCTCTCTTTCCTCTCATGATGGATTCGACTTTCTTTGAGAAACTATCTCTCTCCCATACGTGCAAATTTTTGGAGGACAGATTTCCTGTGATTTTCTGCAGTTGACTTTTCTAGTACACAGAGCAGCATTGACCAGGCACTTTGCCCAACTGTTTGACTGCGACTTTGATGGATTATTACTCTGGATTGGGTAATTTAATGCATATTACCCATTTAATGCAGTAATTTAATTTTTTTAGGTACTTTTTATATGCTATTTGTGGAGGTAATATTTCATTGTTCTTACAATAGGAAAGTCCTCCTTCAGCAGCTAAACCACGTGTCATGATAAGAAGTCAATGAAGAGTTTTGTTTTAAGAATTTGTTGATCTAAGTCCAATCTTCTCATTGGATAAAGCAGTCAACAGTATGTTTGAAGATATGATCCCTTTGGCACCTCTGCATCAGTATTCTAAAGCTAGCAGTCCTTCCATCGAGTCACCTGTGCTCACATAAATTCAAGTCTTGTAAATAAAGATGTCCAACAAGCAAATTTGTTGAGGATCAAATAAGTGACTCTAGGGATACATATATTTATTTGGATTTGATCAATGAATTAAAGAGAGCCCTATGGAGCAATGAAGAATCGAGTTGTTGGCCTAGTTCTCTGAACCATTAAGAAGGAGCCAAGTGTTCCTATTGTTCTAAGTACAAGAAACAATAAAGGTCTGCTATGCAATGGAGCTATCTCTCTTTTACATTCTGGGCATAGGTATGCTTTTGAATAAGTCTTTTGAAAAGAACTTTATTCTCCTAAGAGGCCAATAAAAGTGCAAGAACAAAAGAATATGCCAAAGGTCATTTCATGAAGCCAACCTTGGAGAAAGGATTACTCTGTTCTCGATCTTGTGGTATGGAGGCAGAAATGTTATGGCTCGATGAACTCTGTCTTATATTCTCTCTCGCTTTTCAATTCAGACAGTGAATCCGACCTATTCATGCCTCTTTGTTCTCTAATTTATTGAAGAGAAAAAGTTTTGTTAATGTCGATTGTTTTATCTAAGAAGATGCCTACTTGTTCCTTGTGCTTGTAATAAGGCCAAGAAGCCTATGTCACATAAAGCACTGCTATATACTATCATGCTCTGTGAATTTGGCCGACTAGTATAGGTCATTGGGGCTGTGATATCTTGATCTTCGGTCTATAAGAGAAGAAAGGTGGTGGACTTCTCATTCCACATATTTGTAAGGAAGTGGAGAATCTTTTAAAGGACAGTTCTAAGGCCCTTCATAATTTAAGGAAGTCGAGATTTTGTATGCATATATTTGCAAGCCTTGAAAAGACAATCAATGGGCATCCTATGTCATCTATATTAGTAAAATCAAGGAACCCTATTTTGTGTATTGAATAAGAGGCCAAGTCCTTATTACTGTTACAAGCACACACACACACACACACACACACACACACACACACATATATATATATATATAAGTGTTAAAAGCCTGTTCCATTCAAGCCAACTTGCAAATCAATAAGGAATATATATTCATGTCTTTGAAACCTTCATAAGAGGTGCCCTGAAGCCAATAAAAATAGAGGATGTAGTTATGAGAAGGGATGGTCCCTTTAGACATCAATCTGAAAATGACTTTTGAAGAATAGTAAAAGCCCTCGATAATGCCATTATCTAGCAGTTGATGTGATTTTGTTGAGAAGGTTTAGTGGCAGCCCTCCATGTGATCCTATTTTTGTCTAGCAGCTGAAGCAAAGGAAGTTCATCCAAGAAAAGTATGCAGCTCCTTTGTGTTGGCACCATTGGATAAGGGTGACACTACCCTTGGAAGTCTGGAAGATAGAAGAAGTGTGAGGCACTCTGGAGCAGACCCCTGTAGCAGCCTGTAGGAACATAAAATCAGAGGTATGGTATCTCTCAAGGTGCCTCATGAAGAACACATTGGAAGAAGGATGTGCATGGCTGATCCTATGTCTTGGCGAGCACGATGAGCAGAGGAAACTGTGAGGACCCTGATTTTGGCATCTTGACTAGGTCATTGGGCATTTTATGGCCAATTTTCGAAGTACTGCATTTGCATTTTTGCTCAGCTTGCTTGGGCTATATTTAGTAATCATCACAGTTAATGCAAGTTGTAACTCTATGTCCTAGTCATCTTACCTCCCTATACCTACATATGATTAATGCATTCACACTGTTTTGACACACATGAAGGGAATTGGAGTGTTGATAGGTGTTGTAGTTCCTGACATCAGACGGATTGGATTAGTAGCATCTATTGTTTTTCTTGCCTTCATGATCACAAAAGGCTTTTACATTTAGGTATATGTTTATGTTTACTTTGGAACAAGTTCTTTCAGTCTGGGCTTATAATATTTGTGTTGTTTCAAACTTACCAACAAACAATGTCATGGTCTTGTAATCAACAACAACATACATGTTTCCAGAGCACAAGCGTCAAAAAATTCCATACAAACTGCATGAGTGTAACCGTCAAGTTCTTAGGTTCTTGGTTGAAATAGGATCGTTAAATTACGTTTGTATAAGCTGATGGTGAGGATTTTTGAACAATCACATTGACAAAAGAGAAACGTAAATGTGGGTTGAAGTAGGATAACTGCATAAGAATCTGTCTAACTTAACTTCAAACAATTGATTCTACCAATATAATATGACCTAGGATGTTGGGACTGTTGAGCTCTTATTGTTGATACATTTCACAACCTTGTCAGAATGTCTTATCTGGCGGAGCAAAGAGCAAGCGCAATCTGCATGGCACAATATACCATTATATTGTTATTACCATTATATTTTTTCTGGGAGGTCTGGAAATGGAGAAATAAAATCATCTTCAACAACCACCAGATTTCTGAACTGCGGGTTTTGGAAAACATAAAACTGGCCCGGCCCACACTACTGGTTCATATCTGCATACCGGGCCAAAGGTTTCTTCTTGCAAATCCACCCCTACAGTGGTTTTCCCGGCTGCCTATTTTGATGGAGCATCGCAAAGACATATTTGCGGATGTGGTTTCTGGATTGCCTTCTAGCTGGATCCGGAATTCTGGATACATTGGGGTGCTGGCCATGGCACGAACACTTAAGCTGAAGTAATGTCACTCTAAGGTTTACTTTGGTTCACAAAATTTTTGAACATCCCAATATTACACATATATGAGGACTTGGACGGGCACATATCTATCAAACCACTCTTCAAGGCTGGCTCTTCCAAGTACAACAACTCTGGACTTATTATCCGTGTTCATCTATTGCATACATAGGAAGAGAGCATAACCATTTTACACTCTTCAAGACTGGCTCTTCCAAGTACAACAACTCTGGACTTATTATCCGGGTTCATCTATTGAACACATACAAAGAGAGCATAACCATTTTACAGGCAGACTCTCGAAAAAAGGACTTCATGCTGAAGCAGACGTACTGCACATTGAGATTAAGATGGAAGGACAAATTCTAGACGCCGGGGTGATGACTTTCTCTGAATAGAACTATTTCTTTGCAGGAATTCTCATATGAACAAGATGAACTTTGCCGGGATACAACATGTTGGACATCCTATCAACCCATTTTGTGTTTTTGATTTGTACATATTACTTTTCCTATGCTTGGTTTGCTGATTCACTTGTCTTCATTATGCCTGCACAATACTGGTTATGATAGTCTATACTTCTGGATTTGCCAGAATAGTTTTGACTGGAACAGAAAGATGATATTTGATGTATTTTATTACATCTATATGTTGATCTCATATCACGTGTTTGTAAAATTTCTTTTTGATGAATATATCGCTTTTTCCATACTGAAAAATAAAATTAGAGACAACCTTGTATGAAGCAACATGGTCTTATGTAATTTGTTCAGCTTAATTTGACGGTGCACGTGCTTTTTGTAAATTAACAGCTTGTCTATGGCAAATGTGAAGTACATTGAAAACCTGTCAGTTTGTCAATTTGCAAAGAGTTAAAAGTATATCCTTTACTGAATCATGATAATAATTAATTTCTTGGTATATGTATTACCAACTAATTCATAATGGTGTTGGATTGTAAGCAAGGGTAGTCCCTACAGATTTGATGGGAGATCGAGAAGACTATACAAATAGTTAACCCAGAAGATCTCACGCAAGGTTACATATTGAAAAAAAAATATATCCTATCTAGCTAGACTACAACGGATCTGTGACTGCTGCATGTATGGACGGTTCTCTGAGAGGCAGAAGCACATCCATCACTGCATTCGTCAAAGAAGCAAAGCCATTACTGTATTCATCAAATAATATGTTTAGACCAAAAATATCAAATAATATGTTTAGACCAAAAATGAGAATGGATCAATGGAGAAGTATGAACTTAAGCCAAGATTTTCTGAAAAAATCATATAGAAATTTTAGGGTCGATAATTTTCGAATCTCTATCGAGGTTCATTATAGGACATGGTGGAGATTTATTATATGATGGTGATAAACCTTGATAAAGATTTATTATATGATGGTGATAAACCTTGATAAAGATTTATTATATGATGGTGATAAACCTTGATAAAAGTTCGAAACGCGTCACCCTAAAATTTTCCATGTGATTTCAAATTTTGACAAATCAGAAATCAGAAATATGAACTTATTTGTTCAGTAAAATTACATTACACATAAATCTTTTCGCATTAAGCAAGATATTTTAATTATCTACAGAGACAGGGACTAACTGCCTTGCAGCTATCCGCCTTGTTCATTTTGGTTAAGATTACAAATCTGTGAAGGTTGTATTCGGTGAGCAGTGAACAATGTGGCCACTGGACCACGATTGTGATTATTAAATGTTGTTATATTTACTACTCGCTTTCTTCACTGAAGCTTTCTCCCAAGTTTTCTTCACTGAAACCTTCTCCCAATCGTTGGCGCAGCTGCTCGAATACTCCCACACTACATTGTAGTTTGGGACATCCAGACACATCAAGCTTCACCAACGATCTCAAGTGCTCAAATTTGGGCAGCACCTGTAAATTGGAACACCGGCGCAGCTTAAGAATTTGGAAGCCCTTTAGATCCCCAACTGAGTCTGGGAGCATTTGCAGAGCACGACACCCTTCTAGGTCAAGACTTTGGAGAACCGTCACCTTCCCAACCGAGTCTGGCAGCATTCGTAGAGCGCAGCACTCGCCTAGGACAAGACTTCGAAGGCCCGCCAGAATCCCAACTGAGTCTGGGAGAATTTGTAGAGCACGGCACCTACTAAACATGGCCATTGAATTTCAGCCCTTGACCATTACAGACGAACCATCCACATTTTTTCAAAAATCAATGAAAACCATGGCACGGTAGAAAATCCAGAAATTCAAATTGCAGATCTTTTTTATATATTAATATGAATATGAAAATCTTGGAGCCCTAAATCAAACCCAGATACATGAACCATACACTGAAAGTGGCAAATATCTTAAAAACAGGCAAGGGCATCATATATATTCCCATGATTGAAAATTAAAAATTTCTCAAATAGAAGTACTGTAAAAGCCACCAAGCTAAACTTTACCTTCTGAGCATCTTTGAAAAGTTTCCTGATAAACAAAATCAAAAGTGTTTCAATTTCAGATCTCTCACATGTTTCTGCAGTTTCTTCTCAGAACCCTCACCTAATCATAGAGTACAAATTCCAGCAGCTGTGTGGGAATCCAATTGCTTAAGACATGCATAGAATGAACAATGTCCAAAGTATTTTCAAAGAATGGCAGCGTCTGTGTTATAGTGATATACATGAGAATAACCCCTCTGGAGGCAATGAAACTGTTGAAGGTAGAAGTCGTAATAATTGTTACATTCCGCTCCCTCATTCTCACGGCGAAAGTTCCTGTTCCTCCTCCGATGTCCAACCCAATTCGAATTGTCTTCTTCTTCAGGGGCTTTTCGCACAGGAAGTTGCAACTTCTTCCTGAAGCTCAGCAGTGAGCCCACAGATGTCAAGTGAAAAACATTTTTTATTTTATTAAATCAGACAACTAATCAGATGGTTGATTTTTGTTCAATCGTCTAACAAAAAATCTAACCGATCTAACGGCTACGATTATGACAGAAAGGCATTTGGGGGAAGAGAAACGCCTTAGGGCGTAATTATTTAGGTTGGAGGATGTGGTTTAAAGATTAAGTACGGCGTAATTATTTAGGTTGGAGGATGTGGTTTAAAGATTAAGTAGGGCGCCCTTAAAAGTACACGGTAAAATCTTGAATTATCGCAATTTGATCCATTCTACCATCATCTTCAGCAAACTGAAGTCGTAGGAAATTCAAGGGAAAGAGAGTTATTCCGAGAACACGCGGGGTGTTCAACGAAAATAATTGACAATTGAATTTGTCACCTGACGTAAGGCTGAAAATTTTGACTTCACAGCCATCAGGCTTGCTCGATATAAAATAAGTTACTCTCCTTTCAAGATGGTTGGAACTCTCGGTGATGAAGCCCATGACAAACAAACCTAGTTGATTTCATGGAAGAAATATTAAATTTATTAAATTTATTGTTGAAGATGCAAGTCAGATAGTTCACAGCTTTGAAGGGATTGAAGTTTTTTGCTCAACCAGTGCTCTCAGATGTTTTCTGAGAATTTTTCCAGACTCAGTTCGCGGAATGGAAACCACAAACGCCACTCTTCTTATCTTCTTGTATGGAGCCACCTAATTCCATCACACCCACATTGATACAAATGCCATATTACTTGCAGAAGATAGAGAGGTTCCTAAGTAAACCAAAAACCACATAAAACTCTAGAAACAAACAAATGAAACAATCAATAAATCACCTGTCTTCCAATAAATTCAATCACATCCTCTTCTGTTAGATTGCTTTGAGGCTTCCTCGCTATAAATGCCATAGGAACTTCACCTGCTTCTTCATCTGGATATCTGCCAACACATTCCCCAACCACTGTCAATATACACAAAATATAGGCTGGTATAAGAACAATATAGAGCGATGCAAAATAATGATTTATATTCTCCTTTTAGTCAATTGATTCACATTTTTGCTAATAGCTGAATCAGAATCCCCTCTCCAGACAAAATAATATTAAAACAATTTAAAACAAAACAAACTCTTCAAAATAAAATTCCCATAACATTTAACTTCAAAACAAATAATCATAAAATCACATTAAACTTCAAATAAATAATGATAATAAATCCCAGTTACTTTTTAGAATGGAATATATAAAATATCTAATTTAATTTAAATCTATATCCAATATAGAATATGATCACTACAGATCTGACTTCCTCCCTCCCAATCAAGAACAATGCCAAACCGCTCCACCAATTTGATAAATATGGGCTTTTGACGGTTTTAAAACAATAGGCTAGATCAGGGTACGATGTAGAAAGCGACACCAACTTTGTGAATCTTGGTTTTTTACAAAAGTGTCAAACCGAAGCATACCAGTACTGGTTAAAACTATAAACAATCGGAAAGATGGCAGACCGTGACTGACCTGTGAAATTCCAATTCCAGGGAAACGGCTCCTGAAGGCTTCCATTTGTTCTCTGCCCATGGACGCCCCACCTACTATAACCTCCTTGAGAGAACTCAGATCGTATTTTTGGTCAACGTCGGGCAACTTGGAGAGCCGAATGAAAATAGCAGGAACAGCAGGCAGGTGCGTTACTCCGTATCTCTGAATGGCCATCAGCATTCCCTCCATTGTAAATTTGGGCAAAATGACAACAGTTGCCCCTATTGCCATGAGCCCACAGACAAAAGTATTGAAGCCATACATATGAAACAACGGAATGAAACACAGATACACGTCCTTGCATGACCCCATAAGAGTACATAGGACGGAGGTCATGGCAATAAGGTTTCTGTGCGTCGATACCACCCCTTTGCTCCGGCCTGTGGTGCCCGATGAATAAAGCACCACTGCTGTAGAATCCTGACAGATTTTCATTGGAGGTTTGTTAGCTGGATCTGAGTCTAATAGACGAGACAGAGACGAGATCACAGGGGGATCATATTTACCGGATTGTTCATGGGTTCCAATCATAACAATTCTCACATTCAAATTGTTGAACTTGTGGAGGAGATGGGGAGTAGTGAACACAAGAACGGGCATTGAATCCTCGATCTGTTTCTGTAGCTCTGAGGAAGTGTACAGCGGATTTGCAGTGCTCACGACTGCGCCGATTGACATTATCCCCATTGAGAGTGCAGGGAATTGCAGGAAATTAGGCGATACGATCAATACAATGTCTCCGTGTTGGACGCCCAATTGATGCAATCCGGCTGCAACCGCAATCAGGGCAGGGGTCTTTTCGCATGCTCTCAGGAAGTTGCAACTTCTTCTTGAAGCTCAGCCGTGAGCACACAGATGTCAAGTGAAAGGTGAAACGTTTTTTCAAGGTTTTTAATATTTTAAAACATTTTTTATTTTATTAAATCAGACAGCTAATCAGACGGTTGATTTTTGTTCAATCGTCTAACAAAAGATCTAACGGCTACGATTAGGACAGAAAAGCATTTGGGGGAGTTCACTTCAGAGGGAAACGCCTTACGGCGTAATTAATAATGATACTTACAAATTTTAAATATAAAATAGAATTAACTGAGGCAAAAGCCCGTGATTGAGATTTTAAATTTTTAAATTAAAAATAAAATTTATTAATGTATAGATAAATTATAATTATTTATTTTATTTGTGGGTTTGGAAATAATTATATAAGAATGAAGAATTTTTTTTAATGGTACGGAGTATTTCATCATTTATTAATTTTATTATATGTTTTGAAATTGAAAGTATGGAATCATTTTAACAATATTTTTGAATATTTCTGGGTTTGGGTGAGAAATGAGGGCGACCAAATGCTGGGTGATCCTCCCATCCCATAACTTCATAAAAAAATTAAGAGGGGATGGGTTGGCTAGCTCTCCACATATAAAAGAATGCAAACTTTCAATTGTGGAGTTATGAATATGGTAAGTTTAGTTTTTTTATTCATCTATGTTTCTAATGTATTTTTGTTGTAGTTTTTATGGTGTTATTTTGTGCCTCCCTCATCGTAGGTGGGTTTTCTTGGGCCTTATTGCGCATGCAAACCTTATTGATTTTTAGGGACCTTCCTTCTCATCCTTTCAGAATGGTACACATTTATCCTTGACCATGGAATTGAGGAAGTTCGGTTCCACATTTTTGTTGTTATCGTTTATGGCACCTAGACAACCGAGGGATTAAGGGTTCAATAGGATAACATCTTATCCAAACTGGGTGCTTATGTTGACGGTGTAATATAGTGGATGATGCATCACTCTTTGTACCTAGACATCAAATTTGCAATGAACACCTCCATGCGTTCACATTGATAGTTTTCATAGCATTTGACAGCCTGGGATGCTTTCTTTGGGGTACATTATGAGACTTTTGGGTTGAATTTTATCCTTTTTGGTGTCAATTTCATTGGATGTAGTTCCAGTTGGTTGATAGCTCTCTTTGGTGCCGAGATACATCACTTGTGGAGCTAGAGTCAAAATCTAAAATTTCACCTAGCTTGAGGGCATCCCTCCAATCCCTAGGCTAGTTTGTTATTGATCTTCATTTATTAGAGTTCCTTCATTGGAAATCAATTTATCAATTTATATATTCTCCTAAACATCATGCCTTGGCAATGCATGCACAACTGCCAAGGATGGGGTGGTTGTGAAGCGCAAGGAAGAATAGTCGTCGTGATTATTTTGACACCTCCCCTTAATCACGACCTATCTGTTAACTCATCTGTTGGTCTATGTCTCAACTAGGCTTACAACATAATTTGGATTTTCTACAATACATAAATTACTTCTACAAATTTCAAATTTAGTCTTTCCAAGAGGTTTGGTGAATATGTTAGCCACATTTTCATCCATATTACAATATATTAAGTCAATTTCTTTTTATTGCACTTTTTCTCTTACAAAAATATTTTGTGTTTCTATATGCTTTTACCTTGCATGATATACAAGATTGTTTGCCAATTTGATAGTACTTTGATCATCATATCTGATTATTGTAGGTTCTTGTTGTATTTCTCCACTCTTGGCTATCAAGGGTAGTATTTATAATTGAATTTTGCAATCATTAGGTAGTTGTTGGCCTGGACTATAATAGTGAGTTGAATTGAATTTATTCTTGTGCATTGGACAACAGAAAATTGGCTGATAATTTTCAAATTGAATCTCCTGTATTGAAGTTATATTGTATATTATATATTTCTCATCCCGTCAATGGCTAATGCTTGAACATTGCACATTGTTGCCTAATGTATTTTTATTTGGAATCTTATCCTTTTTATTATTATGAAAGGTGGATCAGAGTGTCAGTAGCACTTGTTGTATTAGGAAAAGGGTATAGTAACCTCAACAAACCCTTGGGAAAAAATTATCCTAGAATACTACACTTAGGCTAAAGGAAGATTATCTATGTTAGAATCAAGTCTTTCTAAGGCTGTTGGGAAGACAAACTGATACCTGTGGAAGACCTGAGAGATCCTCAGGTAGTACGAAATCTTAGAATAGATTTTTGGAAGAACTCTTGATAAATTCAGAGGCAGATTTAATGTCCTTAACCAGGATATAGTTCTTGTCAAAATGTTTACACAAGTAATTACTATTACAAGGTAATTTGGTATTGTTTTCTGAGCCCAAGTCCAACAACCCTTGGTTAAATTCTCTGTAGCTAGACTGGAAAACTGTACTGAGGCTATTCAAACATCTCTGTTGAAATCACAATCTAGTTACAATGTATTGATCAATTTAAAGTAGTCTGGGTCATTTGTAGAAAGAAATGATACTTTTACTTGTTCATATTCTAGAACCTATACTGAAACTATTGTCAAAGTTCATGGTTGAATTACAATATTAAATATTTTATTTTTGATCATTGATGTGAATAGTCTTGTTGGTTGGAAAGGAATTATATTTCTCATTCATTGTTCTGTTTATTGCTTCATTGTTTTGTTGTAAACCCTCGCTAGTTAGAGAAATCTAGGGCAAAAGTTACCCTAGAACACTACATAGACCAATTACTCTGGAGTACCATGATGCATGTTACTAATCTAAGATAGGTAGCATGTCAAAACAAATCCTACAAAAGATACAATTTAGCAAGTTGTAAAGTAAGTATAGTGGGAGAGAGACGTTGCACCTACCACGAATCCAGAGAAAAAGAAGTTATCCCAAGAAAAATTCAAGGTTTGCAAAGATACCCAAATTTCAGCTCAAATAAGAAAGATGCCATGTTAAAGGAAAAAGAAAACAAACTCGGCTGTGAAGACTGGATATCTTGTGTTCATGGGGGGAGAGAAATTCCAATACCTGAGGTATAATCATGCACAAGTTCTTCTTCATCATATCCATTTCCATGTTTGGATTAGCAAACATCTAGGCTTGCGTATTTTTTTCTTGACCTTTAGGTACATGAAGAAGCACATTCTCCTGCAAATAGCAAATAATGCATCTATAATTATCTGATGTAAAGAGACTTTCCACAAATTCCTAGATCCAACCTCAATTAATTTTCCCACCATGATTTTTATGGTTTCAAAGTCCACATATATTTTGTTCAAATTATTTCATGTTTGTGCAAAAGTAGGTTTCAGGGTCGAAGCCTATAGAGTAATGGGTAAAACAATATAGCTATTTGGAAATCGATAAAATGGGAGAAAACATTTGCCAAATATACCTCATGGTTGTAGTAAGTCCTACGTGCACGAAAGGACCTACCGGGGATCAAAGTGGTCGTGGCCCAACTCTCATAACCAACTGCCTGCACTCCACCAAATCCAAAACCATCAGCTTTCTAAAATTGAAATAAAAAAATTTGGAAAAACAAAATGAATCGAGAGGTTTTATTACTCACCCTTCCATGAAAATTTTAGGATCGGGAAGCTACGACGATCTCATGAGATTCAACATGAAATAGGGAAAGATGCCTATCAATACCATGAACACAGACAATGGGACCAATACCTAGATTCTGATTGTAGTGTCCAACATCAAATCCTCATCCATTGTTACAAATCACTGTGATTCACACTGAGTTCGTAAGAGCACAAAATCTTCCAAATTCAAATTTATGATAACCAAGGAATTTCAATTTTATTTTAAGGTTGTGTCAATTTTTATTTTAAATTAAAAGCATGATAGGGGGAGTTATGTTGATGTGAACTTCCATCGTTATGGAAGTGGTTCATGTCCAACTTTTATAAAGAGTTTTGATAGGATGAGTTTAAATGTTTTTCATTTTGGATTTTGTTATGCTTATTACTTTCCTTTGTTATTCAATGTGCCAAAAGAATGTATCTTACCACCATGTTGAGAATATGCATGCATGTACTATATAAATGTCTTTGAAATCTCATAGTTGACTAGATTGTGTTTACCTACATTAGAAGGTGAAAAACTCAAAGTGATGATCAATATTGGTTTCGATACCATCAGTACATGATTTGGACACCACAATTTCATATGTGGTAATTATGGAAGGAAATGTCCCATAAGTACAAAGTCCAAGAAAGTGAAGGTATGAACTAAGGGGAAGATGGTTAGTTGGGTTGAACTACTTGTTTAACAACTCTTGTAACTTTCAGCTTGAGTTCACTTTCATTTCTGGTGAGTGATTCAAGTAGGTAGAAAACAAAATTAATACAAACTATTATAGAAAACCTTCATAAAAATGAGTATAGTGTGAGCAGCATGTTATGTTCTGCCTCAAAGAGTGCAATACTTATTTCCCCAGAACGTTTCACTATCCCACAAGATAATACAACGTCCTTACTCACATTGCAATAGCTATATGTTGAGCATTTTCTTAAATGTACCTAGAATAAATTCCAGTGAAGTAACCATAATTTACTTAGGAAAGGATTTGACATTGGAACATACTCCATGCATTTCCTACCAACCATTGGAAGTTTTCTATCAAGTTGCCACCCCCAAGCCTATGAAGGTTGTCCCAATGACTTATTGTCAGTGGTATCATGGATTCTAGAGGTTAATCCTACCTCTACCCTCTTTTTCGACATAAGGAACTTGCTCAGGGATTCTAGAAATCTAACAGATCTCCGCCCTTCCGGCATAGATAAATTACTCAAGGGGTTCCAAAGGTCTAGCCGACCTCCACCCTCTTTGCATAGAAAATTTTCAATGGATTCCAGAGGTTGAACCCACCTCCACCCCTCCTTCTAGCTTAAGGAAATGTTCACAAGTTCCAAAGTTCTCACCTACATCCACCCTCACTAATTCCGGGGACTCCAAAGATGTGTCTCCACCCTAAGGTTATTGTTAAAGTAACTATACCCAAAGCAGGGATTCCATAGTATATTGTAGTCTTAAAAATTACACCAAGGAGAACTTGTTTAGAACAACAAAGGGCCAATACTTACCATTCAATGGGAAATTTCAAGGTAAGACTCTAGTTAAAATAATACACTAAAGCACCCTACTCAGGCTTCTGAAACTAATAAACTTTTCTCAAGTGGTTCACATCAACATAGTAGGAAGGGAGTGCAATTTGAAGGTTTTTATACTTCATCAATGGGTTAGAGACTACTCCCATAGGGTCAGGCTAAGCATTTAAAAAAGTTTTTAATAGTTAAACTTGTAACTGACCTTACCGTATTAGGAGCAATATATCCATTCACATATTTTTGACCAATGCCACAAGATTTTGATGAGAAATCCCATACGAGGTTAAGCATTACCTTGAGAAATCTGCTCTATTTTTTAGTGGCGTGATGCCTATTCTTTCAATCTTTTGCTACCAAAACACTCATATTTCTTTCTTTCCTTCTTCCAAATCCTCCCTTCCTGCTCTCCCTATTCACTCCCCCTTTTCTTCCTTTTACCTCCTTCCCCCTTTTCCATCTTGATTCTTCTCCTTATCCATTTATTCAATAACTACCCAAGGTTAGTTAGGGCCCTCCCTAACTGATAGGCAGTGTAAAACGAATTGGATAATGTCTAGCGGTTTACATTAAGGGCGAGCTTCATAATTGAATGGGAATCCAAAAGTATGTTAGTTAGCAACATTCTGAGAAATGTATTTCGATGACTAGGAGCTTCATAATTTATGATAAATTCATATGTGAAATATTCCCCCACTCTGCCCCCCCCCCCCCAACCCCCAAACTTTTATTTCTCTTTCAAATCATATAATTAGAATAAAAATTATATTCAAATTAAGGCCACAGTTTATCAATTCTAAGGCTTTGTGGGTCTTGGGATGTTAGCTATTGTTTTAAAAATAAAACCTTTAAGATACCATAAATATTTGGACAAATATAATAAAAAAGGGAGGGGGCAACACCTACATGGTTAGAATAGCCATTTTCATCATGATTTTAAAAACATGCAAACAATTTATAAACTCTTATCATTAATATATTAATTAACATCAAGATTTATAAATAAAGGTTGTCAAGGTGACAAATATTTACACCACTGCAATTTAACCATGGAATAATTTACAATGATTATGCAAGTTTAAGGTCATGAGGACACTGCTTACACTATCAATGATTGGGAAAACCAACACACCAACTACATATGTCATAACTAAGGTTACTATCTATATGAGAATACAATGACTGAAGTACAATATCAATGCACTTGAGAATGATGTGGGTCATTAAAAAGTATTAGAATTATCATAAGATACGGAGGCATTATGTGGAAGAATGTGTTACATACCAAAGAGTGAAGCACTTAACAGAATAATAGTCACTTCAAAGTGATCTTATTCCCCCTAAAATGCCCAGTTTGGAATCTTTTGTAATTGATTCCCTCAAAATCCATCTTCATCTAGTCAGTCTTCATAACCCTCCACTTCTTCCCAAGAGACATTTTATAGTCATCCACCTACTTCTCTCACTCAATCTAGTTGGAAATTCGAGAGCTTGCTTCATTGTTGAATTTATAAAGAAGGTAGTATAATTTGATGTCAATGTTACCACATGAGCTTGAAATGATGATGGAGTTACATGCTCTTAGTCGAGTTAAAGCTATAGTAACCCAACAAGAGCCCACTTGTATACAAAAAGGAAACCAAGAACACTATCCCTCTAGCTCCTTATAGGAAACGTATTAGATACTTATGGGAGGACCTCCCATGCAAGCTTATTTCCCCTATTCTTTCTGTAGTAGAAATGTTTTCTAGCTAACATCTCTATCATGAAGTTGTTGTGAATTTGTCGCACCTTACATGACGCTTTAGTAGGGGAAATGTACCTAGCCCCAAAAGTTTATACACTTTTTCAGTAAAATTGAGCCCTCTTAGGTCAACCATGTTGTTACTACCCCTCAAACTCCTTTCTAGGCTGAGAATCTTTTCCCCTCTCCCCAAGAAACCATACCCATAACCTGTATATCCATTGTCTTATGATAATTTCATCTTTGACCCTCTTAATGCACTAATTTGTAACACCCTCCTCCCACATTTACCAAGTTAACCAGTCTGTTGGGGTAAACATGTGAGAAGAGGCTACTACAATCTGATTCAACTCCCCATGTATAGTTAAGGAAGTGGAACCGATGGAACACAAAAAGCCTGACCTTCTGCACCTGCAACAGAACCCCCATGAACCATCCATCCCCTCCATTTTACTAGCCCCTAAGACAAACTAACATTTTTTTGCATTAAAGACTCAGTTGTTTCCTTGACATGGGCATGCATGCACCTAGGGACCTCCAGTCGCTCTCACAACATGGGCATGCAAGTGATTAGGGTCTTTTTCAACTACTTCTAAGCCTGCAACCTTGGATTTTGTGCCACTTTTTTAGGGCCAGGACTCAGGCCACTACCTAAAAATGCATGAAATTTCCAGGAATGAAAAGTAACATTGAAACAATGATACAAATGAAAATACTTGAACAACGAATTGGTTGGACCCCTACTATGTTGGAATTATGATACAAATGTTGTCCTTGATGGAAACTCACCCACAGGTCAATTAATTTTTGGTAAAAGGAAACTCACAGTACAACAGGTATATTCAGAGGTAACAGGGCAGTGGTACAGAAGAATAGGAAGATGGAACTAAGGTTTATTGATCATAATAAAGAAGGTAAGGAAAAGGTTGATATAAAGTAGTTTAAGAAGTATATGCAGGTCCACTTAGTCAAAACAACGTATACACGTTGGTCCACAAAACAGAAAGAGCGTATATGTATACACACACTCCCACAGGTGGAAAAGTGTGCACACGATGGAAAACCAAGGTTTTGGTCTGAGATATTTGGTCCAAGGTTTTGGTCCAAGGTATTTGGTCCAAGGTCTTGGTCCAAGGTATTTGGTCCAAGGTCTTGGTCCAAGGTCTTGGTCCAAGGTATTTGGTCCAAGGTATTGACCCTAGGTATTGGTCCAAGGTATTGATCCTAAGTGCTTTTGGTCTGAGGTATTGATAAAGGATCTAAGTATATAAGGAGGAGAAGATCAAAGGGCTAAGCACACAAGGAATGAATATCTTATGAAGTGTTAAATAAAAAGAATGTGTGCAAGTGCATGGGTTTCTAAGGAATACTTCTATCTGAAGTATATTTTATGTTGCAGGGGCTATGTTTGTGATTTGATCTGAAATACTTTGTGCACCTTGAATTCAATATTGGATCAAGATCATGAGACCTGAAATGACTTATTATTGAATGATCTGATATTGGTTGGGCTAGATATGATTATGTACGCCTGTTTTATTCCTTAAATATCGTGATCTAGGTTTGTCTGAAGTCTGGAAGTGCAATGAAGTTATGAAGTAAGTATTTGCAGATCTATACACTGGTTCGCTTTGGTGAAGGTGCGTATACACGCTGGTTCAGCTCTTCCAAGTAGCGTATGCAAAAGAAAAGCTTGACGTTCAAGGATGACTGATCTATTAGATCAATGCTGTTATTTTACTGCTGTCTGTCATTGAAGTCTTCGTAGATATAAATGTAAAACTAATGAATAAGGAGTTTGATATCTGATTGACTGATTATATAAGTCAGAAGGGTGATATTTGTTGCTTCTTGTGTAAATCTCTATACATAGACAATAGATGGTCAGCATATTGTTGGTTCGTACACACTTGATTCAAAAGTTTAATGTTTTAGTAGTTTTGAAGGTATACGCAGGTTTGATTACAGGAAGTAGTGTATACATGCAGGTTGGGTTCAGTAAAGTAGCGTGTACATTCTGATGCGTGATTTTTGAGGTTGTCATTGATTCCCGGGTTCAGCACAGTGTTCTGGTGACAATGATCTCATTTTTTAGATTAACTGATTATTGGTTGATGCAGTTTAAGTTTCAAAGTTTCTGATGGGTCCAGTATGAAAATCTGATGAAACGAGGCCTTCATGTGTATTTTTGTGTACCGGGATCATCCAGTCTAAAAATTTATGAAACATTGTCCCTGGAGGAAGAGAGAAGGTCGTAGCCTTCTATAGGCCGACACCTATGTACTAGTAATCACATTGGCTAGTACAAGAGCTAGGGGGTTGCAGCTCCCTTCCAGTAGAAGCTGGAAAATGAGAGAAGGTTGTAGCCTTCTGAAGGTGGGTTCCTGTGTACTGGTACGATTCTGCACCAGTACAAGATTGTAAACGGATCTTCTTATTATTAAAAGAAGACAAAGATGACAGCAACAGGTGGTTTTCACACACATTGGGTTTCCACCTTAAATCTTGGTGTTCATGTGTGTTGCTTATGTGTGATGCTTTATTCTATTTTACTGCACTATTTATTAAGTTACTGAGGTACTGGTTAAAGATCAACATATGATAAATTGTCTAAATCACAAGTTCTCTAGGTATATGCTAGTTTCTCTAATCACAATTGTGTGTACACACTAGTTCACTTCACAGAAGTAGCGTATATAAATCAGTTTTGGAAATAAAATTATTGATATGATAATACTGATTCACCCCCCTCTCAGTATTATTTCCAACAATTGGTATCAGAGCAGGTCCTTCAGAAGAAGCTTGATCACTTGAAGGTAGATATTCCAAGATGAATAATCATGAAGGCATGGGATCCATCAAACCACCAATCTTCAATGGGAGCAACTTCTTATATTGGAAAATAAGAACCAGAGCCTATTTTCAATCACTTGGAGCAGATGTTTGGGAAAATGTGGAAGGAGGATATCAATTACCAGCAACAATTCCTACAGACTCTGTAGGTAAGAAGTTATACGAAACCAATGCCAAAGCAGTCAACACATTATTAGGAAGTCTGCTAGAATCATAATTTGTCAAAGTCATGTAGCTCAAGACAACCACAGAGATATGGGATAAAATCATTCAGAGCTATGAAGGAGACTCTCAAGTAAAATGTGCTAAGATTCAAACTCTCAGAATTCAGTATGAAACTCTTAAGATGCATAGTGATGAGAGTATTGCTACTTACTTTTTACGCATAAATGAGATTGTTAATTGTATGAAGACTCTGGGTGAAGAGATAAAGGAAATTACTTTAGTTGAGAAAATTATGAGATCCTTGTCTTCTAAATTTGAGTCAAAAGTGTCTGCCATAGAAGAAAAACATGATCTTTAGACTATCGTTGTGACTCAACTTCATGGAATCCTAACTGCCTTTGAAATGAGAAAAGGAGGTCCATTAGATATGAGAGAAGCCACATTTAAAGCATCAACAAAGGGAAAAGAAAAGGAAGAGCACCATGAATCAGGACACATTTAAGAAGAAGAAGATGAGGTAAATTTTGTCAAGAATCTTCAACGGGGTTCTGGAAGATTCAGAGGTAAGCTACCTTTCAAATTATTTGCTTGTGGTAGAGTTGGTCACTATGCTACCAAATGTCCTCATAAAGATAAATATGAAAAAGGGAAGGAATATGCAAAAGGCAATAGAAAACAAGTTGTGAATAGAAGGAGTTACTATACACATGAAGATAGTGATGGTTTATCTAATAGTGATGAAGATGAAACTGAACAAGATTATAGACTTCTCATGGCCTATGACAATGATGACTTTTTGGATGCATTAGAAGAGGAAGATTTTCTTGAAGAAATCACTAAACTCAAAATCTGTTTAGAAGAAAAGAATATGATCATAGATACTTTGACACACCAACTTGCTGAAAGGGAAAAACACAATGAAAATCTAGAATGTGAAATTGTGGGTCTAAGAAAAGATCTTGAGAAGACAAAATCTCTCAATCTTAGATTTGCTAAAGGATCAGAAACTTTAAATGAAATTATCAAAGTTTAGCGTTCTCCTTTGATAAAGATAGGTCTTGGATATACTAAAGAATCATCTCAATCACAGAAGCCGTCAACCTCCACCAGAAGCTATCTTGATGCAACAAAGACGAGTGAATAGTATGTCAATCATCAGCAAAGGCCTAAAACTACTCATCAGGTAAATCATACTCAATTTACTCCAAGGATAAATATCAGTAGAAGCGCAACCAACAAGTAAACAATGTCAAAGGATTCTATGATCACAAAAACTTCTTTAATGGGCAATGTTTTTCATGTCATAACTTTGGAGACAAGGCTGCTCAATGTGTTGCTTACAAAACCATCATGACTAGAGAAGCACAAAATCAAAGAAGTATAATAGGAATCAAGAGAAGTTCCTATAATAACTTTTCTCCTCTTGAAAATGAAATATAATGCTCGATCTGTAACAAATATGGTCATGAAGAATCTGAATGCAGAAGAAAATTTCGGCCAACATTTCAAAAGGAGCAAATGCCATTAGATCCTAAGATGTGGAGAAGGAAGGAATCTCAATTAGAAAGATGGGGTATAGCTTTGTATGCAGAAGGACAAGAAAATCAATGGTACATTGACAGTGGATGCTCCAAACACATGACGGGTGATAAAGATAAACTTCATTATATAATGCTTTAGAAAAGGAAAAGAATGTCTCATTTGGAAATGACACTCTAACTGTCATTAAAGGTAAAGGTTATTTTTTCTTGAAAGAAAAGGTTAAAGCTGGAAATGTCATGTATGTAGATGGTTTAAATCATAACCTGTTGAGTGTCAGTCAAATGTGTGATCAAGGAAATGAAGTGGTGTTTCGATCAAACGTATGTGTCATTCGTGAAATTGATACAGGAAAGACGGTGATCAAAGGTACAAGAACTCCAAACAACTTATACATACTAAAAGGAGGACCAAAAAAATGCTATCTAAGCAAAACATATGAAAACTGGTTGTTGCATAGAAGATTGGGACATCTGATGTTTTCTCAAATAAGAAAAGTGTGCAGGCTCAAGGCAGCTTGCGATCTTCCAAATATCAACATCCTAGAAAATACCATATTCAAACCATGTCAAATTGGTAAGAAAACTAGAGCTCACTTCATTGAAAAGGAAGGGTCAACAAGTAAGCCTCTTGAACTCATCCATACTGATTTATGTGGACCAATAAGGAAAAAGTCACCTCGTGGAGAAGAATACTTTATGTTGTTTATTGATGATTTTTCCAGGATGTGTTGCATAGGTCTTCTAAAACATAAAGATGAAGCATTTGAAAAGTTTAAAGCCTTTAAAGCTTTAGTTGAAAATGAATCTGATCGAAAATTCAAATGTCTCAGATCTGATCGAGGGGGAGAATTCATATTTGATGAATTCTTTGACTTTTGTGAACAACATGGAATAAAAAAGAAATTCTCCACCACAAGAACTCCTCAGCGAAATGGTGTTGTAGAAAGGATGAATAGAACAGTTCAACAAATGGCTCGAGCTATGTTATATGAATCTGGAACTCCTGCAACCTTCTGGGGTGAAGCTGAATTTTCTGCCATGACTATTCTCAACAAAGAAAATGTTCGGGTAAATAGCAATCAAACTCCACATGAACTTTGGTATGGTAAGCCTCCTACTGTAAAACACTTTAGAGTTTTTGGAAGCAAATGTTTTATCAAAAGGATTGATGAAAAACATTGTAAGTTTGAACCTAGAGCAGACAAAGGTATTCTTCTTGGTTATTCTTCTAGAAGTAAAGGATACAAATGTTATAATAAAAGACTTTGGAAAATTGTTGAAAGCATTGATGTTGTAGTTGATGAAGCATGCAAAAATCCGGAACAGATGAAATCAACAGAGGAATATGACAATGAGGAAGATGAGGATTGCTTTCCCACATCAAATTAAAATGATATTGAAGAAGAAACCAATGAAGCACTAGAAGAAGATACAACAGAGAGGGAAATGAGTCCATCCAGGTATGTTCAGAAGAATCATCCAGAATCTCAAATTCTAAGAGAAAAAGGTCTGGAGTATAGAAAACAAGAACTCTTACAGGGACCTCAAGTTATCTTGCATTACTATCCACTACAGAACCTCATAATGTACATGGAGCATGCAAATATGGATGTTGGGTCAAGGCCATGGATGAAGAACTTGAGCAAATTGAAAAGAATGATACTTGGGAATTAGTTCCTAGACCTCATGATAAAAATATTATAGGAACAAAATGGATATTTAAGAACAAGCTTAATGAAAATGGAGAAGTTATTAGAAACAAGGCCAGACTTGTTTGTAAAGGGTATGCTCAAGAAGAAGGTAAATATTTTGAAGAAAATTTTTCTCCTGTTGCCAGACTTGAAGCCATAAGGATGTTTCTTACTCTTTCTAGTTTTCAGAAATTCAAAGTATATCAAATGGATGTAAAATCAGCCTTCCTTAATGGAGATTTAGAAGAAGAAGTTTATATTGAACAACCAGAAGGATTCATTCTTGGAAATGATGCAAAATTTGTATGCAAGCTCAAAAATGCTCTCTACGGTCTGAAACAGGCTCCAAGGGCTTGGTATTACCACCTTGACAAATATCTACAACGAGGCTTTACAAAAGTTTTTGCAAATAACAATTTATACACAAAGATTGAAAATGATAAATTGTTAATTATTGTTGTTTATGTTGATGATATCATTTTTGGTAGCAATGAAGAGTCCATGAGTTAGAACTTTGCTTTAGTAATGCAGCAAGAATTTCAAATGTCCTTACTTGGTGAACTTACTCATTTTATTGGTCTACAAGTTAAGCAAACAAAAGATGGTGTCTTTCTTTCAGAAATCAAATATCTCAAGCAGATCTTGAAGAAGTACGGAATGGAAGATTATAAACCAGTATGTACTCCAATGGTAATAGGATGCAGTCTCAGCGCTAATGATGAATCACCAACAGTAAACCAGCCAACCTACAGATCTATGATTGGAAGTCTACTTTATCTAACATGCACCAGACCTAACATCATGCATGCAGTAGGAATTGTTGGAAGGTTCCAAGCAAATCCAAAGGAATCACATCTCCAGGTAGTTAAAAGAATTTCAAATATCTTCAATGAACTCAAGACTTTGGACTATGGTATCCTAAAAATATAGACCTTAATCTTCATGCATATACAGATGCAGATTAGGCATGAAGTGTTGATGATTGAAAGAGAACTAGTGGAGGTGCATTCTATATGGGTTCTCAGTTAGTGTCTTGGTTCAACAAGAAACAAAGTTCGATTGATTTATATACAACTGAAGCAAAATATGTGGCTATTGCATCTTGCTGCAAACAACTACTTTGGATGATGTAAACTTTGCAAGACATTCAGATCACATGTACTCCACCCATCTCCATTCTATGTGATAATACAAGTGGCATCAGTATTTCAAAAAATCAAATCATGCACTCCAAGACCGAGCACATACCCATCAAGTACCATTTTTTACGAGAATAAGTGCTTGAACAAAAGGTCAAATTGGAGTATGTTCCCTCCAAAGAATAGGTTGCTGATATATTCACTAAACCACTACCGAGAGAAACATTTGAATATCTCAGACAAAAGATAGGAGTAGTTACTACATCATCCTGCTAATAAATCCAGTTTTTTTAGAGGGTGGTTATTATACGCGGGTTTCATGAAGTATAGTCGTGTATACACACAGGTTTCTGTGGCTAAAGGAGTGTATATGTTTTTCTGATAGAAAAATAGTGGGTCAAACTCTGATATGGGTGCTCTGTCTGATGTTGATGATTACAGTCTGATGATATGCTTTTTTCATTGATTTTTATCTGACTGACAAAGATGCCTTGATGAATGACTTGTTAACAATGCATAGGTAGCACAGGTTCAGGGGGAGCATTAGCCTTCACAAGCATTCTGCATTGTTGGCATTATGGTTGCTGAGTCTAGCTATGGCTTCAGATATTTATACCATTTGTTGTTTAAGTCATGTAAAGGTCTAGGGTGTGATATGACTTCTCATATATTTGAATGAGTCCTATTGGACAAATGATGTAATTTGTATCCCCACTTTGCATGGGATGGATGATGTAATATTTATTGTATTCCTGTCATGTATAAATAATTGGTATATCCCCACTTGGTTGGGTGGATGAGTCAAATGTGGTGTATCCCCACCTGATTGGGTGATTGATGTATCTATGAGTCATTGTTCATAAGGAGGTCATACTCACCTAGTTGAGTTAATGAGTCATGTTATTTTTTTGAATCATATCTTTGTAGACTTGGCATGTACTCAGGGGGAGCATGGACAACATAATGTATATCAAAGGAGGAAAGTTTCTTGGTCTGCTCTTTGCCCTTCATGTCAAAGGGGGAGAGTATTTTGGTATTGCATGTTATCTCTAACAGATTCAGTTTCTACAACTTGCAGTAATCAACACCTTCATGGTTGCCATCAAGTCCAAAGGGAGAGATTGTTGGCATTATGATACAAGTGTTGTCCTTGATGGAAACTCACTCACAAGTCAATTCAGTTTTGGTAAAAGGAAACTCGTAGTACAACAGGTATATTCAGAGGTAACAGGGCAGTGGTATAGAAGAACAAGAAGATGGAACTAAGGTCTACTGATCAGAATAAAGAAGGTAAAGGAAAAGGTTGATGTAAAGCATTTTAAGAAGTAAACATAGGTCCACTTAGTCAAAACAACATATACACACTGGTTCACAAAACGAAAAGAGAGTATACGTAGACACGCACTCCCAATGAGAAAAAGGATGTACATGATCAAAAACCAAGGTTTTGGTTCGAGGTATTTGGTCCAAAGTATTGACCCTAGGTATTTGGTCCAAGGTATTGATCCTAAGTGGTTTTGGTCTGAGGTATTGATAAAGGATCTAAGTATATAAGGAGGAGAAGATCAAAGGGCTAAGCACACAAGGAATGAATATCTTATGAAGTGTTAAATAAAAAGAAAGTGTGCAAGTGTATGGGTTTCTAAGGAATACTTCTATATGAAGTATATTTTATGTTGCAGGGGCTATGTTTGTGATTTGATCTGAAATACTTTGTGCACCTTGAATTCAATATTGGATCAAGATCATGAGACTTGAAATGACTTATTATTGAATGATCTGATATTGGTTGGGCTAGATATGATTATGTACACCTGTTTTATTCCTTAAATATCATGATCTGGGTTTGTCTGAAGTCCGGAAGTGCAGCGAAGTTATGAAGTAAGTATTTGCAGATCTATATGCTGGTTCGCTTTGGTGAAGGTGCGTATACACGTTGGTTCGGCTCTTCCAAGTAGCGTATGCAAAAGAAAAGCTTGATGTTCAAGGATGACTGATCTATCAGATCAGTGCTGCTGTTTTACTATTGTCTATCAATGAAGTCTTCTTAGATCTAAATGTAAAACTGAATGAATAAGGAGTTTGATATCTGATTGACTGATTATATAAGTGAGAAGGGTGATCTTTGTTGTTTCCTGTGTAAAGCTCTGTAAATAGACAGTAGATGGTCAGTATATTGCTGGTTGGTATAGACTTGATTCAAAAGTTTAATGTTTCAGTAGTTTTGAAGGTATATGTAGGTTTGATTACAGGAAGTAGCGTATACACACAGGTTGGGTTTAGTAAAGTAGCGTGTACATTCTGATGCATGATTTTTGAGGTTGCAGCTGATTCCTGGGTTTAACACAGTGTTTTAGTGACAATGATCTGATTGTTCATATTAACTGATTGTTGGTTGATGTAATTTGAGTTTCAAAGTTTTTTATGGGTTCAATATGAAAATTTGATGAAACGAGGCCTTCATGTGTATTTTTGTGTACTAGGAGCATCCAGTTTGAAAATTTATGAAACATGGACCCTAGAGGAAGAGAGAAGGTCGTAGCCTTCTATAGGTTGGCGCCTACGTACTAGTAATCACATTGGCTAGTACAAGAGCTAGGGGTTGCAGCGCCCTTCCAGTAGAAGCTAGAAAATGAGAGAAGGTTGTAGCCTTCTGTAGGTGGGTTCCTGCATAATGGTATGAAACCACACCACTACAATATTGTAAATATATTTTCTTATTACTAAAGAAGACAGAGACGACAACAACATGTGGTTGTCACACACATTGGGTTTCCACCTTAAATATTGGTGTTCATGTGTGTTGCTTATGTGTGAAGCTTTATTCTATTTTATTGCACTGTTTATTAAGTTACTGATGTATTGGTTAAAGATCAACACATGATAAATTGTCTAAATCACAAGTTCTCTGGGTATACACTGGTTTCTCTAATCATAGTTGGGTGTACACACTAGTTCACTTCACAGAAGTAGCATATATAAATCAGTTTTGGAAATAAAATTATTGATCTGATAATAATGATTCACCCCCCTCTTAGTATTATTTCCAACATACTAGCCATGACAAGAATTTCGTCAAACATGTCATAAATATACATTCTACAAGTCATAACCACATATCTGAGCATAGGGGTCTCATACTTATTTAAGAATCGTTAAGAAGCATTGATGACTTATCACATTAGCTGCATTATCATCTATTAGGTCATATATTCATTGTACATTCATTTACAAATCAAAACATGATGAGAGCCATAGATCATCACTGTCATAAAACATGCTCATAACCAACAAAAATAACAAGGATACATCAGCCATAAATACTTCATATGAACCAGTACATTTTCTCATAAAATACCAAGGAAGGGAACTCTTATTAATGAATGCAAAAGCCAACCCAGTGTGAGACTACCACATTCCACCCGACTACAGAAGTGGATGCAAAAGTAGATGCAAAATGAGATGCAAAACTTGACGTAAAAGTGGATGCAACAAGGGATTCAAAAACATATAGTACAATATTCAATGCAAAATTTGATGCAAACAAGGATGGACATGTGGATGAAAAATTGGAAGCAAATGTGAGTTGCAAAAATTAGCTGCAAGATATGGCACAAATTATGGTGCAACTAAAGTTGATGCAAAATTGGATGTAACAATAGACACAGCAAAATATGCAAACTTGGATGCAAAATAAGATTCAAAAAGGGATGTAAAAGTGGATGCAAACATGGGTGAAACAAGGAAAAAAAAAGTGGATGCAATGGAAGTAGATGCAAAAGTAGATATAAAACAAGACGCAAAACCCAATGCATAAACCTGACATAAAAGTGGATGAAAAAAGAATCGCAATATTTGTTGCAAATATTGGATGCAAAAGTGGAAGCAAATGTGGGTACAAAATTAAGTGAAAAGCATGGCACAAATTGTGGCACAACAAAAGTCGATGTAGTGATAGATGCAAAGAAAGAAACAAACTTTGATGCAAACAAAGATGAAAAAAGGGATGCAAAAGGGGATGTAAACAAGGGTGCAACAATTGATACGAATTTTGATGCAAAAGTGGATGCAACAGAAGTTTATGCAAAAGTAGATGAAAAATGAGACACAAAACCCGATGAAAATCTTGACACAAAAGTGGATACAAAAAGGGATGCAAACATAGATGTAAAAGTCGATGAAAACATAGACATAAATGAGGATGCAAACGTGGGTGCAAAATTAGAAGTAGAAGGGGGTGCAATGGAAGATGCCAAACTAGGCACAAATTGTGGCACAACAAAATTGGATGCAATAGTGGGCACAATAATAGATGCAAAAGAGGTTGTAAATATGGATGAAGAAAAAGATGCAAAAGTAGATGTAACAAAAGTTGAAGAAAAGGTAGATGCAAACTAGACACAAACCTCAATGCAAAACTTGGCGCAAAGGGGATGCAAAAAATGATGCAAAAATGGATGCAAAAAAAGAATTAAAAAAGGATGCAAAATATTATGCAAAAGTTGATGCAAGTGTAGACGCAAAAAGTGGATGCAATAGAGGATGAAAATCTAGATGAAACAAAATTAGGTGCCAAACTTAATGCAAAACATGGAACAAAACCTGGCGCATAGGGTGACACAAAACTTGGCATAAAACTTGGTGAAAAACGTATTGCAATACCTAGTGTTAAACTTGGTGTAAGACTTGGTGCAAAACTCGGTGCAAATTTTGCATCAAGGTATGCACCATATTTGATAAATGGATGCAAATAGTACCAAATATGGCCTCTAGATGCACAAAAGGAAGCAAAAAGGGACGCTAAACACAGGTTTTTGTTGTAGTGGGGTGACCGTGTTCTTGATGGTACACACAAGTCCACGTGTACTAGATGAAGTGGCTTTGATTGTGAGATCTCCTTAGCCTTGAATGAAACTCAAATTTTCTTACCAAATTGAAAAAAAATGTAAACTTTGAAACAGGAACTGATACTGTTACCCATTTCGTAGAGATAGCAAAAAATTGGCTGGATTTTGAAAAGGGGCGATCCAGAACACACATTTTTTTTAGAGCATAGTTTTTGGCACTTTAAATAATCGATACGATTACCCGTTTCGTAGGGGTAGTAAAAACGTGACTTGATTTTCGAAAGTGGTTAAACAGAATACACTTCTTTTTGTTGGGAGCATATTTTTGACATTTTAAATTTTCTTATGTATCAAATATAAATATTTGTTTTTAAATATTAGTGATTTTCATGCTGATTTTGAAATGTGTAGATGCAACGTGTTGATGCAGCGTACCTTCTTTTTAGAGAACTTATTTTTCACACTTTAAAATTTATTATCTCTAATTTTTTTTTTAATTTATGATTACGTAACGAATTTTCAAGTTGTTTTATTTTTATTTTTTTAAATGTTGATTAGTTAAAAAACATAAATATAAAAATATATATAAAAAAGACAAAAAAAAAATAAATTATCTCATAAACCATAAAAGAATTTGGAAAAAAAAAACAAAATTATATATATATATATATATATATATATATATATATATATAGATATATAAAGTTAAGTAGCTAAAAATAGAAAAATAAAAAAAACTAAGGAAATTTTTTTTTAAAACAAACTAGATTAAACAAAAATAGAGAATTAACCAAAAAAAAAATTTAAAACTAGTAAAATTAATATTAAAAACATTTAAAAGAAATTGAAAAAACAAAAATAAACTGAAATTACTAGAAAAAAACTAAAAAAATATGAAAATTTTAAAAATATATGCCTTTTTAAATTAAAAACAAAAAAAAATAATAAAAAAACATTTTAAATGTATAAAAAACTGTGTTTTTGGTTTAAAAAAAAATGATTGTTTTTTATAGAATTTTCATTGTTAATTTAAAAACAAACAAATAAAAACATTAAAAATTTATTTATTTTTTTAAACAAATTTATGTGTATTTTATTAAAAAAAAAATTATTAAAAATTTTTCAATTTTTTCAAAAAAATTTATGTGTATTTTATTTTTAAACAAATTTATGTGTATTTTATTAAAAAAAAATAATTAAATTTTTTTCATTTTTTTCTTTTAAATTTTCAATTATTTTTTTAAATTTTGTTTTTATATTTAAAAAAAAAATATATTAAACCATCGCCTGGCGGGGTGCGGCCGTGGGCGGAGGGCTGTGCGCAGCCCCTCCGCCCACGGCTGCGCCCTCGTCGGGTGGCGGGCGAGCGGCTGTCCGATTCCCGCCCGACAGGGGTGCGGCTGTGGGCGGAGGGGTTGGGCGCAGCCCCTCCACCTACGGTCGCGCCCCCGCGGGGCGACGGGCGGGCGGCTGTCCGATTCCTGCGCCCCTTCGCCCATGGTCGTGCCCCCGCCGGGCGGTGGGCGGGCGAGTATCTAATTCCCAGAATCGGACATTTTCTCGCCCGCCGCCTGGCGGGGGCACAGCCGTGGGCGGAGGGCCCACCGCAGGCGCGGCCGTGGGCAGAGGGGCTGCGCCCAGCCCTCCACCCACGGTCGTGCCCCTGCCGGGCAGTGGGCGGGTGGCGCCCGCCTGCCGCCGGGTGGGGGCGGGTTAAATTTTTTTATTTAAAAAAAAAAAAAATTGAAAATTTAAAAGAAAAAATTGAAAATTTTTTAATAATTTTTTTTTAAAATAAAATACACATAAATTTGTTTAGGAAAAAAAAATTAAATTTTTAATGTTTTTATTTGTTTGTTTTTAAATTATATAAAAAACAATATATATATTTTTTAAAATAAAAAACACATGTTTTTATACCTTTAAAATGTTTTTGATTATTTTTTTTAAATTTAAAAAGACATATATTTTTAAAATTTTCATATATATATATATATATATATATATTTTTTTTTTTTTCTAATAATTTCAGTTTATTTTTGTTTTTTTAGTTTTTTGTTTAAATGTTTTTAATATTAATTTTACTAGTTTTTAATTTTATTTTTTTTGTTAATTCTCTATTTTTGTTTAATCTAAGTTTGTTTGTTTATTTGTTTGTTTGCTCTTTTTTTTTTTTGTTTTTTTTTCCCTAGTTTTTTTTTAATGTTTTTTTTTTTTTTAATGTTTTTAATTTTTAGTTACTTAACTTTATATATATATTTTTAATTTTTTAATTATTATTATTATTTTCAAATTTTTTATGGTTTACAAATTTGCTTCTTTTTTCTTTTTTTCTTTTTTTTTTTTCCCATTTTTTTTCAAATACCTTTTTTTTACTATTTATTTGTTTATAATTTGTAATTTTTTCTTTTTTTAGTTTTTAATTCTTATCTTTTATAGGTTAATTTTGTTTGTTTGTTTGTTTTTTTTTTTTTTTTTACATTTTTATGATTGATTTTTTTTTTTGATGTTTGAATTTTTTTGTTTTTTATTTTTATTTTATGTTTTGTTTTTAGTATATATTTTAATTTATGTTTTGTTATTTTTTTTAACCTTTTTTTTGTTTTGTGTTGTTTCATTGTTTTAATTTTAATTTTATTTTATGTTTTCATTATTTTTCGAAATTTTAATGTTTTTCGAGGTCATGATAAAATATTTTACGTCATTATTTCAAAATGTTGAAATTTTACCATTGGAAATTTTTTTGTTATCCCAGCGTCAACACTTTTCATTTTGAGGGTGTTTTTTGCACAAAATTTACCATTGGAAAAAAAAATATTATTCGAACATCAACACTTCGTTTCGAGGGTGATTTTTGAACAATTTTTGCACAAAAAATTGGTTTTCACTGCCATTTTTAAAACATTTTGAAAATTTACCCTAGGAAAAAAAAAGGTGTTATTCCAGCACCAACACTTTTCTTTTTTAGCACTGTTTTTGAGGTTTTTACGGGGTTTTTTGGCCAGAGTTCCCGTTTTGAGTTTATAGTTCCCGTTTCAAAGTTACATTGTTGAAACTATTTTGCAAATCGTAGTTTCTAGTTTTGACAGGCTGGGTAAATCTTTGACAACATTTTTCTTTCTTAGTTTAATTATTGGATCAAAATTCAGACCAAGTCTTATATGCCATAACCAACTCTAATTAACTTTGATAAGAAACACCTCTCTCATTTCTCTTTTAGAAAATAAACATTACTTTCCATTCTCACAACTTCAACCACTATTTCACCTATTCCTGCAAACTTGATTTGACATTTTTTAGCTTTAAAATTGACATCATAGCCTTGATCACACTGAGACACACTAAGTAGATTGTGCTTCAACCCATCAACAAATAAAACATTCTTCACTTTATCTTTTCCAATAGATAGACTGACAACTCCTTTACCAAAAATCTTACTAGGTGCATTGTTACCAAAGGTTACATTACCCTTTTCAACTGGTTTCCATGTCAAAAATTTGCTTTTGTCTCCTGAAATGTGCTTGGAACAACCACTGTCCACATACCAGTGACTACCTTCATTCTAAGCATACAAAACAATATCACATTGCTCTATTTGCTCCTTTTCTCTTCACACCTTGGTCTCTTGACTAATCTACTCAATACCTGGTTCATACCTCTTTTACTTCAGTCTTTAATCAAATTCTCTATGCCCAAAATTTGACATTTAAATCATTGAATTAGATTTTGAAAAGGAGAAAAAGAATTGTTGTACCTAGATCTACTTTTCCTCTCTCTAATCTGTTGATTTCTTCTTCTTTATGAGTTGTCTGTAGGCTAAATTCACTTTGCAATTTTATGCATTGTGGCCATAATTCATCCAGGTAAAACAATAACATGGAAAAATGTCAACATACCTAAAAAATTGTCTTCTATTAATTGGATGGACTGATTTCTGGGTTTTTTGATTTGCTTGACCAACATTGTTGTGTGAAAAATTTCTCTTAATTTTCTGTTGTTGATCATTCTTTAACTAGTTATTGGGCTGCATGGTATATTTGCCTTCTTATTTCTCTACAGTCCCTCCTTTTTCTTTTGGTAAAAATGTGATGGATTTCTTACCCTTTGATTTTGTTGTTGCATTGGATTCAGCCTCAAATCCAAGATGAGTTCGATCTTTGGAATCTCTCTGTGCTTCCAAAATCTCGTTTAAATTGTTAGTCCCTTTTCCAATTTTCGATTAAAGCTCAATTAGGTTTTTTCCTTTTATAATTCTTTTCTCTGCAAAACAATTTCACCCTCTAGCCTTTCACAAGCTTGGTTCTTCTCATTCAACTTCTAATTTAAATATTCTTGAATCTTCTTACCTTTTTCAATTTGCAGGAGGAATGGTTCAACAATTTCAGCTTTTTCCTTGACCAACAACTCTTTCTGGGATTTATTTTTCTTTCCCATCCTTTTTGTTTCTTCCAGTGAACTTACCAACTCTCCTTCTAGGTCAACTTCAACATCTTCTTCATCGGAATTAATGGCTTCAACTTGTAAATTGTCTATATCCATCACTATGAATTATTTTGGGCTTTCATCATCTTTTTCCTCATCTAAGGATTGGCTAACTTCACTTTCACAGGAGTTGGATTCTTTAATGTAGATACTCCTCTTCTTAGCCTTCTTCCTATCCTTTTGTACTTTCCTAAATTTTTCTCTTGTATCATATTCCTTCTTCTTCTTTTCAGGACACTTTGAAGCATAGTGGCCAACTTTGCCATAGTTAAAGCATTTAAAAGGTAACTTACCTTTATATTTACCTAAGCCTCTCTTGAGCTTCCTCAAAAACTTGTCTTCTTCTTCATTTGATTCACAACATGAATCATCATGCTCTTCCTTGGGATTATTATCTTCTTTGAAGGTTGATTCTTTTGCTGCAGGCTTTCCATTTGATATTCTCATCTTATATGCAGTAAGGATGCCAAGTAATCGGTCTAGAGGGCGAGTGTTCAATTTGGTCATTTATTCAATGGCCGAAACCTTGGGATTAAATCTCTCAGGAAGAGATCTCAACACATTTTAAACTACTACAGATTCTTCTAATTTCTCATCATGGCCTCTTATAGTGTTCACAACCTCATCAACTCTTTAAAAATATTTTGCAATGTCTCCATCATCATGCATCCTCAAATACTCGAATTTCATTCTAAAACCTTGAGGTTTAGATTTTTTTAACTTGTTGTCACATTCATAACAACTACTCATCTTGTCCTAGATAAATTTCTCCAATGTGCAGTCCATTACTTTTACAAGTTCTAATTTAAGTAGGTTAGAAAGTAGGGCATTCATGGCTTTAGCATTACATGTGAACTCCATATTTTGATATTTAGTAATCATTGTTGGAGGATTTTGATATTCTTCTTCCATAACATCCCATACACCAACTCCAGTTGATTGAATGTAGGTTTTCATCCTTACTTTCCAAAACACATGGTTTGTTCCATTGGACATAGGTTCCCTATTGGTAAATCCTCCTTCCTGATTTTCCATGGTCCTTGATATTTCTTCCAGTTGTTAAACTAATATGAAGTAATTTGGCTTGATACCAATTGTTTGAAACTAGGACAATACTGAGAAGGGTGTTGAATTAGTATTGTAGGAATTTTAGCAATTTTATTTCACTTGTAACAATATTAGGACACCATAAAAATATTTAGTAATTAATTCATATGAGAATGACATGAACCAACATGGAAAGCACAAATAGCACAAAAATATTCTTCAACTTTACTTCAATTCCTTCACAAGGCAAGCTACAACTTTCTTTACAAATTTCTCTGGCTACAACCAACACGTAGCTACAACTCCCTAATTTATCAGCTACAACTAATTGGAGCTATAACCCCAAAATATTTACCAACACATAATGGAAGGAGATACAACCCCTGATATGAAAGCTACAACTTGCTTGACATTAATGATTCATTTTTCATCCATTTTCACACTAGAACCATGAATTCCAAATCCATACAATTAAATTTGTCTCTACAAACCCTCACCAAAACACCTTCAATAATATCTTGTTACTGAACACACCAACAACATCAGTTCACCTCTAATCGCACCTTGCCACCATAATCCATTGCTAAAAGAATCTCAAACTTTGCTCAATCAATTATGCTTATAAATATTTTGTACTAATAGTTTTAGCTTATTTTCATTTTAGTTATCTTCACTTTAATTCTTTCATGAATCAATTATTTATGGCTTTCTCCTGCTCAAAATGTGTCTTCTGAATTGATCTTCAATTTATCAACCTCTATTATGTTGTTCTGAGCTCAAACTCTAAGTTTTTATTTTAATTTTAGCTATTCTGGCACTTTACAGGGTTTAGCAAGAGTTTTAACTGCAGTTCCAACTTTAGTTAGGCACCAAATATAGAAAAATTGTCAAATTTACTACCAATAATGTCCATGCCACCATATTTATCCTTTACCCCTCACGTTTATATTTTTTTCCCTATTCACCACATAGAACCATGCACTGTGACCTCCTCCTTGGTCCTTGAGCACTTAAATTTTTATCTTTGTTCCTTTTCTCATTAACCTCCATGCTCTCGGTCAATTTGCTACATAAAATCTATGCTAGTGCTAATGATTAGTTCCCAACACCATTTATCTTGATGCTTTTGTTTGTTCACATTCAAAAACCTTTTGGGGTCATGCCACTGGTTGACGTGTTCCATGGGGAAACCTCTCATCTTCTTTGATTGGCTGTTGCTACTATTATGTATTGTCAACATGTCTCACACCTAGAAACCCTATCGGTTTCTCTATGCACCTTTAACTTACCTTCAGTGTAAGACTTATGGGATTACGTGTCCCGCGGGGCTACCTGCCCACTTTTCCATTGGTATCTACTTCACAATTGTCTGTGCCAATGTGTCCAACACCTTATCATCCCATTTTTCTCCTCTGAGTAATCTGAATTGCTTCTAGGGTTAATCCACATGGATTATGTGTCCTAGTGGTGTCCACCCTTACACCTGTGAGCCAATCATCTGCACAACAGGCTGATTTGTCTTCGACAGTTGCCACATTTCCCATGCCCAGTAATCCCAACGAATCCTCTATGTGTACCACTCAATCCTTTCGGGATCCTGCCTACGGGATGATGTTATGTTGTCATCATCAGTGCCATGTGGTGCTATACAAGTGGTCCACGAGTCACTTAGAAATGTCCCACTTGGGTCCTTGGTTCATACTACCACATCACCTATTTTGATGTCATCTTTGACCAGACATATGTTGTTGTGTCTTGTTAGAGAGGAGAGAGAAAGGGTCCTGAAGCCTTGGTTTTGTGCCAATTTTATTTTATAAAAATTAAGGGTCTCGACCTTTTATTTAACACTGCACTGCCTCTTCTCCTTGTGCCACATTGCCTTGCCTTGATCTGAAAATGATTTGTGGTTTATGTTGGCCAAACCACCCATTCCGACACGCGTTTCATGATTTTTGGTATTGAGGGTGGTGGGTATCGAAACCAATCTCTGTCTTTGATCACCAGATCGACGGTATGGGCAAACCGCCCATTCTGACACCCCCTTGTGTGTTAACTCCTTCACTACATGACTTGTTAGAACTCCTCTCGATGAATCGGTGGAAAGCGTGGAGCATGATCACCCACTGGACATGCCTGCCATTTAACTCTTGACCACCCATAGGGATTGTGTCATCCTGCTCCCTCTTTTGTGCGCTCTTTGAAAACCTGTTGGGATGAGTTGTATGCAGAGTTCCACCAATAGTCAATAGAAATGATTCCCACTGCATTGTTGTCTGCTTCACATCTACCAAGATATTTTTTTGGTTTCTCTTCTATGTGCTCTACTACATTTGGAAAAACGCCAAACTAACACACTCCAAAGGTCATCCAACAAAATTTTACTCTACACCTTTGACTTTTACGGTTCTTCAACTTTGACTGGTCATAAATTATGATCTAGGAGACCATTTTGAAACTTCCATATACCATTGGAAAGCTCTTTTAGATATATTTCCATCTACTTAAGTTCCATATTCTCTTGAATTTGTTGGATTCACTATAAATGCTTCAAAGTCTCTTAACCTTCTTCATTAATGTTGATCTTCATTCTTCTTCTCATTCCTATGTCATCATCACCAACACTTTTGACACCTTTTCCATCAATGACAACATATTTCTAATAGATATATCTCTTGTGAACATGATTCACTATAATGTAGATGATATAGTCCATATAGTTATTCTTATTGGAGCAATATATCTCGTCAGAGTTAGATACAATCCTGTTCAGGTGAATCGAGTTGAACATGACACCATAGATAATCTCCATCATGGGATTAGACCAAGGGGAATATATATAGATATTGTGCTCCTCTTTCATTAAAAAAATCGCATTTACGGTACTTAGCATACAAATGGTGTACCATTAAAGTGTAAAAAATTATTCGCAAATGCTCCTTATGTTCTTCCATATGAATAAATTAGAATATCATTAAAAAAAATTGATATAAATTTGTCTAGATAGGGATGGAACATTTTGTTCATTAGGCTCATGAATTTGGTTGGGACATTAGTAAGACCAAACTATAATACCACAAACTCATAATTTCCTGTTGGCTTGAGGGGGCCTGACCCAGGTTCAGCCTGAATTAGCCAAACAAATCCCTACATTACTGGCCCTTTCGGCATCAGCCCGTAGAGCGCAGACCAAAGTCTCACCCGAAGCAGTATGGGGGATGCTGGAACCAAGTTTCTGCACCCTGAGATGGTTGTGATGTTGTTAATTCCTTCTATCCCTGCCTTCACGCAGGTCGCTTCACTCTAGGGCTTGCAAGACTAGCCCTCTATTCCAGCCTTCAATACCTCCACGAAAGGGTACAATTGACCTTCGCGTAGCCCTAACCTTCTACTCAGGTACTTTCACACTGCTAGAGCAATGTGTTGTACAAATTACCCAATTAATCTAACTGATTCACTTATCTTATCAAACAATTATAGTTAACACCACGTAACCAAATATTCATAAATGCATTCAATTGATTAATGTAATCGCGGTCTTTCGTGCATCATATAAGCACAATAAAGGAAATACATAAAATATCCAGATGTATCAACATAACCAAGACAAAGAAATTGCAGAATATCTCTTTATTAATATCTTCCCAGTGTTTACAGACTTTGTCGACCCTGCGCACATAGCTGCAGGGGTCCACACACTCAGCTGTAGACTTCTATCCTAAGCCTCTGTGTACTCAGCTATAGAGCCTCTACCTATGCTACAACCCAAGACTTAGACTTATTCCTTAGAGCTATCACTATATTACATGATCTGCCATTCTCTATCTCTTTTTTGACTACTTAGAGCTTAGCTTTTTTATACAATCCCATGGTTCGCAAACCATGGGTAGGTCTCTTACAGCTGACTTTACTTTACAAAACTAAGGGCAGACTACCATTTTGACCCATAATACCTTCACGCTCCGTGACCACAAAATGTGGAGTCTTTACAATTATATTACAAAAATTGACTTAAACATGGGCTTTTAGCCCTAAAACTACCCTTGGGGGATCCTACTCCCAATAGACCCCCAACATAAACATCGTGACTTGCCCTCGAGTCACTCGATAGGTGCAGAGACCTTTGCGCGAAGCCCATCCAGCTCGACCCGTATGACTGCAACTTCGGCCATGCACTGAGCTGCTGCCTACTTCGCATCTTCAACTGTCTTCTCGGTTACTGCTTCTGCGCTGTCAGCCTAAAGCTTTTGTTGCATCGCTTACAGAGTTGCAAGCTTGCTTTCAATGTTTCCTGTGACTGTGTAAGCTTCCTTGTGCAGCACTGCTTCCTTGTGCAACACTGCGTCCACCTGTTCCTTCAGCTACTTGGCTTCCTGCAGCTTCACTAACGTCTGTGTTAGCACGATGGTTCACGTTGTGCCCTTCACTTCGTCATAGCTCTGTTGTAGCTCATGAACTTCCGTGTCTAGCCTCTACATGTTTGGGTCCTCTTGCAAGCTGGTCAGGACCTCAAACGATTGTTCGAACAATTGTGTGCAGTCTGCTACTGCACTCTCCACCACCGCGACTACTTCTGCGATAGCAACTGCCCATTGTTCCTTTACCTCTAGCAGTGTTGAAGGCTAGGCCCTCAACTAGAGCTCTGTAATCTGTAGGTTCAGCTCCAACTGAGTCGACACCATCTATGTCTGAGTGTTGCGCACCCCTGTGGCCAATTTGCAGATGTGGGCCTCGACTGGCTCCTCCTCTGGAATGGCCAACTCTAGGACCATTCTGCATGCCTCCTCCATGACCTGCATGATCTTCTTGCTCTGGTTGGTCACCTTGGCCTCATCAACGATGGCAGCATTTCTTTGCAGGGCCATGTGTTCATTGGTTATCCTCTGTTTGCTGATCGCCTGGAGGGCACGATGCTCATGAGCCCTTAGCTCTACAATTACTCCATCCTGTAAGGGGTGGAGTGCTTCGCGCGGAAGTGCTTTTAGGTTTAGCCCTCCCTTTAAGGTGCTGATAGTGGGTTTTTCAGCCTCATTTTCTGTTGTTAATTCTCCATCTGGCAGCACTAGTGCACTGGAAGCCTTCGTGCATAGCATATCGGTAACCTCTGATGTGCCAATAGCCAAGTTGGTAGACACCGTACCAGCCTGCAACACGGTGGTATGAAACTACTGCAGCCTGGTCTAGATGGCCCTTAGGATGATCTGCTGCTGCTTTTCAAATTGCTATAGGGCCTTCGTAGTGACATCTCGAACTGTGTCACCGATGTCATATAAGCCGCCCTCCGTCAATGTGATAGGGTCCAACGAGGTCTTGGTCACCTTGGATTTCTTTCTAGACCCTCCCTTCTCCAGCTCTCTTGGGCGCTTAATGCGGGTGAACGTCTCCTAAGGGTCCGCACTATGCTGCTCTGTGTCCTCCTCTTCGGTCTCAAGTGAAGGGGACCGTGCACCTCTGTCAGAGCCCTACTCTGTGCCACTTGTCTGTTTTCCTGCTTCCTTTCCTGTTTGCTCTGCCTGGGTACTTTCAGTGGCCTCCTTTTTCCTCTTCTCGACCCACTGCGCCATCTTCAGGTTGCCCTCCTCCTTTTTCTTCTACGCGGCAAACTTTCTTCCACACATTGCCAAGTCCGTGGTACTGTGCCACGCCGCCGGCCATTTATCAAGCACCGCATCGATGGAATCATCTGTGGCTAGGTATGGTAAGTCATACCACTTCTACGCAGGGTCCTTCTGTGCCCTGATAGATACTTGATAGAAATTAGCTTTGAACTCGACATAGCTCTACAGGTTAGCATATACCGTGGGTGACATTCACAACTTGCGATTGATAGCCATCCTGATATTCATTTTCATAAAGATCTAGAAGATCTTGCTATCCCAAACTCACTCCGTGTCCTTGGTCACCCACAGCGAAGCATACTTCGCTGCTGGTGGGTCTAAAATGCAGATGCAAATTAGAGTTCCATTTACTGTCAACCCAGGAAAGTAAAACTTCCAGGAACATCCAATATATATGGACTTAGAGACAAACTAAACTAAGCTAGGTGAAGAAATGCCAAAGCTCCCTTACAAGAGGTCTTTCATTGGGATCTCCAACACCTATTTAGTCATTTAACAAGATGAAATCTAAAGACATTGTGACAAGTGTAAGAAATATTAAAGCTCCCTTACAGGAGATTACTCATTAATATTTCTAATCATCTTAATCAACAAACACTTTAAACTAATGAGATTAAACATTAAATAACAAATCAGATTCATTGAAAGAAACATTAATATTTTCTTATGAAAGGTCATTCGTTAATATTTCAAAAATATGAACCTAATGAAATTTAGAAACAAACATAAAATGAAAGCTTACCAAAACAAAAGTGTACTTGCTAGACATTGGGGGCCCTTCCAAGGATTCACAAGCACATCAAAAGAGAAGTCAAATCTAGAAGATCAAAGAAGCTCCATTTTATTTATCTTCAATTGCAATTTGCAATTACAAGTTCTACATTCCAAGAGGTTCTAAAATCTCCATTACAATGATTCCAAATTCTAACTTCTCATTACAAACTTATAATATCCTAAGGTATTAAATTCTAACTTCTCAATTCTAAATTCTAAATTCCAAAGTTACAAATGAAGGAGATAACACTCCTATTTATACAAAAGTTATGATAACAAACTCATAAATGTGGATCCACTATTCCCTCTTCAAATCCACATATCTCTCAACCAATGGTGACACATAACCCTATCCTCCATGATCTTTTCCATGAGGTCCATGATCTCCTCAAATTCGAATTTGAACATAGAGTGCCACATAAGGGTGCCTTAGAAGCTTCCTTTGTACCTACACATGTCAACAAACTCATTCTAATTGTTAGTTATAAGTATATGGATACTATTTTGTAAAGTTTAACTATAAATTCACTTAAAAATACCGAGAATTAATAATGTTTTGGAAAACACAATGGTAACCCATTTAATGATGAAGGTGAAGTTGATGTGGTGACATGGTGGTGGAATAGAGGTGAGAAAATGTGTGAATGGAGTGAAAGTGGATGTATTTTAAGGATAATTCTTAGGCCCAACTGTTACACTAAAATTTGTCACCATGACTATTTGCAGTCAGTATGGCTCCATCAATAACCATACTGTCCTCCTTGGTAAGTCTTATACCTCAGCTCCTCATGTCAAACTCCAAAAAAGAGAGAAAGCCTTTAAAAAATCAATATAACTCTGGTTCCGCACTTTCTCTTACTCTTACCTGCGTGCACGCACCTCAAGTACATAATACCTGCGTACTAGTATGCTCTGTCTGTAAAGGGGTGGGTGCGTACCCCTGTAAAAGTAAAAAGGCGCAAGTTTTACTTCAAAAACTTACTTGCGGTCGATTCTAGAGCATTCTAGAAGATGGTTTGACGTGGATTGAGCGCCTCCAGATGGTTCATGCATCCCAATGAAAGAGGAAGTTATCCCATGAAGAGGGGAGCTATCCCTTTGAAAGAGGGGCTTATCCCATTGATGGTGGACCTGTTTAACTTCCTCCAAAGCATTATAAATACAGGCATTGGGCCAGAGGCAAAGGAGGTTGAAAGCTGAACATTCCTAAGGGTAGATGCTGCTGAAATTAGGACTCCCTTATAGAGCTTGAGAGGAGAGATCACATTCCTTTCTTAGCTTCATTTAGAAGTGGGTGAGCTGATCAAAGTAGAGGAGAACTCTTGCTGGACCCTGGGAGGGACCTGCACAACACCAAGGCATTGGTTGTAAGGTTTCTTTTGTTTCCAATTAATACAATTAAGTTCATTTTTCTCAACAAGTTGTTATATATAATTTGTTTCATAAACTCCTTGGTCTTTATGATGAATATGTTTTATTATATGAGTTATTCAGGTGCTATGTAATCGTTTGCTTGTTTGTGTATGCAGGCTTCAAGGAGAGAAGCTCATCTGGATCGAAGAGACTTGGCCGCTACAAACAACGTTGGACTAAAGGTAAGCCTTAAACACCTGGTTGCTTTTATTTTAAATGCATATTTAGGGAAAGATAGTGCTTGATTGTTTTGTTTGTCACTAGAAAAGCCTTAGTTTCTAGGGAGGTCGGTTTTGTCCGCAAAATTGACTCTTTCCGCATGACAAAATGGCGACTCCACTGGGGAGCTTGATTGTTTTCTTTGTCTATACTTTGACCTGAGAAACTGTATTTTTATGTTTCTGTTTTTGACTTGATGATTGTGGGATTGGGTGAATTTAATTAATTTTGAGTTAGTTTTCATTTTTCATAATTTTGGGAGAGGTACGCACCCTCTGAGTTAAGCATAGTGCATACCTGTACGCACTTTTGCTTTGTGCACAGAGCGTGGACGCACTTGTGTAAACAGGTTGCCTGCGTACCCTGTCAAAATTTTTTAAATTTTTAAATTTTTCTCTTTTTTATCAGTTTAGAATTTGTTTATAGGTTTTAGCCATTGCCCAGACCTGCTTGTTCCCTGTCAAAAACTTTCCTTGGCATTCCTGCTCTAAGATTTTATCAATTGGGTGTTTTCAGTCTCTTTTTGAGAAATTCTTGATTTGATTTCCTTTGGTCATTACTTGGAGGTTTCTCTCAGTCCTTTCACAATTTTGCATCTTTTTGCTTTTGTTTTTGCAAAAAAATTTCCCCCTCATTCGCCGGGGGGGGGGGGGGGGGGCTAAATTGTGTATGAGTGTTAATTGCCTTTGAGTGTTTTTATTTTTTGATCTTTGGAACTCTCACCCAATTTTCTCGACTTGCACTTGATTGGTTCTTAGATTACATTAGAATCATCTTGTGTTTGAGAATTCTCTTGCATAGATCACATTTGCATAATTAGAATTCTCATTTTCAGAATATGAATGAAAAATGTGCATAGATTACATTTGCATACTTTTCAAGTGAATTGTGCATAGATTACAATTGCATAGTTTACATTCTGAAAAATCAATCGTAGATTTAGATCAGTTTTCTTTGATTTGAATTTACACAAAAAAAAAACTATTTTGGAATTGATTTGCATTAGTTTTTCTTGATGAAATTAGTGCATTAGAGAATTTGTTATATTTTCTCTTCGTGATCAATTTTTTGCATTGTTGGAAGTGAATGGAAACTCTCTCCTTACTTTAGTTAGGATTCATCGAATTGAAAGGATTACATTATCATATTCGATTGCATTCAGTTTTGAGTCGGGTCATAACACCATTGGTTTCGTATCCATTTACCCCTTTGAGTAAAAACAACCTAAATAACACAGCGCTTAATTAAAATTCATCTAGTAATTTTTACATTTCTAGGGCTCTGATACACCAACTTAGCTTAGGCTAGTGTCTTGGAGTAGGAGAGTAATTAACTCTCCAAGACAGTAAAAATGAACAAGTAGCTGTATCTTGTGGTAGGGAAGAAACCCAATTGTTACATCTATGCTCTGGGAAAGCTCCTCTTAAAGGAGAAGCACGAGATCATATCTGAACCAGTGTGGGAATCAATCCTTCCTCATTTGGAACGATAGAAGATATTCACGTATTAAAAACGGTAAACCTCGGATTAACCATTGTCGAGGAGCCTGGGGTCACTTTTTGGTAAACCTTGGATTATGTCAAGGAGCCTTCAAGGGGATTGAGCTTGCTACTTTGCCCTTGCGTGTGTATCGGATCGTAGACTGTTCCCCCAGGTGTATTTGTCTCAGTTGGTAACCTTAGTGGCCATATTCTTTAGGATTCTTCCTAAGGTGACAGTGGTGGGAAGATCCCACTGTACCTGGAGCAGACGTCGACTAGACTCACTTGGATTTTCTGGGGGGTTCTCTTCACTCGAGACGGTTAAGTGGAGGAACTTGTGCCAGTCTATTCATTAAGCAGGTTGTCGGGGTAACTATTCCAACCACCATTTCTGTATTGAATTCCGCGAGGTTGGATTTCATCACCAACTAGTGTTTTCGGTACGGAAAGTTACTGTTTGTGTGTGGTTTGACTCCTAGATTTGATAGCGCGTGTTAATTTGTTGGTTTTTACTTTTAGAGACCATATGTGTGAATTGTGAATTTTAATTTTTAGGTGTGAATTGTGAATTGTTAATTTTAGTTTTAAAATTGCTAATAAATTCACTGAAGTTGAATATAATGGCAAATGTTCTAGAATTTACCAACCAAGGAATCCCTCTTGACGAGAATCCTAGTACTTTTCCTTACTTTGGAAATGTTGGTCCGCCTTACATGGCTACTTTGTCATTACCTGGATTTACAATAGGTTTACCGATATGGTTATTTTCAACTTCGTTGGCCCTAAATACTCCAATTGTTCCACCTCAACCGAATGCTTCACCTCAACAGAGTTCACCATCTCAACATCACCAACCTTCTGTTGACCCTTTACCTTCTTCACCTAATTTTTCTTCCTCCTTTTCTTCCTCTTCGCTTGGTAAAAGCCTTGACGCTAGTAACCAGGTGTCTAAGAAGAAGAAGAAAGGGAAGAAGAAGAAGAAGAAGAAGAAGAAGAAGCAAGATAAGAAAGAAGTCAACCAACCAACCATGACTGTAAGTGTTAGTTGTGTTGAGGAAAACTCCGACATGCATCGTAAACCAAAATACCCTTGCAGGCTTTGTAAGGGTGACCACTTCCTTGTCAGTTGTCCTAGTATTCCAAAGGTCTTGGAAGTATGGTCAGAAAAATCTCATCAACTTTCCATTGATCCATCAACCAGTGATAGTCAGGTTTCTGGGAAAAAGGGTAAAGTTAGGTTTCCTTGTAAGTTATGCAAAGGGAGTCATCAAACTCACATTTGCCCTCACATGGATGAAGCCTCAACATTGTTGGAAAAACTTACTGTTCCACAACAAGAATTTCCAACTGGTTACCGTAAACTTTCTCCCAACCTACCGTCAACTGACGGAGTGATTGATCTAATTTCAAGTACAATCGATCACACTCTTCCATTGGAGAGTGAAACTCATGTCACTCAGGTTGATGATCCATTAGTTGATCAAGTGGTCGATTCAATTTCACATTCGGTCGATCCCACTTTCCCTTTAGAGAGTGAACTTCATACCGCTCAGGTTCTTTTTGTTACATCAGATTCTTCTACGCCGGGGGGTATTTCACCTATTTCTACAGAACCCCCTCCAAGTACTCAGGTCTTTTCCTTTGATTGGAATAGACTGACAGAACCTCATCTTCCTTCCTCCATCCCTTTCCAAATCATTGTCAAGGCTGGTGGTAGGGACATACATCGTACACAGGTAGATGAAGGTGCTTCTGTTAGTATTTTGTCCTCAACTGTTTGGAAAGCTTTGGGTTCCCCTCAGCTTGCGCCTATTACGCAGAATCTGAAAGCTTTTAACAGAACCATTAGTGAACCTTTGGGGATCCTTCCTAAGTTTTCTATTACCTTGGAAGGTAAAACTGTCTGTATTGATCTTATGGTAGTTCAAGGTCCCTTGGATTTCAATTTACTCCTTGGGCGAGACTATGTTTATGCAATGAAAGCTGTCGTATCGACACTCTTTCGCGTGATGTCTTTCCCTCACAATGGCAGTATTGTGATTGTAGACCAGCTTTCTTTCCCTAGTCTTGTTTCAACTACCAATAATATGACACCCCTAAATGTTCCTGATTCTAAAGTGGTATCTACCCTGCCACGGGTTAATTATGTGGCAACTAGTCCCATGTTTTAAGTTACCGATGTAAGTGAGCCTCTCACTGTTTGCTCATCTTCCTTTGATTTAGATCCGGTAATTGACTTGGAAAACTCTATGGGATTACTCGAACATGATGTTCTTATCCCTTTTGAGTCCCTTGATATGTGTTCCTTCCAAAGAACTATTCTTCCTTCTGATGAAGACCTTTTGGAAGCCATGATCAAGGTGTGTCCATTGACATGTCTTTCTTCCAATTGGAAGCCATGATCAAGAAATGGTGAGGAAAGTTCCTTTTACTGTGTCAACCTCGTTAAAAAATGAATCAGTGTGTGCGAGGATAGTTTGTTCCCGTCTCAACCTCGTTAAAAAATGAAACTGGATGCAGCGAGGATAGTTTTTTCCTGTATCAACCTCGTTAAAAAATGAAACAGGCTAGTATGAGGATAGTTCTTTTCCTGTGTCAACCTCATTAAAAAATGAATCAGTTGGTATGAGGATAGTTCTTTTCTTGTGTCAACCTCCTTAAAAAATGAAACAACTCCCTTTTCAAGTTAAATCTTGAAAGTAAACCTTCATTCCATCCACCTGGTTGAATGCAATGAAGCTTGGGGGGCATGTACCTCGCTTTGCATCATTATGCTGGGGGCATGCAAACTTCTAGAGCATAGTTCCTTGTCTTGTGTCAAGCTCGTTACAAAATGAATCAAGGATTTTTTGAGCATAGTTCCTTGTCTTGTGTCAAGCTCGTTAAAAAATGAATCAAGGTTTTTAGAGGATAGTTCCTATTACTGAGTCAACCTCATTAAAAAATGAATCAGGTAGATTGTAGGTTATTTAGGTAGATTGTAGAGAGTAGTCATGAGCATAGTTCCTTGTCTTGTGTCAAGCTCATTAAAAAATGAATCAAGGATTTTAGAGCACAGTTCCTTGTCTTGTGTCAAGCTCGTTAAAAAATGAATCAAGGTTTTTTAGAGTATAGTTCCTTGTTAGGTAGATTGTAGAGAGTAGTCATGAGCATAGTTCCTTACCTTGTGTCAAGCTCATTTAAAAATGAAACAATGGTTTTTGAGGATAGTTCTTTTCCTGTGTCAACCTCACTAAAAAATGAAACAACTCCCACGAGTCTTTCAAAGATTTCGAAAGTAAATCTTCATTTCATCCACCTGGTTGAATGCAATGAAGCTTGGGGGGCATGTACCTTGATTTGCGTCATTATGCTGGGGGCATGCGAACTTATAACAATAATAGTTTTTCGTTTCAAGCTTGCGTAAACATGAAACCGAATCCGAGCATAGTTCTTTTCCTGTGTCAAGCTCATTAAAAAATGAAACAAATCCTCCTCTAATTGAGTCGAGAGTTTGACTAGATCTCATAAATGTTAAGTTGTATATTTAGGTTAGTTATTTCAGTTTTTTGTATAATTTTCTTACAGTTTTAGGTCCAGTCTTTCAAATGATCTCGTAACTGAACCTTCATTTCATCCAACTGGTTGAATGAAATGAAGCTGGGGGGCATGTCCTCTAGCAGTTATGCTTAGGGGGCATCAAGCACAGTTTTCTCTCTGTTTCAAGCTTGTGTAAAAATGAAACTACTTTGAAGCATAGTTTTTCTCTGTTTCAAGATTTTGTAAAAATGAAACCTATCTCGAGTCAATTTCAGTTATTTTCAAGACTCGTTAAACTCATGAAAAGCTTGAGATTATTTTGCTATTTTTCATTCTCGTAAAACAAATGAGAAAGTCGAGTTCTTTCTGTCTTTTCCTGCTCGTAAATTAAATTGAAAGTCGGCCATATGAGTACATTTTTATCATTTTTTCGAACTCATTAAAACTTATGAAAAAATGAAAACCATGAGTACATTTTTATCATTTTTTCGAACTCGTTAAAACTTATGAAAAAGTGAAACCTTAGAGTCACCTTTAAGCTCTTTTCTGACTCCTAAAACATGAAAAGGTCGCCGAGTTTTTTCTTTTTAAACTCCTTAAAACGGAACTAAAAAGACGGTCTACTTACAGCTCTTTTCCGACCGTAAAAACACGAAAAGATTGCCGGATTTTTGTCGTTTCAAATTCGATATTGGTTATAAAACGATGCGTCGTTGATCGCTTTTTTACTTTTTCGGATCAGTGACACTAATAATGAAAAGTACTCCTTGGTCGTAAAAGATCAAGCGGTTCTCTCAAGTATTATTTTATACTTTTTCAGGCTTGGGAGACACAAATTTACAAAAATGGTTAACTCTGGAGTCTTCTTAAGTTTTTCAGACTCTCTAAAATTGAAAAACACCGAGTTTCTCCTATACTGGACTCGTTAAAATTTCACAGTAAAGGACATGTTCAATTACAAACAGGAACGGACCACTCCTTCTTAGGGTTCGAATCTAAACTAAGTTGGACTCATCCGAAGGATGAGCTTATAATCAAGCAAATTTTATCCTCCTCAAGCTTGTAAAAAATAAAGAGGTACTTGCTAGAAATGGTGGGGGAAAAAAGAGGAAAATGAGCCTATTTGTTATACTCTGTCTCGGAAAAACCTTATCACCACTCTTGCACACGACACTTTTCATTCACCTAGGTTGGGGAAATCCTTTGCCTAACAGTTGATCAAACCACATTGAAAGTCTTCAGCCGGTTTCTGGGTATTAACTTTGGGACAATTCTCACCAAACCATCAGTAGTGTTGTTATGTGTTCAAGAGGAGTCTTGCAAATAAACCATTCATCTGCAAAATATCTGTCATCCATCTTGACCATCCCTGAGTCAGTCCTTACAGCTACATTTCTTCAACTTGATCTGTGATTTCGTGTTGTGGGCTTGCCTGCAACGGGTTGTTTTCTATCGACATCAGCACATTATCTAGAAAGATGATCTAGGAATCATCAGTACCTTGAAATCTGCATGCCTCAATGGCAGGTTTCTCGCCTTTGACGACAATTTACATCATTGATTTTCGATCGAAGGATTCCGTGACATGTTCGACATCAACACATTCATTCACATCTCATGGATTGTACTGGGTACTTTGAGAACCATTGACATCACTAGTGGTCTCTCTCACACTTGTTAACAGTTTACATCATTGACTGGTAATCAAGTGGTTTCTACCATGTTCGACATCAACTCATTTATTCGCATGGATAGAATCGTACTATTTCGGGAAGCGGAAATGAAGACCCTGGATCTAGTTTCCGCCATCCAGGCTGCAAGGAGTTTTGTATTCATTATACAGTAGACTAATTATAAACAGATGGCTGCGTCCATACTGTGTCTACATATGTCTATGATTATGATGTATTGTGAAATCATTCCTATATCAGAGCAGTAATTAGTTTGTTAGTTAAGTTTTTGATTTGAGTATGGGAATGCCTACCTCAGCGATGATATGATCTCATATATCTATTTTGTGTTGAATATTTGCAGGTTCCAACTGGTCTCTCCACAAGATAATCCTCGAAATGATAAAGTGCTTCACCCTTCCTAGATGATCTAAAACCCTAATCTACTACAGACCTCGCACTTTAGGGGGCAATCTGTTACACTAAAATTTTTCACCATGATTATTTGCAGTCAGTATGGCTCCATCAATAACCATACTGTCATCCTTGGCAAGTCTTATACCTCAGCTCCTCATGTCAAACTCCAAAAAAGAGAGAAAGCCTTTAAAAAATCAATATAACTCTGGTTCCGCACTTTCTCTTACTCTTACCTGCGTGCATGCACCTCAAGTACATAATACCTGCGTACTTGTACGCTCTGTCTGTAAAGGGGTGGGTGCGTACCCCTGTAAAAGTCAAAAGGCGCAAGTTTTACTTCAAAAACTTACTTGCAGTCGATTCTAGAGCATTCTAGAAGATGGTTTGACGTGGATTGAGCGCCTCCAGATGGTTCATGCATCCCAATGAAAGAGGAAGTTATCCCATGAAGAGGGGAGCTATCCCTTTGAAAGAGGGGCTTATCCCATTGATGGTGGACCTGTTTAACTTCCTCCAAAGCATTATAAATACAGGCATTGGGCTAGAGGCAAAGGAGGTTGAAAGTTGAACATTCCTAAGGGTAGATGCTGCTGAAATTAGGACTCCCTTATAGAGCTTGAGAGGAGATATCACATTCCTTTCTTAGCTTCATTTGGAAGTGGGTGAGCTGATCAAAGTAGAGGAGAACTCTTGTTGGACCTTGGGAGGGACCTGCACAACACCAAGGCATTGGTTGTAAGGTTTCTTTTATTTCCAATTAATACAATTAAGTTCATTTTTCTCAACAAGTTGTTATATATAATTTGTTTCATAAACTCCTTGGTCTTTATGATGAATATGTTTTATTATATGAGTTATTCAGGTGCTATGTAATCGTTTTCTTGTTTGTGTATGCAGGCTTCAAGGAGAGAAGCTCATCTGGATCGAAGAGACTTGGCTGCTACAAACAACGTTGGACTAAAGGTAAGCCTTAAACACCTGGTTTCTTTTATTTTAAATGCATATTTAGGGAAAGATAGGGCTTGATTGTTTTGTTTGTCACTAGAAAAGCCTTAGTTTCTAGGGAGGTCGGTTTTGTTCGCAAAATTGACTCTTTCCGTATGACACCAACATACCCCCAAACTGAAGGTATTGCATGTTCTCATGCAATCTATTACATTATTTTTTGATACTTGAGATTTGGCTTAAACTTTGCATGATATCATTTACTTAACTTTTGCAAAGTGTTTTTGATGAATTGCAACTTGGTTGGTTCTTGTGTTTCAACCATATTTTGTTTGTTGCCTTCAATTTTAATGTATGAACTTTGCATAATGATAATTTGATTTTTATTGCAAAGTATTTTTGTTGGAATGCATCATGGTTGGTTCTTGTGTAACAACCATGATTGTGTTGCATCCAATTAGCTTTTAAGTACTTTTTACAAAGCCATTTATATGCTCATGTAATAGTGAATATATTTTGAAGGTATGTGGGTTTTAGAATGTGATATATGAATATGGAAAAATATGAATGTGACAAAGTATGAATGTAAATGTATCCCCCCCAAACTGATGGTTTTGGCAATTTTATGAAATGAGGAAAGGAAGTTTTTTCCAAAAATTATCATTCTAGCTTTCAAGGAATTAAATGGTTAAAAGTTAGAAAATATCATACCGCAACTTACCCTTTCAAAAATGGATGAGAGTTGTGCATGTGTGGCTGCAAAATTCTGATCATAGTCTTCTTCACTTGGCTGTGAAAATGGTGGATGAAGTCGAAAAAGTGAATCTTTTATTGTTGCTGCATCTGCTGCTGGATCTTCTGTTGAATGTTCAGAATCTGCTGCTGAATGCAGCTGAAAATGTATAAGGCTTGGAAGGTATACAAAATTCAGAATTTACACTTCCCCCCAGCCTTATTTATTGACATGTCCTCAAGTCATTTACATTAAAAAATTGAAAAGTAATGAAAGTAAATCTGCTTCCTCTGCTACAAAATGATTGGTCTTCAAGTCTGCAACACTCATTGGCACAATTCTTGTCATGGGAATAAATGTTTCGGTGTCGAACATAGCAAGAATTTCTTAACTTAGTGGCCATTAATGGATGCCACTAGTCAGCACGGGAGCTCCCATCTTTGATGTGGATGAGAGTCAAGATGCCCCGAAGACATCTTTCTAAGTATGAATGAATTTGTTGTTGTTGAATACTTAAAAGATCTATCGAACAAGGGGCATTGATGAATTCCCATTGTTCATCGGCATGATAGCTTGCCATTAAGATATGCAAGCCTCAAGGCGTTTCTTAGAATAATATTTAGACTCAAGGACTATGGACTCAATGATTTACATAGAAACAGGGTTCAAAAAGCTTGTAAGTGAGCTACTTGCTTTTATTTGTGGGTTAGGAATGTATAGAAGTAATGAAGTGTATGTGAATAATGAAAAATGGATAATGACTCTTGCTGGGAAAATGTGATTTATGGCATGCTTTGACAAGTGGTGGGATTTACAATTTTTCAACAAGGGAAGAAAGGGGTAATGAATTTTATGATCATGGACTTATTCTTTTGAATTTCTCACGAAATTAGTCTTTTGAAGACCAGTTGTCATCACAACTTAATCTCCTTAATGATCATTTGATCATCTGAAACCTGCAAAAAAAACTTGGCATAAAGAACATAAGTGTGTTAAAAAAGAAATGGCCAATTCCTTGATGATTATTACACAAAAATTAATGCCAAATAAAATAGATTAAGGAGAATCAAAAGCGTAATTTTAGTCCAATTCATAATGTCGATAACAATCCATTTTTAATAAATATCCATAAAAAAAAAATCTACTCCCTGTTTGTGTCAGATGACTCATGGAATGTGCATGGAAAAAAGCTTGGCATTATAAAGATTTGTTGTGTCCTGTAGATTAGTATGTCATAGAAAAACATACAACAAGAAGAAGTTATAATTTTAATGCCAACTCTAAGCTATTAAAACAAGATAGTCATCCTTTGTATAATCCTCCAAATGTTCGATAAATCAATCCTCCAAATTCGCTTCCAAGTGTTCCATAATTTTTAAAAGATGCATGGCACATATTTATAATCAATGAAATCTATTAAATGCCAATGCATAACTTGATTTATCAATCTTGGAAATAAAATCAACTTAGATTCTCAAATTTCCAACTTTCTTCATGGCATTTTAAAAGTGACAGAATTGGAAATCCATGATAAAATATGTGAAACTGGATGTGATACTCATGTGCCTTTGTGCAGAGTGCCCTCGTAGACATGAATGCTAAATGTGGTTGTATAGAGAAAGCATGCAAATGTGGCTATATAGAGAAAACATGTAATGTGTTGGAAAAAAAAATTGTTGGCATGTTTTCTCTCGGCGTGCGCTGAGTTGGGTACTCTCGAACAGGGTATGGATCTCCATGGAAAAATAATTAAAAATTGATTTAAATCCGATGTCTTTGTCGGGAGTGTCATTGTTTACATGTGGTTATCTTTGACATATTACAAAGAAGTTATTATTATTGAATGGAGTGCCTTTCTCTTCTTGTAACAGATTGCAAACCTCAAATTTTGTAGTCTGCACACTATGTGTTCTTACATTAGCTATCAGATAATTTGTAATAGGAAAATTTACAACTTGGCACAGTTTAACTTTTACCAGAAATTTTTAATCTTTACCTTATTCACAAGCGTATGCTCACCAATAAAGGGCCTCTTGCAGCATGTCGGGGTGAATGAATTTCATGAAGCATTGATTGTTCAGTTGTTGTATCATCATTTCGCATGCTCTTTGCAACTGCATATCTCGATTACCAAATAAATATTACTTGATATAGTTTAAAATTGATCACGGATGACTGCGTGGAAGAAATATTAGAGCATGAGATCCTTTGTCTCTTATTTCTTTGCAGCTATGGCGCGATAAGGTGTATTTTGGCAAAGCTTCCTCACGCAGTGCTAAAGCAGCTAGAAGTAAACGAAAAAAAAAACTGGATGGAAATGTGAGAATGGCCACTAAAATGAGGATGATCGTCAATAACACGGAGCCGAATTCATCTCTAACGCCAATTCTTGATTTATCAGAGGTATCCATGGCCTCGGAGAGACTGATTTGCTAGAATAAGAAAAAAATTCCCACACTCTACTCTGCTCTATTTCCTGCTTCTATACTACGAAAGTTTTAATAGAATTGCAACACCATTGATATTTGTGAGCTCTCAGAATCTTTATCTATGTTATCAACACCAAATGCATAATTCCATGCACTTCCTTGATAGCGTATGATAATTGCTCCAATAGATCATTAATGTTCTATGTCCAATGCCAAATACGACAGACCAATCCTGAAGCTTCAACGATTTCTCTTCCCATATCTCTAAGTTGTCCATGCATTATTATCTTTTTTTCAATTTCGAATCCATTTAGACTAATAACAAGGAATTTGATGGCCATAGAAATCTGCTTCACTACCAATAAAACCCATAATTGTCTGTGCATTAATTTTAAAAACTGTTTTTTCTTCACGCAATCACCAAAACAAGGTCCCAAAGAACCATGATTTCCTCTCAAACCATTAGGAATTCAAGGAAACGATTTCTGGGTTATGTAATTCGTTCCGTTATAGAAAAAACCCATGTCTTCGGTTTTCCAGATTTATTTTTTTTTGATAAAAAATATGTTTCACAATGACCTATCAAAAGTACTGCGTATTCTCGCAATGCTCTAACAAAATCAAATCAGTTTGGTCACGACTCGATTCCATACCCATCGATTCTTCTATAAATTGTGATCTGTGTGGAAAGGAATTCAATTAATCGAAAGGCCTATTTGGTCACATGAAATGCCACTCTGAAACCCATTGAGATAACAACGATGCCCATACGGAAGAGTCACATCAAAATGAGACATAAGATTGATAAGAAAGTGAGAATTATGCTGAGATTGAGGTTGACCATCGAAATGGGAAATCAAGCAGGATTGATAATTGGATGAAGGGAAAGGGATACAAGAGACCCAACTGTGCAACCCAACCTGGCACACTTTGTTCACAATTAAGATCAAATGCAAAGAAGGATCTCATTATTATAGAAATTATGAGCTCCAAAAATTCAAAAGCCGAGAACAAAGTAAATGTAGAGAAGTTTCAACCTCCTATTTGAATTGTTTATATGCAGACTTGGCTTGCTTGAAGAAATGGTCCCATTGCATACAAGACCTAGCCTAAGAGGAAATATGGTTTTTTATCAAATCACTAAACTATAGATTTCATTTTTAAATTTGAAATTGAAAATAAACGAATTTAAAAAAAAATGATTTCGATTTCTTATAATGTTGTAGTTTTAATGATTTGTGCAATTTCTGAGCAAGAGATTTTTATATTATTTTTGAAAATAAATCAATAGATTTTCTGATCTTCTTGATCGCTCGAAGCACAGGAAGAGAGCATATTAACCTATTGATTTGTTTTTATTTTATTTTTGTGGGTTAGTGTGGATGGATTAGCTTATTCATGAAAAATGATGATTTTTTTTTTGAAAGAAAAGTTTATGAGATCTCGTTTTATTTTTCTAATCTATTCTACCTTAACTTGAAATATTTTTTTTATTTCCTAGGTAAAAGAATGCTTCCAGTGAAGCCACCTACGGACTAAGAATTCGAAAATGCTCACATCAAGATTTAAAATTTTTACCTTATGATTTGCAAGCATGTGAGTAGCCTGTCTTCTTCTTGGAGTTGGCACAAGGTTCTTCTAAAACCACTCTTTGATATTGTCCTTGCTCTCCAAGAAGTACATGTTTAACATCTTCAAATTTCTCATCCGTAGATGGATTAGTAACAAATGGGGGGCTTAAAAAGACTGAATTTGAAATTAAACTAAGTATGAAAATAAAAAATTCTCAAACTTGAACTCCGTTATGAAGATCCTACTGTCACCAGGTTTCACAAGTTAGTCCATAAAAAGAAATTGCAATAAAAATAACTTCCTAAGTCTATCTCCAAATGATCCTCCCTGGCAACGGCGCCAAAATGTTGGGTCTAAAATGCGGATGCAAATTAGAGTTCCATTTACTATCAACCCGGGAAAGTAAAACTTCGAGGAACATCCAATATATATGGACTTAGAGACAAACTAAACTAAACTAGGTGAAGAAATGCCAAAGCTCCCTTACAGGAGACTGCTCATTAATATTTCTAATCATCTTAATCAACAAACTATTTAAACTAATAAAATTAAACATTAAATAACAAATCAGATTCATCAAAAGAAACATTAATACTTTCTTACGAAAGGTCATTCGTTAATATTTCAAACATATGAACCGAATGAAATTTACAAACAAACATAAAATTAAAGCTTACCAAAACAAAAGTGTACTTGTTAGACAATGGGGGCCCTTCCAAGGATTCACAAGCACATCAAAAGAGAAGTCAAATGTAGAAGACCAAAGAAGCTCCATTTTATTTATCTTCAATTGAAATTTGCAATTACAAGTTCTATATTCCATGAGGTTCTAAAATCTCCATTACAATGATTCCAAATTCTAACTTCTCATTACAAACTTATAAGATCCTAAGGTATTAAATTCTAACTTCTCAATTCTAAATTCTAAATTCCAAAGTTACAAATGAAGGATATAACACTCCTATTTATACAAAAGTTATGATAACAAACTCATAAATGTGGATCCATTATTCCCTCTTCAAATCCACATATCTCTCAACCAATGGTGACACATAACCCTATCCTCCATGATCTTCTCCATGAAGTCCATGATCTCCTCAAATTCGAATTTGAACATAGAGTGCCACATAAGGGTGCCTTAGAAGCTTCCTTTGTACCTACACATGTCAACAAACTCATTCTAATTGTTAGGTATAAGTATACGGATATTATTTTCTAAAGTTTAACCACAAATTCACTTAAAAATACTAAGAATTAATAATGTTTTCGAAAACACAATGGTAACCCATTTAATGATGAAAGTGAAGATGATGTGGTGACATGGTGGTGGAATAGAGGTGAGAAAATGTGTGAATTGAGTGAAAGTGGATGTATTTTAAGGATAATTCTTATGCCCAACAATTGCTTCAAGAAGGTCTGGCACGACCGAAGGGAACTGGCTCTCCTTTAGTAGCTCCCACGCTACCAGCACAATCAACAGCAAGAGCCATGCGTAGTGGAAGGTCTTGCTTTGCTCTTGAGATTCACGACAGTTCGCCATGAACTCTCTACGAAGGTAGTCCGACCAGTTAAACCAGACTCCTTCTGCGCACTGTTGTGCGAGCGCAACGACAAGTGCCGGTACCTCGTCGGGGTGACACTTTCGCATCACCTTCCCTGCAAGGATCTGCATTGCTACCTTCATAGCAGGGTCACAATTGATGGAGATATCGTACCCACATGGGTTCTTTACTAGCTTGAATTTCTCCTTCATTGACTCTGCAAGCGCCTGCTCACCACCCTTGCTGCCAAAGATCATAGCTGGAGTTTCGCCTGTATATGATAGGCACGTTATTCTGTGAATCAACATATTGGTGATGGGTATTGGCTCCTCCAGCCACAGACACCCATCATGCACTAAGCATAGTAGTTGCTTGATGACCAAAATTGTCACCGGGGTGCAGTTATAGTGTGACATCTAGAGCAGGTTTAGCAATCCTGCCCTCTCTACCCCCTTGAGCCACCTCTATGGCTCCAACGCTGTCATTCTCGTATTTGTATCTATGATGCATCACATCAGCTATTCGGTCACCAGGTGTGGGAACTTATCGTGGTCTGCCAAGTCCTAGTCTTCAAACTTCAGTATCGGCACTCGGGCCAAGCACGGATCGTCGAAAGTAATTTCATTCAATAGTAGAGGGGTTTGCAGGGGAGTCTTACTCTCATCAATGTCCCTTGGGACCTTGGATTTAGGCTTGTGCAAAGGGACATACTCCGAAAATCGTGTAAGAGTGTCCGCAACCTGAGCTAACCTCCTCTACTTCCATCCTTATATCCTCATCGTCCAACAGGATGTCTTCGATATCTTCCTCCTTTGCTTCTAGGTTTATTGCCTTTCCTTTCTCCTGTGCAGTGGGCTTTGTGGGTTTCTTCTTGGCAAGGCGTGCACCGGTATGGCAGGCTGCTTGCCCTCCTTGCCCTTCACAATCTCCTTGGTTTGGGTGTTCTTCGGTCTCGGTGTTCTTGGTGATTTAGGGACCTCTGCCAATACTTCAGCTATTTTTGGAGCAGTTACTTCTGCCTCTCTCTCTGTTTCCTGTGCATTTTCCTCGGCTACCACTTCTTCGGTGTCCCTAGCTTCTGCGTGTGTTGACATGACGCTATTCACTAGTTCCTATGTCTCCTTTGACAATTGTTCAAACCTCGAACTTGCTATCAGATCTTAAAAGAATTCACAGTTCATGAGCACCTGAGAGTGCAACAACTGAATACTCAGAATACCAAGTGTTTTTTGTTGGAAAAACACATGTAATTTATAAGGTATTTTGAATTCAAATCCGACCATTCCCCCAAAATTGGTTCATTAATTCCGGATTGGCGACATACTTTCAAGTAGCTAAGCCATAAATTTCGTCTTAAATGTTTGCCGCCCACTCCATTTGGCCTCACTTTTGTCGTCTTGTCATGAACAGTGGCTGTAAGGGTCACTTTCTGGCCAACCTGTGCGATTTCTCCCTGGGTAGCACAACTCTCTTCGCGCTGTCGTGGACCCAGTGTCACATCCTTGCTTCGCACCATATTCCAATCGCATAACTCCCCAACCCGAGCAGTGTAGTTTATAGTCCTGCGCCTCTTTTCAGCTCCCTAGAGCATTAATACTGTGCTACGTTCATTTAGTCAAATGACCGGACCGCCACTGTATGGCTTTAAGCGACTGCCATTCACCGTTCCTGGGAAGGGTTCTCCATTCAATCTGACCAACTATACTGCTCCCCCATTGGTAGTCTCCTTAATAACATAAGGCCCTAACCAATGCATCCTGAACTTCCTTGGCTAAACCCAATGCATAAACCTGACACAAAAGTGGATGCAAAAAGAGTTGCAATATTTGATGCAAATATCTGATGCAAAAGAGGATGGGAACATGTATGCAAAAGTGGAGGCAAATGTGGGTACAACATTAAGTGCAAAACATGGCGCAAATTGTGGCACAACAAAAGTTGATGTAGTGATATATGCAAAGAAAGAAACAAACTTTGATGCAAACAAAGATGAAAAGGGGATGCAAAAGTGGATGTAAGCATGGGTCCAACAATTGATATGAATTTTGATGCAAAAGTGGATGCAACAGAAGTTGATGCAAAAGTAGATGAAAAACGAGATACAAAACCCAATGCAAATCTTGACACAAAAGTGGATACAAAAAGGGATGAAAACATAGATGTAAAAATCGATGGAAACATAGACATAAATGAGGATGCAAACGTGGGTGAAAAATTAGAAGTAAAAGTGGGTGCAACGGGAGATGCCAAACTAGGCGCAAATTGTGGCACAACAAAATTGGATGCAATAGTGGGCACAATAATAGATGCAAAAGAGGTTGTAAATATGGATGAAAAACAAGTTGCAAAAGCAGATGTAACAAAAGTGGAAGAAAAAATAGATGCAAACTAGACACAAACCTCAACACAAAACTTGGCGTAAAGGGGATGCAAAAAATGATGCAAAAATGGATACAAAAAAAGAATTAAAAAAGGATGCAAAAGAGGATGCAACATATTATGCAAAAGCTTATGTAAGTGTAGGTGCAAAAAGTCGATGCAATAGAGGATGCAAACGTAGATGAAACAAAATTAGGTGCCAAACTTAATGCAAAACATGGAACTAAACCTGGCACATAGGATGACACAAACCTTGGCATAAAACCTGGTGCAAAACTTATTGCAATACCTGGTGCTAAACTTGGTGTAAGACTTGGTGAAAAACTCGATGCAAATTTTGCATCAAGGTATGCACCATATTTGATAAATGGATGCAAATAGCACCAAAAATGGGCTCTAGACGCAAAAAAGGAAGCAACAAGGGACGCTAAACACAGGTTTTTGTTGTAGTGGGGTGATCGTGTTCTTGATGGTATGCACAAGTCCACATGTACTAGATGAAGTGGCTTTGATTGTGAGATCTCCTTAGACTTGAATGAAACTCAAATTTTCTTACCAAATTGAAAATATTTGCAAATCGTAGTCTCTGGTTTTGACAGGCTGGGTAAATCTTTGACAACATTTTTCTTTCTTAGTTTAATTATTGGATCAAAATTTAGATGCCCAAGTCTTATATGCCACAACCAACTCTAATCAATCTTTGATAAGAAACACCTCTCTCATTTCTCTTTTAGAAAATAAACATTACTTTCTATTCTCAAAACTTCAACCACTATTTCACCTGTTCCTGCAAACTTGATTTGACATTATTTAGCTTTAAAATTGACATCATAGCCTTGATCACACTGAGTAGATTGTGCTTCAGCCCATCAACAAATAAAACATTCTTCACTTTACCTTTTCCAATAAAGAGACTCACAACTCTTTTGCCAAAAATCTTACTATGTGCATTGTTACCAAAGGTTACATTACCCTTTTCAACTGGTTTCCATGTCGAAAATTTGCTTTTGTCTCCTGAAATGTGCTTGGAACAACCACTATCCACATACCAGTGACTACCTTCATTCTAAGCATACAAAACAATATCACATTGCTCTATTTTCTCCTTTTCTCTCCACACCTTGGTCTCTTGACTAATCTACTCAATACCCCGTTCATACCTCTTTTACGTAAGTCTTCAATCAAATTCTATATGCCCAAAATTTGACATTTAAATCATTGAATTAGATTGTGCAAATAAGCAAAAGAATTGTTGTACCTAGGTCTGCTTTTCCTCTGTCTAATCTATTGATTTCTTCTTCTTTATTGAGTTGTCTGTAGGCTAAATTCACTTTGCAATTTTCTGCATTGTGGCCATAATTCATGTAGCTAAAACAATAACATGGAAAAATGTCAATACACCTAAAAAATTGTCTTCTATTAATTGGATGGACTGATTTCTGGGTTTTTTCAATTTGCTTGACCAACATTGTTGTGTGTAGAATTTCTCTTAATTTTTTGTTGTTGATCATTCTTTAATTGGTTATTAGTCTGCGTGGTATATTTTCCTTCTTACTTCTCTGCAGTCCCTCCTTTTGCTTCTAGTAAAAACGTGATGGATTTCTTACCCTTTGATTTTGTTTTTGCATTGGATTCAACCTCAAATCCAAGACCAGTTCGATCTTTGGAATCTCTCTGTGCTTCCAAAAGCTCATCTAAATTGTTAGTCCCTTTTCCAAATTTTCAATTAAAACTCAACTAGGTCTTTTCCTTTTCTAATTCTTTTCTCTACAAAACAATTTCACCCTCTAGCCTTTCACAAGCTTGATTCTTCTCATTCAACTTCTAATTTAAATATTCTTTAATATTCTTGTCTTCTTCAATTTGCAGGAGGAATGGTTCAACAGTTTCAACTTTTTCCTTTACCAACAACTCTTTCTAGGATTTATTTTTCTTTCTCATCCTTTCTATTTCTTCAAGTGCACATACCAACACTCCTTCTAGGTCAACTTCAACATCTTCTTCATTGGAATTAATGGCTTCAACTTGCAGATTGTCTATATCCATCACCATGAATTATCTTGGGCTTTCATAATCTTTTTCCTCATTTGAGGATTGGCTAACTTCACTTTCACAGGAGTTGGCTTCTTTAATGTAGATACTCCTCTTCTGAGCCTTCTTCCTATCCTTTTGTACTTTCCTAAATTTTTCTCTTGTATTATAGTCCTTCTTCTTTTCAGGACACTTTGAAGCATAGTGACCAAATTTTCCATAGTTAAAGCACTTAAAAAGTAACTTACCTTTATATTTACCTAAGCCTCTCTTGAGCTTCCTCAAAAACCTGTCTTCTTCTTCATTTGATTCACAACATGAATCATCATGCTTTTCCTTGGGATTATTATCTTCTTTGAAGGCTGATTCTTTTGTTGCAGGCTTTCCATTTGATATTCTCATCTTATATGTAGTAAGGATGACAAGTAATCGGTCTAGAGGGCGAGTGTTCAGATTGGTCATTTCTTCAATGGCCGAAACCTTGAGATTAAATATCTCAAGAAGAGATCTCAACACCTTTTAAACTGCTACAGACTCTTCTAATTTCTCATCATGGCCTCTTATAGTGTTCACAAACTCTTCAACTCCTAAAAAATATTTTGCAATATCTCCATTGTCATGCATCCTCAAAGACTCGAATTGCATTCTAAAAACTTGAAGTTTAGATTCTTTTAACTTGTTGCCACATTCATAACAACTACTCATCTTGTCCTAGATAACTTTGTCAAATGTGCAGTCCATTACTTTGACAAGTTCTAATTTAGGTAGGCTAGAAAGTAGGGCATTCATGGCTTTAGCATTGCATGTAAACTCCATATTTTGATATTTAGTAATCATTGTTGGAGGCTTTTGATATTCTTCTTCCATAGCATCCCATACATCAACTCCAAGTGATTGAATGTAGGTTTTCATCCTTACTTTCCAAAACACATAGTTTGTTCCATTGAACATAGGTTCCCTATTGGTAAATCCTCCTTCCTGGTTTTCCATGGTCCTTGATATTTCTTCCAGTTGTTAAACTAATATGAAGTAACTTGGCTTTGATACCAATTGTTAGAAACTAGGACAATACTGAGAAGGGGGTTGAATTAGTATTGTAGGAATTTTAACAATTTTATTTCACTTGTAATAATATTAGGACACCATAAAAATATTTAGTAATTAATTCATATGAGAATGACATGAACCAACATGAAAAGCACAAATAGCACACAAATATTCTTTAACTTTACTTCAATTCCTTCACAAGGCAAGCTACAACTTTCTTTACAAATTTCTCTGGCTACAACCAAAACGAAGCTATAACTCTCTAATTTATCAGCTACAACTAATTGGAGCTATAACCCCAAAATATTTACCAACACATAATGGAAGCAAATGCAACCCCTGATCTGAAAGCTACACCTTGCTTGCCATTAATGATTCATTTTTCATCCATTTTCACACTAGAACCATGAATTCCAAATCCATAAAATTAAATTTGTCTCTACAAACCCTCACCAAAACACCTTCTACAATCTCTTGTTACTGAACACACCAACAACATCAATTCACCTCTAATTGCACCCTGCCACCATAATCCACTACTAAAAAAATCTCAAACCTTGCTCAATCAATTATGCTTATAAATATTTTATACTGATAGTTTTAGCTTATTTTCATTTTAGTTATCTTCACTTTAATTCTTTCATGAACCAATTATTTATGGCTTTCTCCCGCTCAAAATGTGTCTTCTGAATTGATCTTCAATTATCAACCTCTGTTATGTTGTTCTGAGCTCAATCTTTGAGCTTTTATGTTAAGTTTAGGTATTCTAGCACTTTACAGGGTTTAGCAAGAGATTTAGCTGCAGTTCCAACTTTAGTTTGGCACAAAATATAGAAAAAATGTCAAATTTACTACCAATAATGTCCATGCCACCATATTTAGCCTTTACCCCTGACATTTATATTTTTTCCCTATTCACCACATAGAATCATGCACTGTGACCTCCTCCTTGGTCCTTGAGCACTTAAATTTTTATCTATGTTCCTCTTCTTGTTAACCTCCATGCCCTTGGTCAATTTGCTACATGAAACCTATCCTAGTGCTAATGATTAGTTCCCAACACCATTTATCCCGACGCTTTTTCTTGTGCGCATTTAAAAAACTTTTGGGGTCATGCCGCTCGGTTGACATGTTCCATGGGGAGACCTCTCATCTTCTTTGATTGGTTGTTGCTACCAGTGTGTACCGTCGATGTGTCTCGCACCTAGAAACCCTATCGGTTTCTCTATGCACCTTTAACTTACACTAGTAGAAAATGAGCAATTAGTGACTAGGTGACTAAAAAAGTTAGTCACCATAGATTTTCCAAGTGAAATACTAAAAAAATGAGCAATCTTAAGTGACCAAACTAAAAGCGACTAACATAAATCACTAATTTAGTTGCGGGTTAAAATATGTTACTAGCTAATAAGTAATACAACTAAAAATGACTAACATGAATGACTAATTTAGTCTAAGAACAAAAATACAACTACCTAACAAGTACTACAATAATATGAATCAGTTTTTTATGTTAGTCATCTTAATTCTGTCAAGCAATATAAACTTGCAATTAATAGGGGATTTAAAGGTTGTTAAACATTGGTTGAAAGGTTATCCTTCCTTAAACACTTCTTCATCCTCACATGGTGTATAGGTGAGCCAACTTTGCACTATGTATCTCTAATAATTTGTAATTTTAAAAATATATTTTTTAATAAAAAGAAATTATTTTATGTATTTTTTAAAAATCTATTCATTGAATCTAATTGGGTCTAGTTCTAATTTGAAATTAATTTAAAGGGAAATTTTAATTTTTAAGACTATAATATCAAATAAAAACTACTTTAATTTCATATTAACCGACCTACATCCATCTTAACCCCGGATCTATCGAGCGTTGAGAGGGGTCCAATCTCTCGAGGTGCAAACTTTTTTTTCTAGTGCAAAACTTGAGGAAATGTTTTCACCTCGAGAGATTGGATCCCTCTTGGCACTTGATAGTTATAGGGTTAATATGGATCTAGGTTGGTTATATAATACTATATAATATCTATATGTGAATTTGTGTCTCTGTGTTATTCCCTCTCTCTATATCAACACCGAAACATACACACACTCTCTCTCCCTCTCTTCCCCTTCTCTCCCTCTCTATCTATATCCTTCTCTCTATGCACAAGTCCACATGTACTAGATGAAGTGGCTTTGATTGTGAGATCTCCTTAGACTTGAATGAAACTCAAATTTTCTTACCAAATTGAAAATATTTGCAAATCGTAGTCTCTGGTTTTGACAGGCTGGGTAAATCTTTGACAACATTTTTCTTTCTTAGTTTAATTATTGGATCAAAATTTAGATGCCCAAGTCTTATATGCCACAACCAACTCTAATCAATCTTTGATAAGAAAGACCTCTCTCATTTCTCTTTTAGAAAATAAACATTACTTTCTGTTCTCAAAACTTCAACCACTATTTCACCTGTTCCTGCAAACTTGATTTGACATTATTTAGCTTTAAAATTGACATCATAGCCTTGATCACACTGAGTAGATTGTGCTTCAGCCCATCAACAAATAAAACATTCTTCACTTTACCTTTTCCAATAAAGAGACTCACAACTCTTTTGCCAAAAATCTTACTATGTGCATTGTTACCAAAGGTTACATTACCCTTTTCAACTGGTTTCCATGTCGAAAATTTGCTTTTGTCTCCTGAAATGTGCTTGGAACAACCACTATCCACATACCAGTGACTACCTTCATTCTAAGCATACAAAACAATATCACATTGCTCTATTTTCTCCTTTTCTCTCCACACCTTGGTCTCTTGACTAATCTACTCAATACCCCGTTCATACCTCTTTTACGTAAGTCTTCAATCAAATTCTATATGCCCAAAATTTGACATTTAAATCATTGAATTAGATTGTGCAAATAAGCAAAAGAATTGTTGTACCTAGGTCTGCTTTTCCTCTGTCTAATCTATTGATTTCTTCTTCTTTATTGAGTTGTCTGTAGGCCAAATTCACTTTGCAATTTTCTGCATTGTGGCCATAATTCATGTAGCTAAAACAATAACATGGAAAAATGTCAATACACCTAAAAAATTGTCTTCTATTAATTGGATGGACTGATTTCTGGGTTTTTTCAATTTGCTTGACCAACATTGTTGTGTGTAGAATTTCTCTTAATTTTTTGTTGTTGATCATTCTTTAATTGGTTATTAGTCTGCGTGGTATATTTTCCTTCTTACTTCTCTGCAGTCCCTCCTTTTGCTTCTAGTAAAAACGTGATGGATTTCTTACCCTTTGATTTTGTTTTTGCATTGGATTCAACCTCAAATCCAAGACCAGTTCGATCTTTGGAATCTCTCTGTGCTTCCAAAAGCTCATCTAAATTGTTAGTCCCTTTTCCAAATTTTCAATTAAAACTCAACTAGGTCTTTTCCTTTTCTAATTCTTTTCTCTACAAAACAATTTCACCCTCTAGCCTTTCACAAGCTTGATTCTTCTCATTCAACTTCTAATTTAAATATTCTTTAATATTCTTGTCTTCTTCAATTTGCAGGAGGAATGGTTCAACAGTTTCAACTTTTTCCTTTACCAACAACTCTTTCTAGGATTTATTTTTCTTTCTCATCCTTTCTATTTCTTCAAGTGCACATACCAACACTCCTTCTAGGTCAACTTCAACATCTTCTTCATTGGAATTAATGGCTTCAACTTGCAGATTGTCTATATCCATCACCATGAATTATCTTGGGCTTTCATAATCTTTTTCCTCATTTGAGGATTGGCTAACTTCACTTTCACAGGAGTTGGCTTCTTTAATGTAGATACTCCTCTTCTGAGCCTTCTTCCTATCCTTTTGTACTTTCCTAAATTTTTCTCTTGTATTATAGTCCTTCTTCTTTTCAGGACACTTTGAAGCATAGTGACCAAATTTTCCATAGTTAAAGCACTTAAAAGGTAACTTACCTTTATATTTACCTAAGCCTCTCTTGAGCTTCCTCAAAAACCTGTCTTCTTCTTCATTTGATTCACAACATGAATCATCATGCTTTTCCTTGGGATTATTATCTTCTTTGAAGGCTGATTCTTTTGCTGCAGGCTTTCCATTTGATATTCTCATCTTATATGTAGTAAGGATGACAAGTAATCGGTCTAGAGGGCGAGTGTTCAGATTGGTCATTTCTTCAATGGCCGAAACCTTGAGATTAAATATCTCAAGAAGAGATCTCAACACCTTTTAAACTGCTACAGACTCTTCTAATTTCTCATCATGGCCTCTTATAGTGTTCACAAACTCTTCAACTCCTAAAAAATATTTTGCAATATCTCCATTGTCATGCATCCTCAAAGACTCGAATTGCATTCTAAAAACTTGAAGTTTAGATTCTTTTAACTTGTTGCCACATTCATAACAACTACTCATCTTGTCCTAGATAACTTTGTCCAATGTGCAGTGCATTACTTTGACAAGTTCTAATTTAGGTAGGCTAGAAAGTAGGGCATTCATGGCTTTAGCATTGCATGTAAACTCCATATTTTGATATTTAGTAATCATTGTTGGAGGCTTTTGATATTCTTCTTCCATAGCATCCCATACATCAACTCCAAGTGATTGAATGCAGGTTTTCATCCTTACTTTCCAAAACACATGGTTTGTTCCATTGGACATAGGTTCCCTATTGGTAAATCCTCCTTCCTGATTTACCATGGTCCTTGATATTTCTTCCAGTTTTTAAACTAATATGAAGTAACTTGGCTTTGATACCAATTGTTTGAAACTAGGACAATACTGAGAAGGGGGTTGAATTAGTATTGTAGGAATTTTAGCAATTTTATTTCACTTGTAATAATATTAGGACACCATAAAAATATTTAGTAATTAATTCATATGAGAATGACATGAACCAACATGAAAAGCACAAATAGCACAAAAATATCCTTTAACTTTACTTCAATTCCTTCACAAGGCAAGCTACAACTTTCTTTACAAATTTCTCTGGCTACAACCAAAACGAAGCTATAACTCTCTAATTTATCAGCTACAACTAATTGGAGCTATAACCCCAAAATATTTACCAACACATAATGGAAGCAAATGCAACCCCTGATCTGAAAGCTACACCTTGCTTGCCATTAATGATTCATTTTTCATCCATTTTCACACTAGAACCATGAATTCCAAATCCATAAAATTAAATTTGTCTCTACAAACCCTCACCAAAACACCTTCTACAATCTCTTGTTACTGAACACACCAACAACATCAATTCACCTCTAATTGCACCCTGCCACCATAATCCACTGCTAAAAAAATCTCAAACCTTGCTCAATCAATTATGCTTATAAATATTTTATACTGATAGTTTTAGCTTATTTTCATTTTAGTTATCTTCACTTTAATTCTTTCATGAACCAATTATTTATGGCTTTCTCCCGCTCAAAATGTGTCTTCTGAATTGATCTTCAATTATCAACCTCTGTTATGTTGTTCTGAGCTCAATCTTTGAGCTTTTATGTTAAGTTTAGGTATTCTAGCACTTTACAGGGTTTAGCAAGAGATTTAGCTGCAGTTCCAACTTTAGTTTGGCACAAAATATAGAAAAAATGTCAAATTTACTACCAATAATGTCCATGCCACCATATTTAGCCTTTACCCCTGACATTTATATTTTTTCCCTATTCACCACATAGAATCATGCACTGTGACCTCCTCCTTGGTCCTTGAGCACTTAAATTTTTATCTATGTTCCTCTTCTTGTTAACCTCCATGCCCTTGGTCAATTTGCTACATGAAACCTATCCTAGTGCTAATGATTAGTTCCCAACACCATTTATCCCGACGCTTTTTCTTGTGCGCATTTAAAAAACTTTTGGGGTCATGCCGCTCGGTTGACATGTTCCATGGGGAGACCTCTCATCTTCTTTGATTGGTTGTTGCTACCAGTGTGTACCGTCGATGTGTCTCGCACCTAGAAACCCTATCAGTTTCTCTATGCACCTTTAACTTACACTAGTAGAAAATGAGCAATTAGTGACTAGGTGACTAAAAAAGTTAGTCACCATAGATTTTCCAAGTGAAATACTAAAAAAATGAGCAATCTTAAGTGACCAAACTAAAAGCGACTAACATAAATCACTAATTTAGTCGCGGGTTAAAATATGTTACTAGCTAATAAGTAATACAACTAAAAATGACTAACATGAATGACTAATTTAGTCTAAGAACAAAAATACAACTACCTAACAAGTACTACAATAATATGAATCAGTTTTTTATGTTAGTCATCTTAATTCTGTCAAGCAATATAAACTTGCAATTAATAGGGGATTTAAAGGTTGTTAAACATTGGTTGAAAGGTTATCCTTCCTTAAACACTTCTTCATCCTCACATGGTGTATTGGTGAGCCAACTTTGCACTATGTATCTCTAATAATTTGTAATTTTAAAAATATATTTTTTAATAAAAAGAAATTATTTTATGTATTTTTTAAAAATCAATTCATTGAATATAATTGGGTCTAATTCTAATTTGAAATTAATTTAAAGGGAAATTTTAATTTTTAAGACTATAATATCAAATAAAAAATACTTTAATTTCATATTAACCGACCTACATCCATCTTAACCACGGATCTATCGAGCGTTGAGAGGGGTCCAATCTCTCGAGGTGCAAACTTTTTTTTCTAGTGCAAAATTTGAGGAAATGTTTTCACCTCGAGAGATTGGATCCCTCTTGGCACTTGATAGTTACAGGGTTAATATGGATCTAGGTTGGTTATATAATACTATATAATATCTATATGTGTATTTGTGTCTCTGTGTTATTCCCTCTCTCTATATCAACACCGAAACATACACACACTCTCTCTCCCTCTCTTCCCCTTCTCTCCCTCTCTATCTATATCCTTCTCTCTATTGCCCCGCCACCCCCCCCCCCCCCCCGCGCTCTCCTCTCTTCCTCACTCTCTCTCTCCACCTTTTTCCCTCTATATTTTTCTTGTTCCCTCCCTCTCTTACCCCCTCCAATTCCATCTCTCTCTCCTCATGTCTATCTTCCTTCCTATCTATCCCGTATCTCCCACCTCCCTCTATCTCCCCCCCAAATCACTCTCCCTCTATCTCTCTCTCTCTCTCCCGTCCAACTCTATCACTATCTCCCCCCTCCCTGTCCTTCTCCATCTCTCTCCCTTCCCCTTCTCTCCCTATCTCTATCCTCTCCTCTCCTTTCTCTTCCCTCTTCTCCTCTCTCCCTCACTCTCTCTCCACCTCTCCCTTCTCAGTCCTCTCTCTCTCCACCTCTATCTATCTATGTCTTTTTTCTTTCCTCCCTCTCCCTCCCACTCTCCCTCCCACTCCAACTCCATCTCTCTCTCTCTCTCCTCTCTCTTCCTTTCTCTCACTCCCTCTCTTCCACCTCACTCTCTCTCCCCCGCATCACTCTCTCTTTCTCTCTCTCTATAAACTTTTTCACCATCTCGCTCCCTCTCTCCACCCCCTCCCCAACTCTCTCTTAAATTTGATCACATTGTATTGTGTTTAAGAAATTATCTAAATTATAAAAACTTAATTGGTCGTAAAATATTAAACCTATATTTTGGATCAATCATGTCAAAGAAAATAAAATAATGAAAACTTTAAAAAATCATACAATATATTTAATCTATTATAATTAGTCAATTTGCTTGCTCTCATCCCTTGGATCCTTAGCTATATATATATATATATATAAAGAACCGCCATAGATCCATCTTAGCTTAATTTTATCAAAACCTTATTTTAATTTCTATGGTAATATTTTTAGTAGTCGTGAGGATACAATGTTTAGATATATCTCAAATTGTAAAATTTTCCGTTTTAGATTAAAGTAAAAAAATGTTGTAAAATTAAATTAAAATAAAATATTTTTACTGTGAAATAACTTATGGTTTTTTGGCATGTGGTATTGATAAGCCATAGTATTGGTCCATGGTATTGTAACAAAGGGGATTTACAAGTTAATATCCATGGTAAAGTGAGGGCGAATATCCATGGTTAACAATCTTGTCATATTGTTATAAAATATTTGATTGTGAAATAATCTATTTTTTTTGGGCCTGTGGTATTGATAATCCATGGTATTGGCCCATGGTATTGTAACAAAGGCTATTTTTTACAAGTTAATAATATGTACCATAATGTGGGCGTGAATATTCACAGTTGAGAATCTTGAAATATTGTTGTAAAATATTTTAGTTGTGAAATAAGTTATGGTTTTTGGACTTTTAGTATTGATAAGCCATGGTATTGGTTGTAATATATTAAACCTATATTTTGGATCAATCATGTCAAAGAAAATAAAATAATGAAAAACTTTAAAAAACATGCGCTATATTTAATCTATTATAATTAGTCAATTTGATTTATCTCATGCTTTGGATCCTTATCTAAGATGGATCTATGTTGATTATATATATAAAGAACGAGTTTTATTTGGAAGATTTTCTGGTGGGTTTTTCCGGTCATTATTCTTTAAAATTCGGCAAGAATTTATTGAAATACAAGTTTCATGGTAACCCTTGCACAATCGAAGTGCCCTAAGGGTTTTTTAGGGTACTAAATCCATATATACAGTCAAACAACCATAACATCAATATTTCACCTCAAATGCTTCCACCAAATTCCGGACTTGGAAAGTCTAAAAAATCGCACTAAAGACAAACCTTAATTTAATTTCTATGGGATTATTTTTGGTAGTCGTGAGGATAGAGGGTTTAGATATATCTCAAATTGTAACATTTTCCCTTTTAGATTCAATTAAAAACTGTTGTAAAATTAAATTAAAATAAAATATTTTTAATATGAAATAAGTTATGGTTTTTGACATGTGGTATTGAGAAGCCATGGTATTGGCCCATGGTATTGTAACAAAGTGGATTTACAAGTTAATATCCTTGGTAAAGTGAGGGCGAATATCCATGGTTAATAATCTTGTCATATTATTATAAAATATTTGATTGTGAAATAATTTATGTTTTTTGGGCATGTGGTATTGATAATCCATGGTATTGATCCATGGTATTATAACAAAAGCTATTTTTTACATGTTAATAATATCTACCGTAATGTGGGGATGAATATCCACGGTTAATAATCTTGTCATATTGTTGCAAAATATTTTGGTTGTGAAATAAGTTATGTTTTCGGACTTGTAGTATTGATAAGCCATGGTATTGACTCATAGTATTATAACAAAGCTTATTCACAAGTTAATAACAAAATCAAAATATAACAAATTAAATTTTATTATTTTTATTAATTTAACCTTTTATTATTAATTGAGGTCATATTTAAATGTTTACACTCATCCTAATATCATTTTTAACTTCTTCTTCTTCTTCTTTTTAATTTAGCGGCTTAGGAAAAAATAACAAATTCTTATTAAAAATAAATCATTTAATGAAATTGCAATTTATATATTTTATTTTATATTATAAATATTTCTTTTATATTTATATTATAAATATTTCTTTTCTTTTTCATTTCCAGTTTGATGGGATTCTGAGGAAGGGCAAAGGTCACTAGGTGTGGATATTTTGGTAATTTGTACATGCGTATGAATTTAGTCTCTGTTCTTATTTTTTTACTAAAGAGGATTTTTGTTTGTATGGGTAAATAATTCCATGGGATTCGAAGGAGGAAGGGCAAGGTCACTAGGCGTGGATATTTTGGTAATTTGTACTTGGGTATGAATTTGGACTCCGTTCTTCCTTTTTACTAAAGAGGATTTTTGTTTGTATGGGTAAATAATTTCGAGCGTTTATATGATCAAAGTATAAATTTTATCTAGAGTTGAGGGTTTAATGATTTTGATAAGGGCAAGGTCACTAGGCGTGGATATTTTGGTAATTTGTACATGGGTATGAATTTGGACTTTGTTCTTCCTTTTTACTAAAGAGGATTTTTGTTTGTATGGGTAAAAAATTCCATGGGATTCGAAGGAGGAAGGGCAAGGTCACTAGGCGTGGGTATTTTGGTAATTTGTACTTGGGTATGAATTTGGTCTCTGTTCTTCCTTTTTACTAAAGAGAATTTTTGTTTGTATGAGTAAATAATTTCGAGCGTTTATATGATCAAAGCGTAAATTTTATCTAGAGTTGGGGGTTTAATGATTTTGATAAGGGCAAGGTCATTGGGTGTGGATATTTTGGTAATTTGTACATGGGTTTGAATTTGGACTTTGTTCTTCCTTTTTACTAAAGAAGATTTTTGTTCTTATGGGTAAGTAATTTCGAGGGTTTATATGATCAAAGCATAAATTTTATCTAGAGTTGAGGGTTTAATGATTATGATATTTTGGTAATTTATACATGGGTATGAATTTGGACTATGTTCTTCTTTTTTACTAAAGAGGATTTTTGTTTGTATGGGTAAATAATTTCGAGGGTTTATATGATCAAAGCATAAATTTTATCTAGAGTTGAGGGTTTAATGATTTTGATAACGACAAGGTCATTGGGGGTGTATATTTTGGTAATTTGTACATGGGTAGGAATTTGGACTCTGGTCTTTCTTTTTACTAGAGTTGAGGGTTTAATGATTATGATATTTTGGTAATTTGTAGATAGGTATGAATTTGGACTCTGTTCTTCCTTTTTACTAAAGAGGATTTTTATTTTTATGGGTAAATAATTTATATGATCAAAGCATAAATTTTATCTAGAGTTGAGGGTTTAATGATTATGATATTTTGTTAATTTGTACATGGGTATGAATTTGGACTCTATTCTTCCCTTTTACTAAAGAGGATTTTTGTTTGTATGGGTAAATAAATTCGAGGGTTTATATGATCAAAGTATAAATTTTATCTAGAATTGAGGGTTTAATGATTTTGATAAGGGCAAGGTCATTGAGCATGGATATTTTTATCTAGAATTAAGGGTTTAATGATTTTAATAAGGGAAAGGTCATTGGGCGTGGATATTTTGGCAATTTGTACATGGGTATGAATTTAGACTCTATTCTTCCTTTTTACTAAAGAGGATTTTTGTTCTTATGGATAAATAATTTCCACAGTTTATATGATCAAAGCATAAATTTTATAATGATTATGATATTTTGGTAATTTGTACCTGAGTATGAATTTGGACTCTGTTCTTCCTTTTTACTAAAGAGGATTTTTGTTCTTATGGGTAAATAATTTTGAGGGTTTATATGATCAAATCATAAATTTTATTTAGAGTTGAGAGTTTAATGATTATGATGGAGATCTTGATTGCTGCCAACAATTCATCAAAAGACAATGCACAAGTAAGCATTTTTCATGTCCTTATTGTACAAATGGTTTAATGATTATGATAATGAAGATCTTGATTGTGGCCAACAATTCATCAAAAGACAATGGATAAGTAAGCATTTTTCATATTCTTATTGTACAAATCAGTTCGATCCTCCCTAACTTTTCTAGGGTCAGAACTCATGAAAAATTATTTTTTCTTCTCACCATTTTTTAGTGGTTGATTTTTTGTGTAATGGACTCTACCGTGCCCAAATTAAAAGGGCTCAAGTGATGCAAGAAAATTTTCTGGTAGGATGCAAATACTAGACCTTCCTCAAACTTTGTTACATGAAATTAAAATTTCTTGTAATCATGAACATAAAATCTTATATGTTTCATCCTTAAGTTCTGATCTAGATGCCTACATTTTTAAGCCATGTTACTATATTTTAAGTAGAATATACTTAGATCGATTAAACCTTACAACTCTCCAAATATTAGGTTAATTTCAGCTAAAAAGAAGGAACCGGAAGGACATTTTCAATTTAGATTCAATTCTTACAAACAATTATTAAAAATGGAAGAACTCAATGGTCTGATAACTTCTACCCACCCATCAATTTCGAAGACCTTTGGTATTATTCTGAACCTAAACATAGAGAGTAGTAGAAGAAGAGGAGCCTGGATGAGGTGGACCCTAACTTGCTTGATACTTTTCAAAATTTGGGCATGCCCTTGACTAGAAGAAGAGATTAACCAACGTTGTTGTAGATGTTTTTTTAGACAATGTTTTCATGCTACCATGCATAGGTAGACTCTATAGGTAGTTGAGGTTATCCTTTGTTCATTATAAGAGGTAATCCAGGAGTATCTTTATCTAGTTAGGAAGTAGCTTGACAGGGTTGTTGCTCCTGCTGATAACTATTATGCTGCATTGTATTTTTATTTTTTTAGTGATAGCTCCTTATTGAATCTCCAAGCACACTTTGTCACCCATGGAAATATCCACTTATTTCAGGATGAATGATATGGAGACCAGGCATTTGAGAGGACTCATATTTTTGTAGATGAGAGGAGTTATGTGAGGTGAGAGGAGTCCTGTGACATATATTGAAGGATGAATTGTACCATTTTATGACACCAATCATCTCCATGCCATAGTAGTGGATATCTATTACACCGAGGGAGCAATGATAAAGTATTCCACTGTAAAGAATTGGTATGTCGGGGATGAGGAATGTAGATGTGGGATTTATAATTTTATTATGAAAATAGGTTTGTGTGATGGAGACAAATCAAGGATTTCATGGACCTGAGTAGAGATTGGTTCAACAATCACTTGGAAATACTCAAGCATTGTTTTGAAAGGCGATGATGCAATTGGAGAGTTCTATTCTATTGCCTTGAAAAATAACTATCAATAGGGGGGGACAAGGACGATCCATATAGGGAAGAATTGCAACAGTAGGATTGTTTCTAAAATTATATCTATAGGCAAGTCAAGGGACTACTATAGAGGATTAGTGCAGGTGCAATCAAATTATCATAATGCAAGGAATTTTTCACAGTGTGATTTGAAGCTCATTGGTGACTAGGAAGTTGCAAATACTTATCGTTACATTCAGGTACAATTGAGTTGCATTCTAAAGTCTCTAATTTCATTTATTGATAGTCCTTCTTGTGTCCTTGTCTCTCTTAATTTAATTATAGTAGGATTGGAATGGGTTAAAAAATCATGCATATCATTGTGTCAAATAGATACCCACATGTCACTACATGTCATTGTGCATAATCTTTGTTTTTGATACAATTAGAAGTGAGCAATATGATATGTGTGCATACACAAAAAATCCTAACATGCATGTTGAATCCCCCTCCAATTCCATTTTCTATGGTGACATTTTATTTGCTTTGTTTATACAGGTCATCTAGCCACATAGTGGCCACTATCGAATGTTGAGGTATATGTCATATAAATATTTTATAGTCTACTTTATTTTATATTCAAGTATTCATTGTCTTTCATGTCTTATACTCTGCATTGTATCTTCTTTCATTTTTAGGAGAGGAACTCAATATTGATGGTAAGAAGCAACAATTGAAGAAAGAGGAGAACAATAACACTAGAGTGACAAATGCAAAATGAGAGAGAGAAGAGAATTTGTATAGTGGTACCCTTAGAGCCAATATCTTGCATAAGACACACTCATAGAGACTGATGGTCAAGCCTTCAGAGTTGGGGAATTCACTTGCAATGCTTTGGCAACACAGTGATAATGTTTTGAAATGATGAAACAATATTTAATGTGTAAATTGTAACCCAACCCATATTAAGTTGAAAACTCATATTGTAATACTTTATATTTTATATAATAAAATTTATATGGTTGAAATTATTTTTATTTGCACTTGATATTATTTAGTCTTGTAATTAACATATGTAACTTTGTGTTATCATATTATATAAACATGTACATTATATGACATTTTCTTAAAATTTAGTCACAAAATCATACTAATTAATTTATGGTGATTAATAATAAACACATAAAATAAATCTAAAACTACTAAATTAGTAGTTTATATTAATTAATGATGAACACGAATAAAATGAACATATGACTAAATTAGTCATTTATAATGATTATGAATGAAATGAAATGAATAGGCACTAATAAATTAGTGGTTTATATAATGAATATGAAAATACCAAAAAAAGATAAATGATTACTGTAAATGATAACATTTTTATTATTAAATGATGACTAAATTTTGCATATATACGACTATTAGTAGCTAATTTACAACATCTTATAATACAACTAAAATTTAGTCATATTTCTTTTGTTATTAATTGGTTTTAAATGATGACTAAAATTTGCATATATATGACTATTAGTAGCTACTTTACAGTATCTTATAACATGACCAACGTTTTGGTCATATTTCTTTAGTCATTAATTGGCTTTCTCGAGGATTCATATAGTAATCTATTTTGTTATATATTTGGTCATTAATTGCGACAAATAATGACTAAACCAATGAAAAATATTTGACCAAATTAATGATTAAATATACTACTAGATGGTAAAATTGAGGAAAGCAATTAATGACTAAGCTAAAAATGACTAAAAGTTGGTTGCGTTATAAGATACTGTAAATTAGCTACTATTGATCACCGACTGAAAAATGGTCATTTATATGCAAATTTTAGTTATTTTTTAAGTAACTATTTAGTCATTTTGTACTAGTGTTACCTTCAGGGTAAGCCTTATGGGATTATGTGTCCCGCGGGGCTGCCTACCCATTTTTCCTTTGGTCGCTGCTTCACAGTTCTCCATGCCAATGTGTCCAACACCTTGTCATCCCATTGTTCTCCTCTGCGTACTCTAAATTCCTTCTGGGGTTAATCCACATGGATTATGTGTCCCAGTGGTGTCCACGCTTACACCTGTGAGCCAATCATCTGCACACCAGGCTGATCTGTCTTCGACAGTTGCCACATTTCCCATGCCCAGTAATCCCAATGAACCCTCTATGTGCACCACTCAATCCTTACGAATCCTACCTACGAGATGATGTCATGTTGTCATCATCAATGCCATGTGGTGCTCTGTAAGTGGTGCACGTGTCACCTAGAAATGTCCCACTTAGGTCCTTGGGTCGTACTACCACATCACCTATTTTGATGTCATCTTTGACTAGACATATGTTGTTGTGTCTTGTTAGAGAGGAGAGATAAAGGGTATTAGAGCCTCGTTTTGTGCCAATTTTATTTTATAAAAATTATGGGTCTCGACCTTTTATTTAACATTGCGCTGCCTCTTCTCCTTGTGCCACGTTGCCTTGCCTTGCTCTGAAAACCATTTGTGGTTTATGTTGGCTAAACCACCCATTCTGACACCCATTTCATGATTTTTGGTATTGAGGGGGGTGGGTATCGAAACCAATCTCTGTCTTTGATCACTAGATCGGTGGTATGGGCAAACCGCCCATTCTAACACCCCCTTCTGCATTAACCCCTTCATTAGATGACTTGTTAGAACTCCTCTCGATGAATCAGTGGAAAGCGTGGGGCATGATCACCCACTGGACATGTCCGCCATTTAACTCTTGACCACCCATAAGGATTGCGTCATCCTGCTCCCTCTTTTGTGCGCTCTTTGAAAACCTGTCGAGATGAGTTGTATGCAGGGTTCCACCAATAGTCAATAGAAATGATTCCCACTGCGTTGTTGTCAACTTCACATCTACTAAGATATTTTTTTGGTTTCTTTTCTATGTGCTTTGCTACATTTGGAAAAATGCCAAACTAACACACTCCAAAGGTCGTCCAACCAAATTTTACTCTACACCTTTTACTTTTATGGTTCTTCAACTTTGACTGGTCATAACTTATGGTCTAGGAGACCATTTTGAAATTTCCATATACCATTGGAAATCTCTTTTAGATATATTTCCATCTGCTTAGGTTCCATATTCTCTTGAATTTATTGGATTCATTATAAATGCTTCAAAGTCCCTGAACCTTCTTCATTAATGTTGATCTTCATTCTTCTTCTCATTCCTATGTCATCATCACCAACACTTTTGACACATTTTCCATCAATGACAACATATTTCTAATAGATATATCTCTTGGGAACATGCTTCACTATAACATAGATGATATAGGCCATATAGTTATTCTTATTGGACCAATATATCTAGTCAAAGCTAGATACAATCCTTTTTAGGTGAATTGAGTTGAACATGACACCAGAGATAATCTCCATCATGGGATTAGACGAAGGGGAATATATATAGATATTGTACTCCTCTTTCATTAAAAAAATCGCATTTACGATACTTAGCATACAAATGGTGTCCCCTTAAAGTGTAAAAAATTATTCGTAAATGATCCTTATGTTCTTCCATATTTTTAGAATAAACTAGAATATCATTAATAAAAATTGATATAAATTTGTCCAGATAGGGATGGAAAATTTTGTTCATTAGGCTCATGAATGTGTTTGGGATGTTAGTAAGACCAAAATATAATACCACAAACTCATAATTTCCTGTTGGATTGAGGGGGCTTGACCCAGGTTTAGCGTGAATTAACCAAACAAATCCCTACACTACTAGCCCTTTCAACAACAGGCCGCAGAGCGCGGACCGAAGTCTCACCAAAGCAGTATGGGGGGATGCTGGAACCAATTTTCCACACCCTGAGATGGTTGTGATGTCGTTGATTCCTTTTATACCTGCCTTCATGCAAGTCACTTCACTCTAGGGCTTGCAAAACTAGCCCTCTATTCCAGCCTTCAATACCTCCGCGAAAGGGTACAATTGACCTTTACATAGCCCTAACCTACTACTCAGGTACTTTCGCGCTGCTAGAGTAGCGTGCCGTACAAATTCCCCAATTAATCTAAGTGATTCACTTATCTTATCAAACAATTATAGTTAACACCGTGTAACCAGATATTCGTAAATGCATTCAATTAATTAATGTAATTGCGGTCTTTCGCGTATCATATAAGCATAATAAAGGAAATACATAAAATATCCAGATGTATCAACAGAATCAAGACAAATAAATTGCAAAATATCTCTCTTTATTAATATCTTCCCAGTGTTTACAGACTCTATCCACCCTACGCACACAGCTGCAGGGTTCTGCGCACTCAACTACGGACTTATACCCTAGGCCTCTGCGCACTCAGCTGCAGAGCCTCTACCTATGCTATGACCCAAGACTTAGACTTATTCCTCAGAGATATCACTCTATTACATGATTTGCCATTATCTATCTCTTTTTTGACTACTTAGAGCTTAGCTCTTTTTATACAATCCTATGGTCCATAGACCATGGGTAGGTCTCTCACAGCTGACTTTAATTTACAAAACTAAGGGTGGAATACGCTTTTTAACGCATAATACCTTCATGCTCCACGACAACAAAATGCGGAGTCTTTACAATTATATTACAAAAATTGACTTAAACATGGGATTTTAGCCCCAAAAATTCCCTTGGGGTATCCTACTCCCAACAGGACCCCAACACAAACATTGTGACTCGCCCTGGAGTCACTCGGTAGGTGCGAAGATCTTTGCGTGAAGCCTGTCCAACTTGACCCGTATGACGCAACTTCTGCCGTGCACTGAGTTGTTGCCTGCTTCGCATCTTCAACTATCTTCTTAGTTACTGCTCCTGCACTGTCAGCCTGAAGCTTTTGTTGTGTCGCTTGCAGAGTCGCAAGCTTTCCTTCAATGTTTCCTGTGACTGCGTAAGATTCCTCCAACCAGGGCTTTAGTCGCGCCTTAAGCACTGCTTCCTTGTGCAGCGTTGCATCCACTTGTTCCTTAAGCTTCTTGGCTTCCTGCAAATTGGCTAACCTCTGTGTCAACGCGACGAATCGCACTGTGCCCTTCACTTCATCATAGCATTGTTATAGCTCGCGTGCCTCCGTCTGTAGCCTCTGGATGTTTGGGTCTTCCTACAAGCTGGTCAGGACCTCAAACGATTGTTCGAACAATTATGTGCAGTCTACTACTGCATTCTCCACCACTGCGATTGCTTCTATGATAGCAGCTACCCGTTGTTCCTTTACCTCTGGCGGTGTTGAAGGCCGGGCCCTCAATTGGAGCTCTGTAATCTGTGGGTTCAGCTCCAACTGAACCCGCGCCATCTCTGTCTGAGTGTCGCATACCCTTGTGGCCAATTTGCGGATGCGGACCTCGAATGGCTCCTCCTCGAAAATGGCCAACTCTGAGACCATTCTGTATGCCTCCTCCACAACCTGCCTTGGCCTCAGTGGCAATGGAAGAATTTCTTTGCAGGGCCATATGTTCATTGTTTATCCTTTGTTTTTTGATCACCTTGAGGGCGTGGTGCTCATGGTCCCTCAGCTCTGTAATTACTCGATCCTGCAAGAGGTGGATTGCTTCGCGCAGAAGTGCTGCTAGGTTCAACCCAACTCCCTTCAAGGTGCTGACAGTGGGCCTGTCAGCCTCATTTTCTGTTGTCAGTGCTCCATCCGGTAACACTAGTGCACTAGAAGCCTTTGTGCACAGCATATCATCATCCTCTGATGTGCCGATAGCCAAGCTGGTAGACACCGTACCAGCCTGCGACGTGCAAGTCAGCAACTCCTGCAACTCGATCTGGATGGCCCCTAGGATGATCTGCTGCTTCTTTTCAAATTGTTGCAGGGCCTCCGCAGTGACATCTTAGACTGTGTCACCGATGTCATATAAGTCGCCCTCCGTCGCCTTGGATTTCTTTTTGTACCCTCCCTTCTACAGCTCTCTCGGGTGCTTAATATGGGCGGACGTCTCCTGAGGGTCTACACCGTGATTCTCTGTGTCCTCCTCTTCGGTCTCAGGTGAAGGTGACCATGCACCTTTGTCAAAGCCCTGCTTTATGCCACCTGTATGTTTTCCTTCTCCCTTTCCTGTCTGCTCTGTCTGGGCCCTTTTAGTGGCCTCCTTTTTCCTCTTCTCGACCCACTGCGCCATCTTCAGCTTGGCCTCCTCCTTTTTCTTCTGCGCAGCAAATTTTCTTCCATCCACTACCAAGTCCGTGGTAGTGCGCCACTCCGCCGACCATTTATCAAGCATCGCATCGATGGCATCATCTGTGGCCAGGTACAACAATTCATACCACTTCTGCACCAGGTCCTTCCACGCCCTGATAGATACTTGATAGAAATTAGCTTTGAACTCAGCATAACTCTGTAGGTTAGCATATACCATGGGCGAGAATCACGGCTTGTGATTGATAGCCATCCAGATATTCATTTACATAAAGATCCAGAAGATCTTGTTGTCCCAAACTCGCCCCGTGTCTTTGGTCGCCCGTAGCGAAGCATACTTCACTGCTTCAGGAAGGTCTGGTGCGACTAAAGGGAGCTGGCTCTCCTTTGGTTGCTCCCATGCTACCAGCACAATCGACAGCAAGAGCCACGCATAGTGGAAGGTCTTTCTTTGCTCTTGCGCTTCGCGACAGTTCGCCAGGAACTCTCTGCAAAGGTAGTCCAACCAGTTAAACTGGACTCCTTCCACGCACTGTTGTGCAAGCACAATGACATGCACCGGTACATCGTTGGCATGAGACTTCCACATGACCTTCCCTGCAAGGATCTGTGTTGCTACCTTCATAGAGGGGTCGCAGGTGTTGGAGATAGCATACCCACGCGACTTCTTTAACAACTTGAAATTCTCCTTCATTGACTCTGTGAGCGCTTGCTCAACACCCTTGCTGCCAAAGATCATAGCTGGATTTTTGCCTGTATATGGTAGGCGCATTATTCTATGAATCAACATATCTGTGATGGGTATCGGCTCCTCTAGCCACAGACACCCATCATGCACCAAGCACAACAACTGCTTGATGATGAAAACTATCAATGGGGTGTGGTTATAATGCGGCACCCAGAGGAGGTTTAGCAATCCTTCCTTCTCTACCCCCTTGAGCCACCTCCATGGCTCCAATACTGTCATTCCCGTATTTGTATCTGTGATGTGGCGCATCAGCTATTCGGTCGCTAGGTGCGGGAACTTCTCATGGTCCGCCAAGTCCTAGTCTTTAAGCTTCAATATCGACACTCGTGCCAAGCGTGAACTATCGAAATTAATTTCATCTAGTAGCAGAGGGGTTTGCTGGGGAGTCTTACTCTCATCGATGTCCTTTTGGACCTTGGATTTGCGGAGGGACATACTCTGACAACAGTGTAATAGGTTATGTGCCCTAAGCTTCAACCTCCTCTACTTCCATCCCTATATCCTCATCGTCCAGCGGGATGTCTTCGATACCTTCCTCCTCTGCTTCTAGGTTTATAGCCTTTCCTTTCTCATGTGCAGTGGGCTTTGGTGGGTTTCTTCTTGGCGAGGCATGCACCGGTATGGCAGGTTGCTTGTCATTCATATTCTCCTTGGTTGGGGTGGGCTTTGTTCTTGGTGTTCTCGGTGATTTAGGGACCTCCACCAATACTTCAGCGACTTTTGGAGCAACTACTTCTGCCTCTCTCTCCATTTCCTGTGAATTTTCCTCGACTGCCACTTCTTTGGTGTCCCTAGGTTCAGCGTGTGTCGACATGACGTTATTCACTAGTTCTTGTGTCTCCTTTGACAATTGTTCAAACTTCAGACTCGCTATCATATCTTAAAATAATTCACAGTTCATGAGCAACTGAGAGCGCAACAGCTGAATACTCAAAATGCCAAGCGTTTTTCGCTAGATAGCCACTTGTAATATATAGGGCATTTTGAATTCAAATCTGACCATTCCCCCCAAAATCGGTTCATTAATGCTGGATTGGCAGTAGATTTTCAAGGATCTAAGCCATAGATTTCATCGTAAATGTTGGCCTCCCGCTCCATTTGGCCTCATGTTTCTTGTCTTGTCATGAGCAGTGACCGTAACAGTCACTTTTTGGCCAACCTGCGCAATTTCTCCCTGGGTAGCCCAGCTCCCTCCACGCTGTCGCAGACCCAATGTCACATCCTTGCTTCACACTGTCTTCCAATCGTGTAGCTCCCCAACCCGAGTAGTGTAGTTTGTAGTCCCACGCCTCCTTTCAGCTGCCTAGAGTGTTAAGACTGTGCTACCTTCATTTAGTCAAATGGCTAGACTGCCACTGTATGGCTTCAAGTGACTGCCATTCACCTTTCCTGGGAAGGGTTCTCCATTCAATTTGACCAACTATACCACTCCTCCGTCGGTAATCTCCTTAATAACATAAGGCCCTAACCAGTGCATCCTAAACTTCCCTGGAAATTTATCAAACTTACTATCATATAGCAAAACCAGGTCATTTACCTTAAATGTGCACAGCTTGATGTGTTGATCATGCCATGCCTTTTCGCACTGCTTTTGGACCTGCTGAAATCCTGCTAAAAATATTTCTTCCTCCAATTCATCCAGCTATGCGAGCCTCTCCTCCAGGGCTCCGCGATCTGTCATACCTGTGAGCGCTGCTATGAACAGACTAGGCATGATGTATTCCATAGGCATTACCACTTCAACACCATAGACATGCCGAAAACAGGTTTGTCCAGTCAACTTCTTGCATGTCATTCGATAAGCCCACAGTACGGCAGGTATGCATAGGTCCAAATCACTTTGATGAGCATTACAAACCTTGGTCAGCCCGTTTTCGAGCACTATGTTGAACGCTTCCACCGTCTTGTTAGCCTGTGGGTAATAAGGTGTGCTCTTTTGGTGGTATACCTGAAATTCCTCTGTTAGCGCATTGATCGTCTCATTGGGGAAGTGCATACCATGATCACTCATCAAGATCTTCGGACAACCAAATCGCATCAGTACATGCTCAAATAGGAACTTTACGGCTGTTTCACCTGTGCAATCCTTCACAAGCTGTGCCTCTGCCCAACGAGTCAAATACTCTGTCACGGTGATAATATACCTTGCCCCCACCTTTCCTTGTCGCTGAATAGGTCCTACAAAATCTATCACCCACTTCTCGAAGGGTTGCAACATCATTTGTGGACTCAAAGGCATTTCATCGCTCCGTGATGGCTTGCCAGTCATTTGACACACGTCGCACGCCTTACAATATGCCTTTGAGTCCTAATGAAGGGTTGGCCACCACAACCCTGCACATAGAATCTTCTGCACAGTTTCTCTCCCTGCATAATGGACACCCGAGGCGCCCCCATGAGCGTCTGCGAGGATGCTGCTTCTTTTGAACTCAGGTACATACCATGACAACATCTCATTAGTCCCCATTTTGCACAGATGCCCAATAATGACAGAAAAATTTGTCGCGCCCACCACTAATTCCTTCTGTTTCTAGACAGTGTATCCATCTGGTGCAGTTCCTATTGTTAGGAAGTGTATTATATCCTCAAAATGACCATCCACAATGCGCACTACAAATAATTGCACGTCAGGCAATCCTTCTTCCAAGTTAGTAGGTTCCTCCCCTGTTTTGATGCGTGACAAATAGTCTGGTCCCACATTCAATCGTCTAGGCTTCACAATCACTTCATAATCATATTCCAATAATAATAAGAACCATCTGCAGATTCTCCCCCCCAACACAGGCTTATTGAATGGGTACTTCAGCGCGGAGTGATCTGTATACAACTTGAAATGGCCTCCCAGCAAGTAGTGCCTATACTTCTGGAGCGCATACACCATAGCTAGCCCTTCACACTCAGTGGTGGAATAATTCTTCTCTGCTTTGTCCAAATGCGTGCATGGATCATCTTGCCCATCATACTTGTCTGTCAGTTGCATCTTAGGTTTTCCAAATCGTGTTCTCATCATCCTCCTACATTTGCGCCAATCATCAAAGCTTCCCTTATACGTACCCCACCATCTTGCGGGCGTAGCACACAGTGCCCAATCCAAAGCCTGGAAGCACTGCTTTTCTAGTACCTCCCTTTCAAATGCATCCAAAAAGATATCTACTTCATTCAGACCATCATAAATAGGTATATTTCTTACCTCTAAGGACACACAACACAGCGATTGGGTCATCACGTTGCAATTTAGTGTAGTTACCGATTTTGCCAATGTTTTATTTCTTCATCGGAGTCCGAAGTGTAGGAACTCTAGTGATCCCATGTAATCCTTCCATCCGCGGTGGGATTCACCCAATCTTGGTCTCACGTTGTTATCTCATAGATATAGTCCAGATCATCATCACTCTCATAATCGCGGACTAGTTTAGTATAGTGCAAACCTTTAGCAGGATCAAGGGGTACTATTATGCGCAACGATTTCTTCTTAAATACCATCTTTCGCTTCTTCAGATTGATTACCTTGTTCATATCAGTAGCCCAGTAAATTCCCACGAGTGCAGGATAGGGATTGTTGTCATCCACTATCTCTATCACTTCAAAATCAGCCAGCGCGCTCGCTCCCTCAATATCCACGATCACCCCCTGCAGCCTCCCCATGGGGATGATCTTCTGCTGATTCACCATCCTTAGCTAAATTGGAGACCATTGTAGCACAAGTCTCCCCATTCGTCCCGAAGTCTGCTTCATAAGGACGTTCACGTCTAACCCTAGGTCCAAAATAACTTGATCCATTTCATACTCTCCTATCTGTGCGGTCAGTCTCATCTCCCGTCTCATCCTTGTTTTATGCTTGCCAATCTTTCGTACTACGCGCGGCTCACCCGGCACGGTTCCAACACATCTATTGATGAGTTCTTGTAACCCTTTTACAACCTTACTATCATGCAGTAACTTCATACAGGTCTCCAGGAAAGTTGTGAGCATAGAGGGGTCCATCTCCTGCTCAGGCTTATCCTTGCTTCCTGAGGTGGAGGCCTCAGTGAAGCTCTTCTTAGCTTCCATGAAGGTTTCATGTGCGCGCTCCAAATCAAACTCAGCCTCCTTCACTGGAGCTTTGCAAACCCATGTACTATCCTTTGGTTGTTTCCCCTTGTCATCTCTCGTCGCGATTCCACTTCTGAGCACTATATTTACATTTGGGTCCTCTTCGCGCGGCTCATACCTCATCATCTGTAGGTTTTGAGTCGACGGAGGTGGTATCGCCCCTTTGTCATGTATCCTAGCTATCAACGTAGGACAATCTTCCGTTTCATGATCAAACAACGTGCAATACTTGCACGGCGGATGCGTTGGATTAGTGCAGTTGTGGGCATAGTGTCCTGGTGTTATGCAATTGTAGCAAATCAACTGTCCTCGACCTCTACCAGTTCCTCCTCCACATCGGCCTCGTCTACGCCCCTAAAATCCTATCTGTTGCATCCCTCCACTCTAGTCAAGGGGCTGCATTTTGGCCTGAACCCTATAAGCAAGAGTTCTATCCATCATCAATTCATAACTCCTGCAAGTACACTCATAAGGTCCTACCGACCTACAAAATTTGCAGAACAGTTGTTGTGGTGCTTGTACAAACTTCTGTAGCAAGTGACAATTATCCATGGCATGTTTTTTGGCTACCTGACAGATAGCGCACCATAGTGTTGTCTGTGCTAGGTCCTGCTTGAACTTCTGGCCTTAAAGGCATTGGTCCTCCTCCTGCAATGCAGTTCGCAAAGAACGGGCAAATGGTATTTTTCATGACCCTGATTCTTGCATTTCAAGAACCATACCTCCTCGCGCACCTTTGGTCAAACCGTCTTGTCCTGCTTCAAACTTTGCATCTCAAGGCATAGATTCTTTAGCTTTGCATGCATCTACTAAACTCCTAGATTTGGATCTTACATCGGAGTTTCATGTAGTCTCATGGCAATATCCAAGGCCTCCGCCTGAGTGGTTATCTTCTGTTGCGACAACGCACTCCTTAAGTGAGGTAGTAGCGAAGCCACAAACCACTCGTGATGTTGTCCATTTGTCAAATTCATGTTGGCTTCGCGGATTATACACTTCAACCTCTGGTCTAGTTCCTAAGGTGTCTCACCTGGTTGCATCGCAATTTCTTTGAATCCCACAATCGATTGCGCCTCAGATTTAGGCCTACTAAATTCTCTATTCAGTGCTGCTTGGATGTCTACCACTCCAGCATTCGGGTTATCATTATAATACTTAATATAGCAGGTTAGCGTGTGATCTTGCAGAGCAATAACCAACGTCGCCTTCTTTATATGATCATTTATAACACCTTGAGCTTCCCATACAACCCTTACAATGAACCAGAATTGGTCCGGGTCCTCATTTCCCAAGCCTTTGAACAAAGGAAACTTCATTGTATTTGCCATACTAAACTATGGTGGAGGTGGAGGTGGTACGAGTGAAGTTGGAGGTGATGGTGGTGAAGTTGGAGGTTGTGTGGGTAGAGGTGCTATTTGCAGGAATCCTTGTCTTATTAACTGAATAACACTTCGCAAAGAAACCTTCGCTATCTCTTCCTCATCACCTCGCGAAGGAGAAATCAACATACTATACTCTGGACCCTTTTTTCCTTTGTTTCTGTAATTTTTTCCGCTTCGAGTAGTCCTGAACATCAAGGTAGTTGCATAACCCATTTTTTCGCACGATAGCATTTTAATCTAAGTATTCAAAGATTTTATGTACTTACCTCGCAGTCCTTTGAAAAAGCGTCGCTTTGCCTCGCTGTAGCTGACTGAGGTGTCGACCATGAATTCAGTCACAAATCCTCCTATGACGCGATCGAGCCAATGATCGACAGTGCAGACGATATTATCCTCTGACGTTTCCAACCTTCGCACTAGCTCCAAGGTCCACACAATAGGACCATCAAGTTTCCACCTTCCTTGTCTATCTGCTAGCTTCGTGATCCACTTGTATAGCTCAATAGGGAAGGAGCAGAAAAAGTTCTCATGGATCTCTGTATACAGGTGTCTGTCCAACCACTGTTCCTTTGGCAGTCGCGGGTTCTGGTTCTCCTGTGCCATGAATTTGTGGGTCTTTCTATCCGACCAGTCTCCAATCTCCTTCTTAGTTGGATTCCAGTGATACGACATCACACATCTCTTATGCAGATTCCTGTCTCGGCAACGAAACCATTTGTTGACTTGAGGGGGCCTAATCCAGGTTCAGCATGAATTAGCCAAACAAATCCCTACACTACTGGCCCTTTCGGCATCAGCCCAGGGAGCACGCACTGAAGTATCACCAGAAGTAGTATGAGGGGATGCTGGAACGTAGTTTCCGCACCCTAAGATGGTTGTGATGTCGTTAATTCCTTCTATCCTTGCCTTTGCGCAAGTCACTTTGCTCTAGGGCTTGCAAGACTAGCCCTCTATTCCAGCCTTCAATACCTCCGCGAAAGGGTACAATCAACCTTCGCGTAGCCCTAACCTACTACTCAGGTACTTTCGCTGCTAGAGCAGCGTGCCGTACAAATTCCCCAATTAATCTAAGTGATTCACTTATCTTATCAAACAGTTATAGTTAACACCGCGTAACCAAATATTCGTAAATGCGTTCAATTAATTAATGTAATTCCGGTCTTTCACACATCATATAAGCACAATAAAGGAAATACATAAAATATCCAGATGTATCAATAGAACCAAGACAAAGAAATTTCGGAATATCTCTCTTTATTAATATCTTCCAATTGTTTACAGACTATGTCCACAACTGCAGGGGTCTACGCACTCAACTGCAGACATCTACCCTAGGCCTCTGTGCTTTCAGCTACAGAGCCTCTACCTACACTACGACCCAAGACTTAGAATTCTTCCTCAGAGCTATCACTCTATTACATGATCTGCCATTCTCTATCTCTTTTTTGACTACTTAGAGCTTAGCTCTTTTTATACAATCCCACGGTCTAGGAACCATGGGTAGGTCTGTCACAGTTGACTTTACTTTAGAAAACTATGGGCGAACTACCCTTTTTGACCCATAATACCTTTGTGCTCCGCAACCACAAAATGAGGATACTTTACAATTATATTACAAAAACTAACTTAAACATGGGCTTTTAGCCCCAAAACTGCCCTTGGGGGATCCCACTCCCAACATTTCCATAACGAGTTATGAATGTAGTTTTGTAAATGTCTCCTTCCTTATTTCTTATCTAATGGTAAACTGATTATAAATTGATTTTAGAAAATATGGTGGCCCCTTTTACCTGGCCAAATAGATCGTCAATCCGAGTTAATGGGTATTTGTTTTTAATAGTTAGTTTGTTTAATTATCTGTAGTCAATGCTCAATCTTATTATATTGTTGTATTGTTTCTCAAAGGAAGTTCTTAGCTATGAAACTGCATCGAGAAACCAACTCGACCAATATTTAGGTTCAATGGCCCTCGAACCAGAGGGAGCTCCCTCAAGTCTTATGAGGCATTTTAACGTTGTTCACTGTCACTGAATAACAACCTATGAAGCATAATGGCCAGATCTAGAGTTTTGTAGTATGGGTGGTTGCTGATGAGTCACAAATCCCTGCTCACAAACAAAGCCCTTTCTTGCGTAGGCCTTATCAAAGTGCCAACGTTCAACTATGGCAAAAAAATATATCTTGAAAGGTTTTGATAGAGGAATGGAGGAATAATTAGAGAATTAGATATCCTCCTTGAATATCTAGTTATCTAATCATGAACTGAAGTGTGTAGAAGGATCTCTACAACAAACAATAAGACATTTAAGAATTTGTATAAAATCAACAATCTATTGATTTGGAGGGATCAACAGTGACACACTATCACCATGATCTACTCAGTAAATAACATAACACTGTGGTAGGATGTTAGGGATTTTGATACTCAACCTAGCCATGCCAAGTGTCCTATACAATCTCAAACATATGCATAAAATATATGTAATAATAGAAGTACAAACATGTGAACAAGCACTGCCATAAAACTAAAGCCATAAACGTTCAATATTATCTCTCAGGAAACTTTACAAATATATTTCAGGGTCTTTTTTTGCATCAAAAGCAAACCCTTTTACATGACAAATGCATGAATATATAGGAAAATCATAATTTGCTAGCTATTGCTAGCCTTTACGATACAAAATAATAAAATAAACCTAATTTTAGCCTAACCGTCGCAAATTTTATGAAAACAAAATCAAATAATAAAATAAAATAATGAAAATCCCGGAAAAACTGGAAAGAATCCGGAAATGTTGGAGTTTCTGGAATCAAATGTCCAACAAGGTTTGGAATTTGTTCTCAACAAATAATATTTTTCCTAAAAATCTTCATTTGTTGATTTGGATATCTAATTCGATCCTTGAGTTGTTTTCTAATTGACTGCCACGAAATTTTTAGTTGGTTCACTGGTGCCGATATTTTCCCTTTAATAATGTAGATGATCCTTTGATTGCTCATGTTTCTCCTTAGAATTTGGAAGTGATTCTCGTCTACTGAATTTGTACTTGGGAGTTTGGATCTACCTCTATTCGTTGATAACCAAAATAGGATCCGCTAATGTCATGTGTTGACTTTTTAACTGTGGTGTGCCTTTGAATGATCGAAATATGTTGGGTTATTGCCTCGAATTGATGCCATCATTGTCGTGTTCTTATACAACCAGTTGTGCAATGTCTTTCTCCTTCATTTTAGAAGAATTTTCCTGCAAATAAACCTTTAGGGTAATATCTAGGTTGTTCACAACAAAAACTTGGCATTGAAGAATTAATCCAAGATTTTTAGCAAGAATCCAATATCATCAGGTTTTCAAAAATATATTTTTACGCACTGTGGCTTTCCATAGTTTACTCTGTATTTTCGAACTTAGATTCAAATCATTGAATACACCTTTTTACTGAAAAAGCTTCACTTATTGGTTGACCAGTTCCATTAGTTTCATAAGGTGAAGATTTGTGTCCAGGACTTTGCAATCCAAACATGTCTGTACAAGGAACACTTTTCTATTATCCTATAATTCATGCTGGAAGCACCCCCACAAGCTTGCATTCTTAAACTGATGGTATGTCAAATCTTGAAATCATAGGCATATGTCAACACCCTTTCTTGCTGCAAGATCTTATTTCAAAGTCTGAAAATAAAATTCATTTTCATCATCTTCTCTTGATTTTCAACCTCTTTATCTTGCAATGTAACTTCTAGGTCCTTACATCGGCTTTGCACACTGAAGAGCTTCAACAATTTGAAAATATTTTACCATGTTTTCATTGGCCACATAAGGAACATTTTACCAGGTACATTAACTAAGTAACCCACATCAGTCTTGCTAATATGAAATAAAGCAAAAAATTGGCTCGTGCTGTAAATAAACCCCACCATTTGAAATTAATACATGATCATCAAGGATATCCTTCTGACCTTTTCAAAGTTCCACCATTGCTTTACGTTCATCTACAATTTCATTCAACCAAAATCATGACTGAAGATATTTTTTCCAAGCATCTTTAAAAATACTAAAAATATTTCATATGGGATAGATTACATCCCTCATCCTTGCTGTCAGGAAAACTTAGCTAGTTGAATAATACATAAATGGTATCCATCAATCAAGGCCAACTAGCTGTAATAGTTAATCTAAACCACAGTTTCAAAACTGTATAAATCTTTTTTCAGATATATCTATCAAATAATCCATTGAAATCTTTATAAATAAATCTACTCCCTTGAAGTTGAATGGAAGATGTCTCATTTCAAGATTTGAAATCTAGCTTTCAATTCTATAGTGATCCTTTTCTTCCACTTGCCATAGAGGAGAATTTTTATGATTGACGTATGTTTTATGTTGAAATTCCGCGTTATTGTCACACTAGTAACCTTCGATACTAAGATATTTTGTCTTTGGAAGATAAGATACCGTGTGAAGAGCAAAGTCTGATAGAAAGTCACTTCTGAGAGAAAGCTGATACAATTTCTTCAAGAAAGAAAAGGGCTAACAAGCCAAATAAAAAATATGTGTTTCTTCCAAGTCTAGGATTTCCAAGTGTTGAAGTTGTTACAGAGAAGCTAGTGAAAATTGTGGAATTGCTTCACTTTCTCCTAGATGAGTGAAACCTTTGAAATTCGTGAAGCTCAAGCTGATGCTACACAGTGAAGGAATGAGACCCAAATTTGCAGGGGCATTATAATAAATTGAGTTCATGGATGAATCTGTCACTCCATTGCAGCTGGGATCTAGGGACTCAAGCCTATTAGTACCAGCAAGGAAAGCTACATTGTCTATGATGATCGAGACAGACCCATAAAAGTCAAATTTGGAGCATGAAAGATAGAAACCAATCCATCAAGAATAAATCCAGTGGTAAATTTTCTCATGTTTAAAGATGTAAGAGAAACCAATGTTGGAGGTTGAGTGACATTTTTCCATAAATATCAAATGTTGAATCCATACTCCTCTCCTTGGTCACATGCATCTAATTTGCTGCAATTGTAACCAAGAAAAATACAGTGACTCATGATAAAAAAAATGACGATAAAGGACCCAACAACAACGCCACTTTTGTTCTACTTGGAGTGGAGTAGAAAAATGATATGCTTAAATCTCCATTCCTTCCCGTACTGTAACACTTCAAAATTATTTCAGTTTTCCAACTTCCCATATGGGGTTCATTACGTTTTCTTCCTGTTCAAAACACACAAATCATTGCACTCAATTTTTGAAAACTTTGATTGTTTGGAACCTTTTTGAGAGTGACAAAATATTCCTAATTGTTGTCTTCATATTGCAAAGATTGCAAGTCCAGAGAGAGAGAATGGACAGACTAGCTCTCAAATCAATATTATCACTCTGACCTTCAGGAAATGGATGCAATGGCGTGATGCTTGTCAGCATTTCCTCCTATATGCTTTCACAAAATCTGAAATGGATAGCAAGAGGGGGTGTAAATAGTAAGTGCTTTTAGATCTGGGGTTACCGCAAATTCATATGGACCTGTCACGTGTAAAACGTGGTTTCCATAAAACATCCCATTGCAGACCCTCTTCTTTTTTGAGAAAAATTTGTGTTAGGGGTTCCACAATTGTTGTTGACCGTAGATCTACTCATATGGCATCGAAACTCCTGGAACATACACACTAAATAGCTTATTGAATTTTCTGATTTGGACAACGAAACAAAAATTAAACTCCTGGTTATTGCATTTCCAAGATTTCTTGGTGACCGTTGCTTTACCTTGAATGCATGAGATTCAATGATGTTTGTTGGTGTTACCTGAATGGCGCATGTGACCATCGTTACTACAAATGTAACAATTTTGTGGGAGTTTGATACCTGGCAGTGAAGTGATTGTTAGTCGACTCATGGTGCAAACATAATACCCCTCGTGTAAGGTCTTGTTCTCAGCAACTGGTGCATTGGTTTAATTCACCAGGCTAGCCTTGCAATACTTTTATTTTATATTCTCACATGGTTTCCAGAAAATCATTCATCCCACTTTATATACTTAGGTGAAAATGAACCTAATCAACATGTTGTGCAATCTATGCCCTTTGTGGGTCCTTCCTTGGTTTGGCGCTTGACTTTGATGCTTGATGTTGAGTTGAGGTTATACCCATGTGGACTTTAATTTCTACCATTGGTGAACTTTGGCGTTAAAATAAACATAGAGATTGGGCTATGATCCCAATAAATTTTTAATAAACTTTATAATTTTTAATAAATAATTTTACAAAAATATATAAAATATTTCTATAAAAATTTTAAATTTATTAAAAATTATAATTATTATTTAAAAAAAACCTCGTAGCTTGTATAATAACCATTTTTCCCATGACAATTTGCATATGCCCGAGTGTTATCCAGGAAATAAATTTGGTAATTTTAAAAGAAAATTTGCATCCCTTTCATTGGATCACTAGGCAAGAAAAAGCTACAACATCGACTCTAACTAGGGACTGCTCCCCCCAGTGGGATGCAGAGAACTTGTAGACTAGGTGACTATAATCGGTTGGGCCTGAAGTCATTGTCACAAAACAATCAATCGATTGCCACCTATATCCTGCAATTTGCTAACTAAAACTTGTAACCCATTTCCAATCTGAAATTTCACTGCAAAGATCCACCTACTGTAATCTTGGTTTAAAATATGAAAAAACATCATGCAACTTGAACTGCATCTCAGAAAATAAATTGGCATCCAATTTATTTGACTCATAAAACTGATAACAAATCTGCATATATGTATAGAACAAGTACACATTTTCTAATTGATATACTTATGCATCCATACTACTCCGATCAATCATTGTGATTGTCAAAATCTTGCAAATTATGATCTGCACTTTGTTCAAACAAAAAAAATTAACATACTTCAAATTGGATTTGAAGAATAATGGTTCCATTTGAAAAGAAATGAGAATAAATGTATAATTCGTTGGGCTATAGAGTCATTATTTTACAACAATAAATTCTCTCCATTCAATCTTCTGCAAATTATTCCACTCAACTAGGAGAATCCACACATTCCAACTGAAACTGTAATACTACTCTACTAAAATTTAAAAAAAAAACATGTGTCCTGTAAACTGAAACTGTTGCAAACTTAAATTGTCTTGTAAACTAAATAAAATCAAAATAACCTGATGTACTGCACACTAATTCTGAATACCAACTTATTCAATCATACACACCCCTACCCTATTGAACTGAAACTGTACACCGTCAAGTAGAGTCATGCTTCTAGTGAAACCATGTGAGCAATGGAATAATTGACAAACCACATTGCCAGCAGTTGAAAATATGACAAGAATAGACAATATGAACATTAAATTCCATGAGCTTCTTATCCTTACAACTGAATTATGAAGACTACATCCTTTGTTGATGTCTAAGACCTTTGATCATTGCTAAGAAGGAGGAAATCAAATAGTTGAGTACCATCATCATAACAATGAATGAAATTGTCATTTCGAACTAGTGGAATCACGATATAGATAGAGTGGAGCTGCCAGGTGAACGAAATGCAACTAATATTTGATGTCTAGTATTTGTTCACTAGCAAAGAATAGATCTAATCAATTATCATTCTCTAGGGAAAAATATCTTCATTACTTTTCTCCCTGAAAATGACACCAAATGTATTATTGTTTCTCAAAGGTAGTTCTTGGCTGCAAAATTGCGTTGAGAAACCAACTCAACCAAACTTTAGGTTCAAGTTGGCCCTCAAACCAAAGGGGGATCCCTCAAGTGTTACAAGGATTTTTAATTTTGTTCACTATCGCTGGACAATAGCCTATGAAGGACAATGGAAAAATCTATAGGTTTTTTGTATGGGTGGTTGCTGATGAGTAAAAAATCCTCGCTCACAAATAAATCCCTCTCTTGTAGAGGCCTTATCAAAGTGCCAACGTTCAACTATGGAAAAAAACATATCTTAAAAGTTTTGGATTGAGGAATGGAGGACAAATTAGAAAATTAAATATCCTCCCTAAATATCTGATTATCTAATCAAGAACTGAAGCATGTAGAAATATATCTACAACAAACAACAATACATTTAAGAATTTGTATAAAAGAAACAGTTTATTGATTTAGAGGGATCAACACTAACACAATGTCACCATGATATACTTAGTAAAGAACATAACGCTACGGTAGGCTATTAGGGAGGTTAATACTCAACCTAGCCATGCCCAGTGTCCTATACAACCTCATACATATGCAGAAAATATATGTAATAATATAAGTACAAACATGTGAACAAGATTTGTCATAAAACTGAAGCCAGAAACCTTCAATATTAACTCTCTATAACAGGAAACCTTACAAATATATTTCAGGATTTTTAGCATCAAAAGCCAATCCTTTTACATTACAAATGCAAGAATATATAGGAAACACATAATATGTTGGTTATTTCTATCCTTTAGGATCCAAAATTAATAAAATAAAATTAATTTTGGCCTAACTGTTACAAATTTTATGAAAACAAAATGAGATAATAAAATAAAATAATGACAATCTCAAAACTACTAGGAGGAATCTTGAAATGTTGGAGTTCTTGGAATCAAATGTTCAACAAGGTTTGGACTTCGTTATCAAAAAATAATATTTTGCGTAAAAAAATTCATTTGCTGATTTGGATATCTAACTCGATCCTTGAGTTGTTTTCTCATTAACTGCGAAGAAATCTGCAGTTGGTCCATTGGTGTCAATATTCTATATTTAATATTGTAGTTGATCCTTTGATTACTCATTTTTCTCCTTAGAATATGGAAGTCTTGAATCCTTTGTATTTGCTCATTTGATTGTTATATCTGAGTACTGGTACAAACAGTACATCATGGACCCACATCACCCATCTTGTCTCCATCCTGAATGGGACAACTCCCAATCCTCAGATCTCCTTCTAACTCTTGTCGCCCAACAGCATGTGCAACTTTGAGTTCCATTCAACTAGAGTCTCAAAAACCTCCTGTGGCCCTATCATATGTTTGGATGCACCACTGTCCACGTATCATCCATCCTCATCGATGGTACCCTGCGAGAAATGTGAGAGCATAGCAAAGTCCTCCTCCTCTAACCTTCTGGTGAGAGCATCTATCTCAATAGAAGTGGAAATGTTGACGACCTGCTTCCCTTTCTTCTTCTCGTCATCTCCTGTCTTCTTCTTCATCGGACATCTCGATGAAAAATGACCCATCAAACACTCGAATTTACTCAAGTCCTTCTTATACTTACCCTTCATCTATGCTGAAAGAGCCACGTCATAATCTAAAGCCTTCTTCTTCGGATGAGGATACTCTTCTCGCAAGTCTTCCTGCATGAAGTCATGCCACATCTTATTCCAATCTAGCAACTTTTCTCTGACAACAATCCCCTTGATGAAAGGCTTCTATTCCTCTATGAACCCTTTCAAAGCAATCCTCTCCATATCAGAATTTGAAATAGTCACACCAACGACAACAAGCTCATCTTTGACCCGAGACAATATCGTCAGATATGAGGTCACTCCTTCACCCCGCAACATCTTGGTGGACTTCAAATTATCCGCCAATACCAGTACCTAGTTCTCGTTCTTATTCTGGAACAAATTTTGAAGATCCATCCACATCTTACTTGGAGTGTTCTTCCTGGAAAAATTAGGTATTAGGGGATCCTTCACACCATCAAGGATGATCAATCTCGCCCTCATATTATATTCCTTGTATACTTCAAGCTCCTTAGGGTGAGTTGGATTCTTGATCTCTTTCTCGATGAACTTTTAGATCCTGTTGACCCATAATACCAACTTGATCCTTTCCTTCCATGGACTATAGTTGGACAACCCTTCCAACTTGTCCTCATATTGGAGACCAACTTGTAGCTTCGACATTATAGTGATCCCTTCACCTATAATGTGACCAAATCCCTCTTAAGTTGTATTTCATTGTGCACACTTTGATTCACTATCTCTCCAAAGTAGCTCAGACATTATTGGATACCATGTTGAATTTCCATGATCTTGGGATCTACGATATAATCTTAAAATCTCTGATGCTACCAAACCAATCATCTCAACAAACCTACTTTGCACAACGAAATATAAATAGCAATAAATCACAGATGCACAAGTATAGACAATTTTTTTATAAAATATTATACAAATATGTAAACAACCCAATCTTCGTTATATTAAACCAACCGAGTAATACAACAGTCTAGGGCTCTCGTACAAGGGATAATAACCCTCAATTATCCACAAGTACAAGAATACAAGATACAATGACAATCTCACTACTTTAGTGCACAATCACAACCTCTATGTCGTATCCTGTCCTGCCTGTCCTTTGATTTTGTTCTTCTCTCTAGCTACCCCGTAGTCCATCAAGAGACAACACATAGAGTCTCCAGGAAGGCTGCTAGCTATCAATGCTACAATTCACTTCTTCTTCAATGAACACAGATGAATCCAATCTACTATTTGAGGATGGCTAATACTTGAGCTTCAATCTACCAATCTAGCAGTCCACTAGTCCATCAATTTACTACACATTAGGCTCCAATATTCACCCAACATTCAATTGTCAAGCTCTCTTTATGACTACTTGTCAAGGGCTACTCTGGGCTACCAACACACTGCCCTCCACCAGTCCAATGATGCCCAATAATACACTATGAAATTTTGTCCAAGTAGGGGCATATAACCACCAATTTAAGCCCTCCAATTAGCTCTCATGGGTTGCAGCAAATTTGTCCACGCTAGGAAAACCTTCCACCTAGCAACAATTAAACATTAAATCAACAACAACATACCTTAATTCAGGTCCAGCTCTATTTTAGGTTAGCTGGTTAGGGAAAGATAACAGACATATCAGCCCTCATAATTCCTCCAAACTGCCTCCTATCAGTTGTAGCTTCCTCTTCTTAAGTGTTGATATTTTGTGCTTGAGTTTTGGATTGTTACTAGCCCTCCAAATAGACCTATAACCCCTCACCAAGATGAACTAGGGTTTTGGCCCTCATTAAAGCACCCAAATAGAACTGTGACACCTTATTTATAGTTCTTCCCATAGACAACAAGCTTAGACACTACCCATAATTCCTCCTTGAGGCCTCAACCTGATTCTGCTCTTACTAGGCCCCTGCAATAGTTATGAACAGAACTCAAAACAACCCTATTTCCAAACTCAACCTTCCTTCTTATGAAATGTTACACTTGGATGAGGTAAAATGAACTCCCTCACCTTCTATTTGTACATAAAATAATGGCTACTAGAATCACCCAATAGACATGTCTTTTCGACTTAATGATTCCAAGCCTACATGACTTGATTTTCCAAAAAATCATTGTCAACTTCAAAAATTCATATCAAGGACATCTCAGATTTCGATGATTCTTGATGCATTGAATTCTCCTCACCATCCTCTATCATATTCATCCATCACATGTCCAAAATGCTCCATGGTCTTGGCTCAAACATCGATGGGTGAAAAACCCCAACATTGGGTTCCAAGCCCACAAATGAATTTTGTGGCACTTCAACCTCCAAACGCCGAACCGTAGGGCTTAGAGTACCTCCCAAGCTACTCAAAAATCAACATAAAACATTGAGTGATATCCCTCCTTATGTTTGTTTCTCTCCAACTAAGACACAAAAAAAGTATTTTCAGATATTTTCATTACAAAAAATCCATGGCAATTTGCAAGTAATGGGAAGAGATGCATTCCTGACTGAAAGAGACATGTTATATCAAGTAAATCAACTTGATGGCCCACAATATTAGATTCATGAAGATATTTTCCTTCGCATCTAGTCTTGGGTGGGAAAAAAATGAGATGGATGTGTTCTTACTAAATCGATATTCATTAATGATAGGGATAATGATGAGATGGAGAGTGAAGCAAGTTGTTAGGTACAAGCACAAAAATTTGTTTCCAATGAATTTTACCTTTTTCACAAACAAATACTAGATATTTGGGTTTCTATTCATGTTATTTACCATGCTAACATTGTTATGCAACCAACTCACAAAACAAAAGAAAAGATAGATCAACTAATTAAAAATTACCCTCTTCGAGGGGGGAACCTCCTTTACATTACATAAATGAACAATCCTTGGATTATACAAATGATAAGACCTCCTTGGTATATATAAGAGTCTAAGGGGTCACAATATAACCAAAGTCTACATAACAATAATAATATAAGGGCACAACAATAGCAATAGTGGGCTCCTATGGGGCACAAGAAAAACAACATGGGGGATACATGGGCACAACAATAACAATAGGGGACTAAACTAACAATAACAATAAGGGGAATACACTAGTATTATAGGAACCTAACATGCCCCTCTCCTTCAAAAAAGTGGCATCCTCAACGCTTGAGTAGTTATGGATGCTTCTGTATTAAAATTCTCATCCTCGCATGTGGAATCTTCAACGGGTAAGTTCTTGCACTTAATGAGATAATATAAAATTAATTGATTCTATAGCTGTCAAGTTCTTGTTTTTGTAATTGCTTCAGGCTCAAATGTGAATTTTCCTTCCCCGTCAAGTTCTAGCAACACTGTTTAAACTAGGAGCTTGTCATCGATAACCTTCTTTAAGCATGAAACATGGAAAACTAGGTGTACTCGAGAAGATGCAGGAGGCTCCAATTTGTATGCCATAGTACCAATCTTTTGAAACACCTTGTAAGGACTATAGTACTTGGGTGATAATTTATTATCCTTTTTAGCTTGCTTTAGGGACACTTGTTTCTATGGTTGTAGTTGTAAAAATACCCAGACGCCTACATCAAAACTTCTTTCACTGCGATGCTAATATGCCTATTGTTTCATTCAATTTAGTGCCATAGTGAGGTTATATTTTAAGAGTTGGAGAAATTTTTGTTGACGCTCGATATGATATTCCATTGATTGAACCTTAGAGTATTCTCTTAAAAATGATGTGATGGATGTTGGATGATATCCATAAAGTGCCATAAATGGGGTCAATTTTTCTGCAGTATGGAAGGAAGTGTTATACCGCCATTCAACTAGAGGTAACCACTTGAACCATTTTGTTTGTTTATCCGATACAAAGAAAAAAAGATATACTTCCATACAATTATTCACTATTACAGTTTTCCCGCCAGATTGAGGATGATATAAGATCAACTATGAGCTAACTGAGTACCAAGACAATAAAAAATTATGTCCAAAAATTTCCAGTGAAAATTGGATCTCTGTCACTTACAATAATCTTTGGGTTTCCATGTATATTTTGAATCGTTTCCATAAATGCAGTAGCAACTGTCCTAGCTTCAAAAGGATGAGATAATGCAAAAAAGTGTGCATACTTGGTAACTCTATCAACTACCACCATGATGACACTATTTCCTTCAGACTTGGGTAAACCTATGATAAAATCCACTGAGACATCCTCCCAACGTTGACTTTGAATGGCTAAAGGTTGTAACAGACCCGGGTCTTAATTGTCTCAACTTTATTTTGTTGGAAAACTAAAACATTCTGCCACAAAATTTTGAATATTAGATTTAAGGCCATCTAAAAAAAATTCCTTCTTGACCCTACGGTAAGTTTTTAAAAATATTGAGTTCCCTCCCAAGGGGGAGGTGTGCACTTCCAAAAGAATATTTTTCTTGAGTTGTGAATTCTTACAAATATATAAGCGATATTTACACCTCTTCATAATTATTCCATTCATCCCTTGCGCCTATTATCCAATCAGGTTGGATAATAGAAATGGGACAAAGAAATGCTTCCACATCCTCATCCTTTCTTGAGAGTGCATCCACAACAACATTTGATTCGCTTCGCTTTTTTGTAGATGATTTCAAAGTCATAACCCAACATCTTTGTGACCCATTTTTGCTACTCTTTTGAAGATAATCTTTGTTCCAAAAAGTATTTAAGACTATCATGATATGTTTTTACCTTGAAGTGTATTCCCATTAGGTAAGGTCTCCATTTCTTTAGTGCATCTAGTATTGCCAACATTTCCTTCTCATAAATAGGTTTGTGTAAATACTTTCCTTTGATTGAATGACTTTCAAAAGAAATGGGTCTTCCTTCTTGCATTAAAACAACATTGGTTCCATTTCCTAAGGCATGACATTCCACAATAAAGTTTTTTGTGAATTCTAGTGTAGCTAAGACGGGTGCTTGGCACATTTCCTCTTTAAGATGTTCAAAGGCCTTAGTTGCTTCTGAAGTCGATGAAAATGAATCTTTCTTCAGTAATGTTGTTAGGGGTGTTTCTATTCTTCCATAATTCTTAAAAAACTTGCGATAATACCTTGCCAACCTGATAAATCCTCGAAGATGATTTATGGTTGTGGGGATTTCCCATTCCTTAATGGCTTTGATTTTGTCAGGGTCTACCTTAATACCCTCATGAGATATAGTATGACCCAAATATTCCACCTCCTGTACTCCAAAGAAACATTTGGGGGTTCTTGCATATAATTGTTTCTCTTCCAATAGTTTGAGCACCCTTTCAACATGTTGAACATGATCCTTCCAAGAATTGTTGTATATTAGTATATCATCAAAAAATACTAACACAAATTTTCTAAGGAAGGGTTTGAAAATGGAATTCATCAAAACTTGAAATGTGGAAGGTGTATTAGCAAGGCCGAAAGGCATGACCAAAAATTAATAACGACCCTCATGAGTTCTAAATGTTGTTTTCAGAATGTCTTCAGTCTTCATTCTAATTTGATGATATCCTGAATGGAGATCCAACTTGGTGAAGTAAATTACTCCATGTAATTCATCCAACAATTCATCAATGACAGGAATGGGAAATTTATCTTTAATAGCGAGCTTGCTGAGATCCCTATAATCTAAACCTATGCACCATGATCCATCCTTCTTCTGCACCAATACTACTGGAGCAGAGAAAGAACTTTGACTAGGTTGAATTATACCAGCCTGTAGCATTTCCGCAACCATACGTTCAATTTCACTCTTTTGGGCATAAGGATATTTGTAAGGCCTAATATTTAGAGGAACACTTCCTGGAATCAAATGAATAGAATGATCATGATCACGAATAGGTGGGAGGTCTTTGGGAGTCTCAAACAGCTTGGAATGATTTTCCAAGACTTTTTGGAGATCTAGAGAAATAGATGATTTCGATGTTTGAACCTCTAGTGAACATAATTGTGCAATTATGCCTCGTTTTTCTTTCTTCAAAATATTTTTCATGACATTAGAGCTGATTATCCTTCCTGGTTTCCCTATGATACCCCTTAATTAAACTTCCTTTCCTTCCCAAAAAAAATTCAAGAAAATTTCTTGAAAATTAAAAGCTATCATCCCCAAAGATTATAACTATTGGAATCCTAGTACAACATTAGCACTAGCCATTGGAATATTCAATACATATTCCCCCATGGTTAGCTTGATATTAAGTCACTTTCCAGAGAAATTTATAGTTTCTCCATTTCAACCATCACTTGACACTCTGGTGCTAGATATAGGAAGCAATTCAATTCCTTGCCTATCTTACAATGAATAAAATTATGGGCACTACCTGAATCAATCAACATTATTACCCTTTTCTTCTTGATATATCCTTCTATCTTGAGAGTTTAAGGAGTGGTAATTCTTTCCATTGCATTACAAGATATGGTCAGATTCATTTCTTCTTTCTCCAAGGTTGGTTCGTGGTGTATATCCTCCTCTTTTGATGTTTCTTGTTCATTTTCTTCCTCCTCTTCACAATTTATGTAGAATAATATATTCTCAGCGCACTTATGACCTTTAGTGTATTTTCTATCACAAATATAACAAATCCATTTTTCTCTTTTTTCCTCCAATTGTTATGGTGTCAACCCCTTAGGTTGTGGAAGGCTAGGAGAAACAACACTTCCATGTTTATAGTTGTGAGTGGTAGAATTCCGTGTTGCCATAATTTTTCTTTCAACTTTTCTTGCCAGCCTGAATTCCTTTTCCAATGAATCAAGTTCCCAAAGGTGAAACTCATGTTAGATGTTATCCTTTAAGGCCCTATGAAGACATCAATCCTATGCTCCTCTGGAATATCAGTTACCCTGATATTCAATTTTTGAAAGTCCTCAATGTGCTTTGCCATTTTTATGAACCCTTGTGTTTGAGATTTATGAATTGGCTAAATAAGGTGTTGCTCTTTGTATCCTCATAATGTGATATCATTTCCTCTGTAAAAATTGACCAAGAGACCATTGTTTTATGAGAAAAAAGTCATGGATACCATACAAACTGATTTGGTTCTAAATATAAATATGCAATGCATACCTTCTATGTGTTTTTCACATCATGGATATCAAAATATTACTCCATCTGTAGTATCTATGTTACTGGATCCTTGCCATCAAACTTCCTCATATCGATATTTGGAATGTGGTGGGTATTAAACCCAACATTGGAGTCTCTAGAACCATTTTTAACATTCTTTTTTTTCTCATCATGAGTTTCATGGAATACCTTTTCACCATTAGGAAGCATTTACTGTAGCAACTTTGTCAAACCTTCCTTCAAACCTTCCATGTCTACTTTTAAACCATTCATGCCACCTTTTAAACCATCCATGTATCATTTTATTTCTACTTTTAAACCATCCATGTCCCATTTTAGTTCATCTTTGGTTTCTCTTTGTGAGAGTGAAATTTGTTGCACTTGGCCCCGTAATTTTGATATATCATGCTACACTTCTTCCACTTCATGTGTCATAGTAGAGCTTTATGAGGGCTTAATGGGTGTATAATTATTTTTTTTGGGAGGAATTTTAGAACTCAATACTGATATATATGCTTCAATATACCCTTGGAATCACTTCAAACTGATTTTTCAAGCAAACGTTATAAAATTTTAAAAAAACATACACACCTTTTTCTTGCTTTTAGGAGCACGATATTGAAATTGTTTTATCTTTGCAATTTCGGCCTCCCAAGGTCTCAAATTTTGTCCTATCATATCCCTATGAGTCTTATTTTCAATGCCACAAGTCAAACTGAGATTTGATTCTTTAAGAAATTGTTATGCCCAAACTCCCACAATGACATGATTATAGACTAGTTCAGTAGAGAGAACTTGTATGGAGTGCCACATGTCATTATTTCAGCCTTCGGCTCTGAAAATGATACATGAAAAACTCAGTCCATGCAATTTCATCCATTTTTTTTACAAAACTCCAATCTTATTCTCGTAGAGAAAGTTATGATGATTTTCCCTAGGTCAACTATTTGAGACTGAATTATGGAATCTACAAAAAAACCTAACTTCCTCAGATCATATCTCTTAAAATTTAGTGAACCAAGATTTGAAATTCGTACACAAATTTCACTAAGATTGCAAGTCCACGTGATTGAAATTTAAGCTTCTGAAGCCTTGTAGAAAAAAATTTATAGTGAAAATTCCAAGATGACCTGTTTAAAGAATAGAAACCCTAGAATCCAAAGCTCTGACAACAAATGTCATGCAACGAGCTCACAAAACAGAAGAAAAGATAGATCAACGACTTAAAAATTATCTTCTTCATGGGGGGAACCTACTTTACATTACATATATGAACAATTCTTGGATGATACAAATGATAATACCTCCTTGGTATATATAGGAGTTTAAGAGGTCACAACATAATCAGAGCCTACATAACAATAATAATGTAAGGGCACAACAATAACAACATGGGGGATACATGTGCATAACAATAACAATAAGGAACTACACTAACAATAACAATAAGGGGAATACGCTAGTATTATAAGGACCTAACAAACATTATTTTTTGTGGAAAAAAATTCATGAAAAAAAATTCATAAAAAAAATATTTATTAGGCTAATGTTATTGTGTTATTATATGAATACATGAAATAATTATAGGGTTTATAATTGAAGTTATTTTTAAAAGGGATTTATTTACGAGGTCGAAATTATATCATGTACAATGAAATCATGCATTCCCTATTTTTGTGGCTTAATTTTTTAGGGAAGTGTTATTGTTATATACTTTAGATTCATGAAATGCTTTATATGACATAATTATTTCGAAAAGTATACTCATAAAATGATTTTTTTCATGGTCTTATTGGCCATGCTTGCATTATATATCTGTAATTTTGTATTTTTGAAATCCTATGCATGACATCATCTTTTGTACACCATTGTTTCTTTTGAAACACATTAGATAGGATTCCTATAAGTTGGTTCATATCAAAGAACTTAGAATGGGAAAGAATTGTGGCATGGTTGAGGGCATTTCATTAACACATTTTGACTCTCTTTCCCACATAAAAACTTTCATCATTTCTTATGTATGATTTCTTGACACATATCTAGGGGTAGGGTGTGTAGAGCTCTTTATTTCTTTTTCTTTCATTTGTTGTGTACTTATTTACTTATTGGGGATTCACCGAAATATTGTTTTCACAAAGTCTATAATAAAAGTGAAGTTTTGTAAAGTTTGATCTACATTAGGATTTTAAGAAGTTTTCATTAAAGGGAGGGTCAACTCTAATGCCTCTTTTCTTCTCCTATTGTGTTACCTTTTTAAATAATTCAATCATATCCCGAGTTGTTCTTAAAGGGGGGAATTAGGATATATAGACACTCGGGGGTTTGTTAATGTTAACTTGTTTTAGTTTTCCTGATGCAGAGCCAAGAGAAACAATTTCACAAACAAACAATTGAATTACATGGCTATTTATTCTGAAGGAGGAAAACCCTCAAATTCCTCAAAGAGATAAATCCTTCCTAAATACTTCGAGGAAGTAGAGAGAAATCTTCTCAAATCTAGGAATATATCCTAACTACTTAATCTCCCGCAATTTCTATAAGTCTCCACAAAATCTAGAATTTTCTAAGATTCTCCAAATTAAATAAATAAATAAATACAAAATAGAGGATGCTCATGCATCATTTCCTTTAGGTAAAGTGTGTTTCCTTAGTAGATCTTAGTATGCATTTATAGTGATTTACTTTGATGATCATGATATGTTGTAGACATAAAATGATCCAACAATTCATATTTTTCCCAACACTAATAGCTATATTAATCCATTGTTTAACACATGATTGGCCCATAATCTCTATTTAATGAGTGTGGAGGGTCATTTGGTGATGATCAATTTTGAGAAAGTTACACGTAATTTTTTGTTCTTTTTATATTATATATTTCCTCAATTGGTTGCAATCGATGGAGCTATGGATTACTTTCCTCTTTGAAGGTTTTGATTGCATAGTAAATAGGTTCTTTAATTTGTTTGTATTGAGCCCTGATTAAGGTATTTGAGTTATGTGAGTTAACTTGTTTATCACACTCACACAAACAAAATGTTAATTTTAATGATTTCTCCTCATAAGCTCTAAGTCTAACCCACTTCTTACTTTATTTATATTAAATAAGGTTCCACCATATGAAAATAAATCAATAAGATACGAATTAAATACTCCAAGAGAAAAAACACATAACATACTCCCATCATAAAAAATGACAATTAGATAATTTCTAATCATAATTTAAAAATCTATAATCTTATTAGGCATGAATGTAAAACATTTCCTCTACAAGACCATAAATAAATAACTAGCATTTGCACCTTATGTTGCAAAGGAAACGCCGTAAGGCATAGAGTGGGGAAGAATAGCATAGAGTGGGGAAGAATAGGGACATGTATAGAGGGGAGAGAATAGAGACATGTGAATGGACATTGTTGAAAACAAGGGTGGATGATAATGAGTTAGAGTTGAAAGTATTAGTTATGTGTATTTTGAATATGAATATTTTGTAAATAATAGTAGTGTGTGGAAAAATAGCAACATGTGAATGGACATTGTTGGAAGCTAGGGTGGATGATAATGAGTTATACTTGAAATGATTAGTTATGTGTATTCGAATATGGCTATTTGGTAAATAATAGTAATGTCTTGTAAAGGTTATCGATTATCCATGTTGTTGTTTTTGTATATGTGAACATGTTTTTGTACATTTTTTTTTTGAGATGTAATTTTTCCATATGCTACCTATTTATGGTGTTCTTAGAAAATACTATTATATTGTAATGGAAGAGGTGAAAGAAACGATACGAGATTGTCAACAACATCATGATCGTCATTCCATATTTGAAAATCCATGAAAAATTGTTGGAGCCATGATGATAATAATAAAAATTCCAACATGATTTTGAAAAAATCTAGCTGATTTTTTTGAAAATGTCAATTATAGTGGTCAAGCTTCAGTATTTTGGGTACCCAGGCATTCATGATGGATGCTAAATCCATTTCCGCCATCCAAAAGAAATTTAAACACTCCCACAGTCAAATTTTGGAATTTTTCGTCCAAACAAAATTGTGACCTCTTTAGATAAGACTGGAAAAAAATGGTCTACGTTTGTGTGGGAAACATGATTGAATATCAAAGTTCCAAACGAATGTGTACACGCATAGAGGATTATTATGGAAGATTCCTTCTTCAAGGAATCGTAATATAAGCCATGAGGATATTAAATGTCCTTAAAAATTAAAGCACAAAACTCGGGAGCTTCAAGACCCAAGAATGGAATTTGGTATTTGGTAACATTTTACAAGGGAAACATGATTGAACATCAAAGTTTCAAATGAATGCGTACACGCATAGAGAATTATTATGGAAGATTCCTTCTTCAGGGAATAGTAATATTTTCAAACGAATGCGTACACGCATAGAGGATTATTATGGAAGATTCCTTCTTCAGGGAATAGTAATATAATCCATGAGGATATTAAATGTCCTTAAAAACTACAGCACAAAACTTGGGAGCTTCAAGACCCAAGAATGGAATTTGGTAACATTTTTAAATGGAGTTTCCAATACAAACTGACGGGAATCACCCACAAGCTTTCAAGTTCATGGCCCCTAAATTTTTTCATTCTTGATAATGTGTTCTCACTGTTTCAATGTCAATTTCATGATGGTTCCAAAAAAAATTACAAAACAATTTTATAAGTTTTAATTTTTATCTATAAAATAGCTACTCCATACAAGGAATCTGTAATGAATGGCCGCATACCCAATTATATTTCCCACGGGCTTTTCTCAAACTGTGTTTACAACATTTGGAAGGATGCCAAGCTACAGCTTGTTCTTGACCTCGGCTACCGTACATGAAAGGAACTGAAAACCCCAATTCAACTTCAGGTCTAGTGACCTTCAGTGGAAATCTGGATGTGAAGGAAAGAAAAAGGTATTTCAATTATTCTGAAGGGATTGATTTGCCTTGTGGTTTTGCCAATTATCGTACCCGAGGGTTCCTTGTGTCTGAAGAAGACAAGAAGGTCATGGAACAGTGCAAGGGGGGTGTGGTAATTTCAACTATATTTGGAGCCTATGAAAGATTAATAAACCCAAGAATGTTAAGAAAATCACAATAGAAAACATTTGTTTCTTCATGTTTATGGACAATGCAACTCTCACACTTCTTGCCAGATACCAGATCAAGCCCAATGAGTCTCATAGAATTGGAATTTGGCACATTGTTTTGGTCAGGGAGTTTCCATACAAGGAATCTGTAATGAATGGCCGCATACCCAATTATCTTTCCCACAGGCTTTTCTCAAACTGTGTTTACAACATTTGGAAGGATGCCAAGCTACAGCTTGTTCTTGATCTTTTGTAAATTTTGGAAAATCTCCATGTAACTCACAACGTTGATATTGCTATTTGAAAGCATCCCTACAATACTCATACCATGGAGGAAGCCATTTTTAAAGTCATATGGAGAAATTGGAGCAAAGAAGCTGTGAGGTATCAAATGGACAGTTACTGTGCCAATGGCTTGCAACCTTGGAGCTCTGAAAATCTTCCCTCAAGAAGTGGTATGAGAACTCAACTTTGCTCAATTATGGTGAAGTTTTAGTGGGATAGCATCTGAGATTTGTTTTGAGGTTGGTTCTCTCTGTAACTGATTTTTTGATTTTGTGGGTTGTTGTTGGCATTACAGATGTGGTTGATACTGCACTGATATTGAGAAAGCACACCCTTTCAATGAAGCTATTTTCTTTCCTGTTATTCAATGAATTAGATTTCTTCGATCCTCAGGATCAGTTGCCATTTGCATATGTAAGAGACATGATGACCCCCAAAGTGAGGATTCACATGTTCGAATCAGCCATTTTTAATGCAATAACAAATGTATATCAACATTCTTACAAGGTCAATCGAAGCATTTTCAAAGAGCCTCCTTTGGATCGGCAAATTTCTGAGCCTCCTTTGGACCGGAAGATTTCTTTGGTTTATGAATCTAGAGTGTGGAAATCGTATTTGGACAGAATGTGGGCTACATATTCTGTTTGATTGTATTAATTCATTTCAAATTTGATTGGCTGCTAATATTATTCTGTTTGATTGTATTAATTCATTTCAAATTTGATTGGCTGCTAATATTACAATTTTCAGAAGCTATCAATTTTTTAAATTGTGAAGGGTCATGAAATAGCAGGAAATAGCAGAATATGGGAGGAACCATACTTGCAAATTTATCCAATCCATGATGTTGATGGATGCCATGCGTGTTAATTTTGTGTTAGATTGGATTAGATGACTGATTTACTTCTAAGTAATTGAAATCATTTTTATTGCTTCTGCCAACATGAGAAGATAGAGATTGTGCACCTATATCTAATATGTGTATTGCATTTAATGGCGTTGATAGAAACTGATTTTTTTTTCCATGTGAATTCCAGTGGTGATTCTCGTTATACTGGAAATGAAGGAAAATACAATGAAACGTGCTCTTCTGGACAGCTGGTATCCAAACTGGGTGTACACCATGAAAACATTTTTAACTCAAACAGAAACAAAGAATTTTTCTAGGTGGCTCTTCGTTGTCAACGCAATCCTGAATTGAAATTTGGTACAAGTTGTAAAGGCTTGCATGTGCACCATCGTGATAGAGCTTTTATTAGATGAGGTGTGACGTGGGAACAAATGTCCCCATATGTTGATTGTTACATTTCTGCATCTTTTTTAGATTTTCCTATCCCTATGTCGCCATTGCTCTTCTATTTATGCACATTTCTGCATCTTATTTAGATTTGCATATTCCTATGTCACTATTGCTCCTCAATTTATGCACATTTTGCACCTTATTTAGATTTTTCTATTCCTATGTCGCCATTGCTCCTTAATTTATGCCTTACGGCGTTTCCTTGGCAACATTCTTAGATTAACTTGAGATATAGGCGCAAAATATTGCTGAGTATTTACATGATCATGTCTCCTACATTTTAGGAACATCTACTCTATCCCATAACAAATTTACATGAAATTGTGTTAATGCATAAATTATCCTGAAACTGATGAAATAGCCTCCGCAAGACATTAAACCACCTTCACCATACTAATTACTAGATGATTAGTAACATTTATACATGGCCAACGGCTCCAACTTTGGGGGAAATAGGCTTTCAACATTTATATATGCCACCCAAAATGCTCACAGAAAATGTCAAATTCAGAGTCCCAGAGTCCCAATTTTGGAAAAATGGATTTTGGAAAAATGGAATGTAAGCATTGATGTATGCCAAGCGTAATGCTGGCACAAAATATCAAATTCACACTAATCCAATAATTCATATATGGACAAAATAAAAGGGCTGCTTCAAACCTACAGGCCTAGAATCAATAAAGGAAGCAGAATTTCACATGTAAAAACTATGATTACCTTGTTAAAGAATAAGTAGTTCTATTTCACATATATCCCATATTACCTTGGAAGGCAAAAGCAATCCAAAATGAAATTTCACATGTAAAAATTATGACTACCCTGCTCCAGAATTAATGGTTTTATTCTACATCGATGCAATATTATCTTCAAAAGAAAAATATGACAGGAGTACATTGGATTACAAAATTGTGAATACAAATCCTACACAACTCAATTCACTACACAGAAAAACCAATACAATCCGCAACAAAATTTCAAGAAAAATTATGAACTATCTATTCTATAAAGGAATCTCAATGACGACATTATCCGTGAGAATCAAAATTAATATTACCCATAATATCTAACTGAGGCCCAAGTGCCTGTTCTTCTGCAGGGTTAATCTCCACTGAATTCTGAGGCTTTTCGGTCGATGGGTGTTTGATCGATATTAATAATTTCAACACTGCCTGTGCAAATGGGGCATATGTAGCGCTGGGAGAGCCAAACATCTGCGCAGGGAACATGGAAACAATGGCTACATTTTGGTAACACAAGGCATTTATCACCATCCTTGAATTGATCAAGACAAACCATGCATTCAAGATCGATGTTGATGCAAATATTTTCGACATCATTCTTCTTATCATTGCTGCTCTGTTCGGCGTTGGTGCTGCAAAAGGAAATAGGCAATTTCTGGGAATCAGACTCAAAAAGACTAGATCTTAGGGTGAACGGCGAGGGCAAAGATTCATGAACCGTTTCAGTTTCATGAACCGTTTCAATTTTGGATCCACGATCAAGCTTTGTTTGATCGTCTAACACCACAAATCCACACTGAATAATAGGACACGGCGACAGCTGGGGTAATTCATTTCAAAGGGAAACACTACAGCGTAAAAATCAGACTCAAAAAGACCAGATCTTAGGGTGAACGGCGAGGGCGAAAATTCATGAACAGTTTCAGTTTCATGAACCGTTTTAATTTTGGATCAACGATCAAGCTTTGTTTGATCGTCTAACACCACAAATCCACGGTGAATAATAGGACACGACGACGGCTGGGGTAATTCATTTCAAAGGGAAACGCTACGGCGTAATTATTAATAGAATGTATTATTGATATTTCTGTACTTTATGATCCATCGGTCAGTTCACAGTGGTGTCTACAATTGTGTAGTTCCCATTGTGTAGAGAGTCTGAGGACTATGCGAAGTTAATGTTCCGCCCAGAAACAATTTCGATATATTTATGTAAATGGCTTTAGTCAAATGAATCCCATCCCAGTTGAAATGTTGTCCAGGATTTGTACACACAGATGCTCCTACAACGTCGCATGTTACGCTCAAATTGTAATTATATCAACTACCCATTCCACAACAAGCCTGTAACACATTATTCTACGGCCCAAAATTCTATGGAGTTCAAAATTTTGAGGGTTGCCCCGTGAAAGTCTGCAAAAACAAATTTAACTTGTGGATATTGTGCTTTAAGTTTTTTCACTCGGGCTTATAGAACATCATTCCCAGTTTTGGATAAATTGTTAAACCTCGGAATGCACCCTATGTTGTCCATTGGTTCTCCAGATGGAGTGTATAGTGTTAAATACGACGGTGAGTAGCCAATGGGCAAGTTCTTTTGTACTAAAATCTTCTTTGCTCTGCCCACAGTAATAAATTTCTACAGTGCATTTTCAATCTTGGCCACAACTAAAGGGACAAAGCTAGACACTTCTTGCATTGACCTACTCTGAAAGAATGGATACTTGTAGTTGTTTCCTTCGATTTCCCCCATAAAAAATAATGCATTCACAAAATGCTGGTTACAGTCTCTTTTGAAGTTCACTCGAAACTTTGGTTTGTACGATTAAAACCACTAAATCTAATGGTCGAGTGAAAAGGGATTTAGAATCGGCCCTATATTCCTCGCTTGAAGAAATCAGGGTCCAAGGTTGTGACTTAGGTGGTATTACTCATATGTTTCTTCCATTTTTGTTGATACCCCTGCATTCTTTCTATGTGCCTACATTCCATAGGGTGTTGAAGAAAGAATACTTTTGTATTAATTGCAGCAACTCATCGAGTCACTTGCTCATGTGAATTCCTCTTTTTTCAAATTTTGGATTTTACAATGAAATTGCAATCGATTTTCTTTGAGATATTTTTCAGGACAGTTCTATTCAAAACTTGAACATGGCCAATATATTGAAATAACACCATGAGAGCCTCAGAACTTGTGCCTCCATTTATAAGCTATCTTAACTAACCCATTTCTTTTGGTAATCCAACTAACAAAAAAACCATTCCATTTCTTGCCTTTAAAACAGATGGAGCTTGCAATAAGGGTGGGAAAATGATAGTTAATGAGTTGGAGTAATGGTTAGATAGCAACAAAGGTGGGAACAAACTCTATTTTTTATATTAAGTTTTGGTTCTTTGGAACAAAGATTGTGTTTTATTATGTATGCATCACAGTGTCCAATTTTTTTCCCCGATGCAATGATAGTAGCTATTGTTAAGAAACATCTTGACGCTTTGAATATCATAAGAGATGAATCTTGGTATTTCATACAGTGAGAAGAGGCGTTTGGTAGAAGTTAGAACGGACTGAGAATTCAGCTTTCTTTTTCATTGAAGGTTTGACATTTCAGAATCATCCCAGGGATACATTGACAATTTGGCCATGGATTTGTGATCCAACTATGCCAGCTAATTCCACTGAGTGTCAACTTCAATTTCCATATCCAATTTCTAGTAGTTTTAACAGTCTGGTTTGAAGGTGGCCAGGGCATCCCTCCCAATCGATGTTTGGGCCCTTAGCCAAATAAAATATTACCTCTCCTCAGATAGAGGTAGCATTCCACATAGTTGTTCATGGCAACATTCTTAGATTAACTTGAGATATAGGCACAAAATATTGCTGAGTATTTACATGATCATGTCTCCTGCAGTTTAGGAACATCTACTTTATCCCATAACAAATTTACATGAAATTGTGTTAATGCATAAATTATCCTGAAACTGATGAAATAGCCTCCACAAGACATTAAACCACCTTCACCATACTAAGTATTAGATGATTAGTAACATTTATACATGGCCAACAGCTCCAACTTTGGGGAAAATAGGCTTTCAGCATTTATATATGCCACCCAAAATGCTCACAGAAAATGTCAAATTCAGAGTCCCAGAGTCCCAATTTTGGAAAAATGGAATGTAAGCATTGATGTATGCCAAGCGTAATGCTGGCACAAAATATCAAATTCACAAATGCCAGACGCTAATCCTGCTTCAAGTTCTTTTTAGTGGGTTCCAACAAAAAATATTGTCAGTGGGTTCCAACAAAAATTGTTAAAGGAGTGCGTGCTTCTTAATGGTGGGAGTTAACAAAACAAGACAAGGGAGTGGGTGCTTCCCGCTGGTGGGTGCCAACAAAACAAGACAAGGGAGTGGGTGCTACATGTTGGTGGGTGCCAACAAAACAAGACAAGGGAGTTGGTGATTCTTGTTGGTGGGTGCCACCAAAACATAACAAAGGTAGTGGGTGATTCCTATTGGTTGGTGCTAATGTATATATTTAGGCAATGATTGAAGATTAAGAAGAAAATAAGGATGGTGGTTTTATCCCTTTATGGGTTTCAACCTAAAATTTATGTGTCATGTGTACTTCATTTTCATGATGAGATTGTCAGTTTCATGATTTTTTTCAGATAATAGATTGTTAAGCAAATTCAAAGTATAAATTTGTAATAATTATGAAATATTGATTCACCCCCCTCTTAGTATTTCCAACAATTGGTATCAAAGAAGGTCCTTTAGGATCAGTTTAACAATTGGAAGGAGATACAAGGAATTATGTCAAATGAAAGGAATCATAAGAAGTAAAAATCTCAGAAGAAGAACAAAATTCAAACGAAGTATTGTGACTATTCAAGTAATATATCATATGTAGTGGTAGTGTCAATAGATGTCAAAAAAAGTACAATCAAATGCAAAACAATTCATTTCAGGAAACATAGATCATTAAGGTGCGCCTTTGCTCAATGATGCAAACTATCAGGTTTTGAAAGAAAGAGTGAAATATGAATTAATATCTCTTGGATAAAATGGTTGAAATTTAGTGTCTAATGGTTATATTAACAATCCTCCATTGCGTCAAGAACTATAGAAGGATGCCCAAGCTATGAATGCAATTTATAACAATCTACCTAATTCAGAATTTGAGAAAATTATGCATTATGAATCTAAAAAGGATGTATGGTACAAGTTACAAACCCTCCATGAATGAGACAACAGTGAAAGCAATGTAGATGTAGAATAATTTCAATCACCAGAGCATAAGAATGATAAAACATCCAATGTGTCTGAAGAAGAAAATTATAGTTTATCAAGAGATGAGTGTGGCCATGCATCTAATAGTGTTACAAAAGGATATATTCCTTTCATAATAGATGGTTCTTCAAATTTAGAGGAATAAAGTATTGAAGAGGAAATGGAAATTAGAGTTTCTAGTTACACTAAAGAAAAATAATTTGATTTCGGAAGGAAACTTGTCTCTACCTTAGATGAAATTAAGAGTATCAAGGAGATGTTGTCGATATATGAAAACAAGGATCGAGATGTGGATGAATTAACAAATATTGTAATAGTCTTACAAGCCTAGTAAGAATACTTTAAAAGAGCCAATGTAGTAATGAATGGACATCTTAATGAAAAGGAAAGTCATTGTGAGGGACTTGAAGATGAAATCCTCTCTCTAAGGACTAATCTAGAAAAGACAAATGAACAAAAAATTCAATTTAAGAAGTTACTCCAAATATTTGATGACAAAGAATATGATCTTAAAGAAGAAATTATTATGATGAAAACCCATATAGAAGAAGCAAGGAGAATTGAAGAGGTAATAAGCATCTAGCTAAAGGAAAGAGGAGGTTGTTGTGAAAGTTTAGAAGTTGAGGTTGTTTCATTAGGAAGTTATATGGAAGAAAATAACAAACATTTGAAATTTCAAGTTAGAACCAAGATCTTGGATAATCTCCTCAACTGCCAAAGGTATCCCTCCATTAAATTAGGTCTTGTGTTTCATGAAACAATTAAGGGAGAATCCAACTCACAAGCATGTGCAAGAGTGACTAGAAGACAATAAGGCAACATCTGAACACCTTGTCAAAGAAAATAGCAACAACAAGATACAGAAATAGAGTAGCGTTGTTAGCAATAAAGGAAGCAAGTAGTAGAAACAACAACCAAGAAATGGGATTTTTTCAAGAATATCATTTACTTCCAAAGAAGAGCATAACATAATTACAAGCCTCCAAAATAAGAATAACAATTCGTTTACTCCCTTAATGAATTATGTTGATTGTTACTATTGTAATAACTATGGACATATTGCACCTGATTGTAGAAGTAGGCATATCATAATACACAAATAGAATATTTAGCGGAATAATATTTGTCAAGAAATAAGTCAAGGAAGAACAATCCCCATGAGAACATCATTTGTTCCTAGATATAGAATTTTCATTCATGGCTATTATTTTTCTTATATTTTTTTTTGGCGACAAGGCAATAGACTGCAAATCATATGGAAATGAAAAGAATATGGGGCAAAAATAATATATGTATAATGGTTTTAGAAGACGTGATTCTTTTGCCCCCTTTTCTGGTCACATAAGATGTTATGCATGCTATAATCTTGGAAATATGACAAAGGATTGTAGGATTAAGTTAAGACAACCCAAACAGTAGAAAGAACTTACTAGGAACAGGCAACTAGACTCCAAGGAACTGCACAATTAGTAGAAGCAGGCAACATCAATTTGCTTCAAGAAGATTTGATTGCTCAAACAGGATGGAAATGAAAGCCTTTTGTATGTTGCATGAATCTTCTTAAAATTAGGCATGAGAAAAGGAGAAGATCACAACATCAACTAGGAAGAATGAATCCTTCAGGAAGAGAGGAGCCTAGTCAATGGATATATTGTATTTGAAGATGAAAAAAATGAATAAACAGTCAAGAAAATATAGTGTATAATTAGGGGGATCATAACATATGTTTCCAACAAAATGGATTAGTATATATAAGGACAATTGTTTGGCATTGTTTGAAATTGATGTCATGTTGTTTTGCATATGATTTGTAGCTAATAGCAACAATCAACTACTTCATTAGAAAGAAATGGTTGTTTCCCTTTACCATTAATTTCGAAGGGAGATATATATCAACCATAAGTTTGATGATGAGGTTTTTGGTGGCTATGATTGCAATCAATGCCAAAGGGGTAGATTGTTGGCATTGATGTCAATAGTGATTTATTGATGTAGCAAGGCTTTGATATTTGAGACAAACATATGACTATTGGAAGGATCATCCAAGGGAGTATTATTGATTAGAATCAAGAATTATGGCTCTAATATATTTCAATGTTTGTTGAACAATTGATGGTACATGGAAAATATCAAAGAGAAAGATTTTTTTGATAGCAAGAATTACGTTGGCTAGACATATATAGTCTGTGTGAATTATGCACACTATTTGTTATAAGTTCGTGTAAATGTTGGTAGCCATTGAACACAAATTTACCCCATCTAGAACCTAGAACACCATGGTCTCCATTGTTGGTATTCTCCCGTGTTTTTTAATCTACTTGATTCCCATCAAACTTACCATAGTAAATCCCATGATATCTTTATATTCAACTTGATTTGGTCATTGCCTCTAATGTGTATAAGTTCCTCATTGAATGGCACTAAATGTTATGATTAAATGGTATGATTACGTATCAATTTATTTGGAAACTTGTGATCTGGAGTTTATATGTTCAGGACTTGGAGATCTGGTCATATGGAGTAAATTGGTCAGGTTTATGGTTGCATCTTCTCTATTATGGTGCAATGAGGGAATATGTTCACAATAATTCTCGGTTATGGTACATTCAAGCATGCTCTATATGATCAAGTACATATGGAAGAAGAGAAAGGTTTTAGATTGGGTATGATGAAATGGTGGTACAGTTTGTGCAATGATGTGACTTTGTGTGAAGTACATGTGCATTGATCTAGTATAGTGGGGATATTTCTAAATGGGGCATAAGGTAAAATATTTTAGTTATGTCTGCAGACTAGAGATCTGAATCGATGTGAAGGGTGATGTGTTAGTCTGAGTGTTGGAGCAATGGTAGTTGGTATGGGCATAGTTAAATGTGATTGTTTATTGAAGTGAATTTAATTTTGGTGTGTACAAGTGAAATAACCTCGAACATGCATTGCTATACTCTGAACCTACATTCTACATAATGATCTATGGTTGGGACAATGCAAGCCAATGCAAAGATATGTGGCAAAGCTATGGTATATTGGTCAAACTCACATACACCCTATAGAAAAGTAAGGAATGTCCCAAAGAAAGGCACATTGAAATTGACCAATCTTGATGTTTTTGTGTTTTGACATAAGTGTAGCTTGAAAGGTTGATTCCTTGAGGGATTTATGAAGGGCCACGTAATATTTGTTGGAGGATATAATTGGCTGGCTACTGATGAAAGTTTAAAACTAAGAATCTTAACCTAAGATGAGTTGAGCTAAGTCAATTTTTTAGAAACTGAGGTTATTTTACAAAAGTAAAATCTATTATTGCTCTGAGCTAAACATTTAGGTATGTCATAATTAATGTGTGCCAAAGATAGTCTCCTAATAATGTTGCGCTTGTAACATATACTTAAGTAAATGGGGAAGTATTGTTTTTGCAAGGGTTTCTCTTCAAAGTGGTTCGTTGAAATCTACTACGTGAGTTTGCAAGGTACTATATGCCATGTGTTTTATTCAAGTAAATACTGAAGTATGGTATTTTCTAAAGACTATTATGCCTAGTTCTATTGTTAAGACTCAAAATCAATATTACTAGGGTGTGAACACTTATATGGTGTATGACAAGACTGTTGTTATGACTGAGATATGTGACAGGGATAAAAGATCGGTGAGAGGAATAAAAACTAGTACAAAATGGCTAATTAGTTACTAAAAAAAAGGACTAAAATTTGTATCAGTCGGTGACCAGTAATAGTTAATTTACAGTGTCTTATAACGCGACCAACTTTTAGTCATTTGTAACTTAGTCATTAATTTGTTGTCTCAATTTTATCATCTAGTAGTATATTTAGTCATAAATTTGGTCATTAATTTAGTCATTAATTGCCACAATTAATGACCAAATATACAACAAAATATATTACTATATGATCATCCAAGAAAACCAATTAATGACCAAAGAAATATGACCAAAATGTTGGTCATGTTCTAAGATAATATAAATTAACTACTAATAGTCATATATATGCAAATTTTAGTTATCCTTTGAAACCAATTAATGACCAAAGAAATATGACGATTTTTTTGTCGTGTTATAAGATATTGTAAACTAGCTACTAATAGTCGTATATATGAAAAATTCAGTCGTTATTTGTAATCAAAAATTTATCATTTGCAGTATTCATTTGTCTTTTTTTGATAGTTTCATATTCATTCTATAAACGAATAATTTAGTAGTTTATATTCATTTCATTTAATTTCATTAATAATTATTATAAATGGCTAATTTAGTCATATATTCGTTTTATTTGTGTTCATCATTAATCAATATGAACTGTTAATTTAATAGTTTTAGATTGATTTTATGTGTTCATTATTAGTCAATATAAATTAACTAGTATGATCTTGTGACTAAATTAAAAAAATGTCATACAATGCACATGTTCATCTAATGTGAAAACACAAAGTTACATATGTTTATTACAATACTAAATAATATCAAATACAACTATAAATAATTTCAACCACGTAAATTATATTATATGAAATTTCAAGTATTACAATATGAGTTTTCAACTTAATATTGGTTGGACTACAATTCACACATGAAATAGTGTTTCATCACTTCAAAACATTATCATTATTTTGCCAAGGCATTGTAGGTGAATTCACCAACTCTAAAGACTTGACCATCAGTCTATATGTGTGTGTCTCATGCGAGATATTGGCTTTAAGGGCATCACTAGACTGGTTCTCTTCTCTCTCTTTCTGCATTTTTCACTCCAGTGTTATTTTTCTCTTTCTTCAATTCCTGCTTCTTACCAACAACATTGAGTTCATCTTTTGAAAATAAAAGAAGATGCAATGCACATTATAATACATCAAATACGATGAACATTGGAATATAAACTAAAGTAATTATAAAGGATTTATACGACATATACCTTAACATAAATAATATCAAATACCATCTTTTCCCTAGAAACGTAAGAAACTCAAATATGCTTTCTTCAGTTGGGAAATAGTTTTTAGTTGGGCGATAGTGGCCACTATGCGGCTAGATGACCTATATAAACAAAGCAAATTATACATTGCCATAGAAAATAACACCTTAGTAAATTAGTATTCAACCTTCAAGAAAAGCTTAGGCGCAATCATACCAACAAAGTTACATGCTAAGAATGTCAGACAATAGATAACTTGTGAAAACAAATGGAAAAATAAAATATCAGTGTAAAAATTCTCCTTATTGCTTTCTCTAAAAGAGACATGTTCCTTAAATTCGGAGATGTTTTTTCCCACTATAAAGAATCTTGTCTATTATGACCTATGTTTTCAGGATCATGAGATTGAGACAACATCATATTGGATTATGGAGGAAAAAATGGTTCAACTTTCCAAGATGAGTTCCTCACTTGGTTGAATGAAGGCGCTAGCTTTGAACAGTGTCAAAACCTTAGGGAAGTAGAACACTAAGGCCCAAGAAAATATAGCACCACGGTCCACTAAAAGAAAAATTTTAATCCCACAATGGCCTCTAGTAGTACATTTCATTAGTTGGATATCACACTCTGAGAGATTATTTTCTAATACAATGAGAAGTGTACATATATTGTCATATGCCCCTCACAGTCAGACCCTATAGTTGTGTCCTATAATATTAATCATACTATACTATCTAATTATATAATTATGACTATCAGATAATTATTAGTTTGAATAATTAGTTTGAAATTGCATTTTGAGTATTTATGTATACATGAAAATATTCGAAAAAAGGTACTTTTTGTGACTAGTTAATTTTGAGTGAATCTAAATACAAAATAAATTATGGTGCCTCAGTGTTTCTCTAGTGGTTATCCGCTCATTGTACCAATTTCTCCCATGTCCTCTACTGCTTTTGGTGAAGTCCTCTTTGATGATTTCCAATGCCAATGCAATGGACATTTATCCTGGATGTTTTTCTGAGCCAAAGGGAAGCTCCACAAGTAACAACCAATAAGTAGCCTCAAATATATTATTGGGGGCCAAAATGTAGTAATTATATGACAAGCAAAGAGATATTTCACGTTAATCATCTTCCTTTTAATATTGATTAATAATTTCTTTGGATGATCATGTAATACTAAAGTGGCAATTAGGGACATTTAAAGTTAGTCATCCATCAATATCACCTTTGAGATGCTTAATAGTTAATACCTCCTATTACACACACAATATATTTCCAACTTCAAGGATAGTAATATAAACATGACAACAATGAAATTAAAAGGAATGTTATTAAGTCAAATGTGACTAATATTGAGTCAAGAAAATACCAAGCTTTTCAAATTAGAAAGGAATTATTAGGCACTAAAACAGAAAATCCTTCCATTGCATCATTTTCACCTTTTCTTTAATTTCCTTAATTGAGAACACAACTTTCAGAAGAAAATAATTCATTGAAAAAGGTCTCAAAATCCTAACAAATGTTGGAGTGATTGTCGTATCAATTAAACAGAAAGGAAATTGTTCGATATGCTTTTAACTTGCAGAAGAGATCGAATAATATGAAGCTTTCTCATCCCTTGGTCCTAATCAAATTGTAATATGTGGGTTCCAATCAAGTAATCACTTTCCCTCCAAGATAGTTAAGAGATCACTTTGGAGAAGGGCTTCTAGAAGCACTGGGATAGTAGAAAGGGAATTAACTAGGAGGAAAATGAAGCACTTTAGTGGGTGCTCCAAAATATTTGAAGGAAACTGAAAATGATTTTATACTCCCTCCATGTATTTTAAAACAGAAACCCTTCAGCTGCATCTCATTTATTTTCCACCTTTCTGTAATCTGTAATTCTTTGAGCAAGAATAGAGCATTCATAAATATTCTCATGAAAGAGGACTCTTCATAATCCTAATAAGTTGGGCTCTAACAAATCAACAATTTCATGTAGTGAAGAAATATTACATGGTAGATTCTAGTGATTGAAATGACAACTTTATTCTTAATCTCATTACAACAAAAACAAATTCAACCCTAACTAGTTGGGATCTAACAAATCAAGAATTTCATGTAGTAAAGAAAACTTACATGGTAGATCCCAATTATTTGCAATGAAAACTTTATTCTTGATCTTATTACAACATAGATAAATTCAAGAGTACATACATATTTCCTTATCTAAGACAAACTTTGAACACATTCTGAGATTTCATAGAAAATATAATGATATGATTTACTTGTAGGACATGAGAAAGCTAAATGATATGATTTACCTATAGGACATGAGAAAGCTAAATGATATGATTTACCTGTAGGACATGAGAAAGCTATCTACATCTACCACCTACAAAATAGTGTTATTGAGACACCATATCATGGTATTAGAATCATGTAGATAGATAGTGTTATAGAGAGACCTTGCAACACCTATTCAACACTACCTTCAAGCTTCAAACTCATCAATTGATTTACTTCAGTAGCAAATTCTAGTGAGATCTCATTAAATACAACCCGACAAAAGCCATTTATGATAGTTGTCATTGCCTTCTCTAGATCTATCCCCCTCTGGAAATAGAATAACTAATCTTCCCCAATTTTTGAGGTACTTGCTTCATGTTCAACATGGGATGTTGGGTTATTCACCTAGAAAAAGTTGCAAATATTAGATGCATAATGGAAACAAGCATGCAATTCAAGATTGCTCCTAAAGTCTCTTGCCTGAATTATAAAACACCATCTAGTTAAAACTACCTACCCAAGATCCCACTTAAGAATTCAAAATGTTGCAAATAGGAGATGTCTTAAACAATATCGACTATTTAATTGCATAATCACACTAAACTAGACAAACCTTTAAAATGTTGAAAAGTGTGAAAAAAATGGAGTTGGAATATTATAGTTACGTCAAGGTAGATATAGCTACTTGAAATGTAACTTCTATATAACATTTGAAATAGCCTTTTTCAATCATTTAAGAGACTAAACTTTTTTTATCTTGGGTTAATAACTTAATACTCCACCACCAACCAAGGGGAAATTTTAAACCAGTGTGAAAATGCTTACTCATTCCCCTGCCATATTTCTGATATTTTATTTGTGTGCGGATCTAAGCTACCTGTAAAGTAACTTCTACATATTTGACAATTTTAAATGTAAAAAATTACCCACACTGAAGTTATATGATTAACATATGCACAATAAGATACAATATGCATCAGTTGTAAGTAATATGAAGTTTATATGTTATATTAAGACAAACGTTTTCTCATCTAAGCTACGTGTAATGTAACTTCTACATATTTGACAATTTATAAATGTAAAGAATTAACTATTATATGATTAACATATGCACAATAAGATACAATATGTATAATATGTAAGTAATATGAAGTTTACATGTTATACAATTAACATATGCACAATAAAATACAATAGCATTAGTTGTAAGTAATATGAAGTTTACATGTTATATTAAGACAATTTTTTTCTCATCTAAGTTACGTGTAAAGTAACTTCTACATATTTGACAATTTTGAATGTAAAAAATTACCCAAACTGAAGTTATACAATTAACATATGTACAGGAACCTGAAAACTTAACCAAAGAAATTACCAGAACTCCACATATTTTCACCTGTTTAATCCACACTGTTCAAATCAAGTCAAGTGCCCACTACTTCTGGTTAAGTCGACCAACGTTTATAAAGTCATAGAGTTAATGTATATTTGTCACTACAAAAGTGTGATATATCAAAATGGGAATATTCATGCTAACTGAGACCCATCTCTCCACACATAAATTGTTCGAGAAAACTAAAACAACAAAATTGCAGAAGAGTGATGGATCTGGGGTTTTGAGCTAGACATCCGGCGTAGGGAGGAAACCTCCTAGAAAAGACTTCACGAAATTTGATCCAGCCTACCTTTATCCCAAGCATGCAGATCCATCTCTAGATATTCACATAGTTTACACTTTAGTGACCTTTCACCAATTACCCCATTACCAAAAAGTTGTTCATATTTCCAAAAATTTATGAACATTTGAACCTTGTCGAGATACTCCCTAACCAAATCAAGATAGTCGTAACTTGTGAACATTTTATTTGAACCCAATGCTAAACTTCAAATGAAAAAGAAAAGAAATATTTATTCTGGTATTTCCATGCAAATATCTACAAGGAAGAGCAAAATGCAGTGCTAAAATGTAACGTTGTAACTTGTGAACATTTTACTTGAAATGAAAAAAAAAAGAAATAATTATTCTGGCGCAATATCTACAAGGAAGAGAAAAATGTTGTGCTAAAATGTAATGTTGTAACTTGTGAACATTTTATTTGAACCCAGCCCTAAATTTCAAATGAAAAAGAAAAGAAATATTTATAATGGAAAAAATAAAAGAAATATTTATAATGGAAAAAATAAAAGAAATATTTATAATAGAAAAATAAAAGATATAAATTGTAATTGGGTTAAATGATTTATTTTTAATAAGAAAATTTTATTTTTGTGTTAGAGGCTAAATTAAAAAGAAGAAGAAGAAGTTAAAAGTGATATTGGGGATGAGTGTAAACATTTAAATATTTGGTTAGTTAATAATAAAAAGTTAAATTAATAAAAATAAGAAAATTCAATTTGTTATATTTTGATTTTGTTATTAAATTGTGAATAGGCTTTGTTACAAAACCAAGGGCCAATACCATGGCTTATCAATCCCACAAGCCCAAAAACCATAACTTATTTCACAACCAAAATATTTTATAACAATATGATATTCTTAATCATGGATATTCACCTCCACATTATTAACTTGTAAAAAATAGGCTTTGTTACAATACCATGGGTCAATACCATGGATTATCAATACTACATGCAAAAAAACATAAATTATTTCACAATCAAAATATTTTATAACAATATGACAAGATTCTTAACCATTTATATTCGCCTCCACTTTTCCATTGATATTATGAGCTTGCTAATAAGCTTTGTTACAGACACCCCCACTTTTCCATTGATATTATGAGGTTGTGAATAAGCTTTGTTACAATGTCATAGCTTATCAATGCTACATGTCCAAAAATCATAACTTTTTTACAATCAAAATATTTTATAACAATATAACAAGATTGTTAACCATGGATATTCACCCTCACTTTATCATGGATATTAACTTGTAAATAGGCTTTGTTACAATACCATGGACCAATACCATGGCTTATCAATACCACATGCCAAAAAATCATAACTTATTTCATAGTAAAAATATTTTATTTTAATTTAATTTTATATTTAAAAAAATTAATTGAATCTAAAAGGGAAAATGTTACAATTTGAGATATATCTAAACCCTCTATCCTCACAACTACTAAAAATATTTCCATAGAAATTAAATTAAGGTTTTAATAAAATTAAGCTAAGATGGATCTATGCTAGTTAAAGAACCATATAGATCCATCTTATTAAGGTTTTAATAAAATTAAGCTAAGATGGATCTATGTTGGTTAAAGAACCATATAGATCCATCTTAGCTAAATATATATAAAGAACCAACATATATCCATCTTAGCTAAGGATCCAAGGGATGAGAGCAAGCAAAGTGACTAGCAATAATAGATTAAATATAGTGCATGATTTTTTTTAAGTTTTTCATTATTTTATTTTCTTTGACATGATTGATCCAAAATATAGGTTTAATATTTTACAACCAATTAAGTTTCTTTAATTTAGATAATTTCTTAAACAGGATACAATGTGATCAAATTTAAGAGAGAGTCGAGGGTTCAGGGGAGGGGGAGAGAGGTAGGGAGATAGTGGAAAAGTCAGAGGTCAGAGAGAGAGAGAGAGAGAGAGATAGGGGAGAGGGAGTGAGATAGTGAAAAATTTGGAGGGAGGAGAGAGAGAGAGAGAGAGAGAGAGAGAGAGATGGGGGGGAGAGAGAGTGAGATGGGACAGAGGGATCAAGAGGAAGGAAGAGAGAGAAGGATAGAAGGAGAGGCAGAGAGAGAGAGAGATGGAGTTGGAGGGGGGAGAGAGGGAGGAAAGAATGAACACATAGAGAGATAGAGGTGGATATAGAGAGATAGGGAGTGAGAAGGGAGAGATGGAGAGAGAGTGAGGGAGAGAGGAGAGGATGGAAGAGAGAGGAGAGGAGAGGAGAGGAGAGAGATATGGAGAGGAGGGGAAGGGAGAAAGATGGATGGGAGAGAGATAAGGATAGGGGGAGGGAGATAGTGATAGAGTTGGACATAAGAGAGAGAGAGAGTGATGGAGGGAGAGTGATTAGGGGAGGAGAGATAGAGGGAGGTGGGAGAGAAGGGAGAGAGAGGAAGGAATAGAGAGATGGAATTGAAGGGGGCAGGAGAGAGAGGGAACAAAAAAAAAAATAGAGGGAGAAAGGTGGAGATAGAGAGGGGGTGACAAGGGAGCCATGGAGAGACAGAGGGAGAGAGGAGAGCGGGAGGTAATAGAGAGGAGAGAGATGGAGAGAGAGAGAATGGGAAGAGAGAGAGAGAGATATATATAAGGGGCAGAGAGGGAGAGGGAGAGTGTGTATGTTTGGGGGGTGAGATAGAGAGAGGTGTTTAGTCAATTTAGTTTCCTAAATTGCTTTGCATAAATTATCAACCGAGGCTTGTAAGCTGATGAAGTGTAGTGCACTATATGTGCTAGTTAACCCTTCTTACTTCGTTGTTTTGTATTTTTATATTGTTTTGTTTTGGGGGTTTCCTTGATTTCTAATTATATACAATCTAAATTATGAGAAACTAAGTCTAAATTTCCTAAAGGTGAACTAATCAAAATCTAAGTTAAAGGAAGGAAAAACAGAGTATCTATCCTATTTTGTCATTTAATCCTAAGTAAAACATTGAAAGGTGAAGTTTTAAGGCAAATTGAAATAATCACGGAGAATGAAAACTAAATAAAGCACTTTTAGTTGTCCAAGCCTCCAATTTTGAAAGATAACTTTCTTAAGATGGCAAATAAGCAACCTAATGTACTTTATAGCTTAGACAACTAAATCAAATATGCAGAGAGTAACTAATTGATTTTAATCCTTGTGTGAAGTGAATGTTTAACCATTTAGTTAGGATGGATATCAGCTTGAAATGGTGACCAAAAACATTTCTCCACACAGTGCATTGGCAATATGAACTAGGAAATAAATAAAAGAGGAAACAAATAGTAAGTAAACTAATCCACAATGCATTCTTGTTACTTTCCCACCTTACCTTGCTAAAACAACACAAGTTTCATTATGAAATAGATATGAGAAACAAGACTGCACCATTGAATTCTAACATTATGCTACTGAACAGAATTAAAATAAAACAAACTACAGGAAATCAATCTAAACTACAAATACTTGTAAAAGTAAATAATGAAACTAAACTGAACAGTAAACAAAATAACAAAAGAAAAACCTTCTTCAGTGCAGGGGCCCTCTGCAACTGATTGAGTTGAGCTACTAACTAGCTGAAGATACTCTTTCAAATGATCACTTGGTCAAACATGGCTTCATATTATTAACAAGAAAATAAGTTCCAAAATTACAGAGATGTAAGTCTGAGCTTAATACATATATAAATTCGAACTCCTTCTCAGTTCTTTACAATTGATATTTAAAGAAACATTCCTAACTATCTTTTGAGAGAATTTAGCTACAGGTGATCTCCATGTATTACAACAGATCTGCGTAAACGGTTGATTAGCTACAGGTGACTTTAAGTTAGCAAGATAGTTGCATGAACTGTTATCACTAGTGGCTGGTTCGAGTTAATGCTACAACAAAACTGTTGGATTTATTAATTAGCCACAAAGAGTGGACACAAAGTCCTATTGCTCTTGGGTTTCTTCGTTTGACTCCACCTTTGACTGGCTTTTTTGTCAATCTGGGCTGGGTGACTAGGATAGGATCCATATCGTAACCATTCCAGAGATGCCCATGTGGCCAGTTTCCTCGTTTGACACCTGTGACCTGTTCAACCATGGAAGTGGCTACGGAACACATGGTTAGTTGTAAAATGGGCTACGTTCCGTGGCTAATTTGCAAAAACTTATTTCAAATAGAAAAAACATAAAAATATAACATGTCAATCATTTAATGTCTTCCTTGAGATAAAATCTATCATTTATCAGTGATGGGGATCTGTCTTTCATGGATAAACAAGAGAAGGAAGTGAGAAAAGTTTTCAAAGAGATAGTAATTCTGAGGTCCAACAAGAGGGAATAAAAAAGAGACACAAATACAAATATAGATATTATATAGTATTATATAACCAATCTAGATCCATCTTAACCCCAGATCTATCAAGTGTCGAGAGGGATCCAATATCTTGAGGTGCAAACCTTTCCTCAAGTTTTGCACTAAAAAAAGAAGTTTGCACCTCGAGAGATTGGATCCCTCTCGGTGCTTGATAGATCTAGGGTTAAGATGGATCTAGGCTAGTTAATATGAAATTAAAGTAGTTTTTATTTGATATTATAGTCTTAAAAGTTAAAATTTCTCTTCAAATTAATTTCAAATTGGAAGTAGATCCAATTAGATTCAATGAATATATTTTTTTAAAATACATAAAACAATTATTTTTTTATTAAAAAATATATTTTTTAAATTACAAATTATTAGAGATAAATATTGCAAAGTTGGCTCAGTTATACACCATGTGAGGATGAAGAAGTGTTTAAGGAATGATAACCTTTAAGCCAATCTTTAACAACCTTTCAATCCTCTATCACTTGTAAGTTTAAATTTCTTGACACAATTAAAATGACTAACATAAACAACTGATTCATATTATTGTAGTACTTGTTAGGTAGTCATATTTTTGTTCCTAGACTAAATTAGTCATTCATGTTAGTCATTTTTAGTTGTATTTCTTATTAGCTAGTCATATATTTTAACCTGCGACTAAATTAGTGATTTATGTTAGTCGTTTTTAGTTGGGTCACTTAAGATTGCTCATTTTTGGTAGTATTTCATTTGGAAAAATTGTGGTGACTACCGTTTTTAGTCATCTAGTCACTAATTTATCATTTTCTACTAGTGAGAGATTAGTTGCAAATAATGAAATGTTGTGTTTCCCCATAGGTTGTGAACTTTAAAAAAATGTTCTTCATAACAGTTTTTGTGGTTACAAAGCTATTGTGTAAAATTGAAGTAATTGTATGTAGGGTTAAGGATTGTAAAAAAAATTCCTAATTTTCTTTCATGACAACTTGTATGCTTCGTAAGGTGAAAGGACTAGAGCATGTCAGATCTACTATTGTGTGAAGGGATCCTCTCTATATGATTTTATTCTAGGAATCCTAATATAAAATGTATTAAAACCCAAGTTAGATTGTGATGATAAATTGGACACCTCAATGACAAGTCCAGAGACAGTTTTAAAGTTTTGACCAAACTCTTGTGGTTCTTATGCAGGGGCAAAGTGTGACTAAATAGCACAAGCCTGCATTGAGTATACATCAATGTTGATCACTATGTATAACATGGATATTTCTTGTTTATTGTTTGATAGTGAAGTTAGAAATTCCATTTGAATATCAAAATTGTTTAACAAGATTTGTATTCAGAGATGTTGATAGTTTGTTACTATAACCAACAGCTAGGTTAAAAAATTGGTGCATTGCTAGTTATATATATATATATATATATATATATTATATATATATATATATATATATATATATATATATATATATATATATATATATATATATATATATATATATATATATATATATATATATATATATATATATATATATATATATATATATATATATATTGTTGAGCTTGCAATATAGGTTGTCTATGAGGTGTTGAGTTCACAGTGTTGTTGAAAATGATGAGTGTTATGCTACTATAAGATGTTCTTTTTCAAGGTTTGTCTTGCATATGTATGCTATGATTTCTTCTAATGGAGGTTTTGGTGAGAATTTAATTTGTTGTTGCTACTAATGATAGAGGTTTTTGTTGCTTATTGAAGACCAGATCTACTGGATGATAATTAGGGTTTTGATTATTGAGATCTCTATTGTCCAGATATGTTACTAAGCTTGATACTATTGATATGTTGTTGAATGATATAACTGATAAGAAGTCAAAGGCTTTGCTTATGGTTTGTCTTGAAGAGATGTGTTATGATCATATGTTAATGTTGAAATCAATGTTAGTATGCTGATGAATGTTTATGAATATTTTTGAAGTGATTGTCAAGCTAGATATTGAATTTAGGCTTATGTGATCCATATCAAGTTTTTGAGACATGTTTTCGGCGATAATCACATCAAAATTCTTTTGTCGATGCGTTGCGAACCAAATAGTGTGGTTCATTGTCAAGACGAGATGTCTATCTATTATACTAATGAAGTTATTGTTGGGTTAGATGACTAAGTGAGAGTGAGGTACATAGTTGAATCTTGCCAAGATCATAAAGAGTTAAATTGAGAGTTGATTTTGAAGTTTGTGTTAAAGGGAGTGGATTCAGTTTGAAAATGAGATGAAAGGGATGTTTTACACATTGATTTGGGGGATTGTGCCTCCAACTGGCTGGTGCCAACAAAACTGATCTGAGGGAGTAGGTTCTTCCTATTGGTTGGTGCCAGTAAAAATTATCAAGGGAGTGGGTGCTTACTATTGCTGGGGTCTAGAAGAAAAGAAAAGACAAGGGATTGGGTACTACCTGCTAGCGAGTGTGAGTAAAACAAGATAAGGCACTGTGTGCTTCCTATTATTGGGTGACAAAAAAACAAGATGGGGGAGTGGGTGCTTCCTACTAGTGGGTGCCAACAAAACATAACAAAGGAAGTGGGCACTTCCTGTTAGTTGGTGCCAGTGAATATATGTAAGCAATGATTGAATATTAGGAAGATAAGGATGTTTCTTTTCTCCTATTATGGATTTCTACCTATTTCTCCCCTCATTTCCTTTACAAATTTTTATTGTATGGTCCGAGTTTTATTTTGTGCGGAAAGGGATAGTCAAACAAATGATGAGAAAAGGAACAAAATAAATAGGTGCTTACTACACACTTAGTGCACTCAGATAAAGGCAACATCAAATACCTACTTTGTTGTAAGTAAAATTTTCAAAAGAATGATAGTTAATGGAAGGTGGGGTCCATCTTCGCTAGTTGGACAAAATTACATTTAAGTGTTGAGAAACTACCCATCGAATTGGCATCCATCATGACGTGGTCATCCCCCGTAAACATTACGATGAGGGAAACTAGCACGACTTCTACATTAGTGCTAGCCCTCGTAGAAGAAAACTTCAAGACAATGATCAGGTTGATCATTGACCCAGATTTACTTTGGGGTCTTGGCTCGATCCCCACTCAAAATGGTTCATCGAGCTGGAGAACTAGGGACCACACCCACCGCATTGTAAAAAGCTTAAAGGTATCCCCCTCCTCTTTCGTCCAATCGCACTGCCAACCCCCGTAGAACCACCTTTCACCCCCCTCACATGCTCATCTAACGTCATGTTACCATTTTCTCTCGCCTGTAGAAATTGGACCTACTAGTCGTTTGAATTTTGAAATATATTCTTTACAGTTGAGTTTTCATGTTGCTCCACTCATTCACAACGTCGTTCAACCGTCAAATAGTCCAAAATTGCCTCAACGTCATTCGGCCCCAAATCTTCCCAGTCATCAAGTAACTCGTGGGCCCTCAACTCACAATTTTCTTCCATATGCTTATAATGAAGAAAATTGCTTCTAAAATCCCAAAACTTGAGAGGTTAAACTCTCTTCGAACATTGAGCCCCTTATGCATAAGGAAATTGAAATTTATGACCCACCTTGCATATGTATGACCGCCATTTCAAGTGAGAAGACCCCTTTAGGGTAGTAGAGTCAGGTTTGTATTTCCAAATTGCCCCAACTGTCTACCATTTTGCAAAATTTGTTTCTTTGCTCACAGCGCCTTATGTTGAAGACAAAAATTGTTTCATATCCTTTGTTGGAGTGAAGATTCTGGAAATAAATCAATATTTAATTCTAAAATCTTTTATCTACCCAGTCTCTCCCAACCCTGAGAAATTTGTAGAGACAACCTTGTTCTACATCTACAATTCCCTCCCAGTTGGGGAACAACAAGCATTCATACATATTATTCTGGCTCCCAGCCATCAAACCCTACCCAACAATGATTCTTTCCCCGTACCCATGTTTACAGAAGTAGTACAACCAATTCTCACATTAATTGACCTACTGTTTGGAGAGGATGACACCTCAAATATTACCAAGGCTGCCATAGGGTTTTTGAGAGTAATGATATAGTTGAGCCATGTTTTTTATATGCCCTCATTTCTATCTGAATCTATTAAATTCCAGTTGCACCATTTCCTTGTTACAACATATTTTAGGTACTATTCCACTTTTTTTTATCTATTCATGTATACCCACATGGATGATATTTGGGCCTCATTCCTATGTATTCCTGCAAACAGAGGAAATATGTCTTTGACTGGGATATTTCCATCAAAAATAAACCCAACAATGAGGATTATGCTCATTTCATTTCCACCTATATGTTTACAGCCTATAAAATTATCCATAATTTCTCTCCCCCAAGAATTTTGCCCCAACAAAAAGCAATCCTCTAGCTCAAAAAAACACCAGGCTAGGAGACTAGTACTTGTTCAAAGATTATACTAAAATTAGGATTTATGGGTCTAAGCTTCCTCCTTACCATTTACCCATCCTTATGCTCATGAGAATATTTTCCCTAGAATTCATGCGACAAAGGTTGTATGTCGATAAAATCCACTTTGTTCCTGCTAAGAAGGGATACATGTTTAAATTAGGTAAACCAATAGGTCCTTTCATTGAAAATACCAGACAAGCCTTTCAGTCAATTGAAGACTTATTGAAGGAGATGAATTTTGAAATGGGAGAAATTCGGCACTATGACCCCCAAGACATCATCTCAAAGAAAAGGAGAAGTATAAATTCATCAGCTTATGATCATAAATATAGGACTAAACTTGAATGGAAGGATAAATTCGATTCTTGGCCTATTAATATAGAGATGGGGATTGATACTAAGACCTCAAAGGATAAATCTCAAAAGAGAAATTTGGGTGAGGCTAGAGACGTTGAAATGGAAGAAGCTCACTCAAGTAAAAGGGCCAAAATTCAAGAAACAGATGATGAGGAGATCGAAACTAGGTTGATTGAGACAAATATAGACTAGTCATGATTTCAAGTGAGCTTAGAAAACCCCCCTCAAGCTTCTACCTCCACATATACAGAGGTAGCAATTCTGGGTTCTGTTGAGAGCTCAACCACAACAAGACCTAGTTGGGTAGTAGGGGATTTGATAAAAGAGAGAAACAAGAGAATTAGAGAGGAAATGCAATAGAAGTTGGCATCACATTTGGTCCCTTATCAGACCAGGGTTCTGGCTGCCATGGACCTAGAGAGAAATCAAATGAATTTTTCATTGCATCATCCCTTAGGATAGTTTCCTCCTTCGGGATCACAATTTAGTACTATGGATGTATTAATTGACATGACTAGTGCCCTGCTCTAGGGAAAAATAAATTTTCATAAATAGTTAGAAGAAATGATTTATAGCGAGTTGAGTTGAAATGCTATGACTATCAGTAAAGCTGAGAAGTTACTAAAGAAGGTTGCCACAAAGCTGAAGCAAGAGAGAACCAAATCTAGAGCCCTCCATTTACAAAATGAAAACTTCAAATAGATAATTATCAAAATGGGTGTGAACCCAAAAGATAAGATTGTTAATGAGGCTCTTATTTAGATTTCTCAGTACCAAATCCAAGACCTAAAATATAAGTTGAAGATGTTTGCTAGTGAACATGTCCAATATTAGGAATTAGCTAAGGGGGAAGGAGAAAAAGAGATCGTAGCTAAAGAATTGATTGACAGAAATAACTAAGTGGTGGCTCTTAAACAACATGTGGAAGAGCTCTAACAGAGGATAAACCCACATATTTGTGTAGTGTTAGTAGTTGAAAATACAGAAAATCCCACTGAATAACTAACTAAGACCCTCACTAAATGACAACTCTCTGAAGGTGAACTCAAGAAAGTGCAGGTGGATCTCGAGAATTCCAAGTGTGCTCTCGCACATAAGGAAAAGTAGGTGGAGATTGCAAGGGGAAATATTGAGCAGATCCCCCTCCTCCATGCTAATAAGCTGATTTGGGATGAAATCATAACTGAAGTAAAGATCATATGGGAAAATGTAACCTTGATGGAAGAATAGAAAATTGTTGTTAAATATTATGAATTATTTATTTTATCAGCTAAAGAAGGAGACAGAAAAAATGCTGAGACAAAAGGAAAATTCATCTGGTATATAAACGAAAATCCAACCAGCTATCTAAGGACCATAGATATAGTGAAGCAAGTAAGTGCAATCATGGAAGTCTCCAAGATGATTTACAAGAAATAGCTAGAGCCAAGGTCGCGAAATGTCTGGAAAAGGTGTTAAGAGTTGTGGTTACCTTTGATTCAAATTTCGATCAGAGAGTTAGAGTTGTATTTCCCAGTTGTTGGGACGTCGTAGTAGGATTGATCCCATGGGAGAAGTATAATCAAATGTTGGTGGAAGCTAAGAGCAAGGTTGACTCCTCTCATGAAAAGACCTCCTCTCTTAAAGGAAAAACCATAGTAAATTATCTAAGGAGGGACTTCCAGTTGTTATGGTTGGTGAAGACATTATTCGCGACCAAGACATATTATGAAGATCCCATTAGCCTAAGGATTGCTTATCAAGACTTCTTTCATTCTCCTCTACCGAGCCCAGAACTGTGGCAAAAGTGTGACTAGATCATAAATACAACTCGACTCCAAATTATTGAGTCAGGATCTTTTCCACCGAAGGAAGCTCAACATAAATGAAGATATTTTGATGGTGTCAATCATGACACTTTGTGATTTTTATATTTTTGTAAATATTCCATTTGAAGAATGCAATCAAGTCAGTTATATTTTAGTTGTGATAGTTATGCAAGTTGCACGCTCGCACCATTTTTGTTGTTATGAAATCATTAACACATCAAGAAGGAATATTTTTGTAAGGGTTACTCATCCATGAGACCCTATAAAAACTGTTTATGAGATATTTTTGAAGGTTCTTAATTTTTTCTTCAAAGGGCTTCCCGAAATTTGCACTGGAATGAAGAAAAGATGTATGCTCTATCTATGGATTAATAAACAAGTTATGGTGATTCTAATTGCATGAAGTTTTAGTATGTAATTTCTCCTTTGTTTATTACATTATGTGTTTCTTTCTTCTCGAATAGCATGTAATAGTAGTTGTTGGATTTATTATTAGAATCATGGATTCATTTGTGTCTAATTCTGATCAAATATGCCTGTGATAAATGAGACCTAATGTCCTTAATATGCATTCCATGTTCTCTGAATTTCATTTACATTTTTCACCTTCTCATTTCTTTGTTGAAGTTCAATACAAAGGATTTTGTGATAATCCTTGTGTATTAAATTTATTTTCCTCATATTATTCTTTCACATATTCTACAATGACCAAATTAACTATACGCTTTTGCAAACTAGCCACTAGAGCCAAATGTTAAGTCCTCTCCAGAGTTTTTGTTAATGATTAAAATATTCCCTTTGGAAGAGATATTTGAACCATTTATAATTCATGTTGTATTTTAAAGGTTAAATGTTAACGAAGAATTATTACAAATACTCTAAGATGTCACAGGAACTGACTTCCCTCAACCCATAGGTTGTCTCTAGGAGAAACAACACCTTCTGGCGTCATTGCCAGGGAATGAATCAAAATATTTTCCCTAGGTGTGACACTTGTACACCCCTTGATCAGGTAAGCGAAAGGGGTTATGGGTTGAAGATATCTCTCCTTGGTGAATCCACTACATAAACCCTCGGTTGGTCACCATGTCTTTTAGGAAGCCTCATACTTGCTCTGACACTTCACAACAGAAGACTCCCCCTGTATTTGACCCATAAAGAATTGTTTCCAAGAGGGTTTTGAGAGAGAACTCCTAGTACTCCAGATCTTGTGATCTCAGCCCCCAAGATTTCAACTTCCCACTCACAGAAGGATGAAATAAATCATCCTGAGTCCTCGTCTAATGTTTTGGATTATTCTGAAGAACATTTCCCATTTCTTAGATCTAATTCCTCAAAAATCAAATGTGAAGATATTTATGTCAGTTCACCTCCTTTCACATTCCATATCTTCCCAGACGCTGAAGAAGTCAAGTATATCCTTAGCACTAATTCGACTTAGAGCACTATTAACGCTCCACCTCAGGTTCAGTTAGTTACCATTCATGCAGCCCCTCAACTAGGTCATGTGGTAAATCTTCTACAACCTCCATTGCAAAACATGCTTGTCCCTGGTTTCCTACTTAATATATATGCTCCACTTAACTTATAGCAGCATCTGAATGGGATGCCACAAGATTACCTTAAAATCTTGCCAAGATTTAATGGGGAGGATGATACTTCAGCTCAAAGACATATAAAAGTCTTATCTTCATTTGCTAATAATTTAAATGTGGAACATCTTGATGTAGTCTTAAGACTCTTCATTCAGTCATTAGATGGGGAGGTAAATAAATGGTTTAAGACCTTACCATATGCTTTAATTAACTCCTAGGAGGAAATGGAGAACCCTTTCATGCATAAATGGGGAGGGAAAAGGGACCATGAGTATATCATTGCTGAATTTAATGCAATGAAGAAAAAACATAAGTACGGATGTCTCGGAATTTATAAAGAGGTTTAATAAATTAAATGACAGCCTTCCTATTAAAATTAAACCTCCACCAGCAGTTGTTAAAGTGTTTTTTGCTGGGGCCTTCGATCTAGACTTTGGATTTACTCTCAAAGAAATAAAATATCATACACTTGATCAAATTCAGATGGATGCTCTAGAAGTGGAAGAAAATTTCATGTCTATTAGAAAATGTGAAGGGAAGGCTGAATATGGTGATAGGAAAAGTGGAAAGGAAGAATCCAGTTCCTCAGGCCAAGCAAAGGAAACCCAATAACATAAGTTGGATGAAATGAACAAGTTAATAAGAATTTTTTCAAACAAACTGGTAAAGTTGGAAGTAGACAGTAAAAATCCCCCTCGACAAAGTCAATAAGCTCCCAATAGGAACTTTAACCCCCAGCACAGGAGGCTACCTTTACAACTCATGCAAAGGAAAATAAAGGATCAATAAGATTAGATACAACCTCTCCTATATTTAGAAGATGATCTTGAGGAAAGTGTTGAAGATGCTATAGAAGTGAAGGAAAACCAATTATCTTCTCTCTCAGAGGGAGAAAATGAGATAGAAGCACAAGGATGAAAAGGGAAGGATTTGAATATCGTGTTGGATGATGATGGGATAGACATTTATTGCAAACATTTTGTTTACTTCATGAAACCCCAGTTTCAATGGAAGCATGATTTGAGGTCATATAGGAAAAGGTCTAGGGTGTAAGATCATAATGAAGAAACTCCTCAATCCAGTCCCCCTAAACCGACAGACAAAGGTAAGAAATCAGTCAACTAAGTCCCATTAATTAAAGGAGAACCCTCCCATCCCATTCATCTCAACTCTGAAGTCTCAAAAGCAGTGCAAACGAAGCCAATCTACAAAGAAAACAATGAACCACCTGAGTTAGTTAAAAATTGATAGGAACCCCTCCACTTTCAACCTGCAAAAGGAATTAGAGTATGTTAAGGTATTTGTTCCTTTGATCGAGTTATTGAAGAAACCCAGTTATAAATCACAAGTCTCTAAGTTTATGAGTTCACCCATCGTCACCCCCCTTCAAGATAGCCTTAATATGCATGAAGAAAGTCCCATGGTTGTGTGTGGTCCACATGTGGAGTAGTAGGGCCCTTCCACTCTCCCATTCTATGTCACCCTCGTGATCCATGACCTGTTGTTTCATAATTGTATGTTGGACTCAGGAGCTTCGCATAATTTAATTCCATTGTATGTAATGGAACAATTAGGTCTGTAGATAACAAAACCATATAGTGATTTATATGTTTTCGATTCTAAAAGAGTGAAGTGTTTGGGTATGATCAAAGATCTAGTGGTTAATTTGGCTCAAATCCCAGGGAAAAGCGTGGTAATGGATATCGTAGTCGTTGGCATCCCTACAAGGTTTGGTATGCTCTTGTCCAAGTCATGGGGGATGAAACTTGGAGGGTCTATTAAACTTGATATAACATATGCTACCATTCCATTGTTTGGAGGAGAGGAACACAGATTATACAGAGAATCCAGATTTTTAAAGATAATTACAAAGGTGGATTGTTCAAACAATAATCCTGTGTATGGTCAGGAAAACTATTTTTCCTGTCTTTTAATGGAATAAGATGATCAGATCAGAGAAGAGACTCAGGTGGAGTTTTTTGTCCAGCTAGGTAAACAACCACTAGAACATGATCGTGTATGGAAATTATACGTTGATGGTGCTTTTTCTCGGGAAGGTAATGGAACATGTGTGTTTTTGGTATCCCCAGAAGGTAGATTTATTCCTTTCTCTTTCAAACTATAATTTGAGGCCACAAATAATTTTGCTAAATATGAAGCATTGATGTTGGGATTGCAAGCTACTAAAAAACTTAATATTGGATGCTTAACTATGTTTCGGGATTCCGATCTGGTGGTGAAACAAGTAAAGAATCAATGTCAAACCAAGCATCCAAGGTTGAAGTCCTACATTAATGAGGTGTGGGATCTGGTTGAAATTTTTTTCTTGACTTTCAATGTTCATTTTCTTCCCAGGGATTCGAATGGAATGGCCGACTACTTGGCAATTTCTGCCAGCAACTTAAAACCCCTGAAAAACCCCTTGCTTAAATATGAAGTTGAGGTCTGATACAAGCCTTCGGTATAGGACAATGTGAAATATTGGCAGGTTTTTGAGAATGAGGAATAGATCAAACACTTTATAGAGTTATTGGATATTTCACAACTTAGTGATTGATCAAGAAAATGAAAATGCAACGGAAGAAAAACAACCATACTGGGGAGAATCAATAGTTGGTCACAAAATTTTACAATTAAAGGGAAATACTATCCCTAGAGGGTTGGCCCCATTAGAGAGGCTTTTTAACTCAAACGATGTGGCTACTAAACCAACCAAATGGGAGCTTGAGGAGGATGTGGAGGGCAGTAATATTGGCACAACTAGGTTATTGTACACCTCGGGGATTAGTAGAAAACAATGTTTACCATGCCATGGGGGGTGTCTATGTATGTCAGGATGTATTTTGGCCTTATAAATGTTGGAGCCAATTTCCAAAGGGCGATGGATATAAAATTCGTTGGGGAGAAGGAAAAATTTGGAGTGATTTATCTAAATGACACAATTGTTTTCTCGAAATCATATGAGGAGCATCTCTAACACTTGCAGCTCACTTTTGCAAAGTGTAGGAAATATGGTTTGTCTTTAAATCCTAAGAAATCAAAATTTTCTCTAAGTGAAGGTAAGTTATTCGGCCATATAGTGGTAAGGGAAGGAGTAAATATTGACCCCAAAAGGGTGGAGGATATTAGCAATATTCCATTACCAAGGAATAAAAAGGAAATTTATGTTTTCTTGGGCAGAATAAATTTCCTAAGCAAGTTTATACCAAACTATGTTGAAATCGTCAAAGAAATCATAAATATGTTAAAAGAAAACAAGGAAGTCAAATGGACTATTGAAGCTTGGGAATAATTCTCTAGAAACAAAAGGTCTTTAAAAAATCCCCAGTCTCAGCTAGCCTGGATTATTAAATGTCATTCCTTATTTTCTCTTTTGCCTCTCCTAACACGGAGGCAATTATTTTATTGCAGAAAAATGGTGATGATAGGAAAAACCGATTGCATTTTTTAGTTAGGTATTCAGAGACGCAGAATCGAAATACAATATTCTTGAAAAACAAGCCTATGCCATAGTCAAAGTTGTGAAGGCTTTATGAATTTATGTCTTACATTCAAAGGTAATTTCTTATGTCCCTACAATTGCTATGCAAGATATCCTCATATAGAGAAACAGTGAAGGCAAGAGAGGCAAATGGATTGCCAAGATTCAACAATATGATAAAGATATTGAGCCTTCCAAATTGATTATGGGGTAGGGGTTGCCTAAAAATATTATTTGAAGCTAATTTCCAACCCTTGGGCATAAACCTTCTAGTAGACTAGGAAGAGGAAAAAGGGCAACAAGAACAGGGATACATTGAAACCTCAATGCAGAAAATTCAAAAGAAGTATCTAGTCTTAGACTTGTACAAATATATTTTTCACTACTTACTTTTTCTAAGTTTCCCGTTGAATATCAATAAAGTAAAATATAGAGCCTTGAGGTTACAGGCTCAAAAGTTAGTTATCTTAAACGACCAACTCTATTAGAAGGATCTGGTGGCAATCTTGCTATTATTCCTGGTGGAAGAGGATAATCCTAAGGTGATAAATTAGTTTCATAACTATGTCTGTGGGGGACACTATAGATGGAGTGCCACAACCCATAAGATTCTCAATTTTTTTTTCGATTGGCCCAAGTTATTTGGTGAGGTTCATGCATATGTCAAGGCCTGTGAAAAATGCCAAATTTTTGCTGAAAAGTAGAGGTTGGCGTCCCTCCCTTTGATTCATGTTTTTGAGAAGAGTCATTCAGACAAGTAGTCAACACAAGTGGATACTCACAACAATATATTATTTCACTAAATGGATGGATTCCATCCCTTCCAAGAATTCAACTAATATAGTGGTCATTTAATTTATGGAGGAGAATATCCATCCCTGCCAAGAATGTCATTGATAACGCTAATGTATTTTAATCAACCAAGTTTATCAATTTCTGTCAGAAAGACAATATCATTTTGGGATACTCCACCACTGACTATCCTAAGGAGAATGGATTAGCAGAATTTTAGAATGAGACTTTAGTGAGGATTATTAAAAATTACCATAGCAGAAAATTAAAAAAATTCGGACTCACAGCGCAAGTTTACAATATGGGCCAATAGAGTTACTACGAAAAGATCAACTGGGAAGTCACCCTTTGAGTTGGTATATGGAGCAACTGCAATTTTTCCTATCCTATTAGCCATGCCAGTGGCTAAATTATTACAACATGCTGAGGAGGAGCCAAATTATCTAAACAAAAGAATGAATCAGCTAGTGGAACTACAAGAAAACAAAGGACAAGTAACTCAGAGTTTGAATAGATATCAGGAAAAGATGAAGGTTCTTTTTTACAATAAGGCAAAGGAAAAATCCTTACATCTGAGAGATTTAGTACTGAGGTGGGATGTTTGGAGAAAGGGAAAAAGAAAACATGGTAAATTTGATCCCCTATGTTTGGACCCTTCAAGATAACTAAAGGAAAGGGGAACAAAACCTTCCTACTAGAGAACTTGGACAATGAATTACTTGAACTTCCTGTAAATGTGAAGTTTATCAAGCTCTATTTCCAACATTAAATAATCCCACCCTCATCCATTATAAATACCACTGAGCCATTGTAAATACTAGATATGTTTCTTATGTCTTTACTGCTTTTGTTTTTGCTTTATACACGCGTGAATAAATTGACTCTAGTCCAAAGTCGAAGGCACTAATCTGTAGGTTCTCAACGCATTTCTTCCATTATAATGTCCCCAGTTGGAGCTGATGTTGTTCCCCTCATTTCCTTTTGAAATTTTTATTATATGGTCTGACTTTTATTTTATGCATAAAGGGACAGTCAGACAAATGATGTGAAAACGAACAAAATAAATAGGTGCTTACCACACACTTAGTGCGCTCAGATAAAGGAGTATCAAATACTTACTTGGTCGCAAGTAAAATGATCAAAGAATGAGAGTTAATGGAAGGTGGCATCTGTCTCTTCCAATTGGAAATAATTACGTTTAAGTGTCGAGCAGCTACCCATCGGATCGTTGTCCATCACGATGTGGTTAGCCCCCAAAAACATTACGAGGTGGAAACTAGCATGACCGATACATCGACGCCAACCCATAGAGAAGAAAATTCCAAGATAATGATAAGGCTTATCAACTGCCCAGATTTAATCCTAGGGATCTAGGCTTAATTCCCACCCAAAATGGTTGACCCTGTTGAAGAACTAGGGACCACACCCGCCACACTATACACTGAGATACCATTGATGATACTAAGTGAGTGATGTGGTAAAAAGGTTAAAGGTATCCCCCTCCTCTTATGTCTAGTCACCCTCCAAACCCCCTTGTGCCACCTGTCACCCCCCTCACATGCTCATGTGATGTTTTCTCCCTCCTATAAAAATTGGACCTGCTAGCCATTTGAATTTTAAAATCTATTCTTTAGTTGAGATTTCCTATCACTCCGTTAGTTCACAACATCGTCTAACTGTCAGATAGTCTATAATCACCTCAACATCGTTTGGTCGTAAATTCACCTAGTCATCAGGTAACTCGCAGGCCCTCAACTCACAATTTTCTTCCATATGCTTAAAATGAATGCGCCTAAAACTCTCAAACCTCGAGAGATTAAACTCTCTTCGAACATTGAGCCCCTTATGGAAAACCAAGTTGAAATTCGTGACCCACCTTGCCCCTACCACCTGTCGGACCTGCGATTCGACATGTATGACCATCATATCAAGGGGGAAGACCCATTTAGGGTAGTAGAGTCAAGGTTTTATTACCAAATTTCCCCATCTGTCTACCATTTCCTAGAATTTGTTTCCTGGCTCGCCGCGTCTTATGTTGAAGACAAAAATTGTTTCATATCCTCTGTTAGAGTGAATATTTTGGAAATTGCTACAACAGAAAAGGTCATTGGTGAGGGTCATGCATGTGACAGACCTTTAAGGTCTGTCACCAATGTTGCATATGGTGACGGTCCTTAAAAGAGCGTTGTTGTAAGTGTATATAGTGATAGTCCTTTAAGGTTTGTCACTAAATCCATTTTCAATGACACTTTTGGTGAGGTTCGTTGGCCCATCACTAATTCTCTCTTTGGTGAAACTTTTAGTGACGATCTTTTATTGACCCTCACCAATGCTCTTTTTGTTTACTTTTGGTGGCGGTCAAAAATTGTTCATCGCCATTGATCATTCCAATGAGTTTTTGATGTCGCTATGTGCTTGTTACTATATTTTTTGTCAAAAGATAACAATTTAAGACCATTGTTGTGGATATTTTCCATTATGTGTCCAAGGCCATAGTAGTTAGAGTGAGTCAATTTGTTAAGAAGTAATAAGTGTGTATCATTTCCCTCCAACAATGAGAATATAGTTTTCCTATGAGTCAACACATGATTCATCTATATTAGGTTTATTATCTAGTAAATTGGCTTTAGATAAGGTTCTACTAGTGTGTGTAGTAACTATATTATTTAATACATAATCAAGCTATGTCAATTCTATTAATGAGGGAGACCTAGCACTCCTCAACAGTCCTGACACACCTTAACATGCTTTAGCACACACTAACATTCCTTGGCACCTCACATGTCTTGGCACATCTTTGTACCGAGAACATATTTCCATGACTAGGACATCGAATCACATGTTGGCATGCCCTGTAGTCCCTAGAATGCCTTGGAACACTTTGGCATACATTGACATACATTAGAACTTGGCACATATTGGCCCTTGGCTTGTATTGGAACCTATTATCAGTGTTCCTAACATACAACTTTTGAAAAGATAAAGTCACAACTTATTAACCTTCTTATGTGTTCATTTCTTAGCATTTTAGCTTAGTTCTTCCTTCTATTGTCGTGGAAATCCTTGACACATATTGACATACCCTGGCACCTAGCACATCCTAACATGCCTTAGCACCTTACATGTCTTGGAATACCTTGGTGCTATTAATTGGCACATGTTAGAAAACCCTGGAACTCCCTAGCACATTCTGGCACTTCTTGACATTCCTGATATTCCCTAGCATGCCTTACCAGTGCTTCGCATACCTTGCCACTCCCTCCTTGGCGTGACAACTAGCACTCATTGACATTCCCTGGAACACCCTCATATTCATTCACTTCCATGCATTTTGACCTAGTTCTCCCTTATGTTGTCATAGTACTCCCTAACACTTCTAAACATGCATTGGCACTCTCTAGCACACCTTAACACTCTTAGACATGCCTTGCCACTTCATAGCATGCATAACACTCCCTGACACACATTGGAACTTGGCACGTGTTGGCGCTTGGAAAGTATTAGCATGTATGGCATGATTTGATATGCCTTGGTATGCTTTGGCATGGTTTAATATTAAATTTATTTGAGATCAATTATTGGAAAGTAGATGAGAAGAAACAAAGGAAGATTTTACACTTAGAATGCACTAAGACTTGCCACCTATTAGCACCTAGTGTTGGTGTGCATAGCATGCCCCTCTTGGGAAAGGTAAATTGATGACTTATTTACCCTCTTATGTGTTCATTTCCTTGTAGTTTAACTTGTTTCTCCATTTTGTTTCCTTGATAGTCATATTGTAGCAACTACAACCACCCTCCAAAATTTAGTCTTAGCTTTGTTTTGGAGACTCCCTACCAACCTTTCACAGCACCTTGTCTTGCTTCGTCAAGTACACAAGCTTCAGTGTTTTTCTTGCATAAAGACAGCTTGTTAATCAAAGCTTGATGCATTCCCCTCATAGGATGTTCCTCCGGACTTGGTCCAGCTGCAGGCTGAGTATCTCCTTCAAGAAATTGCGCAATTCTAGAGGGAAACCAGCCTTCCCTCCAGAAATTGCGCAATTCTCCTTAGTAGGGCTACTCATCCCACGAATTGTGCAATCCTGGGCAGCATTCAACTGCTCTGCCCAGAAATTATGCAAATATCCTAGGCAACCAGCCCAGCTCCCATCCATAAATGCACATTTTCTCCCAACATTTGAGCAGCCTCTTGCATGTGCAGTTGGGTTGACCAGTTCGACCCGGGACCAAGGAAATTGACTTGCATGCATTGATTTCTTTTTCCCAAAATAGTAAAAGGAAACATGCAAAAAGAATTCCTTGATTCAGGGAGCTATTTTTAACAGCGGGAGGTTGAATGCAAAGTTTGTTTTAGAATCTTTCCTTCAAGTGTCACTTTTTCCTATATTTGTGCATGCATGTCATGGGCCCAAACTTATTTATTCGACACATCAGAGCTCATTGTTTCACATCAATCTTGGATCTTTGACATCCCACAACACCTCCAAGACTCTTCGACACATCTGGCTCAGCTATTCACAGGTAAGTGGTCTCAACTTGTCTTTTTTAGCATTTATGTCGCTTTTTGTGTTTTCGCTTTTTTGAGTGTTGTTTGCTTAATTTATTTGAATGCTTGTTGTTGTTAGCAAGCATACTAGCTTGTGCTAGCACCATTTCAGTTTTCGTTGCTATCTCATGGTTGTCGCATGCATAAAACTGTTTTGCATGAATGGTTGCCGATTCGGCAACTCGCTTCACCCACATGCATGTTGGTCTGTTTTCTGAATCTTTCATTTAATGTTTGCATGCATGATTAATCAATTCTCCTTTCACTTAGTATCGCCATGCATTCACTCTCACATTTTCTTTCAATTTCCCATCGACGAGTCTGGCCAGCCTTGGCCTAGACTTTGCCTCACCAAGACAACATTTAGCAATATTGGGGATGAAGGCTATGTCTTCCTCTCCAAAAATGTGCATTTTTCTGGAGGAACTATCCTCTGGGACTTCTTTGCACATTTCTAAGTGACAGTGACTGCTGGCCCATAAAATTGTGCAATGCAGTCATTGAGCCTATAGTCATTGTCAGCTAGAATTGTGCATTGCCCAATTCCAACAATCAACAATCAGCCTGGATTACGCATTGTGCAAATCCACTAGCCAGTCAGCCTCCCTAGATTGTCCAGACTGTTTTTTGCATAAGTCTGGCAGCCAGTCTCCTAGCCTCCCAGAAGAAATTGTGTAATCTTTTCCTATCAATCCCCAGGTATGTGTTATGTCACTCCCCAAATTTGATTTGGTTTTCGCTGACAGATTTCTTTCCATGCATGTCGCTTTATCTTCTGATATTTCAGGCGTTCATTTGCCTCTTAGCAATACAATATCAATGGCATCCAGGAGAGAAAGATCAAAGGACATTAACAGAAGTGCAACTGGGGTAGCAGTTGAACGAGTGTCCTTAAGTCTACTGGTCTATGAAGATACCAAGTTATTTCTAGACAAGGACATCAAGCTGAAATGGAAAGAGGTCAATGAAGCATTTGCAGGTACTTTTGAGGAAGATCTCGAAGACTGCCAGGTGTATCTGAACATTCACAAGTCCGACTTGTACTAGATTGCATGCAGATACCTCACGTTCCCGTGCGTGGACATGATACATTAGATCATCTCACACACTAATCCCGAGACGATGACCTTGAGCAGTGTCAGCAGGACAAATATTGCGAGCTTCTGGGCATAGGATTATGATGAAATGTATCAGATGTCGGAGCCCATGACTATCATGGAGACTCCCTTCATCTTACCCAGCAGCAGTGCCAACTCCAGAGACATTTTGAAGAATTAGGTAAAGGAGTCGACTAGATTCAAGATGACACCCAACCAAATCTACAAGATGAAGATACTGTGAAAGACATATCAATACTTGGTCATATTTGCATGTTGACTGTATGGCCAAGAAAGCATAGAAACCTTTCCACAAAGTTGGGTGATCACGCTGGACCAACAGGCCAGAGAAGGAAAGCCATGTAACTGGTCCAGCATGTTGGCTCATCAGCTAAAGGAACAAGTAACAAAGGATCGACAGTCACCCAAAGGTATGCAAGTAGAGATCTACATGTACACCTACATCTTAGATGTGATCTATGCCCGACAAGAGTTCTCGGACTTGAAGTGGGCATGGTCATCGGCGAAGACTACTGTGAACACGTATTGTAAGTTTTTTATTTGAATGCAGCTTCAGAGGAGTTATCACAGAGTTTTCTGATAATTTTGTCACACCAATCTCAAAGATTATATATGAACAGGATCAACCCTACATGTCAAAGGTAGCAATGGAGGCACTGATAGATATTACTAATTGGTATGCCTCACCGTCTAACACCTTCATACGATTGTTCAGCACAGAGTAGCCTTCGCATGTTCTACCGAAGTTTTCCTTGGACATACTCGTCATGCAGGAAGTAGCATATCACATCTCGGCAGGATTGACAGCTATACTGCACCGGAAGAAGAAGGCACCTTGGCCCGCTCTTCCATTGTAGATTGGGTTATACGAGATTCGTAGTTTCAAGCAAGCGGATGTTGAAGTAGATCATATGAAGAAGTATCCATTCGACCTCTGAAGTTACAATCCGTATGACCCACATTGTCTTGTGAAAGATCACTACACGAGAGTATAGTTAAACTATATCTGCGAGGCATTTCATTAGGCGGAGGAGGACCCATGGAGATATTGCTACAGTTTCTCAAGACCAAATGAATAGGTCACCTTCGCTGTGGAGTGGTTAGTGAAGCAACATGAAGCATCATCCCAAAGAACACCAGAAGCAGTAGCAGTAGCAGAAGTAAGCATACTAGTGCATGACAAGGGCAAGAGGAAGATTGTTAATTGCATGGAGGAAGAGAAAATATGCAAATTCTGAGCAGATCCACTTGTGGAGAAAGCAACTTTGGTTATAGAGGCAAAGAGGCAATATCGCGACAAGTGAATCACGCAAAGGCAGAAGGAGAAGAGAAGAATGGAGGAAACAGAGAAGGAGTTGCATGAGCTGAAGGAGCAACTCCAGAAGGAACAAAAGTTGTGTAAAGAGGAGAGGGAAGCACAACATCAACATGTACAACAAGGGGCACAACATGTGCAAAAAGATGAAACAACACTTGTACAGGTAGTGGACTCAAAAGAATAGTTGGCAGCAGGTAGACAAGGTGAACCATTGCAGGAGCAAGACTTTGCTCGTGAAATAAAGAAATCACTTCAACAGTTGGATACGGATATGGCACAATGGGAATTGGAAGAGGACATCGACCATATGCCTCATCACCAAGAGGTCAACTTACCTGCTTCACCGCATCTAGAATATGAGCAAGTCTCAAGCGACCAAGGAGGCACTAAGATCCTTGGAGATCAGGCGGAAGGAGAGATGCACAACATCTTATTCGACGAGTCTCAACATAGGGTTGTGCAGTCTCGTGGAGTGTCGACTCCGGATGATCATAAATATCTTGTGTAAGTTGAGGAACGAGTGATCATGTCTAACATGCATAAACATCCAGTAGTCTTGGACGATGCTACCAGAGTGTATGACGAAGCCACTGGCTCAAGTGTTCACTTTCTGATGTCTGAGAATGAGCGAATGGCTAAGGAACTATAGACGGCCAAGCAAGGAGGAGAGTTGGTGACAACATCCACTTGAGCTGAACTGAAGAAGGCAATACTAGATGAAGTATTATCCATTGACACAGTTATGTGAGCGTTGTACTCCAAGCTAGGCACTATGCATAAGGCAATCATCCATCTCAATGGATGGTAGCAGCGATGTGCTAGAAGAGCACGTATCTTGGTGAACTTGCATGCTGCTATTGATTACATGCAAACATGGATGATGATATACAAGGGATCCCCGCTTCACTTGCCTAAGATGATGAAGTCCAATGCGGTCAAGCTGAAGGCGCGTACCCAGAGTCAGATCTGAAACTATGAAGAGCTCCTGCAGCTCATCTATAGTATACAAGCTTCCCATGCACGTGTATTCAAGAGTATGGATGTCGTGGTGCATGCACATGCGATCCCAACTATTGGGACTCTCACCCAGGTGAAGACAAAGGCACAGGTCTAACTACAGCTTGACTCGTACTTCGACGAGATGATGTGCATTGCCACCAGCCTAAACTTGCCCATCAGTGCAGAGTTCATGCAAAAGTATTTTGCTGGTCCGGCCACATTAAGGACAATGATGTGTATGCTTTCAGACGAGTTGGACAGAGGAACTAGAGCAGTGTACCTAGATGTTATGGAGGCAAGAGTCAGGTTCCAGAAAGAAGTCACCTTGGAGCACTTGAACACCATCGCAGACTACCAATCTTGGCATCAGTACATTATTGTTGATCATCGTGAGGATGTTGAGGAGTTGGACTTCCATGGTTGTCTAAGTCATAGTGATGTCTAGCATGGCTTGCTCAAGCCATTTTGTCTCACATGGGTACATGTGCATTGTAATGTAATGTCTTGTCAAGTGTCAATAGTTGGATGTAATAGTCATAGAGTAGATGAGGAGTCGTGATGGTAGATGAACTGTCACAAAGGGGAATGTCAAGGTTCACCCCACCCTTTGCTATAAATAGTCCCTCATAACTCATTGTAAAGGCTTTTGGTTAGCCAAGCTTCTAATAAGACTATCTTGGAGAGAGCTTGGACAGTATTGTAATGAGCCTTGGCTTATCCACTGCGCAGAGCTAGTACATCTCTTTGGAGGAGCAGGTGGTTGTGGCTGTAACGTTCTGCTGTCGGAACTAGTGGTTGGACATGGATGTATTGTATGACTGGAAGTTACACTTCTTAATATAACAAGAGCCAACACATTTCATGCATATGTTGTATTGTATTCTATGTTATCTAGTTTACTCTAAATGATATATGTATATGTTTTCTTACGCATGCATGTATAGATTTTTGTGTATGTATGTATGAATATTTTTTAAATGTGTTGTTGGTTTAACCATCACTTTGGATTGGTAGCTAACTTGCCTTCCATGTTGTGATGCATGTTTTCTCATGTATTCCCTTCTTAACTCCGTGCTATCACAGGTTTCCAAGGGGCACACTCATCTCAACCCTTGTGTGTTAGAACCTCTCATGCACCTTCCTTGGCTCACTGTATATGTCACACCCTTGGTACAAAAAGAGTTATCTTACTTACCTCTGTACGAAATCACGGTCAAGGAATTACTATACGACCCACTTTTGGGACTCCTACACCAAACGGTCTGAGGTCTAATTGGGACTTTTTACCTGGGAGATCCTCTGATATGTTGGCAGGTCCAGCACCGTCAACATTTCTGGCACTAGAAGGAGGGCCAAATGACAAGATGTGTCGTCTCATCCTATTTTGAACCTCTGCATATCTATCATGGATTCTTTCACTCTTCTCCCTCCATGATGTTTTTCGAATCACGAAGATGTCACCATCACGAGGGAGTTCTTTGATATCTTTTCCACTTACACGTATGATGGTGAAGGTGAAGTGGCCTGGCCTGAGTTCTTACATGGATTTCTTTCCATGCTTCATGAGGAAGATGGATGTTCTGACAAACATGCCAGTTTACTACTTGCATACACACTTCGCGAATCTCCACATCGATGGTTATGTAGCCTACTGGCTGACCGCGTGCATTCACTTGAGCACTTATGTGATCTCATTGAAGACACTTTCTATCATTTTGATCCAGACCATCTTGACCAAAAACTGTTACAGCAACGGAATGCTCCGCATGAATCGACTATGGATTTTTGGCAGCGCTTTCGTGATTTGCAGTTTCAAGCTCTGAAGAGCCAAATGAAGTTTTTCTATCTTTGGGACCGATTCAAGTATTGCATTAAGAAATCTACTCGTCCCAAGAAGAATTTTGAAATCAAGCCTCGCTCAACATTATTCAGTGATGGAGTTGTGTAATATTAGACGGATGCGGTCACTATCACAAGTGACTGTTCGCCATCTCCTCATCAAGTAGCTCCACCACCATAGAGTGATGTTGAGGATCATCCTCACACACTTTTTCAGCTATCACATCCTCCAAACATCACTTTGCTTAATTTTCATGCAGATTTCATTGTGAGCCCATCGAGTTGTCATATGCATTTTGTTCCACAACCTCCGTCTTCACACTCGGTTGTTCTTCCAGATTATACTGTCTTGTGTTCTTCCATTTCAGACTCTACACTTGTTGTGAATGAGGAACAAGCCACTAACATAGTTGGTGTTGCACAACCAACATGCGCTGTCAATCATGAAGAGTATGAGTGGGAGCTTGAGCATCAACACTCAATGAGGGATGACTCCCTTCCGTCCGAGCCCCCTCCATTCCTTCTTGACATCTTTGGTGAACCTTCCATCCATGATTTCGCATGTGTATCTTCATCAACGGATGCACCCATTATTGATCACTCGCAGGATGCACCGGATGTTAGTCCATCATTCGACAATGGAGAGGATGAGTTATTCATTGAAAATCCACTTATTGTTTCATCTGCCTTTTCCAGAAACATAGAGGATGAATTTGTTCGTTTCTCATCCACCCCTGTGTTTGATTCATCAGATCATGAGGATGCCAATGAAATCGTTGATTTTTATGATCATGGCTGTCGTGATCCATTTACTCCCATATTCGATCATGATCATGATTCTATCGCAGGCGATTTTTCGAAGCCACTAGTTTATGATGATCTATATGATGATGAAGTTGAAACACCCAAGACTGTTGAGGCACTTCAGTCCAAGCAGATGGTTATGTCAGGCCCTCACTCTCTTTGAGTTAGTTTCTCTTCCAATCAGGAAATTGTTCAATCACCCAAGGATCTTCATCACTAATATGTATGCATTGAATATCAATCTCACAAACATATCATGCTTCCCCCACTCAAAATGCACGATCCCGTCGCTCATGCATTGGAGGAATCTTACATTGCAAGCACACGTGCACGACACAATTTGTATTTGTTTCTTTCGTTTTCTTTCATGTCATAGTCAAGAATTTGCATATGCTTCAAAGTCGCACGCAGTGTCGCACAACACCATGGTAAGTCCATGGACTGCTCGTCATGCACTTGCACTCACTTATGTCCCATGGGCACTTTGAAACAGAGAGTGTGGTTGTCTTCATTGTTGTATCTTTCTTATTTTCCAGTTTGCACAACTGGGTTTCTCGCGGACCAAGCCTTCACCGGCATGGGTCAACCAATGCATCGGTGGCTGCATTGGAAATGTCACTTCACGTGATCAGGCCCATGCACCATTAGCTTTGGAGTAGGAGTAGTGTTTTCTTTCAGTCAATTTGCTTGCATGCTTGTTTACTTACTTGCTTTATTTTTTTGTTTGTTTTCTTTCTTGTTTGCTTACTCACTTTTCTTTTTCTTTTCCTTCTACTTCTACATTTCTTTGTTGTTTGTTTGTTTTCATGTTTTGTTCGTAGGTTAGTTTCACATGAAACCATGTATGACTCTTGAAACAAGCTAGGTAAAGTACAAGAGGCCTTGTGCAGCTATCACTACTTGGTTATCTATCATCCTCCCTCTGTATGAAGATCTTGTTACTTTTAGTCCATGATACGTCAATGGAAAATACGTATTGTTCGAAGTGAACCTTGGTGAAAACACAATGCTTGCATGCTATCTAGTATCCCCTACTCTAGTCAGTTGTTTTTGGGTTAACCCTTGTCAGCTCAGTCAAGTAGAGTAAGGTGAGGGGGAAAGTCTTAATAGGCACGTCAAAGATATAACAAACTACATCTCTACTGGAACAACCTCTTCTGCTCTCAATAAATCAGGATCCCTCTTCCGCCTCTGAAATGAATAAGTGCTATGCACAGTTAAAAAATAAAAAACGAAAAAAATCAAAATGAAAACTGAATAAGGCAAAAGAAGAGAAAGGCTTCATATCTAGAGAGGTGATGCAAGTAACTTCGCTAGGGTACTGACCAGGGTCATTGGTAGCGGAGCCATGCTTGTGTTCCTAAGTGATTCCGTCGGGGTACTATCTAGGCTTGCTGGCATCGAAGCAATACCAGAGATGAAACTAAGACTCTGACGATTATACCGCTTGTGCATCAATAAACCCATCAACCCCAATCAAAACAACTGTGTTGCCTTGGCATGGAATTTGTGTCAATTGACTAAGAGCCTGGTAGATGCTACATCTTACAATCAATCTAATTTGAAACCAAGATGAATGGAGAAATGAACAATAATTGCAGAGGTGTTAGACTTGATTTTAACGAACAAGTTCCATTTAAAGAGATGGAGTTCTACCAGTGTGTCACCAAGTGTTGTAGCTGCTACAACCACCCTCCAAAAATTTTCCTTAGATTCGTTTTGGAGTCCCCCTACCAACCTTTCACACCACCTTATCTTGCTTCATCAAGTGCACAAGCTTCAGTGTTTTTCTTGCAAAAAGACAGCCTGTCCATCAAAGCTTGATGCATCCCCATCATAGGTTGTTCCTCCGGACTTGGTCCAGCTGCAGGCTGAGAAGCTCCCTCAAGAAATTGCGCAATTCTGGAGGGAAACCAGTCTTCCCTCCAGAAATTCCACAATTCTATCTGGTAGCCTACTAGGCTGCAGAATTACGCAATTATGCCAGTCAGGCTTCATCCATAAAATTGCGCAATTCTCCCCAGCAGGGCTGCTCAGCCCAGGAATTGTGCAATCCTGGGCAGCAGTCAGTTGCTTTGCCCAACAATTGTGCAAATCTTTTAAGCAACCAACCCAGCTCCCATCCAGAAATGCACATTTTCTCCCAACAGTTGAGCAGCCTCTTGCATGTGCAGTTGGGTTGACTAGTTCCACCCGGGACCAAGGAAACTTAACTTGCATGCATGGCTTGATTTTTCCCGGAATAGCAAAAGGAAACATGCAAAAAGCATTCCTTGAGTCAGGGATCTATTTTTAGCAGCTGGAGGTTGCATGCAAAGTTCATTTTAGAATATTTCCTCCAAGTGTCACTTTTTCCTAGATTTGTGGCATGTGCGTCATGAGCCCAAACTTATTTATTCGATGCATCAGAGCTCATTATTTCACATCGATCTTGGAGCTTTGACATCCCACAACACATCCAGGACTCTTCGACACATCTGGCTCAGCTATTCACGGGTAAGTGGTCTCAACTTGTCTTTTTCAGCATTTCTGTCACTTTTTTTGTTTTCACTTGTGTGAGTGTTGTTTGCTTGATTTCTTTGAACGCTTGCTGTCATTTACATGCATACTAGCTTGTACTAGCACCATTTCATTTTTCATTGCTATCTCACTGTTGTCGCATGCATGAAACTGTTTTGCACAAACGGTCACCGATTTGGTGACTCGCTTCACCCACATGCATGTTGTTCTGTTTTATGAATCTTTCATTCAATGTTTGCATGCATGATCAATCACTTCTTCTTTCACTTAGTATCGCCATGCATTCACTTTCACATTTGCTTTAATTTGCCCATCGGCGAGTTTGGCCAGCCTTGGCTCAGACTTTGCCTCACCAAGACAACATTGCGCAATCCAGGGAAGGAAGGCTCTATCTTCCTCTCCATAAATGCACATCTTTGCCCAGGAATTGTTCTCCAGGACTACTTTGCGCATTTCTGAGGGACAGTGACTGTTAGCCCAAAGAATTGCGTAATTTAGTCACTGAGCCTGCAGTCATTGCCAACTGGAATTGCACGTTACGTAATTCCAGCAGTTAGCAGTTAGCCTAGATTGTGCATTGTGAAAATCCAGTAGCCAATCAACTTCCCCAGACAGTCCAAACTATTTTTTGCACAAGTCTAGCAACCAGTCTCCTAGGCTCCCAAAAGAAATTGTGCAATATTTTCCTATCAATCCCCGGGTATGTGTTATATCATTCCCCCAATTTTCTTTAGTTTTCGCTAACAGGTTTCTTGCCATGCATGTTGCTTCGTCTTCAGATCTTCTAGGTGTTCATCCACCTCTTAGAATTACAGGATCAATGGCATCCAGGAGAGTAGGATCAAAGGAAACTAATGGAAGTGCTACTGGGGTAGCAATTGAACGTATGTCCTTAAGTCTACCAATCTATGAGGATACCAAGTTGTTTCTAGACTAGGACATCAAGCTGAAATGGCAAGAGGTCAATGAAGCATTTTCAAGCACTTTTGTGGAAGACCTCGAAGACCGCCAGGTGTACATGAACGTTCATAAGTTAGGCTTGTACCGGATTGCATGCAGATACCCCACGTTCCCATGCGCGGACATGATACACTAGATCGTCTCACACATTGATCCTAAGATGATGACCTTGAGGAGTGTCAGCGGGATGAAGATTGGGAACTTATGGGCAAAAGATTATGATGAAATGTATTGGATGTTGGAGCCCATGACTATCATGGAGACTCCCTTCAGCTTACCCAACAGCAGTACCAACTCCAGAGACATTTTGAAGAACTGGGTAAAGGAGTCGGCTAGATTCAGAATGACACCCAACTAGATCTACAAGATGAAGATACTACGGAAGCCATATCAATACTTGGTCATATTTTCATGTCGACTGTATGGACAAGAAAGCACAAAAACCTTCCCACAGAGTTGGGTGATCTCGCTGGACCAACTAGCCAGAGAAGGAAACCCATGTAACTAGTCCAACATGTTGGCTCATTAGCTGAAGGAACAGGTAACAAAGGCTCGACAATCACCCGAAGGTATGCAAGCATAAATCTACATGTCCGCCTACATATTAGACGTGATCTGTGGCTAACAAGAGTTCTCGAGCTTAAAGTGGGCATGGTCACCAACGGAGACTGTTGTGAACATGTATTGTAAGTTGTTGTCTGAATGCAGCTTTAGAGGAGTTATCACACGCTTGTCCGATCATCTTGTCACTCCAGTCTGCAAGATGATATTCGAATAGGATCCACCTTGCATGTCGAAGGTAGAAATGGAGGCACTAATAGACATTGTTGATCAGTATGCCTCACCGTCCAGAACCTTCATATGAATTTTCAGCGTGGAGAAGCCTCTACATGTTCTACCGAAGTTTGCCTTGGACATACTCATCCTGCAGGAAGTAGCATATCACATCTCGGTAGAATTGACAACTAGACTGCACCGGAAGAAGAAGAAACCTTGGCCCACTCTTCCATTTCGGATTGGGTTATACGATATTTGTATTTTCAAGCAAGTGGATTTTGAAGAAGATCAGATGAAGAGTTATCCATTCAACCTCCAAAATTACAATCCGTATGACCCACATTTTCTTGTGAAAGATCATTGCACGAGAGTATAGTTCAACTAGATCCACGAGGCATTTCATTGGGCAAAGGAGGACCCATGGAGATATTGCTATAGTTTCTCCAGACCCAATGAATAGGTTGACTTCGCTATGGAGTGGTCAGTGAAGCAAACTGAAGAAGCATCCCGGAGAGCACCAGCACAGAAGCAGTAGCAGTAGCAGAAGTAAGCATACCAGTACGCGACTAGGGCAAGAGGAAGAGAAAAGCTACAAGTTCCGAGTAGATCCACTTGTGGAGAAAGTAGCTTTAGCCATAGAGGCAAAGAGGCAACAACGGGACAATCGAATCACGCGAAGTCAGAAGGAGAAGAGAAGAATGGAGGAAACAAAGAAGGATTTGCATGAGTTGAAGGAGAAACTCTGGAAGGAATAAAAACTGCGCAAACAGGAGAGGGAAGTACAACAACAACAGGCGTAGTTGTGGGCGCAACATGTGAAAATTGATGAAATAGTGCTCGTACAGGTAGTGGACTCATCAGAACAACTGGCATCAGGTAGAAAGGGTGAACCATCGCAGGAGAAAGAATTTTCTCGTGAGATAGAGAAAGCACTTCAACAATTGGATACGGATATGGAACAATGGGAATCGAAATAGGACATCAACCTTATGCCTCATCACCAAGAGGTTGACTTACCTGCTTCACCACATCTAGAAGATGAGCAAGTCTCAAGCGACCAAGGAGGCACTAAGATCCTTGGAGATCAGCCGGAAGGAGAGATGCACAACATCTCATTCGACGAGTCTCAACATAGAGTTGTGCAGTCTCGTAGAGTGTCAACTCTGGATGATCATACATCTCCTACGCAAGTTGAGGAACGAGTGATCATGTCTGATGTGTGCAAACATCCAGCAGCCTTGGCCGATGCTACCAAAGTGTATGTCGAAGCCACTAGCTCAAGCGTTCGCTTTCTGATAGCTGAGAATGAGCAAATGGCTAAGGAACTATAGATGGCCAAGCAAGGAGGAGAGTTGGTGACAGCATCCGCCCAAGCTGAACTGAAGAAGGAAATACTAGATGAAGTATTCTCCCTTGACACAGTTATGTGAGTGTTGTACTCCAAGTTTGGTACAGTTCATAAGGCAGTCGTCCATCTCAACGGATGGTAGTAGCGATGTGCTAAAAGAGTACATATCTTGGTGAACTTGCATGCTATTGTTGACTACATGCAAACATGGACAATGAGATACAAGGGAGCCCCGCTTCACTTTCCTAATATAATGAAGGCCAGTGTGGTCAAGCTGAAGGCACGTATCCAGAGTCAAATCCAGAACTATGAAGAGCTCCCACAGCTCATCTCTAGTATACAGGCTTCCCATGCACATGTATTCAAGAGTATTGATGTTGTGGTGCATGCACATGCAATCCCATCTATTGGGAATCTCACCCAGATGAAGGCAAAGGCACAGGTCTGACTAGAGCTCGACTCGTACTTCGATGAGTTGATGCACATTTCCACCAACCCACACTTGCCCATCAATGCAAACATCATGCAAAATTATGTTGTTAGTCCGGCCGCACTGAGGATAATGATTCCCATGCTCTCAGATGAGTTGGATAGAGGATCCCAAGCAATGTACCCAGATGCTGTGGAGGCAAGAGTTAGGTTCCATAAAGATGTCACCATGGAGCACATGGAAACCATCGTGAACTACTGATCTTGGCATCAGTACGTTACTGTTGATCATCGCGAGGATGTTGAGGAGTTGGACTTCCATGGTTGTCTAAGTCATAGTGATGTCTAGCATGGTTTGCTCAAGCCATTTTGTCTCACATGGGTACATGTTCATTGTAATGTAATGCCTTGTCAAGTGTAAGTCATGTGTTGATAGTTGGATGTAACAGTCATAGAGTAGATGAAGAGTCATGAGGGTAGATGAACTGTCACAAAGGGGAATGTCAAGGGTCACCCCACCCTTTGCTATAAATAGTCCCTCATAACTCATTGTAAAGGCTTTTGGTGAGCCAAGCTTCTGATAAGACTATATTGGAGAGAGCTTGGATAGTATTGTAAGGAGCCTTGGCTTCTCAACTGCACAGAGCTAGTACATCTCTTTGGAGGAGCAGGAGGTTGTTGTTGTAATGTTCTGCTGTCGGAACTAGTGGTTGTATTGTATTCCATATTATCTGGTTTACTCTAAATGATATATGTATATGTTTTCTTACGCATGCATGTATAGATTTTTGTGTATGTATGTATGAATCTTTCTAAAATGTGTTGTTGGTTTAACCATCACTTTGGATTGGTAGCTAACTTGCCTTCCATGTTGTGATGCATGTTTTCTCGTGTGCTTCCTTCTTAACTTTGTGCTATCACAGGTTTCCAACGGGTGCACTCATCTCAACCCTTGTGTGTTAGAACCTCTCATGCACCTTCCTTGGCTCACTGCATATGTCACACCCTTGCTACCAACAGAGTTATCTTACTTTCCTCTGTGCGAAATCGCGGCCAATGAATTACTAGACAACCCACGGCTAGGACTCCTACACCAAACAGTATGAGGTCTAATTGGGACTTTTTACCGAGAATATCACCTGGCATGTTGGGGGTCCAGCACCATCAACAAGTCCCTGACACGCATTTTCACACCCTTGCACATCTTAGCATACCTTAACACTTGGTACATATTAGAATGTTTGACATGCCTTCACACTATCTGGAACATGTTAGCATTCCCTAGTACGCCTTGGCACTTATCCCTTCACAACTAGCCTTACATTTTTTCACGACTTGGGAATCCAATCCTGTCCTTGGATACTCTAGTTTATGTGGCATTACCTGCTTTAGCCGCAACAACTTGACCAATTGCACCTACTAAAAGTAGATTTTTCCCTTTTCACATAATAAATTCCTATCACTCATATTAGGCCACTCATTTCCAAGCTCAACTTGTCCCACTTAATAGTTACCAAGACAAGGATCACATGTATGTCCAGTTCATATAAAAAATAGATAATTAACTGAGAGTTCGCAAGAACCAAAATATGCACAACACACACAAGATATAATCGGACACAAGCCAAGTGCCCCAAAACTTATACATAACAATGTACAATATGAAACTATCTAGATTAGTTTAAAACATGAGCATGCAACCAAAATGTGCTACATCTCGTATAAAACTAATAGCTAAAGGAAAAATAGCATTGTGCCCAACACAAAGTCTCCCTTTGTTTAAAACTACTATGTCGAGCCCCTTATTGCAATTGTAGGCTTGCCTCCTATAAATACTATTTTGAACTTCTCCTAACACACTTTGTCCTTCGAACATTTGAATTCTCTGGCACTCCTTGAAACAGACTCTTATTCATTACCTTCCATGCATATTGACCTAGTTCTCCCCTGTGATGCCTCGACTCCCCCTAACACTCCTCAACATGCATTGACATTGTCTATCATATGTTAGCATGCATTTTCATTCCTTGGTGTGCCCTAACCCTCCCTACTTATCATGCCCTCACAACTACACTTACTTAAGTTGCAACTTGGGAACCCAACCAAGTCCTTGCTTTACTACAAGAGCTTGATCAAGTTACGGTTACTACAACTAGACTATGTTGTTGAATTGTGTAGCTTGGGAGGTACTCCAAAAGCCTAGTGAAATGGGTTTGTGTGAGTTTGGTCACGAAAGGATTTTCGGGTAAAGAACCCGAGCGAAGGGGTTTTGGACCTATGATGGGGTTTAAAATCTAAAAGAAAATTAATCTTTCCCAAGTTCTAAGTGGATAAAACCCATAAGTTCTAGAGGGTTCCTAAGAGGCCTAGGAAAATCTATTTAAGGAGGCCTTAGGATGAAGGCAAGAACATCAAGTGAGAAAGAGCTCATTTGATCAAGGAGGCCAGGAGAGATGTAGTCCTAGACTCCTAAAGTAGGTCTAGTTAGAGGGATGAGTAAGGGCTGCTAAAGGGAGGCCATGATCATTCACCAAGAGCAAGATCATCATGTGAGGGTCCACAATAATTCTGCATATCTTAACAGGTTAAAGCTAGGAAGTAGGATGGCATATTATTGGTTCTCTTCTAGAAGATTGAGCTCAAGAGAGGTTGCTATGAGAATCAAGGCATGTGATTTCAGTGGTGTCTCTGTGTGAAGGCTGCATAATTTTTGAAATAGTAGAGAGGGTTGAGACGTTGTCTTTTTGTGGTTAGTAGGCCACAAGGTATGTGATAAATACCAACACAAATGGAGGAGGGTCTCAACTAGAATTTAGGGCCATAATAGAAGTATCCGCAAACCTAGTTTGAGGGTCATAGAGATCTGAAGTTCATGTCAAGATTCAGTCAAATAAAATTGTAGAATCTGTGGATCCATATGTGTTAGGCCGAATCTCTTATGGAGGAAAGAGTTGTTGTTTTTATATGGCTGGATAGGGTTTGTTCTAAAGAAAGTAGAATAGAAGTATAATTCCCTAGTTAGGATAGTTTCCTAGCATGTTTAGTCCATAAGGTATGCCCTTAATACCATGACAAATCTGCGTAGAAGAAGAAGGGTTGTGACCCTTAGAGTGAGGTTTATCTCTGTAATATAGACCACATATATGGAAGATGGTTTTCAGAAGTATGTGTGGAGAAATTGAGAAAAATAAATGTGCCATATTAAGAATGGTTTACATGAAGAGGAGTTGATTTTGGTGGACATTCCATAGAGTTTTGGATAGAGATCTGAAGCAACATATAAACAAATTAGCTAATGGGTTGTTAGTGGCTGATTTGTGACCCTATTTTAGTCATATACAAATTGTTAGAAGGATGATAAGAGGAGTAGTTAAGATATTCTCATAGATTGGAAAACAAAAAAATTGGTACACAAGAATAGTGATTTTGAGAGGACTCAAATCAATGTTAGGTGGTAGATTTGAAGAGCCCTAGATGAGGGCAGTGTTAGGAAAATTGATGGCAGTCCACGTACAGTTGGAGGATTATTAGGTGACTGTCAAAGAAGATCCCTAAGCCTTATACATGTGAAGGACAACAAGACGAGTAGAAGGGAAGGTGTATTGGGCCTAAGGATGTGCAAACTTTGAAGGACTAAAGTAGCAATGAAGTGGGCCAACCAACTAGCCCTAGTTCACTATAATGTATAGGATTGATTCAGTGAGAAGAATTGCAGCCTCCATAGCCCTAGACTTGTCATCTTAGAGAAGTAGTCTGGAAAAAGTGGGAATACCAAAGAGCTATTCACAAATGGAGTTGTGAATAGCTAATTAAAGATCATAAGTGTTGCAAAACTTTAAGGACAAAGGAGGTAGCTAGAGGGCAAAGTTTGTTGAGCCAAGTTCAGTAACCTAAAGGAGTTGAACTCATTGATAGAGGAACATTAAGGAGTTACATAATGGGATGACAGAGGACCTTCCAGATGTGTTCAGAACACGTGGATTGAAAGGGTTGTTTGTGGCCACAATCAATAAGTAGGTCAAGTGTTTTCTTGTTCAAGATAGATTGGTTGTCAACGGGCTAACACAAATCCCTAGTTGTATTCCTTGTATCAATGTGATTGTAAAGGGTCTCGATCCCTGGTATGGGATCTCTAGCCTATTGTGTTATAGTTTGTAATATAATGAAGAAGGGTTTGAAAAAGATAAAAATTGTCATGTGCACTAGTTGATTCCTTGATGTGTGTATATTTCATTGCTCATTAAAGAAGATTTTTCGTGGCACTTGAGTGTGTTTGCATCAAAGGTTCTAAGATCAAACCAATATTTTCATGTGTCGTGGAAATTAAGCATATGCTTTGTTCACTTTAGAACTACCTATAACTCATGTTAGGATACTCATGTTCAATCTCAACTCGCTCCACTTAAAAAGTTACCAAGACAAGGCTCACATCCAACCATAGCAGTAAAAGAACTAAGAAACACAGTTTACATCTTGACCTTCCATGTCACTTGGCATGTCTTAGAATGCCTTGGAACTATGTGTTAGGCAGACTAATCCCTCTTGGGGACAAAATAAATCTCCCTAGACCTTAAATAAATCTAGTAACAAACAACAAAGAAACGTTACCTTTCCCTAGCTTACGATTTACTGAAACAAACAATATGAGAGAGGTCACTTATCATTTAATTGAAATGCCTGAAGATGTCCCTTTAAAATATTTCTACCATTCACTTCTCCTTGATGCTTTAGAGATCCTTCCAATCCTTCCCACAACTTCTCCATGATGTCCTGAAGGATATCTGCATAGACAGAAACATACACAAGATCAAAGCATCCAATATATAGCATAAAAGATAAATCAACTAATTAAATCAATCATATATCATAAATTGATCAATATGAAATCATAACCTATGTGGGTGATCAAGGAATCCCACAAATGATATCAAAGAATACATAATTGGGAAAGAACAATTTCTTTAATATTAATAAAATGGAGAATAAACTTACAACCTCAAAGCCTTGATGTTACAAGTCTCTTCTCACAATCTCCAACCCTTTCCTTGGAAGAATAGACTCTTAGCCATATTTCTGCAGCATAATCCTATTTCCCATAGTCCTCCTCAATCCTCCGGCCCATGTTAGCTTTATAGTCCAAGAGGGGGAATTTTTGGATCCATTTTCCAAGGGATGAGATCCACTAATGGTGGGATAGGGGTTCCACAAAGAGAGGGAGGTAGCTCCATGATGGGAGGGATCAGGGCTGAATAGGAATTCATTCGAAGCTTTTTAGTTGGGAAATATTTGACTAAAAACGCTTCTAGACTTTACTTTTTATTTATACATGCGTTAAGTCATGTGCACAGGCCACAGTGTAAGACAAAGCACATTTATGTGTAGCTTCTAATGGACCCTTTTTTGTATGTGCAGAAATTGACTGGGGAACTGTGCAAGAAGCCAAAAATAGGATTTTGAGCCATGGGATCTAAGACTTTCATTCTATTTGGGATATTTTGGATTCTAGCCTTGCAATTAGATGCTTTGGCACACATTTATTGATAGTGAAACATCCAAACCAATGGTCATTTTCCTAATGTGACAAAATGACATGTAACACTATGTGGCACATGTTAGAATCCCTTGAATTTCTTGGCATGCTTTGGCACTCCCTAGCACACACTACCACTCCCTAGCATGCCTTGGCACTCCCTAGCACACACTACCACTCCCTAGCATGCCTTGGCACTCCCAAGCATATAACCTTGTCACTCCCTCGTTAGCACACCTAAAACTCACTAACCCTCCCTCCTTATCACACACTCTTATTCATTAATTTCCAGGCATTTCGAACTAGTTATCCCTTGTGTTTCCATGGGACTCCATGGCAAACATTGACACACCATGGCACTTGGCACATCTTTGCATGATGCATTGGCACTCTAGCATTCACTACCTAGCATAACTTGTCACTCCCTCCTTAGCACACCTAGAACTCGTTGACACTCCCTGTCACACACTTTTATTCATTCATTTCCATGCATTTGAAACTAGTGTTGCCTTGTGTTTCCCTGAAACTCCCAAACACTCCCTAACATGCATTGGCACACCCTGGCACTTCACACATTTTGGCATGTTACCCTTCCCACTAGGATGCCTTAACATTGCCTAGCACACCTTGTCACTCCCTCATCACACCTAGAACTCACTAACACCTCCTGTCACAAAATATTATTCATTCATTTATATGCATTAATTTTACCTACTTCTCCCTTGTGTTTCATTGTCACGCCTTAACACTTAGAACACCCTTACACCTAGCACATCTTGACCAAACACTGCCCTGGGACTCTAGCATGCCTTAGTGTTGGAAATAATATTGAGAGGGGGGGGGGGTGTGAATCAATATTATCAAATCAATAACTTTCATTTCCATACTCATATTCATATACACTACTTCAGTTAAGGGAACCCGCGTGTACATGCAACTGTGTCTAATGCAACTAGTGTATATATAGTAAACTTATGATTCAGTTAATCCATTAAATGTTGATATTTTAATTAGTGCATCAGAACTTCATTAATCATATGAATAGTAAACTAGTGCAGTAAAACAGAACAAATCATCACACACAAGAAGCACACATGAACACCATGATGTAAGCTGGAAATTCAATGTGGGTGAAAACCACCTGCTGTAATTCGTCTATATCTTCTTTTAGTAAGAAACTTCTCTTTACAATATTTCTGTACTGGAGCAGTCTTATACAAGCACGCAAGCTTCTACCTGCAGAAGGCTACAACCTTCTCTCATTCTCCAGCTTCTCCTGGAAGGGAGCTACAACCCCCTTAGCTCTTGTACTAGTTGATCTACTAATACGTAGGTGCTGACCTACAGAAGGCTACAACCTTCTCTTTTCTTCAAGGGACCATGTTTCATCAATAACAATAATCAAAAATCAAATATATCTGCATCAACCAATCTCCTTTGCTTCAATCAAAACTGAATCAAACAATTACTTCTCTGAATGTTGTAACCAAAATACATTAATAGTAACCAGAAACCAATCTTGAACCTAGAACACTGCAACAATAAACATAAACAGCTAAAACATATTTCATGAGACGTACGCTACTTCAATATGTAGAACCTGTGTGCATACGCTTTTGTATTAAGGCCAACCAGCGTATACGTTGTTTTGACTTACTGAACCAGCGTGTATACGTGCTTGTGCTGTGCTGAACCTGCATATAGATCTATAAAAGATAATTTTACCCTTTTCACTTATTCAGACATCAGTTATACCCAGATTATCATATTTATAGATCAAGTCATGCACTAAATATAACAGATCAAAATCACACAAAGATACTACTATTCAAGCCTTAAGATCTTGACCCAACAATAAAACTTATCCTTATTCTAGGACTCAGGTTCCTCCTTGGTTCAGATCCAGCTATGCACCATAACCTAATTCTAGATCTCGCTCTTCATAAGATATTCAATGCTTGAGTGAATGCCTTTGCCTAATGATCTCTTCCCCCTTTTATAGTCTTAGGCCTTACTCAATACCATGGTCCAAAACCATAGAGAATCAATACCATGGACCCAATACCTGGGTTCAACACTTTGGATGAGATACTATGGTCCAAAACCATAGGTTCAAATACCAAGGACTAAATACCATGGACCAAAAAATAAGTTTTCCCACATGTACGTGCTTTTCCTTGAATGAAAGTGTGTGCATACGTATACGCGCCTTTTGATCGTTGATCTCGAGTGTGTACGTGACTTGTTTAAGAGGAACTTGCGTATATCTCTTTTCTTCATTCTGTGAGCTTGAGCTGTGATCTGTTATCTTAGTAAGTTGCCATTAAGGACAACACCTGTATCATAATGCCAACAATCTCCCCCTTTGGACTTGATGGCAAAGTTAACTTGCCATACTGAGAACTATCATCTTAATGAGTTGTCATTGTACATTACATCTGAACTAATTCCTTTGAGCTATCATGTATTCTGTCACATCTGATATCTCTTTTGTAGATTCATCTAGTTATATATAAGTGAGTTGTTCTGCTACAAGTGGGTTTCCATCAAGTACAATGCATTCATCATAATGCCAACAATCTCCCCCTTTGGACTTGATGGCAACAACAACACCAAGTCACTCACCCCCTTTGATATCAAGGGCAAAGGGCGGACCAAGATATTCTCTCCCTTGATATACATTTTGTTGTCCATACTCCCCCTGAGTACCTGCTGAAATCTCTAATTGAGCTCCCCATTTGTATATGCCAAGATGTACCAATCCATCCATGCTTCCTCTGAGTATATGTTGAAATGTCTGCTCTACTGAAGTGTGTTGTTCATGCTCCTCCTGACTGTAAGCAAGGTCAAAAAGATGTTCTACAAGAAGAACATGACTCTATACATCATAAATGATCTTCCTATCACCAAGGACTCATCCATCTCCCAACTAAGTGGGGATATACCAATATTGACTCATCCACCCAACCAAGTGGGGATACACCAAAAGCTTATACATGATAAAACAAGAACATTATCTCATCCATCCCAAGCATAGTGGGGAAAAAAGATAGGTTGTTACATGACCTTGGAAATACATGACATAGAGACTAAATATCTAAGACAAGACTATGATAGTCATTAGCAGGTATCATCATCACTGTATGATCTACTCCATAGGCATCTTATCAACAGCATCCAGATCAGCAACCTGTATATGTCCATTAGTGTAGAAGTCATCAACCTGTAATCAAGGTATGTCTGCATATAGATATCAACTCATCCTCTTGAACATTATCATAGCCTTCCATGAATGAATTCTACATATGACAACAAAATCATTCACATTATATCATATGTGAAAAACACCATAGTCATCTCATCATCATCAAGATCTGCATGATCTTATATACCATCCATGTATCATCACTCGGGAACATCCCTCATCTGCATCAATCAACATATCAACCTATCATCATATAGGTAAGAACTCATCATCATCATGTCTCCAATAATGCAACTTTGAGTAATCATCCATGTATCCAGCATATTGTATATAGCACTATGTATCTTGAGCTCAAGATATTTTGTCAAGACTTCTTGATATCATCAACAGCAACAATCCTCATCCATGTGAGCACCAAGAACTATAGGAATCCTGCATCATAACTGTATTATATGTTGACAGCAGCATATAAGTGACTCATCATCAAGTAATGAAGTTGTGTTTTCAATCTTTGTACTTCTCCTTATCCTTATGAAGATCACCATGTAAGCAACATATATGCATCATCAGAGAATCATCCACAAATCTGATCTGAGCACCAACTATGTAACCCCAAGAATCATATGAGATTTTATCATGGACAACTCATAACCATATCATAGCAAGATGTATCATTTAGCTATATAAGCATCATCACCAAGGACTACTAACCATAATGCCAACAATGCATTATTAAAAGCATGTGCTCCCCCTGAACCTATGCCATCTTGCTTACTGTCAGATCCGATCATGCGTATATCAACAAGAAGTATCAAGGCGTCATCATCATTAATTTAGGATCAAAACACTTTTAAACATCTTACAAGTATCAAGACATTTCCACACATCATTAGCAGATTGTAACGATTATCAAACAGAGCAAATAATGGATTGAATCATATCAGACCCTTTTTCTTGAGCCTGTCCCACTGCTTTTCCTCAAACTAACATATACGTGACTGTGCAGTAACTAACTCGCGTATATACGCGACTTCCCTTTATGAAACTTGCGTATGAGATTTAGGACACTAAAGTTTTACACTTTCAGCTCCCTTTGAGTCTGTTATGTCTGTATATTGTGTTGTGCCACATCTTGTTGACAGTACTTCATTCTTCTTCCATATCTTCAAGTGTGATGATGTTTTCTCCTTTTGGTATGGTGCCCTTTCTTTGTTCCTGCATTCCTTTGCCATATGTCCAAGCTTGTTACATGCATAACATCTTACATGTTTCATATTCCTTCTGTAGCAATCAATAGCTTTGTGACCAAACATATTGCAAGAAAAACAATATCCCTTAAAGTACCTGGAACGTGATGATCTTTCTGTGTGATGGTCTTGAACCATTCTACTTCTGCATCTAGCTGCAACATGTCCAAGATTATGACATACATAACATTCAACATTATTCATCGGAGGAGTAAAAGATTTTCTTTGAAGAATTTATTTCCTTGGTTGTTGATGGGATTGACCTCTCATCTCCTTGTTGAGTATTTCAGATTGTGCATTAGAGTTCCTTGTCTTATTTTGTGAACTAGATTCACCTTCAATAGATTCATGAAAACCAAGACCAGTTTTGATAGCAGGAGACCTTTGACTACTAAGAATATCATCCAAGATCTTAGTACTATCCTGAAATCGTAAGAGCTTATCCTTTTCTTCGAAGTTATATTTTAGAATATTTACCTCAACCTGATGTTGCTCTTCCTTTTCACAATACTGCTTCTTCATGTTTTCTTCAGATTTTCTTCCTTCTTCCAATTGATGTCTTAATTCAAGAACTTCGTTTTCTTTTTTTTCAAGAGCTTGGAGTATTTCTTTATTCTGCTTATTTGATTCTTCAAGATCTTCTTTTAGCGAGAGGATCGTAGCTTCAAGACTTTCATAGTAACTGGATCTTTCTTTGCGTTTCTTGATTGTTGTGCTCCTTTCATTTACTTCCTTTCTTAATGATGTTACTTCATCCTACAACTTTTGACATTGATCTTCCTTTTCCTTGAATAGCTTCCTTACCTTGTTTCCTTCCTCTAGTTGAGCTTTTAGATTGGTAACTTCTTCTTTGGAGACACATTCCCTTTTGTGCAATAGATCTTGTTGATCTCTAATTTTGTCTATAAGCCTTTTAAATTCTGCCTCTATTTGATATCTTTCTTTCTCACCCATAAGAGCAAATTCAATTGTTTCGCTATCACTTTCATCATCTTCAAAGGGATGGAGAAATGCATCACCAGAGGATAACAAATTCATACCTGATAGTTCTTTTGCTTGTTCATCCTCATTCTGAAGTGATTCTGAATCTAAAGTGTTTCTTCCATATATTCCTTAATCGATTCTTCCACTGTCATAGTTCCTCTGATATGTCTTCCTCTTCTTCTGAGGTGCTTTCTTCTTTAGCTTCTTTCCCATTGTTCTACGGATCTTCTTCAAGTGATCAAGCTTCTACCAAAGGACCTGCTCTGATACCAATTTTTGGAAATAATACTGAGAGGGTTGGGGGGTGAATCAGTATTATCAAATCAATAAATTTTCATTTCCACACTCAGATTCATATACGCTACTTTAGTTAAGGGAACACGTGTGTACACGCAACTGTGTCTAATGCAACTAGCGTATATCCAGTAAACTTGTGATTCAGTTAATCCATTAAATGTTGATCTTTTAGTTAGTTCATTAGAACTTCATTAATCATATGAACAGTAAACAGGTGCAGTAAAATAGAACAGATCATCACACACAAGAAGCACACATGAACACCATGATGTAAGGTGGAAACCCAATGTGGGTGAAAACCACCTGCTACAATTCGTCTCTATCTTCTTTTAATATGAAACTTCTTTTTACAATATTCTGTACTGGAGCAGTCTTATACCAACACGCAGGCTTCTACCTACAGAAGGCTACAACCTTATCTCGTTCTCCAGCTTCTCCTGGAAGGGAGCTACAACCCCCTTAGCTCTTGTACTAGCTGATGTACTAGTACGTAGGTGCTGACCTACGAAAGGCTACAACCTTCTCTTTTCTTCAAGGGACCATGTTTCATCAATCACAATAATCAAACATCAAATACATCTACATCAACCAATCTCCTTTGCTTCAATCAAAACTGAATCAAACAATTACTTCTCTGAATGTTGTAACTAGAATACATTAACAGTAACCATAAACCAATCCTGAACCCAGAACACTGCAGCAATTAACAAAAGCAGCTAAAACATATTTCATGAGACGTATGCTACTTCAATATGTAGAACCTGCGTGCATACGCTTCTGTATTAAGGCCAACCAGTGTATACGTTGTTTTGACTTACTGAACCAGTGTGTATATGCACCTTTGCTATGCCGAACCTGCGTACAGATCTATAAAAGATAATTTTACCCTTTTCATTTATTCAGACATCAGTTATACCGAGATTCTCAGATTTATAGATCAAGTCATGCGCCAAATACAACAGATCAAATCACACAAAGATACTACTATTCAAGCCTTAAGATCTTGACCTAACAATAGAACTTATCCTTCTTTTAGCACTCAGGTTCCTCCTTGGTTCAAATCCAGCTATGCACCATAACCCAATTCTAGATCTCGCTCTTCATAAGATATTCAATGCTTGAGTGAATTCCTTTGCCTAATGATATCTTCCCCCTTTTATAGTCTTAGGCCTTACTCAATACCATGGTCCAAAACCATAGAGAATCAATACCATGGACCCAATACCTGGGTTCAACACTTCGGACAAGATACCATGGTCCAAAACCATAGGTTCAAATACCAAGGACTAAATGACATGGACCAAAAAATAAGTTTTCACACATGTACACGCTTTTCCTTGAATGAAAGTGCATTCATATGTATACGCGGCTTTTGATTGTTGATCCCGCATGTATACACGACTTGTTTAAGAGGAACCTATGTGTATCTCTTTTCTTCATTATGTGAGCCTGAGTTGTGATCTGTTATCTTATTAAGTTGCCATCAAGGACAACACCTGTATCATAATGCCAACACTTAGCACTACCTAACATACCATGTCACTCCCTCCTTAGCACACCTGGAACTCACTGACACTCCCTATCACACACTCTTATTCATCCGTTTCCATGCATTTTGACCCAATGCTCCCTTGAGTTTCCCGAGGACTCACTAACACTCCTTAGCACACATTGGCACATGGTACATCTTGGCTTGCTTCCCTATCACTCTAGCATGTGTTATCACTACCTAACATACCTTCTCACTCCCTCCTTAGCACACTTGGAACTTGTTAACACTCCCTATCACACACTCTTATTCATTCATTTCCATGAAATTGAAACTAGTGCTCCATTTTTTTCCCTGGAACTCCCTAACACTCCCTAGCATGTGTTTGCACCAAACCCTAGCACATTGCACATCTTGACATGCCTTAGCACTTGGCATTTTTTGGCGCACCTAACATGACTTAGAACTGTCTAACATGTGGTAGCACTTCTTGGCATTCCCTGGAACACCTTGGCACTCCCTAGTTGTCATGCTCTTATAGATAGCCTTACTTCTTTTGTGACTTGGGAACCCAACCAAGTAATTGAAAAAATAGTGTTATGCCTAGCCCAAATTTTCCCTTTGTCTAAAACTACTTTGTCCAGCTCATTATTGCAATCGTATTATTTCCTCCTACAAGTCTTATTATAAAATTCTCCTAACACAATTCGTCCTTGGGACATATGTAATTCACTAACACTCCCTGACACACACTCATATTTGTTAAGTTCCATGAATTTTGACCTAGTTCTCCCTTGTGATGCCCTAACAATTCCCAACACTCCTTGACATGCATTGACACTATCTGGAATTTGTTAGCACGCCTTTTCATTCCTTGGTTTGCCCTGACACTCCTTATCTATCATGCCCTCACAACTACCCTTACTTTTTTCGCAACTTGGGAACCCAACCAAATCCCCCCTCGACTACAATAGCTTAACCAAGTTACAGTTACTACAACTAGACTATTCCTTTTTCACCTAAGAACTTCTTGTAAATCATGTTAGGCTACTCATGTCAAATCTCAAAGCATACAACTTAACAAGTTATGAAGATAAAGCTCACATCCAACTGTGGTCATAAACCAACTAAGCAACATAGTTTACATCTTGACATGCCATAATACTTGGCATGTCTAACAATCCCTTAGCATTATGTGCCACGTGTTAGCATCCTCTACATTATGTGGCATGCTTTTGCACTCCCTAGCACATCCTAGCACTCCCTAACACCTAACACACCTAGAAATCACTGACACTCCCCATCACACTCTTATTCATTCATTTCCATGTATTTCAATTATTGATGCCTTGTGTTTCCTTGGCACTTGGCCCTAAGACACCCTAGAATGCATTGGTTCCACACCCTGATGCCTAGCACATTTTGGCATGCCTTATCACTTGGCATGTCTTGGCATGCCTAACATGCCTTGGAACTATCTAACATGTGTTATTACTTCTTGGCATTCCCTAGAACACCTTAGCACTCCCTAGGTTTCATGCCCTCATAGATAGCCTTACTTTTTTTGTGACTTGGGAACCCAACCAAGTCATTGGAAAAATAATGTTGTGCCCAACCCAAAGTCTCCCTTTCTCCAAAACTACTTTTTCCATGCCTTATTGATGCAGGAGCATCTAGACTTAGCGAAAAATGTGATTGTTTGTTCACATGTTGTGGCTAAATGAGTTAAATTTCACTGACCAGAGCGGTCAAGAGTCAATTTTGGTAGAGAGGGTTGGATCTCTCAAAAATGATCTTTACTTCATTATTGTAATAATTAGAAAATTGTATTATTTTAGACTAAGGGATAAGTTGTTAGCATAGGTGTGTAATAGAGCTTAAGAATAGATATTTGATTGTTAGATTGATTAAAATAGAGATCGAGTTGTTAGTGCAGTTAGAATAGGATTTGTCTCATAAAAGAGAAGAAAATGTAATGGAAAAGGATTAGCTGAGATGATTGAGAATTGAGTGAGAAGAGATAGGGTTTTGAGATTGAGACAGAGGTCAAATAAATTTCTGTAATTGAGTTGAGAGGGTCAAGACTCTGTAACTTCTATTATATTGAATAAATTGATTTAGTGTGCAACTGTGTGTTAATCCTAGTGCAGAATCTCATTTACATCTGTATCTGCGTTCTAAAACCTAACCAGGTATTACCTCTGCTTTCATGCTTTAATTGTAAATATCAGCATATATGTGTTTATCATTAATCCCGGTCATTTCGTTTTAATGGGTAATCTTGGAATTAAGTGCTAAACATTTATTATTTGCTTTATTAAAGTTTGATTTAATGCACATGGGTTGTATTGGAAAAGCGGGAAGCGGTATATCGCGTGCCTTTCAAGTAGTATGTGGTAATATTCCAAGTCCGCGCAATTAGCTTGAGCGCTCGACACATTGCAACCGGAGGAGAGATAAAAACAGCTTTTTCACATACCTCCGAAGTGATAAAGACCGTGCTTAAATCCATGCGAAATCACGTGATGACCATTGGATTGGACAGACTAATCGACGGTAGAAAAAGAACGGGCTATTTAGTGATCGAGGTGAGTGATGAACGTTAGATATGGAGAGAGAGGAGATCAATGGTGTAGAGTGAAGCACTTGTTTAAAAAGAGAAAGTCAACATGGAGCCAACGTGTTTAGGGGAAAAGTGGGACCCTCAAGATAAAGTAAGATACATATAGAATCCGCTTGAACGCATCTGATTGGTTATAAAGTAACCAATAGTCTATTTTTAAGACTACCACCTTATTTTGATCAACCTCTTGCGTCACTTATCACAACCATAGGTTTGCCTCTTGCAATTCCTATTTTGAACCTCTCCTAAAACACTTCATCCTCAGGACACTTGGAATTCGCTGATTGTCCTTGGTGCACACTCTTATTTGTTCATTTCCAATAATTTTGACCTAGCTCTCCTTTGTGTTCCCCTAACACTCCCTAAGACTCCTCAACATGCATTGACACTATTAGACATGTGTTTGCATGACCTAACACTCCTTAGCTATCATGCCCTCACAATTACCTTTACATTTTGTGAGACTTGGGAACCCAACCATGTCCTGCCTCGACTACAACAACTTCACCAAGTTACAATTACTACAACTATATTATTCCTTGTTCACCTAAGAACTACCTATAACTCATCTTAGGCTACTCATGCCCAATCTCAGGTCATCCCACTTAACAAGGTACCAAATAAAGGCTCACGTTCAACTGTACCCATAAAACAACTAAGCGACATAGTTTACATATTGACATGCCATATCACCTGGCACATCTAACAATCCCTTGGCAATATGTAGCACATGTTAACATCCCCTACATTCCTTGTCATGCTCTGGCACACCCTAGCACTCACAGACATGCCCTAGCACTCTAGCACACCTTGACACTTCATACCATATAGCATTGTCCCTCCCTCCTTAGCACACTTGGAACTTGCTAACACTCGCTATCAAACACTCTTATTTGTTCATTTCCATGCATTTTTAACTAGTTCTCCCTTTTGTTTCCATGGCACTCCCTAACACTCCCTGACATGCATTGGAACACTTTAGCACCTTGCACATATTGGAATGTTGCCCTAGTATTCTAGCATTCCTTGGCAGTACCTACCATACCTTGTCACTCCCCCCTTAGCACACCTAGAACTCATTGACACTCCTTGTCACACACTCTCACTCATTCATTTCCATGCATTTGAAACTAGCGCTCCCTTATGCTTCCTTGACACTCACTCCCTGACATACATTGGCACACCCTAGCACCTGGAACATCTTGGCATGTTTCTTTAGCCTCTAGCATGCCTTAGCACTACCTAGCATACCTTGTCACTCCCTCCTTAGCACACCTAGAACTCACTGACACCTCCTACCACAAACTCTTATTCACTCATTTGCATGCATTAATTTGACCTTGTGCTCCATCGTGTTTCCCTAGCACTCCATCACACTTCCTAGCACATTTGCAACTTCACACTTCCTAGGGTAGATTTGCACCTTAGTCTTTGCAACCTTTTCCCAAGACAAATCTATCTAATGGACTAGCTTGAATATGTCAAGTCTTGGATTTCTTGAGTACACAACCAATGCTTTTGAGGCCAACTCCCTAGCTCTAACTAAAATTTAGTCCTAGTGAAGAGCCAACTTGAAAACTCTTGCTAATATGAGAGATTTTCCTTCCTTTTGATTGATTTAAAACAAACTTCAATGCCTCTTCTTTCTTGTCTTCCTCTGCCATTATCCAACAAAAAATCATTAATCTTAGACCATAAACACGTTATATAGGTAAGCATTGCAATCATTTTCCCCAATTCATGGGGCACATTTACACCTCAACCCATGCAAGTGGGACTACTTCCATGGTACAACCCATCATACTCTAGGATGGTTCTAATTATTTACTCAAAACTAGGGCACAACATAACTTACAATACCAAATGGTTAAGCCATCTGAAACTTGTGGGAATTTTACCTTCATGGAACACAGTCTAGTTAGTTCCCATCAAACATGATGCACTAACACCACTAACACACACCAAAATTCTAAGATACCTGTTGGACACCTAATCCTCTAAGGGTTGGTGTGGAAGCTAAATAGTCTAAGGAAGTCCAAGAGATCTTGGAATACAAAACTAAAGGTCATATAAGTTTACTATAAATGTATATTGTTGTCAATAATAGACATACTTGCTCATGCTTATCATTCATCTGTTGTTTCTGTGATGTATGTGTCTAACATGGTATCAAAGCCAACACCGTTTTTGGCTTCCCTCTCTGCTTTGTAACTCCCTTTTGCCTATGTTCTGCCTATTTTCTGCCTATTTTGCATAACTGACCTCTTGCAACCACTACACAGGTGTGCCTCTCTTAAGAATTTTATAACCGTTTTGTAGGTTTTCCCCTCTCTCACAACGGTTGCCCCTCTCTGGCAACTGCTGCAAACGTTCGGCTGGTTATGTGAGGCAATTGCTCCACAAGCGCAGTTGAGGTATCACTCCCACACCTGCATGCATGCTACCTACCGATATACCTCTCATGGTTTCATCACTCTCTTGGTTTCATAGTGTTAAACACGGGTGCGATGAATGAAATTCTCTTATGACTGTGTATCGGCATTCTGGACCCTAATCGGGTATTTTTCTCTGTTCATACATTTTATTTATAAATCACAGTCAATTAGTGTTAAGCGTTAATATTGATTTTAAGTGCTAAACCTTTCCTTAAGCGCCTTTATTAAAAGTATGAATTAAGCACGTGGGTGGTATTGATAAGTGGGAAGCGGTATCTCGCATGCCCTAAAGGTTGTAAATAGTATTCCTAAAATTCACGCAATTAACCTTACCGGCAACACGTAGCATGGGAAAACCACTTTTCTCACGCGCTCTCAACCTGATATTGGTCTTGCAAGATTTCACGCGAGATTGCGCGATAGCCGTTCGATTGGACGGGTCACATCAACAGTGGAGATCATCCAGGTTAGTTGGTGAGCAAATGACGTGATATTCGTTGGATCTAGAGATCGAGAACAAAACAATTGAAGACCGTAAGGTGAGAACAAATACACATACAAAAAGTTGAATAGGCTATTACACAGTAAGAAACAAAAGAATGTAACAGTTCACAGTAACCATTGGATCAGTCGGATCAATAGACATGGTTAATGGAAGATGCGCGATGAAGATCTTATCGTAGGAGATTAAGTTAAGAAATGGACAAATCACATCAAGGCACGTGTCGACAAAAGGGTGGAAAATGTGCAGAATAATGGAGCGGTCTTTGTAGGTGGTAAGTAGTATCTCACACACCCTAAAAGCTGTAAATGGTATTCTACAATTTCAAGCGATTAACGTGAGGGGTTGACATGTAGCACACGATGGAAAGAGAAAACCGCTTTTCTCATGTGCTCTTGACCTGGTATTGGTCATACAAGATCTCACGCAAGATTACGTGATCACCGTTGGATTGAGGTAGGAGAAATAAATGGTGGAGATTGGCCAGGCTAGTTGGCGCGAGTTATTGCGCGATAATCGTCAGATTGAGGAATGAGATCGACGACGAAGATTTAATGCACTAAGGAGAGCATCAATATATGTGCAAAGGTTTGTGGAATGGAAGAAAGGTAAGGTTTAAGTGTGGTTTATGAAATATTTCTATTATATGGGAATTATAATAGAAATAAGAAGGATTAATGTATTACGGTTTAAGTTTAGTTTTAACCAAAGTCTAAAATCCATGGTATGGTTAATATGCACGGGTAATAAGAATTAACCAAATATTATGAAGGATTTATAAGTTTCTGCTCAAAGGTTTATAAAGGTCCATACTTTGGATAGTTATATCAAATGTTTCGGCATAGAGTTTATTGAAGAAGCATTAAACCTTGACTTGTGAAGTTTTTACTAAGTATGGAATTTTAAAATCCCTGGGACATGTATATGACATGCATTTTGTAGAAATTATGAAAATTCTCTACAAATTTGCCTCTGAGATCTCTGTAGAAAATCTGACTGTAGATTAACCTGATAATGCAATATACCAAAGCAAAATACTATAATCTACTTCTACTATCAATTTGTGGAAGCTTAAAGATTGCACTGAATCAGAGTTGAACACATATAACCAGAAGAAGAAGAATCAATGCACATGAAACACAGAAAATACTTTGGGGAAAGCCTCAGCTAAAAACCCCACTATCTATATTATCATACCAGGTGGAAATACATCAGAATTATACAAATCCTTAGCTCTCACAGCTAACCAGCTCTCAGTACAATCCTCCTGGATGCTCACAGACAATCAAATATTCTCACAAGCCTTCTCCTCTGCCCTCCAGGCTCCTATTTCCTTGCGCAGTTTCTCCTAGGTGATCCTCCTGTTACCAAGTGGAAGACTGATCTCTCACACTAATCCTACACCCTGTCAGAACTACGCAATCCTCAAGGAACCTTACCTTGACTGCATGCATGAGTTTCCTTTATAGGAAAACACATGCAACTGATAGTACATTGTCCTTGTATTTAATCTCAACTTGGTCTTTCTCATAATAGACATGCATGAGTTTCTGATGAGGGAATATTCAGTTATCTGGAGTACACTAGTTGAGTGCATGCATGCATCAACTAACTGATAACTCACAATTAGTTCCTCAAACAGTTTGGAACTAATTTAACTAGACTTAACTCAGTAAACTGAGCTAACTAATTACAAATCAAATATAAATCAATCTTATCTCCTTAATTAAGGGATAATCTCCTTAATTTAAGGGATAACTCTTGCATGACTTCAGAAAGACTTCTAACTTGAATTTCTCCAACTAATTAATCCATAATGAATTAATTAATTATTTCCAAGAAGCTAGTGAGACTAAAATCGATTTTAATTCAAGGAAAAATTAAAATTGGAATATTATGGATTCTATTTTTTATCATTTCTTGTTGCTAATTTCAACACTCCCTCTCAACAAGAAAGGAATTCAACTCGATCCCGATCGTGAACCTTTGGAATGTTCTGCATGCAACACTTCTCTCTAGTGTTTATTTTCCAGCAACTCCAGAAATAAAAAAACATCCAAACTAAATCAGTATGATGCATCTGCCATCAAAGTCTCTGACTGCTATTGCCTTTGTCAACTGAAAACTTTGCACTTCTGCTAACTCTGCCTTTCTGCACTGTTGTCAATCCTTCTCTGCGCTCTTCAGTATCTAACTGCTCTAGTCTATGTCACTTTGATCTCTGACTGCATCAATCCCACTGATTCCTCCTGCTACTATGTACTTTGGGATCCCGTAGCAAGGTACGATCCATGAGATAAAACCTCTCAATGGACCTTGCCCAATTTTAGCCTTCTTGGGACTATCACTTCACATTGCCCCACCTCACACCTAGAGGTATGGCTGCATGTGATCCCTCTGCCCACTTCTCCATTTGTGGCTCCTCCACAATTGTCTGAGACTTCTTTTAGGGCTGCATGTTGAGAGGTAATTTACTCTCCCTCTCAACCACCAAGTCTCTATCATTTGCCTTGCTCCTCAAGGATTTGCATGCATCTTGAACCTCAAGAGCATACAAGTTTTGAACTCGTGAACTATTTGTTTCACCTGTCTCATGGTGATGTGTCTAAGGAACGCCTTTCCTTTACTGAAGACAACATCGTAGCCTTTGTCCTCCAACATCGTGACAGATACCAAGTTCTTCTTTAGTCCAGACATATACTTCACATCTGTCAAGGTGATAGTAGCTCCATGCTCATCTTAAAATCAACTGTTCCCACTCCTAAAACACTATACGTTTCGTCATCACCCATCTCTATGCGCATCTTGAGGTCTTTCTCCTCCAAGGTACTGAATAAACTTTTATCATCGATCATGTGGAATGAGGCTCCATTGTCAAGATACCAACCACAACCCATCATTGATGACACCATGCATGCGATGAGGATAAAGTCCATTTCGAACTAACAGGCTAATGTCTCACCTTCTGATCCTTCCGAGGATCCCTTCTTGGACATCTTCGATGGGAAATTAGTCGCATAATGTCCCATCTCATGAAAATTAAAGCATCTCACTTTAGACTTGTCACCCTTCTTCCCTCCATGAGAAGAATTCAATATGGAATGGGAAGCCTTCCCCTTCCCTTTCCTTGCCTTACTCACTAAGGCCAGATTATCTTCATCATCATCCTTGGATGAAGAACCATCTCGAGTGCTCCTCTTGATCTCCTCTTGAATGAGATCCGACCACAATCATTCCCAATCCGACAGTTTCTCCCTTCCATTCACAGAGTCCTGGTAGCTATTCCATCTCTTTGGAATGCAAAGGAGAGCGAGGCTCACCATATCATCATCAATAGTAGTTATTCCCACACTCCAAGCTCATCTCTACAAGTGGTGAGCTTGTTTAGATATGTGGAAATAGTATCGCCGTTCTCCATCTTGATTCTTCGAAGCTTATCCTTGAGCGCCAATTTCCTCTGGTTGCTACTATTCTGGTAGAGGTCCTTCAATGTCTTCCACATTGAATATGGAGTATCCTTTCCATGGAGACTCGAGACAATATGGTCTCGAACTCCCTCAAGGATGATATGTCTCACCCTCGTTGCACACTTCTTCCACTCAGCCAACTCTTGTGCATTAGTTGAACCTGGCTTTGGGATTTCTTGATCAATGAAATCCTTCAAGCCATTGTCTTCTAATACAGCCTCCATGTGATCTTTCCATGCTATATAATTCGAGTTGCCTTCGAAGGCATACTTGAGTCTCAAGCCATAAAACGCCATTGGCCAACCTTGAAGTATGATAAGAATTCGATTTGCACCTACAACCCCGAACTTCAAATTTCGAATTCTCTTCTCCGTATACTGTTCACAGCTCTGATAAACTTGGCTCTGATACCATGTAGAAATTTCTCTATAGATCAACTAGCTCTGATACCATGTAGAAATTTTTCAAATCCTCTACAAATCTACCTTTGAGATCTCTGTAGAAAATCTGACTGTAGATTAATCTGATAATGCAATATACCAAAGCAAAATACTATAATCTACTTCTACTATCAATTTGCAGAAGCTTAAAGATTGAGCTGAATCAGAGCTGAACACATACAACCAGAATAAGAAGAATCAATGCACATGAAACATAGAAAATACTTTGGGGAAAGCCTCAACTAAAAACCCCACTATCGGTATTATCATACAAGGTGGAAATACATCAAAATTATGCAAAGCCTTAGCTCTCGTAGCTAGCCAGCTCTCAGTACAATCCTCCTGGATGCTCACAGGCAATCAAAGTTTCTCACAAGCATTCTCCTCTGTCGTCCAAGCTCCTATTTCCTTGCACAGTTTCTCCTGGGTGATCCTCCTATTACCAAGTCGAAGACTGATCTCTCACACTAATCCTACACCATGTCAGAACTGTGCAATCCTCAAGGAACCTTACCTTGACTACATGCATGAGTTTCCTTTATAGGAAAACACATGCAACTCATAGTACACTATTCTTGTCTTTAATCTCAACTGGGTCTTTCTCATAATAGACATGCATGAGTTTCTAATGAGGGAATCTTCAGTTATCTGGAGTACACTAGTTGAGTACATGCATGCATCAACTAACTAATAACTCACAGTTAGTTCCTCAAACAGTTTGGAACTAATTTAACTGGACTTAACTCAGTAAACTGAGCTAACTAATTACAACTCAAATATAACTCAATCTTATCTCTTTAATTAAGGGATAATCTCCTTAATTTAAGGCATAACTCTTGCATGACTTCAAAAAGACTTCTAACTTGAATTTCTCCAACTAATTAATCCATAATGAATTAATTAATTATTTCCAAGCAACTGGTGAGACTAAATTCAATTTTAATTCACAATTTTAATTCTAGGACAAATTAAAATTTGAATATTCTGGATTCTATTTTTTATCATTTCTTGTTGCTATTTTCAACACATTTTATATGCATATTGTGGGTATGTGCGACTTAGGCTACATCATTGTCTAAAGTTGCATTGTATGGTGATTTTTCTCTAGCTAAAAGCATTCTCTATTGTGGAAGGCATCTGAGTGTCATTTTGGATATGGGTATTATAATCGTGGCGGATAGTAATGAGAAAATGTTTTACAACTATTGAGTTTGAATCCACATATCTTCACGCCCATGACCTGTAAACAAGATCGACATCACCAGTGTTTGTGTAGGAAGCCACCACCGAGCTAAGGAGGAGTACCTCTATCTTGAAAATTGAAATCCTGACCGTTGTTGATCTCTGCGAGAGCTTTTGTAACAAATATTGTAACAAAGAATATTGTCAACAAGGCTACTGGTATCTAAAATCTTCCTATGTTTCTGCGCATGTAGGAAACTTGCTCCATTAATGAATGGTCGGCGAGAGTCATTGAATTTAGAACTATTTAAATTGTTGAATTTGGTCTTATAAATTGCAACCTAAGATATTAAATGTAAGCTGCTTGGCTTGGTTTTGATGCAGTGAATACATTTGGTTGTACCAAGAATTGTGGCATGTTTTACAGTGATCATTGGTAATATTTCCAAATTTGAGTGTATTTTAGCCATTGAGCAAAATTATCTTTTTGCATTTTGTTTAACAACGTATCTTTGGTTACTGTTGCAACCATTTTAGCCATATAATTCGAGAGACTTATCTGATTTGTTCAATGAAAATGACCAGAATTAATGCAATATTGGAGTTCTTGAAAACTCCGATACTATATACTTTTGATGACACATTCCAAATCAGCAAAGGCTCTCTCTCAGAAATTCATACTTGTCTACAATATGCACAAGAACAGATTGCTTTTTTGCAGCTTGAATCTCAACTACAGCAGGAAGAATTACAATAGTGGAGTCGTCATTCTGAACCTGTTTCTATTCAAAATATTGAAACAGACTCCCATAGACAGCAAGACAATAATGTTACATTTGATTAATATCTAGTGCCCAATAAAGCAGCAGAGTCACATGCAGATGCAGAAGTTCAGTAAGAACTTCCCAAGCCCATCATCAAACCTTGGGAAGAGCTTGTCAGCAGCAAGCATAGAACAGGTCTTGGATATGATAAGGAGGTTTCCTTTCATATTCTAGATTACTCAAAGCCCATTCAGTTTCAGATTGTTTGATTCCTTCATGACAGTTCACCTTCAGCTGTTCTAGATTCTGCTCCTCTTCCACAGCAACAACAACAGACTGTGAAATGCCAACACTGTGACCGAGTTGTCCATATGAAAGATCATTGTTTTGATCTTCATCCATGTAAGCACTGTCATAAAACCATTCATTATTCAAACAGATGCTTCATAAACAAACCTCCTATAAGAACAAATATTAATCTTGGATGGATCGCTTCTTGGCAATGGGCATCAATAGCCAAGAAGATATTTCAGTCATATGTCTAAACTTGTTCTAGAGTGTTGAATAGTCTTGTAGTTGATTTTTCTCCATCATCTCACCTTGTATCTAACAGGGGGGAAATGATGGTCATCTACAAGCTTCAAAGCCACATCAAGCAAGCCTGAGCCAAACTTGCCATACTAGATTCAGAGTTGTAGCCAGAGACAAATATGCCCTGAGCATGCCTTTAGTCGGTGATACCTCTTCAAAGAATTGGGGACACTTCCTCTAGCAGAAGACTTCAGCTTCTTGCCAGTTTTGGAAGAGTTCCAGGAATTGCATTAAGCATTCCAGAGTTGTTGGTCATCCTTAAACCATCACAGGTTGAGACTTCCCTTTTCAGGTTGAGGTTCTCCCTTTTATGCGGGGTGAGACCTCCCTTTCATGGTTGAAGGTTTCCCTCTTCAAAACATCAGGAGCACTTCCTCTAGTAGAAGACCTGAGCTTCATGCCAAACTTGGAAGAGTTCTGGGAACTTGTTGAAGCCCCAAAAATCAGGTCTACAACAAGGGGGATACCCACCCGGTCCGGACCTTGGTTAGCAGCTCCTTTTCCGTTTGGTATAGTGGGTCCGACTAGGGATATGGGACCAGTTTCCCAATTTATGTGTGTGTGTGTGTGTGAAGAATTGTTATTTCCTTTCTAAAATTTCCTAAGTGAGATGCTCTAATTCTAACTCTAATCTAATAACATGCAAATTGTATTCTAATAAACAGAAATATCTAAGTCTATACTAACCTGGGTGTAATCCTTCTGTTATGCGATCTAAAATGATTTCAGATAACAATTGGTAATAAAGATCATTCAACTGTTATGAGAAAAGAATTCAATAAAGATGAACCACTTCGTATAAAAAGTTAGACGAAACAGTTGTGAAAAACATATCGCATAATAAGCTACTCATACATTAAGCATAAATAAATAGCTATCACTGTACAAAAGTGCCAAATGATAACTCAAGCATTCACGCATCAATATATAAACAACTGAACATGAATATCACTTTTAACACAAAGGCAGAAATAGTTAAGAGATAGAAGTACCATTTATAACTAGTCCTACTCATGAGCTTCAAGCGATAATGATTTATCTCTTCTTAATTCAAGGCAGAAGTGCAACATCAGTAGCAGATATTAAATACATATATCAATAAATCATGTTCCATTCATTCATCAAAACCTCCTCAGAGGGTACAAAAGTGCATGTTCTTGGGATAAGCTTTTGATCAATTTCAGGACCCTCCTCTAAATGCATGAGAGGGGTTTAAATACTACTAACTAAATATAAAAATAACTTATTACAAAAATGTAGGATGTGGTTTAAATGACCATCCTTATTTCAGGCAAAAATAAAACAAAATTAGAACTAAAACTGAATCTAAAATTAAAACTACTAACTAATTATGTATTTGCTCCTTGAAATCACACACGTTCACCATTTGTTTGAGAAGAGTTGGCTGGCTGACTTCTGATTTTAGCTGTGCTATGAACACAGAATTGGCAAGAGCTGGCGCCATCTTCTCGGCAGAATTGATGATACATTTGAGAGTCATCCACTGGTTGTGTGGCTTTACCAAGTATGCGCAGTAAGAATCCCAATTCAACTTGGTTAACCTTTGTATTGATTCTGCCTTTTCTTGAGCCTTTTGTCTCCAGCTTGTTTGTAGTTGATGTTCATATGTACATACCATATTGAATTTGCTACTGGTTTTAGGATTCAAGTTTTACTTTTTACTTAACCTCTAGCGTTCTTTTTACAAATTTCTGGGCTTACAGGCAACTGAGCACTTTGAAGCTTTCCTTTTCAAGAAGTTTTTCCCAGCGATGCGTGATTAGCGTTAGGCGCTAATCGCGCATCGGAAACTTCCTCTGTTTCTTGATGCGGGCTTCCTTGGTGCGTTTTTTTGCCTTTTGCGCGTTTTTCTTTTAGCGGATATAAAGCTCAAATTTTGTAAAAATAATAATTCCGTAAGCTCTTGACCCTGAGTCTTAAACTGTCTGTTTCTGATATCAGTGTTGTCTAGTATCCATTTAATCATGTCCGTGTATGGAAGAATTTTGGGCCTCGCTGCTATCTTGTGTATGAATGAACAAGATAGCTCTGTAATAGATGCCTCAGAAGAACCATGTGAGCGAGCAGTAGCCGTAACGTCCATCACTCTGGGATTCTCTTCCTCAAGTAGACTATACATGCCTTCCCAAGTAGAAATACCAGTGTCTCTATTATAGGCAGTGTCTGTATACAAGGGCGCCATTTCTTTCTCTTCAGAGCTTGGGGCTTTGCCTTTCTTTCCCATAGTATCCTGCGTACTATTTTGTATCGTTCTTTGTTCTCCGTTCCTGCAATTTACAAGTGAAGTGAGAATAATGATAAGGAAAGGTGACGGGAAAGTCTTAAATGCTGAAGATATATAAAATACACCACCTTACATGAAATGACTTTTCGATAAGCACAAAACCATATTCCATTAATGACTGGCAACTAACTCATTAATTAGTATTGAAGTGCATAACCAGGTCTCGATTTATGGAAAATACTTTTTCGAACCACGAGCCCGCAAGATATGTGATGAAGCGATCTTGTGATTTGCTTCACAATATCGCAGATCGTAACATCGCAAGGTTGCTCTATCGCTTTATCGCTTGCTTACTATATCGCATTATTGCATTATCACTTTGCCGCTGAATCTCAATATCACAATATCACAGGAGCGTAACATCACAAGGTTGCTAGCTCGCATTATCGCATTATCGCATTATCACTTTGTCGCTCTATTGCAAAATCACAATATCGCATTATCGCAGTATCGCAATATCGCAGGAGCGTGACATATGACAATTTTCGTTAATCTGTTTTCTGTGAAATGCGATTTGCGATATGCGCCATCGCATATCGGCAATTTAAAGTTTTTCAACATAAGCGGTCTTTGATGCATGTGATGCAATATATGTTTGTAGTCCTGTATCACGATCTCGAAATCTTAGAATTCGGCTTGCAAGGAGTATCTTGTTATCCTTTTTGTGATGCGATATTTCCTAAGGAATAATTCTACTTTATCATAAAACTTAAGCTTTTTTTAGATTTTTCAAGGGTATTCTCATAAGTTTATGATGGTAAGTTTTATTGAAAAAGGAAATTCAAGCACTAATTGATTTTTAAATTTTTTACTAAGGGTCCCCACTCATTTAGTATTAGTAATAACACTAAATAAGAAGGGGGGTTGTTGCTAGCCACAACCGAACTTCACTAAGCATTCTAGTGTTGGTGGTCATCCTGAAACCACCTCCCTTATACCAACATTTTAGAGAGCACATTCATCGTAGTGTTTCCATGCATTTGTGCACATTTTGTATTATAACTCTCTTCTTGGACTCATACATAACCCTTCGGATTAAGGGGGGGAATGTTGGACACCTAATTCTCTAAGGGTTGGTGTGGAAGTTGAATAGTCTAAGGAAGTCCAAGAGACCTTGGAATACGAAACCAAAGGTCATATAAGTGTAATATAAATGTATATCGTTATCAATAATAGACATACTCTCTCATGCTTATCATTCATCTGATGTTTCTACCATGTATGTGTCTAACAATACCTGTAAGATGTGGCCTCGACCCAAGCGCTTAGACTACACCTCCATAAAATATTGCACCTTCAACTTTGGATGTCCCATAATAGTAATATCCTAACCCAATATGACCTATTTGTTAGGTTTTTGTAATTCGCTCCTTATCAATTCTTTTCACCTCCTTTAAACTCCATGAAAAATATACTCCAATGCTAAGCATCCAAGTTCCAATAGCTCCTTTTGCAATATGACAAAACCACCTATATATGTTGCAGTAACCTTGCAAACTTCTTTAGTTGGTTGCACATATATTTCACATTTATTCTTCGTCTTGAAAAAGTGGTAGTGCCAAGGAGAGGGTATCAAATTCGATCAAGGAAGGTTCACTTAGTACCACTGGAAAGTTTCCTTTGCAAGTTTCCTTCGAGAAACTCTTCAAATATCTTAACCCGTTGACACCTAATTCCCATAACGATTAAGCACTTAACCCCTAAATCCCATGACCCCTAAGCCCTCAGTGCTTAACCCTTAACCACTAAGTCATTAACCTCTAACCCCTAAACTCCCTAGACCTCAACACCCTAGCCCTCAGACCCCTATCAATTAAACCCCCTAACCATTAACTTTACCCTTAACGTATGACTCCTAAACCCCTTAACTCGGAACCATTGAGCCTTTCTCCCAAACTATAGGTGCTCCAAAACTAATTGTCTTGGTCATATTAGGTTTTTTTCTGCCCCTCTAAATACAACCTCCAAGCACTACTAGGGTCTAAGGAAAAGAGCAACAAAGTCTCTAAATCTAATCTACATTTTATTGGCAGTCACATTTCCCCCAAATATCCTCCAAATATTTTCTTTCAAATGGAAACAATATGGTCTTCTAATTTCCACAAATGCATCTAAGTTTATAGGAATAAAGTAAGGTTCATCTCCATGCATGACCCAAATGTAATTCATGTCCACTCAAAAGAAAAAATAGGATATAAGTATGTCCCTTTAATTGTCATCATCCTTTAACACTGGTCCATTCTCTTACCAAATGTATGGGTAACAATCCCATACAAGTCTACAATATTTATCAAAGGTTCTATCCACAACATGCTCAAAACAACATTCAAATTCCCTTTTTTTTCTCCAAGTATATTCAAAACTGACACAAATAGTCCTCAAGTACATGAATGGTGCAATCTTCAAGCTATCCATATCTAGATTCGTCCCATTTTGACCGCTCTTTTTTCCTTCAATACAAAGTTGACCAAGGTCATCTTACAATTGGATCTCCCTTTTACATATGGTGAGAATACCATCTCATTCTTTACGAATGGCTTGCTTCTAAACATAATTGCACTAATATTCTCAACATATGTGGAGCTAGAAGATACATTAAGAGGAGAAAGCATAGGTCAATCTCAACCTTATTACCAAAAATAGGTCAAACACACAAACACACACACACACACACACACACACACATATATATCTATATATATATATGGTAGTATACACATGTAATTATTACATTGTTGGATGGTTTTGGATTAACTCCACCATTTTATTTCCCCACCTCCATGGTAGCTTTTCATTCCATTAATTCTTTAACAATTGCTTTCAATTTTCCAAGTTCCTTTTCTTTTTCTCTCAGTTTCTCTACTATATCATGTAAATGAAGTTGATTGGGGAACCCCCAATGGTTTTGATAAGGGTATTAAGGGCTCCCTTATCACAATTGATAAACCCTAATGCATTTAATCCCTTAGCCAAGGGGGCCCAAGGGTGTAGTTGTAGGGGAATTCAGACTAAATTTGGGAGTTCATAACATTAGGAGAAGTTGAATGGTATGACCAAAAAGGTGGTAGGGGTATCTTGTTGTGTATTAAATGGGGCAAAGGGAGGTCCAAGTATGGTTTATTAATATCTATAATCCTAACATTAGAGAATGAGAAGGTGTCTTAGGACCTAATGTCATATGGGCTAAGGGGCCTAGAGGGAAGGAAACGAGAGCAATTGATAGGGGAAGCCCCAATAGTGGTGATAAGGGTATTAGGGGCCCCATTATCACAACCCACAAGCCCTTAACCCATAACCACTAAATTCCATATCCTCTTAACCCCCAAGCCATAATCCCTTAATCCGTGCACTCATAACTCATAACCCATTAACCCCTTGACCCATTAAACCTTAAGCCACTAACCGCTAACCTAAAATCCACGAACCTCTTAAGCCCTAACCCCTTATCTTATTAACACATGACCCTTAACCCATAGCCCCTAATTCCCACTAGTACATATAGGTGGAAAATCCAACATCATATTTCGATAGTTCAGTCATACTATCTAGTTTGTAAATATTTTTTGTATTTTTCGAAAAAATCACCGACATTTGTCAAATATCCGACAAACAAAATTATCATTGGATATCTAATGATATGTTAGTCATATATTCGATGATAATTTTTTCTTAGATATGTGACGAAACCTAAATATTTGTCAGACATCTAACACTCGACTAGGTCAATTATCTATCTATCGAAATACAGACGTTTGAAAAGTCAATATTTTTCCAGTAGGACAACATCTCTCTTGTCAATAGTCATCGAAAGTCCAACGGAATGACTATTTTTTGGTCATAATAAAATAAAAATAAATAAAATTAATTACTTAATTAATTAATTTCATCACAAATAGTTATACACTATAGGTTTGTAAGATAATCATCACTGAACGTGGTAAGGAAAAATGTCACATAAAATTCCTCCAAGAGGGTAAGGAGATGTGATATCTACATTGGAGGCTTTGGGTGATTTCCTTCCCTTGTTTCATATATTTTTTTCATCCTTAAGCCCTCACAAAATTTAGAATGACCCAGAGAATTTCAATTTCTGAAGTTTGAACATACCAAAAATTGATTTGTTTCCAACCCATTTTTTTACAATTAAACATCACGCATCATTGAGTGCACCCATCATGCTTCCTATGGGCTGGGACCTAACCTTGAAAAACATAAAGGAAACATGTGTATTAAGGCTTGGTTGTACCAACATATAGCACAACAATTTTCATCTCAATTTGGAAATTACAGAACAAAAATTAAAATTTTCCCACTACTGACATTTGTCTTGGCATTCCCAGCTAACAAACAAAACATCCTCAAATTCTAGCTAAAGAATAGTAAGCAAAGGAGTTGAACTCAGAAATCCATTGAGCATAGAAGAAACATAGAAATCAAGGATGAGCCTAATTATGAATCCAAGGCATTTTTAGGCATGCAATAGCATTTTCCTTAACATTGTACCATCATCCATCCATTTGTGTAACTATAACATTTAGTTATGTCATATAAGCAATGCCTATAGAAACTAGGGCCAACAAGTTTCTCATGATCCATGAAGCTACAAATGATTTGGTTTGAAGCATTAACATTTAGTTTATGATTTTTATGGTGTATAACACACCCCAACATTTTATAGTTGACCCATACACAAAAGCTAAGGTCAGTTTGTTATTGAAAATAATGTTAATTAGGGTTAGTAATGTTTTATATAATTAAGAAACTTGGTCAAAACCCTAGAGGTGTCTATCCACATTGGAGAAACAACCTTCCTTTCATCACTAACTTACACCACCCTTACAATGCATATGCACATCCTAATGGAGTACATATGACTGCCAATAAACCATCAAAACCTAGATTAGAGAACTTGAAATCAATTTTCTCTAAGTCTTAAGAAAACCCTAAGGCATCAATCCCAACTTCCAAATTTATTTATAGTGTTTCCAATGTTTCACCTGGAATATGCATGTAAATTTATACAAATGAAAAAAAAAACAATTATTTTACCCCATTCTCATAACCGGACCTTGAGAATCAAGTTAATATAGTAACTGTCGAGTTACTCATATAATTAAGGTATTGTTTTTTACAAATGTAGTGTAATAAAAGAATTCAGTGTGATTTATAGTCCTTAAGAAGTTGTATAAGGTTAGACAAATGGAACAAGAAAAAATAAAGCAAATAAGGGTAAAATCACAAGGCAAATAAGGCTACTTAAGCATGTAATTTTTTACAAAGGATAGATTTCAACACTTGCAATTATTTTCAAAGTCTCAATGTTGCATATAGATTCAATTTTATAGTTTGAAATGTACTCCATCAATTCAATCAAATTTACAAATGAACTCAATCCATAGTTAATAAGATTACTAAAACTCAACTTGAGAACTTGTCATCCCTTATTCCTCTTGAAGAAGAGTTGTTAATATCATAATCAATGGTTGGGATAGTAATTTCCCAAGTCATTGCTCTCAATAATTTACCAATTCAATGTAATTTCTCTTTCTATATATATCAAAATGGTTAAGTGCATATGCTAAATACCCGCATCAATTACTTTTATCCTTAATCTTGATTTCATAATCAAGATCAACAAAAATTGATTGTGGGAACACAAAATAATATCCTTCTCCTAATTCTTCTCCATTGGGCATGAGAAAGTTTGGTTCAATGTTTTTTATGTAACCCTTTACAACCTTAAATTGACCATTAAAATATGCAAGTAGACATTTTTTTCCCTTCAATCTTGTATTTGAAGGTAGTAATTGCAGTTGACCCTACCAATAAACAAATTCTTGTGAGATTCCATAGAATAAGAAGATAATATTAAACAAGAAAATAAACAAGCATAAAAGTTACCTATGTTTTTGAGTTTCCAATCAGGTCATGAATATGTTTTCCATAAGTCAATGGAGTTTGTTTTGGTGAAGCCTAACTAGGACTCAAGGAACTCTGCTAAAAAATAAATAGTTTGCATGAATACCATGAAATCAAAAGATGAAGGGTTAAGCTACAAAAACAATGTTTCATTAATTACACATCCTACAACAATACAATCATGTTCATATTGGCATTGTGCTTTTAAAATCCCAATATTCAAACATAAGTAGATTTAATATTCTAGAAGTAGATTTAATTTGGCTACTTGGTGATGGATGTGTCTCTACAAAAGTGCCTCCATGTGCTAACAAAATGTTAAGGTGTTCCAAATAATAAAAAAATCATAAGAGTTTGATATGCTATAAGGTGGTTACAAATAATATACAAATTATTAGAGTCTGAAGTGGTTGAATACTTTGCACTTTAAGCAAAAAATCTTGAAGTCAAATACCAAGACTAGCAATAATTCACAAATTCTCAATGCTAATAGGTTGTTGTTGTTTTCCATGTTGCCAAACCCTAGGGTGCCAAACATGCCTTGTCCATATGAGTATACCTCACCACTTCCAGTCAATGTTATATGCCTTTAAGACAAAGTAAGCAGAGCACTCCAAATGAGGTACATGATGATATCTTCCTTTAAGAAAATGTAAAAAGAGCACTTCGCACCAAAGCTAGGTATATTTACAACACTTGCACACACAATTAACCTACATGATTTGGAAATTACCTCTTAAATAATCCTTAATAACTTGCAAGCTATTTCTTAGAAGCATATATTTGGATGTGAGTAGAATTCATCGTACATATACATTTAGTGAAGGCAACATGACCCTCCTTCCTAGATCTTGAACAAATTAATATCATTTAAACAAGAACATTCTAAAGGTGGCCAAGGTGCCACCTGAGCCTGTAACATAAGATTACCTATTCTACAGGTACAATGTAAGAAGCATCATAAGCTTAACATCAACAAAATCATGATAAAAATATGTCATGTTTAGCTTTCCCCTAAAGCTTGTGAGAGAAAAAAATGACTACTACTACCCAGTAGTCGCTATATTCAAACTTGGCCAAAAGATGATTTGTATAGGATGGACACACCAACATGCAAGAGCCTCTTGTATTCCAAATCTGCATAGTCATGCCATCACAACTGATAAGTAATGTTGTGTCAAGCCTTACACCATCTCCTACTAAAGCCTTCCAAGGAGAGATCCTTTGACATATGATTGCTATGTCACTATTTCCTATTGCAGTCAACCATTCCTTAAAATCATACAACAATTCCTAATCTATATACATCCAACTAACACCCTCAATGATTCCAGCCGAAGCCGACAATACCCACATTATGCAAATAAAATTGCATGTCACTGGTCCTAAGCCTTAATCACCTGATCCATGGTGAAAACCTTCTTAAACTAAGGTTTAATGTTCTTAATTAAGTTTTATGTTGAAATGTTATATTTGACTATTCAATAGTCTAACCCCTCATTAACCTTTCCAGCAGAACTTTATTCACCCTCATAAAATTTAGTTAATCTATGCCCCGCGCATATTAACCAAACCCCACTCTTTACCTATTGCTATATGTGAACTTAACCCATAAAACCTTTATCCGCTTTATTTCTATTATAATTCTTATATTATAGAAATACTCCACAAACACACATAAACTTACCTTTTCACCTTTACTCAGCCTTTCCACATTTATCGATGCTCTCTCATCGCGTTCAACCTCCATCGTTGATTTCACCCCATCAGATCAACGACTGTCGCATGATCTCCACTCATCCTCTGGAACACAAATAACTTTAACTCGTGGCGGGTCCACTCTTTCCCAAGCCTTATCGGCTTCAACCTCCTCTATCGATCTTACCATTCAATCTGATGGTTGTTGACTTCCCCGATCAACAGAACTGCTCGACGATCCCCTACTGTTGATCAAAGCCCATTTTATCCAACGATCAACAATGATATCGAGTGAGCTACTTGCACGAGGATTACCTACCCAATAAAGCAATTTCCTCTCTCCTCCGGTGTGCTATGTGTCGACTGCTAAATGGAATCGGGTGACTCCCCCCTATTATCACTTACCAATTTTTCTCCATCCAATAACCTGCTTTTGCTTATAAACTCGCCTTTCTTCCTTGACTAACGCCCGAGCTTATTGGAACTTGATGACCATAGATCTTTGTCCATCAGACGGCTATGATGGCTCCTCCAGATTCCTCTTTCGCTAACACTTAAGTTAATCTCCACCGTTCATTTCTTGACTCCATTCTAAGCGACTTAATCCTGGCCGCTTATCGCAAACAATCTCATCTGTTGATCTAGTTGATCCAACGGATCCTATGCATCAACACCTCACTTCTTCGTTCTTCCCTTTACTTCGTCTTTACATCGCTTCTTCAGTGTTCTTCTGTGGGTTCAGGTGTCTTTCAGGGTTTTGGTCTTTAGTTGTTCTACATCACAACTTCCTCCTGAGCTTAACTCCGCTCGCGCCTTTATGCTTCCTTCACCTTCACTGTAACATTAAAGGCTTCCTCCTGTATTGTCGATGTGTGTAAAGCCGTAACACCTCTCTATTACTCTTCTCTATATTTCGCCTCTGATTCTGCACCTGCAACCTATGTTACGCAGAATAACTCAAGATCATACACAATCTATATCTCAATACACGCACATGAACTCAAAATCAAGTTGTTTATATTAATAAACAGATATTTACATTGGAACTCTCTCCTTGGTCTGATCTTCTGTATCAGTGGTCTCTATTTTTCTACTTGCCTGTAGGCTTACAATCAAACCTCTAACTCACACCTCTAACTAATAACTTGACTAACTATCTAACTTGACTAACTCTTTCTCTGCCTTTTTGGATTACATTTATACAAAAGGATTCTATAACCAATTCCTGGTTTAGATCCATAAGCTTCTTAACAAAATCCTAAAATTGTTTCCTTATCTCTAAAGATCCTCTCTAATCCACAAAATCATGAACTAGCTCCTAATCTAAGTTTTACAATTAATTCTCAATTCTCTCAATCTCTCAACTATCCTAATTGTCTCATGTTCTCCTACATTCGAGAACATTTACAAATATGCCTCACTATACTTAATTAAATCCCTATTCTAGCTTCTCTCATTAAAATCACTCAAAACCTTTATAAATACATTAATTCAACACTTAGGAAACCAACTTCCTTAAAACACAAGACCCCCTATGTCTACTAAAATACAATGATTCTTCTTATCTCAATGCTCCTGCATCACAAGAGGGTTTCTCCTCAAAAACCCCAACACCATTCTCAACATCAGTTTGACCTTCCTCCATCACCAGGGCAATGATCTCCTTTGCAACTCTCCCAAGGAGGGTGGGGTAAATGGCACTTGAGATGAAGGACAAGTAAGAAAACAAACCGGAGAAATTCGTAACTTATGAAACTTCTGAAAACCATAAAAAAGTCGTAACACATTGTATGTCTTCCTTTGATCTCTAGGACGAAAGGGAAACCAAACTTGGAACTAGAGAAACCCAAGAAGAGTTTTGCAGCCCTTGACAAACAACCTCGAGCCCTGGGTTGGTCGAAACTAGAGGACCTGAACTATGCACAATTGGAGCAGGGGTTAGGGCCTCGGAACCGCCAGATGGCTACCATATCAAATTCTTAACTTTTCTTTCTAAAGACCTGGTAGGCCCCAAAACTGCGCATGCTAACCTTTTGATCTAACTTCCAAATGTAAATGGATAAAATCCTTAGGACGAGCACAAATTTGTTGAAAACCCCCTAATCCAGTGCATAATCCACCAACTCCTTCTCCTCCATGTGGGTCCAACAGTAAGAAACCACCATCTCATCTTAAAAGCATATTTGATGAGTAGTTGTGTGCCTTCAAAGGTTTTATCATGGCAACTATCTCTGTACTTCAAAAATATATATCATGTGTATTTAATTTTATTTTTCATTTTGATAAGGATATGAGAGCCTAACATTGTCTAGAGCCCATTCACTCTTCATCAAATATATGCCTTGCTCTAGTCTAAAATTCCACACCCCTTTCTCCGCCTGCAATTTTTCCATGGGCCTCTAGGGTTTTTCCATTGTTGAATTCCTCTCCATGTTAGAGATGATGTAATTTCTTCTTTAACATTTTGTCTCTGTCAAAAAGAAAAACATAAAATTAATAATTAAAACAATCTAGATTCATCTTAACTTTGGATTTACCAAGTGCCCAAAAGGAAGGATCAAATACCTGAAGGTGCAAACCTCTTTTAAAGTGAACAGAGATTTGATCCCTCTAGGTACTTGGTAGATATAAAATTAAGATGAATCTAAATTGGTCATATACAATGAAAAAGATAAAAAAAACAAAATCACTTGCAAATTCGACATAATTTCTACTTTTCATTTGAAAAATATTAAAACATTTATAATATTTAATTACATTTTAAATAATTTATTATATTAAAATATTTTCTTTTTTACAAAGTAAAAGCTTTTGACCCTTCACTTAAAATGATTTTGGCTCATGTAAATTTCATTTTCCCACTCCACAGTAAGAGAATATGACCAAAAGAATTAAAAAAACAAATTAAAAACAAAATAACTTGCAAATTCAACATAATTTCTACTTTTCCTTTGAAAAATATTAATACATTCATAATATTTAAATATATATATATATATATATATATATATATATATATTAAAATATTTTTTTTTACATGGTTCGACCCTTCACTTAAAATGATTTTGTCTTTTATATATATATATATATATATATATATATTATATTAAAATAATTTTTTTTACATGCTTCGACCCTTCACTTCAAATGATTTTGGCTCATTTAAATTTCATTTTCCCACTCCACTTTGGCTCATTTAAATTTAATTTTCCCACTCCACTGTAAGAGGGTATGACCAGGGTATGATCAAGGAGGATTGGCAAGAAAACCAGAAACCGACAACATTCAGTTACTATCACAATAGAGCAGAGCAGGAGGAAAGCCTTAAAAGTTTTCAACCCTTCACTTAACTTAAAATGTTTTTGAATCATTTGAATTTCATTTTCATATTCCATTGCATGAGGAGGGTACGACCGAGGAGGATTGGCGGGCAAACCAGACACAGATAACATTCAGTTACTAATGCAATAGAGTAGAGCAAGAGAGGAGCCTTAACACTATCTTATCAACACAGATAGTGAATTGGAGAGTTTGACTCATGAAAAGATGATGAAGCAATTAGAGTTTGACTCAGGCAGAGACGACGAAATGATTATTTAGTTTCAAGAAGGAAAAGGTGCCCCCCTCATGCATTTGTGAGGCTTATGAGAATGTAAGTGTTTAATAAATTTTTACTTGTTTAATGTAGCTGCCATGCATAATAAAACTAAGTAGTTGTGATGGAATCTACTATGTAATTTATTTTTTGGTGGGGTAGATGAACAAGAGAGGTAATGCGATTAATGAAAATATCAAGATATTGGACACAGATATCTCCATATACAATGAGTAGCTCAAGAAGACATTGAGGACTGGTTATGTGCATCCTCAAGAAAAAAATGTATGTATATATGCTCTACATTTTGAACATTTGTGTGGGTTTTAATTTGTTTAATATTACTATGTTTTAATCACAGAAAACAAAATTATGCACAACTGAATATTAGAATTTGGATACAAACTGTAGAATTGAGTGGTGCTTGAAGCGTTGTTTGGTTGGGGGCAATTTCTTGATGGGAAAAATACTGAGAAAGGGGGTGAATCAGTATTTTAAAAACTCACAATAATAATTTTATTTTCTGAAATATGTACATGACTTTACTAAACCCAACTTGCGTATGTATGCGACTATTGTAAAAGAAACTAGTTTTATGCTTAGTAAACTTGTAAACCAACTAATTCTTTATCTATTAAAACTAAACCAGAATACAAGATATTTGTCAGGCATTTGATAAGAAATAAGTAGGTGCAGTAAGAATAGAATAAAGAATCACACATAAGAAACACACATGAACACCAGGAACCGATGTTATCGTCTCAGTCTTCAAACTTATTAATATCGAAAACTTCTTACATTCTTGTACTAGTGCAGACTCATGCCACTACAGAGGCACCCACCTTCTGAAGGCTACAACCTTCACTCGTTCTCCATCTCCTACTGGAAGGGAGCTCCAACCCCTTGATCTGATTACCAGCTACTACTGGTAGGAAGCTTCGACTTCCTCACTGAAGGCTCCAACCCTCAACAACATCCGTGGACCACATTTCATACATTTTCACATTGGATCCACCCGTTTTAATACATCACACTTGTAGATCAACTAAAGAAAACACCAACTTAATTCAAACAAAACAATGAGATCACTGTAACTAGAACACAAAACTGAACTCATAATATTGCATCAACACACAAAATCAACTGCAACCCTGATCATTCATATGCCAACATGTATACGCTACTTCACTTAAGGAAACCTGCGTGTATACATGCTTTTCTGTAGAGAAACCTGCGTACAAATCTCAATATACTAAAAACTTGTAATTCTAAATCAGACACAGAGTTGACCAGAGTTATTCTGAAATATTCTGTTAGCTTACAGAACCCTCATACAATTAGCAGCATCAATAATATTTTCAACCAATCAACATGTAACCAAATTCAACTTCATCATTCAATCAATTCTACTTCAAACATTATCACTCAACCCAGATCAACATGAGGACATCATTGACAGATAACAGAGATACAACAACACTGATCAGGTTGATCAGTCATTTATGAACAAAAACCCTTCCTTTATGTACGTGACTTTGAAGAAACGAACCCGCGTGTATACGCGACTTAACCGAGACCAACCTGCGTACAGATCTACAAATTTTGACCTAAAATTGTGCAGCTCTTCAGAACTTCAGAAAGACCCAGATCATAATATTCAGAGATAAAAACATGTATCAATACTTAGATCTAGTCAATCCATGAGCAGATCATACAATGGAAAGTCATTTCAGGTCTCATGATCTTGATCCATCATTGTATTCATTGGTGCATAATTATTTTAGATCTATGTGTCAACTATGGCCCTTATAATGAAAATATACTTCAAATTGAAGTATTCATAAAAAACCCTTTCACATGCACACTTAACACTTTGATCTTCACCTCCTTATATAGTTAGAGCCTTAGCCAATACCATGAGTCAAAACTACACTAGTGTCGGTGGTAATATTGGACAGGATCAAGTAATCGTTACTGCACTCAATATTGTGGGCTAATACCATGGTAAGGACCCTTGGTATTCTTAAATTAATGCGCCAGTATGTACGCAACTTTGCTTCTTTGTACCTGCGTGTATACGCAACTTGGACTTGACGAACCCGCGTATATATCTTCAAATATTCACCTTTATCAAACTTCTTATTCGGATCTGTAAAACTTTGTCCCATCATTCTGTTATTATGTTCCATCACTCTGTCACCTCTGAAGTGACCTGTGGATTCATCTAGTTACCATATACTTGTTATGTTACAAGTCAATTTCCATCAAGGACAACACATGTATCATAATGCAAACAATGTCCCATTTTGGACTTGTTGGAAATCGTGTTGGTGTTGATCACCTCAACCTCTAGAAACCGGTTAGGTACATCAAATAACCATTATTCAAACACAAAGATACTCGTCCCCTCTGAAATCAAGGGCAAATGGAGGACCAAAGATCCCCCTTTGGATCTGATTTGCACTATACTGTCCATGCTCCCCCTAAGCACATGTTGAATCCTCAAAAATATTTTCAAATGAAGAACATGACTCTATAACTCAACTGAGTATGACCTTCCTATCACCATGGACTCATACTATAGTGAAGTACAATTCTAAGTGCAGACACAAACAATTCCTCTAGCCCGAGAGCGGGTCTAGCCACAAACAAGACATTCTATGGAAGTTTTCCTTAGGTTAGAACCAATTAAGAGGGCCTACCTCTTAGTACACTTATCCCATTTGGTGATGCCCTTTGTTCCTTGCTCCAGCTATCTTCCATTTCTTCTTGTGAACACCTGAAACAAGTAGACAATAGTAGACAACAATCGTGATAACATACAAATTATATTCAACCTACTTAACAAGTCAAGAAACATTAAGCCATAAACATGTGAAATTACATCTTATGTAAGAAATTAATTAATAGTTTCATATTTATTAAATCAATAAGAGATTACAACTATCGTCTTGATGTTGCTATTCACCTCTGACAAATTGGAGTTCCCACACACTTCTGCTAGCATCCCATGGATGGCCCCAACAATGATAGTCTCAAGGCTCTTCCCTTTAGGCTTCACACCAAACCAATTCACAATTCTCCCTTAAACACAAACTAGAGAGCTACAAAGTATGAAAAACTTGTCGATTACTCCCAAAAAAACTTAATTAGCACTGGCATACACACCCTAACACTAGCTTGTGTTTGGAAAAAGTGGAGCTTTATATAGTTTGAATGGATGGGAGATGGTTCCTCTTCTCATGAGAGAAGGTATTATCTCTTGAGGTAGTTCCATCCTAATAGGGGAAAGGAGCCCAATCTCACTTCCTCAGCTCCATTAGGCCTAACCATTTACCAGACTTCCATTACGAAGCTTCTAGAGCTGGAAGATTCGGTTCCATATTTAAAAAACTTTCCAAAAGAGGATCGGTGCGCCTGGGAAAAGGTGTTGGCATTATGAGACAAGTATTTTCCTTGATGGAAACTCTACAGGCCAACTCAGTTTTGATAAGAGGCTAAAAGGAATATTCAGAGGCAATAGGACAGTGGTACAGAGGATCAAGAAGATGGAACTAAGGTCAATTAATCAGAATAAAGAATTAGAAGGAAGAATATGATGTAAGAAAAATTTAAGAGATACACGCAGGTTCACTTAGTCCAAGCAGCGTATACATGCAGGTACTCAGAACAGAAATAGCGTATAACGTACACATGCACTCTCACAGAAGGAAAAGCACGTACATGTTAAAAACCATGGTTTCGGTCCGAGGTATTTGGTCCAAGGTATATTTGGACCATTATATTCACCCTAGGTATTTAGTCTGAGGTATTCAGTCCATGGTATTTGATCCAAGGTATTGGTCCTAAGTGGATTCCGTCCATGGTATTGAGAAAGGCAAAAAAACTATATAAAGAAGAGAGGATCATAAGGCTAGGTGTTCAAGTGAATAAGATTATAAGGAATACTTCTATCTGAAGTATATTTTATGTTGCAGGGTTATGTTTGGGACTAGAACTGAAATATTTATGTGCACCTTGAGTTCAATATTGGATCAGGATCATGAGACCTAAAATGCCTTATTCCTGAATGATTTGATATTGGTTGAGGCTAGATCTGATGTTTTGCATCTGTTTTAATCGTTATCTATCATGATCTAGGTTTGTCTAAAGTCTAGAATTGTAGCAAAGTTCTGAGTCAATATTTGCAAATATGTACGTAGGTTCGTCTCGGCAAAAGAGCGTCTACACACAGGTTCTGTTCTTTCAAGTAGCGTATACAAAAGAAAGTCCTGATGTTCAGAGATGACTGATCTATCAGATCAATATTGTTGATTTATTGTTTCTGTTATTTTACTGTTGTTTATCAACGAAGTCTTCTTAGATTTGAATGTAAATTTGAATGCATAAGGAGGTTGATATTTGATTAATTGTATAAGTGAGAAGAAGTGTTTTCTGTTGCCTGACTGTGTAAACATATGTAAGTTGACAGTAGATGTTCAGTACACTGCTGGTTGGTACAGTTTGTGATTCAGAGAATTTATGATTAGACTCTTTAGAGGTATACACAGGTTGGGGTGAAGAAAGTAGCATATACACACAGGTTTTCTTCATTGAAGTAGTGTATATAGTCTGACACAAGAATTTTTGAGGTTTCAGTTGGTTTTGAATGTTGATACAGGTTTCTGGGTTCAGCACAGTGTTCTGATGACATCAATCTGATTGTTTCAGATTAACTGCATGTTGGTTGATGAAGTTTGAGTTTCTAAATTTCTGATGGGTTATTGATGAGTCAAGGTCTTCATATGTCTTGATATGTGCCAGGAGAATCTAGTCTGAAAATTCATGAAACGTGGTCCCTGGTGGAAGAGTGGAGTTTTTTGTAGGCTGGCACCTACGTACTAGTAAACATATTGGCTAGTACAAGAGCTAGGGGGTTGTAGCTCCCTTCCAGTAGAAGCTGGAGAACGAGAGAAGGTTGTAACCTTCTGCAGGTAGAAGCCTGTGTACTGGTATGAGTCTGCACCAATACAAGATTGTAAATAGATTTTCTTATTATTAAAAGAAGACAGAGACGACAGTAGCAGGTGGTTTTCACCCACATTTGGTTTCCACCTTAAATCTTGGTGTTCATGTGTGTTGCTTATGTGTAATGGTTTATTATTTTTATACTGCACATGGTTACTATTTAATGATTGATGAAGTACTGATGCACTGATTAAAGATCAACATATGATGAATTAACTGAATCATAAGTTTACTGCATAAACGTTGGTTTCCTTAAAGACAGTTGCGTGTACACACTAGTTCCCCTCTCTAAAGTAGCGTATATAAATCTAATTATGAAAAAGAAAAAATTATTGATCTAATAATACTGATTTACCCCCCCTCTTAGTATTATTTCCAACAATTGGTATCAGAGCAAGTCCTTCAGAAGAAGCTTGATCTCTTGAAGGAAGATCCATCAAGATGAATAATCACGAAAGCATGGGATCCATCAGATTGCCAATCTTCGATGGGAGAAACTTTGTTTATTGGAAAATAAGAACCACAACGTATCTACAATCTCTTGAAACAAATGTTTGGCAAATTGTGGAAGGAGGATATAAATTTCCAACAGCAATTCCTACAGACACGGCAGGTAAAAAGAAACATGAAACCAATGCCAAAGCTGTCAATACTTTATTGGCAAGTTTACCACAATCAGAGTTTGTCAAAGTCATGCAGCTCAAATCATCCAAAGAGATATGGGACAAAATCATTCAGAGCTACGAAGGAGACTCTCAGGTAAAACGTGTTAAGCTTCAAACTCTCAGAATTCAGTATGAAACTCTTAAGATGCATAGTGATGAGAGTATAGCTAGTTACTTCTTACATATAGATGAGGTTGTTAATTGTATGAAGAATCTGGGTGAAGAAATAAAGGAAGTTACCTTAGTTGAGAAAATTTTGAGATCCTTTTCTACTAAATTTGAATCAAAAGTGTCTGCCATAGAAGAAAAACAAGATCTACAAAATATCATTATGACACAGCTTCACGGAATCCTAACTACATTTGAGATGAGAAAAGGAGGTTCATCAAATATGAGAGAAGTTGCATTTAAAGCTTTAGCAAAAGGAAAAGAAAAGGAAGAACACAATGAATCAGGACACATTTCAGAAGAAGAAGATGAGGTAAATTTTGTCAAGAAGCTTCAACGGGGTTCTGGAAGGTTTAGAGGTAAGCTACCTTTCAAATGCTTTGCTTGTGGTAGAGTCAGTCATTATGCTGCCAGATGTCCTCATAAAGATAAATATGAAAAAGGAAAGGAATATGAAAAAGGGAATAGGAAACAAGTTGTGAATAGAAGGAGTTACTATACTCATGAAGATAGCGATGGTTTATCTAATAGTGATGAAGATGAAACTGGTCAAGATTACAGACTTCTCATGGCTTATGATAGCGATGATTTTTGGGATAGTTTAGAAGAGGATAGTGATGGTTTATCTAATAGTGATGATTATAGACTTCTCATGGCTTATGACAATGATGATTTTTGGGATTCTTTAGAAGAAGACAACTTTCATGAAGAAATCTCTAAACTCAAAATCTATTTAGAATAAAAGAATATGATCATAGATACCTTGACATACCAACTTGCTGAAAAAGAAAAACACAATGAAAAACTAGAATGTGAAATTATGGGTCTAAGAAAAGATCTTGAGAAAACAAAATCTCTCAATCTTAGATTTGCTAAAGGATTAGAAACTTTAAATGAAATTATCGAAGTTCAACGTTCTCCTCTGATAAAGACAGGTCTTGGATATACTGAAGAAGCATCTCAATCACAGAAGTTGTCAACCTCCACCAAAAGCTATCTTGATGCAGCAAAGACCAGTGAACAGTATGACAATCATCAGCAAAGGCATAAAGCTGATCACCAGGTAAATCATACTCAATTTTCTCCAAGGATGAATATCAATAGAAGCCACAACCAACCTCAGGCAAATCATACTCAATTTGCTCCAAAGATGAATATTAATAGAAACTACAATCAACAGGTAAATAGATTCGATAGTCGCAAAAACTTCTTTAATGGGCAATGTTTTTCATGTCATAATTTTGGGCACAAAGTTGTTCAATGCGTTTCTTACAAAACCATCATGACTAGAGAAGCATGAAATCAAAGGAATGTAACAGGGATCAAGAGAAGTTCCTATAATAACTTTTCTCCTCTTGAAAATGAAATAGAATGCTCAATTTGTAACAACTTTGGTCATGAAGAATCTGAATGCAAGAGCAAATTTCAGCAAACACCTCAAAAGGAGAAAATGCCATTAAATCCCAAGATATGGAGAAGAAAATAATCTCAAACAGAAAGATGTGGTATAGCCTTGTATGCAGAAGGACAAGAAAAGCAGTGGTACATCGACAGTGGATGCTCCAAACATATGTCAGGTGACAAAGAGAACCTTCACTCATATAATGCCTTAGGAAAGGAAAAGAATGTCTCATTTGGAAATGACACTCCAGCTGTCATAAAAGGTAAAGGTTCTGCTTTCTTGAAAGAAAAGGTTAAAGTTGGAAATGTTATGTATGTAGATGGTTTAAAGCATAACATGTTAAGTGTCAATCAAATGTGTGATCAAGGAAATGAAGTGGTGTTTTGATCAAACGGATGTGTTGTTGGTGAGCTTGATATAGGAGAGACTGTGATCAAAGGTACAAGAACTCCAAACAACTTATACATACTCAAAGGAGGACAACAACAGTGTTATCTAAAAAAATTGATGAAAATTGGTTGTGGCATAGAAGATTGGGACATCTAAGCTTTTCTCAAATAAGAAAATCATGCAAACTCAAGGTTGTTTGTGATCTTCCAGATATTAGCATCCCAGAAAATACAATATGCAAACCATGTCAAATCGGTAAGCAAACCAAAGTTCACTTCATGGAAAAAGAAGGGTCATCTAGTAAGCCTCTTGAACTTATCCATACTGATTTATGTGGACCAACAAGGAAAAAATCACCTCGTGGAGAAGAATACTTTATTTTGTTCATTGATGATTTTTCCAGAATGTGTTGGATATGTCTTCTAAAGCATAAAGATGAAGCATTTGAAAAGTTCCAAGCCTTCAAAGCTTTGGTTGAAAATGAATCAGATCGAAAAATAAAATGCCTCAGATCTGATCAAGGAGGGGAATTTATATCGGATGAATTCTTTGACTTTTGTGAACAACATGGAATAAAAAGGGAATTCTCCACTGCAAGAACACCTCAGCAAAATTGTGTATTAGAAAGGATGAACATAACAGTAAAACAAATGGCTCGAGCCATGCTAGATGAATATGGAACTCTTGCAACCTTCTTGGGTGAAGCTGCATTTGATGCCATGACTATTCTCAACAAAGCAAATGTTCGAGTAAATAGCACTCAAACTCCACATGAACTTTGGTATGGTAAGACTTCTATTGTAAAATACTTTAAATTTTTTGGAAGCAAATGTTTTATCAAAAGGACTAATGAAAAGCTTGGTAAGTTTGAACCCAGAGCAGTTGAAGGGATTCTTCTTGGTTATTCCTCCAGAAGTAAAGGATATAAATGTTATATTAAAAGACTTGGGAAAATTTTTGAAAGCATTGATGTTGTAATTGATGAAGCATGCAGAAATCCAAAACAAATAAAATCAACAGAATATTATGACAATGAGGAAGATGGGGATTACTTTCCCACATCAAATCAAAATTATATTGAAGAAGAAACCAATGAAGCACCAGAAGAAGATATAATGGTAGAAGAAAAGACTTCGTTCAGGTATGTTCAGAAAAATCATCCAGAAACTCAAATTGTAGGAGAAAGGGAGGCTGGTGTACAAACAAGAAGAACTATTACAGGGACCTCAAGCTATCTAGAATTATTATCCTCCACTAAACCTCAAAATGTAAATGAAGCATGCAAAGATGAATGTTGGGTCAAGGCCATGGATGAAGAACTTGAGAAAACTGAAAAAAAAAAAAAAAAAAAAAAAAAAAAAAAAAAAAATGACACTTGGGAATTAGTTCCTAGACCTCATGATAAAAATATTATAGGAACTAAATGGATATTCAAGAACAAATTGAATGAAAATGGAGAAGTCATTAGAAACAAGGCTAGACTTGTTTTTAAAGGGTATGCTCAACAAGAAGGTATAGATTTTGAAGAAACTTTTGCACCTGTTGCCAAACTTGAAGCCATAAGAATGTTTCTTGCTCTTTCCAGTTTTCAGATATTCAAAGTATACCAAATGGATGTAAAACCAATCTTCCTTAATGGAGATTTAGAAGAAGAAGTTTATATTGAATAGCCAGAAGGATTCATTCTTGGAAATGATGCAAAACTTGTATGCAGACTCAAAAAGGATCTCTATGGTTTGAAACAGGCTCCAAGGGCTTGGTATTACCACCTTGACAAATATCTACCCCAACAAGGTTTTACAAAAGGTTCTGCAAATAGCAATTTATATACAAAGATTGAAAATGATAAATTGCCAATTATTATTGTTTATGTTTATGATATCATTTTTTGTAGCAATGAAGAATCCATGAGTCAGAATTTTGCTTCAGTAATGCAGCGAGAATTTGAAATGTCCTTTCGTGGTGAACTTACCTATTTTCTTGGTCTACAAGTTCGGCAAACTAAAGATGGTATTTTTCTTTCACAAACCAAATATCTCAAGCAGATCTTGAAAAACTACGAAATGGAAGATTCTAAACCTGTATGTACTCTAATGGTAATAGGATGCAGTCTCAACTCAAATGATTAATCAATGGCAGTACATCAACCAACTTACAGATCCATGATTGGCAGTCTGCTTTATCTAATAGGTACCTGACCTGACATCATGCATGCAGTAGGAATAGTTGGAAGATTCCAAGCAAATCCAAAGGAATCACACCTTCAGGCAGTCAAAAGAATTTTCAAATATCTTCAAGGAACTCAAGACTTTGGACTATGGTATCCTAGAGATGCAGATCTTACTCTTCATGCATATACAGATGTAGATTGGGCAGGAAGTGTTGATGATAGAAAAAGCACTAGTGGTGGTGCATTCTATATGGGTTCCAGGTTAGTGTCTTGGTTCAGCAAGAAACAAAGTTCAATTGCTTTATCTACAGTTGAAGCGGAATATGTGGCTGCTGCATCTTGCTGCACACAACTACTTTGGATGATGCAAACCTTGCAAGACATTCAAATCACATATACTCCACCCCTCTCCATTCTATGTGATAATACAAGTGCCATCAATATTTCAAAAAATCCAGTCAGGCACTCCAAGACCAAGCACATACCCATCAAGTACCATTTTTTACGAGAACGAGTGCTTGAACAAAAGGTCAAATTGGAGTATGTTCCCTCCAAAGAACAGGCTGCTAATATATTCACTAAACCACTTACCATAGAAACATTTGAATATCTCAGACAAAAGTTGGGAGTAGTTATTACATGTTCCTGCTGTTAAATCCAGTTTTTCAGAGGAAGGTTATTATACGCGGGTTTCATGAAGTATAGTCGCGTATACACGTGAGTTTCTGTGGCTGAAGGAGCGTATATGTTTTTCTGAAAGCAAAAACAGTGGGTTAGACTCTGATATGGGCACTCGGTTTGATGTTGATGATTACAGTTTGACAATATGTTTTTGTTCATTACTTTTTATCTAACTGACAAAGATTCCTTGATGAATGACTTGTTGACAATGCATTATGGTTGCTGAGTCCAGTTATGGCTTCAGATATTTATACCATTTGTTGCTTAAGTCATGTAAAAGTCTACGGTGTGATATGAATTCTCATACATTTGAATGAGTCCTATTGGATAAGTGATGTAATTTGTATCCCCACTTTGCATGGTATGGATGATGTAATATTTATTGTATTTATGTCATGTATAAACAATTGGTATATCCCCACTTGGTTGGGTGGATGAATCAAATATGGTGTATCCCCACTTGATTGGGTGATTGATGTATGTATGAGTTTGTGGTCATAGGGAGGTCATACTCACTTTGTTGAGTTATAGTGTCATGTTATTATATTGAATCATCTCTCTACAGACTCGACATGTACTCAGGGGGAGTATGGATAGCATCTTGCAAAGGAGGAGAGTAGAGTGGTCCGCCTTTTGCCTTTGATGTCAAAGGGGGAGAGTATTTTGGTATTTTGGTGTTGTGTGGTATCTCTAATAGTCTTTATAGCTTGCAGTAGTCAACACCATCATGGTTTCCATCAAGTCCAAAGGGGGAGATTGTTGGCATTATGATACAAGTATTGTCCTTGATGGCAACTCTACAGGTCAACTCAGTTTTGATAAGAGGCTAACAAGAATATTCAAAGGCAATAAGGCAGTGGTACAGAGGATCAGGAAGATGTAACTAAGGTCTATTAATCATAATAAAGAAGTTGAAGTAATAAGATGATGTAAGAGAAGTTTAAGAGATACATGCAGGTTCACTTAGTCCAAGCAGCGTATACATGCAGGTACTCAGAATAGAAATAGAGTATAACATACACATGCACTCCCGCAGAAGGAAAAACATGTACATGTTGAAAACCATGGCTTTGGTTCGAGGTATTTGGTCCAAGGTATCTTTGGACCATGATATTGACCCTAGGTATTTAGTCCGCGGTATTTGGTCTGTGGTATTTGATCCAAGGTATTGGTCCTAAGTGGATTTGGTCCATGGTATTGAGAAAGGCCAAAAACTATATAAAGAAGAGAGGATCATAAGGCCAGGTGTTCAAGTGAATAAGATTCTAAGGAATACTTCTATCTGAAGTATATTTTATGTTGCAGGGTTATATTTGGGACTAGAACTGAAATATTTATGTGCACCTTGAGTTCAATATTGAATCAAGATCATGAGACCTAAAATGACTTATTCTTGATTGATCTGATATTGGTTGAGGCTAGAACTAATGTTTTGCATCTGTTTTATTCGTTATCTATTATGATCTGGATTTATCTAAAGTCTGGAATTGCAGCAAAGTTCTGAGTCAATATTTGTAGATTTGTACGCAAGTTCGTCTCCGCAAAAGAGTGTATACACGCAGGTTATGTTCTTTCAAGTAACGTATACAAAATAAAGGCTTGATGTTCAGAGATGATCGATCTATCATATTAGTGTTTTTGATGTATTGCTACTGCTATTTTATTGTTGTCTGTCAATGAAGTCTTCTTAGATCTGAATGTAAATCTAAATGCATAATGAGGTTGATATTTGATTGATTGTATAAGTGAGAAGAAGTGTTTTATGTTGCCTACCTGTGCAAGGATATGTAAGTTGATAGTAGATGTTCAGCACATTGTTGGTTGCTACAGTTTGTGATTCAAATATTTTATGATTGAGAATATTTAGAGGTATACGCAGGTTAGGATGAATAAAGTAGCGTATACACACAGGTTTTATTCATTGAAGTAGCGTATACAATCTGACACATGAATTTTTGAGGTTTAAGTTGGTTCTGAATGTTGATACAGGGTTCTAGGTTCAACTCAGTGTTTTGATGACAGCGATCTGATTATTTTAGATTAACTGCATGTTGGTTGATGAAGTTTGAGTTTCAAAATTTCTGATTGGTTATTGATTAGTGAAGGTCTTCATATGTCTTGATATGTGGCCGGAGCATCTAGTCTAAAAATTCATGAAACGTGGTCCCTGGTGGAAGAGTAGAGTTTTTGGTAGGCTGACACCTATGTACTAGTAAACATATTGGCTAGTACAAGAGCTAGGGGGTTGTAGCTCCCTTCCAGTAGAATCGGGAGAATAAGAGAAGGTTGTAACCTTCTGCAAGTAGAAGCCTACGTATTGGTATGAGTCTACACCAATACAAGATTGTAAACATATTTTCTTATTATTAAAAGAAGATAGAGTTGACAGCAGCAAGTGATTTTCACCCACATTGGGTTTCCCCCTTAAATCTTGGTGTTCATGTGTAATGGTTTATTATGTTTATAATGCACATGGTTACTGTTTAATGATTGATGAAGCATTGATGCACTGATTAAAGATCAACATATGATGAATTAACTGAATCATAAGTTTACTACATAAACGCTAGTTTCCTTAAAGATAGTTGCGTGTACGCACTAGTTCCCCTCTCTGAAGTAGCATATATAAATCTGATTATGAAAAATAAAAATTCTCGATCTGATAGTACTAATTCACCACCCCTCTCAGTATTATTTCCAACAAAAGACTCATTAGATCCGATCAGCACTAGGGATAGTTGTAATCGCTGCATATCGGTGTGAGGAGGACACGGGTCATTAGCGTTGGTCTTATAAATTGGGAAAAACAGAAGATTTTGGGAAAATTATGCAAAGGGGAATTGTTCTGCTCATGAAGATGGACACAATCGAAGTTTCTTCAAGATGGGAAAGCATGAAGGGTTCACTGTAGAGGTCCTACAAGATCAAGGAGCAGGGAGTTCAGGGATAGTGACAAAATGTTGTGTAACAGATGCCCCCTAAAGCGTGAAGGTCGAACTAGAGTGAGGGGTGAAATTCTTTATAACTCAGTGCGGGGAACCGGAGTCTACCGTCGGAAAACCTGTAAGCAACTGAAAACTCTGTCAAACGACACATGAATCATGGTATGGACGCAACCATCCAGAGAATGAGCATGTAAATGGATCTAAGGTATGGGCGAAACCATCCAATAAAAAGGATCATAATGAAACAAGGGTATGGTCACAGCCATCCAATAATGAGAAGGATCACATATGACAACTCATGGTATGGTCGCAGCTATCCATCTGAAAGAGACATGTATATCAACATGATCACGTCACATCGCCTTGCAACCTAGACTTTTGTAATCTAAGCCTAGCGTATTGTGCTCCAACATGACCCAATCAAAGTACAAATTCTAACATGCGAATAGATGTGTTGATGTTGAACATGCTATAAAATTGCTTGATTACAAGTCAATGATGTAAAATGTTAACATGCACGAGAGAAACCACAAATAATGACAATGGTTCTCAAAGTACTAGCAGCACAATTCATGGAATGTGAATCGAGGAACTAAAGTCGAACACCCATGAAATCACCCAATCGAAAGCCAGTAATGTGAACTTATCGTCAAGTGCGAAGAACTTGCCGTTAGGGCATGCAAGCTCCAAGGTACTGGAAGGGAGTGTGGAGCTGTAACAAGGGTCTCTTTCACCTCTAATTATCCCACATTAACAAGTCAATCCGGGAACGTTTTGTTATTGCAAAGAGTATCTCATTCCGAGGCTATTCGTCAGAGTAATGCTTAGTAGTACAGCGTTCAGAAAATACAAGAGTAAACGGATGCTAGACTATGACTAAATTACTTCAAAAGGATAAAATCACACAAGGCAGCTTATCAATCAAGGGTGCGGAAACGATAACCCATCCCTCTAGAAACTGATGGAAAGGAAATTAGAGCATGGACCATAGGTCTGGGAGCTATGCAGCGACTGTTGAGGCTCACTACAGCCTTAGACCTTCTCTCACACCAAAGCAGCAAATGCAAGTAAATGGAACGACAGAAAGTAAAATGGAACAGCAAATAGGAAATGGAACAGCAAGTCTAAAATGGAACAGCAGTAAATGGAACAGCAATCAAATGAACTAAGTCTCGCGAGTCAGAACCAAACTTGTTCTATTGAAACAAACTCAAACTCTGCAATAAAATAACAATCTTCTCTCTTACGGCAAATTGGATGGAATGTACTTTATGGAACAACACTCATTGATGAATTATGGAACAACAGGAATCAATCATATATACACACAACACGCTAATATAGTAATCTGACGATTAAGGAGAATACGACTATGTTTCCAAATAGAATAACATTACTTTCGGATTCCAATAATCGGGATTTCAAATGAATCCAATAACAGTAATATTCAGTACAAACGCTCTGTAACAGAAATAGCTGGTTTAGCAATCAACTCTGAAAAGATTCAATCATGCAATGCAGAGTCACTACATGAATTTCCTGAAGGAACCATTAATGAATTAATCGTAGCAGAGCATGGAATAGCACATGAAAAGCATATCAGATTACCGAGCAATAAAGATAAGCAAACCACGCAGAAATCAAGTTATAATGATACAAAAGCAAGTGTCCTTCGGAGCCGGGCCCTTAGCTTCCAATGGTACACCGCCTTAGATTACTCCAGACGCAAAGATGAAATAAACACCAAGTCTTTTATATTAACGCATCAACAAACGTACAGTAAACCAGGTCTCAGTGAGACTCGATGATCAAAGTTTAGTCTGAAACTGAAAGTTACATAAAAAGTCCCCTTGCTTAACGATGTTGTTCCTTTTTATAAAAGTAATGGCGGAGATATCTAGGTAACAAAATAAGTAAAACAGCGATCCCTCAGGATCAAAGATCCTGAGGGATTCGCCAAGCTGTTAATCTTTTACTTTTCTTTCCCTTTTCCGCCGAATTGGTATCCCTTCTTCCTTTCCTGGGTCGTTCTACTTCGATTTGCTCGATCTCGTTTGCATCTGGTTCCCTTCTAGAGGGACAGCAGTTATTCCTCCTTTATCTTTCCCTTTTGAACGACAGCTCTTCGTTTCCACCTTTCCCTGCATAGAAAAATGACAATTATCAGCGATTAAGCTTTCCATGTTGATTCTTACATGTTTTATTAGAATTCTTTATTTCTTTGAGTTCATGATGCAGAAAAGGTTACAGATGTTACTGAAAAGCCACTAAATTGTTTGTCAAAAACATACCTTTCAAGTGCTCCACAGGGAGTCTCTCGACCAACTTCCTGGATAATGAGTTGAGTTCGACAGGAAGTGACCGTGTCAAAGGAGGGCCATGATGTATCCCACATCAAACTATAAGAAAAAATGTCATTGGTGAGGGTCATGCCTGTGACGGACCTTTAAGGTCCATCACCAATGTCGCATATGGTGACAGTCTTTAAAAAAGCGTTGTTATAAGTGTATATAGTGATGGTCCTTTAAGCTTTATCACCAAATCCATTTTCAATCACACTTTTGGTGAGGGTCGTTAAAGGCGCGTCACTAATTCTCTCTTTGGTGACACTTTTGGTGAGGGTCGTTAAAGGACCATCACTAATTCTCTCTTTGGTGACACTTCTAGTGATGATCTTTTATTGACGTCACCATTATTTTGGTTACTTTTGGTGACGGTCAATAAATGTTCGTCATCATTGATAATTCCAATGAGTTTTTGATGATGCTTCATGCCTTTGACGAACCTTTAAGGTCCATCACCAATGTCACATATGGTGACGATCTTTAAAAAATCGTTGTTGTAAGTGTATATAGTGATGGCCCTTTAAGGTTTGTCACCAAAGCCATTTTCAATGACACTTTCAGTGAGGGTCATTAATGGCCCGTCACTAATTCTCTCTTTGGTGACACTTTTGGTGAGGGTCACTAAAGGCCCATCACTAATTCTCTCTTTGGTGACACTTCTAGTGACGATCTTTTATTGACCCTCACCAATTCTCTTTTTGGTTACTTTTGGTGACTGTCAAAAAATGTTCATCATCATTGATCATTTAAATGAGTTTTTGATGATGCTACGTACCTGTTACTATATTTTTTGTCAAAATATAATGATTTAAGACCATTGTTGTGGAGTCTTTTTCATTATGTGTCCAAGGTCATAGTGGTTATAATATTCAATCAATTTGTTAAGAAGTAATTAGTGTGTATGATTTCCCTCAAGTCATAAGAATAGAGTCTTCCTATGAGTCAACACATGATTCATCTCTATTAGGTTTATTATCTAGCAAATTTTCTTTAAATAAAGTTCCACTAGTGTGTGTAGGAACTATATTATTTAATACATAATCAAGCTCTGTCAATTCTATTAATGAGAGAGACCTAGCACTCCTCAACACTCATGGCATACCTTAACATGCTTTGGAATAGTACACTAACATTCCTTGGCACCTCACATGTCTTGGAACATCTTTGTACCTAGAACATCTTGCCATGAGTAGGATGCCCAAGCACATGTTGGCATGCCATAGCATAGCATAGCACTCCCTATCATGTGTTGGCATTCCCTGTAGTCCCTAGCATGTAATGGAACACCTAGGCATAATATTGCATTGAAAAACATTAGCACTTGGCACACATTGACACTTGGCATGTATTGGAACATATTATTAGTGTTCCTAGCCTGCCCCTTTGAAAAAGATAAAGTCTTGACTTATTAACCCTCTTATGTGTTCATTTCCTTGCATTTTAGCTTGGTTGTTCCTTTTGTTGCCTTGAAACTCCTTGACGCATATTGGCATACTATGGCACCCTGCACATCCTAGCATGTCTTAGCACCTGGCATACCTTGGCACTATTTGGCACATGCTAGCACACCCCAGAACTACCTAGCACACTCTAGCACTTCTTGACATTCCCAGATATTCCCTGGCATGCCTTACCCATGCTTAGCATACCTTGTCTCTCCCTCCTTAGCATAACAACTAGCACTAGTTGACACTCCCTAACACACCCTCATATTCATTCACTTCCATGCATTTTGACCTAGTGCTCCCTTGTGTTTCCCTAGTACTCCCTAACACTCCTCAGCATGCATTAACACTCTCTAGCACACCTTAGCATTCATAAGTGATGAATGAAACTTGTAACCGATGTTACTAGACTCGGAATAGACAATAAATTGGCAAGGCAAAAGAGCTAAGAGTTTTAATTAGATTGGGGAAAAATTGGCAAAAAAATCTGGAAAAATCAGGAAAAAATCAGTGAATTCAATAAGTAAAAATATACACATATATTGAATTAAAAAAAAAAAAAAAAAAAACATTTTTCATTGATATTCAGTAAAGCCATGTCCAAACAATTAATAATGTCAATAGATATCAAAAATATCATGAATGAATAAGCATCTCATATATGTTATGAGTCCAAACATGATCCAAAGTACTGAGTCATGACTCCTAACTAGTGACTACATAGCACTAGAAGCAACTGCTTCTAAAATTTTATAAACAACTACATACTAATTAGAAAAAAATCAATAACTAAGAGTCTAAGAGTCTTAAGACTGAGAACTAGAAGTGATTCCTCCCACTCCTTCGCTTGATTGACTCTAAAAGTTCTTCAAGTCATGTAGGCTTAAAAGAGGAGCCTCCTCTAATTGGACCCAATCTGCTGCATTTGCAGTTTGCAAGTCTATCTCTCCAAGGTCTATTGGTGAATGATCCAAACCTATCATTATCACGAGACATCAAAATGTGAATTTAAGTTTGACTTAGAACTTTAAAGTTTAAACTTTAAATTGCAAATCAGATTATGAAACCTTCAAATTCAAGCTCTCACCTAGTATTTTCTTGTTGCGAAGTCGTAGATTGTAATGGAAAAATACAAGGTCATTTAAGTGCTTTTGTGTCAATCGGTTGCACTTCTTAGAATGTATTTTCTCAAACATGCTCCAGTTGCACTCACAACCTGAAGCACTGCATGCTTGGTTTAAGATTCGAATGGCAAATCTCTTCAAATCTGGTGTATCACTACAAAAGTTTTGCCACCAAAGACCTAGCAAGTGGAAAGGGTTCATGAGTAGACGTACTAAATACTAAATAGTAAAAGCTTAAAAATACAACAAAATTTAATAAAACATTTAACATACAAAATAAAATTTAAACAAATTTAATGAATTGATGAAGCCTTCAAGCCTCAAAGGGTACCTGGCAACATCTTAGACCTTTCTTGTATAACACTGGTATAGGAAAATAATTTAGCTGGTGCTCTATAATCCTATAGTTGGGAAAATACATGACTTTGAAATTCTGGATCAGGGAAGCACCTTTCCATGCATGTCATAAGTCCTCTGCGAACCTCCCCATCCTCATTAAATTTTCTCTTATCATAAAAATACTGTGGGTTTAAGAAGTACCTAGCAACATGTAAGGGGGAATGCAATTTCCTATCCCAACATGCATCAATAATGTCCCAAAGAGGCATATACTTTACCTCCTCATCCCCATATCTTCTTTTGATGGCTTCCTTTGCGAGATCCATCGCCTCATAAATGTAACCCATAGCGGGTTTGTCACCATCAACCATCCTGAAAGTTCAAGCTTTCAAATTTAAATAAATATGAAACATTGAAAATAAAAGAAGCTTGAAATGAAATTTAAAACATGAAAAAGTTAAAAGACTTGAAGTACCTAAGAACTCTAACAAGGGACTCCATCACAGTAATAATCTCTTCGGCATCTTTCCAGAAACCGTCATTAAACACAAGTGCAATGACTTCAATGCCTTCAAGGGTCTTGGAATGTTTAGATGCCATCCACTCAGGTCCTGAGAACAACTTCTTCAGATTTATCTTTTGCTCAACCACAAATTACAAAGATATGATTTTTTTTGCAAATCTAGTCACCGCAGGTCGAACAATTTCTTTACCTTCAGTGTATTTTATCATGGTGTTTAGGACAATGGTGTGGTTGTATAGGTATTTGGTTATGGATTTTTCCTTCTCCATGACCTCATGTATCCAAAAAATAGTGGGGTGCCTAATCTCAAAAAGTCGACGAGAAGCCATATAATTAGCTGCATTGTTGATGACAATTTTTACAACATGTTCTTCTCCCACTTCTTGAACGACTTCCTCCGTCATTTCATAAATAGGTTGTGCAATCTTAACCTTGTCTGAGGCATCCACTGAATTGAGAAACATTGTACCTACTAGACAAGACACAAGGAGATTGATTAAAGTTCTATTCCTCTGATCTGTCCATCCATCACTCATGATGGTGCACCCTGTTTCTACCCATGATGAACGAAACTCAGATAGCACAAGCATGACATCTTCAACACTTTCTAATAGCAAATTTTTCCTAATGCTCTCTGATGAAGGGGCTTTGAACCCTAGACCTGCAACAACAACTGCATCAATCATAGCTTGCCAATGAGGACTTATCGCACAATGGAAAGGTATGTCATAATAGTACCAAAAGTTAGCAATGGACTTCCTAATTTCCTGACCATGGATTTTTTATTTCCAACCAGTGGTATACAAGGTAGGTTGGGAACTGGGCTTTGTGCGGGGAGAAAAAAAGGTGTTTATGTTTCCACCTCCAATGTTGAATGCAGGAGGATTCATTCGGCCTTGAGTTTGACTTGGACTTGGAGGCATGTAAACTTGGGAACTACATTGAGAATTCAACAGAGGGAGATGACAATGGGGTAGTGGAAGAAAAATTGTCAACTCTTGGAGTTCATATTTCTTTTTTTATCTTTTCTTTCTTTTCATTATGCTGACTCAACATATCAATGGCCAAGGTTGCTTGGTGTTTGACATTTTCGTTAAAGCTTTTGCAGAGACCTATATCATGCCCAGGTATTTGTGCAAGGTGGTACTTGAATCTATAAATGCCTCCTCTACATTTCTCTTTGCAAATTTACAAAGGAGCTTGGGGTCTCCAAGAATCTTGTCACAATAAGCCCAAGCAAAGTCCCTCTCCCTCAGCATTGTTGTTGTTTTGGACTTGTGTTTAAATTGCGGCTTCTATTTAGATTTGGAGTTGTGACTTCTATTTAATTTGGATCCTATAAAAGACATTAAAAATTAAAATTAAACATGCCATATATAACTTCACAAAAAATAGGGCTGGTTTTAAAGGATATGAGGTTTTGTTAAGGATCAAAGAGGAGTATGTCCAACAACACAAGCACATTTCGACCTAATATATCATTATGACCTTGAAACAAAATTAGGTATATATGAGGAAATGCTACCTAAAGGAAATATTATCAACATATATTGCATTGTAATATTGAATTTGCAAGTTTGTTTAGCATAAGACAACTGAACCAATACATCAATAACAAATTCTAGAAGAACAAAAATACCCAAAGTTGTGAATGCATGGTTAAAGCCTTTGGAGTCGGCAAGACCTTGACCAAGAAAGGAATGCTTGATGACTTGGCTGGTGGTTGGTATGAAACCATTTCTTAGTTCATTTTTTAAATATATTTAAGCCCCATTTATAGCGTTGAAAAGTCATAACCAAAGGAATATGCTGAACATTCAATTGTTGAACAGTGAAACTTGAAACTTGCCATTGAAACTTCAATATAGTAATATACCTATTATTTAATCCAAGTTCCAACGTACCTCGATTGTTGACTATTGAAGTGTCTAAGCCTGAAGGTAACACACGTTGAAGGTGACGCGCAACTGCTTGAGTGTCGGTATGGAGTATGGATAGAGCACACGCTGGTGACTGCCTGATATGGAGTCTGGACTTAGGCTCTTGTTGGCGATTCCCTGATATGTATTTTGGACTGTGTAATAGTGAGTAGTGATTGATTACTAAAGGTATCGACGTATGAGTTGCGGGCCTGAGAAATGAGAAATAAGTTCTGGGATGACCGACCTTTAGTTTTTAGCAATGCAACATACCTAAACTTGAAAAACTCGTGCTCGTCGATTCAAGGCCAAAAATCGAATAAATCGGAATAAATCGCAGGAATCTTCTTTAATCGGCAAGTCACAAGTCAAACTTGCATTGACCACAAGTTAAACTTGGTCAACATGAGTTTGAATCGTAAAGATTTGGATCGGATCGTTTGGAGAGCGAGTAGATTCCAACTTGTGATTAATCGCGACTGATCGATGAGTCTTATTTCACTGCCTATAACTGAAATCTGAACTGAAAATAGGAGATCTTACAATTGAACCTAATTGTGAATTTTCTAAACTGAAATTGGCCCATCAGCATCATTTCTGTTTGCGGTTGGGCGCATCAACAGAAGAGATTCATTTTAAATCAGATTCATGGAGAAAATATTTTATGGAAGATTTTTGTTTTATGTCGAGGAAGACATCGTAATATTTTTTTATTAAATTTGAATAACAATAGTATCTACTATGTATCTCCCGTATCTCAGAATTTTTATCTCTGGTAACTCATACAGAAAGTGGGGTAATAGTGGACATGTAGCATCAAGCTCCACTCCTTTTAATCCAAAGTTCTACATGCAAACCTTTGTGTCACTTGCGCCACAAAGCCTTTGCTGTAGAGTGTGGAGTTAACACCTACCTCTACATGACAAAAGCTACACATACCTTTTGACTTGGTTTTTTCACCTTTTGTCCATTCTTTGTGTGGAGTCTGGGACAACAAGCTCCACATACTTTTCCATACCTCTATGTGAGTGTAATTTTTCACATTTTCTTTGCTTCAACCAATATCAAAAGCATTTGTGAGCTTCTTTCAAGGCATGAATACATGCTTCAATCATGGAAATTAGCAAAGTTTCTAAAGCAAAAAATAACCATGGAGTTAACCTTTGCCATTTCAAATATGTTAGGATTCTATTGAGAGTTTTTTAGAGATAATTATTAACTAGCCCTCTACTTTTCCCTTTTTCTTAATATAAACTGCATCTCTTATTACATTTATAATCAAGAGAACATCAAATACTAGATCAAAGGGCCAAGTACTTTTCATAAATGCGTCCTTGTCCAGTAGAAGAATAAATGGACAACATGTCAGCTTGGCTCCAATTTCTTGGGAATTAATAATTGTTCTGAAAAGTGACTACTCTTGTTTGATTCTAGAACTATGCTTAAGCTTTGAAAATGGATTTTCCTTCAAATTGATCTTCGAAAGGTCCTTATTAAAGGCTTCTCCATATCTTCTCCACTAGAATGAATGGCTTGTATGTTGAAAAGTATAGCAGAGCTCCCTTCTGAAAAACCTGATCATCCCATTGTCCCCAACAGCTCCTCCTTTTCCCAAAATTGGACCCAAAACAACATTTAGTACTTAATTATGATCCAACCTGAGAAATTTTGATTGACACTGCAACTCAAGAGCTATTCAATTTAAAGTGCACTAATAGGATTCATCATTCTTTCATTGAATAAGTATATTTTTTTTGAATTTGTCATTTGTTCTTGTAGTATGTGGTACTGACCTTGTTTCACATGAAAGGGTTTTTATTCTTGGACTATGACAATGCTAGTAAGATTTAGGCCTTTTGTAGTATTTGCACCCCATGATCATTTTTGCAAGATGTATGTCTTGTGTGGAAAGAAATAAGCATTTAGTTATTACCTCCTAAACTAAAGCAATGTTTCTTTTATTAGGTGACATGTAACGTCCTCTACAAATTGAGGACAAATGGGATGTAATATCTTATCCATCCCCATAGGTTATAGTCCTCCATAAAAGGGGAAAAAACCCCAGAATACCCATTGTTGGGCAATTTTTGGGGAAATTGGGCTTAAAAAACCCAAATTTGGGGTTTGGAGTAAGGCTCACTCAATCACATAGGAATATGAAACCCCTCTGGAAAATCTATAAATAAAGAAGGATTGAATTCATTTTGGATCACCAAGTGTGGATTAATTTATTTTTTCTTGAGCATTAGGTCTGATAGTTTTTTACCCCTTCTATCTCTTGTCAATTTTGGTGGTGAAACATTCTACCCTAGTTGACATTCCCTTTTTATCTCTCTATTTGGGCACAAGGGTCTCTAGCTGTTTAATGAATTCTGTTGGATATTGGTCTCTTGTCTTTTTCTGGGCACAAGATTTCTATTAAAGGTGAATGAATTTGGAGGTTAGTGCAATATATCTTAGTTTTGTTTGGCATACACCTCTATTGAAGGAAGCAACAAAGTTTCTGAGTCCTTAATATCTTGTTTTGGGCAAAGCACTTACCTTAGGTAGTGGATTCGTTTCTGGCACCTAGAGTAGCGAAACTCTTTGCTTTATTTAGTTTTTTCATGCATAGTTAAAAGGAGCACTTCCCTAGTTATTAATTCTCAGCCTTAGCTAAGGAAGCATGTTTGCATATCTCATATCATATTCAGTAGAGGTAGACTTTAATTGTCTTGTCTATCCATGCAAGGAAGGTGCATTAGGATTAGGAGTTAAGAAAGTTGAGACATTGTTGTACATGTTTCCAGATTCATTGTACCTTCTAGAATAAAGGAAAAGTGAATAGTAGTGTTTGAAATTTTTAGTTATTTCCTGTTTCAAAGAGTAATAAATAGTGATGTGATTTGAGTTTCAAATTTGTGTACTTGTTGTTACTTTCTTCAGTGGCATGTGCTTCCCTATTCTGAACAAGGGGTTTTTTTGTAGTATCTAGCCTCCAAATCTTCTTCAATGCAAACTAAATATCAAATCATGCCCTCGTACTCCAAAGCATCAAAGGAATCACCCTAGAGAAGCTCCAAAGTAGACCAATGAGCTTTGACAGGCCAACTCCAACCCCATGTCACCATACAAGTGTTGACATCACTGCTACAAAAATTATTCTGAAGTGTTGCATCCTAAACCAATTCCTATGATGGATGCCTAAAGGGGTTCTAGAATGAGGCTCAACATTCATTTCCACATTTAAGACTTTTCAAAGGGATTAGTCCCTTTAAACCATACCAATTTTTACACTTTCACAATTTGGCCCTATTCCTATCAATTTTATATTTTGTATTGAAAAGTCAATCCTATTTTACCCGTTTATTAACTTTAGGAACAATTATAGGTCAGCTCCAGCAAAATGTCAACAAATTTGTGGGTTAGGTTAGCATTTTTCCAAATACTATCACACATGTATATATAACCACACATTTTCCTTTTTAGATCTTGATTAGTTGAACAAAAAGGTTTGTTGCCTATGAAATTTTGTCCCATACCTCCACATCAACACTCATAGATAACAATCTTCTTAATTCTTCATTTGTGTGCATAGTAAGGTCCCTTTTGGTTGCTATTTTTGATGGAGCAACCTTTGACAGTACACCTTTTACCACAGAGATGTTGTTGTTGGATAGAAATCTCCAGAGGAATCTTACACCAGACATATAAATGGCTATTATATATCACAATAATAAGCATTAACATATGAATATGTGGCATACCCTAAACTATGTGCATTCAATCCATTACTTTTTCTTTCATGGCAGATTTCATTCTGCATAGTAGATGTGTTGTGGCACTTGAGTGTGTTCGCATCAAAAATTCTAAGGCCAAACCCGAATTCTCTTGTGTCATGGAAATTCAACATATGCCTTGTTCACCTAAGAACTACTTGTAACTCATATTAGGGTACTCATGTATAATCTCAACTCATCCCACTTAACAAGTTACCAAGACAAGGATCATCACATCCAACCTTGGTCTAAAACAATTAAGCAACACAATTTACATCTTGACATGCCATAGCAAGTGACATGTCTTAGAATGCCTTGGCACTATGTGGCATGCGTTAACATCCCCTACATTCCTTGGCATGCTTTAATACTCCCTAGCACAGCGTGGCACTTCCTGTCATGCCTTGGTAGTTTAGCATACCTTGGCATTGCTTAGCATATAACCTTGTCACTCCCTCCTTAACACACCTAAAACTCATTGAAACTCCCTCTCACACACTCGTATTCATTCATTTCCATGCATTTTGACCGAGTGCTTCCTTATGTTTCCCTGACACCCCTTAACACTCCCTAGCTCACCCTAGCACCTGACACATCTTGGCCTACCGCCTTAACACTCTAGCATTTCTTGGCACTACATAGTATACCTTGTCACTCTCTCCTTAGCACACCTAGAGATCACTGACACTCTTGGTCACAAACTCTTATTCATTCATTTCCATGCATTTTTACCTAATGCTCCCTTGTGTTTCCCTAGCACTCCTTATCACTCCTTGACACGTGTTGTTACACCCTAGGACCTATGACATCTTGGCATGTTTCCCTAGCCTCTAGCATGCTTTAACACTGCCCATCATACCTTGTCAATTTGTCCTTAGCACACCTAGAACTCATTGAAACTTCTAATCACAAACTCTTACTTTTTCACTTCCATTCATTTTGACATAGTTCTCCCTTGTGTTTCCCTGGCACTCTCAAGTAACACTTCCTTGCACGCGTTGGCACATCTTGGCCGCATGTCACTCTAGGACTCTAGCATTCCTTAGCATTGTCAAGCATGCCTTGTAACTCCTACTTAACACAATTGGAACTAACTAACACTCCATTCCACACACTATTATTCCTTCATTTCCATTCATTATGACCTAGTGCTCCCTTGTGTTTCCATAGCACTCCCTAACACTCCTTGGAACACCATGGTACTTGTCACATCTTAGCAAGCTTTCCTAGCACCCTATCATCTATTGGCACTACTTATCATACGATGTCACTCCCTCCTTAGCACACTTGTAACTTGTTCACACTCCCTATCCCACACACACATTCATTTATTTACATGTAATTGAAACGATTCCTCCCTTGTGTTTCCTTGGCAATCCCTAGCATGTGTTGGCACCACATCCTAGAACCTAGCACACATTGGCATGCCTTAGCACTTGACATGTCTTAACATGCCTAACATTCCTTGGAACTTTCTAACATGTGATAGAACTTCCTGAAATTCGTTGCACACCTTGGCACTCCATAGTTTTCATGCCCTCATAGATAACCTTACTTTTTTTGTGACTTGGGAACCCAACCAAGTAATTGAAAAAATAGTGTTGCGCCTAGACCAAAGTCTCCCTTTGTGTCAAACTACTTTTTCCATCCTCTTATCACAATAGTAGGATTTCCTCCTACAATTCCTAATAGGGAATTCTCCTAACACACTTCTTCCATGGGACACCTAGAATTCACTAACACTCCCTAGCATAATCTCTTATTCATTCATTTCCATGAACTTTGACATAGTTCTCCCTTGTGATTCCCTGACACTCCCAAACATTCCTTGACATGCATTGACACTATCTAGCATATGTCAGTATGCCTTTTCATTCCTTGGCACGCCACGGCGCCCCTTAATTATCATGCCCTCATAACTACCCTTATTTTATTTTAGACTTATGAACCCAACCAAGTCCTGCCTTGACTACAACAACTTTACAAGTTACATTTACTACAGCTAGACTATGCCTTGTTCCCCTAATGGACTATAAATCATCTTAGGCTTCTCATGTCCAATCTTAACTCATCCCACTTAACAAGTTACCAAGTGAAGGCTCACATCCAACCATGCCCATAAAACAAATAAGCAACATAGTTTTACATCTTCTCATGCCATAGCATTTGGCACGTATAACAATCCATTGGCACTACATGGCACATACTATCATCCCCTACATTCCTTGGCATGATTTGCCACTCCCTAACAGACCCTACCACTCCCTAGCATGCCTTGACACTTTATCATGCCTTAGAAATGCCTAGCATATACCCTTGTCACTCCCTCCTTAACACAATTGGAACTTGCTGACACTCCCTATCACACACTCTTATCCATTCACTTCCATGCAATTTGAACTAGTTCTCCCTTGTGTTCTCGTGGCACTCCCTAACACACATTGGCACACCCTAGGACTTGGCACATCTTGGCATGTCGCCCTGGCACTCTAGAATTCCTTGGAACTACCTAGCATACCTTGTCACTCCCTCCTTAGCACACCTAGAGATCGCTAACAATCCCTGCCACACAGTCTTATTTATTCATTTCCATGCATTTGAAACTGGTGCTCCCTTGTTTTTCTCTGACACTCCATAACTCTCCTTGGCATGCATTGGCACACCTCAGAACCTAGCACATCTTTTCATGTTTCCTTGGCCTCTAGAATGCCTTAGCACTGCTTAGCATACCTTTTCACTCCCTCCTTAGCACACCCTAAAATCACAGAAACTTCTTGTCACAAACTCTTAATCATTCATTTGCATGCATTATTTTCACCTAGTGCTCCCTTGTGTTTCCCTAACGCTCCCTAACACTTCCTAGCACTATTTGGCACACCTTGGAACCTAGCACATATTGGTTGCATGTCGCTATGGCATGCTAGAATGACTTAGCGTTGTGTTGTAGCCGCTACAACACCACCCAAGTTTTTGGGCATATTCAAAATTTTGTTTACCCCACCACTCGCCCCAAGCTTTTAGGGTTTCGATAGGGCCCCCAACCAGTTTCTCTCTCTGTGAATTTGCCTATCCAACCCATTTTTGTGCGCCAACTCACATTTCATACATTGGATCTGCAACCATGTTTCATCTCAAACATATGCTTTAGGACCGCATTAGGGTTCTAAGGTTGATGGATTTATTAATGCGTCAAGAGTCTCATGGTTTTGGAGCCCATCTAAGCAAATGTACATGCAATTTGGCTTTTCAAGCAATGGATAGTTTTGAGGTTTGGGTGAAACCCTAAATGGGAAAAGGTGACCCCCCTCGGTTTTGACCTAATTTGCATCTCATTGAGAGTGTGTTCCCATCAACATTTTCAGTCAGCATGGGAGAAATTGTTGCATCTCATAAGACCCTCAATTCATGATTGATTCCTCATCTCAGCATGCACATTAGGCTTTTTTCAAGGATTTCGTTCCAGTGGATATTAAAAACCCTAGATCGTGGTAACCTATAGTCCAACTATCACTAACATTTCAAGAAACTTGCTCTATGAGAGAATCACCCCTCGGGCATCATGTGTTATCAAAATCGATTGTAATTAATAAATCCATGACAACACCAGAAGGTTGAGTTGGCCTCCAAACTTAAGCATGTTTTCATCAACCAAAATAAAATGACATCTTAAGTCGAGATCATTTATTGTTCAGACTCCTCAAATGAATTAGTGTTTTATTCATTTATTTCTCAAACCAAAGTGTGACTATGGCATAATAGCTTATTTTTCATCTCATCTGATTTTTCAAGATGCTCTAAAGGTACCACGAACTATGCTACATTTGCATAAGTGGTCCCTTGGCACAACAACACTTAGATGCTCTGATGCCAAAAATCCTTAATTACGTGGCATGGTGGATGTTTGAAAATTATAAATGGATTATGTTTTTGGGTTTGAGCCATCACAATGCACCCAAAAGTCGTATGGGAGATATTTTCACTCAAAAAACCATAAAATCCAACAAGCGATCCAAAACGAAGCATGAAGCATAAGGGGTATTACACGGTCATCACATGTTCATTCATGTGGTTTTCCTCCATTAGAGAATCGGGAGGTATCTCTTTCAGTAACAAAAAGTCTTTATTTCTTTGGGGGTGGGAATCTGTCAACAAAGGAAACTATCAGATTCACTGATCTGGAATAGAAGGAATTGAATGACATGTTTGTCATTCTTTCTTATGTGTGGGTTGAGAGTGCTAATCATGGAAATGCTAACCACAGTTTCAAATGGATATGAGTTTGTGGAAATTGTTCCTTCTTTGTTTGCACTCATAGGAAAATTTTTCTCTCAACCATGAAGTCTCACTTTCCATGCTTGTTAAGAGCTTCCAATGCAATTTGATAAGCTCAGATCAATTATTTGTTGAACACCCCCTCTTAAAAGAAGGGAGCTGGTTCTTGTCGATACCAAATCTTGATGATGCTAGTCCAGCAAGTGTGCTTCCTAGGTGCTCTTTTCCAAAGTATTTTTTGGAGAGGTTACTAAGCACATTTCGAATGATATTATAAGAAATACCTTTTCTTCTCATTTATAATCAAACATTTCTACTCATAAGGCCATATTGAGCGGCCTCATAAATGGATGCGGATCTGCGGATTCCATAATCAAAATCTGGGCAAAGGCCTCGGGGGAGAGAAAACATTCTCTAGTTGCTACACTTAAGAGGCACAAATCTGACATTAATGGATTGGCTCTCAACCCCAATGGCTCAATTCTCTACTCTGGAGCTTGTGATCATTCCATCATTGTCTGGTAAAGAGAGGGTAGCGCGCAGCATATGAACGTGTCTAGTGCCTTAAGAGGCCACAAGCGCGTAATTTTATGCTTGGTGAGTGTTGCAGAATTTTTATTCAGTGGATTTGTGGATAATACAATCAGAGCGTGGAAAATAAGAGAGAAAAACACGCATGAGTGTTTGATAGTGTTAGAAGGTCACAACAGGCCTGTTAAATCCATTGTTGCCTCTTGTAGATGTTGTGAGTGGATGCCACGTGTACAGCGGGAGCATGGATCATGAGATTAAGGTTTGGTGGATTTCTTCGAATACAAGATGTTCCAACGATCAGGAGGATGCCTACAATCAATACAGTCCCTTGAAAACCATACACACCGTTGAGAGTTAAGTAAATGTTGGGCACTCTGTGTAAAAGAAATAATAGGAATGATTAATGAACTTAATTAGACCTGAAGGAAAGCACATCATACAAATTGTTTCCAGGACTCAAATGTATTAGCTAATTATACCGTGAGGAAAGCAGGAGTGGATGCCACATAAAGACAGTAAAAGCTATTATGCAATCTGATTTTTCGATATTTCATAATGGTACAAGCTTATATTGATGCCACTGAATATGGAAAAAGCTATGATGCAATCCAATTTTTTTTCGGTATTGCATAATTGTCCTATTCTGACAGGATATGTTATATCGAATGCGTCGATTATGTTCTAATCCCTCCTCCACCAGAAACAAAGGATCCTCTTGTTGGCTTGTTGGGGCCTAACCCAGGTTTAGAGTTAGTTAGCCAAACAAATCCCAGTACTACTAGCCCTTTCAACAACAGTCTGCGGAGTGCAGACTGAGGTCTCACTCGAAGTAGTATGGGAGGGTGCAAGAACCAGGTTTCTACACCCTAGAGATGTCTCATGAGTTCGACTAGTCCGCGGTTTGACCCTGCGCACAAGTTGCTTCGCGCACTTTCCCGTACCTCACAGCCTGATATACTACCTTCGCGCAACCCTACCCAAGAGCTAAACGTTGCGCTCTTGGATTATTACCCAAGACCTTACTGATATTCCAATGTTAGTTGATTATTTTATCCTACTTGCGTGCTTTAAGTTATACTTAACAAAATCAATGATTCATACAAGTGCGCGCAGTAAATAAATAGTATAATTGCCAAGTATATCAAACATGCATTAACCCAAGAACAAATACAAACAATTATGGTAAAACTTCTCTTTATTAATTCCTTCCTTGGTTACAGAATCAACTCCGCCCTGCCCACTCAGCTGGAGGGGTCCGCACACTCAACTACGGACTACTAGGCCTCTACGCACTCAGCTTTAGAGCCTTCTCCTACCCTACGACCCAAAGCCACACTTCGCACTGCAACTCAGTCACTTAGACTTCTCATGCTCTTACTTAGATTGTTCGATTATTATCCTATACACTTAGAGCCTCGCTCTATTTATACAATCCCATGGTCCACGGACCATGGGTAGGTCTATCTAGCCGACATTAAATTACAAAACTAGGGCGAAAAACCCTATGACTCTATCATACTTTTGCACACCGCACCCGTAATTCACAGAGCTTGACAACAAGATTCGATCAAAACTTGGGCTATAAGTGCCAAAGCATGCATTGGGGGATTCCATGCCCAACAGGCCCCCAACACAAACATCTTGACTTGCACTTGAGTCACTTTGTTGGCACGGTGATATTTACACGAAGCCCCTCCAACTGTTCTCAAACTGCATGGAGGTCAGCAATGCACTGAGCTACTACTTGCTGGATCGGCTGCATACGCTATTTCGAGACCTCTATGTCGGGAGTGCTTCTCTACATCAATGTGTGCATCCCTTTCATGTGTGCGAGCTTGCCTTCGATGTCTGCCATGATGGTGAAGGCCTCATCCATCCAAGGCTGAATACGCGCCTTCAAGGTTGCCTCCTTATGTCATGTCGTATCCACCTGCTCCTTCAGTGCTTTAGCCTACTGCATCCGTGCAAGCCTCTGGGTGAGGACCACCATTTGTGCAGTTCCTCGAACATTGTCATACTACTGTTGGAGTTCTCGCGCCTCTATCTCTAAGCACTGGATGTTGGGGTCCTCCTGTAGAGTTGTGTGGACCTCAAGTGATTCTTCCAACATGTTCGTGCAATCTCACACTGCACCTCCAATTTCCTCCAATCCCGCTGTGATAGTGCTAGCATGCTATTCTCTGACTTCCAGGGGAGTGGATGATTGTGCCTTTCACCGAAGCTCCGTGATATGAAGGTTCAACTCCAGCTGAACCTTTGTCCTTTCTTCCCTCACCTTACAGACCCCTACTGCTAACCTGTGGATCCGCGCCTCTACTAGTATGTCTGCTAGGGTGGCCAGCGCCACGATGCTTTGACAGGCTTTGTCCATCACCTGTAATAGCTATTGATTCTGCGACACCAATTTGTCATGTTGCAAGCTTAGTTGCTCCATGTTTATTTTCTGCTCACTGATGACATGGAGCGCACAGCTCTCCCTAACTCGCAGCTCTGTTGTTATCCCATCCTACAATACATATAAGGTCTCGCGCGGGAGTGCAGCTAGATTGATACCGAGACCTTTCAGTGCGCTCCTATCGGCCTCATTTGATGGCACTAGTGCTCCTTCCAGCAACACTATGGTGTTCGCTATCCACACACACAAAATTTGCTCTATTGTCGAGGATCTAACTATACCAACCTAAGGGGGGCGTACCTATAATTCCTGCAACTGCACTCTGAGGGCCCCCAACACAATCTAGTTCTCCTGCATGAAATCTTGGAGAGCCTCAGTGGTGACATCGCGCACCGCTTTGCTAATGTTGTGCAGATCACCCTCGGTTAGGGTGATCAGGTCAATGGACAATTTCGAGGCCTTGGCCTTCTTCCGCGGCCCTGCCTGCTCAGCCAGGTGTTGGCACTTCAGCTATGTTGGTGCGGTTTGTGGGTCTGCACCTCCTTCTTCTATTCCTACTTGCTCTGCTTCCTTCCCCTGTGAAGGCGTTGTTTGTCCCTTGCCTGCCTTCGTGGCTGCTTCCTATGCTGTTGTTGTTGCTGCCTTTTCCTGCTCAACTACTTTTTGTTCTGCATCCCGTGTAGCCCGTACTTTTGCTACCGTTGCTTCCTCCCTTCATTTTTCGGCCAACTATGCGACGCGCAGCTTGGTCTCGTCCTTCTTTCATTATGTCGCCAACTTCTTGAGCTCTGCGATGTCTGGGGAATGTTACTCCTGCAGTCATGCCTCCAGGACATTGAAATGACGTCATCGGTGGCTATGAAGGGTAGATTTACCCACTGCTTGGTCGGGTCCTTGCATGCCCTGATATAGATGTTATGCATGTCCGCCTTAAATTCTGCAAAACCCTGCAGACTGTTGTAAACAGTGGGTGACAACCGCAGTTTATGGTTGATCCCCATTCTCAGGTTCATTTCCATGAACACCCAAAAGATTTTTCTTTCGCGTATCCGCTTAGCATCCTTCGTGGCCTAGAGCAAAGAGTACTTCGCGGCCTCTGGCAGGTCCCTGTCAATTATGGTGAATTGACTATCTTTCGGCAACTCCCCAACCATGAGCACTATGGATAGCAACAACCATGCATAGTGGAACGTCTTCCCCTGTTCCTGGGCTTCGCGGCAATTCTCTAAAAATTCTGTGTAGAGGAATTCGTACCAATTAAACTGGACCCCCTTCGCACACTGCTCGGCCAGTGTGACCACTGGCGCAGGTACCTCGTCTGCGCAACACTTGCGCATGACCTTTCCTGCCAGGATTTGGGTCGCTACGCGCACTGCTTTGTCCTCGATGTTGGAGATGGCGTAGCCCCTCTTCTTCTTTTCTAGCTTGTACTTCTTCTTCATGGCCTTCACAATGGCAAAATCACTGCCCTTCCCTTCTAATATGTCTGCAAGGTCCTCTCCTTTACATGGAATCTAGGAGATGCAGTGAATTAGGTCTACCGTGATGGGGATGGGCTCCTCCAGCCACAAACACCCATCATGCACCAGGAAGAGTAGCTGCCTGATGACAAAAATGGTTATTGGGGTGTGGTGGAAGTGCGGCACCCAAAGCAAATTCAGCAGTCCAACCTTCTCCACTCCATGCAACCACTTCCGTGGCTCTAGTTCTGTAACCCCCAACGCAGTGTTTTGCTTGGGCCTCATGAGGTTCACAGTCTCCAGGTGAGGGAACTTCTCATGGTCAGCGAGGTCCTAATCTTCAAATTTTAGGCTCGGCACGTGTCCCAGGTGTGTGCCCTCAAATATAATGTTATCTGGGAGGAGCGGGGTCTGGAGCGATCTCTTGGTTTCGCCCAGGTCCTTGGGCACTTTCGCCTTCCCTTTTCGTGGGGGGACATAGGCGGGCAATTTCGTTGCAAAGCGTGCAGGCTAAGTGTCCTCCTCCATGCCTTCAACCTCCTCCTCTGAGATGATAATATCCTCCAGATCTTCTTCTTCTTCATCTATTTCGATAGCGATGGCTTTCCCTTTCTCCTCCATTGATAGTTTGCAACGCAGCAGGTTCCGCAGGGACACGCATACGGGATCCATTGCTTGTTTGTCCTTCTTGGGTCTTGGCGTGCGCGGTGATTTTGGGATTTCTACCACAATCCGGGTATCTTCTGGAACATCCCCCATAGTTAGGGTCTACGTGACCTCCTCAGTGGTCGTTTCTACGATGTCCATAACATCCTGAGCGGTTTCCATCGTACTCGTCCCGCACTCAGGAGCTCAATTAATGCTTGACTCACAACACTCAGGGCTCTGCTTAATCGCTCAATTCGCAAATGACCAAGTGTTGTTTGTTGGGCAGCCCTTTGTATTTTATATCACTTTTTGAATTCGAATTCGACTATTCCCCTCAATTCTGGTTCATTAATGCTTTCTTGGCGGCAGATTTTCCCAGATCTTGCCCATAAATCACGTCTCAAATGCCTGCTGCCCACTCTATTTGGCCTCAAGTCGAGCATCCCATCGTGAATAGTGACTTCAACTATCACTTTCTGGCCAACCTACGTGGCAACGCAGCCCCACGTGTGCAGTCATGGACCTTGATACCCTTTGCTTCTGCATGCATCTCCAACCTCGCGCAGCTCTCGGGCAAAATAGTTTATAGTCCCGCGTTCCCTTCCAACTGCCTGGAGTGCTAAGACTATTCCTTCCTCGGCTAGCCAGGCGACCGTGCCACCTGTGTAGAGTTCCATCCTGTCCTCCGTGATGGTTCCTGGAGACTCCCGCCTTTTATTGTTACGGTCAGTATCGCGCACTTCACCATTTGCAACGCGCTACCCTAGTTACTATGCTTAGCAATATAAGGTGCAAGCCAAGGCATCAGATTAATTAATTCACAACGATAGTTCTCAAACTTGTCAGCATGATCGTGTGCACCCTGTTTTAGCACCGTGGTCTTCTTATCAAGAAATTTTTCCCTTATCTCATCTTCCAACTTCTTGACTTCCACTTCTACCAAAGCGCTTTTCCTCCTTAATCGCACCCTTTCTTTTTCAAGTTCATGGAGTCTAAGGTTTCCCTGTTGGCTTCTGGCTTCCAAGGTTTCGTGAACCATCATCCCTACCAGTGCTGGTTTAGGCCTTTCAAGTACTAGAGGGCTTACATCATTCATCTCATATTCCAACCTTGGTGGTACCTGCACAGTCAGGTTCTTTCACGTGGTCCTATAATCCCATAGAACCGTTGGTACACACATGTCGAAGTCAGTCTGTTTCGAATTGTGGACCCTATTCAGTACTTCGCACAATTTGTCAAAAGCTTCTATGCGGATAACCTTCTATGCACTTCGTTTTATCATACCTCCTAGTCCCAAACAGAGGGGTTGTTCGTGCCATTGTCTTGCCCGCTCCTGCTTGTTGATCGTGTTTCTTATCATGAGGACAATGTGCGTTCGTGTAGGTTGCGTACCATACACCTGTATCCATCTGGAAAGGTGGGCGTACGGGCCGTTTTTTCATCATACTTGGCTTTTATCTGCATCTAAGGCTTCCCAAATCGTAGGGGCATCATCCTTGTGCATTCGCGCTGGTCCTCAAAACTTTGATGGTGCATACCCCACCACCTTGCGGGCATAGCACGTAGTACCCATTTCAGAGCATCGAAACACTATTGTTCCGGTACTTCTCTTTCAAATTTGTGCAGGAAATCATCCACCTCGCTCAACCCATCATACATAGGCAGATCTCTTGCCTCTGTTGCTACGCAGCACAGTGACCTGGTCATCATGTTACAGTTGAGTGTGGTTACCTCGTGTAACTGGTTCTGCCATCGTTCTATTTCCTCATCTGAATCTAAGGTGTAGGAGATTTCATGCTCCCACGAAATCCTGCCATCCGTTGTTGGATTTACCCAGTCCTTCTCCCACGCGGTTATCTTGTAGATACAGTCTAGATCATCATCACTAGCATAGTCATGCACTGGCTCTGTGTAGCGCAATCCTTCAGTAGGGTCTAAAGGTACCATTAGGCGCAATGACTTTTTCTCAAAAATCATCTTGCGCTTTTTTAGATTTATCACTCCATTCATGTTAGTGGCCCAATATATTCCCAGTAGTGTGGGATATGGATTATTGTCATCAACAATCTCTATCACTTCAAAATCTGTAAGCGCGCTCGCTCCTTCGATATCTACTATTATTCCCTACAATCTCCCCATAGGTAGGATCTTCTACTGGTTTTCCATTCACAGTTGGATCGGAGAACATTGCAGCACAGGCCCGCCCATGCGCTCCCATGACTGCTTTGGCAGGACATTTGCATCTGATCCTAGATAGAGAATCACTTAATCCATTTCATATTCCCCGATTTGCGTGGTTAATCTCATCTCCCTTCCTATTTGCGTCGTGTGCTTCCCGAGCTTTTGGACTACGCGCGGTCCCAGCACATCTAGTTATTAGTTCTTGCAGTCCCTTCACAGCCTTGCTGTCATGCAGTAGCTTCATGCATGTCTCCAAGAATGTAGTGAGCATTGACGAGTCTATTTCCGGTTCCAGACTGTCTTTACTTCTTGAAGTAGAGGCATCCACGAAACTCTTCTTAGCTTCCATGAATGTCTCTTTAGCGTGCTCCAAATCAAATTCAAGTTCCTTTGTCAGAGTCTTGCGAACTCAGGCACTTTCTTCAAGCTGCTTGCCTTTGTCATCCCCCACCGTGATACCGCTCCAGAGCACGATATTCACATTCGGGTCTTCCTCACGCGGCTGAAACCTCATCATTTGTAGGTTCTGAGTTGAGGGAGGTTGGAGTGCTCCTTTATCATGCAACCTTGCTATCAGCGTGGGATAGTCCTCCATCTCATGATCAAATTGTGTACAATATAAACATGATTGTCTTGTTGGATTTGTACATTCGCGGGCGTAATACCCGGTCCTCCGCAATTGTAACATATCAGTTGGCCGTGACATCTTCCTGGTCCCATTCCTCCTCGGCCTCTTTTGCGCCCCTAAAATCTAGCATGCGCCATTCTTGCATTTTTATTGAGCAGCCATGTTTCAGCCTAAACTCTGTAGGTAGGAGTTTGATCCATCATCAATTCGTAACTTCTACAGGTGTGCTCATCATGGCCTAGTGACCTATAGAAATTACAAAATAACTGCTCAGAATTCTGTGTATACTTCTGTAATAGATGGTAGTTATCTATAGCGTGCTTCCCTCCTATCTGACAAATCGCGCACCACAATGCAGGTGCCGTGCTTGGTCCTATTTGTGCCTCAGGCCTCAAAGGCATTGGTCCTCCACCCTCTAGGTAGTTCATGAAGACTGGACAATGGTCCTTGTCATGTCCCTAGCCTTTGCACTTTATGCACCATACCTCCTAGCGTGCTTTTGGGTGAGTGGTCCTATCTTGTTTCAAACTCTACATCTCAACGCACAAGTTCTTTAACTGCGCGTGAATCTATTGGACTCCCAAATTTGGATCTTGTATCGGAGTCTCATGCAATATCATTGCGATCTTCGAATCTTCAGCCTGAGTGGTTAGCCTTTGTTGCGACAGCGCATTCCGTAGATGCATTGTTAATGAGGCTACAAACCATTTGTGGTGTTGCCCATCTATTAAGGTCATGTTTGCTTCGTGAATTGTGCCCTTCAGTCCTTGATCCAACTCCCATGGGGTTTCGCCTAGTAGCTTGGTGATCTCCTTGAATCCAATAATCGACTGTGCCTCCTATTTCGACCTACTAAATTCTTTGTTTGGCACAGTCTAGATATCTCTATCCCCACATTTGGATTGTCATTTGAATGTTTAATGTACCAAGTCAACGTGCGATCTTGCAGAGCACTGACCAATGTCACCTTCTTTATATTATCGTCCGTGACACCTTGTGCTTCCCATACCGCTTTTACCACGAACCAAAATTGGTTCGGATCTTCATTCCCTACTCCCTTGAACACTGGTAGCTTTATCGCGTTGGCCATACTGCTTTGTGGTGGTGGCAGAGGTGGTATGGGCGAAGTCAGGGGTGAAGATGGTGAAACTGGTGGTGGTGTGGGCAGGGGTGGTATGGCAGAATTCTCTGCCTTATCAAATGGATCGCACTTCTTGGTCAAACCTTCACGAACTCTTCTTTGCCCCCTCACAGAGGTGATATCAAGGGGCTGGTTTCACGTTCTATGTTATCTTCGTTTCTGTAGATCCTCCCACTCCATGTAGCCCCAAACATCAATTTATTCACATAACCCTCTCTTCACACAGTAGCATTTTAATCCAAGTGTTCAAATATTTGACGTACTTACCTCGTGGTCCTTTGAAGAAGCATCATTTCGCCTCTCTGTAGCTGACTGAAGTATCTACCGCGAATTAGGTGATGAACCCTCCTATGATCCGATCCAGCCAGTGATTGATAGGGTGCGTGACCTTGTCTTCTGATGCTTCCAGTCTGCACACCAACTCTAAAGTCCAGACAATGGGTTTGTCAAGCCTACACCATCCTTGACTGTCTGCTAACTTCGTGATCCACTCGTACAACTCAGTAGGGAAGGATGCAAAGAAAATTTCATGGATTTCTGTATATAAGTAGAATTTAACCACTCTTCCTTCGATAATCGTGAATTCTTGTTTTCCTATGGTGCAAACTTGTGAATCTTTCTGTCCAACCACTCTTCAATTTATTTCTTTGTCAGATTCCAGTGATGTGACATTAGACATCTCTTATGCAGATCCTAGTCCCGACAACAAAACCATTTTTTGGTTTGTTGGGGCCTGACCCAGGTTCAGAGTTAGTTAGCCAAATAAATCCCAGTACTACTGGCCCTTTCGGCAACAGTCTGCGGAGCGCGGACTCAGGTCTCACCCGAAGTAGTATGTGTGGGTGCTAGAACCAAGTTTCCGCACCCTGGAGACGTCTGATGATTTTGATTGGTCCGTGGTTTGACCCTACGTGCAGGTTGCTTCGCGCACTTTTCCATACCTCACAACCTGATATACTACCTTCACGCAGCCCTACCCAGGAGCTGAACATCGCACTCTTGCGTTATTACCCAAGACCTTACTGATATTCCAATGTTATTTGATTATTTTAGCCTACTTGCATGCTTTAATTTATACTTAACAACATCAACAATTAATACAAGTGCGAACAGTAAATAAATAGTATAATTGCCAAGTATATCAAACATGCATTAACCCAAGAACAGATACACATAATTATGGTAAAACTTCTCTTTATTAATTCCTTCCTTGGTTACAGACTCGACTCCACCCTGTGCACTCAGCTGCAGGGGTCCGCGCACTCAGCTGCGGACTACTAGGACTCTGCGCACTCAGCTGCAGAGCCTTCTCCTACTCTACAACCCAAAGACACACTTCGCACTCTGACTCAATCACTTAGACTTCTCATGCTCTTACTTAGATTGTTCGATTATTATCCTATACACTTAGAGCCTCGCTCTATTTATACAATCCCATGGTCCGCAGACCATGGGTAGGTCTATCCAGCTGACATTACACTACAAAACTAGGGTGGACAACCCTATGACTCTATCATACTTTCGGGCCCCGCGCCCGCAATTCGCGGAGCTTTACAACAAGATTCGGTCAAAACTTGGGCTATAAGCCCCAAAACATGCCTTGGGAGGATTGCATGCCCAATACCTCTTAAAAACTTGGTCACCACAATACGTCAAAGTCATATCCACCCAATTGTCTCTCAAGGTGTAACCTATTATCTGGAATTACTACCATTGTTTTATTAGCAGATAAATCGGAATAAAAAGCCAATTGGGGGCATAGATGACCAAGGGGATGGAGAGCGTAGGGTGTTTAAGGTGCCATTAGAGGCAAATGTTGAGGAGAACATTTCGAGCCCGACCGAGGTATTTAGATGCCCATGCAGGAGCAGTGACTTGAGCATAAGCTGAAGGGTCGTGTAGTCAATACCTACAGTGGCTATATTGCTTTGTTGACTTAAACTATGAGAGGCAAAGACCACTATTTTGCTATGCAGAGAATGCTACCAACCCTGCCATCCGATTACACGACCACCAGTAAGTCGCACTCCTGCACAGGTTGTGAGGTCACGCTTTGAGCCTCAATGAAAGCCACTATAAAATACGACTTCCATCAAAAGCAACTTTGTGACCTCTCCCAGTCGCCAAGTCGTAAAATCGCTCTTGAAGCAAATAAAGGTCGATGCGACTCCTCTTAGGCTACGAGTATGTGATTGACCTTTAAACGTCTCCTACAAGAAGTTGTAGAATCGCAAGCATGATAGGCCATCGGAATCATGACCTCCATTAAATGGCAGCTGTGCGACCTCACTAGATTTGCAACCCAAGGAAAACATATCTAGCTCCTTGCCCATTAAATATGTTTTATTCATTATGCAAGATAATGAAAGTAGGAGGAATGCACTACTTTCAATGCCTAATTAATTGATCCAAAGGGCTAGATTATACATCGACAAACATACAGTATCAAACAATGAGTTGGATACATCCGAAAAAACATATTAAAGGGGTGATACAAAGAATTTTGGAAGGCTGCGCCATCTTGAGAATAATATCTCAGGGCCATACATTTTTTCCTATTATTATTTATAATATTTGCTACTTGTTTTGTTAAAGTAAACTTATATTGATGATTAATCGATGAAAGAGTTTTTTACTGTAGTTTCCAGAGACATGGAAAACATCATCCAGTTTTACAAGAACTATGCCTTTTGACATTGTAAGAATATGAGACTACATTCAGCACTTGTTTTAAGGGTAATAACAGATCTATGGATGATGACATGATCGAGGAAGATTAGAAAAAACCCCGCAAAGGCCACTTGTTTTGACAACACCATTACATGGAATGGGACTATACAAAGGTCCCAATTAGTGTTTTCTTTCAAGCAAGTACTTATGCTTTAAATCATTCTTTGTTGAAAAGTATGCATGACCAATGTCATTTGTTTGCAGGTGGAAGGTTGGCATGGAGAAATCTAGGGCTTTTGTAAGAAACCGTGCGATTAAGGGTGTCAACAAACAAGCTAGATGGATCCATGTAGATGCTCGAAGCATTGTGTCACCCATGATGGTAGGAACAATAGTAGGCAAATCAACATTCAACACAACAAATGCATCACAACTCTGTTTAGTAGCTCATCTTGGCTACACAACAACATTAGGGTTTCTAGCAACCCTCTTTTATTCTCCTCGCATTTTCTCTTCTATCAATATGTAAATGTTCTCCTATGATGCCAACAGTTAAGCTGAGAGGAATTAAGCCTGTAGTAGGAAGTAGGCATGAGATAGTAGTGAGGAAGCTCAAGAGGCATGAAGGTAGCCAAAAGGGCACGAGGGAAGGCCAAAGCTCACGGTAGGTGGATGGTTGCCTGACCTCTATAAATGTGCCCTCATCCCTCACTTAAGGTGGACTTTAGAACTTGAGTTGAGGCCAATAGAGACAGTTGATCGATGCTTGAGAGCTAAGGCCACTTAGCTCTTGGTAGCTATGAGACTGGGTTTGCAATAGGGCTAGGGTTTTTACATTGGGTGATGGTATGAATAGTCCATGTTCCACTACTGGGTATTGACCAGTTGCGTGATATGTATTTGAAGTTGTAGCAATATTAATAAGATGTTTTTTCTTCCCTTTGCACTGATTCTCGTGCTGACTCATGGTGGTTGTATTAGCTATCTGGTACCTCACCATATTTGTATGAGTGCTTTCATATACGCGAGATGTTATGTATTGATACATAGTGGTTGCATGTATGTTTCACTTTAGAATCTGTGTTTAATTGTTACTTTCCATGTCAGTGACCTATTATGAACTACTTCACAATTGACCTCCAGCATGTTATTGTTTATTATGTCTGATGGGGTTTTAGCTAACTAATCACCCTCATCATTCATCTCTTCTTATCTTTATTGTGATTTTTTTAAACCTCTTTTTGCAATTTTTCAATCTTGGTCTGATTTTGTTTCGTTGCCTGAGCACTTCATTCCCGCCCCACTTTGGCACCTTCTCATTTGATAACCAAGAGCAGAAAACATTCATGGTGGTAGCCGAGCCCACATACCGAATGGGGCTCCTATCCCAAATGGTGTGAGGTCTAATTGGGACTTCACACTGGGGAGACCCCTTAGTTGTTGGCAATACATTCTGGCCCATCAACAAATTGGTGCTAGAAGGAGGGCCAGATGACAAGCTGAGCCCTTGGAGCCTGCAATTTAGTCTCATATCTGTTAATGGCTCCGACCAAAATCCTGATCCTGGGGTGTTTATCTGGTTTTTCTATTTTCCAATTTTCTATCCCCCAAGAGCAGCTCCATCACTTGTCTCAGTTAAAGTCTGATGGTGAGGATGGAACAACTTTAATCGAGCACATTTCTGATTTCCTCGAGTTTTGTGAATCTTTTTAGATCAACGATGAAGAGTTTTCTTGTGCGTTTCTCTCCCTCACCCTTGAAGGTTGTGCCAAGCAATGGTGCCACACGTTGCTAGTAGTGTCCATTCATTTGTTCGAGCAACTCGTCAGTAATCTCCAACAAGCATTTGACAGGTACGCTTTTCAATATGTGTTAAAGAGGATAAATGAGCTTAGGATGAAACTTGAGGAATCTTTAGAGGGCTTTGCTTTCAAATTTGTGCATCTTTGTTTTGAATTTCCCGAAAGTGATATTGACTGGGTGTATTTGAATATAAATTTTCAACGGTTGGTTCTCGTTTCTTTACAACATTTTCAATTAGAAACAAGTCCTGTTTCACATGAGTATCATCAAAATTTGCAGATTACAAAGTGTCCAAATTCTTCCTGTAATTCTATTTGGCCTATCTCTTGGAATCTGGAACCACCTCAAACCCCTGAGGAAGAGATTATTGTTTGTGAGATTTCTTATCCTTCTCTTGACTTGTTACATAATAATAGTGTGACTGTAAATGGTTCAAACGATGAACAGTGCTTTCTGGGAAACAGATTTGATGGTCTCACCTCTAAATCCCTCATACATTCTTTTGGTTTTGAATCTGAAAATCACATAACATCTCTTCTAATCAAATCCATTCAACATACATCACATTATATCATGGGATCTCATTCAAATGTACACGATGGTGTTGGTATTGTCTCAAGTAATTATTTTCTTATCAAATCCACGGAACATATCAAGCCTGTAAATCTATCTTTCTCTTTGGCGAACATAAATGGGCAGGATGTGAGTCTGGGTCCGATCAGTGCTCCTTCATTTGACCCTTTCCTTCCACTCTACCCTGATTTAGTCCATGGGTCTACTACACCAGCGGTTCCTTTAGATCATTCACATCTTTATCTTGCTCACATCAATTGAAATCATGTGCATGGGGGTGAGCCTTCACAGTTAATGGATGTAGAGTCTGAATCTCTTATGCTTGATCTTGGCCACTCACAATCTTTAACAAGTGAAGAAAAGGGCCCTACATCTCGCCCACCTTAAACTGGTTCTCTCATTAATCCCTCTTTACTCCCAATCCAAGAAGATCCTTATCTGTCAGATACACATCTTGATCAAACTGGTGGTTTCAACAATTCTCATTTTTCCAGATATATATTCGCTCATGTCTATGGTAATTATCCAACGTATCCATCTGTTGAACCTACAAAGCCACCAAAATTTGTTGACCCACCTTTCGAACGTTTAGGGACTCATCAAGAAGTTAAGGCACTTCAGCTTTCGGTGATGGTTATGTCAGGTTCTCACACTCCTAATGATATCCCTGAATAAAGTCGAATTAGGGTTTCTGCACATCATGCTCCTCACAACATAAACTCACCAGATGCGTGCTCATCTAGGAAACGCTCTGACTCTAACAATGTCTCTCAGAGCAAATCTTTCTTTCACCTTTCAACTGATGCACATCAACCTCTATATCCTAATTTTTTTGTTGAAGGGAGCGCTCTAGCCATTGTCTCGAATCTTTTTTATTGTCTCCCAGCCAACACAGTCTGTCAACATACACAATCAAATGATGTCTTACAATCACCTGTAGGGGAAGGGGTGAATCTCCTTACCTCCCCTCTACCTGAGACTCTTTCGGTTGATTCAGTGCATTTTTGGGAATCTAAAGAGTCTCATTTGTCGAGCTGCCAATCTATCAATATTCAGACAATGGATCCAATCCACAATATTTTCACTGATAATTTTCCGATCATAACCAACGATAATTGTATACATCCATCTACAAATCTTTTGAAGCTACCAATATTTGATGGTGTGTCATTTGAAGGTTCATAGGTTGACCAGGATGATGAGGCACTTCAGCTTCCGCTGATGGTTATGTCAGGTCCTCACGTCCTTGACGAAGTCTATCAACCATTTCAAACTAGGGCTTCTGAAATTAGGGTTTATGTGTTTGAATCCTCAGGAATCTCAGTCACACCTAATAGAGGCCCCTCTTTTCAGGGTTATCTAGTTGATCATACTCTACATCATGATAGGGTTGCTGATCAGATCAGCCTGGGAGATTCTTTTACTTCCTGACAACATCTTGCCTTACTTGCATTGGATTTAGGGTTAAGCATAAACAGATGTATGTTATGGTTGGATGACTATAAATTTCACGCTGGTGTTTCAGTTTACCAGGATTGGGTTGTAGTTTGCCTTGAAAGGTCTTCTTTGACACGTTTCCCTGTAAATGGATGAGATTTTCTTTCTGTTGTGCATGTGTTACAGGTAAGCATGTTATTTTTTGCACAACTCTTTCCACAAATTCTAATTGCAGTCATCTTTGTTTTTGCAGGTTTGGAACTGCTGCGGTGGTTGCATTGGAAGTTTGATTTCACATAACTTGACCTATGCTTTGGTTAATTTAGGATTTAGGATTTAAACTAGTTAGGTTCTAGTTTTCCTTGGCTGATTAGAATTTGCCTTATGACGTAAATTTTGTCATGCTTTATTTTCTTTGTTGTAGGCAGTTAGTTCCCTACTTGATTGTTTCTACACTCATGTCCTTACATTTTTTTTATTGTTGCATGACATTCATGAAATCTTTTCATATGCATTGCATTAGTCCTTGAATTGCAATTAGTTAATCTCCTCTGCGCATAGCATTACATTGCGTCATTAGCCCTGTCTGTCGCATTACATCATACACTGTCTTTCTCGCTTGGCACACACTCACATTTTACCTAGCCTGGAAATTTCACCTATGTTGCATACCGCTGCATGAGCCTTCATGAACATGAAGATTTCAAAACCTATGGTGTCGTGAATATCTTTCTCACACCTTTTGCTCTTACTCCAAGTGCATTGGTTTGACCTCTTCACACCAGTTTGTAAACCCTAGGAGAGTTTCTTGGTCACCTAGCCCTAGAACTAAAACCCTAGTCCTAGAACTAAAACCCTAGCCCTATGATTGTGTGAAGTTATGATGGTTACACCAATGGGTAGCTTCTCTTAGAGCCAGTCATCAAATTTCATCCTGGATATCTCTCCTACGAGTCTAATTTATTAACAGGGAGAATAAGAACAAATTGCTCATGGGCAACCCTAATCAGTTTAAATGACCTATACCCATAACCCAAAACTCGTGCTCAGCATGGTATTTATTGTTTTTATGACTTGTGTTTTCACTTGCTGATGGGAAATGAGATGTGGAAGCTTGGCATAAGGGCAACCCTAAATCAGGATATCTCTTAGTTTCTGTCAAACAAGTGTTGCCATTATGATGCATGCGTTGTACTTGATGGCAACCCTCTCATAGACAAACATCTCACTTATATACATCTACAGAGGAGATAAATAGAGAAAACAACAAGAAGAGCCAAGAGGAGACAAGAGGAGCCCTTTACATATGTATAAATATGCCAAAGAAGCAGTTATCGGGAGCCATTGAGTCATTGGGAGCTTATCGGTGCAATAGAGGCACATTCTCATATATAAAGAGCTTATCGGGAGGAATCGGGCTTATATAACCCTTGGATGCATGCTTAATCATTATCGGGAGTCATCAGGCCATATATGCATGCTTTAACTCTATCGGGAGTTGTTCGGGCGATCAAAACCCATATATGCACATATTAATACTATCGGGAGGTGTTTGGGCATTTAAAACCCATATATATATGTATTATTTAATAAACAATAGCATGTATGCATTTCCCCCTTTCGGCAGATAAACACATTTATATGTGTTAATACATATATTTCGGCATATATGCGATCGAGGGTTCGGGTATGTAACACCATTGAAACCTCCGATTGCAATGGACCCGATGGCATATCACTTTTGGTTTATAATAATATCGCATCCGCAGTATATCACAATGCATAAAGGGTCGCCCACCCCAATCCTCCGATTGCGATAACATATGGACCCGATGGCATATCAAATGAGGTTTATAATAATATCGCGTCTGCAATATATCGCAATACATAAAGGGTCGCCCACCCCAATCCTCCGATTGCGATAAGAGGTGGCGGACCCGATGGAGGGATTAAAGGCATCATATATTAATATCGCATCTGCGGTAATCGCCCATTTTATAAAGGCTTCCCACATCCAATCGCCGACAGCGATGAAAGCATGCGGACCCGATATATTTATAAAGCAAGGTTAATTTCCGTATCGCATCCGATCCATCGGATCGGCCATCGACAATAGACAATGTTATATGCATGCGCCGATAGCGATAAGGAGCGGACCCGACATATATATAAAGCATGGTTAATGGCCATGTCACATCCAATCCATCGGATCGGCCATCGGTAATAGACGATGTTATACAGTGATAAGGAGCAGACCCGATATATTATTGTTATGGGTGCATTAAGTTTAAAGTCTGCCTTTTGTTGTTTGGACCGTTTTCATCGTTTTCCCGTTATTTTTATCACTTAAATGATTCCTTAAGAGATCGGTCAAAGGAAGCGAGCCCCGAGATTTCGGATCCTCTGGTTTCGACTCATGGTTTTATCAAAAGCGTGACTATATAAGAAGAAAAGAGATCCTTTGGCAAGGTATCGAAAAAGGATTGAAGATCTTAAGTATAGATCGGAATTCTTGAGTGGAGTGATTGCAGAATCTAAATCGAGGAGAAAGCGCGCAGATTAGAGATCAGAGCGAAGGCTCGCAGGCTTGAATTGGGCAACCCGTAGCAGTAAGTGCAGATACTCTCCAAGAAGGAAAATGTGTAGCCGTAGACACGCATAAGACAGAAGTCTCTTCGGATGTGGATAATCATTGTTTAGTAGAGCTGCATTCATTTCATAAATATGCTCTAGCCGCCTCTGCTGTTTACTAAAGGGTTCTGGGTGCGCAGTATTAAGTTTTTCTTGTGTAGTAATAATGTTTAGCCTCCGGGTGCACAGCAATATGTAAATCTTCTGTTTGGATCTTGATATCAGCCTCAGTTGACTAGATCGGGTGATAACTGTCATGTATATTGATCTGATTCTTGGGTAAATCTGAAGATTTGTTTATACTTGATGACCATTTGATCTTCTTGGATCCAGTCTGAAAATTAATGAAACGTGGTCCTTGAACGAAGTAGGGGGTTGTAGCTCCCTTCCAGGAGAGACTGGAAAACGAGAGAGGGTTGTAGCTCTCTGCAGGTTGCAGCCTGCGTACTGGTAAAGGACTGCACCAGTACAAAATCATTATAAAAGAAGCGTTCTAATTGAAAGAAGATATAGATATATTGCAGCAAGTGGTTTTCACCCACATTGGGTTTCCACCTTACATCTGGAGTTCCTTTGTGTGACTTTCTGTTTTGTTGTTCTTGTTTAGTACTGATATACAAGTAAATCATAAATATCAGAAGAATAATTTAAAGTATAAATCTGAATGGCTTATTGAGAAGAATTTAATAATACTGATTCACCCCCCCCTCTAAGTATTATTTCCAAAAATTGGCATCAGAGCAGGTCCTTCAAAGAAGCTTAATCGCTTGAAGGGAGATCGTTCATCATGAGCAACTACGAGAGGGAAGCATCAATCAGGCCACCGATTTTTGATGGGACAAACTTCGTATATTGGAAGGTAAGAGTTAGTGCCTATCTTCAATCTCTGGGTACAGAAGTCTGAGACATCATAGAAACAGGGTATACTTTTCCATCAGCTACTCCTACAGATCTAGCTGAGAAGAAGAAATATGAAACAAATGCAAAGGCGGTCAATACTCTTCTAGGATGTCTATCTCAATCAGAATTCGTGAAATTTATGCATTATAAATCCGCAAAAGAAATATGGGACAAGATTGTCCTAAGCTATGAAGGAGATGATCAGGTAAAACGAGCAAAACTTCAAACCCTCAGGATTCAGTATGAAAATCTCAAGATGTATAATGATGAAAGTGTGGCTAACTATTTTCTTCGTGTAGATGAGATTGTTAATTGTATGAAAAACTTGGGTGAAGAAATAAAAGAGGCTGTTGTGGTTGAAAAAGTTCTAAGATCTTTGTCACCTAGGTTTGAATCTAAAGTTTCTGCAATAGAAGAAAAGGAGAATCTTCAAAACCTTAAAATGTCACAGTTGCATGGAATTCTAACTGCTTATGAAATGAGGAAAGGAGGACCATTAGACAGGAGAGAAGTTGCCTTCAAGGCTTCTGGAAAAGGAGACTACTATGAGTCAGGACACATATCAGAAGAAGAAGAAGAATCAAATTTTGTCAAAAATCTTCAACGGGGTGCTGGACGATTCCGAGGTAAGTTACCTTTCAAATGCTTTGCTTGTGGAAGAGTAGGTCACTATGCTGCCAAATGTCCTCATAAGGATAAAATTGATAAGGGGAAGGAACCTGTTAGATGGAACAAGAAACATAATGCAAATAAGAAAAGCTATTACACTCATGAAGATAGTGACGGACTTTCAAATAGTGACGAAGATGAACGAGGTAATGAGTATAAACTTTTAATGGCTTTTGAAGATGATGAATACATGGATGCTATAGATGTAGAAGGTTTTTATGAAGAGATGTCTAATCTCAAAATTTACTTAGAAGAGAAAAATGTGATTATTGATTCTCTGCAATGTCAACTGGCTGAAAGGGAAAAACATCTTGAAAAATTGGAATGTGAAATTGTTGGTCTTAGAAAGGAGATTGAGAAAACAAAAGCTATTAATCTTAAATTTGTTAAAGGATCTGAACCTCTGGATGAGATTATCAATGTGCAGCATTCTCCACTAATCAAGACAGGTCTGGGATATAATGGAGAAACATCTCAAGCATCCACCTCCAAAAGTTATCTTGATGCAGCAAGGAGGAGCGAGCAAAGGCCTAATAGAAATCATCAGGTAAATCAGGGACAGTTTACCTCAAGAATGAGCAAAGACTATCAAGAAAATTGGGGGCGAGCTACCTTAAGGACGAATAGAAGCTATAATCAGCCACAGGTAAAATCTTCCCAATTTTCCTCAAGAATGGATGTCAGTAGAAACTACAATCGGTTGGATGATAGATTTGATAATCGCAGGAGTTTCTTCAATGGCCAATGTTTCTCTTTCCATAACAAAGCAGCTCAATGTGTTGCCTATAAGACAATCATGACTAGAGAAGCTCAAAAATAAATGAATATGACTGGGATCACGAAAAGGAATTATAACAACTTTTCAGCCCTTGAAAATGAAGTTGAATGTTCTATTTGTAATAACTTTGGTCATGAAGATTCTGAATGCAGGAGCAGGTTTTGGAAGGCAACTCAGAAGGAACAAACCTCAAGTGCCAGAACATGGAGAATGAAGGAACCATAACTAGAAAGATGTGGGATAGCCTTTTATGCAGAAGGACAGGAAAATCTATGGTATATCGACAATGGATGTTCGAAGCATAAGACATGTGATAAAGAAAAACTTGAATCATATACTGCATTAGAAAAGGGAAAGAAGGTTTCATTTGGAAACGATACCCCTGCAGCCATAAAAGGAAGAGGCACTGCTCAGTTGAAAGAAAATGTCAAGGCTAGAAATGTTTTGTATGCTGATGGCTTGAAGCATAATCTACTGAGTGTTAGTCAGATGTGCGATCAAGGAACTGAGGTAATATTTCGATCAAATGGATGTAGTGTTCGTGATCTTGATACAGGAAAAATAGTGATCAAAGGCAGAAGAACTCCAAATAATCTATTTGAAGAAGGACAACAACAATGCTATTTGAGCAAGGATGATGAACACCGGTTATGGCACCGGAGGTTGGGGCATCTAAGCTTTTCACAAATAAGGAAAGCATGCAAATACCAGGCAGTTCGTGGTCTTCCAGATATCAAAATTCCAGACAACACCATATGCAAATCATGTCAGTTTGGTAAGCAAACCAGAACTAACTTTCCTGAGAAGGAAGGATCAGCTAGCAAACCTCTTGAGCTAGTCCATACAGAGGTATGTGGTCCATTTAGGACAAGGTCACCTCGAGGAGAAGAATACCTTATATTATTCATTGACGACTTCTCCAGGTTTGTTTGGTTAGGACTTATGAAGCACAAAGACGAAGCATTCGAAAAATTCAAATCCTTCAAAGCCTTGGCTGAAAATGAATCAGATTATAAAATTAAGTGCCTCGGGTCCGACAGAGGTGGGGTGTTTACCTCAAATGAATTTTTCGATTTTTGTGAAGAACATGGAATAAGAAGGGAATTCTCTACAGCTAGGACTCCTCAGCAAAATGGAGTGGTGGAAAGGATGAACAGAACAGTCCAATAAATGGCTCATGCTATGCTTGATAAGTCTGGAACTCCCACAACCTTCTAGGGTGAAGCTGCATATTCTGCAGTTGTTATTCTCAACAAAACAAATGTCCGAGTGAACAACACTCAAACTCCTCATGAGCTCTGGTATGGTGAGACTCCTTTGGTAAAGCATCTCAAAATTTTTGGGAGCAAATGCTATATTAAGAATACTGATGAGCAACTTGGAAAACTTGAACCTAGAGCAGATGAAGGCATTCTCCTTGGTTATTCTCCCCACAGCAAATCATATAAGTGTTACAATAAAAGACTTGGAAGAATTGTTGATAGCATTGATGTAGTGGTTGATGAAAAAGGATACATCCCTAGGCAAGTAAATCCTGAAAATATCGATGAGGATGAAGACTACTCTCCAAATCAAACAGATGATGAAGAAGAACCTCAAGAGGCACCAGAGGAATAGATAAGGATGGAAGAGAAGACTCCATCCAGGTATGTACAGAAGAATCATCCAGAATATCAAATTTTGGGAGCAAAAGAGGCAGGCGTACAAACAAGAAGAAAAACTGCAGAAGCTTCAAGCTATTTGGCATTACTCTCTTCCACTGAACCACAAAATGTAAGAGAGGCATGCAAGGATGAATGTTGGATCAAGGCAATGGATTAATAACTTGAACAGATCGAAAATAACAACACTTGGGAGTTGGTTCCTAGACCAAAGGATAAGAATGTCATAGGAACAAAATGGATCTTCAAAAACAAGTTGAATGAAAATGGGGAGGTAATTAGAAACAAGGCAAGACTAGTGTGTAAAGGGTATGCCCAACAAGAAGGAATAGATTTTTAAGAAACTTTTGCTCCTATTGCAAGACTTGTGGCCATCCGAATGTTCCTTGCTCTCTCAAGCTTTCAAAAGTTCAAAGTATTTCAAATGGATGTGAAATCAGCTTTTCTGAATGGAGACTTAGAAGAAGAAGTATACATTGAGCAGCCAGATGGTTTCATTCTTGGGAATGATCCAAATCTTTTATGCAGATTGAAAAAGGCTCTCTATGGTCTTAAACAGGCTCCAAGGGCTTGGTACTACCGTTTGGACAAATATCTTCATCAACAAGGTTTTTCAAAAGGATCAGCATATAGCAATCTTTATATAAAAATTGAAAATGACAAGTTGCTAATACTTGTTGTGTATGTAGATGATATTATCTTTGGCAGCAATGAAGAAGCTATGAGTCAAAGCTTTGCCTTGGTAATGCAAAAAGAATTCGAAATGTCCCTTCTAGGAGAACTGACATACTTTATTGGATTACAAATCCAACAAAATGAAGACGGTATCTTCTTGTCTCAAACCAAGTACCTCAAGCAGATTTTGAAGAATTATGGCATGGAAGATTCAAAACCAGTATGTACCCCCATGGTTACAGGATGCAGTCTTAGTGTGAATGATGAATCAGTAGCAGTTCATCAACCAACCTACAGATCTATGATTGGAAGTCTACTTTATTTGACAGGTACCCGACCAGACATCATGCATGCAGTGGGAATAGTTGGAAGATTTCAGGAAAATCCAAAGGAAACTCATCTTCAGGCAGTGAAGAGAATTTTCAAATATCTTAAAGGAACTCAAAACTATGGCTTATGGTATCCTTGAGACACAGATCTCACACTTCATGCTTACACAGATGCAGATTGGGCCGGAAGTGTGGATGACAAGAAAAGCACAAGTGGTGGTGCTTTCTTTATGGGTTCCAGATTAGTATCATGGTTCAGCAAGAAACAAAGTTCAATTTCCTTATCTACAGCTAAAGCAGAATATGTGGCTGCTGCATCTTGTTGCACTCAACTTCTTTGGATGATGCAGACCTTGCAGGATTTTCAAATCACTTGTACACCACCTATCTCCATCTTATGTGATAATACAAGTGCAATTAGCATTTCAAAGAACCCAGTCATGCATTCAAAGACCAAGCACATACCGATCAAGTATCATTTTCTCAGGGAACAAGTGCTTGAACAAAATTTCAAGTTGGAATACGTTCCTTCTAAGGAACAAGTCGCTGATATATTCACCAAACCATTGCCTAGGGAAACCTTTGAATATCTCAGGCAAAAACTGGGAGTTGTTGATGCATCATCTTGTTGTTAATTCTCAGATTGGTGCTTGTACGCGAGGTTCGTATGGGGTATACGCGTACAAGGCTCAGGGGGAGCATATCTAATCCATTGTTGGCATTATAGTATTGCACCATATTTGATCTCAGTAGGAGCGAACAGGGCGGATGGCGGTCCTCGGTAAGTTCTTGGTTGTCAAAATATCCATGGCATTAAAGGTGCCGAGTTCGATTAGCGGCACGAGCAGAAGGGAAAACAGGGCGGTCTCTGTATTATAAGTAGCCAGTAGCCAGAATAGTTGTGGAGTGGAATGGTTACCTGAAAAATCTGAAGTTGATATCGCTTTTATGATCCGGTTCATAATCAGGAGGAGCAGGTTCTCAGGGGGAGATATAGTCAGGAGAAGTAGGTTTGGGCAACCGAATATATATCAAGGACAGAGTATGTCTTGATCCACCCTTTGCCCTTGATGACAAAGGGGGAGAGTGATTTTGGTGTTGTTGCCATCAAGTCCAAAGGGGGATATTGTTGGCATTATGATGCATGCGTTGTACTTGATGGCAAACCTCTCATAGACAAACATCTCACTTATATACATCTACAGAGGAGATAAACAGAGAAAACAACAAGAAGAGCCAAGAGGAGACAAGAGGAGCCCTTTACATATGTATAAATATGCCAAAGAAGCAATTATCGGGAGCCATTGAGTCATTGGGAGCTTATCGGTGCAATAGAGGCACATTCTCATATATAAAGAGCTTATCAGGAGGAATCGGGCTTATATAACCCTTGGATGCATGCTTAATCATTATCGGGAGTCATCAGGCCATATATGCATGCTTTAACTCTATCGGGAGTTGTTCGGGCGATCAAAACCCATATATGCATACATTAATACTATCGGGAGGTGTTTGGGCGTTTAAAACCCATATATATATGTATTATATAATAAACAATAGCATGTATGCATTTCCCCCTTTCGGCGGATAAACACAGTTATATGTGTTAATACATATATTTCGGCATATATGCGCATCGAGGGTTCGGGTATGTAACACCGTTGAAACCTCTGATTGCAATGGACCCGATGGCATATCGCTTTTGGTTTATAATAATATCACATCCGCAGTATATCGCAATGCATAAAGGGTCGCCCACCCCAATCCTCCGATTGCGATAACATATGGACCCGATGGCATATCAAATGAGGTTTATAATAATATCGCGTCCGCAGTATATCGCAATGCATAAAGGGTCGCCCACCCCAATCCTCCGATTGTGATAAGAGGTGGCGGACCCGATGGAGGGATTAAAGGCATCATATATTAATATCACATCCGCGGTAATCGCCCATTTTATAAAGGCTTCCCACATCCAATCGCCGACAGCGATGAAAACATGCGGACCCGATATATTTATAAAGCAAGGTTAATTGCCGTATCGCATCCGATCCATCGGATCGGCCATCGGCAATAGACGATGTTATATGCATGCGCCGATAGCGATAAGGAGCGGACCCGACATATATATAAAGCATGGTTAATGGCCATGTCGCATCTGATCCATCGGATCGGCCATCGGCAATAGACGATGTTATACAGCGATAAGGAGCGGACCCGATATATTATTGTTATGGGTGCATTAAGTTTAAAGTCCGCCTTTTGTTGTTTGGACCGTTTTCATCGTTTTCCCGCTATTTTTATCACTTAAATCATTCCTTAAGAGATCGGTCAAAGCAAGCGAGCCCCAGGATTTCGGATCCTCTGGTTTCGACTCATGGTTTTATCAAAAGCGTGACTATATAAGAAGAAAAGAGATCCTTTGGCAAGGTATCGAAAAAGGATTGAAGATCTTAAGGAAGTATAGATCGGAATTCTTGAGTGGAGTGATTGCAGAATCTAAATCGAGGAGAAAGCGCGCAGATTAGAGATCAGAGCGAAGGCTCGCAGGCTTGAATTGGGCAACCCGTAGCAGTAAGTGCAGATACTCTCCGAGAAGGAAACTGTGCAGCCGCAGACACGCATAAGACAGAAGTCTCTTCGGATGTGGATAATCGCTGTTTAGTAGAGCTGCATTCATTTCTTAAATATGCTCTAGCCGCCTCTGTTGTTTACTAAAGGGTTCTCAATGCACAGTATTAAGTTTTTCTTGTGTAGTAATAATGTTTAGCCTCCAGGTGCGCAGCAGTATGTAAATCTTCTGTTTGGATCTTGATATCAGCCTTTGTTGACTAGATCGGGTGATAACTGTCATGTATATTGATCTGATGCTTGGGTAATTCTGAAGATTTGTTTATACTTGATGACCATTTGATCTTCTTGGATCCAGTCTGAAAATTAATGAAACGTGGTCCTTGAACGAAGTAGGGGGTTGTAGCTCCCTTCCAGGGGAGACTGGAAAATGAGAGAGGGTTGTAGCTCTCCGCAGGTTGCAGCCTGCGTACTTGTAAAGGACTGCACTAGTACAAAATCATTGTAAAAGAAGTTTTCTAATTGAAAGAAGATAGAGATATATTGCAGCAGGTGGTTTTCACCCACATTGGGTTTCCACCTTACATCTGGTGTTCCTTTGTGTGACTTTCTATTTTGTTGTTCTTGTTTAGTACTGATATACAAGTAAATCATCAATATCAGAAGAATAATTTAAAGTATAAATCTGAATGGCTTATTGAGAAGAATTTAATAATATTGATTCACCCCCCCCCCCTCGCAGTATTATTTCCAACAACAAGAAACAACCTCTCTTGCTCGTAAAATAAGTCAGGATCCCTCATCCGCCCTGGCATAATGAATGCCCAGAAATAAGTGCAAATGCACACGTATAAGAAAATGAAACCAAATAAAGGATAAAGGATCGAGAAAGGTTTCTTGCGTAGATAGATAATGCAACATCTCCACCGGGGTACTAACCAGGCTCGATGGCAGTAGAGCAACGTTTGTGATTTCTTGAAGTGACTCCACCGGGGTACTATCCAGGCTCGCTGGCAGTGGAGCAACACCAGAAACTTACTTTTAAATTCTAAAAATGATAAGCCCTCTACCCAGTTCTTCGTATCATCATCAACTACCGACTTGTGTGAACTATCAATGGGGTGTTATTGCCTAACAAGACCTAGCCGAGGCACGAGGGAAGGCATATCTGCAAAGGTCGTGGCAATGCAAGAGATGCCCATAACTTCTTTTCAATATTCCCTTGCATCATTATTCGCACTCGGACTACCACAGGGGTGTTAACAGAGATACTGGATTCTACCAGTGCTTCGCCAATTGTTGTAGCCGCTACAACACCACCCAAATTTTTGGGCATATTCAAAATTTTGGGTACCCCACCACTTGCCCCAAGCTTTTAGGGTTTCAATAGGGCCCCCAACCAGTTTCTCTCCCCGCGAATTTGCCTATCCAACCCCCTTTTGTGCGCCCACTCACATTTCGTACATTGCATCCGCACACCATGTTTCATCTCAAACATATGCCTTAGGACCACATTAGGGTTTCATAGGTTGATGTTTTTATTAATGTGTCAAGAGTCTCATAGTTTTGGAGCCCATCTAAGCAAATGTACATTAAATTTTGCTTTTCAAATGATGGATAGTTTTGAGGTTTGGCCGAAACGCTAAATTGGAAAAGGTGATCGCCCTCGATTTTGACCTAATTCGCATCCCATCGAGAGTGTGTTCCCATCGACATTGTCGGTCATCATGGGAAAAATTGTTGTGTGTCATAGGACCCTCGATTCATGATTGATTCCTCATTTCAACATGCACATTAGGATTTTTTCAAGGCTTTCATTCCCATGGATATTCAAAACCCTAGATCGTGGTAACTTATAGTCCAACTATCACTAACGTTTCAAGAAACTTGCTCTATGAGTGCATCGCCCCTCAGGAATCATGTGTTATCAAAATCGATTGTAATTAATAAATCCATGACAGCACCAGAAGGTTGAGTTGGCCTCCAAACTTAAGCATGTTTTCATCAACCAATATAAAATGACATCTTAAATCGGGACCATTTATTGTTCAGGCTCCTCAAATGAATTAGTGTTTTATTCATTTATTGTTCACACAAAAGTGTCACTATGGCATAATAGCTTATTTTTCATCTCACCTGCTTTTTCAAGATTCCCTAAAGGTACCACAAACTACGCTACATTTGCATAAGTGGTCCCTTGGCATGACAACACTTAGACGCTCTAATGCCAAAATTCCTTAATTACGTGGCATGGTGGATGTTTGAAAATTATAAATGGATTATGTTTTGGGGTTTGAGCCATCACAATGCACCCAAAAGTCGTATGGGAGATCTTTTCACTCAGAAAACCATAAAAATCCAACAAACAATCCAAAATGAGGCATGAAGCATAAGGGGTATTACATGGTCATCACAAGTTCATTCATGTGGTTTTCTGCCATTAGAGAATCAGGAGGTATCTCTTTCAGTAACAACAAGTCTTGATTTCTTTGGGGGTGGGAATCTGTCAATAGAGGAAACTATCAGATTCACTGATCTAGAACAAAAGGCATTGAATGACATGTTTGTCATTCTTTCTGGTGTGTGGGTTGAGAGTGCAGATCATGGAAATGCTAACCACAGTTTCAAATGGATATGACTCTGTCGAAATTTTTCCTTTTTTATTTGTTCTCATAGGCAACTGTTTCTCTCAACCATGAAATCTCGCTTTCCATGCTATTCAAGAGCTTCCAATGCAATTTGATAATCTAAAATCAATTATTTGCTTAACATCCCCGCTTAAAAGAAGGGAGCTGGTTCTTATCGATACCAGATCCTGATGATGCTAGTCCAGCAAATGTGCTTCCTAGGTGCTCTTTACCAAAGTATTTTCTGGAGAGGCTACTAAGCACATTTCGAATGCTATTATAAGAAATACCTTTTCATCTCATTTATAATCAAACATTTCTACTTATAAGGCCATATTGAGCAACCTCATAAACAGATGCGCATCTGTGGATTCCAGAATCAAAATCTGGGCAAAGGCCTCAGGCGAGAGAAAACATTCTCTGGTTGCTACGCTTGAGAGGCACAAATCTGCCATCAATGCATTGGCTCTCATCCCCAACGGCTCCATTCTCTACTCTAGAGCTTGTGATCATTCCATCATTGTCTGGCAAAGAGAGGGTAGCGCGCAGCATATGAACATGTCTGGCACCTTAAGAGGCCACAAGCACACAATTTTATTCTTGGCAAGTGTTGCGGAATTTTTATTCAGTGGATCTACGGATAATACAATCAGAGTGTGGAAAAGAAGAGAGGAAAATGTGCATCAATGTTTGGTAGTGTTAGAAGGTCATAGCAGGCCCGTTAAATCCATTGTTGCATCTATAGATGCTGTGAGTGGATGCCACGTGTACAGCGGCAGCATGGATCATGAGATTAAGGTTTGGTGGATTTCTTCGAATACAAGATGTTCCGATGATCAAGAGGATGCCTACAATCAATATAGTCCCTTGAAAACCATACACACTGTTAAGATTTAAGTAAATGTTGGGCGCTCTGTGTAAAATAAATAATAGGAATGATTAATGAACTTAATTAGACCTGGAGGAAAGCACGTCATACAAATTGTTTCTAGGACTCAAATGTATTAGCTAATTATACCATGAGGAAAGCAGGAGTGGATGCCACATAAAGACAGTAAAAGCTATTATGCAATCTGATTTCTCAATATTTCATAATGGTACAAGCTTATATTGATGCCACTGAATTTGGAAAAAGCTATGATGCAATCCGATTTTTTTTCGGTATTTCGTAATTGTCTTGTTCTGACAGGATATGTTATACCGAATGTGTCGATCCTGTTCTATTCCATCCTCCATCAGAAACAAAGGAGCCTCTTGAAAATTTGGTCGCATTGGTACGTCATAGTCATCTCTACCCAATTGCCTCTCTCGGTGTAACCTACTATCTGGAATTACGACCATTGTTTTATTAGCAGATAAATCAGAATAGAAAACCAAATGGGGGCATAGATGACCAAGGGGACGGAGAGCGTAGGGTGTTTAAGGTGCCATCAAATGAAAATGTCTAGGAAAACATTTCAAGCCCGACCGAGGTATTTAGATGCCCATGCAGGAGCAGCGCCTTGAGCATAAGCTGAAGGGTCGTGTAGTCAATACCTGCGGTAACTATATTGCTTTGTTGACTCAAACTATGAGAGGAAAAGACTACTATTTTGCTGCGCAGAGGCTGGATTACAAATAATGCTACCAAACCTACCATCCAACTATGTGACTGCCAATAAGTCGCACTCCTGCACAGGTCGCGAGGTCGCTCTTGAGCCTCAACGAAAGCCGCTAGAAAATGTGACTTCCCTCAAAAGCGACTCTGCGACCTCTCCCAGTCGCCAGGTCGCAAAATCGCTCTTGAAGAAAATAAAGGTTGATGTGACTCCTCTTAGGCTACGACTATGCAATCGACCTTTAAATGTCTCCTACAAGAAGTCGCAAAATCACAGGCATGACAGGCCATTGGAATCGTGACCTCCATTAAATGGTGACTGTGTGACCTCACCAGATTTGCGACCCAAGGAAAACATATCTAGTTCCTTGCCCATCAAATATGTTTTCTTCGTAATGCAAGATAATGAAAGCAGGAGGAATGCACTACTTTCAATGCCTAATTAACTGATCCAAAGGGTTGGATTATACATCTACAAACACACAGTATCAAACAATGTGCTGGGATATGTTAGAGTCCTATAGTGATAGGATTCATACTTTTGAATTTGCTAAGGTTAAGCCTTGTAATATTGTACATACCTTTGCTTTCTGCAAATGATTTCCATATTAAAAAATAAAAAATATAAAGAGGGTATGTCCCAAAAGAAATATCAAAGGACAAAAATAATAATAAAATATCAAAAATGAAAATATATGAACCCCAAACACAAAAATAGATCATGAAAGTGTGCAAGTCTAAATGCCACTACTATTTTACTTCTTTACTGTCTTAAATAATGGTTGTGTGTAGCTTGTCATACATGCCACAACCCATGGTAGTGAAACTGCTTAATCTTGACTATTTCATGCTTTGAATTTTATGTTTATAGTTAGATAATAAAATCTGACCAAACAGCTTAATCTTGGTAGATCATTAGATAGGTAGAGATAATAAAAGGAGCTCATCAGATTAATCTGAGCCCTTGGAAGATATAAGGTTAGAAGTAGATATTTTGTTTTATAAAAGAAAAAAGAATGATAAGGGTTTGCTAGTTTAAGTGCACCCACCAAAATGAAGAAAAAATGTTAGGGTAAGTAATGGGTATGTAGAAGAAAGGTTACTGAAGTATAAAGTTGATTGGATAAAATCACATTTATCATGCTTAATCATATTTTTCAATGTGCATAAGCAATTAAGAAAGAAAAAACATATGTTTACAAGGTGATTTAATTGACTTCACCTCATTCATTTCATCCCTATACTTACTAATTTCCCCATCCACAAGTATGTTCTAGTACTAAAAATCCTTCAAGTCATAAAGGCTCAGAGCATTTCTCTGACTTTTGGTGGGACCGGACCCTCAGCTTAATGACTTATGGACATCAAGTGTTAGAATTCCCTTCATAAAAGTAATTTCCCTTCATTACCCTAATAAAACCCCATTTCCTAAGGTTAAACTCCATTTGCCTATGAAAAGCAAAAATCCCCATATTAAACTCCATTTCACTGAAAATACCCACAAAAAGTCTTTATCCTAAGCATAAGTGTATGTAAAGAAAATGCACAAATATTACATTATGCTTAGTATTGTTTTCACTCCGCTCATTTCAGTTCATATTAATTTCTAACCTAATAATATAGCTCCCAATATACCTTTTCCCATATATAAATAAATCTCGTATGTAATACCCCAACCCTTAGTTTAACTATAAACTTTATTTTATCACATGCCCCCGACAAAACCCTCTTAACTCACCACTTCTTGGTAAAGTTTAGATAATCCCTTCCTTAACCTCATCCGATCATTTAATCCCATGTTTAACTCGTAAATAATCACAAACCACCATGGATTAAAGATGCGGGCCCCCCCAAAACCTTTGCCCATTTCATCCGTGCTAATCTGTCACCTGATTGTCGTTCGATCGTCAACACCCAAATCCAACTATTCACAAGCATATCGGGTTCACCCGATATCCGACATTTACCCGCCCAATAAAGTGTTATTGCCTAGGCCCCCATCTCCTATGTGTCAAGCATTAATGTAGATCGGGTGACCTTGCCAAAATACCACCTCCTCCATAAAAGCGGTACGATGGATTGGGAAACCACCTTCCCGCCTAACCTGACAAAACCACCCACTGTTCATTCATAATTCACCCACCAAAAAATGACCGTTGTTCAATAAAAAGGCCGAGAAGCCCTATTTCGCCTTTTTCGCTCAATTTCTTTGTAAACCTCTACAAACCATTGCGACACCTTCAAATGCTGAAATCGCCAATTGACCTCAATTTCACTCCTGAAGAAGTTGCAGAGACCCCAATCAAGCTCTCAATCTGTACCAGAGCCCATTCAAAATTCTACAGTTGCCGAGAACACCAAATTTGAAGTTAATTCACCCAAATTCCAGGTATTTGAAGAGAAATTACCAGACACCCTTTCAATTTGAAAACGTTCAGTCTTTAAAGTGTTTTAATTAACTAAAATTAATTGAAATTACTTTAAACTTAAAGTTTGTGCCCAAACCTTTCTGAAAGCTTCAAAATTACCTTCAAACCTCTAATATAAACCTGTATTGTCAAATTCAAATCCACAAGAACTGAATTATAGCTGCCCCCGTCGCCATGGATGCCAGACTAGTGACAACCCCCCATTTGGACCTTGACCACCTTCCCCTGGCGGATAGGGATTTTCAAATCAAATACACGAGTGCCTATACACTCCTGCTCAAAATTTATTGTTTGAGTAACAAATATCTAAACCATACTGATGACATTGGCCTTTGGGACTCCAATTTGCCCAAATACCAGTTTCCACAAGTACATGTCTTTCTTGAGATTGTCCATATGTGTCATGCTTGTTACATTCCCAGCCAGAGAGCTATAATGTCCCCAGACCAAAAAGTCTTGTTTACTATTATAGCTAAGTCAATCAATGAGATGTTGCAAGTCCAACTAGGTCCAAACCTAACCCCACTCTCCATTAGGGATTTGTTAGACCAGTACACCAAATTGAGTCCATCTAGACTGGCCCAAATATTCCAAAATTTCATTGTAGAAGAGCAACACATTCCTACAGATGCCCCTCCATATGTTTCTGCCATTTTCTCTGAAAGGGGCAAGAAAATTGTAACCATGATCTCATGTATTTTGGGTTATACCACAGATGAATTCATTGATGAGCTCATCCTGGCCTTCATGTCCATTTTCACCCCAGGAAATCCTCCTACTACTTTGTACAATTATGCCCAGTTCATAACTGAAAGGATGCATGAACAATTTACCAGAATGCACAATGAGAGAGTATTCAAGTACTCATCTGTACTTTACCACATGTTTTTGTATTATTAGTCAGATAGATTTCCCTTCACCATCCAGAAGCTGGATACCAAAGGCCAGCCCAGGTCTGTTATATTTTGGACACCACTATTCCACAGGTATTCATCACCATATACCTACACATACTTCATTGACTCTTTTGTCCATCCAGTCATGACCATGATTACAAGAAGCCCTCCACCCACAATAAGCCAAGAAATCAAAAGAGTGCTCTAACTGTCCAAGAAAAGTAAGGTGGGAGATTGGTACCTTTACCCAAATCACAATGAAATAAGAATTTATGGTTGCCAGCTTGCCCCGTACAAACTGCCCAAATACCTCCCCATGAGGTTATTTGCTCTGGAATATTATAGGCAGATAATGAACTTTGATGATATCAACTTTGTCTCAGCCAAGAAAAGGACTCAGTTCAAGATCAAGAACCAGTTAGGCCCTTTTATTTGCAATTCTAGAGAGGCAGGAGAGGAAGCAGATCAAATTCTACAACAAATGAAGTTTAAGAATAGTTTCATGTGGAGGTATGACCCTCAAGGGTTTATGACCAAACTAAGACAAAAGGCCAAATTGGGACCTTACATTCATCACCCTATACCAGAAATAGAAAGATATGCCAACCAATCTGAGTGGTTGGAAAACACTCTCATAGACAGGGATAGTACAAAGGTAGATGTTGAAAATACCTTGCTTGATTTAGAGAAACAGCTTGATGAAAGCTCATTCCTGCAGGTACCAGAGCAAGAAAGAAACATGAGTACCCTTCCTGTTTTGCAGACTCCTCAGAATGAGGAAAAGAATCCCAAAAGGAACAAAGAGGAAGCCTCCAGCTCAGGTATGGACACTTCAATGTACAATAGAAGCTAGCCAGAGCAAAAGGCCTAGGCTCAATCCTATTTCAGAATAGGAAGACACAGAAGGATCAGTAGAAATAACTAATACTGAGTTAGACAGGAGCAAAGGCACAGCTCCATCTGGAGAAACACAGGAGCCATCTACATCAAAAACTCAAATTTTAGAAAGGTAGCTCAGTGTAGAAGTCTCCTCACTCAATAAGCCTGCTGATAGAGATAGGGACATTAAGGACAGGTTCAACGAGATTAAAATTAGAAATGATAAACTGAAGGCAGAATCCTATGCATAGTATTTCAAGCTTACACCCCCTAATCAAAGTAGGTTGATGTCAGATTTTGACATCAAGGAAGGAAAGATGAAAATATCTTTCATAAAGCCAACTATACAACAACCAAGAAGATCAACAGATTTCAAGAAGATAGATTTTGAAGTATTGGCAAGGGATATTCATCCCATTGACCAAATTGAATTTCACAAGCAGGCTCGAGAAATTATTTACTCCACCCTTACAGGAAAGGCCATGGCTACTCATCAGTTGTAGAATTCATTGAATAATATTTTGGACCAGTATCAGTTGGAAAAGGCCTCCTCACAGGCCAAAGACACTAGAATCAAGTCTTTGGAAGACTTGGTGATTGAATTGGGACATGATCCCAAAGACATCAAGGCTACTGAACAATTAATCAAAAAGAAGAATGATGACATTGCAGTACTCAAGAAACAATTGAAGATACCTCAACTACAGCACCCCCAGACTAAGGAAGTCTTGGAAAGCTAAACAAGGCATGAAGAGTTGATGGACATAGTCCTTAAACTGAATGATCAGTTGAGGGAGACAGAAAAGGAATTGGATAGCTTAATCCAATTAAAACAAACTGATCTTGGCACTACCTCGGAAAATGTCATCCCAACAGTTACCACGGCTATTCCTTCCACATTGGCTTCCACAACTCCAATGGCCACAGCACTACCGTCTTCTACAGAATCTACATCAGCAAAAGGTACATCATGTGAAGAAGCAACAAAATTGGTTAAAGCTATGAAAGAAATGTCCATACAAACAATAGAGATGAATAAGCTCAAAGAGAAAGTGACAAGCTTGGAAACTAATTACAAGCTTGCCAAAATCATTCACAAAGAAGAAGTACAAAAGGCTACCAGGATGAGTGAAAGATTGAAAGCCCTGGAAAAGGACTTAACACTAAAAGAACCCCTTGGGCAGGCTAAGGAAGAGCTATGGGCCAATATCATTGACTATGTCAATGATATTTGGCCATATATTTAGGTGATTTTCGAGCAAATAGATTTGATAAAACTAGCTATAGAGGCCATCCAAAAAGTAAAAGCAAAATTAGGACAAATGCCAGAAGAGGCTGCCAGAATTATCCAATTCCTTAACACCAAGAATAAGTATCAGCTGCAGGAATTGGAAATAGAGAACAGAACAAAGACTATTTTGGAGGTCAAAAAGGTCCTCTCCAAGAGGAACTTGCTGCAAAACTTGGAGGATAAGTGTCAAAATATGCAGTTAGCCATTGACATATTTATGGCTAAATTCTAGATTTTGAGAGAAAAGGGATTACCCAATCCCTTAGTGATAAATGATAAGCTAAAGACACAGGACGATTACAATAGGAAAATCAGAGAGGTAGCAAAAGATCAGGTAAATACATCATCAATGACGGCATTACCAACAGGTAAAGTACTCTACCAAACATTTGAAAACTTGTTTTACCTCTAGCATGAGGTAAAACACTTGTTTATCAATAAACTTACTTTTCCAAATACACAAAGGCAGATGAAACATATAGGAGGATGCTAAAAATTCAATTACCTGATGCTGAAACATGGGATAAATTAACTGATTTACTATAGAAATATGCAGTAAAAAGGTTAATGTACAGTAAAAGTAAAACAACATGGTAAAAGGATGTTGACAGATCAGCAGAGTCAAAGTGTATCAGATGAAAGGCTAAAGTAAATGAAGCATCCAGTGTGAAAGATCAAACAACAAAGCAGCATAAAGGGCTAAAAATCAAAGCATAACAGCCAGCACAACCAAAATAAAAGGGACAACATGAAACAGTTCAATAGTTGTCTCTATCTTCTTGCAAGAAGATATTTTTCTTTCCTAGATTAAATCTCAAATTAGTTTGAGATATTTTGTAATAAACTTTTGTATAAATACTTCACAATTCGAAGTATGTAGGGTGGATTCTATTAGACATTTCTATATACTTTTTGATCAGAAGACCCAGAGGGTTATTGTATCATTTGCTGAGCCAGCAAGCTGGATTGATGAATAAAGATCAGACATTTCAAAGGATTCATGTGTTAAGTGAATTTCAGACAAGTATTCTCATGTGTTGTTATCATTTTTCTTAAGTTATTCATAATCTTTAATGTTTTTCCAAATCTAAATGTTATAACTGGAATAATACTTCAGAACTTGTTTAATTACAATCTGTCTTAAAAATTATGCAGTTAAATGTTTGCTTCTAATATTTAAATTAAAGAATTCTTAATTTCTCTTTAGTTTAGATTGATTTCTTGAATATCCAGATTAAAGGATTCTTAATTTCCCTTTGATCTTGATTACCCCTTCATTCCTCATTCATTATCCGGGTCTGAGAACCCTTAACTTCTCTCTCACCCCGAGTGAAACCCTTTCACCCCTCTGTCTCAAAGATCTGAAAAACACTTTGCTATCTTTCCCTTTGAACGTTCCCTTTAGCGAGTTAATCCAGTTTTGCTTCCTTATTGTTTGACTCCAAAACACTTTTCTATCTTTCCCTTTGAACATTCCCTTTAGCAAGTTAATCCAGTTTTTCTTCCTTATTGTTTGACTCCATAGCCCAATGGTCTAAAAGACATCATTTTATCCATCTATCTAATCAGATCCCACCACCAAATCTCAAATACAAATCAAAAATCCCTTGAACAATCATAACTAGCATAAAAACATCTTAACTAAAAGAAAGTTAAATTTTAAAGAGAGAGCCCTCTCTGAGCATCAGGAAGGCTAGGTTTTGATCTCCAAAAGCGGTTTTTGGTTACCTTTGGTTTTTCTTTCTTTTTACTTCAAATGAATTATCAGAGTGCTAACCGGATACATCCCAAAAAACATATTAAAGGGGTGATACAAAGAATGTTGGAAGGTCGAGCCATCTTGATAATAGTATCTCAGGGCCATACATTTTGCCTATTATTATTTATAATATTTGCTACTTGTTTTGTTAAAGTGAACTTATATTGATGATTAATCAGCGAAAGAGTTTGTTACTATAGTTTCCAGAGACATGGCAAAACATCATCCAGTTTTACAAGCACTATGCCTTTTGACATTGCAAGACTACGAGGTTTCATTCAACACTTGTTCTAAGGATAATAACAGATCTATGGATGATGACATGATCGAGGAAGCTTAGAAAAAACCCCGCAAAGGCCACTTGTTTCGACAACACCATTACATGGAAGGGGACTATACAGGGGTCCCAATTAGTGTTTTCTTTCAAGCAAGTACTTATGCTTTAAATCATTCTTTGTTGAAAAGTATGTATGACCAATGTCATTTGTTTGCAGGTGGAAGGTTTGCATGGAGAAAGCTAGGGTTTTTGTAAGAAACCGTGTGATTAAGGGTGTCGACAAACAAGCTAGATGGATCCATGTAGATGCTCGAAGCATTGTGTCACCCATGATGGCAGGAACAATAGTAGGCAAATCAACATTCAACACAACAAATGCATCACAACTCTGTTTAGTAGCTCATCTTGGCTGCGCAACAACATTAGGGTTTCTAGCAACCCTCTTTTATTCTCCTCACATTTTCTCTTCTATCAATATGTAAATGTTCTCCTATGATGCCAGCAGTTAAGCTGAGAGAAATTAAGCCTGTAGTAGGCAGTAGGCATGAGAGAGTAGTGAGGAAGCTCAAGAGGCATGAAGGTAGCTGAAAGGGCATGAGGGAAGGCCAAAGGTCACGGTAGGTGGATGGTCACCTGACCTCTATAAATGTGCCCTCATCCCTCACTTAAGGTAGACTTTAGCACTTGAGTTGAGGCCAATAGAGATAGTTGATTGATGCTTGAGAGCTAAGGCCACTCAGCTCTTGGTAGCTAGGAGAGTGGGTTTGCAGTAGGGCTAGGGTTTTGACACCGGGCGATGGTATGAACAGTCCATGTTCCACTACTGGGTATTGACCAGTTGCATGATATGTATTTGAAGTTGCAACAATATTAATAAGATGTTTTTTCTTCCCTTTGCACTGATTCCCATGCTGACTCATGGTGGTTGTATTAGCTGTCTAGTACCTCACCATATCTGTATGAGTGCTTTCATATACGCGAGATGTTATGTACTGATACATAGTGGTTGCATGTATGTTTCGCTTTAGAATCTGTGTTTACTTGTTCCTTGCCATGTCGGTGACCTATTGTGAACTACTTCGCAATTGACCTCCGGCATGTTCTTGTTTATTATGTCTGATGGGGTTTTAGCTAACTAATCGCCCTCATCGTTCATCTCTTCTTATCATTGCTGTGATTTGTTTAAACCTCTTTCTGCAATTTGTCAATCTTGGTCTGATTTTGTTTCATTGCCTGAGCACTTCATTCCCGCCCCACTCTGGCACCTTCTCATTTGATAACCAAGAGTAGAAAACATTCATGGTGGCAGCCGGGCCCACATACCGGATGGGGTTCCTATCCCAAATGATGTGAGGTCTAATTGGGACTTCACACCGAGGAGACCCCTTAGTCGTTGCCGATAAATTCTGGCCCATCAACACGCTGCTTAACATACCATGTCACTCCCCTCTTACCACACATGGAACTCATTAACACTCCCTGTCACACACACTTATTCATTCATTTCCATGCATTTTGACCTAGTGCTCCCTTGTGTTTCCCTAGCACTCACTAACACTCATCACACATTGACACACCTAATTGCAATGAGTTTCACTAACATTAAATACAAAAACCCTTCCAGAGTCTAGCTAGTTACTTGTTCTTAACTAAGATATTAGGGTTAAGTTTATTGTATAGTGTTAAGTGTGAAAATATTACTAGGTGTTTTTATTGCATTACTTGGAAGGTGGTTAAGCCACAAGCATGACGGTAAGGTTCTTGAATCTTGGATTGTAAAACTAACCAACAAATATATGACTATAATATCTTTGGGAAATTGTAGTTCTCTAAAGAGATTCATGGTAGTGATTTTCCCATTGCGCTAGACCCGAGAACTTGATTGTTAATTAGATGTAGAGAAGTGGTAGTTTGATGCCGTAAATGTCAAATGTACAGTTCAACAACATGATGGAGGCTTACCTCTGACATCAGAATTCAGTTTGTTATCTTTGTGGTGCAAACCCCACGATGTCCAAGTGTGACACCCTCCTTGCAACAACACCCTTCAAGTAGTTACCCAGTGACTTCATTGCCTTTGATTGCCCTCTCCTCATCTTGTTCACTCTCAGTTCCTTCTCCCTTACTCTCCTCTCACTGTGCTCTTTTGCTTCCTATTCTCCTTATCCCAATTTATCTTCTCTTTCTACTTCTCACTCCATCCTTCTAGTTAGTTAGGGCTTGGCTAACTGGATTTTCCCTTTCCTTCCATTTGGCCTCCCATTTTCTCCCCATCTGTCATTTTCCCTCTTCCTAGGTCTATTCTAGAATCGACAAGGTGTGAGGGAGGAGAAAAATCCATTCATGTGTTCTAATAGGTTGCAAAATATCTCCTCGCCCTCATTGACTGCATCAAGGCCTATAAATATTATGCCTGTGAGTGTCCGTGAGTCTCTTCTTAGGTCTTAGGTCGAATTATTTTTTCTCTTTCAACTATATGAGTCGAGCTATATTCTCTTTCAGCCCCCCATTAATAGAGTTATTTATACTTGTATCATGCCCCTGGTATAAAGACATATGTATAGGTTATTATGGTATATGTTTAACTTTCGTTATTACCCTCACCTTGAAGTCATTGAGGTTCCATCTAACTGCCCCTAGTTAATACAAGGTTCATTGAGTTAGAAAAATGTGCCATCAATGATTATAAGTGGTTACCTTAAGGAAGGACCATTGATTGAAGCCTCATCAATGGAGATTGGGTCAATGGTTAGGGTTTCGATTTAGTTAGACACTATTCACTATTATATTTGTGGGCATAGAGTAATTATGTTCTTCTCCACGTACACAAGGATAACTTAGAAGTGTTTCCCATAATCATGCAAGTGGAACTTCAACATGTACATCAGGGTAACCACAAAATATTTATCATATTATACAATGCAAGGTGATAGGAAAATATTTACATTATATATATGCGAATGTACTAAGATCATGACCATTAGCATCATATCTAGATGTTTACCACAAGACGAGGGTCATGACAACCCCTTAAAAATAGCCATGAGGCCTTCCTCTTTTGTAGCTCCTTGACCACAAGGTTTTAATTGAAAAACACATAGTTCCTTTAAAGATTTGTAGGTTGAGGCAGCCACTTCAAGCCCTTGAACTTAAAGATAATCAAATATTTGCAATTTGTTACAATAATAAGTCCATTATGCACTCCTCAACTTAGAGTTGGGTAGAGAGGGAGAATACTTGATTGATGCCAACCTTGTAAATGAAAAACTTTGCCTACTCATTGGTTGGACTCTCCACCACTAGTTGACACCACTAACACACACCAAAAGTCCAAGATACCCATAATATGTGCCCTACACCCAAGGGCTTAGAGTACACCTCCATAAAATGTACCTTCAACTTTAGATGTCCCAAAACAATAATATCGTAAGCCTAGCCTATTTGTTAGATTTTTGTAACTTTCTCCTTAACTAGCATTTGTTTTTAACTATTTAATCCACTTACCATTTACTCTCTCTTGTTTGCACCCACCTAGTATACAAGAACACTTTTGTTTTTAATACAACCAAGTTAAGAGGGCATGTTTCTTTCTTACACTTAAATGTTTTCAATACAACCAAGTTAAGAGCACGTGTTTCCTTTTCAAATTCCAAAAGTATAACATGTTTATCTCTATAAACTAAAAACAAAATCATTGCATAAAAAAGGTAAGCTTAAAATTAAATTAAAATTAGATTATTATTATTATGATAAATACACCAAATATGGAAAAAATGTTTTCAAACACAACCATAAAAAAAGTGTTATTTTATCAAAGACAACTACAAACTTATTAAGCCATCCTAGATCCATCTTAACCCGGATCTATCAAGCGTTGAGAGGGATCCAATCTCTCGATGTGCAAACCTATTTTTTCACGCTTGATAGATCCAAGTTAAGATGGATCTAGGTTGGTTATATAGCACTATATAATATCTATATTTGTATCTATGTGCCTCTTTATTATTCCCTCTCTCTATCTCACCCCCCAAACACACACACTCTCTCTTCCCTCTATCTCTCCTCTCTCCATCACTCCCTTGTCACTCCCTCTCTCTCTCTACCTTTGTCTCTATATGTCTTTCTTCTTCCTTCCCTCTCTCTCCCCCTCCAACTTTATCTCTTTCTCCTCTCTCTTAGTCCTCTCTCTCCCTTTCTCTCTCACCTCCCTCTGTACCTCGCATCACTCTCTCTCTCCCTCTCCCCCCCTCCATCTTTGTGCCTCCCTCTCTGTGTCTTTCCCTTATCTCCCTATCTTTATCCCCACCTATTCTCTCTCTTCCCTCCTCTCTTCTCTCCTTCTCTCTCTATCCATCTATCCCTTGTCACTCCCTCTCTCTCCTCCTCCAACTCCATATCTCTCTCTCTCCCCCCCCCCTTCTTCTCTCTGTCCCCTCTCTCTCTTCCTACCTCCTTCTCTCCGTCTCCCCCCATCACTCTCTCTCTCTCTCTCTCTCTCTCTCTCTCTCTCTCTCTCACTCACTCACTCACTCCCCTCTCTTCCCTTCACTTTGCTTGCTATCATCACTTGGATCCTTAGTTAAGACAGATCTATGTTAGTTCTTACTAATATTTGTATTATATAAATTTCACATCTTTAAATACAAAAGTATTCTCATTTTTTATTTTATTAAAAGCTTAATTTAATTTATATGGGAATAATTTTAGTAGTCTTGAGGATAGAGGGTTTATATATATCTCAAAACTAATTACAACCCTTTTCCTATTAGCTTCAAATAAAAAATGTTATAAAATTAAATTAAATTAAAATATTTTTATTGAGAAATAAGTTATGGTTTTTGGGCATGTGGTATTGATAAGCCATGATATTAGCCCGTGCTATTGTAACAAAGCCTATTCACAAGTTCATAATATCAATGACAAAGCGGGGGTGAATATCCATGATATTGATAAGCCATAGTATTGGCCCATGGTATTGTAACAAAGTCTATTTCCAAGTTAATAATATCCATGGTAAAGTGAAAATGAATATCCATGGTTAAGAATATTTTCATATTGTTATAAAATATTTTGATTGTGAAATAAGTTATGTTTTTAGAGAATGTGGTATTGATAAGCCATAGTATTCGCCCATGGTATTATAACAAAACAATTTTTTACAAGTTAATAATATCCACTGTAAAGTGGGGGGTGAATATCCATGGTTAAGAATCTTGTCATATTTTTATAAAATATTTTGGTTGTGAAATAAGTTATGGTTTTTGGGCTTGAGGTATTGATAAGCCATGGTATTGGCTCATGTTATTGTAACAAAACCTATTCACAAGTTAATAACAAAATCAAAATATAACAAATTGAATTTTATTATTTTTATTATTAATTGCGCAAGCATTTAGATTTTTTCACTCATCCCCATACTTTTGACTTTTATTATTATTATTTAACTAAGCCCATATTTAGAATTGTTTACATACTTACATTACACCTACACATCTACTCTATAATCTATAAATATTGTATTTATTGTTTTTCAGGGAGGGAATGTAACATTTTTGAAAAAATTCAGCCTTAAATTTAATGTAACAAAGCCCTCCCAATTCCAATATTCATTTACGTTCTAAAACAAGTAGTATATCTTCACTTTTCATAGGGCGGCGAAGGGAAAACGAGTAGATATTTTCACTTTTCACAGGGCGGGAGGGAAAACTAGATTGAAGAGAGTTGTGAAATAAATTTTCACTTTTCATAAGGCAGAGGGAAAATGAGTAGCATATTTTCAGTTTTCACAGGCGGGAGGGAAAATGAGATTGAAGAGAGTTGTGAATTAAGGTTTTACCAGTAGCAGACTGATATCGAACCCCACCATTGGATCTTCAATCCATTAATGGCACCCAGGTATGTTTCATTTCTAACCTCACTGCATTTCCACCCCACTTTTAGTCTTCTTCCACACAGGAAGGAGTACACACACCTTAGATCTCTAACCCCAGCATTGGATCTTCAATCCATTAATGGCGCCCAAGTATGTTTCATTTCTAACCTCGCTACATTTCCACCCCACTTTTAGTCTTCTTCCACACAGGGAGGAGTACACACACCTCAGTTCAAAATTCACTATTTTTTTAATCCTTGCTTTTGAGTTTATGAGTAGCATATTTTCACTTTTCAAAGAACGAGATTGAAGAGGGTTGTGAATTAAGGTTTTCCCAGTAGTAGACTGATATCGAACCCCACCATTAGATCTTCAATCCATTAATGGCACCCAGGTATGTTTCATTTCTAACCTTGGTGCATTTCCACCCCACTTTTAGTCTTCTTCCACACAGGGAGGAGTACACACACCTCAGATCCCTGGTTCAAAATTCACTATTTTTTTCATCCTTGCTTTTAAGTTTACAAGTAGCATATTTTCACTTTTCACAGAATGAGATTGAAGGGAGTTGTGAATTAAGATTTTACTAGTAGTAGAATGATATTGAACCCTCCATTGGATCTTCAATCCATTAATGGCACCCAGGTATGTTTCATTTCTAACCTCACTGCATTTCCACACCACTTTTAGTCTTCTTCCACACAGGGAGGAGTACACACACCTTAGATCTCTAGTTCAAAATTCACTATTTTTTTCATCCTTGATTTTAAGTTTATGCTTTAATCTTTGTGCCTCACTTTTTTACTATTTTCAAGGATGGAATTAGCATTTGATGACTTTGGGAAGCCATTTATCATAAAAAAGAAGCAGGCGCAAAAGACCAAAATGAGAGGCTTAGATGTTCAAAATTTCTAACATTGTGGTCACCAAGGCTGTTATGAGAATACTACACACCTCACTGGGCTCCAATGGAATAAAAATGAATCTCTAGAACCCCTCTGATGATGTCATCATTAGTAAGCTCCTATTCTTTTTATTCATTCTCTATTTTCTAGATCAGTGAAACCGCCCTTAAATTATGAAAATTAGTAGAATTTATTTTAAAACTTGTATGATTCATAACTAAAAATTACTTAAATTTTTTGTAAAGACTGAAATAAACCATTAAATTATGAAAATTAGTAGAATTTACTTTAAAACTTATATGATTCATAACTAAAAATTACTTAAATTTTCTGTAAAGACTAAAATAAGCCAATACTCTGTGATCTACTCACTCTTTCTCACAAACTCTGAGGCCCACTGAGCTAGATGCTCTACATATGTCGATGCCTTCCTACTAAAGCTCTTAAAATTGGTGAATGCATTCAAATGTCGTTTGGATCATTGGACATCTAATGTGCATTAAGGGCATTTCAGCCCCTAGATTTGTATGTGCCATATTCCATCATGTTGGTTCCATTTATAGGTGCATGTCGGTTTTCGTTGTGGGTAGTTCTCCTATTTTATAGGAGCTATATTTTTAGGGCTTTCATGTCAAACATAGCTACATGGTATTGGTCCATGCATGTAATATACCCAATAACTTCTGTGCACTTTGAGGATGTGGTACTTCAATTTACCACCCAAATTTACACAAAAATTGAACCCAAATTCACACAAATTTACAAAGTAACTAAACTGAATTGTTTATGCTATTAACTATTTACTATTGACATGCATGAAACTATATATTTATGCAACTTAAATACACACAACCATTCCATTAATCACGAATCCATAAATCACAAATGCAGCTAACACAAGGAGGGCAACCTAAAAATTAATTGAGCAATGAAATAAACCATAAAAAATTAGTAATAATTCAATACAATTCATATGTACATTTAGGAATACTTATCTATATGGAATTGTTCAACAATTAGTTGCATAAGAGGGAAGTAAGATTACAATCATATAACCGAAGAGCAATCATAGTTCATATTTTACTCGATTTTTCGCTTCATCATTGACATTAGCACTATTTCAATTGATCACAAGATCCATTGTTAGTAAGATCTTTGTTTGACAATAGACCACACATAAGGGTATGCAGGCATATTGTCTTACTGTCCATAAGCATACCTGAAATATAATCTCTTCATGAGTATAATTGATGGCCTTTACTATATTGGAGCTAAGAAGTTGCTAAATTGAAGATTAATTTTTGCAAAGAATAGTGAGTAATTTCACTGCCTTTTTTATTATAAATCTTCCTCCCAAACCTGTCCCTGAAATATAATCTCTTCATGAGTATAATTGATGGCCTTTATTATATTGGAGCTAAGCAGTTGCTAAATTGAAGATTAATTTTTGCAAAGGATAGTGAGTAATTTCACTGCCTTTTTTTTTATAAATCTTCCTCCCAGACCTGTAGTTGTTCCTGGATGATAGGTACAAACAAAACAACATGATGCACTTCTTGTCTTCACATTATTGTTTTTCAAGTCTATGCTTCGAACAAGACATGATAACTCTTTTGACGATACAAAAAAAACACTTAATACTTGGTGAATAATCTGAAGAAGTGCCTTGGTGGTGTTGTGCACAAACTTATGGACAAGAACAAGAAAGTGAAAGAGAGATGTAAAATTGGTTAGAACATAGATTTTCTACTGATCACTAGATCCATAACTAATGATCCCATAGTGTTAGTAGATAATCATTCCTTCAAATAATGATCCTCATATGTCTTGGGTTATTTTTGTTTTATTCCACCTTCCATGGCACTGACTTGTAATGTGGAAGAAATGTTTTGATGAAGGATGCTAAATTAACCCACCAACTTCATAGGGCTCCAATTGACGTTATCATGTCCAGCTTCTAATTTCTAGTCTTTAAGCTCTCTCACAATGGTATATATATATTGATGGGCCTTTCTGGAATATCTATATAAATAGCTGATCTTTCACTAGATAGACAACGGAGTTAGTAGCCTGAAGTTTTCTATCACATTTTTATTTTAAAAGAGAGTCCTCTAGTTCTTCTCTCAGGGTTCCTCTCAAGGTTCCTTGTTGCCCTTCATGTTCACTTCCATCATTTACTTTGGCTATAATTTTTCTTAGTTGGGTTATTTCTATGGTTTCAGTGTTGTAGTAATTGTTCTCAACATCTCCGTAATGTTTTCATTTCTTCGATATATGCTTCTCCAATTCATGTCCACTCCTCCACATACCATGCTTTTTCTCTTTTCACAATTGGGTTCTGGACATCATCTTACCAGTTCTCATCCTAGATTTTCTTCTCTCCCTTGAATCTCCTTTGTTGGATTTGCAACAAAGGAGGGAGAAAAAAATCTGCTTTGTTGGATTTGCCTCAGTGCAAGTTCTTCTTGCTTTAATACCAATTGATCGGTGTTGGAAAATGCAAAACCTAAAGAAATGCACACCAATATGTTGTAGGTAGATAAGAAATAAAATTTACTACCCATCTCAGTGGATGGTGTTAATCACAATCAATTTAGTTCGCTAAATAGAGGCCAAACAATTCCACATGACGATTTTATCATTAAACTTGTATTATAACATTCAAGTAAATTAGTGAAATAATAGTGATGCTACTCAATTACATTCACTCTACAACAAAAATTGATCCTCATGCACAGGATTAAGAAAGGATAAATAAAAGTAAATACTCTGTTTCTCACAGAACAATGGGTTGCACGGTTTCTTGTTTAGGCAGAGATTCAATGCTAGTTCTCTTTCTAGGAGTTTACCCTTCTTGCTGCTCGGTCATTGTTCCTTAACAATCTCCTTCATTTTGAGTGGAGTGATCTTCCTCAATTTCCCAGTGATATGTCTCAACTGATCCAAGGATCTTCTTGCCCAATGATTGTGCTCAATTGGAGATGTGGAGAATACAAAATCCCTCTATAGAAACATCATCAGACATGAGTACCAAATACACGACATTTCAATTCTCCAACAGAGCTTTGGAAGCAATTTCCCCTTCCACTAGAGCTATAATTTGGCTCCGCTTCAAAGATATGCCTAGGGAATAAACAACATCCAACTTTTGCTTTCCTAGCCTTGTATTTGCCATGGCGATGGCCTTGTTGGACTGACCACGATATCTCTGAGTGGTTTTCCACCAGATGTACAAAGAGGGCTCTAGGGTCTTGTTGGCTTCCAAGGACTAAACAAAATCTTCCACAGTGGACTGTTGAGCAAAGTTGAATCTGCCATACCAAATCAGATGAACATCCACAGTAGGACTACTATTGAGCAAGGGACCATTGTGATAAGTTAAAACAAGGGGCTGGTATTCAACCAATACGGAGGAACACAGATCAATTAGAAGAAGCAAATATACAATAAACTTAAACCCTCCCATTCCCAAAATCAGAGAAACCCTACAAACCCTAGTGTTGTTGGGTTTTGCCTGACAGACAAGAAACGCCTAAATATTTTTCTCCCTCCTTTGTTGGATTTGCCTCACTGCAGGTTCTTCCTGCTTTAATACTAATCGATGGGTGCTGGAAAATGCAAAACCTGCACACATGCATACTAATATGCTATAGGTAGATAAGAAACAAAATTTACTACCCATCTCAGTGGATGGTGTCAATCACAATCAATTTACATCGCTAAATAGAAGCCAAACAATTCCACATGAGGATTTTATCATTGAACTTGTATTATAACATTCAAGTAAATCGGTGAAATCACAGTGATGCTACTCAATTACATTCACTTTGCAGTAGAAATTGATCCTCATGCATGGGATTAAGAAAGGATGAATAAAAATAAATACTCTATTTCTCACACAATAATGGGTTGTACGGTTTCTTGTTTAGGCACAGATTCCATGCTAGTTCTCTTTCCTGGAATTTACCCTTCTTGTTGTTCAATGATTATTCCTTAACAATATCCTTCATTTTTAGTGGAGTGGTCTTCCTCAATTGTCCAGTGATATGCCTCAACTGCTCCAAGGATCTTCTATCCCAATTATTGTGCTCAATTTCATTTGTGGAATTCGTTGCCTTCTTCTCGAGAGAGTCTGTTGCTTCTCTTAATTTGTTTTCCTCAACGAATTCTTCCACTTTAACCTAGTGATTTCTGGTCTATGTTAAAATTTCTTTCTCAATGCTCTCCTCATTTGCAATGAATGTCTTAATTATTGCTAGAGTTGATTTTTGTTTCATCATACAGTAATATGTTTCTGGAAACAGCAAGATCCGTGATTCCATGCCATCGCACCCTGTTGTATTTCTGTTAATTAAGTATATCTTTGTTTTTGTCTTATTTCTCTAGTAGCAGCAATCCATCATCTCAACTCCTCTTATTTTTATTGTGGTTCCAGTGTAATGGGTGAATAAACTAAGTACATTATATCTTGCCTTTCCTACCAGCTATTTTTAGAAATGTCATGTTTAAAGTGGGAGTCGGTGAAGCTAAGAGTGATCTCCTATGGGCTCATGTAAGTCTCACAAGCACAAATTGATGATTAAACATGAACGAGATGCTGGAATTTAAACACGTTTTTGGTGATGCAAGAACACTAATGGACTGGGGATGCTCCTGCATCACTCATTCCAATGTCCAACAGATAGCCTTTGTTTGAAAATATATGTTGAAGTTACAATTTATTTATCATGTGGCACCATTTGGTGCAGTTATAATAGATTGAGTAGACAAGTAGATGAATAGATTCAATAGAGAAGTGGATCCAAGCCTGAGATTCCAATGGTAGTTTTCTTGATTTCAATGATAGGAATTTGATTTGGAACATGCCCCTGATGTTTTTAACTGCTTTCAAATTTGCCATTTGACAACATGTTTATGCCCTTGTTTGAATGCTAGAATTTAGTTATTTTCCCAATAACTATTTGGAGTAGTTTACGTTCTATTTGCAGCAATAATCTCTATTTATCAGGGTTATTTGAATTAATAGGTGCATGTTTAAATACACATACATTTGAGTTCCCCTGGGTCTAGTTCATTTTATTTCATCCTTTTATTCTATCAATCCTTGTGTTTGTTGGTGATTTACAATTTGGTGATATCAATTTCTAGCTGCAACACCTTGTTGGATTTCTTAAAGATATTTCCTTGCCTTTATCTTACTATCTTTCCTGTGAAGAATGATTATTTATTTGCATACATAGGGTTGAAGTTTAAACAGTTGGTTCTGCATTTGAAGGACGATTTGCTTATATGATTTGGTTCTGTTTGGCAGGTATATCAACATTTAGAAGAAGAAGTAATGGGATTTCTTGATCCCTATGTAAATATAGTTTGCTTCGATTGTAATGAGGATGGTGATGGTGATATTTTATTATTGTGTGATCACTTTGATTTAACATATCATACATATTGTGTTGGTCTTGGAATGGTTATCCCTGAAGGGGAATGGTATTGTCAAGGCTATCAAACATCTATCCATGCACAATCCAGCACACATGATGAAGATGTTGAGGATTTTGTGCTTGATTTTGACAATGGGGATGAAGCTTAGGAATCAGAGGATTTGTGGAAGATGATCCAGTTGGGATGGTTGTAGAAAGAATAAACTTAGAGCTCAATTTATCACCACCTTCTTCTTCTTCTGCTCCTCTCGCAGAGACAAGGCCAACACATGTAAGAACAATTCACAGAAGGATTTTGCAACAAAGCACTCCAAATACATCTCCTAGATTTCCAGATGCAGCAAGGGCTTCACTTAGGCAAATTGAAGTATCTGGGACTACATCCCAAGTATCCATTGTATGGACAAAAACTCTCTTAGGTCAACACATACTTCAGGAGCATGTACAGGCTTTACATGACAATTGGTCTATACCAGGAAAAGGCTTTTAGCAGTTTTCACCTAGCTCTTCCCTTGATAGATTTGGGGCCAGAGATGGGACTGATGCAATTGTACAACCCACACCCAACAGCAAGTTGCTTCTCTTTCGTGAATCAACTCGGAGAAGTAATTTAGCCCCTGTTTTAGAGATGGAAAATTATACAGTTAAATCTAATGTTGATCAGGCGTGGGCAATGATGGAACATACTCTAACATCAAGAGAAGATAATATAGGTCCGGCTAATTCTCATAAAGATGGAATACATTGGTAGGGATCATCTTCTGGTCATAAAAAAATGATTTATAAGAATTGATGGGCAATGCAAGGTCAAGTGTTGTGAGCGGAAGCATCTTAACTGCTCATGTACGATCAAGAACTAGCTATAGTCAAGATAGACACATTCCTGCAACTACTAACTATTTGGAAAATCCAAAAAGGATAACAGAGGAGATCTCATGTAGGGATGTTGGAAATAATAGGCTTCCAGCACCTAGTGTTTCTAATGAGATATTGGGTATAAGATTATCTTAAAGAAGTAACAGTTTACATCATCAGCTAAACAATGGCACTTCATTTAGTAAACCTCATGAAAATGGAGTCCGCAAAGTTGAAGGTGCAAAGGAGAAGGTGATCTCCATGGTAAAATCTCACATGAAGTGCACACTCACAAGGGAACATAGGTAAAAGCATATGTATTTTTCCTTATTTTATGGTTTGTCTCTATAGAGTTGATTTTATTGGGTGTACACTGTATGCATCTCAAAATTTCTCTTTAGGAAATCCTATTTTTATTCTTTCCAAGAAAAACTCTCTGGGGAATCCCAATGGATGTTTCCCCACATTCATGGATGGCATCCCTGGTAAACCCATTGGCATTGACTAGTGCACCTCACCCAAGGGATTTTGAACAGGGCACCTGCTAGCACAGAACTAGCCAAATACCCAGTAACATTAATGGCATTCGATTGGGCTAACCCCTTGGGCTTAATAAATCATAATCAACTACACTATTTTCCATATTAACATATTGATCCTATTTAACATTTTTTTAGAGTAACCATAATAATCCATGTATGTTCCTATTTTTATTTTGGTTTTTAATTCCTTTTTTGGTGTGGTGACAACTTTATATGGCTGTATAGATGTTTATTTTTGTCAGAGTATATGTTGAAAAGTAGATGCTCTCTTACATTCTACCTTGTCTTTTATGTATTGATGGAGTTCAGTTTCATTAGTTGTGACCCAAGAACTATATCAGACATGTATACAAGGGTTCTTGTATCACTATTTATAAACTGAACAGTTTCCTTAAACAAGCAAAGTAGATCCTTAATGCAACATGTTTGCATCTCAGGGAACTTCCAATCCTAATAAATGAGGTGAAATTTAAGTGTTTCCAGAATCCAAATCTCAGGTTTTGTGAATTCACTCATACATGGTCCTGGAAAAGCGAAGTGAAAATTTAATTATTTCCAAATCTTAAGTTTTGTGAATTCACTCATATTTGGTGTTGGAATATTTTGAGCAAACGGGAAGAATTTCTTTTAGTTGCATTCAAATTTTCCAAAAATAATACTAAATTTATCCCTGACTAAAATTCTCTCTGAAATGGCTTTGGGATTGAAAATTTTGTAAATATTTTTAGGGAAACAACCCAAAATACGTTTTCTAGATTAGATTTTTATAACACTAGGTACTAAAATAGTCTTCTATTTTTTGCTACAAATGTCTGATAGAGTCTGCCCAGAAACTAATCAGAAAATTAGGTAGATGCGTTGGACGAACTAAACAATTTTGAATGAATAATCACTTAACATAAATGATATAATAGGTTCCATAAATATATAACTTAGAAGCATGAACTGAAGAAGAAATCTCAATGAGATTGACATATTCTTAGTTGAGTTGAATGAGGCTAGGAATAACTTTGACTAGAGGGTGTTGAAAATGGCAGAATTTTGTTCTCGTTGGATAGATTTAGAACTAAAAATAAGTAGTTTTATTTCTTGCATAACTTCGGAAGATTTTTATATCTCGAGTCTCAACCTTATTGAATAGTATGATTTATGCCTTACAATGTTGAGATATGTTGTGATACCACTTGTTAGTAACCTAAACACTTTGGATGAAAATTTAGTTGTGACTTTTACTTGCAAAAGATATAAGTGAAAATATAGATTAATTGTCCCTTGTGTAGAATTTCCTTGAAATTCTGCTACTACTTGAATGAATAAATCTGAAACTAATTGTTGCACCAAGACAAAAAAATATCTCTACAAATTTGTAGTGGAATAGAACAGAAATAAAACACGGTCACACTATAGCAAAAAAAAACAAAATTTTCTAGGAAACCCAATAGGGAAAACCTTCTGCTAGCTGTAGAAATTTAAAATACTATCCATATTAGACTTTGAGACACCTTCTTCAAGACCATGTTCATTGAAGCTTATTGATTTCCATATTCATTTTCATAAGCATTAGGGTTGTTTTCTGTCAAATCAGAGTAGCTAGTAAGTGTCTCTTTGATTTTAGAAAGCAGATCAGGATCAACTTCATCGAAGAATCCCCTAGAAGGCTCATCAGTAGCAAGAAGAAAGGTCTTTTTTTATTTTATTTCATCACATGCATCCATCATAATCATTGATTTGTCTTCATTTCTTTCACAGTCATTTTCAATGTCAGATGCAAAAGGTAATTTAGTATGATATAATCCTTAGGTAACCAACCTCAGACATATTGTTGGTTAATTTATGGTGTTTGAAGTTTATTGAGTTTGAGTTTTATCATGAAACTAATAGAAGCATACTAGCATGGGTGAGTTGATTATCTTGATAACAATGTTATGGTTTGATCTAGTCCATGAAAGGAACTTATAGTTGATGGTAAAAATTTCACATTCCTTTCATTTTTTTATATTCACATATAACAAATATCTTTATGTTATAGCCTCTAGCTAGATATATACAATAACTGCCACTCAGAAGTTGGATGCCATCATTTTAGACCTTGAGCTTACTCAACTTACCTTTGTTTGAGTTGAAAATGTCATTAGATCTCATTATATCATCTATTGCAGAGCATGAATCCAATTTACCTTTGTTTCAGTTTAAAATGTACTTAGATCTTGCTATATCATCTTTTGTAGAGAATGAATCCAATTTCTCATAGTCCATTTGCTTGAGGTATAATAAAGCTACTTTAATTCATTAAACTTACTTTTCATATTCTATTTGTTGATTGTGATTCTGCAGGCCACGTCTGCATTGGAAAAGGGGCATATTTAATGAAGTATGGAAGGAGAGGGAAGCTACAGTTATGTCCTTTCAAACTTTCTAAGGTATGTAATAAAATTTAAAAAAAAATCTCCATAGAATGTTGTGCTTTAACTTTTTCTTTTGATAATGGATTATTTATGTGATCTCCCCTCTATTACACACAAGCAGAGTCCAAACATACATGGTTTTTTGGGATATGTGGATAATGGATAGATTTACGCTAGCCATTTAACTAGAAATTTACACTATAGAAGATCAAGCATTTACAGTTGAATATTTCCTTGCCACTAAATTAGAGTTGAAGATTCAGACTCCTATATTTCGGGCATATACCTCACTTTTAAATCAATTTATTGTTGACTCTGTATAGACCTTCCATGGGAGGGCAAAGAGTGATCACTACCATTGCTTAATCTTTTTGCAGACCAAGTAAAGATTCCAAATGTGTATAAATTAGTGGCTCCTTGGAGAATCCCAAGAGTGGCACTATTGTAGCAACAAGAAATTCGTTTATTTTGAGTTCTTCATTAGTGCATTGATAGTATATTGTTTATTCCATAGAATACCTCAACAGTGTATGATCAAATTATAGTTAAGCATGTCATAATATTTTGACTTACCCTCTTTTAGAGGGAAACTAGAGTGTGTGTCAAGCTTGCACATCACAATTGTATCATGCAAAGTTTACCTGGGACAAGTTTTGTGGATCTAAGTAGCAAGATACCTGTTGGAATTCAAGAGGCAACAATACTACAAAGTGGGAAAGAGGTTTCACAGTTAACCTGGCTTTCACATTATGGTTAGAGTTGGTTTGTTGGCTGGATACCCCAACTTCCTTTTTATGACTGAGTGCAAGATTGAATCCTTCGACATATTCCTCACTCAATTGTCATTAAGTGATGGGTTTTCTCAGAAGTGCTTCACACCTATAAAATTTACTAGAGTTGTTCTTCAGTCTTTGGAGGTGGTTCGATTTTCAAAGCACACAGGTACAAGAAGAGAAGAAATAATATGCCCGACTAATTTGAAGTTATCTACCTGTGAATAGGGTGTTCCCATTCATAAACCTAACAACTCGCTCTACTTATTTCTAGTGAACAACTTTGGGACTTGCCATGAATCGTGAGACAATTCCGACCCCATAACTATAAATTTCTTATTTAAATCTATTCCCAGTATATTAGAATCTTCACATGGAGAACTCCACTCTTGTTTTGAAAGAACCTGCAATCGACTTGTACCATGCTATTTAATCTTTTCAGTATTTATTTGCATCCTTGGTCTGTGACATAAATATGCAACAGGCTACCTTGAATTTTCTATACTAACACTCCTAAAAAATAATAAAGTATGCCCAAATCTATCATTTCAAACAATCTATGTAGCTCACCTTTTGGTTTTTCAATTATCAAAGTCATTACCTATATTGATGAGATCTTATACAACCGATACCACAATGACAATATATGTTATAGTTTTATCCGTGTTTCTCTGAAGGTGTTTCTCCTTCAGTAGAGTAGCAATACACTACAGTTTCCATTTAGGAGAGAAGTGTACCCAGTAGCAACCTTGGCCTATGTGCAGATGGGTTGAATGCACATTAATCTCTATTTGTTGTTTTGAAGGTGTTTCTCCTTCAACAATACTTCATCTCAATATATCCTTTCAGTTTTCACCTTTAGTAGATGCATGCAGCCTTGGGATACATGTTGTAGATTATAGTTTTCCTATGAGATTGTAGCAGCGATGAAAGAAGTGCATCGATTTTAGGAATCTTGTGGTTGTTGTATGAAAGCATGTTTGTTTATTTTTTCCCAAACTTAGATACAACCATATTTAGTATGCTTTTATAGTTTTACTTAGATGCTCACTTTTCTTAATTTAGGTGTTTTTCTTAGTTCTGTTTTATGCACAGATTTGTCTTTAAGAAAAGTGCAAAATAGAGAAGGGTTCTATATTTTGAGTAGGGGACACACTTCTAGGTAGGAGGTACTCTATTCTAGGAAGATTTTTCCATGCAGGTTAGGTTCTTTATCCGAGAATCCCAACAGGCATTATTGTAGCAATAAGAAATTCATTTATTTTGAGTTATTCATTAGTGCATTGATAGTATATTGTTTATTCCATGCAATACCTCAATAGTGTATGATCAAATTACAGTTAAGATTGTCATAATATTTTGACTTACCCTCTTTTAGAGGGAAACTAGAGCGTGTGTCAAGCTTGCACGTCACAATTGTATCATGCAGAGTTTACCTAGCACGAGTTTTGTGGATCTAAGCAGCCAGATACCTGTTGGAATTCAAGAGGGAACAATACTACAAAGTGGGAAAGAGGTTTCACAGTTAACCTGCCTTTCACATTATGGTTGGAGTTGGTTTGTTGGCAAGATGCTGGATACCCCAAATTCCTTTTTATGACTGAGTGCAATATTGAATCCTTCAACATATTCCTCGCTCAGTTGTCATTAAGCGATGGGTTTTCTCAGAAGTGCTTTACATCTATAAAATTTGCCAGAGTTATTATTGAGTCTTTGGATGTGGTTATCTTTTGAAAGCACACACGTACAAGAAGATGAGAAATAATATGCTCGACTTATTTCAAGTTATCTTCCTGCGAATAAGGTGTTCCCTTGCATAAACATGATGACTCGTTCTGCTTCTTTCTAGTGAAAAAATTTGGGACTTTTCATGAATTGTGAGCCAATTTCAACCCCATAACTATCAGTTTCTTATTTAAAGTTATACCCACTAGATTAGAACCTACACAAGGAGAATTCCATTCCCGTTTCAAAATAACATGAAATCGACTTATACCATGCTATTTAATATTTTATGTATTTCTTCGTATCCTTGGCCTGTGACATAATGACGCGAGAGGCTACCTTGCATTTTCTATACTAACACTCCTAAACAATAATAAAGTATGCCCAATTATGTCATTTCAAATGATCTATGTATCTCACCTTTTGGTTTTTCAATTATCGAAGTTGTTACCTATATTGATGATATCATCGACAACTGAAGCCACAGTGACAATATCTGTTAGAGTTTTATCCGTATTGCACTAAAGGTGTTTTTTCTTCAGCAACACTACAATACATTGCAGTTTCCATTCAGCGGAGAAGTGTACCCAGTAGAAGCCTTGGTCTGTGTGCAAATGGGTTGAATTCACAGTAGACTTTATTTATTCTTTTTAAGGTGTTTCTCCTTCAATAGTACTTCATCTCAGCAGATCCTTTCAATCTACACCTTCAACAGATGCACACAGCCTTGGGGTAAATGCTATAGGTTCCATTTTTTTTGTGAGGGTATAGCAACGATGAAATAATCGCATCGATTTTAGGCATTGTATTGTTGTTGTATGAAATCATGCTTGTCTAGTGTTTCCCAAAATTATATAGAGCCATATTTATTATACTTTTATAGTTTGACTAAGATGCTCACTTTTCTTAATTTAGGTGTTTTTCTTAGTACTATTTTATGCACAAATTTATCTTTAAGAAAAGTGCACAATAGAGAAGGGTTCTATATTTTGAGCACGGGACACTATTCTAGGTAGGAGGTACTCTATTCTAGGAAGCTTTTGCCATGTATGTTAGGTGCTTTATCCTAGACAGAGTTCCAAGTCCTTTCCTCCTTGATAAAGTCCCTACCAGACAAGACACCGATGGATAGAGTTCCAAGTCCCTGAATTTTCCAAAAACCCACCTAATCTTAGCTATCTAGCCTAAAATCCTTTACATTCTAGTCATATCTTGGTTGTTATTTCATAGAGAGAGCCCTCTCTAGTTTGGTAGGGCTAGCTACCAAACTAAAAGCTTGTTTTGTGGTTACCTCTGTCGATCTCCTCATCAACCTGGGACATTATGGAGGATAACAGATGGCATGACAATAAGGGAGTGCCAAGGTGTTCTAATGAATGTAAGGTTCCAAAGTCATGGAAAAGGGAAATGCTAGTTGTGAGGTCATGACTGTCAAGGTGTGTTAGGGAATGCTAGGGCATGTTAAGATGTGCTAGGTAGTACGAAGACATGTCACACAAACTTTGGTGCATTTGCAATATTTGGTGCATTTGATAGTTATAGGTCCTTTATAGGTTATAAATGTCTTCAGAGTTTCACTTCTAATTAAGCATTCAACTAAACATATTGATTCTCTTATACATAAGTATTTTTCCCTCCACCCAATTTTCATAACTTCAATAACCATTAGGTAGCGACCTACAGCTTCGATGTTGCTTTTATTATTTAGTAAAATATTGCCGAGACTTTAATTTATTGAAAGTTGTAGAATTTACAATTTATGAAGTTTCAAGATCTAGTTTTTAAAAATATAATTCCTTAAAGGGTGCTAGCTCAATGGAAGAGCACCTGCTAGCAGGAGGTTGGTGGTTCGATTCCATCGTGCCCTGACATCCATATGGAATGGCGACGATCAATTTTTGGTGATGGAGGCTCTTTTGACCATCACCAATGAGCTTTGGTGACATTTTTCGACCCTCACCAAAATATGAAATGGTGACGATCAACGAACGCCACCATATATATGCATCAATAGTGACGACCCTCAAAGGTCCGTAACCATAAATCGTTGTTGTTGATATGAAATGGTGATGGTTGTTTTCCGTCATTATAGTCATTATTCGTGACAAACCTTGAATATCACCACAACACCTATACTTCTAACAATGCAACTTTTGGTGACGGTCAATGAATGTCACCATATATATGCACCAATAGTGACAGTCATTAAAGATCCATCACAATAAATCATTATTGTTCAGATGAAATGGTGGTGGTCACTATCCGTCATTATAATCAATATTTGTGACGGACCTTGAATGTCACCATAACACATATACTTTTGGCGATGCAACCTTTGGTGACGTTCAATTTTTGGTGACCGAGGTTATGGTCCATCACCATTTCTCATATGCAATGGTGACGGTCGCTATCCATCATTATAGATCATTATTGGTGACGAACTTTGAATGTCACTAAAACACCTATACTTTTGGCGACGCCACCTTTGGTGACATTCAGTTTTTGGTGACGGAGGCTATGGTCCATCACCATTGCTCATATGAAATGGTGACAATCACTATCCATCATTATAAATCATTATTGGTGATGGACTTTGTATGTCACTACAACACCTATACTTTTTGTGACGTTCAGTTTTTGGTGACGAATGCTCTTTTGACCGTCACCAATGAGCTTATGGTGACATTTTTCACCCCTCACCAATGTCCTCTTTTCTTGTAGTGAATGCTATGGTCCACTGCACACCTCGGTGGAAGTTAGCTCATCAGGCATCAAATCCGCATACTTGTCCAATACATTGGAAGTATCAGTTGGAACAGACATCCCCACTCCATCATCGCAATTAACTTCCCTGATGACTATCACATATGTCTCCACATATGAATCCTGCATCGCTTTCCTCAAGCTTAGTGCATAAACATGTTGCACCTTCACTTCTTTCCTTCACTTATGAGTCATCAAATTCCAAGTTCGTGAGCCTCCAATCAACATAATCTCATCAGAAAACGGGACAATAATCACCTTATTTCCCTTCAGAAAATCCTACCCCAATATCATGTCAAAGTCGTTCATCTCCATCACTATGAAGTCCAATCAACACTACCAGTCTCCAATTCGAATTGGCACTTCATCTACCAATCCCAACACTTTAGCCTTCGAGTTCACTGCCTTGACTTCCACATTAGTTGGAATAATCTGCAGCCCAACTTCTTTTGCCAATCTTGTCATCATGAAGTTGTGTGTGGCACCCGTGTCCACCAAAGCTTGGATAGTTTTTCCATGAAATTCCAAGTCAAGAAACCCCAAACTATGTATCCAAGATTTCTTTCCCAAAATTCCAAACTATATACATACCTGGTCTCTGCATCTTGCTTTATTACTGGCTCTGATACCATATGTCACAGCCCCGATTCTTTTTTCTCGAATTGAGCTACGTGCAGCACCGACTAAATGCTTTAACACATTAGTTTCCTTCACATTTCCCGGACTACACCTACTTAATTCATCTTTCATCATTTTATAACAGTTAAGTGCGGAAATTCTTAACTAACAGTCACAACATCTTTATAAATGCAAGAGACACATTTTCCATGTAAATATCAGTTTAATATAATTTTTTTGCAAATTTACAATCTTCCAGGGGACGAGTTCAACTCGTTTTATAAGTTTACAACAGTTCAGGCAAGTTGCCTAATTAGTCGGCTTATTTCACGTCCTGACTGCCTCTCATCGTGCAGACTTGCCCACGTCCAGTGTCCTCATCTTGTCTATCACACTATCCACACCTGTGGCCTATCCACCACGCGCTTGTTCAAACTTTCCCACGCCTGCGCCTTCCAATGCATCACCGTGTCTGCCCTCCCTGTAGGCCCGCCCACCTGGGGTCACCTTGCCCGACTGTCCGCCGCGCCCAGATTTGCGACAGACCGACCCGCCCTTGCTACGATCGTCCTCACCCAACCCAACTCTTTGGTTTTTCTATCTTATTTCCCCACGTGTAGGCTCATCTACCTGACCCGTCTCGCCTCTCCACCGTATCATGTCTTCACACTTGTTCGCTTAGATGTCTTTTGGTTTGATGCCACTTCCATATATATATATATGAATTCATTTGTTGGGAGGGGGCTCGGTTATGTCTGACTGACCCATCCTTACAACACTCCAACCTTCCTACACGTCGACTAATTCTCAACTCATCGGCCCAGTGTGGATCCACCCATGGTGTCGGTCATCGTGCAACACCTCTGCCTACAAACCAACTCATTGCACGTGCCCAACACTTAGTCGATTTCATTGTTGGCGCTCCTCATCTAGTCGGTTAAATGTGCTCACCCCGACTCGTCAGTTAAACACGCCCACCATGACTTGTTGGCTAAGTGCACTTAACCACCCAATGGTTATGTGTGTGCCCACCCAGCTCATGAGTTAAACACACCCGTCGACTCGTCCGCTAGCTCGTCGGTTAAACGCACCCAGTTTAGGCACTCGACTCGTCCAAGTGCAATGGTGATGACTCGAGGGCCTGACACCCCTAGGTGTCATGCCCCTATTGTGGCAATGGTATTTCAACCACACATAGGATGGTGCGGCACTGCTACTCACTTTCTTTTCACCAATACTTATGAGTACAAAATACACCTAACCATTCAACACTTAGTTATTTTCTTCAATTATACTAAGCATTATCATTACACAGTGGAAGTAAACATTCATATCATCATCATATGTATGCACAATAGAAATACTTTGTTTTAATGGGAGGGGAACTCCCAGATTATAGAGTCTACCCAATAATACAATAATTCAATCTTTTTACAAATACAAGTTAGCCTTTGCTGGAAAATCTAAATTTCACCTCAGTAAGGCTACCCAAAAATCATGTAGTTTACATGACCATGGGGGGTTGCCCACCTCACCGAGTCATGTCATCCTCGTTCAGCATTTCCCACCTACTGTGTCGTCATTTAGGGTTTCCCACCTACTGTCATGCAAGGTCATCCAACCTTTGTGTAGAGTTGCCTAGTCGCACCGTGCAGGAGTGCCCACCTACTATCGTGCAAGGTCGCTCAACCACCACCCACTGCTGCCCAACTCGCCGTCAAAACTTCATCAGTTCTGTCTACCCGTGTAGACCTGCCCAGTCGAGCTGGGTCGTTTGGCCACACCCGCAGGTTGGGTCACCCAGCTTAGTCGGGTCTCCTGCCGTTTGGCCGCGCTCACCGCAACTTGGGCCACCCGTCAACCTGTTACCTTCCTGCGACTTCACCAAAAGCTGTCTACCCATGTCCGTTAGTTTGTTGTCATGTACCACAGCTCGCCCTTCTTGCACACTTTCCCAACCTGCAACTTGCCCTTTGTTTCTCGGCTCAACACTTCGTCCCCTTGTCCACCTACACCTTGCCTCGGCCTTATCCTTTCTTCTCTTGCTCACCCAAGTGTCTAAGTGCTCAAACTTGCTTGAGATGACATGATTCTTATTCTCAAGTCGTCCTCCCTTACTTATATGCATTCATCCATGTTTAAGTGGGTCGACCTACCTCCAGGCCGACCATACAAATCATCCACCAATTCGTCAACCAACCATCTTGGGTCCACCTTCACACGTCCGTCCGCCCAGGGCATCCTCCTCCATACATCTTCCCAATCTCAATTTTTCAACTCTCCCTATAACTCATCGTCACGATGCTCCACACTTAGCTAAATTTCCATTTCGGTTTTCCAACTCCCATGTGACTCATTTGTGCGCGCCCACCGGGGCGCTCGACACATGGGTCGCCTGACACGCTCGTCCAACTCACCACACCATCGCACAACTCTCCAGGGGCATTTAACCAAACACTCCCTCTAGTCATATCATCGGGTGCACTTGTTTGCCACCTTTAACCAAAATTGTGCGGTTGTCGCATAAAGTTGACTCGTCGTATATAACCAAAGATGACTCACCCATCACATGAAACCAACTCGGGCACCCGTTGCAGACATGTGGCACACCATCCTTGTCTCGATGTCCCGACATCCTCCACCACTCTAAAAGTGTTGTCACCCTCGGCAACACCATCTCAGCAACCACCATCGCTAAGACTGAAAGTATGGGTACCTAGATGTGTCCACCTCTGACCTGCCTCATGCCATCGATATGCCAAACTCTGCAAGAAAATCATGTGATGGATCCCCTCATGTTGGTAATTATTTGGGTATCTAATCCAACCATACATCGCCTCCACAAGAATGCATGCTCCCTACATCATCATGACTCATCTCTACACACTGTTGCCAATCAAGTCCATCTCACCCCAGATGCCTGCTAAAAACATAGGAGACTCACTGCCATGAGCAGCTAACAATGAGCCTCATCCCCATGTCAGTCTAAGAAGAGAGGGAGGAAGTGGAGGCTGAAGGCTCTCCCTCTTCCTCAGCTAATAGCTCAATCCACCTGTCTGGATCTTCCTCCTCCAATCTCTACATGTATGTTTCTCGATTCTTCGTCTGAATCTCGGGTCTAGCATCTCCATCTCCTTCCACTGCCTCTAGTTTGCTTGATAGATCCAAGATACTATCAAACAATGATCTAATCACCTGTGACTACTCCATAAGTTTTTTCCTCCGTACAAGACAACCTATTATAGACTTCCTCATCTTGCTTGACTTCCTCCACGTTCATGTCAACTTACACTCAATTTTTATAGCCCCTATGGTTGGTACACCAATGGGATCATCATCACGCCCGTCGTAAATGTACAACTTCTTCAAGTGTGGCACCATCGTAGCTTCAAACTGTTTCATAAATTCCTTACCCATTACAAATCATAATCGTCTATTCACGTGATTGTGAAGTCGACTTTCCCATTCCATTCACCTATGCTCGAATCCACTTATTCTACTATACCAATCACTGAATTTGGTCGAGAGTTCACTGCTTTCAACTATGCTTGAGCTGGTATGAACTTCAACTCGATATTACTCACAATTTCTTCCCTCATGAAGTTATGAATCGCACCACTATCCACCATTGTGAGTACAATGCCTTGCCCAATCTTCATCTCCACATACTCCAACTTGTTCCTTGCAAGATCCTGTCATGAGACTGCTTATGTAGCTACTGCATCTCCCAGAATCTTCATCACTCCAACGAATGTTTCTTCTTTCTTCTTCTTCACATCGGCTTGTGCTACTGCTACCACTTTCAGTCTTGAAAGACAAATCTTCATTGTATGTGGTTCTTCACAAATCCAACACTTCAGAGGTTTCTTTGTCTTTGACTTGTCATTCGATCTCGAAGGCTCTTCTTTCGTAGACTTCTCTTTCAGCTTATCTATCTTCTTCTTTCTCTCTTCAGTTCCTTCATCATAATGTTATACCAAGAGATCAACTGTTGCAAATGCTTCCTCTAGTGTCTTGATCTTCTGCCTCTTCACCTCATTGCATGCCCAAGGTTTCAATCCTATGATGAAATTGAATACCTTGTCCTTTTCTGCCATATCAGGTAACTCCAAGATCGCACTCGAGAACTCCCATTGATATGCTTGTAGGCTTCCTGTTTGCTTCATATATTTAATCTTCGTCCTTGCATCCCAAGTCTCATCTTGTGGGCTAAAATGAGTCTACAAATCTTTCTTCATGTCGTCCCAAGAAGAGATTTCTTCAACATCACCATTGGAAATCTGATCCATCTTTCTGTGCCACCACATCTTAGCATATTTAGTCAAGAATTGAGCAACTACCTTGACTTTGGCCTCATCATTAGGTATACACAAACGCTCCAAGTATTGCTCCATATACCATAATAAATTCACAAGAGCTTTCACACTCCTCATCCCATCATAAGATTCAAGTTCTTTGACCTTCACATAGGCAACTCCTCCAATATAACCTTTCCCAATTGATTTCTTCAAAAAAACTATCTCGTTTCCAGCATCACCAAGTTCCTTCTGCAACTTCGAGATTTCTGCCAAACCTTGATCTCTCGTAGCTCCAATGTACTTGAATTATTTCTTTGTTTGTGTATACATCCATTCAATATAATCGTATCAAATTTTGAGGTCTTCAAATTCTTCCTTCAACTTCATGTGCATATCCCAAAATTTAACATTCTCAACTTTCACCAAAGCCACTTCAAAAGCTATTTCCTCCATTTTGTCCAACACTTTATGCATGAAAATTGTCCCAGCATCGCTGCTAGATTCCCTCATCATAACTTGAGGTTCTTTCACTTGAACATCCATCAGCTTCGCCTATGATCTAGTAAAGACCATGCAATTCTTTTGTCGTTCAACTTGACCCTTCACTTTCCCTTGTCAAACTTTCCAAAGCCCTGTAAAAAGCTTAATATCAACTGTCTCCAAGAGATATCTACTTCTTCAAAGGCTTTTGATACTAACAATCACAAAATATCACTCCAATCTACAAATCGTCAAAGTCTTGCAAAAACATGCCTCTGATACCAGCTATCACGCCCCTATCCTAGTGGTGGTCTTTCAACCGCACATAGGCAAGTGCGACACTGCTACCCACTTTCCTTTCACTAATACTTATGAGTATGGATTACGCCTAACCATCCAATGCTTAGTTATTTTTTTCAATTCTACTAAGCATTATCATCACACAACATAAATAAGCATTCACATCATCATCACATCATCATATGTATGCACATCAGAAATACTTTCTTTTAATGGGAGGGGCAACTCCCAGATTATAGAGTCTGCCTAATAATACAATAATTTAATCTTTTTACAAATATAAGTACAATTTAGCCTTTGCTAGAAACTCCAAATTTCACCTTAGAAAAGCTACCAAAAAATCTTGCGATTCACCTGCTCGTGTCAGGTCGCCCACCTCACTGGGTTGGGTCGCCCTCATTCAGCATCGCCCACCTGCAGTGTCGTCATTCAGGACTGCCCACCTACTATCGTGCAGGGTAGCCAAACCTTTGTGCAGATTTTCCTGGTTGCACCATGCAGGAGCACCCACCTGCTATCGTGCAGGGTCGCCCAGCCACTGTTCAGAACTACCGTTCATTGTTTCCCAACTTGCCGTCGGAACTTTACCAGTTCTATCTGCCCGTGTAGACCAGCCCAACAGCGTCGGGTCGTTCGGCCGCACCTGCGGGTTGGGTCGCCCGTTGTTCAGTCATGCCCACCACAGCTCAGCTCGCCCTCTGGCCTATTACCTGCCCGCACCTTCACCGAAACTTGTCCGCCCATGTCCGCTAGTTCGTTGTCATGTACTGCAGCTCTCCCTTCATGCACACTTGCCCAACCTACAACTTGTCCTTTGTTTCTCGTCTCGACACTTCATCCCCTTATCCATCTATGCCTTGCCTCAGCCTTATCCTTTCTTCTCTTGCTCACCCAAGTGTCTAAGTGCTTGAACTTTCTTGAGATGACTTGATGCTTATTCTCAAGTCGTCCTCCCTTATATGCATTCGTCCATGTTTAAGAGGATCGGCCTACCTCCAGGCCAACCATACAAATCGTCCACCAATTCCTCCATTAATTCATCAGTTAAAAATCTTGGGTCCACCTATGCACGTCGACCCACCCAGGGCGTCCTCCATACGTCGACCCAATCTCGGTTTTTTGACTCTCCCTATAACTCGTCATCACGATGCTTCACACTTAGCCGAATTTCCATTTCAATTTTCTGACTCCCATGTGACTCGTCCATGGGCACCCACCCGGGCGCCTGACACACGGGTCGCATGGCACACTCGTCCAACTCGTCACATCGTCGTACAACTCACCAGGGTGTGTTTAACCGAATGCTCCCTCTCGTCGTATTGTTGGGCACGCTCGTCGTCGCCTTTAATGAACTCGTACGATCATTGCATAAATTTGAATCATCACACATAATCGAAGATGACTCACCCGTCGTATAAAACCGACTCGGGCATCCGTCGCACACATGTGGCACACCCTCTTCGTCTCGGGGTCCTAACACTAGGGGTGGCCATGGAGACGAGTAAATCTACAAAACCATAAATGTGACAAACCCTATCTTCCACAAACTAGACATTATATATTAAAGAAATATATTATAAATATCTCTCTGCTTTATCTTTGAAGTATGTAGTAAACACTTCATGGTAAGAAGAATTTTTCCTTACTCACCTAAAGAGAAAAAAATCAAATGTGATGTTGTACATGGTTGTATCTTGAGACATGATGCCCATATCCTTTGTTAGAGTGACCAAAAAAGGATCTTAGCAAGTTATTACCCTCTAAATGCATTGTTTTGTGTTCCTTTAGTGCTACCTTAGTGACTCTAGAAGTCATCCCCGTGGAGATTTCTTTGGAATGCAAAGTTATTTCTAATTTTGAGAGGATTTCCTCTATTGATCTAGGTTGGCCCAAATCTCGAATATTGGGAAATTTTCATTATTCAATCAGTTTCTCAACAATAGTATGGATGCATGTGCAATGGGATATTCAGTATAATATGTATTTTTCTAACTTTTACCCCACCCTTTGCAGTTGGTGTTACAGATCCATTTGGGCACATCAAATCCCAACATCCAGATCAGTGTTTTAGGGCTCATCAAACCCTAATTTCAGTTGCTTCATGCCCTAAACAAGTCACCCCTTCGAATGGCTCCTTCCCAGATAGTTTCATGACTTGAAGACATCTAGAAATAGTCTCTACAGGGACCAACGCAGGTAAGCCCTTGTAAAGGTGTGTTGCAGAGCAGTTGAGTCCACTGCCAGGGTGCTCTATAGAGCACTTAGGCTTCCTTTCACCTGTGCTGGGCAAGAATGAGCGAAATTCACATAGGGTTTGGGGAATATTCTTATCTTTTGGAGCCATCTGGAAGGTTCCCTCACTTATCAACTTCTACGAGCTCAAAAATGGATGAGGAATGAGTTAAGGTGCATCATATCCTCTCATCCCTTTCTCCATGGAACTAATTCTAAGTATGGAAGTCCATTCAATGCCGCCAATTATGACAAAACCTCCTTCATCTTCCTATAAATTGACCACTCATCTAAGTGATCGGGGGCTGGATTATGTTGAATTGTAAGGAGATAATGCTGCTATGAGATTTGGCTTTGAAGCAAGTATTGTAATGATACAAGTTTGTCATGCTTTTGATGTGATGTGGATGGGATCCAAGCTAGAGGAATGGCTTTCAATCAAACACCAATGGTTGTAATTCCTTCGTCTATCTAATAAAGTGTTTGAACCTTTTTCCCATATGTTTGTGTTGTTTCATAATGCTTATATGTGTGAATTGTATATGATTCCTTTCACTTATGTTCAATAGATCGTATGCTTTGATTGGTTCTTTATTTTATGTTGTGTTTACAAGGTACTTCTCAAGCGGATTAAGTACGAGAAGGAGCAACAAGATCAATACAAGGGAGACGAGAGGAAAGCAGAACTACAAGTAGGTCTTCTATCTCCTCATCTTATCTATTGCTTATAGGAAAAGTCTAAAACACTTTAAACTGTTGTTCTAGATACAGCTACTTATCTAGGGAATTAGTATTTATCCATAGATACCAAATTCTGCAAAACAGTTGGTGAATGCAGCACAATTAAATTTATTTTTCTTTCAGTCATTCTTAGAAGGTATTGAGGTGCATATAGGTTCTCTTTTTTACTGCATTTTGAGCATTGGCCATGTTTAGTAGTGATAATATTCGAATAGATAGGTCCTGAAATTCTTTTGAATTGGTGTACCATTGTTTCAATGTTGTCCCCATCTCCTCTGTTACTTCACCAATGTAGTCCCTAAGCTCAAATATTCTTATTCTATTTATTTCTTAGTGCTTTACCTCTTCCTCTAGATCTTTGATTTTGACTTTATATTCCTCTATTTCCTTGGTCATATCTTCGACATTTTCCTTAAATTGCTTATTAATAACCACTTTTGTTGAGGCTACTGATAGGGGTTCCTTAAGGTATCCATGATCATATGAGTTCCTTAAGGTATCCACTATCATATGGGTTCCTTATTCATATCCATGATCATTGGTATTTTTATAATTACTTGATGAAAGGCGATTTTTCCAGTAAGGCAAAATCCCTTTCACTTACAAATTTCAATCCTGAGGCCTATGGGTTATGGCCTACAAACCTATCGGAAGCATTATTGAGGCCTTAAGCCTTTAAACCCGAAACCATTCAATTTAATCGATACATAGGAAATACACACGGAAACATGGAAACACCCGCTTCAAACCCATAAGCCGGATCTCAAAAAGAATGAACCGCGTTCATAAATCGTCGGGTCCACACATCAAAGACATCTCCACAACACTGCTCCTTCCTTTCTTCGATCACCGATCAAACAACTTGCACGACAATCTTCCACCATTGATCAACTCCTTTTGATCTGACGGTTGACATTGATTTCGGGTGGACCACTTGCATGGTGGTTACCTGCCCGAAATCAGTGGTTTTTCTCTCTCCTCCGCTGCTATGTGTTGAGCAGTTAATGGAATCGGGCGCCCAACCCGAATTACCACTTACTACTTTTTGCTCACCCAAAATACCATTTCCTGTATGAAATCCACATTTTCGCTGATTATCTTCCGCGTGCCTTCTCTATGCGATGATCGTTAGATCTGTAGATCTATCGATCAAACAGCTCTCACTCCCCTTTAACAATCCACCGATGCGATATGAATACTCTGCTCCATGCGAATTAATCTGGTCCGTTGATCCATGAGATCCAACGGCCCTTATGCATCCACTCTTCTCTTCTCGTTCTATTGATGGACTTACGCCTTTCGCAGGTTTCCTCTGCCATACTCTGTTTCACACATGACACCCATATAACAATAATATGATTAACATTTGATCATCATCGATCCTTCTAGTGATCGATGGTCGATCAACACTCCAACACATAGAATAACTCAGAAAGACATAAATACACAGATACACAGAATTCACACACACACAGATTTATATTATACAGAAATTGATTACATTCTAAGGCATTTCAGCCTTAGTCACACTTCCCCCTCTCGACTACATTGAATCTACACTCTGGTTCCACAAATCTCTATCTGTCGCTCTATCTCGTCTCTCTTACACAGACTCTCTTTTTATAAGAGATTACAATAGTCGTGGATCATTTAAGATGCATGATTTCCTCCCACAATCACTCAACAAATCCCTAATCTCCCATTATGCATACATATGGCAGATTAAATTACATTAAATAAGTCATCTAGAGACTTAGCCATTCCATCATTTAGCTCGGTTTTAACAGAATTTGTCCCCAGTTTTGCTCATTTGTCCACGTCTCCTCCTTTCTCAGCTTTGGATTCCTCCTTTAATGAAGAGTGCCCAGATGCTCCTGCATCATTACTTCAAGTGTTGGAATACCTAAAATAGCAAGTCTATTGCGAGATTGATTTTGAATCCTTCCTTTAGTCCTGAAAAGTAAAAGTGTCTAGGTTGGATACCCTATCAAATTTGGAAGGGATGAACTCACCTAACACCAGTTCTCCCAGGCACAAATCTACCTTACTCAATGTGGTGCGATACATGAAGTTAGGTGATCTAGTGTCTAAAGGATCAATACCTTGTACTTCCAGCTAGGATTTCTTGTCTTGTTCTTCTTTCCTATACCTCTCTTATTCATCCCACTTCAATGTTTCTTATTTTTATTTTTATTTTATTTCCATGTGTTCTTTCTCTTCATGTGCTTTTCTTTTCTCTCTACTTCTATTACTTTATTAACTATGGCATATTTTTCCCATTGAAGTCTCAATGTGTCAGTTTCCTTCTTGAGCATTTCCTTCTTAGTTTTTTCTTTCATTGTAGCTTATTTCCATACATTCTCCTTTTCCAATTTCTCTTCCTTTGGTTAAGAATTTTCTCTCGTCCTATATAATATTTTTTCATAATTAGTAGCTCTTTTATATATTTCCTCATCTTTCCATACTCTATTTTCACAAGGTCACTCATGTTTGCATAGTTGGCAGTGTTGACTAACAACTTTTAGGGAGTTGTCCCTATGGAATATTTCCTCCTTGAAATGGAAGTCTGCAAGGATATCTGCTCCGCCTTTGATTATTTTTCCATCTTTAAAAATGTAGGATCCCACATGGAAGGGCATTGGAGGCCATGGTAACATTCTATTGTTAGAGAGTGTTGCTCCAACTCCATGGTCAAGAGCATGGTATGCCACTTCTAGTAAAACCAACTCATTGGGTATAAATTTTGGGAGCAAGAGTCCATTTTTTGTCAAAACATAAATCTTAATGTAGTTTCATGTTCTAATACATACTAATGTTCGATTTCAACCAATTTTTACTTCACTCTCTTTCACATATAGGGAGCTTGAGGAGAGAAAAGCAATTGGATTAGGGGGATTTTTAATTACTCACTAATCTTATGGTAATGGATGCAACACTTGAATTCCCATGAATCTTGGAAATATGTGTCGATTGGGGGATCATTTAGTTAGCTTTGCTATCCCGTCCTTGGGAAGACATGTATTATATATATATATATATATATTATGTCCAACAGATAGCAAGACATATGGAATTTTGGATGTTTTTTAGGAATAATGTGTTTTGTTGTTAATATTTCATCCTCCAGGTTGGTAGAAAGGATGGTAGTTCGATTTCTGATTATTTAGTTTTTCTTCCACTAATATAGCATTAGCAATTTTATTATCCAATTCAACAACTAATTCATTGATTAACCATGCTTTAACATTATAAAATGCACATATTACAAATGTTATTCCTATGCTACTTCGTAAGGTAATCTACCAACTAGATTATAGACCAAATAATGTTGTGAAGGTTCTTCTTCTAGTGATCCTATCTTTCTCTTTTAAGCTGTTCTTTTATAATTTCTTTCTTCTCGCCGCTAAGGAAATATTACTCTAGAGGAACTACAATTTATTCAAAGGGTCCTAACTAATCAAGATTCAATATACAAGTTGTTATAGATCTACTTCTAGAAGCCAATGGTGTAACAATAATTATAGGAGAGATTGTTCAGTAATCTCAGTGAAAGTAATATGAGTTGAGACATTCTTTGCAATGGTTATATCTCAAGATTGAGTAGTTTGAATCGTTAGATTATATCTTGAGTAACAAGAATATCAACAACATTTTAATTTTCCCCCTCTATCCTAATCTCAATATGCACATTTGTTACCTCTTCTATGTTTCACCCTATACTTTGCATTTCTTGAGTTGATTTAGTGATCACTTTTTCATTTCTCTATGACCTTGAAGTTGGATTACTTTTTCTTTGTTTAGTAGTTTGTGACCCCCGTTCTTCCGGTGTTGTTTCATTTTTATTTTTCTCATCCTAAGTAGGGTTTTATTTATCCTTTTATGAAACATGAACAATGTATCATTTATTATGCTCTTCACTTTTCTCTTAATCATCCTTCTCTTCATCGATTGGGGTGTCATCTTTACTACCACCTATTATACTCTTTCATGCAAAAAAAAAACAATATTTTACTTCCTTCTTGAAATGTTTGAACCTATACCTTTTCATTTGCATGCTCCATACTATAAATTCTAACTTAAAATTCATTATAATATTTTTTTCATTTGAAAACAAAATCATAAGGAAATTCCTCATTTGCATATGATTTTATGTACATAACTAACTTTAAATGCACATTAACAACATCTCTTAGATCATACCCATAAAATATTGCATGATTTAACTATACATCTTCCAACATTAGGTTTTTTATTTGCATGCTTTAGATTCAATAAAGAATAAATCCCAAAATTTAAAAGAAAAGTTGGGCATAATCTCTTTGCCTTTTGGCTCAAGCATTTTACATAACTAACTTTAAGTGCACATTAACAACATCTCTTGGATCATACCCATAAAATATTGCATGATTTAACCATACATCTTCCAAAATTAGCTTTTTTATTTGCATGCTTTAGATTCAATAGAGAATAAATCCCAAATTTTAAACGAAAAGTTGGGCATAATCTCTTTTCATTTTGGCTCAATGATTTAATTATTCTTGTTTCCATTCTTAGATATGCAATCTCCCTCAATGAAAATCTATTGAGTATATATTTCGACAACAAGTGAGGTGTTGTTGCACATCCATATATTCTAAGGTATGGAAAGAAATCACCAATATACCAGTCTCCTAAGTCCTAGATAACATCATTAGTCTCCTAAGTGATCTTGGGAGCTAGTTTAAAAAATGATATTTAATGTAAAGGATCCATGAAGAGATCATAAATATTACAAAAATTGTTTTTACATTTCTTATTCTATAGTACAGAGTAATAAACATGGATGGGTTTCTCTTCTAGTGACTAGCTCAAATTCATAAGAGGGAAAGGGTTTGTAGCACACACATCATATACCAAATAAGTTGACATAAATAACCGAGTCCCAAACCATAGAGGAGATTCTAAAGATTTATTTACTACTTGTAAAATGTTTGTAGATAATATTTGTGCCCAGTTACAAATATTCCCTTCTCTACAAGTTGGAACATAAAGGGAACCCATTCTAGTTTAAATTGTTTTGATATTTTTCTCCATACATCTACATATCATTGAAACAATTAAAACATAAGGAATTTTAATAATTAGGATTGGAACTATTTAATTTAATTTTGTAAGAATCAAGGTCATAATACCAATCATTAGTTAAATCTACCATCTCCAATTGTTATGCGTTGAACTCTTTTTCCTCAATTTTCTATAAAAATTGTCTATCAAAATAGGCCTCTAAGGGATTTAATTTATACGGTCTAGTTAAGTCATGTGGTCTACAAGATCCAACCACTTACTTTACAAATTTTAAAATTGACATGTGAAATAACCCAACGTACAGTATAACAACAGTGAAGAATAGATGGTGTAACAGCACCTTTATGTAATTATGACCTTTTAATATCAATAAATGTGTCTTCAAAGTCATATTCTTATTCAAAGTCCCAACTTCAAAGAACTCATAATTCTCCCCCCAATCATGAAATTTCTTGAGCCATGTTTGATGCATAGTGTTTGTATAGAAGACTGCATTTGGGTTCCATTATTCATCACATTCCTTATCATCGGGGTCTTCTCTCTTTAATTGCTTTCCTTTTCCCTCTGTGTTGGTAAACATTTTTACCCTTTGGTTAGGAGGGCCAACAAAAAGAAACATACGACAAATGAAAGACATTTACATAAATTATACATAAAAAAAAAACACACAACAACAACCCAATCTAAACAACAAACTACACATCAAATTACATTGCACAACACAATTGGTGCCAAGCAACACGAAACTGAAGGAATCTGGATTCTTTCATTAACATGAAAAAAGTTTACATAATATGCAAACGTTGCCTTCACAACTATCCTCTTAAGCACAAGCAGTGAAAATTTTAGCGACTAATATTCGCAAGTGGGCTAATTTTCCATGTTTCTTCCAAAAACAAGATTCACCAATTTTCATTTTTTATGAAAATGATTCGCCCAAATTTGATAGTATAAAATTATTTTGCCTTAAAGTTTTCCAAACTTTTACAAACACTATATAAAATCATGATAAATTTGAATTTTTTACAAGATTATCTTCAAACATTTTATAATTTTCATGTTGGCGACTAGTAAGATTCACCAAGGTTTCTAAACTTTAAAATAAATTTGTATCCTTAAAATTTTCCTTGGGCAGAAGACCCTCATATGTGACTCTCCAAAAGAGAAAGAAAACTCCAATCCCAACACACACACTTCAAAATCCCTAACCCTAAAATATTTTATAATCATGAGGGGAATATTTTAATGTTTTAATGAAAATATCTAATAATTGCTTTTCCCTCCATTAGAAATGCACATTTCATGTAATTTCATTTACATTTCATTTTCTAATTAAACCCTAGTCCCACTTGGATCCCAACACTCTGGGTTTGTTGTTTTATTTTACTTACCTTTAGACTCCTGTGGCATCTTTTCTGCAAAATTTGAAATCAAAAGGAAATTACAAAAAGCCCTTAACCAATTTCATATAAATTTAATCAGATTTAAACTAGTAATGAATAAAAATATATGAATTTTATTCCCAAGAGTTAAATAATATAAAAACTAACTCTCATAATGGATTTTGGTTAGGTTCAACAATGAACAAGGTATAGATTTTGTTGATAAGCAATATCTTTCATATTTTTCCATTCAATATTGCAGAGAAGCAAATTTCTTGCGAAATGACTAAATCTTAACAATTATGAACCTCAAGGTAATGCCAACTTGCTTTCATTATTCGCATATGGTGAGTTAATTGACCTTAATAAAGTTTTTTGAAAACTGTAGGCATTGCTTATTAATTTAAAATTGATAGGAAAATCAGACTTAAATGTCTCTTGGCTTGATGAGGATGGTTAATATCCAAAACATCACTTGACTAAACATCTTAATGAATCCCAATTTCGAATATGATTTGTTTTAAAGGTACATATAGAAATTTAGATGTCAAATCATTCATAGCATACATCACTTATTGTGAGACCTAGATAAAAAACAACAAAAAACAAAAAACAAAAACAAAAACAAAAACAAAAACAAAAACAAAAACAAAACAAAAACAAAACAAAGACAAAACAAAACAAAACAATAGCATAATGGGTAAAGATATCTAGAATGTGGAACTTCATAGAAAAACCTTTTATCAAAATACTCATGTTTGTTATAAAGAGTGAAGATCAAATATAAAATAGTATATGATCTCTTGGATTTTGAAGAAAAAATATTATTGAGAGATTTGAATCCAGATATAGAATGAATGTGTTGGAGCAATGACTAAAGGTATTCAATATAAAAAATTCATAATGATTTGTATAATAGACATTTATGATTTCGTTCAGGTTTAGATATAAAGAAACTTTTGATCGATTGTGTTTAATATATATAGATATCATAAACATCATCATATTGCTAATAACTGAAAGAAAGAGGACACAATGTAATACACAACTACGACTTCCAACTTAACAAATATAAAAAACCATAGAGCAACATGCAAAACCCATATTTCAACGAAAAATACAAATACTTTGTTTTAGCAACAAACTATAGTAGAATTGCCACAATGTGTAGGGGAGTTGCCACCACTATCACAAGGAAACAAGGGAGTTATTGTCACTAGAACTAGGGAGTTGTCACAACGTAGTTTCAACGTTTAACAACTACAACTGTGTTGTGGAAACTGAATATTTTGGTTAAACAAAACTCTGTGAAGCTATCCATATTTATACAAAATTTCAAGTTAGTTGCATGGATTAAAAATTAATTTCTCCCCTTCGTATTTTATTGAGTTATGGTGTTGGTTATCCCTTCAAATTTCAAGGAGTTAAGTGTTTCTCCTTCAGCCATGAAATAGTTAATATCCCTAACATTCTCCCTCTTAATTATTTCACCAAAAAACAAAACTTTGTTGTTATATCAAAATGTTGTTACACCATACATACTCCTATATTTTTTCTGTGAATTTGAAACAATTCTTTTGCTAAGGGTTTTGTAAATATGTTTGCAAACTGGTCTTTTGATATGCAAAACTCCATTCAAATTTCATTATTGTTTACTAATTCTCGAATGAAGTGACCTTGTATCAATATGCTTACTTTTTTTTAATGGAAACCATGAGTTCTTGATAATGCAATATAATATTTGTTGTCAGAGAAAATATGAGTTGGTTCTTTCTATTCATGCAACAACTCAATCAAAATTCTCCTCATCCACACAATTTGACATGTTGTTATTGTTGCAAAAACATAACGTTCCTTAGCAGATGATAAAGACACAATGGGTTGCTTCTTTGATGCCCATGCTACTACACCTGATCTAAAACTAAACACATACCTAGACGTGCTCTTCATGTCATCAATATTTCCTACAAAATAACTAGTTGTGTATATAGTTAATTTAAAATCTAAATTTGATGTATACAAGATACCATAATTTATTGTTCCAACAACATATCTTAAGATCCCTTTTCCAACCACGCAATGGGTACTCTTTGAAGACTCCATGAATCTAGAAATTAAACTTATAACAAACATTATATCAAGTTTTGTTGCAATCAAATACATGAGACTTCCAACCAATTCTTATAGAAGGTTGGATCAACATTTGGACCTTGATCATTCTTACTAAATTTTGTACTAGTTTCAATTGGTGTTACAATTGTCTTACATCTCTCCATCCTAAACCTTTTCAATATATCTTTTTCATACTTAGGTTGACAAATAAAAAGACCATATTCAGATTGAGTTACTTCAATACCAAGAAAAATATTTTATTAACCCTAAATCAGTCATCACAAATGTTGTTTTCATGGTTGTCTTAAAAACATCTATTGAAATATCTCCAGTGAAAATCAAATCATTGACATATAAGAAAACTATCAAAATTTTGCCTTCCTATCTTACCTTATTAGACAGAGTTGGATCACTTGGACTCTTGTTGAATCCTTTGTTATTCAAATTTTCATTAATGCTACTATACCATACCCAGGCTGCTTGTTTCAACCCATATATTGCTTCTTTAACTTGAACAAAGTGAAATAAAGAGGTAAAATAATGCTTTGTTACCAAAGTGAAAGAAAGAGGGCATTGTGGAATATGCAACTATGACTACCAACTTATAAACAAATATGAAAAAACATAGAGAAACGATAAAATTTACAACATGTAAAACCTAGATTTCAATAAAAATATAATACTTTTTTTAGCAACAAGCTATAGGCAAGTTTCACAATGCACAGGGGAGTTGCCACCACTATAACAGGGAAACAGGGGAGTTGCCACTAATAGAATAGGGGAGTTGTCACAACATAATATCGAAAACAAACAACTACAATTGCATTGTGACAACTAAAAATTGTAGTTAAACAAAACTCTATGATGCTACTTTGTCTGTGCATCCATATTTATACAAAATTTCAAGTTGGTTACATGGATTGAAAATTAATTTTGCTTCTTTAGATTTTAATGAGTTGTTGCAGTGGTTGTCCCTTTAGATTTCAATGAGTTGAGGCAGTGGTGCCTTTTTGAAGTTTGATAAGCTGAGGTAGTGAGGTGATGTTGCTCCTTCAACCATGAAATAATTAATATCTCTAACAATAGAAATATTCCCTGGATATACTGGTGGGCCCCAATATTACAGCAATGATGCTGCAACTCCTGGGACTCCCTTCTTTACTTTTATCAACCTGGTTGTTCGCAACAAACTTGGAAGCAACGGTGCTATATGCACAAGTACTAGCTCTTACCGCAAGCTGTCACTTGATCAGCTGGCACAAGTTCGCTAGGAGCTTAAGCCAACTTCTATGAGTTCTTAGAAGAATCTTTTAACTGTTATGGACGAACGCTAACTCAAAAGAGGCTAGTCTACTTGCAAAAAGAAGCTGAAAGCTGAAAGGAAATGCAAACCCTAGTTTTACCGACTAACCCTACTAGTGCCATAAAAGAGATGAAAGTTGCATAAATGGATGCCATTGACTCTTGCAAAGGTAAAATGCATGTGAATAAGCTACTTCTGAAGTAAAATCTAGAAAAGACATCTTTTTGTATTTTTGAGTAATCTTGCAGAATTATTATGCATGTGCTTTAACTGTTTTTTACTGTGAAGAGGTTTATTGGCGAAAGGAAATGGAGTGGGCGCTTACAGGAGGTTGGGAAGGTGAGAAGAGGGCCTAAGGGGTCCCTAGCACCCTTCCAGAGAGTTTCATAGCAATCAGATCTAGAAAAAACTGCTCACATGAACTTCTACAGGAAGTCTGCAGGGGTTCTACAGGATGTTCTACAGTAAATTCTATAGGAATAGGCCGAGAGTGATTTTTAGAGGATTGATGGAAGAAAAATGGTGTAGAAGTGAAAATTAAGGATGGATAAGGATGTGAAGAGGTGTGGGACCTGGTAAATGAAGCTCAGGAGTGATGAAGATGGTTGGATTTGTTCAAGGATGGAGAAAGCAATGTTGCACAAAAATATAGGAATTAGGGTTAGTTGGGAAAGTGTGGCAAATGAAGAGAAGAAATCTTGAGTGAGGGGTTGGAACACGTTGTATGTTGGAGGAAAGGTAGGTATGGATGTATTACAGGTGTTTTGCACATTACTTTCCAAAAACTGATCCAAACAAAGACAAAAAAAACAGAGATCTACCTACATTGACCTAATCTCCTCTTAAAAACCAGAAATATGATGAACAACAGTGTATAATCAGGAAATCATGCAAGAGAGCTATGGAAACTAAGCAAGAACAGATCGAAACATGCAAGTACAAATGGTATCAACTTTTCCAACTAAAAATCTAACACTAGCAATTGCATGGAAAGGCAAGAATAATGTTTTTGTGGAAGCAAGTATGCCTTTGTCTCAGCTCATGGTCCCAAGGAGGGAGAGATGAGATCAAGGATTGCTTGATGGCCTTTTTGCAGATGTTTTCTGTTACCAAACTGTCAAATCAACCTGAATCATGAAAAGTTATTTTAATAATCAAAAACAACCTAAGTAACAAAGCAAGATCTTAACCTAAATAACAGAAATTATTCTATGAATGCAAGGAAAACACATAAAAGTACACAAAGGAGGTACTGGCACTTGGGTTGGGCCCAACCCCAAGAGCTACAACCTCCTAGGAAAGCTCAGAGCTGGTGCAAAGCGAAATTCATCTCCATTACTCAAAAAATAATAGTCATGTCACAAAATTGGTTACAGCAAGAGCTCGAAAATGAGCTGAAATGCAGAGCTTCACTAAAGTGTGAAAAACAACTGTTCAATAGCTAAACTACCAAGGCTTGAAACCCTCCTACTTATGCAACATGAGGACTCCCAACAGTCCTCCTTAACTTTAGGAGCTTGGCTGCTCAAGACTGCAGTTAATCATCCACTTCACAAAACCTGCTCGGCTGCCCCTTGAAATCATCTTTGGTGGGCTATTGAACTCCAAGCTGATGGTGGAGAACTCGAGGAAGGGGTCATTTAGTGCAGGAGACACCCTTCCTACAAATCCTCAGCCTTGTTCCTTCGTATTTGGCTGTCAACTTGCTCATAAATGCTTGACCTTAGTCCAAAAGATGTCCAAAAATCTGCAATAAGAATGTATTAGACTTTGTGGTCAAGTGATTATTCTCGTTCATTAAATTAACATAAATATATTCAAAAGCATGCATAAAACTATGAAGAACGGTGGATTAATCGAGAATAATAGGCAAAATGAGCCCATAAAGTTACCCATTTTTGGGGCTCATCATCACCCCCTTGTTGAATGTGTTACTGATCCTCTGAGCAACTAATCCAGCTCATCATCTTTGATTGCTTTGACTGCCTCTCTGACATCCTAGGCTTCCGAGGTGATGTCCTCTTCTCGGTCATGAAACCTTGCTTTTCTCTCTACTTCCTCCCATTGCATGTGTTCTTCTTCTTCTTTGACCCCTTCCAGTAGTCCCAAAAGCAATGGAGGACTGAACTTTAGGCCAATCCAGTTGGCCTTCAGATTTTGCACTCACTATTTATAAAGTGCCACTCTTGCCAAAGCCTCCCTCATCCTTGTTGGGGAGTGGTACTCTCTTATTTTCAAACTATGGGACAATGTGTTCCATCTCCTTGTGCAAGCATGAATGCAGTTATCACCCAACAGTATGTCCATGTCTTCAAAGTGAGAAATGCCCTGAGCTTGCCTTTTAACATAGTCTGGGAGAACCTGAGGGTTGTTGGCAAGGTGTTGATGGGCATATACTAAAGCTGAGGGATCTTCTGGTTCTGCTCTGATCATGAGTGGCTCACTTAGCTCCCTGTCCATAACGTTCCAAATTTTGCTGCACTCTTTTCCTCATGGCTTAACCAAGAAGCCATGGCCATGAGTTGCACATCTCCCAATGCAGCATTATGGTCCCATAGATTCATGTTTGGAAGTGCCAAGTTGTGTAAATAGAATTCTGCTAACTTGGCCTTATCTTCAACTGAGCTATTGTCACACAAATACATAAACTAATTGTAATTTTGAAATGGAATGGTGCCCCATTGGGCCAGTGTGTTAATTTGAAATTGCAACCATTGGTCTTTAAGATATAATGCATAAGATTTAGCAGGTTGCCTACATTGTAAGGCTTCCATTGCCCAACTGGCCATGCTGGCCAATTGGGCCTCTTTCTCTTCCAACTGTTGTTTCAAAACCTCTATTTCTTTTCCTGCTTGAGATTCCTGTTCTTGCAGCAGTTTTGTTATCATTTCCATATTAGCTTGTAGCTCTTCCTCTTTCTGTTGTTTCTCAGTTGTGCCCTTGTTTGCTAGAGGTCCTTCTTGTTGTTGTTGCCCTCCCAAAATGGACAGCCTATCTTCCTTGTGGACTTCCTGTAGCTGCAACTGTTTTTTCAGCAACTCATTCTCCTCCTACAACTGGGCTCTTTTGCAACTTTCTACATGCCTTACCATGGCCAATTCTCCCCTTAATTCTTTTAACTTCTCCTCCATGTTGCCTATATCCTCAACTCCCTTAGATTTGGCGATTTTCATCCATGTGTGTGTTCTGATCCTCTCTTTCTCTAATTCGAAAAATAATGGTACAGCGAATTTCTGTGGGATGATTTTCCCACCCTCTAACAGATTGTAATATGAGCCCAAATCAGGTTGAGGGGTAGATTCAGGTATTTCTTCAGTTATGCTCTCCCCTTGTGATTGTTTAGCTACCTTCTCTTCCAATTTCTTAGTCTCTTTTAACTTGGCTAGAGTTTCCTATAGAAATGTTGCAGCTTCCTGTAGAACTGCCTTTGAGTCCATCAACTTAATTTTCCCTTTCCATGTAGAGGTTTTTGGGCTTCCTCTTTCATAAGTGATGGATATCTTGGAAGGAGACTCTTCCTTCTGTTTAGTGGGTGAGTCCTCAATGACAATCAGTTCCTTGGACGATGGCTGAGGTTTTCCTACTTTGATCCTTGTGCTTTTTCTGGCTTTGAAGTACATGGAGGTCCTTTTTCTCTTTCTGTTTTGTTTTGTAGGGGTGCTTAATGCAGCAAGCACAGTTGTTGCCTCCCTTGCCAACGTCTCAGGGGATTTCTCTTCCTGCTATTCTTTTCCTTCACTTCCTGTAGAAACCTCTGTGTCCACTGTTTTTTCTGTATGATTGGTATCTCAGGGTGTGTCTTTCCCTTTTCTTTCTGGGTGCCTGCTTTGGCTGCAGCAGCCTTCATTTAAGCTTTCTCGGCCTTTTCCCTTCTAATCTGTGTCCTCTTTTCCCTTGTTGTTTTTGTTGTTGTTTCTTCCTCTGTTTCAAGCTCAACAGTCTTGCCAAATTCTTCTTTTTCTTTCTGTTCTTCCTCTATTTTGCCCTCTCCTTGAATGTCATGTGCTCCCTCCTCATTGTTCTTTTGAATTTCTTCAGTTTTTTCCCCCTCCTTACTACTGGATGGGGTGATGTTCTTAGCCAAAGTTCTAATGTTATCATCCCTAGACATGTTTTTGAAGGTTTCCTAAGCTATGGGGACAGTATAGGTGTGTAAAGCATCTTCCACCAACAGTTTGATGAGGCCATGGTGGACCAACTGATCTGGGATCCCTTCATTTAGCTTTATACCACATTTAATTAAAGACTGACGAAGGAAATATGGGATGCTCAGTTTCTTGGTTGGAGGCAAGTCCATGCATAGATGATGCTAAACCTCCCTTCACCTATGATATACTCCATAATTTGATAACTAACTTCACTCTAGAGAGGAGGCAAGCTTGTCCTTCTAACTCCGTTTTTGTCTTCTATGGGATGTTCTTGGGGCAGAAAAAATGTTTTCTTAGCAACTTGGCCCAATGATATCTCTTCTTTGCTCCAAGGGAGCCGAAATGGTAGACTAGTAATTGTACTGATGAGCTCAGGGGTAAGTTCTAGGGTCAAACGCCTAAAACTAACTGTGGCATGTGTCTTTGAATGTGGTCTCAGGGACATTAAAAACTCTTCAGTTATTTCCTCATCATAACCCTGAATTTTGTCAAAGAAGGATATCCAATTTGCCTGAGTGAAAAGGTCCACCACCTTAGGGTGCTCGTGCAACTTGCTAGAGTCTGAGGGTTCTTTCCTTATGAATCCTCCTGGCATGGTGTTGAGTGTTCTTTTTACATTTTAACCAGAAAGGAAAATGCTCAGGAAAACAAATAGTCAATCACTGCAACAGAGGATAGCTGAATCTGGTTTCTTCTGAACCCAAGAAGGAATTTCTCGTGTGTTCCTTACAATATCGAATAGCAATAATTCTCCTGTTTTAAGACTGTTGTCACCCAGAATTTGACTGTCTGTTTATGAAAAGAAGAATTTTGTTTTTACATAACAGAGCATAAGGACACAGGTTCTCTTCTCAGCACATAGATAGATAAGTAAATTTGGTTTTTTTCACACTCACACAGGCGGGCCTCTACTGCTACATGTATCTTCCTTACATGAGAATTTAGAAATGATGAGGAGATTTCGGATGCAGAGAAGAACTGGGTAAACTCAGTGAAATATGCAAGAAGACTTTCAATTTTTTCTCAATGCACAGGCAGACTTTTACTCTTGTTTTTCAATCTAATGAGGTGTTCAATTCACCACCTTTCTCAAACAAATCATGCACAAAGGAGTTTTCTCAAGCCTACCTCGTTTGGAGCTTGAAATTCGACGAAAATTCTGGGTTTTCATTCTGCAAAACTGTTCTCTGCCTTTCTTGTAGAATCCTTCCTGTAGAAGGCTCCCAATTCTTGTAGAATGAAATTGTGCTTCCGACAGAGCCCAATAGGCGGGATATTTTCGAAAATAGGCAGAAAAACTAGTGGACGATGACTGGTTAACTATTCTGGAAGCAGTGGATGCGTACTCCAGTCGAGAACATTATGAATGTAGAATGAACAGAGGGTGGTGCATGTTTCAACTGAGCATCTTTTAACTGCGGCGTGATTCGTGGTGAGGAGATGAGGTGGTCGAACCGGACCGTTGATCCCACATGACATCCATAATGTTTCCGCATTTTTCTGACCACTATCACCTCCTTTCTCCCATTACCCACTGCCACCACTACCAGTCCCGACGATTTCTCCCTGAATGGACACTCCACACGCGTTGGCTACGCATCTAATCGGCAGTTTTGAATGTAATGGGGCTCGTTTGGATTCCACAAGGATATGTAACTGGCCGAGGGTGGACAGTTGACTGGCCACCAATTCCACTCAATCCGAACCATTCCCATAGTCATGCAGCTTTAAAATATAATTTATGCAATTGAAGAATGAGTTTAGGCATTTACCTGCGTGGTCCGGTCGTGTTATACAGATTTCGGGTTTTGGAAACCATTCCTTCATTATTGTTGCTGCATGCACACTGCATGCTTGGCCTCGGCTGTTGCTGATGTTCATACATTCAAGTAGAGCTCCATGCATGTGTCTTCTGCCATACTTTGCTGTCTGTGTCTCTGGAGTATGTCTTTCAGAGGGATTAGCTGCTACAGGATTCCTGTAGGGTGTCCTGTAGCTGCTTCTCCTCCTGGAATGCAAGCTAGAATGATCAGGGCTATACTGTTGACGAGGGTCTTGGTTGATGAGGAGTATAGATGGAGGGTAACAGGTATGGTGAGTGAAAAACTGCTGCTTGATTTGTCATTAAAAAGGATTTTGCTGGCAGTATGAATAAAATAGGATTTTTGTGTGTGACTGTGCAGGGAAAAAAATGAGTGCAATGAAAGTGTACAGAGATGGAAAAAGGTGACATATGTTGATGGATGGAAGCAGGGAGATTTACAGGCCTCATAGGCAGATTCCCAACATTCAGGTCCTCTTCCGAAATCAATTTTGGCTTGTCTGTAGATTCTACAGGATCTTCCTATACAAGACACAGAACTCCCTGTAGAAGGTGAAATCTTAGCCTGAATGAGACCAAATCTTTGGAAATAGTAGTGGTCATGGAGGAATGGATTGTGAGGGATGCTTGCAGCTTGGTGCTGACCTTCGTCTTTGTCTTGTGTGATCCTCCTAACCTGCGATTTCCTTCTTGCAACCTGCAATTTGTTCAACAGAAATTAGGTTTATTTTTCTTTTTCTTTTTCTCTTTTTTTTTTTCAGTCTGAGACAGTTGGGGCGCCTCCAGGAGGTTTTCACCCTCACTGGCTACCCTGGGCACCTCTCAGAGGTTTTCACCCAAGGATCTTTTATTATTTTCCTCTTTTCTATTTTTTGTTCTTTTTTTTTCTTTTCTTTTTTTGTGTTCAAGGTGTGGGTGGAGTGGAGACAGGGGTTTGCTCCACTACCAACACTAATTTATCCAGAGTTTCAATGAACTCCTACTTAGAAAGGGGCTTCCTGTAGATTTTCAATCGATGCCCATTGACAAGCATGGGGATGGCTTCTTAATTGATGGTCCTGATAAGGATTGAGCCATTGTTGTTGCATTTCTCCACTGTATATTGTCCCAATCATCTTGTCCTCATCTTTCCTTTGAAATCCTTGTATCTCGAATCATATAATAGTGCCCAATCTCCTGGATGGAATTTCTTTTCTTTAAGGTGCCAGTCATGCCATATCTTTCTTTGAAGTTGGACCACCTCTGAGTGGAGAAGGGCCTGCATTCTCTATTCATCTAGTCCATTCAGCTGAAGTAGTCTTTCCTGCTGTGCATGGCTAAGATCTAGGTCCAGCTGAGCTGCCAACCTTAATGTGTTATATTCAAACTCTATGGACAGCAAAGCCTTCTTCCCGTAGACCAGCTCATAAGGTGTGAAACCTGTTGTAGTTTTCCAAGTAGTGTTGTAGGTCGAGGCGGCCTCAACAAAGCGATCTGCCCAATCTTTTCTGTTGCTACTCACTACTTTAGTCAAAATCTCTTCCAAAGCTCTGTTAGTGACTTCCACTTGTCAATTTTCTTGCGGATGATAAGGGGTGGAAGTTCTGTGCTTAATCTTGTAATGATCGAGCAGGTCTTCAATCAGGTTAGAGATAAACTAACTTCCTTGATCTGTGACTAACTCTCTTGGGTAGCCAAACTTGTAGAAGATATTTTCCCTCAAAAACTCAGCCACTTTTTCTTCTGTTGCTGCCTTGATTGCCTTTGTTTCTGCCCACTTTGTCAAGTAGTTTGTGCACATGATGATGTAAGAATTTTGTTTTGAAGGAGGGTTCATAGGACCCAAAAATTCCATGCCCCACTTCTCAAATGGCTCGAAAGTCACTTGGGTTTGGAGGGGCATTTCATCCCTTGGAGTTGGTTTCCCCATCCTTTAACATCGGTCCCATTGGCCGATGTATCTCCTAACATCTTGATGAAGAGTGGGCCAATAGTAACCTGCCTGTAAAATTTTGAAGGCGGTTCTCTTTGCTGCAAAGTGACCTCCACAGGGCCCATCATGACAGGTTAGGAGGATGTCAAAAACCTCCTCCTCCTTGACACAACGCCTCAAAATCTGATCTGGGCCAAGTTTAAATAGGTTGCCCCCAACCCAAGTGAATGGGGCACTTTTCCTCACGATCTTGCTCTTCTCTTTTGAGGATAGGTGTGGCGGGAACTGTGCTGAAACCAAGTAATTTGCTATATCAGCAAACCATGGAGAAAGTAATGAAATAGCAAACAGGTGTTCATATGGAATTTGATCATCCACCATCCCTTCTTCACCTGCAGGAAAATCTAGTCTAGACATAAAATCAGCCACAACATTTTCCTTACCTGGCTTATCAACAATGGTCAAATCAAATTGCTGCAATAAAAGTAATCATCTAATGATACGAGCATTTACATCAGGTTTATTCATCAAATACCTAATTACAGCATGATCATTGTGTACAAATGTTTGATAACCAGTGATGTAGTGTCTGAACTTGTTTAGGGAATGGACTACATCGAGAAGCTCTTTCTCAGTTACAGTATAGTTTAACTCTGCCTTGGACAGGTTTTTACTGACAAAATATATGGCATATGGTAGCTTCTCTTCAACTTGTCCTAAGGTTGCTCCTATGGATTTGTTTGAGGCATCTGTGTGAATGTGGAAAGGTAGGGCCCAGTTTGGACCTCTCAAGATTGGGGCAGTTACCAGCTTACCTTTCAACACATCCAGAGCCTCTTGACAATTGTCAATCCATGTAAACTCAACATCTTTCCCCAAAAGACCAAACAATGGAGAGGCTAGCTTACTGAAATCTTTAATGAATCTTCTATAATATCCTGCTAAGCCTAGAAAACTCCGAACATCTCTTACCTTTTGAGGAGGTGGAACCCTTTGGATGATAGCAATCTTGTTGGGATCCACCTGTAATCCTTGCTGAGAAATTGTATGACCTATCACGATCCCTTCATTCATTAGGAATTCACATTTTTCAGGACTGAGGGACAGGTTCATTTTAATACACTTGGTTAAAACTTTTCCCAGGTTAGTCAATGCTTCTTGGAAGTTGGACCCATAAGGAGTAAAGTCATCCATATAGATTTCCACCGAATTATGAACTAGCTCAGGGAATATACTCAATACTTCTCTCTAGAAAGTGGCAAGAGCGTTGCATAACCCAAAGGGAAGGACCCGGTAGGCAAAGGTACCCCATGGACAAGTGAAAGTGGTCTTATCTTGGTCTTTCGGGCTGATTTGGATCTAATTATACCCGCTAAACCCATCTAGGAAGGAAAAGAACTTCTTCCCCGCTAGGCTATCTAACACTTGATCTATGAAAGGCAAAGGAAAATGGTCCTTCTTGGTAGCTTTGTTAGTTCTCGATAATCTACAGAGATTCTCCACTTCCCATTTTTCTTGGGCACAAGCACCAAAGGAGAAACCCACTCACTGTCAGGGGTGGGATAAATGAATCCTGCATCCAGCAAATTTTGCAGTTCTTCTTTGACAATGTCCTTGAGGGCTAGATTCATCCTCCTCTGACGCTGCCTAACTGGCTTACAATTCTCTTTAATGTAAATGTGATGGGTACAGACTGAAGGGTGGACTCCTTTCATCTCCTTATAGCTCCAAGCAAAAGCATCCAAATGGCAATTCAATAAGCTACACAGCTCCTTCTCTTGAGAGGGGGATAGGGATGAGTTGATCTTCAAGGTTCTTTCAGGGACAAATTTCACATTCTTAACTCGGGGAGAGGTCGAATCAGTCACACAGAGATCCACTAAAGCACTGGCTTGGGTGTCTTCTACCACCTCTTCTAATGGCAGTACACTGGGAGGTGGATTTTGAATCAAATTTTCAATAAGGTCATCCTCAGTTTGAGGACCTCCCCTGGTGGCTTCCACTGTGCACAATGGTGCAGAGTAGACGTCATCCTCATCTTCCTCCTCCAACCAAAGACGTAAGTCATGTTCTAGTAGAGGTTGGGCAGGAGGATATAGGACTAGTTGTTTGGACGCAGGCCCATTCTTAATGGTCATGCTCCCAACTCGACAAATGATGTAAGCATCTGCAGTAGCTAACCAAGGCCTTCCAAAAATGAGGGGGTATCCAGTGAGTTTTACCTTTGATTAAAGTACCAAGAAGTCCGCAGGGTACTCCCAAGAATCAACAGAGACCATGACATCTTCCACAATCTCTTTGGGGGTCATGGTGGAGCGGTCTGCTAACTGCAGTACTATGGAGGTCTTTCTTAGGGAACTCTAAAGGTTGAGTTTGAGCATAGTGTCCCTGATCATCACATTAATGGAAGCCCCTAGATCAATCAAGGTGTGGGGGATTATGGTGCCATTGATGTGGACATTGACTACAGGACTCCCAGGGTCCAGATATTTTGCACAGATTACTTGTCCCAACATCATGTCGGACAGTTGTCATATGACATTGATAGTTGGGGCATCTCTCTTGCGCCTGCCTGGGTGCCTGAAACACTTCTTTGTTATCAATTTTTTGTAGATTGGTACATATTTTATGGCCTGGAGAAGTGGTATTTTGACACATAACTATTTAAGTCTCCCAGAAGTTCAGTCTCTTCTGGGTTTGGTAGCGTGGTTCGGGTTAGTCTCTCAAGAAAGGGTGGAATGGCTTTGGGTTCACTTTCCTATTTCTCTTCCTCATCCTCCCTAGGAGGAGGTTGGCTATCTGGGAGGACCTTCCCAGATCGCAGGTTGATCTCCTGAATCTCCACAGCATAGGTAGGGCATGTTGTCTCTCCAGTATATACCTGTTGGGCCTGTCTGTTATTGGGGTTCGAGTTTGGTTGAGCAGGCATCTGGAGTTGTCTTGGAGGAGAAGGAGGTAATGGTTGTGGTTGAGTAGGTGGTGGAGGCAAAATAGCAGGAGGAGAGTTGTATTGGGGCCTCCACCCCTGTTGAGGTGCATTCCACTGAGGTTGTGGCTGAACATGAGAATGAAACGAATGAGCAGCAGGTTGAGTATGGTATTGAGATGGGTATGACCAAAGAGGGGGTGGGACCAGGAAGGATGAGCAGGGGGGCCCAAGAAGGTATGTGAGTGGATTGGTTGGGGTTGTAATAAGTCTGGGATGTCCCTTACATCCCCTGCTGGTACGGTCTGGGTCCATGTGGCCTCCTTTGGTTTAGGAAATAGAGTGGTTCAGTGGCTCCATCAGCCCCTTGGTACATAGCTTTAAGTCCGGGTAAGGTTGGGCACTGGTTTGTAGGGTGATCTGCCTCACAAACGAAACATATCTCTACGGAATGCAATGGACACTCGTTCCTAGGATGCTTCCTTGTACATTTGGGACAAAAGATGGCCAAAGCCCTCTCAGCTTCCTCTTACTTCTGTTGGATTCAGAAGGTGTCCATTTGCAAGGTAATGGTCTATCTCACCTCACTTTTAAGGTCTTCCCTCTGGTTTGCAAACTCATGTTTGGAAAAGGTGGCACTGGTTGAAAGTTGACTCCCCCTACCTCTTTTCCGAGCTGTCCTAGAATGGTTTCTAAACACAGTCTTTATGTCATCATAAGGCAGTTGGTAGATGTCTCCCCCAGCCAACAAATGGAGGGTATCTAGAAGGTCTTCAGGGACTCCTCAGAGCAGAAACAACTTCAAATATTCAGGGTCAAGTGTGCACCTGGTACTTTTATAACTGAGTTGGAACCTTTCTTCATAATCTTCTAAAGATTCATCACTTCCCATGGTCATCCTAAAGATTTCTCCCTTTATTTCCTTTGTCCTACAGTAATCCCGGTATTTGTTGTTAAAGGCTTGCTGCATCTGAGCCCGAGTTGTGATACTATTTCCAGGTAACCCCAAGAACCAGCGTAGTGTTGCATCCTTGAGGGTAGAGGGAAAGAGTTTCAATTTTTTCTCGTCTTCTGCATAGTCATACGTTTGACAAAGGACAGCAAATTCAAACAAGAAGGTATTAGGGTCTTCAGTGGTCAATCCATAGAAGTGAGGTAAGGCTGAGGGACTTATGTTTTTCATTTTTGTGTCCCCATTGGTCTCTCAGATGGGAAAGGTACCTTCTATTCTCTCCTCATCTCCTATACCGTTTCTGTGTTCAGCCATGGTCTCAGGAGGAATGTTTTCTTGCTCTTCTTCTATTATAGGATCTTCGTATATCTCCGGAGGTTTACCTATAGGTTCTTCTGGATCACTGCCACCGAAGAAAAGGGAAAGGTGACTTAGTGATGTGGTGGGGGTGTTGGGTAAGAATTTTCCTGAATTGTCTCTATTCCTATGAGGCATGAAATTAAATATTTTTGGTTAATTTTTGTGTTTTTCTCTGCTTATACTTGCAAAACTGAATTGATTGAACAACAAATTGCAACTAGAATAAACCTTGCTGGAATGAAAATTGCAGAATTGAAATGTAAGCAGAAAATGACTAATCTATGCTGCTAAAATGAAATTGCAGAAATGAAATGCTAAGCTACACTTGCAGAATTGAAATTGCAGAAATGAAATGCTAATCTACGCTTGCAGAATTGAAATTGCGAAAGGGAAATGCTAATTTATGAAAGCAGTAAATATATAATCTACACTTGTTGAAATGAAATGAAAGCAGGAAATGTCTAATCTACTTTTGAGGAAATAAAATTGCAGAATGGAAATGAAACAACTACTCTACTCTTGCTGAAATAAACTACTTAGCAGAAGGTTGCAATAGAGAATAGAAGAAAAGCAGCAATCACAAATACTCTGACGCTTCCCCAGCAACGACACCAAAAAGATGGTGGGCTCCAATATTGCAGCAATGATGCTGTAACTCCTGGGACTCCCTTCTTTACTTTTATCAGCCTGGTTGTTCATAACAAACTTGAAAGCGACGGTGCTATATGCACAAGTACTAGCTCTTGCCGCAGGCTGTCACTTGATCAGCTAGCACAAGTTCGCTAGGAGCTTAATCCAACTTCTATGAGCTCTTAGAAGAAGCTTTTAACTGTGATGGATGAATGCTAACTCAAAAGAGGCTAGTCTACTTGCAGAAAGAAGCTGAAAGCTGAAAGGAAATGCAAACCCTAGCAAACCTTAGTTTTACCGACTAACCCTACTAGTGCCAGAAATGAGATGAAAGCTACAGAAATGGATGCCATTGAGTCTTGGAAAGGTAAAATGCATGTGACTAAGCTACTTCTGAAGTAAAATCTGGAAAAAACATCTTTTTGTATTTTTGAGTAATCTTGCATAATTATTATGCATGTGCTTTAGCTGTTTTTTACTGTGCAGAGGTTGATTGGCGAAAGGAAATGGAGTGCTTGCAAGAGGTTGGGAAGGTGAGAAAAGGGCCTAAGGGGTCCCTAGCACCCTTCCAGAGAGTTTCACAGTGATCAGATCTCGAAAAAACTGCTCACGTGAACTTCTACAGGATGTTTGCAGGGGTTCTACACGATGTTCTACAGGAAATTCTACAGGAACAGGACGAGTGATTTTAGAGGATTGATGGAGGAAAAATGGTGGGGAAGTGAAAATTAAGGATGGATAAGGATGTGAAGAGGTGTGGGACCTGGTAAATGAAGCTCAGGAGTGATGAAGATGGTTGGATTTGTTCAAGGATGGAGAAAGCAATGTTGCACAAAAATATAGGAATTACGGTTAGTTGGGAAAGTGTGGCAAATGAAGGGAAGAAATCTTGAGAGAGGGGTTGGAACAGGTTGTATGATGGAGGAAGGGTAGGTAGGGATGTATTACAGGTGTTCTAAACATTACTTTCCAGAAACAGATCCAAAAAAAGACAAAAAAAAACAAAGAACTATCTACATTGACCTAATCTCCTATTAAAAACTAGAAATATGATGAACAGCAGTGTATAAACAGGAAATCATGTAAGAGAGCTATGGAAACTAAGCAAGAATAGATCAAAACATGCAAGTACAACTGGTATCAACTTTTCCAACTAAAAATCTAACACTAGCAATTGCATGGAAAGGCAAAAACAATGTTTTTGTGGCAGCCAGTATGCCTTGGTCTCAGCTCATGGTCCCAAGGAGGGAGAGATGAGATAAAGGATTTTTTGATGGCATTTTTGTATATCTTTTCTGTTAACAAACTTTCAAATCAACCTGAACCATGAAAATTTATTTTAATCATCAAAAACAACCTAAGTAACAAAGCAAGATCTTAACCTAAATAACAGAAATTATTCTATGAATGCAAGGAAAACACATAAAAGTACACAAAGGAGGTACTGGAACTTGGGTTGGGCCCAACCCCAAGAGCTACAGCCTCCTAGGAAAGCTCAGAGCTGGTGCAAAGTGAAATTCATCTCCATTACTCAAAAAATAATAGTCATGTCACAAAACTGGTTACAGCAAGAGCTCGAAAATGAGTTGAAATGCAGAGCTACACTAAAGTACGAGAAACAACTATTCAATAGCTAAACTACCAAGGCTTAAAGCCCTCCTACTTATGCAACATGAGGACTCCCAACAGTCCTCCTTAAATTTAGGAGCTTGGCTGCTCAAGACTACAGTTAATCAGCAACTTCACAAAACCTGCTCGACTGCCCCTTGAAATCATCTTTGGCGGGCTGTTGAACTCCGAGCTGATGGTTGAGAACTCGAGGAAGGGGTCATTTAGTGTAGGAGACACACTTCCTACAAATCCTCAGCCTTGTTCCTTCGTATTTGGCTGTCAACTTGCTCATAAATGCTTGACCATGGTCCAAAAGATGTCCAAAAATCTGCAATAAGCACGTATTAGACTTTGTGGTCAAGTGACTATTCTCGTTCATTCAATTAACATAAATATATTCAAAAGCATGCATAAAACTATGAAGAATGGTGGATTAATCGAGAATAATAGGCAAAATGAGCCCATAAAGTTACCCATCTTTGGGGCTCATCATCACCCCCCTACTGAATGAGTTGCTCATCCTCTGAGCAACTAATCCAGCTCATCATCTTTGATTTCTTTGACTACCTCTCTGACATCCCAGGCTTCCGAGGTGATGTCCTCTTCTCGGTCATGAAACCCTATGTTTCTCTCTACTTCATCCCATTTCCTGTGTTCTTCTTCTTCTTTGACCCCTTCTAGTAGTCCCAAAAGTAATGGAGGACTGAACTTTAGGCTAATCCAGTTGGCCTTCAGATTTTTCACTCACTGTTTATAAAGTGGCACTCTTGCCAAAGCTTCCCTCATCCTTGTTGGGGAGTGGTACTCTCTTATTTTCAGACTGTGGGACAATGTGTTCCATCTCCTTGTGCAAGCATGAATGCAGTTATCACCCAACAGTCTTTCCATGTCTTCAAAGTGAGCAATGGCCTGAGCTTGCCTTTCAATGTAGTCTGGGAGAACCTGAGGGTTGTTGGAAAGGTGCTGATGGGCATATACTAAAGCTGAGGGATCTTCTGGTTCTACTCTAATCATGAGTGGCTCACTTAGCTCCCTGTCCATAACTTTTCGAATTTCTGCTGCCCTCTTTTCCTCATGGCTTAACCAAGAAGCCATGGCCATGAGTTTCACATCTCCCAATGCAGCATTAGGGTCCAATAGATTCATGTTTGGAAGTGCCACGCTGTTTAAATAGAATTCTGATAACTTGGCCTTATCTTCAACTGACCTATTGTCACACAAATACATAAATTGATTGTAATTCTGAAATGGAATGGTGCCCCTTTGGGCCAGTGTGTTAATTTGAAATTGCAACCATTGGTCTTTAAGGTATAATCCATAAGATTTAGCAAGTTGCCTACATTGTAAGGCTTTTATTGCCCAACTGGCCATGCAGGCCAATTGGGCCTCTTTCTCTTGCAACTGCTGTTTCAAAACCTCTATTTCTTTTGTTGCTTGAGATTCCTGTTCTTGCAGTATTTTTGTTATCATTTCCACATTAGCTTGTAGCTCTTCCTCTTTCTGTTGTTTCTCAATTGTGTCCTTGTCTGCTGGAGGTCCTTCTTGCTGCTGTTGCCCTCCCAAAATGGACAGCCTATCTTCCTTGTGGACTTCCTGTAGTTGCAACTGTTTTTTCAGCAGCTCATTCTCCTCCTGCAACTGGGCTCTTTTGCAGCTTTCTACATGCCTTACCATGGCCAATTCTCCCCTTAATTCTTTTAACTTCTCCTCCATGTTGCCTATGTCCTCAACTCCCTTAGATTTGGCGATTTTCATCCATGTGTGTGTTCTAATCCTCTCTTTCTCTAATTCAAAAAATAATGGTACAACGAATTTCTATGGGATGATTTTCCCACCCTCTGACAGATTGTAATATGAGCCCAAATTAGGTTGAGGGGTAGGTTCAGGTATTGCTTCGGTTATGCTCTCCCCTTGTGATTGTTTAGTTACCTTCTCCTCCAATTTCTTAGTCTCTTTTAACTTGTCTAGAGTTTCTTGTAGAGATGTTGCAGCTTCCTATAGAACTACTTTTGAGTCCATCAACTTAATTTTTGCTTTCCATGTAGAGGTTTTTGGGCTTCCTCTTTCATAGGTGATGGATATCTTGGAAGGAGACTCTTCCTTCTATTTAGTGGGTGAGTCCTCAATGACAATCAGTTCCTTGGATGATGGCTGAGTTTTGCCTACTCTGATCCTTGTGCTTTTTCTGGCTTTGAAGTACATGGAGGTCCTTTTTCTCTTTCCTTTTTGTTTTGTAGGGGTTCTCAATGCAGTAAGCACAGTTGCTGCCTCCCTTGCCAACATCTCAGGGGATTTCTCTTCTTGCTGTTCTTTTCCTTCACTTCCTGTAGAAACCTCTGTGTCCATTGTTTTTGTCTGTATGACTAATATCTAAGGATGTGTCTTTCCCTTTTCTTTATGGGTGCCTGCTTTGGCTGCAACAGCCTTCATTTGAGCTTTCTCAGCATTTTCCCTTCTAATCTGTGTCCTCTTTTCCCTTGCTATTTTTGTTGTTGTTTCTTCCTCTGTTTCAGGCTCAACAGTCTTGCCAAATTCTTCTTTTTCTTTCTGTTCTTCCTCTGTTTTGCCCTCTGCTTGAATGTCCTGTGCTCCCTCATCATTGTTCTTCTGAATTTCTTCAATTTTCTCCCCCTCCTCACTGCTGGATGGGGTGATGTTCTCAGCCAAAGTTCTAATGTTATCATCCCTGGACATATTTCTGAAGGTTTCCCAAGCTATGGGGACAGTATAGGTGTGTAAAGCATCTTCCACCAACAGTTTGATGAGCCCATGGTGGGCCAACTGATCTGGGATCCCTTCATTTAGCTTTGTACCACATTCAATTAAGGACTGAAAAAGGAAATATGGGATGCTCAGTTTCTTGGCTGGAGGCAAGTCCATCCATAGATGGTGCTAAACCTCCCTTCACCTGTGATATACTTCATAATTTGATAACTAACTTCACTCCAGAGAGGAAGCAAGTTTTCCCTTCTAACTCCATTTTTTTCTTCTATAGGATGCTCCTCGGGTAGAAAAAATGTTTTCTTAGCAACTTGGCCCAATGATCTCTCTTATTTGCTCCAAGGGAGCCCCAATGGTAGACCAGTAATTCTACTGATGAGCTCAGGTGTAAGTTCTAGGGTCAAACCCCTAAAACTAACTGTGGCATGTGTCTTTGAATGTGGTCTCAGGGACATTAAAAACTCTTCAGTTATTTCCTCATCATAACCCTGAATTTTGTCAAAGAAGGATATCCAATTTGCCCGAGTGAAAAGGTCCACCACCTTAGGGTGCTCGTGCAACTTGCTAGAGTCTGAGGGTTCTTTCCTTATGAATCCTCCTGGCATGGTGTTGAGTGTTCTTTTTACGTTTTAACCAGAAAGGAAAATGCTTAGGAAAACAAACAGTCAATCACTGCAACAGAGGATAGCTGAATCCGGTTTCTTCTGAACCCAAGAAGGAATTTCTCGTGTGTTCCTTACAATATCAAATAGCAATAATTCTCCTGTTTTAAGACTGTTGTCACCCATAATTTGACTGTCTGTTTATGAAAAAAAAATTTTGTTTTTATATAACAGAGCATAAGGACACAAGTTCTCTTCTCAGCACATAGATAGATAGGTAAATTCAGGTTTTTTCACACTCACACAGGCAGGCCTCTACTGTTGCATGTATCTTCCTTACAGGATAATTTAAAAATGATGAGGTGATTTCGGATGCAGAGAAAGAACTGGGTAAACTCAGTGAAATATGCAGGCAGACTTTCACTTTTTTCTCAATGCATAGGCAGACTTTTACTCTTGTTTTTCAATCTAATGGCGTGTTCAATTCACCACCTTGCTCAAGCAAATCATGCACAAAGGAGTTTTCTCAAGCCTACCTTGTTTGGAGCTTGAAATTCGATGAAAATTCTGGGTTTTCCTTCTGGACAGTTGTTCTCTGCCTTTCCTGTAGAAGGCTCCTGGTTCCTGTAGAATGAAACTGTGCTTCCGACAGAGCCTGATAAGCGGGAGATTTTCGAAAACAGGCAGAAAAAATGGTGGAGGACAACTGGTTAACTATTCTGGAAGCGGTGGATGCGTACTCCAGTCGAGAACATTGTGAGTGCAGAATGAACAGAGGGTGGTGCATGTTTCAACTAAGTGTCTTTTAACTGCGGCGTGATTTGTGGTGAGGGGATGAGGTGGCTGGACCCGACCATTGATCCGACGTCACAGCCATAATGTTTCTGCATGTTTCTGACTGCCATAACCTCATTTCTCCCGTTACTCGCCGCCACCACTACCAATCCCGACGATTTATCCCTGAATGGACACTCCACACGTGCTGGTTGTGCATCTAATCGGCAATTTTGAATGTAACAGGGCTCGTTTGTATTCCACGGGGATATCTAACTGGCCGATGTTGGCTAGTTGACTGGCCACCGATTCCACTCAATCCGAACCATTCCCATAGTCATACAGCTTTAAAAGATAATTTATGCAATTGAAGAACAAGTTTAGGCACTTACCTGCCTGGTCGCGGCCTTGTTATGCAGATTTCGGGTTTTGGAACCCATTCCTTCGTTTGTTGTTGCTGCATGCACACTACATGCTTGGCCTTGACTGTTGTTGATGTTCATACATTCAAGTAGATCTCCATGCATGTTTCTTCTGCCATACTTTGTTGTCCCTGTCTCTGGAGTATGTCTTTCAGAGGGATCAACTGCTACAGGATTCCTGTAGGATGTCCTGTAGCTGCTTCTCCTCCTGGAATGCAAGCTAGAATGAGCAGGGCTATACTGTTGACGAGGGTCTCGGCTGATGAGGAGTCTAGATGGAGGGTAACAGGTATGGTGAGTGAAAAACTGCTGCTTGATTTGTCATTAAAAAAAATTTGCTGGCAGTATGAAGAAAACAGGATTTTTGTGTGTGACTGTGCAGGGAAAAAAATGAGTGCAATGAAGGTGTACAGAGATGGAAAAAGGCGACATATGGCGATGGATGGAAGCAGGGAGGTTTACAGGCCTCATAGGCAGATTCCCAACCTTCGGGTCCTCTTCTGAGATCGATTTTGGCTTGTCTGTAGGTTCTACAGGATCTTCCTGTAGAAGACACAAAACTTCCTGTAGAAGGTGAAATCTTAGCCTGAATGAGACCAAATCTTAGGAAAGGGTAGTGGTCATGGTAGAATGGATTGTAGGGGATGCTTGCAGCCTAGTGCTAACCTCTGTCTTTGTCTTGTGCGATCCTCCTAACCTGCAATTTCCTTCCGGAAAAATGCAATTTGTTCAACAGAAATTAGGTTTATTTTACTTTTTCTTTTTCTCTTTTTTTTTTTTTTAGTCTGAGACAACTGGGGCGCCTCGAGGAGGTTTTCACCCTCACTATCTGCCATGGATGCCTCCCAGAGTTTTTCACCCAAGGATCTTTTATTCTTTTCCTCTTTTCTGTTTTTTTTTCTTTTTTTTTTTTTTTTTTTTCTTTTTTTTTGTGTTCAAGGTGTGGGTGGATGGAGACAGGGGTCTGCTCCACTACCAACACTAATTTATCCAGAGTTTAAATGAACTCCTGCTTAGAAAGGGGCTTCCTATAGAGTTTCAATGAACTCCTGCTTAGAAAGGGGCTTCCTGAGCTACCAACCTTAATGTATTATATTCAAACTCTATGGACAGCAAATCCTTCTTCCTGTAGACCAGCTCATAAGGTGTGAAACCTGTTGTAGTTTTCCAAGTAGTGTTGTAGGCCCAGGTGGCCTCAACCAACCGATCTGCCCTATTTTTTTTGCTGCTACTCACTACTTTAGTCAAAATCTCTTCCAAAGCTCTTTTAGTGACTTCCACCTGTCCATTTTCTTGCGGATGATAAGGCGTGGAAGTTCTGTGCTTAATCTTGTGATGAGAGAGCAGGTCTTCAATCAGGTTAGAGGTAAACTGACTTCCTTGATCTGTGACTGACTCTCTTGGGTAGCCAAACTTGTAAAAGTTATTTTCCCTCAAAAACTCAACCACTTTTTCTTCTGTTGCTGCCTTGATTGCCTTTGTTTCTGCCCAGTTTGTCAAGTAGTCTGTGCACATGATGATGTAAGACTTTTGTTTTGAAGGAGGGTTCATAGGACCCACAAAGTCCATGCCCCACTTTTCAAATGGCTCGAAAATCACTTGGGGTTGGAGGGGCATTTCATCCCTTGGATTTGGTTTCCCCATCCTTCGACATCGGTTACATTGGCCGATGTATCTCCTGACATCTTGATAAAGAGTGGGCCAATAGTAACCTCCCTGTAAAATTTTGAAGGTGGTTCTCTTTGCTGCAAAGTTACGTCCAGAGGGCCCATCTTGATAGGTTAGGAGGATGTCAAAAACCTCCTCCTCCCTGACACAACACCTCAAAATCTGATCCGAGCCAAGTTTAAACAGGTTGCCCCCAATCCAAGTGAATGGGGCACTTTTCCTCACAATCTTGCTCTTCTCTTTTGAAGATAGGTGTGGCGGGAACTATGCTGAAACCAAGTAATTCGCTATATCAGCAAACCATGGAAAGAGTACTAAAATAGCAAACAGGTGTTCATCTGGCATGTTATCATCCACCATCCCTTCTTCACCTGCAGGCAAATCTAGTCTAGATAGAAAATCAGCAACAACATTTTCCTTACCTAGCTTATCAACAATGGTCAAATCAAATTGCTGCAATAAAAGTAACCATCTAATGATATAAGCATTTACATCAGGTTTATTCATCAAATACCTAATTGCAGCATGATCAGTGTGTACGAATGTTTGATAACCAGTGATGTAGTGTCTGAACTTGTTTAGGGAATGGACTACAGCTAGGAGCTCTTTCTCAGTTACAGTATAGTTTAACTCTACCTTGGACAGATTTTTACTGATAAAATATATGGCATACAGTAGCTTCTCTTCAACTTGTCCTAAGGCTGATCCTATGGCTTTTTTCAAGGCATCTGTGTGAATGTGGAAAGGTAGGGCCCAGTTTTGACCTCTCAAGATTGGGGCAGTTACCAGCTTACCTTTCAACACATCCAGAGCCTCTTGATAGTTGTCAGTCCATGTAAACTCAACATCTTTCCCAAAAAGACCAAACAATGGAGAGGCTAGCTTACTGAAATATTTAATGAATATTCTATAATATCCTGCTAAGCCTAGAAAACTCTGAACATCTCTTACATTTTAAGGAGGTGGAACTCTTTGGATGATAGCAATCTTGTTGGGATCCACCTGTAATCCTTGCTGAGAAATTGTATGACCTAGCACAGTCCCTTCAGTCATTAGGAATTCACATTTTTCAGGACTGAGGGACAGGTTCATTTCAATACACTTGGTTAAAACTTTTCCCAGGTTAGTCAATGCTTCTTGGAAGTTGGACCCATAAGGAGTAAAGTCATCCATATAGATTTCCACCAAATCATGAACCAGCTCAGTGAATATACTCAGTACTGCTCTCTGGAAAGTTGTAGGAGCATTACATAACCCAAAGGGAAGGACCCGGTAGGCAAATTTACCCCATGGACAAGTGAAAGTGGTCTTATATTGGTCTTTTGGGCTGACTTGGATCTAATTATACCCACTAAACCCATCTAGGAAGGAAAAGAACTTCTTCCCTACTAAGCCATCTAACACTTGATCTATGAAAGGCAAAGTAAAATGGTCCTTCTTGGTAGCTTTTGTTAAGTTCTCGACAATCTACACAGATTCTCCACTTTCTGTTTTTCTTGGGCACAAGCACCAAAGGAAAAACCCACTTGCTGTCAAAGATGGGGTAGATGAATCCTGCATCCAGCAACTTTTGCAGTTCTTCTTTGACTATGTCCTTGAGGGCTAGATTCATCCTCCTCTGAGGTTGCCTAACCGGCTTACAATCCTCTTTAATGTAAATGTGATGGGAACAAACTGAAGGGTGGACTCCTTTCATCTCCTTATAGCTCCAAGCAAAAACATCCAAATGGCGGTTCATTAAGCTACACAGCTCCTTCTCCTAAGAGGGGGATAGGGATGAGTTGATCTTCAAGGTTTTTTCATAGCCAAATTCCACATTCTTAACTCGGGGAGAGGTTGGATCAGTGACACAGAGATCCAACTCTTCTAATGGCAGCACACTGGGAGGTGGATTTTGAATCAAATTTTCAATAATGTCATCCTCGGTTTGAGGACCTCCCCTGGTGGCTTCCACTGTGCACAATGGTGCAGAGTAGACTTGATCCTCATCTTCCTCCTCCAACCAGAGAGGTAAGTCATGTTCTAGTAGAGGTTGGGCAGGAGGATATAGGACTAGTTGTTTGGACATAGGCCCATTCTTAATGGTCATGCTCCCAGCTCGACAACTGATGTAAGCATCTGCAGTAGCTAACCAAGGTCTTCCCAAAATGATGGGGTATCTAGTGAGTTTTACCTTTGGTTGAAGGACCAAGAAGTCTGTAGGGTACTCCCAAGAATCAACGGAGACCATGAAATCTTCCACAATCCCTTCGGGGGTCACGGTGGAGCGATCTGCTAACTGCAGTACTGTCGAGGTCTTTCTCAGGGAACTCTAAAGGTTGAGTTTGATAACAGTGTCCCTGGTCATCACATTAATGGCAGCTCCTAGATCGATCAAGGTGTGGGGGATTATGGTGCCATTGATGTCGACATCGACTACAAGACTCCTAGGGTCCAGATATTTTGGATAGATTACTTGTCCCAACATTAGGTCGGACAGTGGTCCTATGACATTGATAGTTGGGGCATCTCTCTTGCGCCTGCCTGGGTGCCTGAAACACTTCTTTTTGATCAATTTATTGTATATTGGTACATCTTTTATGGCTTGTAGAAGTGGTATTTTGACACATAACTATTTAAGTTCTCCCAGAAGTTCAGTCTCTTTTGGGTTTGGTTGTGTGGTTCCGGTTAGTCTCTCAGGAAAGGGTGGAATGGCTTTGGGTTCACTTCCCTGTTTCTCTTCCTCATCTTCCTTATGAGGAGGTTGGCTATCTGGGAGGACCTTCCCAGATCATAGGTTGATCTCCTGAATCTCCACAACATAGGTAGGGCATGTTGTCTCTCCATTATATACCTATTAGGCCTATCTGTTATTAGGGTTCGGGTTTGGTTGAGCAGGCATCTGGGGTTATCTTGGAGGAGTAGGAGGTAATGGTTGTGGTTGAGTAGGTGGTGGAGGAAAAATAGCGGGAGGAAAGTTGTACTAGGGCCTCCACCCCTGTTGAGGTGCATTCCACTGAGTTGTGGCTGAACATGAAAATGAAACGAATGAGAAGCAGGTTGAGTATGGTATTAAGATGGGTATGAACAAGGAGGGGGTGCGGACCAAGAAGGATGAGTAGGGGGACCCCACGAAGGTATGTGAGTGGATTGGTTGGAGTTGTAATAATTCTGGGATGTCCCTTGCATCCCCTGCTGGTACGGTCTGGGTCCATGTGGCCTACTTTGGTTTAGGAAGTAGAGTGGTTCGGTGGCTCCATCAACCCCTTGGTACATAGCTTTAAGTCCGGGTAAGGTTGGGCACTGGTTTGTAGGGTGATTTGCCTCACAAACGAAACATATCTCTACGGAGTGCAATGGACACTCATTCCTAGGATGCTTCCTTATACATCTGGGACAAAAGATGGCCAAAGCCCTCTCAGCTTCCTCTTGCTTCTGTTGGATTCGGACGGTGTCCATTTGCATGGAAATAGTCTGTCTCACCTCAATTTTAAGGTCTTCCATCTGGTTTGCAAACTCATATTTGGAAAAGGTGGCACTGGCTGAAAGTTGACTCCCCCTACCTCTTTTCCGAGCTGCCCTAGAATAGTTTCTAAACACAATCTTTATGTCATCATAAGGCAGTTGGTAGATGTCTCCCCCAGCCAGCAAATGGAGGGTATCTAGAAGGTCTTCAGGGACTCCTCGGAGCAGAACTAGCTTCAGAGATTTGAGGTCAAGTGTGCACCTAGCCCTTTTATAACTGAGTTGGAACCTTTCATCATAGTCTTCTAAAGATTCATCACTTCCCATGGTCATCCGAAAGATTTCTCCCTTTGTTTCTTTTGTCCTACAATAATCCCGGTATTTGTTGTTAAAGGCTTGCTGCATCTGAGCCCAAGTTGTGATACTATTTCCAAGTAACCCCATGAACTAGCGTAGTGCTGCATCCTTGAGAGTAGAGGGAAAGAGTTTCAACTTTTGCTCATCTTCTGCATAGTCATAGGTTCGACAAATGACAGCAAACTCAAATAAGAAGGTATCAGGGTCTTCAATGGTCAATCCATGGATGTGAGGTAAGGCTGAGGAACTTATGTTTTTCATTTTTGTGTCCCCATTGGTCTCTTGGATGGGAAAGGTACCTTCTATTGTCTCCTCATCTCCTATACCATTTCTATGTTGAGCCATGGTCTCAAGAGGAATGTTTTCTTACTCTTCTTCTGTTATAGGATCTTAGTATATCTCTAGAGGTTCACGTATAGGTTCTTCTGGACCACTGCCACCAAAGAGGAGAGAAGGGTGACTCAGTGATGTGGTGGGTGTGGTGGGTAAGAATTTTCTTGAATTGTCTCTGTTCCTACGAGGCATGAAATGAAATATTTTTGATTAATTTTTGTGTTTTTTTGTACTTGTACCTGCAAAACTGAATTGATTGAACAACAAATTGCAACTAACTAGAATAAACCTTGCTGGAATGAAAATTGCAGAATTGAAATGAAAGGAGGAAATGACTAATCTATGCTGCTGAAATGAAACTGTAGAAATGAAATGCTAAGCTACGCTTGCAGAATTGAAATTGCAGAAATGAAATTCTATTCTACGCTTGCAGAATTGAAATTGCGGAAGGGAAATGCTAATATATGAAAGCAGGAAATATCTAATCTACACTTGCTGAAATGAAATGAAAGCAAGAAATGTCAAATCTACTTTTGCGGAAATAAAATTGCAGAATGGAAATGAAACAACTACTCTACTCTTGCTGAAATAAACTACTTAACAGAAGGTTGCAGTAGAGAATAGAAGAAAAGTAGCAATCACAAATACTCTGACACTTCCCCAGAAATGGTGCCAAAAAGATGGTGGGCTCCAGTATTGCAGCAATGATGCTGCAACTCCTAGGACTCCCTTCTTTACTTTTATCAACCCGGTTGTTCGTAACAAATTTGGAAGCAACGATGCTATATGCACAAGTACTAGCTCTTGCCGCAGGCTGTCACTTGATCAGCGGGCACAAGTTCGCTAGGAGATTAAGCCAACTTCTATGAGCTCCTAGAATAAGCTTTTAACTATGATAGATGAATGCTAACTCAAAAGAGGCTAGTCTACTTGTAGAAAGAAGCTGAAAGTTGAAAGGAAATGCAAACCCTAGCAAACCCTAGTTTTACCAACTAACCCTACAGGTGCCAGAAAAGAGATGAAAGCTGCGGAAATGGATGCCATTGATTCTTGGAAAGGTAAAATGCATGTGACTAAGCTACTTCTAAAATAAAATCTGGAAAAAACATCTTTTTGTATTTTTGAGTAATCTTGCAGAATTATTATGCATGTGCTTTAACTATTTTTTATTGTGCAGAGGTTAATTGGCGAAAGGAAATGGAGTGGGTGCTTGCAAGAGGTTGGGAAGGTGAGAAGAGGGCCTATGGGGTCCCTAGCACCCTTCCAGAGAGTTTCACAACGATCAGATCTCGAAAAAACTGCTCACGTGAACTTCTACAGGAAGTATGCAGGGGTTCTACAAGATGTTCCACAGGAAATTCTACTGGAACAGACCGAGAGTGATTTTTAGAGGATTGATGGAGGAAAAATGGTGGGGAATTGGAAATGAAGGATGGATAAGGATGTGAAGAGGTGTGGGACCTGGTAAATGAAGCTCAGGAGTGATGAAGATGGTTGCATTTGTTCAAGGATGGAGAAAGCAATGTTGCACAAAAATATAGAAATTAAGGTTAGTTGGGAAAGTGTGGCAAATGAAGGGAAGAAATCTTGAGTGAGGGGTTGGAATAGGTTGTCTGACGGAGGAAGGGTAGGTAGAGATGTATTACAGGTGTTCTGCACATTACTTTCCAAAAACTGATCCAAACAAAGACAAAAAAACAAAGATCTACCTACGTTGACCTAATCTCCTCTTAAAAACCAGAAATATGATGAACAGCAGTGTATAAACAGGAAATAATGCAAGAGAGCTATGGAAAATAAGCAAGAACAGATCGAAACATGCAAGTACAACTAGTATCAACTTTTCCAATTAAAAATATAACACTAGCAATTGCATGGAAAGGCAAGAACAGTGTTTTTGTGGCAGCAAGTATGCCTTGGTCTCAGCTCATGGTCCCAAGGAGGAAGAGATGAGATCAAGGATTGCTTGATGGCCTTTTTGCAGATCTTTTCTGTTACCAAACTGTCAAATCAACCTGAAGCATGAAAAGCTATTTTAATCATAAAAAACAACCTAAGTAACAAAGCAAGATCTTAACCTAAATAACAAAAATTATTCTATGAATGCAAGGAAAACACATAAAAGTTCACAAATGAGGTATTAGCACTTGGATTGGGCCCAACCCCAAGAGCTACAAACTCCTAGGAAAGCTCAGAGCTGGTGCAAAGCGAAATTCATCTCCATTACTCAAAAAATAATAGTCATGTCACAAAACTGGTTACAGCAAGAGCTTGAAAATGAGCTGAAATGTAGAGCTGCACTAAAGTGCGAAAAACAATTGTTAAATAGCTAAACTACCAAGGCTTGAAGCCCTCCTACTTTTGCAACACGAAGACTCCCAACAGTCCTCCTTAACTTTAGGAGCTTGGCTGCTCAAGACTGCAGTTAATCAGCCACTTCACAAAACCAGCTCGGCTACCCCTTGAAATCATCTTTGGTGGGTTGTTGAACTCTGAGCTGATGGTGGAGAACTTGAAGAAGGGGTCATTTAGTGCAGGAGACACCCTTCCTACAAATCCTCAGCCTTTTTCCTTCGTATTTGGCTGCCAACTTGCTCATAAATGCTTGACCTTGGTCCAAAAGATGTCCAAAATTCTGTAATAAAGCACGTATTAGACTTTGTGGTCAAGTGACTATTCTCGTTCATTCAATTAACATAAATATATTCAAAATCATGCATAAAACTATGAATAATGGTGGATTAATCGAGAATAATAGGCAAAATGAGCCCATAAAGTTACCCATTTTTGGGGCTCATCATCACCACCCTGCTGAATGTGTTGCTCATCCTCTGAGCAACTAATCCAGCTCATCATCTTTGATTACTTTGACTACCTCTCTGACATCCCAGGCTTCTGAGGTGATGTCCTATTCTCGGTCATGAAACCCTGCTTTTCTCTCCACTTCCTCCCATTGCCTGTGTTTTTCTTCTTCTTTGACCCCTTCCAATAGTCCCAAAAGTAATGGAGGACTGAACTTTAGGCCAATCCAGTTGGCCTTCAGATTTTGCACTCACTGTTTATAAAGTGGCACTCTTGCCAAAGCCTCCCTCATCCTTGTTGGGGAGTGGTACTCTATTATTTTCAGACTATGGGACAATGTGTTCCATCTCCTTGTACAAGCATGAATGCAGTTATCACCCAACAGTCTTTCCATGTATTTAAAGTGAGAAATGGCATGAGCTTTCCTTTCAACGTAGTCTAAGAGAACCTGAGGGTTGTTGGCAAGGTGTTGATGCGCATATACTAAAGCTGAGGGATCTTCTGGTTCTGCTCTGATCATGAGTGGCTCACTTAGCTCCCTGTCCATAACTTTCCGAATTTCTGTTGCCCTCTTTTCCTCATAGCTTAACCAAGAATCCATGGCCATGAGTTGGACATCCCCCAATGCAACATTAGGGTCCCATAGATTCATGTTTGGAAGTGCCAAGTTGTGTAAATATAATTCTGTTAACTTGGCCTTATCTTCAACTGAGTTATTGTCACACAAATACATAAATTGATTGTAATTCTGAAATGGAATGGTGCCCCTTTGGGCCAGTGTGTTAGTTTGAAATTGCAACCATTGGTCTTTAATGTATAATGCATAAGATTTAGTAGGTTGCCTACATTGTAAGGCTTCTATTGCCCAACTGGCATGCAGGCCAATTGGGCCTCTTTCTCTTGCAACTGCTGTTTCAAAACCTGTATTTCTTTTGTTGCGTGAGATTCCTGTTCTTACAGTAGTTTTGTTATAATTTCCAAATTAGCTTGTCACTCTTCCTCTTTCTGTTGTTTCTTAGTTGTGTCCTTGTCTATTGGAGGTCCTTCTTGCTGTTGTTGCCCTCCCAAAATGGACAACTTATCTTCCTTGTGGACTTCCTGTAGCTGCAACTGTTTTTTCAGCAGCTCATTCTCCTCCTGCAACTGGGCTCTTTTGCAGCTTTCTACATGCCTTACCATGGCCAATTCTCCCCTTAATTCTTTTAACTTCTCCTCCATGTTGCCTATGTCCTCAACTCCCTTAGATTTGGCGATTTTCATCCATGTGTGTGTTCTGATCCTCTCTTTCTCTAATTCGAAAAATAATGGTACAACAAATTTCTGTGGGATGATTTTCCCACCCTCTAACAGATTGTAATATGAGCCCAAATTAGGTTGAGGGGTAGGTTCAGGTATTTCTTTGGTTATGCTCTCCCCTTGTGATTGTTTAGCTACCTTCTCCTCCAATTTCTCAGTCTCTTTTAATTTGGCTAGAGTTTCATGTAGAGATGTTGCAACTTCCTGTAGAACTGCCATTGAGTCCATCAACTTAATTTTCTCTTTCCATGTAGAGGTTTTTGGGCTTCCTCTTGCATAGGTGACGGACATCTTGGAAGGAGACTCTTCCTTCTGTTAGTGGGTGAGTCCTCAATGACAATCAGTTCCTTGGACGATGGCTGAGGTTTTCCTACTTTGGTCCTTGTGCTTTTTCTGGCTTTGAAGTACATGGAGGTCCTTTTTCTCTTTCCTTTTTGTTTTGTAGGGGTGCTTAATGCAGCAAGCACAGCTACTGCCTCCCTTGCCAACGTCTCAGGGGATTTCTCTTCCTGGTGTTATTTTCCTTCACTTCCTGTAGAAACCTCTTTGTCCACTATTTTTGTTTGTAAGACTAATATCTCAGGGTGTGTCTTTCCCTTTTCTTTCTGGGTGCCTACTTTGGCTGCAGTAGCCTTCATTTGAGCTTTCTCGACCTTTTCCCTTATATTCTGTGTCCTTTTTTCCATTGTTGTTTTTGCTGTTGTTTCTTCCCCTGTTTCAGGCTCAGAAGTCTTGCCAAATTCTTCTTTTTCTTTTTGCTCTTCCTCTGTTTTTCCCTCTGCTTGAATGTCTTGTGCTCCCTCATCATTGTTCTTCTGAATTTCTTCAGTTTGCTCCCCCTCCTCACTGCTAGATGGGGTGATGTTCTTAGCCAAAGTTCTAATGTTATCATCCCTGGACATATTTCTGAAGGTTCCCCGAGATATGGGGACAATATAGGTGTGTAAAGCATCTTCCACCAACAGTTTGATGAGCCCATGGTGGGCCAACTGATCTGGGATCCCTTCAGTTAGCTTTGTACCACATTCAATTAAGGATTGAGGAAGGAAATATGGGATGCTCAGTTTCTTGGCTGGAGGCAAGTCCATCCCATGCCTTAATTCATGTAACAACCTGAAATGATATCCATAGATGATGCTAAACCTCCCTACACCTATGATATAATTCATAATTTTGATAACTAACTTCACTCCAGAGAGGAGGCAAGCTTGTCTTTCTAACTCGGTTTTTGTCTTCTACGGGATGCTCCTCAGGCAGAAAAAATGTTTTCTTACCAACTTGGACCAATGATCTCTCTTCTTTGCTCCAAGGGAGCCCCAATGGTAGACCAGTAATTCTACTGATGAGCTCAGGGGTAAGTTCTAGGGTCAAACCCCTAAAACTAATTGTGGCATGTGTCTTTGAATGTGGTCTCAGGGACATCAAAAACTCTTCAGTTATTTCCTCATCATAACCCTGAATTTTGTCAAAGAAGGATATCCAATTTGCCCGAGTGAAAAGGTCCACCACCTCAGGGTGCTCATGCAACTTGCTAGAGTCTAAGGGTTCTTTCCTTATGAATCCTCCTGGCATGGTGTTGAGTGTTCTTTTTACGTTTTAACCAGAAAGGAAAATGCTCAGGAAAACAAACAGTTAATCACTGCAACAGAGGATAACTGAATCCAGTTTCTTCTGAACCCAAGAAGGAATTTCTCGTGTGTTCCTTACAATATCAAATAGCAATAATTCTCCTATTTTAAGACTGCTATCACCCAGAATTTGACTGTTTGTTTATGAAAAGAAGAATTTTTTTTTTACAGAACATAGCATAAGGACACAGGTTCTCTTCTCAGCATATAGATAGATAGGTAAATTCGGGTTTTTTCACACTCACACAGGCAGGCCTCTACTACTGCATGTATCTTCCTTACAGGAGAATTTAAAAATGATGAGGAGATTTCAGATGCAGAAAAAGAACTGGGTAAACTCAGTGAAATATGCAGGCATACTTTCACTTTTTTCTCAATGCATAGGCAGACTTTTACTCTTGTTTTTCAATCTAATGGCGTGTTCAATTCACCACCTTTCTCAAACAAATCATGCACAGAGGCGTTTTCTCAAGCCTACCTCATTTGGAGCTTGAAATTCAACAAAAATTCCAGGTTTTACTTCTACAGAGTTGTTCTCTGCCTTTCTTGTAGAATCCTTCCTGTAGAAGGCTCTCGGTTCCTGTAGAATGAAACTGTGCTTCCGACAGAGCCCGATAGGTGGCAGATTTTCGAAAATAGGCAAAAAAACTAGTGGAGGACGACTGGTTAACTGTTCGAGAACGTTGTGAGTTCATAATGAACAAAGGGTTGTGCATGTTTCAACTGAGCGTCTTTTAACTGCGGCGTGATTCGTGGTGAGGGGATGCGGTGGCCGGACCGGACCGTTGATCCGATGTCACAGCCATAATGTTTCCACATGTTTCTGACCACCATCACCTCCTTTCTCTCGTTACCCGCCACCACCACTACTAGTCCTGACGATTTCTCCTTGAACAGACACTCCACACATGCTCACTGTGCTCTAATCGGCAATTTTGAATGTAATGGGGCTCGTTTGGATTCCACGAGGATATGTAACTGGCCAAGGGTGGCCAGTCAACTGGCCACCGATTCCACTCAATCCAAACCATTCCCATAGTCATGCAACTTTAAAATATAATTTATGCAATTGAAGAACGAGTTTAGGCACTTACCTGCGTGGTCGTGGCCGTGTTATGCATATTTCAGGTTTTGGAACCCATTTCTTTATTTGTTGTTGCTGCATGCATACTGCATGATTGGCCTTGACTGTTGTTGTTGTTCATATGTTCAAGTAGAGCTCCATGCATGTTTCTTCTGCCATACTTTGTTGTCCCTGTCTCTGTAGTATGTCTTTCAGAGGGATCAGCTGCTACAGGATTCCTATATGATGTCCTGTAGTTGCTTCTCCTCCTGGAATGCAAGCTAGAATGTTATGAAACCAGCTCAAGAAAGGATAGAAATGATAGATCAACGCCTTAGAATTCAGCCTCTTCGAGGGGGCAACCTCCTTTACATTACATAAATGAACAATTCTTGGATGATACAAATGACAAAACCTCCTTTCTATATATACGAGTCTAAGGAGTCAAAATATAATCTAGCCGACCTAACAATAATAATATAAAGCCACAAAAATAACAATAGAGGGATTCTATGGGGCACATAAGTAACAATATGGGGGTAATAGGGGCACAACAATATAAATAAGGGTATAACTACAATAGTAATGGGGTAATCACTAGTATTATAGGCACCCAACATGCCCCTCTCCTTCAAAAAAGTGTTGTCCTCAACGCTTGAGTAGTTCTGGATACTTCTGCATAAAATTCTCATCCTCCCATGTGGAATCTTCAGCGGATAAGTTCTTCCACTTGATAAGATACTCTGAAATTGATCGATTTCGTAGCTATCGAGTTCTTGTTTCTGTGACTGCTTCCGGTTCCAATATAATTTTTCCTTCCTCGTCAAGTTCTGGCAATATTGTTTGAATTGGGAGCTTGTTGCCTATAACCTTCTTTAAACATGAAACATGGAAAACTGGGTGCAATCGAGAAGTTGCAGGAAGCTCCAATTTGTATGCCATAGTACCAATCTTTTACAACACCTTGTACGGACCATAATACTTTTGTGATAATTTATTATCCTTCTTAACTTGCTTTAGGGACATTTGTTTATATGGTTGTAGCCGTAGGAATACCCAATCACCTACACCAAAACTTCTTTCACTGCGATGTTGATCTGCCTGTTGTTTCATTCTATTTTGTGCCAACACGAGGTTATCCTTTAAGAGTTGGAGGACTTGTTGTTGATGTTTGATGTGATGTTCCACTGCCTGAACCTTAGAATTTTCTCTTAAATATGATGTGATGGATGGTGGTTGATACCCATAAAGTGCCATAAATGGGGTCATTTTTGTTGCTGTATGGAAGGAAGTGTTATACCACCATTCAGCCAGAGGCAACCATTTGATCCATTGTATCTGTTTATCAGATACAAAGCAACGAAGATATCCTTCCAAACGTTTGTTTACTATCTCAGTTTTCCCATCAGATTGAGGATGATAAGATGAGCTATGAGCTAACTGAGTACCAAGACAAGAAAATAATTCTGTCCAAAAATTTCCAGTGAAAATGGGATCTCTATCACTTAAAATAATCTTTGGGTTTCCATGTAGCTTTTGAACTGTTTCCATAAATGCAATAGAAACTGTACTGGCTTTAAATGGATGTGATAATGCACAAGAGTGTGCATACTTGGTAAGTCTGTCAACTACCACCATGATGACACTCTTTCCCTCAGACTTGGGTAAACCTGTGATAAAATCCATTGAAACCTCCTCCCAACGTTGGCTTGGAATGGATAAAGGTTGTAATAGACCCGGCGTCTTAATTGTTTCAACTTTATTTTGTTGGCAAACCAAACATTCCGCCACAAACTTTTGAATATCTGATTTAAGGCCATCCCAAAAAAATTCCTTCTTAACCCTGTGGTAAGTTTTTAAAAATCCTAAGTGCCCTCCTAAGGGAGAAGTGTGCAATTCCATAAGAATCTTTTGTTTTAGCTAGGAATTCTTACAGAGGTATAAGCGATCTTTGTACCATAACGAATCATTTTGCCAGCTAAATGTATCAGACGTACTGGAATCTTGTTGTAGCTTTCGAATAAGTGCCCACACTTCTTCGTCATTGTTCCATTCCTCCCTTGCTTCGTTTATCCAATCTGGTTGGATAATAGAAATGGCACACAACAATGCTTCCACATTCTCATCCTTTCTTGAGAGTGCATCTGCCACCACATTTTGCTTCCCTTTTTTGTAGATGATTTCAAAGTCATAACCCAACATCTTTGTGACCCACTTTTGTTGCTCTTCAGAGGATAATCTTTGTTCTAAAAAGTATTTAAGGCTATCATGATCCGTTTTTACCTTGAAGTGTCTTCCCATTAGGTAGGGTCGCCATTTCTTAAGTGCATGGAGTATTGCCAACATTTCCTTCTCATAAATAGCTTTGCTTAAAAACTTTCCCTTGATTGGACGACTTTCAAAAGAAATGGGTCTTTCATCTTGCATTAGAACAGCACCAATTCCATTTCCTGAAGCATCACATTCCACAATAAAGGTTTTTGTGAAGTCTGGTGTAGCTAAGACCGGTGCTTAGCACATTGCCTCTTTAAGATGTTCAAAGGCCTTTGTTGCTTCCGGAGTCCATGAAAATGCATCTTTCTTCAATAATGTTGTTAGAGGTGCTGCTATTCTCCCATAATTCTTAAAAAACTTGCGATAATACCCTGTCAACCCAAGAAATCCTCGCAGATGCTTTATGGATGTGGGGATTTTCCATTCCTTAATGGCTTTAATTTTGCTAGGGTCTACCTTAACTCCTTCATGAGATACAATATGACCCAAATATTCCACCTCCTGGACTCCAAAGAAACATTTGGATCTTTTTGCATATAAGTGTTTCTCCTCCAATAGTTGTAGCACCCTGTCAACATGTTCAACATGATCCTTCCAAGACTTGCTGTAGATTAGTATATCATCAAAAAATACTAACACAAATTTTCTAAGGAATGGTTTGAAAATTGAATTCATCAAACCTTGAAATGTTGAAGGTGCATTGGTAAGGCCAAAAGGCATGACAAAAATTCATAATGACCCTCATGAGTTCTAAATGCCGTTTTCGGAATGTCTTCAATCTTCATTCTGATTTGATGATATCCCGAACAAAGATCCAACTTGGTGAAGTAAATTGATCCATGCAATTCATCCAATAATTCATCAATGACAGGAATGGGGAACTTATCTTTAATAGTGAGCTTGTTGAGCTCCCTATAATCCGGACACATGCGCCATGATCCATCCTTCTTGTGCACCAATACTACTGGAGTAGAGAAAGAACTTTGACTCGGTTGAATTATACCAGCTTGTAGCATTTCTGCAACCATACGTTCAATTTCACTTTTTTGGACATAGGGATATCTGTACGGCCTGATGTTTGGAGGAACACTTCCTGGAATCAGATGAATAGCATGATCATGATCACGCATAGGTGGGAGACCTTAGGGAGTCTCAAATACCTTGGAATGATTGTCCAGGACTTTTTGGAGATCTGGAGAAATAGATGATTCCGATGTGGAAACATCTAGCGAACATAATTGTGCAATTACACCTCTTTGCTCCTTTTTTAGAAGCTTTGTCATACCATTAGAGTTGATTATCTTTCCTGGTTTCCCTGCAATACCCCTTAATTCAACTTCCTTTCCTTCCGTATAAAATTTGATGAAAAGTTCTTGAAAATTAAAAGCTATTGTACCCAAGGATTGTAGCCATTGGACTCCTAGTACAACATCAGCACCTCCCATTGGAATGGAAAGCATTGGGCTAGTCAATACATATTCTCCCATGGATAGCTTGATATTATGGCACTTTCCAGAGCAATTTATTGTTCCTCCATTTGCAATCATCACTTGACACTCTGGTGCTGGATATAGGAAGAATTTCAATTCTTTTGCTACCCTACAATGAATAAAATTGTGGGTGCTTCCTGAATCAATCAACACTATTACCTTTTTCTTCTTGATTTGTCCTTCTATCTTGATGGTTTGAGGAGTGGTAATTCCCGCCAATGCATTACAAGATATCGTCGGATTTATTTTTTCTTCATCTAAGCTTTGTTCCTGGAGTATATCCTCTTCTTTTTACCTTTCTTGCTCCTTTTCTTCTTCCTCTTCACAATCTATGTAGAATAATTTCTTCTCAGCACACTTATGACCTTTAGTGTATTTGCTATCACAACTGTAACAAAGCCCTTTTGCTCTTTTTTCTTCCAATTTTTGTGGTGTCAACCTTATAGGTTGTGGAAGACTAGCGGCAACAACACTTCCGTCTTTATAGTTGTGAGTGGTATGCTTCCTAGTTGCCATAATTTTGCTTTCCATTTTTCTTGCTAACCTGAATGCCTTCTCTAATGAATCAGGTTCCCAAAGGCGAACATCATGTTGGATATTATCCTTTAAAGACCCTATGAACACATCAATCCTATGTTCCTCTGGAATATCTTTTACCCTTATGTTCAATTTTGGAACTCCTCAATGTGCTCCATTATTGAACCCTTTTGTTTGAGACTTATCAATTGGCTAAAAAAAGTGTTGCTTTTTGTATCCTCATAATGTGCTATCAATTCTTCCGTAAAAATTGCCCAAGTGATAAATTGTTTATGAGAGCAAAGCCATTGATACCATACAAACTGATTTGGTTCCAAATATACAGTTTCCATACGTACCTTTTGTGTGTTTTGCACATTATTGAGATCGAAGAATTGCTCCATCTGTAATATCCATGTGGCGGGATCCTTGCCATCAAACTTCCTCATATCGACTTTTTGAATATGGTGAGTCTTCGATCCAACATTAGCGTCTATGGAATCATGATTAACATTTCTTTTGTTCTCATCATGAGTTTCCTTTACTACCTTTTCACCATTAGTAAGTATTTCTTGTAGAAAATTTGTCAAATTTGTCTTCAAATCTGCCATGCGTGTCTTCAAATTTGTGTTTAAATCTATCTTCAAATTGTCCATCTTAGCTTCCATGCCATTCATCTTAGCTTCCACACCATTTATCTTAGCTTCTGTTAACTTTTGTGAGCGTGACATTTGTTGCACATGTTCTTGTAATTTTGATATATCATGTAGCATTTCTTCCTCTTCTTCATGAGTCATGCTAGAGCTTTCAAGTTCCTTATTAGGTGTTTGCATTTTCTTTCCTCGGGGCATCAGTTACCGATAATAATTCTCTACTATGCCCTTTGAATTCCTTCAAAATAAATTTTCAAACCAAGCTTAAGCAAAAATTTAAAAAAATCTACACACCTTTTTTCACTTTGTAGGAGCTCTATATTGCCTCTGATGTATCTCCGAACTTTCCAATAATCTAGTTCAGAAATTGCTACTTGTAGTAGCCCTCTGTGTCCTCTTTCCAATGCCACAGGTCTGACCCAAATTGGATTCTCCAAGGAAGAGTTATGCGAAATCTCCCACAGTGATTTGATTATAGACTAGTTCAGTAGAGAGAACTTGTACGACGTGCCACGAGTCCCTATTTCAACCTTTGGATCTGAAAAACACTTATAAGAAACTACAGTCTATCCTCTTTCTGTACCTTCTTACAAAATTTCAATCCGATCCCTAGAGAGAAAGTTATGACGATTTTTCCCAGGTCACCTGTTTGGAATGTAATTCAGAAGTCTGCAAAAAGACCAACTTCCTCAGATCATAACTCCACAAATATAGTACGAAACGCTATGAAATTCGGACCCAAGGTTCAGCGTGATTTCTTCTCAAATGGGTTTTTTTGGCGACTTCTGAAACATCACAGAAAAAGAGTTATAGCGAAAATACCACAATGACCTATTTGGAGCAGCGAAACCCTAGAACCCAAAGCTCTAATACCAAATGTTATGGAACCAGCTCAAGAAAAGATAGAAATGATAGATCAACACCTTAGAATTCAGCCTCTTCGAGGGGGCAACCTCCTTTACATTACATAAATGAACAATTCTTGGATGATACAAATGACAAAACCTCATGTCTATATATAGGAATCTAAGGAGTCACAATATAATCTAGCCGACCTAACAATAATAATATAAAGCCACAAAAATAACAATAGAGGGATTCTATGGGGCACATAAGTAACAATATTGGGGTCATAGGGGCACAACAATATAAATAAGGGTATAAATATAATAGTAATGGTGTAATCACTAGTATTATAGGGACCCAACATAGAATGAGAAGGGCTATACTGTTGACGAGGGTCTCGGCTGATGAGGAGTCTAGATGGAGGGTAACAGGCATAGTGAGTGAAAAACTGAAGCTTGATTTGTCATTAAAAATATTTTGCTGGCAGTATGAAGAAAACAGGATTTTTGTGTGTGACTATGCAGGGAAAAAAATGAGTGCAATGAAGGTGTACAGAGATGGAAAAAGGAAACATATGGCGATGGATGGAAGCAGGGATGTTTACAGGCCTCATAGGCAGATTCCCAACCTTCAGGTCCTCTTCTGAGATCGATTTTGGCTTGTCTGAAGGTTCTATAGGATCTTCTTATAGAAGACACAAAACTTCCTGTAGAAGGTGAAATCTTAGCCTGAATGAGACGAAATCTTAGGAAAGGGTAGTGGTCATGGAGGAATGGATTGTGAGGGATGCTTGCAGCCTGGTGCTGACCTCTGTCTTTGTCTTGTGCGATCCTCCTAACCTGCAATGTCCTTCCTGCAACCTGCAATTTGTTCAACAGAAATTAGGTTTCTTTTTCTTTTCTTTTTTTTAGTCTGAGACAGCTGGGGCGCCTCCAGGAGGTTTTCACCCTCATTGTCTGCCCTAGGCACCTCCTAGAGGATTTCACCCAAGGATCTTTTATTCTTTTCCTCTTTTCTATTTTTTTCTTTTTTTTTTGTGTGTTTGAGGTGTGGGTGGAGTGTAGACAGGGGTCTACTCCACTACCAACACTAATTTATCCAAAGTTTCAATGAACTCCTGCTTAGAAAGGGGTTTCCTGTAGATTTTCAATCGATGCCCATTGACGAGCATGGGGATGGCTTCTTCATCGATGGTCTTAATAAGGATTGAGCCATTATCGTTGCATTTCTCCACTTTATATTGTTCCAGCCATCTTGTCCTCAGCTTTCCTTTGAAATCCTTGTATCTTGAATCATATAACAGTGCCCAATCTCCTGGCTGAAATTACTTTTCTTTAAGGTGGCGATCATGCCATATCTTTCTTTGAAGTTGGACCACCTCTGAGTGGAGAAGGCCCTGCATTCTCTGTTCATCTAGTCCATTCAGCTAAAGTAATCTTTCCTGCTATGCATGGCTAAGATCTAGGTCCAGCTGAGCTGCCAACCTTAATGTGTTATATTCAAACTCTATGGACAGCAAAGCCTTCTTCCCATAGACCAGCTCATAAGGCGTGAAGCCTATTGTAGTTTTCCAAGTAGTTTTGTAGGCCCAAGTGGCCTCAACCAAGCGATTTGCCCAATATTTTCTACTGTTGCTCACTACTTTAGTCAAAATCTCTTCCAAATCTCTGTTAGTGACTTCCACCTCTCCATTTGCTTGCGGATGATAAGGGGTGGAAGTTCTGTGCTTAATCTTGTGATGAGAGAGCAGGTCTTCAATCAGGTTAGAGGTAAACTGACTATCTTGATCTATGACTAACTCTCTTGGGTAGCCAAACTTGTAGAAGATATTTTCCCTCAAAAACTCAGCCACTTTTCTTCTGTTGCTGCCTTGATTGCCTTTGTTTCTGCCCACTTTGTCAAGTAGTCTGTGCACACGATGATGTAAGACTTTTGTTTTCAAGGAGGGTTCATAGAACCCACAAATTCCATGCCCCACTTCTCAAATGGCTTGAAAGTCACTTGGATTTGGAGGGTCATTTCATCCCTTGGAGTTGGTTTCCCCGTCCTTTGACATCGGTCACATTGGCTGATGCATCTCCTGATATCTTGATGAAGAGTGGGCCAATAGTAACCTGCCTGTAAAATTTTGAAGGCGGTTCTCTTTGCTGCAAAGTGACCTCCACGGGACCCATCATGACAGGTTAGGAGGATGTCAAAAACCTCCTCCTCCCTGACACAACACCTCAAAATCTAATCCGAGCCAAGTTTAAACAGGTTGCCCCCAATCCAAGTGAATGAAGAACTTTTCCTCACAATCTTGCTCTTCCCTTTTGAGGATAGGTGTGGTAGGAACTGTGCTGAAACCAAGTAATTTGCTATATCAGCAAACCATGGAGAGAGTACTAAAATAGAAAACAAGTGTTCATCTGTCATTTGATCATCCACCATCCCTTCTTCACCTGCAGACAAATCTAGTCTAGATAGAAAATCATCAACACCATTTTCCTTACCTGGCTTATCAACAATGGTCAAATCAAATTGCTGCAATAAAAGTAACCATCTAATGTTACGAGCATTTACATCAGGTTTATTCATCAAATACCTAATTGCAACATGATCAGTGTGTACGAATGTTTGATAACAAGTGATGTAGTGTCTGAACTTGTTCAGGGAATGGACTACAGCTAGGAGCTCTTTCTCAGTTACGATATAGTTTAACTCTCCCTTGGACAGGTTTTTACTAACAAAATATATGGCATACGATAGCTTCTCTTCAACCTGTCCTAAGGCTGCTCCTATGGCTTTGTTCGAGGCATCTGTTTGAATGTGGAAAGGTAGGGCCCAGTTTGGACCTCTCAAGATCGGGGCAGTTACCAGCTTAACTTTCAACGCATCCAGAGCCTCTTGACAGTTGTTAGTCCATGTAAACTCAACATCTTTCCCCAAAAGACCAAACAATGGAGAGGCTAGCTTACTGAAATCTTTAATGAATCTTCTATAATATCCTGCTAAACCTAGAAAACTCCAAGCATCTCTTACCTTTTGAGGAGGTGGAACCCTTTGGCTGATAGCAATCCTGTTGGGATCCACCTGTAATCCTTGCTGAGAAATTGTATGACCTAGTACGGTCCCTTCAATCATTAGGAATTCACATTTTTTAGGACTGAGGGACAGGTTCATTTCGATACACTTGGTTAAAAAATTTCCCAAGTTAGTCAATGCTTCTTGGAAGTTGGACCCATAAGGAGTAAAGTCATCCATATATATTTCCACCGAATCATGAACCAGCTCAGCCAATATACTCAGTACTGCTCTCTAGAAAGTGGCAGGAGCGTTGCATAACCCAAAGGGAAGGACCCGGTAGGCAAAGGTACCCCATGGACAAGTGAAAGTGGTCTTATCTTAGTCTTCCGGGCTGATTTGGATCAAATTATACCCGCTAAACCCATCTAGGAAGGAAAAGAACTTCTTCCCTGCTAGGCCATCTAACACTTGATATATGAAAGGCAAAGGAAAATGGTCCTTCTTGGTAGCTTTGTTAAGTTCTTGATAATCTACACAGATTCTCCACTTCCCGTTTTTCTTGGGCACAAGCACCAAAGGAGAAACCCACTGGCTGTCAGAGATGGGGTAGATGAATCCTACATCCAACAACTTTTGCAATTCTTCTTTGACAATGTCCTTGAGGCCTGGATTCATCCTCCTCTGAGGCTACCTGACTGGCTTACAATCCTCTTTAATGTAAATGTGATGGGTACAGACTAAAGGGTGGACTCCTTTGATCTCCTTATAGCTCCAAGCAAAAGCATCCAAATGGCGGTTCAATAAGCTACATAGCTCCTTATCCTAGGAGGGGGATAGAGATGAGTTGATCTTCAAGGTTCTTTCAGAGTCAAATTCCACATTCTTAACTCAAGGAGAGGTCGGATCAATCACACAGAGATCCACTAAAGCACCGGCTTGGGTGTCTTCTACCAACTCTTCTAATGGAAGCACACTAGGAGGTGGATTTTGAATCAAATTTTCAATAAGGTCATCCTCGGTTTGAGGACCTCCCCTGATGGCTTCCACTGTGCACAATGGTGCAGATTAGACTTCATCCTCATCCTCCTCCTCCAACTAGATAGGTAAGTCATGTTCTAGCAGAGATTCTGCAGGAGGATATAAGACTAGCTGTTTGGACATAGGGCCATTCTTAATGGTCATGCTACCAGCTTGAAAACTGATGTAAGCATCTGCAGTAGCTAACCAAGGCCTTCCCAAAATGATGGGGTATCCAGTGAGTTTTGCCTTTGGCTGAAGGACCAAGAAGTCAGCAGGGTACTCCCAAGAATCAACGGAGACCATGACATCTTCCAAAATCCCTTCGGGGGTCATGGTGGAGAGGTCTGCTAACTGCAGTACCGTCGAAGTCTTTCTTAGGGAACTGTAAAGGTTGAGTTTGAGCATAGTGTCCCTGGTCATCACATTAATGGCAGCCCCTAGATCGATCAAGGTGTGGGGGATTATGGTGCCATTGATGCGGACATCGACTACAAGACTCCCAGGGTCCAGATATTTTGCACAGATTACTTGTCCCAACATCAGGTCGGACAGTTGTCCTATGACATTGATAGTTGGGGCATCTCTCTTGCGCCTGCTTGGGTGCCTAAAAAACTTCTTTTTTATCAATTTGTTGTAGATTGGTACATCATTTATGGCCTGGAGAAGTGGTATTTTGACACATAACTATTTAAGTTCTCCTAGAAGTTCAGTCTCTTCTGGTTTTGGTTGCGTGGTTCCAGTTAGTCTCTCAGGAAAGGGTGGAATGGCTTTGGGTTCACTTCCCTATATCTCTTCCTCATCCTCCTTAGGAGAAGGTTGGCTATCTGGGAGGACCTTCCCAGATTGTAGGTTGATCCCCTGAATCTCCACAGCATAGGTAGGGCATGTTGTCACTCCAGTATATACATGTTGGGCCTGTCTGTTATTGGGGTTCGGGTTCGGTTGAGAAGGCATCTGGGGTTGTCTTGGAGGATCAGGAGGTAATGGTTGTGGTTGAGTAGGTGGTGGAGGCAAAATAGCGAGAGGAGAGTTGTACTGGGGCCTCCACCCCTGTTGAGGTGCATTCCACTGAGGTTGTGACTGAACATGAGAATGAAATGAATGAGTAGCAGGTTGAGTATGGTATTGAGATGGGTATGACAAAGGAGGGGGTGTAGACCAGGAAGGATGAGTAGGGGGACCCCAAGAAAGTATGTGAGTGGATTGGTTGGGGTTGTAATAAGTCTGGGATGTCCCTTGCATCCCCTGCTGGTACGGTCTGGGTCCATGTGGCCTCCTTTGGTTTAGGAAGTAGAGTGGCTCAGTCGCTCCATCAACCCCTTGGTACATAGCTTTAAGTTCGGGTAAGGTTGGGCACTGGTTTGTAGGGTGATCTGCCTCACAAACGAAACATATCTCTACGGAGTGCAATGGACACTCGTTCCTAGGATGTTTCCTTGTACATCTAGGACAAAAGATGGCCAAAGCCCTCTTAGCTTCCTCTTGTTTCTGTTGGATTCGAAAGGTGTCCATTTGCATGGCAATGGTTTGTCTCACCTCACTTTTAAGGTCTTCCATCTGGTTTGAAAACTCATGTTTGGAAAAGGTGGCACTGGCTGAAAGTTGACTCCCCCTACCTCTTTTCTGAGCTGCCCTAGAATGGTTTCTAAACATAGTCTTTATATCATCATAAGGCAGTTGGTAGATGTCCCCCCCAGCCAGCAAATGGAGGGTATCTAGAAGGTCTTCAGGGACTCCTCGGAGCAGAACCACCTTCAGATATTCGGGGTCAAGTGTCCACCTGGCCCTTTTATAACTGAGTTGGAACCTTTCTTCATAGTCTTCTAAAGATTCATCACTTCCCATGGTCATCCAAAAGATTTCTCCCTTTGTTTTCTTTGTCCTACAGTAATCTCGGTATTTGTTGTTAATTGCTTGTTGCATCTGAGCCCAAGTTGTGATACTATTTCCAGGTAACCCCATGAACCAGCGTAGTGCTGCATCCTTGAGGGTAGAGGGAAAGAGTTTCAACTTTTGCTTGTCTTCTGCATAGTCAAAAGTTTGACAAAGGACCGCAAACTCAAACAGGAAGGTATCAGGATCTTCAGTGGTCAATCCATGGAAGTGAGGTAAGGCTGAGGGACTTATGTTTTTCATTTTTTTGTCCCATTGGTCTCTCGGATGGGAAAGGTGCCTTCTATTCTCTCCCAATCTCCTGTACCATTTCTGTGTTCAGCCACGGTCTCAGGAGGAATGTTTTCTTGCTCTTCTTCTATTATAGGATCTTCGTATATCTCTAGAGGTTCACCTATAGGTTCTTCTGGATCACTGCCACCAGAGAAGAGAGAAGGGTGACTTAGTGATGTGGTGGGGGTGTTGGGTAATAATTTTCCTGAATTGTATATGTTCCTATGAGGCATGAAATGAAATATTTTTGGTTAATTTTTGTGTTTTTCTCTGCTTACACCTGCAAAACTGAATTGATTGAACAACAAATTGCAACTAACTAGAATAAACCTTGCTGGAATGAGAATTGCAGAATTGAAATTAAAGCAGGAAATGACTAATCTATTCTACTGAAATGAAATTGCAGAAATAAAATGCTAAGCTACACTTGCAGAATTGAAATTGCAAAAATGAAATGCTAATCTACGCTTGCAGAATTGAAATTGCGGAAGGGAAATGCTAATCTATGAAAGCAGGAAATATCTAATCTACACTTGCTAAAATGAAATGAAAGCAGGAAATGTCTAATCTACTTTTGTGGAAATAAAATTGCAGAATGTAATTGAAACAACTACTCTACTCTTGCTGAAATAAACTACTTAGCAGAAGGTTGCAGTAGAGAATAGAAGAAAAGCAGCAATCACAAATATTCTGACGCTTCCCCGGTAACGACGCCAAAAAGATGGTGGGCTCCAGTATTGCAGCAATGATGCTGCAATTCCTAGGACTCCCTTCTTTACTTTTATCAACCCACTTGTTCGTAACAAACTTGGAAGCGACAATTCTATATGCACAAGTACTAGCTCTTGCCACAGGCTGTCACTTAATCAGCTAGCACAAGTTCACTAGGAGCTTAAGCCAACTTCTATGAGCTCCTAGAAAAAGCTTTTAACTGTGATGGATGAATGCTAACTCAAAAGAGGCTAGTCTACTTGTAGAAAGAAGCTGAAAGCTGAAAGGAAATGCAAACCCTAGCAAACCCTAGTTATACCGACTAACCCTACTGGTGCCAGAAAAGAGATGAAAGCTGTAGAAATGGATGCCATTGACTCTTGGGAAGGTAAAATGCATGTGAATAAACTACTTCTGAAGTAAAATCTGGAAAAAACATCTTTTTGTATTTTTGAGTAATCTTGCAGAATTATTATGCATGTGCTTTAACTGTTTTTTACTGTGCAGAGGTTGATTGGTGAAATGAAATGGAGTGGGCACTTGCAGGAGGTTGGGAAGGTGAGAAGAGGGCCTAAGGGGTCCCTAGCACCCTTCCAGAGAGTTTCACAGTGATCAGATCTCGAAAAAACTGCTCACGTGAACTTCTACAAGAAGTCTGCAGGGGTTCTACAGGATGTTCCACAGGAAATTCTATAGGAACAGGCCGACAGTGATTTTTAGAGGTTTGATGGAGTAAAAATGGTGGGTAAGTGGAAATGAAGGATGGATAAGGATGTGAAGAGGTGTGGGACCTGGTAAATGAAGCTCATGAGTGATGAAGATGGTTGGATTTGTTCAAGGATGGAGAAAGCAATGTTGCACAAAAATATAGGAATTAGCGTTAGTTGGGAAAGTGTGGCAAATAAAGGGAAGAAATCTTGAGTGAGGGGTTGGAACAGGTTGTATGATGGAGGAAGGTTAGGTAGGGATGTATTATAGGTGTTCTGCACATTACTTTCCAAAAACTGATCCAAAAAAAGACAAAAAAAAAACAGATATCTACCTATGTTGACCTAATCTGCTTTTAAAAACCAGAAATATGATGAGCAACGGTGTATAAACAAGAAATCATGCAAGAGAGCTATGGAAACTAAGCAAGAACATATCGAAACGTGCAAGTACAACTGGTATCAACTTTTCCAACTAAAAATCTAACACTAGCAATTGCATGGAAAGGCAAGAACAATGTTTTTATGGCAGCAAGTATGCCTTGGTCTCAGCTCATGGTCCCAAGGAAGGAGAGATGAGATCAAGGATTTCTTGATGGCCTTTTTGCATATCTTTTCTGTTACCACACTGTTAAATCAAACTGAAGCATGAAAAGTTATTTTAATCATAAAAAACAACCTAAGTAACAAAGCAAGATCTTAACCTAAATAACAGAAATTATTCTATGAATGCGAGGAAAACACATAAAAGTAGACAAAGGAGGTACTGGAACTTGGGTTGGGCCCAACCCCAAGAGCTACAGCCTCCTAGGAAAGCTCAGAGCTAGTGCAAAGCGAAATTCATCTCCATTACTCAACAAATAATAGTCATGTCACAAAACTAGTTACAGCAAGAGCTCGAAAATGCGCTGAAATGCAGAGCTGCACTAAAGTGTGAAAAACAACTGTTCAATAGTTAAACTACCAAGGATTGAAGCCCTCCTACTTATGCAACATGAGGACTCCCAACAGTCCTCCTTAACTTTAGGAGTTTGGCTACTCAAGACTGCAGTTAATCAGCCACTTCACAAAACCTACTCGGCTACCCCTTGAAATCATCTTTGGTGGGCTGTTGAACTCCAAGTTGATGGTGGAGAACTCGAGGAAGGGGTCATTTAGTGCAGGAGACACCCTTCCTACAAATCCTCAGCCTTGTTACTTCGTATTTGGCTATCAACTTGTTCATAAATGCTTGACCTTGGTCCAAAAGATGTCCAAAAAGTTGCAATAAGCACGTATTAGACCTTGTGATCAAGTGACTATTCTCGTTCATTCAATTAACATAAATATATTCAAAAGCATGCATAAAATTATGAAGAATGGTGGATTAGTCGAGAATAATAGGCAAAATAAAGTTACCCATTTTTGGGGCTCATCATATACATCAGTCTAAAAACAAGATGTCAGCTAAAGAAATCCAAATAAAATTAATATCTTTGTTAAATAATTAACGTTTTCTCTTTTGCTAAGTTTCATGAAAAAATATTCAAGTATTTGATATCCAATGAACTATAAAATAATACATCAATGGATGTCCTAGATACTGGATACAACATGAAATCATGATGCTTTGGAAGAATAGATCTGGCTATCCATGATCCAAAGTATTGTGAAACAATTCATTAAGAGTTTCTCTAAATCTGAATTCAAGAGTATCACAATTAGAAAGACAAATTTGGATTACCAAGCTTCCAAATATGAAATTATTTTGATGTTAGTCCAATTCTAACTCGAATTTAGATTCCAAAGAAATGTTTTCACAACAAGACTATGGCAGATTATAGGGTGATTAAACATTGATAGTGAAATATAAAAACAAGTTGAATTGAAAATATAGGAAAATTGAAATATAAAATATCATCAATCAGAAAATAACATTGTTTAACATTTGTCACAAGCAAAATGGACTATAATAAACTATAAATTGAAGGGAAAAAAAGAAAATTTGGTAGGGGCCTCCTTATGTTATGAAAAAATCACAAAATAGTAGGGTCGTTCTACAAACTATAACACAATCTTAGCATTATGAGTGAATCTATGTTATATATAGTGCTATTGTAGTTATTATGACAATTTTTTTCATTATTTGACATGGTGGCCACACCAATGTTATAGAGAAGGACACATTAGGAATGTTTTCTTTTTATTTGCAAACCAACAAATAATTCTCTTATTATGTTGTGCATATTATGCTAGCATTATAAGTGATATTTTTGTTAGTTCTTCTAATATGTGATGAATGAACCTAGATTGCATGTTGTGTTATTTCAACACCAAGATTTAACAGGTTCTTTTAGACAATGGTGTTTTTACGACTAGGAGTATTATAGATGTGTTGATAAAATTCCTTTGAAAAATAAAATGCCCTAAATGAGAGAGGAGGAAGAGATGTTTCCAATTGCATACATAGTTAGAATGGTCCTAGATAGACTACATTCCATGCTCATTGTTTATATCTAGTTTTCACATCTAGATAAAAATGGTTTGTCATGCCATGGTCAAATCAACCATACAATTGCATAATAATGGTGGCTTCATCTTATTCATTTATCCAAATATATAAAACATTGGGTGGGATCCCTCCTTTTTTTTTGTGTTTCTCCAATTATGATACACAATAATCATTTTTAGATGTTTACATTACAACAAACCCATGGAAATTTGCATGCATGGGAACAAGAGATCATTCTCGACTAAAAGAGAAATATTAGACCAAAGAAAACAATGCGATGACCCACATGTTGGGAATCGCGATTGTTGTTAGACCAAAACCCGCAGGTGTTAGTCAAGGATCACATCGCTAGAGATAAGGATCCACGAGAGGCAGTTAGTCCATGTCACGAAACACACAAGGAGCGTTGGTTTATCCAATGTCCAACAATCCTCGCCCCCAATGTGTGTGTATCGAACTCATGACCTATGCTCTAATACCACCTGTTGGGAATCACGATTGTCGTTAGACCAAAACTCGCATATGTTAATCAACGATCATATCGCTAGGGGAGCGTTGGTTTATCCAATGTCTAGCACCACAATATTAGATTCATGAGGATGACTTCATTAACATATAGTGGTGGGTGGGAAAAAATTAGGTGGATGTGTTCTTACTAAATCGATAGTCATTCATGCCAAGAGTGTTGAAGAGATGTCAAATAAAATAAGTTGTTAGGCAATCTCATATCAATGTCTTTTCAATGGATAATACTTTTTGAATGAACAAATACTAGGTATATTGCTTCTATTGACCTTATTTACAATGCCAACATTATTTTCTATGGTAAGAATTCATGAAAATCTTATTTATAATGAAATGTGTTTACTAGGTTGAGATTACCATGTTATATTATTGCATCATATGCTTAATTCTAGGGGTTATAATTTCCAGGAACAATGATGTTATTGTCTAATGAGTTTTATTTACAAGGTTCTCATTATATCATGTACACTTATTCATAAAATGCTCATTTTTAGAGGCTTAATTTACTAGGAAGGTGTCATTCTATAATTTGAATTCATGAAATACTTTCAAACGCATTATTGATTTGAAATATGTAATTATAAAATAATTGTTTTTAGTGATCTTATTGACCATGGACACATTATATATATATATATATATATATATATATATATATATATATATATATATATATATATATATATATATATATATATATATATATATAACCATATGCAAGGCATTTCTTGATTTCTCTTTCCTTCATTTTCTTATGTATTATTTAATTTCCATAGGTTCACCTAAATATTGTTTTCACAAAGTCTCTTATAGAAGTGATGTTTACAAGCTTCAATCTATGCTAGGAATTTCATAATTTGTTATTAAGGGGTATAGGCTCTAATATCTCCTTCCTTCTACCATTATGTCACCTTTATATATCTTTTAATGGCATCCCAAGTTCTTCTTAATGAGAGAAGTTAGGATATAGATACACTTGGGAGTTTGTTAAGATCTATTTTGTCTAGTGCATATTTAGGTAATTTGTATTTTCTTAGTATGCATTAGTCTCAATTTGTAGTTATATGGTGTAATGGTCATGATATGTTCTAGACATAAAGTGATATGATAGTTCATATTCTCCTACATACTAGTAGGTACATTAATCCACTTCTTAGCAGCCAATTGGTCCAAAGTCTCCATTTAAAGACAACATTGGGTCATTTGTTGATGATTAATTTTGAGAAATTCATCTGTAATTTTTTGCCTCTTTCTATTAATATATTGGCTCAAGTAGTTGCATTAGTTGGGCTATGGATTTCTTTCCTCTTTTAATGTTTTAAACACATAGTACTATTTTTGTGAGTGGAATTCAACCTATTTGGAAATAACATGTTTATCACTCTATCTCTCTCTCACTCACACACACACACATTTTAAAGCTTTATCCTCATAAATTGAGTCCTACCTCTTACGCTATATATATTAAATAAGAGTCCATCTTATGATAATAAATTTATAAAATAAATAGAGAATCAAACACAAAAATACACATAAAAAGGAAATTACCCATAGGATATATCTATGGGAAGAAAATTGCGAATAAGTAATTCTCTCTCTCTCTCTCTCTCTCTCTCTCTCTCTCTCTATATATATATATATATATATATATATATATATATATATATATATATATATATATATATATATATATATATATATATAATGGTTTTATATTAATAAAAGTTGGTTTAGGGCCAGAAGCCTTACAAGGTCTTTCTATCATTTGACAGTTGAAATATTCATCAATCCATACAAAATTGATGCCAGCTCCTACATTTTTTTCCTATGTTAAAGACATATCTACTTATAACTTGACAAAAAGTCTCAAGTATGAGAAGATATTTACATAGCAACATATTATAGAAATTAGTGTGTAGATTCAAAATTGCTCTTGAAATTTACTAAATCACAAGACTTGAAGCTACTCTAATGATCTACAGAAGTTAATTCACCATATAGAACACAAATCATAGACATGCAAAAGGAAACATCACACATGCACAAAGATTTATCTAGGGGAAAGAAACTGCTTAAAACCCCTTACTATCCGTATTGCATTAATCAAAGAATAGAGATTAAATACATATGCTTGCTCAAGCCTAAGAACACCTTGTAAGTGTATAGTCTATCCATCTTCCTGACTGAATGACGTTGGCCAAGACTTATCCAATTTTCAAGCCCTCCAAGCTCCTATTTCCTTGTGTTATTCCTTGAGGAATTAGACCCCTATTAATTAGGAATTTCCCTCTATTGAATTGCACAATTCCTCTAGGTCCTCTGACTGCATGCACCACTTGTACACATGGGAATATTCTACAATTGATAGTACACTGCCTTGGAATATCCATCTCAACTGGGTAATTAGAATTCTCTGCATGCATGAGTTAGTTTAGGTTGATTGATTAGTTATCTAGATGATTACTAAGTGTGGTTGAAGTTCCACTTCCACAACATGACCTTCCACTAGTTCCTCCAACAAGTAGAACTAGTTTAATTGGCCATAACTCAATTTAATTGAATTTAATTGCTACAACTGAAATTAACTCAACCTAGGCTCCTAAAATTTAGGAACCACTTAACACAACTTAACCTCATGCCCCTAACTCGAATTAACTGAGCTAAACTCATATTTTTTAGGAATCAACTCAAGCAAACTAAACTTGAACTCATTAACTCAAATTAAGTGTTCTTAACTAAGTGACAAGAGCCATGTCACCTCATTTAACTCCTCCAAGTTGTATGTTAATATGTAATTTCGAATTTACTCAATTTGATTAAGGCAAAAATAAAAAATTGAGGCTTTATTGCTGCATTTTCAACACTCCCTCTGAGAAAGAAAGGGATTATCAACCAGTCCTATCCTGCACCTGTGGAATGTACTGCATACAACACCTCTCATTGTTGTTGCTATTTCTGAAACACTTGCAACTGAGAAGCATCCAAAAAAACATTAAATCAATTATGTCTGCAACCATCTACTGGGAATTGTGTTGTTGTTGACTCTGCTCTTGAGCCTCCTGCTATGTTGTCAACACTCCTCTGCACTACTCAGTATCTGATTGACTCTAATACTCCTATGACTGAATACTATGGGCCCCTTTAGCAAGGTAATGATACATGAGGAGAACAACTCAATGGACCCTCCCCAAATTTCCACAACTCTTGGACTATGGTTTTACATCCCACCACCTCACACATAGAGGTATGGATGCATGTGCTCCCTCTGCCCACTTGGTTCTACTTGTTTAGTCAATTTAGTGTTCCTAAATTGATGTCATTAATTGTCAACCCGGGGCTCGTAAGCTGATGAAGTGAAGGTGTACTATATGTACTTAAGCAACCTCTTAGAGCTTTTTGTCGTTTGGGGTGTTGTTTGTGGTTAATTTATCTTCCTAAGATGGAGTGGTGATTTATAAACAGATGAGTGATAGTGTGTGTAAGGTGAGTTCTAGATGAGTGAGAGTGTGTGATTAGTGGTTTCTAACTACTTGCTGAAAAGGAAAAGCTTGAAAGAAATAAATAACTTGAAATGACTTGAAAGCAAAGAACCACTTTCTAATGGCATTAGACACCATTCATGCTGCTGCAAATAAAAGGTAAGAAAATCACTTTAAAAACCAATGATAATGTTTATCTCTTCCTAACTCCTTGCTTCTAACACATAGTACTGTGTAAAACACGATTAGGAGGTAGCTAAAGATGAGTTAGAAAAGTGATCAAAAATGAGAAAAATCTACTTTAAAGACTAGTTATAATGTTTTGCTCTTTCTAACTCTCTGCTTCTAACACATAGTACTGTGTAAAGCACGATTAGAAAGTAGTTAAGGATTAGTCTAAAAAGTACTCAAAGCCAGCTGTAAGTTATTAGTATTTTGATCTCTAAAAGATAGACAATTTGTGATAAAGAGATCATTCATATGTTAGCAGACAACTTTGAGAAAGTAAACTAAAAATCAGCTATGAAAATAAAGTAAAGGCAGCAACTTAGAATCTGTCAACTGAAACTACCACTAGATATAAAGCAAATACACAAACAGACACACAATCCCGGGTTTAAAAACCTGCAGAAAAACAAATCTGATTAGTCAAAATGAATGCTGCAAATGAAATAACAATGAAAGTGAATTAAGCTGTACATGTTTCAAGAAAAGGAATTGTTGAATGGAAAATAAAGAAATAGCAAGAATATAAACATGAAATACTATACAAGGGCAGTCATGAACAGGGGCCCTCCATTCATAATACCCAAAGAAGACTCAAGGAATTGAAAACTTCAGAACAGCGCTGCTTCTATTACTCCATGTGCAGAAAATTACAGTCAAGAGTGCTAGAACAGCACTATCAAAACATAGTCTTAAAACGCACTAAAATTATAACAAGTTCATAAAACAAAGCAACTAAAAAGTAACATTAAGCGTATGCAAACGCTAGTTTTTATAGGCATCTGAAAGATGGCCTAATGCGTACAGCTAAAACTTGAAAAATAAACTAACTGTCATGCGTAATTAAGGTTCAATAACACGTCATAAGCCTCGTGGATGAGCTGGAGGTTCTGGTCGTTATGGGCATTGAATCCAGAGTTGGATTATGTCCCCCACAACCTGCGTAACACGGACAAATCACTGTTTGAACTGACGTGACCCAACAGCTTACGTATCACCGTTAAGCTGCCTTTGTTGACCGTAACTTGACCCTCGTTGACCGGAGGTACAGATGACGTGGCTGGCTGAACCAATAGCACAGGAACCTCGAGCACCTTGATTCCTAAGTGCCCATGTGGCTCGTTTGGAAAAATGACACGTGGAACCTTGAGATTAACAAAAAGGCTGCGGAATCATCAGATGGCTGCGGAATCATCAGATGGCTGCAGAATCATCAGATGGCTGCGGAATTCCTGTAAATATGTCAAAATCTAAACAAAACAGTCACACATTAGCAAAATTCCTTAATCATGCTTAAAGTCATCTAATGTAATGATCTGGGTTGGTTTGCAAGGAAAATGAGGCAAAAGAGAGAGATGAATGAGGGAAAACTGTAGGAAATGATGGATAATCAAGTGCAAAGTAGAGGCTCTACATACCCCCACTACGAGGGCATTGCATGTCCTCATGCAATCAGAACATTGTTCAGTCCACCTGCTGGGATGCCTCTGCTAAGACATCCAGCCTTCTCTTCTTTCTCTGTGTGGCCACATTGATTCTTGGTCTTTTCATCAAACACCTGAATTTTAAATTGATCAAGGCTCTGTTTAACTTCCTGCATCTCTTCTTGAGCTTTTTGTTTTCCTTTTGCCATAGGCCCATATGAAGCATGGTGTTATCTTGGACCATCTTGTCCACATTGCTCTGTACCTTCAGTTTTTCATTTTCTTGTTGGATGTGGCGATTTAGTACCTCCAGCTCAAATATTTCCTGCTTCAGTGATTGAACTTGCTGCTCCAAAGGTTGAATAGTGCTCAGACCAGCAGCTGCTTGTTCTAACGTCTCCAGGTAATTATAAACTTTCTGCTGATCTGGGTCAACCTCAGGTGACTTCTTAGGACTAGGCTCATACTGAAATTCAGATCCATGTTCATATTCAGGTTCATGCTCAAAAGGACTTTCCTCACGTGGAGGACTAGTCTCAACATACTCAGCGTGTGGAGGGCTTTTCTCAAAGTCAGGACTTGTAGCAACCTTTTCAGGTGTGCTCAAGTCAATGATGAGTGACTTTTTACCCTTTGTGGCCCCCACTTTTCTTTGTAACCTGCTGCTTCTTCTTACAGTGGTGATGTTCTGTTTTTCTTTTTGTGCCTTTTGCTTTTGTTTTTCTACCTTCTTGGAAAGGGCAGTTTCATGGAGTTTGGCCATTCTTTGTGCTAAGGGCTGAGTATCTTCTTCACTAGAGTTCTCAGGAGTAGCGTAAGTTTCTTGGGCTACAGCTTTTCCTTTATCTTTCTTTTGTTTCTTCCTACTCTCTTTTCTCTTTTGAGCAACTTCTTGGTCAAGTTCTGAAAGGGTTTCTGTGATGATTCTTTGAGCTGTTTGATCAATGTCCACAGCAGGCTCAGGATCAATTTCATGTTCAGAATGATGTACATTAGTTTCTTCTTCAATCTGTTCTTGGACAATTTCCTCTTGGACAACAGTTTCAGGGGTAGCCTCTTTTCTTTTTCTTCTACTCTTTCTAGGCACAAAGGTTTCTCCTGCTTCTTCAAAATGGTTTCTCACAAGAAATCTCTCCCAGGTATCTCTTTTTGCTTTCAACTGTTCCTCAACTAGCATCTTAACAAGACCATGATGATACAGATGTGATTCAATGTTTCTTGGGTTCCTTTGGACAATTGAACACATTTTTCTAAGACTTGAGAGTAGAAAATATGGAAGGTTAATATCATCTCCTAAGAAATGCATCATGACTTTGGCATGGTAAACATATAAAACTCCAAACCTTCCCTCACAAGTAAAGAATTTTTTCACTAATAAAAGTAAAGTTGTCCATTCTTCCTTGACATAAGTAACAGGAATCCCTTTTGTAAAAATGCTGGTATCCATACCTGGATTCTTAAAGATTTGCTTCCACTGTTGGTCTTGTACTGATCTATTTTTAAACCATCTTTCTCCAGTTTGTGGGAGTGAAGTGGCCTGTGGTATACTGCTCTCAGTGACTGTAAACTTCAGGTCCCCTATCTCCACTTGATTGTCTTTGTCTCTGAAGGAACGTGCAAAGGCCTTCGTAACCGCTTTGTGGTAACCTCTGAATTTCTGGATGCATTGGAGCCAGTTTGCTTTCTGCAAAGCTTCTTTAACTTGAGGATATCCCTCCAGAAATTTTGAACCCTCTGGTTCTACTCTTAAGAGTTTACCCATTGGCTCTATGGCTCTGTTCTAAGACTTTTGGAAAAAAAGGTTACACGGCTTCAACAGTGGCCCTAACACAGTAAATTTACGGCTCTACTGTAACAGCCGTAACATACGTTCACTGATACCCAGAATTAGCAGAGAGGAAGAAGTAAAACAGAGTATGGCTGAGGTAGCAGCGTAGTGAGCACAGCGGAATAAGGGAACTGTGGAAATGAAACAGCGTGAATGGAATGATACGAGAGTATGAGGGTTATGAAATGATGGGTAGAAACGGTTAGGTCCTTAGGTTTCGGTCATAGGTTCACACTTGGCTGCGGGATTATGACTTAGAGAGACGTAGTACAGTAGTCTACGTCACTTAGGTACGAAAATCTTAATGGAGGAGCAGCCGCAATTGAGTTTCAAAATCGTGAGGATCATGACCGATAAGTGTGGGGGATACGTGGATTTTTGGTCGTATGATGGGAAAAACTGGTAATCATTACATTAAATGGCAAGAAACATAACCCCGGAAACTTTGCAAAATGAGATAACCGTAAGTTTAAGATTTAGATCATACCTCAGATCCGCGCTTGGATTACCTTTGATCAATTTCCACTAACCCTTCATTGTTTTATTGCTGTCGCATGACTCTTCTCCACTTATTGTTGATGACTTCTGAACTGTAAATTTCTTTTCAAACAGACTGTGTTTTTTTTTATGCAGGTGCAGAGAGCTGCGGAATCGTTAGATGGCTGCAGAATTGCCAAACAGCTGCGGAAACTGCAGTGATACCCTCCGGCTGCACAAAACAACTTCAGTTATCTAAAAAAAATGACTTTATTGATGGAATGAAATGTAATGAATGGATGGATGGATGGAAAGAAATGAGGTGGAGTGAGAGTGATTAAATAAATGAGATGGTGAATGAAATGGATGAAATGGCGAAATGAGATGGAAGAGAGAGAGAGATTTTTTTTTTTTTGGAAAACATGAGGTGTCAGGTGACCCTGATTTTCACCTCAGGTTTTCTGCATAAGACTGCCAATCAGAGATTGGTTTTCAGGCTTATACATTTTTTTTTTTTTTTTTTTTTTTTTCAAAAACCAAAGATTAGGCTGATGGAGGAGAAGAATTCTTCTCCACCAACCTGATTGCAGAATCTTCTTTAAACAACTTGACGAACTCTTCTTTTGAGAATAGCTTTTGGTAGATTTTCAAGCGATGGCCATTCACAATAAGAGGAGTATGAAATTCATCAATAGTTTTCACTCGAACTGCTCCATTGCTAAAGACTTCATCAATCTCATATGGCCCAAGCCAATGAGTTTGAAACTTTCCTTTGAAGTCTTTGAACTTTGAATCAAACAATAGAGCCCAATCTCCTTTCTGAAACTTTCTTTCTTTGATATGACGATCATGCCATTTAGATCTTTGGTGCTGAACTAGATCGGTCCTTAGAATTGCATCTTGCCTTATTTCATCTAGTTCATTTAGCTGGTCCATTCTGTGTCTTTGGGCTTCTGAGAGGCTCATTCCCAATTGGACTGCCATCTTGAAGGTCTTGATTTGGAACTCAATGGGGAGCAGGACTTCCTTCCCATAAACAAGTTCATAGGGAGAATGTCCTGTTGTGTTCTTCCATGTAGTTCTATAGGCCCATAAGGCTTCAGGGAGCCTTTCCGCCCAATCTCTTCTATGAAGATGAACAGTCTTGATGATAATGCCTTCAAGAACTTTATTGGTAGATTCCACTTGGCCATTGGATTGCGGATGGTAGGGAGTAGATGTTCTATGCTTGATCTTATATTCCTCCATCAGCTTCTCCATCAATTTAGATGTAAACTGGCTGCCCTGATCTGTCACAATTTCCCTTGGGACACCAAAACGAGTGAAAATATCCTCAAAAAGAAATTGAACAACTGAATTTTCAGTGGCAGAAGGCAATGCTTTTGCTTCTACCCACTTAGTAACATAATCAGTACAAACCAGTATATACTTCTTTTGCTTTGATGGTGGATTAATTGGTCCAACGAAATCTAGAGCCCACTTCTCAAAGGGTTCGATGCATACCTGAGGCTGTAGAGGCATTTCATTTGAAGGAGTTGGTTTCCCAACTCTTTGGCAGCTGTCACACCTTCTAACATACTGCTTTGCATCTTTAAAGAGAGAAGGCCAATAATATCCTAGAGAAAGGATTTTATAGGCTGTCCTCTTGTCAGCAAAGTGCCCGCCGCATGGTTCATCATGACAGCCTTAAGGATGTCAGGCATTTCATCTTCCCGAACACACCTTCTGATTATACAATCTGGCCCTGTTTTGAACAATTCATTAGAAATCCAAGAATAATGTGCACTCTCCTGAATGATTTTCCTTTTCTCATTAGGAAATAAGTGTAGAGGAAGCTTCCCTGTAACTAGATAATTAGCCATATCTGCATACCAAGGAGTCTTGGTAGTCACTGCAAACAAGTATTCATCTGGAAACTTATCTTCTACTGGAGAATCTTCATTAGTGTTTTGGATTCTAGACAAGAAATCAGCTACTGTGTTTTGTTTTCCAGGTCTATCTAACACAGTAATGTTGAATTCTTGTAAGAGTAAAAGCCATCTTGTAACTCTACCATTAGTGACAGGTTTGTTCATCAAATATCTTATGGCAGAGTGATCAGTATGGACAAAGGTTTCATAGCCGGTTATGTAGTGTCTAAACTTGTTGATTGCATGTACCACAGCTAAGAACTCTTTTTCTGTAAGAGTATAATTTAACTCAGTGGGAGTCAAATTCTTACTTGTGTAATAAATGGCATAAGGGATCAAATCCTTTTGTCCCAAAACAGCTCCTAGAGCTGTATCTGAAGCATCAGTAGAAATGTGGAAAGGGAGTTTCCAATTTGGCCCCCTTAAGATGGGTGCTTCAGATATTCTAGTCTTTAAAGCTTCAAAGGCAGATTGACACTCGAGATCCCATTTGAACTCACAGTCCTTGGTAAGCAATTTGAAAAGAAGGGATGCTATCTTAGTGAAGTTTTCAATAAATCTTCTGTAATACCCAGTAAACCCAAGAAAACTTCTAACATCTTTCTGGCAATTTGGAATAGGTAACTTAGAGATGACTTCAACTTTAGATCTATCAACCTTAATCCCATCTCCTGAAATATGATGTCCTAAAACAATCCCTTCAGTAAACATCATAAAACACTTTTCATGACTTAAAGAAAGATTTGTTTCCTTACATCTTACCAGTACTTTTTCCAAATTTTCCAAAGCTTCTTCAAATGTATTACCATAAACTGTGAAATCGTCCATGTATACCTCTACACAATCATGAATCAGATCTGAAAAGATTCCTAGTACAGCCCTTTGAAATGTAGCGTGTGCATTGCACAATCCAAAAGGGAGTACTCGGTAGGCAAAAGTTCCCCAAGGACAAGTAAATGTGGTTTGTCTTGATCTTCAGGTGCTACCTGAATTTGATTATACCCACTAAAACCATCCAAGAATGAGAAATACTTTTTACCTGCTAAAGTGTCTAGTACCTGATCAATAAAAGGTAGAGGGAAATGATCCTTTAAGGTTGCCTTGTTCAATTCTCGATAATCAAGGCAAACTCTCCACTTACCATTCTTTTTGGGCACTATAACCAAGGGAGAAACCCATTGGCTATCTGAAATGGGGTAAATGAAGTTTACCTTGAGCAATTTCTGGAGTTCTTCTTTCACAATTTCCCTAAGGTTTGGATTCATCCTTCTTTGTGGTTGCCTAATAGGTCTGCTATTTTCTTCAATATAGATGTCATGAATACAAGTCTTAGGATCGATTCCTTTCATGTCAGTGTATTCCCATGCAAAGGCAGTGGAATGTTTTTGCAACAGTTTAGTTAATTCTTCTTGTTGTGGTCTTCCCAAGTTTTTGTTAATGTTCAATGTTTTTCCTGGAAGGATTTCAACTGTAGAACTACCAAACTCTTCCATTGAGAAGAGAGACATCTGTCTAGAGGAGAGATATTCAATGTCTGAATCTAACTGAAACTGTGTAGAGTCATATTCTAAAGGTATTTCAAAATTTTCTAATGTATTTAGAATTTGACTATCCTCACTGATTTCAGAGATGGTTAGAACAGGTTGAATAGTATCCTCATCATCAACCCACTCATCTTCTCCTATTTCTGTTATCGCCTTTGCTGGAGGATACAAGTTGAATTTCTTGGTGGAATTACCATCTGATATATACATGTCCCCAGACCTACAACTGATGAAGGCATCAGCTGTGGCCAGCCAAGGTCTTCCTAAAATAAGAGGATGTCCTCCTAGATTGTTCTTGGGAGTTAAAATCATAAAATCAACTGGATATCCCCAAGAATCTAGAGAGACTGGAATATCTTCCAATACACCATCAGGTTTAATGATTGATCTATCTGCAAGCTGCAGTAAAGTAGGTGTAAAGAGAAGGTTAGGAAGCTTTAACTGATCCATGGTCTGTCTACTCATGATGTTGATAGCGGCTCCTAAGTCAATCAAAGTATTTGGGATTTCAACCCCATTAATATGAGTTTTGACAATAGGGCTACCGGGATCCACATATTTTTGCATGGTAATCTTACCCATCATTATGTCTGCAATTTTTCCAACTAGATGTATCCTTTTAGTATCTCTGGTTCTTTTTCCTGTTTTCTTCAAACTCAACTCCTTTATTGTTTTCGCTAGAATGGGAATTTCCTTAATGGCTTGTAACAAGGGGATCTTGATACAAACATTCTTCAATTCATCTAGGAAACTATAGTCAGGCACCCATATCTGCTTTTCCACCCCTTTGTCAATTTGCAATCTTTCAGGAAAAGGAGGTGTAGCTAAAGGTGTAGGTTGCTCAACTATGGGAGTTGTAGAGGTTGATTCTTTTTCTTTTTCTTTTTGGATATTTTGGTTTTGAAGTGATACTTCCGAACCTTTATTGACTTTGAGAGATTCTTCCTCAAAAATGCTTGGTTGTTGAACACTTGTAGAAGGTTGATCTAAGATTCTACCTGATCTGAGTTGTACTTCATTGAGAGGAACAACCATATAGGTAGGGAATGGTTGACCTTCCATCATGTAAGCATTTTGAGGGTTCCTCTTATTTGGATTTGGTAATGGCTGAGAGGGAAGTTGATTTGATTTCTGCTGGGATTGAAGTGATAGTTGAGAATTTTGATTTTGTGCAGGAGGTTGTTGTTGTTGAGGGTATGGCAATGATAGTTGTTGACCTTGATTTGGAAGTTGTGGGGCTTGCTGATTCTGAAATGATGGAGGATATTGGTAGAATTGAGCAAATCTCCCATAAGGATTTTGCATGCTTTGCATCCATGCTTGAAAAGCATTTTGAGGTTGAGGCCAAGGTTGTTGCCAAGGATTCCAATTTGGTTGGGATTGAGAATTCATAGAGTTGTTAAACCCTTGATTCTATTGTCCTTGCCAAGGTCTCCTTGCAATAAAACAGAGAGATTCAATTGTATCTGAATCCTCTTGAAAGACTGCTTTGAGGCCAGGAAGTGAAGGACAATCCTTGGTCTCATGAGTTTCTGAGCAAATTACACATGTTTCTACAACGTGTGCATCTAAGGGACATTCCCTTAAAGCATGTTTCTTTCTACACTTCGGGCAAAAGATAGCCAAAGCCTCAGCTTCTGCTTTTTGTTTATTGTGAATCTTAAGGGTATCAAGTTGTTCACTAAGACTCCCTAAGATGTCAGTTTTAAATTCATCAAGCATACTGCCAATTTCAGCCCTACTCACTGATCCTGTTGCAGATTTATTTGCCCTAAGGAGAGAAGGATCTCTAGGCCCTTTTTGAGTTTTTGATTTGCCCCTTGAGAGATGGATACAGAGTTCTGCTATATCATTGAGTGAAAGTTGAGAAATATCCCCTTTCCCCATCATGTTTAAGATGTCTATCCATTCATCCCTAATGGCTTTTAATAAGAGGGCTTTTAAGGTCTCTTCATCCAAGGTACTCATTTTTGCTCTTTTCAAGTTATATTGAAATCTCTCAAGTAAATCTTCTAAGCTCTCATCTTCTTTTTGTATCATTTTAAAAACCTCGTCCTTGTGATTAGTAGGCATACAATAGTCCAAATACCTATCCAAAAACGTCTGTTTCATTTCATCCCAAGTCCTAATGGATTGAGTGAGTAACCCCATGAACCATTTCAAGGCTTGATCCTTCAGTGTTGAAGGGAACAATTTGAGTTTCTGAGAGTCATCCAGGTAGTCATAAGTTCGACACACCACTTCAAACTCGAATAAGAATGTTTCAGGGTCCTCAGTCCTTAACCCATGGAAGTTAGGGAGGACAGATGGTGATATGTTTTTCATGGTGGCTCGGGAATCCTCATTAACAATGGGAAACCCAAATGAATTATCCCCATCTCTATTTCCTCCTCCAAGGGGACCTCTACCTCCATTATTGTTATTGTTGTTTCCTCCTCCACCTCTACCTCTACCTCTACCCCTACCACCTCCTTCTTCTTCTGCCATGATGATTCTCCTAGGGATTTCAAAATCTTCTGGTTCCTCTACAAAAGGTGAATGAGAAGAGATTTCTCCTTCTTCTTCAGATGATTCCAATTCCTCAATTACAATTGGTCTTTCTGTAGGAGAAAGAGAAGAGTCTCTTCCTGGTTCAAATTCAATAGAAGGTGTAGGAGAGTCAACTCTTGGCTCTTGAATTCCAGGAATTCTAGGACTAGGAGTTTCGGTTGGAGATAAGGGGGGTGTCTCTTGTCTATCCCTTGAAGCAGATGGACTTGTAAAAATTGAACTTCGAGCTCTAGCTAAAAACCTTCCTCTAGAATCTCTAGCTCTATGCATGTCATTTTTTATTATTTTTCTTCAAGTCAAGTTAATAGTTCTTTTTCTGATCTTCCAGTTCACTCTAGGTGCAAGAAGAGAGCATACTCAAGAAACTACCAAATCAATAACTTTCTCTTTTCTGATCCTCCAGATCACCTTGCAGTGCAAGAGGAGAGCATACTTTGATAGGTTATCAACTTCTTTCCTTGAAATTTTATATTTTTTTTTCTAAGAATATGGCTACTTAATTTCACTTCCCCGGCAACGGCGCCAAAATGTTTAGTCAATTTAGTGTTCCTAAATTGATGTCATTAATTGTCAACTCGGGGCTCGTAAGCTGATGAAGTGAAGGTGTACTATATGTACTTAAGCAACCTCTTAGAGCTTTTTGTCGTTTGGGGTGTTGTTTGTGGTTAATTTATCTTCCTAAGATGGAGTGGTGATTTATAAACAGATGAGTGATAGTGTGTGTAAGGTGAGTTCTAGATGAGTGAGAGTGTGTGATTAGTGGTTTCTAACTACTTGCTGAAAAGGAAAAGCTTGAAAGAAATAAATAACTTGAAATGACTTGGAAGCAAAGAACCACTTTCTAATGGCATTAGACACCATTCATGCTGCTGCAAATAAAAGGTAAGAAAATCACTTTAAAAACCAATGATAATGTTTATCTCTTCCTAACTCCCTGCTTCTAACACATAGTACTGTGTAAAACACGATTAGGAAGTAGCTAAAGATGAGTTAGAAAAGTGATCAAAAATGAGAAAAATATACTTTAAAGACTAGTTATAATGTTTTGCTCTTTCTAACTCTCTGCTTCTAACACATAGTACTGTGTAAAGCACAATTAGAAAGTAGTTAAGGATTAGTCTAAAAAGTACTCAAAGCCAGCTGTAAGTTATTAGTATTCTGATCTCTAAAAGATAGACAATTTGTGATAAAGAGATCATTCATATGTTAGCAGACAACTTTGAGAAAGTAAACTAAAAATCAACTATGAAAATAAAGTAAAGGCAGCAACTTAGAATCTGTCAACTGAAACTACCACTAGATATAAAGAAAATACACAAACACACACACAATCCCGGGTTTAAAAACCTGCAGAAAAACAAATCTGATCAGTCAAAATGAATGCTGCAAATGAAATAACAATGAAAGTGAATTAAGCTGTACATGTTTCAAGAAAAGGAATTGCTGAATGGAAAATAAAGAAATAGCAAGAATATAAACATGAAATACTATACAAGGGTAGTCATGAACAAGGGCCCTCCATTCATAATACCCAAAGAAGATTCAAGGAATTGAAAACTTCAGAACAGCGCTGCTTCTATTACTCCATGTGCAGAAAATTACAGTCAAGAGTGCTAGAACAGCACTATCAAAACAGAGTCTTAAAACGCACTAAAATTATAACAAGTTCATAAAACACAGCAACTAAAAAGTAACATTAAGCGTATGCAAACGCTAGTTTTTATAGGCATCTGAAAGATGGCCTAATGCGTACAGCTAAAACTTGAAAAATAAACTAACTGTCATGCGTAATTAAGGTTCAATAACACGTCATAAGCCTCGTGGATGAGCTGGAGGTTCTGGTCGTTATGGGCATTGAATCCAGAGTTGGATTATGTCCCCCACAACCTGCGTAACACGGACAAATCACCGTTTGAACTGACGTGACCCAACAGCTTACGTATCACCATTAAGCTGCCTTTGTTGACCGTAACTTGACCCTCGTTGACCGGAGGTAGAGATGACGTGGCTGGCTGAACCAATAGCACAGGAACCTCGAGCACCTTGATTCCTAAGTGCCCATGTGGCTCGTTTGGCAAAATGACACGTGGAACCTTGAGATTAACAAAAAGGCTGCAGAATCATCAGATGGCTGCGGAATCATCAGATGGCTGCGGAATCATCAGATGGCTGCAGAATCATCAGATGGCTGCGGAATTCCTGTAAATATGTCAAAATCTAAACAAAACAGTCACACATTAGCAAAATTCCTTAATCATGCTTAAAGTCATCTAATGTAATGATCTGGGTTGGTTTGCAAGGAAAATGAGGCAAAAGAGAGAGATGAATGAGGGAAAACTGTAGGAAATGATGGATAATCAAGTGCAAAGTAGAGGCTCTACACTACTTTCCCCTTACTAAAGGTATTTTCTTTAGTGGATGTCTTCACACTTCCTCCTCTCTTCCTCTCCATTTATGATTGCTCCACAACTTCCTGAGGCTACTTCTGAGGCTCCATTTTGAGAGGTATATCATGCTCCCTCTCAACCACCATATCTCTAATCTCTTCCTTGCTCCTCAAGATTGTGGATGTATCTTCTACCTTAAGTGCATACAGGTTCTTGACTCGAACCCCGATTTTCTTCACCTGTCCTATGGTTGTGTGTCTCAGGAATACCTTTCCTTTGTTGAAGATCACATCATAACCACGATCTTCCAAAAATGTTACTGAGATGATATTTGTCATTAGCCCTGGAACAAACATGACATTCTTTAGTCAAAGAGGGGATCCTAACTCCTTATGAAAGGTGACTATATGAATCCCAATTGCACTGTACCTTTTTTTGTCCCCAAACTCAATATTCATATAGATATCTTTCTCCTCCAAGTCACTAAAAAATTCTCTATTCCCCATCATGTGGAATGAGGCACCATTGTCCAAGTACCACACACTCCCTATCATTATGCTCATCATGCATGCAATGAGAGTAAAGTCAAGATCGAACTGTGAAGCCAAATTTTCACCTACTACTGCTACTGCAGGCTCCCTCTTGCTTGCCTTCTTGTGTTGACACTTCATGGCATAGTGCCTAAATTCATGACTATTGAAACACTTGATTTTGGACAAGTCTTTCTTCTTGGCCCCTTTATTAGAATGAACCTCACCTTGGGACTTCTTTCCCTTGGACTTCATTCATTTGCTGAATAATGCAAAGTCCTCTTCCTCTTCTTTGGATGAGGTATGATCTCTGGTATTCCACCTTATTTCCTCCTATACAAATTCAGACCATAAGCGCTCCCAATTTGGTATTTTATCCCTCCCATTCATTGAATCTTGGTAGTTGTGCCAGCTCTTGATAAGCTTACCAAATCATTTTCTGCTACAATAGCACCAAATTGACTAAGTTCATCACAACATTGTGTGAACCCACTTAGGTACTATGGAATGGTCTCGTTCCTTTGCATCTTGATATTTCAAAGTTTGTCCTTGAGTGCCAACTTCCTGTGGTCACTACTATTCTGGAACAGATCTGTTAATTCTTGCTACATTTCATACAGAGTCTCTGTATCATGGATATTTAAGACGATATGGTCTTGTAATCCCTCCAATATGATTCGCCTCACCTTGGCTACACACTTCTTCCATTCTGCTAGATCCTTAACAACAAAAGCTGTTAGTTTCATAATATCATTATTAATGAATTCCTTTAATCCATTATCTTCTAGCACTGCCTCCATGCGGTCCATCCAAGCAACAAAATTCAATCTTTCATCAAGGGCATATTCGATCCTTAGTCCATAGGAATCCATCCTTCTAGCGCTGAAGAATTGATCCTACAAATCCAATCCTCCTATAATAAAGACTTCAAAATCTCTTCTCTATAGTGAATCCTACTCCGATACCATGTAGAAATTAATGCGTAGATTCAAAGTTGCTCATGAAATTTACTAAATCACAAGACTTGAAGCTACTCTACTGATATGCGGAAGTTAATTCACTATACAGAACACAAATCATAGACATGTAAAAGGAAACATCACACATGCAAAGATATTTATCTAGGGGAAATCAACTACTCAAAACCCCTTACTATTTGTATTGCATTAATCAAAGAATAGAGATGAAATACATATGCTTCCTCAAGCCTGAGCCCACCCTGCAAGTGTATAGTCTATCCCTTTTTCTGACTGACTAACTTTAGCCAACACTTAGCCAATTCTCAAGCCCTCCAAGATCCCATTTCCTTGCCTTTTTCCTTGAGGAACTAGGCCCCTATTAATTAGGAAATTCCCTCTATTGAATTGTGCAATTCCTCTAGGTTCTTCCTTTGACTGCATGTACCACTTGTACACATGGGAATAATCTACAACTGATACTACATTGCCTTATGCAGCTACAACCACCCTCCAAAATTTTTCCTTAGCTTTGTTTTGGAGCCTCCCTACCAACCATCCTTAGAAGCATGTCTTGCACTATCAAGTACATAAGCTGGAACTGAGCTTGAGTGGTTTTCCATCCTGTGCATGTCAACTTTCTTGTCTCCCGTCATAGGTTTCCATTCTAGACTTAAGTAATTTTCTGGCTAAGTTGTTCATTCATAAAATTTCACAATTCTGGATGGGAACCAACCTTCCCTCCAGAAATTAGGCAATCGTGCTGGGCTCCAGAATTGTGCAATCTAGCTAGACAGTCCTCCCTCAGAAAATTGCGCAATACATCCCAACATTGGGCTTCAACCCAAAAATTGCACAATTTTGGGAGGCAGTGACCTGCTGACCTTAGAAATTATGCAATGCCTAAGGGACAACCAACCCTGTTCAGCCCAGAAACTATGCAAATCCCTTTCTCAGGCTTGCAGAATGTTGCATGTGCCTTTAGGTTGATCAGTTCCCTCTGGGACTGAGCAATTCTGATTTTCATGCATGGGCTACTTTTTCCCGAAATAGCAAAAGGAAACATGCAAAAGGCATCCCTAAATTTTAGGGATCTATTTTTAGCAGCTAGAGGTTACATGCAAAGATCGTTTTAGAAACTTCCCTCCAAGTGTCACTTTTTCCTAGATTTGTGGCATGCACGTCATAACCTCGATCTTATCAAAACTCATTTGTCAGATGTTGCAAAGCTCATTCCTCACATCAATCTTGTAGCTCTGACATCCCACATCGCATCTAGGAGTCTTCAACACATTCAACTCAGCTTTTTCAGGGTAAGTCTTCTTTTCATGTCTTGTGTTGTGTTTCTATCACTTTTTGTATTTTTCTTTGTGTAAGTGTTGTCTACTTGATTTCAATGAACACTTGTTGTCATTTTGATGCATGTTAGCTTGTAGAAGCATTGTTTTAGTTTTTCATTGCATCTCACTGTTGTCGCATGCATGACACTGTTTCTGCACTCATGGTTGTCGTTGCGGTGACTCGCTTCACACACATGCTTATTTTCCTATTTTCTAAATCCTACAGTCACTGTTCGCATGCATGATCATTCACTTTTGTTTACACTCAATCTCGTCGTGCATTCCAACCTTCTCATGTTTTCAATCGCCCGTCGGCGGGTCTGGGCTGCCTTGGCCCAGACCTTGCCTTGCCCGGATAATAATGCGCATTTCTAACAATGAAGGCTCTACCTTCCTCCCAGAAAATGTTCAAATCTAGCCAGCACTAGCCTCTAGGCTTGCATTGCACAATTTTTGGAGGTAGTGCCTTGCTAGCCCTAGAAATTGTGCAATGCAGTTTACTGATTTGCATATCACTGTTGACTAAAATTGCGCATTGTGTAGTTTCAGTCCTCACCAAGCCAGGATGGACTATGCATTGCGCAATTCCAGCAGTCAATCAGCCTCCTGATAGCCCAGATTGTGCCTTGCGTAGTTTTGGCAGTCAGTCTCCCAGCCTCCCGGTGGAAATTGCGCAAACTTCACAATCAGTCATACAGGTATGTTGCAAGTCAGTCCTCAAGTTTTTTTTGGTTTTCAACTGACGGATTTTTTTCAATGAGTGTTGTTATGTCTCCAAGTATCACAGGTGTTTGTCTGCCTCTCAGTAGCATAGGTATAATGGCCTCCCAAGGATCAAGGTCAAAGGACACCATTGAGAGCGCAAATGGAGATCCAGTTGAGCGAGTGTCTATGAGATTGCCTATATATGAAGACACTAAGTTGATCGTAGACAAGGATATCAAGATGAAATGGTCACGACATCGCAGAGAGGAGCACCATTAGCAACAGCAGAGGGTAGCAGACATGTGGGTGACAAAGGCAAGAGGAAGGTTGTTGACAGTGCAAAGCTGCAAGTTCAAAGCAGATACACTTGTGATGAAAGAATCTTTGGAGATTGAGGCTAAGAGGTGACATCGTGACAAGAGGATCACGTAAAGGCAAAGAGACAAACAAAGGATGGAGGAAACAGAGAAGGAGTTATAGGAGTTGAAAAGGAAACTTAGGGAAGATCAGGAGTTGTGCATAACAGAGAAGGAAGCACAACAGGAACAGATCTAGCAGGAGGTGCAACATGCACAGACTAACGAAACTGCACCATACAGGTTATAAACCCATCCCAACAGCTAGCACAAAGGAGACAAGGTGAGCGGTGTTGACGATCGCATGCATGGGTGTTCAGTAGCATGGATGTCATTGTGCGCATGCATGCGATCCCACCCATTGGCACACTCACTAAGGCGAAGATAAGAACCAAGTCTGGCTGGAGCTGTACATGTACTTCAACGAGTTGATGTGCATAGCCACCAACACACACTTGGAGATCAATGCAGACACTATGCATCAGTATGTTGCTGGTCTGGCTCCACTGAAAACTATAATGTGCATGTTATCATACGAGCTGGACAGAGGTGCCAAATCAGTATACCCAGATGCAATGGTGGCAAGAGTTCGCTTTCAACAGGATGTCACCATTGAGCACGCGGACACCACCACGGACTACCGAGCTTGGCATCAGTTCACCACCATCAATCATCACGAGGATGTCAAAGAGTTGGTCTTCCCACCACCGGCTGAGTCTTAGTAATAGCTTGCATGGCTTTCTCAAGCCTATTTTGTCTCACATGGGTACATGTGCAGATTTTAATGTAACATCTTGCAAAAGTGAAAGAACAAGTGTCAATAGTAGAATGTAACAGTCATGTAGTAGTTGAAGAGTCATGAGGGTAGGTGAAGAGTCACAAAGGGGAATGTAAAGGGTACCCCACCCTTTTCTATTTATAGAACCTAATAACTCATTGTACAGGATTTTGGGAGCCAAGCTTCCTATAGGTGTACCTTAGAGAAAGCTTGGAGTGTATTGTAATGAACCTTGGATTCTCCACAGTGTAGAGCTAGTATATCTCTTTGGAGGAGAAGGCGATAGTGACTGTAACGTTCCACTATCGAAACTAGTGGTTGGTTATGGTTGCGTTGTATGACTGGATATTTCAATCTTAATATAACAGAACCAACACATTTCATGCATATGTTGTTATTGTATTTCAACTATCTTGGTTACTCTAATGATATATGTAGTTGTTTTCTTACACATATATTTATGGACTCTTTCTATTTATGTATATATGAGCCTTATTGAGATGTGTTGTTGGTTTAACCATCACTTTGGATCATTGGTTTCCCTGCCTTCCAACTTGTGATGTATCTTTGCTAATGTGTTCCCTTTCAAGCTATGTGTTTCCACGGGTTTCTAAGGGGTGCACTCATTCCCCTTTCCGTGTGTTAGAACCCTCATGCACCTTCCTTGGCTTGCTGCACTGGTCACACCCTTGCTACCAGCAAGGACATCCTGCTTGCCTCTGTGTACAACCGCGATCAAGGCGATAACATACAACCCACTGCTGGGACTCCTACACTAAATGGTCTAAGGTCTAGTTGGGACTTCTTACCGGGGAGATCCCCTGACATTTTGGGGGGTCCAGCATTGTCAAATTTTCTAGCGCTAGAAGGAGGGCCAGATGACAAGTTGAGCCCTTACATCCTGTTTTGAATCTTCACATATTCGTCATGGATACTGTTAGATTCATCTCTCCATGATGTTTGTATTGTGCTGAACATCTCAACATCGTGAGGGATTTTTTTTATCTATTGTCAGAATTCACGTATGATGGTGAAAGCAAAGTGGCCTGGCCTAAATACTTACATGAATTTTATGCTTTTATTGATGATGCAGATGACTTCTCTTATGAAGAGGCCAACTTGCTACTTTCACACACACTTCGCGAATCCCCACAACGATGGTGCAACAACCTACCACCCGACAGCGTGCACTCACTCGACCAGTTCTGTGATCTCATTGAATCTACTTCTCATCATTTTGATATGGAACCTATTAACAAAAAATTGTTAATACAACAGAAGACTCTGCAAGAATCACCTATGAATTTTTGGCAGCGTTTCTGTGTATTGCAGTTTGAAGCTCCGAAAAGCTAGATGAAGTTTCAATATCTTTGGGACAGATTCAAATATTGTCTTAACAAATCAGTCAATCCCAAGATGAAGTTGAAGTTCAAACCCCGCTCAGCATACTTCGGTGATGGAGCTACGCAATCACAGACAAACATAGTCACTGTCACAAGTGACTGTCCACCTTCCCCTCATCAAACAGCTCCACCACCATAGAGTGATGTGGGAGAACATGCACACATGTCTGTTCAACTATCATATCCTCCTAGCATCACTTCTCTCAATTTTCACACAGATTTGGTTGTGAAGCCCATGGGTTGTCACATGCATTTGTTACCACAACCTCCATCTTCATGTTCTGTTGATCCTCCAGATTGCACTGTCTTGTGTTCTTCCATTCTGGACTCTACACTTGTTGTGAACAAGGATCAAGCCATCGACGGAGTTGGTGTTGCACAACCAACCTGTGCTGTCATTTATGATGAGTATGACTAGGAACATGAACATCAACCCGTGGCAAAGGATGATCTCCTTCTATCACATGTCCTCCACTTTTTCCTGACATCTTCGGTGATTCTTCTATATTTGATTTTCCTTGTGTAAATCCACCAACGAATGCACCCATTGTTGATCATCTGTAGAACACACCGGATGTCAACCCATCATTCGTCCGTGGAGAGGATAAATTCTTCATTGAAAATCCACTTGATTCTTCATCTGATTTTTCCGGAAACATAGAGGGTGAACATTGTTTGATTTATCTGATCATGAGGATGCCGACGAAATCATTAATTTTTCTAATCATAGTTGTCGTGATCTATTTACTCCTATATTCGATCACAATGTTGATTCTATCACTATTAATTTTTCAAAACCACCTGTTTATGATGATCATTTTGTCAACGAAGTCGAAACCCCACAGACTGTAGAGGCACTTCATCCCCAGCTGATGGTGATGTCAAGCCCTCGTTTTCTTGAGGTTGGTTTTGCTTCCGGTCAAGAAATTGTTGAAACACCTGAGGCTCCTCATCACTCATCTGTATGCATTGAAGATCAATCCTACACACATATTTTGCTTCCTCCACTCGAACTACATGATCCCATCACTCATGCATTGGAGGAATCTTACACAACAAGCACACGTGTGTGACGCAAGTTGTCTTTGTTTCTCTCGTTTTCTTGCATGTCACAGTCAAGAGAATGTGTATGTTCAACATATACATGTAGTGTCACACAACACCATGGTAAGTCCATAGATTGCATGTCATGCTCTTACACTCATTTCTATTCTGTGGACGCATTTAAACTTGAAGTGTGTTTTTCTTCATTGTTATATCTTTCATGTTTGTTGGTTCATGCAATCGCGTTGTTCGTGAACCATGCCTTCACAACCATGGGTCGACCAATGCACCAGTGGCTACATTGGAAATATCACTTCACATGATTAAGCCCATGCACCGTTAGCTTAGGAGTAGGAGTAGTGTTTTCTTATTCTCTTGTTTGCCTCTTGCCTTGTGTTTCTGTTTGCTTGCTTGCTTTTTTTCTTACTTGCTTTGTTTGCGCATTTGCTTCTACTCGTCGCTCTTTTAGTTGTTTGTTTGCTTGTTTATGATTGTAGGTTAGTTTCGCATGAAACCGTGAATGACTCTTGAAACAAGCGAGGGTAAAGTACAAGAGGACTTGTGCAGTTATTAATACTTGGTTATCTGTCATCCTGTCTTCGTATGTAGAACTTGTTATCTTCATTCCATGATATGCCAATGGAAAATATGTGTTGTTCAAAGTGAACCTTGATGAAAACACAATGCTTGCGCGCTAACTAGTATCACCTACTCTAGTCAGTTGTTTTGGGTTAACCCTTGTCAGCTCAGTCAAGTAGAGTAAGGTGAGGGGGGAAACCTTAACAAGTATGTCAGAGGTATATACAAAATACTTCTCTGAAGGAACAACCTCTTCTGCTCTCAATAAGTCGGGATCCCTCTTCCGCCTCTGAAATGAATAAGTGTTATGCATAGTTATGAAAAATGAAAAATGAAAAAATGAAAATGTGAAAAAATTTGAAAAATGAATAAGGCAAAATAAGAGAAAGGCTTCCTATGCAAAGAGGTGATGCAAGTAACTCTGTCAGGGTATTGACCAGGTAGGCAATGCTTATGTTCCTACGTGACTCTGTCGGGGTACTGTCTAGGCCTGTTGTCAGTGGAGAAACACCAGAGATGAAACTTAAACTCTGACTATCATATTGCTTGTGTACCAATATACCCCTCATTCCCAATCGAAACAACTGTGTTGACTTGGCTTGGAATGTGTGCTGACCAACCAAGAGCATGGCAGATGCTACATCTTTCAATCAAGCTAGTGTGGGAGTCAAGATGATCAGAGAACTGAACAATACTTTCGGAGGTGTTAGACTTGCTTTTCACGAAACAAGTTCCATTCAGAGAGTTGGAGTTCTACTAGTGTGTCGCCAAGTGTTGTAGCAGCTACAACCACCCTTGCTTTTCACGAAACAAGTTCCATGCAGAGAGTTGGAGTTCTACTAGTGTGTCGCCAAGTGTTGTAGCGGCTACAACCACCCTCCAAAATTTTTCCTTAGCTTCATTTTGGAGCCTCCCTACCAACCATCCTTAGCAGCATGTCTTGCACTGTCAAGTACATAGGCTTCAACTGAGTTTCAATGGCTTGTCAGCCTGTGCATGTCAACTTGTTTGTCTCCCATCACAGGCTTCCATTCCAGACTTAGGTAATTTTCTAGCTAAGATGTTCACTCAGAAAATTGCACAATTTTGGAGGGGAACCAACCTTCCCTCCAGAAATTGCACAATCCTGCTAGGCTCTAGAATTGCACAATCCAACCAGGCAACCCTCCCTCAGAAAATTGCGCAATCCATCCCGACACTGGGACTCAACCCAGAAATTGTGCAATTTTGGGAGGTAGTGACCTGCTGACCCCAAAAATTGTGTAATGCCTAAGGGACAACCAGCCCTGCTTAGCTCATAAACACAAATCCCTTTCTTAGGCTTGCAGACTGCTGCATGTGCCTTTAGGTTGACTGATTCCCTCTGAGACTAAGAAATCCTGATTTGCATGCATGCGCTGATTTTTCCCGAAATAGAAAAAGGCATCCCTAAATTTTAGGGATCTATTTTTAGCAGCTAAAGGTTACATGCAAAGATCGTTTTAGAAACTTCCCTCCAAGTGTCACTTTTTCCTAGATTTGTAGCATGCGCATCATAACCTCAATCTTATCAAAACTCATTTTTCGGACGCTACAAAGCTCATTCCTCACATCAATCTTGTAGCTCTGACATCCCACATCGCATCTAGGAGTCTTCGGCACATTCAACTCAGCTTTTTCAGGGTAAGTCTACTTTTCATGTCTTGTGCTGTGTTTCTGTCGCTTTTTGTATTTCTCTTTGTGTAAGTGTTGTCTACTTGATTTCAATGAACGCTTGTTGTCATTTTGATGCATGTTAGCTTGTAGAAGCATTGTTTCAGTTTTTCATTGCATCTCACTGTTGTTGCATGCATGACACTGTTTCTACACTCACGGTCGTCATTGCGGCGACTCGCTTCACACACATGCTTGTTTTCCCATTTTCTAAATCACTGTTTGCATGCATGATCATTCACTCTTGTTTACACTTAGTCTCGCCATGCATTCCAACCTTCTCATGTTTTCAGTGGCTCATCAGCGGTTTTGGGCTGCCTTAGCCCGAACCGTGCCTTGCTAGGCTAGTAATGGGAATTTTTGAGAATGAAGGCTTTGTCTTCCTCCAAGAAAATGCACAAATCTAGCCAAAATTGGCCTCCAGCCTTACATTTTGCAATTCTGGGAGGCACTGCCTTTCTGGCCCCAGAAATTGCGCAATGCAGTTTGCTGGTTTGCATGTCACTGTTGATTGAAATTGTGCATTTTATAGTTTCAGTCCTCAGCAGGCTAGGCTAGACTATGCATTGTGTAGTTCTAGTAGTCAGTCAATCTCCTGACAGCCCGGATTGTGCCTTGTGTAGTTTTGGCAGTCAGTCTCCCAGCCTCCCGGTGGAAATTGCGCAAACTTCACAATCAGTCATACATGTATTTTGCAAGTCAGTCCTCAAGTTTGTTTGGGTTTTCAGCTGACAAATTGGTTGCCATGAGTGTTTCTATGTCTCCAAGTATCCCAGGTGTTCGTGTGCCTCTCAGTAGCATAGGTAGAATGGCCTCCTAGTGAGCAGAGTCAAAGGACACCATTGAGAGTGAAACTGGAGATGCAGTTGAGTGAATGTCTATGAGCTTTCCTATCTATGAAGACACCAAGTTGTTCATAGACAAGGATATCAAGATGAAATGGTTGCGGCATTGCAGAGAGTAGCACCATCAGCAGTAGTAGAGGGTAGTAGACCTACGCGCGACAAAGGTAAGAGGAAGGTTGTTGATAGTGCAAAGGCGGAGCAAAGCTGCAGGTTCAAAGAAAATCCACTTGTGATGAAAGAAACTTTGGAGATTGAGGCTAAGAGGTGATAGCGCAACAAGAGGATCGCACAAAGACAAAGAGGCAAACAAAGGATGGAGGAAACAGAGAAGGAGTTGTAGGAGTTGAAGCAACAACTCATGGAAGAACAAGAGTTGTGTAGAACAGAGAAGGACGCGCAACAGGAAAAGATCTAGTAGGAGGTGCAACATGCACAGACTAATGAAACTACGTCATACAGGTTATATACCCATCCCAGTAGCTGGCACAAAGTGGACAGGGTGAGCGGTGCTGACGATCACATGCACGGGTGTTTAGTAGCATGGATGTCATTGAGCGCACTCATGTGATCCCACCCATTGTCACACTAACTGAGGCGAAGACAAGATCCAGGTCCAACTAGAGATGGACATGTACTTCGACAAGTTGATGCGCATAGCCACCAACACACACTTGGAGATCAACACAGACACTATACATTTGTATGTTGCTGGTATAACTGCACTCAAGACTATGATGCACATGTTATCAGACGAGTTGGACAGAGATGCCAAATTAGTGTACCCAGATGCAATGGAGGCAAGAGTTCTCTTTCAGCAGAATGTCACCATTGAGCACGCAGACACCACCACAAACTACCAATCTTGGCGCCAGTTTCCCACCGTCGATCATCGTGAGGATGTCGAAGAGTTGGTCTTCCCACAACTGTCTGAGTCTTAGTAATAGCTTGCATGGCTTGCTCAAGCCTATTTCATCTCACATGGGTACATGTGCAGATTGTAATGTAACATCTTGTGAAAGTGAAAGAACAAGTGTCGATAGTAGAATGTAACAATCATGTAGTAGTTGAAGAGTCATGAGGGTAGGTGAAGAATCACAAAGGGGAATGTCAAGGGTCACCCCACAGGTCTATCTTAGAATAAAGCTTGGAATGTATTGTAACGAGCCTTACCTTCTCCACAGTGTAGAGCTAGTATATCTCTTTTGAGGAGCAGGTGGCAGTGACTGTAACATTCCACTGTCGGAACTAGTGGCTGGTCATAGTTGCATTATATGATTGGATCTTTCACTCTTAATATAACAGAGCCAACACGTTTCATGCATATGTTGTTATTGTATTTCAACTATCTTGGTTACTCTAATGACATATGTAGTTCTTTTCTTACGCATGTATGTATGGACTCTTTCTATATATGTATGTATGAATCTTACTGAGATGTGATGTTGGTTTAAACATCACTTTGGATCGTTGGTTTCCTTTCCTTCCAACTTGTGATGTATCTTTGCTCATGTGTTCCCTTTCAAGCTATGTGTTTCCACAGGTTTCTAAGGGGCGCACTCATTCCCCTTTTCGTGTGTTAGAACCCTCATGCACCTTCCTTGGATTGCTACCCTAGTCACACCCTTGCTACCAACAAGGACATCCTACTTGCCTCTACATGCAACCATGGTTAAGGAAATACTGTATGACCCACTACCGGGACTCCTACTCCAAATGGTTTGAGGTCTAGTTGGGACTTCTTACCAGGGGCATCCCCTGAAATGTTGGCAGATCCAACACCATCAACACCTTGGAATCTCCATCTCGACTTGGTAACTCAAATTATCTACATGCATGAGTTAATTTAGGTTGATTGATCAATTATCTAGATGATCATTGAGTGTGGTTGAAGTTCCACTTCCACAACTTGACCTTCCACTAGTTCCTCCAATAGTTAGAACTAGTTTAATTGAATTAAATTGCTACAACTGAAATTGACTCAACCTAGGTTCCTAAAATTTAGGAACCACTGCACACAACTAAACTTCATGCCCCTAACTCGAATTAACTGAGCTAGACTCCTATTCTTTAGGAATCAACTCAAGTAAGCTGAACTTCAACTCATTAACTCAATTTGAGTGTTCTTAATTGAGTGACAAGAGCCATGTCACCTCAGTTAACTCCTCCAAGTTGTATGCTAATATGGAATTTCGAATTTCCTCAATTTGATTAAGGCAAAAGACAAACTGAGACTTTCTTGTTGTATTTTCAATACTCCCTCTCAGCAAGAAAGGGATTATCAACCACCCCTATCATGCACCTGTGTAATGTACTAGCATGGTAATATTTTCCACATGTTTCTGACCACCATCACCTCCTTTCTCTCGTTACCTGCCACCACCACTACTAGTCCTGACGATTTCTCCTTGAACAGACACTCCACACATGCTCACTGTGCTCTAATCGGCAATTTTGAATGTAATGGGGCTCATTTGGATTCCACGAGGATATGTAACTGGCCAAGGGTGGCCAGTCAACTGGCCACCGATTCCACTCAATCCAAACCATTCCCATAGTCATGCAACTTTAAAATATAATTTATGCAATTTAAGAACGAGTTTAGGCACTTACCTGCGTGGTCGTGGCCGTATTATGCATATTTCGGGTTTTGGAACCCATTTCTTTATTTGTTGTTGCTGCATGCATACTGCATGATTGGCCTCGACTGTTGCTGGTGTTCATATGTTCAAGTAGAGCTCCATGCATGTTTCTTCTGCCATACTTTGTTGTCCCTGTCTCTGTAGTATGTCTTTCAGAGGGATCAACTGCTACAGGATTCCTATATGATGTCCTGTAGTTGCTTCTCCTCCTGGAATGCAAGCTAGAATGTTATGAAACCAGCTCAAGAAAGGATAGAAAAGATAGATCAACGCCTTAGAATTCAGCCTCTTCGAGGGGGCAACCTCCTTTACATTACATAAATGAACAATTCTTGGATGATACAAATGACAAAACCTCCTTTCTATATATAGGAGTCTAAGGAGTCAAAATATAATCCAGCCGACCTAACAATAATAATATAAAGCCACAAAAATAACAATAGAGGGATTCTATGGGGCACATAAATAACAATATGGGGGTAATAGGGGCACAACAATATAAATAAGGGTATAACTACAATAGTAATGGGGTAATCACTAGTATTATAGGGACCCAACATGCCCCTCTCCTTCAAAAAAGTGTTGTCCTCAACGCTTGAGTAGTTCTGGATACTTCTGCATAAAATTCTCATCCTCCCATGTGGAATCTTCAGCGGATAAGTTCTTCCACTTGATAAGATACTCTGAAATTGATCGATTTCGTAGCTGTCGAGTTCTTGTTTCTGTGACTGCTTCCGGTTCCAATATAATTTTTCCTTCCTCGTCAAGTTCTGGCAATATTGTTTGAATTGGGAGCTTGTCGCCTATAACCTTCTTTAAACATGAAACATGGAAAACTGGGTGCAATCGAGAAGCTGCAGGAAGCTCCAATTTGTATGCCATAGTACCAATCTTTTGCAACACCTTGTACGGACCATAATACTTTGGTGATAATTTATTATCCTTCTTAGCTTGCTTTAGGGACATTTGTTTATATGGTTGTAGCCGTAGGAATACCCAATCACCTACATCAAAACTTCTTTCACTGCGATGTTGATCTGCCTGTTGTTTCATTCTATTTTGTGCCAACACGAGGTTATCCTTTAAGAGTTGGAGGACTTGTTGTTGATGTTCGATGTGATGTTCCACTGCCTGAACCTTAGAATTTTCTCTTAAATATGATGTGATGGATGGTGGTTGATACCCATAAAGTGCCATAAATGGGGTCATTTTTGTTGCTGTATGGAAGGAAGTGTTATACCACCATTCAGCCAGAGGCAACCATTTGACCCATTGTGTCTGTTTATCAGATACAAAGCAACGAAGATATCCTTCCAAACATTTGTTTACTATCTCAGTTTGCCCATCAGATTGAGGATGATAAGATGAGCTATGAGCTAACTGAGTACCAAGACAAGAAAATAATTCTGTCCAAAAATTTCCAGTGAAAATGGGATCTCTGTCACTTACAATAATCTTTGGGTTTCCATGTAGCTTTTGAACTGTTTCCATAAATGCAGTAGAAACTGTACTGGCTTTAAATGGATGTGATAATGCACAAAAGTGTGCATACTTGGTAAGTCTGTCAACTACCACCATGATGACACTCTTTCCCTCAGACTTGGGTAAACCTGTGATAAAATCCATTGAAACCTCCTCCCAACGTTGGCTTGGAATGGATAAAGGTTGTAATAGACCCGGTGTCTTAATTGTTTCAACTTTATTTTGTTGGCAAACCAAACATTCCGCCACAAACTTTTGAATATCTGATTTAAGGCCATCCCAAAAAAATTCCTTCTTAACCCTGTGGTAAGTTTTTAAAAATCCTGAGTGCCCTCCTAAGGGAGAAGTGTGCAATTCCATAAGAATCTTTTGTTTTAGCTGGGAATTCTTACAGAGGTATAAGCGATCTTTGTACCATAACGAATCATTTTGCCAGCTAAATGTATCAGACGTACTGGAATCTTGTTGTAGCTTTCGAATAAGTGCCCACACTTCTTCGTCATTCTTCCATTCCTCCCTTGCTTCGTTTATCCAATCTGGTTGGATAATAGAAATGGCACACAACAATGCTTCCACATCCTCATCCTTTCTTGAGAGTGCATCTGCCACCACATTTTGCTTCCCTTTTTTGTAGATGATTTCAAAGTCATAACCCAACATCTTTGTGACCCACTTTTGTTGCTCTTCAGAGGATAATCTTTGTTCTAAAAAGTATTTAAGGCTATCATGATCCGTTTTTACCTTGAAGTGTCTTCCCATTAGGTAGGGTCGCCATTTCTTAAGTGCATGGAGTATTGCCAACATTTCCTTCTCATAAATAGCTTTGCTTAAAAACTTTCCCTTGATTGGACGACTTTCAAAAGCAATGGGTCTTTCATCTTGCATTAGAACAGCACCAATTCCATTTCCTGAAGCATCACATTCCACAATAAAGGTTTTTGTGAAGTCCGGTGTAGCTAAGACCGGTGCTTGGCACATTGCCTCTTTAAGATGTTCAAAGGCCTTTGTTGCTTCCGGAGTCCATGAAAATGCATCTTTCTTCAATAATGTTGTTAGAGGTGCTGCTATTCTCCCATAATTCTTAACAAACTTGCGATAATACCCTGTCAACCCAAGAAATCCTCGCAGATGCTTTATGGATGTGGGGATTTTCCATTCCTTAATGGCTTTAATTTTGCTAGGGTCTACCTTAACTCCTTCATGAGATACAATATGACCCAAATATTCCACCTCCTGGACTCCAAAGAAACATTTGGATCTTTTTGCATATAATTGTTTCTCCTCCAATAGTTGTAGCACCCTGTCAACATGTTCAACATGATCCTTCCAAGACTTGTTGTAGATTAGTATATCATCAAAAAATACTAACACAAATTTTCTAAGGAATGGTTTGAAAATTGAATTCATCAAACCTTGAAATGTTGAAGGTGCATTGGTAAGGCCAAAAGGCATGACCAAAAATTCATAATGACCCTCATGAGTTCTAAATGCCGTTTTCGGAATGTCTTCAATCTTCATTCTGATTTGATGATATCCCGAACGAAGATCCAACTTGGTGAAGTAAATTGATCCATGCAATTCATCCAGTAATTCATCAATGACAGGAATGGGGAACTTATCTTTAATAGTGAGCTTGTTGAGCTCCCTATAATCCGGACACATGCGCCATGATCCATCCTTCTTGTGCACCAATACTACTGGAGTAGAGAAAGAACTTTGACTCGGTTGAATTATACCAGCCTCTAGCATTTCTGCAACCATACGTTCAATTTCACTTTTTTGGACATAGGGATATCTGTACGGCCTGATGTTTGGAGGAACACTTCCTGGAATCAGATGAATAGCATGATCATGATCACGCATAGGTGGGAGACCTTTGGGAGTCTCAAATACCTTGGAATGATTGTCCAGGACTTTTTGGAGATCTGGAGAAATAGATGATTCCGATGTGGAAACATCTAGCGAACATAATTGTGCAATTACACCTCTTTGCTCCTTTTTTAGAAGCTTTGTCATACCATTAGAGCTGATTATCTTTCCTGGTTTCCCTGCAATACCCCTTAATTCAACTTCCTTTCCTTCCGTAGAAAATTTGATGAAAAGTTCTTGAAAATTAAAAGCTATTGTACCCAAGGATTGTAGCCATTGGACTCCTAGTACAACATCAGCACCTCCCATTGGAATGGAAAGCATTGGGCTAGTCAATACATATTCTCCCATGGATAGCTTGATATTATGGCACTTTCCAGAGCAATTTATTGTTCCTCCATTTGCAATCATCACTTGACACTCTGGTGCTGGATATAGGAAGCAATTCAATTCTTTTGCTACCCTACAATGAATAAAATTGTGGGTGCTTCCTGAATCAATCAACACTATTACCTTTTTCTTCTTGATTTGTCCTTCTATCTTGATGGTTTGAGGAGTGGTAATTCCCGCCAATGCATTACAAGATATGGTCGGATTTATTTGTTCTTCATCTAGGCTTTGTTCCTGGAGTATATCCTCTTCTTTTGACCTTTCTTGCTCCTTTTCTTCTTCCTCTTCACAATCTATGTAGAATAATTTCTTCTCAGCACACTTATGACCTTTAGTGTATTTGCTATCACAACTGTAACAAAGCCCTTTTGCTCTTTTTTCTTCCAATTTTTGTGGTGTCAACCTTATAGGTTGTGGAAGACTAGCGGCAACAACACTTCCGTCTTTATAGTTGTGAGTGGTATGCTTCCTAGTTGCCATAATTTTGCTTTCCATTTTTCTTGCTAACCTGAATGCCTTCTCTAATGAATCAGGTTCCCAAAGGCGAACATCATGTTGGATATTATCCTTTAAAGACCCTATGAACACATCAATCCTATGCTCCTCTGGAATATCTTTTACCCTTATGTTCAATTTTGGAACTCCTCAATGTGCTCCATTATTGAACCCTTTTGTTTGAGACTTATCAATTGGCTAAAAAAAGTGTTGCTTTTTGTATCCTCATAATGTGCTATCAATTCTTCCGTAAAAATTGCCCAAGTGATAAATTGTTTACGAGAGCAAAGCCATTGATACCATACAAACTGATTTGGTTCCAAATATACAGTTGCCATACGTACCTTTTGTGTGTTTTGCACATTATTGAGATCGAAGAATTGCTCCATCTGTAATATCCATGTGGCGGGATCCTTGCCATCAAACTTCCTCATATCGATTTTTGGAATATGGTGAGTCTTCGATCCAACATTAGCGTCTATGGAATCATGATTAACATTTCTTTTGTTCTCATCATGAGTTTCCTTTACTACCTTTTCACCATTAGTAAGTATTTCTTGTAGAAAATTTGTCAAATTTGTCTTCAAATCTGCCATGCCTGTCTTCAAATTTGTGTTCAAATCTATCTTCAAATTGTCCATCTTAGCTTCCATGCCATTCATCTTAGCTTCCACGCCGTTTATCTTAGCTTCTGTTAACTTTTGTGAGCGTGACATTTGTTGCACATGTTCTTGTAATTTTGATATATCATGTAGCATTTCTTCCTCTTCTTCATGAGTCATGCTAGAGCTTTCAGGTTCCTTACTAGGTGTTTGCATTTTCTTTCCTCGGGGCATCAGTTACCGATAATAATTCTCTACTATGCCCTTTGAATTCCTTCAAAATAAATTTTCAAACCAAGCTTAAGCAAAAATTTAAAAAAATCTACACACCTTTTTTCACTTTGTAGGAGCTCGATATTGCCTCTGATGTATCTCCGAACTTTCCAATAATCTAGTTCGGAAATTGCTACTTGTAGTAGCCCTCTGTGTCCTCTTTCCAATGCCACAGGTCTGACCCAAATTGGATTCTCCAAGGAAGAGTTATGCGAAATCTCCCACAGTGACTTGATTATAGACTAGTTCAGTAGAGCGAACTTGTACGACGTGCCACGAGTCCCTGTTTCAACCTTTGGATCTGAAAAACACTTATAAGAAACTACAGTCTATCCTCTTTCTGTACCTTCTTACAAAATTTCAATCCGATCCCCAGAGAGAAAGTTATGACGATTTTTCCCAGGTCACCTGTTTGGAATGTAATTCAGAAGTCTACAAAAAGACCAACTTCCTCAGATCATAACTCCGCAAATATAGTGCGAAACGCTATGAAATTCGGGCCCAAGGTTCATCGTGATTTCTTCTCAAATGCGTTTTTTTTGCGACTTCTGAAACATCACAGAAAAAAGTTATAGCGAAAATGCCACAATGACCTATTTGGAGCAGCGAAACCCTAGAACCCAAAGCTCTAATACCAAATGTTATGGAACCAGCTCAAGGAAAGATAGAAATGATAGATCAACACCTTAGAATTCAGCCTCTTCGAGGGGGCAACCTCCTTTACATTACATAAATGAAAAATTCTTGGATGATACAAATGACAAAACCTCATGTCTATATATAGGAGTCTAAGGAGTCACAATATAATCTAGCCGACCTAACAATAATAATATAAAGCCACAAAAATAACAATAGAGGGATTCTATGGGGCACATAAGTAAAAATATGGGGGTAATAGGGGCACAACAATATAAATAAGGGTATAACTATAATAGTAATGGTGTAATCACTAGTATTATAGGGACCCAACATAGAATGAACAGGGCTATACTGTTGACGAGGGTCTCGGCTGATGAGGAGTCTAGATGGAGGGTAACAGGTATAGTGAGTGAAAAACTGAAGCTTGATTTGTCATTAAAAAGATTTTGCTGGCAGTATGAAGAAAACAGGATTTTTGTGTGTGACTGTGCAGGGAAAAAAATGAGTGCAATGAAGGTGTACAGAGATGGAAAAAGGAAACATATGGCGATGGATGGAAGCAGGGATGTTTACAGGCCTCATAGGCAGATTCCCAACCTTCAGGTCCTCTTCTGAGATCGATTTTGGCTTGTCTGAAGGTTCTATAGGATCTTCTTATAGAAGACACAAAACTTCCTGTAGAAGGTGAAATCTTAGCCTGAATGAAACGAAATCTTAGGAAAGGGTAGTGGTCATGGAGGAATGAATTGTGAGGGATGCTTGCAGCCTGGTGCTGACCTCTGTCTTTGTCTTGTGCGATCCTCCTAACCTACAATGTCCTTCCTGCAACCTACAATTTGTTCAACAGAAATTAGGTTTCTTTTTCTTTTCTTTTTTTTAGTCTGAGACAGCTGGGGCGCCTCCAAGAGGTTTTCACCCTCATTGTCTGCCCTAGGCACCTCCTAGAGGATTTCACCCAAGGATCTTTTATTATTTTCCTCTTTTCTGTTTTTTTTTTTTTTTTGTGTGTGTTTGAGGTGTGGGTGGAGTGTAGACAGGGGTCTACTCCACTACCAACACTAATTTATCCAGAGTTTCAATGAACTCCTGCTTAGAAAGGGGTTTCCTATAGATTTTCAATCGATGCCCATTGACGAGCATGGGGATGGCTTCTTCATCGATGGTCTTAATAAGGATTGAGCCATTGTCGTTGCATTTCTCCACTTTATATTGTTCCAGCCATCTTGTCCTCGGCTTTCCTTTGAAATCCTTGTATCTTGAATCATATAACAGTGCCCAATCTCCTGGCTGAAATTACTTTTCTTTAAGGTGGCAATCATGCCATATCTTTCTTTGAAGTTGGACCACCTCTGAGTGGAGAAGGCCCTGCATTCTCTGTTCATCTAGTCCATTCAGCTGAAGTAATCTTTCCTGCTATGCATGGCTAAGATCTAGGTCCAGCTGAGCTGCCAACCTTAATGTGTTATATTCAAACTCTATGGACAGCAAAGCCTTCTTCCCATAGACTAGCTCATAAGGTGTGAAGCCTATTGTAGTTTTCCAAGTAGTTTTGTAGGCCCAAGTGGCCTCAACCAAGCGATTTGCCCAATATTTTCTACTGTTGCTCACTACTTTAGTCAAAATCTCTTCCAAATCTCTGTTAGTGACTTCCACCTCTCCATTTGCTTGCGGATGATAAGGGGTGGAAGTTCTGTGCTTAATCTTGTGATGAGCGAGCAGGTCTTCAATCAGGTTAGAGGTAAACTGACTTCCTTGATCTATGACTAACTCTCTTGGGTAGCCAAACTTGTAGAAGATATTTTCCCTCAAAAACTCAGCCACTTTTCTTCTGTTGCTGCCTTGATTGCCTTTGTTTCTGCCCACTTTGTCAAGTAGTCTGTGCACACGATGATGTAAGACTTTTGTTTTCAAGGAGGGTTCATAGAACCCACAAATTCCATGCCCCACTTCTCAAATGGCTCGAAAGTCACTTGGATTTGGAGGGTCATTTCATCCCTTGGAGTTGGTTTCCCCGTCCTTTGACATCGGTCACATTGGTTGATGCATCTCCTGATATCTTGATGAAGAGTGGGCCAATAGTAACCTGCCTGTAAAATTTTGAAGGCGGTTCTCTTTGCTGCAAAGTGACCTCCACGGGACCCATCATGACAGGTTAGGAGGATGTCAAAAACCTCCTCCTCCCTGACACAACACCTCAAAATCTAATCCGAGCCAAGTTTAAACAGGTTGCCCCCAATCCAAGTGAATGAAGAACTTTTCCTCACAATCTTGCTCTTCCCTTTTGAGGATAGGTGTGGCAGGAACTGTGCTGAAACCAAGTAATTTGCTATATCAGCAAACCATGGAGAGAGTACTAAAATAGAAAACAAGTGTTCATCTGCCATTTGATCATCCACCATCCCTTCTTCACCTGCAGACAAATCTAGTCTAGACAGAAAATCATCAACACCATTTTCCTTACCTGGCTTATCAACAATGGTCAAATCAAATTGCTGCAATAAAAGTAACCATCTAATGTTACGAGCATTTACATCAGGTTTATTCATCAAATACCTAATTGCAACATGATCAGTGTGTACGAATGTTTGATAACAAGTGATGTAGTGTCTGAACTTGTTCAGGGAATGGACTACAGCTAGGAGCTCTTTCTCAGTTACGGTATAGTTTAACTCTCCCTTGGATAGGTTTTTACTAACAAAATATATGGCATACGATAGCTTCTCTTCAACCTGTCCTAAGGCTGCTCCTATGGCTTTGTTCGAGGCATCTGTGTGAATGTGGAACGGTAGGGCCCAGTTTGGACCTCTCAAGATCGGGGCAGTTACCAGCTTAACTTTCAACGCATCCAGAGCCTCTTGACAGTTGTCAGTCCATGTAAACTCAACATCTTTCCCCAAAAGGCCAAACAATGGAGAGGCTAGCTTACTGAAATCTTTAATGAATCTTCTATAATATCCTGCTAAACCTAGAAAACTCCAAGCATCTCTTACCTTTTGAGGAGGTGGAACCCTTTGGCTGATAGCAATATTGTTGGGATCCACCTGTAATCCTTGCTAAGAAATTGTATGACCTAGTACGGTCCCTTCAATCATTAGGAATTCACATTTTTTAGGACTGAGGGACAGGTTCATTTCGATACACTTGGTTAAAAAATTTCCCAAGTTAGTCAATGCTTCTTGGAAGTTGGACCCATAAGGAGTAAAGTCATCCATATATATTTCCACCGAATCATGAACCAGCTCAGCCAATATACTCAGTACTGCTCTCTAGAAAGTGGCAGGAGCGTTGCATAACCCAAAGGGAAGGACCCGGTAGGCAAAGGTACCCCATGGACAAGTGAAAGTGGTCTTATCTTAGTCTTCCGGGCTGATTTGGATCAAATTATACCCGCTAAACCCATCTAGGAAGGAAAAGAACTTCTTCCCTGCTAGGCCATCTAACACTTGATATATGAAAGGCAAAGGAAAATGGTCCTTCTTGGTAGCTTTGTTAAGTTCTTGATAATCTACACAGATTCTCCACTTCCCGTTTTTCTTGGGCACAAGCACCAAAGGAGAAACCCACTGGCTGTCAGAGATGGGGTAGATGAATCCTACATCCAACAACTTTTGCAATTCTTCTTTGACAATGTCCTTGAGGCCTGGATTCATCCTCCTCTGAGGCTACCTGACTGGCTTACAATCCTCTTTAATGTAAATGTGATGGGTACAGACTAAAGGGTGGACTCCTTTCATCTCCTTATAGCTCCAAGCAAAAGCATCCAAATGGCGGTTCAATAAGCTACACAGCTCCTTATCCTAAGAGGGGGATAGAGATGAGTTGATCTTCAAGGTTCTTTCAGAGCCAAATTCCACATTCTTAACTCAAGGAGAGGTCGGATCAATCCCACAGAGATCCACTAAAGCACCGGCTTGGGTGTCTTCTACCAACTCTTCTAATGGAAGCACACTAGGAGGTGGATTTTGAATCAAATTTTCAATAAGGTCATCCTCGGTTTGAGGACCTCCCTTGATGGCTTCCACTGTGCACAATGGTGCAGATTAGACTTCATCCTCATCCTCCTCCTCCAACAAGATAGGTAAGTCATGTTCTAGCAGAGGTTGGGCAGGAGGATATAAGACTAGCTGTTTGGACATAGGCCCATTCTTAATGGTCATGCTACCAGCTTGAAAACTGATGTAAGCATCTGCAGTAGCTAACCAAGGCCTTCCCAAAATGAGGGGGTATCCAGTGAGTTTTGCCTTTGGCTGAAGGACCAAGAAGTCAGCAGGGTACTCCCAAGAATCAACGGAGACCATGACATCTTCCACAATCCCTTCGGGGGTCATGGTGGAGAGGTCTGCTAACTGCAGTACCGTTGAAGTCTTTCTTAGGGAACTCTAAAGGTTGAGTTTGAGCATAGTGTCCCTGGTCATCACATTAATGGCAGCCCCTAGATCGATCAAGGTGTGGGGGATTATGGTGCCATTGATGCGGACATCAACTACAAGACTCCCAGGGCCCAGATATTTTGCACAGATTACTTGTCCCAACATCAGGTCGGACAGTTGTCCTATGACATTGATAGTTGGGGCATCTCTCTTGCGCCTGCTTGGGTGCCTAAAACACTTCTTTTTTATCAATTTGTTGTAGATTGGTACATCATTTATGGCCTGGAGAAGTGGTATTTTGACACATAACTATTTAAGTTCTCCTAGAAGTTTAGTCTCTTCTGGTTTTGGTTGCGTGGTTCCAGTTAGTCTCTCAGGAAAGGGTGGAATGGCTTTGGGTTCACTTCCCTATTTCTCTTCCTCATCCTCCTTAGGAGAAGGTTGGCTATCTGGGAGGACCTTCCCAGATTGTAGGTTGATCCCCTGAATCTCCACAGCATAGGTAGGGCATGTTGTCACTCCAGTATATACATGTTGGGCCTGTCTGTTATTGGGTTTCGGGTTCGGTTGAGTAGGCATCTGGGGTTGTCTTGGAGGATCAGGAGGTAATGGTTGTGGTTGAGTAGGTGGTGGAGGCAAAATAGTGGGAGGAGAGTTGTACTGGGGCCTCCACCCCTGTTGAGGTGCATTCCACTCAGGTTGTGACTGAACATGAGAATGAAATGAATGAGTAGCAGGTTGAGTATGGTATTGAGATGGGTATGACCAAGGAGGGGGTGCAGACCAGGAAGGATGAGCAGGGGGACCCCAAGAAAGTATGTGAGTTGATTGGTTGGGGTTGTAATAAGTTTGGGATGTCCCTTGCATCCCCTACTGGTACGGTCTGGGTCCATGTGGCCTCCTTTGGTTTAGGAAGTAGAGTGGCTCAGTCGCTCCATTAACCCCTTGGTACATAGCTTTAAATTCGGGTAAGGTTGGGCACTGGTTTGTAGGGTGATCTGCCTCACAAACGAAACATATCTCTACGGAGTGCAATGGACACTCGTTCCTAGGATGTTTCCTTGTACATCTAGGACAAAAGATGGCCAAAGCCCTCTTAGCTTCCTCTTGTTTCTGTTGGATTCGAAAGGTGTCCATTTGCATGGCAATGGTTTGTCTCACCTCACTTTTAAGGTCTTCCATCTGGTTTGAAAACTCATGTTTGGAAAAGGTGGCACTGGCTGAAAGTTGACTCCCCCTACCTCTTTTCCGAGCTGCCCTAGAATGGTTTCTAAACATAGTCTTTATATCATCATAAGGCAGTTGGTAGATGTCCCCCCCAGCCAGCAAATGGAGGGTATCTAGAAGGTCTTCAGGGACTCCTCGGAGCAGAACCACCTTCAGATATTCGGGGTCAAGTGTCCACCTGGCCCTTTTATAACTGAGTTGGAACCTTTCTTCATAGTCTTCTAAAGATTCATCACTTCCCATGGTCATCCAAAATATTTCTCCCTTTGTTTCCTTTGTCCTACAGTAATCCCGGTATTTGTTGTTAATTGCTTGTTGCATCTGAGCCCAAGTTGTGATACTATTTCCAGGTAACCCCATGAACCAGCGTAGTGCTGCATCCTTGAGGGTAGAGGGAAAGAGTTTCAACTTTTGCTTGTCTTTTGCATAGTCAAAAGTTTGACAAAGGACAGCAAACTCAAACAGGAAGGTATCAGGATCTTCAGTGGTCAATCCATGGAAGTGAGGTAAGGCTGAGGGACTTATGTTTTTCATTTTTTTGTCTCCATTGGTCTCTCGGATGGGAAAGGTGCCTTCTATTCTCTCCCAATCTCCTGTACCATTTCTGTGTTCAGCCACGGTCTCAGGAGGAATGTTTTCTTGCTCTTCTTCTATTATAGGATCTTCGTATATCTCTGGAGGTTCACCTATAGGTTCTTCTGGATCACTGCCACCAGAGAAGAGAGAAGGGTGACTTAGTGATGTGGTGGGGGTGTTGGGTAATAATTTTCCTGAATTGTATATGTTCCTACGAGGCATGAAATGAAATATTTTTGGTTAATTTTTGTGTTTTTCTCTGCTTACACCTGCAAAACTGAATTGATTGAACAACAAATTGCAACTAACTAGAATAAACCTTGCTGGAATGAGAATTGCAGAATTGAAATGAAAGCAGGAAATGACTAATCTATTCTACTGAAATGAAATTGCAGAAATAAAATGCTAAGCTACACTTGCAGAATTGAAATTGCAAAAATGAAATGCTAATCTACGCTTGCAGAATTGAAATTGCGGAAGGGAAATGCTAATCTATGAAAGCAGGAAATATCTAATCTACACTTGCTAAAATGAAATGAAAGCAGGAAATGTCTAATCTACTTTTGTGGAAATAAAATTGCAGAATGTAATTGAAACAACTACTCTACTCTTGCTGAAATAAACTACTTAGCAGAAGGTTGCAGTAGAGAATAGAAGAAAAGCAGCAATCACAAATATTCTGACGCTTCCCCAGCAACGACGCCAAAAAGATGGTGGGCTCCAGTATTGCAGCAATGATGTTGCAATTCCTAGGACTCCCTTCTTTACTTTTATCAACCCACTTGTTCGTAACAAACTTGGAAGCGACAATTCTATATGCACAAGTACTAGCTCTTGCCACAGGCTGTCACTTAATCAGCTAGCACAAGTTCACTAGGAGCTTAAGCCAACTTCTATGAGCTCCTAGAAAAAGCTTTTAACTGTGATGGACGAATGCTAACTCAAAAGAGGCTAGTCTACTTGTAGAAAGAAGCTGAAAGCTGAAAGGAAATGCAAACCCTAGCAAACCCTAGTTATACCGACTAACCCTACTGGTGCCAGAAAAGAGATGAAAGCTGTAGAAATGGATGCCATTGACTCTTGGGAAGGTAAAATGCATGTGAATAAACTACTTCTGAAGTAAAATCTGGAAAAAACATCTTTTTGTATTTTTGAGTAATCTTGCAGAATTATTATGCATGTGCTTTAACTGTTTTTTACTGTGCAGAGGTTGATTGGTGAAATGAAATGGAGTGGGCACTTGCAGGAGATTGGGAAGGTGAGAAGAGGGCCTAAGGGTTCCCTAGCACCCTTCCAGAGAGTTTCACAGTGATCAGATCTCGAAAAAACTGCTCACGTGAACTTCTACAAGAAGTCTGCAGGGGTTCTACAGGATGTTCCACAGGAAATTCTATAGGAACAGGCCGAGAGTGATTTTTAGAGGTTTGATGGAGTAAAAATGGTGGGGAAGTGGAAATGAAGGATGGATAAGGATGTGAAGAGGTGTGGGACCTGGTAAATGAAGCTCATGAGTGATGAAGATGGTTGGATTTGTTCAAGGATGGAGAAAGCAATGTTGCACAAAAATATAGGAATTAGCGTTAGTTGGGAAAGTGTGGCAAATAAAGGGAAGAAATCTTGAGTGAGGGGTTGGAACAAGTTGTATGATGGAGGAAGGTTAGGTAGGGATGTATTATAGGTGTTCTGCACATTACTTTCCAAAAACTGATCCAAAAAAAAAAACAAAAAAAAAACAGATATCTACCTATGTTGACCTAATCTGCTTTTAAAAACCAGAAATATGATGAGCAACGGTGTATAAACAAGAAATCATGCAAGAGAGCTATGGAAACTAAGCAAGAACATATCGAAACGTGCAAGTACAACTGGTATCAACTTTTCCAACTAAAAATCTAACACTAGCAATTGCATGGAAAGGCAAGAACAATGTTTTTATGGCAGCAAGTATGCCTTGGTCTCAGCTCATGGTCCCAAGGAAGGAGAGATGAGATCAAGGATTTCTTGATGGCCTTTTTGCATATCTTTTCTGTTACCACACTGTCAAATCAAACTGAAGCATGAAAAGTTATTTTAATCATAAAAAACAACCTAAGTAACAAAGCAAGATCTTAACCTAAATAACAGAAATTATTCTATGAATGCGAGGAAAACACATAAAAGTAGACAAAGGAGGTACTGGAACTTGGGTTGGGCCCAACCCCAAGAGCTACAGCCTCCTAGGAAAGCTCAGAGCTAGTGCAAAGCGAAATTCATCTCCATTACTCAACAAATAATAGTCATGTCACAAAACTAGTTACAGCAAGAGCTCGAAAATGCGCTGAAATGCAGAGCTGCACTAAAGTGTGAAAAACAACTGTTCAATAGTTAAACTACCAAGGATTGAAGCCCTCCTACTTATGCAACATGAGGACTCCCAACAGTCCTCCTTAACTTTAGGAGTTTGGCTACTCAAGACTGCAGTTAATCAGCCACTTCACAAAACCTACTCGGCTACCCCTTGAAATCATCTGTGGTGGGCTGTTGAACTCCAAGTTGATGGTGGAGAACTCGAGGAAGGGGTCATTTAGTGCAGGAGACACCCTTCCTACAAATCCTCAGCCTTGTTACTTCGTATTTGGCTATCAACTTGTTCATAAATGCTTGACCTTGGTCCAAAAGATGTCCAAAAAGCTGCAATAAGCACGTATTAGACCTTGTGATCAAGTGACTATTCTCGTTCATTCAATTAACATAAATATATTCAAAATCATGCATAAAAATATGAAGAATGGTGGATTAATCGAGAATAATAGGCAAAATAAAGTTACCCATTTTTGGGGCTCATCATATACATCAGTCTAAAAACAAGATGTCAGCTAAAGAAATCCAAATAAAATTAATATCTTTGTTAAATAATTAACGTTTTCTCTTTTGCTAAGTTTCATGAAAAAATATTCAAGTATTTGATATCCAATGAACTATAAAATAATACATCAATGGATGTCCTAGATACTGGATACAACATGAAATCATGATGCTTTGGAAGAATAGATCTGGCTATCCATGATCCAAAGTATTGTGAAACAATTCATTAAGAGTTTCTCTAAATCTGAATTCAAGAGTATCACAATTAGAAAGACAAATTTGGATTACCAAGCTTCCAAATATGAAATTATTTTGATGTTAGTCCAATTCTAACTCGAATTTAGATTCCAAAGAAATGTTTTCACAACAAGACTATGGCAGATTATAGGGTGATTAAACATTGATAGTGAAATATAAAAACAAGTTGAATTGAAAATATAGGAAAATTGAAATATAAAATATCATCAATCAGAAAATAACATTGTTTAACATTTGTCACAAGCAAAATGGACTATAATAAACTATAAATTGAAGGGAAAAAAAGAAAATTTGGTAGGGGCCTCATTATGTTATGAAAAAATCACTAAATAGTAGGGTCGTTCTACAAACTATAACACAATCTTAGCATTATGAGTGAATCTATGTTATATATAGTGCTATTGTAGTTATTATGACAATTTTTTTCATTATTTGACATGGTGGCCACACCAATGTTATAGAGAAGGACACATTAGGAATGTTTTCTTTTTATTTGCAAACCAAAAAATAATTCTCTTATTATGTTGTGCATATTATGCTAGCATTATAAGTGATATTTTTGTTAGTTCTTCTAATATGTGATGAATGAACCTAGATTGCATGTTGTGTTATTTCAACACCAAGATTTAATAGGTTCTTTTAGACAATGGTGTTTTTACGACTAGGAGTATTATAGATGTGTTGATAAAATTCCTTTGAAAAATAAAATGCCCTAAATGAGAGAGGAGGAAGAGATGTTTCCAATTGCATACATAGTTAGAATGGTCCTAGATAGACTACATTCCATGCTCATTGTTTGTATCTAGTTTTCACATCTAGATAAAAATGGTTTGTCATGCCATGGTCAAATCAACCATACAATTGCATAATAATGGTGGCTTCATCTTATTCATTTATCCAAATATATAAAACATTGGGTGGGATCCCTCCTTTTTTTGTGTGTTTCTCCAATTATGATACACAATAAGCATTTTTAGATGTTTACATTACAACAAACCCATGGAAATTTGCATGCATGGGAACAAGAGATCATTCTCGACTAAAAGAGAAATATTAGACCAAAGAAAACAATGTGATGACCCACATGTTGGGAATCGCGATTGTTGTTAGACCAAAACCTGCAGGTGTTAGTCAAGGATCACATCGCTAGAGATAAGGATCCACGAGAGGCAGTTAGTCCATGTCACGAAACACACAAGGAGCGTTGGTTTATCCAATGTCCAACAATCCTCGCCCCCAATGTGTGTGTATCGAACTCATGACCTATGCTCTAATACCACCTGTTGGGAATCACGATTGTCGTTAGACCAAAACTCGCATATGTTAATCAACGATCATATCGCTAGGGGAGCGTTGGTTTATCCAATGTCTAGCACCACAATATTAGATTCATGAGGATGACTTCATTAACATATAGTGATGGGTGGGAAAAAATTAGGTGGATGTGTTCTTACTAAATCGATAGTCATTCATGCCAAGAGTGTTGAAGAGATGTCAAATAAAATAAGTTGTTAGGCAATGGCATATCAATGTCTTTTCAATGGATAATACTTTTTGAATGAACAAATACTAGGTATATTGCTTCTATTGACCTTATTTACAATGCCAACATTATTTTCTATGGTAAGAATTCATGAAAATCTTATTTATAATGAAACGTGTTTACTAGGTTGAGATTACCATGTTATATTATTGCATCATATGCTTAATTCTAGGGGTTATAATTTCCAGGAACAACGATGTTATTGTCTAATGGGTTTTATTTACAAGGTTCTCATTATATCATGTACACTGATTCATAAAATGCTCATTTTTAGAGGCTTAATTTACTAGGAAGGTGTCATTCTATAATTTGAATTCATGAAATACTTTCAAATGCATTATTGATTTGAAATATGTAATTATAAAATAATTGTTTTTAGTGATCTTATTGACCATGGACACATTATATATATATATATATATATATATATATATATATATATAACCATATGCAAGGCATTTCTTGATTTCTCTTTCCTTCATTTTCTTATGTATTATTTAATTTCCATAGGTTCACCTAAATATTGTTTTCACAAAGTCTCTTATAGAAGTGATGTTTACAAGCTTCAATCTATGCTAGGAATTTCATAATTTGTTATTAAGGGGTATAGGCTCTAATATCTCCTTCCTTATACCATTATGTCACCTTTATATATCTTTTAATGGCATCCCAAGTTCTTCTTAATGAGAGAAGTTAGGATATAGATACACTTGGGAGTTTGTTAAGATCTATTTTGTCTAGTGCATATTTAGGTAATTTGTATTTTCTTAGTATGCATTAGTCTCAATTTGTAGTTATATGGTGTAATGGTCATGATATGTTCTAGACATAAAGTGATATGATAGTTCATATTCTCCTACATACTAGTAGGTACATTAATCCACTTCTTAGCAGCCAATTGGTCCAAAGTCTCCATTTAAAGACAACATTGGGTCATTTGTTGATGATTAATTTTGAGAAATTCATCTGTAATTTTTTGCCCCTTTCTATTAATATATTGGCTCAAGTAGTTGCATTAGTTGGGCTATGGATTTCTTTCCTCTTTTAATGTTTTAAACACATAGTACTATTTTTGTGAGTGGAATTCAACCTATTTGGAAATAACATGTTTATCACTCTATCTCTCTCTCACTCACACACACACACACACATTTTAAAGCTTTATCCTCATAAATTGAGTCCTACCTCTTACGCTATATATATTAAATAAGAGTCCATCTCATGATAATAAATTTATAAAAGAAATAGAGAATCAAACACAAAAATACACATAAAAAGGAAATTACCCATAGGATATATCTATGGGAAGAAAATTGCGAATAAGTATCTCTCTCTCTCTCTCTCTCTCTCTCTCTCTCTCTCTATATATATATATATATATATATATATATATATATATATATATATAGATATATATATATATATATATATATATATATATATATATATGGTTTTATATTAATAAAAGTTGGTTTAAGGGCCAGAAGCCTTACAAGGTCTTTCTATCATTTGACAGTTGAAATATTCATCAATCCATACAAAATTGATGCCAGCTCCTGCATTTTTTTCCTATGTTAAAGACATATCTACTTATAACTTGACAAAAAGTCTCAAGTATGAGAAGATATTTACATAGCAACATATTGTAGAAATTAGTGTGTAGATTCAAAATTGCTCTTGAAATTTACTAAATCACAAGACTTGAAGCTACTCTAATGATCTACAGAAGTTAATTCACCATATAGAACACAAATCATAGACATGCAAAAGGAAACATCACACATGCACAAAGATTTATCTAGGGGAAAGCAATTGCTTAAAACCCCTTACTATCTGTATTGCATTAATCAAAGAATAGAGATTAAATACATATGCTTGCTCAAGCCTAAGAACACCTTGTAAGTGTATAGTCTATCCATCTTCCTGACTGAATGACGTTGGCCAAGACTTATCCAATTTTCAAGCCCTCCAAGCTCCTATTTCCTTGTGTTATTCCTTGAGGAATTAGACCCCTATTAATTAGGAATTTCCCTCTATTGAATTGCACAATTCCTCTAGGTCCTCTGACTGCATGCACCACTTGTACACATGGGAATATTCTACAATTGATAGTACACTGCCTTGGAATATCCATCTCAACTGGGTAACTAGAATTCTCTGCATGCATGAGTTAGTTTAGGTTGATTGATTAGTTATCTAGATGATTACTAAGTGTGGATGAAGTTACACTTCCACAACATGACCTTCCACTAGTTCCTCCAACAAGTAGAACTAGTTTAATTGGCCATAACTCAATTTAATTGAATTTAATTGCTACAACTGAAATTAACTCAACCTAGGCTCCTAAAATTTAGGAACCACTTAACACAACTGAACCTCATGCCCCTAACTCGAATTAACTGAGCTAAACTCATATTTTTTAGGAATCAACTCAAGCAAACTAAACTTGAACTCATTAACTCAAATTAAGTGTTCTTAACTAAGTGACAAGAGCCATGTCACCTCATTTAACTCCTCCAAGTTGTATGTTAATATGTAATTTCGAATTTACTCAATTTGATTAAGGCAAAAATAAAAAATTGAGACTTTATTGCTGCATTTTCAACACTCCCTCTGAGAAAGAAAGGGATTATCAACCAGTCCTATCCTGCACCTGTGGAATGTACTGCATACAACACCTCTCATTGTTGTTGCTATTTCTGAAACACTTGCAACTGAGAAGCATCCAAAAAAACATTAAATCAATTATGTCTGCAACCATCTACTGGGAATTGTGTTGTTGTTGACTCTGCTCTTGAGCCTCCTGCTATGTTGTCAACATTCCTCTGCACTACTCAGTATCTGATTGACTCTAATCCTCCTATGACTGAATACTATGGGCCCCTTTAGCAAGGTAATGATACATGAGGAGAACAACTCAATGGACCCTCCCCAAATTTCCGCAACTCTTGGACTATGGTTTTACATCCCACCACCTCACACATAGAGGTATGGATGCATGTGCTCCCTCTGCCCACTTGGTTCTACTTTCCCCTTACTAAAGGTCTTTTCTTTAGTGGATGTCTCCACACTTCCTCCTCTCTTCCTCTCCATTTATGATTGCTCCACAACTTCCTGAGGCTACTTCCGAGGCTCCATTTTGAGAGGTATATCATGCTCCCTCTCAACCACCATATCTCTAATCTCTTCCTTGCTCCTCAAGATTGTGGATGTATCTTCTACCTTAAGTGCATACAGGTTCTTGACTCGAACCCTGATTTTCTTCACCTGTCCTATGGCTGTGTGTCTCAGGAATACCTTTCCTTTGTTGAAGATCACATCATAACCACGATCTTCCAAAAATGTTACTGAGATGATATTTTTCATTAGCCCTGGAACAAACATGACATTCTTTAGTCAAAGAGGGGATCCTAACTCCCTATGAAAGGTGACTATATGAATCCCAATTGCACTGTACCTTTTTTTGTCCCCAAACTCAATATTCATATAGATATCTTTCTCCTCCAAGTCACTAAAAAATTCTCTATTCCCCATCATGTGGAATGAGGCACCATTGTCCAAGTACCACACACTCCCTATCATTGTGCTCATCATGCATGCAATGAGAGTAAAGTCAAGATCGAACTGTGAAGCCAAATTTTCACCTACTACTGCTACTGCAGGCTCCTTCTTGCTTGCCTTATTGTGTTGACACTTCATGGCATAGTGCCTGAATTCATGACAATTGAAACACTTGATTTTGGACAATTCTTTCTTCTTGGCCCCTTTATTAGAATGAACCTCACCTTGGGACTTCTTTCCCTTGGACTTCATTCATTTGCTGAATAATGCAAAGTCCTCTTCCTCTTCTTTGGATGAGGTATGATCTCTGGTATTCCACCTTATTTCCTCCTATACAAATTCAGACCATAAGCGCTCCCAATTTGGTATTTTATCCCTCCCATTCATTGATTCTTGGTAGTTGTGCCAGCTCTTGATAAGCTTACCAAATCATTTTCTGCTACAATAGCACCAAATTGACTAAGTTCATCACAACATTGTGTGAACCCACTTAGGTACTATGGAATGGTCTCGTTCCTTTGCATCTTGATATTTCAAAGTTTGTCCTTGAGTGCCAACTTCCTATGGTCACTACTATTCTGGAACAGATCTGTTAATTCTTGCTACATTTCATACAGAGTCTCTGTATCATGGATATTTAAAGACGATATGGTCTTGTAATCCCTCCAATATGATTCGCCTCACCTTGGCTACACACTTCTTCCATTCTGCTAGATCCTTAACAACAAAAGCTGTTAGTTTCATAATATCATTATTAATGAATTCCTTTAATCCATTATCTTCTAGCACTGCCTCCATGCGGTCCATCCAAGCAACAAAATTCAATCTTTCGTCAAGGGCATATTCGATCCTTAGTCCATAGGAATCCATCCTTCTAGCGCTGAAGAATTGATCCTACAAATCCAATCCTCCTATAATAAAGACTTCAAAATCTCTTCTCTATAGTGAATCCTACTCCGATACCATGTAGAAATTAATGCGTAGATTCAAAGTTGCTCATGAAATTTACTAAATCACAAGACTTGAAGCTACTCTACTGATATGCGGAAGTTAATTCACTATACAGAACACAAATCATAGACATGTAAAAGGAAACATCACACATGCAAAGATATTTATCTAGGGGAAATCAACTACTCAAAACCCCTTACTATTTGTATTGCATTAATCAAAGAATAGAGATGAAATACATATGCTTCCTCAAGCCTGAGCCCACCCTGCAAGTGTATAGTCTATCCCTTTTTCTGACTGACTAACTTTAGCCAACACTTAGCCAATTTTCAAGCCCTCCAAGATCCCATTTCCTTGCCTTTTTCCTTGAGGAACTAGGCCCCTATTAATTAGGAAATTCCCTCTATTGAATTGTGCAATTCCTTTAGGTTCTTCCTTTGACTGCATGTACCACTTGTACACATGGGAATAATCTACAACTGATACTACATTGCCTTATGCAGCTACAACCACCCTCCAAAATTTTTCCTTAGCTTTGTTTTGGAGCCTCCCTACCAACCATCCTTAGAAGCATGTCTTGCATTATCAAGTACATAAGCTGCAACTGAGCTTGAGTGGTTTTCCATCCTGTGCATGTCAACTTTCTTGTCTCCCGTCATAGGTTTCCATTCTAGACTTAAGTAATTTTCTGGCTGAGTTGTTCATTCATAAAATTTCACAATTCTGGATGGGAACCAACCTTCCCTCCAGAAATTAGGCAATCGTGTTGGGCTCCAGAATTGTGCAATCTAGCTAGACAATCCTCTCTCAGAAAATTGCGCAATACATCCCAACATTGGGCTTCAACCCAGAAATTGCACAATTTTGGGAGGCAGTGACCTGCTGACCGCAGAAATTATGCAATGCCTAAGGGACAACCAACCCTGTTCAGCCCAGAAACTATGCAAATCCCTTTCTCAGGCTTGCAGAATGTTGCATGTGCCTTTAGGTTGATCGGTTCCCTCTGGGACTGAGCAATTCTGATTTTCATGCATGGGCTACTTTTTCCCGAAATAGCAAAAGGAAACATGCAAAAGGCATCCCTAAATTTTAGGGATCTATTTTTAGCAGCTGGAGGTTACATGCAAAGATCGTTTTAGAAACTTCCCTCCAAGTGTCACTTTTTCCTAGATTTGTGGCATGCACGTCATAACCTCGATCTTATCAAAACTCATTTGTCAGATGTTGAAAATCTCATTCCTCATATCAATCTTGTAGCTCTGACATCCCACATCGCATCTAGGAGTCTTCAACACATTCAACTCAGCTTTTTCAGGGTAAGTCTTGTTTTCATGTCTTGTGTTGTGTTTCTATCGCTTTTTGTATTTTTCTTTGTGTAAGTGTTGTCTACTTGATTTCAATGAACACTTGTTGTCATTTTGATGCATGTTAGCTTGTAGAAGCATTGTTTTAGTTTTTCATTGCATCTCACTGTTGTCGCATGAATGACACTGTTTCTGCACTCATGGTTGTCGTTGCGGAGACTCGCTTCACACACATGCTTATTTTCCTATTTTCTAAATCCTACAGTCACTGTTCGCATGCATGATCATTCACTTTTGTTTACACTCAATCTCGTCGTCCATTCCAACCTTCTCATGTTTTCAGTCGCCCGTCGGCGGGTCTGGGCTGCCTTGGCCCAAACCTTGCCTTGCCCGAATAATAATGCGCATTTCTAACAATGAAGGCTCTGCCTTCCTCCCAAAAAATGTTCAAATCTAGCCAGCACTAGCCTCTAGGCTTGCATTGCACAATTTTTGGAGGTAGTGCCTTGCTAGCCCTAGAAATTGTGCAATGCAGTTTACTGATTTGCATGTCACTGTTGACTAAAATTGTGCATTGTGCAGTTTCAGTCCTCACCAAGACAGGATGGACTGTGCATTGCGCAATTCCAGCAGTCAATCAGCCTCCTGACAGCCCAGATTGTGCCTTGCGTAGTTTTGGCAGTCAGTCTCCCAGCCTCCCGGTGGAAATTGCGCAAACTTCACAATCAGTCATACAGGTATGTTGCAAGTCAGTCCTCAGTTCTTTTTGGTTTTCAAATGACGGATTTCTTTCAATGAGTGTTGTTATGTCTCCAAGTATCACAGGTGTTTGTCTGCCTCTCAGTAGCATAGGTATAATGGCCTCCCAAGGATCAAGGTCAAAGGACACCATTGAGAGCGCAAATGGAGATCCAGTTGAGCGAGTGTCTATGAGCTTGCCTATATATGAAGACACTAAGTTGTTCGTAGACAAGGATATCAAGATGAAATGGTCACGACATCACAGAGAGGAGCACCATTAGCAACAGCAGAGGGTAGCAGACATGCGGGTGACAAAGGCAAGAGGAAGGTTGTTGACAGTGCAAAGCTGCAAGTTCAAAGCAGATACACTTGTGATGAAAGAATCTTTGGAGATTGAGGCTAAGAGGTGACATCGTGACAAGAGGATCACGTAAAGGCAAAGAGACAAACAAAGGATGGAGGAAACAGAGAAGGAGTTATAGGAGTTGAAGCGGCAACTTAGGGAAGAACAGGAGCTGTGCATAACAGAGAAGGAAGCACAACAGGAACAGATCTAGCAGGGGGCGCAACATGCACAGACTAACGAAACTGCACCATACAGGTTATAAACCCATCCCAACAGCTAGCACAAAGCAGACAAGGTGAGCGGTGTTGACGATCGCATGCACGGGTGTTCAGTAGCATGGATGTCATTGTGCGCATGCATGCGATCCCACCCATTGGCACACTCACTAAGGCGAAGATAAGAACCAAGTCTGGCTGGAGCTATACATGTACTTCAATGAGTTGATGTGCATAGCCACCAACACACACTTGGAGATCAATGCAGACACTATGCATCAGTATGTTGCTGGTCTGGCTCCACTGAAAACTATAATGCGCATGTTATCAGACGAGCTGGACAGAGGTGCCAAATCAGTATACCCAGATGCAATGGTGGCAAGAGTTCGCTTTCAACAGGATGTCACCATTGAGCACGCGGACACCACCACGGACTACCGAGCTTGGCATCAGTTCACCACCATCAATCATCACGAGGATGTCAAAGAGTTGGTCTTCCCACCACCGGCTGAGTCTTAGTAATAGCTTGCATGGCTTTCTCAAGCCTATTTTGTCTCACATGGGTACATGTGCAGATTTTAATGTAACATCTTGCAAAAGTGAAAGAACAAGTGTCAACAGTAGAATGTAACAGTCATGTAGTAGTTGAAGAGTCATGAGGGTAGGTGAAGAGTCACAAAGGGGAATGTAAAGGGTACCCCACCCTTTTCTATTTATAGAACCTAATAACTCATTGTACAGGATTTTGGGAGCCAAGCTTCCTATAGGTGTACCTTAGAGAAAGCTTGGAGTGTATTGTAATGAACCTTGGATTCTCCACAGTGTAGAGCTAGTATATCTCTTTGGAGGAGAAGGCGATAGTGACTGTAACGTTCCACTATCGGAACTAGTGGTTGGTTATGGTTGTGTTGTATGACTGGATATTTCACTCTTAATATAACAGAACCAACACATTTCATGCATATGTTGTTATTGTATTTCAACTATCTTGGTTACTCTAATGATATATGTAGTTGTTTTCTTACACATATATTTATGGACTCTTTCTATTTATGTATATATGAGCCTTATTGAGATGTGTTGTTGGTTTAACCATCACTTTGGATCGTTGGTTTCCCTGCCTTCCAACTTGTGATGTATCTTTGCTAATGTGTTCCCTTTCAAGCTATGTGTTTCCACGGGTTTCTAAGGGGTGCACTCATTCCCCTTTCCGTGTGTTAGAACCCTCATGCACCTTCCTTGGCTTGCTGCGCTGGTCACACCCTTGCTACCAGCAAGGACATCATGCTTGCCTCTGTGTACAACCGCGATCAAGGCGATAACATACAACCCACTGCTAGGACTCCTACACTAAATGGTCTAAGGTCTAGTTGGGACTTCTTACCGGGGAGATCCCTTGACATGTTGGCGGGTCCAGCATTGTCAAATTTTCTAGCGCTAGAAGGAGGGCCAGATGACAAGTTGAGCCCTTACATCCTGTTTTGAATCTTCACATATCCGTCATGGATACTGTTAGATTCATCTCTCCATGATGTTTGTATTGTGCTGAAGATCTCAACATCATGAGGGATTTTTTTTATCTATTGTCAGAATTCACGTATGATGGTGAAAGCAAAGTGGCCTGGCCTAAATACTTACATGAATTTTATGCTTTTATTGATGATGCAGATGACTTCTCTTATGAAGAGGCCAACTTGCTACTTTCACACACACTTCGCGAATCCCCACAACGATGGTGCAACAACCTACCACCCGACTTCGTGCACTCACTCGACCAGTTCTGTGATCTCATTGAATCTACTTCTCATCATTTTGATATGGAACCTATTAACAAAAAATTGTTAATACAACAGAAGACTCTGCAAGAATCACCTATGAATTTTTGACAGCGTTTCTGTGTATTGCAGTTTGAAGCTCCGGAAAGCTAGATGAAGTTTCAATATCTTTGGGAAAGATTCAAATATTGTCTTAACAAATCAGTCAACCCCAAGATGAAGTTGAAGTTCAAACCCCGCTGAGCATACTTCGGTGATGGAGCTGCGCAATCACAGACAAACATAGTCACTGTCACAAGTGACTGTCCACCTTCCACTCATCAAACAGCTCCACCACCATAGAGTGATGTGGGAGAACATGCACACATGTTTGTTGAAGTATCATATCCTCCTAGCATAACTTCTCTCAATTTTCACACAGATTTGGTTGAGAAGCCCATGGGTTGTCACATGCATTTGTTACCACAACCTCCATCTTCATGTTCTGATGATCCTCCAGATTGCACTGTCTTGTGTTCTTCCGTTCTGGACTCTACACCTGTTGTGAAAAAGGATCAAGCCATCGACGGAGTTGGCGTTGCACAACCAACCTGTGCTGTCATTTATGATGAGTATGACTAGGAACCTGAACATCAACCCGTGGCAAAGGATGATCTCCTTCTATCACATGTCCTCCACTTTTTCCTGACATCTTCGGTTATTCTTCTATATTTGATTTTCCTTGTGTAAATCCACCAATGAATGCACCCATTGTTGATCATTTGTAGAACACACCGGATGTCAACCCATCATTCGTCCGTGGAGAGGATAAATTCTTCATTGAAAATCCACTTGATTCTTCATCTGATTTTTCCGGAAACATAGAGGGTGAACATTGTTTGATTTATCTGATCATGAGGATGCCGACGAAATCATTAATTTTTCTAATCATAGTTGTCGTGATCTATTTACTCCTATATTCGATCACAATGTTGATTATATCACTATTAATTTTTCAAAACCACCTGTTTATGATGATCATTTTTTCAACGAAGTCGAAACCCCACATACTGTAGAGGCACTTCATCCCCAGCTGATGGTGATGTCAAGCCCTCGCTTTCTTGAGGTTGGTTTTGCTTCTGGTCAAGAAATTGTTGAAACACCTGAGGCTCCTCATCACTCATCTGTATGCATTGAAGATCAATCCTACACACATATTTTGCTTCCTCCACTCGAACTACATGATCCCATCACTCATGCATTGGAGGAATCTTACACAACAAGCACACGTGTGTGACGCAAGTTGTCTTTGTTTCTCTCGTTTTCTTGCATGTCACAGTCAAGAGAATGTGTATGTTCAACATATACATGTAGTGTCACACAACACCATGGTAAGTCCATAGATTGCATGTCATGCTCTTACACTCATTTCTATTTTGTGGACGCATTTAAACTTGAAGTGTGTTTTTCTTCATTGTTATATCTTTCATGTTTGTTGGTTCATGCAATCACGTTGTTCGTGAACCATGCCTTCACCAACATGGGTCGACCAATGCACCAGTGGCTACATTGGAAATATCACTTCACATGATTAAGCCCATGCACTGTTAGCTTAGGAGTAGGAGTAGTGTTTTCTTATTCTCTTGTTTGCCTCTTGCCTTGTGTTTCTGTTTGCTTGCTTGCTTTTTTTCTTACTTGCTTTGTTTGCGCATTTGCTTCTACTCGTCGCTCTTTTAGTTGTTTGTTTGCTTGTTTATGATTGTAGGTTAGTTTCGCATTAAACCGTGAATGACTCTTGAAACAAGCGAGGGTAAAGTACAAGAGGACTTGTGCGTTTATTAATACTTGGTTATCTGTCATCCTGTCTTCGCATGTAGAACTTGTTATCTTCATTCCATGATATGCCAATGGAAAATATGTGTTGTTCAAAGTAAACCTTGATGAAAACACAATGCTTGCGCGCTAACTAGTATCACCTACTCTAGTCAGTTGTTTTGGGTTAACCCTTGTCAGCTCAGTCAAGTAGAGTAAGGTGAGTGGGGAAACCTTAACAAGTATGTCAGAGGTATACACAAAATACTTCTCTGAAGGAACAACCTCTTCTGCTCTCAATAAGTCGGAATCCCTCTTCCGCCTCTGAAATGAATAAGTGTTATGCATAGTTATGAAAAATGAAAAATGAAAAAATGAAAATGTGAAAAAATTTGAAAAATGAATAAGGCAAAATAAGAGAAAGGCTTCCTATGCAAAGAGGTGATGCAAGTAACTCTGTCAGGGTATTGACCAGGTAGGCAATGCTTGTGTTCCTACGTGACTCTGTCGGGGTACTGTCTAGGCCTGTTGTCAGTGGAGAAACACCGGAGATGAAACTTAAACTCTGACTATCATATTGCTTGTGTACCAATATACCCCTCATTTCCAATCGAAACAACTTTGTTGACTTGGCTTGGAATGTGTGCTGACCAACCAAGAGCATGGCAGATGCTACATCTTTCAATCAAGCTAGTGTGGGAGTCAAGATGATCAGAGAACTGAAAAATACTTTCGGAGGTGTTAGACTTGCTTTTCCCGAAACAAGTTCCATGCAGAGAGTTGTAGTTCTACTAGTGTGTCGCCAAGTGTTGTAGCAGCTACAACCACCCTTGCTTTTCCCGAAACAAGTTCCATGCAGAGAGTTGGAGTTCTACTAGTGTGTCGCCAAGTGTTGTAGCGGCTACAACCACCCTCCAAAATTTTTCCTTAGCTTCATTTTGGAGCCTCCCTACCAACCATCCTTAGCAGCATGTCTTGCACTGTCAAGTACATAGGTTTCAACTGAGTTTCAATGGCTTGTCAGCCTGTGCATGTCAACTTGCTTGTCTCCCATCACAGGCTTCCATTCCAGACTTAGGTAATTTTCTAGCTAAGATGTTCACTCAGAAAATTGCACAATTTTGGAGGGGAACCAACCTTCCCTCCAGAAATTGCACAATCCTGCTAGGCTCTAGAATTGCACAATCCAACCAGGCAACCCTCCCTCAGAAAATTGCGCAATCCATCCCGACACTGGGACTCAACCCAGAAATTGTGCAATTTTGGGAGGTAGTGACCTGCTGACCCCAAAAATTGTGTAATTCCTGAGGGACAACCAACCCTGCTTAGCTCATAAACGCAAATCCCTTTCCTAGGCTTGCAGACTGCTGCATGTGCCTTTAGGTTGACTGATTCCCTCTGAGACTAAGCAATCCTGATTTGCATGCATGCGCTGATTTTTCCCAAAATAGAAAAAGGCATCCCTAAATTTTAGGGATCTATTTTTAGCAGCTAAAGGTTACATGCAAAGATCGTTTTAGAAACTTCCCTCCAAGTGTCACTTTTTCCTAGATTTTTAGCATGCGCATAATAACCTCAATCTTATCAAAACTCATTTTTCGGACGCTATAAAACTCATTCCTCACATCAATCTTGTAGCTCTGACATCCCACATCGCATCTAGGAGTCTTCGGCACATTCAACTCAGTTTTTTCATGGTAAGTCTACTTTTCATGTCTTGTGCTGTGTTTCTGTCACTTTTTGTATTTCTCTTTGTGTAAGTGTTGTCTGCTTGATTTCAATGAACGCTTGTTGTCATTTTGATGCATGTTATCTTGTAGAAGCATCGTTTCAGTTTTTCATTGTATCTCACTGTTGTTGCATGCATGACACTGTTTCTACACTCACGGTCGTCATTGCGGCGACTCGCTTCACACGCATGCTTGTTTTCCCATTTTCTAAATCACTGTTTGCATGCATGATCATTCACTCTTGTTTACACTTGGTCTCGCCATGCATTCCAACCTTCTCATGTTTTCAGTGGCTCATCAGCGGTTTTGGGCTGCCTTAGCCCGAACCGTGCCTTGCTAGGCTAGTAATGGGAATTTTTGAGAATGAAGGCTTTGTCTTCCTCCAAGAAAATGCACAAATCTAGCCAAAATTGGCCTCCAGCCTTACATTTTGCAATTCTGGGAGGCACTGCCTTTCTGGCCCTAGAAATTGCGCAATGCAGTTTGCTGGTTTGCATGTCACTGTTGATTGAAATTGTGCATTTTATAGTTTCAGTCCTCAGCAGGCTAGGCTAGACTATGCATTGTGTAGTTCTAGTAGTCAGTCAATCTCCTGATAGCCCGGATTGTGCCTTGTGTAGTTTTGGCAGTCAGTCTCCCAGCCTCCCGGTGGAAATTGCGCAAACTTCACAATCAGTCATACATGTATTTTGCAAGTCAGTCCTCAAGTTTGTTTGGGTTTTCAGCTGACAAATTGGTTGCCATGAGTGTTTCTATGTCTCCAAGTATCCCAGGTGTTCGTGTGCCTCTCAGTAGCATAGGTAGAATGGCCTCCTAGTGAGCAGGGTCAAAGGACACCATTGAGAGTGAAACTGGAGATGCAGTTGAGTGAATGTCTATGAGCTTTCATATCTATGAAGACACCAAGTTGTTCATAGACAAGGATATCAAGATGAAATGGTTGCGGCATTGCAGAGAGTAGCACCATCAGCAGTAGTAGAGGGTAGTAGACCTACGCGCGACAAAGGTAAGAGGAAGGTTGTTGATAGTGCAAAGGCGGAGCAAAGCTGCAGGTTCAAAGCAAATCCACTTGTGATGAAAGAAACTTTGGAGATTGAGGTGTAGAGCCTCTAACTTGCACCTAATCATCCATTATTACCTACAGTTTTTCCTCACTTATCTCTCTCTTTTGCCTCATTTTCCTTGTAAACCTACCCAGATCATTACATTAGATGTCTTTAAGCATGATCAAGTGAACTTTGCTAATGTGTGACTGTTTTGTTTAGATTTTGACATATAAACATAGTTTCCGCAGCTGTTCAGCAGTTCCGCAGCTGTTCAGCAATTCCGCAGCTGTTCAGAGATTCCACAGCCTTTTTGTTGTTTGATATGCTCCACGTGTCCTCTCAAGGAACGAGCCACATGGGCATGTTGGGTTGGATGTACACATGGATTGTGTGCTATTGGTTGAGCCAAACCAGTCACGAATGCCCTTGGTCAACGCAGGTATTCCCTCGGTCAAACGGTCAAGTTCTGAACGGTGGCACAGGAGCCGTGAGCAGTTGGGACACGGAACTGTAGCTGGCACCTCTTCCATGCCACGAGGACAGCTAAAGACAAGATCCAAGCATAGATTTGTCTCCCATGATGACCGTTTCCCTCAAAAGTGCACGGCATTACCTACGTGTTTGCTGCACAAGTTAATTAGCTATGACTGCGTGTTGCTGCGTAGTTAATAGGTTAAGCTGTAGTTGCTTAGTTCACGCAGAGAGTAGTTGCCTCTGTGCTTATAAATAAGCGTGTGCCAACGCTTGTAGATTAGCTTTTGGATTATTGTAATTGCTGCGCTGATTTTGTATAAAAACTCTGTTTTAAGAAGGCTGTTCCTACAGCACTTTTCACTGTATTTTTGACATGCTGTTTTTATAAAAGAAGACTGTTCTGTTCACCTTTTAGTAGCTGATCTTTCAAGTTGGCTGCGTGGATGGAGGGCCCCCATCTGTGACAGCCCGTGTACATAGTGTTTGGTTTCATTTTCATGCTTTCAGCAATCTTTATTTCTTTTATCATGTATAATAGCATACCATTTGATTTCATGTCATTTCATTTCCAGCCTTTATTTTAAACTGATCAGTATTGTTCTTTTGCAGGTTTTTAACCCGGGATTGTTTTTGTCTTTGTGTATTTGCTTTATATCTGATGGTATTTTCAGTTGACAGATTCAAAGTTGCTGCCTTTACTTTATTTTCATAGCTGATTTCTAGTTTAGTTTCTCAAAGTTGTCTGCTAACATATTGATGGTCTCTTTATCATAAATTGTTCATCTTTTAGAGATCAGAATACTAATAAATTACAACTGGCTTTGAGTACTTTTTAGACTAATCTTTAACTACTTTCTAATCGTGCTTTACATAGTACCATATGTTGGAAGCAGAGAGTTAGGAAGAGCTGAACATTATAACTAGTCTTTAAAGTAGATTTTTCTCATTTTTTTGATCACTTTTTAAACTCATCTCTAACTACTTCCTAATCGTGTTTTACATAGTACCATATGTTGGAAGCAGAGAGTTAGGAAGAGATAAACATTATCATTGGTTTTTAAAGTGATTTTCTTACCTTTTATTTGCAGCAGCATGAATGGTGTCTAGTGCCATTAGAAAGTGGTTCTTTGCTTTCAGTTCATTTCAAGTTATTTATTTCTTTCAAGCTTTTTCTTTGCAGTTTAGAAGGTAGTTAGAAATCACCTGTAACACACACTCACTCATCTAGAAATCACCTTACACACACACTCACTCATCTGTTTATAAAAACTCCATTTCATCTTAGGAAGATAAATTGACCACAAACAACACCCCCAAACGACAAAAAGATCTAAGAGGTTGCTTAAGTACATATAGTACACCTTCACTTCATCAGCTTACGAGCCCCGGGTTGACAATTAATGACATCAATTTAGGAACACTAAATTGACTAAACATTTTGGCGCCGTTGCAGAGGAAGAAGAGAAGACTAGATGTCTTAGCAGAGGCATCTCAGCAGGTGGATTAAACAGTGTTTTTGATTGCATGAGGACATGCAATGCCCTCGTAGTGGGGGTATGTAGAGCCTCTAACTTGCACCTAATCATCCATTATTACCTATAGTTTTTCCTCACTTATCTCTCTCTTTTGCCTCATTTTCCTTGTAAACCTACCCAGATCATTACATTAGATGTCTTTAAGCATGATCAAGTGAACTTTGCTAATGTGTGACTGTTTTGTTTAGATTTTGACATATAAACAGAGTTTCCACAGCTGTTCAGCAGTTCCGCAGCTGTTCAGCAATTCCGCAGCTGTTCAGAGATTCCGTAGCCTTTTTGTTGTTTGATATGCTCCACGTGTCCTCTCAAGGAACGAGCCACATGGGCATGTTGGGTTGGATGTACACATGGATTGTATGCTATTGGTTGAGCCAAACCAGTCACGAATGCCCTTGGTCAACGCAGGTATTCCCTCGGTCAAACGGTCAAGTTCTGAACGGTGGCACAGGAGCCGTGAGCAGTTGGGACACGGAACTGTAGCTGGCACCTCTTCCATGCCACGAGGACAGCTAAAGACAGGATCCAAGCATAGATTTGTCTCCCATGATGACCGTTTCCCTCAAAAGTGCACGGGATTACCTACGTGTTTGCTGCACAAGTTAATTAGCTATGACTGCGTGTTGCTGCGTAGTTAATAGGTTAAGCTGTAGTTGCTTAGTTCACGCAAAGAGTAGTTGCCTCTGTGCTTATAAATAAGCGTGTGCCAACGCTTGTAGATTAGCTTTTGGATTATTGTAATTGTTGCGCTGATTTTGTATAAAAACTCTGTTTTAAGAAGGCTGTTCCTACAGCACTTTTCACTGTATTTTTGACATGCTGTTTTTATAAAAGAAGACTGTTCTGTTCACCTTTTAGTAGCTGATCTTTCAAGTTGGCTGCGTGGATGGAGGGCCCCCATCTGTGACAGCCCATGTACATAGTGTTTGGTTTCATTTTCATGCTTTCAGCAATCCTTATTTCTTTTATCATGTATAATAGCATACCATTTGATTTCATGTCATTTCATTTCCAGCCTTTATTTTAAACTGATCATTATTGTTCTTTTGCAGGTTTTTAACCCGGGATTGTTTTTGTCTTTGTGTATTTGCTTTATATCTGATGGTATTTTCAGTTGACAGATTCAAAGTTGCTGCCTTTACTTTATTTTCATAGCTGATTTCTAGTTTAGTTTCTCAAAGTTGTCTGCTAACATATTGATGGTCTCTTTATCATAAATTGTTCATCTTTTAGAGATCAGAATACTAATAAATTACAACTGGCTTTGAGTACTTTTTAGACTAATCTTTAACTACTTTCTAATCGTGCTTTACATAGTACCATATGTTGGAAGCAGAGAGTTAGGAAGAGCTGAACATTATAACTAGTCTTTAAAGTAGATTTTTCTCATTTTTTTGATCACTTTTTAAACTCATCTCTAACTACTTCCTAATCGTGTTTTACATAGTACCATATGTTGGAAGCAGAGAGTTAGGAAGAGATAAACATTATCATTGGTTTTTAAAGTGATTTTCTTACCTTTTATTTGCAGCAGCATGAATGGTGTCTAGTGCCATTAGAAAGTGGTTCTTTGCTTTCAGTTCATTTCAAGTTATTTATTTCTTTCAAGCTTTTTCTTTGCAGTTTAGAAGGTAGTTAGAAATCACCTGTAACACACACTCACTCATCTAGAAATCACCTTACACACACACTCACTCATCTGTTTATAAAAACTCCATTTCATCTTAGGAAGATAAATTGACCACAAACAACACCCCCAAACGACAAAAAGATCTAAGAGGTTGCTTAAGTACATATAGTACACCTTCACTTCATCAGCTTACGAGCCCCGGGTTGACAATTAATGACATCAATTTAGGAACACTAAATTGACTAAACATGAGGCTAAGAGGTGACAGCGCAACAAGAGGATCGCACAAAGACAAAGAGGCAAACAAAGGATGGAGGAAACAGAGAAGGAGTTGCAGGAGTTGAAGCAACAACTCATGGAAGAACAAGAGTTGTGTAGAACAGAGAAGGACGCGCAACAGGAAAAGATCCAGTAGGAGGTGCAACATGCACAGACTAATGAAACTACGTCATACAGGTTATATACCCATCCCAGTAGCTGGCACAAAGTGGACAGGGTGAGCGGTGCTGACGATCACATGCACGGGTGTTTAGTAGCATGGATGTCATTGTGCGCACTCATGTGATCCCACCCATTGTCACACTAACCGAGGCGAAGACAAGATCCAGGTCCAACTAGAGATGGACATGTACTTCGACAAGTTGATGCGCATAGCCACCAACACACACTTGGAGATCAACACAGACACTATACATTTGTATGTTGCTGGTATAATTGCACTCAAGACTATGATGCACATGTTATCAGACGAGTTGGACAGAGATGCCAAATTAGTGTACCCAGATGCAATGGAGGCAAGAGTTCTCTTTCAGCAGAATGTCACCATTGAGCACGCAGACACCACCACAAACTACCAATATTGGCGTCAGTTTCCCACCATCAATCATCGCGAGGATGTCGAAGAGTTGGTCTTCCCACAACTGTCTGAGTCTTAGTAATAGCTTGCATGGCTTGCTCAAGCCTATTTCATCTCACATGGGTACATGTGCAGATTGTAATGTAACATCTTGTGAAAGTGAGAGAACAAGTGTCGATAGTAGAATGTAACAATCATGTAGTAGTTGAAGAGTCATGAGGGTAGGTGAAGAATCACAAAGGGGAATGTCAAGGGTCACCCCACACTTTGATATTTATAGAACCTCATAACTCAATGTACGGTCTTTTGGGAGCCAAGCTTCCTATAGGTCTATCTTAGAATAAAGCTTGGAATGTATTGTAACGAGCCTTACCTTCTCCACAGTGTAGAGCTAGTATATCTCTTTTGAGGAGCAGGTGGCAGTGACTGTAACATTCCACTGTCGGAACTAGTGGCTAGTCATAGTTGCATTATATGATTGGATCTTTCACTCTTAATATAACAGAGCCAACACGTTTCATGCATATGTTGTTATTGTATTTCAACTATCTTGGTTACTCTAATGACATATGTAGTTCTTTTCTTACGCATGTATGTATGGACTCTTTCTATATATGTATGTATGAATCTTACTGAGACGTGATGTTGGTTTAACCATCACTTTGGATCCTTGGTTTCCTTTCCTTCCAACTTGTGATGTATCTTTGCTCATGTGTTCCCTTTCAAGCTATGTGTTTCCACAGGTTTCTAAGGGGCGCACTCATTCCCCTTTTCATGTGTTAGAACCCTCATGCACCTTCCTTGGATTGCTACACTAGTCACACCCTTGCTACCAACAAGGACATCCTACTTGCCTCTGCATGCAACCATGGTTAAGGCAATACTGTATGACCCACTACCGGGACTCCTACTCCAAATGGTTTGAGGTCTAGTTGGGACTTCTTACCAGGGGCATCCCCTGAAATGTTGGCAGATCCAACACCATCAACACCTTGGAATCTCCATCTCAACTTGGTAACTCAAATTATCTACATGCATGAGTTAATTTAGGTTGATTGATCAATTATCTGGATGATCATTGAGTGTGGTTGAAGTTCCACTTCCACAACTTGACCTTCCACTAGTTCCTCCAATAGTTAGAACTAGTTTAATTGAATTAAATTGCTACAACTGAAATTGACTCAACCTAGGTTCCTAAAATTTAGGAACCACTGCACACAACTAAACTTCATGCCCCTAACTCGAATTAACTTAGCTAGACTCCTATTCTTTAGGAATCAACTCAAGTAAGCTGAACTTCAACTCATTAACTCAAATTGAGTGTTCTTAATTGAGTGACAAGAGCCATGTCACCTCAGTTAACTCCTCCAAGTTGTATGCTAATATGGAATTTCGAATTTCCTCAATTTGATTAAGGCAAAAGACAAACTGAGACTTTCTTGTTGTATTTTCAATACTCCCTCTCAGCAAGAAAGGGATTATCAACCACCCCTATCATGCACCTGTGTAATGTACTAGCATGCAACACCTCTCATTGTGTTTGTTGTTGCTGCAACACTTGCAACTGAGAAGCATCCAAAAAAACATTGAATCAATTGTCTCTGCAACTGTCTATTGGGAAAATTGTGTTACTGCTGACTCTGCTACTGAGCCTCCTGCTCTACTGTCAACACTCCTTTTCACTTCTTAGTATCTGACTGACACTGATCCTCCTACTACTGAATACTTTGGGCCCCTGTATCAAGGTAATGATCCATGAGGATAATGCCTCAATGGACCCTACCCAAATTTCTGCAACTCTTAGACTAGGGCTTCACATCGCCCCACCTCACACCTGGAGGTATGGCTGCATGTGCTCCCTCTGCCCACTTCGCTCGAACTATCCCCTTACTTGAGGTCTTTACTTTAATGGATGTCTCCACACTTCCTCCTCTCTTCCTCTCCATTTTTTGTTGCTCCACAAATTCCTGAGGCTAATTTTGAGGCTCCATTTTGAGAGGTCTATCATGCTCCCTCTCAACCACCATATCTTTAATATCTACATTGCTCCTCAATATTATGCATGCATCTTCTACCTTAAGTGCATACAGGTTCTTGACTCAAACCCCGATTTGCTTCACCTGTCTTGTGGTTGTGTGTCTCAAGAATGCCTTTCCTTTGTTGAAGGTCACATCATAACCACAATCTTCCAAAACTGATACTGAGTTGAGATTTTCATTAGGCCTAGAACAAACATGACATTCTTGAGTTGAAGAGGGGATCCTGACTCCCTCTAAAAGGTGACTATACCAATCCCAGTTGCACTATACATTATGTCGTCCCCAAACTCAATATTCATTTTGATATCTTTCTCCTCCAAGTCACTGAAAAATTCTCTATTCCCCGTCACTTGGAATGAGGCACCACTGTTCAAGTACCAAACACTCCCCATCATTATTCTCTCCATGCATGTAATGAGAGTAAAGTCAATCTCGAACTTTGTAGCCAAAGATTTACATGTTGCTGCAATTGCAAGCTCCTTCTTGTTTGCCTTCTTGTGTGGACACTTCATGGCATAGTGCCTGAATTCATGACTATTGAAACACTTGATTTTGGACAAGTCTTTCTTCTTGGCCCCTTTCCTAGAATCGACCTCACCTTGGGACTTCTTTCCCTTGGCCTTCATTCCTTTGCTGAATAATGCAAAGTCCTCTTCATCTTCTTTGGATGAGGTCCCATCTCTGGCATTCTACCTTATTTCCTCCAATACCAAGTCAGGCCATAAGCACTCCCAATTTGGTAGTTTCTCTCTCCCATTCACCAAATCTTAGTAGTTGTGCCATCTCTTGGGAAGGCATAGAAGGGCTAGGCTTACCAAATAATCCTCTGCTATAGTAACACCAACTTGATCAAGGTCATCACGCCATTGTGTGAACCTGCTTAGGTACTACGGAATGGTCTTGTTCCTCTGCATCTTGATATTTTGAAGTTTTTCCTTTAGTGCCAGCTTCTTGTGTCACTACTATTCTGGAACAAATCTGTCAATTCTTGCCACATTTCATACAAAGTCTCTTTCCTATGGATATTTGAGACAATAGCGTCTTGTACTCCCTCCAGTATGATTCTCCTCACCTTGGCTACACACTTCTTCCATTTTGCTAGAACCTTAGCATCAGATGTTGTTGGTTTCAAAATATCATTATCAATGAATTCCTTCAATCCATTATCTTCCAGCACTACCTCCATGCAGTCCTTCCAAGCAACATTATTCGAGCTTCCCTTAAGGGAATAATTGAGTCTTAGTCCATAGAAATCCATCCTTTTAGCTCTAAAGAATTGATCCTGCAAATCTAATCCTCCTGTAATAAAAACTTTGAAATCTCTGCTCTACAATGAATCATGTTCTGATACCATGTAAAAATTAATGTGTAGATTCAAAACTGCTCATGAAATTTACTAAATCACAAGACTTAAAGCTACTCTACTAATATGCAGAAGTTAATTCACAATATAGAACACAAATCATAGACATGCAAAAGGAAACATCATACATGCACAAAGATTTATCTAGGGAAAAGAAACTGCTCAAAACCCCTTACTATCTGCATTGCATTAATCAAAGAATAGAGATGAAATACACATGCTTGCTCAAACCTAAGCACACCCTCTAAGTGTACAGTATATCCCTCTCCCTGGCTAAATGACTCTAGCCAACACTTAGCCAATTTTCAAGCCCTCCAAGCTCCTATTTCCTTATGTTGTTCCTTGAGGAATTAAGCCCCTATTAATTAGGAAATTCCCTCTATTGCATTGTGCAATTCCTCTAGGTCCTTTCTCTGACTGCATGCACCACTTGTACACATTGGAATAGTCTACCACTGATATTACACTACCTTCGAATCTGCATCTCAACTGGGTAACTCGAATTCTCTACATGCATGAGTTAATTTAGGTTGATTTATCAGTTATCTAGATGATCATTGAGTGTGGTTGAAGTTCCACTTCCACAACTTGATCTTCCACTAGTTCCTCCAACAGTTAGAACTAGTTTAATTGATCATAACTCAATTTCACTTAATTGAATTCCTACAACTGAAATTAACTCAACCTAGTCTCCTAAAATTAGGAACCATTGCACACAACTGAACTTCATGCCCCTAAGTCGAATTAACTGAGCTAGACTCCTATTTTTTAGGATTCAACTCAAATTCAACTCATTAACTCAAGTTGAGTGTTATTAAATGAGTGACAAGAGCCATGTCACCTCAGTTAACTCCTCCATGTTGTCTATTGATATGGAATTTCAAATTTCCTCAATTTAGTTAAGGAAAAACTCAAAATGGAGACTTTCTTGTTGCATTTTCAGCACATATAACTTCATAGATTTCTAATAAAAATGGCAGCAAACCTGACATTAAACCCTCCGATCAACAACTACCATCATTAGATAAATTTTAAGGTCTAAAATGGGCCTCCTAAGGAATATTATAAAATAATAGTGGAAATAATAAAATAAGATTAGATTACATTATCAAATTATAGAGGAAAAAAATAAAAAACTACTTTTTCAACTCGTATTTTCAACTTATCTCCCTACAATTTTACTCAAATTTCGAGTAGGAACACTCATTGGATGCAGAATTTAATTCCTCATCCAAGGAGAACCCACGTTGCATACTTTTTATGGACCCTGCTACATGAAAAATGAAAAATACATTAAAAAAACGTGTTTGCAATAACATATTTCATGTATTTCTCATTTTTAGCATAGCAAGGTCCATCGAAAGTATGCAACATTGGTACTCTTTGGACGAGGAATTAATTTTTGCATCCAATGAGTGCTCCCACTTGAAGTTTGAGTAAAACCGTAGGGAGATAAGTTGAAAATACGAGATGAACAATTAGTTTTATTATTTTTTAATCTTTTTACTCCAAAAATGGTGAATCATCCTTCATGGTTGACGTCATCATATTGAATCTTATTGGTTCTTACAAAGATACTTTTTGTTGTACATTTCTGTTTTGAGGCCCATTTTTTACCTCAAAATTTTCTCTAATGTACTAGGAGTATCATTCCTTCATGAGCGGTGAGTTTTTTAATTATCAGAAGCAACACTAGAACTAATGCCTCCCAAATTGAGTTAAACACTGCCAACCATGGATTCCTCCCGAGTGATGACTCGAATGCTGAGAGAAATGACTTCCTCATGCAATTCATTCAGAGAGAGCTCCAAACTGTTAAGAACCCGAGGAAACTTGGCTTCTAAGAGGAGTTGAGATGAATGTCATTGCCTATTTTCCATGTCGTCCTGCTGCTACTTGGTAACCTGCAATGCCTCAATCGAATCCAGAAACCTGTGAAGCAATGAACCAATGTTTAGACTCTCCAAAATTAAAGGAGAGACTGCCATTGTAGGGGAGATCCATTGAACCCATCTAGGTAGAGCACTAACAAGCTTAGCCAACACTCCAAAACCAACAAGGAAAGGTGTCCCATGTATTTTTAGGAGAGCCATATGCACCATTATATAATCAAAACATAGACCTTTCCACGAGCGAGACTGAGGTGAAATTTCCATATCCAACCCAAACTCCTTGGAAGGACAATAAATAGAGTGACGATTGAAAGAACATGACAACAAAATTAAATCCATCCCATTGCACAAACAAAGGAGCTCCATAATCATAGTTATTTCTAGCCACTCCCACCAAATGTGACTTAAATGCATATGCCTCCTTGAGTTATGGTGAAGTTGGAGTATGTGACACATGACGAGATGCATGGGACACCTGGTGGAAGCCTTTTGATCTGACACTGGGGAATTATAGGTTTCCATATCCCAATGCCATTAAGTCTTATAACACGAGCTAGAGACCACTCTGAGCGGGAGGCAGATGACCCTTCCCCAAGTCGAAACAAATTTCCAAATATATCAAAATTAAACTTAAAGCAAGAATGCATAGAAACTCTTAACATGACTAAATAATGAGGGTGATTTTAATTATACCATGGTCTAACTATATTCTTCCTTGACCTAGAGTAGAGCCTTTCTTTGCCAAAGCATCTGCGATTGAATTTAAATGTATGTAAATGTGAAAAAATTCCAATCACTCGAACTGATTTGTAATTAAGATAATCATTTGAGGAATGGGAGGAAGATCTAAGAATAACTTCTTCCTGGCCTTGATCACATGTTGAATAACATCATTGAATCACTGAAAACTAATAGATTGGAAAATTTCATTGCCAAAGCTATTTCTAGACCTTTCCACAGAGCAAAAAACAGAGCATGATTGTTAGACACATGGCCAAGGCCCAAAGCAAACTGTGACACAATTTTCCACTCCCGCTCCTGCCTCCCCATTAAATGAATAATTTTACTCCATATAAATGTTGAATATTTTTTCTCCAACATCACACTTGAGTATAATTCAAAACATAATTAAACACAAAATATCAAGCTCTAATTCATGTTTGCTACCTCAATTAAAGAATCAGTCACATATATATCATACAATCCTTTCTAAAATTAATACTCATTTATAGTAAATGGAAACTCCCATTAAAAACTCGTTGGAGAAGTCCATAATGATCTCATCCTAAGAAATGATATAGGAATCACACTCATAGCTTTTAAGGAAGTAGTTTTTTTTGGTTACTTTTAAGTTGGAGAAGTCCATAACGATCTCATCCTAAGAAACGATATAGGAATCTCACTCATAGCTTTTAAGGAAGTACCATATTGTCTTATATTTATTTAAGAAAATTACATTTAAGGCCACATTGAAGCAAAAAGCTTAAAAATGTGGTTATAAGAAAAAACTAATGAAAAGAGGGAGTGGGGAGTGGAAATGTGGATATTCTCAATTTATTTTTTTTAAACCTAATGCGCACAAAACCAATGAGATATAAATATAGATGGAAAAAACCTCCCAATTTTGGGGAGAGTGGATGCGTTTTTCTTAAATGGATAGTTAGCAAGTGAGACATGTTACTAAGTATAGGCACATATTTTATTTTTTTGCATGAATAAAATACCAGGTACTTTGGTTCTATTGACCTTATTTTCCATGCAAACATTAATTTTTATGGCAAGAATCTATGGCAATCTTGTTTATAACAAATTTGTTTAAAAAGTTAACATTTCATGTTATATGAATCTATACATACTTAATTTTTAGGATTATAATTTCTAAATAAATGTTATTGTTAAAGGGGGGTTTAATTGTAAGTTCAAAAATGTTAGGATATTCCGACACATAGGAAATAGTTAAGTATAACTTGGTCTAGTGTAGAGTTACGTAAAGTGTGTTTCTTTACTATGTATATTTGCAGCTTACAATCCGACGATCACGATATGTTCTACAAATGAAGTGATCTGACGGTTCATTCTCTCGTCAGTATTACCGACACTTGATCCATGGATTAACACTCGATTGGTCCATGATCTCTATTTAAAGAGCATGGAGGGTCATTTGTAGGGTGATCGTTCATGAGAGAAGCTTATGTAAATTTTCTTTCTTTTATTAATAAATTGCCTGAAGTGGCCACGTTGGCTAAGGCCATGGACTGTTTCCCTCTTTTAGGGTTTTAACCACATCAAAAATACTGGTGTATTGATCTGTGATCTGTTTGTGAGCGGTGTCCTTTGGTGTTCTATCTGAGGAACTTACCTTGTAAATTCCTACATGGTATCAGAGCTATTTGAGGGCCGCATCCATTGGTGATCCAAATCCGAAGTCGGTAGAACTGCATCCGACTGTCGTTTCCTAGATCTACTATTTCTGACTGCTTTCGAGCTGAGAGGACTGCTCTATTGTGTTAGGAGCATCTGTTCCAGTGAGGAACCCCTTTCGTTTCACGCGAAAAGGTTTCCGGTAGCCCTAGCTACGTCATTTTTAAGATCTGGAGGTATACAGTCTTTATTTGTAGTTTTAGTTATTCATCTCTCTGTTATTTCGGTTTATTTAGCTCTCTGTTTTTTATTACCAGATCTATACCTTTCATTTCTGCGTATGCTCTTTGCCCTATGACTCTATGCGATCTGGGCAAATCAGAAACAGAAAGGAAGGATTTTTCTCATGCATATGCTCTTTTCCACCGTGCCTTAGTGTGATCTCAGAAAATCAGAAACATTGAGGAAAATATTTAGTTTCCAGCAAAAGCTAACTTCAAGCCATAAGGTTTGTTTTTTTTTTGCATGTCCATGTTGGGTTGTGTTGTTTTTTGTTTTGTAGGAAAAAAGAGCTTTTTCAAGTAAGCATGCACCCCAAAGCTTCGGTGACTAAAAAAAAACCCCTTTCTCTTTTCCAAAAATTACTAACCTTCTAACTTAGCTCACTTGGTCCAAAGTTACTTTATGAGAATGTTCAAGTCTTTCTTTTTGTTGAGTTACTTTTTTCAAAAAGCCCATGTAACTTATGTTTTAAAGTTACTTTATGTAAAAGCGTTCTCACCCATTATAAAAAGTGAGTCACTTATAATTCTAAAGTCTCTTTATCTTTTATTTAAGTTACAATTTAGTGAGTAGCTCATAAAGTACCATTGTAAAAGTGACTTTCACTTATTTATAAAAATGGGTCACATAAAATCTTTTTCTAAAGTGAGCTAATTAGATTAAGTTTCGAAATGGGGGAGATTTTTTTTTAAATATAACATTATCATTCACTTCTACACATTCACACACTTTGTCGACATCTTCAACAACTTCTCTTCAAAAAGCCATAACGTCTTCATCTAGAAGCCGTTTTCAGAGCCGTTTTTTTTAATCGGCCTAATTTTTCGAGATCTTTCCATTGAAACACTTAGTTTCAGCATCTACAGCTTCAGTTTCTATTAAAATGGAAAGTCCATGAAAAGTTAATCTTGACAACACCACTACTTCCAATGGTGGTCCTACATTGGGGATTTACTTTGAAGTAAAGGTCTTTACAGAATAGCCTCAGGCCAAGAAACTAAACCTTAAGATGAAGATAAGACAGCCAAATGGGAAAATAGACAAGATCAAGCACGTGGGTTGATAGAGATATCTATTTCTCTAGACCTTAGATTCCATATCGCAGAACTTGATACCCCTAATGAAGCAATGAAACAGTTCACTAAAGTTTTTGGAGTTAAAAATAAAATTAGAGCCCATCAACTTGAAAATGAGTTGCTTACATTGAACCCAAATCATTTTTCTTCCATTGAAGATTTTTGTATCCAAGTTCAAGACCCTTAGAATTCTCTTGGAAAGTGTTAAGGTTAAGAAAGAAGATGGTAGCATTATTTATTCCATTCTTACTATGTTGGGACCAACCTACTCTGTGTTTCTTTCCACCTTCCATTCTACTAGAGAAGCCTTCATTTCTCAAGGACAAGACTACAAGTCCCCCTCTTTTGACGCCTTTCGTGATTCTTTAATAAGATAACAAGAAAAACTCTTATATTTTGGTCTTCTTAATCTTGGAAACTCTTCTAAGAAAGCGTTAGCCACCCAACATCATCCAAATTCAAAGAATCCTAAGAAGCAGTATCCTAAAAAGAATGGTCCTAAACCAAACAAGGGTCCTAAGCAATTTCAATCTCAAAATGAAAAATCAATTCAACAAAATGATAAGGCAAATAAAAACAAAGGGAAGAAGACTGATAGACATTGCAACTTTTGTAATCGAGATGGCCACTTAGAATCCAAATGCTTTAAGAAGATGGAAGCCTTGGAAGCAGCAATGAAGAAGCATAACATCCATTTGGAGCACTCTTCAACTTCAACTTCATCTTCAAGTATAACACTTTCTGCATGTGGTTGTCGAGCATCTCGGTCTGGTTATGCACTAAATGTATCTTCTTATTCTCATTCTCATGAGTGTCTCATTGATTCTGGAGCTTCTTATCACATGGCCAAAAACAAAGCCATTTCTTCCTTAACTGATTGTAACACCAAAAATATATATGTTGGTGATGATAGATCTCTTAGTGTTGTAGGGACTAGAACTGTCCATCTAGAAAATGGTTAATTTAATGATGTATTATGTGTTCCAACCTTGTCCTACAACCTTCTATCTATATATGAGATAACTCATTCAGGTGAAGGTAAAACTGTTGAATTTTCACCTCACGATGTTGTAATTAAGGACCTAAGAGATCCTAGACAGAGTTTAGCTACTAGAATTGTTGATGATTCTATAAGGTTGTATAAGTTTAACAACTTTGGGTCATCAACTCTTCCCTCGATATTTGTTTCTCATAATGATGAAGTGAGCAAACTTTGGCATGAGCGATTTGGTCACTTAAACTATCACTCCCTTCAAAATATATGTAAAGAAAATATGGTGACAAGTCTTCTTATGGTATCTTGCAGAGATGGTGTTTTTTCCATATGTGTACTTGGAAAACATCGTCGAGATAGTTTTGAAAAACGTGCCTCTTGGCACGCCTTAGCCCTTTTACAGCTTGTGCATAGTGATTTGTGTGGTCCACTTCCAGTTGTTTCATTCTCTAGCTACAAGTATTTCTTAACTTTCATTGATGATTTCTCCAGACACACTTGGTTATACTTCTTAAAACTCAAAAGTGAAGTATTTAGCATTTTCTTGGCCTTTAAGGCCTTTGTTGAGAAACAATATGGATATCAAATTCTTAAGCTAAGATTTGATAATGGCGGAGAATACGTTAACAACAAATTCATCAACTTTTGCACTGAGCATGGAATTCAAATGCAACATACTGTTCTATAGACTCCACAACAAAATGGTGTAGCTGAAAGGAAGAATCGCACCTTAAAGGAAATGTCTAATTGTATGCTTCAATCTAAAGGACTTAGTCTTAATTTTTGGGCAGAAGCAATTAACTGTGCAAATTACATAGTAAATCACACTCCTACTAAGGTTTTAAAGAATTTCACTCCAGAAGAAGCATGGAGCTCAATTAAACCACATGTAAGTCACTTTCGTATTTTTGGAAGTGAAGCATGGGCCCATATTCCAGATGAGAAACATAAAGCTTTAGAACCTAAGAGTGAAAAATGTATTTTTGTTGGATATTCTAAAGATGTCAAAGGATATAAAATTATTCCACTTAAGTCCAAAAATGTTATCATTAGAAGAGATGTAAAGTTTGCTGAAAATATATCGGCCTACGAGCCCAGTTTGACAGATGTGCAACCTCTAACTATCCCTTCTACTTCTAAAACTATTTCTTCTTCAGATGATGACAACGAGGATGAAAATCCTCCCCCACCTTCTCAGAATCCTCCTTCGGCTCCTCATCTTCCAAAATGGGTCTGTACTACTCGAGATGCAGCAGGTGATCTTGCAGGTGATCCTATAAATCATCAACGTACACGTTCTCAGTTCGATAAAGCCTCTTCTTTACTGGCTCAAGCTTCAGTGAATTATGATCCTGACACCTTTGCAGAAGCTTCAGGCCATCCAGATTGGGATGCAGCTATGAATGAAGCATATTGTTCATTATTGGCAAATGATACATGGCATCTTGTTCCTCTTCCAAAGGGACGAAAACTTGTTAGATGCAAATGGATTTACAGAACCAAGTTTGGACCATATGGAAAAGTTGATAAAAATAAAGCTCGTCTTGTTGCTAAGGGTTTTTCACAAGTTGAAGGCATTGACTATACTGAAACCTTCTCCCCTGTTGCCAAAAAACTCTATCTGCCTTGTTCTTTCCCTTGCTGCCTCTTTCAAATGGGAAGTTAAATCTGCCTTCTTGCATAGGGACTTGCATGAAGAAATCTATATGGAACAACCTCCTAGATTTATACAAATAGACTCCAGCCTTGTATGTCGGCTTAAGAAATCCCTTTATGGTCTGAAGCAAGCCCCTCGAGCTTGGTATGCCAAAATGGATAACTTTCTTTTAGATACTAGCTTTTCTAGGTGTCATTCTGACAATACTGTCTACACCAAGAAAGTGGGTAAGTCTCTTATCATTCTTGTTCCTTATGTTGATGATCTTATCCTTACTGGTAGTGATCCCAACCTTATAAACCATGTGAAGTCTATCCTTAAAAAGCAGTTTGAAATGACAGACTTAGGACACTTGCATTATTTTCTTGGTCTTCAAGTCTTGCAATCCAGGGAAAGTATTTCGCTTTCCTAGTCCAAGTATGCCTGTGATCTTCTATGCCACTTTCACTTGGAAGACTGTAATCCAGCCCCTTCTCCCTTTCAGTCTAGAGCCAAATTTCAGTCACTTGTACTTCCCCTGAAGTTGATGCTACCTTATATCATTAGCTTGTAGGAAAACTTTTGTATCTGACCCATACTCGTCCTGACCTTTCCTTTGTTGTTGGCCTTATTGCTCGGTTTATGCAAAACCCACATGAAAGTCATTAGAAAGTAGCTAAAAGAATAATCTGTTATGTTCGAGGTACAATTCAGTTTGGGATTCATTATAGTGCATAAGCATTTCCTCTATTGGTTGGTTTCACTGATTTCGATTGGGTTGGTGACCCTGATGATCGGAAGTCTACTGCAGGTTATGTCTTCACTCTTGGTTCTAGACCTATTACATGGGCTTGCAAGAAACAAAGTGCCATTTCTCTTTCTTCAGCAGAAGCAAAATATTGTGGTGTCGTAGAAGCTAGTAAGGAAGCCCTGTGGCTTCGTCAGTTCCTATCAAAGTTTGGCTTTTAGCAGAAGCATCCGATTACTCTTTGGTGTGATAATCAAAGTGCCATTCAACTATGCAAAGATCCAGTCCAACATCAACGTAGCAAACACATTGAACTACACATGCACTTAATCAGAAAGCTCATTCATGACCATGTTCTTGAAGTGCAATATTGTTCAACGAATGATCAAGTTGCAGACATCTTTACAAAGGCTCTCACAGAGGCAAAGTTTACTAAAATTTGATTTATGGTTGGAGTTCAAGAAGTTGTCACTAAGGGGGGATAGGTTCTAATGCCTCCTTCCTTCTCCTATTGTGTCATATTTGTACATCCTTCAATCCTATCCCAAGTTGTTCTTAAGGGGGGATGTTAGGATATTTCGACACATAGGAAATAGTTAAGTATAACTTGGTCTAGTGTAGAGTTAGGTAAAGTGTGTTTCTTTACTAAGTACATTTGTAACTTACAATTCGACAATCACGATATGTTCTAGACATGAAGTGATCTGACAGTTCATTCTCTCTTAGATATTATCGACACTTGATCCGTGGCTTAACACCCGATTGGTCCATGATCTCTATTTAAAGAGAATGGAGGGTCATTTGTAGGGTGACCGTTCATGAGAGCAGCTTATGTAAATTTTCTTTCTTTTATTAATAAATTGCCTAAAGTGGTCGCGTTGGCTGAGGTCGTGGACTGTTTCCCTCTTTGAGGGTTTTAACCACATCAAAAATACTGATATTGATCTGTGATCTATTTGTGAGCAATGTCCTTTGGTGTTCTATCTGAAGAACTTACCCTGTAAATTCCTACAAACAATCTAAATTGATAGAAATATTTTTTAAGGTATTATTGCTTTGAAATATGTAGTTATAAAATGGTTGCTTTTAGTGATATGTTTGACCATGTATACATTATAATTATAATTATTTTATAAAAGCATTTTTGATATATTATTGTTGTTTTCAATACATGTCAAAATGACATTTTTATATGTTCAATTATATCAAAAAATATAGAGTGGGAAACAATTATGACATAGTTATAAAGTATCTAGTAACAAGTTTTGACTTCTTGTCTTACATAAAGACTTCTTGTTTTTTGTTGTGTATGATGTCTTGGTAGAGATCTATGCTACAATATGTGCATATCTGTTGATTTATCTTTCCTTAATTTAGTAGTATATTTATTTATTTGTCATAGGTTCACCTAAATATTATTTTCACAAAGTCTCTTATAGAAGTGAATTTTTACAAGCTTCAATCTATGTTGAAACTTTAGAAATTGTCATTGAAGGGGAATAGGCTTTAATATCCCCTTCCTTATCTTATTGTGCCACCTTTGTGAATCATGCAATCACATCCCAAGTCATTCTTAAGGAGAGAAGTTATGCTATAGACACTTGGGAGTTTGTTAAGATCAACTTGATCTAATGTGTCTTTACGTAAGGTGCATTTCCTCAATATACATTAACATGAATTTGTAGTTATTATATCTAGTTGTCATGATATGTTCTAGACATAAGGTGATCTGGGCGTTCATATTCTCATCCATACTAATTGGAAATAAGGTGCCTCATTTTAGAGTTTTTTTAATTATAAATGTTACTTATATGTTTAAGATTCAATAAAAGATAATATTATGCTTTATGAAAAATTGTCATTAAATTTATTATGTTACAATTTGCATTTTATAAATGAGGATTTGTGATTATTTGTATGTGTTTCTTAGCTGACTTCCAACCCTACTATTTGAATTCTTGCTAACCTTGTTGCAACAATTGTTTTCCTTGCTTGCAACATTGTCCTAAGCATATCAACTTTTATCAACCATTTAACTTACATGGTAGGCTAGTAGCCATATTAATCCCTTGCTTAACACCCCATCAATCCATGTTTTCTATTTAAAGACAATTTTTGATGATTAATTTTGAGAGATTCATATGTAATTTTTTCTCTTTATAATATATTTGTTCAAGGAATTGGATTAATTAGGATCATAAAATGTTTTTCTCTTTGAAGATTTTAACCACATAATAATCTATGTCTTTAATTTGCTTTTGTAAGTGATTGCTTAAACAGTCAAACCTATGTAGAAATAACTTATCACTCTATCACAAACTTATTAATTTAAATGTTTTTTCTTCGTAACCTAATGACAGATCTTGATTGGCTCCATTTTTGTCGGCAATTATTACAGTTTTTCTATATTTTCTGTTTACTTTTTGTACATATTTATCCATAGCAGGGTGAACTTTTCGGCATTTAGATCATAGCTTACAGACCTCTATTTTTTTTATTTTATTTTTTTTATTTTTATTTTTTTTTGGCTCTAAAATGACTGGTGGACATACATGATAGAATGGGGTTGTTTTCTTTCTTTGAAGGAGACCCCGGGTATCACATGCATTAGTGTATTTTTGTTTTATGGTTTTAAATCCTCCTTCCGGGAGGAAGATTTATACAGGATAGACTCAGCAGAAAGCTCCCTGAGGGTTGAGCTGTGAATGTAAAAATGAGCCCAGCATGGCTTAAGAACAAATGTGTAAAAACTTTTTATCACCATAATAGAAAGTTTTGCTTTTTTCCCCGGAAAAAAAAAGCAAACCTCTTATTTTGTATAAATTAAATAAAAGTCCAACTTATAAAAATATATCTACAAAATAAATTTAAATGTTTTTTCTTCGTAACCTAAAGCAAGCCTCTTATTTTGTATAAATTAAATAAAAGTCCAACTTATAAAAATATATCTACAAAATAAGGAAAGACATACATACTTAAAATTATATATATATATGTGTGCACCACCCTTGGTGTGTATAAGAGTTTGCCTATAACATACCTTTAAAAATAGATAATTGTGAATTTCCTTTCTACAATTACAACTAAAAATAATTAAAAATATTCCAATTAAATGCAATTTCGATGATTCATCTTTTAATGATTCATTTACGTATACATCATAAAACACTGTTTTAATTAATACTCCTTTTCAATAAATAAAATTTAATGCATCTTTTGATGATTCATTTACATATACATCATAAAATATTGTTTTAATTAATACTCCTTTTCAATAAATAAAATTTACATTTTATTTATATTTATATTTTTTTATAAGCTTTAAATTTAGGTTATTTGAGAATAATATTATTTTTTAAACCTAAATTGTTAGTTTAGGTTATTTTGGAGTAATTATTATTAATATATTTTTAATTTTTTGGAATGTGTTAATTTGATATGTTTAGTTTGTCTAATTGATGTGTTTAATGGATTTTTGAGCTATTTGTATGTTTAAAAATATGTTGTAAATATTTAAAAAATCACAATTTTTTTCAAAATTGTATAATTAAATTTCAATAATAAAAAAATTATTGTTTTTAATCAAAATTCAATAAAAAGAATAAAACACCATTCTTTTATAAATTGAATTTTTTTAACTTTTAAAATTTAATTGACGATGATGATGGTGGTGGTGGTGGTTAACGTCCATTGAGACCAAATTGGTCTATCGGACCTATAATTTTCTTAGGTCTTAATTGTTTGGCTTCTCGTCATTCTTGGCGAGATTGGTGTTGTAGCTTTCTTTTTTTCTCTATGGTCTTCCAACTTCCTTTATCTTGCATCTCCTTCATCTCATCTAGTTCTTGGGACATTGGTGTCTTAGCTTCGCGATCTGTTGTGTACGTCCTTTTGAAGATAGTTGGAGAAGAAGCTTGGTCTGGGAGATCTGCTTTGCTGTTAAATGAAGATTTATTTTGTGCAGTATACGAATCCTCATAACTGTTGATGCTTGAGGGGTTGTCAAGTTCACTTTTTTGCTGTTGGGCGGGGCTTTCCTCGTGCTTGTCTTGAGAGTTGTTTCTTTCTTGCCCAATTTCCTGCGATTTAGAGTTTTCTGGAGAGTGTTCTTCCTTGATGACAGTGTAATGTTCTTTTTGTGCTCCTTCCCACCATGTAGATTTGTGGTGATTCTTTCTAGCATAATTTTTCTGGGAGGCTTTTGGGCAATTTTTGGCTAGATGACCTGTCTCAAAGCATGATCGACATTTGAAGAGGACACTTTCATAATCAAGTTTCTGGTTCCACACATAGTCTTTACTTGTTAGGTTTATTTCAGCTGGGAATCCGGCGCTGAAGTCCATTTCCACACAGATGCGTGCATAGGTGGTTTTGGCATATTCCTCTGTTTCTGGGCACTTGCAGTAAAATTTCCCAATTGCATTTCCAATGGCTTTTAGCGAGGAGAAATTCCAGAGATGGAAGGGTAGGTTTGGCAATCTCACCCAAACTGGTGCTGAGGTTATGACTGTTGTTGAGGGATCAAATGATGGGTTCCATGGCTTCATGAATAGGCCTGAATTTTCCCAAAACCAAGGGTCGGAATCTAGAATACATTGTCTGCTTTTAGGGTTTTCAAAATCTACTATAAAGAAACCCCTAGCACACGGGTAGATATTAATTTCATCATAAATGATAGGCTTCCATACCTCTGAGATCCAACTGTGGAGAGCTATCAGCCGTGGCCAAAAACCATTGAACCGACAGATTAGGGCACTTTCAGAAAACTTCAAAGCCTCATCGAGTGAGGCCTGGACCACCTGGACAGTGGGAGTTGGGGCTTCACTGACGATATGGGCAGGAGCTTGCCCACTAGAGGCAGACAGAGCTGATCCAACAACTATCTTCGCGAAGCTGGGAGCCATTTGGAATCATAGTCAAGAGTCAAAGTGTTTCTTACAATGTTGTCCCTTGGTTGTTTAATGAAGTCCAAATCTGCCGCAGAACGGAAGAACTCGGAAGATCTGCGGCAGAACGGAAGAACTGATAATGTGTATATCTTTGGCAGAACGGAAGAACTACTACATCTTCAAGTAATGATAGATTTCTACCCATTCAATCATGGTAGAACGGAAGAACCCAGATCGCGGAGAGAATGTAAGGTTTGATAAGAATATAGAAAACCCAGAACCCGGAAGATCTGCGACAGAACAGAAGAACCCTCTATGAAATAGCAATAGCAATATTCATAAATTCAAACCTGCGACAGAACGGAAGAACCCAGATCTGTGGCAAAACGGAAGAACCTGGAAGATCTGCGACAGAACCCGTAAGATATTATAATGAGAATGCTTTTCTTATTCTCAATTAATTTCAATATTGGGAAATTATCAAATTAATGAAAAAAAACACAATAAATAAACAATTAGGATAATAAAAATTATAACCTTATAAAAAAAACTCAAAAAAATTTGACTAAATACATTTTAATAATAAAATATAATAAATTTTTTTAATTATACCTTTTTCTTAATATAAATTATTAATAAAATCTTTATATTTTATTATTTTAATTTAATTATATTTAAATTAAATGACAAAAATTAAGTACTACATTGTTTTAACCATGCAACTCTTCTCTTCTTTACCAATATCTACCAAACCAAATCAATGAAATATAAACACAAAAAAAAGAATATATGCCAACTCCAATAAGGGCTACCAAGATGATCAATGATATTAATCAATAATCTGTCATGAAGTTGAAAAAGAAATAATAAGCACTAGATTCAGAAAACTCTTTTTAAAACAAAGAACCATATCAGCCTTCCACCTTGACGAAGCTCGAGTCGAAGAGTTATACTTGAAAAGTTTCAAAACCCTAGTTACAAAAAATAAAAATAAAAATCATGGCCGTATAGAAAGTATATATATTTTTAAGTTTATTATAGTTTAAAGAAAAGATAAAAAAATAAAAATGGTTTAAGATAAATTAAAATTTTATTTTATATTTAAAAAAATTAATATTTAAAAAGTATTGGCCGTTAATATTTAATGAAATTATTTTATAACATGCAAAGGTTTATATTTATGTTTTAATTATTAATATAGAAATTATATATATAGGAAATAAATAAAATTTATAGTATTTATTTGTATTTTGTAATATTGGCAATTTTAAAATTGGTATGTATTATTGATATCTACTTAATTTTTAAAACTATCAATTTGATTAATAAGATAAAAAAGTACCTTTATCTATTTGTTTATGTTTGTATGTGTGTGAAAGAAATCTATGTATGTGTGTTTAGGAGAGAGATATCTATTACATATATATTTATAATTCTATATTCTAGATATAAACAATTCCAAATTCGATATAAAAGAAGTTGGACACAAGAAAAAATTCCAAAAGATTAACATATTGCATGGTGATTATAGGCTCTAAGATAAACACAAAGTATACTCACTACCGTGACTATGGGGACTCTTTTGGCATGCTAGAAAAATCTTGTCAGGTCACGCGATCCCATGGCCCATCTGCCTGTCATATAAAAAATCTGCAAGAATATAGTAATTAGATTGAAGGATTTTTTTGTTTTTAATAAAAATAATAAAGTGACATAAATGACAGATCCAATTTTTTATAAAATGGATGTATTTAGTAGCTGGAAATGGAAATGTCCAATGGATAATTACCATGGCTCTTATGCATTCTATAATTTCATAATTGAATCTAAACATGACTAGGCCTTTCAAATCTTGAGGTGCGTGGTAAGATTTGACCTTTCAAACTTACGTTTGGGCCTTTAAAATCTTGAGGTGCGTGGTAAGATTTGACCTTTCAAACTTGGGGTACTTTCTAGAGAGATCGCTCCTTGTTAAACAATAATGGATTTTTTCAAAAATGATACTTTATATACTATTATTGCTTGAAATATTAGAATTTCTTCCAAATACCTATTTAAAAGTAAAAGTGGGTTCAAATTAGTTTTATTATTTATAAGATTCTTTGTCAATTGAACTCATCATGTTGAAAGTTGAGATTAGTTGGTCTTTTTAAAAGTACATTAGAGTTAATGAATTTGAGCATGTTATTTGAGAACTTTCCCAAAATAATTGGACATCTCTTACAAAATCTCTAAAATATATAAACAATGACTATACATAATTTTTCTAAATCATTGGCTAGTTTTGTTGTAACTAACATGATGTTGTAAGAAAAGTTATTCAATATGTCTCTTATTTTATGTGTATATCTATGATTTTACTTGGATTTATTTTATTTTATGGTAAGCTTGAAAATATATAAATAATGACTATACATAATTTTTCTAAATCATTGGCTAGTTTTGTTGTAACTAACATGATGTTGTAAGAAAAGTTATTAAATATGTCTCTTATTTTATGTGTATATCTATGATTTTACTTGGATTTATTTTATTTTATGGTAAGCTTGAAAATATATAAACAATGACTATACATAATTTTTCTAAATCATTGGCTAGTTTTGTTGTAACTAGATGTTGTAAGTTTTGTTGTAACTAGATGTTGTAAGAAACGTGATTCAATATGTCTCTTATTTTATCTGTATATCTATGATTTTACTTGGATTTATTTTATTTTATGGTAAGCTAGAATTAATAAGATAAACTACAAAATCTATATCGGCAAAAAAATGTAAATGACTAACATATGTATATATAAAACTTCCATAAAGAGTTTATATATCTATATATATATAAAACATTAAGTCAGTTTGAAAAAGAAACTTTTTCAAAAAAAAAAATTACTTGATGGATACGATTGCTTGCCAAATTTATACCATGACGCTACGTACAATTATTTTGAATGCTATAAATGAGTCATTTATAAGATGTCTCTAGAGATTTGAACTCATAAATACTACAAATGAGTCCTTTAGAATACGTCTCAAGAGACTTTAGAGAGGTGAACTCATTTAGCTTGAGAAACAAATTGTCCACCAAACTACTCCTAGTACTATAAAAAAATATATTATTACTATATCTCTAACCATACCTCAACTTACCTATATATTATTAAAATTAAATTAATTCCAATTTAGATCTCTATATTTAAATCTTAATTATTTATATACATTTAACAATTAATGTTATATATATAAATCTGAAGTACTTAAAATCCAACCATATATATGTCAATTAGTTACTCGAGTTTATGATATATAGGCTGTAATCTTACCGTCTTGAGGTATGTAAAATTCATGATAAGTTGGAGACAAATTCTTAATGAGACAAGACATGTTTGGGCCCAGCGCACTGCGTTCCGTGCATAGGTCCGGCGAGACGTTTAATGCCATACATTGGACATGGGACAGTATGGGCAGCACGTCTGGCCCAAATTATTATCGAGAAAAGAACTTACAGTAAATGTCCAGGCACAGCTCACCATGTTCCGTGCGTTGGTATGGTCAAACATTTAATGCCTGCATTGGAAAGTGTGGGAAGCTTCTTCTATTTAAAGGAAATTCCCTGTGGTGCAGCTCGGTCGTGTATCTCTCTGCCTTTGCCAGCGTTGGACTGAAGGGATCTAGCTGGTAATCTTTGTGGTTGTCTTGTGAGTGAGAGAAGTGCGAAAAATGGCTGTGAAGAAGATGGGGGAAGCTGTGTTTGTGGTTGGGCTTGTGGTTACAATGATGAATGTGTGGGGTGCTGTGAGTGTGGAAGGTGCCATATCATGCAACCAGGTGGTGAGTGCCATGACTCCATGCGCTACATACCTTCTAGGAAATGCAGCAACCCCTGCTGCGGCTTGTTGTCCTTCCATTCGTGGGTTGGACTCCCAAGTGAAAGCCACCCCTGATAGGCAGGCTGTTTGCAACTGCCTCAAGACACAAGCACAGTCATATGGGGTCAAGTTGGGAAAGGCCGCCAATCTGCCGGGTCTGTGCAAGGTCACAGATCTCAACGTGCCCATCTCTCCTAATGTTGACTGCTCCAAGTATGTGTGCAATCTATTTTAGTTTTCGTTAGTATTTGATGTGTTTTTCCTTCTTATTTTTATGCGAACTTGCTATGGGATTTTGTTTTAACAAATATTGCACTGGATTATTGTTTGGGATTTGGATTAACGACATTATTCTGTTTTTCAATATGGCAGGGTTCACTGATAAACTTTTTTGGCGATGGAATTTGGGCTGGTTATCATAGTTCTATACTATTGGAGCTATAGTTAGTCTATGAACTAATGTGTTTTGTGACGATGGAATCTGGGCTGGTTTTCTTAGTTCTATACTATTAGGTGTAGGTGCCAACTGTAGTGAGTCGGTGAACTAATGTGTTTTGTGATTATCGTAACGGGCGTTGTACTGTTTTCTGTGAATCAGTTGCTTGTGTGATCCTGCATTCTGTGCTTTTGTAATACATTTGAATAAATAAATGATGATGCCAGCCGGTTTTAGTCTGTTTTAGTATTACCTGTTGTTGCAATCAAACTTCTACTACTTTGCGACGATGAAACTGCAGGAATACCTGATTACTTGGTTTTCAATTTTGCACTCAAACTTCCAATACTTTGTGACAATGAAACTGCATCAGTACCTGATTATACTTGGTTTTCAATTTTGGTCCTCTTGTATTGGGTTGAACAGTCTGCGATATTTTTCGTAAATGAGGCGTTTGACTCTTGCTCCTTATTTTAATCCTAAACTGCTGTTTGTCATTTTCATAATATCATAATAAAATCAATTAATTTCTTTTATATTGGTAATAGTGTAGATTGTGATTTAAGCGTTAAAACCCTTAACCATATTTTAATTAAAATTAACTAAGAGAAATGCTTTCAAATTTTATTATTTGTTGTTAGTACACCATGTGAAAATAATGCGCATCAAAACTTAACAAATGATTATTCTCTATTCCCCTCCAAGTCACTAAAAGATTCTATATTCCTCGTCACTTGGAATGAGGCGTCACTTGGAATGAGGCACCACTTTTCAAGTACCAAACACTCCCCATCATTATTCTCGCCATGCATGCAATGAGAGTAAAGTCAATCTTGAACTTTGTAGCCAAAGCTTTACATGTTGCTGCTATTGCAAGCTCCTTCTTGCTTGCCTTCTTGTGTGGACACTTCGTGGCATAGTGCCTAAATTCATGACTATTGAAACACTTGATTTTGGACAAGTCTCTCTTCTTGGCCCCTTTCCTAGAATTGACCTCACCTTGGGACTTCTTTCCCTTGGCCTTCATTCCTTTGCTGAATAATGCAAAGTCCTCTTCATCTTCTTTGGATGAGGTCCCATCTCTGGTATTCTACCTTATTTCCTCCTATACCAAGTCAGGCCATAAGCGCTCCCAGTTTGGTAGTTTCTCTCTCCCATTCACCGAATCTTAGTAGTTGTGCCATCTCTTAGGAAGGCCTAGAAGGGCTAGGCTTACCAAATAATCCTCTCCTATAGTAACACCAACTTGATCAAGGTCATCTTGATATTTTGAAGTTTTTCCTTTAGTGTCAGCTTCTTGTGGTCACTACTATTCTGGAACAAATCTGTCAATTCTTGCCACATTGCATACAAAGTCTCTTTCCTGTGGATATTTGAGACAATATCGTCTTGTACTCCCTCCAGTATGATTCTCCTCACCTTGGCTACACACTTCTTCCATTTTGCTAGAACCTTAGCATCAGATGTTGTTGGTTTCAGAATATCATTTTCAATGAATTCCTTCAATCCATTATCTTCCAGCACAACCTCCATGCAGTCCTTCCAAGCAACATTATTCAAGCTTCCCTTAGGGGAATAATTGAGTCTTAGTCCATAGAAAGCCATCCTTTTAGCTCTGAAGAATTGATCCTGCAAATCTAATCATCTTGTAATAAAAACTTTGAAATCTCTGCTCTATAATGAATCATGTTCCAATACCATGTAAAAATTAATGTGTAGATTCAAAACTGCTTATGAAATTTACTAAATCACAAGACTTAAAGCATACTCTACTAATATGCAGAAGTTAATTCACCATATAGAACACAAATCATAGACATGCAAAAGGAAACATCATACATGCACAAAGATTTATCTAGGGAAAAGAAACTGCTCAAAACCCCTTACTATCTGCATTTCATTAATCAAAGAATAGAGATGAAATACACATGTTTGCTGAAACCTAAGCACACCCTCTAAGTGTATAGTATATCCCTCTCCCTAGCTGACTGACTCTAGCCAACACTTAGCCAATTTTCAAGCCCTCCAAGCTCCTATTTCCTTATGTTGTTCTTTGAGGAATTAGGCCCCTATTAATTAGGAAATTCCCTCTATTGCATTGTGCAATTCCTCTAGGTCCTTCCTCTGACTGCATGCACCACTTGTACACATTGGAATAGTCTACAACTGATATTACACTACCTCCGAATCTCCATCTCAACTGGGTAACTCGAATTCTCTACATGCATGAGTTAATTTAGGTTGATTTATCAGTTATCTAGATGATCATTGAGTGTGGTTGAAGTTTCACTTCCACAACTTGATTTTCTATTAGTTCTTCCAACAGTTAGAACTAGTTTAATTAATCGTAACTCAATTTCACTTAATTGAATTTCTACAACTGAAATTAACTCAACCTAATCTCCTAAAATTTAGGAACCATTGCACACAACTGAACTTCATGCCCCTAAGTTGAATTAACTGAGCTAGACTCCTATTTTTTAGGATTCAACTCAAATTCAACTCATTAACTCAAGTTGAGTGTTAATAAATGAGTGACAAGAGCCATGTCACCTCAGTTAACTCCTCCATGTTGTCTGTTGATATGGAATTTCAAATTTCCTCAATTTAGTTAAGGAAAAACTCAAAATGGAGACCTTCTTGTTGCATTTTCAACACATATAACTTCATAGGTTTCTAACAAAAATGGCAGCAAACCTGACATTAAACCCTCTGATCAACAACTACCACCATTAGATAAATTTTGAGGTCTAAAATGGGTCTCCTAAGGAATATTATAAAATAATAGTGGAAATAATAAAATAAAATTAGATTACATCATCAAATTTTAGAGGAAAAAAGTAAAAAACTACTTTTTCAACTTGTATTTTCAACTTATCTCCCTACAATTTTACTCAAATTTCGAGTAGGAACACTCATTGGATGCAGAATTTAATTCCTCATCCAAGGAGAACCCATGTTGCATACTTTTTATGGACCCTGCTACATGAAAAATGAGAAATACATTAAAAAAATGTGTTTGCAATAACATATTTCATGTATTTCTCATTTTTAGCATAGCAAGGTCCATCGAAAGTATGCAACATTGGTACTCCTTGGACAAGGAATTAATTTTTGCATCCAATGAGTGCTCCCACTTGAAGTTTGAGTAAAACTGTAGGGAGATAAGTGGAAAATACGAGATGAACAATTAGTTTTATTATTTTATTATTTTTTAATCTTTTTACCTTTTTACTCCAAAAATGGTGACTCATCCTTCATGGTTGACGTCATCATATTGAATCTTATTGGTTCTTACAAAGATACTTTTTGTTGTGCATTTCTGTTTTGAGGCCCATTTTTTACCTCAAAATTTTCTCTAATGTACCAGGAGTATCATTCCTTCATAAGTGGTGAGTTTTTTTATTATCAGAGGCAACACTAGAACTAATGCCTCCCCAATTGAGTTAAAAACTGCCAACCATGGATTCCTCCTCAGTGATGACTCGAATGCTGAGAGAAATGACTTCCTCGTGCAATTCATTCAGAGAGAGCTCCAAAATGTTAAGAACCCGGGGAAACTTGGCTTCTAAGAGGAGTTGAGATGAATGTCATTGCCTATTTTCCATGTCGTCCTGCTGCTACTTGGTAACCTGCAATGCCTCAATCGAATCCACAAACCTGTGAAGCAATGAACCAATGTTTAGACTCTCCAGAATTAAAGGAGAGACTGCCATTTTAGGGGATATCCATTGAACCCATCTAGGTAGAGCACTAACAAGCTTAGCCAACACTCCAAAACCAACAAGGAAAGGTGTCCCATGTATTTTTAGGAGAGCCATATGCACCATTATATAATCAAAACTTAGACCTTGCCACGAGCGAGACTGAGGTGAAATTTCCATATCCAACCCAAACTCCTTGGAAGGACAATAAATAGAGTGACGATTGAAAGAACAGGGCAACAAAATTAAATCCAGCCCATTGCACAAAAAAAGGAGCTCCATAGTCATAGTTATTTCTAGCCACTCCCACCAAATGTGACTTAAATGCATATGCCTCCTTGAGTTATGGTGAAGTTGGAGTATGCGACACATGACGAGATGCATGGGACACCTGGTGGAAGCCTTTTGATCTGACACTGGGGAATTATAGGTTCCATATCCCAATGCCATTAAGTCTTATAACACGAGCTAGGGACCACTCTGAGCGGGAGGCAGATGACCCTTCCCCAAGTCGAAACAAATTTCCAAATACATCAAAATTAAACTTAAAGCAAGAATGCATAGAAACTCTTAACATGACTAAAGAATGAGGATGATTTTAATTATACCATGGTCTAACTATATTCTTCCTTGACCTAGAGTAGAGCCTTTCTTTGCCAAAGCATCTGCGATTGAATTTAAATGTATGTAAATGTGAAAAATTCCAATCACTCGAACTGACTTGTAATTAAGTCATTTGAGGAATGGGAGGAAGATCTAAGAATAACTTCTTCCTGGCCTTAATCACTTGTTGAATAACATCATTGAATCACTGAAAACCAATAGATTGGAAAATTTCATTGCCAAAGCTATTTCTAGACCTTTCCACAGAGCAAAAAACAGAGCATGATTGTTAGACACATGGCCAAGGCCCAAAGCAAACTGTGACACAATTTTCCACTCCTACTCCTGCCTCCCCATTAAATGAATATTTTTACTCCATATAAATGTTGAATATTTTTTCTCCAACAACACACTTGGGTATAATTCAAAACATAATTAAACACAAAATATCAAGCTCTAATTCATTTTTGCTACCTCAATTAAAGAATCATTCACATATATATCATACAATCCTTTCTCAAATTAATACTCATTTATAGTAAATGGAAACTCCCATTAAAAACTCGTTGGAGAAGTCCATAATGATCTCATCCTAAGAAATGATATAGGAATCACACTCATAGCTTTTAAGGAAGTAGTTTTTTTTGGTTACGTTTAAGTGTAGAAGTCCATAACGATCTCATCCTAAGAAATGATATAGGAATCTCACTCATAGCTTTTAAGGAAGTACCATATTGTCTTATATTTATTTTAAGAAAATTACATTTAAGGCCACATTGAAGCAAAAAGCATAAAAATGTGGTTATAAGAAAAAACTAATGAAAAGAGGGAGTGGGGAGTGGAAATGTGTATATTCTCAAATTTTTTTTTTTAAACCTAATGCACACAAAACCAATGAGATATAAATATAGAGGGAAAAAACCTCCCAATTTTGGGGAGAGTGGATGCGTTTTTCTTAAATGGATAGTTAGCAAGTGAGACATGTTACTAAGTATAGGCACATATTTTATTTTTTTGCATGAATAAAATACCAGGTACTTTGGTTTTATTGACCTTATTTTCCATGCAAACATTAATTTTTATGGCAATAATCTATGGCAATCTTGTTTATAACAAATTTGTTTAAAAAGTTAACATTTCATGTTATATGAATCTATACATACTTAATTCTTAGCATTATAATTTCTAAATAAATGTTATTGTTAAAGGGGGGTTTATTTGTAAGTTCAAAAATGTTAGGATATTCCGACACATAGGAAATAGTTAAGTATAACTTGGTCTAGTGTAGAGTTAGATAAAGTGTGTTTCTTTACTATGTACATTTGTAGCTTACAATCCGACAGTCACGATATGTTCTACAAATGAAGTGATCTGACGGTTCATTCTCTCCTCAGTACTACCGACACTTGATCCATGGATTAACACTCGATTGGTCCATGATCTCTATTTAAAGAGCATGGAGGGTCATTTGTAGGGTGACCGTTCATGAGAGAAGCTTATGTAAATTTTCTTTCTTTTATTAATAAATTGCCTGAAGTGGCCACGTTGGCTCAGGCCATGGATTGTTTCCCTCTTTTAGGGTTTTAACCACATCAAAAATACTGGTGTATTGATTTGTGATCTGTTTGTGAGCGGTGTCCTTTGGTGTTCTATCTGAGGAACTTACCCTGTAAATTCCTACATGGTATTAGAGCTATTTGAGGGCTGCATCCATTGGTGATCCAAATCCGAAGTCGGTACAACTGCATCCGACTGTCATTTCCTAGATCTACTATTTCTGACTGCTTTCGAGCCAAGAGGACTGCTCTATTGTGTTAGGAGCATCTGTTCCAGTGAGGAACCCCTTTCGTTTCACGCGAAAAGGTTTCTGATAGCCCTAGCTACATCATTTTTAAGATCTGGAGGTATACAGTCTTTATTTGTAGTTTTAGTTATTCATCTCTCTGTTATTTCGGTTTATTTAGCTCTCTGTTTTTTATTATCGGATCTAAACCTTTCATTTCTACGTATGCTCTTTGCCCTGTGACTGTATGCGATTTGGGCAAATCAGAAACAAAAAGGAAGGATTTTTCTCATGCATATGCTCTTTTCCATTGTGCCTTAATGTGATCTCAGAAAATCAGAAACATTGAGGAAAATATTTAGTTTCCAGCGAAATCTAACTTTAAGCCATAAGGTTTGTTTTTTTTTTGCATGTCCATGTTGGGTTGTGTTGTTTTTTGTTTTGTAGGAAAAAAGAGCTTTTTCAAGTAAGCACGCACCCCAAAGCTTCAGTGACTAAAAAAAAACCCCTTTCTCTTTTCCAAAAATTACTAACCTTCTAACTTAGCTCACTTGGTCCAAAGTTACTTTATGCGAATGTTCAAGTCTTTCTTTTTGTTGAGTTACTTTTTTCAAAAAATCCATGTAACTTATGTTTTAAAGTTACTTTATGTAAAAGCGTTCTCACCCATTATAAAAAGTGAGTCACTTATAATTCTAAAGTCTCTTTATTTTTTATTTAAGTTACAATTTAGTGAGTAGCTCATAAAGTACCATTGTAAAAGTGACTTTCACTTATTTATAAAAATGGGTCACATAAAATCTTTTTTTAAAGTGAGCTAATTAGATTAAGTTTTGAAATGGGAATTTTTTTTTTTTTAAATATAACATTATCATTCACTTCTACACATTCACAAACTTCGTCGACATCTTCAACAACTTCTCTTCAAAAAGCCATAACTTCTTCATTTAGAAGCCGTTTTTTTTAATCGGCCTAATTTTTCGAGATCTTTCCATTGAAACACTTAGTTTCAGCATCTACAGCTTCAGTTTCTATTAAAATGGAAAGTCCATGCCAAGTTAATCTTGACAACACCACTACTTCCAATGGTGGTCCTACATTGTGGATTTACTTTGAAGTAAAGGTCTTTACAGAATAGCCTCAGGCCAAGAAATTAAACCTTAAGATGAAGATAAGACAACCAAATGGGAAAATAGACAAGATCAAGCACGTGGGTTGATAGAGATGTCTATTTCTCTAGACCTTAGATTCTATATCACAGAACTTGATACCCTTAATGAAGCAATGAAACAGTTCACTAAAGTTTTTGGAGTTAAAAATAAAATTAGAGCCCATCAACTTGAAAATGAGTTGCTTACATTGAACCCAAATAATTTTTCTTCCATTGAAGATTTTCGTATCCAAGTTCAAGACCCTTAGAATTATCTTGGAAGGTGTTAAGGTTAAGAAAGAAGATGGTAGCGTTATTTATTCCATTCTTACTATGTTGGGACCAACCTACTCTGTGTTTGTTTCCACCTTCCATTCTACTAGAGAAACCTTCATTTCTCAAGGACAAGACTACAAGTCCCCCTCTTTTGATGCCTTTTGTGATTCTTTAATAAGATAACAAGAAAAACTCTTACATCTTGGTCTTCTTAATCTTGGAAACTCTTCTAAGAAAGCGTTATCCACCCAACATCATCCAAATTCAAAGAATCCTAAGAAGTAGTATCCTAAAAAGAATGGTCTTAAACCAAACAAGGGTCCTAAGCAATTTCAATCTCAAAATGAAAAATCAATTCAACAAAATGATAAGACAAATAAAAACAAAGGGAAGAAGACAGATAGACATTGCAACTTTTGTAATCGAGATGGCCACTTAGAATCCAAATGCTTTAAGAAGATGGAAGCCTTGGAAGCAGCAATGAAGAAACATAACATCCATTTGGAGCACTCTTCAACTTCAAATTCATCTTCAAGAATAACACTTCCTGCATGTGGTTGTCGAGCATCTCGGTCTGGTTATGCACTAAATGTATCTTCTTATTCTCATTCTCATGAGTGTCTCATTGATTCTGGAGCTTCTTATCACATGGCCGAAAACAAAGCCATGTTTTCTTCCTTAACTGATTGTAACACCAAAAATATATATGTTGGTGATGATAGATCTCTTAGTGTTGTAGGGACTGGAACTGTTCATTTAGAAAATGGCTAATTTAATGATGTATTATGTGTTCCAACCTTATCCTACAACCTTCTATCTATATATCAGATAACTCATTCAGGTGAAGGTAAAACCGTTGAATTTTCACCTCACGATGTTGTAATTAAGAACCTAAGAGATCCTAGACAAAGTTTAGCTACTGGAATTGTTGATGATTCTATAAGGTTGTATAAGTTTAACAACTTTGGGTCATCAACTCTTCCCTCGATATTTGTTTCTCATAATGATGAAGTGAACAAACTTTGGCATGAGCTATTTGGTCACTTAAACTATCACTCCCTTCAAAATATATGTAAAGAAAATATGGTGACAAGTCTTCTTATGGTGTCTTGCAGAGATGGTGTTTGTTCCAGATGCGTACTCGGAAAACATCATCGAGATAGTTTTGAAAAACGTGCCTCTTGGCACGCCTTAGCCCTTTTACAGCTTGTGCATAGTGATTTGTGTGGTCCACTTCCAGTTGTTTCATTCTCTAGCTACAAGTATTTCTTAACTTTCATTGATGATTTCTCCAGACACACTTGGGTATACTTCTTAAAACTCAAAAGTGAAGTATTTAGCATTTTCTTGGCCTTTAAGGCCTTTGTTGAGAAACAATATGGATATCAAATTCTTAAGCTAAGATCTGATAATGGCGGAGGATATGTTAACAACAAATTCTTCAACTTTTGCACTGAGCATGGAATTCAAATGCAACATACTGTTCTATATACTCCACAGCAAAATGGTGTAGCTGAAAGGAAGAATTGCACCTTAAAGGAAATGTCTAATTGTATGCTTCAATCTAAAGGACTTAGTCTTAATTTTTGGGCAGAAGCAGCTAACTGTGCAAATTACATAGTAAATCACACTCCTACTAAGGTTTTAAAGAATTTCACTCCAGAAGAAGCATGGAGCTCAATTAAACCACATGTAAGTCACTTTCGTATTTTTGGAAGTGAAGCATGGGCCCATATTCCAGATGAAAAACATAGAACTTTAGAACCTAAGAGTGAAAAATGTATTTTTGTTGGATATTCTAAAGATGTCAAAGGATATAGAATTATTCCACTTAAGTCCAAAAATGTTATCATTATAAGAGATGTAAAGTTTGCTGAAAATATATCGGCCTACGAGCCCAGTTCGGTGGATGTGCAACCTCTAACTATCCCTTCTACTTCTGAAACTATTTCTTCTTTAGATGATGACAACGAGGATGAAAATCCCTCCCCACCTTCTCAGAATCCTCCTTCGGCTCCTCATCTTCCAAAATGGGTCTATACTACTCAAGATGTAGCAGGTGATCTTGCAGGCGATCCTACAAATCATCAACGTACACGTTCTTAGTTCGATAAAGCCTCTTCTTTACTGGCTCAAGCTTCAACGAATTATGATCCTGACACCTTTGCAGAAGCTTCAGGCCATCCAGATTGGGATGCAGCTATGGATGAAGCATATTGTTCATTATTGGCAAATGATACATGGGATCTTGTTCCTCTTCCAAAGGGACGAAAACTTGTTAGATGCAAATGGTTTTACAGAACCAATTTTGGACCAAATGGAAAAGTTGATAAGCATAAAGCTCGTCTTGTTGCTAAGCGTTTTTCACAAGTTGAAGGCATTAACTACACTGAAACCTTCTCCTCTGTTGCCAAAATGAACTCTATCCGCCTTGTTCTTTCCCTTGTTGCCTCTTTCAAATGGGAAGTTAAATCTGCCTTCTTGCATGGGGACTTGCATGAAGAAATCTATATGGAACAACCTCCTAGATTTATACAAATAGACTCCAGCCTTGTATGTCGGCTTAAGAAATCCATTTATGGTCTCAAGCAAGCCCTCGGGCTTGGTATGCCAAAATGGATAACTTTCTTTTAGATTTTAGCTTTTTTAGGTGTCATTCTGACAATACTGTCTACACCAAGAAAGTGGGTAAGTCCCTTATCATTCTTGTTCTTTATGTTGATGATCTTATCCTTACTGGTAGTGATCCCAACCTTATAAACCATGTGAAGTCTAGCCTTAAAAAGCAGTTTGAAATGACAGACTTAGGACACTTGCATTATTTTCTTGGTCTTCAAGTCTTGCAATCCAAGGAAGGTATTTCTCTTTCCTAGTCCAAGTATGCCTGTGATCTTCTATGCCACTTTCAGTTGGAAGACTGTAATCCAGCCCCTTCTCCCTTTCAGTCTGGAGCCAAATTTCAGTCACTTGTGCTTCCCCTGAAGTTGATGCTACCTTATATCATTAGCTTGTAGGAAAACTTTTGTATCTGACCCATACTCGTCCTGACCTTTCCTTTGTTGTTGGCCTTATTGCTCGGTTTATGCAAAACCCACATGAAAGTCATTGGAAATTAGCTAAAAGAATACTTCGTTATGTTCGAGGTACAATTCAGTTTGGGATTCATTATAGTGCATAAGCATCTCCTCTATTGGTTGGTTTCACTGATTTCGATTGGGTTGGTGACCCTGATGATCGGAAGTCTACTGCAGGTTATGTCTTCACTCTTGGTTCTGGACCTATTACATGGGCTTGCAAGAAACAAAGTGCCATTTCTCTTTCTTCAGCAGAAGCAAAATATTGTGGTGTCGTAGAAGCTAGTAAGGAAGCCCTGTGGCTTCGTCAGTTCCTATCAAAGTTTGGCTTTTAGCAGAAGCATCCGATTAATCTTTGGTGTGATAATCAAAGTGCCATTAAACTATTCAAAGATCCAGTCCAACATCAACGTAGCAAACACATTGAACTACACATGCACTTCATCAGAAAGCTCATTCATGACCATGTTCTTGAAGTGCAATATTGTTCAACAAATGATCAAGTTGCAGACATCTTTACAAAGGCTCTCACAGAGGCAAAGTTTACTAAAATTTGATTTATGGTTGGAGTTCAAGAAGTTTTCACTAAGGGGGGATAGGTTCTAATGCCCCTTCCTTCTCCTATTGTGTCATATTTGTACATTCTTCAATCCTAACCCAAGTTGTTCTTAAGGGGGGATGTTAGGATATTTCGACACATAGGAAATAGTTAAGTATAACTTGGTCTAGCGTAGAGTTAGGTAAAGTGTGTTTCTTTACTATGTACATTTGTAACTTACAATTCGACAATCACGATATGTTCTAGACATGAAGTAATCTGACAGTTCATTCTCTCTTCGGTATTATCGACACTTGATCCGTGGCTTAACAACTGATTGGTCCATGATCTCTATTTAAAGAGAATGGAGGGTCATTTGTAGGGTGACTGTTCATGAGAGCAGCTTATGTAAATTTTCTTTCTTTTATTAATAAATTGCCTAAAGTGGTCGCGTTGGCTCAAGCCGTGGACTGTTTCCCTCTTTGAGGGTTTTAACCACATCAAGAATACTGGTGTATTGATATGTGATCTGTTTGTGAGCGATGTCCTTTGGTGTTCTATTTGAAGAACTTACCCTGTAAATTCCTACAAACAATATGAATTGATAGAAATATTTTTTAAGGTATTATTGCTTTGAAATATGTAGTTATAAAATGGCTGCTTTTAGTGATATGTTTGACCATGTATACATTATAATTATAATTATTTTATAAAAGCGTTTTTGATATATTATTATTGTTTTCAATACATGTCAAAATGACATTTTTATATGTTCAATTATATCAAAAAATATAGAGTGGGAAACAATTATGACATAGTTACAAGTATCTAGTAACAAGTTTTGACTTCTTGTCTTACATAAAGACTTCTTGTCTTACATAAAGACTTCTTGTTTTTTGTTGTGTATGATGTCTTGGTAGAGATCTATGCTATAATGTGTGCATATCTGTTGATTTATCTTTCCTTAATTTAGTAGTATATTTATTTATTTGTCATAGGTTCACCTAAATATTGTTTTCACAGAGTCTCTTATAGAAGTGAATTTTTACAAGCTTCAATCTATGTTGAAACTTTAGAAATTGTCATTAAAGGGGAATATGCTTTAATATCCCCTTCCTTATCTTATTGTGCCACCTTTGTGAATCATGCAATCACATCCCAAGTCGTTCTTAAGGAGAGAAGTTATGCTATATAGACACTTGGGAGTTTGTTAAGATCAACTTGATCTAATGTGTCTTTACGTAAGGTGCATTTCCTCAATATACATAAACATGAATTTGTAGTTATTTAATCTAGTGGTCATGATATGATCTAGACATAAGGTGATCTGGGAGTTCATATTCTCATCCATACTAATTGGAAATAAGGTGCCTCATTTTAGAGTTTTTTTAATTATAAATGTTACTTATATGTTTAAGATTCAATAAAAAATAATACTATGCTTTATGAAAAATTGTCATTAAATTTATTATGTTACAATTTGCATTTTATAAATGAGGATTTGTGATTATTTATATGTTATAAATGAGGATTTGTGATTATTTTTATGTGTTTCTTAGCTGACTTCCAATCCTACTATTTGAATTCTTGCTAACCTTGTTGCAACAATTGTTTTCCTTGCTTGCAACATTATCCTAAGCATATCAACTTTTATCAACCATTTAACTTACATGGTAAGCTAGTAGCCATATTAATCCCTTGCTTAACACCCCATCAATCCATGTTTTCTATTTAAAGACAATTTTTGATGATTAATTTTGAGAGATTCATATGTAATTTCTTCTCTTTATATTAATATATTTGTTCAAGAATTTGGGTTAAAGATTTTAACCACATAATAATCTATGTCTTTGATTTGCTTTTGTAAGTGATTGCTTAAACAGTCAAACCTATGTAGAAATAACTTATCACTCTATCACAAACTTATTAATTTAATTTTTTTTTTCTTTAGGTTTTATCACTCTATCACAAACTTATTAATTTAATTTTTTTTTTCTTCGTAACCTAAAGAAAGCCTCTTATTTTGTATAAATTAAATAAAAATCCAACTTATAAAAATATATCTACAAAATAAGGAAAGACATAAACACTTAAAAGTATATATATGTGTGCACCAGTATAAGAGTTTGCCTATAACATACATTTAAAAATAGATAATTGTGAATTTCCTTTCTACAATTACAACTAAAAATAATTAAAAATATTCCAATTAAATGCAATTTCGACGATTCATCATTTAATGATTCATTTACATATACATCATAAAAGCAGTAGTCTTTAACACGACTTTTTGAGAGCCTTTCCGGCGATTTTTTCCGGTGAAAATCCGGCAGTAATTTATTGGAATCCAAGTTTGATAGCTAATTTCTGCACAATGAAAGCGTCCCGGGGGTTTTTCAGGGTGCTGAATCCGAATATGCAGTTAAAAAACCATTTTAACTGCAACAAATCATTATTTCATCTCAATTTCTTCCGCCGGATTCCGTCACCGGAATCTCAAAAAGTCGCATTATAGACAACTCCCATCATAAAATACTGTTTGAATTAATACTCCTTTTCAATAAATAAAATTTAATGCATCTTTTGATGATTCATTTACATATACATCATAAAATATTGTTTTAATTAATACTCCTTTTCAATAAATAAAATTTACATTTTATTTATATTTATATTTTTTTATAAGCTTTAAATTTAGGTTATTTGAGAATAATATTATTTTTTAAACCTAAATTGTTAGTTTAGGTTATTTTGGAGTAATTATTATTAATATATTTTTAATTTTTTGCAATGTGTTAATTGACATGTTTAGTTTGCCTAATGGATGTGTTTAATGGATTTTTGAGCTATTTGTATGTTTAAAAATAGGTTGTAAATTATTAAAAAACCACAATTTTTTTCAAAATTGTATAATCAAATTTCAATAATAAAAAAATTATTGTTTTTAATCAAAATTCAATAAAAAGAATAAAACACCATTTTTTTATAAATTGAATTTCTTTAACTTTTAAAATTTAATTGACGATGACGATGATGATGGTGGTGGTTAACGACCAAATTGGTCTATCGGACCTATAATTTTCTTAGGTCTTAATTGTTCGGCTTCTCGTCATTCTTGGCGAGATTGATGCTGTAGCTTTCTTTTTTTCTCTACGGTCTTCCAACTTCCTTTATCTTGCATCTCCTTCATCTCTTCTAGTTCTTGGGACATTGGCGTCTTAGCTTCGCGATCTGTTGTGTACGTCCTTTTGAAGATAGTTGGAGAAGAAGCTTGGTCTGGGAGATCTGCTTTGCTGTTAAATGAAGATTTATTTTTTGCGGTATACGAATCCTCATAACTGTTGATGCTTGAGGGGTTGTCGAGTTCACTTTTTTGCTATTGGGCAGGGCTTTCCCCGTGCTTGTCTTGAGAGTTGTTTCTTTCTTGCCCAATTTCCTGCGATTTAGAGTTTTCTGGAGAGTGTTCTTCCTTGATGACAGTGTAATGTTCTTTTTGTGCTCCTTCCCACCATGTAGATTTGTGGTGATTCTTTCTAGCATAATTTTTCTGGGAGGCTTTTGGGCAATTTTTGGCTAGATGGCCTGTCTCAAAGCATGATCGACATTTGAAGAGGACACTTTCATAATCGAGTTTTCGGTTCCACGCATAGTCTTTACTTGTTAGGTTTATTTCAGCTGGGAATTCGACGCTAAAGTCCATTTCCACACGGATGCGTGCATAGGTGGTTTTGGCATATTCCTCTGTTTCTGGGCACCGACAATAAAATTCCCCAATTGCATTTCCAATGGCTTTTAGCGAGGAGAAATTCCAGAGATGCCAGGGTAGGTTTGGCATTCTCACCCAAACTGGTGTTGAGGTTATGACTGTTGTTGAGGGATCAAATGATGGGTTCCATGGCTTCATGAATAGGCCTGAATTTTCCCAAAACCAAGGGTCGGAATCTAGAATACATTGTTTGCTTTTAGGGTTTTCAAAATCTACTATAAAGAAACCCCTAGCACACGAGTAGATATTAATTTCATCAGAAATGATAGACTTCCATGCCTCCGAGATCCAACTGTGGAGAGTTGTTAGCCGCGGCCAAAAACCATTGAACTGGCAGATTAAGGCACTTTCAGAAAATTTCAAAGCCTCATCGAGTGAGGCCTGGACCACCTAGACAGTGGGAGTTGAGGCTTCACTGACGATATGGGTAAGAGCTTGCCCACCAGAGGCAGACAGAGCTGATCCAACAGATATCTTCGCGAAGCTGGGAGCCATTTGGAATCATATTCAAGAGTCAAAGTGCTTCTTACAATGTTGTCCCTTGGTTGTTTAATGAAGTCCAGATCTGCCGCAGAACGGAAGAACCCGGAAGATCTGCGGCAGAACAGAAGAACTGATAATGTGTATATCTTCGGCAGAATAGAAGAACTACTACATCTTCAAGTAATGATAGATTTCTACCCATTCAATCGCGGTAGAACAGAAAAACCCAGATCGCGGAGAGAATGTAAGCTTTGATAAGAATATAGAAAACCCAGAACCCAGAACCCGGAAGATCCGCGACAGAACGGAAGAACCCTCTATGAAGTAGCAATAGGAATATTCATAAATTCAAACCTGCGGCAGAACGGAAGAACCCAGATCTGTGGCAAAACGGAAGAACCTGGAAGATCTGCGGCAGAACCCATAAGATATTATAATGATAATGCTTTTCTTATTCTCAATTAATTTCAATATTGGAAAATCATCAAATTAATGAAAAAAACACAATAAATAAACCATTAAGATAATAAAAATTATAACCTTATAAAAAAAACTCAAAAAAATTTGAATAAATACATTTTAATACTAAAATATAATAATTTTTTTTAATTATACCTTTTCTTAATATAAATTATTAATAAAATCTTTATATTTTATTATTTTAATTTAATTATATTTAAATTAAATGACAAAAATTAAGTACTACATTGTTTTAACCATGCAACTTTTCTCTTCTTTACCAATATCTACCAAACCAAATCAATGAAATATAAACACAGAAAAAAGAAAATATGCCAACTCCAATAAGGGCTACCAAGATGATCAATGATATTAATCAATAATCTGTCATGAAGTTGAAAAAGAAATAATAAGCACTAGATTCAGAAAACTCTTTTTAAAACAAAGAACCATATCAGCCTTCCACCTTGACGAAGCTCGAGTCGAAGAGTTATACTGGAAAAGTTTCAAAACCCTAGTTACAAAAAATAAAAATAAAAATCATGGTCGTATAGAAAGTATATATATTTTTAAGTTTATTATAGTTTAAAAATCATGGTCGTATAGAAAGTATATATATTTTTAAGTTTATTATAGTTTAAAGAAAAGATAAAAAAATAAAAATGGTTTAAGATAAATTAAAATTTTATTTTATATTTAAAAAATTTAATATTTAAAAATTATTGGCAATTAATATTTAATGAAATTATTTTATAACATGCACAGGTTTATATTTATGTTTAATTATTAATATACACATTATTTATATATGTATATAGGAAATAAATAAAAGTTATAGTATTTATTTGTATTTTGTAATATTGGCCATTTTAAAATTGGTATGTATTATTGACATCTACTTAATTTTTAAAACTATCAATTTGATTAATAAGATAAAAAAGTATCTTTATCTATTTGTTTATGTTTATATGTCTATATATGTGTGTGAGAGAAATCTATGTATGTGTGTTTATGAGAGAGATATCTATTACATATATATTTATAATTCTATATTTTAGATATAAGCAATTCCAAATTCGATATAAAAGAAGTTGGACACAAGAAAAAACTCCAAAAGATTAACATATTGCATGGTGACTATAAGCTCTAAGATAAACACAAAGTATACTCACTACCGTGACTATGGGGACTCTTTGGGCGATCCCATGGCCCATCTACCTATTATATAAAAAATCTGCAAGAATATAGTAATTAGATTGAAGGATTTTTTTGTTTTCAATAAAAATAATAAAGTGACATAAATGATCGATCCCATTTTTTATAAAATGGATGTATTTAGTAGCTGGAAATGGAAATGTCCAATGGATAATTACCATGGCTCCTATGCATTTTATAATTTCATAATTGAATCTAAACATGACTAGGTTTGGGCCTTTCAAATCTTGAGGTGCGTGCTAAGATTTGACCTTTCAAACTTGGGGTACTTCCTAGAGAGATTGGTCCTTGTTAAACAGTAATGGATTTTTTCAAAAATGATACTTTATATACTATTATTGCTTGAAATATTAGAATTTCTTCCAAATACCTATTTAAAAGTAAAAGTGGGTTCAAATTAGTTTTATTATTTATAGAATTCTTTGTCAATTGAACTCATCATGTTGAAAGTTGAGATTAGTTGATCTTTTTCAAAGTACATTAGAGTTAATGAATTTGAGCATGTTATTTGAGAACTTTCCAAAATAATTGGACATCTCTTACAAAATCTCTAAAATTATATAAACAATGACTATACATAATTTTTCTAAATCATTGGCTAGTTTTGTTGTAACTAACATGATGTTGTAAGAAAAGTTATTCAATATGTCTCTTATTTTATGTGTATATCTATGATTTTACTTGGATTTATTTTAATTTATGGTAAGCTTGAAAATATATAAACAATGACTATACATAATTTTTCAAAATTATTGGCTAGTTTTGTTGTAACTAGATGTTGTAAGTTTTGTTGTAACTAGATGTTGTAAGAAATGTGATTCAATATGTCTCTTATTTTATGTGTATATCTATGATTTTACTTGGATTTATTTTATTTTATGGTAAGCTAGAATTAATAAGATAAACTACAAAATCTATATGGGCAAAAAAATGTAAATGACTAACATATGTATATATAAAACTTCCATAAAGAGTTTATATATATATATATATATATATATATATATATATATATATATATAACATTAAGTCGGTTTGAAAAAGAAACGTAAAAAAAAAAAAAAGCAGTTGTCTATAACGCGACTTTTTTGAAAGCCTTTGCGGCGGGTTTTTCTGGTCGAAATCCGGCAGGAATTTATTGGAATCGCAAGTTTGATAGCTAGTTTCTGCACAATGAAAGCGTCCCAGGGGTTTTCGAGGGTGCTGAATCCAAATATGCAATTAAAAAACCATTTTAACTGCAACAAATCAAGATTTAACCTCAATTTCTTCTGCAGGATTCCGTCACCGGAATCTCCAAAAAGTTGCATTATAGACAACTCCAAAAAAAATTACTTGATGGATACGATTGCTTGCCAAATTTATACCATGACGCTTCGTACAATTATTTTGAATGCTATAAATGAGTCATTTATAAGATGTCTCTAGAGATTTGAACTCATAAATACTACAAATGAGCCGTTTACAATACGTCTCAAAAGACTTTAGAGAGGTGAACTCATTTAGCTTGAGAAACAAATTGTCCACCAAACCACTTCGATTACTATAAAAATATATATTATTACAATATCTCCAACCATACCTCAACCTATCTATATATATTATTAAAATTAAATTAATTCCAATTTAGATCTATATTTAAATCTTAATTATTTATATACATTTAACAATTAATGTTATATGTATAAATCTGAAGTACTTAAAATCCAACCATATATATCTCAATTAGTTACTCGAGTTAATGATATATATGCTGTAATCTTACCGTCTTGAGTTATGTAAACTTCATGATAAGTTGGAGACAAATTCTTAATGAGACAAGACATGTTTGGGCCCAGCGCACTGCGTTCCGTGCATAGGTCCGGTGAGACGTTTAATGCCATACATTGGGCATGGGACAGTATGGGCAGCACGTCTGGCCCAAATTATTATCGAGAGAAGAACTTACAGTAAATGTCCAGGCACAGCTCACCATGTTCCGTGCGTTGCTATGGTAAAACATTTAATGCCTGCATTGGAAACTGTGGGAAGTTTTCTTCTATTTAAAGGAAATTCCCTGTGGTGCAGCTCAGTTGTGTATCTCTCTGCCTTTGCCAGCGTTGGACTGAAGGGATCTAGCTGGTAATCTTTGTCGTTGTTTTGTGAGTGAGAGAAGTGCGAAAAATGGCTGTGAAGAAGATGGGGGAAGCTGTGTTTGTGGTTGGGCTTGTGGTTACAATGATGAATGTGTGGGGTGCTGTGAGTGTGGAAGGTGCCATATCATGCAACCAGGTGGTGAGTGCCATGACTCCATGCGCTACATACCTTCTAGGAAATGCAGCAACCCCTGCTGCGGCTTGTTGTCCTTCCATTCGTGGGTTGGACTCACAAGTGAAAGCCACCCCTGATAGGCAGGCTGTTTGCAACTGCCTCAAGACACAAGCACAGTCATATGGGGTCAAGTTGGGGAAGGCTGCCAATCTGCCGGGTCTGTGCAAGGTCACCGATCTCAACGTGCCTATCTCTCCTAATGTTGACTGCTCCAAGTATGTGTGCAATCCATTTTAGTTTTCGTTAGTATTTGATGTGTTTTTCCTTCTTATTTTTATGCGAACTTGCTATGGGATTTTGTTTTGACAAATATTGCACTGGATTATTGTTTAGGATTTGGTTTAACGACATTATTCTGTTTTCCAATATGGCAGGGTTCACTGATAAAGGTTTTTGGCGATGGAATTTGGGCTGGTTATCATAGGCCTATACTATTGGAGCTATAGTTAGTCTATGAACTAATGTGTTTTGTGACGGTTGAATCTGGGCTGGTTTTCTTAGTTCTATGCTATTAGGTATAGGTGCCGACTGTAGTGAGTCGGTGAACTAATGTGTTTTGTGATTATCGTAATGGGCGTTGTACTGTTTTCTGTGAACCAGTTGCTTGTGTGATCCTGCATTCTGTGCTTTTGTAATACTTTTGAATAAATAAATGATGATGCCAGCCGGTTTTAGTCTGTTTTAGTATCACCTATTGTAGCAATTAAACTTCTACTACTTTGCAACGATGAAACTACACGAGTACCTGATTACTTGGTTTTCAATTTTGCACTCAAACTTCCAATACTTTGTGACAATGAAACTGCATCAGTACCTGATTATACTTGGTTTTCAATTTTGGTCCTCTTGTATTGGGTTGAACAGTCTGCGATATTTTTCATAAATGAGGCGTTTGACTCTTGCTCTTATTTTAATCCTAAACTGCTGTTTGTCATTTTCATAATATCATAATAAAATCAATTAATTTCTTCTATATTGGTGATAGTGTAGATTGTGATTTAAGCGTTAAAACCATTAACCATATTTTAATTAAAATTAATTAGGAGAAATGCTTTCAAATTTTATTATTTGTTGTTAGTACACCATGTGAAAATAATGCGCATCAAAACTTAACAAATGATTATTTTGCTGAGATGTGATTCTGCTCATATTCTTATTCTGATCCATTAATAATGAAATAGTATATGTTGTTAGTCTAGTAATATATTTGGTTGAATTGGATGACTGGCATGCTGTTCAGCCCATTAATGAACAAATGATATTATCTATTAATATGATAAATGATAGATTATTATTTACTTGAAAATTCCATCATTATCTTGACTTCATGTCTTTCAAATTTTATTATTTGTTGTTAGTACACCATGTGAAAATAATGCGCATCAAAACTTAACAAATGATTATTTTGCTGAGATGTGATTCTGCTCATATTCTTATTCTGATCCATTAATAATGAAATAGTATATTCTGTTAGTCTAGTAATATATTTGGTTGAATTGGATGACTGACATACTGTTCAGCCCATTAATGAACAAATGAACAAATGATATTATCTATTAAGATAATAAATGATAGATTATTATTTACTTAAAAATTCCATCATTATCTTGACTTCACGTCTGAAAGTCAATGTTATGTATTTAGTAGAAAATAGTTAAAAAAGGATTAAATGAGTTTTTAATCAGTTTGTTGGTGATTTGAGTGTTTAAAGATTTTAATGTAGAGCATGAAACATGTGTTTCTTGAATGTGTAAATCATACTATTAGCAAGACTGTATAGTTAGTGTTCTGTTGTTAAGTTTAATAAAATATTTTAATGTAATGATGTTGTATGTATTCCAAACAATAATAAAATAAAGCAATAATAAAATTGTAAAATGAGTTATAAATATTGTTTTTTTTTTGTGATTAGGAAGACTGTATAGTTAGTGTTCTGTTGTTTAGTTTAATAAAATATTTTAATGTAATGATGTTGTATGTACTCCAAACAATAATAAAATAAAGCAATAATAAAATTGTAAAATGAGTTGTAAATATTGTTTAACTTTTTTTTTTGGTGATTAGCAAGACTGTATAGTTAGTGTTCTGTTGTTTAGTTTAATAAAATATTTTAATGTAATGATGTTGTATGTACTGGGGTCAAGCAAGGGTGCTTGCCATCCCCTTGTTTGATTTTTAAATTGATTTCATTTGGAGTATTTTTGGGGTCAAGCAAGGGTGCTTGCCATCCCCTTGTTTGATTTTTAAATGGATGGGTTGGAATCATTCATCCATGAGCATATGCAAGACTGCAATGGGTGCCTTGTGCAGCATTTTTTAATAATTAATTCTTTTGTTGTTTGGGTTGTCTTATTGATTTTTGCTGATGATGTGATTCTCTTAGCCTCTTCCTTGGAGGGTTTACATAGAGAATTGGATGCTTTATAACTTTCTTGGAGGGTCTACAGAGAATTGGATGCTTTATATATATATATATATATATATATATATATATATATATATGACATAATGTTCATACTATAGTATACATGTTGTGTCATTAGAGTACAAATTGATATAATGAGAGTCGTACAAATTGTTCACACATATATATATATATATATATATATATATATATATATTTAATGTAAAATAAAAAATAAAACCCAGTTTAATTACAAACCATTTGTGTTTATAGTACATAGTAATTAGTGATATAGTACATAAAGATTAATAATAAAATATAGAAGTCAATTCTTGCATCATTACACAATAAGAGAGGAGACATTTCAACCAACATAGAGACATTTTAACCAATCATATTTGAGATAAATAAAAATAAATTTTATTTAAAAGCAATAAATTTAATTTCATATGTAAATTTCAGATAATTTTTTATTTTTTTAATCAGATAATTTAATTTAGAGTACAAATTGATATAATGAGAGTTGTACAAATTGTTCACATTATTTTTTTAATTTTTTTTTTTCATTTTTTTTAATGTAAAATAAAAAATAAAACCCAGTTTAATTACAAACCATTTGTGTTTATAGTACATAGTAATTAGTGATATAGTACATAAAAATTAATAATAAAATATAGAAGTCAATTTTTGCATCATTACACAATAAGAGAGGAGACATTTCAACCAATAGAGAAACATTTTAACTAATCATATTTGAGATAAATAGAAATAAATTTTATTTAAAAGCAATAAGTTTAATTTCATATGTAAATTTCAAATAATTTTTTATTTTTTTAATCAGAGAAAAAGTAATAACATATCAATAAAAAATTGAGATAGGTTAATTCAATGAAAAACTGAGATATATTATATCTTGCTAGCAACAAATATAATAAATTGTATTGATGGTATGACATAAATAATGTGATTAAGTTGTTTTGACAGCTTTAGAATTATTTATGTCTGACATAAGTGACTAGATAAATTGGTTACTTGAATATATATTCAGAAGGTTAGATTTATAATTGATCAGGGTTTAGATTTTTTCACCCTAAAAAGCATATTCTGAGTTTTTGAAGGAATAGAAAAGGTTATTTTTTTCATAAATGAGTTTCTTGCCAACGTGAAGGGTGATGATACAACATGCAAATTAGTTTTTTTCATAAAACTTTTTTATTTTTATTTTTTATTTATAAAGATGAGAAAATCAAGATTATTTATTAAAATAATTTTTCTATTATCACTCGAATGATTTCTTTGGAAATTTTAATATTCTATATTAAGATAATAAAAATATTGATATTTATTTCTTTGAAAATTTTAATATTATATAAACATATTGACACTTCTGCTAGATGTCTTCGCAGATCAATTTTTGTGATAATGTGTGCTGTGAGTTTACAAAATTTAGTATTATTGAGATTTTATATCTTGAAAATTTGAGATATTTATTAAAATAATAATAATAAAATTATTATTTATTATAAATGGTTTTAAGTTTCAATGTCTTGGTAAAATAAAAGTATTTATGTATAAGGGTAAAATGAAGTGCCTAAGAGTGAGTGCTTTTGGTGTTTTTGTTAAACAATGTGTTAATAGGGATTAGATTTATATAGGTATATTTGTGATTTTTTCACTATAATGTGTATATTTATATTAAGAGTTGACTGAAAATACAACTTTTCTTGTTAAGCTAACAATTTTTTTAGTCGCAGATGTTTTTATATTTTAGTGTTTCAACCAAAAAAAATCATATTACTTGGAGATGTTTTTATAAAATAAATAGAAGGTATTATGCGGAAGGAATAATGTGTTTAATTAATTAGTACTCAATTACATTTATGTGCAAAACTGATTATAATTATACAGTAAAGTGTATTCATGGTTATGATGTATATTCACAGGTTTTGAAATTAATGACTTGTTTACATTTTTGTCTAATGTTTTGTTTAAATTTTTGTCAAAACCAGTTAGATTTATTTTCACAAAATGATTATATTTTTACCATAAAATTGTTAGGTTTATATCCATAGGACAGGGTTTGAAAATCACTAATAACTCTACTTGGATGAAAACATGTGACTTTTTTACCAAGAATACTATAAATGAGGCTTATTGTTAGGTTTTTTTGTGGATAACTATGCCTAATGAATTGGTATGCATGATAAATTTGTATCCACAAGTTATAGATGATAAATTTAATATTGGATGAATTTGTAAATCATGATTACTTTAAAAGATCTATTATTTGAAAATGTCAATATTATTTGATGTAAAATAACTATGTTACGTCGGAACCACTCCAAAGAATTGGGAAACTTGTTTCAATGGTTTCCGCACTCCTTGGAGCTTTGGAAATGTATGGGAATGTTCCCTTTTCAGTTGGAGTTGCAATAGGAGCTTGGGAAAGTTTTGGGAGCTTTGAGACTATTTTTTTGGAGTTTAGGCGTTCTCTAGGGTTGGGGAATACAAACCCTGTAGAGAAATATGCTAAACTGCCCACAAAACATGAGCTTAAGTTGAAATTTTTGCAGGAAGAAAGGCCAAAGACATCCTTAACACTGATATCTTTAATTGAGAAACTGGAGCAATCTCTTGATGGGTTAAGGAAGCGTGTGGCACCTTAATGTAAGGGTGATATCTGGGATGTCATGTTGATGAGTGTTTTTTTTGTTATTTACGTAAATCGTGTGTGAAAATTATATGTGGTAGTGAGTAGTTAAACATTAGAGTTGCTTCACTTTTTCTCTTGAGAATAACAAGAGAAACATATGTAAAACTGTTTTGTATTTTTAAGCTAGATTTTTTCAAAGACTTGTCATGTATCATAATGAACTTGATATTTTAATATTTTATATATATAAAAGGGAGAGGCTCAGAGAGAGACACCTAAATAATATATTTATATATAAAAGGGATGATATATTTATTATTTATATATTTAAATTGATTTTAATATTTGAATATTTTGATTCAATATTAGTTTTGATTATTATATAAATTACATAATTAAAAAAATATTTTTAATTTTTTTATTATATAATATTACCCCTCCCCATTAGCTGTTTCCTGTAAATTTTGGGGAAATATGATTAATTTGTATCCACAAGCTATCAATGAAATCTATTGAATGAATTTCTATTCATGATTACCTAACAAATATATTCTTTGAAAAATCAATATTATTCAATTTAAAATAATAAATAGTTGTTTGTAATACATGTATCATTGATAGCTCTCTATCTAGTGAATTTCTATTCATGGTTGTATTAACAGAGATGTATACTTTGAAAAAATCAATATTGAATTTGTATTCATTAATGCCTTAGCAGATTTGTATTCTGAAAATTATTATATTATTCAATAAAATAAAAATAAAAATATTATTTTCTACTTTTAAATGTTTATACAAATCATACATCCTGTAAAATACAGAGTAGTAGAGTGTGATATGAATGGCATGCTCCATAAATTAATATAAGTTAGTGTGATATGAATGCCATGCTTAATAAGTTGTTATGCATGGTTGGGTTTGTATCCATGGTCTTTAGATTCTTCACCATAAAATGTCTTAACAAATTTCATTTGGCTCTTTAATTATTGAATTTGCATTAATAGTTGAATTTGTGTCCAAACATCACTAATGACTCCTTACGTAATGAATTGATATCCCTTACCTAATGAATTGATAGTCATGATTAAATTTGTGTTGATGAAACATTACTTATAATACTGATGACTCTACAAATTGATATTGATAATGTTAGGTAGTTGATATTGTTAAAAGGGAGCGAAGCTGACTTCCTTGACGGACTACTGTCCAATTTCATTATGCAACACGATCTACAAATTAAACTCAAAAAGTCTTGCTAACCGGATCAAACCAGCCCTTATACATATTCATTTCATCTGAACAATTTGGTTTTCTTGAGCAGCGACAGACACGATGTCGTAGCCATAGCTAAAGAACGTATTCATTCCATAAAATCCATAGCTGTGATTTCTGCTTCATCCTTATTCTCTTCTTGTTGGGAAGACGCTCGGATGCTCGATCTGCGGGCACATTTAGCCCATGAATGGTCAGAATACATTCTAAACCTAAAGCTTGTTGGTATATTGCATGATAGGACCGCTGGGGCGGTTGGCTTTCGCACTACCCAGCCGTGATTGAGTCCTGCGGAGGCCCCTCGCTGGGCGATTTCGAACGGCTATGCCGTATTCTGTTGGCTTCAGCGGTATTGTAAAAAATATCTGTAGGCTTCGGTCATATGTGGATTTTTTCTCTGAAAAAAAATATTTTTCTTCGGCCATATTCTGCTCGGCCATATTGTAAAAAATATCTGTAGGCTTCGACCATATGTGGATTTTCTCTCTCAAAAAAATATTTTTGCCCCCATCGGTAGAAATATTACAATGGAATGGTGGTCTCAATAATGGTCAGGTTATTGTCAGAGGCTTATTCCATCATTAATCAGGTTGTGCCTCTGGACCCAAATTTCATATGGTTGAACAGGTCAGGTTTTGGCTCCGGAGCCAAATTTCATATGGTTGAACAGGTCGTGGAGCTGGCATGTGCCACAGAAATTCAAATGCTTCATCTGGTTTGTGGCTCATTACTGCATATTAACATGGGACAATCTCACTAAGCGGGGTTTTTGGGACTGGGTCGATGTGGTCTCTACAGGGAACATGGAGAAGACATTTCTCACCTATTTCTACATTGCTATTTCTCAAGATCTGTCTAGACTGGTGTACTGCGCCTACTTGATTACGATGTAGATTTGGACAGGTTGGGCATTGCCATTAGCCTCTAAATGTGGAAATCTTTACATATCTTTCCCCTTCTTTTTCCTAGGGGGCATTTGGAGGGGCTCAAAATGCTCATATTTTTGACTCGGTTCTGCCGGGCAATCTCATGACTTGTACATTAATCGTGACATATTACAAGGAATTTTCTCTAGCCGCCCACAAGGCACCCAGATCCTCTCGAATTCGTAAGGACTTGTGGATTGTCTACCCCGTGGGATTCTTTGGCGGAGCAAGCTCATTTGGTTCCTGTGGCAGTGGTATGGCGATACATTTGGACCCTGTTGATTATTACTGGTTTTTTTTTGGCAACAGTGGTAAAGGCTCGAATACAAGTGCTGAACATCTTGCTTTATGGCATTTTTTTTGCGCTAATTGGCTTGGCCTGGCGGATATAGTAATTTTTTGTGACTCGGAGTCTATGGTTGATTGCGCGAATGATAGATACAAAGTAGAGATGCCCGCTCTCTCCAATTGGCAACACAGGATCATGATATTGAAATTAGCCTTCAGGGGGATTTCAATTTCGCATATCTTTTGTGAACAAAATGTGGCTGACAAATTGGCCAAGGAGGGATGTTGTGCGGTTCCGAGTTCGATCAATTACTCGTCTTTAGGCAAAGGCGAATTGTTGAGATTTGGGCATATCATGTTTTGATGGGACAGACTCTGTTTCAGTTCTATTTGCATCAAATTTGCTTATATATTGAATTTTGCATAGTACATATAGTTTTGCTTGTTTTGAACAATTATCTCTCGTTGAATAGAAGTCTAAGCAGCTAGTTCGGTCATGGCTCTCCAGGGAGTCTTCAGAGAAGTTCCTGGATCCTCTGTTTGTTTGTATTGGACAAATTTTGCTTATGTACTTTCAATGTCTATAACGAAAACATTTTCCTTTGTGAAAAAAAAGGTATATTGATGACTCTATACCTAATGAATTGGTATTGATAGTCGACTTAACAGATCTATACTATGCTCCGTTGAATTTATAACCTATGAGTTTAATGAAAAAATTGATGTCATTCAATAAATTAATAGAAAAATATCACCCACATTGAAAAAGGACGTTATTCAATCAAATAATAGAAAAATATTATTGCTCAATCTAAGATGTTTTCACAAATCAGTTTTGACCGAATAAAAGGTGGTATTGGGTGGCATGAATGATATGCCTAATCAATTTTGGCCGAATAAAAGGTGGTATTGAGTGGCAGGAATGATATGCCTAATCAATTGGTATTTATGTTGGATGTGTCAATGGATTTCCAATTGATTGAATTTTCTTTTTAATATGAAGTGCTTTTCAATTTTGGCCGAATAAAAGGTGGTATTGAGTGGCAGGAATGATATGCCTAATCAATTGGTATTTATGTTGGATGTGTCAATGGATTTCAAATTGATTGAATTTTCTTTTTAATATGAAGTGCTTTTTGTAGGCTGCTCCACTGGGTTTGAATTTGGAATCTCTCTGGACTTGACTCTTCAATACCAAAGCAGATGACAATTTGTATTTATCTCATTCAAGAATCCTTAAATAAATTTAGAGATTTAAACATGGATCTATCTAGAATTCTTTGACAGGTTTCGACATATAACTAAAAGAATTATATAGAAAATATTTCTCGAACAATAAATTTCTTGCTCAGGTTTCCATAAGTGCCTTGTTTCATGTATATTGTGAAAATAAAGATAATTTTGAAACATGTTACTTTATTATCAACCAACAAGATATACTTATCTGTGATATTTTCCCTCAATTCTTCAATCTACATGGGTTTCTTGGTTGATGAATCATGTTCCCCCTGGGATAGCTTGATCTTGGTTTTCTTGTTTTAAATTTCGGTTTGCTGATTTTTGATGGAGAGAATTTTGTTCTTCAATCTGCATGGGTCCCTTAGTTGATGAATCATTTTTTCCTCTTGGAATATGGTGTGATGAATAATTTTCTATTTTTTTTAGTGGCAAAGTTTGATCTAAATTGTTGTGTTTTCTTTTTGTTGGTGGATGCCATTATTTAGATTTTAATTTTCTTAGATTTTTTTATTGAAGGGAGGAATTGTGTTCTTCAATACACATGGGTCCCTTTGTTGAATCATTTTTTTAATCTAGCTCGATGAATCCTTTCTTTTTCTTGCCTCACATAGCTTGATTTGACATTTTGTGATTTTCCTTGTTGGATGCCATTGCTTAAATTTTAATTTGTTGATTGAAGGAAATTTTGTTCTTGAATCTACAGGAGTCCCTTGGTTGATGAATCATTTTCCCCTCATTTGCATAGCTTGATTAATCATTTTTTCCCTACCTGGCATAGCTTGATCCAAGTTTTATTTTTGGTTGTTGCTGGATGCCATTGTTTAAATTTCAATTTGTTGGTTTACTAAAAAGATGCAAAGTAGCACATTCTTCCTATGGGAAGCATGTTCTTTGTTTTTGATTTTCAGATTTGCACCATTGTTGCATGGTGTTTAGGGACTCTGTGGGCTAGTCAACATTGGGAAGGGCATGTGTGTAGCCAATGCTACGCTGACCTTATTTACTAATGACAACAAATAACCATCTTGCCCATGAGCAATATATGCACGGGGATTGTATATGCCCGCTCTTGGATCACTAGCTTACCGAAATCCAACGGTGGGCATATACAACCCTGTGCATTTATGGCCCATTGACACGCTGGTTATTTGTCTACTCATCATGTCTAAGGACGATCTCTCATATGCCATTAAGGTGATGGGGGAGGGTGGGTAGGTTTGATTTCTGTGGGCATTTTCACAATTCCTCGTTAGCCATTGACACTCACATTTGCCAATGGTCCATGATTTTGTTGTCGCAAAGCACAACATCATTTTTCCAAATGAGCAAATGATCTTCAACATCTTTCGCATGTTCATGATGTTTTTTTTGCATGTAAAGTAACATTAATAAAAAAGGTAATGTATTTATAATAATAATAATATAAACACAAGACAAACATAAATTTATTTTAATTATTTATTATCCCTGTTGCAGCAGTGGATATACGCATTCAATTTTTGCTTGACTGGCTATTAAAACATTATTTGGCCAAAAACTAAAAAGTTAAATATAATGTTAACCTTATAAAACGAAAAACATTTATTTTTTTAATATTTTAGTTTTATTTTTTGAAGTTGTGATTGGTTGATTTAGGTTGGCTCTTATTTGGCAATGATGCCTATCTACTATAGAATGTTGTTCGCTGAATCACAAGTTTGTAGTATCCTCCCAAATGTAGCAATAGCTTCATGGAAGAGCATCCTCTCAGGTCGACTGCCGTACTCATTCCCGGGAGCTGGACAATATTGGGCTCTTGTACATTACGGTGTTTCTTTAATGTATCATACAAATCGCAGGGTGCTTGATGTGATATGTACATTGGATGAGATTGGGTTTTAAATGGAATTTAATGGATGGTTTAATGCAATTTGCAGAGAGAGTCAACTCAGGGCTCAACGTCAAAACACTAACGAAGTTTGTAGAGAGACTTGCACGTTTGCTAACGGCAATCACGATGACATAGTACTTGCTTTTCCCATCAAGGACATGTACTTGTTTTTCCCATCAAAGACATCGAAGTGTAATTGTGGGGGTTTTGAATGGTAAAGCCCTTCCTAGAAACTCCTGATTGGCCCTCCTTGCTTTGTTGTTACTGTCATCGTCCCCAACCTGTTTTTTTGCTCTCACTGCTACCTTTATTTCTTCACAACAATGTAGGAGCCGTAGGAACGACTCTAGCATCCAAAAGAAATAATGCCCCTGGATTTGGCAGATTTTCGGGCGAAAACAATATGCTGAGCATATATTTTTGCCTCTAATGATGCATTGTCAAGCTATAAAACAAGCTCAAGGCACTCTAACAGCGAATCACAAGTATGTCTCGGACGCTACTAGCAAGACACTTTTTGTGTTTATCTGTCATTTGAGAACTTAGTGAACATGTATAGCTTGATTATAACTACTTTCCACATATCTTTATTGAAGTATGGGAAACTGAAAAACAAATTATTAATCATTTCCTTCTTTATCCTAATGACTTGATCATAACTAGTTTCCACATATCTTTATTGAAGTATGGAAAATTGAAAATCAAAATATAAATCATTTCCTTCTTTATCCTCATTAACAAACATAAATTTATTTTATTTTCCAGTTTTGATATTTTTAAATTTATTTTAATTTATATTAGAATAGTGTATATAATTTTGTGAATGAGTCATATGCGTAGTGTTATCTTATTTACTTCTCTTCCCTCTTTTCACTTTATTTCCTGTTTAGATTTTACAATATGAACAAATGTTTCTGGATAACACATTCAAATACCCTTTTGACACTCATGCGTAGCTAGACACTCATGTGTAGCCAGAATAGTAGTTAGAAACACAACTTCATACATAAGTAAAAGCTCAAGCCCATTTTCACAATTACTTTTATCACTATTTTATTATCCTTTTCAAGTGGAAATTCACTTGGCTTTCAGAATTATTGCAATGAACCTTACGTTCAACTAGAAAATATGGTTTTGCAACTTTCACAATTTTATGTTTTTTAATATGATATACGTTATATGTGATTTTTTTCCGTTTTATTTTGTTGTATTAATGTAATTATTCTAACCAATTACATATGAGTTAATTCAGTTATTATTTGTTGTATTTAGACGCTGATATAGTTACTTTTACATGAAATTTAAATGTTACTAGATCTAAAACAATTCTTGAAAACTATGTCTAAAGAGATTCTATCAATTTATTTAACATGATTCATATGTCAACAGTTAAGTTCAATGAATAATCATGTGATTATTCTTATTGTTTTATGTTACAAGGATGTTGACATGAGCTCATATGAAGGAATATAAAATTAAAGGTAGGTTTTCACTGAAGGACGGGTGTGCACAAATTCAGAAATAAAAATCAAATTTATGTCTATTTCCAGAACAACATTGTGAAGGAATTGTTAATCGATCACACTCCCATGCTGACACATTGTTTTTGCACAAACAGAGTTTTGGTTTCTATACACTTTTGAAAGTGATTATGTTATTCTCTGCGAGTAGCTTTAAATAAACTATAAGATAATTAGCATTAATAGAAATTTGGTGTAAAATAAGTGTTGCTAGTGTTATCTTCAATTTTTTTTGCAACCGTAAGATAACTAGCATTGATATAAATTTAGTGTAAAAATAGTGTTGTTATTCTTCAATAAAAGATGAAAATATATGTAATTGTGTTTTATTTTTGCACAAAGTAAACATGCTAGCACGCAACTTGAATAGTCCTAATATTGAAAGATATATCCAATTATTAATGTCCATAACGCTCTTTACATAAAGAGATTTTTATATAAATTTTAAAAATATGGTAAAATATAATGGAAATTAAACTATCATTATTTCGTTCACACTCAGATCATCTCCCAAAAAGCAAGAAATTGTGATTCACTGTACAAAGAAAGCATGAAATTATATTTCTACATTAACCATTTTTTTGCTATTAATGTTCATCGAAATTAGGTAGAGATATTTTAGAATTTTAAGTTCTAGCGCTATAATCTGCAAAAATGCAACACAAAATGATATACAAAAAAGTTGTACACATAAAAAAAACCATTTAAGTTACCAATGTCAAAGTTCAACAATCTTACTAAAAAGTTGTATACATAAAAAAAACCATTGACAACTTCAAAGTTCAATAATCAAACCAAGTGACAGGGAAGGCTAGTTATGCGCCCTTCTTGCAAGACTTGGTGGGTACTAGAGGCAAAAACATCCCACCACCATTTTAGATGTTTAAACCACTGCATAAATCTCTCACATGCAAAAGGAAATTTTGTTGGCATTTTGTGAGCCAAAGTCAATTGGAATATTTATTGAATACTCGAGGTTTTGGAACCAAACTTATCCTCATAAAAATCTATATTAATAGTTGTTTTTATGTATTGATGTCTTTTTGCATTTATCAACTATTTAATTTATATAGATACACTAGTTTAAAATTGACTAAATAAACAAAATGCATTAGAAAGACATGGTGTTTTGGACTGTGAGGATCGTAGCCTATACCCAGAATGGGCAGGAAGAGCAAGCCTTGAAACTTCTCCAAGAGATACGCACGGTAGCCATGATTCTGAATGCCAAGACCTTGCCCAAAGTTCTTCTTACGTGCATCAATTTAGCAGCGTTAGAAAGAGGCTTGCCTGTAGAGTCTGCGCTTATAAACATGTCTGCCAAAGGTGGGCAAACAGGAATAACATGCAACAAATTTGACATAATGCCTCAACGAGACACAATAACATAGGCAGATCCCTCGTCTAGTGGAGGGCCTAAAGAAAGTTAATCTACATCCACTATGTCTAAAGAAACCAAATCTTATAAAACAAAGAATAACAACTACAAATCTATTACATTGTCCAATATTTGTGAGGCCTTTCACTGGTGGGATTCTCTGCATCAAGGTGAGTGTAGTGGATCCAGTATCCATTCTCGTTGTTGGACTTCAAGAGCGTACACGAATTCTTGCTAGCTTTATGCAACTTTTTCATGAAGGAAGGAATGTAATGACCCATTTTCGATTTATAGACAAAAGGGTATTAGCATGTATACAACGTATTCATATGATAGCTACATATGCATACATTTCACGCCTTGCACTAATATACTTATTAGATAATTATGAAAAATGTTTAAATAAATAATAAAGGGGCTGAGTACCTAGAATGATTAAGAAGAGAGATATTACCTAAAATTTGACACTCAGAATATACATAATAAATATTTCATAAATATAAGATTAATAAATAAAATTAATATTCTCCACCATAATATTAAAGTTATAAGTTAATAATTATAAAAAAATATATAAATATTCACTTTATTGAATATTATAATTAATTTTTGTAAAGTTAATTTTGATAATTAACATCACAAACATATATATATATATATATATTTAAATTTAAAACTAAAAGTTATCCATTAAACATTTTGAACATGTTAATATCTACACCTATTAAATATCCGTACCTCACTTTCCAACAACAGATAACCTTATGACTCTCTAAATCAAATTTGTCGAGAGCGGTGGAAAAAGGCGATGACCTCCTCGGAAAGATACTTATACAAGTACACAAAAAACTAGAATGGGGGAGGAAAGGGGAACGAAAGAGTGAAATTCTGAACTGAAGATTGGAATTCAGAGTTCAAGGATTGTAATTCAAAACTGGAGATTTGAGTAATTGTTCTTGAAGCTTTTCGTCACAGGGGCCAAAGTGCTTCAATTATGAAGTATTTTGGAGTTGGGTACCAAGGATAATGCCCAATTTGGTAGGGAGGATTTGGTCATTTGGTAACATGAGGGAATTTGAAGCAACGGCAGCCCAAGATTGACATCAAAAGTGAAATCCAGGTATGTGTAGTGAATTTAATTGGTAAATTATGCTCCTAAATTTCACTGTCTCTAATGTTAGAATTAATTTCTTAATTTTCCAAATTTAGAACCCTACATTATTGCAGAGGATCAGGAAGGCGAGTATTTTTAAAGCCCCGGAAAGGACACATAAAGGAAGCCGAGTATTCAAGAATTAGAGGTCATTTTTTCTTGCATTCGTGGAGTTCAGTTTTTTCAGCGTGAGGCCAAATTTCTTTTGGATAAAATTTAGTATTTAGATTAAAATTTTATTAATTAATAAAATTTAATAGTATTGCTATTTATTATAATTATTATAAATCTGATTAACTTAAATTTAATTAATTAATTAATTGTTTTTAGTAAGTTTTCTTTTGATATACTTACTGAAAATATTTCAAACCCTTTGTTACTCATTTTTAAGGGTGGTCTAAGCATTTTAAGTTTTTACCTTTTCTGAGGTATATTTATTTATTTATTTTGATCATTTTAGGCTAAGTGTCTCAGGGTTTTTCATGACTTTGAATCCATTCAAAATTCAAAATACAATATGAGTAACAAAAATTAATGATCTGATAAAAAATGGTGTCACCTAATCTCCACAAAAAAGATAAAAACATAGGATACAACCTCGACCTTATATAAATGGCGAGAAAAGATAAAGCAAACCCAAAAGTGTCAATAACCCAGTCCATGGCCACATTAGGGCTAGAAAATAGTAGGCAAATATTATAATGTGATACCATGATTTATGAACACCCATGCATTTTAATAAGTATTATTATGCGTTAGAATAGATCACCATGCATTAGAACAAGGAGGTAGCAATACCACCCTCCTTGATCTCAGTACCAATAATACCCGCCTTCACGTAATAATAGAAAAAAAAAACTATACCCATAAGTGAGCTTGAAATTATGAAATTATGATTATTAAATCTAAATTATACTTGAGATTTTCATAATCTTATTATATGTCTAGGAAAATTTGTGATGGTAGAGACATATCAATGATGATGACACAATCAGGTAGTGATGCCACCACTAATGCCACCACCATCATCATCGCTATCGCCATTGCCATTGCCACCACGTATACCATCATCGACACCAACCGCTTTAGCACCTGAGATAACTGTTATAATGCGTTCATTGGAAGCCATCTTGGAAACATTAAGAGGGTCGTCAATGACCAATACCAAGGAAGAGAAACATCACCTTAACGAAAGAAACCCATATGAGTCCAAAGGTTTTGATTATAGATGATAGAAGGAAGATATTTCTAGGGAGTTGCAGAAGATTAAACTCCCATAATTTTCAGAAGGGTGAGCTGGAGAGCGTGTTGAAGCATGGCTAGAAGGTATGAACAAATGTTTTGCACTAAGAGAGTAGTCTTCTACCTCCAAGATGAAGATTGTCGTATTTCAGTGAAGAGAAAGGTTCTGTGCTAAATACTTTCCACATTACTTTCAAGAGCAGTAAGCCGAAGACTTTCATATGATAGTCCAAGGTAACAAAACAATGGAGGAATATGAAATAAGGTTTATGGAGCTTGTGAAATATATTCCTTATCTAGATACTTATGAAGTGCTTCTTATATGGATTAAATCCTCAAATCAGGGCCATGGTTAGGATGTTGAAGCCATCATCAATAGTCGAGGAAGCTAAATGTGGCCATTATGTAGAGGAGCATCTGGGGATAAAAATGGATGTTAGACCGACAAGACCACCATAGCCAATATTTCCAGGGAAAACTCCCCAAAACTTCTTCAAGGGAAGTAGCTTGAGACCACCTCTTTATGATAATAGATTTACCTTAAGAGGACTGGGAGCAAGAAATCCCATGATAATTAATACTATAACTGTTGAATCATCAAACAAAAGTCAATGTAAATCTCAAGAAATTACTAACAAAGGAAGAAACTAGAGAGGAAGTAGCACAAGAGGACATAGATCCTTTTCTAGAAACTCTCAATTTGACTTAAAAGGATTACCCCAGGTTAATTGTTGGGGATGTGGAGGACCACACTTTTAGCATGATTATCTGGAAGCCTCGTGAAATGTAATGCATCGAGCAGGAAAAGAACCATCACCAAATACCCAAGGAAATCATAGAATCCACGCAGTAGTCAACAATAATCAAACAGAACATCATTCCACTATAGTGGAATACTCAGGTGATCCAGGTGGATGTTGGTGGCCACCCACCTATCCCATTTGGACCCCCACAACTGTCTCTTTCAGTCTTTTTAGTTTCCTAAATTGTAGCACAGTTTACTATTTTTAGCAGTTTTTCGGGTCCTGAACTTCCGGAGCCGTTTTGAGGCCCTAAACGACGTTTTTTTGGGATTCTGAGGCAACATGGGTCCATGGACCCATGTTGCCTCCCAAAGTGGTAGTACTCGGATAGATCTTTCTAACGAGCTATCGTACGCGTCAAACGGAGATCGTATGCCAAAGTTACGACCCCGGGAAATTGATGTACCAATTTACCCAAACGGGGCCCACAATTTGGCGTTTCATCTTCTAGGGTTAGGTTTCGGGATGTGAAGGGTTTTCCATTGTTTCTCAACAATAAATAGGCCTTCGAGCCTCATTGTAATACAGTTCGGAACAGTTCAGAGGCATGTAGCCACCACATCTCTTCTCAGAGATAAGCTACCATCGCCCTAGCTGGCTTCTTTCCATTTCTGTTTGTAAGCATATTTCAATATTTTACAGTAATGAAATGAAGTATTATTTCCGCTGCATCTCTGTATTTATGGTTATCGCATCTCTGTATTTATGGTTATCTCTGTAATCTATTGCGTTCCTGTTTAAATCCGGATCATCAGGTACTATTAATGGCATAAAAATCAAAATCTTATTTGATAATATTAAAGTCTTTTCCATATCAATATTGGTGCAATATTAATGCAAGGCAGAGGAGTAATAGTGTATGCCTTAAGAAAGTTAAAGCCTCATGAAGAACTCTATGCCACTCATGATTTAGAGTTTCCCAATGTAGTATTAACATTAAAGATACATGACACTATCTTGTAGGGAGAAAATTTATGCTCAAACGCAACCACCAAAGTTTACAATATTTGTTTATTCAAAGAGACCTAAATGCTAGGCAAAGACGATGAAGTGAATTCCTAAGCGAGTATGACTTTGGAATTTCATACATTAAAAGAAAAGAGAACATAGTGGCATATGCTTTAAGTAGAATATATTGGATATTTCCCCTCATACCTATTAAGGTATACTTAAGGAAACGAATACTAGAACATCTCTTAAGAGACAGTTGGAATATAAAAGTGAGATCTAGGTTTGATTGTAAAATTTCAAAAGAACCTAAGTTTGAGGGATACAAACTAGAAGATGATGGAATTTTTCGATTCCATGGAAGGATGTACATTCCTGATAGCGGGGATCTTCGAAACATCATTCTTAAGAAAACCCATAAAGCATTGTATTGTGCACATCCTGGTGTAAATAAAATGTATGCGGATACAAAGAAACTCTTCTTTTGGGCATGTATGAAACATGATATTGTCCAATTCGTTGAAAAATGTCTCGAATGTTAGCAAGTGAAGGTTGACCATCATCATCCAGTAGATCTCCTGCAACCTCACGACATTCCTATGACCAAATGAGAAATAATTTCTATGAATTTTATCATTGGGCTACCTCTTACACCACAAAAGCATAATGCCATTCTAGTTGTGGTGAATAAATTAACGAAAAATTCTCATTTCATTCCCGTAAGAGATACTTACGAATTTGCTAATGTAGCTCGGGTATTTATACATGAAATTATCAGATTTCATGGAGTACCTAAGAATATTATATCAGATAGAGATTCATGATTCACTTCAAGGTTCTGGACTTGTATGGAATCAAACTTAGGAATTCAACTAAATTTAAATACAGCTTATCATCTTGAGATTGATGGACAAAAAAAAATGGTGAACCAAGTACTAGAAGATTTGTTGAGGATGTATGTTATGGAGCAACAAACACATTGGGAAAATTACTTTCCCGTAGTTGAATTTGCATACAATAATAGTTACTGCAGTTCAATCGAGATGCCTCCATTTGAAGCATTGTATGACATAACTTGTAGGACACCATTAGGTTGGGACAGGTTAGAAGATCGAGTGAGAGTGGGGCCAAAATTAATTCAAGAGACGGAGGAATAGATAAAACAAATTAGACAACGATTGAAAGAGGCACAAGGCATAATTTTTTTTTATGTTGATACTCATAAGACAGATAGGAACTATGAAGTAGGAGATCAAGTTTTCATCTGCATCAGACCCAACAAAAGCACCATCTAGTTTGGAAAAGGAACAAAGTTGTCACCCCGATTTATTGAGACATTCATGTTCTGGAAAAAGTTGGACCTGTCACCTATCGTCTTGCACTACTACCCCACTTGCATAAAGTTCATAATGTATTTCATGTATATGTATTAAGACATTACATCGCTGACAAATCTCATAACCTTCAATGAAAGGAACTTCAAGTATCGGACGAGGGAACTATTTTGGTCGAACCATTACATATACTGGAAAGTAGGGTTTGACAACTTAGAAAACACCTGGTAGACCAACTTAAAGTCCAGTGGGACAAGTATAGCCCTAGATTGACTACCTAGGAAGATACAAAGACCATATGTCAAAGATACCCCAACTTGTATTAATTTTGAAGAACTTAAAACATTATTTTGTATATGTTTACTTTATTTTGAGTTGGATACTTAGAACTATTATTTTAAATTATCACATGTAAAAAAATGAATTTTATTTTTCTGGTACATGGATACCCATAAGAATGTGTTGTTTGCGTAACTCTACTGATACATGTTATTTACTTCACTGTGCTAGGACATGGATACCAATATGAAATATGTTATTTAATTAACATTGATTGAATATAAATACCAATATGAAGTTTAGTATTTGATTAACCTTTTTATGAAATCTAAATCACGAATTATGTTATGGATGGAGATATCTATAATTTTTTTCATTTATGCATACATGATTGATGAGATAGAAATAAAAACATGACTGCATTTTAATATGAAAGCTAACTTATGGATATATGGGTTGGATATGGCCAAGTGAATTATATAGTATATAGCAACATATATGAATTATACATAAGTTGTTTGTTTTGAATATATTGATGCATATGTTATAATGTATGAACAAGTGTTTACATTGCAGATAACATTGTTACCAAATGACCACGTGATGAAAAAATCTCCAAGAACAATTGAAGCTCAATGAGATTCCATGGTAGAGTGTTTAAAACCTTGATACTACTAGGAGGGGTGGAGGTATTTCCCACTATTTATCCTCAAAAACCTGGAGTCATGGGAGGAATTTACAAGTCATGCTTCCCTAGATGTGTGATGATGACTGTCGAATGCCTTCCGGGGAATCAGGTCGATATAGTTGATGTTTTCTTCCTTAAAGTCTATGAATGGTTAGATAAATATAGCTAATGCCATGGAATACTCTAGTAGAGGATGGATAAGATGGGAGTGGAAGAGATTAGGAAAGATAAGATGATTCTAAAATAACTTGGGAACGCGACAGAGGCAGGGCATGACTATTAAAGTTGTAAAATTATAAATGTTCAAAACACAAATTTTAAGTGCCCTTACATTAAACAAAAAAATTCAATCTCGAAATGCAATCCTTTCATGATCACCTTAGTCACTAGAGAAATTATTGACATATCATATAAACTCTAACTTCGGGATGAATTTTTCTGAAGGAAGGGAGTATGTAATGACCCATTTTCAATTTATAGACAAAATGGTATTAGCATGTATACGATGTATGCTTACAACTACATATTCATACATTGCATGCATTTCACTAATATACTTATTAAATAATTATGAAAAATGTTTAAATAAATAATAAAGGGGTTTGAGTACCTAAAATGATTAATACGGGAGATATTACCTCAAACTTGACACTTATAATATACATAATAAATATTTCATAAATATAATATTAATAAATAAAATTAATATTCTCCCCCATAATATTAGAGTTATAATTTAATAATTATAAAAAATATATAAATATTCACTTTATTTAAATATTATAATTAAAATTTATAAAGTTAATTTTTATAATTAATATCACAAACATATTAATATATATACCTATAATTAGAATTTAAAACTAAAAGTTATCCATTAAACATTTCAAACTTATTAAGAGTCAATGCCTATTAAATCTTCGTACCTCAACTTCCAGCAACACGTAAGCTTATGACTCTCTAAATCAAATATGTCGAGAGTGGTGGAAGAAGGTGGCAACCGCCTAGGAAACATACTTATATAGGTATGCAACGAACTGGAAAGGGGGAGGAAAGGGGAACAAAAGAGTGAAATTATGAGCTGAAGGTTGGAATTCAGAGTTCAAGGATTGGAATTTAGAATTGGAGATTTAAGCAATTGTTCTTGAATCTTTTCGGCATGGGCGCCAAAGTGCTTCAATTATGAAGTATTTTGGAGTTGGGTACCAAGGATTGTGCCCAATTTAGCAGGGATTATTTGGTCATTTGATAACAGGAGTGAATTTGGAGTGACGACAGCCTAGGATCAACATCAAAAGGGAAATCTAGGTATGTGTAGTGAATTTAATTGGTAAATTCTGCTCCTAAATTTCACTGTCTATATTGTTAGAATTAATTTCCTAATTTTCTGAATTTAGAACCCTACAAGGAAACTTAAGGAGGAAAATCTACTCAGTGATTATGGAATTACCAAGAATGCTTCAATAACTCTCATTGCAAGCTTAAACGATGGTGCTAGGTGCAGGGGCACCTTCTACTTTTAAGTCCAAGTCTTTCAAAAATGCCCTCAAGCTAGGACCCAAATCTTTGACACATAAAGATATATCGTGTCCAACATTTTTGTGGATAAATTTATGGGCACCTCATCTCTTGAAGTGGTAAACACTAGTACGAACTTAAGGGTGGAACAATATCAATGGCAGATGATTATCTATCATTTTAATGGATTTTACCCCTTGACATATTCTCTACAGGAATGGGCTCACCAAAACTGGTCTCAAAATATAGAGTTGATATTATGCTAAAAGGATTTTTTGTGGTGTTCTTAAAAAAATTAGAGGATCAACAAAAGGTTTTTGAATAGGGACCCTGGTTTTGGGGACAAGTTAGTCTATCAATGCAATCATGGTTCCCGAATTCCAATCCTCTTAACATGACATCTTTGGCTACTCTAGTATGGGTAAGGCTTCATAACTTACACATCCATTTCATCCAATCAGAAATCTTAGAAGAAGTAGGTGATTTAATAGGTTACTTCATCAAAATAGACAGTGAAAGGATTTCAAAAGGAATTATCACATTTGTCCGCATATATGTTGAAGTGGATGTTAGTAAAGTGGAACCAGACAAAATCCTACTCAAGTGGAGGAGTAAGGAGTATTCATAACCATTGGATTATGAAAATACTATTTTTCAATTCACGACTTGTCAATACGCTGACCCCTTCAAAATGCATGTCCCTTTTCAAAAGGGTCTTTTTCCCTAGGAGTCAAAGAAAATCAGTCATGGATGACATGGTTTGAAGGAAGAAAAAGGGCCTAACAATACTATAGGCCAAGAGAAGGACAATACTCAACAATAGAAGACATATTCTAATAAATCAACTCCTCTAGCCTCAACTCAGCATCTAGTGGCACCATCCCATCCCTTAGTAAAGGAGATTCATCCTGTTAATGAAAATGAAAGAGAATTTGCAATAATTGTGTCTGCAATAAGTGGGAAAAAAGAAAACCACAAATCAAATCACTCAAATAGTGACAAGGAAATGATAAATATGGTTGAACCTCTGGCAATGGAACTATCTCATAGAAATTATGACATTGTTCCATTTTCAATTGTTCTTGATAACTTTGCGGGTTGGATTGATACACGCAAGGGAAAAATGAAACACCCATGATGTATCATAGTTTTTGATACTAGAAATGTAGTGAATGTAGTTTTGTGTACTGTGGTTACGTAGAAACTTCTGTGGGTTAACCTGATAATGCAATATAAATCAAAGCAGAATACTATAACCTAATTCTACAATCAATTTTCGGACGCTTAAAGATCAAGTTGAACAATATAACCAGAAGAAGAATAATCAATGCACAATACACATGAAAATGCTTTGGGGAAAGCCTCATCTAAAAACCCCACACTATTGTATTATCATACATGGTGGAAATACATAGGAATTATATAAAGCCTTAACTCTCGCAGCTAGCCAACACTCAGTACAATCCTCACAGATGCTCACAGGAAATCTTGGCTTCTCTCCAGCCTTCCTCTTTGCCCTCCAAGATCCTATTTCCTTGTGTTGTTCCTTGTGGATGATTAACCTTCAACCAATTGGAAAACCTCTTTCAAAACTACGCAATCCTCAAGGATAAATCCTTGATTGCATGCATGAGTTTTCTCCATGAGAAAACAAATGCAACTCATAGTACACTGTCCTTGACTTTAATCTCAACTAGGTCTTTCTCAGAATAGACATGCATGAGTTTCTAATGAGGGAATCTTCATTTAACTGGAGTACACTAGTTGAGTGCATTAATGCATCAACTGACTGTTAACTCACTATTAGTTCCTGAAACAGTTTATAACTAATTTAACTAGACTTAACTCAGTAAACTGAGTTAACTAATTACAACTCAAATATAACTCAATCTTATCTCCTTAATTTAAGGGATAACTCTTGCATGACTTCAGAAAGACTTCTAACTTGAATTTCTCCAACTAATTAATTTAAAATAAATTAATTAATTATTTCCAAGTAGTTGTTAAGAGTAAATTCGATTTTAATTCACAATTTAATTCAAGGAAAAATTAAATTGGAATATTCTTATTGCCATATTTCAACACTCCCTCTCAACAAGAAAGGGATTATCTTCCACCCCAATCCTGTCTCTATGGAACTCGAATTTACACTTTGACAATGCCTTTGTCAAAATGTCAGCATCTTGCTCCTCTATCAAAATATACAGTAGAAACATGATCCTCTCGACCTGTGAAAAGCCACGAGCAACAAATCTTGCCTTATGCTTCTCCAAACTACCATCAACAGCTTGCTTCACCTTGTAAAGCCAACAAAAACTCACAACTTACTCGTTCTCCAGTCTTAGAACCACATCCCAAACACTGTTATGAACTATGGAGTCATACTCCTCCACCATAGCATCAACCCAAATTGGCTACTGCACTACTTCCTCAAAGGAATATGGCTCGGTCTCAACAAATTCCCCAGCAAGGGCCATGTAGCTAGTGTACCTCTCAGGTGACCTCCTCTGTCTACATTGAGAAGATGGTGCTCCCACATTCTCTCTCGCATCCTCCAACAATTTGTCAGCTTCTCTTGTGCGCTTCTATCCATCTCTGGAAGACTCTTCTTGAGTGGATGTCTCCACTCCTAGAACCTCTGCATGCGGCTGCTCCACATTAGTCTAAGGCTCCTCGTCCTTAGGAACCAACAGTTCCTCCATAGCCTCTAGTTGGAGCTCCCTCTCAAGGGAAACTCGCAAGGCTTTCTGCTCATCAAACTTGAGATCTCTGCGAACTACTCTCCTCTGACTGGTAGGCAAGTACACCCGATAGTTGTGAGGTGTATCAGTGTACCCCACAAATATCCCCAACTCTGATGTCGGCTCAATCTTCTTCCGTGCATCCTTTGTCACATGGCAATATACCGATGAGCAAAAGATCCTGAAGTGACCCACATCTGGTCTCTTACCGAAGAAAGCTTCCTTTGGTGTCTTCATCCCAAGTATGCGATGCAGGCTTCTATTCTGCAAATAGACCGTTGTGTTGCATGCGTCAGCCCATAAGTGAAATGGTAGGCCTTGGTCATGCAGCATTGCCCGTGTTGCCCCTACAATAGTTCTGTTCTTCCTCTCGGCCACCCCATTCTGCTGTGGGTTTTGAGGTGCCATCAACTCTCATTTAATTCCTTCCGCTGCACAAAAGTCCTTAAACTCTTGAGAGACATATTCTCCACCGTTGTCACTTCTCAAGGCCTTGATCTTCTTCCCCCACTCTTTCTCGACTAAAGCTTTGAACTCACAAAACTTTGTGAAAGTTTGGTCCTTCTTTTGCATGAAATAAATCTAGCATTTACGAGAATAGTCATCAATGCAAATAACATAATACCTTTGCTTCCCTGTGGATGCCGTCAATAATGGTCCACACAAATCAGTATGAACTCGCTCTAAGATAGCCTTTGCCCGACTGTCTCGATCATGAAAGGAAGACTTGGTGTACTTTCCCAAGGTACAACCTTTGCATGTGCCAACTTACTCAATTTTACCTTTGGGAAGTCCTTTAGATATCTATTGCATTATCTTCAAAGCCCCATGATACAAATGGCCCAACCACTCGTGCCACAACTCACCAATGTCTTGGGTTTGCACCAATTCTGCTTTCGTACTCAATGCTGCACAATAATCTACTTCTAGTTTATAGAGATTCTTCACCTGAATCCTTATCCTCTTGATCTGAACCGTCGCTATGTGTCTTAGGAACGCCTTTCCTTTATTGAAGACAACATTCTAGCCTCTGTCCTCCAACATCGTGACCGATACCAAGTTCTTCTTCAGTCCAGGCACATACATCACATCTGTCAAGGTGAGAGGAGCTCCATGTTCCCTCTGAAAAGCAACCATGCCCACTCCTAAAACATTATACCTTCCGTCATCACCCTCTCTATGTGCATCTTGAGATCTTTCTCCTCCAAGGCACTGAATAAATTTTTATCACCGATCATGTGGAATGAGGCTCCACTGTCAAGATACCAGACACAACCCATCATCGATGACACCATGCATGCGATGACGGTAAAGTCCATTTTGAACTAAGAGGCTAATGCCTCACCTTCCGATCCTTCCGAGGATCCCTTCTTGGACTTCTTCGATGGGCAATTAGTCGCATAATGTCCCATCTTGTGATAATTAAAGCATCTTACTTTAGACATGTCACCCCTTTTCCCTCCATGAGAAGAATTCGATTTGAAATGGGAAGCATTCCCCTTCCCTTTCCTTGCCTTACTTGTTAAGGCCATATTTTCTTCATCATCATTCTTGGATGAAGAACCATCTCGTGTACTCCTCCTGATCTCCTCCTGCATAAGATCTGACCACAGTTGTTCATAATCTGGCGGTTTCTCCCTTCCATTCACAAAGTCTTGTTAGCTATTCCAACTGTTTGGAAGGCCAAGGAGAGCGAGGCTCACCATATCATCATTGGCCATAGTTATTCCCACACTGCCAAGCTCATCTCCGCAGGTGGTGAGCTTGTTCAGATAAGTGGAAATAGTATCACCCTTCTCCATCTTGATTCTTTGAAGCTTATCCTTGTGCGCCAATTTCCTTTGGTCGAAACTGTTTGGTAGAGGTCGTTCAATGTCTTCCACATTGAAAATGGAGTATCCTTCCCATGGAGACTCAAGACAATATGGTCTCGAACTCCCCCAAGGACGATCCATCTCACCTTCGCCACACACTTCTTCCACTCAACCAACTCTTGTGCATTAGTTGAAGCTGGCTTTGGGATTTCTTGATTAATGAATTCCTTCAAGCTATTGTCTTCTAATACAACCTCCATTCTATCTTTCCATGCTATGTAATTTGAGCTACCTTCCAAAGCATACTCGAGTCTCAAGCCATAGAATGCCATTGGCCAACCTTGAAGTACGATATGAATTCGATTTTCACCTGCAACCCCGAGCTTCAAACTTCGAATTCTCTTCTTAGTATACTGTTCAGAGCTCCGATACCATGTAGATAATTTCTACAAATCCAACTCTAATACCATGTAGAAAATTTCAACAAATCCATCTCTGATACCATGTAGAAAATATGGTGTAGATTAACACGATAATGCAATATAAATCAAAGAATAATACTATTAGCTACATCTACAATCAATTTGCAAAAGCGTAGATATCGAGCTGAACAATATAACCAAAAGAAGAAGAATCAATGCACAATACACATGAAAATACTTTGGGCAAAGCCTCAGCTAAAAATACCACATTATTGTATTATCATACATGGTGGAAATACATAGGAATTATACAAAGCCTTAGCTCTCACAGTTAGCCAGCTCAATACAATCCTCAAAGATGCTCATAGGCAATCTTGGCTTCTCTCCAGCCTTCCTCTCTGCCCTCCAAGCTCCTATTTCCTTGCGATGTTCCTTGTGGATGATTAACCTTCAACCAAGTGGAAAACCTTTTTTAAAACTATGCAATCCTCAAGGATAAATCCTTGACTACATGCATGAGTTTTCTCCATGAGAAAACACATGCAACTCATAGTACACTGTCCTTGACTTTAATCTCAACTGGGTCTTTCTCAAAATAGACATGCATGAGTTTTTGATGAGGGAATCTTCAGTTAACTGGAGTAGCACTAGTTGAGTGCATTAATGCATCAACTGACTGTTAACTCACTATTAATTCCTCAAATAGTTTGGAACTAATTTAACTGGACTTAACTCAGTAAACTGAGTTAGCTAATTACAATTCAAATATAACTCAATCTTATCTCCTTAATTTAAGGGATAACTATTGCATGACTTCAGAAAGACTTCTAACTTCAATTTCTCCAACTAATTAATTTAAAATAAATTAATTAATTATTTCCAAGTAGCTGTTAAGACTAAATTTGATTTTAATTCACAATTTAATTCAAGGACAAATTAAATTGCAATATTCTTGTTGCCATATTTCAACAGGTTATTGTTGATGAATACATGTTGTAATTTTCTTTTTTGAAGTAATATAATTTAATTTTAAAAAATATTAAATAATCAAAGTAAATAAAATTTTCACAAGAAATGGTAAGTTTATATTATAGTAACAAAAATTCACTTGAAGGATGATACAAAATTACAATAGCTAGATGTTGTTGTTAGAAGGAGCCATAGTTAAACTTAAGATTTGAAATTTCCACATAGTTTAACATAAGGTTTGAAATTTCCATAAACGATTATGAGTAGTAAAGACTATGTGGTTCAACAAAAAAAATTACAATGTAAATTTGGAGATGCATTCTTGAGACACTTATACATAAGAAATACATTTAGAATAAAATTGTGGGGTGTGGAGAGTTTATAAATGTTGGACTTGTAGAAGAAACTCGAAAACAACAATGTTGAGGTCAGGGATAGTGGAGCTCGCTTTTGACGAGTAAATATATCCAAAATCCTAGGTAAAAGCCATATGAAACCTTGATGATGCATAGCACTAATGTCTGAAACAAACCTTGAATGGTGTCAGTTTCATCTTAAACTCGGTAGATGAGATCCATGTTAAATCAATATCTCCTTCGTTGTTCCTAGTTGAGCTTCTAGTTTGGTTAAATATATTTTTATGGAGTGTGAGGTGGAGTGAAGGTCAATGATGTCACCCTATTTCTTGTTTAGAGTTGTCTTTAAAGGTAGGGAGGTTATGCATAGCCATAGCAGTAATGCGATCCAAGGAGGGACAAGTAAGAAATGAGAAAGGGCTAGGGGAAACATATGACATAGGGATGAGTAGATAGATGACAACAAATGAGAGTAATGAAGGAATATGAACCTCAAAATGCTAAACTTAGGGCACATAACTATTTGTATTGTCCAAGATCAAATCCAAACAAGGACAAGATTACCCAGTGGGATGGCCTTTTCCCTTGGAGTGTATAAGATCCCATCTTGATTTGGGGTATTATGTGAGGGAGGCTTATGATGAGGAACATGGAGTAATGAGAGTAAATGGGATGATGGGGAGGACATCTCATGCATGAATGTGAAACAACGACCCTGTAACATGTATTTTGTGAGTAGGTGAGAGGTTTAAGTGAAAGTATTGTCATAGAGTTGGGGTTGTTGAAAAATTACCATTAATAACTTGAATCTCAACATTTTCTAATAGTGATTTATTTGTTTGAAGGTTGATTAAAGAGTTTTGGATTTAGGGGTGTGAAAGAATGCTCGCTTAAGAAAAGAGGAGAAGAAGATGTAGATCATAATGAAAATGGATTTTAATGACAATTCAATAACGTTAATAGCTAAACACATGTCAAATGGTATTTATAGAGTCACTCACAACATGTAGATTTTGAATTATAAGACGTAACTAAATCAAAACCTATTAGGAAAGGGCAGGCCTCAATTTAATTATTGGTTGCAATGCTAAAATTCCAAGAATATCTAATTTCAATGTTTCCTAGTCTCATAAATTACCCAACATCTATCACCTTTAAATCATCAAAATAAATATCACCTTTAAATCATCAAAATAAACATTAATACTAATAACATTAAATAATTAAATGTTTGAAATTATAAATTAATCATTTGAGGGAATAAATATAAAGAATGTTTTATGATCATCATTTCAATTGTATATTGTATATATATTTTTAAATTTTAAAATAAATAAAAATATTAAATAAATCCAAGTCATTTTTATGTTAAACACATTGTTAAAATATTTTATACATAAAAATATGAATATATTGTATTTAAAAAATAATTAATATTAAAATCATGATTGTAGTTTTTAAAATATTGTATTATTTTGTTTTTAAACTGAAATTGGCGATCGTTTTATTTCATATTATATATAAAATTGTACTACAACGATACACGAGTTATATTGAGTGAGGCTTTTCCACTTGAGAAATCAGGTTTTCCATTGGCTAAAAAAGCTCTCTTTATTATTAATAATAACATCTTAGATAGTTAGAGTTTTATCCGAAAGAAATTGATTGATTTGTAATTGTAAAGTTATAAATATTTATAAATAAGAAATCAAATAGAAGAAATATAATATGTATAGAAAAATTTGAGGGTTAATATTTGAAAGTGGGCTAATTTTTCGTGATTTAAAAAAAAAATATTCGCCAATTTCAATTTTTTTTTTCTAAAAATGATTTGCCCAAATTTAATAGTATAAATTTTTTTTACTTTAGAAATTGCAAAAATTGTATAAAGATTATATATAAAACTGTTATAAATTTTCATGTTTTTACAAAGATATCAACAAACATTTTATAATTTGCAATTTGGGGACTAGTAAGATTCGCCAAGGTTTCTAAACTTTAAGACAAATTTTCATCCTTCAATTTTTCCATGATGATATGGGAAGTTGGCCTTCTCTCCATTGCTATTTCTAAGATTGTCTCGTTCTTTAATTTTGTTTTCTTTTCTTGGTTGTTTGTTGTAATACCCTTTGTGATCACAATTGGGTCATCAAAGGTCCCATTTGAACTATGGGAATTTTTACTCTAACCACTATTCTTATCTTCTTCATTCATGACCTTGGTCAACATTCACAACCCTAGTATTATAAATCTAGTCTAGTAGGTTTAAGTGCATTGCTGACCAACGCCTTGGTAATCTAGTAGGTCTCCACTGTTCATTAGCATTTGGTATTATTAGTGTGCATGTGGATCAAGTCACTCACCTGATCAATCACAACTGTTTTTTGTCACAACCTTTCCTTTGTTCAACCTTTGTCATTTTTTTGGATCCTGAAGTTCCTTGTTGTTGGTGGCTAGCCTTCCCTATCCACCTCCTTCCACTTACAATTCAACCTTACATTAGTGCCATTCAACCACCACTATCCAGTTTTTTCACCTTAGCATTCCTCGAATCACTTATTGAATAACTAGGAGAATAACCAAAAAATAAAACTATCCAAACTACTAGTAGAATTCGAAGAGATTTGATGAACCAAGCTCTATGATCAATTCCTACAATCCAAACCCAACAATTGCTCACCAAAAATCCTTTTCCATTTTACAGTATGATATTTCGTGTCCTTGAATTTATATCCATTTTACGTCTTCATGTTTGTTGTCTCCATTTCCCTATGGATACCATCATATTTACAATGAAATCATGAATACCATGTGCTCTAATATCATCCATTCTCATTTCCCAAACCATTTTGATATTACATGAGGTCCCGTGCCCTTCCCACTCACAAGAGTAATGGATATTGGCCATAGTGGCTAGGGTTAGATGATGGCGGGAAATATATAACCATGTCCCGTCCATATCTCCCTTATCAAACAAATTGATGATGCTCGCTCTCTCCACGAGTTACCACCATTGTCCTCAGGAAAAACTTGTAATGCTGACTAAGTCTCTCCATGAGTCCCCGCCGCTATCCTTCGTGGTGGTCGGGTAGTGACTTGTGGTGGTCCCATCAAAATATTTCATACTTATGAAAGTAGAAGTGATGATGTTCATAATTAATTTCCACTATGGATTCATATAGCCAAGAGTGAATGTATCAATGGTTTGGTTCGATATAGGAGTCAAGAACACCAATATGTGAGTGAGTAGCCCAAGGCTATGCATCTAATAGTTTGATTCATATTCCTATAGTTTGTGATGACACAAAAATGAAAATTAGAAAACGGTGGATTGGTTTAAAGAAGAACAAGTCAACTATGGCCATATGCACTGGACCTTGCCCCACAGATTTTGGTTGGATGAGGAATATTAGGAGATCTTAGGATAGATATTTATCTACCCGTATCAAAACTCCAAAAATATTAAAGGAGGTTTCAGTTGGTGGTATGGGAGGAAAAGTGTCAAACAAAGGGAGAGGGCCTAAAGCTCTAGCCCAAAAACTAAATTTTAATTGCTCTATGTTTGGTTCTTATGATGGAACCCTATTTATTTGGTGTGAGTATGAGGGTAGACACCTAGATGGTTTGAGGTTTGACATCAAACATTTTTAGTTACTAACGCTAGAGGGAGTAGAGTCAGAGGAAAAAAAAAAAAATTGTGACCCTTGTACCATCAAACTTTTTTTCTTTTTTTTTTAGGATGCATCTTCGATCCTTTTTTTTTCTTTGGGGGTGTTTGTACTTTTTTGTCACTCGATTTGATAGAAGGAAAGCTATGTTGACGTTTATTCAGTTGAAGTTGCACAGGTTCAAATAAGGGTAGAGATTTTGGTTAAGACCGTTGCTAGGAAAGTTGAGATATTAGGAAAACGAAGGGTGAAAAACATGAAGGCAAGGGACAGTGTTATCCGCTTGGTATTAGGTATGGATGTTAGTCTTGAATAGGAGGTGATGTTCACAAAACATAGTCTGATTGGGAAGTTCATATACGAATGAGTGATAAAAAGGCACTTTTGGATTAGGTGGGGAATAAGTGGGCATAGGTACTTGGGTATACCCCACAGATAGACCTTTTGATGAAGGGTTGGAGTGTGTAGTTTTCATATCTTAGGAGGATGTAGATAATTTGTAGAGTAGGGTCTTGCTGTGTGAATACTCGAGCTTAGTGCTCGAGAGATGACATCTCGATTTTCATCCTCAAATGGAAAATATAGGGTTCAAAACTTTTGGGTGCTACTTATAGGCCTCCCTATCAATCTATAGACCCAAGACATTTTGGAAAAATTAGGGAATTTATTTATTTATTTATTTTTTTGATTCTCAATCTAATGAATCTGTGGGAAAAATGATGTCATGAGTCCTCGTTGAGGTGGACCAAAGTAAATGCCTGATTGGAGAATTTGAGATCACGTGGCGGGAGTGGGTGTTGAAACAAATGGTAGAGTACTGGCGAGTTCCTTTTAGATGCACCTGGTGTAGGGAGATGGGGCATATATGATGTTTGTGTCCTTATTACAATTTTCCATATATGGAGTTGCCGGTAAAGGAGAGGAGTTTTGAGAAAGTTGGTTCATCACTTAGCAAAGGCTTAATGTTTCTTCAAATAAAATATGTCACAAAGTTTCTTTGTTGGGGAAGGCAATAGATTCAAACAATACATGCATCACAGTGTCATTGAACTTGTTAGAATATTTGGTGAAAAAAGGTATGTTAGAACTTGTCAATGCTTCTTCTTTGAGATGTGGAAATCCTATAGCAATCTCCTCTTCTTATGTTATAAGTCATAAATCCTCTAGGGTTAATAGTTTGGGGATATTTTTAGATGCATGTATTCAATTGGGTTTTCCTCAACCTTCTTCCCTATGGGTAGTCCAATTACCTTTTCTGAGAAGGTTGGGTGGAGGGGAGAAGATAGGGAATGTCCCATGTAGAACTTATGTGAAGGATTGGTGTACTTTTCAAGACTCGAGGGTGCGAGAAGTTGAATGGGGAGGAGTATGGGGGAGCTCCTAGTATCTATCTTGTGGTATCATATGTTCCTCACAAGCTTTTGGAGGGGTGACTATACTTCCGATTACTCAGAAAAGGTCCCCTCCTCTATGTCATGTCTCACAAGCTATTACGTCGAAAATGATTGCGCATATTTTTTACCTAAATTTGAAAGAGGCGCTATTTTCCAACTTATGGAATTTTGGTTCCATTTAGTCTACTCTGAAAGGGGTGGAGATAGTTTGTTAGGTCCCTATAATACTAATGTAGCCCCTATATTAATATTTTGTGCCCCATATAAGCCCACTATTGTTATTGTTGTGCCCTTACATTATTATTGTTATCTAGGTGCTAATTATATTTTGACCCTCTAGACTCCTATATATACCAAGGAGGTCTTGCCATTTAATAATCCAAGAATTGTTCATTTATGTGATGCAAAAGGAGGTTCCGCCCTCAAAGTGGCTTATTATTTAGTGGTTTATCTTTATTTTCTTATGTTTCCATGTTATTTTGATCTGGATTCATAACATTTGGTATCAGAGCTCTTGATCATAGGGTTTTGTTGCTTCAAACAAGTCACTATGGATTTTTCGCTATAATTTTTTTTTTTGTAATCTCGACATGAATACATCTTCATCATGTCCAATATATCACCCTGATAAGTGCGGGGAATTGAACTAGTGACTTCACATCAAGGAGTGCCTTAACAAAGCACCTAATCACCGTTTATCCAAGACCTTGTAGATTTTGCTATAATTTTATTTTTATTTATTTATTTATTTTTTCATTGAAGCTTAAAATCATGAAATTTTTACCATGTGGAGGAGAGATCTTGATGAACATCTGGTTACAATTTCAGACCTTGTTTCATTACATTTCCGAAGATAGAGTATAAGGAATTTAGGGTTTATGTATGGTCTAGAATTCAATCTCAAATAGGCATCCCAGGAAAAAATCATCATAACTTTTCTTCGAGCATCAAATTTGAATTTCGTAAGAAGTAAATGAAAGTGCATAGACTATATTTCTCAGGTATAAGTTTTAAATTCAAAGGTTAAAACTGTAGACATTATGTGTAGATTAGCAACTTCTCATGAAGTTTTAATCAAAATCACAAGACACAAATCTACTCCACTGCTCTGCAGACATTAATTCACAATATAGAACAAAAATTTTAGACATGCAATAAGAAATAACAGACATGCAACAAGTATTTTCCTTAGGGAAAGAAAACTTTGAAAAACCACAATTCCTACTTGCATTAAATCAGAAGAAAATAGATGTATTACAATTGCTTTTCTCAACTAAGCACATCTTGCAAGTGCATAAACTATCTCTCTACTCACTAAGAATATCTTAACCAAACTTAGTCAAATTTTTCCTTTGCTTGAGCTCCTATTTCCTTGTGTTGTTCCTTGAGAAATTAGACCCATTATTTAGGAAGTTCCTCAAATTGATTGTGCAATTACTTTAGGCTAATCATGTGACTGCATGCAACACCTGCACACTCAAGACTAATATACAACTGATGTTATACTTCCTTGGAATCTCCACCTCAACTGGGTAACTCAATTCTCTTCATGCACTAGCTATTTTTGATTGATTGATCAGTTAACTGGATGATTACTGAGTTTGACTGAAGTCCCACTGCTTAACTGACCTTCCACGAGTTCCTTCAAAAGTTGGAACTAGTTTAACTGAAAACAACCTAAGATAGCTCACCTTGATTGCTACAAATTAGCAATCACACATGCTGAACTAAAATATAACTCCAACATATCGCAAAGGAACATATTGAAATGATGCCATACACACTGAAAGTGATAGCATAGCGAAATAGAGAAATTCCAATCATCGTAGAGAAGAAATATCATGACAATAGCGATGACCATATAGATATTACAAAGACACGTATCCAAAAAAATTACTGAGATGCAAATTGATATATACCACAATGAGAGATCATACCAATGTGCCAAATCATATGATTAACGAGAAAGTGCAGACTCAGAGTGAGAATCATGTATCTTTGAGAGTGAGAGATATGTGCCATTAAAGGTGAGATATCATAGTAATGTGGGATATTACAAAGTGAGAGTAGACATGAGTCTTGTAGCCAATGCGAGAGATCTGAGGATAGTTCTAAGCCATTTCAGAGATGTGAGACTTGAATCCATAATGCGAGAGTAGACAAACGAGATTCAAACATGAAAGAGGGGAGACCTACACAATTCAAAAAACTCAGAACTAATGTTATCCAAATTATCACACAATGGATAATATATAGTTGTTTGCTAGTCCAATGAGGTGTCTTTTTGTGGTTGGGCCAACATGAGTCCAACCTACAAAAATTCCAAATCTTTAAAATATTTTACCCTCCAAATATATTGAAATTGACTTGATGATCGTAATGTAATTCCTTCTGATTAATCATGTACAATTATAATTCATAATTAAATATGGGTTGGGGAATTTATCCCTAACTGCCCAAAATTAACAAGATGATAAAGATGAATATGAATAGGATGCCTATGATGTAAGCAATTCTAGAAGAGAACATGGTATTATGATCATGTATGTCATATGTTATTAACTCTTTCTTATGTATGTAATAGTGCTGCAATATTTTATGATGTGAATATAATCTTTTAGTTTGTTTAGTGAAGAAGTTTTGTAGCCAGAAATGAGTTCTACCTATAACTTTTTTTTTTCCTCCTTGAACTATTTTTTAGATGTTGCATTGTAAGTACACTTTGGCATGTTCATAGAGAATGCAATATTGAGTTTGATATATCCAGTATCTTGAATACTTTCCTACATAACTGGTGAGTACAATATATGGGACCCACGTATCTCGACATATTGAAGTAGACCCGTAGGATGGTTAGTGAATTAGTATTCATGGTAAATTGATGTTAGGACTAGTAGTACAATAGGTTCCCAGTTAATTTGAGGTATTAGTGGTACTTTATTTTGTAGCTGGTACATGATGACAATTCTTTAAAATGAAGGGAGGAGTATGGACACTTCCTAAGATGTAAGCGAGTTGTATTGTTCTCACTTGAGAAAACCAAATGTTGGTTGTAGCCTAAATTTTGGGAGTTGAATGGTGAGTTTGCAGCAAGGAGGATAGAGACGTCCTAGTTACAATGGAGAGATTGTCACTCTTTTCATTTTTTAGAAAGCCCAAGTGAAGATAAGGAAATCATGCGACAATAGAGATAATAGATACAATGCTTGTTGAAGTGTGATGGTAGTAGTGGTTGCAATGGTAGCAGTGGAGAAAAATTGGTGGTGGAAAAACAAAGGTAACAAGGTTTAATTGTATGTTGATTTAAACAAACTAATGAACATACTATAATATGAATCACCCATTTAGTTTGTAAGCAATTATATAGTGTCATTTGTGACTTGATGTGGTGGTCCTTGAGAATGTATGTATTTGGTACCTCCATGAGAGGAGATTTCCATTAAATGTACTTGGGTCAATGGTGATTTACATCTAGTGAGGCATGTGTACCCCCATCTAGTTCATAGTAATTTGAAAACCACTTTCTAGTGTAGGTTTGTAGTAAGAAAAAACCAATTGTATTTGATGTTTGTGGTCATCTATAAACCACTTGGTGTGATGGTTTGTTGTCATTAAAAACCACATGATGCATTATTTGTGGCAAGTAGAAACCATGTGGGGATGTGATGAAGTTTGTGAGAGAGGGTACATATGGATAGTGGTTCCTATAGAGTGTTTTTATTCCTTGGTAGTTTGATGCAAAAGCATTGAAAGCATAGTTGAGGGTAAGTTGACAAAACCCAAAACATGGTTACAAATAAGCCAAGAAAACATAGGATGATGATGGTGGTGATATAGGGGAATCAAAGGTGTTAGTGTCAATCTTTGTAGCCTTCCACCAGTGATAAAATATGCTCTTATAAAGTGGTCTTGGGGTGTCAAAGTCAAAGTTTTGTCATTTCAGTGAGTCTTCAAGTAAAATTTGATCACTAGGAATTAGGTCTAGGATTGTTTTCACTCCTTCCAAAGTTTTCCAAGTATTGGTCAATGTCACCATTCGGCTGAGTGTACCATCATTCAAAGAGTTGTCATCATTATTTCATGTTCCAATGGGTCATTTTACACCTTGTTCGTGCTTCAGTTGTGCTTAGGTAAGGCTCATTTCCCTCTCCTATTGAAGGTAATTTTTATTGGATGGTCAAATCATCAAAAAAAACTTATATCCTGATGCTTATACACCTTCCCCTATACTTAATATACCTTCTTAAACACTTCCCATCACTAATATCCCTCAAATTCATCATTTTCCCACAATCCCTAGCCTATTGCTACAATTTGACACTTTTCTAGGTTAGGCATGTGTTTTTCCCTTTTGGACCCCTTCCCCTCACTCAATCCTTGAAATTCAACTTTCCCCTACTTCCTAACATTCCCCCCTACTTCCCAAAATTTTCTCAATAATTTAGAAGCCCCTCATCTCCTTCATTTCCCTTCATTTCTACAAATCCCCTGTTCCACACATTGGGATAGGTTTTATTCAAATGATGTTTCTGAGCAAGAAAAGATGAATTTGACAAAAGTGAGAGAGATTTTTGTCCATAATAGACCCAAGAAGAAAAACCTCCTTCAGTTTTTACACAGGTCTCATGGTTTGGAAGAAATGTCCAAACAATCATTTGCCATAAGAGAGTTGTTGCACTTGTGGAGTGACCTTGGGAAAATCAATATTTCTCCTAGCTGGAGTGTCCAAATGAATTGCTTGATGAGTCAAATACTAACTAGACACATATATATTTCCAATGAGCTATCATGATCTCAATTTGGAGTTGAGGAAGACCTCCAAAAGTTGACTGCAACAACACTCTGCATTTTGGCAGCCTCATTCTGCACATTTTGACCAGTCTTGGGAGATTGAGCTTTTGACAGGGAAAATAAGCTCCAAATTGAAACATTCAAGATGTTATGGAAAGTAGACTCGACAAGATTTCTGACAAGCTATCCCACACCTATTTTGGACATCTGGAAGGCATTCAAAAGTTGGCTTGAAGTGGCACTGTGCGTTCAGGCCGGAGCGTTGTGCGTACAGGCTGAGCGCTGCACGTAGAGTGGTTTTGGCAGTGGAAAAAATAACGGTGCTGCGCTTTCAGAAGGGCGGTGCACGCCTATTGGAGGTGCTGTGTGTTGGGCCAACAAATGCCAAAAGACCTCCTACCACCCTAAAATACATCAAAATTTCCCTCCTTTCCCTCAAACAAGTAAGTTTTCTTCCCTTACTACATTATTCGTTTGCAATCAAAGCTTTTAAGGATAATTTACCATAGCAATGTGAAACCCTAAATCATCCCCTAGTTATGCCTAAAACCCTAACCCCAATTATTCCTCCCATCACCTATCACTAAAACTCTAAACCCTTTCCCTATATCGCTACATAACATTTGCATCCCTTTATCCTTCTTCCCAAAAGCAATATCTCAAGAAACCAAGCCCCTCTCCCTTATTTTTATGATTCATACCCTCCCATTCATTTTCTAGCCCACAAGGTCACCTCCGCTTCCATTATTCTTAATCACCCTTGCTCACACCTTTCATCCCTTTTCTAGGAGTGCATAGCCTCAGAATTTGCAAACATGGACAGAGAAGATAGAGACTATGAGGAGGAAAACACTGGCAGTGACAGTTCAAAAAATAGATCTAGGCATCAGAGAAAACCACACAAAGGTGGCAAAATTATCAGGGAAGAGCCATCAAACCTCAGAGAGTTGTAGGCCTCTCATTTGGTTGTCACTTGTTTCAAGCATCTAGGGTGCTATGAGTTCTATGAGCAGGTGGAGAGAGTTCAATAACATCCTAAACTCACCAGGATTTTTGTGGCCAATCTTTATGACAAAAATGTGACTCTTGCTGGGGTGACATTCACAGTTTCACCCTCCATCATTACGAATGCGACCAGGATTCCAAATGCGGGAGAGAAATGGTACAAGGCATAGGACCTGGATGAACACTAATATGAGCCTTACATCAAACCTAGGTACAGAAATGAGGCAAAAAGGATTTTTCCTTTCAGGTTCCTTGAAGACAAGTATGCCCCCATGATGAAAATCATCATGAAATATTTCACTTGTGAGGGCAGATTTTCCAGACTGTACACCTATCACATCAGGCTTCTCATGCATTTTACCAGGGTGAGGATGTTAAACCTCCCTTATTTCTTGTTCAGGAATATTGAGAAGATGGCTCACTTTGTATGGAAAAATCCATACCCTCAGCATGTTAGTGTTAGTATCTTCACACTGCCATCAGTGATCAAAATTCGCTCTTTTGCATCTCATGTTAGGAGTCCCATACTGCTGAGTCATTCCACTAGTCATGGATTCAATGATGGTAGAGTTTACATCCAATTTTTCTCCTCATACTTGTACTTGTTGATCCTCTTCCATATATTTCAGTCATGGCTCATGTTCACTTTGCAATTCATTTCATTAGGTCTTAGGGTTTGGTCTCATTAGGATTTAGGGTCCCACCATGGTCAAAATTTGATGATTACATGCCAATAATGATCAGCAAGGACATGAGGTGGCCAATAATAACTACTGCTCCTAAGAATCTAATGATGTTTCCAAGCACTTGCCACTACAAAAATCAAGTCATCATGAGCACCAATTCACCTGCAAAAGCAAAAGAGAAACAAGCACTAAAACCCTAAATTCAGCTAGGGTTGGCTATGGGAGCACAGATATTTGAGCAGATAGGCAAAGGCAAGGAGAAGATATTGGAGGATGAATCGGATGATGACCAAGAGAGGGACTTTTAGTTGGAAGAGCATGATGATGAGCCAGAACGACACTTTACTCATCATCGAGTTGACATCATTGACTTGGAGGCTCAGGATCAGGAAACTGTCAAAGACATTATCATAAAGGAAAAAGAGGCTCAAATACAATCTTTTGCAAGTAGCTTAGAGAGATCCAAGTTCATCATCAGATACTTGGAACAGGAAAACAAGCAACCAAGTAACAAACATGTCCTCATGGAGCTGGAAATAGTCAAAGAAAATAGGCAAATTATCAAAGAGGCTAATGTCCCATTGACTCCTATTGAGCAAGAGATTGAGAATGATAGGGAAACATGGCTTGAGAGGGTCAGCATACATCTTGAAGGGCTTATTGCGAAGGCCAACAAGGACAAGAATATGCTTCGGCACATGGCATATCACTATATGACCCGCAACAAAATCTATAACATGAGGATCAGGAAGCTTAAAGCTAGGTTGAGGAAGGCTTAAAGAGCAAAAAGGATCAAGATAGGTTGAAAATTTTAGCTGAATCCTCACTAGCCCATCAAAGCAGCTAATGGTGGTGTCCCATGCCAAATTTGGGCAAGTTTTGGAGATCTTTTGCAGTTTTCAAATTTTGAAATTTTCAACACTGGGAATTGGCCTGGTGGCGCTGCGCTTTTCCTTGGAGTATCAAATGGACAAAAGGTTTGCATATTTGGATTCAGGAGGATGAGAACATGCACCCTAGAAATTTTTAGAAGTTTTAAAGCAAATCTGGGTCACCAAAAGGTCCAAAAACTACCAAAAAATGACCTCTTTGCCTCATTTTGGACACACAGAAGCAGTCTTGGGAGATTCACGTTTTGAGGGGGAAAATGACCTCCAAATTAAAAAATTCTAGTTGTTCCAGAAACTAGACTTGAAGATATTTCCAATGAGCTATCTTGGGCTCAATTTGATTAAGGAGAAGGCCTCCAAACACAGGTGGAAAGCGGCGCTGCGCTTTTGACCAGTGGCGCTGCGCTTTTGACTAATTTGCCCAGAAAATCAAAATTTCACCTGCTTTCACTAAGAATTCACTTTCTCTCTCCTAATGGTAGTTTTTATGATGTAATTGATGACATGGTATGTACTTGTGATGGTAAAACAGTGTTAGAGGGTATATTCATTAGTTAGAGGTGGTTTTGAGGCTAATGAATCAATTTCCATGCTTATAGAGGAAAGTAGTTTGACTGTCTATATTCCTGGTCCATGTTTGGAAATGGTTGTCACATCCCCTCTTCTCATGGATTCGACCCTGATGGTCTGGTTTTGTTGTCTATATTATGTATTTTCTTTCTCATTTTCAAAGGTTGGACTCACTTGGATGCTCTGAGCTAGATTGTACACCATTGTAAGCAGTTTGGCAAGGAAATTAATAGGAATTGCAGCTATTTTTATGGGATACCTGTGGTATGGTGATTTTGCATAGTTTCTTCTTTGTTAATAGTTTTTTATGTGTTTTATGTATGTCATCATCTATTTCACTTCTTCTAATTGAATGATATCAAGATACATAGGTAGAATCCATTATTTGCAGTGCTCTACCTTGGGAAATCATTCAGTACTCTATGTTTTCTGTTGTTTGAGTAGGATCCATGATTGTCACATGCCCTCCTCAGCTCCTCACCGGTCTTAGACATCTCACCTCATTAAATGTCAAGTGCTAAAGCCTATACCTACCTTGCCCCATAGAACACCCTGCATTCTAACCTAATTTCCCAGAGCTAAAACTGCCTAGCGCCATCTGATCCACAAACACCAACAAATTCAATCAAAACCCTTGAGCTACTATACCTAGCCTAAAATTACTATCTGATCCAGTCACTTTGACTGAGATCCATAAGGAGAGAGCCCTCTTCCCACCTGGTATGGTTAGCTACCAGGTTAAGCCTAGTTTGCGGTTACCCTAGAATTGCCTCCTTTCAGCCTAAGGTCAATCTAGGCGATAACACAACAAACGAGCAGTCTTTATCATTATTCCCTGATCAAGATGATTGTGCTTCATCATCTTAACCTCCTCAACATCTCCTGGGAGACATTTATTGCTCATGACATCTTCAGGGGTCCTCAAATTCCTCCACCAATGTCTCAAGAATCAGGAGGACCTTCTAGCAGTGCTCAGCTGAAGACAGCTGAGAAGGCCAAAGAGACTAGAGCTATTGAGGTGCCTAGGACCTACAAGACATACCAGAGGGGCACAATAATTTTGTTTGCAACTGATAGGCAAGTGTTTGCTCCACTTGGTGTGGAAGGAACCTTGCCTTCTTCAACCACTCATAGGCAAATGCTTGCTCCACAAGATGTGGAAGGGGCTTTTCCATCTTCATCAACAGAGTAGGAACAGGTGCAGCAACTACACAAAGGGAAAGAAAAGATGCAAGTGGAAGATATTGATGATGAGGAAAGAGACTTTGATTTGACAGAGCATGATGAGTTAGAGCAGCATTATATTCATCATGGCATGGAGACAATTGACTTGGAGGCTCAGGATGAAGCAACAATAAAAGACATCATCATACAGGAAAAGGAGGCTCAAGTCCAAGAATTGATGGACAACTTGGTGAGAGCCAAGTATGTCATCACATATCTGGAACACGAGAACAAGTAGCTGAGTGACAAGCAGGTCCTCATGGATCTTGAACTTCTCAAAATAAAAAGACAAGGTGATAAGGGTAAGTCAGCAATGCAAGAGGAAGAGGCACCGGTCAGTTTGACTCCAATTGAGAAAGAAATTGAAGGTGATAGGGAGATTTGGATTGAAAGGGTCAATTTTCACTTAGAGAAGCTGTTGCAAAAGGCCAATAGGGACAACCAGATCATCAGGCACATGGCCCACCACTACAGGACCCAGAAAAAATTTTCAACATGAGGGTCAAACAGATGAAAGCAAGGCTGAGACCGGCTCTAAAAGGAAAAAAAGAGGAGGACAAGCTTAGTTTGCTTGCTGAAGCTTCCTTGGCTCATCAAGATACTTGATGATGGTGTTGCTCACCAATTTTGGTCAAGTTTGGAGGAATTTTTGTTTTTTGCAAATTTTGAAAATTCTAAACACAGAAAATCTCGCTCAACACGCAGCGCCACTGGACAAATGGGCACCCAATGGACAAATGGCTTGAATTTTTGGATTCAGAGCGATGAGTACATGCACCCTATGGATTTGCTAAGTTTTTGGGGTAGAACTGATCCACCAAAAAGTAAAAAAACACCCTAAAAATGACCTTTCTGCCACTTTTTGGACACATAGAAGCAGTCTTGGGAGAATCAATTTTTGAGGGGTCAAATGAGCTTCAAATGACAAAATTCTAGGGGTTTTGGAAATTAGACTTGAAGATATTTCCAATGAGATATCATGAGCTCAATTTGGATGATGGGAAGGTCTCCAAAAGGGACTTGAAAGTGGCGCTGCGCGTAGGAGAAATTTTGCACAGGATGGCCATTTGTCTGTGTTTTGATTGTGTTCATGGATTTTCTCTCTTGGAGGATGTTTTACTGATGTAAATGATGACTTGGCTTATAAATATGATGGATAATTAGTAGTAGAGGGTAGATTCATTAGATTAAAAGTCAATTTGAGCATAAATGAATCAGTTTTCTTACTTTTAGAGGCAAGTTGTTAGGATGCCTAAATTTCAGTTTCTTGTTCAATGTTGGTTAGATTAGCTCCTCATCTTAGGGAATCGACCCCTGAGGATGGGAGGAGGTTGAAACAATGCCTATATTTTCTTCTTCTTTCTCATTGTATAGGGTTGGACTCAGCTGGATGCTTAGGTTTTGAAAAGACATAATTTTGTATCAGTTTAGCAGGAGATTAATAAAAATTGCGGTTATTTCTTTGGGATCCATGGGGTATGAAGTTTAGTTCAGTTTCTTCTCTTGTGATCATATGTTAGAATGTTTTGTGTACTTCATTAATCATTTCATTGCTTCTAAGTGAATGTTTTCAAGTTGATAGACAAAATTCATAACATCACTGCTCTGCTTTGGGGAAATATTCACCATTATATGTTTTCTACAATCTAGGAAGGATCCATGGTAATCACATGCTCTTACTAGCTTCTCACTAGTCTTAAAATACCCCACGCATCAAGCCCTAGAGTGCTAAACCTTATGCCTACGTTGCCCCATTGAACACCTTGCAATTTTGACCTAATTCCCTAGCCCTAACTGTTTGGCTCCTCCTAATCCAGCAAAACCCCTTCAAAAGAAAATCAAACCTTGTGCTACTATACCTAGCCTAATATCCTTTTCCTGATCCAGTCATCTTGGCTGAGATCCTTACGGAGAGAACCCTCTCTCGGCATAGTAGAGCTAGCTACTTGGCTAAGCGTGGTTTGTGGTTACCCTGGCATTGCCTTCCTTCATCCTGAGGTTCAATCCAGGTGATAACAAAAGGTATATGTACATGTACATGTATAAAGCTATGATGGTTGAATGAACCATGTACATGGAGGATGATGATGATGGTGATGTAGGGGAATCAAAGGTGTTAGTGTGAGTCTTTGTAGCCTTTGACCAGTGATCAAATATGCTCTTATAAAGTGTTCTTGGGGTGTCAAAGTCAAATTGTTGTCATTTCAGTGAGTCTTCAAGTAAAATTTGGTCACTAGGTATTAGGTCTACGATTATTTTCACTCCTTCGAAAGTCTCCAAGTATTGGTCCATGTCACCATTCGGCTGAGTGTACCATCATTCAAAGAGTTGTCATCATTATTTCATGTTCCAATGGGTCATTTTACACCTTGTTCGTGCTTCAGTTGTGCTTAGGTAAGGCTCATTTCCCTCTTCTAGGGTTTTGAAGGTAATTTTCCTTGGATGGTCAAATCATCAACAAAACTTGTATCTTGATGCTTATACACCTTCCCCTATCCTTAATATACCTTCTTAAACACTTCCCATTACTGATATCCCTCAAATTCATCATTTTCCCACAAACACTAGCCTATTGCTACAATTTGACACTTTTCTATGTTAGGCATGTGTTTTGCCCTTCTGGACCCCTTTCCCTCACTTAATCCTTGAAATTCCACTTTCCCCTGCTTCCTAACATTCCCCCCTACTTCTCAATTTTTTGTTAATAATTTAGAAGCCACTCATCCCCTTCATTTCCCTTCATTTCTACAACTCCCCTGTTCCACACATCAGGATAGGTTCTATTCAAATGATGTTTCTGAGCAAGAAATGATGAATTTGACAAAAGTGAGAGAGGTTTTTGTCCATCAAACCTCCTTCAGTTTTTACATAGGTCTCATGGTTTGGGAGAAATGTCCAAACAATCATTTGCCATAGGAGAGTTACTGCACTTCTGGAGTGACCTTGGGAAAATCAATATTTCTCCTAGCTGGAGTGTCCAAATGAATTGCTTGATGAGTGAAATCTAACTAGACACGGATAGATTTCTAATGAGCTATCATGATCTCAATTTGGAGTTGAGGAAGACCTCCAAACGTTGACTGCAACAACACTCTGCATTTTGGCAGCCTCATTCTGCACATTTTGACCAGTCTTGGGATATGGAGCTTTTGATAGAGCAAATGAGCTCCAAATTGAAAAATTCAAGATGTTCTATAAATTAGACTCGACAAGATTTCCAACGAGCTATCCCACTCCTAATTTGGACATCAGGAAGGTAGCCAAATGTTGGCTTGAAGTGGCATTACGCGTTCAGGCCGGAGCGTTGTGCGTACAGGTTGAGCACTGCGTGTAGAGCGATTTTGGTAGTGGAGAAAATAATGGTGCTGTGCTTTCAAAAGGGCCCTACACACCTGTAGGAGGTGCTGTGTGTTGGGCCAACAAACGCCGAAAGACCTCCTACCACCCTAAAAGACATCAAAATTTCCCTCCTTTCCCTCAAACAAGTAAGTTTTCTTCCCTTACTACATTATTCGTTTGCAATCAAAGCTTTTAAGGATAATTTACCATAGCAATGTGAAACCCTAAATCATCCCCTAGCTATGCCTAAAACCATAACCCCAATTATTCCTCCTATCACCTATCACTAAAACTCTAAACCCTTTCCCTATATCTCTACATAACATTTGCATCCCTTTATCCTTCTTCCCAAAATCAATATCTTAAATAACCAAGCCCCTCTCCCTTATTTTTATGATTCATACCCTCCCATTCATTTTCTAGCCCACAAGGTCACCTCCCCTTCCCTTATTCCTAATCACCCTTGCTCACTCCCTTCATCGCTTTTCTAGGAGTGCATAGCCTCAAAATTTGCAAACATGGATAGAGAAGACAAAGACTATGAGGAGGAAAACACCGGCAGTGACAGTTCGATAGATAGACCTAGGCATCAGAGAAAACCACATAAAGGAGGTAGAATTATCAAGGAAGAGCCATCAAACCTCAGAGAGTTGCATGCCTCTCATTTGGTTGTCACTTGTTTCAAGCATCTAAGGTGCTATGATTTCTGTGAGCAGGTGGAGAGAGTTCAATACCATCTTGAACTCACCAGGCTTTTTGTGGCCAATCTTCATGACAACAAAGTGACTCTTGCTGGGGTGACATTCGCAATTTCACTCTCCATCATTGCAGATGCGACCAAGATTCCAAATGTGGGAGAGAAATGGTACAAGTCACAGGACCTGGATGAACACTACTATGAGCCTTACATCAAACCTAGGTGTAGAAATGAGGCAAAAAGGCTTTTTCCTTTCAGGTTCCTTGAAGACAAGTATGCCCCCATGATGAAAATCATCATGAAATATTTCACTTGTGAGGGCAGATTTTCTAGACTGTACACCTATCACATCAGGCTTCTCATGCATTTTACCAGGGTGAGGATGTTAAACCTCCATTATTTCTTGTTCAGGAATATTGAGAAGATGGCTCACTTTGTACAGAAAAAGCCATACCCTCAGCAGATGAGCAGTCTTTATCATTATTCCCTGATCAAGATGATTGTACTTCATCATCTTAACCTCCTCAACATCTCCTGGGAGACATTTATTGCTCATGACATCTTCAAGGGTCCTCAAATTCCTCCGCCAGTGTCTCAAGAATCAGGAGGACCTTCTAGCAGTGCTCAACTGAAGACAGGTGAGAAGGCCAAAGAGACTAGAGAGACTGAGGTTCCTGGGACCTACAAGACATACCCGAGGGGCACAAGAAGATTGTTTGCAGCTGATAGGCAAGTGTTTTCTCCACTTGGTGTGGAAGGAACCTTGCCTTCTTCAACCACTCATAGGCAAATGCTTGCTCCACAAGATGTGGAAGTGGCTTTTCCTTCTTCATCAACAGAGCAGGTACAAGTGCAATAGCTGCACAAAGGGAAAGAAAAGATGCAGGTGGAAGATCTTGATGATGAGGAAAGAGACTTTGATTTGACAGAGCACGATGAGTCAAAGCAGCATTATATTCATCATGGCATGGAGACAATTGACTTCGAGGCTCAGGATGAAGCAACAATAAAAGACATCATCATACAGGAAAAGGAGGCTCAAGTCCAAGCATTGATGGACAACTTGTTGAGATCCAAGTATGTCATCACATATCTGGAACAAGGGAACAAGTAGCTGAGTGACAAGTGGGCCCTCATGGAGCTTGAACTTCTCAAAATAAAAAGACAAGGTGACAAGGGTAAGTCAACAATGCAAGAGGAAGAGGCACCAGTCACTTTGAATCCAATTGAGAAAGAAATTGAGGGTGATAGAGAGATTTGGCTTGAAAGAGTCAATTTTCACTTAGAGAAGCTGTTCCAAAAGGCCAATAGGGACAACCAAATCATCAGGCACATGGCCCACCACTACAGGACCCAAAACAAGATTTTCAACATGAGGGTCAAACAGATGAAAGTAAGGCTAAGACGGGCTCTAAAAGGAAAAAAAGAGGAGGACAATCTTAGGTTGCTTTCTGAAGCTTCCATGGCTCATCCGAATACTTGATGATGGTGTTGCTCACCAATTTTGGTCAAGTTTGGAGGAGTTTTTGTTTTTTGAGAATTTTGAAAATTCTAAACACAGAAAATCTGGCTCAACGCGCAGTGCCACTGGCGATGCGCTTTTCCTAGGGGAACCCAACAGACAAATGGCTTGCATTTTTGGATTCAGTGCGATGAGTACACGCACCCTATAGATTTACTAAGTTTTGGGGGCGGAACCAATCCACCAAAAAGTAAAAAAACACCCTAAAAATGACCTTTCTGCCACTTTTTGGACACACAAAAGTAGTCTTGGGAGAATCAACTTTTGAGGGGTCAAATTGGCTTCAAATGACAAAATTCCAAGTCTTTTGGAAATTAGACTTGAAGATCTTTCCAATGAGCTATCATGACCTCAATTTGTATGTTGGCAAGGTCTCAAAAAGGGACCTGAAAGTGGCGCTGCGCGTAGGACAAATTTTGCATAGGATGGGCATTTTTCTGTGTTTTGACTGTGTTCATGGATTTTCTCTCATGGAGGATGTTATACTGATGAAAATGATGACTTGGCTTATAAATATGATGGATAATTAGTAGTAGAGGGTAGATTCATTAGATTAAAAGTCAAATTGAGCACAAATGAATCTGTTTTCTCACTTTTAGAGGCAAATTGTTAGGATGCCTAAATTTCAGTTTCTTGTTCAATGTTGGTTAGATTAGCTCCTCATCTTAGGGATTCGGCCCCTGAGGATGGGAGGAGGTTGAAACAATGCCTATATCTTCTTCTTCTTTCTCATTGTAAAGGGTTGGACTCAACTGGATGCTTAGGTTTTGAAAAGACATCATTTTGTATCAGTTTAGCAGGAGATTAATAAAAATTGCAGCTATTTCTTTGGGATCCATGGGGTATGAAGTTTAGTTCAATTTATTCTCTTGTGATCATATGTTAGAATGTTTTGTGTACTTCATTAATCATTTCATTGCTTCTAAGTGAATGTTTTCAACTTGATAAGTAGAATTCATAACATCACTGCTTTGCTTCGGGGAAATATTCACCATTATATGTTTTCTACAGTCTAGGAAGGATCCATGGTAATCACATGCTCTTCCTAGCTTCTCACCAGTCTTAAAATACGTCACCCATCAAGCCCTATAGTGCTAAACCTTATGCCTATCTTGCCCATTTAACACCCTACAATTTTGACCTAATTCCCTAGCCCTAATTGTTTGGTTCCTCCTAATCCAGCAAAACCCTTTCAAAAGCAAATCAAACCTTGTGCTACTATACCTAGCCTAATATCCTTTTCCTGATCTAGTCATCTTGGCTAAGATCCTTACAGAGAGAGCCCTCTCCCGGCCTAGTAGGGCTAGCTACTTGGCTAAGCGTTGTTTGTGGTTACCCTGGCATTGCCTTCCTTCAGCCTGAGGTTCAATCCAAGTGATAATAGAAGGTATATGTACATGTACATGTATGAAGATATGATGGTTGAATGAACCATGTACATGGAGGACATCCTAGTAGATTGGCAGTTGTAGTAGCTAGTGACTAATGTATTTTGGTGGATGATTGTTTCTTTATATGGATCTCATCATTTTTAGTAATGTCATGTTGGACCACAAATGGAATTGGCTAATCGAGATTAAGACAAGCAATCGTTAAGGAGGAGTGTTAAAGTTACAACTCCTACTTGTGTTAGGTGTGATTCTTTCTAAGTAAATGAGTTTACTCCTAATATTTAGGAGGTTGTTAGATTTAGTTAAGTTGAGATATATTCTCCAATTAATGAGCTTCCTAGATTAATATATTGATTAGAAATTTATTGTGATTTTTTTTTATTAATACAAATGTACTTAAGAAATATTAATTTTTACATTTTGAAAAATATATATTGCAAGTGATCAAATCTTTATATGAAAGTGGATTCTTAAATATAAATTTATGTGATTTTTAAGAATAAGTGGACTCCAACCTTGTAAATCTATATAAGTGGTGAGAGTCATTATATTCACTACTATTAAATTATAATATATAAGTGATTATGTTCATTATTATTAAATTGTAAATTTATTTTTAATTTGATTCTAATTTATTAAGTATGAAAGGAGATTAATTTTTTATGAGATGATATGTACATATTCTTTTTTTTTAATTTTTGATTTTGAAAGTAATTAAAAGAAACATATTATACCAGATCTATGAAGTGGTGAAAAAATATATATATATATATATATCATTGAAAATGTAAATTTATTTATAATTTATAGTTTATTAAGTTGTGAGAGAAATCGAATTCTAATAAAATTATTAGAATATTAAAAAAATTAAGTATTGATAAGAAACTATGGATGTGTTAAAACTTTAAAAAGAAATTCACTACATTTTGTTAAAGAGAATGAAATTAAATTTTAAATATAAAAATTATAGATGTTTTTGATAATGGGTGGAGTGTAAATGTAAAACAAATTAAAATTCTTATACACAATTTGTTTTGCGAGAATTCTTGCAACTTGAACAACTATACAAATTTACAATCTCTTAATAAAATACTTTAATTTTTTTTTTTTCCCACACCAAATAGTACTAGATATTTGGATGTTTTTCGATGTGGTTGTTCCAGTGACACCTTTTATAAGTTGGTCATTCGGCAACCTAAAACAACATGGATTGCAACCTCCGTTGATATTGACACTTAAATTGTTAAAATTAGGGAATGATTTTTGCATGAGTGAATCTCGGCTAATAATGATTACGCAAGTAGATTTTTTTGATAAATAGTTATATCAAGTCAAATATAGAAACTTTTTTTTGTTATAGTGTTTAATGTTCCAATTTTGTGATATAATTAGAAATTATAGCTATGTATGTATATTGAATTCGTGTGAAATAGGCTTTGCTGGCAATCTCATTGGTAAACAAGTCCCTAAGTTTAACTCCTAGGAAAATCGTTTAACTCCTAAACCGTTTTTTGTCTTCACAAAATCGACATGGAAGCCATTCCAACGCCAACATGTTCAACTCATAATGTTGTTATCCTATTTGAATGTTTTGGGGACTTCACAATAGGATAATTGAGTTGTCTAAATTACAAAGTGGATCTATTCACAATGCTAAAAAATTCAGGGGCTATGTTTAACATTGGCATAAATCCAATGAATCCAATAAATGCACTTTTAACAATATTTCTAGTGAGTGTACTCGAGATATTTTTCCGCTGATGCAAAGCATTGTCATTATATTGGTTTCATAGAAATACATGTTAATAGATTCAAAATTATGAGACATCGACATTACATTATGCAGTTACAGTGATGTTATAATAAAGGGTGTGTGTGTCTCACTTTCATCTTTTTATTTAATGCATGCTATTTACATCATTTGACATTATAGCTAGATATATGCTCACTCTATTATTTATTAGTGATGGCATTAAGTGTGACCCCACATCATATATAATTGTTATTATAGTTATTATCACATCTATTACTCTTTCTTTATCACGGTGGTCATCTTAGTGTTGGAGAGAGACACGTTTGATTTTTTTTTAATATATATATATATATTTTATTATGTTATGCGCATAATTTTGGTGTTATAAGTGAGATATTTTTTTTGGTCCTCCTACTTTTTTTATGTAGGAACCTACATTGTATATTATGTTATTTCAATTCTCTGTTTTATTCTTTTAGAATGGTGTTCTTATGTTTTCGAGGATTATAGATGTACTATTAAAGACTCTTTTGAAAAAATAAGTGTCCCAATAGAGGGGATGAAAAGAGGATGTCAATTGTATTACATAGTTGGAACAATCTTAGATAGACCACACTTATGCTTATTGTTTTTGTTTAGTTTTGGTACAAGGAAAAATATGGTTTGTTGTGTCATGGTTGGATAAATTTTACAATTGCATGGCAATAGTGGCTTCATCTTATGCATTTATTGGAACATATATATCACTAGGTGGAATCCCTTTTTTTTTTTGGTGTTTCTCCCAATAAGATACACAATTGTTTTCTTTTTAGATGCTTGCATTATAAGAAATCCCATAGAAATTTTCATCATAGAAAATTTTAGGGGCTAATTGTGATATCCCTACTTGCAATAGTGTAGTTTGGTTAGATTGAGTTATGGTAGAAAAGCCATGGAAAAATAAAATTATATATATATATATATATATATATATATATATATATATATATTGTGTGTGTGTGACCAATTTTGTAAAAAGATAATTATTAATAAATAAATAGGATGTATGTATATGGGATTGAGACACTTAGAAATGAGATGCTTACCATGTCTTCATGATAAGATTCTAGATGAACTTCATTAAGTTGTTTAGCTGGAGAAAGATGCTAAATATGGAAAAACATAAAAGCTTTGTGGGAGAGAAAGGTGAGCTTTTATGCAAAAACCTAGGCAAGTAGATAAGGAATTCCACAAAAGAAGGACGTCACTAAAATAAATTCTATCATGAAGGAAATGTATTAAATACCTTTGCAAGGGATTAACAGAGAGTTGTTGATACCCAGGGAAGAAGATCTCAGCATGGGGGTTGAGATGGTGGATTTCAGCGCAAGATTGGGAGGTGAAACGTGCAGGAGTCCCAAGTGATCTTCTATCTTCTACTGGTGATTTTGGTTTAAATTTGGCTATTTAATGTATATATTGCCACTTACGTTGCCTTAATCTCTTAGTATAATTAATAATGAGTAGATGTTAATGTTTAGGAATGTGGAAATGAAAACGTTGCTATTTATTTACTGATTTTTGCAACTAATCTCTTAGTATAATTAATAATGAGCACATGTTAACATTTAGGAATGTGGAAATGAAAAGGTTTCTATTTATTTACTGAATTCTCCAATCATGGACGAGTTGTCTATATGAGATTGGAAAGGTGATTTTTATACCAAGACTGCTTTGCTAGTCAGTTGGTATTATGGGTTAGTAGTTTAGGCACAATTATTCTGACAAATTCCGCTATGGTTAGTTGATGTAAGTACTGTCATATTAATATATATGTGAATGCTAATGATTCCCAGCTATACATTTCTACTGTGTAGACATTGAGAAGGCCTTGAGTTCGGTAGCTTTTATAAAGAAATATATAATGTCTTATATGTATTTTAAGGAGGATTACAACGTGAGGTAGATGTCGCCAAGTAGGGAGTATATTCGAATGGAAAGGCCAAAGTTAATTTCAGTAACTTGTTATGCTAAAAGGTTAAGTATTTTCTAATGATTGACACCATCTGGATTCACAATATAATAATTGGGTGAAAGAGGTAACTGCGGAGAAGGTGGGACTGGAACTATATGTAACAGCATGGGGAAGTTAATTAATATGAGATTACCATAGATTAGAAATTCAAAGGGAAATGTATTTTTTTTTATGTTGCAAGAAACATAGGAAAGATAGTCTAAAGACAACCTAATGGATTTTAGTCAAATTTTAGTTATAAATTGAGATGCCAGAGTTATTTCCAACAGCATAACCTGTGTGACATTAGGAGACTGGTATACAATAAAACATAGTGTATGTATATACAAGCGTAAGTAGGATTAGTAGATTAATTCGTCTTTGTGCAACCCAGTTTAGAAAAGAAAAAAAATAGCAATCAGGTTGAGTGCGAAGGGGTACTGATAACAAAATGACTATGTGTGACTCATTTAAGAGCATAAGTATATATCTATTTTATCACGTTATAAGTTGCGAAGAAGCATATAATATATGAAATTCCCGTAACACGAGAATTTAAACCCATGTAAATAAAATACCTGCAAAGGTTCAAATGAGGGGTTCATTCCTACCAAGCTAAAAAGAAAATTAAGAGAAACAACCACCGGAGCAGACTAAAATCATAAGTAGTCTATGTGGAAGTAAAACTATAACATTCCTTTCTTAAATTATCATTACATTGTACAACGACCTACGATGGGACAATGCTCATCAAGATGAGGAAAACACAGTAAGGATAAACTTGAAATAACCACAGGTAAACCAAGTGGTTTATGGGAAATGGATTGGAGGGACAATTGCATTAACATATATTTCTATCCCTCTATGTATGGAAATACAGTGAGAGGTGTAGAGAAATTGTGAATTTATTTTTTTAATCTATGTATTATATGCTTAAGAGGCATGTCAGCTAAAAGATTGAACATTATCACTTAACATGAAATATTAGAAATAAATTGTTGGTAAAAGAAGAAGAACAACACATAACAAGATTCCACATTCTTACTAAGAGTGCAAAAAAAGAACTTTGCCTGAAATGTTGTATAACATAAGCAATTGAATCACGCGAAAACCCCAAGTCAATCAAACGATCCCACTTCACCTCACAACAATAAACCAAAATATTTTATATGTAACCTCCTATGGTAATGTTTTGTAAGGGAAAGACTAAAAGTAACTTAGATATAATAAAATATGGAAACCTTATACCTTAAATGAATATGAAACAATAAAAATCAAGGGTTTACATACTTAGGCAAACACAATTTATGGTAAGAAATTATGGCAACTAAGCCTGGGAAGGGACAAGGGCCAAATTGTTCCTGTAGAAGAAAAAAGGAAAGAAGGAAACTAAAAAGAGAATAGACATTAAATACTTGTTTTTGCAGCCTTGCTGATATATTCTCTAATAAGTTAAGATTATATCAATGTTTCCATGGCTCTAAGTTGGCCAAGTCAAAAAGAAAAATATATAAATAAACTAAAAGGGAAAGAACTCCCTGTCAAAGCCTAATAAAGAGGAACTACTACAAAAATAGGACACAGATCCTCCTTTTGAGTCACGAGGGTGTGTGGAACAACCAACCTGAGGCAAGCAAGCACCAACCATAAGAGGAAGTCAAAAAGTTGTCTGCATTATGAAAAAGGAAGTAACCAAAGATAAATGAGAGAAGATCGCATTCAAACTACAGAGCTATCTATATAAGAAAAACAAAGGAAATTAGTTACCATACTTGGACATGAAATAGGATCAAGTAAACAAAACTAAAGAGATGAACATGCACCTGTTGAAAATGCGCCATCCGAAATCCTCGAAGGCAAGTCGTTTCCCTAAGAGGAATAACACAACTAGAGATAAGGGAAGTACTAGTTAGCATCTTAAAAAATCATGGAAACTGGTTGGAAACGTAAGAATAAACGTTAGGGGATAAGGGATAAAACTTAACCAGAGGTCAGAATTGTCCAGGTAAATAGATGTCGAACCCACCTATTTGGAATAAGTTAGTAATGTTTACCTATTATAGAAAAATTTATAAAAAAAATAGGGCAAGCATGACCTTGTATCAAATAAGGGGATAAGTAAATTTAGGGAACTAGAAAGAAAATCCAAGATAGCGTAGGGAAGGAGGCGAAGTGACAGAGAACTTACTTGGTTCCTCCTCACGAAGGATTGAATGGTAACTGGGTGAGTTACCCATTCGAGCGGCCAAAATTGCACTGGAAAATAAGCCACCATGGAGAATTTAACCCAACTAACCTTAGGTGGAATAGGTAATAGAAAAAATGTGAAAAATTAGGTAAATAACAATTAAGGCATGGAATTTCACCTGGTAAACAAAACGTTTTTTGGAACCGATGACTTCCCCTGTTGTGGTAGCTACTCCAGTCTCCCTTGGTTGACTTACAACATAGCTAGCTGAGGCTAATTATTATTAGATAGAGAAGAAGCAAGAGTGATGAACATGTAATGAGTTGTGATATAGTATAACCTTACTAGAACAGGTCGTTGGGAGAGGAATGTAGGTGTGCACAAGGGAATAGGTAGAAGCCATAACCTGTGTGAACACAGAGGCATGAATTCCATCTATCGAGAAGTTACAAAGAACCCTTTGTTGGCAACATTGGAGGGAAGTTGCACAACCAAATGACACAACAATCCAAATTTATTGTTAGAGAAAAGAAGGGATGGACGAAGATATCGTGACCGTTGAATCACTATTTTTTATCCCCACCGTTTGATGGAACATTAGAGTCGTCACATGGCCTCCATGTGAGGAACTCTATTGGGTGCAACCCAACTTGGCTTAGATTTTGGAAAAGACTCCACATTTTGTGGGGAAAAGCACACAATAGATCATGTAGTGGAGCAACAGGGAACATTTTGAGGAATTAAATATACCATGCAGTGTCATAAGGGATTCGAGCTGGGTCGAAGCCCCTCCTTTTTGTAAAAACACACGATTTTGTAAGGGATCAATAATTTTGGGGCCATAGTTGCTTGTTGTAGGGAGTCCATGGTATTTGGACCATGGTATTTTGATGATGTAACCCTATAATGTAATAGTATATATAGGGTAAAATAATAAGAAGAGACATCGAAAGATTAGAATCGATCAACGTTATGGATGAATTATTGTGATTTATAATTTGGTAGCAAAAGAGAGGCTCTGTAGCTGAGTGCGTAGAGGCCTGAAGAAGAGTCTGTAGCTGAGTGCGCAGGCCAATAACTATTTGGTTTTCAAAGATTCATTATATTAAGAAATAGTTCTTGTGGACATAGCCCTACACTGGGGTGAACCACGTTACATTGGTGTTTTGATGTGTATATTTGCTTATTATCTGTTGTAGAGTATTAGTTATTATAGTTGCATTTTACTTCATCATAGTGATGGTTTATGGTTTTACATGGCATGTTTAAGTGATTAATCTAATGCGACAAAGTGATTTATAAATACTAAGAATAAAATAACATATTAATACCACATCTCCTAGTCCTTCAAGGTTGCAGAAACCTGGTTCTGCATCCTCCCATAGTCACTTTGGGTGAGATTGCGATCTTCTTGCAGGTCGTTGCCGAAAGGGTCATTGATCAAGGGTTTTGATGGTGCGAAATATAGATTGAACATGGGTCAGTCTAAACCAAGCCAACAAATCATTCCATTGTCGAGACCTGGATCTGTTTGAGGGATATCTGGATGTGGTACCCATTGAAGAAAGAGATTTAAGACTAGATGGACTTCAAAGAGCTATAATTTGCAGATCAAGAAAATAGAAACCCTCATGTGACATCCGAACCTTGGTTACAGGAGTATATTTTTACAGATCAATATGAGATTTTCTTCACTTATTTTCCTATTGAGTTGTACGAGTGGATATCAAGGTTGACCGAAATAAATAATTGTTTTAAAGGTGAAGAACCTACAGTGTGTACTCCTGAACTGATACAATGACTCAAGAGCAATGATGATATGATCTCAAGGTGTTGGGTCCCTATAATACTAGTGATTACCCCATTACTATTGTAGTTATACCCCTTATTAATATTGTTGTGCCCCTATTGCCCCCATATTGTTATTACTGTGCCCCATAGAATTCCTCTATTGTTTTGTGGCTTTATATTATTATTGTTAGGTCGGCTAGATTATATTGTGACTCCTTAGACTCCTATATATAGAAAGGAGGTTTTGTCATTTGAATCATCCAAGAATTGTTCATTTATGTAATGTAAAGGAGGTTGCCCCCTCGAAGAGGCTGAATTCTAAGGCGTTGATCCATCTTTTCTATCTTTTCTTGAGCTGGTTTCATAACATTTGGTATCAAAGCTTTGGATTCTAGGGTTTCGCTGCTCCAAACAGGTCATCGTGGAATTTTCGCTATAATTTTTTTTTCTGCGACGTTTCAGAAGTTGCAAAAAAACCCATTTGAGAAGAAATCGCTCTGAACCTCGGGTCCGAATTTCAGATATTTTCGCGCTATATTTGCGGAGATATGATCTGAGGAAGTTGGTATTTTTGCAGACTCCTGAATTACATTCCAAATAGGTGACCTGGGGAAAATCGTCATAACTTTCTCTCTGGGGATTGGATTGAAATTACGTAAGAAGGTACAGAAAGAGGATGGACTCTAGTTTCTTGTGTGCATTTTTCAGATCCAAAGGTCAAAACAGTGACTCGTGCCATGTCGTACAAGTTCGCTCTACTGAAGTAGTCTATAATCAAGTCACTGTGGGAGATTTCGCATAACTCTTCCGTGGAGAATCCAATTTGGGTCAGACTTGTGGCATTGGAAAGAGGACACAGAGGGCTACTGTAGGTCACAAATTCAGAACTAGATGATCGAAAAGTACAGAGATACATCAGAGGTAATATCGAGCTCCTACAAAGTGAAAAAAGTTGTGTAGATTTTCTTAAATTTTTGCTTAAGATCGGTTTGAAAATTATTTTGAAGGAATTATTATCAGTAACTGATGCCCCGAGGAAAGAAAATGCAAACACCTAGTAAGAAACCTGAAAGCTCTAGCATGACTCATGAAGAAGAGGAAGAAATGCTACATGATATATCAAAGTTACAAGAACAAGTGCAACAAATGTCACGCTCACAAAAGCTAACAGAAGCTAAGATAAATGGCATGGAATCTAACATAAAGGGCGTGGAAGCTAAGATGGATGATTGGAAGACAGATTTGAAGACAGACATGGAAGAATTGAAGATAGATTTAAACACAAACTTGAAGACAGGCATGACAGATATGAAGACAGATTTGACAAATTTTCTACAAGAAATATTTACTAATGGTGAAAAGGTAGTAAAGGAAACTCATGATGCGAACAAAAGAAATGTTAATCATGATATCATAGACTCTAATGTTGGATCGAAGCCCCACCATATTCCAAAAATCGATATGAGGAAGTTTGATGGCAAGGATCCTGCAACATGGATATTACAGATGGAGCAATTTTTCGATCTCAATAATCTGCAAAACACACAAAAGGTACATATGGCAACTTTATATTTGGAACCAAATCAGTTTGTATGGTATCAATGGCTTTGCTCTCGTAAACAATTTATCACTTGGGCAATTTTTACGGAAGAATTGATAGCACATTATGAGGATACAAAAAGCAACACTTTTTTTAGCCAATTGATAAGTCTCAAACAAAAGGGTTCAATAATGGAGCACATTGAGGAGTTCCAAAAATTGAACATAAGGGTAAAATATATTCTAGAGGAGCATAGGATTGATGTGTTCATAGGGTCTTTAAAGGATAATATCCAACATGATGTTCGCCTTTGGGAACCTGATTCATTAGAGAAGGCATTCAGGTTAGCAAGAAAAATGGAAAGCAAAATTATGGCAACCAGGAAGCATACCACTCACAACTATAAAGACGGAAGTGTTGTTGCCCCTAGTCTTCCACAACCTATAAGGTTGACACCACAACAATTGGAAGAAAAAAGAGCAAAAGGGCTTTGTTACAGTTGTGATAGCAAATACACTAAAGGTCATAAGTGTGCTGAGAAGAAATTATTCTACATAGATTGTGAAGAGGAAGAAGAAAAGGAGCAAGAAAGGTCAAAGGAAGAGGATATACTCCAGGAACAAAGCCTATATGAATAACAAATAAATCCAATCATATCTTGTAATGCATTGGCGGGAATTACCACTCCTCAAACCATCAAGATAGAAGGACAAATCAAGAAGAAAAAGGTAATAGTGTTGATTGATTTAGGAAGCACCCACAATTTTATTCATTGTAGGGTAGCAAAAGAATTGAATTGCTTCCTATATCCAGCACCAGAGTGTCAAGTGATGATTGCAAATGGAGGAACAATAAATTTCTCTGGTAAGTGCCATAATATCAAGCTATCCATGGGAGAATACGTATTGACTAGCTCAATGCTTTCCATTCCAATGGTAGGTGTTGATGTTCTACTAGGAGTCCAATGGCTACAATCCTTGGGTACAATAACTTTTAATTTTCAAGAACTTCTCATCAAATTTTCTGCGGAAGGAAAGGAAGTTGAATTAAGGGGTATTGCAGGGAAACCAGGAAAGATAATCAACCCTAATGGTATGACAAAGCTTCTAAAAAAGGAGCAAAGAGGTGTAATTGCACAATCATGTTCGCTAGATGTTTCCACATCGGAATCATCTATTTATCCAGATCTCCAAAAAGTCCTGGACAATCATTCCAAGGTATTTGAGACTCCCAAAGGTCTCCCACCTATGCGTAATCATGATCATGCTATTCATCTGATTCCAGGAAGTGTTCCTCCAAACATCAGGCCGTACAGATATCCCTATGTCCAAAAGAGTGAAATTGAACGTATGGTTGCAGAAATGCTAGAGGCTGGTATAATTCAACCGAGTCAAAGTTCTTTCTCTACTCCAGTAGTATTGGTGCACAAGAAGGATGGATCATGGCGCATGTGTCCGAATTATAGGGAGCTCAACAAGCTCACTATTAAAGATAAGTTCCCCATTCCTGTCATTGATGAATTACTGGATGAATTGCATGGATAAATTTACTTCACCAAGTTGGATCTTCGTTCAGGATATCATCAAATCAGAATGAAGATTGAAGACATTTCGAAAACAGCACTTAGAACTCATGAGGGTCATTATGAATTTTTGGTCATGCCTTTTGGCCTTACCAATGCACCTTCAACATTTCAAGGTTTGATGAATTCAATTTTCAAACCATTCCTTAGAAAATTTGTGTTAGTATTTTTTGATGATATACTAATCTACAACAAGTCTTGGAAGGATCATGTTGAACATGTTGACAGGGTGCTACAACTATTGGAGGAGAAACAATTATATGCAAAAAGATCCAAATGTTTCTTTGGAGTCCAGGAGGTGGAATATTTGGGTCATATTGTATCTCATGAAGGAGTTAAGGTAGACCCTAGCAAAATTAAAGCCATTAAGGAATGGAAAATCCCCACATCCATAAAGCATCTGCGAGGATTTCTTGGGTTGACAGGGTATTATCGCAAGTTTGTTAAGAATTATAGGAGAATAGCAGCACTTCTAACAACATTATTGAAGAAAGATGCATTTTCATGGACTCCGGAAGCAACAAAGGCCTTTGAACATCTTAAAGAGGCAATGTGCCAAGCACCAGTCTTAGCTACACCGGACTTCACAAAAAACTTTATTGTGGAATGTGATGCTTCAGGAAATGGAATTGGTGCTGTTCTAATGCAAGATGAAAGACCCATTGCTTTTGAAAGTCGTCCAATCAAGGGAAAGTTTTTAAGCAAAGCTATTTATGAGAAGGAAATGTTGGCAATACTCCATGCACTTAAGAAATGGCGACCCTACCTAATGGGAAGACACTTCAAGGTAAAAACGGATCATGATAGCCTTAAATACTTTTTAGAACAAAGATTATCCTCTGAAGAGCAACAAAAGTGGGTCACAAAGATGTTGGGTTATGACTTTGAAATCATCTACAAAAAAGGGAAGCAAAATGTGGTGGCATATGCACTCTCAAGAAAGGATGAGGATGTGGAAGCATTGTTGTGCGCCATTTCTATTATCCAACTAGATTGGATAGACGAAGCAAGGGAGGAATGGAAGAATGACAAAGAAATGTGGGCACTTATTCGAAAGCTACAACAAGATTCCAGTACGTCTGATACATTTAGCTGGCAAAATGATTCGTTATGGTACAAAGATCGCTTATACCTCTGTAAGAATTCCCAGCTAAAACAAAAGATTCTTATGGAATTGCACACTTCTCCCTTAGGAGGGCACTCAGGATTTCTAAAAACTTACCACAGGGTTAAGAAGGAATTTTTTTGGGATGGCCTTAAATTAGATATTCAAAAGTTTGTGGCAGAATGTTTGGTTTGCCAACAAAATAAAGTGGAAACAATTAAGACACTGGGTCTATTACAACCTTTATCCATTCCAAGCCAACGTTGGGAGGAGGTTTCAATGGATTTTATCACAGGTTTACCCAAGTCTGAGGGAAAGAGCGTCATCATGGTGGTAGTTAACAGACTTACCAAGTATGCACACTTTTGTGCATTATCACATCCATTTAAAGACAGTATGGTTTCTACTGCATTTATGGAAACAATTCAAAAGCTACATGGAAACCCAAAGATTATTGTAAGTGACAGAGATCCCATTCTCACTGGGAATTTTTGGACAGAATTATTTTCTTGTCTTGGTACTCAGTTAGCTCATAGCTCATCTTATCATCCTCAATCTGATGGGAAAACTGAGATAGTAAACAAATGTTTGGAAGGATATCTTCGTTGCTTTGTATCTGATAAACAGACACAATGGGTCAAATGGTTGCCTCTGGCTGAATGGTGGTATAACACTTCCTTCCATACAGCAACAAAAATGACCCCATTTATGGCACTTTATGGGTATCAACCACCATCCATCACATCATATTTAAGAGAAAATTCTAAGGTTCAGGCAGTGGAACATCACATCGAACATCAACAACAAGTCCTCCAACTCTTAAAGGATAACCTCGTGTTGGCACAGAATAGAATGAAACAACAGGCAGATCAACATCGCAGTGAAAGAAGGATTGATGTAGGTGATTGGGTATTCCTACGGCTACAACCATATAAGCAAATTTCCCTCAAGCAAGCTAAGAAGGATAATAAATTATCACCAAAGTATTATGGTCCGTACAAGGTGTTGCAAAAGATTGGTACTATGGCATACAAATTGGAGCTTCCTGCAGCTTTTCGATTGCACCCAGTTTTCCATGTTTCATGTTTAAAGAAGGTTATATGCGACAAGCTCCCAGTTCAAACAATATTGCCAGAACTTAACGAGGAAGGAAAAATTATATTGGAACCGGAAGAAGTCATAGAAACAAGAACTCGACAGCTACGAAATCGATCAATTTTAGAGTATCTTATCAAGTGGAAGAACTTATCCGCTGAAGATTCCACATGGGAGGATGAGAATTTTATGCAGAAGTATCCAGAACTACTCAAGCGTTGAGGACAACACTTTTTTGAAGGCGAGGGGCATGTTGGGTCCCTATAATACTAGTGATTACCCCATTACTATTGTAGTTATACCCCTTATTAATATTGTTGTGCCCCTATTGCCCCCATATTGTTATTATTGTGCCCCATAGAATTCCTCTATTGTTATTTTTGTGGCTTTATATTATTATTGTTAGGTCGGCTGGATTATATTGTGACTCCTTAGACTCCTATATATAGAAAGGAGGTTTTGTCATTTGAATCATCCAAGAATTGTTCATTTATGTAATGTAAAGGAGGTTTCGCCCTCGAAGAGGCTGAATTCTAAGGCGTTGATCCATCTTTTCTATCTTTTCTTGAGCTGGTTTCATAACACAAGGGCTTTCAATTTATGGATTGATAGCATATTGGGAGGATTCATTACTGAGTTCACCGTATACTCGATCTTGTACTATAGTGAAGAAGAACGATGATTCTTCAAAGGATTGCGAGGTAAGTATTTAAAATCTCTGAAACTTTGGATTAAGATGCTTCTATGTGAAAAGGGATTTTTACAAATGCAATCAGATTGCTAGTTTACTTATGTTTGGAAGAAGAGAAAATAAGTTTGAGCAAGAAAATTAAGTGACGCAAAGTGGAAAGAGATATAGAGTAGATACCAGAAAGAGATCTCATGGACAAGACTTGAAGACCTTTGTAGAGACTGACTATAGTCCTCTTTTAAGTGGATCTGAAAGTGAAAGAGAAGAAAACCACCTTGATAACCCCTAGGTAACTTTGAGTATTCATCCTCCCAGCCTGAGAGTTCACAGAAGCCAAAATGCAGTAATAGCTAGGGTGTTTTGAGCTTTCTCCCTACCCCTACCCCTCCTACCCCCATCCCCCTCCCCCTCCAAGAAGAAGTATGGCTAATGATATTAAGCTACTCATTTTCGAAGTGACTGGATTGGAGGATCCATAACAGTTTTGGTTTTTATGTGAAGCTGCATGGACAATGAAGTAGATAACCAATGAGAAAATAAAGAAATCGCAACTTGTTACGACCCTCCAAGATAGAGCATTACCATGGTATATGAAGTATTCAATTAATTAGAATAGAATGTTTGCAGATATTAAAACAACACATATAAGAGAGTTTAAGAAGCCGAAGTTTGAGTCGCAGTGCATCACTGAGTTGAAAGAGATCAAACAGAAACCTACTGAGTCTGTTTGGGAGTTTGATCAGAGATTTAAAGTGCTATTGAATCAAGGAAGCTTCGACATATCTCCACAACAACATCAAGAATGGTTTATAGCTATGCTATTACCACATATCAGATTGCCATTGATGCAACAAAAGATAGAAAGTCAAGTTGAAGCTCTATATATTGTGATGAAATTAGAAGCTTCACCTATAGGAGATACTAATGCAGGCATGCAAAAGATCTAGAATCAGCCGGTGAACCTAAACCTATAGATACAAGACATCAAGAAAAGCAAAGAAGTTAGAGAAGAATTATGGTGTAGGAAGTGCAGATCGGAAGGCCATTCTAAATAACAATGCCCTATCTTCAGGGATTACATGGCTGGTGGGGCACTGAATCCCTTGAATGCAGGATCCAGCCTGTGGTACGAAATATGTAATATTAGAGGCCAACATTGTTCACAAGACTGTTACTTTTTACAGAAATATGTACAGACTATGAGGAATTTATATTACAAATTCTGTAAATCAATAGGAAACGATGAGAATAATTGTCGGGCTTACAAACTAATGATGGAGCACAGTGTTGACGCTTATAGAATGAAAGCAGAAGAGCACATGAAAATGTGGTGGTTGAGGAGGTTACCAAGGAATAGGTCGAGGTGGTGGAGGGTTGAGTACTTGGACATATCATTTTCTATGACTGCGTCCATCTAGGTCATTTTGGAGAGACTGCAAGAACCCCACAATGACATGTAAGTACTGTAAATCCTTTGACCATTTAATTGAATAATTTCCTGTACTAATGGCGAAGATGAAAGAAAAAATAAATTAGCAACCGACACAAGATATTCAAATGATGATTGCTGAAAGGAGGACCGAAGAACCTCAAATTAGTATTGTCACTAGAAGTGGAGCTGCGACCGGTGGTAATAAAGCGGATGAAAAGAAAGAATCTGAAAGTGCATGGGTCAGAAAGACTGCTGAGAAAGTTCATGTTTTTGATATTCAGAAAGAAAAAGAAGTATTTATGGAAGCAAAGAGAAGTTTTATAGATGTTGGAACTTCAAACTCTAGTGCACAGCTAAAGCTCGATCAGAAAAGTAACTGTGACATGTCTACACAGAATCAAGCTTCGACATAGGACCGAGCTCCGACATATGATCGAGCTCCGATACAAGACCAGGATTCAAAAAATCAAGTAGGTATTTTAAAATATTTTCCGTAGACTCATATGAAATTGTTAAGAGATCAAAAGTCTGTAGAAGGGCTTCAGGAGTTGATAGACTATTGTGCATCCAAAGAAACTTAGTGAAGTGAGATGTGCATAGTCAATAATTTGCATCGACAGAAGAGAACCGAAAGAGAAATGAGGCTTAGTGCATAGATAGGAGAGTATGAGATGGATCAAATTATTTTGGATCTGGGATCTGATGCTAATGTATTGACAAAGTAGACATGAGAATTAATGGGTAAGTTGAAGATGCAGTGGTCTCCTATTTAGATAAGGATGGAAAATTAACAAAATATCTTACTTTGGGAAGACTACCAGGTGTCACTGTTGGCATTATGGTACAAATGTTTTCCTTGATGGAAATTCACAAAAGATTCAGTGATGTATGATAGTTTAACAGGTCAATTCACAGGTAACATCAAAGGATTACAGATCAGACTCCAGAGATTGAATAAAGAGAATGTTTTAAGAACTATACACTGGTTAACCTTGTCTAAGAAGCGTATACACGTGGGTTCAAAGAACAAAAGGAGTGTATACTTATGTACACACTTTCACAGAAGGAAAAACATGCATGGGATGGAAAGTTAAGGATAATGAATACCAGGGGTTCTTACCATGGTATTGACCCACAGTAATGAGCACAACAAAGAATATTGATACCATCAAAGAATACCAACATCATAACTATGGTTCTGGTCCGAGGTATTGACAAAGGATCTAAGTATATAAGGAGGAGAAGATCAAAGGGCTATGTGTGAAAGTAAAAGGGTTTTCATGAATGCTTCTATCTAAAGTATATCTTATGTTGTAAGGGGCTATGGTCATGATATGATCTGAAATATCTTGTGCGACTTTTGATACAATGTTGGATCAGGATCAGAGACCTGAAATGACTTAACATTGTATGATTTGATAACTGATGGGATAGATATGAATGCTAACACATGTTTTATCTTGTAAATGTTATGATCTAGGTAAGGCTGAAGTTTTGAATAGCTGTGAAGTTTGAAGTTAGTATTTGCAGATCTATATGTTGGTTCGCCTTGGTGAAGGCACGTATACACGCTGGTTAGGCACTTCAAAGTAGCGTATACATTATGAAATATGTTTTTGAAGTTGAAATTAGTGCTGATTATTGATGCAGAGTTCTGGGTTCAACTCTTTGTTCTGGTGACAATGATTTGATTGTTTAGATTGATTAATTGTGATTTGCTTCAGTGTTGATGAGTTTCAGTGATTGGTTGTATTGCAATGGTGAATTATTTTGAGCTTCAATGTTACTGATGGGTCCAGTATGAAAATTGGATGAAACGTGGCATTCATATTATGTTGTTGTGTACCATGAGTATAAAGTCTGAAAATTTATGAAATGTGGTCCCTGGAGGAATAGTGAAGGTTGTAGCCTTCTGTAGGTCAGCGACTACGTACTGGTAAACATATCGCCCAGTACAAGAGCCAGGGGGTTGGAGCTCCCTTCTAGTAGCAGCTGGAGAATGAGTGAAGGTTGGAGCCTTGTGTAGGCTGGTGCTTACGTACTAGTAAACATATCGGCTAGTACAAAATCTAGGGGGTTGTAGCTCCCTTCCAGTAGAAGATGGAAAAAGAGAGAAGGTTGTAGCCTTCTCCAGGTGGGTGCCTATGTACTAGTATGAATTTGCACCAGTACAATATTGTAAATAGGTTTTTCTTATATTAAAAGAAGAGAGAGATGACATGAGCAGGTGGCTTTTCTCCAGCATTGGGTTTCCACCTTAAACCTTGGTGTTCATGTGTTCTGCTTATGTGTGATGGTTTATTCTGTTATTACTACACATGGTTACTGTTTAATGGTTAATAAAGTACCGATGCACTGATTAAAGATCAACATATGATTAATTAACTGAATCATAAGTTCACTGGATATACGTTGGTTGCCTTAAGAACAGTTGCGTGCACACGCGAGTTCCCTTCACTGAAGCAGCGTATATAAATCTGATTATGAAATAAAAAACTCATTGATTTGTTAATATTGATTCACCCCCCCACCTCCTCTCAGTATTATTCCCAACAATTGATAATAGAGGAGGTCCTTCAGAAGAATCTTGATCGCTTGAAGGAAGATCTCTCAAGATGAGGAATAACGAAGGAATGGGATATATCAGACCACCAATATTCAATGGAGATAACTTAGTATATTGGAAGACAAGAACTAGAGCCTATCTTCAGTCACTTGGAGCTGAGGTTTGGGCAATTGTGGAAAGAGGATACCAATATCCAGCAACAGTCCCCACGGATCCACCAGAAAGGAAATCATATGAATTCAATGCCAAAGTCATCAATGCTTTATTGGGAAGTCTATCAGAATCAAAATTCGTCAAAGTCATGCAGTTCAACACAACCAAGGAAATATGGGATAGAATCATTAAGAGGTACGAAGGAGACTCCCAGGTAAAACGTGCTAAACTCCAAACTATTAGAATCTAGTGTGAAACTCTCAAGATGCATAGTGATGAAAGTATTGCTAGTTATTTCTTATGAGTATATGATATTGTAAATCATATGAGAAATCTGGGTGAAGAAATAAAGGAGGCTACTATAGTTGAGAAAAATTTGAGATCTCTATCTTCTAAATTTGAGTCAAAGGTATCTGCCATTGAAGAAAAACAAGATCTACAATCTGTTACTATTGTTCAACTTCATAGAATTTTAACTGCCTTTGAAATGAGGAAAGGAGGTCCATCAGAAATCAGAGAAGCTACTTTCAAAGCTTCTGCAAGAGGAAAATAAAAGGAAGATCTCAAAGAATCATGATATATATCAAAAGAAGATGAGGTAAGCTTTGTGAATAAACTTTAGCGGGGTTCCGGAAGATTCAGAGGTAAGCTTCCCTTCAAATGTTTTGCTTGTGCAAGAGTTGGTATGCTGCTAAATGTCCTCATGACAAAGGAAAGATTTCTACATAAGGTAATATAAGAAGTTATTATACTCATGAAGATAGTGGTGGCATGTCTAATAGTGACGAATATGATTAAGATTTTAAACTACTCATGGCATTTGAAAATTATACCTTAGAAGATGAATCTTTCCGTAAAGAAATCACTCAACTCAAAATCTATTTGGCAGAAAAGGATACAGTCATAGACATAGTGACACATCAACTCACTGAAAAGGAAAAGCACAATGAAAAATTAGAGTGTGAATTAGTAAGTCTAAGAAAAGAACTTGAGAAGACAAAAGCTATGAATCTTAGATTTTCTAAAGGATTAGAAACGTTAGATGAAATCATGAAAGTTCAATGTTCTCCTCTTATAAAGATTAGTCTTGGTTTTCATGAAACTGTTGAAGGTGAATCTAGCTCACAAGATGAGGCAATGAACTCTAATGCAAAATCTGAAATGCTCAACAAGGAGATAAGCGGTCAACCCCATCAACAACCAAGGAAAGAAAGACTTCAAAGAAAATCATTTACTCCTAGCTATGGAAGTGATAATTAGTTATTTCCTCTGATGAATAATGTTGAATGTCTTATATGTCATTAGTTTGGACATGTTGCATCCAGACGCAGAAGTAGAATGGTTCAAGCTAATAGCTGTCACACAGAAAGATCATTAGTTTCCAGGTACTTTAAGGGATATTGTTTTTCTTGCAATATGTATGGTCACAAAGCTATTTATTGTGATAGAAGGAATATGAAACATATAAGATGTTATGCTTGTAACAAGTTTGGGCATATAGCAAAAGAATGCAGGAGAAAAATTCGGCCAACATACCAAAAGGAGCAAACATCATCACACTCCAAGGTGCGGAAGAAGAAGGAATTGATGTCAGAAAGATGTGGCATAGCTCAGTATACAGACATAAAAGACTCAGGGGGAGCTAAAAGTGTGAAAGTTCAGTATTCCAATTCTCATACGTAGTTATTATGAAGACAAATCGCGTATATACACGATTTAGAAGTTGAATAGTCACGTATATGTTGTTTTGATGAAGAAGCAATGGGACAGACTCAGGAAAAGGGGTCTGATATGGTTCAATCAATTATCAATTATCTTTTATGTTCTAATTGATGAAGATTGCAGTCCGTTGATGATATGCAGAAGTTCTTTTGGACCTCATAAATTGTTAATGACTTGATGAATAATTGGTTGATGATGATGCCTTGATGATTCTTACTAACAAATGTAGTGATCAGATCTGACAATGAATAATTGGCATAGGTTCAGTGGGAGCACATGCTTCTAATAATGCATTGTTGGCATTGTAATAGAAGACCTTGGTACATGATGATACATATACTGCTTGATCCACATAGTTGTTTTGATTCGGATGACACTTTTAATGATGGACATATACAGGCTGTGGATCTTGATGCTACTGACAGATGCTTATGGTGCAGATCATATATGGTGTATGATAGTTGTTGATGATTATCATGGTCTTGTTTCGATCATTGGTCCTTTTTATAAATATCATGTATATCAATTAATGCAAAGGTCATGTAAACACCTATGATGTAATAATTGTTATAATCAGTCATGTAAGGACTTTCGAGATCATGTCAAATTTGTTATATCCCCACTTGGTTGGGTGATTGATGTATGTATGAGTCATTGGTGATAGGAAGGTCATACTCACATAGTTGAGTTATAGGGTCATGTTGTTCTTTTGAAAAATATTTCTAGAGGCTCTGCACATGCTGAGGGGGAGTATGGACAATATAGTACATCTCTAAGGGGGAGAATATCTTGGTCCACCCTTTGCCCTTGATGTCAAAGGGGGAGAGTATCTTGGTGTGATTTTATATATGGTTTCCATCAAGTCCAAAGGGGGAGATTGTTGGCCTTATGGTACAAGTGTTTTCCTTGATGGAAACTCACAAAAGATTCAATGATCAGACTCAGACTCCAGAGATTGAAGAAAGAGATTGTTTTAAGAAGTATACGCTGGTTAACCTTTTCCAAGTAGCGTATACACGTGGGTTCAAAAAACAAAAGGAGTGTATACGTATGCACCCACTTTCATAGAAGGAAAAGCGCATATGGGATGGAAAATTAAGGATAATGAATACCAGGGGTTCCTACCATGGTATTGACCCATGGTAATGAGCACAACAAAGAATATTGATACCATCAAAGAATACTAGCGGCATAACTATGGTTTTGGTCTGAGGTATTTACAAAGGATCTAAGTATATAAGGAGGAGAAGATCAAAGGGCTATGTGTGCAAGTAAAAGGGTTTCCATGAATGCTTCTATCTGAAGTATATCTTATGTTGTAAGGGGCTATGGTCATATGATCTGAAATATCTTGTGCACCTTTTGATACAATGTTGGATCAGGATCATGAGACCTGAAATGACTTATCATTGTATGATTGGATAATTGCTGGGCTAGATCTAAATGCTAACATGTTTTTTATCTTGTAAATGTTATGGTCTGAGTATGATTGAAGTCTGGAATAACTGTGAAGCTTGAAGTTAGTATTTGCAGATCTATACAATGGTTTGCCTTGGTGAAGGCGCGTATACATGCTGGTTAGAAACTTCGAAGTAGCGTATACATTATGACATATGTTTTTGAAGTTGCAGTTGGTGATGATTATTGATGCAGAGTTTTGGGTTAAAATCTGTGTTCTAGTGACAATGATCTGATTATTCAGATTGATTAATTGTCATTTGCTTCAGTGTTGATGAGTTTTAGTGATTGGTTGTATTGCAGTGGTGATTGATTTTGAGCTTCAATGTTACTGATGGGTCCAATATGAAAAATGGATGAAACGTGGCCTTCATATTGTGTTGTTGTGTACCATGTGTTGGCATAGGGGGTCTTGACCCATGTTCAGAGTTAGTTGCGCCAACAAACAAATCCCTACACTACTGGCCCTTTCGGCAACAACCCATGTAGCACAGGCTGCAGTCTCACTCGAAGTAGTATGGGGGGATGCTAGAACCAAGTTTTCACATCCAGAGATCAGTTTGATGTCCTCTATCACCCTAGATATGCCTTTGTGCAGATCTACTTAGGTTATTATTAAACATAACAGAATTCATTCGAGTCTTTGCGAAAGTACTTAACATGCATTACATACAATTATTAAGTCTTATTAAAGAGAATCGTGCATCATTAGATCAATATTCCATAAACATATTATTCTTCAACATCATATGTCATAAATAGAAGTAAACAACAATACACAAGATTTCTTTAGAAACAACTCTTAATTGATTTCCAATTCAGAATATAGACTCAAAACTTCCCTGCGCACTCAGCTGCAGGGGCCCACACACTTAGCTGTGGACTCTACTTAGGCCTCCATGCACTCAGCTACGGAGCCTTGTTTCTTCTATCTACCCACTCCTTACTTGTCCTTTTCTTCCCTCGAGACATAGATCTACCTTAGACTCTCTAAGACAAACCTATTTATACCCTTGTTCATACAATCCCATGGTCCGCGGACCACGGGTGGGTCTCAAAATTGACTCAAACTTTACATAATCAAGGGGTTAAAACCCCTTTTCCTCCTAATAATCTAAGTGCTTTGCATCCACAGATCGTGAGGACTTTACATTAGTTACAAAAAATACATCAAACTTGGGTTATTTTAACCCCAAAACTGACCCAGGGGACCCCATCCCAATAGACCCCCAACACAAAGATCGTGACTCGCCCTAGAGTCACTCGACTGGTGCTGCGATATTGCCACGAAGATCCCCTAGCTCTACCTGAATTACTGAAACCTCGGTAGCGCTTTACGTAGCTGCCTGCTTGACCTCCTCGACTAACTTTTATGTAGCTGGTCCTTCTGCGTTCAACCTCATTGTCTGTTGCATCTACTGCAAGCCTTTAAGTTTGTTCTAGATGGTGGTCTTGACTTGATAAGCCTCTTCCAACCATGGCTGCAACCTAGCCTTTAGCAAGGCCTCCTTATTCTGTGCCGCCTCTACCTACGCGAGGAGCTACTTCCCCTCCTGTTATTTGGCTAGGCGCTGTGCTAGTGCAATGGAGCACGCGGTTTCCCTGACCTCATCGTACTGTCACTGCAGCTCCCTTATTTCTGTACTCAGTGTCTGTAGGTTCAGATCGTCCTATAGATTTGTTACCAACTCCATGGCTTGCTCAAATAATGTTGTGCAGTTTGCAACTGTGGCATCCATAGTGGACATACCTTCCTTGATCGCGTCTCTGCGCTGCTCTCGGACCTCCGATGGAGTCGCGGGTTGCGACTTTAATTGTAGCTCGGTGATCTTCATGTTGAGTTCAAACTAAATTCGGTTAAGCTCAGCTTTGGCTTTGCACACACCAGCTGCTAGTTTTCTAATTTTTACTTTTGGTTGTGCGTCCTCAGGGATATGAAACTCAGATATTGTCCTACCTGCCTCCGTGACTACTGACTCCAATCGTGAACTGTGCACTTGGAGCATCTCCTTCTCCTACAGAATCTTTCTTTTCAGCGAACAACTGTTGATTATTGACTTTGATTTTGCTAATAGCATTGAGTGCTCTCTGTTCCCTAATGCGGATCTCTTCCACGACTCCCTATAGTAATGCATGCAATGACTCTAGTGGTATCGAGGCAAGGTTCATGCCCATATTTGGGAATTTGTTAAGGAGGGCGCATTGTTCCTCGGTGTCAACACAGAATGAAACTGCAGGCAATGGGAAGAATCACACATCCTGTGGCCACGGAACCATCTCCGCGGCTGTAGTTTTTCCCCGTGCCAAACTACCTTGTGCGCTGCTCACCTTCCCAACATCTTCTTGGATCTTGGTTGCTTGAAGCTACAACTCTTGGAGATCCTTCTCAACTCCTCCCAATGTCTGTTAGAAAACTATATATTACAGAGCAATGGAACACATAAAATATATTGTAGAAATATAAACACATAAAACACATAAAACAAGAGAGACACAGATATACGTGGTTCACCCAATTTGGACTACGTCCACGGGAAACAACCAGTCCTTCCTTTTATATTATCCAACAAACTGGAGAGATACAACCTACAACAGATCCTCTGTAATTCCCTCTTCGCTCTCACACAATCTCCTCTCTCTTTCTCACTCAGAATACAAATCTACTTAGACGCAATACAATTCCATCATATATAGAGAGGAATTGCCTTCTAGGGCAAAAAACCCTAATTAAACATAACTTCTACTGTTAGATCTTCGCCTAATGAATAGCCCATATTGACTACGAAATTACAAAATTTCACAAGGAAATTTTACATCTATTTTTTAGCTTCAGGGGCATTGCCCTCGATTCCTCGCAGGGGGGCTCCCAAATATTGCAGCCGCCCCCCCTGGACCCCCCTTGCAGTGCAAATATTACAGGTGGCATTGCCGCCACATTATGAACTGGGGTCCAATGCCGTGATACCTCTGAATAAAGAAGATAAAAAGGCTCCACACCCAACAATATCCCATTTGGAGATTGATTATAACAACTCCACTGCTACTTCATTTGCTGGACAATGACGCCACTTTGGAACTATTTGTTTCTCATCTTCATCATCATACTTGAAGATCAATTGAAACCGAGCAATATCTCAATTTCTCCCTGGTTACAACTTTTGTTAACATATCTACAGGATTTTGGCTAGTGTGTATCTTTTCTAGCTTCAATTTTCCATCTTCCAACACTGACCGTATGAAATGATACTTGATCTGTATATGTTTTGTCTTGGAATGAAATGCAGAGTTCTTTGCAAGATGTATGGCACTCTGGCTATCACTGTATAACCTGCCCAACTCTTGCTTCTTACCCAATTCATCCAGAAACCTTTGTAACCAAATCATTTCTTTACTAGCCTCTGTAGCAACAACATACTCTGCTTCCATTGTTGAAAGTGCAACAACACTTTGCAGTTTTGAAACCAAACTGACAGTTTTCCACCTATAGTAAACACATACCCTGTGGTGATCCTCTTGTTATCTCTATCACCTGCCATATCTGCATCAACATATCCCTATAGAGCAATGTTTGAACCACCAAAGCATAATTCTTGATTTGTGGTACCTCTCAAATACCTGAGAATCCACTTCACCACCATCCAATGTTCTTTTCCTAGATTGTTCATGTACCTGCTTACAACTCCCACTACATGTTCAATATCAAGCCTTGTGCAGACCATTGCATACATTAAGCTTCCAACTGCTGATGCATATGGAACTTTAGACATATCGGCCATTTCTTCCTAAGTCTGGGACACACCTCCTTACTTAGTTTGAAATGGCTAGCCAAAGGTATACTAACTGGTTTTGCATTCTGCATATTAAATCTTTTCAACACCTTTCCTATGTACTCACTCTGAGACAATGTTAATTTTCGATTCTTCTTGTCTCTAGTTATTCTCATACTAAGGATTTGTTTTGCAACACCCAAATCCTTCATTGCAAATGAGTTTGCCAATTTTCTTTTGAGCCCATTTATTTCCTGCATGTTAGAACCTACAACAAGCATGTCATCTACATATAATAACAATATAATATAGCTGCCATCATTTTGCCTTTTGAGATAAACACAATGATCAGAGTGACATCTAGTATAACCTTGTTCAGTCATAAACCTGTCAAATTTTAGATACCACTGCCTTGGAGCCTGTTTTAAGCCATACAAGCTCTTCTTCAAACTACACAGTAGTTTCTCCTTCCCTTTTACCTCATATCCTTGTGGCTGCTGCATATATTTCTCTTCCTCCAATTCCCCATGGAGAAAGGATGTCTTTACATCTAACTGCTCAAGATGCAAATCTTGAATTGCTACTAGACTTAAAATAGTTCCGATTGAAGTCATTTTTTTACAACAGGAGAAAATATATTATCAAATTCTATACCCTTTTTCTGTGCAAACCCCTTTACCACAAGTCTAGCTTTATACCTTTTTCTACCTCCATCTTCTTCCTTCAACCTGTAAACCCATTTATTCTGCAATTTTGTTTTACCTACAGGCAACTTGACTAACTCCCAAGTCTGGTTACGTGCTAAGGAGTCCATCTCTTCTTTCATGGCTTGCTCCCACTGCTTCCTAATTTCTACCTGCACTGCTTCTTCATAACATTCTGGTTCACCAGAATCAGTCAACAATACATAATATAATGAAGGAGAGTATCATTCAGGGGGTCTACTTATCCTAGTATATCTTCTAACACCATTTTCAAGTGTTTGAGGGGCTTGTTTCTGTTGTGCTTGTTGTTGTTGTTTTGGCTGTATATTATTATGATTTTCAAGAACCTTCACTTTTTCTGTGATCTCATCAAGCACTGTGTATTCTCTGTTTTCTTTTTCCTATTTCTTTTCCTGCATCTGATCCTTATACAAAACCTTTTCATTGAATATGACATCTCTGCTCCTAATGATTTTGTGTTTTTCATAATCATAAAAACGATAACCAAAATCATTAACACCATATCCAATAAAGGTACATTTCTTTGATTTTGCCTCAAACTTTGTTCTATTTTCTTTATTAATGTGGACAAAGGCTTCACAACCAAAAGTCTTTAAAAATGAGTAGTTTACCTTTTTACCTATCCATGCCTCTTCTCAAATACCACCATCCAAGGAAATTAAAGGCCCTTTGTTTATTAGATAAACAAAAACATCTACAACATCTACCCAAAATTGTAAAGGCAATCCTGCATGCAATCTCATGCACCTTGCACACTCCATGATTGTCCTGTTCATCCTTTCTGACACACCATTTTCTTGTGGTGTTCCTGGAACTGTCTTCTCTCTGCGAATTCCATTCTCTGAACAGTACCTATCAAACTCTTCACTGCAATATTCACCTCCATTGTCTGATCTAAGACACTTTAACCTTTTTCCTATCTCATTTTCAACCAAAGCTTTCCATTTCTTGAAAGTATCAAATACATCAGATTTATTTTGAATACAGTAAGTCCAGGTTTTTCTAGTTGCATCATCAATAAAAGTAACATAATAATGAGAGCCACCAAGAAATGATACCTGAGCAGGTCCCCATACATCTGTATGCACAAGTTCTAATTTTTCGCTCTTCTTTTCTTTCCCAATTATGAGGAATCTGACTCTCTTCTGTTTTCCATAAACACAATTCTCACAGAATTTTAAATCAACATGCTTCAAACCCGACAACAAATTTCTTGAGTGAAGAATTTACATCCCCTTCTCACTCATGTGCCCAAGCCTACGATGCCACAATGCCGTATCTTCTCCTGTAGAGGTTAAAGCATTAACCGAATTAGAAATACCATTGCATAAATACAATGTACCAACCTTTTCTCCTTTTTCTATTACCAGGGCTCCTTTAGTGACCTTCCAAGTTTTATCTGTAAAAGTAGTCACACAGCCTTCACCTCCCAACTTCCATGTTGAAATCACATTTTTCTTAAGATCTGGAATGTGCCTTACCTCCTTCAATAGCCATTGATTTTGATTATGCTGTTTTATGAAAACTATACCCATTCCAATGATTTTACAGGGTTTATCATCACCCAATCAAACCTGTCCAAAATATCCTTGAACATAATCATGAAAATGTTTCCTATCAGGTGTGGCATGGAATGTGGCCCCTGAATCTACCACCCAGGCATCCATAATATTTTTTAATGAAAGAATCAAAGCATCTTACAACACATCACTTGTCACATTCGCTTCATGATTGTTTTCTTGCCGCGTGTCTCCTTTTCCCTTCTGAGACTTGCAATTTTTCTTCAAGTGTCCTTTCTTCCAGCATTTCCAGCACACTATCCCTGATCTGGACTTGGATCTACCTTTCCTTGACTTACTGCAATATCTTGGGCTCTTTCCTCGTTCCATTTTTCTTCCCCTAGTCTCTACAATCAAAGAATTACCTAATGTCTCACCGAAGCTTTTCCATCACATTTCCTTGCTAAGGATTGCACTGACAACATCATCAAACTTTAAAGTACTGGATGAGAGACAGAGTTACTAATGGCCATAACTAAACCATTCCAAATTTCTGGCAATGAGCACATAAATAACATAGCCATAACTTCATCATCAAAAGTTACCCCTACAGAACTTAACTGACTCGTAATTGTATTAAATTTATTTTAATAATCAGCAATAGATCCACCTTCTGACATATTCATATTAAATAAACACTTCATAAGAAATACCTTATTTTAGGCCGAGGGTTTTTCATATAGTTTGGCCCATGCTGACATTAAACCCTCTGTTGTCGTTTCCTTTGAAATATTAAAGGCTACCGACCCCGCTAGTGACAGCCGTATTGTTCCAAGTGCCTTTCTGTCGAGAATATCCCATTCTGTGTCTGTCATACTCATCAGCTTCTTTGCCTTTCCGCTCAATGGTTGGTACAGATCTTTCTGGTACAAATAATCTTCCATTTGCATCTTCCACAGCTGGTAGTTTTGGCCGTTAAATTTTTCGACCCTAAACTTATCATCTTCTGCCATTGCTCCCACTCGAACCAGGAACCCTTCTCTCCTGCGAGTTTATCAGCCAAATAGACCTTCAGCTCTGATACCAATTATTAGAAAATTATATATTACAGAGCAATGGAACACATAAAATATATTGCAGAAATATAAACATAGAAAACACGTAAAACAAGAGAGACATAGATATACGTGGTTCACCCAATTTGGGCTACGTCCACGGGAAACAACTAGTCCTTATTTCTATATTATCCAGCAAACTAAAGAGATACAACCTACAACAAATCCGTTGCAATTCCCTCTTCGATCTCACACAATCTCCTCTCTCTTTCTCACTCAAAATATAGAACTGCTTAGACGCAATACAATTCCCTCATATATAGCGAGGTATTGCCTTCTAGGGCAAAAAAACCCTAAATTAAACATAACTTCTACCGTCAGATCTCTGCCTAATGAATGGCCTAGATTGACTATAAAAATTACAAAATTTTACAAGGCAATTTTACATCTATTTTTTTGCTTCGGGGGTGCTACCCCCAATCCCTCGCTTGGGGGGGAGGGGGGGTCCCAAAGATTGTAGCCGCACCCCCTGGACGCCCCTTGTAGCGCAAATATTATGGGCGGCGTTGCTACCACATTACAAACTGGGGTTCGATGCGGTGATACCTTTGAATAAAGAAGATAACCAGGCTCCACACCCAACAATGTTTGCATGTACTTCTGTTCCAACTGCTGCAGTTATTCTGTTGCGGTCTCCCTGACTTTATCACTGGTCTCATCCAGATCACTTTCTGTGAGCACCATGGGATCAACCTATGTTTTTTGAGCTTTCTGCTTCTTCCATGATCCACCTTGCTACTCCAGTTCACGCCTTTTCAGAATGAAGGGGGAGCACTGCCCTTCCTCACCTCCGCTGCCTTGTCCTGTAATTTCTTCTATTTCTATTTCTGGCGAAGGTGACTTGTCACCTTTCTAGGACTTGCGTTGCTCCTGTTCTATCTTCTCCTTGGAAGCGCGTTCGTTCTCAACACGTGTCTTCTATGAAACATCCTTCTTTTTCTGCGCAACTAGGTTTTGCACAACCTGCTTAGCTGCCTCCTTCCTTTTCTTTGTGGTAGCACTCTCTGCACTCGTGCTTGGCCCAACAACTATATCTTAAGGGGTGTGCCACTCTACTAGCCATCATGGTACTACCTCCTGCACATCTGTCTTTGTTACCAAATATGGCGAGTCATGCCATTTCTGCGTTGGATCCCACTGCGCTTGGATATACACCCTGTGAAAGTCAGCCTTGAATGTTGCGTAGGTTGACATATGTGTGTACAAGGTTGGGGAAAACCTTGGATGCTAGTTAATAGCCATGCGGAGATTCACTTCCATCAGGACCTAAACGATTTTCACCTCTGTGATCCATGCGGGGTCCTTGGTAGTTCATAAGGAGGTGAAATGCATTGCCCCTGACAATCCTTCTTCAAGTGGGGGAAACTGGCTATCCTCTGGCAGTTCCCATGTAACCAACACAATAGACAAAAATAACCAAGCGTAATGAAACGACTTGGTTTCATCTTGGGCCTCACGGCAATTCACGAGGAATTCCTGGCACAGGTATCTGGACCAGTTGAACAGTATGCCTTTCACACACTGAGAAACTAGGGACACTACAAGCACCAGAACTTCATCCACACGACACTTTCTCATCACCTTTCCTGCTAATATCTACGTGGAAAATTGAACTGCGGGGTCTAAGATAGATAAAATTGAGTACCCGCACGACTTCTTTATAAGCTCGTAATATTTCTTCATTCTTTCTGCAAGCTCCTTCTCCCCCGTCTTTCCGCCAAACTCCTTGGCCAGGTTCAAACCTTCATGTGGCAGGTGCGTAATCCTGTGAATGAGCATATCTATGATGGGTATAGGCCCTCCTAGCCATAGGCACCCATCATGCACCAATGTAAGCAGCTGGCGTATACAAATTGTGTTAATGGGGGTGTGGTGGTAATGTGGCACCCATAGCAAGTTGAGCAATCCTGATTTCTCAACACCACAGACCCATTCCTCCATTTCCAGCGCTGTAACACCTGTTTCCTCATAATAAACTATTTTCATGTATTTATCCATCGCTAAGTGTGGGAACTTAGCGTGATACGCGAGGTCCCAATCCTCCATCTTCAATGGTGGGACTCACGCGAGCCGCAGACCTTTAAAAGGAACCTACTCAGGTAGTAGTGGCATGGAGATGGTGAATTTCTTCGAGTCTGGGTCCTTTGTGATCTTAAACTTTCCCTTTCTCGGAGGGATATATCCAAGTAGCTTTGTTATAGGTTCTGCTCCTTCGACATTGATGTCTTCGGTTCCTTGGCCTTCTTCTGCCTCCAAGTTTACAACCTTCTACTTACCTTTTGCTGGCTGCTTATCTTTCTTCTATGTTGGTGTCAGTATGATTCCTTGGGGAAGCGCATACCTGTACTAACTTTTCCTGCTTCTCCTTTGTTGCAGGTTTCTTTTCAACAGGTTGTTTGTCTTTCGCCATTGACTGTTTTGGCCTTGGTGACCTAGGTGCGTGGGCACCACAGACGTAGCTTCAACACTGGATACTTCAGATCCTGGGGCATTGGATACAGTGGCTTCCGAACTCAAGGCTTCGATGGGTTTGGTGGCATTCATCCTTTCCATAAACAACTCACGAGCTTCAAGAGAAATGTCTATGTGTGTGAATAATTCCTCCCAAAACACTCGGCTCATGAACGACAGACAACAAATTTCAACAACAACTCTAAGGGCGCAAAGTGTTCTATGTTGGGCCGGCATGCGGAATTGATAGGGGGTTTTGAATTCAAATCTGACCGTTGTCCCCAAATTTTGACAAATAATGTTGTTTTGGCGGCAAATATTCAAATATTTTGCTTTAAATGTCACTAGCCCGCTCCTCTTAACCGTCTTTTGGATGTCCAGTCATGAACAATGACTCCAACGGTCACTTTTCTACTGTGCTGCATGGTGCCTCCCTTCATGGCACAGCTACCTGCATGCAGCTCTCTGGATTTCATCTTCACTATTGGTCGTGGAGCCCGCCTGTTCCTTAGTCCTCCAAACCAAGCAATGTAGTTTATAATCCCGCGCTCCCTTGCAACTGCCTAGAGCACTAAGACTATCCTTCTGCCATATAGTCATTGCGCAGGATCCCCTGTATATAGCTTCAATCTGATCCCATTCACTCTTCTCGGAAAAGGTTCTCCATTTAGCTTCACGAGCAAAACTGCACCTCCATCTGTAATCTATTTGATAATATATGGCCCTAGCCAATGCATATGAAATTCCCTTGAAAACTTATTGAATTTACTATCATATAACAAGACAAGATCGTTTACCTTAAAGGTGCGAATTTTGATGTGGCGATCGTGCCATGCATTTTCACGTTCCTTCCGTACTTGCTGGTGTAATCCTGCCAAGAATCGTTCCTCTTCAAGCTCCATCAGCTACGCGAGCTGTTCCTCTAAGGCTTCACGATCTACCATACCTGTGAGAGCTGCTATGCACAGAATAGGCATGATATACTGATCTGGATTTAAACAGGAAGACAACAAATTATAGAGATTACAATAAATACAGAGATACAACAGAAATAATACTTCATTTAATTAATGTAAAATACTGAAATATGTTTACAAACAGAAATGGAAATAAACAAGCTCGGGCAATGGTAGCTTATCTATGAGGAGAGATGTGGCGGCTACATGGCTCTGAACTATCTTACAATGAGGATCGAAGGCCTATTTATTATTGAGAAACAATAGAAAACCCTAAACATCCAAAACCCTAACCCTAGGAGATGAAGCACCAAACTATGGGCCCCGTTTTGGGTAAATTAGTACATCAACTTCCCGGGGTCATAACTTTGGCATACAATATCCATTTAACGCACACAATACCTCGTGAGAAAGATCTATCGAAGGACTACAACTTTGGGAAGAGTAACATAGATCCATAGACCCATGTTGCTCCTAGTTTTCCCAAAAAACGTCGTTTAGGGCCTCAAAACAGCTTTGGAAGTTCAGGGCCCGAAAAACTGCCAAAAATAGTAAATTGTGCTACAATTAAGGAAACTGAAAGAAACAGTGGTGGGGTCCAAGTGGAATTGGTGGGTGGCCACCAATATCCACCTAGATAATTCCTCCCCCCTTAGGAAGCAATGGTCCCCATTGCGTTGAGTTCCTCCATGAGATGGGGAAACTTCTGCTGAACTTGGTCCCTGGTGAGCCACTTGCCCTGGTGAAGGAGTTGGCCTGCTTTGGCAACTTGATACAGTTGGATATTCTACTGGCGAGTGTGCTTGAGTTGCATGTCCATGATCTTATCAGTTGCAGCTTGTTCCATGCAATCTGGATTTAACTCTGTTGGTGTGAGTTGTTCTGCAATGATAGATGTGTCTAGTAATGGTGGAAAGTATGGCTGAAGGCGGTCCACATTGAACACTAGGTGCAGGCCAAGGAATGGGGAATTTTGAGCTCAAATGCATTGTCTCCCATAGCATTGGTAATGGTGTAAGGACCATATCGAAGTGATCTAAGTTTCCGATAGGCTTCGATAAGGCGTTCCTTTTGCAAATGCAACCAGACTTTGTCGCCCACCTAAAACTTGTGTGGCACCCGATGTTGATCATGTCGCTGCTTGTACTTGGCATTTGATTTCTCTAGAATGTTGTGGACCTACTGGTGGATATGTTGGATGTTCTCAATGAAGCTATTTGCCTTTTCTGTTTTGGACTGGACATGAGTCGAATCTGCGTGAGTAGCTGCAAATGGCATGGCCACATCAATGGGACATAGTGGATGGAATCCCAAGCCCACCTAAAAAGGGTTGTGGCCAGCCGAGCTATGGAGAGCCCGATTACAGTTGTGTTGAACATAGGGGAGGCTCTCATCCCACGTGCATGGATGCTTTGAGTTGTAGATGTGCAGAATGTGTACGATCATCCTGTTGACAACCTTTGTCTGACCATCAGTTTGGGGATGGAAGGCTGTGGACTTACTGAGTTTCATGTCCAACATTGACCAGAGACTGCACCAAAATGTACTGAGGAATTTTTTTTTCTGATCTGAGATGATAGACTGTGGGATGCCAAAGTGTACCCATAGTCATCCACAGAAGAGTTTAGTAGTGGCTTCTGCTGTGATATTCTTCTTACAGACCACCATAATGGCCATCTTTGAGAACCTGTCGATGACAACAAAAACACAGTTGTTTCCATGCTTAGTAGAAGGAAGGCCCGACATGTAATCCATGGAGATGGATTCCCAAGGTCGACTAGGGGTAGGAAGCAGAGTATAGAGGCCTTGCTTCTTAATGGTTAGTTTGGCAATGGCACAGGCAGTGTAGGATCTGATTTACTTTTCGACATCCTGTCGAAGATTTAGCCAATAGAAATACTTTTGCAATAATTCCAACATTTTCTCGATCCCGAAATTCCCAACAACCCGACTGTAGTGTGCTTCCCAAATCATCTTGGAACACTCGCTTAAAGGAACACAAAGGTGACCCAGGTGGCATAACAGGGCATCCTGAAGGTGAAAATTTTGAACATGCTGACCCTCTAAGAGTGTCTGGTATGTGTGGTTGAATTCTAGGAAGCTTTTGTAGAGAAGTGGCCAATCAGAAGTCTCGTGCCCACAAGAGTTGATCACGGTGGTTAACGCCATGATCAATGGTCGACTGAGGCAATCTGGAACATTATTGGTGCTTCCCTTCTTATATTTCATATTCAAATGGAACTCTTGTAGGTATGCGGACCACTTTTGATGGTGATCACTATGCAACTTCCCTTGCATCTGTATGAACTGCAGGGGTCGGTGGTCTGTGTGGATGACCATTTCCTTCCCCAAAATGTAGTGCTTCCATTGTCGGTAGGCCTGCACAATGGAATACATCTCTTTGTCATAAGTGGGATGCTTCTAGACTGTGTCTGAAAGTGTCTCACTATTATATGCCACTGGATGCCCATGTTGAGTAAGGACTACCCCAATAGCATAGTCAGAGGCATCTGTCTCGATCTCAAATTGTTGTTGCAAGTATGGTAATGCAAGCACTGGTGCCGAGAAGAGGTGATATTTAAACTCTATGAATGCCTTCTATTGAGATTCAAACCAAAATAATTTTTCTTTCGCTCCTCCCTTGGTCACTTGACTCAAGGGCCAAGTGATATGAGAAAATCCCAACACAAACCTGGGGTAGAAGTTGGCAAGACCCAAAAAGCTGCGGAGCTCTGTCAGAGTGGTTGGAGATGGCCAATCACGAATGACTTGGATCTTGGCTGGATCCACATGCACCCCCTATTCATCAATAATGTATCCCAGATACTGAACTTGGGTCATGCCAAAAGTGCATTTCTCCAAATTGGCAGATAACTTGTGTTGCCGCAGTGTTTAGAGAACCTATCGGATGTGATGGAGGTGCTCTTCCCAACTCTGGTTGAAGATCAGGATGTCATCCAAGTATACCACTACAAATGAGTTGGTGAATGGCCGAAAGATGTTATCCATTAGCCTCATGAAGGTTTCAGGAGCATTCGCCAACCCGAAAGGCATAACAAACCATTCAAAAAGGCCCTCCTTTGCTTTGAAGGTAGTCTTCCACACATCGGAGGGTTCGATTGGTACCTGGTGATATCCTGACTTCAAATTGATCTTGCTGAAATATTTTTCCCCCTTCACTTGGTATAGAAGGTCATCAATCCAAGGGATTGGGTACCTATTTCGGACAATGATCTTGTTCAGCGCCCGATAGTCAATACAGAGTCTCCAAGTCCCATCCTTCTTCTGTACCAACACAAGCGGGCTCCCACAGGGCGATGAACTCGATCGGATGTGACACTTCTGCAACAGCTCCTAAATCTGCCTCTTGATTTCATTATTCTCCGAAACGGAGCGTCGATAGATTGGTCCATTGGTTAGTGGTGCACCTGGGGTTAGATTGATGGAGTGCTTGACCTGACAGTGTAGAGGAACCCTTGAAGGGGAGGTGAAGATTTCCTCGTACTCCTCCACGACCTTGTTCAACTGTAGTTGTCGTCTAGAGGGGCCCTGTCTAGAGGTCGTGGCCAATGTCTTCTTCTTTCCTTGAGGGCGTACCATCAGGAAAACAAATTTTCCGGTTTTGGAAATGATCTTACTGCATTGTTTTGCAGTAACCAAAGAGATGGCGGTACGTGGTGCTACATCCGATATCCTGTACAACTTATTTCCCGAAGTAACAATAACAACACGAGGCCTTGACTCATATACAGCATGTCACTTCCACAAGTATGGTTGGCCTAATAATACATCACAAACATCAGGGGGAGCAATGTCACACAATAACTCATCTGTGAATGGCTTGATGTTGTATGGAAGGTGAAATTGCTGGCTCACGCGAAGATCCGACCCTTGGTGAAGCGACCCGATGGTGTACAATTATGGATGTGCTATGGTTGGTAAGCCCAGCCGTTTCATGACCTCTACCGAAATGAGGTTCTTTTGGTTCCCGCTGTCGGCAATGAACTATATCGAGGAGCCCTTTACCCACATCTAGGAGTGGAAGAGGCACTCCTCCTCCTTTGGATCTTCAGGTTCCTCTTTCTAGATCTTCATGGTGGCAATGGTGGCGTTGGGCTCTGCATCGATAAGCTACCTCCCTTTGTCATTCCCCTTATCGGGTTCTGACTCAGAGTCTGAACATGCATCTGATTTTGAATACTTTAGCTCAGCCACCAGTGACTACTTGGCTCGACACTCACTTGTGTTGTGAGTGGAGCTCTTATGGAACTCACACCACTTTCCTGTGTCCTTCTTCGCCTTTGTGGTGTTATTCTTTGCTTGCAGCTTTAGCAGGTTGTCCTGGGCCACCCTGCCTTAGCTTTGTCCTTTTTTCAGTGGTTTGGGGGCGCCTTTCCCTTGCTTTGGATTTGCAGATCCAAAGTCTCGCTTCTTCCGTTTAAACTTTTTCTTGATCTTGACAGCGTATCAGTACGTCGTGTCGAGCGAGGAGATGTACAGGAACTCCATCTCATCCTGGATGTACCTATGTAGGCAGTCTCGATATTTGAGTACCAAATGCAGCTCAGAATCCTTGATACCCAACTTTGTGTGAAGGGTATGAAAAGTATTGGTAAACTCCGACACGTCTTGGTCCCTTCCCTGTCGCAGCGTGGTCCACTTTATGTATTTATCCTCATAGCTTTTGACAGGGTAGTATTGCTCCCTGATGGCATTTTGGAATGAATTCCAAGTGGGTGCAACTGAAAAAAGTGAGGCCGTAATTTCATCCTTCTACTTGCAGTAGGTTTCCCACCAGTCCTTGACGTGGGGGGCAGCTTTGAGAAGAGCGAAAGTAATCTTTTCTCGGTTGGAAAAATCATGAACATAAAAACACCCTTCTAGCAGATTTAACCATTTATCTACAGTGTTTGCATCTATTTGACCCTCAAATATGGGAATGTCAATGTTAACTTGTACCTTAAATGGTGTGGTGCTTCTAGAGTAGCTGCTGGAAGTAGATGTGTCGCCTCTGGGTAGCCGCTGAAGGATCTAGGCAAAGTTGTCAATCATCGCATTCCTTTGTCACTCGAGGGCCTCTTCGAGCAAGATTTTGATAGGATCTCCTACCCCCTAATCTTTCTTTTCATCTGCCATGGGAGGCCATCGGGATTTGCGAGGCTGGTCTTGCAAAGTTTTGACTAGTTCAAGCCCTAACTCCTTATATCCCGACCTCGTTGGGGACATGCAAAAAAAAATAGAGAAAGAACAGACTGTTCTGATATCACTGATCCGGATTTAAATAGGAACACAACAAATTACATAGATAACCATAAATACAGAGATACAACATAAATAATACTTCATTTCATTAATGTAAAAAACTGAAATATGCTTACAAACAGAAACATAAATAAACTAGCTCGGGCAATGGTAGCTTATCCCTTAGGAGAGATGTGGTTGATACATGCCTCTGAACTATCTTACAATGAGGCTCAAAGGCCTATTTATTGTTGAGAGAAAATGGAAAACCCTAAACATCCAAAACCCTAACCCTAGGAGATGAACCGCCAAACTAGGGGCCCCGTTTTGGGTAAATTGGTACATCAACTTCCCAGGGTCGTAACTTTGGCATACGATCTCTGTTTGACATGCACAATACCTCATTAGAAATATCTATCTAAGGACTACAACTTTGGGTAGCGAAACATCAATCCATGGACCCATGTTTCTCTCAGTTTTCCCAAAAAACATCTTTTAGGGCCTCAAAATGGATCTGGAAATTTAGGACCCGAAAAACTGCCAAAAATAGTAAACTGTGCTATAATTAAGGAAACTGAAAAACTAAAAGAAACAATGGTGGGGGTCCAAGTGGAATTGGTGGGTGGCCACCAATATCCACCTGGATCATATACTCCATTGGCATTACCGCTTCTACTCCATATACCAATTTGAACAACGTTTGTCTTGTCATCTTCTTGCAAGTAGTCCTATACGCCCATAGTACTATAGGTACGCGCACATCCCAATAATTTCGCTGTGCGTTGCAGATCTCTGAAAATTTATGAAATGTGGTCCTTGGAGGAAGAGAGAAGGTCATAGCATTTTGTAGGTTGGCACCTACGTATTGGTTAACATATCGGCCAATACAAGAGCCAGGGGGTTGGAGCTCCCTTCCAGTAGTAGCTAGAGAACGAGTGAAGGTTGGAGCCTTATTTACGTCGGCGCCTATGTACTAGTAAACATATCGACTAGTACAAGAGCTAGGGGGTTGTAGCTCCCTTCCATTAGAAGCTAGAGAATGAGATAAGGTTGTAGCCTTCTGTAGGTGGGTGCCTGTGTACTGGTATGAGTCTGCACCAGTACAATATTGTAAACAGGTTTTTCTTATATTAAAAGAAGAGAGAGATGACAACAACAGGTGATTTTTATCCCGCATTTGGTTTCCACCTTAAATCTTGGTGTTCATGTGTTCTGCTTATGTGTGATGGTTTATTCTGTTATTACTGCACATGGTTAATAAAGTACTAATGCACTGATTAAAGACCAACATATGATGAATTAACTGAATCATAAGTTCATTGGATATATGCTGGTTGCCTTAAGAAAAATTGCGTGCACACTCGAGTTCCCTTCACTGAAGTAGCGTATATAAATATGATTATGAAATGAAAAAGTCATTGATTTATTAATACTGATTGAACCACCCCCCCCCCCCTCTTAGTATTATTACCAACAGTCACAATGGATATTGAAGGATTTCACACTACTACTGATTTTGGAGTAATAGAGATCGTTGATGACAGTAACCCTTCTCCTGCATTTCTTGGAATTGAATGGCCATTTGACAATATGGGCATAATTAGTTTGAAGAAGAGACATGTGATATTTGAAGGAAACAATATGAGACTAATTGTTCCCTTGGATCCATTAGAAGGAGTAAGATATACAAAATCAGTTAAAAAAGAATATTGCGCAACTAACGTAGACAATATTTATCAGATGACAATGAAGGAAAATAATTTTGTTAACCCTATTACAAAGGGCAAGTTGAGTTGGGAGCGTGATAGTTGTTGTACCTCAAACTTAGAAGAAGAGTTGGAGAACCGATAGAATAGGCTGCATGAAGTATCCAGCCTTAGAAGAAGAGTTGTGTAAGAATTACCAAATCAGTTCATTGTATGATATCTGAGCTATGTAACCTACCTTCTTAAGATTACTTAGGTGATGTAAATACCTTTCTTAATGATTATGAAAAGCAAGTTATAGAAAATCAAAGGTTGTTAGTCTTGGATACAACCCTGAAAGATAGACGTGTTAGATGGTGGAATGCACACAAAAAAAATATAGGAGGTTGGCAGGAATGTCGAAGACTGATGGGGAAAAGGTTTGGACAGATAGATATAGAGATGGAGATAAAATATGATGGTGAAAATAATCCTAGGAAGCATAACCATCTATGCACTACAGTATGGAAGGAGATTCCACAATAATAATGAGTACATGGATTCATTCATACATTAGAGACAATCCCTAAGAACTGGTACCTAGAAACGGAGCTTCAACATGGTACTGTAAAATGAGAAGACATGGTTGATGGCTTCATATTAACATTCAGGTTTGAGGAAAATTTCCAATATATAGATTTGGCCCTTTAGAAAGTCAAGAAGAAGATCTTTGAGAATGTAACCTCACAGACATGGCAGCAACCTGATTGGGTTGCGTAGATAGAAAATTCACTAGACTTCTATAACCTTACTGCAGATGAAAAAGAAGATCCTTGTAACATTGACATAGAAGATTCAGAAGGATACCGCGAAGTAACTAGACTTGAGCCAGAGATACCATACATAACGAAGCCATTGAAGACCAAGAAGGTGAACATATGATCAGAGAAGGAACCCATGTTTGCAACAATACGAGACTACTAGGATGAGGAGACAACCAGTAAAGTTACAGAGATACTTCATGAATAACAAGAACTGTTTCCCACCAAGTTTTCAGAGATGAAGGGTATAATAAGATATCTAGAAGTCATGAAGATTCCCCTTAAGCCTGATGTGAATCCAGTCAAACAAAGACCTTACAAGCTGAACCCGTAGTATAAGGAGAAAGTGAAAGTAGAGCTTGATAATATGATAGCAACAAGAATTATTGAACCTGTACAAGAATCAGAATGGTTGAGTCCTACTGTGGTGCAAGAGAAGAAGACTCAAGGAGAAATGAGGATCTGTGTTGATCTAAGAAAGTTTAATGATGTATGTTTACATGATACCTTCCCTACCCCTTTCCCAGATGAAGTGCTAGACAATGTAGGAGGTCAGGGAGCTTACACATTTATAGATGAATTCTCAGGTTATCATCAGATTAGGATTGCACCTGAAGATCAGCATAAGACCACATTTGCTACAGAATGGGGCTCATATCAATACAAAATAATGCCTTGTGGATTAAAAATGCCCATGCTATATTTTCTACGGTGGTGGTTGCAACTTTTAAGGAATACATCCACAATTTTTTAGAGGTATATTTTGATGATTGGACAATATTTTGATTATTGAGCAGACATGTTGGAAATTTAAGACTTATGCTTGACACATGTAGACAATATTAGATCTCTTTGAACCTAAAGAAGTGAATATTTTTTGTACCTTTCGGCATAGTGTTGGGACATATTTTCTGTAAGTAAGGACTAATGGTGGACCTTGCTAAGATTGCTAACATTGTGAACTTTCCTCCACCTAAGATAGTAAGACAGCTTCGCACTACGTTGGGACATACTGGGTATTACAGGAAGTTCATCAAGGGGTATGCTCAAATCACTGCACATATGGAGAAATTGTTGAAGAAGGATGTAACTTTTAAATGGAATGATGAATGTCAGAAGAGCCTCGATATATTGAAAGAAAAAATGGTAGCTATACCTATACTAGTGTTCCCTGACTAGAATAAGGAATTCCATGTCCATGTGGATGCCTCTTGTATAGATTTGGGAGTGGTACTGGCACAACCTAGGGCAGGAGAGATTGATCATCCTATAGAATTTGCAAATAGAAAGTTATCTAAAGAAGAAAGGAATTACACCGCTACAAAAAGGGAAGGGTTGGCCATGGTGTATGATTTGCAGAAGTTTAGACACTATTTGCTGGGGTCACACTTTAAAATGTTTACAGATCATTTTGCGTTGAAGTATTTGGTTAATAATCATGTCTTAGGAGGAAATATTTGTAGATGGTTACTATTATTCTAGGAATATGACTTTGAGATCATTGTTAAACCAGGGAGACAAAATGCAGGATCTGGCCATCTATCAAGACTAGAAACAAGGGAAGAACCAACCAACATAGAGGATAATCTCCTTGATGGTCATTTATTTGCAATTAGTGTGGTAGAAGACCATTTCAAAGATATCATTCAGTTTTTGACCACATGAATGGCTCCTTCAGAGTATACTATGCAAAAAAATAAAGAATTAGTGGTCAAGGCAACTGAATTTTAATTAATAATAGGACAATTATATAAGATGGGACTCGACAAGATACTATGTAGATATGTTCCCCAACATTAAAGACAGATGATTCTAGCAGAGGTTCATGGGGGCACAACTGGTGGACACTATTCAGGAAAAGCTACTACGCAGAAGATTTCAAGAGCAGGATTTTGGTGGCCTACAATACATAAAGATGTGAAGGAGTAACACCGAGCATGTGATGTGTGTCAAATAATAGGGAAGCCTTCGAGAAGAGTTGAAATTCCGTTGGTACCACAAGTTACATTGCATGCCTTTGATAAGTAGGCCATTGATTTTTTTGGACCCATCAACCCACCCTGAAAGAGGACTAGTGCAAGGTACATAATTCCAACAACTAATTACTTGACAAGATGGGTTGAAGCACAACCAATAAGGGACTGCAATGCAAAGACTGCTGCGGAGTTTATTTTTGAATACATATTGTCTAGATTTGGATGTCCAAATATTTTGATGAGTGACCAAGGTTCACACTTCCTAAATAAGACTATTGAAGCATTGACTGAGGAGTTCCAATTTTATCATCAGAAGAGTATCCCTTATCACCCTCGGGCCAATGGAACAGTAGAAGCATTTAATAAGATTTTGGAGAATGAACTTACTAAGGTATGCAATGTGAATAGAGATGACTGGGACCTTAGAATTCCAGCAGTTTTATGGGCTTATAGGACCACATGTAAAAAGTTGACAGGTCAGACACCCTTCAGGTTAGTTTATGGGCAAGAAGTTGTATTTCCCATGGAGTACATCATGCCTAGCTTAAAGATTGCAACTTTTACAAATATGATATACCCTGATATAATGGACGAAAGAATGTCCCAGTTACTTGCTTTAGAGGAAGATAGAATTATATCAGGATTCCAGCAGCAGGTACATAAAGCAAGAGAAAAGGCCTAGCATTATAGACATATTAAGGAAAAGAAGTTCCAGGTAGGAGACCTTGTTCTCCTTTATGATAGTAAGCATGTAAAATTTCTAGGAAAATTCAAGATGCATTGGTTAGGTCCGTACATTATCAAGCATATTAATGATGGAGGCGAAGTTTAATTAGAAAAGTTAAATGGAGAATTGGTTCAAGGAAGAGTAAATGGTAGAAGGTTGAAGATGTATAGGGACAACCCTGCCCCTACAGATTCGCTTTGAAGAAAGGAGAAAAGTCTTAGTGCTACCTAGAGTTGAAATTGGGCACTGGATTATAAAATATGTTGCAGAGAGAGCTTAGACATAGGAAGTTGATTCGCTACAATATGGGATGCGTTAAAGTTCTTTGGGAAAAATATTACCGTTAAAAAGGAAATTTTTCGTTGAAACATGTGGAACGATGCATTTATGAGGACAAATTGCTTAGATCTAGCAATATATATGCAATTAATGAACACAATTTGAGCTAATGATGGGGTTAGAAATTCAGATTTGCTATAAAAAGTTGCATCCCGCCCAGATTTGTCACTTTGCTATCCTAAGAGTTCGAATATTGCTATTGCGAAGAAGTTGCAAAAATTTTCGTATGGATGCCCTGACGCTTGAAGAATTTATTCGTATATTTGGTGAGAAGGGCTTAGCCGGAGTTATGGAAGCAACATCACCACCTTTAGCATCATCATCACACACGTAGTGGAGATCCCTACGAAATAAAATTACCAAAGAGGAGAGAATGAAGAAGAAACAAGAAAAGACACCTGTTGAGCCTAAACATGTGAGAGATAGTGAGGAAGAAGAAGAGCAAGTGAAAATGGAAATGGATGGTGCAATGTTTCTGTTGCCTTTCCCACCACATATTCCACCAAGAAAACTAGATGCAAAAGGCATATAAGGCAAAGGAAATAACGCCATTGGTTGTCATTGATGGGGACTTGGACCAAATTGGGGAGAAAATTTAGGAAGCAACGATAGAATCATGGAACAAGCTAGAGGATTGCTACGACACATTTTTAACAAGTGTCACGGAGCACATTGTAGAACTAAAGACATTGGCATAGACATTCAGAGAGCCAGCACAGGTAGAGGAGAATCTTGGAGAGGAAAACCAGTAGAGCCTACACTTGTACCGTGGATAGCACTGATACCTGTCCGAGCCCTGTAGTTTGACTCCACCAAGGTACAACAACAAGCCAAAGAGTGGAGGTACGTGAATATAAGAAATGCAACAATGCCACTTTAGAGATTACACTAGCTACATCAAGAGATCATATACGAGTTGAAGTAGCATGAACAACTCACTTCAAAGTTAAACATTCAGGTATAGCGAGAGTGAGATTTGCTGAAGTAGAAGCTTGACCAGGTGATCCAGGAGAGGGATCAGGTAGTACAACAGTAGTAGAAGCTAAAGGAGGTGGTCGAAGCAACATGCCGTGAGATTCTGGACATTGAGGTTTGAGAAGAGGAACTAATGGAGGAAAAGGTCGTGAAGCTCGACCTTGTAGTAAAAGGATACAAGGATAATATTGCGGATGTGAAATCTACATATGAGATGAAGATCAATGAACTATAGATGAATCTATAGCCAACCACACCAAAGGAAGTACAAGAGCAGAGGGAGGCTAACCTGAAGGCTGTAATGGAAGACATCTCCATAATAGTGGAAAATTGTGGGAAGCTATTGGATGAGAGCTTACAGATTTGGACTTCGCTACAGGAAGATCCAAATGCGCACAAACTACAAGAGAATATTTAGCATAAGCAGCGGAAACTAAAGGAGATTCGGGAAACTGTGAAGACCTTACCAATCTCAGAGAAGCTCATAAAGATCAATGAGGGAAATGCCCTACAGAAAAATATAGGGGAGCTAAGGAAGGAAGAGACGCTGAAAGAGAGAACTCAACCATGGTAGGATGAGGTTCTCCAACTGTCCCAAGCAGTGGATGAGAAGCTTCAAGATCTTTGACAAAGAGAGACAACGGTGATGCAGAAGGCTACGAAACCGATGGTAGAAGCACTACTGGAGGAAGTGCGTAGTGAAGAGAAGCAGGTCACAGACATTCTGCAACAGTTCAATAGTGCCTGCAACAACATTGCAACAAAGATCATAGGCAAATTGATAGAGTAACTCGGGACGAGTTAGATGTGAGTGTTGGGGGCCTATTGGGTGTAGCCTAACATGGCATAGATTTTGGCAAAGACTTCACATTTTGTGGGGTGGAGCGCGCAGTAGAGCACGCAGTGGAGCACATTTTGAGGAATTAAATATACCGCGCGATGTTGTAAGGGCTTTAGGGTGGGTCGAAGCCCCTCCTTTTTGTAAAAGCACACGATTTTGTAACATATCAATGGTTTTGGGGCCATAGTTGTTTGTTTTAGGGAGTCCATGGTATTTGAACCATGGTAATTTGATGATGTAACCCTACAATGTAATAGTATATATAGGGTAAAATAATAAGAAGAGATATTGAAAGATCATAATCAATCAACATTATGGATGAATTATTGTGATCTATACTTTGGTAGCAAAGGAGAGGCTCTGTAGCTGAGTGTGCAGAGGCCTAGAGAAGAGTCTGCAACTGACTGTGCAGGCCAAGAACTATTTGGTTTTAAAATATTCATTATATTAAGCAACAGTTGTTGTGGACGTAGTCCTACACTAGGGTGAACCATGTTACATTGGTGTTTTGATGTGTATATTTTCTTATTATATGTTGTAGAGTAGTAGTTATTACAGTTGCATTTTACTTCATAATAGTGATGGTTTATGGCTTTATATGGCATGTTTAAGTGATTAATCTAATGCGGAAAAGTGATTTATAAATGATAAGAATAAGATAACATAATAATACCACATCTCCTAGTCCTTTAAGGTTGCAGAAACCTATCTTTGCATCCTCCCATAGTCACTTCAGGTGAGTTGCGATCTACTTGCATGTCGTTGCTGAAAGGGCCAGTTGGTTTTGTTCGTTTCCAACATAGATTGAACCTGGGTCAGCCCAAACCAAGACAAAAAATGCCTACGTGGAGGATTCCTAATGCTGGGGAAATTTCCAAGGATGAAGGTCGCGACAAAAGCTTGATAGTGTATGCAAGGGGCTCCATAGTTAAGAGTATAAATGGAATTTATTAAGATCCAGGGTACAAAATGATACACCTCATTCATGTACGCAGGTGACCGTTAGGGATTAGGGATTAACATTGTGACAAATTTACTATCATGCTAGGGAAAGAACCCCACCTTTTTGTTAGAAATAATAATGGCTATGAGGTTAAGAGTAAACCTCCCATATTTATTGAGAACCAAGAGAATCTATGGGAGTGTTCCTACCTCAAAGGTACCCTTTAGTGGTGGTGAAATTTAAATGAACATAATATATGTTACATTGACCAAATGGTAAATGAGAAACTAAGTAAAGGGGGGAGATTTTACATGAACACTATGAGACCTACTTAGCTATATTTACCGGGGGTAAGATGTATAGGAGCATGGATTTAAGGATACACATATGCATATTAGAATCATAGCTATAGTAGGATTATCATCTCAAAAATTGGGCGAAAAAATAAATAAATTTGTGGAGGATGGAGGTACATGACAAGTGTTATCAAAGTTGTAGGTTCAATACTAGAGCCTATGGCCAACCCGCTACAGTAAGACGTAAACTATTAGTAGCTATCTCAGAGTTGAAAAAAAATAAGACTATCCAGGGGATATCTAAATCGAAAATGATTCGGATCAATGTTGACATACAAATTGGTTCCTTTGGAAGATCCATATAATCTCACACATGTCACCTAACTATTAAGGGCATTCAAAATAAACAAAGGAATGTTCAATTCCAATGAGGAAAATAAATAAGTTGGTTATGAGGGAAACAAGATGGAAATCCTTTTTATCAAAGTCTCTCTTTGAATACTCCATTGAATTTGTACAATGTTTGACCCTTTCACTATTAATGAATTGTGGGGATTGCAGGGGCAAGAAAAATGGCCTTATCAAGTAGAGAAGTGCTAGTATTGGAGGAAGCTTCCACCATCAGCACCATTACTAGTTCTCGAAATAGTGAAGTCATCCATGCAGGAATTTGTTATCCTCCTCATTTGCACAATGCAAGTTTCAGTGCATTTGCCGGTTTCCAGTAACTAGTGTTTATGCATTTTGATTTCCTCGAACAATGGTTGGGCACGATCTTCTATGCATTAAAGGGATGAATCTGCTGTATGTATACTATAGTTTTCCTGGAGTATCACATGGGTAGGTGGGTAAGCTCATAGTGGCCATAAACCCATTGCAGAACCCTGTGTTAGAGAATCTGAGGAGGGTGAGATAAGAGTACATATGAGACTGGATGTGAGAGGCCAACTAAGGTTTGACCATATGTTGAATGGCTTGATTATATTGACGACAAAACAAAGTTTTTGAACATGTATGATTATTATATATTTTATTAAAAAATTCTTCATTTCTTTCTGAATATTATGTTTAGTCAGAGCGGGAAACAACACAAAAGAGTGTTGAACCTTCTCTCAAACAACTGAACCTGGAACATGTGTAAAAGAACTGAACTATAACCATGAAACCTGTCAATTCATTCATCTTTTAGGTCTTGTAGGTTCCTTGGGATTGGCAACCTTCAAACTCACCAAATCCATATGGTAATTAGTATATTGTTAGTAGTGAAGTGATGTGATTTTGACCATCCACGGGATCTCACTTGAGTTGTTGTTTTAATCTCGTGCCCTTTTCGTGGTAGTCTTATATTCAAATAATGGGATTGGATCCTCAAATAGGTGACTTGAAAATTGTTGTTTGAAGGGTGAAGTCTACAATGACTCTCTTCCCTGTTTTTGTTAAGAATTACATTTTTCCAATACTAGGATTCAAGAGATAATATTGGTAAAAAGCTGGGTTTTATATCAATAGATTGCTGAATACTTAGAGATGGGACCTTTTACGAGGGTTGCAATGATAAATTTGAAAGAATATGCATCGAATTACCATTTAGGAAGAAGAAAAATCAAACATATGGAAATGTTTCACATACAATATTTTATGTTTTATATAGCACATGAAGGTGATACCATTGCTTTTTTTTATCGATTAAGATTGTGTCTAATATAATGATCACGATCTAATTGTTAAGGCCATAGTGGGATATCAATGCCAATTCTAAGGAAAGTGCATGCCATTGTTCAAATATATATATATATATATTGTTTGAGGTTGAATTCAAAATGACCAACAACGTATGTGCCACTTTAAGTTTATTAACACCTCCAGTCTTCAGTAGTGCTATAAGGATCAATTGAGACAAATGGTGAAATGCACTGAGAGGTGCAAAGAATCACTCAAATCAGTGACCTGGATGGTGTAAAATCTGGCCATTAAAAGGAAAAGTGTGCTAAATATAAATTTTCAGAGAAATAAAGGTTGAAAGGTGCCTTCTTCACACAATAATTGTATGATGTACAAGAATCATCGATGATTAAGAGAAAATAAAATAAACTCGAACTAAGAAGTTGAGAATGTCAAGTATTTATATCAACTTGTGAAAGTATGAAGGGTGTCTATAAGACACAAGTCGAATGATGTATATCAAAATAGATAGAAAATGGATTTAGAGAAGGAGTTAATAATTCTTAGCTCATAGTTAAAGTATACAAAAATATAGAATTAATGGCATAAGAACCATGTTATCTGTAAGAAATGGTTCAATGAAAAGTATTGTGAGCCTACCAACGTTAATTGATATACCCTACTAGGAATGTATTTAGGAAAGTGAATGAGAGGTAAGAATTAAAGGGAGGATACAAGAATGGTTAAGTACAAATTCCTCCAATTTTCCTAGGGTCTCATGTTCAGAAATCCAATCTTAAGATTAAGTAACCAAGTATAGACAATTTAACTCTGGCACTAGCAATATGATTTAGAGTGAACTATGACGATACTATTTCAAGAATAAGGACATAGTATCACCATCCACAAGAGGAGAAAATATCACTTGATTGAATAACCAATATGTTATAAGGAAGAGATAATTACACCTACAGGATAATAGATTATTACCAAAATCCTCTTTAAATATGTATATACATACGAAAGGGACAACTACACAGATGAAGGATTAGTAAAGAATGTATGAATTGCAGAAATATTGACAATTAAGGGTCCCGGTAAACTTAGAAACTTAGAAATGTTTTTTTTTAAGAAAGTGAAAATTGCTACAAGAAAACTGATGACTGAATCGGTGATCTCCTCAATTCAGGAAGTTAGATAGAACTTCCTGATGGATGAACATCATAAATTTCAATATCTAAATTATAACATGCTACAAACAAGTCCTTGCTAATTGTTATCTTAATATGAGCAATGTGCAAGGAAAAATACAACTTTGTATTTGAAGTTAAAAATAAGAAATATTTATGGTAATGAGCATGGCCTTCAGTATTGAAATAATGAATATAATAATGATGTTGACCTCATTTCGATGCATGTGAATAGTATGTTGAATACATATGGAAGTTATAAAACATACATTCAATGTGTATGGTGGAAAAATGGCATGGAATGAAGGTAAAAGTGTGGGGGCATTCAAGTTGAGTCGTCATCCCAACTGAAAAAGAAAAATATGTTTGTAAGTGAAACAGAAAATGCAAGACAAGAAGCAGTTGCCTTTTGGTTGAGAGAAGATGAAATTTATCTAACCATGCAAATGGTTTCTTAAAATACTACAACTGCACAGAAACCATCGAATTGGCACCGTAGCATACTAATCAATATTTTTTTATTATTATTGTCATGTTCAAAATTTCAAAGTCTTTGTATATATTGTACTTATCAAAACGAGTACAAGCTAATATTAGCTAGTTTGTTGGAAACTTCTACAGGTAACGTTGAGGGAGATCTTCTGACATGAGTCGTGGTATCTTAACCCGAAAAGGGAGAATCAACTGAGAAATTGAGCGGCTGCTCCGGAAAAAAATAATAAGAAAAAAAATGTGGTGATGCCTTGGAGAAAGAAGATGAAAAGTGTAAATGCAACCCAGTAAGAATACATGAAAAAACAACTAGGCCACAAACATCGAGGACAATGTTAATAAAAGGGGAGGAGAATGTAATACCCCTCCCTGCAATAGTGTTGTTTAGTAGGATTGAGTTATGGAAAAAAATCCATGGAAATATATATATATATATGTGTGTGTGTGTGTGTGTGTGAACAATTTTGTAAGAGGATAATTATTAAGAAATAAATAGGATGTTTGTACTTAGGATTGAGGCACTTAGAAATGAGATGCTTACCATGCCTCCATGATAAGATTCTAGATGAAATTATAGATAAGCTTAATGGATGGGAGAGAAAGATCCATTAAGGTGTTTAGCTGGAGAAAGATGTTAAACGTGGAAAAACATAAAAACTCCGTGGCAGAGAAAGGCGTGATTTTATGGAAAAGCCTAGACAATTGGATAAGGAATTCCACAAAGGAAGGATGCCGCTAAAATAAAATATATCATGAAGGAAAGGTATTAAATACCCAGGGAAGAACATCCTAGCACGAGGGTTTAGCTGGTGGATTTCAGCTCAAGTTTGGGAGGTGAAATGTGCAAGAGTCCCAAGTGATCTTCTATCTTCTACTGGCAATTTTGGTTGAAATTTGGTTTTGATATTTTAATGTATATATTTCCACTTACGTTGCTGTAATCTCTTAGTATAATTAATAACGAGTACATGTTAACATTTAGGAATGTGGATATGAAAAGGTTATTATTTATTTACTGAATTCTGCAATTAATCTCTTAGTATAATTAATAATGAGTACATGTTAACATTTAGGAATGTGGAAATGAAAAGGTTGTTATTTATTTACTGAATTCTACAATCATGAATGAGCTTCATGTATATGAGATTGGAAAGGTGATTTTTATACAAGGATTGCTTTGCTAGTCGGTTGGAAATATGGGTTAGTAGTTTAGGCACAATTATTCTGACAAATTCCACTATGGTTAGCTGATGCATGTTGATGTAAGTACAGTCATATTAATATATATGTGAATTCTAATGATTCTAGGCTATACATTTCTACTGTGTAGACATTGAGAAGACCTTGAGTTCGATAGATTTTATAAAGAAATATATAATGACTTATATGTATTTTAAGGAGGATTACAATGTGATGTAGATGTTTCTAGGTAGGAAGTATATCCGGATGGAAAGGTCAAAGTTAATTTTAGTAACCTGTTATGGTAAAAGGTTAAGTATTTTCCAATGATTGACACCATCTAGACTCACGAGGAGTCACAAATATAATAATTGGGTGAAGGAGGTAACTACGAAGAAGGTGGGACTGAAACTATATGTAACAACATGGGGAATTTAATTAATATGAGATTTCCATAGATTAGAAATTCAAAGGGAAATGGATTTTTTTATATTGCGATAAAAAGAGGAATGAAAGCCTAAAGACAACCTCATGGATTTTAGTCAAATTTTAGCTACAAATTGAGATGCCAAAGTTATTTCTAGTAGCACAACTCATGTGACATGAGGAGATAGGTATGCAACAAAACATAGTGTATGTATATACAAGTGTAAAGTAGGAATAGTAAACCAATTTTCCTCTCCACAACCCAGTTTGGAAAAAAAAAAAAACAAAAATTAGGTTGAGTGGGCAGGGTTGCTGATAACAAAACAACTATGCGTGACTCATTTAAGAGCATAAGTATATATCTATTTTATCACGTTATAAATTGCGAAGCAGCATATCATATATGAAATTCCCGTAACATAGGAATTTAAATGCATGTAAATAAAATACCTGCAAAGGTTCAAATGAAGGGTTCATCCCCGCCAAGATAAAAAGACAATTAAGAGGAACAACCACTAGAACAGACTAAAATCATAAGCAATCTATGTGGAAGTAAAATTATAAGATACAAGTATAAAGAAAAAAATGTAAACTGTTTTCCAAATCTGTTATAATGTTCCCTTCTTAAATTATCATCAACGACCTACGATGCGACCATGCTCTTCAAGATGAAGAAAACATAGTAAAGATAAACTTGCAATAACCATAGGTAAACCTAGTGGTTTATGGGAAATGGACTGGAGGGACAACTGCGTTAACATATATTTTTATCCCTCTGTGTATGGAAATACAGTGAGAGGCACATAGAAATTGTGAATTTAAATTCTTTTATCTATGAATTATATCCTTAAGAGGCATGTCAGCTAAAAGATTGAACATTATTTCTTAACATGACATATTAGAAATAAATTGCTAGTAAAAGAAGAAGAAGAATACATAACAAGATTCCACATTCTTACAAAGAGTGTGGCAAAAGAACTCTGCTGAAATGTTATATAACATAAGTGATTGAATCACGGGAAAATCCCAAGTCAATCAAACAATCCCACTTCACCTCACAACAATAAAACCAAAATATTTTATATGTAACCTTCTATGGTAAATTTCTGTAAGGGAAAGAATAAAATAACATAGATATCATAAAATCTGGAAACCTTATACCTTCAACGAATATGCAGCAGTAAGAATCAAGAGTTTATATACTCAGTCGAACACTTTATAATAAGAAATTATGGAAACTAAGCCTGGGAAAGGACATGGGCCAAATTGTTCCTGTAGAAGCAAAAATGAAAGAAGGAAATGAAAACTGAGACCAAACATTGAATACTTGTTTTTGAAACCTTACTGATATATCCTCTAATAAGTTAAGATGACATCAATGTCACCATGGCTATAAGTTGGCCAGGTCAGAAAGAAAAATATATAAATCAATAGAAAGGGAAAGAACTCCCTGTCAAATCCTAACAAAGAGGAACTACTACAAACATAGGACATGAATCCTCCTTTTGAGTCACGAGGGTGTGTGGAACAACCAACCTGAGGCAAGAAGGTGCTAACAGTCATAGGAAGTTAAAATGATGTCTATGTTATTGCAAAGGAAGTAACCAGAGAAAAACAAGAGAAGGTCACATTTAAAGTACGAAGCTACTTGTATAAGAAAAACAAAGGAAATCAGTTACCATACTCAAAAAGGAAATAGGATCAAATAAACAAAACTGAAGAGATGAACATTCACTTGTTGAAAACATGCCATCCAAAATCCCCGAAGCTAAGTTGTTTTCCTGAGAGGAATAACACAACCACAGATAAGGGAAGTATTAGTTAGCATCTTAAAAAATCATGGAAACTGGTTGGAAATGTAAGAAGAAATGCTAGGGGATAAAAGACAGAAACTAACCAGAGTTCATAATTTTCCAGGTAAATATATGCCAAACCCGCCTATCTGCAATAGGTTAGTACGTTTACCTATTGCAGAAAACATTAGAAAAACAAACAAGGAAAGCATTAATTTGTATCAAATAAGGGGATAAGTAAATTTAGGGAACTAGAAAGAAAAGCCAAGATAACGTAGGGAAGGAGGCAAGGTGACAAAGAAATTACCTAGTACCCCCTTGCGAAGGATTAACCAGTAATTGGGTGAGTTACCCATTTGAGCAGTCAAAACTATAGTAGAAAAGAAGCCACCATGGAGAACTTGACCTAACTAACCTTAGATGGTATATGTAATACACAAAATGTGAAACTTTTAGTAAATAACAATTAAGGCATGGACTATCACCTGGTAAAAGGAACATTTTTTGGAACGGATGACTTCCCCTGCTATGGTAGCTACTCCAGTCTCCCTTGGTTGAATTGAAAGACAACTAGCTGAGGCTAATTATTATTAAATAGAGAAGAAGCAAGAGTGATGAACATGTAATGATACGTGATATAAATGAACTTTACCAGAACAGGTCGTTGGGAGTGGAATGTAGGTGTGAAAATGGGAATAGGTAGAAACCATAGCCTATGCAAACACGAAGGTAGGAATGCCATCTGCCAAAAAGTTACAGAGAACCCTATGTTGGCTCCACTAATGGGAAGCCATGCACCCAATTGACACAACAATCAATATTTAGGGTTAGAAAAAAGAAGCATTAGATGAAGAGATCATGATTGTTGAGTCATTGTTGTGTATACCCACGGTTCACTGGAACATTAGAGTCATCACGTGGTCTCCATGTGAGGAACGCCTACGTGGAGGATTTGTACTGCTGGGGGAAATCCCAAGGATGAAGGTCGCAGATAGAAGTTTGATAGTGTATGCAAAGTTCTCCATAGTTAAGAGTATAAACATAATTTATTAAGATCCAAGGTACAAAAGGATACACCTCATTCACGTACGCAGGTGACCGTCAGGGATTAGGGATTAACGCCATGACAACTTTACTGTCATGCTAGGGAAAGAACCCCACCTTGTGTTAGAAATAATAATGGCTATGAGATTAAGGGTAAACCTCACATACTTTATTGGGAACTGAGAGAATCTATGGGAGTGTTCCTACCTCACAGTTACCCTTGAGTGATGATGTTATTTAAAGGAACATAATATATGTTACATTAACTAAATGGTAAATGAGAAACTAAGTAAAGGGGGGAGATTTTACATGAACACTATGAGACCTACTTAGCTATTTTATCTTAGGGCCAGATGTATAGAAGCATGGATTTAAGGATACACATATGCATATTAGAATCATAGCTATAGTAGGATTATCATCTTAGAAATTGGGTGAAAAAGAAAAGAACTACAGAGGACAAAGGTACATGACACTAATATTCACAGGTGGGCTAATTTTCAATGTTTTTTAAAAAAAAAAGTTTGGCTAAAATCCTTTTTTTCTAAAACTAATTCACCTAAATTTTATAGTATAAATTATTTTACTTTAAAATTCGCCAAAATGTTATATAGACTATATATAAAATCATTATAAATTTGAGTAATTTTACAAATAATTACTAAACATTTTATAGCTTACATATTAAGGACTATAAGATTCGCCAAAGTTTCTAAACTTTAAGATAAATTATCATCCTCAAAATTTTCCCCAATTTTCATTCAATGAGGAGAGATAAATTCTTGACTAAAAGAGACAACCTAAGTCAATGAAAACAATGTGATGACCCATGGATTGAGATCTTGAGGATGACTCCATTACATCTAGTGTTAAGTGGAAAATAATGAGGTGGATGTGTTCATACTAAATTTATATACATTCATACTAGGGATATTGATGAGATGGCATGTGATGTAAGGTGTTAGGAATGGGAACAACAATGTCACAATGGATTCTACTTTTTACATGAAAAATACCTGATATTTTGGTTTCTATTCACCTTATTTACCACGACAACATCATTTGTTTTGGTAATAATTTATGAAGTTATTGTTTATCACAAACTTATTTACTAGGTCGACATTATTGTTTTATTAAATGAGTTCATGAAATGCTTGATTTTGGGGGTGTTGTAGCTACTACAACCACCTCCAAAAATTTCCCTTCATTCAAAGTTTGGAACCCCTCAATGATCATTTGAATTGTTGCTTTAAGTCACCAAAGCCATGTGCGGTCACACTTTTCTAAGTATTCAAGTCATATTCTAAAATACTAAGTGCCGAAACTACTTACTCTCACATGCCTATACTCATGATGCTTTCATAGTGAATTTCTTCCAAGAAGGGCTAGCACACTTCTTCGAGACAATGGAGCACACTCCCTTCCAATAGGTAGAGTGCACTTCCTGTCAACAACTTATGCGTACTTCTTAGAGCAAGCTTAGCACACTTCCTATTGATAGATAAAGCGTCATTCCCAGAGAAAGTTATAGCGTATATTTCAGAGATAGTTCCAGTGCACTCCTTCTTGATAGTCAGTGCGCACTTTTTGTTGATAGAGAGAGCACAATTTCTCAAGTCAGTGTTGTCACCCTTCTTAGTGGAAATCAACGCACTCTTATCTCTTAGTTTTCTGACATGCACAAAGCACACTTACAAACCTTAACCCTAATTGCATGAGTTATCTCCCTATATAAAGAGTCTACCCAGAGCTCATTTTACATTCATCATTCTCTTTGGAGCTTTGCACATTCTTTGAGAACAAGTAGAATTCTCTCATTCTTGGTTACAAGTGCGCCATCTTTTGGGAAAGTTTTTAAACTATCACTTTTTCATACTTTTTCTTTCTTATGCGTTCGTTTTTCTTATTTGAGCTCTTACATGGGTTGCTTCAGTTCTTGCATGATATTTTTGGCGTCTCAAGAAAGTTAGGTGCGTTTCCAAAAGGTCTCTAAGTAATAGCGTACTTTCAATTCATATTCGCCACTTTTGTCACCAAGACTTGCAGATTAACTATCGCACTTGGATATTAGTGTCGTTTTGGTGTCATATCACTGTATACATATTGGTTATGATTACTTTGTATATTATTGTCATAAGTATAATTGTGTATGTGTGTGCGATCATGTAAAGTACCTATTATACATTTTACTTCGATCTTCTTTGCTCCATTGATCTCACACTTAGTCAATTTTGGGGTTCTTCCTTATACTCACATCTTGTGCAAGATATGAACACATTCAACTTTTAGCCAAGTGATAAGTGCATTAAAAAATCCTAATCTTGAGTTGTGAGACTCTTGTCTCCTAATCTTGCACCCTGTGCCCATCAGGGAAAATTTTAAAAACCACCCTAAATTTATATGTATAATAAATGGGCTAATCCCCATGATACATAGGAAAAATGGGAGGTGATTTTATCAATAATATAATACGTATATATAATTTTTTTGGAAAATCTCTCACCAGATTATATTATCTTGTACAGTGATGGAGAATCTTTCACTGAATTATAAAATCTTGTAAGATCTTGCCAAATCTTTTACTGAATGATAAAACATTGTGAAGTCTTGGCAAATGTTTTGTTAAAGTATGAAACCATATATGATAATAAGAAAACATATTCATTAAACTGTCATATACTAACATACATGTTTGGAAAAAGAAACATAATTTTCTCTTCCTACAAACAATGTTCCAAGTGTTTCAGTGGCTATGTTTGTCAAGGTTCTTACAATACACTCTTTCATATCCTTCTATTAGTTCTGATAATATTCCACAACAAAGTTCTTGTAGGTGTTGATATTGACAACGAGTTCTGTCAAGGTAGGAGAGATTAATCTTTTCTCTACAACTTTTGTCAAGCTACCACCTTTTTCAAGTTATCAAATTTCTTTCTTATTCCATAGACTCCAACTGAGAGATAAAAAAAAAACACATCAAGTTTGTTTACCCCAACACACCAACAAGTAGCAAGCCCCAACTATATTATATAAGAAATTATTAGGTATCCCAAAGACTTGAAGGGGATCTAATTGAAAGAAGTGACCATTGTGAGAATCCTTCCAATCAATATATGAATATATAAATGCAGATTTATTATTATTTTAATTGGAAATCTTCAATTAAATAATAAAATTTAATTACGTCTCTCCCAATCTAAATTGCTTATTAGCATAATTCACTACCCTCATAGGTCTCGCATTTTTTAACAACATTGTAACATATATATTAATTTCCTTTTTGGTAAACAATCTCCACCTTTTAGGAAAATATGGTGCAGTGGCTCCAACCCCTATATATCATTGGGACAAACTAAGAATAGCACAGAAGATGAAAGGTTGTACAAACCAACTTATTTTTCAAGCAACTAATCCAACATCAGTACCTAAACTTTTTCATGAAGATATCATATTGAGAATGTTTGAAAAATGGTGAGAAATATTCTGCGAGGTTGATGCGGAAAGAGTGATAAGGTTTCATTGTTTTGATTTTTTTTTGTTAAATCTGAAAAAGTTAAAAACCAATATTAATGGAGATATTGGTATTTTTTACTAAATTTTGTGAAGTGACTAAATGTAGCTTTAACCATTCACCTTAAGATGTTTTTACAATATAATTTCCTAAGTCTATTTAATATCTTCATTATCATAAAAACCAACCTACATCCATCTTAACTCCACATTTTTACAATATAATTTCCTAAGTCTATTTAATATCTTCATTATCATAAAAACCAACCTATGTCCATCTTAACTCCACATCTATCACTCTTAGGGGGATGAAATATATTTATCCCTCTGAGCACTTGGTAGACCGAGAATTAAGATGGATCTAAGATGATAGAATTTCCCATTTAAATAATCTATGCTCACATGAATACCATGGTATTACCATGGGTTATCATAAACTTGGAGCTTAAAAATTACTATTAGTAATTTATAAAAATTAATAAAATTAATAATATATATATATATATATATATATATATATATATATATATATATATATATATATGTATGTATATTAACCAAGTTAAAATGTTTAACATACATTAAATTACAACGTCCATTTTTACTCTTGATCCACCAAGCCCCGATAGGGATCAAATATTTTTTCACTCTATGCTAGTTTGCAGGCTTAGTAGATCCAGAGTAAAGATGGATCTATGCTCTCCCCCATTTAAATAGGCTACATTCCACGTGAATACCATGGGTCAATATCATGTGCCATTTTTATTTTTATTAATACTAATATTAGGGTTAATAATGTTTTTTTGCATGGTATTAATAATAATCTAGCCCATGGTATTTGGCCCATAGTATTTTGCCCATAGGTTTCACCTAAATATAACGCATTTTTGAGTGAAGGTGACTTATGGAGTAAATATAAAAAAATGTTTTATTTGTTTACCATACCTCTCGTTTATTTATATTTTTATTAATTTACCATACCTCTTTTACAAATATGGTATTTGGCCCATAAGATTCACTTAAATAAAACCTCTTTTTTGACCCTTCATAAATAGAAATAGGGTTATGGACTAAATATAAAAAGAGGTTTTATTTATTTACCATACGTCTAGTTTATTTATATTTTTATTTATTTACCATACCTTTTGAGTAAGTATAAAAAGAGGTTTTATTTGTTTACCATACCTCCCACTTTATTTATATTTTTATTTGTTTACACCCTTGCATGTATATAAAGTGACTTATGGAGTAAATATAAAAAATGTTTTATTTATTTACCATACCTCTCATTTATTTATATTTTTATTAATTTAGTATACCTCTTTTATAAATATGGTATTTGGCCCATAGGATTCACTTAAATAAAACCTATTCTTGAAAATTAGGGCGAATGGAAGGTTGTAACTCCTAATTTCAAGGGCTAAATTTACCCTTTTTACCCTCTCCCTTAAAATAAGGTGGGCTATTTGAGGCAATTTGTAAAAATGTACTATGATACAAAATATTGGCCCACTAAAAATTAAAAACCCCTTAATTTCGCCAAAGGGCGAACATTCGCCCCTAAAATTTTCCATGGTGCCCATCCTGATGACAACACCTTTCACAAGCACATTGCGTATCTCAAGAGCACAATCACTTAACCTCTTTCTTCTTACACCTGCGGTCTGCGTCGAGCCTTGATAAGCCTTGTCTTATGGAACACATTTCACACTCCTAGTAGACAGTAAGGTCATATCTAGCTCCTTGCAGTAGTAACCTTTTCTCAACCAAGAGTCTCCTTTTCAGTTATAGTGCACTTCGCATCCTCATTCCTCTAGTCACTGTCTCCAAGACCTACGCTCTGCGCCCAATCTTGTCCCTCTCTCTTTCCGTAACACAATGCTCACTTACAGTGCTTAGACCTCAGCCTCTTATCTCTTGGACATATGCTCTGCGCCTAATATAGCCCATCTCCCGATCCTAGCACATTTTCCCATCATAGTTGGAATCTTGCATGAGAAGACAAGATAGAATAGGTGATTTTGGAATGATATTGCCTTTTCCATGAGTGAGTTTCATTTTCAGGTACTGTTGAGCCAAATTTAATCAGTTCATCATCTTAACATAGAAGATGATATCCAAGGACGTTTCAAAGAGGTAGTTTCAAGAATACACTTGTGGAGATGAGACACAAAGATACCATCATGCAAGGGATAAAGGAATTCTGAACTATGACAGATATATGGCAACCTAGGATGACTTAGAAGGCTCTACTACTACATCTAGACCCTTTGGAGGGTTAATATGAAGCACATTATAGACCTATCATAAAGGGGTTGAACAATAGAACTTGGCATTGATACATTACAAAGAAGTCTTATGTCACAGTCACCAAATTGTAGCTTTTCAAAGTGTGGATACAAAAGTGTTATTTTTCCTTTGTATTTTGCCACAATTTGTGGAATGTAATCTTGTAATTTCAAAAGTAATAAAATGTAAAAATTGTGGAAGCCCAAAGGACACACATGGAATGTGAAGAAGAAATAGGAATTCCAAAGGTCGTCAAGGAGCTTAAGAGTCATATGGGAGCTCAAGAGTCATGAGTGAGTTCAAGAGTCACATGGGGAGGTGAAGGGTCACCTTACTTGTTATAAATAAACCCTCATGCCTCAAGTAAAGGACTTTTAGACTTTTAGCCTTGGATTCTCAAACTTAGCATAGACAAGGTCATCCATTGGAGGAGTAAGTGGTGGCTTCATGTTCCACTATTGGGGCTAATGTTGCATAATTGTAATTATGTATCTTGGCACTTTTATGTAATATTTCGAAGCTCTCAAAGCTGGGCATACTTTCATGCCAGTCTCATGAATGTCGTAAGACTATTCTTTCATGTTTACGATGTATGTTTGTATTCATATGCACTAAATAAAATGAACTATTTTGTAGGCTTCTGTATACATCTAGTTGCATTGTGCATCCTTGCTTTCATGATCGTTGTTACTTTTCAAACTATTTTTCAAATTAATTAACTATTCTTTCTATGCATGCATGTGTCTTTATTAGGATGGTACAACTACTTTCCATCTAAAGGCTCACTCTTTCTTTTCCCATCCATGAAAGTACTTTGTACATATTGAAATTGTGTGTTTCACAAAGATAACTTACTTTCTTATCTCAAAAGTTATTTACATGCTCCCTTATGTTGTTTATTACAGCCAAGGAAAATATTTAGATCATTATAACGACAACCAAGTCGATTTCCCAGATGGGGCTCATATCCCAAATAAGGTGAGGTCTAGTTGGAACTTCATACTAGGGAGACCCATTTGTGTTGAAAAACTTCCAACACCTTCAACAAGGGGTTATAACTTCTACACTGATGTTATTGTTCAGGGGAATTTATTTACTAGGCTAACATTATATTCTGTATAATGATACATGGATTACTTGTTTCTAGTGGCCTTAGCATGATATAGAGTGCACTTAACATCTTGGACACTAATTTCCTTTATGATTTTACCAATTCTCATATTATAAAAATAAAGTTACAATATGGACAACTAGAAATGTTCAAAATTATGTGCAATCTTGGATTAGACTCATGGTTGTGTGTCATTTCCTAGATACAAAGATGAAAAATTTGTGCAAATGTGTTATGAAGGCATACATGTGCATTAAGGGAGCATCTTTTCTATTCCAAATGGTTTCTCACTCGTGGATCCTCTCGTGGGTGCATCATTATTTCCAAAGTCTACTAAATTGTCAACATTATCACCACCATTATTGCCAACATTAATACATGACTGCAATAGTTTTGAAAGTGAGTATAATACTACACTAGTTAGTGAAGAGGGAAAAGAGGAAAACCATAATATCATAGATGGACATACTAAGTGGTGGGTGATTATCGAGTTTAAAAAGACTACTAATCACTATATTGTTACAAAATGCGGGAAAACAATAATGTTTAAATTTGAAGCAATTGCCAATTAGATTCACAATAGTGATGAAGCATTTGGTATTTTGAAAAACTCTAATGAAATAACTCAATTACTTCTTAATAAAATATATAGAAGTACATATTTTTCATCATTTAAAGTAAATTTCTCTTTGATGTATCATTCTTTGAATTACTTAAGAAAAATATGTTAAGTAACTTGACAATGCTAGCATTAAGTGCTTTTTTTTGAAGAGTAATGCTAACATCACCACAATTCTATGTTATTAGTAACTGATCATTCATGCACCCATATTTTGGAAAAGATCCTTGGTTGTAAGGAACCCTATTTTCTGTACTTGTTTTCTTGGTGATTAATCCATTTCTTAAGAAAGTCTTGGAATTTGGAGAGTTTATTTTTAATGTTGGAGACATGAAAATATACAACACATAATATAGTTGTGTAACTGCCCAATGTCTATAGTTGTTTACTCAAAATTTTCTTTGTTTATGAAGCATACAACACAACTGCTTAACAAAACAAACTATAACTTGAACAAACATACATAACATGAAAGAAAAAATAAGCTTAGTGATGGGGCCAGCCCACGTGATCCCGCCGTCAACGTGTTCCACTTGATGGGTGTACAAACAGATAATAATGTTTAACAGAGATTTTTTTGATATGTGTAAATTGTTTAACCGCGTTGAATTAAATGAGGGTTATGGTGATTAGTACAAAGGTTTTTGTGTGTTGGACATCTGTCCCTCCTTGGGATTCCATGAGCCCACCTCGGTATAGGGTTTCACCACCTTCGCGCTCATTCGGTTCATTCGTTATTCTCTCGGTCGTTTGTGCTGTGTGCTCTCGGCGGCCTTCGCAGCTTCAATGTGGGTTTCATTTTTGTTGTCTTGCTTTACTGGTTTGGGACTTGACCGAGAAGTTTTTCCATTCATCCGGCAAGGTTTGAAATCCTGGTAAGGTTTGCCCCCTTCGTGGTCTCCTTCTCGAATGTCGACTGTTATGGTATACTTGGTATCCAACTTGGTATGTCTCCGTCTCTGTGCGTCCTTGTCTCAGTTCGTTATTTGTGCTTTCCACGAGTCTTACAGTCGGTTGTTGGTTGCGTTGTTCCTGGTAATGTTTCTCCAGCTCCGAGTTCAATTCCTCTACGAGCCCGGCAAAAATGAGGTGGCGAATTCCTTTGGTTCCTCCGCCAATTAAACTGGGTAAGTCCCCTGTTCTATGTTGGATATATGTGCTCCTTTTTTCTCAGTTGTCTAACGTCTTCGGCTCCTCGTGAGCAGGGAAAAACCTGGAGGAGTGGTTGCAATTATGGCTTGCCTCCGTCAGGTAATCAGATATGTATTGATTGTTTTCTTCAACTTTCGATTCCCCTTTGTTCCATTTCACAAGAGCTCATTTCATTTGTCGTTTCTCTTTGCAGGTAGAGCCACCTGAGGGTTTCGGCACATGGAAACTCGGCCGTTCCAATTGACCACGGGTAGTGTCGTTCTGTTCGTTAGTTGTTTTCATTTGGCTTTAGTGTTACAACTGTAGGGTCAGTATATCTTTGGCCTTCGGGCCGCTGTCTATATTTGATTCTTCTGTAGTTTGTCACTGTCGTTGGGTTATGGTAATGAGTTGAGGACTATGGGGTTTGGCTTCCGCTTGTTATAAGTATGAGTCATATATTTATGAACTGGGTTCGTTCCTTTGTTTCGAACAGAATGTAAATGAGCAAAGAATCGGATGACTGTATTTATGTTTTCTATGAATTCAACTCTGGAACTGATTTGGACTATATTTATAAATTCGCATACCTGGTGTTTACAAAATTTGTTTGCTTATCTGGACTTGCAATTTCCGACTTCGTATCGTTTGTTCACATAAATGATTTTATGTCTGATTGTTTGGTTGAGTCCGCCTGTAATTTGGGCACTGTCACTTCTCCTCTGGTTTCGGTTATCTCCTCTTTCGTTTTATAACCTGTAGTGGTATAACAACAATCTCCACGAAGTAATTTTACACAAATTATCATACACAGTGTTTGGGACACTGTAGGGATGAATGTGCACAGAAAATTTATATTTTTCTCCTTTTTATTTCTTTTTCAGTCGAACCCTTACATTGTGCTTTGTCCCTATTTTTAATATCAGTGTTCTCAAACTGTCACTAACTGCTGTTAGTTATGTTCAATTGGTTACATTAATTATTCCTCATACGGAACTTTTCATGGTCGTCTAGCATATTTTCTTTTCATGTTTTTATAACAGTAAATTAACTGTCTGGAAACAATGACTCTAACTAATTCCTACTGTTCCTAAATACAATTTACTACATTAACTTAGGCAACTAAATAAAAGAAGGAAATAATAAAAAAACAAGTACACTATCCATTCAGTGAATTAACTCCTTCATCCCCTTCAGAGACCATATCACCTTCACTGTTGTCTTTGCCCTATCAGCCAGATGCTCCTGCATCAGGCTCCCGGGGTAAAAGAAAATCATGGCTCCGTTCCATGAGCTCCTCCACCGAATAGCCAGCCTTCTGTATCTGCGCCGCGTCGAGCCACGAACTGTCCTCCATTGGACGGTCTCTCCACTTGACGAGATATCGCAGATATTCCTTCCTATGTGTCTTCTTGGCTATCTGGGTACCGAGAATCCCTTCAATCTCATGGGATTGAGCCGAAGGCATATGCCTCATCCAAGAACTGTCTCCAACTTGGGTGTCCCGTTCTGGCCGTACCACACTGTCTCCCTCTGCTTGGGCAGTATACGGGAACAGGTCCGCCACATTGAAAATCGGTGATATGCCTATATCAGGTGGCAGCTGAATTTCGTAGGCGTTGGCTGAGAATTTACGCAAGATCTTGCAAGGACCAATTTTTTCAAATTTTAATTTATTATATGTGCCCTTAGGAAATCGTTCTTTGCGCAAGTGTGCGAGGACCTCGTCTCCAACCTTAAATTGCACTTCTCTCCGCCTTGAATCTGCTTGCTGCTTATATTTCTGCACGCTGTCCTGCAATTTTAATTTTACCTGTTCATGTAGTTCGCTCATTGCTTTGGCAAAATCTTCTCCATCCGCGCTTCTCCACTCCAATTTTCCCAAATCTCGCAGTTCATGTATTCCTCGAGGATGCATGCCGTACAAGATTTGGAATGGGCTGTGTCCGGTGCTACGATTTGGCGAATCGTTATAAGCGAATTCTGCCTGAGCGAGAGCACAATCCCATAACCGTGAATTTTCCCCAGTCAGACTCCGTAATAAATTCCCGAAACTCTTGTTCACCACTTCCGTTTGTCCATCAGTCTGCTGACGATACGCAGAGCTAAAATTCAATTGCGTGCCCAAATTTTTCCACAGGGTGCGCCAAAAGTGTCTTGTGAATTTTACATCCCTATTAGAAATGATAGATCTGGGTAGGCCGTGTAATCTAACAACCTCCGTGAAAAACAGGTGAGATACATACGTGGCATCACTAGTTTTTCGGCAAGGGATAAAATGTGCCAATTTTGAAAATTTGTCTACCACCACCATCACTGAGTCGTACCCCCGCTGCATTCTAGGCAGTCCCAAGACAAAGTCAATGCTGACTGAGTCCCATGGCCTGCTCGGAACAGGTAGTGGCATGTAAAGTCCAGTATTCTGACTATGTCCTTTCGCCAATTGGCAGACTTTACACCTGTTCACATATCGTTGTACATCCCTGCGCATTCTGGGCCAGTGATAAAAGTGTCCGAGCTGCTCCAAATTTTTGTCTATGCCAAAATGATGGGCTAGACCACCACTATGTTTCTCCCGTACAATATTTTCCCTCATCGAACAGTCCGGGATACATAACTGTCCACCTCTGAACAATAGTCCTTCCTGCAAATTGTAGTCCAACCATGGACTTGTATTCCTCAACACGGGATTTTAGCAGGCTTCAAAGGCTTCTTTGAAGTCTGTGTCGGTCCGGTACAAATCCTTTAGATGTCCGAATCCCATCACCTGTATTCTACTTTCCTGTAAGAGCAAAGCTCTCCTGCTCAAGGCATCTGCCACTTATTGTCTTGCCCGCTAATGTGTTTTAACATGATAGTGAAACTCTGCAAGTATTCTATCCATTTGGCGTGCTTATGGTTTAATTTGTGCTGCTGCATCACATACTGCAGCGCTGAATTATCAGAAAATAATACAAACTCGTTGCCCAGCAAGTAGTGTCTCCAATGCTTTAAAGCTTGGACCACAGCATAAAATTCCTTGTCATACGAGGAGTATTTTTGCCTGCTTTCGTTCAGTTTCTCACTAAAGAATGCCACTGGTCTATCTTCCTGACTTAGCACAGCGCCAATAGCTGTCCCACTTGCATCACATCGAACCTGAAAATGTTTGTTAAAATCGGGTAGCCTTAAGATTGGCCAATCTTTCGCTTCAAAAGCTGAAAGCTGTCCTCTGCTGCTCTGGTCCAACAAAAAGGCTGACTGGCCTTTCTGATGGTGTCTAGCATCGGCGCGTAGATTTCACTGAAGTTCCTAATAAACTTCCGATAAAAACTTGCCAGTCTGTAAAAACTTCGTACCTCAAATAAGCTCTTTGGTGACGGCCAATTCATGATTGCCGTAATCTTTTCTGGGTCCATCTTCAATTCATTTTCTGCAATTACAAACCCCAAATAGACCAGTTCCTTCTGCAGGAAAGTACATTTTTAAAAGTTTATCAGCAGTTTGTTCTGTTGTAACTTCTCTAGCACCCTTTGAACATGTTGAAGATGTTCTCCCTTTGTTCTGTTGAAAATCAAAATATCGTCAAGATAAACTATCACAAACTTGCCAATAAATTCTTTTAACATCTCATTCATCAATCTCATAAAAGTACTAGGAGTGTTGCTCAATCCGAATGGCATGACTAACCACTCGTACAACCCTTCATTGGTCTTGAAGGCCGTCTTCCACTCATCTCCTTCTATAATCCTGATTTGATGATATCCACTCTTCAGATCAATTTTCGTGAAATAAGCTTCCCCGCTAAGACAATCCATCATGTCATCCATTCTGGGTAGGGGAAATCTGTACCGAATAGTGATTTTATTGATAGCTCGTGAATCCGTACACATCCACCATTCTCCACCCTTCTTGGGTGCGAGTATTGTTGGTACCACACAAGGGCTCAAGCTTTCTCTGATCATTCCCTTATCCAGCAACTCTTGCACTTGTTTACGAATCTCTTCATTATCTTTCGGGCTCATTCTATATGTTGCCTTGTTCGGTAGGCTTGCTCCAGGTATGAAATCGATATGATGGCTAATGCTCCTCTTAGGAGGCAACTTATCTGGTAAGTTGTCAACTACAATGTCCTTAAATTCTTCTAACAACTCCTGAATCTCTGTAGGCAATTCTGACTTTTCTGTGTTCAGCAACACTGTCTTAGTCCTCCTTACAATCGCATAATTCACCTCGTTTTCCTCGATCTGCTTAAAAAACTGTTTTCCTCCCATTAACAATGATTTTGTTCCACTTGCTTCTGATGTATCCTCCTCTTTGATGGGTACAAGCGTATGCTTGACTCCATCTTTCACAAATTTGTAATAATTCGTCTTCCCATCGTGTGTCACCTTTCGATCATACTGCCACGGTCTCCCTAGCAGTATATGGCACACATCCATTTGCAGGATATCGCAGACAACCTTGTCCTGGTATTTGCCAATGTGAAATTCAACCTCGCATTGTTCATCAACTAATAGTTGGTGGCCTTTCTGTAGCCACGACACCTTGTAAGGTGTGGGATGCTTAAGTCGCTTCAATCCCAGCTTTTCCACCATCTCGGTGGCAACTAAATTATCTGTACTTCCGCTGTCTATGATCAATTTACAACACTTTCCATGTGATTTGCAAACTGTTCGGAACAGTGCCTTCCGTTGGGTCTGCTCAGCCATCTCCTTGGTTGGCTTCAACAATACTTTGTTTAAAACTAAAGCCTCTCCTGTTTCTGCCACATTTTCTACCTCCCGGGGCTGTGCTTCAGCTTCCTCAGGCTGCGCAACAAATGCTCCCCTCTGGCCAACGTGCTCGGCTTTCGGGCATTCGAAGGATCTGTGCCCCCACTTATGGCACCTGTAGCACTGGACATTAGTCCCCCTTCTGCGACCATTTCCTCTTCCCCGCTGATATGGTCGACCTCCTCTGGTGCTATCTCCCTTCTCTGCTGTCCCTGAAGCTCTGGAGCTGCTGCCTTCTTCGCTGTTAGTGGTAGTTCTCCCTCTGCCGTAGGACTGTCCTCGTCCTCTGCTATTTCCTCGTCCTCTCCTGTTATTTTGTTTCCTGTTAATCTTCTCTTCAGCCTTTACAACACTCTAAAAGGCTTCTTTTATATTCCGTGGAGAGAGAATACTGATCTCATCTAGTATTTCCAGCCTCAAGCCATTCACGTATCTCGCTGTCTTCTCTGGAGTATCATCAGTATAACCAGCCCGCAAGTTTACACGATAAAACTCCTCTGTGTATTCCTTTACGGTCATACCTTTCTGTCTTAAATTCTGCACCCGTCAATAAAGCTCAACCTGATAGTCTTTAGGCAAAAATCTGCCTTTCAGTTTTGCCACCATCCTTGGCCACTTCCTTATCGGTAGCTTGTTCATCCTCTTCCTGTCCGCTTGGACACTATCCCACCATAAAGCAGCGTGTCCTTTTAACTTGGTTGCAACAAATCTGACTCTTTTGTCCTCACTGATCTCTTCGTTTTCAAAATACTTATCTAACTCACTTACCCAATCCAGCAGAACATCTGCGGATAGACTGCCATCATAGTTAGGGATCTCAGGTTTGGGTTTGCTGCTGGCTAACAGTACCGATCTCAACAGTCTTAACTCCGGGGCTTCTTCTTCTGATCCGTCCGTAGCAGTTACTGCCTCCTCTTCACTGTCATCCCCAAGTTCTGGGTCTCTTCTCCTTCCTGCCTCCACTACTTCCAAGCGAGCAGTAAGGGCCCTCAATTCTTCCCTCAAGCCCTCATCTGCTACTCTGCGCACACCTCTTCCACATCCTCGTCTTTGAACCTCCATCTCCCTTTTTTTTCCAACTTCCTGCTCTGATACCACTTGATGGGGCCAGCCCACGTGATCCCGCCGTCAACGTGTTCCACTTGATGGGTGTACAAACAGAAAATAATGTTTAACAGAGATTTTTTTGATATATGAAAATTGTTTAACCACATTGAATTAAATGAGGGTTATGGTGATTAGTACGAAGGTTTTTGTGTGTTGGACATCTGTCCCTCCTTGGGATTCCACGAGCCCGCCTCGGTATAGGGTTTCACCACCTTCGCGCTCATTCGGTTCATTCGTTATTCTCTCGATCGTTTGTGCTGTGTGCTCTGGGCGGCCTTCGGGGCTTCAATGTGGGTTTCGTTTTTGCTGTCTTGCTTTACTGGTTCGAGACTTGACCTGGAAGTTTTTCCATTTGTCCGGCAAGGTTTGAAACCCTGGTAAGGTTTGCTCCCTTCGTGGTCTCCTTCTCGAATGTCGACTGTTATGGTATGCTTGGTATCCAACTTGGTATGTCTCCGTCTCTATGCGTCCTTCTCTCGGTTCGTTATCTGTGCTTTCCACGAGTCTTACAGTTGGTTGTTGGTTGGGTTGTTCCTGGTAATGTTTCTCCAGCTTCGAGTTCAATTCCTCTACGAGCCCGGCAGAACTGAGGTGGCGAATTCCTTCGGTTCCTTCGCCAATTAAACTGGGTAAGTCCCCTGTTCTATGTTGGATATATGTGCTCCTTTTTTCTCAGTTGTCTAACGTCTTCAGCTCCTCGTGAGCAGGGAAAAACCTGGAGGAGTGGTTGCAATTATGGCTTGCCTCCGTCAGGTAACCAGATATGTATTGATTGTTTTCTTCAAATTTCGATTCCCCTTTGTTCCATTTCACAAGAGCTCATTTCATTTGTCGTTTCTCTTTGCAGGTAGAGCCACCCGAGGGTTTCGGCGCATGGAAACTCGGCCGTTCCAATTGACCACAGGTAGTGTTGTTCTGTTCGTTAGTTGTTTTTGCTTGGCTTTAGTGTTACAACTATAGGGTCGGTATATCTTTGGCCTTCGGGCCGCTGTCTGTATTTGATTCTTCTGTAGTTTGTCACTGTCATTGGGTTTGGCTTCCGCTTGTTATAAGTATGAGTCATATATTTATGAACTGGGTTCGTTCCTTTGTTTCGAATAGAATGTAAATGAGCAAAGAATCGGATGACTGTATTTATGTTTTCTATGAATTCAACTCTGGAACTGATTTGGACTATATTTATAAATTTGCATACTTGGTGTTTACAGAATTTGTTTGCTTATCTGGACTTGCAATTTCCGACTTCGTATCGTTTTTTCACATAAATGACTTTATGTCTGATTGTTTGGTTGAGTCCGCCTGTAATTTGGGCGCTGTCACTTCTCCTTTGGTTTCGGTTATCTCCTCTTTCGTTTTATAACCTATAGTGGTATAACAACAATCTCCATGAAGTAATTTTACACAAATTATCATACATAATGTTTGGGACGCTGTAGGGATGAATGTGCACATAAAATTTATATTTTTCTCCTTTTTATTTCTTTTTCAGTCGAACCCTTACATTGTGCTTTGTCCCTCTTTTTAATATCAGTGTTCTCAAACTGTCACTAACTGCTGTTAGTTATGTTCAATTGGTTACATCAGTTATTCCTCATACAGAACTTTTCATGGTCGTCTAGCATATTTTCTTTTCATGTTTTTATAACAGTAAATTAACTGCCTGGAAACAATGACTCTAACTAATTCCTACTGTTCCTAAATACAATTTACTACATTAACTTAGGCAACTAAATAAAAGAAGGAAATTAAAAAAAAACAAGTACGCTATCCATTCAGTGAATTAACTCCTTTGTCCCCTTCAGAGACCATATCACCTTCACTGTTGTCTTTGCCCTGTCAGCCAGATGCTCCTGCATCACTTAGTGACCTTATGAAATAATTGAATTGTTTATTTGATAACAAATCAACAAGTCACTATATTCATCTTTTAAAGTAACTTGCTCACTATAACTAACATGACAAACAAAATAAACTATAACTTTACTATAAATGTAAAATAAATTATAACAATTTGAATTGTTTATTAAAGAATAACAGAAAAACACTATAACTTAAACTAGCATAACAAAGAAAGTAAACAATAACTCTAGTGTCATTGTAGTTAATAATGTTAGTGTCGCTAATTTGAATAACATCATTGTAAGTAGTTTTGGTTAACCGAGCAAATCACTTAGACCATCTACTTAGTATGGACCTATAATTGCTACATTTGCATTCCCATTTTTTTTTTATCTAAGTGCTCTAAGCTATGCTTATATATTGTTTCTACCTTTGCTACTCATAACTTAGAAGTTGGGGCCATTGATACTAGCTTCAATGCTTCTACCCTAACATAAGTCTTTGCTTCCATCCCATTAAACTATATCTTTACCTTTGTTATTGATTATTTTGTTAATGCAATTAATAGTGCCATTAGATATGTTATTAGGTATATTATTGTAATCTATGCTACTGATGCTAAGTATTGAATTACCTAAGCAATGAAATAAACTACTTATGCTACTAGTTTTTTTAGAAAATTAACTCTACATCTATTAATTTTAGGTTGAGTGCTTAGTAAATTGCTTCAACCTCTATCTATGATATAAGTGTTAGTGTTAGATTAACAACTGCGCTTCATTCACAATATCTAGATCTATAGTCACTTATTAATCTTCTACTTTAAATACTAGATCGTAACTAATTCAACTTCTAGATCAACTATCGACCCAGATAAAATTACAGACACACAATAATATATTCTATTAATTTGAATGAGGAAATTACACACATATTTGTACAATCAATAGTCTCAAGATAGGAATGCTATCTTAGACGTACAGTAGTGTGGTTGAGAGATTCTCTCAACCACACACAAAACTAGGAGAAACTAAATTCCTATTATGTAGGAACAAACTCCTCAAATGGAGAATTACAACCATAGACAAGTAGGAATTAATTATTTCTAACTCCCCCCCTTAATGACTACTTGTCATGATAGTGATTCACAAAGTCTCGTTGTGGTCAAACATAACAAAAAATATGTCGACGTCCATAAAAGAGCAACCATCCACCGGAATGTATGGGTACCAACCGCTGCAACCGCTAGTCCTTGTGCATACATGATTTTGTCGACCATTATCACTGCATATATGTACCTACAAATCCACCACCAGCGGGCGAATTGCATGTGCAGAACTTCCCAAAAACAAAGAGAGATCAGTGCCTTTCTAAGCCAAATATTCATGTCCAAATAACAATCATAAATAGTTGCGTTGATTGCGCCTTTCAACGCAACTGTTAGATAGAAAAGTGCACCAACCCTCTTATGCTCAGACACACCAATATCTGAGACCGTGAGCCAGGTGTTACTGCAGTCCACCTGCTCCTACGAGCACAAAGCTCCCGTGTACACGTTAGCCACTCAGGCAATATGCCAGCACCGGGCAAGTCCGATCAGCCACCATCGGGCAAGTCCGATCTGCCACCACCGGGCAAATCCGGAACTTAAATGTGCCACCTTCGGGCAAATTCTCTAGCCACTAAGGCTCTATGGATGGTTTCTGGCTCACCACCAACTAGCCACACAGGCAATCCATTACAAAGTGGTTTTAAGATCACCACGGACTCTCAGATGCCTTTAAAAAATTTACATTTCATTGGAATTTCTGGGTACATACAATGACCATTACAACAACTAGGCTTGCTTATAACATATTAGGGAGTTTATTCCACAAACCACACTAAAACAAACATTTATTTTGTTGTCCATCATAAATGTTGTCACTGCTACTTTACCTCATCTGTTCATTGTTCACATCTTGGGCATATTTGTCAAATAACTTCTTGAAACTACATGCTTAACCTGTCATTCGTTAGAGTTGCAAATTCTAACAAAATAACTTTGCCTGCATTGAGTTAGCTAGGCTCAATAAGGCTCAATAATATTTAAACATGATTCCAAGAAAATACAACATAAACTCTTCAAATTTAATTTCTCTATCTCTGCCCAAAGATGATTATTTCCTAAACATAACAACAACTATTTAGAGTCCGGAAATGTCCTGAATCATAACCAGCGATCTGCAATTGGCCGCCTGCTCGGCACACACCACCGGCCCGATCTCCTCCAATCCTGCAGTGTTCTGGACCCAACAATCTTCTCCACGCTGGGCTACCACTCCAGAAACACAACAGCAGCACCGCCAATCCTCTGCTAACATAACCAGGATGCCAGTCTTCTTTCAGCAAAGAAGACTGACATCCTAAATATTCAGCGATCCTGTAACAAGCTAATGAAATTTGCTTGAATAATTAGTCTACAAAATGACATCTCTACTGAATTTCATCCGGTATCCACAACTGCTTTTGTGCAAACAATATTGTCTCATCATTAGAAGAAAGTGGATCAGATTCAGAATTGACAATCAATTTCCAGGAATCCCACTTCAAGACAGGCAAATAGTTAGTGATGTATTTTATCATTGAAGGCTTGTCTCTAATAATCACAAATCCTGTTGGCCGAAGGATCCGGTCCATTTCTAAAAGCAAGTCTTCTACGCTGCAGCCTTTCCAAATCGCAGTCCCGCAGCGATCCAAACTACTGCACGAAATAAATCTCCCCTACGCAGCCTTCATGCAAAGACAAAGAATCAGCAGCAGCTCAGCAAATGAAGATCGCGCTTGCAGCTGTCCACTTCCCAAACGATAGCTCACCAAAAATGGATTGGCAAACCAAGCTCTTTATTTCCTTAGCCCAGGAGGGGCCAAGCCCTCACAGGCTCTAATACCAAGATAAAATTACAGACACACAATAATATATTCTATTAATTTGAATGGGGAAATTACGCACATATTTATACAATCAATAGTCTCAAGATAGGAATGCTATCTTAGACGTACAATAGTGTGGTTGAGAGATTCTCTCAACCACACACTAAACTAGGAGAAACTAAATTCCTATTATGTAAGAACAAACTCCTCAAATGGAGAATTACAACCATAAAGAAGTAGGAATTAATTATTTCTAACTGACCCTTTATCAAAAAATTGTTGATCCTTCTTTAAAGAGTTTTTCAACAATTCCCAATATAAATATGTTGAATAATTTATTATTTGGATCTCAAAATCTTTTTCTGAATATAAATGATCTTGAACTTTTTTTAAGCAATGAATTAAAAAGCAAAGAAATAGAAATAGAGTGTTTAGTTGGAAAATATCAACCCCAATACAAGTTGTGTGATCCTTTCAAACTTTTTGTTTTAAACCCTTACGAAAAGAAAACAAATATAAATATATACAAAACAAACGTACGGAAGTTAGCGAGTTGGTGCACGAAGTCCAGCTGTCAATAGTTCTAAATGGTGGTGAGATGTACTACTTTCAATTAAAGTAAAGTAGCATATCCTTGAAGCAAAGGAAATGAAACACTAAACCGAATCAAGATGATTATGTTGTTTAAATATTGATTAAATACCGAGGGATTCTTTAAGATGAAAATGAATATTTTAAAGGTCTTTTGACTTGGTAAATATGAATGAGATACGATGAAAGGATATAATGTAAAGGTTTCAATAAATATTTCAAAAACAATACAATAGTGATTCTTTGGTAACTATTGAAATGAGGAATAATAAATTATTATGTATAATAACATTTTTTTAAAAGCTTTTTAAAACATTAAATTTTAATATATGATATAGTTTATTATTTTAATAATTTAATAATTTATTATTTTAAATTTTATGATTATGTAAATAAATGTATTTGTTTTAAAACAGAATTTAAAAAATTTAATTTAATTATTAATGATTATTAAATAAATAATAAAAATTTAATTTTTATATAATATTTTGAAATATAAATAATAAATTTTAAACTTTAAATATAATTTATAGTGATAAAGTTACCTGTTACCACACTTTTCACCATTAAATCACTATGTTTCATGTAGTAATATAAAACTTTGAAGCCCTTCAAACCATTAAAATCTGACAATGCTAAGATGAAAATAAAAATAATACCACTGGGAAGAGAGAAGTTTATTTAAATAGGGATAAAATAAAATAACATATAGAGGTCTATGCCAGATACTTTGCATCTCAAAAAAGCAATGATTCTTAAAAATCACTTCTCATATACAGGTCTCTAGCATGACAATAAAGCAATATCATTTGTTGAAACGTATTTATTGAGATAGTTACCTACCCATATTTAAAATTACATAACCAGGATTGGCGTGCTCCAAAACATGAGATCATGCCGTGCTTGCGTGAAAAATCGATCCAGGTTTTTGAAAATTCAATTCAAGTTTATCCAGATATTACCAAATTAATGTAGATATTACCAAAGTTGTGCAAATTTTATGAATATTATGGAATTTGATGATTAGAGAGATCAAATCTACCATAAATATATCAAATCTGTAATAAAACCCTATCAAAACTGCAATAGACATAAATTTGGACCAATTTGATCTAATTTAATAAACCAGAGCTACCTTATCTAGATTTTAAGATAGACATAAAATTTAATAAACAAGAGCTATTAAAATAAGGAGTAAATTTATCTAATTTAATAAACCAGAGCTATTAAACTAAGGATCAAATTTATCTAGATATTAAGAAAATTGCTTAAATTTTATAAATATTCCAGAATTTGATAGAGTCAGAGAAATCAAATTATCATAAATATATCAAATCTATAATAGAGCTCTATCAAATCTATAATAGACATAAATTTAATAAATAAGAGTTACTAAAATAAGGAAATCTACAATTTCCAATAGAAAATAGGATGGATTGTGGTCTGTAATCAGAGTAGTTTGTTCTTCTCAATATTTAAAATAGCTGAATAGATTACATTGAAAACATCAACAATAAATGATTGGAGTAGAATTTTATTAAACTGAAGTAAAACTGAATTGTCTATGACACTTAACACGGAACCATAAATACCTAAAAGACAAAGGAATCATGACACCTAGCAGACAATAAAATTAATATCTCAAGCAGACAATAAAATTAATATCTCAAACACTAAAAATTAGTGAAACTGTGTGTTCATTCATTCAAATTTGAAAGGTATATCCCATTAGGAATTTAAACTGCAATTCCAAATCCCAATTGCTGTAGCAAGGACGCAGGATTCACAGGTGAGCTGTCGAGGTTGGTTAGTATATTATGAAAACGTTGCAGCTACAATGCCGACGCTTAGAGCTACAACGAACCATGTCTTAATTGGAAGTGGTCCAGTATCATCAACTGCACGTTTCTGATTTCGTACAGAATTTATGAAAGGTTTACATCATTATTTATGACAGAGGACCCTCCAGAAAAGTTGAGGGCCAGACACACATTGGTGGTGTAGAGGGTATGGTGAGACATTTGATGCCATGCTTTGGCGTATATGGGTCGCTTCTACTATTTATTGGGAATCTTCATAACTTTGTTCTGCATCGCAGCATTTGAACGTCGGTTTTGAGTGGAGGCATATCATCTCTGTTTGTCCTTGTGAGTGAGATAGGTGTGAAACATGGCTGGGAATGGGGTGGTGAAGGCTGTGTTTGTGTTTGGGGTTGTGGCGACATTGATGACTGCGTGGGGTGTAGTCACAAAGGAGGGTGCGATATCATGCAACAATGTCGCGAGTGCCTTCACTCCATTAGCTGGATATCTGACGGGGAATGCGACCACCCCTGGATATCTGGTTGTTGTCCTTCCCTCAAGGGGTTAGACTCTCAAGTGAGAGGGACACCCCTGATAGGCAGGCTCTTTGTAACTGCCTCAAGGATCAGGCAAAAACACTTGGGTTTAGTTTAGGTAAGGCTGCTAATCTGCCCGCTCTGTTCGAAATCAACGACATCAGCGTGCCTGTCACTTGACGTTGACTGTACCAAGTATGTCTGCCAATCACCTGTTCCTTTCTCTATTCATTGATTCTTTCATTCTGATGCGACCTCTAACTGCCCAAGTTTCATTTTGACAAATATTGCACTCTCTAAATTTTGATTATTGATTTTATGCTGTTTATGTATGGCAGAGTTCATTGAAAGGAAATCTGCCGGTGATCGAATGTGGGCTGGTTTAGTTAGTGCTCTAGTATTAATGGAGTACACGTATATTAGTTAGTCTATGAACTTGTTACAATTTTGGAGCCACCACTGGCTGTTTTGAGCGTTTCGCAGTTCCTCCGGCGAACGCCCACTTTCAGTGTTTCTGTAATGCATTTAAATAAATAAATGATGCCAGCCAGCTTTAACTTTGTCTATCGTTACAGTCCCAGCAGTTTTTTTTTCAGTTAAATGACCCTCAATTTAAGCAGTTGTAGTTAAAATAATAATGCTTTTAGTCTCGAGAATACCAGGGTCTCTAATTTCGTTCCTTTACGTTGTGTGGCAACGGTGCAACACGTAGGATCTTTTTGGTGCATTGCATTTTTGTGTTGCTTGACATTATATATTTTTATGTACTGGTATGATTTTAGCGAAGTTAATTACGTATAGAGACAATCTTAATTTTCAATAGAGCATTTACAGCTTTTCTGATAATGTTAAACGTAAACGGTTGTTTGTCGTTTCCAGATAGTTTTTTCCAATCGTTCCGAATTTCCTTGCGTGTAGTGCCAGGGCTTTGGAAGGAATAACAAAACTTTTGCTTTATATGCACAGGGGCATAAGGGAGATACTCATTTTAAATCTCTTAATGCATAATAGTATATCCTTGTCTCAGTTAAGATCTTATATGTTTATAATTTTCTAAATTATAAATATTAAAAAAACAAATAATTTGCTTAAATGGAAAAGAAGATATCTTCCCGTGGTCGGAAGCTCGATCAGGTTCAGATGAATTTTCTACTTATTTGGGTTTGTGCAGTATTTATATGGAGTATGGGATTGTTCAAAATTTTTAGGGGTGAAGTTGAAAAACAGGTGGACAAGTCAACTTGAGATAATAAATAGATGGACCCACCTACAACCCTGGCAGCAGCATCATTATTAAATATTATTAACCTGAGATAATAAATAGATGGACCCACCTACAACTCTCGCAGTAGCATCATTATTAAATATTATTAATTTTTATCGAACAAATGGTTTTTGTCTTTATATGTAAATTTTGATAATAAATTAAAATTAAAATTATTTTTGAAGAATTTTTAGGCGAAAATCACATGGAGAAATTTTTGTCGACGCGTTTCGAACCAACCAGTGTGGTTCATCGTGAGGACAAGTTGAATGAGCAGATCTGGCTATGCACTTTAATAAATAGACAGGGCAGAATATCCAATGACTCAGATTTCTCGATAAGATAACAGCTAAAAAGACAACAGCTCGATTTGGCCTGATAACGGCTAGGTTAACCATGATACGGGGTATTATATTAATTTATATTATTTATTTATTTAATTTATATAAAAGAAATTTTAGTTATTAATATAGAATAAATTAATATATAATAAGTAAATCATAAAATGAACTAATTAATTTTTTTTTTATTAATTTTAAATATATTAATAAACCTAAATTAATTTAAAATTGTTAGAAATGTATATTAAAATAAGTAAAATTAATATATTATAATAAGTAAATTATTAAAAATAAATAAATAATTTCAAATATATTAATTAATAAGAATAAGAATAAAATTAATTTTGAATTGTTAGATAAAAATATTAGTTAGTTATAACGGCTAGTTTGACCATGATAAGAGTTAGTTTGATAAGGTGTATTTATTTATTTTTTCTTTTTTTTAGAAAATTCGGTTACTAATATAGAACAAATTAATATAATTAATATATTAATAAATTTAAATTAATTTAAAATTGTTAGAAATATATAATAGAATAATAATAATAATAATAATAATAATAATAATAATAAATAAATAAATAATTTTAAATATATTAACTAATAAGAATAAAATTAATTTTAAATTGTTAGATAAAAATATTAGTTAGTAATATAAATATTCGTCAAAAAATTAGAGAACCCAAGGGTTGGAAATATAAAAATTAATTCAAGGTCTATTTAATGGTAAAAATAGTATTTTAAAATTAACTTTATGTAAATTAAGTTTAAATTGATAAAAAAATAATAAAATATATATATATAAATAAATAAATAAATAATAGTAATAAATTAATAATATTAATAATAATAATTTTACCATATTAAAATTAAATAATAGTTTAAATTAATAATTAAAATAGATTTAAAATTAATTTTCTTAGATAAATTAAGTTTAAATTAATAGTTAAAGAGTTTTCACATAAAAATAAAAATAAAAATAATAATAAAAAATAAAAATAAATAAATACACCTTATCAAACTAGCCCTTATCATGGTCAAACTAGCCGTTATAACTAACTAATATTTTTATCTAACAGTTCAAAATTAATTTTATTCTTATTCTTATTAATTAATATATTTGAAATTATTTATTTATTTTTAATAATTTACTTATTATAATATATTAATTTTACTTATTCTAGTATACATTTCTAACAATTTTAAATTAATTTAGGTTTATTAATATATTTAAAATTAATAAAAAAATTTGTAATTAATTCATTTTATGATTTACTTATTATATATTAATTTATTCTATATTAATAACTGAAATTTCTTTTATATAAATAAAATAAATAAATAATATAAATTAATATAATACGCCGTATCATGGTCAAGCTAGCCGTTATCAGGCCAAATCGAGCTGTTGTCTTTAAATCTGAGTCATTGGATATTCTGCCCTGTCTATTTAAAGTGCATAGCCAGATTTGCTAATTCAACTTGTCCTGACGATGAACCACACTGGTTGGTTCGAAATTTCTCCACAAAAATTTCTCCATGTGATTTTCGCTGAAGAATTCTTCAAAAATTTGATATGGATCACAAAAGTCTCAATTCATTAAAATTATTTTATTAATGGTAATTTTATTAGTTAAATAACTTTATTTTTAAAATTTAAATTAGGAGAGTGAAGAGAAATATTGAGCAAAATATATTATAAAAGTGAGAGAAGGAAAATATTGGGTAAAACACATTATGAAACTAGAAGAGTAAGAATTTAGGGAAATATTGAGTAAAATATATTATGACAATAAGAGTGAGGGTGAGACCAAATATTGGGTAAAAAGTAAAGGTGAGGATCAGGGTGAGAAAATGTTGGGTAAAACATAAAGGTCAAGGTCAAGGTTCCAGAAATATGGAGTAAAACACAAAGGTATGGGTGAGAGTAAGGCAAAATATTGGATAAAACATAAAGGTGAAGGAGAAGGTGAGGGTGGGGGTAGAGGGAAATATTAGGTAAAACATAAAGGTGATGGTGATGGGGATGGTGAAGGTGAGGGGAAATATTGGATAAAACATAAATATATGGAGTAAAACATAAAGGTATGGGTAAAAGTGAGGGAAAATATTGGGTTAAACATAAAAGTGAAGGAGAAGATGAGGGTGGGAGTATGGTGAAATATAAGGTAAAACATAAAGGTGATGGTGATGGTGAAAGTGAAGGGAAATATTGGATAAAAAGTAAATAAGGTGAGGGTGAGGAGAAATACTTGGTAAACATAAATATGTTTTATTCAATATTACTCAATATTTTCCCCTTTATTACCCATTATTTCCCCTCACCCTCACCGTCTATGTTAAATATGAGAGTGTGGTGGGTAAAACATAAATATGTTTTGTCCAATATTTCTCAATGGGGAGGGGAATATTGGGTATCCGTCCACCCTCACCCATGTTTTACTCAATATTTCTCCCTAAGCCTATCTTCATGCTCAGATAATGATGGTTATATGAGTGTGGGGAAAATATTGGGGAGAAAACATAAATACAATTTTCCCAATATTCCCCCTCATACAATCTATAGAAATTCCCATTGTAGATCAACAGATTATGCAATATACTAAAACACAATACAAGATCTATTTCTACAACACTTTGCGGAAGTTTAATCGAATTGAGCAAGATCAAGAGAACACATATAACTGAGAATTGAGAAATCAATCACACATAACACAGAATACTAAAACACAATACAAGATCTATTTCTACAACACTTTGCGGAAGTTTAATCGAATTGAGCAAGATCAAGAGAACACATATAACTGAGAATTGAGAAATCAATCACACATAACACATAATAAATAACCCGGGGAAAACCTTAGCCTAAAACCCTGACTCTGTATTATCATACAAGTGGAAATCTTGTTCAAGTTACAAAAAGAATCATCTCTCAAGCTATCCCGCTCTCTCTGCAATCAAACAATATAGCTCACAGACTGAATAGACACTGTATATGTCCTCCTCAAGCCCTCCAAGCCTCCTATTTCCTTGCGCAATTTTTCTTGTGGTCCAGTGATGTCACATGTGTGAATTGGCCACATCACACTCACTAAACCTGAAGAAGTAATTGTGCAATCCTCAAGGAAAGAATTCCTTCTGCATGCAAGGAATATTCACAATGGAATATTCTAGCAACTGATAGTACAATGCCCCTCCATCTGATCTCAACTGGGTCTTTGTCTGAACTGACATGCATGAGTTATTTATGAGAGAATACTCAGTTATCTGAAGTGCAGTAGTTACATGCATGCAAGCATTAACTAATTGAACTTACATTAATTCAACAAACTGTTTGAATTAATCTAACTAGACTTAACTCAGTTAACTAAGTCAACTAATTACAACTCAATATTACAATTCATCCTTATCTCTTTAACTGATGCATAAATTCCCCAATTAATGGAGAAACTGTTGCATGTCCCCACATAGACTTCAAGTTTGATTTTCCTTAACTAATTAACTCAAGATGAATTAATTAATTAATTTACAAACTGCTGCTAAGATCAAATTCGAATTTTACTTCACTATTTTAGTTTAGGGACTGACTAAAATAAGAAGGTATCCCGAAATGCTATTTATAGAATGCTATTTTTAGCACTTCCATTTTTCCATCCATTGTTGCTAAGATCAACACTGGTTTAACTGCTATTTATAGCTGTGCTATTTTTAGCAATTCTATTTTTAGCATTTCTTGTTGCTATTTTCAACAAGAAAGGGATTACCAGTAACCCCAATCCTGTCTCTATGGAACTCGAACTTGCATCTTGACAATGCCTTAGTCAAGATATTTGCATCCTGTTACTCGGTCAAAACATACAGCAACAACATGATCCTCTTAACCACATAGTCTCGAAGATGGTGATACCAGATATCTATGTGCTTGGACCTATCATGAAAAATTGGATTCTCCGAGAGTTTGATACAACTCTGGTTATCACAGTAGATCACTGTAGGATCCATCATCTAACCAAACAATCCCACTATAATCTTCTGTATCCAAATGGCCTCACATGCAACCTCACTAGCGGCCATGTATTTAGCCTTTACTGAGTTAAGTGCAACTAATGTCTGTTTCCTGCTGTACCAGGAAACTACAGCTGAACTAAGGTTGAAGATTCCTCCAGAAGTGCTCTTCTGGTCTTATGGACTCCCTGCCCAATCCGCATCTATGAAACCTTGAAGCTTCACTCCCTCTGTCCGTCTGTACCACAAACTGAATTGAGATGTGCCTCTGAGGTATCTCAGCACATGATTTGCTGCCTTCCAAAACAGCTTGGTAGGCTGAACCATAACTTGACTCAGCTGGTTCACCGCAAAGCATAAGTCGGGTCGTGTGTTCACCAGATACATAAGTGAACCCACCAGCTGCCGATAAACAGTAACAGCTACTACCTCACCTGAAATAACATCCTCATTCCTCTAGTTCCCAGCTAGAGGAGTCTGCATTAGCTTACACTTCTCCATGTGAAAGTGCCTGAGTATCTCATTGGCATACTTGCCTTGAGACACAAACACTTCCCCATCTTTCTGCCAAATCTCCATGCCTAGAAAGTAGTGCATCAGGGCCATGTCCTTCATCTCGAACTCTCTTGCAAGGTCCTCCTTGCAAGACTGTATTAGCTGATCATCACCTGTCAAAATCAGATCATCAACATAAAGAACAATGATCAATGGTTTACCTTCTACCATGATGTGGTAAAGGTTCGCATCTGCTTCACTCTTGGTGAAGCCCAAACCGGTGAAATAACTGTCGATCCTGGTGTACCAAGCACGAGGTGCTTGCTTCAGCCCATACAAAGCCCTCTTGAGTTGGCACACTGATGAGCCCCAAAAATGGGTAACTTATTGGTCTCATTTTGCCTATTGTTCTCCATTAATCCACCATTCTTCATAGTTTATGTATGCTTCTGAAGTATGTTTATGTTAATTGAATGAATGAGAATAGTCACTTGACCATGAAGGCTAATACGTGTTTGTTGCAGATTTTTGGACAACTTTTGGACCAAGGTCAAGCATTTATGGGCCATTTGACAGCCAAATATGAGGGTACAAAGCTGAGGATTCGTAGGAAGGGTGTCTCCTGCACTAAATGGCCCCTTCCTCGAGTTCTCCACCATCAGATTGGAGTTCAGCAGCCCACCAAAGTTGATTTCCAAAGGCAGCCAAGCAGCTTTTATGAAGTGGCTGAGTACTTGCAGTTTTGAGCAGCCAAGACCCTTGAATTAAGGAGTACTGCTGGAGGTCCTCATAATGCATAAGTAGGAAGGATTCCAGCCTTCGTAGGTTACTTGTTGAACATTTGTATTTCGCACTATAATGTTGCTCTGTTTCTCAACCCATTTTGGAGCTTTTGTTGTAACACATTTTGGACATGGTTGTTTTTTGAGTAATGGAAACCAGTTTCATGTTGCATCAGTTCTGAGATTCTTTGTAGGAGCCTGTAGCTCTTGGGGTTGGGCCCAACCCAAGTGCCAGGGCCTCCTCTGTGTACTGTTATATGTTTTTTGTTGTCTTCATAAAATAGTTTCTGCTAGTAGATTAGAATCTTGCTTGGTTATCTAGGTCATTTTTTATGATTGAAAAAGATTTTCGTGGTTCAGAGTGATTTGATAGGTTGAAAACAGAAAATATCTTCGAAAAAGGCCATCAAGCAACCTTGGATCTCACCTCTCCCTCCTTGGGACCATGAGCTGAGACCCAAGTGTCCTTGCTGCCACAAAAACACTATTTTTGCTTCTTCATGCAATTGCTAGTGTTAATTTCTCAGTTGTAAAAGTTGATACCAGATGTGATTACATGCTTAGATCCATTCTTGCTTGGTTTTCATAAGTTTTTTTACATAAATTTCTACCAATGACTTTCCGTTCATCATGGGTGCTAGTTCCTAGCTCAAATTAGGTTAGAATAGCTAGATACTTGGTTTGCATGGTCTTTGTTTGGTCAGTTTCAAGAAGTAGTGTGCAGAACACCTGTGATACCTCCCTGCCTACCCTTCCACCATCAGTGCAACCTGTTTCATCCCCTAACTCAGATTCTTGCCCTTCGTTTGCCACATTTTCTCACTTTGACCTAATTTCCATATTTTTGTGCAACATTTCTCTATCCATCCTTGAACAAATCCAACCATCCTCATCACTTCTCAGCTTCATTTGCCAGGTTCTAAACCTCTTCACACCCTCATCCAACCTCCATCTCCACTTCTCCACCTTTTTTCCACCTTCAACCCTCCAAAATATCCTTTCGGAACATCCTGTAGAACCCCTACAGACTTCCTGTAGAAGATCACGACAGTGGTTTGTCGAGATCCGATCACAGTGAAACTCTCTGGAAGGGTTTTAGGGACCCCTTAGGCCCTCTTCTCACCTTCCCAACCTCTTGCAAGCGCCCTCACCATTTCCTTCCATCAATCAACCTCTGCACAGTCAAAACAGTTAAGCACATGCATAATAATTCTACAAGATTACTCAAAAATACAAAAAGACATTCCTTTTCAGATTTCACTGCAAGAGTAGCTTAGTCACATGCATTCTACATTTCTAGAAGTCAATGGCACCCATTTCCACTGCTTTCATCTCTTTTCTTGCACCGGTAGGGTTAATCTGTAAAACTGGGGTTTGCATCCCTTTTCCACTTTCAGCTTCTTTCTGCAAGTAGACTAGCTTCCTGTGAGTTAGCTTTCATCCATCACTGTTAAAAGCTTCTTCTAAGAGCTCATAGAAGTTGGCTTAAGCTCCTATCGGACTTGTGCAAGCTGATCCAGTGACAGCCTGCGACAAGAGCTAGTACTTGTGCATATAGCACCGTCGCTTCCAAGTTTGTTACGAACTACTGGGCTGATAAAATTAAAGAAGGGAGTCCCAGGAGTTGCAAAATTATTGCTACAATACTGGAGCCCACCATATTTTTGGCGCCGTTGTCGGGGAAGCGTCACAGTATTTGTGATTGCTGCTTTTCTTCTACTTTCTACTTCAATCTTCTGCTAAGTAGTTTATTTCAGCAAGAGTAGAGTAGTTGTTTCAATTCCATTCTGCAATTTCATTTTCGCAAAAGTAGATTAGACATTTCCTGCTTTCATTTCATTTCAGCAAGCGTAGATTAGATATTTCCCGCTTTCATAGATTAGCATTTCAGTTCCGCAATTTCAATTCTGCAAGCATAGCTTAGCATTTCATTTCTGCAATTTCATTTCAGCAAGATAGATTTTAGTTAGTCTCAGTTCAATCGCTTTCAGTTTTGCAGGTACAAGTAGAAAAAACGCCAAAACTCCACCAAAAATATTCCATTTCATGTCTCGTAGGAACAGAGGCAATACAGGGAAATTCTTACCCCACCCCCACCACATCATTGAGTCACCCTTCTCTCTTCTTCAGTGGCAGTGATCTAGAAGAACCTATAGGTGAACCTCCAGAGATATACAAAGATCCTATAACAGAAGAAGAGAAAGAAAACATTCCTCTTGAGACCATGGCTGAACACAGAAACGGTATAGAAGATGAGGAGAGAATAGAAGGTGCCTTTCCCATCCGAGAGACCAACGGGGACATGGAAATGAAAAACATAAGTCCCTCAACCTTACCTCATTTCCATGGATTGACCACTGAAGACCCTGATACCTTCCTGTTTGAGTTTGTTGTCCTTTGTCGAACTTATGACTATGCAGAAGACGAACAAAAGTTGAAACTCTTTCCCTCTACCCTCAAGGATGCAACACTACGCTGGTTCATGGGGTTACCTGGAAACAGTATCACAACTTGGGCTCAGATGTAGCAAGCCTTTAACAATAAATACCGGGACTACTGTAGGTTAAAGGAAACGAAGGGAGAGATCTTTCGAATGACCATGGGAAGTGATGAGTCTTTAGAAGACTATGAAGAAAGGTTCCAACTTAGTTATAAAAGGGCCAGGTGCACATTGGACCCTAAATCTCTAAAGCTGGTTCTACTCCGAGGAGTCCCTGAAGACTTTCTAGATACCCTCCATTTCCTAGCTGGTGGAGACATCTACCAACTACCTTATGAGGACATAAAGGCTGTGTTTAGAAACCACTCTAGGGCAGCCTGGAAAAGAGGTAGGGGGAATCCACTTTTAGCTAGTGCCATCTTCTCCAAGCATGAATTTGCAAATCAGATGGAAGACCTCAAAAGTGAGATGAGACAGACCATTGCCATGCAACTGGATACCTTCCGAATCCAACAGAAGAAAGAGGAAGCTGAGAAGGCTTTGGCCATTTTTTGTCCCAGATGTACAAGGAAGCATCCTAAGAATGAGTGTCCATTGCACTCAGTGGAGGTATGTTTCGTTTGTGAGGAAGAACACCCCACAAACCAGTGCCCAACCTTCCCCGGACTTAAAGCCATGTACCAAGGGGCTGAAGGGGCCACTGAGCCACTCTACTTCTTCAACCAAAGGAGGCCGCATGGATCCAGACCTTACCAACTGGGGATGCAAGGAACATCCCAAACTTATTACAACCCCAACCCATCCGCTCACATGCGTTCTTGGGCCCCCCTTGCTCATCCTTCCTGGTCTGCACCTCCTCCTTGGTCTTATCCATCTCAATACCATACTCAACCCGCTGCTCATTCGTTTCACTCTCATGCTCGGCCACAACCTCAGTGGAATGCACCTCAACCAGGGTGGAGGCCCCAATACAACTCTCCTCCCGCTATTTTGCCTCCACCGCTCGCTCAACTGCAACCATTACCTCCTGCTCCTCCAAGACAACATCAGATGCCTGCTCAACCGAACCCGAACCCCAACAACAAACAGGCCCAATAGGTATACACTAGAGAGACGACATGCCCTACCTATGCTGTGGAGATTCAGGAGATCAACCTACGATTTGGAAAGGTCCTTCTAGATCGCCAATCTCCTCCCCTGGAAGATGAGGAAGGAAAACAGGAAAGTGAACCCAAAGCCATTCCACCATTTCCTGAGAGACTAACAGTAGCCACGCAACCAAACCCAGAGGAGACTAAACTTCTGGGAGAACTTAAACAGTTGTGTGTGAAAATCCCACTTCTCCAGGCTATAAAAGATGTACCAATTTACAACAAATTGATCAAGAAGAAGTGTTTCAGGCACCCAGGCAGGTGCAAGAGAGATGCCCCGACTATCAATGTCATAGGACAACTGTCCGATCTGATGTTGGGGCAAATAATTTTTTCAAAATATTTGGATCCTGGGAGTCCTGTAGTTGATGTCTACATCACCCTGATCGATCTAGGGGCTGCCATCAATGTGATGACCAGGGACACTATGCTCAAACTCAACCTTCAGAGTTCCTTAAGAAAGACCTCAACAGTACTGTAGTTAGCATACCGCTCCACCGTGACTCCCGAAGGGGTTGTGGAGGATTTCTTGGTCTCTGTTGATTCTTGGGAGTACCCTGCAGACTTTTTGGTCCTTTAGCCAAAGGCAAAACTCATTGGATACCCCCTCATTTTGGGAAGGCTTTGGTTAGCTACTGTGGATGCTTAAATCAGTTGTCGAGCTGGGAGCATGGCCATCAAGAATGGTCCTATGTCCAAACATCTAATCCTATACCCTCCTGCCCAACCTCTGCTAGAACATGACTTACCCCTCTGGTTGGAGGAGGAAGATGAGGGTGAAGTCTACTATGCACCAGTGTGCACAATGGAAGCCACCCGGGGAGGTCCTCAAACTGAGGATGACCTAATTGAGAATTTGATTCAAAATCCACCTCCCGGTGTGTTGCCATTAGAGAAGTTGGTGGAAGGTACCCAAGCCCGCGCTTTAGTGGTGTGGCTGATCCGATCTCTCCCAGAGTTAAGAATGTGGAATTTGGCCATGAAAGAACCTTGAAGACCAGCTCATCCTTATCTCCCTCTCAGGAGAAGGAGCTATGTAGCTTATTGAACTGCCATTTGGAGGCTTTCGCTTGGAGCTATAAGGAGATGAAAGGAGTCCATCCATCAATCTGTACCCATCACATTTACATTAAAGAGGATTGTAAACCAGTCAGGCAGCCTCAAAGGAGAATGAATTTAGCCCTTAAGGACATTGTTAAAGAAGAATTGCAGAAGTTGTTGGATGCAGGATTCATCTACCCCATCTCGGACAACGAATGGGTTTCTTCCCTGGTGCTTGTGCCCAAGAAAAATGGGAAGTGGAGAATCTATGTAGATTATCGAGAACTTAACAAAGCCACCAAGAAAGACCATTTCCCTTTGCCTTTCATAGATCAAGTGCTAGATGGGCTGGCAGGGAAGAAGTTCTTTTCTTTCCTAGATGGGTTCAGCGGGTATAATCAGATCCAAATTAGCCCAGAGGACCAAGATAAGACCACCTTCACTTGTCCATGGGGTACCTTTGCCTACCGGGTCCTTCCCTTTGGGCTATGCAACACCCCTGCCATTTTCCAGAGAGCAGTACTGAGCATATTTGCTAAGCTGGTTCATGATTCGGTAGAAATCTATATGGATGACTTTACTCCTTATGGGTCCAATTTCCAAGAAGCATTGACTAACCTGGGAAAAGTTTTAACCAAGTGTATTGAGATGAACCTGTCCCTCAGTCCTGAAAAATGTGAATTCCTGATGACTGAAGGGACCGTCTCCGAGGGATGTCAAAGGATGGGGAAACCAACTCCGAGGGATGAAATGCCCCTCCAACCTCAAGTGACTTTCGAGCCATTTGAGAAGTGGGGCATGGATTTTGTGGGTCCTATCAACCCTCCTTCAAAGCAAAAGTCTTACATCATTGTGTGCACAAACTACCTGACAAAGTGAGCAGAAACAAAGGCAATCAAGGCAACAACAGAAGAAAAAGTGGTTGAGTTTTTAAGGGAAAATATCTTCTACAAGTTTGGCTACCCAAGAGAATTAGTCATAGATCAAGGAAGTCAGTTCACCTCTAACCTAATTGAAGACCTGCTCGCTCATCACAAAATCAAGCACAAAACTTCCACCCCTTATCATCCGCAAGCAAATGGGTAGGCGGAAGTCACTAATAGGGCTTTAGAAGAAATTTTGACTAAGATGGTGAGCAGCAACAGAAAGGATTGGGAAGATTGCTTGGTTGAGGCCACCTGGGCCTACAACACCACTTGGAAATCCACAACAGCTTTCACACCTTACGAGCTGGTCTACGAGAAGAAGGCTCTACTGTCCATAGAGTTCGAGTACAACGCATTAAGGTTGGCAGCTCAGGTGGACCTAGATCTCAGCCATGTGCAATAGGAAATGTTACTACAGCTGAATGGATTAGATGAACAGAGAATGCAGGCCCTCCTCCACTCAGAAGTAGTTCAACTCCAGAGAAAGATATGGCATGATTGGCACCTTAACAAAAAGCAATTTCAACTAGGAGATTGGGCGCTGCTATATGACTCAAGATACAAGGATTTCAAAGGGAAGCTAAGGACAAGGTGGTTGGGACCATATGCAGTGGAGAAATGCAACAACAATCGTTCAGTCCTTATCAGGACCATCGATGAAGAAGCCATCCCCATGCTCGTCAACGGGCACCGATTGAAAATCTACAGGAAGCCCCTTTCCAAGCGGGAGTTCATTGAAACTCTAGATAAATCAGTGCTAGTAGTGGAGCAAGGCCTTGTCTCTACTCCACCCACACCTTGATCATCAAAAAAAAAAGAAGAGAGAAGAAAAAAGAAAAAACGGAAAAGAATAAAAAGATCCTTGGGTGAAAACCTCTTAGAGGCACCGGGGGCAGAAAGTGAGGGTGAAAACCTCCTGGAGGCACCCCAGCTGTCTCACAAAAAAAAAGGCCTAATTTCTGTTGATAATTGCAGGTTGCAGGGAAGACATTGCAGGATAGGGGGGCGTGCAAAACAAGGACAGAGGTCAGCACTAGGCTGCAAAGATCCCTCACACACACTTCCTTCATGACCACTCTCCTTTCCTAGGATTTGATCACATTTAGGCTATGATTTCACCTTCTACAGGAATTTATGGGTCTTCTACAGGAAGTTCTATATCTTCTACAAGAAGATCCTGTAGAACCTCCAGGCAGGCAAAAATTGATCGTGGAAGGGAATCCGAAGGTTAGAATCTGCCTGCTAGGCCTGCAACCACCCCTGTTTACGTCCATCGCCATACATCACCCTGTTTCATCTCCTCACACCTCCATTGCACCCATTCTGTTATTTATTCCTGCACAGTAAAAAAATAAAAAATAAAAAAAAATCCTTGTTTTCCTCATACTTCTAGCAAGAACTTTGAGTGACAAATCTAGCAACGGTGTTTCGCTCTCCCTACCTGTCAATCTCCATCTGGACTCCTCATTAGCCGAATCCCTCATCAGCAGTATAGCCCTGCTCGTTTAGTTTGCATCCCAGGAGGAGAAGCAGCTACAGGACATCCTACAGGAATCCTGTAGCAGCTGATCCCTCTGGAAGACATACTTTGGAGACAAGGACAGTCGAAAAATAACAAAGGAGACATGCAAAGAGCTCATCTTGAACGCGAAAACATCATCAGCAGCCAAAACCAAGCAAGACCTAAGCATGTAGCGACAACAACCAATGGAATGGACTTCGAAACGCATGCATGCAACGTCAACGAATGAAGGAATGGGTTCCAAAACCCGTGCAAGAAGCAGTAGGAAACGAAGGAATGGTTCCAAGACCTAAAGTCTGCACAATGCGGCCATGACCATGCAGGTAAGTGCCTAAACTCATTCGTCAATTGTGTAAACTATATTTTAAAAGCTGCATGCCTATGGAAATGGTGCGGATAGAATGGGATCGGTGGCCAGTCAACTGGTCACCCTCGACCAGTTACATAGCCTCGTGGGATCCGAACAAGCTAAGTTACATTCAAAATTGCCGATGAGACGTGCAGCCAACACGTGTGGAGTGTCCATTCAGGGAGAAATCATCGGGACTGGCAGTGGTGGCAGCGGTTAACAGCAGAGGGAAGGTGATGGCGGCCGGAAACACGTAGAGAAATTATGGCCATGACATTAGATCAACGGTTTGGTCCGGCCACCTCATCCCCTCACCACAAATTACGTCGCAATTAAGAGATGCTCGGCTAAAACTCACACCACCCTCTGTTCATTTGCACTTGCAATGTCCTCGACTGCAATACGCGTCCTCCGCTTCCAAAAACTGTTAACTAGTCATCCACCACTGGGTTTTGTACCTGTTTTCGAGAATCTCTCGCGTATTGGGCTCGCTCAGAGGCATAGAGATATTATATAGGAACCGGGGAAGTCTTCTACAGGAAAGCCTGAACAACTTTGCGGAGCAGAGAAGCCTGGGATTTCTCTTCATTGAATTTGGAGCTCCAACTGAGGTAGGCCCGAAAAAAACTCTTCTATGCATGGTATGATTTGAAAAGGTGGTGAATTGAACGGTATCAGACTGGGGAACCAGAGAAAATATGACTGGGGATTGGAAGTAAAAGATTTTCCTGTGTGTTGCACTGGGTTTCTCAGTTGTTTCTGCATCCAAATTCTCCTCCACGTTCCTATTTTTTTAAAATTCTCCCGTGGGAAGATGTGCAATTGTGGGGGCCAGCCTGTGTATGAAAATTTTCAATTTGTATATCTGTATATGTGCTGGGAAGAAAAATTGAGTTCTTTACTTTGTCTGTAGAAACAAAACTCTCCCTTTCATAAACAGGTAGCCGAGTTCTTGGCAACAACAGTCTTGAAAACTAGGGAATAGCTGCTAATTAATATTGATACCCGAGAGATCCCTTCTTGAGTTCAGGGTGAAAACCATAAACAACATTCCTTTTTCTGATCAAAGCAAAAAGAAAAAAGAGCACTCTCACCATGCCAGGGGGATTCATAAGGAAAGAACCCTCGGACCCTAGCAAATTTCACGAGCATCCTAAGGTGGTGGACCTTTTCACCCGAGTCAATTGGATGTCATTTTTTGACAAAATTCGGGGTCATGACGAGGAGATAACAGAGGAATTTTTGATGTCACTGAGACCTCAATCAAAGACACAGGCCACAATAAGTTTTAGGGGTTTGACCCTAGAACTTACCCCTGAGCTCATCAGTCGTGTTACTGGTCTGCCATTAGGGCTCCCTTGGAGCAAAGAAGAGAGGTCATTGGGCCAAGTCGCCAAGAAAACATTCTTCCTACCCGAGGAACATCCTGTAGAAGACAAAAATGGGGTTAGGAGAACTAGCTTGCCTCCTCTCTAGAGTGAGGTCAGTTTCCAAATTATGAAGTACATTACATGTGAGGGGAGGTTTAGCATTGTCTATGGATACCATTTTAGGTTGTTGTGTGAACTAAGGCATGGGATTGATTCACCTCCAGCCCAGAAGCTGAGCATTCCCTATTTTCTTCTTCAGTCACTAATTGAATGTGGTACAAAATTGAATGAAGGGATCCCAGATCAGCTGGCCCATCATGGGCTCATCAAGCTATTAGTGGAAGATTACCTGCACACCTACATTGTCCCCATATCTTGGGAAATCTTCTGAAACATGTCCCAGGATGACGATATTAGAATCCTGGCCGAAGACATCACCTCATCCAGCAGTGAGGAGGGAGAACACAATGAAGAAGGTAAGAAAACCAATGGTGAAGGAACACAGGACCTTCAAGCACAACAAGGACAGAAAGAAAAAGGGGGAGAGGGCCAGATTGTTTAGCCTAAAACAGAGGAAGAAACAACAACACAAACACCAAGGGAAAAGAGAATACAGAGGAGAGCAGAGAAAACAGAAAAACCCCAAATGAAGGCTGTCACAGCCAAAGCAGACACACAGAAACAAAAGGGAAAGACAGATCCTGAAATGGCCGCAATACAGACAGAAATAGTTGACACAGGGACTTCTACAGGAAGCATGGAAAAAGAACAACAAAGGGGGAAATCACCTGAAATATTGGCAAGGGAGGTAGCAGCTGTGCTTGCCACCTTAAGAACACCTCCAAAACAAAAAGGGAAGAGAAAGAAGCAAACCTCCATGTACTTTAAAGCAAGAAGGAGCACACGGATCAAAGTAGGCAGACCCCAGCCGCAATAAAAGGAGCCAATTGTCATAGAGGACACAACACCTAAACCAAAATAAGGGTATCCTTCAAAGATATCCGTCACCTATGAACGAGGAAGCCCAAAAACCTCCACCTGGAGAGAGAGAATGAAGACAATGGACTCAAAGACAGCTCTACAGGAAGTTGAGAAAGCTTTACAGGAAACTCGGGCTAAGCTAAAAGAAACTGATAAATTGGAGGAAAAGGCGGCCAAAAAATCACAGGAAGAAGAAAAGACATAGGAAATATTGGAATCAAGCCCTCAGCCTAGCTTGGACTCATACTATAACCTGTTAGAAGCCAGGAAAATAATTCCCCAGAAATTTGCGGTGCCACTCTTATTTTCACTGGAATAAGAAAGAATTAGGACTCACACTTGGATGAGGATTGCCAAGTCCAAGGGTGTGGCAGACATAGGCCACCTGGAAGAACAACTCAAGGAGTCAAGGAGAGAATTGGCCATGGTGAAGCATGTGGAAAGCAGTCAGAGGGCCAAACTATAGGAATAGAACGAGCTGTTGAAACAATAGCTACGACTATAGGGAATTCATAAGGAAGACAAGCCCTCCATTTTAGGAGAACAACAGTAACAGGAAAATCCTCTAGCAGACAAACAAACCTCTGATGAACAACAGAGAGTGGACGGGCTATAGGCTGAGGTTGAGGCGCTAACAAAATAGCTACAGGAGAAGGAGTCACAGGAAGCAGAGGAAATACAGTCTCTAAAGCAACATATACAAGAAAAGGAAGCCCAGCTGGCCTACATGGCCAGCTGGGCAATAGAGGCCTTGCAATGTAGGCAACCTGCCAAGTCATATGCCCTATATCTTAAAGATCAATGGTTGCAGTTCCAGATTAACACCTTGGCCCAAATGGGCACCATTCCATTTCAAAACTACCATCAATTCATGACCTTGTGTGATAGCAGCTCAGTAGAAGATAAGGCTAAGTTATCTGAATTCTATTTACACAACTTGGCCCTTCCAAACATGACTCTTTGGGACCCCAATGCTACATTGTGAGATGTGCAACTTATGGCCATGGACTCTTGGTTAAATCATGAGGAAAAGATGGCAGCAGAGATTCGGGATATTATGAACAGGGACCTAAGTGAACCACTCCTGATCAGGGCAGAACCAAAGGATACATCAGCTTTAATATATGCCCATCAACACCTGGCCAACAATTCTCAGGTTTTACCAGATTACATTGAACGACAAGCTCAAGCCATTGCTCACTTTGAGGACATGGAAAGACTGTTGGGGGATAACTGCATTCATTCTTGCACAAGGAGGTGGAACGCACTGCCCCACAGTTTGAAAATAAAAGAATACCACTCCCCAACCAAGATAAGCGAGGCCTTGGCAAGGGTACCCCTCTATAAATAGTCAATGCAAAATCTACAGGCTAACTGGATCGGCCTAAAGTTTAGTCCTCCCTTGCTTTTAGGATTGTTGGAAGGAGTCAAAGAAGAAGAAGAACACAGGCAGTGGGAGGAAGTGGAAAGAAAAGCAGGATTTCATGACCGAGAAGAAGACATTACCTCGGAGGCTTGCGACGTGAGGGAGGTAGTCAAAGATATCAAGGATGATGAGCTAGATTGGTTGCTCAGAGGATGAGCAACCCATTTAGCAGGGGGGTGATGATGAGGCCCAAAAATGGGTAACTTATTGGGCTCATTTTGCCTATTATTCTCCATTAATCCACCATTCTTCATAGTTTATGTATGCTTTTTGAAGTATTTTTATGTTAATGGAATGAATGAGAATAGTCACTTGACCATGAAGGCTAATACGTGTTTGTTGTAGATTTTTGGACAACTTTTGGACCAAGGTCAAACATTTATGGGCCATTTGACAACCAAATACAAGGGGACAAGGCTGAGGATTCGTAGGAAGGGTGTCTCCCGCACTAAATGGCCCCTTCCTCAAGTTCTCCACCATCAGCTCGGAGTTCATCAGCCCACCAAAGTTGATTTCCAAAGGCAGCCAAGCAGCTTTTATGAAGTGGTTGAGTACTTGCAGTTTTGAGCAGCCAAGCCCCTTGAATTAAGGAGGACTGCTGGAGGTCCTTGTAATGCATAAGTAGGAAGGCTTCCAGCCTTCGTAGGTTACTTTTTGAACATTTGTATTTCACACTATAGTGCTGCTCTGTTTCTTAGCCCATTTTGGAGCTTTTGCTGTAACACATTTTGGACATGGTTTTTTTTTAGTAATGGAAACCAGTTTCATGTTGAATCAGTTATGAGCTTCTTTGTAGGAGCATGTAGCTCTTGGGGTTAGGCCCAACCCAAGCGCCAGGACCTCCTCTGTGTACTGTTATATGTTTTTTGCTGTCTTCATAAAATAGTTTCTGCTAGTAGATTAGAATCTTGCTTGGTTATCTAGGTCATTTTTTATGATTGAAAAAGCTTTTTGTGGTTCAGAGTGATTTGATAGGTTGACAACAGAAAAGATCTTCGAAAAAGGCCATCAAGCAACCTTGGATCTCACCTCTCCCTCCTTGGGACCATGAGCTGAGACCCAAGTGTCCTTGCTGCCACAAAAACACTATTTTTGCTTCTTCATGCAATTGCTAGTGTTAGTTTCTCAGTTGCAAAAGTTGATACCAGATGTGATTACATGCTTAGATCCATTCTTGCTTGGTTTTCATAAGTTGTTTTACATAAATTTCTACCAATGACTTTCTGTTCATCATGGGTGCTGGTTCCTAGGTCAAATTAGGTTAGAATAGCTAGATACTTGGTTTGCATGGTCTTTGTTTGGTCAGTTTCAAGAAGTAGTGTGAAAAACACTTGTGATACCTCCCTGCCTACCCTTCCACCATTAGTGAAACCTGTTCCATTTCCTAACTCAGATTCTTGCCCTTCGTTTGCCACATTTTCTCGCTTTGACCTAATTTCATATTTTTGTGCAACATTGCTCTATCCATCCTCGAACAAATCCAACCATCCTCATCACTTCTCAGCTTCATTTGCCAAGTTTTGAACCTCTTCACACCCTCATCCAACCTCCATCTCCACTTCTCTACCTTTATTCCACCTTCAACCCTCCAAAATCTCCTTTCGGAACATCCTATAGAACATCCTGCAGAACCCCTACAGACTTCCTGTAGAAGATCACGAGAGTGGTTTGTCGAGATCCGACCATGGTGAAACTCTGGAAGGGTGTTAGGGACCCCTTAGGCCCTCTTCTCACCTTCCCAACCTCTTGCAAGCGCCCTCACCATTTCCTTCCATCAATCAACCTCTGCATAGTCAAAACAGTTAAGCACATGCATAATAATTCTACAAGATTACTCAAAAATAAAAAAGGACATTCCTTTTCAGATTTCACTGCAAGAGTAGCTTAGTCACATGCATTCTACATTTCTAGAAGTCAATGGCACCCATTTCCACTGCTTTCATCTCTTTTCTTGCACCGGTAGGGTTAGTCTGTAAAACTAGGGTTTGCTAGGGTTTGCATTCCTTTTCCACTTTCAGCTTCTTTTTGCAAGTAGACTAGCTTCCTGTGAGTTAGCTTTCATCCATCACTGTTAAAAGCTTCTTCTAAGAGCTCATAGAAGTTGTCTTAAGCTCCTAGCGGACTTGTGCCAGCTGATCTAGTGACAGCCTGCGACAAGAGCTAGTACTTGTGCATATAGCACCATCGCTTCCAAGTTTGTTATGAACTACCGGGTTGATAATTGTAAAGAAGGGATTCCCAGGAGTTGCAGCATTATTGTTGCAATAATTGAGCCCACCACACACATGCGACTCACAATCGAAGGTCTCGAAACCCTTTGGCTGCTCAATGTACACCTCCTCCTCAATATTCCCATTGAGGAAAGTTGTCTTCACATCCATCTGGTGGATCTTCCACCCCATCTGAGCTGATAGTGCCAATATCGATCAAATCGATGAGTACCTTGCTACGGGAGCAAAAGTATCATCGTAATCGATCCCCTCGACCTATGAGAAGCCCCGAGAAACAAACCTTACCTTATGTTTCTCAACATTGCCATCAGCTGCTTGCTTTACCTTGTAAAGCCATATGGAACTCACCATTGACTTGCCTTGAGGCCTTGGGACAACATCCCACACACTGTTCCGAATGATAGAGTTATACTCCTCTACCATTGCATCAACCCAGACTGGTTGCTGCATTGCCTCCTCGAATGAAGAAGGTTCGGTATCTACACACTCCCCAACTAGGCCCATGTACCCAGTGTACCGCTCGGGTGACCTCCTCTGTCTGCACTGAGAAGATGGCTGTCCCCCATTCTCCCGCACATCCAGCATCAACCCGTCAGCTTCCCTTGAGCATTTCCACCCATCTCTGGAAGTATCAACATGAGTGGATGTTTCCACTCCCGGTTCCTCTGCATGCGTCTGCTCTGCATCAATCTGAGGCTCCTCATCCTTTGGAACTGAAAGTTCCTCATCTGCCTGCAACTCGAGCTCCCTCTCAAGTGATAAGTGCATGGCTTTCTGCTCGTCGAACTTCAGATCCCTGCGTACCATAGTCCTCTGAGTCGAAGGCAGGTACACCTGATAGTTGTGGGGTGTATATGTGTACCCCACAAGTATTCCCAACTTAGTTGTTGGGTCTAGCTTCTTCCTTGCATCTTTGGTCACATGACAATAAACTGATGATCCAAAGATTCCAAAGTGACTTACATCAGGTTGCTTCCTAGAATAGGCCTCCATAGGTGTCTTCATCCCCAGTATACAGTGCGGGCTTCTGTTCTGCAAGTACACTGTTGTATTGCATGCCTCAGCCCACAAATGCAGTGGTAGGCTTTGGTCATGAAACATCGCTCGAGCTGCTCCCATAATTGATCTATTTTTCCTTTCGGCCACCCCATTCTGCTATGGATTATGGGGTGCCATCAATTGCCGTTTAATACCTTTTGCAGCACAGAAGTCTTTAAACTGCTAGGAGACATACTCCCCACCATTGTCGTTATGCAAGGATTTTATTTTCTTTCCAGATTCTTTCTCTTCCAAGGCTTTAAACTCACAAAACCTCAAGAAGGTTTGATCCTTCTTTTACATAAAGTAGATCCATCATCTACGAGAAAAATCATCAATAAAAGTAACATAGTACCTTTGTTTAGCGGTGGAGGCTGTAGAGAAGGGTCCACAAACATCTAAGTGAACTCACTCTAGGATTGCTCCATCTCTACTGTCTCGATCCGGAAAGGAAGATTTCGCATACTTACCCAAGGTACAACCTTTGCATGTAGTCATCTGCTCAAGTTTTCCCTTGGGTAATCTGGTAGAAATCTGCTGCATGATCTTTAGGGCTCCATGGTGCAAGTGGCCTAGTCTTCTATGCCATAGCTCGCCAACATCTTGGCTCTGCACCATCTCAGCTTTGGAACTCAAAGCAGCATAGTTGTCTACCTCCAGCTTGTAGAGATTCTTAACTCGAACCCCTATTCGCTTTGTCTGTCCAGTACCGATATGCCTCAGGAATACCTTTCCTTGACTAAAGACTACATCATTGCCTTTATCTTCTAGCATAGCGACAGACACAAGATTCTTCTTCAGACCTGGTAAATACTTTACATCAGTAAGGGTGAGGGGAGTTCCGTGCTCCCTCTGAAACACAACCGTACCTTCACTTGAAACATGGTACTTTCCATCATCGCCCATCTCGATCCGCATCTGGAGATCCTTCTCCTCCAAGGTACTGAAAAGATTCTTGTCACCTGACATGTGGAATGAAGCTCCACTTTCTAGGTACCACACACATCCCACCATGGATGAAACCATGCATGCGATCAGCGAGAAATCTAGCTCAAACTATGAGGCCAGTGCCTCACCATCAAATCCCTTTGAGGAACCCTTATTGGATTTCTTTTGTGGACAATTTCTAGCATAATGGCCCACTTCATGACAATGAAAGCATCACACTTTCCATTTGTCAATCTTCTTCCCACCATGGGAAGAACCTGATTTGGGATGGGACACCTTTCCTTTCCCTTTCCTCGCCTTACTCGCTAAGGCTATATTTTCCTCATCATCTTGCTTCGATGAGGATCCATCTCTGGTGCTTCTTTTGATTTCCTCCTGCATCAGATCCGACCAAAGTCGTTCCCAATCTAGTAGTTTTTCTCTTCCATTAACCGAGTCTTGGTAGCTATGCCAACTCTTAGGAAGACCGAGGAGTGCAACACTCACCATGTCATCATCAATGGTCGTGATCCCTACACTTCCAAGCTCATCCCTGCAGGTGGTGAGCTTGTTCAGATATGTAGAGATTGTGTCGCCCTTTTCACACTTGATCTTATGAAGCTTGTCTTTCAGCGCCAACTTCCTCTAATCGCTACTGTTCTAATATAAATCTTTCAATGTTTTCCACATCGAAAACATGGTCTCCTTCCCATGGAGGCTTGAGACAATGTGGTCTCGAACTCCCTCCAGGAGGATTCTCCTTGCTCTAGCCACACATTTCTTCCATTCCGCCAGTTGAGTAGCATTAGTCGACTTGGGGACTTCTTGATCAATGAAGTCCTTTAGACTGTTATCTTCTAACACTACCTCCATGCGATCCTTCTAGGTTATATAATTCGAGCTTCCATCAAGGGCATACATGAGTCTTAAACCACTAAACGTCATAGGTGAAATAGAGATGTGATAAGAACTTGATTTCTATATTCAAGAACCAAAATTCAACTTCTCCTTCTTCCATACCATTCTTCGCCTTGATCACCTTTGCTCTGATACCATGTAGAAATTCCCACTGTAGATAAACAGATTATGCAATATACTAAAACACAATACAAGATCTACTTCTACAACACTTTGCGGAAGCTTAATCGAATTGAGCAAGATCAAGAGAACACATATAACTGAGAACTGAGAAATCAATCACACATAACACAAAATAAATAACCTGGGGAAAGCCTCAACCTAAAACCCCAACTCTGTATTATCATACAAGTGGAAATCTTGTTCAAGTTACAAAAAGAATCAACTCTCAAGTTATCCTGCTCTCTCTGCAATCAAACAATACAACTCATAGACTGAATAGACATTGTATATGTCCTCCTCAAGCCCTCCAAGCCTCCTATTTCCTTGCACAATTTTTCTTGGGGTCCAATGATGTCACATGTGTGAATTGGCCTCATCACACTCACTAAACCTGAAGAAGTAACTGCGCAATCCTCAAGGAAAGAATTCCTTCTGCATGCAAGGAATATTCACAATGGAATATTCTAGCAACTGATAGTACACTACCCCTCCATCTGATCTCAACTGGGTCTTTGTCTGAATTGACATGCATGAGTTATTTATGAGAGAATACTCAGTTATCTGAAGTGCAGTAGTTACATGCATGCAAGAATTAACTAACTGAACTTACATTAATTCAACAAACTGTTTGAATTAATCTAACTGGACTTGACTCAGTTAACTAAGTCAACTAATTACAACTCAATATTACAACTCATCTTTATCTCTTTAACTGATGGATAAATTCCTCAATTAATGGAGAAACTGTTGCATGTTCCCACATAGACTTCAAGTTTGATTTTCCTTAACTAATTAACTCAAGATGAATTAATTAATTAATTTACAAAATTCTACTAAGATCAAATTCGAATTTAATTTCGCTATTTTAGTTTAGGGAATGACTAAAATAGGAAGGTAACCCAAAATGCTATTTATAGAATGATATTTTTAGCACTTCCATTTTCCATCCATTGTTGTTAAGATCAACACTCTCTGAACTACTATTTATAGCAGTGCTATTTTTAGCAATTCTATTTTTAGCATTTCTTGTTGCTATTTTCAACACAATCTTCATATTTTGGGAGTCGGAATGAAGGGACATATTGTCATGCTCAGACTATGATGGTTATGTGAGCGTGGGGAAAATATTAGGGACAAAACATAAATAAAGTTTGCCCAATATTTTCCCCTCATATAATCTTCATATTTTGAGAGTGGGAATGAAGGGACATAATGGGTGGAACATAGATATGCATGTGGGGGAAAATGGTGAGTAAAACGTTCCTCATATTTTGAGGGTGAGGGTGTTATAAACAAAGACACTACTAAGAGGAGGGTGAATCAATAGTTAAGCTTTTCAAGCTATTTAACAACTATTCATAGCATCATAAATGAATCATGTTAAACAACAAAATCATTAACACACACATATGCAAATATAAAGACATCAATCTTCTTCTATATTCTTTTTGCAAAGTCAAGTTACAATTTGCGATTTCATCACTATTTGGAAGTTTCTACTTACAGATTTCTTAGGCTACCCACCTGAAAGAAGCTACTACTCCCCAATTTATTAGCTACTACTGAAAGGAGCTACTACCTTTGATGTATCAACTGCAACTAAGAGGAGCTCCAACCCCTGATTTTTTACCAACCTCTACTGGAAGGAGTTACAACCCTTGGAATACAAGATACAACCTTCTAGTCACGTTGGTCCATATTTCATACTATTTTCAAACTTAAATCAACAAGACTTTCTTTGTTCAAACATAATTTGCCCTACTGCTATACTTCAATGCCTTCCTTTAATATATAAACTCTTTTCTTGCTATCTTAAAACACCTTTCTATTTACATACCTTAACCACCTCAAATCACCAATATCACCATTAAAACACCTTCAATGCCTCCAAAATTTACTCATGATTAATCATTGAATCCTATATGATGTTCACCTAAACTTTGATGCATTCACACCCTCATGCATCTATGAAGATCACCATATTCGTTGGTACAATTATTCTTATAAAGGAATTAAGTTGATATTTCTAGTCACTAGCTTTATAATTAACTTCAACAGTTTAACATGCATGAATTCTTATTTTTAACTCATTTACCGCTTCTGTCATGTTCACTCAATTTTTTTTTAAAGGTCTTCAATTTTCGCTCACTGTTCTTATGAGAAACTTTAAGCTAAAATACCAATTTACTCATTTCTAGTATGTTACAGGATTTAGCAATGACTTTAGCTACAATTCTAAATCTAGCGAATTGCAAGTTTTAGCCAAATTACCAAACATGTCCGCATGTCTTTCCATTCTGCCAAAAACTGACAACTCATTCATGTGCTTTTCACCAGTTTTAGTGCACTTCTAGTTATGGTGGACTCCTCTAAGTTTAATTGTCAACTCGTTCATATCCATAGACCCATAGGCACTTTCCACCAAATATGGCACAAGAGTTCCAAAATCATGATTATGGACCAGTCTTAGCCCTTTATCCCTTAAGCCACAGTTCTTATGAATATGAGGCTAAAGGTCACAAATCAAGACTATTGATGAGTTAGCTTGCGCCCTTTACACAACCCTAAGGCTCGAGTGCTTTATTATGTGCCCACAACACTAACACATGAAAACCACCGTGTGACCAAGTCTTGGAGGCATCTTCCATCAATTTTTGGAACCGTTAACTGTCATGAATATTCCTATCCCGATTCCATTACCCAGGATATAAAACTCGTAACACCTTTGGAAACTGTCAGGATTATATTGCCAAGGTCACGTGTCTTATGGGGACCATCGTGTTGTCTCTCCTGCTCTTTGTTCATTGGTCCACGATCTCCACTTCTACCACTTGTACTTTCCAGTGTATCGTGACGCCCCTTCACCTCGGGAGTTTGAAGTTCGCCGGGGTGATGTGTTGTCATTTTTGACCTGTCCGCCAATGTGTTTTCCACATATGCACTAACTTCCATGTGTCATGTTCTCACAGTGCCATGTGTCACTTGTTTTTGGCCCACTTGACCACCCAAAAATGCCAAATATGCATGTCACGTGTTGTATACCTATTGGTGCCATGTCATGCTGCCACTTTCTCTGCATCAAATAAAATTGTGCCATGTGTCCTCCGTTGATTCGTCCATAATGTCAAATACCTTTGGCCAAGACAAGAATATTTTTGTGGTAACCGATAGGAATTTTCCTATTTCCCTGGAGCCATCTCCCCGGTGATAAAACTTGGACATCCTTGAAATCTAGTTGGGGAGAAATTGTCGAGGTTATGTGTAAAGTTGGTACCGCCTCATGCTGAACTGTAGCAATCAACTTTTGTTGCATTTGCAGACCGCGTCCTCTCGGTGCCTCATCACCCTGGGACTTTTGGCACGTGCTCCCTTTGGAATTCTTGGGATTATGTGTCTCGAGTGGGATCCACACTATCCTTCCTTAGATTTTATTGGTCCACCTCCATGCCCACATGGTTGTGCTTGCCACATCTACATGTTGACTCAGCTGTGGGGCCCATGGCCAAATAGCAAAATTAGACTATTGACCAACCATATATTTTGATCCAAGAATCCTTTTTTAGACTTCAATAGACTGTTGGAAATATATTTCTGAGCATTATCCATCTATCTCATTTCCAAATGCATTTGATCTGACTTTGTATCGTGAAAATGATTCCAAAGTCTCTACTCCTTTACCAATCCACTTCACCACTATGCTTGGAAACATCTGAGCTTTGCCACTTTTTGAGATCCTTTTCCATTCAGAGTAACAACACTTTCTAACAATATCCATGATACGACCTTTGGCATCAATGACAACATTTTCTAATAGAGGGTGGGGGTGAGATGACATGTTGTGTGAAACATAAGTGTGAGGGTGGGGAAATATTCAGTAAAACATTAATATGTTTTACCCAACATTTTCTCCACTCATATTTCAATATTTCTCCCCTCATATTTTATTATGAAGAAAGGATGCTGCTAAATAGTGAATATGAGAATGGTGAAATATTGGATAAAACATACTTATGCTTTACCTCTTATTTCCCCACCCTCTTATGTATGTTTCACCCAATATTTATGTTTTACCCACAACATGACCCTCACCCTCAAAATATAAGGCATGTTTAAACCAAAATTTGTGCCACACTAAGTATATGAGGATGCAAGTGGGATCAAATTTTCATATATGAGTGGGGGAATACTGAGTTTTGATCCCCCCACCCTCATACTTATGTTTCACCCAAATATTTCTTCCCACCTCCATCCTCAAAATATGAGGGATATATTTCACCTAATATTTATTACCACCTCCATCATCAAAATATGATGGATATGTTTCACACAATATTTTTACCACCTCCATCCTCAAAATATGATGATATTTTACAGAATATTTCATTCGACCATATTTCACTAGACCTTTATATTTATGTTTTACTAAATATTTTTCCATCACCCATATATATGAAGATGGGGATGGAAGAAAATATTGTATAAAACATATTTATGATGGCCGGGTGAGAGGAAATATTGAGTAAAACATAAATATGTTTTACTCAATATTTCTTCCCACCTTTTATGTTTTACCCAATATATTTTCCAACCCCCACCACCCTCATCCTCATATATAGAATCATAATTTGTGAACATTATCATATATACTTTTTACTTATTAACTCAATTTTTAAATAAATTTTATTTTTATTATGTCAATGATAAAACTTATCATCTTTACAATATTTTTTTTACATTTTTACTATATTGGGAATTAGATTTATTATATAATAAATAAAAAACAATTATAGAAGAAATAATCTCTTTCATACCATAATATTAATATATATATATATATATATATATATGTTATGAAACTAGCTCAATAAAAGATAGAAAAGATAGATCAACGCCTTAGAATTCATCCTCTTCGAGGGGGCAACCTCCTTTACATTACATAAATGAACAATTCTTGGATGATACAAATGACAAAACCTCCTTTCTATATATAGGAGTCTAAGGAGTCACAATATAATCCAGCCGACCTAACAATAATAATATAAAGCCACAAAAATAACAATAGATGGATTCTATGGGGCACAAAAATAACAATATGGGGGTAATAGGGGCACAAAAATATAAATAAGGGGTATAACTACAATAGTAATGGGGTAATCACTAGTATTATAGGGACCCAACATGCCCCTCTCCTTCAAAAAAGTGTTGTCCTCAACGCTTGAGTAGTTCTAGATACTTCTGCATAAAATTCTCATCCTCCCATGTGGAATCTTCAGCGGATAAGTTCTTCCACTTGATAAGATACTCTGAAATTGATCGATTTCGTAGCTGTCAAGTTCTTGTTTCTGTGACTGCTTCCGGTTCCAATATAATTTTTCCTTCCTCGTCCAGTTCTGGCAATATTGTTGGAATTGGGAGCTTGTCACCTATAACCTTCTTTAAACATGAAACATGGAAAACTGGGTGCAATCGAGAAGCTGCAGGAAGCTCTAATTTGTATGCCATAGTACCAATCTTTTGCAACACCTTGTACGGACCATAATACTTTGGTGATAATTTATTATCCTTCTTAGCTTGCTTTAGGGACATTTTCTTATATGGTTGTAGCCGTAGGAATACCCAATCACCTACATCAAAACTTCTTTCACTGCGATGTTGATCTGCCTGTTGTTTCATTCTATTTTGTGCCAACACGAGGTTATCCTTTAAGAGTTGGAGGACTTGTTGTTGATGTTCGATGTGATGTTCCACTGCCTGAACCTTAGAATTTTCTCTTAAATATGATGTGATGGATGGTGGTTGATACCCATAAAGTGCCATAAATGGGGTCATTTTTGTTGCTGTATGGAAGGAAGTGTTATACCACCATTCAGCAAGAGGCAACCATTTGACCCATTGTGTCTGTTTATCAAATACAAAGCAACGAAGATATCCTTCCAAACATTTGTTTACTATCTCAGTTTGCCCATTAGATTGAGGATGATAAGATGAGCTATGAGCTAACTGAGTACCAAGACAAGAAAATAATTCTGTCCAAAAATTTCCAGTGAAAATGGGATCTCTGTCACTTACAATAATCTTTGGGTTTCCATGTAGCTTTTGAACTGTTTCCATAAATGCAGTAGAAATTGTACTGGCTTTAAATGGATGTGATAATGCACAAAAGTGTGCATACTTGGTAAGTCTGTCAACTACCACCATGATGACACTCTTTCCCTCAGACTTGGGTAAACCTGTGATAAAATCCATTGAAACCTCCTCCCAACGTTGTCTTGGAATGGATAAAGGTTGTAATAGACCTGGTGTCTTAATTGTTTCAACTTTATTTTGTTGGCAAACCAAACATTCCGCCACAAACTTTTGAATATCTGATTTAAGGCCATCCCAAAAAAATTCCTTCTTAACCCTGTGGTAAGTTTTTAAAAATCCTGAGTGCCCTCCTAAGGGAGAAGTGTGCAATTCCATAAGAATCTTTTGTTTTAGCTGGGAATTCTTACAGAGGTATAAGCGATCTTTGTACCATAATGAATCATTTTGCCAGCTAAATGTATCAGACGTACTGGAATCTTGTTGTAGCTTTCGAATAAGTGCCCACACTTCTTCATCATTCTTCCATTCCTCCCTTGCTTCGTTTATCCAATCTGGTTGGATAATAGAAATGGCGCACAACAATGCTTCCACATCCTCATCCTTTCTTGAGAGTGCATCTGCCACCACATTTTGCTTCCCTTTTTTGTAGATGATTTCAAAGTCATAACCCAACATCTTTGTGACCCACTTTTGTTGCTCTTCAGAGGATAATCTTTGTTCTGAAAAGTATTTAAGGCTATCATGATCTGTTTTTACCTTGAAGTGTCTTCCCATTAGGTAGGGTCGCCATTTCTTAAGTGCATGGAGTATTCCAAACATTTCCTTCTCATAAATAGCTTTGCTTAAAAACTTTCCCTTGATTGGACAACTTTCAAAAGCAATGGGTCTTTCATCTTGCATTAGAACAGCACCAATTCCATTTCCTGAAGCATCACATTCCACAATAAAGGTTTTTGTGAAGTCCGGTGTAGCTAAGACCGGTGCTTGGCACATTGCCTCTTTAAGATGTTCAAAGGCCTTTGTTGCTTTCGGAGTCCATGAAAATGCATCTTTCTTCAATAATGTTGTTAGAGGTGCTGTTATTCTCCCATAATTCTTAACAAACTTGCGATAATACCCTGTCAACCCAAGAAATCCTCGCAGATGCTTTATGGATGTGGGGATTTTCCATTCCTTAATGGCTTTAATTTTGCTAGGGTCTACCTTAACTCCTTCATGAGATACAATATGACCCAAATATTCCACCTCCTGGACTCCAAAGAAACATTTGGATCTTTTTGCATATAATTGTTTCTCCTCCAATAGTTGTAGCACCCTATCAACATGTTCAACATGATCCTTCCAAGACTTGCTGTAGATTAGTATATCATCAAAAAATACTAACACAAATTTTCTAAGGAATGGTTTGAAAATTGAATTCATCAAAGCTTGAAATGTTGAAGGTGCATTAGTAAGGCCAAAAGGCATGACCAAAAATTCATAATGACCCTCATGAGTTCTAAATGCCGTTTTCGGAATGTCTTCAATCTTCATTCTGATTTGATGATATCCCGAACGAAGATCCAACTTGGTGAAGTAAATTGATCCATGCAATTCATCAATGACAGGAATGGGGAACTTATCTTTAATAGTGAGCTTGTTGAGCTCCCTATAATCCGGACACATGCGCCATGATCCATCCTTCTTGTGCACCAATACTACTGGAGCAGAGAAAGAACTTTGACTTGGTTGAATTATACCAGCCTCTAGCATTTCTGCAACCATACGTTCAATTTCACTTTTTTGGACATAGGGATATCTGTACGGCCTGATGTTTGGAGGAACACTTCCTGGAATCAGATGAATAGCATGATCATGATCACGCATAGGTGGGAGACCTTTGGGATTCTCAAATACCTTGGAATGATTGTCCAGGACTTTTTGGAGATCTGGAGAAATAGATGATTCTGATGTGGAAACATCTAGCGAGCATAATTGTGAAATTACACCTCTTTGCTCCTTTTTTAGAAGCTTTGTCATACCATTAGAGCTGATTATCTTTCCTGGTTTTCCTGCAATACCCCTTAATTCAACTTCCTTTCCTTCCGTAGAAAATTTGATGAAAAGTTCTTGAAAATTAAAAGCTATTGTACCCAAGGATTGTAGCCATTGGACTCCTAGTACAACATTAGCACCTCCCATTGGAATGGAAAGCATTGGGCTAGTCAATACATATTCTCCCATGGATAGCTTGATATTATGGCACCTTCCAGATCAATTTATTGTTCCTCCATTTGCAATCATCACTTGACACTCTGGTGCTGGATATAGGAAGCAATTCAATTCTTTTGCTACCCTACAATGAATAAAATTGTGGGTGCTTCCTGAATCAATCAAAACTATTACCTTTTTCTTCTTGATTTGTCCTTCTATGTTGATGGTTTGAGGAGTGGTAATTCCCACCAATGCATTACAAGATATGGTCGGATTTATTTGTTTTTCATCTAGGCTTTGTTCCTGGAGTATATCTTCTTCTTTTGACCTTTCTTGCTCCTTTTCTTCTTCCTCTTCACAATCTATGTAGAATAATTTCTTCTCAGCACACTTATGACCTTTAGTGTATTTGCTATCACAACTGTAACAAAGCCCTTTCTCTCTTTTTTCTTCCAATTGTTGTGGTGTCAACCTTATAGGTTGTGGAAGACTAGGGGCAACAACACTTCCGTCTTTATAGTTGTGAGTGTTATGCTTCCTAGTTGCCATAATTTTGCTTTCCATTTTTCTTGCTAACCTGAATGCCTTCTCTAATGAATCAGGTTCCCAAAGGCGAACATCATGTTGGATATTATCCTTTAAAAACCCTATGAACACATCAATCCTATGCTCCTCTGGAATATCTTTTACCCTTATGTTCAATTTTTGGAACTCCTCAATGTGCTCCATTACTGAACCCTTTTGTTTGAGACTTATCAATTGGCTAAAAAAAGTGTTGCTTTTTGTATCTTCATAATGTGCTATCAATTCTTCCGTAAAAATTGCCCAAGTGATAAATTTTTTACGAGAGCAAAGCCATTGATACCATACAAACTGATTTGGTTCCAAATATACAATTGCCATACGTACCTTTTGTGTGTTTTGCACATTATTGAGATCGAAGAACTGCTCCATTTGTAATATCCATGTGGCGGGATCCTTGCCATCAAACTTCCTCATATCGATTTTTGGAATATGGTGGGTCTTTGATCCAACATTAGAGTCTATGGAATCATGATTAACATTTCTTTTGTTCTCATCATGAGTTTCCTTTACTACCCTTTCACCATTAGTGACCCTTTCTTGTAGCAACTTCTTCAATTCTTCCATGTCTGTCTTCAAATCGATCTTCAAATCTGCCATGTCTCTCTTCAAATCTGTCTTTGAGTCATCCATCTTAGCTTTCATGCCCTTTATCTTAGATTCCATTCCATTTATCTTAGATTCCACGCCATTTATCTTAGCTTCTGTTAGCTTTTGTGAGCATGACATTTGTTGCACTTGTTCTTGTAATTTTGATATATCATGTAGCATTTCTTCCTCTTCTTCATGAGTCATGCTAGAGCTTTCAGGTTCCTTACTAGGTGTTTGCATTTTCTTTCCTCGGGGCATCAGTTACCTATAATAATGCTTTACTATGCCCTTTGAATTCTGTTAAACCAAGCTTACACAAAAATTAAAAAAAAATCCTACACACCTTTTTTCACTTTATAGAAGCATGATATTGAATCTGATGTATCTCCGTAATTTCGGATCATCCAATTCTGAAATTGCGACATGTAGTAGCCTTCTGCGTCCTCTTTCCAATGCCACAAGTCTGAGCCAAATTGGATTCTCCAAGGAAGAGTTATGTGAAATCTCCCACAGTGACTTGCTTTTAGACTAGTTCAGTAGAGCGAACTTGTACGACGTGCCAAGAGTCACTGTTTCAATCTTTGGATGTGAAACACACATACAAGAAATTACAGTCCGTCCTCTTTCTGTACCTTCTTACGAAATTTCAATCCAAACCCCAGAGAGAAAGTTATGACGATTTTCCCCAGGTCACCTGTTTTGAATGTAATTCAGGAATCTGCAAAAAGACCAACTTCCTCAGATCATATCTCTGCAAATATCGCGCGAAAAGCTCTGAAATTCGGACCCAAGGTTCAGCGCGATTTCTTCTCAAATGGGTTTTTTTTGCGACTTCTGAAACGTCACAGAAAAAACGTTATAGCGAAAATGCCACGATGATCTGTTTGGAGCAGCGAAACCCTAGAATCCAAAGCTCTGATACCAAATGTTATGAAACTAGTTCAAGAAAAGATAGAAAAGATAGATCAATGCCTTAGAATTCAGCCTCTTCGAGGGGGCAACCTCCTTTACATTACATAAATGAACAATTCTTGGATGATACAAATGACAAAACCTCCTTTCTATATATAGGAGTCTAAGGAGTCACAATATAATCCAGCCGACCTAACAATAATAATAGAAAGCCACAAAAATAACAATAGAGGGATTCTATGGGGCACAGAAATAACAATATGGGGGTAATAGGGGCACAACAATATAAATAAGGGGTATAACTACAATAGTAATGGGGTAATCACTAGTATTATAGGGACCCAACTCACACACACACACACACACACACATATATATATATATATTATATATATATATATTATTTGGTCAAATTATAATTAAAAATTCATATTTTTTGTGTGCTATTTGGAGACTAGACTATGGAAACTGGGCTATAAATAAGCATAGATCTATAACAACTATATTTATGAAGATTGTACTTATAATCTAAAAATAAAAATATTAGAATGTAATATTTTTGTAGGAGTTGAGCTTTGGTCATACACTTCACTAATTTGAAGGTCCATATTTTCCAATTTCTTAGAAAACTTCTTAAGCTTATGATCCATCTTTTTTACTTACTACGAGGGGTGCATCAATGCAAATAATTATTCCTCTTAACCCTCATTCCTCTCAGCAAGCTCCTTGCCCATGATTGTTTTTAGTTACTAGTATATATCTACTACTTGCATATACTAGGTCTTCTTGGTACATGTGTTTCCTATGTGAGGGATCTATTGCGCCAAAACTTCCTCTGCCCAAAATTCAAACAAGAACTTTCTTTCTTTGCAAGCATCAGTTTACTGCTTCTAGTTCTTCTTGTATGGAACAAGGATTGAGTTCTCTCAATCTATGAGTTGCTTCCTCAACACTCATTTGGGCATGTGTCTTTGAGAGTTTGGAAAGATAAACTCTTACGAGACATGTTTGCGTTGAATACAACGAAAATGGACATGGAGGAAGAGCGATAAGGAAGGGAGAAAGACAAATTCAAGAGCCACGGAGGGGGAAGGGGAGAAAAGGGGAAAAGGTACAGAGATCGAGGTATGAGTGAGAATAAGAAAATTAAAACATAATAACCTAAACATATAACCCTACATTTCCCAATGGCTAGAAGGAGAGTTATTTAAATAATGTATAAATTTATAATAATTTTTTTATTTAACAATATAATAAAATATAAATTCTAAACCAATACATTAATAAAAATAAACCTAAATTTTATTATAATTAAACTATATTGAAAATAAATCTATTTATTATATAAATTATTCTAATATTCGATAAATATACTTATTGAAAAACTAACTAAAGAATTGAGGATGGAACTAAAAGAGAAATACAAGAGGATGTGGGTTATGTTCCCTATTTATTAGAACATTTTTTTGTAGTGTTTTCGAAGGGTTAGCTAAGGTGTCCCTCCTTGATGCAGTGTAAGTGTTATTTTGTTCTTGAATCAAAATTTTTATTTTTATGTTAGATATGCTTATGGAGAGCATCTTACACAAAAGTCGAGTTCACTGTTCTTTATATTCATTTGATGTCCGCCATTTCGAAGGGTTAAACAAAAGTGATGCCCGTCATTCCCCAAGCGGTAAACAAAAGTTATGTGGGGGAGATTCCAAGTTTTTCATCGAATAGGTGTGCACCAAAACACTTGTTGAAGTGGTAAGCATAAATCAATTTTTATAAGACATTATAAGTACAAATAAACTATTCAAATAGATCTCTTTCACCATTATATACAAAGAATTGAACACAAAAGTTAGTGATCTCTCTGGGGAAGCTTTAGATACGTTGTTTAGCTTTCTCAATATGTGAGTTCATAACCAAGAACTAGAGGACATGGAATTTCGTTTGTAACCTTGTTTAAAAAAAAACTTATATGCATAATTATCACTTTTGAGAAATTCATAGTTTTCGAATTATTAAGAAACGAAATTTAACATGTGAATGAAGGCCATGGTTTTTGAGTTATTAAGAAACGAAATTTAAATGGGATAACTTATACCAATATTAATGATCAAAATAAGTAATAAATAATATATATATATATAACAATATTATTATCTATGGAGATTCATCCCACTTTATCATGAAGAATCTTAATCTATAAATAGGTTTTGCTAAAATATCACAACTCATCAATATTTCATACTCATACTTTGGAAATAAATTTAATTTTTTTCATTTGTGTATACTATAAGTTAAATCCTTACCACCCACATAATAATTATTGATAATTAAATTAAAATTGTAAAAACTATATATCTATCTATCTATCTATCTATCTATATATATATATATATATATATATATATATATATATATATATATATTTTAGTTAAATTACACATAGATTTATAAAAAACTTTTATTTAGCTATCTATATATATATATATATATATATATAGTTAAATTACACATAGATTTATAAAAAACTTTTATTTAGCTATATAAAAAAATATAAATTAAAAAAATTAAATACGAAGGAAAAAGTATGTTAATTAATATTAAGAATAACATAAATATAAAATTGATCATGATGATAAAAAAGTAAGGGATTAATTGAGATTCTTTAATATTTTATTTTTATGATAAAAGAGAAAGGAGAGGAGCATTCCTTGCACAAGGGCTTCACTCAAAGAACCTATGACATATCACGTGCATTTGTGGCATATTAAACAATACCCTTAATTTGACTACATATTGGAAAATACCTATAAAAATCACATCATTTAAAACCTTACCAGGCTTCACTCAAGGAACCTCTGACATATCACGTGCATTTGTGGCATATTAAATAATACTCTTAATTTGACTACATATTGGAAAATACCTTTAAAAATCACATTATTTAACCTCGTACCAATACTAACCGATACACTTCCCCAATTTAAAAAACCCTACTTTCACTAGATATTATAGGTATCCATTTTTAAATTAACATTTTTTATACCTCTTTATATTTTTTCATAAACTTTGAGCTCCCTTTTTTATACCAGCCAATATAAAAACTCTTTACCCCTATATATCCCCCAATATATTATGTCATTTTTTCCTCAATATATACCCCCCAATATGAACCCACGTGGTATGATATTTCTCCCCCAGTGAATCCCCGTGGTTCCTTGGTCACTATAGTTTTGCTAACTCAGCAAGTCAAGGAGGCTCGTGGTGTAGCAAATGTTTTGGAAATGAGAAAGGATGTGAGTAATAACCACACAATCTAAGAGAGTTTTTTTCATCCCAACCCTCTTAGTATAAAAAATGTGATAGTTTCTTTCATCCCAATGTTTTTTTCATCCCAACCCTCTTAGTATAAAAAATGTGATATTTTATTTCATCCCAAGGTGTTTTAGGAATAGACCAATGTCCATTTTCACTTCCGAGCTCATGAGAGTTATTTCTTATTATCTTCAGAATGTTTTTCTTCTTAGCACTGGTTAAGACAAAAAGACAATTCTCATTAGCAATAGTGAGGTTGATCACCTCTTTATAATATATTAACTTCATTTTCTCCTCTAACTCCTTATCCTTAAATTTAGAAGTAATAGTATTTTTAATATTATCCATATCCTAAAAAATAATATATTTACATTTAAAATTACATTTTTTTTATAATTTAATTTAATAATACATATATAAATACACCAATATTATTATACATACTATATAAATATAAATAAATTTCCTATAAACATTACATAACTTAAAAAAATAAAACATTTTACTCAAAATTACCTAAATTTATATATTTAAAATTTAATAATACATATATAAATAACATAATAAGTGTTATCTTTATATATCATATAAAGATAAACAAATTTCCAATAAACATAATATAACTAAATGACCATTTTTTGTTTTATACATAATTATATAAGACCAATAAACGTTCAAATATTTAAATAGACAAAATTTAATGACATACATATTAAATAACCTTAGTTATATTGATTATATAACTATAATAAATAATTATGATTGGTTAATGTTAGGTTTATTTCTTACAAGGTCTTAGGTTCAAACTTTATTGGGAGAGATTGAGGATAGATGCCACATTGGGGAAATTAAACTATCCCAAGGGGTCCAAGCTTGACTGAGCTTCGCATTACCTTAGTGACAACATTCCACTAGAGGGAAAATAATTATTCGATTCAACATTGGGGCTGGCCTCGACCTACATTCAGAGTAGTTGTGAAAAAAGGAAAAAAAAACCAATCTTAGTTATAATGATCAATCAAATATTTAAATAGATAGAATTTAAAAACATACTTATTAAATAATAATATTGAAGGGAAGGGAGATATAATTAAATAGTTGATATGGCATACTATTTGTTAAGATTTGCAAGTGAGGTAGCATTCTAAATGAGATTGATTTTAGAGAAAAATCCATAGTTAAGTGCACTTGAGCTAGAGAAGTCTTAGGATGGGTGATGTCACGCCCCTATCCTGGCAGCAAGGATAATTTTAGGGGCGAATGTTCGCCCTTTGGCGAAATTAAGGGGTTTTAAATTTTTAGTGGGCGAATATTTTGTATCATAGTACATTTTTACAAATCACCTCAAATAGCCCACCTTATTTTAAGGGAGAGGGTAAAAAAGGTAAATTTAGCCCTTGAAATTAGGACTTACAACCTTCCATTCGCCCATTTTCAAGAATAGGTTTTATTTAAGTGAATCCATTCGCCCATTTTCAAGAATAGGTTTTATTTAAGTGAATCCTATGGGCCAAATACCATATTTATAAAAGAGGTATGGTAAATTAATAAAAATATAAATAAATGAGAGGTATGGTAAATAAATAAAACATTTTTTATATTTACTCCATAAGTCACCTTATATACATGTAAGGGTGTAAACAAATAAAAATATAAGTAAAGTGGAGGTATGGTAAAAAAATAAAACGTCTTTTTATACTTACTCAAAAGGTATGGTAAATAAATAAAAATATAAATAAACTAGATGTATCATAAATAAATAAAACCTCTTTTTATATTTAGTCCATAACCCTCGTTCTATTTATGAAGGCTCAAGAAAGAGGTTTTATTTAAGTGAATCCTATGGGCCAAATACCATATTTGTAAAAGAGGTATGGTAAATTAATAAAAATATAAATAAACGAGAGGTATGGTAAACAAATAAAACATTTTTTTATATTTACTCCATAAGTCACCTATACCATATTTGTAAAAGAGGTATGGTAAATTAATAAAAATATAAATAAACGAGAGGTATGGTAAACAAATAAAACATTTTTTTATATTTACTCCATAAGTCACCTATACCATATTTGTAAAAGAGGTATGGTAAACAGAGGTATGGTAAACAAATAAAACATTTTTTTATATTTACTCCATAAGTCACCTTATATTTAAGGACACTCAAAAAATGGGTTATATTTAGGTGAAACCTATGGCCAAAATACTATGGGACAAATACCATGGACTAGATTGTTATTAATACCATGCAAAAAACCATTATTAACCCTAATATTAGAATTAATAAAAATAAAAATGGCACATGGTATTGACCCATGGTATTCACCAAAATGGCACATGGTATTGACCCATGGTATTCACCTGGAATGTAGCCTATTTAAATGGGGGAATTAAACCAGCATGTAGCCTATTCTAAGATTCACTAGGACTTTACAAAGTTTTATTATTTAGTGAAAGACTCGCAAAGATCTTACAAGATTTTATAATTGAGTAAAATATTCGCCATGCCTGGTGAGAGATTCGCCAAAAAATTATATATACATATTATATTATTGATAAAATCGCCTTCCATTTTTCCTATATACCATGGAGATTCGCCCATTTATTATATTTATAAATTTAGGGGGGGTTCTTAAAATTTTCCCTGCCTGGCAGTAGTCTTTCAACCGCACATAGGCAAGTGCGGCACCACTACCCAATTTCTTTTTACCAATACTAATGAGTACGGGCTACACCTAATGTTAAACACTTAGATATTTATTCAATTTCACTAAGCATTCATCATTCTTTACACAACGGAAACATTCATCACCATCACTATAATATAAATATGCATAATAGATAAATATTCTTTTAAAGGGAGGGGGAACTCCTTGTTTAGAGTATGCCCAAATGATAAAAATAATATAAATTTACAAGTATTTTTACAATGTCAGCCTTTGCTAGGAACCCCACGTTCACCTTCACAAAACTGCCAAATTTCCAACTCAGGCTATCATTCAGAATCGCCCAACCCCGGGTCACTCTTCGTTCAGCCTCGCCCTTACTCAACGAGTGTAGTGTTTTAGGTAGGGCACCCACCTCTGGGTTACCTACTGTAGCTCAGTCGCTGTGCAGGGCACCCACCTTCGTGTTCGCCTGCTGCGACCATTCAACCTCCGCACTCACCCTACGTTCAACCATTCACCGAAACAATTGTGCCAACTATTCACCATAGCCAACTGTGCCACCCGTTCACCACAACCAATTGTTTCAACCTTCTTATAGGAGCACCTGACGGGTCAGCTCGTCATTCAGGCGCACCCATTCCATGACAACTCATCCGCGGTTAGAGTGCCCAATAACTGTGTCGCCCAGCTCGTCCGCAGGTCCAAGTGCCCACTTGGTCCGCCCAACTTAAAGCTCGCCCAAACTGTTCTGTCCTCCCATCCACAACTACTTTCACATCTCGCCTACCCATCCCGCCAGGCAGCCTCGCAGTTCTGTTTTCTGTTTTTCGGCTAAGCCTTAGCTTAGTGTTGTGGCCCTTGGTTTGCACTTCACCTCTGCTAATGTGCTTCTCCTTCTCTTTTTCGCTCGTCCAAGTCATGTAGGTTTAAATTAGCTTTAGTGAGATGATGTCTTATCCTCCAATTTGCCCTCCAATATATATGCGTCCATCAAGGATCAAGGTGGGTCGGTTTGCCCAGGCCGACCATGTAAATCATCCAAAATCACCAAGAGTCGTGTTGGTTGAACCAACTCGTCGCACCACATGTCGGCCTACCGACTCATCGATTTTTCGACACTCCCCTGTAACTCGTCGCACACCTTTTCATACTTAGTCGATTTTCCAATTTTCAGTTTTTTGACTATGCTGATGGCTCATTATTGCACGTTTTCCTCGGTCGAGTTTAACCGAATGCACCCCCTTGTTGCACATGCTAGCTCGTCACCTTTAACCAAAGATATGCCACTGCTCCACCCGCTCATCGCACATCTCAGCCCATGGGTGTGACATACTCGCCCACTCTAAATGGTTGTCATCCCCGACAACACCATCATACATCGTTGCAAAGTGTCACTAGCTCCAACATCTCCAAAATTCCCATGTTTCCTATCTATGCTCCAACATCGCATAAACCACCAAGGTATACGTCTCCATAAATAAGAAGTCTCCTCAATCCATGATCATCAATCCACATGCTACCCTATCGTGGAAGGTTGGTCCCTCCAACTCGACTACATGCCATCACTGCAACATATATCATGTCTGACCCCATCATGTATCATCATCATGTGAACCACTACATAATACTCCATCTAGCACAACATCCCATTCAAAACCAAGACATCCATCTGACACAAACTCAGTGCACTGCATGCCCCCATGTCATTAAACTAGTTTGGTAGATAATCTAACTGTAGCGCTCAACCCATGAGAATGTACCTTCTCAGGTCATTGTTGGTTGTTTCTCAGCATTGTGTCACTGTCTCAACTAGATCAAGAATCCATCAAAGTGTAAAATAATCCGTGCTTAGGTCCATGACATAGTCCATCATCTCATCTGCAACGTGCTGCCTATGATGCTAATTCCAATGTGTTGTCATACAGATTCATTCATCCAAGAATCATCCAACCTGTCGAAAATAAGCCTCATCTCCAAGGCCCCTTGTAAGGGTGGTGTAGTCCTCCTATATATCAAGGACTTGCACACACCTATCTCCAAGGTTTGTCTATCGAGAAAGAAGGGCTAGGAAGTTTCCTCCCTAACTCTCATCCACCCATGTATCTGACTGATACTGCATCCTCAAGTACTTGTGCACAACTTCAACCTCCTCATGTGTATAACCAAGCTTCTCAAGCTTGTCTTTCGTCAACTAAAATTCATATATGCCCATGGCATACCTCCAAAAATCCACTGTGCTAGCCGGATCTCTACCTCCATAATCTTTCCCAACCACTACCTTTGAACAAGTATTCAAACTTCCTTCATCTGCAACTCCATGGTGAAGATCCTCTATAGAAGATGCATCTGTCAAGTGTCTCAAGATGTGTGGAATTGTCTTTCCACCTTCATATTTCCTTCTATCTCTAGCAACAAAGTCGACTAACTTCTTTTCCTTTTTTGTTTGAGTCATACATCCAAGTCCTCTTTGCTCCACATAATCATGCTTCACATTCGGATCCTTTGGATACACATTCATAGAAGCCATCCTTGGTCTATACCCCAAGCAACTCCTTCTATTCATCGAAACCAACATAGTTTTTCCACCAGATGTAATAAAGAGAATGTCTTGGTCCACCATTGGTATGCCTTGTGCAACCTTCAGAAAATTTAGCCACAACACCATATTATGATCATCCAAGTCAACCACTCTCAAGTCCAATTTTCCAAACCATGAACCCACTCTCACCTGAGTGTCCTTCAATACACCAGTCACAACTTTCATGGTAGAGTTTACTACTTTGAAAGCACTTGAATCTCCTCCCACTTGAGCTTTCTTCCCAAAATATTTTGCTGCTTTCCTGCTAAGGAAGTTATGAGTAGCCACTATGTCCACCAATGCAACAAACTTCTTGCCACGTACGGTTACCTACAAAAAACTCAGCTTCAAGGCATCACCATCAACTCTAGGCTTGGTCTTGCGTCTTATCTCTATAACCTTCTTCAATAATTTGACCTCAGAAGAGTCTTTCGGCTTATGTTTCGACCTGAATTCCTTCTTAAGGTACTTCAACTTCACTTGTTCAGTTCATTTAAGCAACTCGATCCTGTCTTACCTTGAGCTCCATCAAGCTTCTCTGCCAACGCCTCCTACTTAAGTGTACCTATTAAACACACAATGTCATCCATTGTCTTGGGGTAATCAAACTCTAATTTATCTTTCATAAAATTGGCTAAATTGCTGATAAAACGCTGAATTTTGGTCTTTTCTACTTGCATGTAAGGCACATAACGTAACAGGGAGGTAAATCGTGTTACGTACCCATCCATGGTTAAGGTTTCCAACCTTAACTCATGGAATTCCTTTGCTTTCTCATCGTATTAATGCTCCATTAAATACTTATCATTGAAATGCTTTTGGAATTATTGCTAGGTAACTTCCTCTTCATTAATTTTCCTTACTGTTTTGATTTCTTCCCAACACAAGGTGGCTTTTCCTCTTAACTGATAAACTGCTAATCTTGCTTTCATTTTATTTGTTTATTCATAAATCTTGAAATATTTGCCCATGTCAATGAGCCAGGCTTTTGCTGCCTCTTCCGACTCCCCTTCAAAAAGTGATGGCTTAATATTTTTTTAGCTCACCTTGCAGTTCAATTTTCTTTCTTTTTGTTCTTCGCTGGTTGGACATGTTTTATGAGAACCCTTCTTCATCTTCTCTTTGTTTCTTAGCATATTCAACGTTTTCCTCTCCATGTTGTGCTGTTGGTGTCCTTTCTTGGCCTTCAACACTAGGATCTGGATGCCACTGATTCTGTCTATTGGACAAACTTCATAATATATTTTCTTTTTCTTCGTGGAGTCTTTCAATATCTGGTCTTAAATTCATCATTTCAGCATGCAACTGCTGAACAATTTCTAATAATGCTGCATTAGCCTGTCGTGATTCTTCGCCCAGTTATATCCATATATCACAATTAACATTTACATACGTAGCACCGGGTGAATCAGTTGATCGAGGGCTCCCTTTTATTTTTGCCTGTCCCTTTTGTTGGTGTGATTCTTTAATTATAAACTGTTACACACATAAATTGATTTAGTTACACACAAAAAAAACTGAAGAAAAGATTATTTCCTATACATGACTATTCCCCAAAGAGTCTCAGTGTTCGAACCTGAGCTCTGATACTATTTGTAACATATATACAACGATTTCTCATAAAATTTTTATAATGTATTACTTCTAGCAACCTAAAGATTATATCCACGATCCATAGATTATACGCACACATACAAATGTAATTAATGCTATTTGCGAAGGTGATCACCGATCGAATATAGCTGTACTTCAAACTTTAATATTCAGGTGGGTAGATCACAAAAGGGGTACTGTGCTATCAATGCATATCTCTATTCACACCCTAGCTTGCTTGGTTGGCTTCCGCATGTGCTAACATGCGACGAAAAACTTGCCTAAGGTGTGGCTCCAGTGTCTTATCCCGCCAAGTGGTTTGATTCAGGACTGTTGTCTCCTTGCCATCGATCTGACGGTGAGAACAGTCTAGAACCGGATCCTCTAATTGACTTCGTGCCTTCAAACCTTGGGTCACTCATTGTTGCTCCTGCTTGGACCTTTTGCACTACTCTACAGTGGCTAAGGTTCCCTTCTGAGTTCCTTCTGACACAAGGTGTGCCCTGGCTTGAAAGGGGGTTGAATGGGGCGCCTTCGAGCACAGGTATGATTGAAATATGAAGTTTTTGGTGTTTAATGGTTTGGCTGTGAGGAATTTAGTATTACCGCGAAGTTATACATTATAAAAGTATTCTGAGGTTTGACACTGCTTCACAGTTATGGACTTGGAGGAGGCAGAGATAGCCAACGACAACCAGCTCACTGACACACAAAAGAAAAGGTAGATTGTTGCCATAGCCATACTACCTATTACAGTATCTGCTCATTATGATTTGCCATTGGGTTATGATTTATCAGCTTGACCTCTAAATTGATAGTAAACCCTCTTTCGTCTTGCAAGTTTTTTTTCTCTTTAGTATGGGAACACCACTATATCAGGTAAGAAACCCTAATGCATTAACTGTTTATTTGTTGCTTTTCTGAAAGGGTTTTTCACCTGAACTCGCTATTGCTAAATTGATGGCCATTTATTGAAGGTAAGAAATCATATGGGAAATCTAAAGTTTTGGTCTTCGACCTTTGAGTTCGTAAGGGCTTACAATCTCCCGGTCATCTCACAGGTTGGCGCCACTAACTTAATAGATTGTTTCAACTTGTCTTTACAGCGTTTCATGGAGGGTTTTTCTCCTTAATACCTGTCATCGAGAGGTTCAAGTGCTCTCCTCTGTAATTCCTGTCATGTATGAGTCTCAGATTGGGCTCATACTACTGTGACCAATAGAGGTCAAGAGTTTAGTGAGAAGAGTCTGTGTACTCCAGAGACTTGGGGGATCCAAGTACAGTCTTATTGATTTGTATCTACTGTGTGAGACTCGAATTGAGCTCACTGTTGTAAAATATCTACTTTGAAAACATAATAGAGAGGCCACCACTGAAGGCTGGACCAGGAGATGTAGCCCAGGAGTTTTGGTTGAACTCCTTATTAAACTTCTTGTGTTTATATGTTTTCCTGTTATGTTTTCTTTAACTACGTTAGTGCCTATGTATTTCACAATCTTATCAATCTGTTGCATAAAATAACATAGGCACATCCATGCACATGAGTCTGTAATACCTTATTGTTTATCTTAGATCAATTCCAGATCATTAGGGGATTTTACCTCTTTTTCCAAAGAACAAAGGACATCTTCTTTCTATGATAACTTCTACATCCTGAGTCCATTTTTTCCCATTCAAGTTGCAATAGATTCAAAAGGAAAAGATCTCTGTAATGGGGCTATTTACAGGAACTTCCTTGGACTTTTATTTTCCTATATGAGGAACACTTAGACTTAGGAGTCTATCCAGAATCCATTTTGGATCACGCCTTCCCAATAAAAGAACCTTTGGTCTCAAAAAGACCAACATATTGATCTAGGAGTAACAACACCCTATTCTTTCAGTGTCCATACACTTGCCTTGCATAGTGCCTTTGGACCAAAGTCTCTGACCACTTTCCTTTCTGGATGTGCTGGTTCTCCTGGGAGGAACTGCCTTCATCCTTGCCTTCCTGCAAAACTTCTGCTGAAATGGTCATAGAAGGTGGTTTGGACTTCTCTGCCTTGATCATTGATCCAAGGTGGCTCAAACCAATGTGAAGTACATCCGCTCCACAAAACATTCATTTGTACCTGTTTGACAAGATGTCACAACAACTGTTAACAACAATAGAAATATAGACAATAACTGGATGGCCTAAACTCCTGCTTCAACAAAAGAAACATATTTCACATCTTGTGAACACCTCCATGTCTTACATTTTCATACAAATGATGGACTAGATAACATGCCCATGAAACATGCCTTTAAACAAATGACCCTTCAAGTCAAGCATGTAGAAAAAGACCATTAGGACTCTTTTTCAAAAGATGAAACACTTCATCATTATCTCCATTTGGAGACCAAGTTAACTTCTCCCAAGTCAACATGGCATCACATGCATGTCAAAGCAATCAACCCTGCAAGTTAATTACACATACATGTTCAAAAACAAGGAAATCGTCAAAATCCTTGTGTTCATGCATCTCATGCTCATGCATGCATTTCATCCTTAAAATTTCACTTAAGCACACTGCACTTTCGAAGCTGAGATGAAATATAATGTTGCAGCAAGAAATGAAAACATATGCATTAATAGACATGCAATCTTAATCGGATAAGAACTCTAACCATTTCTTACCAACCCCTTTCAAAGGTACTACCTTTGTCTGCACATCAACATCAACATGTGAATCATCCCGAAAGACATCAATCATGGAATCTTCCTTTCCATTTTTTCCATCTTCTCTTTCCACTTTCTTCAGCTTTGGTGGAAGAATTGTTGGATTCAAAGTCCAACATTTTGCAGCAAGATGTCCTTGCTTATGATAGGAAGTGCACTGCATGTGCATCCTCTTGACAACATGATTTGGCTTGTCCAATGGACCTTTGGCTTCTTGCTTCTTGTCCTTCAAAAGTTTCTTGTATGTGGCCATTCTCCTCCAACATCTAGAAACATGATGGTTATCCAAACCACAAAAGGAAAAAGCAATTATTTTCCCATCTCTAGGTGGAAATTTATCATGCTTTGCAAACTCAAAAAGAAGATGATTAGAGCCAGATTTATACCTTTCTCTTTCACCTTTATTGCCTTCATGAGGAGGTGAAGCAAATTAAGAAGTGGCTCCATTTGGAACACCATCAATCTCTTCAAGGCTGTTAGAGTCTCCATAACTCTCTGGTTCAAGTGTGTGCTTTTGAACACCTGCATCTTGCAAATGATGTTTCAAGCTATTGCATTCCTCCCAAATACAATCTTCACACTCTTGAAGACCTGCAATGCAACTCCTTCTTGGAGTTGTTTTAATGGTCTTCATGGGAGCTTTGGAACTTTCTCCATAAGCTTGTCCATAGCCAAGACCCAAATACTTAGGCCTTTCCTCAATCATTATTGGCTCAAAAATACCTTGTGCATGTCTACCCAAGCCTTTTCCTTCATATCCCATCGTGGACATTAACTTGGAACCTATGCCTTCGGTATGCTTTTCAAAAGAACCAATATAAATATTCTTAGAGGAAATTGAAGACAAACTGGAATTATTTACCTCTTCTTCAAGCTGACACTTGACCAAGGCTTCTTGTGCAATAAAGAGCTGTGCCTCCAACTCATGCATCCTTTCCAGGTTCATATATGCAATATGAAGTTGCCTCTCCATTTCTCGCAATTTGTCAGATAACAATTGTTTCTCTTCCTCCATGGAATTCAACTACTCTCTAAGTATGCTGCTCTTACTTCCATCCTCATACATTTCTCTCACCATATCCATCACGGTGGCCAGGTCTTGCTTCATGTCTTCATCAAAGAGTCTTGTGATGCAAGAGGAGTTTGAGGACTCACTTGTAGAAGTTGTCATTATACCAATGAAAAAAATAACTTCAAACAAGATTACTAAAGAGCTTATTTAAACAACCTTTTGCAACAAACCTCTTGTGCTTCAAGGATTTCCTTGAGCTCCTTTGGGATAGGAGAATGCCTTCAGCCTTTTTCCTTTCTTATCCTCCCTGGACTGAGCTATCAATAGCTTTCCCTTCACCTCTGCAAACTCAAACAATAGTCAGTCTGCAACCAAGCATACAATCAATCAGATAATCAATCCTTGACTGCCCAAACACCTTTCAGACAAGCGAACTTTTCTCTGTCAATCAAGCATTCTAATATAACCTTCTTTGAAGGTGGGGTTAATCAATCTTATGGCTCTGATACCACCTGATATGAAAATGGGGCACTAAGGCTTCTTGGGCAACAAAGAAGAACCTCTCCCACTTCCAAAGCTTAAATATGCCCAAGTCTTTATGATTAACCAATGCAGAATTAAATATGTGCTTGACAATATAGGTGTATTCATATGTCCGTTTTAGAACTATCTATGTTCTTTTAAAATTTTGTTATTTATGTTGATACAAGACATATATATAACAGTAAACAATGCAGCGATAGAACAACACATAAGATAGCAATTTAATTAGGAGTTCACCCAAAATTCTTGGGCTACATATCTGTGAGCTCTAGTCAGCTCAACTAGGCTCTATGGGATTATGGAAAGGTCCTTTTTACAAGCTCTTGGCTCAAATCCACTGTTTTACATAGAAAAAATGGGTTTAGACACCATTCTGTCCCTGGATCTTGAAGCTCTTAGCTTTCTGGCCCTCGGCTCTCACTCTGGCTCTCAGCTCTGGCTCTTGCTCTTGGCTCTAGCTCAGGCTCTTTGACTCTGGCTTTGGCTCTGGCCTCTTTGGCTCTCTGTAACCTTTATTTATTTGGCTTTTCACTTGACCTCCATGTGACCCCAAAGAATCCCTCAACTGCTCTGTGCAGTAGCTTTTCGCTCCCCTTGCTTCTGCCTCTACATTCCCTCTCAATTGAGCTCTCTGGGCTCCTTTGAGGCATTTTCCTGGCTTTTTGGCTTCCCCAGCCATTCCTCTACGATTCAATCATTCCCCTATGGCTCTGTGGCTTCTCTGCGTTGTCTGTTCGACCGTCCATCTGGCTCTGCAGCTCTGTGGCTTTCAAACGCGTCATCGTCTACCCAAAACGTCTGCTTGTAGTGTGGAATGATGATTAGGAGCTGTTACAAAGGATCGGGGCTGTTTTCTAGGAAATAAGCCGAAATTAGACAAAATCCATTACACAGAGGTTTTCCTGGAAAATACATTATCGGGTGCGATTCTCAGATGTGAAATTCCCTTGAATCGCCCCTAGAATCCCTATCGGGTCTGCCATTAGGCGTTATATCGCATCACATTAGTGTATTCGTTGAAATCCCAAATACACGAGAAAACGATGAAAAACCCGACAAAATTCTTTTTATCGGACTTCAAATTATATTGCATCCACCCTAATATCGCATCGGCTCCGCCTTTGGCCGCTATCGCACTCTCCACTGTCGATCTACGGGACCTCTGATCTAACGATCCATATGCGATTTCGGGCGGCTTAATGGTAGGGAGGTTACGCGCCCGAAAAGTGATTTTCCTCTCTCCTCCGCCAACCACATGTCAACCGGTGTGTGGGCTTAGGTGGAGCCAGCCCAAAATCGTTTTTTGCCTAAGGCCCGCCCGAAATTCCACCTTTACGGAACTCAAATTCTATGAATTGGGCCTATAATTACCTTTGGGTCTGGCTTTATTGCTTTTTAGGTGTTTTACTTTGTATTTTGGTTTATAGCGGAAATGTGCTATTACACAGAAAATATGAATTTCTAGATTACAAAATTTATGAATTGCGTTTATGAAATCCATCGGGTCCGGCAATCGCAAGTTGTCGATTTAATCTTGGCCGTCCATTCCTTTCACGATCTGACGGTTGAGATTTCCCATCGCGATCACTATTGCATATCATGTTGCATACAACCCAGGGGTTCTGTACATCGCTGACACTGATTTGTTGATCCGATCATCGACAATTGGCATATCGCATGATCACAATCACCGAGTCCAGGGTCCCGATATCGCATATGGGCTTGTCTTTGACCTGATTGATTGGATCTGCTGATCAAGGTTTCTTCCGCCTCCGCTTAAGTCCGACCTTTTTCATTTTTCCGATGCGATTTCCCTTTATAAGGGTTTGTTTTTGCCATTTTTAGGGGATTTTGCCGCTTTTTCCAAAGAACAAAGGGCATCTTCTTTCTACGATAAATTCTGCATCCTGAGTCCATTTTTGCCCATTCAATTTGCAGTAGATTCAGAAGGAAAAGATCAAAAATAATGGGGCTATTTCCAGGAAATTCCTTGGACTTTCATTTTCCTCTGTGAGGAACACTTAGACTTAGGAGTCTATCCAAAATCCATTTTGGATGATAAGAACTGTTTGGTTTTCAAATATTCATTATATTAAGCAACATTTGTTGTGGACATAGTCCTACACTAGGGTGAACCATGTTACATTGGTGTTTTGATGTGTATATTTTCTTATTATATGTTGTAGAGTAGAAGTTATTACAGTTGGATTTTACTTCAGAATAGTGATGGTTTATGGCTTTATATGGCATGTTTAAGTGATTAATCTAATGCGGATAAGTGATTTATAAATGATAAGAATAAGATAACATAATAATACCACATCTCCTAGTCCTTTAAGGCTGAAAAAACCTATTTTTGCATCCTCCCATAGTCATTTCAGGTGAGATTGCGATCTACTTGCATGTCATTGCTGAAAGGGCTAGTGATCAAGGGTTTTGTTCATTCACAACATAGATTGAACTTGGGTCGGCCCAAACCAAGCCAAAAAATTCCTATGTGGAGGATTCCAAGGATGAAGGGAGATTTCCAAGGATGAAGGTCGCAACAAAAGTTTAATAGTGTATGCAAGGGGCTCCATAGTTAAGAGTATAAATGGAATTTATTAAGATCCAGGGTTCAAAATGATACACCTCATTCATTTACGCAGGTGACCATTAGCGATTAGGGATTAACACCGTGAAAACTTTACTATCATGCTAGGGCAAGAACCCCACCTTTTTCTTAGAAATAATAATGGCTATGAGGTTAAGAGTAAACCTCCCATCAATTCATTCATCTTTTAGAGCCTATAGGTTCCGTGGAATTTGAAACCTTCAAACTCACCAAAGCCATATGGTAATTAGTATATTGTTAGTGGTGAAGTGATGTGATTTTGAACATCCACGAGATGTCACTTGAGTTGTTGTTTTAATCTCGAGTCCTTTCCTTGGTAATCTTATATTCAAATAATGGGGTTGGATCCTCAAATAGGTGACTTAAAAATTGTTGTTTGAAGGTAGAAGTCTACAATGAATCTCTTCCCTGTTTTTGTTAAGAATTACATTTTTCCAATATTAGGATTCAGGAGATAATATTGGTAAAAAGCTGGGTTTTGTATCAATAGATTGTTGAATACTTAGAGATGGGACCTTTTAGGAGGGTTGCAATGATAAATTTGAAAGAATATGCTTCGAATTACCATTTAGGAGGAAAAAAAATCAAACATATGGTAATGTTGAACATAAAATATTTTATGTTTTATATAGCACATGAAGGTGATACCATTGCTTTTGTTTATCGATTAAGATTGTGTCTAATATAATGATCATGATCTAATTGTTAAGGCCATAGTGGGATATCAATGCCAATTCTAAGGAAAGTGCATGCCACTATTCATATATATATATATATATATATATATATATATATATATATATATATATATTGTTGGAGGTTGAATTCAAAATGACCAACAACGTATGAGCCACTTTAAGTTTATTAACACCTCCAGTCTTGAGTAGTGCTATAAGGATCAATTGAGACAGGTGGTGAAATGCACTGAGAGGTGCAAAGAATCACTCAAATCAGTGACCTGGATGGCGTAAAATCTGGTCATTAAAATGAAAAGTGTGCTAAATATATTTTTTTCAGAGAAATGAAGGTTGAAATGTGCCTTCTTCACACAATAATTGTATTATGTACAAGAATCATCGATGATTAAGAGAAAATAAAATAAACTCGAACTAAGAAGTTGAGAATTTCAAGTATTTATATGAACTTGTGAAAGTATGAAGGGTGTCTATAAGACACGAATCGAATGATGTATATCAAAATAGATAGAAAATGGATTTAGAGAAGGAATTAAGAATGGTTAGCTCAGAGTTAAAGTATACAAAAATATAGAATTAATCTCATAAGAACCATGTTATCTGTAAGGAATGGTTCAATGAAAAGTATTGTGAGCCTACCAACGTTAATTGATATACCCTACTAGGAATGTATTTAGGAAAGTGAATGATAGGTAAGAATTAAAGGGAGGATACAAGAATCGTTAAGTACAAATTCCTCCAATTTTCCTAGGGTCCCATGTTCAGAAATCCAATCTTAAGATTAGGTAACCAAGTATAGACAATTTAACTCCGGCACTAGCAATATGCTTTAGAGTGAACTATGACGATACTATTTCAAGAATAAGGACATAATATCACCATCCATAAGAGGAGAAAATATCACAAGATTGAATAGCCAATATGTTATAAGGAAGAGCTAATTACACCTACAGGATAATAGATTATTAACAACATCCTCTTTAAATATGTATATACATATGAAAGGGACAATTACATAGATGCAGGATTAGTAAAGAATGTATGAATTGCAGAAATATTGACAATTAAGGGTCTTGGTAAACTTAGAAATGTTTTTTTTTAAGAAAGTGAAAATTGCTACAAGAAAACTGATCACTGAATTGGTGATCTCCTTGATTCAAGAAGTTAGATAGAACTTCCTGATGGATGAACATCATAAATTTCAATATCTAAATTATAAGATGCTACAAACAAGTCCTTAGTAATTGTTATCTTAATATGAGCAATGTGCAAGGAAAAATACAACTTTGTATTTGAAGTTACAAATAAGAAATATGTATGGGAATGAGCATGGCCTTCAGTATTGAAATAATGAATATAATAATGATGTTGACCTCATTTCGATGCATGTGAATAGTATGTTGAATACATATGGAAGTTATAAAACATACATTCAATGTGTATGCTGGAAAAATGGCATGGAATGAAGGTAAAAGTGTGGGGGCATTCAAGTTGAGTCGTCATCCCAACTGAAAAAGAAAAATATGTTTGTAAGTGAAACCGAAAATGCAAGACAAGAAGCAATTGCCTTTTGGTTGAGAGAAGATGAAATTTCTCTAACCATGCAAATGGTTTCTTAAAATACTACAACTGCACAGAAACCATCGAATTGGCACCGTAGCATACTAATCAATATTTTTTTATTATTATTGTCATGTTCAAAATTTCAAAGTATTCGTATATATCGTACTTATCAAAACGAGTACAAGCTAATATTAGCTAGTTTGTTGGAAACTTCTACAGGTAACATTGAGGGAGATCTTCTGACATGAGTCGTGGTATCTTAACCCGAAAAGGGAGAATCAACTGAGAAATTGAGCGGCTGCTCCGGAAAAAAAGAATAAGAAAAAAAATGTGGTGATGCCTTGGAGCAAGAAGATGAAAAGTGTAAATGCAACCCAGTAAGAATACATGAAAAAAAATACTAGACCACAAACATCGAGGACAATGTTAATAAAAGGGGAGGAGAATGTAATACCCCTCCATGCAATAGTGTTGTTTGGGAGAGAAAGATCCATTAGGGTGTTTAGCTGGAGAAAGATGTTAAACATGGAAAAACATAAAAGCTCCGTGGCAGAGAAAGGCGTGATTTTATGGAAAAGCCTAGACAAGTGGATAAGGAATTCCACAAAGGAAGGATGCTGCTAAAATAAAATCTATCATGAAGGAAAGGTATTAAATACCTAGGGAAGAACATCCTAGCACGAGGGTTTAGCTGGTGGATTTCAGCTCAAGTTTGGGAGGTGAAATGTGCAAGAGTCCCAAGTGATCTTCTATCTTCTACTGGCAATTTTGGTTGAAATTTGGTTTTGATATTTTAATGTATATATTTCCACTTACGCTGCTGTAATCTCTTAGTATAATTAATAACGAGTACATGTTAACATTTAGGAATGTGGATATGAAAAGGTTATTATTTATTTACTGAATTCTGCAATTAATCTCTTAGTATAATTAATAATGAGTACATGTTAACATTTAGGAATGTGGAAATGAAAAGGTTGTTATTTATTTACTGAATTCTACAATCACAAATGAGCTTCATGTATATGAGATTGGAAAGGTGATTTTTATACAAGGACTGCTTTGCTAGTCGGTTGGAAATATGGGTTAGTAGTTCAGGCACAATTATTTTGACAAATTCCACTATGGTTAGCTGATGCATGTTGATGTAAGTACGGTCATATTAATATATATGTGAATTCTAATGATTCTAGGCTATACATTTCTACTGTGTAGACATTTAGAAGACCTTGAGTTCGATAGATTTTATAAAGAAATATATAATGACTTATATGTATTTTAAGGAGGATTACAATGTGATGTAGATGTTTCTAGGTAGGAAGTATATCCGGATGGAAAGGTCAAAGTTAATTTTAGTAACCTGTTATGGTAAAAGGTTAAGTATTTTCCAATGATTGACACCATCTAGATTCATGAGGAGTCACAATATAATAATTGGGTGAAGGAGGTAACTGCGGAGAAGGTGGGATTGAAACTATATGTAACAACATGGCGAATTTAATTAATATGAGATTGCCATAGATTAGAAATTCAAAGGGAAATGGATTTTTTATATTGCGATAAAAAGAGGAAAGAAAGCCTAAAGACAACCTCATGGATTTTAGTCAAATTTTAGCTATAAATTGAGATGCCAAAGTTATTTCCAGTAGCATAACTCATGTGACATGAGGAGATAGGTATGCAACAAAACATAGTGTATGTATATAAAGTGTAGAGTAGGTATAGTAAATCAATTTGCCTCTCCGCAACCCAGTTTGGAAAAAAAAAAAACAAAAATCAGGTTGAGTGGGCAGGGTTGCTGATAACAAAACAACTATGCGTGACTCATTTAAGAGCATAAGTATATATCTATTTTATCACGTTATAAATTGCGAAGCAGCATATCATATATGAAATTCCCGTAACACAGGAATTTAAACGCATGTAAAAAAATACCTGCAAATGTTCAAATGAAGGGTTCATCCCTGCCAAGCTAAAAAGACAATTAAGAGGAACAACCACTAGAACAGACTAAAATCATAAGAAATCTATGTGGAAGTAAAATTATAAGATACAAGTATAAAGAAAAAAATGTAAATTGTTTTCCAAATCTGTTATGATGTTCCCTTCTTAAATTATCATCAATGACCTATGATGCGACCATGCTCTTCAAGATGAAGAAAACATAGTAAAGATAAACTTGCAATAACCATAGGTAAACCTAGTGGTTTATGGGAAATGGACTGGAGGGACAACTGCGTTAACATATATTTTTATCCCTCTGTGTATGGAAATATAGTGAGAGGCACATAGAAATTGTGAATTTAAATTCTTTTATCTATGAATTATATCCTTAAGAGGCATGTCATCTAAAAGAATGAACATTATTTCTTAACATGACATATTAGAAATAAATTGTTGATAAAAGAAGAAGAAGAATACATAACAAGATTCCACATTCTTACAAAGAGTGTGACAAAAGAACTCTGCTGAAATGTTGTATAACATAAGTGATTGAATCACGGGAAAATCCCAAGTCAATCAAACAATCCCACTTCACCTCACAACAATAAAACCAAAATATTTTATATGTAACCTTCTATGGTAAATTTATGTAAGGGAATGAATAAAAATAACATAGATATCATAAAATCTCGAAACCTTATACCTTCAATGAATATGCAGTAGTAAGAATCAAGAGTTTATATACTCAGTCGAACACTTTAAAATAAGAAATTATGGAAACTAAGCCTGGGAAAGGACATGGGCCAAATTGTTCCTGTAGAAGCAAAAATGAAAGAAGGAAACGAAAACTGAGACCAAACATTGAACACTTCTTTTTGCAACCTTACCGATATATCCTCTAATAAGTTAAGATTACATCAATGTCACCATGGCTATAAGTTGGCCAGGTCAGAAAGAAAAATATATAAATCAATAGAAAGGGAAAGAACTCCCTGTCAAAGCCTAACAAAGAGGAACTACTACAAACATAGGACATGAATCCTCCTTTTGAGTCACGAGGGTGTGTGGAACAACCAACCTGAGGCAAGAAGGTGCCAACAGTCATAGGAAGTTAAAATGATGTCTATGTTATTGCAAAGGAAGTAACCAGAGAAAAACAAGAGAAGGTCACATTTAAAGTACGAAGCTACTTGTATAAGAAAAACAAAGGAAATCAGTTACCATACTCTAAAAGGAAATAGGAAAAATAAACAAAATTGAAGAGATGAACATTCACTTGTTGAAAACATGCCATCCAAAATCCCCGAAGCTAAGTTGTTTTCCTGAGAGGAATAACGCAACCACAGATAAGGGAAGTATTAGTTAGCATCTTAAAAAATCGTGGAAACTGGTTGGAAATGTAAGAAGAAATGCTAGGGGATAAAAGACAGAAACTAACCAGAGTTCATAATTTCCAGGTAAATATATGTTGAACCCGCCTATCTGCAATAGGTTAGTATGTTTACCTATTGCAGAAAACATTAGAAAAACAAACAAGGAAAGCATTAATTTGTATGAAATAGGGGGATAAGTAAATTTAGGGAACCAGAAAGAAAAGCCAAGATAGCGTAGGGAAGGAGGCGAGGTGACAAAGAAATTACCTAGTACCCCCTTGTGAAGGATTAACCAGTAATTGGGTGAGTTACCCATTTGAGCAGTCAAAACTATAGTAGAAAAGAAGCCACCATGGAGAACTTGACCTAACTAACCTTAGATGGCATATGTAATACACAAAATGTGAAACTTTTAGTAAATAACAATTAAGGCATGGACTATCACCTGGTAAAAGGAACATTTTTTGGAACGGATGACTTCCCCTGCTATGGTAGCTACTCCAGTCTCCCTTGGTTGAATTGAAAGAAAACTAGCTGAGGCTAATTATTATTAAATAGATAAGAAGCAAGAGCGATGAACATGTAATGATATGTGATATAAATGAACTTTACCAGAATAGGTCGTTGGGAGTGGAATGTAGGTGTGAAAATGGGAATAGGTAGAAACCATAGCTTATGTGAACACGAAGGTAGGAATGCCATCAGCCAAAAAGTTACAGAGAACCCTATGTTGGCTCCACTAATGGGAAGCCATGCACCCAAATGACACACCAATCAATATTTGGGGTTAGAAAAAGAAGGATTAGATGAAGAGATCGTGACTGTTGAGTCATTGTTGTGTATCCCCACGGTTCACTAGAACATTAGAGTCATCACGTGGTCTCCATGTGAGGAACGCCTACGTGGAGGATTTGTACTGCTGGGGGAAATCCCAAGGATGAAGGTCGCAGATAGAAGTTTGATAGTGTATGCAAAGTTCTCCATAGTTAAGAGTATAAACATAATTTATTAAGATCCAAGGTACAAAAGGATACACCTCATTCACGTACGCAGGTGACTGTCAGGGATTAGGGATTAACGCCATGACAGCTTTACTGTCATGCTAGGGAAAGAACCCCACCTTGTGTTAGAAATAATAATGGCTATGAGATTAAGGGTAAACCTCACATACTTTATTGGGAACTGAGAGAATCTATGGGAGTGTTCCTACCTCACAGTTACCCTTGAGTGATGATGTTATTTAAAGGAACATAATATATGTTACATTAACTAAATGGTAAATGAGAAACTAAGTAAAGGGGGGAGTTTTTACATGAACACTATGAGACCTACTTAGCTATTTTATCTTAGCGCCAGATGTATAGAAGCATTGATTTAAGGATACACATATGCATATTAGAATCATAGATATAGTAGGATTATCATCTTAGAAATTGGGTGAAAAAGAAAAGAACTGCAGAGGACAAAGGTACATGACACTAATATTCACAGGTGGGCTAATTTTCAATTAAAAAAAAAAAAAAGTTTGGCTAAAATCCTTTTTTTCCTAAAACTAATTCACCTAAATTTTATAGTATAAATTATTTTACTTTAAAATTCACCAAAATGTTATATAGACTATATATAAAATCATTATAAATTTGAGTAATTTTACAAATAATTACTAAACATTTTATAGCTTACATATTAAGGACTATAAGATTCGCCAAAGTTTCTAAACTTTAAGATAAATTATCATCCTCAAAATTTTCCCCAATTTTCATTCAATGAGGAGAGATAAATTCTTGACTAAAAGAGACAACCTAAGTCAATGAAAACAATGTGATGACCCATGGATTGAGATCTTGAGGATGACTCCATTACATCTAGTGTTAAGTGGAAAATAATGAGGTGGATGTGTTCATACTAAATTTGTATACATTCATACTAGGGATATTGATGAGATGGCATGTGAAGTAAGGTGTTAGGAATGGGAACAACAATGTCACAATGGATTCTACTTTTTACATGAAAAATACCCGATATTTTGGTTTCTATTCACCTTATTTACCACGACAACATCATTTGTTTTGGTAATAATTTATGAAGATATTGTTTATCACAAACTTATTTACTAGGTCGACATTATTGTTTTATTAAATGAGTTCATGAAATGCTTGATTTTGGGGGTGTTGTAGCTACTACAACCACCTCCAAAAATTTCCCTTCATTCAAAGTTTGGAACCCCTCAATGATCATTTGAATTGTTGCTTTAAGTCACCAAAGCCATGTGCGATCACACTTTTCTAAGTATTCAAGTCATATTCTAAAATACTAAGTGCCGAGACTACTTACTCTCACATGCCTATACTCATGATGCTTTCATAGTGAATTTCTTCTAGGAAGGCCTAGCGCACTTCTTCGAGACAATGGAGCACACTCCCTTCCAATAGGTAGAGTGCACTTCCTGTCAACAACTTATGCGTACTTCTTAGAGCAAGCTTAGCACACTTCCTGTTGATAGATAAAGCATCATTCCCAGAGAAAGTTATAACGTATATTTCATTGATAGTTACAGTGCACTCCTTCTTGATAGTCAGTGTGCACTTTTTGTTGATAGTGAGAGCACAATTTCTCAAGTCAGTGTTGTCACCCTTCTTAGTGGAAATCAATGCACTCTTATCTCTTAGTTTTCTGACATGCACAAAGCACACTTACAAACCTTAACCCTAATTGGATGTGTTATCTCCCTATATAAAGAGTCTACCTCGAGCTCATTTTACATTCATCATTCTCTTTGGAGCTTTGCACATTCTTTCAGCACAAGTAGAATTCTCTCATTCTTGGTTACAAGTGCGCCATCTTTTGGGAAAGTTTTTAAACTATCGCTTTTTCATACTTTTTCTTTCTTATGCATTCGTTTTTCTTATTTGAGCTCTTACATGGGTTGCTTCAGTTCTTGCATGATATTTTTGGCTTCTCAAGAAAGTTAGGTGCATTTCCAAAAGGTCTCTAAGTAATAGCGTACTTTCAATTCATAGTCAACACTTTTGTCACCAAGACTTGCAGATTAACTATCGCACTCGGAGATTAGTGTCGTTTTGGTGTCATATCACTATATACATATTGGTTATGATTACTTTGCATATTATTGTCATAAGTATAATTGTGTATGTGTGTGCGATCATGTAAAGTACCTATTATACATTTTATTTCGATCTTCTTTGCTCCATTGATCTCACACTTAGTCAATTTTGGGGTTCTTCCTTGTACTCACATCTTGTGCAAGATATGAACACATTCAAATTTTAGCCAAGTGATGAGTGCATTAAAAAATCCTAATCTTAAGTTGTGAGACTCTTGTCTCCTAATCTTGCACCCTGTGCCCATTAGGGAAAATTTTAAGAACCACCCTAAATTTATATGTATAATAAATGGGCTAATCCCCATGATACATACGAAAAATGGGAGGCGATTTTATCAATAATATAATATGTATATATAATTTTTTTGGCAAATCTCTCACCAGATTATATTATCTTGTACAGTGATGGAGAATCTTTCACTGAATTATAAAATCTTGTAAGATCTTGCCAAATCTTTTACTGAATGATAAAACATTGTGAAGTCTTGGCAAATGTTTTGTTAAAGTATGAAACCATATATGATAATAAGAAAACATATTCATTAAACTGTCATATACTAACATACATGTTTGGAAAAAGAAACATAATTTTCTCTTCCTACAAACAATGTTCCAAGTGTTTGAGTGGATGTGTTTGTCAAGGTTCTTACAATACACTCTTTCATATCCTTCTATTAGTTTTGATAATATTCTACAACAAAGTTCTTGTAGGTGTTGATATTGATAATGAGTTCTGTTAAGGTAGGAGAGATTAATCTTTTCTCTACAACTTTTGTCAAGCTACGACCTTTTTCAAGTTATCAAATTTTTTTCTTATTCCATAGACTCCAACTGAGAGATAAAAAAAAACACATCAAGTTTGTTTACCCCAACACACCAACAAGTAGCAAGCCCCAACTATATTATATAAGAAATTATTAGGTATCCCAAAGACTTGAAGGGGATCTAATTGAAAGAAGTGACCATTGTGAGAATCCTTCCAATCAATATATGAATATATAAATGCAGATTTAGTATTATTTTAATTGGAAATCTTCAATTAAATAATAAAATTTAATTGCGTCTCTCCCAATCTAAATTGTTTATTAGCATAATTAACTACCCTCATAGGTCTCGCATTTTTTAACAACGTTGTAACATATAGATTAATTTCCTTTTTGGTAAACAATCTCCACCTTTTAGGAAAATATGGTGCAGTGGCTCCAACCCCTCAGATCATTACGACAAACTAAGAATAGCACAGAAGATGAAAGGTTGTACAAACCAACTTATTTTTCAAACAACTAATCCAACATCAGTGCCTAAGCTTTTCATGAAGATATCATATTGAGAATGTTTGAAAATGGTGAGAAATCGTCTGCTAGGTTGATGCGGAAAGAGTGATAAGGTTTCATTGTTTTGATTTTTTTTTATTAAATCTGAAAAAGTTAAAAACCAATATTAATGGAGATATTGGTATTTTTTACTAAATTTTGTGAAGTGACTAAATGTAGCTTTAACCATTCACCTTAAGATGTTTTTACAATATAATTTCCTAAGTCTATTTAATATCTTCATTATCATAAAAACCAACCTATATCCATCTTAACTCCACATTTTTACAATATAATTTCCTAAGTCTATTTAATATCTTCATTATCATAAAAACCAACCTATATCCATCTTAACTCCACATTTTTACAATATAATTTCCTAAGTCTAATATCTTCATTATCATAAAAACCAACCTATGTCCATCTTAACTCCACATCTGCCACTCTTAGGGGGGATGAAATCTATTTATCCCTCTGAGCACTTGGTAGACCCAGAATTAAGATGGATCTAAGATGATAGAATTTCCCCTTTAAATAATCTATGCTCACATGAATACCATGGTATTACCATGGGTTATCATAAACCTGGAGCTTAAAAATTACTATTAGTAATTTATAAAAATTAATAAAATTAATAATATATATATATATATATATATATATATATATATATATATATATATATATATATATATATATATATATATATGTACTTTAACCAAGTTAAAATGTTTAACATACATTAAATTACAACGTCCATTTTTACTCTTGATCCACCAAGCCCCGATAGGGATCAAATATTTTTTCACTCTATGCTAGTTTGCAGGCTTAGTAGATCCAGAGTAAGATGGATCTATGCTGGTTTAATTCCCCCATTTAAATAGGCTACATTCCACGTGAATACCATGGGTCAATACCATGTGCCATTTTTATTTTTATTAATACTAATATTAGGGTTAATAATGTTTTTTTGCATGGTATTAATAATAATCTAGCCCATGGTATTTGGCCCATAGTATTTTGCCCATAGGTTTCACCTAAATATAACACATTTTTGAGTGAAGGTGACTTATGGAGTAAATATAAAAAAATGTTTTATTTGTTTACCATACCTCTCGTTTATTTATATTTTTATTAATTTACCATACCTCTTTTACAAATATGGTATTTGGCCCATAGGATTCACTTAAATAAAACCTCTTTTTTGACCCTTCATAAATAGAAAGAGAGTTATGGACTAAATATAAAAGGAGGTTTTATTTATTTACCATAAGTCTAGTTTATTTATATTTTTATTTATTTACCATACCTTTTGAGTAAGTATAAAAAGAGGTTTTATTTGTTTACCATACCTCCCACTTTATTTATATTTTTATTTGTTTACACCCTTGCATGTATATAAAGTGACTTATGGAGTAAATATAAAAAATGTTTTATTTATTTACCATACCTCTCATTTATTTATATTTTTATTAATTTACTATACCTCTTTTATAAATATGGTATTTGGCCCATAGGATTCACTTAAATAAAACCTATTCTTGAAAATTAGGGCGAATGGAAGGTTGTAACTCCTAATTTCAAGGGCTAAATTTACCTTTTTTACCCTCTCCCTTAAAATAAGGTGGGCTATTTGAGGCGATTTGTAAAAATGTACTATGATACAAAATATTCGCCCACTAAAAATTAAAAACCCCTTAATTTTTCCAAAGGGCGAACATTCGCCCCTAAAATTTTCCATGGTACCCATCCTGATGACAACACCTTTCACAAGCACATTGCGTATCTCAAGAGCACAATCACTTAACCTCTTTGTTCTTACACCTGCGGTCTGCGTCGAGCCTTGATAAGCCTTGTCTTATGGAACACATTTCACACTCATAGTAGACAGTAAGATCATATCTAGCCCCTTGCAGTAGTAACCTTTTCTCAACCAAGAGTCTCCTTTTCAATTATAGTGCACTTCACATCCTCATTCCTCTAGTCACTGTCTCCAAGACCTACGCTCTGCGCCCAATCTTGTCCCTCTCTCTTTCCGTAACACAATGCTCACTTATAGTGCTTAGACCTCAACCTCTTATCTCTTGGACATATGCTCTGCGCATAATATAGCCCATCTCTCGGTCCTAGCACATTTTCCCATCATAGTTGGAATCTTGCATGAGAAGACAAGATAGAATAGGTGATTTTTGGAATGATATTGCCTTTTCCATGAGTGAGTTTCATTTTCAGGTACTATTGAGCCAAATTTAATCAGTTCATCATCTTAACATAGAAGATGATATCCAAGGAGGTTTCAGAGAGGTATTTTCAAGAATACACTTGTGGAGTAGACAAAAAGATACCATCATGCAAGGGATAAAGGAATTCTGAACTATGACAGATATATGGCAACCTAGGATGACTTAGAAGGCTCTACTACTACATCTAGACCCTTTGGAGGGTGAATATGAAGCACATTATAGACCTATCATAAAGGGGTTGAACAATAGAACTTGGCATTGATACATTACAAAGAAGTCTTATGTCACAGTCACCAAATTGTAGCTTTTCAAAGTGTGGATACAAAAGTGTTATTTTTCCTTCGTATTTTGCCATAATTTGTATGTAATCTTGTAATTTCAAAAGTAATAAAATGTAAAAATTGTGGAAGCCCATAGGACACACATGGAATGTGAAGAGGAAACAGGAATTCCAAAGGTCGTCAAGGAGCTTAAGAGTCATATGGGAGCTCAAGAGTCATGAGTGGGTTCAAGAGTCACATGGGGAGGTGAAGGGTCACCTTACTTGTTATAAATAAACCCTCATGCCTCAAGTAAAGGACTTTTAGACTTTTAGCCTTGGATTCTCAAACTTAGCATAAACAAGGTCATCCATTGGAGGAGTAAGTGGTGGCTTCATGTTCCACTATTGGGGCTAATGTTGCATAATTGTAATTATGTATCTTGGCACTTTTACGTAATATTTCGAAGCTCTCAAAGCTAGGCATACTTTCATGCCAGTATCATGAATGTCGTAAGACTATTCTTTCATGTTTACGACGTATGTTTGTATTCATATGCACTAAATAAAATGAACTATTTTGTAGGCTTCTGTATACTTCTAGTTGCATTGTGCATCCTTGCTTTCATGATCGTTGTTACTTTGCGAACTATTTTTCAAATTAATTAACTATTCTTTCTATGCATGCATGTGTCTTTATTAGGATGGTACAACTACTTTCCATCTAAAGGCTCACTCTTTCTTTTCCCATCCATGAAAGTACTTTGTGCATATTGCAATTGTGTGTTTCACAAAGATAACTTACTTTCTTATCTCAAAAGTTATTTACATGCTCCCTTATGTTGTTTATTACAACCAAGGAAAATATTTAGATCATTATAACGACAACCAAGTCGATTTCCCAGATGGGGCTCCTATCCCAAATAAGGTGAGGTCTAATTGGAACTTCATACTAGGGAGACCCATTTGTGTTGAAAAACTTCCAACACCATCAACAAGGGGTTATAACTTCTACACCGATGTTATTGTTCAGGGGAATTTATTTACTAGGCTAACATTATATTATGTATAATGATACATGGATTACTTGTTTCTAGTGGCCTTAGCATGATATAGAGTGCACTTAACATCTTGGACACTAATTTCCTTTATGATTTTACCAATTCTCATATTATAAACATAAAGTTACAATATGGACAACTAGAAATGTTCAAAATTATGTGCAATCTTGGATTAGACTCATGGTTGTGTGTCATTTCCTAGATACAAAGATGAAAAATTTGTGCAAATGTGTTATGAAGGCATACATGTGCATTAAGGGAGCCTCTATTCTATTCCAAATGGTTTCTCACTCGTGGATCCTCTCGTGGGTGCATCATTATTTCCAAAGTCTACTAAATTGTCAACATTATCACCACCATTATTGCCAACATTAATACATGACTGCAATAGTTTTGAAAGTGAGTATAATACTACACTAGTTAGTGAATAGGGAAAAGAGGAAAACCATAATATCATAGATGGACATACTAAGTGGTGGGTGATTATCGAGTTTAAAAAGACTACTAATCACTATATTGTTACAAAATGCGAGAAAACAATAATGTTTAAATTTGAAGCAATTGCCAATTAGATTCACAATAGTGATGAAGCATTTGGTATTTTGAAAAACTCTAATGAAATAACTCAATTATTTCTTAATAAAATATAAAGAAGTACATATTTTTCATCATTTAAAGTAAATTTTTCTTTGATGTATCATTCTATGAATTACTTAAGAAAAATATGTTAAGTAACCTAACAATGCTAGCGTTAAGTGCTTTTTTTTGAAGAGTAATGCTAACATCACCACAATTCTATATTATTAGTAACTGATCATTCATGCACCCATATTTTGGAAAAGATCCATGGTTGTAAGGAACCCTATTTTCTGTACTTGTTTTCTTGGTGATTAATCCATTTCTTAAGAAAGTCTTGGAATTTGGAGAGTTTATTTTTAATGTTGGAGACATGAAAATATACAACACATAATATAGTTGTGTAATTGCCTAATGTCTATAGTTGTTTACTCAAAGTTTTCTTTGTTTATGAAGCATACAACACAACTACTTAACAAAACAAACTATAACTTGAACAAACATACATAACATGAAAGCAAAAATAAGCTTAGTGATGGGGCCAGCCCACGTGACCCCGCCGTCAATGTGTTCCACTTGATGGGTGTACAAACATATAATAATGTTTAACAGAGATTTTTTTGATATATGCAAATTGTTTAACCGCGTTGAATTAAATGAGGGTTATGGTGATTAGTACAAAGGTTTTTGTGTGTTGGACATCTGTCCCTCCTTGGGATTCCACGAGCCCACCTCGGTATAGGGTTTCACCACCTTCGCGCTCATTCAGTTCATTCGTTATTCTCTTGGTCGTTTGTGCTGTGTGCTCTAGGTGGCCTTCGCGGCTTCAATGTGGGTTTCGTTTTTGCTGTCTTGTTTTACTGGTTTGGGACTTGACCTAGAAGTTTTTCCATTCATCCGGCAAGGTTTGAAACCCTGGTAAGGTTTGCTCCCTTCGTGGTCTCCTTATCGAATGTTGACTGTTATGGTATGCTTGGTATCCAACTTGGTATGTCTCCGTCTTTGTGCGTCCTTGTCTCGGTTCGTTATCTGTGCTTTCCACGAGTCTTACAGTCGATTGTTGGTTGCGTTGTTCCTGGTAATGTTTCTCCAGCTCCGAGTTCAATTCCTCTACGAGCCCAACAGAACTGAGGTGGCGAATTCCTTCGGTTCCTCTGCCAATTAAACTGGGTAAGTCCCCTGTTCTATGCTGGATATATGTGCTCCTTTTTTCTCAGTTGTCTAACGTCTTCGGCTCCTCGTGAGTAGGGAAAAACCTGGAGGAGTGGTTGCAATTATGGCTTGCCTCCGTCAGGTAACCAGATATGTATTGATTGTTTTCTTCAACTTTCGATTCCCCTTTGTTCCATTTCACAAGAGCTCATTCCATTTTTCGTTTCTCTTTGCAGGTAGAGCCACTCGAGGGTTTCGGCGCATGGAAACTCGGTTGTTCCAATTGACCATGGGTAGTGTCGTTCTGTTCGTTAGTTGTTTTCGCTTGGCTTTAGTGTTACAACTGTAGGGTCGGTATATCTTTGTCCTTCGGGCCGCTGTCTGTATTTGATTCTTCTATAGTTTGTCACTGTCGTTGGGTTATGGTAATGAGTTGAGGACTATGGGGTTTGGCTTCCGCTTGTTATAAGTATGAGTCATATATTTATGAACTGGGTTTGTTCCTTTGTTTCGAACAGAATGTAAATGAGCAAAGAATCAGATGACTGTATTTATGTTTTCTATGAATTCAACTCTAGAACTGATTTGGACTATATTTATAAATTCACATACCTGGTGTTTACAGAATTTGTTTGCTTATCTAGACTTGCAATTTCCGACTTCGTATCGTTTGTTCACATAAATGAATTTATGTCTGATTGTTTGGTTGAGTCGCCTGTAATCTGGGCACTGTGACTTCTCCTCTAGTTTTGGTTATCTCCTCTTTCATTTTATAACCTGTAGTGGTGTAACAACAATCTCCACAAAGTAATTTTACACAAATTATCATACACAGTGTTTGGGACGCCGTAGGGACGAATGTGCACAGAAAATTTATATTTTTCTCCTTTTTATTTCTTTTTCAGTCGAACCCTTACATTGTGCTTTGTCCCTCTTTTTAATATCAATGTTCTCAAACTGTCACTAACTGTTGTTAGTTATGTTCAATTGGTTACATCAGTTATTCCTCATACGAAACTTTTCATGGTCGTCTAGCATATTTTCTTTTCATGTTTTTATAACAGTAAATTAACTGTCTGGAAACAGTGACTCTAACTAATTCCTACTGTTCCTAATTACAATTTACTACATTAACTTAGGCAACTAAATAAAAGAAGGAAATAATAAAAAAAACAGGTACGCTATCCATTCAGTGAATTAACTCCTTCGTCCCCTTCAGAGACCATATCACCTTCATTGTTGTATTTGCCCTGTCAGCCAGATGCTCTTGCATCAGGCTCCTGGGGTAAAAGAAAATCATGGCTCCGTTCCATGAGCTCCTCCACTGAATAGCCAGCCTTTTGTATCTGCGCCGCGTTGAGCCACAAACTGTCCTCCATTGGAAGGTCTCTCCACTTGACGAGATATCGTAGATATTCCTTCCTACGTGTCTTCTTGGCTATCAGGGTACCGAGAATCCCTTCAATCTCATGGGATTGAGCCGAAGGCATATGCCTCATCCAAGAACTGTCTCCAACTTGGGTGTCCCGTTCTGGCCATACCACACTGTCTCCCTCTGCTTTGGCAGTATATGGGAACGGGTCCGCCACATAGGTGATATGCCTGTATCAGGTGGCAGCTGAATTTCGTAGGCGTTGGCTGAGAATTTACGCAAGATCTTGCAGGGACCAATTTTTTCAAATTTTAATTTATTATATGCGCCCTTAGGAAATCGTTCTTTGCGCAAGTGTGCGAGGACCTCGTCTCCAACCTTAAATTGTACTTCTCTTCACCTTGAATCTGCTTGCTGCTTATATTTCTGCACGCTGTCCTGCAATTTTAATTTTACCTGTTCATGTAGTTCGCTCATTGCTTCGGCAAAATCTTCTCCATCCGCGCTTCTCCGCTCCAATTTTCCCAAATCTCGCAGTTCATGTATTCCCCGAGGATGCATGCCGTACAAGATTTGGAATGGGCTGTGTCCGGTGCTACGATTTGGCGAATCGTTATAAGCAAATTCCGCCTGAGCGAGAGCACGATCCCATAACCGTGAATTTTCCCCAGTCAGACTCCGTAATAAATTCCCCAAACTCCTGTTCACCACTTCTGTTTGTCCATCAGTCTACGGATGATACGCAGAGCTAAAATTCAATTGCGTGCCCAACTTTTTCCACAGGGTGCGCCAAAACGATAGATCTGGGTAGGCCATGTAATCTAACAACCTCCGTGAAAAACAGGTGAGCTACATACGTGGCATCACTATTTTTTCGGCAAGGGATAAAATGCGCCATTTTTGAAAATCTGTCTACCACCACCATCACTGAGTCATACCCCCACTGCGTTCTAGGCAGTCCCAAGACAAAGTCAATGCTGACTGAGTCCCATAGCCTGCTCGGAACAGGTAGTGGCGTGTAAAGTCCAGTATTCTGACTATGTCCTTTCGCTAGTTGGCAGAATTTACACCTGTTCACATATCGCTATACATCCCTGCGCATTTTGGGCCAGTGATAAAAATGTCCGAGCTACTCCAAAGTTTTGTCTATGCCAAAATGACCAGCTAGACCACCACTATGTTTCTCTCGTACAATATTTTCCCTCATCGAACAATCCAGGATACATAATTGTCCACCTCTGAACAATAGTCCTTCCTGCAAATTGTAGTCCAACCATCGACTTGTATTCCTCAACACGAGATTTTAGCAGGCTTCAAAGGCTTCTTTGAATTCTGTGTCGGTCTGGTACAAATCCTTTAGATGTTCGAATCCCATCACCTGTATTCTACTTTCCTGTAAGATCAAAGCTCTCCTGCTCAAGGCATATGCCACTTTATTGGCTTGCCCGCTAATGTGTTTTAACATGAAAGTGAAACTCTGCAAGTATTCTACCCATTTGGCGTGCTTATGGTTTAATTTGTGCTGCTGCATCACATACTGCAGTGCTGAATTATCAGAAAATAATACAAACTCGTTGCCCAGCAGGTAGTGTCTCCAATGCTTTAAAGCTTGGACCACGACATAAAATTCCTTGTCATACGAGGAGTATTTCTGCCTGCTTTCGTTCAGTTTCTCACTAAAGAATGCCACCAGTCTATCTTCCTGACTGAGCACAGCGCCAATAGCTGTCCCACTTGCATCACATCGAACCTGAAAAAGTTTGTTAAAGTCGGGTAGCCTTAAGATTGGCCTCTCTGTAATCTTCCACTTCAAAAGCTGAAAGCTGTCCTCTACTACTCTGGTCCAACAAAAAGACTGACTGGCCTTTCTGATGGTGTCTAGCATCGTCGCGTAGATTTCACTGAAGTTCCTAATAAACTTCCAATAAAAACTTGCCAGTCCGTGAAAACTATATACCTCAAATAAGCTCTTTGGTGACGGCCAATTCATGATTGCCGTAATCTTTTCTGGGTCCATTTTCAATTCATTTTCCGCAATTACAAACCCCAAATAGACCAGTTCCTTCTGCAGGAAAGTACATTTTTTAAAGTTTATCAGCAGTTTGTTCTGCTGTAACTTCTCTAGCACCCTTCGAACATGTTGAAGATGTTCTCCCTTTGTTCTGTTGAAAATCAAAATATCGTCAAGATAAACTATCACAAACTTGCCAATAAATTCTTTTAACATCTCATTCATCAATCTCATAAAAGTACTAGGAGCGTTGCTCAATCCGAATGGCATGACTAGCCACTCGTACAGCCCTTCATTGGTCTTGAAGGCTGTCTTCCATTCATCTCCTTCTCTAATCCTGATTTGATGATATCCACTCTTCAGATCAATTTTTGTGAAATAAGCTGCCCCGCTAAGACAATCCATCATGTAATCCATTCTAGGTAGGGGAAATATGTACCGAATAGTGATTTTATTGATAGCTCGTGAATTCGTACACATCCGCCATTCTCCACCCTTCTTGGGTGCGAGTACTGTTGGTACCGTACAAGGGCTCAAGCTTTCTCTGATCAGTCCCTTATCCAACAACTCTTGCACCTGTTTACGAATCTCTTCATTATCTTTCAGGCTCATTCTATATGCTGCCTTGTTTGGTAGGCTTGCTCCAGGTATGAAATTGATATGATGGCTAATTCTCCTCTTGGGAGGCAACTTATCTGGTAAGTCGTCGACTACAATGTCCTTAAATTATTCTAACAGCTCCTGAATCTCTGTAGGCAATTATGACTTTTCTGTGTTCAGCAACACTGTCTTAGTCCTCCTTACAATCGCATAATTCACCTCGTTTTCCTCGATCTGCTTAACAAATTGCTTTCCTCCCATTAACAATGATTTTGTTCCACTTGCTTCTGCTGTATCCTCCTCTTTGATGGGTACAAGCATATGCTTGACTCCATCTTTCAAAAATTTGAAACAATGCGTCTTCCCATCGTGCGTCACCTTCCAATCATACTGCCACGATTTCCCTAGCAGTGTATGGCACACATCCATTGGCAGGATATCGCAGACAACCTTGTCCTGGTATTTGACAATGTGAAATTCAACCTCGCATTGTTCATCAACTAATAGTTGGTGGCCTTTCTATAGCCACGACACCTTGTAAGGTGTGGGATGCTTAAGTCGCTTCAATCCCAGCTTTTCCACCATCTCGGTGGCAACTAAATTATCTGTACTTCCGCTGCCTATGATCAATTTACAACACTTTCCATGTGATTTGCAAACCATTCAGAACAGTGCCTTCCGTTGGGTCTGCTCAGCCGTCTCCTTGGCTAGCTTCAACAATACTTTGTTTAAAACTAAAGCCTCTCCTGTTTCTGCCACATTTTCTACCTCCCGGGGCTGTGCTTCAACTTCCTCAGGCTGCGCAACAAATGCTCCCCTCTGGCCAGCGTGCTCGGCTTCCGGGCATTCGAAGGATCTGTGCCCCACTTATGGCACCTATAGCACTGGACATTAGTCCCCCTTCCGCGACCATTTCCTCTTCCCCATTGATATGGCCGACCTCCTCTGGTGCTATCTTCCTTCTCTACTGTCCCTGAAGCTCTGGAGCTGCTGCCTTCTTTGCTGTTAGTGGTAGTTCTCCCTCTGCTGTAGGACTATCCTCGTCCTCTCCTGTTATTCTGTTTCCTGTTAATCTTCTCTTCAGCCTTTACAGCACTCTGAAAGGCTTCTTCTATATTCTGTGGAGAGAGAATACTGATCTCATCTAGTATTTCCAGCCTCAAGCCATTCACGTATCTCACTGTCTTCTCTGGAGTATCATCAGTATAACCAGCCCGCAAGTTTACACGATAAAACTCCTCTGTGTATTCCTTTACAGTCATACCTTTCTATCTTAAATTCTGCACCCGTCGATAAAGCTCAACCTGATAGTCTTTAGGTAAAAATCTACCTTTCAGTTTTGCCACCATCCTTGGCCACTTCCTTATCGGTAGCTTGTTCATCCTTTTCCTGTCCGCTTGGAAACTGTCCCACCATAAAGCAGCGTGTCCTTTTAACTTGGTTGCAGCAAATCTGACTCTTTTGTCTTCACTGATCTTTTCGTTTTTAGAATACTTATCTAACTCACTTACCCAATCCAACAGAATATCTGCGGATAGACTGCCATCATAGTTAGGGATCTCAGGTTTGGGTTTGCTGCTGGCTAACAGTACCGATCTCAACAGTCTTAACTCCGGGGCTTCTTCTTCTGATCCGTCCGTAGCAGTTACTGCCTCCTCTTCACTGCCATCCCCAAGTTCTGGGTCTCTTCTCCTTCCTGCCTCCACTGCTTCCAAGCGAGCAGTAAAGGCCCTCAATTCTTCCCTCAAGCCCTCGTCTGCTACTCTGCGCACACCTCTTCCACATCCTCGTATTTGAACCTCCATCTACCTTTTTTTTCCAACTTCCTGCTTTGATACCACTTGATGGGGCCAGCCCACGTGATCCCGCCATCAACGTGTTCCACTTAATGGGTGTACAAACAGATAATAATGTTTAACATAGATTTTTTTGATATATGCAAATTGTTTAACCACGTTGAATTAAATGAGGGTTATGGTGATTAGTACGAAGTTTTTTGTGTGTTGGACATCTGTCCCTCATTGGGATTCCATGCGCCCGCCTCGGTATAGGGTTTCACCACCTTCGCGCTCATTCGGTTCATTCGTTATTCTCTCATTCGTTTGTGCTGTGTGCTCTCGGCGGCCTTCGTGGCTTCAATTTGGGTTTCGTTTTTGCTGTCTTGCTTTACTGGTTTGGGACTTGACCTGGAAGTTTTTCTATTTGTCCGGCAAGGTTTGAAACCCTGGTAAGGTTTGCTCCCTTCGTGGTCTCCTTCTCGAATGTCGACTGTTATGGTATGCTTGGTATCCAACTTGGTATGTCTCCGTCTCTGTGTGTCCTTGTTTCGGTTCGTTATCTGTGCTTTCCAATTGTCTTACAGTTGGTTGTTGGTTGCGTTGTTCTTGGTAATGTTTCTCCAGCTCCGAGTTCAATTCCTCTACGAGCCCAACAGAACTGAGGTGGTGAATTCCTTCAGTTCCTTCGCCAATTAAACTGGGTAAGTCCCCTATCCTATGCTGGATATATGTGTTCCTTTTTTCTCAGTTGTCTAACGTCTTCGGCTCCTCGTGAGTAGGGAAAAACCTGGAGGAGTGGTTGCAATTATGGCTTGCCTCCGTCAGGTAACCAGATATGTATTGATTGTTTTCTTCAATTTTCGATTCCCCTTTGCTCCATTTCACAAGAGCTCATTTCATTTGTCGTTTCTCTTTGCAGGTAGAGCCACCCGAGGGTTTCGGCGCATGGAAACTCGGCCGTTCCAATTGACCACGGGTAGTGTCGTTATGTTCGTTAGTTGTTTTCGCTTGGCTTTAGTGTTACAACTGTACAGTCAATATATCTTTGGCCTTCGGGCCGCTGTCTGTATTTGATTCTTCTGTAGTTTGTCACTGTCGTTGGGTTATGGTAATCAGTTGAGTACTATGGGGTTTGGCTTCCGCTTGTTATAAGTATGAGTCATATATTTATGAAATATGTTCGTTCCTTTGTTTCGAACAGAATGTAAATGAGCAAAGAATCAGATGACTGTATTTATGTTTTCTATGAATTCAACTCTGGAACTGATTTGGACTATATTTATAAATTCGCATACCTGGTGTTTACATAATTTGTTTGCTTATCTGGGCTTGCAATTTCCGACTTCGTATCGTTTGTTCACATAAATGACTTTATGTCTGATTGTTTGGTTGAGTCCAGCTGTAATCTGGGCGTTGTCACTTCTCCTCTAGTTTCGGTTATCTCCTCTTCCGTTTTATAACCTGTAGTGGTGTAACAACAATCTCCACAAAGTAATTTTACACAAATTATCATACACAGTGTTTGGGACGCCGTAGGGATGAATGTGCACAAAAAATTTATATTTTTCTCCTTTTTATTTCTTTTTTCAGTCGAACCCTTACATTGTGCTTTGTCACTCTTTTTAATATTAGTGTTCTCAAACTGTCACTAACTGCTGTTAGTTATGTTCAATTGGTTACATCAGTTATTCCTCATATGGAACTTTTCATGGTCGTCTAGCATATTTTCTTTTCATGTTTTTATAACAGTAAATTAACTGTCTGGAAACAATGACTCTAACTAATTCCTATTGTTCCTAATTACAATTTACTACATTAACTTAAGCAACTAAATAAAAGAAGGAAAAAAAAAAAAAAACAAGTACGCTATCCATTCAGTGAATTAACTCCTTCGTCCCCTTCAGAGACCATATCACCTTCACTGTTGTCTTTGCCTTGTCAGCCAGATGCTCCTGCATCACTTAGTGACCTTATGAAATAATTGAATTGTTTATTTGATAACAAATCAACAAGTCACCATATTCATCTTTTAAAGTAACTTGCTCACTATAACTAACATGACAAACAAAATAAACTATAATTTTACTATAAATGTAAAAGAAATTATAACAATTTGAATTGTTTATATAAAGAATAACAAAAAAACACTATAACTTAAACTAGCATAAGAAAGAAAGTAAACAATAACTCTAGTGTCATTGCAGTTAATAATGTTAGTGTCGCTAATGTGAATAACATCATTGTATGTAGTTTTGGTTAACCAAGCAAATCACTTAGACCATCTACTTAGTATGGACCTATATTTGCTACATTTGCATCCCCAATTTTTTTTTCATCTAAGTGCTCTAGGCTATGCTTATATTATTGTTTCTACCTTTGCTATTCATAACTTAGAAGTTGGGGCCATTGATACTAACTTCAATGCTTCCACCCTAACATAAGTCTTTGCTTCCATCCCATTAAACTATATCTTTGCCTTTGTTATTGATGATTTTGTTAATGCTATTAATGGTGCCATTAGATATGTTATCAAGTATATTATTGTAGTCTATGCTACTGATACTAAGTACTATGCTACTGATACTAAGTATTGAATTACCTAAGCAATGAAATAAATGAAATAAACTACTTATGCTACTAGTTTTTTTAGAAAATTAACTCTACGTCTATTAATGTTAGGTTGAGTGCTTAGTACATTGCTTCAACCTCTATGTATGATATAAGTGTTACTGTTAGATTAACAACTACGCTTCATTCACAATATCTAGATCTATAGTCACTTATTAATCTTCTACTTTAACTACTAGATCGTAGATCGTAACTATTTCAACTTCTAGATGAACTATCGACCCTTTATCAAAAAATTGTTGATCCTTCTTTAAAAAGTTTTTCAACCATTCCCAATATAAATATGTTGAATAATTTATTATTTGGATCTCAAAATCTTTTTCTGAATATAAATGATCTTGACTTTTTTTAAGCAATGAATTAAAAAGCAAGGAAATAGAAATAGAGTGTTTAGTTGGAAAATATCAACCCCAATACAAGTTGTGTGATCCTTTCAAACTCTTTGTTTTAAACCCTTACGAAAAGAAAACAAATATAAATATATGCAAAACAAACGTACGGAAGTTAGCGAGTTGGTGCACGAAGTCCAGCTCTCAATAGTTCTAAATGGTGGTGAGATGTACTACTTTCAATTAAACTAAAGTAGCATATCCTTGAAGCAAAGGAAATGAAACACTAAACCGAATCAAGATGATTATGTTGTTTAAATTTTGATTAAATACCGAGGGATTCTTTAAGATGAAAATGAATATTTTAAAGGTCTTTTGACTTGGTAAATATGAATGAGATACGATGAAAGGATATAATGTAAAGGTTTCAATAAATATTTCAAAAACAATACAATAGTGATTCTTTGGTAACTATTGAAATGAGGAATAATAAATTATTATGTATAATAACATTTTTTAAAAGTTTTTTAAAACATTAAATTTTAATATATGATATATTTTATTATTTTAATAATTTAATAATTTATTATTTTAAATTTTATGATTATTTAAATAAATGTATTTGTTTTAAAATAGAATTGAAAAAATTTAATTTAATTATTAATGATTATTAAATAAATAATAAAAATTTAATTTCTGTATAATATTTTGAAATATAAATAATAAATTCTAAATTTTAAATATAATTTATAGTGATAAAGTTACATGTTACCACACTTTTCACCATTAAATCACTATGTTTCATGTAGTAATATAAAACTTTGAAGCCTTTTAAACCATTAAAATCTGACAATGCTACGATGAAAATAAAAATAATATCACTGGGAAGAGAGAAGTTTATTTAAATAGGGATAAAATAAAATAACATCTAGAGGTCTATGTCAGATACTTTGCACCTCAAAAAAGCAATGATTCTTAAAAATCACTTCTCATATACAGGTCTCTAGCATGACAATAAAGCAATATCATTTGTTGAAACGTATTTATTGAGATAGTTGCCTACCCATATTTAAAATTACATAACCAGGATTGGCGTGCTCCAAAACATGAGATCATGCCGCGCTTGCGTGAAAAATCGATCCAGGTTTTTGAAAATTCAATTCAAGTTTATCCAGATATTACCAAATTTATGTAGATATTACCAGAGTTGTGTAAATTTTATGAATATTATGGAATTTGATGATTAGAGAGATTAAATCCACCATAAATATATCAAATCTGTAATAGAACCCTATCAAAACTGCAATACACATAAATTTAATAAACAGGAGCTACTAAAATAAGGACCAAATTGATCTAATTTAATAAACCAGAGCTACTTTATCTAGATTTTAAGATAGACATAAAATTTAATAAACAAGAGCTACTAAAATAAGGACTAAATAAGGATAAAATTTATCTAATTTAATAAACCAGAGCTATTAAATTAAGGATCAAATTTATCTAAATATTAAGAAAATTGCTTAAATTTTATAAATATTCTGGAATTTGATAGACTCAGAGAAGTCAAATCTATGGTAAATATATCAAATCTATAATAGACATAAATTTAATAAATAAGAATTACTAAAATAAGGAAATCAACAATTTCCAATAGAAAATAGGATGGATTGTGGTCTGTAATCAGAGTGGTTTGTTCTTCTCAATATTTAAAATAGCTAAATAGATTACATTGAAAACATCAACAGTAAATGACTAGAGTAGAATTCTACTAAACTGAAGTAAAACTGAATTGTCTATGACACCTAACATGCAACCATAAATACCTAAAAGACAAGAGAATCAAATGTGATGACACCTAACATACAACCATAAATACCTAAAAGACAAGGGAATCAAATGTGAAGACACCTAGCTACCTAAAAGACAAGGGAATCAAATGTGAAGACACCTAGCTGACAATAAAATTAATATATCAACACTAAAAATTAGTGAAACGGTGTGTTCATTTATTCAAATTTGAAAGGTATATCCCATTAGGAATTTAAACTGCAATTCCAAATCCCAATTGCTGTAGCAAGGACGCAGGATTCACAGGTAAGCTGTCGAGGTTGGTTAGTAAATTATGAAAACGTTGCAGCTACAATGCCGACGCTTAGAGCTACAACGAACCATGTCTTAATTGGAAGTTTGAAAATTCGTAAGAAAGGTCCAGTATCATCAACTGCACGTTTCTGATTTCGTACAGAATTTATGGAAGGTTTACATCATTATTTATGACAGACGACCCTCCAGAAAAGTTGAGGGCCAGACACACATTGGTGGTGTAGAGGGTATGGTGAGACATTTGATGCCATGCTTTGGCGTATGTGGGTCGCTTCTACTATTTATTGGGAATTCTCGTAAGTTTGTTCTGCATCTGAGCATTTGAAAATTGAAAGTCGGTTTTGAGTGGAGGGATATCATCTCTGTTTGTCTTTGTGAGTGAGATAGGTGTGAAACATGGCTGGGAATGGGGTGGTGAAGGTTGTGTTTGTGTTTGGGGTTGTGGCGACATTGATGACTACATTGATGACTGCGTGGGGTGTAGTCACAAAGGAGGGTGCGATATCATGCAACAATGTCGCGAGTGCCTTCACTCCATGCGCTGGATATCTGACGGGGAATGCGACCACCCCTGGATATCTGGTTGTTGTCCTTCCCTCAAGGGGTTAGACTCTCAAGTGAGAGGGACACCCCTGATAGGCAGGCTCTTTGTAACTGCCTCAAGGATCAGGCAAAAACACTTGGGTTTAGTTTAGGTAAGGCTGCTAATCTGCCCGCTCTGTTCGAAATCAACGACATCAGCGTGCCTGTCACTTGACGTTGACTGTACCAAGTATGTCTGCCAATCACCTGTTCCTTTCTCTATTCATTGATTCTTTCATTCTGATGCGACCTCTAACTGCCCAAGTTTCATTTTGACAAATATTGCACTCTCTAAATTTTGATTATTGATTTTATGCTGTTTATGTATGGCAGAGTTCATTGAAAGGAAATCTGCCGGTGATCGAATGTGGGCTGGTTTAGTTAGTGCTCTAGTATTAATGGAGTACACGTATATTAGTTAGTCTATGAACTTGTTACAATTTTGGAGCCACCACTGGCTGTTTTGAGCGTTTCGCAGTTCCTCCGGCGAACGCCCACTTTCAGTGTTTCTGTAATGCATTTAAATAAATAAATGATGCCAGCCAGCTTTAACTTTGTCTATCGTTACAGTCCCAGCAGTTTTTTTTTCAGTTAAATGACCCTCAATTTAAGCAGTTGTAGTTAAAATAATAATGCTTTTAGTCTCAAGAATACCAGGGTCTCTAATTTCGTTCCTTTACGTTGTGTGGCAACGGTGCAACACGTAGGATCTTTTTGGTGCATTGCATTTTTGTGTTGCTTGACATTATATATTTTCATGTACTGGTATATGATTTTAGCGAAGTTAATTACGTATAGAGACAGTCTTAATTTTCAATAGAGCATTTACAGCTTTCTGATAATGTTAAACGTAAACGGTTGTTTGTCGTTTCCAGATAGTTTTATCCAATCGTTCCGAATTTCCTTGCGTGTAGTGCCAGGGCTTTGGAAGGAATGACAAAACTTTTGCTTTATATGCACAGGGGCATAAGGCAGATACTCATTTTATATCTCTTAATGCATAACAGTATATCCTTGTCTCAGTTAAGATCTTATATGTTTATAATTTTCTAAATTATAAATATTAAAAAACAAATAATTTGCTTAAATGGAAAAGAAGATATCTTCCCGTGGTCGGAAGCTCGATCAGGTTCAGATGAATTTTCTACTTATTTGGGTTTGTGCAGTATTTATATGGAGTATGGGATTGTTCAAAAATTTTAGGGGTGAAGTTGAAAAACGGGTGGACAACTCAACTTGAGATAATAAATAGATGGACCCACCGACAACCCTGGCAGCAGCATCATTATTAAATATTATTAACCTGAGATAATAAATAGATGGACCCACCTACAACTCTCGCAGTAGCATCATTATTAAATATTATTAATTTTTAGGGAACAAATGGTTTTTGTATTTATATGTAAATTTTGATAATAAATTAAAATTAAAATTATTTTTGAAGAATTTTTTGGCGAAAATCACATGGAGAAATTTTTGTCGACGTGTTTTGAACTAACTAGTGTGGTTCATCGTCAGGACAAGTTGAATGAGCAGATCTGGCTATGGACTGTGGTTCATCGTCAGGACAAGTTGAATGAGCAGATCTGGCTATGCACTGACTCAGATTTCTCGATAAGGTAACAGCTAAAAAGATAACAGCTCGATTTGGCCTAATAACGGCTAGCTTGACCATGATACGGAGTATTATATTATTTATTTATTTTATTTATATAAAAGAAATTTCAGTTATTAATATAGAATAAATTAATATATAATAAGTAAATCATAAAATGAATTAATTACATTTTTTTTTTATTAATTTTAAATATATTAATAAACCTAAATTAATTTAAAATTGTTAGAAATGTATACTAGAATAAGTAAAATTAATATATTATAATAAGTAAATTATTAAAAATAAATAAATAATTTCAAATATATTAATTAATAAGAATAAGAATAAAATTAATTTTGAATTGTTAGATAAAAATATTAGTTAGTTATAACGGCTAGTTTGACCATGATAAGGGCTAGTTTGATAAAGTGTATTTATTTATTTATTTATTTTCCTTTTTTTTTTTAGAAAATTCGTTATTAATATAGAACAAATTAATATAATTAATATATTAATAAATTCAAATTAATTTAAAATCGTTAGAAATATATAATAGAATAAGTAATAATAATAATAATAACATAAATAAATAATTTTAAATATATTAACTAATAACAATAAAATTAATTTTAAATTGTTAGATAAAAATATTAGTTAGTAATATAAATATTCGTCAAAAAATTGGAGAACCCCTGGAAATATAAAAATTAATTCAAGGTCTATTTAATGGTAAAAAATAGTATTTTAAAATTAACTTTATGTAAATTAAGTTTAAATTGATAAAAAAATAATCTTCTTTTCCATTTAAGCTTTCCACCCCCCATTAATCCTTTTCTCAATGCATTGCAAAACATAAATAACATTAAAAATATTGTTACCTCTAAGTTCAAAGAAAAAATGTGGTGTGAGAAAGATTTAGTGGCTAAAAGAAAATTAAGTTATTATAAGAAGGTCATCAACACCACCCTAGAAGATCAAAAGTATCTCTCTATTTTAACTAGCTCAAAGAAGAAAATTAATATAGCAAAGATTAGAACGAATTTTCATGAGTTCCATAGTGAAACAGGTCGTTGGGCAGTTCCTAAAACGCCATGGATGGAAAGGATCTGCCATATATGTGAGAATAGGAACATCGAGGATGGAAACCACTTCCTCTTAGAATGCCCCGCGTATAACCACATGCCTATAACCACATTAGATCTCAGTTTCACAATCTTTGTTACAATACTGACCTTCCTAACCTTTTACAATGTCAAAATTATAGTGAGCTCGGGAGGCTTCTCTCCAAGCTTTTTGAGCATAGGAATAAAATCTTAAATCAAAATAAATAATTTGTTTCTTTAGGTCCGATAGACCATTGTTTGGTCTCAACGGATGTTAACCATCGTCATCATCATCAAAAAAAAAAATATAAATAAATAAATAAATAATAATAATAAATTAATAATATTAATAATAATAATTTTACCATATTAAAATTAAATAACAGTTTAAATTAATAATTAAAATAGATTTAAAATTAATTTTCTCAGATAAATTAAGTTTAAATTAATAGTTAAAGAGTTTTCACATAAATAAATAAATAAATAAATAAATAATAATAATAATAAATAAATAAATTACCATATTAAAAATTAATTAATCGATGAAATAAGGGAGGAAAAGAAAGAAAACGACTAGGAGGAGAGGGCTGGGATCCAACAACTACTGATCTTCCAGCCATCCTCGGTCTTTTTTCAATCTCCAGGGCTTCCCTAAATTTCCGGTGATGGAATTGCGACACTCTAGCAATCACACTAGCCTCCCAGCCATCCTCTCTATTGAGATTGTTCGGTCTTTTTTCAATCTCCAGATTGTTCGGTCTTTTTTCAATCTCCAGGGCTTCCCTAAATTTTCGGTGATGGAATTGTGACACTCTAGCAATCACACTAGCCTCCTCGATGTAGACATGATGATTGTTTTTCTCCACATGCTCTGGTAAAGCGAAAGGTGCTCACTAATCCTTTGATTAATGGAGCGACCAGTCTTACCAATATAGGGGGTCCCACAAGAACAAGGAATAATATAAACCCCTTTCATGTCCTTAGGGTCTATGGGATCCTTTACATATCTGAGGGATTTACTAACCCCTTTTATTTATTTATTTATTTTTTAATTTATGTGAAAACTCTTTAACTATTAATTTAAACTTAATCTTAAATCTATTTTAATTATTAATTTAAACTATTATTTAATTTTAATATGGTAATTTTTTATTTTTTTTTGCTTGTTAAGACTAACCTACGTACCCACGGGGATTTGAACAGGTGACCTATCACAAGGAGTGCCTTAACAGCGCACCCATTCACCGTCAATCCAAAACCCCGTGGGCTTTAATATGGTAAAATTATTATTATTAATATTATTAATTTATTATTATTATTATTATCTATTTATTTATTTATATATTATTTATTATTTTCTTTTATCAATTTAAACTTAATTTACATAAAGTTAATTTTAAAATACTATTTTTTACCATTAAATAGACCTTGAATTAATTTTTATATATTTTTTGACGAATATTTATATTACTAACTAATATTTTTATCTAACAATTTAAAATTAATTTAAATTTATTAATATATTAATTATATTAATTTGTTCTATATTAATAACCGAATTTTCTAGAAAAAAAGAAAAAAAAATTAAATACACCTTATCAAACTAGCCCTTATCATGGTCAAACTAGCCGTTATAACTAACTAATATTTTTATCTAACAATTCAAAATTAATTTTATTCTTATTCTTATTAATTAATATATTTGAAATTATTTATTTATTTTTAATAATTTACTTATTATAATATATTAATTAGTATACATTTCTAACAATTTTAAATTAATTTAGGTTTATTAATATATTTAAAATTAATAATTTTTTTTTTAATTAATTCATTTTATGATTTACTTATTATATATTAATTTATTCTATATTAATAACTGAAATTTCTTTTATATAAATAAAATAAATAAATAATATAAATTAATATAATACGCTGTATCATGGTCAAGCTAGCCGTTATCAGGCCAAATCGAGCTGTTGTCTTTTTAGCTATTACCTTATCGAGAAATCTGAGTCATTGGATATTCTGCCCTGTCTATTTAAAGTGCATAGGCAGATATGCTCATTCAACTTGTTCTGACGATGAACCACACTGGTTGGTTCGAAACGCGTCGACAAAAATTTCTCCATGTGATTTTCGCCCAAGAATTATGGATCAAAAAAGTCTCAATTCATTAAAATTATTTTATTAATGGTAATTTTATTAGTTAAATAACTTTATTTTTAAAATTTAAATTAGGAGAGTGAAGAGAAATATTGAGCAAAATATATTATAAAAGTGAGAGAAGGAAAATATTGGGTAAAACACATTATGAAACTAGAAGAGTGAGAATTTAGGGAAATATTGAGTAAAATATTATGACAATAAGAGTGAGGGTGAGACCAAATATTGGGTAAAAAGTAAAGGCGAGGATCAGGGTGAGAAAATGTTGGGTAAAACATAAAGGTCAAGGTCAAGGTTCCAGAAATATGGAGTAAAACACAAAGGTATGGGTGAGAGTAAGGCAAAATATTGGGTAAAACATAAAGGTGAAGGAGAAGGTGAGGGTGGGGGTAGAGGGAAATATTAGGTAAAACATAAAGGTGATGGTGATGGGGATGGTGAAGGTGAGGGGAAATATTGGATAAAACATAAATATATGGAGTAAAACATAAAGGTATGGGTAAAAGTGAGGGAAAATATTGGGTTAAACATAAAAGTGAAGGAGAAGATGAGGGTGGGAGTATGGGGAAATATAAGGTAAAACATAAAGGTGACGGTGATGGTGAAAGTGAAGGGAAATATTGGATAAAACCTAAATAAGGTGAGGGTGAGGAGAAATACTTGGTAAACATAAATATGTTTTATTCAATATTACTCAATATTTTCCCCTTTATTACCCATTATTTCCCCTCACCCTCACCGTCTATGTTTTACCCAAAAACATAAATATGAGAGTGTGGTGGGTAAAACATAAATATGTTTTTTCCAATATTTCTCAATGGGGAGGGGAATATTGGGTATATGTTTTACCCAATATTTCCGTCCACCCTCACCCATGTTTTACTCAATATTTCCCCCTAAGCCTATCTTCATGCTCAGACTATGATGGTTATAAGAGCTTTGGGAAAATATTGGGGACAAAGCATAAATACAATTTTCCCAATATTTCCCCCTCATACAATCTATAGCAATTCCCACTATAGATCAACAGATTATGCAATATACTAAAACACAGTACAAGATCTATTTCTACAACACTTTGCGGAAGTTTAATCGAATTGAGCAAAGATCAAGAGAACACATAACTGAGAATTGAGAAATCAATCACACATAACATAGAATACTAAAACACAATACAAGATCTATTTCTACAACACTTTGCGGAAGTTTAATCGAATTGAGCAAGATCAAGAGAACACATATAACTGAGAATTGAGAAATCAATCACACATAACACAGAATAAATAACCCAGGGAAAGCCTTAGCCTAAAACCCTAACTCTGTATTATCATACAAGTGGAAATCTTGTTCAAGTTACAAAAAGAATCAGCTCTCAAGCTATCCTGCTCTCTCTGCAATCAAACAATATAGCTCACAGACTGAATAGACACTGTATATGTCCTCCTCAAGCCCTCCAAGCCTCCTATTTCCTTGCGCAATTTTTCTTGGGGTCCAGTGATGTCACATGTGTGAATTGGCCTCATCACACTCACTAAACCTGAAGAAGTAACTGCACAATCCTCAAGGAAAGAATTCCTTCTGCATGCAAGGAATATTCACAATGGAATATTCTAGCAACTGATAGTACACTGCCCCTCCATCTGATCTCAACTGGGTCTTTGTCTGAACTGACATGCATGAGTTATTTATGAGAGAATACTCAGTTATCTGAAGTGCAGTAGTTACATGCATGCAAGCATTAACTAATTGAACTTACATTAATTCAACAAACTGTTTGAATTAATCTAACTGGACTTGACTCAGTTAACTAAGTCAACTAATTACAACTCAATATTACAATTCATCCTTATCTCTTTAACTGATGCATAAATTCCTCAATTAATGGAGAAACTGTTGCATGTCCCCACATAGACTTCAAGTTTGATTTTCCTTAACTAATTAACTCAAGATGAATTAATTAATTAATTTACAAACTGCTGCTAAGATCAAATTCGAATTTTACTTCACTATTTTAGTTTAGGGACTGACTAAAATAGGAAGGTATCCCGAAATGCTATTTATAGAATGCTATTTTTAGCACTTCCATTTTTCCATCCATTGTTGCTAAGATCAACGCTGGTTGAACTGCTATTTATAGCTGTGCTATTTTTAGCAATTCTATTTTTAGCATTTCTTGTTGCTATTTTCAACAAGAAAGGGATTACCAGTAACACCAATCCTGTCTCTATGGAACTCGAACTTGCATCTTGACAATGCCTTAGTCAAGATATTTGCATCCTGTTACTCGGCCGAAACATACAACAACAACATGATCCTCTTAACCACATAGTCTCGAAGATGGTGATACCAGATATCTATGTGCTTGGACCTATCATGAAAAATTGGATTCTCCGAGAGTTTGATACAACTCTGGTTATCGCAGTAGATCACTGTAGGATCCATCATCTGACCAAACAATCCCACTATAATATTCTGTATCCAAATGGCCTCACATGCAGCCTCACTAGTAGCCATGTATTCAGACTCTACTGAGCTAAGTGCAACTGATGTCTATTTCCTGCTGTACCAAGAAACTACAGCTGAACCAAGGTTGAAGATTCCTCCAGAAGTGCTCTTCCAGTCTTATGGATTCCCTGCCCAATCCGCATCCGTGAAACCTTGAAGCTTCACTCCCTCTGTCTGTCTGTACCACAAACTGAATTGAGATGTGCCTCTGAGGTATCTCAGCACATGATTTGATGCCTTCCAAAATAGCTTGGTAGGCTGAACCATAACTTGACTTAGCTGGTTCACCGCAAAGCATAAGTCGGGTCGTGTGTTCACCAGATACATAAGTGAACCCACCAGCTGCCGATAAACAGTAACAGCTACTACCTCACCTGAAATAGCATCCTCCTACCTCTAGTTCCCATCTAGAGGAGTTTGCATGAGCTTACACTTCTCCATGTGAAAGTGCTTGAGTATCTCATTGGCATACTTGCCTTGAGACACAAACACTTCCCATCTTTCTGCCAAATCTCCATGCCTAGAAAGTAGTGCATCAGGGCCATGTCCTTCATCTCGAACTCTCTTGCAAGGTCCTCATTGCAAGACTGTATTAGTTGATCATCACCTGTCAAAATCAGATCATCAACATAAAGAACAATGATCAATGGTTTACCTTCTACCATGATGTGGTAAAGGTTCGCATCTGCTTCACTCTTGGTGAAGCCCAAACCGGTGAAATAACTGTCGATCCTGGTGTACCAAGCACGAGGTGCTTGCTTCAGCCCATACAAAGCTCTCTTGAGTTGGTACACTGATGAGACCCAAAAATGGGTAACTTATTGGGCTCATTTTGCCTATTGTTCTCCATTAATCCACCATTCTTCATAGTTTATGTATGCTTCTGAAGTATGTTTATGTTAATTGAATGAATGAGAATAGTCACTTGACCATGAAGGCTAATACGTGTTTGTTGTAGATTTTTGGACAACTTTTGGACCAAGGTCAAGCATTTATGGGCCATTTGACAGCCAAATATGAGGGGACAATGCTGAGGATTCATAAGAAGGGTGTCTCCTGCACCAAATGGCCCCTTCCTCGAGTTCTCCACCATCAGCTTGGAGTTCAGCAGCCCACCAAAGTTGATTTCCAAAGGCAGCCAAGCAGCTTTTATGAAGTGGCTGAGTACTTGCAGTTTTGAGCAGCCAAGCCCCTTGAATTAAGGAGTACTGCTAGAGGTCCTCGTAATGCATAAGTAGGAAGGATTCCAGCCTTCGTAGGTTACTTTTTGAACATTTGCATTTCGCACTATAATGCTGCTCTGTTTCTCAACCCATTTTGGAGCTTTTGCTGTAACACATTTTGGACATGGTTGTTTTTTGAGTAATGGAAACCAGTTTCATGTTGCATCAGTTTTGAGCTTCTTTGTAGGAGCCTGTAGCTCTTAGGGTTGGGCCCAACCCAAGCGCTAGGGCCTCCTCTGTGTATTGTTATATGTTTTTTGTTGTCTTCATAAAATAGTTTCTGCTAGTAGATTAGAATCTTGCTTGGTTATCTAGGTCATTTTTGATGATTGAAAAAGATTTTCGTGGTTCAGAGTGATTTGATAGGTTGAAAACAGAAAATATCTTCGAAAAATGCCATCAAGCAACCTTGGATCTCACCTCTCCCTCCTCGGGACCATGAGCTGAGACCCAAGTGTCCTTGCTGCCACAAAAACACTATTTTTGCTTCTTCATGCAATTGCTAGTGTTAATTTCTCAGTTGTAAAAGTTGATACCAGATGTGATTACATGCTTAGATCCATTCTTGCTTGGTTTTCATAAGTTGTTTTACATAAATTTCTACCAATGTCTTTCTGTTCATCATGGGTGCTGGTTCCTAGGTCAAATTAGGTTAGAATAGCTAGATATTTGGTTTGCATGGTCTTTGTTTGGTCAGTTTCAAGAAGTAGTGTGCAGAACACCTGTGATACCTCCCTGCCTACCCTTCCACCATCAGTGCAACCTGTTCCATCCCCTAACTCAGATTCTTGCCCTTCGTTTGCCACATTTTCTCACTTTGACCTAATTTCCATATTTTTGTGCAACATTGCTCTATCCATCCTTGAACAAATCCAACCATCCTCATCACTTCTCAACTTCATTTTCCAGGTTCTAAACCTCTTCACACCCTCATCCAACCTCCATCTCCACTTCTCCACCTTTCTTCCACCTTCAACCCTCCAAAATCTCCTTTCGGAACATCCTGTAGAACCCCTGCAGACTTCCTGTAGAAGATCACGAGAGCGGTTTTTCGAGATCCGATCACAGTGAAACTCTCTGGAAGGGTGTTAGGGACCCCTTAGGCCCTCTTCTCACCTTCCCAACCTCTTGCAAGTGCCCTCACCATTTCCTTCCATCAATCAACCTCTGCACAGTCAAAACAGTTAAGCACATGCATAATAATTCTACAAGATTACTCAAAAATACAAAAAGACATTCCTTTTCAGATTTCACTGCAAGAGTAGCTTAGTCACATGCATTCTACATTTCTAGAAGTCAATGGCACCCATTTCCACTGCTTTCATCTCTTTTCTTGCACCGGTAGGGTTAGTCTGTAAAACTAGGGTTTGCTAGGGTTTGCATTCCTTTTCCACTTTCAGCTTCTTTTTGCAAGTAGACTAGCTTCATGTGAGTTAGCTTTCATCCATCACTGTTAAAAGCTTCTTCTAAGAGCTCATAGAAGTTGGCTTAAGCTCCTAGCGGACTTGTGCCGGCTGATCCAGTGACAGCGTGCGACAAGAGCTAGTACTTGTGCATATAGCACCGTCGCTTCCAAGTTTGTTACGAACTACCGAGTTGATAAAATTAAAGAAGGGAGTCCCAGGAGTTGTAGCATTATTGCTACAATACTGGAGCCCACCATATTTTTGGCGCCGTTGCCGAGGAAGCGTCAGAGTATTTGTGATTGCTGCTTTTCTTCTACTTTCTACTTCAATCTTCTGCTAAGTAGTTTATTTCAGCAAGAGTAGAGTAGTTGTTTCAATTCCATTCTGCAATTTCATTTTCGCAAAAGTAGATTAGACATTTCCTGCTTTCATTTCATTTCAGCAAGCGTAGATTAGATATTTCCCGCTTTCATAGATTAGCATTTCAATTCCGCAATTTCAATTCTGCAAGCATAGCTTAGCATTTCATTTCTGCAATTTCATTTCAGCAAGATAGATTTTAGTTAGTTGTAGTTCAATCGCTTTCAGTTTTGCAGGTACAAGCAGAAAAAACGCCAAAACTCCACCAAAAATATTCCATTTCATGTCTCGTAGGAACAGAGGCAATACAGGGATATTCTTACCCAGCACCCCCACCACATCACTGAGTCACCCTTCTCTCTTCTTCAGTGGCAATGATCTAGAAGAACCTATAGGTGAACCTCCAGAGATATACAAAGATCCTATAACAGAAGAAGAGAAAGAAAACATTCCTCTTGAGACCATGGCTGAACGCAGAAATGGTACAGAAGATGAGGAGAGAATAGAAGGTGCCTTTCCCATCCGAGAGACCAACGGGGACATGGAAATGAAAAACATAAGTCCCTCAGCCTTACCTCATTTCCATGGATTGACCACTGAAGACCCTGATACCTTCCTGTTTGAGTTTGTTGTCCTTTGTCGAACTTATGACTGTGCAGAAGACGAACAAAAGTTGAAACTCTTTCCCTCTACCCTCAAGGATGCAACACTACGCTGGTTCATGGGGTTACCTGGAAACAGTATCACAACTTGGGCTCAGATGTAGCAAGCCTTTAATAATAAATACCGGGACTACTGTAGGTTAAAGGAAATGAAGGGAGAGATCTTTCAGATGACCATGGGAAGTGATGAGTCTTTAGAAGACTATGAAGAAAGGTTCCAACTTAGTTATAAAAGGGCCAGGTGCACATTGGACCCCGAATCTCTGAAGCTGGTTCTACTCCGAGAAGTCCCTGAAGACCTTCTAGATACCCTCCATTTCCTAGCTAGAGGAGACATCTACCAACTACCTTATGAGGACATAAAGACTGTGTTTAGAAACCACTCTAGGGCAGCCTGAAAAAGAGGTAGGGGGAATCCACTTTTAGCCAGTGCCACCTTCTCCAAGCATGAGTTTGCAAATCAGATGGAAGACCTCAAAAGTGAGATGAGACAGACCATTGCCATGCAACTGGATACCTTCCAAATCCAACAGAAGAAAGAGCAAGCTGAGAAGGCTTTGGCCATTTTTTGTCCCAGATGTACAAGGAAGCATCCTAAGAATGAGTGTCCATTGCACTTAGTGGAGGTATGTTTCGTTTGTGAGGAAGACCACCCCACAAACCAGTGCCCAACCTTCCCCGGACTTAAAGCCATGTACCAAGGGGCTGAAGGGACCACTGAGCCACTGTACTTCTTCAACCAAAGGAGGCCGCATGGATCCAGACCTTTCCAGCAGGGGATGCAAGGAACATCCAAAATTTATTACAACCCCAACCAATCCGCTCACATGCCTTCTTGGGCCCCCCTTGCTCATCCTTCCTGGTCTGCACCTCCTCCTTGGTCTTATCCATCTCAATACCATACTCAACCCGCTGCTCATTCGTTTCACTCTCATGCTCAGCCACAACCTCAGTGGAATGCACCTCAACCAGGGTGGAGGCCCCAATACAACTCTCCTCCCGCTATTTTTCCTCCACCGCTCGCTCAACCGCAACCATTACCTCCTGCTCCTCCAAGACAACCTCAGATGCCTGCTCAACTGAACCCGAACCCCAACAACAGACAGGCCCAACAGGTATACACTAGAGAGACGACATGCCCTACCTATGCTGTGGAGATTCAGGAGATCAACCTACGATTTGGAAAGGTCCTTCTAGATCGCCAATCTCCTCCCCTGGAGGATGAGGAAGGAAAATAGGAAAGTGAACCCAAAGCCATTCCACCCTTTCCTGAGAGACTAACAGTAGCCACGCAACCAAACCCAGAGGAGACCAAACTTCTGGGAGAACTTAAACAGTTGTGTGTGAAAATCCCACTTCTCCAGGCTATAAAAGATGTACCAATTTACAACAAATTGATCAAGAAGAAGTGTTTCAGGCACCTAGGCAGGCGCAAGAGAGATGCCCCAGCTATCAATGTCATAGGACAACTGTCCGATCTGATGTTGGGGCAAATAATTTTTTCAAAATATTTGGATCCTGGGAGTCCTGTAGTTAATGTCTACATCACCCTGATCGATCTAGGGGCTGCCATCAATGTGATGACCAGGGACACTATGCTCAAACTCAACCTTCAGAGTTCCTTAAGAAAGACCTCAACATTACTGCAGTTAGCAGACCGCTCCACCGTGACTCTCGAAGGGGTTGTGGAGGATGTCTTGGTCTTTGTTGATTCTTGGGAGTACCCTGCGGACTTTTTGGTCCTTTAGCCAAAGGAAAAACTCACTGGATAGCCCCTCATTTTGGGAAGGCTTTGGTTAGCTACTGTGGATGCTTAAATCAGTTGTTGAGCTGGGAGCATGACCATCAAGAATGGTCCTATGTCCAAACAGCTAGTCCTATACCCTCCTGCCCAACCTCTGCTAGAACATGACTTACCCCTCTGGTTGGAGGAGGAAGATGAGGGTGAAGTCTACTCTGCACCAGTGTGCACAATGGAAGCCACCCGGGGAGGTCCTCAAACTGAGGATGACCTAATTGAGAATTTGATTCAAAATCCACCTCCCGGTGTGTTGCCATTAGAGAAGTTGGTGGAAGGTACCCAAGCCCGCGCTTTAGTGGACCTTTGTGTGGCTGATCCGACCTCTCCCAGAGTTAAGAATGTGGAATTTGGCCCTGAAAGAACCTTGAAGATCAGCTCATCCTTATCTCCCTCTCAGGAGAAGGAGCTATGTAGCTTATTGAACTGCCATTTGGAGGCTTTCGCTTGGAGCTATAAGGAGATGAAAGGAGTCCATCCATCAGTCTGTACCCATCACATTTACATTAAAGAGGATTGTAAACCAGTCAGGCAGCCTCAGAGGAGAATGAATCCAACCCTTAAGGACATTGTAAAGAAGAATTGCAGAAGTTGTTGGATGCAGGATTCATCTACCCCATCTCGGACAACGAATGGGTTTCTTCCCTGGTGCTTGTGCCCAAGAAAAATGGGAAGTGGAGAATCTATGTAGATTATCGAGAACTTAACAAAGCTACCAAGAAGGACCATTTCCCTTTGCCTTTCATAGATCAAGTGCTAGATGGGCTGGCAGGGAAGAAGTTCTTTTCTTTCCTAGATGGGTTCAGTGGGTATAATCAGATCCAAATTAGCCCGGAGGACCAAGATAAGACCACCTTCACTTGTCCATGTGGTACCTTTTCCTACCGGGTCCTTCCCTTTGGGCTATGCAACACCCCTGCCACTTTCTAGAGAGCAATACTGAGCATATTTGCTAAGCTGGTTCATGATTCGGTAAAATTCTATATGGATGGCTTTACTCCTTATGGGTCCAATTTCCAAGAAGCATTGACTAACCTGGGAAAAGTTTTAACCAAGTGTATTGAGATGAACCTGTCCCTCAGTCCTGAAAAATGTGAATTCCTGATGACTAAAGGGACCGTGCTAGGTCATACAATCTCTCAGCAAGGATTACAGGTGGATCCTAACAAAATTGCTATCATCCAAAGGTTCCACCTCCTCAAAGGTAAGAGATGTTTGGAGTTTTCTAGGCTTAGCAGGATACTATAGAAGATTCATCAAAGATTTTAGTAAGCTAGCCTCCCCATTGTTTGGTCTTTTGGGGAATGATGTTGAGTTTAAATGGACTCACAATTGCCAAGAGGCTCTGGATGAGTTGAAAGATAAGCTGGTAACTGCCCCAATCCTAAGAGGTCCAAACTGGGCCCTACCTTTCCACATCCACACTGATGCCTCGAACAAAGCCATAGGGGCAGCCTTAGGACAAGTTGAATAGAAGCTACCATATTCCATATACTTTGTCAGCAAAAACCTATCCAAGGCAGAATTAAACTATATTGTGACCGAGAAAGAGCTCCTAGTTGTAGTCCATTCCCTAAACAAGTTCAGACACTACATCACTAGTTACCAAACATTTGTACATACTGATCATGCTGCAATAAGGTATTTGATGAATAAACCTGATGTGAATGCTTGTATCATTAGATGGTTACTTTTATTGCAGCAATTTGACTTAACCATTATTGACAAGCTAGGAAAAGAAAATGTCGTTGCTGATTTTCTGTCTAGATTAGATTTTCCTGCAGGTGAAGAAGGGACGGTGGATGACCAGATGCCAGATACCAGATGAACACCTATTTTCTATTTCAGTACTCTCTCCATGGTTTGTTGATATAGCAAACTACTTGGTCTCAGCAGAGTTCCCTCCACACCTATCCTCGAAAGAGAAGAGCAGAATTGTGAGGAAAAGTGCCCCCTTTACTTGGATTGGGGGCAACTTGTTCAAACTCGGCCTAGATTAGATCCTGAGGCGTTGTGTTAGGGAGGAGGAAGTTTTTGACATTCTCCTATCCTGTCACAATGGACCCTATGGAGGCCACTTTGCAACAAAAAGGATTGCCTTCAAAATTCTACAGGCAGGCTACTATTAGCCCACTCTTCATCAAGATGTCAAAAGATACATCAGCCAATGTGACCGATGTCAAAGGATGGGGAAACCAAGTCCGAGGGATGAAATGCCCCTCCAACCTCAAGTGACTTTCGAGCCATTTGAGAAGTGGGGCATGGATTTTGTGGGTCCTATCAACCCTCCTTCAAAGCAAAAGTCTTACATCATTGTGTGCACAAACTACCTGACAAAGTGGGCAAAAACAAAAGCAATCAAGGCAACAACAGAAGAAAAAGTGGTTGAATTTTTAAGGGAAAACATCTTCTACAAGTTTGGCTACCCAAGAGAATTAGCCATAGATCAAGGAAGTCAGTTCACCTCTAACCTGATTGAAGACCTGCTCGCTCATCACAAAATCAAGCACAAAACTTCCACCCCTTATCATCCGCAAGCAAATGGGCAGGTGGAAGTCACTAATAGGGCTTTAGAAGAAATTTTGACTAAGGTGGTGAACAACAGCAGAAAGGATTGGGAAGATCGCTTGGTTGAGGCCACCTGGGCCTACAACACCACTTGGAAATCCAAAACAGCTTTCACACCTTACGAGCTGGTCTACGAGAAGAAGGCTCTGCTGTCCATAGAGTTCGAGTACAACACATTAAGGTTGGTAGCTCAGCTGGACCTAGATCTCAGCCATGTGCAACAGGAAAGGTTACTACAGCTGAATGGATTAGATGAACAGAGAAATCATGCCCTCCTCCACTCAGAAGTAGTTCAACTCCAGAGAAAGATATGGCATGATTGGCACCTTAAAAAAAAGAAATTTCAACCAGGAGATTGGGCGCTACTATATGACTCAAGATATAAGGATTTCAAAGGGAAGCTAAGGACAAGGTGGCTGGGACCATATGCAGTGGAGAAATGCAACGACAATGGTTCAATCCTTATCAGGACCATCGATGAAGAAGCCATCCCCATGCTCGTCAACGGGCACCGATTGAAAATATACAGGAAGCCCCTTTCCAAGCGGGAGTTGACTGAAACTCTAGATAAATCAGTGCTGGTAGTGGAGCAGGGCCTTGTCTCTACTCCACCCACACCTTGATCATCAAAAAAAAAAAAAGAGAGAAGAAAAAAGAAAAAACATAAAAGAATAAAAAGATCCTTGGGTGAAAACCTCTTAGAGGCACCTGGGGTAGAAAGTGAGGGTGAAAACCTCCTCGAGGCGCCCCAACTGTCTCACAAAAAAAAAAGAGGCCTAATTTCTGTTGAATAATTGCAGGTTGCAGGGAAGACATTGCAGGATAGGGGGGCGTGCAAAACAAGGACAGAAGTCAGCACTAGGCTGCAAAGATCCCTCACACACACTTCCTCCATGACCACTCCCCTTTCCTAGGATTTGATCACATTCAGGCTATGATTTCACCTTCTACAGGAAGTTCTGGGTCTTCTACAGGAAGTTCTGTATCTTCTACAGGAAGATCCTGTAGAACCTCCAGGCAGGCAAAAATTGATCGTGGAAGGGAATCTGAAGGTTAGAATCTGCCTGTTAGGCCTGCAACCACCCCTGTTTACGTCCATCGCCATACATCACCCTATTTCATCTCCTTACACCTCCATTGCACCCATTCTGTTATTTATTCCTGCACAGTAAAAAAATAAAAAATAAAAAAAAACCCCTGTTTTCCTCATACTGCTAGCAAGAACTTTGAGTGACAAATCTAGCAACGGTGTTTCACTCTCCCTACCTGTCAATCTCCATCTAGACTCCTCATCAGCCGAATCCCTCGTCAGCAGTATAGCCCTGCTCGTTTAGTTTGCATCCCAAGAGGAGAAGCAGCTACAGGACATCCTACAGGAATCCTGTAGCAGCTGATCCCTCTAGAAGACATACTTTGGAGACAAGGACAGTCGAAAAATAACAAAGGAGACATGCAAAGAGCTCATCTTGAACACGAAAACATCATCAGCAGCCAAAACCAAGTAATACCTAAGCATGTAGTGACAACAACCAATGGAATGGACTCCGAAACGCATGCATGCAGCGTCAACGAATGAAGGAATGGGTTCCAAAACCCGTGCAAGAAGCAATAGAAAATGAAGGAATGGTTCCAAGACCTGAAGTCTGCACAATGCGGCTGTGACCACGCAGGTAAGTGCCTAAACTCATTCGTCAATTGTGTAAACTTTATTTTAAAAGCTGCATGCCTATGGAAATGGTGTGGATAGAATGGGATCCATGGCTAGTCAAGTGGACACCCTCGACGAGTTACATAGCCTCGTGGGATCCAAACAAGCTAAGTTACATTCAAAATTTCTGACGAGACGTACAGCCAACACGTGTGGAGTGTCCATTCAGGGAGAAATCATTGGGACTGGCAGTGGTGGCGGCGGTTAATGGCAGAGGGAAGGTGATGGCGTCCGGAAACACGCAGAGAAATTATGGCCATGACATTGGATCAACGGTTTGGTCCGGACACCTCATCCCCTCACCACGAATTACGTCGCAATTAAGAGATGCTCGGCTAAAACTCACACCACCCTCTATTCATTTGCACTTGCAATGTCCTCGACTGCAGTACGCGTCCTCCGCTTCCAAAAACTGTTAACTAGTCATCCACCACTGGGTTTTCTACCTATTTTCGAGAATCTCATGCGTATCGGGCTCGCTTAGAGGCACAGAGATATTCTACTGGAACCGGGGAAGTCTTCTACAGGAAAGCCTGAACAGCTTTCCGGAGCAGAGAAGCCTGGTATTTCTCTTCATCGAATTTGGAGCTCTAACTGAGGTAGGCTCGAAAAAAACTCTTTTATGCATGGTATGATTTGAAAAGGTGGTGAATTGAACGGTATCAGACTGGGGAACCAGAGAAAAATCTGCCTGGGGATTGGAAGTAAAACATTTGCCTGTGTGTTGCACTGGGTTTCTCAGTTGTTTCTGCATCCAAATTCTCCTCCACGTTCCTATTTTTTTAAAATTCTCCTGTGGGAAGATATGCAATTGTGGGGGCCAGCCTGTGTATGAAAATTTTCAATTTGTATATCTGTATATGTGCTGGGAAGAAAAATTGAGTTCGGTACTTTGTCTGTAGAAACAAAACTCTCCATTTCATAAACATGCAACCGACTTTTGGGCAACAACAGTCTTGAAAACTAGGGAATAGCTGCTAATTAATATTGATACCCGAGAGATCCCTTCTTGAGTTCAGGGGGAAAACCATAAACAACATTCCTTTTTCTGATCAAAGCAAAAAGAAAAAAGAGCACTCTCACCATGCCAGGGGATTCATAAGGAAAGAACCCTCGGACCCCAGCAAACTGCACGAGCATCCTAAGGTGGTGGACCTTTTCACCCGAGTCAATTGGATGTCATTTTTTCACAAAATTCGGGGTCATGACGAGGAGATAACAGAGGAATTTTTGATGTCCCTGAGACCTCAATCAAAGACATAGGCCACAATAAGTTTTAGGGGTTTGACCCTAGAACTTACCCCTGAGCTCATCAATCATGTTACTAGTCTGCCATTAGGGCTCCCTTGGAGCAAAGAAGAGAGGTCATTGGGCCAAGTCGCCAAGAAAACATTCTTCCTACCAGAGGAACATCCTGTAGAAGAAAAAAATGGGGTTAGGAGAACTAGCTTGCCTCTTCTCTAGAGTGAGGTCAGTTTCCAAATTATGAAGTACATTACATGTGAGGGGAGGTTTAGCATTGTCTATGGATACCGTTTTAGGTTGTTGTGTGAACTAAGGCATGGGATTGATTCACCTCCAGCCCAGAAGCTGAGCATTCCATATTTTCTTCTTCAGTCACTAATTGAATGTGGTACAAAATTGAATGAAGGGATCCCAGATCAGCTGGCCCATCATGGGCTCATCAAGCTATTAGTGGAAGATTACCTGCACACATACATTGTCCCCATATCTTGGGAAATCTTCCGAAACATGTCCCAGGATGATGATATTAGAATCCGGGCCGAAGACATCACCTCATCCAGCAATGAGGAGGGAGAACACAATGAAGAAGGTAAGAAAACCAATGATGAAGGAACACAGGACCTTCAAGCACAACAAGGACAGAAAGAAAAAGGGGGAGAGGGCCAGATTGTTTAGCCTAAAACAGAGGAAAAAACAACAACACAAACACCAAGGGAAAAGATAATACAGAGGAGAGTAGAGAAGGCAGAAAAACCCCAAATGAAGGTTGTCACAGCCAAAGCAGACACACTGAAACAAAAGGGAAAGACAGATTCTGAAATGGCCGCAATACAGACAAAAATAGTTGACACATGGACTTCTACAGGAAGCATGGAAAAAGAACAACAACGGGGGAAATCACCTGAAATAGTGGCAAGGGAGGTAGCAGCTGTGCTTGCCGCCTTAAGAACACCTCCAAAACAAAAAGGGAAGAGAAAGAAGCAAACCTCCATGTACTTTAAAGCAAGAAGGAGCACACGGATCAAAGTAGGCAGACCCCAGCCGCAGTCAAAGGAGCCAATTGTCATAGAGGACACAACACCTAAACCAAAAGAAGGGTCTCCTTCAAAGATATCTGTCACCTACGAACGAGGAAGCCCAAAAACCTCCACCTGGAGAGAGAGAATGAAGATAATGGACTCAAAGACAGCTCTATAGGAAGCTGAGAAATCTCTACAGGAAACTCGGGCTAAGCTAAAAGAAACCGATAAATTGGAGGAAAAGGTAGCCAAAAAATCATAGGAAGAAGAAAAGACATAGGAAATATTGGAATCAAGCCCTCAGCCCAGCTTGGACTCATACTATAACCTATTAGAAGCCGGGAAAATAATTCCCCAGAAATTTGTGGTGCCACTCTTCTTTTCACTGGAAGAAGAAAGAATTAGGACTCACACTTGGATGAGGATTGCCAAGTCCAAGGGTGTGGCAGACATAAGCCACCTAGAAGAACAACTCAAGGAGTCAAGGAGAGAATTGGCCATGGTGAAGCATGTGGAAAGCAGTCAGAGGGCCAAACTATAGGAATAGAACGAGCTGCTGAAACAACAGCTACGACTATAGGGAATTCATAAGGAAGACAGGCCCTCCATTTTAGGAGAACAACAGTAACAGGAAAATCCTCTAGCAGACAAAGAAACCTCTGATGAACAACAGAGAGTGGACGGGCTATAGGCCGAGGTTGAGGCACTAACAAAATAGCTACAGGAGAAGGAGTCACAGGAAGCAGAGGAAATACAGCCTCTAAAGCAACATATACAAGAAAAGGAAGCCCAACTGGCCTACATGGCCAGCTGGGTAGTAGAGGCCTTGCAATGTAGGCAACCTGCCAAGTCATATGCCCTATATCTTAAAGATCAATGGTTGCAGTGCCAGATTAAAACCTTGGCCCAAATGGGCACCATTCCATTTCAAAACTACCATCAATTCATGACCTTGTGTGATAGCAGCTCAGCAGAAGATAAAGCTAAGTTATCTGAATTATATTTACACAACTTGGCCCTTCCAAACATGACTCTTTAGGACCCCAATGCTACATTGGGAGATGTGAAAATTATGGCCATGGCCTCTTGGTTAAATCATGAGGAAAAGAGGGTAGCAGAGATTCAGGATATTATGAACAGGGAGCTAAGTGAACCACTCATGATCAGGGCAGAACCAAAGGATACATCAGCTTTAATATATGCCCATCAACACCTGGCCAACAACCCTTAGGTTTTACCAGATTACATTGAACGACAAGCTCAATCCATTGCTCACTTTGAGGACATGGAAAGACTGTTGGGGGATAACTGCATTCATTCTTGCACAAGGAGGTGGAACACACTGCCCCACAGTTTGAAAATAAAAGAATACCACTCCCCAACCAGGATAAGCGAGGCCTTGGCAAGGGTACCCCTCTATAAATAGTCAATGCAAAATCTATAGGCCAACTGGATCGGCCTAAAGTTTAGTCCTCCCTTGATTTTAGGATTGTTGGAAGGAGTCAAAGAAGAAGAAGAACACAGGCAGTGGGAGGAAGTGGAAAGAAAAGCAGGATTTCATGACCGAGAAGAAGACATTACCTTGGAGGCCTAGGACGTGAGGGAGGCAGTCAAAGCTATCAAGGATGATGAGCTAGATTGGTTGCTCAGAGGATGAGAAACCCATTTAGCAGGGGGGTGATGATGAGCCCAAAAAATGGGTAACTTATTGGGATCATTTTGCCTATTATTCTCCATTAATCCACCCTTCTTCATAGTTTATGTATGCTTTTTGAAGTATTTTTATGTTAATGGAATGAATGAGAATAGTCACTTGACCATGAATGCTAATACGTGTGTGTTGCAGATTTTTGGACAACTTTTGGACCAAGGTCAAGCATTTATGGGCCATTTGACAACCAAATACGAGGGGAAAAGGCTGTTGTTGGGAAAAGTATCCAATACGGAATGACCCTATCCCACTCTAAGGGTGATAGTACCTCAGCAACAATCAAAGCAAAGCTATTCGAGATTACTTCTTTACGAGATGTAAGAGAGGGGAGAAAGAGATCCACTAACCGTTGTCTTCCGCTAATGATTGATCCAATCTTCTCTCTTTGCTGCTTGCTCCCAGCTCCTTGCTCTTTCACTGGCCCAGCTACACCAAGATCCTGCAAAATGGCAAGAGAGGGAAACTACAAGAAGCGTACATTCATAATTGATTCAAGGATTAGAATAAATCAAATACACAAGTATAGCAATACACCATTGAGACACATGCATATAGAAGAACCTCAAATGCTTTATTAATGGAAGAAGTAAAGTTCAGGAAGTGATACAACCATAAAAGGCCCAATCCAGCATCACCTCCCAGCAGAAAGAAATCTCCTCTTCACCTCCTTCAAGTAAATCACCCAATAGTTCTATACTCAAACCAACAACACTTCCTTACATTCACAAGATTCCAGCCTCCCTAGACCTCATGAGAGAGCTCTATATATAGGAGTTTTGGAGAAAGGATGAGTCAGCTTGTAGCTGGCATGAAGCTGACTAGTGTCCTCTCCCACTTCAGTTATTCTTCAATTCTTGAGTCCACTTGGAGGTTCTTGCTTCCACTTGGAGATCTAGACCCTCTTACTCATCACCAGTCGAATTCCCTGATCCAAGTGTCATTTTGGAAGCTTCCTGGGCATTGACACCTTGAAGAATGGTTGTGCCACTTGTCCCAACTCGCCCAGCGCAGGTAGCCTTCCTTGCAGTTGACATTCAGCGCAGGTACACAGTGGAGCAGTTGACATTCAGTGCATATGCTCAGTGGAGCAGTTGACATGATCCAGAATTAGCTTGTTTTTGAGTGTTTTCAGGCGGAGAACTGATATTTAGTGCTGTGGTTTGCTGACCTTGTTCCTCTAGGGGTAGGAACAACATGTTTAGGGACTTTGGATCCCTTAGATTATTGACATTATATGCTTCATGCTGTAAGGCACAAAAATGTCTATAACAGTTGCCCCCTAAAGTATGAGGTCGTTTATCGGGTGAAATGCTTTATCAGGACGATCCGAAGTTCATTCAATCGCTGAGAGGTGACCTGTAATAAAATACAATACAATACATTATTTTTCATTCTGCTTTCATGATCTAGCTGAGGCGGGCATTCCCATGCTCAGCTTTATAAATTCATTTTGGTACATAGAACAGACGATCGTCTGATAGTAGACTGATAATTCTCTGCTGAAATTATCATCCTTTGAGTAGGATGATCATCTGCTGCAATGATGTACATATCAAATGTCTTTATATTTCCTGAATATATATCGCAGCCCGGATGGATGAAACTAGATCCGGGGTCTTCAAACTCGTTCGATCTTCACTCTAAGTACAAGTTGATCCATGTGAGAATTGCGCTGAAGTCGAACATGGAAAGACATCGCTTGATTATCGGTCAATAATGTAAACCGTTAACAAGCGCGAGAGGAATCACCGATAATGATAATGACCCTCAAGGTACTGCAGTACAATTCACGTGGTGTGAATAAAGGACTTGGCGTCGAACACCACGCAAAATCTTCTGGTCGAAGGTCATTGATGTATACCTGTCGCTGGAAGTGAGAAACTTGCCATTGAGGCATGCAAGCTTCAAAGTACTGAGGGGGGTGTTCCTAGATCTACTTCTTGGATAATGAGCTGAAGTCGACAAGAAGCGATCCGTCAAAGGAGGGCCTTAATGAATCCCACATCAGTGACACGGAACGGAGCTAATGATTTTAGTGGAGGTGAAAACAATCTGTGACATATGATTCAGGGTGGCGATCATGGGTGGATGAAGGATAATGTATGGCAGTGGATGGGACACGGTTGACTCTTTCTGAACAACATCTCTTGAACATATAACGACACTGATGCGATGGATCGGTAGCATTACCCCAAATGTGGATGGTTTGGCGAAGACCATGGTGATGAGACCGGCGAATGAAACAACCCAACCCGATGTGATACGGAGGAAAAGTGTCATGTTCAAGAGCGACTTGCTACCATTAAAGCTTTGAGGTTCTCCCAATTTTTCCCCAGTCATTTCTGACCAGTGCCTCTTTATTTTTGTCAAGCTTGAGGAGGATAACATATGCTTGTTCTATAACCTGCCCTTCGGGCAAGCCCATCGCTATGTTTTAACGAGCCTAGCAATAGGGAAACTCGTTCTCGTCTAAAGACAAGTTTGTCGCTATTTAATCATTTTAACGAGTCTAACGACAAGGAAAACTCGGTCCTTTTCATTTTTAGAGAGTCTGAAAAGGTACAGAAAGTTAACTCCAAAATTCCTTTTTCGTCATCTAATCCATTAAGTCCGAAAAAGTATAAAACAATACAGAAGGGATGAGTTTTCGATAACTTTAACGAGCCGAATAAAACAAGCGCTCGACCTTTTTGTGCAATAATCCCTCAGGTCCAAAAAGATTAAAATCTAAAGGAGGGATAGCTCTTCCGGTCACTTTAACGAGCTGGAAGGCCAAAAATCGGCAAACTTTTCATATTTTACGAGTCAGATGAAAAGAGCTCAAAGAAGACTTGTCTTTTGAGGAACGAGTGATAAACAGGGATAGCAGCAGATTCCAGGTACAGGTTGGAATTTTCCAATCACGGCAGTGTCACAAGGATGGCTAGGTGAAATCACTCTTCGCAGCTGTTCCTCAAAATGGGTAAACAATCATATGGAGGTGAACGATTGGCCAAATGGAATGGAGGTGGCAGGTGCAAACACGACCAAGGCTTTTTATGGCTAATAAATTTACGATCACAGAGATTATTTACCGGGGTATGTTCATTTTTTAATGAGCTTGAATGCTCAATCTTATGTTTATTTTTTAACGAGCATGAACTATGTGCTAAAACTGCTCGGATCTCGCTTTTCTATTTTTTAACGAGCATAAATTCCGCGGTAAAACTGCTCGATTAATTTTGCATGCCCCCAGCATAATAATGCAAACGAGGCGCATGCCCCCTAGACTTCAGGGGGTCGTTTCATTTTTTTAATGAGGTTGACACAGTAAAGAACTATCCTCGACTCCTTGTTTCATTTTTTAATGAGGTTGACAAGAGATAGGAACTATCCTCGAAGCTTTAGATCCATTAAAAATAGAAGGTTTCATATTCCACTGTGGCCATTTCCGCCAGATTACTTGGAGGCGGTAAGGCAAAAGTACCCATGGAAGTAGGGTCTTTTAGGAAAATGACTTCGATATTTTGGAGAGGATGATTGCTTCTATGGATCTTTGGAATGCTTCTTGTAACGAATGGTGGCACAACCTCTGCCGAAGTTGTCATCGAACTGCTTGGTTGATCTTTTCCCTTGCCGTTCGACAACTGCGGATTCCCGCAATCTTTGTTCCTTGTCGAAATCAAAGCATCATCCTATTGCTTGGAAGTTGACAACATTAGCACCTGGCATCGGGAAGCATTTCCACTATCAACCAGATTTTGACCTGGATTCGGAAACGGATCAGTTAACACAGCTGGGGTTTGTGAATTCTTTAAGAATCTTTTAAACTCAGCTTTGTATGGACAGTCTGCTGTCTAATGATCCTCGTCGCATATCAAACATGGAATTTTTGGTTTTCCTTTCCTGGGAGAGTTCGAAGAATTCTTTCCAGAAGATGACTCACCCTGTTTCTTCTTCTTCTCTCTGTTTTGCTTCTTCTTGCTTCCTGGTTGATTGGTTTCTTTGCCTTTGTCTTCTGATACGGCATTTACTTCCGAAGCAAGAATTTCTTCTTTTGCATTTTGATTCGAATTCTTACGGGCTTTCTTTGACGAAGCCTTTATCGATTTCCCGTTTGCCGTGCCAATCACGCCATCACCGGCATGAGAGTCACTATTGGATTTAGGAGGGGGAGGAATTGAAAATTCCGGTCTAGGGGCGTCAGGTATTTTGTCGTAGAGCGTGCTAGACTGAGTATAAACTAAGTCCAAATACTGTGCACGAGCAATAACTTGCTCCTCTGTTACGACTCCCCCTTTGGCCACATCTTTCGTTATAGCAGGAAGTAACGACTTTATAAACCATTCAGCTAACAGCTGATCGGGAACGTATGTTTTCACCATCCTACGACGACGACGCCACTCATGTATATGATCAGATATATGGGTGGCAGTTGTCTGCTTGAAGTTGGTTAATATTTCTGTTCCGGTTTCATACCTTATCGGTAATTGAAAATGGGTTAAGAAAGTCGTGGCTAGGGAACTAAAATTGTCGAAAGAGGCTCTAGGTAATTCAATATACCATTTAGCTGATGGACCTGTCAATGTCCTCTGAAAAAGGCGAAGCCTTATCGAATCGTCGTTTAGGGTGTTCGACGAACACCACAGATGAAAAGTCATCATGTGATTCGACGGGTCTTCACCTGGATTTCCATTGAATTTAGGAATGTCAGATGGAAGTTTATGAGGAATCGCTGGCCACCAAGGGGCATAAGCAATCGGATCGTTGGTTAACCGGTGTAAATTGGGTAACTCTAAAGTTGCCACGAATGGTAACTGTTGATTCAGGTTAGGCGAAGCGTAACCAGGGTACGATGGAATCGCTTGAGCAGTGGGCCTTTGCATACCAGCATAATGTAATTGATGTTGGTATGACTGATACGGTTGGTGGACTTGACCACTGTAAAGTGGTTGGTTTTGACCGTTTTGGATATACGGTTGTCCACTGTTCGCAAAGATCTGCTGCTCAGAACCTTGGTACACCTGCTGGAATTGCGGTTGTTGGTATTGCACAAGCCATGGTTGTGCTATGCTAACCACTGGACCGAGGTGTGGGGTAATTGTACCCGTTTGGACCTGTGTCGCCCCACGAGTTGGCGATTGTGGTTGTGACCCATGGTCAAGGGGCTGTTGCATTACAACCTGAGAAATCTGAGGTTGACATGAAACAGGCATCGCTTGAACTTGTGACACTGTTACAATAGCTGGTGTGGTTGGGATGTTCGTCATAGGTACACACTGTTGCATAGAATATACAACCCTTGGTTGTTGAGGTAGCATAGGTACCCAACTACTTGATGTAATTCCAGTATAACCTGAATACTGTTGAGAACTGCCATATGGATATCCTCCCGGAGGAGGTAATGAAAGGGCATACTGCCCCCCATATGGTAGCAATCCGGAACTCATAGGGATTGTTAGTCCTTGAGGACTGGATGGCCCAAATTGACCTCCATGAGGATCAATCTGTCGAGTTTCAACATAAGAGTTGCCGGGTATTACTCCGGATGAACAAACTGGAACAGACCACACTGTCGAAATAGTCCCTTGGTGGACTCCTTCTAGCTGCTGTGAGCTAGTTGGGACAGCTGGTATGCCGGCAAACATTGTCGAAGTGACGGCAGGGGCTTCCGCTGTCACTGTGTCATTTGACACAGTCCTAGATGATGACGGTTGTTCAGACATTTTAAGTCTATCCAATAGATTGCCTAGCGATTCTACAGGAACTTCCACTTGTGGTGGATTAACTTCTGATGAAGGAAATAGAGTGACCCCGACTCCAAAATGAGTTGGAGTACTTGCTTGCGGATCCTCTGCAATTTCCTCTATCGCAATCAAACCCGGTGGAAGAGGAAGACCGTCAGGTCCGTAAAATATTTCTGGTGCTGAAGAAGTGGTCGCTTCGACAGCGACAGTTGTTTGAGGAACAAAACTCTCTGGACCGGTTACAGATGGAACTGGTTCAGTTATACAAGTATTTTCCCCCAGACTAGGATCAGTATTACCGTCCTTCTGTGGCTGTTGAACTTCTTCTATAGAGGCAGGGTTTCTAGAAATGTTAGGAGTAACCGGAACCTAAGATGCAGTTGGAACACTTGTTCTAACTTTTATAGGAGATTTTGAACCGGTTAAACGAGTTCGCTTTGTCCGTACTGTTTTCGATTCCGGAGACAAAGACGGTTGACTCGTAAGCCTCCGCGAACGACAGGGTTTCAATTGACTTTCTTCCACGATTGCGGATTACTCGATCAACCAAAATATTAAAAGGGGAAATTTGTGTTTCCGAATTGAATGAATTTTATTAGATGCTTTTAGACACAACTTGCTTTTTCACTTTTTAAGAGTCGAGAAAAAGCTAAAGATGACTCTAGTCTCCTTCGATGTATTAACGAGCCCGAAGTGACAAATGCTCGGTTGGACTTTTTCAGTTATAGAGTTTGAAAAAGGCCAAAAGAAACTACTCTGGAGATCTAGGCAGAGGGTGTGCCAAACCTTTCGCAAAACCACAGAATAGGTTTTACAGTACGGGTGGTCGATCTTCGTGAATGATGTGTTCACTGCATTGCGATCAGTAGGGCGGCCGACACGGCTTCCTATGGATAAAAGATATATTCCTATAGGGGTCTCCCAATATATACGCGACGGTACGTGGGAGCACAAGTCTGTATTAGTGCCACCGACTCTCAGGAGGAATCACCCACCTTCGTCGAGATCGACAGTCACTACGTTTAACGACGCCGGAACACGTCTCTAGCTTAGACCTCTATGTGTTTGCGTTATGTTTCAAAGCGTTGTTAGGTTCATTCAATATATTTTAAGTTGATCTTTTTAAAGTTTGCCTTTCAAGGTTCACCACGAGATGTTTGATACAAATTCCTAAATGCAGTCTAAGATGAGAAGCAAGCTTTTTCAATCTTTTCGACTTATGAAAATCTTAACTACTAAAGGAAAAGAAAGACAAAATATTTTCACACAGATCAAAGAGCATACACTAATGCACTTTTTCCCTAAATCAACATGCAAACTTATCAAATGCAAAATGCACAATGCAGGTATTTCTTCTCCCTTTCTTAATGTTGGTGCAATACAAAAAGAAAGCTGTTGTATAACTTCGAATTCAATTTCAAGTGAAAGCAAACAAGCTTGTCCAAAATCAAAAGACACCTTAATATTTACTTGTTTCGACACTAGAAATACATAAATTCAAACCATATGACGAAAGCAAAAGCTCAATCAGCTATGAACAGCAAACAAACTAACTCTTAAGATCAAAACGACACTTATCACAGGTCTAGATCTAAGAGGCCACAGCAAGACTAGTTCACTTTCGTTATGGGAAACTGTAAATGATATAAGAAATACACAAAGAAAAAATACAGTTTCTTTATACAACCGAGGCGGAATAGTGGCAAGGAAAGTTGGTTTCAGATAGGTACATTGACAGATAACAGGCTGCAAAAACAAGGGTGAAAACAGGGCAATAAACAGGAGGGAACCCCAGTAGCACTATGCAAAACTGGTTCAGCGCAGGTAGTACACTGGCAGTTTGACCTTCAGTGCAGGTAGCCCCTTCGGGAACTGCGCTGAAATGCAGACTGCCTTCACAGTGCCTGCATTGAAGAGATAAACTTTCGTTTTTCTCAGTTTCCGGGTCACAGATTGCTCAAAAATTCACAGTTTTTGGCCAAATCAGAAGCTATCAGTCAAGTACACACTAAGGGATGAAAAGGAGGATGAAAAGCTATCACTAAGAGCTGTTCAGAGTCCTTGTAGATCAGCTCTTCAAATCATAAACATGCCCAGAAACTGAGCTAGAGTAGCTGCCCTCTACTTTGCATTTGAAAGATCCAAATGCAGCTCGATTCGGTACTCCCTGTGTTTATGAAATGAATAGCAAAAACACAAACAACCAACAAGATACGATCCCCAGTGGAGTCGCCAATTTGTTGTTGGGAAAAGTATCCAATACGGAATGACCCTATCCCACTCTAAGGGTGATGGTACCTCAGCAACAATCAAAGCAAAGCTATTCGAGATTACTTCTTTACGAGATGTAAGAGAGGGGAGAAAGAGATCCACTAACCGTTGTCTTCCGCTAATGATTGATCCAATCTTCTCTCTTTGCTGCTTGCTCCTAGCTCCTTGCTCTTTCACTGGCCCAGCTACACCAAGATCCTGCAAAATGGCAAGAGAGGGAAACTACAAGAAGCGTACATTCATAATTGATTCAAGGATTAGAATAAATAAAATACACAAGTATAGCAATACACCATTGAGACACATGCATATAGAAGAACCTCAAATGCTTTATTAATGGAAGAAGTAAAGTTCAGGAAGTGATACAACCATAAAAGGCCCAATCCAGCATCACCTCCCAGCAGAAAGAAATCTCCTCTTCACCTCCTTCAAGCAAATCACCCAATAGTTCTATACTCAAACCAACAGCACTTCCTTACATTCACAAGATTCCAGCCTCCCTAGACCTCATGAGAGAGCTCTATATATAGGAGTTTTGGAGAAAGGATGAGTCAGCTTGTAGCTGGCATGAAGCTGACTAGTGTCCTCTCCCACTTCAGTTATTCTTCAGTTCTTGAGTCCACTTGGAGGTTCTTGCTTCCACTTGGAGATCTAGACCCTCTTACTCATCACCAGTCGAATTCCCTGATCCAAGTGTCATTTTGGAAGCTTCCTGGGCATTGACACCTTGAAGAATGGCTGTGCCACTTGTCCCAACTCGCCCAGCGCAGGTAGCCTTCCTTGCAGTTGACATTCAGCACAGGTACACAGTGGAGCAGTTGACATTCAGCGCAGATGCTCAGTGGAGCAGTTGACATGATCCAGAATTAGCTTGTTTTTGAGTGTTTTCAGGCGGAGAACTGTTATTTAGTGCTGTGGTTTGCTGACCTTGTTCCTCTAGGGGTAGGAACAACATGTTTAGGGACTTTGGATCCCTTATATTATTGACATTTCATGCTTCATGCTGTAAGGCACAAAAATGTCTATAACAAAGGCTGAGGATTCGTAGGAAGGGTGTCTCCCGCACTAAATGGCCCCTTCCGCGAGTTCTCCACCATCAGCTCGGAGTTCAGCATCCCACCAAAGTTGATTTCCAAAGGCAGCCAAGCAGCTTTTATGAAGTGGCTGAGTACTTGTAGTTTTGAGCAGCCAAGCCCCTTGAATTAAGGAGGATTGCTAGAGGTCCTTGTAATGCATAAGTAGGAAGGCTTCCAGACTTCATAGGTTACTTGTTGAACATTTGTATTTCGCACTATAGTGCTGCTCTGCTTCTTAGCCCATTTTGGAGCTTTTGCTGTAACACATTTTGGACATGGTTGTTTTTTGAGTAATGGAAACCAGTTTCATGTTGAATCAGTTCTGAGCTTCTTTGTAGGAGCCTGTAGCTCTTGGGGTTGGGCCCAACCCAAGTGCCAGGGCCTCCTCTGTGTACTGTTATATGTTTTTTGTTGTCTTCATAAAATAGTTTCTGCTAGTAGATTAGAATCTTGCTTGGTTATCTAGGTCATTTTTTATGATTGAAAAAGCTTTTTGTGGTTCAGAGTGATTTGATAGGTTGAAAACAGAAAATATATTCAAAAAAGGCCATCAAGAAACCTTGGATCTCACCTCTCCCTCCTTGGGACCATGAGCTGAGACCCAAGTGTCCTTGCTGTCACAAAAACACTATTTTTGCTTCTTCATGCAATTGCTAGTGTTAGTTTCTCAGTTGCAAAAGTTGATACCAGATGTGATTACATGCTTAGATCCATTATTGCTTGGTTTTCATAAGTTGTTCTACATAAATTTCTACCAATGACTTTATGTTCATCATGGGTGCTGGTTCCTAGGTCAAATTAGGTTAGAATAGCTAGATACTTGGTTTTCATGGTCTTTGTTTGGTCAGTTTCAAGAAGTAGTGTGCAAAAAACTTGTGATACCTCCCTGCCTACCCTTCCACCATCAGTGCAACCTTTTCCATCGCCTAACTCAGATTCTTGCCCTTCGTTTGCCACATTTTCTCACTTTGACCTAATTTCCATATTTTTGTGCAACATTGCTCTATCCATCCTTGAACAAATACAACCATCCTCATCACTTCTTAGCTTCATTTTCCAGGCTTTGAACCTCTTCACACCCTCATCCAACCTCCATCTCCACTTCTCCACCTTTCTTCCACCTTCAACCCTCCAAAATCTCCTTTCGGAACATCCTGTAGAACCCCTACAGACTTCCTGTAGAAGATCACGAGAGCGGTTTGTCGAGATCCGACCATGGTGAAACTCTCTGGAAGGGTGTTAGGGACCCCTTAGGCCCTCTTCTCACCTTCCCAACCTCTTGCAAGCGCCCTCACCATTTCCTTCCATCAATCAACCTCTGCATAGTCAAAATAGTTAAGCACATGCATAATAATTCTACAAGATTACTCAAAAATACAAAAGGACATTCCTTTTCAGATTTCACTGCAAGAGTAGCTTAGTCACATGCATTCTACATTTCTAGAAGTCAATGGCACCCATTTCCACTGCTTTCATCTCTTTTCTTGCACCAGTAGGGTTAGTCTGTAAAACTAGGGTTTGCTAGGGTTTGCATTCCTTTTCCACTTTCAGCTTCTTTTTGCAAGTAGACTAGCTTCCTATGAGTTAGATTTCATCCATCACTGTTAAAAGCTTCTTCTAAGAGCTCATAGAAGTTGGCTTAAGCTCCTAGCGGACTTGTGCCAGCTGATCTAGTGACAGCCTGCGGCAAGAGCTAGTACTTGTGCATATAGCACCATCGCTTCCAAGTTTGTTATGAACTACCGGGTTGATAAGAGTAAAGAAGGGATTCCCAGGAGTTGCAGCATTATCGCTGCAATACTGGAGCCCACCACACACATGCGACTCACAATCGAAGGTCTCGAAACCCTTTGGCTGCTCAATGTACACCTCCTCCTCAATATTCCCATTGAGGAAAGTTGTCTTCACATCCATCTGGTGGATCTTCCACCCCATCTGAGCTGATAGTGCCAATATCGATCAAATTGATGAGTACCTTGCTACGGGAGCAAAAGTCTCATCGTAATCGATCCCCTCGACCTGTGAGAAGCCCCGAGAAACAAACCTTACCTTATGTTTCTCAACACTGCCATCAGCTGCTTGCTTTACCTTGTAAAGCCATCTGGAACTCACCATTGACTTGCCTTGAGGCCTTGGGACAACATCCCACACACTGTTCCGAATGATAGAGTCATACTCCTCTACCATTGCATCAACCCAGACTGGTTGCTGCACTGCCTCCTCGAATGAAGAAGGTTCGGTATCTACACACTCCCCAACCAAGGCCATGTACCCATTGTACCGCTCGGGTGACCTCCTCTGTCTGCACTGAGAAGATGGCTGTCCCACATTCTCCCGCACATCCAGCATCAACCCGTCAGCTTCCCTTGAGCATTTCCACCCATCTCTGGAAGTATCAACATGAGTGGATGTTTCCACTCCCGGTTCCTCTGCATGCGTCTGCTCTGCATCAATCTGAGGCTCCTCATCCTTAGGAACTAAAAGTTCCTCATCTGCATGCAACTCGAGCTCCCTCTCAAGTGATAAGTACATGGCTTTCTTCTCATCGAACTTCAGATCCCTGCGTACCATAGTCCTCTGAGTCGAAGGCAGGTACACCCGATAGTTGCGGGGTGTATATGTGTACCCCACAAGTATACCCAACTTAGTTGTTGGGTCTAGCTTCTTCCTTGCATCTTTGGTCGCATGACAATAAACTGATGATCCAAAGATTCCAAAGTGACTTACATCAGGTTGCTTCCTAGAATAGGCCTCCATAGGTGTCTTCATCCCCAGTATACGGTGCGGGCCTCTGTTCTGCAAGTACACTGTTGTATTGCATGCCTCAGCCCACAAATGCAATGGTAGGCTTTGGTCATGCAACATCGCTCGAGCTGCTCCCATAATTTATCTATTTTCCTTTCGGCCACCCCATTCTGCTATGGATTATGGAGTGCCATAAATCCCGTTTAATACCTTTTGCAGCACAGAAGTCTTTAAACTGCTAGGAGACATACTCCCCACCATTGTCGTTATGCAAGGCTTTTATTTTATTTCCAGATTCTTTCTCTACCAAGGCTTTAAACTCACAAAACCTCAAGAAGGTTTGATCCTTCTTTTACATAAAGTAGATCTAGCATCTACGAGAAAAATCATTAATAAAAGTAACATAGTACCTTTGTTTAGCGGTGGAGGCTGTAGAGAAGGGTCCACAAACATCTAAGTGAACTCACTCTAGGATTGCTCCAGCTCTACTGTCTCGATCCGGAAAGGAAGATTTCGCATACTTACCCAAGGTACAACCTTTGCATGTAGTCATCTGCTCAAGTTTTCCCTTGGGTAATCCGGTAGAAATCTGCTGCATGATCTTTAGGGCTCCATGGTGCAAGTGGCCCAGTCTTCTATGCCATAGCTCGCCAACATCTTGGCTCTGCACCATCTCAGCTTTGGAACTCAAAGCAGCACAGTTTCTACCTCCAGCTTGTAGAGATTCTTAACTCGAACTCCTATTCGCTTTGTCTATCCAGTACCGATATGCCTCAGGAATACCTTTCCTTGACTAAAGACTACATCATAGCCTTTATCTTCTAGCATAGCGACAGACACAAGATTCTTCTTCAGACCTGGTACATACTTTACATCAGTCAGGGTGAGGGGAGCTCCATGCTCCCTCTGAAACACAACCGTACCTTCACCTGAAACATGGTACTTTCCATCATCACCCATCTCGATCCGCATCTGGAGATCCTTCTCCTCCAAGGTACTGAAAAGATTCTTGTCACCTGACATGTGGAATGAAGCTCCACTGTCTAGGTACCACACACATCCCACCATGGATGAAACCATGCATGCGATAAGCGAGAAATCTAGCTCAAACTATGAGGGCAGTGCCTCACCATCAGATCCCTTTGAGGAACCCTTATTGGATTTCTTTTGTGGACAATTTGTAGCATAATGGCCCACTTCATGACAATGAAAGCATCACACTTTCCATTTGTCAATCTTCTTCCCACCATGGGAAGAACCTGATTTGGGATGGGACACCTTTCCTTTCCCTTTCCTCGCCTTACTCGCTAAGGCTAGATTTTCCTCATCATCTTGCTTCGATGAGGATCGATCTCTAGTGCTTCTTTTGATTTCCTCCTGCATCAGATCCGACCAAAGTCGTTCCCAATCTAGTAGTTTTTCTCTTCCATTAACTGAGTCTTGGTAGCTATGCCAGCTCTTAGGAAGACCGAGGAGTGGAAGACTCACCATGTCATCATCAGTGGTCATGATCCCTACACTTCCAAGCTCATCCCTGCAGGTGGTGAGCTTGTTCAGATATGTGGAGATCGTGTCACCCTTTTCACACTTGATCTTATGAAGCTTGTCTTTCAGCGCCAACTTCCTCTAATCGCTACTGTTCTAATATAAATCTTTCAATGTTTTCCACATCGAAAACAGGGTCTCCTTCCCATGGAGGCTTGAGACAATGTGGTCTCGAACTCCCTACAGGAGGATTCTCCTTGCTCTAGCCACACATTTCTTCCATTCCGCTAGTTGAGTAGCATCAGTCGGCTTGGGGACTTCTTGATCAATGAAGTCCTTTAGACTGTTATCTTCTAACACTACCTCCATGCGATCCTTCTAGGTTATATAATTCGAGTTGCCATCAAGGGCATACATGAGTCTTAAACCACTAAACGTCATAGGTGAAATAGAGATGTGATAAGAACTTGATTTCTATATTCAAGAACCAAAATTCAACTTCTCCTTCTTCTATACCATTCTTCGCCTTGATCACCTTTTCTCTGATACCATGTAGAAATTCCCACTATAGATCAAAAGATTATGCAATATACTAAAACACAATACAAGATCTACTTCTACAACACTTTGCAGAATCTTAATCGAATTGAGCAAGATCAAGAGAACACATATAACTGAGAATTGAGAAATCAATCACACATAACACAGAATAAATAACCTAGGGAAAGCCTCAACCTAAAACCCCAACTCTGTATTATCATACAAGTGGAAATCTTGTTCAAGTTACAAAAAGAATCAACTCTCAAGCTATCCTGCTCTCTCTGCAATCAAACAATACAACTCATAGACTGAATAGACACTGTATATGTCCTCCTCAAGCCCTCCAAGCCTCCTATTTCCTTGCACAATTTTTCTTGGGGTCCAATGATGTCACATGTGTGAATTTCCCTCATCACACTCACTAAACCTGAAGAAGTAACTGCGTAATCCTCAAGGAAAGAATTCCTTCTGCATGCAAGGAATATTCACAATGGAATATTCTAGCAACTGATAGTACATTGCCCCTCCATCTGATCTCAACTGGGTCTCTGTCTGAATTGACATGCATGAGTTATTTATGAGAGAATACTCAGTTATCTGAAGTGCAGTAGTTACATGCATGCAAGCATTAACTAACTGAACTTACATTAATTCAACAAACTGTTTGAATTAATCTAACTGGACTTGACTCAGTTAACTAAGTCAACTAATTACAACTCAATATTACAACTCATCTTTATCTCTTTAACTGATGGATAAATTCCTCAATTAATGGAAAAACTGTTGCATGTCCCCACATAGACTTCAAATTTGATTTTCCTTAACTAATTAACTCAAGATGAATTAATTAATTAATTTACAAAATTCTACTAAGATCATATTCGAATTTTATTTCACTATTTTAATTTAGGGACTGACTAAAATAGGAAGGTAACCCAAAATGCTATTTATAGAATGATATTTTTAGCACTTCCATTTTCCATCCATTGTTTTTAAGATCAACACTCGCTGAACTACTATTTATAGCAGTGCTATTTATAGCAATTCTATTTTTAGCATTTCTTGTTGCTATTTTCAACACAATATTCATATTTTGAGAGTTGGAATGAAGGGACATATTGTCATGCTCAGACTATGAAGGTTATATGAGCGTGGGGAAAATATTGGGGACAAAACATAAATAAAGTTTGCCCAATATTTTCCCCTCATATAATCTTCATATTTTGAGAGTGGGAATGAAGGGACATAATGGGTGGAACATAGATATGAGTGTGGGGGAAAATGGTGAGTAAAACGTTCCTCATATTTTGAGGGTGAGGGTGTTATAAACAAAGACACTACTAAGAGGAGGGTGAATCAATAGTTAAGCTTTTCAAGCTATTTAACAACTATTCATAGCATCATAAATGAATCATGTGAAACAACAAAATCATTAACACACACATATGCAAATATAAAGACATCAATCTTTGACATCAATCTTCTTCTTTATTCTTTTTGCAAAGTGAAGTTACAATTTGCGATTTCATCACTATTTGGAAGCTTCTACTTATAGATTTCTTAGGCTACCCACCTGAAAGAAGCTACTACTCCCCAATTTATTAGCACTACAACAAAACAGGCATTTGCGCTAGATTTAGCACCAGATTCTAGTGCATTTTTTTCTCAATTGGGATGAGCAACCTGGTGCTAAATCTAGCTCTATTGTACAATTTTTAAAGCATCCTTTTTTGCACTAAATTTTGCATCTTTTTTATGCCAAATTTTCCATCATTTTCTGCATCATATTTTGCACCAAGATTTTCATTTGGTTTTACAACAGGTTTTGCTTCTAGTTTTGTGCCTTTTTTGCATCTATTTTTGCATCATTTTTTGCTTCCTCTTTTGTGGAATTCTTTGCTTCTATTTTTGTGTCATAATTTGCATAGATTTTTACACCATCTTTGACATCTTATTTAGCGCCTTTTTTTACATCCAATTTGTGCCAATTTTTGCATCTGGTCTTATGCCATCTTTTGCTTCTAATTTTGTACTTATTTTTACATCTATTTTTGTGCCAATTTTTGTGCCTTTTTTTACACCATCTTTTCCATCCAATTTTGCACCATATGTTGAATCTGATTTAGTGCCAAATTTTGCATGCATTTTTGCACCATTTTTTGCATCCACTTTTGCATTTTATTTATCTCCCTTTTTTGCATCCTATTTTGCACCATATTTTGCATTTAATTTTGCATCATTTGTTGCATCCAATTTAGCATCATTTTTAACACCATTACTTGCATCCAATTTTTCATCCTTTTGAGCATCTAAATTTGCATCCTATGTTGAACCATATATTGCATCCATCTTTGCATCCCATTTTGTGTCTATTGTTACGTTCACTTTTGAGCCATTTTTTCGTCTACTTTTGCATTTGTTTTTGCATCAAGTTTTGAATGATTTGTTGCATCATTTTACATCCAATGTTGCATCTCAATTTGCATCCAAAATTGAGCCATTTTATGCCCATTTTTGCACCATTTTTTCTTCTTTTGTGTCCAATTTTGCACCATTTTTTATGTCCAAATTTGCATCCTTTTTGGTATCTAGTTTTTCATCCTTTTTGGCTTCCAAATTTGCATCCTTTTTTATGCCACATTTTGTGTCCACATTTGCATCTCATTTTGCACCTAGATTTTAGTTGGAATTTTCATCTAGTTATGCATCATCTTTGACATCCTTGGTTTCACCATTTTTTAGTCCCATTTTGCATCTTGTTTTGTGTCTTTTCTTACATCCTTTTTGCATCCTAATTTTACACCATTCTTTGCATCCTCATTTTGGTGTCCATTTTTGCATCCTTGTTTGCACCCAATTCGGTATCCTTTCATATGCCCTATTTTGTTCCCTTCTTTGTGTCTAGTGTTTCACCCTTTTTTAATTTTACTTTAAAAACCTTTTTGTGTCATTGTTTGCATATTGTTTTGATGGCTAGTTTAACATCCAATTCTACTCCCAATTTTTCATCCATGGTTAAATCCACTTTTGGCTTCTTGTTTAGAGTTTTACTTTTATTTCCATTTATGAACACCTCTATGGGTTCATTTTACTAAGTTCATTTACATAGTGAAATATATTAAATTTTCTAAATATCATTTTGCTGTAGGATTTAATGCATGGTTAGATGAAAACAAAACCCTCTTAGTTTATCTCAGAAACCTAGGACAAACCAATTAAGAGAAAGGTTGTTCTAAGGCTTAGGATTCTTAGTAGATCAAGATGTAGAGTATAGATTAAGAAAAAGAGAATGAATTCTTGTGAGTCCTCGTATGCAGGTCTTCTTGGAGTTTTTCGTATAGCCAAGAAGCGCTTCTAGCTAGCTCCAAAGCTTGGTCCTACACATAAGAGAGAGAATAAAGCAACCTTCACAACATAATATCTTAATAATCAAAACTATAAAAAAACATATAAATATTATTGAATAAATAAATATAAACCAAAAACCCATGCATACATTAGTTAAATAGAAGAAGTAAAGAATGAATAGAAACATATGGAAGGAAGAACAACTGATCTATATGAATAAAGGAGTTGGAGGAAAGTTACAACAATCAGATATAGTTGCAACATCACCTCCCCCAACTCATAGCTCCAAAACTCTCCCTCTCAAGACAGATCTCAAGAGCGTGACAATACAAAATTCCCATCATTTTTTCAATGGCCAAGCCTCTAATATATAGGAAAGTGGAGGCTATGAAGATTTCCAAAATTCCTCATTAGTTCAATTTGGGAAAAATCTTTTGGGTAAATAATGTTTCCTCATATAAAAAAGGAATTTTCCACTTTTTAGATGCTTTTGTGCTTAGGAAAAAGCTTCCCCGTGCTTTATGGCTCTTTCCCACTTTTGTATGCTTTTATTTTTTAGGAAAAAGCTAAATATGAGGATAAAGAGATTACATTCCACCATATGTTTCCGAAAGTGACCAAGAATGTCAAATTCAAATTCTAGTTTGCTTATGTTTTAGTTTTTTTTTAAAATATATATTTAGTTTTAGTATTTTTTTTTCTAGAAAAATATATTTTGTTTTTGGTATATTTTTCTATAAGAAAAATTATATTTTGTTTTTATAAAATGGATTTTAAACATTCCATTCATGCTAAATTTGTGATTTTATAATAGGAGTTTAAATTATATATAGTAAAGTAACTTAATGTCATGTGTCGTGTTGCTGAGATGGGTGTTATACATCTCTTTCTTGCTAAGTTACAGAATGTGCTTGAGTTTTCTTAATGCAATAAAACTAATTATGTTCTTCATGATATCTTGAAATGTTCATCTTGAACCAGGCTAATAAAACAATAAAGTTAAAATAGGTTTTCCTTTGTCCTTTATAGATCTTTGTCCCCATTAATCTTGGTCTTAATAGATTAATTGTCTTGTGGTGGCCTTGAGTGGTCACTTCCATTAGTTGCATGCTTTGTAATTTTCAGTTAGTGACATTTTTTAGGCTTGATAATATGTTATTTAATTTCCCTTAAGGCCATCAATTGATCAATTTCCCTTAAGGCCATCAAGTTCACCATTTGGTCCCAGGTTAAGGAAATATAGGAGTCATGAAGTGGAATTGTCCAAGCACTTAAATCTTGAGACATGTTTCTTTTTAGTCACTTTATACTTTCTTTCTATGTAAATTTTTGATGAAAATAGTCTTGGAACATGAGGGGCGTCAATAGTAAGCGAAAACAAACTCCTAAAAGAAAAATGGTATGCAAAGCACCCATAAATAATGTTGATATAAGAAGCAAAAATATTAAGTGAGGTTCAACCTCATATAATTAGAAAATGGGAGAGGAATTTCCAAGTAGTAGTGATTGATGCTTAGAGATACTTGGGTGGAATGGTTATTATTTGAAATGATTAAGACATCAAGGTTACCAATATGTTTACCACTTTTCGCATTATGACAATACAATTTTAGTTAATTGACATTGAGGACTACTACCATGTATCCAATGTCTATGACTCCAATATCGCAAATGGAAAACCTCTATTTCTCAATTATATTTCTAGCACAAGTAATTTATACTCCCCATCTCTATGGATTGTTGGGAGTGACTTCAATATTATAAGTGTCTCGAGGAAAAGAAAGAATGAATCGAAATGTTTAACAAGATATTTTGTAAGCTATACCATTAAAGCCACAAAGTAGTCTCCATTAAAGTTGTCAAGAAACGAGTCTCCAACCCACACATGTGGATCAATGAGATGTAATACATGTGTGTGTGGTTACGAACTCAATACACCTCTATAATAACTCCACAAACTTATGTATTTCACTCTGTCACATAAATTGACAGTAGTGTGACATAAGTAAACCAAGAGTAGACATGAAAGCCTTAGGAAACAAACATTCCTTTGATCCTCAATTAGGTGCTTAAATGATGAAGTGAAAATGCAAGGAGAAAAGAAGAATTCATGATTTAACCATCACATACATGTGATCAAGTGTGACTAGGAGTGTATATATTCATATATTTTCCAAAGAGGGAGTGAATACATGAGTTACCATTTATTGGCCCTTATTTTTCTTTCTTTTTCATTTTCTTATATATAGGACTTAGGAATAAGGTTTTCATAAGTTTGGCACAACTCATAGATATAAGATTTACATGAATTTTCACTTCAACCTTAGAGTTTAGACTTAGATAAATCAATATAGTGTATGTTTAATGATTTTGGCTTTCACTTTTTTATTATATTTCATCACAAATACAAAAGGGGAAATATTTTGCCACAAATCTATGAATGCTTAATCATAAAGTCGTCATGTGATGAAAACAAATTAATGATGTTATTCTCTACGAAAATGATGGGTATTCTTGAGAAAATCTTATGCTTGTGGATGTTTCCTCCCTGGTTGAGAGGGAGTGAGGGTAGACACCATGTTATCCATGTGTCATGTACTATGGCTAGGATTAACAATCGTAAGCCTAGTAAAGGCACTAGTAGGGATAATGGTGGATTGGATAAACATCTGGGACCAATATTCTTTGAGAATTTGGACATTGACTAGGACTAATCGCCATAAGTCAAGTACATTAATCCAAGATAAGAATAGTCATGAGGATTGACATTTTCTGGTGTCAAATATTATGATAGTGGATTAGGAAATGATCATGTGAGGACATACCTGGTAAACATCTTGGTGGGCTAAGTGCCTTGAAAGGCAGTGGTGTCCAAATTTATGCCTCCCAACATTGTGCTCTGATATAATGGAGAGATAAACTTGTTAGTCAAGGCCTTACTATTTTGAAAATTTTGGCTATGATGATGTAAATCATCATTGATGCTTATCAATCTAGATCCCTTCTTATATGAATATTTCAACTTGAGAGTACTTTTTTGTCTCATTATGAGTACCTCGCTAGTTTAGAGGGAGGGTCATCATCTTCATTATTGCCATCATCACCACCATCAATGTGATCATTATTGTCATCATTTCATTATCATCATAATCACCATTCATGTCTTCTTCATGATCATGATCATCATCATGATTTTGTATATTGTCGTCAATTGTTCATAATTATAGGTATCATAAGAAATATCACCAACCTTAGGACACATGATATATGAAAGAAAAATAACCACTTTATTTTTTAGAAATGATTGATGATCATCAACATCACTACCATTATCATCGTCATTATAATTGTCATCATCCCCATCATCATAACTAATATAAGTTTTATCATAATTTTTGTCATCTTCATCATGAACATCATAATCATCATTCATTTCATTATTGTTCTTGATTATGACCAAGATGAAAATAATGATAATGATGATCAGATGATGATGACTTGGAAGATGACGCCAAAGATAATTATTATGATTTTTACCATGATAACATTTAAAAATTGGGAGGAATGGCCAAGGTCATTAGCATCATCATCATTTTCATTGTAACTCCCATCGTCTTTATCATCATTGTCATTATCATAACAATCGCAATTCATGTCATCGTCATCATCCTCATTATCATCATCGTTATAATTATTGACATTGTCATCAGTTGTTCATAATTTTCAATGTCATAAGAAATATAATCAATGCAAAAGATATGATGTGTGTTGGAAAATGGATGCAAAAGTAAACAAAAAAATGGGGGTAAAAATAGATGTAAATTTGGATGAAGAGTGGACACAACATAAGTAGATGCAGAACAAGACAGAAAAATTGAACAAAAGTGGATGAAAAAGTAGATGCAATAGTTCATACAAACTTGAACACAAAATAGGACTCAAACATGGATGAAAAAGTGGAAGAAAACATGGGCACAATAGTAGGCATAAAACTTAGCATGAATTGTGGTGAAACAAATGTGGATACTCCAATGAATGTAAAAAAAAAGGGACACAAACTTGAATGCAAAAAGGAGGAAAACTTGGATGAAAAAAGGGATGTAAACATGGCCAAACATGGGTGCAATAGTGAACATAAAATTAGTTGCAAAACTAGACAAATCAAAAGTGGATGTAAAAGTAAATTCGAAATGGGATGCAAAAGACATAAACAATATTTGATGCAAACTTGGACACAAAAGAGGATGCAAATATGGATGCAATAGTGGAAGAAAATGTGGGTTGCAATGATAGGCATAAGATATGGCACAAATAATAGCACAAAAAAGGTGGATGTAATAATAGACACAAAAAAATATGCAAACTTAGATGCAAGACAAGATGCTATAAGGGATGTAAAAGTGGATGCAAACATGGGTGCAACATGAGAAACAAAATTGAATGCAAAATATGGATGAAATGGAAGTACATGCAAAAGAAGATACAAAATGAGATGCAAAACCCAACACAAAAGTGGATGCAAAAATAGATGAAATATTTTATGCAAAAGAGGATGTGAAGATGGATGCAAAATTGGAAGCAAACGTGGGTACAACAGTATGTGCAAAACATGGAACAAATTTTGTCACAACAAAAGTAGATGTAATGATAGATGCAAAAAAAGAAGCAAATGAAGATGAAAAATAGGATGCAAAAAGGGATGTAAAAGTGGGTGTAAACATGGGTGCAACAATGGATGTAAAATAGCTTTTGCAACTTATTTGAAAGAGCAATTTTGTCCCAACAATTAGACTTGTAGCATAAAGAACATGTTTAATACATATGATTCGACCAAAAACTAGTTACTACCAAAATTCAACCAAAAAAAATATTACTGCATAAAAATAGAATTAAAAACAAAAAAATAAAAACAAAAATTTCCCAAATTAAAAATAAATAAATGATAAACTTTTTTTTACCAAAATTTAGTGATTTTTTTAGTGCTAATACTAACATCACCATTACAACAAGATATTTTTTTAGTGCTAATACTGCCATTACAACAAGATATAAGAGGGATATAATGCAAAAAGTTTAATAATAATATGTATGTAGAAGATGGTCTTCAGACTGGTGAATTCATGATAATCAATGGGACTACAGTCAAAATAATTGGATGTTATTTACTTTTTTACATAGATTGTCAAAATAATTGCATAAATCGATTTTTTTTAACCAAAATTTAACAAAAACTTTGCTAGTGCTAACATTAGAACCACCATTACAACAAGATATCTTTCTAGTGTTGACAACACCATTATAGTAAGATACCTCAAGAGAGACAAAAAATTTAAAAAGTATGATAGTAATATGTATCCAGAAGATGGTAGTGAAACTAGTAATTGTTCATTCTCATTATCATAATCATTGTCATCATCATCACCATCATCCTTGTCATCGTTATTACCATCATTACATTATCATCATAATCACCATTCATGCCATCATCATCAGCTCCATCATCATCATCATTATGGACATTGTTTGCAATTGTTTATAATTATAGACGTTGTAAGAAATATCATCAACCCAAAAAATGTGATCAGTGCTAGAAAAGGGTTGTTTAGGACACATTGATATACGTAAGAGAAATAACAACTCTATTTTTGAGAGATGATCGATGATCATCATCATCACCACCATTATCATCGTCATTGTCATTTTTATCATCCCCATCATCATCATTAATGTAATTTCTATCAGCATTATTGTAATCATTATCGTCATTCATGCCATTATTGTTTTTGTTGATGACCTAGATGAAAATGATGATGATGACACCAAAGATAATGCTTATGATTATGACAATGACAACATCTAAAATTGGGAAGATTCGCCAAGGTCATTAGCGTCGTCATCATCATAATCATTGCCATCATCATCATTAATGTCATTGTAACCACTGTCGTCTTTATCATCATAATCACAATTCATGTCATCGCCATCATCTTCATTTTCATCATTGTCAATATTATTGACATTGTCATCAATTGTTCATAATTGTCAATGCCATAAGGAATATCATCAATGCAGAAAATATGATGAGTGTTGGAAAAGGGATGCAAAAGCGAACATAGAAATGGGGGCAACAATAGAAGTAAAATTGGATGAAAAGTGGATACAACATAAGTAGATGCACAACAACATGAAAAACCTAACACAAAAGTGGATGCAAAAGTAGATGCAGTTGTCAATGCAAACTTGGATGCAAACATGAAGGCAAAAGTGGAAGCAAACATGGGTCCAATGGTAGGTGTTAAACTTGGCACAAACTGTGGTGAAACAAATTTGGATGCAACAACGGACACAAAAGTAGATGCAAAAATGGATGAAACAAAAGTGGATACAATAGGGGATGCAAAAACATACACAATATCTGATGCAAACTTGAACACAAAAGTGGTTGCAAACGTGGAAGCAAATGTGGTTGCAATGGTAGGCGCAAGATATGGTGCAACAAAAGTGGATGTAACAATAGACAAAAAATATGCAAAATAAGATGCAAAAATGGATGTAAAAGTGGAAGAAAACATTGATGCAACAGGCAAAACAAAATTGGATGAAAAAAATGGATACAATGGAAGTAGATGCAAAAGTAGATACAAAACGAGATGCAAAACCCAATGCATAAACCTGACACAAAAGTGGATGCAAAAATAGATGCAATATTTGATGCAAAAGAGGATGTGAACATGGATGCAAAATTGGAAGCAAACGTGGATACAATAGTGAGTGCAAAACATGGTGAAAATTATGGCATAACAAAAGTGGATGTAATGATAGATGAAAAAAAAGAATCAAAGTATGATGCAAATGAAGATGTAAAAAGGGATGCAAAAAGTGAAATTTAAAATGGGTGTAACAGTGGATGCAAAATTGTATGCAAAAGTGGATGCAATAGAAGTCGATGCAAAAGTAGATGCAAAACGAGACACAAAACCCGATGCAAATCCTGGTCCAAAATTGGATACAAAAAGGGATGCAAAAATAGATGTAGTAGTTGATGAAAACCTAGATGCAAATGAGGATGCAAACGTGGATGCAAAATTATAATCAAAAGTGGGTGCAAAAGGAGGTGGCAAACTAGGCGCCAATTGTGGCACAAAAATATTAGATGCAATAGTGGGTACAATAATAGATGCAAAAGAGGATGTAAATATGGATGCCAAACAAGATGGAAAAGTGGATGCAACAAAAGTAGATGCAAAATTATATGCAAAACTAGACACAAAACTCGATGTAAAACGTGGCGCAAAAGTGATGCACAAATGGATGAAAAAATGGATGCAAAAAATGATTTAAAAAAGGATGCAAAAAAGGATGCAAAAGTTGATGCAAGTGTAGGTGCAAAAAGTGGATGCAAATGAGGATGCAAAAGTATGTCAAACAAAAATAGATGCCAAAATTGATGCAAAACCTGGAACAAAACCTGGTGCAAAGGATGACACAAAACTTGGCATAAAATTTGGTGCAAAACGTGGTGCAAAACCTATTGCAATACCTGGTGCTAAACTTGGTGTAAGATTTGGTGCAAAACTTGATGCAAATTTTGTGTCAAGTTTTGCACCATATTTGATAAATGGATGCAAATAGCACCAAAAATGGGCTCTAGATGCAAAAAAAGAAGTAAAAAGGGACGCTAATCGCTGGTTTTGTTGTAGTGTAGCTACTACTGAAAGGAGCTACTACCTTTGATGTATCAACTGCAACTAAGAGGAGCTCCAACCCCTGATTTTTTACCAACCTCTACTGGAAGGAGTTACAACCCTTGGAATACAAGGTACAACCTTCTAGTCACGTTGGTCCATATTTCATACTATTTTCAAACTTAAATCAACAAGTCTTTCTTTGTTCAAACATAATTTCCCCTACTGCTATACTTCAATGCCTTCCTTTAATATATAAACTCTTTTCTTGCTATCTTAAAACACCTTTCTATTTACATACCTTAACCACCTCAAATCACCAATATCACCATTAAAACACCTTCAATGCCTCCAAAATTTACTCATGATTAATCACTGAATCATATATGTTGTTCACCTAAACTTTGATGCATTCACACCCTCATGCATCTATGAAGATCACCATATTCGTTGGTACAATTATTCTTATAAAGGAATTAAGTTGATATTTTTAGTCACTAGCTTTATAATTAACTCAATAGTTTAACATGCATGAATTCTTATTTTTAACTCATTTACTGCTTCTGTCATGTCCACTCGATTTTTTTTAATGTTCTTCAATTTTCGCTCACTGTTCTTATGAGAAACTCTAAGCTAAAATACCAATTTACTCATTTCTAGTATGTTACAGGATTTAGCAATAACTTTAGCTACAATTCTAAATCTAGCGAATTGCAAGTTTTAGCCAAATTACCAAACATGTCTGCATGTCTTTCCATTCTGCCAAAAACTGACAACTCATTCATGTGCTTTTCACCAGTTTTAGTGCACTTCCAGTTATGGTGGACTCCTCTAAGTTTAATTGTCAACTCGTTCATATCCATAGACCCATAGGCACTTTCCGCCAAATATGGCACAAGAGTTCCAAAATCTTGATTATGGACCAGTCTTAGCCCTTTATCCCTTAAGCCACAGTTCTTATAAATATGAGGCTAAAGGTCACAAATCAAGACTATTGATGAGTTAGCTTGCGCCCTTTACACAACCCTAAGGCTCGAGTGCTTTATTATGTGCCCACAACACTAACACATGAAAACCACCGTGTGACCAAGTCTTGGAGGCGTCTTCCATCAATTTTTGGAACCGTTAACTGTCATGAATATTCCTATCCCAATTCCATTACCCCAGATATAAAACTCGTAACACCTTTGGAAACTCTCAGGATTATATTGCCAAGGTCACGTGTCTTATGGGGACCATCGTGCTGTCTCTCCTGCTCTTTGTTCATTGGTCCACGAGCTCCACTTCTACCACTTGTACTTTCCAGCGTGTCGTGATGCCCCTTCACCTCGGGAGTTTGAAGTTCGCTGGGTGATGTGTTGTCATTGTTAACCTGTTCGCCAATGTGTTTTCCACATATGCACCAACTTCCATGTGTCATGTTCTCACAGTGCCATGTGTCACTTGTTTTTGGCCCACTTGAGCACCCAAAAATGCTAAATATGCATGTCACGTGTTGTGCACCTATTGGTGCCATGTCATGCTACCACTTTGTCTCCATCAAATAAAATTGTGCCATGTGTCCTCCGTTGATTCGTCCATAATGTCAAATGCCTTTGGCCAAGACAAGAATATTTTTGTGGTAACCGATAGGAATTTTCCTATTTCCTTGGAGCCATCTCCTTGGTGATAAAACTTGGACATCCTTGAAATCTCGTTGGGGAGAAATTGTCGAGGTTATGTGTAAAGTTGGTACTGCCTCATGCTGAACTGTAGCAATCAACTTTTGTTGCATTTGCAGACCACGTCCTCTCGGTGCCTCATCACCCTAGGACTTTTGGCACGTGCTCCCTTTGGAATTCTTGGGATTATGTGTCTCGAGTAGGATCCACACTATCCTTCCTTAGATTTTATTGGTCCACCTCCATGCCCACATGGTTGTGCTTGCCACATCTACATGTTGACTCAGCTGTGGGGCCCATGGCCAAATAACAAAATTAGACTATTGACCAACCATATATTTTGATCCAAGAATCCTTTTTTAGACTTCAATAGACTGTTGGAAATATATTTATGAGCATTATCCATCTATCTCATTTCAAACTGCATTTGATCTGACTTTGTATCCTGAAAATGGTTCCAAAGTCTCTACTCCTTTACCAATCCACTTCACCACTATGCTTGGAAACATCTGAGCTTTGCCACTTTTTGACATCCTTTTCCATTCAGAGTAACAACACTTTCTAACAATATCCATGATACAACCTTTGGCATCAATGACAACATTTTCTAATAGAGGGTGGGGGTGAGATGACATGTTGTGTGAAACATAAGTGTGAGGGTGGGGAAATATTCAGTAAAACATTAATATGTTTTACCCAACATTTTCTCCACTCATATTTCAATATTTCTCCCCTCATATTTTATTATGAAGAAAGGATGCTGCTAAATAGTGAATACGAGGATGGTGAAATATTGGATAAAACATACTTATGCTTTACCTCTTATTTCCCCACCCTCTTATGTATGTTTCACCCAATATTTATGTTCTACCCACAACATGACCCTCACCCTCAAAATATAAGGCATGTTTAAACCAAAATTTGCACCACACTAAGTATATGAGGGTGCAAGTGGGATCAAATTTTCATATATGAGTGGGGAAATATTGAGTTTTGATCCCCCACCCTCATACTTATGTTTCACCCAATATTTCTTCGCACCTCCATCCTCAAAATATGAAGGATATATTTCACCTAATATTTGTTACCACCTCCATCCTTAAAATATGAAGGATATGTTTCACACAATATTTTTGCGCACCTTCATCCTCAAAATATGATGGATATTTTATAGAATATTTCACTCGACCGTATTTCATTGGACCTTTATATTTATGTTTTACTAAATATTTTTACATCACACATATATATGAAGATGAGGATGGAGGAAAATATTGTATAAAACATATTTATGATGGTGGGGTGAGAGGAAATATTGAGTAAAACATAAATATGTTTTACTCAATATTTCTTCCCACATTTTATGTTTTACCCAATATATTTTCCAACCCCACCACCCTCATCTTCATATATAGAATCATAATTTGTGAACATTATCATATATACTTTTTACATATTAACTCAATTTTTAAATAAATTTTATTTTTATTATGTTAACGATAAAACTTATCATCTTTACAATATCTTTTTTACATTTTTACCATATTGTGAATAAGATTTATTATATAATAAATAAAAAACAATTATAGAAGAAATAGTCTCTTCCATACCATTATATATATATATATATATATATATATATATATATATATATATATATATATATATATATATATATATATATTGATCAATTATAATTAAAAAATTCATAATTTTTTGTGTGCTATTTGGAAACTGGAATATGGAAACTAGGCTATAAATAAGCATAGATCTATAACAACTATATTTATGAAGATTGTATTTATAATCTAAAAATAAAAATATTAGAATGTAATATTTTTGTAGGAGTTGAGCCTTGGTCATCCACTTCACTAATTTGAAGGTCCATATTTTCCAATTTCTTAGAAAACTTCCTAAGCTTATGATCCATCCTTTTTACTTAGAGGTGCATCAATGCAAATAATTATTTCTCTTAACCCTCATTCCTCTCAGCAAACTCCTTGCCCATGATTGTTTTTAGTTACTAGTATATATCTACTACTTGCATATACTATTTCTTCTTCGTACATGTGTTTCCTATGTGAGGGATCTATTGCCCCAAAACTTCCTCTGCCCAAAATTCAAAAAAGAACTTTCTTTCTTTGCAAGCATCAGTTTACTGCTTCTAGTTCTTCTTGTATGGAACAAGGATTGAGTTCTCTCAATCTATGAGTTGCTTCCTCAACACTCATTTGGGCATGTCTTCGAGAGTTTGGAAAGTCAAACTCTTACGAGACATGTTTGCATTGAATACAACGAATATGGACATGGAGGAAAAGCAATAGATTCAAGAGCCACAAAGGGGGAAGGGGAGAACAAGGGGGAAAAGACAAAGGGTGGTGCAGAGATCGAGGTATGAGTGAGAATAAGAAAATTAAAACATAATAACCTAGACATATAGACCTACATTTCCCAATGGCTGGAAGGAGAGTTATTTAAATAATGTATAATTTTATAATAATTTTTTATTTAACAATATAATAAAATATAAATTCTAAACCAATACATTAAAAAAATAAACATAAATTTTATTATAATTAAACTATATTGAAAATAAATCTATTTATTATATAAATTATTCTAATATTTGATAAATATACTTATTGAAAAACTAACTAAAGAATTGAGGATGGAACTAAAAGAGAAATACAAGAGGAAGTGGGTTATGTTCCCTATTTATTAGAACATTTTTTTGTAGTGTTTTCGAAGGGTTAGCTAAGCTGTCCCTCCTTGATGCAGTGTAGGTGTTATTTTGTTCTTGAATCAAAGTTTTTATTTTTATGTTAGATATGCTTATGGAGAGCATCTTACACAAAAGTCGAGTTCACTGTTCTTTATATTCATTTGATGTCCGCCATTTCGAAGGGTTAAACAAAAGTGATGCCCGTCATTCCCCAAGCGGTAAACAAAAGTTATGTTAGGGGAGATTCCAAGTTTTTCATCGAATAGGTGTGCACCAAAACACTTGTTGAAGTGGTAAGCATAAATCAATTTTTATAAGACATTATAAGTACAAATAAACTATTCATAACCAAGAACTATTCATAAAGTTAATGATCTCTCTGGGGAAGCTTTAGATATGTTGTTTAGCTTTCTCAATATATGTGAGTTCATAACCAAGAAGTAGAGGCCATGGAATTTCATTTGTAACCTTATTTTAAAAAAAACTTATACACATAATTATCACTTTTGAGAAATTCATAGTTTCCGAGTTATTAAGAAACGAAATTTAACATGTGAATGAAAGCCATAGTTTTTGAGTTATTAAGAAACGAAATTTAACATGTCAATGATTTGTAAATGGGATAATTTGTACGAATATTCTAATTAGGACTTTTAGGAACAATTTTGACAAGTACTATGAATTTGGTGGTTAATATAATAATCGAAATGATCATTTTTAAATAAATTAAAATATGCATATTTATTGTAATTGGTATAATTATATAAATCAAATAATTAATAAATGTTGATAAAGATTAAACCATGATAAACATGAAAACATTTGATTTATTATGCATTTCAATTTAACTAAATTATAATTTATTTAAAACAATAATAATAATTATTAATGATCAAAATAAGTTATATATATATATATATATATATATATATATATATATCATCATGGAGATTCATCTCACTTTATCATGAAGAATCTTAATCTATAAATAGGTTTTGTTAAAATACCACAACTCATCAATATTTCATACTCATACTTTGGAAATAAATATAATTTTTTTCATTTGTGTATACTATAAGTTAAATCCCTACCACCCACATAATAATTATTGATAATTAAATTAAAATTGTAAAAGCTATATATATATATATATATATATATATAATTTAGTTAAATTACACATAGATTTATAACAAACTTTTATTTAGCTATATAAAAAAATATAAATTAAAAAAATTATATATGAAGGAAAAATATGTTAATTAATATTAAGAATAACATAAATATAAAATTGATCATGATGATAAAAAAGTAAGGGATTAATTGAGATTCTTTAATATTTTATTTTTATGATAAAAAAGAAAGGAGAGGAGCATTCCTTGCACAAGGGCTTCACTCAAAGAACCTATGACATATCACGTGCATTTGTGGCATATTAAACAATACCCTTAATTTGACTACATATTGGAAAATACCTATAAAAATCACATCATCTAAACCCTTACCAGGCTTCACTCAAGGAACCTCTGACATATCACGTGCATTTGTGGCATATTAAATAATACTTTTAATTTGACTACATATTGGAAAATACCTATAAAAATAACATTATTTAACCTCGTACCTATACTAACCGATACACTTTCCCAATTTAAAAAACCCTACTTTCACTAGATATTACAGGTATCCATTTTTAAATTAACATTTTTTATACCTCTTTATATTTTTTCATAAACTTTGAGCTCCCTTTTTTATACCAGCCAATATAAAAACCCTTTACCCCCTATATATCCCCCGATATATTATGTCATTTTTTCCTCAATATATACCCCCCAATATGAACCCACGTGGTATGATATTTCTCCCCCAGTGAATCCCCCGTGGCTCAACTCTTGTGGGCACGAGACTTCTGATTGGCCACTTCTCTACAAAAGCGACCCAGAATTCTGCCACACATACCAGACACTCTTGGAGGGTTGGCATGTTCCAGATTTTCACCTCCAGGATACCCTATTATGTCACCTGGGTCAACTTTGTGTTCCTTCAAGCGAGCGTGCCAAGATGATTTGGGAAGCACACTACAGTCGGGCTGCTGGGCATTTCGGGGTCGAGAAAATAGTGGCAGTACTGCAAAATTATTTCTATTGGCCGAATCTTCGACAAGATGTTGGGAAGTACATCAGATCATGTACTGCCTGTGCCATTGCCAAACCGACCATCAAGAAGCACGACCTCTATACCCCGTTGCCTACCCCTAGTTGACCTTGGGAATCCATCTCCATGGATTACATGTCAGGCCTTCCTTCCACTAAGCATGGAAATGAGTGTGTTTTAGTGGTTGTCGACAGGTTCTCGAAGATGGCCATTATGGCGGCCTGCAAGAAGAATATCACAACAGAAGCCACCGCTAAACTCTTCTTTGAACGAGTGTGGGTGCACTTTGGGATCCCACAGTCTATCATCTCAGATCAGGACAGTCAGTACCTCAGCACATTTTCGTCTAGTCTCTGGTCAATGTTGGACACCAAAATCACGAAGTCCACAGCCTTCCATCCTCAAACTGATGGCCAGACAGAGGTTGTCAATAGGATGATTATGCACATTCTGCGCATGTATAACTCAAAGCATCCACGCACATGGGACGAGAGCCTCCCCTATGTTCAGCACAGCTACAACCAAGCTCTTCACAGCTCCACTGGCCATAGCCCTTTTCAGGTGGGTTTGGGATTCCAGCCACTCTGCCCCATTGATGTGGCCATGCCACTTGCAGCTACTCACATAAATTCAGCTCATGTCCAGTCCAAAACAAATAAGGCCACCAGCTTCATTGAGCACATCCAACATATTCGCCAGCAGGTCCATGAAATTCTGGAGAAATCAAATGCCAAGTACAAGTAGCGACATGATCAACATCGGGTGCCACACAAGTTTCAGGTGGGCGACAAATTCTGGTTGCATTTGCAAAAGGAACACCTTACTGGAGCCTATCGGAAACTGAGACCACTCCGATATGGTCCTTACACCATTACTAAGGCTGTGGGAGACAATGCATTTGAGCTCAGCATTCCCCCATTCCTTGGCCTGCACCCAGTGTTCAATGTGGACCGCCTTCGGCCATACTTTCCACCATTGCTAGACACATCCGACATTGCAGAACAGTTCACACCCACAGAATTAAATCCAGATTGCATGGAACAAGCTGCAACTGATCGGATCATGGACACACAGATCAAGAACACTCGCCAACAGAATTTCCAATTGTATCGAGTTGTCAGAGCAGGCCAACTCCTTCACCAGGGCAAGTGGCTCATCAGGGAACAAGTTCAGCAAAAGTTTCCTCATCTCATGGACGAACTCAACGCAATGGGGACCATTGCTTCCTAAGGGGGGAGGAATGATCCAGGTGGATATTGGTGGCCACCTGCCAAGTCCACCTGGACCCCCACCATTGTTTCTCTCAGCATTTTCAGTTTCCTTAATTGTATCACAACTTACTATTTTTAGCAGTTTTTCGGGTCCTGAACTTCCGGAGCCGTTTTGAGGCCCTAAACGACGGTTTTTGGGAAATTTGGGGCAACATGGGTCCATGGACTAATGTTGCCTCCCAAAGTGGTAGTCCTCGGATAGATCTTTCTAACGAGCTATTGTACGCGTCAAAAGGAGATCGTATGCCAAAGTTACGACCTCAGGAAGTTGGTGTACCAATTTACCCAAACGGTGCCCACAGTTTGGCGTTTCATCTTCTAGGGTTAGGTTTTGGAATGTTAAGGGTTTTCCATTGTTTCTCAACAATAAATAGGCCTTGGAGCCTCATTTTAACACAGTTCAGAGGCATGTAGCCACCACATCTCTTCTCAGAGATAAGCTACCATCGCCCTAGCTAGTTTATTTCCATTACTGTTTGTAAGCATATTTCAGTATTTTACATTAATGAAATGAAGTATTATTTCCGCTACATATCTGTGTTTATGGTTATCTTTGTAATTTGTTGCGTTCCTATTTAAGTCCGGATCACACGTGCATTTGTGGCATATTAAATAATACTCTTAATTTGACTACATATTGGAAAATACCTATAAAAATCACATTATTTAACCTCGTACCTATACTAACCGATACACTTTCCCAACTTAAAAAACCCTACTTTCACTAGATATTATAGGTATCCATTTTTAAATTAACATTTTTTATACCTCTTTATATTTTTTAATAAACTTTGAGCTCCCTTTTTTATACCAGCCAATATAAAAACCCTTTACCCCCTATATATCCCCTAATATATTATGTCATTTTTCCTCAATATATACCCCCCAATATGAACCCACGTGGTATGATATTTCTCCCCTAGTGAATCCCCCGTGGTTCCTTGGTCACTATAGTTTTGCTAACTCAGCAAGTCAAGGAGGCTCGTGGTGTAGCAAATGTTTTGGAAATGAGAAAGGATGTGAGTAACAACCAGACAATCTAAGAGAGTTTTTTTCATCTCAACCCTCTTAGTATAAAAAATGTGATAGTTTCTTTCATCCCAAAGTTTTTTTCATCCCAACCCTCTTAGTATAAAAAATGTGATATTTTATTTCATCCCAAGGTGTTTAAGGAATAGACCAATGTCCATTTTCACTTCCGAGCTCATGAGAGTTATTTCTTATTATCTTCAAAATGTTTTTCTTCTTAGCACTGGTTAAGACAAAAAGACAATTCTCATTAGCAAGAGTGAGGTTGATCACCTCTTTATAATACATTAACTTCATTTTCTCCTCTAACTCCTTATCCTTAAATTTAGAAGTAATAGTATTTTTAATATTATCTGTATCCTAAAAAATAATATATTTACATTTGAAATTACATTATTTTATTTCATTTTTTTATTTTTATTTTTATTTTTTTTTTAATTTATTTTAATAATACATATATAAATAAACAAATATTAGTACGCATACTATATAAATATAAATAAATTTCCTATAAACATTATATAACTTAAAAAAAATAAAACATTTTACTCAAAATTACCTAAATTTATATATTTAAAATTTAATAATACATATATAAATAACATTTATTGTATATATCATATAAAGATAAACAAATTTCCAATAAACATAATATAACTAAATGACCATTTTTTTGTTTTATACATAATTATATAAGACCAATAAACGTTCAAATATTTAAATAGACAAAATTTAATGACGTACATATTAAATAACCTTAGTTATATTGATTATATAACTATAATAAATAATTATGATTGGTTAATGTTAGGTTTATTTCTTACAAGGTTTTAGGTTCAAACTTTATTGGGAGAGATTGAGGATAGATGCCACATTGGGAAATTAAACTATCCCAAGGGGTCCAAGCTTGACTGAGCTTCGCATTACCTTAGTGACAACATTCCACTAGAGGGAAAATAATTATTCAATTCAACATTGGGGCTGGCCTCGACCTACATTCAGAGTAGTTGTGAAAAAAGGAAAAAAAAACCAATCTTAGTTATAATGATCAATCAAATATTTAAATAGATAGAATTTAAAAACATACTTATTAAATAAATTTAATTATCTTAATTATATTGAGGGGAAGGGAGATATAATTAAATAGTTGATATGGCATACTATTTGTTAAGATTTGCAAGTGAGGTAGCATTCTAAATGAGATTGATTTGAGAGAAAACTCCATAGTTAAGTGCACTTGAGCTAGAGAAGTCTTAAGATGGGTGATGTCATGCCCCTATCTTGGCGGTAGTCTTTCAACCGCACATAGGCAAGTGCGGCACCACTACCCAATTTCTTTTTACCAATACTAATGAGTACGGGCTACACCTAACGTTAAACACTTAGATATTTATTCAATTTCACTAAGCATTCATCATTATTTACACAACGGAAACATTCATCACCATCACTATAATATAAATATGCATAATAGATAAATATTCTTTTAAAGGGAGGGGGAACTCCTTGTTTAGAGTATGCCCAAATGATAACAATAATATAAATTTACAAGTATTTTTACAATGTCAGCCTTTGCTAGGAACCCCACGTTCACCTTCACAAAACTGCCAAATTTCCAACTCAGCCTATCATTCAGGGTCGCCCAACCCCTGGTCACCCTTCGTTCAGCCTCGCGCTTACTCAACTAGTGTAGTGTTTTAGGTAGGGCACCCACCTCTGGGTTACCTACTGTAGCTCAGTCTCTGTGCAGGGCGCCCACCTTCGTGTTCGCTTGCTGCGCCCATTCAACATCCGCACTCACCCTACATTCAACCATTCACCGAAACAATTGTGCCAACTGTTCACCATAGCCAACTGTGCCACCCGTTTACCACAACCAATTGTTTCAACCTTCTTATAGGAGTGCCTGACGGGTCAGCTCGTCATTCAGGCGCACCCATTCCATGGCAACTCATCCGCGGTTAGAGCGCCCAATAACTGTGTCGCCCAGCTCGTCCGCAGGTCCAAGTGCCCACTTGGTCCGCCCAACTTGAAGCTCGCCCAAACTGTTCTATCCTCCCATCCGCAACTACTTTCACATCTCGCCTACCCATCCTGCCAGGCAGCCTCGCAGTTCTGTTTTCTGTTTTTCGGCTAAGCCTTAGCTTAGTGTTGTGGCCCTTGGTTTGCACTTCACCTCCGCTAATGCGCTTCTCCTTCTCTTGTTCGCTCGTCCAAGTCATGTAGGTTTAAATTAGCTTTAGTGAGATGATGTATTATCCTCTAATTTGCCCTCCAATATATATGCGTCCATCAAGGATCAAGGTGGGTCGGTTTGCCGAGGCCGACCATGTAAATCATCCAAAATCACCAAGAGTCATGTCGGTTGAACCAACTCGTCGCACCACATGTCGGCCTACCGACTCATCGATTTTTCGACACTCCCCTGTAACTCGTCGCACACCTTTTCATACTTAGTCGATTTTCCAATTTTTAGTTTTTTGACTCTACTGATGGCTCATTGTTGCACGTTTTCCTCGATCGAGTTTAACCGAATGCACCCCCTTGTTGCACATGCTAGCTCGTCGCCTTTAACCAAAGATATGCCACTGCTCCACTCACTCATCGCACATCTCTAAATGGTTGTCATCCCCGACAACACCATCATACGTCGTTGCAAAGTGTCACTAGCTCCAACATCTCCAAAATGCCCATGTTGCCTATCTATGCTCCAACATCACATAAACCACCAAGGTCTATGTCTCCATAAACAAGAAGTCTCCTCAATCCATGATCATCAATCCACATGCTACCCTATCGTGGAAGGTTTGGTCCCTCCAACTCGACTACATGCAATCACCGCAACATATATCATGTCTGACCCCATCATGTATCATCATCATGTGAACCACTACATAATACTCCATCCAGCACAACATCCCATTCAAAACCAAGACATCCATCTGACACAAACTCAGTGCACTGCATGCCCCCATGTCATTAAACTAGTTTGGTAGATAATCTAACTGTAGCGCTCAACCCATGATAATGTACCTTCTCAGGTCATTGTTGGTTGTTTCTCAGCATCGTGTCACAGTCTCAACTAGATCAAGAATCCATCGAAGTGTAAAATAATCCGTGCTTAGGTCCATGACATAGTCCATCATCTCATCTGCAACATGCTGCCTATGATGCTAATTCCAATGTGTTGTCATACAGATTCATTCATCCAAGAATCATCCAACCTGTCGAAAAGAAGCCTCATCTCCAAGGCCCCTTGTAAGGGTGGTGCAGTCCTCCTATATATCAAGGACTTGCACACACCTATCTCCAAGGTTTGTCTATCGAGAAAGAAGGGCTAGGAAGTTTCCTCCCTAACTCTCATCCACCCATGTATCTGACTGATACTGCATCCTCAAGTACTTGTGCACAACTTCAACTTCCTCATGTGTACAACCAAGCTTCTCAAGCTTGTCTTTCATCAACTAAAATTCATATATGCCCATGGCATACCTCCAAAAATCCACTATGCTAGCCGGATCTCTACCTCCATAATCTTCCCCAACCACTACCTTTGAACAAGTATTCGAACTTCCTTCATCTGCAACTCCAGGGTGAAGATCCTCTGTAGAAGATGCGTCTGTCAAGTGTCTCAAGATGTGTGGAACTGTCTTTCCACCTTCATATTTCCTTCTATCTCTAGCAACAAAGTCGACTAACTTCTTTTCCTTTTTTGTTTGAGTCATACATCCAAGTCCTCTTTGCTCCACATAATCATGCTTCACATTCGGATCCTTTGGATACAAATTCATAGAAGCCATCCTTGGTCTATACCCCAAGCAACTCCTTCTATTCATCGGAACCAACATAGTTTTTCCACTAGATGTAATAAAGAGAATGTCTTGGTCCACCATTGGTATGGCTTGTGCAGCCTTCAGAAAATCCTGTCGCAACACCATATTATGATCATCCAAGTCAACCACTCTCAAGTCCAATTTTCCAAACCATGAACCCACTCTCACCTGAGTGTCCTTCAATACACCAGTCACAACTTTCATGGTAGAGTTTACTACTTTGAAAGCACTCGAATCTCTTCCCACTTGAGCTTTCTTCCCAAAATATTTTGCTGCTTTCTTGCTAAGGAAGCTATGAGTAGCCACTATGTCCACCAATGCAACAAACTTCTTGCCACGTACGGTTACCTGCAAAAAACTCAACTTCAAGGCATCACCATCATCTCTAGGTTTGATCTTGCGTCTTATCTCTATAACCTTCTTCAATAATTTGACCACAGAAGAGTCTTTCGGCTTATGTTTCGACGTGAATTCCTTCTTAAGGTACTTCAACTTCACTTGTTCAGTTCATTTAAGCAACTCAATCCTGTCTCAGCTTGAGCTCCATCAAGCTTCTCTTCCAACGCCTCCTGCTTAAGTGTACCTATTAAACACACAACACCATCCATTGTCTTGGGGTAATCAAACTCTAGTTTATCTTTCATAAACTTGGCTAAAGTGCTGATAAAACGGTGAATTTTGGTCTTTTCTTCTTGCATGTAAGGCACATAAAGTAACAGGGAGGTAAATCGTGTTACGTACCCATCCATGGTTAAGGTTTACAACCTTAACTCATGGAATTCCTTTGCTTTCTCATCGTATTAACACTCCATTAAATACTTATCATTGAAATGCTTTTGGAATTATTGCTAGGTAACTTCCTCTTCATTAATTTTCCTTACTGTTTTGATTTCTTCCCAACACAAGGTGGCTTTTCCTCTTAACTGATAAACTGCTAATCTTGCTTTCATTTTATTTGTTTATTCATAAATCTTGAAATATTTGCCCATGTCAATGAGCCAGGCTTTTGCTGCCTCTTCCGACTCCCCTTCAAAAAGTGATGGCTTAATATTTTTTTAGCTCACCTTGCAGTTAAATTTTCTTTCTTTTTGTTCTTCGGTGGTTGGACACGTTTTATGAGCACCCTTCTTCATCTTCTCTTTGTTTCTTAGCGTATTCAACGTTTTCCTCTCCATGTTGTGCTGTTGGTGTCCTTTCTTGGCCTTCAACACTAGGATCTGGATGCCACTGATTCTGTCTATTGGACAAACTTCATAATATATTTTCTTTTTCTTCGTGGAGTCTTTCAATATCTAATCTTAAATTCATCATTTCAGCATGCAACTGCTGAACAATTTCTAATAATGCTGCATTAGCCTGTCGTGATTCTTCGCCCAGTTATATCCATATATAACAATTAACATTTACATATGTAGCACCAGGTGAATCACTTGGTCGAGGGCTCCCTTGTATTTTTACCTGTCCCTTTTGTTGGTGTGATTCTTTAATTATAAACTGTTACACACATAAATTGATTTAGTTACACACAAAAAAACTGAAGCAAAGATTATTTCCTATACATGACTATTCCCCAAAGAGTCTCAGTGTTCGAACCTGAGCTCTGATACTATTTGTAACATCTATACGACAATTTCTCATATAAAAAATTTAATGTATTACTTCTAGCAACCTAAATATTATATCCACGATCCATAGATTATACACACATACAAATGTAATTAATGCTATTTGCGAAGGTGATCACCAATCGAATATAACTGTACTTCAAAATTTAATATTCAGGTGGGTAGATCACAAAAGGGGTACTTTTCTATCAATGCATATCTCTATTCATACCCTAGCCTGCTTGGTTGGCTTCCGCATGTGCTAACATGTGACGAACAACTTGCCTAAGGTGTGGCTCCAGTGCCTTATCCTGCCAAGTGGTTTGATTCAGGACAGTTGTCTCCTTGCCATCGATCTGACGGTGAGAACAGTCTAGAACCGGATCCTCTAATTGACTTTGTTCCTTCAAACCTTGGGTCTCTCATTGTTGCTCCTGCTTGGACCTTTTGCGCTACTCTACAGTGGCTAAGGCTCCCCTCTGAGTTCCTTCTGACACAAGGTGTGCCCTGGCTTGAAAGGGGGTTGAATGGGGCGCCTTCGAGCACAGGTATGATTGAAATATGAAGTTTTGAGTGTTTAATGGTTCGGCCGTGAGGAATTTAGTATTACCGCGGAGTTATACATTATAAAAATATTCTGAGGTTTGACACTGCTTCACAGTTATGGACTTGGAGGAGGCAGAGATAGCCAATGACAACCAGCTCACTGACACACAAAAGAAAAGGTAGATTGTTGCCATAGCCATACTACCTATTACAATCTCTGCTCATTATGATTTGCCATTGGGTTATGATTTATCAGCTTGACCTCTAAATTGATAGTAAACCCTCTTTCGTCTTGCAAGTTTTTTTTCTCTTTAGTATGGGAACACCACTATATCAGGTAAGAAACCCTAATGCATTAACTATTTATTTGTTGCTTTTCTGAAAGGGTTTTTCACCTGAACTGGCTATTGCTAAACTGATGGCCATTTATTGAAGGTAAGACATCATATGGGAAATCTAAAGTTTTGGTCTTCGACCTTTGAGTTCGTAAGGGCTTACAATCTCTCGATCATTTCACAGGTTGGCGCCACTAACTTAATAGATTGTTTCAACTTGTCTTTACAAAGTTTCATGGAGGGTTTTTCTCCTTAATTCCTATCATCGAGAGGTTCAAGCACTCTCCTCTGTAATTCCTGTCATGTATGAGTCTCAGAATGGGCTCATACTACTGTGACCAATAGAGGTCAAGAGTTTAGTGAGAAGAGTCTGTGTACTCTAGAGACTTGGGGGATCCAATTACAGTCTTATTGATTTGTATCTACTGTGTGAGACTCGAATTGAGCTCACTGTTGTAAAAGCTCTACTTTGAAAACATAATAGAGAGGCCACCACTGAAGGATGGACCAGGATATGTAGCGCAGGAGTTTTGGGTGAACTCCTTATTAAACTTCTTGTGTTTATATGTTTTCCTGTTATGTTTTCTTTAACTGCTTTAGTGCCTATGTATTTCACAATCTTATCAATCTGTTGCATAAAATAACATAGGCACATCCATGCACATGAGTCTGTAATACCTTATTGTTTGTCTTAGATCAATTCCAGATCATTAGGGGATTTTACCTCTTTTTCCAAAGAACAAAGGACATCTTCTTTCTATGATAACTTCTGCATCCTGAGTCCATCTTTTCCCATTCAAGTTGCAATAGATTCAGAAGGAAAAGATCTCTGTAATGGGGCTATTTCTAGGAACTTCCTTGGACTTTTATTTTCCTCTGTGAGGAACACTTAGACTTAGGAGTCTATCCAGAATCCATTTTGGATCACGCCTTCCCAATAAAAGAACCTTTGGTCTCCAAAAGACCAACATATTGATCTAGGAGTAACAACACCCTCTTCTTTCAGTGTCCATACACTTGCCTTGCATAGTGCCTTTGGACCAAAGTCTCTAACCACTTTCCTTTCTGGATGTGCTGGTTCTCCTGGGAGGAACTGCCTTCCTCCTTGCCTTCCTGCAAAACTTCTGCTGAAATGGTCATAGAAGGTGGTTTGGAATTCTCTGCCTTGATCATTGATCGAAGGTGGCTCAAACCAATGTGAAGTACATCCGATCCACAAAACATTCATTTGTACCTGTTTGACAAGCTGTCACAACAACTGTTAACAACAATAGAAATATAAACAATAACTGGATGGCTTAAACTCCTGCTTCAACAAAAGAAACATATTTCACATCTTGTGAACACCTCCATGTCTTACATTTGCATACAAATGATGGACTAGATAACATGCCCACGAAACATGCCTTTAAACAAATGACCCTTCAAGTCAAGCATGTAGAAAAAGACCATTAGGACTCTTTTTCAAAAGATGAAACACTTCATCATTATCTCCATTTGGAGACCAAGTTAACTTCTCCCAAGTCAACATGGCATCACATGCATGTCAAAGCAATCAACCCTGCAAGTTAATTACACATACATGTTCAAAAACAAGGAAATCATCAAAATCCTTGTGTTCATGCATCTCATGCTCATGCATACATTTCATCCTTCAAATTTCACTTAAGCACACTGTACTTTCGAAGCTGAGATGAAATATAATGTTGCAGCAAGAAATGAAAACATATGCATTAATAGACATGCAATCTTAATCGGATAAGAACTCTAACCATTTCTTACCAATCCCTTTCAAAGGTACTACCTTTGTCTGCACATCAACATCAACATGTGAATCATCCTGAAAGACATCAATCATGGAATCTTCCTTTCCATTTTTTCCATCTTCTCTTTCCACTTTCTTTAGCTTTGGTGGAAGCATTGTTGGATTCAAAGTCCAACATTTTGCAGCAAGATGTCCTTGCTTATGATAGTAAGTGCACTGCATGTGCATCCTCTTGATAACATGATTTGGCTTGTCCAATGGACCTTTGGCTTCTTGCTTCTTTTCCTTCATGTATGTGGCCATTCTCCTCCAACATCTAGAAACATGATGGTTATCCAAACCACAAAAGGAAAAAGCAATTCTTTTCCCATCTCTAGGTGGAAATTTATCATGCTTTGCAAACTCAAAAAGAAGATGATTAGAACAAGATTTATACCTTTCTCTTTCACCTTTATTGCCTTCATGAGGAGGTGAAGCAAATTAAGAAGTGGCTCCCTTGGGAACACCATCAATCTCTTCAAGGCTGTTAGAGTCTCCCTAACTCTCTGGTTCAAGTTTGTGATTTTGAACACATGCATCTTGCAAATGATGTTTCAAGCTATTGCATTCCTCCCAAATACAATCTTCACACTCTTGAAGACCTGCAATGCAACTCCTTCTTGGAGTTGTTTTAATGGTCTTCATGGGAGCTTTGGAACTTTCTCCATAAGCTTGTCCATAGCCAAGACCCAAATACTTAGGCCTTTCCTCAATCATTATTGGCTCAAAAATACCTTGTGCATGTCTACCCAAGCCTTTTCCTTCATATCCCATCTTGGACATTAACTTGGAACCTATGCCTTCGGTATGCTTTTCAAAAGAACCAATATAAATATTCTTAGAGGAAATTGAAGACAAACTGGAATTATTTACCTCTTCTTCAAGCTGACACTTGACCAAGGCTTCTTGTGCAACAAAGAGCTGTGCCTCCAACTCATGCATCCTTTCCAGGTTCATATATGCAATATGAAGTTGCCTCTCCATTTCTCGCAATTTGTCAGATAACAATTGTTTCTCTTCCTCCACGTAATTCAACTGCTCTCTAAGTATGCTGCTCTTACTTCCATCTTCATACATTTCTCTCACCATATCCATCATGGTGGCCAGGTCTTGCTTCATGTCTTCATCAAAGAGTCTTGTGATGCAAGAGGAGTTTGAGGACTCACTTGTAGAAGTTGTCATTATACCAATGAACAAAATAACTTTAGACAAGATTACTAAAGAGCTTATTTAAACAACCTTTTGCAACAAACCTCTTGTGCTTCAAGGATTTCCTTGAGCTCCTTTGGGTAGGAGAATGCCTTCAACCCTTTTCCTTTCTTGTCCTCCCTGGACTGAGCTATCAATAGCTTTCCCTTCACCTCTGCAAACTCAAACAATAGTCAGTCTGCAACCAAGCATACAATAAATCAGATAATCAATCCTTGACTGCCCAAACACCTTTCAGACAAGCGAACTTTTCTCTGTCAATCAAGCATTTTGATATAACCTTCTTTGAAGGTGGGGTTAATCAATCTTATGGCTCTGATACCACCTGATATGAAAATGGGGCACTAAGGCTTCTTGGGCAACAAAGAAGAACCTCTCCCACTTCCAAAGCTTAAATATGCCCAAGTCTTTATGATTAACCAATGCAGAATTAAATATGTGCTTGACAATATAGGTGTATGCATATGTCCGTTTTAGAACTATCTATGTTCTTTTAAAATTTTGTTATTTATGTTGATACAAGACATATATATAACAGTAAACAATGCAGCAATAGAACAACACATAAGATAGCAATTTAATTAGGAGTTCACCCAAAATTCTTGGGCTACATATCTGTGAGCTCTAGTCAGCTCAACTAGGCTCTCTGGGATTATGGCAAGGTCCTTTTTACAAGCTCTTGGCTCAACTCCACTGTTTTACATAGAAACAATGGGTTTAGACACCATTCTGTCCCTGGATCTTGAAGCTCTTAGCTTTCTGGCCCTCGGCTCTCGCTCTGGCTCTCAGCTTTGGCTCTTGCTCTTGGCTCAGGCTCAGGCTCTTTGACTCTGGCTTCTTTGGCTCTCTGTAACCTTTAGTTATTTGGCTTTTCACTTGACCTCCATGTGACCCCAAAGAATCCCTCAACTGCTCTGCGCAGTAGCTTTTCACTCCCCCTGCTTCTGCCTCTACATTCCCTCTCAATTGAGCTCTCTGGGCTCCTTTGAGGCATTTTCCCAGCTTTTTGGCTTCCCCAGTCATTCCTCTACGATTCAATCATTCCCCTATGGCTCTGTGGCTTCTCTGCGCTGTCTGTTCGACCGTCCATCTGGCTCTGCAGCTCTGTGGCTTTCAAATGCGTCATCGTCTACCCAAAACTCCTGCTTGTAGTGTGGAATGATGATTAGGAGCTGTTACAAAGGATCGGGGCCGTTTTCTAGGCAATAAGCCGAAATTAGACAAAATCCATTACACTTCCTGGAAAATACATTATTGGGTGCGATTCTTGGATGTGAAATTCCCTTCAATCGCCCCTAGAATCCCTAGCGGGTCCGCCAATCCCTATCGGGTCCGCCATTAGGCGTTATATCGCATCACATTAGTGTATTGGTCGAAATCCCAAATACACGAGAAAACGATGAAAAACCCGAAAAAATTCTTTTTATCGGACTTCAAATTATATTGCATCCACCCTAATATCGCATCGGCTCCGCCTTTGGCCGCTATCGCACTCTCCACTGTCGATCTACGGGACTTCTGATCCAACGATCCATATGCGATTTCGGGCGGCTTAATGGTAGGGAGGTTATGCGTCCGAAAAGTGATTTTCCTCTCTCCTCCGCTAACCACATGTCAACCGGTGTGTGGGCTTAGGTGGAGCCAGCCCAAAACCGTTTTTTGCCTAAGGCCCACCCGAAATTCCACCTTTACGGAACTAAAATTCTATGAATTGAGCCTATAATTCGCTTTGGATCTGGCTTTATCGCTTTTTAGGTGTTTTCCTTTGTATTTTGGTTTATAGCGGAAATGTGCTATTACACAGAAAATCCGAATTTCTAGATTACAAAATTTATGAACTGCGTTTATGAAATCTGTCGGGTCTGGCAATCGCAAGTCGTCGATTTAATCTTGGCCGTACATTCCTTTCACGATTTGATGGTTGAGATTTCCCATCGCGATCACTATTGCATATCATGTTGCATACAACCCAGGGGTTCTGTACATCGCTGATAATGATTTGTCGATCCGATCATCGACAATTGGCATATCGCATGATCGCAATCACCGAGTCCATGGTCCCGATATCGCATATGCGCTTGTCTTTGACCTGATTGATTGGATCGGCTGGTCGAGGTTTCTTCCAACTCCGCTTAAGTCCGACCTTTTTCCTTTTTCCGATGCGATTTCCCTTTATAAGGGTTTTTTTTGCCAATTTTAGGGGATTTTGCCGCTTTTTCCAAAGAACAAAGGGCATCTTCTTTCTACGATAACTTCTGCATCCTGAGTCCATTTTTGCCCATTCAAGTTGCAGTAGATTCAGAAGGAAAAGATCTCTGTAATGGGGCTATTTCCAGGAAATTCCTTGGACTTTCATTTTCCTCTGTCAGGAACACTTAGACTTAGGAGTCTATCCAAAATCCATTTTGGATGACAAGAACTGTTTGGTTTTCAAATATTCATTATATTAAGCAACAGTTGTTGTGGACGTAGTCCTACACTAGGGTGAACCATGTTACATTGGTGTTTTGATGTGTATATTTTCTTATTATATGTTGTAGAGTAGCAGTTATTACAGTTGGATTTTACTTCAGAATAGTGATGGTTTATGGCTTTATATGGCATGTTTAAGTGATTAATCTAATGCGGATAAGTGATTTATAAATGATAAGAATAAGATAACATAATAATACCACATCTCCTAGTCCTTTAAGGCTGCAGAAACCTATTTTTGCATCCTCCCATAGTCATTTCAGGTGAGATTGCGATCTACTTTCATGTCATTGCTGAAAGGGCTAGTGATCAAGGGTTTTGTTCATTCACAACATAGATTGAACTTGGGTCGGCCCAAACCAAGCCAAAAAATTCCTACGTGGAGGATTCCAAGGATGAAGGGAGATTTCCAAGGATGAAGGTCGCGACAAAAGTTTGATAGTGTATGCAAGGGGCTCCATAGTTAAGAGTATAAATGGAATTTATTAAGATCCAGGGTACAAAATGATACACCTCATTCATTTACGCAGGTGACCGTTAGCGATTAGGGATTAACACCGTGACAACTTTACTATCATGCTAGGGCAAGAACCCTACCTTTTTCTTAGAAATAATAATGGCTATGAGGTTAAGAGTAAACCTCCCATCAATTCATTCATCTTTTAGAGCCTATAGGTTCCGTGGAATTTGAAACCTTCAAACTCACCAAAGCCATATGGTAATTAGTATATTGTTAGTGGTGAAGTGATGTGATTTTGAACATCCACGAGATGTCACTTGAGTTGTTGTTTTAATCTCGTGTCCTTTCCTTGGTAATCTTATATTCAAATAATGGGGTTGGATCCTCAAATAGGTGACTTAAAAATTGTTGTTTGAAGGTTGAAGTCTACAATGAATCTCTTCCCTATTTTTGTTAAGAATTACATTTTTCCAATATTAGGATTCAGGAGATAATATTGGTAAAAAGCTGGGTTTTATATCAATAGATTGTTGAATACTTAGAGATGGGACCTTTTAGGAGGGTTGCAATGATAAATTTGAAATAATATGCTTCGAATTACCATTTACGAGGAAGAAAAATCAAACATATGGTAATGTTGCACATACAATATTTTATGTTTTATATAGCACATGAAGGTGATACCATTGCTTTTGTTTATCGATTAAGATTGTGTCTAATATAATGATCATGATCTAATTGTTAAGGCCATAGTGGGATATCAATGCCAATTCTAAGGAAAGTGCATGCCACTGTTCATATATATATATATATATCTATATCTATATATATATATATATATATATATATATATATATATATATATATATATATATATATTGTTGGAGGTTGAATTCAAAATGACCAACAACGTATGAGCCACTTTAAGTTTATTAACACCTCCAGTCTTGAGTAGTGCTATAAGGATCAATTGAGACAGGTGGTGAAATGCACTAAGAGGTGCAAAGAATCACTCAAATCAGTGACCTGGATGGCGTAAAATCTGGTCATTAAAATGAAAAGTGTGCTAAATATATTTTTTTCAGAGAAATGAAGGTTGAAATGTGCCTTCTTCACACAATAATTGTATGATGTACAAGAATCATCGATGATTAAGAGAAAATAAAATAAACTCGAACTAAGAAGTTGAGAATGTCAAGTATTTATATGAACTTGTGAAATTATGAAGGGTGTCTATAAGACACGAATCGAATGATGTATATCAAAATAGATAGAAAATGGATTTAGAGAAGGAATTAAGAATGGTTAGCTCAGAGTTAAAGTATACAAAAATATAGAATTAATGGCATAAGAACCATGTTATCTGTAAGGAATGGTTCAATGAAAAGTATTGTGAGCCTACGAACGTTAATTGATATACCCTACTAGGAATGTATTTAGGAAAGTGAATGATAGGTAAGAATTAAAGGGAGGATACAAGAATCGTTAAGTACAAATTCCTCCAAATTTCCTAGGGTCCCATGTTCAGAAATCCAATCTTAAGATTAGGTAACCAAGTATAGACAATTTAACTCCGGCACTAGCAATATGCTTTAGTGTGAACTATGACGATACTATTTCAAGAATAAGGACATAATATCACCATCCATAAGAGGAGAAAATATCACAAGATTGAATAGCAAATATGTTATAAGGAAGAGCTAATTACACCTACAAGATAATAGATTATTAACAACATCCTCTTTAAATATTTATATACATATGAAAGGGACAATTACATAGATGAAGGATTAGTAAAGAATGTATGAATTGCAGAAATATTGACAATTAAGGGTCCTGGTAAACTTAGAAACTTAGAAATGTTTTTTTTTAAGAAAGTGAAAATTGCTACAAGAAAACTGATCACTGAATTGGTGATCTCCTTGATTCAGGAAGTTAGATAGAACTTCCTGATGGATGAACATCGTAAATTTCAATATCTAAATTATAATATGCTACAAACAAGTCCTTACTAATTGTTATCTTAATATGAGCAATGTGCAAGGAAAAATACAACTTTGTATTTGAAGTTACAAATAAGAAATATGTATGGGAATGAGCATGGCCTTCAGTATTGAAATAATGAATATAATAATGATGTTGACCTCATTTCGATGCATGTGAATAGTATGTTGAATACATATGGAAGTTATAAAACATAAATTCAATGTGTATGCTGGAAAACTGGCATGGAATGAAGGTAAAAGTGTGGGGGCATTCAAGTTGAGTCGTCATCCCAACTGAAAAAGAAAAATATGTGTGTAAGTGAAACCAACAATGCAAGACAAGAAGGAGTTTCCTTTAGAAGATGAAATTTCTCTAACCATGAAAATGGTTTCTTAAAATACTACAACTGCACAGAAACCACCAAATTGGCATCGTAGCATACTAATAAATATTTTTATTATTATTGTCATGTTCAAAATTTCAAAGTCTTTGTATCTATCGTACTTATCAAAACGAGTACAAGATAATATTAGCTAGTTGGTTGGAAACTTCTACAGGTAACGTTGAGGGAGATCTTCTAACATAAGTCGTGGTATCTTAACCCAAAAAGGGAGAACCGGCTGTGAAATTGAGCTGTTGCTGCAGAAAAAAGAATAAGAAAAAAAATGTGGTGATGCCTTGGAGCAAGAAGATGAAAAGTGTAAACGCGAGCCATTAAGAATACAGGAAAAAAAAACTAGACCACAAACATCGAGGACAATGTTAATAAAAGGGGAGGAGAATGTAATACCCTTCCTTGCAATAGTGTTGTTTAGTAGGATTGAGTTATGGAAAAAAAAATCCATGGAAATATATATATATATATATATATATATATATATATATATATATATATATATCTGTGTGTGTGTGTGTGAACAATTTTGTAAGAGGATAATTATTAAGAAATAAATAGGATGTTTGTACTTGGGATCGAGGCACTTAGAAATGAGTTGCTTACCATGCCTTCATGATAAGATTTTAGATGAAATTATAGATAAACTTAATGGATGGGAGAGAAAGATCCATTAAGGTGTTTAGCTGGAGAAATATGCTAAAAGTGGAAAAACATAAAAGCTCCGCGGAAGAGAAAGGCGATTTTATGGAAAAGCCTAGACAAGTGGATAAGGAATTCCACAAAGGAAGGATGCCGCTAAATAAAATCTGTCATGAAGGAAAGGTAGTAAATACCTTTGCAAGGGATCAACAGGGGGTTGTTGATACCCAGGGAAGAACATATTAGCATGAGGGTTTAGCTGGTGGATTTCAAATCAAGTTTGGGAGGTGAAATGTGAAAGAGTCCCAAGTGATCTTCTATCTTCTATTGGCGATTTTGGTTGAAATTTAGTTTTGATATTTTGATGTATATATTTCCACTTACGCTGCTGTAATCTCTTAGTATAATTAATAATGAGTACATGCTAACATTTAGGAATGTGGATATGAAAAGGTTATTATTTATTTACTGAATTCTGCAATTAATCTCTTAGTATAATTAATAATGAGTACATGTTAACATTTAGGAATGTGGAAATGAAAAGGTTGTTATTTATTTACTGAATTCTACAATCATGGATGAGCTTCCTGTATATGAGATTGGAAAGGTGATTTTTATACAAGGACTGCTTTGTTAGTCGGTTGGAAATATGGGTTAGTAGTTTAGGCACAATTATTTTGACAAATTCCACTGTGGTTAGCTGATGCATGTTGATGTAAGTACGGTCATATTAATATATATGCAAATGCTAATGATTCGAGGCTATACATTTCTACTGTGTAGACATTGATAAGACCTTGAGTTCGATAGATTTTATAAAGAAATATATAATGACTTATATGTATTTTATGTATTTTAAGGAGGACTACAATGTGATGTAGATGTTTCCAGGTAGAGAGTATATCCAGATGGAAAGGTCAAAGTTAATTTTAGTAACCTGTTATGGTAAAAGGTTAAGTATTTTCCAATGATTGACACCATCTAGATTCATGAGAAGTCACAATATAATAATTGGGTGAAGGAGGTAACTGCGGAGAAGGTGGGATTGAAACTATATGTAACAACATGGGGAATTTAAATAATATGAGATTACCATAGATTATAAATTCAAAGGGAAATGGATTTTTTTATATTGCGAGAAAAAGAGGAAAGAAAGTCTAAAGACAACCTCATGGATTTTAGTCAAATTTTAGTTATAAATTGAGATTCCAAAGTTATTTCCAGTAGCATAACTCATGTGACATGAGGAGATAGGTATGCAACAAAACATAGTGTATGTATATACAAGCGTAAAGTATGAATAGTAAATCAATTTGTCTCTGCGCAACCCAGTTTTGAAAAAAAACAGAAATCAGGTTCAGTGGGCAGGGTTGCTGATAACAAAACAACTATGTGTGACTCATTTAAGAGCATAAGTATATATCTATTTTATCATGCTATAAATTGTGAAGCAACATATCATATATGAAATTCCCGTAACACAGGAATTTAAATGCATGTAAATAAAATACTTGCAAAGGTTCAAATGAAGGGTTCATCCTTGCCAAGCTAAAAGGACAATTAAGAAGAACAACCACTAGAACATACTAAAATCATAAGTAATCTATGTGGAAGTAAAATTATAAGATACAAGTACAAAGAAAAAAAATGTAAACTATTTTCCAAATCCGTTATAATGTTCCCTTCTTAAATTATCATTACATTGTACAACTACCTACGATGTGACCATGCTCTTCAAGATGAAGAAAACATAGTAAAGATAAACTTGCAATAACCATAGGTAAACCAAGTGGTTTATGGGAAATGGACTGGAGGGACAACTATGTTAACATATATTTTTATCCCTCTTTGTATGGAAATACAGTGAGAGGCACAGAGAAATTTTGAATTTAAATTCTTTTATCTATGAATTATATCCTTAAGAGGCATGTCAGCTAAAAGATAGAACATTATCTATTAACATGACATGTTAGAAATATATTGTTGGTAAAAGAAGAAGAAGAACACATAACAAGATTCCACATTCTTTCGAAGAGTGCAGCAAAAGAACTCTACCTGAAATGTTGTATAACATAAGTGATTGAATCACAAGAAAATCCCAAGTCAATCAAACAATCCCACTTCACCTCACAACAATAAAACCAAAATATTTTATATGTAACCTTCTATGGTAAATTTCTGTAAGGGAAATAATAAAAATAACATAGATATCATAAAATCTGGAAACCTTATACCTTCAATGAATATGCAGCAGTAAGAATCAAGAGTTTATATACTCAGTCGAACACTTTATGGTAAGAAATTATGGAAACTAAGCTTGGGAAAGGACATGGGCCAAATTGTTCCTGTAGAAGCAAAAATGAAAGAAGGAAACGAAAACTGAGACCAAACATTGAATACTTCTTTTTGCAACCTTACCGATATATCCTCTAATAAGTTAAGATTACATCAATGTCACCATGTCTATAAGTTGGCCAGGTTAGAAAGAAAAATATATAAATTAATAGAAAGGGAAAGAACTCCCTGTCAAAGCCTAACAAAGAGGAACTACTCCAAACATAGGACATGAATCCTCCTTTTAAGTCACGAGGGTATGTGGAACAACCAACCTGAGGCAAGCAGGCACCAACAGTCGGAGGAAGTTAAAATGATGTCTATGTTACTACAAAGGAAGTAACCAGAGAAAAATGAGAGAAGGTCACATTTAAAGTACGAAGCTACATGTATAATAAAAAAAAAGGAAATCAGTTACCATACTCGAAATGGAAATAGGATCAAATAAGCAAAATTGAAGAGATGAACATTCACTTGTTGAAAACATGCCATCCAAAATCCTCGAAGCGAAGTTGTTTTCCTGAGAGGAATAATGCAACCACAGATAAGGGAAGTATCAGTTAGCATCTTAACAAATTGTGGAAACTGGTTGGAAATGTAAGAAGAAACGCTAGGGGATAAAAGACAAAAACTAACCAGAGGTCATAATTTTCTAGGTAAATATATGCCGAACCCGCCTGTTTGCAATAGGTTAGTAAGTTTATCTATTGCAGAAAACATTAGAAAAACAAACAAGGAAAGCATTTATTTGTATCAAATAAGGGGATAAGTAAATTTAGGGAACTAGAAAGAAAAGCCAAGATAGCGTAGGGAAGGAGGCAAGGTGACAAAGAAATTACCTAGTACCTCCTTGCGAAGGATTGACTAGTAATTGGGTGAGTTACCCATTTGAGCGGTCAAAACTATAGTAGAAAATAAGCCACCATGGAGAACTTGACCCAACTAACCTTAGATGACATATGTAATAGACAAAATGCGAAAATTTTGGTAAATAACAATTAAGGCATGGACTGTCACCTGGTAAAAGGAACATTTTTTGGAACGGATGACTTCCCCTACTATGGTAGCTACTCCAATCTCCCTTGGTTGAATTGAAACACAACTAGCTGAGGCTAATTATTATTAAATAGAGAAGAAGCAAGAGCGATGAACATGTAATGACATGTGATATAAATGAACCTTACCAGAATAAGTCATTGGGAGAGGAATGTAGGTGTCAAAATGGGAATAGGCGGAAGCCATAGCCTGTGCAAACACGAAGGTAGGAATGCCATCTGTCGAAAATTTATAGAGAACCCTACGTTGGCTCCACTAAAGGGAAGCCATGACCCAAATGACACAACAATCTATATTTAGGGTGAGAGAAAAGAAGCTTGGATGAAGAGATCGTGACTATTGAGTCATTGTTGTGTATCCCCATGGTTCGCTGGAACATTAGAGTCATCCGCAGGTGACCATTAGGGATTAGGGATTATCACCATGACAACTTCACTGTTACGCTAGGGAAAGAACCCCACCTTGTGTTTGAAATAATAATGGCTATGAGATTAAGGGTAAACCTCACATACTTTATTGGGAACTGAGAAAATCTATGGGAGTGTTCCTACCTCATAGGTACCCTTGAGTGATGATGTTATTTAAAGGAACATAATATATGTTACATTAACCAAATGCTAAATGAGAAGCTAAGTAAAGGGGGGAGATTTTACATGAACACCATGAGACCGACTTAGCTATTTTATCTCAGGGTCAGATGTATAGAAGCATGGATTTAAGGATACACATATGCATATTAGAATCATAGCTATAGTAGGATTATCATCTTAGAAATTGGGCGAAAAAGAAAAGAACTGCAGAGGATGAAGGTACATGACACTAATATTCATAGGTGGGCTAATTTTCAATGTTTTTTTTGAAATTTTTTTTAGCTAAATTCCTTTATTTCTAAAACTAATTCACCTAAATGTTATAGTATAAATTATTTTACTTTAAAATTCACCAAAATGTTATAGAGACTATATATAAAATCATTATAAATTTGAGTAATTTTACAAATAATTACTAAACATTTTACAACTTACATATTAAGGACTATAAGATTCGCCAAAGTTTCTAAACTTTAAGATAAATTATCATCCTCAAAATTTTCCCCAATTTTCATTCAATGAGGAGAGATACATTCTTGACTAAAAGAGACAACCTAAGTCAATGAAAACAATGTGATGACCCATGGATTGAGATTCTTGAGGATGACTCCATTACATCTAGTGTTAAGTGGAAAATAATGAGGTGGATGTGTTCATACTAAATTGATATACATTCATACTAGGGATATTGATGAGATGGCATGTGAAGTAAGGTGTTAGGCATGGGAACAACAATGTCACAATGGATTCTACTTTTTACATGAAAAAATACCCAATATTTTGGTTTCTATTCACCTTATTTACCACGACAACATTATTTGTTTTGGTAATAATTTATGAAGATATTGTTTATCACAAACTTGTTTACTAGGTCAACATTATTGTTTTATTAAACAAATTCATGAAATGCTTGATTTTGGGGGTGTTGTAGCTACTACAACCACCTCGAAATTTTTTCCTTCATTCAGATTTTGGAGCCCCTCAATGATCATGTGAATTGTCACTTTAATTCACCAAAGCCATGTGCGGTCTCACTTTTCTAAGTGTTCAAGTCATATTCTAAAATTCTAAGTGTCGAAACTACTTACTCTCACATCCCTATGCTCATGATGCTTTCATAGTGCACTTCTTCCAAGAAGGCCTAGCGCACTTCTTGGAGACAATGGAGCACACTCCCTTCAAATAGGTAGAGTGCACTTCCTGTCAACAACTTATGCATACTTCTTAGAGCAAGCTTAGTGCACTTCCCATTGATAGATAAAGTGTTGTTTCGAGAGAAAGTTATAGTGTATATTTCAGAGATAGTTCATTGCACTCCTTTTTTATAGTCAGTGCACACTTTTTGTTGATAGAGAGAGCACAATTTCCCAAATCAGTGTTGTCACCCTTCTTAGTGGAAATCAACACACTCTTATCTCCTAGTTTTCTGACATGCACAGAGCACACTTACAAACCTTAACCCTAATTGCATGTGTTATCTCCCTATATAAAGAGTCTACCTAGAGCTCATTTCACATTCATCATTCTCTTTGGAGCTTTGCACATTCTTTGAGCACAAGTAGCATTCTCTCATTCTTGGTTACAAGTGCGCCATCTTTTGGGAAAGTTTTTAAACTATCGTTTTTTCATACTTGCTCTTTCGCATGCGTTGTTTTTTCTTATTTTAGCTCTTACTTGGGTTGCTTCAGTTCTTGCATGATATTTTTGGTGTCTTAAGAAAGTTAGGTGCATTTTCAAAAGGTCTCTAAGTAATAGCGTACTTTCAATTCATAGTCGACACTTTTGTCACAAAGACTTGTGGATTAACTATCGCACTTGGAGATTAGTGTCGTTTTGGTGTCATATCACTGTATACATATTGGTTATGATTACTTTACATATTATTTTCATAAGTATAATTGTGTATGTGTGTGTGATCATGTCAAGTACCTATTATACATTATATTTCTATCTTCTTTGCTCCATTGATCTCACACTTAGTCAATTTTGGGGTTCTTCCTTATCCTCACATCTTGTGCAAGATATGAACACATTCAACTTTTAGACAAGTGGTGAGTGCACTACAAAATCCCAATATTGAGCTGTGAGACTCTTGTCTCCTAATCTTGCACCCTGTGCCCATCCTGATGACAACACCTTTCACAAGGACATTGCGTGTCTCGAGAGCACAATCACTTAACCTCTTTGTTCTTACACCTGCGGTCTACGTCGAGCCTTGATAAGACTTGTCTTATGGAGCAAATTTCACACTCCTAGTAGACAGTAAGATCATATCTAACCCCTTGCAGTAGTAACCTTTTCTCAACCAAGAGTCTCCTTCTCAGTTATAGTGCACTTCGCATCCTCATTCCTCTAGTCACTGTCTCCACGGCCTACACTCTACGCCCAATCTTGTCCCTCTCTCTTTCTGTAACAAAATGCACACTTACAGTGATTAGACCTCAACCTCTTATCTATTGGACATATTCTCTGCACCTAATAAAGCCCATCTCCCGGTCCTAGCACATTTTCCCATCATAGTTGGAATCTTGCATGAGAAAACAAGATAGACTAGGTGATTTTTGGAATGATATTTCCTTTTCCATGAGTAAGTTTCATTTTCAGGTACTGTTGAGCCAAATTTAATCAGTTCATCATCTTAACATAGAAGATGATATCCAAGGAGGTTTCAAAGAGGTAGTTTCAATAATACACTTGTGGAGATGAGACACAAAGATACCATCATGCAAGGGATAAAGGAATTCTGAACTATGACAGATATATGGCAACCTAGGATGACTTAGAAGGCTCGAATACTACATCCAGACCCTTTGGAGGGTGAAGATGAAGCACATTATAGACCTATCATAAAGGGGTTGAACAATAGAACTTGTCATTGATACATTACAAAGAAGTCTTATGTCACAGTCACCAAATTGTAGCTTTTCAAAGTGTGGATACAAGAGTGCTATTTTTTCCTTTGTATTTTGCCACAATTTATGGAATGTAATATTGTAATTTCAAAAGCAATAAAATGTAAAAATTGTGGAAGCCCAAAGGACACACATGGAATGTGAAGAGGCACTAGGAACTCTAAAGGTCGTCAAGGAGATCAAGAGTCATATGGGAGCTCAAGAGTCATGAGAGAGTTCAAGAGTCACATGGGGAGGTGAAGGGTCACCTTACTTGTTATAAATAAACCCTCATGCCTCAAGTAAAGGACTTTTAGACTTTTAGCCTTGGCTTCTCAAACTTAGCATAGGAGACAAGGTCATCCTTTGGAGGAGTAAGTGGTGGCTTCATGTTCCACTATTAGGGCTAATGTTGCATAGTTGTAATTATGTATCTCGGTGCTTTTATGTAATATTTCGAAGCTCTCAGAGTTGGGCATACTTTCATGCCAGTATCATGAATGTCGTAAGACTATTCTTTCATGTTTATGATGTATTTTTGTATTCATATGCACTAAATAAAATGAACTATTTTGTTGGCTTCTATATACATCTAGTTGCATTGTGCATCCTTGCTTTCATGATCGTTGTTACATTGCGAACTATTTTTCAAATTAATTAACAATTCTTTCTATGCATGCATGTGTCTTTATTAGGATGGTACAATTAATTTCCATCTAAAGGCTCACTCTTTCTTTTCCCATCCATGAAAGTACTTTGTACATATTGCAATTGTGTGTTTCACAAAGATAACTTACTTTCTTATCTCAAAAGTTATTTACATGCTCTCTTATGTTGTTTATTACAACCAAGGAAAATATTTAGATCATTATAACGACAACTAGGTTGATTTCCCAGATGGGGCTCCTATCCCAAATAAGGTGAGGTCTAGCTGGGACTTCATACTAGGGAGACCCATTTGTGTTGAAAAACTTCCAACACCATCAACAAGGGGTTATAACTTTTACACTGATGTTATTGCTTAGGGGAATTTATTTATTAGGCTAACATTATATTGTGTATAATGATACATGGATTACTTGTTTCTAGTGGCCTTAGCATGATATAGAGTGCACTTAACATCTTGGACACAAATGTCCTTTATGATTTTACCAATTCTCATATTATAAACATAAAGTTACAATATGGGCAACTAGAAATGTTCAAAATTATGTGCAATCTTGGATTAGACTCATGGTTGTGTGTCATTTCCTAGATACAAAGATGAAAAATTTGTGCAAATGTGTTATGAAGGCATATATGTGCATTAAGGGAGCATCTTTTCTATTCCAAATGGTTTCTCACTCGTGGATCCTCTGGTGGGTGCATCATTATTTCCAAAGTCTACTAAAATGTCAACATTATCACCACCATTATTGCCAACATTAATACATGACTGCAATAGTTTTGAAAGAGAGTATAATACTACACTAGTTAGTGAAGAGGGAAAGGAGGAAAACCATAATATCATAGATGGACATATTAAGTGGTGGGTTATTATTGAGTTTAAAAAGACTACTAATCACTATATTGTTACAAAATGCAGGAAAACAATAATGTTTGAATTAGAAGCATATGCCAATGAGGTTCACAATAGTGATGAAGCATTTGGTCTTTTGAAAAACTCTAATGAAATAACTCAATTATTTCTTAATAAAATATATAAAAGTATATATTTTTCATCATTTAAATTAAATTTCTCTTTGATGTATCATTCTATGAATTACTTAGGAAAAACATGTTAACTAACCTAACAATGCTAGCATTAAGTGCTTTTTTTTGAAGAGTAATGCTAACATCACCACAATTCTATGTTATTAGTAATTGATCATTCATGCACCCATATTTTGGAAAAGATCCTTGGTTGTAAGGAAACCTATTTTCTATACTTGTTTTCTTGGTGATTAATCCATTTCTTAAGAAAGTCTTGGAATTTGGAGAGTTTATTTTTAATGTTGGAGACATGAAAATATACAACACATAATATAGTTGTGTAACTGCCCAATGTCTATAGTTGTTTACTCAAAATTTTCTTTGTTTATGAAGCATACAACACAACTGCTTAACAAAACAAACTATAACTTGAACAAACATACATAACATGAAAGCAAAAATAAGCTTAGTGACCTTATGAAATAATTGAATTATTTATTTGATAACAAATCAACAAGTCACCATATTCATCTTTTAAAGTAACTTGCTCACTATAACTAACATGACAAACAAAATAAACTATAACTTTACTATAAATGTAAAAGAAATTATAACAATTTGAATTGTTTATATAAAGAATAACAAAAAAACACTATAACTTAAACTAGCATAAGAAAGAAAGTAAACAATAACTCTAATGTCATTGCAGTTAATAATGTTAGTGTCACTAATGTGAATAACATCATTGTATGTAGTTTTGGTTAACCAAGCAAATCACTTAGACCATCTACTTAGTATGGACCTATATTTGCTACATTTGCATCCACAATTTTTTTTCATATAAGTGCTCTAGGCTATGCTTATATTATTGTTTATACCTTTGCTATTCATAACTTAGAAGTTGGGGCCATTGATACTAACTTCAATGCTTCCACCCTAACATAAGTCTTTGCTTCCATCCCATTAAACTATATCTTTGCCTTTGTTATTGATGATTTTTTTAATGCTATTAATGGTGCCATTAGATATGTTATTAGGTATATTATTGTAATCTATGCTATTGATACTAAGTATTGAACTACCTAAGCAATGAAATAAACTACTTATGCTACTAGTTTTTTTAGAAAATTAACTCTACATCTATTAATGTTAGGTTGAATGCTTAGTAAATTGCTTCAACCTCTATCTATGATATTAGTGTCAGTGTTAGATTAACAACTGCGCTTCATTCACAATATTTAGATCTATAGTCACTTATTAATCTTCTACTTTCACTACTTGATCGTAACTAATTCAACTTCTAGATCAACTATCGATCCTTTATCTAAAAAATGTTGATCCTTCTTTAAAGAGTTTTTCAACAATTCCCAATATAAATATGCTGAATAATTTATTATTTGGATCTCAAAATCTTTTTCTGAATATAAATGATCTTGACTTTTTAAAGCAATGAATTAAAAAGCAAGGAAATAGAAATAGAGTGTTTAGTTGGAAAATATCAACCCCAATACAAGTTGTGTGATCCTTTCAAACTCTTTGTCTTAAACCCTTACGAAAAGAAAACAAATATAAATATATGCAAAACAAACGTACGGAAGTTAGCGAGTTAGTGCACGAAGTCCAGCTCTCAATAGTTCTAAATGGTGGTGAGATATACCACTTTCAATTAAAGTAAAGTAGCATATCCTTGAAGCAAAGGAAATGAAACACTAAACCGAATCAAGATGATTATGTTGTTTAAATATTGATTAAATACCGAGGGATTCTTTAAGATGAAAATGAATATTTTAAAGGTCTTTTGACTTGGTAAATATGAATGAGATACGATGAAAGGATATAATGTAAAGGTTTCAATAAATATTTCAAAAACAATACAATAGTGATTCTTTGGTAACTATTGAAATGAGGAATAATAAATTATTATGTATAATAACATTTTTTAAAAGCTTTTTAAAACATTAAATTTTAATATATGATATCTTTCATTATTTTAATAATATATTAAAATTTAATGTTTTAAATTGTATGATTATGTAAATAAATGTATTGGTTTTAAAATAGAATTGAAAAAATTTAATTTAATTATTAATAATTATTAAATAAATAATAAAAATTTAATTTCTATATAATATTTTGAAATATAAATAATAAATTCTAAATTTTAAATATAATTTATAGTGATAAAATTACGTGTTACCACATTTTACACCATTAAATCACTATGTTTCACGTAGTAATATCAAACTTTGAAGCCCTTCAAACCATTAAAATATGACAATGTTACGATGAAAATAATACCACTGGGAAGAGAGAAATTTATTTAAATATGGATAAAATAAAATAACATATAGAGGTCTATGTCAGATACTTTGCATCTCAAAAAAGCAATGATTCTTAAAAATCACTTCTCATATACAGGTCTCTAGCATGACAATAAAGCAATATCATTTGTTGAAACGTATTTATTGAGATAGTTGCCTACCCATATTTAAAATTACATAACCAGGATTGGCGTGCTCCAAAACATGAGATCATGCCGTGCTTGCGTGAAAAATCGATCCAGGTTTTTGAAAATTCAATTCAAGTTTATCCAGATATTACCAAATTTATGTAGATATTACCAGAGTTGCGTAAATTTTATGAATATTATGGAATTTGATGATTAGAGGAGAGATCAAATCCACCATAAATATATCAAATCTGTAATAGAACCCTATCAAAACTGCAATAGACATAAATTTAATAAACAGGAGCTACTAAAATAAGGACCAAATTGATCTAATTTAATAAACCAGAGCTACCTTATCTAGATTTTAAGATAGACATAAAATTTAATAAACAAGAGCTACTAAAATAAGGACTAAATAAGGATAAAATTTATCTAATTTAATAAACCAGAGCTATTAAATTAAGGATTAAATTTATCTAGATATTAAGGAAATTGCTTAAATTTTATAAATATTCTGGAATTTGATAGACTCAGAGAAGTCAAATCTATGGTAAATATATCAAATCTATAATAGAGCTCTATCAAATCTATAATAGACATAAATTTAATAAATAAGAGTTACTAAAATAAAGAAATCAACAATTTCCAACAGAAAATAGGATGGATTGTGGTCTGTAATCAGAGTAGTTTGTTCTTCTCAATATTTAAAATAGCTAAATAGATTACATTGAAAACATCAACAGTAAATGACCAGAGTAGAATTCTACTAAACTAAAGTAAAACTGAATTGTCTATGACACCTAACATGCAACCATAAATACCTAAAAGACAAGGGAATCAAATGTGATGACACCTAACATGTAACCATAAATACCTAAAACAACAAGGGAATCAAATGTTATGACACCTAGCTGACAATAAAAATAATATATCAACACTAAAAATTAGTGAAACGGTGTGTTCATTCATTCAAATTTGAAAGGTATATCCCATTAGGAATTTAAACTGCAATTCCAAATCCCAATTGCTGTAGCAAGGACGCAGGATTCACAGGTGAGCTGTCGAGGGTGGTTAGTAAATTATGAAAACGTTGCAGCTACAATGCCGACGCTTAGAGCTACAACGAACCATGTCTTAATTGGAAGTTTGAAAATTCGTAAGAACGTTTCTGATTTCGTACAGAATTTATGAAAGGTTTACATCATTATTTATGACAGAGGACCCTCCAGAAAAGTTGAGGGCCAGACACACATTGGTGGTGTAGAGGGTATGGTGAGACATTTGATGCCATGCTTTGACGTATGTGGGTCGCTTCTACTATTTATTGGGAATTTTTGTAAGTTTGTTCTGCATCTGAGCATTTGAAAGTCGGTTTTGAGTGGAAGGATATCATCTCTGTTTGTCTTTGTGAGTGAGATAGGTGTGAAACATGGCTGGGAATGGGGTGGTGAAGGTTGTGTTTGTGTTTGGGGTTGTGGCGACATTGATGACTACATTGATGACTGCGTGGGGTGTAGTCACAAAGGAGGGTGCGATATCATGCAACAATGTCGCGAGTGCCTTCACTCCATGCGCTGGATATCTGACGGGGAATGCGACCACCCCTGGATATCTGGTTGTTGTCCTTCCCTCAAGGGGTTAGACTCTCTAGTGAGAGGGACACGCCTGATAGGCAGGCTCTTTGTAACTGCCTCAAGGATCAGGCAAAGACACTTGGGTTTAGTTTAGGTAAGGCTGCTAATCTGCCCGCTCTGTTCGAGATCAACGACATCAGCGTGCCTGTCACTTGACGTTGACTGTACCAAGTATGTCTGCCAATCACCTGTTCCTTTCTCTATTCTTGGATTCTTTCATTCTGATGCGACCTCTAACTGCCCAAGCTTCATTTTGACAAATATTGCACTCTCTTAATTTTGATTATTGATTTTATGCTGTTTGTGTATGGCAGAGTTCATTGAAAGGAGGTCTGCCGGTGATCGAATCTGGGCTGGTTTAGTTAGTGCTCTAGTATTAATGGAGTACAAGTATATTAGTTAGTCTATGAACTTGTTACAATGTTGGAGCCACCACTGGCTGTTTTGAGTGTTTCGCAGTTCCTCCGGCGAACGCCCATTTTCAATGTTTCTGTAATGCATTTAAATAAATAAATGATGCCAGCCAGCTTTAATTTTGTCTATCGTTACAGTCCCAACAGCTTTTTTCAGTTAAATGACCCTCAATTTGAGCAGTTGTAGTTAAAATTATAATGCTTTTAATATAAGAATGCCATGCTCTCTAATTTCGTTCCTCTACGTTGTGTGGCAATGGCGCAACACATAGGATCTTTTTGGTGCATTGCATTTTTGTGTTGCTTGACATTATATATTTCTATGTCCTGGTATGATTTTAGCGAAGTTCTTAATTTTCAATAGAGCATTTACAGCTTTCTGATAATGTTAAACGTAAACGGTTGTTTGTCGTTTCCAGATAGTTTTATCCCATCGTTCCGAATTTCCTTGCGTGTAGTGCCCGGGCTTTGGAAGGAATAACGAAACTTTGCTTTATATGCACAGGGGCATAAGGGAGATACTCATTTTAAATCTCTTAATGCATAATAGTATATCCTTGTCTCAGTTAAGATCTTATATCTTTATAATTTTCTAAATTATAAATATTAAAAAAACAAATAATTTGCATAAATGTAAAAGAAGATATCTTCCCGTGGTCGGAAGCTCGATCAGGTTCAGATGAATTTTCTTCTGAAATCTACTTATTTGGGTTTGTGCAGTATTTATATGGAGTATGGGATTGTTCAAAATTTTTAGGAGTGAAGTTGAAAAACGGGTGGACAACTCAGCTTGAGATAATAAATAGATGGACCCACCTACAACCCTGGCAGCAGCATCATTATTAAATATTATTAACTTGAGATAATAAATAGATGGACCCACATACAACTCTCGCATTAGCATCATTATTAAATATTATTAATTTTTATCGAACAAATGGTTTTTGTCTTTATATGTAAATTTTGATAATAAATTAAAATTAAAATGATTTTATTAATGGTAATTTTATTAGTAAAATAACTTTATTTTTAAAATTTAAATGAGGAGAGTGAAGAGAAATATTGAGTGAGATATATTATAAAAGTGAGAGTGAAGGAAAATATTGGGTAAAACATTAGAAGAGTAAGAATTTAGGGAAATATTGAGTAAAATATATTGTGACAATAAGAGTGAGGGTGAGACCATATATTGGGTAAAAAGTAAAGGTGAGGATGAGGGTGAGACTGAATGTTGGGTAAAACATAAAGGTCAAGATCAGGGTTCAGAAATATGGAGTAAAACATAAAGGTATGGATGAGAGTGAGGCAAAATATTGGGTAAAGAGGAGCGATAAGGAAGGGAGAAAGAGAGAGTCAAGAGCCTCAGAGGGGGAAGGGGAGAACAAGGGGAAAAAACAAAGGGTGGTGCACAGATTGAAGTATGAGTGACTGTAAGAAAATTAAAACATAATATGTACATCAAATGAACCTAGACATATAACTCTACATTTCCCAATGGTTGGAAGGAGAGTTATTTAAATAATGTATAACTTTGTAATAAATTTTTATTTAATAGTATAATAAAATATAAATTCTAAACGAATACATTAATAAAATTAAACATAAATTTTATTACAATTAAACATAAAATTAAACATAAATTTTATTATAATTAAACTATATTGAAAATAAATCTATTTATTATATAAATTATTTTAATATTCGATAAATATACTTATTGAAAACTAAGTAAAGAATTCACGATGGAACTAAAAGAGAAATACAAGAGGAAGTGCGTTATGTTCCCTATTTATTAGAACATTTCTTTTGTGGTGTTTTCGAAGGGTTAGCTAAGGTGTCCCTCCTTGATGCAGTGTTTTTTGTGGTGTTTTCGAAGGGTTATTAGAACATTTCTTTTGTGGTGTTTTCGAAGGGTTAGTTAAGGTGTCCTTCCTTGATGCAGTGTTTTTTGTGGTGTTTTCGAAGGGTTAGTTAAGGTGTCCCTCCTTGATGCAGTGTAGGTGTTATTACACCTATTAGCCTTTTCCTTCTCCTTGATGCAGTGTAGGTGTTATTAGTCTTTTCCTTTTCCTTGATGCAGTGTAGGTGTTATTAGTCTTTTCCTTCTAGCAATGGGATGGGATGGAACTATAGTAATTGGTTGGCGATGTTAAACAATTAATTCACGGGTTTCATATTAGTCAAGATAATGGGATGGAACTATAGTAAAGATAATGGGGTTTCATATTAGTTAAGATAATGGGATGGAACTATAGTAATTGGTTCACGGGTTTCAAATCAAAGTTTTCCAGTGCATATCTTTTCACTATCTTTCACCATCTTATTTGGCCTCTTCCCGAGGCATAGAGGCCAAAAACATATGTTATGTGTTATGTGTACTTATTAGTTCCTGTTTCATTATGTCTTATTAGTTCCTGTTTCATTATGTTATGTGTTATGTGTACTTATTAGTTCCTGTTTCATTATGTCTTATTAGTTCCTGTTTCATTATTAGTTCCTGTTTCATTATGTTATGTAAGAGGCCAATTATGTTATGTCTTATTAGTTCCTGTTTCATTATGTTATGTAAGAGGCCAATTATGTTATGTAAGATATGTGTTATGTGTACTTATTAGTTCCTGTTTCATTATGTTATGTAAGAGGCCAATTATGTTATGTAAGAGGCCAAAACATATGTTATGTGTACTTATTAGTTCCTGTTTCATTATGTCTATTAGTTCCTGTTTCATTATGTTATGTTTTCATTAGTTGAAATATATTATGTTTCATTATGTTATGTAAGAGGCCAAAAATTTCATTATGTCTTATTAGTTCCTGTTTCATTATGTTATGTTTTCATTAGTTGAAATATATTATGTTTCATTATGTTATGTAAGAGGCCAAAAACATATGTTATGTGTACTTATTAGTTCTTGTTTCATTATGTCTTATTAGTTAGTTCCTTTTCATTATGTTATGTTTTCATTATGTTATGTTTTCATTAGTTGAAATATATTATGTGTATGTTATGTGTACTTATTAGTTCATGTTTCATTATGTTATGTGTACTTATTAGTTCCTGTTTCATTATTTCTTATTAGTTCCTGTTTCATTATGTTATGTTTTCATCAGTGGAAATATATTATGTTTCATTATGTTATGTAAGAGGCTGTTTCATTATGTTCCTGTTTCATTATGTTATGTTTTCATCAGTGGAAATATATTATGTTTCATTATATTATGTAAGAGGCTGTTTCATTATGTTCCTGTTTCATTATGTTATGTTTTCATCATTGGAAATATATTATGTTTCATTATGTTATGTAAGAGGCCAAAAACATATGTTATGTGTACTTATTAGTTCTTGTTTCATTATGTCTTATTAGTTCCTGTTTCATTATGTTATATGTACTTATTAGTTCTTGTTTCATTATGTCTTATTAGTTCCTGTTTCATTATGTTATGTTTTCATTAGTTGAAATATATTATGTGTACTTATTAATTCCTGTTTCATTAGGTTTTCAAAAGCATTAGTTTAACATATTAAATGCTATGTTCAAAAGTGTCAACTAATGATGGCATTAGTTTAAACATATTAAATGCTATGAAATGCTGAAACACTGTGATAGAAATGCTGAAACGCTGTAATAGAGTTGAGCTAAAATCATTAAAGGCGGTTGAGATTGAAACACTGATAGAAATGCTGAAACGCTGTAATAGAGTTGAGCTAAAATCATTAAAGGCGGTTGAGATTGAAACACTGATAGAAATGCTGAAACGCTGTAATAGAGTTGAGCTAAAATCATTAAAGGCGGTTGAGATTGCCTTGAGGTTGATGGCATTAGTTTAACATATTAAATGCTATGAAACACTGAAATGTTGTAATAGAGTTGAGCTAAAGTCATTAAAGGCGGTTGAAGTTGCCTTGAGGTTGCCAACTGCTGAATGAATGAGGTTGCAGTGTCAAAAATCAGATAATCAGTGAATGCATTTTGTTGCAGTGTCCGGTTTATGCAGGTTGCCGTGGTGTCTAAAACCGGTGAATGCATGTTGCTGAGTGAACCATAAGCCGTGTTTTTTTAACCTATTAAATGCTATGAGACATTGAAATGCTGTAATAGAGTTGAGCTAAAGTCATTAAAGGCGGTTGAGGTTGTCTTGAGGTTGCCAACTGCTGAATGCATGTCACTGCGGTGTCGAAAATCAGACGATCGGTGAATGCATGTTGTTACGGTCTCTAGTTTATGCATGTTGCCACGGTGTCTAAAAGCGGTGAATGCATGTTGCTGCGGTGTCTAAAATCGGTGAATCATAAGCCGTGTTTCACCTGCACAACCAATGCTTCACCTTCCTGGCCACCGTAAGGAACTTTTTCTCAGGAAAGAGCACTGAAACAGATCCAACTGGACACCACAGGGGCTCTTAGCTTTCTGTTCCTCTGAGACTAAGACATCATAAGACTCTTAGATTTCTGTTCCTCTGAGACTAAGAGATCATAAGACGTCAAGGTAAGCTTACTTCTGAAAAGAATAAAGAAAACAATAAAATTCAATTAGCTTACTGCTGAAAACAAAAACAAGTAAACAAAAACTACAAGTAAACAAAAACTCTAGTTCAGTTCCATATAAATGTATGCTATGTAAATACCCAGTTTTCTTACAAAAGCTCACAAGCTCGCATGCTTCATTCAACCAACCCTAGCTGTGGCTGTGCAAATCTTTAAATCAACACACATATAAATGTATGCTATGTAAATACCCAATTTTCTTACAAAAGTTCACAGGCTTCATTCAACCAACTAGCTGTGCAAATCTTTAAAATTTTCAAGTTTCAAGTAGTATTTAAAATTTTGGCCAAGGTAAGCTTACTTCTGAAAAGAATAAAGAAAACAATAAAATTCAATTAGCTTACTGCTGAAAACAAAAACAAGTAAACAGAAACTACAAGTAAACAAAAACTCTAGTTCAGTTCCATATAAATGTATGCTATGTAAATACCCAGTTTTCTTACAAAAGCTCACAAGCTCGCATGCTTCATTCAACCAACCCTAGCTGTGGCTGTGCAAATCTTTAAATCAACACACATATAAATGTATGCTATGTAAATACCCAATTTTCTTACAAAAGCTCACAGGCTTCATTCAACCAACTAGCTGTGCAAATCTTTAAAATTTTCAAGTTTCAAGTAGTATTTAAAATTATGGCCACTGACAACCTTGAAAGAAAAACTTACTAATGATTCGTGTTCCATTCAAACTACTGATTCACCATTCGAACTTATTGTAAAGAACGTGAAGCATCTTCTTGTACTTTCACATTTCTTTGATCAGAATTTTGTTGTTTTTCCTCCTGAAGCATTCGGTCTGCCTGACAACTCGACAAAGCCAAACAATTGGAATGCTCCAATAAAACAACAACAAGAACTCCAGAATATCTAGTGAGTCAGCAAATACATTTATTTCCTGGAAACACACCATTCAAATCCAAGAAGAAAATGGAACAGTTTCAAGATTTATGAACTTAAGAATGATTTCTAAAACAATGTACTTTAAAAGCTCGTATTTGGAAAATGAAGAGATAAATACCTGGTCATTACGTTGAGATATTTCCTTTAAATGTCTACTGAGCTCCACCTGCTTAGCCTCTTGGAGCTCCAAACATACAGACCTCACGAGAGTAGACAACAAAATAGGAACAAGAAACTCTGAAAGGAGGAGGAGCAGAGGTGAAGGAATGCCATGCAAAAATCCATATGATCTGATCCCTGGACTTTTGTGATAACCTATGGGACTTTTCTCTGCTTTTATGAACAGCTCAAGTTCTCTTTGACTGTTCTCTCTAACCGATCCTTTTATACAATGGGGATGCCACTTCTCTGTTTCTTTCCCAGCAACCTAGAGGGTATTTTTTTCCCAAAAAATCCCAACCCAAGGTCGTTTTCATGATCGCCAAAAATATACCCTGAAACGTTTTTCTACTTTTCTGTCACTCAGAGGTGCTGCTTCCCACATTCTATAAAAAACAATGCTTCGTCACGGCATAAAGCTTCCATTAATGCCCTTAATTTCTCTGCTTCTCTGTTAATAGAAAAAATCTTCCTTCCATTAGCGCCCTGAAATTCTCTGCTTCTCTGTTAATACTAGACAGCTTCCATTAGCGCCTTTAAATTTTCTGCTTCTCTGTTAACAACAAAACACCCATAAAACAGAGAGTAAGCCCGTCAATATGCTCCCTTCGCTCAATTCGATAAGCCCGGTAAACTCAAACTCAAACCATCCACTCCTACCAATCTCCACTTATCAAGCGGGTCAGGAAGCAGCAAGCGACATCAACGGGCCGAAAGGGAGCGAGGGAAGCGCGGTGCATCGAGAACTTTTCCACCTAGGTTGACAGCCACCCTCATCACGCCGGGCGTAGAGCGAGGCTTTGCACATTGCTACCCCTCAGCCACCCTCATCACGCTGGGCGTAGAGCGAGGCTTGGCACATCCCTACGCCTTATCAGAGCCAAGTAACGTGGCCAGAGAACTGTACTAAACCAAGTAACATCACAATTGAACTCATTGAACAACACTAGGTCTCGTCCATTCCAAACCAGACAAGGAGCTATGTAGAAATGGTTAAAATGGCAAAGGGTACACGACAAGTGGGTGGCATGCAATAACTGCATGAATATCGCACAGGCGTTTAAACGCATGGCCAGCATGCACCTCGAAAATCCAAATATTTTGTTTATTTTTTAATATGCTGACCATCTATCCCTCTCACTCAGGAATCTCCACCTCGCACCGCAAAAATATCATTTTGAGACTGCTCCATCGAGTAACACACTGTGTTTTCATGTTTAAAATAGGCTTTTTAGGGCCTTTCTTTTCCCATACGCGCCCATCTCATTTGAAGGAAGGCCAGGAAGAAATAAAAGGGATAACCTTGTTTGTGTATGACCTATCAATAATCAATATGCCTACCTAATCATGCCTGCGTCTTCTGCCTTGTCATTCAACCACTCACTCTATATAATCATTTCTCTTATTTCGCTCGTATAAGGCCAACCATCTAACCCATAACAACCGATACAGATACACTACAAACACCATCATTGAAGTTGCGTCTTGAAGGTCACACCTGTGAAGGTTTGTGTTTGCGAAGGCACACTAACGTTTGCGCCTCAAACCTTTGCCGCCTGCACTTCAAACATTTGTGAAGTTGGAATAGCTCAAACTTCTTGTTCGCCATCTAAAACCACAAAAGCCGTTGAACGAATGAAACATTGAAATGTGGTCGAACTTTTAGGTTTTGACTTTAGGTTTACCATTTCACATTTTTATTTTATTTTTTGTTTAAATTTTTAATTAAAAAAAAAAAAAAAGACCATATGAACCACTACAAAGGAACCCTAACGTTCCCGGTTTTGGGGTTCCACGCACCTATTTTCAGGGTTCTGCCCAAGCAAAAAAATGCTTAGAACGATAATAAACAGAATTTTCAGGCATTAATTATACAACAAAGCACTTTACATTATCAACTAAATTAACTTTTAACGTCTATAATGCAAAAGCAACTACAAAGATGTCAAAAGACTGAATACTCAACATTTCAATCAATGGAACAAGCTTGCAGCACAGATAAAGAGTGCACCCCTATGAAGAAGAGACTGAAATAGTTTCCCACCAATGGAACAAATTTGCAAGCCCTGGTCGTGAATAAATATTTTCTAGGTGTGACATGCCCTTGCTGTACTCAACAGAGAAGTTCGATCATCTAGCATCAACAACTCAACGACCACGACGTCTTTTGGTGGTCCCTTGAGTTTTAGCCTTGGCTCAAATAATCCTAACGCAGATATGTTTTAAATAGGAGGCAGTGAAAGGCAAGAAAGGTAGGTAATTAAATAAGTGACTAGTCTCCTTACTCGGAGGATAAGGCGCACGGTCTCTAAAGGTCTTGTAGGCTTCTATGACCAACACAGCCTGGTGTACAGATTTTGAAAGCCCGTATTGCTGCCTCAAACTCGGCAGATTCTCCAGGGCGCCTTCGAACAGGCAAAAGCAATCGTCCTTAACAACAAACGACCTGCAACAGGAATCATTACATTAATTCATTACTGTGTTACATATAAATTATACAAATAGGGGAATTACTTCTAGCTAGAGCAGAGCCTCCTTTGCATTTGATCAAGATCGAAAACCAGGTCCTAGCTGCAATAACACTTATATGTTGCTCAAGGCTGTGGTTCGCTCCTATCATCAGTTGGCCCTATCAGGTTATCTCTAGCACGCCATACTACCTTTAGCTTTAGTAGTCTAGTTAGCTCTATTCAGCCTATCAAACAATCTAAGATCTTGAGCTTGAAAACATATTCAAATTTGAGGTATGCCCAAAACAGGGAGCTAATAGATAGAGTCTACATCACACTGCAAACACCTTCAGCGTTTTGAAGGCAGAGTTGTACTAAAAAGTTGATAAGGCTGATTTAAGCCTGCTTTTTCATATCTTAGTTGGTCAGAACACTTGCTTATACATAAACAATGAGCTCAACCCCCACTCCCCACTCAAAGCAGGGACTAGCTGCTACGCAGCCTCACTTGTTTTATTCTTAAATCAAAGTTTTTATTTTTATGTTAGATATGCTTATGGAAATCATTTGACACAAAAGTTGAGTTCACTTTTCTTTATATTCATTTGATGTCCGCCATTCCGAAAGGTTAAACAAAAGTAATGCCCGTCATTCCCCAAGGGGTAAACAAAAGTTATGTTAGGGAGATTCCAAGTTTTTCATAGAATGGGTGTGCACCAAAACACTTGTTTAGGTGGTAAGCATAAATCAATTTTTATAAGACATTATAAGTACAAATAAACTATTCACATAGATCTCTTTCACCAATATATACAAAGAATTGAACACAAAAGTTAATGATCTCTCTAGGGAAGCCTTAGATATGTTGTTTAGCTTTCTCAATATATGTGAGTTCATAACCAAGAACTAGAGGCCATGGAATTTCATTTGTAACCTTGTTTAAAAAAAAACTTATATGCATAATTATCATTTCTGTGGTTTATATGTTCTCGATGAGAAAGTCATAGTTTTTGAGTTATTAAGAAACAAAATTTAAGGTCATAGTTTTTGAGTTATTAAGAAACGAAATTTAATAAATGGGATAATTTCGTACAAATATTCTAAATATGAATTTTAGGAACAATTTTGACAAGCACTATGAATTTGGTGGTTAATATAATCATCGAAATGATTATTTTTAAATAAGTTTTTAATAAGTTAAAATATGTATATCTATTATAATTGGTACAATTATATAAATCAAATGACTAGTAAATATCAATAAGGATCAAATCATAATAAACATGAAAACACTTGATTTATTATACATCTTAATTTAAGTAAATTATAATTTATTTAAACAATAATAATTATTATTAATGATCAAAATAAGTAATAAATAAGTTAAACATATATACTTTTAAAAAAAACATGTAACAATATTATTAACCATGGAGATTCATCCCACTTTATCATGGAGAATCTTAATTTATAAATAAGTTTTGTTAAAATACCATGGCTCATCAACATATCATACCCATACTTTGGAAATAAATCTAATCTTTTTCATTTGTGTATACTATTAAATCCCTACCATCCACATAATAATTATTGATAATTAAATTAAAATTGTAAAAACCATATATATATATATATATATATTTAGTTAAATTACACATAGATTTATAGCAAAATTTTATTATATAAAAAAATTATATATGAAGGAAAAAAATATGTTAATTAATATTAAGAATAACATAAATATAAAATTGGTCATGATGATAAAAAAGTAAGGGATTAATTGAGATTCTCTAATATTTTATTTCTATGATAAAAAAGAAAGGAGATGAGCATTCCTTGCACAAGGAAATTACTCAAGGAACCTTTGACATATCATGTGCATTTGTGGCATATTAAACAATACCCTTAATTTGACTACATATTGGAAAATACCTATAAAAATCACATTATTTAACCCCCTACCAGGCTTCACTCAAGGAACCTCTGACATATGACGTGTATTTGTGGCATATTAAACAATACCCTTAATTTGACTACATATTGGAATATACATATACAAATCACATTATTTAACCCCCTACCAATACTACCTCATACACTTTCCCAATTTAAAAAACCCTACTTTCACTAGATATTTTAGGTATCCATTTTTAATACCTCTTTATATTTTTTCATTAACTTTGAGCTCCATTTTTTATACCCGCCAATAGAAAAACCCTTTACCCCTATATATCCCCCAATATATTATGTCGTTTTTTTCCTCAATATAGACCCCCCAATATGAACCCACATGGTATGATATTTCTCCCCCAGTGAATCCCCCGTGGTTCCTTGGTCACTATAGTTTTGCTAACTCAACAAGTCAAGGAGGCTTGCGGTGTATAAAATGTTTTGGAAATGACAAAGGATGTGAGTAATAACCAGACAATCTAAGAGACAGTTTTTTTCATCCCAACCCTCTTAGTATAAAAAATGTGATAGTTTCTTTCATCCCAAGGTGTTTTAGGAATAGATCATTGTCCAATTTCACTTTGGAGCTCATGAGAGTAATTTCTTATTATCTTTAGAATGTTTTTCTTCTTAGCACTAGTTAAGACAAAAAGACAATTATCATTAGCAAGAGTGGGGTTGCTCACCTCTTTATAATACATTAGCTTCCTTTTCTCCTCTAGCTACTTATCATCTCACAACTTATCCTTAAAATTATAAGTAAAGTATTTTTAATATTATCCTTATCCTAAAAAATAATATATTTACAATTAGAATTACATATTTTTTTTATAATTTAATTTAATAATACATATATAAATAACATAATAAATGTTATTGTGATGATGATGGTGGTTAACATCCACTGAGACCAAATTGGTCTATCGGACCTATAAGTTTCTTAGTTTTTAATTATCGGGCTCCTCATCTTTCTTGGTGATATTGGTGCTGTAGCTTTCTTTTTTTTCTCTATGGTCTTCCAACTTCCTTTATCTTGCATCTCGTTCATTTCTTCTGGTTCTTGGGACATTGGCGTCCTAGCTTGGTGATCTATTGTGTTCGTCCTTTTGAAGATAGTCAGAGAAGAAGTATGGTCTAGGAGATATGCTTTGCTGTTAAATGAAGATTTATTTTGTGCGGTATTCGAATCCTCATAACTATTGATTTGTTGGGCGGGGCTTTCTCCCTACTTGTCTTGAGAGTTGTTTCTTTCTTGCCCGATTTCTTGTGATTCAGAGTTTTCTCTAGAGTATTCTTCTTTGATGACAGTGTAGTGTTCTTTTTGTGCTCCTTTCCACCATGTAGATCTGTGGTGGTTTTTTCTAGCAGAATTTTTCTGGGATGCTTTTGGGAAATTTTTTGGCTAGATGGCCTATCTCAAAGCAGGATCGACATCTGAAGAGAACACTTTCATAATCAAGTTTCTGGTTCCACATATAGTCTTTACTTGTTAAGTTTATTTCAGCTGGAAATCCGGCCCTGAAGTCCATTTCCACACAGATGCGTGCATAGGTGGTTCTTGCATATTCCTCTATTTCTGGGCACCTGCAGTAAAATTTCCCAATTGCATTTTCAATGGCTTTTAGCGAGGAGAAATTCCAGAGATGCAAGGGTAGGCTTGGAAATCTCACCCAAACTAGTGCTGAGGTTATGACTGCTGTAGAGGGATCGAATGATGGGTTCCATGGCTTCATGAATAGGCCTGATTTTTCCCAAAACCAAGGGCCATAATCTAGAATACATTATCTACTTTTAGGATTTTCAAAATCTACTATAAAGAAACCCCTAGCATAGGGGTAGATATTAATTTCATCAGAAATGGCAGGCTTCCATACCTCCAAGATCCAATTGTGGAGACTTGTCAGCCGCGGCCAAAAACCATTGAACCGACAGATTAGGGCACTTTCAGAAAACTTCAAAGCCTCATCGAGTGAGGCCAGAACTACCTAGACAGTGAGAGCTAGGGCTTCACTGACGATATGGGCAAGAGCTTGCCCTCCAGAAGCGGATGAGCCAGTAACTATTTTCGCGAAGCTGGGAGCCATATTTTACTTGCAAAGATAAAAAAAATTCAAATAAACATAATATAACTAAAAAACTATTTTTTGTTTTATACATAATTATATAAGACCAATAAACGTTCAAATATTTAAATAAACAAAATTTAATGACATTTATATTAAATAACCTTATTTATATTGATTATATAGCTATAATAAATAATTATGATTGGTTAATGTTAGGTTTATTTCCTACGAGGTCTTAGGTTCAAACTTTATTGGGAGAGATTGAGGATAGATGTCACGTTGGGGAAATTAAACTATCCCAAGGGGTCCAAGCTTGACTGAGCTTCATATTATTTTAGTCACAACATCCCACTAGAGGGAAAATAATTATTTGATTCAAAATTGGGGCTGGCCTCGACCTACACTCAGAGTCGTTGTGAAAAGAGGAAAAAAAAAAATCTTAGTTATAATGATCAATCAAATATTTAAATAGATAAAATTTAATAACATACTTATTAAATAAATTTAATTATCTTAATTATATTGAAGGGAATGTTGATATAATTAAATAGTGGATATCGCATAATATTTGTTAAGATTTGCAAATGAGGTAGCATTCTAAATGAGCTTGAATTTAGAGAAAACTCCATAGTTAAGTGCACTTGAGCTAGAGAAGTCTTAGGATGGGTGATGTCACACCCCTATCCTAGCGGTAGTCTTTCAACCACACATAGGCAGGTGTGGCACCACTACCCAATTTCTTTTCACCAATACTAATGAGTACGGGCTATACCTAACATTCAACACTTAGATATTTTCTTCAATTTCACTAAGCATTCATCATTCTTTACACAACAGAAACATTCATCATCATCATTATCATATAAATATGCACAGCGGATAAATCTTCTTTTAAAGGGAGGGGCAACTCCCTGGTTAGAGTCTGCCCAAATGATAACAATAATATAAATTTACAAGTATTTTTACAATGTCAACCTTTGCTAGGAACCCCATGTTCACCTTCACAAAACTGCCAAATTTCCAACTCGGCCTGTCATTTAGGGTCGCCCTTCGTTCAGCCTCTCCCTTTCTCAACTCGTGTAGCTTTTTTGGCAGGGATGCCCACCTCCGGGTCACCTACCATAGCTCGGTCGCTGGGTAGGGCGCCCACCTCTGTGTTAACTTGCCACGCCCATTCAACCTTCACACTTGTCCTACGTTGAACCATTCACCGTAGCAACCATGCCTCCCATTCACTACAGCCAACCATACCACCCATTCATCACAACCAATCGTTTCAACCTTTGTGTAGGAGCGCTAGTTCCGTGGCAGCTCGTCCGCGGTCAGAGCGCCCACTTACTGTGTTTCCTAGCTCGTCCATAGGTCCAAGCGCCCACTCGGTCCACCCATCTTGCAGCTCGGCCGAACTGTTCTGTCCACCCATCCGCAACTCCTTTCGCAGCTCACCTACCCGGTCTGCCACGCAGCCTCGCCCACCTCGGTTCTGGTTTCTGTTTTTCGGCTAAGTCACAACTTAGTGCTGCGACCCTCGATTTGCCTACACTTCGCCTTTATTAATGCACTTCTCCTTCTCTTTCTCACGCATCCAAGTCGTGTAGGCTTGAATTAGCTTGAATGAGATGATGCCTTATCCTTCAATTCACCCTCTAGTATATATGGGTCCATCAAGGATCAAGGTGGGCCGGCCTGCCCATGCCGACCATGTAAATCCTCCAAAATCACCAAGAGTCACGTTGGTTCAACCAACTCGTTGCACCACACATCGGGCTACTGACTTGTCGGTGTTTTGACACTCCCCTATAACTTGTCGCACGCCTTTCCATACTTAGTCGATTTTCCAATTTTCGATTTTTTGACTCTCCTGATGGCTCATCGTCGCATGTTTTCCTTCGGCACGTTTAACTGAATGCACATGCCTGTTCTACATGATAGCTCGTCACCTTTAACCCAATATATGCAACTGCTCCACCTGCTTGTCGCACATCTCATCTCGTGGGCGTGGCATACTCCCCCACTCTAAATTGTTGTTGTCTCCGAACACCATCATACATTGTCGCAAAGTGTTGCTAGCTCCAACATCTCCAAAATGCCCATGCTTCCCGTTTATGCTCCAATATCGCATAAACCACCAAGGTCCATGTCTCCATAAACAGGAAGTCTCCTCAATCCATGATCATCAATCCACATCTGTCACAAATCCACATGTTGCCCCATCGTGGAAGGTTTGGTCCCTCCAACTCGACTACATTCCATCACTACAACATATATCGTGTCTGACCCCATCATATATCGTCATCACGTGAACCACTACATAATACTCCATCCACAACAACATCCCATTCAAAACCAATACATCTATTTGACACAAACTTGGTGCATTGCATGCCCCCATGTCATTGAACTAGCTGGGTAGATAATCCAACTGTAGCACTCAACCCATGAGAATGTACCTCCTCAGGTCACCATTGGTTGTTTCTCAGCATCCTGTCACAATCTCAACTCGATCAAGAATCCATCCAAGTGTAAAATAAGCCATGCTCAGGTCCATGACATAGTCCATCATCTCATCTGCAACATGCTGCCCATGATGCTAATGCCAATGTGATTTCATACAGTCGCATTCATCCAAGCATCATCCAACCTATTGAAAAGAAGCCTCATCTCCAAGGCCCCTTGTAAGGGTGGTGCAGTCCTCCTAGATATCAAGGACTTGCACACACCTATCTCCAAGGTTTGTCTATCGAGAAAGAAGGGCTAGGAAGTTTCCTCCCTGACTCTCATCCACCCATGTATCTGATTGATACTGCATCCTCAAGTACTTGGGTAGAGCTTCAACCTCCTCATGTGTACAACCAATATTCTCAAGCTTGTCTTTTGTCAACTGAAAGTCATATATGCCCATGGCATACCTGCAAAAATCCACTATGCCAGCCGTATCTCTACTTGCATAATCTTCCCCAACCACTACCTTTGAAGAAGTATTCGAACTTCCTTCATCTACAACTCCATGGTGAAGATCCTCCATAGAAGATGCATCTGTCAAGTGTTTCAAGATGTGTGAAATTGTCTTTCCACCTTCATCTTTCCTTCTAGCTCTCACAACAAAGTCAACTAACTTCTTTTCCTTTGCTCTTTGAGTCATACATCCAAGTCCTCTTTGCTCCACATAATCATGCTTCACATTTGGATCCTTTGGATGCAAAGTCATAGAAGCCATCCTTGGTCTATACCCCAAGCAAATCCTTCTATTCATCGGAAGAAACATAGTTTTTCCACCAAATGTAATCAAGAGAATGTCTCAGTCCACCATTGGTATGGTTTGTGTAGCCTTCAAAAAATCCTGCCCTAACACCATAGTATGATCATCCAAGTCAACCACTCTTAAGTCCAAATTTCCAAACCATGAACCCACTCTCACCTGAGTGTCCTTCAATACACTAGTAACAACTTTCATGGTAGATTTTACTGCTTTGAAAGCACTCGAGTCTCTTCCCACTTCAGCTTTCTTTCCAAAAGATTTTGCTGCTTTCCTAATAAGGAAGCTATGAGTAGCCCCTGTGTCGATCAATGCAAAAAACTTCTTGCCACGTACAGTTACCTACACAAAACTTAGCTTCAAGGCATCACCATCATCTCTAGGCTTGATCTTGTGTCTTATCTCTATAACCTTCTTCAATAATTCGACCTCAGAATAGTCTTTCAGCTTATGTTTTGACCTGACTTCCTTCTTAAGTTACTTCATCTCCTTGCTTAATTCATCTAATAAACTTGATCCTGGGTTAGCTTGAGCTCCATCAAGCTTCTCTTCCAATGCCTCCTGCTTAAGTGTACCTATTAAATACACATTGACTCCTTCCATTCGAAGTGACCTAATCTTTTGCACATCTTCTTTCATGTTTCGATGATAGTCCACAAGTTTGTTAATGTAATCGAGCTCATCTTGCTCTATCACAATGGGATTTTGACTAGAAAATTCTCTCTTAATTTCATCCTCAAGTCCCTTGACCTTTTCCTATGTCATGGTGTTCTTCTCCCTTAGTCGAACTTGCTCATCCATGAGTTCTTGGAGTCTTCGATCACCCTGTCGTATCTTCTCATCAAGTTCATCGATTTCAGCAGTCTTCCCATGAAGATTATTCAAGTCCTTTTGCATGTCCATTATCCTATCTACCATATGTATCAAGAGTTCCCACTCTTGTACAAGAGCTTCATAGTGTTTCTTCTTTTCATCTTTCCAATAATTTGTCATGTCTTCAAGTTTTTGAAATGCTCTTTCGACCATCTTGATCCATTCGTCAAGTCTTCATTACCTGCTTTACCCTCAATGGTCATCAACTTCAAAAACTCAATATCAACTGTCACAAAGTTTTTCACTTCAACCTGTAAGTCTCGATTCTATGAATCAAGCCTCTGATACCATTTTTCATGAAGTGTAATGGGATCAACTTCAATTCATTTTCCAAATCAGCCATTGATACCACTTGTCACGCCCCCTATCTTGGCGGTAGTCTTTCAACCACACATAGGCAGGTGCGACACTACTATGCAATTTCTTTCACCAATACTAATGAGTATGGGCTATGCCTAACATTCAACACTTAGATATTTTCTTCAATTTCACTAAGAATTCATCATTCTTTACACAACGGAAACATTCATCATCATCATTATCATATAAATATGCACAACGGATAAATCTTCTTTTAAAGGGAGGGGAAACTCCCTGGTTAGAGTCTGCCCAAATGATAACAATAATATAAATTTACAAGTATTTTTACAATGTCAGTCTTTGCAAGGAACCCTAGGTTCACCTTTACAAAACTTCCAAATTTCCAACTCGGCCTGTCGTTCAGGGTCACCCACCCTGTGTCGCCCTTTGTTCAGCCTCTCCCTTGCTCAACTCATGTAGCGTTTTGGGTAGGGGCGCTCAATTCCAGGTCGCCTACCACAGCTCGGTCACTGGGTAGGGTGCCCACCTCTCGGTTTCCTACCGCAGCTTGGTCGTTGGGCAAGGTTCCCACCTCCGTGTTTGCCTTCCTTTCCCATTCAACCTCCACAATTGTCCTCTGTTCAACCGTTCACCGCAACAACCCTGCCACCCATTCACAGCAGCTAACCGTGCCACCCGTTCACCGTAGCCAACCGTTTCAACCATTGTGCAGGAGCGTCTGGTAGGTCAGCTCGTCGTGCAGGAGCACCCATTTCGTGGAAGCTCATCTACGGGAAGAGTGACCACTTATTGTGTCGCCAAGCTTGTCCACAGGTCCAAGTGCCCACCCAGTCCACCCATCTTGCAGCTCACCTAAACTATTATGTTTGCCTGTTTGTAACTCCTTTTGCAGCTTGCCTACTCGGTCTGCTAGGAAGCCTCACCCACCTCGGTGCTGTTTTCTACTTTTCAGTCTGCCTACACTTCGCCTTCATCAATGCACTTCTCCTTTTCTTGCTCGCTCATCCAAGTCGCATAGGCTTGAATTAGCTTGAATGAGATGATGCCTTATCCTCCAATTCACCCTCCAATATATATGGGTCCATCAAGGATCAAGGTGGGTCGGCCTGCCCAAGCCGACCATGTAAATCGTCCAAAATCACCAAGAGTCTCATCAGTTCAACCAACTTGTTGCACCACACATCGGCCTACTAACTTGTCGGCGTTTTGACACTCCCGTATAACTCATCGCATGCCTTTCCATACTAAGTTGATTTTCCAATTTTCAGTTTTTCGACTCTCGTGATGGCTCGTCGTAACCCATCATTGCACGTTTGCCCCGAGCGCGTTTAACCAAACCCACCCGCCCGTCGCACATGCTAGCTTGTCTCATTTAATCGAAGATATGCCACTGCTTGTCGCACATCTAAGCTCGTGGGCATGACAGGTGACCTCCTTGGAAGTCTTCGGAAGTCTTGGGCACTAGGTGCAAGCACAAAAGATGAGGATTGATGTTATGCGATTTACTTCACTAGTACTAATCCCACTTTTTCAACCCCATGAGAATTACCTGATGTAATGAATTCTATGTGTGTGATGTAATGACTGATATGCAGACTATTCAAAAATCATGAGAAATTTTATGTAATGAGTGTTATGTGATTTATTTCGCTAGTATTATTCCCACTTTTTCGCCCTTATGATTTCACCAATATTAATCCCACCTTTTTAGCCATGTAATGAGTGCTATATGAAATATTCAAAATTCAAGATAAATTTATTGAGTTGAGACTAGTACTCACAGATATGACCATAGTTCAATGACTTACTCTATACAATTAATCTCGAAAATGATATCTAATATATTGCACTACAAAATATCCATGCTTAAATGAAAAGAGTGAAGGGAGATCTAATTGAATATTTCATATGACATAACAATTACTAAGGTTTTGCAAATGCGGAAACAAACTAAGTGGGCTTGATTGTGGAGAAAAATTCATAGTTAAGCGCACTTGAGCCAAATGATTCTTGGGATGGGTGACCTCCCGAGAAGTCCTAGTTTAACAATGAACCATTAAAATATCATTAGAAATTTGATGAATCAAGGTTAACGATTAGGTCATAGTTTAATGACTTACTCCACATAGTTAATTTATTCATATGGCATAGCACTTTCTAAGGCTTTGCAAATGGGGTAGCAAGATAAGTATACTTGAATATAGAGAAAAGTCCATAGCTAAGCAGACTTGAGTGAGATGAGTATTGGGATATGTGATCTCCTAGGAAGTTCTAGTTATTGGGTGCAATCCTCAAAGGTGATGATTGATGTTATGAAATTTATTAATAATATCAATCCCACTTCTTCATCGTTACTTGATATAATGAGTGCTATGTGGAATATTCCAAAATCATGAGACGTTTGGTTAGTTGAGACTAATATTCATGAATATTGGCATTGTTTAATGACTTACTCTATACAGCTAATCCCAAAAATGAGATCCAATATGTTTCATTATGAAAGCCCCATGCTTAAATGAAAAGAGTGAAGAGATCTCTAAATAAATAAATCACCTGGCATAATATTTGCTCAGGCTTTCTAAATGGAGTAGCATGTTATGTGTGTTTGATTGTGGAGAAAACTCTACAGTTAAGTGTGCTTAATCCAGGGTAATCTTGTGATGAATGACCTCTTGAGAAGTATTGATTATAGGGTGCAGTCCAAGGAGGTGATTATTAATGATATGTAATTTATTTCACCAGTATGAATCCCACTTCTTAACCCTTGTGAGCATCACGAGTATTAATCCTACTTATTCACCCCTATGAGAATCACCTGATATAATGAGTGTTATGTGGACTATTCAAAAAGTCATGAGATATTTGGTTAGTTGACACTAGTACTCATGGATATGGTCATAGTTTAATGACTTAATCTACATAGTTAATCATGCAAATGATATCTAATATGATGCACCATGAAAGTCCCATGCTTAAGAGAAAATAATGAGGGGAGATCTAGCTGAATAGTTCATATGACATAATATTTGCTAATGTTGGGTTGTGTTATATTCTTTCCATGTAGTTAACAGGGGGTTTGAAGGGCACCTGTAACCCCACTTTATGGGGTTTGGGGCAGTGCCCTGAAATTTTTTGGTTTTGGACCCTATGTTAGGTTGGGAGGACCCACCTATGGTTTTGTGCATGATTTTCGCACATGTTTTTTGGACACGATGGTTTTCGGTCCATGGTATCGGACGCGATGGTTTTCGGTCCATGGTATTGATGCTTCGGCATGTATAAATATGTATTGTAACATTGAAAGGAACATAATGAAAAATCAAGCTAGTAGTCCCAGTTTTGGGATCCAGTGGGAAAATCTCTGTGTATATGTGTTTTATGTATTATGCTCTCACATTGTTTATTTTTCTATGTTTTAGAATTCGTATGCAGGTAATTTCTATATGGGGTTAAAACCTACAGCTAAGGTTTTGCAAATGGGGTAACAAACTAAGTGGGCTTGATTTTGGAGAAAAAATCATAGTTAAGCATGCTTAATCCAGAGCAGTATTTGGATGGGTTACCTCTCTGGAACTCCTAGTTACTCAGTGCAAGCCCCAAAGGTGAAAATTTATGCTTTGTGATTTATTTCACTAATATCAATCCAATGAAAATGAGTGATATATGTAATATTAAAAAATATTTAGAAATTATGTGAGAATTGAGACTAATACTCATGGATATGATGAGTTTAATGAATTATTCCACATTTAATACCAAAAATAATATGTAATATGTTGCACTACAAAATGGGGCTCTTACTAAATAATTCATATGGCATAATACTTGTTAAGGTTTTGAAAACGAAATAACAAAGTTAAATGAGCTTTATTGTGGAGGAAACTCCACAATTAAGCATGCTTGAGCTAGAGGAGTCTTAGGATTGGTGACCTCTTAGGAAGTTCTGGTTATTGAGTGCAAGCCTGAGAGCTGATGATTTGTACTATTTGATCTATTTTTCTAGTATGAGTCCCACTTCTTCAGTTGTGTGAGCATCACCCAATGTAATGAATTCTATGTAGACTATTAAAAAATTATGAGAATACTCATGGATATGATCTCAAAAATGATATCTAATTATGGGTATGGTCATAGTTTAATGACGTACTCTATGCAATTAATCCCGCAAATGATAATATATGAGATGTTGCTAGCACCACAAAAGCCCCAAGCTTAATATAATGTATATGGCATAATACTTGCTATATTTGTAGGGGCTTTGCAAAAGAGTTAGCAAGCTAAGTGGAGTTTATTGTGGATGAAACTCCACAATAAAGATTTCACAGTTAATCCCACAAATGATGATATCTAATATGTTGCACTACAAAATCCACATGCTTAATATAGTGCATATGACCTAATACTTGCTATAGTTGTTAAGGTTTTGCAAATATGTTAGAAAGATAGATGGGATTCAATGTGGACAATACTCCACAGTTAAGTGTGCTTGATTCAAAAAAGTCTTGAGCTGTGTGTCTTTTTAGCAATCTCTAAATCAATAGAGTTTTGGGAGATGTGACTTATTGAAGAATCAAGTTGGTTCATTAATCTTAAAAATAATATATAATTAAATAAATAAATTAAATAAATATAATATAAGCAAAATACTAAAATATTTTTTTATTTAGTATAATATATATATTATGTGTAAAAGAATATGGTTGCAATATAAGAATTATTTGATCTAAATGTGATAAATGTCATTTATATGTTGGAAAGCGGGTTAAAAGAGAAGGTTATAAAATTTAGATATGAGTACAATAGTTATTTATATATATATATATATATATATAATATATATATTATTTTGAAATAAAAATTATAATTCTATATAAAATAATTTGTAAAAATAAATAAATAAATACTACTTAAAAAGATAATGTATTTGTTATTTAAAAGGTGATATAACTTAAATATAAGTATAACGAATATTATATAGTAGTTAGTCTTTGTAATTTAGTTGAAATATAATTAAGTTGAAGTAAAAAATAATAAAAAAATAAAATTATATATAATTTATCTTGTAATAATAAGACAATTGCATTTAGGCAAAAAAATGTATTAACTTTTGATGTGTTTATTAATCATTATATTTGTTTTTTTTATGATGATTTCTTATTAGTAAATTAAATATTTTAATAAAAATTCACCTTAAACATCGTACCATTGAATGTAGTGTTCAACACTCTGTACCAATCATATCTTCAAATCACAATAAAAAAATCTTACTTTGATAAAAAAAAAAAACTGTGTTTTGAAGCACATTCCCACCCAGCGACAACTTAGCTCATTATTTTATATAACAAAGCTATGAATGTTTAGAATATGCCGCTTGAGGAGGTCTTTATTAATCTGAAGAACACATTTTATGCACTAGTCAATAATGCGGCTCCTTCCACCATGATTGAGATGGTGAAAGCAAGAGGATGTAGACCATGAGATCATACTTTGTGGGGTTATTCATTGTAATACTTTTACAACCTATGCGTTGTATTAAGAAATATTTTTATAGTTTAAGTAGGTGAACATTAAAAATTAAATACTAATAATGATGTTCAAATCTCATAAATAGAAAGAATATCGAAATGCAGTCAATATGCAAATGAGATATATTGAATCCACAAATTATCCACGTGGTTCTAGAGCCATGCAAATTAGATATGTTGAATCAAAAACTTATCGACGTGGTTGTAGAGCCCCAATTCGCAGGGAGCAAACCGCAGTGAGATAGAATTTTTTATATACATCTCAAGAAAAATTTATATGAACAATATTTTATGAATATTTTAAATAACATTGAAAACTATTAAATAAAAGATGAAGCAAAATGAAATGAAACTGAAATTTATATAAACTCAACTTTATATATAAATCATACTAATTACGTTGAGGAGAAAACTTAGAGATAAATTTAAAAATATTTAAATTTAAAAATTTGAAATTATATTTTAGAAATATTTAAATCAATAAATTGATATTATGTAATACTAATAATATTTATGTTATATATAAAATAATTAGTTTTATTTTTAAAAAAATACATTTATTTTATATAGTTTTAGTGGTGTCATAAACCATTTTGACTCAGAGCTATGCAACATCACAAAGGATTATATCTCTTGAGATACAAACTTCTTTTAAAGTGAAAATATTTTAATTTTTATTGGTCTTTGATAGATTCCAGTTAATATGGATCTAAGCTGGTTTTTATATACCCACATACCATGTCTACTTCGGATCCATATTTTCCTCTCCCTCTCCTCTCTCTCTCTCTTCCCTCCCACTAGGCTGGTTTTTATATACCCACATACCATGTCTACTTCGGATCCATCTTTTCCTCTCCCTCTCCCTTCTTTCTCTCTTCCCTCCCACTCTACTCTCTGCCTCAGTCTCTCTCCATCTCCCCCTTGTCACCCCCCCTCTCTCTCTCTCTCTCCTCCTTTCTCTCTTTAAGTATTTATTCTTCCGTCCTCTTCTCTCTCGAGTACTCTCGCTTCCTTCCTCTGTCTCCCTTTCCCTCCCTCTGTCTCTTCCTCCTTCTCTCTATCTCTACCCTGCAACTCCATCACTATCTCCCTTCCTCTCTCTCTCTCTCTCTCTCCCCATATCTATGTCTTCCTCTCTCTATTTTCCCTCCTATCCTCTTTCCCTTGTCACTACCTCTCTCTCTACCTCTATCTCTCTATGTATTTATTCTTCGCTCCCTCTCTCTGCCCTCCAAATCCATCTCTCTCTCTCCTCCCTCTCCCCTCTCTTACACCTCTCTTTGTCTCTTTCCATCCTCTAGCTCTGTCACTATCTCCTTCCCTCTCTTTGTCTCTCTCCATCCTATAGCTCTGTCACTATCTCCTTCCCTCTCTCCTTCTCTCTCCCCCTTTCTCCCTACACTCTATTCCTCTTCCATCCATATGATGGAGAAATCAATGCTATATCTAATGTCAAAAATATTTCACATTTTATTTTTTAATTGTGAAACGAGTTATGCTTTTGGCATGTAGTATTGATAAACCATGGTATTGGCCAATGGTATTGTAGCAAAACCTATTTACAGGTTAATAATATCCATGGTAAAGTGGGATTGGATATCCATAATTAAGAAACTTGTTATATTGTATGTTTATTGTAAATGTTAAGTAGCTAGTGTGGTTCATCATCATGACCAAATGAAGATGCAGAGCATGGCACAAGCTTAAATAGAGGGAGATGTAGAGACCAAAAGATCATATAACAACTAGTTTATGAAAATTAATATTTTAATAGTGATTATTAAGATCAAATAATATTCCTATAACGGATAATACTTGTTATATTGTATGTTTATTGTAAGTGTTAAGTTTTTATGTGCTTATTAATTAAATTTGAATATGACCAAATGAAGATGCAGAGCATGGCATAGGGTTAAATAGACGGAGAATTAGACACCAAAAAATCATATAACAACTAGTTTATGAAAATTAATATTTTAATAATGATTATTAAGATCAAATAATATTCCTACAACATATAATATAACGACTAGTTTAAGAATATTAATATTATAATATATAATAATAATTAAGAAAGATCAAAAAATGTAAACATTAATAAGAAACAAATAATCCAAGTCAACCAAATACATAGAACATAGTAAAAAAAAAATTAAATAAATAAGTAGGAACCAAGACCTCATTAATGAGTCAAGATCCTATAACAAAAATAATAATTAAATGAGACTAAAATTAAAACAAAACAATCAAAAGGGAAGATAAAAGTATTATTATTATTATTATTATTATTTTATATCTTAATTATTATTATAAATTATAAAAAAAATTTCTATGCTATTTTTACTGAAAATACTCTTCTTAATTTAAATATGGTTATCGAATTATTATTAGTCAATGTTAAATTTTGAAAAATAAATATTTATTTTTCAACATTATTAAAAAAAAATTCAAATATTTTATTGGACCACAAATTGAAGGACTTATTGCAACCTTTGCACAATAACAATCTTACATATTTTATGCCATAATTAATGGATATGGTTGCAATATTCATGCATGATTTTTAGATATTTGTGTAGTGATTTTTTATTCCTAAACTTTGCAAGAAAACCATGGGCACCATAATTTAAGCAAGTCTTTGCATAAAAAATTGATACGAATAAGATGCAAAAATTATACTTACATGAGTTATTTCCCACCATTATTTATTTTTTCTTCAACACTTATGTAGGAGTAAAATTGTAGATACGTAGAATTACTAGTGGTTACTACCCACCAAAATTTACGATGGGTTCTTGTAAATGTGTATAACTACTAGTAGTTATTACCCACCAAAATTTATGCAAGTTTCTTATCCACTTCACATCACAATTTATTAGTTACTCCCAATGAAATACTAGGATGGTTTGTCTATCAACCATTATTGATTTAGCATTCACCAATGTAACTTATAAGTATTTTACAATTTTTTTGAGAGCATAATTTCTAACATGAGTTGTAGGGGCTAAACTGCACTACAAAACATAATTACAATACAATCAATTGAATTTTAATATTTTTATTATTTAGTGAATCAAGATTTAAATGTTTAGACTACAATATTTTCACTATATTACTTTTAACCTACTATTATTATTATTATTATTTAATTGAATCAACATATAAATTCTTCTTCAAGAAAACCAATGTTGAATTTATATTTTGTTTAGTAATTATATCAATTAATTAAGACACATATTACCTTAAATTAAATTTGTTAAATGATAAATGTTAAATATTTTCACTTGGCATCTACCTCATACTCTGGTGCGCCCAAAATAAAAATAAAAAAACTTTCCCTACAAAATCCAACTCCATCTAAAAATATGTAATGATTACGTTTTCTATATGTGATTTACGTCGAAATTCTTCTTATAATAAAAATATAGCCAATCAAAATTAAAATAATATTAAAAAGTTAAAATTTAATATTTTTTTGGTTAAATATAAATAATAATTAGTCAAACAAGACTGAATGCTTAATACATGACTATTGCTAATATAATAATACTGGTTGAAACAATTAAAACTATTACTAAACTTTACATATAAAGAATGCCGTTATAATGCAAACTAGTACAAATGGTGGAAATTACTTCAACCAGTGCTCAATTATTTACAGATATAAGACTTTGCGACAAGAAACTATTAGACATCCTCATACAGATTTTGAATGAGAAATTAAGGCGTATTTAATACCAATTTCGGTAGTAATAATTGGATTTAATTGAATTTGCAAACTCTAAAAATATTCCAAAATCTAATTACAGAATAAGGGACATATCCACAAGCTCCAATTGCCATTAAACTTCAAACCTTAAAATTATTATTGCAAGAAACACACTTACGACGTTTCCAATAATATTGCGAGTAATACTTATCTAGTCTACTTTATAGGTTGATACAGTGACACTGAGACATCCACCTCATATATTTAGTGTAGCTCTTAAATTCCTGCGTCTCAAGCTCCTGAGGATGGGTCTTGAAATATTTTCTTAAGTACGTCGGTCCAATGAGAGGACCCATGTTGTCTGCAAATATCCAGTGGTCCAACCAGACGAAATCAAAGAAGGGAGCATCGCTCTCCTCTAGAAAGTCCAATTGCTCGTTGAATTTTCCTTGCACCACTCTCACCTTAGACGATACTCCTGCAGGCAACAAACAAAATGATTACTACCATTCAATAGTCAGTTATCAAAATTTAGGATTGAATCTAATTGATATTTGAAGCAAGATACACGAAATGAATTTAGTGTTTTCTTGATTACCTGCATGCTTGATGATTTGTGTGGCAATTTGGCAATCCAGAGGCTCACCATCGTTGAGATAAGCATACTCTTAGCCTCTGAGACGTGATCCTCATAGCAAAATAACCACAGTATGTCCCAATGTCGAGGTCAACCCTGGGATTGTATTTGGCAATGGCAGTGTCGAGTAAGAGGAACAATCCACCCATGAGTGCCACAGGGAAACTTTCCCCTCTGCAAACCCAAAATCCAATTCCAACAGTAAATATGTAATGATTACTTAATAAGAGTGTATGTAATCAAAATAATTAAATTTTATAAAAAACAGAATGTCTAATACTATATCTGAAACATATTTAATAAATATTATTATTAATATGTGAAAAATAATTAAAATATAAATTTACATAATTTAAGTTTAAATTAGGCTAATGTAAAATTTATATTTCCATATGGATTAATTTAAAAATATAAGCAAATAAACATTACTTTAAAAAGACAATGTGCTTTGAGTTTACTTTGATTACGGAAAAGGTTTTCAAATCTCATCCTCAATCCCCTCTTATCTCAAGAGATTAAGAGGTGCTTAAATTTTTCTTTCTTGATTTAATTATTTATTTAACATATTTTTTTTTTGAGTTATTTAATATTTTTGTTTTATTTGATTTTTTATTATTATTATTTTTAAGAGTAATTTTTTTTTTAGGATTTATAATTATAAAACAGAATTATAATTATTACACAAATTTAAATATTAATTTTTGAATATGAATATAATTTTATTGGAAATGTTCTTTAGAAAAGTGTTTTTTTGGAAAGAGGATATAGTAGTTGAAATAAATAAATAGATAAAGGGAAAAACAAATCTAATTGTGAAAATTAGGATTTTAGAGTGTTAGATATAAGTTTTGTTTGAAAGCCGAGTTTCTAGTTATTAAAGTTCACAAAATATTTTTACATCATGTTTTTGTTCAATTATGGTGTTTTAGAAGTCATTTGTGTTATGTTCATATTAGGTGATGAGAGATTTTTAAGGCCTTGCTTCTAGCCAACCTTGTTTAGTTGACTTCAACTCACAATATGGGATCAAGGTAAGAGATTTGATAGTGCCATTGAGCTTGTATATATCTATGGCATATTTTGTTATTGACACCAATAATAGTATTATCATAATGCACTATGGTACCTTTAATACTCGTTTTTCCTTATTGGTGAATTGTCTTGTGTTGGTTAGTAACATATGTTGGTTAATAACATACATTAATGGTGGATAGTCTGATGAATCCTTCTCAAATTCGAACATCAAAAATTGTTCGACCATGGAATATTAGTGGTTTAATGGCATTCATAATAACTTGAAACCTTTTCACATTTTAAGAATAAGAGAGGAATGCCAACTATTAAAGTTAAACAATGCCACTAATTTAAGTTGTTCATTGCACTTTACAAGTCTAAGAGAAAATCTTCCTTGTTAGCTTTTGATTATTATCTGTTAAAGTAGAACATGTGAAAGAATTGAAATTCCAAATTCTCCCTAACAATATAGTAGTAAAATTACAAGAATTGAAATTCCAAATTCTTCCATAACAACAATATAATGGTAAAAGTACACTTTATCTTTCCGTCCAATTCTAGAGTCGAGAGTCCATATAGAGCATTTACACTTTATCTTTCCTTCCAATTCTATAGTCCATATAGAGCCCGATTTATAATAGTATGTATTAAGAGAAAATCTCTAAAATTCTGATAGCACTTCATTTTCTAATATGCCAATTTCGAGGCACAATGCAAAATTAAAGTAAAGAAGCAACTACAATTAAGAATTAAGTGAATCTAAAAGCTTTTTTTTTAGACTATGCCAATCTTCACCTTGTTTTTTTAGGAAAGAAAAAACAAACAAGTTTTCTAATGAATAAATAATTGTTTACATAAGTTTGATGGAGGTATTAAAGAAAACATGGACTATAACAATAGAAGTTCTATATAGTACAAACATCACTCAAATTGAGAAAGCATCATATACTACTTGACAAATACAAAAAAAAAATTCCCTTCTCGAGATGTGCCACATCATTTTAAGAAAAAACTAAATATAATTTCTCTACCTACAGTCTTTTCAACAACTATGTCCACCAAGTATTAACTAATGTAAAATCAATAGATTTGGATCTTTCTCGAGCTTTGTAGAGAACCCCGAAAGAAATATTTGTATTGAATTTCACCCATCTAATAATGATGTCCTTGTTTTGAACGAGCATCTACCACAAAATTTTAACCCAACAAATATGAGTAAATGTGAGCTCATTAAAACAGGTCTCAAGTTCCTTTCTTTTGTGCATCCAGTTGTATAATAATGGAGGGGAGAAGGCTAAACAATTATTGATCCAATCTATTATAACTTTTGAGTCATGAAAAATAAACAAAGAATTGAGATGGAGCCATCTAACACAAAATAAAATACCCCATAGAGCTATTAGTTATGCTCAAGTATTTTCTCTTGAACCGCAATTCTAGTTGAGATGAAATTTAAAATCCCCAGATAAAACAATTAGTGCACTGCAACCACAGTCCTATAATTTTGCAGCTCCATCAAAGAATCCTTCATGGGCTTTTTCCATGCAATTAATGATTTTAGAGTTCTTGTAATGCAGTTTTTAGGGCATAGGACCATATTCATTGAAACATGCACAAATGCATAATTGCTAGTCCTATCTATATCATATGAAATATTATCAAATATAAGGGCATTCTGATAAAACTATATACCCTAGAAGATGAAGAAGGAAATTGTCTTGTACTCTTTTCATTTTTTTCTATTGATGTGAAACCCCAAGTAATAGTTATGGATAATCTTGGTAGAAACTTATTTAGATCGCTATGGAAATAAGGCAAGCAAAAACTAAATAATAAAGATCTACATTTGATTCCTTGCACAAATAACATCTTCCAAGTCCTTACAAACCCATTTTACAAAGATTTTCCTAAGTGAGAATCTTGTCCTTCTCCACAAGCCAACCAAAAATATTTAATTTCAATGACATGTTCCATGACCAATGATGATCAGGTGCTCACAATTATGCTCAAAAATCAAAGTCGTCATAATAGTGTGGAACCTGATTGAACGCATATTTCTCATCATCCTGAATCTGGCACAACTCGTTTCGCACGAAATAGACACCGTATGCTCCTAGAAACGCGATCTATTCACTTTGTCAAACAAGCAACCAATTTGCAGGTGGCTGACAGGGATGTTGACTGGGAATCCGTACCACCTATGTGGCAGGGGAATATTCTTGGAACAATTTTTGAATATTCTTAAAATATTCTGTTTCATTGGCTTCATATTATTGGTCCACATGTTGTTGTTATGGCCAATGAGGAGGTGACATGTGGCTAAGCTTAAGGTCGCCACATGTCCTCCTAATGGCCTATTAAAATTTGTATAGAGGAAGCCAGACTTTACCCCGCAACCTCCCACAGCACATGCCAATGACTTACCAACACGCCCTCAGGTTTTTTCTTAACCTACTATGGTTACAAGTTATATTTATGGTTTAATGCCACAATAGTTGGGGGATTGGGCGGACTTAACCGCTCCCCATGTGAATGCTCAACAAAAATTTTACTTGACTGTCGGAGGTCACCATCGTTGATAACCATAACCATAAATCACCTATCATGTGAACACGTGAAGTTTAACCGCTAACATTTAATGTGATCACCAAAGGGAGGGGGCCAATGCCAAGGGATAGCCCCTCGGTGCATGGCCCTCCCATATGACCGATCTTTTGGTTTTTAGGATTCGACGACGAAATTAATGGTCCTACAAATCCACCCAATTTTCGGCGAAAATGTTGCTCCGTTAAAGCGTTTGGCAGGAAAAATTGTAGGATCATGCTAGATTTTGTGCCAGTTGTAGAGAGAATAGTGGAGAAACTAGGAGAGGTCATAACTTCTCCAGTTTTCGACCAAATTGGATGTAGAAAGAGGCTAGGTGTTATAGATCTAACCCTGAAATATTATAGATCTGATATGAAAATATAATATAATGCAAAGAAACCCAGAAATAATATGAAATGATTCTTTATTGCTCAAAAACCCTTAAGGTAGGGCAACACCATACATTCACTCCTTAAGGAAGGCGAACACTCCACAAGCCATATGCCTGTTCATACAATAATCCTTCACTATCTTCCTTGACTTGGAGTCTCTAGCCTCTATATAGGCCTCATATATACAATACCATGGGTCATATCCATGGTTCCCTCATACCATCAACTAATACCATGGGCCCATTACATTATTACTAACTACTTGTGGTCCCTTACATGATATGGGTTAACCACCTTATTTATTACTATGGCCCATCCCATTATTACATTATTACCTTGGGTACCCCCTTGGTACCCCATATTATCCCCCCTAGGTATATAACACTAGGTAGCTATTTCTAGACATTATGGACTCATTGGAATAAGTTTCAGAAGCATTTGAGCATTATAAATACATATTTTTACACTTTTGAGCATAATAGAGAGGCCCAAGCCATTAGAAGCTGCACCAAGGAGACGTAGCCATGGGGGGGTGAACTCCTTCATCAAGTTCTTGTCGTGATGTGTTTTTGGTGATGTTCTGTACATTTTTATGTTGTTGTTCAGTCTCTTATTTGTGTTAAAATTGCTCATGAAAACTCATGAATCCTTAAGCACAATGAAAGCATTTTGTTTCCAATCTGAGGAGGATCTTAGCACAACAATCTAATATTCTTAATAAGATCATTTTGGTATCAAAGCACTAGGTTTGCTTTGTGTAAGAAGGATTTAAATGTTTACAAGTTTATGTCATGCTTACAAGGTTAAAACTCAAAAGAGGAGAAGGGAAGCTGGTTGGAAGCTTTGAAGTTGGGTTAAGGGGAAGGAGGAGAAGGTTGCCACAATCTCCAACACCAGTTCATCCTCAAGTTGCACTTGAGACTCCAGAGAGCATGTCTCATAAAGGAGAACCTACAAACATGATAGAATATGAGAAGGTCTTTAGGGAGACTTTCTTTGATATGACAGAGATGGTGAAGGTCCTCTATGAAGAGAGGAATACGAGGCTGCAAGGTGAAAGTTCCAAACCTCCCAAAAGAGAAGGTTATTCAGGAGGAGGTAAGGGGAAAGGAGGTAATGGAAATGGAGACAAACCTCCACCCTCTCCACCATCTTCTTCATCTTCTTCTTCACAAGTATGTTCACACTCTTCCACTAACACAACCCTTACACATACTCATCATCGTACTTCAAAAGAAGCTGGTAAATCACCTTTTTTAAAACTTGATGTTAAATTTGAGCTTCCCATATATAATGGTGAAGTGAATGCATAGAAGCTTGATAATTGGATTCGTTAGTTGGAGGTCTATTGTAGAATTCAAAACCTACAAGAGGATGACATAAAGATTCAGTTATGTTCCTTGATAAGGAAGGGTGCAACACTAGTATGGTGGGAATCAAAGACACAAGAGGAGATAAAAAAACACGGTAAGATATCAATTTCTTGGATTGTTTTCATTGATGCAATCAAAAGGAAATTATACCCTCTAGCTTATATGCAGAAAGCTATCATGAATTGGCAGAACTTTAGACAACTTAAAGGTCAAAATGTGCAAGATTACACCCAAGAATTAAGGAAAAGGTCTTTAATGTTAGGTGTAGATTTGCAATCACAGGACACATTACTGAAGTAAATAGGGGGTTTACGCAATTACCTTAGGAACACTATCTTAATGTTTAATCCCAATAATCTAGATGATGTGTGTGTGCAAGCCACTCATCTTGAGGCAAGAGGGAAAAAAACTCCAAAAGAAGGTAGTAAAAAGCCATTTAAGAGTAAAGGAAAAGAAAATGGTTTCAAAGGAAAGGGAAAGAAAAATGCATCTATCAAAAAAGGAGGAGAGAAATTAACATGCAAACATTGTTCCAAAGAGGGTCACGATGAAGCTCATTGTTGGAAGCTTCATCCCAAAATGAAACAAAAAAAATTCAACAACATGGGAAAACAAAAGACAACAACAACCACTCAATAGGATTTGGGATCCGATTCGGGTAATGAAACTAAAATTATAGCCATGGCTATAAAAGGAAAAGAATCCATTGCTAGCACTAGTTCTTCAAATTCAAAAAATGAAACTCCAAATGAAAAGAGGAGGATATAACTTTTTCATATAAGGGTGATCTCAAAACATAACAAGATTGATACACTTTTTGATAGTGGCTCTCAAGCCAATATTATCTCTGAAAACATTGTCAAAAGTTTAAACTTGGAAACCATCCCACATCGTAAACCATATCCACTTGGATGGGTGTGTGACAATGCACAATTGCAGGTTACTAGAAAGTGTAAAATGAAATTTTCCAGTACTGTGAATTTCATAGATGAAGTGGAGCATGGTGTTGCGCCATTTGATAGATGTGGCATAGTTTTCGGCAGCCCATACCTTTATGAAAAAAAACTATCTTCCATAGATATGTAAAAGAATATCATTTGTTCAAAGATGGAGTAGAATATATTGTGAGAGCTCATAGAAAGAAACTAAATCTTTCACTTGTTAATGAGGGGCGGATGAAAATACTAGTGAATTCAAGCAAGAATTTTGTGCTTCTAATGATCAAACCCAAGAACGATGTTGATAATGAAGATTTTAAAGGTTGTGATTCAAAATTGAAATCTGAATTGGTTGATGTAGTTAACCAATATGATGCGATGTTTGAGGAACCAAAGGGATTACCTCCCAAGAGAGGAATCCAACATGAGATACAGTTGCGACAAGATTATCCTCTTCCTAGAATTGGCATGTACAGGATGTGAGTGTTGGAAAGTGCGGAAATTAAGAAGAAAATTCAAAAGTTTTTGGATAAAGGGATCATCATGCCATCTTCCTCACCATGTGGTTAACCTATTGTCTTGGTGCCAAAAAAGGATGGAACATGGTGCATGTGTGTGGCCTTCCGTGCATTGAACAAAATTACGCTAAAGAACCATTACCCACTTCCTAGAATATATGATTTACTTGACCAATTGAAAGATGCAAAGTATTTTACTAAGTTGGACTTAAGGAGTGGCTACCATCAAATTAGAATAGCTAAAGGAGACAGAGACATTTGGAAGACAACATTCAAAACAAAACAAGGTTTGTTTGAATGGCTAGTTATGCCTTTTGGTTGATGTAGTTCTCCTGCTACATTCATGCGTGTGATGAATGATGTGTTGAGACCATTTCTTGATGAGTTTATTATAGTATACTTAGATGACATATTAATTTTTAGTAAATCTCTTGATGAACATGTCATGCATGTAAGAAAAGCACTTGATGTCTTGAAAAAATAATAGTTGTATCTTAAGATTAACGATTTGAGGCTTCTGCGTTCTGTGTTCTGTGTAGTGTTATCTTCCGGAGTCATCCCATTCATGTTTGTTGGAATCGAAATTTCAAACCAACCTATGTGGTTCATCTTCAGGAATAGATCCAAGAACGAATAAGTCAAAACTCAATAGGGTTGATAAATAAGGGTTAGGGTTGGTCTGGAAATGAATACTAGCCGACAGGTTTAATTCAGATTTGTTTATTTTTAATTTTGTTGTTAATTATATAATTATTTTTATTTTTATTTTGTTGTATCTTTAGATGTCAAAGTGTGAATACCTTTTGTTCAGAATCAATTTACCATAGACCTGGTCGAATCTAGGGGACCGAGAAGAATAGAAGAAACCCGGAGGAGCAGAGCTAGGGTTTGAAGCAAAAGAGCAGTGGTGGGCACCATGGAGAGGCGAGAGGGGGGGAGTATCACTCCCTCCTATAGTCAGGCAATATCTAATAGATTAAAGAAACCTCTGGAGGCTGAAGAAGAGATTTCCGAAGGAAGGAAGCAGACAAACAGAGGCACTCAGGGGCAGGAAAATATGTAGGAAGGAGCTAGTAAAGGAAAGCATATAGAAGGAGAGAACCAGAATGTTGATACCAAAAAGCGGACTGGTCCTTGCAAACCTAAGGCAACCATAACACCCTGAGTGGTGTTAAGTGATCCAGCGATACAAGCGCATCAGGAACACATGGCGAACTATGCAGTAATTTGTAAATTCATGGGGTTATGGCCTACGGAGAAGGCTTTACAGGCATGGATGAAGAATCATTGGAAACCTAAGGGGGATATAGAGCTGCACCTTGGATCCAAGGGTTTCTTCACTATAGTTTTTACAAACATTGAGGATAAAGATAGAGTGTTTGAAGGATGGCCATACTTCTATGCCGTGACAGGCCTCTGTATGCAGCCTTGGGTAATGAATTTTGTTCCAGAGCATGAAACATTCACATCAGTCCTGGTGTGGGTTAGGCTCTACTCCCTACCACTAGATTATTGGCAGCCGGAATCATTAAAAGCAATAGGAAATAAACTAGGGCATTTTGTGAAAATATCAGAGGCCACTATGCGGGGGAAGTATACCTCCTTTGCCCGCATATGTGTAGAGATGGACCTCTCTGGAGTGTTACCAGATGAAGTTATTATGGAAGTTTTTGATGAAGAATGGGTGCAAGCGGTGGACTATGAGCATATCCCTTTCAGATGCAGAAAATGTCATGAACATGGGCATCTATAGAGAGATTGCCCCTTAAACAGAATGGAATACATAACTAAAGCTACCTCAGAGAAAGATACTGAAGGATTTAACAAAGTGGGAAATAAAGGTAGAGGAGTGACAAGGTATCAAAAAAAGCCCAATGAGGAAAAGTAGCTAAATCAAAATAGGTACAAGGTATTAGAAGAAGAAGAGGAGCAAAATGAAACAAAGCAGACTTTGGAGAACAACCCTGTAGAGAAGGAAAAGGAAGACAACATGGAGGATGTTAGTGCTCGAATTTGGCCTCAGTCTGAACAAGGCAAAATCCAAGGCAACATCAAACCACTTAGCCTCGTAGCTAGCCCTACGAGGACAGGAGAGGGCTCTCTCCGGGTCTATCTCGGCAAAAGGTCTTCAAGGGGCTGAGATGACCAATAAAGAACACTGATTTTAGGCTAGTAAACTAATAGAGAAAGTTTGATTTCAAATTTTTAGGGTTTTGTTGGAAAACTGAGCACGACAATTTTGGGTGTAGGGATGAGACACAATTTTTGCAGAGGTCTTTTTGGGGCAAGGTAGGAGATTGTCTTGATGCCTTTGAAGGAAGTGAATGGATAGGTATGACTGGTGAGGAGCTAAGGAGAGCAAGAAACCATCAGGAGTTCTCCTTAAACATATGAAAACATAGATATTAAGCAAACTTAAAGGCAGAGCATAGAAACCATGAATTCTACCTTAACACTTCATTTACTTAATTTGCAGAAGAGAAGAGTAGGAAAATGATACACATAGCAAACTTACAAGTACATGAGAGAAACACACCATCAACACAAATCACCACAGGAATCCCAAATAGTGCTGCAAAACCCTGGTCTTTCCTTTGACAAAATTGCAGAGATACAAAGAGTAATACAGTCTAAGCTTATCCCTCAAGAGTCCAACCATGAAAATGACTAAGAAAATACATAATATAGGAAAGCTAACACATTCCCTTGCCTCTAGGGGTCGAGCTCATCATCCTAGGAGCTGTTTCAACCAATTCTAAACAAAGCACTACAATCTAGGCAGTCAAAACAACTTGCCTCTATAAGCTAGGAAACCAATTCATTCATTAATTTTTTGCTATTTTATGAATGAATCTTCTAGGATAGGTAAATAAGTGTCATGTCAACATAAAATTACATTAATTACATCAAGGAGGGTGAAAAATCCCACCAAAAGTCAAAACTGGTCAAATGCTGCGTTTTCCTGAGCTGAAGATGAATTTTTTGGAAAGTATCCTGATGCGTAGCGTGTCAAAACCCTACGCGTAGCGCACTTTTCAGCCCACTTTTGGGGCACTTCCCGGCATCCAAATGAGGCTCAAGTGGGCTTGTTGGAAAGTCTGGATGTCTACTCTCCAGCCCAAGTGGAATTTCTCAATTTGGTGCCCATTGGCCCCTCCCAAAATGCAATCTCCCAAGACTGCTTCCTGTGTGTCCAAAAAGTGGCAGAAGGTCATTTTTTGCTTGTTTTTTGACCTTTTGGGGGCCCAAATCTCAATGAAATGTCTTGGCAGTGGCCGAGCAGGTGTATTTTATCATGAAAAATCCAAAAATGCAAACCTTTCGTGAATTGGACCTCCCAATCTTCAGGGTAGCGCGCGGCGCGCTACGCGTTGAGGGCAAAAACCTGTTTTCAATACAAAAATTTCAAAATTGACCAAAACTTCTCCAAATTTTTTGAGATTTGAGCTGGGGGTGTATCATCAAGTACCATGCTCCTTCAAGGAGGCTTCGGCCAAAATCTGAAGTGGATCAGGCCTTTTCCTCCGTTTTAGTGCCTTGCTCAATCGCCTCTTAAGGATCTTCATTTTCGCTTTGCAAACATGCATGCTGGCCCAGTAATGGTTCTTCATATGGCGGAGCATATCTTTGTCTCTGTTTGCCTTGGATAACAATTTCTCTAAATGAGTGTTCACCCGGATGAGCATAGACCCTTGCTCAATAGGTGTCAAATCATCGGGTCTCTTGCGGGCCAAGTTTCGATCTTCTCGGATTCGCCGCAACTCATCAAGAGTGTGTTCATCTTCTAGCTGCTTGTTACGCTGCTCCAAGTAGTTGATTGTCCAATTGGCCGTTTCCAATTTCTGTTGCAACAAGCGATTTTCAGCCTTCTGTTGCTGAATGATCTCCTTTAGCTCCGCGCTAGGAGAGCTGATATCAAGGTCGATAATATCTATGTCCGGATCTCCTGATGGTCTCTCATCAAACATGGGTTGCTTGCCTCTGTCCTGTACCTGTACCTGTGCTTCTGTCGAAAGCGAGGCCCCTTCTACACGAAGTGGAGATAACACTCGCTGTGCTGATGAAGAAGGCGAGACCCCTTCCACCTGATGTGGAGATAATACTCACCGTGCAGATGCAAATAAGGCCCTGTGGCCTCTCTGATATGTAATACATGTTGGAGTGCTGACATGCTCGGGCTCAGGAATGTCAAACTGATGTGAAGGCCCTCCCTCATCATGGAAAATCTCAGGAAGTGGCTGTGGCACCGTGAAAAAGTTGCGAGAAATGAACTCCTCCCAAGCAATACCCTACTGTGCCAACTGTAGTTTGCTTGAGTTAAGAAAGGATTTGAATGCTTGCTAGAAACTTTCTGGACGAAAAACCCAATGCGTAGCGCGCCTTGCCCAATGTGTAGCGTGCCTCTGGTGTGTAGTGCACGAACAAATTAACACTGAGAAAAGTGTGCTGATGTGTAGCGCGCCCACCCTGATGCGTAGCGCGCACCCAGCTACATAGTGCATTTTGCAGGAGGCTTTTGGAGGCCTTCCCGATGTCGAAATCGGGTGCAGGATAGCTCGTTGGAAAGGTATTTGAGTCTAATTTCTAACACAACTAAAATGTTTCAATTTTGAGTTCAGTTAACTTGTCAAAAATCAAATCTCCCAAGACTGGTCAAAATGTGCCAAATGAGACTGCCTCAAGAAAGAGTGCTGTTGCAGTCAACTTTTGAATGCCTTCTGCAACTCCAAATTGAGCTCATGATATCTCATTGGAAAACTATTTGTGTCTAGTTATCAATTGACTCATAAATGAAGTCATTTGGCCAACCAAGGTAAGAGAAAACGTGATTTTCCCCAGGTAACTTTAGAGGTGCATTCGATTCTCCTGATGCAACGATATGTTTGACATTTCTCTAAAACCATGACACCTGTGTAAAAACTGAAGGAGGTTTTTCTTCCTTTCCTGTTGTGGACAAAAAACTCTCTCAGTTTTTCCAAATTAATCTTTGATTTCTCTGAAACATCTTTTGAGTGAAACTTATCCTGATGTGTGGAACAAGGGATTTTGTCGAAATGAAGCGAAATGAAGGAGATAAGGGACTTCTAAATTCTTGGGGAAATTTTTGGAAGTAGGGAGGGATATTAGGAAGCAGGGGAAAGTGGAATATCAGAGATCAAGCGAGGGGAAGGGGTCCAAAAGGGCAAAACACAGGCCTAGCCTAGAAAATTGCCAAGTTGTGGCAAGAAACTAGGGTTTGTGCAAAAATGAGGAATTTGGGGAATCTCAGTGATGGGAAGTGTTTGATAAGGTACTTTAAGGATAGGGGAAGGTGTATGAACATCAGGATATAAGTTTTTCTAATGATTTGACCATCCAAGAGAAATTAGCTTTCAAAACCCTAGGAGAGGGAAATGACCTTACCTAGGCGCAACTGAAGCATGAACAATATGTAAAATGACTCATTAGACATTGACATGATAATGAAAACCCTATGAATGATGATAGACTTAGCTGAATAGTGACATAGATTGGAATTTGGGCAATTTTGAAAAGAGTGAAAGCAAACCCCAGACCTAATGCCTAGTGACCAAATTTTGCTTGAAAACTCTTTGAAATGACAAAATTTGACCTGGACACTCTGAGACCACTTTGTAAGAGTATATTTGATCACTGGAGGAAGGCTGGAAAGACTGACACTAAAAGAGGACACACAGGAAAACAATCAATAAAAGGAAGATCTACTGATTACTTTGGAATTGGATAGGGACCAAGAGATGAACCCAGGTGGGAACAGAGGACCATGAGCTACAAGATATTCTCGAAAGGGAGCATCTAGATTTGGAAAAGTTTCTGGAACAAGGAACCACCAAAGGAATGGATTCGATACCACAAGAGGAGTTCAATAGGGTGCAACAACTCTTTCTATGGAGAACCCAGGCGAAAGGTTCGGGAGTCAAAAGAAGCCATGAAAGTTAGAGAAATGAAGGAGTGAAAACAATGAAGGCAGCACTAGGATTAGCTCCTAGGAACCAGGCAGGAAAAGAGGCAGGAAGAAACAGAATGAGCTGCTACTAGAGTGTGGAAAACTCATGATTGACTCAAGTAAGATGAAAGACCTAACCAGTTACTCATTTACAAATCTTTCTCAATGAAGCTTACAACATGGAATATCAGGGGTCTAGGAAATAAAAGGAAACAAAGAAATCTCAGCAATAGAATGAAAGAGGAAAAACCAGACATGATTTTCATCCAGGAAACAAAATGTTCAATTGGAAAAATAAGAGAAAAACATAGCAAATGGCTGATTAAATATGAATATCTAGAAGTTAAAGTAGATAAAACAGCAGGAGGAATTCTTACACTCTGGAACCCTCTAAAAATAGGAGTCCTGGATGCTGAAGCATCAAGAAACTATCTCTCAATGGTTATTCAACTGTTGGGGGACAAGGAAGTCTACTTGATCACAAATGTTTATGGACCACAGAAGCCTGAGGACAAACTTAGGCTTCTTACCTTACTTGAATATCTAAGAAACAAACATGCAGGCATTCCCTAGATTTTAGGAGGGGACTTTAATATGATCAGATCCCTTTCAGAAAAAAAGGAGGCACTGGATCTCTAGGCAGAGATTCCATAGAATTTCATAATTTTATAAAAAATATGAGGCTAGTTGATACAGAAACAAGTAATGGAATCTTTAACTGGAATAATAAAAGGGGATGCGAGGCCTAGGTGGCTTCAAAAATCGACAAATTTATCATCTCGGAGGACCTTATCCTTACAGGTCTTGACCTGTCAGTAAGGATACTTCCTTTTGGTGGTTCAGATCATTGGCCTGTGCAACTTGAAGCATCCTCTATAGGAACTCCAAGAAACAAAACTTTCAGGTTTGAAAACATTTGGCTTACCCATCCAGAATTTATCAGCAATATTGAAAAGTGGTGGACAGAGGATATATATGTTCAGGGCACTAAAATGTTCCTCCTACATAGAAGATTGAAACATATCAAATACAAGCTTAAATATTGTAATAAGAATGAGTTTGGCAACATTTTTTAGATAAAAAAAGCTGTTGAACGGAAGCTTCATGAAATCAACCAGATCTTAATTACATATGGCTTCAACGAGGGAAGGAAGGCACAAGTAGAACACCTTCAATAGGTATGGGAAGAATTATGCATGCAAGAGGAGATATTCTGAAAATAGAAATCAAGGGTACAATGGTTAAAAGAAGGGGAAAGGAACACAAGGTTCTTTCACAAATCTACCATGGATCACAGGTCTCATAACAAAATCTCAGTCATCAAAGATGCTCAAGGAAAACAACTCAATACCCACAAAGAAATAGAAGCAGCGCTGGTTCAACATTTCCAAGGCATTGCTAAGGAGGCTCTCTTAGATAGATCACAGTTCATCAAGGACATAACAAAGCACATTCCGAAGCTTGTGACAAGGGAGGATAATTATAATATTAACAGGCCAATAAATGAAGAAGAGGTCAGTGAAGCTATTAAAGAGATGCAAAATGGGAAGGCACCAGGTCTAGATGGATTCAATATTCACTTCTTCAAAGCATGTTGGGGTATAGTCAAGTAGAATATTCTTGATGTGGTGGATGATTCAAGGAAAAACAGAACTGTATTGAAGGCCCTCAATACCTCTTTCATATCCTTGATTCCCAAGCAGGATAATGCTATGACACCAAACAGATTCAGACCAATAACATTATGCAAGGTAGTGTCCAAAATCATTTCCAAAATAATAGCCAATAGGCTGAAGCCCCTTCTTCTGACTCTTGCTTCTGCGGAACAAACTAGGTATGTGGAAGGCAGACAAATTCTTGACAACATCATTCAATCTCACGAGGTAGTTCACTCACTTAAAAGCAAGAGGCATGCAAGTATGATCATGCAACTTGACCTAGAAAAGGCTTATGATAAGCTAAGCTAGACTTACATCAGGTGTGTTCTTATAGCCTATGGCTTTGACCATAATTGGGTTCGATGTGTTATGGCCCTAGTAACTACCTCGAGTTTTTTGATTCTGTTAAATGGCTCACCTTCCAAATCCTTTATCCTTTCTAGAGGTCTTAGACAAGGGGATCCAATCTCACCATTCCTCTTTATTCTCATGATGGAAGGGCTTGGCAAAGCTATCAGTTCAGCGAAAGCAGAAGGCAGAATCTAGGGTCTCAAACTCACCATGAATGGAGATGCTTTAACACATCAATAATTTGTGGACGATACCATGCTAGAGGGTATACCTACGGTGAAGGAAGCTCTAACATTCAAACATATCCTAAAAGTCTTTGCATTGGCTGCAGGCATTGAGGTAAGCCTCACCAAATCAAAGATTTTATTTTTTAACACTGACAATGCTATTCAAAGAAACATATCCAGAATTTTAGGCTTTCAAAGAGATTTGTTACCATCCAAATATTTGGGAGTACTGCTAACAGACAAACCCCTGAGCAAGACAGTTTGGGAACAGATGACCAGTAAGCTTTAGGACAAAGTTCGAAAATGGACTAATAGGTCTTTAAACTTAGCTAGAAGGCTAGTGCTCACAAAAGCTGTCCTACAAACTATCCCCATTTTTATGTTTTTAGCCCTTCCAGCTCCCAAAGGGATCTTGCAGCAATGCAGAAATATCCAAAGAGACTTTTTTTGGGGCAAAGGGGAGGAAAAAAGGAAATGGGCCTTGGTAGCCTGGGAAAAGATCTATAAACCCAGAACCCATGGTGGTTTGGGGCTGGAAGACCTTGAAATTCTAAACAAAGTTCTAGGGGCTAAACTATGGTGGAGATGGCTAAAAGATTCGGCTTCCCCTTGGGCTCAAATTTGGAAACAGAAATATGCAATCAATTAGCAAGACAAGGACCTCATTAGAATGTCTGGGCTCATCAAAGGCTTCCACATATGGAACAAAGCTTGGGAAAATAGAGCCATTGTGCAGAAACATAGTTTCTGGGAAATCAGAGATGGAAACCTAGCTTGGTTCTGGGAAGATAACTGGCAACATGAACCTAAAATGTTAACAGAAGAATTCACTAATCTCAAGAATGATACTAATAACAAGGGGCTACACAGGGTAAAAGACTTCTGGGTTCTGGAAAGAAGGGAAGACAAATGGAGATCATGGAAGAACCTGGTTTACAGTGAGGACTCCCCGTTAAAGGCACAAGTAGAAGCTTTATTGGACATCCTAGAACAAAGAAAGATTTTGACTTCAGTAGATACAAACCAGCTGAGATGGGGCAATAATAATGAAGGTAACTTTAACCTCAAAGAGGCCAAACTTAAAGCCCTAGGACTTGACATCCCAAACCCTGATGGGGTATGGAAAAACCTATGGCAAAACCAAAGTTGGATGAAAATCAAACTGTTCACATGGTTAGTGCAACATAAAAAGATTTTAACCTAGGAGAATCTTAGGAAAAGAGGGGTATATGGTCCATCCAGATGCCAACTATGTGAATCACAAGAAGAAACCATGAACCACCTACTCAACATCTGCCCATTCACTTCCACCTTATGGGATGAAGTAGCTTCAATATTCAAACAAACAGATAGGGACTTGGGTAGCATAACCAGAACTCTGAAGAATTGGAGGAGAAATTTCTTTGAAAATGAAATAATCAACATATCTTGGGCATTAATTCTAGGCTTTCTGATATGGGATGTCTAGAAAGAGTGCAACAACAAAATTTTCAAGAATAGGAAAGATTCTCCCCAGAACATCATGGCTTAGATATTAAGATCGCTCAAGGAGACAATTGGGACCATCATTAAAAACCCCCCTGATGAACAACCTAATGATAAGGATGTACAAATCCTTCTGTAACTGGGTCTTTAGGGGCTAATCCCACATGGTAAAAACATGAAGATAAGTCATACAATTTATGATAAGGAATTCTGGTAACCTCCCCCTAAGGGATTCTTAAAATGTAATATTGATTGGGCCTCTAAAGGAAACCTGGGTATGGCGGGGTATGGAGGAGTGTTAAGAGATGAAAATGGTTACATAAAAACCCTCTTTCATAGCCATTTAGGCAAAGCCACTAACAATATGGCAGAGCTTATGGCCCTTGAGCAAAGTCCATAATATTGAAGAACTCAAATCTTCAGAATACCATAATTGAAGCTGACTCTGAATTGATCATTAATTCGGTTAAGAGAATTTGCTATGGTTATGCTCCAGATAAAGTCTCAAAACATTGGCGGCTTCTGCAGGTTTATCAACGGATTCATACTCACCTGAAGAATATGAGAACTATAAGTTTTACTCATGTGCGTCGTACAACCAACAAAGTGGTAGGCTTACTTGCCAATGAGGGTGTGCGCTGGACGAAAAGTAATAAAATTTATGATTGGATGGAGATACCCCATGGCAGAATGAGGGATGAGTGTCTCAGATAGATGAATGAAAACAGGGAGCTCTATCTAAGTCAGGGGAATTTTGATCTTCTATAGGGAAGTAGTGCATGATTACCGGGGCTGTAGTAGGGAACTTGTAACCAGAACTTGTAATTCAAACCATGCACCTTATATGAAATCAGATTTCTCTACTGAAGATTTAACTTTGCTGGGTTTTCCTTTAACGTACTTGCAGTTAAGCAGATTAGTGACGATCCTTGGGTTTTCGCGAAGCAAGTTGCAAGGTGGTTACTTAGCTTGGGGACTTGAAATGAACCTAAACTATGGCAGTTTTTGTTTTCGGGTCCGGATCATATGTTATCCTTCGTGCATGTCTCACCTCGAGGTTGGAATCTGTGAATTTCGGGCGGTTTACATGCGCGAAGTTTAGTCCCCAGTTCGGACCCAAAATCCATATAGGTTGGCTTCTATTTCCTCATCGGGTCCGTTATAAGCGTCAATGAATATACTTTTTTCCGCTCCGATATGTGCCTCATTTGTCAGATCTTTGAGGACGGATTAGACGGTCCAGGCTTCTGTTTGATTTTTGAAGTTCTGGTAGTTAGGTTCGTAGGCCCTTGGCCCATTTGTTTTGCATTTGGCTTGACGCCCTAAGCCTTGAGCGGACATTAAAAGCTTTGACCCTTAGGTCCTTTGGGCTTGTTATAACATATGTAATTTGGTTTTCTGCTTCAATTGAATAGAAGGAACGACTCTTGCTTTAGCAAAAAAAAAGATGTCAAAGTGTGAGTTTCGAAAAAGCTCTTTAGTTTACTTGGGCCATATTGTTGAATGAGGTGAGTTAAAAATAGATCTGTCTAAGGTTGATGTCATTTTGAATTGGCCAAGGCCCAAGATAGTTACTGAGGTAAGATATTTTTTGGGAGTAACGCAATATTGGAGGAAATTCATTGCTAATTTTTGTCTTATAACAACTCCTTTGCATGCATTGACAAGTGTGAAAAATGTTTTTTAGTGGGGAGGGAAACAACAAAAGGGCTTTGATGCATTGATGGAAAAGATCAATTCAGCTCCAGTACTTGCACTTCTAGATTTGAGACAGTCATTTGAGATTTAGATTGATGCTAGTGACTATGGCATGGGTGCAGTTGTCATGCAACATGGTAAGCCTATCTGTTTTCATTCATAAACTTTTAATGGTGCAATGATTAACTATCTTACATATGACAAGGAATTGTTTTCATTGGTGCAAAGTGTGAAAAATTGGAAACACTACTTGATGGGTAAGGAAAAAATTCACACTGATCATCAACTATTGCAATATTTGCAATCTCAATCAAAGTTGCAACAATCAAGGCACTTCTGATGGATGGGTTTTCTTCAACAATTCCACTTGGCAATCAGATATGAAAGGTATCGACAATAAAGTTGCTGATATGCTTTCTAGGCCTATTGTTAGTGAAACTACTTTACTTAAGAATAATTCTGTTTTGCATGAAAGTTACATTGAGCATATGCATTAGACAATGACGTTCAAGATGTTTATGCAATCTTGAGTCAAGGTAACCAAGTAGAGGAATTGGATTATCATTTGCATGATAACTTGTTGTGCCATCTTGGGAAGCTTTGTATTCCACAGGGAGAAAGAGTTAACATCATAAGAGAGGCACATACTTCTCTTATTGCTAGTCATTTTGGTGTAAGTAAGATGGTGGCACATCTACAGAGGTATTGTTATTGGCTTCGTATGCTTGAAAGTGTGTCACTTTTTCTTAAAGGATGTTCATTATGTGCAATCAGTAAGCCTAGCAATAGGAAGTTACGATTATACACACCACTTTCGGTTCCTTCATGACCGTGGGAGAGTGTTTCTATGGATTTTGTAGGGAGTCTTCCATTGTCAAAAAGAGGTCATGATTATTTGTATGTAGTTGTGGATAGGTTCAACAAAATGTGTATTTTGATGCCATGTAAAAAGCAAGTTACACCTGAACAAACTACTCAGTTATTCTTTAAGAATGTATGGGTGAATTTTGGATTGCCCACATCCATTGTTAGTGATCAAGATTCTCGCTTTGTTGGGAATTTTTGGTCAAGCTTGTGGGGATTCATGGACACAAAAGTGAAAAAGAGTACATATTTTCAACCACAAACAGATGGTTAAACAGAGGTGGTGAATAGAACAATGATACATCTTCTTTGTGGGTATTGCAACAAGCATCCTAAGTTGTGGGATGAAAAATTGCACTATTGTCAACATGCTTACAACCAGGCTAAGCATTCTTCAACTCAAACATTGCCATTTGAGGCATGTTTGGGATACTTACCTAAATGTCCTTTGGATTTCAATTTTGGGAATGTTGCTATTGATGGTCATTGTGACATAAACAAAGCAAGAAAGTTCATTGAACAAATCCAATTGTTACACCAAAAAGTTCAAGAACAACTTGAAAAGAGCCAAGGTAAGTACAAAGCAAGGCATGACAAGCATCGTGTAGATCACAAGTTCCAAGTTGGTGATGAAGTTTGGCTTCACATTAGAAAAGAGAATCTCTAAGGAAAATGTAAAAAGCTAAAACCAATTAGATATGGTCCATTCATAATTTTGGAAAAGATTGGTAATAATGCCTTCAAGTTGGATTTGCCTTCATATATGAAAATTTATGTTGTTGGTAATGTTGAGAATTTAAGGTTGTATGAGCCTCTTTTGATTGAAGATCAAGGAGAAAATTTAAAATTCCATCTATTGAAGATTTTTTCCAGAATTTCTTGATGAGCTTTAGCAAGACACTATACTTGACAGAAGAATAAGGACATCAAAAAGGGGAAGTGTCAATTATCTTCGAGTGGGGTTAAAGGGTACAAATCCTTCAAAATCCAAATGGATAGAGATTGGAAAGGTGAGGGAACCGTACCCTCACCTACTGGACAACTGAAAGTGATCTTTTGGGGTCTAAAAGGCTTCCAGTGGGGAGGAATGATCAGGTGCTCAAAATTATGCTCAAAAATCAAATTCGTCAAAATGGTGTGGAACCTGAACGACCACATAGTGTTTTCATATTGAATCCGGCACAACCTTTTTCACGTGAAACAGGCACTGTATGCTCCCAGAAACACGATTTGTTCACTTTGTCAAACAAGTAAAAAAATTGCAAGTGGCTGACAAGGATGCTGACTCGGAATCCATACCTCCTAGGTGCTAAGGGGAATATTATTGAAATATTCTTAGAATATTTTGTTTCGTTGGATTCATATTATTGGTCCACGTGTTTTTGTTTTGGCCAATGAGGAGGTGACACATGGCTAAGCCTGACGCCGCCACATCTTCCTAATGGCCTATTAAAATTTGTATGGCAGACAAAGCAGAGGTCGGACTCGACCTCGCGACCTCCCACATCACAGACCAACGACTTAGCAACACGCCCGCAAGTTGTTTCTTAACCTAGTATGGTTCCAGGTTATATTTATGGTTTAATGCCACAATAGTTGGGGGGTTGAGCAGACTTAACCACCCCCCATATGAATGCTTGGCAAACATTTTACGTGACCGCCGATGGTCATCGCCGACAATAACCATAACCAAAAATTGCCTATCATGTGAACACTCTAAGTTTAACCACTAGCATTTAATGTGACCGCTAGGGGGTGGGGGCCAGCGCTGGGGGATAGCCCTTGGGCAGATGGTTCCCCCCATATAACCAATCTTTTGGTTTTTAGGCCTCGACGACTAAATTAACGGTCCTACAAATCCGCCCAATTTTCGGCTAAAATGTCACTCTGTTAGAGTGCTTGGCGGGCGAAATTAAGGATGATGCTAGGTTTTATGCAATTTGTAGAGCGAATAATGGAGAAACTAAGAGAGGTCATAAATTCTCTAGTTTTCAACTAAATTGGCTGCAGAAAGAGGCTAGGTAGCCATTTTTGGATATTCTGCACTCATTGGAGCAAGTTTCATAAGCATTTTAGCATTGTAAACACATATTTTTACACTTTTGAGCATAATAGAGAGACCCAAGCCATTGTAAGCTGGACCAAAGAGACGTAGCCCAGGAGGGGTGAACTCCTACATCATGTTCCTGTTATGATGTGTTTTTCATGATATTCTATACATTTTTATGTTGCTATTCAGTCTCTTATTTATGTTAAAATTTCTCATAAAAGTAACATAAAAACTCATTTTACACTTGCAAAACTCATGAATCCTCAAGCGCAATGACAACATTTTGTTTTTAATCTGAAGAGGTTCTTAGCACAACAATCTAATATTCTTAATCAAATTAAATGATAAGCCATCCCTCACCTTGTTATAATTATGTATCATTTCATTATGTTTACCATATTCAGTTAAGGCACCTTACCATTTCAGAATCAAATTATAGATATAATTATAACATGTGTTCACAATTTGACATAATTTGAATCATGTTGGGATTACAATTGGGAGAAAACGACGATTATCTTGGCCACCTATTTTTAATAATAAACCCTCAATGATGTTGAAATTTGATTGCATTATTAAGTGACACAACCATCTTCCTTTCATACATAATCTTTGTTAATTCTTTATTTGGATTTTTAATTTGTGAATAAATTTAGGGGAAACAAATCTTTGAAAATAAAAAATTAAGAAGGGAAGAAAAATTGTTAAAAGAGAGGAAAATGAGGTCAAACATTAGCGACATTTTGAGGTTAAAAATGGGACTAAAAAAATGTGCTAACAAAATTAACCTTATGTGAATCAAAGGATTGAAGATGATGATGACATCTCCATGGATAAATATTTTGGAGGGAAAACACTTTTTTTTTAATTGTATTTTTTATTTATCTCCTTAGAGGGTCACTCAATCTCAAGTGTTGACATTAGTTAGATGCAAAATTAATTTCCACATCGAACGAGTACGCACGCTGCATACTTCTGAGTAGACACACACAGAAAAAAATTGTAGATACATGAGAAAAAATTCTCTGAACACATTATTTTTCATGTATTTATAATTTTTTTCGATGTGGGTCTACTCAAAAGTATGAAGAATGGGCACTAGTTGGATGCAAAATTTAATTATGTATCAAACAGGTATCTACACTTGACATTTGAGTAAACCTATAAGGTGATAGGTTGAAAATACAATAAAAAAAATATGGACTCTTTTCTTTAAAAAAAAAAATTCGTTATCTTTATTTTATTATTTTTCTTAAAAAACTATCTTGGACTTCAAAATTCCCACAATATATTTTGAAAAAAAGGTCATTTTGAGAAACTCACAGTTTTCATTATGTGAAAAATTGCAGAGATAGAATGACAAAACCATTAAGTTATTTTGTTGAAAAATTCAATGGAAACATAACTAAGATAAAAATTTCAGTGCTCAAAATTGAAATGTTTTTTGTTGAAAGATTCAATGGAAACAAACCTAAGATAAAAGAACCTAGTCCTCGCAATATATGAAAAATTTATGCTTATGATTGAAAAATTTGTTTTCAGAATAAATATTTTGAATTTTTTTTTGAGCTAAATCCAAATAAATGTAAACGTCATAAAATGATATTAGGTAAAAGATTTTAATAAATTGTTTAAAAATAACATAATAATAATACATTTTTTTTCAAAAACTATTAAAATAAAAAAATTATTAGGTCTCATTACATTTCATAATCTTTTTAGAATTTTTGCCGTCTAAAAATAAAACTAAAAATTATAATTAATAGTTGAATATTTTGATAATTTATTATATTTCTTTACTTTAAATTTTTATAGACATATTAAAAAGGTAAAAAATAAAATAATAACATCTAAATTAAATTATATTTTAAATATAAATTTCTGGATGTAAGCTCAATTGACATCGTGTTTTAGCCTTTAAATCACAAAGTTTCACGCATTAATATAACATTTTGAAGCCTCTCCGCCATTAATAGGTGACAATTTTGATGATACAAGGGTAGAAAGACGTATATGAGATAATTTGAACCAGAAAAGCACTAAGGGGTTTTTTCAAGAAGTTTTCATACATATATTTCTATCATGATTCGCTGCCCATATATTTCAGCTTATTGATGAAGGTAGTCATCAATAAACATTCATGAAAAAACGATCTGCGTTTGTGACCATCCAATCCAAATTTATCGAGACATGAAAGAGAGCTACAGGAAAATCAGCAATTTCGGCTGAAGATCTTAAGACCATTCAAATTTGGAAGTTGTATTCAATTGGGAATTTCAAGTACAATTTTAAATCCCGATTGCTGTAGCAAGGACATAAGATTCACAGGTGAACCGCCGGGGTTGGTTAGTTAATTATGAAAACATGGATGTGGAACGAACCGTGTCCTAACATATCTTTTTAATAGGAGGTTTGAAATTAGTAAGAAAGGTCCTAACTACTGACCATGGCTGATTTCTTACTGCATTTATGGCAGGTCGAATTATTTACAGAAACTTTGATGCCATGCGTTGGCGTATATGTGTTTCTGCTACTCTTTACTGGCAATCCTCATAAGTTGGTGCTGCATCTGAGCATTTGAATGTCAGCTTTGAGTGGAGGCATATAATCTCTGTTCGTTCTTGTGAGTGAGACAAGTGCGAGATATGGCTAGGAATGGGGTGGTGAACGTTGTGTTTGTGCTTGGGCTTGTGGCGGCACTAATGACTGCATGGGGTGTAGTCACAATGGAGGATGCGATATCATGCAAAATTATCACGAGTGCCTTCACTCCATGCGTTGGATATCTGATAGGGAATGCGACCACCCCTAGATGGATATCTGGTTGTTGTCCTTCCATTAAGGGGCTAGACTCTCAAGTGAGAGGGACACCCCTGATAGTAGGCTGTTTGTAATGACAAATTTAGAAAGAATATCAAAACTATGCTTTATATGTATAGGAGGGATATCAGAGACAAATATTTTAAAACTCTTATTGAATAACATTATGATTGAAGGCACCTACGTCCTTATATAAGTGAAGATCCTATTTATTTAGGTTAGTTTTTGGTAGTTTGGAGATACTTTGCATGGGTGGCACCTAGCATGTAGAAGTTCACCGAGCACATTTCACTCCCAGACATTTTACTTAATAAAGTGATTTTATAAAGTTGATATTGGTCTTCGTTATAGAGTGAGTGTTACTTTTTGAAGTTGGGTCATTTAAGTGATGTAAATGGGATGCAATGTGAAATTAATTCATGCATGTTGATTTTGAGATGACCAGATTAAATCTCAACCATTGAAATCCAAGGGTGAGGATTTTAGTTATTGATGAGAAATAAAAAGAGAAAGAGAGAGTGAGGAGACACACTATTCTTCATGAAATTTCGAGAAGAGTAGAAAAAGAGCCAAAGGAGAAGAGGAACATTATTACAACATCTGGTACAAAAGGGAGGGGACACATTCCTAGGCAGAGAATGTCATATTTTTCTGGCATGAATTTTGAGACAGTGGACATGCATGAAATTTGAGGCAAAGCATATGGAGTTTTCCAAGTTGCGGAGTAGCACAAGCTTCAAGGGACCAAGCACAAATTTCGAGGGAGAAATTCATCAAATAAATTTATATAGCTGGCATGAATTTCAAGGACGCCGAGGCACATAAATTTGGGTAAATCTAGGAATGAAAAATGAGGCTTGAACAACACAAATTTCAAGGGAATGGTAGAGATGATATTGCCACGATTTTATGGGCATATTTGGCACAAAAAATGAGGCCCGTCAAGCATTGAAATCGAGGGGTGGCTAGCACAAATTTCAAGGAACAACTATAACACTTTTCTCAAGGAATTATGAGCATTAAATCTCGGAGATAAGTTGGTTGTTTGCTATCATTTGATGTTGTGATACATTTTTTGATAAGAAAAAAATTCTATCTCTCTAATTGGTTTTCTCTTCTAGGTTTTTTCAAGGGCTTTGCCCAAAAATCTTATGTGTCACATGTGTGATGTCTACAATTCATTTGGCGCTATTCAAATTTTGATTTACTCGTGTATTCCAGCTCATAAAAATAAGATTGGATGTGTTTAAGTTCAATACATTAACTGTGAAGTTTTTTATTGGAGACATAAATCAAAGTATTGGCTATGTTTGATGAAAGTCCTACAAAATAAAACTAGATTGTAAGTGAAATTTCAACAAGGTATCAAAGCCAAGTTGGCAAAAGAATTGTGAGTAGTAAACTAAATAGGGATTTGTGGTTGAGAGGGAAATGGTGCTCGACTTTCAATATATTTGAAAGTTTGTGTTGGTAAGCATGTCAATGGGAATAGGGTTGAAGGTGGAGAGAGGCTCAATGGGGCTCATAATTTTAGCCCATGGAAGGAGAGGTTTGTATTGGTGTTCTAGGATTTTGATGTGTGGGACATTGTTGAGAAGCATTGACACTTCCCATTGATCTAATACAATTGGTTGGTTTTAACAAGAGGAATGTTAAGGTGAAGAGGCTCCTTCTAAATGCTACCAATGACCACTTTATTCTGCAGGTTTTAGGGAAGACTTATGCCTTTGAGATGTGGGAAATCTTAATGAAGATTTTCTAAAGAAAAAATGAGAACAAAAAAATGATGTTACCAAAAAGAAATGAGGAAAACCAAGATGACCACAACTGACACTATATCCTCATACCTCATCAAGATCACTCAATTAAGAGATGAGTTGATAGTCATGGGAGAAACCATCTCTTATGAGGAGCTAGTTAGATCAACGCCTATGAATGGTTTCTTGAAGGAATGGGATGCCTTCATTGATAAGATAGTTTTTCGTGAGAAACTTCTAGATTGGGGAAGAATGTGGAATGATTTCTATCAAAAGGAGATAAGGAAAAATGCCCAAATTGGTGGGAAGTGAGGTAGGAAAGAAGAGGAGAATGTTCACTAGTACAAACTAACTAATTAGTTACTTAAAAAACGACTAAAATTTGCATATAAATGACTATTTTTCGGTCGGTGACCAATAGTAGCTAATTTACAGTATCTTATAACACGACCAATTTTTAGTTGGTTTTAGCTTAGTCATTAATTGGTTGTCTCAATTTTATTGTCTAGTAGTATATTTAGTCATTAATTTAGATATTGATTTAGTCATTGATTTGGTCATTAATTGTTATAATTAATGACTAAATATACAACAAAACATATTACTAAAAGATCATCGAGAAAACCAATTAGTGACCAAAGAAATATGACCAAAATGTTGGTCGCGTTATAAGATACTGTAAATTAGCTATTAATAGTCATATATGTGCAAATTTTAGTGATCGTTTGAAACCAATTAATGACCAAAGATATATGACTAAATTTTAGTCGTGTTATAAGATACTGTAAATTAGTTACTAATAGTCGTATATATGCAAAATTTAGTCGTCATTTGTAATCACAAATTTATCATTTGCATTATAGTCATTTATATTTTTTGGTAGTATCATATTCATTATATAAATTGCTACTTTAGTAGTTTATATTCATTTAATTTATTTTCATTAAAAATCATTATAAACAAATTCATTTTATGTGTTCATCATTAATAAACATAAGCTACTAATTTAGTAGTTTTAAATTAATTTTATGTTTTCATTATTAATCAACATAAATTAATTAGTATGATTTTACAACTAAATTAAAAAAATGGCATACAATGTACATGTTCGTATAATATGAAAACGCAAAGTTACATATGTTAATAACAATACTAAGTAATATCAAGTGAAACTATAAATAATTCCAACCACATAAGTTATATTATATAAAATGTCAAGTATTACAATATGGGTTTCCAACTTAATATTGGTTGGAGCACAATTTGCACATGAAATAGTGTTTCATCACTTTAAAACATTATCATTGTGTTGCCAAGGCATTGTAGGTGAATTCACCAGCTCTAAAGACTTGACCATTAGTCTTTACGTGTGTGTATTATGCGGGATATTGGCTCTATGGGTACCAGTAGACTAGTTATCTTCTCTTTCTCTTTAATTTTCATTTTTTCGCTCTAGTGTTATTGCTCTCCTCTTTCTTAAATTCCTATTGCTTACCATCAATACTGAGTTATTTTCCTGAAAAAAGAAATACAATGCAAAGTATAAGACATGAAAGTCGATGAAAACTGGAATATAAACTAAAGTAGACTATAAAAGATTTATATGATATATACCTCAACATCAACAATATTGTTAATGTCATTTTCCCCCATAAAAGCAAGAAACTTGAACATGTTTTCTTTAGTTGGGCAATAGTGGCCACTATGTGGTTAGATGACCTATATAAACAAAGCAAATAAAATGTCACCATAGAATAAATTGTGTACCTACTATGTTCTCAATGTACAAAATTTGTTGATGAAATGTTATCTTCAACTAAAGTAATAACTGCAAATACACGCACACATTTCTATCACAATATTTTGAATTCCCATGTTTATGGTACATTGCAAATTTGATTTTTCCAACATAATCAAACACATCGGAGCTATCAATTTCTATTAAGAATGTTTCATGCTCCACTTTTGTAGCTGTATCATTTCCTCTAGCTATCTTTAAAAAACAGTGACACTTCAACAATAAAACTGATTAGTAGAAATCTAATGGGTGGAGCAAAGTATTGTTGATACAAGATTACAACAAGAAACTAAAAAAAATAAGAAAAGACTTTGTAAATTGAGATACTAACGAGGAATATAGCTTCAACATAGTAATCTTCAATTGTCAGCGTACTATTCCGGGGAAAAAGGAATCCAATTCCCAGAAGCCAACAAATTATGTACATCCCTTGTTTTCCATGTAATTAATTGAGCAAGATTAGCGCATGCAATTTCCATTTAGAATCTCTAAAATGATTCTATAAATATTCAAAGAAAACTTAATGTTACTCATTCATTTTTCTTTAGTGCAGACAAAACTAAATATGATAACTTGTTTTTGAGCTGGATAATTATGTAATTCATTGTGTCCAAAATCATTGATTATTGTCATGACTGTTTTTGTTAATGACCTGGAAATGGGCCTATATTTGATTAGAAAACATATGTTTTTAGAATATATTCCATTTTTCTAATTCAAAGCTAAATTTCCTTCCAGTTTATGATTTTCAAACAAACCGAAATATTTTTCCTTTAACAAGTCAATGTTGTAATATATTAGTAAACGAGCAGCTAGGTAATGAAGTTATTAGTGGTGGAATGCTAATAAATAAAAAATACATGCAAGAAATAACATCACTATGTCTTAGGAATGTCAAGTCTTTATTCTCTTGGTTGGAAATATTACTTCATGAAAACAACATATTTAACAGAGAACTTTTCTGAAACTAACCAACGCCAGTGTATCCAACAATAATGGCATGCCCTCAAAATGTGTGGAAGTATCAAACATGTGTACTGCACTTCCCTATACACACTCCTCTTTCTTCATGTGTCTTCATAGGAAGCCCTCAAGTTCAATACTCTTGCAAGTACTGCTACAAAGTTCTAGCTCTAAAGGCACTCAGATTTCAAATAGATGAATGTATTGTATCTTGGTTCTAAATGATAGACATAGTGATGGAAGCATCCACTAATCCTAAGCTCGATTATATGTCTCTATGAAATATCATTAAGGAAAATGTTTCTATAAATCTTTAGGTTCAGCTCAACATGGACAAAGAAACAAGGTTTGACTTAAAATCGAGCAAGACTTAAGAGTTAATTCAAGAAATTTGGTCAAAAGAAAATAACTTGGACAAAAATTTTATTTTTAAACTGTCAAGTTTTACCCGATTCTTGCCCAAGCCCAAGTCAGATCATGAGATAGTTCTGCTTGATTCTGAGTTAGACCTTGAATTTTGTCCAAGTTAAGCTTTGACTCCATCTGATCTACTCAGATTTAGATCCCAGATGAGTCAGATTAGCCAAGTAAGCGCAGTTTAATCTAGTAACTATGGCTACAAGAATCTTTAGTAGTTGAGGTAACAATGGCCCAAATGTGATATGAAAAATAAATACAATGTGATGAATCATTTCTTATGATTTAGGATTGATCCATTTGAGATGATGGAAATGTTATGTTGTCATGTATGGATAGGGTTGACAAGGATATGGTGAAATTTTCAAAGGCTGCAGGTTGTCACAAATAATGGTATGGTAATTCAAGACTAGTTGGCTTCCTATGATCAGTTTTGATTATACTTATAGGACCATTTATTGCAGATGTGTTGGAAAAGGTATCAAAAGGTTTGTGTTAGGTCATTTTTTAGTTCAAATATTGTTAAAATTGGAAACTAGGGCCAAACTCCATGTGGGTCTTCTTATTTATGGCAGCTGATATTTTTCTTGGATTCCTCTCATCGAGAGGTGTAGAATTGATCTAAATATCATCCGATTCCGACATGTATTCATGGAGATATGAATTTATCTATGTTATTTGACAATATGTCGGGGTCGGCCAGCAACCAAATTACCCCAACTTGTCCTCAACGTTTTATTATAAATAGAAGAGGTCTTCAAGTCATTTTGTACACACACTTCTCCTAAGATATCTCTCCACTCGTTTGTGTTTGGTGGCTAGAGATATCAAGAGGGAGAAGCCCTAGATGCAGTGAAGAAAGGGTCTTCTAAGAGAGCCCTAGGTGCAGAACTAAAGAGCCCTAGCCACAATCTTATGGGGAGATCTTTTTCCAGGTAAGAGGAGATCTATATGCTATCAAGAGGGTGTTATATTCTCAACTCAAGGAGAAATTCTAGTCATTGTTCTAAAAGGATATCTGACCATGCCCTAAACACAGTCACAAAGTATGTACAACCGCTATCTTGGAGGTGTCCTAATGTCCTAAATGCATGCCTTATTCAACAGCAACAAGAGGCCTAATCAACAACCCTAATCTGTTGTTAAGAGAGACCCATACGTAGTCTTGTGAAGCTCCTATTTGCTGTCATAAAAAGACCTTATATGCAGCTCTCTTAGCCACAGTTGGAGAGGCCCTAACCAGCAGCATATGAAGGCCTAAAGCCACAGTTAGAGGAGCCCTTATCACAACATGTAAGGGACCCTTAGACGTAGCCAAAAAAGTGAACCTAGCCACAGAAAAAAGGAGTATCTCATCAGTGTGAAGGGTCACATTGTTGTAGGTGACAGCATGGTATAATGCAAGGTTGTTTGGGCATGTTAGTGTTGTTCTTGAGCTCGATTTGAAGGGTAGAAGTATCTGCAAAAAGGAGGAGCTAGGGACTGCTTTTTAAGGGCTATTTGGATCACTGTTTGAAGGGATCAAAGCTACAGTCCACTGCTGGGCTAGGCCGTAGGCCATAGCTAGCAGTTGGAGGCCTTTTAGTAGTTGTGTTCAGAAGGTAAGCAACCCTATAAGGCAACGTATCATTGGAGGATTGTATGAAGGCTAGCCATAGTAAATAGATGAACTATGGGGTGTGTTTAGGGTGTTGTAGCACTCAGAGCTTGTGCCCTAACCAGTGACCAGGTCTGCCATGAAATGCACCAATCCTTGCAGCATATGAAAGGTGCTAGATTAACAACCTTGTCATGATTAGTGAAGCAGCGAAGGAACTGCATATCTTCAGTACTTGATATCAGAATTGCAACCTCATTGTGTCATTGTCACAGAGAATATCTTTGATCTCCTATTTGGCAAGTCAAGTATTGACTTCAAATCATTGTACTCTATCTCTTTCTCTTTGCTGAACTTTTGAAGAATATAAGAAGAATTGATCAAGGGTTTCCCCACATTGAGGTTTGTCCTTGGTTGGATCCCACATCTTGTGTCCTCTTGTCTTGGATTGTCTTCTACTGTTTATGTTTATTTTCTATCTGCACTTTACTATGCTGATGTGATTTCTAATCTGAATATTGTCATTGGGCTAATATGAAAAATTGAAGTAAATTGCTCTAAGCATCGAACATACCAAAATTTAACATATATCAACCCTAATGAACAATGTACTTTCAAGCATTTAGCAACATGAGTTTCCAGAATTACTATACAAAATTTAAGTGGATTGATACTCATTGCCTTGAGATCTTATTGTCGACATAAAGGGACAAAGTATAAATGTGTACTAGACAAAGTGATAATCTAATATGAGGCTTCCCATAAGTGTTGTTAACTATCATTGGAATTATCTTATCATTGCTTTGATTTTTACTTTCGAAAATTATGAACCTTATCTCAATTACCATTCTGAGTCATCCAGAGTTAAGTACTTGATTGACTATCATGCCCAGAATCACTTGGATAATTCACCAAATACTAGGGCTCAAAATTTGTGGTACTGTATGTAATTCATATTTTGCATGGAAGGAGATGGATTTTGTTGTTATGGGTAATGTTGTACATTATGCACGATTGTCTACCCATATGCTAAATGTACTTCCTCATGCTGAATGGTTTACACATTATGGGCAACAACATAAAAATCTATGAGACAATATTGGTCACAGGGAATGAAAATTGAATGTTCCCTTTAGTCTGGGACACTAGATACCAAATATTGACTTGACATATCAAAATGACCTCATGTAAGCAGCTGCGTGGTCTTACCAAAATGACCTCATGTAAGAACCTGCATGGTCAATAATGACTTACACAATTTCTTACTCAACCTAGTGTCATGATGCTTGTTGCGTGACTTGTGTGATTTATTAGTCAAGCTAGTGTCATGGTGCATGTTGCATGACTTGCATGGGTTTTATTGCATGAAATGAAAGGCCCTTGCCTCATGCAATAAATTTATCCCATGGTGTTTCCTATACCTATGTCCTATTACCCTTTTGCATAGGTCCTAACCTATGGTTTTGCTAAAATCAATACACAAATGTTGGTTTTTGATATACTTAAATATATTACAAGGGAGCTTACCTCGAGAGTTATTGGAAATCTGTTTGGAACAGTTGGAAAAAACAATATTCAGTTATCTATAACAAAAATATCCTATTTAGACTAGACTTGTCACTTGTTTGCATTCCAAAAATGTATTGAAAATTAAAATACACAGTCCTAAATAGATATTGAACTCATCAAAAGGTGTACCATTGTTCTAATACAAATCTTGGCATAAATCATGTTGAAAGACCTGTGGTAAATCTACATGCATACAAGCATCTTAGTTTAGAGTGTAAAAAGTCTTCTTGACTACTCAATGACAGGTTATAAATATTGTTTATGTCTAGTTAAGGAAGCAACCATTAATAGTAAGAATAAATACAATGATGACAAATCTAATCATGTAGGTTTATACTCTCTTTCAATTGAATATATCTTTGTTTTACTATGTATTGTTATCACTCTAATCTTGCGATTTCATGTTGTTGAAAGTATCAAAGAGAATGTATAGTGTGGAGTGTATGAATACATGTAGAAGGAATCAACCTAGATACTGCCAGAAACAAAGGGGTGGAGAGGGAACACGCAATAGTTTCCAATTTCTTATGGATAATGGATTGTGTTACATCTTTTGCAGCCAGTAGAGCACATTTACAATGCCACAACTTCCACAAAGTCTTGTCATATAGAGTAATAGCTGCAAAAATAAATTCAGACTCCCAGCATATTTGACCCCTAAAGAACTTCCAAATTTTTGGAAATGGTTGGAGTTGTATTCAAGACAGATATTTGAGCTTCCATGGGATGACTATGCTTGTGGAGGTCTGTCTCTGAGTATTAGTCACATATATTCACTATGTAATGGCCTATGTATCCGACATCTCTTATCAAATTGTGTGTGATTTTAAGGTTGTAATGAATAACTTAAGTTGACAGAGATGTTCTCCATGTTCAACATTTCACTTGTAAGTGATAGATGGATCGACTCTTGTATCAATTGTGCACACAAAATTTCTCTAAAGTAATAAGCAATTTAGTAGCAATTAGAAACATAGTTTATTAGCAATTAGCAATAAACTGACTATATTAAAAACTCAAAGAAACTTAAAAAAACAGAATGGAGCAATCAATCAATCATCAAAAAAACTATTGAGGATCTCAGCAAAGAAAAAGAAATCAATTGAACAGTCCTTGGGAGAGCACCAGGTAGAGTGTCTAGAAGTTCAGTCAGCACTTGCACAGAATAGAAGATATGCATTGGGTGTTAGCTTGTCTTTGGATAACCCAAGATCTGATGAAGGGAAGAAAAAGAAAAGAAATCAAAGACCAATTGATAACGAGCCTGAAGAATTAGTATGTTCAGAAAACCCCAAAGAGCATACAAAGATTCCAAAAAGGTTTCAAAGAAAATTCAAGGACTCAGAGAAAAGTGAGACAGATGAAATTCTTCTATCTCGGACATAAGAATATCAGGATGTTGATGAAATTGGTGATACAAAACTGGTTTCAAGCATTCACAACGATGCTCAAATGAGTTTATATCTATAGTTAGGTGAAGATAAGTTTCTGCATAAAAGAGCGAAGACTAACTTGGAAGAGGATGCATAAATAGTTGTTGGGGTAGTTTCAAATAGATTAGTTGGCAATTCACAATATGGTTTACATGAGCAGACAAACAAGGAGAAGCCATTGAAGAAAATGGGGAAGAAGATGTCAAAAGCAGATGCTGTTGTCCTTACTGAAGGGAAAGAATTGAATGGGTTGCATGTTAACCCTAGGTTTGGTTCATGCCAGGAATTGGTTGGAGAAAAGCCATTGAAGAGAGGTGCTAAGAAGGCAGAGGATGCAAAAATCCTTAATAGAATGGTAGATTCTAATGGAATTAAAGGTAGTGCCCAACCCCTTATGTGCTTGGATGGAGATGAATGCAAGCTTGGAAATAGAAAAGAAAGGAAAGTAAAAGTTGATGCTGAAATCCTTGATAGGGTGTCAGAGCTAAATGATTTGCACAATAGCGATTAGCCCAACTACCAACAGAGAGATGAAAGTAAGCATGGGAAAAAACAAGTGAAGGGGTATAATATTGTATCCTTAACAAATTTGTCTTCAAAGCAAGCTATTATAGCTGATAAAGTAACCACAAACACAAAACCCTCAAAGAAGCTCCCCCCTATGGCTATACCAACGGTTGCTTCAAGTTTTTCATTCTCTGTTATACATTTTCTCTCTGTTGTTAGAAGAACTATGCTTTTTCTCTCTGCAGAAGATATTTCAGAGGTGGTCAATCATTCTGAAAATAGTGATGGGGAGAGGGAGAGCTCAAACCAGGAGGGTTAGTTCACATTTTCTTTTGATGGGAAGGCTGAGGATCAAAATTGTGTGTTCTTAAATTGCTGCCTTGATGGCCATCCTAAAATTTGTAAAATAGGTATAGATCCCAATTATCTAGAACGTGAAAGACAAGCCAGCCCATCCTCTATTCCTTTCCAAGAAATTGTCAAGCAGGTGCAGATGAATTTGGGGGATCCTTTTGTCCTTAAAACATAAGAGCCACTTCAGGATCTAGTTCGTGGAGCATTAAATTTTTGTGGGTCGTAGCAATTGTTCATTCAGAGACCCAAGTTTCATCACAAAAAACAAATCGAATTTCTATATTTCATTTACCTGCATCAAGGCCGCATACCCAACATTCTAGGGAGGAAGATTAATCCTCACAAGACATTCGCTTAGACAAATTTTTTGATGTTTAACCCAAAACTTGTGCACAAAAGGGTTGTTCAATTTCAAGTATATTCATTGACATTTGAAGCAGAGTTTAATCAGTGAAAGAAGGCCACATTTTTGTCTTAAGTAAGGGCCAAATTCTTCAACAAACAATTGCAAATTCCCTTGTTAACTCTCACTGGTTTGGCATCATTATTTGTGGAGGTCGTGTCTCTTATTTCTAGAGGTCAAGTTTCAGTTGAAGAATAGTATTCCTGTGGTCGAGTTTGGCATTGGCACAAAGTGATCAACATCCTTGGCATATTAACCTTTTTCAGAATTTAATTTGGAGTACTATCTTTGAAGGCCGAATTGTTTGGTCCAAGAGGCTGAATTCATGTGTAGTGGATTAGTAATTTCGCATTGATAATATCAATCCTGTAGCAAACTTCTTGGAGGTTGGATTTTACTTCCTAAAAGGGAAAGTTGTTCCAGATTGCATGAAGTATAATTTCTAGACATCTTGACACTAGAGGATCCATGAATTTAATTCTTCTTGTCAACTGAAGCAAACTCCAAGTTTTGCCCTCAAATTGCATTGTAATCATTGGAAAACATTCTTAATTAAAGTTCAGATTGCCTCTTGCTTTCCATATTTCACATGCTAATTGTTTATAGAAATGTGTCAAAGAAGAAGTTCCAATATTGTAAAAAAAATTGCTTGAATTTTTGCTTGGGTACACTGCAGTGGTATCAGAGCATGACTCTGACCAGCTGTGGGTGATATCAAGGAAAGGAATTCGAGGACCATAATTGAAGGCCAAGGGTAAAATGCTCCCAAATCTAAAATTTGAAGATTATGACTGAGACTTTGCAAACATATTAGAGAAAATGGAAGTGTGGCTATTATCAAAGAAAGGAAGGAGAAGTTATGAACTTCAAATGCAAGATCTTGAAGCAAAAGATAAAAGGGAAGTTAAGAATACTAGAAAAATTGAAGATAATACATCCAATTGAAGGGACAGATGAAAAATTGAATGTAGTTTATTTAGATGCAGTTGAAGCTTTGAAACACATATCTGATGGGAGCAAGGACACAATAGATAGTGATCCTGAAGAAAGCTATACCGAGAGGGCATTTTGCTTGAATGGGAAAATACATGATCTATAGAATTTTCCCAAGGCAAAAAAGCATGGATTTAATCCTACTAAAAAGCTTATTTAGCATCGGGCAACTAGGATTTAATGAATTGCCATTTGGAGATACAATTGTTGCATCGAACTACATTCTGATGGAACCAAATCTAGGGGTTGAGACAGACAAAGTAGCTCTAGTATTGGATTTTGTGGGAAGTGATATTTATCTGGAATGCTACCCTGGAATGTTAATCACTCATAATGATGTTGTATCTAGCAGACTTCAGTTTATCTTTGGAGATAATAAGCATCATCCTTTATCTTATTCTCAAAATCTAAAATGGCCATGTCTCTTTGATCCTAGAGGCCCCATGCTCCTTTCCAAGAAAACACGGTGGGTATGGACAAGACAACATGGGAGGTATTTATTTCCTGTTGAGATTCTAAGGGTCGGAGATGTAATTCCTTTACCCGCAGTTGTTGTGGCTCCCATATGTTTCACTGGAAAAAATCGAATTTGGAGTAATAAATCAATCCTATTTTGTTCCCAATCATGTGTTAGGGGATTTCTCGCTAATTGTACACCAGTTACCTATCATGGATTTCTTAGGCAAGTGTAGTGATATTATGGACCAAAGCAATAGCCTATTGGTAGAAAACTCCAAACCAAAGGGAGCTTGCTTGGAGATTGATCAATGCAATGGAGCTAATGCTTTTGAAGTTTGCAGAAAAATTTTAACAATACAAACACCATAGTGCACTATGACTCTTATTGAAGGCTTGTCATTGGGGAACACTAAAGGAGATTACTCATTGATAATGAGCCCAAATGGAAGCAGTAAAATATCTATGTTGAGAGCTATTGCAGGAATGTGGTGTTCTGGTAAAGGCACCATTAGGTTCCATATTAAACACAACAATAAAGAATAAGATAAATCTACTTTACTAGAAGTTGTCAAGCATATTCAACGACTTAAGTTGTGTTGTGGTCTTGAAGCTATAGTGAATGAAAAGGTATGATCTCAAAATTTCATCTTAAGAATTGAAGGGGCCTTAGGGGACAACAATAGCTATAAATAGTGGTCATTTTCTTACCTATCATTCAACAAATTGAAGCATACATTTTCCATGTGCATACCCATCCTACAATTACCTTTAACAAGTACACATATGTTCTTAGGAGAGGACACATATGCTCATGTTTTGACATGGAGGAGATGTATGACCAGTGGTCCATGGAAGCAAATTGCTGTGGGTTTGATGTAAATTTTGAATCTATAAGTATAGGTGCATGCATGGTATTAGAATCCCTCTTGTGCATCCTTTGGGAGTTGATATGGTAGCAAATTTTGCTTCAAAGACAACACTTCCAGGAGTCAAGGGTTGGAAGCCCCTTGCAGTCTATGATAAATCTACCAGGAGCTGGTCATGGATTGGTCCAGTGGTATGATCGTATCTATCTCCCCAAGGCACGAGTCCATGGAAGTCAATATTTCTCTAGAAGTATGGGGCATTTCGTAGAATATGCTTTTAAAATTAGTGGAAGCATTTGCAAATTGGATGAAAAGTTGGCAAGAAACTCTTCAGCAGATTGTTCTTCTGCCTACCCCACCACCACCATCAATGCCAACATGTATTGATGAAAAGGAAATATTTTGGGACTTGAGAGCTTAGAAAAGTTCAATCATTATCACCCCAAGTTCTGCTGATATGAGAGCTTATGTCTGTAGAGAAGAAGTTCTTCAATACTCTATTCTTGATAGGGCCTTCTCTTACACTACTGTAGATGGACATAAGGCAGTTGTTGCTCCACTGAGGAGATGTGGTGGAAAACCTACCTCAAAGGTTGCGGACCATTTTATGGTGAAGCTTGATAGGCCCCCTCATGTGACAATACTATGCCTTGTGAGAGATGTAGCTGCTAGATTGCCCGAGAGCATCAACACAAGGGCAGATGTTTGTACACTTATAAGGGATTCTCAGTACATTGTAGAAGATGTATCAGATGCACAAGTTAATCAGGTTGTTAGTGGAGCATTGGATCACCTGCATTATGAGCGTGATCCTTGTGTGAAATTTTATGGAGATAGAAAATTGTGGGTTTACTTACACTCTGAAAGAGCTGAAGAAGATTTTGTCAATAACTATGTGATTCAATTTGATTTTAGTTTTGTACTCTTTGATGTATTCTAGAGTACAAAAGATCATGGAGAGGTCTTTGATGCTCTTATATTCTATGAATCATCATCGATAAAAACTCTAGTTGGAAATGATAGAAATCAGTTTGCATAAACAAGAGGTAGTTTGTGAAATATCAATTATGCTACACTGAATTCAAAATCATAGCACATGATTAACATGGAACCAATCTTGATTTTTGTTGCTATCTTTCCACAATGGGACACAATGGGCCGTGTAGAAGCTGTATTCCAAGTTTGGATAAAAATGAAGTTGCACACAAGTTCTTCCACAAATGTTTGTAATAGAGATAGTGTTATGGAGCGCCATGATTGCTGCATATGTACAAAATGGTCTCCATCACGAAGCTTTGAATCTCTTTCATCATTTATACGTTATAGGATTGAAGCCCAACTCTGTGACCTTTGCAAGTATTCTCCCTGAATATGCCGATCTATTAGTCCCACAAGAAGGTCAGGAAGTCCATGTCTATATAATAAAGAATAGATTGAAGGGGCATTATTTTGTGGGGAATGCACTAATAGATATATACACCAATTGTGGAATTGTTGATATTGCTCACACTAATTTTGAGGGCATGTCTCAAAGAGGCATAGTCTCATGGAATTTATTGATGATGGATTATGTACAAAGTAAAAAGTGTAGTGAGGCCAATAAATTCTTCTGTCAAAAGGGTATTGGATGTGGTAAACTCTGATGAGGTCACATTTTCCATCCTTTTATTGATGTGTGCTCACATAGCTGCCTTGCAGCATGGCACAAATACCCACAATTAAAACTAAATTTTATGTTTAGTTAATTTCAACCCAAATTTCCAAACGTAAATTCGATGAGAAAAGGAAAATTCCATTGGAACATTTTACCTTCTCATCTCTCTTTGGTTTTATATTCCATGGTGGAATCATTTTGAGGATGACAGGACATATTCTACAAAGAGATGGAAAAGGAAAAAGAAGGACAATGTCGATAATTTGGACCCTGTGCCTTGTAATGCTGGTACTTATGATGGCATGGATGATCAGGATGGTTGTGGCTCAGGCCTTGGGTTTGATTTATGCTCTCCTGATTATAATGGCAATTCATCATCTATATATTATGGTGGCAAGGCAGAACTTATGTACAATAAGAATGGTCCTTTGACTCTTGTGCTCACTGTAGAGGATGCACTAGAGACAAAAAAAAGGAAATCACTCATTTCTGTAGGGAATAATGCCTTATCCCTCCCAGAAACCCATGCAAGTGTTGACATCATGTTTGTACAGAATGTTGATGGCACTAGTGTCCTTGTGATCAAAAGGTCAATACATAAAAAATTGGAGACTAAGGAGTCTAATCTATCCTGGACTGGTTATGTCCACATTGCTTACAACAAAAAACCATAAAACAATGAAGAAGGGGATCTTATTAAGTCCAGCCTTGGAGTATTAGCAAATAGCAAAGTGGCAACAAAAGAAGTGGAAGATGTCAAACATAATGTCACATAGGAAAATGTCAAACATAATGTCAGGGTGCCAAAAGTATATGTCTGAATTAATGGCAACTTGGAGTTACTGATGATCATCCATATATATGCTCAATCAAATAAGCCTAGATTATTTATGCCCTGATGGACTTTCATGTGCTATACTACAAAAATAGCTTTCTATCAAGACAATATCAACGCCTATATCTACTCAATCCTGAGAAGAGTCCTAGAAATCCACAATAAAAGAGGTTGTGGCTCCAAAACTTAACATGTTGGATAAGTCCTCACAATATATGTGGAGGCTTTTGTAATACAAAATTTGATTCAAAACTTGTTCCCATAGTAAATCTGGGCAATTGTATTTGTACTGTTTTCAAAAAATTTCTTATTCCTACACTCCTATGTCAGACTAGTTACTTTGCAATGCATTTATAGCAGCTTTTCATTTACACATTAATTATTGTGTCATGCCATTTCCCAGTTTCCTAGAAATTTGTAAGTGACATTTTTAAACATGTACCATTTCCCAATACCATATGCACTTCTTGATCTTGGTGGCAAGAATCACATTAAGTGGCAATGTTTTGTTATTGAATTGTGTTTGTATGGTGAAGCGCAGACCTTAAAAGCATATATATGGTAGCTATCCATTATTCCCAACCCAAATTTCCCTACAATGATATTGTACCACCACTTGATTCTATAAAGAAGTTGCAATCAATCTAGTACCATAAAGATGACAACATAGTTCATGGTTTTACGACTCATATTCTAACTGAAATTATATCAAATGATAGAACACAGTCATAGATTGAAGTAATTTGTCCACTTAAAAAGCATCTGATACTAGCCAATAGGATGGAAATTCACTAGTGAGGTTGATGGAATGTTAATCCACCACCAGTGTTCCATTCCTTTAACTATCTCACTAAATTCCTCTCTGATTTGTTGGAGAAGGATCATTCCATAAGAAATTCAATGAAACTATCATCCAAAACAACAAAAAGTGTGTGGACAATGTTGAAATAGCATATTGATGTTTCTTTGACTTTTTTCTTATAGATATATGAGCAGAAGACACATCAAAGAAGATCTCTCTAGACCTCAGTAGACTGATCCATCTATGTTGAGCCTTTAGAGACTACTCCTAAGTACAGGAAAGCATGAACAGATTGAATGTGAGTTCAATACGAGAAAAGAAAATTTCAAAAATTCAATATCACCACTAGAAATGTTATTAATATCCATGACAAGGGAGAAGTCCCCTTACAGAATAATCTTGACAATGTTGGTGTTTGTCAATCCCCACAAGGGTAGAAGAGAACAACAAATAGTGGAAAAGAAAGCAACCAATCCTTTCTGCAATAGAACTTTTTTGAGCCTAGACATATACTAGCAACAAAAGAACCAATCTTCAAGTTTTGATGCCAAATCGAATATGAGATGAGATGAGAGCACGAATAGAACTGCACACTTCAATTGTCAAGAAACAGGTCTTGCTAAAGATACTGCCAAGGTTGAGCAAGATGATGTTGGTGGCATTGATTTTTGAACTTTGTTGATGTTGGTGGTATTGATTGTTGAACTCCTCTACCATGGACCTAACAAAAATGTACCCTTCACTCGAAGGAAAATAATTGGTTAGGCATGCTAGGTTTTTTCTACCACATTATAAGGTTGAGGGGATGAACCCTTCACTCAAACCAAAATCATTGTTTAGGCATGTTAAAAGGTTGAGCAATCCAAGCCTAAAATCTTTGATCTAGATGATGTTTATGTATCTCTTGTTGAATATCTGATTTGTAGTAGCGTTGAATCAATGATGTGTTTCACGACTGGTCATGTTGATCAGTGATTTGTGGATTAAAACACCCATGAGCCTTCAGAGACTACTGCTAAGTACAGGAAGGCATGAACATATTGAATGTGAGTTCAATACAAGAAAAGAAAATTTTCAAAAAATCAATATCACCACTGGACATATTATTAATATCCATGATAAGGGAGGAATCCCCTGACAGAATAATCTTGACAATGCTGGTGTTTGTCAAGCCCCACAAGGGTACAAGAGAACAAAAAATAGTGGAAAAGAAAGCAGGAAATCCTTTCTGCAATAGAAATTTTCTGAGCCTGGACATATACTAGCAACAAAGGAACCAATCTTCAAGTTTTGATGCCAAACCAATATGAGCTGAGATGAGAGCACGACCAACACTGCATAATTCAATTATCAAGAAACAGGTCTTGCTAAAAATAACCGCCAAGGTTGAGCAAGATGATGTTGGTGGCATTGATTATTGAACTTCATTGATGTTGGTGGTATTGGTTGTTGAACTCCTCTACCATGGCCCTAACGAAAATGCACCCTTCACTCAAAGGAAAATAATTGGTTAGGCATGCTAAGTTTTTTCTACCACATTATAAGGTTGAGGGGATGAACCCTTCACTCAAACCAAAATCATTGGTTAGGCATGTTAAAAGGTTGAGCAATCCAAGTCTGAAGACTTTGAGCTAGATGATTTTTATGTATCTCTTGTTGATAATCCCATTTCTAGTAGCGTTGAATCAATGATGAGTTTCACGAGTGGTCATGTTGATCAGTGATTTGTAGTTTTTATGTCTAGTTTTGCTGCTACTACTACTGAGGTTGCAGAGGAGTCTTAGGAGCCCTCAAACTCTAAGCCAAATTATTTATGTAGCTCATGTTGATGCTCCCATGTCTAGTAGTGGTGATGAGTTTGATCATGATGAGGAGTGATCATGTTGATTACTGATATGTAGACTTGTAGTAGGTTAGTGGCCCCATAGCTTGTAGCATTGTTTTTGGACTCTAAAGGTCATTTAGAGCCTCATTGATTATGTCTTTTATTGTTGATATTTAGTGCACTTAGTTCCCTTTTGATTTATTCACATTTTCATGGTATATAGATGAGAAAAATTTGCATATTTTTTCTTTATTGGTTTGGAATCATGGTTTTAAATCTTAAAAATAGTTTTTTCATTAAAAATTAATTATTTTATGTATTTTTTTAAAGATCGGTTCATTGAGATCTATTAAAATTGGCAAGTAGGGCCAAGCTCATATGTTGGAGATGATTATTGCATTGAACTCCTTTTTTTGAGAGGACCTAAATCTACCTAAATATCATCAAATTTGGACAAGAAAAGGCATGTTTTTGAATTTATGCCCACCCATGTGCAAATTGTCAAGGTCAACCTCATCATCATAAAGCCCAATGGTCATGTCTTTTGACCCTCAACAATTTTTCTATATAGAGGTGCCTTCAACCTCATTTGATACATCAAAGGGCTCCAATTTATATCTAAGGTATCTGAGCTCTTGAGGAGGATGAAGGGTTGTCTATTTTGGGTTTCTTCTTTAGCAACTAGGGCCAAGATTCCTCAGATATACAGCCGCAGGACTGGATGAAATTTCAGGGCAACTTGTATGGGTAATCCTATCATTACAGGTCTGAATTAAACCTCATAAATTCAGGCCATGTTTGGGTATTGACTTCGAGCTGATCTATGGTCAATTTAAGGAATAATTTCTCCCTTTCTGTGTGTGCACTTTAGAGCCATTACTCCAGGTAGGTCCGTAGGCATGCACCAGGTTAGACAGAGCGGCCGAGAAGCCTATCTTGGGTTCAGATAAGTTCTAAGGGCCAATGATGGACAACCTCTTGCTTTCCAAGGAAAGCTGCAGTTGAAAGGAGGGTTTCTTAAATCAATTGGATAGAACAATAGTGGATTGTAAGAAACCATAACCAGATCTTAGCTGACTAATGTTGACAAAATGATGATATTGCAGTTTTGGGCTATTCACTTGTCCAAGGGCAGTCATATTGGATCTTCAAATTGGCAAGTCATTTTGACTTTAAATTATTGTACTTTCTCTCTCTGTTGAACATTTGATATTAATAATAAGATTAATTGATAAAGGGTTTTCCTCGTCTTGGGGTTTTTCCTTGGATTATGCCATATCCTTGTGTACCCTTGTCTTGGATTGTATTTTTCATCTTTCATCTGTGTTCTTTCTTCAGTTACTGTCATTATATTGATGTCTTATGTGATTGATAATGGAAAATCGGGCTAATATGGATCTCTAAAGTAACTGTCCTAAGAAAAGAACATGTTAACCTAAAATTAGCATGGTATAAAGCTCAGGTGAGGATGAGCCCAAGCAAGAGAAAACACAATCACTAAGATGGTTTCATCACATCAAAAGATAGAAGCACTACCTGGACCGAGCTCCTTGTGGCATTAAATCAAATTCTGGGCATAATCACTATGATATCTATGACTAAGCCAAAAACCTAATCAGAGAGTTCATTACAGTAGTTACGTGCTCATTTTGGAGGATAAATTCAATCTATTTTTAGCTGAGTTTGGAGTCTCCTTTATGCATTTACTTGTGGAAGGATATTATGTCTTAAAAAACAAAATCTTCTATGATTTTTGAACCACTGTGGTGCCTTGTTTGAAGTGTTATAATACTTTTTTTTGGGACCGAAACATTAGGGATATAGCTAGAGTATGGTATTTTTTCCCAAAAGAATAGCCCATGAGATATCTCCCTCTGAGATCCTCCCATTGATCTAAGAGATTTCGTTGATAGGCATTGGATCTGAGATTTTTGACTATACCTTTCCCACTGCAATTTTTCATAGATCTCATCTACAAAAAAGTATCTCTATTCCTACACGTCAGAGGCCCTACTTTCACTCAATATATTTGTCTTAGCATAGTATCCATGTTTTATATGGCATCTTACAGTTGGCATGATCCCGTTATAAATAGTATTGCTCAATCTCATTTAGCACAGTCCCTTTTGAATATATCATCATACAGTTAACTTGATCTCCTTGTATGTGACTTCACTCTATTGGCTCGATCCTATAGCTTACATTTCAGATGTAGCGTTTGGTGCATCCTATCACTGTTAGGTACCTCACATGGTTCTGAATCCATCATACCTCTTTTAGCTCATCACATATGTAATTTTTCATTCTCGGCACATTGGCACTGAAAGTATGTCTCTAGTAATATATGTAAAGACCAGGCAACGTTTTGGTATGACAAAACCATATAGAAATCAATGTATGGTTTCATATCTGAGTATTGCATATGGTATGGATGTCATCTCAGCTGTGTAAGATGATCAACATTGTATGCATATAATAGATACTCTAATTATAAGAATAAATTATGGTATTGCGTATACATATTCACATGGTTTCTGCAGTATGTGAATGGAATCATATTTGCGGGCAGAGAAATATTGGCATCAACAATCAACATATATACATAAATTCAGTCATTATTGGTATATGCATGGCATTCTTGCAAGCCCTGAAACAATTGTGGTATTTTGGCAAGCTATTGAAGTATGGAAATTCTGATCAAAGTTATGATCAGTCATGGCCTTGGGTAGTATGTTGACATTTGTTTCTTATATCTCTCTGTTGAACTTCTGAGCTTCTCTTCCTCTCAAAGCCTAGAAAAGAAGAAGCTTAGTTCTCCTATTGTTCTAGACTCAACTGTAACTCAACTCATAAAGAAAAATAAGCCAAGACCCCTATGTTGATGGATCATTAGTAAGGCTCCAAAGCATTAATGCATTTGTACATCATATAGTGATAAATGTTGAATGTGAACCAAGTCTTGACCTCTCTACAGTGACATGATCTATAGTTATTATATCAATTGAGCTAAATTTTGGAGATTTTCTGACTTACAGTAGCTATAGGCATCAAGCGATGAAATCATTCGATATTTATAACACAGTTAACCATCTTTAGTTTTTCTATACTAAGCCTTAAGTAGCAGAGCAGAGCTTCTGCTGAAGACATGTTTGTAAGCAAAGATCTTGGATCGTTCGAAAGGAATCATGCTCCTGGAAGTTTGAAGACCTGAAGCTATCATAGAACCCTGTACAGTGAAGATTGTTGGTTACCTCACAATGATATGTGGCATCAGTTCTGCTATGTGTGACACTTCTCTACAGCTCAGCATCATCTATGATCTCTTTTCAAGTCCAATATTATGCATGATATTACTACAGTCTAGTAGCCATAATGATATGTTGTAGCCCCAGTAAGTTGACTGTATTATAGCCTTATTCACAATTGAAGTTGTGAACAAGACATAGGGAAACATTTGATAGCTTATCTTTTGAAGAAGCTACGAGGATCTTCCCGTAAAATAAATTGCAGCACCTTAGATTTTGAAAAGGGGTGCAACACTCTTGAAACCTTTTTTTTTAAAGAACATCTAAGTGAAGAAGTGCATGGGACTTTCGAGCAGATCTCTATAACAACCCTTATCAGCATGAAAGCTGAGGTGCCTTGAAGAAAGTGCATGAAAGATTCTATACGAGCATGATAAGTAGATGAGGTGTTGATTTTGACATATGTCACCTAGCGATGGAGGATAATTCAGATATTTTGAAATAATCTCATGGGAGGATTTCTTCTCCCTGATTGAAGAAGAACCATGACAATTCTTCAGAATTTTCCTCTTTGACCTGGAGCTTCCTTGAAGTTTACTGTTGCAGTTGCCTCATGAAAAGTCTCATCCCTTGCTTGAGAAGCTCATAATTGAAAGCTAGATGATCACGTGAAACAAGTCTTTAGAGGGAGCTATAGAATCCTTGGAATTATGACCTGATGACTCTTCTTGCCAAATGTCTATTGATAAGGGCAATAACTCAAATATATCCCTGTTATTTGAAAGAATACATGAAAGTTGCATGATCATGACTTTGGTTATATTTTGGCAAGGTCACTTTTCTATATATATCAAAAGTAAGTTATAGTTGAGTCATAAAGGTGAAGATATTGATGATATCTGATTGATGACCCTCTCAAAGTAAGAGGGAGTTGACCTAGCCTTGATAATCTATTTCATGCACTTAAGATCTAATGAAGAAGTTGTTTGTCTTCATATGCATATCTTGTGGGATCCCCCGTCTCCTAGATAAAGAGCTCGCTATGAAGACTCTATCTATATATTGGTAGCTACTTAGTAAGATATCTCAATGACTCTATTGTCTATAATTTGAGGTACATAGATGAAATCCAAGATTCCATGAATACTCTAATGCTGGCTCGGTTGGCAGTATGATGGATGGAAAGATAACATCTAGTACTATATCTCTTGATTCAGTTGCTCTGAAAGCACTATTGAGGTTGATTGTATAAAGCAGCAAGCATGGCTTATTATGAAACCATTTCAGTTGAAGAAGTTCTTTGGTGACGTGTTATATTGCGATATTCTCCAGATAATCCATACTCCACATATATTGGGTACCACTTTATGGTGCATTGGAAAGCTACCTAGATTCATCATTGTTGAATAAGAATATTACTTTCTTCAGAGAGAGGCTGGGAGTTGTGGATAGACCTTAATAGGAGGGTCCTGGTTGAACATTGAGCTCTGGGAGCTCCTGAGGGCCTGAGGTACTTCTTGAGAGCTATGAGCGACAATAGGGTGAGTGGTTCACCTTCCCCTATGATACCCCATGATGGTTGACATGTGTGTAGGGTGAGTGGTTCACCTTCCCCTACGATTGATGAGATATGCATAGGATGAGTGGTTCACCTTCTCCTATGGCATATGAGTAGGATGAGTGGTTCACCTTCTCCTACAGATACCCCAGTGAGAGATGCATTCAGGCATCTGCTTGTGGACATGTTGGTGGGACGTGGTTCATCCTTTCCCCACATGTAGGATGCTCATTCCCTATGATTGATGGTTGACATGTCGGTGGGATGTTGTTCACCCTTTCCCTACGTGTAGGATCCTTCCTATGATTATTGATTGGCATGCATGTAGGACGTGGTTTATCCTTTCCCTACTCTTGGTTTGCATGCATGTAGGATGTGGTTTCTCCTTTCCCTATGTATGGTTGTGACATGTGTTTGTAGGATGTGGTTTCTCCTTTCCCTACGTATGGTTGTGACATGTGTTTGTAGGATGTGGATTCTCCTTTCCCTATGTGTGGTTGTGAGTAGGATGTGATTTATTCTTTCCTTGCTAGTGTTCCTACATCATCCTACCCATGTAGTCTGGGACACATGGGAAGTATCTATCATCTCGTCAATGAGTTGGGAAAAGTGGTTTGGGACCATAGAACTACTGGTGGATTCATCGTGTAGTGTCGTACTCCCTATGTCTAGGATGAATGATGTTCAAAAAACTTGATCACTTGGGATCAAGTCTGATTACGATTTTACATCTGGTTATATGGATCGACTTTTGTCGGTGGAGAGTGGTAAGGTCTTGTGACTCACTCTCAATCGATTCTTCTTCATTATTCTTATCAGTGTTCAGTAGAGCAGAGAAGAGATAAGATACAAAGATGGCACGTGACATTAGGATAGTTCATGATGACCAGATGGCATGATAGACTGCCAGGTGGAATTCTCCCTAGTTGAGAGGGAGTGTTAAAATTGACAACTAGGGACAAATTCCACCATTGGACAACTAATCTATTGGAGATGATTATTGCATTCAACTCCTCTTTTCAAGAAGACCAAAATCAACCTAAAGATCATCAAATTTGGACAAGCAGAAGTGCGTTTTTGAATTTATGTCCACTCATGTGCAAATTGTCAAGGTCAGCCTCATCATCATAAAGCCCAACGGTCATGTCTTTTGACCCTCAAAAATTTGTATATATAGAGGTGCCTTCAACCTCATTTGATACATCAAAGGGATCCAATTTATATCTAAGGTAGTTGAGCTCTTAAGGAGGATGAAGGGCTGCCTATTTTGGGTTTCTTCCTCAGCAACTAGGGTCAAGATTCCTCATATAAATAACCGTAGGACTTGATGAAATTTCAAGGCAACTTGTATGGGTAATCTTGTCATTATGGGTCCAAATTCAAGCTTAACAAGTTAGGTCATGTTTGGGTATTGACTTCGAGCTGATCTATGGTCAATTTAAGGAAGAATTTCTCCCTTTCTATGTCCACACTTCAGAGCCATTACTTTAGGTAGGTCTGCAGGCATGCACCAGGTTAGACAGAGGGGTTGAGAAGCCTATCTTGGGTTCATATCAGTTCTAAGGGCCAATGATTGACAATCCCTTGCTTGCCAAGGAAAGTTGTAGTTGAAAGGAGGGTTTATTGATCAATTGAATGGAACAATAGTGAACTGTAAGAAACCCTAACCAGATCTTAGCTGACCACTGTTGAAAGAATGATGATATTGCAGTTTTGGGCTATTCACTTGTCTAAGGGAAATCATATTGGATCTTCAAATTGGAAATTCATTTTGACTTTAAATTATTGTACTTTTTCTCTCTGTTGAACATTTGATATTATTAATAAGATGAAGTATTGATCAAGGGTTTTCCTTGGCTTGTGCCATATCCTTGTGTACTCTTTTCTTGGCTTGTCTTTTGCATCTTTCGTCTATGTTCTTCCTTCAGTTATTGTCATTATAATGATGTATTATGTGATTGCTAATGGAAAATTGGGCTAATATGGATCTCTAAAGTAATTGTCCTAAGAAAAGAACATGTTAATCTAAAATTAACAAGATCTAACCAGTCTTGGCTTGATCGGCTCTGGTTTTGAATACTATGTTTTAGAGAATGTAATAAACTAATAGTGTCAAAGAGAAATAGTTTGAAATAAGCTAGATCCATTACCTGGCTTTATGTGTTGCAAAGTTTCAAGATTGAGAATCTGTAGTGTTTCTTTTGTCACAACATAGTGGAGTGATACAAGGTCACTTGTCGAAAGAAAATCATTAAAAGTATCCATCTATTTGGTGGCTGGGGGGAAATATCTGCACCCTCTCAAAAATTTTCCCTTCACATAAAGGGAAGTTTAAAATCACCTCTATCATTACTCATGTCCCCAAGCATAGGAAAAGAATTATGTAAATGTTATACACATTGAGATGAAGTTGGTCGCAATATAATTCCTATGAGTGCAATGTTTCCAGATCCATCATTCTAAAGCCAAAGAAATGCTCCATGGCTTGAAATGTTTTGTTAGGGCTCGTCCTTCGAAAAAAATCATGGAAGGTCATTGCAAATTACCCTTGGGCAGTCTTTATTTAAAGATAGTGTTTGTTAAGGAATTTTTAGAAATGCACATAGATCCAACATTCGAATGCCAAAAAAATATTGATGTTCTAGAATGTTTTTTTGGGTTCATTAATTCTCAAATGCCACTAGAGAGTTGACCTGCAAAATTATTTATTTAGAGGCAAGTGTTCTAAAAAATACAATAGAGGTATCAATAGCACATACCTCTTCGAAATCCTAATAGAGGACTATAATCTTGGATGCCAAGCTCAATCCAAGATCTTCGTGGTAAGAGTGTAGGCTGAGGCTGGTCAGTTGGTGTTCCGGAGCACAAGACCATGGTGACGGGTACCTTGCTAATAGGGCTTGAGATATCCAATCCAATTGAAGCTGCAAAATCCCTGTTTCAACAACAAGTACATGTGCAAAAAGACTATGACAATATCGACCACCTCTTCGGCCCTGGTTGTGTGGACATGGAGGAGCTACAACCCTAGATCCGTGGTAAGGGTGATATTGACAGCCTTTTCGGACGAGCGAGGCAGAGGATCAACTACCATGGCTAAAGCCTCCTCCGGGCGTCCCGGCGGAGATAAGAAATGGAATGAAGGAGCACAACCATCGTTGATTCTAAGCGCCCACATGCTGGACGAAGGCAATGCCACAGAGGGTTTCTTAGTCGATTCTGCTACCATTAAGGAAATTCATCGTGATCACCAGAGGAAAACCAGCGGTCGAATCCCAATCCACCTCCTTTCCATCGTTGTTCATTCATCGCGATCACCAGAGGAAAACTAGTGGTCGAATCCTTATCCAGCTCCTTTCCATTGCTGTTCATGGCCTCTGTCATATTTTCCGAGGCCATTGTGGAATAATGGTGGATTTTACATGAGCATATGAGGATTTCATTGTATTATTCTGGTCGGGTTTATCCAAGTCTTTGAGGGTTTAGATGCTTAAGATCAAATGAATTCATTGATGTAGATTATTGAGGGAAATTTGAATTTGTTCTAGAAATTTTTATAGCGCGAGTGTTTGTGATCATATTTATTTTTTATAAAAGTTGGTTGATTGGTATTAAAGGATAGATAAATATGTAGTTTTATATTAAATTTTTTAGGATTTTCTTTTTATTATAAATTTTATAGAGATTTTTATTATTTTATTTGTTTATAATTATTAAAGTTTTTAAGTTATTGGTTGATTAAAAATTAGTTTGTTGAAATTTAAAATGTTGTAAAATATATATTTTTTCAAATTTATTGAGAGTGTAAATTATAATGAATTGTTGAGTGTAAGAAATTAGTTTAGCTAAAAAGAAGAATTAAGGGGTCTTGACATGGGTTCCATGTCTTTCTAAGAGTAAAGTCATCTTTTATTTTGTTTAGGATATAAAATTTTGTGTGTGCTTTTAATTGTTTATCATGTGTTATGTTTGAAGTGGATTTGTAACCATGATTATTGTTGCCTATGTAAATACTAATTTAGGTTGCATTATTTTGGTATCAAAGTAGGTTTGAGGCCCACATATGAATTGAAGAACAATGTTATCAAAGGGAATTTGTTTGGTGGAGCTATAACAAGGAGAATTGCAAAAGAGCACATAAGGGAATTAGGAATACAAGCATAGGGTAGAGGGAAACATAACCACGAATAAAATCCCCTAGATGTTGAGGTTCATGTTAACTAGAATGGATTCCATGGAGGAAGCTAAGAAAAGAGGGGTTGCAGTAGATATTCATGATGTGAGTAATGAAGAGTGAAAAGTAGAGGCCCCATGGGAGATAAGACTAGATGATTTATTAGATTGGGAAGATGGAGAAATCCCTTGAGTTTGAGAAATTGAGGACCCCAAGAGAGTGAAGCATATATTCACAAAGTTGAAAGGGCATGCATCTTTTTGGTGGGATAATGTATTTGGACAAACAAATAAGAAGGAAAGATAAAATTAAGACTTGGGATGGGATAATTTCCAAACTAAATGGTATTCCACAATTTCTACTTGTTGGCTTGAAAATAAAAACTAGGTTGAGTGTCCATCTTCATATTTGGGATCATAATATTTAGAAATACCTTTTCTTTTACATTATATAGTTTAAATGAGGGAATATAAATAAGAATATGCTAATTATTATCAACTAAAAATACATAAGCACATACATTTTTTATATTTAAATTTAAATAATTCAACTATTTGCTAATTGAGTTTCCTCTATTTGTTATAAGGGGAGAATAATCCAACTTTTACCTAGGTGCAAGATTGGAAACTGAGCTCTGCTTTGCAACCCCTGCACGTGTTTGTAGAATTATGTATAGAATAATATGGCTTTAGAGTAATCTACATTTATATTAATTGATAAGTTTTAAATTAATCAACATACTTTGAATTCAAATTAGTACAATAAATATTGCCTCAATGAATCTAGTGCAATAATCAACCATGATATGTAACAACACCACAAAAACCCCACAACAAATAGTGTGTTGTCTCTCTAAGATGTGAGGAACAAATTCCTATTAACTCTTAAAACCCTTCAATATCAGTTTCAAACATGGAAAATTTTAGGGGCTAATGTTCGCCCAGTGGGCTAATTTTCCATGATTTTTCCACAAAAAAGATTCGCCAATTTCCAATTTTATAAAAGACGATTCGCCCAAATTTTAGAATATAAAATTATTTTACCTTAAAAATCGCCAACATTATATAGAGAATATATATATATATATATTAATTATAAATTTGATTAATTTTACAAATATATCAATAAATATTTATAATTTGCATATTAGGGATTAGTGAGATTCGCCAAAGTTTTAAACTTCAAGAAAATTTTCCATCTTTAAAATTTTCCTTGGTTTCAAACTCTCTTTCTTATTCCTCCTTCCAAAAGGAGTGTAAAACTATTATATATTGTAAACTTATACTCAATAATATTGTATAAAATTGTTATAATTTTAGCATTATAGATGGATTCATAGGCCCCTTTGAGGGGGTCATTGAATTTATCTAATATCTAACTTTTAACATTGTAGATGGATTTAGAGACCCCCTTTAAGGGGGTCAAGGGGGTCTCTGAATCCATCTATAGCATTAAACTCTAGTGAAATGTAACACTTTAGTATCAAAATTGCAATTTTCCTTTTGTAGAGTGTTTAACATTGCAGATGGACTCGTAGACCCCTTTGTCTCTGAATTTAACATTGCAAATGGATTCAAAGAAGGTGGTCTCTGAATCCATCTATAGTGTTAAACTTTAGAGACAAAAGGGTAATCATAATTTTAACATTGTATATGGATTTAGAGACCCCTTTGTCTCTAAATTTTAACACTGCAGATGGATTCAGAGACCCCTGTAGTGAAATGTAACACTTCAGTATCAAAATTGTAATTTACCATTTCTAGAGTGACACAATAAAAAATTACTAACATAAATGACTAATTCATATCCTTGTTGTACTTGTTATTTGGTCATATTTTTATTCTTAGACTATAATAGTCAGTTACGTTAATTATTATTAATTTTGTCACTTATTATCTAGTCACATATTTTAATCCTAGACTAAATTAGTCATTTAAGTTAGTCACTTTTAGTTTATTCACTTATTATCTAGTCGTATATTTTATCCTTAGACTAAATTAGTCATTTAAGTTAGTCATTTTTAGTTCGGTCACTTAAAATTACTCAAATTTAGTAGTAATTCACTTGAAATAATTGCAGTGACTAATGTTTTTAGTCACATAGTCACTAATTTCATCATTTTCTACTAGTGGTTGTTCTTACTGTAAAGGGTAAAGGAAAATGTAAGGTAAAGGGAAATGGGGGATATGTTTATGTGAAGGACATGAGTAAAGTGAAATTCTTTCCATGTCACAAGATCGGTCACTATGCAAGCCAATGTTCATACAAGAAAAGAAATAAAGAGGCATAGACAATAGTAGCAACATCAACTAAGGTTTATGACTATGCTGAGAAACTTGAGAAAGAGATTTTTCTTATTACCTATATTTCAATAGTAATACTATTGTGTATAAGGACAATGGGTTATGTCTAGTGGATAGTAGAGCATCTGGTCACATGATGGGAATGAGGTCAGTGTTCTGCAATATTTCAAAGACAAACTTAAACTTACATGTGAGTTGTGGAGCTAACACCACACATAAATTAAAAAGGGTTGGATGTGTTATATTCTAGCTAGAGTCAATAAAATTTCTAAAGGTGACAGGGACGTTGTTTGTTCCAGGACTGATGATAAAATTTCTCTTAGTATCAGCCTTGTAGGATGATGGATATAGAGCTTTATTTTTGGATGGAAAAATGCTTCTGTATTTATAGACAATGACCTTTGATGCAGTAGTAGTGTTTGGAATCAGACAATGGTAGTCACACAGGTTGGTAGGATAAACTGTGGGTGTATCTGAGGGGATGTTGGATGCAAAATCAATCTCAGTTATTGAGAGGGGATAGACGACTTGGAAGAGTGATTGTTCAAGTATTTCCAGAAGGATCATTTGGTATGATATGACAAATTGATAGATGCTCAGGAGTTTGGTAGGACTCCTTGGAGCATGGTTGGTTGTGACATGTTTTCAACTTAGATTTTAGGTTAGGTAGCATGATAGGCTTCAAGTTTAGAGGGAGCAACTATATGTATTGAGATGGTCTGGAAGACAGATTCTCCTGGTGGAGGTGCTAGAAATACCTCCCTCACTAAGAGGGAGTGTTAGTTTTTGGTAGCTAGGAGGTACTTCTGCATTGGCGGTTCCTAACATGTAGAAGTGACTGAGCAAATTTCATTCCCTAGACACTTTACTTCATAAAGTTATTTTATAAAGTTGAGAAGTGTACTTTTTAAATTAATGACTAAAAAGTGACCTTTTATAAAGTGAGTGTAACTTTATAAAGTTTGATCACTTAAGTGATTTAAGTGGGCCCATCATGAAATTAAGTCATGACCGTTGATATTGAGATGACTAGATTAATTCTCAACAATTGATATATAGGGTTACAGATTTTAGTAATTGATGAGAAATAACAGGGGAAAGGGAGAGTGAAGAGGCACACTATTCTTCATGAGATTTGGAGAAGAGTAGAAAGAGATCCAAGAAAGAAGAGGAAGAGTATTACAACAATTGGTACAATAAGGAGGAAACAAATTCCTAAGTAAAGAAGGGCACACTTTGCTAGCAAAAATTTCGAGGAAGTGGATATGCATGAAATTTGAGGTAAAGGGCACGAAATTTTTGAATTTGCAAACCAACGCAAGCTTCAAGGGACCTAGTGTAGATTTCGAGGGAGAAATTCAACAGGGAAATTCATGCAGTTGGCATTAATTTTGAGGAGGATGAGGGACAAATTGTTGGGTGTGAGAAATGAGGCTTGAATAACATAGATTTCGAGGGATAGAAAGAGATGATATTGCCATGATTTTATAGGAATATTTGGCACAAAAAATGAGGCTTGTAAGGAACTAAAATTGAGGGGTTGGTTGCACAAATTGCAAGGAACAACTAGAACACTTTCCCAAGGAGTTCTGAACATGAAATTGGTGAAATAAGTTAGCCATTTTCTGTTATTTAATGTTGTAATAAATTCTTTGATAAGAAATAAATTTATCTGTCTCTCTGTCTCTCTCAATGGTTTTCCCTTTAGGGTTTTTCTAGGGGCTATTCCAAAAAGTCTTGTGTCAAATGTGTGATGTGTGTTGTCTACTATTCATTTTCAATTGTCAAAAGTATGATTTATTTCAACTCATGAAAATCAAATTTAATGTGTTTAAGTTTAATGCATCAACTATGATGTTTTTCATTGGAGATTGAAATGAGAGCATTCACTAAGTATTTGAAGAAATTCTTACAAGAGAAATCTATATTGTATGTGAAATTTTAACACTTTATAATTTGTTCAAATATCAAACAAACAAAAACTAGATCTTCCCATTTCAAGAAGGTCCATATTTCGATAAGGCTTAGATTATTTCTATTCATTGTCTAGTTATTTAGGTTTGTGTAGAATTTATATGCAGTATGAGATTACTAAAATAATATAACCTAGGTCTTCCTATTTCAATAAGGTAGAGATAAATCATGTTCAAAAATAATAATAAAAAATATTTAAAAAAACTATATTAATTTTTTTATTATATAAAAGCAAAACCAAATATATGTATAATGATGGTGATGAATGTCCATAAATATCCACATGGTATACTAGACATTAAGAATGTAAGATACTAAACTAGCACAACCATATAAATTAAATAGCTGGTAAATATCAATAGGCATCAATCCATATTAAACATCAAAACACTTACCTAATGACGTGATTAATCCAAAAGACATTTATTTACATCTTACATTGTTAAAATTAAAAAAATCAAAAAAATTAAGTAACTTATAATTTTATTTTAAATTATTATTATCATTATTAATTATAAAAGTAATTAATATATAAGTTAAGACTAAATACATTTAAAAAAGCATAGAAAATATTTTTATCCAAAAAATATAGAAAAATATTTTTATCCATGAAGGTTTACTCATAAATTATAACTTTATTATTATTACAAATAATTAATATATAGGTTAAACGTATATATATGGAAAAACCTGGAACAATATTCTTATCGATGGAGGCTTACTTTCACTTTAACAAGAAGATTCTTAATCTATAAATATGCTTTGTTACAATACTAGGGGTTGATGCCATGGCTTATCAATATCATATGCCCAAAAAACCATAACTCACTTCATATGACACTTGTTCATTTGACATTTTTTTAATTAATAAAGTCAAGTAAAAGGGGAAAATGAGCATATTTGCTTTGGAAATAAACCTCAACTTTTGATTTGTGTATACTAATAAGGGTATTATAGAACATTTTGTGGAAGTTAAATCTATATCATTCATCTAATAATTAAATTTATAATTAAATTAAATTATTTTAAGAACTATTCCAAAATAAACATGTTTATCAACATAATAGAATTCTTTATCATTTTATTTCTATGCTAAAAAGGAAGCAATAGATGCACTTATATATCACCATAATTTTGCCTAGTTGAAAAGTCAAGAAGGTTGATATATATATATATATATATATATCTCACTATAGTCAATTGTACCTATCCCTAATGTTTTCTAATAACCTTAATCCAAGATTAATGGTCATGGGCCCTGCACGACATTGCACCCTTCCCCATCTTCATAGCTTTTGCAATAAGGTGGATATTTTTTTCCTTTTAATTTGTATATATGTGTTTTATTATTAAATCTTAATTTATCCATTTTTTCTTAATATATTTTATAATTTAAAAAAAAGAACATTATTTTTTTAATAAAATATTTTATTTTTCTTTTAAAATTATTTTTACCCCAATGGGGATGTTGTTTTGGATACTATGGCTTCTTTGGATGGTGTGTCATCCTTCCAAGTGGATTGTCCTCATAATGGAGTGGAAAAGGTTCGTTGAGGAGTGAGTAGAGGTTAACTGGTGTATTCATTGCTTTAAATTGGTAGTTAAGATGATTGTAAGGTACAAGTACGGGGTCCACGTTAATGGAGGCAAGGATTGTTCCTTGTCCTCCCTTATATGTTTTAAGTTGGTGAAATTTCTTTATAGCTTCTAATTTCAAGAGTGGCATGATAAATTACTCCGTTTGTTGGTGTGTGATTGGCTACACCTCATTGTTCTAGTAAGATTGTTAAAATTCATCTAGAACGTCACTTCTCATTTACTGAATCAGTGTTATAGTTTTGGAAAGTCTGTCTTTTCATTTTACTTGCCTAGTTTCTTGAGGGTAGATTCTCGAAAACTCTATCTGTTTGAGTCCTTAAGGGCAATTGTAGGTTTTTGGGTAACTTGTAATTGTCCTCTTTGCATTCACTTTCAAAAGGGTTTAGTGTTTGGGTCTTGTGTTATGGGTTCTAGGTTAATTTTCAATTTGGACATTATTCATAGTCTGGTGTCAATTGGTAGATTTAAGGGTTATGGGTATTGTCATAGTTACTTTGAATTAATTCTATGCACCAAGGAATTCAACTGTTGGTTGTGGGGTTGTGTCATGTTTCCGAGTTGTGAGGAGTGTTGGGTAATTTAATTGTTAGTTAAATTACTTTTCATTAAATTTTCAAACCTGGGGTTCATGGACTTGAGAATTATACTTGCACAATATATGCTAGGAATAAACTTTCAAGTAAGAGTGAATTAAGCTATTGAAAGTATGGCAAACTGATTCATGAAAAATGTCTAAGATGAGTGTGCACACACTTTCTTTTTCAAGAGTCTCAAATTCGGAACTTGGAAAGCAATCTTTTAATCTATGAAATTGAAATGACAATTGACATGAAAGTAAACTTACTCTATTAACATGAAAATAAACCTATTCTATTGACATGAAAGTAGATATATCTTATCAACAGGAAAGTAAATCTATTCTAATGACTTGAAGGTAAATTTAATCTAGAAAGCAACAAATCCTATACTAAGAAAGCATTGAATTCTTAAACTAAGAAATTTAAAGGAAACCTATTATATAAGTAGTGAGAGAGCAATTGAAATTACTAATTTGTGCATTGTCAAATTAGAGTCGTTAATGAATATCTATGAATCTAAAGGAAAACAAATTGAAAAGCAATGAGTCTATGAAATGAGAGAAATAATGCTTAACTTGTAAAAGAACATAAATGGAATGAGAATGAAAGAATGTAAACAATGCATCTAATCAAAATACTTAAAATGAACCATAAAAGAGACTCATATATGTTAGAAAATGAAACATTAAAATGCATCTCATACTCATTATGTGGCCATTCTAAAGTGCATGAGAGGTGGAAAGTTGAGAAAACTATTGATCAAACACCAACCATATCAAGGTGAACTACAATGGTATTCATTACATCAATCATAAGCATAGTGCCAATCCTTAACATCCAAAACTCTACATTGAAGCATGAGCATAACTACCAAGCTTTTAACACCTTTTGATAGGAGTGGACACTTCTATTTATAGAAAAATTAAGATAACTAACTCATAAATGTAGATACATTAAAATGCATCTCATACTCATTATGTGGCCATTCTAAAGTGCATGAGAGGTGCAAAGTTGAGAAAACTATTGATCAAACACCAACCATATCAAGGTGAACTATGATGGTATTCATTCATCAATCATAAGCATAGTTCCAATCCTTAACATCCAAAACTCTACATTGAAGCATGAGCATAACTACCAAGATTTTAACACCTTTTGATATGAGTGGACACTTCTATTTATAGAAAAATTAAGATAAAAGTCATAAATGTAGATCCACAAATCTCTCCTAGATTTTATAGGAGACACTTATGAAAACTTCCATGATTCTTCTCCAAGAATTGTGCTTGAACAATGATCACAAATCACCTTCAAATCTTCAAGAGTTTGAAGAAGAAATTCGAATTTGAGTCTTGGGGCCCAAATATGACTGTCTTGGAATCTTCAAATATGCCTAACATTAGGGGAATTTTGAAGTGTAAAATGGGCCTCCTAAGGAAATTATAAAAAAAATAGTGGAAATAATAAAATAAGATTTGATTACATCATAAAATTTTAGAGGGAAAAAAGAAAAAACTATTTTTTCAACTTGTATTTTCAACTTATCTCCCCATGAGTTTCCTCAAATTTCTAGTAGAAACACTTGTTGGATGAAGAATTTGATTCCTAATCCAAGGAGTACCCATGTTTCATACTTTCGATGGACCCTGCTACACGAAAAATGAGAAATACATGAAAACGTGATTGCAATCACGTTTTTTCATGTATTTCTCATTTTTCATGTAGTAGGGGTACATCAAATGCATGCAACATGGGTAGTCATCAGATGAGGAATTAAATTTTACATCCAACGAGTACTACCACTCGAAATTTGAGTAAACCCTTAGGGAGATAAGTTGAAAATACAAGTTGAAAAAGTAGTTTTACTATTTTATTATTTTTTATTATTTTTACTTTTTAACTCCAAAAATGGTGAATCATCCCCCATGGTTGACATAATTATCTTGAATCCTATTGGTTCTTATAAAGTTTATTTTGGTTGTACATTTTTCTTAGGAGGCCCATTATAAACCACAAAATTCCCCTAATGACATGTGACAAAACTCATCCAACTTTTATATATAATTGAATACATGTTATTTTTATAATATTTAACCATACATTCTATGAAAATACCAAAATAAATGTATTGGAAAATAATGTATCTAAACCCATATTTAATTATGAATATGGTCTTAGTGCATGGTTATGGAGTTGCGGAATATGGAAAATTCTGAAGGAAAGTGGAAGAAAAGAGGGTGAAATGATGACATTTTGGAGACCCAACAAGGATATTGAAATTTTTCTCGAATTCGATTCTGTAGTATGGCACTTGGGTGATGATTTGGTAGTTCTCAAGTCATGTGTTTAGGGTGTTGTATCTCATCCCTCTTCTTGATTTGATGGCAAAGGTTCTTTTTGTCCTTGTTCTCAGTGTTCCTTGGTTTCTTCACTCATGCCTCCTAGGAAGAGGATGTGTAGTAGGAGAGGTGGAGGAGGAAATCTTGAAAATAAAAGAATCCAACCATTTTCCTATAACTCTATTGCTACCTTCTTTGGTATTGTTCCTTTGGAAGTGAGGAAGGAAATTTTACTATTGAAAAGTAAAGAGGAAAGGGACTAACCTTATCACTAAGATTCTAAGTTGGTGGGGGAGGATATGAAAGAAGTTCCATACCCTGGCCGCCTTAGGAAAAGAAGGCTTCATTTTATAAATTCATTTCCCTTAGACCAACAAATGACCACCCTGATACACTTAATATACAATGATAAACACATGGATACCTATAATATATTCTCCTCATTCGAGGATTTTAAATGCATGCTTCTCAATCAAAGCTATTGATTGGATAATGTGGACTCTCACTTGGCTTGTGTAGAAGGATTCCAGGTGAGTGACTCTGCCTCTGGTGACCTCACTAGTCCTCCAGTTGATAACGGGAAAAATCCTATTATTATTTCCTTTGATTGAGATTAATGATGATGGGCTTCATGAAGTTTTGCTATAATTTTTTGGTCATGCATCCTTCAACTATATATTTTCCATGGTAGTATGGTTATCATTTTTGTTATGAAGTGAAATGTGCTAAAACTACGTCCATTGACTATTTCATACAATTTTGAAAACTGTTTAGTCCCTTGCTACTTTTCTTATGGATTCCTCAGTGGTGAAGTTGGTATCCTATGAACTTTGAGGGGAATTTTTATATGGGTACTATGTTTCTGGTTTGTAGGTGGATGGTCCTCATTACTCTAATTTTTATACAATTTCAATGCTTCTCTATGGAGTGTTATGTCTGCTCCTGGTTTTGTGGACAATCCTATGTTTTGATGCATACGTCTCTTTTCTGGGTTGTCTTCCCATACACACTTTGCAAAATAGTTTATTTTGGCTTTGGCTCTCTTATGCTATGAATTATGGACTAGTTTTCCTACTGTTGGTGAGGAATGGATTTTTTACAAGGAATATCAATGATCATTTTGTTCCGGGGGCATTATATAGTGCTTCAATTGTTAAACTTACTATTATTTTCCTCCTCCTTTTGATATCTCCCCTCAGATTGTTCATGGTTTCTGGGAATCTATGTATACCTGTTGGTGACTTTATACAATGAAGTTTTGTTAGGTATCTTTCGAAAAGGTTTTTGTGGAAGATTGCAAGCAAGCCTAGGGAGAGTGTTATATATTTTCATTGACTGGTCTTCCCTTACTTTCATTTTTTAAATTTCTTGTTTCTCCTTTCTAGTCTTGGTTATTTTGGATCCATGGTATGTATTGACATTGAAGTGGGCTTGAATACAATCTCTGTAGTCTCGAATACAATCTCTTTATTGGCTATCGATTTAAAACTTGTTGTAATGATGAGCATTTTTTGCTTTGGAGTTGAAATCTAAGTGATCAATGTTTTTAGTTTCTTTAGTACTTTTGGGGGGATCTGGATATGATTGTGATGTACTCAAAGATAAAATTTGTTTTGGTTATGAATACAAATTGTTTCAATTCACAAAAACAAAAAATAAATACAAAAAAATATTTATAAGTTTTTTCTTTTTAAAATTTCGTTTATTTATTCTTTCGTTTTTCTCCTATTTTTTTAATTTGTTTTGTTTTGTTTTTTTTTTGTAAATATTGTGTACATTATTTCGAATTTATTTTTTCTAATTGGTTTTTTTTCCTTTTATTGTCTTTATATATATATATATATATATATATATATATATATATATATATATATATATATATATATATATATATATATATATATATATATATATATGAAAGTGTTTTTACTCCTTTCTAGAAGTTGCATCATCTTTTTATAAATTATATTTAATGTTGCTCATTTTAAAAAGTGATAATGCAACATTATTTTGGAATGCAATTTTTTGACATTTCAAATTTAAATTATTCTTATTCATGAGGAATTCAAAAGACATTTTAAAAACCAACAATTTAAAAAGAAGAAGAAGAAAAAGAAGATAGAAAAAACTGAAAAATGGGTTTAAAATAATATTTAAGAAGGAAAAGGGGAAAAATTTGAAAAATAGTAACAAATATGAAAAATGCTAAAGATGAAAAAACAAAAAAATGAGAAAAGTAGTTGAATGCTTAAAATACATATGTTTGGAAAAAATGTTGATACTTTATTAATAAGCAAATTTAAAATGTCAAAAAAGTATCTTTAAAAAATGTTGATGCTACATCAACACATTTCAAAATCAACATAAAAATTAACACTAAATACCAGGGAAAATTTTAAGAACCCCCTAAATTTATATGTATAATAAATGGGTGAATCTCCATGGTATATAGGAAAAATGCAAGACGATTTTATCAATAATATAATATGTATATATAATTTTTTGGCGAATCTCTCACCAAGCATGGCGAATATTTTACTCAATTATAAAATCTTGTAAGATCTTGGCGAGTTTTTCACTAAATAATAAAACTTTGTAAAGTCTTAGTGAATCTTAGCATTGTGAACTCTTAGAGAATTTTTTGAAAAAGTATAAAACCATATATGACAAGAGCCACATGGTGGCAATATCACTATTTTTTTTCACATTTCCACGACATGGAACTTGTTTATAAAATTATAAAAAAGCCAACCAAGTCCCTTATAATATGCAGGTAAGCTTATAACAGAGTTTGATACCTCTACTATGCTTGTCTTCATTCAAGTGTCATAACTACTATACTTAACACTGTGAATCACAACTCTCTTAGAACTCAACTCTGTAGTGTAATTAAAACCTTTGGAAATTGAATCTGACAACTCTATAAAAAGGATTAGTGAAATAGAAGCTTTTGTGAATGAGCCCAATAACCATCACTGCTAAACAATCAATCTAGACTATGAAGTCTTTCATCTTGATCATAATCGTGCTCATGATCAAGGGAGTGCGACCACCTGGCCTAACATAATGGCCATCATAGCTTCCAATAATCAACAACCACCTTGCAAGGATATCCTAGCTCATGTCTCATGAATTTTATTCATCAATCTTAACTGATATAAATCTTATAAAGATAATATTAGAATCCTCTCCAGATTTACTGTTAATACAAGGGTAAAGGAAATTTTCTAGCTCAAGGCACTAGCCAATACCAACTTTGCTATTTGTGACCCCTTTGTGGGGATGCACCTACCCTGCCCCGTTGGGTTTCTGCCTTATAACATAGTTCAAGGATCACAAGAATTTCCAATCTTCCTACTCCATTAGACACACTTTATATGTTATACATAGTGAATGGAAAAGAAGCATTATAGAACACACAATTTCACAGAAGGAAGAAAAATCTTAGCCAGTTCAATATCAAAATCTTAACCGCTGATTAATAAAGAATAACAAGTAGTGTAATGAATTGTTCCTAGTTATTTATTTACAAGCTGTAAAGAATGTAGTGGAATGGAAAATATTACTTAGGAAACCCTTCAATATTTTCTACTAATATGTATGTGCATGTACATATGAAATTAAGAGCATTGTTGAATACAAAGTTTCCTTTTCTCTTGCCTCCATTTTGACAAATCAGTGTGAAATCAGTGTCACTTTGAATCTCCTTTCCTGTGTGGATGTTTTGAGAAATCAATGTGAAATCAAAGTCACTTTGAATTTCCTTTCTTGTGAGGGATCACATCCACATTTGATTAGTTAAAGATAATCTACTATATATTATGTTCAAGAAACTGACTGCAATCTAGAGTGGAAATGAGACCTCAATTCTTATTTTGAATTTGAATATCTTAGGACAACATAAGAGATAAAAATGCATATGGCCTTATTAGCTAGAAAAAAATCACTCCATCATTACAAGACCACCTAGATTTCGGCACTTAATCTAAATAATGGCACTAGTTGCAGTGTTTATTTGCATTAACACCATGGAAAAGCAACAACAATGTTTCAAAGCACACTTACTGGAAAAGTTGTAACATTCTGAGAATATTTAATGATAGCATCTGAAACTCATAGCTATGGTGGGGAAACTAGGGAACCCAAATCTTGGAAGATATCTCATACCAAATCTGAGAAAAAAATAAAAAAGGGAAAAAATCAAAATCTATAAATCAAGCAATGAATTGTTTACAAATCAAATACAATTCCTTTAACTAACAGTTAAATTGTGGTGATATATTTAAATATTTAGTAAGAGGGGAACTTCAGACCATGGAATATTACCTTTGTCATTACTATCATCCCTCAGTGACTGAGATTAAAAATCAATACTTATGGAAAGATTGTAAGAAATTCTGTGAAATAGTAAAGCATAACCTCTATTTTCAAGCAACAAAATCAAGACATTGTTACGTCAAGAGCCATAATTGATACATAATCAATGAATCAAGTCCTTGTATGGCACAGGCTTGTTTCACAACCTATATTTTATCAATAACAAAATCAAGACATTTTATGTGGCTATTGCCAAAAGGAAACTGCGTTCTAATTTGGAAGAGGATCTTATCAAAATACATGGATTTAGTCAAAGCTACAAAGCCTAATTGGTTACTGAAAAATAAGTTGGAATATGGGATCATGATACTTAAATTGAAAAAATATGCTTTCCTTTTAGAAACATTACAGTTATACAATGTTTTTTGAAAGGATTAGAATTTGAAATTGGGCTTTTCTATCAAGACAAATTTTCATTAACAGAATGTACTTTCCTACCTGAAACGTTGTAGATATCCAAGAAAAACTTGAAAAGCATAAGAGAACTTAGCATAATGCACTTTCTTTCCTTCCTTTACATTCTTAAAGAGTTGAGGTTCCCCAAGTCATCAGGTAACTTTCGAAGGAAATGACAGTTAGTAATAGTCCAATTCACAACTGAAGATGTGTCACAAATACGAGGGGGCATCTCCTCCAAATCACAAAAGTGCTCCAGGTTAAAATCTAGCATTATTGGAAGCTTAATGCTCGAGTGGGTGTTATTAAACCCAGAAATTTTTCCAATCTTCACTAAAAGCTTAAAGATAGCTTCTCTAAGTTCTACATGACTTTACTATGCTCTTGAAGTGGCGGCACATGCAGCCTCTCCAAGTGAATAGTCTTAAACTAAGTGAAGATAAGTCTGATAGATCATTCAGTGTGGATTTCTTTAACCCATAATTGAACACTATGTCTCTCTTGAACCCATAATTGAATACTATTAGGACTTTCAAATTTTTCATGGAACTCAAAAATGTTGGAAGAAAGTATTTGCTTCTTGAAAAGAGTAAAACTAAAGCCTTTGCTTGAGGACAATTGATGTCACACCACTAATACTTCTCCATGGAATCTGTATAGGTAAACCACAAATGCAAAATTCCATTAGAATATTGTGTTTATTGAATACACAAATGAAATCATTGAATTTCTTTAAAATATCTTTTGAAATCAAAATTACCGAAATTACATATCGATAACCTAGTGGGTGTAGGATAAAATTCACCTGTGTCATTCACAGAAAGCATGAGAAAAAACCTAATACTATATATAAAACCAAGAAGAATTCAAATTCATCACTTCTAGGGACCTCGTAACCACCCTTCCAATACACAAGTATGTTCGACTAGTGCAATCAATCAAATTCCTTTTAGCCCTGGATTTGTTTCAGTTTAAAACAGAAGTATACAAATATACTTGTCCAATGTCTATGCTTTAACCATTCACCTTAAGATGTTTTTACAATATAATTTCGTAAGTCTATTTAATATCTTCATTATCATAAAAACCAACCTATATCCATCTTAACTCCACATCTACCACTCTTAGGGGGATGAAATCTATTTATCCCTCTGAGCACTTGTTAGACCCAGAATTAAGATGGATTTAAGATGATAGAATTTCCCCTTTAAATAGTCTATGCTCACATGAATACCATGGTATTACCATGAGTCAATACCATGGGTTATCATAAACCTGGAGCTTAAAAATTACTATTAGTAATTTATAAAAATCAATAAAATTAATAGTTGATCCACCAAGCCCCGAGAGGTATTAAATATTTTTCACTCTATGCTAGTTTGCATATCATGATAGGGCTAGTAAATCCAGAGTAAATATGGATCTCTACTGATTTAATTCCTCCATTTAAATAGGCTACATTCCAGGTGAATACCATGGGTCAATACCATGTGCCATTTTGGTGAATACCATGTGCCATTTTTATTTTTATTAATACTAATATTAGGGTTAATAATGTTTTTTTTCATGGTATTATTAATAATCTAGCCCGTGGTATTTGTCCCATAGTATTTTGCCCATAGGTTTCACCTAAATATAACGCATTTTTTGAGTGTTCGTAAATATAAGGTGACTTATGGAGTAAATATTAAAAAATGTTTTATTTGTTTACCACACCTCTCGTTTATTTATATTTTAATTAATTTACCATACCTCTTTTACAAATATGGTATTTGGCCCATAGGATTCACTTAAATAAAACTTCTTTTTTGAGCCTTCATAAATAGAATGAGGGTTATGGACTAAATATAAAAAGAGGTTTTATTTATTTACCATACGTGTAGTTTATTTATATTTTTATTTATTTTCCATACCTTTTGAGTAAGTATAAAAAGATGTTTTATTTGTTTACCATACCTCCACTTTACTTATATTTTTATTTGTTTACACCCTTGCATGTATATAAAGTGACTTATGGAGTAAATATAAAAAATGTTTTATTTATTTACCATACCTCTCATTTATTTATAATTTTATTGATTTACCATACCTCTTTTATAAATATGGTATTTGACCCATAGGATTCACTTAAATAAAACCTACTCTTGAAAATTAGGGCAAATGGAAGGTTGTAACTCCTAATTTCAAGGGCTAAATTTACCTTTTTTACCCTCTCCCTTAAAATAAGGTGGGCTATTTGAGGTGATTTGTAAAAATGTACTATGATACAAAATATTTGCCCACTAAAAATTTAAAACCCCTTAATTCCCCCAAAGGGTGAACATTAGCCCCTAAAATTTTCCATGCTAAATACCACATCTAAAATTGCAAGAATAGTTACAATTGAAAATGTAAAATTTAAAAATATGTAACATCTTGTTAGGTCCCTATAATACTAGAAACTCCATGAAGTCTTAGTGTTTCCATAAAGCAATATATGGTTTGATTTGAGGACAAATATGGTTTATTGTGTCATGGTTGCATCAATCCTCCAACTACATGCCAATTGTGGCAACATCTTATGAACATATTGGAAAATATAAAATATTGGGTGGAATCCCTCCTTTTTGTTGGTGTTTGTTCCGCTAAGATACAAAATAAGCATTTTCAAATTCTTGCATTACAAAAAATCCCATGGAAATTTGCATGTAATGGGGAGAGATCACTAGCGCAAATGGGGCGAAAATCTAACGACTATTAGTCGGATATGTGACTTATTGGTTTTGGCTATTTGATACATTGGTGCTTAGCATCTCATCACTAGCATTGTGTCAAATAGTCAAAACTTTAGTTAACATCGGATATTCAATGATACAGACGTTGATTATCAGACAGAAAATGGCAAAAATTGTCATAAAAAACCTACATTTTGAAGACGGTTTTGTAATGTTGTAAGTCGTCGAATATCTGATGCACGAAACGTCGAATATTCGACAAGTCTCGCATTGCATTTTGTCTACCCTTAATTATAAAATTGTGACAGTTTTCTATCGGATAATCAATAATCTACCTATATTTTGCAATAGGAGTGTTATTAGTCTGACACTCCCTTTTGTTGGCATGGAGTGGTACATTCAACATATCACCGTCGGATAACCAATGTGACATTGAATTAGTTCAACAAGAGTTTTGAATATCATACATGACATTTTTTCGGTATGAGGCACGCAGTTTGACGATGTCGCATCGAATATTCGATAGATAACAATTCTATCTGATCAGAGTGTCATGCAATCGATGCTTCATTGCATAAATTTTTCATCAATTATTTGACAATTATGTCATCCAATAAAAGTCGAATATTCAATGGCTAACCTGTTTCGTCGAATATTCGACAGAAGACTTTATATTAAAAAAATATATAATTTCACGACTTTTTATTTTTTATTTTTTATTTTTTATCTCAAGGATTGTTACTTTTAGGAATTTTATTTCTTCAATCAATACAACAAGTTTGGTTATAAGGCCACCTTACAAGCTCCATTCTATTAGTTAGATGAGCAAGTTTGTTATATGGTCACATGCCTATTTTATAAAGTTATGTAGCCTTAGGCTAATTCTATAGCACATTATGTTATGCAATGATATCCCTCTTAAACCTTAATGTTTCATGATTTATGGCTATTCCATAGCATGATGCGGCATATGAGTAGATTAATGATTTGATTCTTCACACATGTACTTAGTTTTTGTTATTTGACCACATCAATTCATGAAAAAATTGGCATTACCTCCCAAATTAATCAATAGCTTCAAGTTTGAGAATGGAAAACTACTTCTTTATCAAACCTTCATCAATAGAAAATCTTCCAAATATAGGCATCTAAAAATGCAAGGCTTGGTAAACAAGTATGAACTAGATAACACATAGGCCATAAGGGCCAACTCAATTGTTATGAATATTTTCACATGACCTAGTTGGCTTAGTTTTCTTGAAAAATTCAAAGGCTTTGACATGAAAATTTCTCTGGATTTTTCTCAGAATTTCAATGGAGCATGAGCCCTAGTTTGACAACTATCCATTATCATTACAAAGGATTCCATAAGCTTGATAAACAACCTCCCTCAATAGGGAGAGATGTGGTCAAATAATGTCAAAATTCCAATTGAAAATTAGGCTTAGTTCCTTGAAAAACCCTCTCTATTCCTAGACTTCTAGAAGGGAATTTATGGGGATGTGTTATCTCAACCATGGAATTACATATATTTTTCCATCCATAAGTTTTTCACGTACGAAAGTAGCTATAGTATGACCTACCATTACCATATATGTATTTTGATGGATCTTAAGGAATGAAAACTATTAAATATGCTATTTTATCTTCTTAGAAGTCTAACAAAAATGGTCATGATTATTAGAAAATGGAAGAACCATGATACAAGGTTGTATCACCATGGACCCATTAAAATGATAATCTTAGTTGAGTTAGAAATATTAAACATTTAGTGGGAGTATTTTTGTCAAGTGTATCTGGACTAAATGTAGATATAGGGCTTCATCACCAAAAGGACTTGTTGAGTCACCTACCCTAAAGGACACAAACCATTGCAAATGTCTATAATTCCTCATCCTGAAAACAAAGTTAAAGTTAAAAAAAAAGTCTAATTAAAATATGGTAGGTGGGGTCCCCTTGGTGTAATAAGGAGATAAATTTGTAGTTTTGTCTTATTTTTGTTGCTATAAGAAATTTCATATTTCTTGTATGTGTTATGTGTGATTGCAACACGACATTAAAGGTGGTAAGTTGAAAAAATGTCCTTCCAAACAAAGACATCATATTATCATCATAAATTAAATTGTTTATATGACTATTTCAACATTCAACAATATGAAAAACTTATGTTAGAAACTCCATGAAGTCACAGTGTTTCCATAAAGAAAATATATCATCAGAAATGGTAGTTTCTACTTCAAGAATTTTTTTTCAATTTTAATTAGTTTGATGATTAAGAGCCTCTTATGATGACTATGAATAACATGAGTTTAGGACATTAAGGCTCAAAAGTTTGAATGGATTTTCATCCATTCTTTGCAAATTTTAAAAAGGGGTCATTGGGAAAAAGGTTTGGTGGTTAATCCATCAACAATTCTTACCACATCATGTTGATTATGAAATACTCAAACTCCAAGCTTATCATATAACAAGGCACATTATATTCCAAACATACGTGATATTGTAAATTATAAGTCTTGACTCTTGGTGTTTAGCACATTGAAAGGGTAATGAAACATGTTTGTTTGACAATAGCTCAAAACCTGAATATATGGTAAGGTCTCAAGAATAATACAACACATGTGGCACAAAGAAATTTATACAACGTGATATATATTGCAATGGCAGTGATGTTTGGTTTTTTACATGATATTTGGAAACCATTTTTTGCATATAGTAAACCTTTGATTAAATTATACAACCCATATGGTATCAATGTATAGATACAACAATATGAGGAATTTAATGGATAAGACATGCTCCAAAATAGGAGCCACTTCAGGTTGTCCACCATACATGGTAATTGGTGAGCTCCATTATGGTTCATATCTTAACCATAGAGAGGTAGCTTAGCTTAGAAAAGTTTTCATGGTGAGGATTATGCCCAAACTAAACTACATATTTGTCACAAAATTTTCCATGAGAATCTGCAACAAGGAGGGTCAAGTAGGCTTAGATAAATTCCTTAGAAATAACCTCTATAAAACCCATGAAAAACATCAAATAAATCCTCCAAAAGTGTCTTCGATCAACTATAGGAAGGGCTCAAAAGGGACTACTAAAATCATCCAATGAAGATTTCTAAACATGCCCAAAAAGGTATATCTATAGAGCTTACACACTATCATAGTCACTCACTTCTAGATTAGTTTTAGGAGAGTCAAATAGGCCTTAAAACTCTCCCACGAATTGTCTTAGCTGGAAAAGTGTGCCAAGAGGAAAAGAGCTAGTGTGAGCCTCACGAGCCACCGAATTTGGGATAGGAAGACCTATAAAATTTGGCATTGTCTTGATAAAAAGAACATAATAATAATAATGACAATGGACTGATCTAATATCACAAGAATCGTCAATGTAATAAGAGAAAGCATTTAAAATAAGCCCTAGTTTTGTTTTCTCTAGTTTTCTCAACATCGTATCAGAGTTAAGGTTGTGTGTACAAGGGAAAAGTAGAAGGTCGCTAGAGGCTACAAGATTGGAAAATAATTCATTCCTCCTAGGCCAAGATCCTAGAGAATGCTAGACTCAAATTATGGGCACATTATCAGCACCTAGTCACCATATTTAGAACTCAAGCCAACAAAAAAGTTGTGAAGCATTGTAACCTTTTTTTAAGGGTCTAAGAGGACTACTCTCAAGCCATTGGAAAGTTAAAACCATCTAAAAGCAGATCGAAGTCTTGTGCAATGTGATTAGCCTTATACTAAGTGTCAATACCTCCAAACTATGTCTATCAAAGTGTGATTTTAGATCTCTGCATCAAAGAAGCCAAAGGCCTAATTCATTAGCTCTAAGAAGGCTAAGAACTTTGGCAAAGGGAGTGAGCTTATGGGCATTGATTAGGACTATTTTCACTATCTCATGAAGTTGAAATTACAGTAATAACCTTAGATCCAAAGTTTTGGGAATTTTCATGGGCCTATTCTAGGTTGTGAATACTGAGACAAAAAGAGTCTCGAGACCGAATCACCTTCTAGGAATATGTGTAACATTGAAGGCTTGATACTCAACCTTGCAACAGTTAGTGAAGAATTCGAGTAGTTATGGGCATGCTACTCTTGTTAAAGGTACAAACTCTTCATCTCAAAGAAGATCGAGATTCATCTATATCTCTGTCTAGAACTAGATCAATTTAAAGGGAATTCTGGAAGGGTGGATCTCATCTACATTCAAAGTAAATATTGTAAACATATATCCTTGTGACATAGTTACCCTATTGACTTTGTAAGATCGATTTTGTGAAAATGAGATGTTGTGGCACAAGAGTGCAATCACCAAACACACACACACACACACACATATATATACACACACTCTCTAAAGCATGAACAAGCAAGAGATCCAATCTATAATTTCTGAGTATACCATTGAGAAGTCTATTCAATCTGCAATATCTTCAATACTTCTCATGAAGACAATTTGAAATTTGTGCTCTAAGTCAATTCTGGGTTCAAGAAGGCAATAGTAAGGCTTTTTGTTGAAGAGAGAAGTTATGAGCACACTTGGGAAAGGAACTTATCATCTTGTATATCTCTATATATTTGGGAAAACCCTGTGGACAATTGTCATCCTTCATAACGATCAGTCTTCCTTGTTTGAACAAGACACTTCATAGATTTTGAACGAGCAAAATATCAATCCTAGAGGAATTTGAAGAAGTAAATTTGGATCAATTTTTGGAACATATTGAAGAAGGAAATATAACTCAACCAAGACATCATTCCAATGTTGTGAAAATCACAACTAGGGTAAAATCAACAAGGGTCCAAAAAAGGAAAAAATCGTAAAAATTAGTAAAAATCGACAAAACATCTGCACCATTAAAAAGATAAAAAAGTTTTTTTTTTCAATTTTTTTCAACACATGAAGCATCCTTGATTTTTTGACGATTTTTATGATTTTTTGGCGATTTTATGATTTTATCACGATTTTTTCATTTTGGAAAAGAACTTGGTGAATTTTTCATGATTTTTTGGTGATTTTTATGATTTTTTGGTTATTTTTACGATTTTATCACGATTTTTAAATTTTGGAAAAAATCTATAATTAAATTGGTCGATTAAATCACCATGCAGAAAAAATCACAATTTTTTGAAAAATCATGATTTAATCGCGATTTTCGCAGCTCTGCATTGGTCAAATGTTGAATTTAACCCTTGGACATCTAGGATGTCTTCAATCTGCAAGGAGAGAAATAGTTTTGAAGGGACCTCCAACTACCAAGGATGGAAGAAGAGGATTGATCTCGATCACATTGAAAATGATGCCATGGATTATGTTCTAGGTAATGTAATAGAACCAGACAAGAAGGACACAAATGCATGGAACAAATATTTTAAAGGTGATATAAGAGCTCAAAGGATATTGGTGGAGTCAATAAAAGATACCATTATCCATTTCGTGGCATAATTAAATAAGGAAAATGAAATCTATGAGAGATTGAATAAGATGTATTCAATGGGTACCTCAGGTCAAAAAGATTGCACTAAAGAACAAGTTGTAAATAGAATAATTCCTTTTGAAGAAAATATTGCATCCCATCCTATCAAGATGTCTCAACTAATATATCATTTGCATCCTATTGGTGAAACAATCACTAATTCATAAATGAAAACCTTTGTTCTCAATGCACTTCTTCCCAAATTAAACTCCTTTGTGAACAACATACACACAAGAAAGGAAACAACTCGTTTCGATGAAATTTTATCCCAACGTGTGATGGAAAAATCTCATTTGAAGGAAGAATAGGAAATTGATCCTCTTGGAAAGTCTCAATTTTGTGTAGTAAGGATGAAAACAATGGACAAAGGAAAGTTAGGAAGATCTTGTCATCCAAAGAAAGAAGGATAAGTTGATCCTCTGCTTTGATAACCATGATGGAAGGGGGGAACTTTAAGGACCCATTGTTCCTTGGGAACTCTAATACATAAGTACAAATTCATGGTATAATAGTGGGACTGTGGATGCCTAAAAGACAAGAATTAGTAGCAACATAATTCATGAATCTTACATAGTATTCATCTAGTATATAGAAGCCCTAATTTTGGTTGCCCTAGTTTTCTCAACAATAAATAGATAACCACCCATAGATAAAATTGGATTATAAAATATAGTATTGCAATATTTATATTGTAAAATTAAAATATAAATTTAAAAGACAGATTATATAGAATTTATTTCAATTTATCAAACAATATTTTTAATAACAAGTTATTAGGCCACATTGTAAATAAATAAATGGTTTACATATATTTTTTGACCAAATTGATCTAATAAGGATGTGATGGGGATGAATATGGTATCCAAGGGTGTGAATAATGTTTTGGATTTCCTTCAAAATAAGTTTCATGACATGGATGTTAATGAGTGTTTCTAGCAATTTCTATGCATACACGAAACACACAACTTTGAACTGGATTTAAGGGCGTGGAAAATCCATGGTGTGCGATGCTATAATCAACAAGGAAGTTTTTAGAAAGGTTTTGAAGACAATTGTTCCAATTTTTTTTTATTTTTTTTTAAGCTGAAAAAAGTCAAGAACATAACTAGATATGCACTCGCTAGTGCAATGGGAGGCTTCAATGATCACAAATCCAAGATTTTCTACTATATTTATTGTAACTAATCTATATATTAGTTTCATTTTCTAATCTATATTATTCTAACAAAATTATAACATATATTAGTTGTCAATTCACAACAATTTGTGATTATGATGACAATTTAAGTAAATATGAGTGTAATGTCAATGGTGGGATATATGAATTATCCTCTACACATTTCCCATCAATGATTATAACCTTGAATGGGCTAGCACTGGTCTATCATTACCATCTCAAAAAGACCGGACAAATGAAAATTTACCATGTCTGTCATCAACACTTCACAATGTCTCATAGACGATTCCTTTTATAGGTTATACGCATGAATTTCTAGTAGGCCATCCCCTTTACCTAGCCTATGATTGATTGTGAGAATAGGTGAACAAAGTAAGAATTGTGAATTGTCCATACCTAACCCTAGGGCATCGTGAATTTTACATACAAGAATTGCATGGAATTCAAATTCCCTTTGTGCAACTATTGGTCTAGAGATATCATACATAGTGACACCGTTCTATAGCTCCACTAACTCATCGATAAGAGGCTCGATATATACATTCATATCTTTAACTTGGTACTTACCTAATTGTTTGAACATACAATACATAATGACTAAATATATGAGTAAATAAAATATTTTATAAGAAATAATTAAAATGCATAATTAAACATATATGAGTAAACAAAAAAATATAGGACATAATCATGAAACAAACAAGACAAATGAAATGTTATTGTGCTAAAAAAAAATACTCTCAACAAATTAGTACCACGAACAATCATTGTCAACATTATGTGCTCCCTCTTTGTTGACTTCCACGGAGGAATATTATTGTTGATAACAAAAAGGGGCCACACCGAGTAAGTATATCTGGGCTCTCCAAATGGATTGACACCATCATCTTCCTAAATTCAGATCCATCTACAGGAATTTGAGGAACCCCATATTCACTTATATTCATTGCATGGTAATCCATAAGTTCTACTATGCTTTTTCACCCGAACAATTGTCGTAATCAAGGAATTATGGGAATATAATGAAGAACCTTGTGAGGCACCTTTTTTTTTTACATTATTGGTTTGACATCTACTTTGATCACATTTTGGACATTTGTATTTCAATGAATGTTCTTTATAATAGATAATATAATCATTAGGGCATGCATGAATAGCTTGATACTCCATTCTGATACCTTTCGTAATGGCATGGAAATCTTGGTATGTACGAGGTAAAACATTTGACAGTGATAATAGAAATTCCCTTAATAATATACAACATCAAAAAAGTAGTATTGGTTAATGTACTAAACAATATTAATCATACATATTACATCCAAATGTTAAAAATTAATGAAATTATGCAGATCAACATACTAACATTAAAAAAACAGAAAAATAATGATTTACCATGTATATAGTACTAAATGTCACAAAATATATTACATGCCTTGGGAGTTGTTAAAATGTGGCAACAAGAATATTCCAATTTAATTTTTCCTTGAATTAAATTGTGAATTAAAATCGAATTTAGTATTAACAAATACTTGGAAATAATTAATTAATTTATTTTGAATTAATTAGTTGGAGAAATTCAAGTTAGAAGTCTTTTTGAAGTCATGCAAGAGTTATCCCTTAAATTAAGGAGATAAGATTTAGTTATATTTGAGTTGCAATTAGTTAACTTAGTTTACTGAGTTAAGTCCATTTAAATTAGTTCCAAACTATTTGAGGAACTAATGGTGAGTTAACAGTCAATTGATGCATGCATGCACTCAACTAGTGCTACTCCAGTTAACTGAAGATTCCCTCATCAGAAACTCATGCATGTCTATTCTGAGAAAGACCTAGTTGAGATTAAATTCAAGGATAGTGTACTATCAATTGCATGTGTTTTCTTATAAAGTAAACTCATGCATGTAGTCAAGGAATCATTCCTTGAGGATTGCGCAGTTCTGACAGTGTGTTAGAGAGTGTTCCACTTGGTTGGAGGAGATCATCCACTTGGTAACATGAGAATCATCCTAGAGGAACATCACAAGGAAATGGGAGCTTGGAGGGCAGAGAGGAAGGCTGGAGAGAAGCCAATATTGCCTATGAGAATTTATGAGGATTGTACTAAGAGTTGGCTAGCTGTGAGAGCTAAGGCTTTGTATAATTCCTATGTATTTCCACCTTGTATGATAATACAGATAGTGGGGTTTTTGGCTGAGGCTTTCCCCAAAGTATTTTCATGTGTATTATGTGATTGTTTTCTTCTTCTTCTGGTTATATTGTTCAACTTGATCTTTAAGCTTCTGCAAATTGATCGTAGAAGTATGTTATAGTATTCTGCTTTGATTTATATTGCATTATCGGGTTAACCTACATCAGAATTTCCGGTATCAGAGCTAGATTTGTAGAAATTTTCTACATGGTATAGGAGCTGTGAACAATATATTGAGAAGAGTATTCGAAGTTTGAATTTCGAGGTTGCAGGTGCAAATCGAATTCATATCATACTTCAAGGTTGGCCAATGGCATTCTATGGCTTGAGACTCGAGTATGTCTTGGAAGGTAGCTCGAATTACATAGCATGGAAAGATATAATGGAGGCTATATTAGAAGGCAATGGCTTGAAGGAATTCATTGATCAAGAAATCCCAAAGACAACTTCAACTAATGCACAAGAGTTGGCTGAGTGGAAGAAGTGTATGGCGAAGGCAAGACAGATCATCCTTGAGGGAGTTCGAGACCATATTGTCTCGAGTCTCCATGGGAAGGATACTCCATTTTCAATGTGGAAGACATTGAAGGACCTCTACCAGAACAATAGCAACCAGAGGAAATTGGCGCTCAAGGATAAGCTTTGAAGAATCAAGATAGAGAAGGAAGATACTATTTCCCCATATCTGAACAAGCTCACCACCTGCAGAGATGAGCTTAGCAGTGTGGGAATAACTACTGTCAATGATGATATGGTGAACCTTGCTCTCCTTGGCCTTCCAAATAGTTAGAATAGCTACCAAGACTCTGTGAATGGAAGGGAGAAACTACTGGATTGGGAATGAATTTGGTTGGATCTTATGCAAGAGGAGATCAGGAGAAGCACGCGAGATGGTTCATCATCCAAGGATGATGATGAAGAAAATATGGCCTTAGAAAGTAAGGAAAGGAAAGGGAAGGGGAAGGCTTCCCATTCCAAATCAAATTCTTCTCACGGAGAGAAGAAGGGTGACATGTCTAAAGTGAGATGCTTTAATTGTCATGAGATGGGACATTATGCGACTAATTTCCCATCGAAGAAGTCGAAGAAGGGATCCTCGAAAGGATCAGAAGGTGAGGCATTAGCCTCTTAGTTCGAAATGGGTGTCATCAATGATGGGATGTGTCTGGTATCTTGACAGTGGAGCCTCATTCCACATGACCAATGATAAAAATTTATTCAGTGCCTTGGAGGAGAAAGAACTCAAGATACACATAGAGATGGGTGACGATGGAAGGTATAGTGTTTCAGGAGTGGGCACAGTTGATTTTTAGAGGAGCATGGAGCTCCTATCACCTTGACAGATGTGAAGTATGTGCTTGGACTGAAGAAGAACTTGGTATCGGTTGCAATGTTGGAGGACAAAGTCTACAATGTTGTCTTCAGTAAAGGAAAGGCATTCCTAAGACACATAGCCATGGGTCAAACCAAGAGGATAGGGATTCAGGTGAAGAATCTCTATAAACTAGAGGTAGATGATTGTGCAACATTGAGTACAAAAGTAGAATTGGCGCAAAGCCAAGACATTGGCGAGTTGTGGCACATGTAGTTGGGCCATTTGCATCATGGGGCTTTGAAGATAATGCAGCAGATATCTACAGGACTTACCAAAGGTAAATATGAGAAAGTTGACACATGTAAAGGTTGTACCTTGGGAAAGTAAACCAAGTCTTCCTTTCATGATTGTAATATTCCTAATTAGCGATGGCTAATTGGAATATTCGATTTTGCCCAATTTTTGCCTTCTATAGTTATTTATAAATAAAAAGTGAGGACGGGGGACATAAATCACTTTAAGAATTAAAAAAAGTCACTTCCTAGTAACACAACGTTGTGACTTAAGGAGCAGCCAAGGGGGCCAAAGGGGGATGCAGAAATGGGGCCCACGTAGACACATGGAGGGACTGCGCAGGAGGGAAGAACACATGGCAAGAGGGGAATCACGCAGGATGAGGTGAGCCTAGGGATTGTAAGAGGCAGAGGCTATAAAATAGGGAGGAGCCCCCTCATTTTCCATCATTCAGTTATGTGCATTTTGAGCTAGTTGTTTCGACTTCTGAGCACACTGGCTGTTTAGCTGGTCTGCGGCACTGTTTAGTGCATTGAGTGTCTCTGTTCGGAGATCTCACCCTTAGCCTCGGGGGACTTCGAGTGCCTAATCTGGCAAGGTATTTCCATCGATATTTTAGTAGTAGTTTAATCAGCATTTCAGCAGTAGTTTCATCAGCATTTTGGAGGACTACGCAACACTTGGAGAGGGACGCAGTTCTTTTTGGTTGTAGTGCTGGATTAGGGTTTTGCAGGTGGATTTATGCTGGGAGATTGAGCAGGGGTCCAACTCTTCTATCATTGGAGGATTTTTGGTAGGGTTTCAGGCGATGTTTCAGACAGAGTTTAGAGGGGTTTTCTTCAGTGGCAGCACAGGACATTGAGGAACTGCGCAGAACCCCAAGAGGGTGTTTTTCGGGGTTCGGCCATTCCAGGAAAGATTTCTGGGTTTTTCTAGGTTTCTTGAGTAGAGCCCAAATCCAGAGTTTCAGCTTTTTCTAAGGAGGGGAGTACCCCCAAATCATCATTTGTTTCCTAGCAGCAGCATCCACGTAGAGAGGGCATTCTTGTCATTCTGAGAGTATTTCTTCACTTGCCTTGTGCAAGTCGAGGTGCCATCTGTCTAATCACCTCTTGTACTCATTTTATTGCTCAGTATAATAAAATGGCTTAGCATTTCTCAATGCATTTCTTGTGTATCTGCTTATATTCCCAGTTTACATTATTAGATGCTTTTCCTATGTTATTTTATCACTTCTGGGTTATTATATCATTTGCATATATTTGGTTGGAGTTTTTGCCGGGGTTTGAGGAATATTTTGGGTTAGGAATATTACAGTGGTATCAGAGCATATATCTGGATCAACATGTGGAGCTAGCAATCTATGAAACCTGGGGAAAAACCCTATATTTGTTACAGAGGTCAGAGATACAGAGACACTAGGCGTAGGTTGGAGAATACCTACAGAGAGGGAGATTGTGTTCCTGTGGTAGACACAGAACAAGAGGAACCTGTGGTAGACGCAGAATAGAGAGAGCCAGTAGTGGACATAGAGCAGATGGCAGACGAGGATGGGAAGAGATTTGCGGATATGCTCCTCAAATTAGTGCAGGATCTATCAAGACAGATTGAGGTGATGGGGCAGAGATTCACAGTAGTAGAGGCCAAACAGCGAGAGAGCCCACAAGTTTTTCAGATCGGTGAGGGATCAGGTGCATCCCATCACTTTCTAGAGCAGCGTGATACTGTGCAGTAGGGGGCCTCACATGCCCCTACACGCTCTACCATGCCCACCTTCTTAGGAGCAGACATGGGGGCCGCAGCCCAGCAAGAGGCAGAGCCCGGGCATATGGGTGATTATTTTGCAGAGTATCAGGCCTATGGTTAGGAGTTCAAGGAATACTTATCATTCAGAGATTTTGTTCAGCTCCACCGGGATAGCAGACCCTGCGATCATCACAGAGGGTACCGGCATTACCATGATGGCGACACCCACCGTGTAGCGAGCAGATTCCACTTGCCTATGTTTGATGGCTCATCAAATAGTTCGGCAAAGCCTTGGGTGGAGAAGCTGGAAATTTATTTCCAGCTTAACCAGATGTCGAAGGTAGAGGCCATCAAGGTGGCAATGTTGCATTTGGATGACGAGGCCCAAGATTGGCGGTTTCATGGGATGGTTACATTGGGGCACTCCACAGTGATGTCATATGCTGAGTTTACCAAGATACTGATGGAGCGATTTGATCGAAGGGATCCAGAGCAAAATTTTGTTGAGCTGACAAGGCTCAAATAGATAGGGAGCCGAGAGACCTACATTGCAGATTTCTTGAGGGTCTCTGTGATGGTGCTAGACCTATCCATGGCATGAAGGGTCTATATGTATGTTGAGGGGTTAGCAGAGCCAATTCGGGGTTTAGTTCGATCCACTAGACCAGCCACACTCCAGGACGCTATCAGTAGTACCCGGGACTTACAGGATGTTTTACCCAGGACCCGGACATCTTACCCCCAAAGACAGAATTTCCAGTTTAAGGGGAAGGATGTGAGGATTCCACCTCCAAAGGGGAATCCCGGAGGAGCGCAGATTGATGATGATGTCAAGAGGGAGCTGAAGAAGAAGCAGCTGTGCTTCACATGTCAGGATCCATGGGCACCAGGACATAGATGTGCTACTGGCAAAGCACATTTTATTGAGGTCTTCTCCAAGAGCAGTGGAGAAGAGGATGACGAGGAGGATGTGGAGGCAGGAGATGGCCATGCCATACAGGGACCTTTGCCACCTCCACCACCAAAAGTAGGTGGTGCATCGTTTGCACCCACCAGAGGGGCTCTTGCAGCATTGCGAGGAGTTCCCAAGTATTTGACGCTACGCATATGAGGGATAGTGCATGGCTAGCACGTATCAGTTTTGGTTGACAGTGGGGAAACCCACTACTTCATCGATGCATAGATGGTTGAGTGGAGAGGTATTCAGACAGAGAGCTTCGATGGGTTTTCAGTATTAGTTCCAGGAGATCAAACCATGATGTGTACTCGCTATGTTCCAGAGCTTTCAGTGACGATGGGCACCTACACATTGACTGACCACTTTTTTGTGGTCGATATTCTGGACACCAACATGATATTGGGTATTCAGTGGCTTATTACTCTAGGGAAGGTCACGACGGATTGGAAGACCCTAGAGATGGAGTGGGATGATGAGAAGACAGGGAGGCATGAGAAGATACGGGGACAACACACATATCCACCTCAAACTGTTTCAGCTCATCAGATGGAAGCAGTCTTCCAGAAGGGAGACATAGAGTGGGCAATGGAGCTGCGGGCATCAGAGGTAGGGACTACAGGATAGATGGTACATCTAGAGATACAATCCATCCTTGATCGATATGCCATAGTGTTTGGGGAGATTCCACCAGGACAGCCACCAGATTGGGGGTTTGAGCACACCATAGAGCTTGAGCAGGGCATATAGGGAGTGATTACCACCCCCTATAGGCACCCCAAGGCTTATCGAGATGAGATTGAGTGAGCTATCCAGGAGTTGCTAGCTCTTGGGCACATTCGACCGAGCACAAGTCCTTTTGCTTCTTTTGTAGTGTTGGTGAAGAAGAAGGATGGTACATTGAGGATGTGCATTGACTATAGGGCCCTGAACAAGAAGACCTTGAAGAACAGGTACCCCATACCTAGGATCGATGAGTTGATGGATGAGTTGAGGGGAGCATGATTCTTCTCAAAGATTGATTTGAGATTTGGGTACCATCAGATTCGCGTGAGGGAGCAGGAAATTCTCAAGACCACCTTCAGGTGTCACTATGGGCACTTTGAGTTCTTGGTGATGCCTTTTGGGCTAACCAATGCCCCCACTACATTTCAGTCCTGCATGAATCACATCTTTCGTAGTCACTTGAGGAAGTTTTTGTTGGTATTCTTCAATGACATTCTCATTTACAGCAGGACTTGGGAGGAGCATCTCCAACACATTGAGATGGTATTGCATATCTTACAGGAGCAATAGTTCTATGCCAAACTCTCCAAGTGTGAGTTTGGGTTGACGGAAATGTTGTATCTGGGACACATCATAGGAGTGGATGGAGTGAGGGTCCATGAGGAGAAGATCAGGGCCATCAGAGAATGTCCGGAGACGAGAAACATGACGGAACTTCGAGGCTTCATTGGCATTTGTACTTACTACCTGAAGTTCGTCAAGGGTTTCTCGTAGCTTGCTGCAACCCTGACAGACTTGATGAGGAAGGGGGAATTCAGTTGGTCGGATACAACACAGCGAACCTTTGATAGGCTCAAGGAGGTTATGAGTAACTTCCCAGTGCTTGCATTTCCAGATTATACGTAGCCATTTGTTTTGGAGTGTGATGCATCGGGAGAGGTGATCGGCGCAGTATTGATGAAGGGAGGTCACCCTATAGCCTTTGAGAGCTAGAAGCCCCTTCCACATGAGAGGTTGTATTCCATATACGACAAGGAGATGCTGGCCATCATGCATGCATTGGCTAAGTACTGGCAGTGTTTTGTGGGTAACAGGTTTAGGGTGAGGACTGATCACAATAGCCTCAAGTTCTTTTTGGAGCAGTAGTAGCTATAGGAGAGGCAGCAGAAGTGGATCAGCAAGATCCAAGCATATGACTTTGACATTGAGTATGTCAAGGGTAAGAACAACGTGGTAGCAGATGCCCTTTCACGTAGACCAGCCACGTTGTCTCTTATGAGCTTGGATACAAACTGGAGGGCTCGACTCTTAGTAGAGTACTCTAAGGATAGGTTTGCATGTGAGGTTCTAGATGGGCAGGTGGCAGATGATAGGTACAGGGTGGTCGATGAGATCATCTATTACAAGGACCGGATCTTCTTGACTGAGGGGTCTCCGCTCAAGAAGAGGATACTCCAGGCATCTCATGATTCACCATTGGTAGGACATCAGGGGTTTACCAAAACCCACAGGGCCATTAGGGAGAGGTTCTCATGGAAGGGCCTAAAGGAGGACGTACTCCAGCACATCCGGGAGTGCAATGTTTGCTAGAGAAATAAGGGAGAGATAAGCCATCTCGTGGGAGTATTTCAGCCTCTTCCCTTCTCGAAGGGGAAATGGGAGAGTATTTCAATGGACTTCATCATAGGGTTGCCCATGGTATAGGGAAAGGATTGTATCTTTGTCGTCGTTGATCGACTGACGATACGCACATTTTTTTGCCATATCTGCACACTATACAATAGCACAGGTGGCCGAGCTGTTCTTCAGAGAGATCTTTACGCTACATGGTCTTCCTAAGACCATCGTTAGTGATAGGGACAGCTGTTTCATGGGCGGGTTTTGGGAAGAGCTTTTCCAGTTGGTGGGGACTGAGTTGACACCGAGTACCAGTTATCACCCACAGATGGATGGACAAACAGAGATAGTTAACAAGTGGCTAGAGGGCTACTTGCGTAACTATGTCAGTGGGTAGCAGTAAGCATGGTTGAGGTGGTTGCATCTGGGGGAGTACTGCTACAATACTTCACATCACATGTCCATTGGTATGTCACCATTTTATGCCTTATATGGGTATCATCCTTTATCTTTTGTTGACGTGATGTTTGGTGATAGCAGGGCTGTTAGAGCCAAGATTTGGATCCAAGAGAGTCAGGATATCCTCCGAGCTCTCAAGGATAACATGGCTACAACACAGAACCAGCAAAAGTTGTATGCCGACAGGGGTCAGGTGGAGAGGCAGTTCGAGGTAGGGGACATGGTCTACCTACGATTACAGCCATACAGACAATCGTCACTGAAGCAGAAGGGGGCTTAGAAGCTCAAGCCCTGCTTTTATGGGCCATACAGGGTGATACGCAGGATTGGACAGGTTGCATATGAGTTGGAGCTGCCCCAAGGCAGCAAGATTCATAACATTTTTCATGTATCATGCCTAAAGAAGGCATTGAGGTAGCAGGTGACAGTGACATATGAGCTACCACCCATGGATGACGAGGGGCATTTGGTATTGCAGCCGGAGGCTACCATTGATACTAGGGAGAGGCAGCTACAGAGCAGGATGGTCTGAGAATTCTTGGTGAGGTGGAAGAATTTGCCGGATGAGGATGCCACTTGGGAGAGTGAGAAGATCTTGCAACATCCATCACTTCAATTTCTTGAGGACAAGCAACATTTTGCCGGGGGAGACTGTAATATGTTAAGAAATTTACTGCATAACATAAATAAATACTGAGAGGAATAAATATAAAACTAACCAGAAATAACCATAAACACATAAACACAGATGTTTATCCGGGAAAACCCCAAATCCGGGGGAAAACCCAATCATAATGAAATTTCATTATCCTTGGCCAAAACCTAGGCCAATCCGGCCAGTGAGCCTTCACCGCTCACCTCCAGGCATTTTTATTACAATGAAGTCCTTCCAGCCTTTTATAGGCTCCATTACATATAATACCGCGGGCATAATACCATAGGTGCACAATACCATGTGCCCCAAAACCATCATTGTTTACCCTTGTCAACTTTTGACTCTATCCCGAGTCAAGTTTACCTAACAGTTCCCCCCTTAAACTTGACTTGGGGTTCCTTGACTAACTCCAGCCAAACCTGCTAAGTGAGCCAATCCCACTCACTCTAGCTCTTACCCCCCTCAGAGTTTTTACCTGGGGTATTGTTAACTCAACATCCCCCCTATCACCTAGGTCTAACCCAGACTTTATTGGTGATCACCAAGGGGTACACATACCTTACCAGGTCTTACAGTAGTATGCCCATTTACATGCAATAATTTTGACTTCATTAATTTTTTTTTTCCTTGCTGGTGCGATTCTGATCCATCCTCTCTCAATTTGATTTGCTCAAAAACTTCTATCAAACCGCTCCAACTGCGAGCCTGATGAGAACCTCGTAGATTCCAGCACCAGTGGCCTCATGTAGCAGAAAACGAATAATTTTTGAAGCTGCATGAACCCTGAACAATTCGTCAGAATGTTCCAAACCGGTAAATATCGCAAATGCACTACGATCCCTGGCGGTTACAGCACTATCTTCCGCACATTCTCCTCGAGGTTCTTCCACGTACGATTGTTCCACCATTATTTTCCAGACCCAGATTTGGAAAAACGCTGCATTGATATCATCAAGCACTATAAACCCCTAGCATCAAAGAATCCCTTTGAAGCCAATATCTGGCTCTGATACCAGTTGTTAAGAAATTTACTGCATAACATAAATAAATACTGAGAGGAATAAATATAAAATTAACCAGCAATAACCATAAACACATAAACACACATGTTTATCCGGGAAAACCCCAAATCCGGGGAAAAACCCAATCATAATGAAATTTCATTATCCTTGGCCAAAACCCAGGCCAATCCGGCCAGTGAGCCTTCACCGCTCACCTCCAGGCCTTTTTATTACAATGAAGTCCTTCCAGCCTTTTATAGGCTCCATTACATATAATACCATGGGCATAATACCATAGGTGCACAATACCATGTGCCCCAAAACCATCACTGTTTACCCTCGTCAACTTTTGACTCTATCCCGAGTCAAGTTTACCTAACATAATATTCCTAATTAGCCATGGCTCATTGGAATATTTGATTTTGCCCAATTTTTACCTTCTATAGTTATTTATAAATAAAAAGTGAGGACGGGGGACATAACTCACTTTAAGAACAAAAAAAAAGTCACTTCCTAGTAGCACAACGTTGTGACTTAAGGAGGAGCCAAGGGGGCCAAAGGGGGATGTAGAAATGGGGCCCACGCAAACACATGGAGGGACTACGCAGGAGGGAAGAACACATGGCAAGAGGGGAATCACGCAGGAGGAGGGGAACCTAGGGATTGTGAGAGGCAGAGGCTATAAAATAGAGAGGAGCCCCCTCATTTTGGATCATTCAGTTATGTGCATTTTGAGCTAGTCGTTTCAACTTCTGAGCACGCTGGCTGTTTAGCTGGTCTGTGGCACTGTTTAGTGCATTGAGTGTCTTCGTTCAAAGATCTCACCCTCAGCCCCGGGGGACTTCGAGTGCCTACTTGGGCAAGGTATTTCCATCGGTATTTTAGCAGTAGTTTAATCATCATTTCAGCAGTAGTTTCATCAGAATTTTGGAGGACTCCGCAGCACTTGGAGAGGGATGCAGCTCTTTTTGGTTGTAGTGCTAGATTGGGGTTTTGCAGGTGGATTTATGCTGGGAGATTGAGCAGGGGTCCAGCTCTTGTCTCATTGGAGGATTTTTGGCAGGGTTTCAGGCAGTGTTTCAGGCAGAGTTTATAGGGGTTTTCTTCAGTGGCAACGCAGGGCATTGAGGAACTATGCAGAACCCCAAGAGGGTGTTTTTCGCGGGTCAACCATTCGAGGAAATATTTTTGGTTTTCTTGAGTAGAGTCTGAATCTAAAGTTTTAGCTTTTTTTAAGGAGGGGAGTAGCCCCAAATCATCATTTGTTTCCTAGTAGCAGCATCCACACAGAGAGGCCATTCTTGTCATTCTGAGAGTATTTCTTCACTTGCCTTGTGCAAGTCGAGGTGCCATCTATCTAATCACCTCTTGTACTCATTTTATTGCTCGGTATAATAAAATGGATTAGCGTTTCTCGCTGCATTTCTTGTGTATCTGCTTATATTTCCAGTTTACATTATTATATGTTGTTCCACTGTTATTTATCACTTTTGGGTTATTATATCATTTTCATATATTTGGTTGGAGTTTTTGCTGGGCTTTGAGGAATATTCTGGGTTGGGAATATTACAATGATCAAGACAATCGAGCAGAGGCTATCTTAGAGTGAGTTCATATTGATTTGTGTGGACCATTCTCAACGGCATCCACAATGAAGCAAAGGTATTTTGTGATTTTTGTTGATGATTATTCTCATAAACGCTGGATTTATTTCATGCAGAAGAAGGACCAAACCTTCACAAAGTTTTTTCAGTTCAAAGCTTTGGTCGAGAAAGAGTCAAGGAAGAGGATCAAGGCCTTGAGAAGCAACAACAGTGGAGAATATGTCTCTCAAGAGTTTAAGGACTTCTGTGCAGCAGAAGGAATTAAATGAGAGTTGACGGCACCTCATAACCCACAACAGAATGGGGTGGCTAAGAGGAAGAACAAAACTATTGTAGGGGCATCACGGGAAACGCTGCATGACTAAGGCCTACCACTTCACTTGTGGGATGAGGCATGCAACATAGCGGTCTATTTGCAGAGTAGAAGCTTGCATCACATACATGGGATGAAGACACCAAAGGAAGCTTTCTCCGGTAAGAGACCAGATGTGGGTCACTTCAAGATCTTTGGCTCATCGGTATATTGCCATGTGACAAAGGATGCACGGAAGAAGCGTGAGCCGACAACAGAGTTGGGGATATTTGTGGGGTACACTGATACACCTCAAAACTATCGGGTGTACTTGCCTACCAGTCGACGGATAGTGGTTCACAGAGATCTCAAGTTTGATGAGCAGAAGGCCATGCGAGTTTCCCTTGAGAGGGAGCTCCAACTACAGGCTATGGAGGAACTGTTGGTTCCTAAGGACGAGGAGCCTCAGATTGATGCAGAGTAGTCGCATGCAGAGGTTCCAGGAGTGGAGACATCCACTCAAGTAGAGTCTTCCAAATATGGACATAAGTGCACAAGAGAAGATGAAAGATTGTTGGAGGATGCGAGAGAGAATGTGGGAGCACCATCTTCTCAGTACAAACAGAGGAGGTCACCTGAGAGGTACACTGGATACATGACCCTTGCTGGGGAATGTGTTGATACTGAGCCAACTTCCTTTGAGGAAGCAGTGCAGCAACCGATTTGGGTTGATGCTATGGTGGAGGAGTATGACTCCATAGTTCGCAATAGTGTTTGGGACCTGGTTCCGAGACCGAAGAACAAGTCAGTTGTGAGTTCCTATTGGCTTTACAAGGTAAAGAAAGCTGCTGACGATAGTGTGGAGAAGCATAAGGCAAGATTTGTTTCCCATGGCTTTTCATAGATCATGTTGTTGTAGTATATTTGGACAGAGGAGCAATATGCTAAAATTTTGACAAAGGCATTGTCAAAGTGTAAATTCGAGCTCCATAGAGATAGGATTGGGGTGGCAGATAATCCCTTTCTTGTTGAGAGGGAGTGTTGAAATGTGGCAATAAGAATATTCCAATTTAATTTGTCCTTGAATTAAATTGTGAATTAAAATCAAATTTAGTATTAACAAATACTTGGAAATAATTAATTAATTTATTTTGAATTAATTAGTTGGAGAAATTCAAGTTATAAGTCTTTCTGAAGTCATGCAAGAGTTATCCCTTAAATTAAGGAGATAAGATTGAGTTATATTTGAGTTGTAATTAGTTAACTCGGTTTACTGAGTAAATCCAGTTAAATTAGTTCCAAACTGTTTGAGGAACTAATGGTGAGTTAACAGTCAGTTGATGCATGCATGCACTCAACTAGTGCTACTCCAGTTAACTGAAGATTCCCTCATCAAAAACTCATGCATGTTTATTTTAAGAAAGACCTAGTTGAGATTAAAATCAAGGACATTGTACTACTAGTTGCATGTGTTTTCTTATAAAGAAAACTCGTGCACGCAGATAAGGAATCATTCCTTGAGGATTGCGCAATTCTGACAGTGTGTGAGAGAGTGTTCCACTTGGTTGGAGGAGATCATCCACTTGGTAACAGGAGAATCATCCCAGAGGAACAGTGCAAGGAAATAGGAGCTTGGATGGTAGAGAGAAAGGCTAGAGAGAAGCCAAGATTGCCTGTGAGCATCTGTGAGGATTGTACTGAGAGCTGGCTAGTTCTGAGAGCTAAGGGTTTGTATAATTCCTATGTATTTCCACCTTGTATGATAATAAAGATAGTGGGGTTTTTAGCTGAGGCTTTCCCCAAAGTACTTTCATGTGTATTGCGCAAGTGATTTCTTCTTCTTCTGGTTATATTATTCAGCTCGATCTTTAAGCTTTCGCAAATTGATAGTAGAAGTAGGTGATCCAGGTCCGGGTGTGACAAAGGACCCTTCCAAGACCTTTTACTTTCGTGATGTGTTAAATTGAATTTTTAAAAGAACATCAATGAATACATCTGCAAGATGTAAAGAAGAGGAACATGTCAATCATCAACACATGAAAACATAATACATTGATAATGGAGTTTGTCTAGGAGGGACTACGTCTTTGGGCCTCGGTGTCAAGATGGTGTAGGCCGCTGCATTAAGTGATGTCAATAGTGATGATGTACATAAGAGGTAACATTGCTATCATACAAGGAAAATGCCCTCACGCAGGAGTGGCTCCAAGAGATGCTCCACTACAAGAACTCTCAGTAAAAAGGGACTCCTATCTATATGACACAATCTCATGCATGATGAGCATCCTGCCATCATGGCATAAAAGGTATCTCAGTGCAAACATACATGGCAACAACATGAGTATCCCGTCAACATACAACAAAGGGATCTCAAAACACAACATGACGATTCATGACAACAATTACATCACACAGATGATTCTGCATCACATCAAATAGGAATCATGAAAATGAGTAAGAAACAAGATCCCACATCAAGCATCAAACATGGATCTTTGTAGCACAATGCATAGAAAAAGAAGTCCATGAACGCACTGCATATACCTCACATCCCAGGGGCCATCTAAAGAAGTGGATGTCAAACTGTTGAAGTTGTTCGGATCATCGATCTCATGGCATCGAATTGCATGGAAATGATTGCTCGCTCATGAATGCTGACACCTGCACTCCACTTATAAAAGTGGTCGAAAAATAGAATGAGAAAATGAAAAATCTGAACACATCATCAGATTTGTGGCATTGAATAGTGCAAAATCGACTGTCAAATTTCTGAATTCTGAGAAAGTGGAATTCTGGGGCTTAAGGAATCTTTTAGATCCCCCCTAGATTCCTTAAATATTCCCTCCTCCGGGTCCTCTACAAATTATATTCTCAAATCAAGAAACTAATTGTGCCATTGGGTTCATGTCGCCAAGAGGTGTAATATCGACATAAAATTCATCCAATTTGAACACTGCAAATTTTTCACCCTCCTAGAAATTTTGCTCCTTCATGGTTCCACCTTCATTAAAAATTAATTAAAAATTTCCTCGATTTCTATGCGCGCTCCTCTGATCCTCCATGCGTTTTTTTACTGATGAAATCATGGGTTTTTATATAAATTAATGGGTTGATTTGTCAACAAAGACCGTTTGGTGTAACGGTTAACACCCCCAAATTTGATGGAGGTGGTCAGGTGGTCAAACCCCACCTCCTCCATGTTTAAGCTTTTATTGTTTTAAAAAAACCCATAAAAATTATTGTTGGGGGGTTGGGTCCGCATTGGGCGGCCCGCCCGCATAACCTCCATATTGCATTTGGTGCACTACACATTTTAATGGAGGCAGTTTGTTTGGTTGCATTAAAGTTTTTTGGGGCATGTTAATTTGAGGTTTTGGTTGGGTGGCTTTACGCACCACATGGGGCTGCCGCGTGGGCAGGGCTGACCCTCCCATCGGCTAGGGGTTCAACTACCACTGGCCTCTCTTAATACAACATATGATTGTTACTTATGGTAACATGTGGGGTGGTGGGGGTGGTGGCCCACCAACTCTTTTATAATATATATTTTTTAATTTTCAATATAATAAGGCCTTTTCAAAAATTCAAAAATTTGACCGAAGGAGTCAAATTAATGAGGCAACAATTTTTCCTGGAATTTGAATATAGTTGGCCGAATTCCGTCCACTCTAAAAAGTCCAAATTGTGTCTTCATTAATCCTGCCTAGTCAGCAAAAGTCAACCCAACTTTGACTGCCTCTATCTTCCTCATCCAGATTCGGATTGATGAACCATTCACACTGCTGTGATCAAGAGGATGAGATCTACGCTCTGGTCCTAGTTCTAAAGCATTCTGATCACTTTGATTTTTGAGCTTCCATAAGCTCTCTTTGTCCTGTGTGTGTCCCTGGAGCCACCTAGATCAATCCTCCCCACTAAGGAGCTTTTGGTCCTCCAAAAGCATGAAAAACAATATGCAACTTTTCTGTACCTTGTCTGCATCACAAGCATCCTGAAAATGCCTTGCTTCCATCTACTTCACCTTTGTTCTTTAGAGCCTTAAGTGATGAGCTGACACCTGTAACCTCTGCAACCTATAGTACACTGTTTTGCAAATTACATTCTTGTCTTAACTGGCCAACTAATGACCTGAGTGTCCCACACTTGCCATGAGTTTATAACACATACTCGGTGGTCAAGTTTACATCAAGATGAACACAATACCCCAGCTATGACAACAAGGCCTAAATATCATTGTTGCTTCAAAGTGATGGAAAACTCATCATCACTGCAACACATGATTTACAAAGATAAGGCCAAACACTATTTGTTTTCACAAGTGATGGAAACATGACATCACTTTCACAGTTTATCATGCAACACAAAATAAGACTAGACATCATTGTGGCCTAACAAGTGATGGAAACACGTCATCACTTTTACATTTTAAAATACAACAAATGATTTACAAAAGTATGACCATGAAATGCTAACATATCTAGAAACCATTTTTCACTTATCGCTGTGAATGGGTCGCCTCCTTGTGGTGGCTTTTCTTGTCGAACCATCATTCCACCCGGTTTATGCATTGACACCTTGTCTTTAAGGCACTACTCTGGATGGAGCATCCAACAAGTGGCTCTTTGATGGACACTTCTATCACAATGACTGCAATAGGTTTTCTTTCTCCAGATCTGATTAACATGTTTCTTTACCTGCTATTGAGAGGGTCTTTCATGCCTCATCTTTTTGTGTGCTGCCATTCTTTTCCAACACTTTGAAAATGTATGGTTATGTAATCCACAAAAGGTACATGTTTTTCAATGCCATGTTTTATGTTCATCATTAACAACATGATTATAATCGAAATGAACATTCAAATGTCGAGAGTGCTTATACCTTCCCTTACTGTCTCTGGTGTAAGTATGGTGATGAGAGCTTGCCTTAGCTCTTTCCTTGCCATGGGCACTGTCATGGGATGATGGGGATGTGTTCCCATCATTCTCTTTCCTCGACGATTTCGACGATGTATCAGAAGAATCTGACACCTTCGAACATCCTCCTTTAGTGTATCTTGAGCCTACAAATTGAGGTCTATGCATAATCTCCAATGTTTGAGTTATGCCTTGGTTATTAACACCAAGTTTTTCTTCCTCCTCGTGCCTTGTCCTTGTAAGGAGCCTCATGTTTGTCCCTATAATTGGGATCTCCACATTTCCAACAGAAATCATACTATGTGAAGATGAAACCGAAACGAAATCAACATCTTTCACCTCCTCTATCGATTTGGAAAGAATGGATGAGGGCTTCTCATCATCTGTTGTTGGTGGTTTGCTCACTGTCCCGATGCATTGCCCAACTTGCTTTCTGACATACCCAAGTCTTGCTTGACGGGGTAATTTTTCTACTTTGATGGGGTTGACAATGCCCTGGCTATTAACACCCAAGACTTTTCCTTCATACCCCATTTTCTTCAACAGTTTGGAGCCAATTCCTGTGGTATGATTTTCAAAAAAAGCGAAATCATCATCAGGGCATGTACATGAATTTAGAGAATTACATTTTACCTCACATGGGTCATGTTGCAGCTTTTCCAAGGCCTCGTCTTTAGCTTGCAGCTCTTGTAGAAAACTTTTTTTTCCTCTTTCTCTTCATGTAGACGCATCTTCAATTCAACATTCTCTGTTTGAAGATTCTACTTGTTGTGCTTCAGTTCTTCCAGGGCCTCTTCCGTGGCTTGCAACTGAGGCTGCAATCGCTCCTTTTCCTCTGTCTCTTTATGTAGAGTTTCATACATTATCTCTACCCTTTTGGAAATTTTGAGCATGGTCTCATACATCACTTTTTCATCCTTTGTCACTGCATGTTCCATTGTTCACACTGCAATTTACATCCACGCAAAGATTGCTCTTATACTACTTGATCGAGGTCCGTGTGTGATAAAGGACCCTTCCAAGACCTTTTACTTTTGTGATGTGTTAAATTGCATTTTTCAAAGAACATCAATGAATACATCTACATGCTGTAAAGAAGAGGAACATGTCAATCATCAGCACATGAAAACATAAGACGTTGATAATAGAGTTCATCTAGGAGGGACTATGTCTTCGGGCCTCGGTGTCAAGATGATGTAGGCCACTGCATTAAGTGTTGTCAATAGTGATGATGTACATAAGAGGTGATGTCACTATCATACAAGGAAATTTCGCTCATGCAGGAGTGGCTCCAAGAGATGTTCCATTATAGGAACTCTCAGTAAAAAAGGACTCCTATCAGTACAACACAAACTCAGGCATGATGAGCATCCTACCATCATGGCATAAAAGGGATCTCAATGCAAACATACATGGTGACAACATGAGTATCCCATCAACACACAAAAAAGGGATATCAAAACATAACATGACGAATCATGAAAACAAGTACATCACACAGATGATTCTGCATCACATAAAGCAGGAATCATGAAAACGAGTAAGAAACAATATCACACATCAAGCATCAAACAGGGATCTGTGCAGCACAATACATAGCAAAAGAAGTGCATGAACACATTACATATACCTCACATCCCAGGGGCCATCTGAAGAAGCGGATGTCAAACTACTGAAGCTATTCAGATCATCGATCTCACGGCATCGAATTGCATGGAAATGATTGCTCACTCATGAATGTTGACACTTACACTCCACTTAGAAAAGTGGCCAAAAAATAGAATGAGAAAATGAAAAATATAAACACACCATCAGATTTTCGGTGTCGAATAGTGCAAAATCGACTGTCAAATTTCTGAATTATCAGAAAGTGGAATTCTAGGGCTTAAGGAATCTTTTAGATTCCCCTAGATTCCTTAAAGATTCCATCCTCTGGGTCCTCTGAAAATCGGCTGCTTAGATCAAGAAATTGACTGCGCCATTGGGTTCGTGTCACTGAGAGGTGTAAGATCCACATAAAATTCATCCAATTTGGACCCTGTAAATATTTCACCCTCCTAGAAATTTTGCTCCTTCATGGTTCCACCTTCATTAAAAATTAATTAAAAATTGCCTCAATTTCCGTGCGCACTCCTCTGATCCTCCATACTTTTTCACATTGATGAAATGATGGGTTTTTATATAAATTAATGGGCAAATTTGTCAATAAATACCGTTTGGTGTAACTGTTAACATCCCCGAATTTGATGGAGGAGGTCGGGTGGTCAAATACCGCCTCCTCCATGTTTAAGCCTTTATTGTTTTGAAAAAACCGACAAAAATTATTGTTGGGGGGTCAGGTCCGCATTGGGTGGCCCACCCCCATAACCTCCGTATTGCATTTGGTGCACTGCACATTTTAATGGAGGCAGTTTCTTTGGATGCATTAAAGTTTTGGGGGGTGTGTTAATTAGAGGTTTTCGTTAGGTGGCTGTATGCACCACATGGGGCCACCGCGTGGGTAGGGCTAGCCCTCCCGCTAGTCGTGGGTTCAACTCCCACTAGCGTCTCTTAATACGGCATATCATTGTTACGTATGGTGGGGTGTGGGGTGGTGGGGGTGGTGGCCCACCACCTCTTTTATAATATATATATATATATATATATATATATATATATATATATATATATATATATATATATATATATATATATATATATATATATATATATATATATATATATATATATATATATATATTAATTTTTAAAATAATAAGGCCTTTTCAAAAATTCAAAAATTTGATTGAAGCAGTCAAATTAACGAGGCGAAAATTTCACCCAGAATCTGGCCAGAGTTGGCTAGATTCTGTCTACTGGAAAAAGTCCAAATTGTGTCTTCATTAATCTTGCCCAGCTAACAAAAGTCAACCCAACTTTGATTGCCTCTATCTTCCTCATCCAGAATCGGATTGACAAACCATTCACACTGCTGCGATCAGGACGACGAGATCTATGCTCTAGTCCTAGTTTGAAATCATTTTGATCACTTTGATTTTTGAGCTTCCATAAGCCCTCTTTGTCCTCTGTGTGTCCCTAGAACCACCTGAATCAATCCTCCCCACTAAGGAGCTTTTGTTCCTCCAAAAGCATGAAAAACAATCTGCAACTTTTTTGTACCTTGTCTACATCAAAAGCGTCCTAAAAAGGCCTTGCTTCCATCTCCTTCACCTTTGTTCTTTAGAGCCTTAAGTAATGAGCCAACACCTGCAACTTCTGCAACCTGTAGTACACTATTATGCAAATTACATGCTTGTCTTAACTAACCAACTAATGACCCAAGCGTCTCACAATTGCCACGAGTTTATAACACATACTAGATGGTCAAGTTTACATCAAGATGGACACAATATCCCAGCTACGACAACAAGGTCTAAATATCATTGTTTCTTCAAAGTGATGGAAAATTGATCATCACTGTAACACATGATTTACAAAGATAAGGCCATACACTATTTGTTTTGACAAGTGATGGAAACACGACATCACTTTCACAGTTTATCATGCAACACAAAACAAGACTAGACATCATTGTTGCCTAACAAGTGATGGAAACACAACATCACTTTCACAGTTTATCATGCAACACAAAATAAGACTAGACATCATTGTTGCCTAACAAGTGATGGAAACACGTCATCACTTTTACATTTTAAAATGAAACAAATGATTTACAAAAGTACGACCATGAAACGGTAACATATCTAGAAACCATTTTTTACTTATCACTATGAATGGGTCGCCTCCTTGGGGTGGCTTTGCTTGTCGAACCATCGCTCCACCTGGTTCATTCACTAACACCTTGTCTTTAAGGCACTACTCTGGATGGAGCCTCCAACAAGTGGCTCTTTCATGGCCACTTCTATCGCAATGACTGCAATAGGTTTTCTTTCTCTAGATTTGCTTAACATGTTTCTTTACCTGCTGTTGAGAGGGTCTTTCACACCTCATCTTTTTTTGTGCTGCCATTCTTTTCCAACACTTAGAAAATGTATGGTTATGTAATCCACAAAAGGTACATGTTTTTCGATGCCATGTTTTACATTCATCATTAACAACATGATTATAATCGAAATGAACATTCGAATGTTGAGAGTGGTTATACCTTCCCTTGCTGTCTATGGTGTAAGTATGGAAATGAGAACTTGCCTCAGCTCTTTCCCTACCATGGGCATTGCCATGGGATGATGGGGATGTGTTCCCATCATTCTCTTTCCTCGACGATTTCTATGATGTCTCGGAAGAATATGACACCTTCAAACATTCTCCTTTAGTGTATCTCGAGCCTGCAAATTGAGATCTCTGCATAACCTCCAATATTTGAGTTATGCCTTTATTTTTAGAAATATTTTCAGAAAAATCACATAAGAAAATCTTTGTCGACGTGTTTCGAACCAACGAGTGTGGTTCATCGTTAGGACAAGTTATTAACACCAAGTTTTTCTTCCTCCTCATGCCTCATCCTTGTAAGAAGCCTCATGTTTGTCCCTGTAATTGGGATCTCCACATTTCCAACAGAAATCATACTATGTGAAGACGAAACCAAAACGAAATCAACATATTTTACCTCCTCTATCGATTTCGATAGAACGGATGAGGGCTTCTCATCATCTGTTGTTGGTGGTTTACTAGCTGTCTCGGCACATTCCCCAACTTCCTTTCTAACATACCCAAGTCCTGCCTGATGGGGTAATTATTCTACTTTGATGGGGTTGACAATGCCTTGGCCATTAACGCCCAAGACTTTTCCTTCATACCCCATTTTCTTCCACAATTTGGAGCCAATTCCTGTGGTATGATTTTCAAAAACAGCAAAATCATCATTAGGACACATACATGAATTCAGATAATTACATTTCACCTCACATGGGTCACACTGCAACTTTTCCAAGGCCTCGTCCTCAGCTTGCAACTCTTGTAGAAAACTTTGTTTTTCCTCTTTCTCTTCATGTAGATGCATCTTCAATTCAACGTCTTCCGTTTGAAGATTCTACTTGTTGTGCTTTAGTTCTTCCAGGGCCTCTTCCATGGCTTGCAACTGAGGCTGCAATCGCTCCTTTTCCTCTGTCTCTTTTTGTGGAGTTTCATACATTATCTTTGCCCTTTTGGAAATTTTGAGCATGGTCTCGTACATCGCTTTTTCATCCTCTGTCGCTGCACGTTCCATTGTTCACACTGCAATTCACATCCACGCAAAGACCGCTCTGATACCACTTGATCCAGGTCTGGCTGTGACAAAGGACACTTCCAAGACCTTTTACTTTTGTGATGAGTTAAATTTCATTTTTAAAAGAACATCAGTGAATACATTTTCATGTTGTAAAGAAGAGGAACATCTCAATCATCAGTACATGAAAACATAAGACGTTGATAATGGAGTTCATCTAGGAGGGACTCCGTCTTTGGGCCTCGGTGTCAAGATGTTGTAGGCTCCCTCATTAAGTGTTGTCAATAGTGATGATGTACATAAGAGGTGACGTCGCTATCATATAAGGAAAATGTCCTCACGCAGGAGTGGCTCCAAGAGATGTTCCACTACAGGAACTCTCAGTCATAAAGGACTCCTATCAGTACGACACAAAGTCATGCATGATAAGCATCCCACCATCATGGCATAAAAGGGATCTCAATGCAAACATACATGGCGACAACATGAGTATCCCATCAACATACAATAAAGGGATCTCATAACACAACATGAGGAATCATGACAACAAGTACATCACACAGATGATTCTGCTTCTCGTCAAGCAAGAATCATGAAAACAAGTAAGAAACAAGATCCCACATCAAGCATCAAATAGGGATTTGTGCAACACAATACATAGCAAAAGAAGTACATGAACGCACTGCATATACCTCACATCCCAGGGGCCATCTACAAAAGCGAATGTCAAACTACTAAAGCTGTTCGGATCATCGATTTCACGGCATCGAATTGCGTGGAAATGACTGCTCGCTCATGAATGCTGACACCTACACTCCACTTAGAAAAGTGCCTGAAAAATAGAATGAGCAAATGAAAAATATGAACACCCCATCTGATTTTTGGCGTCGAATAGTGAAAAATCGGCTGTCAAATTTATGAATTCTGAGAAAGTGCAATTCTGGGGCTTAAGGAATCTTTTAGATTCCCACTAGATTCCTTAAAGATTCCCCCCTCCGGGTCCTCTGCAAATTGGCCACCCAGATCAAGAAACTGATTGCACCATTGGGTTGGTGTTGCTGAGAGGTGTAAGATCGACATAAAATTTAGCCAATTTGGACACTACAAATTTTTCACCCTCTTGGAAATTTTGCTCCATGGTTCCACTTGCGCTAAAAATTAATTAAAAATTGCCTCAGTTTTTGTGTGCCAACCTCTGATCCTCGATGCTTTTTTGCACTAACAAAATGACGGGTTTTTTTATAAATTAATGGGTGGATTTGTCAAAAAAGACTGTTTGGTGTAACGATTAACATCCCCGAATTTGATGGAGGAGGTCAGGTGGTCAAACCCTGCCTCTTCCATGTTTAAGCTTTTATTGTTTTGAAAAAACCCGCAAAAGTTATTTTTGGGGGGTCAGGTCCATATTGGGTGGCCCGCTCCCATAACCTCTGTATTGCATTTGGTCTGTTGTACATTTTAATGGAGGCAGTTTGTTTGGCTGCATTAAAGTTTTTGGGGGCACATTAATTTGAGGTTTTCGTTGGGTGGATGTATGCACCAAATGGGGCCGCTGTGTGGGTGGGGCTGGCCCTCCCGCCAACTGTGGGTTCAACTCCCACTAGCATATCTTAATACGGCATATGATTGTTATGTATGGTGAGGTGTGGGGTGGTGGCCTACCACGTCTTTTGTAATATATTTTTAAAAATTTTAATATAATAAGCCCTTTTCAAAAATTAAAAAATTTGACCGAAGGAGTCAAATTAACGAAGCAAAAATTTCGCCCAGAATCTGGCTAGAGTTGGTTGGATTCCGTCTGCCAGAAAAAGTCCAAATTGTGTCTTCATTAATCCTGCGAGGTCAGCAAAAGTCAACCCAACTTTGACTGCCTCTATCTTTCTCATTCGGACTCGAATTGATGAATTGTTCACACCCTGCGATCAGGACGACGAGATCTACACTCTGGTCCTGATTCAAAATCATTCTAATCACTTTAATTTTTGAGCTTCCATAAGCCCTCTTTTTCCTGTGTGTGTCCCTGGAGCCATCGGGATCAGTAGGTTATAGTATTCTGCTTTGATTTATATTGCATTATTAGGTTAACCTACATAATATTTTCTACATGGTATCAGAGCTGGATTTGTAGAAATTTTCTATAGGAGTTATGTCACACATGTGTTTGACAAACCATTCACCACCTTTAAGTTGACCAACAACAATACAATAGAGAGCAGAGATGTTTTTGAGCCTTCATAAAGAGGTTTAGTTGCCCTCTCAAATAGGTAAATCAAAAGAACGATCATCATACTTTTTGTCATCATCATCTATTCTAACATTATTAGATGTCACTTGGATCAATCTATTTGTCCCATATTCTTCAAATATGTTATCAACATCATTATCTTCTTCCATAGGATCATTAACTTGATCCTCAATATTAATCGCTCCATGTTCTTGAACATGCGCTTGTACAACAACCACCTCTTCCTCATCGAGCAATTCCTTAGGGGGCCCATACTATATAGTTACAATCAATAAAGTAATATTAGTATATATAGAAAAGATTGAAACATCAATATAAGAAAAATTTACAAATATAATATATAAGGAAAACAAAGACAAAAAAAACATGGATAAAGACAACTTAGGTGAGACCAAGAAACAAATACAACAAATCAATGACGATGCTTGTGTAATTTATCAAGATATTTAATAATATGTTGAAAAAATCTAATAAAGATGTTACTTTTCTTGACATGTAGGAAGTGAGACAATTTCTAAGATATATAACCACGACCATAATAAAAAAATATAGATCTTATTTTGAATTCATCATTATAATTTTATATTTTTTCTTAATGCCATATTTTGCATAATATACTTTAATAACTTATTAATATTGCTCCATAAAAACCCATGATTAGCCTCTAAATCTTCTAGGTCCAAATCAACCCCCTAAACATGATTTAACCCCCTAACACCTTAACCCCATTCACCTAAGCCGTTAAACCCTTAACCCCTAACCCATAAGCCCTTAAAAAATCACCCCTTAACTCTAAGCCCATAAAGTAATTAATACCTAACTCAACCTAACCCATTAATCAACCCTAACTAAATTATTCAAATAAAATTTTTAGTCCACATCAAGATGACAACATAAGTGAAACACCTCCCAAAAGAATATTATAAAAATACATTTACTATACAAAGAAAATACACTTTACAATACAAAGACATATAATCTAAAATACAATATACATATAAAAAATTACAAAAACAATCTACAATATAAAGACATAGAATAAATAACTTACAAATGGATGATATTCATGTCTGCCTTTAGTGTGTCCATATTCTCTACAATGATTTTTTAGCTGATTTTATTAGAATTCTCATTGGCCTCAAGCCCTTCGAATTTCTACAAGGGAAATACAATTTTTGATCCTTAGAAGCCCTCGATGTTGATCCCACGTATCCTTGGTATCATTGAGAAAAGTTATGTGACATTTTTTGTCACCAAACTTTCAGTGATGATTTTTTTCAAAAATTAACCTCCAAAAAAGCCTACAACCTTTCAAAACAATTAAAACTAACACATATATCATCTATGTCAAAGTTATATGCTCTCTCTCTCTCTCTCTCTCTCTCTATATATATATATATATATAGATATATATATATATATATATATATATATATATATATATATATATATATATTATAATTATAATAATATATTTAATAACTTTATATATATAATTTATATTATAATCATATAATATAATATTAATATTAATCTATTATAGCTATTAATAATATATTAATAATGTTATATATAATTATAATATTAGTGCTATGTTTATTTTAAATAGTTAAACTTAACTTAAAGCAATCCCATATTAGGTGTTGTCAGCGAAAAAAGCCATTAATGGGGGAATTGAACGTTATGCAATGGTTATTTGCCATTTGTTGGAAATGGGACAAAACATTTTCATATTGGATATATCATCAGATATCCGATGGTAAAAGAACTCCCATCAGATATTCGATGACATGAGGGATTATATGAAAAACATCAAATAATTGATGGGAAAGGACATTCTGTCGAATATTTGACCTTTAAAGAACTCTCGTCGGGTATTCGACGGGTGTTATGGTTTTAGAAAAAAAAACCAAAAAATACATTTAACTTCTTACACTTTTTCTGATTTTATCTGTTCCGTTCAGATTCAACCGTCGGAATTTCCACCAAAATGTAGTAATGCATACATTCTCGACTAAAAGAGACATCCTAAACCAATGAAAATAATGTAATGACCAATGGTACGAGATTCATGAGAATGAATCCATTAGCCTCTAGTGTTGGGTGGAAAAAAGCGAGGTGGGTGTTCTTACTCAATTGGTAGCCATTCATACTAGGGATAATGATGAGATGGCATGTGAAGCAAGGTGTTAGGCATAGGCACAAAAAAGTCCTTGTAATGATTTCTACTTTTTGCATGAAAATAATACTAGATATTTTGGTTTCTATTCATCGTATTTACCATGTCAAAATTATCTTTTTGTGGTAAGAATTTACAAATATCTTGTTTATCACAAAATTGTTTATTAGGTTTACATTATTGTACCATTATATGAATTTATGAAATGCTTGAATTTATGGGTTATAATTTCTACACCAATGTTATTGTTCATGAAACTTTATTTAATAGGACAATATTATATTCTATATAATGATACATGAATTACTTTTTTCTAGTGGCCTTAATATGATACAGAGTGCACTTAATACATATACATGATATAAAGTGAACTTAACATCTTGGAAATAGATGTCATTTATGATTCTACAAACCCTCATATTATAAACATCAAGTTACATTATGGACAACTAGAAATGTTCTGTTATCACTCAGGTTTTTCCCAAAAGTTGTAAGAAAGGGAAAACTACCGAGGTAACCAAAGACCAATCTTTTAGATACAGAATCTAGCCAATCTGTATCCAGAGAGGGCTCTCTCTTTATGATTTAGCTTTGTTTTTGAAAGGTATTAGGTTAGTTATGAAGTTCAAGGGTTTTGTTTGAGTTTGGGTGGTGAGTTTCAATAGAACGGAGAGGTAAGACAGAACAATTCAGTCCATTGGGCATGATGGAGTCAAAGAAGAAAGGCTTTCTGGATTTGGTTTCTTAACAGAGGATGGCTTCACAGAGAAAGGTAGTCAAACAGGGAACAAAATAAAGAGTTGAAAACAAATGGAATGGGCTCAAATGGGTGAAGGGGAGTTAAGAATCCTTCAACATATTGAAAGAGGGAATATGGATGATTATTGATAAGGAGCAGTTAAGAATTCTTTAGCAAATAATCAACCTGGAAGAATAAAGAAACAAGAGCAATTAAGAATTCACTGTTTATTCTAATTCTGAAGAAAACACAGAGAACAATAAAGACTGAAAACAGAGTGCAATCAAGCAAATTCTGAAATTAACCTTTTTCTTTATCATTCATATTATGAAACATAGATGATATAGTAAACAAGAAAACTGTAAAACACAAGATATAGGGGACTTATTGATCTGAAGATTGATTCAAGAATTCTGTGACAAGTCCTCTGCTTTAATTCTTCATCCAGTATGGCCAGACAACAAATGTTTCCAACAGCTCTTTATTCCAAAAATTCAGTGTTACAACAGAGTCTAAGAAGTCTCCACACCATAGACCACTCCAATACTCTAATGGAGGGGGTATTTATACAACAAAATATGTACAACAAATATCTCATAACAGCAGTGAGATAATCTCTAGGTTTTAACTAATAAGAGTTTACAAAAATAGGAACAACTGACTGATGTTGTGCTGGAGGCAAGCCTTTAGGGTTCGGCTTGCAGCTGCCTTCTATAGTAGCTCTGCGCCGACTGCCTGTCTTAATGGTGTTCTTTAATTCTGATGTGATACACTTTAATTTCTCTGATACACTTTGACTTCTGATCTGATACTCTTCAATGCTGATCTGATGTGTCTTTAATTTTGATCTAATATTTCTTTAATGCTGATCTGCTTTGCCTTCAATGCTGAACTGATACACTTTAGCTTCCCTTCCTCTGTTCATTACTGTCCCTCGTGTTCTGGCACCAAAACTGCTAATGTGACTTCTTACCACTATTCTCTAGAAATCTATGTCTTCTAAGGCCCACTGGTTAGGGTAAAATAAACCATTTCTCTGGTCGGCCGTCTGCTTGCGAAGTTTGCTTTAATCCGAAGGAGAAATATCCTTTGTCGTTTGTGATCAAGGAGGAAAACCGTATACTGGAGGGTCGGTAGAGGCCGTAGGCTTGTTTCTGGAGCCTTTTATGGTTGGGGGCCGGTCGAGACTGAACTATGAACTCGGTCGCTTTTTATGCCTGGAACCTAGCTCGCAGAGAAACATAGCAAAAATCACCTTTTTTCTTTTATTCGAAAAAATGAAGCTTGGCGGGAATTTTTGATTTGGAGGACAGATGACATCAACGAGAGTACATGGTAGGTGATGTGGCAGTGACATGGTGGGTGATGTGGCGGTGACATCAGAAAAGGATAGCTGACGTCAGCGGAGGGCAGTGGTAAGCGGTTTTTCCCGCACCGCTTTTGGGGCTGGGTGATTTCGGGCGAGGAGGGAGCAAACAGGTTAAACAGGCGACGCGTGTCCTTGGTACGGTGGCAAAACCATCGGTTCCCCACGCGTTAATGCTCAGCAACTAGGGGGGTTGCGAAATGGATGCAGATTGTTGGATGTTGGAGCGGAGATCAGACGGTGGACGATCGCTGGAGATGGAGGGGAGTTTAAGGTGCGGGCCCGAAGTATTAAACCATGTATCGGGGCTGTTTTGATTGGTCGGGAGGGGGATGGTTATTAATTAACTGGGGGTTAATTAACTGCATTAGCACGTGGGAAAGGTTATTAGCGGGTTTCAAATAAGCCATTAATCCCTTTCTAAACAGTGATATGGTCGTATTTGACCGGGGAAGGGAATATTAATATTTGGGGATTTTTAGTGTATTTTATATACAATACGAGATTGGGAAATAAAGTATGGGAATTATATAATAAAAAATTAGAGTTAATATGAAAAAGATGTAAATCAATGTGCTAAGTTATAAACTTAGGCTTAGGATGAAAAATGGGTTTTTGAGGTGATATAAAGTATTTTCCTAAGTAAAATAGGGGTTTACTTAAGGAAATGAGTTTTAAAATGAGATGAGTGATTTTAAGTAGATCTTAATATTTGAGGGGGGAAATTAGCAAGTGATTAAGGAAAAGTATGAAGGGGAGTTAGTTATGAAATCTGCCTCGCCTGAGCCGTATCAAAAATATCTGCCTTGCACTTGTGATGGGAGTGGAAGTCAACACATTGAGAGACATGATCCATCACAAGTATCATTCTGCAACACCAATCTACCTACCCTGCCTACTTTGCCTAGCATTTTTTACTTCTCTTTCTTTCGGTGCACTTGGACTAGCAAACCCTTATCAACATTTCTTTTCTTTTCATGGTAAGCCTACCTAAATCTGCACTTATTACTTCCAAGGGCTCAGATTAAACTGTTGAGCTCTTTGCTTCTCTACCTATCTACTTATCTGCCAAGATTAAACAGTTTGGCTAGATTTTATTCTCTATCTCTAAAACAGGAAATTCAAAACATGAACTAGCCAAGATTAAGTTGTTTGGCCATTCATCAATTGTGGCATAAATTTTGACAGGATGCACAATGCTTTATTTACGGAAAATGAAAAAGTAGTGGCATTTTGGACTTGCACACTTTCCTAGTATAATTTTCTTTGGGGTTCATTTCTTTCACTTTTTTGACCATTTTATTCTTTTTACCCTTTGATTTTTCTTTTAAGGTATACCCTCTTTACATTTTTTAAATTTTTTGATAATATGGAAACCTTTGCAACAAGGAAAATGATGAACATATTACAGAGCCCAACCAGTCAATCATGAAATATGACACCTATTTGTATAGGAGTATAACAGTGGCTCCACTTGGGGATGACTTTCCCTAGTGGAAAGTCAAGAACAGCAGGTCAGATGGCCTTCTACATAACTTGGACTGTGTTTTGAAATTTTCCTTTGCTGGTTGCTTTATTGTACATATGATAGCACACTTGTGAAGCTTAGGGCCTTCTCTTCGGGCTTCAACTGCAACAAGTTACTATCCAATTCAAAACTGTGACATTATCAAGGATATAGTATGCACATGTTAGAGTCAAAATTCATCAGAAAACTGGATCAAAGTAATGTTTCAACATTCGACCATTGACTGGTCCTTCTTCTGTTTCTGTACCATCCAAACTCTTTAGAAAGTAATTATTGTTCCCTTGTAATGCCTGGATGATAAACAGCCCTTTCCATAGGAAGTCAAACTTCCCATGTTTTCCTTTGTCTTCTCTCCTGGAATCCCACCTTAGAACTTTGTTTCCAATGTAGAAGTCTTCTGCTTTGGTCCTTTTATCAAATATTTTCTTGAGTTTTTCTTGTAACACTTGAGATCTTTAGTGCACTACTTCTCTGGTCTGCTGCAAATGGATGGTCTGATTTATTCTTCTTTGAATGCCATTGGGTTTCACCTGAGCTTCTTGCATAAATTTCATTACAGGAACTCCTAAAGATGAAGAAAACACGACCTCCATGCCATAAACCAACTCATAAGGGCTGGTTCCAATAGATCTCTTTATAGTAAGTCTCTGCCCATAGTGCATTTGTAAGTTTCTTGTGCCAGTTTTTCTTGTTCTCTTCCATAATTTCTTAATAATATTGGTTAGGCTTTTATTGGAAGACTCAGCTAGACCATTACCTTGAGGGTAATACGCTGTGGAATGGCCTAAAGTGATATGGTATTTGCTGCAGAAATTTATCAATTTCTTTGATTTGAAGGCAGCAACATTATCGGTTATGATATTTTTAGGACAGCCAAACCTGGACAAGATATTAGTCTCTAAGAATCCTATAATCACTGTATCATTGGCTTGTCTAGAAGGAATGGCTTCTATCCATTTGGTGAAATAGTCTGTGGTAGTGAGAATCCATTTATGTTGGCCAGAAGAGGGAGGGTGTATTTCTCCAATGAAGTCCAAACACCATTGTTGAAAGGGTTTTTCAGTGGAAATTGGTCTAAGGGCAAGGGTAACAGTTTCCTTTTGCCTACAAAAATTTGGCATTTGTGGCAAGCAGTGAAAAACTTCTTTACATCAGCAAACAAGATTGACCAGTAAAATCTAGCCCTTAGGATTTTGTCTGCAGTTGATTTCCAGTAAAGGTTTCCACCACAGCCCCCTGCATGAAATTCTTTGAGAACTTTGTCATCTTCTTCTTTTATTAAACAATTTAATAGAATACATTCATGATTTTTCCAAAAAAGAGCATTATCTAAAATATAGAATTCTGAAGCTTTCATCTTTAAAAACTTTTTCTTTGTTATGGATAACCCTGGAGGAGCCTGCAGGTTTAATAATACATGAATTATATCAGCATACCAAGGTGATTCTAAGAAGGCTTGGCTGATTTGTGGAGTTGCCATCTCCTGTTCATTATACAATTCATTAATATCTAAGGCTTGAAGGTTTGTTTCAGTCATAAGTTTAGCTAATCCTTGTCCTTTTATCAGCTTTGTAGGTTTTATCTCAATATCATACTCCAATATTTTATCTACCCACTTACCTCGTTTGCTTTCGATCCCATCCTGAGTCAGGATATCTTTGACAACAGCATTTGGTACATAAGCTACTACATGGGAGTATAGTATATAGACACTGAAGTCTTGAATAGCTTTCACAAGTGCAAAAGCCTGTTTTTCCATGATTTTGTAATTTAGAGGTGCATCTCTAAGTGCTTTACTAAAAAAGTCTATGGGTTTTTCACATCCTTGATCATCTTTTTGAAGTAAAATAGCTGTTATAGTGTGTTCTTATGCAAATGAGAAAACTATGAAGTCTCTGTCGAACTTTGGACTTGTAAGGACTGGTGTTCTGGTCAAAGCCAATTTAATTTCTTCAAATGCTTGTTTGGCTTCTACTGTCCATTTAACCTTTGAATCCTTTTTTAACATATTGTTCAACAATCTAATCAATTCAGCCAAATTAGATATGAATCTTCTCAAAAAGTTAATCTTCCCTAGGAAAGCTTGAAGTTCTTTGACATTTCTGGGGTGGGGTATTTTCAGAATAGATTCTATTCTAGCAGGATCAATTCTGATGCCATCTTTGGAGATGATATGGCCTAACAATTTGACTTCTTGTAGACCAAACAAAGATTTTTTAGGATTTAATGAAATACCATACTTCCTGCATTTTAAAAACACTTGTCTCAAATGATCTAAATATTGTTGGTATGATTTGGAAAACACAGTGAGGTCATCTAGATATACAACCAGGAAATCGTGAATCTCTTTTGCAAAAGCTATGTCCATTGCTCGTTGAAAGGTTGCCCTTGCATTATTAAGTCCAAATGGCATTTTAACATATTTGAATGTACCCCATGGTGTTGTAAATGTAGTCTTTTCTTGGTCGTCAGGATGAACCAGAATCTGATTAAAACCTGAAAACCCATCCAAAAGTGAAATCCTAAAAGCACCTACTACTCTTTGTAAAATATGATCCATCTTAGGTAAAGGGTAGTTGTCTTTTAAAGAAATCTTGTTTACATTTCTTAAGTCAACACATAATCTGATTTCTCTTGTTTTCTTCCTTGTAGGCACTAAATTAGATACCCACTCTGAAAATCTGATTGGAGCAATTATCCCTGCATCATGCATTCGTTTGATTTCTTTTTCTATTAAAGGAAGAAGTACAGGGTTGATTCTTCTGAGCTTTTGTTTGAATGGTTTCTGATTTTCCTTGAGGGGTATTCTATGCTGAATTACAGAGGTGTCATAGATTTCAGGTCTTCATAGCTCTAGGAAAAAACATCCTAGAAGTCTTTGATTAGTTCAACATACTTAAGTTTTTGATCAGGGGGCAAAGATTTCGACAATTTTACCATTTTTGGATTCTCTTTAGGTCCTATGTTGTAGTCTTCAATGTCTACTTTTGGAGGTTCCATCTGGGGTTTCTTTGGAATGTTGTTGAAATCAAAGAGATCTTCCAAAGGCGTTAATCCTTTAGGCAAATGATTGTCTTTCAAATTGATAATTTCATATTCTGATTCAATAATCTCATCAACCTCTATTTCTTTAAGATCCTTTATTTCCTCTTTGGTAAATTTCATTGGATAAATCATTTGAGTTGCATTTTTTGCTGAAATGTCTGTCTCTATCTAATTTTTTGGATCAAACTCACTAATCGTATTTCCATCTATGTTAGTGCTGAAAAATTCTTCTTCTAGGGTTAAAAAATTGTTGATCTGATTATCACTGTCAAACACTTGCCAGTTCTTCACATTATCAGGTATGGCTGGCCTATATCTAATTTTAGCTGTAAATTGATGATTTGGTTCAAATGGTAATTTACAGGTGATGGCAAACATTGCTAGGCTGTGAGCTTGCAAGTTATGTTTTCTCGGGATTTTGGCAAGCTGAGTTTCTAGATATGTATTGAGGATCTTTGTGGTTGTTCCTCTGTACTCTCTCAATCTGGGATCATTTGTCAATAACTTCCATTTTATCTGTTGAATGATTAAATCAGAATCTCCTAGGACTGACACTCTAGTTGCTCTAAATTTCTTGAGCAGTTTAAGACCTAGCAACAGAGCTTCATATTCAGCCATATTATTAGTGCACCTAAAGTTCAACCTGTAGGCATGGCCTTCAACATGATTGTTTGCAAGATTGTGCACCCAAACTCCTGATCTTGCTCCTAATTTGTTCACAGAACCATCAAATTCTGAGTACCAAAGGATTTCATGTTCACAATTAGTATCAGGAGTTTTAGGGGTTTGTTTAATAGGGAGATCTGGTTTTTCAGTTCTTTCTGGTTTATCTGATTTTTCATGATTTTCAGGAATTTCTTGGATTCAGACACTATACCTTTCATTTGCCATTTTTTATGTTTTATCTGTTAAAACCTTTATCTCATGTGGGGGATCAATTTCAGCATTGTAAAGGATAAAAGAATCCATATCTGAATGTATTGAGTAGATAGGGAAATTTTGAGGTTTCTTTGTATAGTCTGTTGGGTTGACCAAACACTGAAATAGTAGCGTAAGACATGTCTCACTGTAGAGATCCCCGAAGCTTTGCACCCCAAGATCTAGACAATAACATACCATACTTTGGTGGAATCTCAACTACTACTATGTCCATTAAGATGGTTTTGGCAGGATATTGGACTAGTGACACACATAAATCTTTGATTAAACCCAAACATTTGACCTGACTTGAATCAAAAGAGAAAAGGTCTTTATATGGCCTGGTGATGTCAAGGTCAAGTTTCTCCATTACAGATTTAGGCATTAAGTTATGAGAAGCACCAGAATCAAACATGGAATTATGGAGTATCTTATCATGTATGTTTAAACCCACATAGAGAGGGGGAATTTCTCCCTCTACTATTTTTCCATTTACTCCAGGGCCAAATATCAATTCAGGTTGGCCATCAAAAACATTTACTGAATCTTCGTTCACAGAAATTTGGAGTGATCTTCTGATTTGACTTCTGTAGACATCATGTTTTGCTAATTATGATAATGGAATAGCAATCTTTAGTTTGCCTACTTTTGTCTCAAGATTGAAAGGTTTTTCTGTCTGAGTTTTTGTATTTCGGACAGCTGAATTTTCTGTGTTTCTCTCCTTAGACATGGGATTATGGGTTGAAATTGCTTCCAAATCAAGTTTTAGCGGCTCCCCTACTTTTCTTTTAGTAGGGATAGTAGTGGAAGGTTGTCTGCTAGGTGGCTGATTGTCTGATATATCTTCAACTATTGGGTTATTAGGGTTAGGATCTGTTTTAGAAAGAATATGTAAAGGGGGGTACTGATCTTACCTTTTTTAGGTTGTTTGGTATCTTTATGTTTGCTGATTTCAGGGACATCTATCCTTTTGCTCCTCAGATTGTATTCTTTGTGGACTTCATAAATGGCTGTATCATATCCCTCCCTAAAGTCAAATGATTCACCTGACTGAGTTTGGAATTGTTCAAGGATGTGAGCTTCTTGATCTTCTTGGGTCAAGAAAACTTGTTGTTCATTATTGAGTCCCATTAGATTAATTTGAGTGTTTTCTGTTGGTTCATCAGAAGTTGAGGCTTCAACATAATTTTCTTAAAATGGGGGCCTAATATTTTCGTCAGGCTCTGTCTTTCCAGTGTTCGGATTTTGGTTCTTCCTGAAATTTGTATTTCTCCCAATATTGCTTGGTTGACCATCCCAAGGGGATTTTCTCTCAATTGTTTCTACGCTATATCCCAGTTTGTCCATTCCTTTAATAATAGCATCTAATTTTTGTTCAAAGGCAGAAGGTTATTCTCTGAAAGGTGTCCTCCTTTCAGCTCTGGCTCTAGATCGTTTAGAAATCAGGTTGGCCTCAACACTGACAACTATACTCTGCATCTCTTCTAAGTTTCGAGTAGCTCTTTCCCTAAGTTGGTATGTAATATCACAGTCAAATGCATCAGGGAATATGATCAAGGTCAAATCTGGAGGACGTCTGAGATTCCGAGGAATAGCATTGTAAACATTATTGAATCTGGTACAGTAATCTTGGACAGTTTCTTGTGTGCCTCTTCTTAAGTTTTCATACTCTAATAAAATGTGGAGAGGATCTTTCTTCTTTTCTCATATGTTCAAGAAGGTCTGATAAAGAGCTTGTGGGTCATTGATACTGTTTGCAGGGAGGGCTCTAAACCAGGTTCTAACATCACCAGTTAAACTTTGAACAAATACTTTCATTCTAACGTCATCATCATCAATCTCATAACTTTCAAAATAGTCGGTCATTTTCTTGGTATGTTGTTGAGCTGTGTAAGTGCTAGTACCGTCAAAAGAATGGATTTTACTTTGGTAGTCTTGAGGCATAGCCCCTGGATTTGTAGGTAAGTTTAGGGGAGTATATCGGTTTGCCATGGTTGCAGAAAAAGGTGTGACAACTGGAGGAGTAGGGATAACAATGGGAATATGTGTTTTAGATGGAGGAGTGGAAAGGGCAGTTGGAGGTGTTGATGGTGAACTTGGAGAAGCTATAGTAGTCATATAAAGGTTCAATGTTCTTTAAGAGGTAAGCTCAGATTGAATGGAGTTCTGCAAATATCTGTCAAGGTGTGAACTAGTAGAATTTCCTTGGCTCACTTAACTTCTAAGAATCCTAGGAATCAGATTAGGATTTTCAAACACAAGGGGGGGATTAGGATTAGGATTTGATCTGGTGTAATGAATATTTTCTGAAGCTAGTTTCTAGGTATGTTTTCAGTTTTTTCTTGAAATAGGTTTGACAATAAAACTTTAATAGTCTCTTCTAGGAGGTTTTAGATGGGGGAGTTTTGAACTTCCTTCAGACTTTTTCTTTTTTTGAAAAAAAGGAACTGATCAAGTATTTGGAACCAACTGTTCAATACATAAACTAGACCGGAGATAGACTGAAGCAGTATTTATTTACTTCTATAATTGCAAAGCAAAAGCATTTCAAATGCTATCTGGCTAACTTCAGGCTCCATATGTAGCTTATGAAATAAACAATAGTAACAAACAGTTATTCAGGTCCCCAGTTGAGTCGCCAATGATGTTATCACTCAGGATTTTCCCAAAAGTTGTAAGAAAGGGAATACTGCCGACATAGACCATCTTTTAGATACAGAATCTAGCCATTCTGTATCCATAGAGGGCTCTCTCTTTATGATTTAGCTTTGTTTTTGAAAGATATTAGACTAGTTATGAAGTTCAAGGGTTTTCTTTGAGTTTGGGTGGTGAGTTTCAATAGAACAAAGAGGTAAGATAGAACAGTTCAGTCCATTGGGCATGATGGAGTCAAAGAAGAAAGGCTTTCTAGATTTTGTTTCTTAATAGAGGATGGCTTCACAGAGCAAGGTAGTCAAACAGGGAACAAAATCAAGAGTTGAAAATAGATGGAATGGGCTCAAATGGATGAAGGGCAGTTAAGAATCTTTCAACATATTGAAAGAGGGAATATGGATGATTATTGATAAGGAGCAGTTAAGAATTCTTTAGCAAATAATCAACATGAAAGAATCAAGAAACAGGAGCAATTAAGAATTCATTGTTTATTCTAATTTTGAAGAAAATAGAGAGAACAATAAAGACTGAAAACAGAGTGCAATCAAGCAAATTTTGAAATTAACCTTTTTCTTTATCATTCAGATTATGAAACATAGATGATATAGTAAACAAGAAAACTATAAAACACAAGATATAGGGGACTTATTGATCTGGAGTTTGATTCAAGAATTCTGTGACAAGTCCTCTGCTTTAATTCTTTATCCAGTATGGCCAGACAATAGATGCTTCCAATAGTTCTTTATTCCAAAAATTCAGTGTTACAATAGAGTCTAAGAGGTCTCCACACCACATACCACTCCAATACTCTAATGGAGGGGGTATTTATACAACAAAATATGTACAACAAATATCTCATAACAACTGTGAGATAATCTCTAGGTTTTAACTAATAAGAGTTTACAAAAATAGGAACAGCTGACTGATGTTGTGCTGGAGGCATGCCTTTAGGGTTCGGCTTGTAGCTACCTTCTATAGTAGCTCTGCGCTGACTGCTTATCTTAACTGTATTCTTTAATTCTGATGTGATACACTTTAATTGCTCTGATACACTTTGACTTCTGATCTGATACTCTTCAATGCTGATCTGATGTGTCTTTAATTTTGATCTAATATTTCTTTAATGCTGATCTGCTTTGCCTTCAATGCTGAACTGATACACTTTAGCTTGCCTTCCTCTATTCATTACTGTCCCTCGTGTTCTGGCAACAAAACTGCTAATGTGACTTCTCACCATTGTTCTCTGGAAATCTATGTCTTCTGAAGGCCCACTAGTTAGGGTAAAATAAACCATTTCTCCGGTTAGCAGTCTACTTACGAAGTTTTCTTTAATCCGAAGGAGAAATATCCTTTGTCGTTTGTGATCAAGGAGGAAAACCGTATACTGGAGGGTCGGTAGAGGCCGCAGGCTTATTGCTGGAGATTTTTATAGTCGGGGGTCGGTCGAGACTGAACTATGAACTCGGTCACTTTTTATGCCCGGAACCCAATTCATAGAGAAACATAGAAAAAATGACCTTCTTCCCTTTTATTCGACAAAATGAAGCTTGGCAGGAATTTTTTATTTGGAGGACAGATGACGTCAGCGGGAGTATGGGGTAGGTGACATGGCAGTGACGTGGCGGGTGATGTGGCAGTGACATCAACAAAGGACAGCTGACGTCAGCAGAGGGCAGTGGTAAACAGTTTTGCCCGCACTTCTTTTGGGGCTGGGCGGCTTCGGGCGGGGAGGGAGCAAACAGGTTAAACGAGCGACGCGTGTCCTTGGTATGGCAGCAAAACCATCAGTTCCCCGCGCGTTAACACTCAGCAGCTGGGGGGTTGCGAAATGGTTGCGTACTGTTGGATGTTGGAGTGGATATCGGATGGTGGACGATCGTTGGAGATGGCGGGGAGTTTAAGGTGCGGCACCGATGTATTAAACCATGTATCAGGGTTGTTTTGATTGGTCGGGCGGGGGGATGGTTATTAATTAACCGGGGGTTAATTAACTCCATTAGTGCGCGGGGAAGGTTATTAACAGGTTTCAAATAGACCATTAATCCCTTTCTAAACAGTGATATGGTCGTATTCAACCAGGGACGGGAATATTAATATTTGGGGATTTTTAGTGTATTTTATATACAATACGAGATTGGGAAATAAAGTATGGGAATTATATAATAAAAAATTAGAGTTAATATGAAAAAGATGTAAATGAATGTGCTAAGTTATAAACTTAGGATCAGGATGAAAAAGGGGTTTTTGAGGTGATATAAAGTATCTTCCCAAGTAAAATAGGGATTTACTTAAGGAAATGAGCTTTAAAATGAGATGAGTGATTTTGAGTAGATCTTAATATTTGAGGGGGGAAATTAGCAAGTGATTAGGGAAAAGTATGAAGGGGAGTTAGTTATGAAATCTGCCTCACCTGAGCCGTATCAAAAATATCTGCCTTGCACAGGTGATGGGAGTGGAAGTTAACACATTGAGAGACATGATCCATCACAAGTATCATTCTGCAACACCAATCTACCTACCCTGCCTACTTTGCCTAGCATTTTTTCCTTCTCTTTCTTTCTGTGCACTTGGACTAGCAAACCCTTATCAACTTTTCTTTTCTTTTCATGGTAAGCCTACCTAAATCTGCGCTTATTACTTCCAAGGGCTCAGATTAAACTGTTGAGCTCTTTGCTTCTCTACCTATCTACTTATCTGCCAAGATTAAATAGTTTGGCTAGATTTTATTCTCTATCTCTAAAACAGGAAATTCAAAACATGAACTAGCCAAGATTAAGCTATTTGGCCATTCATCAATTCTGGCATAAAATTTGACAGGCTGCACACAATGCCTTATTTACAGAAAATGAAAAAGTAGTGGCATTTTGGACTTGCACACTTTCCTGGTCTATTTTTGTTTGGGGTTCATTTCTTTCACTTTTTTGACCATTTTATTCTTTTTACCCTTTGATTTTTCTTTTAGGGTATACCCTCTTTACATTTTTTAAATTTTTTGATTTTTTGATAATATGGAAACCTTTGCAACAAGGAAAAGGATGAACATATTATAGAGCCCAACCAGTCAATCATGAAATATGACACCTATTGGTATAGGAGTATAACATGTTCTACATTGTATGGAATCTTAGATTAGACTCATGGTTATATGTGGTTGCCTAGATGCAAAGATGATAAATTTGTGAAAATACATTGTGAAGGAATAGATGTGCATTAAGGGAGCATCCCTTTTAATCCACATGGTACCTCACTCATGGCTCCTTTAGTGGGTGCATTGATATTTCAAGAGTCTGCTAACTATCAACATTATCACCACCATTTTCCCTAGCATTAATACACAACTACAACAATTTTGAAGGTGAGTGCAATATTACACTAGTTCTAGTGAAATGGATGAAGAGGAAAACCATAATATTATAGATGGATATAGTAAGTGGCGAGAGATTATGGAGTTCAAAGAGAATATTGATCACTGTATTCTTATGAAATGCAAAAAAATAATGTTTAAATTGGAAACAATGAGGTGCATGATAGTGATGAAGCATATGGGTTTTTTTGAACTTGTCAATTGTAATATTTAAGGAAAATGAAAATAGATAACATTGATATTGGTTATTTTTATAGGCGCCTAAGGAACTTTATGAAAACACTTTCCAAAAGGTTTTCCAAAAGGTAGGTGTGTAACTGCCTTCAATTTCCTCAATAATTAATAATTTCCATAGCTACAGATCATATAAGATATGAAATCTAATGTAAGCAACCTAATCACAAACTACTTCCTGAAATTTATCACTGAAGATGTCCTCAAGACCACATTGGCTCCCTTTGATAAGTATGCTAATAATGCTAAAGTTCACTTCAAGTAGAGTGCATGCATGAAAAACTATAATGAAATAACTCAATTATTTCTAATAAAAGTTATAAAAATAGCTAATTTCATCTTTTAAAGTAATTTACTCACTAACCTTTCATTTTGTGAATTACTTAAGAAAAACATGCTTACTGACCTAATAATGCTAGCATTAGGAGCTTTTTTTTTTAAGAGGAATGTTGGCATCACTGTAGTTCTATGTTATTAGAAATTGATCATCCAGGCACCCATATTTGGGAAAATTTCATGGGTTGTAAGAAAACCTATTTTCCATACTCATTTCTTGTTTATTGGTGAGTTTTTCATTTCATAACAATGTCTTGGACTTTTGAGGTTTCTTTTTAGTGTTGGAGACATGAAAATCTACAACATATAGTATAATGTTATAGTTGCATAATTTCTATAGCTTTACTCACAATTTTCTTTATTTACGAAGTATACAATAGAACACCTAATAAACGAAATTATAAATTGAAGGAATATGCTTCACATGAAAGAATTGAATTTTTTATTGATAAAAAATATGAAAATAATCATATTCATCTTTTAGAGTTACTTACTTACTATGTCTAACATGACATACAAAACCAACTATAACTTTATTATAAATAAACGTAAAATAAATTGCAACAATTTGAATTGTTTATAAAAATAATAACAACACATACACTATAACTTAAACTAGCATAACAACACAAGTAAAGAATAACAATAGTGTCATTGTAGTTAATAATGCTAGTGTCAATGTTGTTAATAATGTTAGTGTAATTGGTTTTGGTTGACCAATCAAATTACTTAGATCGCCTACTTAATATGGACCTATAATTACTACTTTTACATCCCCAATGTTTATCTTTGATCTAGGTGCTCTAGGATATGTTTATATTGTTGTTTGTATATTTTCTACTAATAACTTAGAAGTGGGGCCTTTGTTGTTGATGATTTTGTTGATGCTACTAATGGTATTGTTGGATATGTTACAAGGTATGTTGTTGTGGTCTATTCTAATGATGTTAGGTATTGATTTCTTAAGAAATGAAATAAACAACTTATGCTACTAGTTTTTCTTAAAGAACTAACTCAACATCTATTTGTGTTAGATCTAGTGCTTAGTAAATCTTCTTTTACCTCTATTTATCCTACTTGTGTTGGATAAGAAACTGCATCTCATTCACGAAGTTTGGATCTAGTGTCGCTTATTATTTTTCTACTCTAACTACTGGATCTACTAGTTCAACTTCTAGATTTGTTTATCTTTCCTTAGAGAGCAATTCTTAATATAAAAAACATGTTGGCAAATTTATTCATTGAATCTAAACTCTTTTAAAATATAAGTGAGCTTTACTTGTTTTGGTTCATAAAAGGCAATGAAATAGGAGTCGAGTGGTTCAGGTAAAATAATGTCAATTACAATACAAGTCATGTGATTCTTCAAACCCTTTGTTTTTAAAATTTCATGTAGAAAAAACAAACATATTCATGTATACCATCTCAAAGATACATTTTTGGGTAGTTGGCAATAATGGGTGGATAAGCGTTAGTACATAAAGTAGCCTTTGATAGTTCTAGATGATGGTGAGTGATTTAGCACTTTCAATTAAACTAAAATAGCACACCCTTAAGCAAAGGAAAGGAAACACTAAGCTCAATCAAGATGATTATGTTCTTTAAAGATGGAGGGAATGTTTTTAGATTTGGATGAAAATGAATATTTCAAATGATGAAAGAATCTCTCGTAAAAGTCTTAATAAATAACTCAAGAAAAACTACAATAGTGATATATATAATGTTGACACCTAATCATCAAGATTGGGGGAAAAAAATGTAAATAAATAAATAAGTAATGCGAACAATCATCGGGAGATGAAGTGAACAGTCTCTCCCTCATGTATATAATGAAGACCAACCTGAAGGAATAAACATACGAATCAATTTTTCTCAGAGGAGTTATTGCGTGGCCTGACATGGTATTAGAGCCAGCTCCTAAAATTAGGTTTTGTGTAACTCTTGGTGTCAGTTTCTGCCTATTTTTTGCTTATTTTGTATAATTCACACCTGCCCATTTGACCGAATTCAATGTCCCATATATACGCCGCCCCTTGATCTAATGTGCAGCCAGCTCTCATATAATCTATGGTAGGTTTCAGAGCCTGCTGCTCCACCTGCTATTGACCATTATTCTCGCTACTCATAAACATCTGAATGCTGCTCCCTCCATACAATACTCCTCCAGGTTTTTGTTATTGTTTTATGCTTGTGTCTTCCTTCCCCTTTTTATTAACAGTTGAGATTTTGTATTCTATTCCTGCATAGTGGCTCACCGGTGTCACGATGCTTCTCTCTCCTTTGAGAATAGTTTGCTGGTTCTCTTAATGGAGAATTGATTTTGGAAATCCAGAGGTAGCGACATTCACAAATGGTGTGGATTGCATGGTGAGATGTGGACTCTTCCTGGTTTCGGTAGAGTTCATGGGAGATCAACAGAGGCTCTCACTTTGCGCAGTTATTGCTATGCGACATCATGAGCCTGCACATTACATTAATTGAACCAAGACCTGCTACTGCCAGCATTACATTAACTGAACCGAGACCTCCGTTCCATTATGTTATGCATTCGCTTGTCTAAAAAAAGGGCTATTATATAGCAGTGCTTCACACAAGTCCGCTTGCCTGTCTGACATGGTTTCAGTTCGGTTTTGCTGAAGATGTATCGACTGTCTTTCATTGACATTTCAAAACGGAAGGGGTCGGTGCTGGTGGCCAGAGGAACAGTCTAATCGAGGAGTTAATCAAGGTGACTGATTTAAATTATTTAATGCTTTAACACAGTGTAATGCCTCTCAAACTTTAATTGAAGAGTTCGACGTGTCGGAACACTGTGAGGGTGCATTGAATGGCATAAATGGTGTGTTTGAGTGGTATGTTGTGCGTTGAAAAAAAAAATGTTTTGAAAGTCCATAGTTACACTATTCATGCATTGGTGTAATATCGTGTAATGGCTATGCGTGAGACCATGTGCAGAATAGTACTATGTTTCAATATAGTTTGAATACTCTAAGTTTTTCACTATAGTACTATATTTCAATATAGTACTGTCATACCAATGCCTCTTTGAATTGTAATTTTTTTAAAATTACCACCAGAAGTACAATTTTACTGTACATTGGCAGAAGTATTTTTCTATCAGCAAAAGTATTTTTACAGTTTACAGATTTTTGCCAGCAGAAGTATTTTTTTACAGTATGCATTCAATCATATCTATTGTGGGAATAGTTCTCATTGGCAAGGAGAACTATCCTGAGTGGTCCCATATGATAAAACACACCCTCATTTTCAATGAGTTGTGGAAAGGAGTGTGTGTCGGAGACGGAGACAAAGAACTAGAAAAACCTACCTGAGACAAAGAGCTCATCTGGGAAAATAAGAATAGCAAAAGCTTCTGCATTAATCGAAGCATCTATAAATGAAGAGGTGATTCGCCATATTTCGCCATTTTCCACTGCCTTTGAATCCCTACAAAAGCTAAAAGAACTCTATGACTCACATTCTACACTTGAAGTTGTTCAACTCATGATTAAACTCTTCACTCTTGAACTGCAAAATAATGATCCTCTTGCTCTTGCATCTGAAGTAAAGTCTATAATGCATGATATCAAATCCACTAAGGTTGAATTGGATATTCCTCTTATCGCTTTTCTCAAGGCACTTTATCCTATTTACTCCAATTATCTTGAGTCATTGCAAGCAAATGGAAATCTCAAAGATATCACCTTTGACTCTCTTGTGAAAAAGTTTGCTGAAAGAGAGAAAGATTTTGGAAAGAAGACAACCCCTGAATCTTTTGAAGACACTGTGTGCCTTTCTCATAAAGAAAAGAATCCTGCTAAATATTCTTCCAGAGGAAGAGGTGGACGAAGAGGAAGAGGAAGATATTTCAGAGGCAGGGGGGCAGACACTCTCAAGGAGAAAAGGAAGATTTGCACAGTATACACTACAAAAGAAATGGATCACGTGATGCCTCTACATGCAAGCTACTATGGGACAAAATTGAGCAGCAAAGAAACCAGCAGAAAGGTAAAAATGATGATACAGAAAAAGGTAAAGCACTGAATCTGCTCATATGTTGTGGCACAATGTAATATTGGAGTAAATGAAGATTTATTTAATGCTTCACTTGCTTCTTGGAAAAATGATTGGTTGCTTGATTCAGGAGCAACCTGCCACATGACTCACAGAAAAGATTTTTTTGAAGAATTTACTGACAATGTTGATGGAGCAGTATACTTTGTAGGCCAATCAAAAATCAATCCATCAGGGCTTGGCACAATCAGGCTTAAACTGCCTGGTCTTCCAGACTTTCTTCTGCATTATGTTCTATATCTCCCACAGCTCAAGAGAAACTTGCTGTCCTTGGTCCACATCCGCTAGCAAGGTCACTCCATTCATATTTTGATGGCAAGTTTGAGGTAATAAAAGCATCTGCCCACTCACTTGTCATGAGGGGAATAGAAGAAGAAAGGCTTCTCAAGCTACAAGGAACCTCTGCTCGTGCACAACATTTCTCATACAATTCTCATTATGAAGAAGGTACACTTCCATCAAGTTTATTATGGCATACTAGATTTGGACATTTGAACTATGACAGCCTCCGCTTGTTGAAGAAAAATGGTGTTGCTGGTTTGCCTACAATTCCTAGGAAATTTAAGCAATGTGATACTTGTATTCTAGGAAAGCATAGCAAACAGTCTTTTCATGATTCACATTCAAGAGCACATAGAAAAATTGAACTCATTCATTCAGATTTATGTGGTCTAATGCCTGTTCCTTCTGCAAATGGAAATAAATATATGATGACATTTATTGATGACTACACCAGAATGTGTTGGGTTTATTTATTAACGAACAAATTTGATGCTTTTCAAACATTCAAGAATTTTCATAAATGGATTGAAAATGATGCACAATCTCATATTGGGTCTATTTGCACCGATAATGGAAAAGAATATACATCAAATGAATTTGAAAACTATATTCTCCAACATGGGATCAAACATCAAACAACTGTGCCTTATAATCCCCAACAGAATGGTGTAGCTGAAAGAATGAATAGGACAATCTTAAATATGGTACGATCCATGCTCTTCTTCAAAAATGTAAAGATAATGTTTTGGGCTGATGCTGTTCAATGTGATGCATATATAAAGAATAGATTTCCATCTAATGCTATTAGAAACAAGACTTCATATGAAATGTGGTATGGACATGTTCCTTCGGTAAAGCATCTCATGGTCTTTGGTTCCACTTGTTATGCCTTGATACCAAAGGTACATAGAAAAAAACTTGGTGCTAGAAGTCGTAAGTGTATCTTCCTGGGGTATTCAAACACCTCCAAAGCATACCGTCTCTATGATCAAGTAAATAAAAATTTTGTTGTATCTAGAGATGTAATTTTTCTTGAATCATCCAAAATTGACAATGTTGTTGAGAAACAACTTGATTGCTTGGATAGATTCGCAAAAGCAAAATCATTTCAAGAATTTGATAATCAGATTCCACATCTTGAAGGGGGGATTTCTATACTAGATCAACATGTGGAATCTTCTTATGAAGAACACTCTCCCCTGCATGAAACTCCAACAACGGATGATTCTTTAAGTGATGTGATTGACAGAATTGGGAGACTCAATCTTGATTCAGTCCCAACTCAATCAGCGGAGCAGCCTAGACCATCTGAAAAAGGTCCCCCAAAGTGGTTGACAAAGACACTTGAAAGTGTTCATCCTGATGAGATTGGAAAGACAGGAACTAGAAATTCAAACCGGCAAAATGGAGGTGATGTAGATGACTCTAATTCACCTGTTTATATGGATGTTTCTTATGATTGTGAATTGAACTTGTCTATAGATTTTGAACCAACTTCCTTCAAAGAAGCTGCTTCTCATGATGAGTGGAAAGAAGTGATGCAAAAGGAGTATGATGCTCTCATAAAGAATGACACTTGGAAGCTGGTTGATCCTCCATTAGGAATCAAACTAATTGGCTGCAAGTGGGTCTACAAGAACAAGTATAAAGCTGATGGACCACTTGATAAGCATAAAGCTAGGCTTGTGGCAAAAGGTTTTGCACAGAAGGAAGGGGTCGATTCTGAGGAGAAATGGGCTACCATTTGGACACTCTTTGCCCTAGCAGCTCAGAATGGTTAGAAAGTCCATCAAATGGATGTAAAAACTGCTTTCTTGAATAGAGATCTAAAAGAGAATGTTTTTATGTCCTAGCCTGAAGGATTTGCTGTGAAAGGACATGAACATAAAGTATGCAAACTGGTGAAGTCCTTGTATGGCCTCAAACAAGCACCGTGAGCGTAGTATGAAAAACTAACTAAGCACCTTCTAAAAATTAATTTTCAAACTTTATGATCTTGATGATGCAACTTTATTTGTCAAGAAAGTTGGAAAAATAGTTGTATATCTTGTGGTATATGTAGATGATATTTTAATGTCAGGGAACAATGAAAGCTACATTGCATCCATAAAGAAGGAATTGGGGAAAAGTTTTGAAATGACTGATTTGGGCTATGTTCATTACTATCTTGGTATTGAAGTAACCCAACATCCGAAGTCCATATTTCTTTCTCAAAAGAAATACATTGGAGATCTGTTGAACACGTTTGGCATGACAGAATGCAATCCTCTTACTACTCCAATAGAACAAAACTTAAAGCTCACAACTATTGAAGGAAAGAATTTGAAGATGCAACAAAGTATAGACAGCTTGTAGGAAGTCTCAACTACCTAACTACTACCAGACCAGACATTTCGTTTGCTGTTGGAATCCTCTCCAGGTTTAGGCAAAAGCCTTGTGAGGGACATTGGTTTGCTGTAAAAAGATTTCTAAGGTACTTGAAGTGAACTCAAGACTTTGGAATCAAGTATACACAGGTGGACGACTTCAGCTTGATTGGATACTCTGATTTAGACTTCGATGGAGACAAAGAAACTGAGGTATCTACTTTAGGATATGCTATGAGTCTTGGATCAAGAGCTGTCTCCTGGGGATCACGCAAACAATCAGTTCCAACAAATTCCACAATAGAAGCAGAATACATGGCAGCAGCTGAAGCAACAAGAGAAATTGTGTGGCTCGGGAAAATTCTTGAAGATTTGCAAGTAAAACAAGTACAATCAACTCCACTCATGATTGACAATACCTCTGAATAAAGTTGGCCAAGAACCCAAAATTCCATGATCGAACGAAGCACATCAATACTAAATATCATCTGATTCGACATCACGTTGAGGCCAAAACAATCCATCTCCGTCATTGTTCCACTAATGAGCAAATTGCAGACATCTTCACCAAAGCGCTTGGAAGAGAAAAACTTGAACGATTCAGAATGATGCTTGGACTCACCAACATCCCTTCAGATTAAGGGGGGGAATGTTGACACCTAATCATCAAGATTGGGTGAACAAAATGTAAATAAATAAATAAGTAATGTAAACAATCATCGGGAGATGAAGTGAACAGTCTCTCCCTCATGTATATAATGAAGACCAACCTGAAGGAATAAACATACGAATCAATTTTGCTCCGAGGAGTTATCACCTGGCCTGACATATAATTCTTTTAAGAATTACTGAAAGAGTAAGAAGTTATCATGTATTTCTAAACCATTTTAAACTCAATCACGATGATTATGTTGTTTAAAGGTTGAGGGATTCTTTTTTTTTTTGGATGAAAATGAATATTTCAAAGGATGAAAGAATCTCTTGTAAAAGTCTCAATAAATAATTTAAGAAACATAATATATATATATATATATATATATATATATATATATATATATATATATGAGAATTATTGAAAGAGTAAAAAGTTATCATGTATTTCTAAATCATTTTTGAAATTATATATTTTAATATATTTTTCATTATTTTATTGTTTTATAATTTATAATTTTAAGTTTTATAATTATGTTTATTTTATTTTGGGATTGGATTTTAAATTTTTGAATTTAATTATTAATAATATTAAATGGATAGTAGAGATTTAACCTTAGTAGTATATTCTAGAATATTATTAATAATATTCACATATCAAAGATTGAGATTTATCTCAAAAAGAGTTATTTCTTCTCTCTTTTTAATTAAATTGATTAATAAAAACAATAATGTCATATAATAAGTATGATGTGAAATGAATTATAATTTTTTGAGCATGTAGTATTTATACACCATGGTATTCTAACAAAACTTATTTATATATTAAGAATCTCTATAGTAATATGGTAGTGGATCTCCATAGCTAATAAACTTGTTACATGTTTTCTTAATATATATATGTTTAAGTCATATACAAATTCTTTTTATAATTAATAATACTAATAATTTAAAATAAAGTTATAATTTAATTATTTTTTATCTAATTTTAACAATATAAAATATACCTTGAAATAAAAGTCAATAATTTTTATAAATTTTTTTCCGAAGGTGGTAAAACCTATCAACTCAGGTGTCAAACCAACAGTGAGGACAGCCATCTCTGGCTGCTATCCGCGAATGCTGGGTTTGCAATAATTTTTATAAATTAAAATCAATAGACTTTTAATATTTACTGTCTATTTAATTTATATAATTACATTAATATAATATATTTCTTTTTACTTTAAATTATACAATTATATTGCTACTCATAACATAATTAAAAAATATGGAATAAAAAAATAAAATCTCAACTACGGGATTCTACTTCTTAATTTACAATTTTCCTTTTGGAAAATATAAAATCTAAACTAATTATCGTTTAAATATAATTTATAGGTGTAATATCAATGTGACATGACGTTCTCACTGTTAAATCATCACAATGATTCACCTAGTGATATAACAACTTTGAAGCCTTTCCACCGTAGTTACCCAGTTCCGTCGTATTCGGCGGAAATAATTCGTAAGTTCGCGGATACTAATTATTCGTCAATTTTAATTTGATACGGAAATATTTGATTAATAAAAAATTATAATTTATAAATTAAAAAGAGTTATAGAAATCTTATAACTTGATATTGGTTGGAAGTTTTTTATTAGAACATTGCAAAGGGAAAAAAAAAAAAAAATTCTATCAAGAAATTAGAATAGAAAATAAATAGTTTTTATTAAAACGTTATAGAGAAAAAGAGTAAGTTTTATATAATAAAAAGGTTGCAAATTTTCTAAAACATATTTTTTTTTAATTTGTAATTTTTTTGGACGATAGTTATGACAATGTTGGAGATATTGTAAATCAATGGAAAATAAAGGTAGTTAATATACACACTTAATTTTTAATAAAACATAATTTTTTTTGGTATTTGGAAATTATTTGAAATTTATTTTTAATATATAATATATTTTTTATATGAATTTTACTATTTAGTTTGTGTAATTTAAATTATTAAATTTATTTATTTGTTTTTTAATCTATCATACAAATAAATTTGATGCATTTTGTCTTTTATGTTAAAGTTACTAGAGAAATTTATTCTTGGAGAGAGTGAGTGCATTAGTTACGTGCGAGACTTAGATTAGGAATTTGTTTCTATTATCTAGGTGGTTGTTCTAACCTCCCTATTTGCTTGTAAACTATATATTTTTGATTGATAATGAGAAACATGTAGAACGTTCTGCGAGAGGCAATCTTGAGATGAATCCCTCACTTGAGGCTGTTCAGTTTGTTGAATATAATTTTTGTCTTCCAGGTTTTAACATGGTATCACAACTTGGGGGTTGAGTGAGTCAAAGCCAAATTCTTTGGTGATTGGTTGAGTGCCTGGGCAAGATTGTGGCCTTGAGTGGTGCAAAGAAAGCTTGGTGAGGAGGCGGAGCATGGGTCTTTTTTTCGCAGTTGTCTATAATGCGACTTTTTGAAAGCCTTTCCGGCGTGTTTTTCCGGTCGAAATCCAGCAGGAATTTATTGGAATCGCAAGTTTGATAGCTAGTCTCTGCACAATGAAAGCGTTCCAGGGGTTTTTCAGGGTGCTGAATCCAAATATGCAGTTAAAAAACCATTTTAACTGCAACAAATCAAGATTTAACCTCAATTTCTTCCGCCGGATTCCGTCACCAGAATCTCCAAAAAATCGCATTATAGACAACTCCCTTTTTTTCTATTATCAGTGCCCTTTCTCTCAGCGTGGGCCATTAGCGTGGATTTGAATGAAAAAAAGGAGTTGCTCCACGTGGAGGTTGACCCGTGGAGTTTGACCGGATTTGAGGCTGCCGAAGCGGCTCAGTGTGCTGCGTGGGGGTCGGAAATCGTGGATCTGCTGCAATTGCAACAGTGGAGGCGGATCTGGTATGGTGTGGATTGGACATTGTTGATTGGTGTTGAATGCCGCGAACCAGTGGTTGTCTTGGCTTGTTTTCATGTCCGTTTTGGTTCTAGTTCTGCGTTAGTGGTTCTAAATCTGTTGCATTGCCTAGAACCGGCCTGCCAGTCAAGCGACCTACGTCTGGGTTAAGCAGCTAACGAGTGTGGTGCGACCAACTTGCAAGTGATTTGACGCAACGAATGTAGCATTGAGGGTTGGATCCTGCATTAGATAGAGCCTATCTATGAAAGCCGAGCAGTCAACGGATCTGGTGTGACCACTAGGATCGCAAGTCTGGTAATCAGATCAGTGTGTGGACAACATTTAGAGAAAGCATTGAGAGGTCGAGGCGGTGCACTTACCTATAAGGAAAAGATCCACATATCCAGCAATGCAGAGGCGCAGCGGAATTTGTGGTGTGGAGGTCGGGCTGGAGGCCGAGTGGTTGCACTAAGTGGAAGCGACTGCACTCAATGGAACCTAATTGTCAAGGGAGATCGAGTCGTGGTCATTGAGAGCCCATTTGAGGGCATATTTGCTTGAGACTGAGTAGTCCACTGCAACTCAGATATTTCAATTGTCGGACATCTTGCGTTGCATTGAGATCCGACTGTTATGAGTTTCCCTTGCTTGCTGCTCCTCTCTAGGGTTAAATTAGCTCCTTTGTGGGGTTAAATGTTGTTATTCATTTTACCGTGGGCTCTCACGAAGGTCGGGCCTATTGGCAATTCGACTTATAATGAAGTTGCCGAAGGTGAAGCAGTGGCCGAAAGTCAAAGGGCCTGATATTCGAAGGTTGAGAGAAAAGGTGTATTGAAACCCATTTTATTTTTTATTTTTTTTAAGGGGTTATAACATTTTTTAAAAGTGTTGGGTGCATTTGATAGGGGGTTTCTATACATTTAAAAAGGAGTCATATTTAAAAAAAAAGAGAGGGTTTCTATATTTTAAAAAAGGGGAGGGGCGAGGTGATTTTGTTCTTTTTGCATCCAATTGAAGGAGTTATTTTTTTCAGAGGGAGCACCTATTTCACCTATTTCTTTTTGAGATCATTCCTAGAGATAAATCTATTTTTTAATTGCTGGAGGTCGAAATTATTTTTGAGGGAGACCTGTCAAGATGAATAACCAGATGGCAGAGGCATATATGAACAAGAGTAATAAGCTCGACGGATCCAATTATTCTAATTGGAAATTTAAGTTGCAGACCCTGCTGGAGGGGAAAAACGCATGGGCAATTGCAAGCGGTGATGAGTTGAAGCTGACCATAGCTACAGGCGGAACAACAACAACAATCCAGGATTGGGAAAAGAGGGAGAACAAAGCAAAAGTGTTGTTAAAATTTTCAGTGAAAGATTGCATTATCCCTCACATCCGAAAATGTAAATCAGCAAACGACATCTGGAAAACTCTCAAGGACTTGTACGAGATCAAAAAAAAACATCGCCTATTGTTTCTGAAAAGAAATATTCTCTCCATTAAAATGAAGGAGAATGAATAAGTGACTACATTCATCTCTCAAATCAAGGAGCTCATAGATAAGTTGGGCAACATAGGAAAGACAATGTCAAACACTGATCTCGTCACGATCACCATGAATGGTATGACTAATGACTATCAGATTTTTATCACTGGCTTGAATGTGAGAGAGAGCCCCCAATTTTGAAGAATTGACAGGGATCTTGATGCAAGAGGAAGAAAGAAGGATGACTCTGAAACCCCAGAATTCAGATCTTGCTCTAATGGCAAAGAAGAAGCTTTTAAGAGGGAAGGCAAGTGTGGGACAGAAAGGCGAAAGTACACCACAAAGAAAACCACCTCAAGGTATGTTTTCAAATAGAAGTGATTCAGGCCCGAAATATCTTTATTGTGGTAAGAATGAGTTGGTCACATTGCTAAAAATTTCCATAAGGAGAAGTTTGATTAAGGTCTCCATAGACATGAGAAGCATGCAGGGCAGTTTGCTGATGAAGGTCAGAATCAGAATCTCATATTGTTTGTATATGATTTTGCGTTCTCCGCTGAGGATGATGAAGAAGAAACTTGGTTTGTGGACTTAGGAGCTTCCACTCACATGACAGGTAACAGACATTGGTTTGAGAATTTTAAAGAAACCAACAGTGGTGCAAATATCTACCTTGGTGATGATAGAGGGTACCAAATCAAAGGGTATGGTAATGTTCCTGTCATTTTTCCTGATGGAAATATTAGACATATTTAAAATGTAATGTATGTACCCGGAATAAAAAAGAATCTGATCTATGTTTATATGATAACAGATCAAAATCTTAAGGTAGAATTTTTAAAGTCTTATTGTGTTATTAAAGATCTGTTGGATTGTATGAAGCTAATTGCATCAGGTATTCGAGTGGGAGGATTGTATAAGCTAGATGTAAAAAAAGCACCACACCAAGCCTTGACATCATCAGTTATGACTGCAGAAGGCTTATGGCATCAAACATTCGGTCATATCAATTTCAATGACCTAATGCTACTTTAGAAATGAGGTATGGTCAATGGTCTTCCTGTTTTAAAGAACGTTCATGTTCACTGTGAAGCATGTGCTCTTAGGAAGATGCATAGAGATGAGTTTCCTGTAAATATAGATAGAAAGAAGAGAGATATACTAGAGCTTGTGCACACAAATTTGTGTGGGCCGATGCAAACGAGGTCATTAGAAGGTGCCTATTATTCTTCGCTTGGATGAAGGGGGAGAATACAAGAAGGGTGGTTTCATCAAATATTGTAAGGACCATGGGATAGTTCACCAGTTCACAGTACCCCACACTCCTCAACAAAACGATGTTGCAGAGAGGAAAAATAGAACCTTTGTGGAGTGTGTTCAAAGCATGTTAAAAGGTAAGAATTTGTCTAATGGGTTTTGGGCAGAAGCAATAAATACTGCAATATATTTGAAGAATAGGAGTCCAACAAAAAGCCTTGATTTTAAAACTCCATTTGAAGCTTTATTATGTTTTAAGCCTGTAGTTAATCATTTAAGGGTTTTTGGCTCCAAATATTTTGCTCATCTTCCAAAAGAGGATAGAAGAAACTGGATTCAAAGGCCATTAAATGCATTTTTCTTAGGTACTGCGCGAAGTTTAAAGCTTATAAATTGTTTAATCCCTCTACTCATGAAATGTTTGCAAGTAGAGATGTAATATTGCATGAGCAGGTTGATGATGGAAGCCATGATAGAAGTAATGAAGAATGACACATGCCTTTACTACTAGAAGATGAAAGTGATGAAAGGCACAAGCTTGAGTAGCAACAACAAAAAAATGAAGATGTGGATGGTACAAACAAGTCCACCAAGGGATGATTAGAACATATTTGAAGCCAGTCCACCACTCACAAGATTAGGTAGGCAAATTCAGTTGCTAGCAAGATATAGGGATCATGCTCTTATAAATAGTATGTTAAATGTTGGTGAAACCTCTAATTATAAATAAGCAAGTCAATATAGTGAATAGAGGGCATCCATGGAAGAGGAATATGAGTCAATAATTAAAAACAAAACCTGGGATCTAGTTGAACTACCTGAAGGAAAAAAACCCATAGGTTGCAGATGGTTATATAAGACTTAATTTAAAACAAATAGGAGCATAGAAAAATATAAAGCTAGGCTAGTTCCAAAGGGGTGCTCAGAGAAAGAAGGCATACACTATGAGGAAATCTTTGCCCTTTTAGCTAAATTAAACACAATTAGAATGTTAATTGCTTTAGCTACCAAACATCATTGGATGATACACTAGCTAGATGTGAAATCTGCATTCTTAAATGGGGAATTAAAAGAAGAAGTGTATTTAATGCAACCTGAAGGGTTTGTTAAATAGGGGGAGGAACATTTATTCTATAGATTGAAGAAATCATTGTATGGACTAAAACATGCACCTAAGTCGTGGTATGATAAAATTGATTCATTTTTTCTACAACATAGTTATAAAAGAAGCAGTAATGACCCTAATCTTTCTACCGTGTTTGATGAAAAGGGGAAAATTGTTTTGATTTCTTTATATGTAGATGATCTTATCATTACAGGAAATGCTCATGAACTCATTAAAGAAATCAAAGAGAAGATGTCATAGGTTTTTTAGATGAAAGACCTCAAAGAGTTACACTATTGATTGGATCTTGAAGCCTGGAGGGATTCTGGCCAGACTTTTCTGTCTCAGGGAAAGTGTGTTAGGAGTTTATTGAAAGAGTTCAGAATGGATCGCTGGAAAGCTGCATCAGTGACTTTACAACAGAATACCAAACTTCAGAATAATTATGGTTCTAAGGAGGTCGATGCAACATAGTATAGACAACTGGTTGGGAGTGTAATTTACTTGACTACAACTAGGTCAGATTTGGCTTTTGCAATCAGTGTATTGAGTCAATTCATGTCAAAGCGTCTTGAGAATCATTGGGTTGTAGCGAAAGACATCTTAAGGTATCTTCTAGGAACCTTAGACTTTGGTATTAAATATACTAATTCGTTTGCTGTTAGATTGACAGGGCTCTCATACTTAGATTGGGCCGGAAATCTAGATGACCGATGATACATAACAGGTTATGCATTCAACATTGGGTCTAGGGTTATTGCATGGAGCAACAAGAAGCAAAACACTGTATCCTTGTCTTCAGCAGGGGCAGAGTATCAAGCAATGTGCAGTAAGATGTGAGGCACTTTGGTTGAGGAGACTTCTCTAGGATGCCAGAGAAGAACAAAAAGATGCAAATTTTATCAGATGTGATGATAACTAGAGCTTAATCAAACTTGCAAATAATCCAATGTTTGATAAAAAACCCAAGAATATTGATACACAGTTTCACTTTGTTAGGGAGAAGGTTCAGTCAAAGGAAATCCATATTGAATATTGTAATACTTGTGACAATGCTAGAGACATTTTTACCAAGCCTCTTGGAATTATAAATTTGAGTTATTTAGGGGGATATTAGGAGTACTAGTGAACCCTTTCTCCATTAAGGCGGAGTGTTAAAGTTAATAGAAATGTATTCTTGGAGAGAGTTTAGTTACCTGTAAGACTTAGATTAAAATTTTGTTCCTATTTTCTAGATGGTTGTTCTAACCTCCCGATTTGCTTGTAAATTATATATTCTTGATTGATAATGTGAAGTGTGTAGAGCATTCTGCCACTCATAGTCTCCACATGAAGTCCTCACTTAAAAGCTATTAAGTTTGTTGAATATAATTTTTGTCTTTAAATTTTTACCATCTTAATATTTCTAGATTATCTTAAATAAAGAAAACACTAATGTAAAAGGTAAAGGTAAATAAACCAGAATTATGAAAAAAAAAAAATCTTCAAATATTGATTAAAATTATAGGATATTTCATTTTTTTCAAAATTTGAAAAAGAAAATCAATATATTAGAATTGTAAGATCTATATTTTGGATTTTTTCCCTAGAATTTTACACAATCAAACTTTTTTTCCGTATGGAATGGAATTCGAATTCTAATTTAATTCGAATTTGGTAATATGCTTTCCACCCTTAAAATATGTGGCAATGCTGTGATGAGAATGATAGGACTGGGAAGAGGGAAAGTCATTTAGATAGGGAAAAATAAAATAAAATATATAGCTGCATATAGCCTACGTTTTGAACAAGAAAAAGCAAAATCACGTCTCTCATACAATAACGAAGTATCTCAATCATGACAATAACGAAGTATCATTTTCCAAAACTTATTTATATTTATTGAGGTAGTCACCTACCTGTATTTAAAATTACAGAACCAGTCCCTTCGAGGGTTGGTTATCATGACCGGCATGCTTGAAATCGATCCGAATTTGTGAAGATCTAACTCAAGTTTATCCAGATATGAACCAGAGCCACGGAAATATGATCTAAATGACAGGGAAACCATCAATTTCGACCAGAAAAAGATGGATCGTGGCCTGTAATTTTAAGTGGAACTGTGTGTGCGTTCAGATTGGAAGGGGTATCCAATTGGGAATTCCAATTGCAAATCCAAATCCCAATTACTGTACGACGTAAGATTCACAGTTATTACTTAATTATGAAAACATGGCATCACAGTTAGTACTTAATTATGAGAACATGGCATCTACAATGCCAGTCTCGATTGTAAATTTTGGAAACATTATCCAGAATTTAACAGACAGCGAGATCAATTGTTTGACCTACAATTATAACTTCACTCGTATCACTTGGATTCTGAGATATTACTATAATCTATTATCGAAATATGTTATGCATAACGGACCATGTTTTAACGTATCTTTTTAATAGGAAGTTTGAAATTCGCAAGAAAAGGTCGAGTATCATCAACTGCCCGTTGCTGTCTTCTTACTGAATTTATGGCAGGTCGAATTATTTGTATCATTATTTATGACAGAAGACCTTCCAGAAAAGCTGAGGGCCAGACACACCAGTTCACCTCGTTGGCGGTGCCCAGGGTATGGTGAAACATTTGATGCCAAGCGTTGGCGTATATGGGTCGCTTCTACTATTTATTGGGAATCCTCATAACTTTGTTCTGCATCTCAGCATTTGAACGTCGGCTTTGAGTGGAGGGATATATCTCTGTGAGTGAGATAAGTGTGAGACATGGCTGGGAATGGGGTGGTGAAGGTTGTGTTTGCGTTTGGGCTTGTGGCTGCAGTGATGAGTGCGTTCGGTTTAGTCAGAACGGAGGGTGCGATATCATGCAACAATGTCGCGAGTGCCTTCACTCCATGCGCTGGATATCTGATGGGAAATGCGATCACCCCTGCTCCGGGTTGTTGTCCTTCCCTTAAGGGGTTAGACTCTCAAGTTAGGGACACCCCTGATAGGCAGGCTGTTTGTAACTGCCTGAAGGATCAGGCAAAGACACTTGGGGTTAATTTCGGTAGGGCTGCTAATCTGCCCGTTCTGTGCAAGATCAACGACATCAACGTGCCTGTCAGCCTTGACGTTGACTGTACCAAGTATGTCTGCCAATCACCTCTTCCTTTCACTATTCTTTCATTCTTTCATTCTAACTGCGCAAGCTTCATTTTGACAAATATCGGATTATTGAAACGTGGTCTGGTGGTACCGAATGTGGGCTGGTTTAGCCAGCGCTTTTGTAATAATGGAGTACAAGTATATTAGTTTGTCTATGAACTTGTTATAAAGTTGGAGCCACGACATGCCGTTTTGAGCGTTTCGCAGTTACTCCGAAGAATGATCTCTTTTACTGTTTCTGTAATGCATTTAAGCGAATAAATGATGCCAGCCAGCTTTTTAATTTTGTCTATTGTTACATTGCCAACTCCTTTTTCCAGTTCAATGAGCCTGAATTTGAGTAGCTGTAGTCAAAATTATAATGCGTTTACTCTCTAGAGTATCATGGTCATCAATTTAGTTCCTCTACGTTCTGTGGCAATGGTGCAACACGTAGGATATTTCTGGTACATTTTTTGCGTTGCTTGAAATTCTAGATTTTTATGCATAATTAAGTACGGATGAATACAATCTTAATTTTCAATAGAGCATTAACAGCTTTCTGGTAAACGCTCGTTTGACCTTTCCAGGTAGCATCATTAAATTTTTGAGGATTCTTTTTAATAGGCTTATCTTTATCTTGATTATGGATATTGGAAATATTTCATTAACAAAAGGATTGGGAAGTAAAATAATTAATTTTATTTTGACTAGAGTTAAAGAATTGATTGGGTTGTTATTATAGTTTATCGAATTTTATAATAATTTTATTTTTTCTTGTTAAATTAAATTAAGCATAACAATTAAAACAAAAGAAAGGTTATTTCAATTATATAACTCGTATACGACTCGTTGAAATGCTTAGTCAACAAAAACTTATTTGAATTCCCAAAAATGATATCTAATATAAAGCCCTTCAAAAATCTTTCAATACTTAAATACAAAAGAGTGAATGGAGCTCTACTTGAATGGTTCATGAGACACAATACTTGCTAAAGTTTTGCAAATGGGGTAGCAAGCTAAGTGGTCTTCAAGGAAAATTTTAAGGATGAAAATTTATTTTAATGTTTAGAAATCTTGACGAATCTCACTAGTTCATAATATGCAATATGTAAATTGTTTTGCAATAATTCTGCAAAAATATTCAAATTTCTAATAATTTTATGCAATCTACAGTAAAATAATTTTATACTAGAAATTGTGGGCGAATAATTTTTAGAAAAAATGGGCATTAGCGAATCTTTTTTTTGGAAAAAAACACAGATAATTAGCCCATTTGTGAATATTAGCCCCTTAAATTTTCCTTGGTGGGCTTGAATGTGGGGAAAGCTCCACTGTTAAGTGTGCTTGATCTAGAGGCGATCTTGAATGGGTGACCACCCGGGAAGTTCTGGTTACTGGGTGCAAGCCCCAGAAGTGATGATTGACGCTACGTGATTCATTTCACTAGTTTCAATCCCACTTCTTCACCCCTCTGAGCATCACCCGATGTAATGAGTGCTAAGTGGACTATTCAAAAATCATAAGAAATTAGTGAGTTACGACTACCTCTCATGGAAATGGTCATAGATGAATGAGTTACTTAACGCAGTTGACTCTCATGGAAATGGTCATAGATGAATGACTTAACACAGTTGAATTCCAAAAAATGATATCTAATATAATGCACTGTGAAAACCCCTCAATACTCTGTTATCTTTGATATCTAAACCAATATTATTATATGCATAAATATGCCAAAATATTTGGAAAACTTGACAAATTTTACAACAAATACTAGTTAACGAATTGATTACATCTTCGATCCATTTACACAAACTGATACAAAAATAGACCATGATTAAGAATGAGTGAGAGAGACTCTTAGTAAATCATAAAAGTCTAGAGATTTATGGGAGTTGGAGTTTTTCTCTTTAAGGTATTTCCTACTTCTTGTCAAAGGAGGAGAGGGACCTGGTCTGAAAAGGACGGAGAAGAGGACACATTATCTTCTTCCTTCCTTTTTACTGCTACAATATCACCTTCCTTCTTTTTCTCCCTTTTTAGTAGGTGTGGCTTCCTTTTTTTACCTAAGTCCTTGTTTTGGGTTTGTTTATGAGATGTATGAAAGGCCTCTTCTAATAACCTTTGAGAGCCTAGCTCTTTTTCCTTCTTTGCATCTCCACTTTTAACATTTCTATTAGTGCACTGACCACTTTTGTATGCGTTTTTTCACAAATTACCCTTTCACTCTTTAATTTTTTATTTTCAAATTCATAAGCCAAAGATCCCTGATGGTTTGTGGTGCTTCTACGAGAATGAAATACCTCTTCCCTTCTGATGTAGTGTCTTCCTCTATGAGTAAATTTTCTTCAGTTGGGACATCTTTGAGGGGAGCCATATCATTTTGAACCTCATAACTCATGCATTGGGAGTTGACCATCTTGATCTCTTCAGGCATTGGATCGAGGATTTCCCCTTCTTCATCTACCTGATTGAAGACATCAAATTTGTTCCCCGCCAAACCTTTATTATTGTTAGAGGAGAATCATTCAACTTTAGAAATTGATTTCTTTCAAGAGGGATGATCTCTAGGTCTAATATCATTTCTCTTTGTTAGGAAAAATACAGAGTAGGGGGGTTGAATTCGTATTTTTAATTCACTTTATCTTTCAATTTCATATACAAAATTATGTACGTTATTGTTCTTAAAGAAACTTGCATATATACGCAACTTTAGTGAAGGAAACAATCATATATCATATTTATTAATTTTTCATGTATTCCATCAGATGTTTATATTTAACCATTGCATCATTAAATCAATAACTTTCTAGTATTTAGTAAACGACAATAAAATCATAGCACATAGGAAACACTCATAGAACACTAGAATTTTAGGTGGAAACCCAATGTGGGAGAAAACCATCGCTATCATTGTCTATGCCTTCTTTCTTATTATATAAATAATATCTCCATTACATTTTGTATTGGTGCAGACTCTTACTAGCATGCAGACACCCACTTGCAACATGCTACAACCTCCACTCATTCTCCATCATCCACAAAAACAGAGATACAACCCCCTAAACTCATTTATCAGCTCCTACCAAAAGGGAGCTCCTACCCCTAATATGGAGGCTACAACCCTCAACACCTTGTGGACCACTTTTCATAATGTTTCAGACTAGATCCACTTGTCAAACAATCATCAAACAACATGGAGGCCACTTTTAATCAATTTTTCATACTGGACCCACACAAACAATAGTCCCAAAACAATATCTAAACTGAAATACTAAAATAAAATCCTGAATCAATGAATTTCTAAAAATCATTTGAATCTCTAAAGCATCAAACTACTGAATACATATTACAACCAAAACAACTAAACTTCAAAATATATACGCAACTATTCTTAATAGAACCTGTGTATATACACACTTCCTCTGCATAAAAATTGTGTACAGATCTCATATTATTGAACACTGAATCTTTCCACTAATAGTATCATCAAGAAGAACTGCAAACCCTAACCAGATCTAATTCAGAATATATACGTGCTTATAATTAAGAAGACTAGTGTATATACACGCTTATGATGTGGAACACTTGCATATAGATATGAACATATTGAAAATACACCGTTGAATATATACGTGTCCAGAAATAGATCCACGTATGTATGCAACAATTCAGAAGCAAACTAGCGTACCGATCTTAAATCATTGAATCAATCCTTCATTTTAAACGAAAGACATATTGCACATAGCTTACTATCAAGTCATCAGATTACTAACAACACATTCATATCATGACATAACTTATAACAAGAAATCTATCATTAAACATGCAAATCAAACAATCATATATTTCAACATGTCTTCAGATATTTCATATTTGAGTCTTCTCCTTTCTTCCTCATGCACATCTATTTCAGATCAGATCCATATAAATAAACCATTTACTAGCACACGCAACACCTTGATCTCCATCTCTTTATATAGCTTCTGACTTAGTCAATACCTTAGGTAGATCCTTTGGTAATGTCGTTAGTATTTGTTTACACGATCAAATTAACGTTGTCACTCCAATTACTATGGGTCAATACCATGGTAATGACGCTTGGTATCTAGATTTCCATGGTTTAGATTCTATACACGATTTTTATTCATAAGACCTACATATGTACATGACCCTTCTTCACAGGAACCCCATATACTTTTTCAAACTTCACTAAACTATCATTTCTCTATTCATATCCTCCATAACATCTGTACCATTGTGCATGAGTTCCATAATCATCATCTTATCACATTTTTGACATTAATTACACATTTATAAAGCAAGTTGCCATAAAGGACAATACATTAGCCATAATACCAACAATATCTCCCTTTGGACTTGATGGAAACCACTATGGTGTTTGCACACCACCTACAAACATTTGCAAACACACCTGAAAATATGAATACTTCTCTCCAACACCTTTCTCCAAACACCAATCTTCTTTCCCACCTTGACATCAAGGGAAAATGGATGAAACAGGTTGAATGAAGTACTGCCCTTGTAGTGCCCAATACTGTAAGTTTGATCTGCCGATATGAAATCTGTAATCTGCATACTAAACATGCTCCCTGAGCATATGCTGGACCTTATAAAGATATTCAAATAAAAGTACAAGCTGTTATGACTCAAACAAATATGACCTTTCCTATCACAAATGACTCTATGCTCCCATGATTCCATCAATCACCCAACATATTGGACCGAAATTTTACATCAATGTCCCAAAATGGGATTACATACACGATAAGACTTGATCCCAATAGCCCATACATGATTGAACATGGGTCTTTTCATGACCTTTACATCAAGAGACATATATGAGACTTATAACCAAAAATAGGACCCTCAATAATGTGGTAGCAAGACCATGATAGTCATCAACAACCACCATGCACCATATAGGAATATGAAACATAAACATCTAATAGAAGAAACAAAGAAGTGTGAACATCCTCATCATCAAGAATTTGTGTAAGATAAGGAAATATAACATCAATTTCTCCATCAATTGTATTAAGAAGTATCAAAAATCAATAATGGAACTACAACATAAGTAACGCAAGAATTCTGACATAATGACAACAACAAAAGTATCTTTAGTAGGAACAATAATAACAACCATAGAGAAATAATGATATGTACTCATTATAAACCCATCACGCAATAAGAAGTACTCAAGAAATCATAATGCCAAAACTGCACTATTATAAGCATAAAAACTACTCCCCCTAAACCTGTGCCAACTTCTCACAATCAACTCTGATCATATCCTTCAAGTCAACCAGAACATACATCAAGAACAATCTCAACAACAACAACATAAGATCATCTTATATGAATTAATCATCATTTTTAAACATCATAAGGGCATCGCCAATAGAATGCAACAAACTAATGTCAAAACAAGAATAATAATAATGAAACAATGGAAGAATATGGGAAGCTCCCCCTGAATCTGTGCCACTCTGACCTCATTATTGAGAGGCATACGCAGCTATATTTCATACAATCTACGTACATAAAGTAAACTACTGGTGTTTACAACAACAACTCCCCCTAAACATGACATACAGGTTAGGAAAATTAGTATGGTGAAGAAATCAAAATCATTCATAATTTTTGTCTGAGATATTCAAAGGAGTCACATAGGAGAGGCTTGGTAAATAAATTTGTAAATTGTTCCTTTGAAGGAACATACTCCAATTTTACCTTTTGTTCAATCACTTGTTCTCTAAGAAAATGGTATTTGATTGGAATGTGCTTAATTTCTGAGTGCATGATAGGGTTTTTAGAGATAGTTATGGTGCTAGTGTTGTCACAAATAATAGGTACAAGTTGAGGTTAGGTGACTTGAATGTCTTTCAAAGTTTGGATCATCCATAGAAGTTCAGTACAAAAAGAGGCAACAACAACATATTATTCTTCAGTAGTTGATAAAACAATATAAATTTGTTTCTTACTAAACCAAGAAACTAATCGAGGTCCCAAATATAATTATCCTCCACTAGTGATTTTTCAGACATCAACATTACCTTCCTAATCTTCATTTGTGTAAGCATGAAGTGCAAAGTCTGCGTTTTTGGGACACAATATACCAAAATATTGAGTGTGTTGTAGATACTTGAAAATTCTCTTGTCTTCTTTGAGATGTGTTTCCTTCGGATTTTCTTGGAATCATCCAACTATCCCAACAACATGTATAATATTTGGTCTTGTACTGGTAAGATAAAGTAAGTTGCAGATAATAGATTTGTATTCAGGTTGATTAACTAAAGGAGAGTCATCATCTTGACTGAGATTTCATCCTGTTGTCGTTTGTGTGAACACAGGTTTACAGTCTTCCATTCCATACTTTTTCATAATCTACTTGAGATACTTGGTTCGAGAGAGAAATATACCATCTTTAGTTTGATGAACTTGAAGACCAAGAAAGTATGTTAGCTCACTAGGTAAAGACATTTCAAATTCTTATTTCATAACTAAATCAATTCCTTGACTCACAGATTGAACATTACTTCCAAATAGGATGCCATCTACATAAACCACTACTATCAACATTTTTTCTTAGCCAATTTTGATATACAAATTGTTATTTGTAGATCCTTTCTTAAACCCTTGTTGCTAAATATACATGTCAAGATAATAATACTGTGCACGGAGAGCTTGTTTTAATGCATATAATTCCTTCTCTAGTTTTCAAACAATATTTGTATCATTTCCAAGTATGAATACTTCATATTTTTAAATATAAACTTCTTCTTCTAGATCCCCATTTAAAAATGAAAAGTTAACATGCATTTGATATACCTTAAAGTTATGAAAGCTAGAAAATGCAAGGGACATTCTTATGGCTTCAATTCTAGCTACAGGTGCAAAAATTTCTTCAAAGTCTATCCCTTCCTATTGAGCATAGCCTTTGCATACAATTCTTGCTTTGTTTCGAATTACTTCTCTATTTTCATTTAATTTGTTCTTAAACACCCACTTTATCCCAATTACATTTTTATTATGAGGCCTTGGTACAGGTTCCCATGTCTAGTTCTTTTTCATTTGATTAGGTTCTTCTTGCATTGCCTTAACCCAACATTCATCTTTGCTTGCTTGATTCACATTTTGAGGTTCAATTGTGGATAGTAAGGCTAAGTGACTAGATGATCCAACAAAATTTCTTCTATTTTGTATTCCTGCTTCCTTATCACCTAGAATTTGAGATTCAAGATGATTTTACTGAACATACCTTGATGGAGTCAATTTTTATCATACTTGTATTTCCATTTCCTTCTTCTGAAGCTTTTTCTTATCCTACAGCTTCTTGTATTTTAGTAGGAAGAGGTTCATCATCTGCTTGTGCTTCCCTTTTGGTATCTGTGGATGCTTCATCAATCACAACAACTATACTTTCAACAGTCTTTTGGAGCCCTTCATTATATCATTTATATTCTTTTCTTTTAGGAGAGTATCCAAGCATGGTTCCTTCATCAGCTCTGAATTCAAATTTTCCAAGCTTATCATCAATTTTCTTTATAAAACATTTTCTTCCAAAGATTTTAAAGTGTTTGACATTTGCAGGATTACCATACAAGAGTTCATATGTAATTATATCACTGTTTACTCGAACATGAGCCTTGCTGAGTATATCCGTGGTTGTATGTACTTCTTCTCCCCAGAAGGTGTGAGGTGTTCCTGACTCATCAAGCATGGCTCGTGCCATTTGTTGAACTATTCTGTTCATTCTTTCTGCCACTCCATTTTGTTGAGCCTTTTTAGCTATGGAAAAATTCCTTTAGATGTTATGTTGTTCACAAAAACTGAAAAATTCATGTGATATAAACTATCCTCCTTTATCAGATCTAAGATATTTGATTCCCATATCTAATTCATTTTCTACCAAAGCCTTGAATATCTTAAAATTTTCAAATGCCTCATCTTTATAATTTAGCAAACCAATCCAACATATTCTTATAAAATCATCAATAAATAATATGATGTATTTTTCACCATGAGGATAATTCTTTCTCATAGGTCCACATAAATTAGTGTGAACAAGTTCAAGGAATTCACTTGAATTACCTTCTTTAGCTTCAAACATAACTCTGGACTGATTACCAAACTGACATGATTTTCAAATGTTATTTTTAGTTGGAGATGTGTTTGACAAGTCACAAATTGCCCGCATCCTGCTTGATATGTATAATTGAGAAAAGGTGAGGTGCCCCATCCTTTTGTCCCAAAACTAACTTTCTTCAGATTTTCTCAGGAAAAAATGCTCGTTGCCACCCTCTAGGATATAGACATTTCCTGGAGATCTAGCTCCCTTGATTATGATCGTACTTATATCCAAATTTCTTACCACACAATTTTTTGATCTGAAAATGACTTCATGCTCTTGATTGCACATTTGATTGACACTTAAAAAGTTATGTTTTGGCCCATCAACAAATAATGCATTTTTAGCCTTGAACTTTTCTTTAAAAGCATTGATCATTTTCCTTTAATGGTAGTAGGTGATTTATTACGAAAGTCACATTCTTTTCTTTGTTAATTTCATTAAAGGAAACAAACTTATCTCTATCACCTGTCATATGCTTTAAACGCTTGTTGTTAATGTACCATATATTCTCTTGATCTCCTACATACCATGTTAGACCACAATTTTCAGAAGAAGTAATTTTATTTTTCCATACCTTGGGAGGTTCTATCTTTTGCTCATGTTGATAATATGAATTCACCTTGCTTCTGCATTCAGTTTCTTCATGACAAAATTTATTTTAAATAGAACATTCAACTTCATTCTGAAGAAGGGAGAAAACATTATAAGAATACTTCTTTGTCCTATTTTCATTATGTTTTTTTCTTGATTCTCTAGTCATAATCATTTTATAAGCAACACAATGAACTACTTTGTGACTAGAGTTGTGACAAGTGAAGCTTTGACCATTGAAGTAAGAGTACGTGGGAAATAATACCTTTTTGAGTAGCTTCCATTTTTTCATGGAAAGGTTATTCTATGTGAGAATAGTTTGAATTTTAATTCTTTTTCCGAGTCCTATAGTTTTGATTATTTCATCATTTTACCGTATTGACATAGATTTTTGTACATGTTTCAAAAGATTTCATAGGTTCTGATGTGTCACAATCTTGATTTGGATTTTATCCAAGACCAATATTGATTGGAGGAGAATGTTGAACTGTAATGATTTCTTCTAAAGTTTTAGATCCTTTAGTAAATGTAAGATTTAAAGATTTTGTTTTCTCAAGTTCCTTTCTTAGACCCAAAATTTTAAATTCTAAGGTTTCACAATGCTTCTCCCTTTATTGGACTTGTTTCTTCAAAGTTTCTTCTATTTATTTAGCCTCTTCTAGACATATCTTCAGCTTAGTTATTTATTCATAAAGGGTTTTTTCTTTATACATATTGTCTTCTAGAGCATGATTCTATAAATTCATCATCATTAGACCTATCTACACATTTTTCTTTGAATGTCATAAGTAATTGACAATCTTGATCTGATTCATCATACTCATTATTGGAAGAATATTCATTATCTTCACGAGTATAAAAACTTTTATTGCTAGTACAACCTCTTCTAACATTATTTTTTGAGACATTCTTTTCATGATTGTTTTTATAAGGAAACTTAGTGACATAGTGACCTACTCTTCCATAGACTAAACATTTAAAGGAATCTTACCTTTGTAAAAAGTAGATCCTACTTGGAGCTTCTTCACAAAATTTGCTTCTTCTTCATCTGAAATGTAAATTGTTTTGTTAGGTTCTTCCTTTCTTTCACTTTTTTGTGGCTTTGAATACTACTTCTATAATACCTAATGCATCCCCTTTTCTCATCTAAAAAGTTGCCAAGATCCCATGGAGTTGTTCAATAGTGAGATTCTTCAAATCCTGCATTTCTTCAATGGCAGAGACTTTGGAATCGAACTTTTGGGTTAGTGATATCAAAACAATTTCAACAACTGTAGTATCCTTTATTTCGTCACCAATATTTCTCATTGAGTTAATAATCTCATCTACACTAAGGAAACATATTTCAATGCTTTCATCATCATGCATTCTAAGAGTCTCATACGAAATTCTAGATGTTTGAAGTTTAGCACTTTTTAGCTTAGTGTCACCTTCATAACTTTGGAAAGGCTTATCCCATATTGCCTTTGCAGTGTTCAACTACATGATTATCACAAAATTAGATTTTGCCGAAGTTCCCACGATAACATTTACAACATTTGCATTGATCTCATACTATTTATTCCCAACATCATCTGCGAGAATGGAGGTTAGGTATTGATATCCACCATCAACAATTGACCATACATCATCTCCTAGTGCTTGCAAATAATCTCTCATTCCAATTTTTCAAAATACAAAGTTAGTTTCATTAAGAAAAGGTGGCCTCATATAAGATACTCCCTCTTGACTGCTCATTTTGATAGATCTCCCTTTAAGAGATCAATATTATTCTGAGGGACCTGCTATGATACCAATTCTTAGGAAATATACTTTGGGGTGTGGGGCAAATCAATATTTTTAATTCACTTTATCTTTCAATTTCATATACAGAATTATGTATGCTACTGTTCTTAAATAAACCTGTGTATATACACGTCTTTAGCGAAGGAAACAAGAGTATATCCAGCTTATTAATTTTTCATTTATTCCATCAAATGTTTATCTATAACCATTGCATCATTAAATCAATAAATTTCCAGTAGGCAATAAAGGACATAGACAACATTCATAGAACACTAGGATTTTAGGTGTAAACTCAATGTGGGAGAAAACCACCGATGTCACTATCTTCTTTCTTATTATATAAAGAATATCTCCATTACAATTTGTAATGTTGCAAATTATTACCAGTACACAGACACCCACCTACAGGATGCTACAACCTCCACTCGTTCTCTAACACCCACTAGAAGGGAGCTAGAACCCCCTAAACTCGTTTATCGACTCTTACCAGAAGGGAGATCCTACCCCCACTCTAAATAATGCAACCCTTAGCACCTTATGGACCACTTTTTATAATGTTTCAGATTGCGTCCACCTATGATACAATAATCAAACATCGTTTAAGGAACTTTTCATCAATTTTTCATACGTGACCGACACAAACAATGAGACCAAACCAATATCCAAAATGAGATACTGAAATACAATTTTGAATCACTAATTTTTTGTAAATCAAAAAAATATATGAAGCATCAAATTAGTAAATACAAATTCCATCTAGAACAACTAAACTTCAGAATATGTATGCAACTATTCTTAATAGAACATACGTATATATGCACTTACTCTAGGTAAAACCTGCATACAGATATCATATTACTAAACACTAAATATTTTGGCTGAAAAAACACTATAACACTGAATCAAGCACTGAGGCAATCACAGTGAATTGAACCATACCCAAACTTCATAACTGATCAATATAGCAATAAACCTAAACAACACTACTAGATACATATCAAAACATCATTGACAAACATCAACAAATAGAACAGAGATAATCAATAATTATCATCAAGCAACACTACAAACCTTGACCATATCTAATTCAGAATATATACACGCTTATAATTAATAAGATAAACACATATACACGCTTATGATGTGGAACACCCACGTACAAATCTCAACATACTGAAAATACATCGTTGAATATATACTCGACGACCCATAAACATATAAGCGTATGTATGTGACAATTCAGAAGAAAACTAGCATACAAATTCAAAATCACTAAATCAATACTTCGTTGCAAACTCAACACATATTGCACATACCTTTTTATCAAATCATTATATTATTGAAAGCACATTCAAATCATGACATCTCTTATAACAAAAGATCTATCATTAAAAATTCAAATCAAACAATCATATATTTAAATATGTCTTTAGATATTTCAGATCTGATTCTTCTCCATTCTCTCTACTGCACATCAGTTTCAAATGAGATCCATATAAATAAACCATTTACTTGCACACACAACACCTTGATCTACATCTCTTTATATAGCTTTTTCATTAGCGAATACTTTAGGTAGATCCTTTGGTAATGTCATTAGTATTTGTTAATGAGATCAAATGAATGTTGCCATTCCAATTACTATGGGCCAATACCATGGTAATCATTGCTAGTATCTCGATTTTCATGCTTTGGATTATGTACATGATTTTATTCACAAGCCCTTCATATCTACAAGAACCTTCTTCACAGGAACTGTGTATACTTTCTCAAACTTCACTAAACTATCATTTCTCTCTCCATATCCTTTGTAGCATTTGTAACAATCTGCATGAGTTCCATAATCTTCATATTATTGTTGGAAAATAGTAAAGGAATACATATTTCCTCTTGTTGATAATTACTTGTGATTTATTTGAGTTATTATTATTTTTCTTATTTTCTTCTTTTATCTCAATTCATCAATCAATTACCAAAACTAAAACAAGAAGATCAAGGACACTAGATGTAGGTGCATAGTTAGGGAAAAATTTTTATATAGGGGAAAACCCAGTGAAGAACTCTTCCTTCAGTGATTCAAATGAGATAGAACAAGACCCTAGACAAACAAACCTTTCTCCTCCACCAAGTCAGCCTTCAATATCATCTAGTAGTCTCTTCTTATCTAACAACTTCAACCCAACAACAATCCATAAATTTCAACTTCCTAGCAATAGAACTTCGACCTAGTTTCAGGACTATAGTTTCGATATAACAATTTCAATATCTTCATTCTAGAAGCTTCACAACTTCGACCTTGATGCAACTTCACAAATTTGACCTTGATGCAACAACTTCACATCTTTGACCTTCATTCAGCAACTTCACAACTTCATCCTTGATGCAACAAATTCACAATTTCGACCTTGATGTAGTGACTTCACAACTTTGACGTTGATGGAGCTTCTGAATTTCATTGCACATGAGAGAGAGGGAGACCCAAACACTTTGATTCTAGCTTCCTTCTTGAACTTCACACTTTTTCTGGTTCCCATCTATTGCAATTTAAACTTGTGTGAGATATCCTCCAAATGATTCGAGTTGCTGCTTATATATACTCATCTTAGGTGATCGAATTCTTCTAGTGAGGCCGACTTGTCCTTCCTTGAAGTCGACTTGGTGGAGGAGGCCTAATTGACCTAATTTACATTAAAATAATTTTCTTTCATGACAAATAATTCCCAAGAAGGTTTCTTTACATTTTGACATGGATAAGGACACTTAACACAAACCATATAAGTCTTCAATGGAGACTTTGACCTAAAAACAACTGACCCAAGCATGAAACCCATGCTTTAAGAAGTCAATTTATTTAATAATATATTTTTTTTTTCTTTTGACAAATACATTTCAAATATAATTATGAAGATCGACACTAGTTACATTCTTCAACACTCCCTCTTAAATAGGGAGTTATTCATAATTACCAATATCTATAGAGGTGCATGGAATATCTCCAAAATGAATTATGAAGAGTTCAACACACTCAGTGCTACGGACTAGGCACCTGACCAGGGTAATCTATCTAAGTGGGAGTAAGATGGACTAAAGCTTTTAGCCAGTCTAGATACCATCAGGCTTACTAACTAACCATCAATCTAGGGATCTAGGTGCATATCCAATGTTAGAGCTCCAAGACTAATTCCGCCCTCCCTCTTTGGGATTTAGACATCAAATACACATAGGCTAAATATGTCCTCAAAAGAATATGCCATTAGATGTTTCATCGCTCCCTAATAAACTAGATATATCCATTTTTTCAAGCATGCTCCCAGAGTGTTCAATCTTTTTATGGAGATACAAGCACAAACCATAATTAGTAATAAAATTTCAAATATACATACAAGTAAGCACAAACCTTCAGAGTCTTTAATCATCCTGATGCCACTTATATCAAGTTATTCACATGCAACTAGTCAGAATATTTTCTTCTTTCGTTTCTTTAGCAGCACCAAGACATACTAAAACTTTGTAGTGCATTCATTCTCCGATTTTTATTTAAGGTATCCATCATGACTATCATAATATGCCCTCCCTCTTAACGGAGGAGATGTACTCTTTTCTTCTAACCAGGTTTCTTCTCAATTTAGAAAGATAAACATTTTTCTTTTTCTATAACATCAGAGAAGCTTCAACCTCTCACAATTTCATCAAGTTCATCTTGATCATCCTTACCCTTATAGTTTTCTTCATCATGCTCATCATTATTTTTTCAATTATGAAAATCTCCAACATATTGAATATTATTTACCCACAAAACTTAAACAATAAGTACAACCAAATACAAAATCATGAAGTTAACTATATCATAATCATGTCAATACAATAATGGAAGCATTAGACTTTAGATATCATTTAGCTAAACCTAGTTAGGTTCATAATCAACATAAGACACATATGGAATTCAACTTATTGCTAGGGTTATTGTCATAATCCCTATATCTCGTCATCAAGACGTAAAGAAACTTAGTCAGGAAATCAGTGCCATTCAATCTAGGGCATCCATATATTTTTTTAGAGATTTACAACAGATTCTACTATGATCCATTACAAACCCTAGATTCCATCTTACAAACACAAATCCTCAGATGTCATCAATTCAATCAAATAACAATTCTACTATACATTTTAGATTCTACTAGGGTTTGTTGCAAACCCTATATTTAATCATCATATCATAAACAATATCATCATATCCTAGAATATCAAACTTCTACTAGGTCTTTGTTACAAACCCTAGAATTTACAAACCATGAACATCAAAATTTAGGTTAACATATATACATATCTAGAATTTCATAATCATGCACAAGAATATCACAACAATATCTACTAAGTAAATGCAAGACACAAATATCAATACATTAAACTTAGACATACAACAATTTTTACCAGGCTAGGGTTTTAATAAGTCAGATGAACATACACCTATGGCTTCATTCCTCGGATCATGCTATAGATATTAAAAGGGTTTTTCTCATAAACCCTAATTCATCAAACCTTAAAGGTATAAGGATTCAATACATAAATTTAGATAGAAAACCCTAAAGGACTAGGGATTTTATCATAACAATACAAAAACACCAAAAAAATAGGAATTCTAGATTTCATCAACAACCCTAACTAGACTAGGGTTTCCATATTATCATCGAAATACTCTTAGGTTAGGGTTTTATGGTGAAACTTTTCAGGGTTCCAAAAAAATGATAATATAATGAGGGTAGATTCAATCTAATGATTAATCACCCTAACAAGAAATATTTGTGATTCAAAACCCTAGACATAACGATGGTAGTAATGTAAAGAAAATTTTAAAAGAAATAATGACCGTTCCTTTTGCATGGAGATGACTGTATAAGAAAGCTTATAATTTAAGGCATACCTCGAGTTGGTCCTTAAAAAATCTTGTGTGACCTCAATTATTAAAGAGAAAAACTTCTTCCATGCTTCAAGTTTATCCTTTGAAGTCTCCTCCATAACTCTTGAGTATTCAACAAGCTTTCCTAACATGGAAAATATAAAATATTATTAGCATATAATTCAAACAAGTCTTGATGTGAAGAGGAAACCATACATGAAAAGATGAGATAAAGAAAAAAATACTTATCTTTTGGTAAATTGGTGGATGCTCCCTCTCAATACAATCTTGAGGGAGACCTCAATTAAAAATAAAAGGTGTTCTAAGAAGAAATGTTAGACAAACAAGTTTTAGAAATACAAACATAAAGGAAAATAATTCAAAACATAGAATAGAAGGATATGTAAGGGATATATTCCCTAAGTCCCTAGAAAATAAGTCTTTGACTTCATATTCTTCCATCTTGTTCTTATTTGGTGGAGCTTCATTGACAATATTTTCTTGATCCATATCTCTCTTCTTATTCCTTGGACTCTCTGGACATTGACTTTTCTAGTGACCCATCTTGTGACAATTGTAACATTTGAGCTTGGATAGGTCTACTTTCTTGTTTGTTCTTGGTACTTCTTGAAGGTTCCATTTTTCTTGTGATGAGAAGAATAGGAATTTCAGATGTTCTCCTCTTCATCCTCATTCTTATTTATTACTAACAATATTATGGATTCTTCTTAACTACATGCATTCCAAATTTGTTCAAATTTTGGATTATCCTTCCAACTTTTGATTCCTAATCCAAAGGCACTCCACGATGTTGGTAGTCCTAGAAGGGCAATAATCATGAGCATTATTCTAGTACAATTTCATGTATTTCTTGAGGTTCATCTCTAATTCTAGATATCATTATAAAAAAGGATGCCACAATATCGCCCTTCGTTATCTTAATATTTCTTAATTCATTGTTGAGGCTTAAATTTTTTACCAATGTTCTTGATTGTGAATAGTTTGGATAGAGCCTTTTACATTTCTTGAGAAGAATCAATGTTGGATATATATGGAATGAGGTTGTCCTTTAATCCCTATGCTATTAGGCTCATGGCCAATATTTCAGTTTCTTTGAAATTTTCTTTTTCTGCTTCACTTATTTCATCTATAGGTTTCTTGACTTTTCCTCGAACTAAATCTAAAACTTTATTCTTCTTGAGGATGAGATCTATCCTCTTTTTCCATGCCCTGTAGTTGGAGGCTCCTTCTAGTTTGTTTTCTCCCTTCATTAAGTTAGAAATAGTTATTGTAGATAGTAGGCTTATCCCCTTATATGATCCCTTTAATGATATTCCTTCAATCTTCTTTTTCCCTTCAATAGATCTTCATACTCGCTTTTCCTTCTTCTTCCTCTTAGCTCTGATTCCATGTTGATAATCACCTTTTATTTATTTGAGTTATTATTATTTTTCTTGTGTTCTTATTTTATTTTAGTTCATCACACAATAACCAAAACCAAAACATGAAGATCAAGGACAGCAGATGTAGGTGGACAACTAGGGAAAGAGCCCTTATATAGTGGAAAACCCAATCAAGAACTCTTGCTTCAGTAATTCAAATGAGATATATCAAGACCCTAGACCAACAGACCTTCCTCCTCCACAAAGTCAGCCTTCCAAGATGATTTAGTAGTCTCTTCTTATTCAACAACTTGAACCCAACAACAATCCAAAAATTTCAGCTTCTTAGCAAAAGAACTTCAACCTAGTTTCAAGATCGCGGTTTCGATCTAGCAATTTCAATAGCTTCAACCTAGCATATTCAAACTTCGACCTTGATGCAATAACTTCATAGCTTCAATCTTGATGCAACAACTTCATAGCTTCATCCTTGATGAAACATCTTCACTTCTTCAACATTGATGCAACAACTTCACATCTTCGACCTTGATGCAACTTCAGAATTTTGTTGCACATGAGAGAGAGAGAGAGAGAGATACCCAAACACTTTGATTCCAACCTCCTTCTTCAACTTCACACTTTTTCTACTTCCCAGTTACTACAATTTGAACTTGTGTGTGATGTCCTCCAAATGGGTCAAGTTTCTCCTTATATATAGTCATCTTCAGTGATTGAATTCTTCTAATGAGGTTGAATTTTTCTTCCTTGAAGTTGACTTGGTGGAGGAGACCTAATTGACGTAATTTACATTAAAATAATTTTCTTTCGTGACAAATAATTGCCAATAAGGGTTCTTTACATTGTGAAATAGACAAGGACACTTAACATAAACTATAGAAGTCTTCAATGGAGACTTTGAACTAAGAATAATTGACCCAAGCATGAAACCCATGCTTTAATAAGCCAATTTATTTCGTAATATTTTTTTCTTTCTTTCTTTTGACAAACACATTTCAAATATAATTATGAAGGTTGACACTAGTTACATTCTTTAACAATTATAACATTGTTGACATCAAGTAAATCTTTATCAAGCAAGTTTCCCTCACGAACAACACATTATCCATAATTCCAACACCCTCGTATGTCCGTGTGGCTGTATTTTGCCGGGGGCACTCTTTATTTATTTTAATTGTTGTTATTGTTCTCCTTCCCCATTTTTTTCTTGATTTCTTTTGTTTTTGGGCATCTTTGAGAAAAACCCCCATATAAATCACATTTCTTACATTTAAATGGTAGTTGATCATAAGCCACTTCTTGAAAATGAGTCCAATTATCTAGTTGGAGATTTATTTCCATTGATAGTTCCTTATCAAGATACGATTCTACACATATCTTGGCACAAGATTACATGCCTTCTCGCGGTTTTGCTCATTCAATATAGCGACTTGTAGAATTTCTAATGTTCTTGAAGGTGTCCTCATTGCAACAATGAAGTGTGTGTGGGGGGGGGGATATAAAAATTTAACCCAAATAAGAAAAAATGATGAACAACATTTTCTGGATTGAAAGTTAGACTCTAATTTATATAAAAACCGTGAGACCCCATAAAATACGACCCACATCGAAAAATTAATTCCAAATATGCTTTCTTTTAAAATAGGAAAGAGAAAAACCCACAGGTCTCCATTTTTTATCCACCTAGAGTTTAAATAGCATGGTTAGGTCCATAAGCCTTTAGATTGTTTGATCAAGCCCCTCTTTGCTAACCTAAGAGCCATTGCATGGGATTTGTTGACATGAATTGCAATTTTTTGAACATCATTTGATTTAATAAAACATTGGTCCAAATTGGAGTGATGGAACCATAGGTTGCCAACAATTAGTGCATTGAAAGTGTTCATATCAAGATCACATGGAGAAAATAGAAGGTTAGGCCCTCCATAACCTAAAATTATTAGAGACGTGACTAGGGTTTATTTAGTTGTTTCCTTGATCATTCTCATTTTTAAAAGGAGGACATGGGGGTGGGATTTGATCCAATTATGTGTGCATGAGTCACAAAAGCATCAATATGGACATGGGGGTGGGGTTTGATCCACTTATGTGTGCACGAGTCACAAAATCATCAATATGGTTTCTCTAGATGCAAACATGGATAAACATGTCTATTTTGGAATATTGTTACCATAAATTAAATTAAATTATTAATAACTATGCTGATACAGGTGTATATTTTAGAATAAGACTTTCAAAGTTTTAATTTAATTATTAGGTGGACTAATGAGCAGCTAGAGATCACACTCGACCCTTAGCATTGCTAGATTTTTTTCCCATGGAGTTTTGAACTCGTGACCTTTTCACCATGGAGTTCCTTAACAGAACACCCTGTCACCATATGAAATTCACCTCATGGGCTATGTTTAACTTATATATTATTATTTTTTTGATAATATTAATAAATATTATAATTTAAAACAAATTTATAATTTACTTATATTTTATGTTTTTTATTTTTATTTTTTAGTTTAGGAACCTGTGATATATTCTGGAGTAAGTGTTTTGATGCTTAGTAGGGATTGATGATTAACCATTTAATTTATATGGATGCACTATTTATTAGATGGGTGATATGAATTTAACCTCCATGGAATATTACAAAATATTCATAGTGGTATAAACAAATCAATGGTTGATATTTATTTCAAAAATAGTTATGATATTTTTACATTTTCAATTAACTCGATTAATTAAAATATGCCATATGAACAAGTGCCATTTGAAGCGAGTTATGATTTTTCGGGTATGTGGTATTGATAAACCATGATATTCTAATGCTTATTTATAGATTAAGAATCTCCATGTTAAAGTGGACGTAAATGGCCATGATCAAGAATCATGTTACATTTATTTAAATGTATATATATTTAATTTATATATATATATTTTTATAATTAATAAAATTATTATTATTATTTAAAATAGAGTTATAATTTAGTGATTTTTTATAATTTTTTAACTATATGAAGCAAGTTTTTTAATATTTAATATGGATTGACATATATTAACATTTATTAGCCGTTTAATTTATATAACTATGTTAATGCATATTATTATTATTATTATTATTATTATTATTAAAAAGTCCAACATCCTTATATTAATTAAGATATTATTTCTTTATAATTTCTTCCCATTTTAATAAGCTTGGGATCTCAATAAAGTTCAGAGGATTTTTCTTCAGTGTCTACTTATTCAGGTTTGTTCAATATTTATGTGGAGTATTGGATTAGAAAAAAAAACCCAAATCTTCCTATTTCAAGAAGGTCGAGAGATCATGATTTTCTTCAAGTGTCTACTTATTCAGGCTTATATGGAGTATGGGATAGTGCACAATTTGTAGGAAGAAATATGGCCACACCAAAATACTTAATAATGTAAAAGTAATTATTATTATTGTTTTTTTTTTGTAAATTAATTCTATTGATTTAAAAAAAAGTGGATTACATCAGAAAACTAGAAACATCCAGATTACAATCCTTCACTTCCTAGTATCCGATACTAGGATGTTTCCATGATTTTTTCCCCTTTCACCTACATACATGACTCCACCCTTGAGTGTTATCTATAACAACTAAATATATACCAATTTCGTCACTCTTTTATAAATCTCCATAACTACTAGTTTTGTCGAGGTCATTATTTATTTCTCGTTATTTGAATGGTTCAACTCATTAGAACACTTTTGGCCATAAATATTTGACACAATTAACGCTGATGCTATTTCACTATCCTTCACCAAGAGTTTATCCTCTATATAGGGATGATTTAATGCAACTAGGGGCTAAACTAGATTTGGAGAGGTTGAGTTGTCTAGGGGTAGATTTGTTTGCTCAGAACCATCCTTTCTCTGGCCGATAGAGTTCCTAGAACCAACTGAAGGCTTCAAGTCTCACCATCCATGTCTATATTTATTCACCACCTGGTATTAGAATGCATAAGAAGGACATACATTCTAAAGGTGCCTAGGTTGTTGGCCCCTTCTACACATGAACATTATATTTTCATAATCCAATAATTAGGTATAATCCTTACGCTTGAACATGAGGATTATTTTTTCTCATAAACCTTTACTAAGGTATACTTTGACGCAGATGTGGAAAAAAGTGATTATCTCTTTTCCTAATCTATCAATATCTACTTTAATGAATTGACCTATTTAATTTCCAATATCTTCAAGGATCTATGACTAGATGCATTGAAGGGGTATGTTTGGAATTCTAAACCACAACGGAACAATCATATATTTCATGGTAAGAGGGTTAAACTCTTGAAGCCATGGATGAATCTAAAGACCATCTTTTCCCTAAAACCAAATCTCCTTATCAAAAACCTTTTTTCGATCTTCAATATTTTTGAAGAAATCCACAAAATAACCTTTCGAATGATATAACAACTTTATGTTTTGGGAGTAGTTCTAGTGAAACCACTCCTAGAGGACAGACGATGAGGGCCAAACACCATTAAAATAAAATATAATTTCTAATTGTTTATACTCTTACACTCTTATCTTGACAATGGCATCATTCACCTCTAGCGACGGGATCCCTGAATAAAGTTCCACTATAAAAGCTTGGCTTGAGAGATCCTTAGGAGGTTGAGAGTTGGGGATGAGATTTAGGGAATCCTTCAAAGACCTAGCCTTTTTTTTCGAGGAAGTATCATTTCTCCTGGTGTTTCCTTTGAGGACCGCAATTATAGATATGGTGGCATCCCTCTCGATACCATAATCTCCAAGGCCTTTTGTTATCTTTACTTGTCTCCCTTTGCAGAGGAGATGCATCTCCCCCATAGAGATTCATTCCATAATTGAGTGTTGTCAGGCAGCTCTATCACAACATCCATTGCCCTGAACTATAAGAAAATAGACTCTCCTAACATGCACCTAACAAAAATTTGAAATGTTTGGAGATCCAAGACCCCAAAATTTGGAAGGAGACTTTTGTCAAAGACTTTGTATTCTTCACCCTACCCTAGTGGGTATCTGTTGGTATTTCGACAATCACTTTTCTAAGATCCCTTTGATAGCTAAAAATGACCAAAATCAACAATGGGGAGATCACCCAACGAGGGCCCCAAAATAAGCCCTTATCCATTTGGAATGGTGATTCTGACTGGTTCTAATGGGTCTAGTTACCCTCTCACTCTCCCTGCTGACTTATGATATATCTAATTATTCATAAACAATAAGATAGATATCAGATTTACCCTCTTTTAGAGATCGTGCAAGAAATAAACCCTTAAGCTGAAACAAGGGCTCAACCAAGCCATACTATAGTTTTCTCTTGTGTAAGGATACTTCTAAGAATGTAATTAACTAATCTAGTTCTAAATCGTATTCTATATTCAGTGCAGAAAATTCAAGGAGACTAATATAATTTTATATCTAAGATATAACTCCCAAATAATAAGTGTAAAATTAAAATAAAAAGGGGATTTAACATTCTTTTAATGATACATATTGAGCTGCTGAAGTTATAACAACTCATATTATAAATTCAATACATACTCTATTTTACAGATTAAAATAACGAAAGATGAATCACACAATTAAATAATAATTAAATCTATTTTAAATGATAAATTTCTAAGTAAATAGTTATTCAAAATTTTGATTAAAAGCAAGAGAAAATTGGAAAATCAGTAGAAGATCAATACAAATACAAGATAAGATATATGACCTAATAAACAACCATTCTCATATCTAAAAAAAGTGAAAAACATGAAATAATTGGCACATATATGCCATTAAAAGAGTAAAATTGGCATTAACAAATAAAAGTATTTGAATACAAATAAAACCTTAAACCATTGCCTATTTGACAATGAATCTCATCAAAAATCCTCTCAATTCTTTCACTTGTTTTAGCAAAGAAAATAACTGCAAAAGCACTATATCTCATTCTTCAAGATAGATTAGATGTTGAAAAGAAAATCCCCAAAGCTTAAATCTAAGTATGCCTCTCCTCTTATAGCAAAAATTCCCCTTACAAAAGTGCAAAGAGTCCTTCTTTGTGGAACCCCTATGGCTTTTGTTTTTGAAAATTACTATTTTTAGAGATTGAACTATTATTGGATTTAATAGTGATAGAAGCCACGATGGAACTTATGTGATGATGTAATTATTTTATTATTATTTGAGTTAATAAATAAATTGTTTGGAAACAATTCTGAAAAGAGCACTAAAGATTAGAATACTTATTACCAACTTAGACAAAAATGTTGGTGGTTCAATCCACAAGATGGACCTTCCCTAAAAGTCTCCTAAAAATCCCTAGGAGAAGATAATTAAAAGAAATTAGATCAACATCATGGGAGAGAAAGATTATCTTAATCACTTAGCTAGATAAAAATACTAAGTAAGGTGGATAAAGAATTGTGGGAGAGAAAGATGTGCTTTAGAGAAAAAGAAAATAATATTTTTGAAAAACGTGAAATAAAAAGGCCTAGACAAAAGGTTGACAGACCTTAAAACATGATGCTGCTAAAATATGTTGCGAAGAAATCTATAAAAGAAACCAGCTGGGAATCAAGGAGGTTGTTGATTCCTGAAGGCAAGAAGGTTTGAGATCAAGGGGAACTACATGAAGCAGTTCATGGTTGGGTGGAACATGCTCTGTTCTTGAACACTCCCAAGCATTTAATTATGGCGACGTGAAATTTTATTTTAGCTTATATGTTGATATTAACTCTAATGTTTTGTAGTTAGAATGTACATTGAAAATTCATTAAATAAATTGTTTAAGTTACTAGTTGCATGTGTGTTAATTTTTTACTAGTTGCATTCTTGTTAAATTCTTGCAACAACTCAGCTTGATGAAATATATGATTATGCTGATTGTAATTTTTCATATTAGAATGAATGGATGAGTATAGAGGAAAAAAATGGGTTACGATATGCATGCATTAATAAAGTACTTAGCAAGGGAATTTGGTTAGGATTCAATATGTGATAAAATACTGTGAATGAAGGGTTAGATTCAAGATTAAGTTATATTGAGCATACATAGTTACAAGTTCTCATGTTAGACAAAATTGAGTTATTGGATAAAATCTCTAGACTGAGAAAAGAGAAAACAAATATTAATTGAATTATGTTAGAAGTATTACTCTACAAATAATAATAATAATAATAATAATAATAATAGAAATGCATGATATATTGTATAACTGACCATACAATACGGTTTTTTGAATCAGTTCCAAGACATCTGGGAATACTTCCCAATCTATTCAGGGGATTTATGTCTAACAAAGTAAAATAAAAAGTAGAAAAGAAAAACTTGGTAAATTCTCTAGGTATATCCCTATAATTTTACCAGAGTACAAGTAGGGGAATACAAGTAAAATAGAATTACCCTATAGGAAAAGAAATAAAACAAATTCATGGAATACAAGTAAAATTGAATTATCCTATACGTAAAGAAATAAAACTAAAATGAATTCCTAGAAAATTATATCAGCATATATATATATATATATATATATAGATATATATATATATAATTTATTGGGAATACTATGAGAGAATGTATTACATAAGGAAATTTAAGTTATTTATGAAGTTGTTGTAGATGCTACAAAAACCTCTAAAATTTTAGCTTACACTCAATTTCAGAGCCTTCCTTGGTCTTGTACATTGTTGTCGCAAACACCAAAGCTTATTTCATGAACTTTCTTGAAGTATTTTGCTCCCTTTGCAAGTTGGGTAAATTGTCATCTTTTGGCATGATTGGTTGTCGCACAATGTGTAGAATCCTATTATGATGGTTTCAAGGTATATATATATATATATATATATATATATATATATATATATATAAGTTGTTCTAACTATGTAAACATCTATCGCACTCATTCCCAAAGTTTTGAGCATTGTCACACAAGTGTCGTCACGGTCGTCCTAAAGTTTATCTTTAGTGTCACACTTGTCGTAACTAGTTGTAAAGTTGTCACGTGGAGGGAATTGCATTGTTCATGGTTCATGGGTGATATTTTTTGTTGTGTCATCAAGTAATCTATGTGTGAGATCATAGTAAAAGTCTTATCGTTGTTCACATTAGTTTAACCGGTCTTACTCTTAGCCATTTCTGAGAAGGCTTCCTGACTAAGCAACTTGGCTTCTCCTGACTTCCTTGAACTGTGCACTAAGAAGTTCTATTCCTCAAGCTATGACCTTTCCCCTTGGAAATATGCAATTCACATTTATTGCCTCCCAGAACTATTGCACTATGCAATTTTTGTGCTCAATGTTTGGCCTTGACTTTTAGAATTATGCAATCCTTCCTCCTAGGTTGGCCTTCAATGCACACTGTGCAATCAAAATCCTCAAGCTCATTCCTTGAGCCTCGGAATTGCACAATTGCACAACATCCTAGCCTCCATTATCTCCCAAAACTGTTTAGTGTGTCCTCTCAGTACTCATCCTCTCATCCTGTCTCACTGGCTCTTAAAATTGTGCAGTTTTTTTCCCTCAGTCCTGCATGAACAGTGCACTGTGTAGTCTAAGAGCCCAAGCCTCACCCTTGGCTACTTGAAATACATAGTGACTAAGCCCTCTCTCTCGACATGTCACCTGGTTTCAGCTAAGTTAATGGATCAAAATGCACTATCTTAGATTAGGGGGTTTTTGGACTGATGTCGTCTTGTCATGAGTGAATTGTAGATATAGGGACATTACCTTTCCATGAAGAGATGACGAAGAAAGAAATGGAGGGAAACATGCTGGAAGACACTCTTATAACTGAACATACAAGTTAATGAATCATAAGAAAGAAAAAGGGACATCCGTTTGCGATCACCACTCAAGACTTAAGATCATTAAAGGTTCCTTATCACCAAGTCATATGGAGGAGAATAGAAGAAGCAGACATTGAACACTCATCAACAATAGTGGCTTAACATTTCCACATCATCATGTAGTGCATGTCAGTAGTGTCGTGTCATGTCATGCCATGAGTAGCCACATGCCACACCTTATGCCGAATGATGTAACACATGTTCTAGAAATGTATTATAAAGTGAAAGTCCAAAGGAAATATGTGGAATAAGAAGAGTCAAGTAAAGTTGAAAAGTCACAGAAGTCAAACAGTCATGAGGGTAGTCAAAAAGTCACAAGGAATTGGAAGTATCACCCCTTGGTTATATATACTCCCTCATTGTATGAGAAAAGGATTTTTCACCTTAGCTCTTCCCAAAGAGCATTAGAGAGATAAGCTAGTTCTTTTGGGGAGAAAGTAGTGGCCCCAACGCTCCACTATTGGAGTTAGTGATGTTCATTGTAAACATGTGTCTTGGAACTTTTACTTAATAAATAAGCCTTCAAGGCTAGTTCGTTATTCTTGCATGGATTATGAATGTTTGTAAGACTATTCTGTGGATGTTTTTACTTCATGTTTGCTTTCACATGTGTTAAGATGGTTGAACTATTTAGATTATTTTAGTACTTATCTTATTGAGAATGTGTTATAATGGTGGTTATTGTTTTCCCATCCTTGTGGATTATTTTGTAGGATATTGGACAAAGCTTTTCATTTGTTGGTCATAACGATCGTCACATCTTCTATGGACTATTTCGTTGGATGTTAAATGGATCCTTTTGGTTCATGTATGTCTCTTCTTGGGTGGTACTACTACCTCTCTCTTAGAGGCTCACCTTCCTCCCCTATCCGTAGTAGAAGAACTTTGACACATTTACAATCGAACACTCACCAGAAACACCTTTCTTTTCAAAGGCACCATTGCATCCCTCTCTCTTGCTGATAGTTACAACCAAGGAAAATATTTAAAGATTCAGAAACGAGGCCTTTATATTAGATGGGGCTCCTACACCAAATAATGTGAGGTGTAATTGGTACTTCATATAAGGGAGATACCCTAAATGTTTGTGGGTCCAACACCGTTAACGTTTCTAGAACTAGAAGGAGGGAAACAAACTTTTATGGTTGATAACCACATCAACCCAAATATTGCTTCCTCTGGTCAAGGCAATAATATTCCCAACAACTCCCCTGCGCACATTCTTGAAGTTGGTAATTCTTCTAAGCCTGAGACTATACATCCTTATGAACTCACCTACGAATAGCTCTAGGCCATTAGCCCCATGACTTGAAAGTTTACAAGAGCTACTGGATGATACCCAGAATAGAAACTCTTCCAATTTTTCGAAGAAGAACCAAACCACCTCCACTAGGATAATGGTCTCAATAGCTTATCCATTGGTTCTTGTCACCCATGAAGAGTTAGAAGACTCTCAAGAAAAATTAGAAAAACCAGAACAACCTCTAACCTTCAACGATGGTGACGATGATAACGCAGTGCTCTTAGACGATAATTTTTGCGGGTTAGGCGGAGAAGAAGAAGAATAAGAAGATGAAGAAGAAGAAGAAGAAGAAGAAGACTAATTAGATTTCAAAGAAGAAGGGGAAGACAACGAAGAAGACATGGTAGACCAAGATCTGGATTTGATGTCGTGGGGTCAACTTGCACTATCAGGTGTGTTGCAAAATATGCCAAGGCATTCGAAAAAGCTTCTAACAAAGTATGACCCTCAAAAAATAGTAAAGGTGGAGGATCACTTAAATAATTTCTACATACATTTGCAAACATTGAGGTACAATATGATGATGTTGCATGTATAATGTTTCTGTATACCTTATATGGTAGAGAAACTATGTCGTATCATAGTCTTCCTCCAAATTCCATCCAAAACTAGAGGGGGTTTAAGAAAAATTTCCTTGAGAAATTTGTTGATCACAATGCCCTCACCATGTTGTTGAAAGAGTTGGGAACTGCCAATATGGAGCAAAAGAAAAAAGTGAAAGATTTCAATCAGAGGGTTAACCATATTGGGAATAAGTTCCCAACAAAAACTAAACCTCATGACTCCATCACCATCAATTTTTACACTTATACCTTGCCAACCATCATTTCACAACTTGTAAAGAGAAACATGAAACAAATTTGACATAAATTTATGAAGAGGAAACCACGATTGAAAAGGACTTGCATGTAATTGGAGTCATTGTAGATGATGAACAAGCCAAAGACTCCAAAGATATGGGTAAAAGGTCTCATGCCTCCATAAGCAAGGCCAAAGAGAAAGAAATTGTTGATCTTGAAAGATTGACCCGTACTGTCAAGACTCTGTCAAATGAGCTAGAAGAGCTGAAACAAAGGTCAAGTTATACCACCATAAGTAGAAAGACCCCCAAGTTAAACTTGTTCAGAAGGACTGAAAATTATGGCAGTAGCAACAACTAACCCGCTGAGTCTGTGAAAAGATCGAACATTGTATTGAATATTGAAAGCATGGACATAGACCAATCATGTTCATATAATCAAGAATTTCATTTTAAGAAAACATGCTCGCAATGGAATCATGACATGAGCATTCTTGCTATGCATCTTTTTGATGCAGTAATGGTTGATGAGCAGACCGAGCTTGCAGAAGAGAAACAAGAAACTGATGCAACCGAAGAGAGTCCAAGTGTGGGGCACATAATAGACATGTTCAATTTCATACTCACAACCCAAAAGAACATGGCCGAAAAACAACCTCTGAGTGATGCTGTGACCTAGAAGCAGACCAACTAGTACAATTTGAGAAGCCAAGGGCTGACCACTGGACCAAAGCTGACAAAGTAGAAACTCAAAGAAAATATGTTAAGAAAGATTAGTCCACCCATTAGCTCAGCACAAAACACTCAGAGAAAGTCTAGGAAGGGAACTACAACGAAAAGTGCTTCTATAGGTAGTAAGAGTAAGACCATCACCGTGGAAGTCACAAACCAAGTCACGCCCCAAGACACTTTGACAAGTTGTCCCACTTTGGATTAGAATATAATCGAAGGCATGAAGAAGGATCACGTCAATATTTCAATGTTCATACTAACAAAGAACATGAGCCAAAGAGACATCTTTTACGCACACTTGGGCAATACACCATAGTTATTGTTGCTTCTACAGACAAGGGATCTGGTACATCCTCTAGTTCCCTCGAATCCTTACTTAATGCTTTGAAATTCGATGCAAATATACTCTACCCTCCTTTTATGTTAACTTTTGAAATCTTAAATTTCAATGTACATAATTGGTTTGTTTAACTTGGTGCATCGGTAAATGTAATTCCATTATCTGTCGCCAAGAAAATCAATGAAAAATGGGACAAAAAAGATGCACAAATCATTCAACTGGATTCTCCGTTTATCTTTTTTTCTTCCTAAGTAATATTGATCTATTAATATTATACAAAAAAGTTACAAAGAGACCTGATTTCAGAGATGTTAAGCATCAGTCATCATCACAAAATGAAGTTGTTTGTAATGGACTGCCCCAACAGAGGGGAAACCAGTCCAAGAAGCTTTAAAGACTACCCCTGTTATGGGGGAAACCAGCCATTGAACCAAAACAATTGTTTCAAAGTAGACCTTGGTTTTCCAAAATGAACAAAGAGGAATGCAAAGCTTGAACCAGAAAGACAGGGACATAACCAAGAAACAGAGTGACATTCCACCTGGCGGAGAGTTAACCAGAGAATTCAAGACACTTGGCGTAGAAACAGAGCACAGCCAGACCACAAAACCACGACACATAGAAACATATCCACCTGGAAGCCAGACACCTTTGCACGAAACCAAAAAACCACAAAACAGTGAGACGAATCCACCTGGGAGCCGGAGAACTTTGCCTGAGGCCACGTGTTAGGCTGGTGGTTCCTCCGGAGCTGGCTCTTCCTCAATCCGGCAGGCAAACTGATACCAATCATCATCCTCATCAGACGCTCCTCGACCTTGAGCAGGTGTAGCATCCACATTGCCTTCTGCATCCATCTGTCGCTTACCAGTGTCCTCAGCTTTGGCTTTGCCATGCAGAGCCTTGCTGCTTTCACCTTGCTGCCTGTTGCTAATCCCATGACAACTAGGCTCTGCCCTGTTCTGCTTGTTCCCACTACTGGACAGAGGAGCTTGCGTCGCAGACTCTTCCTCGAAGGAAATTGTGATGGTGGCTATGATTGTAGGCCTGTTTAAAGAACTACGGAAGTGAAATTGAGTGCTGTGAGGGGCAAAAGGAGGAGGGAGTGGGAAATCCTCAGTGTGGACAACATTGTCCCTCCAACCTCTACTGCTTCTGGTATTTGGGTATCTGTGAGTGGGGTTAATGAGCGGGTTGGGAAATTCAGTAGTAGAGTCCGAGGAATCAGAGGTGGAGCTGGTAGAAACTTGCAAGCGGTGAAAACTTCCATGTGAACCTCCACGCCTACTGCGCATGCAGTGCCTGAGGTGAGCCATGGCATAGATGTGAGCTAAATTGACAACAGAGGAGTTGGAAGAAAGGCGACGATGAGCGTGAGCAGGGCTGGGTGAACCACAATCAAGGAGACAATGACAGGAGTGCATAAAATGAAAACCATTACTCCTCACCTTCTCTTAAAATCTATCTACAAGAGGTATGGCATTTTATTTGCGCAATTCCAAGCTTTTAATATTATTGATGTTCCTATAATGTGTAACGTAGTTGTGGATGAATTGGAAAATGTTGCAGCTAGGTTGTCACTGTTAAGGGGTGGTTTTTTCTGTTGAAATTCTTTATAATCCATCCATCCCTGATAATATCACTCATTTATGTGTTTTCGATGATGACTAGCAGATACTTCACTTCATAACAAACGCTGATGTTTTCAAGGATGCATCGATCGATGAAGATGAACAAAAAATAACGTTGCAGGATATAGCTAGATCAGGCAAAGGAAATCTCATGCCAAAAGGCATGGTATTGTTGATGTCGATGACCCAACTAGGGTTTCCAGCCTTGGGTTTGCGTTTTTCTTTAAAACTGTACTACATATATTTTTGTATAACTCTGGTGGTTTTTACTGGGCCACCATTAATCTTAGTACCATAACTAAACGTTTGTACTAGAACTGTAAACTATTTCTATTTTCTTTATGAAAATATATTAATATTGCTAGTTTGTTATTTTTGACGATTGTTATAGTGTTTCAGCTTAACAACATGACAATAATATTTCACTATGGACTAGGGTTTTATGTTGATATCTTTAATAGGCGATTATGGTTATTTATAACACAAACTACTTATTGGGTGACGCGACCAACACAGGTCAAATAAAATGTTCTTAAATAGTTTTGCAGTGCCAAACCTGTTCGGGGTAACTAGCTTCCCGTTGGTCGACCATGAACTAAATCAACTGCTCACACAATCATGGTCTCAGTAATTTTAGAATGTATATTTTACATAATTAAAGTTGTGTTTCTCCTTTTCTTTTTATCATTACTCTATTTGGTGGTATCAGAACTATTATTCATGTATTTTTGGATGAATCTTACAAGTTTGTTTTTCAAGTCTCTATATTAGATCTCTCATTATCATGTTTGTCTTATATCCTAGGTTGTAATTGATTGGATAAAAGTTATATAATACTTTTCTCTTTTCTTTTTTTTTTAAATTTAAACAAAGCTTAGGGTTAATAGATCTTGGTTCCTCTTGGATATATTTCACCCCTACTGAGACAAACTATTTGTTTGAGGAATGATTGTCCTGCTAGTGGAACATCCTTTCAGTTGTTGGACTAACCAGGCTTGTTAAATTAGAATATTATCAAAATCATTTCTTCCTCACTTAGCTTAACATTGAGACCTCTTACCTAATCTGTGAATTGTCAAGGTGTACGGTTTCATTTCTTTGACTTGTTTTACAATCCTAAAAAAAGAAGTTCTTTCTGTTCTAATAAGGGTCATTGTATATAATCTAACTTCCCTTTCAACAAAGTATTCTTCAGTAAGCTACTTTACATCATTATACTCATACATTTCACATACAATAGATAACATTTCACACCACAAATGTATTGGCCGAAAGTACATTAACTCTCTTATTATCATTTCAAATAGCTCCTTTATTAAAATTCCTTTTTCTAAATAAATTATTAGAACTTCAATGATAACAGCGGAATGATCCTTTTCCAAAGTGATGTATACGCATCCTTATGTTCTAAACAACCTGGGGAATCCAACAAGGAAGAGACCTATCCTCCCAACCTTTGCGTATGGTGATTACTCCAATACTCCCCCCCACGCCCTTTCTATTCCAACTCAGTTATTAAATAATATTCAGTAAAATCTATTATTCAACATCAAGACCATGTAGTCCATCGATGTATTTCTTCAAACTCACAAGTATGGCTTAGAGCTTCCACTGGCTCATATTCCAACTCATGAATAGCCTCTGTAGCACCCTGCCCAACCTTCCAGGTTATTTCTTTCAAATTTCTCTCTTTCCTCCTCCTCCAAGATGCCTCAAGCCTCTTTTTCCTACCTTCCTTCCTTTGCCTCTTTTCCACTAGATAATTTTATCTTATGGAGAGAGAAATCAATAATTGTCTATAACTTTCTCACAAAATAAAGTTTTCATTTAGAAGTCCCTTGCCGTGAATCCCAATAGTTGTCAATTTTTTAATTTTTTTTGAAGTAAACCAAAACTTCATACATAAAATTTTTCACTAGAACTTTTACCTCATCCCAACATTTACCAAATTCTTCATAGAAAAAGAAAGTAAAATAAAATTTACAGTAATGAGGGGTGTTACAAAGAGTATCTTAATAATATACCCAATCACTATTAATTCAATAATACATAATATTATAACACTCAATAATACATAATATTATAACACCAAGGAGTATTTTAACGATGCACCTAATAAAAATTTATAGATTTTAATATTTATTTATTGATTTTAGAAAACTAATAATTTTAAAATATTGGATTGTTATGAATATTTACAAATTAGCAATATAATTTATATGAATATTTGCAATTATGGATGCATTTAAATTTAACATTTTTAATTTTGATGCATGTGTTATGAACTTAAAATAGTTTTAGAAGTTCTTATATCAACATTTACAATTATGGATGCATTTAAATATAATATTTTAAATTTTGTTGCATCTGTAATGATAACTTAAAATAGGTTTAAAAGTGTTTAAATATGGTTTTGACAGATTTATTTAGTGTTTTGTTTTTATTTATTTATTTAAGCTAATAATTTTTATTGAGTGTGAGACACTTGGTAAATTTATCTTTATGACTTCCATATTGAAAATGTGAGTGAAAAGTCAAGCGATGTTGCATTTATAATGACAAATTAAAATAGGTTTAGAAGTGGGAGCGACTGCACTCAATGGGAGCTAACTGTTAAGGGAGATCGAGTCGTGGTCATTGAGAGCCCATTTGAGGGCATATTTGCTTGAGACTGAGTAGTCGACTGCAACTCAGATATTTCGATCATCGGACATCTTGCGTTGCATTGAGATCCCGCTGTTATGAGTTTCCCTTGCTTGCTGCTCCTCTCTAGGGTTAAATTAGCTTCTCTATGGGGTTAAATGTTGTTGTTCATTTTACTTTAGGCTCTCACGAAGGTCAGGCCTGGTGGCAATTCGACTTACAACGAAGGTGCTGAAGGTCAAGCGGTGACCGAAAGTCAAAAGGCCCTGATATTCGAAGGTTGAGATAAAAGGTGTATTGAAACCCATTTTTTTATATTTTTTTAAGGGGTTATAACTTTTTTTTTAAGTGTTGGGCGCATTTGATAGAGGGTTTCTATACATTAAAAAAGGAGTCATATTTTTTTTTAAAAAGAGGGTTTCTATATTGTTGAAAAAGAGGGAGGGGGTTCGGGAGGATTTTGTTATTTTTGCATCCAATTGAAGGAGCTGTTTTTTTAGAGAGAGCACCTGTTTCTTTTTTAGATCGCTCCTCGAGATAAATCTATTTTTTAATTGCTGGAGGTTGAAATTATTTTTGAGGAAGACCTATCAAGATGAATAATTAGATGGAAGAGGCATATATGAACAAGAGCAATAAGATCGACAGATCCAATTGCTCTAAATGGAAATTTAAGTTGCAAACCCTATTGGAGGGGCAAAACACATGGGCAACTGCAAGCGGTGATGAGTTGAAGCTGACCATAGCTACAAGTGGAACAACAACAACAATCCAGGATTGGGAAAAGAGGGAGAACAAAGAAAAAGTGTTGTTAAAATTGTCAGTGAAATATTGTATTATCCCTTACATCTGAGAATGTAAATCAACAAACGACATCTGAAAAACTCTCAAGGACCTGTATGAGATCAAAAACAAAAATCGCCTACTATTTCTGAAAAGCAAGATTCTCTCCATTAAAATGGATGAGAATGAATCAATGACTACGTTTATCTCTCGAATCAAGGAGCTCAGAGATAAAATGGGTGACATAGGAGAGACAATGTCAAACACTGATCTCCTCATGATCACCATGAATGGTATGACTGATGACTATCAGATGTTTATCACTGGCTTGAATGCGAGAGAGAAAGCCCCCAATTTTGAGGAATTGACAGAGGAAGAAAGAAGGATGACTCTGAAACCCCAGAATTCAGATCTTGCTCTAATGGCGAAGAAGAAACTTTTAAGAGGGAAGGCAAGTGCAGGACAAAAAGGCGGAAGTACACCACAAAGAAAACCACCTCAAGGTATGTCTTCAAATAAAAGTGATTCAGGATTGAAATGTCTTTATTGTGGTAGAGTTGGTAACATTGCTAAAAATTTCCATAAGAAGAAGTTTGATGAAGGTCGCCATAGACATAAGAAGCATGCAGGGCACTTTGCCGATGAAGATCAAAATCAAAATCTCATATTGTTTGTATATGATTTTGCATTCTCTGCTAAGGATGATGAAGAAAAAACTTAATTTTTGGACTTAGGAGCTTCCACTCACATGATAGGTAATAGACATTGGTTTGAGAATTTTAAAGAAACCAACAGTGGTGTAAGTATCTACCTTGGTGATGATAGAGGGTACCAAATCAAAGGGTATGGTAATGTTCCTGTTGTTTTTCCTGATAGAAATATTAGACATATTTAAAATGTAATGTATGTACCCGGAATAAAAAAGAATCTGATCTCTGTTTCTATGATAATAGATCATAATCTTAAGGTAGAATTTTTTAAGTCTTATTGTGTTATTAAATATCTGTTGGATTATATGAAGCTAATTGCATTAGGTATTCGAGTGGGAGGATTGTATAAGCTGGACGTAAAAGGAGCACCACACCAATCCTTGAACTCATTAGTTATGACTGCAGAAGACTTATGGCATCAAACATTCGGTCATATCAATTTCAATGATCTGCTGCTACTTCAGAAATGAGGTATGGTCAATGGTGTTCCTGTTTTAAAGAACGTTCATGTTGACTGTGAATCATGTGCTCTTGGGAAGATGCATAGAGATGAGCTTCCTGTAAATATAGATAAAAAGAAGAGAGATATACTAGAGCTTGTGCACACTGATTTATGTGGGCCGATGCAAACGAGGTCATTAGAAGGTGCCTATTATTCTTCGCTCGGATGAAGGGGGAGAATACAAGAAGTGTGGTTTCATAAAATATTGTAAGGACCGTGGGATAGTTCACTAGTTCACAATACCCCACACTCCTCAACAAAATGGTGTTGCAGATAGGAAGAATAGAACCCTTGGGGAGTGTGTTCAAATGGTTTTTGGGCAGAAGCAATAGATACTGTAGTATATTTGAAGAATAGGAATCCAACAAAAAGACTTGATTTTAAAACTCCATTCAAAGCATTATTAGGTTTTAAGCATAGTTAATCATTTAAGGGTTTTTGGCTCCAAAGATTTTGCTCATGTTCCAAAAGAGGATAGGAAGACACTGGATTCAAAGGCCATTAAATGCATTTTTGTTAGGTACTACGTAGAGTTTAAAGCTTATAATTTGTTTAATCCCTCTACTCATAAAGTGTTTGCAAGTAGAGATGTAGTATTGCATGAGCAGGTTGATGATGGAAGCCATGATAGAAGCAATGAAGAACGGCACATGCCCTTTCTGCTGGAAGATGAAAGTGATGAAAGGGACAAGCATGAGCAGCAACAACAGAAAATGGAAGATGTGGATGGTACATATGCAAGTAGCAAGCCAAGTCCACCAAGGGATGATCAGAACAGATTTGAAGCCAGTCCACCACTCACAAGACTAGGTAGGCAAATTCTGGTGCCAACAAGATATAGGGATCATGCTCTTATAACAAGTATGTTAAATGTTAGTGAACCCTCTAATTATAAATAAGCAAGTCAATATAGTGAATGTAGGGTAGCCATAGAAGAGGAATATGAGTCAATAATTAAAAACAAAACCTTGGTTCTAGTTGAACTACCTGAAGAAAAACAACCCATAGGTTGCAAATGGTTATATAAGACTTAATTTAAAGCAGATGGGAGCATAGACAAATATAAAGATAGGCAGGTTCCAAAGGGGTACTCGCAGAAAGAAGGCATAGACTATGAGGAAATCTTCAACCTTGTAGCTAAATTAAACACAATTAGAATGTTAATTGCTTTAGCTACCAACCATCATTCGATGATACACCAGCTAGATGTGAAATCTGCATTCTTAAATGGGGAATTAAAAGAAGAAGTATATTTAATGCAACATGAAGGGTTTGTTAAATAGGGGGAGGAACATTTATTCTATAGATTGAAGAAATCATTGTATGGACTAAAACAGGCACCCAGGTCGTGGTATGATAAAATTGATTCATTTTTCCTACAACATAGTTATAAAAGAAGAAATAATGACCCTAATCTGTATACCGTGTTTGATGAAAAGGGGCAAATTGTTTTGATTTCTTTATATGTAGATATCTTATCATTACAGGAAATGCTAATGACGTCATTAAAGAAATCAAAGAGAAGGTGTCATAGGTCTTTGAGATGAAAGACCTCAGAGAGTTACACTATTGATTGGATCTTGATGTCTGGAGGGATTTTGGCTAGACTTTTCTGTCTCAAGAAAAGTATGTCAGGAGTTTAATGAAAAAGTTCAGAATGGATCACTACAAAGCTACATCAGTGACTTTACAATAGAATACCAAACTTCAGAATAATGATGGCTCTAAGGAGGTCGATGCAACATAGTATAGACAACTGGTTGGGAGTCTAATTTACTTGACTACAACTAGGCCAGATTTGGCTTTTGTAGTCAGTGTATTGAGCCAATTCATGTCAAAGCATCTTGAGAATCATTTGGTTGTAGCGAAAGACGTCTTAAGGTATCTTCTAGGAACCTTAGACTTTGGTATTAAATATACTGACTCGCTTGATGTTAGATTGACAGGTTTCTTAGACTTAGATTGGGCTAGAAATATAGATGACTGACAATACATAATAGGTTGTGCATTCAGCATTGGGTCCAAGGTTATTGCATGGATAAACAAGAAGCAGAACAATGTATCCTTGTCTTTAGCCGGAGAAGAGTATCAACCAATGTGTGCAACATGTGGGGCAGTTTGGTTGAGGAGACTTCTCCAGGATGCCGAAGAAGAACAAAAAGATGCAAATGTTATCAAATGTCATAACCAAAGCTTAATCAAACTTGCAAATAATCCAATGTTTCATAAAAAAACCAAGCATATTGATACATAGTTTCATTTTGTTAGGGAGAAGGTTTAGTCGAAGGAAATTCATATTGAATATTGTAATACTTGTGACAATGCTACAAATATTTTTACCAAGCCTCTTGGAAAAATTAAATTTGAGTTATTTAGGGAGATGTCAGGAGTACTAGTGAACCCTTTCTCCATTAATGCAGAGTGTTAAAGTTAATGGAGAAATGTATTTTTGGAGAAAGTCAGTTCATTAGTTACCTGTGAGACTCCGGTTAGAAATTTGTTCCTATTTTCTAGGTAGTTGTTCTAACCTCCCTATTTGCTTGTAAACTATATATTATTAGTTGATAATGTGAAGTGTGTAGAGCTTTCTGCCACAAAGAATGTCCAGATAAAGCCCTCACGGGAAAGCTATTAAGTTTATTGAATATAATTTTCGTCTTCGAATTTTTACCATCTTAATATTTCTGGATTATCTTAAATAAACAGAAAACACTAATGTGAAAGGTAAATAAACGAGAACTATGACCCAAAAAAAAAAAAAAAAATTTGATTAAAATTATAATATATTTCATTTTTTTTTTTCAAATTTTGAAAAAAAAAATCAATATATTAGAATTGTAAGATCTACATTTTCGATATTAAAATTAAAAGATCTACATTTTCGATTTTTTTCCACTTGAATTTTACACAATCAAACTTCTTTTCCGTATAGAATGGAATTCGAATTCTAATTCTAATTCGAATTTGGTAATATGCTTTCCACCATTAAAATATGTGGCAATACTGTGATGAGAATGATAGGACTGGGAAGAGAGAGTCATTTAGATGGGGAAAAATAAAATAAAATATATAGCTGCATATAGCATACATTGTGAACGAGAAAAAACAAAATCGCGTCTCTTATACAGATCTCAATGATGACAATAACGAAGTATCATTTTCCAAAACTTATTTATATTTATTGAGGTAGTCACCTGTATTTAAAATTACATAACCAGTCCCTTCGAGGGTTGGTTATCAAGACCGGCATGCTTGAAATCGATCCGAGTTTGTGAAGATCTAACTCAAGTTTATCCAGATATGAACAAGAGCCACGGAGATATGATCTAAATGACAGGGAAACCATCAATTTCGAGCAGAAAAAGATGGATTATGGCCTGTAATTTTAAGTGGAACTGTGTGTGCATTCAGATTTGGAAGGGGTATCCAATTGGGAATTTTGCAAATCCAAATCCTAATTGCTGTAGGCCGTAAGATTCACAGTTAGTACTTAATTATGAAAACATGGCATCTACAATGCCAGTCTCGATTGTAAATTTTGGAAATATTATCCAGAATTTAACAGACATCGAGGTCAATTGTTTGACCTACAATTATAACTTCACTGGTATCAGTTGCATTCTGAGATATTACTAGAATCTATTACCGAAATAAGTTATGCATAACGGACCATGTTTTAACGTATCTTTTTAATAGGAAATTTGAAATTCGCAAGAAAAGGTCGAGTACCATCAACTGCCCATTGCTGTCTTCTTACTGAATTTATGGCAGGTCGAATTATTTGCATCATATTTATGACAGAAGACCTCCCAGAGAAGCTGACGGCCAGACACACCAGCTCACCTCGTTGGCGGTGCCTAGGGTATGCTGAGACATTTGATGCCAAGCGTTGGCATATATGGGTCGCTTCTACTATTTATTGGGAATCCTCAAGTTTGTTCTGCATCTGAGCATTTGAACGTCGGCTTTGAGTGCAGGCATATATCTCTGTGAGTGAGATAGGTGTGAGACATGGCTGGGAATGGGGTGGTGAAGGCTGTGTTTGCGTATGGGCTTGTGGCTGCAGTGATGACTGCGTGGGGTGTAGTCAGAACGGAGGGTGCGATATCATGCAACAATGTCGCGAGTGCCTTCACGCCATGCGGTGTATATCTGAAGGGGAATGCGATCACCCCTGCTCCGGGTTGTTGTCCTTCCCTTAAGGCTTTAGACTCTCAAGTTAGGGACACCCCTGATAGGCAGGCTGTTTGTAACTGCCTCAAGGATCAGGCAAAGACATTTGGGGTCAATTTAGGTAAGGCTGCTAATCTGCCCACTCTGTGCAAGATCAACGACATCAACGTGCCTGTCAGCCGTGACGTTGACTGTACCAAGTATGTCTGCCCATTAACTGTTCCTTTCACCGTTCTTTGATTCTTTCATTCTGATGCGGACCTCTAACTGCTTCATTTAAAAAAAAATTGGATTAATGACTTTATGTTGTTTGTGCATGGCAGAGTTCATTGAAACGTGGTCTGGTGGTATCGAATGCGGGCTGGTTTAGTTAGTGCTTTTGTAGTAATGGAGTACAAGTATATTAGTTCGTCTATGAACTTGCTATAATGTTGGAGCCACGACATGCCGTTTTGAGCGTTTCGCAGTTACTCCGAAGAATGATCACTTTTACTGTTTCTCTAATGCATTTAAGCGAATCAATGATGCCAGCCAACTTTTTAATTTTGTCTATTGTTACATTCCCAACTCCTTTTTCCAGTTCAATGAGCCTGAATTTAAGTAGCTGTAGTCAAAATTATAATGCGTTTACTCTCTAGAGTATCATGGTCATCAATTTAGTTCCTTTACGTTCTGTGGCAATGGTGTAACACGTAGGATATTTCTGGGACATTTTTGCGTTGCTTGAAATTCTAGATTTTTATGCACCACTCAGCATAGTTAAGTACGGATGAATACAATGTTAATTTTCAAGAAAGCATTAACAGCTTTCTGGTAAACGGTTGTTTGACTTTTCGAGGTAGCATCATAAAATTTCTGAGGATTCTTTTTTATAGGCTTATCTTTATCTTGATTATGGATATTGGAAATATTTCATTAACAAAAGGATTGGGAAGTAAAATAATTAATTTTATTTTGACTAGAGTTAGAGTTAAAGAATTGATTGGGTTGTTATTATAGTTAATCAAATTTTATAATAATTTTAATTCTTTTTTTTTTGTTAAATTAAGTATAACCATTAAAACAAAAGAAAGGTTAACTTAGTTATCAATTATTTCAATACTTAAATACAAAAGAGTGAATGGAGCTCTACTTGAATGGTTCATGAGGCACAATACTCGCTAAAGTTTTGCAAATGGGGTAGCAAGCTAAGTGGTCTTCAAAGAAAATTTTAAGGATGAAAATTTATTTTAATGTTTAGAAACCTTGGCGAATCTCACTAGTTCATAATATGCAATATGTAAATTGTTTTGCAATAATTTTGTAAAAATATTCAAATTTCTAATAATTTTATGCAATCTACAGTAAAACAATTTTATACTAGAAATTGTGGGCGAATAATTTTTAGAAAAAATGGGCATTAGCGAATACTTTTTTTTGGAAAAAACATAGATAATTAGCCCATTTGTTAATATTAGCCCCTTAAATTTTCCCTGGTGGGCTTGGTTGCGGGGAAAACTCCACTGTTAAGTGTGCTTGAGCTAGAGGCGATTTGGAATGGGTGACCACCCGGGAAGTCCTGGTTACCAGGTGCAAGCCCAAGAAGTGATGATTGATGCTATGTGATTCATTTTACTAGTTTTAATCCCACTTCTTCATCCTTGTGAGCATCACCCGATGCAATGAGTGCTAAGTGGACTATTCAAAAACCATGAGAAATTAGTGAGTTACGACTACCTCTCATAGAAATGGTCATAGATGAATGACTTAACACAGTTGAATTCCAAAAAATGATATCTAATATAATGCACTGCGAAAACCCCTCAATACTTTGTTATCTTTGATATCTAAACCATTATTATTATATGCATAAATATGCCAAAATATTTGAAAAACTTGACAAATTTTACAACAAATACTAGCTCACAAATTGATTACATCTCTGATCCATTTACACAAACTGATACAAAAATAGACCATGATCAAGAATGAGTGAAAGAGACTCTTAGTAAATCATAAAAGTCTAGAAATTTATGGGAGTTGGAGTTTTCTCTTTAAGGTATTTCCTACTTCTTGTCAAAGGAGGAGAGGGACCTGGTCTGAAAAGGACGGATAAGGGGACGCATTATCTTCTTCCTTATTTTTTACTGCTACAATATCACCTTCCTTCTTTTTCTCCCGTTTTAGTAGGTGTGGCTTCATTTTTTTCCTAAGTCCTTGTTTTGAGTTTGTTTATGAGATGTATGAAAGGCCTCTTCTAATAACCTTTGACAACCTAGCTCTTTTTCCTTCTTTGCATCTCCACTTTTAACATTTCTATTAGTGCACCGACCACTTTTGTATGCGTTTTTTCACAAATTACCCTTTCACCCTCTAATTTTTTATTTTCAAATTCATAAGCCAAAGATCCCTGATGGTTTGTGGTGCTTCTACGAGAATGAAATACCTCTTCCTCTTCTGATGTAGTGTCTTCCTCTGTGAGTAAATTTTCTTCAGTTGGGGCATCTTTGAGGGGAGCCGTATCATTTGGAACCTCATAACTCATGCATTGGGAGTTGACCATCTTGATCTCTTCAAGCATTAGATCGAGGATTTCCCCTTCTTCATCTACCTGATTGAAGAGATCAAATTTGTTCCCCGCCAAACCTTTATTATTGTTAGAGGAGAATCATTCAAATTTAGAAATTGATTTCTTTTGAGAGGGATGGCCTCTAGGTCTAATATCATTTCTCTTTGTTAGGAAAAATACAGAGCAGGGGGGTTGAATTCGTATTTTTAATTCACTTTTCACTTTCATATACAAAATTATGTACGTTATTGTTCTTAAAGAAACTTGCAAATATACGTGACTTTAATGAAGGAAACAATCATATATCATGTTTATTAATGTTTCATGTATTCCATTAGATGTTTATATTTAACCATTGCATCATTAAATCAATAAATTTCTAGTATTTAGTAAAGGACAAAAAAATCACAGCACATAGGAAACACTCATAAAACATTAGAATTTTAGGTGGAAACCCAATGTGGGAGAAAACCATCACTGTCGTTGTCTATGCCTTCTTTCTTATTATATAGATAATATCTCCATTACATTTTGTATTGGTGCAGACTCTTACTAGTACGTAGGCACCCACTTGCAACATGATACAACCTCCACTCATTCTCCATCACCCATGGAAAGGGAGCTACAACCCCATAAACTCATTTATCATCTCCTACCGAAAGGGAGCTCCTACCCCTAATATGAAGGCTACAACCCTCAACACCTTGTGGACCACTTTTTAGAATGTTTCAGACTAGATCCACTTGTCAAACAATCATCAAACAACATGGAAGCCACTTTTCATCAAATTTTCATACTGGACCCACACAAACAATAGTCCCAAACCAATATCTAAACTGAAATACTAAAATAAAATCCTGAATCAATGAATTTCTAAAAATCAACTAAATCTCTGAAGCATCAAACTATTGAATACATATTACAACCAAAACAACTAAACTTCAAAATATGTATGCAACTATTCTTAATAGAACCTGCGTATATACACACTTCCTCTACATAAAAATTGTGTACAGATATCATATTATTGAACACTGAATCTTTCCGCTAATAGTATCATCAAGCAGAACTGCAAACCCTAACCAGATCTAATTCAGAATATATACGTGCTTATAATTAAGAAGACCAGTGTATATACATGCTTATGATGTGGAACACCCGCATATAGATATGAACATACTGAAAAATACATCGTTGAATATATACGTGTCCAGAAATAGATCCATGTATGTATGCAACAATTTAGAAGCAAACTAGCATACCGATCTTAAATCACTGAATCAATCCTTCGTTTCAAACAAAACACATACTGCACATAGCTTACTATCAATTCATCATATTACTAACAACACATTCATATGATGACATAACTTATAACAAAAAATCAATCATTAAACATGCAAATCAAACGATCATATATTTCAACATGTCTTTAGATATTTCATATTTGAGTCTTCTCCTTTCTCTTTCATGCATATCTATTTCAGATCAGATCCATATAAATAAACCATTTACTTGCACACACAACACCTTGATTTCCATCTCTCTATATAGCTTTTGACTTAGTGAATACCTTAGGTAGATCCTTTGGTAATGCCGTTATCATTTTTTTACACGATCAAATGAATGTTGTCACTCCAATTACTATGGGTCAATACCATGGTAATGACCCTTGGTATCTAGATTTCCATGGTTTCGATTCTATAAACGATTTTTATTCATAAGACCTGCATATGTACACACCCCTTCTTCACAGGAACCCCATATACTTTCTCAAACTTCACTAAACTATCATTTCTCTGTTCATATCCTCCATAACATCTGTACCATTTTCAATCAGTTCTATATTCATTATCATATCACATTGTTGACATCAATTACACATTTATCAATCTGGTTGCCATCAAGGGCAATACATTAGCCATAATACCAACAATATCTCCCTTTGGACTTGATGGAAACCACTATGGTGTTTGGACACCACCTGCAAACATTTGCAAACACACCTGAAAATACCAATACTTCTCTCCAAACACCAAACTTCTCTCCCACTTTGACATCAAGGGAAAATGGATGAACCAAGTTGAATGAAGTACTGCCCTTGTAGTGCCCAATACTGTAAGTCCGATCTGCTGATATGAAATCTACAATCTACATACTGGCCATGCTCCCCTGAGCATATGTTGGACCTTATAAAGATATTCAAATAAAAGTACAATTTGTTATGACTCTGACAAATATGACCTTTCCTATCACCAATGACTCTATGTTCCCATGATTCCATCAATCACCCAACATATTGGACCTGGATTTTACATCAATGTCCCGAAATGGGATTACATACATGATAAGACTTGATCCCAATAGCCCATACATGATTGAACATGGGTCTTTTCATGACCTTTACATCAAGAGACATATATGAGACTTATAACCAAAAATATGAACCTCAATAATGTGGTAGCAAGACCATGATAGTCATCAACAACCACCATGCATCTATAGGAATATGGAACATAAACATCTAATAAAAGAAGCAATGAAGCATGAACATCCTCATCATCAAGAATTTGTGTAAGATAAGGAAATGTAACATCAATTTCTCCATTAAGTGTATTAAGAAGTATCAACAATCAATAATGTAACTACAACATAAGTAACCCAAGAATTTTGAAATAATGACAACAACAAAAGTATATTCAGTAGGAACAACAATAACAACCATAGAGAAACAATGATATGTACTCATCATAAACCCATCACGCAATAAGAAGTACTCAAGAAATCATAATGCCAAAAATGCACTATTATAAGCATAAAAACAACTCCTCGTAAACCCATGCCAACTTCTCACCATCAACTCTGATCATATCTTTCTCGTCAACCAAGACATACATCAAGAACAATCTCAACAAGAACAACATAAGATCATCCTCTATGAATTAATCATAATTTTTAAACATCATATGGGCATCGCCAATAGACTGCAACAAACTAATGTCAAGACAAGAATAATAATCATGAAACAATGGAAGAATATGGGAAGCTCCCCCTAAATTTGTGCCACTCTAATCTCATTACTGAGAGGCATACACGACTATCTTTCATACAATCTACATACATAAAGTAAACTACTGGTGTTTACAACCACAACTCCCCCTAAACATGACATACATGTTAGGACAATTAGTATGGTGAAGAAATCAAAATCATTCATAATTCTTGTCTGAGATATTCAAAGGAGTCACATGGAAGAGGCTTGCTAAATAAATTTGTGAATTGATCCTTTGAAGGAACGTACTCCAATTTTACCTTTTGTTCAATCACTTGTTCTCTAAGAAAATGGTAATTGATTAGGATGTGCTTAGTTTTTTAGTGCATGATGGGGTTTTTAGAGATAGTTCTGGTACTAGTGTTGTCACAAATAATAGGTACAAGTTGAGGATAGGTGACTTGAGTGTCTTTCAAAGTTTGGATCATCCATAGAAGTTCACTACAACAAGAGGCAACAACAATATATTATTCTTCATTAGTTGATAAAACAATATAAATTTGTTTCTTAGTAAACCAAGAAACTAATCGAGGTCCCAAATATAATGATCCTCCACTAGTGCTTTTCCAGACATCAATATTACTTGCCTAATCTGCATTTGTGTAAGCATGAAGTGAAAAGTCTGTGTTTTTGAGATACCATATACTAAAATATTGAGTGTGTTGTAGATACTTGAAAATTATCGTCTTCTTTGAGATGAGTTTCCTTGGGATTTTCTTCGAATCATCCAACTATCCCAGCAACATGTATAATATTTGGTCTTGTACTGGTAAGATAAAGTAAGTTCCAGATCATAGATTTGTATTCAGGTTGATTAACTAAAGGAGAGTCATCATTTTGACTGAGATTGCATCCTATTGCCATTTGTGTGAACACAGGTTTACAGTCTTCCATTCCATACTTTTTCATAATCTGCTTGAGATACTTGGTTCGAGAGAGAAATATACCATCTTTAGTTTGATGAACTTGAAGACCAAGAAAGTATGTTAGCTCACTAGGTAAAGAAATTTCAAATTCTTATTTCATAACTAAATCAAATCTTTGACTCATAGATTGAACATTACTTCCAAATAGGATGCCATCTACATAAACCACTACTATCAACATTTTTTCTTAGCCAATTTTGATATACAAATTGTTATATGTAGATCCTTTCTTAAACCCTTGTTGCTAAATATACATGTCAAGATAATAATATTGTGCACGGAGAGCTTGTTTTAACGCATACAATTCCTTCTCTAGTTTTCAAACAATATTTTTATCATTTCCAAGTATGAATACTTCAGATTTTTAAATATAAACTTCTTCTTCTAGATCCCCATTTAAAAATGAAAAGTTAACATCCATTTGATATACCTTAAAGTTATGAAAGCTAGAAAATGCAAGGGACATTCTTATGGCTTCAATTCTGGCTACAAGTGCAAAAGTTTCTTCAAAGTCTATCCATTCCCGTTGAGCATAGCCTTTGCATAAAATTCTTGCTTTGTTTCAAATTACTTCTCCATTTTCATTTAATTTATTCTTAAACACCCACTTTATCCCAATTACATTTTTATTATGAGGCCTTGGTCCAAGTTCCCATGTCTAGTTCTTTTTCATTTGATCAGGTTCTTCATGCATTGCCTTAACCCAAGATTCATATTTGCTTGCTTGATTCACATTTTGAGGTTCAATTGTGGATAGTAAGGCTAAGTGACTAGATGATCCAACAAAAGTTCTTCTAGTTTGTATTCTTGCTTCCTTATCACCTAGAATTTGAGATTCAGGATGATTTTTCTAAACATACCTTGATGGAGTCTTTTTTGCCATACTTGTATTTCCATTTCCTTCTTCTGAAGCTTTTTCTTATCCTACAACTTCTTCTATTTTAGTAGGAAGAGGTTCATCATCTGCTTGTGCTTCCCTTTTGGTATCTGTCGATGCTTCATCAATCACAACAACTATACTTTGAATAGTCTTTTGGAGCCCTTTATTATATCATTTATATTCTTTTCTTCTAGAAGAGTATCCAAGCATGGTTCCTTCATCATCTCTGAATTTAAATTTTCCAAGCTTATCATCAATTTTCTTTATAAAACATTTTCTTCCAAAGATTTTAAAGTGTTTGACAGTTGCAGGATTACCATACAAGAGTTCATATGTAATTATATCACTATTTACTCAAACATGAGCCTAGTTAAGTATATCCGTGGTTGTATGTACTTCTTCTCTCCAGAAGGTGTGAGGCGTTCCTGACTCATCAAGCATGGCTAGTGCCATTTGTTGAACTATTCTGTTCATTCTTTCTGCTACTCCATTTTGTTGAGAATTTAGATATGGAAAAATTCCTTTAGATGTTATGTTGTTCACAAAAACTAAAAAAATCATCTGATATAAACTCTCCTCTTTTATCAAATCTAGGATATTTGATTTCCAGATCCAATTCATTTTCTACCAAAGCCTTGAATATCTTAAAATTTTCAAATGCCTCATCTTTATAATTTAGTAAACCAATCCAACAATTTCTTATAAAATCATCAATAATTAATATGTAGTATTTTTCACCACGAGGATAATTCTTTCTCAGAGGTCCACATAAATTAGTGTGAACAAGTTCAAGGAATTCACTTGAAGTACCTTCTTTAGCTTCAAACTTAACTCTAGACTGATTACCAAACTGACATGATTTTCAAATGTTATTCTTAGGTGGAGATATGTTTGACAAGTCACAAATTTCTCCCATCTGCTTGGTTTGTATAATTGAGAAAAGGTGAGGTGCCCCAACCTTTTGTGCCAAAACCAACTTTCTTCACATTTTCTCAAGGAAAAATGTTCTTTGCCACCCTCTAGGATATAGACATTTCCCGGAGTTCTAGTTCCCTTTATTACCACACAATTCTTTGATCTGAAAATGACTGCATGCCCCTGGTCGCACATTTGATTGACACTTAACAAGTTATGTTTGGGCCCATCAACAAATAATGCATTTTCTACCTTGACCTTTTCTTTTAAAATCATAGATCCTTTTCCTTTAATGGTAGTAGGTGATTTATTACCAAAAGTCACATTCTTTTCTTTGTTAGTTTCATTAAAGGAAACAAACTTATCTCTATCACCTATCATATGCTTTGAATGCTCGTTGTCAATGTACCATATATTCTCTTGATCTCCTGCATACCATGTTAGACCACAATTTTCAGAAGAAGTAATTTTCTTTTTCCATACCTTGGGAGGTTCTATCTTTTGCTCATGTTGATAATATGAATTCATCCTGGTTCTGCATTCAGTTTCTTCATGACTAAATTTATTTCAAATAGAACATTCAACTTCATTCTGAAGAAGGGAGAAAACATTATAAGAAGACTTCTTTGTCCTATTTTAATTATGTCGTTTTCTTGATTCTCTAGTCATAATTGTTTTATAGGAAACACAATGAACTACTTTGTGACCAGAGTTGTGACAATTGAAGCATTGACCATTGAAGTAAGAGTACCTGGGAAATAATACCTTTTTGAGTAGCTTTCCATTTCTTCATGGAAAGGTTGTTCTACCTGAGAATAGTTTGACTTTTAATTATTTTTCTGAGTCCTATAATTTTGATGATTTCATCCTTTTACCATATTGACATAGATTTTTGTACATGTTTCAAAAGATTTCATAGGTTCTAATGTCTCACAATCTTGATTTGGATTTTATCCAAGACCTATATTGATTGGAGGAGAATGCTGAACTTTAATGATTTCTTCTAAAGTTTTAGATCCTTTAGTAAATATAAGATTTAAAGCTTTTGTTTTCTCAAGTTCCTTTCTTAGACCCAAAATTTTAAATTCTAAGGTTTCACAATGTTTCTTCCTTTATTGGACTTGTTTCTTCAAAGTTTCTTCTACTAATTTAGCCTCTTTTAGACATATCTTCAACTTAGTTATTTATTCATAAAGGGTGTTTTCTTTATACATAATCTTTTCTAAAGCATGATTCCATAAACTCATCATCATTAGACCTATCTACACATTTTTCTTTGAATGCCATAAGTAATTGAAAATCTTGATCTGATTCATCATACTCATTATTGGAAGAATATTCATTATCTTCATGGGTATAAAAACTTTTATTGCTAGTAAAACCTCTTTTAACATTATTTTTTGAGACATTCTTTTCATGATTCTTTTTATAAGGAAACTTAGCGACATAGTGACCTACTCTTCCATAGGAAAAACATTTGAAAGGAAGCTTACCTTTGTAAAAACTAGATCCTACTTGGAGCTTCTTCACAAAATTTGCTTCTTCTTCATCTGAAATGTAAATTGTTTCCTTAGGTTCTTGGACTTTCTTTCCCTTTTTTGTGGCTTTAAATAATGCTTCTCTAATACCTAATGTACCCCCTTTTCTCATCTAAAAATATACCAAGATCCCATGGAGTTGTTCAATAGTGAGATTCTTCAAATCCTACATTTCTTCAATGGCAAAGACTTTGGAATCGAACTTTTGGGTTAGTGATCTCAAAACAATTTCAACAACTATAGTATCCTTTATTTTGTCACCAATATTTCTCATTGATTTAATAATCTCATCTACTCCTAGGAAACTTATTTCAATGCTTTCATCATCATGCATTCTAAGAGTCTCATACTAAATTCTATATGTTTCAAGTTTAGCACTTTTTAGCTTAGTGTCACCATCATAAATTTGGAAAGGCTTATCCCATATTGCCTTTGCGGTGTTAAGCTACATGACTATCACAAAATCATATTCTACCGAAGTTCCCAAGATAACATTTACAACATTTGCATTGATCTCATACTATTTATTCCCAACATCATCTGTGGGAATGGAGATTAGGTATTGATATCCACCATCAACAATTGACCATACGTCATCTCCTAGTGCCTGCAAATAAGCTCCCATTCCGATTTTTCAAAATACAAAGTTAGTTTCATTAAGAAAAGGTGGCCTCATATAAGATTCTCCCTCTTGACAACTCATATTGATAGATCTCCCTTAAAGAGATCAAGATTATTCCGAGGGACTTGCTATGATGCCAATTGTTAGGAAATATACTTTGTGGGGGGGGAATCAATATTTTTAATTCACTTTATCTTTCAATTTCATATACAGAATTATGTATGCTACTGTTCTTAAAGAAACCTATGTATATACACGTTTTTAGTGAAGGAAACAAGAGTATATCCAGTTTATTAATTTTTCATTTATTCCATCAAATGTTTATTTGTAACCATTGCATCATTAAATTAATAAATTTCTAGTATGCAGTAAAAGACAAAAAAATCACAGCACATAGACAACATTCATAGAACACTGGGATTTTAGGTGGAAACCCAATGTGGGAGAAAACCACCGATGCCACTGTCTATGTCTTCTTTCTTATTATATAAATAATATCTCCATTACATTTGGTACTGTTGAAAATTATTACCAGTACACAGACACCCACCTATAGGATGCTACAACCCCTACTCGTTCTCCAACACCCATTAGAAGGGAGCTAGAACCCCCTAAACTCGTTTATCAACTCTTACTGGAAGGAGCTCCTACCCCCACTCTAAATATTGCAACCCTTAGCACCTTATGGACTAGTTTTTATAATGTTTCAGACTGGATCCACCTTTGACACAATAATCAAACAACGTTTAAGTCACTTTTCATTAATTTTTCATACTGAACCCACACAAACAATAAGCCCAAACCAATATCCAAAATGAGATATTGAAATACAATTTTGAATCACTGATTTTTTGTAAATCAACAAAATATATGAAGCATCAAACTAGTAAATACAAATTCCAACTAGAATAACTAAACTTCACAATATGTATGCAACTATTCTTAATAGAACCTACGTATATACAAACTTACTCTAGATAAAACCTGCATACAAATATCATATTACTAAACACTAAATATTTTGGCTAAAACAATCACTGTAACATTAAATCACGCACTGAATCAAGCACTGAGGAAATCACAGAGAATTGAACCATACACAAACTTCATAACTGATCAATATAGAAATCAACCCAAAGAACACTACTAGATACATATCAAAACATCATTGACAGACATCAACAAATAGAACATAGATAATCAATAATTATCATCAAGCAACATTACAAACCTTGACCATATCTAATTTAGAATATATACACACTTATAATTAAGAGGAGAAATGTATATACATGCTTATGATGTGGAACACCCACGTACAAATCTCAACATATTGAAAATACATCGTTGAATATATACTCAATTACCCATAAACATATATGCATATGTATGTGACAATTTAGAAGAAAACTAGCATACAAATTCAAAATCACTAAATCAATACTTTGTTGCAAACGCAACACATATTGCACATGCCTTATTATCAGATCATTAGATTACTGAACGCACATTCAGATCATGAAATCTCCTTTTTTCCCTTTGGAAAATTCGTAATTTCATTAATGATGACAAATTACATTTTGTAGATGCATATGCATATTCAAAGAATTTTCAATGACATGGTTGTCATCAAACAGAGTAGCAGAGTTCAAAAGAAACTTGTTACCTTGATCCATGTAGGGAGGTAACAGTCCAAAATATACTAAGATAAACAAAATATAATAGCGACATAACTGTCCGGAAGTGCGATATATATGCAAAAATGAAAAACCAAGTGCCTTGCCATCTAAGCAATAATATCCATAAAATGTTGATGGTAGTATTGATAATGGGCACCATCATTTTGTTCTCGGATCATCTAGATGCCCGACTCCTAGAGCGCAGCTTCTTTGCAAAGCCAGTCAACAGCTGTGTTCTACTCCCTGTAGATGTGATTGCAAGTAAAAAAAATCAAAATGAGTAATCAATCTCAGAGTCTCATCCAGAATATGTCTCAAAGAGAAAGACCAGCATCTAGATGTTCTATTCAACTAGTCACAAACAATTTTAGAATCCCCAAATAATTGTAAGGCTCGACAAATCTTCTCTAAAGAAAAAAGTATGAGGTGTTCTTCTGCTAATAACTCTGCAAAATTGTTGGTGCCTCTTCTAAAACCCATGAATATACTGTATGAGTGTTTTGAGGAGATATGTAGTACAGCCCCTCCTCCGCAACCATCATACTGTGCGGTCTCATCAAATTATTCTCGTGGCATGTGGGGATCAAAAACTTCGGGAGTAATGTTCCTTGGCCATGGGGGAGGGGGGTCATCTGGGATGAGTCCATAATCGGCCATGACTTTCGCAACTATGATAGGCCAGTAAGGAGGAGTGTTTTGAATGATAAGGAGATTTCGGGTGATCCAAATGGCCCAACAGTACAACAAGGGGAGGTTACGCAGCTTGTGGGGGGACATTGTGGAATACCAAACGTTCTAAGCCGCATTGATAGTGTCCGCAAGCCAGTCACAAGGTGGGGAAAAAATAGATGATAACGGACTCCATAACTTACGGGCTTCTGAGCAAATAAGAAACATGTGATATATAGATTCGCTATCGCTTTTGCACAGATAACACCAGTGAGGACCGTGAAAGGTTCGTTTCAGTAGATTATCCCCTGTGGGGATTTTATTATTCAAAATACACCACATTAGTAGCCTAGTCCTTGGGGGAGCCCTCAGCTTCCAAAGATGTTTCCACCATGCCTGTATGGTCTGTGGTTTCCTCACTTTTGACAAGACCAAATATCCATCCTTTGGGGTAAATCTGCCTGATTTAGCTAAGGCCCAAATGAGCTCATCTTCTCCTTCTAATATGAGAATATGTGCCTCTGATAGAGCTTGTGTATAGTCCACCAAGAGCTTCTGCCATTATGGGGGAATGTTTAGTTGGTGGGTGGATTTCCAGGCTTGGTAGAGAAATGTAGAGTTTGCAGCATCTGCAATATGCGCAATGTGAGAGACATTGTGTTCTTGGAGGTGCTGTAGCAGATCAGGTGGAAATCTGTGAGTGTTCCTGCACCCTATCCATGGGTCAATACCAATACGGATGCTAAGACCAAAGTGTATCCCCCATGTAAGGCTTGCCCGAATGGGGTCCAAAGCCTTAATGACTACCTTCCAGATCATCGAAATCCTTGAAGTGTTCTGGTTCGGTCTTCTGATCCAATCCAAGATCTGTAATGGGGTAATGTATTTTGATGAAGTCACCCTCGTCCACAAGTTGTTAGATGTGACCAATTGCCACCTGAGCTTTGCAGCCAGTGTAGAGGAAAAATAATCTAGTTTTTTAAGTCCCAAACCTCCCCATTTTTTTGGTAGGTTGAGGGTGTCCCATTTGACCCATGCAAAAATCTTCCCCAGCTAGCTTCCCCTCCATAAAAGTCTGTAGCAAAGTGCTTGTATTCTAGTTAGAATCCCTTTAGGAATCCAAGCCAGGGACATCCAGTAAACAGGAGTGGCTTCCAAGACACTCTTGATGAGTGTGAGGCGACCTGCTCTAGATAAATATTTTAGGTATTGTATGTTGAGTCTTTTCTCCAACTTAGCAATAAGCCAGGTCCAATCAGCAATCTTGTATCCTATGGGCTTTAGCTTATACCCCAAATAATTAAATCCATCAGCTAGACCCAGCTGTGTAAACCGAAACGGTGAAGTGCAAACTGAATTTCATGCTGAGTGCATGCCATTGCTATAAGCGTAGATTTATTTTCATTGATCATCATGCCCGTAGCTTTCTGAAATAAGGAAAAAATGGCTCTGATATTGGTCAGATGTCCAATACTTCCATTAAGGAATATCAGTACATCATCCACAGAAATTAAATGTGTGAGTGTGCAATCATCTATTATCTTGATACCTTGTATTTTTCCTCTTGTGTGTTCATCCTTGATGATCCTGCTGAGCCCCTCCATGACCAAAAGAAAAAGTAGCGGTGAAAGTGGATAGCAATGCCTCAAACCTCTTTCCAAGAGGAAGAATGGGGATGCACTTCCATTGACCAGGACACTAAACGAAATGTTAGTGATGCAAAACATGATCCATTTGATGAATTTTAAGGGAAACCCAAGATGGGTTAAAAGCATTCTTATGTACAACCAATTTACTCTGTCAAAGGTTTTAGATAAATCTACCTTCAGAATCATACCTTTGCATTTTTTGGTGTGGAGAGAATGTAAAACTTCTTGGGCTGTGCTAATAGCATCATGAATCTACCTGTCTTGGAGGAAGGCAAATTGTTCAGATGAAATGTGATTGGATAGTATGGACCGCATCTGGTTTGCTATAATTTTGGCTATGATCTTGTACAAGCAGTTGTAGAGAGATATAGGGTGATATTCATCAAAGGAGGACGGATTATCAGATTTAAGAATAAGAGTGATAAATGTAGAGGTGATGGATGCCTCCAAATGTCCACTGGATCTGGAGTCCTCAATTACATGCAGTAGATCTGCACCTATGATGTCGAAGAAATCCAGGTAGAACTCAATAGTCCAACCATCTGGTCCAGGGCTCTTGTCCTTTTTGAACCATTTTAATTTGGCCTCTAGCTCCTCTAGTGTGACCTCTTTCATCAGATCAATTCCCTCTTCATGCTCCACATATTGTGGGAAATGTTGGGCAACTCTAATGATCTTGGCTAGATTTGCATCCTGGGGGCACTGTATGCTCTTTTGAAATGAGAGGTGGCTAATGTGGCCAGCTATGGGAAAGTGTTGGCAATCTGTCCCTGTTCATCCTGTAGTTGTAATATAGTATTAATTGGCTTCCTCCCATTAGTGAACTTATGATAGAATTTGGTGTTTGCATCCCCTTCCTGCATCCAAATAGCCCTGCTTCTCAGCCTCTAGGCTTCTTCCCTGTCCTTAAGAATTCTCCTTCGAGCAGTGTAGAGGGATGTGATATCTCTTTATGTTCATCTGAGTTATACAATCTACCTAGATCATTTTCAAAATCTGCCAGCTCTAGTTCAATTTGTCGCAAAGTGAGAGCATCCTGAGTTCTTTTATGATGTGCCCATTTTTTTGACAATTTCTTCAGCTCTGTGAGGTTATTAATGAAGCCCACAGTGAAATTTCCCCTTGCCCCAGGTGGATTTTCTTTCCAATATTTTGTAACCATGCTGATATAAGTGGCTTCCTTGAGCCAGGTAGAGCAGAATTTATATGGTCCCTTGGGCTTTGCTCTGCCTCCATCAATTTCCATGTAAATAGGCAGATGGTCAGAGATCCCTCCTAATTCGACCCATTGTCTGATGTGTAGTCCTAAATCCAGAAAATTTTCTTTGACTAAGAAGTGGTCCAGTCGTCTAGCCAACCCATTCTCCCCAATATGATTATTTCTCCAGGTGGCTTGAATCTTGGGAGAAGGAATGTCTATCAGGTGGTGAAAATCCAGAGTGGTAGAGAAAAAATCTGAGAGAGAATCTCTCTAAGCGCGATGGCCCCAAGAATCTGAGTGTCCTATGGAGAAATTGAAATCTCCTCCAAGTATTAGATGATAAACAGCAAACATATCCGAACCTAGGAGATGTTCCCGAAATTCAGGCCTGTTATGGCATGGCCCATATATGTTAAAGATTCTGAATGACATTCCCAGGTCGGCAGTATGAATATCCGCACCAATATGTCCAGCCCCTCCCCAGCAATTGAGTAACTTGATAGAACGAGAACTGTATCCCAAGGCTAGTCCCCCAGATCTACCATGGGCATCCAGACTAGTAAATTTCCACCCAGATAGCATATGCTCAAGTGAGAGAGTAATATCAGCAACAGGACTAAGGGTTTCCTGTAAAAAGATGAGGTCCAGCGAGTTGATGTAGATTAACCGACGAAGTGCTAGTTTTTTCTCAGGCCTAGCAAGCTCTCTACACTTGAAGGATAAAATCTTCATGGTGGGGGTTCAGAGGGGGTTTCTCTGGCTCTAAGGACCCCAGGAATAGTGGACTGATTACCTAATGCAATTTCATCATCCGCCTATGATTTTGCAATAGATAGAGAAGAGGGCCAACCTCGATGAAGCTTAGGAGGGGGAGGGGAGAGGATAATGTCGAGTCCAATATGGTCATGCACCTGTTTCTTAACCTTTGAATGAGTGTGATACCTAGATGCAGGGGGAGCGGGAGAGGAGGATGAGGGTGCTGGACGGGACGAAAATGACAAGGAAGGGGGAGTGAGTGATATGGTAGGGCGAGGGGGTGCAATATCAGAATTAATCTGATAGGGGGAGGACGGTGAGGAGGTCTACCTCGCTTCTTATGGGTCATCTATGTAGGTGTTGAAGCCATTTCCTCAATGCCAGGATGTGCAAAAGTTATCCCAATAAAGGATATTGTATTCCGAGGCTGTTCCTCAGATGTTCGAGGCTATTCCTCTAGTACCGGTTCCTCATGAACTTGTGTCTCCTGCTCCAAAGGTACCTGTGGTTCCAGTCTAGTAGTCTTCCTGAGCTTCCCACCATTAAGGGGGATATCCTTGAAGAGATGCCCCACTTTATGGCATCACCTGCATCTGAAGGGGACACCTTCATAATCCAAAATCGGTTGCCCTGTAGCATTACTCCATTGAATGTTTATGTGCTCCAGTAATCCATCAGAGAGGTCTAGATGCACCAGGATCGTGGCAAATGCCATACGCCCTGTATTCTGAAAGGAGGCGTCAAAAGTGAGGTAGGTTCCAATAGCATCCCTAATTTGCTTGAAGATATCTTCCTTCTAGAAATGAAAGGGTAGCCCCAGGAGAAGTACCTAGATTGGCCCAGCATCAACCCTTTCCAGTTCGGGATCGAACATTGGCATCCATCGCTAGAGGAGAACAGAGGCTTGGTCGATGTGCTAAACAATAGAGAGAACCCAATTGGTATTGGCCAAGCAGCTGAACCTCAGTGCAAACAATCACTTGAAAAACGTTTGTACTCTAGGGGGGTCCTTCATATGATGGCCCCAAACCTCCATCGTTCATTTCTGTAGTCGCTCCACACTATAGTGCCTGTCGTGAACTCATCCCACAAGTACTTTCTCCGTCGAGTCCATAGTTTCAGGAAGTGGTGTATCCTCTGATAGCTTGAGGAAAATCTTGCTGCTCTAGAGCTGTAGGCATCATTTCCTTTTATAAACTCTTCTCGCTCTGTTGCCCGAAACATCAGAACCCCCAATAGTCTGTGCATTCGTCGAAGAGGAAAAAACCCTAGCCAAAAATGTGTTCTTCGCTGGGATGGAGTTGAAAAAACCAGGAATGGAGCTGATGCCTATGAAATTGCCAAGTGGTGGAGCCACTGAGCACAATGGTGTAGATGTGGTGGGCGCTTGTGTTGTAGTATCCAAAAGGTGGATGTTCGAGGGTTTGTTCAATCTAGCCGAAGAGGGATGCGAACCAGAGACCGCCCCTAGGGTTTGCTTGCCCGAATGTTGCAAAGGCTCTTCAAAAGCCAATGAATGTGGTGAGGGGGGGTGGGAGATGAACTCCTGGATTGCAAATGCGTCTTCAGGAAGCGAGATGGAAGGAATACGAGATCGGGAAATGGGCCGAGAAATGGAGGGGAGGGCTTCTACTTCCTTAGAGAGTTCATGGTCAAAAGTGAAGAAACCCTTTGCAGTGGTCCTGGGATGTTTCCAAATGGGCACATCCTCTAAAGGATATGCAGAATAATCAAGAAGATCCTCCATAACTGTCAATTCGGTTGGCTGATAGCTGCCTACAGGTTCGATGCAAGAGAACAGGGAATCTCGATGAGAAGGACCGAAACCGTCCAAAGGAAAAATGCCTAACTGGCTGACAAAGCCCGTAAACACTTGAGATGAAGGTTATGGGAGCTGCAGGGAGGTATGACTGTTATGGGGGTTGATGGTAGAGGTGAGTTGCTATCTGTGAAGCCTGTGAATGGAAACAATCTTGCAACCCTAACCCCATTTTTTCTCCAGATCATGACATCTCTTATAACAAAAGATATATCATTAAAAATAAAAATCAAACAATCATATATTTAAATATGTCTTCAGATATTTCAGATCTGATTCTTCTCCATTCTCTCTACTGCACATCAGTTTCAGATGAGATCCATATAAATAAACCATTTACTTGCACACACAACACCTTGATCTACATCTCTTTATATAGCTTTTGCCTTAGTGAATACTTTCGGTAGATCCTTTGGTAATGTCATTAGTATTTGTTAATGAGATCAAATGAATGTTGCCATTCCAATTACTATGGGCCAATACCATGGTAATCACTGCTAGTATCTCTATCTCCACTCTTTGGATTATGTACAAGATTTTTATTCACAAGACCTTCATATCTACATGAACCTTCTTCACAGGAACTGTGTATACTTTCTCAAACTTCACTAAACTATCATTTCTCTGTCCATGTCCTCTGTAGCATTTGTACCAATCTACATGAGCTCCATAATCTTCATATTATTGTTGGAAAATAGGAAAGGAATACATATTTTCTCTTGTTGATAATTAATTGTGATTTATTTGAGTTATTATTATGTTTCTTATTTTCTTCTTTTATCTTAATTCATCAAGCAATTACCAAAACCAAAACAAGAAGATCAAGGACACCAAATGTAGGTGCATAGTTAGGGAAAAACTTTTATATAGGGGAAAACCCAGTCAAGAACTCTTCCTTTAGTAATTCAAATGAGATAGACCAAGACCATAGAAAACAAACCTTTCTCCTCCACCAAGTTAGCCTTCAATATGATTTAGTAGTCTCTTCTTATCTAACAGCTTCAACCCAACAACAATCCATAAATTTTAACTTCCTAGCAATAGAAGTTTGACCTAGTTTCAAGACTACAATTTTGATCTAGCAGTTTCAATAGCTTCAGTTTAGAAGCTTCACAACTTCAACCTTGATGCAACTTCACAACTTTGACCTTGATGGAACAACTTCACATCTTCGACCTTTATTCAACAACTTCACAACTTCTTCCTTGATGCAAAATCTTCACAATTTCGAATTTGATGTAGCGACTTCACAACTTTGACCTTGATGGAGCTTCTGAATTTCGTTGCACATGAGAGAGAGAGAGAGAGAGAGAGAGAGAGAGAGACCCAAACACTTTGATTCTAGCTTCCTTCTTGAACTTCACACTTTTTCTGTTTCCCATCTACTGCAATTTAAACTTGTGTGAGACATCCTCCAAATAATTCGAGTTGCTACTTATATATACTCATCTTAGGTGATCGAATTCTTCTAGTGAGGCCGACTTGTCCTTCCTTGAGGTCAACTTGGTGGAGGAGGCCTAATTGACCTCATTTACATTAAAATAATTTTATGAAATAATTCCCAAGAAGGTTTCTTTACATTGTGACATGGATAAGGACACTTAACATAAACCATATAAGTCTTCAATGGAGACTTTGACCTAAAAATAATTGACCCAAGCATGAAACCCATGCTTAAATAAGTCAATTTATTTAATAATATGTTTTTTTTCTTTTGACAAATACATTTCAAATATAATTATGAAGATTGACACTAGTTACATTCTTCAACACTCCCTCTTAAATAGGGAGGTATTCATAATTACCTATATCTATAGAGGTACATGTAAGATCTCCAAAATGAATTACGAAGAGTTCAACATGCTCAGTGCTACGGACTAGATTCCTGACCAGGGTAATGTATCTAAGTGGGACTAAGATGGACTAAAGCTTTCATCCAGTCTAGATACCATCAGGGTTACTAACTAACCATCAATCTAGGGATCTAGGTGCATATCCAATGTTAGAGTTCGAATACCAATTCCACCCTCCCTCTTCGGGATCTAGACATCAAACACACATAGGCTAGTCAGATGTCCTCAAAAGAGTATGCCATTGGATGCTTCATCTCTCCCTAAGAAACTAGATATATCCATTTTTTCAAGCATGCTCCCAGATTGTTTAGCCTTTTTATGGAGAGAAAAGCACAAACCACAATTAGTAATAAAATTTCAAATATACATACAAGTAAGCACAAACCTTCAGAGTCTTTAATCATCCTGATGCCACTTATATCAAGTTATTCATATGCAACTAGTCAGAAGATTTTCTTCTTTCGTTTCTTCAGCAACACCAAGACATACTAAAACTTTGTGGTGCATTCATTCTCCGATTTGTTATTCGAGGTATCAATCATGACTATCATAATATGCCCTCCCTCTTAACTTGGGAGATGTACTCTTTTCTTCTAACCAGGTTTCTTCTCAACTTGGAAAGATAAACAATTTTTTTTTTCTATAACATCGAAGAAGCTTCAACCTCTCACAGCTTCATCAAGCTCATATTGATCATCCTTACCCTTATAGTTTTCTTCATCATGCTCATCATTATTTTTTCAATTGCAAATATCTCCAACATCTTGAAGATTATGTACCCACAAAACTTAAACAACAAGTACAACCAAATACAAAATCATGAAGTTAACTATATCATAATCATGTCAATACTATAATGGAAGCATTAGACTTTAGATATCAATTAGCTAAACCTAGTTAGGCTCATTTTCAACATAAGACACATTTGGACTTCAACTTATTGCTAGGGTTATTTTCATAATCCCTATATCTCGTCATCAAGACGTAAAGAAACTTAGTCAAGAAATAAATCTCATTCTATCTAGGGCATCCATATTATTTTTTAGATATTTACAACAGATTCTACTATGATCCATTACAAACCCTAGATTCCATCTTAGAGACACAAATCCTCATATATCATCAATTCAATCAAATAAACATTCTACTATACATTTTAGGCTCTACTAGGGTCTGTTGCAAACCCTATATTTAACCATCATATCATAAAAAATATCATCATATCCTAGAATATCAAACTTCTACTAAGTGTTTATTACAAACTCTAGAATTTACAAACCATGAACACCAAAAGTTAGGTTAACATATATACATATATAGAATTTCATAATCATGCACAAGAATATCACAACAATATCTACCAAGTAAACACAAGACACAAATACCAATACATTAAACTTAGACAGACAACAATTTTGACCAGGCTAGGGTTTTAATAAGTCAGACGAACATACACCTATGGATTCATTCCTCGGATCATACTATAGATATTAAAAGGGTTTTTCTCATAAACCCTAATTCATCAAACCCTCAAGGTATAGAGATTCAATACATAAATTTAGATAGAAAAACCTAAAGGACTAGGGATTTTATCATAACAATACCAAAACATAAAAAAATAGGAATTCTAGATTTCATCAACAACCCTATGTAGACTAGGGTTTCCATATTAGCATCAACATACTCTTAGGTTAGCGTTTTATGGTGAAACTTTTCAGGGTTCCAAAAAAATGATAATATAATGAGGGTAGATTCAATCTAATGATTAATCACCCTAACAAGAATATTTGTGATTCAAAACCCTATACATAACGATGTTAGTAATGTAAAGAAAATTTTAAAAGAAATAATGACCGTTCCTTTTGCATGGAGATGACTTCATAAGAAAGCTTATAATTTAAGACATACCTCGAGTTGGTCTTTAAAAAACCTTGTGTGACCTCAATTCTTAAAGGGAAAAACTTATTCCATGTTTCAGGTTTATCCTTTGAAGTCTCCTCCCTAACCCTTGAGTATTCATCAAGCTTTCCTAACATGGAAAATATAAAATATTATTAACATATAATTCAAACAAGTCTTGATGTGAGGAGGAAACCATACATGAAAAGATGAGATAAAGAAAAAAATACTTATCTTTTGGTAAATTGGTGGAGGCTCCCTCTCAATACAATCTTGAGGGAAACCTCAATTAAAAATAAAAGGTGTTCTAGGAAGACATGTTAGACAAACAAGTTTTAGAAATACAAACATAAAGGAAAATAATTCAAAACTTAGAATAGAAAGATATGTAAGGGATATATTCACTAAGAGTCCCTAGAAAATAAGTATTTGACTTCATATTCTTCCATCATTTTCTTATTTTGTGGAGCTTCATCGACAATATTTGCTTGATCCCTATCTCTCTTCTTATTCCTTGGACTCTTTGGACATTGACTTTTCTAGTGACCCATCTTGTGACAATTGTAACATTCGAGCTTGGATAGGTCTACTTTCTTCTTTGTTCTTTGTACTACTTGAAGGTTCCTTTTTTCTTGTGATGAGAAGAATAGGAATTTCAGATGTTCTCCCCTTAATCATCATTCTTATTTATTACTAACAATATTATGGCTTCTTCTTAACTACATGCATTCCAAATTTGTTCGAATTTTGGATTATCCTTCCAACTTTTGATTCCTAATCCAAAGGTACTCCACGACGTTGGCAGTCCTAGAAGGACAGTAATCATGAGATTTTTTTCTACTACAATTTCATGTATTTCTTGAATTTCATCTCTAATTCTAGATATAATTATAGAAAAGGATGCCACAATATCATCCTTCATTATCTTAATATTTCTTAATTCATTCTTGAGGCTTAAATTTTTTATCAATGTTCTTGATTGCGAATAATTTGGATAGAACCTCATACATTTCCTGAGCAGAACCAATGTTGGATATATATGGAATGAGGTTGTCCTTTAATCCCTACACTATTAGGCTCATGGCCAATATTTCAGTTTCTTTGAATTTTTCTTTTTCTACTTCACTTAATTCATCTATAGGCTTCCTGACTTTTCCTTGAACTAAATCTAAAAGTTTATTCTTCTCGATGATGAGATCTATCCACTTTTTCCATGCCCTATAGTTGGAGGTTCCATCTAGTTTGTTTTCTCCCTTCATTGAGTTAGAAATAATTATTGTTGATAGTTGGCTTATCCTCTTATATGATCCCTTTAATGATATTCCTTCAATCTCTTTTTTCCCTTCAATAGATCTTCAGGCTCTCCTTTCCTTCTTCTTCACCTTAGCTTTGATTCCCTGTTGATAATTACCTGTGATTTATTTGAGTTATTATTATTTTTCTTGTGTTCTTTTATTTTAGTACATCACACAATTACCAAAACCAAAACACGATGATCAAGGACACCAGATGTAGGTGGACAACCAGGGGAAAAACCCTTATATAGGGGAAAATCCAGTCAAGAACTCTTGCTTCAGTAATTCAAATGAGATATACCAAGACCCTAGACCAACATACCTTCCTCCTCCACAAAGTCATCCTTCCAATATTATTTAGTAATATATTCTTATCCAACAACTTCAACCCAACAACAGTCCAAAAACTTTAGCTTCTTAGAAAAATAACTTCGACCCAGTTTCAGGACCGCGGTTTTGATCTAGCAATTTCAATAGCTTCAGCCTAGCATATTCAAAACTTTGACCTTGATTGAGAAACTTCATAGCTTCAATCTTGATGCAACAACTTCATAGCTTCATCCTTGATGCAACATCTTCACTTCTTCAACATTGATGCAACAGCTTCACATCTTTGACCTTGATGCAACTTCATAATTTTGTTGCACATGAGAGAGAGAGAGAGACCCAAACACTTTGATTCCAACTTTCTTCTTCAACTTCACACTTTTTCTGCTTCCCAGTTACTACAATTTGAACTTGTGTGAGATGTCCTCCAAATGAGTCGAGTTTCTTCTTATATATAGTCATCTTAGGTGATTGAATTCTTCTAATGAGGTTGAATTTTTCTTCCTTGAAGATGACTTGGTGGAGGAGGCCTAATTGACCTAATTTACATTAAAAAAAAATTCTTGCTTGACAAATAATTCCCAATAAGGGTTTCTTACATTGTGAAATGGACAAGGACACTTAACATAAACCATAGAAGTCTTCAATGGAGACTTTGAACTAAGAATAATTGACCCAAGCATGAAATCCATGCTTTAATAAGCCAATTTATTTCGTATTTTTTTTTCTTTCTTTTGACAAGTACATTTCAAATATAATTATGAAGTCTGACACTAGTTACCTTCTTCAACAATTATTACATTGTTGACATGAAGTGATCATTTATCAAGCAAGTTGCCCTCAAGAACAACACATTAGCCATATTGCCAACACCCTCGTATGTCCGTGTGGCTATATTTTGCTGGACGGGCACTCTTTATTTATTTTATTTGTTGTTATTTCTCTCCTTACCCATTCTTTTTCTTGATTTCTTTTGTTTTTGGGCATATTTGAGAAAAATCCCCATATAAATGACATTTCTTACATTTAAACGGTAGTTGATAATAAGCCACTTCTTGAAAATGAGTCCAATTATCTAGTTGGAGATTTATTTCCATTGATAGTTCCTTATCAAGATACAATTCTACATACCTTGGCACAAGATTACATGCCTTCTTGTGGTTCTTCTCAGTCGATATAGTGATCTATAGAATTTCTAATGTTCTTGAAGGTGTCCTCATTCCAACAACAAAGGTGGGGAATATAAGAATTTAACCCAGATAAGAAAAACTGATGAACAACATTTTCTGGATTGAAATTTAGATTCTAATTTATATACAAACCACGAGACCCCATAAAATACGACCCACTTCAAAAAATTAATTCCAAATATGCTTTCTTTTAAAAGAGGAATGAGAAAAACCCACAGGTCTCCATTTTTTATCCACCCAAAGTTTAAAGAGCATGGTTAGGTCCATAAGCCTATAGATTGTTTGATCAAGCCTCTCTTTGCTAACCTAAGAGCCATTGCATGGGATTTGTTGACATGAATTGCAATTTTCTGAACATCATTTGATTTAATAAAAAATTGGGCCAAATTGGAGTGATGGAACTGTAGGTTGCCAACAATTAGTGCATTGAAAGCATTCATATTAGGATTAGGTGGAGAAAATATAAGGTTAGGCCCTCCATAACCTAAAATTATTAGCGAGGTGACTAGGGTTTCTTTAGTTGTTTCCTTGATCATTCTCATTTTTAAAAGGAGGACATGGGGGTGGGATTTGATCTACTTATGTGTGCATGAGTCCCAAAAGCATCAATATGGACATGGGGGTGGGGTTTGATCCACTTATGTGTGCACGAGTCATAAAAACATCAATATGGTTTCTCTAGATGCAACACATGGATAAACATGTCTATTTTGGAATATTGTTACCATAAATTCAATTTAATTACTAATAACTATGTTGATAGAGGTGTATATTTTAGAAGAGGACTTTCAAAGTTTTAATTTAATTATTAGGTGGACTAATGAGAAGCTAGAGATCACACTCGACCCTTAGCATGGCTAGATTTTTTTCCCATGGAGTTTTGAACTCGTGACCTTTTCACCATGGAGTGCCTTAATAGAACACCCTGTCACCATATTATCTACACCTCATGGGCTATGTTTAACTTATTGATTAATTTTTTTTTTGATAATATTAATAAATATGATAATTTAAAACAAATATATAATTTACTTATATTTTATGCTTTTTAATTTTATTTCTTATTTTAGTAACATGTGATATATTCTTAAGTAAGTGTTCTGATACTTGGTATGGATTGATGATTACCCATTTAATTTATATGGATGCACTAGTTATTAGATGGGTGATATGAATTTAACCTCCATGGAATATTGTAAAATATTCATAGTGGTATAAATAAATCAATGGTTGATATTTATTTCAAAAATAGTTATGCTATTTTTACCTTTTCAATTAACTCAATTAATTAAATATGTCATATGAACAAGTGTCATTTGAAGTGAGTTATGAATTTTCGGGTATGTGGTATTGATAAACCATGATATTGTAATGCTTATTTATAGATTAAGAATCTCCATGTTAAAGTGGACGTAAATGGCCATGATCAAGGATCATGTTACATTTATTTAAATGTATATATATTTAATTTATATATTGATTTTCTTATAATTATTAAAATTATTATTATTATTTAAAATAGAGTTATAATTTAGTTTGTTTTTATATTTTTTTAAATGTAAGAAGCAAGTGTTTTAATATTTAATATGGATTGACATCTATTAACATTTACTAGTTGTTTAATTTATATAACTATGTTAATGCATATTATTATTATTATTAAAAAGTCCAACATCCTTATATCAATTAAGATATTCTTTCTTTATAATATACTGAAATATCAATTAAACAAAAACTAGATCTTCCCATTTTAATAAGGTTGGGATCTCGATCAAGTTCAGAGGATTTTTCCTCAGTGTCTACTTATTCAAGTTTGTGCAATATTTATGTGGAGTATGGGATTAGAAAAAATGACACAAATCTTCCTATTTCAAGAAGGTCGAGAGATCATGATTTTTCTTCAAGTGTCTACTTATTCAAGTTTATATGGAGTATGGGATAGTGAAAAATTTGTAGGAAGAAATAAGGCTACACCAAAATACTTAATAATGTAAAAGTAATTATTATTATTGTTTTTTTTTGTAAATTAATTCTATTGATTTCAAAAAAAGTGGATTACGTTAGAAAACCAGAAACACCCAGATTACAATCCTTCACTTCCTAGTATCAGATACCAGGATGTTTCTAGGATTTTTTTTTTCCTTTCACCTGCATACATGAATCCATCCTTGAGTGTTATCTACAATAACTGAGGATATACCAATTTCCTCATTTTTTTTATAAATCTCCATAACTACTAGTTTTGTTGAGGTCATTATTTCATTCTCATTATCTGAATGGTTCAACTCATGCGAAAATTTTTGGCCACAAATATCTAACAAATTTAACGTTGATGCTATTTCACTATCCTTCACTAGGATTTTATCCTCTATAGAGGGATGATTTAATGCAACTTGGTGCTGAACTAGATTTGGAGAGGTTGAGTTGTCTAGGGGTAGATTCTTTTGATGAGAACCATCCTTTCTCTGGCGGATAGAGTTCCTAGAACCAACTAAAGGCTTCAGGTCTCACCATCCATGTCTATATTTCTTCACCACCTGGGATTAGAATGCATTTTCAAAAGAAGTACATACATTCTAAAGGTGCTTAGGTTGTTGGCCCCTTCTACACATGAACACTATATTTTCATAATCCAATGGTTAGGTATAATCCTTACCCTTGAACATGAGGATGATTTTTTCTCATAAACCTTTATTGAGGTATACTTTGATGTAGATGTGGACAAAAGTGATTATCTCCTTTCCCAACATGTCACTATCTACTTTAATGAATTTACCTATTGAATTTCCAATATCTTCAAGGATCTCTAACCAGATGCATTAAAGGGGTAAGTTTGGAAGTCTAAACCACAAAGGAACATGCATATATTTCATGGTAAGGGGTTTAAACTCTGGAAACCATTGATGGATCTGAAGATCATATTTTCCCTAAAACCAAATCTCCTTATCAAAAACCTTTTTTCGACCTTCAATATTTTTAAAGAAATCTACAAAATAGCCTTTCGAACAATACAACAACTCTATGTTTTGGGAGTAGTTCTAGTGAAACCACTCCTAGGGGATAGTCGACGAGGGCCAAACAACATTGAAATAAAATATAATTTCTAATTGTTTATACTCTTGCACTCTTAGCTTGACAATATCATCATTCACCTTTAGCGACAGGATCCCTAAAGAAAGTTCCACCAGAAAAGCTTGGCTTGAGAGATCCTTAGGATGTTGAGAGTTGGGGATGAGATTTAGGGCATCTTTCAAATACCTAGCCTATTTTGTTGAGGAATTATCATTTCTCTTGGATCCTCCTTTTAGGACTGCAATTATAGATATGGTGGCATCCCTCTTGATACCATAATATCCAAGGACTTTTGTTATCTTTAGTTGTCTCCTTTTATAAAGGAGCTGCATCTCCCCCATAGAGATTCCTTCCATAATTGAATGTTGTCAGTTAGCTCAATCACAACATCCATTTCCCTGAACTATAAGAAAAGAGACTCTCCTAACATGCACCTAACAAAAAATTGAAATGTTTGGAGATCCAAGTCCCCAAAATTTGGAAAGATACTTTTGTCAAAGACTTCGTATTCTTCACCCTACCCCTAGTGGGTATCCCTTGGTATTTCAACAATCACTTTTCTAACATCCCTTTGATGGCTAAAATTGACCAAAATCAACAATGGGGAGATCACCTAACGAGGGCCCCAAAATAAGCCCTTATCCATTTGGAATGGTGATTTTGACTGGTTCTAATGGGTCTAGTTACCCTCTCACTCTCCTCGCTGACTTATGATATATCTAATTATTAATAAACAAGAAGATAGATATCAAATTTACCCTCTTTCAGAGATCGTGCAAGAAATAAACCCTTAAGCTGAAACAAGGGCTCAACAAAGCCACACTATAGTTTTCTCTTATGTAAGGATACTTCTAAGAATGTAATTAGTTAATATAATTCTAAATCATATTCTATATTCACTGTAGAAAATTCAAGGAAACTAATATAAATTTATATATAAGATATAACTCCCAAATAACAAGTGTACAAATTCAAATAAAAAGGGGATTTAACATGCTTTTAATGATCCATATTGAGTTGCTGAAGAAGTTCTAACAACTGATATTATAAATTCAATGCATACTCTATTTTACAGATTTAAATAACAAAAGATGAATTACTGGATAATGTAAATAGTTCACACAATTAAATGATAATTAAATCTATTTTAAATGATAAATTTCTCAGTGAATAGTTACTCAAAATTTTGATTAAAAGAAAAAGAAAATTGGAAAATCAATATAAGATCAATACAAATACAAGATAAGATATATGACATAATAAACAACCATTCTCATATCTAACAAAAGTGAAAAACATGAAATAATTGGCACATATATGCCATTAAAAGAGTAAAATTTGCATTAACAAATAAAAGTATTTGAATAGAAATAAAACCTCAAACCATTTCCTGTTTTACAATGAATCTCATCAACAATCCTGTCAAGTATTTCACTTGTTTTAGCAAAGAAAATAACTGCAAGATGTTGAAAGGAAAACCCCCAAAGCTCAGATCTAAGTATGCCTCTCCTCTTACAGCAAAAATCCCCCTTACAAAAGTATAAAGAGTCCTTCTTTGTAGAACCCCTATGGCTTTTGTTTTTGAAAATTACTATTTTTAGTCATTGAACTATTATTGGATTTAATAGCAATGAAAGCCACGATTGAACTTATGTGATGATGTAATTATTTTATTATTATTTGAGTTAATAAATAAATTGTTTGGAAACAATTATGAAAATAGTACGAGGGATTAGAATACTTATTGCCAGCTTAGACAAAAATGTTGGTGGTTCAATCCACATGATAGACCTTCCCTAAAAGTCTCCTAAAAATCCCTAGGAGAAGATAATTAAAAGAAATTATATCAACATCATGGGAGAGAAAGATTATCTTAATCACTTAGCTAGATAAAAATACTAAGAAAGGTGGATAAAAAATTGTGGGAGAGAATGACATGCTTTAGAGAAAAAGAAAAGAATCTTTTTGAAAAAAATAAAACAAAAAGGCATAGGCAAAACGTTAACAGACCTTAAAACATGACACTGCTAAAATATGTTGCAAAAAAATCTATAAAAGAAACCAGCTAGGAATCAAGGAGGTTGTTGATTCCTGAAGTCAAGAAGGTCTGAGATCAAGGGGAACTATGGGAGGCAGTTCATGGTTGGGTGGAACATGCTCTATTCTTGAACACTCCCAAGCATTTAATTATGGTGACATGAAATTTTATTTTACCTTATATGTTGATATTAACTCTAATGCTTTGTAGTTAGAATGTACATTGAAAATTCATAAAATAAATTGTTTAAGTTACTAGTTGCATGTGTGTTAATTTTTTACTAGTTGCATGCCTGTTAAATTCTTGCAACAAATCAACTTGATGAAATATATGATTATGGTGATTGTAATTTTTCATATTAGAAAGAATGGATGAGTATGGAGGAAAAAAATTGGGTTACGATATGCATGCATCAATAAAGTACTTAGCAAGGGAATTTGGTTAGGATTCAATATATGATAAAATACTGTGAATGAAGGGTTAGATTCAAGACTAAGATATATTGAGCATACATAGTTACATGTTCTCATGTTAGACAAAATTGAGTTATTGGATAAAATCTCTAAACTAGGAAAAGAGAAACAAATATTAATCGAATTGTGTTAGAAGTATTACTTTACAAATAATAATAATAATAATAGAAATGCATGATATATTGTATAACTGACTATACAATATGGTCTTTTGAATCAGTGGCAAGACATCTAGGAATAATTCCTAATCTATTCATGGCATTTATGTCTAATAAAGTAAAATAAAAGTAGAAAAGAAAAACCTAGTAAATTCTCTAGTTATATCCCTATAATTTTACCGGAGTACAAGTAGGGGAATACAAGTAAAATAGAATTACCCTACAGGAAAAGAAATAAAACAAATTCATGGAATACAAGTAAAATTGAATTATCCTACATGTAAAGGAACAAAACTAAAATAAATTCCTAGAAAATTATATCAGCGTATATATATATATATATATATATATATATATATATATATATATATATATAGATATATATATATTAGATAAAATTTATTGGGAATACTATGAGAGAATGTATTACATAAGGAAGTTTAAGTTATTTATGAAGTTGTTGTAGATGCTACAAAAACCTCTAAAATTTTACGTTACACTCAATTTCAGAGCCTTACTTGGTCTTGTACATTGTTGTCGCAAACGCCAAAGCTTATTTCATGAACTTTTACGAAGTATTTTTCTCCCTTTGCAAGTTGGGTAAATTGTCATCTTTTGGCATGATTGGCTGTCGCACAATGTGTAGAATCCTATTATGATGGTTTCAAGGTTCTATATATATTTATATAAGTTGTTCTAACTATGTAAACATCTATCGCACTCATTCCGAAATTTTTGAGCATTGTCGCACAAGTGTCGTCATGGTCATCCTAAAGCCTATCTTTAGTGTCGCACTTGTCATAATTGGTCATAAAGTTGTCACGTGGAGGGAAATGATTTGTTCATGGTTCATGGGTGATATTTTTTGTTGTGTCATCAAGTATTCTATGTGTGAGATCATAGTAAAAGTCTTATCATTGTTCACATTAGTTTAACCGGTCTTACACTTAGCCATTTATGAGAAGGCTCCCTGACTAAGCAACTTGGCTTCACCCAACTTCCCTGAACTATGCACTAAGATGTTCTATTACTCAAGCTGTGACCTTGCCCCTTGGAGCTACACAATTAAAATTTATTGCCTCTCAGAACGACTGCACTGTGCAATTTATGTGCTCAATCTCTCGCCTTGACCTTCAGAATTGCGTAATCCTTTCTCTCATATCGGCCTTCAATTCACATTGTGCAATCACAAGCCTCTAGTTCATTCCCTAAGCCTCAGAACTGCACAATTGCACAACATCCTAGCCTCCCTTGTCTCCCAGAATTATGTAGTGTGTCCTCTCAGTACTCATCCTCTCAGCCTGTCTCACTGTCTCTTAGTATTGTGCAGTTTTTTCCCTCAGTCCTGCATGAACTGTGCACTGTGTAGTCTCAAAGCCCAAGCCTCACCCTTGGCTACTTGAAATACATAGTCACTGAGCCCTCTCTCCTGACATGTCACCTGGTTTCAACTAAGTTAATGGATCAAAATGCACTATCTTAGATTAGGGGTGTACTGATGTTGTCTCATCATGAGTGAATTGTAGATACAGGTACATTACCTTTCTATGGAGAGATGATGAAGAAAGAAATCAAGGAGGGAAGCATGCTGAAAGACACTCTTATAGATAAACATACAATTTAATGAATCACAAGAAAGAAAAAGGGAGATCAGTTTGCGATCGCCACTCAAGACTTAAGATCATTGAAGGTTCCTTATCACCAAGTCATACAGAGGAGAATAGAAGAAGCAGACACTCAACACTCAACAATAGTAGTGGATTGACATTTCCACATAATCATCTAGTGCATGTCAGTAGTGTTGTGCCATGTCATGCCATGAGTAGTCACATGCCACACCTTATGCCAAATGATGTACCATGTGTTTCAAAAATGTATTGTAAAGTGAAAGTCCAAAGGACATATGTGGAATACAAAGAGTCATGTAAAGTTGAAAAGTCATAGGAAGTCAAACAGTCATGAGGGTAGTCAAAGAGTCACAAGGAAGTAGAAGTATCACTCCTTGGTTATATATACTCCCTCATTGTATGAGCAAAATATTTTTCACCTTGGCTCCTCCCGCAAAGCATTAGAGAGATAAGCTAGTTCTTTTGGGGAGTAAGGAGTGGCCCCAACGCTCCACTGTTGGACCTAGTGATGTTCATTGTAAAGATGTGCCTTGAAACTTTTACTTAATAAAATAATCCTTCAAGGCTAGTTCGTTCTTCTTGCATGGATTACGAATGTTTGTAAGACTATTCTACGGATGTTTGTACTTCATGTTTTCTTTCACATGTGCTAAGATGGCTGAACTATTTCGATTATTTTAGTACTTATCTTATTTAGAATGTGTTGTAATGGTGGTTATTGTTTTCCCATCCTTGTGGACTATTCTGTAGGATATTGGACAAACCTTTTCTTTTGTTGGTCATAACAACCGTCCGTCCTCTTTGGACTGTTTCATTGGATGTTAAATGGATCCTTTTGGTTCATGTGTGTCTCTTCTTGGGTGGTACTAGTACCTCTCTCTTAGAGGCTCACTTTCCTCCCCTATCCATAGTAAAAGAAATTTGACACATTTACACTCGAACACTCACCAGATACACCTTCTTTCTTTTCGAAGGCACCATTACATCCCTGTCTCTTGTTGACAGTTACATCCAAGGAAAATATTTAAGGATTCGGCAACCGGGCCTTTATACCAGATGGGACTCCTACACTAAATAGTGTTAGGTGTAATTGTTACTTCATATCAAGGAGATCCCTTGAATGTTTGTGGGTCCAACACCGTCAACACTTCTAGAACTAGAAGGAGGGAAACAAAAATTTATGGTTGATAACCATATCAACCCAAATATTGCTTCCTCTGGTCAAGGCAAGAATATTCCCAAAAACTCCATTGTGCACATTCTTGAAGTTGGTAATTATTCTAAGCTTGAGACTGTACAACCTTATGAGCTCACCTACGAATAGCTCTAGTCAATTAACCCCATGACTCGAAATTTTGCAAGAGCTATTGGATTGATACCCACATCCATATTTTTCGAAGAATAACCTAACCACCTCCACGGGGATAATGGTATCAATAGCTTATCTATTGGTTCTCGTCACCCTTGAAGAGTTAGTAGAATCTGAAGAAAAAATAGAAAAACCAGAACAACCTCTAACCTTCAACGATGGTGACGTTGATAACACAGTGCTCTCGAACGATACTTTTCGCGGGTTGGGCGGAGAAGAAGAAGAAGAAGAAGAACAATTAGATTTTGAAGAAGAAGGGGAAGAAAATGAGGAAAACATGGTTGACCAAGATCTGGATTTCATGTCACGGGGTTGACTTGCACTACCGGGTGTGTTACAAATATGCCAAGGCATATGAAAAAGATCCTAACGAAGTATGACCCTGACAAGATAGTAAAGGCGGAGGATCATTTAAATAATTTCTACCTACATTTGCAAACACTTGAGGTACGTTATGATGATGTTGCATGTAGGATGTTTCTGTATACATTATATGGTAGAGCAACTATGTGGTATCATAATCTTCCTCCAAATTCCATCCAAAACTAGAGGGGGTTTCAGAAAAATATCCTTGAGAAATTTGTTGATCACAATACCCCCACCATGTTGTTGAAAGAGTTGGGAGCTATCAAGATGGAGCAAAAGGAAAAAGTGAAATATTTCAATCAGAGGGTTAACCGCATTTGGAATAAGTTCCCAACAAAAACTAAACCTCATGACTCCATCACCATCGATTATTACACTTCTGCCTTGCCAACCAGCATTTCACAACTTGTAAAGAGAAACATGAAACAAAATTTGACAAAAAATTATGAAGAGGCAACCACGATTGAAAAGTACTTGCGCATAATTGGAGTCATTGTAGATGATGAACACACCAAAGACTCCAAATATATGTGTAAAAGGTCTCAGGCCTCCGTAAGCAAGGCCAAAGAGAAAGAAATTATTGATCTTGAAAGATTGACCCGTACTGTCAAAACTCTGTCAAATGAACTAGCAGAGTTGAAGCAAAGGTCAAGCGAGACCACCATAAGCAGAAAGACCCCCAAGTTAAACCTGTTCAAAAGGACTAAGAATTATGGCAGTAGCAACAACTAACCCGTTGAAAGCATGGTTATAGACCAATAATGTTCATATCATCAAGAATATCATTATGATAAAACATGCTTGCAATGGAATCATGACATGAGAATTCTTGCTATACATCTTGTTGATGTGGTAATGGTTGATGAGAAGACCGAGCCTACAGAATAAAAACAAGAAGTGGATCCAACCAAAGAGACTCCAAGTGTGGGGCACATAGTAGACATGTTCAATTGCATACCCACAACCCAAAATAACATGGCCGAAAAACAACCTCTGAGTGATGCTCCGACCCAGAAGCAAACCAACTAGTACAATTTGAGAAGCCAAAGGCTGACCACTGGACCAGAGCTGACAAAGAAGAAACTAAAAGAAAATATGTTAAGAAATATTAGTCCACCCATTGGCTCAACACAGAATGCTCAGACAAATTCTGGGAAGGCAACTACAATGGAAAGTGCTTCTATAGGTAGTAAGAGTAAGACCATCATCCCAGAATTCACAAACCAAGTCATGCCCCAAGACACTTCGACAACTTGTCCCACTTCGGATTACAACATAATTGAAGGCATGACAAAGGCTCACGCCAATATTTCAATGTTCGAACTAACAAAGACCATGAGCCAACAAGACATTGTTTTACACACACTTGGGCAGTGGACCGTAGTTAATGCTTCTTCTACAGACAAGGGATCTGGTACATCCTCTGGTTCCCTCAAATCCATACTTAATGCTTTGACAATGGATGCAAATACACTCTAGCCTCCATTTATGTTAACTTTTGAAATCTTAAATTTCAATGTACATAATTGGTTTGTTTAATCTAGTGCATCGATAAATGTAATTCCATGATCTGTCACCAAGAAAATGAATGGAAAATGGGACAAAAAAGATGCACAAATCATTTAGTTGGATTCTCTGTTTATCATCCGATTAGAGAGTCCATCAATGAATCAACATAGTGATTGTGGAAATTTCAGAAGTATATGGAGTATTATTGAGAAGATATTGGTACAACAAGCTACAAGGGTACTTTGGTATAGATTGGTCACATTTATGACTTTTGCACAAGGGCATAAACAATCTGATTTGAGTGAACTTAGAGAGATACATGAAACATATCATTAATACCTTGAATGGACATAATGAACTAATGGATTTTTCAGAAATTACCTTTGGAAATTTCTTCCTAGAAACTCAACTGGGGTGCTATCTTGTGCAACTATCCCCAGTCCCACCAGATACACAGTTGGAGCTCCTTCTTAGTCCAACTGGTGAAAATGACATTTTTATAGTTAATAGTGATTGTAATATTAGTATTAGTGTAGTTCCCAATCCTCGTACATATGATATGTGAACTTTGTACTTTGATGGTTCCAAAACGTAGGAGGGCTCCAGAGATGGTTCCGTTTTAATAGACCTGCTGCAAAGAAAACATATGATCTCTATTTGGTTGGAATTTGAGTGCACGAAGAACACTCAAGAATATGAGGCATTTATCTTGGGCCTGTAAAGAGCCATTGGCCTCAACGTTTCAATCTAAAAGTAGGATGTATCTCAGAAATTATTGTGTGACATGTACATGATATCATACATTGTGTGTCACCTCATCTTAAAATCTATCAACAAGAGATATGGCATTTTATTTGAGCAATTCCAAGCTTTTAATGTTATTGATGTTCCTAGAATGTGTAACACAATTGTGGATGAATTGGAAAATGCTGCTGCTAGGTTATCACCGTTAAGGGATGGTTTTTTCGGTCGAAATTCGTTATAATCCATCCATCCCTGATAATATCACTTATCTATGTGTTTTCAATGATGACCAATAGATACTTCACTTCATAGTAAACACTGGTGTTTTCAATGACACATCGATCGATGAAGAGGAGCACAAAAGAACATTGCAGGATATAGCTAGCTCAAGAAAATGAAATCTCATGTTGAAAGGCATGGTATCACTCGAAACACTATATGACCTATAGAACCATTTCTAGGGACCTGTTAATGTTAAAACCCATAGTTCTACAATGTCGCACGAGCATATCATTTTGGGAACATAAAAATATCTGAAGTTTGCTAATAGTAGTACATGTTGTACACCATAGGATTGGTAGGACTTTATCATCTTGTTCAATAAGTACTGAGATGTATTCGTATGGATTTATAATGAACTTAAAACTTATGACATGCGAATTATCCAACATGTGATTCCGATAAAAGAAGGGGCCAAGCTAGTTCAAAAAAAGCTATGGAAGGTACATCTGACGCTTGAGCCCATCATTCAAAAAGAGTTAAGGAAATTATTGGATTCTCGAATCATATACAAAGTGTGACACTCCACCTAGGTATTAAACTTGGTCCCAGTAAGAAATAAGTCCAAGGAAATCTGCTTATGTGTTGATTTCTGAAATCTCATCTGCACCTCACACAAAGATAACTGCCACATGTTGTCAATGGAGAAGATATTTCAAATAGTATCAAAGTCATAATTTTTTTCTCTCTTGGATGGATATTCAAGATACAACTAGGTTCTGGACTCAGAGCCTAACAGACTAAAGCAACATTCTGCACAAAGTGGGCCATGTTCATGTTCAAGCGAATTCCATTTGGGTTGATTAAAGTTGGTGATACATTCTAACATGCCATGGAAATAGCATTTTTGGGATTTATTGGAAAGAGTGTAGTGGTCTACCTTGATGATGTTACAATGTTTTCAAAATAGGGGTCCGATCACATACAGAACTTGAAGAAAATTTTCGAGCGATGTCGCAAGTATGAGATATCTCTTAATCACAAGAAGAGTATATTTGTAGTATCCGAGGGTAACCTCTTGGTCCACATCATCGATAAGAGTGGGATTAAAGTAGACTTGGAGAGGGTCAAAGTAATTACACAAATTCCCTACCTAGTGAATAAAAAGGCTATGGAGTCCTTCCTCGGGAAAATAAATTTTCTTAGAAAGTTCATTTCCAATTATGCCTAGATTTTTAAACCAATATAGGAGTTGATAAAGAAGGATGCAATATACAGCTGGGAAGAAAGGGAAAAGGATGCATTTTCCTGCATCAAACAAGCTATAACAGAAGCATTTGCATTATATAGCCCAGAATTTATCATATATTCTTTTCTCTATACATTTTCTTCTTACACTTCTCTTTCCGTTGTGCTCACGTAAAAGGATGATCAAAATAATGAGCGCTCTATATCTTTTATGAGTGCTCTTATTCAAGGACCCGATCTCAATTATCCCACCATTAACAAGAAGGATTGTGCAATATAAAAGGAGGTGAAATACTTTCGGCCCTATCTCATAAAAAATCACTATATTACCTTTGTCCCCCACCTAGCAGTTAGATCACTATTTTTCCAACAATATCTGGGTGAGAGAAGAGCTAACTCTATGACTACTCTACAAGAATATGACATAAAATTCAAACCAATTCAGGAAGTCAAAGGCCATGGTCTACCTCGACTAGCAACAGAAGTAGTGGATGCAAAGGAAGAAGAAGATCTCTCAATATGGGAGCAAGAAATCGAAATGTACAATGTTGAGCGAGCCTCCCCCACTACTCTCATGAACTCTTGGTACACAGATGTGAACCAATACCTTGATCATGACACCATGCCCTCCCATCTATCCACATGAAAAAATGGGGCACTCAGACTCAAAGCATTATCTTACCAGTTGGTGCATGGGGTTCTTTTCAGAAAGCACCATAATGGAGTACTTCTCATGTATTTGGAATCAGATGATTCAGAGAAAGTACTGCATGATCTCCACGAAAGACTAGCTAGGGGACATTTTGCGGGAAACACAAAATACATAAAGTCATGTAGACTGAATTTTATTGGCCTACATTATTTATGGATGGTCATTCTTAGGCCTGCAAGTGTTCAGTTTGTCAGAGGTGTGCCAAAAAATCAAGAAGTGAACTACCCCATTGCAGCCTATTGCAGTGGAAGAAACTTTTCAACAATGGGGCTTGGATATTATTGGAGAAATATTTCCACATTAATTGAAACAACACCACTATATTCTCCCTGCCACAAATTACTTCATGCGGTGGACAGAAGAATTTTTGCTCGAATAGGTGAATGATTAGGAAGTCATAAATTTCCATCAGCAGAACATCATTTCTAGGTTCGACATTCCTACTTCACTTTTTTCGAAAATGCAACATACTTTTCATCATTAAGACTTTACAATTTTTCATTAGAAGATGGTATCGTATTGAAAAATTCAACTAATTATTATCCACAGAGGAATGATCTTACTAAATGCACAAATAATAACCTCATTTGTATCATCAAAAATACCATATTCTCATAGCAGTGAAACTGGCACTCCGCTTTCGTAAATGATTTATGGGCTAACCAAGTCATGCCAAATCCCTCTTTGAAAACCTCCACTTACTTCCTAGTATATGGAAAGGAAGCCATCCTCCTGAAAAACATCTACTTGCCTGCACTCCAACTTTCAAAAGAATCCCAAGGAAAGCCATGCTTATTAGTGCATCATACGATGGACACCCTTCAAAAATTACTGGAAGAAAGGTTGAAAGAAAAAAGAAATATTTTCACTTCGTCAGAATTGTACGCAGGGAAGAATAAATTTAGTGTGTGTGACTTAGTCTCAAAGTGGGATAAAACCCACGAGGACAAAGTTTGAATCCCTGTGGATTGGACCATTCACAGTCCACAAAAAGTTTGGCTGACACACTTATCATCTTCAATCACTTGACGGGAAGATTTAATATCTCCCCGTCAATGGCCAAGACTTTAAACATCACTTTCAATGATGAGTTGGGGATGTGACCTACACTTACTGCATAGTCTTTTCTTTCTTGTTTGTTTGAAATTTTATTTTGTTTTCATCACGTGAATAAATGTTGTGCATGAACATGTTGTGGATTCTTAGTATGTGCGTGACCAAACTCTAAAGAGTCTTGTGAGACTTCAACATTTGGCTAACCTCCTATCCATGTTCCTTATGTTGGTTATACCTTTTGGTCGATGAAGTTTTGAGGTAAAATACGATCCATCCGTAAGGAGAGTTTTGATCCAACCATGAACCTATGTCTATTCAGGAGACCTTATGCTCACAATCAGTTTTTGTGTTCAAATGTTTTCATGCTTATCTAAAAAGTAGAATAGGAGAAGGGTAAAAATATAAATGAGAAAACCTAAATCATAGGTATCTATATGATTCTATGAAGGAACAACCTCTTTTTTTCTCAATAAGTCGTGATTCCATTTCGCCCCCAAAAAATGAATAAGTTCCAATGCATAGTCCTCTTTAGAAAATAAAAATAAAGGTGAAAGAAGAGAAAGGCTTCCTGCGCAGAGAGGTAAAGAAAGAAACTCCACAGGGGTAATGTCTAGGCTCACTAGAAGCAAAGAAATGTTTGTGTTGCTATGTGAATCTGCTAGGGTAATGTCTAGGCCTGCTGGTAGTAGAGCAACACCAGAGATGAAAAATTATACTCTGAAAATCTTAAACTCGAGAGCTACACTACCCTTCCCAACTCGAAACATTGTGATACTACTAAATCTTATGTTGTTTTCAACTGAAAAGGCATCAAGGGAATCATGTCTATTCACGGGGTAAGTGGGGAGATCAGGGTCATATAAACGATGAATCAATAATCCCTAAAGAACCAAGGCTCTACACAGAAGAAGCTAACTAAGGTAGAGAAGATGGAATTCTACCAGTGTGTGACCAAGTGTTGTAGATGCTACAACACCCTTCAAAATTTTGTATCACTCAATTTTAGAGCCTTCCTTGGACTTGCATATTATTGTCGCAAACACCAAAGCTTATTTCATGAACTTTCTTGAATTATTTTTATCCCTTTGTAAGTTGGGTAACCTGTCGTCTTTTGGCATGATTGGTTATCACACAATGTGTAGAATCCTGTTCTTATGGTTTCAAGGGTCTATCTTTGTGTATATGAGTCTTTCTAACCATGTAAAATTATGTCACACTCATTCATAAGGTTTTGAGCACTATCACACAAGTGTTGTCACATTCATCCCAAAGACTATCTTAAGTGTCGCACTTGTCGTAACTGGTCGTAAATTTGTCACATGGAGGGAAACGCATTGTTCATGGGTCATGGGTGATATTTTGTGTCACAAATTATTCTGAGTGTGAGGTCACAATCAAAGTCTTATCACTGTTCACATTAGTTTAACCGGTCTTACACTTAGCCAATTCTGAGAAGGCTTCTCGACTAAGAAACTTGGCTTCACCCAGCCTCCCTGAATTGCATGTTGCACAGTTATAGTCCTCTAGATGTGACCTTGACCCTTAGCACTACACAATGCATTGTTCCTTCCTCCCAGGACTGCTGCACTGCATAGTTTTTGTGCTCACGCACTGGCCTTGACCTTCAGAATTACGCAATCCTTCCTCCCATCCTAGCCTTCACTTGACAATGACAAGGTTCAAGCTCATTCCCTAAGCCTATGAACTGTGTAATTTCACAACAACCCAACCTCCCTTATCTCCTAGAATTGTGCATTGTGTCCTCTTAGTGCTCATCGCCTTAGCTTGTCCCATTGGCTCTCAAAACTACGCAGTTTTTTCCATGAGTCCTACCTGAACTGCACACTGTGCATTGTGAGCGCTCAAACCTCACCACTGGATACTTTAATTTTGAAGTCATTGAGCCCTCTCTCCTAACCTGTCACTTGGTTCCGGCTTAGTTAATGGATTAAAATGCACTATCTTAAACTAAGGGGTTTTCAAACTGATGTCGTCTTGTCGTGAGTGACTTGTAGATACAGGTACTTTACCTTACTATGGTGATATGATGAAGAAATAAATGAAAGAGGGAAGCATCTTGAAGTACATTGTTGTAGTTGAAGATGCAAGTTGATCAATCACAAGAAGGCAAAAGGGACATCATTTTGCGATCGCAACTCAAGAATTAAGATCATTGAAGATTTCTTATCACCAAGTCATACGGAGGTGAAAAAAAGAAGTAGACACTCAACACTCAGCAACAGTAGTGGCTTGACATTTCCACATCATCATGTAGTCCATGTCAGCAATGTCATGTAATGTCATGTCATGAGTAGTCACATGCCACACCTTGTGGCCAATGATGTAACATATGTTTCAGAAATATATTGTAAAGTGAAAGTCCAAAGGACATGTGTGGAATACAAAGAATCATGTAATGTTAAAAATTCATAGGAAGTCAAATAGTCATGAGGGTAGTCAAATAGTCACAAGGAAGTGGACGCATCACCTCTTGGTTATATATACTCCCTCATTGTATGAGCAAAGGAATTTTCACATTGGCTCCTCCCGCAAGAATTAGAGAGATAAGCTAGTTATTTTGGGGAGCAAAAAGTGGATCCAACACTCCACTACTGGAGCTCGTGATGTTCATTGTAAAAATGTGCCTTGGAACTTTTACTTAACAACAAAAGCCTTCAAGGCCAACACATTCTTCATGCATGGATTATGAATGTTTGTAAGACTATTCTATGGATGTTTGTACTTCATATTTGCTTTCACATTTGCTAAGATAATTAAACTTTTTCGGTTGTTTTATTACTTATCTTATTTAGAATGTGCTATAATTGTTGTTATTGTTGTCCCATCCTTGTGGACTATTCCACAGGGTATTAGACAAATATTTTCATTTATTGGTTGTAATGGCCATCACATCCTCTGTGGATTATTCTATTGGATGTTAGAGGGATCCTTCTGGTTCATGTGTGTCTCTTCTTGGGTGGTACTACTACCTCTCTCTTAGAGGCTCACTTTCCTCCCCTATTCATAGTAGAAGAACTTTGACACATTTACAATCGAACACTCACTGGACACACCTTCTTGCTTTTTGAAGGCACCATTGCATCCCTCTCTTGTTGTCAGTTAGAGCCAAGGAAAATATTTAATGATTCGACAACCGAGCCTTTATACCAGATGGGACTCCTACACCAAATGGTGTGAGGTCTAATTGGGACTTCATAGCAGGGGATCCCCTGAATGTTGGTGGGTTAAACACCATCAATAGAAGTGAAGAAGCATGGGATATTAAATGTCTCTTATGAACCTCTAAAATACTTGATTTTCTATGAGTTAGCAAAGTAAATGAATTTATCAAGAGAAGGATCATATGTTTGCATTTGGCCTTTTTAACTAATGATAACTACTATTCAGTTGGTTCATCAAACTCGTATAATAATAAAAAAGGTTCAGATATTTCATAAGAATAGTAATTCATTTGCATCGTTCAAATAACCTAATTAAAGGGCTAAACCGTTTAGTATCCCTAAGAATTTCTATTAAATATTCCAAATCTAATTGAAAATAAAATCATGGAAGAATTGCGGAACTCAATTCATTATACTTCATTATAAAATGGTCAATAAGTTCACTCTATCTAAAGAAATGGAATAGTAATTCCAAGATTGAGTACAAAATATAATACCATAAATAAAAGTCAGAAATTATGCATTCCCACATTACACAATAATAATTTGAAGGTGGCAATTTATACGTATGAAAGAGATACAAATTTTGATAAATATAACTTATATAGGCACCTAAAGTAAGGTGTAGAGCCTGCGCAATTATGACTCTCTACATTGTTATTAAAACCTTGTAGGAATGTAGGAATAGACTGAGAAGAAATAAATAAATAAATAAAGTCTAAGAATTTAATTAGAAACCTTGTAGGGTTTAAAGGAAACATCATAGGAAAAGGCCCATAAGGCCCATAAGTTTGTTTTATCTTTACATATCATTTATATGGGTACACTATAAAAAAAAATTGAGAGAGGCAGAGTAAACTGAAAGGAGACCACCTGTAGGCCAATGGAATTCCAAGTTAGTAAATGAAAAGAGAAGAACCCATAAAAAAGGAAGCAACATTTCGATAAATAATATCCGCAAAGCACTGCAATAATATAGGAATTAATACCATGGAACATAATGAATTCAAAATGAAAATGGGTATTCTTGAATTCCAAAACTGAAATGTTGGGTTACCATAGTCAAAAGATACCTCAAGGAAAAATGGAATGGTGTCTCTCTAGAGCTATCAATGACAAGGAGTTAAATGCGTTAGTGACGAAAGAAGAAAAAACCTTAAAGACTTTAAGTTATTGTCTTTCCATTATAAAATAATGACTTATTCTCGATGTCAAGGCCACAGGCATGAACGATTGTATAATAAAATTTGTAATTCCCATAAATTTTAATGAATACTTAAATAGTTTCACTGTCAGTCACGAATGCTCAAATCGAATAACGATGGGTGAAATACTTTATTCCTAATCCATATAAAAGGGACCCAAGATGATATAAAAATAAATAGATAAAATATTAGCTAAGTATCCTGAAAAGTAAAACAAAGGGTGAAGAAAGTTACCTTATCAAAATTTCGAAACGTTAAGTAAGCATGGAAGGATTCCAGCTTAACTATTTTTTCTTTGTAGCTGAGAACACGAAACTGATTTAGGATATTACCAAATAAAGAAAAGCTTTACAGATTCAAGGAAAAATTTAAGGTTACAAGAGAGTCACCTCATGTTGACACATCCAGGACGAAGCCCTGCAATGATTTGAGACCAAGCCAAATAAAGGAAAATCTAATGAAAGTTATCTAACGTGAAAATTACGAATCAATATCAACAAAGGGAGATTTTTTTCTCTGGGAAAAATCATGATTGAACACCTATGGAATGAAGACATGACCTCAAATAAGATCCTGGAAAGTGCTTCAAAAAAGATCAGCGCTTGGCCACAAACCCATAAGACAAAGGCTCAAATAAAACATCGTTTATGGTTTTTCCCATATTTTGAAAACCTTGAATCAATCTTCACTATTCGATCATCAAAATCGATCACAATCATCCAATTGTGCAATCTCGAAGAGCCATTTGAATTCACATGTGAAGGGCTAACATGTTCGATGCTAAATGGGGCTTACACATATATTTAGAATTTCAATCTTTGATGGAACACAAAGATGGTATTGTTATATTGTGAAAATTTAAAAAGAAAAAGAAAAATTATATACCAAGACTTGGTTACTGCTTCATGATCTTTTAGATGCCCTACATTCCTAATATCAAAGGCAAAGCAAAAAGCTATATCAGGTGCATTTTTCTTACGTCCTTTCAATTTTACACTATCTGAATAAAATTAGAATTATGTAAACATGGCTCAAGAATATCAAAGGCCTTCAATTGAATGTGGATAGATAAATCATATCATTATAATCTAATGTTTAATAGTGGATTCTATTGAAGTAATAAGGTAAGTATTGGAGTGTGTACATAAGATAAATAAACTTGTAGTCAATACTTCTCTTTCAATAAGTCATAATGGGACAACTGGAGTTAAAATAATAATGAGTCTCCTTATGTTATAGTGGGCGTACACATTTCTATCATGAAAGTAGGTGTGAATACATTAACAAATAAATTATAAATGATTTTATTGCAATCCTAAATTATTGTTCAAGACAGAGTAAAATAGAAGTATTTATTAAATATTCAACATAATAGCTATAAATAATATTTATAATAATAAAAAATGGGGTATATGGAAGTATGTTACAGATGGTATCAGAGTTTTAGTTTTAATGTTGAGGCCTATGGCCAACCCACAGTTGTAATATAGAAATTACCATTTGCTAGATCAAACCTAAGTGCAAATAGAAGATGAAGTTTCACCTTCTACAATATAATTGTAGGAAGGAGTAAAGGACTTGAAAAATTGGACCCACCTAGTACTAAAACAATACTTGAATAGGTTGAGGAAGATAGATATAATTATATCTATCATTACAGCTAGGATGTGATAATTGTATTAAGGTATGATTGGTTAAAGAAAATTGCAATTCTTGAATAGGTTGAGGAAGATAGATATAATTATAGCTATCATTACAGCTAGGATGTGAGAAATGTATTAAGGTATGATTGGTTAAAGCAAACTGTATTGAGAATTCACGTGTATATATTCAAAAATAAAAAAGACTCCTAGTATGGTGAGATGCGGTAAGAAAACTAAATTGGCAAGAAACACAGTAATAAACACACAACTCAACTAAATATATTGATAGAGAATGTATACCCTTATCGAGTCGATGAGATATGGAATGAGTATACATAGGTTGTCCAAAGATTATACAAAGATGTTTTGTATTTATTATTGATTACTACAAACTCAATAATGTAATAACAACATTAACTGATACACAAACTAGATATAGGAAAGAGACAACCTCTTTAGGCCATCTTGAGTTTGCAACTCACATGAGTAATGTATAATAACAAAAGAGGTGATTCCATTCTTGATTCTAAATGTAACAATAGTATAAAGAAAAATAAAATACATGTTGTTGCGGGAAGTCCAAGGAAGGTAATATAAGTTGGTGATAATAGATTAATGAAGGAATTAAACCTATACTCCAAAGAAGGAAGGAAGAAGGGGTATAAAATCTGTTTGTTTCAAACTGAAGTTCCTATTGGTATATAAGATGGAAATTATTTAAGGCCTACTATTACATACAAATTATTACTATAGTAGAGTTATCTATCGAACATAAAAGATGTTGGAAATAATACTGAGAGGGGGGGTGAATCAGTATTATATAATTCTTTTAATAAATCTTCTTTATTTGTTCTTTGAATTATTTTTGCATGTCAGTATTATAAAATAATGAGCATGAACAAAAGAAAACTGATAGTCACACCAAAGAACACAAGATGTAAGGTGGAAACCCAATGTGGGTGAAAACCACCTGCTGCAATATGTCTCTATCTTCTTTCAAATTAGAAACTCCTTTTACAATGGTTTTGTACTGGTGCAGTCCTTTACCAGTACGCAGGCTGCAACCTGCAGAGAGCTACAACTCTCTCTCGTTTTCCAGTTTCTCCTGGAAGGGAGCTACAACCCCCCTACTTCTTTTCATAAAGCATCAAATTATCATCAAGAATATAACAGTTACAGTCCACTACAGTTAAATAACAGAACTAACCCAGAACACCTTATCAACAGAGAAATTCAATCAACAGAACATCTTAAGACAGAGACGCAGTTTTCCCTTCTGTGGCCTGCATCGCGACGCAATTCACCTTCTGCTTTCCTGCGTACACCCGCAGGTATCCTTCTGCTGCACTGCGTGCCCACGCACTGTTCCTTGAACTGCACTGCGTCCTGTTGCTGCAAGGACGCACCCAGAAACACTATCGCACCGCGTATTTTGCTGCAGGGACGCACCCAGAAATGCTATCGCGCCGCGTCCTTTTGCTCCAGGGACGCACCTGAACCTTAGTCGCTCTGCGTCCCCACACAGATCTCCTGTTACTGCACTGCGTCCCGGACGCACCTGAACCCTTCTGCGCCTGCGTACGGACGCACCTGAACCCTTACTGCACCTGCGTACCTTCGGGCATAGATGATTTCAAGACTTCAGAAGTAACCCAGACAGTCAGCTCTACAGATCTGAACATGCGCCGAAGAGATCTTGGTCCATCAGTAGATTCACCTTATTTAGATCTAGACCAGATCTAGTCCTCATAAGATATTCAACCCAAAACATACTCAAGCCAAATGATCTCCTTTGCTTTATATAGGAAAGCTCTTCCTTAAAACATGGATCAATACCACGAGCCGACACCATAATAACCCAATACCGTCGGCTAAATACCAAGAGTAAAACATAAGAAACCCCATGTGTGCTTTTCTCTGCCTTGAAATGTGTGCACTGGGGGGACGCACCTCCTGAACGGCTGCCCTGCGTATCTGGACGCAGTCCCTGCATGGTGTACCTGCGGGTACGCACCTTCTGAACTGCTTTCCTGCGTCCTTCTTAATTTTCAACAAATTGAGAGCCTTGCCACGGGAGTTGCCATCAAGTACAACATCTGTAACATATAGCCATACCAGAAACATAATGCCAACAATCTCCCCCTTTGGACTTGATGGCAACCTCACAAACTTCAACTTCATTCTCCCCCTTTGACATCAAGGGCAAAGGGGTATGCTCCCCCTAAGATCATGCTCCTCCTGAAAATGAACCAGATCTGCAGCAAAGAACCATAATCCACAATGAAAGAGATAGAGACATATTGCAGCTATTTCCAAGATCTCCTTCTGACCATCCTCCATAATGCCAACAATGCATTATATGCTCCCCCTGAACCTGTGCCATCGATCAGAAAAGGTTCAACAATAAGATGATGCATCAACAACCCCCAGCTTTTGCCTGAGATATTCAAAAGTATCCCTGGGCAATGGTTTGGTGAGAATATCAGCAACTTGTTCCTTAGAAGGAACATACTCCAACTTGACCTTCTGTTCAAGTACTTGTTCCCGGAGAAAATGGTACTTGATTGGTATGTGCTTGGTTTTTGAATGCATAACAGGATTCTTTGAGATGCTGATTGCACTTGTGTTGTCACATAAGATGGGGATTGGTGGTGTACAAGTGATTTGAAAATCCTGCAAAGTCTGCATCATCCAAAGGAGTTGGGTGCAACAAGATGCAGCAGCAACATATTCCGCTTCAGTTGTAGACAAGGCAATTGAACTTTGTTTCTTGCTGAACCAAGATACCAGTCTGGAACCCATAAAGAACGCACCACCACTTGTGCTTTTCCTGTCATCCACGCTTCCGGCCCAATCTGCATCTGTATAAGCATGAAGTGTAAGATCTGTATCTCTAGGATACCATAAGCCATAATGTTGAGTCCCTTGAAGATATTTGAAAATTCTCTTCACTGCCTGAAGATGAGTCTCCTTCGGATTTGCCTGAAATCTTCCAACTATTCCAACTGCATGCATGATGTCCGGTCGGGTACCTCTCAAGTAAAGTAAACTTCCAATCATAGATCTGTAGGTTGGTTGATGTACTGCTGCAGATTCATCATTTGCACTAAGGCTACATCCTGTGACCATGGGTGTACATACTGGTTTTGCATATGCCATACCATATTTCTTCAAAATCTATTTGAGATACTTGGTTTGAGATAAAAAGATTCCTCCTTCTTTTTGTTGGATTTGCAAACCAAGGAAATATGTCAGTTCTCCTAGCAAGGACATTTCAAATTCTTTCTGCATGACCGAGGCAAAGTTTTGACTCATAGCTTCTTCATTGCTCCCAAAAATAATGTCATCTACATATACAACAAGTATTAGCAATTTGTCATTTTCAACTTTTATATAAAGATTGCTATCTGCTGATCCTTTTGAAAAGCCTTGTTGATGAAGATATTTGTCCAAACGGTAGTACCAAGCCCTTGGAGCTTGTTTGAGACCATATAGAGCCTTTTTCAATCTGCATACAAGATTTGGATCATATAGCCATACCAGAAACATAATGCCAACAAAAGAGAGATATGCATATAGTGAGAATTTATCTCTCAACTAATTTTTTATACATGATGTTACAACAAGTATGTTTCCTACATAATACTATGTAATTGAAGTAAGTAGTGACATAAGTATTGTAACAAAGAATATGGTACAAGCTATAGAACCTATGTAGAACATGTACCTATTAATTAGAATAGGGAAGTTTAAAGATTAACATTACATTACATTATTTATTGATTGGCGAAGCTTAAAATATAGAGTACAGAAAGAAAAAGGCAATATCACAATATTTTGAATAGAATAAGTATTGAAGAATTAGTTGCTACAGACTATATGGAGTAATTGATATTCAAGGCATACATGGGGAGGAAGGTAGTATTTTGATAATAAAATCAATAAGTTCTAAAATGTGTTAAATTATTTCAAGATAGAATTAAGCACATAATGACGAAGGAATGTTGGAAAGAATCTAAATTACTAAGTACATATTTATAATGGTATGAAAGTAAGATGCATAAATGCATGTAATCGTGATGTGTACAAATTTTCTATTCGAGAAAGAGACACAGTGGAAGGGAAACATGGTAGATAGTCTCACTACAAAAGGCTTGGGTATGTATTATAGGCTAAATAGCTAGAGTAAAGTGGTATAAAACCTTAAAACAAATTATTCCATATGAAGTGTGGTTCAAAACATTTTATCTATAATAGGAGGAATCTTCTAGGAAAACTTAAGATATTGTGATAAGAGCATATCCATGAGTAAATATATAAATATATATAGGGGTGGGCGTGTGAGGATTATTATACAAATGCAAGAACATAAATTATGAATCGAGAATACTAAGTATTCTTAGGTACAAATTATCTCAAAATTGAGTTGTGCATATATAATCTTGAGATTCAAATGGACATGTAACTATCTAAAAAAGGTTTTTACACTAGGAACTAGGAGTATTCAGTGCATACATAAAATACAAGACGTTGTAAGATATATAAATACCAACAAAAAATGGCTTAAAAGAGCGACTAAGAGCTATTATTCGGCAAATACGATGTGCCACAATACAACAGGTACTAAATAAGGAGTTTTCTTGAACATATTTAATATTATTATTAGCACAACTAAAACATTTCTATAAAGAAAATAGATGTTAACAAAACAACCAAAGCACACATATGTTAAAGGCTATACTGTTGTGACTCAGAATCAAACTTCCATTGATGTCTTGTACATGCCTGTTCTGTAGGACTGATCAAAGTTATGAAGGAACTAATAATAGATAAATAATTTTGTGACTTATTTGATTGAGGATCTTATGAATTGATTCCGTTGTGGACTAGAAATTTCAAGTTCAGATATTTGAATACCTTCAGTGATTGAAGCATAGTGTATGACTAATGAAAATTTGCAAGCAAGAGAACACAAATATATATCTCTATGTGTGTGTGTGTAAATCCTTAAAATTAAATTACAATGGCCCTGGAAGGGAAAATAAATTCTTCATTGGTAAAATTGAAATATTAAATGCTCCTCTGATGTATATAGAATATAAGATAAATATTGGTTAACAAGAGTATACTTTAGGAGAATGTGGACAATCACATATCTAAAGGACCTACTGAATATATGATATATACTTGGGATGGAATAATATATCATTGTAAATTATGCTTAAAAGAAAATAGAAAAATCATTAAAATAACAAAGTATATGGAGTACTTAAAGACTATGAAGTTGAAAATAATAGGAATAATGGCATTTTAACTACCCAACAAAACTAGAAAAACATGAAGGCACTCAATGATAGTACCGAAAGGATCGATAAAACGTGAACTTTACACAAAAATGGATAAGAGTAAAATGGATAAAATCTAAAATCATGAGTGAAACCATGTCATCCCTTAGGCTAAATTGTAATAGATGCTAAAAAGGGCAAATAAATCCTTGGAAGGCATCAATTTTAATGAATAAAATGGTCTAAATTTTGTATGGGACTAGAGATTAGTATTGTTGTTTCATTAGAAACTTAGCAAATTAGATTTTTATTAAAACAAAATGACCATAAAAATGGCTGATTGGAATGATGCAACTGGATAAACTGGGAATGTTAATATAAATTCCTAGAGTAACATAACAAAGTGAATATATATATATATATATATATATATATATATATATATATATATATATATATATATATATGGGGCTAAATGGTGTAGCCATAACTATGAAGGAAACATCCCGAAACTTAACTTCGCCAATTGATGTATTATTTTGATATATAGCCGCACATGTGTGTGTGTGTGTAAAGATGTTTAGAAGCAATGAAAATAATTATCCTAACATGTTGTGTTAAGACAACATTACATAGAAATGCAAAGGGAAAAGACTGCATAGTTATACACAATAGTAAGACACACACAATCTTCATAAATAACCTGTAATGTGGGCCAAAATGTGAAAAAAAGGGAGTGCGTTAAAGGAAAGTAGTGGATAATGTGTAAAAAGGAAAATGAGTGTTATAGATATGTGAAGTTATATTTTTATTTATAACTTTAGATAAATAAAATGATATCACTCAGAGAGAAGTTCATTTAGACAATAAAAAATGAAAAATAAAATATATAGATGTATACAAGAGACTTTGAATTAGAAAATGAAATGATTCTTAAAAAAAACATCTCATATACATATCTCTATCATGAAAATAATTATATATCATTTTTTCAAAATTTATTTATTGAGGTAGTCACCTACATGTATTTAAAATTACATAACCAGTCCCTTTGAGGGTTGGCGTGCACCGAAAAAAGAGATCATGATGGGCATACATGAAAAATCAATTCACATTTATGGAAATTCAATTTAATTTTATCCAGATATGAACCAGAGATACCGAAATATTATCTAAATGACTGGGAAATCAACAAGTTCAACCATAAAAGGATGGATTGTGACCAATAAATTTTAGTGGAATTGTGTGTGCATTCAAATTGTAAAGGTGTATCCAATTGCGAATTCACAATTGAATACACCTTTCCAAATCCAAATCCCAAATGTTGTAGCAAGCACGCCGGACTCTCAGGTGACTTGTCGAGGTTGGTTTGTTAATTATGAGAACATTGCACCTACAATGTCGATGCTTGGAGATAGAACACACCATGTCTTAATGTATCGGGCCAATATAATCAACTATAGCCCATTGCTAATTTATTTACTAAATTTATGGAAAGTCAAACTATTTGCATCAACCTTCCAGAAAAGTTCAAGGCCAGACACACAACACTTCACCGTGTTGTTGGTCTAAAGGGTATGGTGAGACATTTGATTCCATGCATTGGTGTATATTGGTTACTTCTACTATTTATTCGTTCTACATCTGAGCATGAGAATGAATCCATTAACATGTAGTGTTGGGTGGGAAAAATGAGCTAGATGTGGTCTTACTAGATTGGTAGCCATTCATACTAGGGATAATGATGAGATGATATGTGAAGCAAGGTGTTAGGCATGGGCACAAAAATGTCCTTGTAATGAATTCTACTTTTTGCATGAAAATAATACCTAATATTTTGGTTTAGTTACCATGTGAACATTATTTCTTTGTGCTAAGAATTTATAAAGATCTTGTTTATCAAAAAATTGTTTACTAGGTTTACATTATTGTACCATTATATGAATTTATGCAATTCTTAATTCTAGGGGTCATAATTTCTACACCAATGTTATTATTCATGAGACTTTATTTACTGGGACAACATTCTATTATGTATAATGATACATGAATTACTTATTTGTAGTGGCCTTAAAATGATACAAAGTGCACTTAATACATGATACATGATATAGAGTGCACTTAACATCTTGGACATAGATTTTCTTTATGATTATACCAACCCTCATATTATAAACAGCACGTTACAATATGGAAAGCTAGAAATTTTCTACACTATGTGCAATCTTGGATTAGACTCATGGTTATGTGTAATTGCTTAGATGCAAAGATGAGAAATTTGTGAAAATATGTTGTGAAGGCATATATTTCCCTTAAGGGAGCATCCCTTTTATTTCACATGGTTCCTAGTTCATGGCTCCTTTAGTGAGTGCGTTGGTTTTTCCAAAGCCTCTTAAATTGCTAACATTATCACCAGCATTGTCCCAATATTAATACATGACTATAACAATTTTGACGATGAGTGCAATATTGCATTGGTTAGTGAAAGGGGTGAAGATGAAAAAAAAAAAAAAATATATATATATATATATATATATATATATATATATATATATATATATATATATATATATATATATATTTTCCACTGGAAAAATCCGTAACTTTCATTATATAGAAAATTACATATTGAAGATGCTATGCGCATATGCCTGAGGTCACTGTACATAGTGTGCATGTTAGTTACAAAAAGGATTCTGTTCATATATATCAGATCTGATGTACCTCGCAGGGTCATCTTTCAATATTCTATAAAATACCTGTTTACAAAAATGCCTTCCGGCTTGCCTAGCTGTTCAAAACATGTTTAAATATTAACAAAAAACTGTTTCTGATATGTACAAAAATTCATCAGATGATTTATTGCTCAGGTGCATGCTGATATCTCTGATCAATGCATGGACGATGGTAGTATTTGTACTCCTGTTGGCCTTGAACCTCAGTAATCTCCCATACTCCTCTGTCCATCATCGAGGCCTCCTTGGATAGTTTGTCAGCACTCTCGTTATGTTCCCTGTAGATGTGTGAACATGTGATGTTGTTAAAAGCTGCTTTGAGTTCAAGAACTTCATTCAATATAATGCTGAGTGTGTGAATGTGACAAATAGATATGTTGTTGAACCAATTTATGATGATTTTTGAATCCCCGAAAATGTTTATGCAAGAGATATGATGACTCAAAGCAAAATGAAGTAAATGACGGAGGGTAATGAGCTCTGCAAAATTGTTTGTTCCCATTCCCAGGCCTGCTTTTATTCTGTAATAATGTTGTTATGATTTGTATATGATGAATCCGCCCCCACAACTCTGCTGGTTTGCGGCCCCATCAAAATATGCCCACGGGGTGTTTTGATCAATACGGGGAGGTGGGTGAGGGTGACGCACTTGCGGGGGCGGGGGTTCTGGTAGTTCACTATAAGCAGCGATAATGCCGGCCTCCACCAATTGCCAGAAAACAGGTTGGTCATTGAAGATGATTCGGTTTCGTGCTTTCCAAATGTGCCAATTTACAAGAATAGGAAGGATATATATATATATATATATATATATATATATAGTAAGTGGCGGGTGATTATGAAGTTTAAAAAGACTATTGATCACTATATTCTTATGAAATGCAAAAAAAAATGTTTAAATTGAAAGCAATGCGGTGAACAATAATGATGAAGAATTTTGGTTTTTTTTCAACTTGTCATTTTCAATCTTTAAGGAAATGAAAATAGATAAAATTGGTATTGGTTATTCCCGCAAGTGACTAAGGAGTTTTATGAAAACACCTTCCAAAAGGTTTGCAAAAACATAAGAATGTAAATGCCTTCATTTTGCTCAACCATTGATACTTGCCATAACTAGAAATCACATAAGATATGGCATATAATGTAAGCGAGCTAACCATAGACTACTTCACAAAATTTATAGCTATAGATGTCCTCGAGACCACATTGGCTCCCTTTGATAAGTATGCTAAAAATTCCAAAATTCACTTCAAGAAGAGTGCGTGTATGACCAACTCTAATGAAATAAATCAATTATTCCTTAATAAAAAATATAAAAAATAACTACCTTCCATCTTTTAAAGTAACTTACTCACTAACCTATCATTTTGTGAATTACATAAGAAAACATGCTTACTAACCTAATAATGCTAGTATTAGGTGTTTTTTTAAGAGGAATGCTCGTGTTATTGTAGTTCTATCTCATTAGTAATTGATCACTCATGGACCCATATTTGGGAAAAAAATCGTGAGTTTGTAAGAAACCCTATTTTCTATACTCATTTCATATTTCTTGGTGAGTACTTCATTTCATAAGAAACTCTTGGAATTTTTAGGTTTTTTTTTTTTTATGTTGAAGACATGAAAATATACAACACATAGTATAGTGTTATAGTTGCACAATTTCTATAGTTGTTTACTCACAATTTTCTTTATTTACGAAGTATACAACAAGACTTCCTAATAAAATAAACTATAAATTGAACAAATATACTCAACATGAAATAAATAAATTGTTTATTAATAACAAATATGAAAATCACCATATTCATTTTTTAAAGTAACTTGCTCACTACGAATAACATCACAAACAAAACCAACTATAACTTTATTATAAATAAAAATAAAAAAATTACAACAATTTGAATCATTTATATAAGGAACAACAAAAGCGCTATAACTTAAACTAGCATAACAATTCAATAAAGAATAACAATAGTGTCATCTACTGTCGATGTTGTCAATAACATCATTAGTGCCATCGGTTTTGGTTAAGCAAGAAAATCACTCAGATCATCTACTTAGTAAATAACAAATATGAAAAGTGCCCTAGTGATGTTTTAAAGTAACTTGCTTACTATGAATAACATGAAAAACAAAACCAATAATAACTTTATTATAAATAAAAGTAAAATATATTACAAGAATTTGAACTTTTTATATAAATAATAAGAAAAAAAACACTATAACTTAAGCTAGCATAACAATGCAAATAAAGAATAATAATACTATCCTTGTAGTTAATAATGCTAGTGTCCATGTTGTCAATAACATGTGTCATTGTTGTTAATAATGCTATTGTCCATGTTGTCAATAACATGTGTAATAAGTTATGGTTAACCAAACAAATTATTTAGATCATCTACTTAGTATAGAACTATAATTACTACTTTGACATCCCCATTGTTTATTCTTGATGTAAGTTCTCGTGGTTATGTTTATACTATTGTTTCTACCTTTGCCACTGATAACCTAGAAGTTGGAGCCATTTGTACTATCTCCGATGCTTTTATCCTAGCATATCGCTTTATCATCCCGTTAAGCTATATCTTTGCCTTTATTGTTAATGATTTTTTTAATACTATTAATAGTGCCTGTGGTTATATTATGAGATATGTTATGATAATCTATGCTACTGATGTTAAGTATTGACTACTTAAACAATGAAATAAACCATTTATACTATTAGTTTTTCTTAACAAACTAACTCTACATCTATTTGTATTAGGTGTAGTGCTTAGTATTTTTTTTACCTCTATTTATCTATTTGTATTAGGTGCAGTGCTTAGTAGTTTTTTTTTACCTCTATTTATGTTACTTGCGTTGGATAAGCAATTGCATCTCATTTACAAAGTCGAGATCTAGAGTTAGGTGTAGTGCTTAGTATTTTTTTTTACCTAATTTTATCTATTTGTATTAGGTGTAGTGGTTAGTATTTTTTTTTAACCTCTATTTATGTTACTTGCGTTGGATAAGCAATTGCATCTCATTTACAAAGTCGAGATCTAGAATCACTTATTAATCTTCTGCTTTAACGACTAGATCCACTAGTTCAACTTCTAGATTTGATGATCTTTCCTTAAAGAGATATTAAAAGCTTTTTCTGAATGTAAGTAAGTTTTGCTTATTTTGTTTTGTAAAAAGAAATGAAATAGGAGCACATTGTTGAGGTGAAATAAAGTTATAATGCGTTTATTTTTTCTAGTTTTAATAATATTAAATCCACCCTAAAATATTTATTTTAATACTTATCCCATATTGATATATATAAACATTTAACATTTGTTTAGTTTATATAATTACAAAATATAATATATTTCTTTTATTTTGAATTGTATAACCATATCACTTCTCAAAATACGTTTAAAAATTATTAAATAAAATATTGAAAAATAATAAAATTTGAGCTATGAGATTTACTTTTTTAATTTACAAATTTACTTTTTGAAAATATAAAATTTAAACTAAATTATGGTTTAAATATAATTTATAGTTGTATTGTTAAATCATTACTATGTTTCACATAGCGATATAACACTTTGAAGCCTTTGCACCATTAAAATGTGACAATACTATGATGAAAATGATATGATTGGGTAGAGAGAACTTTCATCATTGTACTAGGAAGAGAGAAATTAATTTAGATGGGGAAAAATAAAAAATAAAATAAAATATATGTCAATCTCTTATCATGGCATATGACATCATTTTTGAACTAGGAAAAGAAAAATCACGTCTCATACACAGATGCCATGACATCATTTTTGAACCAGAAAAGGAAAAATCACGTCTCATACACAAATTTATCATGGCAATAATGCAGTATCTTTTTTTCGAAACTTATTTATTGAGGTGGTCAACTACCTATATTTAAAATTACATAACCAGTCCATTTGAGGGTTGGCATGCAAAATTACATAACCAATCCCTTTGAGGGTTGGCGTGCACCGAAAAATCGATTCACGTTTGTGAAAATCCAATCTAAGTTTGTCTAGATATGAACCAGAGGTACCGAAATATGATCTAATTGAGAGGGAAATCAATAAGTTCAACTAGAAAAAGATGGAATGTGGCCTATAATTCTTAGTGGAACTGTGTGCATGTTCAGATTTGGAAGGTGTATCCAAAATTGGATACACCTTTGCAATTCCAAATCCCAGTTATTGTTGCAAGCACCCAGGATTCACAGGTGAACTGTCGAGGTTGGTTAGTTAGTTATGAGTGTTGGAAGTACTACACACCTACATGCGAACTATGAGTTAGAGCATGGGACCACATGCAAGATTCCTTTTGCATGATTTACTCCTTGATTTGCTCCTTCTTTAACTCCGCAACTGGTTAGTTTTTCTGCATGATTTACTCCCTGATTTGCTGCTTCTTTAACTCCACAACTGGTTAGTTCTTCTGCATGATTTACTCCCTAATTTTCTCCTTCTTTCACTCCACAACTGGCTAGTTCTCTCCGGAACTTGTTTTAGGTGTTGTGTCTTCTCATTGATCACCACTATATTGCATTACCTTGGGATCTTCACCTAGTAATGCTATATCATGAGCATTGTAACCTATCTTCTAATGAATCATTATTTTCTTCTTTCGATTTTCTTTTAGTGTTTTTGGTCTGCAAAGTTGTGTGTTCAACCTTTACTAGCTAGATTCATCTGTGCAAGTTTTCTAACACATTTACATGGTATCAGAGCCAACAGGTTGCTAGATAAAAGGTGCACCAGTACTTTATTTTGCAAGTATTACAACTTGGAGATCGAAGATCGACAGAAAATGGAGTTTCCCAAGGCATCGATCCTAACACGGTACAATTATCACGAATGGAAGGACCAAATGGCTCGATACCTTTGCCATAAAGGGTTGTACAGGATTACCATGGCTACAGAAGTGGAACCCACTTCAGCCATAGAGAAATCCAAGTACCTCAACCGTATGGATGAGGCCCACGGATCCATATGCATGTGCATCTCTCCAGAGTTGCAATTTCATCTATTTACCTGCAATACTCCCAATGAGATTTGGAAAATGGTTGAAGATCTCTACGGGAAACAAGATGAGATGAAAGGACATCTACTCGAAGTGGAGCTGCTGTCATTGGATCCACAGAACTATGATAGAATTCAAGACTTCTTCACCAAATATAATGATCTATTGTTGCAACTCAAGGGTTGTGGAATTGAAAAATCCAAGGAGGAGAGTCGCCAAGTTCTCTCTATTATGTCAAAGCTTGGACCGGAATACTCCGTCTTTGTGTCTACATTTCATTCAATAAGGCTCGCAACAGGTAAATCCTACACTATGCCTTCTCTCAAAGAATTTATGGAGTCCCTTATTTTTGAGCAAGATAAACTCATTGGCATGGGGAAAATCAAACCTCCAAAAGCGCATGCACTTGCTATGCATGATGGCAGCCACAATAAAAATCACAGATCTAATTCAAATCAGAAAAATCAGTAGAAAAAAGACAAGGGAAAAGCACATTCCCATCCAAAGAAGGAAGGGTACACCAAGCCCTTCAATGACTCCTCCGGCTCGAGAAATGAGAAAGGGAAGAAAGGAAACAGATGCACCTACTGTCAAAGAGGATTCCATCCAGAATTCTCTTGCATGAAGAAACAAATTGACCAAATGGCAGAAATCCTTCAGAAGCACAACCTTGGGGACCACATCCCTCAGGGCGCCAAGAAGAAAACTGAGGATCTGCCACACGGGAAAGGTAATAATTTTCATGCTTTAGTTGTAATTAATTCTTCTTCTGATGCATGGATTATAGATTCTGTTGCATCACATCATATGGCTGCTACAAAGGAAGTCTATTCCTCTTTGGATGCATGCAAAGGACCTCCCATCCTCATGGGAGATGACTCACCTATTGAGGTCACCGGAAAAGGTAGAGTGGAACTTTTACACGGAAGCTTTGAAGATGTGCTTCATGTTCCAAAACTTTCGGTAAACCTACTTTCAGTTTATCAGATCACTCATTCCAGCACTAGAAAGAGAGTGGAATTCACTCCAGATGCAGTGAACATATATGATCTACATAGCAGCTCCAAAATTGCAACTGGTGAGGTAAACAATGGAGCCAGACTATATACATTTTCTGAATTTATTGAATCTGAATCCTCCTTATTGCTTACACATGCTGATGATAGTAGTAGGATTTGGCACGAGAGGTTTGGTCACTTAAATTACAGGTATATGCAGCAGCTAAGCAAGAATGAGATGGTGGAAGGCTTGCCAAATATTAGTTTCTCCAAAGGAGTTTGTGAAATGTGTGTCCTTGGCAAACATCCCAGAGAAAAGTTTGACACTGGCAAGACTCACAGAGCATCCTCTCTTCTAGATTTGATCCATAGTGATCTCATGGGGCCTTTTCCTCATCCTTCGATCAACAACGCAAGGTATGTGCTTACATTTATTGATGATTTCTCACGGTATACTTGGATGTATCTTCTCAGGGCCAAATCTGAAGTTTTTGCGCACTTTGAAGATTTCAAAGCACTAGTTGAGACACAGTCAGAGAGAGAGATCAAAGCTCTCCGTACAGACAATGGGGGGGAATATGTTAACAAAACACTTTGGAAACTTTGCCTTCAGTCCGGCATACAGTTGCAGTACACAGTTCCATACACTCCGCAACAGAACGAAGTTGCTGAGAGAAAGAACCGATCTCTCAAAGAGATGGCTTCCTGCATGTTGCATGCTAAGTCACTGCCTCATAAGCTATGGGCTAAAGCACTTAATTGTGCTAATTACATCCAGAACAAATCTCCTCATAGGTTTGTCAAGGATCAGACCCCCTTTGAGGCTTGGAGCGGCACTAAACCAGAGGTCACCCACTTCCGTGTTTTTGGCTCCCGAGCATGGGCCAAGATCCCCTCTGAAAAGAGGAAAGCTCTTGATCCACAGAGAATTGAGTGCATCTTTGTTGGATACCCTGATAGTGTGAAGGGATACTGACTCCTAATTCCCTCTACAGACAAGCTCATCATTGAGCGAAGTGTCAAATTTGAGGAAAGTCTCTCGCAATGAACCTCAATCGTCGCATGCATACACCTTTTATCTACCTCATGTCCAAGATGATGACTCAGTACACTCAGATGCAGATACAGAGCATGCAGATGCTGAGGTAGAGCATGCAGATGCAGAGACAAAGTATTCAGATACAAATCTAGTGCATGCAAATGATGATCCACATCCAAGCCCAGATCGGGCTTCCAACAGTGAATCATATTCCCCTATCATAAATCAGAGAACAAGGAGCTTATGTGAGATATATGCACAAGACCACCCAGTTGCTAGAAATGGTCTTGTGGGGGATAATTCTGATCTGCAGAGGACTAGCTCAGAGTTTATTGAGCCTCCTCTTGTCCTCACTGCCACTGAATCGTCGCCATCTTGGCATTGTCATTTGGTTCAGTCTTCTGATCAACAGTCTTATGTTGAGGCTGCTGGGCATCCATCTTGGGAGTCTGCCATGGAGGATGAGTATAACTCCCTCCTTGAGAACCAAACCTGGGATCTGGTCCCCCTTCCTTTAGGAAGGAAACTTGTCCAATGCAAATGGGTCTACAGGACCAAGAGTGCTGCAGATGGGCAAATCACCAGATGGAAAGCAAGGCTAGTAGTCAAAGGCTTCCAACAAGTGCATGGAATTGATTATGACGAGACCTTTGCTCCAGTAGTAAAGATGGATTCCATACACCTTACACTTGCCATTGCGGCTGCCCACGGGTGGGAAGTGCATCAGATGGATGTGAAGAATGCCTTTCTTCACGGAGACATATCTGAGGAGATCTACATGGAGCAGCCACATGGTTTCATTCAGGATTCATCTTTGGTCTGCAGACTAAAGAAATCTCTCTACGGCCTTAAGCAGGCCCCGAGAGCTTGGTATGCGAAGATGGATTCTTTTCTCTTATCACAAAACTTTGAAAGATGTAAGTCTGATCTGAATGTTTACATGCTCAAGACACATGATTCTCTTCTTATCTTAGTTTTGTATGTGGATGATCTCCTAATCACTGGCAGCTCGGCTTCAACCATTACTACAGTCAAGAGCGCCTTGCATGATAGGTTCTTGATGACGGACATGGGTCCATTACACTTCTTTCTTGGTCTTGAGATTAGCGAAGATGCCACAGGCATCAAACTCTCTTAGGCTAAGTATGCACGGGATCTCCTCGAGAGATTTTGCATGACTAACTGCAAGCCAGCACCAACTCCTTTTTTGTCTGGGGTCTGCCTTGAGGATGGAGGTGACACTCCATTAGTTGTAGCACTCTCTACCGACATCTAGTGGGGAGCTTATTGTACCTCACCCACTCTAGACAAGATCTCTCATATCCAGTAGGGGAAGTTTCCAGATACATGCAGGAGCCGCATGAGCTACACTGGAATGTTGCCAAGTGCATCCTCCGATATGTGCAGGGCACCATCACCTTCGGGATTCACTATGCAGCAGGCATTGCATTGAATCTCCTAGGATTCACAGATTCTGATTGGGTGGAAGACAACATTGATCGCAAGTCCACCTCCAGATATTCACTCAGTCTAGGATCTAGCCCTATCTATTGGTCGAGCAAGAAGTAGGCTGCTATTGCTCTCTCTTCAGCTGAGGCCGAGTACAGAGGAGTAGTCAACATCACCATTCAGGCTCTGTGGCTACAGAACTTCCTCACTGAGTTGGGCGTCATGTTCCACCAGCCCATTGTCATCTGGTGTGACAACCAAAGCACTCTCAAATTTTGCAGGGATCCAGTACAACGACAACGGACGAAGCACATAGCGATCCATATGCACTACATCAGAGACTTAGTACATGATCGGGTCATTGATTTGCAGTTCTGTCCATTAGCAAAACAGGCTGCAGGCATCTTCACCAAGACATTCACTGAGTAGAAGTTTCGCTCTCTGCGTGATCGTCTTGGAGTGAAGGACACAGTTGCTTAGCAAATTTGTTTTCTTCCTCTTTTCTTTTGATTACATTGTATTTTGAGGGGGGTTTTTCCCACGAGGTTTTCCCTCTTTCCTCAATTTTAGTACAAGTTGCACTGTATTTTGGGTGACCTTTGGCCTTAGTTTCCAGGGCCCATTTTCTATTTTTCCCCATAGTGGTGTTCAGGGGGGGTGTTGGAAGTACTACACACATACATGCAAACTATGAGTTAGAGCATGGGACCACATGCAAGATTCCTTTTGCATGATTTACTCCTTGATTTGCTCCTTCTTTAACTCCACAACTGGTTAGTTTTTCTACATGATTTACTCCCTGATTTGCTCCTTCTTTAACTCCGCAACTGGTTAGTTCTTCTGCATGATTTACTCCCTGATTTGCTCCTTCTTTCACTCCACAACTGGCTAGTTCTCTCCGGAACTTGTTGTACGTGTTGAGTCTTCTCATTGATCACCACTATAGTGCAGTACCTTGGGATCTTCACCCAGTAATGCTATATCATGAGCATTGTAACCTATTTTCTAATGAATCATTCTTTTCTTCTTTCGATTTTCTTTTAGTGTTTTTGCTCTACAAAGCTGTGTGTTCAACCTTTACTAGCTAGATTCATCTTTGCAGGTTTTCTAACACATTTACAATGAGAACATTTCACGCCATTAGTGAAATGTCGATTCTTGGAGGTAGAACGAACCATGTCTTAAATTTTAAGATCATGTTAGAAATTAGTTAAAAAGGGCCAGTATCATTAACTACAACCCATTGCTAATTTCCTTACTGAATTTATGGCAAGTCGAATTATTTGCATCATTATTTATGACAGAGGACCTTCCAGAAAAGTTGAGGGCCAGACACACACCAGTTCACCGTGTTGGCGGTGCAGAGGGTATTGTGAGACATTTGATGCCATGCGTTCACGTATATGGGTGGCTTCTACTATTTATTGGGAATCCTCATAACTTTGTTCCGCATCTCAAGTGGAGGGATATCATCTCTGTTTGTCCTTGTGAGTGAGATAGTTACTAAAAATAATTTCTCTTCAAAGATGATGAAAAAGAATTCCTCTTCAAAGATGAGGAATAACCAGGATGGAAGGAAACAAAATCATATGGTATAAATAAAAGAAGGGCAAGTTCGAAAGTTTTAAGGCTATTTCTTAATGACATGTTATGAAGTAGTTTTTTAATTGTTAACTAAATAGAGAATAGATCAATAGTCATTTTTGGCATTTTTCTCATTATCCAAAAGGCCTAGAATCCATGTGATCTATTTCTCCAACAAAATTCTCAAATACAAGAATTTAAATTCCAACTAATCTTGTTACTAACAATCAAGCAGTTGATTATAATTCATTATGATCACTACTAGAGAATAAGGTTGAAGATATGAATATCTGAAATATGTCTACCTTATCTCATAAAAAAAAGTCTCCAAAATCTTTTGAAAAAATAGAATATGACTTTTGAAATTATTTAGACATAAAAATGGTAAGAAATGACTATGACAAAATAATCAAATTAGTTTAGCTCATAATTTGCCATATTTATAATCTTTAAGTTTTTTATACGTACAATTCTTTTCCAACTTTATTATTATAAAAATAAAAATATTCCAGTCTTTTTATAGGCTCCTAACTCATTGCTTATTTTCAAATTATCTAAAAATTAATAAAATTTACGAAAAGAAAATGATAAACTACCTTTTAAATTAATTGAAAATTTCTTCTTTATTATTTATAAATACAAATTAGTTATTGAATATAATTGAAGCATACCTGTCTATGGCAGTTGTCTTTTGTACTTCCCATTCCGTTAGAGGTTTTCCACCCCTGTTCTGTTAAGATGTGTGCCATCAATATAATAAATCTAATCATTCCTCATCGTTGACCTACCTAACACACACTTGTTTGGTTTATAGTTGACAAAAAGGTCTTCTTATTCTCTATATCCAATTTGGTTTATGGTTGACAAGAAGGTCTTCTCAATCTCTATATCCAATAAATCTTGTTAGAAAATGGTGAAATTGCAAACTCTGGACAGCTAAGGGACATTATCATTATATAGGGTTTTCATATATGGATTTGTTTCAGCTCTTTCTTGATATAGGCTCTGATTTCCAGTTTTTGCAAGGCTTTAGCTAATATTTTATGTATATTCAGGAACAGCCGGCTGATCTGTTCATTATATTTTCTTAATATAATATATGTTGATTTTCTCTCTGAAAAAAAAGACATTACCACTATGAACCTGTCTAAGAAAATATATGTTGATTTTCTCTCTGAAAAAAAAGACATTACCACTATGAACCTGTTTAGACAGGGCAAACTCTTCACCTTGTATGCTATTGAATTAATTCTTTACAGACAGTTCTAACCATTTTTTTCTCAAACCGTGATGACCTTTTACTAAATCTGTATCGAATTCAAATTTGACGTATTAGTTGGCAATCGAATAGCCTAATTTTCTAGGTCGATTCACCTGAAACTTGGTAACTAGGTCGATTCTCGTGCTATGCTTTGTATAGGGGCCATATGGGAAAAACTCATTTTCAATCTCTTAACGCATAATATGATCATTGAAGGCAGCAACATCATTGTATTAGTTAAGAACATAGCTATCAAATTTAAATTCGTATTTTGATTTGGAAAAAAATTGATTACTTAAAATATAATATCGAAAAAATTTGGAAATATAGATCTTCCAAAATTAAACTATTTTTAAAATTAAAAATAAAAATAAAAATTCTATATTTACAATATATTAAAAAAAAACACTTAGTCAAATCCTAAGTTCTAATATAAGGCTTTAAAATTATAACATTATTAATTAATAACTAAAACAACCTAAATGTCTTTTTTAGGTTTTTCAAAGAGTTGTTTAGAGTGTAGATAGAAGCACACCCAAACTTTAATTCATGGTTTCGATTTCTTTACTATGGGAAAGAAGAGAAGTATGAAATTCAAATAGAAAAAAATAGAGATTATATATTTCATAAAAATTTATAAATAAAAATTTATAATTCTTTGTTATAAGAAATTACTATTTTTAACAAGCATAAACTTACTATTTTCTACCTTATTTTAATATAAAATTTATTGTTTTTTATCATTGTAATTTTTTTAATATGCAATTTACTATTTACTATATTTTTTAATATAGAAATTTCTATTTTTAATCTTTAAATATTTAATTTTTTATTAACAAAAATCCATACCATATTAAATTTTTTTAATATTGAATATTATGTATTTAATGTTTTGAGTAATGTAGAAATTTATTAAATTTTTTATTAACAAATTTTAGATGGTAACTACATTTTTTTAAATTGGAAATTTATGCTTTAATTTTTTGAATAATATAGAAATTTCTATTTAAATATTAAATTTTATATTAATTTTTTTTTTTATAAAATTAAATAATATAAAAATTTCTATTTTTAAATATTAAATTTTATATTAATAAAAACACTTTACCAAATTCCATCATAATTGTAATATTATTCTTAACTTATAATTTACACTTTATTATAATTTTTTTAACATAAAAAAATATTACCTAATTCTATCCTAATTGTAATATTTTCAATTCATTATTATTTTTTTAATATAAAAAAAATTATTTAAAAAAATACCGTACCAAATTGCTTTTCCGAATTTGCAGCCGAACCGAATCGTATTGTCGTATTTTCGAATTTTTCAAGGCAGTACGGCCGAATTTGGTAGGTATAGTTAAGAACTTAATTCTTTATAAGTTGCTCAAATACCAAACATCATTGTATTAGTTAAGATCTTAATTCTTTATAATTTGCTCAAATATATTCCCCTCTCAATAACAAAAACCATATATTCCCCTCTCAAGAACGTCGCATCCTGATCAGGTTCAGATGATTTTTCTTCAGTGTCTACTTTTTTCGGGTCTTTGTAGTTTTTTTTAATGGAGTATGAAATTATTTAAATAAAAAAAAAAACAGATCTTATTTTAAGAAGGTTTGTAGATCGATCAGGTTCACTTGAATGGTATTTATTTAGGGAGTTGGAGAAAGTTGATAAGGGTTTATAAACTAAATTAATAAATAGATATATTTTATTTAATAATAATAATAGAATTGATAATAAAGTTGAAGATAAATATTCACTATATATATACATATATTGAGCATATTTTCTTGAAAATCAATATAAACTCTCAATAAAATATAAATAAAAAATCAACATATTCTCATTCACATCCATGTTGAAATAAAAAAATTTCAGCAAAAATTTATAGTATTTGTAATATATAAGATTTATTATATAATAATGAGAAATAATTGTTACTAAAAATTGAGCCGTACTCAATACTATATATTACTAACACAACTACATTAAAAATAATAATGTGATAGATATAAGCAAAAAGCTTCATTTGTATCTCCATTAATAATTTATATAAAGTTAGAAATAATATTAAAACAAAATATTACAATAAAAATATTATTATTATCATTATTAATTAATAATTTATATTAGTTATTAATTATTATTAAATGTAATTTATTAGGATTTTATTTTAAATTATATAATATAAATTAATTATTTAATATTTATTTGACATTATTAATATTAATAAGTAATAACAATAATTATTTTAAAACAATATAATATTATTAATTATTTATTATTCATAATTATAAATTCTATGAATAACATTATACTTTAAGAATATGAATTTATAGGTTAATAAACGTAATGATTTTATATATAAATTTAAGGAAATAAATTTAAGAGATTGATATTATAAACCCAAGAGATTTATACAAAAATTCCAAGGGATTATAAACCTACGGAAATAATATTAAACCCAAGGAAACAATATTATAAACTCAAGGAATATAAACCCTAAGATAAATATTATAAACACTAAAACAATCATGCCTGACCATGGTTGATTTTCATACTAAGGCAATTTTTTTACAATGCCACGTTGGACCATGGTTAACCATGATTGATTTTCATATGATGGTGATCTTTGTAGCAATGCAACGTAGGACCATGGTTGATTTTCGTATAAGGAAAACTTTGTCACAATGTGACGTTGGACCATGTTTGATCATGGTTGACCATGATTATAAACTCAATGGATTTATATTAAACCCAAAGATTAATATTATAAACCCGATGAATAATATTATACCCTAGGAATATGAACCCTTAGATTAATAAATCTAAAGGATTCATATTATAAACCCTAAGGAATAATATTAAACTGAAGGGATAAATATTATAAACCCAATGTATAAAAATATAAGGTATAAATATTATAATCTCAAGGTATTTATATTAAACACTAAGATTAATATTATAAATCTTATCAATAATATTAAACCCCAGAGAAAATAAACCCAAGAGACTAATACTAAAAACCCTAGAGACTATAAATCCAAAGGAATAATATATCTAGCGGATTAATTTTAAAACCCTAGAAAATTATAAATACAAGGAAATAATATTAAATCCTAAGATATTTTCCCAAAAAAATTAAACCAATAATCTTTAAACTACATAATACCTAAACAAAACACCATATCACCCTCTACTTTATATCCCCTAAACTGTTTTGCATTATGTTCAAGCTCTGACCCGTGATGAGCCTCATAAATGGGTAATTATATGGGCTCATTTTACCTCCTAAGCTAGTCAAATCAACCATTCTCTTAGCTTATTTTATGATTTTCTGATTATATTTATGCTTATGGAGTGAGTTGAGTTAGTTATGATGCCATGTGGTCTAACATGTGTTTAATGCAGACTATTATTGAATTTCAAGGTCAAAGTCAAGGATCCAATGGAAAAATGGCAGCACTAACTTGAAGTGGACAAAGGAGAGGATTTATAGGAGGGAATCCCCCTCATTTATTACTCCTCACTTTGAATTCCCCTTCATTCATCTCGGAGTACAAGTAGCTGAATCATGCACTAGAAGGCAGTCGAGCAAGTGGAGAATGATTGATGATTATCTCGAGTTTTGAGAGCCAAGTCTCCTTGATAAGGAAGCTATTGGTAGCTTCATTTGTATAAGTAGAGAGGCCTAGGGCCTCACTATGGTTGGATTTTTGTCGGATTTTTGTTGGATTTTTGCTTATGTAAACTCTGCTCCAACCTCGAGCTTATTACTTTGTGACAGTTTCATGTAATCTTGTTATTGTTTTGGAAATAAAGATGTAATCCTTTTTGACCTAGCAATGAGTTATTTCAAAGGGCTAAAACTCTTGGGTTAGGGACCAATCCAAGCATCCAAGCTCCTCTTTACTTGTATTTGTATATTTTATTTTAGTTTCTAGATTAAGTTGTTGTTAGATGTATTTCTTTTATGGTTAAAAATATGTTTCTTTTGATAATTCAGTGATTTTCTTCCATTTGTGCTTTCTGTAGTAGGTTAAGTAGTGATAAATAGAAGATTCAAAAGGCTAGCAATAGTTCCTTGGCCTCTCTTCCTCCCTTTGGGACCATGACTTGAGGCAAAGACCCTCTTGCTGCCCCAAAAATACAGATTCTCCTTATTCATAGGACTTCTAGTGTTTGTAGCTTTTTAGTAGGTGAATAGTCCAGTTCTGCTTCGCTTGAGATCTTCTTCATCATGCTCACTTCTTTGTTTATAATAGTCTTCTTTCATGCTTTCCTTTCTTGCAACATTTCTCATCATTTCCTTTCATAGATCATAGTTTAGACTATTTTGATGCAAACTCTGTTTTTCTAGATGCACTCATTTCATTGCTTGCTTGATCTTATTGGTTGGCTATCAGTTCCTTTGTAGTAGATCTCTTCTTGCAGTAGGCCAGCTTATCAGCCATCACATCCTCCATCTGATCCATTTCCTACAGGTCGCCCAAACCTCACCTCAATTCTGCCTTAGTTTCCCGCATTTTCCATAGAACTTCTTCCTCTCTCCTTGAGAAAACCTAATCATCTTCCTCTCGCGGTGATTCATGGTAGACCTTAGGCACCCTAACACCTCATTCCAACCTTCATACACCTTTTTCACCCACTCTCACACCCTAAAAACAGTGAAAACTACTTTCGGCCTCCTCTTGTAGGCCTCCTGTAGTGGCCCTGGCTTCCTCCTGTAGATTTCCTGTGTCCTCCTGTAGATTTTCTTGTAGGTTTTCTTTTGAATGCCGAGTGTGGGAAAAGCCTCCAGAAGGCCACCAAAGACCTCCTAGGACCCATCCACACCATCCTACATCTTTTCAAGTCCCAAAACCATCCTCCAATGACACTTATTCACTGCCACATTCACACACAATAAATTACATGCATGTCAAATTCACATAAAAATACATAAAAATCCACAAAGATGTTTTTTGCTTATTTACTTCTAGAAATAGCTTAGTTAGATGTTTTTTACTTGCTTGAGTAGGTAATGGCATTCCTTTCATGGTTTTCATAGTGCTTTCTGCAAAATTAGGATTAGTTGGTTAATTAGGGTTTACGAGGTTTGCTTTACATTTTAGTCTTTCTCCTTTCTGCAGTTAGAGTAGCATCTATAGAGTAATCTTTCTCTCCTTTCATCACATGTAAAGCTTCTTCTGGAATCCATAGAAGTTGGCTTGAGCTCCTAGTGATCTTGCATCGGCTGAGCAAGTGACAACTTGCAGTAAGAACTAGTACTTGTGCGTACATCACCGACGCTTCCAAGTTTGTTACGAACTACCGCGTTGATAAGAGTAAAGTAAGCAGCCCAGGAGTTGCAGCATTATTGCTACAACACTGGAATTCATCAACTTGAACCAAGGGGTTCTGACCCCAAAACCTCAAATAAACAAGATTTAAACCCTTCATTTCTGCTAAAACCACTACTATTGACAATGTCTTCTAGGCCACCCATTAAAAAACCTGAGACATGAACTGCGGGAGGAGTTTTTGGACTTGCCAGTAAATCCACCAGTGTCCCTACAATTATGCCTGCCAAATGCACTACATTGTTGTGTTCGGCAAGAGACCGAGTGTCAGGTAGCTAACAAACTTCCTTTGTGGAGAAAGGTTTTGACTCCTCCAGTAGCCCTAAACCTTCTTTAGTGTTCCATTCCAGCCTTGCACCTCCTCTTGTGTGAGGTGGAGACCTAACTGAAAAAATTACAGTCTCCAAGTTCTGTTGAGTCGACTCCAAGCCCCAAACCGACAAAATAACCTCTGGTTCTGGCTCTAAGTCCACATATCTTTAGTACTAACCATTCTACTAGTGAGAACTCAAAAAAACAAACCACGCTGACTGTGCTGATCGGGAACTGGTGCGAGCAGTGAAAAAATTGAGGTGAAAACTGAGGAGAAAAAACACTGCTGGGAAGAAACCATTTATATTTTGTATTACGCGCACACACACATATATAATCACTCTTAGTCTATATTTTATATAACATATTAATGGTCCATGTTGCATGAATCCAAACCTTTAGTCTCATCTTCATGGTGTGAGATTTGCTTGGTGTGACTCTCAACCATCATGGATGATGAGGGATTTTCTTGATATGACTTTCAATTGTCAATGTGGATGGTGTTGGATTTGCATAATGTGATTCTAAAACTTCAACATGGATGATGTAGGATTGCAATTCTTATGATATGAGTTACTATGGAGATAACATAGTGTAGAGCACATTCACATCTTGAAGACTATGTCATCTCACACTATAAATGCATTGTTCCAGCCAATAAAATTGTTGATTTATTTTATTTTATTTTTTGTATTACTATTAAAAAATACTTGTATTTTTTTTATTTAAATGCTTATATATATGTCATTTCGCACTATAGGTGCATTATTCATGAAATAAAATTGTTAATTTATTTTATGTATTAGTATTAAAAAATATATATATTATTTTTTAATTAATTCCTAATATATATATATATGTTAATTTTGTATTTAATTATTAGTTTAATCACTATGTTTAAAAAAATATTATATGAAAATAGTAATTAAATTTATACAATAGTTTCCCATCTGTGTCTTGAGGCATCCTACACATAGCTCTTACGTCAAGTGCGTATATACATGACTCCATCACTGCTAATCACCTCAATTTATGTAGTGCTTTCTATTAGAATATAAAGGGAAATCCTGTTAAATTATACTGGAAAATCTCACTACAAGGGCAAGAATGGCGGTGGTGGCATCGTGTCATTTGATTGAAAGATTACCTTTCAAAAACTACCATGGATTCAACTATCTGGAGATTTTGGAAATAGGAGGACTTTGCACTATTTTCAACATCCCTTACAGCGAAACCTCCTTATATATTGCAGTTTAAGTGGAAATTCCTTTTGTGACACTCAGAAGTTTAAGTTAATCCATTCAAACAACAAAGAAGTTTAAGTTAATTCATTCAAACAACAAATAAATGCCTGGTAATTACTTAAACGAGCATAGACGCGGTTGCAGATAAAATAATTTAAGTGGGCATTCGAGGATTCCAACGACGCCCTTGAGATCAATGCCAACCATCCCTCTAATTAGCAGCCTTCCACTTCTCGGCAACATGCCCCATCACGCACTCTATTTCCTCGAAGCAATATGGTCCGATTATGTATTTGAAGCTTGGAACGACCAACATCGTGGTCGTCTTGTTGCCAAACAGAGCCGAGGCGTGCCTCAAAACAAACGACCTCAACTTCTCAGCCAGACAACTCGGCTACGACTCCAAAGGCCTTGTCATGGTTCCCTAGGACCCCTACTGGAGAATGCTACTGAATGTCTCCAATATTCATCTCTTTGTTGGCAAGGCCCTGGAGGACCTACAACCGGTGCGATAGGCCGAGGTGGGGATGCTGCTGAAGTCGAGATTATGTTGAGTAGGGTCGTGTTCGACTCCTAGGGGTCGACCATGGGTGAATTCAGGGAAATGGTGGTGGAGCAAATCTAATTTATCGGGAGGTCTATTATTGATGACCTAGTGCCGTCTTTGTCTTTGATCGATCTGCAGGGACTGCGGAGCAAGACGAAAACGCTGCACAACAGAGAGGTTAATCAGGAGATTCCAACTATTAAAAGAACGTAGTAACTAGATTCATGCATCCTTTATGTCTGCATACCAACGGAAGCACAGTCCAAATGCTTCGTTGCCATGATGTTCGATAGTCGCTTTCCTTCTCATTAGAAGCTTATGGAGTTCATTCCACTATCTCATGGAACCCAAAATCAAACAGAGTGGGCGAGAAACTTCAAAATTTAAAATATGGGCGGGCTAATTCAAATCCATGTGTACCTTTGACGTAATTCAAAATATATAACCCATATGATGTAGTTTGGATCCATTCTCAGCATGGTGGATCCATGTACCGTAATCCTTGCGTTGGTTGATGAATTCATGGGTGTTGTAAGTACGTACATAGGCCAGTATTAATTCATTTTCATAACGTTTAACCACAAAGTTTTTTTTCCGGAGAAACGTGGTTGATATTTTAGGAGTGTGAGAGTGCTTTCGCTACCATCTATGCTCATATACAACTATGGTCATGCACTTAGTCAATAATTGGCTTAGTGCATGGCCATTAATCTTTTCCGTCACAACATGTTAGTGAACGATTTCTTCTCACGATCGACGGGAAAGAGATGGACCCACGGGGAACAACCCAAAAACCCGCGAGAGCAGCCAAAGAAGTTTGAAGGCTCGCTTACTCTCTTTTATATATATATGTTTTTCAAGAGAAAAATCGACTATGTTTCATTCATAACAAAAGAAGTTACATTGTCGACGAGTCTAATGAACCCCAATCGCATCAAATTACAATAAGGACTTCACTAAGGGAAGAGAAATCTAGTAGTGCGGGAGAGGCATCACATGAACCCCAATCGCATCAAATTACAATGACTTCACTAAGGGAAGAGAAATCTAGTAGTGCGGGAGAGGCATCACTAGTTTGCTGCCAAACTGAGTGAAACCAAAAATGAAAAAAGACGTCAGTGTTTTAGATTTTCTGTCTAAAATAACCTGAAAAAAGAGCTAACATAAAAACCTCATGAGAGGCCTATGCCCCAGAGTGATACATGAATTATTAAGCTTCTTTGACCAAAGTGTTCACATCAGCCTCGTGCCCACACTGAGCTAAAGAATCCTCCTCCTCTGTTAATGAAATACCTCCATGACAGAGTTGATGTCTATATCTCTTCCACTCATCCTCTAAGGCCACCAACATCCTTAGATCTCTAGTGTGTGGGCAACTTGAAGTGGCAAGCATGGAATGCTGTGAGCTACCGAGGTGGAACTGAAAATGGCAACCTGTATAATTAAGGAAGTTAATAATGGGCAATGAGACTATGTGGGCACCCTCCATGCCTTTGATAGCATCAAGTCCAATAGCTATCTTATCTCCCCTTCGGACCTCCCACCTAAAATTCGCATAAAGACATTGTTATAACTAATGGAGATTAGGTGATTATTGTTACATAGTTATGATTGTGCTTTTCTTGGACATTCAGTTCTTATCATTCAGGGATTTGATTTACTATCCCTAACTAAGTGTATCTATTTATTATTGGAATTTAATGTGAAGCCCAAGCAGCGTATTTGCTTGTAGGAGCTCCTTCCTCTTGTGTTGTTTACCAATTCATGTCTTCCATGTGCAACTGTTAACATGGTATCAGAGCTGCATGCAGGAGAGGCCTGTACGCTGAGTTGAGGAACGCGACATAGTTGCGTGGGGACTGAAGAGTAATCACACCGATACTCTTGGAGACTACGCTCATTTTTTATTTTTTGCATCGTCACAGGATTCTGGTGTACGAATCCGAGGTGATTAGTCGCGACAATCGTGTAACAAGGTTTCACACTAGCTGCGTGGATGAGTTAAATTGTTGGCTGCGTGTTGAAAATCTGTGGTTGACTACACTTTCTTGAGGAAGGAGTCTATGTAGCTGGATGAGGGCTACGTAGCTGTGTTTTTTTTTTGGTTGCATAGTTGCGTGGAGGCCGAATCTCCCCAGTTGATGCGTTGAAGGGGGCTGTGTGAGGGGACTGCGTGGTGGATGCATGTAGCCAGGCGTGCCTCTGGACTTGTGTGGTGGTGAAGCTAGGGAGGCCGATCAAGGCTGCGTGGAGGTCAATACAGCCTGTGTTGAGAAGGGAGCTAGATCTTGTGTGGAAGCAGTGGGCGCTGGACCTGCGTCGAAAAGGAGGTAGTTGCATGGAGAGTTGTCAAAGCAACATAAGCATAGCTGCAAGGAGTAGGCTGCAGCAACATTCAAGAGGCCGCGTGATTGGAGGAAGCCCGCTAGACCTGCGTTTAATTAGAGAAGTTGGACGGAAGGCCGCGAGGCAGAGACGAGCTCGCCTAGCCTTGCTGCGTGGGCTGGCTTGGAAGCTGATTGTTGAAGCTGCCAGCTGGACCTGCGTTGAGGAGAAGGTGGCCTGATCGCTGGTGGAGGTCAATAGAGGCATATGGTGAATGTTGGCCCCTATCGTTTAGATAAAAAAAAAAAAATTAATTGAAGTTGTTGAAAGCTTTATTTAAAAAAAGAATTCTGTGGATTTCCGTTAATTGGAGGGCTCCTTATTTTTTTATAAAAAGAGAAAGAGGGTGCCTATTGTTTTATGAGAATTATGAGAATTTGGAGTGATTTTTTTTTTTTTTTTTTAAAGATCTAGAGTTCCTTTAATTGAAATTTGAGGAATTATTATCATTCAGGGCATTTTTTTTTTCTTTTGTGAAGGAAATTCTCAATGATCAGGGTATTTTTTTTAACATTCAAGGGTTGTTTAAATTGTTGAAGATTTTACTCATTCAAGATGAATAATCAAATCGTTAATGCTTACCTCAATGAGAGTAATAAGCTTGATGGTTCCAATTACATAAATTGGAAATTTAAGCTTCAGACTCTGCTTGAGGGACAAAATGCCTATGGCATTGCCACTGGTGATGAGCTCAAGTCGATTACTGCAACTCATGGATCGAATACAACAATTAAAGACTGGGAGAAAAGGGAAATGAAGGCGAAGGTTCTTCTTAAGTTATCAGTCAAAGATTGCATCATCCTTCACATTCGGGATTGCAAGACAGCGAATGACATTTGGATGATTCTCAAAGAGATGTATGAGATCAAGAACACCAGTTGAACTTTGTACGTCATGAAGAAAATTCTCTCAATCAAGATGGAGGAGAATGAGGCTATTTCTTCATTCATATCCCAGATAAAGGAAGTTAAATATAAACTAACTGATATCAGTCAGACCATGGCGAATGATGATCTGGTGACAATTACCATGAACGGCATGATGGATGATTATCAGATGTTTATAACGGGATTGAATGCAAGAGAAAAGCCTCCAGGCTTTGAAGAGCTCACTAGGATTTTGCTACAAGAAGAGGAAAGGAGGTTGTCTCTCAAACCTCAAAATCTAGATCTTGCATTGATGACAAAGTTCAAGCCAAAGGGGAAAGCAGTGGCTGATCACAAGAACAACAACGCATCATGAAAAAGGACACCACAAGGTATGACCTTGCATAAACATGACTCTACTCCTAAATGCTTTTATTGTGGTAAGATAGGCCATATTGCTAAATTTTGCCATAAGAAAAAGGCAGATGGGGAGAGGTACAAGCAAAGAAGACATGCAAGTCATTTGGCTGATGCAGATGCAGATCAAAATCAGGATGTCAGATTGTTTATGGCTGAGGCTAAGACTGCTTTAGCTACTGAGGCGGATGAATCACATACTTGGTTCGTAGATTCTGGAGCCTCCTCACATATGACAAGTAAAAAGAAATGGTTCAGAAATTTTAGAGAATCCAGCACTAGAGTAAAAGTATACCTTGGAGATAATAGAGGGTACGATATCAAGGGACATGGTGATGTCCTTGTTACTCTTCCTAATGGAAAGATCAGGAATATATCTGATTTGTGGAATGTTCCTGGTATTAAGAAGAACCTGATTTTTGTATCAAAGATTACAGATCAAGATCTCAAGGTAGAATTCTTTAAATCTCATTGTATTATTAAAGACTTGTTGGATCAGATGAAGCCTATTTCTACAGGTATTCGTATAGGAGGACTCTACAAACTAGATGTGAAGAGTATGCCACAGAAAGCACTGATGTCATCAGATAAGTCTATTGAAAATTTGTGGCATCAATGACTTGGGCATATCAATTTCAATGACCACCTTCTGTTGCAGAACAAAGGTATGGTAGATGGTCTTCCTATTTTGAAAAAGTTGCATATTGATTGTGAAGCATGTGCATTCGGTAAACAACATAGAGATGAATTTCCTGTTGTTAAAGATAGGAAACAGAGGGATATACTCGAACTTGTACACACTAATTTATGTGGCCCTATGCAGACAAGAAGGTTAGGTGGGGCATACTATTTTTTAATCTTTGTTGATGACTGTACAAGATTCACATGGGTATATTTTCTTAAACAAAAGAGTCATGCTTTTGAATATTTCAAACAATTCATAAACATGATTGAGAATCAAACACGAAAGTTCATCAGGATTCTTCGATCAAATCAAGGTGGAGAATTTAGGAAAGGAGTTTTCATCAAATATTGCAAAGAGTGTGGGATACAGCAACAGTTTACAACACCTTACACTCCTCAGTAGAATGGAGTAGCTGAGAGGAAAAACAGAACACTAGTGGAGTGTGCTCACAGTATGTTGAAAGGTAAGAATCTAACTAATGGTTTTTGGGCAGAAGCTGTTAATACTGTAGTATATTTGAAGAATAGGAGTCCCACTAAAAGTCTTGATTATAAAACTCCTTTTGAAGCATTGTTTGGCTTCAAGCCTGCAGTAAATCACCTTAGAGTATTTGGATGTAAAGCTTTTGCGCATGTTCCCAAAGAGAACAGGAAGATGTTAGATTCAAAGGCCATTAAATGTACCTTCATTGGATACTACAGTGAGTATAAGGCTTATAGAATATTTGATCCTTCTACTCACAAGGTGTTTGTTATTAGAGACGTAGTATTCCATGAACATGTTGATGATGGAAATCTTATTCAAAACAATGAAGAATGGCATTTACCCTTACTTTCAGATGAGGATATTGAAACAGGGATCAGTCAACAACAGCAACAACAACAACAACAACAACAACAGCAACAACAACAACAACAACAACAGCAACAGGAGCAACAACAACAACAACAACAGTAGGATAAAGAGGAAGAAATTGAGTTCATTCCTCAAAGAGAAGAACACAACAAAATTGTTGAACCCCCACTACTTATGAGATCTAGTAGGCCGAAACAATTACCAACTCGATATAGGGATTGTGCGTTCATGACTGGTATGTTAAACATTGCAAAACTTCTAATTTTTATGAACCTTCTACGAGTTCTGAACAGAAGGAAGCAATGAAAGAGGAATATGAATCTATTATTAAGAACAATACTTGGGATCTAGTAAAGTTTGCTCATGGTAAACAAACCATAGGTTGCAGATGGTTAAATTTAAGTTGAAATTAAAAGAAGATGGGTTTATTGATAAGCATAAAGCAAGGTTGGTTGCAAAGGGGCATTCCCAGAAAGAAGGTATTGATTTTGAGGAAACATTTGCCCCTGTTACAAAACTAAATACTATTAGATTGATTATTGCTTTAGCCACTAAGCATCGTTGGAAAATACATCAATTAAATGTTAAATCTGCTTTCTTAAATGGTGATTTAAAAGAAGAAGTATACTTAGTGCAACCTGAGGGGTATGTTAAGAAGGGAGAAGAGCACTTAGTATGTAGATTAAAGAAAGATTTATATGGTTTAAAGAATGCTCCTTGATCTTGGTACGAAAAAATTGATTCATTTTTCCTCATGCATGGTTAAAAACGGAGCAAAAATGATCCTAATTTGTATACTGTGTTTAATGATGAGGGACAAATAGTGTTGATTTATTTATATGTAGATGATTTGATCATGACAGGGAGTGCAAACAATCTCATTGAAGAAATCAAGCAACAGTTATCACAGAAATTTGAGATGAAGGACCTTGGAGAAATGAATTACTGTTTGAGTTAGAAGTTTGGAGAGATTCAAGACAAACTTTCTTGTCCTAGGGTAAGTATGCTAAGAGTTAGATAACTAAATTCAAAATATATGAGCATAAGGCTGTGTTTACACCTTTACAACAGAACAACAAGCTTCAGGTAGATGATGGTTCGAAATATGCAGATGCAACATTATTCAGACAGTTGGTTGGTAGTCTTATCTATTTGACTACAACAAGACCAGATCTAGCTTATGTAGTGAGTGCTTTGAGTTAGTTCATGACTTCACCTCATGAGAACCATTGGATTGTAGTGAAAGGAGTACTAAGGTATCTGCAAGGAACTTCAGACTTTGGTATTTTGTATTCAGACTCATTTGATGTTAGTTTGACAAGTTATACAGACTCTGATTGGGTAGGAAATTTAGATGATAGAAGATCAATTACAGGTTACACCTTCAGCATTGGGTCCGGGGTCATCTCTTGGTGCAGCAAGAAGTAGCATATTGTAGCCTTATCCTCAGCAGAAATAGAATATCAAGCTATGTGTGAAACAACATGTGAGGCAGTTTGGTTGCATAGACTTCTCCAAGATGTAGGAGAAGAATAGACAGAAGCTACGGTTATCAATTGTGATAATCAAAGTTCCATCAAACTGGCCTACAATCCTGTGTTTCATAAAAACACTAAGCACATAGACACTCAATTTCATTTTGTCAGGGAAAAGGTGCAGTCCAAAGAGATTTGTGTTGAATATTGTAATTCTTGTGATAATATGGCTGATATATTTACTAAGCCTCTGGGAAGATTGAAGTTTGATTTGTTTAGGGACATATTAGGTGTGTTTAAGAACCCTTTCTCCATTAAGGGGGAGTGTTAGAATTAATGGAGATTAGGTGATTATTGTTACATAGTTATGATTGTGCTTTTCTTGGACATTCAGTTCCTATCATTTAGGGATTTGATTTACTATCCCTAACTAAGTGTATCTATTTATTATTGGAGTTTAATGTGAAGCCCAAGCAGCGTATTTGCTTGTAGGAGCTCCTAGTGATTCACACCTATGAGTTCTTCTTGTGTTGTTTACCAATTCATGTCTTCCATGTGCAACTGTTGACAGACACTCACTGCTTGGCATTCATTAAACTTCTCCAGATATGTGAGGCCTCCCTCTTCTATGTGGCTCCAATGCGAATCCAACTTAGTTGATTAAGGTATTATGCACTTACCATCTGCTATCTTAGTCCAACACATTTGATATATATTCAAAGTTTTCTAACAAGTAGTGCTAGATTGAAGTTTTCAATATCTCTAATCCCCTAACCACCGTCCTCCTCACTGTAGTAGATAACTTGAAAACGATCTAGGTGAAATTTCTTGGACTTACCAGTGCTTGTCCAAAGAAATGTGGCAATGATAGCATCTATTCTTTTTGCAAAAGCTTGAGGTAATTTTAAAACGTGCATCCAGTAGGCTGAGATGCCCTATAATACATCCTTTATCATGACCAACTATTCACATAACAAGAGCCACTTATTTTCCCAAAGTGAGATGCCCTATAATACATCCTTTATGATGACCAACCATTCACATAACGTGTGCCACTTATTTTCCCAAAGGGATAATTTCAGCTTAAACTTTTTGATAATACACTCCCAATCATGACACTCGTATTTGTTTGGCTTCAAAAGAAAACCCAAGTAGCTAAAATCTCTAGCCATCAAGGTCACTTCCACCCCAAAAAGATTGGCAATCTCCAACTCTGCGCCCTCATCCAATTTCCAATTTGTGGGTGGTAAGTTCTGATTTTTCATTGTTCATGATGAGCCTAGACACGTCCCCAAAGTTGTTAATGACTTTATGGAGACACCTCCATTCGACAATGTTCGCTTCCCCGATAAAGAGCACATTATCTATCAACATGAGGTGAAAAATACTGTTGGATTACTTATAGGAACATTTCACTAGCTTTTACTCAGATCAGTGATTCTAGTTCGTCACTTTTTTAAGTGAAGGTTATGACTTACATAACTTTTGATTTTCATTTGCAAATATCAAGTTTTTATTTTAGTTTTGCACTACTCTAAAACAAGTTTGCAACTCAAGATATTTGATTCCTCTCACCTCTTGCTAGATTTATAAGTAAAATGGAACTATACTAGTTATAAAACAATAGTTCCAATAGCTTACTACATGGTGGTTAATATTTCCCTTATGGATGGGTTGTGACCTTCAATGAACGTGGAATTTGATAGGCTATGATCCTCAATGAAATTGGTATTTGAGATGAGGACAAAGAATGACTGTCAAGCATCACAAAAAAAGATTCATGAGATAACAATTAAGGTATGCTTATGAGAGCAGAGGTACATCCACAACCTAATTATGACATCGATAGTATATCAATAGCTTATGCAATGAGATTACTATTTGCAAATGACAAATAATAAGCACCATGCAATAGGCCATTGATTGGTTTACTATCTATACATATTGTCCATTAGATAAAAGTAAAGTGATACCCAATAAATAAAATGTAAAGTCAATAACCCAATCATTAACTTACTATTAAAATGCTTAATATTTAGCTTCATTCACCATGTGCGTTGCCCATATTTTGAATTCTTGCATGACAATTACCCAACATTGACACCAACTCCGAATTTCATTGTCTTAAAATTATGGAATCAGGAACTTCTACATGGTTCCATTTATTTTTATTATATAAAGTGTGAGTACTATTTTTTGATTTCGCTAGAGAATTTAATTGTTTGGGAACCTGTTTAGTTTGGGTTTTGGAGGAGGAGAGGCTTCCCATTATTCTTTCTTCTGTACAAGAAATTTAGTTTAAAATCTATAAGGGATTGTCTTAAGGTTGATGTGTACTATTAATTTTATATTGAAATCTTTTATTACGCTGAAAAAGTTAATAAAGAGATTTTCTTTTAACTAAATTGATTCCTTGTATTAAGGTAAAACATTTTTACTTATTTATTAAAAATGGTACCCACACTACATGAATAAGATATTTTCATAAAACATTCTACATTCACCGACACTTGCCCCAACAAAAAGAGTTATTATTATTTTTATTTAAAAAAAATCAAATTAGAAAATAAAAAATTCCACTAATTGGAAAAATTTTAAAGGTCAAAATTCAATAGATAAGTTTCACGAATAATGAGTGAAATAAGTAAACTTTACATACCCTGGAAAAATCATTTCACAAATTGAATTAACTCACTCAGTAGAAACACTACACAAACGCATAGCCATAAATATAATGCATGATAACAAATATACAATGAACATAAATCGATTATGCTTACAATCAGATTAACAATGCCCGCGAGATGTATCACCCGAAACTGGTTGAACTCGGGACATTCTTGAAAATGGGAAGATTTGCGTTGTGTTCCTTTTAACGTTTTGAGTCATTTATAAATATACAATCATCTTGGTTCCTTCAACGATGGTATTATGTATTAAAAGATTTTAAAGTAAATCTTTTATAGGTATAATCCGCATTTTGGATTTATCATGTTTGTAGTCGCGATTTGGTTAGTGTTTTTTTTAAGAAAATATTTAAGTAAAGGTTTAAAATATTAAGGAAGAGTTAAGATGGATTTAAGTTGGTTTTCTTGAGAGGTAGATTCTAAAGTCTAGAATGCTTTTGTGGAGAGATTCATTTTATAGCAAAATATGAGGATAAAGTATCACTTTTTCTTTGCTCAATATCGAGTTTGACACATCCATATTATATATATATATATATATGCTCTAAATTAGAAAACAATGTAGAATATATATATATATATATATATATATATATATATATGTTAGCTTTAATTTAAAACATTCTAAAACATCAATAGTTCCACCCTCTCTGTGTTGGCTTGGTTAGTTAGTAATATTACAAAGTATATATAATAATTATTAAATATAAAAAACTATATTTTCTAAGAAATATGTTTAAGTATTATAATTAAAAAAATTCAATATAGAGCTTACATAAATGTGAAATAAACCACTTGGATATCTCTAGTTACTAATACACTTGAATATAAACTTCATGTCTATATATACAGATAGTGAGAGTAACTATAAGTAGGTGTGTGAGAGATAAACTTTATAAATGAAAATAAATAAAATAACCATTTTTTGTAAAAGAGGTAGATGAGTACTTCATTTAATTCATAATATAAATTTAACATATGCCATTCAAATCCCCAATGGGGGTGTTACGAATTGCAGTGAGGAATTCGGGACTTTGTTCCAACCACCCTCATTGAATGACGCATTAACGGGAGGCATACATGTGAGGTGTCTCACATGGAGAAGCATGCAACCATTTCGCTGGCATCTGGGTTATGGATGGATGGGGGAGGAGATAGAAGGAATAAGCATGAGATGGGGTGAGGGAGTTGCAGGTCATGTGCTGAGCTATTGGAATTGATGTGCAGTGAGAAATGGCGACGATTCTTTGGTTTAGAGGGTGAGCTCCTGGCTCTGGCATTATTGTCATTTCATAGACTTTGTTGGGAGTAAAATTATGCCTTAGAAGGGAGGCTAGGAGTTTCATGCATCCATATTTTGGATGTATGGTGAAAGTTTCCTGACTTGGCCTTGCCCTGGAGAGGAGTTGGTGTCCATCAATGGGATTTTATTATTTTTTCTTAGAAATGGTAAGACTTATGCAACATTCTAGTATTGTCATGCTTAACTCAATTCCGTCTATGTTGTCAATGTGAAGACTTGAGAACTCAGGGTTTAGTGTCTCTTTCATTGAAATTTCTTTACATTCTAAGATTAGGAGTCTGTAGCGGTGTTGGAAATGTGGTAGAGTCTTGGAGGTTGAGTCTGTGCCCTCTTGAAAAAGCCGATGGTGGGGTCTCGAGTCTTAAGGTGGTGTGGTTGTTGTTGGATGCAAAGAGCACCTTATGTCTTGAGTGGGAGATGGTTATTGCTCATTGGAGTCTTCAGTACTTCAGTGTCAAGGTCTTAGCGTTTCCTTTCAAGTGCTAAATGGTAAAGGGGACTAAGTATTTGGTCGAAGATGAACTGTCCATCTCCTTTCTTAGTGAGTTTATGTTAGAAGTCAATTCTTGTGGTTGGTGCTTTTGTGACAATGTTATTTGGTGGTACTTGGGCCTTAACAAGTTCAAGTCAATTAGTGGTCCTTTCCTTTTGCAAGTAGAACCGACCCTTTCAAGGAAGTGAAAGAACCCACTTGGGTTTCCACGATGTTTCCCAAGTAGAAATGAATAACCGGGAGGGGAGTGTTGAAATGTGGCAACAAGAATATTCCAATTTTAATTTGTCCTTGAATTAAAATTCGAATTTAGTCTCACCAGCTACTTGAAAAAATAATTAATTAATTCATCTTGAGTTAATTAGTTGGAGAATTTCAAGCTAGAAGTCTTTGTGAAGTCATGAAACATTTATCCCTTAAATTAAGGAGAATATCCCCTAATTAAGGAGATAAGGATGAGTTATATTTGAGTTGTAATTAGTTAGTTCAGTTAACTGAGTTAAGTCCAGTTAAATTAGTTCCAAACTGTTTGAGGAACTAATTGTGAGTTTAGTCAGTTAATGCATGCATGCATCCAAATAGTGTACTCCAGATAAGTGAAGATTCTCTCATCAGTAACTCATGCATGTCTATTTAGAGAAAGACCCAGTTGAGATTAAAGACAGGGATAATGTACTATCAGTTGCATGAGTTTTCATATAAGCAAAACTCATCCATGCAGAAGGAATTCATTCCTTTAGATTTGCGTAGTTTTACAAGGTGTAAGATCAGTGTGAGTGATCAATGTTACACTTGGTAATAACTGGATCACCCAGGAGAAACAACGCAAGAAAATAGGAGCTTGGAGGGCAAAGGAGAAGGCATATGAGTAGTCTAATTTGTCTGTGAGAATCAGTTAGAGATTGTATTGAGAGTTGGCTAGCTGTGAGAGTAAAAGCTTTGTGTAATCCTGATATATTTCCACTTGTATGATAATACAGATAGCAGGTTTTTTATCTGAGGCTTTCCCTGAGTATTCTTTTGTGTTTCATGTGCATTGATTCTTCTTCTAGTTATATGTGTTCAACTTGATCTTGCTCAAATATTTTAAGCTTTCGCAAAATTTATTGTAGAAGCAGATTAAAGTATTTTTCTTTAGTTATATTACATTATAAGGTTAATCTACTGTTAGAATTTCTACATGGTATTAGAGCAAAGGTTATCAAAGCTGTGAACAATATACTGAGAAGAGAATTCGAAGTTTGAAGTTCAGGGTTGCAGGTACAAAATCAAATTCTTAACATACTTCAAGGTTGGCCAATGGCGTTCAATGACTTGAGACTCGAGTATGCCTTGGATGGTAACTCGAATTACATAGCATGGAAAGATCACATGGAGGCTATATTAGAAGACAATGGCTTGAAGGAATTCATTGATCAAGAAATCCAAAAGCCAGCCTCAACTAATGCACAAGAGTTGGCTGAATGGAAGAAGTGTGTGGCGAAGGCGAGACGGATCATCCTGGAGGGAGTTCGAGACCATATTGTATTGAGTCTCCATGGGAAGGATACTCCATTTTCAATGTGGAAGACATTGAAGGACCTCTACCAGAACAATAGCAGCCAAAGGAAATTGGTGCTCAAGGATAAGCTTCGAAGAATCAAGATGGAGAAGGGTGATACTATTTCCACATATCTGAACAAGCTCACCACCTGCAAAGATGAGCTTAGTAGTGTGGGAATAACTACTGCCAATGATGATATGGTGAGCCTCGCTCTCCTTGGCCTTCCAAAGAGCTAGAATAGCTACCAAGACTCTGTGAATGGAAGGGAGAAATTTCTGGAATGGGAACAACTGTGGTCGGATCTGATGCAGGAGGAGATCAGGAGGAGTACACGATATGGTTCTTCATCCAAGAATGATGATGAAGAAAATATGGCCTTAGCAAGTAAGCCAAGGAAAGGGAAGGGTAAGGCTTCCCATTCCAAATCGAATTCTTCTCATGGAGGGAAGAAGGTTGACAAGTCTAAGGTGAGATGCTTTAATTGTCATGAGATGGGACATTATGCAACTAATTGCCCATCGAAGAATTCCAAAAAGGGATCCTCGAAAGGATCGGAAGGTGAGGCATTAGCCTCTTAGTTCGAAATGGACTTTACCCTCATCACATGCATGGTGTCATCGATGGTGGGTTTTGTTTGGTATCTTGACAGTGGAGCCTCATTCCACATGACCGGTGATAAAAGTTTATTCAGTACCTTGGAGGAGAAAGACCTAAAGACGCACATAGAGATGGGTGACGATGGAAAGTACAATGTTTCAAGAGTGGGAACGATTGCTTTTCAGAGGGAGCATGGAGCTCTTCTCACCTTGACAAATGTGAAGTATGTGCCTAGACTGAAGAAGAACTTCGTATCAGACGCGATGTTGGAGGACAATGGCTACGATGTTGTCTTCGATAAAGGAAAGACATTCCTAAGACACATAGCCATGGTTCAGACCAAGAGGATCGGGATTCGAGTGAAGAATCTCTATACAATAGAGGTAGATGATTGTGCAACATTAAGTTCGAAAGAAGAATTGGTGAAAAGCGAAGACATTGACGAGTTATGACACAGGTGGTTGGGCCATTTGCATCATGGGGCCTTAAAGATAATGCAGCAGATATCTACAGGACTTCCCAATTGTAAACTTGAGCAATTTGAAACATGCAAAGGTTGTACCTTGGGAAGGTATGCCGAGCCTTCCTTTCATGATCGAGACGGTCGAGCAGAAGCAATCTTAGAGTGAGTTCATACTGATTTGTGTGGATTATTCTCGACGGCATCCACAACGAAGCAAAGGTATTATGTGATTTTCGTTGATGGTTATTCTCATAAATGCTGCATTTATTTCATGCAGAAGAAGGACCAAACCTTCTCAAAGTTTTGTGAGTTCAAAGCTTTGGTCGAGAAAGAATCAGGGAAGAAGATCAAGTCCTTGAGAAGTGAAAATGGTGGAGAATATGTTTCTCAAGAGTTTAAGGACTTCTGTGCAGTGGAAGGAATTAAATGAGAGTTGACGACACCTCATAACCCACAATAGAATGGGGTAGCCGAAAGGAAGAACAAAATGATTGTAGGGGTAGCTCGGGCGATGCTGCATGACCAAGGCTTACCAATTCATTTGTGGGCTGAGGCATGAAACACAGCGGTCTATTTGCAGAATAGAACCCTGTATCGCGTACATGGGATGAAGATGCTAAAGGAAGCTTTCTCTGGTAAGAGATCAGATGTGGGCCACTTCAGGATCTTTGGCTCACCGGTATATTTCCATGTGAAAAAGGATGCACGGAAGAAGCTTGAGCCGATAGCCAAGTTGGGGATACTTGTGGGGTAAACTAATACACCCCACAACTATTTGGTGTACTTGCCCACTAGTCGGAGGAAAGTGGTTTGTAGTGATCTCATGTTTGATAAGCAGAAGGCCATGCAAGTTTCCCTTGAGACGGATCTCCAACTAGAGGCTGTGGAGGAACTTTTGGTTCCTAAGGAGGACGAGCCTCAGACTGATGCGGAGCAGCTGGATGTAGAGATTCGAGAGTGGAGACATCCTCCCAAGCAGAGTCTTCCAGAGATGGATGGAAGCACACAAGAGAAGCTGACAGATTGTTGTTGGATGCGAGAGAGAATGTGGGAGAACCATCTTCTCATCGTAGACAGAGGAGGTCACCTGAGAGGTACACTGGATACATGGCCCTTGTTGGGGAATGTGTTGAGACTGAGCCATATTCCTTTGAGGAAGTAGTGCAACAGCCGATTTGGGTTTATGCTATGGTGGAGGAGTATGACTCCATAGTTCGTAACAGTGTTTTGGATGTGGTTCCAAGACCAAAGAACAAGTCAGTTATAAGTTCTCGTTGGCTTTACAAGGTAAACCAAGCTGCTGATGGTAGTGTGGATAAGCATAAGGCAAGATTTGTTGCCCGTGGGTTCTCTCAGATCGATCGGATCGACTATGATGAGAATTTTGCTCCTGTAGCAAGGTATTCATCTATCAAATCGATGTTGGCACTATCAGCATAGATGGGTTGGAAGATCCATCAGATGGATGTGAAGACTGCCTTCCTCAATGACAAGATTGAGGAAGAGGTGTACATAGAGCAACCGGAAGGTTTTGAGACAGGATCGGGGTGGCAGATAATCCCTTTCTTGTTGAGAGGGAGTGTTGAAATGTGGCAACAAGAATATTCCAATTTTAATTTGTCCTTGAATTAAAATTGAGAATTAAAATTCGAATTTAGTCTCACCAGCTGCTTGAAAAAATAATTAATTAATTCATCTTGAGTTAATTAGTTGGAGAAATTCAAGCTAGAAGTCTTTGTGAAGTCATGCAACAGTTATCCCTTAAATTAAGGAGATTATCCCTTAATTAAGGAGATAAGGATGAGTTATATTTGAGTTGTAATTAGTTAGCTCAGTTAACTGAGTTAAGTCCAGTTAAATTAGTTCCAAACTGTTTGAGGAACTAACTGTGAGTTCAGTCAATTAATGCATGCATGCATCCAGCTAGTATACTCCAGATAACTAAAGATTCTCTCATCAGTAACTCATGCATGTCTATTCACAGAAAGACCAAGTTGATATTAAAGACAAGGATAGTTTACTATTAGCTGCATGAGTTTTCCTATAAACAAAACTCATCCATGCAGAAGGAATTCATTCCTCGAGATTTGCGCAGTTTTACAGGGTGTAAGATCAGTGTGAGTGATCATTATTACACTTAGTAACAACTGGATCACCCAGGAGAAACAATGCGAGGAAATAGGATCTTGGAGGGTAGAGGAGAAGGAATATGAGCAGTCTAATTTGTTTGTGAGCATCAATGAGGGATTGTACTGAAAGCTGGCTAGCTGTGAGAGCAGAAGCTTTGTGTAATCCTGATATATTTCCACTTGTATGATAATACAGATAGCGAGGTTTTTATTTGAGGCTTTCCCATGAGTATTCTTCCGTGTTACATGTGCATTGATTCTTCTTCTGGTTATATGTGTTCAACTTGATCTTGCTCACACCTTTTAAGCTTCTGCAAAAGTGATTGTAGAATTATATTAAAGTATTTTTCTTTAGTTATATTACATTATCAAGTTAATCTACAGTCAGAATTTCTACAGGGAGGAGGAACTAGAGGCCATCCTGGTCAACAAGGGGCCAATTTGTTTGCTCATGACTCACTGGTATCTTATTTCAATGCATTTCTTCCAAGATGCGTCAAGAGATTTGTGAGTTGGAGATTAAAGGTCGCGAATAGTTGAATTTTTCCATATAATTACATCAAGTAATTGAATTTAAAAAAATTAAATTGGGTTGAGTGAGGGGGACAAATTCCAAGAGGTTTGAGGGAGCTCAAATTGGTTGGGAAACTGTTATGAAACCAGCTCAAGAAAAGATAGAAAAGATAGATCAACACCTTAGAATTCAGCCTCTTCGAGGGGGAAACCTCCTTTACATTACATAAATGAACAATTCTTGGATGATACAAATGAAAAAATCTCCTTTCTATATATAGGAGTCTAAGGAGTCACAATATAATCCAGCCGACCTAACAATAATAACATAAAGCCACAAAAATAACAATAGAGGGATTCTATGGGGCACAGAAATAACAACATGGGGGTAATAGGGGCACAACAATATAAATAAGGGGTATAACTACAATAGTAATGGGGTAATCACTAGTATTAATAGGGACCCAACATGCCCCTCTCCTTCAAAAAAGTGTTGTCCTCAATGCTTGAGTAGTTCTGGATACTTCTGCATAAAATTCTCATCCTCCCATGTGGAATCTTCAGCGGATAAGTTCTTCCACTTGATAAGATACTCTGAAATTGATCGATTTCGTAGCTGTCGAGTTCTTTTTTCTGTGACTGCTTTCGGTTCCAATATAATTTTTCCTTCCTCATCAAGTTCTGGCAATATTGTTTGAACTGGGAGCTTGTTGCCTATAACCTTCTTTAAACATGAAACATGGAAAACTGGGTGCAATCGAGAAGCTGCAGGAAGCTCCAATTTGTATGCCATAGTACCAATCTTTTGCAACACCTTGTACGGACCATAATACTTTGGTGATAATTTATTATCCTTCTTAGCTTGCTTTAGGGACATTTTCTTATATGGTTGTAGCCGTAGGAATACCCAATCACCTACATCAAAACTTCTTTCACTGCGATGTTGATCTGCCTGTTGTTTCATTCTATTTTGTGCCAACACGAGGTTATCCTTTAAGAGTTGGAGGACTTGTTGTTGATGTTCGATGTGATGTTCCACTGCCTGAACCTTAGAATTTTCTCTTAAATATGATGTGATGGATGGTGGTTGATACCCATAAAGTGCCATAAATGGGGTCATTTTTGTTGCTGTATGGAAGGAAGTGTTATACCACCATTCAGCCAGAGGCAACCATTTGACCCATTGTGTCTGTTTATCAAATACAAAGCAACGAAGATATCCTTCCAAACATTTTTTTACTATCTCAGTTTGCCCATCAGATTGAGGATGATAAGATGAGCTATGAGCTAACTGAGTACCAAGACAAGAAAATAATTCTGTCCAAAAATTTCCAGTGAAAATGGGATCTCTGTCACTTACAATAATCTTTGGGTTTCCATGTAGCTTTTGAATTGTTTCCATAAATGCAGTAGAAACTGTACTGGCTTTAAATGGATGTGATAATGCACAAAAGTGTGCATACTTGGTAAGTCTGTCAACTACCACCATGATGACACTCTTTCCCTCAGACTTGGGTAAACCTGTGATAAAATCCATTGAAACCTCCTCCCAATGTTGGCTTGGAATGGATAAAGGTTGTAATAGACCCGGTGTCTTAATTGTTTCAACTTTATTTTGTTGGCAAACCAAACATTCCGCCACAAACTTTTGAATATCTGATTTAAGGCCATCCAAAAAAAATTCCTTCTTAACCCTGTGGTAAGTTTTTAAAAATCCTGAGTGCCCTCCTAAGGGAGAAGTGTGCAATTCCATAAGAATCTTTTGTTTTAGCTGGGAATTCTTACAGAGGTATAAGCGATCTTTGTACCATAATGAATCATTTTGCCAGCTAAATGTATCAGACGTACTGGAATCTTGTTGTAGCTTTCGAATAAGTGCCCACACTTCTTCATCATTCTTCCATTCCTCCCTTGCTTCGTTTATCCAATCTGGTTGGATAATAGAAATGGCGCACAACAATGCTTCCACATCCTCATCCTTTCTTGAGAGTGCATCTGCCACCACATTTTGCTTCCCTTTTTTGTAGATGATTTCAAAGTCATAACCAACATCTTTGTGACCCACTTTTGTTGCTCTTCAGAGGATAATCTTTGTTCTAAAAAGTATTTAAGGCTATCATGATCCGTTTTTACCTTGAAGTGTCTTCCCATTAGGTAGGGTCGCCATTTCTTAAGTGCATGGAGTATTGCCAACATTTCCTTCTCATAAATAGCTTTGCTTAAAAACTTTCCCTTGATTGGACGACTTTCAAAAGCAATGGGTCTTTCATCTTGCATTAGAACAACACCAATTCCATTTCCTGAAGCATCACATTCCACAATAAAGGTTTTTGTGAAGTCCGGTGTAGCTAAGACCGGTGCTTGGCACATTGCCTCTTTAAGATGTTCAAAGGCCTTTGTTGCTTCCGGAGTCCATGAAAATGCATCTTTCTTCAATAATGTTGTTAGAGGTGCTGCTATTCTCCCATAATTCTTAACAAACTTGCGATAATACCCTGTCAACCCAAGAAATCCTCGCAGATGCTTTATGGATGTGGGGATTTTCCATTCCTTAATGGCTTTAATTTTGCTAGGGTCTACCTTAACTCCTTCATGAGATACAATATGACCCAAATATTCCACCTCCTGGACTCCAAAGAAACATTTGGATCTTTTTGCATATAATTGTTTCTCCTCCAATAGTTGTAGCACCCTGTCAACATGTTCAACATGATCCTTCCAAGACTTGCTGTAGATTAGTATATCATCAAAAAATACTAACACAAATTTTCTAAGGAATGGTTTGAAAATTGAATTCATCAAACCTTGAAATGTTGAAGGTGCATTGGTAAGGCCAAAAGGCATGACCAAAAATTCATAATGACCCTCATGAGTTCTAAATTCCGTTTTTGGAATGTCTTCAATCTTCATTCTGATTTGATGATATCCCGAACGAAGATCCAACTTGGTGAAGTAAATTGATCCATGCAATTCATCCAGTAATTCATCAATGACAGGAATGGGGAACTTATCTTTAATAGTGAGCTTGTTGAGCTCCCTATAATCTGGACACATGCGCCATGATCCATCCTTCTTGTGCACCAATACTACTGGAGCAGAGAAAGAACTTTGACTTGGTTGAATTATACCAGCCTCTAGCATTTCTGCAACCATACGTTCAATTTCACTTTTTTGGACATAGGGATATCTGTACGGCCTGATGTTTGGAGGAACACTTCCTGGAATCAGATGGATAGCATGATCATGATCACACATAGGTGGGAGACCTTTGGGAGTCTCAAATACCTTGGAATGATTGTCCAGGACTTTTTGGAGATCTGGAGAAATAGATGATTCCGATGTGGAAACATCTAGTGAACATAATTGTGCAATTACACCTCTTTGCTCTTTTTTTAGAAGCTTTGTCATACCATTAGAGCTGATTATCTTTCCTGGTTTCCCTGCAATACCCCTTAATTCAACTTCCTTTCCTTCCATAGAAAATTTGATGAAAAGTTCTTGAAAATTAAAAGCTATTGTACCCAAGGATTGTAGCCATTGGACTCCTAGTACAACATCAACACCTCCCATTGGAATGGAAAGCATTGGGCTAGTCAATACATATTCTCCCATGGATAGCTTGATATTATGGCACCTTCCAGAGCAATTTATTGTTCCTCCATTTGCAATCATCACTTGACACTCTGGTGCTGGATATAGGAAGCAATTCAATTCTTTTGCTACCCTACAATGAATAAAATTGTGGGTGCTTCCTGAATCAATCAACACTATTACTTTTTTCTTCTTGATTTGTCCTTCTATCTTGATGGTTTGAGGAGTGGTAATTCCCGCCAATGCATTACAAGATATGGTCGGATTTATTTGTTCTTCATCTAGGCTTTGTTCCTGGAGTATATCTTCTTCTTTTGACCTTTCTTGCTCCTTTTCTTCTTCCTCTTCACAATCTATGTAGAATAATTTCTTCTCAGCACACTTATGACCTTTAGTGTATTTGTTATCACAACTGTAACAAAGCCCTTTTGCTCTTTTTTCTTCCAATTGTTGTGGTGTCAACCTTATAGGTTGTGGAAGACTAGGGGCAACAACACTTCCGTCTTTATAGTTGTGAGTGGTATGCTTCCTGGTTGCCATAATTTTGCTTTCCATTTTTCTTGCTAACCTGAATGCCTTCTCTAATGAATCAGGTTCCCAAAGGCGAACATCATGTTGGATATTATCCTTTAAAGACCCTATGAACACATCAATCCTATGCTCCTCTGGAATATCTTTTACCCTTATGTTCAATTTTTGGAACTCCTCAATGTGCTCCATTACTGAACCCTTTTGTTTGAGACTTATCAATTGGCTAAAAAAAGTGTTGCTTTTTGTATCTTCATAATGTGCTATCAATTCTTCCGTAAAAATTGCCCAAGTGATAAATTTTTTACGAGAGCAAAGCAATTGATACCATACAAACTGATTTGGTTCCAAATATACAGTTGCCATACGTACCTTTTGTGTGTTTTGCACATTATTGAGATCGAAGAACTGCTCCATCTGTAATATCCATGTGGCGGGATCCTTGCCATCAAACTTCCTCATATCGATTTTTGGAATATGGTGGGTCTATGGAATCATGATTAACATTACTTTTGTTCACATCATGAGTTTCCTTTACAACCTTTTCACCATTAGTAAGTATTTCTTGTAGAAAATTTGTCAAATCTGTCTTCAAATCTGCCATGTCTGTCTTCAAATCTGTCCTCAAATCTGTCTTCAAATCATCCATCTTAGCTTCCATGCCCTTTATCTTAGATTCCACGCCATTTATCTTAGATTCCACGCCACTTATCTTAGCTTCTATTAGCTTTTGTGAGTGTGACATTTGTTGCACTTGTTCTTGTAATTTTGATATATCATGTAGCATTTCTTCCTCTTCTTCATGAGTCATGCTAGGGATTTCAGGTTCCTTACTAGGTGTTTGCATTTTCTTTCCTCGGGACATCAGTTACTGATAATAATGCTTTACTATGCCCTTTGAATTTCGTTAAACCAAGCTTACAAAAAAAAAAAAAAAAAAACTACACACTTTTTTTCACTTTATAGAAGCCTGATATTGAATCTGATGTATCTCTGTAATTTCGGATCATCCAGTTCTGAAATTGCAACCTGTGGTAGCCTTCTGCGTCCTCTTTCCAATGCCACAATTCTGACCCAAATTGGATTCTCCAAGGAAGAGTTATGTGAAATCTCCCACAGTGACTTGCTTTTAGGCTAGTTCTGTAGAGCGAACTTGTACGACGTGCCATGAGTCACTGTTTCAACCTTTGAATCTGAAACATGCACACAAGAAGTTACAGTCCATCCTCTTTCTGTAACTTCTTACGAAATTTCAATCCGATCCCCAGAGAGAAAGTTATGACGATTTTCCCCAGGTCACTTGTTTTGAATGTAATTCAGGAGTCTGCAAAAATACCAACTTTCTCAGATCATATCTCTGTAAATATCGCGCGAAAAGCTCTGAAATTTGGACCCAAGGTTCAGCATGATTTCTTCTCAAATGGGTTTTTTTTGCAACTTTTGAAACATCACAAAAAAACAGTTATAGCGAAAATTCCACGATGACCAGTTTAGAGCAGCGAAACCCTAGAATCCAAAGCTCTGATACCAAATGTTATGAAACCAGCTCAAGAAAAGATAGAAAAGATCGATCAACGCCTTAGAATTCAGCCTCTTCGAGGGGGAAACCTCCTTTACATTACATAAATGAACAATTCTTGGATGATACAAATGACAAAATCTCCTTTCTATATATAGGAGTCTAAGGAGTCACAATATAATCCAGCCGACCTAACAATAATAATTTAAAGCCACAAAAATAACAATAGAGGGATTCTATGGGGCACAGAAATAACAACATGGGGGTAATAGGGGCACAACAATATAAATAAGGGTTATAACTACAATAGTAATGGGGTAATCACTAGTATTAATAGGGACCCAACAGAAACTCAATTGTCTTGTTGAAGTAAGGAAAAATATGAACTATACAACAACCATTAAAGATTGGTTATTGAGATTTAAATGCATATGACTTGTCTATGGCATGGGATTGTTTTTGGAAATTAATTGTGCTACATCACTAGGGAAAAGCTCGTGCTAGCTTAGAAACCACAATAAGGAAAAATAGGTAAAAAAATTAATGAGCAACAAATTTGCTTGTAGGGGAACAACACAACAACAAAGAAAAATAAAGAGTGGAGGAAATCACTCTCATCCATGGGGGTGGACTCATTTTCAGGAGTGAAGCTCAACCTCAGGGACCAAGGGAAGCAAGTACATAAGAAAACATGGAGAGAAATTGGGTCCTACTAAGTCACAATTTAGTAGAGAAGAAGAAGATGTTTGGTTCTTTCATTAGAGAGAGATATATCTCAGACTTTTACAGTTTATAGATCCACTCATGTTTACAGTGGCATGATGTTTGCTTGTTGTAAAGTCCTATTGTTATAGACATATTTGGGCACTACAACCGCAATCTTATATGTCAATAAACCAAGGGCTTTCTTACCCCTAAAAGTGTTGTTTCATACCCTAAAGGATCATGGTCAACTGATTACATCATTCCCCAAAAGTTCCATCTGAAAAACCACTTAGAACTGGCGAAAACTGGACCATACTAACTGCTCCACTATCAGGGTGCGATGCATATTGACTTCTACACTAGCTAGGTGCGATGCATACTGAAGAGGCCTTTTGTAGGGTGCGATGAGCGAGGATGGACAAATTTCTGAGACAGTTTGCTAAGTGGATGCTCATGGAATCTTCCAGAAACTTCTCCTATGACACTTGCCTCTCTGAATTCTCCCAGGGATGAGTAAGAGATCTAAGAAATATCCAAGTGGAACCAAGAACAACAAGTGGAATGACACTAATCAAAAACCTAGAGATGACTCACACCCTTGCAGACATCTATAAATGGATCCCTCATCTGAGAGATCTAGAGGCTGGAATTTTGTAATTTGTAAGGAAGTGCTGATAGTTTGTCTTTGAGAAAGAGCATTGTATTGTTGGGTGATTTTGCTTTTCATGAGGTGAAGAGGGCTTTGATGCTGGGAGGATGATGCTGGATCAAACAGCTAGGTTGTAATTCTCCCTTCTACTTTTAATAAAGTTCTGTGAGTTTTCTTCCATACAATCGTGTATTTGTGAATCTTGTTATTTGTGAATGCTATTGTATGTTCAATGTATTTCTGATTCTGCATTTTTTATGATATAATAGATCGAGATGCTTTGATGGTGTTTTGTTACTTTGGTTTTACAGATATTCTCTAAGTGGGACAAGTAGGAGAGGAGTTGCAAACTCTATCTAGGGGGAGAGAAATCAAGCAAGGAGTTAAGCGAGAGATCCAGGTTGGTCCCTTTGTTTCTCTCTTATCTATCATACATAGAGGAAATCATAAATTACTTTGATTGTTGGTTTCTAGGATAGCTGTCAATCCTAGTGGGACTAGCAGATCGAAAAGACACTAGTTTTCCGGGAAACAAAATGGTGACTCCGTTGGGGATCGAATAGTTTGTTTGTTTGTTGTTGATTGTTTGTTTTATAAACTATAGATAGAGCCTGAAGTTAGCCAGATAGCCTTCGAATTGCGCTTGCTCTGCAATTGCAAAGTAGATGAATGCTGCTTCAGTCAATCTCCGGTTTAGTTTATGATTTGAACATCTGACTTACAAGCATTCTAGATGTCCTGTTGGTAGCTCAATAACCTCCCAAGATCATACCCCTGCACTTTGTTCTTTATTATCCATAATAGCTCAGCTTAACTCACTGAAATCAGCTACAAATTTGAGCCAAAAACCCATCTCAGTTGCAGTCCCTGGCCCATCGCACTGTCTGTCACTGGAAGCCAGTATGCATTGCACTTCCCAAGTGTAGCAGGTGAGATGCATCCCTGTTTCTGTGAAGCACATGTGCGATGACTGAGTTATCCTATTTGTTTCCTTGAAATTTGGGTTTCTTTGTCCTTGTTTTCAGCTCTCTTTAGTGTTTTGCTACTTATGAACAGTATCTCATTGTTGAAACCTCCTTGCATTACATAGACCAGCCTCCGTTGATTAGGATTAGAAAATGTTTTTATGTATTTGTCCATCATTTGCAATCCTTTGTCAAAAAGAGGAGTGTTGTAAAGTATTCCTTCTCTAGATAGTCAATTGAACTTTTTGTCATGTATTTGATTTGATTTGTTGATATTTGAAGTGTCGAAAGAATCTTCTATTCGAAATTGAAAAGTGTCGTTTAAGTCTTCCTTTCATTTGGAAAAAGAAATTGTCGAAATGTCGCTTTGAAGAAAATACTTCAGATCTATACTTAGTTTTCCTTTTTTGCATTTCTCACATTAAGAGAACGAAAAACAAATACATGCATTTGCATTTGCATTTAGACTGTGTGCGAAAAATGATTTAGGAAAAGTGCATTTAGTGTGTGCTCTTTGCTCTTTGTTTGAAAGAATCGTAATCTTCTTTCTTTAGTAGCTAGGATTTTCATTGCTAAAAATAAACAATGATTGTTTATCATTTTATACTGCATATTTAGGAATTTTACATCTACATCATGCGATGAACCATTGAAAGACAAACTTCTAAGCAAAATCAACTCTAAAATAAATTTCAATGAACTTAACAATGCTTTGGAACCTAATGCAACACATCTAGAGGTCTAGGCTAGAGACGTGTTCCGGTGTCATAAAATCTAGTAACTATCATTTTCATCGAAGATTAGGTGATTCCTCTTGTTTGGTACGACAAGTGCTAGCACAAACTTGTGCTCCCCATACCATCGAGTATATATTGGGAGACCACAATAGGCTTATATCCTTTATCCATAGGAAGTCATGTTTGCCGCCCTATCGATCACAATGCATTGAACACAGCATTCGGGAAGATTGACTGCCATACATAAGTCCTTGGTAATTTCTCTTTAATTTATCACCAAGGTGTATTTTGCAGTTTTGTGATTGGTTTGGTCATCCCTCTGTCTAGATTTCCAGAGTAGTCACTTTCGTTCCTCTTTGACTCCTTAAAAGAAAAGGTCCATCTGAGCACTTGTCACTTCAGGCTCATTAAAAATCGAAGGGGACTAGACCCATCTTTAACTTTTTCTCGACTCTTAAAAATTGAAAAAGAAAAGTTATGTCAAAGCGTCATTAGAATTTATTAAATTCGAAATTATATTTTTTCCCTTTAATTTTGAGTTGATCAAGTAATCCGCAATCATGGAAGAAAGTCAATCAAAATCCCATCATTCGCGGAGACTAACGAGTCAACCGTCTTTGACTCCGGAAATGAAGCCATTCCAGGCAAAACAGTCTCGTTTAACTGAGTCCAATTCACCTGATTTATTTGAAACTTGTGTTTCAAAACCGTCAGAGACTACAATTACTTCGATCATTTCTGGTACATCTGCCTTTAGAGAAGAAGTTCTGCAGTTGGAAGAGGACATTAGAACTGATCCTAGTGTAATGGTAGACACTTCTATACCTGAAGTAGCTCCAGCTAGAGTTGATCCAAGGACTAAAGTTCACTTACCTAAACATCTGGAAGTCAAGTTCCAAAATTCAGAAGGTGTCACCCCTCTGGTATCTGTCACTGCAGAAGCAATACCTTCTTCGGCTCCAGAAATATTTTACGGACCTGATGGTCTACCTCTTCCACTTGGACTGATTGCAATAGAAGAGATAGTAGAGGATCTTCCATCCAATACTCCATTGTATTTTGGAACTGGGATCTACTTATATCCTTCTACTCCTGAAGTTAGTTCTTTTAATCATCCTTCATCGCAAGTTCCTGTCAAATCGCTAGAAAATCTTTTGGATAGACTAAATATGTCTGAGAAACCATCAACATCTAGGACTGTATCATCTGATACAGCTATGACAGAGCTTCTTGCTGCCATTCCTACAATGTTTGCTGGTATACCATCTGTCCCAGCTAGTTACCAATCACTAGCTGGAGTCCATTCAGGGACTATTTTGGCGACATGGTCTGTTCCTATTTGTTCATCCAGAATCCCATCTGTTATTTCTTATGTTGAAACTCAGCAAGTTGATCCAGCATGCCAGTATCAATTTGGGCAGACCAGTCTTCAAAGACTGATATATCCTTTGAACATTGGACTGCCACCATAGGGAGGGCAGTATTCTTTTTCATTGTTCCCTCCTAGAGAACAACCATATGAGAGTTTACGATAAAATTCAGGTCCAACTGGAATTACATCCAGTGGTTGGGTACCAATACTGCCTCAACAACCAAGGGTTCTATATTCAATACAACCAACCCAACCTGTGTCGAATATTCCCACTACACCTGCTATTGTGACTGTGTCACTAGTACAAGCATTTCCTGTTGTGTGTCAATCTCAAGTCTCTCAGGTTGCAATACAACAACCTCTCGTCTCTATGGCTCAATCACAACCTCAAGTTAGTGCTTCTTTACCTAGAACGACTCAGGCTCAAACGGGTGTTATCACCTTGCATCTTGGTCAATCTTCCAGTATTGGGCAACAGCAAATGGTCCAACAACCATGGCTGGTACAATATCAACAACCGCAATTCCAGCAAACCTACTGAGGATCTGAGCAACAAGGCTTTGTAGGTAATGGACAAATGCATTTTCAAAACGGTTATCAACAGCCATACTATAATGGTTATGTCCAACAACCTTATCAAAGTTACCAACATCAGATACATTATGCTAGTATGCAAAGACCTATAGCTTAGGCGATTCCATCTTATCCTGGGTATGCTTCACCTAACCTAAATCAACAGTTGCCTTTTGTAGCGACTCTAGAATTACTAGATTTGAATCGGCTAACGAATGATGCAATTGCATACGCCACTTGGTGGCCAGCGATTCCTCATAAAATTCCCTCTGATATTCCTAAATTCAATGGAAATCCAGGTGAAGATCCATCGAATCACGTAATGACCTTTCATTTGTGGTGCTCATCTAACACCCTGAATGATGATTCGATTAGGCTTCACGTTTTTCAACAAACACTAACTAGTCTGACAACAAAATGGTATATTGAATTGCCTAGAGTTTCATTTGATAACTTCAGCACCCTTGCCACTATTTTTCTAACCCAATTTCAATTACCAATAAGGTACGAAACGGGGACAGAACTCCTTACCAAATTTAAACAGACCACGACCACTCACATATCTGATCATATTCATGAGTGGCGATGCTGTCATCGAATGGTAAAGACATATGTTCCTGATCAGCTTCTAGCTGAGTGGTTTATTAAGTCATTATTGCCTTCTATTACTGAGGATGTGGCTAAGGGAGGAGTTTTCACTGAAGAGCAAGTCATTGCTCGTGCACAGTATTTAGACTTGATCTATACTCAGTCTGGCATGCTCTACGACAAAATTCCTGACGCTCCTAGAACAGAATTTTCTGTTCCTCCCCCTCCTAAATCAAATAGGGACTCTCACGCCGGTGATGGTGTCATCAGTGTCTCAAGCACAAAAACTGCAAAGGCTCCATCTAAAAAAGTCGTTGCAGTGTCTAGTCAAAAAGCAAATGATGAACCTATTGCCTTGGAGATCAATGCTGTGTCATCTGACAAGGGCAAGAATCCAAAGCAACCAGGGGGCAAGAAGAAATGGAAAAATAATAAGAAGAAATAGGAAAATTCACATGCTGAAAAATCTTCTCAAAACCCTACTGGGTAAAAGAAACCTCGTTATCCATGTTACATATGCGAAGACGAGCATTTCACGAAAGATTGTCCACATAAAACTGAGGTTATGAAATTAAAAAAAAAAATTCAAGCACCTTAGCGGTGTTGACAGATCTGTTTCCGAGCCCAGAAACCAATTTGGTTGCTATCGATCATGCAACCCCATCCCAAGCGCTTATTCTATCCATCTCGAAACAGCAAAATGATGCTTTGATATCAACAAGGAATAAAGATTATGGGAATCCACAATTGTCGAACAACAAGGCTATAGATCAACCTAGTAGTTCGACAACAACTTCGCCAGAATTTGTTCTACCCATCATTCTTGAACTAACTATAAAGGTGCCAAAGGGAGTAGTACATAAACCGACATTTAATCCTCGTGCTCGAGCAGCACAGAATTATAATATAGCGGAGGATTTGGCTTAATTGCCATCTACTATGTCGACACTTGAAGTACTGCAAAATTGCCCCTCCCAAAAGCAGGCTTTGTTATCATCAATAGGTGGGATTGACCCAGCGGATTCCAATCTTGTGGCCTTTAACCATAAAGGATATGAACCTCAGTTACCAACCCAAATCGCTTTCCTTATACATGTAAAAACCCTCAATAAAACTGTTCATCGAACAATCATTGATGAAGGGGCATCTACCTGTATTATGTCAATGAGTTGTTGGAAAAATTTAGGCTCACCACCCTTGTCACAATCATCAACGACATTAAAAGCGTTCGATGGAAGAACATACATGCCGTGTGGGATATTAAGTAACTTGCGAGTTGAACTAGGGGGCAAGACAATAAAAATTGAAGTCGAGGTCATTGATGGAAACCTTGACTACAATATCTTGCTAGGAAGGCCCTTGATTTATGCTATGGCCGCCGTTGTGTCAACATATTTTAGAAAGATTGCATTTCCCTTCCAAGGTGGAATTACAATCGTTGACCAACTAACACTTTTCCCCAATAGTTCACAAGCTACTGGAAGCATTCCATTGATCCATGGAAGTTCTAAATCGTTTCAAAATGTCGGAGTAGGTCTCCTAAAAGACCCTTCCTTAATGGGTACTTTTGCCCTCCCACCTCCAAGTAATCTGGCAGAAGTGGCCACAGTGGAAACCTTTCATATGATGTCTTCTACATCATCAAAGATTAGGAAGAACTCTGACCATTTTGATAGTGTGGATCATCACAAGGTGTTGCCCCAAGCCCCATAGAATATTTGTAGCAATCAATTTTCTGGGCCTGGGCGGCGAACCCAAATCAACACTCAGCGAGTGTTTGGATAGATATGTATCTAGAATATGGTACCTCTTCTGATCCTTGGTCTCATATACATTCTACAAATGAAGGAATCATTTAGTCTATGATGATAGGAGAGACGCTATGGGAAGGTTACCACCATCGTTCCCACCTTCAAGATAACAATGAAGATTATTCAAGTGACCTTAATCATCCTTCAATTTTTTATTTTCTATCAAATATTGTAAATATAGTGGATTCTGAGCAAAATATGTCCAATATTGAAGAAACTATCACAATTAATATCTCGACCGAACCTAATGTTGTAGAGAATATTCATGTTGGCAAATCATGTTCTTCATCTGAACTAGAAATTTACTGCGCTCTCTTTCGTGAATCCAGAGATGTCTTTGCATGTTCATATGAAGAAATGCCAGGCATTGACTCGAGAATCATTGAACATGAAATAAAGATGTATCTAGATGTCAAACCAGTAAGAAAATGGCTTCGACCTGTTCATCCAAATAAAGTCGTTGCCATTAAAGCAGAAGTTAAAATTTTTTTGCATGCTGGTTTCATTTACCCTATTCCTCTCACTTATTGGATATCGAACACTGTTCCTGTAATGAAAAAAAAAGGAAAAATTAGAGTGTGCGTTGACTATAGGGATGTAAATCAAGCTTGTCCAATGGACAACTATCCTACACCCTTTATCGACTAGATAATTGATGAATGTGTCGGATGCGAAATCTTTTCATTTATGGGTGGATTTTCCGGATACAATCAAATCAATATCCGTCCACAGGACCAGTCAAAGACTGCATTTATATGTCCATGGGGCACATTCGCATATCTTAAATAACCTTTCGGTTTGAAGAACGCAGGGGCAACTTTTCAGAGGGCAATGATCTATGCCTTCCATGACATCAAACACATCATTCAACCGTATCTTGACGATTTACGGGCTCATTCGCGAAAGCGGACTGATCATCCGCAGCACTTGAGAGCCATATTTCTACGTTGCTGACACTACAAGATACAACTCAATCCACACAAGTGTGTGTTTTGTGTTGGTTCCAGTCGATTACTTGGTTTTTTAGTTTCTAAAGAAGGAATTCAACTCGATCCATTCAAGGTTCAGGTAATCCTTGACATGCCTCCACCTTCAAATTTGCTTCAGATACAAAAACTTCAAGGGAAAGCTAACTTTCTGAGGAGGTTCATTCCACATTATGCCGAACTCACTAAAGGTTATACACGTCTTTTGAAAAAAGAAGTACCCTTCAACTGGGATCAGGTTGCACAAGCTTCCTTTGATGCTTTAAAAGATTCCCCGATAAAAGCATCATTAATGTATGCTCCTGACTATCAAAAAGACTTTAACTTGTATCTCACCACCGAAAATACAACCATCGCTATGGTTTTAGTGAAAGAAATGATGGAATAGAACATCCTATATATTATTTAAGTCGAAACTTAAATGATACAGAAATCAAATACTCCTATGTTGAAAAGTTGGCTTTAGCAGTTGTTCAGGTAGTACAGAGATTTCGACACTATATACTCTTTCACAAAAATACCATTGTGTCAGATTGCAACCCTATGACCTACATACTATCGCGTCAATTACTGGGGGAAAAATATTCCAAATGAATAGCCATTTTGCAAGAGTTTTATCTGGAATTCACTAAATCCAAATCAAAGAAGTCTCTCATCTTCGCGGAGTTACTTTGTGACCTTCCATCATCATCTAGTTATTTAACATATAAAGCATCAATCGTGGATGAGACGCTGTTTCTAATATCTTCAAGTGATCCATGGTATGGAGATATACTGATCTATCTCCAAACCCAAACTTTTAGGCCAAACACCTCTCACTCGGAACAATGGTGTATTTGATACCAAGCCAAAGACTACATGATCGTCGGTGATACACTTTACCGTCGTGGTGTCGATACAGTTCTGCGAAGGTGCCTCATGCATGAGGAGGCCAAAAAAGTTCTGAATGACTGTCATTCAGGTGCGTGTGGGGGGCATCTATCTGGTTACACTACTGCACAAAAGATCTTACGAGCTGGTTACTTCTGGCCCACTATATTCAAAGATTGCATAATTGCAGTCAGAAGTTTCCATGCTTGTTAGATTTTTTATCACAAAACTAGATTACCACCTGCACCACTGCATCCAATAGTTGCTGTTGGGTGATTCGCTAAATGGGGCATTGATTTCAGGACAAGTAACCCCACCTTGACTGGGGGGCATAGGTATATTATAGTCGTTGTTGACTATTTTACAAAATGGGCCGAGGTGATGCCTACATTAAACAACAACGGCGAAATGACTTCTCTTTTCTTTTTCAATCATGTAGTCTCTAAATTCGGTGTTCCACAGGCTATAGTCACAGATCATGGATCGCATTTTCACAATCACATGATGGTTGAATTGACTGCCAAATTAGGACTTCCCCATGATAGTTCTACTCCATATTATCCGCAGGCTAACGGATAGGTTGAGGTGATAAACAAAGTCCTTAAGTGCATGCTGTAGAGAATGATTGGAGTCCACAAACGGAATTGGCATTTAATCCTGTACTCATCTCTATGGGCATATAGGACTTCGGTGAGAAATGCGACCGGATTTACGCCTTTTCAGTTGGTGTATGGTCTGGAATCTTTCTTACCAATTCAGTGTGAAATTTCGTCTCTCAAGCTTGCAATTGATCTACTTCCCGAAACTTTGAAGGAAGAGGCTCGTTTCTTGGAATTAATCCGCTTGGATGAAACCCGTCATGATGCCGTGTTGGCTAATGAAGCACATAAGAAACGTATCAAGGCGCAATTTGACAAAAATTTCAAGCCTCATGTCTTCTCAAAAGGTGACCTGGTCTTGCTTTACGATCAGGACTCTAACAAATTGTGAGCAGGTAAGTTTGATCCATTATGGATGGGTCCCTACATTGTTAAATGAGTATTGACAAAAGGATCCTATGAGCTAATGGATTATGATGGGATTCCACTGTCTCAACCCCGAAACGGGTTGTATCTTAAGCGTTACTATGCTTAATTAAGTGTAGTACACTCTTTGTATATATACTTTTGTTACATTTTTGTTTTCTTTTAGAGTTATCATTTTGGTTAGGTAATCCACTTTTCATTTGTTGCAGATGTCAAACTTTTTGGAATCATTTGTTGGGTATGCTGACAGAGCTAGTCATAGTACACAGAATCTATCTTCTGCAGCCTAGGCCATTTTCACTCCAAGCAGTGAGTTAGTGAGCTTCAGGGGGATATGTATTGGTCAATCAACGAACAACATCACTAAGTATAGCGCATTGATTGAACTTCTCTCTGATTCCATTTCACATGGCATACACCGACTCGTTGTCAGGCTAGATTCACAACTTGTCATTCTACAGCTTATTGGTGTTTATTCCGTTCAGAACCCGACTATTTATCACATGTTCCTAAGAGTCAGGATTTTGGAAAGATAGTTTGATTCCATTCAATATCAACATATTTCTAGAAACTTAAACACATTAATTGATTCAGTAGAAAACCATGTGTTATATAGACATTTGCAACATTTTTAAAGAAAGCATTTTTACATAAATATTTGAATCAAGATTGCATAACTTAGCCAAAATAAATCTCCAAAATCAAAAATATATAACTGTTTGTAGTTTTTACAAAATGTTTTTTGTCCAAGAAAAAATTGGTCGCGTGACCAAGAAACTCAAAATGAATACAGAAAAGCAATCTAGATGAATGATGTTGGTGATAACATGTCACCGCTTGTGTGATCATGCGCAAGAGTCGGGTCCATCGACTCAGCACACCAGTAGTGTGGCGTTGTAACCTCAAGGGTAACTCATCGGTCCTAACATCCTGAATACCAAGAGTGAGGCTCTCGATCCGATCCTGCAGCACTACCAGGGTCTTCGATATGTCTAGATCTCGAAGGACAACCCTCCCTACAGCCTCTCCTGCTGGAGTGTTAGCTGCCGCCTGTGGGCGTGCCGCTGGTTGCATTGGCCTAATATCTGCACACAAATATGAGTTTGATTAGTCTTGATAACATTTAAAAACACAAAAAAAATTATAAAATTGATAAACAAAAATGTGGTCGAATCATTTTACCTATCACACTCCACTGCTCGCCAGCCGGTAATGCCAAATTCGGGTCGCCTTGGAAATCCATCTCGACATATGGATACTCCGCAAAAACCATCTCTTGATGGTCAAACCACTCAAAGATGGCATCAGAGAAAGAAATCTATGACTGACCAGCATGTCTGGCCATAAGATCAACCCATCTCTACATCTGTGGTTCCCTCAGTGCTGGCAATCCTAGTGAAATGTACTGAGGCTGCATCAGTGGAATCCTCTCCAAGGCAAAAGCAGTTAATATGGAACCATAGCCAAAATTCTTGGATATTCCATTCTTTACTTTGGAGAGCTGTTATTTTATAACAGGAAGTACCGCCTCACACCAGTTGAACACCTTTGGTTCCAAGCATTCTAGGGCGTACTACAGGTAAGATCTGTTTGCCAAATGAAGAGCCGCGCTACCAAACAATCTAGCAAAGGTAAATAAGATGGTCCTCAAGGTCCGATCAGTGACATCCCGGATATTGATCTTGCCATATTTGCTGGGGTAAGATCCATCTCTATAGAACTGACAGATATAATCTCTCATAGATTCACCCCCATGGGCCGATCCTGATAGTGAAAGAGGGGCACCCTGTCTCGATATCCTCGTCAGAAAGTAAATATCCTCGACTATCAATGGAATAGATTTGCATCTGATTTGGAATACCTGGTCGATCAGATCCCAAGCATCGAGAAAATATTGCAACAAACTGATTTGTTGCCTCATGATGGATATGCGAAAGAATTTGAGTAAACCACAGTTTCGTAATGTAGTAACTGTGCCCTGATTGTGTAAGGAAATCAGGTCCTCTTCTTCATGTTTGCGTTCACGCCATGTGACGAGCATCTTGATCCAACAAATATATGAAACATAGACAAAAGATAAGTTAGGATCCAAATTTTAGCAAAAACAATGAAAAATTTCATGAAAAATCACTATGCAAAGTTTCCCTTTTGCACCCATCGCACCCTGCCTTTGAGCAAGGTGAGTTGCATACTGACTGGCCAGTGTACAGCTCAGTATGCATTTCTCCTTTTGATGTAGGATAGGTGCGATGATGGGAGAACGAAAAATTCAAACCCCAGGGGCCTAGAAGAATAGGAAAACTTGCTCAAAATCACGAAAGGATGGAATGAAAATGAAGAGCTCAGGGTTAGCTCCTACATGGTCTTGACGGCACGGAGAATAGTCCACCAGATCTTTCAAAATCAGCTGGTGAAATTTGATTGGGAAAACCACTCCAGAGCTTCAAAATCCCAAATTTGAAATGAAATGATGAAAATGAAAGGTAAAACCACTTTTTATGTTACCATTCACATATATATGTATTTCTAATCAATTTGGTGGAGTGATTGAGCAGGTTAAACGACTGTCAAAAGAATATCATGTGCTAAACAATAAAAATCTTTGACCATTTCAATGAGAAATGTTTCTGCAAGGTTCAAGCTCATTAAAAATTAAACCTGCCAACTGAGCATATGTTCCCCCAGAGTTAAAGCTCGTTAAAAAATAACCCTCCTTCGGTAAATAACCCTTGTGATGGCAATTATATTAGCCTTTTGAACCTTGGTTGTGTTCCTTCCATCACCTCCATCCTTTTGGCCGATCATACGCTTCCACTTGATTGTTTACCATTTTGAGGAACATCTGCAATGAGTGGTCCTGTTAGCCACCCTCTACACATTGTCATGTTTTGAGAAGTTCCAAGCTTACCCGGAACCAGTTGCTACCCTAAAAGGCCACTCGTTCCTTAAAAAAATGAGTCCTTTTTAAATCCTTTTCAGACTCGCTAAATATGAAAAGATTGTCGAGCTATTGGCCTCTCCAACTCGCTAAAGTGATTGGAAGTGCCATCCCTCTTGTATATTTTAATCTTTTTTGGACCTGAGGGATTATCTTACAAAAAAGATCGAGCGCTTGTTTTTTCGGGTCACTAAAGTTATCAAAAACTCATCCCTTTTGTATTATTTTTAATATTTTTCGGACTTAAGGGATTATGCTACGAAAAAAGAACTGCTGGAGTTTCCTTTTCATCCCATTTCAAACTCTCTAAACATGAAAAGGACCAATTTATCTTTTTCATTAAACTCGCTAAGAAAATAGTGACAAAATTTTCCTCCCAGACAAGAACGAGTTTCACTATCTCTAGGCTTGCTAAACATAGCGACAGGTTTGCCCTAAAGGGAAAATTATAGATCAAGCATATGTTATCCACCTCAAGCTTGAAAAAAATAAAGAGGTACTGGTCAGCAATGACTAGGAAAAAGGGAAGAAAACTTGAAGAATTTTATTGGTAGCAGGTCGCTCTTGAACATGACACTTTCACTCCATCACCATGATTGAGTCGAGTTGGGTTATTCCGTTCACTGGTCATATCACCATTGGTCCTCCATACCATCCATCTTTTGGGGTTAACGCTACCAATCCATCTTAGTGTCGCCGATATGTTCAAGAGAAGTCATTCAGAGAATTCACCATCCAGTTAATGCCTCATCCACTGCAATACCTTCACCCTCCATTTTTCATGACCGCCATTCCTGAACCTTGTATCATCAGATTGTTTTCACCTCCAGAAAATCATTTGCTTTGTTTCGTGTCGTAGATGTGGGATACATTAAGGCCCTCCTATGACGGGTCACTTCTTGTCGACATCAGCTCATTATCCAAGAAGTTGACTTACAAACAACCCTTTCAGTACTTTGAAGCTTGCATGCCTCAATGGCAAGCTTCTCACTTCCAGCGACAGGTTTACATTAATGGCCTTCAACCGAAAGATTTTGCGTGGTGTTCGACATTGGATCATATATTCACACCACGTGAATTGTACTGTAGTACCTTGAGGGTCATTATCATTATCGGTGATTCCTCTCGTGCCTGTTAACAGCTTACATTATTGGCTGGTAATCAGGCGATGTCTTTCCATGTTCGACTTCAGGACATCTTTTCACATGGATCGACTTGTACATCATGTGGAGATTGAACGAGTTTTGAAGACCCCGGATCTAGTTTCATCAATCCAGGCTACGATATATTTAGGAATATAAAGACATCAAAATGTACACAAAAGCTGCACAGATAGTCATCTAAGCCAGGAAGATGACTCTTCATATGAAGAATCACCAGTCTGCAACTACAGACGATTATCTGTTCTATGTACATGAAAATGAATTTATAAAGCTGAGCATGGGAATGCCTGCCTTAGCTAGATCATGAAAATAATATGATGATGATGTATTGTATTGTATCTTATACAAGTCACCTTCCAGTTTGAATACCTCGGATCCTCATGATAAAGCATTTCACCCGACATCAAAAGATTTACGACTTCATGCTTTAGGGGGCAACTGTTATAGACATATTTGGGCACTACAACCCCAATCTTATATGTCGATAAACCAAGGGATCTTTAACCCCTAAAAGTGTTGTTTCATACCCTAAAGGATCATGGTCAACTGATTACATCATTCCCCAAAAGTTCCACCTGAAAAACCACTCAGAACTGGCCAAAACTGGACCATACTGACTACTCCACTGTCAGGGTGCAATGCATACTGACTTCTACACTAGCTAGGTGTGATGCATACTGAAGAGGCCTTCTTGAGGGTGTGATGAGTGAGGATGGACAAATTTCCGAGATAGTTTGCTAAGTGGATGCTCATGGAATCTTCCAGAAAATTCTCCTATGACACTTGCCTCTTTGAATTCGCCCAGGGATGAGTAAGAGATCCAAGAAATCTCCAAGTGGAACCAAGAACAACAAGTGGAATTACAATAATAAAAAACACAGAGATGACTTACACCCTTGTAGACATCTATAAATGGATCCCTCATCTGAGAGATCTAGAGGTTGGAATTTTGTAATTTGTAAGGAAGTGCTGATAGTTTTTCTTTGAGAAAGAGCATTGTATTGTTGGGTGATTTTGCTTTTCATGAGGTGAAGAGGGCTTTCATGCTGGGAGGATGATGCTGGATCAGACAGTTGGGTTGTAATTTTCCCTTCTACTTTTAATAAAGTTCTTTGAGTTTTCCTCCATACAATCGTGTATTTGTGAATCTTGTTATTTGTGAATGCTATTGTATGTTCAATGTATTTTTTATTCTGCATTGTTTATGATATAATAGATCGAGACGCTTTGATGGTGTTTTGTTACTTTGTTTTTACAGATATTCTCTAAGTGGGACAAGTAGGAGAGGAGTTGCAAGCTCTATCAAGGGGGACAAAAATCAAGCAAGGAGTCAAGCGGAAGATCCAGGTTGGTCCCTTTGTTTCTCTCTTATCTATCATACATAGAGGAAATCGAAAATTACTTTGATTATTTGTTTCTAGGGTCGCTGCCAATCCTAGTGGGACTAGCAGATCGAAAAGACACTAGTTTTCTCGGAAACACCTATAACCACTGACATTGTATAGTGGTATTGTTTTATAGGATTGAATGACTTGGGTTATGTTCCTAGATTTAACCTACGTTTTCATCTCTAAGTGTGCATGAAGAGATCATAATTCTCATATATAAATTATTTAGTCTATGAGCTTTTTTGTAGTTGTCAATATAATCAAGTCTTTGTTGAAAACCTTGATAACTTCTATGTGCTAATAAGTGGGATTCAAAATGCATCGTATTTTCTATCTGTAGTACTATTGGTATGACATGAAGAGCATAATGACTATTACAACAATGTTAGTGGGCATCTTACTGACTTTTCATGCAATGTTGTGTATATGTTTCTTATATGAATCATATGACTATGCTATTGAACATAAATGTGGGTCCTTGATTGGAGAAGAGGAGGTTGGATTTCCCCTATACTAACTCTTGTTGAATGCTTGATTTTGAGCCCATGTGGATATGTGGATGGATACAAAAATTTCATGAAATTATTAGCCTTATCAAGACATGTTGATGCATGAAAGGCTTCATTCTTGATAGTGTTGGTATTGTGCTAGTAATATAGTTCCGTAGTAAGGCCAATTGTTCTTATAGACTGGTTATTGTATTGTGATGAATGCATGTTATGGACTGAACCCTGTTACCATGGAAATGATGTGTTTTTGTTGTTGGAAGCTCCATGTTTGAATGCTTGTTGTTGTTAGTTTTCTTAGTTACATCTCTTTTACTTGAATATGAATGTGTGCATGGTTTTGTGAATCTATGTTTATTATTGCTCAGCTGGGTAGCCTAGTAGAGACAAGGAGGGCCAATTTTCCTATCATTATAGAATTATTTGTTTCTTTATGAGAACCACTCTTATCAGTGGCTTTGTTTGGTGACATTCCTTAATGGAATGTACATTCTTTTGGTATTAAGGTTTTTTTTCTTAGAGATTAGTGGCCTTGACTTTTGAGGAGAAACTAATGGCCCTTGAAAACCCTTAGAATAAATTTAAATCCATTGAAAAAACTAGCCTATGCAACACATTGTATTGCAGGAAAAAGTTTTAAAAATTCTAAGTTCTGACCCGCAAGTTGGGGGTCAAGGAAGTTGAGAAAGGGTGCAAGAAGAACAGTGTGAGTCAACCCATGGCTTGGTTAGAGGTCAAACTTTGATCCATTGGCACAGGTTTTGGGTTGGGACCCAAACCTAAGTCAGGAGTTGAGGGGTTGGACTAGTAATAAAAGTTAACATGTGGAGGTGAGGGCCGACCTCGACAAGGTCGGAGCTCGGGGGTTGGTCTCGGAAAGGAGGAAAATGTGCTATGCAATGAGTTCCCTCCCCGACTATTCCATGAGCCTAAATTCCATGCAGGCCAATGGTGGGTTGCTATGTGCCAGTCAGATGATGTGCCAAGGCAAGTGGGGCCCATCTTTGGTGGGACATATCTCTCAATCTAGAGGTCAGATTGAGGCAAGAATTTATATCAACATATTCATCTCGACGAGATGAACTCAATGGTGATGATTTTTTTGAGTTTAGAGGAGTTTGAAAAAGCTCTAAATTCTTTAAGTCATGTTCCCATAACTATACCTTTGGAACTAGATTTTCATAGTAATTAATTCATTCCAACTCTGATGGTGTAATGGGTTAGGAGGGGGTGTTACATTCTGGTATCAGACCAACCAAGTTCAACACTCAGATTAGATGGGATCTACCATGAAATGATGTTTTTTAGGGAATTAAATAAGCAATTATTTAGGTGTTAAAATCCATTTTAAACAAGTTCACTACATGTTTGTGCATTTTAATGATGTTTCGTTGCTGATACTATGAGCTAGTGTACACTGTTTTGTTGTAGATATCCCATTATAGCACCTTTTTAAGAGCAAGGTCATGGGCATAACCTCATTGTATATTTATTTACTAAGCACTAATAATTGGAATTGTTGGTGGTATGACTAATGTATATGAATAATTGAGAATCATGGCTAGCTATTAACCAGTTACATGTGTAGAGTGCATGTTGACTAGGAAAATGTTACGAAAGGTGCTAGCTTGAGTGCATGCGGGACCTATAATACATATGTTTGAATATGACAATTAAAATTATGATAAGTGTTAATATGAGATTATATTTTTTTGACTAACCCTATGAAGTTACAAATTACAGGGTTGTTGTTGATCCTATTAAAAAGGTCAACCCCTTCATGTGCTTAAAAAATTTGATTAAAAACAATAGTGTGGCCTCAATAGAGAGGAAAATTTTGAATAATGGTTTTAGCATGGGTCAAAGATTGAACTCTATTTTTTTCTTTAGTATGATGATTGTGAATAATGTTAATGTAGATGTATTACTAAAATATGAAAAACAAAGCTTATGTATGTGATAATTGGTGCCTTGGTTTATGATATGGCATTAAGGATGATCTTAAAGTTCTGTGTCTACCACAAGATGCATACTTGGCCTAACATGGTAAAGATTCCAACTGGCATATGTGTTGTTAATTTATTTTATGAACTAATAGCTAAGTGTATGTGCCAACACGTAGTAAGAATTAGTGGAAATAAAAGGAAGTAGGCATCACGACATGATGCAGTAGGATGTAAGCCAAGTCCATCAAGGACAAGGAAGAGGGACATCCCTCCAAAGAAAAATAACCTTCCGAGAATTGGAGGTCAAGCTCAAAGACCTGGAAAATGAGTTAAAAATATGTAGGGTAGAACTTCGAAAGCTCAATAGGAAACAATAAGAACTGGCTTAGTGGAATGCTGAGCTAAAAAATAAATTGTGAAAGAAGGCATAACAAGTTGAATACTCTAAAAGGAAAAATGCCTCCGGTAGGAAGAGGCCTCGTGAGGTGAAATATAGATGAGGATAATATTATTTTGTTGTTGTTGAGAAGAGCATCAAAAAAGAGACTTTTGCCACAACAGGGACAAGAAAGAAAAATGGCTCTGCAAACTACATGGACATGAATCTGCATAGGAAGATGTCAAGGAAAAGGAGGGAGAAATCTCTCAAAGTCATTGAAATATGCAAATATATGTTGGGAAAGACACCCATTTATAGTATTGGGGAAAGTAGGACTTTGAGGTTTTTATTAGCCTTGTAACGAAGCCTTGAATTCATTTACAAGTGTGTATATACATTTTTGTATGATGATTGAAAGTGCCATGAACGTTTGGCTCATGGAGATTGAGTTGATTTTAGGGACTATTTATTTTATGTTTATGTGTTGTTGCTTTAATTTGCTGACTTCGTGAATTGATATCATTTTGTTTTAGACTTATGAATGGTGATTTTGGGTTTTTGTTTTGGTTATCATGTTTCTTTTGATCTCGTTTATGATGCTATTTTATTATTGATTTATGTATGATTGTTGTTGTGAATTTCATGTCCTTTTGCAATATTTTCCCTTGTTCTTCCTCTTGCATTGGCCTTTGATTGTTTTTTGAAATTCAAATTGGTTGGTTGGAGAAACTTAGAATAAGGAGATTGGAGTGGCAGGAAGACCACAAAATCCTAAAAGATGGTGGTGCTGGATAGGCATGAAGGGAACCATGTTAAGAAATGTTCCAGGTAAAATGGAACCATGTTGTGCAATGGAAATGAACAAAACAAAAAGTAAGAATGAAAAAAATAGCAGTGTGAAAAGACTTTATAATGGTTGCATGGCCTTCGTTAGGGAGTTATTCAAACCCTAGATCTATTTGGCACAAGATAATAGATGTTGTGGCCATGATTAAGTAATGTAAAAACCTAATGGGCTCGTTGAGTCCATGCGAGTAATGGATAGAGATATGTGTAACCAGGAAAATGGAAAGAAGGGAGTTCTCTTAACCCTTCACTCTAACAAAATGTATACTAATATATTGCATACATGATTATGTTGATGGATACTCATATATTTCATATGTGATTATGTCGATGAATACTTGCATAATGAATCCATGATTATGTTGTTGGATGGTGGTATACTGCATACATGATCATTACATATATATTGGTGGTATATATATATATATATATATATATATATATATATATATATATATATATATATATATATATATATATATATATATATATATATATATATATATATCAAATGCCATTGTGTATGATAGGGCTATCAGAGGTCATTTGAATGAGAAGATGAATTCTCATTTTTTTATTAATGGCATGGATGGAATGAAACAACTCCCACTGTGATGAGGAATTGATAGGGTAGAAAGGAAAATTATGTTAATTTAATGTCATGTGAACATAACTCTTACATAATTATTCCCACGTCAAGGTTAAGAACATCGGAAAAGCAAATGAGGCAATATGGCTTAGTTCACATGCATGGAGACAAGTTGGTCTCTGGAGTAATTGTGACATGGTGATATGCCATGAGAGAGAAAGTGGTCTTTGGATTATTGTGGTATTAACATGGTATGTTGTGTGTATATGTGTTTCTGTTGTACAGGTGCATGTGTTGTGTATGGGAATAGGGTATAGTTGTATTACATGCATTGTGTTGTACCATGTTTATAAGTGTGTAATGTCACTTCAGGACATGTAGGTATGGGAATGTCTGAACCTGTATGTTGTGTTTACATGTTCATGACATGCAGGTATGGGAATTTCTAGGCTTGTGTGTTGTGTATGTGCAAAGGTGTTTAGAACAGACATGTTGGGATTTTTTGTGGCCTTACACTCTATAGTGCCACACATAGTTAGGTATGGGACTACTTGGGCCTACACAAGTGTGAAACACACCTATATTTCTATCGACAAAAGACTACGTGTTGTGGTACTTCCCATAGTCATAGGGTACTTATTGAGATTAAGTAATCATCTTGAGGTTGATGAGTCACTTAATAAAGATGAAATCAAAGATCCAAGAGAAGAGAATAGAAGGAACTGGACCAACTTGGTGCATGTACATGGCCAAGGTGAAAAGAAGTCATTGAATTCTTTCCATATTGGCAACCAATTTGGTGTATGTACATGGTCAAAGTGAAGAGAACACATTGGATTCTTGTCATATTAGCAACCAATTCGGTGTGTGTACATGGTCAAGGTGAAGACAAGGCACTAGATCCTTGCCATATTGGTAACCAATCTGGTGTATGTATGTGGTCCAAGAGAGGAAAAGGATCACTGAATGTTTTCTAGTATGAGCAACCGATATAGTAAAAGTAAAGAAAGTAGCAAAGGGAAAATCAAGATAAGTATCAACATTTCATGGGTTTTGAAATTTCTAGTTTTGTTAATCTAAAAATTCTAATTTATGATGGTTGGGGTTATGAGGTAACCTGGTTTTGGTCTTATAAGAATTAAATAAAAATCCCATGTCCACCTCATGAAAAAGCTACTAGTGAGGTATGATTTAAAGTTATTTCATTTCCTTAATGATGGAACTCATGCAGGCATATGTGCTATGATGCAGGAAAGTATGAAATTGCCCAGTTTGAGTGGACGGAATTGGGTGCAAGATAAATATATTAGACGAAATTTCAGCCCAAAAGCGCCCATGATTTTTTCATGTAATTTTCATGTCATGATATGTAAACTAATCAAAATACATTTTATTTTATTTTATTTTTGTTTTATGATTGGCAGGATCGATAATGTACTGGCTCTCATACTGGCGTGACACGAGGTCGATCCCTGATGTCTACCACTATAACCTCCAGGTGAAACCAAATTTCCTCCAAGCACGATGTACAGGTAAGTCGAGGTTTGAACTTTTGATATGCATAGCGGCACAAATGCTTTACAATGCATTCACTCACCAGACTATAAGAAAAAATATCTTTTATGTCAAACTATATTACCAACGCAATCCTAGCACTACCAAGAGTGAAGTCTTCCTTGCATAAACATGTTAGCATAAGGCTAATACTTCCATGAAATGTTCATATCCATCCACATATCCACATGGTCTCAGAATCAACCATTCAACAAGAGTTAGTATAGGGGAAATCCAACCTCCCTTTTTGCAATCAAGGACCCACATTTTTGTTCAAAAACATATTCATATGATTCATATAATGAACATATACACATCATTTCATGAATGGTCACCAAGATGCACCTAATAACATTTTTATAACAATAATTATGCTTTTCATGCCATAAGAATAGTACTACAGACAGAAAATTCAATGCATTTTGAATCCCACTTACTAGCAGATGAAAATTATGAAGGTTCTCAACCGAGGCTTCATTATATTGACAACTACAAAAAAACTCATGGAGTAAAGCATTTCTCAATGAAAATTATGAGCTCTTCATGAAAACATAGAGATGTAAATGTATGTTAAATATAGGAAAATAACCCAAGTCATTCAAGCTGATAAAACAATACCATTCTACAATTCCAGGGGTTATAAGAGCCTACAACAAATAGAAATCATGCCATTATAAACATGAATGGATATCCATGCTTCTTTATGTCAGAAAGGTGATGAACACACACATATTAGTTTCACGAAAATTTGCTAGGCATCATAAATAGAGTTAGTTCACAATTCATAACCTCCTTGCTTGATTCCAGGAACTCTTCAACAATGCCAAGCAACATACCAGTTAGCTTATACAAGCAATGAAACTCAACCCAAATTCAAATAGGAAGAGCATCAACTAACAACAAAAATATAAATAAATTAGTGGCCACTAACAACATGAAATCTTCATACTTGTCCACACATCCATACATGGATTATAACTAGCCATTCAATAAATAAGCAAAAGTGATTCAAGAATTTTCATGTAAACCATTAGTATATCAATCATTCACATTTCACCGTGTGAACCATACAAAATTACACATAAGAAAACTTATGTTGGATTTATAATGAAGATTAACAACTGAGTTCAAGACTTCGACTCTCAACCTAATTGTAGACAAGTTGCAACCAAGCTACGTGTAGTTGTCACACCCAAGCCAAATTTTAAGGGTTTGTGGTGGTCTTGCTCTAGATTATAAACACCATTCTACCAGTTGAAACAAAGACTCTAGAGGTTCTTCTTCCTCCACTCACCAGCTGCTCAACAATTCAACAAAGCACAAGGAGTTCCAGAGGCCAACTTCGTCAACACTATAGTTATCCAATGAAGGACAACAATACTCAAAGATAAACAAAGGATTGTTTCCTCTCCTCTCTTCTACACTACTTCCTGTAGCTTTAATCTCCTTTATATGTTATGGAGAATTTGAAATCATTAAGGTTGTTACTATGCTTCTCCTTTGTGCTACCTCTTGCAGCTTGGTTTCCTTTCTTGTGGAATTCAAGCTCTCACTCCAGCATTTTCTCTCTTACACTCCTCTCTCACTTTTCCTTTCTGTTGGTTTATGAGTTATATCTCTCTCTACCCACTAAATTTTAAGATCTAGATCTCTCTAGTGAAAGAATCGAACCTCCTATCCTTCTATGTTAAATTGTGAGTTAGTGAGATCCAACTTCTCTCACTTTCTTTTATTTGCTTGTTTCCCTCCGTCCCTGAGATCAATCTCTCCTCTTGAAAATGGGACCACCCTGATGAATCAGAGTGACTTCCTCCACTCTATAATTTTTTTTGTTGCTTTTCAGTTCCCCTACTAGAAAATGTATTTCTTATTAACTTTTGTCATGTTTTTCCTAGTTGTGGTTTCCAAGGAAACATGGGCTTGTCCCTGTTGTTGCAACCCAACTAATTTCCAATACAAGTCCCATTCCATAGATCATTCCTATGCATTTAAATCTCAACAACAAACCTTTAATGGTTGTCATATAGTTTAGGTTTTTCCTTCCTTCAACAAGCAGGTTGAGTTTCCCAAGTAATTTGACCTCCCTCAAACCTCTTGGAAGATGTGTCCCTCACTTAACCCAATTTAATTTTTTTCAAATTCAATTACATGATTTAATTACATGGAAACATTTAGCCAATCACAACTAAGACTGTTAGAGACCCCTCCCCCTTTGGGGAACATAGTCCTTGATGTTCTGTGTCCATATACATAAATGAAACATGGTAAATTTAAAAAGATTAACACACTGCCTTTGGAGCTTTATATTTAAAACTCTTTACAACATTTACATATAGTTACATGTCACACATTGATATTTTCTTTCCCAACAACTAAATAATCATAAAAGAAAAATTTTAATTAGATATGCCACTTTTAGTTGCTCTTTTGCAATTTCTTGGTGCCTTTGTTGCACCAAATCCGACTTGGATCCTTCCCTTGTTCTAGAAGGTTGTATGTATCCATTATCCAACATTGATTTTCCTTGCACTGGTATTCCATTAGTGAATAGTTTCTAGCTCATTTCATCCTGATACAACCCCAATGTGCTTTTGATGCCAATTAGCTATGCTCATGACAAAGAATCCTAATTTAATTTTTGACCTTCCATTCTTTGCTTCCCAGTCCCCCAGAAAATATTGTTAATCCCTCTCCATGCAATCACTCACCTTAAAAGTTCAGGCATCCCCTTCTCTGCTTCCTAGTCCCTTAGGTGATCCTTCCCCTGGCAAGGATTCCTCACAGTGGGAGGGTCCAAACCAAGGTTGTACCGCCCTATCAGAATTATATGTGTCATCACATGTTTCATGGTAATCTTTTGGCATCATTGGTGTTCATGTATCACAATGTGCCCATTATTGAAATATTCAATCAACGTGCCACTACACACTCTGATATCTTTCTGATGCACTCATTAAAGGAAATTTTAGTGTAAAAGTGGCCTCCTAAGGAAAAATAATAAAGTAATAGTTAAAGTAATAAAATAAGAGTTATGAATTTTGGAGGGAAAAGGAGAAAACTAGATTTTTTAATTGTATTTTTGGCTTATCTCCATATAGGTTTACTGCTTGTGCTTTGTTGAACTATGAGAAAGTGGTGGGTCGAGGAAGAAGAACCTTTAGAGTCTCTGTTTCAGTTGTTAGAATGGTGTTTATACTTTAGAGAAAGACCATCTCAAACCCTTGGAATCTGTCTTGGGGGTGATAGCTAAACGTAGCTTGGTTGCATCTTGTCTATAGTTAGGTTGAGAGTCAAAGTCTTGAACTCAGTTTTTGAACTTCATTATAAATCCAATATAAGTTTTCTTATGTGTAATTTTGTATGGCTCACACGTTGAAATGTGAATGATTGATATGCTAATGGTTTACATGACAAGTCTTGAATCACTTTTTCTTATTTGTTGAATGGAAATTTATAATCCATGTATGGATGTGTGAAAAAGCATGAGGGCTTCATGTTGTTAATGGCCACTTATTTGTATTTATATTTTTTTTCTTAGCAGATGCTCTTCCTGTTTGAATTTAGGTCGAGTTTCATTACTTGTATAGGCTAATTGGTATGTTTCTTGGAATTGTTCAAGAGTTCCTGGAATCAAGCAAGGAGGTTATGAATTGTGAACTGACTCTATTTATGATGCTCAACCAAAGTTATTGCAACTAATATCTATGTGTTGATCACCTTTTTGAAAGAAAGTGGCATGGAGATCCATTCATGTTTATAGTGGCATGATTTTTGTTTGTTGTGGGCTATTATAACCACTAGAATTGTACAATGGTATTGTTTTATAAGCTTGAATGAATTGGGTTATTTTCCTAGATTTAACATACATTTACATATGAATGTGTGCATGAAGAGCTCATAATTTTCATCGATAAATTCTTTAATCCATGAGTTCTATTGTGGTTGTCAATATAATGAAGTCTCGATCGAGAACCTTGATAATTTTCATGTGCTAGTAAGTGGGATTCAAAATGTATTGCATTTTCTGTGTGCAGTACTATCGATATGGCATGAAAGGCATAATTATTGTTATAACAATGTTATTAGGTGCATCTTACTGACCATTCATGAAATGATGTGTATATGTTGATTATATGAATCACATGACTATGTTTTTGAACAAAAATGTGGGTTCTTTGATTGCAAAAAGGGAGGTTGAATTTCCCCTATACTAACTCTTGTTGAATGGTTTATTCTGAGCCGATGTGGATATGTGGATGGATATGAACATTTCATGGAAGTATGAGCCCTATGCTGACATGTTGATGCAGGGAAGGCTTCACTCTTCGTAGCGTTAGGATTTTTCTGGTAATATAGTTTGACAAAAAAGATAATTGTTCTTATAGACTGGTTATTATATTGTGGTGAATGCATGTTATGGAATGAACCTTGTTATCATGGAAATGTTGTGTTTCTAGTGTTTGCAGCTCAATGTTTGAATGCTTGTTGTTGTTAGTTCTCTTAGTTGCATCTATTTTACTTGAATATGAATATGTGCATGGTTATGTGAGTCTATGTTTATTATTTCTCAACTAGGTACGTTGATAGAGCCAAGGAAGGTTGATTTTCCTGTTGTTATAGAGTTGCATGTTTCTCTGTGAGAACCACACTTGGAAGTGACTCTCGTGGCTTTCTTAGATAGAATGTACATAATTTTAGTCCTAAGATTTTTTTCCTTAGAGATCAATTGTCTTGAGTAGCTATTAGCCCTTGAAAGCCCTTAGAAAACCTCTAAAACCTTTGAAGGAACTAGCCCCTTGAGTCTAACGTATTGAAGGAAAAAGTTGAAAAAAACATTATTTTCTAGCCCACAAGTTGAGGGTTGGGACCCTGATCAATGTTAGAGGTCAAGTGTCAGGGAAGTTGAAAAAGTGAACAAATGGAATAGGGTGAGCCGACCCAAACTTGGTTGGAGTTTATAGGTCAGGCCCTTGGCACAGGTCGGGGGTCATGACCCTGAGCTAAGTCGATAGTTAAGGGCTCAGGTTGGTAATGAAGGTTAATGTACATAGGTGAGGGTCGGCTCCGACAAGGCTAGAGTTCGAGGGCCAGGGCCAAAATAGAGGAAAATGCACTCTGCGATGAGTTCCATCCCCAAATTTTCCATGAGCCCAACTACCATGCAGGCCAATGGTGGGCTGCCACGTGGTGGTCACATGATGTCGTAGGGATAGTGGGGCCCATCTTTGGAGGGCCATACCTCTTAATTGGGAGGTCAAATAATTTATATCACCATATTTTTCTTGATGAGATGAACACGATGGTGATGATTATCCTAAGTTTAGAAGAGTTTGAAAAAGGCGATTTTTTTGGTCTCATTCCTATAACTGTGCATTGGAAGCTATATTTGCATAATAAATACCTCTTCTAATTCTAATGGTGTAATGGGCTAGGAAGCCAATGTTATAGTCTTTTCCTTTTGCAGGTTGAACTAGCCATTTCAAGGAAGTGGAAGAAACCTCTTGGGTTTCCTCGATGCTTCCTAAGAAGAGAGGAAGAAGGATGAGGGGAGGAGGAACTAGAGCCCGTCCTAACTAGTGTGATGCAAAGTGTTTTGCTCCTGACTCTGTGGAATATTATTCAATTCCATTCCTCTTGAGATGAGTCAAGAGGTTGATGAGTTGGATATTAAAGAGTGTGAATAGAAGTAGTATCTCTCAGACTCAAAATTTTTAGAAGACATGTTAAAATAGGTCCTAGGGTCTAGAGATACCAGGGGAAGGAGCATACAATACTTGAATTTAGTGGTGCTTCACTGGAAGATGAAAATGATACTTGGGTTGGTTTTAAGAGATAAGCAGGTGGAGAAAATTTGTATTTTCACCTCTATTGAATATGTGAAAAGAATATTAGGAAACTCGAGGTTTTATGTGGAAAACATAGCGTCTTGTTTGATGCATGTGGAAAGCCACATACCATGTGATTCTGAAGGAGGGGAGAAATTGAGTCCCTAATTTTTGAGAGTGCTCAGACTCTAGAAAAGATATCCTCTTTATAGAATTACTAGCATGGGTGAAAGGTGGTGGATTAACTCTAGGTCTTCTCTACTAGATGTAACAAGTTTTGGAGAAATTCTCGTGTTCACGGATTACGACAACCTAAAGATCTCAAAATCGTGGGTCTTTGAGTTTTTGTATGTGGTCTCGTGTCTAATTTGTGGATGCATATATTTGTCTTTAATGTGGGGAATGGTCAAATTATAGTGTTTGGTGTGTGGATTTAGGTAAAGGAAAAACATTCTTTTTGTTGGCTCTTACTTCTTATTTTTCTTCGAATAGTCTCCCTCCTGGCATGACATCATAACCAAATATATATGTTCTTTTTGGGATAATAGTGTCAAGGTTGGAGCCTTGGCTCCTAGTTATGTCATGGGGAATGTGTGTTATCTCATAATGTAAGAAATGTTATCCATTTCATTGGTGGGATAGGGGATTATATGTCCAGACTAGACTTTTAGAGACATTTGTTATTTGGTGACAAAGGTCAAGACGTCCTTCCTCCCTCTGGCCTCCAGGATGATTATGATGTACTGTGATTTCCTGAAGTAATAGAAGTATTTTAATTTACAAAAAGGAAAGAAAGAGCATATGGCATTTAAAAAATATTATTAATAATAAAAAAATCATTGTGAAACATAAATTAATATGAAAAATATGACGCATAAATAAAATATTTCAATGCCAGCTATCTATATATTACATATGTTTAGAAGAATATATATATATATATATATATATATATATATATATATAGAGAGAGAGAGAGAGAGAGAGAGAGAGAGAGAGAGAGAGAGAGAGAGAGATATATAATTAAAAAATATTAAAATATTCTGAGCACTTTCACTATTCCACATTTTGAGTCTTTTCGAGTTATTTTTTTTAGTCATTTTTGTTTGAAATGTAGTAAAGATTTGTTGGAATTACATGTTTAAGCTGGGTAGTAAAATTTATTGGAATTGAACTTATTTATGAATTCAAGAATGAAATTTAGATATTGAATCGATATATATATATATATATATATATATATATATATATATATGTCTCATCAAACAAAAATCCGTGTCCATATTCCTTTCTATTCCACCCTAATCATACAAAAGTCCACAAAATAAAAAAACCACCTAAATAATTTTAATCATGAATATAGCTTCAAGTTAAACCATTCATGAAAACCTCTCATTTAAAATACAAATATTTGACTCTTCCCCTCTCCCCCTACTCTATCTTGTATTGTGTTTGATTTATGTTCTTTGTTTTCCCTTCTCCTCCCCAATTATTATCTCATATCCACCTTGCTTCTTTGAATACCCCTTTTGGAAAAATAATAGTCGATTATTTCATTTAATTATTCTTAAAAAAAATAATTTATTAATTAACAAGTCCTTGTTTTTAAATTAAATCTTAATATTATTAATTTATTATTTAATCAATCTCAATATGTGAAATTCAATTTCACATTTAAATTTAGTTTATTCAACAAGAAGTCACTTTGGTTTGTTGTTTGTCCTTATCTATATAAATAGAACATTCCGAAATTTAATGGTCCTCCTCTACTCTCCTAGAACTTACATAATTCGATTGGCACTTTTTCTAATTATTCAGCGTCCCATGGTCCTTGAGGATTAGTAAAGTGTCCACTATACACTTTGGATACAATTACCATACCATCCACGTAGTAAAAGCTTATAAACTTTATTTAGTAAATAACTATATAGGCACATCAACATTAAAAAAATCATAAATCAATCTTAAAATTACATGTATAAAGCACAAATTAGTGGCCAACATAGAATTGAATAACAAAAAATATTTATAAGTTACACCTTAATATTGCGATTTAAAACGCACCTATTATCTATATGTACCTACGCTAGCTATTCTCATTTATCTTTTATGTGTGTGTCATAAAAAATCTTGTTATTACTAGAAATGTTTTACAAGCAATCACTTCCCCCTTCTTCCCTCTATAAAGTTTATGTAAAACTATTTTATTTAAATTATTTTTATCTAATATTTTTTATTTTTTATTATTTTTATTAATATTTTTTAAAATATTAAGAAATTATTCAATGAATTGATTATATAAAGATATAGTGTATTTATAATTTTAAATTAATGGTTTATTTTATTATTATTATAATTTTAAAGGTTATATTTAGTTAAGTAATGAGGGATTACATATTTCTTTCATCTTAAGAGGTAGAACTACCAATTTGCATAAATATGATTTTTTTTTTTTTTTTTTTTCAATTAATTTATGAGGCAAGAGAATCCACAAATCAAATTCAATTTTGACCTTTTTAAGTTAAAACACATTTATCAAAGGAGTTGGTCCATGATTTATTAAAAGGAAGTTTGGTTCCTAATTTATTTGAGGTGCATTTTGAATGCTATATAAAGTACATCACTTAAACATGTAAGTCCAAGAATACATTGTGCACATTAAAATTGTTTTTTTCTTATTAATATATTTTTAAATATAAACCAATATTACTTAATTCTATATGTTCAAATATTAATTTTCATTATTATTATAAATCTTTTTAAATCTTTTTATTAGTATAAATACTTTTAAATCTCACATATCTATTTTATATTAAGAATTAAGTGAGCTACATGTCCCCTTCGCTTTATTTTTATTAGGAATTATTTGATATTTTTTTATTTTTTATTTTAACTTTGAATTACACTTTCTTCTTTAGACATTGAATATTTTATTATATACAAAATTAACATATTTTCTTTTAACATTTTATTTCAATATACAGATATATATGAAGTTGATATCGACATAAATTACATAGCATAGATCTTCAAATTGTTTACTTAAATTTTGTGTTAAAATGTTTTTGAAAAGTATAATCACTTTTTTTTTACTTCTATATATATCGTTTTAAGGTTGGTATAAAATCATATTATAAAACCCTCTATTGGGTAATGGATGATAGTGCCATGGTGCATTTAGATATAGCTGGAATTTATGAAGCTTTGGCTCATAGGTGAAAGGAATAACTGTATAATTTATTCCATCTAGAAGAATTTGTAAATTATTTATTCTAGCTCTTTAGCATTCATGCCCTTAAGTTTATAGTTTGTCCACTTATTTTTGCAAAATGTGTGCCATATTTTTTCTTTAAATTCAATGCAGTTAAGGTTATTTCTTAGTTGTCTATGTGATTTCTACGTATGTTATCAAACTATATAATTATATATTTTTTATTACTATGTACTATACTAAGCGAGAGACCTAGGATATTATTTTATGGAAACTGTCAGGTTTTCTCTGAGCTCTAAACTCCCATATATGGTTCTTTTGTTCTATTATTATCAACACTCTATTCTAATACCAAAAGGAATTAAGTGGGCATAATTAGGTATCTAAGTACTCCTTAAAAGTTCTTGATATCACCTTTACGAGAGGTGACATCTTTATTTTATTCCGTTCTCACCCTTAAAGGAAATTCCACAGTGAGTTACTATTTAAACCTCTTACCAACCTCTTCAACAAGCGTGCAGCTTAACCTAGAGTTGTAGTCTCCTAGTTACCTGTAATAGATTAGAAGCTGATATATACACCAGTAGAATCACATGTACACATATTTGTCTATTACAACTATAATCATAATTAATATTTTCCCATAGAACTAACTTTGAATCAAACTTATAAGATTTCTGACAAAAATCTTTTTTCATTTCTAGAAACGAACTGATGAACATAAAAATCAATAACATTTGAATACCTATCTAAATCCTCTTAGAAATATGAAAGGATTCTGCATTCCTCTTGACCATGAACTAGCTTTTTCACCTGGTCCCCCCTGAGCTCCACTCCACTCTATCAAGAAAGCAAATCAGAAATCTTTAACAATATTCAACTCATGAACCATTTGGCAACGTCATGTTAATTCTCGGGTTTCAAAACTACTCTTTCTCTCCCATTAGTCTTATTCTCAGATGCAACTTTCTTTATCTCCCATAGTTCACTTGCACAAGTTCCACCTCATGAAATCTTCTCGTGGTCTGTCTCTGCAAAATACTGCTGAATAATAGAAAAAAGAGGACTTTCTATGTTTTTTTCCTATCCCCTTATTGGGCATAACTAATTTCAACCCTTTTCCTGACAATTACATGTTAAATCTCACATGATAGCCTTTAACATATTTGAAGAATGTTAAAACATCAAAATAATTTCTTCTTTTATTATTTAAAAATAGATATTTACATCATCATATCACGTAATTTGTCTTCTTAACTTTATAGCGAACATTTAAATGTAAAATACCTAAACTAAATTCTCAAGGGGTATTAGAATATGTAACATTTAAAATAATAATAATAATAACACTAGTACAAAATGACTTATTAGTTACTAAAAAAATGGCTAAAATCTACATATAAATGAGAATTTTTCAGTCGGTGACCAATAGTATCTAGTTTACAGTATCTTATAATGCGACCAACCTTTTAGTAATTTTTAGCATAGACATTAATTGGTTGTCACAATTAATGACCAAATATACAAAAAAATATATTACTATATGATCACCCGAAAGAACTTATTAATGACCAAAGAAATATGACCAAAATATTGGTCATGTTACAAGATACTGTAAATTGGCTACTAATAGTCATATATATACAAATTTTAGTCATCGTTTGAAATCAATTAATGACAAAAGAAATATGATTAAATTTCAATCATGTTATAAGAGATTGTAAATTAGCTACTAATAGTCACATATAAGAAAAATTTAGTTATTATTTGTAATCACAAATTTATCATTTCAATAGTCATTTATTTACTTTTGTTAGTTTCATATTCATTATATCAACAACTTATTTAGTACTATACATTCATTTCATTTACTTTCATTAATAATCATTGCAAACGACTAATTTAGTCGTCAATTAAGTTTATTTATGTTCATCATTAATCAATATAAACTACTAATTTAGTAGTTTTAGATTGATTTTATGTGTTCATTATTTATCAATATAAACTAATTAGTATAATTTTACAACTAAATTTAAAAAAAAATGTCATACAATATGCATGTTCATCTAGTATGAAAAGACAAACTTACATATGTTAATTACAATACTAAATAATATCAAGTGCAACTATAAATAATTTCAAGTACATAAGTTATATTATATAAAATGCCAAGTATTACAATATGAGTTTTCATCTTAATATTGGTTGGACTACAATTTACACATGAAATATTGTTTCATCACTTCAAAACATTGTCAATGCATTGCACGTGAATTCATCAACTCTAAATATTTGACCATCAATTTGTATGTGTGTGTCTCATGTAGGATATTGGATTTAAGGGTATCACTAGACTGTTTCTCTTCTCTCTCACTTTCTGCATTTGTTGCTCTAGTGTTATTGTTCTCTTCTTTCTTCAAATTTTTCTTCTTACCAACAATATTGATTTCCTCTTCTAAAAAAGAAAGAAGACATGATGCAGAGTATAAGGCATGAAATATGTTGAACACTAGAATACAAGATAAAGTAAACTATAAAATATTTATACAACCTATACCCTAATATCAACAATGTATACCATTATCTCTAGAAAAGCAAGAAACTCGAACAAGTTTCCTTCAGTGGGGTGATAGTGGCCACCATGTGGCTAGCTGGCCTGTATAAACAAAGCAAAGAAAATGTCACCATAGAAGAGAACACCTTAAAAATTTAGCATTCAACCTTCAAGAAAATATTAAGCACAATCATGCTAACTAAGTTACATTCTAAAATGCTCAGGTTGTAGATAACTCGTGAAAACAAATGGAAAGAAAAAGACAAAATATATAATAAATAATGTATAATAATTAGCTGGAAAATTGCATCATAAAAGAAACAAGAGCCACATTGTGGGAATATCACTGCTCTTGTTTTTTTTGCACATTGTCACCAGGTGGTTTTTGTTTATTGTGCAAGAAAGACATAAGCTTATGCATGAAATTTTAGATGTTTTTCATGTAGAACAATGTTGGGACCATTTTGAATAAATGAATTTATTAAAAGCACAAGAACCTTTTAAATTAAGTGCAAGAGTGATGCATGTTGCATATCAAGTCTTTATCTTATTCCCTGTAAGTTATTTGTCTCCAGTGTCATAGGATTCATCGTTGGATCTAAAGAAAATATGAGTTAAATTCAAAACATGCTTATGATTGGTCCAAAATAAGTGCCAGGTGCCACCTTGTCCAAGTCCAGATCGTAGTCTTCAACTTTAAAAAGATATAATTTTAATAATCGAGTAATCCAAGAAGAAAAGGGTATTTTGATTTAATTGTTGGTACGTACAGATAGCCATTATTACTTACAACTCCACTACAATTGAAGCTCTCTCAATAAATAATGGAGAGAAACATTCTCAAAAATGGAAAAACATCTTATTGATTTCCCCCCATCCTAAACATCAAAAACATTATCAAACATGCCGAAACATTTTTCTTTAGAATGACTCCACAGGCTTGCGGAAAATTGCGCTTGCATACACTGTTGTTGACCCTAGTTCCTCCTCAATTCGTAAGATCTGCAAAGGTGTTCATAAAGATTGGAAATAAAAGGCAGAAAAAAAATTGATTCCAAACAAATTAGAAGAGCAGACTATAAAAGCACATGATCATATTTTTAAGGTCGCTCAGACTTGCAATGAGTACCTGTCTTGATTTAGCCCTAATGATGAAGAAACGTAACCCTTATAGATCATAAGTGAATTTATACCTTAAATGCTTCATGATAATTAGAAACTTTCAATCTTCATGTTAATAACAGAACAAGGATTAAATGATCAACTCCATACACACTAAGGTTTCACATTCGACACATATTTAACTTGCTAATCTCTCTACACACATTAATGCACCAAATACTCAAAAATGAAAATTATTGTGGCCAAGCCCACTACTAGATTTGCAATAAAGGTGTCTTATGTTTTTCCACTCCATACACACAATGAGAGAAACATTAAAAATACACATAAATATCACATGTGACATAAAATATCAAAAACGATGGAAACAAAGAGACTTGGAAAAACAAAATTAAATCAATACTTGCAATAAATTTTCATCACTCCCCATCCAGCACGTTTGGAAATCTTTACTACTTCAATAATTTCAGTAACATAACCAATTTGGTTCACCTACAATAGGTTGGAAAAATTTATTAGAAATCATATGTCACATCAACAACAAATATACAAAATTAAGGATCAATCTATTTACCTTTAGTAAAAGAGCATTGCAATATTTTTCATTGGTCGTCTTTCGAACACGTTGCACCAATACATGTGCATATATCAATGATAATTGAAACACAAGTAGAAAAAATGAATAATAGTCCGGGGAAATGAAAAATGTTAATGATTAAACTAAAAGAAAGTGTCAAAATATAAGCACGTACCTTTTGATTTGTCACCAATAGATAATACCCAACAATTTGAACCTTTTCCCCATTTGTGGTTTTAAACTGTGCATAGTGAGACCAATCATCTTGATCAAATGGGTCATCTATAGATACAATTGGATAATCCTCAATAAACAATTTGTAAAGCTTGATTAGCTCAGATCTTGATATCTTCTAGCTACCATTATTATTATGTAATGATCCAATTCCAACGTAATAAGACAATTATATCCAAATAAATAACATAATTTCTCTAATGGGTTTCCTTCTAATTAAGGCCTCTTTTGTTTATCTCTTATTTACAAGAGATAAACAAAACATGCTTATGATTTGGTCGAAAGTAAGTGCCAAGTGCTACCTTGTCTAGGTCTGAATGGTAATCTTCAACTTTTTAAAAATATAATTTGAATAATCGAGGAATCCAAGAAGAAAAGGGTATTTCGACTTTATTGCAAGTACATACACATAGCCTTTACTACTTCCAGCTCCACTGCAATCGACGCTTTCTCCAAAAAAAACGGAGAGAAACATTCTAAAAAATGGCAAAACATCTTATTGATTTCCCCACATCCTAAACATCAAAAAAATTCTTGAACATGCCAAAACATTTTTCTTTAGTATGGCTCTATAAGCTTGCAGAAAATTGTACCTTCATACACTATTGTTGACCCGAGTTCCTCCTCAATTCGTAAGAGATGCAAAGGTGACAATAAAGATTATAAATAAAAGGTAGAACAAATAACTGATTTAGGAAAATAAGAAGACTAGATTATAAAATAACCTAATTATATTTGGAAATTCTCTCAGATCTACAAGGGTCACCTCGCACTTACTTTCTGGATGGTAGTCTTCAACTTTAAAAAAATATAATTTGACTAATCGAGGAATCCAAGAAGAAAAGGATATTTCGACTTTATTGTTGGTACGTACACATAACTTTTATTACTTCCAGATCCACTGCAATCGAGGCTCTCTAAAAAAAATGGAGAGAAGTATTCTCGAAAATGGAAAAACATCTTATTGACTTCCCCACATCCTAAACATCAACAAATTTCTCGAACATGCCAAAACCTTTTTCTTTAATATATCTCTACAGGCTTGCAAAAAATTACGCCTGCATGCACTATAGTCAGCCCCAGTTCCTCCTCAATTCATAAGAGCTACAAAGGTGACAATAACGATTGTAAAGAAAAGGGAAAACAAATAAATGATTCTAGAAAAATTAGAAGACTAGATTATAAAAGCATCTTATTATATTTGGAAAGTCGCTCGGACCTGAAAGGTACACTTGTCTTGATTTGTCCCTGATGATGTAGACAAACAACCCTTATAGATTAGAAGTGAACTTATAACTTAATTGCTTCATGATAATTAGAAACTTTCAATTCTCAAGTATATAACAAAACAAGGATTAAATTCTTGACTCCATACACACTAAGGTTTCACATTCGATACATCTTGAACTCACTAATCTCGCTACACACTTTAAAGCAACCAAGTACTGGAAAATGAACATTACCATGGCCAAGCCCACTGCCATATTTGCAATAAATGTGTCTTCCATTTCACCACTACATACACACATTGAGAGAAACATTAAAAATTACACATGAGTATCACATATGACGTAAACTTGCATAAATGAGCGAAAAGAGAGACTTGTAAAAACAACATTAAATCAATACCTGCAATGTCTTGTCATCACTCCCCATCCAACACGTCTAGAAATCTTTACTACTTCAATAATTTTAGTATCATAACGAATTTGGTTCATGTACAACAAGTTGCAAAAAAATATTAGAAATCATATGTCACATCAACAACAAATATACAAAATTAAAGATCAATTTATTTACCTTTATTAAAAGAGCACTACAATATTTTCATTGATCGCCTTTCCAACACGCTGCACTAGTACATGTGCATATATCAATGACAATTGAAACAAAAGTAGAAAAAAGAAGATGACGATGAAACACAACCTCGGGCAACGAAAACTCTCAATGATTAAATTGAAAGCAGGTGTCAAAAGGCAAGCACATACCTTTGGATTTGTCACCAATAGATAATCCCCAACAATTTGGACCTTTTCCCCAATTGTGTTTGTAAACTTTTCATAGTGAGCCCAATCATCTTGATCAAATGGGTCATTTATAGATACAATTGGATGATCTTCAATAAATGATTCATAAATATTGATTAGCTCAGATCTTGATATCTTCTCGTTACCATTATTATTATTATGAAACAATCTAATTCCAAGGTAAGAAGACAATTATATCCAAATAAATAACATAATTTATCTAATGGGTTTCCTTCTAATTAAGGCCTCTTTTGTTTATCTCTTGTTTACAAGGGAAATAAGGGTGTAAAACTCGAGGGATAATGGTCATGTTCCTTCTTCATGCATTGAAATTATTTTTTTGATGTTAAAAAAGTCCACATGTCAATGCACATGTTAATTATAGAGAGCACACTAAATGCATTGCATTGGTATCAATAATGCAAAATAGAGACTCACCTCCTCCTTGAAGTTCAAATCATACTTTTGATCCTTCTTAGTGTAGAACTTAGAAGCAGTTACATCCATGCCAATAACAACCTGGAAATTGAAATAATATTTTATGAGTAAGTAACCAAGTAACTAATCTCAATTTTATAGCTAATAAAAAGTCCACAAAGGAAAATAATAAAACTTAAAAAGAATGACAACCTTGCCAATATAGCATTCTTTCTCAATGGAAATCTTCAATAATTCTTTAATACAATAAGAATTACAGAAGAAAAAAATGTCATAGTTTAATATTCACTCTTAATTCAATGAAGCACCTAAATGTTTGGAGAAAAGGCTCCTTCGTCTCCAAAATTTGTTGCATCTCGACCATACTTCTTCTTAATTAGAGCCTGGAAGATCCACAAAAGGTTGGGAAATTTTACGAAATCAATGCCAAAACAGAATATTTATTAAGAAGGAAAACTAAAAGTAGATTATGCACATATTCTCTAGTTTAGTGTTCAAAATTTATTTATAAAACAAATGTGAATAGAAAAACATTGGTGAGGTGTCCTTGTAAACAATTCCTTCTTTCTGAGACCAAATTTCAAGGGCTTGATGGGATGGAACAACAAGAGAGACATAGTAACTGTGAAATGAATCTACATGTAACATGATATTGTCCAAATAATGGCACAAATGGTGAAATAAGTTAGAATGGAAGTGAATAAATGGGATGCAGATGCAACAAAGAGGAAAATAGAGGAACTACTTCTAGTTAATTCTATGGAAAAATCTACCTGGTTGGTCTTGGGAAATGCCTTGCACTTCAAGGGTACATGGCAAAAGGAATTTGATTTTTAGGCAATTTTCAGTAGAGAACCCACTACTGCATACTAGATATTGCTACAACCTAACTTGATTGAAACTTCTATTACATATTAGATATGGAAATTAAAAAAAATTAACTTCACAATAATACCTCCCCAACTCAATAACCTTGGAATTCAATAAAGGAAAAGATGAATCTAATACTTAATATTACTAATCATTGCACATTCTTAACAATGGATTTCACTAAATATTTGGAAGATACAAGGATAATAATGGATGCAGTGACGAGTACAATATTTTCGATGTCTACATTGCTATCAAAGGAAAAAAATGTATTCTTTTGAATTTCAAGTTAGCAAACACAGGAGCATACTATTGACTTTGATTGCATGGGCATAGCTTCAACACGAGTTCAAAGGGAGTAGGAAACAAGATTGCATTTTCACTGATAAAGACGAGTGGAAGTAGTAGAGAGGTCAAGGAACAATCCAATTTTCAATATTAGATATAGTCTCCTTCATTTGCAACCTGCCCTCTACTCTACTACTCTTTTGACATGAAGATGAGTGAAATGTTTCACTCAAAACACATTGGCTCAAAAATATTTCAATTAGTGTATACCAAAATTAATGACAATTAACCTTCTTGATGAAGATACAATATTGTATTGTATTGAAAATTCTCATCGAGGTATGCTTTAGAAAAAGCCATTTTTAGGACATAGGTTTCTATCCTTAGCTAATTTTTAAAAAGGATATTTTGTTCCATTATACCTTGTACTTTTTTTAGTATAAAGGAAATAAATTTCAACATAATGTTTCACCATTCATTTCTTAAAACTAAAAAGAAAATGAAATTGAAGGTTCTATGGAAAATAAGAATAAAATCTCAATTCTTTGACTTGGAAAAGTGCTCCTCATAATGAAAAGAATGGTGAAAACCATAAATCCTAACTATAAATTTCTCTTTTTCTTCTAGATGCAAAATTCTCACAAATATGAACCATTCCAACAATGCTTTTGACTTTGCTAGAAATAGAGTGCTCAAAAATGCCAAAATTGGACTAAAACAACACATTTTTCTCTTACAATTGACGTGTTCCTTGTCTATAATGAATAATACCATCACCAACTCATAAAAGGAATATCTTAACTTTATGTGGTTTCATTATTTGATCCCTTGGAGGAAAATGAAATTCTTGTGAAAATAAATTGCCTCTAAAGAACAATGCCAAAACTGCTAGCACAATGACAAAAATGATGATGTTGAGAAAGAAATTAGAATGGAGAGGCTTATTTTGGCTTCCCCCTAAAGCTAGGTATTCAACTTGCATTTTGTCCTTCATGGCCTTAGACAATTCCTTCTACACTGAAATACGAAGGGTCAATCCCCTGTACTCTCAACTTCTTATTTAACTTACCTATTATTAATTGTTGGAAACATTGTGCTATAGAAAATTCATGTAAAGAAAATACATGATGATGATGGTCTAAGCTTGCATGCCATCAAAATTTACATTAGAAAAATCACATCTAACAAGGGTAGATTTTATTTCATGGCCCATACGAGAGGGAATGTACTCTGGAAGATCTCAAGTTTGTGTTCAATTCACACAACATTTAATGGGGAAAATAACAGAAGATAGTGATGGACATAAAAATGTATATTTACCTTCTCTTCAGTTGCACCATAAGAGTACTTGATAGTTACAAACTTCTTTGGTGCTAGTGTTTGAGGATCATACGCAATGGAAACTTCTTGAATTGCACATCATTCTAAAATTTCATTAGTATTGACCTTGAGTAGAAAAATAACAATAACAATAAACAAAACTATATTTTAAATGAGACTAATCATTTCCTTGACACTAATAAATAAAAATTATACTGCCATGAATGAAATTCCATATCCTTATTTTAGTTAAAAAATGCAAACACTTGTCATTTAATGTTACGACTCTTGAGAAAGAAGAAAAAAAATTCCTCAAAGCAAACATAAATTAGATTTCAAAGCCCCACTTTTGTTGGTTCTAGGATGATCATGGATTGTACTTACAAAAATGATGCAATCTATGCTTTAGATGCTTTCAATGAGATATTACTTTCCATCTAATAGTTCTTATCTAGATCAAACATTACTCTCTAATATCCAAAAATAGTAACTGATGTCAACCCATGGAAAACAATTCTTCATGAGAATGAGTCAACCTGTGAAAATAATATGAATAGAAAAAAAATTGTGGGATTGCACATTACACTCCTAAAACATTCTCTCTTTAGGATAGAGATGCCCTATAAGTTTTGGTAAGTTATGTTACAACTTGATATGAATTTGGGAAGGTTGAAAGATTCCAATGGTCTCATGGGCAGAAAGTTGTTTGATTTATATCATTTCACTGAAATTTCCAAGGCTATAAAAATGTACCAATCATACTATTCTGGTTTGTTCTATTGTTGTTGTAGAGAAATCATGGAGCCAAGCTCTTTCTTTTTGAATTATTATACCAAATAAAAAAAAATACGTCAATGATGAGGGTATTTATATGACGACGAATCCTAAAGAGAGTTACAGATCTCGGGTTTTATATTGAATATATCGATAAGCATGAGAATGTATCTACAATATTCAATAGGGAAAGTAGATTTTTTGGGCTAAAAGGCATACAATGTTCAATTGTAGGGAGTATCCTATACATGAGGTTTTATTTCTTTACTTGGCGATGGTATGGGGATGAATATGGTGTGCAAGGGTGTGCATAATTTTTTTGATTTCCTTCAGAATGGGTTTCATGAAATGGACGTTATGAGTGCTTCTGGAAATTCTATGTAGACAAGAAACCCACAACTTTGAATTGGATTGAAGGGCATAGAAAATTAGTTGTGTGTGATGCTCTCATCACCAAGGCAGTTGTTAGCAAGCTTTTGAATACAATTGTTCCTATTATTTTTAAGTTGAACATTCTCAAGAACTTAATTGGATCTACAATAGTTGGTACCATGGGAGCCTTTAATGCTCACACATCCAAAATTGTCTTTGCTATATTTATTAGAACTGGCTAAGATCCTTCTCACAATGTTGAGAGTTCTCATTATATTATAATGATGGAGGTTTCCAATGGTGGCAAGTATTTTCATGTATCAATCACAATGCCTTGTATTAAGGTGGGAACTATGGGAAGAGAAACGAAGATGGCTTCACAAGTTGATCGATAAAATAAATGAATAACTTGTAATTGTGGGCCCTCTTGGTCTTATAATTAGGGTTGAAATATCCTTTGGCTTGTAATATATGAAAGCATTAAAGTATTAAATCACTTGTGTTACCACACAAACCAATACCTTAGCTCAAAGTCCCAAACATAGACATGTGCTATCCAACTCACTTCACTATCACCTCACCAACTCTCCCCTTCATAGTATCTGGCATTCAAAGGCCTTGCAACAATGTTTTATTCTCCAATAAAATCTTTCTTTTTCTTTCCAACTGAGCACACAAGCCCCATACCTCCACAACATCACCTAAGAGAGACATTCCGAGGCCACATCCAACATCCAAAGGCTCTCGAACGGGCTAGTTTCCTTCATCAAATATGCAAGAAAAAGCTCAATTCCCAATATCTCGAAATGGTGGATATCCTTCATATGAACCAGTGAATATTGCTTTAAAAGTGGATGAAACATCATAAAAACAATTCCAAATCAATTCCATATTTCAATAATTCAACGAAGTAAAGCGCTCCTATAAGATAAATCCTCAATCTTGGCTTCATGAACAATGTATAAGGGTGACACATATCTCCAAACCTGACATGAGGATCATCTATTCCTCCAAAGGCTCACATCCTTCCCAATGTGGACAAGCAATTAAACAACCTAACCAAAGTATTAAAAATTCTCACAAGTTTGTTGATTTGCAATCTAGGATGAGGCGTCAAACAGTTCACCTCCAAGCCACTAAGAAGGCTCATTGAACAAGGCCAATCATCACAAACAGCTCCACACAGATATATACATATTTGTCTACTTCCAAAAAAATCAACCCTGGTTTCTACTCATACATGTTGGCATCCAAAGTAAGTGATATGGATGTTCACCCTTCAAAAACCACACCTTATATCCCAAGCACCTTCATTTTGATCTTCCACTTGGGGCTCAAATTAAGTTGAATAAACATCCACGTTTGAGCTCACTATAGCTCCTAATCAGAAATAAGATCCATAACTTACGTCCATATTCCCCTCTTCATATTCTCAACACTTTATGCATGTGAAGTTTGAACCATGCATGTGGATTTTAAGGGTTGTAGTTAGAGATTTAGACACTTTGTTGACAAGATATATACAAATTTGTTTACATCTGATCTAAAAGCCTTGAACTTGTTATTGAGATGGTAAAATATGAAGGTAATTATGAAGTATTTAGCTACACAATAATTATATATGCTCCATACATCAAGCATAGTACTGGTTGTTGTTACCACCTCACCAGTCATTTCATTTGTATGTACCATTGAAGCTTTCACAGGGGATTTTGAAGCTACCTCAAGTTCTAAGTTATTGACCCCTTAATAGATAAAACTAGAGTCTTCAGATACATTAACAATCAAATTTTATGGGTGGAAAGGGTTATGTATGTTATTTTCCTAGTATGTGCATATAAAAACCTTTGCATATTTAAACAACACTAGCCATGAATACCATCCTTCAGAAAATCCTCAGCTAAGTTGCAACTCCTGTGTTTGATTTACTAATGCATTCATCATCTTTGAGAGGAAAACACTCTAACATATTTTTTCATATATTTATTCGAATATCAACATAGTTGAATATTTCATTACTGATATTGTGTAGGAAGAAAGCACCCTTTCCATAACATTCCCTCTAGAAGAATGCATTGAAATCAACAATATCTCTAGAACAATGTTAATCCATGGCCTTTTCTTCCAACAAATGTAGATGTGAATGGTGAGCACCAGTATTGCAGCAATAATGCTGCAAATCTTGTGGCTTCCTACTTTACTTTTATCAACCCGGTAGTTCGTAACAAACTTGGAAGTGACAGTGTTGTATGCACAAGTACTAGTTCTTACTGCAGGCTGTCGCTTGGTCAGCTTGAGCAAGATCACTAGGAGCTCAAGCCAACTTTTATGATTTCCAGAAGAAGCTTTATGTGTGATGAAAGAAAGGAAAGCTCACTCTACAAAGGCTACTCTATTTGCAGAAAGGAAAAGAAGACTGAAATGTAAAGTAAACCTAGCAAACCCTAATTAACCAAATAACCCTATTTTTGCAGAAAGAGAGATGAAAAACCATAAAATGAATGCCATTACCTACTTAGGAAGTAAAAAACATCTATTCAAGCTATTTCTAGGAGGAAATGAGAAAAAAAACATCTTTTTGGGTTTTTATGTATTTTATGTGAAATTGTCATGCATGTAATTTATTTGTTTGTGGATGTGGCAGCGATTAGGTGGCGATGGAGGGTGAATTTGGAGTTTGCAGAGGTGTAGGAAGTTGTGGATGGGTCCTAAGAGACCTCTGGTAACCTTCTAGAGGCTTTCCCTACAATTGGACTTCAAAAAGTCACCTATAGGAATTTATACAGGAGGCTGCAGGGGATCTCTAGGAGGTCTACACGAGGATCTACCGGAGGATGCTGAGAGGTGTTTTAGAGGTTTTGAAGGTGGGAAAATGGTTGGAAAGGGTAGCTGAAGGCTAGAAGGATGTGTTAATGTGTCTAAGGTCCATCTAGAAGGATTAGGAAAGAGAGAGGTGGTTGGATTTGTTCAAGGAAAGGGAGGAAAGTTTATGAGAAAAGTGCAAAAAATTAGGGCAGATTTATGAGGGGCTATGAATGACCTGTGGAACATGTAGAAAAGAGAGATGGTGGTGGCTGCTTTATTGACTTATTATGAGTAGATATTTACTGCAAGAGAGCTACAAATCAAACACTGAAACTGAGCAAGCAAAGAAACTAACTGCACGAAAAAAACAGAACTGTATCTCATGTTAACCTAAATTATGATCTAGGAAAATAAAATGCTGAACAATGCTATATGGAAAGGAAAGCATGAATGGAGATTTATTGCAGAAATAGAAATGAGCATGATAAAATAGATTTGAAGCAAATCATTAACCTCTAAATCAAACTACAACACTAGAAATTGCATGGAGAAGGCAAATCTGTGTTTTTGTGGTAGCAAGTGGGTCTTGACCTCAGTTCATGGTCCCAAAGGGAGGAAAGGAGGTCAAGGCTCTATTGATGGCCCTTTTGTATCTTTCTCTTATCACTATTTAACCTACTTCAGCAAACTGAAATGGAAACAACTATGTAAATCACCAAAAAAAACCTATTCTAACCAAGGAAGAAACCTATCTAACAACAACTAATTCATAAACTGCAACAAAATATATAAACACAAAACAAGAGGTGCTGGGCAACTTGGGTTGGACCCTAATCCAAGAGCTTCATCCCTCCAAGGTAACTCAGTGTTGGCTCAGAAAAGATTTCATCTTCATTATCAAAATAATAGTCACATTACATGAAACTGTCCACAATTGTAAGCTCGAAATGAGCTAAGCAAAAGCTGCAACAAAAGTGAGAAAATTTGATTAACATCCAACAACCTAATGTGGCCCTAGGACTCTCTACTTATACAACTAGAGCTCCCAACAACTCTCCTAAAATCAGGGAGGCTTGGCACCCAGGGCTTGAGATAGACAACAATTAACCTTCACTTGCTCGGCTGCCTCTTTGATGCATTGATGTGGCTGCTTGTGCTCTGATCTTTTTGAAGGAGGATTCGAAGTAGGGAGTCATCAATGAGGGGGACACCCTCCTATAAGTCCTCTCCCTTGACTTCCTCGAATATTAGCTACCAAATTCTCATTAAACCTTTGAATTTGTCTCAAAATTGACCAAAAATCTACATAAAGCACACATTAGACTTCATGGCATAATGACTATCCCAACTCACTCTATTAGCATAAATATAATAAAAAACATGCAATAAAATAATGAGAATGGTGGATTAAGCTAAGTTAGGAGGCCAAATGAGCCCATATTATTACCCATTTATGGGGCACATCATCACCCCCCTACTGAATGTGTTGCTCATCCTCTGAGTAACTAGTCTATCTCCTCATCTTTGACGGCCCTGATGGTATCCCTGACATCCCATGCTTCGGATGTGAGATCCTCTTCCTTATCATGGAATCCTACCTTTCTGTCCACCTCTTCCCACTGCTGTCGCTCTTCTTCCTCTTTTCCACCTTCCAGTAGGCCTAGCAGTAGTGGAGGACTCAATTTGAGGCCAATCCAATTGGCCTTCAAACTCTGCATAGAGTGCTTGTACAATGGCACTCTCCTTAATGATTCTTTCATCCTTGTTGGGGAGTGATACTCCTTGATTTGCAGACTGTGTGGGAGAGTGTTTCACCTCCTCATACAAGCATGAATACAATCTTCGCCAAGTAATCTTTCCAAGTCTTCAAAATGTGCAATGCCCTGGGCCTGCTCATTGATATACTTAGGGGCACTTTGAGGATTAGTTGCAAGCAGCTGGTAGACACTAATGAGAGCCATCGGGTCTGCTGGCTCAGCTCGGATCATTAAGGGTTCATTTTGCTCATTTTCCATCAACTTTTTGATTTCTATTGCCCTTTTCTCCTCATGATTCATCCATGATTCCATGGCCATCAGTTGCAAGTCCCCTAGCCTAGCATTGGGGTCCCATAGGTTCATATCAGTGAGGGCCAAGTTATGCAAATAAAACTCTGCTATCTTTGCCTTGTCTTCTGCTGAACTTTGGTCACATAGGTTTTTAAACTGTTTGTAATCTTGGAAAGGCATGGTGCCTCTCTGTGCCAAAGTCTTGATTTGAAACTGCAGCCATTGGTCTTTGAGGTATACTCCATATGATTTTGCTGGTGTCCTGCACTGTAGCGCCTCCATAGACTAGTTGGCCATGCATGCCAATTGTGTCTCCTTTTCTTGCAGTTGTTCCCTTAACAACTCATTTTTTGTTTCTAAGTTAGATCTTCTGATTTCCTCTCTATGTCTTACATCACTTAACTCCCTACCCATCTCTCTAAGCTGGTTCTTCATGTGGCCAATATCCTCTACCCCCTTAGATTTGGAAATTTGCATCCATCTATGGCTCCTTATTCTTTCTTTCTCCAGCTCAAAGAAAAGTGGGACTGCAAATTTCTGTGGAATGATTTTTCCCCTTTCAAGAAGGTTGTAATAAGAGCCCAAACTAGGCTGGGGGTCAGGTTCTTGTGTCTCTGTTGTTTCATCCTTCCCCTTGGTCTACTCTTCTGCCCTTTTCTCAAGTTTTTCGGTCTCTTGTAGCTTTGTTAGGGTCTCTTGTAGAGCAGTGTGTGCCTCCTATAGGATTTTTTTTGAGTCCTATAGTTTTTTTCTTTTCTTCCAAGTGGAAGATCTAGGACTTCCTCTTTCATAAGTGATGGGGGTTTTGGAGGGAGATTCTTCCCTTTTGACAGTAGGGGAATCTTCAATTATGATAGGCTCTTTTGAGGATGGTTGTGGCTTCCCTGTTTTTATTCTTGTGCTTTTTTGAGCCCTGAAATACATTGATGGTTTCCTATTCCTCTTTTGTTTGGGTTTAACTGGGGTGCTGAGGGTAGCAAGAACAATTGCTGCCTGCCTTTCTAGAGTATCATGAGACACTTCTGTCTTCTTTTCCCCTTTTTCCTCTTCTTTTGTCTTCTTTGCCTATGCTAGCTTTGTTCCCTCTAGCTCTGTTTTGGTTTCCTTCTCATCTTGTTTAGTTTCTTCCTTCTCTGTTTTAGTCTTTTTCTTCTCTGTTTTAGTCTCTTCCTTCTCTGTTTTGGTTTCTTCCTTCTCTATTTTGGTTTCCTCCTCATCTTCCTCTTTTTGCTCTTCCCCTCACTTTCAGAAGGACTGAGGTCATATGTGAGGGCCTTTATATCATCTTCTCTTGTCATATTTCTGAAGATTTCCCAAGCTATGGGGATTGTGAAGGTGTGGAGGGCTTCCTCCACCAATAGTTTAATTAGTCCATGGTGAGCTAATTGATCTGGACCTCCTGCCTTCAACTTAATGCTGGAGTCTATAAGGGACTGTAGGAGAAAATAGGGAATGCTGAGTTTTTGAGGTGTGGGAGTGTCCATGCCATATCTCAGCTCATGAAGAAGTCTAAAATGGTAGCCATAAACTATGCTATACCTCCCTTCACATGAAATGTACTTGATGATTTGGTAACTGACCTCATCCCAAGGGTAAGGTATGCTTGTTCTTCTAATGCCATTTTTGTCTTCTACAGGATGTTCATCTGGTTGGAAGAAGGTTTTCTTGGCAACTTGACCTAGTGGCTTTTCATCTTCATTTCAGGGTATTCCAAGTGGAAGACTAGTAACCCTACTGATAAAGTTTGGGGTGATTTCCATGGTGAGACCTCTGAAACTAACAGTGGCAAGGGTCTTTGAGTGGGGTACCAAAGAAAGGGAAAACTCCTGAGCCACGTCTTCATCAAACCCTCTAAATTTTTCGAAGAATGGCATCCAATTGGCTCTGGTGAAAATGGCTACTATCTCGGGATGTTCATGGAACCTGACTGAATTTATGGGCTCCTTCCTCATGAATCCCCCTTCCATTTTTCTTGCACCCTATTGGAACACCTCAGGTGGAGGAGACAAGAATTTTTGCAGAAATAGGAAAATAGAGAAACACTGTGTTTTTTTCAAGAAACTGGGATTTTTTTTTAATGAAATTCCTCTTCTTTTTCAGGCTTAATTCTTCCTTAAAATTGCATCACTCCTTTCACATATGAATATCCAAGTTGGGTTTGTATAGAGCCTACCTCTTCAAGTCCGAATTTGAGCAAAAACCACGTGTTTTCTCCTGTAAAACTGCTTACTGCCCCTCCTATAGAAATGGGTGTAGGTTCTCCTGTAGAACTTGTTACTGCTCCTGTAGAACCCAATAATGCTCTTGTAGAATGCCGATAGGAGGAGGAGGACTAAAAACGATAGAGAACGATCGTTTCGAGGCTACGGAGGTGGTATGGAGCTTGCTGCAGCTACAGGGATGATGATGAAATGGAAGCAAAGGTGGTGGAGGAGTTCGAGGGGGAGTACTTATGTCTATTTTGAGATATTTCCGGCGATGATGTGAGTTGGCAAAAAGGGTACGTTGCCATTATTCGGACCGTTGGTCCCCACTGCCATGTCATCATGACTCCTCATGACTTCTTCCCGCAATCACTTCCCATCATTTTCATCGGAGTTTATACACCCACCACTACCTATCCTTTGGATTTTCTGTGAGTTGACTAGGCACACGTGTGGTGGGATCTTCGGATGGCCGCAGTCGAACTGGATGAGGGTGGCCAGTTAACTGGCCACCTTTCTGGTTTAACCCTAACCATCTCATTTGTTCATGCAATTTTTGAATTATACAGATGCAATAGAGGAGAGGGTTAGACACTTACCTGCAGGTTGAATGTTCGTGCTGCAGTGCTGCTTGGTTCTGTTGCTGCTGCATGCTCGGATTTCAGTGCTACATGCATGTATCCCTTTTGCTATATGCTTTTTGCTTCTTGATATGTGGCTCATTTGTTTTGTACATGTACCCTTTGGCTGAATCTTGCTTCGGACATCCTCTGCATTCCTGTGGCTGCACCTATTTCTCTGCTGGAGCTTGATTTTAAGGGGATCAACTGCTACAAGAAATCCTACAGGAGCTCTTGTAGCTGCTTCTCCCTCTAAAATTTTTAGCTGATTCTTGTGCTAGGAGCTGTGAGGATGCTACTAAAGATACTAATGGTAATGGAGAGGTATTTGGTAAGCTGTAGGTGAGTTGTGGAGGCGTTGTTCTTTTTATTTCCTTATATTTTTTTAAACCTGTTTCTGAGTTTTTTCTGCACGAAGGAAAGAAATCAATGGAAATGAGGTGGTGCAGGTGTGGGATGGAGGGTTAGGATGGTGGATAGCTGTAGGATGGCCTACATGATCTCTATGAAAATCCCCATCTCCTCAAACTATTTTTAAAAGCTATTTCAGGCTCTCTGTGATTTCTACAGGAGCCTCCTGTAGGATACATAGTCTTCAGAAAAAAACATAGAGAGGTGGAAAAAAAGGTCAGAAATGATGGAGAAGAGGATAGAGGATGAGTAATAGGCTTTGTGGGATTTCCTCTTGCTTCCTGTGGTCCACCTGTAACCTGCAATGCATTTTAAAAGTCAATTTTCTCTTCCTTTTTTCTTTGTTTTTTTTTTGAAAAGACAACTAGGGCACCTCTAGGAGGTTTTCACCCTAATATCGTGCCCTAGGCACCTCCAAGGGAGGTTTTCACCCAGGGATCTTATTCTCTCTCTCTTTTTGTTTTTGCCATTACTAGGCTGCCTCAAAAGAGGTTTTCAACCCAATGATGGGACTCAAGTGCCTCATAAAGGTTTTCACTTGAGTCCTTATTATTTTTTATTTTCTCTTAGTGAGTGGGTGGAGTGGAGGCTGAGACCTGCTCCACTACCAACACTGTCTTATTCAAATCTTCAATGAACTCTCGCTTGGAGAGGGGCTTCTCGTAAATTTTCAACCTATGTCTGTTGACAATCATGGGGATGGCTTCCTCATCAATGGTTATGATCAGAACTAAACCATTTTCATTGCATTTTTCTACAGTGTTGGGTCCTAGCCATCTTGTCCTTATCTTGCCTTTGAAATATTTATACCTTGAGTCATAGAGCAGTGCCCAATCTCCTTCTTGGAATTGCTTCTCCTTGATATTTTTGTTGTGCCATATCCTCCTTCGAAGCTGTACTACCTGTATGTGGAGAAGGGTCTGAAATCTTTGTTCATCCAATCCATTGAGCTGGAGTAACCTTTCCCTTTGTGCATGGCTGAGGTCTAGAATCCAGCCGAGCTACCATCCTTAGTGTGCATTCTTCCCATAGACCAGTTCATAGGGTGTGAACCCAGTGGTGGTCTTCCATGTGGTGTTGTAAGCCCAGGTGGCCTCAACTAGTCTATCCACCCAATCTTTTCTGCTGCTGCTCACTACCTTGGTTAGAATTCCTTCCAAAGCTCTGTTAGTGAATTCCACATACCCATTGGCTTGTGGATGGTAAGGGGTGGAAGTCCTCTGCTTGATTTTATGATGTGTGAGTAGGTCTTCAATCAAATTGGAAGTGAACTGATTGCCTTGATTTATAACCCGTTCTCTTGGATATTTGAACTTATAGAAGATGTTCTCTCTTAAAAACTCAACTAATTTTTCCTCTGTTGCCTCCTTGATTGCTTTTGTATCTGCCCATTTCGTTAGGTAATCAGTGCACACAATGATGTATTGCCTTTGTTTTGAAGGAGGGTTGATAGGACCCACAAAGTCCATGCCCCACTTCTCAAATGACTCAAAAGTCACTTGAGTTTGCATGGGCATCTCATACTTTGGAGTAGGTTTCCCCATCCTTTGGCACCGATTGCATTGGCTGGTATATCTCTTCACATCTTGATTAAGAGTGAGCCAATAGTAACTTGCTTGCAAGATTTTGAAGGCAGTCCTTTTGGCTGCAAAATGGCCTCCACAAGGCCCGTCATGACAGGTTAGGAGAATGTCAAAAACTTCCTCCTCCCTGACACATCTTCTCAAGATCTGATATGGGCCAAGTTTGAAGAGATTTCCCCCAATCCAAGTGAAAGGGGCACTTTTCCTCATGATCTTGCTCTTCTCTTTTGAGGACAAGTGTGGTGGGAATTGTGCTGAAACCAAGTAATGTGTTATATCAGCAAACCATGGAGAGAGTACTGAGATAGAAAATAGGTGCTCATCTGGCATTTGATCATCCACCATTCCTTCCTCACCTGCAGGAAAATCTACTATAGACAAAAAGTCAGCAACAACATTTTCTTTACCAAGCTTATCAACAATGGTTAAATCAAACTACTGCAATAAAAGAAACCATCTAATAATGCGAACATTTACATCTGGTTTATTCATTAAATACCTAATTGCAGCATGATCGATGTGTACAAAGGTTTGATAGCCTGTGATGTAATGTTTGAACTTATTTAAGGAATGCACTATAGTTAGGAGTTCCTTCTCGGTGACCGTGTAGTTTAACTCTGCCTTGGACAAATTTTTACTTAGAAAGTATATGGTATAAGGTAACCTTTCATCAATCTGCCCCAAGGTTGCTCCTATTTCTTTGTTCGAGGCATCTGTGTGAATGTGGAAAGGTAGGGCCCAGTTTGGGCCTCTCAAAATTGGGGCAGTCACAAGTTTGATTTTCAAGGTATCTAGGGCTTCTTGACAGTTTTCAGTCCATATGAACTTGACATATTTTCCCAAAAGACCAAACAACGGAGAGGATAACTTACTGAAATCTTTAATGAATCTTTTGTAATATCCTACAAAGCTTAGGAGACTTTGGACATCTCTTACCTTTTTAGGAGGTTGGACCCTTTGGATGATGGCAATTTTGTTGGGGTCCACCTGCAATCCTTGTTGAGATATTGCATGACCCAGCATGGTCCCTTCAGTCATCAAGAATTCACATTTTTCCAGACTGAGGGATAGGTTCATTTCAATACACTTGTCCAAAACTTTTCCCAGGTTAGATAAAGCTTCTTGGAAGCCAGAACCATAAGGAGTAAAATCATCCATATATATTTCCACTGCATCATGAACCAGTTCAGAAAATATACTCAATACTGCTCTCTCGAAATTGGCAGGAGCATTGCACAAACCAAAAGGAAGGACCTGATATGCAAAGGTACCCCAAGGACAAGTGAAAGTGGTCTTATCTTGGTCTTCCGGGCTGATTTGGATCTGATTGTATCTGCTGAAACCCATCTAGGAAGGAGAAAAACTTTTTCCCTGCCAGACCATCCAACACTTGATCTATGAAAGGCAAAGGAAAATGGTCCTTTTTAGTGACTTTGTTCAGTTCTCGATAATCGACACAGATTCTCCACTTACCATTTTTCTTTGGCACTAGCACCAAAGGAGAGACCCATTCACTGTCAGAGATGGGGTAGATGAATCCTGAATCCAGTAAATTTTGCAATTCTTCCTTGACAATGTCCTTAAGAGCTGGATTCATCCTCTTTTGAGGCCACCTGACTGGTTTGCAATCTTCCTTAACGTAAATGTGATGAGTGCAAACTAAAGGGTGCACTCCCTTCATCTCCTTATAGCTCCAGGCGAAGGCATCTAAATGTTTTCTCAATAAGCTACACAGTTCCTTCTCCTAGGAGGTGGATAGGGATAAGTTGATTTTCAAGGTTCTTTTTGGGCCAAACTATATATTATTAACACGGAGAGAGGTCATCCGGCACCACAGAGATCAGTTAAGGGATTGTATTGGGTTTCTTTCACTAGATATTCTAATGGCAAAATACTGGGGGTGGCTTTTGAATTAAATTTTCAATGATATCATCCTCATCCTACGATTCCCCACCTATGGAAGTTTCTACTGCACACAGTGGTGCAGAATAGACTTCGTTCTCATCCTCCTCCTCAAACCAGAGAGGTAGATCATGTTCTAGCAAGGGTTGGGCAGGAGGGTATAGGATTAGTTGTTTGGACATATGCCCATTATTGATTGTTATGTTCCCAGCTTGACAGCTGATGTAGGCATCTGTGGTAGCCAACTAGGGTCTTCCTAAGATGAGAGGATACCCAGTGAGCTTTTCCTTTGGCTAGAGAACTAGGAAATCGGCAAGGTACTCCCAAGAATCAATGGAGACCATCACATCCTCCACAATCCCCATAGGGGTCACAATGGAGTGGTCTGCTAGCTGCAGTACTGTCGTGGTCTTTCTAAAGGATCCCTGGAGGTTGAGTTTGAGCATGGTGTCCTTTGTCATCACATTAATGGCATCTCCCAGATCAATCAAGGTATGTGGGATCATGGTGCCATTGATGTGGACATCAACTACTGGGCTTCTAGGGTCTAAATATTTCAGACAGATTACCTGCCCCAACATCAGGTCGGATAGTTGTCCTATGATATTGATGGTTGGGGCATCTCTTCTGTGACTACCTCGATGCCTGAAGCACTTCTCTTTGACCATCTTATTGTATATAGGCACATCCTTTATGGCTTGGAGAAGTGGTATCTTTACACATAACTGTTTCAATTCTCCCAGAAGTTCAGTTTCTTCTAGGGTGGGCTATGTTGTCCCGTATAGTCTCTCAAGAATGGGTGGATTTTCTTTTGGTTCACTTTCCTATTTATCTTCCTCAACCTCTTGAGGGGGAGGCTGGCTATCTGGGAGAACCTTCCCAGATCATAGGTTAATCTCCTGAATCTCCACAGCATAGGTTGGGCATGATGGTTCCCCACTATATACTTGCTGAGCCTATCTGTTGTTTAGGTTCGGGTTCGGTTGAGTAGGCATTTGGGGTTGCCTTGGTGGAGCAGGAGGCAATGGTTGTGGTTGAGCAGGTGGTGGAGGAAAAAGAGTGGGAGGAGAGTTGTACTGGGGCCTCCACCCCTGATGAGATGCATTCCACTGAGGTTGTGGCTGAGCATAGGAGTGAAATGAATGACTGGTGGGTTGGGCATGATATTGAGATGGATATGTCCAAGTAGGAGGTGTTGACCAGGAAGGATGAGCAGGGGGACCCCAAGAAAGTATGGAAGTGGCTTTATTGGGGTTGTAGTATGCCTGAGATGTCCCTTGCATTCCTTGTTGGTATGGTCTAGGTCCATGCGGTCTCCTTTGGTTCATGAAATAGAGTGGTTTAGTGGCTCCTTCGGCCCCTTGGTATACAACTTTAAGTTTGGGCAAGGAAGGGCACTTATTTGTAGAATGATCTTCTTCACAGATTGAACAAACCTCTATAGAGTTCAATGGACATTCGTTCCTAGGATGCCTTCTGGTGCACCTAGGACAAAAAATGGCCAAAGCCCTCTCTGCTTCCTCTTGTTTATTTTTGATATGCAAGGTATCCATTTGCATGACAAGAGTCTGCAGCATCTCACTCTTGAAGTCTTCCAGCATGTTTCCAAGTTCACCTTTAAGGGATGAACTAGATGAGAAGGCACTGGCTGTGGGTTGACTCCCCTACCTCTCTTTTTGGCTTCCCTAGAATAGTTTCTAAAAACAATCTTTATGTCTTGATAAGGTAGTTGGTAGATGCCTCCCCCAGCCAGCAAATGGAGGGCATCTAGAAGGTCTTCTGGAATTCCTCTGAGTAGGACCAACTTCAGAGATTTGGGGTCAAGTGTGCACCTGGCCCTTTTATAACTAAGCTAGAACCTTTCTTCATAATCTTCCAAGGATTCATCACTTCCCATGGTCATTCGGAAGATTTATTCCTTGGTATCTTTTGACCTACAGTAGTCTCGATATTTGTTATTAAAGGCTTGCTGCATCTAAGCCCAAGTTGTGATGTTGTTGCCAGGTAACCCCATGAACCAACGCAATGCTACATCCTTGAGGGTAGTGTTGTGGGGGAAAGTATCCAACTCGGAATGACCCTAACCCACTCTAAGGGTGACAGTTCCTTAACAACAGCTGAAAGCAAAGCTATCTAAAGTTTCTTCTTTATGACATGCAAGAGATAGAAGGAAGAGATCCACTTATCGATGTCTTGCGCAAATGGTCGATCCAATCTCCTTCGTTTGCCGCTTGCTCCCAGATCCAAGTCTTTTAACGGGCCCAGCTACACGAGATCCTGCAAATAAGACAAGAAAAGGAAACTACAAGAGGCATGCATTCATAATCGATTCAAGGATTAGCATAAATCAAAGACGCAAGTAAGACAATACACCATTGAAACACATGCGAATAGAAGAACCTCAAATGCTTTATTAATATATGGAAGTAAGGTTCAGGCGGTGATACAACCATGAGAGGTCCAATCCAGCATCACCTTCCCGACGGAGAGAAATCTCTTCTTCACCTCCCTCAAGCAATCACCCAATGCTCACAACTGTAAACCAACAACAATTCTTTGCACAAAATTCCGGCCTCCAGATCCCATGGGATGAGATCCTTATATAGAGTTTTGGAGTGAAGATAAGTCAGCTTGATGTGTGACTTGTTGTCCTCTTCAACTCCAGTTGTTCTTCAGTTCTTCACTTGGAGTTTCTATCTTCCACTTGGAGTCTTAGAAGCTCTTAACTCATCATTAGGCGAATCTTATCATCAAGTGTCTTTTTAGAAGCTTCCTGGGCACTGGCACTTTGAGAAAAAGATTCCTCCACATGTCCAAGTACGCCCAACGCAGGTAGCCTTTGTTCTACTTGCTATGCAACGCAGGTAGCCTTTGTTGTACTTGCTATGCAGCGCAGATTCCTAGTGGAGCAGCTGCAATGATCCAAAACTGACCTGTTTTTGAGTGTTTTTCAGTGGAGAACTGATTTGCAGTGCTGTGGTTTGCTGACCTTGTTCCTCTAAGGGTAAGAACAACATGTTTAGGGACTTTGGATCCCTTAGATTATTGACATTTCATGCTCTATGCTGTAAGGCACAAAAATGTCTATAACAGTTGCCCCCTAAAGTATGAGGTCGTTTATCGGGTGAAATGCTTTATTAGGAGGATCCGAAGTTCATTCAATCGTCGGGAGGTGACCTGTAACAAAATACAATACAATACATTATCTTTTCATATTTTCTTTTCATGATCTAGCTGATGCGGGCATTTCCCATGATCATCTTTATAAATACATTTGCCGTACATAAACAGACGATCGTCTGATAAGAGACGGATAATTCTCTGCTTTTAATTATCATCCTTTTAGTAGGATGCTCATCTGCTGCACATGTCTATGTTTTTATCTCCTGAATATATATCGTAGCCCGGATGGATGAAACTAGATCCGGGGTCTTCAAACTTGTCCGATCTTCACTCTAGTACAAGTCGATCCATGTGAGAATTTCTTTGAAGTTGAACATGGAAAGACATCGCTTGATTACCAGTCAATAATGTAAACTGTTAACAAGCGCGAGAGGAATCACCGATAATGATGATGACCCTCAAGGTACTGTAGCACAATTCACGTGGCGTGAATATAGGATCTGACGTCGAACACCACGCAAAGTCTCCCGGTCGAAGGTCATTAATGTATACCTATCGCCGGAAGTGAGAAACTTGCCATTGAGGCATGCAAGCTTCAAAGTACTGAGGGGGTGTTCCTAGATCAACTTCTTGGATAATGAGCTGATGTCGACAAGAAGTGATCCGTCAAAGGAGGGCCTTAATGAATCCCACATCAGTGACACGGAACGGAGCTAGTGATGATGGTGAAAACGATCTGTGAAATATGATTCAGGGTGGCGGTCATGGAAGGATGAAAGATGATGTATGGTAGTGGATGGGACCCGGTTGACACTTTCTGAATGACATCTCTTGAACATATAACGACACTGATGTGATGGATCGGTAGCATTACCCCATGTATGGATGGTATGGCGAGACCATGGTGAAGGGACCGGTGAATGATAATAACCCAACCCGATATTTACGGAGGCCAAAAGTGTCATGTTCAAGAGCGACTTGCTACCATTAAGCTTTGAGGTTCTTCCCAATTTTTCCCCAGTCATTTCTGACCAGTACCTCTTTATTTTTGTCAAGCTTGAGGAGGATAACATATGCTTGATCTATAACCTGCCCTTCGGGCAAGCCCATCGCTATGTTTTAATGAGCCTAGCGATAGGGAAACTCGTTCTTGTCTAAAGACAAGTTTGTCGCTATCTAACATTTTTAACGAGCCCAGCGACAAAGACAACTCGGTCCTTTTCATTTTTAGAGAGTCTGAAAAGGGTACATAAAGTAGACTCCAGGGGTCCTTTTTCGTCATCTAATCCCTTAAGTCCGAAAAAGTATAAAACAATACAGAAGGGATGAATGTTCGATATCTTTATCGAGCCGAACCAGACAAGCGCTCGATCTTTTTGTGCAATAATCCCTCAGGTCCAAAAAGATTAAAATCTAGAGGAGGGATAGCTCTTCCGGTCCTTTTAACGAGCTGGAAGGCCAAAACTCGGCAAACTTTTCATTTTTTACGAGTCAGTGAAAAGAGCTCAAAGAAGACTCGTATTTTGAGGAACGAGTGATAAACAGGGATAGCAGCAGATTCCAGGTACAGGTTGGAATTTTCCAATCACGGCAGTATTACAAGGATGGCTAAATGGGATCACTCTTCGCAGCTGTTCCTCAAAATAGGTAAACAATCAAGTGGATGTGAATGATCGGCCAAAGGAAAAGTGGAGGTGACGGTGCACAAACACGACCAAGGCTTTTATGGCTAATGAATTTACGGTCTCAAATGGTTATTTACCGGTTCATTTTTTCTGAATGAGCTTGAACACTGGGGGGAAGCCTGCTCACATGTGTGTTTATTTTTTAACGAGCATGAACCCTTGCGAAAACTGCTCGGTTTTGCGTTTATTTTTTAACGAGCATGAACTTTGCCAAAACTGCTCGTTTTTACCAGTCATAAAGTAGTAAGGTCTCATGGAAGATTCCTATTTTTTAAAGAGCTTCATCTTCCTGCGCTTTGCCCCGTACCCTCTTTTTATGCAAGCTGGGTATCGGCTAATCCTACGAGTTTAACGGGTTAGACCTACAGGTTTAAAGGGAGGACCTAAAAAACTAAAAACAAAATAGCCGCCCGTTCTTGCATTCTAAGAGGTTTGCATGCCCCCAGGTATAAAGTATAATTTCAAGGTTGCCCCTCCTCTCCTCCACTTCTGTTTTTCTTTGGGTGTTCTCATCTACTTGTCGTCTTGTCAGTCCTAATGTTAACGATACTTGTCTTCTCGTTATTTTTAGCGGGTCTTACGCGGTACTTGTCTTCTCGTCAGCCCAGTTTTTAACTGATCTTTGCGACAAGAGAAGAACACTTCTCAATAGACAAAACATTGGTGGGTTTGAGGGAGGCTTACCTCTTTCAGGTTACCCAAAGATTGGTTTTATTTGCTGGCGCAAAGGAAAATCTTTCTTCGGCGATGTCTATCATTAGGATACACAAAGATGGTTACAATTTGTTGCAGCAATAGAATCTCTTTCTTTGGAGGCTGCCCCTACTTATCCTCTAAAACATTTGTTTTAATGGGTGAGGCTTGCCTTTTATCCAAATATGGTTACTACTTGCTGCCGCAAACGGATCCCCTTCTTTGGCAGAGCCTACTTATTTAGACAAAGGTGCGTAACGGGCCCCCGTCCTCCCACATAACTTTAACAAAAGAATCTTATTCTAGAACAACCCCAATCCCAATTACCCCTTCTGAGAGCCCATCTCTCTCTTTGTCTTCTTGTCCTTCTTCTCCATGAAGATGGCTCAGAGGAAGATTATCAAAGATGAAGGGGGGGATGGGGTACGGACTAGTCATATTCTCCCGCGGAAATTCTACTTTACACCCAATGTTTTTTCTGCCTCCAGAGCAGACCAGGACGCATGCCCCCTGGGTTCCGGCCTTCCTTTCCCGAATCACTCGCGCTCATCAGGAAGAAGCACCGGAGGTAGAGACCTTTCTTGATCAAATAGACCATTCAGGATAGGTATGTGACTATTTGCGATGCGTGATCCCGGAAATGAACGTTGGTCTACGAGCTTGACCATTCTTCCTTCGTATGGAAAACACATTATTCGAAAGAGTGAGGAGACTATTGCTTCCATGCAATATATGTAGTCCCGTCCAAGGAGTAGGTTATAATCCAAGGGTCCTTGGACGACCATCAAATTCATCTTGACGGCCTTCCCTTTCAAGGTAATAGGCACATTAGGTAGAATCCCTAATGGTCGACTGGTTCCCCTGTCAAAACCCGAGAGACGCCTTGTCTCGGGCAAAAGCGCCGGGCCACCCAGTGCTTTCCAAGCAATAGAGGACAGGATACTCACAGACGCCCCTTCATCAATGATAGTTCCAGCCATCACCATTTTGTATATTTGGACTATAATTCTAAATGGTATACTGGCTGGTAACCAGGGTCTGCCTAGTTGGTTCCAATCAAAGGACACAACTAGGTTGCTTGGTGGTGGGACCGAATATACGGCCGGATATGATCCTGACGACGCTCCTTCCTGCGATAAAGGAGTGGGCACATTGCCCTGATGTTCATCAGAATCGGTGTTGATGAAGAGAACCTGGACGGTGTCATCCTTACTCTCTTCTGTGAGGGTGTCAACTGAAGATGAATCCTCAGTGACTGTGGTATTTGAAGATGAAACTTCTGAAGGGAGAACCGGGTCAACTGCCGTTTCGACCTTTGGACTTTCGTCCGGTCCGGATTCAGTAGGTTCACTTTCAGTGACTGACACTTCAGCTGGCCCTCTGAGCAAGACAGCTGTATTTTCGACCAACGAAGGACCTGGTGCGAGTTTTTGATATCCAGGAGGAAGTAGCACCGGTGCCACCAGTTGATCTTCCAAAACTCTCTTTGCCTCGTCTAAAAAGGGACAACGGCGAAGGGTGTGATCGCCTTCACACAGTTCGCAGGGGAATCTCATCCCTCTTCGTCGTCTGCGACCTTCACTTTCGTTGGTCGACGGTAAGCATTCAACCTGGTTGTCAGAGGTTGACGCTTCCGAATCGTGCAAACGAGGGGACCAATCCCTTAGTATCTGGGGAATACTGGGACAATCACGGTGGAGGTGGTCTCCTCTACATATGACACATGGCGATTTGGGCCCGGTCCGTGCTGTGTGTGGGTTTTTGTTAGATGCCTTTTGCTTGCCCCCAGGCGCCTTTGGCTCCTTCTGCTTCTTTTCTTTCTTCTTCTTTTCCTTCTTCTTTTCTATGGGAGCTCCGCTTTTGGCGGCTTGACCTTTCGAAGAAGAAGGATCGGAGGAAGGCTCATAAGAAGTGGAAGGCTGGAGAGTAGCTCTAGACTGGTCTAACTGTTGACTCGACTGCTCAGGAACCGTGGTGGTCTGAACTACAGCGGTTGAGAATAGCCAAATTGGCAGGCCAATTGTCAGTCCTGGAAGCGACAATGTGGCCATGTGGGGCGCACCAAATTCTCCCCAAGAGGAGAAAGGGCTAGGGGTCCCATGCTGTGGAATCCCTTGATTGGTGTGTTCCATGTTCTCAACCTTAAGATCAACGTAGGAATTAGGGGTGATTATGTTCCGTTTAAGATGAATTTTATATGACGACGCTTTTAGACACAACTTGCTTTTTCACTTTTTAAGAGTCGAGAAAAAGCTAAAGATGACTCTAGTCTCCTTCGATGTATTAACGAGCCCGAAGTGACAAATGCTCGGATGGACTTTTTCAGTTATAGAGTTTGAAAAAGGCCAAAAGAAACTACTCTGGAGTTCTAGGCAAGGGTGTGCCAAACCTTTCGCGAAACCACAGAATACGTTTTACGGTACGAGTGGTCGATCTTCGTGAATGCTGTGTTCACTGCATCGCGATCAGTAGGGCGGCCGACACGGCTTCCTATGGATAAAGGCTTTGTTCCTATAGGGGTCCCCCAATATACGTGACGGTACGCGGGGGCACAAGTCCGTATTAGTGCTATCGTCCCTCAGGAGGAATCACCCACCTTCGTAGAGATCAACAGTCACTATGTTTAACGACGCCGGTTCACGTCTCTACCTAGACCTCTACTGTGTTTCGTTATGTTTCAAAGCGTTGTTAGATAAATTCAGTTCTTTTTAGGTTGATCTTGCTTAGCAGTTTGCCTTTACGGATCACCACGTGATGTATGATACAACTCCTAAATGCAGTCTAAGAATGATAAGCAAGCTTTTTCAATTCTTTCAACTTATGAAAACCTTAACTACTGAAGGAAAAGAAAGACATCATCTTTTCAAACAGATCATAGAGCACACACTGATGCACTTTTCCTAAATCGACATGCAAACTGTCAAAATGCACATGCACAATGCAAGTATTTCTTTTCTTCTTCCTTAATGTTGATGTATTACAAAAAGAAAGCTGTTGTATAATTTCGAATTCAATGTCAAGCGAAAGCAACAAGTGTTTGTCCAACAATCAAAAGAACACCTTAAGATTCACTCGTTTCAACACAAGAAATACTGAAATTCGAACCATATAACGAAAGCAAATGCTCAAGCAGCTATGAACATCAATAAACTAACTCTTAGAATCACAACGACACTTTCTCACAGGTCTAGATTCAAGAGGTCATAGCAAGACTAGTTCACTTTCGCTATGGGAAACTGTGAATGACAGCAAGAAATACAATAAGAACAATCACGGTTTCTTCATACAACTGAGGCAGAATGAAGGCAAAGAGAAGTGGTTTCAGCTGGGTATACAGGTTGACAACAGGCTGCAAAAACAATACTGAAAACTGGGCAACAGACAGTGGGGAATCCCAGTTGCACAAGGCAAAACTGGATCAGTGCAGGTGCTGCACTGTCAATCTGAGATGCAGCGCAGGTAGCCCCTTCGGGACCTGCGTTGCAGTGCAGGTAGCCTTTGTGGCAGCTGCACTGATGAGACAAGTCACGTCTCTCTCAGATTCCGGGTCACAGTTTGCTCAAAAATGAGCGGTTTTTGGCCAAATCATAGGCTGTCAGTCAAGTATACACTAGAGGATGATTAAAGGAAGATGAACACTATCACAAAGAGCTAAACAGAGTCCTTGTGGATCTGCTCTTCAAATCATAAACAGGCCCAGCACTGGGCTAGAGTAGCTGCCCTCTACTTTGCATTCGAAGGAATCGCATGCAGTTCGATTCGGTACTCTTTTGTTTAAGAAATGAATAGCAAGAAACACAAGCTACCAACAAGACACGTTCCCCAGTGGAGTCGCCAGTCTGTTGTGGGGGAAAGTATCCAACTCGGAATGACCCTAACCCACTCTAAGGGTGACAGTTCCTTAGCAACAGCTGAAAGCAAAGCTATCTAAAGTTTCTTCTTTATGACATGCAAGAGATAGAAGGAAGAGATCCACTTACCGATGTCTTGCGCAAATGGTCGATCCAATCTCCTTCGTTTGCCGCTTGCTCCCAGATCCAAGTCTTTTCACGGGCCCAGCTACACGAGATCCTGCAAATAAGACAAGAAAAGGAAACTACAAGAGGCATGCATTCATAATCGATTCAAGGATTAGCATAAATCAAAGACGCAAGTAAGACAATACACCATTGAAACACATGCGAATAGAAGAACCTCAAATGCTTTATTAATATATGGAAGTAAGGTTCAGGCGGTGATACAACCATGAGAGGTCCAATCCAGCATCACCTTCCCGACAGAGAGAAATCTCTTCTTCACCTCCCTCAAGCAATCACCCAATGCTCACAACTGTAAACCAACAGCAATTCTTTGCACAAAATTCCGGCCTCCAGATCCCATGGGATGAGATCCTTATATAGAGTTTTGGAGTGAAGATAAGTCAGCTTGATGTGTGACTTGTTGTCCTCTTCAACTCCAGTTGTTCTTCAGTTCTTCACTCGGAGTTTCTGTCTTCCACTTGGAGTCTTAGAAGCTCTTAACTCATCATTAGGCGAATCTTATCATCAAGTGTCTTTTTAGAAGCTTCCTAGGCACTGGCACTTTGAGAAAAAGATTCCTCCACATGTCCAAGTATGCCCAACGCAGGTAGCCTTTGTTCTACTTGCTATGCAACGCAGGTAGCCTTTGTTGTACCTGCTATGCAGCGCAGATGCCTAGTGGAGCAGCTGCAATGATCCAAAACTGACCTGTTTTTGAGTGTTTTTCAGTGGAGAACTGATTTGCAGTGCTGTGGTTTGCTGACCTTGTTCCTCTAAGGGTAAGAACAACATGTTTAGGGACTTTGGATCCCTTAGATTATTGATATTTCATGCTCTATGCTGTAAGGCACAAAAATGTCTATAACAGGTAGGAGGAAACAGGTTCAACTTCTGCTCATCTTCTGCATAGTCATAGGTTCGACAAATAACAACAAACTCAGACAAGAAGGTGTCAGGATATTCTATAGTCAATCCATGGAAGTGAGGTAGGGTTGAAGGGCTTATGTTCTTCATTTTAGTGTACCCATTGGTCTCTCGGATGGGAAAGGTACCCTCTATTCTTTCTCCATTCCCCCTAGCATTTCTATTTTCAGCCATTGTCCCAGGAGGGATGTTTTCTTCCTCTTCTAAATATAGGTTCTTCAAGTATCTCTGGTTGTTCCCCTAAGGGTTCTTCTGGATCACTACCATTGAAGAAGAGAGAAGGGTGGCTTTGTGACGTGGTGGGGGTGTTGGGTAGGAAATTCCTTGAATTGTCTCTGTTCCTACGAGGCATGAAAGGAAATCTCCTTTCGGGTGATTTTTGTTTTTTTCCGCTTGTACCTGCAAAACTGAAATTGATTGAACAAAAAAATTGCAACTACTAAAATGAACTTACTGAAAGGAATTTGCATAATTGAAACAAAAGCAAGGAAATGACTAATCTACCTTTGCTGAAATGGAAATTGCAGAATTGAAAGGACAAATCTACTTTTGCTGAAATGGAAATTGCAGAATTGAAAGGACTAATCTACTTTCGCTGAAATGGAAATTGCAGAATTGAAATGAGAGTAAGGAAATGTAGAAATTGAAAGAAACAACTACTCTACTTTGCTGAAATGAACTACTTTACAGAATGTTATAGTAGAAAATAGAAGAAAAGCAGTAATCACAAAATACTCTGACTCTTAGGAATAATGCTGCAACTCCTGGGGCTTCCAACTTTACTTTTATCAACCCGGTAGTTCGTAACAAAATTGGAAGCGACGATGTTGTATGCACAAGTACTAGTTCTTACTCCAGGCTGTCACTTGGTCAGCTGGCGTAAGATCACTAGGAACTCAAGCCAACTTCTATGATATCCAAAAGAAGCTTTATGTGTGATGAAAGAAAGGAAAGCTCACTCTACAAAGGCTACTCTATTTGCAGAAAGGAAAAGAAGACTAAAATGTAAAGTAAACCTAGCAAACCCTAATTAACCAACTAACCCTACTTTTGCAGAAAGAGAGATGAAAAACCATAAAATGAATGCCATTATCTACTTAGGAAGTAAACAACATATATTCAAGTTATTTCTAGGAGGAAATGAGAAAAAAACATCTTTTTGGGTTTTTATGTATTTTATGTGAAATTGTCATGCATGTAATTTATTTGTTTGTGGATGTGGCAACGATTAGGTGGTGATGGAGGGCGGCTTTGGAGTTTGCAGAGGTGTAGGAAGGTGTGTATGGGTCCTAGGAGGCCTTTGGTAACCTTTTGGAAGCTTTCCCTACAATCAAACTTCAAAAAGTCACCTATAGGAATTTCTACAGGAGGTTGCAGGGGATCTACAGGAGGTCTACAGGAGGATCTACAGGAGGATGCCGGGAGCTATTTTAGAGGTTTTGAAGGTGGGAAAATGGCTAGATAGGGTAGCTGAAGGCTAGAAGGATGCGTTAAGGTGTCTAAGGTCCATCTAGAAGGATTAGGAAAGAGAAAGGTGGTTGGATTTGTTCAAGGAAAGGGAGGAAAGTTTATAAGAAAAGTGCAGAAAATTAGGGTAGATTTATGAGGGGCTGTGAATGAACTATGGAACATGTAGCAAAGAGAGATGGTGGTGGCTAATTTATTGACTTATTATGAGCAGAGATGTACTGCAAGAGAGCTGCAAATCAAACACTGAAACTGAGCAAGAAAAAAAACTAGCTGCACCAAAAAAACAGAACTATATCTCATGTTAACCTAAATTATGATCTAGGAAAATAAAACGCTGAAAAATGCTATATGGAATGGAAAGCATGAATGTATATCTATTGCAGAAATAGAAATGAGCATGACAAAATAGATTTGAAGAAAAGCATTAACCTCTAAATCAAACTACAACACTTGAAATTGCATGGAGAAGGCAAATCTGTGTTTTTGTGGCAGCAAGTGGGTCTTGACCTTAGTTCATGGTCCCAAAGGGAGGAAAGGAGGTCAAGGCTCTGTTGATGGCCCTTTTGTATCTTTCTCTTATCACTATTTAACCGACTTCAACAAACTGAAATGGAAACAGCTATGTAAATCACCAAAAACAACCTATTCTAACCAAGGAAGAAACCTATCTAATAGAAACTAATTCATAAATTGCAACAAAATATATAAATAAAAAACAAGAGGTGCTGGGAAACTTGGGTTGGGCCCTAACCCAAGAGCTTTAGCCCTCTGAGGTAACTAAGTGCTGCCTCAGAAAATATTTCATCTTCATTATCAAAATAATAGTCACATTACATGAAACTGTCCACAAAAGTAAGCTTGAAATGAGCTAAGAAAAAGCTGCAACAAAAGTGCGAAAATTTGACTAACATCCAACAACCTAATGAGGCCCTACACCTCTCTACTTATACAACTGGAGCTCCCAACAACTCTCCTAAAATTAGGGAGGCTTGGCTCCCAGGACTTGAGATAGACAACAATTAACCTTCACTTTCTCAGTTGCCTCTTTGATGCATTGATGTGGATGCTTGTGCTCTGAGCTTTCTGAAGGAGTTTTCGAAGTAGGGAGTCATCAATGAGGGGGGAACCCTGCTATAAATCCTCTCCCTTGTCTTCCTTGAATATTGGCTGCCAAATGCTCATTAAACCTTTGACTTTGTCTCAAAATTGACCAAAAATATGCATAAAGCACACATTAGACTTCATGGCATAATGACTAACCCAACTCACTCTATTAGCATAAATATAATAAAAAACATGCAATAAACTAATGAGAATGATGCATTAAGTTAAGTTAAGAGGCCAAATGAGCCCATATAATTACCCATTAATGGGGCTCATTAGTGAACAAAAGATAAATTCAATCATGATGAATTATCATATTTGATGTTGTGAGATCATCATGCTACCTAACCTCCATCATGAAAATCTGATAGCTCCACCTATCTTCGATATATTCAAAGGTGAAAATTTAAAGACAAAAATATTGGGAGTTGCATCTGCAATATTTCTAGCCCTAGTCATGCAACAAGCTTCCCCATAAAGGTGCTTTGAGATCAAATTTGAATCCAATATGAGATTCTTGTACTTCTTGGAGAAATTATCCTTAATAATAGTCTTTCCTCGCAAAATTCACATTCAAATTAAAACCATCCTTCCTCACATCCTCTGTGTTCCCTAAGTTTTTTGCAATTGTTTCATCAGTTTCAAACCCACTAGGGAAAGCACAAAAAAAATGGATTTGAGGGAAACCACCACAACCATTAAAGACAATAAGTGATTCATATCCTATTGAATCATGTGATCTAAACTGCATGTACATATTTAAGTGCTAATATAGGCTCCTAGTTGGAGATGTGGGCTTCTCTCGGTAGCAGTATGTGCACATAAAATGTTTGCATATGTAAACAAATCTAACCATGAACATAATCCTTAGCTTTAGTTGCAACTCTTGTGTTCATAATCTCCAAAAGGGAGGCACTCTAGCATATTTTTTCAAAGACTGACTAGAATTTCAATGTTGTGGACTATTGCTTTACTAGTTTTATGCAATAATCGAGCAACCTTTCCATAACATTCCCATTAGAAGAATACAATGACAACAACGTTCCCTCCAGAACACTGTAAATATATTTCCTTATCATATAGAAATGTAGATGTGAACTAAGGCTAAAGTCAACCAGAATCAACTATTTGGAGTCCTAAAGGATTATAACACTTGATGTTATTAGATTATCATGCACCAAAACTCCCTCATGAATATATGACAGCTCTGCTTATCTTCCATATTTTCAAATTTAAGTGTGTGCAATTCAAAATCAAAAGAGGGAGTTTCATCTCCAAGCCTTATAACCTTAGTCATCCAATGTGCTTCCCCATAAAGATGCTTTAAGATCAACTTTGAATCCAATATGGGATGCCTTTACTTCTTGGAGAAATGCTCCTCCACAGTTGTCTTTCTTGCCAAAATTCACATTCAAATGAAAATTGTCTTTCTTCACATCCTTTGCATTCCATGCCTTTTCCATAATTGTTTCATTAGGTTCAAATCCCCTAGGGAAATCACAAAAAAAATTGAAATGGAGGAGAACCACAACAACCGTTCAAGCCGATAATTGATTCATATCCTATTGGATCATGTGATCTAAGTTGCATACACATATTTAAGTGGTAACATTCTTAAAGAAGGGTCCCAGAAACCATGTTTTTAACAAAACCATTAGCTACTCAAAACCATGTGTTTCAAAACAATGTCCAAAACCTATGAGCCAAAAATCGTTGCCTATTTTTTTACATCTAAGAGTGACCTCCTTTGGACTATGTCAAAAACCCTTTTAAATAGGCTAAGCATTCATTATGAATTCTCCTAGATCGCTATTCCACCATCTGAACATATTTGCACTAGACAAAAGTTGTAGGAACATAAGTTCATATTTCTTATATTTGCAAATGATTTTCTGGTTGGTTTGCTATAGCAGTTGGTGTCCCTTTTGTTGGGAGATATGATATTTGGAGACCTATTTTCAATGTAGCAGTCAGTGTCCCTTTTGCTGGGAGCTATGATATTTAGAGACCTATTTTCAAGGTGAAATACCTTTTATTCTACCATCATGTAAACTGGACCTAAATTTTATTTTAATGTCAACATTTCACTATTTCTAAAAATTGTGCTTCAAAATGTTCCATTGGTGTCTTTGTTCTGCTGTTATTCCTACTATGTACTATTAATTTAATATCCTACATTGAAGCTTCCTAAAACCTTCCATTCAATGCTAATATCTATAGTTATTTAGACTAGGTCAGATCTTAGCCTCTTTAGTATGCCATCTGCAATCTCCAAACAACATTCATGAAGAGTTTTTTAATTTGACCCATGTTTACACTACATTATATTTTTGTTATGTAATTTAACCGAATCAAAATGTTTATAGGACAATATATTACCACATCTCTTACATAACTGAGCTGGAGAAGAGTGGCTCTTGGTGCAATAACAAGTCATATTTTCTTAACATACTTTGACCTTGAAACACTACAACACTGGCTTATATCAGTACTTAGTTATCAATAAGGGAGTGAATTTGGCACTAAACCACTTCAAGATTTGAAAGGACAACTATTTTAGACAAATGGAAATGGACTCTAATAATCTGTCCTTGAAACTTTTCTTCAGTGCATAATCCTTCTGTTTGAAAGATGATGGAAACATTTTCTAGTGAGCAGGCAGCTTCATGCCTTGAAGTTGGCAATTACAACCACCCAACTTGAAGGTTGCCAACTTCATATCTAGATTCCTATTGAAAGTACCAAGTCTTAAGCCACTAGGAGACTAATTATATGATAGTTTTACCACCGATAACTATAGTGAGCAAGAAATGTAGATGTCAATTACCCTCCGTCAAGGTGATGCTTAGCCTTTCCCAGAGCATGACACTAATATTTGCACTGGAAACTTTGATTTGTAATATTTTCATTGATCCAAGTAGTATAGTTACATCTTAGGCCTTATTCAGATTTCTAAAATCGTGTGCACCACTACAAGCTATTGATAGAATGATTATTGGTATTTAATGTAGAATCTATTGGTAGAATGATTATTGGTCTTTAATGTTGGTGACTTCATCAGGTTCACTTATGAAGGCATGCTTCCAAATCATTGGAGGGAAATCATATTTTTCTTTACAATAACACTATCATCACTGCCTTTTGAAATATCTTCATTCTCTTTAGTATATGGCTTAGTAGCTTCGGTATTACATTAGTATATATTTTTTGGATTGCAGACATGTCCTGGTAAATGATTATCATGACATTTATTGCACTACTCTGCAGCCATAGTAAACTATGAATAAATAATGTAATATTAAATGAATATATGAATGCTGACAAAATATTTCTCTATATTCCAATTCAATAAAGGATATAATTATGCCTACATACAACTATACATGAACATGTGAATGTGGTACACCATACGAGTGCCTCCACAACTTTACAATACTATGGAATTTTTTCCAAGAAAGTATTAAGTTGCGTGTGAAACTAAGGGAGTGACTTGGTGGAAATACATTTGTCAAACTACAAAGAATTCATTTCTAGTTTGTAGTGATTTTTGCTAAGCTCAGAACACAATCTTGATATCATTTTTATGTTTGCTCAGTCCTGTAACTTTTTCATTACTTTTGATGATGCCTAGATCTTTCATCTCTACTATTTGATCTCATTGGTCCTTGATTTGACTTTTACCTTCCAGTTAGATTGAAGAATATGTGTTACTTTTTTGTTCGATTGAGACGATGATTGCCTCAAGTTACTTAAAATTTATTTTTATCTTGTTTTTGTAGTTCCTTTTATTATTCTTCCAACTGTAATAGTTTTATATGAATGAATAGATGTTTTTCTATATTGTTGGAACTTGATTACAATACTATAGTGGGATTTTTATGTAGGATGAAGTAGGAGGGGGCTTGGTATTTTTATATCCTAAAGGAGCTATTGTGAAGCAAAATATTTAAGGTTTTTGGAAAGAAATTATATACATCATGGATATGATCTTCTTTACACACCACATGTGGCCAATGGTAGCCTCTAGAAGATTTGTGGACATCTAGATTCTTACAAAGAAAACATGTTTAATCAAATGGATGTTGAAGGTGAGTTATATCAACTTAGACCCATGAACTGTCCCTATCATATACTTGTGTACAAGCATAGCCTGCACTGCTACATGGACTTACCTTTTAAAGTTGCAGAATTGGGTATTGTTTATAGATATGAGATGTCAAGAAGCTTACATGGTATTTTCTGTGTAAGGGGTTTCACCCAGGTATGTTTTTGTATCTCTTCCCAATAATTAATTTGACGAGTGGTATTTTCCTATCTAGACATTTGTTTTTCTTTCAAAATTTATTAGCGGCCCTGACAAACTACTTGGATATTTTGTTGTATAGATTTGGAAGATCATGAATTCCATTTACTTATGATTTCAAGGGAGCCATTTTGGTTCAAGGGAAAATTCAAAATATACAAAGCTACCCCTTTGAAAATAGTGCAAATTGATACCTTCCATAAGACAATTTCTCTGACTACTTACAACCTCGCATGTATTTTATATCTTCATAATCTATAGGAAACTCTTATAATATTATAGTGATTAGCGATGTGAATGGAGTTATGTTTCAGACATCTCCTTTCTCCATCTGCACTAAATGAGAAAATCATTGCTAGCTTCCTGCTCCAAGTTGTCCCTTCGTTCAAACTTCATCTTAACTTGGCTTGGAAATATCTTTGTCCATGGTAATAAAACCAACATTTCAGGGAATTTGTTCTATCATTTTCTTCATGCCTACCCTGTAAGTTAGTTTTCTTAGCCACAAAATATTAATGAATCAAAATTCTTGCCTCCTTTACCTGCAACTGCACGTCCAAACCTTCTAGCCTTAGTCATCCGATGTGCTTCCCCATAAAGATGCTTTATGATCATTTTTGAATCCAATATTAGATGCGTGTACTTCTTGGAGAAATACCCCTCCACAATGGCCTTTCTTCCCAATAGTCACATTCAAATGAAAACTATCTTTCCTCACATCCTCTACATTCTTTGCATTTTCCATCATTGCTTCATCAGGTCAAATCCCCTGGGGCAAGCACAAACAAAAATGAAACGGAGGGGAACCACAACAGCCATTAAGGCCAATAATTGATTCATATCCTATTGAATCATGTGATCTAAGTTGCATACACATATTTAAGTGGTAACATTCTTAACTTAGGGGCTCATAAACCATGTGTTTAACAAAACCATTAGCTACTCAAAACCACGTGTTTCAAAACAATGTCCAAAGCCTATGAGTCAAAAATCGTTGCATATTGTTTTACATCTAAGGGCGACCTCCTTTGGACTATGTCAAAAACCCTTTTAAATAGGTTGAGCAGATTTTCTGACTGATTTTCTATAGCAGTTGGTGTCCCTTTTCCTGGGAGATATGATATTTGGAGACCTATTTTCTATGTAGTAGTCAGTACGATTTTTACTGGGAGATATGTTATTTGGAGACGTATTTTCAAGGTACAATACCTTTTTATTATTCCATCATGTGAAATCCTAAATTTTATTTTATTGTCAACATTTGACTATTGCTAAGAATTGTGCTTCAAACTGATCCATTAGTGTCTTTGTTTTGATGTTATTCCTGCTATGTACTATTAATTTAATATCTTATCTTGAAACTTCCTAAAATTCCTCCATACAATGTTGATATCTGTAGTCATGAAGACAGAGTCAAATCTCAGTCTCTTTAGTATGCCATTTGCAATCTCTAAACAACCTTGATGGCCCTCACTCTTTGCTGGAATGGATGATTTCAACACAATGGACCAATAAATCAAGGGAAACAATTCATGCAAAGGTAAAGAAGCAAGCAACAAATTTTGGGAAGTTGATTCCCCAAGAAGATATATGTACAAGCAAAGTGTTTCAAATTGTCACTCAAACCCCATCTGGAAGGTTGGTCCTCATTGGGGTAAAAAAGGATTTTTTGGTTTGGGATTTGAAAATAATGATCCATAATAGATCCAATATTCCAATGGAGTAACAAAGTTTGATCTATGTCAGTAGATCTATGAAGGATGATCAACAACTAGAGGACTATGGAGTAGATCAGAATTCCATAATTATCAATAACCCGAGAGTGCGGGGAGGCACGCCTGGACCAATCCATGGATCTACCTCATTCAAAGACACTCTTAAAGGTAAATATGTTGCATTAGGTAAATCTTAACATAATCTAAACATTCTTGGGCCTTATATTGTGGAGCAAAAAAAAACAAATTCTCGCAATGATAATAGATCTAGCAGAGTCAACAAATCTTCGCACAATCTTCCAATCCCAGGCACTTATTTGTAGGTTTAATGGGTTTTGGCCAAAACCTATGGACCTCTTTCAATGGATTTTTATGACCTGGACACCGAACTGTGAGATCCATCTATGCTCCAAAGGCTTCTTCATAGTAAAATTTGAATCATTAGAGTTCAGAGATTATGTTATACAAGAGGGTCCATCGTTCTAGGGTAATATGGGACTATTTGTTGCCCCATGGTTCCAAGAATTCAATGCCAACTCAATGGTTGTTTCCAAAATTCTAGTGTGGGTAAGATTGCATAATATATCCCTTCATTTCTGGCATCTAAAAGTTTAAGAAGGAATTGATAACCTACTTGGGAGATACATTAAGATGGATACACAAAGAACAAAAGAAGAAATATATAATTTTTCCCGAATTTGTGTAGAGGCAGACCTCGGCAAAGGACTTCTGGATCATATTATTCTGACACACAATAACCAATGTTGGACCCAATTCTTAGATTATGAGAATACAACATTCAGATGTCATTCTTGTCTACAAACTGGACATTTACAAAATGCATGTCCTTTGATAAAGAAATATCCTAGGAAGAAAACGCAATGAGTCAAGAAGCCTAAGGGATGCAATTCCTAGCCCAACAACATGATGAAGAAGAGGAAGAGGGTACCATAACTGAGGATAAATGGAATCCACAATATCCCCCACCAAGAAAAGGAATCAATCAGGAAGGAATGGTGGCAGGAAGGGCACACAATCCAGATGCAGAAAGAAATATTTATCAAGAAATCTAGAAGGAGAAGGAATTCAGAGGTTCCAAACATCCTTATTCCTCTAAGAGATCAGATTTAGATAAAAGGAATTTGAGAAAAACAACAAGAAGTCAACTAATCATTGTAACATCCACATTTGATGAAGGAGGATGGAAAAAAGTAGATAAGAAAAAAGGTAGAAAAGGGTGACTAAGCGTTTTCTCTTAGCCATAGGTTTTAATCTTTCTTAGTTTTGGCTTTGTGCCTATTATTGACTCACCATGTAATTTTTTTTTCTTTTTTCTTTTATTTTTTTTTGGGCATTAGTCACAAGGCTGATATACAAGAATTCATACAGGCATCTAAAAAATGTATTTTTGTTCCTTGAATTTCAAGTTTGAATAAAATTATGATTTTTATTTGGAAAAAATTAAATACATAAGAATAATAATTCTAGAATATGACAAACGATCATTATTATAACATATCTAAAGAAAAAACCACCAATATTCCAACCTTTGGAATGCTATGATCACCACACCAACTTGCACAAAACCAATTTTGCCTCTCATGCAACATGACAGTAACAAGTTCAAGATTCAGGATGGAGACAAGATGTGTGATGCAGGTCCAGGATGTACTCTTTGTACCGGGACTCAGATATAGAGTGATCTCCATATCGATGATCGGGAGGAAGGGTTTTGATGTCTTGTTCCAGGATGGGAAGGCAAGACTCAGGCCTAGAGGCTCTAAGTCCGGTGGGATTGTACTCGGAGTTAGAGAGCGCGGTCTCTACAGATTGAAAAGCAAGCCTGTGGATCATCGAAAGGTTTTAGAGGAGAAGGTATAATTTTTTGAGAAGAAGGTCCAGGTTCTAGTATATGTTGAAAATTATTGAATCTATAATAAGAAAAATTTTACATTGGAGGGGAGCTTAAGCTACCACCCTAAATTCACATCAACAACCTCAGAGAGCTTATCTCAATCCAGAATGATATCATGGAGCAGATGTCAACCTGAAACCACATTAGGGAGCTTAACCTCAACCCAAAATCTAATGAAAATGCAAAAGTTCCTATGGGACACTCTCACCCTGAGTCATCTCATAGGGGAGAAAAAAATTTCCATCCTATGTCGAGAAATATGAGTCATATCATAAGGGAGAAAACATCTTCCACCCTATGTCGATTAAAAATATCTCATCCATCCTATTTCCCAATAATATTCCTAATAATGACCGTCAAGGGTCGTGTGGTAGAAAACTTGCATCATAATCAGCTTGGGTTGTACACCTTCAAGCACTCTCTCAACCCGTTGGCCAAATGGGGAGCAGTATTCCCAACAAGCCCATCTTGTTGGTATGATCTCAATCAGGTCATACTCTACATAGACCAAGATAGGGGAGCAACATCTCCGACCCTATGGGTAATAGGTAGGGGTGATACCCTATTTTCCAGAGATCCTTCAACCCCAAGAGCCCTCCATATCAATTCCTCACCCTGGGAGCTCAGACAAGGGGGAAGAGCTAGCTCAATGTCCTCGATCGTTCATGTTCTTCTTAGATTAGAATCATTTCATCGTGCTCATATCTGGTACCAACTTAAACAACTCACTAAAGAGTTCAATCACAATGTCTCAATAGCAGTAGCCTCTTGTTCATGGAGGACATCAAATCAAATATTATATTAGAACACAGACACAGACACACACACACATATATTACAAAAGGATACCTTATTCATCCTCCTTCTCATGGACGCTGCGACCACAAGACTAAGCTTATCTCATACAAAAACATTGTCTCAATATATGAAGATTTCATAATCCCAACTATATACAAGATTCTCTACCAATTGGATCCCACTCTTTATTACCACAATGTATCATTCTCACATCCAAAACCTATTCAAAATAACTCTCCAAAGTGTTTCTTCAACCTTCCTCATAGCTAGCCATGCTAGCAACATCGTACTCAACCTCGACCATGATTAAGACTACATCATAATTTTCATCTAAAATATCATGCCATATATCATACTAAAGAAACACCCAAATGTACTCATCTTATCAATAACGATCCCAAACAACATCAGTGCCTATACGCAGTCACATATCATAGGAAGAATATCTCATACCAAAAAATTGATCATCCCATGCAAATATCTCAAATTATGATTAGCGGCAACCCAATGTGTATGAAGTGGCTCAATCATGAATTGGATCATATTCTATGCAAAATAAATATATATATATATATATATATATATATATATATATATATATACCAATGTTAACACGAAACATCAATGCTTCAATCAAATATCGATTGCCAAGTTGGGTTCAACAATATCTTTTGCATAACTTCTTGAAATTCAGTTGGAGCGTCCAAGGATTTACATTTCCACCTTCCAAAAATCTCTTCAATATCTTTACAATATATATTTTATTTTTCAAACTTACCTCATGTAGGTTTTAATATCAACAACAAATCAAATGACCATAGTGATATTGGGATTAGTGATATTTTATAATGATTTTAATTAAAAGATATCCAAACATGCATATTCATTTTTGTTTTTTATTATAACCGACATTGCAGAGAATAATTTATTTTTATTTCAAGAGTGACACATGTCAACTCCACATTAAGCATGTAGCCCAGTCATACTAGATTGTCTAATGTGCCTTGGTGCAATTTTTATTGATATCAATTTCATATATATATATATATATATATATATATATATATATATATATATATATATATATATATATATATATATATATATATATATATATATATATATATATATATATATATATATATATCGGGGGAGAGAGAGAGCGTGTATATAATATTGATAATAATAGAATATTTCAATCTACAAAGAGAAGAAGTAATTGAAAGTAAAAGAGTTCAATTACTTCTAGATAAGAATAATAAAGGGAGATATATAATTCATTCAAATTTTAAATATAAAATTAATATGTTTCGTTTATAATATTAGTTTTAAATTTTTTTATGAATGTCATAAATACAAAAATTCAATACGCAAGGTTAAATAATATTACCATGTATTTAAAAATATATCAATGTCATATATATATATATATATATATATATATATATATATATATATATATATATATATATATATATATATATATATATATATGATCCCTCTATGGACATGCTAGATCCACCGTTACACTAGCTATTATTAATATGTGAATAGACATGTCTATGTTGAAATAGAGCTCCAAGAATTTTAATTTAATTATTAATAATTACTAGGTAGATGGTAACCTCCATAGAATATTCTAGAATAAAAGGCTGAGATTTATCTCCAAGGTAATATTTTTTTCACCCTTTTAATTAAATCAATTAATTGAAAAAAATAATCATATAAACGTGTCATATGAAATCAGTTATGATTTTTTGGGCATGTGGCATGAATAAGGTATGGTATTGGCCTACGATATTGTAAGAAATATTATTTAGATAATGTGAGCATGAATTTGCATGACTACAAATTTTGACACATATTTTTTTAAATGTATATATCTTTAAATTATATATGAATTGTAATATAATTTAGTTACTTTTTATGATTTTTTTGTTTTATTTTATCAATGTGAGATCTATAATGGGATTAAAAAATTATGATTATTATGGATTGCTATGTATTGGAATTTACTAGTCATTTAATTTATATGACTATGCTCATTTAATTTTATTTATGATTTATATTATTTTTTTTTACCAAAGAAAACATATATTTCCAAAAATATATATACATCGAGAGGTCCTTTTGAAGGTCTATCCATGTCATATCAAATAATCATCATGTGTAAACATTATGTCCATAAATAAATAGTTAGATAGACTAAATCAACTAATATTGTGAAACTGGATTACTACATCCTCCAAGGCTTGATTATCTAGGAAATTTGTAATATAGAGTGTACAAATATAAAGTTTCAATTCCTCTTTTGATAATCGATCTGCTAGTCTATTCATACGCTTAAAATTGTTTTTTTCCTTCAAACCATTTCAATTTTGCAAATTCATTCTTAATTTCATCAATGATAGCTTCAAGGTGTGGGGTTGTCACTTGCAATTTCCCATTTATCCAATATATATCTAGTTTCGGGTCTCTAAATACCTATAATTTCTTAATATTATAGAAATTTGTAACATGAAAAGGGGCCCATAAAGCTACGAATTCCACCCTTATATTTATTACTCTACCTATAACATACCGAGTGTGATAGAAGTGATGATGGCTTGCATGAAGCACAACTCCAGATCCTCATATTGTTGGTTGTCCCAAACTAGCCCCATCGAAAAAACCCAAAAGAACATCAACAAGTAGTGGAGGCATAATAGGGATCCTTTGTTTTCTAGCCTTCATATTTATATGTTACATATAACTCCATATTAAATAGGAATTCCACATTTCCTTTAATTTATATGAATCCACTAGTTTAATTTTATTTATGACTTATATTGAAAGTATTTGATTACATTACCACAAAATGAGAAATTAGTGACTGGGTGACTAAAAAATTTAGTCACCACAACTTTTGTAAGTGAAATACTACTAAAAATGAGAAACCTTAAGTAACCCAACTACAAATGACCATCATAAATGACTAATTTAGTCCTGGGTTAAAATATACGACTAGCTAGTAAGAAATAAAACTAAAAATGATTAACATGAATGACTAATTTAGTTTATGAACACAACTATGACTACCTAACAAGTACTACAATGATATGAATCAGTCGTTTATGTTAGTCATCTTAATTTTTTCACTTCAGAAATCTAAAATTACAAGTGATAGGGGGTTCAAAGACAATTATAATTTGGTTGAGAGGTTATACTTCCTTAAACACTTCCTTTTTGGATCAGTGGATGATTAAATTTATGGAGCTGATTACAATCTTCAGGGTTATATCCTTTGATCACATTGACAGGGAATTAAATTCAAGTTTGATAGATTATCCAAAATGGAGTGGGCTTATAACTGAGTCAAATACATTATCAAGAATACCTGCAAGAAGTGTTGGTTAATTAGTAGATGGCACATTTCCTTTAGTTGAAACTTAACATTTCATGCAATATCTACATTTTTTATTATTAGGGTCATATCCATTGAACTTAGGATATTAGTTTTTAACTTGAATCTCATGTTGTTTATCTAGTTTGAATGTACCTTACGAACATAGCAGTATGAAACTCTTATGAAAGTGTTTGAATCCTATGAGGATTTTGATATTTCTCGCACATTAGATATTGCACATATCAAAATATCATGTCATATATATGAAACATATCTAGTATAGTAGATGGTGTAAATTACACCTTTGCATCAATATTAAAACATAAATGGTTTTTTTTCTTATTGGAAAAAAAATTATGGAAGAGGTTTGATGACACCCTGCCTTGCCTATCTAGGACACTAGGTGTAGGAATATGTTGCTTTAGCTACCACATTTAGCTTGGTACGTATGATCCATGTGTATATGATATTTCCAATGTGTATTAATTTTATTGTGACCACTTAATCACTCTATTTTAACTCTTTAGCTATAATTTATAAGTTGAATTGTTCCATCATGTTTCATAAATTTACTCCTAAAAAAAAATATCATATTGTTGGTTTGGGTATATATTTGAGAATTTGAGTAAGTGCTACACATACATGTTATTGTACCCTTATTTTTCACCAAATATTTTTCACTCTACCTTTATTTTTTGGCAGTAATGAAATCTTGTTTATTTATTAAGCTTGGCAGAGTTAAAAAAATACATGTTAGACTGGTTAACATTCTTTAAAATGAAACTGTACTTCATCTTCAGAGAAGAGTTGCACTGGAGGAAAATAAAATGAAGGCTCTTTAAGCCTTAAAGAAATCCTAACTACATTACATATCCAAGTCAACCATTATATTACAACCATAAGCCAAGACTAGCTCAACACATCAAGCACCAAGCCAAGGGAGGAGCCAAAAGGGTGCACAATTTGGAGGAAAATAATACATGATGTAGACATCTGTTAGACTGAAAGAGCCATTGACATAAGGTGAATAAGAGTATGCTCACAAACATCACTGGAATTTGTGAAAATTACAGAGAAGAAATACATTCCAGAGGAAAATTGATTACAAAATCACCCAAAATAAATGGAAAAAATGGTTAGGGAAGTAAATGAGAGTTCTGTGGACATTGTGATAATGGATATGGTGGCTGCTTACTGTGGCATATTCTATTCCAACAAACAAGAGATTGCTTCCGGGTAGATCAAATCCATTGGATATCAAGTTGGCCTCCAACGCGTTGAATTGTAAGAGTTTTGAATCGTCAACCCCAAAATAATCTTGTTTTCATGCACTGCTTTCTATCTCCAAAGGTATAGTAGTGTCTAAATCATATATTGGCTCCTTTTTTTAACCATCAAACTTTTATGTGATTTGGGTCATGTTCTGCTAATTTTAATTGAAATCATTCCACTGTTAAATTGGAAGAATTATGTGCCCTTTAAAGTGGGTGTTCAAGATGGACATGCTCTATTTTGGGATTTCTTATACAAAGTTTCAAATCTCTATCATGCCCCATGGGACATTGTCTACCTGTTAAATAAAACACCTTGCTTTCTTTCACCAGAATCTGGCTGATCATAGATCTGTAAATTCTGTGAGATACATTGTTCAATTTGTGATTTTGATGATCTGGGGCAATTCATAGCCCCCCAAACCCCTTAAATTGTGGTTAAGGATCAATGAAATTGCAACTTTATTTAGTGGGATTACAACTTCATATTTTCATTCAAGAATATGTGGGAAGAATCACTTGAAAGGACAAAGAAATGGTCCAGAAGTGGGGAGTTTTGGATAACCCTTATTCCATGTAGCTCTACGGAGCTTTCTTATTTTCCATACGCTTTTTTATAATAGGATAATGACTTAGTGAGATGCATGTTAATCATTAATTACTAAAATATTTGTGAATGCATGTTCTATGTCAAGGATTCATGCATGTTCTCATGAAATTTTTAGTTTGAGATCCTAACCAAGTTGTTTATGTTTTTCAGTAAACAACTCCAACAATTTCTTCCTTTATTCATAACAAGGAATTATCACCTCATGGTTAATCTAAAATACCCTGATTTTAGATTTTTTGCATTTTGTGTACAACAATAATGTCAAAGCATAGGCTACATCTTTAGTCCAACACTTCCATTCATAGAATACTTAAAATACCTTCATAAATTGATGAATATTTCTAACATATGCAAATAGATTTTGCTCCCACCAGAAACTAACAAGTCTGAATTTAAAGTGTTGCCATTATGATGCATGTGTTTTCCTTGATGGAAACTCACTTGAAGCAGAACAAGCATGTGGTAACTAGATGAATCTACAGGTCAGATCAGAGGTGACAGAAAGATGGAACAGAGATATCAGAGGTGACAAAATGATGGAACACAGAGATATCAGAGGTGATAGAATGATGGAACAAAATAATGTTCAAAGGTTTGATATATGGAGATTGTTAGTGTTTTCCTTGATAAGAAACCTACCTGATGAGTTTTCCTTGATGACAATCTATTTGATAAATGAACTACTTGATAAAGGTATAAACAAGATGTGACAGAATGCATGGAAATTGTATTTACAGATGTGACAAAATGCAAGGAAGTTCAGAGGAATCAGTTGATAAATGATAAAGCGAAACTCACATTGAAATAGGTCTATTAAGAGGTAATATAGAAATGACATAGAAGAATAGGCTCATGAGACAAAGGATTGCAGATCAGAATCAAGAAATTGAGGAAAGAGGATGTTTCAAGTTGTATACATTGTTTACTCTAGCCCAAGTAGTGTATACACATGGTACACATAATCAAAGAAGCGTATACGTATGCACGTAGTTTCACAGAAGGAAAATCGTGTATGGGATGGAAAATTAAGGTTAAAGAATACCAAGTGTTCCTACCGTGGTAATGGCCCATAGTAATGAGCACGAAAAAGAATATTGATCTTGTCAAAGAATACCATAGACATAACTATGGTTCTGACCCGAGGTATTGGGAAAGGCTAAAACTATATAAGGAGGTGAAGATCAAAGAGTGAAGTGTGAAAGTAATGAAAATTTAAAACTATATAAGGAGGTGAAGATCAAAGAGGGAAGTGTGAAAGTAATGAAAATCTTATGAAGAGTTAGATCAAAAGTAAATATGCATGTTATGGGTTATTGATGCTTTTCTTGATCTAAGTAAGCACCTGAGTGCTTGATGATGGATGAGATCTAATAGATCTGAAATAATTATGCACTAATGATGGATCAGGATCATGAGAACTGAAATGAATTATCATTGTATGATCTGATAATGGATAGGCTAGATCTGAGTACTAACGGATGTTTTATCCTTTAAATGCTACAATCTTGATATATGTGAAGTCTTAAACATCTGCGAAGTTATAAGTCATAATTTGCAGATATATACGTAGGTTCGCTTTGATGAAGTAGCGTATACATGCGGATTCAAAACTTCCAAGTAGCGTATGCAGAGGAAGATCTTGTTGTTCAGAAATCACTGATTTATCTCATTAGTGTTGTTGTTTTACTATTGTTTGTCAATGATGTCTTCATTAGATTTGAAGTAAAACTAATTTTATAAGGAGTTTGATTCTGGTTGACTAATTGATTGAGTAAGAAGGGTGATCTTTGCTGCTATATGTTTTTAACTTTGTAATATGATAGTAGATCTTCAGAAATTCTCTAGTTAATACAGTTTTTGGTTCAAAAGTTTGATGATTCGGTATCTTTAGAGGTATATGCAGGTTGGGTCACATAAACTAGCATATACATGTAGTTTGTCCTCATTGAAGTAGCATATACATTCTGACATATGATTTTTGAGGTTGCAGTTGGTTCTCATTGTTGATGCAGTGTTATGAGTTCAGTTTTGTGCACTGGTTGCAGTGATCTGACTGTTCCCGTTGATTGGTGGAATTTTGATTAAGTAGCGATTGATTGGGTTTTTAGTGAATGGTTGATTTAGTTGTATCAAAATTTGATGATTGGGTGATTAAATTGTGTCAGAGGTTTCAATAATTGTTTGACTTGGTTGTGTCAGAAGTTTCAATGATTGGTTGATTCAGAAAGTGATGATTGGGTTTAAGTTATCAGAGATTGATGATTGGGTTTCAGTGATTGGTTGATACAGTGGTATTTGATGGTTGCATTATAGTTGTGGTGATTAATTTTGAGCTTCGATGTTATTGATCGGTCCATTATGAAAATTTGATGAAATTTTGCCTACATATTGTGATGATGTGTACCAGTAGTATTGAGTCTGAAAATTTATAAAGCATCGTCTCTAGAGGAAGAGTGAAGGTGGTAGCCTTCTGTAGGATGGCACCTACGTACTGGTAAACATATCAGCGAGTACAATAGCTAGGGGGTTGTAGCTCCCTTCCAATGGCAGCTGGAGAACGAGTGAAGGTTGTAGCCTTCTAGAGGCCAGCGCCTACGTACTAGTAAACATATAAGCTAGTACAAGAGTTAAGGGGTTGTAGCTCCCTTCCAGTAGAAGCTGGAGAACGAGTGAAGCTAGTAGCCTTATGTAGGTGTGTTCCTGCATACTTGTATGAGTCTACACTAGTACAAGATTGTAAACAACATTTTATTATATTAAAAGAAGACAAAGACAACAACAGCAGGTGGTTTTTTCCTGCATTGGGTTTCCACCTTAAATCTTGATTTTCATGTGTGTTGCTTATGTATGATGGTCTATTTTGTTATTACAACACATGGTTACTTTTTATTTGATGTGTAATAAAGTACTGATGCACTAGTTGAATAAAAACATATGATGAATTAACTAAATTATAAGTTCACTAGATATACACTAATTGTCTTAAGAACATTCACATACACACGCAAGTTACTTTCAGTAAAGTCACATATATAAATCTGAATATGAAATGTGAAAAGTTATTGATTTGATAATATTGATTCACCCCCCCTCTTAGTATTATTCCCAACAAAAAGGCTAATAAAAACTACCATATGAATCTCTCTAGAATATATAAACACACATGGTTAGAAAACATACAACTAAACATGTAGATCACTGTCAGAAATCTATGTTACTAATATTGCATTAGAGCTTGATAAAATATGCCACAGGAAAATTTGCTAGATAAAATCTTCTGTGGAATAATAAAATTTACAACTTTCTACAGATTTCTACCCTCTCCCATCTCTTATAATCTGTGATGAGTTGCCTAGGGTTGAAAAAATATATCTGCATACAAAATAAGGTAAAATTGTTGATGACTGTAGCATTGGACATGAACTTCTGCACAAGTCTAAGTGTCTATATGTGTGGAAGTTGTCCAAAGCCTTCAACCTTAGAAAATTCACTTTAATTGAAGGATTAATTAAAGTGAAGTTTTTTTTTTTTTAATAAAAAGTGAGTTCAATCTTATGAAATGAAAATGTTTTTACATTATTGAATTAGATGAATTTAACCATTTGGCATTGACAAGTGAGGTGAGATCTAATTTGAATTTTGAATCACTTTCAAGATTAGGCTTATGGATTTGGTCAATAACTTAAGATTATAAAAGAAATACTAGCTGAAGAACAAAGAAAAAATTAGAGACATTGATTGATTGAGTTACAAAGGACATTGTTTCAAGAACATAGAAAGGTTGATCAAGGATCTTCATCTAATGTTCATGCCAAGGGAGGAAAGGAAATAGGGCAGCAGTGAGGATAATGCCAACAACAGAAAAATAGGTGGAGGTTGTACATCACAAGTGGAGGTTGTACCATATCTCCAAGCACAAATTACAGGAGCTGAAGTCTAAATTTATTTTAATTTCTAGGTTGCAACCAAGATATTGGTGGATCAAAAACCTTCCCATAATTTTTTATGGGGAATATACTCTGATGGAAATTTTAGAGACATAGAAATGTAAGTGTGCAAAAATGATGATGAGGTATTTGGTTTTATTCAGCACTCATCATTGGCCAAACCTCTCTTCTAAATGGATATGTTATGTCTATCTTATGCACGTATTAGCCATGGATTTTGGCTAGTGTTCACTAAATTATAAAGCCCAAAAAATTTCTTTAAAAAGGGACAACTGGGAAGGATGATGTACTGGAATAATAAATCTCACAATGTAGGTTCACATATCTCCTAGCATGTCTCGAAACACCATTTCAACGACTAATGCCTTTCTAGATTTTATGAAGGTGAATGTTGATTCATGTTATCTATCCTAAAAGACCCTCTTTTACACCGTGTTTCTTCTAGCATTCCTCTTGCCTTTTGTATTCATTTTCACTGTGGTGATTACTCTGGATAATTTTAAGGACTCCACTTCACTTGGTAACAACATAAAACATATGGGCTTTTGATTCATTTATGTAAAACATTATTTGGGATTATTTTAATTTTTGGGCTTATTTTGGATGTGCACATCCTCTTTTCATAGATTCGATGTGGAATGTTTAGTAAAATTTGGGGAGAAGAGTGTTTAGTTAATATTATTTGGTGAAAGTTGTGTAATAGACAAATGCTTGTATTTGGGTTATTTTTATGTAGATTCTTTGGGGATATTGGGACCAAGGCTTTTGAGGAGGGAAAATGCTTCACCTGTAATTCATGCCACCTCTCCCATTCTTCGATCAATTAGGTGAAACATAGGTCTCCAGTTCATAAATACATGGCTGTTTTGTTTGAAAGCTTATGCTTAATGTGGTTCTCTTTTTTGTATTCTTGTTACTAGCTTTGGCTTGATTTGGTTACCTTCAATTGATTGTGTTGTTAGTTGTGGTTTAGAATATGGAGCGGTTCCTTGTGTTTGTTCATCCTTCAGGCTGAGGGTTTAATATAGTTAGTTTCATTGGATTTCTATTTTTGATCTTTTAAGTTAACCCTTTGAATTTAATGGCATGTCATACATACATCAAATTTGTTGAATTTCCATGACCTTAGGTCTAGGTTAGAATCTTAAAATCACTGATGCTACCAAACTAAGAATCTCAAGAAGAACTACTTTGCACAGTGGAAAATATAAAGTTGTAAATCACACATGCCCGAATATACACATTTTTTAACAAATTGTACAATAATGTACAAACCCAATCTTCGTTATATTAAACAAAATCTGAATAATACAGTAGTCAATGGTATACAAGATAAAATGACAAACTTCGTTGCAGCTTCGATGTCGTATCTTATCCTTCTAGTCCTTCACTCTCGTAATGATCACTAGCTACCCCTTAGTCCTTCAAAGGACAACACATTGAGACTCTAGGAGGGCTTCCACCTAACACTTTTTCACGTCACTTCTGTAGCATGTACACAGGCTGATATAATTTTCTCTTTGGGTAGGCCTAATCCTGAGCTCCAATATGCTAGGCTAGCAATCACCTTTTTCCATCAAGGTGCTACACTTTGGCACCAATCTTCACCCAACCTTCATCTCCTCTTTGTCACTTCAAGATAGATTTTCTAGGGATACTTTGGGCTATCAACACACCACCCTCCACTAGACCAATGATGCCTAATGCTTCACTATAATCTATGCTCCTAATTGAGGTCTCTAACTACCCAAGTTGACCTCAATACATGGCACTTATAGGCTGCAATATTTTTTATCCAAAACTGGTCACTGCTTGTCCCAACACAAGACATCGATTGTTGTTATAAATTTTCTTTTGTTGCTACTCCTAACTATGACTGGTTAGGGCATCCACATGCTACAACAAACCTTGGCCATGTTGCCTAATAGCGCTCAAAATGGAGGTATGCCCTTGTATAATTCCTCTACCTCCATGTTGCTAATTAGGGATCAATCTAGCCCAAAAACAGTCCCACGTAAGGCCTTTCCTATGGTTTTAGGGTCTGCGGCCTACCATAAGTAGATTCTAGTACCCACGACCTACTAAGACAAAGTTTCCAGCCCACCTTTAAGCTTCAAAACAACCCAAATCTGCTCCCCTCAGCCTCGACCTTCTAGCCCAGTTACTCGACCCTCCTAACAATAATTCGATCTCCTTCAAAGATGCCTTGAACGCCTAACTGTTGGTCCTCCTTGGCTATGACTATTTTAGAGGTTCCCTTCTCCCTTGACCGAGTTCTTTAATGAGATCTTGTGTTTCTTGAATGTATGAGGAATACTCCTCACAACACCTCCTATTTTTACCATGAAGGAGAGGTCTTCTAAAACATCACATTTACGGGCTACCAACAATCATGAGCCTAAGAACATCTTAGGTCGACCATGAAACTTATGGTGTCAACCCCAAATATCAATTCAAAAATAATATCTCCACTTCTACAACTCGGAATTCGATGAATCTCAAAGCATTGGATTCTCCTCTCCATCATTTATTTTCTCATGCCATCACATGTAGAAATATGCTCATGGAAATGCCCAAAACACGATTTGGTGCAAAACGCCATACTTGGGTTCCAAGCACACAAGTGACTCTTGTGGTTCTTTTCCCTCCAAACCCCGAACCCTGGGGCTTGGAGTACCTCCCAAGATACACAAATCAATACTCCCTCTTAGCGAGGGAGGTACTTCCAAGACTAGGAAGTAACTCATCACGACTCACAACACTAGCCCAACTCTTGGTGCTCACAATCGAAACAATCCTTATTTTGTGAACTAAGCCTCTCTCAAAAGTGTCATTGTCACCGCTGGAAGCACCCTGCTTCTTCTTATTTTCCTATAATGTCTTCCACTCTCTCCATGATTCCTTCTCGGAAGTTGTAGGAGCACCCTTGCTCCCCACTTACCACGTGCTCTTCTTGGACTACAAAATATCCCTCTGAACCTGCAAGCTCCCTCTTGAACTCAACTCCCAAGCAAAGACAATCAAGAGATAAGCGGAAATGAGGAGTGATGACATTTGATGATGAGATACATGAGATAAGATATGATTTGATGACATGACATTTGAGATGATTATGTGACGCGGATGGAATTTCTCCCTAGCTGAGAGGGAGTGTTAATTTGGCAACTCAGTGACAAATTCCAATCATGGGACTAGATGCCTATTTTCAAGAGAAACATTTTTTCCTATTGAAGTGCTCAATTTGGACAAGGGAAAGTGTATTTTTGAATTAAAGCCCACATATTCATAAAAGGTTAGGTGGGCCCAAAATAGAAATTGGACACCCATTGAAGGCTATAAATACAATTCAAGTGACCCTCATTTGGACATCATCATGAAGAATTCTTCTATTTTCTTCTTTGATTTTTGTTTACACAAGTATTACTTATTTTTGTGGAGAATTAGTTTGCATGAAGGTGAAACTACAAGATCCGAAGTTCGCATTTTTTTAGGGTTTTTGAGCTACAATCGTAGGCTCGCCACAGTGAAATTTCAGCTAGAACTGCATGTAATTCGACTCATCTATGTGGCTGAAGCCTGATATGAATTGGATTATTATATTTTTTTTCATCCATCTTGATGAATTGGGAGTGGAAAAAGTGGAGGAATCAGCTTGCAGGATTTTTTTAATTGACAGAACCCAGTTTGGTGAAATGGGGTTTGATACCTTTCAAGAGAATTTTGAGGCATCAAACAACATTTTTTTGGGGGTAAAAATTTGTCGCTCTAGCATAGAACCTTTTCATGATATTATACACATAGAAACCTTTCCAATGGGGCAAGAAACATGTCAATCAGAGTCTGTACGCAAACCTATTCCACTCAGAACTTGAACTTGCTATTTTCATACCTTTAGTTTGGGAGAATGTTGTGTAAACCCCCATTATTTATGGAAAAGGGGCTAGCCAAGTGTTTTTGATGTAAAAGATTCTAGAAGAGTCTATATTGGAACTCTAGTTAAGGGTTGATATAGTCAAAATTAACCACTAGTATGCTATCAGGTTGTGTTATAACTGGGCCACTAGGAGGAAGAGGCATTCCATTCTTTTGAGAGCATTTTGTTCCATAACTAGGAAAAGATAGCGAGGAGGGAAAGTAAGTAGAGAACATAGAGAGGATCTGTGCACTATAGCAATCCTCTGGCCACAATCATTGCTTCTTTGTACTTGCAACCATATTTAGAGACAGAGAAAGAGAGCGAAGCGACCTCACCTTCTAGCTGGGTTTTCTCCCGAAAGGGTTTCCTAGAGAGCATATATTGTGTCTTGTGTGCATGTGTGCTTATTTTTTCATTCTCTACTTTCTACATAATTTCCATTTGTATGAATCCACTAATTACAGTGAAATCCACAGATCTTAAAGTTTAATAAATTGTAATAGTGTAGAATCTTAGATTTTAAATATAATATTCAGATCTTTTGTGAAGAACTATCCAATGCAATATCCACAGTAGTTCATGGATCAAAGCCTTTCAACCACACATACATCCCATCGTCCCTGTAGTTGGAAAGTAGGGTTTTGATTTTATCAATTTCCGTTGTTGACCGCATATGACTAAAGTTTATTATATTGTGGTGAAGTGAGATCTTATCAGTACTTTTTTTGGAATCATCTTTTGTTTGGTTTATTTGTTGGGATCATCCTCATGGATGTTGTTTAATTGATTTTTTTGGATAGGAATTTGTTTGAAGATATGGATCAATGTACTCCTTTTTGTTGAATCATTCAATGGCAATCTATAAGACAAATAATTTGAAAGGGTTTTCCCCATAGTGGGTTTCCCCTTGGTCTTCAACCAATCCTGGTGTATTTATTTGTGAATTTTTTTCTTCTATTGTTCCTTTATGTTCTCCTACATTAATGATGATGTTTTTCTTTTTATATAATTTCATAGGTTTCCGAATAATGTTGTAAATACGGATAAAAGTTATGATCTTGTGGGGTGAATTTAATATGTAAATAATGAAATTTAATTAGCAACCCAAACAACAATATAGCCCTAAGAAAATTTAATAGGATTCTCATATGAAAAAAAATATCATGTACAATAACATATTTCATTTTTCCATACTCAAGATAAAAGTTAAATAATACACACCGTCACGAAAGAACTCAAGGGCCATTTTAAGAGTTGGCAATGAAGAAATTTCCAGTCGCTGTTGTAATGAACCTCAATTTCACACCATTTTGTTTCTCATTACTTAATAAAGTAACCAATTTTAATTTTACCCTTTCTTGTAATAACCATAGTAGTACATTATTATTGTTCTGTTGTCAATAAAATATTTTCATTAATCTTGGCTTTTATCTGTCAGCTTTTTTAACTCGAATATATATACTAATGATTTTTTTCTACCTCAATACATTAAATTGCTAATTTGACCATCCTTCATTACATTATTTTGCAATAACGTAATGTTCCTCTGTAGGAATACAAGTGATATAAAGCATTCAATCAGTTCAATAATTATAAAAACTAAATATATATTAAGCACGCATGGAAATGCTGGAAATAAGGAACTACTAAGCCATTTTATTAATCATTTGAAGCAAAAATACAATAGATAAAAGAGTGGTTCACCTGGGCTTGTCTCAATGGAAAAGCATGACCAAACCCAGGTGGGAAATGACTGAACCAATGGCTGCCTCAACTGCTGCACCAATCTACACTTTTAGAATTTTTTCTAATTAACCAGTAAGGGGGGCGTTATTTTTTTTTTTAATAGAAAAAATCATTTCCCCTCCCACCTATGCAAGTCATTGCTTTTGATGTTAGAGGATAGAAATAGTTTATTAATCTGTTACAATTTGTTCCCGAATAGCCTCACCTATCATTTGAAATGATTGCAGGCTAGCTTGGTTACAATTTGTTCCGAATAGCCTCACCCATTGTTTGAAATTATTGCAAGCTAGCTTGGTTAGGGTTGAAGGTTTTTTGTACCTAGTATATGCAACACTACTATCTTGGAACACGATCAACTAACAAAACACAACGCTCTTCTCTTCAGAGGTTTTAGTGTCATAGCAAATGAGGATTTGGATGTGAAGAGAAGCAATATATGAACTTTCCTTATAGAACTAAGGTGGAAGATAAAGTTTACACCACCTAGGAGACCACCTTGCACTAGTAGATATAGTTCTACTACGAAATGTCAATAGTAAGTTGTCGACCATATCGGTTTACTTGAGATTGAACATCAGTATAGGGTGAATTCTAATTTATAACTCGTACTGTGTGGATTAACCAATGGATATGTCACAAGAAGATTCAGGTTAATATGAATAGACACAACTTTAGATATTTATTCTGCAAATCTATGTTTTACTGTTATTAAATTTCAGGTTGTGTAAGTTATGTGTTGTCGAATCTTCTAGGCATTATTGTTCAAGTATAAATTCATGGTGATGCAGATGAAAGTGTGGCCATCTAAGTTGTTTTTCTTTTGTGAGACTACACCTGCCAAGGGTGGATAGATTATGATATCTCTTAGAGAAAGAACTGTGCAGCCCATGGAAAACATAATGTCAGAATTTGAAAATAGGTCGAAGAAAGTAGTTTTGGTTTTTGAACCACATAAATGTTTCTTAAAATTCTTTTTCCAACTAGATGATAAATTATTTCATTGATGTTTCATTCTTTCAACTTATAATGAATTTTGTTCTTTGCATATGCATTCTATGATTAACCTAACATATTTTAATTTTTCTTGTAACATTTCATGTATGTATTTTTTACTGAACAAATAAATGTTGCACTTAAATATCTCCACAATTCACTTCTATTTGATATATAATGATAAAGAATCTGCAATAGTGTGGATATTGCTGACCTATATATATCACTGTCTGGCATTGTGATATGCGCACAACGTCGCCGTAAACTTTTTCTCTATAAGGTTTTTAGGCTCTACTGCGCTACCTAGAAAATGCCCTTCCTGCTAACTTTGAATGGCTGGAAACACCACTTCTCGTGCTCAGAAAATATAAGATTTTAGCTCTTGACTCCTTGGCCTAAAACAAAAAAAACCCGCGAAGGAATTTAGCTGGTTTAGGCTTCTAAAATTCAACCCCTAAGGAGCTCAAGTTCAACTGCTACTGCAAAACTCGGTCTGCCTCCTATAAATCCTCCTAGACAATGTCCCAAAGTGTTGGGATAACCCCTACAGTAAACTCCTTGACTTCCCAGATGATATTTTTTAGGTTGTAGCATCTACTCCTAAGCCCCACGAAAATGTTGGACTAGCCCTCTGCGTTGTCCCCAAGCCTAGGAATTCGAATTGCTGGGTTGTTGGCTCTGATGGCTCTAAAAAAAATTGAGAAATGTTGGCCTAATGTTGCTCTCCAAATCCTCATACTCTCCCGGCAAATAAATGATCAATAGTGGCTCAAAATCCTGCGTATTCTTCAGATAGCCCAGGAATATGCACTTCCTATTTGTGACTAAATGGTAGTGTTGTAACACACTCCTGAATCTCCTGAAATGATGATGGAATTTCCTTCCTAGGGCGGGCATGGAAGGTCTCCTAAGGGTAAGGTTGAATCTTTTTCTTGAGATATTCTTGGCCAAATAGTTGGTTGACTCGGCTAAAAAACAGAGCGAACAGTCAAGTAATTTCGATTTGCAAGGTGCATGAATGAAACCAAATGAGAGCTTCCTCCTCCTTTTATATTCACGAGCCTTCCTTGCCTCATTTGGGATCTCCATCCAACACTTTGAATTCCATCGAAGCCACTGAAATGGCCTAGTTCGAATTCACATGTGGGTGGCCCCCACATTCCACTAGCAACTAAATAAAGTTGAATTTCCTCCTAAGTCCCTAAGTTGAAAATGTTGGGTTCTTTTCCTTAGCCAAAATTGTGAAAAATTGTGTAGCAACACCTTGTTACAAATGTATTTGAGAAGGGACATGATAGTCCTCCCATCCCAATTGTGGCTTGCCCTCAAGCAACCTCAAAGCTAGGTGCTCCAAAATATGCTCACTTTCCTAGGTGGCATCCTCATCCGGCAAGTTCTTCTAATGCACCAAGAACTCCCTAATGATCTTGCTCCTTAGTTTCCTCTCCTTCCTCTCCAGGATGGCCTCAAGTTCCAAAACCAAGTGGCCCTCATCATCTAATGGGGGTAACTCTGTTGTTGTTGTCACCTGTTTCCCCAACATGTTTTTGAGGCATGAGATATGAAATACATTATGGATCCTGCTCCCTGGAGGCAGCTCCAGCTCATAAGCCACTTGTTGAAGCCTCGGAAATCAATGCAACAACATGGGGGATGACCACCCAGTCTGGATCTTAAAGCAGCTCCTTTTCCATTTAGAATGGTGGTTTCGACTGGTTCAACTGCATTTAGTTACCTTCTCTCAATCTCCAATGGATTTCAAATATTAATTTCATTCACTAATGGAGAAGAGACATTAGATCAACCCTCTTGCTGATTAGGGAAGAAAGTGAACCTTAAGATGATTTGGGGCTCAGCCAAGCCACAACTAAAGTTTGCCTCTTTGGGAAGAGGAATTAAAAGAATATATAAATTAATATAAATTCAAACTTATTCTAAGATGCAAGCAAAAGGAACTATCTTAATACTATCTCAATTAGGCAGATATAAATTTAACCCAATTAAGAGAAAGATAATTTTAGTATCGGATTTAAATATGTCTGGCTTATAATGAATATCAAGCTAGTGAGCTAGTTCAATTAACTGACATTATGAATACCAAACACATCCTATTGAGAACTTTTAACTGAAATAATCAATCAACAACACTCAGGAAGAAGTTCACAAAATGATATTGATCATTTAATCAGTGACTTGAATAATTAGATAATAATATGCGAAATAAGTTCACAACATATCACTATTCAACAAATCAGTTTTATAAGACACATTTCTGAGTAAATAGTTACTCAGAGATCAGAATTTATTCCATAAGAGCAGAGATACATAATAACATAAAATTGAGACAAATTACCCATATGGACAAAAGTGCACAAATATGAAAGTAAATTGACACATTCCTGTCATCATAAAATTAAACAAGTATTTAAATAATAGTATTTGAAATACCAATTTTATTGAATTCTTTCTCTAGCTTTGGTCTCCAACAATCTTTTACAGTGCCTGAGCTTTTGCTTTCAAAAGCAGAGTTACAATAGTGTAAACTCTGTTCATTATACATAACTTAGAATTTAAAAGAAAAACATCAAAAATATCCAGATCTGAGATTCCTCTCCTCCCTCCTACAACTCTAAATCTCTATTACAGAAGTGCTTTTAGAATTCTAGAATTGGAGAGGAGAGAAGCCCCTTACTACATTCTGCAATATGTTATTTATAATATTTACAAAGTAGGAAAGTTTGTTGAAGAAGAAATTTGTTCAATCAATTTTATTTGCTCAGAATTCCATTCTTGTTGAAAATGCAACAAGATGATGGAGCTTAGTGAAAAGAAGTCACCTTCACTAAGTGGGCCCGCAGGATATTTTTGGTGCAAAGTCTATTTTTAGACATATGGATCATGGTCTATGAGTTGCAGGATGCTATTTATGGATGATTGGTCATGTTGGTAAAAATAGATGGACCTCTATTTTTAGACATATGGGCAGAGTCTATTTTTAGACTGCCAGTCAAAAAATAGAACAACGGAATATTATTAGCTCTTAATAATATTTGGACTATAAACATTATCTTATCCTCTTGCAGCACTTTAGTTCGAGCTACAGATGTGGAACATGCAACTGCCAAAAGGAAATATGCTTTTCCTGTGGGTTAGTTGAGCTATTGCATGATGGAATTCAGTTAGAACTCAAGTGATTGAGTTTGGTGGAGTTGATTGAGGAGTTGATGGAGTTGTGTTCAGTTTGACTTAGTTGAACTAGTTGTATTTAGTCTAATTGCCAAATACACTAGTGATGACTGATGTGAATTAATTATTAATTAATTCACTAATTTTTAACTCATAAATCAACTAAAGAATACATCAGTTAACTCAGTGCATGGACAGTTCAGTGGAGACAAGTGTTAGAGGTGGGTGAAAGGGTAAGACTACTATCAGTTGTGACTATAGCTGTGCATGAGATTTGCACAATCATTGATTGAGATTGCCAATGAGGATTGCATAGTACAAGCCAAGGGAATTATAACTTGGATCTGATCTATTCTCAACTTGGATTGTGCAGTAGAGGCAGGCAAACAGTGGAGGAGATTTGAACCCGTGACTTGTTCAGATTTGAGCTAGTTTGTGTGTAGCATGTGGAGATAGTACTGAATACTTGTGAGGAGTATTGTACTATGTATTTTTACATGTTCTCAATCATTATAATATAAATATAGTTGGGGGTTTTCAGCTGTATGCTTTCCCCATTACATACTGTGTTGATATGTGTGATTGATGTTTCAATGTGCGCATGCGATTGTTTTTTAATTCCGCAAAGTGATGATCAATGGTAGAGGAGGTTATGTATTATGCATGCATTATGAAAATAGTGTATAATCAGGATAATCTCTGTGAATAAGTGTTATATTATTTAAATTTCTACATGGTATCAGAGCGAAGTTGATCATCAGATCTATTATTCAGAAAGTGATTACATTTTTATTTCTTCAGGCAGAGTCTGTAATCGGGCTAGGTGGCATCTGGATTCATCCTTCTTTTGGAAGGTGAGATATCTCGTAAATGCCCATACATTCAATCTCTATACGAGAAATATTTTTTTCTTACGAATTTTAGATCAGAAGCAGTCGAGTTTTGAGTTGGTGGAATTCGAATTTGCAACAGTGTTTTCTTGGTGTCGAAGTTGAAATGTCTTTCAACGGATTGTGATTGGACTATGCCCTTGAAGGCAGCTCGAATTATATTGCATGGAAAGACAGGATGGAGGCAGTGTTAGATGAAAATGGGTTGAAGGAGTTCATAGAGGCTGAGGTCCCAAAGCCTACTTATGCTGCTCAAGTTGAGGCTTGGCAAAATAAGACAGCAAAGTGTCGAAGGATTCTGTTGGAGGGCGTGAAGGATCACATTGTATCCAGCTTGCATGGAAAGGCTTATCCATACTTGATGTGGAAAGCATTGACAGATTTATTACAAAGCAAGAGTGACCAGAGGAAGTTGGCGCTCAAGGATAAACTCAGAAACATTAAGTGTGAGAAAGGAGACAGTATGCCCAAGTATCTCACGAAGTTCACCCAATGCCGGGATGAGCTGGGAAGTGTGGGGGTGACTGTCGATGATGAGGACTTGGTGAGCTTGTCTCTCCTTGGTCTTCCAAAGAGTTGGAATTCCTATTAGGACTCTATCAATGGTTGGGAGAAATTGCCAGGATGGGAGAGACTTTGGTCTGATCTTGTGCAAGAGGAGATCAGGCGGAATACTAGGGACGAATCTTCATCAAAGGCATCTGATGAAGAAAATTGCACTTTGGCTACCAAAGCAAAGAAGGGGAAGAACAAGAAAGCTTCTCATTCCGGTGCGAAAGGCAAGAAGTAGGACATGTCCAAGGTGAAGTGCTTTCACTGTCACCAGCACGGACATTATGCCACAAATTGTCTGCAGAAGAAGAAAAATAAGCAAGCTGCTAGATTTGCAGTGGGAGAGGCCTTAGCCTCGCAGTTTGAGCTGGATTTTTCATTGATCGCATGCTTGGTATCAAGTGTGATGGGATCGATATGGTTTCTGGACAGTCGTGCATCTTTTCACATGACAGGAGATTGAGATTTGTTTTCTGATCTGGATGAGAAAGATCTTGGAGTGCACATCGAGATGGGCGATGATGGTAGATATAGTGCGACCGGTATTGGTGCCATTTCCTTTGAGAGGTAGTCTAGTAAACCCTTCGTATTGAAGGAAGTGATGCATGTTCCAGGATTGAAGAAGAATCTTATCTCTGTGGCGATGTTAGAAGACAAGGGATATGATGTTGTCTTCAGCGAGGGAAAGGCTTTCCTGCGCAGTAAGACAACTGGAGAAGCCCAGAAGATAGGGGTTCGAGTTAAGCACCTTTATCAATTGCATGTAGATGGCTATGCAACAATAGCATGCAAGGTAGAAGGATTGGTGAGACAGGATGAAGGCGAGCTGTGGCACCGGAGATTGGGCCACCTCCACCATGGAGCCTTGAAGATACTGCAACAGATTTCTACTGGGCTTCCTAAAGGCACTCTTGCGCAGTCAGATCAGTGCAAGGGGTGTACTTTGGGAAAATTTGTGAAAGCCACCTTTCACGAGAAGGATAGTCGCACCACGACGATCCTTGAGAGAATTCACACAGACGTGTGTGGACCTTTCTCAGTAGCTTCGATAGCCAAGCACAAGTACTATGTGATATTTTTTGATGATTTCTCTCGAAAGTGTTGGATCTTCTTCATGCAGAAGAAGAGCGAGACATACTCAAAGTTCTGTGAGTTTAAAGCACTGGCCGAGAAGGAATCAGAGAAGAAGGTGAAGGGTCTTAGGAGTGACAATGGTGGTGAATTCATCTCTGGTGAGTTCAAGGACTTTTGCAGTGCAGAAGGGATTCGAAGAGAGCTCATAGCTCCCCATAACCCACAACAAAACTGGGTTGCTGAGCGGAAGAACAAAACGATCGTGGGTGCTGCACGGGCGATGTTGCATGATCAGGGCCTACCCCTTCACTTGTGGGCGGAGGCATGCAATACTGCAGTATATGTGCAGAACCATTGTCCTCACAAGATACTTGGCATGAGTACACCCGAGGAGGCTTATTCTGGTAAGAGGCCTGATATTTCCCATTTGAGGATTTTTGGTTCTCCTGTTTACATGCATGTGACGAAGGATGCCAGGAAGAAGCTGGAGCCGACTGCAGAGGTTGGGATATTTGTGGGGTACACTTATATGCCCCACAACTATCGTGTGTACCAGGCAGTCACAAGACTGTTGTGCGACAGGATATCAAATTTTAGGAGGAGAAAGCCATGAAGTGTTCGCTTGAGAGGGAGCCACACTTGCATGCAGATGAGGAGCTAGTAGTTCCTAAGGATGAGCTTCAGGATGTGGATTAGCCACAAGATGAAGTTCATGGAGTGGATGAGACCACTCATGCAGTGCCAACCATCAGAGGGTGAAAGCGCACTACAGAAGCTGAGCGACTGCCTCAAGATGCAGAGAAGGTTGTAGGACCACCTACAACATAGCGCAGACAGAGACAGTCACCTGATCGGTACACTAGATACATGGCTCTTGTGAGAAAATGTGTCGTGACTGAGCCATCCTCTTTCGAGGAAGCTGTGGAGGATCCCACATGGGTAGATGCCATGGTGGAAGAGTATGATTCGATTGTAGAAAACAGTGCATGGGAGATTGTCCCAAGACCGGAGGGGAAATCAGTGGTGGGTTCGAGATGGATCTACAAAGTGAAGTAGGCAGCTGACGGGAGTGTGGAGAAGTACAAGGCAATATTTGTTTCCCGAGGCTTCTCACAGATAGAGGGGATCGATTATGAGGAGACCTTTGCACCTGTCGCAAGGTATTCTTCCATACGGACGATTCTTGCTCTCTCAGCGCAGATGGGGTGGCACATCCATCAGATGGATGTGAAGACTGCGTTCCTCAACGGAGTCATTGAGGAGGAGGTGTACATAGAACAACCCAAAGGTTTCGAGATCTTCAGCAGTGAGTCACATGTGTGCAGGCTCAAGAGAGCATTGTATGGGTTGAAACAAGCACCTCGTGCTTGGTACACACGGATAGACAGTTATTTCACCGGACTTGGATTCTCCAAGAGTGAGGCGGATCCTAACCTATACTAGATTGTGGTGGAGGGTAAGTTGCTGATCATTGTACTTTATGTAGATAATTTGATTTTGACGGGAGATGAGTTGTTGATACTTTCATGCAAGGAGGATCTTGCTAGAGAGTTTGAGATGAAGGACTTGGGCCTCCTTCATTATTTCCTGGGATTGGAAATTTGGCAGCACAGTGATGGACTATTTGTTTCTCAGGGTAAGTATGCCCGGGAGATACTAGAGAAGTTCAACATGCATGGCTGCAAGCCTGTTGATACTCCTCTTCCTGGAGGTTGGAGGAAGGAGGATGCTACTTCAGCGGAGGTAGTGGATGCCACTATTTATCGACAGTTGGTGGGGTCACTTATGTATTTGGTCAATACACAACCCGATATATGCTATGTTGTTAACTAGCTTTCACAAGCTATGGTTAAGCCAACCAAGCTCTTCTGGAAGGCAGGAAAGCATGTATTGTGTTATCTCAGAGGCACATCGGGATATGGATTGTGGTACAGACAGGAGGATGAGGTGAAGCTATGTGGCTTCACGGATGCAGATTGGGCAGGGAGCCCAACGGACAGAAAGAGCACATCTGGAGGGATCTTCAGTATCGGGTCGAAAACAGTTTCTTGGTACACCAGGAAGCAGAGATCCGTGGCACTCAGTTCAACAGAGGCCGAGTATATGGTAGCAATTTTGGCTGCATGCGAGGCTATATGGATGAGGAAAATCCTAGTCGGGTTGTTCGGGTCACACTTGGAGCCTACTGTGATTTATTGTGATAGACAGAGTTGCATTAAACTCTCGGCTAATCCAGTATTTCATGATAGATCCAAGCACATCGACATCAGGTACCATCATATTAGAGATTGTGTGCAGTGGAGAATCATGTTACTTTCATACATTCCCACGGAGGATTAGGATGCTGATATCTTGACGAAGGCACTCACCAGGAGCAAATTCGAATACCATAGAGGCAGGATAGGGGTTGCAGATAATCCATATCTTGTTGAGAGGGAGTGTTAAAAAAGCAACAAGATGATGGAGCTTAGTGAAAAGAAGTCGCCTTCACTAAGTAGGCCCGCACGCTTTTTTGGCGCAAAGTCTATTTTTAGACTATGTCTATTTTTAGACATATGGATCATGGTCTATGAGTTGTAGGATGCTATTTATGGATGATTGGTCATGTTGGTAAAAATAGATGGACCTCTATTTTTAGACTGCTAGTCAAAAAATAGAACAGTCGAATATTATTAGCTCTTAATAATATTTGGACTATAAACATTATCTTATCCTCTTGCAGCACTTCAGTTCGAGCTACGGATGTGGCACATGCAACTGCTAGAAGGAAATACGCTTTTCCTATGGGTTAGTTGAGCTATTGCATGATGGACTTCAGTTAGAACTCAAGTGATTGAGTTTGGTGGAGTTGATTGAGGAGTTGATGGAGTTGTGTTCAGTTTGACTTAGTTGAACTAGTTGTATTTAGTCTAACTGCCAAATACACTAGTGATGAGTGATGTGAATTAATTATTAATTAATTCTCTAATTATTAACTCATAAATCAACTAAAGAATACATCGGTTAACTCAGTGCATGGACAATTAAGTGGAGACAAGTGTTAGAGGTGGGTGAAAGGGTAAGACTACTATCAGTTGTGACTATAACTGTGCATGAGATTTGCATAATAATTGATTGAGATTGCCAATGAGGATTGTGTAGTACAAGCTAAGGGAATTCTAACTTGGATCTGATCTATTCTCAACTTGGATTGCGCAGTAGAGGCAAGCAAACAGTGGAGGAGATTTGAACCCGTGACTTGTTCAGATCTGAGCTAGTTTGTGTGTAGCATGTGGAGATAGTACTGAGTACTTGTGAGGAGTATTGTACTATGTATTGTTACATGTTCTATATCATTATAATATACAGATAGTTGGGGTTTTTCAACTGTATGTTTTCCCCATTACATACTGTGTTGATATGTGTGATTGATGTTTCAATGTGTGCATGCGATTGTTTTTTAATTCCGCAAATTGATGATCAATGGTAGAGGAGGTTATGTATTATGCATGCATTCTGCAAATAGTGTATAATCAGGATAATATTTGTGAATAAGTGTTATATTATTCAAATTTCTACAATTCTTCAATTTCTTGAGTATTCCCATTGATTTAGATCTTGTTTTCCTCATCTCTCTCAACTGCTTTCCTGAAAAACAAATCAAAGCACAATTAAAATCCCAAATCTGGAATTGAAACAAATCTAATTAATTTCAATTAAATAAATATTTGAAAATGAAATTTTATCTTCCTATTGATTCCTGTACTGATTTAATTGGCCAAGGATATCATTGACGAATTGATCTTCATTCAGAAGAGGTTTGGGCAAATGAAACTAAAGAGAATAAAACTCAAAAAATTGATTTTGTTTAAAAATTTGGAGCTTGATCTTCTGCCTATTTTTAGACCCAATAAATGATCAAATCTATTAGTGAATCCTCCTGAGAAATGTTCTCCATGATTTTATCTTTCCAATAAGCTGTCCTAGGTGTCATTTGGCCAAATAAAACTTAATCTATGAGTCTCCAAAGTTGATGAGTCAAAATTGCCAGAATTCTGGAAACCCTATTGCCTAGGCCAAAAATTCAGAATTTGTTAATTAAATTCTAATCCTAAACTAGATTTTAATTATCTAATAATTAATTCTAATCTAACTGTAAACTAAACTAATTGTTTGCAAACTAATTAATAATTAGTATTAATCTAATTAACTAAAATATACGAATAATTTTAATTTAATTAAATTAAAAAGTATATATATATATTAATTAATTTAATTAATTTAAAATTATTATATATTAATTATATTACAATGTTTTAATATCATATATTTTAAAAGTCAAAGCACTCATATTACATTACCCATTTATTCATCTGAATGAATAATGTGAGTTAAATCCCAAAACACATGTGAGGGGAAAGGACTTTGGTTATGTTTGGCATTGAACATCGCATTGCATGAAGGGCCTCCGTCGAGTTTTGAAAACTTAATTCGTTTGTGAATTTTGCGAAGTGCGATTTGCGATGGACGCGATCGTGTTATAAATTTTTTATTATTTATTTTCTTTTATTTTATTTGGGGTCCAAGTTTAATGAGGTTTTGTTAAGTTATCAAATGAAGTTAAGTGGGGTTTATTTAGAGTGAGATTTTGCTTTTTAAACTACAACTATTTTTTGTAAAAAATAACCACAACCACTTTTCCATTATGAAATTTTAAGTTTCATATTTCATTTTAAAATATGAAACTAGAATGAATTACTAAAATTCTGAAAAGCATGTTTTTAAGTGTTCTATGATTTGGCTAGGTTATTTAGCAAGATTGTTAGAGAAAAAATGAAAATTAATTAAAGTTCAACTAAATATTAATATTTACAATAAACGACTATTTTAACTACGAGAATTAAAATATTGGTACATTTTATACATTTTTTAACCTAGGCAACACAAATGATCAAGCTTAAAAGAGTGTAATTTACAAAACGGTTGACCAAATGGAGCGAAACAAGTATCATTGGAAAGCTTGTGAAAAATCAGATTCAATGAAACAATCAAAATGGAAATCCTAGGAAATGAAAAATAACAAATTGCAGGATAATTAACTTAATAAAAATCATAGAAGGTGTTTAGCCAAAAGTTAATAGAAAGGGTTCCCATTATTGAAGTGCATAGGTAAAAAAAAATGGGGGGGTGTGTTTTACCACAACACCACCTCCCCAACTCATCTGATCACTTGGTATGGCCCATAAAAATGGGGTTGTAGCTTCTCGGTCCCCTTCTGTTTCAGCGTGGACTTCCTGTAAGGCAGTAGCCAGAAATGAAGCTAAGTGGGGTTTATTTAGAGTGAGATTTTGCTTTTTAAACTACAACCATTTTTTGTAAAAAAAACCATAACCACTTTCCATTATGAAATTTTAAGTTTCATATTTCATTTTAAAATACGAAACTAGAATGAATTACTAAAATTATGAAAAACACGTTTTTAAGTGTTCTATGATTTGGCTAGGTTATTTAGCAAGATTGTTAGGGAAAAAATGAAAATTAATTAAAGTTCAACTAAATATTAATATTTACAATAAACGACTATTTTAACTACGAGAATTAAAATATTATTACATTTTATACATTTTCTAACCCAGGCGACACAAATGATCAAGCTTAAAAGAGTGTAATTTACAAAACGGTTGACCAAATGGAGCGAAACAAGTATCATTGGAAAGCTTGTGAAAAATCATATTCAATGAAACAATCAAAATGGAAATCCTAGGAAAATGAAAAATAAAAAATTGCAGGATAATTAACTTAATAAAAATCATAGAAGGTGTTTAGCCAAAAGTTAATAGAAAGGGTCCCCATTATTGAAGTGCATAGGTAAAAAAAAATGGGGGGGTTGTGTTTTACCACAACACCACCTCCCCAACTCATCTGATCACTTGGTATGGCCCATAAAAATAGGGTTGTAGCTTCTGAGTCCCCTTTTGTTTCAGCGTGGACTGCCTGTAAGGCAGTAGCCAGAGGTACACCAATTCCCCCTCCTCAAAATGCCTCTTTGTCCTGTGTGAGTCTACATACACCTTCTGCTGTTTTTGGGATATCACCAAATTATCCTTGAGAGCCTTGAGTATGTCTTACCTCTCTTGGATCCAATATTTGGCCTTTGGGGCCCGACTGTCTCCAAAAACAACATCATCAAAATATAATGCATCATATCCGTACTGTTAGAGTCGGTCTTGTTGCCCTCCATCAACGATCAAAGCTCTTTGCATTTGCATTAGTAGGTGTCTCATCAGTGCCAATTTTTGCATCCCATTAGGCATGCCATAACCCTGATGGAGGAGCTGGTGTCTTTGTCCCCCTCTTGGCATTGTTGGATCAGGTCATTTCAGTCCTTAGTCACTTTCAAGCTTGTCTTGTCTTGTCTTGAGGTCAAATTCCTAGGTCTAGGGTTTTGGTCAGATGGTTTACAAAGTCATGTTTCTGAAGGTCAATAAGTGCTCAGCAAGCCAGAGGGATGATTGTAAAGATGTTTCTTCGAAGTTTTTTATCTTGTACAGTTAATTTTCACCTTGGATTTAAAAACTTTGTTTTTAAAGCCAAGGTCATTTGTCAATTTTTTGTAAAAAGTGATGAAATTTCAAAAGATTTCAGCAGATAGCATGTAACCCTGGTCCCCTTGCCAAGATCCCTCAGATGATCTACCTGCAAAAAGAATCAAGCAAAAGCACTAAATGAGTCAATTTCAGGACAAAGGAAACCAAAAAAGTCAGTTTTATAAAGTGTCAAAGAGAAACATTAGAAAATGGGTTTGAGCATGAATTTTTTTTTAAATGGAAATTATAAAGACCCAATCTCCCTCCTTTTACTCTCATTGTGCATCCAAAAAACTTGCAAGAGATATTGGGCGAGCTTCCAAGCGAATTTGGGTGAAACTGGTTGAAATTGGGAGCAGGACAGGCGCGCGACCCGTCAGGCCAGGCGCGTGACCCGTCAGAGGGGCGCGACCCGTCAGGAGGCTTCCCGCAGTTCAAATTTTCAACGGGCGCGACCCGTCAGGCCCGCGCGACCCGTTGGGTGAGGTGCGCAACACGTCAGGCAACCTTCCTCCCAACTCATTTTGAATTTTCTCAAGCACCCTCTAAATCATCAAATCGCTTGAGGTAGGTTATCTAAGCTTGAAAATGGTTGCTGGTTAAGTGGAAAAACATCATGGGTTGTTTTTAATGATCAAATTATGCAAGAAAAAACACTCCATATGGCTGTATGTAAATTTGTGAAAAGATGCTAGGGTTTATTGCTGTTTCATTGCTTTTCCCCTTGTAATTATTCTCTTCATTCCCATTTCATTTTCCCTATATTTCCATGTCATTTTCCCTTTTAAATTTGTAAAGAAAATAAACCCTACCCCTTTTCCCTTTAAAAATAAAAAATCACATCCTAAACCTTCCCCTCATAATACCCATGTAAACACATGTATTTAATGATGCATATGCAGTGATGTTTGCAGTGTTTTTCCCTAAATTCCCTGTTGTATACATGTATTCCCATTTTCCTTGTAAAAAATGTCCCTCCCCTAACATTTCCCCCATGTTCCTTGTCCCCTTGAAACAACATATAAATCAGCTTTTTATAGGCAGAGACAACAGCACAGTTTGTCCACTTTGCTCCTTAAACAATGTCAGAAACCGAAACCTATGAGCAAAGTGATGACCAGTCATCAGCTTCAGAGATTGAGGTACAGAGGAAGCCTCATAAGGGTGGAAAGGGTGGACATCATAAGCGAGAGGAGCCCACCTCTTTAGCAGAGTTACAGGCTTGTCCTATGGCAGTCACATGTTTTCAGTATAGGTCTTGCTATGAGTTTTGTGAGAGGATCTCTCGGATTCAGCACCACAGAGAGTTGGCTCGCCTATTTGTTTTACACTTGCATGATGGACATGTCAACCTTGCAGGGGTGAACTTTACATTGACACCCGAGGTGATCTCACATGCCACAGGGATACCTAATGTTGGGGAGGTGTGGAATAAGCGCAAGGCGCTGGATAATGTTCACTTTGAGCCTTTTGTCCGGCCACCATTCATGAGACATTTGGTAGGTGTGTTTCCATTCAGGTTTCTCAGGAGCGAGTATGCTCCCATGATGAGGCTCATCATGCACTATTTTACCTGTGAGGGCAGATTTTCACAGGTATATTCATATCATATTCGCCTCTTGATGCACTTCACCCGAGTGAGGATGATGAACATCCCTGTTTTCTTCTATCAGAACATTCAGAGGATGGTGCCCATGTTGCAGAGGAAGAGCCCGGCACAGCAGTATAGGAGCCTGTACCATTATGGTTTGATTCAGCTTGTAGTATTGCATCAGTTGGCTCAGAAGGGCATCTCATGGGAGGAGTTCATATCTCGTGAGTTTTTAACAGCACCACCCTCACCACATCCTGAGGTTATTCACGAGGAGGGAGGACCATCCCAGCAGCATGACATCCCTGTCACTAGACATGTCAGCTCCTCACCCCAGGTTACCTATCAGAAAAGCCCGAGGGCCTTATTTGCAGCAGCTCGGCGAGTACTATCTCCACAGCAGGTGGAAGGGGTCTCGCCTTCATCATCAGCTCAGCGAGTGTTATCTCCACATCAGGTGGAAGGGGCCTCGCTCTCTTCAGCAACACATGCAGCACAGAGGGGCAAGCAGCCCAAGATTGATGAGGGGCCATCAGGAGTTCCAGATATTGAGCTTGTTGATCTTGAGGCCATTTCTTCGAGCCAAGAGGCAAAGGAGGTCATTCAGCATTTCAGAGCTGAAAATGATGCTTTACAGAGGAGATTAGAGGGTGCACAATGGACCATCACATACCTGGAGCAGCGCAACAAACAGTTGGAGGAGGAGAAAGAACTTGATGAGCTGTGGAGGATTCGTAGTGACCGAATCTTGAATCGAAGAAGACCCGGTGACCCATTGCCCGCTGACCGAGAGTCCATGCTCATCTAGGTAAATGCACACTTGGAGAGGTTGTTGGCTAAGGCCAACCAAGAGAAGAAATTGCTGAGGAACATGAAGAACCATTACTGGGCAAGAATGCATGTGTGCAAAGCAAAGATGAAGATGTTTCAAAGGCAGTTGACCGAGGCACTAAAACGGAGAAAGAGGCCCAATCCCCTCTGTATCTTGGCTGAGGCTTCACTCAAGGATCAAGGCACTAAATAGCCCAGCCACAGCACAAATCCCAAGAAATTTTGAGAATTTTGGGTGAATTTTGGTATTTTCAGGCAATTTGCAGGTTTTTCCCATTAACGGGTCTCACCCCCCGCGCGACCCTTCATCATGGCAACTCCATTTGACAAAAACTCAGCATTTCCAGATTTTTCATGCAAATTTACACATGCTCATGGATGGACTTGAGATTTGGTGAAGTTTTGGGCCTCCAAAAAGTCAAAAAACTAGCAAAAAATGACTTTCTGCCACTTTTTTGAACTGCAGAAAGCAGTCTTGGGAGATTTGATGTTTGACAGGGGAAATGAACTCCAAATTCAAAAATTCCAGTTGGGTTGGAAAGTAGACTCATAGACCTTTCCAACAAGCCTACGCTTGCTCAATTTTACCACCTGAAAGTGCCCCAAAAGTGGCTCCAAAGGCGCGCGACCTGTCAGGCAGGGGCGCGCGACCCGTCAGGCAGATTTTTCCAAAATGCACTGTACAGCTCAGAAAAGCGCAGTTTGACTCAGTTTGACTTTTTGGGGTGAATTATGATTCTCTTTGATGTAATTATTGTAATTTTATGATACTTTTACTCTTATGTACCTCTTCTAGAAGATTCATTCATGAAAAGGGTGAAAATTAAATGAATGAATTGGTTTCCAAGTTTATAGAGGCAAGTTGTTTTGACTGCCTAGTTTGTAGTGCTTAGTTTAGAAGTGGTTGAAACAGCTCCTAGGATAGTGAGCTCGACCCATGGAGGCAGGGAAAGAGGTTAGATCATCTATATTATGTACTTTCTTGCTCATTTTCATGGTTGGACTCTTGAGGGAGAAGCTATCATTGTATTATTCACTGTATCTCTGCAATTTTTGGCTAAGGAAGACCAGGGTTTTGCAGTCCTCTTTGGGATTCTTGTGGACTCATGTGTTGATGGTGTGTTTCTCAATGTACTTGTAAGCTTGTTATGTGATTCATTTCCTTTCTTCTACTTCTGCACATTAAACAAATGAAGTGTTAAAGTAAGAATTCATGCCTGCCATGCTCTGCTTTTAACTTTGTTTAATTTCAATGTTTTCTACTGTCTAAAGAGAATTCAAAGTTATTGTTTGCTCTATTTAGCTCTTCATCTTTCATTCCTGACCATCCACCTCAGTTAAAGGCATCAACACTGTCTCCTACCTCGCCCCAAGGAACCCCCTGCAGAAACTGTGTCCAATCCCCGCACCCAAAATTGCCCTCTCCTCAATTTGCCACCAAAAAACTCAAAAAACCCCAAATCAAACTCTTTGATCAATTTACTAGCCTAATATCAGTGTTACCTTATTGGTCATCTCATCTATTGAATATTTCATGAGATAGACCGGAGAGAGCCTTCTCCTGCCCCGTAGGGCTAGCTACGAGGCTAAATGGTTTGATGTTACCTTGAGGTTTACCTTTCTCAGCCTGAGGTGAAATTTCAAGTGCAAACATACTGGCGACCATACTGGGGAGAACAAACTTGTTTGTGGGTTGATGTGTTTGTTTCATAAGTCTTAGATGGAGCCTGAAGTTATGCCAGGTAGCCTTCGAAAAGCTTTTTCTTTGCATAAGCGAAAGTAGATAAACGCTGCTTTAGTCAATCTCTGTGAGCCTGTGAAAACAACACTTCGATTGCATTTTACCCTAGCACATGTATCAATTTCAGATCTGATTGTTGATAGTGGACAATGATCAGACACTGACAAGTCTGAAATCATTCACTGGCGACTCCTTCACTGAAAAATCCAGAGATCAATGCTTCATGGTGACTTCACTGCAGAGAGATCAGTAGCTGTGAGATTTACAAGATGGACCGAATCGCAAGAAGATACGCTCCCTTGAGCCGAGATCACATTCCAGATTTTCCAAATAAAATTCCAAAGGTAGATTGGTCAAGGAATCTGCCTATATTTAATGATGATGGTAAGAAGGATGCTGCTCTTCATCTAGTTAGATTTCATATGCATATTCGCAAGTTGAAGGTGGATTTTCCTGAAGATTGCTTGATGAAGATATTCTTGGCCACTCTCGAAGGTGCAGCCCAATCATGGTATGAAAGTTTGCCGCCTGCTTGTATTTATTGTTTAAAGGATTTTCATGCTATGTTCATTGAACGATATAAGGACTCTTATCCATCATTAAATCTAGTTCAAGACTATTGTCAGCATGCATATAGTTTTATTGAAAGCCTTGAGAAATTTTATGAAGATGATAATTTTATGGATGTTGAGATCATGGAGGCTCTGTATGAAAATCCGTTTCAGCAGCACATAGAAATCTTAGAGGATACTTGTCAAGATCAGCAGGCTGAAGATTTCCATATAGTGGAAGATGATGAAAGAGAAGAGCTTGTTTCAGATCTGCCCACAGAAGAAGACCAAATTGTAGAATGTGATAATGTTAGGACAGCTACTCCAGAACTACATTCAGATTGTGATGACCAAGCATACCTTGTGCTGAAGCCCATCAAAGAGAGTTCTGCTGTTGAGATCATAGACTGAATTTTGGATTCAGATGTTCATGAACAGCAAGGTGAGATCTTTGTGCAAGTAAGTGATGAATCTCCTTTCAATCACTCAGTAATAAATGATAGTTTGACTGCCCTATCATATGAAGATAATTACTGTTTAAGCAGAAGAGAACAAAAGGCATTGTCTCCTTTGTCTGAAGAGGAGATAGATCAGCTCTTGAAAGGTTTTGTTACAGCCCAAGCTACAGCAGATTTGCAGTGCAAACATAGTCAGGAAAGTGTTGGGGAAACTTCTTCCTCTGTTGAAAAAGATGATTGTCTTGTCGATCAGCAAACAGAGAATGTTTTCCTTCACAAAGATGATAATCCGGCTGTCATATCATTTGAAGATGACCTACCATATTGTCAGACTACCGAAGATCATAGCATACAGGATTACCTTTTAGATTCTTCATATGTTTCATGTGCTGAAATGCTTTTCCAAGAAGAGATCTGCCCATCCATTTGTTCAGAGTTTTTAGAAGCCCATGAGCATACTTTTACTGAAGAAGGCAGATCAGAATTTGAAACAAAGGACACCTTGATCTTTCAGCAGGAGGTGGCAATGGTAAATCTTCATGTTTTTCATGATCCAATAGCAAGTTTGTTACAGTCAGCAGTGAAAGTGATTATTGTTGTGTTCAGTGATGAAGGAGATCATGGTCAGCTATGTTTTTGGATGCCCAGTTACCAGTATTCAGTGTTGACCAGAAGATCTGATCAGGAGAATCAACCAAGAAGCCATCTTCTTGATTGGTTGCATTGGCATTTTGATATAGTTTGATGTATATTATCTTGTAAGAAACAAAGGTGGTTGTCATCATGATTTCAAATCTTGATGGACTGCTGCCCTTCAAATAAGCTTTGTAAGTTCTTGTTTTAGTTAAGTCAGTCATGAGTCATTTGTGAGTCAGTTTTCAGTCATGTAGGTTTCATAATTGAGTCGGTTTGAATCAAGTTTCATTCAATAAATGAGTCAAGGTCTTGTATTGTTTGTCAAATAATGTCTCCATTGCCCAATGATTGGAAGGCACTGGTCTGCTCTCCTAGAGGTCTAAGGTTCTTGGCACCTCCAAGGAGCTACCATCCCCATTGGAGCCAATGTTAGAGTCGGTCTTGTTGCCCTCCATCAGCAATCAAAGCTCTTTGCATTTGCATTAGTAGGTGTCTCATCAGTGCCAATTTTTGCATCCCATTAGGCATGCCATAACCCTGATGGAGGAGCTGGTGTCTTTGTCCCCCTCTTGGCATTGCTGGATCAGGTCATTTCAGTCCTTAGTCACTTTCAAGCTTGTCTTGAGGTCAAATTCCTAGGTCTAGGGTTTTGGTTAGATGGTTTACAAAGTCATGTTTCTGAAGGTCAATAAGTGCTCAGCAAGCCAGAGGGATGATTGTAAAGATGTTTCTTCGAAGTTTTTTATCTTGTACAGTTAATTTTCACCTTGGATTTAAAAACTCTGTTTTTAAAGCCAAGGTCATTTGTCAAATTTTTGTAAAAAGTGATGAAATTTCAAAATATTTCAGCAGATAGCATGTAACCTTGGTCCCCTTCCAAGATCCCTTAGATGATCTACCTGCAAAAAGAATCAAGCAAAAGCACTAAATGAGTCAATTTCAGGACAAAGGAAACCAAAAAAGTCAGTTTTATAAAGTGTCAAAGAGAAACATTAGAAAATGGGTTTGAGCATGAAATTTTTTTTAAATGGAAATTATAAAGACCCAATCTCCCTCCTTTTACTCTCATTGTGCATCCAAAACACTTGCAAGAGAGATTGGGCGAGCTTCCAAGCGAATTTGGGAGAAACTGATTGAAATTGGGAGCAGGACAGGCGCGCGACCCGTCAGGCCAGGCGCACGACCCGTCAGAGGGGCGCGACCCGTCAGGCCCGCGCGACCCGTTGGGCGAGGTGCGCGACCCTTCAGGCAACCTTCCTCCCAACTCATTTCGAATTTGCTCAAGCACCCTCTAAATCATCAAATCGCTTGAGGTAGGTTATCTAAGCTTGAAAATGGTTGCTAGTTAAGTGGAAAGACATCATGAGTGTGTTTTTAATGATCAAATTATGCAAGAAAAAACACTCCATATGGCTGTATGTAAATTTGAAAAAAGATGCTAGGGTTTATTGCTGTTTCATTGTTTTTCCCCTTGTAATTATTCTCTTCATTCCCATTTCATTTTCCCTATATTTCCATGTCATTTTCCCTTTTAAATTTGTAAAGAAAATAAACCCTACCCCTTTTCCCTTTAAAAATAAAAAATCACATCCTAAACCTACCCCTCATAATACCCATGTAAACACATGTATTTAATGATGCATATGAAGTGATGTTTGCTGTGTTTTTCCCTAAATTCCCTGTTGTATACATGTATTCCCATTTTCCTTGTAAAAAATGTCCCTCCCCTAACATTTCCCCCATGCTCCTTGTCCCCTTGAAACAGCATATAAATCAGCTTTTTACAGGCAGAGACAGCAGCACAGTTTTTCCACTTTGCTTCTTAAACAATGTCAGAAACCGAAACCTATGAGCAAAGTGATGACCACTCATCAGCTTCAGAGATTGAGGTACAGAGGAGGCCTCATAAGGGTGGAAAGGGTGGACATCATAAGCGAGAGGAGCCCACCTCTTTAGCAGAGTTACAGGCTTGTCCAATGGCAGTCACATGTTTTCAGTATAGGTCTTGCTATGAGTTTTGTGAGAGGATCTCTCGGATTCAGCACCACAGAGAGTTGGCTCGCCTATTTGTTTTACACTTGCATGATGGACATGTCAACCTTGCAGGGGTGAACTTTACATTGACACCCGAGGTGATCTCACATGCCACAGGGATACCTAATGTTGGGGAGGTGTGGAATAAGCGCAAGGTGCTGGATAATGTTCACTTTGAGCCTTTTGTCCGGCCACCATTCATGAGACATTTGGCAGGTGTGTTTCCATTCAGGTTTCTCAGGAGCGAGTATGCTCCCATGATGAGGCTCATCATGCACTATTTTACTTGTGAGGGCAGATTTTCACAGGTATATTCATATCATATTCGCCTCTTGATGCACTTCACCTGAGTGAGGATGATGAACATCCCTATTTTCTTCTATCAGAACATTCAGAGGATGGTGCCCATGTTGCAGAGGAAGAGCCTGGCACAGCAGTATAGGATCCTGTACCATTATGGTTTGATTCAGCTTGTAGTATTGCATCAGTTGGCTCAGCAGGGCATCTCATGGGAGGAGTTCATATCTCGTGAGTTTTTCACAGCACCACCCTCGCCACATCCTGAGGTTATTCACGAGGAGGGAGGACCATCCCAGCAGCATGACATCCCTGTCACTAGACATGTCAGCTCCTCACCCCTGGTTACCTATCAGAAAGGCCCGAGGGCCTTATTTGCAGCAGCTCGGCGAGTACTATCTCCACAGCAAGTGGAAGGGGTCTCGCCTTCATCATCAGCTCAACGAGTGTTATCTCCACATCAGGTGGAAGGGGCCTCGCTCTCTTCAGCAGCACAGGCAGCACAGAGGGGCAAGCAGCCCAAGATTGATGAGGGGCCATCAGGAGTTCCAGATATTGAGCTTGTTGATCTTGAGGCCATTTCTCCGAGCCAAGAGGAAAAGGAGGTCATTCAGCATCTCAGAGCTAAAAATGATGCTTTACAGAGGAGATTAGAGGGTGCACAATGGACCATCACATACCTGGAGCAACACAACAAACAGTTGGAGGAGGAGAAAGCACTTGATGAGCTGTGGAGGATTCGTAGTGACCGAATCTTGAACCGAAGAAGACCCGGTGACCCATTGCCCGCTGACCGAGAGTCCATGCTCATCCAGGTAAATGCACACTTGGAGAGGCTGTTGGCTAAGGCCAACCAAGAGAAGAAATTGCTGAGGAACATGAAGAACCATTACTGGGCAAGAATGCATGTGTGCAAAGCAAAGATGAAGATGTTTCAAAGGTGGTTGACCGAGGCACTAAAACGGAGAAAGAGGCCCAATCCCCTTCGTATCTTGGCTGAGGCTTCACTCAAGGATCAAGGCACTAAATAGCCCAGCCACAGCATAAATCCCAAGAAATTTTGAGAATTTTGGGTGAATTTTGGTATTTTCAGGCAATTTGCAGGTTTTTCCCATTAACGGGTCTCACCCCCCGCGCGACCCTTCATCATGGCAACTCCATTTGACAAAAACTCAGCATTTCCAGATTTTTCATGCAAAGTTACACATGCTCATGGATGGACTTGATATTTGGTGAAGTTTTGGGCCTCCAAAAAGTCAAAAAACTAGCAAAAAATGACTTTCTGCCACTTCTTTGAACTGCAGAAAGCAGTCTTGGGAGATTTGATATTTGATAGAGCAAATGAACTCCAAATTCAAAAATTCTAGTTGGGTGGGAAAGTAGACTCACAGACCTTTCCAACAAGCCTACTCTTGCTCAATTTGGCCACCTGCAAGTGCCCCAAAAGTGGATCCAAAGGCGCACGACCCGTCAGGCAGGGGCGCGCGACCTGTCAGGCAGATTTTTCCAAAATGCACTGTACAGCTCAGAAAAGCGCAGTTTGACTCAGTTTGACTTTTTGGGGTGAATTATGATTCTCTTTGATGTAATTATTGTACTTTTATGATACTTTTACTCTTATGTACCTCTTCTAGAAGATTCATTCATGAAAAGGGTGAAAATTAAATGAATGAATTGGTTTCCAAGTTTATAGAGGCAAGTTGTTTTGACTGCCTAGTTTGAAGTGCTTAGTTTAGAAGTGGTTGAAACAGCTCCTAGGATAGTGAGCTCGACCCATGGAGGCAGGGAAAGAGGTTAGATCATCTATATTATGTACTTTCTTGCTCATTTTCATGGTTGGACTCTTGAGGGAGAAGCTATCATTGTATTATTCACTGTATCTCTGCAATTTTTGGCTAAGGAAGACCAGGGTTTTGCAGTCCTCTTTGGGATTCTTGTGGACTCATGTGTTGATGGTGTGTTTCTCAATGTACTTGTAAGTTTTTTATGTGATTCATTTCCTTTCTTCTACTTCTGCACATTAAACAAATGAAGTGTTAAAGTAAGAATTCATGCCTGCCATGCTCTGCTTTTAAGTTTGTTTAATTTCAATGTTTTCTACTGTCTAAAGAGAATTGAAAGTTATTATTTTCTCTCTTTAGCTCTTCATCTTTCATTCCTGACCATCCACCTCAGTTAAAGGCATCAACACTATCTCCTACCTCGCCCCAAGGAACCCCCTGCAGAAACTGTGTCCAATCCCCGCACCCAAAATTGCCCTCTCCTCAATTTGCCACCAAAAAACTCAAAAAACCCCAAATCAAACTCTTTGATCAGTTTACTAGCCTAATATCAGTGTTACCTTATTGGTCATCTCATTTATTGAAGATTTCACGAGATAGACCGGAGAGAGCCTTCTCCTGCCCCGTAGGGCTAGCTACGAGGCTAAATGGTTTGATGTTGCCTTGAGGTTTACCTTTCTCAGCCTGAGGTGAAATTTCAAGTGCAAACACGTACAAAGCACGGAAAGGAGTAATACCAATAGAAATGTGGTGGGTGGTGTTGTAGTAGTACTCGCCTAGATTCAAATGTGGATCCAAGCCCTCTGCTGAGCTGTCACATAGTTCCTCAAATACCCCTCCAACCACTGATTAAATCTCTTGATCTCGTTGTCTCTCTAAGGTTTGTAGCTTGTGCTAGGAGTGAGATCAGTCTCGACCAATCTGAAAATTTCCTACCAACAACCTCCCATGAACCTATTGTCCTTGCCACTCACAATGTACTTGGGGAGCCCATGCACTAGAAGATCTCCCAAAAGAACAATTTTGCAACCTGTGAAGCCGTGTACCTGGTGGGGATGGAGAAAAAGTGGGCATATTTGGTCAACTTGTTGACCACTGCATAAATGTAGTCTTTCCCCTGCACTGTGGGGAGCCCTGTGATGAAATCCATAGATATACCTTCCCATTTCCCCTCATGTATGGAAAGTGGTTGTAGCAATCCTGCAGGGTGTATCATCTTCCCCTTGTTCGCCTGGCATGCCTCACACTCCTATACGTGCTTCAGCATGCCCCCCTTGAATCCATTCCATGTGAATCTCTCCTTGACTTCCATATAGGTCTTTCGGAACCCCTGGTGCCCGGATAATGGTTAATCATGTGCTTCATCGAGTATTCTCTCTCTCAACTACGAGTTGGGTACTAGGAAAATGCGCTCCTTATAGTAGATGACCTCATCAATCACTCGATAGTGCTCATCTGTGTGGGTACCCTCTAAGACCTCGCATGCCCTCCTATCCTTGGAGTACTCCACCAATAGATGAGCCTTCGAATCATGGAATATGCTCATGAGTGATAGACTAGTTGGTCTCTGAGATAGAGCATCAGAAACCGCATTGTGTTTTCCTTGCACATACTCTATATCGAAGTCATAGGCCTGCACCTTGATGACCCATCTCTGTTGCCTGTCATTGAGGCCCTCCTGACCCATGAAGTGACGAATATTATTGTGACTAGTCTTCACCTGCAACTTGTTGCCCACCAAATACTGTTAAAACTTTGCCAATGCATCCAGGATGGCCAACATCTCTTTGTCATATATGGAATATGATAGCTCATGTGTTAGGAGCTTCCAACTCTCGAAAGCAATGGGATGCCCATCTTGTAAGAAAACTACTCCCATTCCCACCTCGGATGCATCACACTCCACGGTGAAGGGCTGGGAAAAATATGGAAGTGCAAAGACCGGGAAACTGCTCATCACCTCCTTGAGGCGATCAAAGGCAACCTATTCTCTATCAGTCTATGTGAAACCACCTCTCTTGTTCAAATCAGTCAAGGGTGCTTCCAGTTGTGAGAACCCCTTGACAAACTTCCTGTAGTAGGTGCAAATGCCCAAGAAACCCCTCAACACAATCACATCTCATGGTACCGACCAATCCCGGATGGCCCATATCTTCTCCTCATGGACCTTCACCCCATCAGCACTGATGATATGCCCTAAGTAGAGCATCTTTGTCAAGCCAAACTCACACTAGGATAGTTTGGCAAAAAACTGCTGCTCCTCTAGGATGCATAGTACCTCCTCCAAGTGTTGGAAATGCTCCTCCCATATCTAGCTATAAATAAAAATGTCATCAAAGAAAACCAACACAAACCTCCTCAGCTGTCCCTGAAAGACATGGTTCATGCATGACTGGAAAATGGCCGGAGTGTTGGTCAACCCAAATGGCATGACCAGGAACTCGAAGTGCCCATAATGGCACAAGAAAGTTGTCTTAGGGATATCTTGCTCCCTCACCCTGGTCTGGTGGTACCCCAAATGCAAATTGATCTTAGAGAAGTACTTGGCTCCATTAAGCTCATCCATTAACTCATCAATGTGAGGAATGGGGTACTGGTTCTTCAATGTCTTCCAGTTGAGGGCTCGATAGTAAATGCACATATGAAGGGTTCCATCCTTCTTCTTCACTGGTACTACTAAAAAAGTGAAGGGATTGGAACTTGGCCTGATATGACCCAATGCTTATAGCTCTAGAATGGCCTTCTCTATCTCATGCTTATAGGCCTTGGGATGCCTATAACGAGTTGTGATGACTACCTGCACACACGACTCCAACTCAATAGTCTTCTCGAATCCCTTGTATGGTGGCTTCCTTGGTGGAATGTCCCCAAACACCACTGTGTATCTCTCCAGCAAGGTTTGTATGTCTGGTGGTCGTGGCTAGTCCTGTGTCCCCACCTCTAAAATCCTTAGCTCTACTTCCCATGAAATGTCCCCATGTCACAAATATGCCTCCATCCTATGGACCGAGACTGTCTGAGGTGGATAGGACTACATACCTCTCAGAACTACCAGTTTTTCATCAAGTCCAATGAACTTCATCTCTCGCTTCCTCTAATTTGAAGTGACTCACCCAAGGGAGTAGAACCACTAGACACCCATCACCACATTGGTGTTTGGAACATCGACTACAAAGGAATGCTCCATCATCAAGTAGTTCCGCATAACTACTGCCAAAGCAGGCACATACTGAGTGCACTGTATGGTGCGGTCACCTAGTAATAGGAATGAAAAGACCTCAAACTCAGCCATGGTGAGGTCCCTCATTTGAACCAAATAGGCATCTATGAAGTTGTGGGTAGCCCCACTGTCAACTAGGACTAACACTCACTACCCTTGTATGGTGCCTATGATCCTCAATGCCAAAAATTTGGGAACCTTGCATAAGGAAGCAAGGACTCCTCTAGATAGGGTAATGGATGACCCTCCCTATGGAGGTGTGGTGATGGCCTTCTCGCTATCAGACTCTCACCATATCCTGCACCACACTCCTCCTCCTCCTCATCCTCCTTGTCACTTTCTGAAAAGAACTCAATATAGTGTGCTTTGCCAGTAGTGCACCGATGGCCTGGTACCCAAGGCTCCATGCATGTGAAGCACAACTTCCTCCTCGTGAGGTCCTTTCATGTCTAATCATCTAGGTGCCCCTGCTCCTGTGTGGTCTTTTGAGGTGGAGGTCTAGTCTCATGCCCCTTCTGTGGGAAAGGGGTCCATGCAAGGAAAGACGCTCTAGTCTTGGGGATGGCCGCCTATAGATCTTTAATGCACAAAACTAACTCCTACATTCTGGATGGTTTGTGTGACTTCACCAGTCCACGTAGGGGCCCAAGTAAGCCATCAATGAAGGTGTAAACCCTCCTAGCCTCTGATAGATCTAGAACCATCATTGATACTCGCAGGAACTATGAGATGTACTACTCTAGGTTGACTTCCTAGCGCAGTTGGGTAAGTTCCTTGAAATGGGACTCTCGATCTCTATGTTTAAAACACTCCACCACCCTCCTAGTGAAGTCCTTATAAGAAGCCACATTGGCATGCCCTAGGGTGTCCAAGCCATGAAACCACCAGTCATGGGCTTCCCATCCATGTGCAGCATGGCCATCTTGATGGCTTCATGTTCTGCCATTCGGTTGAGATAGAAGAAGGTATGCATCTTCTCAACCTAAGTCCTAGTTGTGCACTTTCCAGTGCCATTGAAAGTAGAGAAAGTACATTCTCCCTATGGTCATTTTCATGTCATATTTCTGGGTTCACTGTCTTCCATAAACCTTGTTCTTCACACTCTGCTTGAGCTTGCATAAATATTTGAAAGAGAGTGCTTCCCTAAAGTCTGCATCCATACATTACCACTCTATGAAATGATCTCCCATCTAAATGGGGTCTTCACCCCTTGCTGGTTCGATTTGTGCCACTGGTATGAAAGAGGGAGGTGTGGCACGAGTTGGCCCACTAGCTTATGGGTGTTGTGCTATTGGTGAGGGGTGATCGAATGGCTGAGAGGCTCCAGAAGTTTCCCTAAATAGAAACTCTCTAGGAATGGTCCTCTCTCTGTTTTGCAACTTTATCTCCTCCAACATATCTTTCTAGCCCTTGGCCAAGTCATTCAAGGCTCTCAGGAGGTTGTCGAAAGTCATCTCTTCCCTACTCTTGGGTTCCACCATGTCCTCCTCTTCTACCATTGCTTTCCCTTTGTCTTTTGTGTCTCGAGTAATCTCTGACTCTCTTTCTCTGCTCTAGTACCTCTTCCTTTTGTATGTGATGTTCTGCTAGCCCCCTTCTCTCATAGGATAAAATCCCCATAGCTGAGCCAAGAACTAGGCTCTGGTACCACAGTAATGTTCCTATGTATGAATACAAGTGATATAAAGCATACAATCAACTCAAAAATTATAAAAACGAAATATATATTAAGCACCCATGGAAATGTTGGAAATAAGGAATTGCCGAGCCATTTTATTAATCCTTTGAGGGACAAATACAATAGAAAAAAGAGTGGTGCACCTAAGCTTGTCTCAATGTACAATCATGACCAAACTTAGAGGGGAAATGATTGAACCGATGGCTGCCTCAACTGGTGCACCAATATGCACTATGCTACCCAGAAAACTTCCCTACTTGCTCACTTGGAATGGCTAGAAACACCACTTCCCGTGCTCAAAAAATTATAAGATTCTAGCTCCTAACTCCTTGGCATAAACCCAGAAAAACCCATGAAGGAATTTAGCTGATTTAGACTTCAGAAATTTGACCCCCAACGAGCCCAACTTTAGTTGCAACTACAAAACTCATTTTGTTGGATTCTACCTGTAAATCCTCTCAAAAAATTTCCCAAAGAGCTAGGTTGGATGCTATTGCAATTTCCCTGACTTCCCGGATGAGCTTACGGGTTGTAGCACTTGCTCCTAAGCCCCATGAAAACGTTGGACTGACCCTCTACGCTCTCTCCATGCTCAGTAATTTGAACTGCTGGGTTGCTGGCTCTGTTGGCTCCAAAACTCTCAAGAAATACTGGCCTGTTGTTGCTCTCCCAATCCTCTAACTCTCTCGGAAAATAACTGATCAATAGTGGATGAAACTCCTCGTACATATTCTTCAAATATCCCAGAAATATGCACTCCCTATTTGTGACTGAATGGAAATGTTGTAACACACTCCTGGATCTCCTGAAATGTTAATGGAACTGCCTTCCTAGGGAGGGCATGGAAGGTCCCCCGAAGGTAAGGTTGAATCTCCCGCTTGAGAAATTTGTGGCTAAACAACTGGTTGACTCGGCTAAATAGCAGAGCGAACAATCAAGTAATTTAGATTTGCAAGGTGAGCGAATGAAACCAAATGAGAGCTTCCTCCTCCTTTTATCTTTGTGGGCCTTTCTTGCCTCATGTGGGCCCCTCCATCTACCACTTTGAATTCCCTCCAAGTCATTCGAATGGCCTTGTTCAAATTCAGTTGTGGGTGACCCCCACATTCCACTAGCAACCAAATAAAGTCGAATTTCCTCCTAAGTCCCTAAGTCGAAAATGTTGGGTTCTTTTCCTTAGCCAAAATTGTGCAAAATTGTGTAGCAACACCTTGTTACAAATGTATTTGAGAAGGGACATGACAAATAAAGTTAATGTTTTATATTTTCCCTATTTATTTACCACACATTATCAAATTGAATATCCCATTATCAAAATTGACATATAATTTGATTGCATGCAATTTCTAACCTTCTATATATAAATATGTAAGGCTCACAACTTATAACAATGTCACACCTTTCACCTACCTTCAATATAGCTTAATAAATTTGTCACATAACAATAGAAATCCCCTTATTTTGCCACAATATTATTTTTTATTTATAATTTTCACCGCATAACATATTTAGTCCTCAACAAATAATTATTCTTCGTAAACCCTATAGTATGATTTGTAACGTTTACTCCTCCTATATCTGTAATAGGATTTGTAACTCTTACTCCTCTTAGTCATAACGCATTATGTTTACAAAGATACAAAACGTGTATTGTAATTCCTGAAATTCAAATGTTCTGTAGGTCATTTTCTACACGTTTCTCTTATAATTTTCTCCCTCTAATTTATGTATGGTGGTGTCTTGCAGTTAATATCGTGGAATTCATGTCATCTGCATCACTCGGCCTTGTTGAGCCATGTAGGCATATCACACTTGAGTTAATGTGACCTCACCATCCTCGATTTTCATTCAGAATTGACGGTTTGATTTGTTCTTAGCAAATCATTGATGCATCTAGACAGGGTTTACAATTTTATGAAAAGGAACGATACTTCAGGCCATATTTCATTCCTAAGTTTAGAAGAGCATCTCTTGGCTCTGCTACAAGGTTCAAATTGTCAACCCTTCACTGCCAGTTTTGACACTAACCTTTTCTGAATAAAACCACTTGGCTATTGTCATGAATTTTACTATTGCATCATTCAATGTTGCTAGTAAGTAAAATATAAGGTCTTGCTCACTTTATTCTTATTTATTTTCATTTTGGATTTTCACTTCTGCCTTTGAAATGGGACTAACTTGATCGATTGTCAATGTAGGTACAGTGGGGGTGTTCTTTGGCCATGAAGTTGTAACCCCTCCCTCTTCCTCACTTGCAACATAACCTTATTTTACCTTGGATTTGTTAGACACAATGATTTCAATGTGTAGGAATTTACAGGGTAAGTTCCTCAGATAGAACACCAAAGGACATCGCTCACAAATAGATCACAGATCAATACACCAGTATTGTTGACATGGTTAAAACCCTCATACGGGGAAACAATCCACGGCCTGAGCCAACATGGCCACTTTGGACAATTTATTAATAAAAGAATGAAAATTTACATAAGCTTCTCTCATGAACGGTTAAACTACAAATGTCCCTCCATGCTCTTTAAATAGAGATCATGGACCAATCGGATGTTAAGCCATGGATCAAGTGTCGGGAATACCGAGGAGAGAATGAACGGTCAGATCACTTCATGTCTAGAACATATCATGACCGTCAGATTGTAAGTTACAAAAGTACATAGTAAAGAAACACACTTTACCTAACTCTACAATATACCGAGTGATACTTAACTATTTCCTATGTATCGGAATATCCTAACATCCCCCCTTAAGAACAACTTGTGATAGGATTGAAGGATGTACAAATATGACACAATAGGAGAAGGAAGGAGGTGCTAGAGCCTATCCCCCCTTAGTGACAACCTCCTGAATTCCAACCATAAATCGAAGTTTAGTAAGCTTTGCCTCTGTGAGAGCCTTTGTAAAGAAGTCTGCAACTTGATCATCTGTTGAACAATATTGCACTTCAAAAACATGGTCATGAATGAGCTTTCTGACAAAGTGCATGTGCAGTTTAATGTGTTTTTTGCGCTGATGTTGGACTGGATCTTTGCATAGTTGAATGGCACTTTGATTATCACACCAAAGTATAGTCGGATGCTGCTGCTGAAAGCTAAACTTTGACAGGATCTGGCGAAGCCACAGGGCCTCCTTACTAGCTTCTACGACACCACGATATTCTACTTCTACTGAAGAAAGAGAAATGGAACTTTGTTTCTTGCAAGCCCATGTAACAGGTCTTGAAACAAGAGTGAACACATAACCTGCAGTAGACATCCAATCATTAGGGTCACCAGCCCAATCAAAATTAGTGAAACCAACCAATAGAGGAGATGCTTTTGCACTGTAATGAATCCCAAACTGAACTGTACCTCGAACATAACGAAGTATTCTTTTAGCTGCTTTCCAATGACTTTCATGTGGGTTTTGCATAAATCGAGCAATAAGGCCAACAACAAAGGAAATGTCAGGACGAGTATGGGTCAGATACAAAAGTTTCCCTACAAGTTGACGGTATAAGGTAGCATTAACTTCAGGGGAAGTACAAGTGACTAAAAGTTTGGCTCTAGATTGAAAGGGAGAAGCGGCTGGCTTACAGTCTTCCATGTTGGTTGGCTTACAGTCTTCCATGTTAAAATGGTGTAGAAGATCACAGGCATACTTGGACTGTGAAAGGGAAATATCTTCCTTAGATTGCAAGACTTAAAGACTAAGAAAATAATGCAAGTGTCCTAAGTCTGTCATTTCAAACTTCTTTTTAAGGCTAGACTTCACATGGTTTATAAGGTTGGGATCACTACTAGTAAGGATAAGATCATCAACATAAAGAACAAGAATGATAAGAGACTTGCCCACTTTCTTGGTGTAGACAGTATTGTTAGAATGACACCTAGAAAAGCTAGTTTATAAAAGAAAGCTATCCATTTTGGCATACCAATATTGAGGGGCTTGCTTGAGACCACAAAGGGATTTCTTGAGCTGACATACAAGGCTAGAGTTTCTTTGTATAAAGCCAGTAGGTTGTTCCATATAGATTTCTTCATGCAAGTCTCCAGGCAAGAAGGCATATTTAACATCCATCTGATGGACTTTGCGTTTGAAAGAGGCAACAAGGGAAGGAAAAAGGTGGATAGAGTTCATTTTGGCAATAGGGGAGAAGGTTTTAGTATAGTCAATGCCTTCAACTTGTGAAAAACCCTTAGCAACAAGAAGAGCTTTATGTTTATCAACTTTTCCATCTGGGGCATACTTGGTTCTGTAAACCCATTTGCGTCTAACAAGTTTTCGTCCGTTTGGAAGAGGAACAAGATCCCATGTATCATTTTCCAATAATGAACGATATTCTTTGTTCATAGTTGCGTCCTAATCTGGATGGCCTGAAGCTTCTGCAAAGGTGTCAGGATCATAATTTGTTGAAGCTTGAGCCAGTAAAGAAGAGGCTCTATCGAACTGAGAACATGTGTGACGTTGATTTGTAGGATCATTGGCAAGAGCACCTGCAGCATCCCGAGTGGCACGAACCCATTTTGGATGCTGAGAAGCTGAAGGAGGATCCTGAGAAGGTGGGGGAGGATTGTCATCCTCGCTGTCATCATCTGAAGAAGAAATAGTTTCAGAAGTAGAAGGGATAGAGAGAGGTGGCACATTCGTCGAAGTAGGCTCGTAGGCCGATATATTTTTAGCAAACTTTACATCTCTTCTAATGATATTTTTTTTTGACTTAAGTGGAATAAGTCTGTATCCTTTGACATCTTCAGAATATCCAACAAAAATACATTTTTCACTCTTAGGTTCTAAAGCTTTATGTTTCTCATCTGGAATATGGGCCGATGCTTCACTTCCAAAAACACGAAAGTGACTTATGTCTGGTTTAATTGAGCTCCATGCTTCTTTTGGAGTGATATTTTTCAAAACCTTAGTAGGAGTGTGATTTATTATGTAATTTGCACAGTTAATTGCTTCTGCCGAAAAATTAAGACTAAGTCCTTCAGATTGTAGCATACAATTAGCCATTTCCTTTAAGGTGCAATTCTTCCTTTCAGCTACACCATTTTGTTGTGGAGTATATGGAACAATATGTTGCATTTGAATTCCATTCTTAGTGCAAAAGTTGATGAATTTGTTGTTAACATATTCTCCGCCATTATTAGATCTTAGCTTAAGAATTTGATGTCTAGATTGTTGTTCAACAAAGGGTTTAAAGGCAAAGAACATGTTAAATACTTCACTCTTGAGTTTTAAGAAGTATACCCAAGTGCGTATGGAGAAATCATCAATGAAAGTTAATAAATACTTGTAGCCAGAGAATGAAACAACTGGAAGTGGACCACATAAACCACTATGCACAAGGTGTAAAGGGGCTGAGGCATACCAAGAGGCACATTTTTCAAAACTATCCTGATGATGTTTTTCGAGTACACATCTGGAACAAACACCATCTCTGCAAGATACCATTGGAAGACCTATCACCATATTTTCTTTACATAGATTCTAAAGGGAGCAATAGCTTAAGTGAACAAATAGCTCATGCCAAAGTTTGCTCACTTCATCGTTATGAGCAACAAACACTGAGGGAAGATCTGATGACCCAAAATTGTTAAACTTATAGAACCTTGTAGAATCATCAACAATGTCAGTAGCTAAAATCTGTCTAGGATCTCTCAGGTCCTTAATTACAACATTGTGAGGTGAAAATTCAATGATTTTACCTTCACCTGAATAAGTTATCTGATATACAGATAGAAGTTTGTAGGATAAGGTTGGAACACATAATACATCATTAAATTGACCATTGTCTATATGAACAGTTTCAGTCCCTACAACACTAAGAGATTTATCATCACCAACATAAATATTTTTGGTGTTACAATCATTTAAAGAAGAAAACTTGGCTTTGCTTTTGGCCATGTGATAAGAAACTCCAGAATCAATAAGCCACTCATTGGAATGAGAAGAAGAAGATACATTTAGTGCATAGCCAGACTGAGATGCTTGACAACCACATGCAGAAAGTGATATTCCTGAATATGAAGTTGAATTTGAAGAGTGCTCCAAACGGATGTTATGCTTCTTCATTGCTACTTCCAAGGCTTCCATCTTCTTAAAGCATTTGGATTCTAGGTGTCCATCTCGATTACAAAAGTGGCAATGTTTATTAGTCTTCTTCCCTTTGTTTTTATTTGCCTTATCATTTTGTTGAAATGATTTTTCATTTTGAGACTGAAATTGCTTAGGACCCTTGTTTGGTTTAGTACCATTCTTTTTAGGATACGACTTCTTAGGATTCTCTAAATTTGGTTTTTGCTAAGCGACTAAGGCTTTCTTAGAAGAGTTTCCAAGATTAAGAAGACCAATATGTAAGAGTTTTTCTTGTTCTTTTATTAAATAATCACAAAAGGCATCAAAGGAAGGGGACTTGTAGTCTTTTCATTCAGAAATGAAGGCTTCTCTTATAGAATGGAAGGTGGAAACAAACACTGAGTAGGCTGGTCCCAACTTGGTAAGAATGGAATAGATAAGGTTACCATATTCTTTCTTAACCTTAACACCTTCCAAGAGAAGTCTAAGGGTCTTGAACTTGGAAAAAAATTCTTCAATGGAAGAAAAATTATTGGGGTCCAATGTAAGCAACTCATTTTCGAGTTGATGGGCTCTAATTTCATTTTTTATTCCAAAAACTTTAGTGATCTGTTTCATTGCTTCATCAGGAGTATCAAGTTATATGATATGGAATCTAAGGTCTGGAGAAATAGACATCCCTATCAACCCACGTGCTTGATCTTGCATATTTTCCCATTTGGCTACCTTATCTTCATCTTTCAGTTTGGTTTCTTGGCCTAAGGCTATTCTGTAAAGACCTTTACTTCTAAGTAAATCCACAATGTAGGACCACCAATGGAAGTAGTTGGTGCTGTCAAGAATAACTTGGCATGAACTTTCCATTTTAACAGAAACTGAAGCTATAAATGCTAAAACTAAGTATTCCAATGGAAAGATCTCGAAAAATCAGGATGATTAAAAAAACAGGCTCTAAAAATGGCTTCTGGATGAAGAAGTTATGCCTTTTTGAAGAAATGTTGTTGAAGATGCCGACGAAGTGCGAGAATGTGCGGAAATGAATGATAATATTATATTTAAAAAAAATCTGCCCCCTTTCCAAACTTAATCTAATTAGCTCAACAAAAAGAAAGACTTGAACTCAAGACCTCTACTCTCATAAGGTAGCTTTGGACCAAGTGAGCTAGATTAAAAGGTTAGTAATTTTTGGAAAAGAGGAAGTTTTTTTTCTCTTTTTTTGGCAAGTCACTGAAGCTTTGGGGTGCGTGCTTACTTGAGAAAGCTCTTCTTTGCCTAAAAAACAAAAAACACAAAACCCAACGCGGACATACAAAAAAAACAAACCTTATGGCTTGAAGTTAGCTTTAGCCAGAAACTAAATATTTTCCTCAATGTTTCTGATTTTCGAAGATCACACTAAGGCACAGCGGAAAAGAGCATACGCATGAGAAAAATCCTTCCTTTCTGTTTCTGGTTTGCTCAGATCACACATATTCTCGGGGCAAAGAGCATACAGAAAAATAAAAGGTATAGATCCGATAATAGAAAAAACAAAGAGCTAAATAAACCGAAATAAATAGAGAGAAAATAACTAAAAACTGCATATAAACGTTGTATACCTCCAGATCTTAAAGATGACGTAACTAGGGCTACTGGAAACCTTTTTGTGTCAAACAAAAGGGGTTCTTCTCTGGACAGATGCTCCTAACACAATAGAGCAGTCTTCTCGACCACAAAAGAAGATAGTAATAGTAGATATAGGAAACGACAGTCGGATGCAGTTCTACCGGCTTCAGATTTGGATCACTAACAGATGCGACCCTCAAATAGCTCTGATACCATGTAGGAATTTACAGGGTAAGTTCCTCAAACATAACACCAAATGACACCGCTCACAAACAGATCACAGATCAATACACCAGTATTGTTGACGTGGTTAAAACCCTCAAACAGGGAAATAGTGCACGGCCTGAACTAACGTGGCCACTTAAGGCACTTTATTAATAAAAAAATGAAAATTTACATAAGCTTCTCTCATGAATGGTTAACCTACAAAAGACCCTCCATGCTCTTTAAATAGAGATCCTGGACCAATCAGGTGTTAAGCCATGGATCAAATGTCAGTAATATTGAGGAGAGAATGAATTGTCGGATCACTTCATGTCTAGAACATATCGTGACCGTCGGATTGTAAGTTACAAAATTACATAGTATAGAAACACACTTTACCTAACTCTACATTAGACCAAGTTATACTTAACTATTTCCTATGTGTCGAAATATCCTAACACAATGGCCATCCTTTGGTTCTCGCCCTTTTCAAGTAGAGTCTCATTCATACACAATTTTTTTTTTTTTTTAATTATCCTAAAGGATGTGTAAAAACATTTTGGTCAAACTTACATTCTTATACAAGGGTTTTGTGAAAGTAATTAACTTTATTCAACTAAGCCGAGAAATGGCTTCTAGGCTGCAACAAGTGTGAGGAGTGACTTTAACAGGCTTGAAATCATCCCTGTTGGTTTGAAAAAAAAAAAAATTCATTACCTTTAGCGTTTACTTTCAAATTTTTATATATTTTCTTTTCTTCAGAGAAGGAGACAAGGTCCTCCTCAACTCAGTGGATGCCATTCTCCACCCCTCAGGTAATCCTATTACCTTTTACTCATTTTGTTCATTTGATTTTCTAATAGCCCCGTTGTTCTTTAGTACATTATACCATTCATGACATTATGACATCTTTGTGAGGGTTGATTGTAATAATTCATGTGGACAGACTTGTGGATTTTGATATACAAGGGAAGACTTCCCTCATGTAATCATTTTCACCTTTTTTTTTTGGTATATATATATATATATATATATATATATATATATATATATATATATATATCACTTGTAATCATAACATTGACTCTTCCTATGTTGTTTTTCCAAGTTCGACATCAAGTCCTACTTTTTTCGGCTAAGCATGAATTTCTATACTTATTTCTTCTGCAAGAGTTTTCGATCAAGTACTGGAACACCCAATAAACCCTTTTTTGTTGTTGTAGGGTTAACATTCTCATGAATTGTTTTTCTTATGAAGGCTAACCTTAATTGTCTTAATCTGTATCTTTTGCTCTGGCCTGGAAAATATCAGTGACCTATTTTACCTTAATCGTGGTTAGGCTAACCTTAATTGACTTAATTTGTATTTTTGGCTCTGGCCTGAAAGATATTACTGGCCTATATCTTTCTTAGTCGTGGTTTGGCATAGTTCTGCTCTTTTCCTGTATTCTTAATACTTAATTTGGATACATAGGACTTTTTTTGGTAATTAGTTATTCAGGCTCAACTTAAGTACTCAGTATTTAATATGAGACTCCTAGAATTTCGTTGAGAGGTGTATGTGTATACTCTATTCGTAATTTATTAATTTATTTCCACAAAATGGAAAGTTACATACATTTTATAACATTATATGATTTATTTACGTCATGGAACATTGTGACGTATATGTCAATGGAATTAGAAACATTATCTTCTAACTCCTTGAATTTAGACACATTTTCTTTAACTCCTTAAATTTGAGTATGATTTATACTTTACCCCAATTTAATACACATTTAAATTGAGGCCACAGAATAAGTTATTTTAATTCCCTTCTACTTTGCATGCAAAATATTTTGTAGAGATGTAAGGTAAAACTTTCGTTATCATAAAGTTTTATATAAACATACTCTACAGGCGGTCTTCAACCGTAAACCCTCTGCTTCAATTACTCCTTTCGAATTACAAGCCACTTCTTTTATCTACAAATATATAGTGTCTACACATACCAGACACATTCGATTTGAATTCATACTCATACCATATGTATGTTGTAATTCATGTATTATTAAATTCTAGCTTCTGCATCTCCCATTTTCTTGTACCCTCGATATTTAATTAAGCATACATAGATAGAAATTACATCTTCGTAATCCAATTACTATTTTCCATAACTAATGTTATGGTCAAACTAACATCAGATACTTTAGTAGCTATACTATCTACACATGCATACTCTTTCCTGTCTCATCGCTTTTATTACTCAAATAGAAATTAGCTATGCATGCAACACTAATAGTATATACATCTAATTATATAAATTCCAATCCTCATTATAACATATAATGAGGACACTTCTTATCGTAATTTCGTGCATGCGGAATACCTAGGAATACAGAACATCCACCCAACCATGAAATGCCTCCCATAGTTCCCCGGAGCTCAAATCTTCTTGCTTTAGTGATCCACAGCTTTTGGTTTCTTAAGTTATTTATTTTATAGATTTTTTTAGTATATTTTTAGCAACGTCCTTGAAGGTTTATCAGGTTTTTTTCTAGCCTTTTTTGTGTTAGCTTTTTCCGAAAAAGATTTGTTAGCAACGTCTTTTAAGGTTTATTAGGTTTTTTTCTAGTTCTTTTTGTTTTAGTTTTTTTTTTTTGGAAATCTTTAATTGTTCTTAAAAGCACACTTTTCTCTCTAGTTGTGCTTTATTCCATCTCACTTGATATTTCTCTCCAACTAAGTGATTGACCTAATATTTCTATCATATTATGTTAATATTTTAATTATTTTCTCCAAGGGAATTTTGGGAGACTTTTAGGGAAGGTCTAACATGTGGACTTTAAACACCAACTTTTTCATAAGCTCGAAAGAAGTCTTTTAAAACTCTAGTGCTTTTTTTTGAATGTTCCTGAGAAATATCATTTATTAATCTAACAAAATAAAATGTAATTACATCATTCCTTAATTTCCATTCCTCCTATGTTAGCCATTAAGTCCTTAATAATTTAAATGTCAAAAATAGTCATGTCTAACAAAAGAAGACATAGGGTGTTTTACATGTGATGCAGAAACTACAACCAAAAGAATTACATCACTGTATTTTGGGTAGTCACTAGTTTGTATTTAAAGAATCCATTTTCATAATATCAATATGGAAACATATCCATAAAACCAATAATCCATATTGAATATTAAAAAGGTAATGTATTTTGGGTAGTCACTAGTTTGTATTTAAAGAATCCATTTTCATAATATCAATATGGAAACATATCCATAAAACCAATAATCAATATCGAATACTAAAAAGGTAATCACATATGCTAGAAACTTAAAAAACAATTAGAAAATTAGGAAAAAAATTATGGGAGGATTTCATAACTTCCTAACCCATAAAATACAGGAAGACTAAAATGAAAGGAACTCTAATGAAATTATATTAATGACCAAAACAGGTCAATGGATATAAAAACAAAAATTAAAATAGAAATAAAGAGGTCATAAAAAAACCCCAAAAAATACGAAAAAGTTATTTTTTTTACAATTGAATCATCCACAATTCTATTTCAGCATTGCAAAGAATACCTTGTGTTTATTCCATTTATATGTAACATAAAAAAAACTATAAGGATAACACCTTAAAGTGGAGTTTTTAACAAAACATCTCCTAAAAGAATTCTTTGTAGCGGATACAAGGAGCTAGGGATTGTTGCAGAGGATTTTTATTTATTTTTATTGGTGGACCTTAACCACATCCCTATCCTAGCACCCAACTACTTACCAATGAGGTGTATCAATGACCATTATTATTATAATATTACAATGTTTTTTTCTTATTCTTAAAAATATAAAAAAAACATAATGGTGTTCCAACATGATAAATATCATTGGTGCATTTGAGATGAATGAATTGGATTATGATACCAGCCTCGATCCATGTTAATTTCAGATCTAGCAAGCATCGAGAGGGATCAAATCTCTTGAGGTGAAAACCACTTTTTTTAGTGCAAAACTTGAGGAAAGATTTGCACCTCAAGAAGTTTGATCCCTCTCAGTGCTTGATAGATCCATAGTTAACATGGATCTAGGTTGGTTTCAGTCATGTGTGGCCAAAGAAAATCTAACGAACATATGATTAATTTGATCAATAATATGTAAATTCATCTAGTAGTAAAATAATCATTTTAAATATGCTAAATATATCTGAGATTAATTAGGTCATTTTAATTTTAATTGTTGAGATGATAAATATTCTTAATAACTTGAATGATAAAATAAAAATTTTGAATGTAAATTGACAATGTAATAGTGTTGAATGATAGAAAATTTGAATAATAAGAATATAATCAATTGAAATTAGTCTTCATTGTGATTAATCTCAAACTATTTTCTTCTACTATTCTTATTTTCACCCTTGTTACTTTTGTCATCTTTCCATATCGATTATATGAAAAGGGCAGGTTAAATCGTAAACCATTTAAATCTTTAGCTCAAGCTATTGTAGGAAACATCATACATTGTCATTGTTTCTCTCCAATATTAATAGGTTGAATTATAATAACAAAAAAGTCAATGTACATTATCAATAAGTTTTTGTGCTTACACTGAAATCAATGTACAATGTTAATCCAATCACTTTGAAATTAATGTACCATCATACATCCAATTACATCAAATTAGAAATCAACATATACAATGAAATCAATGCATCTAATGAAAACAATCACATAAGATTAGAAACCAATATTTACACTAAAATCAATGCAAACAATCATATAGGATTATAAATCAACATTTACACTCAAATCAATGCATCATATGAAAGCAAGCAAATAGGATTATAAACCAAAATCTACACTAGAATCAATGCATCTAGTGCAAGCAATCGAATAGGATTAAAAATCACCATCTACGCTGAAATCAATGCATTTAGTGGAAGCAATCAAATAGGATTAGAAATCATCTACATTGAAATCAATGCATCTAGTTCAAGCAATCAAATATTATTGGAAATCAATATCTACATTGAAATCAATGCAATAAGTGCGAGCAATCAAATAGGGTTAGAAATCACCATCTATACTGAAATCAATGCATCTAGTGCAAGAAATATTCTTCCCTCTCTCCCCCCTCCATCTATATCTCCTTCCATATCTCCTTCTTTGTCTCTCTATCTCAACCCCACCAAACACACATGCTCAGTCACTCCATATCTATCAATCTCTATGTCCCTCCCTCCCTCTCTCCATCTCTCTCTTCTTCCCTCTCTTCACTTTCCATCTATATCTCTATCTCCCTTTGTCTCTTCATATCACCTTGAAAACATAAATTCTCTTTCTCCAATATATCTATCTATCCCTCCCTCCTCCTCTTCCTCCCTCTCTATCTCTCTTCCCCTTCTCTCCCTCTCCCCCGCTTCTATCTCTCTTCCCTCCAAATGTCCTCTCTCCTTCTCTCTCCATCTTCCTTATCACTCCCTCTCTCTCTCCACCTTTCTCTTTATATTTTCTTTCTGCTTACCTCCCTCTCTCTCCCCCTCCAACTCCATCTCTCTCTCCCTCCCTTTCTCCACTCTATCGCATCCTCTCTCTCTCTCTCCCTCTCTCTCTCTCTCTTCAACCTCCAACTTTGTTACTATATCCCTCCCTCTCTCCTCTCCCATTCTCTCCCCCCTTATCTCTATCTCTCCTTCTTTGTCTCTTTATATCACCTAAAAACACACTCTCCCTTTCTCCAATCTATCTATCTATCCCTCCCTCCTCCTCTCCCTCTCTCTCTCTCTCTTCCTGTTATCTCCCTCTCCCCCACTTCTATCTCCCTTCCCTTCTACTGTCCTCTCTCCCTCTCTCTCCATATTCCTTATCACTCGCTCTCTCTCCCTCCTCCCTTATCTCTCTATTTCTTTCTTCTTACCTCCCTCTCTCTCTCCCTCCAACTCCATCTCTCTCCCTCCCTATCTCCACTCTCTCACATCCTCTCTCTCTTCCTTCCTCTCTCTCCCTTTCTCTCCCACCTCTCTCTCTCTCTCTTCACCTGCCAACTTGGTTACTATATCCCTCCCTCTCTCCTTCTCTCCCCCTTCTCTCTATCTCTCCTTCTTTGTCTCTTTATCTCACCCCTAAACATACACACTCTCTCTCTCCATCTCTCGCTTGTCACTCCCCCTCTCTCTCCACTTCTCACTCTCCATGTATTTCTTATTCCCTCCCTCTCCCCCCCTCCAACCCCTTCTCTCTATCCCTCCCTCTCTCTGCCTCTATCTCAAGTCCTCTATCTCATCCTTCCTCTATCATCCTTTCTCTCCTATCTCCCTCACTCTTCCCCATCTCTCTCTCTCTCTCTCTCTCTCTCTCTCTCTCTCTCTCTCTCTCTCTCTTTCCCTTTAATCCTCTCACTATCTCCCTCCCTCTCTCCTTCTCTCTCCCCCCTCCATCTTTATGTCTCCCTCTCCCTCTCTTACCTTTCTTTACCCCTCTCACTCCTATCCCTTTCTCTCTCTCCATTCCTCCTCCCCCTCTCTTTCCTTTCTTTACCCCTCTCACTCCTTTCCCTCTCACTCTCTCCATTCCTCCTCTACCCTCTCCTTCAATTTATCTTCATCTCTCCCTTGTCACTCCCACTATCTCTCCACTTATATCACTCTATGTCTTTGTTCTTCCCTCCCATATATATCTGGAGTTAATATATATCATGATATATTAACATATATTATAATATAAGAAATTTAATATCTTATTAATCCAAGGTTATTAAATTTAATTACATTAATATTACAATATACTAATATGAATATTAGATTTAATAATAATAATAATAATAATAATAATAGGGTTAATCATGTTTTTTTGTATGGCATTAACAATAATTTGACCCATGGTATTTGGCCCATAGGCTTCACCTAAATAAAACCTATTTTTTTTAATCTTCATAAATATCAAGAACTTTGTTAGATTTTAAGGTTTTGTGGTAGTATTTTGTAGTGGCTTGATCCGGATTATCCACAGTTCCGTGCTTATTCTGTCAACGTTTCAAACCCCAAAGGGGGTCCATCATCAGGACTAAATCAGAAAGAATATGAATGAAAGCTTATTGAGAGAAGAGTCTTCCGACTTGGGTATAAATAAACCTAGATCCCTAATTTTTATAAAGAAACTGACATTTATATATATAATTTCTTATTTATTTTTATTTTTATTTATTTTATTTAATATATCATGGTGATTGGTTACATTAATAATGTAGCAAAAGTGCACTCATGTGATGGAGCACCGAGAATACATTGGTTCTTCACATATGATGGACCACCATAACTATAAGGGTGCGCGCATCAACATAGATGACCGTGGATGGATGTGGATATTTTCTTGATGTTACGCATAGTATTGATACATATTAGATATTATGAGTGGACCACCTCCTTTAACATATTTAATTTAACATATTATTTTTGGAAAAGGGTTAAAAATTATATATATATATATATATTAATTTCAATTTATTTATCTATATAGGTATATTTTCGAATAATTATATGTCAATTAGTTATGAAGATGACATATATCAATGTAAATTTATTTCTTTTAACCATTAAAAAAGTAATTGAATTTAAATAATTTTTTATTGTTTATTGCTTTCTACTTCTCACTATGAAAGAAATGTATAATTCTTTCCATGTTGTGTATTTAAAAAATTATGATAAGATAAAACTATTTCCATGTACATTATAAAGAAAATAGTTCAATGTGCATGTTAAGTAAAATATTTCAATATTAAATATATATAGAGAGAGATTAAAGTATAATAAAATGGGAAAAATCTATGTTTGTAGCTTAACAAATTTGATTTTTGATAGTTGATATGGATTGGATCTACATGGTGATTAAAACATTGTACTTCTTAAGATGTGCAATTCCTTCTATATCTAACATGGAATCGATATGTGGAAAATATATCTATCTATATAATTTTTGTTAGTATTATTTTTTTAATAACACCTGCTCTATATGAAAGATGAGAAGAATGACACAAACTGTACAAATTGTACAAAAATGTTAATAAACTTTTTATTTTTAATTATTTTTGACTCTAGTTAGATATAAAATTGATTTAGATTTTTGTTTTAAAACAAATATCAAAATCTTCAGTAAATTCAATTAAATAATTAGAAGATATCACTCATTATATTATAAAAAACATTTTTAAAAACAATGATGTTGTTTTGAAAATATTTATATAATTAATTTTGTTAAAATTATTATTTTTAAGTTATGATATTAGTTATCATATTAACTCATAATATTATAATAAAAAATTGTTTAAATATTAAAAATCACTATAGAATAAATCTCTATTAACAAAAAAAAATATATATATATATATATATATATATTTCTTTTCTAATTAATAATAATTTTAAAATATTTTAAAATTCAGTTCATTTTTATAACTTTTTAATTTTAATATAATGAATTAATAATTTTGAAACTTATAATAAATTGATATCTACTCATGCTTACCAATCATAGCTGTGATTTAATTTATATAAAGAGATTAATACTGTTTCATAAAAGCACATCAATGAATATATGTAATTGCTGCACTATCTAAGATTCTAATTGCTGCAGAATTGCCACATAACGCAGAAACAAAATTGAAAACCGTGAGAATGTATCGATAGAGATAGAGAAAACTAGAAGTGGCTGGCATCGTCATTTATTTATTGAAAACATTACAAAACACTGAAACTAGACGTTTCCAAACGAAAATAGTAAACAGAAACGGACAAACCCTGGGTACAACATTTTAGGTTAAAGTGAAGCTCATACACTAATTAATGTACATCATGTATTACATCAACTAACTAAACCACCAGCCCAGATTTGATCATCAGCCGACATCGTCAATGAACTCTGCCATATACACAACAACATAAACCATTAGTTCAAATCAAGAACGTCATATCAGAAAGAAAGAAGAATGAAAGGGACAGATGATTGGGAGGCATACTTAGAACAGTCGACATTAGGACTGATAGGGACGTTAAGGTCAGTGACCTTGCACAGACCAGGGAGATTGGCAGCCTTCCCCAGTTTGACACCAAATGAGTTTGCTTGATTCTTCAGGCAGTTACAAACAGCCTGCCTATCAGGGGTAGCCTTAACTTGAGCGTCTAGCCCCTTAATGGCAGGACAACAGGCGGCAGCAGGGGTGGCCGCATTTCCAATTAGGTATCCTGCACATGGAGTGAGGGCACTCACCACCTGGTTGCACGATATGGCACCCTCAGTTGTGACCACACCCCACGCAGTCATCACTGCCACCACAAGCCCAACCAAGAACACCGATTTCAGCAACCCATTCCCAGCCATTTCTCACACCTCTCTCACTCAATCACACGGACACACACAGAGATTATATGCCTCAGCTCAAACCTGATGTTCAAATGCCCAGATACAGAACCAATTTATAAGGGTTTCCATTAAACAGTAGAAGGGAGCCATATAATCCAAGGCATGACATCAAATGTCCCACCATACCCTGTGCACGGCCCATACGGTGGACTGGCCGTCAACGTTTCTCTGGAAAATCATGGCATGATTGACTGTGCAAATAATTTGTCTTGCACGGGGCAGTTGGAGGATACTGACGCTCTTGGCCACTTCAGTGATATCATGTGAGAAAATTAAATAGTCCAAAATTTTGCTGTATTTTATTTCTTTAAATCTAATCTGGTTGAAACTTATCTTTGTATTTAATTAATTATATTTCCACAAACTTATTATATTATATTTCCATTAAGTTTAACTTTTTTTTGAAAGTCATATTTATGGATAGAAATTTAGAACGTGAAATATATAATTCTACAAATCCTGTAAAGTAATGAACTCACTCCATTGTGCAGACCTATCCCATCTGAAACCACATCATGAAATTTAAGTTGAAGGCAACCCCAGAGACTTTTTCAAAGTTCGCGATCTTCACGGATGCCGACTTCGACGACGAAAGGTCGATGATCTTTCTGGACAGAGAGGCTGGACAGTGGCCTTTCTGCCTCCGAAGGGTCGTCCACGTATTCTTTTTGTACAAGTCTATTGAGGCAGTCCACATATTTTTTTTTTTTTTGGGATAAGTCTATTGCGGTAAGGAATGCTCCGGTAATCTAGCTAAAAAAGTTTTAACAAATTTTGTTGAAGCAGTGTTTAAATCATGTTTTTGATGGTGGAAATAGATTCAGTGATATCAAAAATTTTTGAGGCACCTAAAATCTTGAAGTTTGACAACTATAATCTGGATTTACAAAAATCTTTGTCAAAATTTATCAAAATATAGCCAGAATTTCTACTATTTCTAAGGCAGAGAAATAGTCTCCTTAGACTACTGCATTAGGCAAAGCATGTTTTAGTGAATGTATGCATTCTAACCTTTACAGTGCTGGTTCATTTTAATTTTAGATTTATTAAGTTTGGAGAGTGATTTTATTGGGAGATATTGTAGTGTTGATAAATGAATATAAACATCTAAATGTTGTTGGTTCAATTATTAATAAAAATCTAAAAATAACCAAAATAATAAAATTCAATTTCTTATATTGTAATCTTGTTTTTATTAATAAAATCTTGTCACGTTAAAATATATAAGATATAAATAGTAGCTATAAATTACCATATATTTTACCAAATACATTAAGATTATGATTCTAGAACAATATTTAAATTTAATCAATAATCATATAAAAATTTAATACTTACAATATAAAAAGATTCTTAATCATGGATATTCACCCCAGTTTATCATGGATATTATTAACTTAGGCTTTGTTACAATACTATGGTTTATCAATCCGAGATGCCCAAAAACGATATCTCATTTCATAATCAAAATTATTTATTTTAATTTTATTTTATAATTTTTAAATAAATGTAAGAGCAAAAATGTTACAATTAATTTTGACATATATTTAAATCCTCTATAGTGACTACTACTAAAAATATTAGCTAGATATTCTATAGATTAAATGAAAGTTTTAATAAAATTAAAATTCACAATAATTTTATATAGAGAGATGTGAAATTTATATCATGTAAATAATGTTATTAAGAATGAGCATAGGTCCATCTTAACCAAAGATCTATCAAGGGATGAAAGTGATAAGTGATTAAAGCCCTCGAGGCATAGTCTTTTGAGTTGAGAGGGGCTCAACTCGGTATGAGGACAATGTTGTGGTTATGTAAATAATTGTTTGTAAACATTTACATATCGGCTCAATTAAAAATTAATGGAAATGTTACAATTAATATAGAGCCTAATATGAGGAGATGTAGTAGTATTTGCAAATGAGTACAACAAGCAATTACTAAGGCGGTAGCATAGGAAAAATAACATAGAAGAAAGAAGAAAATTTTTTATGCAATTTTGTTTCTTTACTGGTGTTTCCTTTTTGTCATATGTTATGTTCAGAGAGGTTCCAACAAGGCCAATATTCCAAAATATGTTCAAGATGAAGGTAATGCACAACACCTTAATTCCAAAGGATTTATGGAAATGCTCTTCATTAATATTCATGGACTATATCATTCCTAACATTTATAAGTAAATTATTTAAATCAAACATTTCATAGCACAAGTAATCTCATATCACCTTTAATTCACAATGCAATGGATTTGGTTAGACAAATATGAGGAACAACTAAAAAAAAATCCCACATGGAACTATGGGACTACCACGTCCAAAGGTTCACATGTGCTACTGTAAGGGGTTACTTGTAACTTGTATATCCTATGAGAAGAAGAAGCACCACCTGGTGATTGAAAATTGCATGTCATCATTCTCAGAGTGTCTTGACAACTCTCGCTTGATATGAACTTATGGGTTCCTAATATGAAAATATCAAGTTAAGCTACAATGGTTGCTAAGAAAAATGCAATGGACCAATGTTTACTTGGTGAAGGCTTCTATTGAAGTATACTATTCCATATTTTATGTCATTGATGGGTAATAAGCAAACAAATTCAAAATTAAAGTCCATTTTTATCCATAAAAATACAAAATTTGCTTAAACATTGTTAAGTTGAAGCAAGTGACATGGAAAAATGCACTAAATCCAAATCATCCAGAGGATGTATGTTTTATAATTTCACCATAACGTACCAATCACCAATCTCGTCACACTGAAAATGCAGATTTAATTAGGTTTAAACAACAAATAGTGCTTAAATGCACATGCACATGTGTGTAAGAGAGAGAAGGGGAGATAAATAGCTTGATGGAATTAGTGAATCATGACAGAGCCCTTCATATCATAAAATACAACTTTCATTTGAGTCACGATTATCGAGTAACAACAATTTAGAACAATAAGAATTCTAGACTAAAAAAAAGGTGTCATGGGTAAAGTTTAACCTTATTTGACTACACCTGGTCACCCTAGACATGAGAAAAAGAATAAAATGTGTGGAATTTGAACATGCTTACATATTTTGGATACTTTAAGGAATTTATCCTTGCAAACTATGTTGTATCTCGAAATAGAAATTCTAATTTTCACAAACTATGCCATGGACTAGCTGCATTTAGCACAATGCAATTTTTGCAGACCTGGGAGAAATTACAGCATTAGAATATGCAGAAGTTAGTTCCTTTGTATTTCCTAAAACAAAAATATTTGAATCTTGTTTGGAGCTATTAGGCTCTCTTGAGGGGTTATCTTTACTCTTTGTAATTTCTTGTGTGGGTTCTGAAACAGACTAAGCTTGTACTGCAATTATCGGGGAACTGCCTCTAGGATTAAACGTCACTAGTATCTCTGAAAAGGAAGAAGCTAATGGACTATAAGAAAGATCTGTCATTGGATGATTAAACTTTCATGTCGGTCTAAACCTACATATACCATATGATTAAAATTACATATACAAGAGATATTACATGGAACACATTTAGTGTTTACTTTTAGCCTTGCATATTTATTTTGCAGTAGATTGCAGATTGACCCCTTCTAGATGCATACAATCAAGCAAAACATACAATGCATCATATTAATAGAATATAGGAAAAACACAAAAAACAACTTATAGGGGAAGATGAGGCTCTCTCCAAGTAATCACAACCATCTAGACAAATTTTCTATAGGCTTGGACATGCTAGTTGAAGGTTATTAAGCTTTAATGACTTATGACAAATAATTTGTGAACATTGGAATAGGAAGTCTTAGCACACCAAATGTTTTCCATTTCTATGTACACAATTCATAGATGCCCTAACAAAAAAACTCTAACTTGGACACTAAGACTGAATTACGTTGATGACTTATTTCTAATGCTACAGTGATTTGTTTGTACATCTGGTGCTTATATCCAAACCAAATGAAAGTAAACAACTCATAAGCCTTTCTATCAAATGTGCAAGCCCGAGTACCATATTAAAAAATTGTTGAAAATCCATTTCAAATTAGGAGATATCAAACACAACTTGGCAATGCTTGTTGAGGATAAAATTTGCACACTAGAGAAACTGCTAGTAATAACAGCACCAAAAGAATATTATCCTTTCAAAATAGAGATTGCATCAACATCCATCGAAATAAATGAAAATTTCCTAGCATCAATGATCAAACTACTCCCTTTTGGGAAAAAGAGAATGTCAAGAATTTCAAGTGAGTTGCATGACTGAATTGTACATTCTAATTATTGTTCTTCAATACCATATGCCATGATTAAGAAAAGTGCAATATGATGCAAATATGTGACACAACTTAACCATAAAGATTCAAAATGTTCTTCAGCAATGTCAAGAAATTAAGTAATTGAATCAAACTACATCTTTAGAAAATAACACATACTTGAAGTAAAAAGCTTATCAAGCAAAGGAAATCTAGTTGGAGTATCTCTAAAGAAATGCAATTATTGAAGCAAAAAATCACTCATGAGCCATTGTTTTGTCTCCCATAAATGAAACCTCTCCAATTAAATTTGAAAATTAAGTAAATCTATGGTTGGAATGTAATAAAAATTGGCTTAAATTCATTGTTGCTAGATTTTAATAGGCCAAATTCACATCCTAGATATTGGTAGAAAGAGACAAGTTCAAAGAAGATAGGCTCATACAGTAAGTTGAAGAAGTAATTACAACCCTTTTAATGTTATTCAAACCTATACAATTGAGATGCTGAAGTGATTGATTTGGGCTTCCTTCCACATGGATATAATCATCCCTCAAATCAGACTTATATTATTTCCTATGTGGTCCTGAATCACTATAAGAATTGCTAGCCTGGAATATCCAATCAAGGTCATGCATATTAACACATCCATTCAAACTGAGATGGGTGAGATATGGACACCATGCCAAAACCTCTTCAATTACAAATTGGTTAAGAGTACCATAGCATAAATCAAATGCGTAGAGCTTCGAAAGTGATCCTCACATATGGTGTGGAATCAATGCTAAATTATCAAGATATTTACAAGCAAGAAACTTCACAGCCTGATCAATATGAAAGGAATCAAAATGATGTTAAATTTTGTGACAAAAGGGTACTCAATAATAGGTTGGAAAATTTCCAAGAATGTATACAAAAAACTTACGAGTGTTAACTTGAAGTTTCTGAAGTAGCCTTTAATTGGGGATAGGAATCAATGATTGGCTATAAATTTTTCAAGAATGTGTAAGACAAATCTAAAAGTGTCATATTGGAGAATCTTTGTAGAGCCAACAACCCCTTTGGCCCAATTGAGGTGCACGACATCAAAACCCACAACTCAATGCAAGGACATGCTGCAGTTGTAGAAGCCAATAAATCATCATTAAGCAAGTTACAATGTCAACAAAATTTATAAATATGAGCTTCATAATTAGAAAAAGATTAATATATGTAGTTAAAGGAGCATCACCATAAATATTTTTTAAGAAAAACAGTAGAAATATGCATCAAGTGAGTGCAACTGTGGATAATCGATATCTGCCTCAGATAGAATACCACATCCTTTCAGCTACAATGATGTCATTTGAGGTGCTATAATCTCAAGTTTAGTCAAATGGGGACATATTCCTAGATTAAGTGAGCAAATCCCAACCTGGAATGATAATACTCTAGTCTTTAGCATACCAGATAAAATAAGAGACAACCACCTTGTATTTTAGTTATAAATAGTTATTATAGTGAATAAATCATAATTAACTATTAAAAATAAGTCATGTTTTACTATTCAAATAATTAACATCCATCCAAACAAATAAGCTTGATAACAAAAATGACTAACACTTCTACACAAAAGAAAGAAAAACAAAGATAATTTTAAAAGGTAAATTAATAATCAATGGACATAATAAATATAACATTTGCTTTTTTCTCTTATGATGATAATATTTGTTCCAGAAACTATTTAAGACTATCATGATCTATTTTTACATTGAAGTGTCTTCACAATAGGTAAGGTCAACATTTCCTTCTCATAAATAGGTTTATGTAAATAATCTCCTTTAATTGGATGACTTTCTAAAGCAATGTGTCTTCCTCTTTCCTTAAAACAACACCAATTCCATTTCCTGAGACATCACATTCCAAAATAAAGATTTTTGTTAAGTCTGGTGTAGCTAAGACTGATTCTTGGCACATTACCTCCTTAAGATGTTCAAATGCCTTAGTTCCATTTGGAGTCTAATAAAATACATCTTTCGTCAGTAATGTTTTTAGAGGTGCTTCTATTCTCCCATAATTCTTAACAAAGTATCGATAATACCTTGTCAACCTAAGAAATACTCAAGGATGCTTTATGGTTGTTGCGATTTTCCATTCCTTAATACCTTTAGATTTGTTATGGTCTACCTTAACACCTTCATGAGATACAATATGACCCAAATATTCCACCTATTTTTCTCCAAAGAAACATGAACACCTTGTCAATCTGTTGAACATGATCTTTCTAAGACTTATTGTAGATTAGTATATCATCAAAAAACACTTACACAAATTTTCTAAGGAAGGGTTTGAAAATGGAATCCATCAAACCTTGAAATGTGGAAGGTGCATTAGTAAGGCCAAAAGGCATGATAAAAAATTCATAATGACCATCATGAGTTTCGAATGTTATTTTTGGAATGTCTTTAGTCTTCATTCCAATTTTATGATATCCTAAATGAAGATCCAACTTGGTGAAGTATATTTATCCATGTAATTCATCCAACAATTCATAAATGATAGGAATAAAAAATTTATATTTAATAGTGAGTTTGTTGGGCTCCCCATAATTTGGACACATATGCCATGATCTGTCCTACTTGTGCACCAATACTATTGGAGAAGAGAAAGAACTTTATGTAGGTTGAATTATACCAACCTCTAACATTTCTGCAACCATGCATTGAATTTCACTCTTTAGGGAATAGGGATATCTGTAAGGCTTGATGTTTGGGGGAGCACTTCCTGGAATCAAGTGAATAACATGATCATGATTACGAATAGGTGGGAGGTCTTTGGGAGTCTCAAATACCTTGGAATGATTGTCCAAGAATTTTTCGAGATCTTGATAAATAAATGATTTTGATGTTTGAACCTCCAATGAGCATAATTGTGCAATTACTGTTGGGCCCTGGATATGTTATCATATTGCCTATTCAAAAATTTCATTTACAAGCCATATTCATACCTTCATAACATATTTCGTAGCTATTATATTACAAATTTTCAGTAAATGCATTCATTTTACCTTGTGGTTAATTATTAATGATTTCTTATATTTTTAATGATTAAATGAATTTTTAATGTGGTTTTCCAATGATGGTTTACGAATATGTTTATGTGCCTTTTGGCAGTGTTGGACCCGCCAACATGTCAGGGGATCTCCTCGATAATAAGTCCCAACTAGACCTTAGACCGTTTGGTGTAGGAGTCCCAACAGTGGGTCATATGGTATTGCCTTGACTATGATTGCATGCAAAGGCAAGTAGGATGTCCTTGTTGGTAGAGAGGGTGTGACCAGCACAAAAAGCCAAGGAAGGTGCATGAAGGGTTCTAACACACGGGAAGTGGAATAAGTGCACCACTTGGAAACTTGTGGAAACACATGGATTGGAAGGGAACACACGAGAAAAGATACATCACACGCTGGAAGGATGCTAAACCAATGATCCAAAGTGATGGCTAGACCAGCAACACATCTCAAAAAGATTCATTCATACATATATAGAAAGAGTCCATACATAGATGTGTAAGGAAACAACTACATATATCATTAGAGTAACCAAGATAACTGAAATACAATAATAACATGTGCATTAAATGTGTTGACTATGTTATATTAAGAAAGTGAAAGTTCCAATCATACATACAACCATGTCCAACTACTAGTCTCGATAATGGAACATTACAATCATTGCCACCTGCTCCAAAGAGCTATACTAGCTCTGCACTGTGGAGAATCCAAGGCTCATTACAATACACTTGAAGCTTTCTCTAAGATACACTTATAGGGAGCTTGGCTCCCAAAATCTAGTACAATGAGTTATGAGGTTCTATAAATCGCAAAGGGTTGGGTGACCCTTGACATTCCCCTTTGTGACTCTTCACCTACCCTCATGACTCTTCAACTACTACATGACTATTACATTTGACCATCAACACTTGGTCTTTCAATTTTACAAGATGTTACATTACAATTTTCACATGTACCCATGTGAGAAAAAATAGGCCTGAGAAAAACATGCAAGACACTACTAAGACTTAGACAACTGTGGGAATACTAGTCTTCGACATCCTCATGATAATCAACGATGGGGAATTGATTCCAAGCTTGGTAGTCTGTGATGGTGTCTGCATGCTGAATGGTGAAATCCTGCTGAAAGTGAACTCTTGCCTCCATTGCATCTGGGTACACTGATTTGGTGCCTCTCTCCAACTTATATGTTAATATGCACATGACAGTATTAAGTGCATCCAAACCATAAACATATTGATGCATACTATTTGTGTTGATCTTGAAGTCTACGTTGGTGGCTACACACATTAACTCATCAAAGTACATGTGTAGCTCCATTCAAACTTGTTTCTTCGAATTTTCCACAATGAGTGTGCCAATAGATGGGATCGCTTATGTGCGCACAATGACATCCATGCTTTTGAACACCCGTGCATGTGAAGCTTGTAAAATGGTGATGAGTTGCGGGAGTTCCTCATAGTACTGGATCTAACTCCAGATGCGTGCCTTTAGCTCTATCACCTTGGGCTTCATCATCTTTGGCAAGTGAAATGGGGCTCCTTTGTACCTCATTGTCCATGTTTGCATGCGATCAACAACAATGTGCAAATTTGACAAGATGCATTCTCTCTGAGCACAATGTTGCTGCTAACCATTGAGATGGAAAACTGACTTGTGCACGATGTTGAATCTGGAATACAACATCCGCATGACTACCTCGAGAGATGATACTTCATCTAGTATCACTCTCCTCAACTCTACTCGGGGAGATGATGTAATCTGTTCTCCTCCCTGCTTTGTCGCTTGTAATTCCTTATCCATTTAATTGTTCTTTAGTATCAAGAATCGAACAATCGAGCTAGTGGCTTTGACATATTCTCTGGTAGCATTGGCCAATGCTGATGGATGCTTTCGCACAACAGATATGATCACTCGTTCTTTACACTGCACAAGATATGTGTGAACATCTGGAGTAGGCACTCTGAGCGACTGCACAACTCTTTTTTGCAACTCGTCGAAAGATATGTTATGCATCTATTCTTCCGAATTGTCTTCAAGGATCTTTGTGTCTCCCTGATCACTTGGGACTTTCTCTGCTTCTGGATCTAGCAAATTTGGTGGGGTGACCTCTCGGTTATGATGCATGAGGTCAATATCCTATTAGGACTATGGTTGTATCACATCTGTATCCATATGCCCTAGCATATGTTCAATCTATTGAGCTAAGTCCTTGTCCTACGACTACTCACCCTGTTTGCTTTGTACTAGCTACTCGGATGAGTCTATAACCTTTATGGGCCCAATCTCATCAATCTGTGCATGTTGCGCCTCTTGTTGTGTCTGTCCCTATTATTCTTCCTTCTCTCTTTTGCGCCGCTCCTGTTCTTCCAGGAGTTGTTGCTTCAACTCTTACAACTACTTTTCTATTTTCTCCATCCTTTGTGTCTCTCTTTGCCTTTGCACGTTTGTACTATCACACTATTACCTCTTAGCCTCAATCTCCAAATCTGCATTCAACAACAGTGGATATGCTTTGAACTTGTGTCCTTTTTATACCTCTGCATTGTCAACAACCTTTCTCTTGCCTTTGTCATGCACAGGTCTATTACCCTCTGTTTTTGCTAATAATCGTGCTATCTGAGATGTTACTTCCCTATTGTTTTCTAATCGGTCCATATCTATGTTGACCAGTTCATTAAGCTTGGAGAAGCTATGACAATATCCATGGTTCTTCTTTAGGCCAATGACACGCCTTGTGGATCCAAGGAAATTTCACTCTTGGAGAGTGGTCCTTTACCAAGAAATGCAGGTCATATAGATTGAAACTTCTGGTGCCGAAGGTGAATCTATTGAACTCCTCCATTTCAACCTCAGCATGCTTGAGATTTTGTATCTCGTACAACCCAACTTGCAAAGGAAGTGTGGTCCAAGGTGCTTTCTTCTTCCTATGTAGTCTAGTTGACAACTATGTCGACATGTGATACGACACTTCTTGCATGATGAGCTTGTCCATGGAAAACTTTGGTAAAACATGTGGAGGCTTCTCTTCACTATATATCCATATGAAGGTGCCACGGGGTGAGGCATACTAATCTGCTATGTCGACCAATGCCTCCATTGTTTCTTGCGACATTCAAGGTGGATCCTACTCAAATATCATTTTGTACACCGGGGTGACAAACTAGTTTGACAGCTATGTGATAACTATTTAGAAGCTACATTTGGAGAACAATCTATGATAAGTGTGCACAAAGGTTTCTGAAGGTGTCCATGCCCAGCTCAAGCCTGGGAACTACTAATTGGCATAGAATGCGTCTAGTATGTATGCAGACATGTATATACTTGCTTTTTGAACCTTGGGAAGATGTCGGACTTATGCCACCTATTCCTTCAGCCTCACAACCAACATGTTAGACCTGTTGCATCTCCTTCCTTCATTGGCCAGTTGGTCCATTGCAATCACCGAGCACTACTGGAAGGTCTTTGTGTTTTCTTGGTCATATAAGAGGCATGAAAAGATGACCAAGTATTGATGTACCTTCTGCTATATCTTCATCTTTTAAACCAGACTGGGTGTTGTCCTTAACTTGGTTGGCTCTTTTACCTATCTCTTCAAGATATCTTTGGATTTTACGTAGTTGTTGGGTTTGCTGAAGGGTTTCTCCATTGTAATCCCCGGTTGTGAAAAGTGATACATTTGCTAAAAGTCCTTCGCCATGAAGGTAGCAAGCGTAGTCCCACCGACACTTCTTAATGTCATCATCTCAGGATCAGTGTGTGAAACAATCCAATGTATCATGTACGCACATGGAAATGCAGGATACCTGCATGCAATCCAATACAAGCGAGACTTATGGATGTTGACATAGACCATGTGGTCTTCCCGATCTTCCTCAAATGTGCCTAACAATGTGTCATTGATGTCTTGCCATTTCATCTTGATGTCTTTGTCTATGAACATCTTGGTGTCTTTGTAAATTGGAAAGCTCATAGACACTTGTTCAACTACATCTCCAATTTCACTTCCAACAGTGTCCTTTGACCCTGCTCTCTTGGATTCCATTGTACCTGTACTGCTGAGAGATGGAAGAACATATTCTATACCTAGAGACATAGTGGCAACCATGGAAATAAATCTATCAGTTGAAAACCAAAACAAATTTGAGGACTGACATGTAACACACCTGGGTGACTGGTAGTAAAGATTACGCGATTTTCACTGGGATCTTGGGATACTAACTATCGAAACTATGCAAGGAATAGTTTGGGCTATCAGGAGGCTGATTGACTACTAGAACTGTGCAATGCATATTCTAGCTTGGCCTGCTGAGGACTAAAACTCTATAATGTGTAGTTTTAGTCAGCAAGGGCATGCAAGCCAAGGACTGCATTGCCCAATTTTTTGGGTCAGCGGGGCACTGCCTCGTAGAATTGTGCAATGCAAGCCTAGAGGTCAGTGTTGTCTAGGTTTGCGTAGTTTCTAGAGGGAAGGTAGAGACTTCACTACCAGAAATGTGCATCATTGTCTCGGTAAGGCAAGGTTCAAGCTAAGGCAGCCCATACCCATTGACGGGAGACTGAAAACATGAAAAGGTTTGGATGCATGGCCACACTAAGTGTAAGCAATATTGAATGATCATGCATGAAAATAGTGAATGCAAGATTCAAAAGAGGGAACATGTGCATATGTGTGAAACGAGTCACTGCAACAATGACCATTAGTGCAAAATAGTTTCCTGCATGCGACAACAGTGAGATGCAAATAAAAAATGAAACAGTGCTTCTAAAAGCTAACATACATTAAAACGACAACAAGAATTAAAAAAATCAAGCAAACAAAATTCATACGAAGTAAAATACAAAAAGTGATAGAAAAATAGTGAATGACATGAAAAGAAAAGTTACCCGGAAAACGCTGAGTTCAATGTGGCGAAGACTCCTAGACGCGATGTGGGATGTGAGAGCTCCAAGATCGATGTGAGCAATGAGCTCTTTAGCCTTGAATAAAGAAGTTTTAGGCTTATGACGCGCATGCCACAAATCTATGAAAAAGCAACACGTGGAGCAAATTTTTCTAAAACAATCTTTGTATGTAACCTCCAGTTGCTAAAAATAGATGCCTACAATCTAGGGATGCTTTTTGCATGTTGTTTTTCTCTATTTCAGGAAAATCAACCCATCCATGCAAATGAGGATTGCTCAGCCCTAGAGGGAATTGGTCAACCTGAAGGCACATGTAGTAGTCTGCGAGTCTATGAAAGGAATTTACATGGTTTCTGGGTAGAGTAGGGCTTGCTTTCCCTCAGGAATTGCACAATTTTTGCCTCCCATAATTGCACAATTTATGGGCTAAATCCCAGTGTCAAGTGTTATAGACATTTTTGTGCCTTACAGCTCTAAGCATGAAATTTCCATAATCCAAGGGATCCAAAGTCCCTAAAAGTGTTGTTCCTACCCCTAGAGGAACAAGGTCAACCAATGACAACTTCTCCCAGAAGTTCTCCACCAAAAACTACTCAGAACTAGTCAAATCAGGATCAATTCAGATGCTCCACTAGCTGGCTGCGTTGCAAAGCACCCAAATACACTGGCTAGGTGCGTTGCAACGCACTTAAATGCACTACCCATGTGCGTTGAGTGGGAAATGACAAGTGGCAGAGTCATTCAACGAGGTGGAGAGACAATGGAAGCTTCCAGAATCTTCCTCAATGACACTTGCCTCACTGAGTTCGACCAAGGATGAGTAAGAGGCTCTCAGCCTCCAAGTGGAAGCAAGAACTGAAAGAGAGAAGCCACAAGTCAAAACATAAGCTGACTCATCCTCTCTGCTTACATCTATATATGGATCCCTCATCCCAGAGATCCAGAGGCTGGAATTTTGTACTTTGCAGAGAATTGCTATTGGTTTTGAGATTGAGATTAGTGCATTGGGTGATTTATGCTTTGTTGGAGGTGAGGAAGGGATTCCTTTGCTGGGAGGTAGATCTTGGATCGGGACTCACTTGGTTGTATCGCCTCCTGGATCGTCTTATTATATCAATAAAATTATTTGAGTTTCTCCTACATGCTTGTGTACCAATGATGTTTTGTTATATTTGCATGTTTAGCTTAATCTGATCCTAAGCTATTTATGAATGTAAATCTATATCTTTGTTTAGACTTTCCTCTTCTGTGATCTTGCAGGAACTTGGTGAAGCTGGGCGAGTAAGGGAGCAGGTAGCTGAAAGCTAACTAAGAGGAGAGCGATTGGATCGACAAACTAGCGCAAGACACAGGTTAGTTCATCCTTCCTCTTCGTTTGCATTTCATAAAGAAGAATACGAAAATAGTTTTCCTTGTTTGTTGCTAAGGCACTGTCACACCTTAGAGTGGGATAGGGGTGTTCTAAATAGATACTTTTCCTAACAACAAAATGTCGAATCCACTGGGGATCGTGTCTAGTTAGTTTATTTGTGTTTCTCTTGTTGTTTGATTCATAAACACAGAAGTAGCAATCGAACTGCATTTGCCATTATCAGATGCAAAGTAGCTGCTACTTCAATCCACCCTTTGGATTTGTTTATGATTTGAACAGCTGATCCAAAAATTCTCTAATTACCCTTTGTGATAGCTCTTAGTCCTCCTTTAAATCATCCCTCTAATTGTACCTTACTGATTGCTTTTACTCGGCAAAAATCCATAGTTTAAACTGCAAACCGTGACCCAGAACCTGGATAGAAGTCTCGTTTCTGCCCCAGCGCAGGCTCTGTGAAGAGGTTCTGCATTTCAATGCAGGTCCCGAGAGGGCTACCTGCGCTGCAATTCAGTTTCTCTGTACAACAGGTGCGCTGATCAGCCCTTGCCCTGTGCAGCTGAGGTTCTTTGCTTCATTTTGTCCAGTTTTATCTCTGATTTTTGCAGCCTGTTATCAGTGTGTGTACCTATCTGAAAACCCCTTTCTTTGCCTTAATTCCGCCTCCTTTGTACAAAAAGACTGTAGGTGTTCTTTGTGTGTTTGTTACATCATTTACAGTTTTCCATTGAAAAGTAAAATAGTCATACTATCGTCCTTAGATTTAGATCTGTCGTGAGTGTCGATTTTGATCTTAGGAGAAAGTCTCTTTGCTGTTGACAGTTGATTATACTTTTTACTTTTGCTTTGGTTTGAATTTGTCTCTTTCTAGTGTCGAAGCGAGTGTTTATTTCAGAGTCATAAAGTGTCGTAATCTTCTCTACCTTTTTGATTTCGAAAAAGAAGCTTGTTTGTGCTGTTCACTTGAAAGCAAATTCAAATTTGTACATCAACTTTATTTTTAGGCATCAATATTAGGAAAGTGAAAACAAATACATGCATTTGTGCATTTGCATATTGATAGTTTGTATGGTTTGATTTAGGAAAAGTGCATTTACAGTGTGCTCTTTTCTCTTTGAGAAAAGATTGTGTCTTTCTTTTCCCCTTGTAGCTAGGATTTTCATTGTTTAAAAGAGATAAAAAGCTTGCTTATCATCTTTAGATTGCATTTAGGAATTATATCTACATCTCATGGTGATCCAAAAAGGCAAACTTCTAAGAAAGATCAACTTAAAATAAATTGAATGAATCTAACAACGCTTTGGAACTTAACGCACAACATAGAGGTCTAGGCTAGAGACGTGTTCCGGCGTCGTAAAGCCTGGTAACTGTTGTCCTCACTGATGGTTGGGTGATTCCTCCACTGTGAGACGATAAGTGCCAGTACGGATTGTGCTCCCACGTACCGTCGAGTATATATTGGGAGACCCCTATAGGCTTAAAATCTTTTATCCATAGGAAGCCGTGTTGGCCGCCCTACTGATCGCAATGCACCGAACACAGCATTTGGGAAGATTAACTGCCGTACCGTAAAACATATTCTGCAGTTTTGTGATTGGTTTGGCACACCCTCTACCTAGATCTCCAGAGAAGTCCCTTTTGTTCCTTTTCAGACTCCTTAACAGAAAAGGTCCATCTAAGCACTTGTCACTTCAGGCTCATTAAAAATCAAAGGAGACTAGAGTCATCTTTTGTTTTTTCTCGACTCTTTAAAATTGAAAAGACAAGTTGTGTCTAAAGCGTCTAAAATTCATTTAATTCGGAAACATATTTCCCCTTTTGTATTTTAGTTGATCGAGTAATCCGCAATCGTGGAAGAAAGTCAATTGAAACTCCGTCGTTCGCGGAGGCTTACGAGTCAACCGTCTTTGTCTCCGAAATCGAAACCAGTACGGACAAAGCGAACTCGTTTAACCGGTTCCAAATCTCCCATTAAAGTTAGAACAAGTGTTCCAACAACATCCGAGATTCCGGTTACTCCAAACATTTCTGGAAACCCTGCCTCTACAGAAGAAGTTCAACAGCCACAGAGGGACAGTGATATTGATCCTAGTCTAAGAGTAAACACTTGTGTTACTGAACCAGTTACATCTACAACCGGTTCGGAGAGTTTTGCTCTTCAAACATCTGTCGCTGTCAATTCAACCCCTTCTTCGGCACCAGAAATATTTTACGGACCTGACGGTCTTCCCCTTCCACCTGGTTTGATTGCGATTGAAGAAATTGTAGAAGACCCTCAAACAAGTACTCCAACGCACTTTGGAGTCGGGGTCACTCTATATCCCTCTTCATCAGAAGTTAGTCTACCACCAGTGGAAGTTCCTGTAGAATCGCTAGGTAATCTTTTGGATAGACTCCAAATGTCTGAACAACCGTCAACATCTAGGACTGTGTCGACTGACACAGTGACAGCAGAACTCCCTGCCGTCACTCCGACAATGTTCGCCGGCATACCATCTGTCCCAACTAGCTCTCAACCGCTAGAAGGAGCCCACTCAGGGGCTATTTCGACAGTCTGGTCTGTTCCTGTTTGTTCAACCGGAATAATATCCGGTAACTCTTATGTTGAGTCTCAACAAATTGATCCATCTGGAGGTCGATTTGGGCAATCCAGTCCCCAAGGGCAGACAATCCCCTTGAGTTCCGGATTACCACCGTATGGGGGGCAGTATGCCCTTTCATTACCCCCTCCGGGAGGATATCCATACGGGAGTTCACAACAATATTCAGGTTACACTGGAATCACCTCAAGTGGTTGGGTACCTATGCTACCTCAACAACCAAGAGTTGTGTATTCAATGCAACAATGTGTACCTATGTCGAACATCCCGACTACACCAGCTATTGTGACGGTGTCACAAGTTCAAATGCTGCCTGTTGTGTGCCAACCTCAGATTTCTCAGGTTTTAATGCAACAGCCCCTTGACCTTGTGACTCAACCACAATCACCAACTAGTGGGGCGACACAGGCCCAGACGGGTACAATTACCCCACACCTTGGTCCAATGGTTAGTATAGCGCAACAGCACATGGCTTCACAACCGTGGCTGGTGCAATACCAACAACCACAATTCCAACAAGTATACCAAGGTTCTGAGCAGCAGATCTTTGCGAACAGTGGACAACCGTACATTCAAAACGGTCAAAATCAACCATTTTACAATGGTCATGTCCACCAACCGTATCAGTCATACCAGCATCAACTGCATTATGCTGGTATGCAAAGGCCAACTGCTCAGGAAATTCCATCGTATCCTGGGTATGCTTTACCTAACCTGAATCAACAGTTACCATTCGTGGCAACCTTAGAGTTACCTGATTTACACCGGTTAACAAACGATCCAATTGCTTATGCCCCTTGGTGGCCAGCAATTCCACATAAACTTCCATCAGATATTCCTAAATTTAATGGAAATCCGGGTGAAGATCCATCGAATCACGTGATGAAATTTCATCTATGGTGTTCATCAAACACCCTGAATGATGATTCAATAAGGCTTCACCTTTTTCAGAGGACGTTAACGGGTCCAGCGGCAAAATGGTATATTGAATTGCCTAGAGCTTCGTTCGACAACTTCAGTACCTTAGCCACAACCTTTTTAACCCATTTTCAATTACCAATAAGGTATGAAACGGGAACAGAACTCCTTACCAACTTCAAACAGACGATGGCTAATCACATATCTGATCATATACATGAGTGGCGACGTCGTCGCAGGATGGTAAAAACGTACATTCCCGATCAGCTATTAGCTGAATGGTTTATCAAGTCTTTATTACCTTCCATCATGGAAGATGTGGCGAAGGGGGGAGTCGTAACGGAAGAGCAAGTTATAGCTCGTGCGCAATATCTGGACTTAATCTATACTCAGTCCGGCACGCTCTACGACAAAATACCTGACGCCCCTAGACCGGAATTCTCAATTCCTCCTCCTCCTAAATCGAACAATGACTCTCACGCCGGCGATGGCGTGATTGGCAAAACAAACACGAAATCGACAAAGGCTACATCCAAGAAGGCCCGTAAGATTTCAGATCAAAATGCAAAAGACAAACTTCTTGCTTCGGAAGTAAATGCCGTATCGACAGATAAGGACAAAGAAACCAAACAACCAGGAAGCAAGAAGAAACAAGGCAAAGGGAAGAAGAAGAAACAGGATGAGTCATCTCCTGAAAAACCTTTTTCAAACCCTCCTGGAAATAGGAAACCAAAAAATCCATGCTATATATGTGATGAGGATCATTGGACCACAAATTGTCCATACAAAGCTAAGCTTAAAAGATTCTTTAAGAGTTCCAAAACCTCAACTGTGTTAACTGATCCATTTCCAAATCCAGGAACAAATCTGGTTGAAAGTGGAAATGCTTCCCCGTCTCAAGTGCTAATGTTGTCGGTTTCGAAACAGCAAAATGATGCTTTGATTTCGACAAGGAACAAAGATTACAGGAATCCGCAGCTGTCGAACGACAAGGATAAAGATCAACCAAGTAGTTCGACGACAACTTCGACAGAAGTTGTACCACCCATCGTTCCTGAATCAACAATAAAACCGCCGAAGGGAGTAGTACACAAGTCGACATTTAATCCCCGCGCTAGAGCGGCGCAGCATTATAACATAGTGGAAGATTTGGCCCAATCGCCATCCGCTATGTCGACTCTCGAGGTGCTACAAAATTGCCCATCCCAAAGGCAGGCTTTGTTATCAGCCATTGGTGGGGTTGATCCTAAGGATTCCAATCTTGTATCCTTCGACCACAAAGGATACGATCCTCAGTTACCAGCCCAACTAGCTTTCCTTATTCAAGTGAAAGCCTTCAACAAAACTATTCATCGAACAATTATTGATGAGGGGGCATCTACATGTATTATGTCGATGAGTTGCTGGAAAACTTTAGGATCTCCAACCTTGTCGCGATCTTCGACGACATTAAAAGCATTCGACGGAAGGAAATATACCCTGTATGGTATCCTAAATAACTTGAAAGTTGAACTAGGGGAAAAACAGTAGAAATAGATGTTGAAGTCATCGATGGGAATCTTGATTACAACATCCTACTAGGAAGACCATGGATATATGCCATGGCAGCTGTTGTGTCGACCTATTTTAGAAAGATTGCATTTCCCTTTCAAGGGGGGATTACAATCGTCGATCAACAAAAATTCCTCCCCAATGGTTCTCAAGTTACAGGAAGCATTCCCATGATCCATGGAAGCCCCCATTTGCTTCAGAATATCGGAGTAGGCCTACTAAAAGATCCTATACTAATGGGAACTTTCGCTCTTCCACCTCCAATCAATCTGGCGGAAGTAGCATCGATAGGAACCTACAATATGATATCTTCCACAAAGATCTCAGAAAACGATATCAACATGGATCATACAATGGTTTTTCCCCCAAGCCCAATAGAAGTATTATAGCAATCAATGTTTCTAGCATGGGAGGAAAACCCAAATCAACTCTCATCAAGCATTTGGATAGATAGGTCTAGAGAATATGGTACCCCTTCAGATCCTTGGTCGCGAGTGCATGGAACCGACGAAGGAATTGTTCAATCAATGTTGATTGAAGGGGCACCATGGAGTGATTTCCACCATTGTTCCCTTCTTCCAGATTATGAAGAAGATACTCAAGATGACCTTTATCATCCTTCAGTTTTTGAATTCCTATCAAATACTGTAAATACGGTGGATTCCGAGCGAAACTTATCCAACATTGAAGAGACTATAGCCATAAATATCTCGACTAAAACAGATGTTGTAGAGAATATTTATGTTGGCAAAGGTTGTTCTCCTTCAGAACTGGAAATATATAACGCTCTTTTTCGCAAATTCGGAGATGTCTTTGCTTGGTCATACAGTGAAATGCCAGGCATCGACTCGAGTATTGTTGAACACGAAATTAAGATGTATCCAGATGTCAAACCGGTAAGACAACGACTCAGGCAGGTGCACCCCAAGAAAGCCGCTGCCATTAAGGCAGAAGTCGAAAAACTTCTCCATGCTGGTTTCATCTACCCGGTTCCTCTAACCGATTGGGTATCGAATATCGTCCCTGTTATGAAGAAACAAGGGACAATTAGAGTGTTTGTCGATTATAGGGATGTAAATCAAGCTTGTCCAAAAGACAACTACCCTACACCCTTCATCGACCAGATAATTGATGAATGTGGCGGATGCGAAATCTTCTCATTCATGGATGGATTTTCCGGGTATAATCAAATAAATATCTGCCCACAGGACCAGTCAAAGACTGCATTCATTTGTCCGTGGGGCACGTTCGCATATCGAAAATTACCCTTTGGTTTAAAGAACGTAGGGGCGACGTTTCAGAGGGAAATGAATTATGCCTTCCACGACATCAAAAATATCGTTCAACCATACCTCGATGACCTTCCGGCTCATTCGCGAAAGCGGACTGATCATCTGCAACATTTAAGAGCGATATTTCTACGTTGCCGACACTACAAGATACGACTCAATCCGCACAAATGTGTATTTTGCGTCAGTTCTGGTCGTTTACTTGGCTTTGTAGTCTCCAAGGATGGGATTCGTCTCGACCCATGAAAGGTCCAGGCAATCATAAATTTGCCTCCACCTTCAAATTTGCTTCAGATTCAGAAACTCCAAGGGAAAGCAAACTTTCTGAGGAGGTTCATTCCAAACTATGCCGAACTTGCTAAAGGTTATACACGTCTTTTGAAAAAGGAGGTACCCTTTGTATGGGATCAGGTTGCGCAAGCTTCCTTTGATGCTTTGAAAGATTCCTTAATGAAAGCATCATTAATGTACGCCCCCGATTATCAAAGAGATTTTAACCTATATCTAGCTGCAGCAGATACAACCATCACAATGGTTTTAGTTCAAGAAGTCGATGGAATTGAACACCCTATATATTATTTAAGTAAAAACTTAAATGATATAGAAAGTAAATATTCTTATGTTGAAAAACTAGCGCTTGCAGCTGTTCAAGCGATACAAAGATTTCGACACTATGTCCTCTTCCGGAAAACTACCATTCTGTTAGATTGCAACCCCATGACTTATATATTGTCGCGACAGTTGCTGGGGGGCAAATATTCAAAATGGATAGCAATCCTTCAAGAGTTTGATCTGGAATTCATAAAATCCAAATCAAAGAAAGCTCTAGTTTTTGCAGAATTATTATGCGATCTCCCATCTTCGTCCAACGATGAAACATCCGAAGAATCAATCGTGGATGAGAGTTTGTTTCTGATATCTACAAGCAACGAGTTGTATGGAGATATAATAATTTATCTCCAAACCCAAAAGTTTAGGCCTAACACCTCTCACTCTGAACAAAAACGTATTCGATACCAAGCAAAAGACTACATGATCGTCGGTGATACACTTTACCGTCGTGGAATCGATACAGTTCTGAGAAGGTGCCTCACCAATGAGGAGGCCAAGAAAGCCCTGAATGAGTGTCACTCAGGAGCTTGTGGGGGGCATCAATCTGGATATGCTACAGCACACAAAATCTTACGAGCAGGATACTTCTGGCCAACAATGTTCAAAGATTGCATAACCGCAGTCAGAAGTTGCCATGCTTGTCAAATTTTTGATAGCAAAACCAGAAGACCACCCGCACCTCTACAGCGAATAATTGCTGTTGGGCTGTTCGCCAAATGGGGAATTGATTTCATGACATGTAACCCCACCTCGACCGGGGGGCATGGGTATATCATAGTCGCAGTTGACTGTTTTACCAAATGGGCCGAGGCGATGCCTACATTAGATAATATTGGTGAAACAACTGCCCTTTTCTTTTTCAATCATGTAGTCGCCAGATTCGGCGTACCACAGGCTATAGTCACAGATCATGGGTCGCATTTTCGCAATCACATGATGCTCGAATTAGCTGCCAAACTAGGGTTGTCTCACGACAGCTCTACTCCGTATTATCCGCAAGCCAACGGACAAGTTGAAGCGATCAACAAGGTCCTGAAGCGCATGTTGCAAAGGATGATCGGAGTTCACAAAAGAAGGTGGCACCTAATCCTGTACTCAGCCTTGTGGGCTTACCGAACATCGGTAAGGAATGCAACCGGGTTCACACCCTTCCAACTGGTATATGGCCTGGAAGCAGTCTTACCAGTCCAGTGCGAAATCTCGTCTCTTAAACTCGCAATCGATCTCCTCCCTGGAACTTCAGAAGAAGAGGCCCGTTTCTTGGAATTAATCCAATTGGATGAAACCCGTCGTGATGCCGCTTTGGCTAACGAAGCCCATAAGAAACGAGTCAAGGCGCAGTTCGACAAAAATGTCAAACCCCGTGTCTTCTCAGAAGGTGACTTGGTCTTGCTTTACGACCAAGAATCCGATAAATTGGGAGCATGTAAATTTAAGTCTTTATGGATGGGCCCCTATATTGTTAAATGGGTGTTAGCGAAAGGAGCCTACGAGTTAATGGATTATGACAGAATTCCACTAGCACAACCTCGTAATGGGTTGTACCTCAAGCGTTACTATGCTTAAATAGTAACCAATATGCTTTTGTTGTATTTTGTTTTCGCTAAGGTGTTTGTTTTGGTCGAGTAATCCACCTTTTTACATTTATTGCAGATGTCAAACCTTTTGGAGACATGCGTTGGATATGCCGACAGAGAGAGTTGTAGTTCGCGGAACCTGTCCTCCGCAGCCTGGGCCATTTTTGATCCAAGTGGCGAGTTAGTAAGTTTCAGAGGTATATGTATTGGTCAATCAATGAATAACATCGCTAAGTATAGCGCGTTGATAGAACTTCTCTCTGATGCCATCACCCATGGTATACGCCGACTAATCGTCAGGCTAGACTCACAACTCGTAATACTACAACTCAATGGTATATATTCCGTCCGAAACCCAGCTATTTATCGCATGTTCCTAAGGGTTAAGGTTTTGGAAAGACAATTTGATTTTATTCAATACCAGCATATTTCCAGAAACTTAAACACATTAACCGACTCATTAGCAAACTATGTGTTAGATAGACATTTGCAACATTTATAAAAAGAAACACATCATCAATGTTTCACATGTGAATCATATAGCTCAACCAGAATAAAACCCCGAAAATCAAAATATATATATAGTTGTTTATGGTTTACATATAATGTTCTGTAACCAAGACAAAATCGGTCGCATGACCCAAAAACTCAAAATGCTAGGGGGCACCCTAGTCTAATGATGCTCGTGATAGCAAGTCACAACCTGTGCGATCATGCGTAAGAGACGAGTCCATCGTCTAGGCACACCAGTAGTATGCCGCTGTAACTACAAAGGTAGCTCGTCGATCCTCACATCGGGAATACCAAGAGTAAGGCTCTCAACCTGCTCCTGTACAGCTGTGAGAGTCTCGGCCACATCAAGGTCACGAAGGATAACCCTCCCGGCGCCCTCTCCTGTTGGGGCAGCGGCTGGCACTCTCAGACGGACTACTGGATGAACAGGACCAACATCTGCATGTACACATGAGTTTGATTAAAATTCTTGATAGAATAAAGAACAAGGACATTATAAATAAAAACAGTAAACAGTGATATGGTCAAAGGTTTTACCAATAGCACCCCACTGCTCGCCATCCGGCAGTACTAAATCCGGATCACCCCGGAAATCCATGCCAGCATATGGATACTCGGCATAAGTCATCTCCTAACGATCAAACCACCTGAAGAAGGTATCAGAAAACAAAATCTGAGACTAGCCAGCATGCCTAGACATATGGTCAACCCATCTCTGCATACGTGGTTCAGTAGGAGAAGGTAAGTCGAGTGCAATGTACTGCGGCTGCATCAGTGGTATCTTCTCCAAGGCAAAGGCGGTCAAAATAGAACCGAACCCAAAGTTCTTCAACTTCCCGTCCTTTATCTTGGTCAGCTGACTTTTCATCACAAGAAGTACTGCATCACACCAGTTGAATATCTTCGGTTGGAGGCATTCCAAGGCATGCTGCATATAGGATCTGTTGGCTACATGAAGAGACGCACTCCCGGCCATCCTACCAAAAGTAAACAGGATAGACCTAAGGGACCTGTCAGTGACATCTCGGATGATGATCTTGTCGTCTTTACTCGGCTGAGATCCTTCCCTGCAATACTGGCGGACATAATCTCTCACAGAGTCACTCCCTCGGGCCGAACCTGACAAAGAAATGGGGGCACCTCGCCTCGACAAGCCAGTCAAGAAGTAAATGTCTACTGCAGTCAAGGGGATAGATTTGCCCCTAATCTAGAAAACTTGATTGATAGGATCCCAAGCATCGAGCAAATACTGCAGTAGGTTGATCTGCTGTCTCATGCTAGAGATGCGGAAGAACTTCAGCAAGCCACAATTCCGCAGCGCGTTCACTGTAACCGGATCATGTAGGGCAATCATGTCCTCTTCTTCATGTTCTCTTTCTCGCCATGTAAGGGTCATTTTGCTCCGAGATCTCTGAAACACAAACAAGAGAGGAGTTAGATCCTGATTTTGATGAGAAACAGGAAAAAATTTTCATCAAAAACTGTGCAACAAATTCCTTTTCTACGCCCAATGCACCTGCAGAAGTGTTTGTTGGAAATAATACTGAGAGGGGGGGTGAATCAGTATTATCAGACCTGTAAAACTTTTTCAATGCTCAGAAACATATACGCTACTTCAGTTAAGTAAAACTGCGTGTACACGCTACTGTGTCTAAAGAAACCAGCGTATAATCAAAAAAACTTATGATTCATCAGTTTATCTTCAGTAAATGCATCAGAACATTATTAACCATGATAGTAAAACAGATGCAGTATAACAGAACAGATCATCACACATGAACACCAAGATATAAGGTGGAAACCCAATGTGGGTGAAAACCACCTGCTGCAAGTTGTCTCTATCTTTCTTTAATATGAAACTTCAGTTTACAATCTTTTTGTACTGGTGCAGCCTTATACCAGTACGCAGGCTACAACCTGCAGAAGGCTACAACCTTCTCTCGTTCTCCAAACTTCCTTGGAAGGGAGCTCCAACCCCCTTTGCTCTTGTACTAGCTAAGATACTAGTACGTAGGTGCTGACCTACAATCTTCTTTCTTTCAGGTACCACCTTTCATACATTTTCAGACTGGATATTCCTGAAGCACAACATTACAATCTGAAGACCACAATTCATTCAACTTTCACAATAGATCATTGAAGCACAAAACAACCAATACTAGCATCATCAATCTTTGAATCACTGAACCCTATCAACACCAGTCACAAGAACACAGAGCAGATTACAGAACTCTGCAATAGCAGTCAGATCCAACTGCAACCCCAAAATCAAACTTCAAAAGATATACGCTACTTCAATGAGAGAAACCCGCGTATACACGCTCGTTTACCGAAGGCAAACAGTGTACAGATCTAAAAATGAATTCTCTTAACTTGCAGCTGTACCAGACATCAGTTAGACCCAGAACATAACATTGCGTCAGTATGCAGATCTAGAAATACACATGATCAACCATATCATAATAGTGCATTTCAAACCAATAGACCTCGATCTATCCTTAGATCTAGACTTCCATCAACCGATGTGATCTCTCCTTAGCTTAGATCAAGCAACCCAGAACCTGCATACCAGATCTCTTTCTTTTTCAGATATTCAAGCCTTTTCAAGGTATCCTTGCCTAATGATCTTCTTCTCCTTATATAGCCTTAGGCCTTGCTCAATACCAAGAGCCAAAACCATAGAAATCCAAAACCATCAACTTCAACACTAGAGATCTACACGTCTGTCGAGGTACTTTGGTCCAAAGACATGGGCACGAGTACCGAGGACTAACTACCATGGACCAAAAGGAAACTTCCCGACATATACGCCCTTTTCTGTTCATGCATCTGCGTGTATACGCGCCTTCGTACATAGATCTCCTGCGTATACGTGACTTAGTATGCATATCACCAGCATGTATACGCACCTTTGACTTAATTAACCTGCGTATATGAGATTTCTCTTCATTCTTGTAGTCTGAACGGAGATCTGTCATCAAAGAGAGTTGCCATCAAGGACAACACCTGTATCATAGCGCCACACCTGAGCCAAAATGCCAACAGTGTTCCACCTGCGTTGAATGTCAAACTGCCTTCACACTGGTCAACATTCAGCATAGGTTTCGATATGCCCAGGGTGTGTTGATGGCAGAACGAACCCATCAAACCCCAGGGGCTCAGAAAAGTAGGGAATGAAGCACAGAATGCAGAAAGGAAACCATGAAATGAAAGAGCTCAGGTTTAGCTCCTACCTGGTCCAGACGGCGCTGAGAATCGTCCACAGAATCTCCCGAAATCAGCTGATGAAAATCAAGGGGGAAGAGGCACCTCCAAAGCTCCAACAAACCAAGTTCAAATGAAATGGTAAAATGAGAGGTAAAAACACTTTTTAATTGCTTTTTACGTAGTTCAAAGTAAATATTAGCGTTTTAATCTCATTTCCAAGCAAATGTTGTTTATTTCTAACTAGTTTGATGTAGCAATTGAAGATACAGTACTAACTTTGAAAAGACGAAGCTATGTATGGTAAAAAATCAAAACAAGACCATGTTATCGAGCAGTTTTAGCACATAGTTCATGCTCGTTAAAAAATAAACATAAGACCGAGCAAGTGTTTCAATCCGCGTTTAAGCTCGTTAAAAAATGAACTATCCTCTGGTAAATAACCACCGTGAATGAAGATTTCAGCCATTAAAACCTTGGTCGTGTTTGCACCGTCACCTCCACTTTTCCATTGGCCGATCATTCACCTCCATTTGATTGTTTACCCATTTTGAGGAACAACTGCGAAGAGTGATTTCACTAGCCATCCTTGTGACACTCCTGTGATTGGAAAATTCCAACCCTTACCTGGAATCAGCTGCTACCCATTTTATCACTCGTTCCTCAAAAGACGAGTCTTCTTTAAGCTCTTTTCATCTGACTCGTAAAACATGAAAAGATTGCCGAGTTTGGCCTTCCAGCTCGTTAAAGCGACCGGAAGTGCTATCCCTCCTCTAGATTTTAATCTTTTTGGACCTGAGGGATTATTGCACAAAAAGATCGAGCGCTTGTTTTGTTCGGCTCGTTAAAACTATCGAAAATTCATCCCTTCTGTATTGTTTTATACTTTTTCGGACTTAAGGGATTAGATGACGAAAAAGGAATTTTGGAGTTACCTTTACGTACCTTTTCAGACTCTCTAAAAATGAAAAGGACCGAGTTATCTTTGTCGTTAAACTCGTTAAAAAGATTAATAGCGACAAAGTTGTCTTTAGACGAGAACGAGTTTCACTATCGCTAGGCTCGTTAAAACATAGCGATGGGTTTGCCCGAAGGGAAAATTATAGAACAAGCATATGTTATCCTCCTCAAGCTTGACAAAAATAAAGAGGTACTGGTCAGCAATGACTGGGGAAAAATTGGGAAGGAACTCAAAGAATCTTTATTGGTAGCAAGTCGCTCTTGAACATGACACTTCCACTCCGTGCCTGAATCGGGTTGGGTTGTTTCATTCACCGGTCACATCACCATGGTCTTGCCATACCATCCACATTTGGGGTAAATGCTACCAATCCATCATATAAGTGTCGCCGACATGTTCAAGAGAAGTCATCCAGAGAAGTCACCCGTGTCCCATCCACTACCATACATTATACTTCATTCCTTCATGACCGCCACCTTGAACCATGTATCATCAGATCGTTTTCACCTCCATCAAAATCATTTGCTCCATTCCGTGTCATTGATGTGGGATTCATCAAGGCCCTCCTTTGACGGATCGCTTCTTGTCAACATCAGCTCATTATCCAAGAAGTTGATCTAGGAACACCCCATTCAGTACTTTGAAGCTTGCATGCCTCAATGGCAAGTTTCTCACTTCCGGCGACAGGTATACATCAATGACCTTCGACCGAAAGATTTTGCGTGGTGTTCGACACCAAGTCCTTTATTCACACCACGTGAATTGTACTGCAGTACGTTGAGGGTCATCATCCTTATCGGTGATTCCTCTCGCACTTGTTAACAGTTTACATCATTGACTGGTAATCAAGCGATGTCTTTCCATGTTCGACTTCAAAACATTTTTCACATCGATCGACTTGTACTTCGAGTGAAGATTGGACAAGATTGAAGACCCCGGATCTAGTTTCATCCATCTGGGATGCGATATATATTCAGGAAAAATAAAGACATTGACATGTACAGCATTTGCAGCACAGACGATCATCCTACCAAAAGGAGGATGACTTCATCAGAATCATCAGTCTACCATCAGACGATTGTCTGTCTTGTGTACATAAAAATGAATTTATAAAGCTGAGCATGGGAATGCCTACCTCAGCTAGATCATGAAAAAAGTATGAAAATAATGTATTGTATTGTATCTTATTACAGGTCTCCTCCCAGCATTGAAAGAACTTCGGATCCTCCTAATAAAGCATTTCACTCGATAAACGACCTCATACTTTAGGGGGCAACTGTTATAGACATTTTTGTGCCTTACAGCTCTAAGCATGAAATGTCCATAATCCAAGGGATCCAAAGTCCCTAAAAGTGTTGTTCCTACCCCTAGAGGAACAAGGTCAACCAATGACAGCTTCTCCCAGAAGTTCTCCACCAAAAACTACTCAGAACTAGTCAAATCAGGATCAATTCAGATGCTCCACTAGCTGGCTGCGTTGCAAAGCACCCAAATACACTGGCTAGGTGCGTTGCAACGCACTTGAATGCACTACCCAGGTGCGTTGAATGGGAAATGACAAGTGGCAGAGTCATTCAACGAGGTGGAGAGACAATGGAAGCTTCCAGAATCTTCCTCAATGACACTTGCCTCACTGAGTTCGACCAAGGATGAGTAAGAGGCTCTCAGCCTCCAAGTGGAAGCAAGAACTGACAGAGAGAAGCCACAAGTCAAAACATAAGCTGACTCATCCTCTCTTCTTACATCTATATATGGATCCCTCATCCCAGAGATCCAGAGGCTGGAATTTTGTACTTTGCAGAGAATTGCTGTTGGTTTTGAGATTGAGATTAGTGCATTGGGTGATTTATGCTTTGTTGGAGGTGAGGAAGGGATTCCTTTGCTGGGACGTAGATGCTGGATCGGGACTCACTTGGTTGTATCTCCTCCTGGATCTTCTTATTATATCAATAAAATTATTTGAGTTTCTCCTACATGCTTGTGTACCAATGATGTTTTGTTATATTTGCATGTTTAGCTTAATCTAATCCTAAGCTATTTATGAATGTAAATCTATATCTTTGTGTACTCTTTCCTCTTCTGTGATCTTGCAGGAACTTGGTGAAGCTGGGCGAGTAAGGGAGCAGGTAGCTAAAAGCTAACTAAGAGGAGAGCGATTGGATCGACAAACTAGCGCAAGACACAGGTTAGTTCATCCTTCCTCTTCGTTTACATTTCATAAAGAAGAATACGAAAATAGTTTTCCTTGTTTGTTGCTAAGGCACTGTCACACCTTAGAGTGGGATAGGGGCATTCTGAATAGATACTTTTCCCAACAACATCAAGCTGGATTGCACAATTTCCTGAGGGAGCGCTGCCTGGTTGGATTGCACAATTCTGGAGCTTAGCAGGTAGCCCAGTAGTATTGTGCAATTTCTATAGGGAAGGTTGGTTCCCCTCCATAATTTCGCAATTTTCTCAGTGAGCATCTCAACCAGAGATTTTCCTAAGTACATAATGACAGCCTGCGGGTGGGAGATAAACGAGTTGACATGCATAGGCTGATAGATCACTAAAAGACAACTGAAGCCTATGCACTTGTTGAGTCTAAGACATGCTCCTACGGATGGTTGGTAGTGAGGCTCCAAAATGAAACTAAGAAAAAAATTTGGAGGGTGGTTGTAGTCGCTACAACACTTGGTGACGCACTGGCAAAAATCCAACTCTCTTAATAAACCTTGTTTCATGAAAAGAAAGTCTAACACCTTCGAAAGTATTATTTAGTTCTTTGATCATCTTGACTCCCACACTAGCTTGATTAAAAGATGTAGCACCTGCCATACTCTTGGTTAATCAGCAAAAATTCCAAGCCAATTCAACACAATTATTTCGATTGGGATGAGGGGTATATTGGTGCACAATCAATATGATATTTAATGTTTAAGTTTCATCTCTGGTATTGCTTAGTTGCCAGTAGGTCTAGACAATACCTTGACGGAGTCACGCAGACACACAAGCATCGCTCTGCTGCCAGCGATCCTGGTTAGTACCCCGACGGTGTTACTTGCATCACCTATCTGTACAGGAAGCCTTTCTCTTCTTTCAACTTATTCATTTTTCATTTTTCAAAAATTTTCACATTTTCATTTTTCAAAAATTTTCACATTTTCATTTTTCAAAGTTGTTCATAACACTTATTCATTTTAGAGGCAAAAGAGGGATCTCAACTTATTTATATAAGGAGAGGTTGTTCCTTTAGAGAATTATTTTGTATATGTCGCTGATATGCTTGTTAAGGTTTTCCCCCTCACCTTACTCTACTTGACTGAACTGACAAGGGTTAACCTAAAAAAAAGGGACCAGAGTAGGTGATACTAGTTAGTGTGAAAGCATTGTGTTTTCATCAAGGTTCACTTCGAATAGCTTGTATTTTCCATTGGTGGATCATGGACTGAAGACAACAAGTTCTACATATAGAGGCAGGACAAAAAATAACCAAGTATTGATAACTACACAAGTCCTCTTGCACTTTACCCTTGCTTGTTTCAAGAGTTGCACACGGTTTCATGCGAAACTAACCTACAAACATAAACAAGGAAACAAACAACTAAAAGAGTGAAGAGCAGAAAAAAAATGCGAAAGAAAAGTGAGTAAGAAAACAAGCAAGCAAGAAAACAAGCAAGCAAGAAAACATTGACACAGAGTAAGAAGCGAGCATGCATTCAAGCAAACAAGAGAAGAAGCAAAAACTACTCCTACTCCTAATCTAATGGTGCATGGGCCTGATCACGTGAAGTGATATATCTAATGTAGCCATTGGTGCATTGGTTGAACCATGTTGTTGAAGGCATGGTTTGCGAATAGTACAGTCACGTGAACCAGTGAACATGAAAGAAATAGCAATGAAGACAAACAAACTCCGAGTCTAAATGCGTCCGCAGAAAAGAAATGAGTGAAATAACATGACATACAATTCGTGGACTTACCATGGTGTTGTGCTACACTACGTGTAGATGTTAAGCATATGCATTCTCTTAACTGTGACATGTAAGAAAATGAGAGAAACAAAGACAAATTTCATCGCACATGTGTGTTTGCTATGTAGGATTCCTCCAATGCATGAGTGATGGGGTCATGTAGTTCGAGTGGAGGAAACATAATCTGTGTGTGTGATTGATCTTCAATGTATACAGATGAGTGATGAGGAGCCTTGGGTGTTTCAATGATTTCCTGATCGGAAGTGAAACCAACCTTAGGAAAACGAGGTCCTGACGTAAACATCAACTCGAGTTGAAGTTCCTTGATTGTCTGTGGGGTTTTGACTTCATCGACAGATAGATCATCATAAACGGGTGGCTCAGAAAGGTCAACAATGATAGAATCATTGTCATGATTGAATACGAGAGTGAATGGATAATGACAACCACGATCAGAAAAATCAATGATTTTGTTGGCATACTCATGATTAGATAAATCAAATAGGGGCATAAATGAGAAGCAAGAATGTTCACCCTCCACGTTTATGGAAAAAGCCAATGAAAAATCAAGTGGGTTTTCAATGAATGGTTTTTCATCTTTCATGATGAATGATGGACATACATTGGGTGTGTTTTGCAAATGATCAACAGTAGATACATATGTGGATGATTTCACACAATAAAAATCATAGATAGTAGAATCACCAAAGATGTCAGGAAAATGTGAAGGAGGCACAGACAAAAGGAGATAATCCTTCACCATGGGTTGATGTTCAGGTTCCCATTCATACTTTTCATGAATGACAAGGCAGGTTGGTTGTGCAACACCAACTCTGTCAATCGCTTGATCCTTGTTCACCACATGTGTAGAGTTTGGTATGGAAGAACACAAGAAAGTGAAATCCGGAGGATCATCAGAACATAAAGACGAAGGCTATGATAACAGATGCACGTGACAACCCATGGGCTTCGCAACCAAGTCTACATGAAAATTGAGAGGAGTGATGTTGGGAGGATGTGACAGTTGAATAGATGTGTGTGCATGTTCTCCCACATCACTCTACGATGGTGAAGTTGTTTGATGAGGGGATGGTGGACATTCACTTGTGATAGTGACTATGTCCGCCTATGATTACGCAACTCCATCACCGAAGTATGCTGAGCGGGGTTTTAACTTCAAATACATATTGGGATTGATTGATTTGTTAAGACAATATTTGAATCTTTCAAAAAGATATCGAAAATTCATCTAGCTTTTTGAAGCTTCAAATTGCAATACACATAAGCGCTGCCAAAAATTCATAGGCGATTCTTGGAGAGTCTTCCATTCTTTTAATAGTTTTTTGTCAAGAGGTTCCAGATCAAAATGATGGAAAGTGTATTTAATGAGATCACAGAACTTCTCAAATGAGTGGACACTGCCAGGTGACAGGATGCTGCACCATCATTGTGGGGATTCACGAAGTGTGTGTGAAAGAAGGAAGTTGACCTCTTCTTCATAGAACTCATCTGCATCATCAAAAAATGCAAAGAAGTCTTCCGAGTACTCAGGCCAGGCCACTTCAACTTCACCATCATACGTGAATTTAGACAAGAGATCAAAAGGCTCCCACATGATGTTGAGATATTTGGCACTATAGAAACATTGCAGAGGGATGAGTCTAACAATATCCATGATGGATATGCAAAGATTCAAAAAAGGATGAGAGGACACAGTTTGTCATCTGGCCCTCCTTCTAGCACCAGAAATGTTGATGGTACTAGACCCACCAACATGTCAGGGGATCTCCTCGGCAAGAAGTCCCAACTAGACCTCAGACCGTTTAGTGTAGGAGCCCCAGTAGTGGGTTGTACAGTATCGCCTTGACCATGGTTGCATGCAGAGGAAAGTAGGATTTCCTTTTTGGTAGTGAGGGTGTGACCAGCGTAGCAAGCCAAGGAAGGTGCATGAAGGGTTCTAGCACACAAAAAGTTGAATAAGTGCACCCCTTGGAAACTTGTGGAAACACGTGGCTTGGAATGGAACACACGAGAAAAGATACATCACAAGCTAGAAGGCAGGTGAAACAACAATCCAAATTGATGGTTAGACAAAAAAAACATCTCAACAAGATCCATACATACATATATAGAAAGAGTCCATACATACATGCGTAAGGAAACAACTACATATAAATAACCAAGATAACTGAAATACAATAATAACATGTGCATGAAACGTGTTGGCTTTGTTATATTAAGAAAGTGAAAGTTCCAATCATACATAAAACCATGTGCAACTACTAGTCCTTACAATGGAATGTTACAGTCACTTCTGCCTGCTCCTCGAAAGAGATATACTAGCTTTGCACTGTGGAGAAGCCAATGCTTGTTACAATACACTCCAAGCTTTCTCTAAGATAAACCTATAGGAATCCTGGCTCCCAAAAGCCTATGCAATGAGTTATGAGGTTCTATAAATAGCAAAGGTTGGGGTGACCCTTGACATTCCCCTTTGTGACTCTTCACCTACCCTCATGACTCTTCAACTACTACATGACTATTACATTCGACCATCGACACTTGGTCTTTGACTTTTACAAGATGTTACATTACAATCTACACATGTACCCATGTGAGACAAAATAGGCTTGAGAAGGCCATGCAAGACACTACTAAGACTAGGACAGTTGTGGGAGAACTAACTCTTCGACATCCTCATGAAGATTGACGGTGGCGAACCGATGCCAAGTTTGGTAGTTCGTGATGGTGTCTACATGCTCAATGGTGACATCTTTCTAAAAGCAAACTCTTGCCTTTGTTGCATCTGGGTACACTAATTTGGCACCTCTATCCAACTCATATGTTAACATGCGAATCATAGTCTTGACTGGAACCCAACCATCAACTGATGCATAGTGTCTGCATTGATCTCCAAGTTTACGCTAGTGGCTACATGCATCAGCTCATCAAAATACATGTCTAGCTCTATTTAGAATTGGTTCTTTGACTTCGCCTCGGTGAGTGTGCCAATAGATGGGATTGTGTGCATGTGCATAATGACATCCATGCTTCTAAACACCCGTGCATGTGAAGTTTACAAACTGGTGATGAGCTATGGGAGTTCCTCAGAGTTTTGGATCTGACTCCAGATGCGTGCCTTCAGCTCTACCGCTTTGGCGTTCATCATCTTTGGCAAGTGCAATGAGGCTCCTTTGTACCTCATTGTCTTGTTTGCATGCGATTAACAACAGTGTGAAATTTGACAAGATGCGTTCTCTCCTAGCACAACGCAGCTTCCAACCATTAAGATGGAAAACTGACTTGTTCATGGTGTCGAATCTGGAATACAACATCCGCATGACTACTTTGAGAGATGATACTTGATCCAGTATTGCTCTCCTTAGCTCTGCTCAGGCAGATTATGTAATATGTTATTCTCTTTGCTTGGCCACTTGTAATTCCTTAGCCATTCACTCATTCTCTGCTATCAAGAATCGAACACTCGAGTTGGTGGTTTTGGCATATGCTTTAGTAGCATTAGCCAATGTTACTGGATTCTTGCACACATCGGATACAGTCTCTCATTCTTCAAACTACGTAGGAGATGTACGGACATTTAGAGTAGGCAATCTTCACAACTACACAACTCTGTGTTGCGACCCGTCAAAATATATGTTGTGCGGTACGCTTCCAGATTGCCTTCAAGTATATTTGTGTCTCCTTGATCGCTTGGGACCTTCTCTGGTCCCAGATCTGGTGAAGCCGGTGGTGTGACCTCTCAGTTTTGAGGCATGAGGTCAATATCATGTTCAGAATCTGGCACCACATATGTATCCATATGCCCCAGTATATGTTCAATCTCTTGAGCTAAGTCATACTCCTACAACTGCTCACCCTCTATGCTCTGTGCCAACTGCTCGAATGAGTCTATAACTTGTATGGCCTCAGTCTCATCAATCTGTGCATGTTGCAGCTCCTATTGTGTCTATCCCTGTTGCACTTCCTTCTCTCTTCTATGCAGTTCCTGTTCTTCCCTGAGTTGCTTCTTCAACTCTTGCAAATCATTTTCTATTTCCTCCATCCTTCGTTTCTCTCTTTTCCCTTGCAAGTTCCTCCTAGTGCCTTATCACCTCTTAGCCTCAATCTCCAAAATGAATTCATCATGAGCCAATCTGCTCTAAACTTGTAGCTTTGTTATGCCTCTACGTTGTCAACAACCTTTCTCTTTCCTTTGTCATGCGTAGGTCTATTACCCTTTTTTGCTGTTGATGATGGTGCTCTTTGAGATGCTTCTTCCCTCTGCTTTTCTAACCATTCCATAGTTATCCCGACTGGTTCATTGAGCCTGGAGAACCTTTGACAATATCTCCATGGGTCTTCCCAAGGCCAATGACATGCCCCGTGGATCCAAGGAAATTTCAATCTCTCACAGTGGTCCTTTACCAAGTAATGTAGGTCATACGGATTGAAAATTTTGGTGTCGAAGGTGAATCTCTTGAACTCCTTCGTTTCGGCCTCAGCTTGCTTGAGATTTTGTATCTCATACAACCCGATCCGCAAAGCAATAATGGGACAAGGTGCCTTCTTCTTCCTATGTAGTCTAGTTGACAACCCTGTCGAGATGGGATATGATACTTCTTGCATGATGAACTTGTCCATGGAAAACTTCTGGAAACATGCGGAGGCTTCTCTACATTGTATGTCTGTATGAAGGCGCTAAGGGGTGAGGCATACCAATCTGCTATGTTGACTAATGCCTCCATTGCTGCCTGTAACATGCAAGGTGCATCTTACTCGAATATCATATTCTACACCTAGGTGACAAAGTGGTCTGGTAATTGTGTGATAACTCCGCAGAAGCTGCATTGGGAGAATAATCTGCAATAAGTGTGCACAGAGGTTTCCGAAGGTGTCCATGCCCAAATCAAGCATGGGAACTATTGATGGGCACAGACTACATCCAGTATGTAAGTGACATGTATATCTCTTCTTGTTGACCCTTCGACAGATGCCACACTTCTGCCACCTGTTCCTTCAGCCTGCGAGCCAAACATGTCAGACTAGTTGTATGGCCCTCCTTCACTGGCCAATTGGTCCAATGAAATCACCCAGCTCTGAAGGTCTCTATGCTTTCTTGGCCATATAAGTGGTCTCCAAAGATGACTAAGTACCGTAATGCCTTTTGCAGTATCTACATCTTGTAAACCAGGTTGCGTGTTGTCCTGAACTTGGCTAGCTCTTTCACCCATATCTTCAAGATATCTCCGGAGTTTGCGCTGCTACTGGATTTATTGAAGGGTTTATCCATTGTAATCAACGGTTGTGACAAGTGATACACCTGCTGAAATTCCTTCACCCTGAAGGTAGAAATTTCGGTACCACTCACACTTCTCAATGTCAGCGTCTCAAGATCAGTGTGCGAGACAATCCAATGCATCATTTCTGCGCATGGAAACATGAGATACCTGCATGCAATCCAGTATAAGCTAGACTTGTGGATGTTGACATAGACCTTGCAGTCTTCTAGATCTTCCTCAAGTGTGCCTAAAAATGTGTCATTGATGTTCTGCCATTTAATCTAGATGTCTCTGTCTTTGAAAAACTTGGTGTCTTCGTAAATGGGCAAGCTCATAGAAGCTTGTTCAACTGCATCTCTAGTTGTACTTCCAACAATGTCCTTTGACCCTGCTCTCTTGGAGGCCATTGTACCTACACTGCTGAGAGATGGAAAAACACTTTCCGTACATGGAGACATAGTGACAGTCATGGCAAGAAATTTTTCAGTTGAAAACCAAAAAAAAATTGAGGACTGACATGTAACACACCTAGGTGACTGGCAGAAATATTGCATGATTTTCATCGAGAGGTTGGTAGACTGACTGCTAAAACTGCACAAGGGATAGTCTAGGCCGTCAGGAAGATGACTGATAGTTGGAACTGTGCAATGCATAGTCCAACTTGGCTTGTTGAGGACTGAAACTATGCAATGTGCAATTTTAGTCAGCAAGGGCATGCAAGTCAGTGATGGCCAGGTTTGCGTAGTTTTTGGAGGGAAGGCAGAGCCTTCACTACCAGAAATTCCCATTGTTGTCTAGGTAAGGCAAGGTCCACGCCAAGGAATCCGAGACCTGCCAATGGGCGACTGAAAACATGAAAAGGTTTGGATGCATGGCGAGACTGAGTGAAAGAAAGAGTGAATGATCATGCATGAAAATAGTGAATGCATGATTCAGAAAATGGGAACGCATGCAAGTGTGTGAAATGAGTTGTCGCAATGGCGACTGTTAGTAAAAAATGGTGTCATTCTTGCGATAAGAGTGAGATGAAAATAAAAAATGAAATGGTGCTTCTAAAAGCTAAAATACATTAAAATGACAACATGCATTCAACAAAACCAAGCAAACAACATTCATATAAAGCGAGATACAAAAAGTGACAAAAAAGTAGCAAATGACATGAAAGCAAAATTACTCGGAAAACATTGAGTTGAATGTGCCGAAGACTCCTAGATGCAATGTGGGATGTCAGAGCTCCAAGATCGATGTGAGGAATGAGATCCACAGGTCGAATAAATAAGTTTGAGGCTTATGATGCACATGCCACAAATCTAAGAATAAGCGAAACTTGGTGGGAATTTTTCTAAAACGATCTTTGTATGTAACCTCCAGCTGCTAAATATAAATCCCTAAAATCTAGGGATTCTTTTTGCATGTTGCTTTTTGCTATTTCAGGAAAAGCAGCCCATGCATACATATCAATATTGCTTAATCTCAGAGGGATCCGGTCAACCTGAAGGGACATGTAGCAGTTTGCAAGCTTGGGAAAGGGATTTACACAGTTTTTGGGCAGAGCAGGGTTGGTTGTCCCTCAAGCATTGCATAATTTATGGGGTGAGAAGGTCATTGCCTCCTATAATTGCACAATTTCTAGGCTGAAGCCCAGTGTTGGGTTGGATTTCGCAATTTCCTAAGGGAGAATCTCAGCTAGAGATTTGCCTAAGTCCATAATGACAGCCTGCGGGTGGGAGAAAAATAAGTTTACATGCGCATGATGACATGCCATTGAAACATAGTTCAAGCCTATGTACTTGCTCAATGTAAGACATGCTACTAATGATGGTTGGTAGTGAGGCTCCAAAACGAAGCTAAGGAAAATTTTTGGGGTTGTAGCCACTACAACAGTGCCTAAACAATAAGTTCTAGTACTTGAATTTGACAATTCGTTACTTATACCAATTTCGGTACTAAGTAATGGTTAAGACGTTGGAACTTCTTAAGATGACATGGGTTGAAACTATATGTTTATGGATGGATTTATGTTCACATCTAGCTCACATGTGAAGGTCAATATGTTATTCAAACCTAAATTCCACCTACAGATTTTAGTACTTAATTCAGTACCACTTTGGCATTCTCTAGAAATTCAATACTTAGTTTGCTACCTAATTTTGCACCTACGCACCAACAACTACGAGCAACCATGCCTAGATTTGTAGTTATGTCCAAACTTGGAGGAAAGTAAAACTAATGCCAAGTGGAATCATTTCTATCTTCCATGATAATATAATACATTCCAAAATCATAACAAGACCATGGTTAAATATTATTTGTTATCTCAATTATACTACAAGAGTTAGAGTTTTATGGAAGTTGATATGATCCTTTGGACCATCACTTCCTATCCATTGTAATATAAAGAATAGATCTGCATAACGAGAAAGAGAGGACACATATAAGTTATCATTATTGTGAGTTAATCTTTCGAAATAAATTTGAACTTTTGTTTTCAAGTTGAAATTGAGACTATTATAATGAATATTTAATTATTTCAATTTGAGCATTGTACTAGTTTGAATTAGTTGTTGGGAACGTGTCCAAGTCTGGACGTGCCCCTCGACTCAGGTAATGCCCTAGTTTCTATTTTTAGAGTAGGTTAATATTTAGTTTTAGCTTTTTTCTGATTGCTAATTTTATTTGATGGTATTTTTAGTTTTTTTAGTAGATTTGTATTTCACGTAGTCTTATATCTATTATTTTACCTTTAGATCTATTAATTAAAAGACATTATGATCATATTAGAATTCATATTTTCAAGCTTAAGAGCTAAACAAATTTAAATTGGTTTCTTAACACGTTTTAATATTCAGAATTTCAATTGCCAGAATTTATGTACTTAATTCGGTACTAGGTTTTGTACAAGAACAAGGTATTAAAAATATATATAATTTTCAGTTTAGGATTCTTTAATTGATGAATCTTTGCAGCTACTTGGTAAAATATTCCTACAATGAATAAGAACCTACAATATATCTCTAAGCCTACTTAGCATTTATTTTTGATAGTTTGTTAATGCATTTCTTGCAGTTTATTGCCTTGTTTTCTTTACTTGTCTCACACACTTTTGATTATAGTTGTTGACATTTAAATTTTTGCAATTTACTTTTATGTAGTATGGTTAATGGGTTTTCATCAATGTAGGATTAAAAAAACTGAAGTCTCAAGACCTAAAAAGTTACATATATAAAACCACATGAACATTTTATTTTTCGGTAATAAAAGATTATAGTTTAAAACATGATAAGCATTAGAGTTTTGTGGTCCAATGACAAGTGATAATCCTTAGTGATTAGTTCTTTTTAGTCTTAATTGTTAGCATAGGCTAGAATAGGCTCTAGTCCTGCATTTCTTGTGCTTGCATCTCTAAGTCTTAAGATCCCAGATTTGATAATTAAATGTTGGAACTAGAATAAATATAATTCCACCAACATTTTTGAAATTTTTGCCAGGGAGATGCTAAAGGGATTAGAGCATAGTTTCTTTCACAAGTTTTCTGTGTGATCTTAGCTACAGGGAAACTAGAGGGTGGAGAAAGACGGTAAGACATGAGTGAAGAGCCACACATCTGCTTTGGTTTGGGGTCGCTCCAAAGTTTGGTTATCTCTAATTTACTTTTGAGTTTCTTTTTCATATGGCTAGAATTAAAGGTAGGATCCAAAGTGTCATTTTTCCTTATTTTTCAATGCAAGTGTGTTTTCCTTTAGATTGATTCATTGAAAGAAGAGAAACCTAACTTGTGTTAATAGATAACTTGGTGACAACAGGGTCTTAGTAGCATGTTGTCTCTTGAACTACATGATTGGTTTTCTTGTATTTTTTTGAAGTGTGTTTTATTTTTATTTCTTTAGGATTTTTAAATCTTTTGGTACTTTAAGAATTCCATACACTAATCCATGTGCATGACATGGATTAGAAACTAGAAATTAAGTATTCAAGGATGATCAAGAGTTTGGAAGAACTCTCTGAAATCCTAACAGTGGTTTGGGTCTCTTCTTCTCAAGAAGAACAAATCTTGACAATACCCAAGAAATTATTTTCCTTCCCATAAGTGATAGAAGAACAAAACGCCATGAATCACATCCACATGAATATCTTTACTCTTGAAAAAATGTTGAGGAAACTAAAGAGTCATGGACTACATTTGATGGAGAGAAAGAATTAGAACCTGATATTAAATAATTTTCGACATGTCTATTTACAGATCCTCTAAGCACACAAGAGGATAATCATCTAATGCTATAAGACTTGCATGTCACGATAAAGGATGATATGCCAAATGAGCCAAATAAAGAGGTAAGCCAATAGCATTTTGATTTTGTTGAAAGTTGGTTTCAAGCCACTGTAAGACCAATTCGCTCCTTGATTCCTCCTTACTTCTTGACATCATCATTAAAACAACTGGTTCTTCATACTCAAGTGTGCATTGAAGATTATATTCTAAACTTAAGTATGAATTCATTTTTATATTTGTTACACACATGGTTACATTGGAAATACTCCTATACTTGAGGAGAGGAATTTCTTTTTCTCATGTAGAGTAGGATAATAAATAAATAATGCATATAGTAGTTAGTTTAGTTATAAAATATAGTGCAACATATTTCTTATTTGTTTTATATAAGTGTGGATGTTAACAACTGAAAATTAATTAGTTGAAAATGGGAGATCTATGTTCCTATTACATATTTCTGCTGGGGTCTCTTTCACCTGCATATTAGTTTAATAATGATTGTGACTCAGTCTCATTTCCAACTGCGACATGGTTCAACTATTACTTTTCTTTCCCACTTATTATTTATTTATGATAGTTAGATTTCTTTCTAGTTTTTTTTTTCAATAAAGTAAACCATGGCCATTATTTTTGGAATCTTATGTGAAGTGGGAAATGATTGCATTGAAACATCATCTAGTATTTCATACCAACTGTCTTGTACCTTGTTTCAACTAACCAATACCCATAATTTTGGTACCAATTTGTTATTTTGCAAGACAATGTAGGATTCAAGGATATTGCTCATTTGGTATATTTAAATATTGGAAGAATATTTTCAAAATAAACAAAGACATCTTTGTCAACTTAATGGAACACATAAGGGAGTATTTGATGCTATCTTTATTTTTCCTTAAGTTGTTAAATATAACATCCCTCCCTTGTGTGTCAGACTATTGTAACCTAAGCTGAGGAAATCTAGGTGTGATGTGTAATATGGAAAATAAATGCATTATTAAATAAATTAATAAAGTGATCACCTAGAAAAGTGAGACACCAAGAGATGAGATTCTTGCCAAATCCCATTGAGGAATGGGATAGGATAAATCTTTCATGATAAAGATTCTAGATAAGCTTGATGGATTGGAGATAAATATTCATTGGATGGATTGGAGATAAATATTCATCAAGGAATAAACATAAAAGCTTTGCGGGAGATAACGACAAGATTTTATGAGGAAAAGCCTCGTGGGAGATAAAGACAATATTTTCCGGAAAAGGCCTAGGAAAATGGATAAAAATCCATAAAAGCGGTACACCGCTAATAGAAACCATATCATGAAAGAGGGTACTAAATACCCATTGCATAGATCAATTGGAGGCCATTCATCCATGGCAAGAACCTCAGCTCAAGGGGAATTAGAGGTGATTCATGGTTGGGTGGTGGTGCTCTGCTCTCCAAATGATGTTTTTGTGGGATTCGTTTGTGTGGAATGTCCTGTATGATATTTTGTTCTCTTCTCTGTTATAATTTCAGTTTGTCTATGATTAGATTTACTGATGTTCTCCTCCATTCTAGTCGATTGTTACTTGCATGAAAAATGATGTATGGTTACTCCTAACCTTTTTATGTTGTTAAATTGTTAGCTCATATGTGTATATGTGGTGTCATCTGTAAGCATGAGAATAACTAAATGAGTTTCTTGTGGTAGTTATACATAAGTAGACTTATTTGTGTTTATGGATTTATGAGTTGAGTTTAGATGAATGCATGTGACTTTTATTACCTTCAAAGTAGAGGCTTTGTAGGTAGTTGTATTACCTGGGCCATGGAGCTATTTTTACTCATGTTAGAATTTATATATGACCATTGTGCACAAGTAGAAATACTTGCATTTACTTGCTTATGGGAAATCATATATGAGTATTTGAGATATCTATGAATCTAAACTTGATTATCATGAAGGGTCATGATATGCCTTTAATGTTATATGATATCTATGGTTTAACATGGCAATTGTTTAGGCATATGACATTAATGCATGTGGAATAGTTATGGGATAGGGCTTCTAAGTGTATAATCACTTACTCAGGGTTTTCTCTTCCATGCATGCCATAGTAATTGTATTGGAGGAGGCTAGTTAGTTAATTTAGCATGTTGCATAAAAGTTCTATCATGAAATGCTTGAATATATAAGGAGGACTAAGATCACGACTCTTATCCTTGCTAGTTACAATAGACTCACACCAATGATCCATAACTAATTGTAAGGGTTTATAAAAGAGTGCATGCTATGGTTCATTCTCCTATCGAGTTTGTAAAGGTGGATTAGGAGAATAGGTAAGATCATTTCTATAATATTGTGCAGTATTTAGGATCATGGGTATAGTTGCAAGGATAATCCTTGAGTGTGTGATGTTGAGGTTACTATACTTGAGACGACTCAAGAATATTAACTGTAATTGAGGCAAAAATTAAAATTTATGGAGCCTAGGGGCTAATTTTCCAGGTAGGCTCAGGAGGTAGGTTAAAAATGGTATCAAAGCTTCAAGTTCAAACATTGAGGCCCATGGAATAATCCACCTCTGTATCATTTTTTTTGAAGGGTTTTAATTATGAAAAGTCTATCAGAAAAATAACCCCAAAATTCATCTGGAAATTTAAGCACATGAAATTCATAATACCGATGGAAATTAGGATTCTTTGAAAGAGGATCCAAGCATAACCACGGTTATTGAAGAATCAATAATATATATATATATATATATATAACATGTTATAGTTCAAAGTATTTAACACCAAACAGGGTTTTTATGAATACAATCCTTATTAAATAAAGGTTTAATTGATTAATTTAAGCGTTAAAGAGGTTCGCTCTTTTGGAACAAACCTTCATTCTATTTAACTGACACAATGATACGAGTCAAGTGAGGGTGCTTGTATTACATGTCCTATGTTCATGAAAAGTTAATATGAAAAAAAAATGACTTGAATGGTTTACATGCGACACTGTAATTAATAATGGGATATATAAGAAATATCTGAGAAGGTATGCATTTGTTAAAAATAGAACTACACATCAAACTTGGGTATGTTAGTAAAAATTGAAAACCATACACAAACATGGACTTCTTGTTGAAAGAACTTTGGTCAACCCATGTTCCAAACACATAGTGTTTTGCATATTTTTCATGTTGGTGCTCAGTCAATGGACCAACTCAACTTGATCAACCATCGCATCAGAGCAGTCAATGCGCTCCACTTCTCAATGAACTAGATTAGAACTTAAATTACGAGACCAGACCAAGATTCCATGATGACTTTAACATGCTGCATTTATCTTGTTGAAGACCAATTCAACATGAATGTTTCCAACAATGTTAATTATTTTGATGCTAAACAATCCCTTGGGAAATTCCTTCGGTTTAGGCCAAAGGTTTTCTTTCTTTACTAATGTAGATTGTATGTGAAGAAATCGGGCTATGAATGCTAATTAGAAATTGAAGATCTGGGCTAGCTTCCTTGTAGCAGAAGTCTATGCCCGACGATGTTGATACAATAGGGTTGCATTTAGACATTTTAGATGGAGAAGGAAGTCATGTTGTTTGGCTCTCAAAACCAGAGGTGCAACTATTAATCATTTCATTTACGATCAATGCGTAATATCTATTTTGTATGCAACATGGTGAAGTGGGTGGGTTGAGAAGCTACTCGACGGAAGAATGGTCGCTCCTCCCATGTGACTTGGTGCGTGATGCATTGATCGTGATGCTTTATTCCTCTTGTGCTATTGAGGAAAGCAATGTTTTCCTTTTTTAATTGGAATGTTACTCAAATGGTATGTATGCCGGCTTGGGTGGTTCTTGACCCATGCGTTGTGGGTAATGCAACCATGTACGCCAAACGTAAAAGAGTAAAGAAGTCACGATCCCTGTTTCCCTTTTTGATGTCGAAGAAAAGGCTACAACACTGTTGTGTCCTTTGTATGTGTTTGCTTTACCATATGGATTTGGATATGTTCGACCTTATCTGTGGCTTCGGAGACATCCGTGAGAGCTCGACCTCACCCAAAGATCCAAAGAGGTATGATCCCAAAAGTTGACTTCCTTCTTACACATATAGAAATGTTATTCATGAAACATTGATAAAAGCAGTAAAAAACGAAATTAAACGTGTTACAGATATGAATTATCTGAAATAATAAGAGATAAGATTGATCGATAAGCCTTGATGATGTAGAGGCTATGGCTTTTAATCTTATTTTCGAGAAAAGTAGGGCAAACCTGCATGATTTTTTGGTTGTGCCGGCAATTGAATTACGAAAAAGACTGTTGTAAGAGCACCACAATGGCTATAAAACACAGACCTTTGCAAGCTCAAATATGCACCTTCTTTCTTGGTCCTTTACGTAGTTCTTTTTATTTCTCATATTTTGTGTTTATATCCAAAGGGAAAGGAAGAACGAGTATCGTACTTGATTGACGATGGCAAGGGATGTAGTGTTGTTTTTTATGGTTATCATTGTTGCAACAACCATCGTGCCTTCTCTTGTGATGGGAGACAGTGAAGTTGCTGAGATCATAACGTTTTATACAAATTTTCCTTGTCGGAGGTTGCTTAGGGTTGTTTTATCCTGAGTTTTTCTTTACCCTACCCAAAGCTCTCGGCTTCGACTGAGTTATTTACAACAATGATAAAACAATCTAAGATAAAATTTCTATCCCTACATTTCTCATGGGTAGTGTATCTGTTCTCTATGTCTAGGAGGAATCCATATTAAAAAAATATATATTTAAAATGGTGGAAATTTTCGTAAAAGTCTGTAATTCTCTAGCAAATTTCTTTCGATTATCATTACTTCGTTCAATTGACTTTTCTTTGTTGAAAACATTGAGAAAATTGTTGCAGTCTTGTAGAAAATATGTCCAAGAATTTATAGTTTGGATATGGAATGGGTGTTTATTTTGATTAGAATCTGAATCAGATTGATATATATACCAGTGAAATTAAGCACCCAACATTTAAACAAATTATATCCGTACAATCATTATTATTTTCTCTCTAATATTGGAATAAAATAATAGTATGAAGTGTCATTTAGAATACCTCCATACAACATTTGTGTTGGTTTATCATTGACTTTAGCGCACCAAATGCTTTGGAATTATGTGTTGCTATAAAGTGTTTTAATGCTATTCTCCAGTTTATCTTGTACTATGTTCGAAGATTTAAGAGATATTGGTTTGAAATTACTTTTGTAGACTGGTCACCTTTTTTTTTGGGAATGACTTTCGGGCATAAAATGTGCCCATGTTTTCATCATTCAATGCCACCATTCATACCCTATATTCACGTACTTTTAATCCACTTCGTACCATAATTCCATAACTTGCCGCCAAATACATATCTTACACTCTATTGTTGGTTATCATTAGTTTTCTTGACTCTTTTATGATTAAAGATGATTTTCCCATGATTTACTAATGACGGTTTTGCTAAGTTCATTTTTCACAGGGTTCCATCACTGAAATTCTTCACAAGTCAATTGAACTAGTTGGTACAAGTAGAGTACGTGAATATCCAATTTGGGGTTTCGACATTTAAGCATGCTTCTGAGGAAAACTGAGGGAGGTTATTGTCCAAAATAATGTTCTAATACCTTTCCATGTGTTTTATTACAACCAAGTCACACATGTGGGTCCCTAGGAGCTAATTAACAAATATGATCAAAATGTGCATAGTTTCCAAACTGCCAAGTTTTATCTTGATTTACGTGTCGGTGGAGGTGAATCTAGAAAATATGAGAAAACGGGCTTGTTAACCATATAACCAATTATCTATATCCAAAATCGTTTCTCTAGATTCAATTTTTTATAAAAAGTTATAAGTAGGGCTTGGAGGAAGTTTTATAAAAAATGATTGTTTTTCCAGAGTTCTAGAATCTTGCAAAAAGAGAGAGACAACCAACTTTGGGCACGATTTTTGAGGAATTGGATTTGAATAAGAAAAATACAAGAATTTTTTTTATTGAAAATATAACAATTTAGGTTCCCTCCAAACAATTTTCCAAAATTCACCATGGTTAGGAAGATATGCCAATATCTTTGGGGTCCGTTTGTCAAAATTGTTCAATTTTTCATAATTGAGGAAAATGACTAATTCAAGTTGTAAATATTATAAATGGATCATCCATGGTTTTTATTGGAAGCTTTAGGGGTTTTTTGAAAGGAAGAGAAACATGGATGGAATAAATGATGGATTGAAGCTCTTTTGTAATAATAATTGAATCTTAATTGAATTTTTCTTCATCTCTAAATTCTTTGTAAGTATTATGACTGTGTTCTAAATTTAATTTTTATTGAGTTAGTTTAGGCTTGCTCCAGGAGTGGCAAGGGCCCACCACAACTGGAAACAAGTCCTTTATCTTATCTAGATCATAGGATTTACATTCAAAGTGTGAATTTCATCGAGAAATTTGTTGTGTGAAATCTAGCATCATTCTGTACTTAAAACTTTGTCTTGTAGATTTGAAATTAAAAATTCTAGAATTCATTCAATTAGAAGTCTTCTTGTTTTTTTTAGCATGATTATCTTATAGTGTCATGTCTATATAAGAATGATCAGAAACAACATAACACAATATTGGTTGTGTTAATTATTAATTGAACTTGTAGTGTTGTTTTGAGCCATTGGCATAATAAAAGCATGATTTAATTGGGAATTGAAGTCCCAATCCTTTTTGGATGTATTGATATCATTGGTATGGACTGTTAAATTATGGATCAACTTATTCTTAATGTTTGCAAAATTGAAATTCCTATCGATTTATTGCATGCATCCTAAGACTAGGTGTTATCGGGAAAACTAGTGTCCATTCAGAGTTGTTAGTCCCACTGAGATGGGTAGCTATCTTAGAAACAAACAAACTAAAGTTACTTGTGTTTTCCTTTATGAGAGATAGATGAGAGAGAAGTAGAGAGTACCAACCTCAGTCTTTTGTTAGTCTCCTTGCTTGTTTCCTCTCTCCCTTGATAGAGATTTCGCCACTCCTTCCTCACTTGTCCCGCTTCAATGAACACCTGTAGAGTCAAAGCAGCAAAATACCATCAAAGCATAGAGATCTATAACCATAAACAATGTAAGATCAGATGTACATTAACCATATAAATGCATATACAAATACAAGATTAAGAGATATACAAGCATATGGAGGAAAACTCAAATAGATTTATTGATAGAAGTAGTAGAAGAGAGGATTACAACCAAGCTATCTGATCCATGTCATCCTACCAGCATGAAAGCCCTCTTCACCTCATACAAAGCAATATCACCCAACAATACGATGTCTTCAAAGAGAAACCAGCAACACTTCCTTACAAATTACAAAATTCCATCCTTTGGATCTCTAAGATGAGGGATCCATATATAGATGTTTGCAGGAGAGTGAGTTAGCTTCTGGGATTTTGATTAGTGTCATTTCACTGATATTTCTTGGTTCCACTTGGATATTTCATGATCTCTTACTCGGCCCTAGGTGAATTCAGAGAGGCAAGTGTCATATGAGCAGTTTCTAGAAGATTCTTTGAGTTTCCACCTAGCAAACGGTTTCTACCATTTCTCTTCTCTCACTCATCACACCCTACAGAAGGGATTTTCAGTATGCATCGCACCCCCCATGTGTAACAGGTGAGATGCATCACACCCTCAGCATGGAGCAGTTTATATGGTCTAGTTTTGACCTATTCTGAGCAGTTTTTCATGGAGAACTTCTGGGAAATGATGTAATCAGCTGACCTTGTTCCTTTAGGGTATGAAACAACACTTTTAGGGGTTTAGAAGCCCTTGGTTTATGGACATATGTGATTGGGGTTGCAGTTCTCGAATATGTCTATAACAGTTGCCCCCTAAAGCATGAGGTCGTAAATCTTTTGATGTCGGGTGAAATGCTTTATCATGAGGATTCGAGGTTTTTCGAACTAGAAGGTGACTTGTAATAAGATACAATACAATACATTATATTCATAATATTTTCATGATCTAGCTGAGCCGGGCATTCCCATGCTTAGCTTTAGAAATTCATTTTCATGTACATAAGATAGACAATCGGCTGTGTCGTAAATTGATGATTCTGGTAGAGCCATCATCCCTTAGTTTGGATGATTAACTATGCAGCTATGATGTACATTTGATGTTTTTATTTTCCTGAATATATATCGCAGCCCGGATGGATGAAACTAGATTCAGTATCTTGAAACTCATTCAATCTTTGCCCAAAGTACAAGTCGATCCATGTGAAAAGATGTTCTACTGTTGAACATGGAAAGACATCGCCTGATTTCCAGCCAATGATGTAAGCTATTAATAGGCGTGAGAGGAATCACCGATAATGATGATGACCCTCAAGGTACTGTAGTACAATTCACGTGGTGTGAATACATGAGTTGATGTCGAACACCACGCAAAATCTTTCGGTCAAAGGCCATTGATGTAAACCTGTCGTCGAAAGTGAGAAACTTGCCATTGAGGCATGCAAGCTTCAAAGTACTGAAAGGGTTGTTCCTAAGTCAACTTCTTGGATAATGAGTTGATGTCGACAATAAGTGACCCATCCTAGGAGGGCCTTAATGAATCCCACATCTATGACACGAAACAGAGCAAATGATTTTGTGGAGGTAAAAACTATCTGATGATACAAGGTTCAGGGTGGCGGTCATGAAAAAATGGAGAGTGAAGGTATTGTAGCGGATGAGGCATTAGTTAGGTTGGTGAATTCTTTGAGCGACTTCTCTTGAACATATTGGTGACACTAAAATGGATTGGTAGCGTTAACCCGAAAATGGATGGTACAATAGACCAATGGTGATATGACCGGTGAATGAAATAACCCAACTTGACTCAATCATGGTGATGGAGTGAAAGTGTCATGTTCAAGAGTGACCTACTACCAATGAAGTTATTCAAGTTTTCTTCCCTTTTTCCCCATTCATTGCTAACCAGTACCTCTTTATTTTTTTCAAGCTTGAGGAGGATAACATATGCTTGTTCTATAATTTGCCCTTCGAGCAAACCTGTTGCTATGTTTTAACAAGCCTAGCGACAGTGAAACTCGCTCTTGTCTGCACGGAAAAGTTTGTCGCTATTGTTTTAACGAGTTTAACGACAAAGATAACTCGGTACTATTCAAATTTAGAGAGTCTAAAAGGAGACGTAAAGGCAACTCTAGTAGTCCTCTTTCGTAATATAATCCCTTAAGTCTGAAAAAGTTTAAAATAATACGAAAGGGATGACTTTTCAATAGTTTTAATGAGCCGAACAAGACAAGTGCTCGATATTTTTGTGTAATGATCCCTCAGATCCAAAAAGATTAAAATCTAGAGGAGGGATGGCACTTCCGATCACTTTAATGAGCTAGAGAGGCCAATTTCTCAACAATCTTTTCATATTTTACGAGTCAGATGAAAAGAGCTTAAAGGAGACTCGTTTTTTTTTTTTTAGGAACGAGTGATGTTTTTGGATAGAAACTGATTCTAGGTAAGGTTTGGAACTTTTCAATCACGGCAGTGTAAAGAATGTGGCTAATAGAATCACTCGTCGTAGATGTTCCTCAAAAGGGTAAACAATCAAATGGAGGCGTATGATCGGCTAAAAAGAGTTGAGGTGACGGTAAGAACATGACCAAGGCTCAAAAGCTAATAATTATGCGATCGCAAAGATTATTTACCGAAGGTGGGTTCATTTTTTAATGAGCTTAAACTCTGGGGGAACATTTGCTCATTGCTAGGTTTATTTTTAACGAGCTTAAACTTCACGTAAAACTACTCTATGCCAGTCGTATAAGAAGGATGTCTCATTAATAGGTTCATTTTTTAGGGAGCTTGCCCCATTCAAAACTTTGCTTCGGAGCCTTTCGTATGTAAGCTAGGAATGACCAACCTATGAGTTTAAAGGGTTGAGAGCCTACAAACTAAGAAAATAAAAGGTCGTTTTTCACTTGCATGCAAAAAGGTTTGCATGCCCCCAGGTATAACGAAATAGAGCTTCCAGGTTACCATACGGAAGTTCTTGCATTAGCAAGATTGTTCCATCCGTGTAGCAGATAAAATGCTTCCTCAGCTTTGTCCATTGAAATGGACAAAGGTGATTCAAGTTCCAATCACCTAACATTTGACGGAGGAATCCTTTTCTAGACTGATCCATTTTCCTAAATGAACAGGATTGTCAAACTAGTCATATTCCTACGTGGAAACCTACCTTATATCTGGGGTTTTTCTGCCGAAGCATACTAGGGCGTGTGCCTCCTGGGTTTCAGTCACAATTACCGAACCACTCACGATCATCAGGTGGATGGACTAGAGATTGATGAGACATTCCTTGCATAAAAAGACCAGTTAGGGATGGTATTTGACTAATAGCTGTGTTTGAACCAAGGAATGAAAGTTGGTCAACTAGGTGGACCACTTTGCCTTCATGTGGAAAACACATCACTTGAAAGAGTGAGGAAACAATAGATGCCATGCTATAAATGTAGTCATGCCCAAGGAGTAGATTGTAATCTAGAGGCCCTTGGACTACCATCACGTTTAGATGAATGATTTTCCTTCTCAAAGTTATAGGCAAATTTGGAAGGATACCTAACGGTCGATTGGTACCTTTGTTGAAGCCTATTAGATTTCAAATCTCAGGTTGAAGCGATGGAAAACCAAGTGCTTTCCAAGCAGTTGAGGAAAGGATACTCATAGAAGCCCTTTCATCTATGATAGTATCAACCATGATCATTCTGTAAGCTTGTACCATGATTCAGAATGGTACATTAGATGGTAGGCGAGGTCTCCCTAGTAGATTCCAACCGAAGGAAACGACTAGATTGCTTGGAGGAGGGACTGAATAAACGACAGGATAAATCTCTGACGAACCTCCTTCCTACAGTAAAGGAATAGGTAGATTTCCCCCATGTTCATCGGATTCTGTGTTAACGAAAAGAATTTGAACGATGTCATTCTCATCCTCTTTGGTGACTGTATCATCTGAAGGTGGACCTTCTGAAGACAAGATTGGGTTGACTGTTGTCTCGACTTGTTGACTTTGGTCCAGTGTGGATTGAAAGGGTCTATCTTCAATGATAGTTGCTTCGACCGACAAAAAAGGTGTGCCAGTCGGATTTTCAACTAGCGATGGACTCGGCGAGAGTTTCTTGTATCTAGGAGGAAGTCGTTGCGGTGAAGCAGGACGATTATTCAAGACTCTTTTAGCTTCGTCTAAGAAAGGACAATGGTGGAGGGCATGATCGCCTTCACACAATCTACAAGGAAATTTAGATCTTCCTTTCTTTCCATTGGCTTCATTTTCACTAGTTGATGGTGTGCTCTCAACATGATTGTCAGAGGTTGAAGACACCAGATTGTGCAAGTGGGGAGACCAGTCCCTCAAGATTCATGGGATGTAGGGACAATCTCGATGATAGTGGTCTCCCTTGCAAATGACACATGGAGATTTAGGTTTGGATGGTGTAGTGTGTGGATTTTCGCCAGATGATGCATGGTTTCCCCCTTTCACCATTGGATTCTTCTTCTTCTTCTCCTTCCCTTTCTTCTTCTTCTCAGTTACTAGGTTTTTAGCGTTACTAGCCTCATCAAGTGAAGAGGAAGAAGGAGAGGGAGAAACAAATGAAGTAGAAGGTGGGGGAGCAACTTCAGTATCATATGGTTGCTGATTTGATTGCTGAGAAATTGCGGTGTTTTGAATGACATAGGTCGAGAAAAGCCATACTGGTAGGCCAAATGTGAGTCTTGGAAGGGACAATGTAGCCATGTATGGAGCACCAACATCTCCCCAACAGGAGAAGGGACTAGGATTTCCCCCAAGGGGAAATCCTTGATTGGTAGACTCCATTTTCTCAACCTAAGACCAACGAGTGAACAGTGACATTATTTCAATTAAAATAAAATTTATGAATCTTTGACACAACTTTCTTTTTCAATTTTTAAGAGTTGAGAAAAAGCTAAAGATGATTCTAGTCACCTTCAATTTTTAATGAGCCTGAAGTGACAAGTGCTCAGGTGGACCTTTTCTTTTAAGGAGTCTGAAAAGGAACAAAAGTGACTTCTCTGGAAATCTAGAGAGAGGGATTACCAAACCAACCGTAAAACTACAGAATACTTTTTACAGTACAACAGTCAATCTTCCCAAACGTTGTGTTTAATGCATTGTAATCGCAACAAACACGGCTTCCTAAGGATAAAGGATGTAGCCTATTGTGGTCTCCCAATATATAATCGATGGTACATGGGAGCACAAGTCTGTACTAGCACTTGTCATCTCAAAGAGGAGGAATCACACAACCTACGATGAAAGTGATAGTTACTAAGCTTTATGACGCCGGAATACGTCTCTAGCCTAGACTTCTAAATGTTGTGCGTTAGGTTCCAAAGCATTTTTATGTTCATTGAGGTTTATTTTGCAGTTGATCTTTCTTAAGAAGTTTTCCTTTAAGGTTCACCACGTGATGTAGATATACAATTCCTAAATATGCAATCTAAGATGATAAACAGTCATTTAATTTCTTTTTGCAATGAAAATCGTAGCTACTAAGGAAAGAGAGATGAAATTCTTTCAACATAGAGCAGAGATCACACACTAGATGCACTTTTCCTAAATCAATTTTAGCATGCAGTCTAAATGAAAATGCACATGCATGTATTGTTTCTCAGTTTCCTTAATGTGAGAATGACAAAAGCAAACTAAGTATAGATCTGAACTATCTTCTTTCAAATCAACAATATTAACAATTTTCTCTTCAGAAAATGAAAGGAAGGCTAAGACAACACTTTGTGATTCCAAATTCAAAAAACTAAAGGAAGACTAAGATGACACTTTGCCACTTCGAATTCAAAAAACGAAAGGAAGACTAAGACGACAATTTGTGATTTCGAATTTAAAACTACTTTCGACACTTGAAATACTATTAATTCAAATCAAATACAATGGAAAAAATGAAATCGAATATCAAAAAGAGGAATGCTTTATGACACTCTTTTTCTTGACTGAAAACGACACTTGCGACACTTTCAAACTAAAAGACGACAGTTCGATTAAGCTACTATTTGCAAAGGAGGATTGTAAATGATGAAAAATACATAAAAAAAAACATTCACAATTCCTTATTAGTGGAGGCTGAATAATGCAAAGGAAGATGGTTTCGATAGTGATGTATTGATCATAGACAACAAAACTATTGAACAAAGCTAAAGACAATGAAGAAAAAACCAAAATCTAGAGGCAGAAACAGTCTTAGTCAATCATTGCACCTGTAACACAGGGAAACAGAGCTGCATCTCACCTGCAACATATGGGAGGTGTGATGCATCCAGATTGCCAATGAGAGATAGTGCGATGGTCCACAGATGAAATTGAGCTTAGTTTTCATTCACAGTTTGCAGCTAAGTTCAAGGATTTAGGTTGAGCTAACGATTGTCAGTAAACACAAAGTATAGGGGCTGATCTAATGAGGTTGTTTGAGCCACCACCAGGGCACTTAGGATGTTTGCAAGTCAGATGTTCAGTTCATAAACCAACCCAGAGATTGACTGAAGCAGCGTTGATCTACTTTGCAGTTGCATAGCAAAAGCAGTTCGAAGGCTAGCTGGCTTAACTTCAGGATCCATCTGTGGTTTATAAAGTAAACAATAGTAACAAAACAAACAAACTATTCGATCCGCAATGGAGTCACCATTTTGTTATCAGGAAAACTAGTGTCCATTCAGAGCTGCTAGTGCCACTAAGACGGGTAGCTATCTTAGAAACAAACAAACTAAAGTTACTTGTGTTTTCCTTTATGAGAGATAGATGAGAGAGAGGTAGAGAGTACCAACCTCAGTCTTTTGCTAGTCTCCTTTCTTGTTTCCTCTCTCCCTTTATATAGCTTTCGCCACTCCTTCCTCACTTGTCCTGCTTCAAAGAACACCTGTAGAGTCAAAGCAGGAAAATACCATCAAGGCATAGAGATATATAACCATAAACAATGTAGGATCAGATGTACATTAACCATATAAATGCATATACAAATACAAGATTAAGAGATATACAAGCATATGGAGGAAAACTAAAATAGCTTTATTGATAGAAGTAGTAGAAGAGAGGATTACAACCAAGTTGTCAGATCCAACATCATCCTCCTAGCATGAAAGTTGACTTCCTTCTTACACATATAGAAATATTATCCATGAAACGTTGATAAAAGCAGTCAAAAAGAAAATTAAACGTGTTGGAGATATGAATTATCTGAAATAACAAGAGATAAGATTGATGGATAAGCCTTGCCGATGTAGAGGCGATGGCTTTTAATCTTATTTTCGAGAAAAGTAGGGTAAACCTGTAAGTTTTTTTGGTCGTGCCAGCTATTGAATTATGAAAAAGACTGTTGTAAGAGCACCATAGTGGCTATAAAACACAGACCTTGCAAGCTCAAATATGCACCTTCTTCCTTGGTCCTTTACGTAGTTCCTTTTATTTCTCATATTTTATGTTTATATCCAAAGGGAAAGGAAGAATGAGTATGGTACTCGATTGACGATGGCAAGGGATGTAGTGTTGTTTTTTTTATGTTTATCAGTGTTGCAATAACCATCGTGCCTTCTCTTGTGATATGAGGCAATGAAGTTACTGAGATCATAACGTTTTATACAAATTCTCCTTGCCAGAGGTTGCTTAGGGTTGTTTTATCCTGAGTTTTTTTTTACCCTACCCAAAGCTCTTGGCTTCGACTGAGTTATTTACAATGGTGATAGAACAATCTGAGATAAAATTTCTATCCTTGCATTTCTTGTGGGTAGTGTATCTGTTCTCTATGTCTAGGAGGAATCCATATTAAAAAAATATATTTAAAATGGTGGAAATTTTCGTAAAAAGTCTGTAATGCTCTAGAAAATTTCTTTTGATTGTAATTACTTCATTCGATTGACTTTTCTCTATTGAAAACATTGGGAAAATTGTTGCAATCTTGTAGAGAATACGTCCAAGAATTTATAGTTTGGATATGGAATGGGTGTTTATTTTGATTAGAATCTAAATCAGATTGATATATATACCAGTGAAATTAAGAGCCCAACATTTAGACAAATTATATTCGTACAATCATAATTATTTTCTCTCTAATATTGGAATAAAATAATATTATGAAGTGCCATTTAGAATACCTCCATACAAATTTTGTGTTGGTTTATCATTAACTTTAGCACACCAATTTCTTTGGAATTATGTGTTGATATAAAGTGTTTTAATGTTATTCTCTAGTTTATCTTGTACTGTGTTCGAAGATTTAAGAGATATTGGTTTGAAATTACTTTTGCAGACTGGTCACCTATTTTTTATTTTTTTTTGGAATGACTTTTGGGCATAAAATGTGCCCATGTTTTCATCATTCAATACCACCATTCATACCCTATATTCATGTACTTTTAACCCACTTCGTACCATAATTCCATAACCTGTCGCCAAATACATATCTTACACTTGGTTGGTTATCATTAGTTTTCTTGACTCTTTTATGATTAAAGATGATTTTCCTATGATTTACTAATGACGTTTTGCTAAGTTCATTTTTCACAGGGTTCCATCACTAGAATTCTTCACAAGTCAGTTGAACTAGTTGGTACAAGTAGAGTACGTGAATATCCAATTTGGGGTTTCAACATTTCAGCATGCTTTCGGGGAAAACCGAGGGATTTTATTGTCCAAAATAATGTTTTAATACCTTTCCATGTGTTTTATTACAACCGAGTGACACTTTTGGGTCCCTAGGAGTTAATTAACAAATATGATCAAAATGTGCATAGTTTCCAAAATACCAAGTTTTATCTTGATTTAGGTGCCGGTGGAGGTGAATATGGAAAATATGAGAAAATGGGCTTGTTAACCATATAACCAATTATCTATATCCAAAATCGTTTCTCTAGATTCAAATTTTTATAAAAGTTATAAGCAGGGCTAGGAGGCAGTTTTATAAAAAATGACTTTTTTCCAGAGTTCTAGAATCTTGCAAAAAGAGAGAGACAACCAACTTTGGGCATGGTTTCTGAGGAACTGGATTTGAATCAGACAAATAAAAGAAATTTTTTTGTTGAAAATATAACAATTTAGGTTCCCTCCAAACAATTTTCCAAAATTCACCATGGTTAGGAAGATATGCCAATATCTTTGGGGTTTGCTTGTCAAAATTGTTCAATTTTTCATAATTGGGAAAATGACTAATTCACGTTGTAAATCTTATAAATGGATCAGCCATGGTTTGTATTGGAAGCTTTAGGGGTTTTTTTAAAGGAAGAGAAATAGGGATGGAATAAATGATGGATTGAAGCTCTTTTGTAATAATAATTGAATCTTAATTGAATTTTGCTTCTTCTCTAAATTCTTTGTAAGTATTATGATTGTGTTCTAAATTTCATTTTTATTGAGTTAGTTTAGGCTTGCTCCAGTAATGGAAAGTTGCCCACCACAACTGGAAACAAGTCCTTTAGCTTATCTAGATCATAGGATTTACATTCAAAGTGTGAATTTCATCGAGAAATTTGTTGTGTGAAATCTAGCATCATTCTGTACTTAAAACTTTGTCTTGTAGATTTGAAATTAAAAATTCTAGAATTCATTCACTTAGAAGTCTTCTTGTTTTTTTTAGCATGATTATCTTATAGTGTCCTGTCTATATAAGAATGATAAAAAACAACATAACACGATATTGCTTGTGTTAATTATTAATTGAACTTGTAGTGGTTTTTTGAGCCATTGGCATAATAAAAGAATGATTTAATTGGGAATTGAAGTCCCAATCCTTTTTGGATGTGTTGATATCATTGGTATGGAATGTTAAATTATGGATCAACTTATTCTTAATGTTTTCAAATTTGAAATTCATATTGATTTATTGCATGCATCCTGAGACTAGGTGTTATCGGGAAAACTAGTGTCCATTCAGAGCTACTAGTCCCACTAAGTTGGGTAGCTATCTTAGAAACAAACAAACTTACTTGTGTTGTCCTTTATGAGAGATAGATGAGAGAGAATCAGAGAGTACCAACCTCAGCCTTTCGCTAGTCTCCTCGATTTTTTCCTCTCTCCCTTGATAGATCTTTCGCCACTCCTTCCTCACTTGTCCCGCTTCAAAGAACACCTGTACAGTTAAAGCAGAAAAATACCATCAAATCATAGAGATCTATAACCATAAACAATGTAGGATTAGATGTACATTAACCTTATAAATGCATATACAAATACAAGATTTAGAGATATACAAGCATATGGAGGAAAACTCAAATAGCTTTATTGATAGAAGTAGTAGAAGAGAGGATTACAAGCAAGTTGTTTGATCCAGCATCATCCTCCCAACATGAAATCCCTCTTCACCTCATACAAAGCAAGATCACCCAACAATATGATGTCTTCAAAGAGAAACCAACAACACTTCCTTATAAATTACAAAATTCTAGCCTCTGGATCTCTAGGAAGAGGGATCCATATATAGATGTTTGCAGGAGAGTGAGTCAGTTTCTGGGATTTTTATTAGTGTCATTTCACTGATAGTTCTTGGTTCCACTTGGAGATTTCATGATCTCTTACTCATCCCTGGCCGAATTCAGAGAGGCAAGTGTCATATGAGTAGTTTCTAGAACATTCTTTGAGTTTCCACCTAGCAAACTGTTTCTGCCATTTGTCTGCTCTCACTCATTGCACCCTACAGAAGGGATTTTTAGTATGTGTCGCACCCCCTGTGTGTAACAGGTGAGATGCATCACAACCTCAACATGGAGCAGTCTGTATGGTCCAACTTTGACCAGTTCTAAGCAGTTTTTCAGGGAGAACTTTTGGGAAATGATGTAATCAACTGACCTTGTTCCTTTAGGGTACGAAACAACACTTTTAGGGGTTTAGAAGCCCTTGGTTAATGGACAGATGTGATTGGGGTTGCAGTGCCCAAATATGTCTATAATACTAGGCTTGGATCAATTATATAATTCTACATTCTATACTTATATAGAGTCATTCGATACTTAAACAGAGTGATCACATACTTAAACAAGTCTTGAAAAATCATGTTTATAAATGACTAGCAATGACATGACGACATGTTGATGATTGTAGTCCGGTTTTGAGATCCCATAGAGTCTAAGTGTAGTCGAATTTAGAGTTGTAGGTTAATGCTTTCCATAAAATAGATTTTCTGAGTTTGATTCTTGAGTTGTAATTCAACTTCCTAAGTTCGATCAAGGTTCGATTTTCTAAGCTTTATTTGAGCTTAGATTTCTTGAGTTTCATTATGATAGTGTTAGATTTCCTGAATTTGGTTTTGAAAGCATTCATTTAAGATTCAATTTTCGATAGTGTTATGTTGAGGTTCTTAAATTGAATGTACTTGATGCATTTGAGGTTAAAAGTAGTAGATGTTTGTGTGATCTTGGGAATTAGATTAGTTGTAGTATTTTTTGGATTGTTTATTTCCTTAGCTTAAATCGTTTGGATTAATAATTAGTTTTGTTTGAATTGAAATTAGCATAAGCTTGATGCCTTTTTGAGTTAGTCTTGATTTATTTAAGATTCTTGCATTTAGATTAAATAGATCTTAGTATTTGATTTAAGATTTCGATTACTTAGATTAATATTGAAATCATTCGAATGATCATTTGTATTGCTTGTTTTATGATTAATTAGAGTTAGTTTTCTTTGCACATTAATTATAATTTCTTATTCATATTGTTTGAGCGTGTTTTCCTTAATTGATTAATTTCAATTAGAAATAGGAATTATGTACTTAAACAGTAAATTGATTTCATTTCTAGTTTAGATTAGACGCTTTGATCCTTTGTTACCTGCACTTGTGCCTCGAAGCTCAGAAGCCCTAGATTGATAATTTAATGTTGGAATTAACACATATAATTTCCCCAACATTTTTGGCATCATTACCGGGGAGGTGCTAAAGGGATCAAAGCTTAGTTACTTTCACAAGTTTTTTGTGTGATCTTGGTTGCGGGGAAATCAAAGGGAGGAGAGTGTACGATAAGACGTGAGTGAAGATCCACACATCCACTATTGTGGGGTTTATCCAAATTTTGGTTTTCCAAATAAGCAATTTTGGTGAGTTTTATTGCAATTAGCAGTTTTTAATTGATTTAGGTTAAAATTTGAAAGCTCTTTAAAGATAAAACATTTTTGGGGTGTTGTAAGAACCCCTTTGTACTAATCCATGTTGCGAGACAGGGATCATAAAACAATAGGAGAAATTCAAAGAATGATCGAGATCTTGAAGAATGTCCCTCGAAGTACTTTCTCAAATCTTAGTAGTAGTTGGGATATCTACCTCTAAGGAAGAGTTCATCTTCACCACATTCAAGAAATTATCTGTCTCTCCATAGCCAAAAGAGGATTTGGAAATCTCCCTTGATTCCTCTTGCCTATCTACCAAGGAGATTGAGGAATCATGTATCAAATCTAATGGGGAGGATCCATTTGAACCTGAGATCGAAGAAATTTCACCATGCCTAGAAGCAATCCTTGTATGCATTCCACAGAACAATTATCCATTTTTTCCTGGCATGATCGAGGAGGACTTTCAGAGTGGTTCAAATGAGGAAATGAGCCAATACCACCAAGATTACATCCAACATTCGTTCCAGATCACAGTACAGTTAAAGTACCACTCTCATCTTCAAGTAGTATTTGTATCACATCTTTCAAAGTTGTTGATTATTCATGCTCATGCATATTCTAAATTGTATATGTTAAATCTAAACATGAATATATCCTTGTACCTGATCTGCACATGGCTTCATTGGAAGTTCTCTTTCACTTTAAGGGGGATATCTTTTCTTTAGTATAGTAGGAAATTTCGTGTTTTAATAAATAAATGAAAATAGTAAAGAGAAAAATAAATCCTTTTGTGAAAATGAGCTTGTCTGGTGCAACTGGACAAGGACTTTTCTTGAAAACCAAGTAACTGGCAGGAAAAGTTCCCAATAAAGTTTGTAAATTTGTATGAGTTCTTCAAATCATGTATCTTTCAATTCATTATTCTTGTACTCGCATTCATTGATGTGGGATTCCTTAAAGCCCACCTGCCGACAAGCCTTATCCCATCGACATCAGCACATTATCTCGGATTGGGGTTAGGGTTAGATAAGGTACCTCAGAGCCTACATGCCTTAATGGCAGGTATCCTTGTCATCTACTAAGGAAATACATCAATGTTTCTTAGTGGATGAATTTGGCAATCCATTCGACTTTGACAAATTTATTCATGGTTAGTAGAATGTACTTGGTGCCTTGATTCCCATTGACATCAAAGGTGGGATATCTCGCATTGGTTAATGACTTCCTCACTGGTCAATAATCCAATGATTCTTTCTTATGCTTGACATCGACACCATTAATTCACATATGCAAGATTGCACATGGGTGTTTAGTGGTTCAAGACTATACGGTTTTGTGATCTCAACATAGATTTGCAACAGTTTGGTTCTTTGTATCAACATTTCCATTGTCATTTGCAGAAACAGTCACGTTTCCTTAGTGTTTGGGGAAATATAACTCCTCGAGCATGGAGAAGAAGGGGACCTTCAGGTCATCCTTCTACTCTTTAGTTAATCCTTCCACCTTCTTCAGTAGGTCAGATCAGCAGTCACATTAGCTCCAACCATTCCATCCTCTACTTCATCCTACATCTATCATCATGGTAAAGGTAAAACTTGAGGTAAAGTTGGCTTAAGATTCTTTAATTTATTGGGGATTTAAGAAAGCTTTGATGATTAACCACCATATATTCCATATATTTTGTTTTCCATATACCCTCCATTTGGAAACTCCTCATTCATAATAGAATGTATGCTACTCTAATAAGGTCATAATCATGAAAAGAAAAGTATATTGGTTCATGTAAACAAAGCAGTAACTATAGTATGTTCCCCTCCTATATTCACATATATTGTCAATTGAATGTTTCAAATAGAGGATAAAGTCATTGGTGCCTTTCATAAAGGAACCATCCATAAGCATTGACCTCACAAAAACTGAGTATGAAAGCACCTATTTTACAATCTCCATGACCATCTCATCTCATCCACCATTTCCATTGCCACCTATCATCTCATTTATCATTTCCTCCTACCAAATTTATTGTTTATCCTCAATTTGTATTTCTCTCAAAATAAAATATATGGAAGTCAAATAAGAATGGTGTTTCTCCACAAGAACCAACACCCCCAAATCTTCATGCAGTTTTGCTCCAACCCTGCCCAAAGACACAATGCCATAAAATCCATATATGAGAAAAGTCCTTGTTTTCATGAGGAAATGAAAATCCTCAGGAATTGGGTGATGTTGGGACTCAAATATGCCCATGTTTTCATCATTCAATACTACCATTCATAACCTATATTCATGTGCTTTTAACCTATTTCGTACCATAATTCCATAACTTGCTGCCAAATACATATCTTACACTCTAAGGTTGGTTATCATTAGATTTCTTGACTCTTCTATGATTAAAGATGATTTATCCATGATCTACTAATGACGACTTTTCTAAGTTCATTTGTCACAGGGTTCCATCGCTGAAATTCTTCACAAGTCAGTGGAACTAGCTGGTACAAGTAGAGTACGGGAATATCCAATTTGGTGTTTCGACATTTCGGCATGCTTCCAGGGACAACCAAGCGAGTTTATTTTCCAAAATAATATTTTAATACCTTTCCATGTGTTTGATTGCAACTAGGTTGCACATGTGGGTCCGTAGGAGCTAATTAACAAATTTTCTCAAAAGCTGCATAGTTTCCAAACTTCCAAGTTTAACCTCGATGTTTGTGCATCTGGGGGTGAATATAGAAAATATGTGAAAATAGGTTTGTTAAAAATATAACCCATTATCTATATCCAAAACTGTTTCTCCATATTCGAATGTTTCTAAAAGTTATAAGCGGATCTTAGAGGCATTTTTATAAAAAATGATTGTTTTTCCATAGTTCTAGAATTATCTTGCAAAAAGAGCGAGATAACCAACTTTGGGCATGCTTTCCAAGGATCTTGATTTGAATGATACAAATCCAAGAGAAATTTTTATTGAAAATATAACAAGTTAGGTTCCCTCTAGACAGTTTTCCAAAATTCGTCATGGCTAGGAACATATGACAATATCTTTGGGGTCAGTTCATTAAAATTGTTCAATTTTCCATAATTGAGGAAAATGACTAATTCGCCTTGTAAATCTTATAAATGGTTCAACCATGGTTTGTATTGGAAGATTTGGGAATGTTTTTGAAAGGAAGAGAATTAGGGAAGGAATAAAGGATCGATTGAATCTCTTTTGTAATAATAATTGAATCTTAATTGAATTTTGCTTCATCCCTAAATTCCTTGTAAGTATTATGACTTTGTTTGAATTTCATTCTTATTGAGTTAGTTTAGGCTTGCTCCAGGAGTGGCATGGGCCAACCACAACTGGAAACATTTCCTAAAGCTTATCTAGATCATACGATTTACATTCAAAGTGTGAATTTCATCGAGAAATTTGTTGTGTGGAATCTAGCATCATTTTGTACTTAAAGCTTTGTCTTGTAGATTTTAAATTAAAATTCTAGAATTCATTCAATTAGAAGTATTCTTTTTTTTTTAGCGTGATTATCTTGTAGTGTCATGTCTATATAAGAATGCTCAGAAACAACAGAACACGATATTGGTTGTGTATATTATTAATTGAACTTGTAGTGTTACTGTCAGTCATTAGCATAATAAAAGCATGATTTATTTGGGAATTGATGTCCCGATCCTTTCTGGATGTGTTGATATCATTGGTATGGAATATTAAATTATGGATCAACTTCTTATGAATGTTTGAAAAATTGAAATTCCTATCGATTTATCGCATGCATTCTGAGACTAGGCTTGGATCAATTATATAATTCTGCATTTTGTACTTATACAGAGTCATTTTGTACTTAAACAAAGTGATCCCATACTTAAACATGTATTACAATATCATGTTTATAAATGACCAACAATGACATGATGACATATTGATGACTGTAGTTCAGTTTTGAGATCCCATAGAGTCGAAGTGTCAATGAATTTAGAGTTGTAGGTTAATTCTTTCCATAAAATAGATTTTCTGAGTTCGATTGAATTTCCATTTCTTAAGTTGTAATTTAACTTCCTAAGTTTGAACAAGGTTCCATTTCTTGAGCTTTATTTGAGCTTAGATTTATTGAGTTTGATTATGATAGTGTTATATTTCCTGAGTTTGATTTTGAAAGCGTTCATTTAAGATTCAATTTTCAATAGTGTTAGTTTGAGGTTCTTAAATTGAATGTAGTTAATGCATTTGAGGTTAAAAGTAGTAGATCTTTGTGTGATCCTGGGAATTAGAGTAGTTGCAATATTATTTGGATTTTTTATTTCCTTAGCTTAAATCATTTGGATTATAATTATTTTTGTTTGAATTGAAATTAGCATAAGCTTGATGCCTTTTTGAGTTAGTCTCAAATTGAAAACTTGAAATAAATCTAACAAAATATGTATGCGCAGGCTAGTACTTTCTTACAGTGGGTGAAAACAATTAAAGGACGGGAAATTATTTTATTAAAACTAGCTCTGGAATTAAGAATTGTATGAGTCAACACCATTTGGCTTCGATGGTGGCCATCACAGACACGAAGATACATGAAACAAATTTTAATTTATAGTTGTAACTATTTATCAATGAAAGGAAACAAAATGTGGGATGAACGCATGTAAGAGATTACGTGGGTTTTATTAAATTGATTTAATTGTGAATTTTTCTTGAATTTTTTCTTTTTAGCCTTCCCAGGTTTAATTTTTTGAAAGTTTTATTGAGTAAAATCATCTGGGTCAAAAGCTCAGTATGCCAAAAACTAGCCCTTGATGAGGCAGAAATACACTTCTGAATAACTGTGATATTATGGCAGAAGAAAATTGTAAAATTGAAAGTACAACTAAAATTGTGGGGAAGATAACTTATGTTTAAGTTATCGTAAAATATAGAAAACACTAGGGAATATTGGCGTAAACCATGGGTTACCATGTAATTGTCGGTCCTAAGAAGAATTAGCCTACTTGTTAATGGGACCTATTGGTCAGAGACTACTCAAACTTGAGAACTATAAGCGATAATACAAAATCTTGAACTCACTATTGTACATGTTTTTAATGCAATTTGATTCAAAGTGATGTGACATACTGGACAAACCTCATGTAAAGAGTCAATTTCAAGTACAATCCAATTTGACATCATAGTGTGATGGTTATGATGAACAGTTCTCTTGCCATGCTTTAATTTTTGCTGCTAAACATTTGTATGTTAAGAATTGGGACACCCTTCCCTGCAAAATTGTTATGAATTATATAGCTAGGACTTGTACTTCATGAGATGGGTGTGTGCACTGCCATGTGGTGGCAGTGGAGGAATGTGAAGAATAACCCAAACAATTCACGTATTTATCAATATTAATAAGTTATTTTTGTTTGTCTCCTCATAGGTGAGGATTTTAATTTATTTTTTTATTTATTATTATCTAAGTTGTCAAAAATTAAGCCTTGAAAAGTGATGCTTAAAAATATGTACAAGAGGATAGATAAATTTTATGAGAAAAATTTTTCAACGTCAATCACATGATAATATATTTGTTGACGCATTTCAAACCAACAAGTGTGGTTCATCGTTAAGACAAGTTGAAGAATCAGATCATGGCTACAAATTAAATAGGGAGAGCAGATCATCCAATGGCTAGGTTTGACTGAAAAAACGACTATTAGATAAGACTAGACAAATGGCTATAATTGACCAAGAAACAGCTAGATTTGACTATTTAAATTGTTTAACTATAATAATATTTTTTTTGCTAAAGCAAGTGTCGATCCTTCTATTCATTAAGCCAAAAAATAGTTTACAATAAATAAAAATGTCTACCCGATGCTAAGGAGATAGAAAAAATTAGAAAAAAAAAGCCACCTAGGGAAAAACCTCTTAGCCTTACAAAGATAATCACCTAACCCAAGGAAAATAAACCAAAATTGCATCCCAGCCCCTGGAAAACCCGCGAAATCTCCTGCATCCTAGCCCTCGAAAGAGCCCCTTTGATCTGAGCCATCCATTTCCGCGCGCTAACCAACGGTCAAGGATAAAATCGCTTAGCATAGACGACTGAAGTTTAACAGTTTCGGCCCTCCAAGCCGCATGATCAAACTTGACCGTTGATCCACACAGCGAAATCCTACGGTTGAGATTAACATCGCACCAAACAAGCTGACCAGACATTAGTGTGCGATGAAGGGTAGTTTACAAAACCATATCCCTGCCACGTGTAGGAGGCTGAATGGGATCGCTGCAAAAATGATAAAACCATTTCCCGCTTGAGAGCAGTGCGATCAGCCGAAAACTACCTAGGAAGCGGTTTTACTCTTCGAATCCCAAAAATCTGAATATTCCCGCTGTCAGAAAAACTTGGATTCCTCCCTTGCCTACTTTTCTTCCTTGCCGAAACCTGGAACCCAGAAAGGAAGAGAGGTTCTCCATCAATCAAGGAACTGTGGTGTTTGTTTCGCTCACCTCGATGAACTGTGATATCCATCTCACTAACTCTGGGAATTTTAGCGGCCAGCCGTATTCTGCCCCCCGCCAAAGACCAGTTTGCAAGATACTGATGACGCATATGAAGGAAAAAACATTACGAGCTTGCTTCCATGGCTTTGTGTCTAAACACTCTCCTATCCTCTTCCACTTGCTCATAGTAAAGAGCTCTTAGTCTACTTTGACACAACTCTTGCCACTCCATCGAAACCTTATCATCTGTACAGCTGACCGCTTGGTTGGCAAGAAGATCCTCCAGCTTATTGGCCTTTTTGTTAACATGATGGAAAATGACAGTGCGAAGGTTTTGGAGATGACCCTGAATTCTTTGGAAAACCCAGATTAATTTCTAGTGTTTGGAGACTTTCTCTGGTGCTGTTCCATTATTTATGTTTTTCACTGAGTTAATGACTAACTCAAAGTCCGCTTCTATTATGACATTGCAACAGTTATCTTGACTCAGAATATCCACGCATCACTCCAAAGTCATTAGTTCAGCCATGTTGTTGGTGGCCTTTAGTAGGTGACAATGGAAGATGAAGATAATACTTCCCTCAGCATCCCTAAGGACTCCTCCATACCCAGCAGTTCCTGGGTTTCCTTTTGAAGCCCCATCAATGTTGTATTTCAAATATCCTTCCGAGGGAGGATGCCAAAAATCCTTCTCCATGTCCATTGATATAACCTTCCTATCTAGGCCTTGAGGAGTGAGCCCTTGCATCCCTAGCTGCTTGAGAATTTTTAAATCCATATCTGAGGGAGGACTTTTAGGGTAGTTACGAATAGTGTTTCCTACTGTCTCCTTAAGATGTTTTAGGATTATCTCAAACAGGTGGTGTGGGGGATTCTTTTCATCCTTAAATATTCTGTTGTTCCTCTCCTTCCAAACGTTCCATATAATGAAGCTTGGTGTAAGGGCCCAAGCTGAGCTGAGACTTTCATAATGTGAAAAATTTCTTCTCCAATTATTGAGGGTGTTAATGATGCTCCCTCTGTCCTTGTTGGATTGTTGAAAGATAGTGGCAAATATGTCCCATAACTGGGAGGTGAAAATGCAGCTGTTGAGTAAATGCTCCATTGTTTCCTCTTGAGCCTCACAGAGCTGGCATCTTGAAGGCCCCAGAACACCCCTCTTCTTGATGTTGTCCCAAGTCAAGATTTTCTTGTGGTATACCAACCACATGAAGATTTTGATTTTCATCCACCCTTGGTGCCTCCAAAGGTTCTGCCAGATTTTTTCCGGATCCTGGGGATCCAGCTCAAGGAGAACACCTTTTGCTTCCTTAAGATTAAAGGTACCCTCTTTGTTATCGCCCCATCTTAATTGGTCTTTCCCCCCTGAAACTAAGATCTTCCTTTGTTCCACCATTTTCATGAGTGCCTCTGCTTTTGTTTTCAAGGGATTGTTATTTCTCCAATCAATGTTTCTACAGATTCTCCACTTTTCCATATGCTGAGTATGATCCTAGAAGTCCTTTACCTTAGTTAATCCTTGGGAATCTGTATCATGCTTAAGGTCGAAGAAGTATTCTTTTAATAGAATTGGTTCTTGTTGCCGCTTATCTTCCCAAAAAAGAGTTAGATCCCCTTCTCTGATTTCCCAGAAACTATTTTCTTGAATTAGGCTTCTATTCTCCCAGACTTTGTTCCAGATGTATGAGCCCTTTATATTTCCTGACATTCTTATGAGATCACTAGTTTTCCAGGAGCTTGCATATTTTTCCTTCCAGATATTTGCCCATTGAGTCTCTAGATTCTGAAACCAACGCCACCATAGTTTGGCCCCTAAAACTTTGCTTAGTGTTTCCTAATCATCCAAGCCTATCCCTCCATGGTTCTTGGGTCTACAAATTTTTTCCCAAGACACTAAGGCCCATTTCTTCCTTGTCTCCTATTACCCCGAAGGAAGTTTCTTTGGATATTTTTGAAATGCTGTAGGACTCCATTTGGAGCTGGGAGGGCTGATAACATAAAAATAGGGATTGCTTGCAGAATAGATTTTGTAAGAACCAACCTGTTAGCAAAATTTAAAGATCTGATGGTCCATTTACTGACTTTATCCTGCAACTTATTGATCAAAGGTTCCCAAATGCTTTTGAGCATCAGTTTAGCAGTTAGAGGAACTCCCAAATATTTGGAGGGAAGGGAATCCCTTTGAAAGCCAGAATTCTAGAGATATTTTTCTGAATAGCAATATTGGTATTGAAGAAAAAGATTTTTGATTTGGAGAGATTAACTTCCATACTTGAAGCCAAGGAAAAGAGATTCAATATTTTTTTGTAGGCTGAAGCTTCTTTGACTGTGGGGATTCCCTGTAACATGGTGTCATCTACAAATTTTTGGTGAGTTAGGGCCTGACCATTCTCAGTTAGTTGCAGTCCCTTAATCTTTCCTGTTACTTTAGCATGCTTTATTGACTGACCTAGTCCTTCCATCAAAAGGATGAAAAGAAAGGGGGAGAGCGGATATCCCTGTCTGAGGCCTCTTGAAGGAATGAAAATGTCTGAGGGAGAGCCATTAACTAATATAGAAAAAACTAGAGGAAGTCACTAGTGCCATTACCCATTTGACCCAGTTGTGATAAAATCTAAAAGCAATAATAACTTTTTTGATATAGGTCCAGTTTACTTTGTCATAAGCTTTGACAATATCCAATTGCACGATCATGCCTGCCTGCCTCTTGCTAGTTAATGAGTGAACCACCTCTTGAGCTTGAATAATGTTGTCTAGAATTTTTCTTCCTTCCACATAACCTGATTGTTCCCCTGAAACCAGAACAGGAAGTAAGGGTTTGAGTCTATTGGCCACTACCTTGGATATTATCTTATAGACCACATTGCATAGGGCTATGGGTCTATATTTATCTGGTGTTTGAGCAATGTCCCGTTTGGGGATTAGGGAGATGAAGGAGGTATTGAGCGCTTTCAGAATGGTTCTGTTCAACATGGAGTCCTCTACTACCTGCAAAATGTCTTGTTTAACAATATTCCAGCAAGCTTTGAAAAAATCCACATTGAAACCATCGGGGCCTGGTGCCTCTCCATTCTGCATATCTTTGAGGACTTCACCAACCCCCTCTTCCGTTACTAGCCTATTAAGGTTGAAATTATCCTCTCTGGACACTAGTTTCGGTATGTTACTAGTTACCTCCCTGATGAAGTGCTCTCTGTCTAAATTGTTCTCCTGAGTTATACCTTGGAAGTGCTAGAATAACACATCTTCTATCGCTTCATGGGAGATCTGAAGCTCCCCCTTCTCTTTCTTGATTGAAGAGATTCTGTTGTGAGATCTATTGGCAATGGTGGATCTGTGAAAAAATTTAGTGTTATGCTCTCCTTCTCTGAGCCATTGAACTCTAGACTTTTGTCTCCAAAATATTTCCTCTTGTCTACACAGATTCTCCCATTCTTGATGATGTTTATCCCCTTGATCACTTATGGCTTTATCAAAGCCTTCCATGATCAGAGCTTGGTTGAGAACCTGCATTTTATTTTCAACTGATTTTTTCTCCACAAAAATATTGCCAAAATCCTTCTTGTTCCAATCTTTGAGTCAGAGCTTGATGTGCTTTAGTCTTTTGTGAAGTAGGAACATTCTTGTCCCCTGAATTTGAAAATATTCTGACCACCATTTCTCAATGTTACTGATGAAGTCTGGGTGGGACAACCAGATATTCTCAAATCTGAAAGGTTTGTTCCTGGGAGTTCCAATGCCCTTAATCTCCAATTGAACCAGGCAGTGATCTAAGCCTCCAAAGCGAAGAAATCTCACTGTTACTTCCTTATCTGCTAGCATAAGATCTTCAGAGATTAGAAATCTGTCTAACTTTGAAGCTACATGGGACTCTCCTCCTCTTTTATTATTCCAAGTAAAGAGGCCAGTATTCCTATTAGTGTCAACAAGATTCATATTGTCTAAAAAGGTTTGAAATGCTAAAGAGTCTTTACTTAGAGCTCTGGTTCCCGATTTTTTCTCTGAAAGAGATTTGATCATGTTGAATTCACCTCCCATGATCCAGGGTATTTCTGTATGTCTGTCCCTGAGATCCACAAGGGAGTCTAGAAACCTGAGTTTGTCATCTATTCTCTGAGGGCCATAAACATCTGTGACCAAAAAGGTATCACTATCTCGTACAGGTTGAATAACAACTAATAAATAATTCCTAGAAGCCTCAACATCTAAAATGCCAATTTTTTGGGGGTTCCAAAGAGTGAGTATGCCCCCCACTGTGTTCTCTGCTTTGACCTCTAGAAACTCAAATCTACTAAACCATTTGCTATGAATTTTTCTTAATTTTTGAATGGAACATTTCATTTCTTGGATGAATATAATATCTGGTGTTTCTTTTTTCATTCTATTACTAAGAATTCTTTTCTTTCTCTTACTCCCTATACCTCTAATATTCCATGATGTTAACTTCATTATCAAAGATTTGTAAACAAGTAGCTCGCTACATCTTTCATCTTACCCGAATCTATCATTAACTTTCCACACTCCATCAAGAGTTCATTTTGCTTTTTCCTGCCTCTTTTCTTTCCTAGGTTTCTAGTAGCTAATCCCGGAGTCATTTTCATTGTTTTCACGCCTCTATTGTCCCACTTGTCAATGATTTTTCCTTTTCTTCCAACACCTTAGCCCGCGTTTTCCATAAAAACAAATTTTGTATTCTATTGAGCTTTTCTTGAGGTAACGAATATACTCCTCCCCTGGTTCCCTGTATCAATAACCCTTCCAGATCTAGGTTTTCTTTATTAAGAATTTCCTATAGTTCATGGTCCTCCAGGTCCATCTCATTCTGGGCCATTTCCTGATCCATCTCTAGTTCTGCATCACTCATTATAGCTTCTTTCTGATAATCGATGTCCTGTGTTTGTTCCCAGTATTCTTCTTTCTCCTTATCCATAGGACATCCTTCCATTGCTTGATCTTATTTTGAGATATCTTCATCTTCCTCAAGCACTTGAAATTTGTTCTGACTGATCTGTTGTCCTTCATCTTGATGTTGTTTTGGTCCTCTTTTGCCACCTTTTCCTTGATTCACCAATTTCTGAAAGTTGTCTGTTTCCTTCATTGTGTTAGTTTTTCTCTTGTTTACTACTTTACTAAGCGGACAATCTCTGAAAAGGTGTCCATGTTCATGACATCTGCGACATCTAAAAGGAATGTGCTCATAGTCTACTATTTGCACCCATTGTTCATCAAACACTTCCAAGATCACTTCATCCGGTAGAGCTCCTGATATATCCATTTCCACACATATTCTGGAAAAGGAAGTATGTTTTCCCCTTCTTGTGGCTTTAGAAGATTTAACAAAACGACCTAATTTGTTGCCTATGGTGGCTAACGATTTATTTTGCCAATAATAAAGAGGTAGAGAATAGAGCCTTACCTAGACCGATACTGAAGTAAAAGTTTCGCGCTCTGGAATAAAATTCATTATCCATGGCTACATGTAGAGTCCAGTTGCTGCATAGAAGTAAGGCCCTCCAAATATTTTGTCCTTATCTTCAATATTCGTGAAAACCACAGTAAAGAATCCCTTTGACCCAATACGTAGGTTAATGCTACCTTTAGGTTTCCAGTGGTATTTGATCCACAACTGTAAAGCTTTTTCAGTGGGCCATAATCCCATGAATTTACAGATGATGGCATACGTTCGCATGTGATCCATGTGCACCTACAGAGTTGGATCATTTAAAATAACTCCGGGTGTGATCTTTGCTTTGGGTTTGCAGGGTCCCTTTTGTTTTTTGTCTTTAGTTCCCTGTTTTTTGTATTCTACCTCCTTGTCTTTTGTGCCATTATTTTCCTTATTTATGGCTCCTTCTATCTCCTCTTCGATGTTTCTTTTCCCTTCCTCCACAGTACCTCTAGCCTTTTCTAGAGGTTTCTTGCCTCTACTGGCTACGACCTCCTTATAGGAGGGAGTGGAGCTCCCTCCTCTGCGGCCCTCCATATGGATCACGACTGCAACTATCTGAAACCCTCGTTGTTTTCCCTCGCTATTCATTGTTTTTCTTCAAACCGCATCCCCGTCTGAATCCATGTATTTTACTTCATTCATAAGGTTATCAAGGAATTATACAAAAACAATTTAACTATAACAATACTATTATTATGTTAAAACAAATATTAATTTAATATTTATGAAGAGTTATTTTAAGTAAAACGGATATTGGGTTAACACCATTTCATTTAGGGAATATATATAATAACTATTAGTAATTGAAAGGTTTTAACATTAAACTAAACTCATAATGATAAATTAATAGTATTAATCTTCTTATTAATGGCTTGTATAACTGATTGATATAAATTTAACAGTAAAGTCTATCTAATTGGAATAAGTGTTAATAGACCGAGGGATATTAGCAAGGAATTTAATAATAATCAAATTAATATTAATTATTGTTATAATGTTTAAGCTAGATTGCTCAAGTTAGACATGCAAAGGGGGAATATTATACTAATAATTAACGTGTATAAATAGTAATAGTATGGATATAAATATTAGTTATTATTATATTATTGTTGTTCTAAAAAAGTATTATTCTTATCATTAATGGTTAGTTTATCTAAGGGGAATGTGTATTAATAGATCTAGGGATAATATTACTAGTAAGGATTAATATAATAGTATTATTATCAAATGTTTGTGTAACTAATTAAAATAAATTTATTAGTAAGGTTGTCTGATGGGAACCTCAACTTGCGATTTAAATATTAGAAAGTCTCTTAAACTAAGGGAGAATTACAAAGAGGAGTAAGGAAATATGGCTAAACAATCAAGAAGAAGATATTAATAGAGGAAGGGGAGGAAGGGAAAGTAATGAATAGGAAGAGAAGGCCAGGATCCAACAACTACTAATCTTCCAGCCGTCATCTCTGTTGAGATTGCTTGGTCTCCTTCCAATCTCAATTGCCTCACTAAATAACCATGGGAAAGCATGGGAAAGCATGGTCATCAGATTAATACAATGTTTAAGATCGATAACAAATAATGCATATAGGAGGAAGACATGATTAATATAGTGGCACACTTACATATGTTGTCTTCATGAGTGAAAGAATCAAATTTCTCATCAAACTAGACTATGATAAAACTAGAAAGGAAATTTACCATGCATATTAGAGAATATGTGGTAATTGATTCTAGTCAAAGATTAAACTATGGTCATCATGCTATAAAAAAAGATTTATGAATGGTATAATTACTATGCAAGGACATGGCTAAATAAAAATCTGACTTAATACTTGAAAGGATGATTATATAAAGAAGGAAATGTTAAACCTTAGTAAGGTAACTAGTTCATAAGTAAAAATCCAAAGGGAAATTATATACCTCATCAGAGGTTGGGGGTTAAATAAGTGGGTTCCACCCTAAGTATTATACCATGGTAAAGGTTCCCATGAAATAGTGTTAGGATTGTGAGAACATGTTATAGTATAAGACTATGTAATTGTACAAATTGTCTTTCAATTTAATCCTTTGATTAATGCATCTATATATAATGCATTTTGGAATGTGATTTGTTCTTCAGTTGGAAGAAAGTGTGATTAAGGGGAACCTAACTTTAACAGGTTATTATATACCATGACATATGCATCTTTCATTGGATATGCATAGTTGGACATATAAGTGTTCCTCAGTACAACAATATAAAAACTATGTTAATTAATAAGAAGCACAAATTGTATGATATGGACCACTCGGTCAATTAAATGGTATCCAACAATTTATTTAAATAGAATGATATCATATCAATTGAAATGCATATTTTGTACCAAGCAATTTTGGGAGGTTCTCTTGTTGGATTGCATTGATAATTTGTCTAGGTTGAATAGGACAACATAAGAAATGTTGCATAAACTATATAGGAATTCATAAAATGGATAACTGATCTCTTGGCTAAGGGTGATTTAATGTTAAAGAGGAGGTGTTAACATGCGAAAACCTGAAGATCATAAGTACCTACAAACTAAAAGGGGGTAGAATTGAAAGTAGTAAAATTTTCATTTATAACTCATGAAGGGAAATGACATTATATCTACACTAAATTATGCATGGACAACAAGGTGTTGAGGTATAAAATGGACAATAGTCAATTATACAACATAAATTTTTAAGTATTGAAGAAATTTGTTCTTGGTTAAAAACAAGCTAAGAAAATTAAACTTCAAATATCTATGATAGACTAAGTATCATAGTTAATAAGTCTACTTTATGATATTATTGTTAAAACCAGGTGCATGTGACAAATTTAATCACAAAACTAAAAGTTATTGGTATGGTTTAGTTATAGTGTGCATGATGATTGTTATGATACTATTCTATTTTGCATGATGATTGTTATGAAATGGAACTAGGCCATGAAAGTCCTTAGCAAGAAACTGAAAACATTTTTTTCTATATACCATAAATAGATGAAGGAATGTTTGGGCATAATGATAACATGGTTGAAAATATGTGGATAAGTGTATGCCATGCAGGTGATGCTATGGACATTGGTAGGATATGTAGTGGTACAGATTGTACTATGGAAAAGTAGTACATATGGTACTAGTATGAATAAATGTATGACATGATTAAAACATGATATGTATAGCTATGTGTGTAATACATGTTGTGTGTAGGTATGCATGAAGACACCATGTACGTGTCTCGTAGGGAAACTGACTTAGAGGTTGCACAAAATAAGGAATTAAGAAGTGGTTCAAGGATAACTAGCAATGGTTTATTTGTAGTATGGCATACATATGATTATGATGAGTATATGTGGTTATGATGGTATGTGAGCTAACCTGTTATGATGTTTTATGCATATGCTAGATGACTTGTTGTATGCAGAGAAACTGCAGGAAGCAAGTGTTCGACAAGAAAAAAAAGGCTTCGAAGATGAATTCTTCAAATAAAATAAATAATGGGTAATATAATCCATAAGTACTTTAGTAGTATTATGTATCCAATTATGATATTGGTTATGGTAAACCTAGTTGAATTTTTGCATCTAAAGTTTTTTACAAATTGTTGAAACCAGTGTTACATGTAGCTATGGAAGGAGATTTGCTGGGAGAACTCATTGTAACTGATATATATTAGAATATTTTCATCAAATGGCAAGGCCTTGAGAGATATGGATTTAGAAGCCAACTACCTGTGAACGAGAACATGATGCAGCAATACACGGAGGATGATGTAAAATTTAAGTGGGGGAGTATGTAACATCGCTCCCTTGTGTGTCAGAGTATTATAACCTAAGCTGAGGAAAGCTAGGTGCGATGTGTAATATGGAAAATAATTGTATTATTAAATAAATTAATAAAGTGATCACTTGGAAAAGTGAGACACCAAGAGATAAGATTCTTGCCAAATCCCATTGAAGAATGGGATAGGATAAATCTTTCATGATAAAGCTTCTAGATGAGATTCTAGATAAGCTTGATGGATTGGATATAAATATTCATCAGATGGATTGGACATAAATATCCATCGAGGAAAAACATAAAAGCTTTGAAGGAGTTAAAGGCAAGCTTTTATGAGGAAAAGCCTCACGAGAGATAATGATGAGCTTTTCTGAAAAAGGCCTAGGCAAATGGATAAAAATCCATAAAAGTGGGACGTCGCTAATGGAAACCATATCATGAAAGAGGGTATTAAATACCCATTGCATAGATCAATTAGAGGTAGTTGATCCATGGCAAGAACCTCGCTTGAGGGGAATCAGAGGTGGTTCATGGTTAGGTGGTGGTGCTTCACTCTCAAAGTGATGTTTTAGTGCGATTCGTTGTATGTCCTGTATGATATTGTCTTCTCTTCTCTGTTATAATTTCATTTTGTCTATGAGTAGATTTATTGATGTTATCCTCCATTGTGGTTAGTTGTTACTTGCATGAAAAATGATGTATGGTTACTCCTGACCTTTTTATGTTGTTAAATTGTTAGTGCATATGTGTATATGTGGTGTCATCTATAAGAATGATAATAAATAAATGAGTTGGTTGTGGTAGTTATACATAAGTAGAATTATCTGTATTTAGGACTTTATGAGTTGAGTTTAGATGAATGCATGTGACTTTTATTTCCTTCAAAGTAGAGGCTTAGTACGTAATTGTATTACTTGTGCCATGGAGCTATTTTTACTCATGTTAGAATTTATATATGACCATTGTGCATAAGAAGAAATACTTTCATTTACTTGCTTATGGGAAATCATATATGAGTATTTGAGATATTTGTGAATCTAAACTTGATTATCATGAAAGGTCATGATATGTGTATAATGTTATATGATATCTATGGTTTAACATGGAAATTGTTTAGGCATATACCATTAATGCATGCAGAAGAGTTATGGGATAGGGCTTCTAAGTGTATAATCACTTACTCATTGTTTTATTTTCCATACATGCCATAGTAATTGTATTGGAGGAGGCTAGTTAGTTAATTTTGCATGTTGCATAAAATTTCTATCATGAAACCCTTGAATTATAAGGAGGACTAAGATTGTGACTCTTAGCCATGCTAGTTACAATAGACTCACACCAATGATCCATAACTACTTGTAAGGGGTTATCAAAGAGTGCATGATATGATTCATTCTCTTATCCAAATTGTAAAGGTGGATCAAGAGAATAGGTAAGATGATTGCTATAATATTGTGTAGTAGTTAGGGTCATGGGTATAGTTGCAAGGATAATCCTTGAGTGTGTGATGGTGAGGTCACTATACTTGAGACAAATGAAGAATATTAACTGTAACCGATGAAAAAATTAAAATTTATGGACCGTAGGGGCTACTTTTTTGTGTAGGCTTAGGAGGTACGTTACATTAAAAATGATGCATTCACGTTTTATCATTAAGGCCTCTATTTCACAAAGATGATTGAATAAGAAATCCTTTTCATAAAATTTGAATTGAATGATAATTCCAAACTATTGATAGTTGCCATTTGTTCTTTGGAATTTCATTTTTCTTATACATATATATTTATGATTATCAATACGAAACAATTGCTCAAAATATAAATAGAAAAACATACTTAGGGGATCATAACAAAGTGAATAGGTCCATACAATGATACCAATGAAGAAACTCAACCTGAATATTATAACCATAACACCAAATCATGATCTTTGAGCATATTTACTAAGACTTGTAGAAGGATTGATGAAGTCTGTACTCATAGTGGAACACTACTTTAAAGGCGACATCATACATGAAAAACTATGATTGGTAGGACTTTAGGTGTATTTTGGTTATTCTTTGGCAGCACCATCCATATCACATTAAAAATGGCTCATTCATGCTATGTCCTTTGAGTACCTATAAGTACCTTATGAGTTTAAGGAACTATGCAGGTAATCTAAGTCACTTTGAAAGGCATCATCCTATGCATTCAAGGAGCTTTCTGAAGTCACTCACCTATCTACCAATTGCAAAAGAAATATCCATAATATAAAACTAAAATGGTAGGAAACATGGGACTAGAGTCTTCAGTGTAAAATATGTTTAAGAGGTTAACCCATCGAGGCTATGGATTCTTGCTGGCATCGGGTACTGGCCTATGATACCACTAGGAAAACTCATTGGGGTTATGGACAATTACGGGCAATGTAGAATTCTGCCTAAAGAAGCGTCAACCAAACGAGGGCTTTCGTCTACACGTATGATGGTTACTCTATAGTGTTACAATAAAAAGGAAGCATGTGTGGATGAAGTCAAGGGTAAAAACAAAATCCATAAATTTTCCACTAAATAATGGCCTTAAGGTAGCCTTGAGTCCCCTATCATTAGTTTTTCATACTATATCTAAGATTTAATTGTCTTAGAAGTGGGACCTATGATTAGAGACAATTAATAAAACTCAACTGCAAAGCTTATCTGTAATACTTGGATAACTATAAGACTTTGGGATTTGGTTAGTAATAACTAATTTTTCATTGATTCATCATTTTTTGTGATTACAAAAAACCCTCCTACCTACAAATAAGGAGATCCCCTTAAATTTATAAACGGTTTCTTTTTCTTGAGCATAAAACTGTTAAAGATTGATGAAATCATATGTAATGAGTGATTTGAAATTTCTTCTATGCTTGGTTTTAGCTTTGCATCATTTTAATAAATATGCGATGACTTATTTTTTTTTCAATATTCATCTCATTAGTTCCATTGTTTTTTTAAGGTCCCTTTTTGTATTAGAACCATCTCAACAACCCTCCTCACTTCTTTAGTACCTCGCCTTGCTTGCATGAGGACATACAAAAGCTCAGGCACGGGGTAGTGGTTGTTGGGAACTTTTTAGCATATTCATTTCATACTCTTTAGCTTCCTTAAGCAGATTATATTGACACTCACCAAATCCAGTTCTTCTATATCATTCCAGATTTTTAGCCTTACTCTACCTCATCTTGAGCTTCATACAACTTCCATTGCATCCTGCATTACAAGTCAAAGTATGAAAGGTATATTTAAGGTAAAACATGTTTAAAGGATCTTTAGCTCATTAAAATTTAAGGAATATTGATGAATAATAAATTCCCATTTCTTCACCTTTCTTAAGTCACCTTTTCCAAATCCATTAGTGCATATTCTAGTTTCCAAGTCCATATTTTTTTATGTTGGAAAATCAATGTAAATAGATTAGGGTTTGATTCTCCTTTATTGATAATTACTTTTGAGTATTGTTGGATTATTTTACTTCTTTTTTATATTATCTTTCATCAAGAAATTACCATATTATGTTTGTATTAAGATCACAAACAAGAGACACGAGATGTAGGCACTATGCCAGGGAAAAACCCCCTCAAGTGGTAAACCCAGTCAAAATTATCTTCCTTTCAATAATATTCTTTGAGACTCTTCACCCTAGATAAATACCAAACCTTCACTTCACACCAAGTTAGCCTCCTAGATCTTTGACCTCTCTTCCAGCAACTTTGGCTATGTAATAGCTTTTGGCAGTAGGCAACTTCCGACATCAGGCAACTTCTCGCATGAACGAAACATGGAAGACTTTGAACCCTCGAACTAGGGAATGAAACAAAGAGAGAGAGGTACCAAAAGTTTGATTTTCTTCTCCTCCTTAGTCTCCACCGAACTCACACTTCCTTCAGCTTCTTTTGACCCACTTCTAACTTCTTCATCTTCCTTAGAGATATCGAACTAGCTTGAGATGAGATACTCCAAATGAATTAGACTTGCCTCTATATATAGGGTTCAAGGGAGGTTGAATTGATGTCCTTAGGCTGACTTGATCTCTTCTAGGATGACTTGGTGTGGACGACACATAAATCATGTTTGACTTAATACTAAACATTTTTACATGATTCAAAAGCCCAAGACAAGTCTCTTTGAATATGCAATGACTCTATAAACTCAATATTAATCCTAGGAGTCCACAATGGGGACTTTGACTAATATAATGATGATCCAAGCATGAAACCCATGCTTTAATAACTCATTGTTGCAATAATAATAATAAATTATCTTTATTCTTTTGACAAGTACATTTCATGATGACTAAAATAGATTAAATGTAGACGGAATCTAGTTACATTTTTCAACAATCCCTCGTAACTAGGGGTGTATTTATAATATAAAAATAGAATGGAAGATATCAAACTATATAAATAATGAAGAACTTTAGGCATTGTAATGCGATGGACTATATTTCCGACCAAGGAAATCTATTCATTGGTCTGTCAACAATTTAGGCACTGCAATGCCATGGAATAGATTCATGACGAAGGAAATCTATCTAGATGGGACTAAGATGGACTCAATCTTTCAGCCTTTCTAGGTACCATCAATCTTACCTTCTAACCATAAACCTAGAAATATAGGTGCATTGCATGGATCAATGACCAACGCCACCTTTCCAACTTCGGGACCTGGATATCAACAAACGTACTCCCAGGCAATGCTTCACTCACAAAGCCTCAAACAATCTCTTCCACATTCTTATCATCAATAAAATCAGTAATATCTACCAAACCAAGCAGGTTCATTAGATATTCAAATTTATTATTAGGAAGAGCCTTTGTTATTATGTCTGCACCTATTCATCCATCGAGACATACTCCAACTTCATGATCCTATCTTGTACCAAGTTCCTAATAAAGTGGAATTTATTGTTGATATGTTTCATCCTAGCATGCAACACGAGATCTCTAGACATCCTCATACAACTTTGATTGTCACAATTAATCACAGTAGGACACAAAGAGTTCTCGAACAAATCTATCAGAAGCTCCCTTAACCAAGAAAATTCCTTTCCTACTTCACATGCCGCCACATATTCTACCTCAACACTACTTAAAGAAATAGGATCTTGCTTCCTACTCATCCATAACATCATAACAGCTCCCAGACTAAAAATCCTTCCATTGGTCTTAATGCCACCCTAATCAGAGTTTATAAATCCAATTAACTTGACTTCCTTAATATCATACTTTAGGTAGTGATGTATAGTGCCACGAAGATACCTAAATATATGTTTGGAATCAATCTAGTGATCATGATGAGGCTCTAACTAAAACTAACTAAGAATGTTTACTATAAAACATTTATCTACCCTAGTATTTGCCAGATACATTAGGGACTCCACCAACTGATGATATGTAGTAGGATCCACGAGACTAGAGTCAGAGCCCCTCAAATTCTTGAGGTTGGTGATCATAGGAGTAGTCATCGGCTTGGAATCCATCATCCCAAATTTGTGCAACAACTTGATGATGTACTTTCCTTGCCCCAAATATATCTCCCCAGGTTTCTACCATACTTTTAGACCTAGGTAATAGTGCATCAGTTTTAGATCCTTCTTTTCAAATTTAGCTTCCAACATATTCTTACATTCTTGAATTATTCACTCTACACCTGTGATGACGAAATCATCCACATATAGTAGAATAATGACAAGCTCATTATTCACGACCTTGATTTAGATATTTGGATCAACATAACTCTTCATGAACCCAACTATAAGTATATATTTATCCATTCTCACATACCATTCCTATGTACTTACTTCAAAGCATATAGGGCCTTCTGAAGTCTTCAAACACGGGAGTCCCTAATATTAACATCAAATCCTTTGGGTTGTTCGATATAAACATCCTCATTAATGGTCCCATTTAGAAATGTGGTCTTCACATCCATTTGATGGATATTCCAACCCATTGTAGCAACTAGTGAAACCAGAGATCTAATGGTAGTGTACCTTGCTGTGGGTGCAAAGGTTTCTTCATAATCAATGCATTCCTTTTGAGAGAAACCCCTTGCAATGATTCTTGGTTTGTACTTGTCTATTCTTCCACCAACAACATGTTTTTATCTTATAGATCCACCTAGATGTGACAACCGATTTGTCACTAGGTCTAGGAACAATTTCCCAAAACCCATTCTTCATGATGGATTGATATTCTTCCTTCATTACTTTCTTCCAAACCTCTTGATGCGCAACTTCCTTGAATGTAGATGGTTTAGATTCACTCAACTTCATCATATATGCAGCAAAACCAAAATATCTCTTTGGTATCTTACTTTCCCTGATGGTTCCTTTCGCAGCTTCATGTCCTTCAACATATTATAATGTGGCTTTTAAACAATCTGGAATTTTCCTTCTGGTTGGAATGACCATTGATTGAATAGGCTCACTTGGTCCTTCTTCTTCTTCTTGATTTGTAAGAGGGTTTTCATGATGAACTTTGTGTTCTTCATATCCCTCAAAAAGTGATACTAAACTTCAATGTGCTTTGTCTTTGAATGATAAGCAGGGATCTTTGCCAAGAAAATTGAGCTTTGGCTATCAAAGTCTCTCCTTATAGCTCATTGTACTAACCCCATGCTTGAACATAATCTTTGCAACCAAAACACTTCCTTGCTTACATGAGTGGATGCCATGTATTATGCCTCTATAGTTGAAAGTGCAACTATATATTGTCCCTTTCTTATCAAATTGATTGCTCCTGCAAATAGGTTAAATACATACCCAATTGTATAACTTCTCTGATCTAAATCTCTAGAAAATTCTACATCAACAAAGACATGAATGTCCAAAACTCTGTCCAATCCTAGTCTTCCTTGGTAGCACAGAACATAATCACTAGTACCATGCAAATACTTGAAAACCCACTTCACTGTTATCCAATGTTCCTTCCCTGGTTTTGACATAAACCTAATCAATACTCCCACTGCATGTGCAATGTCTAGTCTAGTACAAACAATTGCATACATCGGTCTTCTGACTGCACTTTCATATGGAACACGTGACATGTCCTCTTCCTCTTCTTTTGTCTTGTGACATTATTCAACAGATAACTTTACACCTACATGAATAGAAACCTTAACCGATTTACTATCTTACATATTAGACCTCTGGAATATTATATCGAGATACTTCCTTTGGTTTAACCAGAGCTTCCTCTTTTCTCAATCTCATTTAATTTCCATGCCAAAAATATAGTTTGCAGTACCAATATCCTTCATGTCAAATTTGGAGGACACTTGGCTCTTCAAATTCTGGATAATTTCTTCGTTAATTCCAATCAGAAACATATCATCCAAATACAAGACCAAATAAATAACACGATCACTAATCAATTTAAAATACACACAATGATCTTCTTTGCTTCTGGTGAAGTCAAGTCCCCATATATATGTATCAAATTTCTGATACCACATCCTTGTTGACTGTTTTAACCCATACAAAGAACTTTTTAACCTGCATACTAGTTCTTTCTTACCCTTCACCATAAATCCTTCAGGTTGTTTCATGTATATCTCTTCTTCCAAATCCCCGTGAAGAAATTTTGTTTTCATATCCATCTTTTCTACCTGAAAATCAAAAGGAACAAATATATATAAAAGTAATATAATAGAAGCTACCTTGGGAACAAGAGAAAAAGTAGCACCAAAATCAATTCTCGGCACCTCGAAATAACCTTTTTCTACCAACCAATATTTGTGTTTCTCCCCCTTTCCTTCTGAATTCATATTCTTCTTAAACACCCATTTGCTTCCAATGGGTTTCCCTCTAGCCAACAACTCCACCAGATCCCCAACTTCATTTTTGTCCAAAGATGCCATTTCATCAACAATGACCTCTTTCCAGAGTTTGTCATCCTTTAAATCTACTACCTCCCTCACATTTTTGTGATCATCATTTGTAATAGATAAAGAAAAATTTGAACAGAAAGCACATTGAATATACCTATTTGGCCACCTTCTTTCTCAAACTAATCTTCTCAAAGCTAGAGTTTTTGACTCTTCATCTTCTAATTCCTATTGTATTGTAGAGTCATATTCTTCCTCCTTTAGCTCAAACTCTATCTTCTGAGGTTCCTTTGGTAGGACTTCATGTTTAATAACATCTTTCACCTCTCTAAACACCACATCTCAATTGTACGTAGCCTTCATTGTTTTTGGTTTCCAAAACTTATAACCTTTTAAACCATCCTCATACCAAATAAACATGCACCTTTCAGATTTACTATCCAACTTGGTTATTTTCTCCTTTGGAACATGTACATATGCATCAAAACCAAATACCCTTAGATGTGAAAGATGGGGTTTCTTACCAGTCCATGCCTCATGTGGAGTCTTATGCTCCAATGTTAATGAAGGTGATCTATTAAGAAGGTAACATGCAGTCTCCACAACCTTTGCCCATAATTCATGTCCTAACATCACACCACTGAGCATGCTTCTTGAATTTTCCATCAATTCCATGTTCATTCTTTCTACAACTCTATTTTTTTAAGGTGTGTATTTTCCATCAATACCACACTTCCTACAAAACTGTTCAAATTGCTTCTTGCAGAACTCTCCACCATTATCTGTCCTCAACACCTTTATCCTCTTCTATGTCTGGTTTTCTAGCAGAGCCTTAAATTCTTTAAACCTGTCAAAGACTTCATATTTCTTCCTAAGGAAATATATCGATGTATTCCTTGATAAGTCATCTATAAATGATACATAATACATAGAATTACCCAGTGATAGAGCTGATACAGGTCCAAACACGTCACTATGCATAAGCTCTAATATTGCTTTCGGCTTCTTTTCATTAGAGGGGAAAGTCACCCAATTCTGCTTCCCAAATACACAATTTTCATAGAAATCAAAATCCAGAGAGAAATTATAAATACCTTCTACAATACCATTACCATGAAGTAATTGAAGGCCATTCACTCCAGTATGTTTAATCCTTTGATTCCATAGCTTGGTCTTTTCTCCAGAGACCACTATATTTTCTGCTTCACTTTTAGAAGCCACATAAATGTTGCACTCATTAATAATAGTGCTACTGAGAATCTTGTATAGAGTTTCAATCTAAATTACCTTCATAAATACGAGTGCTCCCTGAACCATCTTGCAAGTATCTTTCCTGAACACTATTTTTACACCTCCGTCATCCATTTTTCTTACATAAATCAATTTCTTGGTGAATGCAAGAATATGCAAAACAACTGAAAGTTTTCTAATCCTTCTACCTTGAAACTTCATCTTGACTTTTCGTGTCCAAAAATTCTAGCCTTCCTATAATCCCCTAAGAAGACATCACCACCATCATATTTCTCATACTCATAGAACCACTCCCTGTGGGGAGTGAAGTGAAAGGATGCACCTAAATCAATCAACCATGCGTCATGATCTACATGTGTACTTGAAGAATAAGCAAAGTACACATCTCGACCTTCATATGAGGTGGTTTTAATCTCTAAAAAACGAGCATCATCAGATCCCTTTCCTTTCTCAGGAGCTTTAGATCTAAAGTAATTTTTGAAGTGCCCTTCCTTTCCACATTTCTAGCACACCTTTTACAGGTTTTCTTGGAGATTTAGATCTCCCACATGAGGAATTCATTTTATTTTTATTTTTTTTGGGAGCACACTAATACAGACATCGCATCTCCATTCTGGCCCTCCATATTTTTTTGTCTCATCTCCTCTAACAACAAGGATGAGAATATTTCATCAAACTTGAAGATAGTTGTATTCTTACCTTTTGCAACAACTAGAATATCCCACGAATTTGGTAGAGAACACAAAAATCTAATGCACTTATCTTCATATGAAAATTTAAAATCAATAGATAACAACTGGCTTACCATAATATTAATGGCATTCAGATGCTCTGTCATCGGTTTTCTATCCTTCATCCTCAGGTTATACAACTTTTTTCGTAGGAATAGTTTGTTCACCAAATAATTATATTGGAACAAAGTCCATAACTTGTCCCACAAATCCTTCACTGTAGCTTCCCCTAATACATTAAAAAATACTAAATCTAAGATACACAATTGTATTGTTCTCTTTGCTTTCCAATCCAACTATGCCTAGTTTTTATCTGACATTGTTGTTGGTTTACTACCCAGATCTATCATGACCTATTGATATTTATCCACCAGTAGATCCTCCATCTTGAGTTTCCACAACTCAAAACTTTCACCATTAAATTTGCCGATCTCTATCTTTCCACTCATCGCCATCTTCTTTCACTTCAAGAATCAATCCCATAGATCTCCCACTAAACAGGGTCTACCACATGCCCAAGAAAAACCCCTCAGTAGTAAAGGTGTCCCCTTGAAGTTGAAACAACTATGATAACAAATGTAGGTTTTAACCCTATACAAAAATTACCTGCATATGAATTCTAAAAACCAAAAATAAACTATAATGAGAACATAAAACATAAAACAAATATATACGAAGATTTTCCCCTAGATCCCAAAAGAGGGAATAATAGCTTGATTTCTCATTATGTTCCTTTCAATGTTACAATACATGTATATAAATGTTGAAGCATTCATAAACCCCAATCCATTAACCCTAGGTTATAACATAATCCTAGTTCCCTTAACCAAATCTACAAAATACCATGGGCAGAAACCATCATAACCAAAACCATGTGAAAAACCCATGCATAAAACCACATGTAGTTCTGCTCACCTGATATAGGGTCCAAACAAATTTCTCGCGATGTTGCCCTGCACACCGTACAAGGGGGCTAGCGCCCCCTTGAAACCCTCTCACAAGCGGGTTGTGCCCACCCTGTGACCCCCCTACCATTCCCAACGCAACGAACAGGGGCACTATCGGCACCCCTATGCCCCCTCGCCTGTGCGTGCAACTAATTGTTGAAATAATATAACACACACCCAACGCTATCCCACTTGTTGTTTTCTTTTCCACACAGGGGGTCACATGAGGTCTTATTCCATTTTCCAACCCTACAACACTCATTGTTCCTATACAACTAGAAAACTTCTTCATGCTCGTAGACTTCGTCAATGCCTCTGTAATATTCTTCAAAGTGTTCATATTTACCAGCAACATATTTTTGTCCTCAACCATATTCCTCACAAAGTGATACTGAACATCATTTAATTTTCCATTGAATCATAAGCAAGGTTCTTTGCCAAGAAAATTGCACTTTGGCTGTCACAGTCTATGCTTATATCTTGTTGTACCAACCCCATACATTAACACAATCTCTGCTAGTAAACTGCTTCCTTGCTTTCATGAGTGGTTGCCATGTATTCTTCCTCTGTAGTTGAAAGTGCCATTAAAAACTATCTCTTGCTCATCCAACTGACTTCTCCTGCAAATAGGTTAAATACATACCCACTTGTAGATATTTTCTTATCTAAATCTCCAACCAAGTCTGCATCGACAAAGCCATGATTGTTCAAAACTCTGTCCAATTCTCTTCTCCCTTGGTAGCACAAACCATAATCACTAGTGCCATGAAAATACCTAAAAACCAACTTCTTTGTTGTCCAATGCTCCTTCCTTGGTTTTGACATAAACCTGCTTAATACTCCCATTGCATGTGCAATTTCTAGTCTAATACAGACCATTGCATACATCGAGCAACCGATTTCACTTGCATATGGAACACGGGATATGTTCTCTTCCTCTCCGCGTGTCTTGGGAAAATTTTCAACAAATAACTTTACACCTACAGGAATAGGAACCTTCACCAGTGTACTATCCTACATATTAAACCTCTATAATGTTGTCTCGATCTCATTTAATTTCCATGCCCAAAATATAGTTTGCAGGACAAATATCCTTCCTGTCGAATTTGGAGGACACTTAGGTCTTCAAATACTCAATAATTTCTTTGTTATTTCCAATCAACAACGTATCATCCACATACAAGACCAAATAAATAATAGGGTCACCAATTGATTTAAAATGCACACAGTGATCTGCTTTGCTTCTAGTGAAGCCAAGTCCCTGTATATATGTATCAAATTTATGATACCACATCCTTGGTGACTGTTTTAACCCATATAGAGACTTTTTTAACCTACATACCAGTTCTTTCTTACCATTCACCACAAAGCCTTAAGGTTCCTTCATGTAGATCTCTTCTTCCAAATCCTCGTGAAGAAATGCTTTCTTCACATCCATCTGTTCTACCTCAAAATTAAAAGCAACAATAACAGATAAATTCCCGGCACCTAGGGATAACCATTTTCTACCAACTAAGCTTTGTATTTCTCCACCTTTCCTTTTGCATTCATCTTCTTCTTAAACACCCATTTTCCCGGCACCTAGGGATAACCATTTTCTACCAACTAAGCTTTGTATTTCTCCACCTTTCCTTTTGCATTCATCTTCTTCTTAAACACCCATTTTCTTCCAACGGGTTTCCTTCTAGCCAATAGCTCCACCAAATCCCAAGTCTCATTTTTGTCCAAATATTTCATTTCATCAACCATAGCCTCTTTCCAGAGTTTTTCATCCTCTGAATCTACTAACTCCCTAATGGTTCTAAGATCATCATCAGTAATAGATAAAAAAAAATTTGAACGGAAATTGGATGGACTATACCTTTCTGGTTACCTTCTTTCTTGAACTGATCTTCACACAGCTGGAGTTTGTGGCTCTCCATCTACTAATTCTTGTTCTATTGTAGAGTGTGGTTCTTCCTCCTTTAACTCAACCTCTGTTTTTTCATGTTCCTTTGCTAAGAATTCATGTTTAATAACATATTTCACCTCTCTAAACATGAATTCTCAGTTTTACCGTAACCTTCCTTGTTTCTGGGTTCCAAATATTATAACCTTTTAAACCATCCTTATACCCAATAAAGATGCACCTTTCATAGTTACTATCCAACTTGATTCTTTTATCCTTTGGAACATATACATATTCATCACATCCAAATACCCTGAGATGTGAAAGAGAGGGTTTCTTACTAGTGCATACCTCATGTGGGGTCTTATCCTCCAACGTTGATGAAGCTGATCTATTAACCAGGTAACATGATGTCTCTACCGTCTCTACCCAGAATTTTTGTCCTAACCCAACACCACTGAACATGCTTCTTTTCTTTTCCATCAACGTCCTATTCATTATTTCTGCAAATCCATTTTTCTAAGGTGTGTATGGAGTAGTCCTCTATTGTGCTATTCCACACTTCTTACAAAACTCCTCAAATTACTTCTTTTAGAACTCTCCACCATTATGTGTCTTCAACATCTTTATCTTCTTCTCTATCTTGTTTTCCATGAGAGCCTTAAATTTTGTAAACTTGTCAAAGACTTCAAACTTCTTTGTGAGGAAATATATCCATGTATTCCTTGAGAAGTCATATATATATGATACATAATACATAGACTTACCCAGTGATGTAACCAACATAGTTTCAACCACATTGTTGTGTACAAGCTCTAATATCCCTTTTGCCCTCTTAGCACCAAAGGGGAAAATCACCCAAATTTTCTTCCCATATAAGCAATTTTCACAGAAATTGAAATCTAGAGACAAATTAGACATAACTCCTACCATATAACTACCATGAAGTATTCAAAGGCCCTTATCTCTAATATGTCCAAGCATTTTTTGCCAAAGCATAGTCTTTTCTTCAAAGACCACTAGATTTTTTGCTCAACTTTCAGGAACCACCAACTATTGCACCCATCAATAATAGTGTTACCTAGAAGCTTATATAGAGTTCTAATCCGAACTCCCCACATCAATACTTAGTGCTCTCCAAACCATCTTCTAGGTATCTTTCTCGAACACTATTTTTACACCTGCATCATCCATCTTGCTTGTGTAAATAATATTTCTGGCCTATGAAGGAATATGCTGTTATGAAACCAGCTCAAGAAAAGATAGAAAAGATAGATCAACGCCTTAGAATTCAGCCTCTTCGAGGGGGCAACCTCCTTTACATTACATAAATGAACAATTCTTGGATGATACAAATGAAAATACCTCCTTTCTATATATAGGAGTCTAAGTGGTCCCAATACAATCAAAGTCTACATAACAATAATATTGTAGGGCACAACAATAACAATAGTTGGCTTCTATGTGGCACAATAGTAACAATATGGACACTACATGGGTACATCAATATAATAAGTGGGTTGTACTAATAACAATAAGGGGTTACACTAGTAGTATAGGGGCCTAACATGCCCCTCTCCTTCAAAAAGCGTTGTCCTCAACGCTTGAGTAGTTCTTGATGCTTCTGTATAAGATTCTTGTCCTCCCATGTGGAATCTTCAGCGGATAAGTTCTTCCACTTGACGAGATACTCTGAAATTGATCGATTTCGTAGCTGTCGGGTCCTTGTTTCTGTGACTGCTCCTGGTTCCAATATGATTTTTCTTTCCTCTTCAATTTCTGGCAATATTGTTTGAATTGGGACCTTTTGCAACTTTTGAATAACTGGCCATACTTCTTCGTCCTTCTTCCATTCATCCCTTGCTTCGTTTATCCAACCTGGTTGGATAATATAAATAGCACAAAACAATGCTTCCACATCCTCATCCTTGACGAGTCTTCCCATTCGGTAAGGTCGCCATTTTTTAAGTGCATGTAGTATTGCCAACATTTCCTTCTCATAAATAGCTTGCTTGAGATGTAGCAGTAAAAATACCCAATCACCTACATCAAAACATTTTTCACTACGATGTTGATCTACCTGTTGTTTCGTTTGATTTTACACTGAAGTGGCGTTATCCTTTAAAAGTTTGAGAACTTGTTGTTGATGCTCGATGTGATCCTTCACTTCTTGAACCTTTTTCTTCTTGATATGTCCTTCTATCTCTAGAGTTTGAGGAGTGGTAATTTCTTCCAATCCTTTACAAGATGTGGTCGGATTCATTTCTTGATGCTCGATGTGATCTTTCACTACTTGAACATTTTTCTTCTTTATATGTCCTTCTATCTTGATAGTTTGAGGAGTGGTAATTTCGAACAATGAATTACAAGATATGGTTGGATTCATTTCTTCTTTCTCGATGTGATCTTTCACTCCTTGCACCTTTTTCTTCTTGATATGTCCTTCTATCTTGAGAGTTTGAGGAGTGGTAATTCTTTCCAATGCTTTACAAGATATCGTCTGATTCATTTCTTCTTTCTCTGGGGTGGGGTCCTGGCGTATATCTTTTTCTTTTGTTGTTTCTTGGTCCTTTTCTTCCTCCTCTTCATATTCTATGTAAAATAATTTCTTCTCAGCACACTTATGACCTTTAGTGCATTTTCTATCACAATTGTAACAAAGCCCTTTTTCTCTTTTTTCTTCCAATTGTTGTGGTGTAACCCTTGTAGGTTGTGGAAGGCTAGGAGAAACAACACTTCCATCTTTATAGTTGTGAGGGGTACACTTCCTAGTTTCAATAATTTTGCTTTCCACTATGTCACAAAGCCCTTTTACTCTTTCCAATTGTTGTGGTGTTGCTCTAAAGAAGGTGTTGCTCTTTGTATCCTCATAATGTGCTACCATTTCCTCCGTGAAAATTGACCACGTAACAAGTTGTTTACGAGAACAAAGCCCTTTGTACCATAAAAATTGATCTGGTTCTAAATATGAAGATGCAATACATACCTTTTGTAACAGTTGTACACCATGTAGATCAAAATATTGCTCCATCTGAAGTATCCAATTTACCGGATCCTTGCCATCAAACTTCCTCATCTTGCTTTTTCTTGATTTTAGGAGCTCGACCTTGAAACGACTGTAAATCTGTACTTTTGTATCTTTAAGTTCTGAAATTGTGACCTATAGTAGCCCTCTGCGTCCTCTTTCCAATGCCACTAGTCTGATCCAAATTGGATTCTCCAAGAAAAAGTTATGTGAAATCTCCCACAGTGACTTGCTTTTAGACTATTTCAGTAGAGTGAACTTGTACGACCTTCCATGAGTCACTGCTTCAACCTTTGACTCTTAAAAATACATAAAAGAAAACTACAGTCCGTCCTCTTTCTGTGCCTTCTTACGAAATTTCAATCCGATGCTCAGAAAGAAAGTTATGACGATTTTCCCCAGGTCACCTGTTTTGAGTGTAATTCAGGAGTCTGCAAAAAGACCAACTTCCTCAGATCATATCTCCGAAAATGTCGCGCGAAAAGCTCCAAAATTTGGATCCAAGGTTCAGCGCGATTTCTTCTCAAATGGGTTTTTTTTTCGACTTCTGAAACGTCACAGAAAAGAAGTTATAGCGAAAATTACATGATGACCTGTTTTGGAGCAGCGAAACCCTAGAATCCAAAGCTCTGATACCAAATTTTATGAAACCAGCTCAAGAAAAGATAGAAAAGATAGATCAACGCCTTATAATTCAGCCTCTTCGAGGGGGAAACCTCCTTTACATTACATAAATGAACAATTCTTGGATGATACAAATGAAAACACCTCCTTTCTATATATAGGAGTCTAAGTGGTCCCAATACAATCAAAGCCTACATAACAATAATAATGTAAGGGCACAACAATAACAATAGTTGGCTTCTATGTGGCACAATAGTAACAATATGGACACTACATGGGTACATCAATATAATAAGTGGGTTGTACTAATAACAATAAGGGGTTACACTAGTAGTATAGGGGCCTAACATATGCAGAACACCCAAAAGTGATTTAATCCTTCCACCTTGCGGCTTCAACTTGAATTTTCCATATCTAATGATTCTCGACTTCCTATCAACCCCTACGAAGACATCATCAACATAATATTTCTCGTACTCACATAACCACTTCTTGTGGGGAGTGAAGTGAAAGGATGTACCTGATTCAATCAACCATGCCTCATGATATACATGTGTATTTGAAGAAGAACCCAAGTACACATCCCCACCTTCACCTGAGGTGGTTTACGCCTCTTCAAAAGGAGGATCATCGGATCACTTTCCTTTCTCATGATATTTATATCTAAAGTAATTTTTTAATTGTTGTTCCTTTCCACATTTCCAACACACTTTTGCAAGTTTTTTCTAGAGATTTACATATCCCTCTAGATTTAGATCTCCCACTTGAGGACTTATTTTTGTTTTTTTTTCTAGGACCATCCTCGTACAAACAAGGCATCTCCATTATGACCCTCCATATTTTTCTGTCTCATCATCTTTGACAACAAGGATGAGACAATTTCATCAAACTTCAAGGTATTTATATTGCTACCTATTGCAACAACAAGACTATCCCATGAATTTGTTAGAGAAAAAAAGAAACTGATGCATTTATCTTCATCTAGAATTTTAATATGAATTGGTAACAACTGGCTTACCATAGAATTAAAGGAATTAAGATGCTATGTCACCGAGTTTCCATCCTTCATCCATAGGTTATACGTTTTTTTTGTACAAACAATTTGTTCACTAGAGACATAGATTGGTACAAAGTCCCTAACTTGTCCCACAAATAATTCGCTGTAGATTCCCCTGATACATTCAACAATACCGAATTTGAGATATACAACCGTATTGTGCTCTTTGCTTTCTGATCCAACTTCGCCCAGTCTTCATCTGACATTATTGTTGGTTTAGTACCCAGATCTACCGTGATCCAATGATATTTATCCACTAGCAAATCCTCCATCTTGAGTTTCCACAACTCAAAACTCTGACCATTAAATTTATTGATCTCTATCTTTCCACTTCTCTCCATCTTATTTCAATGCAAGAATCGATCCCATAGATCTCCCACTGAACAGGGTATACCACAGGCTCAAGAAAACCCATTAGCAGCAAAGGCATCCCCTTGAAGCTGAAACAACTCTAATACCAAATGTAGGTTTTAACATTGTATATAAATTACATGCTTACAAATTCTAGAAACAGAAAATAAAAAATGGTGAGGATATAAAACATAAAATAGATATACATGGAGATTTTCCCGTGGATCCCAAAACCAAGACTACCAGATTGGATTTTCATTATGTTCCTTTCAATGTTACAATACATATATATACATGCCAAAGCATTCATAACCCCCAATCCATTAACCCTGGATTAGAACATAAACATATTTCCCTTGACCAAATCTACATAATACCATGGGCATAAAACCATCATGCCCAAAACCATGTGTAAACCTTTGAACAAAACCATAGACAAGTTTTCCCACCTAATATATAGTCCAACATTTTTCCCAGGGCGGTGTGCTAGACCCTATACAATGGGGATACCACCCCCGTGAAACCCCCCGACAAGGGGGCTTGCGCCCCCCCTGTGCCCCCCTACGCATGAAACGAATCATGGAAATAATATAACACACACCCAACATTATCCCACTTGTTATTTTCTTTTCCACAAAGGGGGTCACAAGAGTGCTTAGTCATTGGCCCACCCATTGTTTCTCGACACCAAGAAAACTTCTCATTGCTCATAGAATTCATCAACGCATCTGCAACATTCTTCAAAGTGTCCACCTTTACTAGAAACACCTTTTTTTCCTCCACCATATCCTTCATAAAGTGATACTGAACATCAATGTTCTTTGTCTTTGAATGATAAGAAGGGTTATTTACCAAGAAAAATGCACCATGGTTGTCAAAGTCTATCCTTATAAATCATTTTACTAATCCCATACTTGATCACAATCTTTGAAACCAAATCAATTCCTTTCTTGCATGAGTGGTTTCCATGTATTCTTCTTGTGTAGTTCAAAGTGCCACTACAGACTATCTCTTGCTCATCCAACTAACTACTCCTGCAAATAGGTTAAATACATACCCACTTGTAGATCTTCTCTGATCTAAATATCCAACCTACTCTGCATCAATAAAGCTGTTATCACCCTAAAATTTTTGTTTCTAAACTTTGGAAAGTTTGCCTTGTTTCTAGTCATAGTCTTATAATAGGTTTTGAGTCATCTCATCTCAATAGTGTCATTCTCTTTTCCAAATAAAGTTTGACAGCCTCATTCCATGTCCTAAAAGCCTCACCATGTGTTTAGAAGTCATATCTCACATCATTTTGAATTTTTTTGAAATTAGCTACGAAATCATGGATTCTGAACAAGTAGTTTTCGTAGCACGCTACGAAACCACTGAAAAAGCCTGTTTTAGCATAAAAGACTTTGTTTTCTGCTTTTACTAGTCAACTTCCAGAAGGGTTCCTGAGCAGCTGAGAACTCAATTTTGAAAACTGAAAGAGGTTTTTCTTCCTAACATATTGAGCTACAAAAAAATCTTTCAGTTTCATCTAATTCATTATAAGGTGGGAGAAATTCATGGTTAAACTTGTGCTACGAAACTGCTGAAAGCCAAGCTTTGTCTTCTAGTTTTAGCAGTGTTTTTCAAGATCAGTTTCTAGTCACAAGAAAAGGTATTTTGGAATTTTGAAGGATTTTCTCTTCACCAACTCTCCATATATAATAACCTATCTCACTTTCTTCATAAGTATTATCAGTTGTGAGATACTACTATTTCTTTGAAACCCTAATTTCAGAGAATAGATTTTTCCTGTTTTACACGTTTTTTTAAAGGACATATTCTGGATAGCTGGAGAAGTGTTTTAAAACATCAAGAGAGATTTTTGTTCTAGACAACATGGACCACAAAAACCTCCTTCAGTTTCGTAAAATACGTCATGGATGAGAAGATAAATGCTCTATCCCACATGCTAATTTTCAAAGATCCTAAACCTAAAAATAGGGAAACATGTTCTGTAATTTCTAGGGTTTATCATCAGTAGTGAGGTGACAACGTGGGATGCTTCATCAAATTTGACCTCCTGAGGTTTCAGCTATCAAAGAATGCATTCAATGTTTAGTTAAGGTGGTTTAGTCATAACAAGGAGTTGTACTCCTGATTGTATTAGGACTCAAAGACAGTCAGTTAGCTATCACTTGTATTTAATAGTCTATTTTATGGTTAGAATAGGTGTCAATCATAAAAATTCGAATTCTCTTGATGAAGGATCATGGAATACATGTTGTAAAATATATATATGAAGTAAGAGGTCGAATTAGAGAGGGGGTTCGAGACTTTTTGGCTCAGCTGCTGCTCTATGTGTAGACTGTATATATTTTTAACGTAATGTAGAGTTTCTACTTAGACAACTCAAGATTCATTAAGAGTTCTTGTATGTTCTTGTTTTGATGGCATCTTCCAATACTTACATTGTAGTGGTGTATACTTATGATACTCAGAACTCATCAATGATGCTCTGATTTCCTTCATAGATAAACTAATTGTGTTTCACTGTTTTATATTTGCATTTTTGCACTTGAACTCTATATTGCCTTGATTTCCATGCTAGGTAGAATGTTTTGGCTTCACTACTTAGGATTCAAAGAGAGTTTTTAATGTCCTATTGTCTCATGGCTTTCCTCTTTCACTTACTTGTAGTGGTATGAATACATGTTACTTAGAACTCATCAGTGATGCTCTAACTTCCTTCATGTATTTATAAATTGTGTTTCCTTGAATTGTATCTTTGTTTTGTTGATGTATAAAAGCTCTCTATGCTCAGACTTTCATGTTAAGCTGATCTTGTTGTGGTACTGAAACATACTTTGACTGCATAGCCAAATGGTAACCAGCCTTCATATTTAAACCTATAAACATATAAAATCACAAACGATAGAGTTAGCCATCTATCCATATCTTTAATCAATATCATTAACCCTTTGAGAGAGCCCTCTCAGGCTGAGGAGGCTAAGCCTTAGCTAAAATATTGGTTTGAAATAGTTACACTGAGATAGTATGATCAGTAACCTATCAAGGTCTTATTTTGGTGATAACATTTTGGTCAAGGAAAATTTTAAGGATGGAAAATTTTCTTGAAGTTTAAAACATTGGCGAATCTCACTAATCCCTAATATGCAAATTATAAATGTTTATTGATATATTTGTAAAATTAATCAAATTTGTAATTATTTTATATATAGTCTCTATATAAAGTTGGCGATTTTTAAGGTAAAATAATTTTATATTCTAAAATTTGGGCGAATCGTCTTTTATAAAATTGGAAATTGGCGAATCTTTTTTGTGGAAAAATCATGGGAAATTAGCCCACTGGGTGAACATTAGCCCCTAAAATTTTCCCTGATTTTGGTGCATCTGCTGGGAGTCTAAAGATTATTCATTCCCGAAATCAAGAAAGCTGAAATTTTGAAGGTAGCAGGAGCTCAGAAATTTCTTGAGGCTCCAATCTACCTTGGAAATTCCACACATAAAATAACCAATTGGAAGGTGAATCCACTGCTAGAAGATCAGTAGCTTGATGAAGTTTCAAGATGATTTCCATTGCAAGAATGAATGCCAGGTATGACCCTATGAATCGGTCTCATATCCATGGTTTTCCAAATCCTATGCCAAAGGTTGATTGGTTAGATGATCTTCCAATATTCAAAGATGAAAAGAAAGACAATGTCGCTCTTCATTTGGTTAGGTTCCATATGCATGTACGTAGTCTTAAGGTTCAGTTCCCTGAAGATTGTCTCATGAAGATGTTTATGACCACTTTAGAAGGAAAAGCATGGTCTTGGTATAAAAGCTTGGAAAATGGTTCATTATATTCTCTTGCTGATTTCCATGATGTATTCTATGACATTTATAAAGAGTGTCATCCATCCTTATTGCTGGTCAAAGATTGTTGTAAACATTCTGCGAGTTTTATTCAATATTTGGAGGATTGTTATGATGATGATGAATTCATGGATGAAGAAATTTTAGAGGCTCTTCATAACAATACATTTCAACACCAAGAAGAAAGGATAACATCCCATGAAATGAAGCATGAAAATCAGCAGGGGTTTACTTATGAAAATCATATTAAATCCTCCGAGATTGATGTAGAGATGCAATAGACTTGTCAGTCTTCGAATCATAATGAAGATGAAAATAATTGCAAACACCAAGAAGAAACACTCGAAGAAATTTTTTATAACCCTCAGGCAGAGGAAAAGGTTGATCATTTATGTAATTACTTGTAGTAGATTACTTCAAAGAATGATCATAATAGTGAGGAAAATTACATTTTCTATGGAAATCATGCAGAAAGGCAGTTGGATAACTTATCAAATAAATGTTGTGTGAATAAAGATCAGTTGTTTGAAGTAATAGGATGTTATGAGGATCATCAATCTGATCATGTATTCTGGGATCCTATAGCTAAATACATGGAAGAGTTTTACTCTCTAGTGTTTTAGTTTTTCTATGAAGATCAGAGACAATTTCAGTGGCAGTGGTCATCACAATATCATAGCTGCTTTGAACTCCGATGCAGTCAAAAAACTCAAATATCAAATAAAACAAATGATTGGCGACATTGGAAATTTCACATTGATTGAGCTAAAAGAAGTTTTTAGTTGATAGGGTAGGTAGATGCAAATAAGCTTAGGGTAGGTTTACATAGCATCTGTTTCAGTAGGTGCAATTTGAATTCTTATTTTAGAAATCAATAAAGGCTTGAGGAGCAGATTGGGCAAAAGTTTAGAGTTTTATTCTAGAGGATGGATAACGGCACTGGAGCTACAGGTTCTAGTATACCATAAGGGCACACTATCCCCAGTGGAGCCACTGTTATCACCATAAAATTTTTGTTTCTAAAATTTGGAAAGTCTTCCTTGTTTCTAGTCATAGTCTTATAATAGGTTTTGAGTCATCTCATCTAAATAATGTCATTCTCTTTTCCAAATAATGTTTGACAACCTCATTCCATGTCCTAAAAGCCTCACCATGTGTTTAGAAGTCATATCTCACATAATTTTGAATTTTTTTGAAATTAGCTACGAAATCGTGGATTGTGAACTAGGAGTTTTCCTAGCGCGCTACGAAACCACTGAAAAAGCCTATTTTAGCATAAAAGACTCTGTTTTTTGCTATTACTAGTCAACTTCCAAAAGGGTTCCTGAGTAGTTGAGAACTCAATTTTGAAAATTGAAAGACGTTTTTCTTCATAACATAATTAAATATAATAACCTCTTTTATTTTCTTCTAATTCGTTATAAGGTGGGAGAAATTCATGGTTAAACATGCGTTATGAAACTGCTGAAAGCCAAGCTTTGTCTTCTAGTTTTAGTAGTATTTTTCAAGGTCCGTTTTTTGTCACAGGAAAAGGTATTTTGGAATTCTGAAGGAGGTTTCTCTTCATAAAATCTCTAGATACAATAACCTATCTCACTTTCTTCATAAGTCTTATCAGTTGGGAGATACTAAGCCTTCTTTGAAACCCTAATTTCAGAGAACATATTTTTCTTGTTTTACACGTGCTTTTCAAGGACAAATTCTGGGCAGCTAGAGAAGTGTTTTAAAACACGAAGAGAGGTTTTTGTTCTAGAAATTATGGACCACAAAAAAATCCTTCAGTTTGGTAAAATACATCATGGATGAGAAGATAAAGGCTCTGTCGCGCATGCTAATTTTCAAAGATCCTAAACCTAAAAACAGGGAAACATGTTCCTTAATTTCTAGGGTTTATCATCAGCAGTAAGGTGACAACGTGGGAGGCTTCATTGAATTCGACCTCATGAGGTTGCAACTATCAAAGAATGCATTCAATTTTTATTTAAGGTGGTTTAGTCGTAACAAGGAGTTGTACTCCTAATTGTATTAGGACTCTAAAACAGTCAGTTAGCTATCACTTGTATTTAATAGTTTATTTTATGGTTAGGATAGGTGTCAATTATAGAAATTCAAATTCTCTTGATGAAGGATCATGGAATCCATGTTTTAAAATCTATATATGAAGCAAGAGGTCGAATTATAGAGGGGGTTGGAGACTTTTTGGCTTAGATGCTACTCTATGTGCAGACTGTGTATATTTTTAACCTAATGTAGAGTTTCTACTTAGACAACTCAAGATTCATGAAGAGTTCTTGTATGTTCTTGTTTTGATGGCATCTTCCAATAATTACATTGTAGTGGTGTTTACTTATGATACTCAGAACTCATCAATGATGCTCTGACTTCCTTCATAGATAAACTAATTGTGTTTCACTGTTTTATATTTTCATTTCTACACTTGAACTCTATAATGCCTTGACTTCCATGCTAGGTAGAATGTTTTGGCTTCACTAATCAGGATTCAAAGAAAGTTTTTAATGTCCTATTGTCTCATGGCTTTCCTCTTTCACTTACTTGTAGTGGTATGAATACGTGTTACTTAGAACTCATCAATGATTCTTTAACTTCCTTCATGTATTTATAAACTATGTTTCCTTGCATTATATCTTTTTTTTGTTGATGTATAAAAACTATGTATGCCTTGACTTTCATGTTAAGCTGATCTTGCTGTGGTACTGAAACATACTTTGACTCCATAGCCCAATGGTAGCCAGCCTTCATCTTCCAACCTATAAACATATAAAATAACAAACCATAGAGTTAGCCATCTATCCATATCTTTAATCAATATCATTAACCCTTTGAGAGAGCCCTCTCAGGCTAAGGAGGCTAAGCCTTAGCTAAAATATTGGTTTGAAATAGTTACACTGAGATAGTCTGATCAGCAGCCTATTAGGGTCTTATTTTGGTGATAACAAAAGCCATAAATGTCCAAAACTTTGTGAAATCTTGTCTTCCTTGGTAGCACAAACCATGATCACTAGTGCCACACAAATACCTAAAAACCCGCTTCATTGTTGTTGAATGCTCCTTCCGTAGTTTTGACATAAACCTACTTAATACTCCCACAACATGTGTAATGTCTAGTCTAGTACATACCATTGCATACATTGGGCCATCGAATCCACTTTGATATCGAACATGGTACATGTCATCTTCCTCCTCTTGTGTCTTGGGACATTGTTCAACATATATATTTACACCTACAAGAATAGGAACCTTCATCGATTTAATATCCTACATATTAAACATCTGCAATATTGTCTCGACATATTTCCTCTGGTTTAATGGGAGCTTCCTATTTTCCCAATTGCATTTAATTTCCATGCCCAAAATATAGTTTGTAGCACCAAGATCCTTCATCTAAAATTTGGAGGAAAATTGGGGCTTCAAAAAAGATAATTTCTTTGTTATTCCTAATCGGAAACATATCATCCACATACAAGACCCAATAAATAACATGGTCACCAATTAATTTAAAATAAAAAAAATCATCTACTTGGCTTCAGGTGAAGCCAAGTCCCCGTATATATGTATCAAATTTCTGATACCACATGCTTGGTGATTGTTTTAACCCATTTAGATAATTTTGTAACCTGCATACTAGTTCTTTATTACCCTTCACCACAAATCCTTCAAGTTTCTTCATGTAGATCTATCCTTCCATCTTCGTGTGAAGAAATTTTTTCTTCACAAACATCTATTCTACCTGAAAATCAAAAGCAAATGCAACAGATAAAAGTAATCTAATAGAAGATACCTTGGCAATGGGACAAAAAATATCACCAAAATCAATTCCTGACACTTGAGAATAACCTTTTGCAACCAACTAAGCTTTTTATTTCTTCACCTTGCCTTTTGCCTTCATCTTCCTCCTAAAAAACCATTTTCTTCGAATGGGTTTCCTTTCAGCAGGCAACTCCACCAGATCCTAAGCCTAATTCTTGTCCAAAAATGCCATTTCATCAACAATGACCTCTTTCCATAAGTTTCCATCCTCTGAATCTACTTCCTCCTTGATAGTTATGGATCATCATCAATAATAGGTAAATAAAAATTTGAACAAAAAGAAGATGGATTATACCTTTCTGGTTGCCTTCTTTCTTGAATTGATCTTCTCATAGCTGGAGATTCTAACTCTTCATCTTCTAATTATTGTTTTGTTGTAGAGTCTGATTCTTCCTCCTTTACTTCAAACTCTATCTTCTCAGGTTCCTTTGGTAGGAATTCATGTTTAATAACATCTTTCACCTCACTAAACACCACATATTGGTTTTACACAACCTTCCTTATTTCTAGTTTCCAAGGCTTATAACATTTTAAACCATCCTTATACCCAACAAAGATACACCTTTTACATTTACTATCCAAATTGGTTCTTTTCTCCTTTGGAACATGTACATATGCATCACATCCAAATACCCTTAGATGTGAAAGAGAGGCATTCTTACCAGTCCATACCTCATGTGGAGTCTTATCCTCCAACACTGATGAGGGTGATCTATTAACTAGGTAACATGCGGTCTCCACTACTTTTGTGCAGAATTTTTGTCATAATCTAGAACCATTAAGAATGCTTCTTTCCTTTTCCATTAATGTATTGTTAATTCTTTTTACAACTTTGTTTTCCTGAGGTGTGTATGGAGTAGTATTCTGCCATGATATACAACACTTCTTATAGAACTCCTCAATTTCCTTCTTATAGAACTCTCCATCATTATTTGTCCTCAACACCTTTATCTTCTTCTCTATCTAGCTTTCCTCAAGAGGACTAAATTCTTTAAGCCTTTGAAATATGGAACCAACACAAACTTACCTAGTGATGGAACCGACATAGATCCAAACACATCACTGTGCACAACCTCTAATATCCCTTTTGCCCTCTTAGCACCAGAGGGGAAACTCACTCGATTTTTCTTTTCATATACACGATGTTCACAAAAATTGAAATCCACAGAGAAATTAGACATACCTTCTAATATACCATTACCATGAAGTATTCAAAGGCCCTTCTCTCTAATATGTCCAAGCCTTTGATGCCATAACATGGTATTTTCTCTAGAGACCACTAGATTTTCTGCTCCACTTTCAAGAACCTCATAATTGTTGTACCCATCAATAATAATGATACCTAGAAGCTTGTACAGAGTTCCAATCCAAACTTCTTGCATCAATACCAGTGACCCCCGAACCATCTTGTAGGTAAATTTCGCAAACCCTGTTTTTACACCTGCATCATCCATCTTTCTTATAAAAGTCAAATTTCTAGCCAATGTAAGAATATGCAGAACACCTAGATGTGTTAAAATCCTTCAACCTTACAACTTCAACTTGAATTTTCAGCATTTGATGACTCTACCCTTCCTATCATCTCCTAATAAGGTGTCACCGCCATCATATTTATCAAACTTGAAAAAACACTTTATGTGGGGAGTGAAGTGAGAGGATGCACCTGAATCAATCAACCATGCCTCGTGATCTACATGTGTACTTGAAGAGGAAGCCAAGTACACATCCCCACCTTCATCTAAGGTGGTTTCACCTATGTAGAAGGAGCATCATTAGATCCCTTTCCTTTCTTAGGAGTCTTAGATGTATAGTCCTTTTTGAAGTTCCCTTCCTTTCCACATTTCCAACACACCTTTACAGGTTTTCCCAGAGATTTAGATCTCCCTCTAGATTTATATCTCCCACTCGAGGACTTACTTTTGTTTCTGTTCTATGACTCTCCTTGTCCAAACAAGGAATCTCCAATTTGTCCCTCCATATTTCTCTAGCTCATCTCCTTTGACAATAAGGATGAGACTATTTAATTATAAGGTAGTTGTATTTTGACCTATTGCAACAACCAGACTATCCCATGAATCTTGTAGAGAACACAACAAATTGATGCACTTATATTCATTTGAAATTTTAATATCAACAAATGGCAACTAGCTTACCACAATATTCAAGGCGTTTAGATTCTCTGTCACCGAGTCTCCATCCTTCATCCAAAGGTTATATGACTTTTTCCATAGGAACAGTTTGTTCACCAGAGCCTTAGTTTGGTTCAATGTCCCTAACTTGTCCCACAAATACTTCACCGTAGCTTCCCTTAACACAATCAACAATATTTAATCTGAGATACATAACTGTATTGTTCTCTTTTCTTGCCAATCCAACTTTTCCTAGTCATCATCTGACATTGTCATTGGTTTAGTACCTGAATCTACCGTGATCCACTGATCTTTATCCACCAATAGATCCTCCACATTGAGTTTCCACAACTAAAAAATCTAACCATTAAATTTCTTGATCTCTATCTTGCCACTACTCACCATCTTCTTTCACTGCAAGAATCAATCCCGCATATCTCCCACTAAAGAGGGTCTACCATAGGCCCAAGAAAATTTGTTTAGTAGCAAAGACGTCCCCTTGAAGCCGAAACAACTCTAATACCAAATGTAGGTTTTAACACTGTAAAAAAATCACTGCATACTAATAAAAACATAAAATAAACAATGGATAAAACATGAAAAATAAAATAGATATACACAGATATTTTCCCCTAGATCCCAAAACTGGGACTACCAGATCGATTTTTCATTATGTTCATTAAACATTATATCCATCGAGATATATATATATATATATATATATATATATATATATATATATATATATATATATATATATATATGTCATAGCATTCATAAATCCCAATCCATTAACCATGGATTAGAACATAACCATAGTCCCCTTAACCAGATCTATAAAATACTATGTGCAGAAAACCATCATGCCCCAAATGATGTGCAGAAACCATGCACAGGTCCTCCCACCTAATATAGGGTCCAAAAAAATTTCCAAGGATGCTACCTTAGACCTTGTACAAGGGGGCTATCACCCCCTGAAACCCCCCAACATGGGGGGTTGCGCCTCCCCTTATGACCCCCCTTTGCGACTAATCATGGAAAGAATATAAGAAACACCCAACATGCACAACATTAATCAGTAGAGATAATGAAATGAAGAAAAAACAAGGTTTGATAGAATTCGTCAGAAAAAAGGCAGAGTATAGGTGATAAAAAAAAAGGAGTTTAAGAAGTATGAAGTCCTGTATACTATGAATTTTCCTCGCCTCCTCGATCGAAATAGTGACATGTATCAAATAGAGGTGTTGGTGAAAAATTTAAATTCTCTCAAGGAATATGAACAATTATTTGGGGAAGAGGACTGCCCGCTGCAAGGGAAGGATATCATTAACTTATACAAAGACTAGTTTTAACTACTCTTCACACTAAGGAAAATGTTTGAAGATGTAAGGAAGATAAACTATGGGCTAGTGACAATACTTGAGAAACTAATTCAAGAGGCTCAAGCTTATGAAGTAGCAATAGGTCCTAAATGGAAAGGTTTTTTGGGATTCTATAAGTTGGCCCTTCAGAAAGAGCTCCACGCACTGTCAAGGTCAACTCTAATGGAGGTTAGCTCAAGTTCAAGGCAATCACTGCAGATGATGAAGCAACAACTAGCATCAGAAACAACACCCTTAGCACTATTGGTAGCATGATCACTATAGCATCCAACATTGTCAGCACCAATAGTACAAAGGAAGCTGACACCCAACAAGTAGATAGAAGATTGGAATCAAAGCCAAATCTAGAGGGTCCCACTATATAGTCAACAGTTGTGTAAGTAAACTTCTAGAATATGTTAGTTAAAATAAAAATTGAAATTTTGTAACAAGCTTGAGTGGCTTTCCATACACCAATATTGATTTAGAGTAAGGCGAAGCTCTTGGAGTGCTTATATATAGGGCTCTTTTTGAAATGTAAAAGGGGGCCAAAATCTTGGTTGTAGGGAAACTCTACCAAAATGTTTGGTGAATTGTTAGGAAGTTTTCAAGGAATTTTGGGGAAGAACCTTGAATTAACTCTTGGGTTGTTTAGTTCTCTCATCATGTATGTGTTCATGTCACTTTTATTTTGAATTTTACTACTAATAAAAAGAAATTTTATGTAATTTTCATGGAATTTTGAATTGTGAACTTGATCTGATGTGTAAATTGTGTGGAATTGTTTTAAGATCTTCAATAAAATGAATTATGGCTTCAATATGATGGTTTTCTTGAGTTTTGCAAGATCTATCAAGCTAGGTTGAAGAGTATCTTGACACTCTTGATACTTATTAGAAGGGTTTCAAGAAACAAGTAAATTTCATAATTATCTATTTTTCTAATGGGTGAATTCTTAATTTCTGAGTCATCCAACAAGGTTTATTTGGCCTAGAGGAATTCTTAATTGCTCCTTTAAATTAGGTACAACATGATTCTCCATTTTCATCCATATTTTATTTTTGAAATTTTCATGTCCAACCCAATGGTTATGAATGCTCCTACCCAAAATCAGTAGAAATGTGACTCAACAAAGGACTCAATGTAATGGTGTTTTCCACCCAGCCTTGATCCAAAACACTCTCAAATTAATATATGTTCGAAAATATGTTTGGTAAATATTTGAATATTTATTTTGCATGCTATCTGCTCATGAAGAATGCTTAAGAATATTCTATGTGAACACTATTTATAGTTACATGTAGTTTGATTCTACTCATTGCCTGATTACAATTGAACATTTAAACAAGAACAAGACATAAATTTACAAGAGGATTTAATGTTATGATTGTGATAAAATTTTGCATGTTATTACTTTTCTTGTGACATTTAAAGGGGAAAATGAGATGCATGTGACTTGAATGTATAATGTGGGTATGTTGTGATTAATGGTTCAAGTATGAATTCCATGGTCATATATAATTTTTGAAAAATAATTAATTCATGGTTTTCCTATTTTACTTCGGGAAATATTAAACAACAAATAGATCCCATTTATATGTTCCCAATCTCTACATCACAACACAATGTGGTGTGAATTTGGGGAGCCCAACATCTCCTAGCACTGTTGTTAGGGAGAATTTGACTTTTTCCCCTAGGTGAAACGACAACTCTTTTAGATTTCTGAAATGGATAGAGGCTGAAAACATTTGAGTTGTGCTCTCCACTTGGTGAATCCACTTTATAATTCTCTTGCCATAATTTTATTCATAAGTTCATCTAATCATCGGTCATCCTCACCACTATAACACAACCACCTATTTCCTCACCTTTTTCTGGTGTATATTCCATACGTATCACTCCCTATGTTATTCAAGTTTTAATCATTTTTTTATCTCTAGTTCACACTTTCACACTCTAGCTTTGTCAAGAAGGAACATTTGGAGAAATTCCAACCAAAACCTTGTAACACCCATTTCCAACCATGAGTGCTTTGTATACTTTTTGAACCAACGAGCTAAGACTTTGTTCACTAGGCCCTCAGGGACCTCAACTACCATTTTATCACCTTCATCACCACCTATGGTAATTATGCAATTACCTTATTATGAAACTATCCATATTAATTCCACACATGTGAAGGTAATGTGTGAACACTTTGAATCACTCTGTACTACACGTAAACCCCAATAGGTCACTCTAGACCTAGTTGACAAAAACAAGACCCCAATCTTGTACATTATGACAAACTTAATTCTACAACATGTCATGGCTAGATAGGGCCAACCTTATAATCAACAAAACCAACCCAATAAACCATTTCCTTGGTAGCAATGGGATATGCCCCAGTGGCTCTACCTAGGGTGTTGCATAATATGCCTGAAAATTACCTTAAGTTTCTACCTTGTTTCAATGGAGAGAAAAAGGGTACAATTGAAGAACATATCAGTGTGTTCCACAATTTCGAAAATAATTTTATGGTGGAAGATGAAGACATATTCATGAGACTTTTTGTCTAGACCCTTAAGGGAGATGAAAGAAAGTGGTTTCAGACCCTTCCCCTAAACTCTTTGCATTCATGGCATGATTTGGAAAATATGTTTCGAGCTCAATGGGGAGAGAAAAGGGACTCTCAGTACTACCTCGAAGAATTTTCAGTGGTGAAGAAGAGATCATTCGAAAGTGCAGAAAAATTTAGGAAGATACCAAATGAAATAAAGCCTACTCCCATTGTTGCCATGGTCAACTATGCAACAGATTTCAAACCAGATTTCTCCATTATGCTTGGAGAGAGACAACCTCAAAACCTATTAATATTTAATCATATGTAACTAATATAAAAGGAAATCTAACCATAGTAGGGAAATTGAGAAGGGTAGAGTAAACAGACAAGAACCATGACTTGGAAATAGAGAGGGGAGGTGGTCGTGCCAAAGGAAGAAGAAACACAAAGAGAATCTTGATCAAATCACCTATCACGAGGATCCATCTAAATAAAGAATCGAGGAGATGAATCGATTTATTAGGAACCTGTCCAACAAGGTTTCCAAGCTTGAGGCTAAAGGGATGAGAAACAATCCTAACAAACCTCCTCATAATTCACCCTTTTTTTGAAAATTGTTCCACACACAACACATGAATAGGGAGAGGAAAGTGGAAGAACAACCTATACAACCCCTTGTTAGGAGAGATCTCAATCTACAAACATATGAATACTTTAAGGAATATACATGGTAAGAAGAAATAAACTGGGTAGGAAACCCTAGTCCCACTTGACCACAAGAACTCTCGTGCGACACCTAAAATCCATATTATATATGGTTATGAGGGGTATGAAGAATATGGAGTTTCACCTTCTTAATACCATAAAATAAGAGACTCTCATATGGCAGAAATCAGGAGAACCTATGACTTGCAACCCAGTAAAGGACGACCCATTGTTGCAAAACAATATAACAAGCCTACTAAACCTATGTTGTCACCATCATATCCCGAACCTATGCAAACTAACACCCTCATGCCTCCCGAGCCCTTAGCTAGAACACCAAATATTTCAGTGAAGAAGATAAAGAACACTCTGGATCAAAACTCAGCTCCCACGCAAGAAGTTGAGACCCTTAAAGATCCCACACCTCCACTACCCCAGTTCCAACCAATTAAGCAGAGATGATGAAACACACCCCCTCTTTTTAATCTTGAGCAATAACTAAGAAAGATGATATTTCCCATTCCTTTATTGGAATTAGCTCAAAATTTGACATACCAACCACTAATACAAAAGATCATGGTTCAATATAAACACATCACCCCCCACAACATTTTTAATAACCAATAGGACCATCCACATGTGGATTATGGCCCTCGTGCGAAGGAACAAGACGATGATGTCCCTCCTTTCTACATTACCTTGGATGCGCATCATACGTTGTTGCACAATTGTATGTTGGACTAAGGAGGATACCACAACCTCATGCCCAAATAAAGTAGATGGAGATGGGGTTGGATATCATCAAACCATACCATGATATCTACTCATTCGATTCTAGGAGAGTAAAGTGTCTCGATGTTATCAAGGACCTAGTAGTCTCCCTTACCCAAAAACTGAACAAGACCCTGATCATGGACATAATTGTAGTTGACATCCTAGCGTCCTATAGAATGCTCCTTTCTAGATCATGGGCTGGAAAAATTAGGAGTAACTCTTCAAATGGACCCATCATATGCCACCATAGCATTCTTTTGGGGAAAGGGATGTAGACTTTATAGAGAGGCTAATATCCTTTATGTTATTAGTGATGCTAAGAAATCCAATAACATACCTGCCTACACCATGGAAGAATTAATGGGATGTTATAGTCTGTCAATCACCCTTGAACTTTCTATGGAGACAACAACCAATCCCATGATACAAGATCCAACATACAAAATTGATCATGTTTGGAAACTATTATTTGATGGATCATGATCTCTAGAAGGTACTAGAAAAGGAGTGATTTTGATACCATCGATAGGGCAGGACATCTCACTTTCCTATAAAATAGAGTTTGATCACACTAACAATGTTGTTGAATATGAAGCATTGACTCTAGGATTAGAGAACACTCATAAAATAGGACTAAAGAATATCATAGTGTTTGGGGATTCAAAATTAGTAATCCTACAAGTGAGAAACATTTATACTACCAAGCACCCATGAATGAGTTCATAATGAAATTCCATGTGGGGTATTATTAAAAATTATTTTGACGATTTTAACCTTACAATTATATGTTGGGAAGATAATCAACTCATAAATGCCTTAGTAAGTGCAACAAATACCTTTCGGCCTTTTGCATAGTTGAAATTGAAGCATGAAGTGGAAATGCATTATAGACAATCTTTCCCTAACAACATTAAGCATTCGCAGGTATTTGAAGATGATGAATAGTTAAAGAGGTTCCTAGAACTCGTGGATGAGTTTTTAGTGATCAAATCGACTCAAATGAAGAACTACTTGAGGATGATCGAGGTGAAGACTATATCCAAGACGATGATAAAAAATTCCTGAATCAAGTCAGATGTCACAAAGTGATCCACTCAAGAATAACTTCATCCCCAAGGGATTGGTTCCTTTGGAGAATCTCTTTGATCAAAATGATATAGCAACTAGGCCAGTCTTCAAGGAAGTGGATGAGAATTTGGAAGAACATAATCTCAGCATAGAGGAAAATCCCCAAAGGGTAAAACTTGCTAATTCCTTGTAACCTAGCTATGAAAAGAGGTACGTCGAGTTATTTAAGAAACATAAATATGTTTTTTCATGGTGTTATGAATATCTAAAAACTTATGACACTTCTGTTATTAAACAATATAGAATAGCATTTAAAGAGAATACTAAGCCCTTTACGCATAAACTTAGAAGATTTAATCCCATCTTGCTGCCAATAATATAAAAGTAGATCATAAAATTACTAGATGGAAAGATCATAGTTCCTTTTAGGTATTCTTAGTGGGTGGACAACTTGGTACTAGTCGAGAAGAAGAATGTCGATATCAGGCTTTCTATTGATTTCAGGAAGCTAAAATGATGTTTGTTAAAGGATAGTTATACTCTTCCTAAGATAGATCACTTGCTGAAAAATTTGATAGGAGAATCCAAAATATCGATGATGAATGGCTTCTCAAGTTACAATCAAATAGAAATCCACCCAAATTACAATGACAAGACAACATTCATGAAACCATGGGGTACCTTCATGTATTATAAAATTCCTTTTGGGTTAATAAATTTGGGAGTACTTTCAAAGGGCTAGGGATATCTCTTTTGTGAGGGAGAGAGATCGGTTCATAGTTATCTATCTAGATGACATGAATGTTTTCTCAAAATCATATGAAGATAATCTAGAGCATCTAAGACAAACTTTCCTCAAGTGTAGAAAATTTGACTTTTCGTTGAATCCTAAGAATTCGTTATTTTCCTTGCAAGAAGGAAGGTTGTTGGGACATATTGTCTGAAAAGAAGGTGTCAAGATTCACCTAGAGCGAGTAGAATTTATTTCAAATATTGGTCTACCTCGGAACAAGAGAGAAGTTCAGTCCTTCTTGGGAAAAATCAAATTCTTATGGAGATCTATTTCAAATTTTGGGGAGCTCTTAAAGCACAATGCAAGCATTCTCAGGAAATATAGTAAAGTTAGGTATACTCTAGAAGCTTGAGAATCATTTGAGAAGATTAAAAGAGCCATTATGGAATTCCAAATTTTAGCAAGTCCAAATTTTACTAAAGAGTTTAATATTTTCTCCTTTGCATCTGAACACACCATAGTGGTGGTATTATTGCAAAAGAACGAAGAGGGACATGAAAAACCCATAGCTTTCTCTTGTCGTGCTCGGAGAGACATTGAATTGAAGTACATTATCTTGGAGAAGTAAGCATACTCTATGGTAAATGCTTTCAAGAAATTTAGGGAATATGTGTTACACTCTAGGGTGATAACATACATACCATCTGCAACTATACAAGAAATACTCATTCAACCTAGTAGTGATGCTCTAATAGGAAAATGGATAGAGAAGCTACAAGAATATGGTGTGGAGATAAATCCTACAAATTTGGTCAAGGGTCAAGGCCTAGCCAATTTGTTGACCAAGGAAAATCATGTTGCACTAGAGATAAGAACTAATGAATACCTTTGAAATATCAATGGAGAGGAGAATCCACAAGAACCTTGTTCTTTGGACAAAGAGAATCCACAAGAACCTCTTAATCCTAGAGGAGAGAATCCAGAAGAAGATCTCTTTCCAGTAGGAAGGAATCCACAAGAACCCTTCCCACTGGACGAAAGGAATCCAAAATAACCCTTCCTGGAGGGCCTCTAAAAATTTCTAAATTCTCCATGGTATCGGGATATCATATTTATTCTACATAATCTGAAATGTACAACTCAGCTACTGAAGGCTAAATGTACATATTTAAAACTAAAAGAAATGAGGTATTGCATTATAGCTAAGAGATTTTTTTGGAAATATCCTACAAGAGTGATACTGACTTGTGTAACTGAGGATCAAGCTTCAAAAATCACATCATAATTTCATTGAGGAGCATGCAGAGGACATCAGTCATGGAAGGTCATGACTCCCAAAATATTGAGGGTTGGATAGTATTTATCCTCCCTCTTCAAGGACAAAAATTCTATTGTTCAAGTCAGTCCAAGGTTAAGTCTTTGATGTTGAAGCCAATCGAAGTACAAGCTCCTTTCCAGTAGTGGGGATTTGATTTCATTGGGGAAATAGATCCAAACTCAACTGGACAACACAAGTACATTATCACAACCACTGACTACTTCTCTATGTTGGTGGAGGCCATCCCAAGTTTCAAATCTAATAAGAATGTGGTCATAACCTTCTTGGAGAATAATATCCTTGCAAGATTTTGGTGTCCCAGTAAGATTGACACAAGCAACACTGAAGCCTTCAAGTCGTTTAAGATGGTGATTTTTTTTCCATATTACATCATAGATTTTTTACACTCCACAACTTATTACCCACATGGAAATGGGTTAATAGAGTCAACCAATATGAATCTTGTGAATATTATTAAGTGAATGTTGAATCAAAAGAAGAGGAATTGACATGAAAATATCAAATATGCCACATGGGAAGAAAAAATCAACACTAAAAGATCTACTGACACATCTCCATATCAATTAGTGTATGGGATGGATGTAGCTTTTCCTATGAACCTCAGATTTCCAGTGGTGAACTTATTGAAAGAGGAAACATCAGATATCAATCCAATGCAGAGAAGGATATATCAAATGATAAAAGTCTAGCGGGAAAGAGATGAAGCCTTGGCCAGATTTGAAGTTCACCAATAACAGGTGAAAGTTGCATTTGATAAGAAGACCAAGAAAAAAGTCTTGCAGGTTGGTGATCTCGTACTAAAATGGGAATCTCATAGATTTGATAAAGGTAATAATATAAAGTTTGATAACTTATGGTTTGGACTGTTTCGAGTGCAAGGAGTCTCTTATAACAACACCTATTAGCTAGAGACACTAGATGGAGATCCTCTTGGGAGCCCTATAAATGGAAGGTTCATCAAGAAGTAATTTATGAAATATATATATACCCCAATCCTTTAAGTTTGGTAGTACCTTTCAATAATACATGAGAAGAGACATGGCTCAGTTATTGGGTTTAGACTCCATATCCCAATGATCATGAAGGAAGTGGAACTGCATTGTTTGCAATAGACTATAGTGACCTATTGTCCCACATAGATTCAATGCTAGTGTTGAGATCAAATTCCTGACAAGATCCAAGGACCTTATCTTTAACAACTAATCCCTCACTTTTAGCACAGTATCCCTCATCGTTCTGAACATTGATAGCTAAATTTTGCTACCCGTGCTTACCCACGTGAGTGATGGGCCATGTCATGTCGCATCATCCATCCACCTCATATATAATCTCCCACCACATGCACTGTTGTGTTCCCCACACCATATTCACCTTGTTTGTCATCATTCTCCATGTCCGCAATCTCATATCCTTCTATCCATTCACCACCTTCCACGCACCCCATCACCACTACTCTCTACATTACCCAACATCACAAGAACCCTATAAAATACATCATTGTGTGTGATCAAATGGTGGAGAAGGCTTTTGATTGGGTGGATGTAGGGATTTTGCATCAGAGATATGCACGATAGAGATACGAATTAGGTGTTGTGGAGATAGACACGCAACGACCCCTTGTTACTTCCACTCCACCTCTAAGATATTCATGGTTACGAGCTTAGCAATGTGAATTAACACCAGGTGGCACCTACCCCGCATATGCCTCAAATACTCTAAAGGCCTGGGAGGCCAGATGTTATTCAATTATTTGGGAACCTTCCAATGTGAATTCTTAAGTAAAGTTTGTCCCCTCATTGCAAGCACAAATTCCCTAAATTTTAGATAGAGAATGTTTTTGTCTGCTTGTCTACTGGTAATTTGTGTTTTTGCCTCTGGTATTAAGCTATAATGGTGCAAAATTCAAGTCTTCATCCCTAAGCATACATTATAGAAGGAATCTTGAATGGTTTATTCACTCCCTCACCATGTTAGTCTCTAAATCTCGACATGACACATGCACGTCTCAACCCCCAAGTCAATTTCCAATTTCCCCTTACAATTTGTCTGAGACAATGAGCTCTGAGTATTTGTTAAATTAAAAACCCTTCAATTTTCACCTCTTCAACCAAAAGCTCTACTGAAACATCATTCAAAGGGAAATCGAAGGATCCTAATATTATGGACAAGCTTGACAATATTCAGAACCCATTGCTGATAAAACAAGACATGCATAATGTTATCCAAATTATCCTAGAAACCAGTGGAATGTTAAAGGATCATAATACCATGTATGCCTAGGGGTTATTCAATATTTCCCTCCCTCAATTCTTTAATTTTCCAAATATGGTAACCTGGTGTGCTAAAAAATATGTACTATAGAAGAGAGTAATAAATTCATCCCATTATGGCTCAAAGATAATCAAGACAACCCCAAATGCATTTGTAGCTATGATTTCATTTCCAAACTATACAAACTTGCATAAGTTGGGAAAAGATAAGATTGAAAGGAAATGCGTCGTCTTGGCACTTGAATAGCAACAACAAGCAGTGAATTCTTGTCTTAAGAAGGGAATAACACCACCCCTTAACAAAATTCCTTGTCATATCTCAATTTTTGAACCCCTCTTGGCTGTGTCATTTTCTATGATGACCTAGTAATTCCTAGGTTTATATTATGATATTAATGAAGCCTTAGATTATCTAGTGATTTTAGTGTCTTTTCACCACCCATCGACTGAAATCAACATTTATTTTGACTTCCCTAAATTCATGTCTAGATAAATTCATTCTTAGATGATGGAATTTGAGGAAGCGAAGGCTTTTCATTATCATGATTACCTTTTCCACCTGTTCATCCACTATTGGTATCTTAATCTAGAAAATTTCAAGCCAAGGAATCATAAATGGACATGGGTATTTATTACCTACATACGACTAGTTAGCCACAGTTCACAAACTTGAAAAGAATCAAGGCTTCTTCAAATATATTTCCTCGTTGATGCTAGTCCTGTATACCTTCCTGCATGGTCAACCATTACCAAAAGTTCCTCCTTTTCTCAAAAAATCACTGTAATTCACTCCAGACCCCCGTCTAGGTGACTGGTATCTATTCAAAGATTATAATATCATAAGAATTTATAGCTTTGAGGAGAAGCCGTATCAACTACCAGAATTCCTTAATCACCATATTTTTTTGCTAAAGTATATCTGGCAAAGGTGGACCAATGATCGAGTGCTTTTTGTCTCAAATAAGGAAGTGATTACTTTCCATTTCCCACATAATTCAGTTCCTTTCAGTGTAATTGCAAGGAATGCTTAGACATTTTGGAAAGGATTCTAAAGGGTTTCCTTTCTCAAAAGTGGGAGCTTGGAGGTATGACCAACACAATGTCATCTATAATATGAGAAAGGATAGAGATTATGAGAACCACAAAAATGATTTGAATCCTTGGATTAATGAATATTCTAGTAAGGACAACTCAGAAGAAGTCAAGGAAATTCTCCATGCCACCACCTTATAGAATTCTCAAGTTTTAGGGTGGAAGTGAAGAGCGACTGAACCTATGGAGGTTGACATAGGAGAACAACATATTTCAAAAAGGAGTAGGTTGGAGGGAGACCTAGAAGGGGAAGATGAAGAAGATGAAGAAACAGAGTTGCAAGCTCTCATATTGTATAATATATAGCTAAAAGGTATGTCAAATTAAACATTCAAAGTGCATACCTTGCCCCCTATAATGACAGAACATGGTACCACAAACGCAAGAGAGGTTGCACAACCAGGGAAAGTGTTGATCAATGACTAGTTTGTAGATATTTCCAAGTATGCATCCAAGGATGGGAAAAGGGATGTCAAAAGAGCAGAGAATAGACCCCTATCTCCTTCACAACTCAATTTTTTTGTATATTATGACAAGGGGTTTCTCAAGGTGGTTGTGATGGAATCCAATGTGGGAAATACAATGTCCATGGAAAAATATCAAGCACATCAAATTTCCTTGTAAGTATATAGTGCCCCATACACTAATCTCTTAGACCTACATATGTAGGCCACACACTCGATACATCGACATATAAACAAGATAGATGCTACAACTCAAAAACTCTAAGACATGAACACCAAATCCAGTGCTCAGTTAAAGTATTGGAAGAATGTTGGCAGAGGGAATAGAAAAAGGGTCAAATATTTGGAAGATAAGATTGTGAATCTAGCTAGTCACCATAGGACTTCAAAAAATATTAGGAGTTGTTGGATGATAAGAACAAAGAGATTTCTTTGCTCAAATGGACAATCATGATGCCAAATATGTACATTGTGAACATAGTAGAGTCAGCCACAGTGGAGAAGGAGAGTGATGAGCTCAAGATCAAGTTGCATGACACCCTCATGAGAAATAGGGGATTGCAGGATAAGTTCACATTGTTAGAAGCATAGTTTCAAAATGTAAAGGAGATTATATATGAAAGCATGCAACCAGCCCTCGATATGTTGATGGGGTAGGTAGAGTCCTTAACCATTTCTAAGGAAGAAAAGAAGCTTCAAGCCCTACTAACATCTTGAGACATTGAGTTGGGAAGCAAGGAGTAAGAGCTAGATAGATTCAACATAGAATTATATCACGCCCAAGAGTTTGGTGAAAAGGCTAAATTTTAGGTGAATGTTCTCAATAGAAAAAACCCCACCAAGTCGAATTTTAAGATGGTCAGGAGAAATACTTCGGATAAGATCATAAAATTAATGCATAAATGGTGTGTGAACCTAGAGCTCATTCAAGAGAAAATAGAAATGGTCAGATCAACTCACAGGGAAATGAGAGAACTCAGAGGACCCCTTGGGGAGAACCCAAATAAGGTAGACAACATTGTCAATTACTTAAATCAATTAACCAAAATAGAAATGGTAAAAGCGGGATTGAACCAAACTACATTAAAAAGTAGGTCCAACCAAATGAAAAAGAAACAAAGATTGATAAAATGATTTTTGGAAAAGGCAGAGTATATGTGGCAATAAATTAAGGAGTTTAAGGAGAAGCATGAAGTACCTTATATTATGAAGTTTCCTAGCCTCTTCAATGAAAACGGTGACATGTATCCAAGGGAGGTGTTGATGGATAACTTAAATGCTCTGAACTAAGATAAATGAGAATTCGAGGAAGAGGACCACCTGTTGCAAGCGAAGGATATTTTTGACTTATACGAAGACCAGTTTGAACTACTCTTCACGGTAAGGAACATGTTTCAAGAAGTAAGGAAGATAGACTATCAACCAATGCCAATACTTGAGAAATTCATTCAAGAGGATCAAGTCTATGAACTACCAACAGGTCCTAAATAGAAATGTTTATTGGGATTATATAAGTTATCTCTTTAGAAAGAGCTCCAAGCACCATCAGGTTAAAATCCAATGGGAGGTCAACTTCAGTCCTAGGATGTCACTATAGGAAATATAGCAACAACTAGCATTAGCAAAGAAACCTTCAACATTGGCAGTAGCACGTTCACTGTAGCGTTTGACCTATGTTTGGTAATTTAATTGAGCTTAAATCACTTCATAAATTATCGACTAAGGATTGTAAAATAATGAAGTGTATGTGCAGCATTTGTACTAGGATTCTTTATTAGGTGAGCAATTCTGAATTGAATTAAGATGTTTTTATGAACATTTTTTATCTAAGGACCACTCAAAATAAAAAGATTATCATTCTTGTATGAAAGAAAAGTATCACACTTGAAAAAAATAAAACTAATCTTAAATGCAGAAATAAAAAATCACATTAACAAATCTAAATATACTTCACATCGACAAAAATGAAACTAATCTCAAGTACAGAAATAAAATATCACACTATAAAATCTATAACTACTTCACATTCAAATAAATGAAACTAATCTTAAGTGAAAAAATAAAATATCACACTGGAAAATCTAAATCACATTGGTAAAGCCTTGAAAGAAATTATACTTCTAATTGCAATTCAAATTGAAATGATTATACTCTTCAAAATTTACATTTGGATAATAGATCACTTTTGATTATTTTCTTCATCCTTCACACAAAGAAATGATTAGATCTATGAAATAAATCTTCAACAAACTCTATTACAAACTCTATCCTCACCGTGACAAGTATTCTCTGAAAATCAAAACTAAAAGATTAAATATGATAACTTAATGCTATGAAATATTGGCTATGATAATTTAATGCTACAAAATTGAAATATTAACTAGAAATGAAATGAAACCTTACAGTTACTAGGGGGGCCTCTCGTGAGTGTCGGCATATCGGTCAACGAAGATTAAACATGGATTTAAATGCATAGGGGAGTGGAATAGCAAGCTCTCTTTAATAATTTCAAAGAGTATTTCAAACAATAACCAGTGTGTGTGTCATCTTCATGCTGAGAGGAAGCTTTTATAACCTCCTTTAGTAAATTGTTTGGATATTTCTAAGCCTATCGTACTCGACATAAGCTCTAAAAATTTCATAAGATAACATTAAATAGAGATTCTTCATGATTTTTTATTTGAGAATCATATCATGAGGAAAAATATAGTCTTCATCCTTATCCTCAATCTCCTTGCTCGTCTGATTCGTCTTTGGCTCCTTTTCCACTGAGTTGACTTCCAGGTTGATGTTATAGGACAAATTGACCTTCTAATCAAATCAGAGGTGAAAGACAATGTGACTGAAGCAATGACCACAATTGCAGGCCCAAAATCCACACTAACGCTCTATATACACTGAAAACATGCTTTATAAAGCTTGTTACCAAGTATAAAGGAGCATTAGTCACCCTGCTAATTCATGTTGTTAGACTAGGGGGAGTGCTAGTGAACTTAAGTGATGTTAAGAAGGTCATGCCAACAAATATACTCATAAATATCTAGATATTAAATCCCTAAATTTGTGCAAGAAAAGCAAGGAAACTCCAAAAATCAAGATATTTGGAGAAATTCTATTCTGAGAGTGAACGCAGGGAAAAGGCTTGTAAACAAGGTAGGTTCATGGTTTTACCCTAATGAACTCTAGATGGAGCTTGGCAGCCTAATTCAATTGCTACATAAGTAGCGAGAGGGCAATTGCAAAAGGGTCAGAGCATTTGGAAGGATAGCTTATAGAGTTGTTGTGAAACTGTCATATTCTTGTAGGAGCTAGCTGAAGGAAGGAGAGAGAGAGAGGAAGAAGGGGTAAGGAAGGCTGATGCAATAGATTGTTGTAATCACTCTTCCATTCTAAATATAGAACTACAATTGTGTTCCCTACTCCAAAGTATCGGTGATATTGTTCATTTATTTGTTCATTCTAATCCTTGTCAAGTTGAGTAGTTAAGTTATTGTTAAAATTGGACAACTAGGTCCAAACTCCATGTTCTGATGCTCAGATTAAGAGGCTAATATTTTTGTTGGATTCCTCTTTCTGAGAGGTGTAAAATCCATATAAAAATAGTCTTAATCCGATGAGCAGAACTTATATTTTGAATTTATTATTCTTAATAAATTATATGTGCAAGGTCAGCCAGTTTTGTAATGTAGGTTCACATGCCCAACAGATGTGTCACACACCCTCATTGATGGATATATATATACAGGAAAAGTTGGAGAGAATTTGGAACACATCATAACTCACATCTTCCTCTCTCATCCTAAAAGTACGAGCTACCAGGAGGGTTGTTGTGACACATGCTGGGCTGGCTGACCAAAGGAGACTTTGCTGGTTGAAGCATCCTGTTGACCGCCGAAACGAACACATTCATTTTTCTTGTTTCTGATTTGTCTTCTGTAAGATTTGCTTATATGTTCTATCTGCATTTTGCTTATCTACTTGTATGATTGCTGTGAGAAAAGTGAAATTGCTCTTAGCATAGAACATCTACAAAACTTTACATGGTATCGGAGCTGAGGTGAAGACAAACTCTATCTATAGCAATCATCATCGAAGAAAATGGATTCTTGAGTGATCTCCTCCTCTCCACGTCTTGGGTTTTTGGAGAAGGAGAGATCATAGAATACGCTGGCCTAGATGATGCCCTAGCTCTCAGGCAGATGATGCCCTAAATTACAGCAATATGAAACCCTATACGCTGGTCATGAAGACTCATACGCAGTCTTGGGTGCCACAGTGATCAAGCTGCAATTATGAAGAGGTCATTACGTATGATACAGTCATAAAGGAAGCACAACATTCACGATATATATGACACCTTAATTATGCACAGCATATAGTCACGCAGGAAGTATATACGCACTTCATGATACATCATGCAGGAAATTATGTATATGCCATGCTGTCATATATATATATATATATATATTGGAACGCAGTTATATATAATATCACCATACAAAATAGCCTAATCACTCTGAGCGTACGATCTACCTGGTCGAAACACATCGAAATTTAATGCACAAAACAGTTGATCGTCTGTTTTCGTTATACAACCGCGACGGACGTCTCCAGTTTTCCGGATTTTGTTCGCATAAAACCGTGCATTACGTGTTCAACGAATTCGGAGTTAAACGGATTCGCGTGATTGCAAGGCACACGCAGGCTTCACTCTCCCCTCAAATTCTTCACGTTCTATGCGTCCAATAGTTGCATTGAATTTGGGTTCAGGCTTTAACTCAACACATCCAAACTGGGCAAGAAAGGAATCTGCGAAATCCATTGTGGGCAGTGAAGGAAGTGGGGTTCGCAGGTATCTAAACATTTGGAGGGCAATCAACTTGAATTAAAGAAGATATATGCCTCAGGAGTCGGTTACGAATCGTCACATGGCAAAGCTTGGGACGGATCCCCAGCAAATCAGTTGGGATGAGTCTCTTACATTCGACGAGGTCGCCAAATTTTTCTCGGTCCCCATTGCAGAAGCTGCTAACATATTAGCATGTAGCCGCAGTGATAACAAGCATGGAAGAACCGCAGGTAGAGTCGCATGCATAACATGAAGCCGCAGTGAGCCGCAGTTATATATAGAAACGTAGTTAACCGTAGTTATATATGGAGCCGCAGACATATATGAAGCCGCAGTGGGCCGAAGAGATCCAACGTATATGAAGCCTAGCCGCAGTCTGGTATATAGAACAGCTGAAAAGAACTACACGCAGTCAATGAAGGTCACGTATATGCTGGAGCTAATATGCCAGTCACAACTCTAATGCACAGGTCATGTCACATATATATATTCATATACGCTGAAATACATTCTGAAGAAACATGTGGAGACCACGCACTTGGAACGCTGTCATATATCACAATCATATAATACGGGGAATGAAAATATTTATTGGAACGCAGTCAGGATGGAGGCAAAGATGCGTAGACACATATATATCACGCAAGCCCTAGATCTGGCAGCGTGGTTTATGCTGTAGCACGTAGACATATAATACGCTCTCCGAAATCCTCATTTGTATATACGCATAGCATCACGCAGTTGTAATGGAGGCAATATATACGCACAACATTACGCTGTCCATACACTATAATGAAGGCAATACGCACAGCATTACGTTGTCCATGGAAACTTTTATACACAGTTAATGTAGCCACAGTAAGACCCTATGTGCAGTCATGGAGACAGTCATACGAACTCAAATAATTTTGATGTTTTGAAGAGCAGTTACAGGTATACGCAGTTAAGGAGAGACAAACTTCTCATATCCGCAAACAGAAGAAGATTCACATTAGGGCTTGACTGCACCTCGGTTAGGCATTAGGTGTAGTCATGGCAAAATCTCAGGTACATGATCTAATTTGATAAGGACGCAGCATTAAAGATGAATCTCAGATCTCATACTCTGTAGATCATGGATGGATGAAGGAGAAAGGACTGCGGATAAGGTTACAACATTAGCATGAAGTCTGTGCTATTACTGTCGGCATATACATAAGTGTTTTTGTGCCCTTACTATCCTCACTGTCTGGGTCTAATTGAGATCATAGTAATCCTGTAGTTGCTATCTCAGTCTTAGCATTGATGTGATCATGTTGGAGAGTATTTAAGTGATGACTGTGTTTACTGCACTCTAAGCATAATCTACAGTGATAAAATGGCTTACCTATAGCAGCCCTATCACAATGAACAACAGTGATAGAATGCCATCTGTCATGGCAGCAACATGATGATGATGTACATGATGATCATGGACATGAAGGGCAGCATGATGATGGATAAGATCATGGACATGAGCAACGTGATTTTGGAAATAATCATAAAGGTGTATGTAAGGGCTGTGCTGAAGGAAAACATACAAGGGGACCTTTCCGCTCAAGTGTCACAAAGACATCTGAGATATTGCAACTAGTCCATTCTAATCTTTCCGGTATGTTGCCTGTAACATCCCTGGGGGGATGTTCTTACTATATGACATTTACTGATGACTTCTCTCGCAAAACCTGGATATACTTCTTGAAGAAGAAGGATGAGGCTTTCATGTGGTTCCGTACCTTCAAAGCCTTGGTGGAAAATATGACCGGAAAGAAGATCAAGATTTTGAGGACTGACAATGGCACTGAATATGAGTCAAATGAGTTCAAAGACTTTTGTAGAGAAGCTGGCATTAAGAGGGAGACTACCACTGCATATACTCCTGAGCAGAATGGTGTTGCTGAACGCAAGAATAGGACTATTGTGGAAGCTGCCCGTGCCATGCTATGTGACCAGGGTCTTCCAAAGTTTCTGTGGGGAGAAGCTGCAAATACTGCTGTGTACATTCAAAACCGATGCCCTCATTCCGCTTTGGACTCCAAAACTCCCGAAGAGGTTTTCTCTGGTAAGAAACCTGATGTCTCACATTTTAGAATTTTTGGATGTCCTGTCTATTTTCATGTGCCGAAAGAAAAGAGAAGTAAGCTGGATGCTACTGGGAAGAAAGGAATGTTTGTGGGCTACAGTGAGACTTCTAAGGCATATAGAGTCTATGTACCTGGTCAAAGGGAAGTAGATATAAGCCATGATGTCACTTTTGACGAAGATGCTTCCCTGAAGAAAGTAGTAGATCTTCCTAGGTCTGAAGAAAACCATGAAGAAAGACCTGGAAATCTGGAAGAACCCCAGGATGAGACTATGCCTGATGTTGAAGGGCCAATGGACCCTATTGATCCTTCCCCTTCTCTCAAAAGGAAGGAATTGACTATGACGATATATTTGCACCTGTGGCTCGATATACCACCATCTGATCCATCATAGCCCTTGCTGCTACGCAAGGATGGAGTCTTCATCAGATGGATGTCAAGACCGCTTTTCTGCATGGTGCAATAAAGGAAGAGGTGTATGCAGAACAACCTCTAGGATTTGAAGTTCAATATCAAGACACTTATGTCTGCAGGTTGAAGAAAGCCCTCTATGGGTTAAAGCAAGCACCCAGAGCTTGGTATGAGAGGATGGATAGTTACTTGATGAAGCTGGGCTTCACTCGAAGCAATGCTGATCCAAACCTTTACTTTAAGGTTGACAAAGGAAAGCCTCTCATTCTAGTGCTGTATGTGGAAGACCTCTTCCTGACATGTGATGACCCTCTCATTCATCAATGTAAGAGGGAGCTTGCTGCTGAGTTCGAGATGAAAGACCTAGGACTGATGCACTATTTCCTAGGCCTGGAGGTCTGGCAGAGACCTGGAGAGATTTTCCTTTCTCAAGGAAAGTATATTGTGAAGCTTCTGGAAAGATTTGGGATGGTGGACTGTAAGTCCATGTCGACACCAATGGAACTCAACTTTAAGAAGTTGAGTGGCAGCGCTGCAGGGCCTATCTTGGCCAATCCTACTGAGTATCTTCAACTCATAGGAGCTTTGATGTTCTTAGTGAACACCCGTCCGGACATATGTTTTGCAGTGAATACTTTGAGTCAACAGATGGTTGAGCCTCATCATTTTCACTGGGTTGGTGCCAAGAATCTTTTGAGATATCTTCGGGGCACGATAAACCATGGGCTGAAATACACTGCCGGGAGTGTGATACTCCGGGGATATACTGATGCCGATTGGGCTGGCAGTGTGGTGGATCGTAAGAGCACATCTGGATGCTGTTTCAATCTTGGTTCTGCTTCGATCTCATGGATGAGCAGGAAGCAGAAGTCGGTGGCTTTGAGCACCGTGGAGGCCGAATACATTGCTGCTAGTATGGCCTGTTGTGAAGCAGTTTGGTTGAGGAAGCTCTTTAGTGAGTTGTTCCAACATGTGCTAGATACCACTGTAATACTCTGTGATAATCAGAGTGGGATTTTTATGACTGAGAATCCTGTGTTCCACGACCGATCCAAGCATATTGATATCAGGTACCACTTTATCCGGGATATGGTACAGCGAGGCGCCGTAAGGCTCAATCATATAGGAACTGATGAGCAGGTCGCGGATATTCTCACTAAGCCCCTGGGGAAGGTCAAGTTCCTAACCTTCTGTGAGAGTCTTGGTGTCGTGGAAAGACCCTATGATGTGGGTCCTATTGGACGATGAGCTCTGGGAGCTCTGTGGGGCTTTGGGGATAGCTTCTTGGAGCAATAAGCACTCATAATGCTTCTGCCCCACCCTTGTGAATATTGAGCTGGTTCGCCACTCATTTAATCTATGCCCCGTATGCATCCTACCCATTGAGTTCAGGGCTCATGGGAAGTACCTCTCATTTGGCCAATGAGGTGTGGAAAAGCTAGAGACTATTAGCAAAGACTGATGGACGCATCAGAGATTGCCGTACTCTCTATCTAGGATGGCATGGTCCAACCACTTGATCTGGGATCAAGATTTGTGAGGTCTGGGACCTCTGGACTGATTATGTCAGTCGTGGAATGATGTCTTTGTGACTGACCCACTTCTGTTCTGAAATAAAGAAGCCAGCAAAGCAAGTTTCGGCGGGATGACTCACGATGTTAATTGCACTAATAGATGGAGTTCTCCCTAGTTGAGAGGGAGTGTTAAAATTGGACAACTAGGTCCAAACTCCATGTTCTGATGCTCAGATTAAGAGGCTAATATTTTTGTTGGATTCCTCTTTCTGAGAGGTGTAAAATCCATATAAAAATAGTCTTAATCCGATGAGCAGAACTTATATTTTGAATTTATTATTCTTAATAAATTATATGTGCAAGGTCAGCCAGTTTTGTAATGTAGGCTCACATGCCCAACAGATGTGTCACACACCCTCATTGATGGATATATATATACAGGAAAAGTTGGAGAGAATTTGGAACACATCATAACTCACATCTTCCTCTCTCATCCTAAAAGTACGAGCTACCAGGAGGGTTGTTGTGACACATGCTGGGCTGGCTGACCAAAGGAGACTTTGCTGGTTGAAGCATCCTGTTGACCGCCGAAACGAACATATTCATTTTTCTTGTTTCTGATTTGTCTTCTGTAAGATCTGCTTATATTTTCTATCTGCATTTTGCTTATCTACTTGTATGATTGCTGTGAGAAAAGTGAAATTGCTCTTAGCATAGAACATCTACAAAACTTTACAGTTATATATTAATATATGTTTGTTATAGATTCTTACATTAGTTTTAAGAAGTGTATGCTATGATTGGTTTTCTTTGTCCTTTGTGTAGGAATCGACTTGGAGCCAGCTTAGAAGGAGTTCTTCTTGCCGCACGAAGATCCCCAAGCAAATCTAGAAGGAACCGAAGGTGATCCTCTTTCCATATACTGTCAATTTATGTTTTATAGATAAACATGTGTGTAACAGGTAGCCTTTGCAGATAATCTTATAGTCTGTCGAAGGTCCCGGGAAGGCCTTTGAGGGTAGTTTTAATCCTATGCATATTACCCCATAGCAGAATTGGCGACTCCATTGGGGACTATACATCTAGTTCGCGGTTACCCGGACTCCTCTCAGATCTTCTCTTTCTTCTAAAGCTTCCCACTTCTTCAAATCCTTTTCTGACTCACCATCTATCTTGTTGCATCCTGCAAAGTTGCATTCTCCTCAGAAACTCATCCTAAACACCCTTTGTTTGAGCTATTTCCTTCACTAATGCAGGTTGCTAGTCTACATATTTATAAAGCTATTTGACTATGCACATGGAGTGTTAGTGGCCAAACTAACTCTCTGTTTACAAAGAAATAAAGCATTAGTCTCCCATTTCAATGCTTTTTAGAAGATTCTGTGGACCAAAAGGGGGGGGAACTTGTCTCAGGGGCTAAAGTAAGATCTGCAATAGTATCGTGTTAACAAATTTGGTGTCTTGAAAATTTTATTTTTAAGAAAATGTTTTAGTTTTTCTCTCTTAAAAGACATTTTTTTTTGAAAGAAAAGCTGATAAAGTATATTGTTCCTTCTATCGAAATAGTTGTAGGCTGATTCATTTTGGTTTTCAGTAGTTGTTAGGGAATATTGAGAAAAGAAACTTTCGGTTATGCAAGTGTTGAATGGCTTTAGATGCACTAATGAATCCATGAATATGTGAAAAGATACATGTGTAGAATAAGACTTGTTTGCATAAGAAATTGAAAAAAAAATTCAAAGCATTGTTCTGCATGGTTTATTGAGTTGAGAGTCTCATCATATTCATACGTCAACACCCCTACTGAAGACAAATAATCAAGTACACTAAAATTTACATTAAAATCAATCAGTTACTCTTTTTTAGCAAACCAACATTAGCTAGATTACGACCTTGGGATAAGCATGTGAATGAACTGCCCAAGGTTGAAAATAAAAACTAGTGTCGTTAACGAGTGAAAAATCCTTCTGCACTCATATTACCAGGACGACTCCACTAACAACGGAGCGAAATAGGAGATAGCATCGGACTGTAATTGAAGGTGGCCTACCTTCTCTTACAACTCCTTCGGGCATTCTATGTATTGAGGGTCCCTTCGGGATTTCGGAACTAAGTCAGGGACTCAGGTATCCTGCCCACACAACGTGCTATCTATGACTATGCTCCCCCTAGTAATGTCTGTTATTTGAGGTATCTCTAGTGGCCAAAACTTCTAGGTACTTAACTAAGGTGACTAGGACGGGTTGTCCTGGTACCTCAAAAGGATGGATCTACTTTGTATTTAGTTTTTGGGAGGGTTCTCATCCTCATGAGAGTAATTGGCCCCTCAATCTAAGGTTTAGGCGAAGCTCAAAAGTAACTATAACAATACATTTGGCCATCCTTCTCTATTATTCATTGAGAGACTGGGTTTCATCTCTAGTATTCGGTGCTTATCAGATGTGGTAATTTCCCTATGTTTGCTGATTGACATATTTAGTGTATTTTTTCTTTTTAGGTACCTGAGTGCTATTATTTTCGAGACTTTAAAGAATATCACATTAAAATTTATCTAATAAAACTTAACAGTCACTGTGGCTACATCCAACCCTCATCGTCAATCCAGATGATTGTTAGGACTTCCTCCACTCATTGTGGAGGATTCGTCGAGTTCCACTGACTCGGATTCCTCATCTTCGAGGAATCAGTCTCCTAAATCGCACACGAGATCTGTGTGGACAACCGACGATTCCAGTTTGCTGAAGGATTTCTTCATGGAAGAATTTCTTCCTCATTTTAACACTCCACTTACAAATTTGTCAGATCCTATCATTGCTCTCGTGGTACCTGTACTTCCTTCTTTAGTAGGTGGATCTTTTCCATCTATCGTGTCAACGCCTCAAGGGTTGTGGAATTATAGAGAAACTGCTGGTCCTCTACCACTTCCCCATTCGATGGTCATCACAACACCAGTAATGTGGAATCCTGCTATCTCATTTGTCCCAGGTAGTGAAACTCACATAACACCCTCTATAAGTGGAATCCAGCTGATGCGAGGTTCTACTCCTATGGTGCGACAAAGAATACCTTCGACTAGTGCCACATATAGTGCTCCATATAACACTCAATGTGGTGCTATGGGTGCAGTTCCATTTTACCAACAACAAGGTCGGCTGCCAATGTATAGTTCCAACCCCTAGATTCAGATATCTAGGGCGGTTTGTAATATGCACATGCCGGTGGGGAATGTCACAATTCCCCCGCCGTTCTCAGGCATGCATGGACAATCGCTGATTGACATGATGTTCCCTCTGTAAATCAAAGCCATATGGTTAGTTCTGTGTCGGTTGGAAATCCACAAGGGATTCCCACCCAATCCATTGGGGCACCCTACTCAAAAACTCAGATGAGTCAAGGGGGCAACGCTTATACTAGGGACAACTTCATACCACAGTATCAAAATCCTCATGGAAATCCACTCTACAAAATCATACCACAAAGCAACTACTATACCACGCAGCCCATGTACACCATGGGGAACAAAACGATGGGAGGAGCATAGAGCTCCTTAGGTCATCCGTCATCACCATGGTCCGAGTCGGGGGCACCCAACAATTTGCCTTTTTTGGCAACATTGGATATTCTTGACTTATACAAGTTGACAAATGACCCCATCTACCAAAAAATTGTATACAAGTTGAAAAATGACCCCATCTACCACAACTTACAATGGTCGCCGATCCCACATAAAATACCGATGGACATTCCTAAGTTCGACAGAAAGCAAGGGGAGGATCTGGGCACTCATGTCACCACCTACCATCAGCGGTGTGTTTCTAACTCCATGGTGGATGATAGTGTCTGGTTACATCTTTTTCCCTGCACCCTCATTAGCAATGCTACAAATTGGTATATTTAGTTACCATGCATGTCAATGAATACCTTTGACACTTTAGCGATGGAGTTCCTAAAGCACTTTTAGTTACCTATCCGCTATGAGACAGGGACAAAACGCCTTACTTCGTTTCATCAGGATACCGCCACCCACATCTCCAATCATATCCATGAATGGAGAAATAGGTGGAGGTTAGTTAAAGCTCCCATCCCTGATTTCTCTTAACAGACTGGTTTTGTAAGTCGTTACTCCCACAAATCGCTAGAGATGTTGCTCTAGGTGGTGCGGTCATAGAATACCAATCCATACGTCTTGCCCAGCACTTAGATCTAATTTATTCACAGTCTGGCACTCTCTACGACATAATCCCCTATGATCCCAGTAACTCCAATCCTCCCACCACTCAACACCTTGGAGTGCACGCCAATAGGATCGTTGGCGCAACCTTTGGGGTCACTGTAAAACAACTCAGTGGTTCCGTTGCCAAGCTGGCAGTGGACACCTCTACCAAAGTGACTGCTCTTCCTGCCACTATGGTTAACTCTGTGCAGTCTACATAGAAATCTGATGGCAAGAACAAGAAGAATAAGAACAAGACTGCTCCTTCTGAGGAGCAGTCATCTAAGTAGTGCAACTCGAAACAGAAGGCAGCTGCGCCTACTAATGCGGAAAAGGATAAAGGCACCAACTATTCATGCAAACTCTGTCTTGAAGATGATGTAACCTAGCGTTGTCCATGTCTTCAAGAATGCATGGATTACCTTGCCAAAAGAGATTCCGGTAAGGCACCTGTTATCCTTAGAAATCCATTTCCTACTCAATAGCAGCAAAATCTCTTTGCCAACCAACTGCCACCCATGTCAGGGGGTAGCGATGGTTCGCAACATCCTTCAACTAGTGAAGGAAGTTTTACCATTTACACATTTGAAATGGTAGAACTAGCCACAGGAGCCAAATCTTATGGAGCTCATGTCGCTTCGGCAGCAGAACCATCCTCAGGTCAAAACCTGTTACCACCCAACAATCTACATATTGAAAGGTTGGTTGAGGACCTTGTAATTCGACCCCCAAAAGTGGCACTTTGACGCATAATGCACAATACATCTGCATGTGCTGCCCAACACTACAAAATCGTAGAGGATTTGGCACAAGTGCCATCGGCTATGTAGGTGCTCGAAGTATTACAAACATGCCCTAGCCAAAGGAAAGCTTTGCTTTCGGCTATCGGGGGTGTTAACCCTACGGATTCCATGCTTGCTATTTTCGACATGGACAAGTGTAAACCTCCCCTTTCACACCATCTTGAATTTCAAGTGCATATCACTTCGAAAGGTAAAGGTATACACTGAACTATCATCGACGAAGGTGCTTCAACCTACGTCATGCTGGCTTCATGTTGACTTGTCCTGGGTTCCCCAACCCTATCCCTACCGTCAAACTCCCGTAGAGCTTTCGACGTCCCAAAAGGATACTTAGCTAGTTCTCCCATCACTTTGGCTGGGAAAATGGTAACGGTGGACATAGAAGTCGTAGACAAGAAACTCAACTATAATCTGTTGCTGGGTCGTAGTTGGACATATGCCATGATGGCCATTGTATCCACTATCTTTCATATCATCCTATTTCCATTGGATGGAAAGGTCATTACAGTGGATCAGTTGTCTTTCTACACACCGGATTATTCACCATTACCAAGTGGCTTTGTACCCCTAGTAGGAGGTGTAACTTACAGTTTTGTCAGTATAGGTATCGATCTATTGAAGGCTTCCTCCCTGATGGGTTGTTTTCCTCTTTAGCTGCCACAGGTTCCAGAATCGGTCAACATGCTTTCATCAATTCCTAATGAACTGACCGATCCCTAGATCCCAACGACGCCTTTAGACCTTGACACATTCAGAGACCAGATGCTGCTGTCACCAGCTAAATCAGCCTACCAAGGCATTCAATCCACATCCACATCTCTGGTCATGTTGGCTATCGCTGACGGTACCACCCCCCTTCCCATAACTGCTCCTCCTTTAGATCCATGCAATCAACTCCCATCAACGGACGAAGCCATTCGAGAAATCATGAGTTTTGGAGAGCAACATTGGGATGATTGGCATATTTGGGGTTCGACATCTGATTTGGACATGATGCCTCTTCAAGTCCTGTCCTCTGACGCAAACAAAATCATTTCCCCACCCTATACAAGCATCCAAACTTTTGGGGTGGAATAAAGTATGGACGACACTTCCAGGTCAATGGCCATAGATATTTCAGTCATGACAGGCACCATGGAAAACACCCAGATGAGAGAAGATTGCAGTCTTGAGAAAATTACAAGCTCCACCTACCTACATGAGGAATTCCATGATGAATTTGTTTGGTCTCATGAGGAAATGGCTGACTTTAACCTGTTGTTTGTCGCACATGAGATCCAACGTTACGACGAGGAAAAACGAAATGGGTGGCCAATTCCTTCCCTTGAAATAGTCATTGAACCCATGCCCGACCCCACGACCGAAGAAAAATGCCTACTATACCTCAAAAAGTTGGATAAAACCTATCGAGATGCTGATTTGGCACTCACAGCTCACAAGGAGTGGGTACAAAACCAATTTGTGAAAGAGGTTAGGTTTTGTTTTTTCCAAGGGGGCGATTTCGTATTGCTCTATCATCCAAAATATAATCTCTTGGAGGCATGCATGCTTCAACCTATTTTGCTAGGTCCCTATGTCATAACGAAAGTCCTCCCCTCAGGGGCATATGAACTGCAGGACTGGGACAGAATCCCACTCAAGGAGCCCACATACGAGCTCTATCTGAAAAAGTATTGTGCCTAGTATTGCACTAGGCATGTGCTTTGTAATTTTATGTATTCATAAGTTTTGCTTACCTTTTTTGATGTGATTGGATTGTTTTGTTATTTAGTGGAATACTTGTATCATGCATTCTTCTCACAATGCAGATGTCGTCGTTGCCCTTAGCATATGTAGGATACACGGATGGTGCCAGTCATCACACATGACACATTACATCAGTTGCTTGGGTCATCTATACATCCGAGTCGGAACAATATTTCTCTGGGGGGTTCTTTCTTGGTATTGCCACCAACAATATTGCCGAGTACATGTCCCTTCTTTTGCTTCTCACAGAAGCATCATCAAGGGGCATCTCAAATTTGGTGGTCAGGTTAGACTCCCAGCTAGTCGTTATGCAATTGACAAACCATTATCACATCCATAATCCAGCCTTATTATGTAACTATCTAAGGGTGCGACTCTTGGAACGTCGATTTGAAATAATCACATATGAGCATGTTCCTCGAGAATTAAATACAGTCGCTAATTTGTTAGCTAACTATGTATTGGATTGGCATTTGTCTCATTTGTTATAGTAGCATGCATGGGAAGTAAAACATTTACTAAAGTTGAAAATTTGTCACAAAAACAACATTTTAAAACACGTTTACACCACAAAAGTACCAAAAAAATCTGTATATATATATAGATTGAAATCCAGTTTTTTACATAAAAATACTCCAAAACTTAGATGATTTAAGTAAAAAATGGCACAAAGCCCAACTACACACACTCATATGGCTACACCAAAACGCCTGCTAAAATGAACCTATTGCTCTAGAAAAGCTAAAACAACTCTAGATACCCTCCGAAGAGGAACCAAAAACCACTCAGGTACACTAGCGGTGTGTCGCTGCATATGAGCTAGAATCTCCTTCATAGGAGGGGGGGGGGTACCCATAGTCAAACCCTCTAGGTTCCTCAGAACCTCACGGAGACTGTCGGCATCACCCCCTCCAGTAAGTAGTTGGCCACCTCGTCGCACATAGCGAGGCTCGCTTGTAGGTCTTACTGGCGCCACATCTATGTTAAGCATAAAATTTTCATGTCAGTTCTTATTTCACGGTTAAAAAACATTACATATAAATTCAAAAGTAAAAAAAATACTTAAGTACTATCAAAATTATTCTCACCTTGAGGACCCCAGTTAGTCCTGGGCAGTAGCATCAAGTCTAGGTCACCGGTAAAGTCCATGCCTTCATAGGCATAGTCGTCAACAATCACTATCTGACTATGGAGCCACTGGAAGAACTCTTTGTCAACGAAATGCCAGAGTGGTCCTCCTCCTATGCGAGGATCAAGTGATGACCGCGAACCTGCCTTGGCTCCCTTGGATCAAAGGGACCTAAGCTCACCAGTGGGTGCATGACAGGTACCCTCTCAAGGAAAAATGAGACTATGATAGTACCATACCCAAAACTATGTTGGGTACGGGTCTTGCATGCTGTTAATTCTGCCTTCAATAGGCGAAGCACTGCTTCACACCAATTGAACATCTAGGGCTGGACACAGTCAATGGCAAACAATAGTTGGGCCTTTTTCGCTACGTGAGGACTCGTTGACCCCGCCAAACCCACAATCAAGCATAAAACGCCCTCATAGATCGAGATCAAATCCTCTCTATCAGGACTCTGTTGCTGACTAGTCCACTCTCATGGATGCAGTAGATCTGTACCAGCTCTGAAGTAGATCGATGATCTGACCTACCACTGGTGAGGTTTGCTTGTGCCCCATGGCACAACAAACTAGTCACAAAGTAAATGTCATCCCGGTCAATTTATAGCTCCTGATCTCCAATCCTGAACACTTGCTTGTGTTCATCCCAGCGTTGGATGATCCATCTCAGTAAATCCTCCTGTCCTTTCATCAGATCTAGCCTTGCATACTTCAACAAACCGCAGTTGCGCAATGCAAGTATGCAAGCTGAATCATTTTGCATCAGCAATTCCTCATTGTCATGGGCCCATTCTCTCCATAGGTGAGTCATTTCACCGTGAAACCTGCACAAAATAACCATTAAAAAAGTTAAAATGGGGTAAAATCACTTAAGGAATCCATGCATGAGGGTTTCAACTGTGCCCTACAACCCTAACGCCCCTCCTAGTGCTGCACAAGGAGGATTAATGCCCCCCGGTGGCTCGTACAGAGCGTTTAACGCTCTCCACTAGCCACCTGGAGGGTGTTAGTGCACAAATATGGCTCTAGGGAACCTCATATCTGCAAATCTCCACCCATAAAACTGATAAAAAAGGTTTAATAAAGCATAGAGAAAGGTTTTAGCTCTCACTTGGGACTGATGGCACGTCGAATGGTTGCCCGGATCTCCTGCAAAGGTCCACGGAAAATCTGCTCCTCTTTAGCTCCAGCAAGCTCTCACAAACTTCAAAATAGTGAAAATGATGCATGTGAAAGCTCAAAGCATCTCCTTATATAAATTTGAGAGACATGATTTTTTGAAAATCAGTAATGAGGATGTAGTCCATTCTAAATGATTTTTTTATCATGCATGAACCCAGATAATAGGAATTGCTGCCTTTTTATACTTTTTGCCGCTTTTGATGAAAGTACTTTCAGGAATGAAAAGCAGTGAAGCTGCATGCAATTCTATCAATAGAGAACTTTTTGAGATATTTTATTGCTCTTTAAAAAATATAAACATCTCCAAGTTTTCATTTTTGAGCTCGTTAAAAACTATCCAACAGTGGATAGAGCACTTTTGGAGACATTTTATTGTTGTTTAAAGAATATAAACATCTCCGAGTTTTCGTAGTTAAACATATATACCGCAATCAGTAAAGCACTTTTAGGGATATTTTATCACTCTTTAAACAATATAAACATCCCCAAGTTTTCATCATTTGCACTCGTTAAATATATGCAATGATGGTCAGAGAAATTTTTGTGATATTTTATCACTCTTTAAAAAATAATAACCATATCTGAGTTTTTCATCATTTGCACTCATTAAATATATGCAAATGTTGCTCTGAGCACCTCTTTTTTCATCTTTTTCCAGCTCATAAATTGAAAAATACCAATAGAGCATCCTTTCTAGGCACTCTTTTCTTACTCTTTAAACTGAAAAAATCCCGAGCTATAACTTGCTGCTTGTTAAACATGCTAAAGACGACCCAAGCATTCTTTCAGGTAATTTTTCTAGCTCATTAAAAAATGAATAATTCAGAGTTCTTGTTACAGAGCTTGTTAAAGTGTCACGACAAAACACGAGTTTCGTCCATCGCCTCATACTCGTAACAAAATGAGGTCAACATCTATTGGAAAAAGGTTTCTCTTTATCCAAGATCAATAGATTAAAATGCGGAAAAGTAACCGATCCGGGTATACTATTAACCTTTTGTCGCACTTGGTTAACATCTATGACAAAGGGACCACCATGGAGTCTCTCTTTACGATCTTTTCAGACTCTCTAAAGATGAAAAGACCACCGAGTTGTCTAGTTTGGACTCTTTAAATACACAGACAAGATATAGAGTTGTTGTTTTTACGATACTTTTCAGACTCTTAAAAGATGAAAAAATCGATGAGTTTGCCTGTCTGGACTCATTAAACTAATCAGATAGGGAAAAGAGTCGTTCTTTTTGTGATAATTTTTAGACTCTATAAACATGAAAATATCAATGAGTTTACCCGTCTGGACTCATTAAAAAATCAGACGGGGAAAGTGGACAATACAACTGTATCCTATATTCGAAAGCGTGGTTTGGCAACAAACGTTCCCTTGAACATGGCACACCCTTAGATAAACCTTCATTTTGATAGCCTCTCAATATGAACCCTACCAACCTATGAGATTTTAGCCTATATACCCTGATGTCATTGCATCTCCGTATCTTAAAACACTTTGTAGTTTTCATGAGTCTAGTGTTGTTTGGTTAAAACCATTTTCGTGCCTTCTATTGTTCAAGGGTCCCTACTTGTTTCCTCTATCAACTGATCCTACATATCCTTTCATCATGCCCTCCGTTGTTTAGACCCAAAAGCTCAAAAAATTATTCAGAAAACAAAATCATTCTTGTCCAGTTTCGTGTCGATTGATGTAGGACACGTCATTGCCTACCTTTCAACAGGTTCCCTCCTATCGACTTCAACACTCTATCTAGGAAGATAACCCAGAAACACATTCAGTGCCTTGGTGCTTGCAGAGATTAGTGGTAGGTTACCTTGTGCTTGATCACAGGTTTTCATTATTGGCTCCTGGTTAAGTGATTCTACGAGTGTTTGACGACAAAAAATATTTCACACTTGCTAGTTTGCACTGTGCATCTTGGAGACCATCACAATTATCGGTGGCCTTCCTCGCATCTGTTAATGGTCTCCATTATTGGCTGGTAATCAGATGATTTCGTGCATGTTCGACATCAACACATATTATCACATGTACCAATCTATTCTGTTTGGTGAAGTGAGAATCAAGACCTTGGGTAGAGGCTTGTATCATTCAGCCTTGTTTCCTCTCCCAAGTTGTGGATATTATTATTTGGAGATAGCTTTTTCGAGATGATCTATTATGACACTGGATCCGCCATGTGCCATATTTTCGGCTAGCATTGTTATATCTCCGAGGAGAAAATTACTCTGACATAGCTACTGAGCATGGGAATGCCCGACTCAGGACATGATTTTAGCAGTTTATATATATGTATCTATGTTGTATTAGGTTTTCCTTGTTGCCTGAAACTTCTCTCTCTCTCTACAAAGATTTTTGATAGCAAATTACATTGTTTTTTCATAAAGTATTTCGGCCATCGTCTCTACCTCTGATCTCATACTTTATGGGGCATCTGTTATAGGACAAATTGAACTCCTAATCAACTCAGAGGTGAAAGTAAGGTGACTAAAGAAATGACCAAAATTGAAGGCCCAAAATCCACACTAACGCTCTCTATACACTGACAACCTGCTTTATAAAGCTTGTTACCAAGCATAAAGGAGCATTATTCACCCTGCTAACTCATGTTGTTAGACCATGGGGAGCATTAATGAACTTAAGTGATGTTAAGAAGGTCATGCCAACGAACCTGCTCATAAATATCTAGTTATTAAATCCCTAAATTTGTGCAAGAAAAGCAAGGAAACTCCAAAAATCAAGATATTTGGAGAAATTCTATCCTGAGAATGAAGGAAAATGGGAAAAAGCTTGTAAACAAGGCAGGTTCATGGTTTTTGCCCTAATGAACTCTAGATGGAGCTTGGCAGTGCTAATTTGATTGCTACATAAGCAATGAGAGGGCCAGTGCAAAAGGGTCGGAGCATTGGGAAGGATAGCTTATAGAGCTGTTGTGAAACTGTCATATTCTTGAAGGAGATAGCTGAAAGAAGGAGAGAGAGAGCGGAAGAAGGGGTAAGGAAGGTTGATGCAACGGATTCTTGTAATCATTCTTCCATTTTGAATATAGAACTACAGTTGTGTTCCCTACTCCAAAGTGTCAGTGATATTGTTCATTTATTTGTTCATTCTGATGCTTGTCAAGTTGAGTAGTTAAGTTATACATTAATATATGTTTGTTACATATTTTTACATTAGTTTTCAGAAGTGTGTGCTGTGAAAGGTTTGCTTTGTCCTTTGTGCAGGAATCGACTTGGAGCTGGCTTAGAAGGAGTTCTTCTTGCCACACGGAGATCCCCAAGCGAATCTAGAAGGAACCGAAGGTGATCCTCTTTCCATACCCTGTCAATTTATGTTTGATAGATAAACATGTGTGTAATAGGTAGCTTTTGCAGATAATCTTATGGTCTGTCGAAGGTCCCGAGAAGGACTTTGAGGGTAGTTTTCATCCCGTGCATTTTACCCCATAGTAGTTGACCTGCTCATACGACATCCTTATCATCTTACTTAATCATGGGGATAGGTGGATATCATTATGCCGATTTTGAACTACCTATCCATGCATTTTGTTCCTCAACTAATGTTTAGTAACCTATAGATTCTTCAAGTAAGTTGTAGAATCTATCATTAGCTACATAATTGATTTAATTCGGTAGCTTATGCAAATATTAAATTAAATAATAAGGAAACAATTGAACTATGAATAAAATATGATTAAGTACTTTCTTTTGGCAATAACCTTGTAAGATGACACCTTATTGATATTTTTATGGCCAAAAAGGGAGGAAATGGAGTTTAAGGAGGATGTCAAAAAGGGAAAATTTTGGTCTTCAACATTGCCCCACACAGAATATATTGCATATCCTCATGCACAAAATTTCAAAATTTTGTGACCCATTCTATCACTGAGCACCCCCTGAGGCTTGAGAAAGAACATCTAAATATTCTCTACTTTTCTGCTTCTCGTTGCCATCCTTGGTTTCTTCATTAAAATCCTGCATTGCAAACTCCTAATTTTACTCTTGAGAAGTTTATTTTTAGCCTTTAAATTATTGATTTTCTTGTACCCATGGAAAATGCATAGGAGAATATTATCGTTTTAATTCATTTGAATGTTATTTTGTATCTTCATTGCTTCATGTGCCTACTTCAGATACTTTTTTAACACTTATAGTTCATAAATTTCCTGTTTGAGAGAATTCTTAATTCTAGATTCTTCTAGAGGGCTGAAATGAACTTATTCACTTACAATTTCTTCTTGATTTGAGGATAAATCAACATATTTATCTTAGGCTTTCTGTTCAAGAGATTTTATATAATCATAGATTTCTTGTTGAACAAGTTCAATTTCTGGGGTCTTTCTTGTTGGACTTGTGATTGGTGATCGTATTCTCTCTTCTTCTTCTTCTTCTTCTTCTAAATCAACAAAACTTGGAGACTATTTAATGGCCGATTTTATAATTCGTGCACTTCTTCATGATGGCTTTTCAGCAATGAGAGCACACTTTTTCTTGATAATTTTGTGTTTCTTTGTTCCTTCTTTTGATGGGCCTTCATCTTTGCTGATGGATTTATTCTTTATAAGATTATTTAAAACATTTGCAAGAAGGGTTTCATCATCATAATATTTTTGCGTATGCCCATCTTGTGGTAATTCGTTTGCAAGTAAGTCTTCGTTTTGAAGCTTAGGGTTTGAGGGAAATTTCTGTCAGCTTGTTCTTATTTTGGAAGTGGGTTCATCTTGCTCAGCTTCTTTAAAATCATTTTGAACTAAAAATTCCTCCCAATTATCCCCTTTAATCCTCAAATGATCTTCAATTAAATGTTTTACTAACCCGTAATGATACAGAGCACTATCAATAGGTTCCATTTTCCTTTGGATGTTAGCGGCCATTTTTCTTAAACTATAGAACAACAAATATGGAAAATTGATTACAATGCCATTAATAAAATGCATAATCAACTGAGCATGACAGAAGAACATATTCCCAAACCTACCCTCATAGGTTATAAACTCAGAATAATTAACAATAAATTTCTCCATTTATTTTTTAAAGCTATTACTATAATTCCTTTGTTAAAAATGGATATGTCCATACCTAGGTTTTTAAGGAAGATTTCCCAGTCTTTTTCTTTGATTTTCCTACTTTTAAACCAACTTTCCCTGATTATTGGTAATCATGTAGCTTCCACCATAAACAAATTTGTTAAGACCAACCTAATATCTCCAATTATTGCTTCTATCCCATCATAGGCCCACACAAATGACTTTGTGACCTCCTTGTCATGCCAAACAAACTTCTCAAAGAATTGAAACCATCGTGCCTATTTAAATTGCTGCTTCACCTATGGGTAGGCTTCAAGAAACTTGGTCCCATTTGGCTCAGAATGCACCATAACTCCCATGTTGAGGAATTTTCAGTCATTAATTTCCCTTTTTGACAGGATTATGGAGTGTAGAGGGGACGATATTTTGGTAGCAGTTGAGATGTTTTTGGCAGAGAAAAATGAAACAAAGCCGAAGGAAGTGGGATGTAATGCAAAGGAAATGGGATAGTGTATAGGAGAAATGGGATGATATATGGAGGAAGTGGAGTAAATTCAAACGATGGGAGTATTTAATGACTCATTCAAATCTTATAACAAGGTATGGTTATTAATTATTGTAGATTGGATCATAACAACCTTTGTCATGTCATGACAAGGATAATGATTATGTGAAATGGTGACGGTAACATTCATTTACAAATAGTCATCTATTTATATCACAACTCAAAGTTTTTCCTTTATTATTTTACTAATATTTACATAGCTTACATTTTTCCTTACTAATTTTCTCTTTTTGTAGGTTTCTTAGGTTGCTTTGGCTGTGATCACCATTTAGGTTGCTTTGGCCATGATATTCATTTGCTTTGGTTGTAATCTATCAAGTCAGCTATGGAATTTCGTGAGAGTTATAGATTATTGACAATTCTGTAGCTATCTTATATCTCCAAAAGAGGAATAAACGAAATGGGACAAGAATATTGAATTTAAAGAAAATCAGGTTTATATTGTATAAACGTGAAAACCAACATTGTTGGCATGTTCATACAGTGAAAACCAAGAATTCTTGGCAACCTAGATTATATATATATATATATATATATTTTTTTTTTTTTGCAAGAAAAAAAACTAAATTGCAATCTAAGTTGGAGAGGGAGGAGAATCTCTAAGCAAGTTCAAATCAAGATTACTTTGTAGATTTTAGATAAACTCTTGCTTTGTCAATGGTTTATGATATATTCGTAATCTATGATAATTTAGAAAGAAAGTGACTTTTTATTCATCAATGGTTCTAATTCTGAATCCTCCATTATAATAGACAGTTTCAATCTCATAAGGACCAAATCAATGAGTTTGAAATTTTGCTTGAAAATATTTAAATTTAGAATCAAAATGCAATGCCCAATCACTCAAATGGAACTTCTATTGGGAAGGGGTCCCTAGGGTCAGTTAAGTCACGTTTTGAGTCCATTTTGAGAAAATTTTGTAATATTCTTTCGTAGAGAATGTAAAGTCTCTGTGAAATGTGGAAGCAATGCACGAAGCTAGTAGAAGTCAAAGGGATTGTAGTCCCTTAGTTGGGTAGGTGATAGAGTTCTTTTGAGACCCACCCATGGTCCACAGACCATGGTATTGTAAATAAAATGCTATATATAGTTGAGTCATAGAGAGTCTAGGAAGGGATCATATAGTAAATAATGGTTATAGAGGCATGGTGCTAAGGCATGAAAAGTATCTTTCTTGTACTTAGGCGAAAGGGGAAGGCTCCTATAGCTAAGTTTGTGGAGACCTTGGTAAGTCCACAGGCTGAGTGCACCGTCCCCTACATCTAAGTGCATAGTGAAAAGAAGTTTGTAATTGAATGCTTATACTTAATAAATACTGTTTTGGGCCAAAATTGATGCATCCTGTATCATATTATTTACTTCTTGTAAGTTCATGTATCTTCACTCTGTGATATATTTTATATGAATTAATGCTTGTTTACTACGCGAAAGTGGTAGATCTATAACCTTTATGCATGATAAGTACAATTAAGTACCTTCGTGAAGATTTGGAATTCGTTTAGATAGATTTACAGTATATATCTATTCGGAAGGATTAGAGCTACGCGAAGGTATATCTAAGCCATAGGGACTTCATGAAACCATCACATAGGCCTCTCGATGCAGAAAACTACTTCTAGCATCCCCCAATACTACTTTGGGTGAGGCTGCAACCTACGCTATGAAGGTTGTTGTTGAAAGGGCCAACAGTTAGTGTTTTGTTGGTTGGCGCAGATAACATTGAACCTAGGTTAAGCCCCATCAAGCCAACAAATGGTTCCATTTCTGGGACCACGATCTACCTGAGGAATGTGTGATGTCAAATAAGTGGTTCCCTACTAAGAAGGAAATTGAGAAGTGGATCGATCGAAATTTTCACACATTTGTAGCTCAGGATAACAAAAACATGTGTTTATCCGAGGAACAGTGGTTGAATAGATACCTGTAAATCGACGAAAACAAAGATTTTTTTTGTTTCTTCCCTTGTGAATTACACGAGTGGCTATCAAAATTAGTGGACAATTAGGGTATGTGGAGGCTTGATGGACCTATTATGTGGAATCTAGAGCTAATGAAGCACCTAGAAGCTTCAAAAAATAACATCAAGTGGGTCGTTGATCATTGGATTGATCGTATCTTAGGAGGGTTTGTCACTAAACTTGTGATTGATACAACCATCATCTATAGTGAAGAATAGCACAGGGTCTTCAAGGGACCACGAGGAAAGTAATTAAAATCTCTGAAAACTTGGATTAAGATGTTGTCGCATGAACAATGAGTTATTTCATTACCTTGATGTTTTGTACTACGTGAAGCGGAAAAACATTCAGAAGGAACAAAGAATCATGCTCTAAATACAGTTTGCTGATAGGATCCTCTTCCAGCGATGACGAAGGAATTATTCTAGGTACACTGCAAAGGACACTACAGATAGTAAGTCAGGGTATCCACAAGATACCTCACCGATCCACTCCACCTCCACTTCCACCTCCACCACATACACCTACACCTTCACCTCCACCTCCACCTCCACATCAACCATTCAACATGGTGAATGCAATGAAGATGTCGATCTTTAAAGGGGTAGGTAGCGAAGACCCCAAGATATTTTATTTTGTTGCAATTGCTGTGTGGACAATGCAATAGATTGGCGATGATAATATAGAGAAAGCATAGCTGGTCACAGTGTTGCAGGGTAAGGTGCTGACTTTGTATAGTAAATTCTCTCAAGATAGACCTGGTGCGACATTGGTAGAGACTCAGCAAGCATTGAACAATGAGTTTAAGAAGCCTAAGTCTCAGGTGCAATTTGTAACATATTTTATGGAGATACAGCAAAAGGTAAATGAGTCCTTGTGGGATTTCAATCAGATGATAAAGTGCTTGATCTGATAGGTTAATATGAATATCAATGATGATCAACACAAAGACTGGTACATTGCTTCATTGGTTCCTCATCTGAGACTACGATTATTATAGTAGCAGATAGGAACTCAAGTAGAGGCTGTGGAGATCGTGATGAGGTTGGAAGCCTTGCTAGTATAGGATACTAACATTAGAGTACAACAGATTTAGTCACAGCTGGCAAGCCTGCACATGGAGTTGAAAAGCTTGAAGATAGGCAAGGAAGCTTAGCCAGAGGTGTGCACTGAAGTCTCGTGTATAAAATGCAGAGACAAGGGATATGATAAGTATCACTACCCTGTTTATCATAATTACTTGATCGGAGGAGGTCCTGTGTCTCTAAATCCCGATAACATTGTGAGACCAAGCACAGGATTACCATTATGGTGCTCTATCTTCTAGATAGCGGGGAAGCACGTGACTAATAATTTTCACCTCTTGCAAAAGTTTGTTCAGACACCCCTACAATTGTTTTGTACTTTCTAAAAATTGGTTGGACATGATGAGCAAAACCGCCAAAGTTATGATGGAGTGGACCGCTACATATTGAATGCTAGCAGAAAATCAGCCTTAGGATTAGGGAACGAGTACAGTGTGCAGAGGATTTCAAGACTGTGGAAGAGGAAGAGGGGGAGGGACTGGCAGAGGTTGTCAAAAACTCATTTGTTATAATTGTGGTGAAGCAGGACATTTTACCCATGACAATGAGAACCCTACGCATCCTTCTTATCAATATTGTAGATAGTTTGATAATGTGGTAGGAGATTGCCCAATGTTGATTTCCAAGATGCAGGAGAAAAATATGCAACAACCTATGCAAAATATATAGATGATGAGGGTAGAGCCTCGTGAAGAGGATCATAGCATCAATATCGTAACGTGCAGTGGTATGGCCACAAGAGAAGATAAGGGAAGTGACCAGAAGCTGAAGAATGGGTGCACAAGGCTGCCAAAAAGGAAGTCATATTTGATCTCAACTGGGCTAGAGAAAATTTTATGGGGTTCCAAGAAGAATTTTGCTGAAGCTTCTACATGAGGGAGTCAAGGAAAATCAGCTAGAAACAGTGAAGTACAGGATGTGGATCCCTCACTATTGGCCACATTTCTGAAAACTTGTATGAAGTTGTTGTGGGATAAGAAGGTGGCAGAAGGGTTCCAGGAGCTAAATGATAACTGTACAGGCAAAATCAAGACTCCTCCCGAGCAACACGGTGTGAGGAAATTGGTTAAACATAAGAAGAAAATAGGGTGCAAAATGAGGTTGACTGCGTAGATTGGAGAGTATGAAATGGATCAAGTTATCCTCAATATAGGATATGATGCGAACATATTGCCTAAGCAGACGTGGGAAGGGATGGAGAGACCTGTGCTACAATGATCCCCTATATAAATACGCATGGCCAATCAGCAAAAAATCATTCCTACAGGGTGCCTATATGGGGTAACAATCAACATTGAAGGAGCAAGCGCTCTAGCCAATTTTGAAGCAATTGAAATAGTGTATGCATCAATCCCTACCCTGCGCTATTAGGGATTGATTGGGCCTTCGACATGGATGTCGTAATTAACTTAAAGAAGTGAAGGATGACATTTGAAAGGAAGGCGATGGAAGTTATTGTACCACTAGATCCTATGGAGGGAGAACGCTACACTAAACCCATCCATGACTATGTGGAGGATGATGACTTGGATCAATCCTACTGTATATGGGTGAATTGCATGGGATAAGGATAGCTCTTGTACCTTAGATTCAGATGAAGAGCTCAAAATCTAACAAAATAGATTGCATGAAGTTTCCACGCTACATTGCAATATGATGACAACACCTTTGCGGTTCATGTCAACGGAGGTAACGAATCTTCCACATTATGATGGCTTAGATGAAGTTAGTTTATTTTTAGATAAGTTTGGAAGGGAGGTGCCAAAAGAGCATCATTTCTAGGCACTCGTGTTGGCACTACGTGCTATTCCTACCCATTGGTGGGGTACGCATAAGGATAGCATCGCTGACTACAAGGAATACAATCGAATGATGAAGTTGAGGTTTGGATACGCTAATACCCATATGACTGAAAAATACAATGCAATGGATGATCAATGTGAGCATTTTGCACGATGGACTAAAGCTTGGGGAGAAGAGCCACAACCAGAATGGCTGCATATCTTTTGTCACACCTTAGATACTATTCCAATGAATTGGTGCTTGGAAATAGAGTTATGCCATGGGACAACCAAATGGGATATCATGAAAGGAAAGATTCTTGTTAGCTTTCAACTTTGAGGATTTTTGGCTTGTTGGGGCTTGACCCAGGTTCAGAGGTGATTTAGACAAAAAAATCTTGGTACCATTAGCCCTTTCGATAATAGCCCATGGAGCTTGGACTAAGGTCTCACCCGAAGTAGTATGGGAGGGTGCTAGAAACAGGTTTCCATACCCTGGGGATGTCTGATGGGTTTAAGTGGTTTGCGGCTCAACCTTGCACGCATGTTGCTATGCACACTTACCCGTACCTCACAGCCTGAGATGTTACCTTGGCGCAACTCTACTCGGGGGCCAAATAGTGTTATTAGCCAAGTCCTTACTAGTAAGTAGATATTAGTTGATTACCTTAGCTTATTTGTATGCTTTCGGTTATACTTTAAAATATTCACAATTCATATAAATGCACACAGTAAATAAATAGTATAATCACGAATGACATCAAATATGTAATAACTTAGAGCAAATGCACATAATTGGTAACAAAACATTTCTTTATTAATCTCTTCTCTAGTTACAGACTCAACTCTACCCTGTGCACTCTATTGCAGGGGTTTACACACTCAGCTGCAAACTCTACTAGGCCTCTGCGCACTCAGCTACAGAGCCTCTTCCTACTACTATGACCCAAGATACACTTAGACACTTGCTCTGTATTTCTATCTCATACTTCGCTCTAACTTCCTAACATATTTTTACACTTAGATCTTTGTTCTATTTATACAATCCCATGGTTTGCGGTCCATGGGTAGGCTGACATTACATTCAAACTTAGGGTAGATAGCCCTATGAATCTAACATACATTTAGCGCTCGCAATTTGTGGAGCTTTGCAATAATATCACTCAAAACTTGGGCTTTGAGCCCCAAAACATTCTGTGGGGGCATTGCATGCCCAACAGGCCCCCAACACAAACATCATGACTGACCCTCGAGTCACTATGTTGGCATGACAATCTTGGCATGGAGTCCCTCCAACTACTCTCGAACGGTACTGATGTCGGTAGTGCACTAAGCTCATGTTTGTTGAACCTACTGCATCTGTTCTCCTTAGACCTCCATTTCCATCATGTTTCCCTGTATCTATGCATGCATCCCCTGAATGTGTGCATGCTTCCCTTCAATATTTGCCATGATTGTGAAGGCCTTATCAATCCATGGCTGAATGTGTGCTTTGAGAATCGCTTCCTTATGGGGCACAACATCGACCTGCTCCTTTAATGCATTGGCTTGCTGCATCCTCCCAAGCTACTGAGTGATGACAACTGTTAATGTAATTCCTCTGATACTATCATACTATTATTGGAGTTCTCACGCCTTTTTCTCCCGTCACTGGATGTTGGGATCCTCTTGCAATGTTGTGAGGACCCCAAGCGCTTGTTCCAACATGTCTTCCAACCCCGTTGTAATAGTGCTAGCGCATTGTTCTCTGATCTCTGGGGGAGTGGAAGGCTATGCCTTCAACCGCAGCTCGACGATCTAAAGATTCATCTCCAGCTAAACCTTTGTCGTCTCTTCTCTGGCCTCGTGGACTCCAATTGCCAAACTGTGGATCCGCACTTCTACCGATAGATCTGCTGCTATAGCTAGCTCCAGGATGTGTTGGCAAGTGTCATCTACCATCTGTACCAATCGTTGATTTTGCGACACCAACTCGTCGCGTTGTAAGTTGGGTTATTCCATGTTGATATTTTGTTCACTAAGAACTTGTATCGCGTGGTTCTCCCTAGCGCACAGCTCTGTTGTGATCCCATATTGTAGCCGATATAGTGTTTCCCAGGGAAGGGCATCCAGATTAAGGCCAAAGCCTTTCATCATGCTAACCAACAACCGATCCATCGCATTTGACGACACTAGTGCTCCCTCTAGAAACTCTAGTGTTTTTTCCATCGTTGCGTGCAACATCTTCTCTGCTGTTGAAGTTCCTGTTGCGACGTGGGTTGATAGGGTACCTTTTTGAGGGGGCCACACCTGTAACTCCTGAAGTTGTGCCTTGAGGGCCCCCAACATAGTCTAATTCTCCTACATAAAATATTGAAGCACTTCACTAGTGACATCGCGGATCGTCTCATCGATTTCATGGAGATCGCCTTCGATTAAGGTGATTGGGTCAATGGCCAACTTCGAGGCCTTGACCTTATTCCTTGGGCCTGATCTCTCTATGATGTGCAGTCGCTTTAACTTTGTGGACACGGCCCATGGGTCTATTCTCCCTTCTACTATTTTTGTTTTCTCTACCCCCTTCCCTGAGGATGTTGCTTGGCCCTCATCTGCCTGTGATGTTGCTGCCTCTGCTACTGCTTCTACGATCTTCTTCTTCTATGTGGCTTTCTGTGCTACATGTCATACTGCCGTTACCTTAGTTGCTCCTTTTTCGTTCCACCTTTTCTCTGTTAATTGAATGACGCGTAGCTTAGCATCATCTCTTTTCTTCTGGGCTGCCACCTTCTCCAGTTCTGCCAGGTCTGGAGCATGCCATTCAGGAGGCCATGTCTCCAAGAGAGTAAAAATAGTGTCTTCACTGGCTACAAATGGTAGCTTCATCCACTGCTTCACTGGATCGTTTCATTCCTTGATATAGATGTTGTGCATATCAACTTTGAAATTTACAATACTTTGTAGACTATTGTGCACTGTAGGTGATAGGTGCAACCTCCTATTGATCCACATCCAGATGCTCGCCTCCATGAGTAGCAAAAAAATTTTGATGTCACAAATCCATTTCGCATCCTTGGCTTCCCAGAGCGAAGCATACTTTGCGGCCTCTAGTAACTCTCTGTCAATGTTGGGGAACTGACTGTCCTCCAGCAGTTTTCCCGTTACTAGCAATATGGATAATAGCAACCACGCATAGTGGAAGGTCTTATCTTGCTCCTGGGCTTCGCGGCAGTTTATCAAAAATTCCTTGTAGAGGAATTTGGCCCAGTTGAACTGGAGCTCTTCTGCACATTGCTCACCCAATGTGACCACTGGTGTCGATATCTCATCGGTGCAGTACTTTCTCATAATTTTGCTGGCCAGGAGTTGGGTCGCTACGTACACCCCTTTGTCCTTGATGTTGGAGATAACGTAGCCTTGCTTCTTCTTCTCTAGTGTATATTTCACCTTCGTGGCTTCTGCGAGAGCGAAATCACTACCTTTTCTGGCTATAGTTGCGGGGTCCTTTCCTTTGTAGGGGAGCTAAGAAATATGGTGTGTTAGAAAATTATATATTACGGAGCAATGGAACACATAAAATATTGTAGAAATATAAACACAAAAAACACATAAAACAAGAGAGACACAGATATACGTGGTTCACCCAGTTTGGGCTACATCCACCCCGAACAACCAGTCCTTCCTTTTTATTATCTAGCAAAATGAAGAGACACAACCTACAACAGATCTGCTGTAATATCCTCTATTTTCTCTCACAGTCTCACCTCTCTGTTTCACGCTCAGAGAATAAACATCTAATACACAGCCTCAAAATACAATATCCTCACACATAGAGAGGGGTTGCCTTCTAGGGAAAAAACCCTAAACTAAACATAAGTTCTACCGTCAGATCATCAGCCTAATGAACGACCTAAATTGACTAGAAATTACTATACTTTTACAAGGCAATTTTACATTTGTTTTTAGCTTCGGGGGCACTGCCCCCGAGCCCTCGCCGGGGGACCGCTGGCCCCTGGACCCCCCAGCCAGGGGGGATCGCCCCGCCTGGACCCCCGCGGGGGGACAAATCCCCCCCGCACCCCCCCCCCCCCCCGCGTGGAGGGGTGTACAAACTTCCTAGGGTATACATCCGGTTGAAACAAATACCTCTGAACAATCATGCTCCACACACAACACAGTGAATGAGGTCTACCATGATGGGAATAGGCTCCTCCAGCCATAGATACCCATCATGCACCAGGCAAAGTAGCTGCCTGATGACGAAAATGGTGATGGGTGCATGGTGGAAGTGTGGTATCCATAGCAAGTTGAACAACCCAACATTTTCCACACCGTGTAGCCATTTTTGCGCCTCTAATGTGATCACCGCCCCCTCAGTGTTTTTCTTCATTAAGCTCCCGATCTCTAGGTGCGGGAACTTATCACTGTCAGCGAGGTCCCAGTGTTCAAATTTCATGGTTGGTATGTGGCCTAGGCGCATTCCTTCAAACACAATGCCATTGGGGAGGAATGGGGCCTAGAGTGAGCATTTCATTTCATCCAGGTTCTTCAGCACTTTGGTTTTCCCTTTCTGCGGAGGGACATATGCTGGTAATTTTTTTACAAAGTGCAATGGTTGGATATCCTTCTCTGCTTCTTCTTTTTCTTCCACTATGGCAATCAGGGCATGTAAGTCTTCTTCTTCCTCATTTGTTTCTATTGCGACTTCTTTCCCTTTCTCTTCTATGGATAGTTTATTGTCCCGCGGATTCCTCGGGGACATGTGTACTAGACCCATTGCCTGTTTATCCTTCTTGGGCCTTGGTGTTCGTGGTGATTTGGGGATTTCTGTGACAATCCTGACACTTTTTGGAACATCCTCTACCATTTGGGTCTACCCAACCTTGCCAGTGGTTACCTCTTCAATTCCCAACCCATCCTTAGTGGTAGTCATCATCTCTAGGTTGTATTTTGTCTCTTGCGATCATGGGGGCTCAATTATCGCTCGGCTCTCAATGCTCTATGCTCTACTCAAGTGCTCAATTCTCAAATGACCAAGTGTTGTTCGCTGGCGAGCCCTTTGAGTTTTATAATGCCTTTCGAATTCAAATTCAGCCATTCCCCCTAATTTTGGGCCATTAATGCTTTCTTGGCAGCAAATTTTCCCAAATCTTGCCCACAACTCGCATCATAATTGCCAGTTGCCTGCTCCATTTGGCCTCAAATCGAACATCCCATCATGAATAGTGACACCAACGATCACTTCCCAGCCAACCCGCGCAGCATCGTAGCCCTCCATGCACGGTTGCAAGCCTTCTGATGTTTTGATTCTGTGCACATCTCCCATATCGTGCAGCTCCTAGGAAAAATATTCTATAGTCTCGCACACCCTTGCAACTACCTGGAGCGCTAAGACTATCCTTCCTACAGCTAGTCAGGTGATCGCACCACCCTTGCAGGGCTCCATCCTGTGATCTATCATAGTTCGTGGAGAATACCCATCTTCCATTGTGGTGATTGGAATCATACAGTTTACTACTTGTAATGTGCTATCCTCGTCACTTCATTTGGTTATGTGCGGTCCAAGCCATGGCAACAGACTAACCAGTTCACGACGATAGTCATTCAACTTGTTGGTATGCTTGTACGCACCTTGCTTTACCATTTCTGGCTTTTCGACGAGAAATTTTTTCTTTATTTCATCTTCCAATTTCTTGACCTCTGCGTCCATCAAAGCAATTTTCTTCCTTAGCCATACTCTATCTTTTTTGAGTTCGTGAATTCTAAAGTTTCCCCATCAGATTTCTTCCTCAAGTCTTATATGTTATGTTTTGCATAGTTTGGTGATTTCATTGTTCTAGTCTGCGCGGACCATCGTATCTATGGGTGTTGTCAGCTTCACATGCTCCACAGGGACTACATCCTCTACTTCATACTTCAGCTTCGGAAGCGCTTGCGCGGTCATAGTTCTGCACATGGCCCTATAAGCCCATACAAATCCTAATACGCACAGGTCCCAGTCGGTGCGTCTCACATGGTGGGCCCTGTTCAGCACTTCGCACACCTTGTCAAATGCATCCCTATGTATGGTTTTTGGCACGCTAGGTTGTGTCATCCTTCACCGTTCGTGCACTTTTCTTGCCTGCTTCTACTTGTTGTCCCTGTTTCCTATCATGAGAGTGGTGTGCATTCGTGCGAGATGCCTACCATACGCTTGTACCCATCTGGAAAGGTGGGTACACAGGCTGTTTTGTCCACCCTGCCTGGCTTCTGTTCTTATCTACAACTTCCCAAATTTTAAGCGCATCATATTTCTTCATTCATGCCAGTCTCCGAAACTCTGGTGGTGCATACCCCACCACTTTGATGGCATAACCCACAGTGCCCATTTCAAAGCATCGAACTACTACTGTTTTGGCACTTCGCTTTCAAATTTGTTTAGAAATTCATCTACTAGTGTCAACCCATCATACATTGGCAGATCCCTTACCTCTGTTTTCACGCAGTGCAACGATCTTACCATCATGTTGCAATTGGATGTGGTTAACTCGTGTAACCATTTCTGCTATTGTTCTATTTCCTCATCCGAATTTGATGTGCAGGATCTTTCACGCTTCCACGAAATCCAGCCATCTGCTATAGGATTCACCCAATCCTGTTACTGAATGGTTATCTTGTAGATACATTCTATCTCATCATCGCTTTCATCGTCAGGCACTGGCTCTGTGTAGTGGAATCCTTCCGCAGGGTCTAAAGGTGCCACTACGCATAGTGACTTTTTATCAAAAATCATTTTGCGGTTCTTTAGATTTATCACTCTATTCATGTCAGCGGCCCAATCTATTCCTAGTAGCATGGGATAGGGATTGTTGTCATCGACAATCTCTATCACCTCGAAATCTGCAAGCTCACTCGCACCTTCGATGTCTACTGTTATTCCCTACAATCTTCTGATCGGTAGGATCTTCTGCTGGTTTGCCATTCGCAATTGAATAGGGGAACACTACAATGTGGGCCTACCCATGTGCTCCCATATCTATTTTGGTAGCACATTCATGTCCGATCCTAGATCCAGAATTACTTGATCCATCTCATACTCCCCGATTTGTGCAGTCAATCTCATTTCTCTTCCTATTCGCGATGTATGTTTCCCGAGCTTCTAGACAACGCATGGTTCTCCTGACCCAATGCACCTAGTGATAAGTTCTTGCAGTCCCTTCACTGCCTTGTTGTCACGTAGCAGCTTCATACATGTCTCCAAAAAGGTAGTTATCATTGAAGGATCCATCTCCGGCTCTAGTTGATCCTTACTACCTGAAGTGAAGGCCTTCGTGAAGCTCTCCTTAGCTTCCATGAATGTCTCCTTTACGCGCTCCAAACCAAATTCAGGTTCCTTTGTAGGAGCCTTGCAATCCCATGCACTTTCTTCAGGCTGCTTACCTTTGTCATCTCCTATCTTGATACCGCTTTGGAGCATGATGTTTACATTCGGGTCCTCTTCGCGTGGCTCAGACCTCACCATTTGCAAATTATGAGTCAGGGGAGGCTGGAGTATCCCTTTATCACGCAGCCTCACTATCAGTGTAGGGCAGTCCTCCACAACAATCACGGGCATAATGCCCTGACCCTCCACAATTGTAACAAATCAACTGTTCGCGACCCCTTCATAGTCCCATTCCACCTCGACCTCATCCGCACCCCTAAAATCCAGTGCACGCCACCCCTGCATTTAGATAAAGGGCTCTCATTTCGGTCTGCACTCTGTAGGTAGGAGTCTGATCCATCATTAGCTCATAACTTCTGCAGGTGCACTCATCATTGCCTACTGACCTATAGAAATTGCAAAACAATTGTTGGGACATTTGCGTATACTTCTATAATAGGTGACAATTATCCGTAGCATTTTTCCTCCTATCTGACAAATCGTGCACCATAATGTAGGCGCTGCACTCATCCCTACTTGTGCCTCTAGTCTCAATGGCATTAGCCCTCCTACAACTAGGTAGTTTGCGAAGACTGAACAATGGTCCCTGTCATGCCCCCCGCCTTTGCATTTTATGCACCATACCTCCTTGCGTGCTTCTGGGTGAGTTGTCCTATCCTGTTTCAAACGCTGCATTTCAAGACACAAATTTTGTAGTTGCGTGTGGATTTGTTGGACTCCAGCCCAAGATCTTGTATTGGGGTCTCGTGCAGTCTCATTGAAATCTCCAACACTTCAGCCTGGGTGGAAAACTTCTACTGCGACATCGTTGTCCTTAAATGTGGCGTTAGTGATGCTACAAACCATGTGTAGTGTTGTCCATCCATCAAGGTCATGTTGGCTTCACGAATCATACTTTTCAGTCTCTGATCTAGATCCCATGGGGTCTCACCTGGAAGCATCATGATTTCCTTAAACCTGATAATTGATTATATCTCCGATTTTGGCCTGCTAAATTCCATGTTCAACACCGCCTGGATATCTGTGATCCCCGCATTTGGATGGTCATTAGAATGCTTAATCTACCATGTTAGTGCACGGTCCTACAACGCACTTATCAACATTTCCTTCTTTATATTATCATCCAAGACTCCTTGTGCTTCCCATACAACTTTTACCATGAACCAAAATTGGTTTGGATCCTCGTTCCCTACTCCTCTTAATATCAGCAATTTTATTGCGCTCGCCATATTGAACTATGGTGGTGGTGGAGGTGGTGTGGGCTGAGATGGAGGTGACGATGGTGAAACTGGTGATGGTGTAGGTGGGGGTGGTAGACGCAGAATTCACTGCCTTATCAAACTGATCACACTCCTCAGAGAAAATTTCGTGAGCTCTTCCTCACTTTCCCGTCGAGGTGAAATCAAAGGGCTATTTTCCATCTCTATGCTACCTTCATTTCTATAGATCCTCCCACTTCGCATAGCCCCAAACATGAATTTATTCACTTAACCCACTTTTCACACAATAGCATCTTAATCCAAGTGTTCAAAGATTTAATGTACTTACCTCACGGTCCTTTGAGGAAGCGTTGTTCCGCCTCACTGTAGCTGATTATGGTGTCTACCGCGAACTCAGTGATAAATCCTCCTATAATTCGATCGAGACAATGGTCCACAACGCGCACGATCTTATCTTCCCTGACCATCTTCTAACTTCATGATCCACTCATACAACTCAGAGGGGAAGGATGCAAAGAAAATTTCACGGATTTCCATTTATAAGTATCGCTTTAACCATTGTTCCTCTGATACTCGCATATTCCTATTTTCCTGCATCGCGAACTCGTGAATTTTTCTGTCCAACCACCCTTCAAATTCTTTCTTCATTAGAATCTAGTGACACGACATCAAACATCCCTTATGCAGATCCCAGACTCGGCAACGGAACCATTTGTTGGTTTGTTGGGGCCTGACCCAGGTTTGGAGGTGATTTAGACAAACAAATCCTGGTACTACTGGCCCTTTCGGCAACAGTCTGCGGAACACAGACTGAGGTGTCACCAGAAGTAGTATGGGAGGGTGCTAGAACCAGGTTTCCGCACCCTAGGGATGTTTGATGGGTTCAAGTCGCCCGTGGTTCGACCCTGCACGCACGTTGCTACATGCACTTACCCATACCTCACAGCCTGAGATGTTGCCTTTGTGCAGCCCTACTCAGTGGCCCAACAATGTTGTTACCCAAGTCCTTACTAGTAACTTGATATTAGTTGATTACCTTAGCTTATTTGTACAGTTTCAGTTATACTTAATAATATTCAAAATTCATATGAGTGTGTGCAGTAAACAAACAGTATAATAGAAAATGACATCAAACATGTAATAACTCAGAACAGGTGCAGAAAATTGGTAACAAAACCTTTCTTTATTAATCTATTTTCTGGTTACAGACTCAACTCTACCTTGCGCACTCCATTGTAGGGGTCCGCGCACTCAGCTGTAGACTCTACTAGGCCTTTGCACACTCATCTGCAAAGCCTCTTCCTACTAATACGACCCAAGATACAGTTAGACACTTTCTCTATACTTCTATCTCATACTTCGCTCTAACTTCCTGACTTCTTTTTACACTTAAAGCTTCGCTCTATTTATATAATCCCATGGTTTGTGAACCATGGGTAGGCCGACATTACATTCAAACTTAGGGAGGACAACCCTATGACTCTAACATACATTTTGCGCCCGCAATTTATGGAGATTTACAATAATATCACTCAAAACTTGGGCTTTGAGCCCCAAAACATGATGTGGGGGGATTCCATGCCCAACAAGGATGAATTTGAATATATTGATGAAGCGTTCCAGGAAATTAAGGCCGCAATATTTAAAACACTTGAAGAGCTGATATAATGGGTTCAATCAGATAGGAATACACAGCTACCCCATGTGCTCGAATGCTACAATGTGACTATACAAGAAGAAGAAGAGGATCCCTGGAAGATCAACATTCCAGACGTTGAAGGAGAACCCAAGGTTGAAGGATGCAAAGCAGCGAACCGTGACATAACAAAACTATTGAAGACTAGGAAGTAAATATTGGGTCCAACACACAACCTAAGTTTGCAAAGATAGGTGACTATTGGGATGACGATATAGTTGATAAAGTGGTGGAATTGCTGCACGATTACCAAGACATGTTTCCTACCAAGTTCTCGGACTTGGAAGGAATAGTATGGGATCTCAGAGTGATGAATATCAACTTCAAGGCTGACGTGAAGCCTGTAAAATAAAGAAATTACCATTTAAATCCTATGTATAAGGAGAAGGTGCGCAAAGAGCTATATAAAATATTGGAAGATAGAATCATTGAGCCAATAGAAGAGTCTGATTGGGTAATCCCTATGGTTATCTAGGAAAAGAAGCAGCAAGGTGAAATCAGGATATGTGTGAATCTCAGAAATCTTAATGATGCATGCATTCATGACCCATTTCTAACCCTGTTTACAGATGAGGTTTTGGAGAATGTTGGAGTGAAGGAAGCTTATCCATTCACTGATGGGTTCTCAGGGTACCATCAGATTAAGATTGCGCCAAAAGATCGTAATAAGGCGACCTTTGCGATAGAGTGGGGATACTTCCAGTACACAATAATGCTATTTGGGATGAACAATGTGCCCGTGATCTTCTCAAGTGTTGTAATTGCAACATTTAAATAGTTCATCCATAAATTCCTAGAAGTGAATTTTGATGACTGGACTATGTTTGGATTGGTAAAGCACCATGTTGCAAGTCTACGCCTTATGTTAGATACTTGTCGTGGATACCATATTGCCCTGACTCTGAAGAAATGTATCTTTTGTGTGCCTTATGGGATGTTGCTTGGCCATGTAGTCTACAAGAAGGGATTAATGGTAGACTCTGCAAAGATAGCTATGATTGTTAATTTAGAAGCTTTGAAGAATATAAAGCAGCTGCGCACAATGCTAGGGCACACTGGTTACTATAGAAATTTACAAAATATTATGCACACATAACTATGTCGATGGAGAAATTATTGAATAATGATGCGACTTTCTGTTTGGATGAGGAGTGTCGGCACAATTTGGATGTGTTAAAGGAAAAGATGGTGACTATGCCCATTTTGGTGTTTCCTGACTGGAAGAAAGACTTTGAGGATTGTCAGCACAATTTGGATGTGTTAAAGGAAAAGATGGTGACTGCGCCCATTTTGGTGTTTCTTGACTGGAAGAAAGAATTTCATGTACATGTGCCTCCTATATTGCATTTGGTGTGGTATTGACCCAGGCAAGAGAAGGTGAAATTGATCATTCTATAGCCTTTGTAAGTATAAAATTGTCAAAGGCTAAGAAGAATTATTCAACTATAGAGCACGAAGGACTGTTGATGGTCTATGCGCTGTAAAAATTCCGACATTACTTGTTTGACATGCATCTCAAAATGTACATAGATCACTCTACTCTCATGTACTTGGCCACCGAGCCTATGTTGGGGGGGAAGATCTGTAGGTGGTTGTTGCCTTTTCAAGGATATGATTTCGAGGTAATTGTGAAGCCTGGACGATTAAACGTGAGACCAGATCATCTATCCAGGATTGAGATAGGCAAAGAGCCTACTAGTCTAGAAGATGGGTAGCCGAATGCGCAACTCTTTGTGGTGTGTGTCGCAGATGATTATTTCGCTAATATAATCCAGTTTTTGATTACTGGCACAGCCCTGGAAGGATATTCTACCTAGTAGAAAAAGGAATTAGTGGTCTGCACGGCTGACTTTTCTATGATTGCAGGAAACTTGTATACATTGACCACTGATGAAATACTACAACGATATGTTCTAGAGTTTGAACAAACTAGCAACTTCACCGAAGCACATGGAGGAGTAGCGGGAGGACACTATGTATGCAGAGCAACCACGCAGAATATTATGCGCGTAGGATTATGGTGGCCAATAGTGCATGAGGATTCTAAGACATATTGTAGGGCATGAGATACTCGTCAAAGGATGGGAAGCCATTGTGGAGGGTCGAATTGCCCTTAAATCCTCAAATTTCATTACAAGTCTTTCAAAAATGGGTGATTGACTTTGTAGGTCCGATACAGCTGCCAGGGAAAAAGATGGGTGTGCAATATATTATTACTATGACTCAGTATTTGACACGATGGACAAAAGCACAAACGATGAAATACTATAGCACTACTACAAATGCGAAGTTCCTATTTGAATATGTCTTGACAAGGTTCAGGTGTCCTGAGATATTGATGAGCGATACGGGTACGCATTTTCTAAATGAAACTATTGCCGCGATGCTTGAAGAATTCCAGGTCTATCATCAAAAGTGTATGCCTTATCATCCTCAGGAAAATGGTATGGTTGAAGCATAAAATAAAATATTGGAGTGTGTGTTGACAAAGATATGAAACGTGTGGAGGAACTATTGGGATGTACACATACCAGTGGTCCTATGGTTATATAGGATGACGTGCAAAAATTTGAAAGGCCAGACTCTGTTCAGGGTGGTCTATGGGATAGAGGTTGTGATACCCACGGAGTGTATTGTTTCACTTTTGTAGATTACAGCATTGACTGATATGGTGGATCGCAAGACTATGGAGGAACGCCTTGCATAGTTGTTGGAATTAGAAGAAGACAAATTTCTAGCAGGATTTCACCAACAGGTGCAAAATGTGTAGGAGAAGGCCTGGCGTGATCGACATATTAAGATACGCACCCTCAAGATGAATGAATTGGTCCTACTTTACAATAGAAAATTTACAAAATTTCCTGAGAAGTTTCAAATGCATTGGTTGGGATCCTATGTAGTCAAGGAAATTATAGATGGTGGCACAGTTCAGCTCGCGAAGTTGAATGTGGAATTATTTTTGGGAAAAGTCAATGGAAGTCGATTGAATTGTATCAAGGGGATCCTGCCCTAATGCAATGACCACATGATGGCAGAATAGTCTTAGTACTCCACGCAGCTACAAGGAGGTGCAGGAATATAAACTACACCACCCAAAAAGTGGAAAACGAAGTAAGGGGCTACACAATGGAAGCAAGAAGTGCGCTAGAAGGAGATGCACTAGGGAGGATGGTGCCACATAACAGGGTCTAAAAATAATTATTGGATGCACTGTAGCTGATTTGATGGTGAAAATCCCATTAGGAGGATCGGGTAGGCTGCATTTATGGCGTAAAGCTTTGGAAAGTTGCTGCCAATGGTGCATTTATTATAGCAATTTGGAGGGAATGGTCGGATTTGAATTTGAAATCACCTATAAATATGGCATGTTGGCCTCCATTACAACACTTTGCTTTCAGAGAATTTTTTGCCAGAAAAAATATTGTGTGTCTATGAACCAAGAAGATTGGGAAGAGATTTTGAAGTGTCTAGGGCTAGCTAACATATTTGAAACCTTTCGAAAGGCCTTTGTACACAAAATGATAGCTACTAACCCCATAGAAGCTGTGAGTTTTAAATTTGTTGTCTCTGAAGCGACAACCCCGGAAATTGCATCGACGAAAGAAGCAACACCATATGTGCCCATGGCACCGAGGTCACCTAGGCTGAAATCATCTTCCACTAAGAAAAAATAAAAGAAACCATAGTTTGCTTCAGTGAGGCAGTCACCGAAGAAGAACCCTATTGAGGTTTGGCATAAGGGAGAGATGGATAAGTCGAAACAACCACATGAACCCTTGGGTCTCGACGAAGAAGGGCTTCGTGAAGGTGTTGAAGAGTTGGAAACTGAGGAGGAGGGTGAGCCTATCACTAGGCTCTCGAAGTATATCACTCCATGGAAAGACAATGTGAAGGTCCTGAAAGATCATGAAATTGTGATTATTCGTGATTTTCTATCGATCTCCTCACTTTCCTGATTCATCTTTGGCTCTTTTTCTGCTGGGATGACTTCCACATTGACCTGCTCATATGACTTCCTTAATATCTTGTTGGATCAAGGGGATAGGTGGATATCAGTATGCCATTTGTCAGTTACATGTCTATACATTTCATTCCTCAATTGATGTTTTCTAACCTACATATTCTTCAAGTAATATGCTAAATCGATCATTAGCTGCATAATCGATGCAATTTGGTAGCTTATGAAAATATTAAATCAAATAATAAGGAAACAATGAAATTATGAGTAAAAGATGATTAAGTACATTTTTTTTCCAATAACCTTGTAAGATGACACCTTATTGAGATTTTTGTGGTAAAAAATGGAGGAAATGGAGTTTAAGGGGGGTGTAAAAAAGGAATAATTTTGGTCTTCAACAACCTATTCAGCACCAAGAGTAGGAAGGAAGGCGACACTAAACAAGGAGAGATAAGGTTAGAATCGAAGCCAAATATAGAGGGGAACACCATACAATTAGAAGATGTGCAATGAAACTTCTATAAGAAGTTAGTTACAATACAACTATAAATTTTGTAACAAACATGAGTGGTTTTCCATACACGACTACTGGTTTAGAGTAGGTACAATCTCTTGGAGTGCCTATATATAGGCCTCACTTTAAAATGTAAATGGTGGGGGGTTGGGGGGGGGGATATTGGTTGTAGGGGAAACTCTACCAAAATGTTTGGTGAATCGCTATGAAGCCTTGAAGCAATTTTGGAGAAGAATTCTGATGTAACACTTTGGTTTTATGTTTCTCTCATCATGTATGTGTTCATGTCACCTTTATTTTGAAGTTTACTACTACTAGAATGCAATTTTAATGGAATTTTGAGTTGTGAACCTAATCTATTGTGTAAATTGTGTGGAATTGTTTTAATATCTTGGATGAAATGAATTATCACATCAGTATGATTGTTTGTTTCATTTTTTCATGATCTACCAAGCTATCTTGAAAAGTATCTTCACTTTATTGATATTTCTTGCAAGGGTTTTAAGCAAACAAGTAAATTTCAGAATTATATGTTTTTCTAACAGTTGAATTCTTAATTGCTCAGTCATCCACCAAGCTTTATTTGTCTTAAGGAATTCTCAATTTCTCCTTTAATTTGCATAAATCTGGATTCTCCATTTGCATGCATGTTTTACTTTTGAAATTTTCATTTCAAACCCAAGGTTTATGAATGCTCCTACCCAAAATGAATGGAAATGCACCTTAACAAAGGAATCAAGATATTGGTGTTTTCCCCCCATTCTTGATCCCAAATTCTCTCAAATTAACAATTGTTCTAAAATAGATTTGAAGATTCATTGTGCATGCTATATTCTCATGAAAAATGCTTAAGGATAGTCTACGTGAAAAATGTTTGTAATTATGTGTAGTTTGATTCTACTCATTGTCTAATTACAATTGAACATTTAAAGAAGAAAAAGGCATAAATTCACATGAGGATTTAATGTTATGATTGTGATCAAATTTCCCATGTCATTTATTTTCTTGTGACATTTAAATGGGGAAATTACATGCATGTGACTTGAATGTATAATGTGGGGTTGTTGTGATTAATACTTCAACTATGAATTTTGCAGTCATATATAATTTTTCACAAAATAATAAATTCATGGTTTGCCCGGTTTTTGCTATACCATCTTACATTAATCATTTCTTGGAAAAAAAAGAAAGTAAACTAACACCATGAAAGTGTTAAGCATGAATAATATTTCTAGAAGTAAGATTATCACAATCAAAACTTGAATTTGAATGCTTCATCGATTAAACGAAAAATAGAGTCCATTTAGATGTCCCCATGCTATGCGTCATAAAAAAACATGGTGTGACTCTAGGGAGACCAACAATATGAATGATTCATAAACTTCCATGAACATTCCATTGGATGGTTCCTCACAACATATCTGATAAAACTATATTTAAAAATCTAAAATATACGTTATTAGGGTTTTATTTCTCTATAAATTTTTGGATGTGTAGATTATTGTTAATTGTGTATGCATGTGAATTAAAATTAAGTATAAAATAGAGAAAAGAGAAAAAACATCTCACAAACCATGAGTGAAACAAATATGACATAGAAAACCCCTCTGATAAAAAACCCACCTAGAAGGTGATGCCACTTTACTCTCCTTCTCTAAATAGAAAATGATTGTAAATAAAAAGAAGTATGGTATATGGCTCATGGGATACTACAATGCAAAAATCCCCTCTGTTTTCTCTATCTCATATCCCTCTCACCTATTTTTTCTCATCCATGGAACAAATGCACTGGAAATAATCGAACCCATGCTCTTCCTAGTGGCCTGGTTATAACACAACCTGATATCTTTCTAGTGGTTAGGTTTGACTACATAAACTCTTAACCAGAGTTACAATATGTACTCTTCTAGAGTCCTATTCATCATAATCATGTGGATATCCCCTTCTCCATGAATAATGTCGGCTAAAGTGGCATCCTCTCAAACTATGGTGGTGAAAATAGGAAGGTAAACTTCTAAGTGGCATAAATTTTGCATATGGACCCCAATTCACGTGATTCATGTGTCATTGGAAAGGTATTTCTGTTTAGAATATGAGAAATAAGCTGTGACACTAAACAACCAATCTTTTAACCCAAGAAAACATTGTTTCTTGCTTCAAAATTCTCCTGGAAGGTTTTAGACCCCAATTCTCCATGTTTTCCACTTTGAAAGCATAAAGACGTATTTAGAACAATATAATGATCCAGTTAAAATCACACATTCCTATTATTGAGGTTTTAGTCCCCAAAAGCTTCTAATCAATGGGGTGAGGAAACTTTTCCTCCACCTTCTCTTGGGTGTACCATTTAGCTTTGCCTAGAAATTTTCCTTTGAATAGAATCTACGAAAGGTAATTTTATCCCTATCTCATATTTTTGGACCTCTTCTATAAAATTTTATCTTATGTCAACTATGCTTGAGTATCTCGTTCCAAATCCTCCACAAGAGTTAGGATTTGTTCCTCTTCCTAATCTATCATGGAAGGCTCATAGAGTTTCAAATTCTCTACATTTACAACTAAGTATATGTGCATTCATGGTGGTAGTATGATTCAATAGGAATTATCACCCACCTTTTCTAATATCTCAAAGGCACCATACTGCAAAGCCTTGATTTTCTGACCAGGACCCTGTAGCCTCTCCTTGATCAAATGTAGCCATACTCTATCTCCCATATTGAATGATTTATTTGTTATATATTGATCATGGCTGACCTTATATTTTTCATGTGACTTTTACAATGTATCTTGTACTTGTATATGGATATGCTTAATCATCTTTATAAAATTTTCAGCCCTTAAAGCGTTCCTGTATGATTGTAACATACCTCCTCATACAAAAAAAAAAATATTACTAACGAAATTAGTAATGATAATATTGATTCCTATCACTATACTTGTATTCTTTTCACATATATCAACAACTAAATGAATTAGCATTTCACTTGTACTAGAATGTACCTAAGTCTACATAGTGTAGTGATATGACTATAATCATTTTATTTCCATAACTCAATTCTACTACCTTTATTCAATGTCATTATAGGATTTAATTGGTTATCCTTATGGGGTCCTTTATTTTGCACTTGTCAATATTGAATGTCTCACATTTACCAACAATTGGGTAATTTAATTATTGGTTAAATTACTTAATTAAATCATCAATGAAGGTTTATGAGCTTATGAAGTATACATGCACCATATATGCTAGGAAATATATTTTTATTTAAGGAAGATTAAAATAAATATAAATGGATGTTAAACATATTTGTGAATAGATCTCATTAAACATATCCACATGTTATATCTAAAAAGGCCATTTCAAACCTGAATGTAAATAAACTTTAAAGAAAACTATGTTATTGTTGAAGGAATTTAAAACTACAACACATATTTCATTAAATTTGGAAGTTTTCAATGGATCTAGAATTTAGAACTTTAACTAGATTAAGTTTTTTCAAAATGAGGAACTAGAAAGTCACTTAGTTCACTCATTTTAATGTAGATATTCACCATTTTTTGTGTAAAAATTATCATGATAAGCTTTATAAAAAAAAATTATATAAACTTTCTAAAGCAAATCTTTCACATCTTAATCTTGGATTCCTTACATTATCTATTTTAATAGTTTTTATGGTTTATATTAAAAGATAAGTTTTTTAAGGTTATTTTATGAAAATAATGATGTGTATTTTACTATAATTAACCCATTTAATTATAATCGAATATAGTAAATATCATGTATGTGTTAAGCTACAATTATTACTAAGAGTTGGCACAATTTAAAAGTTTATCGCCTTTGCAACACTAATAATATGGTTGAAGATTAAAAAACTCTCATAGATCATCCAGTTTATACTCATATTGGAATTAAATTTCAAAATATTTGTGACACTGCCAACCTTTTTGATTGTTTAACTAAACAAAATTATGATGGTCTTGAAACACTTCTTTTAATACTTTTTGAGCATATTAACAATAAAATTCGAAATAACTTTTAGTAATATCTTTTTACCCATTTTTGGTCTTACTGGATGATAATCATCATTATCACCATCATAATTACATACTATTGTAGGAAGTTTGCACCATTTTAGAGTTGAGGAGAAAAAAAAAATAGTATCAAATTAAATGTTGAATGTGAGTAGTAGCATAATTTATTTTTATTTATTATTTGTACTTTTATGTTAATAAAAAAGTTGATTGAGGCTTACTTAATGAATAATAGATTAATATGCAAGATACATATTAAGTATAAAGTTATTTAATGACAAATGATCTTAGTGATGTGTCCAATATATACCATTATTTAGAACTTTAACTAAATTAAGTTTTTTCAAAAATGAGGAATTAGAAAGTCACTTAGTTCACTAATTTAATGTAGATATTCACCATTTTTTGTGTAAAATTATCATGATAAAATTTATAAAACAAATTTATATAAACTTGCAAAAGCAAATCTTTCACATCTTAATTTGGATTCCTTACATTAACTATTTTAATATTTTTTATGGCTTATATTAAAAGATAAGTTTGTTAAGGTTATTTTATGAAAATAATGGTGTATGTACTATTATTAATCCATTTAATTATAATCCGATATAGTACATATCATGTATGCGTTAAGTTATGATTATTACTAAAGGAGTGTTAGCACAATTTAAAAGTCTATCACCTTTGCAACACTAGTAATATGGTTGAAGATTAAAAAAACTCTCATAGATCATCTAGTTTATACTCATATGGAATTAAATTTCAAAATATTTGTGACGCTACCAACTTTCTTGATTGTTTAACTAAACAAAATTACGACGATCTTGAAACACTTCTTTTAATGCATTTTGAGCATAACAATAAAATTCAAAATAACTTTTAGTAATATCTTTTTACCTTCTTATATACCTTATTTGGTCTTAGTGGATGATAATCATCATTATCACCATCATAATTACATACTATTGTAGGAAGTTTGCACTATTTTAGAGTTGAGGAGAAAAAAAAAATTAGGATCAAATTAAATGTTGAATGTCAGTAGCAGATTGAGGCTTGCTTAAATAATAATAGATTAATATATATCATAAAGTTATTTAATGACAAATGATCTTAGTAATGTGTCCAATATATACTATTATTTAAAACATTAACTAGATTAAATTTTTTCAAAAAGAGGAATTAGAAAGTCACTTAGCTCACTAATTTTAATGTAGATATTCACCATTTTTTCTGTAAAAAATATCATGATAAACTTTATAAAAAAGTTATATAAACTTGCTAAAGCAAATCTTTCACATCTTAATCTTGGATTCCTTACATTATCTATTTTAATAGTTTTTATGGTTTATATTAAAAGATAAGTTTTTAAAGGTTATTTTAAGAAAATAATGATGTGTATGTTACTATAATTAACCCATTTAATTATAATCAGATATAGTAAATATCATGTATGTGTTAAGCTACAGTTATTACTAAGAAAGTGTTGGCACAATTTAAAAGTCTATCGCCTTTGCAACACTAATAATACGGTTGAAAATTAAAAAACTCTCATGGATCATCCAGTTTATACTCATATTGGAATTAAATTTCAAAATATTTGTCATGCTACCAACCTTCTTGATTGTTTAACTAACAAAATTTATGATGATCTTGAAACACTTCTTTTAATGTTTTTTGAGCATAACAATAAAATTTGAAATAACATTTAGTAATATCTTTTTACCTTCTTATATACCATATTTGGTCTTAGTGGATGATAATCATCATTATCACCATCAACATTACATACTGTTGTAAGAAGTTTGTACCATTTTAGAGTTAAGAAGAAAATATTTTTTTAGGATCAAATTAAATGTTGAATGCGAGTAGTAGCATAATTTATTTTTATTTATTATTTGTACTTTTATGTTAAAAACTTGAGGCTTACTTAATGAATAATAGATTGATATGCAAGTTATTTATTAAGTATAAAGTTATTTAATGACAAATGATCATAGTAATGTGTCCAATATATAGCATCATAGATCCATTTTAAGTGCAGATGTAGGGATCAAATTTCTTCACGTGCAAACACTTTGAGTGAAAAATACAATGTGTTATTTTTCATTGTTGAAACTGTATTTTTGAATGCTAAATAGAGTATATATACGACCAAATAAAAATTTTAACCATAAAAAACTTTTTTCTTATATATAGATATATATGAAGTTGATATTGACATAAATTAGTTAAAATAAATCTTCAAATAGTTTCTCTGTATCTCTAGCTGAAATATTTTTGAAAAGTATAAGATTTAAACATCTAATTCACACATTTATATACTTCTAATTACTTTACAAAATATTCATTTTTTTTACTTTTCTATTTAGAACATAATTTTTATTTTCCCCCCCATATTGGGATTTAAAATGAGCCTCTCGTCTCAATTACTAATCATTTTAATGATCAAAATCAATCATGAATTAGAATAGTAACAAAATAGTACAATTTGATTATTTTCAAATACAACAAGAAAGAGAGAAAATTGACTAAGATATTTATTACAAATGTTTAGTTTTTATTCCTATAGTGTTTAAGCATATTATATTGAAAAGAACATATTAACATTCATCTAAAACTTAGATTCCTTACATTATTTCTATTATCATTAACATTTATATTTATGTATTAAATTTGACTCGTGAATAATAGATTTTGCCAAACAAACAAAAAAACTTACCTATAAAGTTATTTAACAATATACTAATATTGTTTTTCTTACTATTATTGACCATTTTAAATTGACACTAACTACTTTTCCTAAGTTGAGTACAAATTAATTATACTAGTACAATGTTGGCAGCAATTCAAAATCTATAAGAGGAAATATTTTATAATTCTAGTTGTGTTGTTCAATGATCAAAATATTTCTTTTATAAATTAGAGGGCAACAAAATAGTGAATTTGATTTATATCAATTAAAATAAGGAAAACTCACCTCAAACATTATATCAAGTGTCTAGCATTTATTCATTAAGTGTTTAAATGGTTTATATTAAATAGAATACTAATTAAGTACTCCATTGTTTTTTTAATAGACCAAGTATAGAAGATGTTTTTAAGTGCATTATTGAATTTGATTATGCATATTTGATATGGTGAGAAGTCATGTTGGTCAAATAAAGCTTTGAAAACTTAAATATTTTATGGCATTGTCATGTAATTTGTATAACACATGATTACATTGAAATATTAAATAATATAAAACTCCTCCAAAAATAATATGAAGAGAATATTTGATAAAATGTGTCTGAATGTATATTAATAGATCCTTCAAAAAAAATTACATTCACGAATCATATAAACCTACTCTTAAGATATTCGCTCAAGTAGATCAAGAATGGCTTCTACACCATATTTATTTATCTTGGGCTTCTTGCAATGTTCTTTCTTTGGCATCCATGCCTATACTATGGTATTAATTGGAATAGAGCCAAGTTCTATGTCATCAGGATTTGGTACCCAATATTGCTCTAAAATTTTTCCATTGTATTTCCCTGACATAGGCTTCCACCAGTCAACCTTTACATGAAGATTCTCACTTTCATTATCCCTAAATATATCTGAGATGGATTTTTCCATCCAAATCATCTCTCCTGCATCCTCGTTTCCTAATCTAACCAGCAACATCTTTCCTTTCTCAACATCAATCATCGGATTGAAAGTTGGTTTTGGCTTGTTGCATTTGGGTCCAACATATATTGGTTCATCTATCACATTATCAAAATCTCCATCCATAATACTTGAGATTACTTGGAGTGCATTATGATCAACATCAACAATGTGCCTTGTCCTAAGCCAGAAATCCTCAGAAGATGAATCACTCCCATCTATTATTCTATGATCACTATAGATTCCATCTAATGTAACAAGAACTTTTCCCAATACACCACTTTATTTTTCCATTCCTCTGTAACAATTGGTGAATCCTCATTCCCAATAGTGTCTTTCCACATTTTTATGTATGATGTTATCCCTTCCTTTAGTTCTTTTAAATAGACATCATTTTGTTTGGAAGCTAAGAAAGATGGCTTCCCTATGGGAATTATAGGTCGGCCTTCATCATCTATATTCCATAACTAAACTGGTTCTGACCACTCAATATCTCTAATTGATTCTTTGTACCTTAGTATTGGAACATCATTGAGTACAAGAAATTGGAAGTATTGGACACTAAGATGTCCAACTAGTGCATTTTTTCCCTCCTTGATGTATCCATTAAGGAAACTTTTGAAGTCATAGACCTTGTCAATAAGTGTAGGTGGAAACACTCGATTTTCTTCAATTGTGAAATATGTATCCATCATTTCAAGTAAAGAATAAATATCTTTACTTTTTAGGTTGGAAGACATTCTTCCATAGGTTCCATCTATGTCTTCATGGGTGTGCCCCACAGGCAAGAACCCAACCTCAATAGTGATGAAGACACCAAGTGCAGTTAAAAGAGATAGAAACATGAAAAGATAGCGATTCTTATTATCACTTGCTGCATTGTCCAAATGTAACAACAAATGTGGAGGAAGAGGTTTAAAATCAACATTTTGACTTTTTGAACTTCCATGAGATTTAAAATCATCCTTGTACCCTTGACATTTTGAGTAAATAGAGGTGTCAAGTAATGCATTTGTAAGTGGGTTTCTTGAAATTCCACTTTCATAAAGTAGATCGCCATACATATCCATTTGTGGGTCTTCAAGGTCCCTTAAGCACTTTGAAAGGGATGTAATAGTAAATTGTGATCCCATATGGACAAATGGTAAGGAGAAATGACCAAAACCTCCTGCCTTATGCCCATGTGTAAGCATACCTGTCAATGACAAACCTAAATTTTTTCCTACAATAGATTTAGATTTGACATGTAGCCTTGGGATTGAAGTCTTTGTTTTGTCCATTTTATCATGGATAATGCTCAAATACTCCTTTGGAAACCGCTCTGACATAATTCTATGGGCATAGTAGCAATATCTTCAACACATAACAATCTTGTTATGTTTCTTCAACCTACCTCGTGCCTTTTCTTCCATCTCTTTTGTAGTTGCTGACTTCATTTGTGCTCTCAACAGAATACATTCACTGCATTTACTGAAGTTGGTGTTCTTTGAAAATGCCACATCTCGAAACTTAGTATTCCAGATCTTGCTCATTATTGACTGTGATATTGATGGGTAATTGAGCTTTTGAAGAGCCTCATTGATCTCTTTTAACAAAGAATTTTGTGTGTAAGTCGAAGGAAGAAATCTTAAAGAAGCATATGTTCCATCTTCTTCAACTTGACGTGTTTGGTTTGGTGAAAAATTTGAAGTATCCATTACAATTTTGTGCAATATTTCTATCACTGCCACTGTGTGAGCTCTTGCTTTGCATGTGTTGGTGTTACCATGAATAGCTTTGATCTGTCCATGTTGGAAATAATGCTGGTAGTTATAGAATGTGCTTTGAGGAATTTTATGTATCTTATACCATGCTTTCTTACAAATAATATTCCCATTAAATCTCATGTCCTTTACATTTCTAGAAATAGGTACTAGGCCATGGCCATGGCCCTTTGACATGACTGTGTTTGACATGAGTGAATTCAAGACAAATTCTCTAATACCATTTTTATTTATTTGTCTCATATCCCTTCTAGCACCTGCAATGGCCTTCCTATCCACATGTTGAAGACAATCTTTTCTACAACATACATCTGCTGCCAAAACTCGAATTTCTTTCTCTTCATCTATTTTTGTTTGACATTTTGCAATTTTTTTTGTAGCCATAACTCATTTAATCCTTTTATATGGCTTTGTTACATGCATATCAATTGAGTTTCTATCTTTTTCATTACAAAAGTACCCATCCCAATTGTTTAAGGGATTTGTGTCCTCTATAACATCCCATATCACCATTTCCTTGGATGGCTCCTTGAACTTTTCCTTGACCCTTAATATCACACCTTTGTTGTCCACCAACTTATTTATTGGCCATCTAACCAAACAGTGTATAGACATATCCCCAATTCTTCATATCTCACAATTTCCGTCTATCTCTTCTAGAAAAACACCAAAATCCATTTCACCTAGTGTTTCACCCTCAACAATGTCATGCTCGTGGACATTAACTAGCATTCCTTTGGCAATGCACATGCTTGTTCCCATGCATTCATGTGGAAGAAAAACCTTTGTACATATGAATCTAACCCTATCTTGGGGAATATTTGTGGCATGATCATGACAGTGAGGCTCCAAATCTGATTCTGGACAAATTTCATAAGATTCTAATGCACCCCCAATTGTATGCTCAAATCCTGTTAGATGTGGTAGAGGATCATTATGTTTTAACACCTTCTCCTTTTTAACCATTATGCATCCTTTCTTTACCATCTTTCCATGCACTTTATGCTCAAGCTCTTTATTGAATATGGAGCCCTCACCCACCTTCACTCCATGTTGCAAAAGATCTACCTTGTTTCCAATAGAAAATGTGGAAGAAACATTTGCACCTATAAACGAATGTAAATAAGGTTAGTATTTACTCAAAAAAAACATTTATTATGCTATCAATAATATATAACACATGCTTCAATATTTTGATTTACCTATGTTGTGTCTCAAATCCATGATCTTCCATGGATGTATGTCCCCTTCATTAACATCCTCATCAATCAAATCTGGTTGAGTTACATCAATTATCAAAATTGTAACATAACCAGCATTAACCCTTTCTCCAACATAATAAGTTCCAAACTATGCAGATTCGACCCTTCCTAGCGCAATGACTTGATCATTAATAAGGAGATCAACATAGTCCCCTTTTGCCAAAATTATATTTTCCATTGTAGCTTGTATCAATTCTGTAACAACAATTAAATCGTAACTTGTAATTAAAAGGTTGAACTGTGTAAAGTGTGACTTTATATTTTCACAAAAACACACAACTTACAAAAAAGTAATATAGATGAAAAATTTAAAATAGTATGGTAGTAATATTGTATGTAATGAAACATTGTTTTCTCAAATGAAAGCTAACAATCAATATCATTCCTTCTACTACAAACATAAGCATATTGCTAGAAGCAACATTACATGGTCAAATAAATCTAGCACATGCTAGATCTCCTTCTATGACAAACAAGCACATTGTCAATAAGAATATTCTAAGGCAAAGGAAATCCACCACATGCTAAATTTCCTTCTAATGTAAATAGAAGCATATTACTCACAAAAACATTTCAAAGTAAAAGAAATCTTACACATTCTAGAGTTTATTCTAGCACAAACACAATCACATTGCCAAAAACAACATTGCAATGTGAAAGATATCTAGCATACGCTTGATTTACTTCTAGCACAAACAAAAGCACATTGCCAACAATAACATTGTAGGGAAAACAAAATTCAACAACTTCTATCAAAAACACAATCACATTTCCAATAACAACGTCGCAAGGTAAAATAAATTTAACGCATGCTAGCTTTACATGTAGCATAAATACAAGCATACTACCAAAAACAACATTTCATGCCAGAAGAAATCTAGTGCATGTTATATTTCCTTCTAACACAAACAAAATCACATTACCAAGGTGAAGGAAATCTAACACGTGTTAGATTTCCTTCTATAATAAACAACCAAATTGAAAACAACAATATTGCATAGCAAAAGAAATCTAGCACAACTTCTAGCCCAAACACAAGCACAACATTTCCAATAACATTGCCAAGGTGAAGGAAATCTAACATTTGCTAGATTTCCTTTTATCATAAACAACCAAATTGACAACAACAATATTTCAAAGAAAAAGAAATCTAGCATAGTTTCTAGCCCAAACACAAGCACGTTTCCAATAAAAATATTGCAAGGTGAAAGAAATTTAACGCATGTTAGCCTTACATGTGACACAAATACAAGAAAACTACCAACAACAACATTGCATGCCAAAAGAAATCTATTGTGTGTTATGTTTCTTTTTAACACAAATCAAGAAAGTGTAATGGTGATTCTCTATTGTGAAGACCTATATTAAAAGTGGTGTAATGCTAATAAGACCAATGTAGCTACTGCCAGGATACCAATGTAAAGTTTCATTGTTCAAAAGTTTAGGGCCTCCTTGGTAAAACCATGCATGTCATATTCAGTGACTATCGCATACTCTGAGGTAGATTCAGTAATAAATTTTGTGCATCAATAGAGTTTTGGCATTTTCTGGCTAAGTTAAGGCACCAACACCACAATTGTTATGAATCACCTAGTCAAGTCTCAAGAGAGAGCCTCTTTTGTCTCATCACTATATCAATCCATGAAATGGTTGAGAGCCTAACAACCTTCTCTTTTAATCACTCAAGCTAGACCAAATTGACAAGTTGTATTCCTACCTAACCAAACATTTTCCATGTTTTTGCTTCCTCATAAAAAGATAGCAGTCTAGGGGTTATCCTGATGCAAAATGTACCTCTCGGCAGACTATGTTAACACCTTGTTTTAGGAGATTAACCCACTAGCCTTTGTTCTATGGTGACTTTCCAAACCCAATAGGTCCTCCATAAGATTACTCTCGTATTGAATCTAAAACCATTTAACTATGATTAATTGGTAGCACATGCAATTTGCAAGGGTCACATTTTCAGGTTTGGACCATTTAGTTAGGTTTATAGCTTAAATGGCAGTTTCATACTTCGAGTTAAACTATCTTTGACATATATAATATAACTGACCTAGTCCATTTTTATATCACTACTACAACAATCCATGAAATGTGCATGCAAGGTCTAAAATCAATGCTTGACTTGGCTTCCATAATAATGTTCCACATTTGAATGGACTTCCCAAAAGATTGCATTGTGTTTATATAATGCTTCATGCATCTCTAGTAAAAACTAAAGGCTAGATGCCAAATGTGTTTGTCAGATGTTGCTTATGAATGCATAAGATAAGGTTGGTGTATTTCATATATTCTCATGCATCTCTAGTAACAACTAAAGGCTAGTTGCCAAAGGTGTTTATCACATGTTTCTTATGAATGCATAGATAAGATTGGTGTCTTTCATATATTCTCATTACAATACTGAATGCTGGATCTAACTCTTCAATGGTCCATGGATTGAGTTTTAACTCGTTGAGGTATCTGTTACAATGGGCCAGTATCTTGAGCACTGGACAAACGGGTTTCTTGGTTTTTTATTGAATTTGATTACAAAGGAGGTATGCTAGAAACTCTTGACATCTTCTACAGTCCTCACTCAACCACACAACAAGTGGATTACTGGTAATCCCAATTAGATGTTTGGGTGCCATAATACCAGACATCTAATATCGGAACGTTCACTCAGATTTTGTGGGGATCGTATCAAAAGGAATGGAATGGCTCCTGGTTTCAATCAGGTTCCTACTTTATATAATATGGAACACACCCCTCGGGAGCCCTCAAATGAACTGCGTATGTTTGTGCTTAAGGAGGCTCCCATCCATAATTGCATAATAAAGGACACTAGTCAAATGGCTCTTGGAAAGATAATCCTTGGAATGGACTCCCAATCGGTGCCACATAGACATAGCATAATGGAGAATAATGTAGATTATATTATCATTCATATGGCAGGTAAACATTGACACATTTCCAAAGGCAAATATTCCAATCCATATCTAGATCTGAGGTCTTCGGCTGCATCTCCTCCCTTATATAAAAATACAGAAATGGATACTTCCCCTATCTCAATATAGATACAGATGTGGAAAACCTAAATATATGATGAATCGTTGGGTCTTGAGCTACTAACAGTCAAAAGGGCCTTCTTTCAGGCAAAAAAGACGTTTATTAATCTGGATCACCCCAAAATTGGATTGACTAGGAAAAAGAAGGCATCAAGTATAAAATTATATCCTCTTGTGTTGGTGTGGGGTCCAAGCTCAATACATGATTTTATGAAACCATTGAAGCATCTCGTTATCCATCCATTGATCTGGGTACCTCCAATGAATACTACGAAGCAATAGAGCATGAGCTGTTCACTCTTGCTCCCCCAATCATCCAGTTTCTTCACAGGCATGAGCTGTTCACTCTTGCTGATATTGGCTGCCAACAATCTGTCATTTCTCCACTGTGTGGAGGATGGGGAGACTAAAAAAATTGTAGAATTATTTGGAATTAGAGTCAGGCCTTTTGCTGAAGCCCAGTAAGCTCCCATCCATAATTGCAGAATAAAGGACACTAGTCAAATGGCTCTTGGAAAGATAATCCTTCGAATGGACTCCCAATCGGTGCCACATAGACATAGCATAATGGAAAATAATGTAGATTATATTATCATTCATATGGAAAGTCAACACTGACACATTTCCAAAGACAAATATTCCAATCTATATCCAGATCTGAGGTCTTCGGCTTCATATCCTCCCTCATATAAAAATACAGAAATGGATACTTCCCCTATCTCAATAGATATATATGTGGAAAACCTTAATAATGATGAATCGTTGGGTCTTGAGCTACTAACAATCAAAAGGGCCTTCTTTCAGGAAAAAAAAGACTTGTATTAATCTGGATCACCCCGGAATTGGATTGACTAGGAAAAAGAAGGGCATCAAGTATAAAAATATATCCTCTTGTGTTGGTGTGGGGTCCAAGCTCAATACATGACCCCAACCAACCATGCCTCTAGTACTAGATAGAGTGTGAATGAAAAATCAAAGCAGAATTTGCAGTCTTAGACCAAGGCTAATATCCACAAGTGCTCTCCAGTCAGCATTTCACTCATCCTGTGCAGACAAATTAGAGAAATGCTCAAACAAAGCATTTTTAGCACCAGCACCATGATTTGATCTATTATGAATTCCTTTCAGACGGACTCAATTTACAAACTAGCTATTAATGTAGTAATGTTATTGTCCAAACAAAGCTGAAAAGCACGGGCAAGAAGGCAACAGCTCTAGCATTACTACAGTTACCAGTAGAGTAAAGTTCAGAAATACAGGCACTAAGACAAACAACTATATAATCAATTTAGTTGTCATCTCAGTAAATTTTACAGGTGCAGGCATTAAAGATAATTGCAAAATTGAATAGTGCACAACAATCAGGCAGATCATTGTCAATGAAAAACATCACTTGTCTATTGTCATTTAGAATAGCATCACTTGTCTGTTGTCATTTAGAATAGGTGCCAAAGGCAACTGCCGGGAAAAAAAGATGTACAAAGGGGAAAGCACAACAAGTGCACCCTAGAGCATGAGTTGTTCACTCTTGCTCCCCCAATCATCCAGTTTCTTCACAGGCATGAGTTGTTCACTCTTGCTGATTTTGGCTGCCAACAATCTGTCATTTCTCCACTGTGTGGAGGATGGGGAGACTAAAAAAATTATAGAACTATTTGGGATTAGAGTCAGGCCTTTTGCTGAAGCCCAGTAACTATGAGAAGAGGTTTTTGCATTGGCTCATTCAAAATTTTGAAAATAAACTGTGGTTATGGGAAAACAGATGGCTCTCTTTAGACAGTAGGATGGTCATGATAAAGGTAGTCCTACAAGGTATCATTGTCTACTGGATGCATTTGTTTCATTTTCCAATGTCAATTATTCACAAAATCAACTCCACCATGGCAGATTCCTTATGGGTTGGGTCCGGTTACAAAAATACGCTTCACCTATCTAAACTAGACCCAATTTGCAAGCCCATTGATGGAGGTTGGGCCATCAAACACACTCACACTTTCAATCTGGTACTTCTCATCAAAAATCTATGGATGGCCTTCAAGTGCCAAGGTATTTAGCAAAAAATCATTATTAAAAAATATCTCAATCATGCTACCCTGGAAAACTGGATCCTAGTTGGGGCTCCGGTTAAGAATAATGTGTCTTTCATTTGGAATATCTTGACGAAATCTAAGCCTTGGATATAGGGATATATAATATGGATGGTTAGATGTGGCGACATAATTCGCATTGACCTTGATGCAATCATTGGATTGGCTGGGAATCACATTCTTCCTCCCCCAATCATCCAGTTTCTTCACGGGCATGAGCTGTTCACTCTTGCTGATATTGGCTGCCAACAATCTGTCATTTCCTCCTCTTCCAGTTGGCCACATGCTGAAAATTTGGCTCTTCTGATGGAGCTCAATGTCAAATGGGAAAATTACAGATCTCATCTCTATCATGTAGATATTGCTCTGTCTAAGAGGGCAGATAGGCATTCTTGGGGCAGTCTTTCTCATGGTGGACAAATCTCTACCAAAGAAACATACAAGTACATATACAACATGCAAAGGTAGTGCGCTAGAACTATTTAGCAAAATAAAGGCACCACCTAGTGCTATGGATAATTCAGTTGGTTGAACTACATAAAGTATTTCGAGGTGTGAGTTCAGTTCTCTTTGGTGCATCCAAACTTGACCTGACCAAACTTTATGTGTTCAGTGGCCATCCAGTTCAGCCCTCTACAGTAAATCAGTCTTATCATATATGGATTCATATTTCCACCTACTACAAAGGTCTAATCAGACCTGTAGCTATTTATGGACACCGTTCAGTCTACTGGCCATCCAGTTCAGCCCTCTATAGTAAATCAGTCTTATCAGTTCTGTTTTGATATTTCTACCCACTAGAAAGGTCTAATCAGACCCGGTCTTATCAGTTCTGTTTTGATATTTCCACCCACTAGAAAGGTCTAATCAGACCCGGTCTTATCAGTTCTGTTTTGATATTTCCACCCACTAGAAAGGTCTAATCAGACCTGTATCTATTTATGGACACAAGAAATAAAGAATGAAATGTTTCAGGAAGTTTCTGGGCATCCACCATGGCTCCAGCCACTGTAACTGCTGCAACTATTAATCGCTCTGAGAAGCCATATTCAGATCATTAAGAAGATTTTATATATGATCTTCTGGGTGGAAGTTTTCTTGTAACTTGCTTTTGTTTTGAATGAACGCATGCTGGAGAAAGCAAGTCCGTTCATATGAATGATAGACGCGGGTGGGGTGAGAAATCGGAGACGTGGGGGCTCTTTTGTCCTTCTGATTCAACTTGATTGATGTCCAAATTTACCTCTGAAAACTCAGAGAATGCATGTCCTTGGAATGGTATTTGGTGTATGCAACACACCAGAGAATTGGTTGCCACAATATTCTCTAAATTAGAATTGGAAGGTATCATTTCCTCATCGCTTCACAATCTCTAGTTATTGTGCACTCTGAATCTTATAAAAAAAATTGTCATTGAAAGAATTCCATCATAGTTTGTGTAGCTTAAAGCGCTCCTGGGAATACATGACCTTAGTTTTAGTTCACAGTGGGGTTTTATTTCAAAGGAACTGTCTAATTCTACTCACCTTTAAGGGGCAAAACTTGGAAGTTTGAGAGGGTCCACACTTTGAATGGCCTTAAAGGAAGTATTCCAGCTCCTTTGACTTGCTGAACCCATCTTGATTCGCTGTCATCTTTTTGGCTTGAATCCAACTAGATCGATCTCATCTTTAACCACAGATCTGTAATTTTGGGATAGTGTTTGTGGATTCATTCAACTAGACACCACAATTACATTGGCACCTATGTAAATAACAGATCTGATGTTATATGGGCATGTAGCTTCAAGGACAGCATGGCGTAAAGCCATTGCCGCTTTGAGTCAGTTGGCCTTCCTAAACCTGTGTAGAAGTAGCCTCACCAGCAAGATTTATGAACCCATCATGAGTTAACCTTGACAAATCTATGAGCAAGATTAGATCCAGCAGAAAACAACAACGTAACATAAGCCCTTACAATGAAATGGGTATTTATCCCAAGAGTTTATTCTTGCACATTCTCATGCTTTCAAGGCTTGCATATGTGCTAGAAATCGTAGACAAGTACCCAGACTTGGAAGAAAACTAAAAGTTGCTATGTAGCTACCTAACCTAATTCCAATTCAAGAGGTACAAAACTTAATGAATAATAACGCTCAAAGTGTTATGCTGCTACTGAGCATGCAGGGGTCAGCAAGAAGAGAATTAGGTGAGAGAGAAGATGTTGGAGCAAAATAAAGATCATTGACATTACAAAAAAAGTCATAGGAGTAAGATCTCTTGATTAGAGATCAATGATGGTTGGAGGACATGCGAAATGGTCTTGAACATGACCATCATGGTTTCCCAAATGTGGTGGTTGTGCAAATGCATCTTTCTGGTATGCTAGATCTTGCACAGAAAAATCTAATTCTGTGACTGTCAGTATGCCATGAAGCAACATAAATAGATCTAGAGTTTGTAAAAAAAATAAGAAAATTTTACATCCAATGGATCTCCCTTTTCCATGAGGATTGTGACTCCAAGTGAGTTTGAACAAAATCGTAACATAAAATACTCATAACTTCCTCAATACTTTTCAAAATCACTATTATGATACCAATTCAGAAGTGGCATATAAATTTGGCCTTTGATGGCAGACTTCAATCTAGTTCCTAGGCAAGGAAAAAATTACATTGCAAGATAGGGCTTTGATATGTATGGAGGGAAAACCTCTTGAGGGCATAACACCTACAATACTACACAAAATCACTATTATGACTCCAATGTGGAAATGGAACCAAAATTCTGCATCTTGCAGTTTGATTGTAATCAGGCATACTAGTGAAAAAATATGCACGTCACAATTTTTTGGTGGTTGAAGGGAGTAGATCTAGTGGAAGTTGAAAAGTAAAAAACCTCAATGAGCCAAGGTATAGAGCCCTTGATTGTAAAAACCCACCAGTGTTAGATCTAGTAGAGGTGTGAGATGGAAACCTTAAGAGGTGACTAGATCTACAGGCTGCAATCATTGTATTACAGCAACAGCTTGTGCACCCCTCTCATCTCATTTTGTAAATAACATAGAAGAGACCTATAGCTTGGAATTTGGATGGAGTGAGTGCTTTGTCCTCTTTTGGAATTAGAGTGATGAAGATAGCCTTTATGGTTGGAAAGGCACCTGATATTTGGTGTACCTTTTCTTTCAATGCCTAGACCTCATTTTTAATGGCGAACCAAATGTGGTGGAAGAAATTTGTGGTGAAAACGTTAGGACTTGGATATTTTCTGGCAGACATATCCATGACAGTCAATTTGACATCTATTAAAGTGATGGGTCTCATGGGACTGGTGGCGCGTTGTTTCCAGACTAATTAGGAGATGTGTTTGGTGATCATGTGAATGGCAGTGAAGCCGTCCTATTTGAGTTTCACTGCCATTCCTTATTCACAGAGTTTTATGGTCTCCTTATTCCTACCATTGACTCCTCTTGGCAGCTGATTGTGCATGTACCTCCATATGCATGGATTTATGGTGCTTGTTGGAGCATCCTTCGTGATATCCTTTATGTCTGGCAATGGCGTTTCTAATGAAAGCCCTAGAACTTTTCAAACGTAGAGAGTCAACTTGCCTAAGGAATGGTCACCATCTTATCCTTAGGTTCTGACTTATGGATGGGCTTTTAACATAATGTGATGACCTTGCTTCATATGGCAAAATCCTCTTGTAGCAATCTGACCTTGGCTGCTTGGTTATGCTCATGGCAGTGTTAGTTCATTTATGAAATTTGGCATGTGTTGTGGATGGCAATGATATTGCCCATCTCCTTAGAGAGTATACCTGAAAACTTTGAATACCCTCACTACAAGCACAAGGCATCATTCATGTTTTGGAAAATTACTTCCCTGCATATACCATTGTATAAATATCGGTAGTACAAATTCCAAGCACGTTGATAAGCTTTGGAAATCCTTCCATTCACACACACACATTGTTATTGCAATTAAATATTGGCAATATAAATGCAAGGCATCATCGGTAAGCTATGGAAACTCTCCATTCACTCACACACTACTGTTACACCTTAATATCAACAATACACATGCAAGACACCATTGATAAGATGTGGAATTCCTTCCATTCACACGCGCATTGTCATTGTAATTAAATATCAGCAATGTGGGTACAAGACATTATTGACAAGCAATGGATATCTTTCCATTCACACACACATTGTTACTGCAATTAAATATCAGCAATCTAAGTACAAGAAATTGTTGACAAGCAATGGAAATCCTTCCATTCACACACACACACTGTCACTGCAATTAAATATCAGCAATCTAAGTACAAGACATAGTTGACAAACAAAGGAAATTCTTCCATTCACGCACACACTGTCATTGCAATTAAATATCAACAATACACATGCAAGTCATCATTTCTGAGCTAAGGGAATCATCTCATTTCTGTGCATACCTACTGTAATTACTGCTAAATTTGAACTCAAAAGTTTAACATTTACAGTCTTGAGGGCTGGGAAGTGATGTTTGTCTTTTACTGTAGAATGTGTTGCAGGATTCAGGCTAGAAAGTGGTGTCTGCATCTAACATTGAAAGTCAAAGACCTTTGAATACACTATGATGAGTAATACTTGTCATTTTCCATGTGCTCAGAGGAATACCTCTTTACTATATGTGTAAGGAGCTCAAATATTTGTACAGAAGTTACCTTCACTACTGCATATTTATATCAGAGACACCAATAACAATGCGGCACTTATCAGGAGCAGGGGATACTGCAGGGAATACTGGGAACAAAGGTGTATAGGTCTAGTGTACCTACAATCAATATGTCAGTTGGGACAAGTTTGTGTCATAAACAGACAACTTTCATCGGGATTCCATCAAACCTCCAGATATCATGCCAATGAGCCTTTTAATGCAATAAGTGGACACCATGCAAATGCTATGTATGAGACTTTTGAAGGATCAGAACACCTAGTGGCCTAGTCTTCAGACAACCTAAGGCTTCCCTTCTTCAAGGTACCCTCAACCACAGATCTTGCCTTATATCAATATTACTTAAGGGTAATACTATCCAGGAGATCTGTAGATTTATCTTAGCGTTAAAACAACACAGTTTTAAATTTACCAGTCACACTCATGTTTACAAATTTATATCCATTAGAACCTACACACGCAGAAATGTAACCTTGTAACCATGCATGGACATATTTGGGCATCTCAGTTAATTAAACACTCAGCACAGTGTGGGCATTGGGGCAAGGTTTATGATTCTCCTTTCAACCATTGGCAACCAACAATGCAACTACCACCCCCTAGCTTATGCAACCTATCCCAATGTCCAGACCAGTAATTCCAGAGGTCTTGTCCAAGAACAAACTCTCATTGTGTCCCTAAATTACTTCAGGGAGCGAGTTGTATCTCGCCATAAAACTCAATCAGAATGACAATTTAAAAATTGTTGATTGTGTTGGGTTCTTGACATCAAATTACAGCTAGTGGCACACATTTCATTTGATTCAACTATCGAAAACTATTTTATTTGACAATCTCCTGAACTAGGGTTTTGCTTAATATTGGGCAATGTAAATTTTTCACTAAGGTTGTATTTCTCAGGGAAATAGCCCAGGTGATTATGGGCAGTGTGTTCATGTCGTCCATGGTTGATCACACTTGCAAGAGCATAGAAAATTCAATTTTTCTGTTGAGAAATGGCAACAAGAAATTCCAGATTAAATTTGTCCTTGAATTTAAACTGATAATTAAAATAGAATTCTATTCTCATAACAACTTGTAAATAGTTAATTAAGTTTAATTGGCTTAATTAACTTAGGAATTTCGAGTTGGAAGTCTTTTGAAAGTCATGTAAGTGTTCTCCCTAAGTTTTAAGGGTCCAGTATGAGTTTAGATTGAGTGGAACTAGATAACTCAGTTTAATGAGTTATAGACAATTAAACTAGTTTCTAACTGTTTGTTGAACTAGTAGAGGATTAGCAGTCAGTTAATACACTAGTGTATCCACAGGTGCTACCCCAGTTAACTGAAGATTCTCTCATCGAAAACTCATTTTTGAGAAAGACCCAGTTGAAACTAGAGTGCAGGGACAATTTACTATTTGTTGTATAATTTTTTGAGCTGTATAGATCATGCATGCACTCAAGAAGAGGACCTAGATTGGATTGCGCAGTTTTGGTGCACTAGATTCCCATTAATATGGGCTATTCATCCTAGGAATTGCGCAAGGAAATAGGGGCTTGGTAGGCAGTGGAAATTGGCTAAGTGTTGGCTAAGAGCAGGCTTGTGAGGGAGAGAGTTGAGCATACTTGTGTGGAAATGTTCTTGTGAGAACAAGCTTTGTATCTTCACTCATATTTCTGATTAATGCAATATAGATAAGCGGGGTTTTGAGCAGTGGCTTTCCCCATAAAAACTTTTTGTGTTGTGCCATTTTTTTATCTTCTTCTTGTGTTATTGTGTTCATCGATCTATTAGCTTCTGCTAGTTGAAAGTAGAAGTAGATTCTTGTCTCTTGTTTTAGCAGATTACTTGAGCTTGTGAATCTACAGAAAAATCTACATTTTCTTCCCAATTTATATTTTATGCCCATGGACCAAAATCTCATTGTGTCCTCGAATGGTTTTAGGAAGGGAGTTGCAACTTGCTATAAAACTCCAACTGAAAATCCAATTGAAAATCCCTCGATTGCAATGGAATAATAACATCAAATTATAGCTAGGGAAACTCCTCTCATCTGATTCCCCTAGATAAAGGAGGTATTATTTGACAATCCGGAAAACTAGGATTTTGCTCAATAAGAGACAATGCAACTTTTTGAATTAATATTCTATTTTTCAAGACAATAACTTGGGCGATTCTAGGTAGTGTGCTCACATGGTACTTGGCTAAACACACTTGTAAGAGCTTACAAAACTAAATCATGTTTCTTAGTTTGGATTATATATCCCTAAACAAAATTTTCATTCTATCCCAATAAGGCTTCAAGAAGCAAGTTGCAACATGCCAGAAAACCCTACACAAGATACCAATAAAAAAACTATCGATTAGCTTGAACTCCTAACATAAAACTACATTTTGGCGCACCCATCTCATCTAATTCCACTAGCTAAGAAATGTTTTATCTGACAATATCCAAAACTATGGTTTTGGTCAGTAATGGACAATGTAATTCTTGCACTAAGGTTCTATTTTTCAAGACAATATGTCGCGACATTGTGGGTAGTGTGCCCACATGGTCTCTAGGCAAACACACTTGTAGGAGCTTACAAAACTCAATTATGCTACTTGGTTTGGATTTTATACCTCCATACCAAATTCTCATTATCTCCTTGAATGATTTTAGGAAGTGAGTTGCAACTTGCAATAAAGTTTAAACTCTAAATGGGACTTCAACCGAAACAATTGTCTATTATGTTGAACTCCAGACATCGAATTATAACTAGTGCCAACCTTCTCATCTAATTCCACCACCTAAAAAGGTTTTTATTTGCAAATCTCCAAAACTAGGGTTTTTCTTAATAAAGGACAATGTAATATATGCATTAAGATTCTATTATTCAAGACAATAAATTTGGTGATTTTGGGTAGCTTTCCCACTTGGTCCTTGGTTGAACGCACTAGCAAAAACTTACAAAACTCAATTATGTCGCTCGATTTATATTTTATGCCCAAGCAACAAATGTCCATTGTCTCCCTAAAGAGCTTTAGGAAGGGATTTGCATCTCGCCATTAAATTGTAACCATGAGTCTCATCGAAAAATCATCGATTTCATTGGATTGTTAACATCGAATTTCATCTACGAGCACCCTCTCATTTGATTCCACTAGCTAAAGAATTTATTATCTTACTATCTCCAAAAACTATGGTTTTTCTCAATAATGGACAATCTAATTTTACAAAAATGTTCTATTGGGACCCCAAGCTGCATTTCATGGAGTTGGCACACTTGAGACAAATGGGCAGCATAGAGGCTTACATATCGTAGTTCCAGAGTCTAGCTGTAATGGTGTCGTACATCTCTCAAGCTCAGTTGATTATGTTGTTTGTAGAGGGGTTATCAGATCCCTTGTGTGGATGGATGAGGGCCTACAAGCCCACAACATTGATGGACATCATTTCCAAGACCCGAGACATGATTGATGCAATTCCCAATACCAAGGCCCCTATACCCACTGTGCCCGTGGCTCCTTAGGGGAGCAAATATACTCATCATCCTTAGAGGGAGATTGGGTGTGGTCAAGTTGGATGACGAGACTTGGAGGGACCTATGGAGGAGGAAGTTGTGTTTCACGTTCCAAGATCTGTGGGTACCAGGGCACAAGTGCACCAAGGGCAAGGCCCATTACATCAAGGTGTACTCAGATGGTGAGTAGGAGGATGAGGCTGAGCAAGAGATAGACAATGGCGACGGAGGACCACAGTTTGTAGGAGGAGAACCACCGCCGCCGCCACCACCTCGGTGAGGAGGGCTAATTGTTCCCACCAGGGGAGTTCTTGCTTCACTTCAGGAAGTTCCAAAGTACTTGACACTACGGAACAGGGGCACAGTGCAGGGGCAGTGTGTGTTAGTATTAGTGGATAGTGGGGCTACCCATAATTTTATTGATTCCTAGATGGTGGACCAGAGAGGCATACATATAGAGGCATTTGAGGGGTCTTGATATTGGTACCAGGAGACCGAACTATGCGGTGCATGAGATATGTCCCTAGTCTAACTTTGATTATGGGGAACTATTCCATGACTAACCATTTCTTTGTGGTTGATGTTCCAAACACTAATGTGGTGATGGGTGTCCAATGGTTATATTCATTGGGGTGGGTCACTACCGATTGGAGGAAACTGGAGATGGAGTTCATGGGCCCAAATGGAAAGTTGGTAGTGTTGAGGGGTATGCACTCCTACCTCCCATAGTCAATATACGTCCATCGGATGGAAGCAGACATGTGGCGTGGTGGTATAGAGTGAGCGGTGGTGCTCATGATTTCAGAGGCAAGAACTTAGGCATGACTGGGTCATCCAGACATCTTTGTGTTGTTGGAGAGACATCAAACAGTTTTTTGGGAGATCTGTCTAGGAAGGCCTCCTGATCGAGGGTTTGAGCACACCATTGAGTTGGAAGAGGGTGTACATACAATTATCACTACTCTTTATCAACGCCTTGAGGCTTGCAAGGACGATATTGAGAGGTCCATCTAGAAGCTATTGGTGTTAGGGAATATCAGGCCTAGTACTAGCCCTTTTGCTTCATCGGCGGTGCTAGTGAAGAAAGAGGATGGGACCCTTCGCATGTGCATCGACTACTAGGCGCTAAATAGAAGACTTTGAAGAACCAGTACCCCATGCCCCGTATAGATCAACTGATGTATGAGCTTAGAGGAGCCAAGTACTTTTCTAAGGTAGACTTGCGCACAAGGTACCATCAAATTCGAGTGTGTTAGCAGGACATTCTGAAGAAAGCATTCAGGTGCCACAAGGGGCACTTTAAGTTCTTGGTGATGCCCTTCAAACTCACCAATGCCCCAACCACATTTTAGTATTGCATGAACCATGTGTTCTGCAAGCACTTGTGCAGTTTTGTTTTGGTGTTCTTCAATGACATGCTTATCTACAACATGACATGGGAGGAGCACCTACAACACTTGGAATAGGTCTTAATCATCCTGGAGGAGCAACAATTTTATGCCAGGACATCCAAGTGTGAATTTGGGCTAACCAAGATGTTGTACCTAAGGTATGTGATAAGAGAGGACGGAGTTAGAGTCCACCAGGAGAAGATTCCCGCCATCCTTGATTGGCCCACACCAAGTAATGTGACGGAGGTGAGGGGATTACTGGGCATATGCACATATTACAAGTGCTTCGTGAGGGGGTTTTCTCAGTTGGTCGCACCCCTTATGGACCTCATGAAGAAGGGGGCACTCAATTGGTCAGACACAGTGCAAGAGGCCTTTGAGCACCTTAAGATGGTCATGAGTACTTTCCCAGTCTTTGCGTTACCGAATTTTTCCCAACCCTTTATACTGGAGTGTGACACATCAGGTGAGGGCATTGGGGCATTGTTGATGCAGAGTGGTCATCCCATACCTTATGAGAGTAGGAATCTTCGGGACTATGAATGGTTGTACTACATCAACACTCCCTCTTAGCTAGGGAGGTATTCATAATGACTATCCAGATTTTCTCTGTTAAAATCTTTCTTTAAGAATAAGGTTACACACTTCATAATACCATTATCCTATGGTACTATAACATAATTATGATCGAGATTCACCATCAAACAACTAGTCTCCATACATAGTCTAGGTGAAACTCCAAAGGCCTCGTCTTAGGCCTAATACCAAACAAGCTCACTGTAGAAAGATTTGAGCATGATACTGGGAGGAACTTGCTCATCAAAGTTGCCTCCAAAAATTTCTTCAACCAAGTTCACAATGATAATTACTCTTTCTTCACAGCCATGATTCCAACCCAACAGACATGCTTCTCCAAGACTCTAGGTGTTATCTAGGCTCTTGTTGAGACACCAATCCAAAAGACATGTTGATCTATAGGTCTAGGTACCATCTAGGTGATTACCAAGGCATTAAACCAACACATTATTTCACGGATCTAGATACCATCCAGGCTACTGCCAAGTTATCGACCCAACATTTTTCAGGGATCTAGGTACCATCTAGGCTACTGCAAAGGTACATACCCAACATCTTTCAAGGATCTAGGTACCATCTAGGCTACTGCCAAGGTACCAACCCAACATCTTATGGGATCTAGGTACCATCTAGGCTACTGCTAAGGTACCAACCCTATGTACCATCATACGACCTATTCAACCTAAGGTACCACAACTTTATGTACCATCATACAGGCTACCTAGCCTAAGGTACAACAACTAGTCACCATGATCTGATCGGTGCCTCAACCACATCGTATACAAACTAGTATAGGTTTTCCATCACCAAGGTCAAAACTCCAAGAACATCTGTGTTCCAAGTTCCAACTACATAGGGTTGGCCAAACCCTAGAGCATATTTAACTCCTCACACCACAGGGTCAAAACTGTTATGAAACCAGCTCACAAAAAGATAGAAAAGAGAGATCCACGCCTTAGAATTCAGCCTCTTCGAGGGGGCAACCTCCTTTACATTAATAAATGAACAATTCTTGGATGATACAAATGAAAATACCTCCTTTCTATATATAGGAGTCTAAGTGGTCCCAATACAATCAAAGCCTACATAACAATAATATTGTAGGGCACAACAATAACAATAGTGGGCTTCTATGTGGCACAATAGTAACAATATGGGCACTACATGGGTACATCAATATAAATAAGGGGTATAACTACAATAGTAATGGGGTAATCACTAGTATTATAGGGACCCAACATGCCCCTCTCCTTCAAAAAAGTGTTGTCCTCAATGCTTGAGTAGTTCAGGATACTTCTGCATAAACTTCTCATCCTCCCATGTGGAATCTTCAGCGGATAAGTTCTTCCACTTGATAAGGTACTCTGAAATTGATCGATTTCGTAGCTGTCGAGTTCTTGTTTCTATAACTGCTTCCGGTTCCAATATAATTTTTCCTTCTTCGTCAAGTTCCGACAATATTGTTTGAACTGGGAGCTTGTCGCCTATAACCTTCTTTAAGCATGAAACATGGAAAACTGGGTGCAATCGAGAAGCTGCAGGAAGCTCCAATTTGTATGCCATAGTACCAATCTTTTGCAACACCTTGTACGGACCATAATACTTTGGTGATAATTTATTATCCTTCTTAGCTTGCTTGAGGGACATTTGCTTATATGGTTGTAGCCGTAGGAATACCCAATCACCTACATCAAAACTTCTTTCACTGCGATGCTGATCTGCCTGTTGTTTCATTCTATTTTGTGCCAACAGAAGGTTATCCTTTAAGAGTTGGAGGACTTGTTGTTGATGTTCGATGTGATGTTCCACTGCCTGAACCTTAGAATTTTCTCTTAAATATGATGTGATGGATGGTGGTTGATACCCATAAAGTGCCATAAATGGGGTCATTTTTGTTGCTGTATGAAAGGAAGTGTTATACCACCATTCAGCCAGAGGCAACCATTTGACCCATTGTGTCTGTTTATCAGATACAAAGCAACGAAGATATCCTTCCAAACATTTGTTTACTATCTCAGTTTGCCCATCAGATTGAGGATGATAAGATGAGCTATGAGCTAACTGAGTACCAAGACAAGAAAATAATTCTGTCCAAAAATTTCCAGTGAAAATGGGATCTATGTCACTTACAATAATCTTTGGGTTTCCATGTAGCTTTTGAATTGTTTCCATAAATGCAGTAGAAACTGTACTGGCTTTAAATGGATGTGATAATGCACAAAAATGTGCATACTTGGTAAGTCTGTCAACCACCACCATGATGACACTCTTTCCCTCAGACTTGGGTAAACCTGTGATAAAATCCATTGATACCTCCTCCCAACGTTGGCTTGGAATGGGTAAAGGTTGTAATAGACCCGGTGTCTTAATTGTTTCAACTTTATTTTGTTGGCAAACCAAACATTCTGCCACAAACTTTTGAATATCTGATTTAAGGCCATCCCAAAAAAATTCCTTCTTAACCCTGTGGTAAGTTTTTAAAAATCCTGAGTGCCCTCCTAAGGGAGAAGTGTGCAATTCCATAAGAATCTTTTGTTTTAGCTGGGAATTCTTACAGAGGTATAAGCGATCTTTGTACCATAACGAATCATTTTTCAGATAAATGTATCAGACGTACTGGATCTTGTTGTAGCTTTCGAATAAGTGCCCACACTTCTTCGTCATTCTTCCATTCCTCCCTTGCTTCATTTATCCAATCTGGTTGGATGATAGAAATAGCGCACAACAATGCTTCCAATCCTCATCCTTCCTTGAGAGTGCATCTGCACCACATTTGCTTCCCTTTTTTATAGATGATTTCAAAGTCATAACCAACATCTTTGTGACCCACTTTTGTTGCTCTTCAGAGGATAATCTTTGTTCTAAAAAATATTTAAGGCTATCATGATCTGTTTTTACTATGAAGTCTTCCCATTAGGTAGGGTCGCCATTTCTTAAGTGCATGGAGTATTGCCAACATTTCCTTCTCATAAATAGCTTTGCTTAGAAACTTTCCTTGATTGGAGACTTTCAAAAGCAATGGGTCTTTTCTTGCATTAGAAAGCACACAATTCCATTTTGAAGCATCACATTCCACAGTAAAGGTTTTTGTGAAGTCCGGTGTAGCTAAGACCGGTGCTTGGCACATTGCCTCTTTAAGATGTTCAAAGGCCTTTGTTCTTCCGGAGTCCATGAAAATGAAATCTTTCTTCAATAATGTCGTTAGAGGTGCTGCTATTCTCCCATAATTCTTAACAAACTTGCGATAATACCCTGTCAACCAAGAAATCCACGCAAATACCTTTATGGATGTGGGGATTTTCATTTCCTTAATGGCTTTATTTTGGTAGGGTCTACCTTAACTCCTTCATGAGATACAATATGACCCAAATATTCCACCTCCTGGACTCCAAAGAAACATTTGGATTTTTGGCATATAATTGTTTCTCTTCCAATAGTTGTAGCACCCTGTCGACATGTTCAACATGATCCTTCCAAGACTTGTTGTAGATAAGTATATCATCAAAAAATACTAACACAAATTTTATAAGGAATGGTTTGAAAATTGAATTCATCAAACTTGAAATGTTGAAGTGCATTGGTAAGGCCAAAAAGTGACCAAAAATTTTAATGACCCTCTGAGTTCTAAATGCCGTTTTTGGAATGTCTTCAATCTTCATTCTGATTTGATGATATCTGAACGAAGATCCAACTTGGTGAAGTAAATTGATCCATGCAATTCATCCAGTAATTCATCAATGACAGGAATGGGGAACTTATCTTTAATAGTGAGCTTGTTGAGCTCCCTATAATCCGGACACATGCGCATGATCATCCTTCCTTGTGCACCAATACTACTGGAGCAGAGAAAGAACTTTGACTCGGTTGAATTATACCCGCCTCTAGCATTTCTGCAAAATACGTTCAATTTCACTTTTTTGGACATAGGGATATCTGTACGGCCTGATGTTTGGTGGAACACTTCCTGGAATTAGATGAATAGCATGATCATGATCACGCATAGGTGGAGACCTTTGGGAGTCTCAAATACCTTGGAATGATTTGTCCAGGACTTTTTGGAGATCTGGAGAAATAGATGATTTAATGTGGAAAATCTAGCGACATAAATTGTGCAATTACCCCTTTGTGCTTTTTTAGAAGCTTTGTCATAACAATAGAGCTGATTATCTTCCTGGTTCCCTGCAATACCCCTTAATTCAACTTCCTTTCCTCCACAGAAAATTTCATGAAAAGTTCTGAAAATTAAAAGCTATTGTACCCAAGGATTGTAGCCATTGGACTCTAGCACAACATCAGACCCTCCATTGGAATGGAAAGCATTGGGGCTAGTCAATACATATTCTCCCATGGATAGCTTGATATTATGGCACTTTCAGGAGCAATTATGTTCCTCCATTTGCAATCATCACTTGACACTTGGTGCTGGATATAGGAAGCAATTCAATTCTTTTGCTACCCTATGAAATAAATAAAATTGTGGGTGCTTCCTGAATCAATCAACACTATCACCTTTTTCTTCTTGATTTTCCTTCTATTGATGGTTTGAGGAGTGGTAATTCTGCCAATGAATTACAAGATATGGTTCGATTTTTTTTTTCTTCATCTAGGCTTTGTTCTGGGTATATCTTCTTCTTTTGACCTTTCTTGCTCCTTTTTCTTCCTCTTCACAATCTATGTAGAATAATTTCTTTCAAACACTTATGACCCCTTGTGTATTTGCTATCACAATTGTAACA